>OV884059.1:34193881-39193881 GCA_930367215.1 Pollenia angustigena
TTTAATTTTTTAACTTCCTTAGACTTATTTTTTATGGAATTTTATCTTTTAATTGATTAACCGCTCACAAATAAAAAAAACGACACAACTGCTTTAAAATTATTTTACAAATGGCGCTAGCATAATATGATAAGAGTAAAAATAGTTTGATTGCATCTTTAACATAATATGATAAATGTATAGAAAGTTATCATGTTATGGCTATTAAATATCATGATATGGTTGTGAGAAATATAATATGTTAAGAAAGTTATCATAATAAAGTTGTTAGAAAAATAATTATTTTTCGGTCAACAATACTCAAATTTATAATTGCGATAAACATTGATATGTTAACAGTAACTATAATATTGTTGATATTAAATAAAAATAACAATTATTTGTGTACGACAACAATATATTGTTACATTAAACATAGTGTTGTTGCCGTAACCATGCCCAACCATATTTTTTCTCTGCGTGAACACACTCATTTGTTTTTTAACTACAATGTGTCGAGCACCCAATAATAAAGAAACAAATGAAATAATAACCAAAGACAAAACGAATAAAAACTCATTCAATTCAGTCAACTCAAGTCAAATGAGTGAAATATTCATATAAGTTGAATGTAAAATTTCTGTACCTACACATTACGTATGTATGTGTAAGCTTGACTCTTACAAATAAAAGAAGCCACAAGCTTACACACATATTATGTCAATGTATTCAAATAAATGTATGGACATTCAATAATTCAAAAATTATTCGAATATTTTTTGTAAACTTGCTCTCTCTAACGGGTCATTCCACTATTTTGTTATTTATGAATGGCTCTTAAATTCATTTACAGTAAACAAGTATTTTATTCAATTCATTCTCTCTTATTTTTGTATATGGTTTACTATTTTCTTATATTTTTGAATGTTTAATATTTGAGTAAATGTTGTGCACTTTGAATAAAGGCAAACAAGTGAATTATTCAAAGCAGACCTCTAATTTATACCACCACCACAATAGTGGAGAGGGTACTGTGCGTTTGTGCTGATGTCTGTAACACCTTAAAACATTGGTCCTTAGCCCACCTTTACGTATACTGATTGACTCAGAATCACTTTCCGAGTCGAATTAACGATGTTTTTCCGGCTGGCTGGCTGTCCATGTAAACCTTGTGCGCAAAGTTTGGAACAAAGGTTCTAATGTGGTGTAGGGTATCATAAAGTCGGGTTTAACCAACTATACTTTCTTACTTGCGTTTTATTGTAGATCTTGACTCAAAAGGTTGGGTAAATGTTGTCGTGATTATGATTTACCTTCAAATTATTTTAAACTTATGAGTGATTCCTATGAGATGAACAATAACGACATCGAATTTTTCGATGATTTATTTTTTTAATATTAATTTATTTTATTATTAATTTACGTTTATTCTTATTTAACGAATTGATCTTAACTCACAATTTCATCGTAAGCAACTTTAAATTAATTATTTCTGTTTTGTTATTGAATTTTAATGTGTTTTTTTTTTAAAAAGCTTTTAGCCATTTTTTAGCCCATTTTTTTAGGCATTGTTTTCCGTAAATTTAGTCATTTTTGGTCTCCAAGTTTTGGCAACACTGTTCAGATATAAGCTAAATAATAATGTTTTTGTATGGGGATACCCGTCCTCTCCTCGAAATTCTTCAAGATTTTGTGGGAATATAAAGTTTGTTCTGAGAGTTACACACATCAAATTAAGTTTGCCTCACTTTTGTAGCTGAGGAGATATAAATTGATCCGTAAAAAATGTCTTTTGGCCCAAGTGTGCGTTGGATGAAAACTAAAAAAATGGTTTCAAGTATTTAAATGTATTGAGTATTATTGAGTAATGAAAAATATTAGAATTGCCAGCACTATAAGTCCTCGTCCTTATTGTGGAACATTTGCTGCAGAAACTTTC
The DNA here is from genome assembly GCA_930367215.1 of Pollenia angustigena. Lineage (NCBI taxonomy): Eukaryota > Metazoa > Arthropoda > Insecta > Diptera > Polleniidae > Pollenia > Pollenia angustigena. The sequence continues at coordinate 34,195,800 of OV884059.1, forward strand.
TTCAATTCTCTTTTGAAACTGCATTGGTTTCCATACAATGAAACTTGTTTTGCAGCATTTAAGCATTTTGTATGCTTTTGCTCTTTCTCTCAATAACAAACTCACCAAAACTGCTTGAACATGAAATAAAATAATTATTTTCATTCGTATTTCCTCTTTTATCAACAAACTCAAAAGTTTTGAAGCACATGTTTCATAGTATGGACGGGGACTTTTTTTTTCAATTTTGTCCGTTTTTAAAATCTCTTGAACGCAAAAATTTTGTGATTTCGCTCCATGTTTTGTTGAATTATTACTAATAATTATTTTTTTTTTTTTTGTTCATCTTATTTAAATTTTTGTCCTTGTTAATTTATGCAGGATATTATCTTACCACTAGTATGTGTAATGAATGTGTGTATGCTTTATTTTATGACTTAGTTTCTTTTGTCGATAAGCATTGCATTTAATTGTGAGTGAAAAAATAAATGACATTTTCAATTTCTTTGTTTAACTCACAATGAACTGAACAAAACGTGGCGTATTTAATTACGAGTATATTGGAATCGTTATGTGCATTACATTAAAATTGCATTCTCCCATGACATCCAAATGGAATATACTATAAGGGTAATCAGCTTTACTAACCAGGTGTGACAAATATGCGGGTCTTAAGAATTTTTAAGGGTGAAATAGAACTAAACAAATCTAAAAAAAACTACAACACAAAATTAATTTATACCGTGGTTTTATTTCAATGCGCAAATGATTTTTTATTTCAATTGAATACTTTTTCTTTTTTTTCAGTTAACTTAATTGTTCAAAAAAAAAAAAGTAATTGATAATATTTCTTTAATTTCCTACAACCATAAAAAAAAACGTTTTATTTCGCTCATATACATATTTATTTTTGATTATGTCTTATTAAATGACTTTGTTAATGAGTTGGAGTTTATTTAAAGAAATGCACGTACTTAGTTTTTCTCGTCATTTGAATCACTAAATGACTGATAATTTATTAAAAATTACAACAGTTTTTTATATATTTATTTTTTATTTTTTGTTTATCTGTGACCGTAAATAAATTTGATAAGCAAAAACGAACAAATAAATGGAGGAAAACAAGTTAAGAGTTCTTCATTCGGCTATGCCGAATTTTTGTTACCCCCCACAGACATATCGCGACAGTAATAGCCTTTTTACACTCATCAACATCTAACATCTACCATCAATTTGCGAAGATGTTAACATCTTTCCATAAGAAATACGTAGAGCTAAAAACCAACATCTTTCAACATCGTTAAAAGATGTTCCTATCTTATTTTATTCCATTCTACACCTTTCGATTATTTTATTGTCATCACTAAAAAAGTGGCAATAAGTGCTATTAGCATTGTGGCATCACTGACAAAAAGAAGTTTGTTTTGAAAGAAGTGTTACCATTTTTCAAGTTTTATTTTTTATTGCAATGTTTTATTGTTAAGTATTTTTCATATATTTCAACAAATTGAACTTCAAATACATTTTTTTGGTTTCTTTTTAAATTTTGCAACTTTTGTGAGAAACATTTTTTATTTAAAATTTTTTTTTTTTTTCAAAAATGGTTACATTTTTGTTTGATGGTTGATGTTAGACGTGAGCAATGTAAACGAGTGTTTCAGATTTTTTACATTTTGTAGATCTGTGTAAAAAGGCTATAAGAATATTTCAGAAGTGGCCTTTATATGGGGCCTCTGGTAAACTATGGACCGATCTTTACGAAATTTTGTGGCATGATTTGCAGTCGAAAAGAACGAATTGCAAAATCTTATTTCAATATGTGTATATGACAAAATTGCCAATTTTTGGACTTATAACTCTAATCCTACTGAACCGAATTTGCTGGATTTCAATTCCAAACTGCTTAGGATAACTGGAAACAATTTGACACCAATATTATTCTTTTCCTATTAATAAGATTTCTGTATGACGAGTTAATTCCCAATTTTTCATAATTGATAACTGCACTGATATTTATTGTTGAGGGAAAGCTAACTTCTTTAAAAGAGAGCGTGTTTGCACTAGACGGATAGACAGACAGACATACGGAAATAGCTTAATCGACTTAAAATTACTCAAGGACCCAAAATATATACATATAGACTCCATAAAGTCTTAAAGGAATATTAAAAAAGTTCCACACGGAATGACAAACTTTGTATACCCTCTGCACAACAAGTTGTGGTGGGTATAAAAAACAATTCGCACTCAATCCCCTTTGAAGAAAGAAAAAAAAAATTATTTTGTGATAAGCAGAAATAGAAAATCAAAATAAAAATTATCTATAAAAAACATGTTATAAAGATATTTGTTTATAAGTAAGATTTCTTTTTAAAATTCCGGATGTAAATAGAAAGATCTTTATTGAGTTTACATATCGAGAACTTACAATTAAATTGCTTAACTATTTTCAATTATTATTGCATTGAAATTCGGTAGTCATTAGCTGAGGAATTTTCTAATCTTTCAGCCAATATTTATTCTTTTATGGCGAAATTTTTTTTTCACGTTTAAGGTTTTAAAATTTTTTAACTGAAGCGAAATGAGGTCGTTTTGTTGCACAAAGAACAAAAGAAATGGTGTTCAGATAAGACAAGACCTGGACAAAAGGTACATACAATTAAACTAACAGCTTGTTGTATTATGATTAGCAATATGCCAAAAAAAAATACTTTTAATTTTCAAGCTATGAATGCCGAATGATTTTTAATGCTTCGGGTGTAGAGTCAGCTACCTTAATTGCTAATTAGAGTGTCCCTCAATTGTCCTAAAACGTACATTTAGGGTGGCCTTTTATAACTTTCTATGCATTTAACGCATTATTTATGTTAACAGCTACAGAATCAATATTTTTATTTATTGGATAGTTAGTTTGGGTAGTCTTCAATTTATGGATATTGTTGCAATAATACACTGAGAAAAAAATAGCAACAACAAAACTTGGAAGTAGGAAAAATGCTACTGATAACGTTTAGCGCGGCACAAATTGGGCTGAATATTATGTCATGCCATTCAACACAGTTGCTAATGACTTCAAAATCTTAAATTCTGCGGTGGTGCATGACGATCGCATTTTTCGTTTACAGAAAATTAGGAAAATGTTAAAAAAAAGCAACAACAAAATTAAAAAAAATACGTTTTTTCACCTTCATTCATATATCGGGTGATTTTTTAGCTATTATCTTTTTGGCAACACTGGTTTAAACAGCTGACGCACGTTTCGTGTTTTGTTTCACTGTCAAACATCTTCAGTTTGGTCTATAATTTAACCATGAATCGTCTTACAAACGAACAACGCTTGCAAATTATTGAATTGTATTATCAAAATGCGTGCTCCGTTAAGAAAGTTCATCGTGCGCTTCTTGCGGTCAGCGACGAATCTCATTTTTGGCTCAATGAAGATCAGCCAGAAGCATTGCAAGAGCTACCAAAGCATCCAGAAAAAGTCACAGTTTGGTGCGGTTTATGGGCTGGTGGCATCATTGGACCGTACTTTTTTAAAGATGATGCGAATCGTAACGTAACTGTGAATGGTGAGCGCTACCGTGAGATGATATCCAACTTTTTTTTTGCCCGAAATGCAAGAGCTTGAATTGCATGACATGTGGTTTCAACAAGACGGTGCCACATGCCACACAGCACGCTTAACAATGGACTTATTGAGAGGCGAGTTCGGTGAACATTTTATTTCACGTTCGGGATCGGTCAATTGGCCGCCTAGATCGTGCGATTTAACGCCTTTAGACTATTTTTTGTGGGACTATGTTAAATCTCATGTCTATACACACATGCTCGCTTCAATTGACGCATTGGAAGACAACTTTGAAGCATTTATTCATGAGATACCGGCCGAAATGTTGGAAAGAGTATGCCAAAATTGGACTAAGCGGATGGACCATTTGAGGCGCAGTCACGGTCAACATTTGCATGAAATAATCTTCAAACATTAAATTATATGGACCGTACTATCGATTCAAATAAAGATTTCATGCATTTTTCTGAATTTTATATGTTTTTTTTTTAACTTTCCTATAGCTTTTAAAAAATCACCCATTATAACTTTTAAAGTGGGAATGTAATCTTCAAGCACAACCACAGAATTTTAGTTATTCTAGTCATCATCAACTATGTTGACTTTCAAGGCATAATATTCAGCCCAATTTGTGCCGTATAAAACACATTAAAGACTATTTTCGAAAAATTTTATTTATTCATTTAGAAAATAAAGTGAGTATTAAAAAAACGGGCATTTATGTTACTAAAATGCATTATTCATTAGTAATTAAGACCAACCCCGAAGGAGTTCGCAATCTTTGAAATACCAACTGGTAAAGAAACAGGGGGCAAATTACGGCATTCGATATCGATCGAAATTTACATTTAAACTGTATTGTAATTTCGATCATTATCGATTGCTGTAAATTGCCCCCAGCATTACTCCAATATGCTTTCGTTAACAACTTCTAAACTACCAAAGCTTATGCACCTGCTTTTTCCACGAATGCCTAGATATCGCAGAATATATGGATGCTGTAAATCACCTTAACACGAATAAGGCCCTTGGAGCCGACAACATAACGCCCGAGATGCTAAAAGCCGACCCCCATACTACAGGGAACATATTGCTTCCCCTTATCCAAAACTTCTGGCTCCCACATGAATACCGATTCCAAATTAAAAGAAGGTTTTATAGTAAATATCCCCAAAAAGGTTAACCTGACAAACTGTAAGAACTGGCGAGGCATAAGCGTCCTTAGTGCAGTAAATAAGACCATAACGCAAATATCCGACAAAGTACTAAGGCAAGCTGCCTTCCTGTCCCCAAAATCCTGTGTAGACCACATCAATAGGCTCAGAATTATTAATGAGCAATCTACAGACCTTCGCTCTCCGCTTTACCTGTTGTTTATCGATTTTGTAAAAGCATTTGATACTCTGAACCAAAACGCCGTATGGAGCGCTCTTGCTTGCAAAGGGGTCCCACCCAAAATCATAAGCCTTACATAAACTCTATACCGTGATGTTCAATGTCGTGTTGCCCACAAATTCTCTCTAATTGCTGAAAATAAAAATTATTGGAGCTAGATGGCGCCAAAAAATAACATAAAATATAAAAATCTAATTTTTTTCTAATACGTAAAAAAAAAAATTAAAACAAATATTAAAGACTTGATATGGTGAAAAAAACCAGCTGAAATAATAGAATACTAAAAATACATTGGTAACAAATTTGTATTGTCATAATCAGGGCAAGTTTATGTATGCACAAACATTTTTAAAATATGCATGCAAATATTTCCCAAAAAATCAGCATATTTTAATTAATTTTATTTCATATATTTTTTAAAGCTTTAAAATTGAAATGATCTTCGATAGTTACACAAAATCGTAGAATATAGAGATAATATACGTTCAACATCAAGTCGATGTAACTAGCGCATACTTTAATAATAGCTGATTATATAGAGATAGTGTGTTTATATATTCATCGGATTCGCTTTTATTAAAATATACATACATTTTTTATTTTTTTTTAGCTTGGTTATCGTTTGAAGACCAAGATTTAAAATTTTAAACTTTTTCACGTCTTCTATGACGGATAAACTTTTATGTCAATTACACAACACAGAACGGAAAAACTCTTAAAATTCCTTGGCCATACGAGCTTTAAAGTCTGTTTGAATTTCTTTTGGCATTTTTCAATAAATCACTATTAAAACGAAACCACCTAAAATTGTTCAGTGACCGTTTATTAAGAAATATGCAAAAGCATATTTTTTATGAAAATAGCATGAAAATCCAGCCCTGGTCATAATACATATTAATATAGAAATTAAACAACATTTTAAGGCAGTCATAAAATTAAAGCAAATACAACTCTCAAAAGTAAAATCAACCCATCCGTAACTCAATTAATCCAAAGCGGCAGGGCTGTCAAACTTGGGGATTTATCCCCAAAGTTGGGGATTTTATGCGAGCAAAAAGGACAAAGAAAGTCATTTGGGAATTGGGGATTTTTTTGGGGATTTAAAAAAAAATTCGGGGATTTTGTGGGGATTTTACACTCTTTTAATATATTTTCCCTTTTATTATTTATGCTTATTTTTCTTTGTCTCGTATTAAAAATATGAAAAAAAAAGTAGTAAAACTTTTATCTTACTCTTATCAACAACTTATACGGTGTAAAAGGTCCTTATTAAGATTATAATTTTAGTTAAAAGGTAGTGTTAAAGGTACTTTATAAATTTATGTTATTTTTCCTTCAGGGTACAAACAAAATAAAATAATTTTTTTTACAAAAAATTTTTATTTGGGGATTTTGGGGATTTCTAATTAAAATTTTTCTTACTATTTTTACTTTAAAAAAAAAAAATTTTTTAATTTGGTCAGAAAAAAAACAAACAGAAAAATATTTACTTATTAAGGTTTTTTTTCTTAATTTGGGGATTTTTGGGGACATTTTTTTAATTTTTTGGGGACAAGGGAAAAAAGTACCTGGCAGCCGTGCAAAGCGGTATCAATGGTACGGTAAGTACGGATTCTCTTGCAACAACAAGTACTTCTGTTTGATTCAAGTACGGATTATTCAAGTGCGAAATACTTAACTTATCCATATTTAATCCCGAATTTGTACTTTAAATCAGTGAAGGGCACACACATACTATCACATTAATGCTTGTGTTGACGAAATAACAACAAAGCAACAGCCGAACGTACATTGTCACAGGCCACACAAAGAAGTTTATACTAGCTGGCCCGGCAAACGTTGTTTTGACGCATAACTTATTTCTTTCAGATGTAACAGTGTCTGCTAGCCAAATTTTAAGAAAAAATTATAGGCTATAGTTCTTTCCAGATGTTACACTATTTGCCTACCCAATTTTATGAACATTAATTGATTAGTTAAGAAGATATAGGGAGGCGGAGCTTTTACCCCAATTGCCATATTTAATGCCCTGTCCTCTTTCCGATGTTACAGTGTATGCATGCCAAATTTTAAGAAAACCGGTTGATTAGTTAAGAAGATAGAGGGAGGGGGAGCTTTTATCTCTCTTGCTCTATTTTACGCCCTAAATAATAAAAACTATAGGCTATAGTTCTTTCCAACTGTAACACTATTTCTCTGCGAAATTTCAAAAAAATCGGTTGATTAGCTACGAAGATATAGGGAAGGGGAGGTTTAAGCCCTCTTACCCTATTTTACACACTTTATTCCCTATTATCTTTCAGATGTTACATTATCTGCATGCCAAATTTTAAGAAAACCGAATGATTAGTTTAGAAGATTGGGGAGTGGGAGCTTTTACTCCTATTGCAATATTTTGCGCCCCATTCTAGCTATATAAAATATACTCTACGACCTATTCTCATACTACAAAATTTCATAAAAGTCGGTCAAGCCGTTTCGTAGGAGTTCAAAATGGAGGGCATTTTGTTGATATTTGTATGGAAATATAAATACATGTTTCGGAATGAATGCAGTGTTCATTAAAATGGCTATAACTCATGAACCAATACACATTTGAAGACCGTTGATATATAAAAACCTTGGTATTGACGCTACCTTCCACGTGAACTTTACAGAAACAGAAATCGGTTCACGCATTTCAGAGAACATCAATTACTAACACAATGCAACCTTTTTTATATATATATAGCCGTATTCGTAATGAGAATTTGGCATGAAATTAGCACAAAGTTTATTTATAATACACTTACCAAACTCTGGCTAACGACTTGCTACACTCTTCTTAACGAGCTGCCAACTTGTGAAAAACAGCTATTTAATGTTAAACAATTTGGTTGGTTTTATTTAATTTATTACTGTTTTATTTGACATTATTTTATTTTGTTTTTATATCTTTTTTTATTTTAATTTAAAAACCGTTAAAATTGTTATATGTGGAGAAAAAAACAAAAAAAAATTACAAACAAATGACAAACCAGCGATGTTTAATGCAAACGAGTTGCATTTTTGAGTAATACAATGTGGCATCATACAAATTCAGAGTTGATTTATTAAAAGTTGGCAGATGGAGAAAAGTTCGTTATGAATTAACTCTGTGCCAACAAGCTGCTTAGCTTAATCGGCATTCTAGTTAGCAGCTCGTTGTTCGTAGTGTACAAACTGTGGCTAACTTTTTGTTATGAATACGGCTGATAGTGTATATGTGTCGGCGTCACACAAGCAGCATTTTTTTTCCTATGCACGCGTACATAGGATTTGCAAATGTGCCCTTCACTGCTTTAAATGATCCGAAAATGAGATTGATTAAAGTAAAACTAAGATTAAAACAATCTCAAAATGCACTTGATTCGTGCATTATAAAGTTGATTTAATCCCGAATTCGTACTTGAAATAATCCGAAAGTCAAATAAGATTGATTCTAACCTAAAACGCTTACCCCAGAGAACCAGAGACAGAAGGAGAATATAATTATGATTAATTTACTTACCGGTTTTACATCTCACAGAATTTCGATTATAAAACACCAGCATCATGCCTGACATGGTTTCTATCAATAGGATACTTTCAACAAAATTATGCAAATGCTGACCCTTTTCGTCGAATATGTGTAAATTTTAATGATATGTACAGTATTATTGATGTAACTTTGAATATAAATACTATTAAACAGAATTTAAGTTTATATTTAAATAGATGCTGGTAAATGTGTCTGTAAAATCTTGTAATATTTTGTAATTTTTGTCTGAAAGGAGTTAATCCATAGACTAAATAAATAAATAAAATAAATACTCTAAAAATTTAATGTATTTAACTTAAACTTTTGCTTTTCATTTTACTTTTTAAAGCATTTTGTCCTACTTGTGTGGTGTTGTTGTAGTTTCTACGACAAATTTTGAAAACACACGCGAATGCACGCATATAGAATGCAATGCTTTCAATGTTTCTCTTTCTGTGAACCAACAACATAAAGAAAAATAAAATTCCTTAAAAGTTACAAACAAAACATAAAAATAAAGAAATTCATTCGTATAATTACCGTGAAATCTTGTTTAATATTTTTTTTTTAAGAAAAATATGACCCTTTTATGAGTGTTCAGTCGATTAATTCCGGTTCGATGAATCGAAAATACACCCCGATTAATTAAACACCCTTATGAGTGTAACGCAGTTAAGCGGGATGCAATTCAAAGAATATCGGGTGATTTTTTAGCTATTATCTTTTTGGCAACACTGGTTTAAATAGCTGACGCACGTTTCGTGTTTTGTTTCACTGTCAAATATCTTCTTTGTTCTATAATTTAACCATGAATCGTCTTACAAACGAACAACGCTTGCAAATTATTGAATTTTATTATCAAAATGTGTGCTCTGTTAAGAAAGTTCATCGCGCGCTTCTTCCATTTTATGGTCAGTTTAATCGACCCACTGAAGCGGCTATTCGGTACGTTTATAAGCAGAATTTCCGATTTTGGAGTGAAGATCAGCCAGAAGCTTTGCGAGAGCTACCAATGCATTCAAAAAAAGTCGCAGTTTTGTGCGGTTTATGATGCGAATCGTAACGTAACTGTGAATGGTGAGCGCTACCGTGAGATGATATCCAATTTTTTTTTGCCCAAAATACAAGAGCTTGACTTGCATGACATGTGGTTTCAACAAGACCGTGCCACATGCCACACAGCACGCTTAACAATGGACTTATTAAGAGCCGAGTTCGTGCTATTTACTGCCTTTAGACTATTTTTTGTGGGGCTATGTTAAAGCTCATGTCTATACACACATGCCCGCTTCAATTGACGCATTGGAAGACAACATTGAAGAATTTATTCATGAGATACCGACCGAAATGTTGGAAAGAGTATGCCAAAATTGGACTAAGCGGATGGACCATTTCAGGCGCAGTCACGGTCAACATTTGCATGAAAAATCTTCAAACATTAAATTATATGGACCGTACTATCGATTCAAATAAAGATATCCTGCCTGTTTAACGACATCGAACGTCATCGTTCGCATAGAAAATAACATTAAAAACAAAAACAAACTTCGAACAATGTTCGATTTCGTTCGAAATCCATGAACAGGCTGTTCATGAATTTTTCTGAATTTTATGTGTATTTTTTAAACTTTCCTATAGCTGTTAAAAAATCACCCATTAGTATTTACACAATATAAGTGGATCAAGGAAAATGTTACATTTTAAAATTATTTATGCGTAAAACTTACTTAAGCGTGGTGCACTTATCCTTGAAGTACTGTACGTCTTTCGTTATATTTTATTTTTTTGTCCGATGAACTTGGAACAAAATGTTATTTAAGATACAGACTAAAAAAACTATGATTGTTGTTATTGCCTTACTGCGACTTAAAATGGTGGATTTCGAAAAATCATAAAAAATCATTTTTCAAGTTTTAAGTCCTCTAGCTTGTCCGATCGACACAGTTTAGATCACAGAGCACACAGAGGCGTCACGAGACAGAAAATATTGTGTTTTTTTTCTGTCTTTCTTCGAAAACTGCCCTTTTTGCGTTTTTGTTTTGATTATGCAATTTGTGTTGATAGTAGCGGCCTGTTTTTACCATTGCCACTTCACTAACAAAAATCGTTTTCTTTCTCTTTCTTCGAAAGCTGCCCTCGCAAATGATTTTGGCATTTTTCATACGTCACTTTTTTCATCTCTGTATGCTTTGTGGTATAGATATAGGCTGAAAGAAAAGAGAAATATCTATGCAAAAGTTTAAATCTTGTGCAGTTCCGATAAACAGTTCTCGATATTAATCGGAATATCTAAAACAACTACAAAAACTATATTTAAGAAAAATAAATATATGCCATATCCGTGTTCGGCAGCTCCCAATATAGTTTAAACAAATTTTTAAAATTTTACAGACACAATTTTTCTGTAAATTGGCGAGTAATTTCCTTACGTGACGACTATTACTCGCTAAAAATGTTACAAACCAGTGTTAGAAAATAAACGCTAAATATCGCTCCTTAGTGTTCGGTTCGGTAGATTTGTGAAAAACACAAACGCTAATAGTGTTTGTGTAGTAAATCATTAAAAAATAACGTTTCTCTGTTTGTCATCCTTCTAACACAAAAATACAGTTCTTATCCAACTGAACCAAAAGATGAGAACATTTAATTCCGTTCGTTTTTTTTAATTAACCACAAAGTTTATTGTGTTTCGTTCAGCTCATTAATGTTCGTTCGTCTCTAATGTGCTAAGCGCTCTTTTAGTTGGGAAAAAAAGAAAAGTAATATTTTTACAAAAACAAAATACACATACAAAAAAAAAGCCAGAAAAATAATTTTACACAAACAAAACATATACACAATACACACACAAGCTGTTCGTGCTGCGGTCGTTGCTAAAATTTTCTGTTTTTTCATTTCTTTATCAATGGTAAAACAAGAAGCATTATAGAACATTAAAATATACAGCCCAATTATGAATAAAAATTCCCCGAGAGTTTTTTGCCTTCTCCCTTTTTCCTATGTAGATTAAATTGTAAAAATGGGAAAAAGGAAAAACTCCCGGGGAATTTTTATTCATAATTGGGCGGATAATGTTTGTCTACAGTATTACTGTAATTGTATAATGTTCGGCTCTTTCTTGAAAAAAGTTGCGAACGGTATTAAGGGTTGTGTGCTCGTCTACACACCCAGTAAAAAAATAGATATCGTTCCTGGGTGTATGAGCCGAACGCTAAATAATGTTCTCTTAGTGCCGGTTCACACACGTCAAGTTTGACTGTTCAAGTCTTGAGCTTTTAGGAGAGAAGGGAAAGGAGCATGCCATTTCTTTTCCCCTCTCTCCTAAAAACTCAAGACTTGACGAGTCAAACTTGACGTGTGTGAACCGGCACTTAATATACAACAAACACTGTTAATGGTGAAACAGAACTGCGGCTGATCGATGTTTTTCATACAGTTTGACATAAAATTATGCCAGAGAATGCGGTCGAGAAATAAAATCAATTTTAATGATGAAACAGAACTGCGGCTGATCGATGTTTTTCATACAGTTTGACATAAAATTATGCCAGAGGATGCGGTCGAGAAATAAAATCAATTTTATTTTGAGGAAGTTTTCTTCAATGCTCTCACTTATTCTTTTAACAATGCTATCATACTTTCATTCAATTTCATACATTTTGTAAACAAAGAAAAATAAGAATAAAAGAAAATTAAAGAAATGAGGGAGAATTTAAAGTTACTGCCGACGTTTCAATTATGGGCTTTAGAATTTTTGCCTGAAGTTGAAGACTGAATTCTGTTTCATCATTTAAGTGAGAAAAACAGTTGTTTGTTTCAATTTATGGCATTTCTGTTTCATTTCTCTCTCACATTTCAATCTAAAAGTTTCTCGACGCGGGAGTTACAGAACAGGGGCTCAGGATTTGTTAAAGCATATAAATTGCATATTTTGAATTTAAATTCATACTTCTTTCAACTATTAAACAAATAATGTTATTTCTCTGGGTACTTGGACATTGTAAGCATATGTTTTTGTATTTTCAACATTATTTGCTATTTAAATGTACATACATACTTATGAACCAAAACACATTTATACAATTTTTTTACGACTAGATCTTTTAATCACTTTTAATACTTAACTTCAATTGAACTTAGCAAAACACGTCATTAAATAGAAACACGTTTGACAAGTGAATTTTATTTTCTGTTTATTTATTTCTTTAAATTAACATTTTGTATGATATTAATAACGTAATTCTTAAAAATAAGATTGCGTAAATTTAATCCAATTATCTTTGTAGAAAGACGTATTTGTGATGGGAATTTATTTAAAAAAATAATTTTTTTCTTAACCGCAAATTCATTAAAAAAACCAATCACTAGATAGTGTTTTTTTATAGCAAATGCAGGATTTAAAATATTTATATTTATCTTTTGACTCATTAAAAAAGCTATAGGAGAATAGTTCTAGTATATTGGCTTAAGTTTACTCTATTTCTATTTTTAATAAAAAAAAAAAAAACTCTTCCCCTTATTCCTTCCAATAAATTTTTGCCTTATACCATGTTCACACGGACAGGAATATTCTTCTTTCGCTCTCCCATGATTGAAACAACATGTTTTGCCATACAATATTTTGAGAGCGAAGCAGGTCGTTTCATTGTGAAACATGCTGCGAAACAGGAAAAATTAACTATAATCTCCAATTTTGATAACAATTATCGTTAGTTTATCTGAACTAAAATAAAAATGGATGTTTAATAAATTAAAGTGATAATTATAAAATAATAATTTTAATAATAGTATTTATTAACATATTTTTAATATTTACCTAATTTTTTTTTTATCTATTTTAAATAAAACCACACTACAACACAAAAAAAAATCAAATTGAAACAAGAATAAATCGTATGAACAGCATGTTTGGCAATCTAGTTTCAGAAAAGCGAAACGAGTGTTTTATATCGTCGAATGAACATAGCATACGATCAAACAACAAACAATTTCATATGCACACATGAATTTGGATCGTGACGAATTCTGTTGTCGATGTTTCGTTCTAGTTCAAACCTTTGTTTGCACAACGATATCTAAAAGGCAAAATATACCACACAAATGTCTTGGCAAAACACCTTTTGTTTCTATTTGCAAATAAACAACACAAGCATTAATTTTTTTATTTTCGTTTTGATTTTCATATGACGATAAAGATGCTGCAATTTCGCTCGTTATTTGTTTAAAACGGAGGAAAAATATAAAAGAAAGGAAAATAATTAAGAGTAAAAAGTGGTTTAAACAACAAGTAGTTTTGGGGAAAACAATGATGCTTAAAAAATTAAAATGGTTTTAATGCGTGTGCAAAGTTTTAACTGAAGTTATTCAATAAAGCACAAGACACCACAAAAAGTTTGACAAATATCCAAAATGTTTGCTCAATCGGCAAATACCCACCTCAATTAAAAGCACAACAAATTTGTACAAACGAAAAATTTTGACATGTTTGACAAACCATTTGTGTGGTTTAATTGCCCTTAACACCACTGTAGTATTGCCATATAAATTAAAGTCATCTTGATTGTTTTAATGCTTTTAAAATGGTTTGCCATACATTTTCCCCACAATTTCATGTCGCTAATTCTGCCAAATTTTTCTTTTGATAGTCAGAACAATGTGTTGTAAACTAACCAATACCCTTAACTCAATGAAAATGTACGTTAAGCAAACAATTTACGTTTTTTAAAATATTTTCAACGAATTATTCGTTAATATAATGAAAATAATACCTAATAAAAATAAAATTTTCATTATATTAACGAATAATTCGTTGAGCCAACGTAAATATTTTAATAAACATAATTAGTTTGCTTAACGTACATTTTCATTGGATTTTTGGTTCAGTGTAGTAGAATCCGTCTCACTAAATCAAACCGCTACCAATAGCTTGTGGTCGAATCTGGTAAGTTGTTGTCGCAGCTTTGCACATACAACTGCTAAATCATGTATGCTGACAAATTTTGGTCGCGGATTTAATTTACAGCTTTCTAGGCCTCTGTGCCTTTAAAACGTATTGTGGAAATGGAATGCCCATAATTTGGTAACCAAAGTTATATTATGAGAAATTTTTGCCGATTCATTACTATGTATTTTGCACTTTTTCGAATAATGGGAAAGCAAAAATCCTTTCCAGCGTTGCAGTTGGCTTGTCCTTAATCTTTAATTTAAACATTTTAACGAACATTCATACATCCTTTTAGCGACTACTTGGGGTTTTCAAATCTTCAATGTCAAATGTCTCTTATTTTAACTTTTTTACACTCAAAAGAAAAATCAATCCGTCGGTACTTAAGTCAATCCGAAGCGATGTCAATAGTGCGGTAAGAACTGATTCTCTTGCAACAACTACAGAAAGATTGATTCAAGTACGGATTATTTAAGAGTGAAATACTTAATTTATCCATATTTAATCCCGAATTTGTACTTGAAATAATTCGAAAATGAGATTGATTTAAGTAAAACTAAGATTGAATCAATCTCAAAATGCGCTTGATTCAAATACTATAAAGTTGATTAAATCCCGAATTCGTACTTGAAATAATCCGAAAATGAAATTAGATTGATTCAAACCTAAAACATTTACCCCAAAAACCCGAAACAGAACGAGGATATTATTATGATGGATTTACTTACCCGTTTTACACCTTACAAAATTTTAATTATTAAACACCAGCATCAGGCCCGTCAAGGTTTTTACTTTAAAAATTTGAAGTATTTAACTAAATATAAACTAAATGGGAACTCTTGCTTTTTATTTTACTTCTTTAACATGAAAAAAATGTATTCAAATCGTTTTATACCTACTTGTGTGATGTTGTAGTAGTTTCTACAACAGTTTTTGACTAGCACATACGTATGGACGCATATAGACTGCAATGCTGAGAGATGAGACCATTAAGTTATGTGCGATTAAAACGCTCACTTTGTAATTTTGCTCTCAGAGTGGCACTTCCAACGAAAAGTTCAATCTTTTTTTTTTTATTTGGCTTAAAAATTTTATACTTAGTTTAAGAAATTCTGGCATTGGTTTTCGATGGTAATCTTATTTAAGACTGTTTTAAGTACGTTTTAGTGTTATTCGTCATTAAATTGTTTAGTACGACTCGTACTTAAAGTAAGTTTAAAAAACTTACTTTATACTGAGTGTTTCTTTCTGTGTATCCTTTACAACAGGTGGGAACTGTTGATTTAACAATGTTCTCCTATTCGTGTATAAGTTGAGGTAAAATTTCTAAGGACCCCCGATTCGTTAGAACATATGTTGTAAAATATATGTTTATATCGAATATAGACTGAAATCATCCAGAACAGTCCATAAATGGCTAATTTTAGAGTTCTTATATAATTGATGGACTTTATTGTTGCATTTTAAGATTGAATAAGTTAAGTAGAATATTAATAGTATAAATGACCGAAAACCACATACCAAATGAATGTGTAGTCTGAAAACCATTCTGAAATTTCAATTTCCTATGTCTGTCATTGTAATCTCTATCGTGAGCTTAACAGAAAAATCAACATGGATAGAATTGTGTAAGAATTTTACAAAGATTTATAATGGGTGATTTTTTAAGAGCTATAGGAAAGTTTAAAAAAAAACACACATAAAATTTACAAAAATGCATGAAATCTTTATTTGAATCGATAGTACGGTCCATATAATTTAATGTTTGAAGATTATTTCATGCAAATGTTGACCGTGACTGCGCCTCAAATGGTCCATCCGCTTAGTCCAATTTTGGCATACTCTCCAACATTTCGGCCGGTAGCTCATGAATAAATGCTTCAATGTTGTCTTCCAATGCATCAATTGAAGCGGACATGTGTGTATAGACATGAGCTTTAACATAGCCCCACAAAAATTAGTCTAGTTAAATCGCACGATCTAGGCGGCCAATTGACCAGTCCCGAACGTGAAATAAAATGTTGACCGAACTCGCCTCTCAATAAGTTCATTGTTAAGCGTGCTGTGTGGCATGTGGCGCCGTCTTGTTGAAACCACATGTCATGCAAGTCAAGCTCTTGCATTTTGAGCAAAAAAAAATTGGATATCATCTCACGGAAGCGCTCACCATTCACAGTTACGTTACGATTCGCATCATCTTTTAAGAAGTACGGTCCAATGATGCCACCAGCCCATAAACCGCACCAAACTGTGGCTTTTTCTGGATGCATTGGTTGCTCTCGTAATGCTTCTGGCTGATCTTCACTCCAAAATCGGAAATTCTGCTTATTAACGTACCGAATAGCCGCTTAAGTGGGTCAATTAAACTGACCATAAAATGGAAGAAGCGCGCGATAAATTTTCTTAACAGAGCACGCATTTTGATAATAAAATTATATAATTTGCAAGCGTTGTTCGTTTGTAAGACGATTCATGGTTAAATTATAGACCAAACTGAAGATGTTTGACAGTGAAACAAAACACGAAACGTGCGTCAGCTGTTTAATCAGAGACATTTGCGCCGAATACTGTCTAGATATCTACACTGAAAATAAAAAATCAATCCATCTGTACTTAAATCAAGCCGAAGCGGTGTCAATAGAACGTTAAGCACGGTTTTCTTAAATCAAGTAAAGAATGCTTAATTCAAATAAGGATTGTTTAATTGTCTCGTAATCAGTGTGACCAGAACTACAAAAAAATTGGATGCTAAATGGGGATTAAAACAATGCTAAAAATAAAATTTGAAAATGCTAAAATTTCTTAAATAGTTGTATCATTTTAATGAATGAATTATTCATTAATTTACCTGAAAATATTATATTTCTTTAAAATAAAATAAAATTTACATTAAAAAATTATAGACATACATAGATTTATTTAATAAAAGCAATTCAGTAGTTTGACAAAAGTTAGCGATTTTTTAACCAAAAAAACAAAAAGCCCTATCTACAAAATATTACATGATAAACGCTTAAAGCCCTAACCTACAGTTTGCAAAATATACAACATTGTCAACTGTCAAAAAAACTGTTAAGGCGTAGCCATAATGTGCTTAAGTTGGCTTAAGCAAATGTGCGAATACATGTAAATCATATGAGGCAAACCATATATGAAACTATCATTTACTTAAGCAAAGTGCGAAACAGATCGCACATAGGCTGAGTTCCTAAACATCATAATACTTTGCAGTCAAAGTCAAAAAAGTATCATAGAGTTTAACTATATCTAGTTTGATTATTGTGTACGCATCGATATTGTTTTTAGTGAACTTTGGTACAGATAACATTGTAAAATTGTTCACGGTTGCTTAGTAGAAAGCACTTAAAAAAGCGAGTTGCTTTGCAACTGATGTTTTGGAACTCACCCATACCGTACGGAATCAAAGGTTTTTTGATTTTGTTTTTGAAATACATTTGAGAGACTTTTTGTTAATTTTTGACAGCAGGTTAAGCAAGGCTATGCATATTATGGTTGGGCCTTTAGGTTTTACAAGAAAAGTAGAAGAAAAATACATTTTAAACAGTTTAATGCGATTAATAAATTTAACATTTTAAATGGTTTTTTGTAAAATTTTCAAAATGTTAGATAGGGTTTTTTTGCGTTTTAGGTTACGATATACCTACATATGTATCTGTAGTAAATAATATCTGCAGTAAATGATAATTGCTAAAGTCGAAATTTCGTTTTTTGCGATATTAAGGGTTTTGTCTAAAATGAAATGTGTGTTGTATTGTGAAAGTTTAAATATAAATGCGTAAAGTTTTATTAATAATGACATTTTATACTTGAAATTTAGCTGCGTCATAGATCTTGAAGAAGATAATAAGAATATGTAATCAAATTAAAAACACTTAAGTCAACTTAAGCCATTATTATTTATTGCCAGAGATATACATTATTAAATACAAAATATATGTAAAAACAAAAATTGTCATTGAAAACATAAAAGGCTATTCAACAGCATTTTCAGTAAATTTAATTACACATTAAACACATCATTATATGAATAGTTTCGAAAGTGTTTGTCAGAATACCATTAGAATATGATCTGTTTTCATCATATTCTTAACACCTATCCAGAATTCAATAGTTGAACTTTGGTCCATCAATTCGTATGCATTCAGCTTTTGCCATTGCTGTTCCAAAACCGTTATTTCTTCTGTAGTAAAATCTACCATTTCTTATTTAATTTTTTTTGGTGTTTACAGGGTTGCTATTACTATATATACATTATTATAAATGACAAAATCCAATTATAGAGATTGACAGAAGTGATAAGTTATATTGTGAAATAGCAATATAGGTATAAAATTTTTAAGATTAAAAAATGCTTAATAATGCTAAAAAAATATTACAAAAATGCTGAAAATAATGCTTAATGCTATTTGAAAAATTCGCTGCTAAATCAAAATAAATAATGCTTAATTTAGCAGTGAAAATGCTAAAAGGGTCACACTGCTCGTAATTAAAATAATCCGAATACGGGATTGACTTGAGTAAAAGTGAGATAAAAATTATCTCAAACTGTGCTTGATTCAAGCTTTAAATCCCGAATTAGCACTGGAAATAATCCAAAAGTTCGATTTTGATTCTAACCTAAATACTTACTTACCCCTTACAAACATAGAGAGAGACAATATTGTTATTTACTTTTTATAAGACACCAGCATCATGCGCGATATGACTTTCGTAATGACTCTGCATTTAACTAAATAATTTTCACAAATAGAATTTGGGAATTTTTGCTTCTTATTTTACTTTTTAAACATTAAATTAATGCATGTTTTTGTTGTTGTAGTGTTGTTGTTGTTGTTTCAAAACAAACAAGCTAATTTTTGTAACCTAAAGAATGCAATGATTTTAAAAGCTTATCCCATTTTTGATTGTTGAAGTACTTTTTGGTGTTGTTCGTTCTTATATTTTTAAGTACGACTCGTACTAAACGTAAGTGGAAAACACTTTAATTTAGTAAGAGTTTTTTCTTTCTGTGTACATAAATCTATACAAGATTTATTTGTCTAAATGCGATGTTAGAAAAGGAGGACCTATTGTCATATATTAATATCATATATATTATTTCTAAAGCACTTTTTTTTGTCGGTTGCAAATATCTCCCATACCACCGCATCAAATTTAATGAATGATATCTCATTTTAAAGCTTATTTCTAACACTAATGACGAAAAATAATTAGAAATTGAAAAATTAATATTTTCATTGATAAAAACTACGGTGCGAAATATTCGCACGGGTCATCTAGTCAACATATATAAGCAATTTGTGGCATTTAAAGCTCTTTTCGGAAGTATTACTTGTATGGGAGCTACGGTCAGATATGGACCATTAAAAAATTGTAAGATGATTTATGTTGCATGAAGATATTTGTAGATTAAAGTAAATCTCAATACCAATACAATAAGATGGTTTATGGGACCAAAGAGATCTATTCCGGAAAGAACTTTGTATGGGGGCTCATAATAGAACGATTATCAAAATTTTCCTTATTTTCTATCTTCTTATATATATATATAAAACAGGATGTGTGTATGTATTTATGTATGAAACGTATGGGGTCCAAAACGGCTGGGTCGATTTTGATAAAATTTTCAGGGAATCTTCAGGCGGGTGACACTGTGAAGTCTGATTTTTGATTTTCGGTCTGCGGCGTGGCAAAATCCAATTTTCATATTGCACCACCAATGACATCTATGTAATTTGGAAAAATTTTTCTTTAAAATAATCGCCATGGTCCAACTTCGATTTATACGAAAGAAAATTTTTCCCCGCCCACTTTTTTCGAATTACCTAAAATCAGAAAACGGCTCCATCGATTTGACAAATTTTTCATTCAAATGTTCGTATTAAGCCATTTTTTCATCGAAAAAAAGATTTACCACGCCTACTTTTACGCCCACTTTTTCTATTAAGCGCATAACTTGAGAACGACTTGACCGATTTGGACAATTTTTTTCCTTAAAATGATTGCCATGTCAAACTTAGGTTTTTACGGAAAGAAAATTTTGCCCCGCCCACTTTTTTCGATTTACCTAAAATCAAAGGCTCCATCGATTTGACTAATTTTTCTTTTAAATGTTCGTTTTAATCCATTTTACGTTTTCATCCAAAGAAAAATGTACCACGCCTACTTTTACGCCCACTTTTTCTATTAAGCGCATAACTTGAGAACGGCTTGACCGATTTGGACGATTTTTTCTTTAAAATGATTTCCATGATCCAACTTTTTTCATTTTTCCTAATTTGGACAGGACAACGTCTGTCGGGTCAGCTAGTGAAAAATAAAACTAATGTACAAAATTTAGTCAAATTAACATCAAAACTGCAGTCATCCGAACAGATCGACTCAGAAAGTGTTTCTTACTCGATCGTGTGTAACACACATCAGCACAAACGTGTTTTCCACACCACAGCCGTGGAGAAGGTACTACTTCACTACTCCGTGGAAATTAATTACTCTATATCTTTTTCGTCCGGAAAATTCCGGTGTATAAAAAAACAACAAATTTACAAAATAAGCCACTGAACAAGATTTTTAACCTACGCTTATATTATTTTAAAAGTGTATGTATTCTTTTTTTCTATTTTGTCACAAAGTGTAATTATTTCATTAATTGTCTTTGAAAGAAATCTACTTTTCCTTTCATCATTAAAGAAAATTTAACATGGTCACAACGAAAAAGTAAAATGAAAAAAAAAAAAAACAACTTGCATTGACGCAAAGAAATATAAACTACATTTCTCGAACTACTTGCACTTACAATGACACTAAACTATGGAACTATAAAAACTTGAAAATATATTTACACGATTCTTTGCATTTGTTTGTGTGTTTATGTGCTGTTGTTGTTGTTGATGCATTTACTTTTAATCAGCAGCAATTCATATTGAATCAGATTTAATAAAAAGAAAAAAATCATTTTAAATTTTACACATGTGTTTGTTAGTGTGTTCATGTATTTACAACAATATTGCACATAAAATGGTAGCAAAACTACCAAACACGCTAGCAGTTACGTAGATTGTTGTTTTTTTGCTTACGTATTTAAGTGGAACAGGAACTAAATGGTATAAATAAAATAAAATTTTATAAAAAATAATATGCAATACTACCACAACCTTACTACATCATCAACAACAACAAGACAAAGAAAAAAATTAAATGACAGCAGCAGCAGCAGTAACAAACACCAACAGCAGCAGCCATGCAGCCGTATTAGTATTAGCAACTTTTTTTTTAATTCAATTTTAAATCTCGATTATTCGCCATCACAATAACGTAACGTAAATTTTAACTGACGCAATAACGAATACACAAATACAAAAACCAACGTGAATTATTTTACTTACTCAACGCCTGCAACTGGTTTTATTACACCAACTAAAAAATACATACATACATACACACATACATGTGCATACAACAAATTTATCTCGTTCGACTGACTGACAGACAGAAAAACAAGTACATAGACACTCAGACAAAGACCCGAACAGTAAGTCGGTAATGTGTTCAGCCAAGATCTGCTGCTTTATTTCTCTAGTTCTTCATAGCATTTTTTTAACTCGTATTAATTTTACTACACCATTGCGGCACAGTGGCACCTTTAGATTATTTTCATTGCAATTTAAATAATGTTAGAAATTATATTAAAAACAAAGTGAAATACATTGTTCTAGTCATGAAGAGACAGCTGGGATTTTTTAAAAAAAAAAGAAAAAAAAATTTATTCCCGGAAATTCATAAAATTCCTAAGAATATTTAAATCGAAAATTTATTTCTTGAGTTTTCGATATAAATTAAAGTTGTTGTGTTATTAAGTTGTTCTTTAATATATATACCCTTCACCGATGTGCGATAATAACAGAAAGTTGTATAAATAACGTTCTTTGTTCCAATCCCGCCAACATTTTTCCAGATGATGTGTATTGATAACCAAGATGCTGGTACCTAATTTGGAAACTTTGGCATTTACTGTTACAGAAATCTTTAATGTATTTATATGGTAAGTGCCACGCCCACTTGTCCAACCCCGCCCACATTTTTTCAGGTGTTGTGTATTTATAACCGAGATACTTGGCTTCTGCCGTTTTCAAGATATACAGTCAAATCCCAATAGTTCGTACCCCGATAATTCGTAATAAACTGTCGGTCCCTTGACAAAATCTCGTTAACTCGTAAAATTTCCATTCATTTTGGTCCCCTCGCTAATTTAAATTTTTTTTTCAATAATTCGTAATAAAAACAACAGAAACATGGAAAGAATGATTTTTTGTTTACCGCTATTTTTTTTTGCGCGGGCTTTTACTTGTGTGTGTGTTTATTTTCTTAAGATCAGTTTGTTACATGAATAATTTGTATATATTTTATTTTTAACAATTTTGTTTAATGTTTTTTTTACCGTTTTGGTAAATAAATTGAAAAACCCCGTTAATTCGTATTTATTTTGTTTTAACCCCGTTAAATCGAAACAATGCTAAATCGAAAACCCCTATGATTCGTAAGAAATGGCCGGTCCCTTGCGATCACGAATTATCGGGACTCTACTGTAAATAAAAATAAAATAAAAAACAACAGCAAGGGATTCTTGGGTAAAATTAAAAATAGTCGTGTTTTTTTGCTCATATCTCAGCCATTTGTGGACCGGACCGATCAGGCTGAATTTCAATAGCAAACAATTACGGACTACTACATAAATATATAACTACCAAGTCCCACCATATCTGGTCTTCGGAAACCTCATTTAAACGGACACACGGACAGACTGACAGTCAGACATCGTTAGTTCCTACGATCAATATTGCATAAATTACCAACGGAATGACACAAACTTATATATACACTTTTACCTTCGGTGAAGGGTTATAAAAATCGGCGTTTAAAAAACTGCAGTCAATGTGGAAAAACTACCATTTCTTCCACTTCTTCATTTGCCATTGGCCAAAAGAAAATTTTTGCTTTTTCTTCTGATTCATTAAATGTAAATGGTCGATGCCATCAGGGTTACCGTTAGGAATTTTTGAAAAGTCGCACAAAAGGTTGTTTTATAAAAATAAAGTCGCACAAAAAAGTCGTTTCAGAAAATAAAAGTCGCACATCTTTTTTTTAACGTTTTTTATTAATAAAAAGCATAACAAAACAATTGAAACAAAAAGCTTATTGCAGAATTCATTTTTATCATATTTCATAACAATGTACATCTTTGTCCATGTTTTCATGTATAGTGAAAACATTTACTTAAGTTTAATAAATTTGTCGTATGCTGCCAAGGTCAAAGGAGTAGAATTTCTGTTTAAAAACAAGCCAAAAAAGTTAAGGTTAATATATTTTTGACAAAATTTAAACTTGTCCAATTAAAGCCCCTTGAAAATTTTACTTTAATTCCGTTCGTTTGATCTTGGCGCAATATTTCTTTTTCTTAACATACCTACATAAATACTACTTTTTTTAAATTTTATTTCTATATTTAGAAATAAGTTCATCACAGGGAATCCAGTCTTCTATATCTTTGTCTATTAAATTTAAAGATGACAGCATTGAATTGCATGTTTTTACATTGCTTTGCTAGTGTTTACGATTCGAAAACTACAGGTGGTGCTAAGACTACAACAATCCAAAACCAACAGAAACAACAGAGGTTTTTTGCATTGCATTGTTGGTGTTTACGATTCGAAATGTCAACCATTTCTAACAAAACACTGACAAATTAAAACACATTGGT
Organism: Pollenia angustigena; assembly: GCA_930367215.1. Classification (NCBI taxonomy): domain Eukaryota; kingdom Metazoa; phylum Arthropoda; class Insecta; order Diptera; family Polleniidae; genus Pollenia; species Pollenia angustigena. Next base: position 34,220,005 of record OV884059.1, read on the forward strand.
CCGAACTGTCAAAACTTGCCACCACCTTGAACTGAATTCGCCTCAAATACGTTGTATACATGACAAGGTTGCAAAAATGTAATAAAAGTGTTGCCAAATGAACAATAATTTATGAATGTTTTAAATTTTGACGAGGCTATTTTGACGAATTTTTTTTTTGATACAAATAATAAGAAAATTTAATGTTTTGTAAGAATCTTAACAAAAAGGGTAAAAAGTAGCAGAAAAATTAAAATAGTCGCAAAAGTCGGTGATAAAAAAAGTCTCACAAAAAGTCGCAGACCGCTGAAAAAGGGTCAAATTGCGACTTTAGTCGGGCGAACGGTAACACTGGATGCCATTCCACTCAAAAATCGAAAAGTTATACCCAAATTTTCGTTTTTTGTTCGACAGTTTTTGGATTCGACTGCAGTTTTTTAAACCCTGATAAAAATAAAAGAAACTAATTTTGCGACCGTAGCAGAGGATTTCGCAACTTGGAGTAGCTGATCATTGTTTTCGTTTATCAAGACAGGATTTAGTTTTTCTGCAAAAATCTAAAAACTATAATAACGAAATTCGGGCGAGGACATAATGTCCGACATAATCTTTTAAAAATGCAAAATCTTCTGATTTAAAACAAATGCTGGAAGATATCAGCTCGAATGTTTGCCTAAATTGCCCTCATTTCTATCACATCTAAACAATGCAAAGCATTTTGAAACAAAAGGCAAGCTAAACAACGTCTTTTCTTGGTCCATGAGCTCCGAACAATATATTTGTCCGGAAAACATTTTTTATATTAAGTTTGACGTCTTGGTCCATGAGCTCCAAACAATATATTTGTCCGGACAAAATTTTTATATTAAGTTTGACGTCTTACTTTTGAGAGAGAGAGAGAGAGAGAGAGAGAGAGAAAAATTATTTTGTTCGACAAGCAGTGATGTTAGATGTTTTTTTTCGAAATATCGTCAAAATTTAAAAAAAAAATTGTCAAAATCGTCAGTAGTTTTGAAAAAAACCGTAAAAAAATCGTCATATAAAAAAATAGTTTTTTTATAAACACGGATATATCACTCTATTAAAACATAAAAAAATATTAAGTATAAAATCATACAAAATCAAAAAATATAGAATTTTTAATACTTAAGACGATTTGGTGCGGCTTTGATATTGCTCTCCGGAGATTTTCGTCAAACAATTCCCGTCATCCCCAAATCTTCTGCTGCAGATGAACTTAATGCCTGCCTGAAATCGTCGTCTTTGTGGAGGCATGTCCAAAAGTTGCAATTGACCGCAAACATTAGAGTCGTGTTGCAGAACGACCCATCGGCTGCTGAATTCTCGAGACAACTGCTGGAGCTTGGCAACGGCCAAATTCCTATTGATGTTTCGAATGGATTGATATCGTTCCCTGAAAATTTTTGTGAATTCACATCGTCCAAGGAGGAGCTCATCAGCAAAGTGTTCCCCGACATTGCACAAAACTACAAAAATCTCGATTGGATTGGTGAACGGGCAAAAATAGCAGCGAAGAATAAGGACGTCGATAACTTAAACTTAATTATTCAAAGTTAAATCGCATTACAACTACATATAGGGTTCCCAACTTTTTTTGTTGCAATTAAAGTACATTGATTATTAAAGGTTAAGAAAAAAAGTACACAGTATAAATATAAAGTCCAATTAATTTTTTTTTATTGTTATATTTAAAAATGTTTTTTATTGCTTTTCGCAAGTTTTATCAAACAATTACACTGTGCTAGAATTTGGCAACTGGCGCTTAAACCTTTTTCGGGTACGCTGAATCCAATACCGGTTCAAAAACGGTTCAGTTTATTGAAATTACATACTAAAAAAAAAACGAAAATCCGCAATAAAATTTCCTTTAAACGTTAAATTTTTTTCTAACATGCGCTGTCGTTTTAGAAACTTTTTTTTTTTTTTTTTTTGCAACAAAAATAATTTTTAATCAACATTTCGAAATTTTTGTTTGTTAAAAATCTATTAAAAATTACAGCTATAAATGATTAAAATCTGTTAACAACTTTTGATTTTATTCACAAAAGTCAAAAAATTTTAATTAATTTAAAAATTTCATAAATCGCAATATTTGTATGGGAGCCCCCTTAAGAAGTGGTGATAAGGGGCAAGTATGTCTCGAAAAATTGTTAAGGAGACTCATTGGCTGTTATGGTACGTTTTCTTCAATATATTTCTAGTCTGGTTCAAACTTTTTGTATGGGAACCCCTTAAGGAATGGACATTTTTAAATTTTGTTTTAAAAATTAGTTAAACGAGTCACTTTTGTGCTTGCAATCTAAAAGCAGGCAGTAATTTGAAGGAGTTTTGCACTCGTGTTTTAAAAGCAGGCAGTTATTGTACTCAAATAAAACAAACAAGTGAAATAGTGCTGTCAGATTATTTTTTTTTCGAAAAATCGTCCTGCCAATATAAAAAAAACATCAAAAAATGGACCTGACTAATATTAACTAGTTGTTTTTTAGTTTTTCTAAAAAAAAACTTGTACAATAATGGCTAATAAACCACTGATGGTTTAAACGCTGGTTTAGTTGAACTAAACTTGAATTTATATGTAGTTTAAACTCAGCAACTATAAATCATTCTCCCATGTGTTATATGTGGTAAAAAAATAACATGTGACAGCACTACGATAAATCTTATCAAATTCATATGGTCTGTGTTGGTAGTTTAAACGCCGAATTTTATGCGTTTAAAGATGGTTTATATATTTAGTGATTTATAGATTTTTGTACATCAAATCGCTCTCTACTGATTCCATTCAAATAAATCATATTAAAAATGTTAATATTTGTGTTGTAATTTTACTCTAAAGTTTGTCTGAAGGCTTAAAATTGGGACGAGGCGAGTTCGAAAAACTCAATACACTGACACTTTTTCACTAACATTCACACAATTTTTGTTCATTCAGCCAATCGGCTGTTTCCTCGATTTTTTGTTGATAATACGTATAAACTACTTGGAAGTAATTACTTGCATGTGGAAACGTTCGGTAAGAAAAAAACTTTACTTGACAGATTAAAGTGTTAAAAATTTGATGAAAGATTAAAGTTTAAACTAAATTTATTGACGGGATTAAATCGTCAACACCTAAGTGACTCTACATTCAAAATCGTCAATCGTCATTTTGTTAAATTCAGCGAAAAAAATCGTCAAAATGACGTAAAATCGTCACATCTGACATCCCTGTCGACAAGTTTTTCTTGAATTGGTTTAATTTAAATTTTTGTTAAGAACAAAATGAACTGAGTTGCCACTTTTTTAATTTGTACATAATTGTTTTTTTTTTTTTTTGCTAAAGAATTAAAAAAAATAATATAATTAAAAATAATAAAAACACTTTCCTTTTTTGTCCGTTTTCTTTAACCTATTTTTAGAAAACATTTTAAAATAAGTGGTTTGCTATTTATGCTGCCGTTTTGTTTAATTGTTTACATCTGTAATCCATATGGTAGCTTTGTTTTTCCGGAAAAATTTTCCGAAATGGGTGAATCATTCTGCAGAACACTCTCAGTAATACAATTACTCTCCATACAAATATATTGTTTGGAACATATGGATGAATCCACCTTAATAGCTGAAACATATCCAAAACAAAAAAAAAAAAACCAAAAATTTTTTGTTTTAAACATATTTTGCTGCGAACAACGACCATTGACTGGTAATATTTGATTACACCTTGACAACAGGTTAACATCTTAGGTTTGTACAAGCCATTTGCATTTTTAATTGGTTTGTTTTATTTTTTTAGACAAACGTTTGAAGTATGTTTGCGCAGAAAAATTAAAAATATTTGAACATGTTGAATTTTTGTCAAACATTTTAGTGAATATTTTGCAGCGTGCAGAAGGAGAAGAAGAAAATTTGGTGAAAAATTAATAATAACGTTTTTATTGTTTATTCGCAAACGGAAAGTGGGAGTTTGCAAACCGTTTGTGGTGTAATTAATTTGGCCTTTGAAATTTCTCGGGAAGAAAGAAGGAATCCATGCTTTATCTGAAATAAAAAAGTCTGGGAAAACTTTCTAGATGATATCAAAGTTGATCAAAAAGCTTAAAGCAACATTTTTATATTTCAAACATTTTCACGCCTCTGGTGAATAAAAAGTAAACAGTTGTTTCCCTCGAAGTTTTGCTTTTCCTCATACATTTTTTAGGGAAAAGCAAACAAATTTTAATGAAAATCTTATTCACGATAGGGGTGATTATAAACTCTTTATTCCTCTCACAATGTTTTCTTAAATTTTAAGCTGGAAGTCCACACCATGTGTTCTGTGTAATACATCCGTCAAAAAAGTAGAACAAGTGAAATTGTATGTGACAACTTACTAACACAGCAAAACGGATAGAATACATTTACGTATTAACGTATGTTTAAGGCCGAGTCACAATAGAATCCGTTGTACTTTATACGTTTCTTTTTTCAACTGACACTAACGTAACTACGGAGGAGGGGCACACATTGAATACTTTGATAAAGGATATTTAATCAAGACCGAGACAGAAATCAAAAAACTAACTGATAGCTTTCAATAACTTAACGTGCGTTCAATGTTAAAAGTTGCCTAACTTTAGTACTTTGCGTTAACGGAGACCTACGTTATGGGACCAAGCTCATAAGAAAACCTGTGTATCAACTTAGTTGTCGGTTTGAAAAAAGCGACTTATAAAGCACAAAGTTTTCTATGTGACTCTGCCTTTACTTTCTACTTTTGTATGCATGTTAAAAAAGGTCAGCTGGATGACAAATTACATTTTATTTTCAATATTATCGATAAATTTGTTTCTGTGGTGGATTCATTTTTCCCAAATTTTTTTTTTATATGATACAAATATTAATACAGCAGCTGATGAACACGTTGCGGGTAACCTTAATCTAGAAAAGTATAAAGTGCACATTAACGCGTTAACGCATGGTGTAGATCTCCAGCTTTAGGCGACAAGAGCAACAGATGCGCATCGACAATATTTGATAACAAAAGCAAACAATTTTAGAACAAAAAGAAAGGCGAGCGCCTCCAGTCTGCTAAAAACATCGCCGAGTAATTCAAAAATTCAACCAAACCTTTTCACATTATTCTATAAAAAAAATCCCAGGAATATTCAGTCTTATTACGGTTATTGTTGTCGGTAACACCGTAAGTCGAATTTTGTAGTTCAAAGTGGTACCTGTATGCGCCAACGAGTCCGCTACATAGCTGTCATGTATGCCTGTGTCCAGGGACTCATTTAAAGGTAGCCATTGTGTGTAACACCATCTTTTTCTTTCTCGATGTGATAAACAAGTTTTCCTGGGATCTTATGGCCGCCTTTCTATCGGTAATATTGTGGATATCCCTGCAGATATCCCAATATACCGAATGTACTACTGGTGGTAGCACCGTCTTTAACTGAGTAGGCAGCGGGCAACTTATGTTTGTGAATATAAATTTGCAAGTAGTATACAAAAATATTAAACAAAAACAAAGAAAAATATCTGCATGCCTGGCTGGTTCACTAGTTTGTTTGGCTGTTTTTTTTTTTTTTTTTGTAATGGCACTCCTAAGATTTATTTCTGGTTTTGTTGGTTAGATTGGTTACTTTGTTGGCTAAATCAATGAATGACGACTGGTTAGCTGGTAGTTTTAACTCTGTTGCTGTTTTATTATTTTCTTGTTTGACTACTTCAAATGGTTAAGCAACTCTGTGGTACGCAGCAGCAGCTGCCGCTACATTTGCTACTTGCTACCTTCTACTCTTTAAACAGGCAGACACACTAGATTTTTTTTAAAAAATATTTTTGGTTGAGGTGAGTTGGTGGAGTTGGTAATCACATTTGTATTTGTGTTTTGTTAACTCATCGTTGAGCAATTACGCGATTTCATACAACCCGATTGTATTAATTTTTTTTTTATTATTATTATGTTTTTGCTATAAAAAAACAGCAACAACAAAAAAATAATATATTCTTTAAGTTCAATACAATTAATTTAATACACAAAACAATAAAATTTAGCTACTTATTTAATCAAATCTACATGAGAACAATTGATAACACTACCGATACTACCGATGGGGCTTAAATTATCGTATGCAGCCAAAGTTTCCAAATTAGGTACAAGGTACCAACATGGTTATCAATACAGAACCTCTCCAAAAAAAATTGTGGACGTTGCCTTTCCCATGCAAAGACATTATAAATTTCTGCATATCTGGAGAATGGAAAGAGCCAAAACTTGCAAATTTGGTACAAACAAACCGGTTATCAATTCACAACATCCCATAAAATGTGGGCTGGATTGAAAAAATAGTTTGAGAACGGGAGACTTGATATAAAAGCTGGGTTATTAATACACAACCTCTCTAAAGATATGGGCGGGATTGGGGAAGTGGGCGTGGCACCTCCCGCACAAAGACATTATAGATTTCTGTATATCTAGAGAAAGGCAAGAGCTAAAGCTTCCAAATTAGGTACAAACATCTTGGTTATCAATACGCAACGTCATTAAAAAATGGACAGGATTGGAGAAGTGGGCATGGCACTTCCCTAACAAAGCGATTATTATTATTACCCAACTAAATTGCTGAGTGTAAATATAAAAGACAGTTCAAAAGAAAATTAAAGAAAATGAAAACCTCACTTGCACAACTAACTTTCCGAGTCTGAAAGGAGCCATTTATTTTACCCTACGTCTACACGTTCACTATCAAGTTGTTCACACAAACTGCTTGTCAAAAATTGACAGCCGTGGCACAGGCTGCATGTAAATGTATAGCCAATTTTATATTAAAAATGCACCCGAAGAAGAAACAACTCAAAATGGTAGCTTTTATCAAAGTTATTTTGTAAAAAATCGCAAGAATTTAAAAAAACACAATTTTTTTTAATCAAGCACATAAGTTTTTTAAGAAATATATTTTTAAAAGGAAACTCAAAAATTAATTTGTGATCAGCTGTTAAAATTTAACATAAAATTACAAAATATGTAAATGGAAAGGCCAATGTAAAAGAAATCTAGTGGCCATTTTTAAAAAATGTAATTGTTTTAGTAAAAAAGTTTGATTGTATTGAAAATTGAAAGGTAAAACTTGATCGTGTGGCCGGCATCTTACATGAAAGTTTTTATAACGAAATCTATTTTAAGGCCTCTTTATTCCTCACTTTAGATAAATTAAACTTTTACTAACGTAAACCTTTAAGGCAAATGGTAATAATTGTATTTTGCCCCTATTACTCGTTAACAACCCTGCGTTATTGCGATAATTTAAGGCTAGTTTACACGGGAATACAATGTATTACGAATTTGTAGAATCAAAATAATCACCTTTATCGTGTTTGGCGTATTTAAAATACGCCTACGACTGTTTGGTAATAGATTAAAGGAAAAAAGTTCACGTTCTTCACACGACAAGGGTGAATATGAAATTCTCTCCGAGTTTAAAAGACGCATAAACGTGCGACAAATCAAGGTGCCTCATCTGTACATATGGGTGGTATAATTATTGAGGAATCAAAATCTCCTGATGTTCTGGGCATGAGGATACAATGTGATGTCCGATGGACAGAACATATATTCAAGGTGTCGAAAGAAGCATTCAAGTGCCTCGGTTTTCTAAGACGGTGTAAGATATACTTTACTTCATCTGATCTCCTTACTATTTATACCACCTATATCCGACCGCGTATGGAATACAACTCTCATTGTGGGCCGGTGCTTCAAAGTCTATTTTGTAGCTTCTCGACCGCGTGCAGAAGAGGGCGAAGGTTCTCATTGGTGACAGTAGGGTATCCAATTCTATTAACTCCCTTGAGCACCGTCGCAATGTGGGTTGTATTTGCCTGTTTTATCGTTACTACAATGGAATGTGTTCTGACGGAATTAGGGATCTGGTTCCCGAAACCCGTACGTTTGTTCGTAATACACGTTTTTCCTTAAGAGCCCATCCTTATGTGGTCGATTGGCAGGTGAATCGTACAACGCATTACAGAGAGAATTCGTTTTTTCGCGGACAGTTCGTATGTGGAATAACCTTCCTACAGAAGTCTTCCCTCTCACTTACAACATGATTAAGTTCAAATCGAATGTTCACAAACACTACTCGCTCTATCCTTCCCACAACCTATTTTCCTAGTTCCAACACAATGTAATGCAATCGAAGGGGTCATCCCCTGAGTGCTGGTCCTAACAGAAAAAATAAAATTAAATTTCGTGTTTACACGGATGGTGTAAGTAAAATCAAAAATATTAACAAAAAAGCAGATGGTTACAGTTTTACAATTTTTACAAAAACAACATTAAAATTTCCTGAGTTGATTTTAGTTGTTTTTGTAATTGTATAAAAATGTTACCACCTTCAATATATTCTGTTAAAATACACCTCTGGTGTAATGAAAATACATAAGTTTCTAAAATGGTTTACTTGAGGGTAACACGATCAAGTTTTGCCTATCAATTTTTAATACACTCACACTTTTTTACCCGTACACTAGGCCTGCCATACGTCCTGGTTTTCCAGGATTGTCCTGGTTTTAGACTACTTGTCCTGGTGTCCTGGTCCACTATTAAATTGTCCTGGTTTTTTGAACAGGTCAAGACAAAAAATTTGTTTTTTGCTGGTTTTAGTTGTTAGCAAAGTTTAAGATTTCTGTTATAAAACTGCTAACTTAAGGCAATTGTATAAAGAATTTTAATTAAATTCAACTGTTATGTGGTGTAAACGTCGTTTAATTAAAAGCTTGCAATGATATTAGATGAGACTCGAACCTCTTTCAAATGTTGTTTCAACTAGTTGCTGTTAAAAGTTATACCGTGTAAACAACTTTTATAAGTAATCGGAAACCGACAACAAATGGCTTTCTCTAAAGCAGCCCATAAACGTTTCAATTCAATTGTCAACTGCGTCGGTTTTTGTCCAAATCAAAGCGTGTATGGCTTTGTCAATTGATGAGTTTGACAGTTGCCGAGTTGGTTGAAGAAAAACCAAATGATTTTGATTTTTTCAAGTTGAGTACTTAGTCTGCTTAATGGACTAAAGAAATAAACTCGTTAAAGACTGAAACACTGGAAAGTATTATTCAATGTAAGTTTTATTTTAATATGACATGCTGCCTGTTTTATAACTATATCAAAGACAGAAATTAAGTTCTAGAAAAAGTGCAATCTGCTGAACAGTATTTTGGTTTAGAACATTTTAAGCTCAACTTTTTATTATGTTTCATCATTTTTATGTACATGAAGTACACGTAATTTTTTTTTTGTATATGAGGCTATGAGATAAAGATGAGTTAACACCACTCTTGCACTGTTCTTGGTTTGCAACACAATGTTTCTAGCGCCATCTGTTTCGGATACAAACAGTTGACTAACTCGACTATTGCACTGTAAAGAACATTTCTTACACCAGAACCGTAACCAAATTAAATTGTGGGTTACACCACTTCGGCGCTAAAAGCCTCATATATTTTTGGATTTAAAAATTAAAAATGGATGGTTTTTACATATACATACACATGTATTAAAAAAAATTTTTTGTTGGTGTAATTTTTTATCCATTTTTTCTATGTGTCCTGGTTGATAGGTTCAAACTTCTGGCAGCCCTACCGTACACTCATTTTTTTTTTAATTGATACGAACTTGCCTTTAAAATTCTCTTTCCAGTGAGTGTTTCAATTTACGTTCAAGAAAACAGCTGATTTCAAGGTTAGTGAGCAAATTTTTCGTTTGTCTTTATAAATTGTTTTCTTGATGACATCTTGAAAGTAAATTGCTCAAAAATTTAATGCTGCCTACGTTACAGCTTTCAATTTATGTAAGTATATGTAAAAGACTATCAAGAACAACTTGACCGTGTGGCCGCAGGGTTAGAAATAAACATTTACCGACCGCTTGTCAGATTTTGTATTCGTATTCTCTCTTACTTAATACATTTTGCTTTTACATGATAAGATTTTTCTTATTCTACATTATTTTTTGCAATGCCGTAATACATTGTATAACCGTGTTAACTAGCCTTCAGTAATAAAGCGAACTTATAATCATGTATTTTATAAAAAAAAAATCGAATTTTCATTAAAGACTATTAAAAAATGTTTTTCTTTTCTTCTGAAAGACAGGCAAAAGTGTAAAAGCTTTGTTACTTGGTCCCAAGTTTCCTGCAGGGTCGTAAATTCTTCAGAAGATTCCCTAAGAAGTTTTTTCCATGAGTTCTCGGTTTTTTTTTTTTTTTTTTTGTTTTTGTTAAAAACACTATTGAACAAGGCATATAAACACAAGGTAAACTCGTCATCACAGTTTGTGAGTTTAAACCATACTAAAACAAGTGAAGGAAGCGGAACGTTTTCTACTGCTTATGGCTCAGTTAGCCGGGAGTAACAGTAACGTTGCAAATCAGCTGCTTCATTTTGTTGTATGTAAAACAATTAGAACGATTATTGTTAGCAGTAAGACGTTACGTCTCAATCTGTAAGAAATAGATTGGTTTTACATTTTTACGATAAGGTTAAGCTACTGTTACTCCCGGCTAATTGAGTCTTTAGTCTGTTTTCAGATGTCGCATGCCTTATTCACATGTTTCTTATTTCTTCTTCTTTGAACTTTCATTGGCGTTCAAACAATTCTTGTCTTGTTGACGACATGTTTTGTTGAGAGCTTATAGTTAAATACGAATAAGAAAGCAAAAAAAAAAAAGCAAATGCGAAAGCGAAACGTCTCTCGCCTATATACATAGTGAAATAATGACATGAGCCGTCTGAACACATACTACTTAGCTTTAACACTTAAACAACAAGAATGGCAACACTTCTTCAAAACTACAAAAAAGGTCATAAAAAATATAACAACCCTGTTAACAATAACAATAAAATTCTTTACAATAAGGAGTTTGTGTTTTGTAAATTAAAATTCTATAAAAAAAACAAAATATCGGGTGAATTTTTAAGAGCTATAGGAAAGTTAAAAAAAAAAAAACAAATAAAAATCAGAAAAATTCATGAAATCTTTATTTGAATCGATAGTACGGTCCATATAATTTAATGTTTGAAGATTATTTCATACAAATGTTGACCGTAACTGCACCTCAAATGGTCCACCCGCTTAGTCCAATTTTGGCATACTCTTTCCAACATTTTGGCCGGTATCTCATGAAAAAATGCTTCAATGTTTTCTTCCAATGCGTCAATTGAAGCGGGCATGTGTTTATAGACATGAGCTTTAACATAGCCCCATAAAAAATAGTCTAAAGGCGTTAAATCGCACGATATAGGCGGCCAATTGACCGGTCCCGAATGTGAAATAAAATGTTCACCGAACTCGCCTCTCACTAAGTCCATTGTTAAGCGTGCTGTGTGTCACCGTCTTGTTGAAACCACATGTCATGCAAGTCAAGCTCTTGCATTTTGGGCAAAAAAAAGTTGGATATCATCTCACGGTAGCGCTCACCATTCACAGTTACGTTACGATTCGCATCATCTTTGAAGAAGTACGGTCCAATGATGCCACCAGCCCATAAACCGCACCAAACTGTGACTTTTTTTGGATGCATTGGTTGCTCTTGCAATGCTTCTGGCTGATCTTCACTCCAAAATCGACAATTATCACCCGATATTAAAGGTTCAAAAATGTGTTCTTATAAAAAATATATACATATGCAATTAACTTCACTGTTAAACGAGCTGTCAAAGTCTGATTTTCCAACTGCCTCTGCGTTTTATGTTTTTAGCATCACACGTTTATATATTTGTAAAAATCAACGCAAAACAATGAAGCGCTCATAAAACAAAAATATGTATAAATTTTTTTTATATTGAACTGCTGTTTAAATTCTGCAGAGTTGATTTATTTTGAATTCTGATAGTGTAGACACACAAGGTTCTCTTACTCAAGGTGTACTCATTAGTGGACAGACATAAACCCCAATTGTCAAAAAATATGTACATGTGTGCGTTAAATTGCTTTTTTTTTTTTTTTTTTTTTTTTATGTTGACAATTCCCGGTGGCGAACGTCATAGTGATATAGCGTGCCAAACGCTGACAATATTAAATCATCGATGACAAGTGTTGATTTTTCTTTGGTGTCATATATGAATTTTTAAAGTATTTGTCCAAACTGTCATAGATGACCAATGTTGATTTTTTCTTGTAGGCGTCCATTTGTTTGTGAGTCCTAACAGACAATATCATCAACTTTCATTAGTGAATTTTTTCAGGTAAAGTGACAAGGAAAACACAGAAAGAACTCAAGTAATCACCCCTATCGCGAATGTTATGGGAATATGATACATGGGATCAAACCTAAATTGCCATCCCCAACAAATCGGTATCGCAAATATTTTGGGAGTAAACATTTCTATTGTGAATTATTTTTCAGTGCTTTGTAAACAAAAGTCTCTATTGTGAGTAACTTGTCAGTGCCTGTATTGTGAAAGAAAAATATACAAAATAAAATACTAATAAAAATATGATAAAATAACTAATGAATAGTGTTTATCTTCATTTTCTTTATGTGCACTCCTTCAATAAGAGAAAAAAGTAATTTAATTTAGTCCTACTTTAGAATACAAATTAAATTTACATGTTCCCTTCTCGTTCACATCAACACTTGTTGGGAATTTATTTATTAAAAAAATTCGCGGGAGTAAACATTGGCGATGCCAAATTTTTTAAGTTTGGGAATTCATTCCCAAAAAATTTGTTATGGGAATCATTCACAATACGAAATAAAAAAATATGGGAATATTTTCATGGGAGTAGTTGTTTGCGATAGGGGTGAATAAATGGAACAGAACAGACAGAAAAAAGAAACGGTCCGTTATTTTCTGATTTATTCATTATGCCGTTGTCATGCATAACTCCCTAAATATCAACTTGTTACTGACTCTGGTGCGATTATTCATCGATGAAAATGTCATAATGACAATGTCGCTCATAAACGCCACCGGGTTTTGACAATTCAAGTATTTTTGAAGTGCTCTCCCTTGTGTTAATGTGCTTTGTGTGGACGCAGAATATAATAAAAAAAATTTCTTTTTGGTTTTTTGACAAACCGTTGGATTTTGTGAGAGCAAAATTCTTCAGACTTGTGGAGTATGTATTGTAAAAAGGGCTTTAATACTTCATTTTTTGAAGAAATAACATTTGTATTTAAAATCAATTTAATTACTTTTACTGATAAGAATTTAGATTGTTTAATTTTATTAAGCTTCTTATCGCTGCTGAAACAGTCAGGTCATTTTATTCTTTATAATAATCATTTGACCCATATTTTAATCTATCTTAGAAAGTAATTAATAAGATTTTCGAACTTATTTGATTTTTTTTATGTACTTAGTTTAGTACAAGTGTTAAAATATTTTTTTCCCAACTTATTAATGGATTTGTGAAAACTCTGTTGTTTATTTGAATTAAGAATATTTTTCTCTATGTGTATTTTTTGTTTATTAAAATAGAATTATGTAAACTTGTTTTCATTTTTCAAATGAAAGGGAAATTCTCATACAAAACAAAAAAGAAATATACACAATGTAAAATGTTAAGATAGAAGTAGCATAGAAAAAGACTTGAAAAATTCGTAATTTATATAAAATAGATACGCGCACACATCCATACAAACAGACAGAAAAATACGTATACATATAGTAAATAACCAACCAAAATATCCATACTATCATCTATCTATCTACAAACTACCTACGTTCATAAATATTTATTAGAAACAAGAGAGTAAAACAGACTTGAATAATAAACAATTTTTAAAACTTAAGTTGTTATTGTTGTGAATCGCATAATAAGATAGAGCGCTGACATCGAATAAGGGTTGCCATATTCTACACACATGTTTGTATTGTGTTGTATTGTTTACTTTTAAATGGAAAAAGTGTTGAACACGTGTTTGTATCATACGCTTTTGATTTTACTTATTTAGTCTACATCGAGATTTGGTTTGGTGAGGACGTCCTCCTCCCTCACGAATAAGTAAATAACGTATTAACGTGAGTGAAATATTTTCATGAATAATTTAATCTTTAAACGAGTTTCAATTATTAAAAGGAAAAATTGTATGATTGTTGAGTTAACAAAAAAATTGTATACAAATGTCCGCGTTTAAAGTTTAAAACAGCTTTAATAAAAGTAAAAAATTAAAATTGTTCATATTTTTAAAGTTAAAACATATACGTATTTTTTTTTTTAATATAAAAAAAAAAACAATTTTTTAAAAATCCTTATCTAAAAATAAAGATTAAATTATTAATAATGTAGAAATTATAAAAAAAACAAATTTTGAGAAATATAAAATGTGCCAATCAAAATAATATCAAAATCTATATAAAAAAAAACTTGTGTATCAAAAATTAATAAAAAAAAAAATCAAATAATTTTTTAACAAAAATTAAACCACTAATAGTGTACGAAACTTATTAACAAAATAAAAATGAAAAAAAATTAAATCTTTTAATAAATAATAACACTGTGCAACACAAGAAAAATGCAGGGGTTCTCGTATACCAATTCTGTTTTTTAAGTTCACAGATTATGGAAATACCAAAAGAAAATACGATTACTTCGTTTAGTAAATTTTTTTAAATTAAAATTTTTTTAAAAAAGGTTAATCCGATCTGTGCCGATTTGCAATTTTTGTTCCAGACATTTTTAAGAGAAGATTGGGAGGTTTCACGTGCTCTATAATTAAAGTTGGTTGTATGAAGGTGTATTTTTATTTATAGTACAAACAGTGATAAAGTGTACAGCTTGTTTTCCAATATAAAAAGTGTTATGTTATGCGCCCCATACACTTTTCAATTCAATTGTCAACTGAGTCTTTCAACTGAATTGATGCTTGGCCACACATTTCATCAACTGAGTTGAAAGACTTCAAATTAATTTTAAATTTTAAAGACAATTTTAAGAATACTTAACTTTTATTTTCACAAAAGAAAACTGTAAACATTAATTTTGACAGTTTATCAAGAGACTCGAGCACACACAGTACAATCGAATTGAAAGACTTAGTAGTCAACTTGAAAAAATCAAAATCTTTTGATTTTTCTTCAACCAACTCGACAACCGTCAAACTAATCAATTGACGCTTTGATTTGGAGAACAACCGACTCAGTTGACAATTGAATTGAATCGTGTATGGGCTGCTTTAGTTGTAAAAAAGTTAAATTTCTACTTTGCCAAATTTGATCAGACTTCAAGCTTGCTGTCATCTCTTAAAAATTCGTTGCTCAAAAATTTGATGAAAGTAAGTTGGGAAACAAACGTGATAAAAGATAGAAATAAGAAATTCAAAGGAAAGCGTGATAGGGTTGGTTGTTGTAATACGTTCTAAAATAGCTCGTTCAATTTAACATCTGGAAGCATTTGGACAGAAAAATTAAAAAAAAAAAAAAACATAAGCAGCAAGTACTCTCTCAGGAAAATTCTGCAGGAAGAGTGGCCAAAAATGTCTACTGTGCTAACTTCAAAATGTGTGGAACCGATGCCCAAGAGTCTAGAAGCCGTTCTAAAAGCAAAAAGAAATCAAACAAAGTATTAGCCACTACACTTTTCTCAGTATGTATTTTAAAACTGTACACTTTTTTTTACGCGTTAATAACGGAGTAAATTTGTTTTTTATTGTACTGATTTTGTTGTTTTTGAAGTATTTTATATTGTAAAAACATTGTCCAAAGTGTTGTAAATGATAATAAACTTCTAAATATTTACATTCCTTTTTTATTGAAATAACACTTTTTATATTGGAAAACCAGTTGTACACTTTGTTTTGACGCTGTACGCATGTTACTTTGCAGTGCAACAAAGTCAGGTATTTACAAATGCAACCGTATAAACTTTGACAAAATCTGGCGAAGCCATCTATTTTGCAGCTAATATGCAAACAAACGCAACTAGCGCATTATTTAAATTGAGAACAACGGTTTGGTGCAAACCAGCGTTGCCATTGAAAAATTTTCTATCCGACCATACTTGTCTATAAAAACTTATTAAATTCTTTGGAAGCCGAGCCATTTTTTTAATACTTAAAAATAAATTTTTATTTGATAAATTTTTTTTAAATCCCTAGGGAGTTTTTTCCCTCCTCCCACTTTTTTTCTATTTAAATTCAGTTGTAAAAATGGGAAAAGTCCCTGGGAGTTTTTATTCATAATAGGGCAACATTTTTCCAGTTTAACTTCTAACACACCGTTTACATTTGACAGTGTGCTGGCAAGACAATAAGAAAATACATATTAGTTGCCAAACACACTACTAACTGCCTTTGTGACGTAGGCGTCCAGACAGTAATTAAGACAGTTTACTTAAAAAAAAATGTCAAAAATGAATGTTGCAGTGCAAGTTCGAGCTAAACGTGTTTTATATGAACGAAACAACATTAAAAATAGCATAAAACAACTATTTTGTGTGAACATAGATAACACTTAACTTAAACATAAAAAAAACAAAGCAGAATATATTTATTTTTGTTTAGTTTTTGTGTTTTTTTTTCTTTTGCGAACAAACCTTTAAATTACTGTCAGCAAATGTCCAATTTTATTGTCTGCAAAATTTGCTAGACAGTAGACAAGTCAGTTGGAAAAGTGTGCATGTATGTATGTATAGGTGAAAAAGTTTGTATGTATTGCTTCTGTATTGCGAGTACATACTTTTAAACGTTAACCCCGTGTAAATCATCGTTTGATTTAAATTTTTTTTCAATGTACATCTCAGCTGTATTGTACCAATAAAAATATTTAAAATATCAATATGACTTTTTTTATGAAATTGACTTCAGTATCGCTGTGTATCTAATCTTTTTGAATAAAATTACTCAGAATATACTCAGAATGAGTGAAAAACAAAACCGAGAACAGAAAAATTTTATAGCGACCAAAGTTCAAAATTCTTTAAATAAAAATATATCTATGTAGAACTTTTTCGTAAGGTTAAGAGCCTACCGTCCAACTAAACGAAAAATATCCGACCAAATTTGGTACGAAAAGACCAACAATGGCAACGCTGATGCAAATGGTCTTGCGAAAGAGAAAATGCAAAATATCATAGCTCTTTCTTGAATTCTAACGGAAACTCAATATATTTCGTTGTGAGATTTAACAAAAGAGCTACGATATTTTGCATTTGCTCTTTCTCAAGATCATTTACAGTGTAAAATGGCAATGCATTTGATATGCAGTGTAGCTAAATATGTATAATTGCTTGATTTAAACACTGATTGGACGTTCCATACATACGCTTAGGAAGGCAGCCTTTGCTGATTTTTAAAATTTTTCTTCAGTTTAAAAAACTTTTCAAAAATAATTTTTGAAAATCGGTTGGAAAATGGCTGCGTTATGAACGTTTAATTAAAAATTATGCTTCTTTCTTTTTATCAAATTTCCATATTCGTTAAGTTCTTATTTGATCGTTTTGCAATAAGCTATTTGTTTCATACTCTTACGCTAACTCAGCTTTCCAAAGCACCTAAATACATTAAAATCGTTTTTAAAATAAGAGTTTTGTTATGACATGTGTATTAGGGTGGGTCAGAAAATTTTTTTCTCTTATCTACTTCTAATATAGGCCTGCCATACGTCCTGGTTTTCCAGGATTGTCCTGGTTTTTGACTACTTGTCCTGGTGTCCTGGCCCAGTATGAAATTGTCCTGGTTTTTTACAGGTCAAGATAAAAAATTAGCTTTTTGCTGGTTTTAGTTGTTAGCAAAGGTTAAGATTTCTGTTATAACACTGCTAACATAAAGCAATTGTATAAACAACTTTAATTTAATTCAACTGTTATCTGGTGTTAACGTCGTTTAACTAAAAGCTTTCAACAAAATTAGATGAGAGTCAATTCTCTTCCAAATTTTGTTTCAACTAGTTGCTTTAAAAAGTTATACCGTGTTAACAACTTTTATAAGTAATCGAAAACCGATAACAAATTACTTTCTTTAAAATAGCCCATACACGTTTCAGTTCAATTGTCAACTGAGTCGGTTATTGTCCAAATCAAAGCGTGTATGGCTTTGTCAATTGATTAGTTTGACAGTTGTCAAGTTGGTTGAAGAAAAATCAAAAGATTTAGATTTTTTCAAGTCTGCTCCATGGACTAAAGAAAGAAACTCGTTAAAGACTGAAACACTGCAGAGTAATATTAAATGCAACAGGAGTTAACACTACTATTGCACTATAGTACTTGGTTGCAAAGGCTCATCCAAAAACTATGTTTCTAGCGCCATTTGTTTTGGATACAAACAGTTGAGTTACTCGACTATTGCACTGTTAACAACAGTGCAAAGAACATATCTTTCACCAGCACCGTAACCAAGTAACCACTTCAGCGCTGATAGCCTCATATATTGTTGGATTTAAAAATAAAAACTGGATGGTTTTTACATATACATACATACATATGCATTAAAAAAACTTTTTTGTTGGCGTAATTTTTTATCCATTTTTTCTATGTGTCCTGGTTGATAGGTTAAAACTTCTGGCAGCCCTATTCTAATAGCGTAATTAAGTTGTATTTTTGTCTGCATTATACCCCCGTAAAATATTATTAATTTATTTTTAGTGTAAGAGCCCGCGCTTTGACTTTCAATTTTGTTAAATGTATATACCAACAATAGCATTGTATTGCAGCAAAGCATATTACTGTATTTGACCGACTTTTAAATTTAAAAGGTTTAATATAGACGAAACTTGAATCAAGACGAGAGATGCCCAGATTTAACAGTAAACAAGATTTTGTGACCAAAAAATTATTTTATCAGCATAAGAAAATGTTTTCAGTTTTAATTAACAATTGATTGATACTTAATTAAATATTAAAATTTTAAAAATGGACTTTTTCAAATATACTTAATTCTTAGGAGCTCCTGCGCGGGCTCAAGGGGTGACTTTTTTTAACTTATATTTTGCAATTTTTATTTGTTTTAACGTAAGACAAAAAAATAATGCTATTAGAATATGATTCGAGAACTTTTATTTTTTCTCATACATCAGTGATCCACCCTAATGTGTATACTATTCTTTGTGTGTTGCTTGTTTGTTTTTTATACAATTCAGTATAACTCTTATATGTGTATGGGTGTAAATTCTGTGTCCTGTTATCACAAAATAAAAAATTAACTCATTTAGTTCTTAATCGATGTTTATACTAGGTGTTGTGAGAGCTTATTAAAATAGCTTTTTTATAAAAAAAATGTTTTTGCTTTTCGCTGATAGTAAAAAAATAAAACATAAAAAACCTTAGGAGTCTGTTAGTCCACGTCCACACTAGCAATTTTTGCTGGATAAATTTTAAAGTTTGTTGGTGAGAGAGGTAAGAAGTTTTGGGAGGTTGCTGTACTCTACGCTTGGCTTTGTGTTTGGTGGGTACTTCTGCCATCTCACTAATACTAATAAGCATCAATGCAAGCACAGTTTTAATTGTGCCCACTTCTGTTTTAAATATAAATTATAATAGGAATATGAGAAAATAAGGCGTAAAAATATGTTGATATGGATTTAGTGCGTACTACTATAGACCATAGCTTGGGAATAATGATTAAAAATCCTAATGATTAGCAATTGGATTAGAAATTTTAATTGTGCTGAAAAATTGATTAATTATGATTAGTTAGCCATTTTAGACGATTAAAAATTGATTAGATTAGAAATAATCAAAAATCTAATCACAATTAGTGACGATTAGCATTTCTAATCAAAACTAATCCAAAAAATAATTGATTAGATTTCTTGATTATTTTTGATTAGATCAACTATTTTTAACTATTTTTGTGAAAAGAAAATATTTATTTATCACATTTGATGCTATATTTACATAATGTAACAGTTTTTGAATAAATATTAAAACTTAATATTACTCTCTTTTTTATTGAAAAATACTCAAAAAAAAAATTCTTTATTTTTGTTTATATTCAAAATTCCTCCTTATGGAAAATACATCGAGAGCAAAAACAGGCAGAATTTTTGCTGCTTTGAATGAAAAAAAGCAAAATGCTCCCTCTGTGGTATATGGGAAAAAACGAATGGGGAAGCAGAATTTTTGCTGCTTTCAAAGAAAAGCAAAATGCTCAATATTAAGTTGATCACCTTATATTTTCTTCAATGAAGAGAAATTTAAAAAATATGCATGAATAAAATTGTTTCAATGAAAAGCAAAATGCTCCCTCTGTGGTATATGGGGAAAAAACGAAAAAATGCTGACTCCCCATTTCCCTACTACTTTGAAAGTATTCATCCAATGAATAATATTCATAGATCTAATGTAATGTTTCATTAAATACATTTTAATGAAACAGGTTTCATTGATCCAACGAAGCGCTGCATAGGTTCCTTTTTAATGCAATTTTTCATGGGATTAATGTCAAAATTCATTGGTATTGTGAAGAAAATTTTTTCAGTGTACGTCCGAAAAAAATCCTACCTTTTACTTAGGGCAAGTTATAATAATGGCCTTAGTGCCATAACTTCTTTATAAATGTTAGTATTTGTATAAAACAGGCAACAATAACTGATATAATATATTCTATGTTATGGCAAAATTTTGTTCTGAAAGGTCTGAAATTGACCATGGGCCCAATAAAAGCGCTCTCCAAAATCGCAAACTCTTATATGAATCTTAACCTTATAACATAATTTTGTTTTGGTCGGGTTTATGATTGGCTCAAATGGGGAACAATATCGAATAAATGTCTTCATATACTGTGGTGAAGGGTGCTTGGCCGAATATACTTTTTTACTTGTTTTTAACATGTTTAAACTAAAAATTGGTTTTAGCTTTAATAACTTTATAATATAATAGCACAGACCTGCAAAATTATAGTTTTTGAAAATTTGTTTGGGTTATTGTCGAAAAACTAACGAGAAACGATTTTGATATGATTGATTGATTATACGTCACATTTTCGAGATAAAGTTACATTTCTGTTCGATGTATACATACTTCTCTTTCAGGCGCCAACCATAGATAAATGCAGGTCAGCTTGTTTTTTTACCACAGTTAATATTTAATTTATATTTTATAATTTTTTAGTATAGTCCATTTATATAATTTATCTTAAGTTAAATTGAAACTTAAAACCTGTTTTAAGGTATGAACAAGGTTAGAATTTAGCTTTTGATATCAAATGATAAAACCGTCATACTTAAAACGTTTATTTTGGAATTTTCTGGATAGTTTGAGGTATTTGAGTTTTCTTTTATTCTTTTGCACATATTTTAATAGTTTTACATAAATTTTCTTTCTTTTCTTTTTTTAGTTGCACTGCTATTTTTGGCTCTGAATTGAGAAACATTTTTTTCTAAATATTTATTTATTGAATCTTCATATAAAGGGTGGTCCAACTAAAACGCACGATGTTAATTATAAATAAAACAAAAAAAGGGGGGGGGGGATGCTTTAATACCATGTGAGATAAGGGCATGATGTCTTTATCTCTCATTCAATAGGGAGATAAAGCCTTTTTTTTCATGTGACTGGGAGATAAAGCCATCATGGCTTTAGCTCACATTAGCAAAATTATAAAATGGCTTTATCTCTCATTTCAGTTCCGGAGACACTAAAGTTAAGTATTGTAATCTGGCTTCGCATACTAAAGTTTTTCTGCGTGGCGGCCGTGCTTTGGGGTTTTTTCCTCCAGTAGGACGCGGCAGGTGGCTTCGCTGAATAAAGTTTTCCTGCGTGCGTCGCAAGAATAAAAAAATGTTTTTCAATGATACTAAGGATTTTCCCTTTTACAGAATGTTTACTTCTTGCATAATAATATTCTGAAAAAATATGGCTGTATCTCTCATTTGCGAAAAAAATATGGCTATATCTCTCATTTCGCAAAATTTTAAATATGACCTTACCTCTCAATGATTGGGCAATAAGGCCATTATGGCTTTATCTCCCATTCAATTGAGCAATAAAGCCATCATGGCTTTATCACACATGGTTTTAAAGCACCCCCCACAAAAAGTTTTCAGAGAATTCTCTTAATATATTTTGTTTTTATAGAAGGATCTATTATAACAATTATGTGTGAAACAAAATATCGGCCGAATGCTCGCCACGGCTTCGGTACCATACCTCTATCCGATGTTCCATATTTTCATTGACTCTGAGACATAATTGAGGTTCAATGTCGTAAATGTGCCGAATTATCTCATCCTTTAGCTCTTGAAGTGTGCTTGGCTTATTGACGTACACTTTTTCTTTTCAATATGCTCGAAGAAAGAAGTCCAATGGTGTCAAAT
Organism: Pollenia angustigena; assembly: GCA_930367215.1. Lineage (NCBI taxonomy): Eukaryota > Metazoa > Arthropoda > Insecta > Diptera > Polleniidae > Pollenia > Pollenia angustigena. Next base: position 34,242,220 of record OV884059.1, read on the forward strand.
CACACGATCGTGGCGGCCAATTAACTTCGCCACGTAGTGAGATAACACGGCCATTGAATTTCCCGCGCAAACGAGCCATTGTTTCGTTGGCTGTGTGGCAAATGGCACAATCCTGTTGGAACCACATATCGTCCAGGTCCATATCCTCACGGTAACTACTTGGCCGACCTCATTTTCGAAGAAGTACGCCCCGATAACGCCGTCAGCCCATAAAGCGACCCAAACAGTTACTCTTTGTGGATGCATCGGTTTTTCAACAATCACTCGTGGATTCTCTTTTGCCCAAATGCGGCAATTCTGCTTGTTAACGAATCCATTGAGGTGAAAGTGTGAAAGTTTCTTCAACAATCTTAACGTTAAATTTGGCAAACACTGAAACAAAGAAATGTCAAATTAAGGCCCCTATAACGGTTCACAACTCAACTCAATTAAGACAACTGGTTGTGATCAGTTGTAGTTTTTGTTCACCGCAATACAGCAAAGTTGTAAACCATAATACAAAAATTAAGAAATTACAACTCAACTGAGTTGAGTTGTGAATCGTAATAGGGCCTTAGTTAGGCAAAAAACTTGTCGTTAAGGAGTGACTCACAATTAATATCGTGTATTATGGTTTAGCCACCCTTTATTTACTATGAACTAACTAAAATGTATCAAATCTTACTCTAAAGGTGGAAGTACAAAACACGCGTTAGTTCGTCGACAAGTATCTTGCGTTTATAAACTTTAGCGTGTCAAAAACTGCAAGTTACACAACACGCGTTACAAAAGCCATTCCTGTCAGCTGTTTTTTATTTGTTTACTTATTTGTGCATTAAAAACGGGTTTGAAAGTATATCAAGATTTTGTTATTTTATTAAATTTATTCTTTTTATTTAAATATTGCATGTTTTTTAAGCTCTTCAATAAGTTTTTCTTTCATGATTCACAAATTTGTTAAATTATTATTTTTATTGTCAGCTGATTACTTGTCAAAAACAAACAACGCGTTAAAAAGTTCAAATTTAACCAACTTTCCGGCGCAAACGCGTCAAAATATTTTGCATGTAGCTTGTTCAATGAAAACACACTAGCTTAACTTTTTTTGACAGAAGACGACAGAGCGCGCGCGCACTAACGCGTGTTATGTACTTCTACCTTAATACTTTATGCATTGCCAGTGCCGGGCAATGCACTGGCAATGATTACGAATTCCATTCACATTCTGAGTGTTTCAGTGTCTCTTCTCCTTAAGCGAATGTGGCCGCTATCATTTTTAATATTTCGAGCTTGTGGATTTTGGGGCAGTTCAATACTTTTTAGATATTTTATTGAATGTGTTGTGATCATCGTTTTTTACTTATGGCACATTAAGGTCGTTCTGAATGCTCGAGTTTTTTATGTACCAGGGAGCGGATGTGATGATTCGAAGAACTTTGTTTTATCGCTGTGGATTTTTTTCTATATTGGAGATCGAGGCAGTGTCCCAGAGTAGTTAAAGTAGTAATTTACAGTCTAGACTGGAAAATGAATATGTACACATTTTTGCTTATTAAACTTTATCTTGCATTGTTTTTACCATATATCTAGTTGAAATATATGGTATCGAGATGCTTCATGACGGTATGCTTAGGAAGTCTTTCATCAGCAAAAGTTCAAGTTTGGGTGTGGTTGTGGTTGTTTTTTTGGCATGTCCTGAGTATAAATTAAGTATAATAGAGGGCCCAGGATGCTACCTTGTGGCACTCCAGCGTTTATTGGCTGAGGATAGGCTAAAAAATCTGTTTCTTTAATGATAAATTTACGGCCGACTTTACGGGTAATTTTATGAATCAAATCTTAATGTCAGACTTAATCAAAAGCTTGAGAAACATCAATGAATAGAGCTATGTGTTGTTCAATTGTTCCGTTTTTTCCAAATTCAAACTGGAGATTTGGAATACATTTGCATATTTTAATTTAGTATCGGTGTTAGTTTTGCCACTAATTGTTTCTTAAAAAGCTTTGATATATTTGATAATAAGCTAATTGGCCTGCATGACTCAACTTTTGTGTGATCTTTTCCTGACTTAGGTATCATTGTAACTAAGAAAACCTTCCATTCTAGAGGGTGGTCTTCAATTCGTAAAATAGCGTTACAAATCAAAAGAATTATTTTCATTGCATAAGCATTTTATTACATATTTTGTCAATGCCAGTTGCTTTCTTGGGGCTTAAATTAACAATAGCCTTTTCAATTTCCCTTATAAAAAACCTTGGTGGTTCGGCTGCTGTGGCAACTACAGGTGGCAAGTCGACTGTTTCATCGTTTGGTATATTAGGGTAAATACGTTTTTCAGGTGTACAACAAAAAGTTTTCCTTTTTCAACATAATTTCTTGCCCAACTTCTATTCAAGTTTCGCAAGGCGGGGTTAAGCAGTTACTCGCCTTTTTAGATTTTTACTTGCTGGCCATAATTAATAGTCAGACTGTGGAGTTGATTCAAGGTCTTTAAGATCATTGTCCAGAGATGCGTTTTTTTTTTGAGTCTGCAGTAATTTTCCAAGCTTTTTTATGCCCTCTACGAACTCTTATTTTGATTGGGGAGCTATGGCAGAATATTCAATAGCTAGTTTTAAATTTCTATCAATATAGATGTCTATCAGTCCAATTATGAATTCAAATTCCCCTGGAGTTTTCTCCCTTCTCCCATTTTTCTTATGTTAATTCAATTGTAAAAATGGGAAAAGGGGGAAAACTCCCGGGGAATTTTTATTCATAATTGGACATTATGTTTCTGACGTACGCAGCGATATATTCTCCTTGCAATGGGTACAGATATATTTATTGATTTTTTTACAAATTTGGCCGTGAGCCAGCTGTTGCTAGATAATCAGTCTGAGACACAATTTGTTTAGGGTTCATTATAGCAACTAGGGTGGGTGTGAAATCAGAGATAATTCAAGGGAAGCTTCTACACAAATCATTTCCATGGGGATGTTTTTAACACCGCTAAAATCGATAACATCTGGAATGTTCTGCTGTTTAATTTCGCTTGCTATCACATTTAGTCACATTTTAGAATGTGTATCAAATAAAAATCGACCCTTTAGTGTTATAAGCCGCGACCCGAGTAGGTTGTTAAGCGTTGTTATCACCTAGTTATTTATACTATTGGCATTCTGATATTGTAAATCTAGTTGGGCAGAGCACACTGATGAAATTACTAGGTTTCGGTAAAACTCTGATACAAATGTCTGTTGCTGAAAGGTTTTGTTAACGAAAGTCTTACATTAGGACATGTTTGATTCGAGCTCTTTTTAAATGGCAGAATATTCGCAAGCTCTACCTCAAGGGCCGTTGGTATCATATAGTATGTAACCATTGATTTTAAACGAATTTCTCGAGGTCAAGAAAGTGTGGAAATGCAGCATAAATATTTATTTTTAAAAAATATATCAATCTCAATGTTAATTAAATCACTAGCTGACCCGACAGACGTTGTCCTGTCCAAATTAGGAAAAATGTTTGCGTTTGATTTTTAAAATCCGTTAAAAAGATACGAACATTTGAAAGAAAAATTAGTCAAATCGATAGAGCCGTTTTCTGATTTTAGGTAAATCGAAAAAAGTGGGCGGGCAAAATTTTCTTTCCGTAAAAACCTAAGTTGGACCATGGCGATTATTTTAAAGAAAAAATCGTCCAAATCGGTCAAGCCGTTCTCAAGTTTTGCGCTTAATAGAAAAAGTGGGCGTAAAAGTAGGCGTGGTAAATTTTTCTTTCGACCAAAACTTAAAATGGATTAATACGAACATTTGAAAGAAAAATTTGTCAAATCGATGGAGCCGTTTTCTGATTTTAGGTAATTCGAAAAAAGTGGGCGTAAAAGTGGTCGGGTAAATATTTTTTTTTTGTATAAATCTAAGTTGGACCATGGCGATAATTTTAAAGAAAAAATCGTCACAATTATATAGATGTCATTGGTGGTGCAAAATGAAAATTGGATTTTGCCACGCCCCTCCGCCCGCAGACCGAAAATCAAAAATCAGACTTCACAGTGTCACTCGCCTTTGTAAAGTGTTGGCAACTCTATGTTTCTTTGTTTAAAATATCGAAGTCATGACAGTATTTAAGCTTCTACCACATCAGTTAGTTACAATTTAAGTTTTTTTTTTCATAAAGTTGCTTGAGGTTTGGTTATATATTACCGGATTTATTTAAACATTATCAGCAGCTTGAAAAAATTGTTCGTGCATTCGCATGCTGAACATTGACGGTGTTTATAAAGTATTGTTTTGTTTTTATTCGGCTATTTCCCAACAAACACGAAGTCAAAACTTTGATATTAAATGACTTTATCATTTGACATCAGACACAATTCTCAAACTTTTTTCAATTGTTTGATTTAACATTTAAATTCAAATTGATAATGATTTGAAAACAAACATTTGATATCAAATGTTTGTCAAATGTTAAATCAAATCAAAAATAAACTTGGCAATACTAAAGCGAAAAATAAAGTAATCATTAAAAATGGCGATTAAAGTTAAATTTTTTACTTTGTGGTTACATGTGTTTTACTATTAAAAATAAATTTTAATATAAAGTGAACAGCTTATTTCTTGTGAAAGATATAAATTATTTGTGAGTAATTACAATGATAAAAAATACGAAAAAAAGGAAAATAAAACGGGAAAGTGAAGAAAGTTTGTTGAACGATCGCGTTGCTACAATCCTCAAAATAAAAGGGAGCCAAGTAGTTTGTCTTTCCAAGAATTAGAGTGCGGAAAGAACATTATTTCATCTTTTAGATATGGTGCCGAATGTTTGTCTCACAGTTTATTTAAATAAATAATAAATTTAAATTAAAAAAAAATAAAATATTTTTATTTATATTCCACATTGTATTATAATCCACATTTGAAAAACATTTGACAATTGCGTTTGAAAGCAAGTTGAAAATAAAGGCATTTTTCAATTTGAAAATAATTTCCCCTTTTTATCATTATCAAACGTTTGTCGTTTGAGAAAACGTTTGATTTCAAATCATTTTCAATATGAAATCAAACCTCCGTGTTTGTTGGGTTATTATTTATTCATTGTTATTGTTGTTGTTGTTATATCCATTTACGGATGATGAGAGATGATGACGGTATGTTTGTGTGTGTGTATGTGTGTGTGTAGCGAGTGTAAGTATTTGTTAGCTGTTCGGTTGGTTTACCTTTTGTATAAAAAAAAGAAGAAGGTAATGTTTGTGATGTGCGAGTTTTTCTTTGTTTGGTTTTGACAGACGGGTTTTTACTTAGATTTTTTTCGTGAATGTATTGGTGGTTTGAACTTGAGCTCTATACATAATTGGTATGTTGCATAACAATATTACAGCATCGAGAGACAATCAAGTTAAAGCAGACAATGAGACTTATAAACCAACAGACAGACAATCTGTCAGTTATACAATAAGACAGAAACGAATGGTAAGCGAAGAAGTGACTACAACAACAGGTAATAATTATTTTAAAGATATCTAGTTTGATTTTTGGTAGTACGACATACACAAACACATAACTTTAAAAGGTTTTTCCATTTGTTATATTTGGTGTCTCTGTCTTTTCATTTGTTTGGTAGGTAGTTAATTGCGGTTTTTTTAAATTAGTTTTATTTTTTGTGTTTAGTATTTTTCAACTTTTAATTCGCTCAATTTAAAAATTACCAATGTAGAGACTTTCAATTTCAGCACTTTTATAGGTATGCTGAACAATTTTGTTTATTTTTCTAGAAAACTTCCAGAACACTTATTACTAGACGGACTTGCTTTAGTTATTTTAATTTGACCCATTTATAAATAGGTACATACCAAAAATGCTAATTCCAAAAACAAACAGATGCCTCGCTGTAAGATTTCTCTTTCTAAAATCGCGTTGATATTTCCAAGTTTTAAACTGATATACATATCGTTGATCTCACGTAGAAAGTCCCTAACTCATATAGATGTAACAAATACCAATAGCGATATATCGGCGATACTTTGTCTTCGATACCACAATATTTTTATAATATATTCTTTGCAGTATTTTTGAACAAACAATTTAATTTTCTATGTTTTTTTTTTGCATAGCAACACATTTTAAAAGCGGCATAAAATCAAAACAGAAAAATTAAATTATGAAATTTAGGTATATAACATATAAAAAAACGGAGATGGAGAATAGATCCAAAATTTAGCGGCTCACTTGGCATTAGATACCTATAAATAAAGCGATGTGAAAAAAATTTCGATGCGAAAGCTAAATGCCAACTTGGTACTCTCTATCACTTTCGCAAAATTTTCTGAAAATGAAGCAATAGTGGCAATAAAAATTAAAGATGGCGCGGATTTACAGTAATCAAGTGCCAAAACGTGTAAAAATATTTGAAATTGGAAAATTTAAATAAAATAAAGTGATGATTTACGAAAAGAAAAAAAAAATTAAAAGATGCGGAAGACACATGCGAAAACGTATTGAAGAGTACCAATCGCTAGATTTGCTACAATTTTCTTTCGCATCGCAATAGAGAGTAGCCCCTTGGCCTTTGGAACTTTGTGAAAAATTTATGAGAGAATCCGAGGGGGATGAGCCTCTTCCATCCTTTGCTGTGATTCTGTTAAAGGAAAAGTAATAAGATACCTTAGATTTTCTAATATTTCTAGAGATGCAGATCCACTTGTTTACGGGCGCAATAAAACAAAAAGCAGAAACGGACTTGCGAAATTGTCTATCTGCGCAAAGGTTGAGAATACTTTTTAATGTAAATTTCAAGTATAAACATTTAACTTCTTACGCTGTTATTTAAAAAAAAAAACGTTATTTATTTATTTTTTGCTAATTTGATCATGAATTAAAATTTAATTCTTTGTTTTTTAAATCTTATTAAATTTTAAATAATATTAACTTCTTACACTGTAATTTTGTATAATAAAAAAAATACTCTACTTGAGTTTAGTTAATTTAAACTTGAATTCAAATTTAATATGCATATCGGTATCGTATCGGCGTAACATTGCATCCCTAATAGAAACTGTATCTATCAAAATGTAAAATTGGATTAAATTTTTGTGACGAGGTGTATTTGTGTGACATGTATTGGAATCACTAAGAAACACAATTTCGAAAAATCGAGAAAGGGCCTTTCTACACTAAGTTATGTAAAGAAGTGGTTTGGGCATTTATAAGCAAACCGACCCATGGTAAAGGATGGAACTATTTTTGCGAAATTAATTACAGTGCGAGCTCGATTTCCGCAACCCCCTTTATAACTGAAATTTTTTTTTTAAATAACCGCAGTAAGTGCAACAATATTTTTTTATCCATTTATAATGTTTCTTCTCGTATTTCGTGTTCAAAAACTTAGATTTTTAAAATTTTTGTGAAGAAACTCAAATTCGAAAAAAAATCAAGCTACACACAAAAAAAATCATAGGTAAAATTACCTAAAAATATGGTATAAAATTAACTAGCAAAGGTAGCATGGCAGTATCTAAGTTCCTTAGGTAATAAAACGTTTAACTTAGGTAATTTCTATGTTCGAAAAAGTATCTAATAATTTTGTTTAAATTACAAAGAAACTTTGAAAATTTAGCAATGATAGCAAAGTTAGTTTATATTTTTATTTTAGAACAGTTATCTAAGTTAAATTTTGTACAAGAACATAGGTTTTAGGTACATTTACTACTTTTTTTTTAATAAAAAAGCATTTTTAAAAAACCCTATATACTTTTTTAATCTTTTTAATTTCATTATATCGACCCCTTTGCGCGAAATTATCGTATATACCATTTTTTTTAATTGAGTTTTTGATGCAATCTTGTTCTACATCCAAAGAGACGTCACCTGATAAAATATTGTAGGCGAATTCCACTTCGTTGCTCCAAAAATTGAATGTATATTTTCATTTTGATATTGCAAGCGAAAGCAGAGAAAAGTAGAAAAATGGCTGTCCTGTAAAATTTGGTTTTTGTAACATACGATAATTCCGCGCAAAGGGGTCGATATGTATTTTATTTATCAATTCATATGTGTACCATATGAAACTTTTTGTTGTATATTAGAGTGGCATTGAAAAATTTGTTTTGAGGTTTCTTAAAGTTCCGGGCGTTTTTTAGGACCCATTTGAGGTCAAAGGATTCAAACTTATCTTGTCTTTAAAATCCATATTGATCCAGCATCGTGTCGTCCAAATTAATAATCTTCAATAAAAGTAATAAATAATTATTGGTTTTATTGTTAATATATTCTGTCTTGTTTTTAAAAAGTTTAGCGGAGTTCTTTATCTTATGTTAATAATGCTCACTTACTTTTTATCCTTTATTGAAAAGTTTTTAATTTTATTTTATATTTAAAAATTCTATATTCAAATTTATCTTTGAATGTTTTTAAAATAAACATACATACATACATATTAAAAAAAAAATTCGAAGAAGATACCTAACCTAATTAGTAATATTAACAAAAAATTTAGGCAATACTTATTGCATAAATTACCAATTATTTAGGGCAATAAAACTTAGTTTTTTCTTTCTATATAAAAATAAATTGCCTATGCACGCCTTGGTAAAATTACCTAAATTATTTTTTTGTGTGTAGTAACTTTCTACATAACGATATGTAAAGAAGAGGCTTAGGTTTTTATAAGCAAACTGTGTTCTTTGTTATATTTTCTTTATTTTTATACCCTTCACCACAGTTTGTAATTTCTACAATAGTGAGCTTAGACCATATAAAGTGTATATATTCTGGGTCCTTATGAGGAGAGAAGTTGATTTAACGATGTCCGTCCGTCTGTCCGTTTTACGTTTGATATGTGTTTTCCGGAGACTCCAGACATGTTAGCGGCTAGGTTGTTTTACATTTATGTTACATATAGTCCACCATTTCTTGCAATTCAGCAAGATCGGTCCACAAATGGCTGAGACATGACCAAAAAACCACGACTGCCTCTAATTTTTTACAAAAATTCCTTTGTTGTTGTATTTGCAGTACTTTTTTCTGTATATCTGGAGAACGGCAAGAGCCAAAGTTTCCAAACATTAAGGTTATAAATACACACCATCCCACAAAATGTGGGCGGGATTGGAGAAGTGGGCGTGGTACCTCCCATACAAAAAATATCAAAAATTGTATAAAAACCTGAAATTTTTTTACTATAATATGACCTATGGTTACGCATTATACATATATCAAAAGATCGGAAATTTTTAGTAGAAAATATTTTCTAAAAAACTCGGGAAAATCGGTTCAGATACGAAAAAGTTATGACCAAAATATACATTTTTTTTTGAAAAATACCCATTTTCGTGAACCATAGATCTTCCCGAGTCCAAATTTTATAACCAAAATAACTGGCCAAATAACTCTTCTTTAACACGTCGGTATATAAATCTGTCAAATCGGTTAAGAAATAGCAGAGTTATGACCTTACACCCTATAAAGTATATATAGTCTGGGTCCTTATGAAAAGCGAAGTTCAAATCCGGTTGTCCGTCTCTCCCCCCTCCCCATCACATTTGTTTACATATACAAGCATAATGCCCAATATGATTTTGGTTATCACCCTTCTTTATTATTTCATATATTTAACGAAATAATTTTAACAAATAGAAACTAAGAATTTTTGTGTTTTTTGCCAAAAAGTATAAAAGAAAACAAACAAACAAACACACATACATGGCACTGTTGGGATCTGACAATTCTTAAATTGTACCGTCTAAATGGCAAAATTGTACCAAATTGACATTAATTGTACAAAAATTTCGCTATAAAATAAAAAAACAAACATAGTAAGAATTCATAACTCTTTTTTTTTAATAAAAACAAAACAAGTAAGAAATAATAGACCGTCAAGCCCGAGCATTTAAAACTCTACACCACAGCATTTACAGACAAATTTCAAGAGTGAAACCCATGGGCAATCATGGACCCTCCAAAACAAAATTATGTTATAAGGTTAAGATTTATGTAAAAGTTTTTGTCTCAATTATTATTAAGATATCTTCATCTAAATCAGATTTGTTTGCCTTTAAGTGATTTTAGGAAGGGGGTTTATGTGGGACCTATGGTTAATTTTGGACCCTCCAGCGCAATACTTTGTATTGAAAAAATGGCTATCTAAAAGTTATTGTCGCCAATTTTAATATCAATACCAACATTTTTAAGGTAGTTGTCAATGATGGACCGATTCCAATACAAAAAGTAAGATGATTTAGATTGCAATTAGTCTGGTCCAAATTTAATCTAAATACCAATAGGCACTAACACTATTCCGGAAAGAAGTTTGTATGGGTACATGTGAAAGTATTGACTGATTCTCACCATTTTAAGCAGGCTTTGTACTTATGAATTGAAGCCTATGTTCAAAATTTCATCGAATTAACGTAAAATTGCGACCTGGGGTCTAATCACCGTACGCGATACTATCGTATCGAGTAAACTATCGAATTTTTTTGCATACGATAGACACTGACGTATCGAATGAAAACTCGATAAATGGAGCAATCAAATTTGACGTTTGCCGCAATAAATATTGCTACGTGGAGACCCGGGGTAAACAAATTCAGATTTTTTACAATGCTGCCAGAAGTTTTTAGTGTTGCCAGAATAAATTTTTAGAAAAATAGCACATTTGCACAAAAAATAAAAGTGGTATGCTCACGATCAATCTTAATATGCACTGCAAATTTGCACAATGACCATTGTGATTACCCTTAATGTTTTTTTTTTTTATATTTTATGCAACCAAAATTATATTAACAATTCCGTATAATCACAAAACCACACTTTGTGGTTTTTGAAGTATAAGTTTACAAATTTTCAAAAAAGTTGGCAACCATGCTCACATTTCAATGTAGATATGTTTGTAGCAGTGATGGAAAATTAAGTACTATGGTACTATTTTCAGTACTTTTTTCCTTTCAAAAATACCAAGGTACCCCCACGTCCGTTTAAGTACTCTTTTTGTTATGCTTCTTCTTTAGAAATTTAGCGTTGATTTTTTTTAACATTGAGTCGTCAACAAAAAGAATTTACTCCGACTCCAACCGCTGAAATTTCAACTCCGACTCCTAATCTAACCTTAATGCTAAATGTGTTTGAGACTGGTTATTATTTGACTTTAAACTCTTTTTTAATGCAGTACCTGTTAAATAGTTAAATATAGCAACAAAAAAAAAAACGATTCAGTAAAAGTTTCGAATCCATATTTTTAATATTGCATCGCAAATTTCGAAGCATTTTTATTTTGGAAATTATTAGAATATTTTTTTAAATTTTTTATGCCGAAAAATCCGGTACAAAAACATTAACTCCGACTCTACAGCTTCGACTCCACAGCCCTGTTTACAACATTGCCTACACAAAATTTGTTGGTATATTTTTTATTTTAGATATCCTCATCAGAATTTTGCTGTTGAAATTTATCTCGGTCCATAAATGGCTGAGATATGAGCAAAAAAAAAATGTTTTAAAAAAGTACCAAAATGTTGAAAAAGTACTCTTTTGCTTGGTGATCACTAACATCTAAATATTTCAATTTTCCTTCACTGGCTTGTGTAGATATCTGAGTGATATTTTTGTTGTTGTCTTTTGAGTATTATGAGTGTTTTTACATTGTTGTTTCGCTTTCATCGTTCACCTTGGATTACAAATTTATAAGCGAGTACGTTGGGATATTTTTTTTAAAACATTGCGTTTTTTGTGGATAACTATTTAAACATAAATTTAAAATGAAAGATTTTTTTGTTTTTGTTTCAGTTAATAGTTAAGAATTTTTCAAATAAGAAATATGGGTATTTTAGCGAGAAGACTACTTTTTGTAACGTAACACCAGCAAGTGATTAATGGTGTTTTCTTTTCTGACAATAATGTTCCATATATGCTACCATTCGTGCGGGTTTTTGTTCCATTCTAAAAATATATGCAAAAATGTGAGAAGTTGTCGTTTTCCATTCTAAACATGTTGCAACAATAAATGGCAAATTTGTTCCATTTCTTACCCGCAGTTATAACTGAGTGTGAGATAATACCCTTTTTTGCATCAGCGTAAAGTACTTTTTTATGCAAGCAAATATTTTTTTTCTTGTGTTTGCGGACAATTTGCGTTATATTGTGATTTTTAGTTATATTGTGATGGATATAAAAACTTTTTGTTTTTCGTTTGTTTTACTTTTATTATATTTTTTTTTGGTCGCAAAATTTTTAACAATAGCTGACATTAATTATTAAAAATCAGTGCTGTTAACGCTTATTGGAATTGTAAGAAAATTTAATGTTGAAAATTGCTACAAGCGTGGTGAATATCGCTTTTAATACAAACTTTGCATTCAATATTTAACACGCTAAATACACATTAGTGTTGAGTGTAAAACGTAGCTATTATTTTGTTCCATTGTAATTAAGAAAAATGTATCACTTTGTAAGGGTTCGTGTAACCTAATAAATATATGTATTACACAACTATAATGCATCATTATTTTTTAGAAAAGAAAACACCATAAAATTGTTTCTCAAAAAATTGTATATGTATAATTTGCTTTTTTATATTTTGGTGTAAAGCGCAATTAGCTCTACATTAAGTACCAAAAGGGATAACATTTGAACAACATGGGCCCAAAATAAAAGCTTATTTGCTTGCTGGCGTTTCGTAACAAAAAGTAGACTTTTCGCTGGAAATGCCCATATAGAAATAAAGAAATATTTAAATAAAAAATGACAATAATATAAATTATTCCTTTCCGTTTTTTTTTTTTTTTATTTTAGAACAAAGCCACCGAAAATTTACACCAAAAAAATACCAATAACTTATCAAATGGTCATATCAACATTGACAATTCAATGACTGAACTAAACATTATGGACATAAGTTGTTCAAATAATTCTTCAATGGATAAAATGGATCAGATGGAGCAACAAAATCCGAGCAAAACACTCAATCATCAATTTCGTTTTCATGCAGCATTAACGCGTACAATTTCGACACCACAGCCACAATTAAAACAAATTCACCTTAATCAACTTCATCCCAATCATCACCAACAGCAGCAGCAGCAAACACAGTCTCAACAGGATGCAAATGTGGCAACACTTGTTAATACATTGATTGAAAATTTGGGCAATATTAATTTACATCGAAAACTAGAAAGAACTCAATCTGAACCATTGCCACAGCAGCAAGTTAATACATCAAGGTATGACTATAAAAAATTTGTTAATTATTAAAAGGGTTTTCATTCTTCTCAATCGAGAAACTGTTTCACTTAAATTTCTTTACAAAACTAGTGTCTTTAATTTTGTATTTAGTCCACACAGAAAAAAATCAAGTTAAAAACGTCGAAAACAAGGTTTATTTAAAATTTGTCGGTGGTGATTTTGCTTCATACATTTTTCATGTTAATTGAAACTGTAGGAAGGAGGAATAGATCTTCCTTTCTAGGAGGGGTATTTATTATTTTGTTTTTTTATTTATTATAAAAGCAAATTCTAACCAGACGATTAACGTCCTAGTAGAAAATACTTTATTATTTTATATACAAAGGGTCTGATCGGACTATATAAGTCTTAATCTGACCTCTTTTATATTTAAGTTATTTTTTTTTTATTTAAAAAAAGAAAAGACCGCCAATTTTTTAATTCGACTTTATTAGTCAACAGTTCATAGACGAATGAATTTTATTTTTAAAATTCTTAAACTCTAGGCTTTAAACAAATTTATAAAATAATACCGTTAATCCTTTTAAATAAAAATGAGAATAAATTGAGTACAATTGCAATGGAATGCATTGTAAAGAAAAAAAACAACATAAACAGAAATAAACAAGTCTCAATGAGTGATAATTAAATGAGCATGTAAATAAAATTAAGCAATACAAATTGAGTCAGCTATGATTACATATTGGAAAAAATGAGTGTGATAGTAAAATAAAATAAAGGTTACAGTCTGTCAAATTTAAATAAACGCAAATACAAATAAATTTAACAACAAAACATAATAATTAAATTTATAACAAAATAATAAGGTTGAACATAAAATTAAAGTTTAAACATAATAATAATATTAATACATAATGTTGTAAAATAATATAATGTTGTTCCGCTACAAAACTGATTTTACAATAACTTGCGAACAACATTTTTTTCCTCTTAAATAACTATAATTCATGTTAATTTAACATTGCAGTAAAGTTAGAGCAAAATTTCATTTATATTGAAATAACAATCCGAATCATGTTGAATGAAAGTTATTTCAAGTTGAAACAACGTGAATTTCATGTAGAATCAAATTGGTTGGAGTGTGATATAACAGTGTGAAGAAGCTTCAGATACAACATATGTATTTATTTAAGAATAATCAAAACACTTACCCCTGTAACACATGTTTCACTTATTTTTTATTCTCCTTTGTTAACAGAAGCATCAGCAGAATCGCTCAATATGGTTTTCGTCATCATTCTACTTTGAAAATTTGATGTACTATTTAACTTAATAATTTTAATTAAAAGAATACGGGAATTATCTTCTTTTTATAACATATTTTAAACATGAAAATAAACAAATGTACAGACTTAAGTATGTATGCATGTTAATTTAACAAGAAAAACTTTTGATTTTAATATAAAACAGGTTTTTATGGATTCAATATTGAACAATGTTATTTTAAAAGTTAATAATATTAAATAAACATGATTTAAGGTTATTTTAATACTTTTCATTTAAAATTGATATGAAATAATGATAAATTTAAATAATTCTCAATCAACATTTCGCCATGTTAATTTTACATTTGTTTTTTTTTCTGTGTGTCCCGAATTGTTATTTGTCTCTTAGAAGTATATAAATCTATTAATCCGACCGATTAATCGGCTTCGATATCGGCCAATAATCGGTGTTCGGCATTAAATTCGAAAATTTGGTTGCAGTAAATAACATTAGCCCAATTCACGATATTGTGCATTTGAGATTGCAAATGCAAATGTAAATATTTTCAATCAATTGTGAATGACCTTTTTGGTTTAGTTTGCAACGCTTGTTTCAAAACACGAAATTCACAGCTACTTGATAAATATAATTATTTTCTACTGTCTAAGAAAATCTGTAAAGAACAATTATGTTTTGTCCTCTTTAAATTAGGCTTATCCCGTTTCAATCGTTTTTTATTTTTTGTTTTTGATTTTTCATTGTACGTTATCATGGCGAATTCATTTAAACTGTGGTGGCGATACTGCACCAATTACAACACCACACCAAAAACACAACATTGTATTTTATTTGTTGCTTTCGGTGGTCAATATTTCAAAAACACAAGGAACTTTTGACATTCTTCTCTCCTAGTGAAAAAAACTAGCACAGCTGTACTTTCAACTTTCAAAAAGTATGCCCCTATTACGGTTCACAACTCAACTCAGTAATAGTTGCCTTAATAGCCACCGATTGCAAATCGGTAGTCTTTTAAGCGTTATAACTTTGCGAAAGAGTAGCAGGTGCGTTGCTGTATTATATTTAGTTGGTGTAGAATAAAAATGTACTGTATCATTTTGCAAATGCTACGATGCAAGCCCATTTGCACAAGATTGTGAATTGAGCTATTGTTTCTAAAAATGGTAAAGAAGAAATCAATATCGGAGGGAAAAACGAGGAGAACAAATTAAAGCTTCTATGTGGAAAAAGCAGGGCTTTATTCTTCACATTTTTTAATTTGTCTATATTTTGAAATTCTCTGTAAAGTGAATTCGAGGAAAACGACCACCTCCTACCGCTTTCCTCGAATTCATCTAACAGAGAATTTTCAAATTTGAAAATATGGACAAATTGAAAAAATCGTATAAATACGCAACACCTTTAAGCTTCTGACAATTAATTTTCATAAAAGACCACTTTGTCCACAAATTCCATCTCAATCTCAGAGCAATTATAAATTTAAAAAATTAAATAAAAAAATACATGTATAGTCCTATTGATATCGTGAGATTATAACGAACTTTTTATGGCCCAAATTGGAAGATATGGATGTGGACGATACTTTCCACACAGCTAACGAAACAATGGCTCTTTTGCGCGACAAATTCAATGGTCGTGTTATCTCACGTGGTGGCGATGTCCATTGGCCGCCAATATCATGATATTTGACACCGTTGGACTTCTTTATTTGGGGTTATTTGAAAGAAAAGGTGTACGTGATAAGCCAGCAACAATTCAAGAGCTAAAGGATGAGATACCAATATTATCATCATAAAAAGAAATGACAATAATTTCCTAAATAATTTGCTTTTTATTCCAAATCAACATCGGCCACATTAAACACCCTTTATTAGCAAATCCCTTGTGTTTAGCAAAATATTAGTCAAGCCCATAAAAAAAATCTGAGCACGTTTGAAAAAACACAGTTTGACATATACAGCTGTCAAACTATAGTTATCAATAGGTGCGTTTGAGTACTTTTACAGTAAAATGCAGTAAATGAGTAAACTGAAAAATTTCTCTCACAAAATGCTGTTGTCCAAAAAAGTACGCGAACGCAAAATTTGTAAAAATTCGTAAAATAAAGGCAACAGCTGATGGCAAATAATTGAAGTGTTGAAAAATATTGACACTTTTGACTACTTAACTCGTTTTCGTATCGGTACTCGATTAAATACTTTTTATAACACAAACATTTTTGGAAAATACAAACAAACTATTTTATGCAATCTTTCATATTTGTTTGTTTTTTATTTTATTTGATTTTACTAATTTGTAGCGGGTTAAATTATTTAAAAGAACATGAATAATTTTTTTGCTATTGATTACTTAAGTACCCAAATACTTTACACTTTTACAACTCTAAAAAATTAGCATAACAAAAAAAAATTTTAAAAGTTTGTATTTAGCCAAATAAATGCTTCACAAACAAGTTTAATTTATTAATATTTATTCAATTTTTGTTTTGGTTTAATTTTTATTTCAACTTTTCTTTTATTTAACAATTTTTTCACAATTTGTATGCATTTTATTTGTTACTTTTGTTTGTTTACCTTTTGAAACATATGTTTTTTTGATTTACTAAATTTTACTGCAAAAATTTCTGCAGTACAAATTTGTAAATACTCAGACAAGAACTGTCACTTTTCGCTCTTAATTTATGTTCTCATTTACTGCATTTTGTGTACTCGAACGCAATTTCGTAAAATGCAGTAAAGTTTAGAAAAAAATAGTAAAAACTTTTGTGTTCTCGAACGCAACTAATATCAAAAGTTCTCATGCAGTAAAAAAAAGCACCCGATATTAACTTTTAAAATTTATCGATAATATCGCTTTCGAAAGAAACCAATCGATACTCCATTACTCCCCGTCTACAACTGACATGATTTGCTATTATAACATGATGATTATAAAAGCGTTGTTAAAACATTTGCATTAACAACCGTGTTATAACATGAGAAAACCTCTAACATGATGAGTCTATACTTAACACTAACATCATTTTAGTGTTAATGTTAAGCATTTCATGTCAGTTGTAGGCAGAGCTGCCATTTTTGGTTATTTCTAACCAAAATTGGTTATATATTTCTTCAATGTGAAGATGTGAATTGAATATCTTTTTCATTTTGGTTACTTTTTTTCTAAAATAATTAAACGTACGAATGTGCTTTTCTTGATACAATTATTTACTAATAATAATTTGTACTGCGTACAATGATTTTTTCATTATTTGTTGTATGCAACTTAAAATAAATTTTAATGATTTTCTCATTTAAGAAAAGGCATTTTTTACTTGGTTATATTTTTTCACATTTGGTAACTTTTTCAAAAATTTTGGTTATAAAAATTGTATTGGTTGTGGCAGCACTGGTTGTAGGCTGTATGTCACATACCGGTTATAGGCATACAAATACATTTTCGCAAATAACGCACTGTACTATAGCGGTAGCACTAAGTGCTGGTTCACACAGGTCAAGTTTGACTCTTCAAGTCTCGAGCTTTTAGGAGAGAGGGGTAAAGAGAATGGAAAGGGGTACATACTTGACCGTACCAGTCAGTTTTGTATTTTTCTTTTTTTTTTTCATCCGTAATATAATAAAAAGCTACAAAGTTGAAGGAAAAGAAAACAAAAATTAATTTTGTGCATGAACGTGAACGCAAGTTCAAAAGAAAATGTAAATAAAACTGTTCAAGTAAACTTGACCTGTGTGAACCAGCACTTACAGTTGAAGTTCCGAAAACTTTGTAAACTTAGTAAAATACGTTATAAATAGTTACTAACTTCATTAATTATTTTTTTTTTCTTAATAATCTTTGTTTAGGTACAAAACGGAACTTTGTCGCCCCTTTGAAGAAGCAGGCGAATGCAAGTACGGTGAAAAGTGCCAATTTGCACATGGCTATCATGAACTACGTAATTTACAAAGACATCCCAAGTACAAAACCGAATATTGTCGTACATTCCATAGTGTGGGTTTCTGTCCATATGGACCGCGATGTCATTTTGTGCATAATGCCGATGAAGCGCGCGCTTTGCAACAACAACAGCAGCAGCAGCAACAACAACAGCAGCAGCAACAAACAAAATTGCAACAGCAAAATCATTCCAATTGCTATCCATTGAGCGCAAAATCTAGTCTCAATGGTGGTGGCGCAATAAATCACTCTCTACCACTTAGCCCTCCCTTAAGTATGTCCACTGGTTCAGATCGTGAATCGCCCACCGGCTCATTGTCTTTATCACCCACAAGTTCCATGACAAATTTTCCATTTGGCGAGCAAATTAGTCCAGTAAATTCTGTTTTTCAAACAGCTTTCAACTATGTCAATACACCACCCGAAAGTCCCAATGCTCCCATGTCGCCAGTGAATACACCACCACCAACATTAATGCTCGGCCAGACACCAGTCTATATTAAACCAGTTGTTGCCAGTACAGTTGGTGGTTCTGCAACAGCAATACAACCCCCAGCCAAACAATTATTGCAAAAAAGTTCTAGTTCACCAATTGCTATAATACGAGGTGGCAACACCACAACAAACACCAACACCAGTAAGCCTCCACTCAAAGTGAACTCTGTGTCATCATTAAATGGTGCTGTGACTGCCGAAGAGGCACGTTTACCTGTGTTCAATCGCATAAGTAGCAACTCCACTGCAGACGCATTCTCGCATGTAGCTTTATAAATTCTATTAGAAATACATTTACTTTTACTTACATACATATTTATTTTTTATTATTATATTATTATTATTATTTTTGTTATTTTCATTTTGTATTTTGTGCAATTGACTAAACGAAAACAAAGTCACGCAATGTAATTACGTGTTGTTAGCCAGTCCGGTGCGGTGCGGTGCAGTGTGTAATGTTGTGATCCAATAGAGTGCAAATGATTGATTGTATGTGCTGCAACGTCAAGATTGAAAGGAAAAGAACTGCACCAACACTTACTTGTGATCAAATAAACGAGTAAGCAGCTACAACAATAAATATGTAAACTACAAAGCGTTGAGGCAAAATTCATTAGAAACCCCATTATAACTCTTAACAAATACAATTCAATATCAATCAACAACAAAATCTCAATATTCACAATATTTATTTAACGAAAAACAAAAAAAATTCTAGTTTTTTTTTTTCTTTTTTTAATTATTATCATAATTTTTTTATCATTTATCTATCTCTATATAAATATACATACTTTACGATATTAACTATCAATCTTTTATCTATCTTTTATTTAATTGTTATTATTATTAAACATTTTACACCATTTCCAATTGTATTTTAAATGTTTCTTATTGTTTAAACAAAATTTCAGGCAATTGTATTTGTAAAAATTTCTTTATTTTTATTTCTTGTCCAGAATTTTGTTTTTTTTTTTATATCGGAATTTCTTAATTTAATACAGAACATTTGAAAATTTTTCAGAAAAAGAAACTATGAAATACAGGGATCAAATTATGGCATTCGATTTCGATCTAAATTTCTATTTAAATTGTATTGTAATTTCGATTGATTTCGAATGCCATCATTTGGCCCCTGACTTTGTGATTTTTTAGACTGCCTGTTTTTGAAATTTAAATAAAAATTTTTGGGTTAGAATTTTATATTGAAAAAAACGAATAAAAAAAACAAAATTGAGTTTTTTGATTTTTATTTTAATTTAAATTCAAAAACGAAAAATTTATATTTAAAAAACAGACAGTAAAACAAAAATGTATTTAAAATATCTGAATAATATTTAAAACAAAATTAAAATTTATTTCAAATTTCTGATTTTTAACAAAAAAAAAAAAAAAAAAAAAAAATATTGAAACAAAGTGTTTCAAACTAAAATTCTTACTGCCGTATTCAAAAAATTTAAAATTTCAATTTCACCTTAAACCACATTTCAAACTCATTTTAATTGTTATGAATACGTCAGTTAAAATTACACACGTTAATACTTCTGAAGCATTATAAAAGTGATTTGAATTAAAATTACTAAGGTTTTCTAAAATTGTATAACATGAATCAAGTGTTAGCTGTTCAACAGCCATCCTATTCATAGATTTGAACAAAATCTTTGTTCACACTTAACTAACATTTAAAACAAAAACAAATTTAAAAATATTGTTTTTGTTTTAAATGTAACTTAAGCGAACAAAATTCAATAAACAGTAAATTTATTAATACGAATGTTTCAAAATACAATTGGAAATGTTACATTTATTTAATGAACACAACAAAATTAAATTATTTTAAAAAAAGACCCCTTCTTATATATAAATTTTTATATAAATTAACTTAAAAGGAAATGAAACTAAAGACATTTTTTAAAATAAATAATTTAATATTCTTATATGTATATAAATAATTTTATATAACTTTATTTAAAACAGAAAAAAAACAAACAAAACTATTTTTAATATGTATTTATAATATTTTAATAATATATATTAATTAACTTTTATTATCCCTTGGTATGGATATGACATTTCGAAAACAATTTTGAAAATTTATTTAATTATTTATATAATTTTTTTTTTTTTTTTTTTTTTTTTTGGCTCGGTTTCTTCTATTTGATGTAAAAAAAAACTTTAAACTTTTTCTTTATTTTGCATTTATTTAAAAATATTTATTTTAAATACAACTATAATTTTAAAAATTAAATTAACAAAAAAAGACATTTAGCAAGAAGAAAAAAAAACAAAATATAACAATCTTAGAAATATAATTTCATTTATAGTCAGTCAGTCGTCCATTCAATTAAAAGATAAACAATTTTGAAAAAAAAAAAAATATCTACAAATTAAAGCCAAAAAAAAAATTTAACCATCTTACCTTTTAAGAAATAGATAAAAATTTATAGAAATAATATTTCAATTAAAACCAATGGGTCGATTACGGATGACAACTGAACTGAAGTTTAGTTGCCAGCAGCGAAATCAGACAGCCCCGCCCATGTTAAAACATAAAATAAAAAAATATTTTTTGTATATTTTAACATGAGCGGCTTTGCTTGAGTTCGCTAATGGCAACTTAACTGAAGTCGAGTTGTCAACCGTAAACGACCCATAAGATATATTCGAAATTTTACATTTGTGGCCTTTGGAAGTTTGCACAAATTGTCGCAATTCAAAAAGTGAAAAAATACAAAACATTTAAAATCACATATACAGGACTGTTCTGAAAATCACTTTAATTCAAAGCGCGCGATTTCTAATCACATGTGCCTTTTAAAATCACACGTGTGATATTGTGGTGTTCCACTTGTGTGTGTTTTGCAGTGGGTATAAATTGGCGAAAGTACACGAGAAACTCAAAAACGGTGTGATTTTCAAAACACCACAAAAACACACGTGCGATTTCAAAAGCACACCCCTGATAACCTTAAAACCATAAGCAGCTAGAAGATCAGTTTAGTTATCAGTTGAAAGGCAAAAATGTAGTTTTGTAGCTTATTTTATATAAATTTCTTAAAGGTGCAGTCAAGTGTATTCTCCCTAAGCGAAATCCTTTTCTCAAGCTGGACGTCCACACAATTCGTTGTTCCGTTTATGCATCTGTCAAAAAAGTAGTGTAATTGTGTGTGACAAATTACACAGCAAAATGCATGGCATGCATATACATACGTATCGAACGCATAAAAAAGAATTATTTTCTATTTTTGTATTCAGCCTTATTCCGGTTGTCATTGTCGTTGTCGTAATCGATCAAGTCATTGTTTGTAAGAGATTAAAGAACAATGGTTGTGTGTTACTTTAATCTCTTACAAAAAACGACTTGAGCGATTACGACAACGACAACTGGAATAAGGCTGATTATTCGCATGCGTGTTTTTGATGACATGGATGACAAATTACGTTGTGTTTTTAATGTTATCGATAAACATGTACTTGTTGTAATTTCCTTCTTACCAAAAAACAGCTAATCAAAACCAAAAAAAAATTGGCACATAAAACATGTTGCGTGAAACTTCTAAATTTAAAAATGTTTAAAATTCACAGAAAGTTTTTAACGGGTTGGTGTGGACCCTCCCCTTACGACGGACAGCGTTCCCTAAGGAAACATGAGGTTCTTTTAGGAGGACATGTCTCTTTTGCAAACACATTTCAAAGTCTCTTCGGTATCCGGTTTTTTTTTTTACAATCTTAACTTTGAATTGTTTTATTTTCAAAAAAAAAAACACGTTATTTATTTCGTGTTTTTCATTTATTTTCCTCGTGTCTTTGCTTTACATTTTATAAATTTAAAAAAAAAGGCTTACTGGATCATAAATTATAAATAAAAATCAAGGCGAATTCAACTACAGGTGGTGTAGATACTACAACAATCTAAAAACAACAGAAACAACTTGGAGCCATTATTGCAACTTGCAGTTAGTTAAAGACAGGATTTTGTCGGGCCGATAAATGGCTTTGCTTTATAAATTTATAATTATATTAAAATTATTTTTTTTTTTATCCACTAATGGCCAATTTCGCCAATTTATTTAAATATCAAATATTCAGCCATGTTCTGACTTATTTTATGGTGTTCTGAAACTGGTGCGTTTTGCTTGCGTCCTGCCATAGTTTTTTAAAGTTCCCTTGAACATACTTTTGCAATTTGAAGTCACCAAATTTCTTGCGATTGCGATTTACAGTACACGTATTATGCAATTTCAAGTCAAGATCGCAAATGTTAAGCGTTTTGCGATTGTCAGAACATGCCCGTATGTTTAAATTCGTTTTTTCATGTCAAATAAAATTATATGAAAAACTATTTTTTAATATGAATTAATATTTAAATAGAATTGGTGAAATTGGCCAAAAGTAAATTTATTATTAATAAAAATAACAATAAAAAATGAAAGTTGTAATAATGCAAAGCTATTTATCGGGCAAACCAAATATCCTACCTTTTACTACAGGCAAGATGTAATAATGGCTCTTAGGGTTTTTTGCATTGCATTGTTAGTGTTTACGGTTGGAAATGTCAACCATTCCTAACAAAACACGTAACAAATCAAAACAAATTGGTTCGAACTGTGAAAATAAGATGGCATTTCGACACCACCTGAAGTTAAATTCGCCTTTATAAAAATTTAAAGAAGCAATAAATTTTATATAGAACTTTTCATTTTTTTCCCCAATTTGAAACAAATTATTTAAAAAATTATAAAAATTTATTAAAAACAAATAAAGTATTTATTATAAAAATTTGTTATTAACTTATATTTAACATGAATTGTTTTTTTTTTATTTATTGGAAATTTTTAAAAAAAATATTTCATTTTTTTCTACTTTGCATTTTTAAGGAAAAGCTTTAACATATTTTTCTTTCAGAATTGTTAAAATACCATTTTTTTTAAACCCGGGCTTATCGACCTTTGACCTTAACCCATAAAGATTTTATTAAATGTAATTTTAACGTTGTTTTAAAACTCCCCATTCAATAGGTTTTAAATGTTAAAAACTATTGAAAACATGGAAAATAGGTCAATAAATCTTTTTATTTTTTTTCCAAACTTTGTTTGGCCATATTTCGGAAAACATAAACAAGTCTTTTCCAGTCATTTTCTAAATGTATCGACAAACTGTCTGTTACTTAATGTCAACATGAATTTATTGGACCGATAAACTGTCCGTTAACGATTTTGGGTTTCTCAATGAACCGACAAAAACATTGTTTTCAGTTGGCAACACCACTCAAAATACATGTAAAAGTTGGGAGTCAGCTGATTGAATTTATATGTACGGCAAATAAAAGGAAAATAAATAATTGGCGGATGAGTGCCGGTTAGCTTTGCGATAAAATCGAAGCAAATGAGACATTGACCAAACCAAATTTCTTTAATGTGCAGTTTTTCGTTCGCCTAATGAGAAAATGGCCATTAAGCTTTAGCCACACTTATTAAATATTTGACCAAATAAACGTAACCACTACTTTTGTTAACAGTAGGTTCGATTTCAACATGGTCTAGCATGGTTGTGATATTAAACAAAATAAACAAAAAAAAACTAATTATACTGCTAGACATGCATAGCAAAAAACTATTTTAATTTTGTTTTTAAATAACCCATAACAAAATAAATATTGGAATTGAAGGAAATTATGGCCCGGTTCACAACTCAACTTAGTTGAGTTGTAATTTCTTAATTTTTGTGTTATGGCTTACAACTTTGCTATATTGCGGCGAACAATAACAAAACAAAAATTACAAACGATCACAACCAGTTGTCTTAATTACAACTTAACTGAGTTGAGTTGTGAACCGTAATAGGGGCCTATGTTTTAGATAGTTTGTTGTTCACGTCTTTTCATCGTGACTTTAGAGCTTTAGAGAACTAACATTTTAATTGATTATGAAAATACACACCCTTTCTGAAAATCTTTTTAACTCAAATCACGTGATTTCAAATCGCATGTGCCTTTTTGATATTTCGTTTTTATGTGTTTCGGTTTGATTTTCAATTGTCGAAGGCACACCGAGAAACACAAAAACAGTATGACTTTCATTACACCACAAAATCACACGTGATTTTCAGGACAGGCCCGATAAAGGTAAAATTTTATTGAATTATTCAAAGGTGAGATCAAATTAACGCATTTTTGGTTTTTTTTTTTTAAATATGATTTTTAAATGGAATTTTCCAATTAACTATCAACCCAATTATAAATAATAACAATTATAATGGGATTTCTCTCCCTTCTCCCATTTGTTTGCCTATTTAAAGTCAGCTATAAAAATGGGAAATGGAAAAACCAACCGGGAGTTTTTGTTCATAATTGGGTTGTACATAATCAGTTTTGTTTATCTGTCCCGTCACACATTCCGATCGAAATGTATTTAACTCCGATCGAAATTATTTAAGCTTCTTTAATTTAAACTTCAATTTTTTTTTTTTGAAGAAGCACAAACAAAATTACTTTATTTTCAAAATTATTTTATTTTCAAAATGGGACTTTATGAAAAAAAAAAAAAAAATAAAAAATTTTTTTTTCTCTTCTGAAACGAATCTTTAAGTGCCTTATTGTGAAAATTAAACTAAACGACTTAAATGTGTTAATATTATTATTAATTTTTTTTTTGTCTGGTAAAGCTGGTAAATGAAATTAAAAAACCTAAATATAATTTTTGGGAAATTTTAATTTTAATAATAAAAAATGTATAAATTTAATTTATATAAATACTGTTTCTATTTAAATAACTCTTAAATGTTTTATATTCAATTCGATTAACATACATATTTTATAACTTAAACTAAACTTAAATTTGTTATTGCAACATAAATGACTTGATAATTTAATTTAAAATTGACATGTTTGAAACGAGATTTATTTAGGTGCGTGCAGATCATTAAAAATTATTTATATATATTTTTATTTAAATTTAAATTTAATACAAAATGTAAATGCGTAAAAACAACAACTTTTTCTATTTATAAAAAAAAAGAAAGAAATTGAAAAAATGAAATCTTAAAAACAAAAACCAACTCTTATTTTATTTTTTTAAATTATTTGCTTAAAATAAATATAATTAAATTATTTTTTTTTAACTCGTTACTTTTACGAAAATATAAACTTATTTTTTATACAAAATATTTATACATAAAACAAAAAATATAAAGAATAAAAACAATGGCAATTATTTAATTATTTTTTTTTTTTTTTAATATTTATAAAAATATTCTTACTTTTTAAAGCAATTTTACATAACTGCATAATAATAATAATAATAATTGTATAGTTTTACATCTTATTTTTTATTTAATTTTATTTAAAATCGTGAAAGGAATTTGGAAAACTGAAAATATTATTTGTTTACTGAATCTTAAACTTAAAAAAAAAACTTTTTACACTATCGGCCCAATTATAAACACAAAATCCCCGGGAATTTTTTTCCTTTATCTATTTTTTTCTGTTTAGAATTCATATAAAAAAGATTAAAGAAAAAATTAAAATTAAAGTTGTTTTACATGAATCACTCTTATTGCGTTTGGCGTATTTAACATACACCTACGACTGTTTGGTAATATATCAAAGAAAATAAGTTCACGTTCTCTTTAATCTCTTACCAAACAGTCGTAGGCGTATTTTAAATACGCCAAACACAATAAAAGGGTGAATATTTATAATTTATTTCAATTCTATTACTACATTTATTAAATTAAATTAAATTTCCTTTTTTTTCTTTAAATATTCTTTTATTAGTAGTAAATATTTATTAATTCTTTTTGTATTTTATTTAAAAACAAACCAACAAACAAACAACAAATTGAAGTTATGAATGTAAAGAAAGAATAAGATCCAATTGTCATTGAAAAATTCTCAAGTGCCTTAACAATATTTTATTTTATTTTATTTAATTTTTTATTATTATTAACTATTTATATGTAATTTAATTTGATTTTGATTGGTTTAATTGAATATTTTGTTTTTATTTTTACAAATTATTTTTAGTTATTTAAATGGATTTTACGTGTCTTCCCCCTTTTTTTTTTAATTATAAAAATTCTTAATTATTTTTATTATTATTCTTACATATGTTTTTTTTTTTTTTTTTTTGTTTTAAACATAGTAAGTGCCAATTAAGCCAGTTACTATGCAATCAAATTCAAAATAAAAAAAAAAACGAAAAACAAAAAACACAAAAGAAAAAACGAAATATGCTTCCATTTTTATACATACGTACATACATATTTTTACAAATAAAAACGAAAACAAAAAACAATTTATTTAAAACATGAAACACCCTAGTGCTTAAACAAATTTTTTGAATAAAAATTAATTATTTTTCTTAATAAAAAAAACACTGTTGCTTTATTTAAAAAAACAAACAAGTTGGCGTGCACCCTCCACCTTCAGTTAGAAAATTTCTGCAGTGGGCTTTATTATATGGGACCTATGGGAAATTATACGCCGATCTTCATGAAATTTGACAAAGTGGTTTATACGGGTGTGTTCTAGAATCCGAATCCACTCGAAGTGGATTTTTCCACATGTTTTTATTCGTTTTCAATTAGAGTAGTAATGGGTTGGTGAAAGTAAAACGAATCGACTTTTATTCTAATATGTGATAACATTTAAAAAAAAAAAAAGAGATTTTATTTTAGTTTAAAATCTTCTTTATCCAATTTAATCAAAAATATATCGTTATCTAAAATGCAAAAGTCCCTAACTTACCCAAAATTTAAAATCGACTTTTTCATTATTTTGATGTTACTACAGCTTATTTTTTTTAAACGATTTTTATGTTATTTTCAGACAATTTGTTTTTTTTAATCGATTTAGCGATCTCAAATTAGTTGTTTTGTCCGTTTAAAATTTTGCGATTTTTCGCGAATTCGAGCCATGTTCGCGACGGAAACGATTTGTTTCAGTAAGTTTTCTGATTCTTTACAGCTTTAACGATTTATAATAAATAGTAGACTTTGCTATCATGCCGATGTTAGCAAATTTTTGCCAATCCTTATAGTTTTAGGGACTTTTAATCAATTATATGGCTGGTTTGAAATATTAAAAATTTACGCGATTTTTCGCTATTTTGCAATTTTTTTTGTTATTTTCCGACATTTTGTTTTTTTTTATACCGATTTAGCGATTTCAAATAAATTTTAGTGTTTGTTTAAAAGTTTGCAATATTTTAGCCTGTTCGCGATAGAAGCTATTTTTTCCTGTGATTCTTTACAGCTTTCACGATTTTAAAAAAAATATTAAACATTGCTATCATGCTGCGGTTAGCAAATTAGCGAT
The DNA here is from genome assembly GCA_930367215.1 of Pollenia angustigena. Taxonomy (NCBI): domain Eukaryota; kingdom Metazoa; phylum Arthropoda; class Insecta; order Diptera; family Polleniidae; genus Pollenia; species Pollenia angustigena. The sequence continues at coordinate 34,270,385 of OV884059.1, forward strand.
CTTTAGTAAAAAAAAAGTTTTTTCGAACAAAAACTTCGAATACACAAAAACATGCGGATTCGAGAACACCAATTTTTGAATTATGCGGATTTAAAAAATTTTTCGTTTTCAATTCGAGTCGAAACCTAGAACATACCTGATAGTCTTATAAAGCTTTCTTTCACATTATTACTTAGAACAGAAAACACAATAGTACTCTCACTCGCACACGTCAGTCCTAACGTGTATTTAACTGCCTATGTAACGGTAGCGATACTGGTGGTATTATATTATATTATAAATAACTTTTTAGTTAACCGATACACATATCCGTTATTACTACTTATTAAGTAACTTGTTAGTTAACAGGTTTATATATCGATAAGTTAACCGTTATTAATACAGGTTAGTACTACTGATTACTACCAGTTATTGTATTCCTTTAATATTTTCAATTTATATTATTTTAAGAAAAAAGTACATAAAATAAAATTAAACAAGAAGGTATAGTCGGTCAAGCCCGACCATATGATACCCTACACCGCAGTATTTAACAACACATCATGCTTATGTGTCCAAATAAATATGTATTTATTTATGTTTATAAACTTCATGAAAATCGGTTTGAAAGTTTGTGGGAGGCAGAAATTGCCCCCTACCTCCCCTTGTGGTCCTTTTTTTGAAAAACTGTATAGCTAATGTGTCCATATAGATATGGATCTATCTATGGTTTAAATTTCATTAAAATCGGTTTGAGAGGCAGAAATTGCCCCTATCTCCCCTCGTGGTCCTATTTTTTTAAAAAATGCATACATTTTGTGTTCATATAGATATGGTTCTAGCTATGTTTTAAATTTCATTGAAATCGGTTTGATAGTTTCTGAGAGGAAAAAATTGCCCCCTATCTTCCCTCGTGGTCCTACGATTCAGCCCATTTTCAATAGGCTTGGTCCTTGTGCCAATAAGAACCTATGACCCAAATTTCATCAAATTATCTCCAAAATTGCGGCCTGCCAGCCAGCCGGACGGACATCGTTAGTTCGACTCAGAAAGTGATTCTAAGACGATCGGTATACTTTAAGGGTCTAGGACCAATATTTTAAGGCGTTACACACATCAGCACAAATGCATAATACCCTCTCCACTACTGTGGTGTGGGTATAAAAAGTAGTATAATAAAAACAATTAATTCATTTAAAGTTTGAACTTTTGGAGGTCACTTTGAGATCATTTAAAAAAAGTAAAAACATATAATAAAAACCAAAAAAAATAATTCATTTAATGTTGTAAAAATAATTAAAAATATAGGTAAAACAAAAACAATTCATTTATGATAAAAAAAAAATTAATTTAAAAATTAGGTAAAAACAAAAAATAATAATAAAAATAAAAACAAAAATCAATTATTTTAAAGTTTAATAAAATTTCAAAAACTTATAAAATAGGTACATATATTACATTCAAATTGTTTTTTTAACGAATTTGCGTTGCTTGTACCGGTTATGGCTGAGCTCGATGCTTTTTTTTAATTCTTTTTCAAAAGAATTTTGTCCTTCTGCTGCAAAAACATCTGAAAAAATAAGAAATTATAAAAAGAAAGACTACATTTTTGTCGATCAGTGGTCATACCACTAAGAATTTTGTTTATGAGTGTCAGCTGGACCAAAGCTCGCTTCTCTTTTCTTCCATCAAAATTAAAAATGTTAATTAGCTTGTCCTCCATAATTTTTCTAAACACTTCATCAACCGTTCCTTTGCCACCTTTGAGCTGGAAGAGATATGACTTCTGTAAGTAGTATATAATGTATATTTATTTCTAGTAAATAGAAAATATAGTATGCAATAAATTTTAAAATACCATTGCCTCGCGGTATACCGGGTTTTCCAACTTCTCCTCAACGTCAATTGATGACAATAGTAATGTTCCAAAATATTCGCATTTTCACCGGACGGACAACTTTCTACACTTTCTGCTTTATCAACAATTGCAAATTTATTTATATTTCTGTATATTTCCACTTTTGTTTTAAATTTCTTTTTTTCAACGCTTAAAGCATTTTGTAGAGATTTTTTATTCATTTTATTTAAATTACTTTATTTAATTTTTTCACTTTTATTACACTTGTTCAACTTTACTCGTACAGCACTAAATAATAATGTGTTACATGGCAGAAAGAGTAAGGTATAATACGCTTTTTTAATCGAAAAGGCCATTTCTTTCTAACTTAAGGTGCTTATGGAATACAAGTGTGCATATGTACATGTTAAATTTTTAAAATCTTTAAATGTATTAGTGTATCGGTTAGGCAGGTTTTGCAGGGATACCCTTCACCATGATAATATAAGAACAAAAAGTTATATATATAAATAACGTTCTATCATCTCACGGTCGCATCATCTTTAAGAAGTACGGTCCAATGATGCCACCAGCCCATAAAACGCACCAAACTGTGACTTTTTCTGGATGCATTGGTAGCTCTTGCAATGCTTCTGGCTGGTCTTCACTCCAAAATCGACACTTCTGCTTATTAACGTACCCATTGAGCCAAAAATGAGCTGAAGACAAGAAGCGCGCATTTTCAATAATTTGCAAGTTTGTACGGCGATTCATGGTTAAATTATAGACCAAACTGAAGATGTTTGACAGTGAAACAAAACACGAAACGTGCGTTAACTGCTTAAACCAGTGTTGCCAAAAAGATAATAGCTAAAAAATTACCCGATATATGTACCTAAGCCCGTTTCATCTTTTGTCAAAGTTGATGATTGAAATTCGTTTTATAATCTTAAAATCGTTTTTTAGAACATAAAAAAATTAAATAAAAAAATTAAAAAAATTCTTTTTGGGATTCGAACTGGCAATATCATCAGTCTCAGGTGTATATTGAGTCATTGAGTTTGTTTCTTTATTTAAGCGGCACATCATATACATGCATTAATGTGTATGCGTAAAATTAAACACATTACAAATTAAATCCACCACTTGTAGTGAAGGGTATAAAAAAACAACAAAAAAAAAACCACATTATCAACACTGTATTACCATAGCCACTGTATGACCGTAGAAACCAAAATTAAATTGGTTGTATGGTATGTTCATGTCGTTTTGGTAATACAGTGTTGGTATGGTAATGTCACGTCTAATTGGACCTTTAAAGGAAACAATTTGAGTCAGTCGTGGTTTTTTACTAATATCTCAGCCATTTGTGGCCCGATCTTGCTGAATTTTAATAGCAAACCATTCCGGACCATATGTGACATAAATGTATAATAACCTGACCCCTATCATATATGGGGTCCTCGAAAAATCCATTTCAACGGACAGACGGACATCGTTAAATCAACTTCGCTCCTCATAAGGACCCAGAATATATATACTTAATAAGGTCTAACATCAATATTATAGAAATTACAAACGGAATGACAAACTTATATATACCCTTTTTACCACCTGTGGTGAAGGGTATAAAAACATTAATATATTATCGCTTAAGCCCATATTAGGTTAAAATTCATATAAGAGATGTTTGCGCCGAATATTATCTAGATATTAACATCCATATGGATTTTTGTCTTAAAGGGATTTTAGGTACGGTCGCTTAATTGTTAACAAATGTTAACATTTAAAAGGAAGTAAAAGCTATTTAAGGATGGGAAATTTGAGCAAATATAAAATATTTTTGGGACGAATTTAATTTAAATACCATCATAACTAGATAGCTTGCGCACACAAAGAGTCTAATTTGGCTGTGAAATTAAAGACCGATTCTCACCATTTGCATAGACTTCGTCCATATTTGATCAAATTATCTACAAAATTGGAATTTGTACTTTGCGCACAAGGCTAACATGGACAGACAATCAGCCAGACGGACGGATGGACATCGTTAGATTACTTTAAAAAGTGATTCTGAGTCGTTCGGAATACTAAAATATTGGTCTAGATACAAATTGCATAATATTTATCCTTAATGACAACCTGCTTTGTCTTACAATTTTAGTAATGGCCAAGAAAAACTTTGATAACTAATATACATGTGGCAGTGTAAATAAAACTGAACTGGCAAAATAAAGAAATTTGTTTTATTTTTGTTTTTTCTTTACCCACTTACAACTACATTTAGAGTTGACAAAAAATCAACCAATTATGGTCGGGATTGTAAGAAAAGATAAACTCACTGTTTACTGTTGTTGTTTTTGTTTAAGCTTTGATATTGCTACAAGTAAAACTGGGGCTTATAATTCTTATTCGCTTAACAGTTTTATTTGTATAATATCTTTAGTTTTTCTAAAATCTTTGGATGAAGTTTCCTGACGATCTGGCCTAAGCAACCAGTGAAATGCGCATAGGAATAGCTTATCCCATCAACAATAAACTTCAGTTTGTTAATAGTATGAAATGGGAATTTAGCACATTATAACGAAACCTTGATGATTAATTTTTGAATCCCAAGATAAACTTTGATGGCCTTATCTCTCATTCTAAACAGAAACAAAGCCTTTTTTTGTTTTTTTTTTCATTTGAATGGGATATAAAGCCGTCATGGCCTAAGCTCACATTAGCAATACTAGAAAATGGCTTTATCTCTCATTTCAGTTCCGGAGACATTTAAGTTAAGTATTAAAATCTGGCTTCGCATACTAAAGTTTTTCTGTGTGAAGGCCTGCGGCCGTGCTTAGGGGTTTTTTCCTCCAGTAGGAAGGGGCAGGTGGCTTCGCTGAATAAAGTTTTCCTGCGTGCGTCACAAGAATAAAAAATGTTTTTCAATGATAACTAAGGATTTTCCCTTTTACAGAATGTTTACACCATGCATAAAAATTTTCTAAAAAAAATATGGCTGTATCTCTCATTTGCGAAAAAAAACAAGGCTATATCTTTTCATTTCGCAAAATTTTATGTATGGCCTTACCTCTCAATGATTGGGCAATAAGGCCATTATGGCTTTATCTCTCATTTATTTGAGTAATAATGCCATCATGGCCTTATCTACCATGGTTTTAACTTATTTTGTTTGTATTTAGTAAAATTTTCTTAAATAAAAATTTTTTTCATTTATCAAAAAAATTCACATTTTTGGTAAATGGTCAAAAATTCACATTTTTGGTAAATAGTCAAAAATTTCTTAAAGCAAAGAATTAAAAAGTTTCTAGTTTTATAAGAGAGATGTTTTCTTGTTTTTAAATAGAATCGAATTTCTTGCGTCAAGAAATAACTGCTAGGGATTTTTGAAATTTTTTCAGAAAACACTCAAGAAAACTTGGTATGATTTAAATAATTTTAATTTGAAATGTCATATCAAGCAAATTAAACAAAATGTTCTGACCTCATATTAAGTTTCCAATAATAGGTGCATTTGAGTACTTTTACAGTAAAATGCAGTAATTGAGTAAACTGAAAAATTTGCTCTCACAAAAAGCTGTTGTCCAAAAAAGTACGCGAACGCAAAATTTGTAAAAATTCGTAAAATAAAGGCAACAGCTGACGGCAAATAATTGAAGTGTTGAAAAATATTGACACTTTTGACTACTTAACTTGTTTTCTTATCGGTACTCGATTAAATACTTTTTATAACACGAACATTTTTTGAAAATACAAACAAAATATTTTATGTAAACTTTCATAGTTGTTTGTTTTTTATTTTATTTGATTTTACTAATTTGATGCGGCTTAAATTATTTAAAAGAACATAAATAATTTTTTTGCTATTGATTTCTTAAGTACCTCAATACTTCACACTTTTACAACTCTAAAAAATTAACATACATAACAAAAAAAATTTCAAAAGTTTGTATTTAGCCAAATAAATGCTTCACAAACAAGTTTAATTAATTAATATTTATTCACTTTTTGTTTTGGTTTAATTTTTATTTCAACTTTTCTTTTATTTAACAATTTTTTCACAATTTCTATGCTTTTTATTTGTTACTTTTGTTTGTTTACCTTTTGATTTACTAAATTTTACTGCAAACATTTTTGCAGTAAAAATTTGTAAATACTCAGACAAGAACTGTCACTTTTCACTCTCAATTTATGTTCTCATTTACTGCATTTTGTGTACTCGAACGCAATTTCGTAAAATGCAGTAAAGTTTAGTAAAAAATAGTAAAGACTTTTGTGTTCTCGAACGCAACTAATAAGTAACTACAGCTCGATTCATATTTTTTTAGGGCCGGTAAACACACGACAAGTTTGACTCGTCAAGTCTTGAGTTTTTAGGAGAGAGGGGAAAATAAATGGTATTCTCTTTTCCCTTCTCTCCGAAAAGATTAAGACTTGAAGAGTCAAACTTGATGTGTGTGAACCAGCACTTACAGAGAGTGTTCTGCAGAACGATTCGCCCATATCGGAAAATCTGTCCGGACAAACAAAGCTACCATATGGTTTACTGATGAAAACGATTATACAAAGTGGCAGCACAGTTAGCAAACTATTAATATTTTTTATAAAAGTGTGTTAAAGAAAATGAAGGAAAGAAGAAAATTAATTTTATTTTTAATTGCATTGCATAAAACCCTTTTACTAGCAAAACAAATTTATCAAAAAAGGTTGAAAGTAAAAATAATAGCAGTTAGCAAAATATTACAGCAAAGAAGAACAAACGGGGTTTCCACAAACTTGTTCCTAAGATGCGCCTTCATGACGTGGAAACGTTTATAAATTTTCTCCGTATGTACCTCAATACGTTCAATGAAATAATTGCAATTTTAGGGCCTGATTTGCGTCTCCCGTTCTTTCATGGAAATGTTTATATGCCAAAGTTTATGTTACTAGGTACCTATTTAAAAACAAGTTCCAGCATTTTTTTGCACCTGCATAATTTTATGTTTCTAAACCCAATACTAACGGAAATTTAAAATGTACCAGCCAAAGAAAAATAAATAACAAAAACTCTCTTAAGGTGGAAGTACATAGCACGCGTTAGTTCGTCGACAAGTATCGTGCGTTATAAACTTTAGCGCGTCAAAAACTACAAGTCACACCACACGCGTTACAAAAGCCATTCCTGTCAGCTGTTTTTTATTTGTTTACTTATTTGTGCATTAAAAACGCGTTCGAAAGTATATCAAGATTTTGTTATTTTATTAAATTTATTCTTTTTATATAAATATTGTATGTTTTTTAAGCTTTTCAATAAGTTTTTCTTTCATGATTCACAAATTTGTTAAATTATTCTTTTTATTGTCAGCTGATTACTTGTCAAAAACACTCAACGCGTTAAAAAGTCCAAAGTTAACCAACTTTCTGGCGCAAACGCGTAAAAATATTTTGCATGTAGCTTGTTCTATGAAAACACACTAGCTTAACTTTTTTTTACAGAAGACGACAGAGCGCGCGCGCACTAACGCGTGTTATGTACTTCTACCTTTACAGATTCTTATTCACTCAGGACCTTGAATGTTCAATTTGCTGTTTCTAGGTCCAATATTAACGAAAATTAAAAAAGTACAAGTTGTGTAACAAAAAAGCTGAGGCAAGAAATTTAATTTCCCGTATTTTCCCTTTTTTGGTACTTTTTTTATACCCACTGAAGTATCAAAAATTTCAATATTATTGTGGGAGCCCATAATTTAATATGAATGAATGGAGAAAAATGTTTTGTAAATGTTTCGATTTTTACCCCTTAAACGTTCGAATTTCGAAAAAGTATCAAACTTATATTTGTATTTTTTAGATAAGTTTCGAATGTGATATAGCCTTTATTTCTACATTAATTGGTTTAAAAGATAGATAGGGTGACAGAAAAGTGCCAAAACGCAGGTTTTATCCGTTTACTCCCTAAAACGGCCGAATTTTAAAAAAGTACCAGACACCTATCCTCTTATTTTTCGAAGCAAAATTGATAAGTATTAATTTTTTATTGTATCTCTTTTAGTTTCGTAGATATAAAGTTACCCCTTGAACATTCGAATTTCCAAAAATCCCGTCCTAGTGGATCGATTTGGGGAGAGACCAACCTTCGGTCCAAATTTCAAGTTTTTAGCTTCAGACGTTTAGGCTGAACGATGATGAATCAGTCAGTCAGTCAGTAGCGATACAATTTTATATATCTTCACCTTAAAGACGAAATAACCTACACATTTTGATTAAAATGAAACCAGAAATATTTATCGGTTGAGAAAATTTTGTTTTTCCAAACTCAACTTATGTTATTTGTTATTTGGAAATGTAAAAATTTGAAACCAAATAACCTATCTGCTGTACTAATTAGTATGAATGTGAACATATGAATATTATAAACATTAAATAATAACCGTTATAGTTTCTTTAACTGGTTTAAGTAAAAAAAAAGTACTTAATGTTTGTTTAAGGCCCCTATTACGGTTTACAACTCAACTCAGTTGAGTTGTAATTTTAAAATTTTTGTATTATGGTTTACAACTTTGCTAAATTGCGGTGAACAAAAACATAACAAAAATTACAACTGATCACAACCAGTTGTATTTATTACAACTCAACTGAGTTGAGTTGTAAACCGTAATAGGGGCCTAAATTACACTATGCAACAAAATTAAACTTTTATCTTGATTTTTGGTGATTTTTTTCTCTTTTTTTGTGCGTAACGGTCCTCTAGGTACAAAAACTTTATAATATCATTTGTAATATTACATGTTCAAAATTTTGCACGCATAAGCGTTATGATATAGGGAATAAGAATCCATAAAAAACCCAATTTTGAAATTTTTGTAGATAGACTATTAGGTCTTTAAGATGACGATATACATATATTGTTATTAAAGAAAAAACATTTCATATGTATATTACTATTTGTACGATATTATCACATAAAAAATATTCTTATTATATTCAACATTTTTATACCCACACCATAATAGTGGAGAGGGTATTATGCATTTGTGCTGATATGTGTTACGCCTTAAAATATTGATCCTAGACCCACCTTAAAGTATACCGATCGACTCAGAATCACTTTCTGAGTCGAACTAACGATGTCCGTCCGGCTGGCTGGCAGGCTGTCCATGTAACCTTGTGCGCAAAGTACACGTCGCAATTTTGGAGATAATTTGCTAAAATTTGGGGCATAGGTTCTTATTAGAACAAGGACTAAGCCTATTGAAAATGGGCGGAATCGTAGGATCGCGAGGGAAGATAGGGGGAAATTTATTCCGCTTAGAAACTATCAAACCGATTTTAATGAAATTTAAAATATAGATAGAGCCATATCTATATCGACCAGTGATGGAAAATTGAAAAATCGAGATGGTACTGAACAACAAGCAAAGGAGTACTTTTGTCAATATTTTGGTAGTTTTTTCAAACATATTTTTATTGAAAAACAAACTTGAAATATTGGATTAAATAAATTAAATTTGTTTTATAAAAAAAGAGACCTCAAGCTTAATTAAATAATAATACTAATAAAACTAATTAATTTTAATGAAAAAAATTATGAAATATTTTGGTTAAGAAACTAAAAATAATTTAATTTTTGAAATAAACATTTATGTAAATGCATAGTATGTATGTATTTGCTTATGATTTAATATAACCCAGCTAGCATAGGCTGTTTGTAAGACGATTATGTTTAGTATACAACTCCTAAAATAATCTTCTGATGATTATCTGACTGGTAACAAAAACAAAACCATCTAAATTTTTTTTATTTATTACTTTTTTTGTTCATTTTTGACACGCTCGTCTTTTTATCTTGGAATGAACCTTTTGCGACTCTCTGTAAGAGTCGTATAACAATAACTGCGCTACCTAAAAAAGCGCGTTTTTGAAATATAAAAATTCTATTGCCAATACAATTTCAATAAAACAAACCGGCCTAAGGATCTGAAAAAAGGATTTTCCGACAGGATGGTGTTGATTTCGCGACCTTAAGGTTTGTTTTATATAAATTGTATAAAAATTAGAAGTTTAGGCATGTAAAATACGCTTGATGTCCTTCTTTAGGTAGCTCAGTGATACGGCTAAGCATTTCACGAGTTGTAAAATAATCCCTACATGAGGCTCATACGACTCTTGGCATGTTTTTGAAAGACTCGCTTGAAAATCTCTACATACATCATAAACAATTCCCTTTATGATTCATTTGAGCGTCTTTCGGAATCGTGAGCTCGTCGACGATCAAAAACACTATGAGATTCCCAGTAGACTCCTAGATGATTGAAAATTTTAGCTGGGAAGGTACACACATTTCGATGACTAAGAGCGGGTTTTTTACTTAGAGTTTAAGCCAGGATCAATAGTAAGATTTGTTAATCTTATAATAAAATTAATCTAGCCTTAATCCTCTGTGGCGATTTTGAGTGAAAGATTAAAGCTTTTAGCATTGCCATATGAATTGACAATACTTTTATGTATAAGTATGGCAGTTTAAAACAAATACCAAAAATGGTCATCAAATTACTGTTCTTAACGTGAAAAAGAAGAAAAGGCGAGTATTTTGTATTGTGTTATATAATATTATATGTTTATAAATAGATATTTATTCTTGTTTGAACTTTATTTCATATTTACTTTTAATTATTTAAGCTTGAGGGTGGAATATTTAATAAAACTTTAAATAAAAAAAAAAAATAATAAAAAATATTTCCTTTTATAAACTGTTCGTACTTTTAAAAGTTCTGCCGCAAGTTTATACCGTCAACTTTGTGCGTTTAAACTTGGAAACAAACTTAAATAATCGACTACCCAAAAACGAATTTCAAAGATTAGATCTAAATTAATCGCTGATCTTTATGTCAAAAACTGGCTGTAAGGCTACTAGGCATTTTGTTTAATTTACTTAATGAGGTCATTAGTAATAATATAATTGTAACAACAAGAATCAGCTGATTTTATTAAATCTTTAGTTTAAATTAAATTTGAAAGAGTTTGTAGTTGCAACCGATTTCTTTCTTTCGTTTTTGTATCATTTTAAATAAAAAACGTGCGCTTAACTGCTGCTGATGAATGGGATCTTGAAAATATTTCGATAGCAATACGTTAAATATCAGGAAACATAAGTTCGTTCATTTCGTTCTTAATTAGGCTTACATTTCTCCAAAAAATGTTTTATTTCTGGGAAATCCGCTAACGCACGAACCAAAACCACAGCCTGTCTCGAAAGCCATCTAGTTTGGGCGTACCTTAAAATAACGTGAACTTCTGTTCCAAAACAGTCTTGAAAATTTTGAAGTTCTTCTTTTCGGCTTGAGCTATTACAAAAGTAAAAAATTATTTCCTTCATAAATTTATCAATTTTTTTAGGTAGACATAAATACGCTGCAGACGAAGCTAAGTTAAAATTATGGCATGCACAGCCATTTACGAACTTATTTGGTAACAATTCTTTTAATCTGGCCTGAACACCACTAAATTGCCCCAACATTACATTGCAATTATCAGCCGTTAGCCCAATCATTTTTGCCAGAGGAATATTGTTTTTCCTCAAAACGTCTACAACTTTGTCTGTAAAATTCCATAACATAACAAGGAAAGAGTACTAAAACTGACGTGGGGGTACCGTGGTATATTTGAAATGAAAAAGTACTGAAAAAAGTACCAAAGTACCACGAAATTTAAAACATAGATAGATTCATATCTATATGGACATATGTATAAGCTATACAGTTTTTCAAAAATAGGACCACAAAGGGAGGTAGGGGGTAATTTCTGCCTCTCACAAACTTTCAAGCCGATAGATATATCCATATTTATATGGACACATAAGCATGATGTGTTTTTAAATACTGTGATGTAGGGTATCATATGGTCGGGCTTTACCGACTTTACATTCTTACTTGTTTAATTTGACTTAAGTTGTTTTGTCAAAATGCTACATATATAAATTTTTTTGGTTTGTATGTGGGAAATTGTAATGACACCTGTCAATTTAAGCCTGGGGTCTAATAACCGCATACGATATCGAGTAAAATTGATCGAAATTATTTATTTTGGTATCATGAAACTCGATATCGAATGAAATGTATAGAATTTGAAATAATAGCATTCGATATCGAGTAACTCGACATTACATTTATCGAGTTTTCATTCGATACGTCAGTGTCTATCGTATTAGTATAGTTTATCCTATACGATAGTATCGAATGCGGTGATTAGACCCCTGTATTCCCATCATAAGAAATTCTTGTTATTTTTTGTTTAATTTTTTTTATTTATTATACAGCACAAAACGAAAAATGTAATAACACTACATATGTGGCAGCTCAGTTCAACTTTTATGTACAAACTGAAAAAAGTGGCATCTTAGTTCATTTTGTTCGGAACAAGAATTAAAATTAAACCAATTCAAGAAAAAACTTGCCGAACAAAAATATAGCTCTCTCTTAAAAGTAAAACGTCAAACTCAATACAAAAAAAATATTGTTCGGAACGCATGGGTGAATCGAGCTTAATTAGGGATGAAACGATACGAGTAAATACAAGTACATAGTCGATACTTTTATATAAGTACCAAGTATTTTTGTAATCGATACTTAGCAGCCGAGTACCAAGTAGTATCGGTAAAAAAATACTCGGTATCGGTCAAAAGTAATCGTTTCACTTTGGTATTGAAATTAATCTTAAATTTTTGATTATTTACCACAGCTGGAGCAGCAGTAACGGTATCAAGAAACCGTTTGAACAGCATACACTAGGGATGCCGATCCCGATTACCGAAACCTCGGGATTATTCTAAAAATTAAAGTCCCGCATCCCGAGATTTTTGGCTTGGTAAAAATTCAAAAATGTAATATTAAATCATACTGGCCATGAACCTAATTTTTAACTGGTTACAAAAAAAGTCACAAGTGAATAAATGTTACATGCAATGCATTTTGTACCACGAAAACAAAATCAGAAGGTGTTGCCTTTTTTCTAAGTTAATGATAATAGAACTGCGCACGCAAAATGCAAGTTGTTAAAAGGTGTTAAAAACTTTAGGGGGCTCCAAAGGTCTTTGGACACATATTTGTTTAAGTTTATTTATTCAAATTAATACTTGAATATATATTTGAAATAAAATAAATAAAGAAGTGAATGCGAACATTGGTTTCGTCGGCAGCATATGTTTGCAATAAAATAAGGTATCAATTACACTGCGCAAGAAACTGACATTTTTTTTGAGACAAGCTGGGCAGCTGGCGATTTAACCTAATTGTTGGCGGTTTAATAAAATTCTTAAACTTGGCTCTTGCAACGCCTAGGATGCCTCTAGATGGGTCAAATGTATGACCGACCCCACTTTATTTTTCATCCCAATCTTTTATTTCTAAAATACCTACCCGCTATCTCTATTCCTTAAGGGGGCTCCCATACAAAATGTTCAATGCAGACTAGAAATATATTGAAGAACAAGTCCCATAAATGCCCAGAAGTCGCCCCTACTGGGATATACACCTCAATTAGAAAGAAGTTATTTTATAATTTTATTGCGGAATTTCAATTTTTTTAGTTTTTTCAATAAGCTAAAGTATTTTTGAGTAATGCTTTCATTTTTGAAATAACGGTATATATCGAAAACCAGAGCCAACTTAAAAAACGGTGGCCACCACTGGATTCAGCGTACCCGAATTATGTTAAAACGCCATGTGCCCGGCTTGTCTGTTTTTCAAATAGCATAGACGTCATTAATTTGTTTTAGAAGCTTTTTACAATATAAGTTTTAAAACATAATACATTCTTCCATATTGCTTTAAAAGAATACATTAAACTGTTTTATTTTGTAATGAGTTAAATTTTCTACGTGAATTAATTTCTTTTAATACTTATACTAGGGAATGGTAAATCGATTTCGATTACAATCGAAAATCGATTTTATTATAAAAAAAAATTGATTTTTTGCAATCGAATTTAAAAAAGCGATTTCATACTGAAATCGATTATTGGGCTTTTAGAATCGATTTTTTTATTTGTATCAAAATTTTGAGAATTTTTAATTTTAATCGATAAATTATTACAATAAAACTTGAGATTTTTTTGTGCGTACGTACGTGTTTTTTTTTTAACGATAAACCAACACTCAGGGGATGCCCCCTATATATGCAGTGCATTGTGTTGATCGGGAAAATGAGGTTTGGGAAGGAGGAAAGAGGGAATAGTGTTTGTGGACATTTGACTTGAATCTTAATAAATTATAAGTACTAGGGAAGACCTCTGCGGGAAGTTTATTCCACATATAGATAGTTCGACTGAAAAACGAATTTTCTCTATAATGCGTTGTGCGAAACACAGGACAATCGACTATAAACGGATGTGATCCACTTGATGAGCGAGTATTACGAAGAAATACTCGGGCGGGTGGAATAAGTTCACTTATCTCAGTGGAACACCTCCCATGGTAATATCGATAGAAAAGTGTCACACAACCCACATTCCGACGATGCTCCAATGAGTCAATAGAGTTGGATACCCTACTGTCATTGATGAGCTTCACCTCCCTCCTTTGTACACGGTCCAGAAGGTTCAAAATAGACTTTGAAGCCCCTGCCCATATATGGGAGTTGTATTCCATCTTCGGTCGGATATAGGTGGTATAGATAGTAAGGAGATCGGATGAAGTGAAGTAAGTCTTGCACCGTTTCAAAAAACCTAAACACTTGAATGCCTCTTTCGACACTTTAAAAACGTGTTTATTCCAGCGGACATCGCACTGTATTCTCATGCCCAGAACATCAAGAGTATCCGATTCCTCAATATCAATGCCACCCATTAATACAGATGACATAGTTGGTTCCACGGCCCGTCTGTGGGTCAACATACAACATTGGGTCTTGCGTGCATTAAATTCGACCCTATTCGCTTGACCCCACTCAGAGATTGTAGCTAGGTCCTGATTAAGAGTGTCATTCATATTTTGCCTTTTGCCCCCAATCTCAACAAGGCTTGGCCTATGATCGAAGGAATATGAATGACAAATGTTGCTGTCATCTGCAAAAGAGTAGATAGGATTTGAAGTATGGCCAAGAAGGTCATTAAGAAATATAAGAAATAGCGTAGGAGAAAAGACAGAACCTTGCGGTACCCCTGAATTAAGCTGAAACTCGTTTGATGCAATCCCATCTATAACAACACGTATAGTGCGATCACTGAGGAAACTCGATATAAATCGAGAGAAATCATTACCGACACCAAAAGCAATAAGCTTTGACACAAGCGCACCATGCCACACCCGATCAAACGCCTTGGAAATATCTAGAGCAACCACTTTGCATTCACCAAAGCGGTGAATGGACCGACTCCAACGTTCCGAAAGAAACGCTAACAAGTCTCCTGTAGATCGGCTACCACGAAAACCATACTGTCTGTCACTGAGAAGTGAATTTGTCTCCAGATATTTCACAAGATGGTAATTAACCATGCTCTCCATCACCTTCGAGAGCGAAGAGCAAATTGCGATTGGGCGGTAATTTTCAGGGTTAGTAGCCTCACCCTTATTGGGGATTGGCTGAACATTGGCCACCTTCCAGCAAGAGGGAAAGATTCCCGCACGGTACGAAGAGCTGAAAAGGTTGGCCAATGGACGAGCTTACGTCGAACAGCACTGTTTCAATACCAGTGCTGATATGCCATCCGGCCCCGGTGACTTGTTTACGTTAAGATCCGTTTATGCAGTTTTCCAAGTTTTACGTATTTACCTACTAGTACCCTTGGTATACTTTCAACTTTAATATAGGGGCTCTTTTTCTTCAGAAATTAAAGTCATCAATGCACAGTGAACAAAACAGTTCTAAACATATCGTCCCGAACCATACACTGAAAGTCAGCTTTGTGAAGATCAACATAATATAGAAACAACAGGTGAATTAAGCCAGGGCATTCCTGTGGAAATACGATCGGAATTGATTTATATGACAGGTCTGATTGACAACACAAGAACACAATTTTATGTATGTGAATGTACATACATATCGCACTTGTTCCTCTAAAGGCCATCTCAAAATTTACATATTTTCACTTTTTGCAGGAAATTTATAAACAGTAGTCATATCTACCCACTGTTAAAATCTTAGTTCAATTTTTCTAGCAGTTTGCCAAAAAAAATGCTGGTGTATCCCCGTTTGTGATATAAGGAAAAAGTTTGTTAATTAATCTTAAACGATTTTGAAATCGATTTTAAACTCGATTTTGAGGTTCGATTAATCGATTTCAAAAACCGATATAAAAAAAGTCGATCGAAAAATCGAAAATCGATTTTGGAATCCATTTACCATTCCCTTACTTATACATAAAAAATCAATTATAATTATATGAATTTTAAAAATTGGCTTTAATATATAAAATTCCGATTCGTCACGGGATCCCGTTTTTTTGAATTAAAGATTCCGAATCCTGGGTTTCAAAAAACCTGGTCCCGTTTGGCATCCCTAGTAAACACCTATAAACCACATATCGTCTAGATCCATTTCCTCAATTTCTGGCTATAGAAAGTCTGTTATCATCTCGCGATAGCGAACACCATTCACGGTAATTGCTTGGCCGAAGGCCCGATAACGCCGCCAGCCGCAGAACTAACTGGGCAGCATGCGCATATGCTTTCCCATTTCCTACAGACCCGGTTTGCTGAAATTTGAGCACAATTCTCCCGATTGTGGAATATTTGGTCGATTATGCTGACCAAAAAAATCACGATGTGAACGAAATGCAATTTGATTGAACGCCCATTTTCGTAAAAGGCTTTAGCAATCTTAACGCGCTGCTCAATTATGTACCTCTCAATGGTAGAGTTTTCAAATACTGAAACAAAGAAAGGCGCAAAAAACTTGACGTTAAGGTGTGACGCACAATTAACATCGTGGATTATTGCTGTGCCACCCTTTATTATATATTTAGCAATTCAAAAATAAAATGCATATTAACATTTCAAATAAATACATAGTGACATTGTCGATTTCTGGAATAAAAGGTGAATGAAGGTTGTTATCCTGAACGTTCTATTCGAAGATAAAAAAGATTTTTCGAAGGGAAATTGGTACTAGGTGGCAACTAAAAGTGGTCTCAATCTTTACACTTTTCGTTTTGCACAAAAATTCTAATAGGTTCTAGTTCTTATTTTATTGTATAGTACTAAAACACTAATAAGAAAGTTTTTAAATCCTACTTTCTATTCTTTTATCATACAAACGATACAAGTAAGTATCGATACTTTTTTTCGATACTAAGTAGGTATCGATACTTTACGAGCGATACCACATCAAGTAAAAGTATCGATACCTTAGAGGTATTGTTTAATCCCTAATGCTATGTTCATACGACGACAAAAACCACTCGTTTCGCTCTCTGAAACTAGATTGTCAAACATGCTGTTCATACGATTCATTCTGGTTTCATTTTGACATTTTTTTTGTGTTGTTAGTGTGATTTTATTTAAAACAGATAAAAAAGTAATTAAAAGTTAAAAATATATTATTTAATACTTTTATTAATATTATTATTTGATAATTATCACTTTATTTTATTAAACATCAATTTTTATTTTGTATTTTATTTTGTTTTGATTTTTTTGAGAGCTAGTTCAGATAAACTAACGATAATTGTTATCAAAATTAGAGATGATAGTACATTTTTCCTGTTTCGCAGCCTGTTTCAAAATGAAACGACCTGTTTCGCTCACAAAATTTTGTATGGGGAAACAAGTCGTTTCAGTCATGTTTGGGGCGCGAAACAGGAATAAGAGAGCGAAACACGAATATTGCTGTCCGTGTGAACATGGTATAAGCTTAATGCTACCCGTTTTCAAAAGCAAAAAAGGTCTCATTTAGTTTTTATTGAGTTAAATGAAAATGTAACTGAGTTTTCTTTTGAATGTAGTTACTTAATTTCAAAGACCAAACATAAGGCCCAACAACTGTCAAAAATTAACCAAAAATTTCTCAAATGTGTTTAAAAAAAACAAAAACCAAATCAAAAAACATTTGATTCCGTACGGAATGTGCGATCAGTTTCGCACATTGCTTAAGCAAATGACATTTTTATAAAACTTAACAAAAAGTTTCTTCAAACCATGCCTCATATGATTAACATTCGCACATTTCCTTAAGCCAACTAAAGCACATTATGTATAAGTATATTTGAGTTGCGTTATGTGCTGTTTTCACAACACAAATCATTTAACGTGTAGTAAAATTTATATAAACACATTAAATTTGACTACACAATCAATCACTTACTTGTGTTGTAAAAACAGCACATAAGTATTTCTTACTTTTTTAAGAAAATTTTAAATTTATTTACTTTAATCTACATAGTTATTTCGAAGTATTTAAAAAAAAAATTATAGTTACAATGAAGCATTTTTGGATATAGGAGGGAGCCTTTAATAACAGAAGGGTTGAGTCAATTTGGGATTCGTTTTTACAGCTGGGAATTCAGGGCCTTCAGCTGGAGTGGATAGTCTGTATGCTTAGTAGCAGAATTATCAACTTAAGCCTGGGGGATCATAGTATTAGGAGAAAGGTTACCAGGAGGACGCCACAGGGGGTTCTTTCGCTTCTTCTATGGTTGCTTGCGACTAGGCTTGCCATTTCTATTTTGAGAAAAAGAGGACGCCAGCATAAAAAATGTAGGACATTTGCTTGAAAAAAGAGGACACTTTCTAAACAACCTCATTTTAATAAAATTAACGACGGCATAAAACTTAACAACCATAATTGGTTTTTACACAAAAACTTAATATGGGTAATGTCAAATCGACCTAGAGTGGGACTTGACCCCTTTCGATTTGAATGAAATTTGGCGAGAGGGTTTCTTTCATCCCATAAAGAACATATACCAACGAAAAACAATTTTTAAATTTTTTTCAAAAGTTATGTCATATTCAAAATGTCATAATTTCGCCGAATAAGCCGAATGTGTTGAGTTTATTTTTTAATATCTCGAAAACTACTTTACATACGAAGATGATTTTTGTCAGTTTAAAGAGAATACTTGAGGCTACAATAAATATATTTGAAAAAAATGTCTTTGCAAAATATTAAATTTTAAAAATGGACTTACTAAAAACCCTATTTGTTTGCTGAGTTTTTTTATATAATACTTCAAACTGTTCTTTCGAAATCCTGAAACTTTGAAGGATGTACTTTTTTTTAAGATATGATTTTTTATTTCTTTTCAAAAATAATTTTAAAATAAAATTTTAATATGGTCATTTGAGCAATAAGTATTTATTTGAACAAAAGTAACGACATTAATAAGGTTGCTTTGCTTATTTGTTGCATTTTTTTTTTGGGAGCTCCATTTTCAAAGAAAAGTACTCTTTTTGTCACGTTATGTACCCAAAAATTAAATCATTCCTATCTTAAAAAAAAAAACCAGAGCACCTAAATCTTTTTTTTAATGAATTTTGTGACCTGTGATTTAAAATTTAAATGCAGGAACAAATTTTCAATGAAGGTGTAAAAAGCCGGACAACCCCGGACACTTGATGAAAAAAAAGTAGGACTGCCCCGGATACCCAAAAAAAGAGGACGGTGTCCGGGGAAAAGAGGACGGATGGCAACCCTACTTGCGACACGGAAATAAAGTTTCTTAAAACAAGAAAATCCAAAATCTTAAAATAATTTCTTGATTTTAATTTATTTTGTTCGTATTAAGTAATATTTTCTTAAATAAAGAAATATTTTGGTAAAATCAAGCCACACATATAATTAGATTAAGTAATTTTTGGCTTATCCGAGAATCATTCAAAATTTTCTTGGTTCAAGCCATATTTAGTTAATAATAAATATCTCTGTGGTTCAACGGGATTCTCAGGTCATTTGATTCTAATGGTAGAAAAGTCGTTGCTTATGCGGTTTTACGAAACCTGTGTTGGATGGCGTCGAGTTAACTCTATCTGACGGGGCTAAGTATTTGGGTAACTTCCTAGTTTGAAAACTGTCTTGGAGAGGATTAAAAAGGGACCCAACCCCTACTACATATGGAGAAACTCCATTGGCAAGACATGGGGACTACGTTCAGATTTGGTTAACTAGATTTATACATCTATGATAAGGCCTATTCTTACATATGGATGCACTGCTTGGCGGGATGCGTTGAGGTGGACAGCCATAGGAAGATGCTCAACAAGGCTCAAAGGAGTGCTGCTCTTGGCATCATAGGTGTAAAGAAAAGCACACCACAGGAAGCGTTGGATATCCTACTATATATGTCCACCATTGAACATATGTGAAGGGTGTGGCTGCTAGGACCACAGTTTGACTCTATGAGTCTACGTCAGTTAAACCTAGGCGGAACGATCACACGATGATCTTGTGCGATGTGGGTCTGCTTGATCAGCGAAGCATTTTAGAGGGAATTTCAGATCATTGGATTATGACCTTAAACATCGGTGTAACACCACCAGTAAAGTTCCCGAACAGGGACGATTGGCATGGATCAAATGGGTTATTTGAGGGGAAGGCAGTATTAACGGACGTGTCGAAGATGGACACTAACACTGGTGCCGGTGTTTACATTGCTGACACTGGCGTGAAAAGTTCATTCAGACTCCCGGACGAGTGCAGTGTCTTCCAGGCTGAGATCCTAGCGACCTGGAGGGCGACGGAGGTGATACGGGTAACATCATCATGGGGTCTATGGTGACAACTTACGTCGATAGTTAGGCTGCGCTCAGAGCATTGACAGGTTATACGGTGCGATCTTGCCTGGTCGCACGGTGTAGAAATGCTCTAAGGGAGGTCAGGCGGATGGTATCGAGGTAGCGGACGAAGTCGCGAGACAGGATTCGAACCTAGGCTTAGAGGCGAGGGCGGCGGGTAAAACCTCCCTTGTGGCAGTATTATGGGTTGATCTTAGATAGATTGCCCGACACCGTTAACAGGTCCTGAATGGGAAGAACGGGTTACAAGGTGTCAATGGCTTGATGGCCTGGATTAAATGAAAAGGCACCCAAGGTTCTATTAGGTTTGGACATGGTCTCAGAACTCTCAAAGGTTTATTGACGGGTCATTGTCCTGTTAGGGCTTTTACGAGCAAACGGGACAATACCATATCGGACCTTTGCAGATTATGCAAGGATACTGAGGAGCTAGAGACAATTGAGCATGTATTGTGCCATTGTCCTAGGGTGCAGAGTATCAGGCGCAAATGGCTAGGAGATAGGTTTTACGACGTACTGGGGAGTATCGCTGAATGCAACCCAGTCGATTAACTCACCTCTATCAAAAGCAACTACTCCAATATTTTTTTATTTCGTATTGTAAATGATGGGATGGGAATGTAGGTTTGCTCCCATATAACATTCGCGATAGGGGTGACTAGGTTTTGTAAGGGAAATAGGCCGGTTATTACTGGCAAGGTACAGTCCCTGGGGAGGGTATTGTTCTCTACTATATATCATATATTACTCTATATAACTCTACTTATCTATTCTTTTTTGTTCGTATTTCCTCTTGAAGGGATTCACAATGGAAGGCATTGGTACCCGGGTGGAGGTGTGCTCCAGCGCGCATAACCCTTCTTAACCTTACCTAAACAAATTTGCAACGAACCGATATCTTATCTTAAAAAGGAAGAGGAGGGTGTTACCTACAAACTGGACAACATATTCTTGAAGTTTCACGGGAACAACAAGTAGAAAAAGAAAATATTTAGTAAGCTTGAAAAAAATTGGGTGATATTGAAACAGCAGCAGTTAGTAATGATGTTAGAATAAACTCGGATATTTATCAAAATAAATGTAGAAGAAGGATTCTAAAACCTCAGAGACTAGGTTTTAAGAATTAGAGATTTAAATTAATTATATTTAATTATCATTTTAAAAAAAATATCGCTATTTTAATTGGTATTATTTAACTTAAAAAAGGAAGATGTACAATAGACCGCGTCGACCTCCATACAAAAAAGTTTTGCCATTCAACCTCTAGAATTAAAGAAATGTTAATGAAGTTTTTAAAAAAGGAAAATTTTTTTTTGCCACGCCCCAAAATACAGCCCTTTTGGTTAAAAAAAACAAATAAGATTTCGTTTTAATGTGTTTAATTCCAATTCGCACTCTTGATAAGCACACTGAAATTTTTTGTTGGTGGGATAAACTAAAACGTTAATACAACGAACAGCCTTTATCTACTTCCCCCACGTACTTAGATTTATTTCTTTACGAAAAGAAATAACAAATTTATAGGGTTTTGGCCGAAATCTGCCACTGTGAATAGTTGCGAAATGTTGTTTCATTGCTAAATCTTGTATGTATTTGTGCATATAAGATTGTTTTGTTTAATAATTAGTATTGTGGTTATTTTGTTGAACTATACTAATTATTGTTAAAGCTAAGGCACGAGCTCTATGTTTGCATTTGTCCTTCAAGTTGTGCTGAAAAAGGTCAACCAGAAAAAGAAAGACAAAAAATGAAAAACAAAACAAAAATTGTACTTTGGACTTCAAGAAGAATTCTTGACAAAAGTACGAAAAAACAGAAGTAAGGAAAAACATGTAAAATAAATTAAAATAGATAATCATTCAAAGCAAATTTCGATCTACCAAAGGTTAAATACAATTTGGTTTAAGGATTGATGTTTGGCTATTGACGTCAGCAGTCGTCGATGGCTGCGAGTGTTAAACGGCAAGCCCTCTGAGGAGATTGAGTGGTTGCAATCGAAACATGTTAGGGTAACCTGTCCGTAAAAAACGCCTGGGTTCGAGCCCAGCTTCAGTCAAGAATGAAAAATTATCAGTAAATTGTAATTAATTTCATGTTGTAAAATTCCTTTCTTCATAAAAATAATTTAATGAAAATTAAATTTGATGAACTTTAGCCTAATTAAAAAATTTGGATTTAAAACCATAAATAGTTCAACAAAATAACCACAATATTGATTATTGTTAAAGCTAAGGCACGAGCTCTATGTTTGCATTTGTCCTTCAAGTTGTGCTGAAAAAGGTCAACAAGAAAAAGAAAGACAAAAAAATGAAAAACAAAAAAAATGTACTTTGAACTTCAAGAAGAATTCTTGACAAAAGTTCGAAAAAACAGGAGTAAGGAAAAACATGTAAAATAAAAATTAAAATAGATAATCATTCAAAGCAAATTTCGATCTACCAAAGGTTAAATACAATTTGGTTTAAGGATTGATGTTTGACTATTGACGTCAGCAGTCGTCGATGGCTGCGAGTGTTAAACGGCAAGCCCTCTGAGGAGATTGAGTGGTTGCAATCGAAACATGTAAGGGTAACCTGTCCGTAAAAAACGCCTGGGTTCGAGCCCAGCTTCAGTCAAGAATGAAAAATTATCAGTAAATTGTAATTAATTTCATGTTGTAAAATTCCTTTCTTCATAAAAATAATTTAATGAAAATTAAATTTGATGAACTTAAGCCTAATTAAAAATATTAAAAATTGTTTTGTTTATTTTCATTTAAGAAGAATTAAGTTATAATTAAGATCTTCTTTTATTTCTAGAGGAGCAGATCCGCTTGTTTACTGACGTAATAAAATGTTATACGCAAACTCGGAGAAAATGGCGTAAAAATCTAAAGTTTTGTCGCATCTGATACTATTTCCCATTGCAGGTCTGGTTCAACGGATTTGCCAAATAGAATACTTCGTTTTTTTTTTTTTAACAAAAATCTTATTAATATCAATTTTAAATATCAATAAACTCTAACAGTGTTTTTTTTTTTTTTTTTGTATAGAAAAATTATTTATTTTACCATTAATTCCAGAGTTTTGTTATTTTTAATTTGAACTCAAAATCAATATGCGTTTCGGTATCAGTATCGCCGATATTTCTTTTTGAATATCGGTATCAGTAAAAAGGCGTATCGTAACATCCCTAGTACAAACCGTACCCAAGTATAAGAAATAAAACAATAAATATTTGGTTTAAAATGGCTTACATATTTTTTTTTTTATATTTTAATTATTATGTATAAGCTTTGCTTTATTGTTATTATTATTTTTTAAAGATGTTTTACTGTGTTTTTATACGTTTATATTTATTTAAAATATTTATTTAAAAAAATACTAAATTACAATACGTAACACATACAAATTATTAAATTAAACTTAGTACTTTCATACAACAAAACTTTTTCGTTTTATATAATTTATATTAATAATTTTTTTTTTTTTGTATACATTATTTGTTTATTTATAATATTTATTAATATATAGCACAGTGCCTTTCTTTCTTACATTACAAAACTACAACTTTATCTTATTTACTCGTATAAACTATTCTAAACTAATCAAATATAGTATAGTATTTATATTATTTCTTTAAACTAATTTAAATATATATTTTTATTATTCCTTGTACATATACAAAATTTGAGAAAAACAGTGAAATATAGGGAACGAAGTTTTTTTTAATTATTTACTTAATTATGTATGTATGTACGTATGTTAAATAACAATTTACACTTAATACATGTATGTAGACAAAATATATTACGATAATGATGTATAATTGGATCATAAACAACACACTAACATTAAAAACTTTAATCATCTAAAATTTCAGCAAACACAATATTTTTTTTAAAATAAATTATAGCTTTTATTAAAATATTTGTTTGTATATACATGCAAAAATTCAAATATCCAAACACTTTTAAATTAAGACATGATCTGTAAATCACTGCAGCTTGCGCTGAGCAATATTTCATCTAAATTGTTTTTGAGTTATGAAAATATTCTTATGAAAATATCAAGAACTGGAGGCTTATTCTGAATTGCGATGCGAAAATCAATGCGATGCGAAAATGCATAAATGCGAGCAACTGCTAGTCTGTATTGCGATATTCGCAAAGTTTTTTTTAATCGCATTTCAAATGCGAAAAGGTGACAAGTCGGTATTCTACATTGCGAAAACAAATGTCAAATTCGCAAAATTTATTCGACAACAATATAGCATTCGCAAAGTACAAACATGTTAGTGATAGATGATATTATATTTATTTATTCATCATATATTTATTATTTAATTCAGGGCAGCAAGCAATAAGACCACCAAACTGCGCCAATTTGAAATAATGGTAGAATATACTTATGAATAAGCACAGCCAATTGGCAAGAGGCCATTTGAAAACACCAAATGCACATCAGTCGGCAAATACTTTGTGGCAAACGTTAACTGAAGAACTAAATATCAATGGACCACCTATTAGAGTAGCTGATGGATGGAAAAAGTATGAAATATATAAACCAGTTCAAAAATATTTGACTTTAACTTAAATTTTAATAGGTTTGGGCCGATTTTAAAGTACACACAAAACATTTTCATTTTCTTCGTCGTCGAACCACAGTGCCACAAAATCCATTTTTATTATTTTTTTTTATTACAGAATGTCCTAAATAAATTATTTAAGCAATTTTCACAGCCAAACACAAACAATTTATTTATTTTTAATTTGACGTTTATTGAAACTGAAGTATATTTGAGCAGCGTTGCCACGATTTGAAATAAATTGCGAATGCGATTGCGAAAGTCTAACGGAATACCAATTTTCTTTCGCATCGCATTTCATTTGCGCATCGCATTGATTTTCGCATCGCAATTCAGAATAAGCCTCCTGACGTGACTTAGAAAATATTGGGTTAACGTTTGAAAATTTCAAATACAAGTCTGAGCTTTAAAAAAAAAGTATTTATAATAACATTTTTGAACAGAAGAATACGTGTGTATTTTTGTTCAGTAAAAAAAAAAAAACTTAAATTCTCAAATTTCTTGAAAACTTTTCCCTGGCAGGCAATATTCTTTCATAAAAAAGTTATTCTTATTTAATGGTTGTCGTAGAAGGCAGTAAAAACTAAACGAGCAATCAAGTAGTGCCGATTGTAACTCCGTTTTAATAGGACAACAATCACCCGTCAAAAGTAAATTTCTTTAATTAGACTTGATGTTGACTCTGTGTTGAAGTGGCTAGAACTTATGGTGTTTTCTTTCTACAAAAAAATGTGACATTTTATTTTAAAAAAATGCAATTTGGTGTCTGTTTCTTAAAAATTTTGCTCCCGAAAAGGGTGGCTTGTATTATTCTAAAAATCTCACGGAAGCAAAATTTTTAAGAAAAAGACACCAAAATGGAATTTTTGAAATAAAATGTCACATTTTTTTGTAGAAAAGAAACCACCATTAAACCGATTGCCAAGCTTCAGAGAGATCCTGTATAAAGTGATTCGCAAATTAATTATGTCTGCTTGAATTAAAGGCTGGGCAATCACATAAGAGATGAAATACTGCCTTTTCAGTTCCAAATTCTTTGCAACTGCTACAGAATTTATTAAAATGAAGACGGAGTCTGCTAGCCCTTGCAAGGTTAACACTTTTAAATTGTTGTCAACAATTTATAAATACCTTCTACACACAGAAAAAAATCAAGTTTAAAACGTCGAAAACAAGGTTGATTTAAAATTTGTCGGTGGTGATTTTGCTTCATACGTTTTTCATGTTAATTCAAACTGATTTTACAATAACTTGCGAACAACATTTATTTCTTCTAAAATAACTATAATTCATGATAATTTAACATTGCACTTTACTGCAAAAGCAAAATGTCATTTATATTGAAATAACAATCCGAATCACGTTGAATGAAAGTTATTTCAAGTTAAAACAACGTGAATTTCATGTAGAATCGAATTGGTTGGAGTGTGATATAACAGTGTGAAGAAGCTTCAGAGACAACATGTGAATTTATTTAAGAATAATCAAAACACTTACCCCTGTAACACATGTTTCACTTATTTTTTATTCTCCTTTGTTAACAGAAGCATCAGCAGAATCGCTCAATATGGTTTTCGTCCTCATTATACTTTGAAAACTTGATGTACTATTTAACTTAATAATTTTAATTAAAAGAATACGGGAATTATCTTCTTTTTATAACATATTTGAAACATGAAAATAAACAAATGTACAGACTTAAGTATGTATGCATGTTAATTTAACAAGAAAAACTTTTGATTTTAATATAAAACAGGTTTTTATGGATTCAATATTGAACAATGTTATTTTAAAAGTTAATAATATTAAATAAACATGATTTAAGGTTATTTTAATATTTTTCATTTAAAATTAATATGAAATAATGATAAATTTAAATAATTCTCAATCAACATTTCGCCATGTTAATTTTACATTGGTATTTTTATCTGTGTGTATAAATCTGTGGCATTTTGACCAAACATCTTAAGTCAAATTTAAAAAGCTGAAAAAAATTTTGTTAATCACACGAATTTTCATTCAAAAAACATTTCTGTTTACCAAAGTTTTCTTGGGATTCAAAAATTAATTAACAAGGTTACGTTATAATGTGCTAAATTCCCATTTCATACTATTGACAAACTGAAGTTTATTGTTGATGGGATAAGCTATTCCTATGCGCATTTCACTGGTTGCTTAGGCCAGATCGTCAGGAAACTTCATCCAAAGATTTTAGAAAAACTAAAGATATTAAACCAAATAAAACTGTTAAACGTATAAGACTTATAAGCAACAGTTCTACTTGTAACAATATCAAAGCTTTAACAAAAATAACAACAATAAACAGTGAGTTTATCTTTTCTTACAATCCCGACCACAAATGGTTGATTTTTTGTCAACTCTAAATGTAGTTGTAAGTGGGTAGAGAAAAAACAAAAATAAAACAAATTTCTTTATTTTATTTTGCCAGTTCAGTTTTATTTACACTGCCACATGCATATTAGTTACCGTTTTTAAAATGTTAACGTTTTTAAAATTTTGTATTACAAACGAAATTTTTCTTTAATTTTGTTTTTTTTTTATTATTTGATAAAAATGATTTTTCCACCGAGTTTTTTAAAAACTTTTTTGCTATCTTATCTCGACTTAAGATGTTTTGGCAAAATGCCACAGAAATGCAATTGACTCTATATCGCAAACATTTCTTTTACTTCATCCGGATTGGTCGCAGTATTACTTATTGTAAATTTTGTTAAATAAATTAATTTTTAGTCATAGTTCCTATTAGGCCGCCATAACAAATTAGTCCAATACAAAATTTTGCGGAAATCGGCTTTCATTCCGATACTAGGCAGACCCCAATAATGAGCATAACCCAAATAAATCGAAATCCAGACCAAATCACACAAGCTTCAGTTTTGAATCAGAATCCCTACATTTTATAAAAATCTTAATCATATATTCCAAAACTCCTTTTTATTTATGTAAAAATCCACTAATGCTAAAAATACGAGCCCCTTTATCATATTTAGTAAAAATTACTCGTATGTCATAAAGCTCTTGAAAATGTGTGACTTCGGCCCAGATCCATAATATCATTTGAAACTTCAGAACTTTGTGAAACATATTTTTAATTCTTCTTAAAAAAATTTAGCATTTTTTAAATGGGCCGTTTTGTTTTGACTTACGCCGATGCTATATGGCGACCTTTGCGACCGGGCATGTTGCATTACCGTAAAGCCGCTTTTACTTTTATAATATTATAAATTTCCACAAAAAATTGGACAGGCTATTTCTACTCCCACTTTAAAAAATATTAAATTAAGGGCCTTATTCATAAACAATATTCCATGCTTATAACAGGTTTATAAGACGAATTTTATATGAAAATTTGTTTAATTAATCTTTATTAAAACTGAAATATTTTTTATTAATAAGGGGGTAAAACACTTCGTTGTAGTTAACTAATTGTTTTATCCCTTATTGCTAAAAAGGCTTAAAACAAATACGAAGGTGTGGTTGGGTTCCAAAACATCGAAAACGCAAGAATTTGGAAGCCATTTTTAACAAACTTTTAATCTAATTTTTATAATTTTTGTTATAAAATTCTGTTTAATAGAGAAATATCTTTTTAATATTTGTCATAAAATTCCTTTACTACAGATATCTTATTAAAATACGACGTTTCAAATTCTTGCGTTTTCGATTTCGAGAACACCCCTGATAAATTAGAATTAAATTTTCCATCCCTGGCATTTTTACTAACAATTAAATTTCCATGAATTAGACAACTGAATTTTGTACGTTATGTTATAACCTTTGGATGCATGTATGTATGGTACATATGTAAGTATAAATGTATATGTAAAGATGTAAATATGTAAATTTAGTACAATGATATGGCCAGGATTGTCGTTTTAGAACTTTTATCCATTCCATTGCGCAATGATTGCTCTTCTGATTGCTTGAGAAATTATTGCTTAGCAATCTGATGTCAAATCAGTTGTAATATATCTGACATTTCATTTCTCTGTACGGTTGTTTTTTTATTAGTGTGTTATTTATTAAAAAATCAATCAAGAAAAAGCCGTCAGGTAAAAAAATACTTCAACAAAATACAGAAAAAGTTTTTATATATTATATTTTTAAATAAACGTCAATATCAACAAAAGCAAACGACGAATTTATTTTTTTGTATATTTTTATTTTTTCAATAGAACAATACAAGTTTTAGGTTTTTTTTCATACTCAAATAAACAAAAAAGTAATGCAAAACACAGCTACGACAATTATGCTGAGTACACACAGTGCAATCTACATGCAATCTGTTTCAATACAACCTCAAAATATCAAAGCGTTTTGATGTTAATGCAATCTGGAATGAATGAAAATGAATTTAATTCACTAGATTGCGTAAATGTGTTGCATAGTGTGTACCCAGCATTACAATTAATTATTTTATTAATTTAAAAAAGAAAATTCAACAACCACTTTAAAACACAACATAAAACATTTGTTATAAATACGGCCACAAAATTTTATACAACTACTCGCGGTGAAAATTGCAAATTTATGGCAAAGCAATTTCAAATTTTCTCCAGCAATATAATCAGCAATTATTGCTCCATTGTTCTGCCGACGTTATTGCTTGTACTTAGCAATAAAAATTGCTACGTGGAGACCCAGCGTAAATAAGCACAAAAAAATTGAATAAAAAGAAAAAATGCTAAGTGCTAGTTAAGCACTTTTCTTTTATAAATTTTTTAACATTTGCACTTATTTTAATATTATTTATTTGAAACTTGTTAATAAATTCATTAAAAAAATAACTTCATTTTTATGTAGTGTTTTTTTTTTAACTTACAAGATGAAATTTAAAAAAATTTAGAGTAATGATTGTTTTTGTTTTGGGCGGCCCTTACAAAGTTTGACGATGCTAAAAATATACATATACTTATAAACAAACATTTAACCCGCTACTTCGTTAGCGTCTCCCTTTTCTTCGTGGACATAAAATTTATGTATGTACATATCGCACCTGTTCATAAAAAGTAACACAACTCAAAATTTACAAGTTTTCAGTAGAGGCAAAAAACTAATTCCGCCAATATGATGGAATTATTGTTATAAACAAATATAATGTTATAAAGGAAACTCACTAATATTTCAATAAAATCACAAAGTTTATTTCTCTTCTTCCTTTTTCCGAAATTATTACGGATTTTTGATTTAATACAGTTTTCATGAAATTTTTTGATCTACATGTCAATATTATTTCAAGTTATGCTTATCACAACCCAAAATCAACAGCTATTGATAAACAGATTTTTAACATGAAAACAATCACAACTCGAATTAATACAGTTTCGCTGATTCATTTGAGCACCATAACCCTTGAACACTTCAACGCAACTAAAATTACAACTCTTTAATTGAATCAAAACAAACAATATGAGTACGCAAAGAAAGACATAAAGGCATTTCTCTCATGAAATATTACAAATAGAATACCAAAAATTTTACAGTCGTTAGATATGGTAATCATACACTGTTTCCTTCAAAAAAGTGGAAAATAAAATTTTTTGAGTTGTGTTACTTTTGATGAACAGGTGCGATATGTATATACCAAAGCTTATGTGTCTACCCAGCAAAAAGCTTTGGAAGTTGTTCGAGTAGAAGGGATATTTCCATGACTTCTTGAGCACTTAACTACTTGAATGAATTAAAAATGCCTTCCAAAATTCGAATAAATTTTAAATAAGTGAACCCATGAAAAATAACATGCAATGCACCCATTCAACTCTTATGTAGGAATTACAATTTTTCACTATAATTAGGTATTCTTTGAGGATTGAAAGGGGACGAATATTATATACAATTGACTTTAATGATTGAGTTAAATTTGTTTAATATATACATATGTAAATACATTTAATATTAATATGTATTTAAATTTGTTATATTTGTTTATTAAGGCCTATGCAATAGGTCTGCTTCCCTCTGCAACAATACAAAAAACAACAGGCATTTTATTTGTGTAAAATTTACCCGCCGTTGTCAAAATCTTACTACTACATAGGGAAAACAAAAGTAACAATGTTATTTATAATACATTCCCATAATGCATATCGATACCTTCCCGTAAGAATGTATTAAGCGACATTTCTAAAATTGTGTAGGAAACGAAAAAAACATTTCTCATTTAGTTATTTATTTTTCGGATTTTATTGAAAGAAACATATTTGGAAAGCGATTTTCAGAATACAAAACATATTTAAAAATGTGGCTTAGCATAATTTCTTTGGCGGATAATACAAATTACAGGGTGCAACATTATTCCAGTGAGAAAACTTGACGGTTGATACAATTTTATTTTCACTCTAGTTTCCTTTGCATCCATGATAGGGCAGCGAAACCCAGGCCAAAATGTGGCGCTTAACTTCTAGTATAGTTCCACATCAAAAAGTCATTTTCGAAAAAAGTGTCGCTTAATACATTCTTACGGGAAAGTATCGATATAAAAATTAATATCGAGCACCAATGAAAATACGTATTAAAATCATTAATGATTCATTGCTTTTCATTCACACTGATTTCAGTTAATATTCCAGATAAATGAAAACCCCGATCTAATCATTGAACTTTCATTGATTCTAAGCAATATTTTTAATGACGAGCCGTTTACCTAAATGTGAACCCATGCTCGCCAACGACACGCTAATGTTAAAATTATGCATGTTTCACCTTAAAAGAACCAGTGCATTATCCGCGGAACCCATGCATTTACTACTTCTTTTGCATGTCTTTTTTTGCTGGGCTAGGTTTAAGCAAAACACTCAGGACCCTGCACCTACATACAATTTTATTTTTCCTATTCAAAAAGTACCACATGTAGAACGGAAAAGTAAAAGAAAGAAATTTATGGGTTGTGTTGCCTGCTGCCAAATTTATATTACGTATTGCAACTGTCAACTTACAGCTTGTTATATCTGTTGCCATATTGGCAACCATAAGCTTGTGATGAGAAGGCGGCAAAACTAATTAAAAAGTATATTTTTTATAAAATGTTTGTGTTTTTTAAGTTTATGTACATACATAAGTATATACTTCTTTAAAAAACTCGAAAACAGTTTGAACTTAAATCCATGAAATGGAAAATAATAGTCAAATTGCTCGTGGTGTTCGGTCTTTTGGGGTAACAGAAGTCAGCAATGAAGATACATGGAAGCGTATTGCAGAAACATTGAAAAGTTTTGGCAACGAGTGTGGGTACAATTTAAGCCAAATTTAAAGAAAAAAAAAAATGTCGCACAATAAAAAAATGTATAAACTACCGGCGGAGAACCGTCAGAGGAAAAAGGTTTTGCCCAAAATAACCAGGCTGCAGCCGAGCTTTTACAGATGAAGCTGGCCGTAACTCCTAAAGGACATGTCTTTTAGACAAACTTAGCTGAAATTTCGGAACAAGAGACTGAGTTCCAAAATACTTACGAGCGGCAACAACAAACAGCGTTGATTCACGACATGGACAAAGAAAGTATGGATGTGACTGCCGATGGCGCCATAATTCCGACAAAAAAATTAACCAAAGATATTGGGTGTCACACTTGACAGCCTGTGCATGCCATCGGCGCATGCCACTGCAATCTGCGATAGAATGCGGGGTATAAACAACGTCCACAAGTCTCTAACCGGTAGCACTTGAAACATGGAAAACGAATCCTTGTTGGCTACATACAAAACGATTGGGCGGTCAGTGTTAAACTACGCAGCGACTGCGTGGACAACAAGTGTCAGTGATACTCAGTGGAAGAAGCTTCAGAGCTGTCAAAATGCCGCCCTAACGACAGCAACGGGCTCTGTTCAGATGACAACATTAGAACACCTGCATGACGAAGCGAAGATGACGACGGACAAGGAACTCAACATAATGCTTACAAAGCAGTACCTTCTGGGACATCAACGGAGGGTACAGCTGTAGCACCATCTAACGGAATTAAACTCCTCCCCCGTAGGCATGTCAGAAAAAATCTTCGCTGCTTCCAGAATAAACCGCAACCTCGCTGACCTTTCCCTGCATGTTGAATAGGCCCACACGACGTACGGCGCCTCTTCAACTGTAGTGCAAACCCAACCCAGCTAGAAACAGAATTTGATACAGCTCTTATATAATATTTATCTAGAGTTGTCAAATATTCGTATATTTACAAAAACCGGTTTTCGAATACATCGAAAAACCGTCTTCTGAAAAAATCGGGTTTTCGGTTTTGCACCTAAAAACCGGTTTCGAATAATCGGTTTTTCGGTTTTTTAAATTATTTAATAAAAAAGTAAAACAAAACAAGCTATTTGTACGTATGTTCTTCAGAACTAAAACGTAAAATACAAGCTACTTATATAACTACATAAAATGTCATGCTATGTTCACACTTGGGTTTTTAAGCGCGTTAAAGCATCTCGAACGTGATTAAGCTTTAATCATACAAAATCAAGATAATTAACCGTACATTGAAGTGATTTGTTAACCACTTTAAATTGGCATGATTACCACTAAGTCATCTCATTAATCACAAAGAATCCCCTGAACACACCTCAAACTCAGTATGATGTCGAATCGGCCACATACACTCTCACTTTTTTACTAACACACTCACACTTTTAAATTGACCACGAGATTGCTTTCGATTTCAACTTTCCATTTGTTTAGCAATTTTACGTTCAATTTAACAGCTGATTACAAGTTTGTCTTAATAAATTGTTTTCTTGATGACATCTTGAAAGTAATTTGCTTAAAAATTGCGTTAAGCCTACATTACAGTTTTCAATGTTTGGAAATTTTGGCAAACAGTAAAAGACTATCAAGAAAGACTTAATTGTGTGGCTGCAGGGTAAATAATCCATCATTAATATGTTTAAAATAATCTCTTGATAACTTTATTAAAGTAATTTTATCCATTTTTAATACTTTAAAGAAACAAACCAAAGCCAAAGTCAGAACTTGGGCTTAACTCATACTGCTGGGAATTATAAAAAATTCTGTTTTGTAGTACTCTTCTGCAAGTTCAATAGCTTGGTACTGTAATGAATATGTTATGTATGATGACAAAAATTAAAATACTGTTGTAATTAACAAAAGTGGTTACTAAAAAATGTCATCGAATGCAAGATAATGAAAAAAATTAAATATAAGAAAAAGTCGATTATTCGAGACCAAAAAACCGGTTTCTCGAATACTTCGAAAACCGGCCTTTGTAAGGAACCGGTTTTAAAAAACCGGAAAAATCCAAAAAAAATCGGTTTTTCGAATAGTTCGGAAACCGGTTTTGACAACTCTAATATTTATCTAATAGTCTAATAGTAAAGTAATCATATTTCTAAATATTAATTTATTTAACTTTTTATTCACTTTGAATCAATTTTTTCTTTTTTTTTCAATTTGTTATATTTGTTTTAGTCGCCAAACTGTCAAAATAGCATATTATAACTTTTTGGCAACTAAACAATGTTGCCGTACATAATACCAATTTAAAAGTCAGTTTAACCAAAGTTGTGTTGCCATCCGTAACCGACCCATTAGATCGGATAAATTAAGGTAAAATTTCAAAAATACATATTTTAACGTAAAATTTAGTTTTTGAGAAAAAGGATATATCAACAGCTTAACTCCGAAAAATGCTAAGTCGAAAAAGTGAGTTTTGCAGGAGAAGCTGTTAAAGCTTACGGGCGATACAACATTCAGTTGTATGCTGAGAACTTTGTGTGTGGTTAACTTTGGATTGGATAAGCCGATCGACACCAAATTTTACAGAATTTTAGTTAAACGATACTTAATTTAAAAACGTAAAAAAACTAAGTACATGCTAAGACGACTTAGTATGTTTTGGAATTGAGCTGTCGATATGGAAGATGCCAAATTTATAATAACGCTATATTGCATTACTTTAGAAACACTTATTAATTTTTAGTGCATTCTTAATTTAGGTTAAATTTTGTTTTCTGAAAAAATTATGTATGGGAGGTAGGTAGGCATGTCCTTGCACAGAATGCAACAAACTTTACAACATTCTCTGCAAATAAAATTGGACCACCTGATCCATTTTGATAAAATGGACTACTCCATGGACTGGTCCGATGTAATGCAAGCATGGGCCATGTCATTGTTAAAAAGTGTTTGTAGTGAGACGACAAGTCTTCGTTTTTTAACGACGTGCTTTCGTTTTTAAACGACTTCAAAACTAATCCTCTTGTGTATACCATGGAGAAGTTTTAAAACTACTCCTTAGTAGTCCAAAGGTGGGTTATATGGTCCTCCCCTAGGACATCGTAATGTTAAATAGACCATGTTTTTTCCATACGTTTGGGTTACTTTTGGAGTAGACCTGGTCCCTTGTGGGCTACTCTTTACATTCGTGTTTGGACTGGTCCTATTAACTATAACTATGTTTTAAGGTGCAATGAAATAAATTTAAAGTACAAGTTGTTTCACATAACAGAAAAATATCTTTTATAGCGATCGCGAATAAGTAATATATATAATTTCTTAATATTTGTTCATGATATATACGGCTATGCGATAAATAATTTTATATTAACAAAAACCGTAAAAAGTTTTAAGCCTAATATACTTATGTTCATATATCGATCCATAACCGCAGGAAAAGCTTAAGCGAGAAAAATCAAAATTTTGGAGAAGGTTTTTTTTATTAAAAAAAAAAAAGAAAACATACTAGATATGGCGCTTGAGCTTATATTGTTTTTACTATAAAATCGTTACGGTAGCTTGTATGACCCTAAAATTTTAGGAGATGATGCAAGTTTCGCCAATAAATTATTTTTTTTTTTTTTTTTTTTTTTTTTAACGAAATTTTAAAATTATGCCGCTTAATCTATTTTTGCGGTTATGGCTAGATATATTCCAAAACAAATCCTTCGATGAAAATAAACTAAATCTTTGGATCAAAATAATAATTATAAAGTTTGATAAAACATGATGAACACTCAGGTGAATATAAACCGATCGGATTAGAAAATGACTTCAATTACTTTATGATCTCTATTCTAATGTAGAAATTATTATTCCTGCATGTTACTAATCAGTGTACACTCAAGGTTTAACCATGTACGTATCTTCGCTCAGAAACGCTTTAAGTGCCACTTATTGAAATGTGGTTTACTTACCCAATAAACCATAGAAAGATATGATAGCGAAAACGATATTATATTTTACGGCGTTTATAATATTATGTACTATTATTCAAAACAATATCGTTACGACATCACTTTTCAAAATATTTTTCTTCAATTTAAAAACAAACATTTGAAAAAATCATCAAAATTTTTTAAACATAGAAAATTATTTAAACAAAACATACAAAAATTTTAAAATTTTTTTTATTAAAATATTTGAATATTTCTTATTTACTGCAAGAGGATAAATCGCTAAAAACTGTAAGTAAGGTTGTCTATAAAAATAAATTAGGTTCATATGTTTGTCCTTCCGAAATTCAGCTAAAGTGGCCAGGAATGGGTATTTAAATCAAGGCACTTCAACATGTTTTTGACAAATTCCTTGTTTCCTTCGAATGAAATCACTAAAGTAGATGTTGTTACTGCCACAAAATGCTTATGTATTATTTTTAACAGTAAATTTGTTTTTATCCCTTTTATCCATTAAGATAATGAAGCGCGTAAATTCAAAAGACAATAATATTTTTATGGAAAGCGATGAAGAAGTCTTAAGTGAAAACCAAAATAAGAGAGGTAAGATATTATGCCTAAATTATAAAGAATAAAAATGTTTAGTTCAACTTCTTAATTGCAGATAAATTAGACCTTATTTTAGATAAAATTTCAAACATGGATAAAAAAATTGAAAGTAACAAAAATTTATTATCACGGTTAACGGAGGAAATTGTCATTACAAAAAATGGAATAAAAAAATTGTTATCCAAACTGAAAAAGAAAAATTTAAATATTTTGCCAGATACGCCTTTTAAAACTATAGAATTTTTAAAATACGATTCGGAAACAAAAGAACCATCAAAATATTGTATATTGGTACGCTTTTTTTAAATCTTATCTTATCTTACGTTCTTCTTTATTTCTAGACAAATAATTTAAGGAAAATAACAGCGACTTCTAGTAGGGAATACGTTTTTAAATGTTGGAGGACCATTTTGGAGGATAGCGCGGCAAAAAATTTGTGCTGGGCAGGAACAAAGCAAAAAAATCTGTACAAGAATTATCTCGTACTGCCGCCATTAAAGGTTAGATTATAGAAATAATTCAAATGGTTTAAAACAAACATACATATGTGTATACAAACATTTTTTTAGATGCATTCCTAAAAAATATCCACATGAAATTATTGATATTTTTGCTGAAAAGAGTAAAAATTCTTTTTGTATGCGAGCGACAGAATTAGCAAGCAAGAAAAATATAAATCAAAATTAAATTAAATTGTGTTTTTATTATTTTAAAAAATGTTTCACATTGGCTGAAATAAATAATAACTTTATTTCACATATAAAAATAAAAACTGTTTTTATTTTTAAGATACAAATTTTCACCTTTTCATTAGCTAGATATCATTATCAGTATTATAAAACTATAGTTTTTCAACAAATCTAAAAACGCGATTTCACTATCGTTATTTTTGGAAATTATGATATCGAAAACGATATCATAATTTAATGGAAAAACGATATTATAAGGAAAGGTACAATTTAGTCCGTAAAAACTATCGTTTTCGATTCGAAAACGATTATCACTTGTGATACTTTCTATCACCTATATGATATCGTTTCGATATCGTTACAATATCGCTTGGTTTACTGGGTAGTGAAAACTAAAGCGCAAAGTGCAGAAAGGGAACTACTTCAAAACATTAATTTTGAGATTATCCATTTACACAGTGTAGTTAATAATAATAAATGTAAGTTTCATGTTCTTAGTTCGTAGAGGGGAGAACTGACTTTAAAGTCTAAGATAACACTTTTTCACTGGTTTTTAAGCCATACTATAAATAAATGTCAGTAGCTCCCTTTCTGCATTATGATTCAACTGTATTTGCCGGATTTATTCTTTTCGTAATGGAAGAACCCTATGCATCAGTTGAATAGTTGCAACAAATTTCTTCAATATTAATTGTGTAATTTCATATCGTTTTAAATAATTTTTCTACTATTACATTTAAGAACATGCCTATAATTTCAAATGCGAACACTTTGTAGTTATCAAATTATGGTATTATTTAATTTTTTTTGGGATGAGATATTAAAAAAAAACTAATTCTATACGAAAACATGTTGAACAATGTTGGAAGTACTTTGTTCAATTCTACTTTAGTTTCAATGTAAATACTTTATCGAATTAGTTTGAGAAATTTGTTTTATAAATTGTAGTTGAAAAAATATTTTTTCTCAGTTTGTCATAAGTTTTCAACCCTTAAGTTTTATAACGTTTTATAATAAAAGATAAAAACTAAATATTATCGTGGGTTTATTATTAACATTGGTTATGGGCCCAGAATAACGATAAAAAATTCTGTGCATTAATTCGTTTATATAAAAAGTTTATCGGTCACCGTAAGCGAAAAATAGAAATGGCAAACTCAAATTATCAAATTGAAAAATTAAATCCGGAGAATTATACATCATGGTGCATACAAATGCAAAGCTTATTAATTACTCAAGAT
This sequence comes from Pollenia angustigena, assembly GCA_930367215.1. Classification (NCBI taxonomy): domain Eukaryota; kingdom Metazoa; phylum Arthropoda; class Insecta; order Diptera; family Polleniidae; genus Pollenia; species Pollenia angustigena. The sequence goes on from OV884059.1 coordinate 34,309,154, forward strand.
CTTTGGGATGTACTAGAAACAATCCTGAGCGAAACAGCAAGTCAGCAAGAAAAGGTTGCATGGAAAATAAGGGATAGAAAGGCCCTAGCAACAATTACATTAGCGGTGAGAAGTTCTGAGCTACTACATATAAAGGATTGTAAGTCTGCAAAGGATGCCTGGAGTAAATTAGAAAATATTTATAGGGCAAAATACCCTACAAGGAAAGTAAATTTATTTAAACAGTTTGTACGATTTAAATTTACATCTGATGAAAAATATGGTTCCCAAATTAATAAATTTTGTTCCATAGCTGAAGATTTAAAAAATGTTGAAATCAATTTTCCAGATGAATTATTATCAATATTTCTATTGTGCAGTTTACCACCAGAATTAGAAAATTTTGTAGTTGCGATTGAAAGCAGAGATTCCTTGCCCAGTCTGGAACAACTAAAAAATAAAATTTTAGAAGAAGAGCAACGCAGAAATGAGAACGTGTGTATTGGTAAGGATCAAGTATGTGCAATTAAAAACAAGAATAAAAATTTCAACAAAAATGCATCAAATAATTTTAATAAAAACAAGAATTTAAAATGTTTTGAATGTGGTAAAAAGGGACACATCAAATCACAGTGTTTTTCAAAGAATAAAGCTAATAATGTTAATTGTGCTATGCTTGTCATTAACTCATGTATGAATGATCAAGACCAGAATGAATGGATTTTGGATAGTGGTGCATCGTCACATGTTTGTGGAAATAAAAATGCGTTCACAGGTATGAAAGAAAACGATAGCAATGTTATACTTGCTTCTGGCGATACATTTAAAGTTAGTGGAATAGGGGAAGTAAAAGTAAAATTTTTTAATAAATATTATATTTTAAAAGATGTTTTGTATATACCAGATATGAAGTCAAATTTTCTTTCAATAAGCAAGATGTCTGAAAAAGGATTTTCAATTACGTTTTCTAAAAATAAGGTAGAAATTTTCAAGAACGACGAATTTCAATTTAAAACATCGGCGTCAAATGGCATTTATAAAATAAAATCAAGTCATATGGAACATTTAATGTTAAATGAAGAGAATACGAAGAAATATTTGTGGCACAAGCGTTTCGGTCATCTAAATATTACAGATCTTAAGAAATTGGAAAGAAATGAAATGGTTCGTGGTTTAAAAGGTAATATACCAAATAATTTTGATTGTATAACATGTTCAATGTGCAAAATTAGTGCAAAACCGTTTAAACAAATTGGAACCACGGTATCAAAAAATTTACTTGATTTGGTACATACCGATATTTGTGGACCAATGAGAATCAGATCTGTAGGTGGAGCGGCTTATTTTATTACGTTTATAGATGATTACTCACGTTACATCACAGTTTATATTATAAAGAATAAATCTGATGCCTTTAATGTTTTCAAGGACTATGTTGCAATGGCAGAAAAACAAACTGGTTGCAAATTAAAACGTTTAAGAAGCGATAATGGTCGTGAGTATGTTAATAGAAATTTGAATGATTTTTTAAAGAAAAATGGTATAGTACATGAAACTACAGTAAGTTATACACCACAACAGAACGGAGTTTCTGAAAGAGCGAATAGAACTTTGATGGAAATGACTCGGTGTATGCTTCAAGATTCTAAATTACCAAAATATTTGTGGGCAGAAGCTATAAATACAAGTGTCTACATTAAAAATCGATCACCAACAAAGGTATTAGAAAATATTACACCCTATGAAAGATGGACCGGAAGAAAACCTTGCGTTTCCTATTTTAAAATATTTCGTTGGCATTGTATTTGATTTGGTAAAGATTTAGTTAATATATCAGCCACATTATTTTCTGTTGGTATATATTTTAGACATATCTCGTTGGCATTGTACTTCTCCTTAATGTAGTGATATCTTATATCAATGTGCTTGCTTCTCTTCATCGTCATTTGGCTTTTCGTTAGATATTGAGCTCCTTGATTATCGCAATATAAAGTCGTCGGTTGCGCTATTAAATCTTGAAACCCCAACTCATCAATCAAACTTCTGTAAAAACTTATTTCTTTGGTGGCTTGACACATAGCAATATATTCAGCTTCCATCGAACTTAACGCCACTGTGTTCTGTTTTTTGGATTCCCAAGATATCGGACCACCTGCGAAAAATAGAACAAAACCACTATAAGATTTACGATCAATTATATTTGATCCCCAATCAGCATCAGAATAGCACATTAATCCAATTCCGTTTTTAGTATAACTCAGCGAAAAATCTTTAAAGTTTAAATAACGAAGTACATGTTTTGCTGCTACGAAATGTTCATTATGCGGATGAGAGTTAAACTGAGCTAAGTTTGAAATTGTGTGAGCGATATCAGGTCTAGAAATTGTAGCTAAATACATTAAACTTCCAATTAGAGATTGGTACTTCTTCACATCTGTCATCTCATCACAATTTTCTTTTTCACATTTAGATAAAATCGTGCCAGCAGCAAAAGGTGTTTTGGCTGGTTTACAGTCTTGCATATTCCATTGTTCAAGTAGTTCCTTCACAAAATGTTTCTGAGTAATTTGGATGTCTCCTCTAGAATTATTTCTTTCTATTTCCATACCGAGATAATAATTTGCAGGACCACGATCCACAATTTCAACATGCATTTTTAAATTTTCCAGTATTTTTTCCATACTTTTGCTGCAAGAACAAACTAACAATAAATCATCAACATATAGTGCTATAATGTTAATTTCAGTTTTATTACGTGATATAAATACACAACTATCGGTTTTACATTGAGTAAATCCCATTTTCAATAAAATTTCATTAATTTTGTGATTCCATTGTCTACCAGCTTGTTTCAGACCATATAAAGATTTGTTTAATTTACATACCATATTTGCTTGACCTTTTCTAATAAATTTTTGAGGTTGCTTCATATATACTTCCTCCGTTAAGTCTCCATTTAAATAAGCAGCTACAACGTCAACATGTTTTACAAGTAAATTGTACTTTACCGCTAAAGATAATATTAGACGAATTGTAGGATGTCGTATTACTGGTGCATATGTTTCACTATAATCTTGATTATATTGTTGAAAACATCCTTGAGCAACTAATCGTGCTTTGTATTTCTCAATAGTACCATCCGCTAAACGTTTCTTAGTAAAAATCCATTTACTACCAATCACGTTTTTATCTTTGGGTTTTTCGACAAGCTTCCACGTTCCATTTTTTATTAAAGATTCATATTCTTTATTCATAGCCTCTTCCCATTTTTTGGACTCTTTACTATTAATCGCTTCTTTTACGCTTATTGGCTCAAAATTAAAATCTTCAATTGCATTTAACTCTTCATTTTCAGTTCTATATATCTTACGAGGTCTACCTGGTTTTCCAGTTTTAAGTGTAGTTGGCCTACCTCTTTTACGTTTTCCATTTGCATTTGGAACTGTTACATAAGTACAATTTTCATCAGAATCATCAAAACCAAGAAATTCAGATCCATCTTCGTCACTTACAACAAACGATTCTTCCAATTGATTTTCTTCAATACTCGTATTTTGAGTTGATTCTATTTCCTCTCCAGATATAAAATTTTCATTATTTTGACTTGAATCTTGAAATATATTTTGATTATTACTTAAAGTTGAATAATCAATAAAATCATAAAAATCATCATTATTTTCGTTACTATTGTTTTCGCAAACGCTATCATTTATAAATTGATTTTCAAAAAATTTTACATTTCTTTCAATAACTAACATTTTAGTTTTGGTATTATATAAACGGTAACCTTTTGTATTAGGTTCGTAACCGACAAATGAAAATATGTTACCTTTTGGATCTAGTTTGGATCGACCTGGTTTCTTACTCAATACAACAGCTTTGCTTCCAAATATTTTAAAATAGGAAACGCAAGGTTTTCTTCCGGTCCATCTTTCATAGGGTGTAATATTTTCTAATACCTTTGTTGGTGATCGATTTTTAATGTAGACACTTGTATTTATAGCTTCTGCCCACAAATATTTTGGTAATTTAGAATCTTGAAGCATACACCGAGTCATTTCCATCAAAGTTCTATTCGCTCTTTCAGAAACTCCGTTCTGTTGTGGTGTATAACTTACTGTAGTTTCATGTACTATACCATTTTTCTTTATAAAATCATTCAAATTTCTATTAACATACTCACGACCATTATCGCTTCTTAAACGTTTTAATTTGCAACCAGTTTGTTTTTCTGCCAACGAGATATGTCTAAAATATATACCAACAGAAAATAATGTGGCTGATATATTAACTAAATCTTTACCAAATCAAAATCATTTTAAATGCTGTAAATTTTTAAATTTAAACTGATGTAAATTTTTTTTTTAAACTGATGTTAATTTTGATTTGTTATTTCGATATTAATTTTGTTATTTATTAATGATAGAGGAATTTACATTGTGGTGGTGTTTGTTGGAAGTACTTTGTTCAATTCTACTTTAGTTTCAATGTAAATACTTTATCGAATTAGTTTGAGAAATTTGTTTTATAAATTGTAGTTGAAAAAATATTTTTTCTCAGTTTGTCATAAGTTTTCAACCCTTAAGTTTTATAACGTTTTATAATAAAAGATAAAAACTAAATATTATCGTGGGTTTATTATTAACAAACAATAAATAATTTTGTAAAGTATAAATCAATTTTATTATATTTTGACCTTAACAAACAAAAGTTGTGGTGGGATTTTAAATCCTTTTAATTTATGCAGCTCAGTTTTATTTGAAATGTTCTTGACTGACAATCAAGTTTAAGGTGTTGTTAACTTTTAAATAAATAAAAGGCAGAGATAAAGAGAGAGAGAGAGAGAGACAGCTTAATGGTTGCATGTTAGAATATGAATCCTATTATGATTGATAAGTAAAATTTATCACTAATATGAGTAGAGTGTAAGTAATGTTAGTTAAGTCTACGTATAATATTCTATGTATTTATAATTTATATTTTTTTAATTAATAATTATATTTAATTATTATGTACCTATATATTATTTTCAAATGTACTGTTAAATTTTTAAATACAGTATACATACATATACTTATTGATACATTGCTGCTTATGACAATTGAACTAAAATTAAATCTGTCATCTTTTATGCATGATATTGATGCAGAAATTTCGTTTCGAGTTTTTGGTCTACATACACATACTACACTACATTTTTAGTTTCGTTTCTTACCAATATTCTTCTTAACTCCGCTATTAGAGTCGACTTTTTTGTTGCCTTTGGCAATGGCCAAAAGTGTTACTAATTTCTTGTGGGAATCGCCAACAATCCAGCCGTGTTTTTGATATTGTTCAGCACCGCTTTCATAATTATCTGTAGGCTGGTTGCTTTTGTTATTATTGATGCGTCCGAAGTCTTCATCACTAGATGATGACCAGTAGTATAGTTTTTCAGTCGCTAAGCGTTTGCGACGCGGTGGTGACTGATTGGACTGATTTTTGCGTTTGGCTTTTGCTGGCGACTGCTTATGTTGTTGATTTTTTATATTTCTACTGCTAGTTGCTAAGTTTGAACCCCGTGTTTTTGTTAGGGTTGCTTGTGTGATGGCAATATGTTTCGATGACTTGGCGTTAGCAGATGATGTCACAATAGCTGCTGATGATACCGCCGCTACGTTTTTTCCACTTTTTACCTTAGCACCGCGTTTCTTATTTTGTTTGTTTTTCAATTCAGATATAAGAAAGTCATCGTCGTCGTCATCATCTTCGACGTGGCCACTCCCACTAACATCTTCATTGCTGTCTTCGTCATCATCATAAAGACGTTTCTTGTATTTTGCACGAGAACTTTTCTTAACCGCCGCCACTTGTTTTGTCTTAGGCGGTGGTTTGCTCTTAGATTTGTTGCCATTACTTTTATTATTTGAACGTTTTTTACGAGAAACATTATTGTTTTCGCTGGTTGTTAGCGTGGAGGAGTTTTCTATTAGTTCAGCTGCCTTTGTTTTTTTGCCTGTGCCCTTTTTGGGCATAGTTTTCTCAAATCTTTGACTTACGAGAAATTCACTGGCTTCTGTAATATTAGCGTTTGTACTTACTGGCTCTTCTTTTTTCTTAAACCCTTTTTTTGTTTTCGAATTTTTAGGCGGTACTAGTTCTTCTCGATCTAATAAAAGATTTTCAGGATGTTCTGCTGCCAAACTCTTTCGACGAGTATTGCGACGTTTTGAATCTTTCGTACTTGAAGTCACATCTGGAATAATTTCTTTTTCCTTGGATATTTCGTTTGTATTTGAAGTTGTATTCAAGCTATTTTTCCGTTTTTTACGCTTCTCTTGTTGCTCTTTCTCTTCAATCAATGCGATTATGTCCTTGGTAGAAAGAAATTCTTCATACTCATCGGAACTCCACATTTCTACCAGTTTCTTGGGGCGGATTGTCGCACAGCGACGTTTAGATTTACGTTGGCCTTCATCTATTAGCTTTTTTATTTCATCGGGGCTCATTCCAAGTTCAGTTTGCAATTTTGATATATCTTTACGAATTTTTGGTTCAGTGTTTGCCTTAGCTCGTGAAACCCTTGCTTTCGGCTTACGAACGTTTGTTGGCAGTGTTGCCGTTGTAGAACTAACTACAGCCGGCGGAGAAGCTGCTGGAATAATTGATTTTAAGTTATCACGTTGCTGCTGATATTGTTTGTGATTCGCTCGACTATTTCCTGCAATTGGTATTCCCGAAACTAGATTATTTTCAACAGCTGTTACGTTAGAAATTCTTTCAGTTGCCACAATATCTACTCCAGAATTACCACGAAGTTCATCGAAGAGTTGGTTTAAATCAGCTTTAGGGACTGGCGTTTGATCTTTTTGAACCCCTACACTTTTCACTTTTACTGTATTAACAGCAGTAGTTTTGATTGCAGCTTTCGTGCTAGCATTCTTAAAAATTCGACCCATTATAAGGGATTTGTTTTCGAATGTTTTTGCAGTAGCTCGGCTGGATTCAGAACTAGATTCGGTGGTATTGTTCTTCTGATTTTTATCATTACTCTCACGTACACTCACTTCGTCGTCACAGCTCAGGGAACCAAAATCATAATCGTCCCTATCGGAAAAGCTGCCTGTTGAAACGCTGTTATTATCAACATTTAATAAATTAACAGCAGGAGCTTTAGGTTTTTGGAAAGTAATAGTTTCTTTTTCCTCTAGACCAATGTTTTTAAACGGTCGATCGGGAATAATTATTTTATTGCTTGTTTGAGCTTTTTGGTGCTCTTCGACGGCTGCTTTTATTATTGATGAATGCATAATGGTTTTAGAGGAAGTTGAACTTCGGGATTCAATGTTTTTCGTACGTTCACTTCTAACAGGCAACTGGGCATTGCCTTCTCTGATGGTTTCAGTCGCTAATGTAGTAACGTATTCTGGTGTATCTAATCCCTTCGGTCGCAACACATTGTCCATATTGGCCTTTGGTGTTTGGTGCGGATGGATTATATGTGATGACACCTGAGGAGGAGTTAAACTTCTCTGAATGGGTGAAAAGTCATGAGAATTTTGTTTCTCCTCATTTCCTAATGCTATTTCGGCTAACTCTGTCAATTTACATATCGTACGAGATTTCGATTCCTGCTGTTGATTTAAATCAATGTTAACATTTTCATATCCTTTCATTGCGGCCTTTGTTTTAAACCGGGACGTAGTATTTGTAACAGCAGATAAATGTGAAATGGCTGAGTAAGTTGGAGATCTTTCATTTCTAAAAATAATTAAAAAGTATACATAAATTTTTAAGTCAATATTTCTGTGGCCGTATGGAAAAACCTGATAGCTCCATTTTTTTAAAACACGAGAAAAATACACTTAAAGTTTTAAACATATTTCGCTAATTATTTAATTTGAATTCAACATTTTTAATTTTTCGAATTTATTCTATGAGCTAAATTGCAGTTATGTATTTTATAAAGCTTTTTTGTAATAGTTCTATTCCTTCAATTTTTCAGAAATGACTTTATACACTACCAGACTATTATATTGTATTTTCTTTTTACATTTTACCTTAGCCTTCCTTTGGAAAGCAATGAGGTATATTGAATGTACAGAAAAATTTACAATTATTAGACACCAGCAGAATGTAATGCATTTTCTGGCCCGCTACGGCCTTCGTCAGCATTCTTTGTGTCTCACTGGATAGTGTTACTTTATAAATTGAATGTATTTAACTCAACTATTTTAACAAATAGAAACTGGGAATTATTTCCTTCCGAAGGTTACGCCTGGATGGCACCTTAACTACAACAACTTCTAGGATATGCTTTATAACCATTGGTTCAACAACAAACCCCGATTTTAGAATTCAATGCCGGCCGGTTGCCAACGTGCTCAGTTTCCAATATCAGTTCAGCCGATTTTCCCGAGATTGGTAGAACTGATATTAAGTTTACATGCATGGATCTTCTTCTATGAGGAGATGTGTACCCCCAGATATTATTATCCGAAGTTGAAAAACACCCAAGTGGCAACCTTATAGCTCAGAACACTACGTTCGGCTGGATTGTAACTGGTAAAGTTTTTCATGACAACCCCCTGAATTCGGTTGAAACCTATTTCAACCACATTGATCTAAATAATAAACTTTATTTAGATGGCCGATACGTAGTGTCCTTACCATTTAAACGGGAATTTCCGCTCAGCCTTTCTTTAGGAAAATCACGCGATAGCGCGTTATCACAATTTAGGAGAAACGAAACTCGCCTATTACGAAACCCCGATTTGAAAGTACAATATGATAAAGTAATTAGTGAGTATTCGGAAGTCACCTCATACTATATACCCCACCATGCTGTGTTTAAACCCGACAGCTCGACTACAAAACTTCGTGTTGTATTTAACGCTTCCTGCCCATCGTCCAATGGCGTTAGCTTAAATGACATTTTATACCCTAGGCCAGTATTACAGGCAGACCTTACGATTCTAATGCTGCGCTGGCGGCTTTATCGGTTTGTATTTAACGCTGATATTGAGAAAATGTATCGGCAAATTTTAGTTCATCCCAATCATATCCCTTTTCAACGGATATTGTTCCGTGGAAGTCCCGAAGTTGATGTCAAGGATTTTGAGCTAAAGACGGTCACGTTTGGAGTGAACTGTGCGCCGTATCTTGCCATTCGTACTGTGATCCAATTGGCAAACGAATGCGAAGCTGAAAATCCTGCGGTGTCCGAAATATTGCGAGCCCAAATGTACGTCGATGATGTTCTTGCTGGTTCTCATGAATTATAAGAGGCGATCATACGGCGTAATGATCTAACGAAAGTTCTTGGTTCTGCTGGTTTCGTTCTAAGAAAATGGACAGCAAACCATAAACGCCTGTTAGAGGTGTTACCCGGCGAGAGTCTGCTATCCGCAAATTTCTTGAAATTTTCGGACGCAAGCACGACGAAGACACTTGGCTTGCGATGGAATGCGAGTTCCGATAGCTTTTATTTTAGGCTTGTACTGCAGCCAAACAGGGATTTTGTTACAAAGCGTGCGGTCTTGTCTGAGATAGCAAAGCTATTTGACCCTGCTGGGTGGCTTTCTCCTAAAATTATTGTCGCTAAAATGATAATGCAGCAAATTTGGAAAGACAAGACGGATTGGGATGAATGTTTGACCCCCCTAACTCTAAAGAAATGGCACGCATTTTTGGAGGACTACCCACAAATTGAAAAAATTAATATTCCAAGATGGGTTAATGTTCACCCCGATTTCGATATAGAGATCCATGGCTTCTGATATGCTTCTGAAAAGGCATACGCTGCAGCTTTATATATACGTGCGATTGGCGCCAGTAAGGAGATAAAGACTAATTTACTGGCGGCAAAGACAAAAGTGGCGCCGGTAAAATGCGAGACATTACCCCGTCTAGAGTTCTGCGGAGCAGCATTATTGGCAAATATGGTGGAATCGTTGTGTAGTTAAATGGTCTTGCTCAGGAAAAGGACTCATTTTTGGACTGATTCCACCATTGTGTTATCCTGGCTTCAAAAACCACCGTGCCACTGGCCTACTTTTGTGGCAAATAGAGTTGCGTTGATTCTGAAAAAAGTCGGTACTAAGAATTGGTCTCATGTCGACTCTAAGAATAACCCCGCTGATATGGCAAGCCGCGGATCTCTAGAGCGGGATTTGATTGATAATTCCTTATGGTGGCATGGCCCGCAGTGGTTAAGCCAACCTAAGGAGAATTGGCCCCGTTCTCAGATTATTTATCACACAAATCTCGAGACAAAAAGTATTATGACTCTTTTTACCCATACAAATAAACCAGATGATTTACTCAAACGGTTTTCTAGTTTACCCCGAACGTTGAGAGTCATTGCTTATATTTTCCGATTTTACCATAATTTACGAAAATGTAACTTTTGTTATGAACCCGAGCAATTGTCCAGATCGGAGATTTTATTTGTGAAAACCCGTTTAACCCTTTTATCTCAGCAGTGTTACTTTCCCGAATACTCCCAACTGTCGAAAGGCGAGAGTGTGTTCCGAGGGAGTAAATTAATTTCTTTGAATCCGTTTCTTGATTCTAGGGGGCTCATGAGAGTAAATGGTCGTCTATCCCAAGCCAAGGGTCTTACATATGATGAACGATTTCCGAAAATACTACCCTATTGTGCTCCTTTTACCCGACTGTACCTGGAATATGTCCACAAGTAATCACTACATGGTGGAAACTCGTTGCTTATGCGCATTGTAAGGATCGAATTCTGGCTTCCTAAACTCCGGAATTTGGTACGCAAGATCGTGAACAACTGTAGGGAGTGTGTTATTCACCGTAAGCAAACCGGTCGCCAAACGATGGCTGCATTGCCTCCCGAACGAACGTCTCTTGGGAACCTTTTAACCATTCTGGTGTCGATTTCGCAGGACCATTTGACATTAAATCGTATAGTGGAAGAGGTTGTCGAATTTCAAAGGGTTATGTCGTAGTGTTTGTTTGCTTTGGCACAAAGGCAATTATTTTGGAAGTGACCGAGGATATAAGTTCAGAGGCATTTTTAGCAGCCTTGACCCGTTTTATTTCCCGTCGCTCGGCACCTCGACATATGTATTCCGATAATGGTACAGCTTTTGTAGGAGCTGCTGAATTACTTACTATCGATCGTAGGAAATTTTTACAAGAGTTGAAAGGGAAAGTTCTTGCCCTTGACCAAGAATGCCCACTGGAGTGGCACTTTATCCCTCCCGGGGCTCCTCATATGGCGGGCTTATGGGAAGCTGGGGTAAAAAGTTTCAAAACCCATTTAAAAAGAATTTCTTGTTGTCAAAAATTTACGTATCCAGAGTTCGAGACAATGTTAACCCGCATTGAGGCCTGCTTGAACTCTAGACCCTTGTGTGCAATGAGCGATAACCCCACTCCCCCCCCGTCCGTTGACGGGCGGGCCGAACCGGACCCTTCGGACTTGTCCGTTAGTCTTGCCAACAGGTGGCAGAAGCTAAAGATCCTTCACCACCAGTTTGCCCTAAGGTGGAAGGATGAATATTTAAAGGAGCTCCATAGACGCACAAAATGGAAGTTTCCTGAGAGGAACTTTGTGGTAGGTGATTTAGTGGTCGTCCGCCAGGACAATTTGCCTCCGAATTTATGGAGATTAGGTCGAGTAGAAGAGGTCTACTGTGGTCAGGATTCTAAAGTTAGGGTCGCTGACGTGAGGACGGCTTCCAGCACTATTACCCGGCCAATCGTGACGCTTGTTCTCCTTCCTAATTCGAGCTCCAACTGATATTTTTTTTTTCTTTCCTGTTGTTTTTTTGCACCCTAGGTTGTCAAAATGTCGAAGTCTGTTGCTCGCTTTGAGGTGCACCGTCCCAGTAAATAGTCCACTGGTGATCAAGCCGAGGTAGCACTTACGCAGCTCGATGAGAGCTTACGGGATTGCCGTGTGTGTAAGAGGGAGCACGCTATTAGGAAATGCCCTAAATTTCGTAGAATGTCTGTCGGAGAGCGATGGAAAGTGGTAGCGAAACATCGTTACTGTTTTAACTGCCTTGCGCACTCGCACCTGAAGGACAAGTGTACCAGTAGGGACAGGTGCATGGAGTGTTTAGCTGAGCACCACACCCTTTTTCATCGGTTCAAAGGAGGCAAAGATAGACCCCGCACAGATGTCCAAGAAGCAACCCTGGGAGAAAGCACGAAATCGAAGAAGCAGAAAAAAAACAACAAGAAAGCAAACAGAAAAAAGAACAAACGTCACCATCACAAGGACCATCAAAGCCCCGAGCAGCTACAACAACAAATACAACAACTTCAACAGCAGCTAGAACTAATGCAACAACAAGGGCAACCTCGTTCTCAACAACTACAGCCATTGCCACTATTGTAATAAACGTTCAGAATGGACGTTTGAATTAATAATTGTTTTTTATTTATTTTATCTTTTTTCACAACTTTCTGAAATTCCTGAATTAATTTTACTAATTGAACCCTGTATTTTTTTTTTTTTGAATTTTTTCTCTCCTTAGCCTCTTGTTGCACTCGTGCAAGGGGGGCGGGATGTTTAAGTATGAAATACCCCAGGTCGGTGTTCAGTTAGTACTCGTATCTGTATTTGACATTTCTTTTCTTTCTTTTCCTTCTCTCTATTTTCCAGCGCCTATGCTTTTTATGTTTATATCGAAGCTCTTTTTGTTCTATTAAATTGTCATTGTTTATACGAACCCCAACCCGAACGTAAGTTTCTTACGAAAAAAATAATAAACAATTTCTTAAAATCTCTAAAACCCAATTTTTCTTTTTTCCCGATTTTTATTTTTGAGGAAAATATTTCATCACAACAAGTTGTAAAACAAAAAGCTAAAGAAAGGAATTAAGTTTCCCGCAATCCCCCCTTTTTGGTACTTTTTAAAGATAGATGCGGTAACAAAAAAGTTCCAAAATACAGGTTTCATCCGTTTACTCTCTAAAAGGGCCGAATTTCAAAAAAGTACCAGATACCTGTCCGCTTATCTTTCTAAAGAACAACGATAAGTATTAAATTTTGCTTGTATCTCTTTTTGATCTGGAGGTATAAGGTTAACGTATTTACCCGTTTTTACCTTTTCTTTTCCCCAAAACATTCGAATTTTAAAAAATTCCGTCTTAGTAGATCGATTTGGGGAGAGACCAACCTCCTGTCTAAGTTTCAAGGTTTTACCTTCAGACGTTTAAATCAGAAACTATATTAAAATTTCGATCGGACAGAGTGACAGTAAATGAAACACGCTTTCTATTTTTGGTGTTATCTCAATTTTTGCAAAAAGTGGAGTTAAATAGTTTTTCCATACGGCCACAGATTTGTTAAGGAAACAATTTTCTTATTTATTTAGGGGATGACTACGGATTGCAACACAATTAAGTTCATAATGTTAAAAAATACAATTACTTTTAATTTATATTTTAACTGCTGTGTTCGCTGCTGGCAACTCAACTTCAGTTTAGTGGCCATCCGTAATCGACCCATAAGAGATTAGAGCATTATTCGCATCGTAAACCTTACCTGTTATCATGTACGGGAGTTTTGTTGTAGCAATTTGATTGATTCATTAATGGGGGATCTCGAAAGTGGGTTTGTTGTTCTACCGGAAGTTGCTGATTTATTGCATGCAAATTACTATTAGTCAAGTGAGGGAGCACTAGTTGGTTTTGGTTTGAATGTACATTAGATGATTGACGCATGGTGGCAGGTTCAATTGTCAAATTATTCGCAGGTTGTCGATTAACATTAATATTAGAGTGTGTTGATTTTTCCTGATGATTATACCCATATGAATAATTAGTATTAATATTGCATTCTGCAGTGGTAATAACAGCATTATTGAGGCGAGGAGTTTCAGCACTTTTTAAAATATTACAGCACTCGAAGAATAAACGTTCATCGGGATTTAGATTTAAACGGGAGTTTCCATTGTAAGCGACATTAGCACTAATGTTGACTTCGTATTCATTATCGGAAATTTGTTCCTTTGTGGTGGGTTTTTGTGGAGATTTATTAGATTTGGGAGCATCAACTGCATCGGTTTGTTTGATGTTCTCTGTAACTACATTATGCGTTTCAGTTAAAGGTTGGGAAGATTGTGTGGTTATGAATGGCGGCACAAAAGTTGCTTTTGAAGTTGATAATGGAGGAGATAGATTTGATTCACAGCGAGATTGCATTGGAGGCTCTGATATTGTAGATCGTCTTTTAGATCTTCTTGCGTATGGCCCTAAAGTTCCATATGTTTGTAGATCTTCGGAATTTGTAAGATTTGGAATATTGGAATGCGATTTTGATAGTAAATACTCCTGCTCGGAAACTTTTGATACATGGGCAAGTGTCATATTGTGTTTTGACAAGGAATTAGCACTGTAAAAGACTTTTTTGCATAAAATACACTCAATTTTCTCGGCCGACATTTCACGACTTGATGCCCTTTTCTTAGGCTTTCGTGTCAGCAGAATGCTACGTCTACGCCGTCTTCTTCGTCCTCGACCACGTCCTAAATCTTGTGAATAACTTGTATATACACTCATTTCATCGTCTAAGTCCATGTCCATTACTTCGGTGTTAGTGTTTTCGTCGCAAATAGATCCAAAATCTGAACGATCATCATTAAAGTTTGGTGCACTTCGACAACTCATAGACGTTGGCGGTCTTGAGAATTTACTGTTAGAATCATCCATGCCCATATCATTTGCCATCTCAAAGCCATCGTCCTTAAAAGCAAATTCTTCATTTTCAGTTGACATTATTTTTTCGTTGACGTTTTTAGCTATCTCAGTTAAATAATTGTCTTCTTCCAAGTCCCCTATATCCTCGGGGCCTGTATCAGTTTTTTGAGTTAATACTACTTCTTTCGTGGCATCTATACCGACAGGTCCATTGTTTTTCTCCCCTTCCTTGTGAATGTTTTTATTAAGGCGTGGATCTCTGCTCGACACCACAGTCTTATTAGAATCATTAGCCACCGTTTTTAATGGGGTTTGCGGAATTTCTTGATTGACACTCGACTCAAGAGTTGCAGATAAAATGCTTGGTCTTAAAATTATAGATGTTTTATTAACATTGGGTAATTGGTTCTTTGAACTATTTGTCTGCTTAGCATTTTCATTAGTTGAGACATTTTTAAATACATTTACACTTTTCGCTTCGTATTCATTAAGTTGACGTTCAATGTCAATAGAAAAGGATTCCAATGACGTTTTAAGTTTACTAATATTTTCATTATCAAGAGTTTTTCCACGTCGGCGGCACTGTCTACGTTTATTGTTCTTTTTTCCATCGACGGATTCCCCAACTTCCAGAGGATCTTTATCATTTTCCAAAGATTTTTCGATTCCTCTTTCTGCCACCAGTTTGTTTTCAATTGTACTAACATCATTTTGTTTTTGAGCTTCGCTATTTTGATTGCTTCGAGATTTGCCCCCGCGTTTTATACTCACAGTACTTTCCGTATTCTCTGCATGGGTATTAATGTTGTTTGAAGAAGACGATGCCACATTTCGTTTTGTACTTGACATCAGTAGCATTCCAGTCAATAGAAGATCTTCACTTTTTTCATAGGCTAAATTTTCTAATTTCTTTAAATTGTCTCTACGCGCTTTGTCTAATTTAAAACTCTCCAGTAGTTGGTCAGCTACAATTGCAGCCAGTTCATTTTTACGACGTCGCCTTTGTTTTTTCTTTGTTTCACCTCCTGTATCTCCAGCCGATGATGGTGGCACAGATACTGCTGATGTTGTCGTTGACGTCTGCTGATCGGACTGTGCAGAGCTGTGAAAACCAGACGAAGTATTATTATTGTTACTCATTTGCTCCAAATCTAGATGTATTGTATTTGTAATTGCCGAGTGAACAATATTTTTAGTTGGAGCATCTTCGATAGCTGCTGGTATTGCTGGAATATCAATGTTCTCTGCAGGCGTTGTTGTTTGAGTCAAATTCATTGTAACAGGATTTTTAGCATTTGTTGCATCTAAATGCTTTTCAGCAATTGTTTCTTCGCCTATTGTTTTATTTTGCTTGGGAGTATTCTCATTAGAATGTTTTTCAAGTTGTTTTGATTCTAATTCTAAATAGTTCACTGGAGTATCATTCTTTTTTGCATCCGTTTTAGATTCAAATCGATCCTTTTCGATTTCACAAGTTGTCACTTGTGTACTACATTCGTTTAAGTGCGTTTTCTTATCTAAACATTTAATGATCTCAC
Organism: Pollenia angustigena; assembly: GCA_930367215.1. Lineage (NCBI taxonomy): Eukaryota > Metazoa > Arthropoda > Insecta > Diptera > Polleniidae > Pollenia > Pollenia angustigena. The sequence continues at coordinate 34,325,332 of OV884059.1, forward strand.
TGTTTTTGTTTGAAATAGATTTACTGGGAGGAAGTGTGTTAATGACAACAGTGCTGGTACTAGTGACAGAAGCAGCAATGTCTTCTGATTGATGGTTATTAACGACAGATGGGTTTTTCATATTAGCTTTGTTAATAGCTGCTGGTCGGCAATCTAAGGTTTTCGATCTCATATTTCGCCTAGCAGCTGTTAAAAATTTAAATTCGCCAACTGACTGCTTGACAGGGGTAACGTCATCAGTAGTTTTAATTTGAATTAAGGGCTGTGTAGGCGTTTGAATTTTTAAACTTACTATTTCCTTTGTTTGTAGAGCTTCTTCGCTATCTAAACTTGCTTTTACAGCATTTATTACTGAATTTATGGCATCATCTATATGATTTATAACTTCTTCATCCATACGCAGTGCGCTTTTGTTTTTTGCAGATGATTCCTTTTTAGTGATGGTATTTGATGCATCTTTGGCATTATTTGTTTTAGCACTGATTGGGGTAGGATTCAGTAATATACCATCGCTCATGTTTAAAACTAGAGGAACGCTTGCATTATTTGTTGACTGTAAAATTGAGGGCTTATTGCGCTTTTTATTGACAGTCTTAGGAGATTGAGCAACAGCTGTAGTCGTATAACTTACAACTGCTGGTTGTACAGGTTCATTGGCGGCAACAGCACATTGTCCTGCAACTGGATTTCGCACCTGAGGTATTCTCAAAAGATCTAAATTTGAATAAAAAGGCTTGTTTAACAACGCTTCTGGAGTTAAAGGCGGTATGGGCAAGACCGTAGACTCGTTTGGTTTGCCTAGAGTTGGTTGTGGGGGTGGTAATAGGAGAGAAGCCATTTCAATGTGCATTGGTGAAAAGGGAAATGCAACCGCACTTTTTTCAGGGCGCGGTTTTTTAGAAAGATCTAACGGCTCCATTTCATCAAACACCGCAAAATTACGTACCTCAAAACCACAAATTGTTTGCCGACGTGCCGGCATTCCACTAAATCGTTGCATACTAGCACATGATAAATCTTGACTCTGTTTTGGAACGTTTTTTGATGAGTTGGATAAATTTAACGGTTCAGCCACTGTATTCGCTGTATTAAAACAAGGTACTGTTAATTGAAGTGCAGGAGGGGCTGCTAGGTGGGCGGGTACAGCTGTTAAGATAGGAAGGACCGGTGTTGGCATGATGTTATTGTTTACTGCTGCGACTGATGTTGATATAGAACCAGGAGATGCTTGAGCTAAATTTTCTATTGGAATTGGAACAGGTACCGGAACTGGCATAGACATTGGTAAAGCCATCGGCGTAATGTGGGGTGCCGCCATTTGCTGCCGTACACTATCCAATGGCATAAAAAGCGGCATCTTAGGCAACAATGCTGAAGCAGGAGGAGGAACCACAGGTGGACCCATTGAAGCAAGCACTGAAGTTGGAATAAGATTTATTGACCGTTTGTTTTCTTCTGAAGGAAATCCAAGCTCCAAAATATTCTTTGTAGCAGCGGTAGTTGACATACTTTGTTGATTTGTTGCAACATGTTGAGAGACGGTTTGTTTGGGTATGCACATTGCTTTTTTGGGAGCTAATATTTTCATTGAGTTATTCGCATTGGGATTTTCAAGGTTTTTATTTTCAAAGCTTTTCGTTAAAACCTGTAAAGGAATACTTTGATTTACATCGGTCTTTATAATTTTTCGAGAAACAGCTTTTCTTTTTGGAGTCTTTTTTGGAGATGTCTTTTCAGCTTCTATTTCCTCAGCAGGTTTTGGCAAGGCCAATGTCATTTGATGTTGCATCGGCTGAGGCAAAATAGGATCAATTACCGTCTTGAAAGGTTGTGAAATAATATTTGTACATACTTTATCTTGAATAGGTGAAACAATTGTTTTCTGTTCTGTTTTTAGTTTTTCTTCTAGCTTTCCCGTTAGCATAGCTATACAATCACTTATACGTTTACTGCGCTTAACATTTTTTGAATTTACTTGAGTATTACGGTCAGAGTCAGAGTTTATATTTGTACCAGAAGCCGCTTTGTTGATAAGTTTGTCCTTGTCAATAGTTTCTGTCGGTACTTCTTTGGGCAATGAATAACATTTAATATTCGTATTTGTCTCAGTTGCTTCTTTTTTCTCAGTCACAATAACATCCGTATTCTTTTCTAATGTTTGTACTTCCGACAGTTGATCAATATTTTCAGTTAGTTTGTCAGAAATTGCTTCAGCAGATTCTTTCGATATTTGATCGTTTTCCACTACATCTGGAGTTTTAAAAGAAGCAACAATCTCACTTATCAAAGGATTTTTAGTGTTTTCCTCCTCTGTTTTAATACTACAACAATCCACATCATCAGACAACTTTTCCAACTTATTGTTCTTAGAATTATCTTCAATAGATTCTAGACTTTCTTTTATCTTTCTTTCGCTACTTTTGCTTGTGGTCATTTTAATAGTTTTCTTGTTTTTAATTTTTTTATTTTTAACTACTTTAGATGATAAAGTTAAATTATTTGATCTTGTTGCCATTTTCTTAGGTTTTTTCAATTGTGATTTGGTTTTCGACAAAATTTTCGCTGCTTGTGACATTTGCCTTACGCGAGTCTTCCGCAGGCTATTGTAAATCTTATGTTTAGCTAATAGTTTTGGTTTAATATTTTTGATGGATTTCTTAGCTTTACTTAGAGTTGGAAATATTTTCTTGCATATTCGCTTTGGTGGCAAATTTTCCAACATTTTTTTAATAGATTCGGCTAGAATAAAATAAGTTTACAATTATTACGATTTGTTTTACATTTATATTTATACATATATAAATAGTATTCATAAACGATTATAAAATTTAACAAGCGTTTATTAAAGAATATTTTCACAGAAAATTTGTTTTGTAAACCTTTATTTAATTTAAAATGTTTTATAAATACGGGCATTAATTTTATTTGATTTTGTTTTGAATTATGTTTAAATTATATTCGAACACGGAAAAATCTAATAAATATGCTTAAATGTATCCTGCTTCATATTTACTTTGTCAAAAACGAATAAGAAAATCAATGTAAGCCCGAAGACATTATCAGTAAAAGCCAAACAATTGGCAACCAAATTTCGAAATACCTAATTTGAATTTTACTTGAGATACTAAATAATGAATATATTCAATAATTTTATACGCATCTTTAAGATATTTTTAACTTACCATCACTTGGTCGAGATCGGGGGGATGTTTTGGCTTTAGGAAAGTTTGGAGATGACACCGCACCTTCTTCGGTGGTGTTATCATTTGAAATTGAAAGTGATTTGACAGCCGTTTTGCCCTTATTTTTTCTTAATTCCAAAATACTGTGTTTGTTACAGGGTCGTCGTTTTTTAGAGCCACAATAATAACGGTATTTCCGTTTCTTCGCTAGCGACCAAACGTAATCGCCAGAACAGTCGAGCATATGCCTATAGAGATCAAGAACACCATTACATTTACGGCCACACTTAGAGCAACCAGAACCACAGGCGGTGCTATTATTAACATTACTAGTGATTGCAAGTGGGGTCGTCCTTAAACTATTTTGCATTTTGAGTTGTCTTTTAACGCCAGCAGATGAAGACGAACTACATGACTGAATACTATGTGTTGGTGAAACCACTGTGGCGTTTTCTAGTAGATGAAGAGCCCTTGTGGTTGATAACTTTGAATCAATGTCACAGTCTTCTGTACTACTGCTGCTATTTTTGAGACTCGGCGAGTTTGTTACGCAACTATGAAGTACTGATTGCAAACTATCGGACGATTCATCGTTATTGGTGATTTCACGAATAAGAGTTTCATTTTTATGCCAAAACAGTCGACGAGCAGCACCACTATACACTAGACTATTGTCGCTTGTGTTTCCATAGCGACTAAGAGCTTTCTTCGGTATAAATAAGTGACGCAACAGATTTCCATTTAACAATTCTCGGCCAACTACCTCGTAATGGGTAGGTAGAATTTGAGAGTGGCGAAACATTTTGTGTTCTTCTAAGGATTTCAGTTTTTCAAACTTCGCTCCACAGCAAATACAAAGATAGCAACGTGGCCTAGCCCATTCTCCGCTCAGCACTAAATTTGTGCGAGTATTTTTTATTTCGTAATTTGGTAAAAGATTGAGCATGGATAAAAAACTTTCGTCTGCAAAAGTTTGTGCCATAAAATTTTCACCACAGTCTTCATTTGCCATTTGAGTAGGAGCTATGCCGAATTCATCATTCTCTAGTTTAATGATGGCCTGTTCATTTTGTTCTAATATAATATGGGGCAATAAACGCATGTCTAGTATAAAGTTAAGTTGATCGTTTAATCGCTGCTTTTCTTCACGCGTTGGATCATTGGAAATATCTGTTACAGTGGTTGAACTATGCCAATGATTATCATCGACAGGCAAGTTAGATTTGTGTAGTTGCTGTAGCTCGCGCTTTTGACGCATAGTCAATTGCGTCCACATATCTAGTTTGGAAAGATCTCGCAAGCCAAGCATTGGGTGTTTCATTTTCTTAACGATCTTTCCACCCTCGTTGATGAGTTTAAACTTTTTAACATTATCCCATTTCCATTTCCATGAATTCTTTGTATGAGGTCGTCGAATCTTTGAAGTGCTTGCGTCACCACCAAATTGCTCAGCGGTTAATAATGTCGGAAATGCCGTAATAGCAGCAAGACTTGTTGCAGCGTGAATTTCACTTTCCAAAGTCGTAACGACAATGGGACTTTTGACTAGTGTGCTTCTAATTTGAGGTTGATGAGTGTGACGCATTAATGATGCATCTAGTTCTTGCATTGAACTTCCCATAATTTTACCGTCTAAATGGAAGAGCAAATTATTGCGGACATTCGAAACGACTTCTTTGTAAAAGTTATCATCAAAAACACATGACAATATATCATTACGTGTGGGTACACGAAAAACAACATCTGAAGTTGGGTCTACGGAAAAACTACCAATAGCTTTAATTGATTTGCCGCGTAGTTTTGGTGAGCAAGTGGTAGAGGAGGTGGAAGAGGCAGATATAGAGGTAGTTGAGCCAAATGCAAAATTAGTTGATGATGTGTGATTCTGTTCGGACTTAAGCAGCATCTCTGGTAGTAATTTTTCTCTTCTCAATCGAACTCCTTTTCGATTGTTCGGTAAACGGTTTTGAGTCAATCCTAGACGCGATAGTATCGGCTCTTCTGCACCAATTACTGAGGTATTTGGTGCTATGGCAGTGCTACACTGAGACGTCGTACTAACTGTGCTTACATTACTCCCACTCGCAATCATGCAACTATTTAATGTTTTTTGTGAACGCTGCTGGCGCTTTAAAGACAATTTACTTCTCTCACCAATAGATAGTTTGTCAATGGAAACCAAAGAATCGGTATCATTATCCTTTGATTTGCAGCTGCTGTCATCGAAGGCAAATGGTAAACTTTTATGCACTACTTCCATATGCTTGGATAGCTTAGATATATTTTGAAATCTTACAACACACGTTTTGCAACCAAAGTATTTATCTGTATGGCAGTCGGTTAGGTGAAGAAACAGAGAGCTTAATTCGGTAGCTGGTAAAATAACTGGTTGCGTCTGACCTTTCGTCTTTTGACAAAAGTTGCATCCAGGAAAATTTTGAAATCCAACAGACGACTTGCGCTTGCGCGATGTTGTCTGCGATTGCTGCTGTTGCATCTGAGCATTTCTGCCACTACATCGACGATCCTGCTGTAAGCAATGAAATTTATCAACATGTTTTAATTGCATTTTATAAGATGAAAACTTTCTATCACAGTATAAACAAAGATTCTTTATATTAGACGCTGACTGTTTTGATATGTTGGTATCATCCTCTTCATCGTCATCGTTATCCAAAGTTTCATCTATCATTATTTCTTCAGGTTCCTTCTCAATTTCAATTTTCGATTTATTTAAATTAAGTTTTTTTATAATCTCACTAATACGATCTAAGGGAAAACTACAGACAAGCGTTCCTTTGCATTGTGGTGATTGCTGTCTATAACCATCTTCCTCGTCGTTATCATTATCGTTTTCATTGTCGTCATCATCATCGTCATCGTCATCTTCGCCCACTTCTCCTGATTTTTTATTATTTGCCAATTTATCGGAAGTATCAAAACTTCTATCAATTTCATCTGATTCAATTTTAATATCGTCAATTAAGCTTTCTTCATTGTTATTGATGTGTGCTAAGAATTTTGTCTCCTTTTGAGCTAAATTACGTTTTGAGGATATTGAAGTGGGGTTAGCTGCTTTGCGACGGTTATTTTTTTCTTCTGAAATTTTTAATCCATCTGAACAACTTCGAAGGCCAAAACGAGACATTTTTAGAGATTATGAATCAAATATATATATATATATATTTTGCAAACGTGGCAATTATAGTAATGAGTAATCTGAAAAGAAAAATATAAATTTTTTATATTTACATAATTGTCGTTTAATCTCTACGTATTAAGTAGAAAAATTCACAACCTCAAAACTGTCTACACCAAAACAATATTTACTATATTAACTGCGAATCACTTAAATAAAATTTTTTTAACCGATTTTTAACGAACATACATATGTATCTTGTTAAGATGATAATGTGGGTTTTCAAAATGTTTCTTTTAAAAAGGCTTTACTCGCATTCAGGTACATAGTTTAAATTGTAAGCATGTAATAGAGAGCATGATCGGTGATTATCGTTTAATTGATAGAACTAACAGTTTTATAAATCACTTAAAAACTAATTTCATACAAAATCGTTGTTTGGTTTTTTGAAGTTTTAAAATAACAGTAAATTCACAAATTTTTACAATGGTTACTGCCGCCAGTACTCATAGTTTTTTAAACAGGCCACATCCAGAATTTTGCCATTATATTAAGATCTGAAGACTAAAGACTACATCAAGCTCATAAATCAACTGTATCGCAGCTCTGGCATTGAAAATTGGGCGTTATGGGTCCAAATAAGTTTTTAGATTGTTTAAACGAGCCTCTATTATCCTTTTGTGCAATGATTGATAGTGCCATTAAAAGATATGGCGCGACAATTGAATTTCCAAGACGACACGAGTCTCACTCTGCCAAATATTTTCCCCAGGTGAGCAGAATATGCCGGTATTTTGCTCAATCTTTTTTAAATTATGGTCGGCATCAAACAAAATCCAATTTCAGAAATCTGGATTTGATCAGTGCCATACCCGTATAATGCGGAACATCACATCAGTTAAATGCCCCGTCTGCAATTAGGCGACTTCCAAAACGTCAAATGCTTTGTATAAGAACAAAGTATAATGTTTCATTACGCCGCAGTACAATATATGTGCAATGCAAACCCTCTCAAAACATCAATAGTAAGTATTAGTAACGCAGCAAAAAAGCAATCAGAGCATCAGTTTTAAAGTTGATGCTTTGTGATATTTGACATTAAATTTGCAAGTAATACAGATTTATTTTAATATTATGCATTGCATCACTTACATTTCAAAACGTTTAAATAAACAGAACACATAGTTACATTGTTTCGATACTTTGTACATGTGCATCGTTAAAATACAGTAGTGAAACTGTATACAAACTTTGTATTAGTACGTTTTGGAAGTCATCCTTACTGTTGCCTGAAAAGTTGCTCAGATCTCGCTATTCACTGCAACAGGTCTCCCAGTTTCACTGCGTGTTTTTGTAGTAAACAAACACCCAACTTCAGCACTACAGCTGCCATTTTTACACCAGCACCTGGAATTGTTCTGTATGTTGGTGTTTTCTTTTCTACGAAAAAAGGGGACATTTTGTTTAAAAAAATCCAATTTGGTGTTAGTTCTTAAAAAAAATGCTTTTCTCTCTAAAAGTATGGCTTGTTTTATTCTAAAGAATTCACCCAAACTAATGGCATAAGACATTGCACTTTACGCCCCGTATAAAACGACAGTGTTGATAATGCACCTTGAAAAAACAGTTTCCTTCTGTTTATTTATAGTGCTACCAGACAAAGTTGGGAAAAAATCGCCTCTAATCAAGACAGTAAAAATTTTAAATAGTTATTTTTTATATTATTTTAAAGTAAAAAACATAAGAAAGCATTATATTTAGGGTAATCACGATGGTCAGTGCAAATTTGCAATGTGTAAATTATGATTGATCGTGAGCCAGGCGCGGATTCAGGGGGGGGGGGGGGGAAATAAGGAAATTTCCCCCCCGTAAATTATAAAAATATGTTTTGTTAATTTCGATAATACAAGAATTCCCATAATAATATTTTTTTTAATGTACAAAATTTTTGGAAATCCCAGCAAGGTTTTTTTATGGAATCTCTAACGAAATTTTCAATAAGTATTTTTTATTTTTTTTTTATTGAATCTCTAACGATTTTCAATAAGTATCCACATCTTAATCCTAATAGTTATTTATTAGATATTTCCAAAGAAACATTTAGTTTACCGCATTCAATTACTTATTATTCTACATTCAATCCCAGCAGGTGTCATCTATATTCAAAGACTAAACGTTTGACTTGATAATGCGTGCGGCTAAATTATTAAAAAGCCTTAGTATTTGCAATATTTATGTATATATTTATGTTTTATATGAATCAAAATTCTATTCGAAAATTTTTGACGAAAGCACTGATTTGTCGGGGAAAAGACAGATTTCCTTATCTTTGAGACATTTCAACAAACAACAAAAAGTTTTTAGGGAAGAATTTATTGGCTTTGTTGTAAACGCATTTGAAGAGGCTTCAAAAGATATTGATGTGTCAATTGATGCGAAGGCACTATCATCAATAGTTCTTAAAACTTTGACAAATTTTGGTCTTGACCTAAAATATTGTGTAGGAGATGGAACAGATGGGTGTCCTCTGATGTCAGCGGAAAATGGAGCTGTTCAAAATTTCTGGAAAAGCGACAAATGCGAAACAAACGCCTTGCTATTCCCATAAATCGAACAACCCAATTTCTAAAAGCAATAAAGTGCCATTAATACAAAAAGTTTTATCATTTGTTAAAGAAACGACAAAATTTTTTAAATATAATCATCCCAAGCGAAAAACAGTTTTAGCAAAGTATTTGGGAGCCAAACTCTCTTCATTATGCGCCTTTGCAACAAGTGTACATCATATAGTAGAACCTTTGGAAAAAATATCTGAGTGGAAAGGAAGTAGTATCTCTAACTTTATATTAAGGAGCTCACTTATTACTTTTAAATTTATTTGCGGAATATACATTTAAGTGTGATACCTATTGTAACACAGCCACTTAGTATCAGTTTACAAAAGCAAGATATAGACATTAAAAAAGGATCAAGCCTTATCAAAATTTTTATCATGTGCCTTGAAGAAAAAAGAAATAAAGCCGAAGAACAATTTAAAGCGATTTTTGAAAAAGTTAAAGTTATTTGTGTCGAGGTTCCAATCGAAAAGACAAAATTTGAACGAAATAATCACTTCCAAAATGTTGAAGATTACTACCGAGTTGTAGGTTACATTCCTTTAATTGAATTTATTTTAGAAGATCTTAAAACATCTTTCCCAATAGATATCCTAAATGTATTGAACATACCTAAACTTCAACCTCAAAGTGTAATCAAGTCATATGAACAAATCCTGCGTAACGAACGCTACACTCGCTCGTGTTTTCTGATTGATATATAACCATTTTTTTGGCCTTTCAAAAGAGATAGCTTCAACTTATATATAGTATTTAGTGACATTAATATGTACTTACGAATGGCATATATCATAATTTCTTAGCAAGCATTTGTTGCGAAATAATTAATCACAAAGTTTTGTTACGCACGCCAGCAACTTTAAAAGTTGAAGGGTGTTTTCCTAATTTTTTGCGAATTTTGCATCATAAGGTATACAAAGTCTTATTCCTAAAAGAAAGATGAATATAAGAGAACTCTAATAATGTTGTAATTTTTTGATAAAATCCGTGAACCCTTTGTGACGCACGCCTTACAACGCACGCTACAGTTTTTTTTAGTACTATATAATAAACCCAATTTTATTTATTTTAACAAAACTAATTATATATATAAACTAATTTTGTGATCATTATTGAATGTATGAATGAAATTTATATTGCGATGAGTCTGCTGGCTGTAAGTGCTATTTTAAGCTCAAAAAGCACCTAAAATAATGTTAAATTCATGTGTAACATCAAGAGATCAGGGAAGGGGTTATATTTGGTAAAAATTATTATATTAATGATCGTCGAAATACATATTTTTAAATATAAAAATTAAATTATACATCTAAAAAAAATTAATATGAAACATTTTTGGTTTGTGGACTGTTTTTGCGATTTGCCCATATACCATTTATTTTAAAACCACAACTAGCTGATGAGCTGATTATATTTGATAAACGAGATAAACACATTTTAACTTGAGCCTGAACTGTTGCATTGGCAACAAACATGGAAAAAATCTGAAAATCTATCAGATAACATTGTAGATGCTTTAATAAACTGCGATGAAGACATCTTCCCAAATCTAAGAAAAATATTTAAAATTTTGGTGTCAATGCTCGTCAGTAATGCTACAAGCGAGAGGTCATTTCCTACCCTTCGTCGAATAAAAACATGGCTCAGATCAACAATGACCGAAGATAGACTGTACTATCTCAATTTGCCTCACAAGGAAATCACAATTTACTTATTTAAAAAGATTAATTTATTTTAATTTATATTGAACCGATCTTATATTTTATTTAACCCTATTGTTTTTTTTTTTTTTTATATAATATACATACATATATTGTTTTTAATAAACTTTTAAAAACAAATTTTTTTCTTTTTTGTATCATACAAAATTTCCCCCCCGTAAGACTCGAGCTGGATCCGCGCCTGTCGTGAGCATACCACTTTTATTTTTTGTGCAAATGTGATATTTTTCTAAAAATTTATTATGGCAAACGCTAAAAACTTCTGGCAGCTCTGTAAAAAATCTGCATTTGTTTACAATTATACACAAGCAAATTAAAATAATTGTTTTCTTTTGAATTAATTTAAATTAAATTCTCTATTTTATATTAAAACCCACGAAAATGTTCAAGGCTACTTGTCCTCCTCTCTTCCGGGTTACCCCACAAAATCTTAGTGGTCCTACCCACAGTCCTACTATTCCACGCCTTCAATCCCATTTTCGTTGCCTCAAACGGTTTCGTATTCGCCAGATTAACAGCCTCAAGTTCCCTTCCCTTGATAGCGAGTGCAATTTCCTTTTCGTTAACTATTCGTTATATCGGCAGGTGTGGCAGCGCTTGTCCTGAAGCCAGATTGGACGTAATACTCGCGTCTGAGTTGCCGTTAAGGCCGGTAGTCACAGTATGGATTCCTCCACCTATAAAACCGGTGGAGGTCATACTGGGGTTACTGGCCAACCAGAACAACGGGCTCTTTACAGGACAGTGGAAGATGGTAGCTTCACTGGGTTGTAAGGAGAACCAAGGTAGAGACTTCCGGTTCGCAGTAGACCGAGAGTCTCTAAGTAAGCCGAAATCAATGGGAGGGGTTGCTGTATTCGGGTTAGGGTCTGTCAGATTTAGGTTTCCTAAAGATGATAGATTCTAAGAGGCTGAAAGTGGTGCAGATAAACTTGCACCACTGTGAAGCGGCCTCAACCGAATTGGCAACCCACCTCATTGACAACAACGTGGACGTGGCCTTAATCCAAGAGCCCTGGATTAACAAAAACCGGGTAGTTGGATTAAAGGTCACGGGGTATACCTTGTTCGTATCCCGCTCGGAGGAGAAGGTACGAACTTGTATATTGGCAAGAACTGAGCACAATTTTATGTTTTCTCATTCTTTCAGTAACGGAGACCTCACGGTTGTGACAGGGGAGGCCAGGGACAGATCAGTCCTGGCACTAGCATCGGCATACTTGCCATACGAAGCTGTCGATCCACCTGGTTAAAAAGTACGAGAGTTGGTGGAGCACTCAGGCAGAAGCGGCTTGAGACTGGTACTGGGATGTGACGCCAATGCACACCACACCCTATGGGGTAGTGCCGACATCAACAAGAGAGGTGAGTCTATGTTTGATTTTATTATTGCCAGCAATCTTTTTATCTGCAACAGGGGGAATACACCGACGTTCAGAACTAGAGATAGGGAGGCAGTGATAGATATAACACTGACGAACTGCAGGGAATTAGTGGAGGACTGGAAGGTGGCGTTGGATTTTTCCTTTTCTGACCATAGTCGCTTGTCCTTTAGTCTGATATTTGAGGGGTCAAAAAGGTGTCCGTATAGGAATCCGAGAAGGACGGATTGGGACACTTTTTCGGGATTGGTTCAAAGTATTTTTAGAGTTACAAGGGACTGGGGGTCGACTCCGACCGGTGTGGAGCGGCTGGTGAACACCTTTACGGGGGTATTGACCAGTAGCTATGAGCGATCCTGTCCGTTAAACTTTCCGGGCAGGCGTACACAGCCAAGATGGTGGACAGACGAGTTGAGGACTCAAAGGTCCACCGTCAGAGGGCTGTTCAATAGGGCGAAGTATACGCGTAAGGAGGAAGATTGGAGCAACTTCAGGATGAGTTACGGGAGGTATAAGAGAGATATTAGAAGGGCGAAAAGGGACTCGTGGATTAAGTTTAGCGAGTCAGTTGAATCCGTGAATGAAATGTCTAGGTTCAGGAGAATTTTATCCAAGGACCCGGTGGTCCCTGGATTTATTCAGAGACCGGACGACTCATGGACGGAATCTGGCTCTGAATCTCTCTGTCTGCTTATGGAGACACACTTTCCGGGGTGTGTGGATCCTAGGTCGGGGGAACAGGTTGTATGTGGTGACCCCTTCTCTGGGTCGGGCTCAGGCGGTGGGGAAAGGGAGACGGTGGGAGATATGATCACCTTGGATAAGGTAACATGGGCGGTGAATACCTTTGGGTCCTACAAATCGGCGGGACCAGATGGTATCTTTCCGGCGATGTTACAGAATATCGGGAGATCATCACTCCTGGTGTTGGTGGAACTGTTTAGGGTATGTGTGCTGAACGGGTACATTCCTAGAGGGTGGAGGGAGGTCAGGGTAGTTTTTATTCCCAAGGCGGGTAGAACCGGTCACTCTAAACCCAAGGATTTTAGACTAATCAGCTTATCGTCTTTTCTTTTGAAGACGTTGGAAAGACTGATTGATCTACATCTGAGGACGAAGATTGACGCCGGCATCATCAGCGGCGCTCAACACGCCTATCTTAAGGGTAGATCTGTTGAGAGTGCGTTGCATGATGTGGTGGGTTATGTGGAGCGGGGTTTGCAAAACAAGGAATACACCTTGGCGGCATTCCTGGATGTAGAGGGCTCCTTTAACAATTTGAGGATAGAGGCTATTAGGCAGGCACTGTTTGATCTGAGGGTTCCGTTGTTCTTGGTCGAATGGATAACTAGGATGCTAAGCAGCAGGGTTATTCACTCGGACTGGGGAAACGAACGTTTGAGGAGATCGGTGACTAGGGGGACCCCACAGGGGGGAGTTCTCTCACCCTTATTGTGGCGCTTGGCCGTCAATGTCGTTCTGAGACGTTTTGACAGAATGGGTCAGAAGGTCGTAGCCTACGCGGATGATGTGGTGATATTGGTGTCGGGCAAGTTTCTGCCGACAATTAGCGACATCATGCAAGGGGCGCTGGGCGAACTGTCGGCATGGGCGAGTGATAAGGGACTGGGAGTTAATCCGGGGAAGACGGAGTTGGTTCTTTTCACTAGGAGGTACAGGGTGGAGGATTTTAGGCTACCGGTACTAGGAGGAGTGGAGCTTAGACTATCTGATAGTGCTAAGTATCTGGGAGTTTTTCTGGACAGCAAGCTGTCATGGGGAAGGAATACTCAGGAGAGACTTAAGAGGGGTCTCAATGCCTACTATGCTTGCAGATCATCGATAGGTAGGAGTTGGGGACTCCGACCGTCAGTGGTGGGATGGCTGTACACTTCGGTGGTTAGACCCATTCTTACGTATGGATGCTGTGTTTGGTGGGAGTCATTGAGATTGGCTAGTCGTAGGAACCTTCTTTCTAAGGCTCAGAGGTGTGCTTCAATAAGCATGACAGGTGCCATGAGGCGGCCCTGGATGTCATTCTACATCTTCTGCCTATTGAGCAGTATGTGATGGGAATGGCGGCCAGGAGTATTCTTAGACTGAGGGAATTAGGACTGATGGGGAATGTCACTCAGGGTCACTCACGGATCCTGAGTGAGATTGAGGCGTGTGGCTATTGCCTGGGACCTCCCGGATCCACTGATTATGTGGGCACTAAGGTGGATTTTGGGCGGCTGCCGGAGGTAATAGTTCCTTCTAGGGAGAGCTGGTCAGGTAGGGGCTGATTATTTAGTGGATTTGCTATTTTCACTGATGGCTCGAAGATGAGGGGCACGGGTGCGGGTGTCTACATTGAGGATCTGAACATCAGAAGGTCATATAGGCTTCCTGACGACTGCAGTGTTTTTCAGGCGGAGGTTCTGGGGGTCTCGAGGGCCGTGGAACTGATAAGGGACAACATTGATAGGGGCTCGGAGGTCACTATATATGTGGACAGCCAGGCGGCTCTTATGGCCGTAAGGGGCTGTTATGTGAACTCCAAGCTGGTTGATGATTGTAGGAAGGCTCTTGGAGCAGTCTTAGGGGAGTATTTGCTAAGGTTGTGCTGGGTGCCGGGTCACTGCGACATAGTCGGCAATGAGGTTGCTGATGGGTTGGCGAGACAGGGCTCAGAGATGGAGGATCCTAACTGTTTGGAGGCGGTTAGGCCTCCAATGGCATTCTATTTTGGAAGAATCAGGGAATGGATTGTGGGCGCGACAAATCGGGCCTGGGGGAACCGAACGGACTGTCGGGTATCACGGACGCTGTGGCCGGTGCTTAGTAAGTCCGATTTGATTTTGCTGCTGGGCAGGAGTAGGGTCTGCGTTAGGACCATGATAGGAATGATCACGGGCCACTGTATGATAGGCAGGATGGCGGTGAGGATGGGATCCGATTTGTCGGATATGTGCAGGTTGTGTGAGGACCCTGAGGAGTTGGAGACGGTGGAGCACATTCTGTGCCACTGTCCCAGGTTGCAGGGCAGCAGGCGGAGGTGGCTGGGCAGTAGATTCCTGGGCGAATTAGGGGATGTCTCGGGTTGCGGACTCGAGAATCTGATAGGATTCGTAATGGGGATGGCCTGGCTGCGCGAGAGTAGGCTGGGTGCTGGACGCACGTAGGGCGTATTTGGTTGAGTAGGATTTCTCTCGGGTTTGGTCCGAAACCTTCTTTCCTATTTATCTTATGCTTTCTCTGTTTATTTCACTAACTTTCTATCTCCCTAGGGCTATCTCTGAATAAGGCATCACAATGGACCATATTGGTCTCTGGGTGAAGGTGTGAAGGAGACTTCACACCGGCCTTTCTACCTACCTACCTACCTAACTATTATCCGGGAGTGGCCCTGCACCCATATGGTATGGATCCAACCTCCTGAAGAGAAGTTGTTAATGGCCCTTCTACAATCCAATAAGGTCCTGGACTTTAACATATTAACTGTTATCGCCCTAATTGTCCTATTTCTAACGGTTAATATGTTTGCGACTACCCGCCCCATATTCAATTAAATCCATCCCACACATTCCATGATAGCACGGACTCCGCCTGGAAGCTAGTGTTACGCTCGGGAAGGCGGTAGAATACCTCGGTACCAGGTTTTCAACATACACCCCTATGTCCGTTTTATTTCCCAGCTTAGAGCCGTGCGTGTAGCAACAGATCCCCACAGGCGTTTGCCCTAAAGTTCCACTCGACGAGCGATCGAGCATGTATCCGGTCAATGTATCAAATAGCTAATGATGACATGCCCTGTAGTAGCCTATATATAATCCGCGGAGATGAGCCGTCGGCCGCGAGTGCCACCTCGTATCTCACCTGCGTTTCGATCGGGGCTATATATAATGAAGTGCACATTGCCCCACTTATACCCAAACAACATGTACGCTGGACCCAGTGGAGTGGTCTAATGTTGCACGCTCTGCCCAACGAAGTCCACCGGACTACATATGCGTAAGTTAGAGTCGGTATAATCACACTTCTGTAGAGCCAGTGTGTCAAAGTTGGGCTAAGACCCTACACTTCGCCCAACATCGGATCACCCTGTTGGTTCTTTCCTCTATGTGGTGTTTCCACTTTAGTTTCCGATCAAGGATCACGTCCAAGTACTTGAACTTGTCGGTTACTGCTATCGTCCTGTCTGAGAACCGTGGTTCCGCTTAGACAGGAATTTTCATCCTTCTTGGGAACAGACATATTTCCGTCTTCGCTGGGTTAATGTTCAGCCCCCTTGGTCGAGCCCAGCCGAAGGCAGTATCTAGGGCCTTCTAAGCCCTTCTGCACAAGTAGTTTGGATCCTCGCCCCTAAGAAGTATAACCACATCGTCTACATAGCAGAAGGGTCCAAATCCTTCCTCGGTTGAGATCCTTAAGAGGCTATTTATCGTGGTCACCGATAGCAGTGTTAATAATTTACCACCCTGCGGTGTGCCGCGAGATACTCTCCTCCTAATAATTTGTATATTGATAATTGTTTATGATAAAATAAAATTGCATATTTAGTTAGCCCCCTTTCACACTCGGCAAGTTACTTGCCGACAACAACAAAGTCTGTAAGGAAAAAACAAATTTCAAAAAAATTTGTACAGACTTTGTTGTTGTCGGCAAGTAACTTGCCGAATGTGAAAGGGGGCTTACTAATAAAAGTATAACTAAATTAATTAAAACAATTAAATTTAAAACAAACAACTTAGAAAATAAGGATGAGTATCGTTTAAAATATTCGTCACTCTAATAGAGTATGATACTTTTAACATACAAAAAGTCAAAAATGGAAAATGGGAAAACAAACTTTAATTGATGCTCGTGAAATTAAATTGTTAGAAGGAACAATTGTACTATAACAAAATTATAGACAAATTCGCCAATGAACACAATGTTATCTATTTATAAATAGTCGACAAAACGGTCTTTTGTGAAGTTTTTTAATGTAGGAATTTCGTTTTTTGGGGGTTAATAGATTGGAATGTGGTAGGGTTTTCGTCTACAATAGTTATTGTGCGAATGGTATTTACATCACAAGACTTTTGGGCACTTTAAGCATTGAGCTTTACTAGTGTCCGACCGAACGCACTTTTTGAGACCAAACCCGAACTTCGGTAAATTTTGACAAGTTCGGCCGAACCCGAACCCGAACTTTTCGTCAATAAATCTGAACAATTGTACTTTTTTAATGTATTTATTTAAAACAAAATAAAGTTTCGGGAAATTATTACATTATCACTTTTGGAAGGATGCAACAGGAAAAGATAAATTGCACTTTATAGTAGTCAAAACTATTTTATAGTTAAAAAAAATAATTAGTAATTGCTTTTTTTTAAGACAAAAAATAAAAAATAAATTTCAAGTTTAATGCAGTATACATTAGGGCTTTATCTTTTTCACACTTTTTGCGAAAATCAAAAACGGCTAATATAGTCGTGTAGAACATTAAAAGATATTAATAAAAAATATGATAATTTTTTAGGATGTTCAAAACGTTCACGCAGGGATCGGTTTGAAGTTTGAAAACAACCATTTTATCTCATGAAATTTTTAAAAATATACAACTTATGTTTGTACTTTTTGCTATTTTGGAATTTATCCACTGCTTTAGATTTAAAAATTGTCTTACGGTTTACAATTCATCGCGGTTCAAAATTTCTTAGAAGGTTTTAGAAATTTGCTTCCCTGCGTGAGGTTTTTTCGCAAACCGACGGGGGACAGGTGTTTTCATTACTAAAACATTATTGGCCACTCCGTCGCACAGTGCTTTGGCCCATAGACATAAATCAAAAAAAAAATCTTATTTTGTACTTAAAAATGTACAGATCGATAGATAACAAAATAATTAAAATGAATTTTGAAGAATTTTTAAGATTTAACTCTTTTTGGCGGCGCTAGAGGGCGCCAAAGTTTGAGAATTTATAGTAAAAATGGCCAAACAACTACTTGAGTTTTACATGCTTTAGGAAAACTGTTGTAAAACTGTTGTTTTTTAAAGCACGAGATTGAAATTTTTTTCTGCAGTAGTTTACTATATTTAGAACTAACTGTAAACAAATTTTATTGAATTATTTTCTCATAAGTGTTTTTTTATTGGTTTGAAAAATGCTTATTATTTACTTAAGCATAAAAATTTCTTAACTTTGATGGAATATTAAAAAAGAAAGAAAAATACCGTCTATGGGTTTTTTCTGATTTCGAATATTTAAACTGTCTAATAACTCCAAGAAAAACAATTAAAAAAAATTTTACCACAACTTGAAAAAAAAAATTTTTTTTAAATGGCTATTTTCATGATTTTTTTTCAAATTTTGATAGTTTTCAGGAGTTTAAAAGACAATTAACTACAAATACTGTGAAATATAAATTCAAACTAATATCGTTTAATAAAAAACAACAAAAATCAAAATATGTATAAAAAATTTTTTGTGTTTGTCTGCATTTTACGACATAAGAGGGCGCTGAAATCACAAATGCCCTTGGTTTTTTATTGTTTCAAGAAAAAAATTGTAAAAAACTCATTTTCTGGATTACGAGATTGAAACTATAAAAAATTTTTTGGTGAATTATTCTCCTGTACATATTTTTTAATGGTTTGAAAAATGCTTATTATTTACTTAAGCTCTAAAAATTTCTTAACTTTGATGGAATATTGAAAAAAAAAAAAGAAAAATAACGTCTATGGGTTTTTTTCTGATTCGAATATTTAGACTGATTTCTAATAACTACAAGAAAAACAATTGAAAAAATTGTACCACAACTTGAAAAAAATGTATTTAAAAAAAAATGATATTTTCGTGATTTTTGCTCAAATTTTCATAGATTAAATTAGTTAAAAAAAATAAACTAGGAACAAAATAAGAAATATTAAGGTATTAAAGTGGCTTTATGTAATTATAATGAAACGTAACTAATAACTAAAATAAATTTCAGGGTGCTTGTCCGAAGAAGCATTGGAAGCCAACCACAAAATCGTGAGAAAAACCAGACTTTCCCATACGAGAAAAACGTCACGACGACACTCATAAAGATTTAATGACTCATTTAATACATTCCTCAGATCCGTTGTTATCTTCAAACAGGAATCCAAAGACTAAAAAAAATATATTTTTTGAAGAAGTTGAGAAATATATACTGAGAGAAAATGTACCAGTTAAAGATGACGAAACAAATGTTTCGTTGAGCGGCAATATTTTTTTGGAAGAATTCAGTATTGAACATACATATGTAAATAATAAATAAATTAGTTTAAAGAAAATAAATTAGGAATATAATAAGAAATAATTCCAAATAGATAAGATCGGCTCAGAATCACTTTCTGAGTCGATCTAACGATGTCCGTCCGGCCGGCTGGCGGTCCATGCAACCTTGTGCGTACAGATCGCAAATTCGGAGACAATTTGATGAAATTTGTCCCAGAGGTTCTGACTGGTACAAGGACGAAGCCCATTAACGAATCGGTCCATAATTTTACAAAAGCCATCTTATTACATCGGCAAGATTAAATTTGGTCCAAGCCAAACTAATTTTATTGCAATCAAAATCAGCTTATCAAATTGTTTTGTAATCTTTCTATTTTTGAACATAGCTCCCATACAAATCATTCTCCCGAAAAAGCTTTTAATGCCAGCTTCCTTAAAAATATTAGTATTTACATACAAATTGGCGACAATGACTTTTACGATAGCTACTTAGTCATGACAAAATGTTGTCCAGATAGGTCCAAAATAAACTTTAGGTTCCATATAAACCCTCATCCAAAAAACTCATATACGGAGCTTAAGATATCTAAACAATATTCGGGAGAAAGAACTTTTAAACGAATCTTAACCTCATAACATAATTTTGTTCTGGCGGGTCCATGATTGCCCATGGGTCCCAAATAGATTACACTATAGGAAATTTGTTTTTAAAGACTATACTATAGGGTATCACATGGTCGGGCTTGACCGATTATACTTTCTTATTTGTTATTTTTGCAAGAGCATTTTAAGCGTTTTTAATTCATTTTTCATTAAATGATGTTTTTGTATTTTTCACATTAATAATCCGATTCTACCAAAATTCGGCACACATATATATCTAACAAATATCAATTTCCATACCAAATTTTATTACGATTGGATAATTTTTGAAAGTGTTATAGCATTTTTAAGAAAAAGGATATATGGCAGGACCTTGAGTCCTTGTTCAGATTTAAATGAAAATTTGCACACACGTTTCTAGTTGTGTGTGTATTAGCCTGAACATTTTTTGTAGTTTTGTGGGCATTATTGAAGCTAAAATTACATTTTTCCATTTCAGGACACATGGGAGGTAGGCGTGTCCTTGAACCGATTTCTCCAAAAATTCATATTTTTCTTAATTAAGCTATTTTATGCTAGTGTACGAAATTTCAAAAATTTCTGACAACTCCTTCTATTTATGTCCCTTCGTTATATGGGGACAAAGCACTGTGCGTCGTACTATGCCAATGATTTGGTTATAGCCGTAGTAGACATATTAGTACTCAAACCTCTACAATGTATTTTTTAAACTCGTAGGGGTGTATTTTCTCTAAGTGGCGTTTACTATTGGCGGTAGTTTGTTTGCTTGGCAATGAACTCCCCATTGACATTTGTTTGGCGCAACATTTGCATTGAGCGCTTGCTCAATTTAAAAAAAAAAAACTAAAGAGTGGATTGGATGACATTTCGTGGATACAAATTACATACGACATACGACAATTAAATAATCAACCGACGATTTGTATCTGGAACAATGTATACTATTAAGTTTGATTTGTGGTTTACCCAAAACTATAGTTTATCTTACCATTCGCAGAATATAAATAGAGAGTATTTTTTGGCCAAATAAAATTTAACCGTTTTTTTTTTGTTGTATTTTTTACCGTTTTCTAAAAATTACACATTTAAAGACATTTTATACACTAAGCATTTATTTAGTCATCGCTGTATTTTTTTCGAACTAATAATTATAGAGAAAAATAGTTGTATTGTTTTCGTATTATTTTCATAAACAATGATGCCAAGTTATAATTTGAAATTATAATAAATATTTTATTTCATTAAAAAGTTCGGTGTTCGGTAAAGATCGGTAAAAATTTCGCCGAACACCGAACTTCGACCGAACATCATTTTTTGCCGAACTCCGTAACCGAACCCGAACGTTCGGTCGGACACTAAGCTTTACCCTTTTCTTTTGCCTTTTAAAAATATTCGCTGAAATTTTTTATCTCCGACTTCTACTCTAACCTTGATGCTAAATGTGTAAAAGACTGGTCATTATTTAATATCGATATTTTTATTCTAACACGTGCCGCATTAAGCTTTAATACAGTTATTAAAATATCGTCGTGCCGGAGTTATATTGTCGTATATCACAAAATCAAAAAAATGAGATAAGAACGTTTTCTGAGGTAAATCTCTTATGGTTAATGAGATATAACGAAGCCATTTTGTTGTTAATCTACTTTTGCGAAAAATTTATTGCGTTATACTATCGTATGTAATATAATTGTGTGGATATACAACAAAAAGCGTATGAAAATTTACAATTAAAACAATCTTGCGTTATCTTGTTGTCGGGCATGTTTTAACTTGAAATTACATAAAATTACATAAAACTACCAAGGAATTTTTATTTACGATAGGGGTGAATAGGTGTTCTGTAGATCGCAATGTCAAGACTTTTGGCGCCTTCAAATCGCAAAAGTATGATCAAAAAAAATGTATGAAACTATATCAGATCTCAAGCTAAACGCACGAGTATCATAACACCATAAAATAAATGTGTCGTTTTGCGATTTCAAATCGTGCGATTGTCAGAACATGGCCATGTATATATGTAAAGAGTTTTTCGGATATAGTACACAACGGTTATTTATATTGATAAAATTATTGCTATATTGCTTTAATTCATTTTATTGTTAATAAATTAAAGGTTTATAATAAAGGGTGATCCATATTTATAATAAGCGATGTTAATTGTAAATAAAACAAAAAGTTTTCAGAGAAAACAATATCTTTATGTTGTTTTTTATTATAGAAGGATCTATGACAATAATGTGTGAAACAAAATATCGGCCAAATGCTCGCCACAACTTCGGTGGCATACCTCTATGGTCCATATTTTCAATGAGTCTGAGACATATACAGGGGTGTCATGGAAATCGAAAACGTAAAACGAAAGAATTTTAAGACGCGATTTTCAATAGGATTTCTGTAATAAAAAAATTTTATGACAATTATTATACAAATAATGCTCTTTAAACAGAATTTTTTAATAAAAATTGTTAAAATTAGATTAAAAGCTTCATAAAAAGAACTGCCAAATTCTTTCATTTTACGTTTTCGATTTCCTTGACACCCCTGATAATGTCGTTAATGTGCCGAATTATCTCATCCATTAACTTTTGAATTATTCTTAGCTTATTGCCGTGCACTGTTTCTTTTTTTCAATATCCCCAACGAAAGAAGTGTCCAAAATCATTATCGTCGCGGCCAATTAACATCGCCACGATGAGATAACACGGCCATTTAATTACTCGCGCAAAAAAAGCCATTGTTTCGTTGGCTACGTGGCACCATCCATTTAGAACCACATATCGTCCAGGTTCATATCCAAATTTCTGGTCACAAGAAGTCTATTATCATCTAGCGATAGCGATAACCACGGTAACTGCTTGTCCGATCACATTTTCAAAGAAGTTCGGTCCTATGACGCCGCCAGCCCATAAACCGCACCGAACAGTCACATTTTGTGAATGCAATGGCTTTTTAACAATCACTCGTGGATTAACGAATCCACTGTGGTGAAAGTGTGCCTCGTCCCTGAAGATGATTTTCTTTGTAAAGTCACCATTCAGTTCTGTCTGTTCAACCAATATTTCGGCGTATTGACGACGCTTGAGATGGTTAGTAAGCTTCAGCTCTTGAGCCAATTGAACCTTGTTAGCTTGTAACTTCAAATCTTTATTCAAATTCGCAATAGTGATGTTCGTGAGATGTTCAATTGTTGGGCACGACGATGAGTCGGCGGTTCTGAAACATTATCGCGAACAACAGCAATGTTTTCCGTAGAACGAAAAGGGCAAGTATGCACAGGTCTTTTCACATTTCCTACAGACACGGCTTGCTAAAATTTTCGCACAATTCTCCTGATTGTGGATACCATTTGGTCGATAATGCCGACCACAAAAATCACGAAGTGCACGAAATGCATTTTGATTTGAACGTCCATTTACGTAAAAGGCTTCAACAATCTTAGCGCGCTGCTCAATTGTTTATCTATGAAATTTTTTTTATTAATTGCAAACTAAGATTATGGCTGTGTTACTTATTGGCGCAATTACTTTTTATCCTTCTTATTCACTATGAACTAACTCCGTACTAAATAAGTGTTGTATTTTACAAAAATGGTATCGCAGCCTTGATAAAGTTATTGAAATTTGAACAAATAAAAAAACCGAATATGTCGAATACTGCCACACAAAAAAAAACCCAAATTTCAAATAACTCGAAAACTCGCAAAATTATGCGTATCAAATCGCTATAGGTGGTGTCAAGATAATTTTTTGTTGGTTTTTGCAACAATATGTATGTTATATAGCAACTTGTTGGGAATTTATAAGGGTACGATAACTTAAATAAAAACTACTAACTCATGACAAAATTGTACTGGTTGGTCCAAAATTGACCGCTTTAAGACGATCATATCGGATATACATATATGTATTTTAATATTTAGGTAATATTAGGCACAAAGAACTCTTATATGAATCTTAACCCTATAAAATAATTTTATCTTGTTCATGATTGATGGAAATGTGTATTTATATACTCTGGTTTAGGGTATAAAATGAACGAGGATGACTTTCTTACTGGTTTTTATTGAATTTATAAAAAATATGAAAGCTATTGTAACAAAAAAAATGCTTTTAACTAAATCGTTTAACGCCTTTTTGATTTACTTGCTCTGTATTTGGTTTAAAAAAATATGGTCACCGTAAGTAAACTGCATATTAGACAACATACTGTATTGCTAACAAGACAGTTCCTTATAGCATATTATCAGCTAAGTCACCCCAACCAGTGTTGCCAGAAGTAGGGGAAATCCCTACATGTAGGTATTTTTGATACTTAAATAGAAGCGTAGGGAAAATAGGACAGATTTTTTATAATCTCCAAACTGTACACTCACAATATTCTGTACGTTAAATTAACTGAAATTGTAATATAAAATAAATGAAAATTCAATTAAAAACCGGTCTACTTATTTTTCATTTATTTTTAACAAAAAGTTCATTTAATTTTTACTGTCCAAAATTCAACACCATATTCCGTAATATCAAATAAATATTCAGTTATTTTGTTAAATTTTACTGTCAAAAATTCAACACCACATTCAGTAAAAACAATTAAATATTCACTTATTATTTAAAATTTCACTGTCAAAAAATTGACTCCATATTCAGTTAAAACAATTAAATATTCAGTTATTTGATTAAATTCAGTAATTTTCGTTTACTCCACAAAAGAGCCGAATTTCTAAAAAAAATACCAGACAGACACCTGTCCGCTTTTTACACATGTTTGTTTTACTTTTGCTGTACTGACTACGTTGTTTACAGAAGAACTCTCAATTATAAGACACCAGCACACTATAGGAAATTTTCCCTTTTTTTTTTGGCCAAAACTAATTTTTAGCCAAACGAGTGGGCCAAACTAAATGATTTTTTAGATTCGCTTTTTGGAAGTGTTCCTCCTTAAGCTTATAATTTTTTAGTCATGCACCGTCACGGGGAAAAAAGTTTGTCACGCGCGCTCACGGACTTTCACAGATTTTTTTTCGCTCACGTTGCCACATTCTAGCAAATAAAATTTTGTTAACCCCTTACATTTTTTATTCACACATAAAATAAACTTTTATTTTAAACAAAATTTTTATTGCAAAATTTCGTTTTGTAATTCTAAATTATCAATTAAATCTAAAAAACATGAATTCAAAACAACATAATTTCTCGTTTCTTCATCTTCGCTCTCTGAATTTTGTTCTTCTTCCTGTTGGTAGTTTTCAGCAAAATCGGTTTCCTCTGATCTGAGTAGGTCGATTACTTCTAGTGGAAGTTTTAATTTTTTTTTTTTTGGTGGCGAATGCGTTTCCCCAATGAAAGGCTGGATATAAATGGATCTGATGTATCTAATGCTCTATTAAAAATGTATGCTAAGTTATTTATGCGACTACTTTTTCGTGCATACAACAATCTGTCGGCTTTATATAATGTATGCCGAGATTCAGCAGCATCTTCTCCAAAGCAGCCAACTGGCAGTACAGTCGATTCAATAATTTGCCTTGAATGCAGAAGAACTTTGTGGACAGTTGCTATCATCGGTAGCCAATGGATATTTTTCTATGCAAATTTTTGCCGTTTGAAAACAAAATGC
The DNA here is from genome assembly GCA_930367215.1 of Pollenia angustigena. Classification (NCBI taxonomy): domain Eukaryota; kingdom Metazoa; phylum Arthropoda; class Insecta; order Diptera; family Polleniidae; genus Pollenia; species Pollenia angustigena. Next base: position 34,350,840 of record OV884059.1, read on the forward strand.
TTCAAATTTGCTCAAATTTAGTGGAAGCTGGCATGATAAGCATATCAAAATTATTTTCAAATTAAAAATTAACTCCTCATCAACGCCTGTAATTTTCGCAAATTTCATGTGTTCATTGAAAGCCCGTCGCGCTGTGTTGCCGTCATTCGTGCTACCAAAACCACCAGTCTTAGGATTATCGACGTTCAATCCTAATTCATCCCAAAAATCCTGTTGGATATCACATTTTCTGTTCGCAACCAATTTTTTGTCAGCTTCATTTCTTTCATTCAAAACAAGCTCAAAAAAGCGTATCCAACAATGTAGTGGAGTTATTCCATACTTTAAATTCTCTTTTTTAGGCTTAAATTTTTCGTTTTGAAAATCTGTTATTGCAATAAAATGGGGTACAATTATTCCATAATATATTTCCGGAAGATTCCAGTAGGCGCAAAGGAATTATTGTCGTAGCTAAAAGAGACGAATCAGACATTTGAGAAGAGCCCGCCTTTTGAAACTGTTGCTTGTAGTTTTTATAGCCACTAGTGCTGGGATACTATCGATATTTTCCACTATCGATATTTATCGATAGTTCAGATTTCACTATCGATATATCGATATTACTATCGACTGAATGTTTGTACTTGTACAGGAAAACTTTAATTATTTTGTTATAAGGCAACAGTCCGTTGTTTTCGCCACTTTATTGAATGAATGAGACGTATGTATATACGCACGTTATTTTAGATGGCAGTTTTTTAAAAATTGATAAGTACCTTTCTGAAGGACCCAAAGTAACAGGGACTATAAAATATTCCATTGCAACTTTAAAAAATTTTCTAAATTCTAAACCCAAAAAGGTAATCAATCTAGCGGACTTATCCTCTAGTGGTCGTTCATTGTTTTGTCTTATGCTTGCAATTGCATTATGTGTGTGTAGATAAATATGTACGTATTTAACTAGCGGAGACATCCACCACAATTTCTTAACAGCAACTACTTTCAGTTAACATTATACCAGTGACGTCCAAAATTTAAATTGTGGTTGTATTGCTTTTTATTAGTATTAGTGAATAAAGAGACAAATATTCTTAATAAAAATACAAAAAATATGTAAGCATCCGCCGCATGTGCACTCGTCGCTTGGTAATCGACGACTGAATTGTGTACTCTCGTGGACTAAATGAAAGAGCGTAAGAATGCGTGTGAAGAATGTGTGTGAAGTAATTTCCACAATTGTGGTATGGGCTGGACACCAATGCATTATACTTAACAGTGCTATTGTAATAGAAAAAAAGTGTATTTAGGACGATTTTTAGGTCAATGGAACAGGTTGCACATAAGAATATAGATCTTTATAGGATTCAGGTAGTGGGATATCTGAAATAATTTTGGAATTTCAGAAATTCCGATTTGAAAAATCTCGTTTTTTGCGAAAATTTCTGGGGAAGATTAGTGACCATTTTGGAAAAATAGGGAATGTTACTAGCAACACACTATATGGAAATGTTGCTCCAAGTGTGTTGCTAGTAACATTCCCTATTTTTCCAAAATGGTCACTAATCTTCCCCAGAAATTTCCGTAAAAAACTAAAATTTTCAAATCTGATTTTCTGAAATTCCAAAATTATTTCAGATATCCCACTACCAGAATCCTCTTTAGGACTCTCTTCTTCCCCATTCCTATATGGTGTCATATTAGTAACTATCACCATTTCTCCAAATTGTCCAATGTCCATAAAGTCCACTTTTAACATTTTTCAAAATAGCACTTTTTTAAAATTCAATTTTCTGAATTTCCATAATTATTCCAGATATACCACTACTACGGTCCTAAAGAGGAACCCTTGGAGCAACATTTCCATATAGTGTGTTGCTAGTAACATTCCCTATTTTTCCAAAATGGTCACTAATCTTCCCCAGAAATTTCCTTAAAAAACTAAAATTTTCAAATCTGAATTTCTGAAATTCCAAAATTATTTCAGATATCCCACTACCAGAATCCTCTTTACGACTCTCTTCATCCCCATTCCTATATGGTGTCATATTAGTAACTATCACCATTTCTCCAAATTGTCCAATGTCCATAAAGTCCACTTTTAACATTTTTCAAAATAGCATTTCTTAATTTTCAGAATTATTTCAGATATACCACTAACAGAGTCCTAAAGAGGAACCCTTGGAGCACCATTTCCATATAGTTTGTTGCTAGTACCATTCCATATTTTTCCAAAATGGCCACTAATCCAATCCAGAAATTTTCGTAAAAAACGAAATTTTTAAAATCTGAATTTCTGAAATTCCAAAATTATTTCAGATATCCCACTACCAGAATCCTCTTTAGGGCTCTCTTCTCCCCCATTCCTATATGGTGTTATACTAGTACCTATCACCATTTCTCCAAATTGTCCAATGTCCATAAAGTCCACTTAACATTTTTCAAAATAGCATTTTTTTAAAATTCAATTTTCTTAATTTCCAGAATTATTTCAGATATACCACTAACAGAGTCCTAAAGAGGACCCCTTGGAGCACCATTTCCATATAGTTTGTTGCTAGTACCATTCCATATTTTTCCAAAAGACCACTAATCCAAACCAGAAATTTTCGTAAAAAACGAAATTTTTAAAATCTGAATTTCTGAAATTCCAAAATTATTTCAGATATCCCACTACCAGAATCCTCTAAAGAACTATATTCTTATGTGCAGCCGGTTCCATTTCCCTGAAAATCGTCCTAAATTCACTTTATTCTATTATAGCAGCACTGTTAAGTGCAATGTTAACTGCAAACAGTTGCTGTTAAGAAATTGTGGTGGATGTCTCTGCTAGTTAAATACGCATTTATCTTCTTATAATATCACAGCTGTTCACATACATATTATTTCTAAAATATTTTCAAATATATCACAAAATTCAGATTTCTTACAACTTGGGGACCTATATACATACTGCTACAATTATCATTCTAATATTATCACATTCAGCAGTGCAAACCATAATCCAGTATTTATATTCTAAGAATTTTTCAATCATTTTATTCATCTTCCATGCTTTTTTGTAATAAATTATAACACCTCCTGTTCCCGTAGAATTAGATAAAGATACTATGTGGTCATATTCTTGTAGCGTAATTTCATTTTCATTTACTTTATCCGTTAAATGTGTTTCTGACAATATAATAAACTCTTAATTTTCTGATGCTGCTTTTACTTCTACAGTTATTTCCGCTTAATTGAGTTTTCAAAAATTCACGACTTTAAACGGGAACTCAATTAAGCAGTACTCGGTTAATTGAATCGCCGCACACTGGTTCATATTTTGAGAAGGCGGCCAAAATTATTTTTTTTATGTTCTCCGATTTTAAAATTTTTTTATTCATGTGAAAGTAAATACTAGTGAACCTCGGGAGCCAAAAAATTTCAACCCTATTTCAATTATTTCATTGAGAACAGGGTGGTCCGAAATGGAATTTCTCAATATTTGGTTATAGTTTTGAATTTCTGAGTCAATTTTTGAAGTTGAAATGCTCATAACTTTTTTGTTTTTTAAGAGTTTTTGACAGAATAAGTTTTGTGAATTAGTTTATTTTATAAGCTACACGTGGTTTAAGCATTAAACTCTGCGGCATCTAGAACTATTTAATTTTTTTTTTAATGTCAAAATTTCCCGGAAATTTCCTACTTTATAGAGCATAAAGGCTCAGTTAGGCGAACGTTGCTGTACCCGTAATGTACCGAACCGTACTGTAAGCACGTTGGTGCACTTATAGAACGTTTAAAAACGTGTCATATGTTTTCCCATACATAAACAAAAAGCAATAGTATACATAAAACAAAATACAGAGTGATGGGAATCAAAAATGTTCAAATGGTGACCGTTGTGCAGAAAAGGTACCACGTGATTTAAATGGTATTAAAACAGTATTTTGTGTATGTAAAAAATGTTAATAATTTAATATTTATATTATAGATTTACAATAAATAAATTTGTATTTTAGCATATATAAATTTTTAGCATACATATATTGTACATGTGCATACACCAAACTAGGTTTTGATACCATTTAAAGTCTTTTATATGTTTCACATTTCCATTGTATGTATGTATATGCATTTGTTTACTTTAAACATCTAAACATATGTATATTTGTATATTTGGAAATATGTTGTATCGTAAAGCTTCGTACAGACGATGGTCAGATCTTACAATGTTGTCATTAAAAATGTCTTGCAACTGTCTGAACATTGTAAGCTCATTTTCATTTGGCAGATGTGTAAAATTAATTCATCTGACAATGGCACCATTGTCAGAAAAATGACAATATTGTAATATCTGACCATCGTCTGTACGAAGCTTAAGTTGTTTTATCGCAATTTCATAGCAATACATACTGAAAAAAGTACCAAAAAAAAAAGAGCAAAATTACCCGCATTCAATGTTACATACAAGCCGCCCATCACTGTCTTGCAAATGTCACGTAACAACGGCATGAAATTCTATTTTATACAGATTGGTACGTTGCAACTTCGGTACATTGCATTTCGGTAAGCTTTTGTATTGGTTTTCATATAACAAAAAGCGAACAGCTGATGGATGCAGTACAGATACGGTACAGCAACGTTCGCCTAACTGAGCCTTAAGTCCTGCCCGTCAAAACGCGTCAAAAAAAAATCTATACTCTCTTGTAGTCCAGAATCTAACCTACATTTCTATACCCCATTGTACACACGTCTGGATACGACCTTGCGAACTACAGCAATTTCTGTGACCCAAGGTAAGATATTCGGTTCAAAAAATAAGTCCTGCAAGGAAACATTACTGAAATTAAAGAAGGTGAATCTTAAAGAATTTTCGACAAATAAAGCAGTTCAGGCCACATAATTTATCTAGCACAACAGGTAAAGGTATTTATTGTAATTTATTGTGCGTAAACGGATGCTGCAAAACGAATAGGCGACATAAATAGACTAACACGTTAGATTTCTGAGTAAGTTAAAAGGTTAAACATTAGTAAATAGCCGCAACATAAACTACATAGTTTAATTACCTGAAAACTGCAACTTAATTTAAAAAAAATGGAAGAACAGGTAAATGGTAAAGAAACTAGCACGCAGTTATATTTTACGTGAAAATTACCTGTTACCTGTTAATTTATTGCCGGTATGTTATATTTTTAAAAAGTGTGAAAACAGGGGTTTTTTATGTTTCAAAGAAATGCTAATAAAATATTAAATTTGTATTTAAAAAAGGGTTTTTATGTTTCAAAGAAGTGGTAACAAAAGATCAGTTAAAAAAACCTCTATCAAGAGTATAAAAATGCATGCATTCATAATTTTACCTTCATTATTGTTTAAACAATGGCTAAGTTCAGTTATAAAGTTCTCGCAGATATATATTTTCAACAGAAAGATGTTAAAGATTTTGTGTTACACATAATGAATAATGCATCCTTTAAATTATGCAACGAACAAGAAATCAAAATACATAAGATAAAAATTAAAAATTTTTCATGTACATTAAGAAAACGGTACCTTTAATGTTCTAGAAACAAGAAAACGTTTTATGATTTGGAATTTGACCAGTTAGGCGAAACAGTGAGAAAAAACAAAGAAAATGTGGAAAAAAGGAAGCAAAAAACAAATTGAAGAAAAATACCTTCACCTAGGCCTTATAATTGATCAGCCAAAACAAGGAGAAGGAAATTCAAATGATGGAAACACTGCAAGGAGATTTTTTCCGATCCAGAAACTGCAGCATCTATCACAGGAGTACATTTTGAATTAATAAGACGATTCCAGATCATTTTACAGGTTATATCATGTAGCAGAAAGATAAATGCAAAAAAATTTGGCCAGTATGCAAATGAAAAATACTCTTGGAGACATATGCCAACCACAGTTCATAAAATTTTATACCATGGGGAACAAATAGTTAAACACAATATGCTACCAATTGGAGATCTATCTGAAGAAGCGCAAGAAAAAAGGAACAAAGACTACAGATTCTTCCGCGAGCATAACACAAGAAAAATGTCCAGATGTTGTACTAATGAACATCTTATTACTATTTTGGTGTGCACATCAGATTCATATATGTCCAGTATTCGACAAAAATGGAAATCAACCTCAATCGAATTGGAGGAAGAAGCTAAACAACTTCTGGATAATGAAACCCAAAGCTATTTGAAGAAATTTTTACCAATCCCAGCGGGAAAACTCAGAAGACCTTCTTACTTCAGGCCTTTTTAAAGGCCTGCTTAAAAAATTTTTGGATTTAATTCATATTCTTACGTAACTGCTAAAGAATGCCTCATAGAAGGCCTCGGCTCTTTGGTATGAGAAGCGAGAAAAGAAGGAGTAACATTTTTTGTTTTGTTTTTTTTTGCACAAGCAAAAGCAAAAGAATTCAGATCCCTTTGCAAAAACAAAGTAAAATATGCTGTAAATCATTTTAGTTGAAGTGGAGAAGAGAAAGAGTAAAATTTTTTGTTTTGTTTTTTTCAGATCCCGTTATAAAAACAAAGTAACAAAGTAGGTGCATATTAAAATACAAAATAAAAACAATAATGTAAATCATTTTAGTTGAGTTTTGTCCATTAAGGAAGATAGGTACTTGTGCTTAAAAGTTTTTTTTTTATTATAGGTATACTTTTATTTACAATGTTTAGCAAATTTGATTATTTCAATAAAAAAAATAGGTATCACATGTGTTATTAAACCACAATAAGTTTAATAAAATATATAAACATACGTTACATGAAGCCTATTCAGTCTTCTAATTTCATTTGTAAGGAAATATTCCTTAATGTTTTAGACTGATAGCCCTTCAATATGACCTTTAATGCATTTGTAGAAGGATGGTCTGAAAGGCCTTTTAAGAGCCAGTAATTGAAAGGCCTTTTAACATACCTTTCTTAAAAGCGCTTCAAGATAACCTTTTTGCTAAGGCCTTTTGAAAGTCATTCTCTGGAAAGCCTTCTAAGAGCCATTTATTTGAAGGCCTTTAAGAAGCTCTGGGGAAGAATGGAAAGCGGAAGGCCTTCTCCGCAATGACAACGCGTGTAAAAAAGATATGAGTATGGAATGGAGCGAGAAGGCCTTGTTTATCCAAAAGAAGGGGTACAGAGGCCTTCTGGAAGGCCTCCGTACTCCTTCTTTTTCCCGCTGGGATATTGTTTAATTTAAAATTGTTTGTAGATTATAATTTGTTTTTGATTTAAGTATATATTTGTATTAATATATAAAAATAAAATACACACATGTACATTAGGGTAATAACTTCTTTTTGAGTGCAAAATACCACTCCAGCACCATGTGAGGAATTTTGTTCTGATAATAAAAAACAGTTTTTTAAGCTGATTCTGTGAAAAAAGTTTCCGCACCGTAAGCGATTTCTAAAACTCCATATTATGTGTGAATTTTATTTTTGGATATTGAAACCCATTTCATGTTGCATTAGACTTATGAAAAATGGTTGAATGTTGATGATTATATATGAATTTAAACAAAAACGGACTTATTTAAGACAAAAGTAACTGATTTAATGATGAAAATAAATAAATAAAAACAAAACTTTAACGCTTTCAGTGCGGAAACTTTTTTTGTGAAAGAGAAAAAGTGACACCATATTTTTTTATATTTGTTTATGCCCCACACGGCTATGAGGTGGTATTTTTGATATTTGCAAAAATTGCAAAAAGTTATAGCCCTAATGTACATCTCAAACCAAAAATAAAAGTTGAATTGCCTAAAATCGATAGCCAAGAATGCTATTTGGGCATTTTTCAAAATATTCCTTTTCAGTTTTATCCTTATAACAACTCCTCTCGTCCCAAAAAAGCCAACCTTTGGCCCCTGTGAATATTGGGACTAAAAAATTTACAGGGGCCAAATATTGGCATTTTCTGACAGGATCTAAGTTCGACAATAAAAAATAAGTATCAGTTGTAAAATACAAGAGAAATAATGATAAATTATAAAAAAATCATAATTGAAATATTCAACTTTTACACCGAAACTCAACAAAAAAATGAAAATGCATTTTGAACTCCCTATAACTTTTGCTCCTATCAGTAGAATTTTACGATTTATAGCGCAAATTAAAGCCTTACATCGCTCCTATCGAGCAAAAATCGCATAAAAAAATACCGATCCAGTCAAAAGTTATGGAATTTTGACCGCCTTCTCGTAAAATTTCCCACTGTGCGCCGCACTGTGGCTGAAAATTTAATTTCATCGGCCAAAAGTCCAATTTTTTGTCATCGCCGATTTCAAAAATTTTAATGCCTTTCGATAGCAAACATATTAGAACTAAGGTATCCAAAAAACTAGATTAAAATATTGATAATTGTGGCTGTGGCATGCTGCTGGAAACAAATATTTTATGTTGTTTTAGAAAAAAATTAATTTTTGTAAATTTGATCAGAACTAAATTATGATTTCTCGCAAACCATTATCAATAATGGGTCGAAATTTTTTTTGTTATATTAGTGGGATAGTAATCTTTAAAAAGTGGTTCATTACATCACTGTATCATTTATACCTGATGTGTTATTAAATGTTTCCCCAGGTTCTATATTTTAGTTAAATCCGAATTTTAGAGGAGTAGAACTTGTTAGGGTCAAAATGGGTTAAAGAGATTGTAGTACCATCAGAAAGCTGAAAGTGTCCTCTTTAACCCCATATGTATATACTTGTTCAACTGTTTGGAACTGTCTGTTGAACAATTTTTTCATTTTAATGAAATTACTCGCAACATTTTTTTTGCTATTTTTATTTAAGCTGCTCATATGACTGAAATATAACACAAGCGTTTACGAACGTTTTGTTTTGAAAAATTATTTTGCTTCTTATGAACGGCTGAACATATTTGAATGAAATTTAAAACTGTCATAGCCGGATAGCTTTCGAGTTGAATTGAAAGAATGGAGGGTCGGGAGTTTGACTTGCGGACCTCTAAAATTGGTAACCTCGGAAATTCAAAATTTTAAAAAATTCATCAAAAATATTTTATGGATTTTAAAAAAATTAAATTTAAGGTGTGCTACAAAAAATATGCTTAAATTTTTAGGTTATCTCCTTTGCCTTTGGAGATATTCGGATAAAACGGATTTTTTGACTTGATTTTATAACGGTTTTTCTAGTTTTTTAATCGGATTGATTATGTTTTATGTCAAACTCTTATCAATAGTGGGTTCAACATTTTTTATATTGGTAGTAAAGCAGTCTTCAAACAATGTTATGTTGTATTACTGTACCGATTATACCTGCTGTGTTATTAAATATTTTTTCAGGTTCTATATTGTAGTCAAATTGAAATTCAGAAGTATAGAATTTATAAGGGTCAAAAGGGGTTAGAGAGATTTTACTAGCTGTAAGAAGGTGAAAGTATCTACTTTAAACCCAAATGCACTTTTGTACCTGTTTGGACCAGCCTATAGAACACTTTTTTAGTTTGTGTAAAATTATTCGCAACATTTATGTTGCTCTTTTTATTTTACCTATTCATATGACTGAAATATAAATGTACCAAGCCAAGTTGTGCTAGGTATTTTATATTATATAATTACCAATACCTGTGGGATTTTAAGCGAATCCTACTTTAGCCCAATTTAGTTTTTTATTCTACCTTATTATGCTACCTAGGAACACAATATAACGCAAGCTATGTATAAAAGCCAGTGGTATTCGAATAAAAACTCAGTTGTTAAAATACATCTAAGCAAAAACAATCTAATTTGTAAATATCTATAAAAATGGAGAGCTTCAGCTATAAAGAATTATCCGAAGAGTATTTTAAAAATAAAAAGGAGGAAGATGTTTTAAGTTACATTGAAGGAAAACTCAATTTATATTCCTGCAGCACTGAAATACGATCGGAACTGCAAAATAAAATAATCGATTTCGTCAAAAACTTAAAAAAGCGGTTCAAACAAGTTGGATGGAGTAAACCTAGATTTAACAACAGTTTTGCAAACTGGTTAGATGGCGAACTCAATGTCCAGATATCTTCAGAAGGTACAAATGAAAAGAACCTTGGGAGGCCAAAGAAATCACTTGAGAACTGTAGCGATAGATCTAAAAGGCGGAAGCTTAAGGATATCAACGAAGAAATCGGAGATACAAGTATTCAAGAAGCTTTGCTATATCAATTGCGATCACAAAAAGAACTCACAAAAGTCGATATTATTGAAAAAGTTTTTATCGCTAGTCCCAAGAGAACAAAACGGATTCTTAAGAGTATTCCAACGCCAAGCGATGAAAAACAGTTTTCAAATGAAGAGGCATTAGCATTATTTTTAGATTTGAAGTTAACAAAAGAGCAATATATTCAGTTCAGAGTGCGTGCAATTGAAAAAGGTTCAAATCTGTATCCTGCTTATCATCACATAACTGCTGCTAAGAAGGAATGTTTGCCACCAAGGGACACTATTAAAATCACACCAATTTCGGCAGAGGTATTTGTTTTTTATATGACTCTATAAAATCAGAAGCATAGCTCCATTTTTCAATTTTTTATGAATTTTTAAAAACAAAAATTCCGAAATTTTAATAAAAAATTTATTTTTTTCCAGAAAAAAAAAATTATGTTTCTAAAACGACTGCGCATATAAGAAAAACGTTTTACCTTTCTTAAAGTAAATTTTATTGCGGAATTTCGGTTTTTTTTAGTTTTTCAATAAGCTAAAGCGTTTTTGAGTTACGCGAACATATGTTGTGCAACCTCCTTAATTTTCGAAATAACGGTATATCTCGAAAACCAAAGCCAATATGAAGAAAAAAGTTTTAACTTTCTTAAAGTAAATTTTATTGCCGAATTTCGTTTTTTTTTTTGTTTTTCAATAAACTAAAGCGTTTTTGAGTTACGCGAATATATGTTGTGCAACGGGCCTAATTTTCGAAATAACGGTATATCTCGAAAACCAAAGCCAATATGAAGAAAAAAGTTTTAACTTTCTTAAAGTAAATTTTATTGCCGAATTTCGGTTTTTTTTAGTTTTTCAATAAGCTAAAGCGTTTTTGAGTTGCGCGAACATATGTTGTGCAACATCCTTAATTTTCGAAATAACGGTATATCTCGAAAACTAAAGCTAACCTAAAAAAACGGCTAGCACCACTGGATTCAGCGACCCCGAATTAGTTAAAATTAGTTACAAATTTTTCGTTCGTATCATACTAAAATATTAAACTGCAAATACTTTAATCTATCTATACAATATATAATTTCTTAGTTTGTCAGGATGTTTGCATGTATGTCCTATTCTTTCCGCAACTTTCTGAAGCCATCTGATGACATAGGAAGCTGAAATTTGGCACACTTGAAGTACTTTCTCTGCACAAGATCGTAGCGTAGTCATATTTTTGATCTGAAGATCTGATAGAAAAGATGTTTTTTTTATAAAATGGGGAACTTTGGGCCCCACTAGGCACGACTAGGCACCGTCGGATTGAGCTGAAAAATTAGGACTTGATTTCTTACACCAAACCTCATATTTTAAGCAGCGCAAACATGTAAATTTAAAAAAAAAAAAATATTGCGACCAGTCTAATGTATATGCATATAAAGGTAATATGAATACGAATTTCTCCAGAAATATATAAAATGTTTATATTTTTCAAAAGAAAACATTAAGTGTATGCTTGTAGAAGCAATTTATAGTCAGTTTGACATTTTTACTCCCATATGCCCTATTCCAAATCAAATTTTTTTAACAAAAAAAAAAAAAAATTATTTGAGTAAAAAATTCTAATAATTCAGCACACCGATTTTTATACATTTAGAACAGTAATGTTTTCTAATATGTCCATTATTTTCTAGAAAATTCTGAGCAATATCGAATGGTAAATTATATTGCCTTTATTGAACAAAAAAAAAAAAATTTAAAGCCGTTTTCCGGGATTGGGAATTTGGGTATTTGTTTATCAAAAATGGGAATGTTTTTCAGTCCACTGTTTTAAGAACTTTTTAATCTACATAACTGCCAAAATTCATTATGATACCTTTATTCATGTTAGATTTATAGAATGTCAAACATTAAAATTATTAAAATATAAAGGGTATTCATTTCAGTTTTTTTATTTGTTGGAAAAATGGAAAAGTGGAAAAATGTAATTTTTGTTACAACAACCACAAGAAAAAAAATTCCACCAAAAGTTACATTTTTATCAGACTATAACCAAGTGTAAAAAAGTCAGGATAAAAAGATGTAATTTTCCCCTTTAAACGTCAAACGAAATGATGTTGCCATTCATAAAAAATTGCTAATTTTTAATACAAAGTACGAAAAATTGCATCTCTTTTTATAAACTCTTGAATTGAACAACTCTGATTTTAAAAATTATTTTTTATAGTTACAACATTTCAAAGATAACTTATTTTTCATTTAATCTTTCAAAAAGAACAATTCATATTAAATATGTGTTCAATGAAAAAAGTTATTAAAAAAGAATTAAAAAAGGAAATGGGGTCAAAAAAATTGACAGAAGCTGAAGTTAATAAAATACTCGACTTTTTGGCAGACAATCGCCATTTTGAGTAACTTTTTGTAGTCGAATATTATGATGAAAATAACAATAATCACTTCGTTTTAAATTTAATAATCAATTAATTCAATTTTAACAATTTTGTTCGGCATCTTGAAAAATATCAATTACTTAAACGAATTATTTGACAGATTTTTTTTGACAGTTTGTAAAAAAAAAAAATCCCGTTCACGTCAATAAGAGTGTAATTTTTCTTTTTTCCAACCAAAAAAAAATTGAAATGAATACCCTTATAGTGTAAATGAATAAAAGGGCTTTCAATATGAGTAAAAAATAATATTTTTAAGGTTTGACATTCTATAAATCTGACATGAACAAAGATATGCTAACGAAATTCGGCAGTTATGTAGATTAAAAAGTTCTTAAAACAGTGGGCTGAAAAAATCCCACTTTTTTAATAAAAAAATACCATAGTTCTCAATCTCAATCATTAGCATTTTCATACTAAATGCTAAAAAAACATCAAAAGTTCAACTTTGACCTTAAATTTCTCAACAACTACTGAACGGATTTTAATAAAATTAAAACTGTAAAAAAGTTCAAGAAGTCTTCTCTCCTGCAAAATTGCAAAATTATCTCTATCGGTTCAAAAGTTACAGATTTTTGGCCGATGAAAAACGATTTTCAGCCACTGTGCGCCGACGCAATAAAAACGAAAATCGCTTAATTGAGCAAGATGTGCAATAAAACGAAACACCCATGTGTAGATAGAAAATGAAAATCATTTCTTTATTTCATTGGCATTTTGACAAAACATCTTAAGTCAACTTTAAAAAGTTGAAAAAAATGTGGTTAATCACACGCATTTTCATTCAAAAAACCTTTTTGATAACGTTTTTAAAATTTTGTATTATTAACGAAATTTTTATTTAATTTTGGTTTATTTTATTATTTGGTAAAAATAAACTTTTTTGCTATCTTATCTCGACTTAAGATGTTTTGTCAAAATGCCACAGATTTATTAAGTTAAAAAATAGTTTAGGTTTTTTAAAACAAAATAAAATTCAGGTACGTTAATCGTACAATCTTTCTTGCCGCAAAATAAATTGTTTACGTTTGTGGAGCAAAAACACATAAGGTAGACGGAAACAATTAACCGAAACATTTGCTCTTGTTTTTCGCAATGCGTTCTTATTTTGCGAAATAATTCAGCGGGTGACGCAATTAAACGGAACTAAACTAAACGGGTATTTTAACATAGACAGTTATACTGAATGATTTCGTTCCCTGATTTTTTGTGCAATAAAACGGGACACTAAGCGGGGCTCAATTAACCGAAAACAACTGTATTTGGCTGAAATTATCTATTAATCCTTGTACATTGGTGTATAGTGCTCGAATATTCTGTGATTGTTACTCTTATTTAAATGGTCGTTCTCAGTTTGTATCTGTTGGAAGTTTATGCTCTAGTGTTGGATTTGTCACCTCAGGTGTACCACAGGTTCTATACTGTTTCTCGCATATGTTAATTACTGCATTTCTATGCTGGAGAATAGCTTTTGCAAACCATATGTGTTTGCTGACGATATTTTTCTTCTTTACAGTACTTATTATAAATGTCTTGGTGTTGTTATTGACTCGAAACTAAATTTTAAACTTTAAACTCTCTCTCGAGCCAAGTTTCATTTATTTTAAGAAGATTGTACGCATTAAAGGCATATACGCCAAAGTGCATAAGATATCGTATGGCACATGCCTTGCTTATGTCCAAACTCATTTACTGCCTTGAAATATTTACTGGAACTCTTTCTAGAAATTTAGATTATCTAGAACGGATTTTCAGACGAATTATGCGATATATATATAATATTTCTGTTAGAGACCACAATAGAACCACTGAACTAGTCCCGCAATTACTAGGTTGTTCTTTTCATAACTTTTTACATTACCGCCTTTTGCTTCAGTTCTACAAGGTTATGAAATTTGGACTGCCTATTCAGGTAGTGGATGAATTCACTTTTATGCACTCAACTCGTAATATGCAGCTTGAAATACCACAAATACATCTTTCCGTTTTTGAACGCTCTTTTCAAATCAGGATATGCCGAATCTGGAATAATTTGCCTATAACTTTAAGACAGTTTACGTACTCATATAACACTTTTAAAAAAGAGCTTTTAAGATTTTATAGTGGAAATACCTATGAATGATATATTTCTGGCATAAGGGAAAAAAAAACAATAAAACGTTATTATTTAAATTTATATTTTGTAATACTTATGTAGTTGGGGAGCCATCAAATTAAATTAGAAATAACATATTGTACCTATATTGATAAATATTTATATAAAATTGTATTTGTAAATCATGGATAGATGTAAACAGCAATACATGTATAATTGGCCTTATGGGCTTTCTTTGTATTGAAAGAATGGAATAAATAAATAATAAATAAAATAAAATGGGCACTCTAAATCCAATATGGCGGGAGCACACAACATGGCGGACTAGTTTTTTTAATGCACTTTTACAATATGGGTATCAAATGAAAGGTCTTGCTTAGAATAATTCAAAAAATAAAGTAGTGTCACCCTAGATACAATATGGCTGACTAAGTTTTTAATGCTTGGTGAGAATACGAATGCGAGTTTTAAGAAAATTAAACGTTAAAATTATTTTTAAAACGCAGATAATATTTAAATTCACTAAAAAGAAAACAAATATTTTTTTGCTTTAAAACTTTTACTATCAACTTATAACGTCATTACGCAATTTAAATGATAAAAAGCTTGTGCCGAGATTTACTTGTGCAGAAAAACAAGCAAATTAATAACTTGATTTTAGCTATTAAAATTTTTGAAACCAAGTAAATACAAGTACTTAAATCTCGCGACAAGCTTTTATATCATATAAATTGCGTAATGACGTTATAAGTTGATAGTACATAAAAGTTTTAAAGCAAAATATTTTTCTTTTTGTTCTTTTTAGCGCATTCAAATAAAAGCTTGTTTTTTAAAAAATTTTTTTACTTTTAATTTATTTATATAAAAAATAAGAAAATCATCATATATATTATTTCTAAAGCACTTTTTTTTGTCGGTTGCAAATATCTCCTATACCACCGCATCAAATTTAATGAATGATATCTCATTTTAAAGCTTATTTCTAAAACTAATGACGAAAAATAATTAGAAATTGAAAAATTAATATTTTCATTGATAAAAATTACGGTGCGAAATATTCGCACGGGTCATCTAGTTAATATAAATTTCTAAAGGTCGAATAAGTGACATTCTATGTAAATATATGTTTTATTAATTATTCTGAATTACCATTTTAATTTTTTGGTCTGAAATTATTTATTTTTGGCAAAATACTTCCATTCTTTTACAGAAATTGCTTGTGTACAGGAAACTTAATAGGCAACTAAACGAAGCTAACTGACGGAGCTTACTTCACACACATGTATAGAACAGACAGATTACGTAGTAACGATAACAAACTCCTTAATAACACCCCCTTTAGTTTGTAACGCGACGTTACAAACCTACCCTACATTTACATTTAATCCGTACATTTTAATCCTAACATCATAAAGTATAAGTAACCCAACACCTTGAATACCCTTATTATTTTACAACTACTATGAATACCCTCACTATTTACCTACATAACCTTTTTACCGTATAATTCTCATTTAGTTTATTTTATTTTTGAATAAATAGACAAGGTTTTGCTCAGAACAAACAGAGTAGATATTGCCCTTAACCCAGGGATGTCAGATGTGACGATTTTACGTCATTTTGACGATTTTTTTCGCTGAATTTACCAAAATGACGATTGACGATTTTGAATGTAGAGTCACTTAGGTGTTGACGATTTAATCCCGTCAATAAATTTAGTTTAAACTTTAATCTTTCATCAAATTTTTAACACTTTAATCTGTCAAGTAAAGTTTTTTTCTTACCGAACGTTTCCACATCAGTGATGCATTTTGGGTTTTTTTGTTTTGGGCCATATTGAAGATTTAAAAGGGCCAAAATGAATTTGATAGGGCCAAAAAAAATTTTAGTATGTACCAACATATGTATTTGAGTATAAGCTCGTTATTTAAATAAAAACAATCGTAATATAGTACATATCGTTACTTTAATAAAGAAAAGCCCTAACTAACGTTTTCCTTACTTTACAGGAGAAGGAAAAAACTTGATAAAAATTATAGTCTTGTAGTCGCGATTTTTTTTAACGCAGTTTTTCATTAAATTCTCTAAGCAATTTAATAAAAAACTGCGTTTAAAAAAATCTCGACAAGACTATAATTTTTATTACGTTTTTTCCTTCTACTTTAAAGTAAGGAAAATGTTAGTTAGGGCTTTTCTATATTAAAGTAACGATATGTAAATGTTTTATTTCATTTGGAACAAAACTTATAATCAACATCAAAAATTCAGAATGTTTAAAAGTATTTTTTTTTTTAAAGTTATATTTAAGTAATATTTACATATTTCATATTAAATTAATAAAATAAAATTAAATTTAAAAATAATAAAATTAAAGTCAAAAGAACATATTTTATACATAGGTATGTAATTCTAATTTATTTGTATATTGACCCCAAGTGCTTAGTCCAGCAGTTCCTCAATTGTGACTACACGGTTTGTAAAATTTTTTTGCGTTATAAGTTTTAAAATATCTTTATCATAATAATTACCAGAGTTAGATTTTATTAAATCTTTTGATTGTATTAGCGAAGAAACTGTTTTTACATGAAGACGATTCCTCAAATTAGTTTTAATTAAATTTTGGGATGAAAAAATTCTTTCTACACATGCTGAGGGATGTGGAATAGAAAGAATTCCTTGAACAATTCTATATAAATTCATATATAAAGGTTCATATAAGCAATTTTTGATCATAGAAATCTTTTTCCAAAATTTACTTATACTTAAATCTTTAAACTTTTTAAATTCTTGAACTTCCGATAGAGCCCTATATTCACTATTTATTTGTTCAAGTTTGTCTGTTTCGTTTGGAAAAAGTTTAAGAACAAGTGGTACAATGCTATTGGTTTCCCCACTTAAAACATGATCTGGCGCAAATTTTGGAAACCAATTTAAATAAAAATCTCCAAAATCATATTTTTTCTCATATTTTCCAAGAATGTTATGTAAAAAAGCATGGCATTATTTTTGAAAATTACCACTTCATGCTCTGGTATGCACTTTGAAGTGATTAATATTTCAACTGCTGCTCCACAATAAATTTCCATGGTTGGTAGATGGTTGATGTTTAAATCAACATTTTCTAAGCAAACGTCATTAATAGCTTTTTTGTTCAAAAATTTTTTAGCCAATTGGCGAAACAAAACTGACAGTCTGTTCATTAAAATATGCACTCTTGTATCCTGACTTTGCATTTCGATGTTTATATCATTAATAATCTTTAATACATATGACAGAAATAAAAAGTACAATTCAACTATGTTGTTCTGTAAACTTTTTAGTATAAACGTCGTTTTTTCCTTATCTGTTGACTCGAAATTAGTCAATGTAAAAAAATATGTTAAAGGAGTCCATTGCTCTATTATTCTATCAACCGCAGCTTGACGTGACAACCATCTAGTTGGAGCACATTTTTTAGTATGGCATGTTCATCTGAATTAAAATATTTTTGAAATTCGGTAAAATCATCTTTACGAGTAGAGCTGTTACAAAAAAAAAACTGTTAATTTATTCGTGATTTATTCGGCTGGCTGCAATGCTCGAACAAGAGGAACAAAATTTAACGTCTGCAATGCGTTTCGCCAAGGACAGGCGCGGTGATGCCTATTTGTTTAAATCAGTTGCAAATGGTAGCGCCGCACTGTGGCTGAAAATTGAATTTCATCGGCCAAAAGTCCAATTTTTTGTCATCGCCGATTTAAAAAATGTTTATGCCATTCGATAGCAAACATATTAGAACTAAGGTTTGTCATCACTGAAATCGAATCTGGATTTAAGAATTTCAAATAACACCTGAATTACACCTAAGAGAAATAACCCACGCTCTACCCACGACAGTAAAAATTATACCAAATTTGGGTAATTACCCACAAAGTGGCAACACTGGCCTAGACGCACCTTTAAGTATACCGATCGGCTCAATATCACTGTCTGAGCCGAATTAACGAAAGTAAAAGTCGCAATTTTGAAGGTAATTTGATGAAATTTTGTACATTGCTTTCAATTTATAAGTACGAAGCCTACTGAAAATGGTGAGAAACGGCTCGTAATTTCACATAGCCGCCATACAAACTACTTTCCGGAATAGTGTTTGTGACAATGTTGGTATTTTGAATTAATTTTAGCAAAACTTATTTTATTGCAGTCCAAATCATCTAACAAAATTTTATTGAAATTGGTCCATATTTGACAATACTACTCGTGGAAATCTTTTAATACCGTAACTTCATTATAAATGATGGTATTGCCATAAAAATGGGCTACAATAACTTTTAAGATAGCTCTGTCTTAAAAAATGTTGTGCTGGTAGTTTTAATATTAACCATTGGTCCCATATAAGCGCCCTTCCTAAAATACGTAAGTGCAAACAATTCTCATATAGATGAAGGAAGACATCTAAATAATCTTCAAAAAAAAGAACTTTCACATGAATCTTAGACTCCTAACATAATATTGTTCTGGCTGGTCCATATTTGCCCATGGGTCCGAAATAGAGCCTTTAAATACTGTGCTGTGGGGTATCAAATGGTCGGGCTTGACCGATTATAGTTTTTTACTTGTTTTGTTTTTAATTTTATTAAATAAAAGTGTTATGAATTACTTTGTTTGCTATTTTATTTAACAGCGAAGTCTTGGTACAATTTATGCCAATTTGGTACAATTTTGTCATTGAGACGGTACAATTTATAGATTGTCAGATCCCAACAGTGCTTCATATATGTAGTCAAGGCGAATTGACTTCCGTACTTAAATTTTTTGCAAAAAAAAGTAAGAGTTTTTTCTTTGTCAAACAAAACAATGTTGTATATTAAAGTAGTATTTGACACAGGGAAAAAATTACATGAAAAAGTACATTTAAAGTAGTTAGTTGACATGAAAGGGCCAAAATAGATAAGGGGGTACCACAGGGCCATCGAATATTGCAAAGTGCCACAAATGGCCCAATTGTGCCACATTTTGCATCACTGTTCCACATGCAAGTAATTCACTGTTGCCAACTTTTTTTGAGCATTTCCCGCCAAATCGGACGTCAAAACCGCTAGAAACCGCTAAATATCTAATTTAGCGGGAATTTTTTTAAAAATACCGCTAAAACCTAAACATTTTTTAAAGTTTTATATAAATCAAGATAAAGGCTGCTTTTTTAAATGTATATGACTCTCAATTACGTTACATACTATGGTCTCCAACTTCCCTAGTCATTTTATTCTTAAAAGAAAATAAGTTAGAGTTATATATTCATCTATGGGAATCTTTGATACCCTCCACCTACAGTTAGAATATTTCCGAAGTGGGTTTATATGGGACATATGGTAAATTATGGGCTGATCTTCACAAAATTTGAACAAGTAATTTATAGTCTTATAAAACTTTGACTGACCAAATGTTATTATAATAGAACATAGATTGAAAGCTTTACGGTTCTACGCGTTCTATAGCTTTTTTCGAGAGCATGCCTATGGTAAGTTAAGGATTGATTTGCACGATAGTTGACAGTGTAAGTTCCAGTCATATAAAACTGTGACAAACCAAAATTTAAAAAATAGCATTATTTTTTAGGGCTTTAGACGTTCTGTTTTCCAAGAGAAGGTTTTTTATAGAGCCTATGGTAAAATATGGACCGATAATCACGAAAATTGACAGCGTGATTTCTAGCCATATTAAACTGTGGCGGACCAAATTTATTACAATAGCATTATTTGTTACGTTTTTAGGAACACTAGAGGTTTTTTCCTATCGATAATTATGGACCGATTTAACAGTATGATTTTTAGTCATATGGAACGAATTTGTGCATAATCTTATATCAATATGTGCATTCCGCCACTAGTTATGTTAGTTTTTAGGGTGGTTGTTCCACATTTTTATTTATAGCACTTTTCCTACTGAACCGATTGTGCTGGACTGCAATCCCAAACTGCTTAGGTGAATTCTAAACAATTTGATGCCAATATTTATATTCCCTTTTGAGTCGTTTGAAAGTGACAACAGACGCATAGACAGACGGAGATGCCTTAATGCTTGCTTAAAGTTGTGAATTGTTACATACAGAATTAACGAAATACTAACTAAAAATCGAAAAAAAAAATGTCATATACAATCTGAAGATTGCATTTTGCGTTTTCGATTTCAAGAACACCCCTGTATAAAAGTAATTAAAACCGTGAACATGAACCAGAAGTTTTTAGCCAGAAAAACAAAAAGAAAAAGTAAAAACTCTGTAAATTTTTAATTTGAGAAAGGTTTTTGTAGCGAAAATGAGCCGCTGAGAGTTCTTTGAAAATCGCTAGATTTCCCGCTTACCGCTAAAACGTATTTTTTCCCGCGATTGACATTTCAAAAACGCTAGATCTAGCGGGAAAATCTCTGAATTGGCAACAGTGAAGTAATTACTTGCAAGTAGTGTATACGTATTATCAACAAAAAATCGAGGAAACAGCCGATTGGCTGAATGAACAAAAATTGTGTGAATGTTAGTGAAAAAGTGTCAGTGTATTGAGTTTTTCGAACTTGCACTTGCATGTGGAAACGGGGGGTTAGTTAATATATGTATATAGAGGCGAATATATATTTATATCTACTAGCGGACTCGACGAACTTCGCCTCGTCCCAATTTTAAGCCTTCAGACAAACTTTAGAGTAATAATACAACACAAATATTAAAATTTTTAATATGATTTATTTGAATGGAATCAGTAGAGAGCGATTTGATGTACAAAAATCTATAAATCACTAAATATATAAACCATCTTTAAACGCATAAAATTTGGCGTTTAAACTACCAACACAGACCATATGAATTTGATAAGATTTATCGTAGTGCTGTCACATGTTATTTTTTTACCACATATAACACATGGGAGAATGATTTATAGTTGCTGAGTTTAAACTACATATAAATTCAAGTTTAGTTCAATTAAACCAGCGTTTAAACCATCAGTGGTTTATTAGCCATTATTGTACAAGTTTTTTTTTAGAAAAACTAAAAAACAACTAGTTAATATTAGTCAGGGCCATTTTTTTATGTTTTTTTTATATTGGCAGGACGATTTTTCGAAAAAAAAAAAAATCTGACAGCACTATTTCACTTGTTTGTTTAATTTGAGTACACTAACTGCCTGCTTTTAAAACACGAGTGCAAAACTCCTTCAAATTACTGCCTGCTTTTAGATCGCGAGCACAAAAGTGACTCGTTTAACTAATATTTAAAACAAAATTTAAAAATGTCCATTCCTTAAGGGGGCTCCCATACAAATATTGCGATTTTTGAAATTTTTAAATTAATTAAAATTTTTTGACTTTTGTGAATAAAATCAAAAGTTGTTAACAGATTTTAATCATTTATAGCTGTAATTTTTAATAGATTTTTAACAAACAAAAATTTCGAAATGTTGATTAAAAATTATTTTTGTTGCAAAAAAAAAAAAAAAAAAAAGTTTCTAAAACGACAGCGCATGTTAGAAAAAAATTTAACGTTTAAAGGAAATTTTATTGCGGATTTTCGTTTTTTTTTAGTATGTAATTTCAATAAACTGAACCGTTTTTGAACCGGTATTGGATTCAGCGTACCCGAAAAAGGTTTAAGCGCCAGTTGCCAAATTCTAGCACAGTGTAATTGTTTGATAAAACTTGCGAAAAGCAATAAAAAACATTTTTAAATATAACAATAAAAAAAAATTAATTGGACTTTATATTTATACTGTGTACTTTTTTTCTTAACCTTTAATAATCAATGTACTTTAATTGCAACAAAAAAAGTTGGGAACCCTATATGTAGTTGTGCTGCGATTTAACTTTGAATAATTAAGTTTAAGTTATCGACGTCCTTATTCTTCGCTGCTATTTTTGCCCGTTCACCAATCCAATCGAGATTTTTGTAGTTTTGTGCAATGTCGGGGAACACTTTGCTGATGAGCTCCTCCTTGGACGATGTGAATTCACAAAAATTTTCAGGGAACGATATCAATCCATTCGAAACATCAATAGGAATTTGGCCGTTGCCAAGCTCCAGCAGTTGTCTCGAGAATTCAGCAGCCGATGGGTCGTTCTGCAACACGACTCTAATGTTTGCGGTCAATTGCAACTTCTGGACATGCCTCCACAAAGACGACGATTTCAGGCAGGCGTTAAGTTCATCTGCAGCAGAAGATTTGGGGATGACGGGAATTGTTTGACGAAAATCTCCGGAGAGCAATATCAAAGCCGCACCAAATCGTCTTAAGTATTAAAAATTCTATATTTTTTGGTTTTGTATGATTTTATACTTAATATTTTTTTATGTTTTAATAGAGTGATATATCCGTGTTTATAAAAAAACGATTTTTTTATATGACGATTTTTTTACGGGTTTTTTCAAAACTACTGACGATTTTGACGATTTTTTTTTTTAAATTTTGACGATATTTCGAAAAAAACATCTAACATCACTGCCTTAACCCCAGTATTTACTCTCGGTAGTTAGTAGTAACCGTAGTTAGTCGTATTTACCCGAGCACCTCGCTCTCGAATTCCGTAGGTGCCCGAGTAAAACCGAACCAGTATTTAGTCCATCACCACGCTCTCGCATTCCGTTGGTGCCGAGTAGTTAAACCAGTAGTTGGCCGTATTTACCCGAACACCACGCTCTCGAATTCCGTAGGTGCCCGAGTAAAACCGAACCAGTATTTAGTCGTACACCACGCTCTCGCATTCCGTTGGTGCCGAGTAGTTAAACCAGTAGTTAAGGCAGCGTTACCGTTGGTGCCACTAAAGTGGCAATTTGACACTTTTTCGGCTGCTTGGATACTATTTGCCCACTTTTACAAAATGCACCCAAATGTGGTACTTTTTGTGATTCTTGCCACTTTTGTGATACTTTTTACGTTAGGAAAATATACATTTTCCTTTCTGTTTTATTATAACTCCCAGCTGTAATATATGATAAGAAATTAGCGTCCTTGGTGGGTTCAAGTCTTTTCCAACCGCCACAAAATGCTTTAGAAAAGAAACCTGTTTTATTTAACATGAATAAGGGGGTAAAGATATCTCGCATATATATATTGGTCGTGAAGCAGAAACCGAACTATTGTGTACCGAAAACTTTTCTAAAATTTGTGTAATTGACATTAAAAATCAAAAATTTTGTAGAGAATTGATAACAAGAATTGATATAAAAAACAAAAAGCTCAATATATTGAAGTATTTAGACCCATTATTTATAGTGTCTAATGAAGATATAAACTATTTCGAATTAGCTTCAGAGTTTAAAGATATTATAACTGACCCAGATGCATTTATACATTAATTTAAACTTCAAGAGAGTAAAGTAAATGACACGAATTATGAACACATAATTAAAATTTCGAATGCTGAAACTTTTTGGCGTGAAATTGGAACATGTATTCAGAAGGAAAAGTACAAGAAATAGATTAATAAATGTATTTATTAAAAACACATTACATAAATATCTTTTATTCGCTGCAAAAATGTCATAATCCAAAAAACATGTTTTGGCAGAAAACAAGTTTAACGGGTTTGAATTACCAAAACATTAAAGTTAATATTTTATAAAAATTACTTCTCCAGAGAAATATTTACAAAATGTTTATTTTAGTTTTTACAACAAATGGGCCATTTGTAAGTAAGTATGTATGTCCATTGTAAAACGATGAATTGTTTTTTAGTGCATATAATTACTATACAATGTTTTTTGTTATGTTTTTATACCATTTAAAATGATAATAAATAGAAAAAAAAGTACCTTTTTGGTACTTTTTTTAAATATCCGACGGTAACACTGAGTGAAGGCTCAGTTAGGCGAACGCTGCCGTATCCGTAATGTACCGCACCGTACTGTAAGCACGTTGGTGCACTTATAGAACGTTTAAAAACGTGTCACATATTTTCCCATACATAAACAAAAAGCAATAGTATACATAAAACAAAACACTCAGTGATGGGAATCAAAAATGTTGAAATGGTGACCGTTGTGCAGAAAAGGTACCACGTGATTTAAATGGTATTAAAACAGTATTTTGTGAATGTAAAAAATGTTAATAATTTATAGCTTTGCAATAAACAAATTTGTATTTTAGCATATATAAATTTTTTAGCATACATATATTGTAAATGGGGATACACCAAACAAGTTTTGGTACCATTTAAAGTCTCTTATATGTTTCACATTTCCATTGTATATGTATGTATATGCATTTGTTTACTTTAAACATCTAAACATATGTATATTTGGAAATATGTTGTATTGTAAGTTGTTTTGTCGCAATTCCATAGATAAACTGTAAAAAGTACCAAAAAAAAAAAGAGCAACATTACCCGCATTCAATGTAACATACAAGCCGCCCATCACTGTTTTACAAATGTCACGTAACAACGGCAGGAAATTCTTTTTTAAACAGATTGGTACGTTGCAACTACGGTACATTGCATTTCGGTAAGCTTTTGTATTGGTTTTCATATAACAAAAAGCGAACAGCTGATTGATACAGTACATATACGGTACAGCAACGTTCGCATAACTGAGCCTTTAGCCGTATTTACCCGAACACCTCGCTCTCGAATTCCGTAGGTGCCCGAGTAAAACCGAACCAGTATTTAGTCGTACACCACGCTCTCGCATTCCGTTGGTGCCGAGTAGTTAAACCAGTAGTTAGCCGTATTTACTCGAACACCTCGCTCTCGAATTCCGTAGGTGCCCGAGTAAAACCGAACCAGTATTTAGTCGTACACCACGCTCTCGCATTCCGTTGGTGCCCGATATTATTTTAGATGGCAGTTTTTTAAAAATTGATAAGTACCTTTCTGAAGGAACCAAAGTAACAGGGACTATAAGATATTCCACTGCAACTTTAAAAAATGTTCTAAATTCTAAACCCAAAAAGGTTATCAATCTAGCGGACTTATCCTCTAATGGTCGTTTATTGTTTTGTCTTATTGCATTTGGATTTGCATTTTTTTACAACATTACAAAAATATTTGCCATTTCAGTCCCTATAAAACATGTAAAAATTTCGACCTAAAGTCCTTTAATTAGCAGTAAAAAGCACTGCTAAGCTATCCATACCACTGGCCATTATTGTTGTTTGTAATCTTTGCTGTAATTCAGCGCGAATTAATAATAGCAAGTAAAAATTTACGGCAAAAAACTGTGTGTGTATAGCTGCTGTAACATGTCTTCATAGCTGTATTTTAAATAATAATATCGATATTGATATTTTTCCTATCGATAGTTTCGATATTTTAAGACTATCGATAATATCGATAGTCTATCGATAGTTTCCCGGCACTAATTCTTACCAGTAGTGAATACGAACCAGCACTCAACCCGTAGTTAGTCGTATTAGGCCGACCGCCGAATTCCGAACCGTATTTAACCGAACCTGATAAACCTGAATCGTATTTAGTATGGTACCCGGGGTATTCTACCACTATTTAACCGAACCGTATTTAACCGAACCTGATAAACCAGAACCGTATTTAGTATGGTACCCGAGGTATTCTACTAGTATTTAACCGAATCGTATTTAACCGAACCTGATTAACCAGAACCGTATTTAGCCGAACGCCAAGACCTCCTTAATTTCTTGGTGTCCGAAGTATTTTTAAGTAGTGTCTAGTATTTAAGACCGTAGTTAGCCGAACGCCAAGGCCTCCGAAATCTCTTGGTGTCCGAAGTATTTTTAAGTAATTGCTAGTATTTAAGACTATAGTTAGGCACACCATGGTCGGACCGACTTATCCGAGGCCGTAGTTAGCCGAACACCCGAGGTTACGAGATCCTCCTGGGTTCGAAGCGCTCGGCCCAACTAGTCGAAGTAGTTAGTCGTGTGTACAGCCAACTACGGGGCGCACCGAATGTTCTGTAGTCGGCATAGTTTCGATCGTAGATGTAGATACTAACAACCTATAACCGAACCCCGTTTATTTTCATCTTCTCTGACAGATCGAATACTCAGTAAATTAACGCTGCCCCACAGATCGCCACCGTACGTGCTTAATGCCAACAACATCTAGCCGTTCCTAACGACACCAGCCGTACGTGCACGGAATTACGCTGCCTCAGCACCCGTTCCCGTCCACAGCCGCGCCGAATCAGCCGAAGGCCGTCGTAGTTCTAAGTATTTAGAGTAGATTAAGATTTCGTAAATAAAGCTTTGTTTAAATTATTGTAAGCGAACATACACGAAAACATCCCGTGTTTCATTTCAATGGAAGCAGACCTTCGAATTGACCCTGGACAGACTGAGTCATATCTCAGCTGGGAAAGTAAACTGCGTTACAAGTTAACGGATGCAAGAGCTTAAATGTCTATATATATAGTAGATAAGGATATCCGAAAGTCAAGCAGAAATAAGGAATTGATGGCTGGGAACATTGAAAAGAGTAGTGAGGTAGCTTTTTACTTAAATAGTCAGAAGGATACCAAGCACGTTTGAGATTGCAAAATTGCTCGTTATGCAGTAATTACATAGTCAGAATATACTGGGTTCCTGGATTGCGATGTCGAGCGCATTGAAATTGCTCACGAACTTACACAACAAGGCTCACCACAAGATTTTACACTCAGGGAGGTCTTTATATATTTTCCTTTAAGC
Source organism: Pollenia angustigena (assembly GCA_930367215.1). Lineage (NCBI taxonomy): Eukaryota > Metazoa > Arthropoda > Insecta > Diptera > Polleniidae > Pollenia > Pollenia angustigena. The sequence continues at coordinate 34,378,114 of OV884059.1, forward strand.
AACTATCAAAGGATCATCAGTAAGTAAACATATAAAAGCACGATTGACTGTCAGGTACCTAGCCATGCCAGACGTACGTATGTATGTATGTTTTTTTCTACCTAGTGCGCTTTTTCATTAAAATGATATAACATAAAAATAATTCTATATGTATTTATAAAAGTAATTTATAACACAATGTTATATTTTTTAATATTGTTATTAGTGTCCGACCGAACGCACTTTTTCAGACAGAACCCGAAGCCGAACTTCGGCAAACTTTTTGTCAATAAATCTGAACAATACTTCTTTTTATATCATATCATATTGAAGATTTAAAAATGCATTGCCCTTCAGAAAAGTAGAAAATATAAAAAAAATTTCAATTTCCATGAGAATGTCAACCACGATTCAAAAAATAAAATCGATTGAAACTTTTTTTCAAATATGGTAGAATAAAAAAAAACACTCAAAGATATTTGTTGCAAATTTTTAATTGGTACTATAAAAATTTTATAAGCTTTTAACGGTCGTCACGTACAATATTGTCGGTACGAAAAATGCAGCTAAATGTATAATCTTTTTATGTTGGTATTTAGTTAAAATTTGGTCCAATCTTATATTATTACAATCTAAATCATCAAATTGAAATCGGTCCATATTTGAACATAGCATCCATACAAATATGTATGTACTACTCCCGAAAATAGCTTGGTAAGCCATAAATGCCTTATAAAGGTTGGTAATGACATGAAAATTGCCGACAATAATTTTTGATAGGTACTAAGTTAAGGCGACCAGATTTTGAAAATAAAAATAGAGGACATAAAGAAAAAAAGTAAACAAATTTTTTGACTTCAAGATTTTTTTACATATTTTACAGACAAATTAACATTCCCATATTAATAAATGTTAAGAAGATTTAAAAAGAATTACATATCGTCGGCTTAATATGCAGACCTGCGAAATCCACTTTTTAAGTAAATTGAGATTTGATGTCGTGTTGTAGAGAAATATATGCCTCGTCGACCAGCATGTAGTTATTCTTCAATTTGAGTCTTGAAGTGTGTCAAATCAACTATATTTTTGGTTCTCCTCTCAAGCAGTAAATAGGAAAAATAAAAAGTTTTTCCTGTAAAATTTGTTGAAAGGGAGTTAGCAGGTTTGCATATTATGCCGAAGATGTATAAAAATTTACATTTACTAAGTAAAATTAGTTACAAAAAAAAACAACTAAACTTTAATAATCATTGCAAAAAATTATTCAAAATTTTATACTGCAAGTGTATGAGAGTCCAGTAGGAGTATGAACAGAACAAGCATGGCACAACATTTTCCATACGATTGCACAGAAAAAACCGTTGATCACCGTGAAATAAAATTTTTATTTTGATTTATAAAAATAAAAGCAAAAATTGGTCATGCTTTTAAAAATAAAGAGGACAAAGATGACAGATTATGAAAAAAAGATGATTAAAGAGGACACAAATTTTATAGAGGACAGCCAGTTAAAAAAGAGGATTGTCCTCTAAAAAAGAGTACGTATGGTCACCTTAACTAAGTCATGGGAAATGTTGTGCTGGTAGGTCAAAATTTAACCATAGGTCCTATATAAAGTTTATATTATAAACCCCTTCCTTAAATCGGTTAGAGGCAAACAAATCTTATATAGATGTATATATCTGAATATTATTCGGCCCAAATAACTTATATAAAATTCTTAGCCTCATAGCATAACGTTCTGGCGACCATGATTGTACATGGGGGCCTAATAGATTACACTCTCAAAAATTTATTTTTAAAATAAGTAGCGTATCATATGGTCGGACTTGACCGACTATACTTTCTTACTTGTATATATTTAATATCTTGTCAATACTATAAGAGACATTTTTCCATTCTTCTGGCAGAATTTTCTTCAGAGAGTGCTTGCTGCTTGTTTTTTTTTTCATTTGTCTGTAAAAATTCTCCCAGATGTTTAGTTGAGTTGATATCGAGCGTCTATTGGGCTGATCCAGGTGTTGTAGGTTATATTACAACAACCAACCATATCACGCTTCACTATAGATACTGTATTGTTACCGTTGGATTTCTTATTTCTACCTTTTATCACGTTTATTTTGTCCAACTTGCTTTCATCAAATTTTGGAGCAACGAATTTTTTACAGATGACAGAAAGCTTGAAGTCTGATACAATTTGTAAAGTAGAAATTTAACTATTTTACAACTAACATAATACCTTATTTATTAGAAAACAAGATGTACACTTTATTTTGACGCTCACTGTATTTTGTTTTCCTTTGAAAAGGGCATTTTAAAAATCAAAATTTATTGAAATTGTTGTTTGTTTGTTCCTTCTATTTATTTGCTTTCAAATGTTCAATTTGAAAACAAAAAAATTATTGAATTTTTCATTTTCTATGACATTACGGCCGTAACAGGCGTATGAAAAAGAATTCGATTTATGTCGATGTGCGACATATGTACGCTTTTACATCTACGCAAGCTATTGTGTGCCTTTGTATTAAATATTACAGGTTTTTATTTGACAACGTATCAACGTCATACGCTATTACGTTCGTGCGGTGCAATTGCATTCCTATGGTTATGAAAATGATTTTTAAACATTTTCAGAAAATTGTTTTGTAAACAAAAACATGAAACAAGTGTTTTACTATTAATGCGCTACATTTGCTAGAAATAGAGAGTTTTTTATATATTTTTAAAAACTTATTAATGTGCTGTTTTCACAACACAAATATATCAATATATTTTATTAGTAAAACACAAAATTTACTTTTTATTAGTCAAACACAGAAAAAAAGTAAAATACACAACAGAAAGTTCAATACACTTTGACAAGTTGAAACAAAACCACAACACACTTGACAAGATCAATGCATTAACACATATTAACAAATAATGAACAGCTGGCTTAACGAGCCCACCTTTAAGAAATTTCACCATGGTTTTTCTTTAAAAAAGTGTGCCCTTTTTTAAATCGTGCTCTTTTATTAGCGGTTTTCAAGTGTACAACTCTGCTTTCCTTAATACGATTTTATACTACAAAGCGTGAGTGTATTTTTCGTAAGTATTGTAAATTAATGAAGTTGCTGAGGGAGGGAAAGAGACATTTATACATAGATTATTCAACTGTTTTATTCAACCACAGCTTATATTTTAGTATAATACATTTTGTTGTTGCCGTGTTGTAAGTCTTAGGCCCGTTTTCACAACTTACCGATAGCTAAAAGTAGACTTTAACCGGACTTATAAAAGGGGTTATATTATTAAAACTTTACTTTAACCTGAAGTTAGCGATAAAGTAAATTAAGGTTCATACTACCTGGGAGGTTAAAGTAAAGTGGTAATAATGGAACACTTTTTATACGGTCAATAACTTCCTACCTTTAGCTATCGGTAAGTTGTGAAAACGGGCCTTAGTATATTAGGGACTTAACTATCAAGAGTGAAAACCGCTATTAACAAAATGTGGTCTTTTCACCTCTTCAACATCTGGCAACCCTACAGGTACCTAGGGCACTATATCCTAAAGTAGACAGTCAACTAACCTAAAAATCGCAATCGGCGTAGTTGCACGACATTGGTTTATTGGTTATAGGTTGAAAAAATATAAAGATGTACCATCCAAGACTTCTGCAGATTGTGCGAGGAAGTGAATAAAATTGAGACAATTGAGTATGTATATTGTATTCTATTGCCAAATGTTAAAGTTACACAGGTCTAGATCTTTTGGCAGCTATTTTTACGATGAACTAAGTGATGTTTTAAGGTGCATACTTCCAGAAAAAATAAGTTTCATTACGTGCGTTAGATGGCTGTCCGACAGGCAATTTGTAAGGGCTAATGAGGCCTTTCAACTTATACTTTTTTCAATCTAGACTAATTTCCCTTTTTCTCTTTCTTCTAAATTATAACATTAATTTTATTATTTTAATACACGTTATCGATTATTTAAATTGTAATTTAAATTAATAGCGGTTTTCACCCTTGATAGTAAAGTCCCTTGACCATATGAACCTTATTAATTTAGTTAAAGAACTAGGATTTACAACACTGCAACAACAAAATGAATTAGACTTAAATTTACTACGCTGTGGTTGGAAAATCCAACAAAAAGCTGTAGTTAACACGTTTGTTAAATTTCCCAGAATCAAACCGTTGAAGAAACTATATCTGTCTCTTTCCCTCACTCAGCAACTTCATTAATTTACAATACGAACGAAAAGGACACTCACGCTTTGTAGTATAAAATCGTATTAAAGCCTAGATTACACTATCTCACAAGTCTTACGTATTCCATAATACTTTGTGAGATGGAAATCTAATGAGTTTTGTTGCGACTGTCAAAAAATCTAATTGAACATGACAGTTTGTGTTCACATCATCTCACAAAGTATAAACACTCACACATGAAATAAAATGCAACCCTGATCCAATGAAAAGTATTATTGTTTTGAAATGTTTCAAAAAACGATGAAGTCGTACGGGATGTCAAACTTTTTTCTTAATACTTGTCATTTTCGTAACACATTGCATTCACACTATCACACTTTGTCATATTACTTGAGTTTTTGGCATGTATTAATACAAAGTATAATAGTGTAATCTAGCCTTAAGTAAAGCAGAGTTGTACACTTAATACAAAGGTGAAAACCGCTAATTTATTTAAAATAAACGTTGTACAATTATCGAAAACAGGAAAAGTAATAAGAGTACAGAAAAAATAAATTTTCCTTTTAAATTAAAATATCAAAAGATACTACTAATAATTAACAAAAATAATGAGCAAGTGGATAAATATAATATATTTTTAACACTCCTCCACAATTGCGAATTCCTTTATATTATTTCTATATTTACATATAATATTCTTATCAACATAATCTTTAACAAAATTAAACTTAATGTCTAGATCTATTGCTAAGTTTTTCTTCTTTTATAAGATTAAGGCAACTTCTGTTATCTTCAAAAACTACCGTAGGATGAGTTTGTTTGCAATTTAAGTAATTTAATATTTTTCGGATCCAGATAGCCCCCTTCAGCTTCCGTTGTTGATAATAATAGTTTTTTTTTTTTTACATGCCCAACTAACTGCACTGTTATTAATTAAGAAAAGTGTATCCAGAATTTGATTTTCTATCTATTCTACACTTAGCCCAGTTAGCAACAGCATAACCAATATGTCGATTTGGATTGGAAGTTTCTTCAAAAAGATTCAAAAATAGTTTGCTCGTACCTTTTAAATATTTAGCAACACGTTTTAGCTCATTCCTATCTTCTTGATTCGGATTACTTGTCTTTCTTGCAAGAATAGCCATACTAGCACACTGCAATATACAATAACGATCCCAGTAAACTTTGATATTCATCATTGCGCAGTAAAAGTTCAGAATCAGTTTTCCCATAAGACGGTTCAAGTGGATACTTAGATGGTTTTGCATCTTGTAAGAGAAATTTTATCAGCACTTTTTCAATGTATTGCATCTGCCGAATTTGAAACTGATGTTCTTTGGATTTTACTACTTCCAGCCCGAGATAATACGATATTTCACCTAAGCTATTTACTTAAAATTTTGTATTAAGAATGGTTAGTACATACTTTATTAAATTTCTTTTAGTAGTAGCAACTAAAGGGCTGCAAGAATACATTCATTTGTTTATTACACACAAGCATTCCAATATTCATTCAAATATTTAAATAGTTAAATACTGGCTTACAGAGTTTAAGAGTTAAAATATAAAAGAGAGTGTAGTCTGTGTTTTACTTTATCATAACAAAGGCACACATTCTATTCACTCTTTTTCTTTGAATATTTATTTACTCAATTTGCAAATGCAAACACACACAAGTATATGGTAACAGTTAGACTATGTGCAAGAAATACTACATAGTAAAATTAGTACTTATGTTTATTCTCATTACAAATATATCTCTATTAAACAGAATTTTGCAACAAAAATTATAAAAATTGGATTAAAGAGTATATTAAAAAGGAATTTAAAATTCTTGCGTTTTACGTTTTCGATTTCCATAACAAAAGTTGCTAGTAATAATATTAATGTATTCATGTTATGAGTAAAACATTCAAATAATATTATATTCGAAACTTATACACATTTTATTATGTCTGTTTTATTTGAATGTGGTAGTATTTTTTTCTGTTTACATACAGTTGTTTTCTTTTCTCTTTCGCCTTGTGTGTTTATTCATTTGTTTTTTTAACATAAAATGTAAAGCACTGCGTACTTAAATCGTTTGTTGTACTTTACTTTACCTACTTAAAAAACAAATGAATGTATTCATATGCCTTTTAAATGTAGTCATGCAGACCTTTAGTAGCAACTACTAAGTCATCTACATAAATCAATATATAAATATCTTCCTTATTGATGACTCTACTATATACTATTGCATTCTTGACTTCCATCGCCTTTAATAAACACTGGTGGTTGATTCATGAATATATTTTCTTTATTATATCCATTTAGAAAAACACACTTAACGTCCACATGCTCCACATGCATTCTTTTAACACTATCAATAGAAAGAAGTATACGAAATGTAGCTTGACGAACTACAGCAGCAAATACCTCATCGTAATCGCAACCATATTTTTGGTTAAAACCTTGTGCGACTAAACGTGCTTTAAAACGTTGAACTTTACCGTTAGCTCCTCTTTATGCCTTGAATGTCCACTTACAGCCAACTATATTTGCATATGGTGGTGCTTGCACTAAATCCCATGTATGGTTTTTCTTAGTGATTCCATCTCCTCCCTCATTGCAGACTCCTATTCATGTTTTTCTTGTTATGTGACAGCTTGCTTGTATATTTAGGCTCAATTATCTCATTTGATTCAGACAATTGAAGTGAATATTGCACAGGACGTACACCTTTATTTATTCTAGATATTATTCGAAGAGGTTGTTCAAATTCTTGTGTTTCTTCTTCGGATGGATTACTTGTAGAGTTTGAAAAATATTCAAATTCGCTTGTTGCACTGCAATAGGTACCAACATCAGAATCGTCATCTGCTATAACATTGCTTTTATCATTAGCTTTTGATGAAGTAGTTACTTCAAAATATTTGGTTAAAACTTTTGAAGAAACAAATTTAAAATTACTAATAGTAACTTTATTATTAGATGTATAAATAAAACGTAATCCTTTAGATTCTTCATCACAACCCATAAATATTAATAAATTTGATTTGTTGTCCTTTTTATTTCTACTAACATCAGGAATTATTACGTATGCCCTTGAAACAAATATATAAAGATTTTCTATGCATGGCTTACGATCTTCCCATCTTTCATATTGAGTACAGGGCATAGTACTTGTCACGAGCCGATTTTGTAGGTAGTTCGAGTACATAACGGCTTCCCCCCAACACATTTTTGGTAAACTGGCTTCTTCTAAAATACAACGAGCCATTTCGACTAGATAACGGTTCTTTCTTTCAGCTACCCCGTTTTGTTGTGGACAATACGGAACACTAAATTGTAACATTATGCCATAATTTCTAAGAAATTTAAACATCTTTTGGGATTTATATTCGCTACCATTTCAGACCTTATACATTTAGGGAATTTTCCAAATTAATTTTTTACCATTTCTACATACATGTGGCATCACTGTTGATACCAATTACTTAAATAATTGTTACTTGAAGTTAATGAAGTTTCTACAACTCAATCATTCTTTTCCTGCATTTTTAATAGAACACTTGTTTCCTTTTTTTAACATTTTTATTAATAGTTATAAAGTGTAAATTTAATTAAATAAACAGAATAAGCTTTAAATTATAAAGTTAATTGTTTAATTGTTTACAACGTAGCTAAATTGGTGACCCCGTGCGAAAATTATCGTGTTTTAAAAAAAATATTTTTTTACAAATATTTTTGCACCAAAATCAGCCATTTTCTTTAACCTCTTTAACAAAGCGCATTGTGCCGCCATATTTCTGCAAAACGAGCAACAGCGTGTTCTTCAGAGATGTCCCATGAAAACCAGCGAAACACTGTAAACACTAACGAAACCTCCAACGACAGTGGCTTTTCCCATGCATCTGCCAACGTTTCTGTCGTTTATGCCAGATTTCCAGTGCCACAGATGTCAAGTTGCAACATTGAAGCATGGTTTACAACCATGGATTTTTGGTTCACGGCATCTGGTATAACGGCAGACAGACAAAAGACGGCTACAATTTTGGCAGCTTTAGACCCCAGCATTATAGCTCAATTGTCGGACGTAATAGCCACACTTCCACAGTCGGACAGGTATGAATACGTGAAAACCAAAATCATTGAACATTTCGCCGACAGCGAGCAACGCCGACTTAACCGTCTTTTGTCCGAACTTCCACTCGGGGATAAAAAACCTTCGGAACTATATTTTGAAATGAAACGTGTCGCTGGTAACACACTGGGAGACGCAGCTTTAAAGGGTCTTTGGACGAAACGCCTGCCCGAGATGGCACAACCTGTCGTTGCAGCTTCATCAGGCCCCCCATCTGAATTTACAAAAATTGCCGATTCAGTCGAGGATGCTATGACGCCAAGTCGAATTCAAAGAGTTCGTGCACAGCCGTCAACTGAAATCAACGATCTGCGAGCTGCCGTTGTCGAGCTGACTAAAAAGTTCGAGAATTTGTCAACAGGGTCACGATCACGAGATCGTACAACTCAACGCAACCGTTCGAAAGGTCGTCCAGCCTATAACCCTAACGCGTCTGGTCATGAGTGTTGGTACCATACAAAATATGGCCGAAATGCTCAAAGATGCCGAAGTCCTTGCAAACATAAGAGCCGCCGTGTAAATACGGTACTTTCTTCTTCATCGTCTGATTGACTCGTCAATTCGGTGGAGGAGGGAGGCGAAATCCCCTCCACCAGCTGTCAGATATTTCGCCTGCAGGTAAAAGATAAACACTCAAACAAAAACTTTCTTATAGATAGTGGAGCTGATGTTTGCGTCCTGCCTTTGTCCTCACGATCGCAAGATTTCCGCCCTACTGGTACCGCTTTATATGCCGCCAACGGTTCTCCTATCAAAGTAATAGGGGAAAAGCGTATTAAGCTTGACCTTGGCCTTCATCGTGATTTTGTTTGGCCCTTTGTGGTTGCGGATGTAACGTCGCCAATCATCGGCTCTGATTTCGTCAAGCATTTTGACTTACTTATAGATTTACGACGCAACCGTCTTATTGACGGATCAAACCGACATTTAAGAACATCACAGCTGTCATTAAAACTTTTGATTCAAACCATCCTTTCAGCGACATCATTTCGCAGTTTTCCAGCATAACAAAACTTTCGCCATATGGCTCAAAAACAACATCTACAATTTCTCACAAAATCGAAACATCTGGTCAACCCGTCTTCTGCCGTCCTCGAAGACTTTCACCTGAGAAGTTAGCCGCTGCAAAAACCGAATTCGAATTCCTAATGAAATCTGGCATCTGTCGACCATCCAAGAGTAACTGGTCTAGTCCACTACACCTAGTCAAAAAAAGTGACGGGACATGGAGACCATGCGGGGACTACCGTGCTTTGAACGCCCAAACGCTGCCCGACAGGTACCCCCTTCCGTATTTATCGGATTTTACTTCAAATTTAAGAGGTAAGAAAGTATTTTCAAAAATTGACCTTCAAAAGGCCTTCCATCAAGTTCCTATCCATCCCGATGATGTCTCAAAAACAGCTATTAGTACGCCGTTCGGTTTATACGAATTTAACTTTATGACGTTTGGGCTATGCAATGCCGCTCAGACGTTTCAGAGACTAATCGATGAAGTTTTACGTGGTCTGCCCTTTGTCTTTCCCTACATCGACGACATTTGTGTAGCATCATTTTCTCTCGAACAACATCGTCACGATCTTATGGAAGTCTTTCGTCGTCTCCAGGAAAATAATCTGGCCATTAACCTAAAGAAATGTGAGTTCGGGAAAAGCGAGATAAAATTTCTTGGGCATCTCGTCAATGCAGATGGTATTAGACCTCTACCGGAGAAAATTACTGCTATTCAAAATTTTCCGAAACCAAAAGTAGCCCAGGAGTTGAAAAGATTTATCGCAATGATAAATTTTTATAGGAAATTTTTGCCACAGGCAGCCTCTTATCAAATGCTATTACAAGAGTTAATAACGGGCAATAAAAAAAATGATCGAACGCCCTTGATATGGAATCCCGAGGCCGAAGCTGCCTTCAAGCGATGTAAGGACGAACTAGCTAAGGTAACACTCCTATCACATCCTGCTCCTGAAGCTGAACTCGTAATTCATACAGATGCTTCCGATACAGCTGTAGGCGCAGCCTTACATCAGAAGATCGACGATACACTCCAACCATTAGCTTTCTATTCGAAAAAATTAACGAATGCTCAACGGAAATATTCAACATATGACCGAGAGCTCACCGCTATATACCAAGCCGTTGCCCATTTTCGATACATGATTGAAGGACGCAAATGTTATATTGTTACCGACCACCGACCACTAATTTTTGCCTTCCAGCAAAAGCTTGATAAAGCTTCGCCGAGAAGAATTCGTCAGCTGGACTTTATCAGTCAATTCTCTACCGACATCCGCCATATGCTAGGCTTGCAAAACGCTACAGCAGATGCACTTTCCCGCATAAATTCGATCAACACCGTCGTGGATTACGCACGAATAGCAGCCTCTCAAAAAGCCGATGAACAACTTCAACAAATGATTCAACACCAGGGTACGCAACAAAATTCATTACAGCTCAAATTGTTTTCGATTCCAGATTGTAAGGACCAACTTGTGTGTGACACAATGACGACACGTATACGTCCTTACATTCCATTAGAATTCCGACAGCAAATCCTTTCAAAAATTCATGACTTGTCACATCCTGGCGTGCGTGCCACCACCAAATTGATAACGAGCCGATTTTGTTGGCCTGGAATCAGAAAAGATACTGCGTTATTTGTACGAAACTGTTTACAGTGTCAGAGGTCCAAAACTCAACGACATACACGATCTACACCTGCTAAATATGAGCCGCCTAAAGAACGTTTCGCACATATAAATATTGACATTGTAGGCCCCTTCCCGTTATGCGAAGGTCAAAGATACTGTCTGACAATTGTTGACCGTTTTACACGTTGGCCTGAGGCAGTTCCGATACCGGATATGTCAGCGGAAACAATTGTTAAAGCCTTGCTTTCTCAATGGATTTCGAGGTTCGGCGTCCCATCACAAATAACATCAGACCGTGGCCGACAATTTGAATCTGCTATTTTTGCGGAACTTATTAATACAATTGGAGCAACGCACCTTAAAACAACACCATACCACCCGCAATCAAACGGTATTATTGAAAGGTGGCATCGGACGTTTAAAGCTGCCATATTGTGCCACAATCCGGCTAAGTGGGTGCATTATTTGCCAATAATTCTATTAGGACTTCGAGTTGCGTATAAACCAGATATTGATGCTTCTCCTGCTGATTTAGTATACGGCACAACATTAACTGTACCGGGAGAGTTTTTCCAACCAACAAGGGCTCCTGTTTCAAATAGTGACTTCGTGAACGACTTTCGAACGGCTATGCAAAATCTTAAACAAACCGACACGGCTCATCATTCAACGCCTCGAATATTCATCTCCAAAGATCTTCAAAGTGCAACACACGTTTTTGTTCGCAACGACTCAATAAGACCATCTCTTACTCATCCTTATGATGGACCGTATTTAGTCACGAATCGCTCGAGTAAATTTTTCACAATACTGATCCGAGGACGCCAGAGTAATATCAATATAGATCGGCTGAAGCCAGCATTTATGGTTAACGACGATTCATCGGTTCCTGTTCCATTACCTGATAGCAACGTACCAAAGGCGATTGCCCCCAACAAAAGTCAACAAACAGCTAAAAATATTGCACCAACAGATGACACCCCCCTGACCAATGCTCCACATGAAGTCGTACAACCAAAAACAACCACAAGTGGCAGACATGTAACGGTCCCTCTGAGGTTTAGGTGAGCCCCCTCCGGCGGGGGAATGCTGTGGCATCACTGTTGATACCAATTACTTAAATAATTGTTACTTGAAGTTAATGAAGTTTCTACAACTCAATCATTCTTTTCCTGCATTTTTAATAGAACACTTGTTTCCTTTTTTTAACATTTTTATTAATAGTTATAAAGTGTAAATTTAATTAAATAAACAGAATAAGCTTTAAATTATAAAGTTAATTGTTTAATTGTTTACAACGTAGCTAAATACATTTTCATTTTGTCAAAAACTTCTGATTTATCATGAAGTAAATATACAACAGTATACAGGCTATAATCATCAATGTATGTTATAAAATACTTTTTCTTCCCAGGAGTTATATTTTGCATAGGTCTACAAACATGTATGAATGAGCTCAAGCACTAACTTAGATATATATTGTGTTTCCTTAGGAAACGGTTTCTTAGTTAATTTACATTTAGCACAAACCTCACATGTTGTCTTAATACCACAATCAATTATTTTGAAATCTTTATTTAGCTTAACAGATTGCAAGCATTTATGTCTCTGTGCCCAAAAAGTTTATGATAATAATGAAGGCATTTACTTAGGTTACACGCAGTCTTCTTTGTTTCATGACGCGGTTTTGTTTTTATCTCGTATAAATTGTTAACACATTTTGCATTATGTATCGAAAAATAATACCTTGAAACTTTTTGATGACAACTTCTTTACAGATAACAAATTTGCTTTAAAATATGGTATGTATAAAACATTTTCGACAGTTATAACTTTTTCAAGCCCTTCTTGATTAAATATTTTAAGACGTTATAGGGGCCTAAATTGTAATTTAAATTAATTTATTTAAAATAAACGTTGCACAATTATCGAACACAGGAAAAGTAATAATGAGTTTCCTGTACACAAGCAACTTGTGTTAACATAGTTCATACTCAAAGCCTGTTAAGACAACAGAATGGATATTTTTTGCCAAAAATAAATAATTTGAGACAAAAATAAATTTAAAAACGGTAATTCTGAATAATTAATAAAACATTTATTTTTTTTACTTTCAGCTATGCTCTATTACAAAGAATCTATAAAAATTCTGAATAAAAACTATATAGTTCTGAAATCTAGAATACCTAAACTATCAACCCTATTAGTCCATATTAGAGCACCATTTCGATTTTGACCCATTTTCGGGTTCTGAATGTAGGACTTTTTTAATTGTTATTCAATTCCGGGCCAAATTGTTTAAATAAAAAATAAATTTTTAATATTTTTAATTAGGCTTAAGTTCATCAAATTTAATTTTCATTAAATTATTTTTATGAAGAAAGGAATTTTTATAACATGAAAATTAATTAAAAAAAAAAGCATTTGCATTGCTTTCCATATAACAGAAACGATCAGCTGTTTACATTACATTTACATTTCTACATTTACGGTCGGCTAATGGGACCTAAATGCTTAACTGACTGTAATGTCACTTAACCGTAACGTGCCAACCTGTAGAAAATAGAATTTCATTACGAGGTTACGTGACAGTTGTAGATAGTGATGGGCTGCTTATATTTTATACATACATATTTTCATTTATACAAATATATGTTTAGATGTATAAAATTAACAAATGTATACATATCCACAAACAAACAAAGTCTGGTTTTTAGTGGTATCAAAACCTTGTTTAGGTGTATGCACATTTTGAAATTAATGTCAGAACATGTGTACGAATATGATATAATACATACATATTTGTTTTTTGTAAATCTGTAATATTAATATCAAATATTAAATTATTTATTTATTTATACATGCAAGAAATACAGTTTTAATACTATTTAAATCACTTGGTACTTTTTCTGCTAGTACTAAAAAAATATTAGAAATGCACTATATACAATAGTTGCAGTTTTATTATATATCTAAAACGCTTCACCGTCAAGACTCGCTGTTTGTCTTCTAATTTGGAATACATTGTGAGGGTATAACATTTATTCAACGAAAGTACTGTAGTGTGCCCTAATACACTTTACCAAATGAATATGGGCCACCCTAATAAATAACCAGCATGCATAACAAAATAACTTGATACCACACATACATTTAATAAAAACAAATCGATGAACATTGATTTGTCAAAAGTGCAACATATGCAGTTTGGAAAATTTAGTGACTAATTTTTTAACTCAATTTCCCAAACTAAATTATGATTGGTTATGAAACTCAAAAGGGGAAATAGAATAAGAATTAAGCTTAAGATAATTTTTGTATAAAAAGGAGCGCACTGCCCAAAATAAATTAGATTTAATTTTGACTACAAATCGGCAATACCTGCCTTGTATTTTCAATTATACAAAATCTCCTTTTACCCTCAAACCTTTGAGACTGGCAAAAGTAAATAGCGTGGCTAGTGGCAAACTTTGCCAGTCACAATTATAAATAATTCTTTTTACACTTAACATTACATGGTGATCCTGCCTAAACGGACCAAAATAATATTCTGAAGGCAACATATCCTAAACGGACCAAAAACAATATTATTGTCAGAAGTTTAAAAATGGCCCGTGCCAAACAGACAGCTCGTAAATCCACTGGTTAAGAAGTGCAACATGTACTATTCCCATTCATATAACTTATCAGGTATGTTCTGAAAATCACTTTTTGTGAAAGTGATTTGAAAGCACAAAAAAGGCGTTCTGGACAAAAAAATTTTTCATAATTGTGATTTTAAACCAGTCAGCTAAGTGGCCGCCGATTAAAATTACTTGCTTATTTGTTTCCACCATTTTTAACTAAGTTAAAACTTTTGTGGTTTTCAAAACACCCATTAATCACAATTGTGATTTCAAAATCACAAGTGATTTGAAATCTTGTGATTTACAGAACATGCCTATATAACTCCCAATAACGCGTCTAGAAGTTCGTTTTGCATTCTAATTCGTATAATATTTAATGTACCTATGAAACAGAAACGTCAAATCTTTTCATTTAAAAAACACGATTTGTATTTTGAAATTTTTTGTAATGCGATTAAGAAAATCGACAACAATGACAATCATTTTGGAACAAAAAACAAGCTAAGCGACATCTGTTGGACTTCATTGTCTAAAACATTTTCCAAGCAAAAGAAGATTCGGAACAAATCTAGTTTACCAACGCTCCAAATAAAAAAAGGATCTAGAGTGATAGAAAATTGAAAAATAAGAAGAAAAAATTAAATAACGTTTTTAATTTTCATAGAAATTTATAATTTTTGCTTTGCATTTCTAAAGGTAAATGGCCAATATTGGTATCATTTTGAAGGTTTTGACTCAGAGACCTGCGCCGTCAAGTTTTGTCGGCGGCGGCGGCTTGCAAAAATATTGCCGTCGGCGGCTCAAAGCCGGCTTAAGCCGACTTAAACTTAGGCCAATTTAAAAATAATTTGTTTTACCAACTTTAATATTTTAGTTTGAATAATAAAATTAACTTGCATATCTGTGGCCGTATGGAAAAACTAGATAACTCCATTTTTTGAAAACACGAGAAAAACACATTTAAAGTTTTAAACATATTTCGCTTATTATTTAATTTGAATTTATGTTACTATGCATGGGCATTTAATAAAACATAATTTTAAATAATGTTTAAAATTTCTGGTTCCATTAAACTAATTTTTGGAAATTAAACCCGAAAATCAATGTCACTTATGTTGTTTTTTCGAAAAATGGAGTTATCTAGTTTTTCCAAAAAAAAATTTTTTCTTAAATTATATTAACATTTTACGGAATTAAGGCAACTTAAGTAATGATTTGTGGAAAAACATTTCAAGTTTTTGACTCAGTACGTTTATTTACCCGTTTTTTCTACGAACAAATGGAGTTATCCAGTTTTTCCAAAAAAAAATTTTTCCCTTTATGCTTATAGTATATCAAAAAAAAAGCTGAGTTTTTGTTTGTTTTAATGCATAAACATAATTAAAAGGGTTACCCTTCTTGATTTTATGAAATTTATTGGCCAGTTTTTGGGGCGTGGATTAACGTCATACTCGGTTTAACATAGGTTGAACTTGAAAAACAGCTATTGACTTTGTAGTTAATTTTATTTGACTAAATACTAAAATTTTAAACAAAAGGTGTTCCGTTTAGTTTTTATACTAAACTTGGTAATAAGATCGTTTTTAGCTTTTTAGTTTAGCTGACCAAAAACAGTGTCTTAGGCTTCTACTTTGTTTTTTATGTTTTTCATAAAAATAAACGTAATAGTTACACATGCGTGCAAAAAAATGTAATAATCAACTCAAGAAAATCAACAATCCGACTAACATAAACGTAGATCCAGACCTTGACCTCACGCAAATGCAGACTAAGT
The DNA here is from genome assembly GCA_930367215.1 of Pollenia angustigena. NCBI lineage: Eukaryota > Metazoa > Arthropoda > Insecta > Diptera > Polleniidae > Pollenia > Pollenia angustigena. The sequence goes on from OV884059.1 coordinate 34,394,464, forward strand.
TGGAGGAAAATATTCCAGAAGGCAGCACTGAAGAAAATAAAAGGAAGCAATACTTGATCGGACGAAGATGTCGTAAATTTAGAAATAAATACATCAGAAAACAAACTGAAATCAAGCCGGAAAAAGCTCAAGAGAAGTTTTATTGATGAACATTTAACATTGAGAAGATCGTCAAGATTGCAGAAAAAAATAATTTTATAATACTAATATTTTATTAGTATTTAATATCGTATAGTGTTAAAAATATGAATATGTTCTTAGATTATTTAAAAAAAAAAATAAAGAAATTTACAACCAGACTCGCAATGTCGACAAGAACATTTCTTTCGCATATTTATATTTTAAACAATAATAAAAAAATAAAATTCTTTTTGTTTTCATCATGGGCCAGGCAGTTAATTTGTTATTATTGTAAGAAATCTGTGGCCGTATATAAAATCTAGGTAGCCCCATTTTTTAATAAAGTTGGGTTGTCTTCCAAAAATTTATTCTTAGAAAAAAACTGGATAAAAGTTTTTATTATTTTTGTACGTAGAAGCACCTTAGTATTATCTTGGCAACAGAAACAAAAAAAAATAAGTAAGTTAAAACCTTTTTCAAAGTAACTGTACCACATAGGGTATGGTAGATCTATATGGGCTAAAAACTATTACTCGGAAAGATTTCGGGTGCTTGACAGTCGTATTCTATGAATCAAAAACTGCAGAAAAGATATAATATGCATATAAAGAATGCATAAATATATTCTTTGAATTCTCTAAAGTTGCAATTTTTAGGCTCAACATTTTGAACCGAATTTCTTCTACATCGCTCTTTGTCTTTTACTTTTCGAGACAACACCGTTTTAAATTTCTAAATTTTCTGTTTTCTAAGAGACTATGGAGTTAACTTGTTTTTTCATAAAATGCATGGAGTTATCTAGTTTTTACATAAAAATTGATATTTTTCTTATTTTTGTTTTTCTAATAACTATTAAATGAGAAACTATATCATTAGTGTCCAGCCCATACCACAATTGTGGAAATAAATTCATTCATTCATTCATTCTTTTTTGTAGTATATGATTACGCCCCCAGTTCTTGAAGAATTTGACAACAATACTAGTTGATTATAATCTTGTATATATATTTCATCTTCGACAATATCTTCTGTCATATGTGTTTCCGATAATATAAAAAAATCTGGCTTTTCCGTTGCTGCTATTATTTCTACTTGATTAAAGTTATTTGTAAGGCCTTGTACGTTTGTATATAATATATATATATTCTTTAATTGTTAAACGGATAAACCCATTTTTCTCTTTCTTATTTGAAGTTTATTTTGGTACACTGGGCATATTTTACTATAAGTCCCATGATTTTCATCTAATCCCATGTTTAATTTCTGATTCATCCTTATACAATTTATATATTTATTTACCGGTTCTTTATTACATTCTCTGGATTTGTGGTTTCCATGGCATTTAAAACACATTTCCTGATTCTTACATTCGATTGATAAATGATTGAATCCATTGCATTTAAAGCATCTCCTTACTTCAGTACCGTCAAAAACTCTGCATCTTTCCCAACCTATATTTAGCTTTTGCGTGTTTATTACCTTTGTATATGTTTCACTATCCGTTTTTATTTTAACATTGTATATTGTTCTGTTGTTTCTTTTGTACTCGTATGCTTTTATTACTTTAATTTCACAATTATTAATAATTGGATTTTGTTTCCGAATTTTTTCAATGATTTCTTCTTCTGAATATTTAAACGAGATATCAGTAATGTCTATATAAAATTCTGTTGGGCTGGGCACCTTAATTTCATAATCCTCACTCAATTTATTTTGTATAGCCGTTTTTATTTTTTCCCTTTCTTCTTCGTTTTCGCTTTGAATTACTAAAGCTCCATTTCTTCTGCTTTCTACATTAGTTATTTTTAAATTGATAGGATTCACTTTTTTATTTAGTTCTTCCTTTGTTTTTTCTACATTTTGTTTTTCTTTTGGTTTTATAATTAATGGCGTTTGTCTTTTAGCATCTGGCATCATTGTTTTAGATTGCACTGCATCAGCATATGACATTTTATTTTGTTTTCTGCTAATTTCTGTTAGTCTACTTTCACACGTTTCATCTTTTGATGCTCAACTCTTATGTTTTTAGGTGAGAGAAGAAAGAAGAAACGGGGTTAGTACAGAGATGCCTGTACTCGGTCAGTACGCTTTGTGTTCTTATTCGTTGGTATATGCCAGCAATGGCTGCATGTAATTTTTTTCTTTTCTTTTTCTCTTTGATTCGCTGTTAATGAAATTGTTGTTGTTTTGAACCGAAAAAAGTTGAAACCGATTGCTGCGTGTGATTATGTTGGCATCTTTAAAAGGGAATTGAAAAGAAGTTGAGCATCAAAAGATGAAACGTGTAAATCTAGACTTACAACATTTTTTATATCTTTGCACATCTTTATATTATTTTCTTCAATTTTGTTGCACATCTCATTGTTTTTGTTTTCAAATTGGTTTACATTTTCACATAATTTTTTTATTTCTTGAGCATTTTTTTCGAATGATTTTTGGGCACTATCAATTTTTTTTAATCTTTCTTCATATCGTTTTTCTATAGCCTCTAGTAATTGTTTTATTTCAATCTCATTTTCTTTCAACGACATTTTGAATTCATGTTTATACTCTGTTAGGTTTTGTTTACTTTTGTTGACATCATCTTGAATATTTTTAAGCACCAAATCCACATTTTGTATGTATTGCAGGCAGTCATCACATATAAAGCGCACATAATTGTTTGTTTCCAGAACCTTTGCTGAATATTGATCTATTCCGGCACATTTAGTTGTACAATGGTATTCTTTATTGCACACTCCCATACATCTTACACCTGTTTCCCCACGTATTGCAGTCCTGCATTTACTGCATTCAGGCATTGTGGTATTTTTTTTTTTTTTTTTTTTTTAGTTTATAAATAAAATAAAACTTTTCTCTTTGTAATTTTATATTTTAAACAATCTTATTTTGTTAGCAATGGTTTTATATAGTCCTATCTATTTTAAACCAAATAAAAACATTTAAAAATTTAATTTTTCTTTAATTTAATTTAAGCTTCACTTAAAATCCGTGTTATGCATGAAACAAACATTCTTCACACGCATTCTTACGCTCTTTCATTTAGTCCACGAAAGTACACACTCCAGTCGTCGATTACCAAGCGACGAGTGCACATGCGGCGGATGCTTACATATTTTTTGTATTTTTATTAAGAATATTTGTCTCTTTATTCACGAATACTAATAAAAAGCAATACAACCACAATTTAAATTTTGGACGTCACTGAACTATATTGAAATTTCGATCTGACCGAGTAACAGTAAATGAAACACGCCTTCTATTTTTGGTGTTAATTAATTTTCGTAAAAGTGGAGTTAACTACTTTTTTCATACGGCCACAGATATATACTTATTTTAATGCTTGTGGACTATTATCTATTCCTAAATGAGATTTTAAATTTTTACCGCAAAATCTTTGAAAATATACAAGGACTATATCTTACTCATAAACATTTTTATTTATTAAAAAAAAACTGTTTTTATTAAAAATAAAAAGAATGGAAAACAATTTTCTCTAGTTTTGGTTATGCATTTCTTGTAGGGAATATTCGATTAAATGACTGTGACCGGCGGCTGTTTTTAAGCCGACTTTATTCGATAAATTTTCGACGTCGGCGGCTGTTAAAAATAATCGGCGGCGCGGCTCAGCCGGCTTAAGCCGTCAAGACGCAGGTCTCTGTTTTGACTAGATCTTTCTGGATATATAGATTTTATTTAACAATTTTTAACTCTTAAGTCTGGGTTCACACTATGAAAGTTTTCTTTCAGAAAGTTTGAGTTTATGGGTAAGAGGGGAGAGAAGAATAGCCTGTTCTCTTCCCCTCTCACGTATAAAGTCAGACTTTCTGAAAGAAAACTTTCATTGTGTAAACCCAGACTAAGCTCACATTATAGCTTTTGTGTACTAATAACAAACTTAGCCGACTTGCATATCAGGCCTTCGGGAGGGAGCAAGGATTTTCTCCTCTATGGTATAACAAACACCGGCTTCGCTAACTAAAACTTTTTTTCTGCACCTTAAAAAATACTTAAATTAACCTAAAGAGGAAAAAATATGCGAATACAAAAACAAAATACCTACATATTTGCAATCGTGAGCAAATTACCTTTAACTTGAGTACCCACACATATCACTAAGCGGGCGGTGTTCTAGGTGTCCCCACGGGCATCAGCTCCCTTAAATTTTAATTTTGGGTTTTTTCTATTTTTATTCTGAATCGTAAACTGCACTTCAGCCAAATCAAATATTTCTATGAAAACTAAAAACATCCCTAACTCGAAAACTAAGCGTTTGCGCCAATTTTTTTTTTAAGTTTTTCTTCTCATTTTTCAGTTTTCTATCACCCTAGGTACTTTTTTTTAATTGGAGCTGCGTCGGTAAACTAGATTTACTGCCTGTTTTTAGAAAACGTAAACAAGTGAGTGGTTGAGAAATTATATTGAAAACAAAAACAAATTTTCGTTATTTATTGTTGTTTTCAATATAATTTCTCACTCACTCACTTGCTTACGTTTTCTAAAAACAGGTAGTTAAGCCAAAGATTCAGTTTTTTTCCTGCCCATGCACATTTTATTCCGTTAAACGACCATTTGTTGTAAATACTCAAATAGGATGTTATATATTGTTGTGAATAATTATATAGGTACATCGAATAAAAGAAGTCCCACAAAACCTAAGTAGTAAACCTAAATAGTAAAACTCCACATGAGTGATCCTATGAAAGAGAATTGTACATGTGTCTTTCTTTTGCTTAGAACAACTAAACTCAAGATAGGTATGTAAGTGCAGATACGTTTCTTTAAATAACATTAACATATCTGTAAAACTTTGTTTCAGTTTATAATTGTGATGCTGGTAATTTATTTAAGGATTCGATCATATACCTATGCAACATTTTAATACCTACATATATAGAGTATAACTATAAATCAAGTTGAAAAAAGAGGCACACATATCATGGCTGTACCATAAATTTATGTTCTGAAATAAGTATGTATAAAAGATATTCGAAAAAATGTTTAGTTGTATAATTCTATATAGGTAGTGAAAAAAAATTAAAATAACAAATAAACGGGAAAAATTCGACTAAAAACCAAGAAAACTAACAAAAACAAAATAACTTACATACCGACAACCATTGAAACAAATACATAGATACAAGAAACACAAAAACAATCATTTAAATCTAATCTAATAAGTAACCAAAAGAGCTACAGCACTACAACAAAACTATTTAAAAAAGCACTCGTACATTCATCCACTCACTCATACTGCAATTGAGTGAAGTTGAACAACGATTAGTAGGTAGTGAAAAAGACGAATAAGTAACTTACATACAGAACAAACAGCAGTCTGGCGGTCAGGCACACGGGCTGGCAATCAGGGTAGATGGCGGTAGCGGTGGTGGTTTTAAGACAAAATCTTCTAATTATTGTTGTTCTTATTACCACAAATCAAATTGGATATAAACAAAAATAATGCATCAATAACAACTGCATGGGCAGCATTTTAAAAAACTTATTTTCTTATTGCACTTTGTAATAAAAATTTAACAACTTCAATTCATTGCACATCGACAAGGACACATTCAGTACATAATACACTCCTTTTTTTCTTAAAAATATATTTTTTGTTAATTGAAATATGTAGATGCTAGTTCCATTGATCGGTCTTTTATTATATGTATGTATTTAAATATTATTTTCATCCAAAATTAGTTGCACCTTCTTATATACATAGGGTAAGTGCACCTAAGTTCGGCATGTACCAGTAGTCGGCATTTTTTGCATTTAAACGTTAATAAATAAGAAATGTAGTGTTTTTATTCATAAATAGCATCAAGTTTGTCAAGAAAATTTACTCATCTTTCCATTAGTAATAATTAAATTGGAGGAAGATGAGTATTTTTGCCAAATTTTGAAGTCTTGAGTGACAAGCTCTTGAACTTTTGCGGTGACCCTTGTTTTTCAAAAAAAAAATTAGTGGAAGAGCTAACTTAAAAAGGCAAATAGGCATATTATTTATGGAAAGAATGTTACCAATAAAGTTTAAAAAGGTAAAAAGTCTATTAAATTTTGTCGTAAAAGTAAAAAAAATTACAAAAAGTTAATATTTTATTAATTTTATTGGGTGCCGACATTAGGAACAAAAATTTTTAAAATTTCCTTTGTTCGGCATTGGGTGCCGACTACTGGCAAATCAGTATTTTTCTCTGATTACACTCAAATTTGAGTAAATTGTTCATCGATCGTGCCTCTTGCCTCTGAGATAACAGAAAATGAGTTTAAAACGAGTTTACCCAGTAGTCGGCATGATTTCTTTTGAGTATCTCATGACCTGCCGACTATAGGATAAGTGTTGTCCTAAAGTCGGCAGCAATTTTATTTCTAGTTTAACTGTATATGGGGTCCCAAAACAGTATATTTTTTAAAATTTGTAAGGACTATTAGATATTTGCATTTCATTTATATACTTATTTCAGTAAAGTTAAATATGAAAAGTAAGAAAACAATGTTAATGTTTAAATTTACTGAAGTGGCCCTACAAATAAAAGGTTTGATATCTATACTAGGTGCCAGCCAGAAATTAAGCTTTCCAAGCTCCACTTTACAGGACAGAATACAAGTTTAGTCAAATGCTTAAAAGGATAAGTTAGTAAAATAGTGACTCGTCCTCTCCAAATGCAAACTTCCGGTAAAAATTGATTATATTCTGAACACAGTGCAAGCGATTTTAAAGGAAGATGGAAGCACCATACTATTTAAAAATGATCGTCCTTGAATCGGCATTTAAGCTAAGCTGTTAAGAAAGCAGAGGCAATAAGTAAAGGACGAGCTAAAGTCCCTGAAGAAAAGCCATCTCATCGAACAAAATGTTGTTGAATATGTAATGGCGATAACATAAGTCCCAACGGTTGAATTTCCTTATGTAAGATTTGAATTTGAAATCAAACAATCAATTTTCCGATGTTGAAAGTGAACATTTTTTTTATTCAATTTATATTTTAATTGATTCCAATAAAATATTACATTCAAATTCACTTATTGCAATAAAAGTGAAATGAGAATCAAAATCTTCGTTTCCTTCAAATGAATCTCCTTACAAATTTAAAATCATTTCGAAATCAGTTTGGTTGAAATCATTTTGATTTCAGATTTTTATAGCTCTGCATCCAACAAAACTTATTTAAAAGAAAAATCTTAATCATTTGGTAAATTTAACAATAATTTTGTCACCGGTGATTTTGGTTAAAATAGTCCTTCATCAAGAAGAAACAACCACATTATTGTTGCCTTCAAACATGTTTGGGGTAATAACAAAAATATATTTAACACTTATAAAAGCATGGTTACCCATAGCATGTTGCTCTTGGAAAAGAGGAAAATACTATTGTTAAATAGAACTATTAGTGGTAAACAAATTATTGTCATATTTAGCCATAACATCAAAATATGGTAGTGACTACAACGATATGGTTAAACTAATCATAATATGTATTAAATTTCTCGTTAAAAATAGTTTTGTTGGAGGTGAAACTTTTTTTCTACGTGTGTACACCCAGATAAAAACATGTTTAAAAATGGTCACGTCCAACAAAACTATTTTTAAAGAAAATTTTGAACTTATTATGTTTAATTTAACCATATTGTTGTCTCCGACAATCATTTTATGGTTAAATGAGTCGTCCATCAAGAAGCTACAACCATATTATGGTTGCTTCGACCATGTTATGGTTAATAATAATTGAAATATGTTTAACACTTTTATTAGCATGGCTGTTTTTCAACCATAGCATGTTGCTCTTGCAAAAGAGGAAAATACTATTGTTAATTTGAAAACAAATTATTGTCATATTTAACCAACCATAATATGGGTATGGCGTCTTGATGGAGGACTAATTTAACCATAATATGGTTGTCGGAGACAATAATATGGGTAAACTAAACATAATATGTTCAAAATTATCTTTCAAAATGGTTTTCTTGGAGGTGACCATATTAAAACATGTTTTTTCTTTGCGTGTAATGCCTACTTAAACGTACAAATGTACATTTTAAGCATTTTAGAAAGTATAAAGCTTAAATTTTCAATAAATTATCAATTTAATTCGTAAACAAATTGGTTTTTCTTTCTGAAGATGATGCTCTGAAAAACGTTGGGTGTGATACGTGCCCTCTGTGGTATCATCTTAAGTGCACTGAATTCAAAAATCTAAAATACAGTGACGTTATTTAACAAGATTTTGTATGCAAAGCATGCACAGAAAAAAGTATTTAAGTTCCAGTGGGAAATGTTAAATGTTAAGATAAGTAAAAAATTTAATTTGTAACAAATAAAAGCTTTAATTACATGTTCATGTATTGATTTTTACTATTCAATATGATATGCCGACAATAGGAACAAAATATGCCGAAAAGTGGAAAATTTGTGCCGAATATAGGCAAACGTGCTCATTTTTTACAGAAGCTCAAAATTTGTCAATTTAAACATAAAATACTAAAATTTGAGTTGAATAATCTAAAAGAAAACAAATTAATGAAATATAATCAGTACTCATATATCCAATTGCTACTGTACACAAGGCAAGGTGAGAGTTAAAAAAAAAAGTAAAGCCTTAAACTGCCGACTACTGGAGCACTTACCCTATTATAATATAAATTTTCACTACTATAAAAGGCGCATCCACCTAAGCCCAATCTAAAGGGAGCACAATGTGTAAGCGAGCTAACACAATTTTTTCTGAAGGTTTAAGACGGAAACATTAAGTAAATGCGTTAAAGCTTCGATAAATGTGTAGGAGCATAATAAAATATCTTACAATGTATCTTATAAAGGATATATGAAAACTTAGATTGCGAATATGGGCGAAGGCGATTTTTCCATTTTTTTTCTTCTAAATTTTTTGTAGAGGGAGCTGCTGCGAGACGTGCAACGAACCACATTTACTTTCAGCACAATATTTCCACAAGTTTTTAGGGCAAACAAATGCCCGTGCAGTAAAATCAATTCATAATTCTATTATTATCAATGTTTTTATTTATATTTTTAATAACACTTGTCTTTTTAAATCTTTAATAATTCACAAAATTTATTTTTCTTTTTCCATCTCTGTGAGAGAAAATATTTATGTACTCGATTGAACTTCGTCAAAATGTCGACTACTTTAAAGCGTTGCCATACAAATACAAACAGAGATGCATTTTGTACAAAGTTGTAATTTTACATTTGAACGGTAATAAACGAAAAGTACTTTAAATATGTACATTTTCTAAACTGTACATTAAAGGCATGTTTACATGGTAAAGGCTAGCTTACACGGTAATACAATGTATTACGACATTGCAAAAAATGATGTAGCATGAGAAAAATCGTATCATGTAACTTGGTGGCCACACGATCAAGTTTTGTCTTTCAATTCCTTTCAATTTGCAATACACTCTCATACTTTTAATAACACACTCACAATTTTTTAATTGACCACGACATTGCTTTTAATTCCTCCTTTCCATTTGTTTGGCAATTTTACTTTCAATTTAACAGTTGAGTACAAGTTTGTCTTTATAAATTGTTTTCTTGTTGACATCTTGAAAGTAAATTGCTTACAAATTGAGTGCAGCCTACGCCACAGCTTTCAATTTATATAAATTTTGACAAGCAGTATATGTAAAAGACTATCAAGAACAACTTGAACGTGTGTCTGCAAGGTAAAAGCATGTAAAAAATATGACATGCAGTCGGTAAATGTGTTTTTTTGTAACTTGGAGACCACACGGTCAAGTTTTGACTTTCAATTCCTTTCAATTTGCAATACACCCAACAGACCAAAACAGAGAAAAATGTAAATGAGTTGTAGAACAAGCTTATCATAAGAGATTTCCTACAACATGACAACAAATATGATTGCAAATGACTTATTCTCTCTATAGTTTTGTAAGTGTTTTTGAGAATGCCGTCCCGTTATTTGACGCGTGCCTTAATTGTGAATTAGTTAAAGTTTTCAGTCTTTGTGTATGGTTCGAAGAATGAAGTGTTTTAAATTGTTTTAAACAGTGCACAATTGTAAAAAAAGGAATTTAATATTTTATGAGTATAAAAACTTTTGTAAATATGCCATATAAATTTAAACAGAATGCTCGTAAAGAATGTAATTTATCTTATTAAAGCTTAGAAAAGCTTATTCCAATATTAGACTTATTAGCTTACATTAATTATATACAAGTAATATTATCGCAAGGGATCAGTTTTCATTATTAAATAACTGTTTATAAGCCTTTTATAATAGTAATCACAACACTTGCTACAAGTTCTTTCTAAATCGTTTTGGTTTGTTGGGCACTCACTTTTTTACTAACACACTCACACTTTTTAAATTGACCACGAGATTGCTTTCATTTTTACCTTTCCATTTGTTTGGTAATTTCACTTTCAATTTACCAGCTGATTAAAAGTTTTTTTTAATAAATTGTTTTCTTCAAGGTATATTTACACAAGGTAGACTCGTTAGCCCATATGTTTGTCAGCTGTTTACCCCAGTTATAACCCAAACGTCAAATTACGTGTATATGGGTCAAAATTTGTACATGTGTGCATTAAATTTTTTTTGTTTTATATGAAGACAATATTGACAACTCGGTTCTTGTCGGTTATTTTTGTAGACCAGGATATCTACACTCCCAAATGAGTCTAACTTGTGTTAATGTACCTTGGGTTTCTTGATGACATCTTGAAAGTGGCCGCAGGGTAAACCATTTTAAAAACTTACACAGCGTTTACATTTGACAGTACTGGCAAGACAGTAAGAAAATACATATTAGTGCCGATTCACACACGTCAAGTTTGACTCTTCAAGTCTTGATCTTTTAGGAGAGAAGGGAAAAGAGAATGCCATTTCTTTACCCCTCTCTCCACAAAACTCAAGACTTGACGAGTCAAACTTGACGTGTGTGAACCGGCACTTAGTTGCCAAAAACACTACTAACCATGGTGGAATAAACAGGTGGCAGCACTACGCCAGATGACGATTTTTTGCTCTTGCATTATTTGTCTAGGTTTATGTCAAAGTTTTGTTTATGTTTGCAAAAAGTCCACGTTTTGTGCTGTGATTATTGTAATTTATTAAAGTTTTTCATAATTTTAAATTAAAATAAATAAGATAAAATAAGATATTGACCATAATTAAACAAAAATTGGCTAAAAATTTATTTATTTCATCACGTTCAGCGGTACGCTTTGATTTTTGTTAAAAGTATTTTATGACTTACATTGCAGCCACACGATCAAGCTTTTCTTGATAGTCTTTTACATATACTGTTTGTCAAAATATGCAAAAATTGGCAGCTCTGACGTAGGCTGCACGCAAGTTGAAAGCAAGATGTCTTTCAAGATGTCATTAAAAAAAAATTTTTTTAAAGAGAAACGAAAAATTTGCTCACTAACCTTGAAATCAGCTGTTTTCTTGAACGTAAATTGAAACACTCACTGGCAAGAGAATTTTAAAGGCAAGTTCGTATCAATTTTTAAAAGTATGAGTGTATTGGTAAAAAAGTGTGAGTGTATTAAAAATTGATAGGCAAAACTTGATCGTGTAACCCTCAAGTTAAACGGTGATGTAATTTCCATTTTTGTTGTAATGGGTTATTTGTTGCCGTAACGATGCCACCTGCTTATTCCACCATGCTAATAACTGTCTTTGTGACGTAGGCGTCCAGACACGTGCGTGAACAAATCATACCGAAGAAAACAAACTTTTTTGCATAGTTGAAAAAAATAGTATAAAAGCAAAATAGTACTAAAGTACATGTTTTTTCAACCATTTTCAATTAAAAAAAAGTATTATATTTCAATTCCACGTGTTTTTGTAAACAACTTCAACAAAAAAAAAGTTTGTTATTTCAATTCCATGATGTCCGCAAGTAATAATATGACAACAAAAGTTAAAAATTAACTTGAAAAATCACATATATAGTTTGTTAGATTTTAAACCCGACAAATAACGGTGTGAGAAAAATTGGAAAACGTTATTCTACGTAGAAAGACCGTAGGAATCCAAATAACGGGTTGTCACTTTCGAGAAATTAGCCGTTTATAGGGTATACCCAAAAATGTGTAAAATTAGAAAACCCATATATATATTGTTTGTTACTATATAAAACCGACAAATATCGGTGTGAGAAAAATTGGAAAACGTATTTCTATGTAGAAAGACCGCAGGAATCCAAATAACGGGTTGTCACTTTCGAGAAATTAGCCGTTTGTAGGGTGTACCCAAAAATGTGTAAAATTAGAAAATCCATATATATATATTGTTTGTTACTATATAAAACCGACAAATATCGGTGTGAGAAAAATTGGTCAACGCAGTTCTATGTAGAAAGAACGTAGGAATCAAAATAACGGGTTGTCACTTTCGAGAAATTAGCCGTTTATAGGGTATCCCAAAAATGTGTAAAATTAGAAAATCCATATATATATTGTTTGTTACTATATAAAACCGACAAATATCGGTGTGAGAAAAATTGGTCAACGCAGTTCTATGAAGAAAGACCGTAGGAATCCAAATAACGGGTTGTCACTTTCGAGAAATTAGCCGTTTATAGGGTATACCCAAAAATGTGTAAAATTATAAAATTCATATATATACATATATATTGTTTGTTACTATATAAAACCGACAAATATCGGTGTGAGAAAAATTGGTCAACGCAGTTCTATGTAGAAAGACCGTAGGAATCCAAATAACGGGTTGTCACTTTCGAGAAATTAGTTTATAAGATTCATTTAGTTTATAAGATTCATTGTGGTGGCAATGATAATGAACAATGTAGGAAAATATATGTAGGAACAACTGGGACAAAACTGAAAATTAGATTAGCTAAACATAAACATGACCAAAAATATAGGAATTATAATTCAGCCCATGGAACGGCGTTATCAACTCATTGTAGGGATTTTAATCATTATCCTGATTTTGAAAACACATCAATTTTGAATACGGAAAGTTTTAAGAAACGTAGATATATGTTAGAAATGTTGCAGATAAATAATGTTCCATTTGAGAAAAGGATTAATTTTAAAATAGATACTGAGGGCTTAGCTCAAATTTATAGACATTTATTGAATAAAAATAAATAGGTTGATGTCAGGGATAATTATAAATAGGTATTTGTCCTTGATTGTTTATAAAATAAATTTCAGATGGTATAGCTTATTATTGACGGAAAGGGACATTAAAATAGGTTTTAGGCTTTGAATAAATTTAAGGGCACTGCTACACGTTCAATAAATGTCGTGATATTTGGATCGCGATCCATTTTAAAATATTGATGGATCACGAGCGTATGCTACATGTTCAATATTTATCGCGTCAGTATTTATGTTATTTTTATGTATTTTGTTTATTTTAATAATTTTTGCAGTGCAGTCGCTCTTTTTATTTTGTCGGAATAAGCTTTAGCCGACGAGTCCCGCAATTCCGGCAATGCCTCCAAACTAAAAATGAAATCTTTTAAAATAATTTTTTCACTGGTTAATTCCGATTCCACCGGCAGAACCCACTCGATTTCACTGTCTTCTGCCATTACCCTTTATTTCAATAAACTTTTCACAAATTTTGTCAATTGTTTTACTTTTTATTTGTTTAATTTTTTCCACTGCGTATTTTATTTCCTTTATTTTGACACTTTTTACTGACGTATCATGTCAATTATTTTACTTTTTATTTGTTTGATTTTTTCCACTGCGTATTTTATTTCTTTTATTTTGACACTTTTTACTGACGTATTAATTTTTATAATTATTATTTTATATCATGAAAATGCTACACGTTCAATATTTATCACGCGATCCACGATCCGCGATCTGGATTTTTGGATTTCATATTTTAGGCCATTCTGCGATATGGATCGCGATCCATCCATATTGCATGCTACACGTTCAATAAATATCGTGATACTAGAAATATCACGATATTTATTGAACGTGTAGCAGTGCCCTAAAATTTTGTTTTCCTTTTTTGTTTGTTTGTATTTTTGTTTAAAGTTTGTAGAATGGAATTTTAAATTTATTATGATAATTTTGTTTTTTGAAATTTTAAAATTGTAATAATCTTGTTTCGAAGATTATATGAACTGTTCATTTAATTGAACAAATCGACGATTTAAACGCAAACGTTTTATTTAATAATACTTTTCTTCAAGAACTTCAAAGAATTTCCAACTCGTCCGGTAAACTAGTACTAAACAAAGTTGTTGATTGGTTGAAGGCAGAAAGCAAAGTGACTTTATTCATGCATTTGGTCAAGGTATATTTATAGCAGGTAGTCTCGGAAAGTCAGCTGGTTATTTTTTATTTGCTTGTTTTGCGATACAAACTGTCAAATGTTGTATAGTAAACAAGTAAACAAGTTTTTTTGTCTCTTTTCAACCCCTTTGCTGTTTGACAGTTCGTATCGCAAAACAACAATAAAAAGCCCTGTTGTTTGTTTTATTGTAATCTCGCGGCTACCTGCTATAAATATACCTTGCATTTGGTGCTGCTTTTATACTAATTTCTAACATGAGTGTAAAAATAAGTACTTAACAATAAACATAAACAAAGTTGTATAAAAAGGTATAATAATATTTGACAGGGTTGTATTTAACTAAAATACGTTGAATTTCCGTTAAGTTTAAAAAAGTATTTAAAATAGTAGAATTCACAACTAATAAAGAAAACGAAAAGTAAATGCATAAAGAAATAAATAAATAATGAAATTAATAAATAATGAACTGCTTCAGTCTCCCCCTTTGATGCCGAAATCGTCCCGATGAGACATCAAAATATTCATTTTTTGGTCGACCTCTAGTTCTCATCTTGCCTACGGGTTGTATAGATTCATTTGTTGACCCCACTACTGGTGTTAGGGCTGAAGCATGGTAAGTTCCCAGAGGTAGATTCAAATCATCTTCATGAGCTATGGTGTAAGAAGTTGTACCCTTCTTTCCTATGACAATATAGGGGCCATCTCGCTTTGGAACAAATTTTGACGTAACTCCTTTGTTGCTGTTGCTTAAAACGTGTGTGGTTACCAATACCCTTGAGCCAATTTCTAATGGTGGTTGATTACGTCTGTGTTTATTGCTGTTTTGTTTGTTGTGGTCTTGTTGCTTGTAGACATTTTCTTTGACGTCCTTAAGAACATTAACCAGGTTTTGTAGAAATGGTGTAATTTCGGCTATGAAATTTTCAGACTGAATTATAGTTTTTACGTCATGTTGTACATCATCGAGTGTGCGTAGCTCTCTACCAAATGTTAAGAAAGCTGCTGTGTATTTTGTGGTTTGGCATAACGTCGTATTCATTGCGAAGCGAATTTTTTTTTTTTCATTATTTATTTATTGAATCTTCATATATTAAATATGAACTAACAATAATTAATCAAATCTTAACCTAATATTATTTTTTGTCCTGCCAGTGCCAGACAAAAATTTTCTTCATCGCGGGTTCTGTTCACTTTTATAGGTGTTTATCGCTCATCTAATTGGATAAGTGCTGCAGTGTCTCTTCTTCTTAAGCGAGTGTGGCCGCTATCATTTAAAATATTTCGTGCTAGTGGGTTCGGGTGCAATTCGAGCCTTTTTAAGTATTTTACTGCATATTTCGTAATCATAGTTTTAACTAATGGAACATTGAGATCCTTGTGAATATTTGAGTTTTTAACATACCAAGGGGCAGCTGTGATTATTCGAAGTAGTTTATTTTGGCGCCTTTGAATTTTTTCGATATTAGAGGCCGAGGCAGTGCCCCATAACTGAATATAGCACCCGATTGGTTTTAAGATGGAGTTGTAAAGAAGAAGTTTGCAGTCGAGACTAAGGACAGAGTTTCTTCCAATAAGCCAATGAATTTGGGTGGCTTTTAGTTTCATTTGAGTTAATTTTGCCTCTATATGGCTTTTCCACGTTAAACGGCGATCTAGATGAATACCGAGGTATTTTACATGCGAATTTTGAGGTATTATTTGATTATTGATTTTAATAGGGGGGCATGATTCCCGACGCAAGGTGAATGTTATATGTACGCATTTTTGCTCATTGACCTCTATCCTCCATTGCTTTAACCATAGTTCGAGTTGAAATATATGATCCTGTAGGTATCGAGATGCTTCTTGACGGTTTTCGTGCACGCTCAAAAAAGCTGTATCATCAGCAAATGTTGAAGTTTGTGTGTAGTTGTTTGTTGGCATATCCGAGGTATATATTAAGTATAAAAGTGGGCCCAGGATGCTTCCCAGAGGGACTCCAGCGTCAATTTGCTGAGGAGACCTTAAATAATCACCTTCTTTAATAATAAACTTTCGACCGACTAGGTAGCTTTCTAACAGCTTGTGTGTGTTTACTGGTAAGTTTAGCTTCAATTTATGTAATAAGCCTTCATGCCAGACTTTATCGAAAGCTTGAGAAACATCGATGAAGAGAGCGGAACAATATTTTTTTCTTCAAAGGCTTTTCTTATTGCGTTTACTATACGATGGGTTTGCTCAATTGTGCTGTGTTCTCTTCTAAAGCCGAATTGGTGGTTAGGAATACATCTATTGTCATTTAAAATTGGGGTTAATTTTGACGCTAACAGCTTCTCAAACAGCTTTGATATATTAGAAAGTAAGCTTATAGGCCTATATGACTCAACTTTTGTGTGATCCTTTCCAGGTTTAGGTATCATGGTGACTAAGGAGACCTTCCACTTTTGAGGATAGTATTCAAGGCGTAAAATAGCATTAAAAATTAAAAGAATAATTTTCTTTGCTATGTTGGGTAGCTCCAAAAGCATTTTGTTGCTGATCTTGTCAAAACCAGGAGCCTTCTTGGGGTTTAAATCACAAATAGCCTTTTCGATTTCTCTTATCTCAAATCTTAGCGGAACAGCTGCTCTAGCAGCAACAGGTGGTAACTTGACCGCAATATCGTGAGATATATTTGGGGTAAATACGTTTTTTAAATGATTGACAAACAGATTTCCTTTTTCAACATCATTTCTTGCCCAACTTCCATTCAAGTTTCTTAATTGTGGTTTAGAGACAACTGGCCTTTTGAGATTTCTAGCTGCACGCCATAATGAGTAGTCTGATTGTGGGGTTGCATCAAGTTCCTTAAGATATTTTTCCAGAGAAGCCGTTTTCTTAGTCTGCAGTAACTTTCTTAGTCTTTTTGTACTCTCTTTAAGTAAGTTCTTAAGTTGAGGGGATCTGTGCAATTGCCACTCTCTTCGAGCCCTCCTTTTTTCAGACAAAAGATGCTCGACATCTGTGGAATATATTTTAATAGTTTTTGTTTTTTTGGGGGCAATATTGGAATGTTGAACAGCTAGTTTCAGAAAACTGTCAAAATTGTCAATAGAGCGATCTACATAATCCGGTGTACTGAGCGGAATATTTTCTGTGCAATGGGTACTGAGATATTTTTTATATTTTAACCAATTAATTTGCGTAGCTGTCGTCGGAGGTACAATTCTATTGGGGTTCATTATAGTAACAATTGTAGGTGTGTGGTCGGAAGATAAATCTAGGGAGGCTTCAACTTGAATCGTTTCTATGGGAATGTTTTTAAGCACGCCGAAATCTATGACATCTGGAATTTTTTGATGATCAGTGGGCCAATATGTTGGTTGTCCGCTCGCTACCACATTTAAATCCATTTTAGAAATTATGTTTAATAAAATACGACCCTTTGGTGTTATAAGTCGCGACCCCCAGAGGGTATGTTAAGCGTTATAATCGCCAGCGGCTAGGAAACACGGTCCTAAAGATTTAAAATATTTACAATATTGGTCCTCCGATATTGAAAATCTAGGCGGGGAGTATAACGATGAAATTATTAGGTTTCTATTTAATTCCTCAACGCAAATGTTCGTTGCCTGGAGATAATCTTCACGATGATCACACATTAGGTAGTGTTTGACTCGGGCCTTTATTAAAATGGCAGAACCTCCACAAGCTCTATCTCGAGGGTCTTTGGTATCATATAGTATATAACCATTTATTTTAAACGTATTTCTTGAGGTTAAATGAGTTTCAGAAATCATCATGACATCAATTTGTTTATTTTTAAGAAAGTATTCTAATTTATTTTTATGTTGGCGGATGCCGTTTGCGTTCCAAAAACAAATTTTTAAACAGTTCATGGTTTGTTAAGTACAGCTT
The DNA here is from genome assembly GCA_930367215.1 of Pollenia angustigena. NCBI lineage: Eukaryota > Metazoa > Arthropoda > Insecta > Diptera > Polleniidae > Pollenia > Pollenia angustigena. The sequence goes on from OV884059.1 coordinate 34,412,742, forward strand.
GCAATAACATCGATTGCATTCTAAGTATTTCCTGCTTCATATTACCCATTGTGTTCGTAAAATTATTTACCGTTTGCACTAATGTTTCCATGGTTTTTTCTAAACGACTTAAATTAGAAAATTGAGTTTAATCATTACTTGGCGAGGCACCTTGCATTGGCTCATGGTTTGATTTTAGGACGTTAGCGTAAGAGGTTCTGTTATTACTAGGCTGGGGGGCTTGAATTGCATTTGTGTTAACCTGATTTGTTACCTGCATTTGAGGGGGAGTAGTTTTCGGTCCGACCGACTGCTTGACGATAGTATATACAGGGCATCCTCAATAATTGGCAGTGTGATTACCGCCACAGTTGCTACATTTTTTTACGTTGGGGTCGGTTTTAGACTTGTCGCAAAGAACTGTTCCATGTAATTCACCACATACTACGCAAACAGGGGGTAAGTAGCAGTATGCCTTAGTATGGCCAAATTCCTGGCAGTTTAGACATTGAACAGCACCATTTCTTTTGTGCGGCTCCTCAATAGTTACCCTTCTGTACAGAATATATTTTAAATTATAAATTGGATGCGTTTCATTTTTTTTTTGAGCTTAACGTCGCCGGGTTCAAGCTCCACTCGAAATAGTGGTTGGGGATTTTTTCCCTATTTTTGATATTTGTTACGTTTTTGATTTTAAAGCCCTTCTCTTCCAAAAAAGCTTTAATTTCCCCTGGGTCTACGCATGAGTATATGCCCTTGATTACTACCTGAAGACCTTTACTGCTCTTCAGTTGATACGTATAAAAGTTTTTATTCATAGTCTCAAATCTTGTGATTACCTTTCGAAAATCATCCTCGTGATTCACCTGTATTTTAGTCTCGTTAATGATACCACGCTTTATTGCAGCTACATAAAAGGAATTTTCACCTATCACCGAAATTTAACTTTTTATTAACTCATTAGAGTTTTGCTCTCTAAGGTATATCGGGGGTGGCTTAGACGATTTAATGACGTTTGGTGCTTCAGAGGATTCATCCTCCAGAATCGCGAAACGATTTTGTGTATTTATTTTATCAAAAGATGGTACTTTTGAGGCCGAAGCAACTGCTGCAGAGGTAGGGCTGCGTCCCCGTTTAAGCACTGTTATGTACCTGTCCATACCAACTTGTACTGTAGGCTTTTGACAACTTTTTACAGGGGGGTTTTCCATTGCATTTGTGTTTAAGTTCATGGTATCATTTCCCACTAAATTTGTTTTTGACGTCACGGCAATACTTGCTGGCCTGGCAGCACTTGTCACCAAATCTTGTTGTAGTTTTTTTAATGAGTCACTATCCACCGTTTGTGTAAATACCGAGGGTGAGAGGGAACGTGTTCGAGTAATTGGCTTAGCCGTTAGGTAGTTAATATTGTTTTGTTTTGTTTTATTTATTTCTGCATTATTTTCATTTGCATTAACTAAAACGTAAACGTTTCTTTCATTTTGTCTTAAGGCGGAAGTACATAACACGCGTTAGTTCGTCGACAAGTATCATGCTTTTAAAAACTTTAGCGCGTAAAAAATTGCAAGTTACACAACACGCGTTACAAAAGCCATTCCTGTCAGCTGTTTTTTATTTGTTTACTTATTTGTGCATTAAAAACGGGTTCGAAAGTATATCAAGATTTTGTTATTTTATTGAATTTATTCTTTTTATATAAATATTGTATGTTTTTTAAGCTCTTCAATAAGTTTTTCTTTCATGATTCACAAATTTGTTAAATTATTCTTTTTATTGTCAGCTGATTACTTGTCAAAAATACACAACGCGTTAAATAGTTCAAAGTTAACCAACTTTCCGGCGCAAACGCGTCAAAATATTTTGCATGTAGCTTGTTCTATGAAAACACGCTAGTTTAACTTTTTTTGACAGAAGACGACAGAGCGCACGCGCACTAACGCGTGTTATGTACTTCTACCTTAAGTGTTGTTTCACTGTTTGTACTCATGCAAAGAGTTGTTTTTGTTTTTCACCGTTTTGCTTTGCTTTAATATTTTTATTATTTATTGTATTTTACAACAACAAAAGAAAAACAAGAATTTAAATGTTTTGTTCAGAATATGTATACACATGCATGAACATTCATACGTACATATATATTTTTACTGATTTATTTAATTTAATTTGATCGTTTTAAATTGTTCACTATTATGTTAAATAATTTAATTAACAAAATATATTATTTTGTTTTTTTTTTAAGCGTCCATTCGCTGCTTAGTCTTAATTTACACATCTTTTGATGCTCAACTTCTTTTCAATTCCCTTTTAAAGATGCCAACATAATCACACGCAGCAATCGGTTTCAACTTTTTTCGGTTCAAAACAACAACAATTTCTTTAACAGCGAATCAAAGAGAAAAAGAAAAGAAAAAAATTACATGCAGCCATTGCTGGCATATACCAACGAATAAAAACACAAAGCTGACCGAGTACAGGCATTTCTGTACTAACCCCCATTCTTCTTTCTTCTCTCACCTAAAAACATAAGAGTTGAGCATCAAAAGATGAAACGTGTGAAAGTAGACTTTGATTACAAAATCAAATGTGATTAATTAATAGTTCAAATCGTATGCGGGGCTAAAAATACGCGTCTGTATCACAACATCCCAGGTCTTGTGATTATTTCCAACTAAAATGGCAAGTTGGGCTTTCATATCCCGATTCTTACGTTCAACTGGATTTGCCTCAGGATGATAAACAGGAGTCAGTGTATGTTCAAGGTTTAAGCAGTAAACGACTTTCTGCATTACAGCTGAAACAAATTGAACGCCGTTGTCGCTGATAACTTTCCTAGGTATACCATACCGTAAAAATATTTCGTTGATTAAAGTTTTAGCGCATTCTTCAGCTGTAGCAATTTTTAAAGGAAAGAGTTCAACCCACCTACTAGCAATGTCTTCTATTATAAAAATCCATTGAAACCCATTTGGAGTGATAGGCAAGGATCCAAAGCGGTCGATTGCAATTACCTCAAATCTTTGGTTACATGATACCGTTTGGTAAAGACCTGCAGGTCTTAAGTTTGTTGCCTTGTATCTCTGGCATTCTATACATTCCTTTACATGTTTTTCAATGTCTTTTCTTATTCCAGGCCCTCCCCCTGAAGCAAAACTGGCCCTAGTGCGTAGCGACTAGCATCCAGATTTATGCCATCAGATTCTTTTAATATTTTTATATCTAGGGAAAATAAAGATGTAAAATAATCATCCGTGTCTTCTACTTTGCGTGTCTTGATTGGTGATGTAGTGGTGCCGGAAAAGTTTTCATTCATATCCGTTTTTCTTCTAAATATTGGTTGAATGTATTGTGGGGAGTAATCGGAACGATCTGCCGATTTTTGTTGAGCTATTAAACCACTTGCCTTAAACTTTTCCTGCAATAATTTCTCAATAGCATATGTTGGGTCATCTTGGTAACAAAAAGTTGGAGTCTTTGGTAATGGTGGGGAATATATCTTTGGTTTGTTGTATTTCGGAGTCCCATGGATAGGTGACAAAACGTTTTTACCTTCGGCGAATGCTATGAATGCCGACATCTCTTTTACCGCTTTTGTACATGGCGAAGCCTCCTCGGTAACCTGCATTGAATAAATTGGTGTTGATCTTGAATTTACGAATGCGAACTTTTGTTTGGGTTGATCCTCAAAATACCAATATTTCTGAGCCATATTGAGCACAATACCAGCTTGTTCGAGAAAATCGGCGCCAAGAAGTGTTCTGTTTTTGGTAGCATTCGGTAAGTATATAAGTCTTATTTTACGTACACGTTTCCCAATTGATATATCGCAAATTGTGGACATCACTTTGTTCGTAGAAACGGAACCATCGGCCAGGGTGACTTCAGCATTTACATCCTGAAAAATGCACTTATTCAAAGTGAGTATATTTTTTAGTTCCAAGCTGGCAACGCTGGTTTTAGCTCCACTATCAAATATAACTTCCCCTTTAAGACCGTATACCTCCACATGAGCTGCTGGTAGTGAATGTCCAATTATAGTAGACGAAATTGAGTTAAAGGACAAATACTGCGGGCTCTCCTTACCATCAGAATTACAAGAAGGGCAGTTTGACCTATATACGCCAGGTGATCCACATCCGTAGCAAGAAAATGTAGGTTTTCTCATCAAATCAGGTTTTGGTTGTTGTTGCTGGATATTTGAAAATATTCCATCCTTTTGTTGTGTTGTCTGTAGAGCATTTTGTTGCTCATCGCGATTTTTCTTTTTGAAACACGTTTCTATGGAATGACCCTTTATTCGGCAAAAACTACAGCGGTTTGTTTGAACTTCCTCCTTATCTTCGTTAATACTCGTCTTCATAGGTCGGGATTCGGCAAAAAACATTTCTGCTTCACGGCTGGCAGAAATAAGAGCTTCAAATGACGTTATATTTTCACGCCGTACACGCTCCCTTATATTGAGATTAAAGAGACCATACAACAAGTTTAATTGTATAGTTTCACTCGGAGGCGTTTTAAGCTGGGCGAAAAGAAGTCTCTTCTTGCATATAAAACTGTCAGTGGGCTCATTCCGTTGTTGTTTTGTTTCAAACAAATTGGAAAAAATGCGCCAGTCGGGAACAGGAGGAGTAAACGTACTTCGAATGAGTGCGGTAGCCTGCTCAAACGTATTTACGGTATCCTTAACTCCAATCCACCACGATGCAGCATAATCCTCTAATAGAAGTGGCATTCCACGTAAGGAATCAGCGTCAGAAATCCTCTCAATGTCTTTAAAGACACTAATTGCTGCTAAAAATTCCTCTACTGCGGCGGGATCTCTCTGTCCCTTAAAACGAGCGGTGCAACTGGTAAATGATCCACCCCTGGCATTTCTACCCATTGCGGCTAGTATTTGCTGGAACAAAAAAATTCATAGGTAAAATTACCTAAGAATATGGTATAAAATTCACTAAGCGCAAGGGTAGCATGGCAGTATCTAAGTTTCTTAGGTAATAAAACGTTTAACTTAGGTAATTTCTATGTTCGAAAAAGTATCTAATAATTTTGTTAAAATTACAAAGAAACTTTGGAAATTTACCAATGATAGCAAAGTTAGTTTATATTTTTATTTTAGAAAAGTTATCTAAGTTAAATTTTGTACAAGAACATAGGTTTTAGGTAAATAAATAAAAAAGCATTTTTAAAAAAACTATATACTTTTTTAACCTTTTTAATTTCATAATATGTATTTTATTTATCAATTCATAATGTGTATCAATTAATTTAATAATTTACTGAAACTTTTTGTTGTTTCTTAAAGTTCCGGGCTGTTTTTTGGGCTCATTTGAGGCCAAAGGATTAAAACTAATCTTGTCTTGGAAATCCTTATTGATCCAGCATCGTGTCGTCCTAATTAATAATCTTCAATAAAAGTAATAAATAATTATTGGTTTTATTGTAAATATATCGACCCCTTTGCGCGAAATGATCGTATATGCCAATTTTTTTGAAATTGAGTTTTTGATGCAATCTTGTTCTACATTCAAAGAGACGTCACCTGACAAAATGTTATAGGCGAATTCCACTTCGTTGCTCCAAAAATTGAATGTATATTTTAATATTGATATTGCAAGCGAAAGCAGAGAAAAGTAGAGGAAAGTGGCTGTCCTGTAAAATTTGGTTTTTGTAACATACGATAATTTCACGCAAAGGGGTCGATATTCTGTCTTGTTTTTTTTTAAAGTTCAGCGGAGTTCTTTGTCCTTTGTTAATAATACTCACTTACATGCGTTGTATTTTTATCCTTTATTGAATAGTTGGGGGTGCTTTAATACCATGTGAGATAAGGCCATGATGGCTTTATCTCTCATTCAATAGGGAGATAAATGCTTTTTTGTATTTTTTTTTCATTTGAATGGGAGATAAAGCCATCATGGCCTTAGCTGACATTAGCAATATTAGAAATTGGCTTTATCTCTTATTTCAGTTCCGGAAACACTAAAGTTAAGTATTGAAATCTGGCTTCACATACTAAACTTTTTCTGCGTGGGGTTTTTCCTCCAGTAGGGCGCGGCAGGTGGCTTCGCTGAATAAAGTTTTCCTGCGTGCGTCACAAGAATAAAAAAAGGTTTTTTAATGATAACTAAGGATTTTCCCTTTTACAGAATGTTAACACCATGCATAACAATATTCTGAAAAAATATGGCTTTATCTCTCATTTGCGAAAAAAATATGGCAAAATTTTAAATATGACCTTACCTCTCAATGATTGGGCAATAAGGCCATTATGGCTTTATCTCCCATTCAATTCAGCAATAAAGCCATAATGGCCTTATCTCACATGGTTTTAAAGCAACCCCCGAATAGTTTTTAATTAAATTTTTTTAATTTTATATTTAAAAATTCTAAATTCAAATTTATATTTGAATGTTTTTTTTTCACAATTGAAAAATAAAATAAACATACATACATATTATAAAAAAATTCGAAGAAGATACCTGACCCAATTAGTAATATTAACAAAAAATTTAGGCAATACTTATTGTATAAATTACCAATTATTAAAGACAATAAAACTTAGTTTTTTCTTTTTATATAAAAATAAATTACCTATGCACGCCTTGGTAAAATTACCTAAATTATTTTTTTGTGTGTAGGCTGTCAGCTTCAATTTTAACTTTTGGCGGCGTTACGTTTTCTTCGTTGGGCCAAATTGTATTTTAACCTTTGGTAGATCGAAATTTGCTTTTCTGAATAATTATCCATTTTTAATTGATTTTACGTGTTTTTCCTTACTTCTGCTTTCTCGTACTTTTGTCAAGAATTCTTCTTGAAGTCGAAAGTACATTTTTTGTTAAAATACAATTTGGTTTAAGGATTGATGTTTGACTATTGACGTCAGCAGTCGTCGATGGCTGCGAGTGTAAGACGGCAAATCCATCTGAGGAGATCGAGTGGTTGCGATCGAAACATGTCATGGTAACCTGCCGGCCGGGGTTCGAGCCCCAGCCACGTCAAGAATGAAAAATTATCAATAACAATTTTAACTAATTTTCGTGTTGTAAAATTCCCATCTTCATAAAAATAATTTAATGAAAATTAAATTTGATGAACTTAAGCCTGATTATAAAAATACTTAAAATTTGGATTAAAAACCATAAATAGTTCAACAAAATAACCACAATACTGATTATTGTTTAAGCTAAGGCACGAGCTCTATGTGTTCATTTGTCCTTCAAGTTGTGCTAAAAAAAAAGGTCAACAAAAAAGAACGACAAAAATTAAAAAACAAACAAAAAATGTACTTTCGACTTCAAGAAGAATTCTTGACAAAAGTACGAGAAAGCAGAAGTAAGGAAAACACGTAAAATCAATTAAAAATGGATAATTATTCAGAAAAGCAAATTTCGATCTACCAAAGGTTAAAATACAATTTGGTTTAAGGATTGATGTTTGACTATTGACGTCAGCAGTCGTCGATGGCTGCGAGTGTAAGACGGCAAATCCATCTGAGGAGATCGAGTGGTTGCGATCGAAACATGTCATGGTAACCTGCCGGCCGGGGTTCGAGCCCCAGCCACGTCAAGAATGAAAAATTATCAACAACAATTTTAACTAATTTTCGTGTTGTAAAATTCCTTTCTTCATAAAAATAATTTAATGAAAATTAAATTTGATGAACTTAAGCCTGATTATAAAAATACTTAAAATTTGGATTAAAAACCATAAATAGTTCAACAAAATAACCACAATACTGATTATTGTTTAAGCTAAGGCACGAGCTCTATGTGTTCATTTGTCCTTCAAGTTGTGCTAAAAAAAAAGGTCAACAAAAAAGAACGACAAAAATTAAAAAACAAACAAAAAATTTACTTTCGACTTCAAGAAGAATTCTTGACAAAAGTACGAGAAAGCAGAAGTAAGGAAAACACGTAAAATCAATTAAAAATGGATAATTATTCAGAAAAGCAAATTTCGATCTACCAAAGGTTAAAATACAATTTGGTTTAAGGATTGATGTTTGACTATTGACGTCAGCAGTCGTCGATGGCTGCGAGTGTAAGACGGCAAATCCATCTGAGGAGATCGAGTGGTTGCGATCGAAACATGTCATGGTAACCTGCCGGCCGGGGTTCGAGCCCCAGCCACGTCAAGAATGAAAAATTATCAACAACAATTTTAACTAATTTTCGTGTTGTAAAATTCCTTTCTTCATAAAAATAATTTAATGAAAATTAAATTTGATGAACTTAAGCCTGATTATAAAAATACTTAAAATTTGGATTAAAAACCATAAATAGTTCAACAAAATAACCACAATACTGATTATTTTAATTAATTATTTAAAAAAGTGACCTTAAGCTTAAATAATTTAATAAAGTATAAAATTTAAAAATTTGTATCTAATCTACTATCCAATTGGAACGCATCGACTTAAAAATAGGGTAACTTGACATGAAATCCCCCATATATATATATATATATATATATATATATATGTGTATATTGGTTCCTTTTGTTCATATACGAAGCAGAGGGCTTATTTTTAAAAGAATGATAGTGGAACAGGGTAAAAACAGAGTAACAAGTTAAAAAAATATTGTCTTGGAGAGTAAACTTCTTTTGGATTTGGTATCCCTCTAAAAGCCTTATGCCGCGTTGGATTGTTCTTCAAAAAATCAAACTAAAAATTCTTCCCCTGAATCCAATAATGAAGTATTCATATAGTTACTATTTAAACGATGTTTTATTATCATTATAATCATTTTATAATTTTTCAAGGACATTAAAGTCCGATTTATGTAGCAAATCAGTTTTTGATAAACTTGTACATAGCGTAACGCTATAAATTAAAGTATAAGTAAGTTTTTTGTTAATTTTAAACTTAGCAACAAGATTCATTAGACTGTAGTTTATATTCTTTCTTTTTATTAAATTATGTATGAAAAGATATGTTCAACACTCGCCGACGAATGTAGTATAGACAATATGCATTTGGCAATTCTGCTGATATTTGGAAACCAATTTTTATTAATTTTATTTTTCAGTTTTCCAACCCTAGACCAAAAAGCTTCAATGTTAAATGTTAAAATATTTTAAATTGTACTAAGCATGTTATTGGAGTACTTCAGTTCTTTTGCAATGATAATAGTACTGAAAAAGTACAATTGTACTAACTTTATCATCCCTGATCCTCCACGTAAGTTTTTTTCGGTATATTTGCTTATCGTAGGGTAATGGGCCTTATTGCATAAAACCTTAAGGCCTTATTAATAAAATATTTACGCTTTATAAAAGATATCAGAAGTATTTTTTTCATTTAAGAATTATTCAATTAACAAGATTTGGATTGTCGTGCTTAATTCCCAATATTTATTCTTGATAAAAACACAAATTTATTGTTGATGGGATAAGCTATGTGAGTGAATCCATGTCAAACCATAAAGTCGTTCGGCATCATCACCTTCGAATTGAATGAAATTCAACACAAATGTTGTATGTTATTGGACTTTAACAAAACATAAATTTTCAGACACCAGATTCTTTCGGCTTCCGAAATATGACGTCATAAAAGATGTGAAAAATGTGAAAAAAACACAAAAGTCTCCTAACAAAAGGGGATAGAACTCTTGAACTACGCAAGATAATTTAGTTTTTTTGGTATCGTTTTAAAGGTGAAAGTGCACCCTTAAAAATGATAGGCATATTGTGTTTTTTTAAGAAGAGGTCAATGGTATTTGATATTGATATTTTTTGTACGGGAGGTACCACGCCCACTTCTCCAATCCCGACCACATTTTGTGGGATGGTGTGTATTGATAACTCAAATTTGTGTACTAAAGTTGGAAACTTTGGCTCCTGCCGTTCTCCAGATTTACTGAAAAAAATAATTAAAATACAACAACAACAAGAGATTTTTGAACACAAAACATACTTAGAATCACGTTCTGGTATATAACTCTGACACCAATAGAGTCTCCACCTTTAAATTTTCTGCAAATGTTGAAGAGGGTATAATACTTAACATATATTTTTTTAAGAATTTTAAAAAATATACTTTTCCAGATATGGACCTTTGAACTCAAGACCCCAAAAATTTACCATTGACCTCTTCTTAAAAAAATGCCTATCATTTTAAAGGGTGCACTTTCACCTTTAAAACGATACCAAAAAAAATAAATTATCTTGCGTAGTTCAAGAGTTCTATCCCCTTTTGTTAGGAGACTTTTGTGTTTTTTTCACATTTTTCACATCTTTTATGACGTCATATTTCGGAAGCCGAAAGAATCTGGGGTCTGAAAATTATGTTTTGTTAAAGTCCAATTACATACAACATTTGTGTTGAATTTCATTCAAATCGGAGGTGATGATGCCGAAAATGCCATTTTTTCGTGATGGTTTGACGTGTTTTAACTCATGTGCAGAAATATTGTAAAAGGTTTAATTATTATGTATTATTTGGGTATGTTCGTAAATGCATCACTGTGCTGCATCAGAAAATTCTAATGTTTATATGTATATTAGTAAAGAAGATGTGGAGCGAAAAATTGTCTAATACTTTAAAAAAAAATAATGATCACACATTAAAAAAAAATATACAGAACAATTATAAATAAAAATATATCCGGGGAGTTTTTTCCTTCTCCCATTTTATTCCCTATTTAAATTAAATTGAAAAAAACCCTGGAAGAATTTTTATTTATATTTGGGCTGAAAAGTTATGTCCAACAGAATTTATTAGCATTACATAATAAGAAAACGAATTTTTTTCTTAAATGTAAAATATGCTTCTGATTTATCAGATATATTCTAGATTTCGACTCGAATTGAAAACGAACAATTTTTTTAATCCGCAAAATTCACAAATTGGTGTTCTCAAATCCCCATATTTTTGTGTATTCGAAGTTTTTGTTCGAAAAAACTTAAGTTGAACTTAAGATCGCTAATTTGCTAATCTCAGCATGATAGCAAAGTCTTATATTTTTTTTAAATCGTGAAAGCTGTTCAGAATCACAGGAAAAAATCGCTTCCATCGCGAACATGGCTAAAATTCGCGAAAAATTGCAATCTTTTAAATAAACACTGAAATTTATTAGAAATCGCTAAATGGCTAAATATGTTTTTGTTTCGACCTTTTAAATTTTAAATAAATTAAGTAAGTAATCAGGCTAGAGGTCTGTGTTATAATCAATTATTTTATTTATTTATTTTTCAATATTTCGCCTACCATCGGTAAGCATCATCAGGAAAATCTATACACAATACAGAAATAATACAAATTAATTGATTTTATTATTGTGACAGAATATAAGGATAACACGACAAAAATAAAAAACTTACAAAACAATAAGTTACAATAATCAAAAATTAAAACTTTAAAGTTAAACATTTACCGCCGTATTTATAAACGATAATTAAATTTAACAATCGTTTAAAATGAGAATTTTCATACGAAATTTGTTTTGTAAAACTTTATTCAATTTGAAAATTTTTTTATAAATACAGGCGTTAAAGCTGTACTTAATCAGAAATCTAACAGGAACAAATCGCTTTTATCCCGAACATGGCTAAAATTCGCGAAAATTTGAAACAACCCCAAAAGCTAATCGATCGCTAAATGGAATAAAATAGAGAAACAAATTGTCGGAAAATAACATAAAAGCTAAAATTACATCAAAATCAATAAAAAAAAAATTTTAAATTTTGGGTTAGTTAGGGCCTTTTGCGTTTTAGGTAACGATATACATATTTCTGATTAAATTGGTTAAAGAACGTTTTAAACTAATAACCAAATTTTTTTTTTTTTAATGTTCACATATTAGAATAAGTCGATTCGTTTTACTTTCTTCAGCCCCTTACTACTCTGATCGAAAACGAATAAAAACACGTGGATGTGAAACACAGACCACAAAAAATGCTGAAGTAATCCACTTTCGGATGGATTCCAGAACACATCCGTATGCAACCGATTTTGATAGAAAATTTATTTTTTAAACCAGAACATTTAATGATTAAAGCAGCTCATACACGATTCAATTCAGTTGTCAACTGAGTCGGTTGTTGTTCAAATCAAAGCGTGTATGGCTTTTTCAATTGATTAGTTTGACGGTTGTCGAGTTGGTTGAAGAAAAATCAAAAGATTTTAATTTTTTTTTTAAGTTGACTACTTAGTCTTTCAATTTGATTGTACTGTGTGCTCGAGTCTCTTTATTAGCTGTCAAAATTAATGTTTGTTGTGGTAGTTGTTTCTTTGGCCAGAGTGATGAATTTATGAATGTTATTTTTCTCAAGCTAATAGGGCCTTAATTTCTTCAATGTAAATAAGATTAATTACAATATTTTGTTCCCAAATTAAAAATTTAATTAAATTTAGGCCCTATTAGCTTGACAAAAATATCCTTCATTAATGTTTGTAGTTTTCTTTTGTAAAAAGTTAAGTATTTTAAAAATTGTCTTTTATTTCATTAAATTTTAGAATTAATTTAAAATCTTTCAATTCAGTTGATGAAGTGTGTGGCCAAGCATCAATTCAGTTGAAAACTGAATTGAACATTTATGGGGCGCATAAGACCTTAAGCAAAGACTATAGATTTATAAAGATATTGCACGACCATACAAAGTTCATACATTTTTCTCTCTATATTAATTTTTCTGGTGGATTTAGCCGCTAAATCCACTTGTGAGAGTAAATTACAGTCTTTATTATTACTCTCAGAGAACTTTTCTCACTTATCAGCGTATATGTATGTGCACACGAGTGTGTGTGTTTGTATGTGTATACATTGCATTTAAAAAATAAAAACAAACTAAAAAGAAGTCTGGTTTTCTCGTTGAAAACACATTTAAATAATAAAAGATGTTTTGTTTGCATTCCATTTCTGTGCAAATAACCTACGTTAAACCAAATGTGACAGATTTTAATTGTAGGGCAATAATATGTGTTTAATTGTTGTACAGATGAAATTTTATCGATTCGCACCGAAGTTCAAATACTGTTATTGTCTAAATTTAAACAATTGTAGGCATATAAAAAATATTTTTTCTGAAAGAATAAACTGCTTTGTTCATAAAAGATATTTTATATTTACTAAAGCGACATGGCCACACATTAACATGCCTCATCAAACTCACAATTTTGTAATTGAGTTAGTAATAAAAAACTCACAAGTATGGTTCAATGTGAATTTGATGATAACACTACGTGACAAAATTTCAACAAAGTCGTGACCAAATGAATTTGACACCTAATCTTTATCCAAATATGAAGTCAGAATTTTCAAAAGTAGAACAGTTTTGAGATATTCCAAAATAACCGTTATTTGCGTTTTTAAAAAAGATGATGTGACTGAAATGCAAATATCTTCAAAATTTTTAAACGAATTATGTTTTTCTTTATTTTTAGTGAAAGGTAATAAAATTTCTAAAATAACCATATATTGCTTGTGAATATTGGTCAAGAAATGACAGAGTTACAGTGGACAAAATTTCAAGCTTCACTGAAAAATTTTATGAGTTTGTTCAATTTTGCTCTATTCAAGTTATTTTTTTTAAACCAATGATTTAAAAACCCCTAATATTTTATTGCATGCGACATTAGATTATTTTACTATGAACATTATGAGCCCAACAAGACATAAATTGGTACATACAAAAATGACAAAGCTACAGAAGATTTATTAAATTAACCCACATAGAAATTCAATAGTTTCAAGCAATTTTTAATATTTATTGTTACTAAAAATTTAGCTTTGTATATTTATTTGTCGTGGGTTAATTCAATTAATCTTCTGTAACTTTGTCATTTTTGCACCGATGTGGATCCTATTGGGCCCAAAATGTTCGAATTGAAATGGGCTAAAATTTTGTGTTTTGGATATTTGCATATCACTCACATCATCTTTTTTAATAACACAAAAAACGCTTATTTTGGAATATCTCAAAAACTACTACTTTTGACAATTCTGATTTCATATTCGGATTCAGCGGAAAATTTTACACAAAGAATGGGTGTCAAATTCATTTGGTCAAAAAATTGTCACGTAGTGTAATCAAAATACTTTTAATTTTCATAAAAATTTGCCACCAGTTTGATGTGTATGAACGTAATTTCTTTCAATTTTATTTTTATTAAAATTGTATTATTTGAAAAATTATTAAATCGTTTCCACCGAAAAATCCAATTTTATTTATTATTACAACAAATTATTATCACAAATTATGCAACAGATTCAGGCTTTGGAAGTTGTGTACTCCTTCCGTCTTACTTTTTGAAGTTTGTAAAATTCTTTTAAAGGTCTGCAAAAATGTTTTTACAAGATAAAACAATAAGCACTACCAACTAGCCTACCGGGGTAGTGAGCTAGTCGATCAGCGCTGGGGTTCGGGTTCGATTCCCGTTAGATACTCTGGTTTCTTTCCTGCAGACAAGCGAAGAGCTTCGCTGGATTAGGATAGGACAAAAAAATATGTGGATTTCGCTACATTCAATATATAGAATGAAACCCAATAAAATCAAAGCCATATTATTAAAATTGTTCGCATATTATACTTTTATTTTTATTTATTTATGTAAAAAGTGTTATATTTTACAGCAACTTAATCAACTTAAATAATAATCAACAAATTCAGACAAATAATTATATTGATGACATAGCTTCTGTTGCGCCATAATACGTTAATAATATAAATTTTGAATTTAAATAATAATAATAATAACAATAATAATACCAAAACATGAATTTAATAATCCTTACCCTATAATACTAATTTGATTTTATAATTACCTGTAAACTCTAAAGTTGCTTAATATGTTAAATATAACTGTATTGCTGGATTTAGAACAAATACACATAATTAAGCATCTTTTATACATAAGAAATAAGAAATAAATACTTGCAAAGTGAATTCTAAGCCAACAAGTTGTGTTTTATTTTAGAGAAGTTTTTAAAGTGCCCAAATTAATAAATAACGTTTAAATAAAAATTTAAATTTTCTTAAAAAATATTAAGAATAAACAGCTTCGTACACGGATCAGCAAAAGCATAATTAGATCTACAAAATTATTAACGATAGGATTATAATGACGAGTAATACGACAAGTACATACCTATTAATGTTTTAAAATTTTAGCATTTTCAGCATTCGAAGTTTTGTATTTATATGTCTCCCAAGAGGAATGCTTTCTTAGTAATACCAGTATAAGCAAATTTAAAATTTCAAATCTATGGTTGTAACAATCATTTTTCTCGTCAAATAAATGGTATTATTAGTACATTCTACGCACTGCTCCATAATAACTTTTTTATGTGTTTCATTGCTCGGTTCTTTAAAAATAAATTTTTGAAAACTTTTATGTTAATTTTGCATATTTCGAAAAACAAATCAGAGGGTGAAAATAAACTTCCAAAATCAGATACATTTTCATAGTTTTTCGTATGGATATACATACATACATACATTTCTGATGGGTATGTTAAAATTTGAGATGGTTTAATCATATCCATTCGGCATTTAGTGCAGGATACTCGTTGCGCTATGTAGCCAATGAAATATCGACTGGAAGTAAGTTCTATTGGCACATTCACAGAGTTAAAGCTGTCGGCACTTTCATCAAAATATGCTTCATTTTCCTGGTATATATCTGCGATATCTATCAAGGGGGTTGGATTATTAGGTGATACACTGTCATTAACTTCTAAAATGTTTTGAAAGTCAAGTGGCAAAAATATAACGTCGTCTTCTGCACAATTTTTTGAGGAACTAAATTGGATTATTTTTAAAGATAAAAGCTTGGCCATTGCGATGTTGAATTCGTGAACAGAAGGGTTTTTACAATGGCCACCTTTGGCGCGTACATATGAAAATACGTTTTCTAATGGGTCTTGGTTAAAACGGCTGGCTAAAATGGTAAGTAAATTAGAATTTTCTTGTAACATTTCCTCGGTTAACGATAATATACCACTGGTGGTTTGGATTAGTCCATTGATGCAGAATATTTTGTTACCGAAATATTCAACTTGCCGTATGTACGAAACTAGCTCTTGCAGTACTTCCCGAGTTTTATTAAAAAGCCTTAACCCAAGCTTCAGCGGGTTGTGATCATTAAAATTTTTACTATTAAAACAGTCAAAGTAGCTATCGAGTTTTTTTAGAAGATACTCAAAAAACTGGCAGTACATCAGAGAGTATTCACACCCCTGAAGTAGAAATCGCAGATATATGCAATAAAAATGAAGAATATTTTAATGAAGATGCCGATTCTTTTACATCCAACAATGTGCCAATAGAATTAACATCGAGTCGATATTTTGTTGGTTACAAAGCACAACGAATATCATGCGTTAAATGTCGTATGGATATAATAAAACCAGCGCAAAATTTTGTCATATCCTTCAGAAAAGTTTGTTCATGCAAAAAATTATTAAAATGAAGCCGGCTTTGGAGGTTTGTGTGCCCCCTCTGACTTATTTTTTGAAGGTTGTAAAATTCATATAAAGGTCTTTGAAAAAATATTTTTACAAAATAAAGAAATGAAAGGCATTCCACATGGGAAACTTACAAATACAAATTATCAAGTACTGAAAAAGTTAAAATTTTAAACCATTAAACTTGTTAAGAGCTCATAAGTAAAATTCATAAATACTCATAGTAAATAGTAAGAAAAAAACACTCTTTTTATTTTTAATTCGTTTGATATATGTATGTATACATACACACATGGTAAGTACATAAATTAATAAGCTAAAAAATGGAATTATAATTCGGTGCAAATCGATATAGTTTAGTTTTTACAAAAATAAAACACATACTGCTGCCCTACAATTACGCAATTGGTCGCATTCGCTCTTACGTAGGTTATTTGCACATAAATTGTTTGAAAACAAAACGAAATCAATTAAAAAAAATACCAAAAACCGGTTTCAACGAAAAAAAAAACACAAACACACACACACTTTGGCTGGCAAAAACAGCAAACATGTGTATGTATTAATGCATGTGGTTTCTTGCTCTCTTTAGTTCTCTGAATGTGAGCACGAAGTTTTTACTTTCTTGTTACTTCCCCCCCTCATCAATAAGAAGCACAACATTTTTAAAAATTACAAATGTACTAAGTGCAACATCTTTATATATTTATACTGCCGTATTCATAAAAAATTAAAATAGATTTGAAATGTATTTTAAGAAAAATTTGTATGAAAATTTTGCCTTAAAAGACATTTCAAACTTGTTTTATTATTTATGAATACGGCAGATAGTCTTTGCCTTAAGGTTTTATGAAATAAGGGTCATTACCCTCTGATACGCCAATGTCTACTGAAAAAAAAATTTGCGTGGAGCAACCTATAGAAAACTACTTTCGGTTTGGAAGCCAACATGAAGCTAAGACCTCTAATTTCGCATTACATATACATGCTTAATGTGCAGGGGCTTTCGGGCTACTTTTAGAGAGACTACCTCCCGCCCGAGTCACAGTATTTTTTTGTTTACTGAGATTTAGCTGAAATAAAGAAACCAAATAACATTTATTTATAATTAAACCATACAATTAAAAAGATACATATATATTTACCTTTAAATCTTACCTTTGTACGTCCGCATAACTTCTAAAAAAACCTGAAAATAGAAAATTTAAAATTTATTTTAATAATTGTAATTAATAAACTTGCCATGCTTTATTCCTTCTGCTGTTTGTTTACTTTTTGTTTAGAGAGTTGCCAGATTTGCAGAAATGGATACAGTTACAATTGGAATTGAACTTTAAATGGAATTATTTTGATTACAAAATGGATTTGTACCTCCTGAGGCCTTCCTATACCTCGATAGTCAAGGTTGTATACAAAACGAAACTGGCACTCCTATATTTTACCACATTTATAGAAGAGCCAACATTAAGAATGTACATAGCAAAGAACTTACAACACAAAATAGCAGATTTGATACTAGCGTTTATGCAAAGGATAAAAATATAAACACAAATATAAATATGAAAAAATATTGGTGGCTCAATGGATAATTGCCAGTATTTTTGTTTTTATCTTTTGACTTTAGTTTTATTTCTCTAAAATATATAAGTAAGGTTTTTTCAAATTTTTGCTTTGCATTTAATTATATAGAAATACATAAATCGTATCATTAGGAATTAATATATATTATAAAAAATTATGAAATTATAACATATAGAAAATACTTGAGAGCCCGTTTATGGGACTGTGTATAATAACTAAGTTATATTTCTACTATTTGTTTATTTATAGTTAATTATATGTTGTTTGTTAAAATAAACGTTAATAAAAAAAAATGGAATTATTTTGAAGTAATTTTTAATGCTTTTATGTAGTTTACTGTGTGTACACTTGCATACATTTCGGAGGAACACATGGAAAATGTTGAAAATGTGAAATATGCGTTCACACTTGAAACATCTATTCTAAAATTTGAGCTACTAAAAAAATAAAAATATTTCAAACACTCAATTTACATGATGAATTTTATGACGTCCAATTTTGGACGTTATTTTTTTGTTTGGTAGCAAGCGGTGTAGAGAAGAAAGAGAAGTAGAAAAATAGATATGATTTCTGTTTTCTCTTCCTCTTTCTTCTCTACACCGCTTGCTACCAATCAAAAAATTGCGTCTAAAATTGGACGTCATAAAATTCATCATGTAAATTGAGTGTTTGAAATATTTTTATTTTTTTAATTTGAATATTTTAAATTCTGTGATTTTTTAATACGAGTGGATGGTTTTTACTATAATTAACCCTTTTTATGCATATGTACATTATTTTGTCCGGAACCAAATATTCACAATGAAAAGACATTCCTTTTTGGATTTATTTTTTAAAGAAACTTCCAAAAACATGTTGAATTTTTCCAATGTTTTTTTAGTCAGAATTGATTTTTTCTGATTTCCTTGGTTCCTTATTCATGTGAAAATATTTAAAATTTCGTTATTCCATATAAATTTGATATGTATTAAATTTTATAAACAATTTTTTTCTATTTTTCTATATTTAAATAAACACTTGTCACTTTGAAAGAAGAATTAAACATAAATCAAAAAACACAAATGAGTGCAAGAGGAGTGTCAAAAAAGAATCACAGAAAATACGATTCATGTCTTACTTACACCGGCTTACTTCTCTACTCCGCTCGCTATCAAATGAAAATAGACATGATTTAAATATAGGGGAAAATCATCGTAAAATTTCGTTAAGGGATTAACAATTTTTTGGTAAATAGGCTATAAATGGGTAATTTTTCGAAAGTGATCACCTCATTTTTCGATTCATACGATCTTTTTACATAGAAAACCGGTTTAAATTTTTTTGCACCACGAAATTTATTGGTCTTAAACAGTTACAAGCTATATATACATGGAGTTTTTAATTTAAAATTGTAAATTTTTAAAGAAATTTTGTGTTTATATTTAAAAACAAGCAAACAAACAAATTTTTAACATACGGTATTTTGTACATTAATATTTTTAAATATACAAAAATTTTTTTAATTAAATCAGGTTTAATTTATAGTATAAAAGGTACCAGGTATGATCATTAGGGAGAGTTTTTATTATTTAACCATGTAATGTATTATTTTTTGACGCTTGTTTTCATGTTCGACGTTATATATGTTTTGAAATTGGGATCAAAATTTCTAATGACTATACCTTGTACTTATTCTACCATGGCTTAATTAAAATATTATAACAATGTAGGGGTTGGATTTTTAAAAGTCTTTAAAATAAAACATATTCTTAATAAGGTCATTTTCTAAAAAATTTCATACCCTTCATCACAGATCTAAAAGGTACAATATAAATTTTATATATAACTACATATACTACTTTGTGAGTTCTTATGAGTAGCAAAGTTTATTAAACGATGTCCATCTGTCCATGTGTTTGTTGAAATGTGGATTCCGAAGACCCTTATATATAATGGGAACCAGGTTGCTATACATTTGTATAATATATAGCCCGAAAGAGTTTGCTATTAAAATGCAGTCCAATCGGTCTTAAATAATTAAGATGTTAATAAAAAACACGATTGCCAGTAATTTGTACCCTTAAATCTCTAATTTTTACCTATGTATTAATCTTCACTTATTGAAGCCTTTTTATAAAATATTATTTAAAATTATTATTTCTTCTTTTTCAATTGAAATAAACTTTCTTCCCGATATAACAGTTTGGCCAAAATGTCAAACTTTGACCGATCTTGTTGAAAATTTGTGTCTAAACTACTACCCAGATCGGAAGACATCGATTTAAAAATTGGGTCACTTGACATGAAATCCCCCATATGTATAAACCACGATGAAAAAATAGGTTCTGGTGAATGTGCTTAAGAATAGGTAGACAAGATTGTCACCATTATCTCCAACACCTTGTAATTCAAGTTACCCAACTGGATGGAAAACACTATAAAGTTTTAACAGGCAAATACCCTTTACATTTTAATTTGGTTTCCAAAGTACATTAAGATTTGGAACGATTTAGGATCAACGTCACTACTGAGGACTTCGTGTATGGGGTCAACAAGACAACTCCAAGACTGTCTTTTGGCGAGTTCGAAATTTTGCTGTATCACTCTTCCACATTATGCCCTTTTTAATAGATTGTTTTCAAGCCGAACTAAGATAAATAGAAAATCTAAAAACAAGATGGTGTTTTTTTATTATAATTGTTTTATATGTTTAACACAGTAAGGTATTTTACCTCTAGAATTGCTAGGAATTCAATTTATGTTTGAATTCCTGTTAGTGAAAGCATGTGTAATATGTAATAATATATAAAAAAAAACTAAATTTTTTTTACTTATTTACAAAATTTAATATAAAAAGTTTTGCACAAAAAAATATTCTTTTTGACAATAAACAAAATTCGAAGAAGATACCTAACTCAATTAGAAGTTTGAACAAAAAGCTAAGACAATTCTTATTGTATAAATTACCAATTATCGCGGCATGTCGTAGGTAATTTAACTTAGTTTTTTGTTTTTACACAAAAATAAATTACCTATGCACCCCTTGGTTAAAATTCCTAGACAAATTTTTTGTGTGTATCTATGAAAACTTAGTTAAAAATTTAATTCATCCATTTGTTTTATAACACGTATTAAATCCTTATATTTTTAAATGAACTAATATTGTCTAATTTTAAAGACTGAATAAAATCGTCGCTTTTTATAAAAAAATTAGAAAATCGGCATTTGGCTATTTTTGGAGCAGCCTTATGTTTATTTTCCTCATTTTATTACCAAGAAACGCCGTGGGAACGAAAATACATACTTTTTTTTACTACATTTGACACCAAGTCCAAAATACCTTTTTTACAACTCTGAAAAAAAGTATGTTAAAAAAGTATGTTTTGTTCACACCGATCGTCCAGACAGTAGTTAACTACCCGTCTCCACCCTCCATCAACTTGGTAACTGCCCGTCTACAACTGACATGATTTGCTGTTATAACTTGAAGTTATAAAAGCGTTGTTAAAACATTTGCATTAACAACCGTGTTATAACATGAGAAAACTTCTAACATGATGAGTCTATACCTAACACTAACATCATATTAGTGTTAAAGTTAAGCATTTCATGTCAGTTGTAGACTGCATGTAAGAACAGCATGTCGCACATGAATTCTACTCGTGTAGACTCTTCATGTTCATGTTTCGTCCATGTGCTGCCATCGTTGCCTAAACATTCGTCTTAGCATCCATGTGCGCCATGATGTTGGCTATGCAATGTATTTTCTGTATACAACCAAACGCACAACAACAAAAATTGTGGTCAATCAGAACATGAACATCAACACGTATTCGCCACATACAAGAACATGAAAAAATTAATACCGTTGCTCTGCCGGCGTTATGGTCATGTCATGTTCTAATCGAAAGCGCATGGAGACGTGGGGTAAGACAGTTCACTTTTTAAAATATGTCAAACATGAATAATGCAGCGCACAAGGTATATTTATAGCAGGTAGTCTCGGAAAGCCAGCTGGTTATTTTTTATTTGCTTGTTTTGCGATACAAACTGTCAAATGTTGTATAGTAAACAAGTAAACAAGGTATTTTGTCTCTTTTCAACCCCTTTGCTGTTTGACAGTTCGTATCACAAAACAACAATAAAAAGCCCTGTTGTTTGTTTTATTGTACAATTGTTGTAATCTCGCGGCTACCTGCTATAAATATACCTTGGCAGCGCAAGTCCAGCTTAACGTATTTTGTATAAACTAAACAAATTTAAAAAAAGCTTAAAATAACTTTATTGTGTGTGTGAACAAATATAAAACTTAACTAAAATATAAAAAATCAAAGCAAAATATGTTTAATTTTTTTTTACATTTTCATTCGTTTCTCTTTTGCTAACAAAACTTAACATAGCGTCTTCACCTGACAATTTTTTGTCATACCAAACGTCAAAGTCTATATAAAACAACTCGAAAATTTTTGTCAGCGTTTTTTTAATATGAAGTTTGACGTTTGGTATGACAAAAAATTGTCAGATTAAGACGCTATGTAAGGTTACTGTTAGCAAATGTCAAATCACTAACCAATTTTCCTGTCTGCAAAATTTGCTAGACAGTATACAAGACAGTTTGAAAAGTGTGCATGTATTAGTGAAAAGGTTTGCATGTATTGCTACTGTTGGTTTTGTAAAAATTGTACTTTTTTTTTGTTATTTTTGATTTTAATTATACCATCCAAGGTATATTTACACAAGGTAGACTCATTGGGGAGTGTATACATGTTGCTCTATAAATGGTACCAAATTGTCAAAATTGTCTTCATATAAAACAAAAACAATTTAACGCACACATGTACAAATTTTTTCTCATATACACGTAATTTGACATTAAGGTACCAACTAGGGGTAATCAGCTGACAAACATATGGGCCAACGAGTTTACCTTGTGTAAATATACCTTGATACCATCCTTTACAACAGACTTTTATTTTTTTCTTTTAAACACAGAGAGAATTTCATATCTTATATATAAATACGGAAACAATTTTTTTATCGTTGATTTTTAAGTATCTTAACGTCCACCGATTTTAATGAAACATATATCGTTTTAAAGGTATTTTTGTGTAGAAATGCACAATATACATTTTTTTTCTAAATTTTCAGGATTAAATGGTTTTAAAAGTGTTTTAACGCACATACATGTATATAAAGAAGTTGAGTGTTTTGTTATTCTCCCAAAATGTGTTTTTTCTTGCATTATACTGGCAAACACACGTGCTCACTCATGTATAAACGACGGTGTGCTCTTTGTTGTTCTCCCGAAATGTTTTTGTTTTTATTTTGCACTTGCAAACACACACTCAATTCACATGAGGGCTTTTACGACGTCGTTTTGTCTTGATTCCCTTTTAAAGCAACTTCCAAAATCTCTTTGCGTTCATACGATGATTTTTGGTTGCATGTCTTTTTTTTATTTACAGTATGGCCTTGATTACCCGTCATTCGATTAACCGGCAGCTTCAATAAAATGGAAAACAAAAATTTTTTTGCACTGATTTAAATTGCCTCTATTATCCGAAATTATAAACAAATTATCTTTTTTTCGTTAAATTTTGAACAATCAAAAGAAATTTAAATAAACGAAGAAAGAGAATATCTTAACGGTGTGGAAGCATGTTCTGCCAAATTTACTTTTTTCCTCATGTTTACATAATAAAACGTTATATATTTACATAAAATAAGAAACACACCAAAAAAAATAAATAATCAAGAATTCTGCCGATCCCGTCTATTATCGATAATCGAGGTCTCACTGTATTTTCAACCACACACTTCAAAGTAAGAAAAAGAATAAAACGTAAACAGAAAAAGTTAAAAGAGAAATGTAAAAAACGACATGCAAAATACAAAACGAGACATTTTGTTAACCCCTCTTTCTTTTCTACACCGCTCACCAACAAACCAAAAGAGACGTCGACAAAGCGACGTCGTAAAAGCCCTCATCTAAACTGAGTGACACATGTATAAACTTCTTAGAACAGGGTTACCGTTAGACATTTTGAAAAATAATGTCGCGCAAAAACGTCGTTTAAGAAAATAAAAGTCTGATGGCCATTTTCTCATTAGGCGATTATCTTTTTTCCCAACGAAAAACTGCACATTAAAGAAATTTGGTTTTCTCAATGTCTCATTTGCTTCGTTTTAATCGCAAAGCTAACCGGCACTCATCTGCCAATTATTTATTTTCCTTTTATTTGCCGTACAGATAAATTCAATCAGCTGACTCCCATCTTTTACATGTATTTTGAGTGGCGTTGCCAGCTGAAAACTTTGTTTTTTGTCGGTATATTGAGAAACCCAAAATCGTTAACGGACAGTTTATCGGTCCAATAAATTTATGTTGACATTAAGTAACAGACAGTTTGTCGATACATTGAGAAAATGGCCATGAAACTTTTTTTAATGACTTTTATCGTGTTTCGATTTTTTACTTTGATAACTTTTCATGAAAATCTTATAAATTAAATACGGGGATATGCACAATATATTTTTTTTCTTAATTTTTGGAATTAAAGTGTTTGAAAAGCGTTTTAATTTATCTAGCAAAAATACGTACAAAGATGGGTGAATAGTGCATTTTGCCGATCTCTTAAAATGTGTTCGTTTTTATTGTATAATGCACAGGTTCTGTCGAAAGTAAATGTCAAGTGGTCGAATTTCGGCCACCGGGCGATCCTAGTTATTTTAATTCTACAAAGTCGTAATACATTGTATTACCGTGTAAGCTATCCTTAATACAAAGTACTTAATACGACTTTGTAGAATCAAAATATTATGAAATTCTCTCCTTATTAAAAAAAAAGAGAATACACGTCTTTTGTGAAAACTAGCTTACATGGTAATACAAGATATTACAAAATGTCAAAAAATTATGTAGAATGAAAAAAATCTGATCATGTAAACGCCATAAAGGCTAGTATACACAAGTATACTTTGTATTAATACATGTCAAAATCTCAGGTAATATGTGAAAGTGGGATAGTGTGACAGCAGTGTGTTATGAAAACTCATTAGATTTTTATCTTACAAAGTATTATGAAATACTGTATCTAAAATACATTTCTAGTCTATACGATACAGAACGGACGGTCACCGTATATGTTCATATCAAACCGAATAAAGCATTCTTGCTTGTTTACAATAAAGCTTGTTATAGCCTCCACCACAATTAGTTGTGAATAGGGTATATTAAGTTTGTCATTCCGTGTGAAACTTTTTTATTATTCATCTCAGACCCTATAAAGTCTATATATTCTGGGTCCTTGAGTAATTTTAAGTCGATTTAGCCATGTCCGTCTGTCTGTCCGTCTGTTGAAAACACGCTCACTTTCGAAAAACTCAAAAGAAATAAACAAACTTGGTGTCAAATTGCTTGTAGTTATCCTAAGCAGTTTGGGATTGAAATCCAGCAAAATCGGTTCAATAGGATCTGAGCTATGAATCAAAATGTGGAACCACCACCTAAAAAAAAATTGATAATTTTGTTACAAAAACTAACATAAATGGTGGAAAAATGCACAGAATCATATAAGATTTCGCAACAGTTCGTTTTTTTTAACTGGAAATCACGCTGTAAAATATCTTGAAGATCCGTCCATGATTTACCCTAGGCCCCATATAAGCCCTACTCCCGGAAAACAGTATAGTTAGCCTAAAACCCTAACTAACAATGCTATCATAACAAATTTTGGCACGTCACAGTTAAATAGGACTAGAAATTAAACTATTAAGT
Source organism: Pollenia angustigena (assembly GCA_930367215.1). Taxonomy (NCBI): domain Eukaryota; kingdom Metazoa; phylum Arthropoda; class Insecta; order Diptera; family Polleniidae; genus Pollenia; species Pollenia angustigena. The sequence continues at coordinate 34,438,464 of OV884059.1, forward strand.
TTCGTGAAGATCGGTCCATAATTTACCATAGGCCCCATATAAAACCTACTTCCAGAAAACAGTTTAGTACGCCTAAATCCGTAAAAAATAACGCTATCATAACAAAATTTGGTACATCATAATTTTTTAGAACTGAAAATAAGACTTTGAAATTTCGTGAAGATCAGTCCATAATTTACCATGTTACGGACCGGTTTACTTGGCGAGGATTCCGTCTAGCTCACATTAACTCTCTCAGGAGGTTCCAACCCTCCCGCCAAAAGCGTATCCTAACAAAAAAAAAATAACAGGAAATCGAAACAACGGAAACTACAAAAACACAAACGATACCACATTAAACAAATCGCGGGGACAGATGTTATTCCCCTCATGCCCTCCCAACCTTGTCGCGAATATGTTCCTCATTTTTATACAGCGACCCAAACTCCACCAGACCTCTTCTCCACTTACCTTTCCATCACATCCGGTTCCCCTAATTTAAATTTAAGCCATCATTTTTTTCTTTTAAGTTATTATACACAAAACATACTTTATTATAAAAAAACTGTTAATACTAAAGATAATCTTATGCTACAATTTTCCTTATACATAACAAATATTTTTTTTCAATTCTTACTAATCCTTAAATTAATACTATCTCCTTTTTCTCAAATTTAGTTTTTTTTTTTCTCTTTTTAAATATCTATATATATGTATATCCAAATCCAGTTTAATAATTCCGATTTAACTTTTTCTTTTAAATTACACTTGCAATTAACTAATTAGAACTCAAGCTTCTTTTATAAAACTCATTTATTTGAATCCTTTTCAACGATCAACTTTACCCTCACCTAAAGGAGCTCCCTGAGGTAATCTTTCCTTTCCTGTCACTCTACAGGCCTTATCTTTTTACTTATTTTTTCTGTTTATACCGATCTTCACTTAAGCTCTTTGTAATTACCTTTTTTTTTTATAATTATATTTTCCTTCTATTTTAAATTTATTCTTGATCTTTATATATATATAAATATTTAATTTCAAATAATCTAACTTCTCTATTTTTTTCCCTTCCCCTGATTTCTATTTCTTTTTTTTTTTGTTTTTTTTTTTTTTTTTTTTAAGGGATGATTTTTCTTTTTTTTTTTTTTAAATATATATTAAACACGTAAACTAACTACACACTCTCAAAATTCTTACACCTTTATAACACTTACACAATTTTCTAAATACATATTAAAAAATAAATTTTAACTAGAAATAATTTTTACAATTTTAATATAATTAAATTTCTTTTCTTAAATTTTTCAGGATTATGCTGTTAATAAACTATTTTAATTTCTTTTCAAATTTATATTCTTTCCGGTTTTTTCTTCCTTGAGACGTTTGATAATAAAACATTATATATCATACAAATATTGCCAATTGCATTTGGATTTTTTTTTTTTTTTCTTAATATATTGAAAATTACTGGTTTGTATCTACTAATTTTTCCTTGCTTAATACTTCTTTCTCGCACTTCCTAGGACACTTTTTCCTGACTCAAAATATATTTTTTTTTTTTAAATGTGTTACCTGGCTAATTCCCGTGTGGTTTTGGCAAAGTTCGTCCACACCCTTCACTGAAACTTCCTCGAGAGAATAGCCAGCTATGTGGAACAATAAAATATATTCTCTTTACTGCCAGAAATATTTAAAAGATATTTATATTCATCTCAATTCCAATTTTATTGAAGTTTTGCAAAACCCCATTTATTTGTCCACACCAGTGGTTATTTTCAAAAAAAAACTTCAATAAAACAGGATTTGTTTCTGAATATACTACACTACTTTGCTCAAACACTTTTGCCTCACTTACGTTTTTTATTTTTCTTTTATTAAATTTAACTTTTTCCCAAGTTTTAGGTTCACACAAACTTAAACTTCCTCCGCTTAACTTCAGTGTAACTTTTGCTTCTTCTATTATAAGTTTTTATTTTCACAACTGCACTGGTTAACGTCTCACTTTTGAAATTTTGTTTACTAATGAACTACTCTTTTTTATTTCGTCAGCTTAAATACTTGCTCCCTATTTACATACTCGGGATCTTTTCCTAATTTCCCTATTTACTTTTCCGCGGTATTTTCAAAACTCCTCCCTCCTATACATTAACAAAATTTACCACAAAAACTTACATAATCATTTTCCCCTTTGGCGCCTTTTAACATATCATATAATATTAAATATACCTACTACAAAAAAAAACTTCTAGATTTTCGCGCCCAATACTACCTTTTTTCCTGATCTCCCCCTTGACTACGACAGACAAATGCAATAATACTTATCAGGTCAGCCAGCAGCTCTATCCCATCTTTTTCTATCTCTCTCCGCTAAGTTTGTTTTCCTTAACTGCTAATATTAAAATTATATAATTTAATCCCGCAGCCTTGTCACCCGCCAATTTCCATTTTTAATTTATAGGCCAAAACCAAAAACATTATTGCGTAGCATCTACCACTGCCAGTATTAGGCTCTCATGAAAATTAGTTGTTAAATTTAATTCATTCATAACTTCAAATAAAATTTATTTCAAATATTAATTTTCAGTTGTGAATGAAAAGACCAACCCTGTGTAGTTTTACTCTATGTTTAATCGTTGCCAACTCAATGTGATTATTTCGTTCTACCGTTTCTACACTACACTTATACACACATACTTAGATACTCATCTTATTTTTTTATTATTCGCCTGTCATCATCAAATCCACATGTAAGTAAATTAAAAATATTAATTTTTCCTTTTTCCTTTCTTTTTTTACAGATTTCACTGCTAATTTTTACGGAACTTAACCAGGACATCCACGTAAGTATTGAAATGTATCGTTCCTAAAAAAAACTACATGTTTTTCCATACATTTAATGTTTATTCTTCTTTTTTTTTCAGCTTAAAACCAACAACAACAAACTAACCCAAAAAAAAACAAAAACTACCTAAAACTAACCACCATCAGAAACAAAAATTGATTCCACTGAGACTCGGGCAGGAGGTAGTGTCTCCATTGGCCGCAAGCCCCTCTCAATATTTATGTACAAAACCACTGGACAAGGGCAGGAGTAGTGGCTCCACTGTATATTGCCCCTCCATGAAAAATCCATCGGGGTATCGGCAGGAGTGGTGGCTCCAACGAAAATTCGCCTCCCCTGAAAAATTATAATTACGGGATGACTTATCTGGACTTTTACAGCCGCATCCCGACAGATTTGGTACAGACCGTCCACGCCAAAATTTTTTTCTGCGCTACATTCGGCATGTGTACCTCGTCCGCAACAAAACTCCGTTGCTGCTAAGTTACCGCAGAAGAAACGGTGTGCGGAATCTTTTGCTGAAAACAGCCCAACGTGGGGAACTCCCCGACCCTGAGACAAAAGAGTCTCATCTCTACAAACTAAGCCGGGCAATAACAAAAAAAATTTGCATTCTCTGCAGTGTTGCGAGGTAATTTCCCTTCTACAAAATTTTCATTTGTTCCTTAATTTTAGGTAATAATCAGTTAAAAAAAAAACGACCATTACATATTCAAATAATATACCTATATATCTGATTACAAAAAAAATCACTGAATTGACACATACTACGTTTATACGTAGCCTATTCGCGAATTAAAATTATTTGCGATTAACTAACTTTCTGTTTATATGTCTATTTCTTAATGAAAATTATTCTTTTTAAGTGATGCCAGATGGAAAATGTATTGGTTTGGTAGCACTGTATGTATATAAACTTTTTATTTTTTAAATGAAAAAGATCAACAATTATTGTGTATTTTTAAATTTATTTGCACATTATTGATTTAATTTTTCTTCTGTTGTCATATGAATGTGCTACATCGAAATAAAAACGTAAAACGGTTAAAAGTGTGGCAATGCTTAAAATCTTATTTGCAAATAGTGTCGTTAATCAGGAATTGTTTTCATGAGTTAGCTATTTGCAAATAAAAATTTAATTCACTGTTTATGCGGCAATATTCTCTACTTGCAATATATTTATATGCGAATAAGTGGTGCGTATAAACGTAGTAACATTCACGCGGCCTAATTTAGTTCATACCCATTATGTTAGGGGTTTTCAGTTTCCCTATTCAAAGATGGTAATTTAGTTATCATTTTTTTCCGTGAAATTTAGTTATTTTCAGACATGTATAGTGGGAATCTAGCGACTTTGCTCATTCAAAACAAGCTCTATAAGGTAATATAGCTTAGACAGCATAGGAAATCACGTAGTGAAACGCTTATAAAAATCAATGTATGCCAATTACTTGAAAAGAAAACCCCTACTGTCAATTCCGTTTGTAGGTTCCTAATAGTGTAGATTTTTTTGCTAGCCGATTACGATTAGAACACTTTATTAGGACTATTTATATATATAAACCCATTAGTGTTTTTTTCCTTACATCTCATACCTTCCTTTAGTCCATAGATTCTTTTTGATATTATTTTATTTTCTCTTTCTTTTTACTAAGGAAACCTGATAAAAAAAACAAAAAGCAGATTTATCCGCTCGATATTGGACAACCAGTAAGATGCATTTACTGTGGTCATACCTAGACTTAATCACTCTTCCGAACTCCTTTTCGCGAGGCAAAAGCAGAACGTAGAGGCAAACCCCTTTTTTTTTTTTTTTTTAATATCTTGTTACTGGGCTTTTGCCAGTAGTGCACAACAGTGCTAATTAAATCGAACGCCCCTTAGAGGCAAAATTAAATATTTTTGGATCCAATGAATCCACGTCAAAACAATCGGGTCACGCCCCTAATATTCTCTCCATCGCCCAGGAAACTATCCAGCTTGACCATTGTCTTCTGAGACCTTTTTTAAAATAAAAACGGATCAGAGGATGTATGAATCTAACCTGCTCATCGTATCTCACGGGAAGTATTACTTTACAAGCATGAATTAAATAAGAATGTTACTTTGTGATTTGTTTTTTTCTTTCAGATTTAAAATCTCACGCTTATAGACTGGCACAACATGGACTTAAATTGTATTGCACCTTACTAACAGCTAAATAAAAATGAGGACTCATCACAACATTAATATCACAGATTTAATATGCCTTTATTGCGGTTCCTTATACTTAATTATTGCACTCATGGACTAATCAAAGGTATGTTGAAAAAAAAAACTTTCCAATGTAATGTACATACTAGAGGTCTGCTTTGAATAATTCACTTGTTTGCCTTTATTCAAAGTGCACAACATTTACTCAAATATTTAACATTCAAAAATATAAGAAAAGAGTAAACCATATACAAAAATAAGAGAGAATGAATTGAATAAAATACTTGTTTACTGTAAATGAATTTGAGAGTCATTCATAAATAACAAAACAGTGGAATGACCCGTTAGAGAGAGCAAGTTTACAAAAAATATTCGAATAATTTTTGAATTATTGAATGTCCATACATTTATTTGAATACATTGACATAATATGTGTGCATGCTTGTGGCTTCTTTTATTTGTAAGAGTTAAGCTTACACATACATACGTAATGTGTAGGTACAGAAATTTTACATTCAAATTATATTTGAATATTTCATTCATTTGACTTGAGTTGACTGAATTGAATGAGTTTTTATTCGTTTTGTCTTTGGTTATTCTTTCATTTGTTTCTTTTTTATTGGGTGCTCGACACATTGTAGTTAAAAATCAAATGAGTGTGTTGAAATTGGTTTTTATTTATTCTTGCAGACCTCTAGTACATACTAGTAATCGCGGATTTATTTTAAGTTTTGTCATAATAAATAAATTTTATGATAAAAGAATCTAGACTATCAGGTACCTTTTTCTAAATATTGTTCATAGTTGGAATATAGCAAATATTGCATACAACCCCTACGGTTTCAAATTTTAATTTCGCTATTTCCTAAACTTTAATATCCTTAACGTGGTAAGTTCCTATAGATTTTCCTTGCAATGTTTCTAATTCATACATGTTATTTCCTACGGGCCTAACTACTCTACATTTTAAAAACTTTCGGCAAAATTTTGCATTTCTGTTTTTCGAAAAATCACTTAATACTGTGTTCCGGCGGTATACTTCTTGTCCTGGGTTAAATATAACATTTCTTGCTCGTTTGTTGTATCTCTCTGCACTTTTTTCGTAGGCTTTAGTCATGTTTTGTTTTATCTGTTCCCTGATTATATCCAACTTTTCGTTCCTTTTTAACTCCAAAATTTGATGATCAGTTAGAGATTGTAATTTTCTGTGATTCACCCTTTCACTGGCGTTGCTCTGTGGCGAATAGACTGCAGTTTTTATGTGTTGTATTTTGTAAGTCTGCATTAAATTTTGAAAACTCTTTGCGATAAATTGAGATCCATTATCACTGTGTATGATTTCCGGTACACCAAATTTATGAAAAATCTCATGAACTAGAAATTCTATGACGTTGCTTGTAGATGCTTCCTTCATTGCTTTTAAAAAGGTAAATTTGGAAAAATGATCAACGACTATAAAAATGTAGGAATTGCCATTTTTTGATCTCGGATATTTACCCATAAAATCAATGTACAATTTTTGAAACGGCCTTTCAGTTATTACCTGTTTACCTATTTCCGGCCTCAGGTTTTGGTTAGTTGGCTTTATTTCTTTACACACTTGACAGTTTTTTATAAACATTTTTACTTGAAATGCCATTTTAGGCCAGTAAAAGAACCTTTTTAATCTTTCAATAGTTTTTGCTGCTCCTCCATGCGCTGACGTTAGGGTGGAATGTGCTTTTTCTATAATAACTTGCGTAATGTTTGTTGGTATCCAGAGTTTCCATTTGTACTCATCTTCATTCTCTTCGAACGACATTTTTTTGAAAATCATACCATTTTCAATTTTTAAGTCTGGAAGTTGTTCACTGTTATTTTGTATGTGATTTATTAAATCCAAATACTCTTCGCTTTCAAATTCTGTCGTCTCGAAGTCGAAAATATCTTCCATTGTGATTTCATCGACATTTTCATCTGGTAATCTGGACAACATGTCGGCTACAACGTTTTCTGATCCTTTCCGGTGCATTATCTCAAAATCAAATGCCTGTAGTTTAAGGGACCAGCGCGCCAATCTGCCAGTTAAGTCCTTAAGCGACATCAGCCACTTTAAACTTGCATGGTCTGTTACTATCGTAAAAGGCATCATTTCAACGTAAGGTCTGAATTTCTGGACTGCCATGACCGCCGCTAAACATTCCTTTTCAGTCACGCTATAATTCCTTTGGCATGAATTTAACTTTTGAGAGTAGAAAGCTATCGGATGTTCCTCGTTGTTTTCATTGAGCTGATACAGAACTGCCCCTATGCCGTAATCACTAGCGTCGCATTGGATAAAAAAGCGTTTAGAAAAATCGGCGTGCCTTAGTACGGGAGCGGATGTTAGGGCTTTCTTTAATTCATCGAATGATGCAATGGCTTCAGGCGTCATAACAAACTTTTTAGTCTTTTTTAGGGTATCTGTTAAGGGAGCTGATATAGTAGAAAAATCCCTTATAAATCTACGGTACCATCCTGCAGTGCCTAAGAAGCTACGGACTTGCCTTGGAGTTTTAGGAATATTGATTTCTCTAATGGCTTTTACCTTTTCAGGGTCCGTTTTTAACATCCCACCGCCTATAATAAACCCTAGGTATTTTAATTGTTTAAAACAAAACTGAGATTTTTTTAAACCAATAGTTAAATTAGCGTTAATTAAACATTGAGCTACTTCTTTCAACAATTCCAAATGCTTTTCAAAACTATCTGATATAACTAGCAAATCATCTAGATATACAAATACGTTTTCCTTTAATTTCTGAGGAATGACTTTATCCATAAGTCTACAAAGTCGCTGTGCTGCGTTGCAGAGACCGAAGGGCATCACGCGAAACTGGTAAAGTGGCCGGCCTGCTACAGTAAACGCGGTATAAGATTTGCTTTCCTCCTCTAACTCTATCTGCCAAAATGCGAATTTTAGATCAACGCTACTAATGTAATAGGTCTCATCTATTCGGCTAAGGATACCATCTATATTTTGCAGTGGATATGCGTCCTTCACTGTAAGCTTATTCAACTTCCTGGCGTCTAGACAAAACCTGTTTTTTCCGGGTTTTCGTACCACTGTCGTCCGGTTACTCCACGGGCTTTCACTTTCTTCTATTACGTTTAGTTCTAACATTTGATCTATTTCCTTGTATACGATTTCTTGTACTGCCGGAGATATTGGGTAATGTCTATCTTTTACCGGCTCGGCTCCTTCTACTAATTTAATACTATGTTTTTCCAGTGATGTACATCCTAGTCCCTTATTTTCAAATGATGGAAACATATTAATCACTTCGTTTAGACTTCCCCTCTGACAAGATGATAATTCATGGGGATCAGATTTGTGATTATCCGAAACATATTTTTCCATTATCTTCTCTATGTTTATTTCTGAAACGCCTACTATTTCTGGAGCAAGTTCAAAACTTTTCCAAAAATCTATTCCTAAGTATGCTTGTTGCTCTAAATCAGGACAAAGATAAAATTCTATTTTACTAATCTTATTATTATATTCTATATCTAATCTAATTTTTCCTAACAACCTATGTTCTTGGCCGCTGGCCGTGGATATTACTGAGAATATCGGCACTATTTGAATATCAAGATCATTAATAAGCTCTCTACACCCCCTGCCTAAAATACTCACAGAGGCACCAGTATCAAGAAGACCCTTTATTTTAACTTCACCAATTTTGATTTCAGCATATGGTCTGGGATCTAATGATTTTCGGTCGGCTCCTCTAATTGCCTCGATAGCCAATTTCCTCAGTCTTCTCCTTTCAGCGAACTTCTCTCTTAGTTTTTTAATTCTTTTTGATATATATGGTCTCCTGATATTGACTTCCGAATTAAAAATTCTCTCTCGGACCTTTTTATAATTATCTTCTCTCTCCTTTAATGTATATAAGTGTCTGTGCTGGGGTATAAATCTATTAAACATTTTTATTTCTTTAATTAAATTTGCTGATTTTTTTATTCTTGCAGGTGGGTTTGCGGGTTCGTTTTCGAACGATGGTCCCCCGCATTCCCTTCGTTCCTGTAAAAATGTTTATTCCGGCAATCAATGCAATTTGGTGCTATTACTTCGGGCTTTCCACACCGGTAACAAAATATAGTTCTCTCGTTTGATGGACAATCCATAAAAACGTGGCCATTTTGACGGCAGTTCCAGCACACTACTGTAGTTCTGGTCATCGTGTTTCCTGCATTGCTCGCTCTAATTGCTGCTACTTCGGGGCGTTCTATTTCAGGCATTTGATAGGATTCCGGACTTTCTTCACTTATTTCGTTTACGTGTCTAGGGTAGCGGTTTACAGGAGTTGACAAGATTCTGTTTTCTTTTCTGAGAAAGGTTTTTTCCGCATCGATACAACTGATTCTCAATTCCTCTACTGACGAAACATTCATTGGGTAAACAATTCTTCCGATGTTCTCCCTTAAATTCTTTTTGATCATCTTGATCATTTCCGCTTCAGGCATGGATATGCTCAAGCGTGAACGAAGCTGCGTCATGGTAAAGAAAAACGAATCTATAGACTCCCCTGGCTGTTGTTTCCTTTCAACCATGTCCCTCATTAGTTCGAAACTGGAACGAGTGGATTTATATTGTTTCAGTAGAGCTATTTTTAATGTAGACCAATCTGACACATAATTAGTTTGTATAAATAGCCAGTACCATTTTTCGGCGGCTCCTTTGACCAAAAGATGGAAGTTATCTAGTAATTCCTTCCAGGATATACCGTACTGGTGTTGAAGACGCTCCAGACGGAAAACAAAGTCTTCGACTGCTAATTTATTGGAATCCCCATCGAATTCTAAACCCCATTTATCGATGCGAGGTCTATGGAAGCCCCTTGGATATTCATCACCATTTATCGAGGAAGCCCTGGAAGACTGGGAATGTACGCCTGACATTTCCATTGGCTGTGGACCCTCTGCTGATGACCTTGACACATTTGGTAAGTTTACTTCTATTAATTTTCGGTTTTCTTGCTGTGTTTGCTGGACCACTATGCTGAGTCTGCTAACAGTTGCCGTTAACTCAGCCATAGTCTTCTTCATATCGGCCATTTGAGAACTTATTTCCTGATCTACTAATCTTTTTACTGATCTATCAACATTCTCTACACTATTGGACCTAACGTAATGCCTACTTGTACTCTGACCTGGCACATTAGTTGGTAACGTATATGCATGTGGAGGAACATTAGGGTTGCCGGTTATTATAGTTCCCGACAAATCTCTAATCTGACCGGTATTTTTCTCCGCCATTTCTACGCTATATTTCGGTGTATTTGGTTTATGATTTTTTTGTAATACGTGTGGTGTAGAACGGTTTAAGTCGAATTGAACCTGCCTCACTCTTTTTCGAGATCTAGTTACGGGTGGACTATTACTCATACTCTTGAAGCTGACTAATAAAATAATTCCCCCCTTCAATTTCAAAAATTGGTAGAATTTATGGCAGAAAAAAAATTGGCAAATTTTTGGTAAATAAATGAAAATAAAAAAAAATATAAAAAAAATAATAAAAAATATAAAAAAGAAAAAATAATAATAAAAAATATAATAAATAAAATAATAAAAAAAAAATTAATATAATATTGAAATATAAAACAATAATAATAATAAAAACAAACTAAAAATTATTAATACTACGGAAATGTTAACTAAATAATATTAAATAATAAAAATGTTAATTAAAGAAACTTAAGAGTTAATAAGCAATTCTAAAAAAAAATACTTCAAATAAGATTTATAAAAACAAAACTAGAAAAAAATAACAACAAACACTTTTTTTCAAATGAATTAAAATTTAAATTTTCTATGTAATAATTTATTAAAAGCAAAATAAAAAAAAAGATATTAAAAAGAATACTATTTATTCTCTTTTTTTTTTCTCCTTTATATAACCAACTACTTCTATCAGAATTAGTATACATTATGGGTTCCGGAAATGGTGGACGGATGTGGAGGTCCAAGCGGTTGATAACTAAAGCATGTTAAATGTGGCACGAGAAATGAATTTTAAAACAACATTTTCCTGGAGTTCTTCCAGCGTGGTTCCCTAGTACTTCAAACTAATATTTATTATTAACGAGATTACGAGTGATTATTGATGGCATATAATACATCCTACCTCGTGATATAATCGGCACGAGAGGCTATTATATGACTTCAACATACAACACTTTCACGACTCCAACAAAAAAAAACTAAATAAGTTAAATATCAAACATTCAGAAACGATAAACAATACAATTAGAGACTTTCAACTAGTACACTAAGATATTCTCTTCTATTTCTGTAAGTATTATCAGAACTAATCGATAAACCTAGTAGACTTTCCTTATATACAACATTCCCTTTTCTATTTTCTAGAGTGGCTATATAAATCTCATCTACTATATTTAACGGAGTTTTCGGGCTATTACAAAAAAAAATCTTTTAATGGACTATTGTCTCATGTATAGGTGACGTACATGAAGTTTCATTACATCGCTTAGGGAACCTTTACATATTTAACTAAAACCTCCTAAGCTATTGCATTTGAAATTGGGCGCCATTCTGTTACGGACCGGTTTACTTGGCGAGGATTCCGTCTAGCTCACATTAACTCTCTCAGGAGGTTCCAACCCTCCCGCCAAAAGCGTATCCTAACAAAAAAAAAAATAACAGGAAATCGAAACAACGGAAACTACAAAAACACAAACGATACCACATTAAACAAATCGCGGGGACAGATGTTATTCCCCTCATGCCCTCCCAACCTTGTCGCGAATATGTTCCTCATTTTTATACAGCGACCCAAACTCCACCAGACCTCTTCTCCACTTACCTTTCCATCACATCCGGTTCCCCTAATTTAAATTTAAGCCATCATTTTTTTCTTTTAAGTTATTATACACAAAACATACTTTATTATAAAAAAACTGTTAATACTAAAGATAATCTTATGCTACAATTTTCCTTATACATAACAAATATTTTTTTTCAATTCTTACTAATCCTTAAATTAATACTATCTCCTTTTTCTCAAATTTAGTTTTTTTTTTTCTCTTTTTAAATATCTATATATATGTATATCCAAATCCAGTTTAATAATTCCGATTTAACTTTTTCTTTTAAATTACACTTGCAATTAACTAATTAGAACTCAAGCTTCTTTTATAAAACTCATTTATTTGAATCCTTTTCAACGATCAACTTTACCCTCACCTAAAGGAGCTCCCTGAGGTAATCTTTCCTTTCCTGTCACTCTACAGGCCTTATCTTTTTACTTATTTTTTCTGTTTATACCGATCTTCACTTAAGCTCTTTGTAATTACCTCTTTTTTTTTATAATTATATTTTCCTTCTATTTTAAATTTATTCTTGATCTTTATATATATATAAATATTTAATTTCAAATAATCTAACTTCTCTATTTTTTTCCCTTCCCCTGATTTCTATTTCTTTTTTTTTTTTTTTTTGTTTTTTTTTTTTTTTTTTTTTTTAAGGGATGATTTTTCTTTTTTTTTTTTTAAATATATATTAAACACGTAAACTAACTACACACTCTCAAAATTCTTACACCTTTATAACACTTACACAATTTTCTAAATACATATTAAAAAATAAATTTTAACTAGAAATAATTTTTATAATTTTAATATAATTAAATTTCTTTTCTTAAATTTTTCAGGATTATGCTGTTAATAAACTATTTTAATTTCTTTTCAAATTTATATTCTTTCCGGTTTTTTCTTCCTTGAGACGTTTGATAATAAAACATTATATATCATACAAATATTGCCAATTGCATTTGGATTTTTTTTTTTTTTCTTAATATATTGAAAATTACTGGTTTGTATCTACTAATTTTTCCTTGCTTAATACTTCTTTCTCGCACTTCCTAGGACACTTTTTCCTGACTCAAAATATATTTTTTTTTTTAAATGTGTTACCTGGCTAATTCCCGTGTGGTTTTGGCAAAGTTCGTCCACACCCTTCACTGAAACTTCCTCGAGAGAATAGCCAGCTATGTGGAACAATAAAATATATTCTCTTTACTGCCAGAAATATTTAAAAGATATTTATATTCATCTCAATTCCAATTTTATTGAAGTTTTGCAAAACCCCATTTATTTGTCCACACCAGTGGTTATTTTCAAAAAAAAACTTCAATAAAACAGGATTTGTTTCTGAATATACTACACTACTTTGCTCAAACACTTTTGCCTCACTTACGTTTTTTATTTTTCTTTTATTAAATTTAACTTTTTCCCAAGTTTTAGGTTCACACAAACTTAAACTTCCTCCGCTTAACTTCAGTGTAACTTTTGCTTCTTTTATTATAAGTTTTTATTTTCACAACTGCACTGGTTAACGTCTCACTTTTAAAATTTTGTTTACTAATGAACTACTCTTTTTTATTTCGTCAGCTTAAATACTTGCTCCCTATTTACATACTCGGGATCTTTTCCTAATTTCCCTATTTACTTTTCCGCGGTATTTTCAAAACTCCTCCCTCCTATACATTAACAAAATTTACCACAAAAACTTACATAATCATTTTCCCCTTTGGCGCCTTTTAACATATCATATAATATTAAATATACCTACTACAAAAAAAAACTTCTAGATTTTCGCGCCCATTACTACCTTTTTTCCTGATCTCCCCCTTGACTACGACAGACAAATGCAATAATACTTATCAGGTCAGCCAGCAGCTCTATCCCATCTTTTTCTATCTCTCTCCGCTAAGTTTGTTTTCCTTAACTGCTAATATTAAAATTATATAATTTAATCCCGCAGCCTTGTCACCCGCCAATTTCCATTTTTAATTTATAGGCCAAAACCAAAAACATTATTGCGTAGCATCTACCACTGCCAGTATTAGGCTCTCATGAAAATTAGTTGTTAAATTTAATTTATTCATAACTTCAAATAAAATTTATTTCAAATATTAATTTTCAGTTGTGAATGAAAAGACCAACCCTGTGTAGTTTTACTCTATGTTTAATCGTTGCCAACTCAATGTGATTATTTCGTTCTACCGTTTCTACACTACACTTATACACACATACTTAGATACTCATCTTATTTTTTTATTATTCGCCTGTCATCATCAAATCCACATGTAAGTAAATTAAAAATATTAATTTTTCCTTTTTCCTTTCTTTTTTTACAGATTTCACTGCTAATTTTTACGGAACTTAACCAGGACATCCACGTAAGTATTGAAATGTATCGTTCCTAAAAAAAACTACATGTTTTTCCATACATTTAATGTTTATTCTTCTTTTTTTTTCAGCTTAAAACCAACAACAACAAACTAACCCAAAAAAAAACAAAAACTACCTAAAACTAACCACCATCAGAAACAAAAATTGATTCCACTGAGACTCGGGCAGGAGGTAGTGTCTCCATTGGCCGCAAGCCCCTCTCAATATTTATGTACAAAACCACTGGACAAGGGCAGGAGTAGTGGCTCCACTGTATATTGCCCCTCCATGAAAAATCCATCGGGGTATCGGCAGGAGTGGTGGCTCCAACGAAAATTCGCCTCCCCTGAAAAATTATAATTACGGGATGACTTATCTGGACTTTTACAGCCGCATCCCGACAGATTTGGTACAGACCGTCCACGCCAAAATTTTTTTCTGCGCTACATTCGGCATGTGTACCTCGTCCGCAACAACCATAGGCCCCATATAAACCTTACTCCCGAAAAACAGCATAGTACGCCTAAAAACGTAAAAAATAACGCTAGCCTAACAAAATTAAGTACGTCACAGTTTTTTAGGACTAGAAATAACACTGTGAAATTTCGTGACGATCGGTTCAAAATTTACCTTAGGCCCCATATAAACCCTACTACCGGAAAACAGTTTAGTACCCCAAAAACCGTCAAAAATAATGCAATCATAACAAATTTTGGCTCGTCACAGTTTTAAAGGACTAGAAATGACGCTGTGAAATTTCGTGATGATCGGTCCATAATTTACCCTAGGCCCCATATAAACCCTACTAACGGAAAGCAGTTTAGTCGCCTTAAACCATAATTAATAACAAATTGTCACAGTTTAAGATAATAATAACATCATACAGATATTTCTCCTTAAACATTCGAACTGTCGGTGGAGGGTATCAAAGATTCGGCACCGCCGAATATAGCACTCTAACTTGTTATAATATGCATGTGTACATATGTATGTATATATCATAAGCTAAATTGCAAATAGGTGTTACTAAAAAAAAAAAAAAAAAAAAAAATTAAATCGAGTTTTTGATTGATTATTATAAATGCATGACATGACATGTAGTTTTGTCTGGACAAAAATTTATATTTCTGCGATCAGAAATTACGATTTTTTTACAAAAACCAAAGGGGCTGAACTACAAGTTAATAACGGTGTCACAAATCGGAATATCGCCTGACCATTTGCCGGTGGTGGATGTGATGCTGCGCGAGTTGATGGTGGTGCACCAAAAGAACTGTTAGAATCAATTGCCGTATCGCAACTTACCTACTCATATACAACTTTATAAAAATGTGTTTTCTTTTCACAAATATTTTATCATAATACATGCTTATTTTTTGCATAGCAACTAAGGGAAATAACAAATAAAGAAGCAGAGCATACAATTAAAACAGAATAATGAAATAAATAAATAATCAATGAAGATGAAAAATAGTTTACAGTCGCAAAATTTAGCGGCTGACTAACCATTAGCTATAAATACAAGATTAGAGGCTTTAAGCACGATGGCCACGTATCAAATTGATTTGTCAAACTCAGTTTTTTTTTGATTGTGTTAGTGAAAAAAATCTCACACGTATATGTTGATGTGAGTTTGACGAAAATCAAAACAATTTAGATTTTCTGTTAAAGAAGAAGTCGAAAGATACTTAAGATCTTCTAATATTTGTAGAGTCGCAGATTTGCTTGTTTACGGTCGCAATGATATCTTAAGCGCTAACTTGGAGAAAATGCGCAGAAATTTTCGAGTTCTCAAATGAATTCTGTCGCATCTGAGAGACTATTTTCCACTGTAGGTCTGGTTCAAACGGAAATCGTCTATCTCCGCAAAAGTTGAGAATACTTTGTTTTCTTAACCAAAATCTTATAAATGTCAATTTTAAATATAAATAATTAGTTATTTAGGCTGTTATTTTTGTGTAAAAGTTTTTTTTTATTTTATTATAAATCTTACAATCTCTTGCACTGTAATTTTGAATAATATAACAAATTACTCTACTTGAGTTTGGTTAATTTTAACTTAAATTCAAAACGCGTGTTGGTATCGATATGGGCGATATTTTGTTTTGATTATCGGTATCGTGCCGACAAAAAAGCACATCGTTACTTCCATAGTATTTATACACACGAAGTAAAAAGGCATTGTTGTCGGTAAAACAGTTTCCAACAAAAACTATGGCAACTTTTTTATCGGGACTACTATTTAATGCAACGTTGTACTTTATGTCGAGCATTATTTTAACAAGTCATTGCAACAGTTTGCAAATTTAAGGAAAAATTATTTTAGTTTGTTAATAAATATAACTTAATATGATGGAAACTTTATTGCAAGAAAAGGTAAATTGAGATACAATTAAGTGTTGAGAAAAAATAATAATTTTATTTCAAAACAAGGAGGAAACCTTCGATTTTAAATTAAAAGACGCTCACAGTTCACTGGATGAATTGGACGTAGATGATCTATATGTACGCTACAAGGTAAATTACATATACATATATGGATAATGAATTGTTTTGTGTAATGGTCACGAAGAGTAAATCTTTTTTCATATTAGAAATTGCAGAAAACCCTTGAATTTCTGGAAGTTCAGGAAGAGTACATTAAAGATGAACAAAGAAATCTTAAAAAAGAATACCTTCATGCTCAAGAAGAGGTTAAACGTATACAATCAGTCCCTCTTGTTATAGGTCAGTTTTTGGAAGCAGTTGACCAAAATACTGGTATCGTTGGCTCTACAACTGGTTCTAATTATTACGTGCGTATTTTATCAACCATTGATCGCGAACTGTTAAAACCTTCAGCATCGGTTGCTCTGCATAAGCATAGTAACGCCTTAGTTGATGTTTTACCTCCAGAAGCTGACAGCTCCATCTCAATGTTACAGCCAGATGAGAAACCAGATGTTAGTTATGCAGACATTGGTGGTATGGATATGCAAAAGCAAGAAATTCGTGAAGCAGTAGAGTTACCACTAACTCATTTTGAATTGTATAAACAGATTGGTGAGTAAATATCTGTAGTCTATATTAGATATTTTGTAATAACCAAAATTGTATAATTTAGGTATTGACCCACCCCGTGGTGTTCTAATGTACGGTCCCCCCGGTTGTGGTAAAACAATGTTGGCTAAAGCGGTGGCTCATCACACGACCGCTTCTTTTATAAGAGTAGTAGGTTCTGAATTTGTGCAAAAATACCTTGGTGAAGGGCCACGAATGGTGCGTGATGTTTTCCGTTTAGCTAAGGAAAATGCGCCAGCAATAATTTTTATAGATGAAATTGATGCCATAGCCACAAAACGTTTCGATGCACAGACTGGCGCTGATCGTGAAGTACAACGTATTCTATTGGAATTACTTAATCAAATGGATGGCTTTGATCAGACTACAAATGTTAAAGTTATAATGGCAACAAATCGTGCGGACACTCTGGATCCAGCTTTACTTCGTCCAGGTCGTTTGGACAGAAAAATTGAATTTCCATTGCCAGATAGGCGTCAGAAGCGTCTTATATTTTCAACCATCACATCAAAAATGAACTTATGCGAAGACGTTGACTTGGAAGAGTTTGTGGCGAGGCCTGATAAAATATCGGGTGCTGACATTAATGCCATTTGTCAGGAAGCCGGTATGCATGCAGTAAGAGAAAATCGTTATATTGTATTGTCGAAGGACTTTGAAAAAGGCTACAAGAACAATATAAAGAAAGACGAACAAGAACATGAATTCTACAAATAGAAACATACTTAAAAACAATTTTTTAATATCTTCATTAAAATCCTTTAATATAAAATTAGATGTCACTATCATACACTTCTTAAAATAAATACAAATCGAAAGCTTATGGCAAAAATAATTAAAATTTTTCACTTATTCGTAAAGCTGGAGGTCCATACCACGCGTTTTGCGCCTCCACGCAGCGCATGCTTTTATAACCTTACTTGCGTTCTACGTTTCAAGTTACATGCAATGCTTTTTATACAGCAGCAGCACAAGTTAAAATAAAATTTAATTTGTCAAAATCAGCTGATTTGTTCGAACGCTGCTTGTGACGCTTACAAAAGTAGAAAGTAAAACTACTTTTCGTCTCAAGGCATCTACGCTTTTGTGCATGTAACTTACTACGTATAACTACAGATTCTACTTTTTTGACAGCTGCGTATGCTGCGAAAAAGCGAGTAACGCGTGGTGTCATGGTGGAATAAATTATTCCACCATGCGTGGTGTGGACTTTCAGCTTAATAGACAAACAGCCCAATTATGAATAAAAATTCCCCGGGAGTTTTTTCCCTTTTCCCATTTTTACCATTGAATTAACATAGGAAAAATGGGAAAAGGGAGAAAACTCCCAGGGAATTTTTATTCATAATTGGGCTGAAAAAGTAGGACAGATCAAAATAGCGTAGACCACAAATTCTCTTCAGTTTTGAGTAAAATCTGAACCAGCGTTACCGTTATGAGACTAAAGTCGAATTTTTCACTGCCGGGCCACTTTTTTGGTCCCTTTGTTTTAAATCCTCTTGCAGTGTTGCCAGTGGATTTTTCGAAAAAATACCTACTAGAGGTCTGCAAGAATAAATAAAAACCAATTTCAACACACTCATTTGTTTTTTAACTACAATGTGTCGAGCACCCAATAATAAAGGAACAAATGAAAGAATAACCAAAGACAAAACGAATAAAAACTCATTCAATTCAGTCAACTCAAGTCAAATGAGTGAAATATTCATATATAATTTGAATATAAAATTTCTGTACCTAGACATTACGTATGTATGTGTAAGCTTAACTCTTACAAATATAAGAAGCCACAAGCTTACACACATATTATGTCAATGTATTCAAATAAATGTATGGACATTCAATAATTCAAAAATTATTCGAATATTTTTTGTAAACTTGCTCTCTCTAACGGGTCATTCCACTGTTTTGTTATTCATGAATGACTCTCAAATTCATTTACAGTAAACAAGTATTTTATTCAATTCATTCTCTCTTATTTTTGTATATGGTTTACTCTTTTCTTACATTTTTGAATGTTTAATATTTGAGTAAATGTTGTGCACTTTGAATAAAGGCAAACAAGTGAATTATTCAAAGCAGACCTCTAATACCTACACATGCTAAAGAAAATCCGATTTTTCCCTACACGTTAAAAAAATTTCCCCTACAAAAATCCCTACGCATTGTTGACATTAAAATAGAAGAAAAAACATTAGTAATAAAAAATACATTTTGTTCAAATATGTAAAACACTTAAAAAAATTTTAAAATTTTCAGTAGAAGCAAATCAATTTTTAACTTAATATGAAAGGCATATAAAAAAGTATTTTTAAGCCAACCATTTCTTTACCAAAAGGTAGACAAAATAGCTCGATATTTTTCCAGTGGGTAGATATGAATAATAGCTCTCAATTATTTCCAAAAAGTGAAAAACTAAAAATTTCGAGTTAATACAGTATTGTTGAATAGGGGCGATATGTATGAACTTTTAAAAATTCAATTAAGTGATATCTTAGAAAAAACATACACATAGATATAAACAACCATAAACAACTCTGGAAATATATTTTTATGCTATTTTATTGAAAAGAAAAATTTTTAAGCGTTTTGGAGAAGAAAATGTCACTTACAAAACGATTTTTCTGTATTTATTTTATAAATAATGCGATATGACGAAAAATCCCTACACATTGATGATTATAAAAAATCTGTCCGTTTTTCCCTACGCTTCTATTTTAGTATCAAAAATACCTACATGTAGGGATTTTCCCCTACTTCTGGCAACACTGTCCTCTTGTATCATTTTGTAGTTTTGTGTGCCCTTCAAGGTATATTTATAACAGGTAGCCGCGAGATTACAACAATTGTACAATAAAACAAACAACAGGGCTTTTTATTGTTGTTATTTGATACGAACTGTCAAACAGCAAAGGGGTTGATATGAGACAAAAGATAAAGACAAAAAACTTGTTTACTATACAACATTTGACAGTTTGAATCACAAAATAAAGCAAATAAAATATAATCAGCTGGCTTTCCGAGACTACCCTACAAGAAATGCATAACCAAAACTAAAAAATTTACTAACACACTTGCAATAATTTTAGATTAGTTGTTCCACTCTAACATATCCCAGCTAGCATTTTCAATCGTCTAGGAGTCTACTGGGAATCTCATGAAGAGTGTTTTTGATCGTCGACGAGCTCATTTTTTAATCGTAGACGACTCCTAGCACGGGAGAAACTGTTACACGTGCTGATTCGTCTGTGAGATTCTTCCATAACACAGCAAAAGGCACTTATATTAATCATAAAGGGAATCGTTTATGATGTATGTAGAGATTGTCTAACGAGTCTTTCAAAAAACATGTCAAGAGTCGTATGCGACGCATGTAGGGATTGTTTTACAACTCGTGAAATGCTTAGCCGTATAATTCTTATATGATTCATAAAGAGAGTCACAAAAGGTTCATTCCGTAATAGGTTGGCGAATCGTATAATGCTCGGTACGCTTTTGAGTTGGGGATTAATACACAATAAAAAATATTTGGCCAATTCTCAAAATGAACAATGAGTTTATTTCGTAAGTTTATATTGTTAATAGCTCGGCTGGGTGCTTCATAATTTTAAAAAGTTATAACTTGACTGCTTTCGTTTATTTTCACTACGAACGGATATCAGGACATTTTGAACTTATGCAAGATCTTGCACATTCTAATTATTAATAGCTCAGTGTATATTTTTACATATAATGTAAGTACATATTTATTTATTAAATTAAAACATTAAAAATTAATTCAGAACAAAGGAAACCTTAAGAAAAAAAGAGTTGAACATATGTATGTTGTCATGTATGTATGTATATAAATTATTTTGATATAAAAACGGTTTGTTGTACATAAGTGGGCACAAATTTAAGAGGATTTCTTAGTTAACATGATGCTTCTTTTTTGACGTTTCTCAATTCTATCTTTGGCGTGGACAAAATGTTGCTGCAATGTTCTGTTAATTATTGCGTTATCAATACTGGGAAATTTTGAATGAAAAAGACCTACAAAAATATTTACGACATGAATTAAGTAAATTTGTATTTTTAAAAAGTTATAAACATATTTACTTCTTATTATCGATATAATCGTAAATTTTTGTATGCTCTCTTTATCGGTTGTTCCTCTCCAGGAAAATTCTGCTGCTATTTCATCAACCATCAATTGTTTTATTGCCCCTCTTATAAAATTTGGCGCATCAAATGCTGCAACTTTTCCCAATACATATTTCTACAAATTTAAAAATAGTATGTTAATTACCTAGCACTTGTTGATAAGCATACGTTAACAACTTAGTAATTGAGTTACATTTTGCAGTTCAATGTATTGACTTTCTTGGGGGTTTAAATAAGTATAGTTTACAGATCGTTTACAGATCGCGGTTTTCTGGCAAACTCATTAGGAATGCAGTCCTTTAACTCAATTAAGTTTTCAGAAAGCAAATCTATTTTTTGCGATGGTAGTGAATAAGGCTCCCCTTTTTGCTTGGTCCATGCATTCAGTAAGGTCTTCACGACGCCAATGCAAACAATGTGCATGAAATCTAAGGTGAACTGCTGAATCATATCAATTGGTAATTTTTCAATTGTTGTACTTTTTTCACGTTGTGATGTTCTGGCTGAGAACGACTTCGAAATGACTCATTGGATCGTAAAGATATGGACATTAGAGGGAAAACTAGACGATGTTCAAACATTTGACCTTTTTGAGTACATCTTGTACATGAATAATATCCTGTGCGACCTTTTGTTCCTAGAATGAATGAACGTGCTGGTGCATCCATTACAAAACATCCAATTTGAAAGGTTAAGTGTTTATTTAGGTACTCTAATCCATTTTCAACCAAATCAGTCAGTTCTTCCACAGTCTCCATTAAAAATTAATCTGCGCTTTTTGGTTTGGAAAACCCTTCATAGGCACCTACTAAAAGCACTTCTGATGAATTCCTGACACTACATAAAATTGGCCACACTTGCTTTTTAGATCACAATCACTTGCGAGTTAAAATAATTTGAATGAAGGTACTCTGTCAGAGCATCTTTTACTCCGTAGTGAATATACAAACATTCGCCCATTTGTTTGGCAACCACATCTTTTGGCGTTTTCTTTAGTGTACGAACATCCTTCGGAAGGCAAATATCATGATATCTCAAAATTTTAAGAAGATCATTTACTGCTGTTGTGGTAATTAAATGTTTTATTGCCCAATTTGATAAACGCTGCCGCAAAGCATTTGCTTCACTAATTCCATCTATAAAGGATTGTCCCTCATTTTCGTCCGCTAAAGTTTCATCTAAAACCCCAGATTTGTCTAAATCTTCATTATTGTTTTGCTCTAAATCAGGTTGTTGAATGTACTCCTCTTGTTCTGCATTCCCGCTGTTCTCTTCTGTTTGTTGTAGGCTGCTACCACTATTAATTTTATTTCTTTTAAAAATACTATTAATGATACGCGAAGCCTCACGTTTGCTTCTCATATTTATGGCTTGCGACGACAACATTATTATTTTAAAACTTTAAGAAAATACTTCAACCCACCTGCAATTTTCTAATTTTGGTTCTTAAATTATACTTTGGTTCTTAATTTAAACAAAAACACTTCACTTTTTAATTGAAATTTTTAGAATTTTCAATTTTAGCTTTTTATAAACACAAAAATCACCGCCTGTACGTTTTAAATTTTAACCCTTAATAAAAGGTTTAGGAAAACCGAAGAATAAAGTCCGATTTATATTAAATTTTAGATGTCAATTAAGGTCTTATATCCTAGCTTAAGTTCCGGTTTTGCGATCTATGAACATATCAAGTTGGCAAAATAAGGCTCCTTGGTCAATTTTGTTTATAAGTAAACAAGAATGAAAATGTTCTTTTAGCTAAAAATGGCAAAAATAAAGAATTTTAACTGCAAATGCATATAATTTTTAAACCACATAATCACATCTCTTCCAGTGGAATATTAATCATTTAAATCAAATAAATCGGGACAACTTTTAAGTTTATTTATTTGAAACACAAAATTGCATATAAGATAAAAACAATGGCAAACATTGTTGTTTCTGTGCTCTTCAATTAATCATCAGAAGATTTGTTTACGACTTGCATATTAAACATTCGAAGATTAAAGGACGAGCTTATCGAAAAAATGTATAAAAAGTAAAAAATAAATAAAAATTTTGATATTTTTGTTATTGTTACTCGTCATTTAATCACCAGAAGACTCTTTTAGGAGTTGTATATTAAACACAATCGTCTAACAAACAGCCTATGCTAGCTGGGATATGATAGAATTCATTCATTCATTCATTCATTTATTTATTATTAGTATTTATAATACTTTAAGTTCTCTCTAAAATTCAACATATATAATACTTAAAATCATATTAATTATATATTATTATTTTTAATAAAATTTACACATTTTCTTTTAAATATTGTTACATTTCTGCCTTTCAATAACGTTTTGGTTTATTTCCTTTATAATAAACCGTTTCGAGTTCTTTTATTGCAATTCAAATAAAACAAATAAACAAAACACTTTTGCTACTGTTTACATTTACACACCTTTATTTAGTACTTAGTCACTTTAACAACCGTAATTTTATAGTTCTTAATCTTCTCCAGAAGTGGGATACGTTTTTGACAAAGTCAGAACTTAGAATGAATCATGCCATCTCTTGCGATCCTATTTATACTCGGGCAAATGACCATAGAACGTTCGAGTTCTGAAGTCTAGATGGCTCTATAAAGTTTTAATAACGGCTATTTCGTTAATTAAACTATCTATATGGCTGAATTAGTTGAGTTATTAGGCATCATAAGCTAAGGCATACTTTTAGGCGTTGCCATAAATTGAAATAACTTAATAACGAACATTCTAGTTTACAATTATGCACAACAATTTTAACATTACATCTGTACATTGATTTTTACACTAGAAGTGTGCATAACTTATACAATAACAATTTTAACTAATAAAATTACTAGCAAATACTTAATACAATTTGATATCGTATTCAATTTGATATCGTATTGTGCTGTTCAAGAATCAAGTCAAATGCCGTTGGATTTGATAATATACACCCAAAATTTATAAAAATACTTTTACCATTTCTTTTACCTTATATAACATATCTTTTCAACAACATCATTACAAAAAGTGCTTACCCCCTTAAATGGAAATATGCAAAGATTATACCAATACCTAAATCAAACAAGGAGTTTAGGCCAATTGCAATCCTTTCATTTCTTTCTAAAGTTTTTGAAAAGTTGTTACATTCTCAAATAAGCGATTTTGTCAAAAGAAATAACTTACTTACTGAAAGGCAATCAGGATTTCGTCCAAAGCATAGCTGTGTCACAACTCTGTTGAGTGTTACTGAAGAAATAAGGCAACAAATCGATAATGGAAAAGTGGTTCTCTTGGTACTACTCGATCACTCAAAAGCCTTTGATACTGTGGATCACTTCATTTTATGTGAAAAGCTGAAACATATGTTTAATTTTAGTTACACCTCAGCTAAACTTATGTCTTCGTACCTATCTGATCGTTCTCAATCAGTAGTTTTATATAACCGCATATCTGCAACAGTCTCTGTAACAAGAGGTGTGCCTCAGGGATCGATTTTGGGTCCCCTTTTATTTTCCATATATGCTAATGATCTACCGGTTCAACTCAAATATTGTAACATACATATGTACGCTGACGACGTCCAGGTATATCTCAGTAGCACAGTCAAAATGCTGAATGCATCGATCTCCAAGCTTAATTATGATTTAAATAACATACATAAATGGGCAGCTGCAAATGGGCTTTGTCTTAACCCGAAAAAATCGAAATGCATTGTTATTCATAAGCGATTACTTAATCTTGATCGTGTTTTTGACGTTAGACTTAACAACAAGCAAATCGAAATCGTAACTTCTGTCAAAAACCTGGGAATTATATTTAACGACATTCTCTCCTGGACTAATCACGTCAACAGTGCTGTGGGACGAACATATGGAATGTTAAGAACACTCTGGGCCACTCAACATTGCACCCCTTTAAATATTAGAATGCTTCTTGCTAAAGCTTATTTAATACCATCTTTGCTCTATGGGTGTGAAATTTTCTCGAATTGCGATGCTGTTAGTAAGCGTAAACTAAAATCCATCTACGGGAATATTGTGAGATATGTTTTTGGTATCAGAAGATATGGCTCAGTATCCATGTTTAACACAAAACTTTTTGGAATCTCATTTGAAAACCTCCTTAAACTACGAACTCTTTTGTGTTTGCACAAGATTGTTTATGAGAAAACACCAAAGTATCTATATGACTTACTTAGATTTGGGAGATCCAGTAGGAGTAAAAGAATTATCGCCATAAGATATAGAACGCTTGTATCTGAATGGCAATTTTTTATCAATGCCATACGCCTCTGGAACGAACTACCATATCACATCCAGCTATATAGTAACGCATCCAAATTTAAAATTGAAGTTCTAAAACTGTACGCTTAGCGTCTCGATTTATTGTTTAATGATTTGATGTTTATGATTTTGTTTTTATGATTTTGTTCTTATGATTTTTAATTGTTCAATCACTTTTAATATTATTTTTATGATAATTTATTTATAATTTTTGTTAAAATGTTTAAATTAGATATTTTTACTATTTATTATATGTAATTCTTTAAGGTAATTCTTATAAACAAATTAACCTGTTTAGCTTTATAAAATCCTATGCTGTAATTATAAGATTTAATCTTGTAGCATAGGACAGTCAATGAAATAAATAAATACAAATAAATAAATAATAACCAATCAATACAAGATAACACATAAATTAATCTAATTCTTAACCAATAATTACAAATAATTCTTAACTAAAGTTACTTTCGTAACACTGCCCCCCACTTAAGCCTGTTCGTCCCGAATAGGCTCAAAATCACCTCTTCCATAAGGGGCTAATCGTTCCAAATGAACAACTTTCATTTTGGCCCTTGGACTTTTATATTTCTGTATTCGGTATACAACATCATTTAATTTCTTTATCACCTTATATGGGCCATCCCAATGTGTCTGTAATTTGGGAGATAATCCTTTCTTTCGTTGGGGATTGAAAAGCAAAACTAACTGGCCCTCCTTAAATCCTTCCGAATTTGCCGCTCGATCGTATCTGGACAACTTTCTATGGCCACGCACGGACTTTCTATGGTCATAAGGATTTCTCCGCTCCAATGAAGATACCTGCTTATCTTCTGGTATATGTAGTGCCTTACTATTGCACTGTGGAAGCGGCGCACAAACTCTGTTTGCTGTGCTCCTGGCTGCCACACGCTTTGGGCAGTTTCTCTTAAAATTTTGTCTTCCACCTATACTATTGGCCCTTATAACCTTAGCCGATATAGGTTCAAATCTTTTTGCTGTTAACCAGTCTTTACTGGGCTCTACCTGCAACGAGCGACCTCCATTGACGCATACCCTTTTATCTGCCTCCGTACAGTGCCTGGCTTCCAATCTGCTAAGCTGTCTTGCATGAGCAACCGCTTTTTCCCGTTTTGCAACTTTTCTGTATGGTGACGATTCCAGACGAGTACAAGCGAGAAGCTGTCGCACACGAGCCTCACTTTCATACCCAACATTCAGGGGTATTTCATAATCAAACAAATACATGATTTGTTTTCCCATATTCAGACTTATGTTATGACTAATCATAAAATCTGCGCCAATCAGCACTTCGTCTACAATGTCGGCCACAATAAACTCATGAAAATTGACAACATTGGCAATTCTTAACACCACACGTGTTTTGCCATAGACAGTAGCAGGCTCACCTGTAGCTGTTCGCAAGCTCACTCCGCTTAGTGGTTCGACAGCTCCCGTTACCAAGTCAGGCCTTATAATTGAAAATCCTGCACAAGTGTCGATAGTCAAAATTCGCTTTTTACCATCGATGTAGCCAAATGTCGTAATACTTTTATATCTCTTTGGCACTACTAAATTTATTACCGAGTCCTCAGATGCAAAAGGTAGCACTCCCTCCATACTTAACGGCGCCTCCTGTGATGACTGATGACTAGCTCGTTGGTTGTTTCTCGGCGGCGAAGCAGGTCTTGAAATTCTTTCTGGTGCTTTGCAGTTACGCTGTATGTGCCCAACCTTACCGCAGTTATATCATTTTAATTTGTTTTTGCCCAGCTTCTCACTTAACACCCGCAAAACTGCTTCTTTAAGGCTTTTTAATTCCTTCATGATATCTCTATCATCATCAGCAACAACATCGAGCCTTTGCACCTTATACGACTTCTGCTTTACAACTATTCTAGCGGTTTCCTGAGCCAGGGCAAATGAAACAGTTTCTGCAAATGTCGACTTTAATGCTGCACACACCGCATACTTAACATCAGCATCTCTTATACCGTTAATAAATGCTTCTGTTTTGAAGCTGTCCAACAATGGATGATTCTCACCAGGGTAAGTTAGCTGTACCAACCGCTCAATCTCCAGTGCGAAGTCCTGTAAGGTTTCGTTTGCTTTTTGCACTCTTCCACGTAACTCCATTTTGTAGATTTCCTTTTTGTGTTCACCTCCATACTTACGTTGCAGTGCTACCATAATTTCATCATAATTGTTTCTGCTACTTACTGGTACACTTTCAAGCACTTCGGCCGCAGTCCCCTTTAAAGCAAGAATGAGCTCAATGGCTTTTTCCTCACTGTTCCATGCATTTCTGTTGGCAACTGTATCGAACTGGAACTTAAAAACATTTAATGGCACACTACCGTCAAAGCAAGGGGCCTTTATTCTAGAAGAAACTTCTGGAATAACCCGTACTGATCCCTCCTGGCATTGTCTGTTATTAACTTTTGTTTCCAAATTGAGTAGCTTTTCATCAAAATCAACGAGCTTCTTGTTGAATTCTATTTCCAAGTTATCTACTCTTTCATTTATTTCAGTAGAAATCTCCAGAAGTTTCTCATTTGTTATTCTAGAATTCTCTTGAATTTCA
This sequence comes from Pollenia angustigena, assembly GCA_930367215.1. Taxonomy (NCBI): domain Eukaryota; kingdom Metazoa; phylum Arthropoda; class Insecta; order Diptera; family Polleniidae; genus Pollenia; species Pollenia angustigena. Next base: position 34,466,774 of record OV884059.1, read on the forward strand.
GCTAATATGGTAACTGAATTCTCCTTTACCATTTTTTCTACATTTCTTGAAGTTTCAGCTAGAATATCACTCGAATTCTCTTTTATCATCTGTACCATTCTTCTAGAATTATCGTCCATTTTTCTAGAATTTTCTTCTGACATTTTTTCCATTTTTGCCATCATAGCAGCAAACATTGTGTTTAAATCCATACTGCTAGCAACTGCACGAGTACGAGTACGAGTTCTGACACCAATTGTTACATTTCTGCCTTTCAATAACGTTTTGGTTTATTTCCTTTATAATAAACCGTTTCGAGTTCTTTTATTGCAATTCAAATAAAACAAATAAACACAACACTTTTGCTACTGTTTACAATTTACACACCTTTATTTAGTACTTAGTCACTTTAACAACCGTAATTTTATAGTTCTTAATCTTCTCCAGTAGTGCGATTCACTAACTTTTATAACGATAATCGAATCGTTAAAATAAGTATAACGAAAATTTATCGAATATGCTATTCTGTAAAATTTTTAACGATATTCGCTGTCGTTTAAAGTCAGCTGTTACTTTAAGCAATTTTTTTGTCGTTATCTTAGCGACAATAATTTAGTTTGTGTTTATTTTATCGATAAAATGTTTTTTATGTTTAAAATAGCTTACATACATACAAAGATATATTCATATGTATATGTATGAACAAAAACAAAATAATAAATTTAAAATTTGCAAAAAGAAACCAAATTAAGAACAAAAATAAAATTCTAAATGTAAAATTCACAAAAAAAAAAAAATATAAAACCACAAATTAACCCTTCGTCTTACTTATGAGTCTGGCCAGACCTTTTTCAGTGCATTTTAAATGAAAAAATATGTGTAACAAGGGGGGTTAAGAACAATTTCATATGTTTTTATTTAATTCTCTTTTGTGCTTTTCGTTTTTTTTTTAACATTTTGTAGATAGAGATGTTACAAAAAAAACAGCTGTGTACTATCGTTAAAAAAAATTACAGAATCACACTATCGTTACTGCAAGCGAATATAAATGTCGACACATATTACGATTGTCGGATCGTTAAAAGTTAGTGAATCGCACCACAGAAGTGGGATACGTTTTTGACAAAGTCAGAACTTAGAATGAATCATGCCATCTCTTGCGATCCTATTTATTTTACAGTGGGGTTGAAGTACAATTATGCACAACAATTTTAACATTACATCTGTACATTGATTTTTACACTAGAAGTGTGCATAACTTATACAATAACAATTTTAACTAATAAAATAACTAGCAAATACTTAATAACCAATCAATACAAGATAACACATAAATTAATCTAATTCTTAACCAATAATTACAAATAATTCTTAACTAAAGTTACTTTCGTAACAATATATTATAATTTTGTTCTGTCTTAATGTCATTTGTAAGTGTATTGAATAATTGAAGTCCTTTATAAAATAATGACCTTTGCATTGTTGTCGTATTTGCCCTTTTTAACCTGAAGTCTTCAGCATTTCGCAGTTGATATGGTTGTACTTCACCGACATATTTGATTTGCTCGCATAGATATTCTGGAGCGTTACCATGTTTAAGTTTATGTATAAAACTCAGAGTATTGAATTCAAGTCGCTGTTCGATATTTAACCATTTAAGTGTGTTAAGCATAGCTCTTATTGAAGTATATCTGTTGCATTTTAAAATAGTCCGCATTGCTTTATTTTGTAACTTTTGTAATCTATTTAATTGATATTCACTGTAGCATGTATATATTATTGTTGATCCGAACTCAAAATGCGGTTTTATTATCGTATTGTATATATTTATTGCCGTCATTATTGACACTTTATTTCTAATTCTTTTGAAAAATCCAATTTTTTTTACCAATTTTTTTGCATATGTACTCAATATGATCTTTAAATTTCATATCTCTGTCTATTAAAAATCCAAGATATTTAATATTTTCAACTTTCTCTATAACTTCTTCGTTAATTTTGTCAGTTGTTTCACTATTCATATTTATTTGGAGCATTTTTGTCTTTTTTTCATTTAATTTTAATTTGTTAATTTTTAACCATGTGTTGACGTTATTTATATCATTTAACATATTTTCTTGACATTCTTCATTTGTGGACCCTTCTGTGTATATGAGCGTATAAAACAACTTCACATTTATGTAGCACATTTGGCATATCATTTATGTATATAATAAATAGTAAGGCACCTAATATTGATCCCTGTGGAACACCGAAATCATTAATAATTACGTCGGATTTTATTCCATTAACTCTAGTAATTTGCTTTCTGTCCTTCATATATGATTCAAACCATTTGAGCTCTTTGCCTTGGATGCCGTACATATATAATTTCTGAATTAATATTTTTCTGTCTATAGTTTCGAAAGCTCTTTTAAAGTCTAAAAATATAGCCATGATTTTCCCAGTTTTTTTGATGATTTTCCATCGATTTACAACAAAGTTCACAGCAGTTTCGCATGAAAATTTTTTCCTAAAACCTGATTGATATTTGGAAAATAGTTTATTTTCTTCCATATATTTTTCCAGCAGTTCCTTTACAATTTTTTCTCATACTTTTTCACATGTTCTTAACGTATTTATAGGCCGATATTCTTCACATTTTTTTGTCTTTGCAACTTTTTCAACCGGGGTAACCATTGTTTCTATTAGAGTTGGGTAGTTCATGAACGAACTAGTTCAATTGAACTAGTCAGTCAGATGAACGTTGAACTGTCATTCAGTCTGACAGTTCCTTTTAGTTCAACAGTTCACTTTTCGTCACTTTGTCTTTTGCGTCAGCAGTCTTTTGATAGGGTTCATTTAGTTCAATTCATTTAGTTCAATTCATTTAGTTCACAGGTTCATTTACTTCAGTTGCTAGTCCACTTGATTTCTTATTCTTTACCGCACTGATTGAAAAGAAACAACAATAGTATTAGTGTCTCTATGTTTAACATTATATTGTTTCTTTTACTCATTGCCAGATAACTTTAAACATTTTCATAATAAAATCAAGGCTGCCATACTTAGAGATGTCTAGCTGCGATTTTTTCGGCAATTTATAAAATATTTTTTATTATTAATAAAGGGTCACATAGACACATACTTATCATGCTCATGCAATCAGCATGTGTTTGTAAATTTGAAATTTTTATATATGTATGCGTCACACAGAGAATGCAGTATGAAAAACCAAAATAGGTTTGATTTCAAAATGAACTCATACTGCTGACAGTTGTTCAATGAACAATAAAATAAATTATTAATTTTATGATATATTTTTCTTTCAATTTAAATTAAAACAAATTTAAAATAGTTTCTGAGAAAAAACGTGTGAAGAAAGTAGGGGTTCTCTTGAATTTCACGAAATGACATTTATTTTAAAATGATGATTGATAGGTGTGTAGTAAAATATCAATCACACACGTATACGAAGGATTCATCGGCAGTAGTTGTCAACAGTATGTGTCTATAGGCCTCTTAAGATTTCCGTAGGACATGCTGAAATTTATTGTTGAGGTGATTTTGTCGGCATTAACATAGCGTTTTCACCTGAAAATTTTTTGTCATACCAAATGTCAAACTCTATATAAAAAAACTCGAAACTTTCTGTCAGCGTTTTTTTTAATATGAAGTTTGACGTTTGGAATGACAACAATTTGTCAGGTGAAGACGGTTTGTAAGATAAGTCATGAATTTGTCAACGCAAATATTTTGGGAGTAAAAATTTATATTGTGCATTATTTGTCAGTGCTTTATAAACAAATGTCTCTATTGTGAATAAATTGTCAGTGCTTGTATTCTGAAAGAAAAATATACAAAATAAAACACTAATAATTATATGATAAAATAAATAATGAATAATGTTTATCTTAATTTTTCTTATTAATACTCCTTCAATAAAAGAAAAAAGTAATTTAATTGAGCCCTACCTTAAAATACAAATTAAAACTTACATGTTCCCTACATGTTTTTAGTTTGGGAATTCGTTCCCATAAAATTTGTTATAGGAATCATTCACAATACAAAAAAAAAAAACACACAAATAAAAAAAATATAGGAATATTTTCATGGGTGTAGTTGTTTGAGGTAGGGGTGCTTATTTTGAGCAAAACGAGTCAGAGTGTTTCCATTATGTAATAGTATTTCACTTAAGCGGCTCATACACTTAGAATAAAATTGCTCAATTTTACGTATAGTACAATTATATCGCCAATGTGTATGTGATATTCGAAGGTGGAACAATATATTGGCAACAATCAAAAGACTTGATTTTTATTGCACAACGAAAAGAAAGAGAAGTGTGTTGGCAACATTGTACAATGCTGTTTATATTATTCCTATAGGTTATGTTCGCCTTTTTATTGAATGAAACTATTGTGCGACTTATTGTAAAATATAGGACAAAATGGAAATGATATGGCGAATATCATATACAATAATATTGCAAGTGTATAGGCCGCTTTACATGTTTTGGGCCACAAAACTACATTTGCAGCAAAACAGGTGTTCTGCTACTTGCTACTTGTTTTCCCATACATTTTTCATGTTCGAAAAACTCAAATAAATACTAGTTTTGCTCCAAAAAATGTCGAAAACCATGAAACAACTCAGAGTTTTATTATTGGTGATTAACAATTTCGAAAAAAATTACAGATTTACCAAAATAACAAGACTTATTAAATTATATGTATAATGTGTATTAAAAAACATATAAGAAAATATTTACTGCCGTATTCATAAAAAAATAAAATGGATTTGAAATGCATTTTAAGAAAAATTTGTATGAAAATTTTGCCTTAAAATACATTTCAAACTCATTTTATTTTTTATGAATACGGCAGTTATTATTTTACAAAAATATTTTTTGCTTTCATGTTTGTAAACAACATTAATGCCAAATTGATTTCGAAAACCAAAACCAGTTTTACATAATGGAAGCACTCTGACACGTTTTGCTCAAAACAAGTTGACAACAAGCTGATAGTGGAAACATAGTATTAGAGTATCAAAATAAATTAATAGCTTATCTAATTTCAGTGTATTTATCAAAAATAATAATTGGAAATTTAGCACGTCGTACGGAAATCTTTTTAATAATAAAAAAATCGCCATATATTTTATAAATCGCCGAAAAAAATCGCAGTGTAGTCAAAATGTTTGAAAATTGCCACATATGGCGAGACATCTCTTAATATGGCAGCCCTGATTATATTATGAACATGTTTTAGTAATCTGGCAATGAGTAAAAGAAACAAGTATATTATAATAACATAATAACATATAGAAACTAATAATATTGTTGTCTCTTTTCAATCAATTCGGTAAAGAACATGAAAAATACTATGCATTTTGTTTTTGTAAAATGAGTGAATGCCAAATTTATTTGTTGAAAAACAAAGAAAAGGAAATTTTATAAAAAATACACAATTGTGTTTTTGAACTTTAATAAAAATTTATATTTATTACATTATATTTATTATATTTAAATATTTATTAAAAATTTAAATAAGTTTTTTTAAGTATTTAAATTTTTATTAATTTTTTCAAAGCTTGACACACACAAAAATAAACAACAACAGAATAAGAAATCAAAACAAGCAACTGAAGTAAATGAACCTTTAAACTACATACATGAACTGACTTAAATGAACTGACTGACGAAATATACAGCTGGCTCAAAAGACTGACTGACTAAAAGTGAACTACTGTACTGGAAGAACGAACTAGTTCACTTTTTTTAAATGAACTCTATTGAAACGTCACTTAAATGAACGATTAAGCCCAAGACTAGTTTCTATCCAGTTTTCAGGGAACTGTCCTGTTTCTAATGATTTATTCACAATTTCAAGTAAAATTTTGCCTATTATATGCCAATTATCTAGTATAATTTTTGTTGATATTTTACAATAGTCCGGTTTGTTTTTTAGTTTCATTACTTTATTTTTAAGATCTAATATTGTTATTGCACTGAATTTGAATCGTTGGTTAGTCATATTTATTTGATTGGTATACTGCACATCTTCAATTGAGTCCGTTATTACCTTAATACTTTGCACAAAATATTTGTTGAAATTACTAGCTATGTCAATATTTTCCTTAAATTCTACGTTGTTAAATATCACAGATTTTATCACATTTTTATTTTTCATTATTACTAAATCTTTTATCTCTCTCCACATTTGTTTTTGATCCTTTGCGTTATTTATTTTGTTGTCAATGTATTTAAATTTTTCCTTTTCAATTTTAACCTTGTACATATTTCTAGCTGATTTGTAATCTGCCCACGCTTCAATAGTGTTTTCAATTTTAGCGATTTGGTATTTATTTATTTTGTGTCTTTTTAATTCCCGTAATTCATTACTAAACCATTTCTTTACATTATTTTGTTCATTTACTGTTTTTTTGAAAGTCAATTTTTGTATTGCCTCCTCCAAACATTTATCAAATATTCGTACATTTTCATTAACATTTATGTTTTCATGATAGCATATTTTTCAATTTATTTCTCTTGTAAATTTCCTCAAGGGATCAGCATCAGCATAATTTGTTTGCACAACAGGAAGGTGCAGAGGTATTAGGTGTCGGGTAAAACGTCGTGGAATATTAAAATTTATGTTACGAAGAAGGAAGTCGGAGAGGACATCGCCATTTAACAAATTAACTAGAAATGCCACATTTAGCATTGTCCTTCGACTTTTTAAAGTAGGTAGTTTAATTATTGATAGCCTCGCAGTATACGAAGGAAGATTCCCAGCATAACGACCAAAATGAGCTCCTTAGGCAGAATAAGAGAAACTGCTTTTGAACAGATTCAATTCGGTCTATGTGCATGTTAACTTCAGGATCCCAGACAATAGACCCATACTCCAAAATTGGCCTTACAAGGGATGTGTATAGTTGTTTCGTTACATTAGGATCTGTAAACTCTTTAGACCATCGTTTTATATAAGCAAGCACACCACGAGCTTTATTAATCGTCATTGTAATATGTTTGCAGAAATCTAGCTTAGGATCAAGTAGAATACCAAGATCCAGAAATTCTCCAACTAACTCTAGTTGATACCCGTCCAGGAAATAGTGTAGCATTGATGTGCAATTTCTAGAAAATCGCATGTGCTTGCATTTTTTTAAATTAAGCTCCATTTGGTTATATTTACACCATGCGTAAAAACTGTTTAAATCCTGCTGCAAATACGCCCCATCTGAAGATAATTTGTAGCTGAGAAACATCTTAACATCATCAGCGTACATTAAAACATTACAATGCTTCATTACAAGCGGCAAGTCGTTTATGAAAATCGAAAACAGCAAAGGACCTAGGTGACTTCCTTGGGGGACACCGGAGCTAACAGAAATTTCTTTGGATGTGGTATTGTCAAAAAGAACACACTGTGTCCTGCAGGTTAGGTACGACCGTAACCAGCACAAAGCGTTGCTAGTAAACCCTAATAAATTCAGCTTAGGGAGAAGTAGGCTATGGTTTATTTTATCAAAAGCTTTGCTGAAGTCAGTATAAATAACGTCCATAAGTTGGCCATCCTTAAAAGCGCGATTTGTTAGAGTTGTTAGTTGTAAAATATTTGTTACTGCAGAACAACCTTTCCTGAAACCGTGCTGGTATGGTGATATGATTGAGGATACACTGTGGCAGAGAAAGTCTGTTAAGCATTTTTCAAAAAGTTTGGGAATTGCACTCAAAATTGGGGGAAATATCCGTATTTTAATGACACATTAAACATGATAGCCAAAGGAGTAGCCAAAGCATGAGCACAAGTTTTTAAAACGCAAGCAGGGATGCCATCAGGTCCACTACACAATATGTTGTTGCAAAAAAATCGGCAAACATATTGCTTTTAATCAAATTAATATTAGACTCATTAATTAAATACTTCATAACTCTTGGATAGCCAGTAGATTTTCTTTTCGAATTTACAAAATTATAAAATGATTTTGGGTCACGTTTAAAGTTCCTTTTCACTTTCTCAAGGTAATTTATATATAGTCTCCTGTTGAGAAGATTATATTCTGCTCGAGATACACAGTATTTGCTATAATCATAAGCTGTTCGATATTGCTTATATTTTTTATAGCATTTGTTTTTAAAATTTTTTTTAATCTTGATAGATGAGGAGAATTCCACGGTGGACCTGAATGTTTAATCACTAGAAGTTTCGGCACACACTCCTCAAAAAAATTATGCATAGTAGTATAAAATGTATTAATCATAGAGTCAATTGAAGCTGGGGTACCATTAGGAATGGATAACAGTTCAAGCCAATTAGTGTTGGTCAACAAATAGTTCAGGTCATCGTAATTTGTTTTCTTAAAACATAATTTCTTATCGTTTGTATCATCCTGATTACAAAAGGCATCAGACAAAATATTGTGACAAACTTCAAGAATAGGGTGGTAGCGATCCTCTGGTCTAGTAACTGGTAATGTTCGCGTAATGGTGCAGTTGGTGGGTTCATTCACAAAAACCAAATCTAGAGTGTTTCCATTATCATTACAAATACCATTTTTTTGGAAAAGACATAAATCAGATAAATTATTGAGAAACTCTTCAATAAAGGCATCAGATTTTATTGGTGCATAAGTGTATGAGTCTGGTAAAAATTTCCAAATTACTGCTGACAAGTTAAAATCACCAAAAACGTAAACGAAGTCCTCTGGCTGAGCTTTAGACACAACAGATTTTATGGATTCAAAAAGTTTCATGTAAGTTAGTTGATCAGATTTTGGGGGAATGTAGGAACATGTTAAAAATATATGTGAGCTATTTAGTTTTATCCGAACACAGATAAACTCAATATCGGAATAATGTTCAAATTGTAACTCATCAGATTGGAAAGTATTTAAAACAGCAATTAAAACGCCTCCACCAGTAGTTAAAGTTTCTCTGTCACGTCTAAATATATTAAAATCATTGCAAAGAATTTCGGTATTTAAAGTGTTTCTATTTAGCCAAGTTTCAGTGAGAACAACTATATGGTGATTTAAATTAAAACTTTCAATATAGAGGTTAGCCAGTTTAGTGTTTATACCACGAACATTTTGATAAATAATATTTAAGTGTTTTTCAGTTTTCATGCAAAGTTTTTTTGGTTTGTAGACTCATGTGATGAAAGTCGTGCAACGTTGTTTGTTCTACGATTTTCTCTATATAAAAATTCGCGAACGAGTGCATTATTTGGCCAGAAACAGGGATCAACAACTCGATCAAAAATGTCATTCGGTACTGTAATTTTAAAGGACGCAATACTTCTGGGTTCAGAATAAGAAAACTTGTGAATTATAATACCAGTACTTGCGGGCAATTTTGATTTTAAGTAATATTCCATATCATATCATCTTAAAAGACACATTGCGCATTCCACACAAATTAGGAATGTTGGCTGTTATTGTTTTATGTAGACTGTTTGTATTGTGTGTTCTTCTTGTTTAGTCATTTGACATAAGTCCTTTTCGCTCGCTACTTAAATTTTGTTAATTCTAATTATAATTACAAATATCGTCACCTTAAATGCAAAAGTCCTTATCTAACATTTTGAAAATTTTACAGCATAAGTATTGCCTTAAACTATTTATAATTTATTTGTCTTCTATTTTTCTTGTAAAACCTACCAGTTGCTTTGACAATTGACAATGTTGCACATTATGGAAACTCTTAGTTAGGCCTTTTAGTGTTTACCATATAATCTTTTGTAATTAGGGCCTTTTGTTTTTTGCTAATACAATTGCAAATTTTGGTCGAAAGATACTAAAATGTTTTGTAGACATTTGTGTTGATGCAATACATCAGAATCAATGAAAAAGTCGATCTTTAATTTATGGTTAGTTAGGGCCTTTTGCTAGATAACGATATGAATATGAATGCGTTCAGACGTATTGGTAGATCCAAAATGACAAATGATAAAATATGTAAAATTTCTTGAAACAGCGCAGAATTTCCTTGTGACTGCACTGATAAAAAAAGTGATGATGAAATTTAAATTCCAAATATAGTTTCCTCTAAAAATTAAAATGTCCTGATTGATAATGACTTTGATCCGGAAAAAGGATCGGAAAGTATCGTAAGAGTCAGTTCATGACTCGTTTATTGCATTTATGAACGATGATAATCTGTTCTCAAGCCCAATACATTTTCCTGTAGCTGCACGCTAAGTACCTGCTAAGGCTAGTACTCTTCTGTATCCTGGCCACGTACAATTTTGTACCTCAAATACCCTAGTACCAAATTTGAGAACGTATACCTTCATCCTATCCCGCGTTTCCAGAAATAGTTTATTGTCAAATCCTACTGCATCCAGTTTCTCAACTGCGAGCTTACAAGAGTCGGCAGCTAATCAGTGCTCAATTCACTCACAGGACTTACCACCAAGTCCAACGTCATTTGATTTACTTTCCTCAAAATGTCAAAATGTTTTCCTCGATCCAAAAGCTTCTGCTATTGAAAAAAATATCTAAAAAACAGGGTAATATGTAATTCGTCAGTGAGGAAGTAGAGTTAAAGGGCGATAGCTCTCTGCCTGATGATATCAAATCATTAGTAACTCCGTATCAGGCTTGTCGTTACTAATTACCTGAGAGATTGGAAAATTATATAATTGAGGAACCTTTGGGATTTGCTATGAAAGATTTTCCTTCAATGTTTTAGAATTGCGAAAGATAGGTAATTGGTATTATACATAATATGAGATATTTCAACCTACATAACTCAAGAGACTATTGGTCAAATAATAATGATAGGTCAGTGGCATTATTATAATCTTTTAGATATGAGATGTATTTAGAACTAGCGGATACCCGGCGTCTGCTACTACGTTCCCCCTTCTTGTAATCCCATTTTGTAAAACATTCATAGCTTATGTGCCTATCTAAATAGGGATCTATTTCATTTAAATTTCATTCGAATCTGTTAGATAGTTTTGGAGAGGCAGATATTTCCCCCTACCTTCCTCGTGGTTCTATTTCTTACAAAATGTATACCTAATGTATACATATAAGTATTTTTAATTTAAATTTTGAATTTTTCCTGTTTTTTTGGGTACTTTTGGAAAAAGTTAAAAAAAAAATAAAGTACTTTTGGAAAAAGTTAAAAAAAAAATAAATATACCTATCAGAAACTTCTGAAGAAGATAGCTAACATACGAACATTATTATTTCTACTCAAAAATCCAATCATCGTAGACATTTGAGACTTTTTTTATGATTGTATATGTCCGTGATGCGAAAACGCAACACTGGGCCTAAACGATATACAAATTACATACAATTTTTAAATACAAACATATTTATACAATCACTTGCTATTTAAAACAGCATAATAAAAACATGTATGTATGTTAATTATAAGTTGTTGTTATTTATGTGTTTTGAAATTTTCGATAATTTTTTCACCTTTTTCAAACTAATTTCCAATTTTTAAAATGCAGGATATTTCGCAGAAGGTAAATTCTCTATGACAATTCCTTTTTTTTTTTTTCTTTTGCCCAAAATGTGTTATTTTCCTAAAGGAAAGCGAACTTACAACAAAGTAGTCCCGTGATAGGTCTTTAGTGATAAGATAAGAAATATCACTTTAACATGGGGTTGTCATTGGTCAATTGACACTATTGACCAGTCTAACATCTATTCTCAATGAACGAGTTTAGTGTTAGTTATAACAATGTTAGATTATTTCGATACAATGTAGTATTATGTCAATAAAACAAGTCCCCAGAACTAGATTTAATAATCAAATTTGAGAAAGTCCCAAAAAAAGTGTCACACCATCGGTGAAGAATGTACTGTAATTCATTAGTTTTTAACCTTTTTGTTCTTAATATACCAGTTAGATGATAAGTTCTCCTTGTTCTATTTTCACAAATCCCAGGACCAAACTGTTGGAACAATTGACACAAATTTCCCCCAGTGTTCTTCAATAGGTACAATAAGAGAAAATCGAACAAGTAATGTGAAATTATCCTCTCCCAGGATACTAAAGAAAAACCAGTAAGAGTGCTATATTCGTTTGGTACCATCCACTGACAGCTAGGATATTTCAGGAGTGGGCATTATATTGGACCTGTGGTAAATTATGAACCGATCTTTACGAAAGTTGACAGTGTGATTTCTAGTCATTATAAAACTGTGACAGAACAAAATTTATTACAATAGAATTATTTATTATGGTGTTATACTACTAAAGTGTTTTTTCGAGAATGGGCTTTATATGGGGCCTATGGTAAATAATGGACCAATCAATTACAAACGTGAGAAATGCACCCAAAGTGCTTTGGAACATATCATAATTGAATTAAAAATGAAATGTATATGAATATCTTTTTTAATTTTTTTTTTTCCTACAGACGTGAATAAAAAATTTTAATTTAAAATGTTTGCAAATGCGCTTAATTTTTATATCGTTAAGGCCCAACGTTGCGTTTTCGCAACGGGGGTTATCTGGGCTCCCACGTATCCGATTTGCCCAAAATTTGTTTTCTTTCTTATTTAGGTATAAACAATAAAATTTTAAAAGTTTCGTCATTATAACTCAACGGGATCATGGCTCGGGCCTTAATGGGTTAAAAAATCCTTTCATTGCTTATGCGTTTCTCTTTGTGTATGGAGTGCGCAGTGTATCTTAAAGATACAACCAGTTTTTCCTTAATAAAACTACAACAAAACAAAAAATTGAAAAAATAAAAACGCAGTTTTAAATTTTTTTCTTATTTACGTTCAATATATTTTTTTCATTAAGATACAAGACGTTGCGCATTTAAGGGTTAAGAGCAGCCACAGAAATAATGGAACGTGGTATTTACTTTACTGAAATCTAATTTCCTGACTTTAAAGGTTCCACTTCTTGCATGAGTCTGGAAATGTGGGTTAACATATATATATATATATATATATATATATATATATATATATATACTGAATAACATGTATCATAAGCATAAATCGAATTAAATTCTTCACTAAACTTACATTGTAGAATATCAAATTAACGACATATTAAACAAACACTAAGAGTTCGTTAATATAAACATATGATATAATGTCTTTGAGAATGAAATTTTTATCAACATACATACATAATTTTTTTCTGTTAGTAGAAAACCGGTACAGCGTAATCATAATAAATAAGGCTACTATCCTAAACACACAAAAAAAAACTAAAAACTAAACAAATAATTATCCCTCGATCAGTTCTTTCTTCAACCATTTCTTGATTATACATACATATACATATATGAGTATAAAAATACTAAATAAATATTCAAGACAGAAACTCATAAGCAAAAAATTTTTATCATCTTCGTAAAATTTTAACAACTTTTACTAAATAAACTTCCGTTCTACTTCATTTCCCTTTTACCCTTATATTCGTATTTGCTCCAAAACAGTATTTATAAATATTTGTAGCGTTTTTTGAATAAAAGTACTAAAAAAAGCACTAAATTTCAAAATATATGTTAAAGGAACAGAAAAAAGCAAATGGTTGTACATATATATAAAAATCCTAAATAAATATTCAAGACAATCCCTCATAATCAAAAAAAAATTTATCACACTTTCGTAAAATTTTAAACAACTTTTACTAAATAAACAATATTCGTATTTATTCCAAAACATATTTTTCAAGATTTGTAGCGTTTCTTTTATTTATCCATAATAATAGTACTAAAAAAGCACTAATGGTTCAACGGAGTAAAGCTCATCAGCTGTAAGGACGAGATGACGCTGGAATGGCTCAAAGGAGTTATTAAGAAACTCAAGGGCCTGTGGTCGGATGCACAACTCAAGATTGTGGATCGATCAGATATTCCTGCTGTTCCGAAGGCGAAGGTGAATTTTCCGCGCATTGTGAAACCGGAAGTCGCTCTTCGTCTACTGCAAAATCAGAATCCGGACATACCCACCAAAGAGTGGAGGATTCTGCATGTACAAAAAGGCAACAAAGACGAGCAGAATTACATACTCCAGATTACAAAGGAGGCTGAAGACCTTCTGTATCCTCGGTATGGAAAAATGTCTTGGTGAGTGGGTAGTGTGTTTCTCCGATTGAAGAAACGACATCCACATGACTCGAACCACAACACATTAGAGGTCGATGAAGTGGAGCGTGATCTGGCGGCTGCCACCGTGGCCACTTCTGGACTGAATTTGGGTGAGACGGCCAAGGAGGATAGAGCCGACCCCGAGCGGGTGATCTTAGTTGATGACGCTAAAGATCCTGCAAGTCAACCTCCAACACAGTAAGATGGCTTCGGTCGAACTCCTCCTCACGTTAGAGGAGGGTCGCTACGACGTACATAGCTCTAATCCAGGAACCGTGGATCTCCACAGGAAATCGGGTATCTGGATTGAAGTCACGTAATTATAACACGTTCTTCTCAAAAGTGGTAGGTAGAATACGATCTGCAATACTTGTTAGAAAGAATTTTTGTTCATATATTCTCTATAATTACAGCACTGACGATCTCACAGTTGTGGCCTTGGAAGATGGCAGAGATGACATGGTACTCCTTGCATCATCCTATATGCCACACAATAGGGATGCCCCACCAGTAGAACTCCACAGACTAGTCGAAGAAGCTTGTAGAAGGAGACAAAACCTGGTAGTGGGTACAGATGCTAACGCTCATCACACAATATGGGGCAGTAAGGATATCAACAGTAGAGGTGAGGATCTTATTGCTTTTATATTACAGAATAATATACAAATTGCGAATAGAGGTGAGGTCCCCACGTATAAGGGTCCCACCTCAGAAAATGTGCTTGATGTGACGCTTTATACTGATTATAAAACAGTGATAGATGATTGGAAGGTGCTTACGCAGCCATCCTTCTCTGATCACTCCTATATATCATTTTTGTTAAATTACACTATACCTAACGAAACAGTGTTTAGGAACCCAAGGAATACGGACTGGGCCAAATACTCTTCACTTTTAAATAGGGACCTAGGTCACTCGGGAACATTGGTCAGTTCAGGGGACATAGATTCTGCTATAGACACATTGGTATCGGGCGTTACTAGATCCTATGAGAAGTCGTGTCCCCCGACACGAGCTAGGCGTAAGTCCAGACCACCGTGGTGGAATGGTCAGCTGGACTCTGGAAGACGCGAGCTTCGTGAGCTATTCAAACTGGCGAAAATTGTGGACCGGTCTGAATGCTGGGGGGAGTATAAGGACGCTCTTAGGGTGTATAAGCGCGACGTGCGAAGGGCTAAACGAACTTCGTGGAAAAGTTTCTGCGATAATATAGAGAAGACAACCGAAACGGCAAGACTGCGGAGGATGCTAGTGGGCAGTCCGGTAATGCCAAGTACGGTTTGTAGGGAAAACGGAGAATGGACAGGGAGCAGCGCGGAAACGTTGGAGGTGCTTGTGGATACACACTTTCCGGGCTGCTCTGATGATCCCATTCCAACTGATGAAACTTCTGTTCTGGCAGATGGTGATAGCGGAATTATCACCTATGAGGGGGTGGAAAGGGCAATCGATTCGTTCCAGCCATATAAGTCGCCTGGTCTTGACGGAATTATCCCGGCGCAACTACAGTGGGGTAGACAACGGATAGTACCACGGCTGGTGGACATTTTTAAAGGATGTCTGAGGATAAACTATGTGCCTAAATCTTGGAGGATATCTAAGATTGTATTTCTGCCGAAATCGGGCAGAAGCAACCATATGTACCCAAAAGATTTTAGACCTATAAGTCTCACATCCTTCCTGCTGAAAACGTTGGAGAGAATTTTGGACTATCATGTCAAGGGTAACATGAGGCCAACCATTCTCTCTGTCAATCAACATGCGTACACGAAGGGTAAATCAACTGAGACGGCACTTCATTCAGTTGTCTCGCTGATTGAGAAGACCCTGAGCTATAAGGACTTCGCTATGGGTGTGTTCCGGGATATCGCGGGTGCATTCAATAATGTGTCCACAGAGGCAATTTTGGCCAGCTTATCTCGCACAGGGGCACATCCGCATGCTAAAAACTGGATTGGTAACCTGCTACGGTGTAGAACTATATCCGCGGCGTGGGGCAACTCCAGGATAACAAGGAAGGCACACCGGGGAACCCCCCAGGGAAGGGT
Organism: Pollenia angustigena; assembly: GCA_930367215.1. NCBI lineage: Eukaryota > Metazoa > Arthropoda > Insecta > Diptera > Polleniidae > Pollenia > Pollenia angustigena. Next base: position 34,482,870 of record OV884059.1, read on the forward strand.
TCTCTCGCCGATGCTATGGACGCTTGTCGTCAACGAACTTCTCAATAGACTTCGGGACGGGGCAGCAAAGATGACCGCATACGCGGATGATGTGGCGGTGATAGTTACTGGCAAGGATCTGAATACTATTAGTTCTGTAATGGAGGCTACATTGGCGATAATCAGCCAGTGGGCAGCCGGAGTAGGACTGGGAGTAAATCCCGAGAAGACGGACCTAGTACTATTTACGAAAAGGTATAAAGTTGGTCCATGGAGGAGACCTAAACTAGGGGGTACTAACCTGGAACTTAAACAGGAACTTCAGATTCTACACTGATGGTTCCAAAATGGAGGACGGAGTTGGAGCTGCAGTCTACTGCCAGGAACTGGGTATTCGGGAATCTTCCCGATTACTGCAGCGTTTTCCAGGCGGAGGTTTTTGCAGCCAAAATGGCTGCCGATTTGGCACGTGTTCCCGGCACCGAGAACTCGCAGGTAAACTTTTTCATTGATAGTCAGGCGGCGATCAAGGCTATAACCGCGGAATACTCATACTCCTCTGTCGTCCAGGAGTGTAGGGACTCGATAGATAGACTCTGTGTCAATAGGAGAGTGCATATCTACTGGGTTCGCGGTCACCAGGGCATAGAGGGCAACGAAGAGGTGGACGAATTGAAGAAACGGGGGGCCCGTTTACCACACGATATGATGGTGGTCATCCCGGCTCCAATTCAGAATATAAGGAGAGATACGGACTCTGCTATACGGAGGAGATCAGAGGCGTTTTGGGAAAACACAAGAACGTGCAGGGTTTCCAAGGTAATGTGATCCTACGATCCGGAGTCGTCGAGAATTCTTCTGTCGCTATCGAGAAGGGACTGTAGACTTCTGATAGGTTTTATAACGGGTCATTGTTGGACTGCGGTATACGCCTATAGGGCGGGGCGGTTGAATAGTGACAATTGTAGATTTTGTGGGGTACCAGGGGAAAAGGAGACGGTAGAGCACCTGCTATACTACTATCCGGCACTCGTGCGCTCCAGGGCGAACTGTCTGGGAGATCATTATCTCCAAGATCTCAGAGAAGTCTCTGGAATTGGGTTAATGAGACTCCTGGCATTCGTCAAGAGAGTGTGGGGTACTCTGGATACCATCACATCTGACTGACCTTTTTACTTTCTTCTGTGGGTTATCGTACAATTGTGGTAACGCTAGGGACCTATTTGGTATATGCGGGGTCTTTGTGACCGGCCACTCTAACCTAACCTAACGTTGCGTTTTCGCAACGGGGGTTATCTGGGATCCCACGTATCCGATTTGCCCAAAATTTGTTTTCTTTCTTATTTAGGTATAAACAATAAAATTTTAAAAGTTTGGTCATTATAACTCAACGGGATCATGGCTCGGGCCTTAATGGGTTAAAAAATCCTTTCATTGCTTATGCGTTTCTTTTTGTGTATGGAGTGCACAGTGTATCTTAAAGATACAACCAGTTTTTCCTTAATAAAACTACAACAAAACAAAAAATTGAAAAAATAAAAACGCAGTTTTAAATTTTTTTCTTATTTAAGTTCAATATATTTTTTTCATTAAGATACAAGACGTTGCGCATTTAAGGGTTAAGAGCAGCCACAGAAATAATGGAACGTGGTATTTACTTTACTGAAATCTAATTTCCTGACTTTAAAGGTTCCACTTCTTGCATGAGTCTGGAAATGTGGGTAAACATATATATATATATATACTGAATAACATGTATCATAAGCATAAATCGAATTAAATTCTTCACTAAACTTACATTGTAGAATATCAAATTAACGACATATTAAACAAACACTAAGGGCCATTATTACAACTTGAAGTTAGCTAAAGTTAAGATTAAATTGACAGATAATAATGTTTTATCTGTCAAAAAGCGTCTGTTAACTGTCGGATAACAGCTAACGCCAAGTTATAATATATTATCACACTTTCGTAAAATTTTAAACAACTTTTACTAAATAAACAATATTCGTATTTATTCCAAAACATATTTTTCAAGATTTGTAGCGTTTCTTTTATTTATTCATAATAATAGTACTAAAAAAGCACTAAAAAGCAATAATAAAAATCAGTTTGCTCCTCACTTTTGTATGGAAAAAGTTGCTAAAAAGCCGATGCAGCGTAATCAAAATGGATAGTCTTCAACCATTTATCTATTTTATATACATATAAGAACAAAAAATCCTAAATAAATATTCAAGTCGTCGTTTAAATCCCCTCAAAATACCCATTTTGTTGGCATTTTGGTTTCCCGGTTTTTAAATTCCTATTGGCTCGATAAGAGTAATTATAAATCTTTTAAGCGTTTTTTTTATTTCTCAAAAAAAGCGCCAAAAAAGCACTAAAATGGTCAATATAATAAAAACTTAGCAACACTTACAACATGCACCGAACTTTTGTATGAAAAAAGTGGGGGCGAATGCCCTAATCACTACTTCTATTGTTGTTAATTTTATCAAAGCGTCTCATCGAGTGGTTTATTGTTGATATTGTTGTTAATGTTAACAAAGCGTCTCATCGAGTGGACAATGACTTCTTGAATGCAAAAGTATAATAATTTGTTCCTTTTGAATTTACACAGTTGTGTTATATTTCGTGCGCAACAAAAATACAAACAAAGCACTTTCAATAAAAAACGAATACATGCAAAAATCAAATGTGTACGAAACGATGTAAAAATTACCAACGTTGAACTTTGTTTTGCAAGCAAATAGTGAATGTAAATTTGAGCGTATGAATAAATCAAGAAAAATAGTTATTTTGCAGTTCGCTGGTGCGTATATATATATATACGTTTCATACATTCAATAAAGTGATAAAAACAACGGAGTTGTAGCCTTATAAAAAAATAATTTAAGTTTCCTGCACAAGTACAAACATTCAGTCGATAGTAATATCGATATATCGATAGTGAAATCTGAACCATCGGTAAATATTGATAGTAGAAAATATCGATAGTATCCCAGCACTAATTCCTACAAAAGTTGAAGAAATAATAAAAAAAAGATTGTTATGATTTCGTATTTTTACAAAAAGTGTAGACTACTTTTACTAAAATGTACTAGCGATTCTCTAGTTCCAATGTCTACATATGTATGTTCCCAAAGGAACAACCTAGTCAGTAGTACCAACGTCAGTAGTTAATTTCCACTGACCCGCACATGTTAAATGTCTATTGCAAATTACATTGCCTGGGGTATAATAAGTCACAAGTACTGGTGACTGTGTCAATAGTGAATCAGTACAGATTCACTAGTGACATTTCCTGCAGGGTAAAAACAATAAATTTTTAACGTAGGGAAAAGTGTAGGGACATTTTTTTTGGTTGTAGGGAAAAAAGGGGACATACGTAGGGATTTTTTGAAATTGTTCCTGACATCACTGATTACAACAAAAATGGAAATTATCCCTGCAGATAACGAGACTAGTCCATACATGTATGTAAAGAGTAGTCCATAAAGGAGTAGGAGTACTCCAAAACTACTCCAAATATATGGGTAAAAGGTAGTCCATTTAACATTACGATGTCCTAGAAGGAGACCATATAACCCACCGAAGAAGTCCCTAAACTACTCCATGGAGTACTAAAGTGGGTTAGTTTTAAAAGTAATCCATGTAACTAAAGTATGGAGTACACTTAAGGGGTAGTTTAAGCATTTTTCTTTTTGAATTTTTACTAATCGCCTTTTATGGTATGCACTGTATAGTCTACTATTGCTATTATTAATTATATTTACTTGGTATTTTTAATTTTTTTTATCTTTTTTCCACAAATTTCACAAACTTTCACTTTTAAATAAGCAATTAATAATGGACACCGTCTGGGCTACCAATGTGTAATACTGTAAACTATAGAAATGTATACAACATGCAGTTGTAAATTTTTTATAACATGGTCCATACTACAGTACATTGGACCATGTTGTAAGTAGTCCATTTAAGCCACAATGGACCACGTAGTCCAAGATTATCTCTAGGGCGGTATTAAGGGTCGTGTTCGTTTACACAAACATTAAAAAATAAGATATCGTTCCTGGGTGTGTGAACCGAACACTAAATAATGGACTGTTTATTTTTGAACACTGCTCTTCTTATTATAGTACGTTTCCACCTACATGTTTTGGGACACAAAACTAGTTTTGCAGCAAAACAAGTGTTTTGCTACTCGTTTCCCCATACATTTTTCATGTTCGCAAAACTCAAACAAAAACTAGTTTTGCTCTAAAACATGTCGAAAATCATGAATACAACTCTGGGTTATCAATTATTGATGATTGACAATTTCGAAAAAAGTGACATATTTACCAAAATATCAAGACATATGAAATAGGTTTAAGCAACTCTCCAGCTGATTTATTTGTTTGAAGCTTAAAAATAATAAAATAATATAATAACAAGTAAGAGTGCTATATTCGGCTGTGCCGAATCTTATATACCCTTCACCATTGTGCGAGCAGAATACAGAGCAACTAGACAAAAACATAATAAAACTGGTAAATATTTTTTTTTAAATAAGAGACAACCGGTTTTGAACTTCGCTTTTCATAAGGGCCCAGAATATATGTACTTTATAGGGTGAAGGATCAATATTGTATATACCTTTTTACCTTCGGTGAAGGGTATAAAAAGAGTAATTTTCGGGAATTCAGGGTTCTAATCACTGCATTCGATACAATCGTATCGAATAAACTATTGAATTTTTTTGCATACGATAGACACTGGCGTATCGAATGAAAACTCGATAAATGTAATGTCGAGTTACTCGATGTCGAATGCTATTATTTCAAATTCAATACATTTCATTCGATATCGAGCTTCAAGATACCAAAATAAATAATTTCGATGAATTTTGCTCGATATCGTATGCGGTGATTAGACCCCAGTATTTCTGTTATAACTCATACAAATTTCCGACATTTTGATATATAAGTCATATCCATAGGACGTATAGCAGCCCTAAAATTTAGGTTTTTATAAAAATTTTGATGTTTTTTAGCCCATTTTTGGAGTATTTTGCTCATAAATTACCCATTGTCTAACCGATTTGATAGTTTTATATACCGACGTGTTAAGGAAGAATTTTACCATTTACTTAAGTTATATTTATATATAAACATTTATATAAACTTGTAAATATATATTTTAACAAAGTTAATTATAAAAAAGAGTAATTTTTGTGGATTCAGTATTTCGGTTATAACTCTGCCATTTTTTAACCGATTTGGCAGATTTATATACCGACGTGTTGAAGAAGAAATTTACCATTTACTTTAGTTATAAAGCTTGGACTCGGAAAGATCTATGGTTCCCGAAAGTGGGTATTTAAAAAAAAATATTTAATTTTGGTCATAACTTTTTTGTATCTGAACCGATTTTTCCGAGTTTTTTATAAAATATGTTCTACAAGAAATTTCAGATATTTTGGTATATAAGTCATATCCATAGGACGTATAGCAGCCCTAAAATTTAGGTTTTTATAAAAATTTTGATGTTTTTAGCCCATTTTTTGAGTATTTTGCTCATAAATTACCCATTGTCTAACCGATTTGATAGTGTTATATACCGACGTGTTAAGGAAGAATTTTACCATTTACTTAAGTTATATTTATATATAAACATTTTTATAATCTTGTAAATATATATTTTAACAAAGTTAATTATAAAAAAGAGTAATTTTTGTGGATTCAGTATTTCGGTAATAACTCTGCCATTTTTTAACCGATTTGGCAGATTTTTATACCGACGTGTTGAAGAAGAAATTTACCATTTACTTTAGTTATAAAGCTTGGACTCGGGGAGATCTATGGTTCCCGAAAGTGGGTATTTAAAAAAAAATATTTAATTTTGGTCATAACTTTTTTGTATCTGAACCGATTTTTCCGAGTTTTTTATAAAATATGTTCTACAAGAAATTTCAGATATTTTGGTATATAAGTCATATCCATAGGACGTATAGCAGCCCTAAAATTTTTACGAGTTTTGCAGAGAATATGTTTTACTAAAGATTTCCGATGTTTTAATAAATAAGGCGTATCCATAGGTCATATATATGGCAGGCCTAAAAATTAAGTTTCTATAAAAATTGACAAACGGACTGACAGACGGACATCGTTAAATCCACTTTTCTCCTCATAAGCACCCAATATATATACTACATACACTTTATATGGTCTGAGATCAATATTGTAGAAATAACAAACAGAATGACAAACTTATGTATGTAAACGAATTACCTATAAAATAAAAAAATAATTATAAAAAAATAAAATAAGTAAAAAAAAAAATTAAATCAATAAAAATAAGGGTATAAAAAGGGTAAATTAAAAGGCGTTAATATGTATAAAATATACGTTTATGAAGTTCATAAATATATTTTAAAAATTTTAAAAAGTGAAAAACTGACCAATTTCTTTTTAGATAAAAAGAATTTATAAAAAACAAAAAATAAAAAACAATAAAAAAATGGAATGAATGGGATTCGAACCAGTCAACCAATAACAAATTGTTAAGAGGCAGACCGTTTAGACCGTTCCACCATCGAACCGCATGTAAAGCCGATGTTGATTTGAGTATGTGATATCAATAATTATTAATAGTAAATTAAAGTATGTATGTGTTTGTTGTTTGTGTATAATACAGAAGGTAATATTAAATAAAAAAAAAAAGAAGTTTACCGCAAGTATTTTAAATGAAAAAAAACCACAAAAAAAAAACAACACACAACTATATTACAGGGTTACCATTAACCGTTTTGAAACGTAAACTGTCGTTTTGGTTAATAAAAGTCGCAAACCAATTTAAATGTTTTTTATTTATCAATAATACAACATAAACATACCAAGAAATTGCTTAAATTGTGTATGCTTTTAAATCACTTTTGTGCAGAAGATATTATCAGGCCTATTCTGAAAATCACTTTAACTCAAATCACGTGATTTGAAATCACATGTGCCTACTAAAATCACACGTGTGATATTTTAGCGTCCCGTTTTTGTGTGATCTTCAATTGCAGAAAGCACACCAAGAAACACAACAACGGTATGACTTTCAAAACACCATAAAGTCACAGGTGTGATTTCAGAACAGGCCCGTATATAGGTATATATGAATATATTTTTGTATAAATTGTCTAAAAAAGTGACTAATATGTTATCAATGTCAACAATAAAAAGGCAAAGATTGCTTTTAATATTTTGACGACACTAGATCACTGTTCGTTATGTTAGCGGTTTTTTGTAGTCGTAAAATTAGATGATGAGGGCATTTCTAATATTCCCTAAATACAATTTTGTTTAAAAGTGGATAACCCTGCTTGTTTGTATGGTTTTTAAGCAGTGTGACCATTTTGGCAATTTTGTAGCTTAACTTAGATTAAAAATTTTAATTTAGCTAAAATACTTTCATTAAGCGCTTCGCATTTTTTTAAGCATTTATTTTATTTTTATTTATTTAATTGAATTGCTCCATACACAAGACTTACGAGTCTTATTTTGCAGTATGGAACTGAGAATATGTATAATTATAAATCATTTATTAATTAACAACTTAATATCTAATTACAGTTTAAAATATATAAAGCAAAATCAATTAAAATTAAACAATATTTAAATAATTTAATCATATGTACTTAAATCTCAAACAATAATGTTTCAAATTGTTATGTTGAAAACAGTTTAAAAATACTTTCTTTAAACTTTCGTGCGTTACTTAAAAGTTGAAAACTATGGGGTATAGAATTCCAGAGAGAAATTGAGAATATGTAGAAATGCCACTCCGAAATTAAACTTTTGTATCTAAACGATCTAATTCTTTTTCCCCTGCTTATATCTGAAATACAAAGTTTGCCGTACAGATGATCAGGTTTGTGGGTATATATTATCTTATGTAAAAAAATTAAAACTCTCATGCTCAGTATATTATCTAAAGAAAGGCCATATAACCGAGATGAAAACAAGGATATACTAGAACGCCTATTAAGTCCATACACGTAACGGACTATGTTATTAAATGCAACTTTTAATTTTGCTTTACTAATTGTATCACATTTAGCAAATAGCTCACAACCATATAATAAAATGGGCATCAGATAAGTTTTGGCAAGCAGTATTCTTATTTTTAGAGGTGTACAATGCTGGGTCCGCCAAAGAGTTCTAATCATAGAAAAGGTGCGACCACAAGCATAGTTAATGTGGTTCGACCACGTAAGAGTATCATTAAAAAATATTCCGAGATTCTTAGCAGATTTGACTATTTCAATTTGTTGGTTATTTATAAATATATTTGGAATAATATTCTGTTTGTTAAGTCGCCTCTGAATAACTATGCATTTAGATTTTTTAGGATTTATTTCCAAACCATTTGCCGTTGCCCACGTATAAATATGCTGAAGTTGCTGATTAATAGTGATAATACACTGGTCAATTAATGCATTTCTACAACTGGTATAAAGTTGAACGTCATCCGCGTACATTCTAACTTTACAATTTGTTAGGACGGCTGGGAGGTCATTAGAGTAAAGTGAGAATAGAAGTGGCCCAACAATGGACCCCTGTGGTACCCCTCTTGTTACAGGCAGTGCCCTGGACTTCTGGATTCCAGTTTCAACATACTGATATCTGTTACTCAAGTATGTTGACAATAAATGAATAGCGGTCGAAGAGAAGTTAAAAAAATTACTGAGCTTGTAGCAAAGAATGTTGTGATCCACGGTATCAAACGCTTTTGAATGATCCAAAAGTATTAAAAAAGTAGTCTCACCATCATCAAGTTTCTTTCTAATCTCCTCCGTAACATCAACTAAGGCTGTTATGCAGCTGTTGTTCTTTCTAAATCCAGATTGACGATCTGTTAGCAAGTTATTGTTATCCAAGAAACAGGTTATCTGGTTATGCATAATACGTTCAAATACTTTAGATAGAAATGGAAGAATGGCTATTGGTCTAAAATCGGAACCAGTTTTGGGTATTGGAACGATTTTAGCTATTTTCCAATTCGAGGGAAAGTAACTTGAGGTTAAAATTTTATTAAAGAAAAATGTGATTATCGGAAGAAGTTGAGGTAAAAGAATTTTCAGAAATTTTGGATTAATCCCGTCCGCTCCTATGGAGTTGGATTTTATAGACAAAAGGCTAGATAAAACATCACATTGGTCTACTGCAGCAAAAGAAAAAAAAGAGTCGGTATTGTTGTTCGAATGATAATTGTTATAATAATTTTGATCCGCCTGAACAATGGGGATATTTAAAAACTTTTTATTGATTGCATCGGCATCAATTGAACATGGTTCTCGGTTTGTAGATTTACCGATACCAACTTCGCGTATTGTTTGCCATGTTCTTTTGGAGCCAATAGCGAAAGAAAACTTTTCAGCATAAAAAACGGATTTGGCCGTTTTAATCATTTTATTTGTTTTTCTTTTAGCGGTCAGATAATCCTCATATAACGTTGTAGTCTTAAATCTTTTCCAACGTGCATACGCCAAATCTCTTTGCTTGATGTAACCCTTAATTTCCGAAGAAAACCATGGTTTTTGCTTATTACCAATAATTTTTGTCCTTATTGGCACAGTTAGATCGAACAGATAATTTAGGTTTTGCTCCAGAAAAGAAAGTTGGTCATCTATTGAATACAAGGAATACAAAATATTCCAATTGATTTTAAAAAATTCTTCCTCGAGTAATCTGAGATTAATGTTCTTGAAATCTCGAAAGGTAATTCTCTCAACCGGTATTACAAGTTGGAAATTGTAAGTCATGAAAATAAGATCATGTTTGGAGAAACATGACGCAGACAATTGATCATACAGTAGTAGATTATTTTCATTACTCACAAGAAAAAAATCTAAAAGCGTGTTATTAGTTGCAGTAAAGTGTGTAGGGTTCAAAGTATTAGGTGATGTTAAGCCAAGCGAGGCACAGTCATCAGAGAAACTACTATCTACAAGTAAGTTAGAATTAAAGTCTCCTGCTATTATAACATCATCGTACAAAGCCGTTTGCGTTTCCAAATTTCGAATAAACAATTTGGTACAAAGATTCCTATTAGGCCTATAAACGCTGCCTACAAGCAACTTCCTACTTTCATTGTTTACCTTGTAACGCATAATTGTGCAATATAACATCTTCCTTTGACCAAACACAAATTTCGGAAACCTTTAAATCTAATATTCTATTTAATATTTGAACCCTTTTAAGAATGCTATTTCAACGAATATTCGTTTACCGGCAGAATAATAGGAACTGTAATACTGTCCGTATCTTCGGAAGCAAATTACTGTCAGCCCCAAAAGTACTTCAAGTTATTTTAAAAGTCTCATCACTGACATAGTACGCACTGATCATCACTTATTGCTAATGTCATTTTTCTTTAAATTTCGTTTACTCGTTGGTATTATCTCATGTATGTTTCATGTATTTAAAATACATGACTTTATACTAAACCGAATGAGAGTGACAGATATACGTCTCATTTGCGGTTCGGAAAGCTCTACGTGAACTTTTGTTGTAGATGGAAAGAGCAAGTAATTCTGATAGGTGTAATGGTTTGAAAAGTTACAATCTTGAGGCTTTTTGAGTTTGGCTGCGGTTCTAGAATGTGTGGAAGTAATTTTTTTTTCTTTAAATAATTCTAAATGGTAGTGTAAAATCCGAGTATCATTTTTTTTAAACATTTTAATTTATTGATACACAAGAAAAAAAAAAGGAAAAAAAATTTCAAGATTCATTGTCGTTCAGACGGTGCCAAAATATTCTGTTTGTGTCTAAAGGAAACTAGAAAAAAAGACGGTATTCCATTTTCCGGAGGACCACTACGTTTTGTTATTTGTCCCCATTATCTACCGGTATTGTGGGATCTCAATACAACTAAGAAACACCCACGTGTATTTCGGTACCCCATTACGTAATTCTGTAAAACCATCTTTTCAAGTTAAGGGGTTATCTGTTTTACTCCGACTACACTTCACCACGTGTAAATCTTATTTGAAGCCTAAGGAAACTTAAAATTTTTGCCTGCAGGGAGATTTCTCACTCTTCTTACATTGTGAGACTCCGGCCAATTATTTAACATTCGTTTCCGTTTGCATACTATCCTGTACTCCCGAGAATAAACCTTTCACAACGCAGACTCACGTGACCACTGGCGGAAATATTTCGGAATTACCAAGGGAATACTTATTTTCCTACAAATAGATTTTCACCGAATATCGGCCAGGGCACGATGAGGATTACCATCTACATCGCCTTACCGTAAAAGCGAAAAAAAAAAAAACAACTAGTTGTGAAATAATTTAAGAAGATCATAGTTCTACATTTAAACCACCATTTTTTTTATCATGTTTACTTCCTTATTCTCTGCTAATTCGACTAACTAACTGAACTAAAGGATTCCCAAAAGTCAAATATACCTTTAACATTCGTTTTTTTTATTACCAGATTTATTCCCGAAACATACACTAACCGCTCTCAAAACCTAATCCCAGTCCATCATTCCCTTGTCTTGCTTATTACTAATTACACTATTTTGGAATCAAACCGGTATCTAAAATTTTAAATTGCCCTATCCTACCGTTAATTAAAATCTTAACTTTTGATTCTTCCACAATAAAACAATGTAAATTATTCATATCTATTTATACTCTAATATTGCACTAATTATCTTAAACATTACAAAAGAAAAAAAAAAGTAAACTTTTTTTTTTATTAAATTTTTTTTACCTTAAGAACTCCCTATAACATTACCCTAAAACTTCAAATTGTACGGTGACCCTAATTTATTTAAACAAATTAACTTAACAGAAAGAAAAGAAAAAACAAAAACTCAACCAAAATTTATAGATCTTAACCAAATCACAACAAGTATGCAGGAGGCCTTCTACATGCAACGTTGGATAAAGCTTTATGTAAGTTCATTTGTTTTAATTATTATTAGTAGGTTACCTCTTATATCTGCTTGATATTATTTTAATTCTTTAACAGAGTTTTTATTGTTGTAAGTACCAGTGAATTTTTTTCCTTTTTTTTGTTTTGAGTACAAACGTAATTTAGTGCAATGAAAACAGTAAAAGCTCTGTTAATTCTCAAAAAAATTATTTAAGAAAAACCAGTTTTTTTTTGGTGAACATTAAACATTACATATTTAAATTCCTTAACAAAGTTTTTGTTGTGGTAAATATGATGGATTTTGTTTATTTGAGTACAATCGTAATTGAGTGAAATTCAACCGGTAAAAGCTTTGTTAATTCTCTAAAAATTCTTGAAGAACAACAAGTTCTTTTTTACATTACATACATATTTAAATTTATTAACAAAGTTTTTATGGTGGTATATACGATGGATTTTTTTTGTTTTATTTAAGAACAATCGTAATTAAGTAATAACAACTCAGTAAAAGCTTTGTTGATGCTCACCAAAAAAAATTATTATATATTTGTTTTTATTTTGATAATATCAACCCGTTTTAAGTCACATATATTATACGAACCATTTAGATAGTTTATTATTATGAGTTTGTATTTACAAGTTAACTGAATTAAATTTGAAAATATACACATTTGATTGGACTTAAACATGAATTAATTTCTCTTGGCGGTAGAACTGTAACGGTCTTTGGTAAAAGTAAGTGTGTTTGGGGTTTTTTCATTAATAGAATATCAACCTACGAAAAACCTAGGATGGGTGGGTATAGAGGTTCAAGGCTGTAACATCTAAGCTTTCTTGTAGAAAAGTTGATAAGTATTGGTGAATAATAAGGGCTTATAATTCGCACGTTATTTTTTTTATTTGTAAGGCTCAGGCTAAGTAAGACCCAGGAACAAGATCCCCGCCCAATCCTACCGAACAAGTTAGCTCAGCTAGAACGTGCGAAAGTTACCTGCAAAAACCTGAACTAATTAGTGTCAATTATATGAGAACCAAAATAAAAACAGTATCGTATTTGAGATCTACGTTTTTTTTTATCTTCGGGTTCCAACCCTAACATTAACAATGTTCAGCATAATCTCTGACGAATATAAGTAGTCAACCTAGCACAGGCCTGTTACAAATTAAATGGCGCCCAACGTGGGGCCCAAAAGCTAATATCGAAAAATTTCATCTGCGGGAACATCCGTTACGGTGGTCCCACGAATAACCAAACACCACGGTTTAAAAGAAAATTACATTTATATACTTGCGGAGAATTAGTCCGATGATTTTATTAGCATTGTGTTTGTAAATCATTTGGTTTTAAACCAAGAATAAAATACTTTTTGGTTGTTTTAGGATACATTGTATTCGGTAATATGGAAACCTTTACAATCCATTACTACTTAAAGGATTTTTTTTATTCATGTCTGTTTGGCAGGTAAAACCTTCGGCGTATTCTCTAGGCATGAGGAAACAAAATTTGAAAACTGTTTTGTTAGTTAGGGTATAAAAGCTTTGGAATTACAATTGTTTTGTAGTTGTTGGTATATAGCATCAATTGTCCACTTTTATGTCTAATTTTACGGCCCAATTTTTCTATTTAGTTTCTTCATAGCCGAAAATTCAACTTTTCTATCTTTTTCTTTATATTTAGTTTACCACACAGTTTTACCAAAGACCTTAATAACAGTTTTACAAAATTTATATTGAAATTATTTTTAAAGTTTATGAGAAAAAAAAAAATGACTCTAGTACATAGTAATGAGAATTTATCATCGCTGGCGGCGAATACTAACGAAAAAAAATGCACCGTTTGTGACAGAGAGTACGAAATAGATGACTTAGTTGTTGCAACACCCTGTAGCCATATTTTCCATAGGGACTGCATAGTAGAAGTCCTTAAGGAAACTCAAGCGTGTCCCATTTGCGGTAAGGCCTGTAGACCAGCTAAACTTAAGTCCCATGATATTTTGGCAGGGGATGAAACCCAAGCCACTTCTAACCCAACTTCTTTCAAATCAAACGTTAGTAATAAGGGTGCGATACCTAAAACTACGATTATGACAAGTATCAGACGTAACCTGCTGGAAACTGAAATGACTAAAACTCCGGTTTTTAATCGAAATAGTGATGTGGGAACTTTAGATCGCTTACTTAATATTTCCTCTAAAAATTCCACGAATGTACAACAACATTTTGATGCCCCTGATATGAGTGATAATGCACTGCAAATTTTGATAAATGAGGCAGTGAGAAGTCAGTTGGAATCTCTGAATTTAAACTCAAATCTCGGTAATAGAACAAACCCTGATAATATTAGTAATAATGGTGGGAATAATTATTTCAGGGGTAATAGAAACAATAATTTCGATCGAGTAACTCAGCATAGAAACCCCAGAGCGAGTCTAGGAAATACAGGTTTTAACAATAATAATCCTCAGAGACATTTAGGCAGTAGACCAAACTTGGGAAACACCAATGTATATCGTAATTATGATCTCACTACAGATAGGGTATCTCAAATAATTTCGGGCTGGCATTTGAAATTTAGTGGACAGGAAGAAGATGGTTTGTCTGTTGACAATTTTATTTATCGAGTGCAAGCCCTTACCAATCAGGGCCTACGGGGAGATTTTGATTTGTTATGCAAACATATTCATTTGTTATTTTGCGGAAAGGCAATAGACTGGTTTTGGCGGTTTCACCGAAATACCACCAGATTAGATTGGACCATTTTGTGTGAGGAGCTTAGGAATGAGTTTCGTGACAGCAGAACAGACTATGATTTAAAAGAACAAATTAGGAATAGGAAACAAAGGAATGGTGAGAAATTTGACGTATTTTATGATGCTCTTTTGCGGATATCTGATGGCTTACAACAACCAATTAGTAATTTTGAACTAATCGAAATTTTGAAAAGAAACTTAAGACCGGATGTCCGTAAGGAACTTTTGTATTTAGATATCAATTCTATTTCGCAACTTAGGGAATATGTTAGGAAACATGAGATTTTAGAAGAGGAAATCAATAAGTACAAAGGTAATAAAATTTTTGTCCCCCGCAAAGTTGTGTCCGAATTGGAAACAGAATTTCTAGATGATAATATAGGAATAGAGGAGATAAAAGATTTGTCTTGCTGGAACTGTTCCCAAAAAGGCCACCGTTTCGAAGATTGTCTGTCTGAACGAAAAATATTTTGTTATGGTTGTGGAAAGCCTAATGTGTTTAAACCAAACTGTTTGAAATGCAACAAATATCCAAAAAACTACCCACCCAATTTGACACCAAAACAGTTAGTATCCAAGTCAACTCAAATGTAACTGCGACTGCGTGTCAAACGGATTTGACAGAAGATTATCAATTTTTTGCCACCGACAAGAATGAAAATGATAGGGAATTTTTGGTAGGGAAATTTATTGCCGGACATGTTAAACCGTATCACGTAAGACTGCAGGAATATAGAGAAGCTAGAAGGAGAATTTTTTGTGAGGAAATAGTTGAAACGGATAATAGGAACAAAAGTAGAAGGAGTACTAAACGGCTTAGAAATTTTTGGAAGAATATTGTGAGAAATCGTAAATATATTTGTTCTGCCATTCTATCTGGCAATAAAGATAATGACATAAGACCTTTCACAACTGTGGAGATTTTTAATGAGAATTTGGTCGGCATGATTGATACTGGTGCCACTGTTTCGTGTTTTTCATCGGAGTATGCCAAACGTTTTTTAGAGGAGGATAAATATCCATATAAAAAGTTTCGGCTCAATTTAAGGACCGCTGATGGAACGAATCACCCTACAGTAGGTAGTGTGACAGCCGTCGTAACTTTTAGGGGTGTTACCAAACCTATCAACTTTTTAATTATACCTAACTTGACCCAAAACTTGTATCTAGGTGTTGATTTTGTCAGGGCTTTTGGTTTGGCCAAGGACCTGTTTTCCGAAAACGAGTCTCACAGGGTAGATGTAAGTCTGAATGATATAGATGCCGATGACAATGTACACATTCTGGATAGTGATCAGAGGACAAGGTTAGGGATAGCTATTAATGCCTTCCCGTCCTTTTCCAAGGAGGGTCTTGGAAGAACAACCCTGGTATCCCATGTTATTGACACGGCAGATAGTAAACCCATCAAGCAACGACATTTCGCAGTTTCTCCTGCGATTGAGCGACTTTTATTTGAGGAAGTAGATCGTATGCTCAAGCTTGGGGTAATAGAAGAATCGCAAAGTCCTTGGTCGTCACCGGTGGCATTAGTGCGCAAGCCGGGTAAGGTACGATTGTGCCTTGACGCCCGAAAAGTTAATAGTGTCTCGGTGAAGGACGCCTATCCCTTGCCTTTGATCGATGGAATCTTAAGTAGGCTCCCTAAGGCCAGATTCATTACGAGTCTTGACCTTAAGGATGCCTTCTGGCAAATTCCATTAGATGAAAGGTCAAAGGAAAAGACAGCTTTCACCGTGCCAGGGCGTCCCTTATACCAGTTCGTTACTATGCCGTTTGGTTTATGCAACGCTCCTCAAACCATGTCCCGGCTTATGGACAAGGTGGTACCTGCGCATTTACGGACCAAGGTTTTTATATATCTGGATGATCTGCTTCTTATTACCGAAACATTCGACGAACATATATTGTTGCTTCATGAGATTGCTCTTTGTATGAGGAAGGCCAATTTAACTATAAATATAGAGAAAAGTAAGTTTGTTCTTAAGCATGTTAAATATTTAGGTCATATTATAGGATATGGTACAATTAAAACAGATCCGGACAAAGTACAGGCTATCCGAGACTTTCCGTTACCAACGTCCGTCCGCCAATTAAGAAGATTTTTAGGTATGTGTGGGTGGTATCGACGGTTTGTCCGTAACTTTGCAACGGTAACAACTCCTTTGACCAACATGTTGCAGAAAAATAAAAAATTCGCTTGGTCCGAAGAAGCAAAAATTTCTTTTGAAAACCTAAAATACTCCCTTTGTTCCGCACCAGTTTTGCATAATCCAGATTTTTCCCGTCCGTTTTCGATACAATGCGATGCAAGCAAATATGGGATTGGGGCAGTTCTCGCACAGAGAAATGACGACAATGACGAATTACCAATCGCATTCATGAGTCATAAGCTTACATCGGCTCAGAGGAACTATTCCGTGTCGGAACAAGAGTGCCTTGCAGCTGTTATGGCTGTAAAGAAGTTTAGAGCCTATATAGAGGGCCATGAGTTTGAAATAATAACGGATCATGCCTCTCTTAAATGGCTCATGAATCAAACGGACCTGCACGGGAGACTAGCAAGGTGGGCACTTAAATTGCAAGGTTTTACTTTTACCATACGTCATCGTAAAGGAAGCAGGAATATCGTACCTGACTCTCTTTCTAGAATGTATTCGGAAAACCACGAGGAATTAAATAGTAGAAATATGGAGGAAATATATGTATCTGAATTGGAAAACTCTATAGAAATTGATCTGGAATCTAGTGAATTTTTGTCCGCTGAATATGTATCCTTATTTGAAAAACTAAAGAGTAGGGAGAAATATCTTCCCGATATCAGATTAGTTGATAATTTGATATATAAACGTTGTGAACACGCGTCAGGGGAACAATTACAGGAGGAAATGTCCTGGAAATTATGGGTTCCTTTGGCTTTGACCCGGGACTTAATCCAAAGAGCCCATGATCACCCTTTATGTGCTCATGGTGGTGTGGGCAAAACACTACATAGGTTAAAAATTTTTTTCTTTTGGCCGAAAATGGCAAAGCAGGTGTCGGATTACGTATCTTCCTGTGAAGTCTGCAAACAGACAAAAGCCTCGAACAAATGCTTAAGACCTCCTATGGGTCAGCAAGCTAGTTCTGTTAGAGTTTTTCAGAAATTGTATTTAGACTTATTAGGCCCATATCCACGTTCGTCTTCCGGAAACACGGGCATTATAATAGTTTTAGACCATCTTTCTAAGTTTCACTTTCTGGAACCTATTCGGAAGTTTACTTCCAACGTAATTATTGAATTTCTTGAAAAGCGCGTTTTCCATATTTTCGGTGTACCGGAAACAATTACAACTGATAACGGCGTTCAGTTTAAATCGAATCTATTTAAAGATTTTCTTCGTTCATATGGAATTTTTCATAACCTAACTGCTATTTATTCGCCGCAGGCAAACGCTAGTGAGAGAGTGAATAGGTCGGTATTGGCGGCCATAAGGGCATACGTTAAACCATCGCAAAAGAACTGGGACGAAAAGTTATCTGCAATTAGCTGTGCTTTACGTAGCTCAATTCATGCCAGTACTGGGTTTTCGCCTTACTTTCTTCTTTTTGGTCAGAATATGCTTACGAACGGAAAATCCTACTCACTTCTTAGAAATGTAAATTTATTAGAAGCTCCCTGCACGGATCTGAGGAAAGATGAAAAATTAGAACTTATTAGACAAAAAGCTCAGGACAAAATTCGCAGGTCCTATGACAGGAATGTAAAAACCTATAACCTTAGATCTAGGCCAGTGAATTTCGAACTAGGACAAATCGTCTTCCGACGAAATTTCGCACAATCAAGAGCGATCGACCACTTTAATAGTAAACTTGGAAATCAGTTTGAGAAGGCTAGGGTAATAAAGAAACATGGAACCTGCTATTATGAACTGGAAGATATGACAGGCAGAAACATTGGAAAATTTCACGCAAAGGATATAAAAGTTTAACTTCAGCTTTTTGTACTTATTGGGAATAAGTCCATAAAACCTGTTTTGTAACGCATAATTGTGCAATATAACATCTTCCTTTGACCAAACACAAATTTCGGAAACCTTTAAATCTAATATTCTATTTAATATTTGAACCCTTTTAAGAATGCTATTTCAACGAATATTCGTTTACCGGCAGAATAATAGGAACTGTAATACTGTCCGTATCTTCGGAAGCAAATTACTGTCAGCCCCAAAAGTACTTCAAGTTATTTTAAAAGTCTCATCACTGACATAGTACGCACTGATCATCACTTATTGCTAATGTCATTTTTCTTTAAATTTCGTTTACTCGTTGGTATTATCTCATGTATGTTTCATGTATTTAAAATACATGACTTTATACTAAACCGAATGAGAGTGACAGATATACGTCTCATTTGCGGTTCGGAAAGCTCTACGTGAACTTTTGTTGTAGATGGAAAGAGCAAGTAATTCTGATAGGTGTAATGGTTTGAAAAGTTACAATCTTGAGGCTTTTTGAGTTTGGCTGCGGTTCTAGAATGTGTGGAAGTAATTTTTTTTTCTTTAAATAATTCTAAATGGTAGTGTAAAATCCGAGTATCATTTTTTTTAAACATTTTAATTTATTGATACACAAGAAAAAAAAAAGGAAAAAAAATTACAAGATTCATTGTCGTTCAGACGGTGCCAAAATATTCTGTTTGTGTCTAAAGGAAACTAGAAAAAAAGACGGTATTCCATTTTCCGGAGGACCACTACGTTTTGTTATTTGTCCCCATTATCTACCGGTTTTGTGGGATCTCAATACAACTAAGAAACACCCACGTGTATTTCGGTACCCCATTACGTAATTCTGTAAAACCATCTTTTCAAGTTAAGGGGTTATCTGTTTTACTCCGACTACACTTCACCACGTGTAAATCTTATTTGAAGCCTAAGGAAACTTAAAATTTTTGCCTGCAGGGAGATTTCTCACTCTTCTTACATTGTGAGACTCCGGCCAATTATTTAACATTCGTTTCCGTTTGCATACTATCCTGTACTCCCGAGAATAAACCTTTCACAACGCAGACTCACGTGACCACTGGCGGAAATATTTCGGAATTACCAAGGGAATACTTATTTTCCTACAAATAGATTTTCACCGAATATCGGCCAGGGCACGATGAGGATTACCATCTACATCGCCTTACCGTAAAAGCGAAAAAAAAAAAAAAAACAACTAGTTGTGAAATAATTTAAGAAGATCATAGTTCTACATTTAAACCACCATTTTTTTTATCATGTTTACTTCCTTATTCTCTGCTAATTCGACTAACTAACTGAACTAAAGGATTCCCAAAAGTCAAATATACCTTTAACATTCGTTTTTTTTATTACCAGATTTATTCCCGAAACATACACTAACCGCTCTCAAAACCTAATCCCAGTCCATCATTCCCTTGTCTTGCTTATTACTAATTACACTATTTTGGAATCAAACCGGTATCTAAAATTTTAAATTGCCCTATCCTACCGTTAATTAAAATCTTAACTTTTGATTCTTCCACAATAAAACAATGTAAATTATTCATATCTATTTATACTCTAATATTGCACTAATTATCTTAAACATTACAAAAGAAAAAAAAAAAGTAAACTTTTTTTTTTTATTAAATTTTTTTTACCTTAAGAACTCCCTATAACATTACCCTAAAACTTCAAATTGTACGGTGACCCTAATTTATTTAAACAAATTAACTTAACAGAAAGAAAAGAAAAAACAAAAACTCAACCAAAATTTATAGATCTTAACCAAATCACAACAAGTATGCAGGAGGCCTTCTACATGCAACGTTGGATAAAGCTTTATGTAAGTTCATTTGTTTTAATTATTATTAGTAGGTTACCTCTTATATCTGCTTGATATTATTTTAATTCTTTAACAGAGTTTTTATTGTTGTAAGTACCAGTGAATTTTTTTCCTTTTTTTTGTTTTGAGTACAAACGTAATTTAGTGCAATGAAACCAGTAAAAGCTCTGTTAATTCTCAAAAAAATTATTTAAGAAAAACCAGTTTTTTTTTGGTGAACATTAAACATTACATATTTAAATTCCTTAACAAAGTTTTTGTTGTGGTAAATATGATGGATTTTGTTTATTTGAGTACAATCGTAATTGAGTGAAATTCAACCGGTAAAAGCTTTGTTAATTCTCTAAAAATTCTTGAAGAACAACAAGCTCTTTTTTACATTACATACATATTTAAATTTATTAACAAAGTTTTTATGGTGGTATATACGATGGATTTTTTTTGTTTTATTTAAGAACAATCGTAATTAAGTAATAACAACTCAGTAAAAGCTTTGTTGATGCTCACCAAAAAAAATTATTATATATTTGTTTTTATTTTGATAATATTAACCCGTTTTAAGTCACATATATTATACGAACCATTTAGATAGTTTATTATTATGAGTTTGTATTTACAAGTTAACTGAATTAAATTTGAAAATATACACATTTGATTGGACTTAAACATGAATTAATTTCTCTTGGCGGTAGAACTGTAACGGTCTTTGGTAAAAGTAAGTGTGTTTGGGGTTTTTTCATTAATAGAATATCAACCTACGAAAAACCTAGGATGGGTGGGTATAGAGGTTCAAGGCTGTAACATCTAAGCTTTCTTGTAGAAAAGTTGATAAGTATTGGTGTAATGAATAATAAGGGCTTATAATTCGCACGTTATTTTTTTTATTTGTAAGGCTCAGGCTAAGTAAGACCCAGGAACAAGATCCCCGCCCAATCCTACCGAACAAGTTAGCTCAGCTAGAACGTGCGAAAGTTACCTGCAAAAACCTGAACTAATTAGTGTCAATTATATGAGAACCAAAATAAAAACAGTATCGTATTTGAGATCTACGTTTTTTTTTATCTTCGGGTTCCAACCCTAACATTAACAATGTTCAGCATAATCTCTGACGAATATAAGTAGTCAACCTAGCACAGGCCTGTTACAACCTCAATAAATAGATACTCAATTAGATTTAGTGGCTCCGTATTATCAATGTCCTCAGAATCTAAGTTTTCCTTAGATGTATACTTGACACTAAAAGAAATACCCTTTTTGATGTATATGGCAACACCACCATATCCATCTTCTCTATCGACTCTGCTTAAATTGTATCCATCTAATGAAACATAAAAGTCTGAAATTCCGGGATGAAACCATGTTTCCGATACACATATAAAATCAATACCTGAGTTTTCAAAGATCAATCTAAATTCGTCAATCTTTTTCTTCAAGCTCTGGGCATTGATATGACATATTTTAACACCTTTCCTCTGATTGGCCAGAACTCTCACCATATTCGCAACATTATCTCTGGAATTAATTCTATGAGTATTGTTCATTTATAAATTTTAAAAAGATGAACGAGTAACGCACGAAAAATATATTTTGAAAAGAAAAAAAGTAATTATAAATATATAAATTTTTAGTTGAACTATTGATTTGAAAAGAGATATTTAATTTATATATGAAAAAATATGACGTTAAATATGATATATTAAATATGATATTAGGTGTAAAGAATTGAGCAAGATAGTTTGAAGATAAAATTTTAATAAGCAGTTTGATCAAGACGTTAGTGCAGGTTCTGGTTCTCGAAAAAAATCATCTAGATATTCTATATCATCCACTCTTATTAGATTGCCATCCGCCGACTTTTTAATATATACTAAGCCACGCATACTAAAGGCACTATGAAGACGATTTTCCTTTTTTAGCTTGATTGCTGCACGTAGAATTGTAAAATTGTACTGCGTGAGATTTTCGTTAACAAAAAATCTATTATTTGAAGATTCTCCAAGATGTTTTAAACAAAAGTTAAAGCCTTTATTAAGTTTACGGTAGTTAGCAAATGATTTTAAAAAATAGTTTTTATCATATGGAGACCACATCTTAACGATTATTACCGCATCTTTGGAGTTATTTTTGTTTTTGTTATTTGCATTTTGCAATCGATAGATAGTTTTTACTGCAGGAACAGTTGTATTAATTGTATTGCAAATTTTTTCAAAAATTAAAAATAAATTTTCGTTTTCTTTATAAGGAATTTCGTTTAAACGTAATTCGCAGGCAACGTTTTTGTTTTCCTGCAGCTTTATTTTTGTTTTTAAGCTATTAATTTCATTCTGCATACTTTTAATATTATCCGCGACTGTTTCTAATTGCTGAACTCTTTCGGTAACATTTTTTAGTTCAGTTTTTAAAATATTAAAACTCTTATCAAACATATTTAAGAGCTCAGTTTTGCACTCAGTTAATTGTTTGTTTATCATTGTCTCTATTTCTGTCGTTAATTTGTCGAAGCGTTTATCAATTACATTTAACGATTTAAAAGGAGAGTCAATGTTTGTTAAACGCGGACTCTTACGTACACTGCCGATTGAAGAGTTTAGAAAATCATCTCTTAATCGTTTTTGCGCGGGATTATTTATAATAGCTGTTGTTGGATTAAATTCGAGAGCATTAAACTCTTCATTATTTAATATTTCGTTTTCAATTTGATTTATTTCTTCTGTTGAGCTCATTTCTTGTGTGCTGTTAAGTTTGTTTATATTTGATTTTTTGTTATTGTTGTTTTTATTTTTTCGTTTGCTTCTTCTCACTGAGGATTTGTTTATACTAGTCACAGGCATTGGACTTTGGACACTTTTTTTGTTTTGTTTTTATTTAAAGTTTTTGTTTTTATGTTAAAAGTTGTTGTTTTTACAATGATTTAGTTTTGTTTGTGTTTTTTGTGTTTATTTATTGTGGTGGTTTTTATTTTTAAAATTTGTTTATTTTGTTGTTTAAACAATATTTTTTTAAATTCAAACACTATTTTCAATTTTCTATTTGTGTTTAGAATAGTTAAGTTTAAAATTTTTAATAAAAAAAACGATAATGAAGACAGTCTTTTAGAAAATTAACAGGAGCTCACTGCAACACAACCTTTGCTTTCCAACGATATAGAGGATATTTTAATTAAATGTTTCTAGCTTTTTTTGAATTATTTTAAAAATTGAAGAATAGGTATTGATATAACTTAAGTTTTTTATGTATTATAATAAATTATAATAAATTTTGACTAAAAAAAATAGTTGTAGTCAAAATGAAATTTCGTATGGAAATGGATAATTCTTATTTTATTGTAAAAAAAATTTCATTTTATATTTTTACAAGACGATACCCCTGCATGTTTGGGCGATTTTTAGTGAAGACTTTTAAGTAGTGTGGGAATTTTTTATTTTTGAAAGTAAATTCAGCACCAAAAACTTAGATTTAGCTGTAAAATTTCCATTTGGCATTTTATTAGCTTTTTAGAAAAATGTTTTAAACTTCTTTTGATTAATTTTTAAAGTTGGATGGAATAGTCTTAGCGATTAAAACTAAAATAAATTGTTATAAACTAACTTTTACGCAATTAATGATGACTGTTTTTTTAAAATATAAAAAAAATAATCTGGTCTAAATATGTCTGTAAATTCTTTTAAATCGAAATAGCTATAAAACCGTTTGTATTTTGTTTTTATTAGAGGGCCTTCCAATTTCAAGGTTAACCAATTGTGGTATTTATATCTGATGCTATATCAAATCTACCTAAATACTTGTTTAAATATTACCATTTATTTTAATTTTGTTTAAAATGAGTCACTTAAATGTATAAGGATTTAAAACAATATAATGAACAACTTTAAGAATTATTTGTAGCGTTTTCAAAATAATTTTTAGCATTTCTTTGCCTTGCCTAATGTCAGAGTAAGCTGTGAACAAATTTTAAGATCTGTTTCTATGTCATTGGTTTCGTCAATAAAATTATCCAAACTTAAATGTTTCTAGCTTTTTGATTAAATTAAACATTTACGTACGCAAATACTTATTGTTGAATGTTTTGTTTTCAAATAACAAATGGGATTTTTTTTATAAATAATAAGATTTTTTAAAAATAATATGGCAACACGTGTAAGATTTTTGAATTGAAATGTAAGAAGAGACAATCCGTCTCTAAAACTGAAAAAAACAACAATCATGAAAACAATGCCTACCAACACTTAAATAACTTTTGCATATTCGTACATACTACATACTTAGGTATTTACATTTAAGCCAAAAACTAATTGTAAAATATGGTTTTTGTTTCACATGTAAGGCGAACGATTCATATTTATATTGTCAATAAAATGAAAAAATCAAAAATCGCTGAATAATTTTAAAATCGTTTATAAAAATATTTATAAAAAAAGTTAAAAAATTTTTTGTTTGCAAAACGTGGAGATGCCGAGATTTGAACCCCGGCAATATAACAGACAAACCTTCTTGGGCAACCGCCTTGACCATTGAGCTATTAACGTTGTTGAAAATAAAGAATTATAGTAGAATATACTCCCGTCATATTATTAGTTTAATATGTAGGTATGTATTTTTCAATTAAAGCGAACAATCATGTACAAGCATGTGTACATGTTTCAAATAAAAAAACAAAAAAAAAACAACAACCACAAGGGATTTTTTTTGGAAAATTTAGAGGCAGTCGTGGTTTTTTGGTCATATCTAAGCCATTTGTGGACCGATCTTGCTGAATTTCATTAGCAAGAAATGGTGGACTGTGTGTAACATAATTGTAAAACAACCTAGCCGCTATCATGTCTGGATTATCCGGAAAACACGTATCAAACGTAAGACGGACAGACGGACAGACGGTCAGACGGACAGACGGACATCGTTAAATCAACTTCTCTTCTCATATGGAGCCAGAATATATATACTTTATGGGGTCTAAAATCAATATTGTGGAAATTACAAACGTTATGACAAACTTATATATACCCTTTTACACCTGTGGTGAAGGGTATAAAAAGGTAGTAAATTATGTGCTTTTATATACGTACATATATGTATATCTGTGGATTAAAAAACAAACAAGGAAATTTCATGTTAAAGACAAATATTTTTTTTAAACATATATTTTTTTTGGCTTTCATGTTTGTTTACAACATAAATGTCACATTGATTTCGAAAATTCGAAAACCAAAACCAGTTTTACATAATGGAAACACTTTGACACGTTTTGCCCAAAACAAGTTGTTTTGCTCATAGTGGAAACATAGTATAAACCAACGTTTTAGCAATCGATGGCCACCTTGTTTAAAAATCACCATGTCGCAAAACTCAAAATTACATCGCCAAATAGGTTTATAAGTCTGACAGCCCTTATATATGTAAGTATGTAATTAGGTATTTTACCGAGTACTCGTTGCCTTCTTTTAAAGTAACTGTTTACATTTTAACGATCAGAAATATTCTGACAATCAGGGTTACCGTTGGAAATTTTCGAAAAGGGTCACAAAAAGGGGATTTTCCAGAAAAAGGGGTCAGAAAAAGGGTATTTCAATAAAAAAAAGGGTCAAGTTTTTTATAAGCAGTATTTCCCATTTAAATGAACATAATAAGACCAAGTTTTTTTATAAGCAAACAAAAAATAATATTTCAGGTAGGAAGAGCTCAAAAAACTTACAGCCTGTTCATCGATTTCGAACGCTGACGTTCGACATCGTTAAACAGGCAGTTAATTTTTTTATGGAATGCTCTGTCCTGTTTTTAACACCTGACAAAAAGTTTATTCTTTAGCATTATAGCTAATTTTTTAATACTTTTTATGAAATTTTCCGATTTAGCGATGTCAAATAAATTTTAGTGTTTGTTTTAAATTTTGCAATCGTTCGCGAATTGTAACCATTTTCTCGATTAAAGCGATTTTTTCCTGTAAGTGTCAGATTTTTTTAAGCTTTTACGATTATAAATATTAGACTTTGCTATCATACCGCTGTTACCAAATATTTGGGAATTTCCGCTAATTTAGCAAATTTTTACCTCTTGTTTTCATTCCTGTTAGGGCACTGCTACATGTTCAATAAATATCGTGATATTTCTAGTATCACGATATTTATTGAACGTGTAGCATGCAATATTGATGGATCGCGATCCATATCGCAGAATGGCCTAAAATACGAAATCCAGAAATCCAGATCACGGATCGTGGATCGCGTGATAAATATTGAACGTGTAGCATTTTCATGATATTAAATAATATTAATAAAAATTAATAGGTCAGTAAAAAGTGTCAAAATAAAAGAAATAAAATACGCAGTGGAAAAAATTAAACAAATAAAAAGTAAAATAATTGACATGATACGTCAGTAAAGAGTGTCAAAATAAAAGAAATAAAATACGCAGTGGAAAAAATTAAACAAATGAAAAGTAAAACAATTGACAAAATTTGTGTATTTTTTCCGATCCTGCAACCACTTTTTGCTCCAAATGTTTCTTTCCACTTTTTCTTTTGGGTTTATCGTGACGACCCGCACAGCACAAAAAGAACATAAATACTGACGCGATAAATATTGAACATGTAGCATACGCTCGTGATCCATCAATATTTTAAAATGGATCGCGATCCAAATATCACGATATATATTGAACGTGTAGCAGTGCCCTAAGGGCACTCTCAACACTGTCGATTCAAAAGGGGGGAAAAGTTCAATACCTTTTGCCATTATTAAAGGCGAATTTTTTTTGAATAAAACATGCTACTCTTTAAGAGAGCAAAATACCAAATTGCATTTTTTAATAAAATGTCAAATTTTTGTTTTGAAAAGAAACCATCGTAAAAAATAACAAATATATATATGAGTTATGTTTGCTTTTAGGGAAATTGTACTTTACTATCAAAAATCAAAGAGAAGAAAGCATGGAATTGTAAGTTTATACTTTGAGTCTGTTCCATATCAAGCAATGCTTTTTTCGAAAACATTTGTGTAGCACTTCTGTTCCGCAGTGTAGACAAAAAACAAAATGTGAGAGATATTTCCAAAAAAGGGTCAAAAAGTGTCACAAAATGGGTGATAATGATACAAAAGTATAATTTAAAAGAAGGGTCATAAAAGGTATCAACACCGTCGAAAAAGGGTCAAATTGATACTTTAGTATCACAACGGTAACGCTGCTGACAATAGTCCAATGTATATTTATAGTATAATTTGTGATTTATAGCTATAAATATACCTTGCAATAGTCCAAATTCTATGGTCCAAATTTTGTGGCAAAGACATAAGACATATAATTTGTGTTTTGTGGCTTCTTTCCGTTTGTAAAAATTAGACAAAACTGAAAATCACAAAATATATAAATTTTAAATAAAAAAAATTATTGATTATTTGTAAATAAATATTAAAATTTGAAAACAATAATGATTAAATTGCCATATAATGTTTATTTATGTTTGTGGTTGTTTGTACAATTTTTTCTTATAAACGATGCAAAATGCCCTGAAAAGTGCCAGTGTAAAAATAATTCAGACACTACATGGAGTTTACGCGTAAAATGTGGGGGTTCTGCAGATGAATACATGTCAAACTGGCAAAGTTTGGACTTTGAAGATGATGCAGTTAATGTGTTTACATTGTATGTCTGTTTACATGAGTTTGTCATTAATATGAACAGATCAAAATAAACACTATAGGTATTAACTCTTCTTAATTTTTTTTTTAGAGATTTGAGTAAAAATAGTTTTACGGGAATCGACAAAGATTTTTTCCGCAATCTGACAGAACTTAAACGTCTTGATTTGTCCTTTAATCAAATTAGGACGATTGATAACACTACATTTGGAGATGCTTTAATAGCCGTAGAACGATTAAAGTTAGCCAATAATTCGATTGCCCATATATATCCAGGATCTTTTGATAGTTTTCCCAATCTAAAACAACTGTAAGTGTGTTGGAATCATAAACGAGTCAATCTTATAACTTTCTAACAATTTTAATAGAGACATATCCAATAATCCATTGGCATGTGATTGTGATTTGATCTGGTTAATAGGTTGGTCCAACAGCCATCTGGTAAAACTGCAACCAGGCCCCAAATGCGAATCCGAAGATTTTAAGGGTATTTACTTAAAGAAATTAAAAGTAGGAGTAGACTTGTACTGCGAGTCACCACTCCAACCCTTATTGGAATTTATACCAAGACAAAATCAGGTGAATTATATGTTAAATTATAGCCAAAGAATCGAGTTATATAACATTAAAAAATGTTTTTTTTCCTTTAAATAGGTTTTATTCGAAGGTGATGAACTAGTTCTCAAGTGCCGGGCACCACGTGTTGCGGTGAGGGCTCCTCATGAATCGGAGGATTTGCCCACTAAGCCACATGTATTCTGGGGATGGTCGGCAAAAATTCGGAGTAGAAACTCAACAGATGACATTGTATTTCATGATGCCACCAAGGTGCTAAATGACGTACATTTAGAAAGTAAAGAAAGTAAAATGGAATATCTGGCAACCTCATGCCTGAGTAAACGTGTTTTTGCTGGCTGTCATATCTTCTGATGTATTAACTTTTAATTTTTCTTAAATGTGCAATAAGTTCGTGTAAATTATTGGTTAAATTCAAGTTAAATCTACTCCTCCTACAACTATACTGTTTTCTTTATTTAAAAGAGCTTTTTAATACTGATTCCCTTTTGTGATAGTATCGGGTATCTTTTGCTTTGGCCGTCATTTTGGTAGCAGCCTTGAACTTGTGTTTTGCGCCATATTTCTGATTTTTGCGCCATATTTGCTTCTTGCATAGTGTTACATTCAAGGCTTGTTATACAGCAATATTTTATTATAAACCTTACAATGGCTGGTGGAAAAAATGAACAGTGTGGTGCGTGCCATGTTACTTTTTCAAGAGGACAGAATTGTGTGCAGTGTGATATTTGCCAGTTATGGTTTCATTCGTCATGTGAAGGTGTTGGCAGTGATGAATTCAAAGCTATGGAGAGTTTTAAGAATCTGTCTTTTATTTGCTCATCATGCAAAAAAGTTCCGTCCAACTCAATTACTTCTGTGCGTGCTGATATTGCTGCCTTGAATGGAAAGTTTGATGACTTTGTAAAGAAAGGTAATGTTGATTGCGGATCCATTAAGCAAACGCTCCATGATATTGTCGCTGAATTTAGAGCTGAAGTTTCTACACTTATCAGCAGCATTAAATCGGATGTGAGTGACTGCAACAATCGTATTGCGCAGGTTGAAACATTTACCAGCTCGAGAATATCTATGCTAGAAATTGAGAATAATTCGCTGCATCGCAAATTCAATAGATCTGATATTGTCATTCGTGGCTTGCCTGCGGGATTGGATGATCTGTGCACCATTGCTTCTAGTTTGGCTACATACTATAAAGTAGCTGTTAACCCATATGCTGTTAACCATGCCTGTTATATGTATAATAAGCAATTTGTGCTGATAAAATTCAATAGTGTTGCTGTTCGTGATCAAATTATGCAGGCCTACTTTATGACTGTTAAATCTCGCCCTTTGTTGGTCTCCGATCTGGTGGCGTGTGACGTGCAAAACCCTAATGATACATCTAGTGGTATAAAAATAAACAGCAGGGTGTTTCTAAATGATCACTTTTCTCCGTCCTCTTCTAAATTAAATGCCATTTGTAGGAAACTTTTGAAAGATAAAGTTATTCTTAAATTTCGAATACTTGATGCTGATAAACCTAAATCCAAGGTCACTATGCTGGATGGTAAGGAGGTTGTTCTGGATGCTGCTGATTGTTCTACTTTGCTAAAATCTAACGTTGCTGCCTAGCTGTTTTTCACCTGTCTGGAATGCAAGTCTTAAGAATTATTTTTTTTTGTTATTATTCTTTATTATTTTATAAATTCGTACTACATATCGTCACCTTAAGGACGAAATAGCCCATCTGCAGTTTTCAAAGTTTGCAGGTGAGGGAAAAAAACGTTTAAATTTAAATTATTTACAATATTGAAACGAAAATTACACATTTTGAATAAAATGAAACCAGAAATACATATCGGTTGAGAAAATTTGTTTTTTCTTAACATAGCTTATGCTATTTGGTTAATTGGAAATGTAAGAATCTGAAACCAAGTAACCTATCTGCAGGACTAATTAGTATGAATATATAAATACATATGCATATTATATACATTATAAAGTTATAGTTTCCTTTACCGGTTTAAATAAAAATAAAAAGTAGGAAAAATAATGTATAAGTACTTAACGTTTGTTTAAATTACACTTTGCAACTAAATTAAACTATTATCGTAATTTTTGATGATTTTTTTTTTTTTTCTTTTTGTGCGTTACGGTCATCTAGGTAAAAAAAACTTTGTCTCATATGCATTTGATGTGGGGAATAAAATCCATAAAAAACTAAATTTTAGAATTTTGCAGATGGGTTATTGGGTCTTTAAGATGACGATATGCTAATTCTTTTAAATTTGAATTTCTTAATTAAATTTAATTCTTATTTTCTTTTTCCTTTTATTACGAATTTTATTGCATTATTTCAAATACTAGTTGCTTATTATTTTTACTTTGATCTCACATTAGTTTATGATATGGTTAGCTATTTATTTCATGAAATTTAATTTTTGTTTTTATTAAATTAAATTATTGTGAATTTTTAATGTATTTTCTTTTCTGCTTTGCTTTCCCCCCCTGTATACACACATCCTATTATTATTTTGATGTCTTTTAGCGACAATCTTGGTCCAATAGTTAGGGATAGTGCATACCTGAGGAATATCTTACTACCGTTTGCAAGTCTTTATAAAATTGCACATCTTAATTGTCGTAGTTTGGCACCTAGGGCGAATTCTATTAAGCTAGATGAGCTTAAGTCCGTCATAAGTGATGGTGTGTTTGATGTACTTGCAGTTACCGAAACTTGGCTAAACGATCATGTCTCTGATCGTTCTGTGGAGATATTGGGATATAAGTTTTGCCGTAATGATAGGCCCTCCAGGGGTGGTGGTGTTGGAATCTATATATCTAAGAAGCTGAAGTACAGAGTTGTTTTCAAGGTTCAAGACTTAGGCTGTGAGTCGCTTTTCGTTGAATTTGTGTCTGGTAGTGTAAAATTCTTATTTGGAACGGTCTATCTCCCTAATGGCTGCTTAGATACTTTTGAAAGGCTTCATATTGACTTGTTGTCCCGATATGCTAATATTATAATTGTAGGTGATTTTAATTGCAATTTGTTTTCGCCTTTGAAATCTGATATTGTTCGCTCTTTTTGCTTGAGGTATAATTTGTCGATAACCCATAATGTTTTGCCGACACATTTTGACTTGAGAACTGTAACTACGTCACTTATAGATTTTTTTTTGGTTAGTAATTCATTGACTACCAGGTACCGTCACCAAGTACAATGTCCATCCATCTCGGATCACTCGCTTATTTTTGCATGTTTTGCCATCAATGTTGACTATACGGATGAGTCTTTTGAATATCGGGATTTCAACAACATAAATTGGGGAGGTTTTTTCTCATTTTTAAGTGTTTACGATATGTCACAAATGTTTAATACTACTGATATTGATCTTAAGTGTACCCTTTTTAGTTCGCTCTTAAATGACCTTTTTCAATTTGTCCCTACTGTAAGGAAAAGATTGTGTAAGGGCATTGATGCCTGGATGAAGGTGAATACAGTTATTCGTATGAGGTCGTTACGTGATCTGTCTTTTTCGGCTTTTAAAGCAAACCCCAATAATCATAACTGGAGAACATATTGCAGGCTTCGTAACAAAGCCAAGAGTGTCATACGTAAGGAGAGAATTAAACATTTTTCTAAACTCTTTAGCTCTATAGATTCCCGTCGCTTTTGGAAGGTTATTAAGGGACACGGTTGCATTGGTGGGGAGGATTCTTCCCCTGAACTTGATCCGAACATTATAAATAACTATTTTGCTGGTTCTAGTGACCTTATACCTAATTATGCAGTTCTTGATAGGCTAGTGAACTTGGATAGCTCCTTTTCCTTCTCCTGCGTTAATACAATGGAACTTTTTGATGCCGTGAATAAAGTAAAGTCTAAGTCGGTTGGTGTGGATGGGATATCTATTAAATTCCTTAAATTAGTTTTTCCCTTTTTGTCTGATATTATCCTACATCTAACGAACTCAATCTTGACTACATCAACTTTTCCATCAGCGTGGAAAGTTGCACGTATTGTTCCTATTCCGAAGACAAGAGTTGTTAACTGCCCGGATGATCTTAGACCTATCTCTATACTTCCTGCATTATCTAAGGTTGTTGAGCATATATTGAAGGACCAAATGTTAAACTATGTGTCTAATAAAATTTCTGAATCACAGTTTGCTTTTCGTAATGGGTTAAATACAACTTCCCTCTTGTTGAGCCTTACTGACTCGATAAGAGGTAACATTAATGAGGATAAATTGAGTGTTTTAATATCCATGGATCTCTCAAAGGCTTTTAATTCTATTAATTTTTCTAGATTGATTTCTAAACTCGCAGATGAGTTCCAATTTTCAAGTACTGCTTGTAGGCTTTTAATGTCCTACTTATCTGGTAGATCCCAGTTTGTTGTCATGAATGGTGTTGCATCGGATGTACTTCCTCTCTCCTGTGGTGTGCCGCAAGGCTCTGTTTTAGGTCCCCTGTTGTTTATCCTTTACATAAACGACCTCTCTAATGTTGTTGATCACCCGAGCTGTAATTCTTATTTTTTTGCAGATGATGTTTTTCTCCTGTTTAGTGGTGATAGAGGGTCTGTTGATATCTTTGAACGCAACATTAACTCATGCCTAGCGCATGTCTCGCAGTGGACTAGAGCAAACTTTTTAACGGTCAATACGTCAAAAACTAAGGCCTTAATGTTTGGCCCTACACCCCGTTTCTTCACTCAGTTAGTAATACTTCTTGATGATGATGTGATTCAATTTGTTGATCGCCATAAGTGCTTGGGTGTGGTTCTAGATAATAGGCTCTCGTTTAATTATCATATTGATGCCTTATCGGGTAGGATATTTGGTATGCTACGTAAGTTCTACTGCTCTAGTATATTTCTTCCTTTGCATGCAAGGAAGAGATTAGCGCATGCAATATTGATGTCCCAAATTATTTATGGTTTTGAGGTTATGACGGGTACCGTTGGTATACTCCTTACTAGGCTAAGGCACTTGGTAAATGCCATTACTAGATTTGTTTATAATGTTCGACGCGGAGACCATATCTCTGGCTTTGTGAAAGATTTCCTTGGTTGTGATTTTGATAATTATGTGCGAGTTCGTAACTTGTGTACATTTCATAAAATGGTAAAAAGTGGTAGACCTGTTGTATTGTGCAACTCCTTTCTTTTTTCGCCTAGAAACAGAAATCCTCATCTTAATTTTCCAAGAATATTTAGGTCTGACTTCTCCAGATCTTTTCTAGTTAGGGTAACCAGTTATTGGAATGGACTGCCATTAGAGCTGCGTATTTTTACGCACTCAAACAATGTCTTTAAGCTAAAACTTGTTAAACATTTCTCATCCTAAATGTTCTTACTTACTGCATAGTATTTGATGTTTTTCTTTACTTGGGTACGCTATTTCCCTAACTGGGACGTTTATATAAGTTGTGTAATTTACTTACTATTTATATTTAATGATAGGATGTGTATTATGCCTTGGGGGGCGAGTATTAGGTTATATAATAAGATAAGTTATAGATAAAAAAGTTGTTTTTTTAGTACATACATAACATCTTGAGTTGAGGTGCGTTAACAAACCAGTTTTTTAAAACAAAAATCTTGGTGAAAATAATTTTTATTAAATTATAAATAAACCAGGTTTTCGTTTGTAATACAATATTTTAAAAACGTAAATAAAAATTTTTTTTTTTTCTTTTTTTTGAATGAAAGTTCGTATGATTCGTAAATTTTACTCAAGATGTTATGATTAAATGACACAAAAATGTAAATATGTATGTAGGTATAAAGAATTAAGTTTTTCTTTTGCTTTTAACTTTTAATTACTTAGGTATTAAGACTGTGTAATATATTTTTAATGGCCCACATGGGCTTTGTATTACCTAACCGATGAATAAATAAATAAATAAATAAATAAATAAAATACACAACGGATTCGGGAATTTTGGATTCCATATTACGAATTGCAAGCGTAAGGGGCAATCACACGGGTATGTTTGATTGTACCCTTCGATCTCAGCAGGCCAATTTATCTCATGCAATAGCAGTAATAGTAATTGACAAAAATACACAATATTGTAAAGCAGAAAATGTAAAAACGAACAAGGGTAATTATCACTGGCCGCAAACTGTAAGAGGACAGACAGTAGAGCAACAATGCGTTGAAGAATCCTATAACAGTCTGATGGCGACCTATCATTGCCACGAAAATGGAACTTGGACCGATCTTAACACAGAAGTCTGTGCATATGTTAGTCCAACCACTCGTGTGTTGGAGCAATTTGCCAAAATGAATTTGACCCTTAACAAAGCAAATGTTTTGGAGATAGCACGCCGGCTGCATAACTTAACACATACAATGGAAAACCTAATACGTATTAAAGATCCAATGGATTTGGAATTTCTAGCACGAACTTTAGTAAAATATTTAGATTTTATAACTAACAAAAATGAATTAGCTCAACTGGTTTTGGATATCGTATCGCAACTACTGCTATTGCCATCAAACATTTTTTATGAAGCACAACAAACTCATCAAAGTGGACTTAAATTGTTGGCTTGCGTAGAAGCCGCATCTAGGCACGCATCACTACATACACCGACAATTGAAGAACATGGAAATATGCAACAAAATTTAATAAATACGGTTCCACGTACATTTTTTGTCGATTACTTTAGTATTCGACCTGAATCTTTTGCTGGCATATCATGTGCTTGGGTGCGTTCCTCTACTCTAACATTTGCAGGAACTGCCAGTTCTTCATTTGAGTGTAGTACTTCGAATGATTCATTTCCTTCATTTGGACGGTACATTGATGCAGCAATTCAAATTCCAGTAAATTTGCTGTTTAGTGATAAATCGTCCCAATCTGTTATAAAGTTAATGGTGGCTGTATTCCGAAATGCTAATTTGATACAGCATTTGACTAGTAATAGAAGTGTAGTTTTATCATCTGCAATAATTGGAGCTAAAACCATTAACGAAGCCGAGGAAAGTGTTCTACAGTCATCTGAAGACATCGAAGAGAAAAATCAAATTGCAATCATATTACGGGTTCATCCGTTTTATGATGATCGTAGTGCACCTATACCTGCGCGCTGGGACGAAAATAGAAAAATTTGGAACCCGGAAATGTGCCAGCAGCTTTACCTACATCGCGGGCTGTTAATGTTTTCTTGCAAACGTTTGGGTTACTATGGTTTGTTGCAAAGGTCTGCTTACCTTATCGATTTTGAAAGTGATGAAGCAGGAGGGGCTCGTTATAAAAAATCTTATAACAACAATCTAAGATGAGCTGTCAAAAATACACATACACACTACATACATATAAAACAATAAGACGAATTCATTAAAATGTTTAATTTTTTAGTGCAAATAGTGAAAATCTTGTGATAAGTGTTTAAAAAACAATATTTTTAACAAAAAAAAAAAGAAAAGAATAACAAAGGCCTATCCAAAGGATAGACCTTGAGAATAACAAGTAAGATTTCCATATTCTATTATGCCGAATCTAACATACAGTCTACAACTGACATGAAATAAATAACTTTAACACTAAAATGATGTTAGTGTTAAGTATAGACTCTCATGTTAGAGGTTTTCTCATGTTTTAACACGGTTGTTAATGCAAATATTTTAACAACGCTTTTATAACATTATATTATAACAGCAAATCATGTCAGTTGTAGACGGGGAGTTATAGATATTGGGTATTGGGTGCTAAAATCTTTAAAATTCGATTGAAAAATTAAAAAAAAGAAACTTTCCACATTATACAAATATGAGATTATTTAAACAAAAAATTACTGTTTAACTTTCTTTTAGGATTTTTGCCTATACCTTATAATTTAATTCCTATTCTGCCGCTACCTGACAATTCCATGCCAATACAAAATCAATTCAAATTACAATCCATTTAATTCAAATAAGTTAGAAATGCATTTCTAATTCTTTTTTATTCCCTTCACCGAAGGTAAGAGGGTATATATAACTTTGTCATTCCGTTTGTATGTTCCACAATATTGATCCTACACCCTATAAAGTATATATATTCTGGGTCCTTATGAAAAGCGAAGTTCAAATCCGGTTGTCCGTCTGTCTGTGTGTATGTTGAAATTGGTTTTCCGAAAACCCCAGAAATGATGTGCACTAGGTTGATGTATATTTATGTCACATATACTCCGTTTAAGTTTGCTATTGAAATTCAGCCAGATCGGTCCAAAAATGACAGAGATATGAGTAAAAAACCACGACTGTCTCTAAATTTTTCCAAAAATCCCTTGTTGTATTTTTTTTTATTTCTGTATATCTTGAGAACGGCAAGAGCCAAAGTTTCCAAATTAGGTACACACATTTAGGTTGCCAATACACACCATCCTACAAAATGTGGGCGGGATTGGAGAAGTGGACGTGGTACCTCCCTTACAAAAAAAATTAAAAATTGTATAAAAACCTAAACCTAAACCATAGATCTCCCCGAGTCCAAGCTTTATAACTAAAGTAAATGGTAAATTTCTTCTTCAACACGTCGGTATATAAATCTGTCAAATCAATTAAAAAATGGCTGAGTTATGAGCAAAAAAGGCTGAAGTGCACTTTACGGGGCGTACGAAAAAAAAATATAAAAAATATGCCACCCGATCCAGAATTAAAAAAAAAAATACCAATATTAATATTTAAGGGGGCTGAGGCCCGTGGAGACCCCTGGGTCCAAAAAACCGCCCCGCCCACTAAATGGTATGTGTGGGTACTCAAATTAAAGGTAATTGTGCAACAAAAACAAAAATATTAAAATTTTTGGTCGGTGGCTCTTCTAGGGCCCTCTGGGGCAAAAAAAGTGCCCCCTCATAACACTTATGTATTTCTGTGTGGGTACTCAAATATGTATTTTGTTTTTGTATTCGTTTAATATTTTCCTCTCCAGGTTAATTTATGTACCTTTTATATTCAGAGAAGTTTTAGTTAGCGAAGCCGGTCTTTGTTATACAATAGAGGAGAAAATCCTTGCGCCCGGCCGAAGGCCGGCTATACAGAAAAGCTTTAGTTAGCGAAGCCGGTCTTTGTTATACCATAGAGGAGAAAATCCTTGCGCCCGGCCGAAGGCCGGCTATACAGAAAAGCTTTAGTTAGCGAAGCCGGTCTTTGTTATACCGTAGAGGAAAAAATCTTTGCGCCCGACCGAAGGCCGGCTATACAGAAAAGCTTTAGTTACAAAAAAATAAAAAAAATCCCGCGATTTTTATAACAAATTGTTTGTCTACGTTGCTATTCCCTTAAACAATACAATCGTAAGCAAACTACCTTTCATTCGAGTACCCACACATAGTTATAAGGGTGCGAGGGGCTATATTTTACCCCCCAGAGGGACCCAGAATTCCCGCTCGACCTAAATTTTATTAATTTCGTATTTTTTACACAATTACCTTTAATTTGAGTACCCACACATACCACTAAGTAGGCGGGCCGCTTTTTTTGATCCATGGGGTCCCAGGGGCCTCAGCCCCCTTAAATTTTAATTTTGATTTTTTTCTTTTTTTATTCCAGAGGGGGTCCAATTTTTTTTTTTTTTTTCGTACGCCCCGTAAAGTGCACTTTTGCCGCAAAAAACCACGACTACCTCAAATTTTTTCGAAAAATCCCTTGTGGTTGTTGTATTTTTATTACTTTTTGCTGTATATCTGGGGAACGGCAAAAGCCAAAGTTTCCAAATTAGGTACACACATTTAGGTTGCCAATACACACCATCCTACAAAATGTGGGCGGGATTGGAGAAGTGGGCGTGGTACCTCCCGTACAAAAAAAATTAAAAATTGTATAAAAACCTAAATTTTGGGGCTGCTATACGTCCTATGGATTTGACTTACTATATACCAAAATATCGGAAATTTCTAGTAGAACATATTTTATAAAAAACTCGGAAAAATCGGTTCAGATACAAAAAAGTTATGACCAAAATTAATAAAAACCTAAATTTTAGGGCTGCCATATGTCCTATGTATATGACTTATATAACAAAATGTCGGAAATTTGTATGAGTTATAACCGAAATACTGGGGTCTAATCAACGCATACGATATCGAGCAAAATTCATCGAAATTATTTATTTTGATATCTTGAAACTCGATATCGAATGAAATTTATTGAATTTGAAATAAAAGCATTCGACATCGAGTAACTCGACATAACATTTATCGAGTTTTCATTCGATACGCCAGTGTCTATCTATAAGAATTCAAACATCGTGTTCTATAAGTTTTATGTTAAAGGCGTCTTTATTTAAAGAATTCAGTTTGACGAATGATATAAAGAAAAAGAATGCGAAAAATATGATGCAATACTTCTGCACAATATACATACATACATACATATACATAGTGTATGTATTGGTAAACAAAAGGAATGTAAAGTTAACAAATAAAATAAAGTAGAGTTGCATACGTAACACTTCGGTCGCTAACACCTCCCCTCGAAGTGAGTAGAATGCTCTAATTGTTGAAAGTGACACCAAGATCCACGGAGCAGCTAAGGTGTTTCTGTGCTGTAACTGCTTTTGTTAATATGCCCGCTGGCATATCCTCTGTCTGCAGGTATTCCAATTCAATTTTTCCGGAGTTCAATTCCTCCTGTATGAAGTGGTGGCGGACATCAAAATGCTTAGTACGTGGGTGATATCCGAAAGATCTTGCTAAGCTTTGAGCACTTTGGCTGTCATTGTACAGCGTTATTGGACTGTGAGTCAGACCGACTTCCTTCAAAATTTCATCTAGGTATAGGGCCTCTTTGCCGGCCTCAGATAATGCGATGTATTCTGACTCAGTGCTAGAGAGAGCTACAGTTCTCTGTTTGCGAGCTTGCCAGCTGATGGCTGCGCCGGAAAGTACAAATGCGTACCCGGTATAGGAACGTCTATCCACTTGGTCTCCGCCCCAATCAGCGTCGACCACTCCATATAAATCAATACCGCTTTTCTGATACAGTAATCCATATTCTGATGTACCCTTTAGGAACCTTAATATTCGCTTGGCTGCCTTCCAGTGCACTAAATTATAACACGAGTTATATTGACTTAAACAATTTACAGCGTAAGAGATATCAGGACGTGTCATCACTGCAAGGTACATGAGCGCGCCAATTAAATTTTGATATGGGTATCCCCTCACATTATCCTGTGATGTAATAGATTTCTCAAGTTTTAGACCCACCTCCATGGGGGTTCGAGCCGGTTTACAATTTACCATTGAAAATCTACGCAATAACTCATTAGTGTAGTTTGCCTGACTAAGAAAAACTTGGTGTTTGGCCAAGTCTTGTTTAAACTGTATGCCGAGGCAAGACTGTACGAGTCCCATATCTCTCATTTCAAAACAATCTGCCAGGAATCTCTTAACTTCGTCCACCCAATTATCATCGTCGGAAGCTAAAAGTATATCATCCACATAGACTGCCTAAATTAATATCCTGCCCGCTCTACGCGCCGTGAAAAGGCAGGGATCAAGTTTAGAAGCCACAAGTGAGGCCTCATTTAGCTTAGTTATCAGCTTTTGATACCATTCTAACCCCGATTGCTTCAAGCCGTATAAAGCTTTTCTGAGCTTACATACTGGTCTTTTGCAGTTACGAATTCTTTGCAACCATTTCGAGGCGGTTTCTCTTGCTTTATCACTTTTACTGGCCGACGATCCGATCGATGCACCATTTTCCAACTTTCGCAAGACATCAGTCAAATAGTTTGGAACCTCCATGAAAACGTCATGACTAAGTTCCCCGTTGAGGTACGCGGTGACAATATCTACTTGATGTATCTTAAGATTCATTTCCGCCGCTATAGCCGATAGAATTCTAATTGATAAGGATTTTACCACCGGGGAATAAGTTGACTCAAAATCCTCCCCTGGGCGTTGCGAGAAACCTTTGGCCACCAAGCGTACTTTCTTTCTGCCATCTTCTTTGGTACGGAAAACAAAACGATTTCCTATTACCTTCTCATCTGGATGTTCTACTATCTCCCAAGTTTTGTTGATTAAATGCGCCAAAAATTCATCTTCAGTGGCACGAGTCCATGATTCACAGTCATCTCCCTTAAAGGCTTAATTTATGCTCAGTGGATCACCCGCCATAGCCAAACTCGCGGTCTCACAATCTTCAAAAATAACGTCCTCAACAGATTGGCCGTTGTGATCATTTTCTTTCATATCGACAGCATTTTTATGATGTTTTCTTGGGCGCAAACCAGGTCTTCTAACACTCGGCTCTCTTTCTACTTCGTTCGCCTTTGGCTCTTCACCTACCGCGTCTGCGTGTGCCTCAACTCTGACGTCATCATCTTCCATAATCGTTTCCACAGGAAAAAGGAAGTCTATTTACTCTGAGTCATTACGTTGGTTATGATGAGCCTCATTAATTTTGCTTTCAAAAAACATTTCGTCCAAAAACTTAACGTCGCGGCTGTTTGTCCGGAGACCATAAACGGTAAGCCTTGGCTTCTGCTGAGTACCCAACTAAAATGCATTCTTCCGATTTTGAGCCGAATTTTCCATTTTACTTGTCTTTAATCAAGACAAAAGCTTTAGAGCCAAAAGGTCTCATATGTGACACACTTGGTACTTTCTGTGTCCATATTTTCAATGGTACTTGTCCATTAAGGGATTTAGTTGGACATCTATTTCTGATGTAACATGCTGTACTGATGTCTTCGGCCCAAAATTCCGGGCTTAACCCTGCTTGTTTCAGCATACACCTGGCCATCTCGGCGAGGGTTCTATTCTTCCTCTCAGATATGCCGTTCTGTTGGGGGGTGTGAGGAGCAGTAAGACGTCTTTTTACACAAGTCTCGAGGTATTTGTTGAACTCTGTGTTGACATACTCCGTTCCATTATCAGTCTGGAGATATTTTATCTTCCTTCCAGTGATATTTTCAGCAGCGTTCTTATATTTCTTAAACATTTCTAAAGCGTCTGACTTGTGCTTCAAGAAAAATACCTCACAATATCTGGATTCATTGTCAACAAAAGTAATGAAGTATTTTGCCCCGGAGATGGAATTACTCCTCATAGGGCCGCAAATGTCGCTATGAATAATTTGTAGAAGATCAGATGTTCTATTTTCGTCACACTTTGGAAACGCCTTCCGCGTTTGCTTTTGTGAAATACATATTCCACATGGGTGCAATTTTTCTTCCACTGGGAATTGCATTCCGTGTACCAAATTTTTCTTCATCATAAATTTTAAGTCAGATTCGTTGAGGTGCCCCATCCGCTGATGCCATGAGTCTATACTGCCGGATTTACTTTCAACAACTGCCGCTCGTTCATGTTTGTTTTCCAAATAGTACAGGTTTCCGACTCTATTAGCGGTGTATAAATGACGGCCGTCTCTCATTATCACAGCGCTATCATTACGGAATAGCACGTTGTACCCTTTGTCTGTAATTTTAGAAACCGACAGCAAGTTTGTTCTTAAATCTGAGACATACATTACCTCATCAAGGCTAATTTTTGATCCGTAGCCTTTTTCCCATACTTCAATGTTAACGCTGCCCACTCCAGTTATCTTCGTTTCGTGGTGATTTGCCAAACTCAACGTTTTGTGTATTGGTTTAAAATCTATGAAATTGTGTTTATCCGCGCTCATGTGAGTTGTACAGCCGCTATCTAAGCACCAATAACTTTTGTCACCTTTACCACAAAAGAATGCATCCTCTACTGTGTTGAACATTGACTGCTGTTCGATGCAGCGTTACCGTTGTGATACTTAAGTATCAATTTGACCCTTTTTCGACGGTGTTGATACCTTTTATGACCCTTCTTTTAAATTATACTTTGGTATCATTATCACCCATTTTGTGACACTTTTTGACCCTTTTTTGGAAATATCTCTCACATTTTGTTTTTTGTCAACACTGCGGAACAGAAGTGCTAAGCAAATGTTTTCGAAATAAACATTGCTTGATATGGAACAGACTCAAAGTATAAACTTACAATTACATGCTTTCTTCTCCTTGATTTTTGATAGTAAAGAACAATTTCCCTAAAAGCAAATATAACTCATATACATAATTGTTAT
Source organism: Pollenia angustigena (assembly GCA_930367215.1). Lineage (NCBI taxonomy): Eukaryota > Metazoa > Arthropoda > Insecta > Diptera > Polleniidae > Pollenia > Pollenia angustigena. The sequence goes on from OV884059.1 coordinate 34,525,604, forward strand.
TTTTTACGATCGTTTCTTTTCAAAACAAAAATTTGAAATTTTTTTAAAAAAATGCAATTTGGTGTTTTGCTCTCTTAAAGAGTAGCATGTTTTATTCAAAAAAAATTCGCCCTTAATAATGGCAAAAGGTATTGAACTTTTCGCCCCCTTTTGAATCGACAGTGTTGAGAGTGCCCTAACAGGAATGAAAACAAGAGGTAAAATTGCTAAATTAGCGGAAATTCCCAAATAGTTGGTAACAGCGGTATGATAGCAAAGTCTAATATTTATTAAAAATCGTAAAAGCTTAAAAAAAATCTGACACTTACAGGAAAAAATCGCTTTAATCGAGAAAATGGTTACAATTCGCGAACGATTGCAAAATTTAAAACAAACACTAAAATTTATTTGACATCGCTAAATCGGAAAATTACATAAAAAGTATTCAAAAATTAGCTATAATGATAAAGAATAAACTTTTTGTCAGGTGTTAAAAACAGGACAGAGCATTCCATAAAAAAATTAAGTTTTTTGAGCTCTTCCTACCTGAAATATTATTTTTTTGTTTGCTTTTAAAAAAACTTAGTCTTATTATGTTAATTTAAATGGGAAATACTGCTTTTAAAAAACTTGACCCTTTTTTTTTATTGAAATACCCTTTTTTTGACCCCTTTTTCTGGAAAATCCCCTTTTTGTGACCCTTTTCGAAAATTTTCAACGGTAACCCTGGTTCGATGACGTCACCGCCCTGCCTCTCTGTTGTTTTTGTTTTGCAGTTTCTTGCAAAATGGCCTGGCTTGCCACACTTATAACAAGAATTCGACTGTTTTTTGTTGTTGCTGCGTTTGTGGTCCGCTTTGTTAGCCTTTGTAAAATGTTTGCCACCTTTGTTTGTCTTAACATATAACGCATTTTTCTGCGTTCGCTCTTCGGTTGCTCTGCGTGACTGACTTTCGTCTAAAATTTTTACCCTTAAAATTTCTGGAGCCGGGAGCTCGTCTCTTGTCTCAAGAGCGCAACGAAATGTCTCATATGACGTGGGGAGACTGCACAATAACAATATGGCAAGTAAGTCATCACCTACCATGACATTGATCTCCCTTAATTTCTTAACAGCATCGAAGAAATTATATAAGTGGTCTCTTACATTTTGGCTTTCGGACATTCGCGCCAATGCAACCTGTTTTAAAAGGGTGGCTTTTCTTGCCGGTCCCTTTGACTCAAACGTATCCCTCAATTTCAACCACATTGCATTTGAACACTGACATTCCGTAATTTGATTTAGCTCCGATGGGGATATGGATAACGTTATATCCGCACATGCCTTTTGATCAAATAGCCTCCATTTATTAGCATCTGCCTCTGCTACTGGGCAGGGAACTGAACCATCGACATACGACCACAGGTCATTTTTAGTTAAAACTGCCTTCATTTGAAGTTTCCATGTGTCGTAATTCTCAGCATTTAATGGTTCAATACGTACCACTGAACCTGCCATATCTTTAATAACTTTCTTTTATTAATTTTATGTGGATGAATATATTTAACACGCTTTAAGATCGCACTGGGCCCATAACCTATAAGAATTCAAACAGCGTGTTCTATAAGTTTTATGTTAAAGGCGTCTTTATTTAAAGAATTCAGTTTGACGAATGATATAAAGAAAAAGAATACGAAAAAGATGATGCAATACTTCTGCACAATATACATACATACATATACATAGTGTATGTATTGGTAAACAAAAGGAATGTAAAGTTAACAAACAAAATAAAGTAGAGTTGCATACATAACACTTCGGTCGCTAACACTATCGTATGCAAAAAAAAAATCAATAGTTTATTCGATACGATAGTATCGAATGCGGTGATTAGACCTCTGAAATCCCGAAAATTACTCTTTTTATACCCTTCACCGAAGGTAAAAAAGGTATATATTACTGTAATTTCTACAATATTGATCCTACACCCTATAAAGTATATATATTCTGGGCCCTTATGAAAAGCGAAGTTCAAAACCGGTTGTCTTTTATTTAAAAAAAAAAAATATTTACCAGTTTTATTTAGTTTTTGTCTAGTTGCTCTGTATTCTGCTCGCACAATGGTGAAGGGTATATAAGATTCGGCACAGCCGAATTCATTTTGAATTAATTCGAATTCAAATTAATCTGTAAAATGAATTGCAATTCACTTTAACAAATTCATTTGAATTGGAAACGAATTGCAATTCATTTTACAAATTCATTTGAATTTGAGAACAAATTGAAATTAATTTCTGTCTAATTCATTTGAATTGACTCAAATTTCATTCAATTAATTTTTTTGTGTGAAAAAAACTAATTAAACATTTGCTAATTCAGTGCATGAATGGTTCATGAATTAATTCAAAAATAAATGATTCATTTACAGCTCTGTTCAGTTGTCTAGGGGGTTTGTTAAGGTTAAAAAAAAATAATTTTTTTTTTAATTTGTTCTAAAAACGATTTTAAAAAAAATATTTACCAGTTTTCGCTTTTTAAATTTAATTTATAATGAAGTTTTTAGTATTGTAAATATGTTCATACATGTATATGTAAAAATCATTTGAATTCGAAAACTAATTGAAATTCATTTCTGCCTAATTCATTTGAATTGACTCAAATTTCATTCAGTTCATTTTTTGTATGAAAATAATTAATTCAGAATTTAGCTAATTCGTAATGAATTAAAATCAATAATGAATGATTCATTTACAGCTCTGCAACAGAACCATGAAGAAACGTTGTTTGAATATCATTAAAATGAAATATGGCCCGTTTTACGGTGGGAGATATTAGAAGGGCTTAAGTTTAGCGAATCAGTTGAATCCGTGAATGAGATGTCTATGTTCGGACGGCTCATGGGCGGAATCTGGCTCTGAATCTCTCTGTCTGCTTATGGAGACTCACTTTCCGGGGTGTGTGGATCCTGGGTCGGGGGAACAGGCTGTATGTGGTGACGACTTCTCTGGTTTGGGCTCAGGCGGTGAGGAAAGGGAGAGGTGGGGGATATGATTACCTTGGATAAGGTAACATGGGCGGTAAATACCTTTGGGTCCTACAAATCGGCGGGACCAGATGGTATATTTCCGGCGATGTTACAGAATATTAGGAAATCATCACTCCTGTTGTTGGTGGAACTGTTTAGGGTATGTGTGCTGAACGGGTACATTCCTAGGAGGTGGAGGGAGGTTAGGGTAGTTTTTATTCCCAAGGTGGGTAGAACCGGTCACTCTAAACCCAAGGATTTTAGCCCAATCAGCTTGTCGTCTTTTCTCTTGAAGACGTTGGAAAGACTGATTGATCTACATCTGAGGACGAAGATTGACGCCGGCATCGTCAGCGGCGCTCAACACGCCTACCTTAAAGGTAGATCTGTTGAGAGTGCGTTGCATGATGTGGTTGGTTATGTGGAGCGGGGTTTGCGAACCAGGGAATACACCTTGGCGGCATTCCTGGACATAGAGGGCGCCTTTAACAATTTGAGGATAGAGGCTATAAGGCAGGCACTGGTTGACCGGAGGGTTCCGTTGTTCTCGGTCGAATGGATAACTATGATGCTTAGCAGCAGAGTTATTCACTCGGACTGGGAAAACGAACGCTTAAGGAAATCGGTAACTAGGGGGACCCCACAGGAGGGATTTCTCTCTCCCTTATTGTGGCTCTTGGCCGTCAAAGTCGTTCTGAGACGTTTTGACAGAATGGGTCAGGAGGTCGTGGCCTTCGCGGATGATGTAGTGATATTGGTGTCGGGCAAGTTTCTGCCGACAATTAGCGACATCATGCAAGGGGCGCTGGGCGAACTGCCGGCATGGGCAAGTGATAAGGGAGTTAATCCGGAAAGACGGGAGTTAATCCGGAGAAGACGGAGTTGGTTCTTTTCACTAGGAGGTACAAGGTGGAGGAGTTTAGGCTACCGGTACAAGGAGGAGTGGAGCTTGGACTATCTGATAGTGCTAAGTCTTTGGGGTTTTTTCTGGACAGCAAGCTGTCATGGGGTAGGAATACTCAGACTGACGAGGAATGGCACTCAGGGTCACTCACGGATCCTGGGTGAGATTGAGGCTGGTAGCTATTACCTGGGACCGCCGGGCTCCACTGATTATGTGAGCACCAGAGTGGATTTTGGTCGGTTGCCGGAGGTAATAATGCCCTCTTGGGAGAGCTAGTTGGGCAGGAGCAGATTATTTGGTGGATTTGCTATTTTCATTGATGGCTCGAAGATGAGGGGCATGGGTGCAGGGGTCTACATTGAGGATCTGAACATTAGAAGGTCATATAGGCTTCATGACGATTGCAGTGTTTTTAAGGGGGAGGTTCTGGGGGTCTGGAGGGCCGTGGAACTGATGAGGGACAACATTGATAGGGGCTCGGAGGTCACTATATATGTGGACAGCCAGGCGGCTCTTATGGCCGTAAGGGGCTGTTATGTGAACTCCAAGCTGGTTGATGAGTGTAGGATGGCTCTGAGGGGAGTCTTAGGGGAGTATTTGCTAAGGTTGTGCTGGGTGCCGGGTCACTGCGACATAGGCGGCAATGAGGTTGCTGATGAGTTGGCAAGACAGGGCTCAGAGATACACACAAAATATTTAAATATTTCAGGGTGAAGAGTAAACATATTATTAGTCGAAAAATAAACTAATAATAGTCGCAACACGGAGAACAAAATATTTTTGTGTGTACATACAAAAAAGATTAAAAAGAGGAAAGATTTAAAATAAAAAATTTTTGGTTGATGTGTTGCTAGAATCTAGCAGTGATAACCAAGCCCCGAACGCACGCACACAAAGATATTATGTACTTGGGTGCGGTCGCAGAGACTGATGATAGCCTGATGTTTTGAAACGAACAAAGTTGTTGAATACATGTGAATTGCCGACCGCGTCTGTGTGAAAAATACGATTATTGACTTACTCGCGAGCCTATGGAGTGGTTATCACTGTGCTAGATTAAAATATAATTGCTTTATGGTTTTGTTATTTATTGAAAAAAGGTAAATTATGATTGAAAGGTGAGTTTTATAATTTGAGTGCAAAAATATAAAAAGGATTAATAAATTAACTAATGTTTTAAGAAAACATATACATAGTTAGTATTTATAAAAATATTTATAAACAGCCATTAGAAGAATATATTGAGTTATATTCTAAAGACAAAATGCAATGGGTGTTTGGACTAGTTGTTCAAAAATTAAGTTAAGGTACAAAAGTGCGTTTGTATTTTAAGAAATTTATTTACAACAGTCAAAGAATATTTTATAAGGGGAAACATTTTTATGTGTGGGTGTGTAGATCATAGTTTTAAGACCTATGCATTTTGTTTTAAGCTTGGCTCATTTAATTGTTGATGATAATGGATGAATTCAAAATAGAACAACCAATCGCGATATTGTAATAGAACCTCAAAAAATAGGATGTAGTGCAAATGTAGGTAGGATGCTGCTTATATGGTCTATTAGAGAAAAGAACATTTGAAGTAGTGATCAGTTGTAAAGGCAGATACATATGTATGTATGTATGTACATATGTCTATATGTACATATAAGTACTTGTTAGCGACAAAGAAATCTTCAAAAATTGTTATTGTGTATTGATTTAAAAAAAAAAAGATTCTTAAGACTTTTCTTGTTTTTTATAAGTATGTAATTTGGAAAAGAAATGTTTTTCAGAGTATTGCTGTTTTTTTTAGTTGTACCTATCATAAAAATTTTTAAAGGTAAAACATTTATGTTTTCTATATGCACTTGCGTACACATTTGTTAATTAAGCAATAATTATGACGCCAACATTAACCGAACCCAAATTTTCATGCAAGTAGCGATCCTTTTTTATGAACTTCTTTTTGGCTTATTTTATACACTTGTGACGTTTTCATTTGTTGTTGCATATACAAATGACAAGCAAAGGCAAGAACACCTTGTTATATTATAGACACAAACGTATGCAAATTTATGATCTTTGCTTTTTTGTTGTATTTTTGGCGGAAAATAAAGAGTTATTTATTTTTCACTTGTTTTTTTTACAACAGGAATAGGAAAAAAAAGTATGAATAATTATGACGCCAACATTTACGCTGAAAAAGAATTGTACACACCATCTGAGGCAAGTGGCACAGTTCATAACGAATTAATTTAACTTGTCACCTCTGTATTTCAGTGGTGCCGCGGCATGCCGTGCCAATGGAATAGTGGCAATGTGCTTGTAGTCGTTTGTATGAAACTGCAGTTTTTTAGAATGAAATATGTATACATTAGGGAATGGTAAATCGATTTCGATTCCAATCGAAAATCGATTTTGTGGTAAAAAAAATCGATTTTTTTGCAATCGAATTTACGTATGCGATTTTATACTGAAAGCGATTATTGGGCTTTTAAAATCGATTTTTTATTTTTATCAAAATTTTGGCAATTTTTAATCTTAATTAAATCGATAAATTATGGGCATGCACAATATAACGTTTTTTTTTTTGTGCGTACATACGTCTGTAGGTATGCTAATGCAGTTTTCCAAGTTTAAAGTTGTTATTTTACGCATTTTCCTATTATTATCCTTAATATACTTCCAAGTTTAATATAAGGGCTCTGTGAGCGATATTTAAATCTAGTTATAAGCAGAGTGAAAAAACAAAAAGTACTTAATTTATCCTAACAAATACGAAATTACAAGGAAATGTCTCTGCTTCTTTCTGGCATCAATGGCATGCAAACGTTTTTTTTTTTTTAACTTACTTAATAGTAACTTAGCAAAGAAACAGTCGCTACCGATCAGGAACTACTGTCATAATCCTTTGAAATACTATCTATTAATTCAGGCTTGTCACAGAATTAAATCCGATCAAAAGTGATTTCGTTTAATGTGAAGCAAGATACGAAATCACTTCCACTTTCGATCGGAATAAATTTATGTGACAGGCCTGGTTGTCTACAGAATAACACAATTTTAATATGTAAAATGTACATGTACTTGTTCCTCTAAAGGCAATCTCAAAATTTACACATTTTCACTTTTTGCAGGAAAATTAGAAAAAGTAGTCACATCTACACACTGTTCAAATATCAGTTCAATTGATCTAGTAGTTTTTCAAAAAGAAATGCTGGAGTATACCCCTTTGTGATATAAGGTATAAGTTTGCAAATTTATCTTAAACGATTTTGAAATCAATTTTAAAATCGATTTTGAGGTTCGATTAATCGATTTCAAAAACGGTAATAAAAAAAGTCGATCGAAAAATCGATTTTGGTATCCATTTACCTTCCCTAGTATACATATACTATAAAAAATAAAATCTTTGTTTTTGTATAAAATTTAATTTAAATAATTTTTAAAAAATTAAAACTACTATAATTTGTGGATATATGTATTACCAAAAAGAAAAATATAAATTTACTTTGCTATCACTGCAGTTTTTCAAAGTTTTTAAGTAATTTTAACAAAATATCAAGATAATTTTTCGAACATTGAAATTACCTAAGTCCATAGTTATGCTACGTAAAAAAGCTTAGATACTGCCATGCTACCCTAGCGCTTAGTTAATTTCATAACATTTTTTTTAGGTAATTTTACCTATGAATTTTTTTGTGTGCACATACATTTCACAAAGTGTTATTGATATTGATTCTTTTTTTTAGAAAAGACAGTACATACAACAGTACGACAATATATTACAGACAGTCTCCGACTAGCACTCAACGGGTACAGTTCAATATTCTCTGTGAATTGTTTAAGCGCATCGAGATCAGTGCATTTTTTTCTTTTAAAAAAGTTAAAACAAACAAAAATCAACTGTTATCTTTTTATCTCAACAAGAAAATAATACTTTGTTTTATTGTGTTAAGTATTCACAATGGCCCCTGGGCCCCCCCTCATAGGGGATAACCGGTTTGCTTTGCTAGCTGACCGTAGTCCCCAAAGTAAAAGGAAAAAGAGAAATAGAGAGGGATCTCCTATTGATTTTCCTACTCTTCCCCCTCCAGCTCCAAAAACCTACAATCCAAAATACATCGTTGTTGCTGCAGTTGACGACAAAAAACCTCTATCCGACTATTCATGCTTTGCTATTCAAAGAGCACTATACCTTATCAGTAAAGACATTGTGTCTATCACTCAGTTAAGAGACGGCAAATTACTCTTATTAGTCAAATATAACTTAGCGGCAAATAAATTTCTTTCAGCTAAAGAACTTTTTGGTATATGCCCAATTGTGTGTAAACTACACGAACAACTAAATTTTACCAAAGGAACCATTTTTGCACCATTTCTTTCAAAAATTCCTTCTAAAGAAATCATTGAGGAACTGAATTCTCAGGGAGTAGTTGATATTTACAAATATGAAAAATTAGTTGAGGGTAAAAAATCCCCTTCAGGGGTAATTCTTTTGACATTTGACTTATACCATCTCCCAGAATCAATCGATATATCATGGTACAAAGTTAAAGTGCGGGAATACATTCCAAACCCAATGAGGTGCAAAAATTGTCAACTGCTGGGCCATACCATGAAACGGTGTAACAACTCTCCATCCTGTGTTAACTGCAACCTTCCCCCCCATTCTCCTAACGACTGTACTCGTTTATTTTGTGCAAATTGTGCAGAGGACCACCCCGCATCATCAAACCAGTGTAAAAAGTTTATCCAACAAAAAGAGATTTTAAAAATAAAAACAAAACAAAAATGCTCAATGCGTGATGCTTTTACAATTCACAAAGAGAAATCAAACACAATAGTTTCATCTACCTCCTACGCCGCAGTTACCGCAAATAACACCACTTCTACCAATTCCAAAACAACAACAAAAATGTTATCTTCCAACTCCAATATTCAGAAACCTAAAATTGTAACAGAAAACCCTTCCTCTTCAGGCTCAAGCCATATAAAAAATCTTACTGCTGAATTTAATAAAACAATCGCAACAATAAAACAAAATTCCAAAATAAACGAACAAAAAGACACAATCAAAAAACTTCAAACGAATAACAAACAATTCGAACCAACAACAAACAAACAATTACTCTCTGGTAACTTAACTACCAACAAAAACCTCTATTTATCCCCACTAAGACCAATTGATCTCTCAGAGTGCAGTTCAGACTCTGAAACTCCCGTAAAAGAAATACAATTTATGGCTACTGACGACGATGTGTCAGAATAACTGCCATAAATCTCTTTGTAAAGTAAAATATTAAAATTAGAATCAACAAAATCATTAAAAAAAGGAAAAAGAAATATACATATAAATAATATTTAATCATATACATACTTACTTATAGAAAAACTTCTCTCTTTTTCTCTTAATTTATACATGGTAATAAAAATTTTGCAGTGGAATATTAGAGGATTCACAAATAATTACACTAGTCTACAAATCCTGATATCGGAAGAGAAACCCGACATATTATGTTTACATGAAACTAAATGTGGTAAGGATTTTACTCCGTTTATTCCCAGGGGATACTCTGGATATTTTTTTAATCCTAATTCGACTTCCAAACAGGGAGCTGCCATACTCATAAGGAAAAACATACCCCATAATAAAATAGACACCAATCCATCTCTCAACTTAGTTGGACTACAAATAAAAACCAGCATTACTTTTACAATTTTTTCTTTTTACTCCCCTCCAATTGACCCCTTGCCTATATCTGAATTGAATAACACTCTTAGGAACATAAATACACCAGTTATCATAACTGGGGACTTTAATGCTTGGAGCCCTTTATGGGGGTCTCCTAGCTCGAACAGTAAGGGCACAGCGCTTGAAAATTTCTTATTAAATTCAAATCTTTCTGTTCTTAATGATGGTTCCCCCACACATTTTAGTACCCATAATACTTTTTCGCATATTGATCTTACCATTTCATCTCTATCTTTTGTCCCGAAGTGTAAATGGCAAATTATAAGCGATCTTCACAACAGTGACCATTACCCCATTATGACTCAACTTCACACCAACTCCCAACACCTTCGGACAAAAGTGTCAAAATTTAACACCAATAAGGCCAATTGGGACATTTATCAACAAAAAATTTTTCAATTTAATGAAAATTTTAGCACTTCCCTAAACGTCAACAGAGAGGCAGCCTCCATAAGAAGGATAATTAAACTTTCTGCAAACGAAAGCATCCCAATATCATCTAATAAGATAAGAACAAAAACTGTTCCTTGGTGGTCCCACGACCTCCAACTGCTAAGAAATAAAAAACAGGAATCTTGGAGAGCATTCCGTCGTAACATGTCTACCGATAACCTAGTAAATTATAAAAAAAATAATGCTATTTTTAATCGGGCAAAAAAGTTAGCAAAAAAAATTTCTTTTGAAGAGTTCACGAACAGGTTAAATCCAACAGCATCTTCAGCAACACTGTGGCAAAATATAAGGAAACTAACGGGTAACTATATTCCCCAAACGATTTCGTGTATTTCTTTTAATAATAACAATATAACGGCAGCCAACGAAATAGCTGAAACTTTTGCCAAATACTGGTCCAACAAATCTAAAGACTTCAATTTTTCAAATTTGTTTAATTCTGAAAAATCACAAACACTATCTTCTTTAGCTTTGACATTATGTCCCTCTCGATCTACGGATATAGAGTCACCTTTAACAATTTATGAATTATCTCACTGCCTAAGAACTTCTAAGGGTAAAACCCCAGGTCTGGACAAAATATCCTATCCTATGATAAAAATGGTACCGGTATTCTTCAAATACCGTATTTTAAACCTCTATAACAACATATTTGATTCGGGGACAATTCCACAATTTTTTAAACCAGCCTCAGTGGTAACTATTCTCAAAGGGAACAAGCCCATGGACAACATAGATTCATATCGACCTATCTCTTTACTCCCATGTATTGCTAAACTGCTTGAAAAAATCATATCTAGGCGTCTAATGTGGTTTTTAAAAAAACACAAACTCCTGGCACGTAATCAAACTGGCTTCCAATCTGGTCTTAGCACCACTGATGCCCTTCTATACCTGGACCATATTATATGCAAAAATCGATCAGCTAAAAAACATACCTCTGTGCTATCTATTGACTTTATTAAAGCTTTCGATAGGATAGGAATCCACGTCGTACTTCAAAAACTGTCAAAATGGGCAATTGGACCAAAAATGTTTAATTTTATTAAATCTTTCCTCACCAATAGAAAATTTTCTGTTCGCGTCAATGACACGTTTTCAAATATTTTCCCTCTGGATAACGGTATTCCCCAAGGTTCGCCGTTATCGGTAACTCTATTTATAATTGCCTTCGACGACTTAAGCCGCCTCCTTAACATGGATAATAGAGTTGACCACTGCATTTATGCAGACGATCTCTATGTTATAGCCAAGGAACAGGAAAATGACAAAATCGCACAAGTATTTCAGGAAATTTTGTGTAAAATTGACAAATGGTCGGCAACTTCTGGTGCAGATGTTTCGTTTGAAAAAACAAATCATTTGCACGTCTGTAAAAAACGCAATTGCATTGAAATCAATATAATTTTTAGAAACTTATATATTAAAAATGTAAATTATTGTAAAATTTTAGGTCTTAATATTGACAATAAATATAGCTTTAATTATTTAAAAAAAGATTTAACAAGTAGATTAAACGTTATTAAGTATTTATCATCAACTAAGAGCCAAATGCATACAAGCAGTCTCCTAAGATTAGTGAACTCCGTTATTTTGTCAAAAATTGATTATGGTTTAGTTATATACAATAAAACTTCTAAGACAACTTTAAAAACCGTGGAAAATATTCTAAACACTGCCATTAGAACTAGTCTGAGGGCATATCGCACGACCCCGATCAAAAATATGCAAGCAGAAGGTGGCTTTGAACCTCTTCGAGTTCACGCAAAAAGACTCCAGAATCGTCTGCTGCACAAAATTAGTTGCCCCAACTCATCACTTCTACAACAACATATTAACCTGTTAAAAAAGAGAAAAACAGCGCTTAAGTACCCATCAACTCTATGCAACATTACTAAAACCGCTAAGAAGTACAACATTAATGATTATACTCCACCGTCGGAATTACATCCTCCGTGGTTGTTAGAATCCACAAATTTCTTAAAAAACCTCCAAAGCACCAACAAAAACAATACATCTCCTAAAGTCTTTAGATCTATATTCTATGAAACATTCAACGAATACAGTAAGAATGACTGGCACTTCATCTTCACCGACGGATCAAAGACTGCGGAACATGTAGGATTTGCCATTACTGATGAAGCTGGAAGTACGCAAAAAATGGGAATGTTACCCCAAGTTGCAACCATATTTGAAGCTGAAGCCATTGCAATAATTGAAGCCCTAAAGATAGTCGAAAAGGCAAACAGAAAATATATTATCTGCACAGATAGCCGTTCGGTATTTGATGCTGCTTTAAACCAAAATAATAGAAATGAATTAATTATTTCTATACAACAACAAGTAATAAAAATGAAAAATAAGATCAAGCTTTTATGGATTCCAAGCCACATTGGTATCACCGGCAATGAGGCAGCAGACCTTGCTGCAAAGTCAGTATACATGCAACCCACATTCAACCGATGCGCTACCACAAAATTTAACATCTCCTTACAATGCAAATGGAATAAATACAATCATCCATACAAAATCATCAATCCTAAAAAACAGCCCACATTTCTCCCAACATCAACCAATTGCCTGCAGAATAAATGCTTCACAAGGCTACGTCTAACACATACACGACTTACCCACCAACATCTGATGAACAAAACGGCACAACCACTGTGCACTTTCTGTAGCTCCTCACCTTTAACGGTCCTTCACATATTAGTAGACTGCCCGGCCCTATTCAACCTGCGAGTAACGATTTGCAAATCCTCTAACATTGTTGATTTATTAACATCTCCAACTAGCAACAACATTAACTTAGTCTTTGAATTTTTAAGAAAACTTTCTTTGCATAACCAAATTTAATTCTCTAATCCATAGTCTAAATATTATACTTTTTTTAAGAATGCACCTACCTTATAAATATTAAGCCGATAGCCATTGTTGCTAGTGCTTTTAGTTCTTTTTAAGATTTATTGTAATTTTAATTATAATAAATATGAAAATAAATAAATAAAAATAAATATTACAGTACTGTAGATATAAAGTTATACATTTGTGGCACAATAAAATAAAATGAAAAATTAACACATACATAAATAATAATTAATACAAATAAGTAAACAAATATAAAAAATCAGTATTAATACATTTTAAATGAAAGATTTATGCCTGTATTCATAAAAATATTTTCAATTTAAAAAGGCTTACACATCAAATTGTCCATGAAAATTTTCATAAATAAACGTTTGATAAATTCAATAATCGGCTATGAATACGGAGTTAAAAATGTAATATAAAACAAGTTAAAGTGATATATTCGGCTGTGTCGAATCTTTGATACCCGTTTTTTATTCTAAACATTGATAACGAATACCAACAGGGATTTCACCTTTGTAAGTCAATAAGGTGTATGGGATCAAAGACCAAATTATAGAGAAAGGTATCCTGATAGAAGAAAAATTGAAATTGGTAATTCAATATTAAACTTTTAATTTGAAATTAATGATCTCGTTACTTTATAAGAATTTCTAACGACTGATCCTTTATTTAAATAGCTCTGCAGTAATTTCGTTTCATTAAGCAATTTTACCGAACGATTGCCTCTTATTTAATTACCAGCCAGGCCCACGATGTCACACGTTAACGTTCGCATAGAAAATTACATTTAAAACAAAAACAAATTTAAGAAATTGTTAACGTTAACGTGTGACATCGTGGGCCTGGCTGTAAATTTATTAAAAAATATATTTCCAACTGACAACAAAATAAAATCGAAGAATATACCTAACTCAATAAGTAGTATTAACAAACATTTTAGGCAATTCTTATTGTACTAATTACCAATTAAATTAGGTAATTTAACTTGTTTTTTGAGCTTATATAAAAATAAGTTATGTATCTATGCAGGCCTTGGTAAAATTACTTAGATTATTTTTTTGTGTGTAGGTAAAAATAGGTTTCTTATAAAACAAACGTTTCGCTTAATAACGAGAGACAGGATATGCTCAGTTCAGTTTTATTTAATAATTTGATTACATTTATGTGCGCTGATCTATACAAAAAGGATCTTCATGCATACATATGCGCATCACTTGCCTCAGATGGTGTGTACAATTCTTTTTCTGCGTAAAGCTACGTTCACAATCAAAAAAACAATTTCGTTTTTTCTTCGATCTTTTTTCTTCCCAAAGTATTTCATATATTTTCCTTTCATTTTTATAACAAAAATGTAATTAAAAAATTTTTTAAAAATGTAACTTAACTTGAGTCAACTAGAACTTCAGCAACAATTTGTATGAACTTGTTTCTGACGTTTAAAATAATTTTATTTAGTTTTGAATGAAAATTTTAACAAAATGTTTATAAAAATAGAAATAAATGCATAATATTGTTGAGTATCATATGGTCGGGCTTGACCGACTTTACTTTCTTACTTGTTTTTTAAGTTAAAATATAAACCTTGAATATTTGTTTCGCATTAAATTATCAGTCAATAAACTTTTCGTAAGGCATTTTTTTTATTTTTTTTTACCCTTACGAAAAGTTTATTGACTCATAATTTAATGCGAAACAAATATATATATTAGGGTGGCAGCTAAATTTCAACTTTGGATTTTCAACATCTCCCATGGTCTAAAACTGATGTGGAAAAAATTTCAGCCAAATCGGATAACTTTAACCCGTGCCCCTTTGAGATCAAAGTTCAAATGATAAAAAAAAATTCCATATAAGCAAAAAATTTTTTTTCGATTTTTTTATTTTTTAATATTAGTTAGCTTTATTAGCTTATTAACAACAAAAAATTTCATTTCGATCGGACAAGATTTTCAGTTCAAAAGTGACTCTGAAAAAAAAAATTTGAGGCTTGTTAGGGGCTTACTCTAAAAATTTGAAAAAAAATTTTTTTTAGTTGTTGTTGCTCTTAATACCAGGTTTTTTAAATTTTTTTTCGACATCGCATTTTTGTTCTAAATTGGCCAAAAGCTGCAAAAATTTAGTTTTTGGCCCTATTAAAAAACAAAATTACGACATCACAAAAAATGTTTAAAAAACCTATTATTAAGAAAGACAAAATATCTTTAATGTATGCTTGTCAAAACTAAAAAAAAAAAATTTTGAAAATTTTTTAGAGTAAGCCTGAAAATTTTTTTGCAGAGTCACTTTTGAAACTGAAAATCTTATCCGATCGAAATGAAATTTTTTGTTGTTAATAATCTAATAAAGCTAACTAATATTAAAAAATAAAAAAAATAAAAATCGAAAAAAAAATTTTTTGCTTGTATGGAAATTTTTTTTTTATCATTTGAACTTTGACCTCAAAGGGGCACTGGTTAAAGTTATCCGATTTGGCTGAAATTTTTTCGACATCAATTTTAGACCATGTGGCACAATATTCCGCCCGGGAGACATCAATATTAATACAAAAAAATTGCTCCATACATTTCGCTGCCACCCTAATATATATATATATATATATATATATATATATATATATATATATATATATATTTATATATATATGTATATATAAATTCCTGGGATTCCTAGTTGGAACGAAGGACCAATTTAAATATATTTATTTAATTAGTCTGTAGACTACTTTCAAAGTGCACAAACATTTATTAAAAATAAAAAATTATATACTATAACATGGCAGCGCTCAAAAGCTAATTCTGTAAATCGGTTTTCGAGGAAAAGGACATGCTCGACACTCATGAAGTTCTTCACTACTGTGAATGCTTCAAATGGTTCTCAAAAGTAAATTATCTGAGGGAGCATGAAAAGTCGCAAGGTTCTAAATATATTCCAACACCACAGTGTATAAGAAAAAAATAGGGAGTTTTTAATTTCGAAAATGATGATGACTACTGCTTTTAATGGAGTATTATTGCTTCATTTTTAGGCAATAATCAAAATTTATTTAAAGAAATAAATATATGTATTTGAAGAAAAGTTTCAAATAAGAGATAATCTTATAAATTTTGAAAGTTTGGAGTTCCCTCTAAAGTTGAAGGGTATTAAGATATTTGAACAAATTAATTCTAATATATGTAAGTATTAATGTATTTTTTTGTGAGTGAAGTCAAATTGTGGGACCATATTACCTTACTAGTGAAGTGAAAGACCATCATATAAATATACATCTATTAACGGATGAAGAATGGTCCCATTATGTGTTAATAACATATATTTTAAGGTAACAAACGTAAATTACAAAATTTTAATTCTAAAATATTAATTTTGTTTTATTGTCTAAATATTTTAGGCTAATAAGAAGTAGCTTAACTTCTCATAAGGGACGGGTATATCTTTGTAACGCATGTCTTCAATACTCTTCAAGTGCCAAAATTATGAAAGATCACGAAGAAGATTGTAAGAAAGTCGTTTCAAAAATGACGAAGCCGGAAGACTGTGTGTTACGCTTTAAAAACTACCAGAAACAATTAGATGTTCCATTCGCCATGTATGCAGATTTCGAGGCTTACTTAGAGAAAATTGGTGGGAGTGATGAACATGGTAATATTCAAAAACACATAGCTTGTGCCTTAAGTTATTATATTAAGTGTAGTTTTGATAATAATTTAGATAGATTTAACATTTATTTTGGTGAAGATGCTTCCTACGTATTTATTGAAAATTTAATTAAGGACACTAAAGAAATTTTTACGAACTACTTATCTACCCATCAAACCATGACAGCACTTACTAATGTTGAGATAACTTCATATAATCTTGCAACAAATTGCCACATATGTGAAAAAAGCTTAGGAAGTGACAAAGGATCACTGTCATTTGACTGGAAAATACAGAGGAGCGGCGCATAACTCTTGTAATCTTTTGTACCAAATTGCTAAGTTTATACCGGTATTTTTTCATAATTTTTCTTCCTATGATTGCCACTTATTTGTAAAAGAATTATCAAATTTGAGGGTGATATAAAAGTAATTCGTCTCAACAAGGAATTATATATATCATTATCAAAATTTTTACCAATGCAAAATAATAAGAGCTTTGAAATTCGATTTTTAGATTCTTTTCAATTTATGGCGTCTAGTTTAGAATCTCTTGCCAACAATTTAAATGACAATGATTTTTAAACTTTCAAAAAAGTTTTTCAACAGAAAAATGAATTTGATTTAATAAGAAGAAAGGGAGTATTTCTTTACTCTTACAGCATTTTTGCTGCCTTCCCATTTCCCTACTACTTTTTCCGTTTTAAGCAGAAAGCAACAAAATTTCCGCAGCAGTATTGGCATCTGCATTCATTGAAAACAAAATAAAAATTAAAACTTATGTTTGTACGGAGAATATTTGTGTTGTTTATTGGCAAACCCCAATCGGAAACAATGTGTGTGTTTGCCAAACATTTTGTGTGGTTTATTATGCCCTTTAGTTAAGCGCTGAGTTGGGAATGTGGCTAACATATTAAAAGTTAAAAAGCGCAAAAGATAAAAAAGTACTGAAGTCATCGCGGGGGTACTGCGGTATTTAATATATTGAAAAGTACTGAAAAAGTACTAAAGTACTGAATTTTTTAACACTGATCTATATGGCTGAATTAATTGAGTTATTAGGCTCCATAAACTAAGGCATACTTTTAGGCGTTAATAACGAAATTCTAGTATTTATAGTGTGGTTGAAGTACAATAATGCAAAACCATTTTAACATTACATCTTTACATTGCATAGCCCTGCACGAATGCATTTTAATGCCGTTTCAAGACATTCGTTTGTTTTTTAAATGCTGATTGTCGATTGCTCTTTGCTAACGAATCAAATACTATGTTGTGAAAAACACATAAAACAAAAAAAAATATAAACACACAAATGCAAATGAGTTTTAATTAGGTTGTTATAAACGACCAAATGCGAAGTGTAAAAGAGCACGGAATATACTCCACACAACAACGAAACAAACAAATCATACTAACTATACCAAATTACACCAATCGCACCAAACAACAGTAACTGCTTACTTCTACATATATACAACAAGACAAAAAAAACTATAGTCATTTTGTTTGTGTAAAATTCCTCGCCGTTGTCAATATCTTACTTCAAAATAGGCGAAACAAAAGGAAAAATGTGTTTTGTGTGCATGTATGTGTGGAAGATCACACAGTGTGAATTAAAAAGTTGACCGTACATAGCTGTGTTATAGACTTACAATTGTTGTGTTTTGTGTTTTCGTATACATTAAATTATACATTGAGGTGATTTGTTTAAATCAAACCACTGCTTAACACCGAGTAGTTTGAAACCAACTACTGTTTTTACAGTGATTTGGTTTTTCGTAATGTATCATTCGAACTGATTTAAAACAAGTAAGAGTGCTATATTCGGCTGTGCCGAATCTTATATACCCTTCACCATTGTGCGAGCAGAATACAGAGCAACTAGACAAAAACTAAATAAAACTGGTAAATATTTTTTTTAAATCGTTTTTAGAACATACAAATTAAAAGAAAAATTATCTTTGAAAAATTGAAACAGAGGACTAACAGTTTCTAACTCAATCCCCTAGACGACTGAACCATAAACGAACGTTGTTAGTATATGGGTAATGCGAGAGTTGCTTCACTTTGGATTTAAAGCCATTAAAAGGTCAACTTCCTATAGGTTTAGTATGGGGGAAAGTAATAAAAGCCATTAAGTCGTTAAAAGGTCAACTTCCCATAGGTTTAGTATGGGGGAAAGTAATAAAAGCCATTAAAGGTCATCGTTGATTTTTTAAGTCGTTAAAAAGGTCATAAATTTTAAAAACAGCCATAAAAATGTCAATTAAAATGTCATAAATTAAAAAAAAAAACCATAAAACTGAGAATTTGGAAAAAATTAGGGGGAAATTCATGAACACGTGTTAAAGTAGGTCAAATTTTTTAAAAAATTTAAAAACAAAGTCGTAAAAAAGTCGTTAAATTTTATAGGATAGCAATAAAGCTGTGATTTAGAAAAATGTGGGGGGAGCAATGCACAAGTGTTGGGTGCATTGTTGAAGCCTTTCCTTTGTTGTGATCGAAAGACGGACTTACTGTGTAGATGCACTTGAAAAAGATGTGATTTAGTTTTTGTGGATATGTATGCATGTAGATCAATAGGCAGACAGACATACTGAGTACTTGTAGATGCACTTGATTTTTGGAAATATTTGTTGTGGACAATTTTTTTCAAAGCGCTGATATTAAAATTAATAATTTATGGGGTGTGAGATGATAAGGGTATTGTATTGGAGTGTGTCTTGAATATGGACGGATACACAGACGGACAGACAGACCTTGAGGAAGAAATTGGAAAAATATTTATTTTTATTTTTTGTGTGTGTTTATGGATTGTTTGGGAGAAAAACACACATTTCTGATAAGCCCTTTTTTTGGAAAAATATTTATTTTTATTTTTTGTGTGTGTTTATGGATTGTTTGGGAGAAAAACACACATTTCTGATAAGCCATTTTTTTGTGTGTTTTATGGGTAGCCAGATGGTGAGATATTGTTGTTGTTGTTTTGCTTGTTTGGGTGATCGACTGACGATCAACGAGAAAATTATTGGATGGACAGACAGACAGACAGAAGGATAGATCTTGTAGAAGAAATTGGAAAATGAAGATATTACTGATAAGCCTTTCTTTAGTTTTGTTCTGAATTAGGTGTTGAAAAATTAATTGAGCGATTGACATGTGTTAAAAGCGCTAGTTAATGTAGGTCAACATTTTTTAAACGCTAGAAAACTTAGGTCAACATTTTTTGGGAGAAAAAAACAAAATTTCTGATAAGCCCTTTTTGGTGGAAATTGATTAGATGAACAGTTTACATGGATTTTTTCTAATATAAGTTTAAAAAAGTAAAAAGGCTTAGTGGAATGTTTTTCTAAAAACTAGGTTTAGTTAAATTTTAACACTAAAGAGTAAAACATGAATTCGAGTCAGAATATATTTGAATTTGTGGACGAAAATTCTGTAGAAGCTGTAGAGGATAATACACAGGCACGCATAAATGCGTTAATCGACGCAGCTTAAGAGAATTTCTTGTTAAATCCAACCTCAGATATTAAAATCCCCAACAATCAGCTGGCGTATTATGACTTCTTGTAGGAAATTGAAAATTTCCTAGATGATGAAGAGGGAGATGTCATCATCTTAAATATAAATGATGAATTTTACATAGATGAAGAAGGCGATCGCTATATCAGGAAATTAGATTTTTAGTTTCAATGAAAATATATAAAATTATTTTATAAAAAAATATATATATATATATGTATATCAAGGCGAATTCAACAAGGTAAACTCGTCGCTACAACAATTACAACTCTAACAAAAATAACAGGCATTTTGTTAGTGTAACATATCCGAGTTGTCAAAATAGTTGTTTACAAAAAGTGTGAATAAAAAGTAAACAATAAAATTTTTTATTGATTTTTTTATATTTAACGTTGTGTGTTTATGAACCGATCTAAACAAAATTTAATGTATTCTGTGTTTTTGAAGATTTAATGTTAAGGGTGCATTCTGCCATGCATTTAAATTAGTTTTTTTTAATCAAAGTGTGTATAAACTTTTAAGGCACGATGTTTCACATTGGGTTTTTCCACTCGTTTCCAACTAAACCAATTGTGTTGGAGCTCAATTCAGAAATGCTTAGGAGAAGTGGAAAGAATTTCACACCAAAATTGTTCTTTTATTTTGAGTTTTTTCGAAAGTGAGAGTGTTTTGAACAGTCGGATATGGCTAAATAGACTAAAAATTGCTCAAGGACCCAGCATATGCATAAAAATTAGAAACAAATGTAGCTTACCAACGCAACTCCAACAAAAAAGGACAGAGGAATAGAAAATTGCAAAATAAGAAGAACAAATTTCATGGTAAAATTCTACAAAATGCATAGTTTCAGAGTAATGGACTTCTGAAGTTTTCATATGAATTTGCGATTTTCCACTACATTTGTAAACGTATGTGGCCATTATTAGTGTCTTTTGAAAGCTTTTTAACAGATCTTTCTGAAAATGTAAAATTATTGTAAACTTTTTAACTCTTTACCTCCTAATACAGTTTTTACAAAAATTTTTATCAAAACCTCACGGAAGTGCACTAGGAATTAAAAATTTAATCAAATAAACCTCAGCTTCACTTAATAAACCTTCTCCACATAGCCGGCCTTCGGTTGGGCGCAAGGATTTTCTCATCTATGGTATAACAAGCACCGACTTTGCAAAATACAGGTTCTTCGCATAGCAATTGATATGCTTACTATAATATTTTCGCAAACTCATCGCCGCTCCTTCATGGATTAAGAATTTTTAAATAAATGCTCTTAAATTATACCAATATTAGCTATATACGTTCTGATATGTAGTGGGAAACCTCAAATTTATATGAAGACTTAAGAGATCTATGACTCGGAAACTAAGCGTTTCCGAGAATTGTCCCTTTTTATTTTTTCTTGCTATTTTTTCATTTTCTATTCCCCTTTGTTTTTTTTACTTAGAACTGCGTTGGTTAACTAGAATTAAGCCACAATTAATTTTATTGTCATAAAATTTCACAAATTAACACAATCAAAATTTTTTTAAATAAAAAACAAAAATAATTAAAAAATACAATTTATTGACAACTCGGATAATACAGCTGACGAATAGATGTTCTAAAGAGTTTACCTTGTTGAATTCGCCTTGTATGTATATGTACATATAATAAAACTATTTAAATTTAAACTTAACAATTTTATTTTGTTTGCAATGGGTGTGGTGGGTAAAAATTTTATTTTGTTTTACAATGGGTGTGGTAGGTAAAAAAATTAAAAAAACATTATCGATAACTTTAAAGAATTATAGCAAATAACATATGTTTAAACTATGTGTAGCCAAAAATTTTTTTCTATAAATTGTGAATTTATTGAGTTATTTATTACATTTCATTATAAATTATCAAACGATGAATATTAACGCGGAATTAATTGCTTCATTCAATAAATTAAATATGAAACATATTTTAAGTGTAAAAAATATGGTAGATGGAAAGGACTATCCTATTACAGGAGCTGAACGGGTAACTACAAAATATGGAGATGTTATAGTCTTGGCATTGGATGGAGCTATGCTTTATCTTCCTAAAAGGTTTAATGCCTTGACTGAAAACGATGTTGGGTACCTATCAACTGGCTCATATATCATTTCAAAGATTCCTTTACACAGAAAAAATTATTGCCGAATTATTTTCAAACAAACGCTTGTTTGAAAATTTTTTTAATTTCTATAAATTTTTTTACTGATTCAAACAATATTTTTGTTTGATTTTTATTTAACCAACAAATATAAGAACAACAACAAAAAACACACACAGTCTATTTTTGGACGCTTTAAAAAAGGGCAACTATAAGAAAAACAATAGCAGAAACAACATTACAAGAAACAAAATCCCGTATTCAATTTTTTAAAACTAATTAGTTAAATACATCAAATACATAAATGGAATGATGGCGAAAAACATATCGAGTCGATCTGCTGCCGTTTTTGGTTACATTTCAAAGGAAAGGATACAGCAACCGAGAGTGATAAAGAAAAACATTGTGTTGTGTGTATAAATAAGACTTCGTTCAAAAATTATTCCAACAAAAAAAATGTGTCTCAAAGCCAGCCGGCGGCTCTGCTCTGCCGTCATCTTCTCATACAGTGCTTACTTGTGTGCGCTTCATTGCTTGTGCAAAAACTTTTTATTTTTTTTTATTTTGAAATTTAGTATATGAATTTCAGTAAACTTTTTGTTTGATTCAGTTAAATTATTTGTTTGAAAAAATCAGTGTTTTTTTCAATAAACAAAATGCAAATAAATTGTTTGAATATGCAAATTTGTTTATAGGACCGATCTCAGACAAAAAATTGTTTGATTCTACAAATTTTTTGTTTGAATTGGAAAAAAAAATTTTTCTGTGTAGATGACGAAAAGGATACCATTAATTATAAGCTGGAAATTAAGACGGCTTCTTCTACGAAAGGATATTACCCTTATACTTATTTTAATACTTTTAAATAAAATAATTTTTCAATAAAAAAATTAGTATACAATAAATTATTATAAATTCTTGTGTTTTTTTTTCTTTTTTTATTAGTATACATTTATGTATAAGTATATATAATATAGAATAATTAATATTATTATAAGTTGTAAATGAAATCTTAATGTGGAAAGATGGAGGTTATTGAAGCTTTTCTACAAGAATTCGAAAGTGTTATCTTTGAAGAACATTTGGAATTATTATGTGCATTCAAAAGAGAAAATGATTTTAATGTATATAGTATACCTTGCTCTCACGAAAGTACAAGTGGTGATGTCGTGGGTTTGTGTGGATGTTACTTTTTCTTTAAGAGAAAGAAGGAGGTTATGAGAATTATCGAAATCTATAAAAAAATATTAAAACATCTTAAATGTCTAAATTTATGTGCAAGAAAATCAAAATAATGAATTTGATTAAACTTTTTTTTTTTATTAGAATTTAATAAAAAAAAATTATAAAAGCGCATTTTTTTTTTTCTTTAAATAGAGATTTTCAAAGTAAAAATATTATTAGTATACATTTAAAATCCATCGAGAATGTTTCATCTCAAGAGAAACCCGAAAATACACGATATGGTGTTTGAACTGGAGTATTTTCTAACTTTAAAGTTAAAAGTTGCATGCGGTTTTTCAACATCCCTTGGTTTTAAGCCTATTGTCTGGTTGCATTATAAGGATAGGAACTTCATTGGATTGGACCGGGATGAATGGATAAACCTTATGAGCTATAAGGAATATATTAAGGCAACACTTAATCAGTATGAATTCCTAGATTGTATGAATCTAATTAATAAGGATGAAAAGAAGGATGTTCAATATACATTTCAGTATAGGAATAATATTTGATATCTCATCCTACAACAGGGAAACTATAAAATTAAAATTGATTCTGGGACATGGAAATCTCTAACTCAAATTGGAATATTCTTGACGACATTTTTAAGCTGGAATACAATTCTTCGCAAGCAAATCTTATATTTTTATTATGAACATTATATTCCAAATTGCTCTATTTTAAATAAAACAAATGTACAATATTATGAAATTAAAGATATAAATGAAAGAGATATAGAAATTGATTTAACCAGACTTTGTTATGAGTTTGGAAAAAAATGCAAAATAAAATTAAAACAGATGTTAAAATCTATAGATTATTATTAAGAATGGATAATAAATAAAAAAAAACAAACAAAAAAATAATAAAAATATATAAAAACCAACAAATATTTGAGTTTTTTATTAATTCTTTATTTTGAAATTTATTAAAAATTTTAAACATAAATGACCACAAATAAATGTATTAAATTTTTGATATCTTAAATAGTTATATTTAATGTTTTTACCCAAGTATCTTAAAACTTCCATAGGTGGTTGGAGATTACCAAAACTATCAAAGTATTCTACATTATCATTATTTTTATAAAGTGCTACCCAATGTGTTCCATATCCTCTATTTGTTTAAGGAAGTTTATCCCTCATATAAACTCCTCTAAAATAAGGAATATACTTCTTCCCAAATGTTTTCAAGTCCACATCTGTTAGTGGTCTATTAGGTAGCTGTTTCAATAGTTTTTTGTGAGGTATAAAATATTCCATAGCCTTTTTTATAAGGTTTAAGATATAGACCTTTACCCATAACTATTGACTCTAATGTTTTGTTATGACGCTTACTTTCTTCGAGCTGTTGTCTACCATTTTTAGCTAAAGTAATAGTTTTAGCGATTGCTGACCCACCAGAAGCTATTGCTCCCAATGCTCCAAGTGCTGTTAGAATAGGAACAAGTGGTAGAAAACCCCCCAAGTTTAGGTATGTTGATAATTCTTGGAATTTTTACTATAGATTTTTTTCCAAGAAATGAATGTCGTATAGCTTTTCGTGCAGTTTTAATAGCGGTTTTGATGTCATTTGGTTTTTCCTTTTTTAAAATATCGGTTGCTGATTTAACGGCATTCTTAAAAATATTTCGTCTACACTTTTTCTTTTGGTTACCAGTTTTAACTCCCAAGCCTAATTTAACTTTTGACTCCATTGCGTTAGTGACAAGGTATGCGTTGAGTTTTTCTCCAAAAGTACTATCTTTAGCTTTAACTCTGCTCCAAGCTTTTTCTGCTAGTTCTTTATCTGCTTGATGTCGCTTATGAATATCAGTGTTCTGGGCATAAGCAATATCATGAATTTTGCAAGCTGCATCCAAAGGATTGATACCTTTATCACCACTTTGTAATCGTTTTTCTAATTTAGTTCCTGGTCCACAAAATTGATAACCCGGCAAATGAAGTTCAAGAGGTAGTGAATTAATTAAGCTATTAACAAGTCCTTTTCCAAGGACGAATTGTTTTCTACTAAATTCTTTATTTTAATACACAATCATTTATATCTAAAAATTCCTTTTTCTGAAATTAAAAAAAAAATCGAAAGTAAATAAAACGTAACAAAGCATACGCTTTCAGTTATAAAGATGCGTTTGGTAAAACAACAATCTAATATTTCAGTGAGAAACTTGGATTTAACAGAAAACAGAAATGGTTTTAAACATAGCTGCCTTTTACCAAATTCTATTAGAGCACTAATAGTTGGTCCCTCAAACTGTGGCAAAACAAACATAATGCTAAGTTTAACTGAAAGTCCGAATGGTTTAAAATTTAAAAATATTTATATATACTCAAAATCATTAAATCAACCAAAATATAAATATCTATCAAGATTAATTTCATCAGTAAAGGGTATGGGACTTTATACATTTTCAGATAATGAACATGTCATACCACCCGAAAAAGCTAAAGTAAATTCTATTATGATATTTGACGATGTTGCTTGTGAAAAGCAAAATAATATAAGATCATATTTCTGTATGGGTAGACATAAGGATATTGATTCTTTTTATTTATGTCAGACTTATACACACATTCCAAAACATTTAGTACGTGATAATGCAAATATGATTATTTTATTCAAGCAAGATGAATTAAATTTAAAGCATATCTACAATGATCATGTTGGTAGTGACATGAGTTTAAATATGTTTCGTTAGATTTGCGGAGAATGTTGGAAGGATAAATATGGATTTCTTGTAATAAGCAAAGATGATGAAATGAAGCAAGGACGTTATAGAAAAGGCTTTGATCTATTCATTCAGATTTAGTCATATATATATTATTAACTACATCAGACGTATACCTATTAATATTAAATACGTTTTTTCCACTTGGAAACTGTTAAAATTATTCCACGAAGCTGTTTATCTGTTTTAAGAAGCTGTTTAACTGTTTTCAAAAGCTGTTTAGCTGTTTTCAAAAGCTGTTTATCTGTTTTAAGAAGCTGTTTAGCTGTTTTCAATAGTTATTTATCTGTTTTAAGAAGCTGTTTAGCTATTTTCAAAAGCTGTTTAGCTGTTTTCAAAAGCTGTTTAGCTGTTTTAAGAAGCTGTTTAGCTGTTTTAAGAAGCTGTTTAAAAAAAAGCTGTTTAACTGTTTTTCAAAATTATAATCATGGAAGAAAATATTTTAAAAGAGTTGGTGAAATCCAAAAAAATTTTAAAGAAGAAATTTCAAAGCATAAGACTTGGAGAATTGGAAAAATTTAATAATTTAGAAAGAACTTTTAAACCTTTAACATAACCTCTAAAGAAACTAGTCAAATTGTCAGATTCGTCAAATTTAACAATACCCATAGATGAAAAACATAAATGTAAGCACAATACTAAAATAAAAACGGAAAATAAAACTATATTCACCAGCACCCCTAAGAAAAACTTAATGAAAGAGAAAAACATTGATTCAGCACCTAATAGAATAAAAATAGATAAAGAAGAAGAAGACTATAACAGTAATAGTGAAGATGAAGTAAATGATACATCGAAAAATGAACAATTTTATTCTCAGTCATCCGATTGGGAGTTTGATTTATCAACTCTAAATGGAAATAAAAAGCTTGACACTATATTTGGACCTCATAAGACGAAAAATGGAGACTGGAAATTTGGAAATTCTATTTTAAAGCTAACCGATGATAAAATAATAATAGGTCAAAAATCTTGGGCACTAACCCCAGGGTTATACTCATTACTTTTTCATAAAAATCCAAAACAATTCGATTCGTCAGAGCTAGCAATATATAAACTTATTTTACTTGATACAAACGCACAACGAAGAAACTATGATCCTAATAATCAAATTAATGGAAACAGAGGTTATAAATATAAAAAAATAATAAATAAATTGTTTACTACAACTACTCACGTTGGTAAGGGTTTAATGGAGGTTAATCTTAATAAACCAAACTATATATACTGGGATAATCCTAATGAAGTTGTAGACCGATTGAGGCTGTTAATAGCGTCACAACATGCTGGTAACAATAATCATTCTAATGAAATAATATCTATAGTCGAAGAACTAAGGGAAGCAAATATAATTGAATAACTTTTAAATAAATAAATAAATAAGAAATTATGACTGTTGAAAAATTTGGTCATTACTATAATCAAAAATATATAGGAGATATAACAAGAAACAACCTCTCAAAAAATTTCGGTATCACACTCAACGGAAATAATATTGATATAGAGAATAAAATAATTTCAAATTTGTCACCTCCAATTAATGGGGCAGATTTGGGTTGCCATTTTTGAAATTAGAAAAATCAGTACATCGTAAGAAAAATACCAGTACATTCGAAAAAAAAACCAGTACACAAATTTTTACCCAAAATTTTATTGAATTCATTAGTTTTAGAAAATTACACATAAAAATTATTCATTTTTCTATTTTTTAAGGCAAGAACTTAACAAAATACATATAATAAAAACATCACGTCAAATTATTAAATATAGATAGAAGTAATGTCATTGATCGGCACATTTGTTGTAAATGCACAAAAAATTCTTAATTCATACAAATTATTGTCAATATAATGAGGGTATTCAGGAGGTCTCCTATCTAGCCATATTGTTATAGGTTATAATTTTAAATCCACTTAAAATTTTATGTTTTTGAATTTTGAAATGCAATAATGACACTTCTTTTTTTTAATACAAAGTATATGGTAAGTTAAGAGTAAACAAAAATAAAACGTAAGACTGAATTTTAACTAGTTAATTCATAACAAATCAAAAGTAATAAGGGAAGTAAACCAGTTTTAAACAAGTAAAATTATTTGGAGGCAAAATTTAAAAAAACCAGTACATTTGCGTACTGATTTGGGTGTTATGCATAAACCAGTACATTAAATAAAAACCAGTACGTGTACTGGTAAAATCAGTACGAAACCCTAGGGCAGATGCTGTTAACAAAAATTATGTGAATACACGAATTACCCATATGCAAGAACATTTAAAAAGGGGTATAAACAAAGAAGTTTTAATTGTTCGAAATGAAATTAAAGATTTAAATAAAATAATTTCTGACATATGTAGTGTAATGATTACGCTTTCATCACAGCAACAGCAACAACAACATAATGAAAAAAAGAACAATAATAAATTAACTACATTCTAGAGCGCGCAAAAGTTTCTTACGACGCAAAGTAATTACAAAGGGAATTGATGATCTTTGGCAAGCAGATTTAGTAGAGATGGGCAACTATTCGACTATAAACAACGGCTATAAATATATGATAACAGTCATTGATACATTCTCCAAATACGCTTGGGCTGCAGCAATTAAAGCAAAAACCGCATCTGAAGTATCCAAAGCTTTTCAGAAAATACTAAGTAAGGGGCGAATACCTAAAAATTTACAAACAGATGACGGTAAAGAATTTTTTAATAAGGAATTTGGTTTGCTAATGCGCAAATATTCAATTAATCAATACTCTACATATAGTGTAATGAAAGCTTCAATAGTTGAACGGTTTAATCGAACACTAAAAGGTATGATGTGGAGAGAATTTAGTTATAATGGAACATTTCACTGGATTGATATTTATAAAAAACTAGTTGATCAATATAATAGAAAAACTCATAGTAAAATCAAAATGGCGCCTATTGATGTAAAACGTGAACATGAACAACATCTACTAAAAACTGCATTTAGCAGTTTACAAATGTTTAAGTCATCACGATTTAAAGTCGATGATTATGTTCGCATAAGCAAATACAAACATATTTTTGAAAAAGGTTATACACCAAATTGGACTACAGAAATATTTAAAATAAAATCTATACAGAACACCTATCCAATCACATTCTTACTAGAAGATTACCAAGGAAATCCTATAAGAGGGGCATTTTACAAAGAAGAAATACGTCACACACATTATCCCAATACATTTGTAGTGGAAAAAATTTTAAAAGAGAAAGGTGATAAAGCGTATGTTAAATGGCTAGGTTTTCCAAACCAACATAGTTCATGGATTAATAAAGATGAAATATTATAAGAATAAGTATTTATAGATTTTTTTTTTTATAAATACCTTAATTTGATAAAAGAAAAAAACCCCAGCATTTTATTTCATTTAAAGTTTAGCGCTCATAATGTCAATTACATTAGCGTTAAGTGGCAATTCATCAGTTTTAACAGCAAATTATTTCCCACCAATAATCTTAAAGATGACTATGAATGCTCTTTAGTTGATTTTCATTCATATAACTCTATTCCCAATGTAGATTATGATTATAATTTATTTCATATAGGAGATATAGTTGGACAGTATAAAGCAGAAAATTTCAATAAATCTATTCTGATTAAAGCTAATAATAATACTTTACAAATTGAAATTACTTCCTCCCACGATGCAATTTTCTTTGATCGAAATCGATCTATTGGTAAATTATTAGGTTTTAGTAGGCGATTATTAGAGACTGGAAGAAAACATGTATCAAATCAACCTGTAAATATATTAAGAGTTAATGCTATACAAATTCAGTGTAACATCATAACTGGAGCTTATATGAATAACTCTCCAGCGCATATACTTCACGAGTTCGCATTAGACGTACCACCAGGCTATAAATTAGATGTTATTGCTAATAACCTAATTTATTTACCAGTAAACGTCAAAGAAATAACATATCTCAAGATTTGGATTGTTGATCAAGAAAATCGTACAGTAAATTTCAGAGGTGAAGAAATAACACTAAGATTACACCTAAGACCACGGAAAAAATGATAATTTACAATAAAACTAGGCACATTAACGTTAATAGAGACATTCCTACTAATCATATTAAAGCTACAAGACCATCATTAACGAAAGAAAATACAGCCTTTTTAAAATTGCTTAAGTTAAAAATAAAGAAGAATGTCTGATATACTTAATGTCATTGAAAAACCATATTCTGATGAAAATATAATAAAAAAAGATTATCATAGCTATGTACCCTATATTCAATCATTTAAAAACAATGATGAAATTCGAATTACACTACAAAATCAACCTTATATGTTCTTCCGTCTGAAAGCTACTTATATATAGAAGGAAACATACAACACTCTAAAGGTGAAGAAGCATCACAAAATACTAGATTGAGGAATAATTGTGTTGCATACTTATTTGATGAAATACGGTATGAGATTAATGGTGTTGAAATTGATCGTACTCGGCAAAAGAGCCGACCCTTTGGCTGGCTAAAAAATAATTTTTTACAAAAACAAAATATGTACACATGAACAGTTATTTTTTCAATAATTTTTGCGTGATGTGGTTCGAGCACAAAAAAAAACAAACAAAAAAAACTTTACAAGAACAAAATGTGTTGCTTGTTTTTTTGGAAGGCAAACATTTTTGAAATTTTCGGTACCGATATGTATTTTGTTTGTGTAAAAAATTCTTTCATGAAATTAAAAGGTTGCGTTTTCTTCGTTCAAGTGCCAAGTAGACAAAAATTATTGAAAAAAAAACTCTGAAAGAACTAAACACGTGTACATACTTTGTGTTTGTAAAAAATAAAAACTAGCAGGAAGCGTTGTAATCAGGCCTACCATATTTACCGATAAATCTGCATTTTGACGATTTTTTTCTCTAAATTATCAAAGTGCCTATTTTTTGATAAACACTTACAGCACGGTAATTTTTGGTTTGTTTTATACAAATTATTAATTTTGGGTAACTTGTTACACAAAGAGACAACTTTTATTAATTTAGCGCTGATACTTAAGGAAAAAATGGTAATACCTACATATTTATTTTATATATGCAGTGTTTGTATTGCGTCTAACCCAACAAACACATTTTGAAAAATATACAACTTCATATGAGAAGCTTAAAGAAATGTGGTACATATGTTTTACTTGACCTAAGAATTGTAACCAGAAAAATAAATAATTTTTTCCAATAGATATTTGTAAACAAAAAATTAATTAGGTTATTAATTACTAAAAATAAATAAATTTTACTTTAATTGGTTACCACAACCAAAAAAAAATATGTATAACGATAATGGTTAAAGGCTCCCAATTGAAAATAAAGGAATTTTTTCTCGTAACTTTTAGAAAAAAATTAAAAGTAATTATTTTTAGTCCCTGAGTTATTTTTTGAATAAAAACAAAAAAGTCCATATAAAACAGCTATTTTTCAACGTAAACATAAAAGGTCGAATTTAACTCTTAAAAAAAGAGTTTTATTAAGCCGTCATGAATTAAAACTCATTTCAGGAGTTTGATTTTAACCGACATTTAATTAAATTCATATTTTGTACTTGGACACCCAAAGCTTGTAGCTGGTCAGATCACTACAATTTGTAAAGCAATATTATCTAATCAGCTTGCACTGCATTATTTTATGACTGCGAAATAAAACTCTCTTTTTAAGAGTTCATCCATACCTACTTTTATTTTTTCGTGGAAAAATTATTTTAACTGTGGAGTTAAGATCGTTTATTCAAGATCACCATAGGTTCTTAATGAGACGAACCTTGGTATAAGACAGTATAGGTCTCCGCTGACTCTAATATGGAGAGTTTTCAAGCTAAAATTATATGGATCACTCTTATTAACGGTCCCTGCAATTTACCTTTAAGTAAAATCTATTCATATAAAGGGTGTCTGGTGGCAAAATTATATTTTTAAATGCGATTATTTCAAATAGTAATAAACGGTGCGGAGGAAGGTTGGCGCCGTTGGAATTATCGATTGGGAGGATTTGTGAGTCACAGTTCGCTGAGGAGACATTTTTTAAGGGTAATGATTCTTACGTAATTGCTCGTCGACAATTTTGTTCAAAGTTCATTTTCACTTAAATAGCCACGTCAACAAACAAATCTACCGTTACTGCCCAGCAAAAACTTTGCTTACAAAATAAGCAGAAAAAAATGAGAATTTGACGAGCCGACTACTTACTTTTCTACTAGAAAAAGTACTTATTTTTGTTCGAGATGTCCCAAAAGTAATCCTTTATAATTTAGCCTATTATAATCTAAAAAGTAATATGTTATTTTAATACTTAAAATTTTTATAAAAATATATAGTTACACAAAGTCAATAAAGTAAAAATTTTTTTATTTTTTTTAATTATTTTATTTTTTTTAATTATTTTATTTTTTCTTATTTTACTTTATTTTATTTTTTATTTTTTTTCTGTCTCTGGCGGGATTCGATCGCGCAACCTCGGTGCTGATAGACTAGCTCACTACCAGCTAGTCTACCGGGGCAGTGTAGTTTTTGTATTAAAAAACTATGTTTTTTGACTATAATGACTATAATGACATTTTTATTGTCATAATGAAAATTTAAATTCTTCTGTATATTTAAGATATAATAATAAAGTTATTATTTAATATATAACTAATAATGCAAAAAGTGGCGAATAAAGCTACAAAGTAATGAATTCTGGAAGTCATTAAAAGTAGGATTGTAAGTAAAGTTTTTGCTGGGTGGTCTCCAAAAACCTAAAACCTTCGATTAAAACATCAAATACCTTTACATTGCCCCAGGGTACATTTTTGGTGTGCCTTATCCACGCATGAGAAAATTGGGTCATTTATTTTTTTAAATTCTCGAAAAACAAGGCTCCGTGTTGAACAGTGTGTTCAAGTCGACACAAGACATGTGGATGACATAATCTTTAAAAAATAAAACCCGCATTTCCATTCTACCGTTCAATGCTTTTAATAAAACTTTGTGTCAATTATTAAAATTTTTATTTAAGTTTGAAAATATAAATCTGCTATCAGATACCCCGTATTTTTTTAATTAAATAACATTTATTTATAAAACATTTATTTTTATTTATTTTTTTTAAAGCATTATGTAATGGTTAATGGTTTTGCTTTGTTGTTTTTGTCACTAAAAATATGTTTTATTGTGTTTAAAACAGTAATTTTTATTTGCCGTTTTTTCATAATTTGATTTCCGATTTGTTTTTGAAAATATGCCGATTTTTTACTACAACCATCTGGCACCCCTGGTTGAGATCTTATACAAATTTTTACAAACTCTCTTATTTTCATCAACTCGCACACAATATTTAAAAATACAACAGATTACCACAGATATTGTAGAAATACTTACGGTGACAACAGATGTTTGTAAGCAAAAAAAAAAATGTTATGACACACTCAATCCAAAACCATAAGCATCTGTTTTTGTTTTTAAGATATGGTGAGTGGGCAAAAGCAAAACCATACAATATCAGTTACACTCATTCTCTCATTTATATCAGTAGTAACAGATATATATCTGGTGTATCTGTTTCAACAATACTTACTGATACACTCGTGCAGGTCTTTATATCTAACTGATAATGGTGCCATGCATAAGTATTAATTTCATCATTTTTTATCTCCGCTTACTATCAATAAAATTTAAAGCTATCTTATTCACTTCATTTGTTAATATTGTGTGTAGCTTAGATGTGAATGTATACATGCATGCTCCTACTGCTTCCTTATTAAATAAGACATTTTTATAATCATTAATACTATAATTTTCTACCACGCACTTTTTAACCCCCTTAGCTTTCTTAACATCTCTATCATCTTCAACTGTGAAGGAATAAACTTTGGGTCCTAATCCTACATATTCAGTGATGAATTTACCCTCAGTTTCATCTTTCATCATTCCAATAACTTTTTTATTTAATTGCGGAAAGTTAAATGGATTGTTTTTTGAATATGCAGATGTGTCAAAGAGTGTTTTTAAATCTCCTCTTATATCGTCATAGAAATCGTCAGTTTTAATTGAATAAATGAAAGAGTCAGTGTCCATGTAATTAAGATTTATATTATCTCCGAATTTAGGTTTCATGTACTCATAATGGAAATCATACATTTTCCATTTTGAAAGATCAAGTACACAAAAGCCTAAATAAATTGGTTTATTACAATATGTCAAAGTTTTATTCATTTGTACAGCCCATAATTTATCGGTAAACTGTGAAATACTATGAAAATTTGGTTTTGCTATAAGTTCACCTACACCTAATCGGTTACGGTTGGTACGACCCCATTCACTAACCAACCGAACGTCTTTTCTCTTATCGACGTTTTCCATGGTTTTACCATACACAGCATTATTGAGCAATTTATAGAAGTCTTTTTCAAATTGGTTATTAGCTTCTGTTCTGTATGTAGTATTTAAATCTATGTATGTTTTTAACCATGGTTTTTGATTTTAAAATTCGGTGAACTTTTTCCAAAACCAATCCATTATTTAAACATTGCTCTAATGTTTTATAATGTATGACATATTTATTTTTGTCAGATAGGTCAGCAATTAATTATTCATATTTAGTGCCACCTATTATTTTATTTTCCACACAGAATGGTAGGTCATTATGATAATCATGACAGTTGGACGGGTATGATAAATCGACTTCATAAATATAACCAACATCTGAGTTATGTGGAATATTTTTGGAGTGAATGAAGTTATTTGTCCAACTGAAGCCTCCATATGGTAGTGATTCTGACATTGCCCAACCATAAAGATTATTTGCGTCTAAATATAAAATGTATTCGGAAGGTTTCGTAGGATCATAATCGTTAAGATATTTATGATTAGCCTTACTATACCTCTTACTACATTGTGAAAGACCACCACGAATTCCTCGTTTAATAAAATTATACATTTCTAGATCTGTTAATAACTCTAGCTCAATTCTTGTATATTTTAGCATTGCATCCCAAGAAAGGCCTGACATGGTATAATAATGTGTAGGATCTAGGTTATAAATCTTCTTACAGAGTCTTCTGAAGTTTTCAAATATATCTGTAAGTAATAATACGTCAGTTTTTAAGTATAGTTCCATGTTATCCCTAATAGTCTCACAATCAAATTTTGTCCATATATTCTGTGCTAATAAATAGTCTTCTTCTGAGCATTTTTTATCATTTAGCCTACTGTAAAATGCTTCAATTGGTGGAAGTTGCTTTTCACTTAATTTTCCAAATGAATTTAAATATTCATAAGGAAAAACACCCTTTCGCTTCATAAGAGAAAACTTCTCAGCATCTGGAAAATATTTTCTAATAGCATTTAAATCTTGGTCATTGAGGTTACTAGCTAATGATTCCAAGCCAGATGCCATAAATCTTAAAGAGTCTAAAAACCTAAGCTCAATTTTTTTTTCCAGTTTTATAATCTCGCACCTTTGCAAGTTGTTTTGAAATTATATGCTGAGGAATATTTTGCTTCACTTTTCTTATGTACAACTCATTTATATAATCATCAATTTCTTCATCGGTAATACCCGAACAGTATGCGACAAAGAAATGTATAATTCTTTATTTATTGGAATTACATTAGTCTCGCCTTTAATACTAAGTAATTCTTTAATAAATAAGTGACAATCATATTTCGAAAAATTGTAGAAAAATATAGGAATAAAAATATATAATAATGTGTAGGATCTAGGTTATAAATCTTCTTACAGAGTCTTCTGAAGTTTTCAAATATATCTGTAAGTAATAATACGTCAGTTTTTAAGTATAGTTCCATGTTATCCCTAATAGTCCCACAATCAAATTTTGTCCATATATTCTGTGCTAGTAAATAGTCTTCTTCTGAGCATTTTTTATCATTTAGCCTACTGTAAAATGCTTCAATTGGTGGAAGTTGCTTTTCACTTAATTTTCCAAATGAATTTAAATATTCATAAGGAAAAACACCCTTTCGCTTCATAAGAGAAAACTTCTCAGCATCTGGAAAATATTTTCTAATAGCATTTAAATCTTGGTCATTGAGGTTACTAGCTAATGATTCCAAGCCAGATGCCATAAATCTTAAAGAGTCTAAAAACCTAAGCTCAATTTTTTTCCAGTTTTATAATCTCGCACCTTTGCAAGTTGTTTTGAAATTATATGCTGAGGAATATTTTGCTTCACTTTTCTTATGTACAACTCATTTATATAATCATCAATTTCTTCATCGGTATATACCCGAACAGTATGCGACAAAGAAATGTATAATTCTTTATTTATTGGAATTACATTAGTCTCGCCTTTAATACTAAGTAATTCTTTAATAAATAAGTGACAATCATATTTTGAAAAATTGTGGAAAAATATAGGAATAAAATTTGGTATTTTACAATTTAAATTACACGAATTGTGTGCAGCCCCTCTATATTTTCCCGATAAGTGACAGTGATCTCTCACAGCTAGTTCATCGCCTAGTGCTAAACCGCAAATATGACAGTTGATAGAATTTAAAAATTGTTCTTCTTCTAAGGGGGTTAATGGATACATGGGGACAATTTTCTCATAATAATTCTTATAAATTTGTCTACATTCATTTATTAAGTTATCTACAAAATGTTGTCCTACATTCACACTGCTACTATCACTACTACTAAACATTTTAAACTTATCTAAATTTTCATTAAAATTACACTTAATATTAAAACAATATGCACATGGTATATGTTTTTTTATACATCTACTATTTTCATTAACACTACTTACATCTACTTCCTCGAGAATACATTCGAAATCTGCATACACTAAGAATGGAACTTCCATCTGCCTTTCATAATGCTGATATTTAATTATAGATTTTTCTCCCTCCGGCATCTTGGGAATACATTCTCCACACTCTCTCTCCTTGTGGATTACAATTCTCTCCGGTATAGTTGTATGGTAGACACAACTATTACAAAATATAATTCTTCCATTATGTGTTGATAGTTGATTTAAAAGAAGGCTAAAAATAAATAAAAATTAATTAATTTGATAGAATAGATTTTTTTTACAAAGTTTTTTGTTCATTTTATACTAATTACCTAGAAATATTCTTTACCAACAACCGTTTTCAATTTTCGGTCGAACCCGAACACATTTATACTTATTTCCTTATTGTTTTTTTCAAAATACTTTATATCCTTCACATCAGTTGGAAATTTCATTGAAGTGAAGTTAAGTATTATACTGGAATCAAGCGTAATAATTTGCTCAGAAATATCATTAATTTTATAAATTGTCTGCCTATGTGCATTAATATCATCACCATTATAAAATGCTGCTATAATACTCCACTTAAAACAGAAGACGTCATTATTTTGGACGTCAACGCAAGCATGTTTTCCTATCAGCTCTTTAGGTGTTGGTATATACTGGGATCCGGATAATGGTGATGCTTTATTAATATTGATTTCCAGACATTTTATTTGGATAAGCGTCCAACCAGAATCTCTTTCTTGAAACTCAGACATCTTTGCTTTAATTTTTTCAAATTGAAGTGTAAGAGCTGAGTTTATATTGTCTGCCCTTGATAAACGTATCATTTCTGTATTGTGATACATATCAGTTTCGGGCTTATCAGGATGTGCCGGTAACTTGTATCGAGCAGTAAGTTCCAAATTGAATTTCACAATTATGTGCTCAGCCAGACATTATTTAATAATTTCTGAACGTATATTTGTCCTTCTTTCAAATATTCATTCACATTCAAATCTCCTTTCGGAAAACGATATGTTAAAAGTCGAGATTTAAATGAATTTTTTATTAGTTGAATCCGGTTTCCAATTTTTTCCTGTACATTTTTCTTGTGTTCGGGTTGTGAGCAATGAATAAACCATTGTTGAGGTTGAATTTTAGCATTACAATCCTCACACATAGTAAAAGTTTCTGCATATAACTCAGGCTGTTGTTGTTTGAATGGTATATTTGATTGTAACATCGATATACGCTTCCTAGATGCAGCCGATGTTGAAGGATATTTATTCATTTCTTCTACTTGTTGTTGTTGCTGTTGTTGTTGTTGCGGTTGTTGATGCTACTGCTGCTGTTGTTGCGGCTGTTGTTGTTGCTGGTGTTGTTGTTGTTGCGGTTGTTGATGCTGCTGCTGTTGTTGTTGTTGTTGTTGCTGTTGTTGACGAAGAAAATCTATATGAATTTCAACATGTTTCTTTTTTTCCATAGATGTCATGGATATATGATTACATATATCACATGGCATATGAATTGTGCTATGTTTTTTTTTAAATTTTTTTATTTTTGTATAGATTTTGGCATATTTTACAAATTATTACACTAGCCATTATTATTTTTAAATTTTTATTTCTTTTTTTTTATTTTTAAAAACACTAACTTTCTTTAGCAAGTTTACTTTAGAAACTAAATGAAAAGAATATATTTAAACCTTATATACACTTCAAATATCTATACAGTCGATCACGCAAGCAAGCAAAAACAACAACAACAATATCTCACCATCTGGCTACCCATAAAACACACAAAAAAAGGGCTTATCAGAAATGTGTGTTTTTCTCCCAAACAATCCATAAACACACACAAAAAATAAAAATAAATATTTTTCCAAAAAAAGGTCTTATCAGAAATGTATGTTTTTCTCCAAAACAATCCATAAACACACACAAAAAATAAAAATAAATATTTTTCCAATTTCTTCCTCAAGGTCTGTCTGTCGGTCTGTGTATCTGTCCATATTCAAGACACAATACCCTTATCATCTCACACCCCATAAATTATTAATTTTAATATCAGCGCTTTGAAAAAAATTGTCCACAACAAATATTTCCAAAAATCAAGTGCATCTACAAGTACTCAGGATGTCTGTCTGCCTATTGATCTACATCAGTGATAACCAAGCCCCGAACTGAGAAAGCCCCGAACGCACGCACACAAAGATATTATGTGCTTGTGTGCGGTCGCAGAGACTGATGATAGTCTGATGTTTTGAAACGAACAAAGTTGTAATATACATGTGAATTGCCGGCCATGTCTGTGTGAAAAATACGATTATTGACTGGCTCGCGAGTCTATGGAGTGGTTATCACTGATCTACATGCATGCATACATATCCACAAAAACTAAATCACATCTTTTTCAAGTGCATCTACACAGTAAGTCCGTCTATCGATCACAACAAAGGAAAGGCTTCAACAATGCACCCAACACTTGTGCATTGCTCCCCCAACATTTTTCTAAATCTCAGCTTTATTGCTATCCTATAAAATTTAATGACTTTTTTACGACTTTGTTTTTAAATTTTTTAAAAAATTTGACCAACTTTAACACGTGTTCATGAATTTCCCCCTAATTTTTTTCCAAATGCTCAGTTTTATGGCTTTTTTTTAATTTATGACATTTTAATTGACATTTTTATGGCTGTTTTTTAAATTTATGACCTTTATAACGACTTAAAAAATCAACGATGACCTTTAATGGCTTTTATTACTTTCCCCCAATACTAAACCTACAGGAAGTTGACCTTTTAACGACTTAAAAAACCAACGATGACCTTTAATGGCTTTTATTACTTTCCCCCATACTAAACCTATAGGAAGTTGACCTCTTAATGGCTTTAAATCCAAAGTGAAGCAACTCTCTCATTACCCATATACTGTTGTTTGAATATCATTAAAATGAAATATGGCCCGAATAAGAGACAACCGGTTTTGAACTTCGCTTTTCACAAGGACCCAGAATATATATACTTTATAGGGTGTAGGATCAATATTGTAGAAATTACAAACGGAATGACAAAGTTATATATATCCTTTTTACCTTCGGTGAAGGGTAGAAGAAGAGTAATTTTTGGGAATTCAGTATTTCGGTTATAACTCAGGCATTTTTTAACCGATTTGACAGATTTATATTTACTTGAGTTATAAAGTTTGGACTCGGAGAGATATATGGTTCCCGAAAGTGGTTATTTAAAAAAAAAAAATTAAATCTGGTCATAAAATATGTTCTACTAAAAAAAATCCGATATTTTGGTATCTACGTCATATCCATAGTACGTATGGCAGCCCTAAAATTTAGGTTTTTTAGCCCATTTTTGAAGTATTTTGCTCATAAATTACCCATTGTCTAACCAATTTGATAGTTTTATATACCGACGTGTTAAGGAAGAATTTTACCATTCACTTAATTTATATTTATATATAAACATTTATATATACTTGTATACATATATTTTAACAAACTTAATTATAAAAAAGAGTAATTTTTGGGGATTCAGTATTTCGGTTATAACTCAGCCATTTTTTAACCGATTTGACAGATTTATATACCGACGTGTTGAAGAAGAAATTTACCATTTACTTTAGTTATAAAGCTTGGACTCGGGTGATCTATGGTTCCCTAGGTTACTAGCTAATGATTCCAAGCCAGATGCCATAAATCTTAAAGAGTCTAAAAACCTAAGCTCAATTTTTTTTAAGTTTTATAATCTCGCACCTTTGCAAGTTGTTTTGAAATTATATGCTGAGGAATATTTTGCTTCACTTTTCTTATGTACAACTCATTTATATAATCATCAATTTCTTCATCGGTATATACCCGAACAGTATGCGACAAAGAAATGTATAATTCTTTATTTATTGGAATTACATTAGTCTCGCCTTTAATACTAAGTAATTCTTTAATAAATAAGTGACAATCATATTTTGAAAAATTGTGGAAAAATATAGGAATAAAATTTGGTATTTTACAATTTAAATTACACGAATTGTGTGCAGCCCCTCTATATTTTCCCGATAAGTGACAGTGATCTCTCACAGCTAGTTCATCGCCTAGTGCTAAACCGCAAATATGACAGTTGATAGAATTTAAAAATTGTTCTTCTTCTAAGGGGGTTAATGGATACATGGGGACAATTTTCTCATAATAATTCTTATAAATTTGTCTACATTAATTTATTAAGTTATCTACAAAATGTTGTCCTACATTCACACTGCTACTACAGTACTTTTCGCTTATAGTCACATCCTTTAGTTGCAACCATAACGTGGACTATATCGCTTATGTGACTATAAGGCTTATTTATTCATTATAAATTACACTGAAATCAGGCTTATGGTTTTACAACAGAGTTGCATACTGTATAAAAACTAATTAAAATAATAACAAGATATTTCATAGGTGATAAGAACGGCAAAAACTAATATTTTACGAGTAGAGAGTTGATGACAAAAATTAAATGATTTGATTCATTCTTTCTTTGGACAGCTTTTTGATTCGAAAATTAAAAAGAACTTAGTAAATGTTGCTAATGTGACTATAACGCCATTAATTTGCTTTACTTATCCCTTTGATGACTGTTGATGGATGGCATATATGGCAAATGTGCTTATATCGCTAAATGGACTATAACGTTAAAACTTTATATTAATTTTACTTATAGGGGCAAAATAAACAGATAAAATGGACTATATCGCTAATGTGACTATAAGCGTTGTGACTATAAACGAAAAGTACTGTATCACTACTACTAAACATTTTAAACTTATCTAAATTTTCATTAAAATTACACTTAATATTAAAACAATATGCACATGGTATATGTTTTTTTATACATCTACTATTTTCATTAACACTACTTACATCTACTTCCTCGAGAATACATTCGAAATCTGCATACACTAAGAATGGAACTTCCATCTGCCTTTCATAATGCTGATATTTAATTATAGATTTTTCTCCCTCCGGCATCTTGGGAATACATTCTCCACACTCTCTCTCCTTGTGGATTACAATTCTCTCCGGTATAGTTGTATGGTAGACACAACTATTACAAAATATAATTCTTCCATTATGTGTTGATAGTTGATTTAAAAGAAGGCTAAAAATAAATAAAAATTAATTAATTTGATAGAATAGATTTTTTTTTACAAAGTTTTTTGTTCATTTTATACTAATTACCTAGAAATATTCTTTATTAAAATATAGTGCTTTTTACTCCCGCACGCACTTTCCAAAAGCAGCAAATTAATATGTACTTACTTTTCACTTTTTGTGATGTAGTATGGACCAACAACCGTTTTCAATTTTCGGTCGAACCCGAACACATTTATACTTATTTCCAGGGTTTAAAAGCAT
This sequence comes from Pollenia angustigena, assembly GCA_930367215.1. Classification (NCBI taxonomy): domain Eukaryota; kingdom Metazoa; phylum Arthropoda; class Insecta; order Diptera; family Polleniidae; genus Pollenia; species Pollenia angustigena. The sequence goes on from OV884059.1 coordinate 34,567,939, forward strand.
CCATCAGCTGAATGCTTTTTATTTTTGCTTTTGCCACTGCTATTGAAATTTGTAATTTTTTTTCCAACAGCCAATGTTTTGTTTTTCGTTTGTGCAAAAAAGCAAATCTCCTATTTTGTATATTTTTATTTTCTGACAACTGCTTTTTTACCAGCCAGCGACAAAAATGGACAACCACATAAAAAGCAAAAGCTAAAAAAAATTATTTCGCCTTTTGCTTTTTTACTTTTTCCTGAAAGAAGAGCTAGTTAAAAAAGACAAACCAAAAAAAAAATCTAAAATTCAAAGAACAAAAATTCTTCTCTGGCTGGTTATAACAAAAAGCCGATTCAATAAAATGAAAAGCAGCGGAAGTGTGTGCTAAAAGCAGTCTGAGCAGAGCTATTAGCTCTGCAAAAAGGCAGATTACAACGAAAAAATACTGATCAGTGTACAAGCAACATGGTTTTTTTATGGTGATGAGGAAAAATAAATTTTTGCCTTTCTTTAGTAATGTTGTAGTAATGTTGTTGTTGCTCGCCAAACAAATAAAAAATTCTTGTTGTGTTTGTTTTGCATGAAAAATATCACTTGTCGTCGTCGAGTATTTTTTTTCGCAATCATGTGCCTTTGCAACCTTTTTTGCTGCTTTTATCTCCTATTTTGCGGCTATTAGCATGCATTGGTTTTTGATTTGGCGGCTGTTTGACAGAAGCTGTTTGTTTCATTCTTTTTCCTACCTATTTTTTCCTACAACATAAAAGTAATTGCCGTTGCTTTTTGAGTTCCATCAAATTGTTAAAAAAGCAAAAGCTGAAAAAAGCCAGTGCCAATTATTTTGTGTGTTTATTTTGCTGCTGCTTTTGAAAAGTGTGGGCTTTTTTAGCAGTGGAACTTGTCGGCTTTTTAATTTTGATTTTTTTTTTAATAGGAAAAAGGCAAAATTTGGCTGCTTTTGCTAATATGGCGATAGCATTTTAAACCCTGCTTATTTCCTTATTGTTTTTTTCAAAATACTTTATATCCTTCACATCAGTTGGAAATTTCATTGAAGTGAAGTTAAGTATTATACTGGAATCAAGCGTAATAATTTGCTCAGAAATATCATTAATTTTATAAATTGTCTGCCTATGTGCATTAATATCATCACCATTATAAAATGCTGCTATAATACTCCACTTAAAACAGAAGACGTCATTATTTTGGACGTCAACGCAAGCATGTTTTCCTATCAGCTCTTTAGGTGTTGGTATATACTGGGATCCGGATAATGGTGATGCTTTATTAATATTGATTTCCAGACATTTTATTTGGATAAGCGTCCAACCAGAATCTCTTTCTTGAAACTCAGACATCTTTGCTTTAATTTTTTCAAATTGAAGTGTAAGATCTGAGTTTATATTGTCTGCCCTTGATAAACGTATCATTTCTGTATTGTGATACATATCAGTTTCGGGCTTATCAGGATGTGCCGGTAACTTGTATCGAGCAGTAAGTTCCAAATTGAATTTCACAATTATGTGCTCAGCCAGACAATTATTTAATAATTTCTGAACGTATATTTGTCCTTCTTTCAAATATTCATTCACATTCAAATTCAAATCTCCTTTCGGAAAACGATATGTTAAAAGTCGAGATTTAAATGAATTTTTTATTAGTTGAATCCGGTTTCCAATTTTTTCCTGTACATTTTTCTTGTGTTCGGGTTGTGAGCAATGAATAAACCATTGTTGAGGTTGAATTTTAGCATTACAATCCTCACACATAGTAAAAGTTTCTGCATATAACTCAGGCTGTTGTTGTTTGAATGGTATATTTGATTGTAACATCGATATACGCTTCCTAGATGCAGCCGATGTTGAAGGATATTTATTCATTTCTTCTACTTGTTGTTGTTGCTGTTGTTGTTGTTGTTGTTGCGGTTGTTGATGCTACTGCTGCTGTTGTTGCGGCTGTTGTTGTTGCTGGTGTTGTTGTTGTTGCGGTTGTTGATGCTGCTGCTGTTGTTGTTGTTGTTGCTGTTGTTGACGAAGAAAATCTATATGAATTTCAACATGTTTCTTTTTTTCCATAGATGTCATGGATATATGATTACATATATCACATGGCATATGAATTGTGCTATGTTTTTTTTTTAATTTTTTTATTTTTGTATAGATTTTGGCATATTTTACAAATTATTACACTAGCCATTATTATTTTTAAATTTTTATTTCTTTTTTTTTATTTTTAAAAACACTAACTTTCTTTAGCAAGTTTACTTTAGAAACTAAATGAAAAGAATATATTTAAACCTTATATACACTTCAAATATCTATACAGTCGATCACGCAAGCAAGCAAAAACAACAACAACAATATCTCACCATCTGGCTACCCATAAAACACACAAAAAAAGGGCTTATCAGAAATGTGTGTTTTTCTCCCAAACAATCCATAAACACACACAAAAAATAAAAATAAATATTTTTTAATCCAAATTTTTAATATTTTTAATTAGGCTTAAGTTCATGAAATTTAATTTTTATTAAATTATTTTTATGAAGAAAGGAATTTTTACAACATGAAAATCAATTAAAATTGTTATTGATAATCTTTCATTCTTGACGTGGCTCGGGCTCGAACCCTGGCCGGCAGGTTACCATGACATGTTTCGATCGCAACCACTCGATCTCCTCAGATGGATTTGCCGTCTTACACTCGCAGCCATCGACGACTGCTGACGTCACTAGTCAAACATCAATCCTTAAACCAAATTGTATTTTAACATTTGGTAGATCGAAATTTGCTTTCCTGAATGATTATCCATTTTAATTGATTTTACATGTTTTTTCCTTTACTTCTGTTTTTTCGTACTTTCGTCAAGAATTTTTCTTGAAGTCCAAGTACATTTTTTTGGTTTTTCACTTTGTCTTTCTCTTTTCTGTTGACCTTTTTCAGCACAACTTGAAGGACAAATGTACACATAGAGCTCGTGCCTTAGCTTTAACAATAATTAGTATTGTGGTTATTTTGTTGAACCATTTATGGTTTTTAATCCAAATTTTTAATATTTTTAATTAGGCTTAAGTTCATGAAATTTAATTTTTATTAAATTATTTTTATGAAGAAAGGAATTTTTACAACATGAAAATCAATTAAAATTGTTATTGATAATCTTTCATTCTTGACGTGGCTCGGGCTCGAACCCTGGCCGGCAGGTTACCATGACATGTTTCGATCGCAACCACTCGATCTCCTCAGATGGATTTGCCGTCTTACACTCGCAGCCATCGACGACTGCTGACGTCACTAGCCAAACATCAATCCTTAAACCAAATTGTATTTTAACATTTTGTAGATCGAAATTTGCTTTCCTGAATGATTATCCATTTTAATTGATTTTACATGTTTTTTCCTTTACTTCTGTTTTTTCGTACTTTCGTCAAGAATTTTTCTTGAAGTCCAAGTACATTTTTTTGGTTTTTCACTTTGTCTTTCTCTTTTCTGTTGACCTTTTTCAGCACAACTTGAAGGACAAATGTACACATAGAGCTCGTGCCTTAGCTTTAACAATAATTAGTATTGTGGTTATTTTGTTGAACTATTTATGGTTTTTAATCCAAATTTTTAATATTTTTAATTAGGCTTAAGTTCATGAAATTTAATTTTTATTAAATTATTTTTATGAAGAAAGGAATTTTTACAACATGAAAATCAATTAAAATTGTTATTGATAATCTTTCATTCTTGACGTGGCTCGGGCTCGAACCCTGGCCGGCAGGTTACCATGACATGTTTCGATCGCAACCACTCGATCTCCTCAGATGGATTTGCCGTCTTACACTCGCAGCCATCGACGACTGCTGACGTCACTAGTCAAACATCAATCCTTAAACCAAATTGTATTTTAACATTTGGTAGATCGAAATTTGCTTTCCTGAATGATTATCCATTTTAATTGATTTTACATGTTTTTTCCTTTACTTCTGTTTTTTCGTACTTTCGTCAAGAATTTTTCTTGAAGTCCAAGTAAATTTTTTTGGTTTTTCACTTTGTCTTTCTCTTTTCTGTTGACCTTTTTCAGCACAACTTGAAGGACAAATGTACACATAGAGCTCGTGCCTTAGCTTTAACAATAATTAGTATTGTGGTTATTTTGTTGAACTATTTATGGTTTTTAATCCAAATTTTTAATATTTTTAATTAGGCTTAAGTTCATGAAATTTAATTTTTATTAAATTATTTTTATGAAGAAAGGAATTTTTACAACATGAAAATCAATTAAAATTGTTATTGATAATCTTTCATTCTTGACGTGGCTCGGGCTCGAACCCTGGCCGGCAGGTTACCATGATATTTTTCCAAAAAAAGGTCTTATCAGAAATGTGTGTTTTTCTCCAAAACAATCCATAAACACACACAAAAAATAAAAATAAATATTTTTCCAATTTCTTCCTCAAGGTCTGTCTGTCGGTCTGTGTATCTGTCCATATTCAAGACACAATACCCTTATCATCTCACACCCCATAAATTATTAATTTTAATATCAGCGCTTTGAAAAAAATTGTCCACAACAAATATTTCCAAAAATCAAGTGCATCTACAAGTACTCAGGATGTCTGTCTGCCTATTGATCTACATCAGTGATAACCAAGCCCCGAACTGAGAAAGCCCCGAACGCACGCACACAAAGATATTATGTGCTTGTGTGTGGTCGCAGAGACTGATGATAGTCTGATGTTTTGAAACGAACAAAGTTGTAATATACATGTGAATTGCCGGCCATGTCTGTGTGAAAAATACGATTATTGACTGGCTCGCGAGTCTATGGAGTGGTTATCACTGATCTACATGCATGCATACATATCCACAAAAACTAAATCACATCTTTTTCAAGTGCATCTACACAGTAAGTCCGTCTATCGATCACAACAAAGGAAAGGCTTCAACAATGCACCCAACACTTGTGCATTGGTCCCCCAACATTTTTCTAAATCTCAGCTTTATTGCTATCCTATAAAATTTAAGGATTTTTTTACGACTTTGTTTTTAAATTTTTTAAAAAATTTGACCAACTTTAACACGTGTTCATGAATTTCCCCCTAATTTTTTTCCAAATGCTCAGTTTTATGGCTTTTTTTTAATTTATGACATTTTAATTGACATTTTTATGGCTGTTTTTTAAATTTATGACCTTTATAACGACTTAAAAAATCAACGATGACCTTTAATGGCTTTTATTACTTTCCCCCAATACTAAACCTATAGGAAGTTGACCTTTTAACGACTTAAAAAACCAACGATGACCTTTAATGGCTTTTATTACTTTCCCCCATACTAAACCTATAGGAAGTTGACCTTTTAATGGCTTTAAATCCAAAGTGAAGCAACTCTCTCATTACCCATATACTGTTGTTTGAATATCATTAAAATGAAATATGGCCCGAATAAGAGACAACCGGTTTTGAACTTCGCTTTTCACAAGGACCCAGCATATATATACTTTATAGGGTGTAGGATCAATATTGTAGAAATTACAAACGGAATGACAAAGTTATATATACCCTTTTTACCTTCGGTGAAGGGTATAAGAAGAGTAATTTTTGGGAATTCAGTATTTCGGTTATAACTCAGGCATTTTTTAACCGATTTGACAGATTTATATTTACTTGAGTTATAAAGTTTGGACTCGGAGAGATATATGGTTCCCGAAAGTGGTTATTTAAAAAAAAAATTAAATCTGGTCATAAAATATGTTCTACTAAAAAAAATCCGATATTTTGGTATCTACGTCATATCCATAGTACGTATGGCAGCCCTAAAATGTAGGTTTTTTAGCCCATTTTTGAAGTATTTTGCTCATAAATTACCCATTGTCTAACCAATTTGATAGTTTTATATACCGACGTGTTAAGGAAGAATTTTACCATTCACTTAATTTATATTTATATATAAACATTTATATATACTTGTATACATATATTTTAACAAAGTTAATTATAAACAAGTAAGAGTGCTATATTCGGCTATGCCGAATCTTATATACCCTTCACCATGGTTTGGAAAGAACAGAAGTTTATATATATATTTAAATATATGTATATATATATGTATATTTATAAAATATATATAGTTTAGTTTTATTTAATTATTTGCACATGATTGCGTGCTATTAAATATATTAAAAGTTTAATTAATATATAGCACGTTAAGTTTTGATCGAATTTCAGTATTTGGTCATACCGACATCTTAAAGTATAAAATTACCATTTACTTTGGTGATAAAACTTGTAGTCGGGAAGTTCTATGGTTCACGAAAATAGGTATTAAAAAAAAAACTATATTTTTGACATTACTTTTTTTCTAAGTTTCCGAGTTTTTCTAAAGATTTCCGATATTTTGATATCTAAAACGTAAGAATAGGTCATAATACAGCTCTAAAATTTTAGCTTTTATAAAAATGTTAATGTTTTTAGTCCTTTTTTGGAGTATTTTGCACATAACTTAACCATTTTTAACCGATTTGGCAGATTTATATACCAACGTGCTTAAAAATAATATTTCCATTAAATTGGCTTTTAGGCATATATATATATACCTACATATGTGTACATATATTTAAGCAAACTTAATTATAAAAAAAACAAACTTAATTATAAAAAGAGTAACTTTTGGGATTTCAGTATTTTGATTATAACTCATCCATTTTTTAACCGATTTGACAGATTTATATACCGACGTGTTTAGCAAGAAATTTAACATTTACTTGTGTTATAAAACTTGGACTCGGGAAGATCCATGGTTACCGAAAATGGGTATTTAAAAAAAATTTTGGTCATAACTTTTTTTTATCTGAACCGATTTTCCCGAGTTCTTTATAAAATATGTTCTACTAAAAATTTCCGATATTTTGGTATATAAGTCATATCCATAGGACATATGACAGCCCTAAAATTTAGGTTTTTATACAATTTTTAATTTTTTTTGTACGGGAGGTACCACGCCCACTTCTCCTATCCCGCCCACATTTTGTAGGGTGGTGTGTATTGACAACCTAAATGTGTGTACCTAATTTGGAAACTTTGGCTCTTACCGTTCTCCAGATATACAGAAAAAAGCAATAAAAATACAACAACAACAAGGGATTTTTGGAAAAAATTAGAGGCAGTCGTGGTTTTTTGATCATATCTCAGCCATTTGTGGACCGATCTTGCTGAATTTCAATAGCACGAAATGGTGGACTATATGTGACATAAATGTAAAACAACCTAGCCGCTATCATGTCTGGTTTTCCCGGAAAACACATATCAAGCGTAAGACGGACAGACGGACGGATATCGTTAAATCAACTTCTCTCCTCATAAGGACCCAGAATATATATACTTTATAGGGTCTAAGATCAATATTGTAGAAATTACAAACGGAATGACAAACTTATATATACCCTTTTCCACCTGTGGTGAAGGGTATAAAAATGAAATCAATAAAAAAAAAAAAAGGGTATAAAAAGGGTAAATTAAAAGGCGTAAATATGTATAAAATATACTTATATGAAGTTCATAAATATATTTAAAAAATTTTAAAAAGTGAAAAACTGACCAATTTCTTTTTAGATAAAAAGATTTATAAAATAAAAAAACAAAAAATAAAAAACAAAAAAAAGAATGGAATGAATGGGATTTGAACCAGTAAACCAATAAGACATTGTTAAGAGGCAGACCGTTTAGACCGTTCGACCATCGAACCGCATGAGAAGTCGTTGTTGATTTGAGTATGTGATATCCATAATTATTTATATTAAATTAAAGTATGTATGTGTTTGTTGTTTGTGTGTAATACAGAAGGTAATATTAAATAAAAAAAAAAAAGAAGTTTACCGCAAGTATTTTAAATGAAAAAAACCACAAAAAAAACAACTATTTTACAGGGTTACCATTAACCGTTTTGAAACGTAAACTTTCGTTTTGGTTAATAAAAGTCGCAAACCAATTTAAATGTTTTTTATTTATCAACAATACAACATAAACATACCAAGAAATTGCTTAAATTGTGTATGCTTTTAAATCGCTTTTGTGCAGAAGATCACGTGATTTGAAATCACATGTGCCTACTGAAATCACACGTGTGATATTTTAGCGTCCCGTTTTTGTGTGATCTTCAATTGCAGAAAGCACACCAAGAAACACAACAACGGTATGACTTTCAAAACACCACAAAGTCACAGGTGTGATTTCAGAACAGGCCCGTATATAGGTATATATGAATATATTTTTGTATAAATTGTCTAAAAAAGTGACTGATATGTTATCAATGTCAGCAATAAAAAGGCAAAGATTGCTTTTAATATTTTGACGACACTAGATGACTGTTCGTTATGTTAGCGGTTTTTTGTAGTCGTAAAATTATATGATGAGGGCATTTCTAATATTCCCTAAATACAATTTTTTTTAGAGTGGATAACCCTGCTTGTTTGTATGGTTTTTAAGCAGTGTGACCATTTTGGCAATTTTGCAGCTTTACTTAGATTAAACATTTTAATTTAGCTAAAATACTTTCATTAAGCGCTTCGCATTTTTTTAAGCATTTTAATTGAATGTTTCTAGCTTTTTTAGAATTATTTTAAAAATTGAAGAATAGGTATTGATATAACTTAAGTTTTTTATGTATTATAATAAATTATAATAAATTTTGACTAAAAAAAATAGTTGTAGTCAAAATGAAATTTCGTATGGAAATGGATAATTCTTATTTTATTGTAAAAAAATTTTCATTTTATTTTTTTACAAGACGATAAGCCTGCATGTTTGGGCGATTTTTAATGAAGACTTTTAAGTAGTGTGGGAATTTTTTATTTTTGAAAGTAAATTCAGCACAAAAAACTTAGATTTAGCTGTAAAATTTCCATTTGGCATTTTATTAGCTTTTTAGAAAAATGTTTTAAGCTTCTTTTGATTAATTTTTAAAGTTGGATGAAATAGTCTTAAGCGGCCCATACACTTGCAATATTACTGTATATGATATTCGCCATATTATTTAAATTTTGTCCTATATTATGCAATAAGTCGCACAATGGTTTCATTCATTCAATAAAAAGGTGAACATAAACTATAGGATAGCATAAACAGCATTATACAATGTTGCCAACACATTTCACTTTCTTTTCGTTGTGCAATAAAAATCAAAAGTCTTTTGATTGTTGCCAATATATTGTGCTACCATCGAATATATCACATACACATTGGCGATATAATTGTACAATACGTAAAATTGAACAATTTTATTGCAAGTGTATGATCCGCTTTAGCGATTAAAACTAAAATAAATTGTTATAAACTAACTTTTACGCAATTAATGATGACTGTTTTTTTAAAATATAAAAAAAATAATCTGGTCTAAATATGTCTGTAAATTCTTTTAAATCAAAATAGCTATAAAACCGTTTGTATTTTGTTTTTATTAGAGGGCCTTCCAATTTCAAGGTTAACCAATTGTGGTATTTATATCTGATGCTTTATCAAATCTACCTAAATACTTGTTTAAATATTACCATTTATTTTAATTTTGTTTAAAATGAGTCACTTAAATGTATAAGGATTTAAAACAATATAATGAACAACTTTAAGAATTATTTGTAGCGTTTTCAAAATAATTTTTAGCATTTCTTTGCCTTGCCTAATGTCAGAGTAAGCTGTGAACAAATTTTAAGATCTGTTTCTATGTCATTGGGTTCGTCAATAAAATTATCCTAACTTAAATGTTTCTAGCTTTTTGATTAAATTAAACATTTACGTACGCAAATACTTATTGTTGAATGTTTTGTTTTCAAATAACAAATGGGATTTTTTTTAGAAATAATAATATTTTTTAAAAATAATATGGCAACACGTGTAAGATTTTTGAATTGAAATGTAAGAAGAGACAATCCGTCTCTATAACTGAAAAAAAAGCAACAATCATGAAAACAATGCCTACCCAAGGCGAATTAACTACAGGTGGTGTCGAAACGGCATCTGATTTTGACAGTTCGGGCTTATTTGTTTTGATTTGTTAGTGTTTTGCTAATAATGGTTGACATTTCGAGCTAATGGCACTAACAATGCAATGCAAAAAGCCGTATGTTGTTTCTGTTGTTTTTGGATTGTTGTAGTTCCGACACCACCTGTAGTTGAATTTGCCTTGTGCCTACCAATACACATAAATAACTTTTGCATATTCGTACATACTTAGGTATTTAAATTTAAGCCAAAAACAAATTGTAAAATATTTTTTTTGTTTCACATGTAAGGCGAACGATGCATATTTATATTGTCAATAAAATGAAAAAATCAAAAATCGCTGAATAATTTTAAAATCGTTTATAGAAATATTTATGGAAAAAGTTAAAAAATTTTTGTTTGGTAAAGGTGGAGATGCCGAGATTTGAACCCCGGCAATATAACAAACAAACCTTCTTGGGCAACCGCCCAGACCATTGAGCTATTAACCTTGTTAATAATAAAGCATTATAATAGAATATACTTCGTCATATTATTAGTTTAATTTGTAGGTATGTATTTTTCAATTAAAGCGAACAATCATGTACAAGCATGTGTACATGTTTCAAATAAAAAAACAAAAAAACAACAACCACAAGGGTTTTTTTTGGAAAAATTAGAGGCAGTCGTGGTTTTTTGATCATATCTCAGCCATTTGTGGACCGATCTTGCTGAAATTCAATAGCAAGAAATGGTGGTCTATATGAGTTATTTTGGCTATAAAACTTGGACTCGGGAAGATCTATGGTTCCTGAGAATGGGTATTTTTCAAAAAAAAATTAATATTTTGGTCATAAATTTTTCGTATCTGAACCGATTTTCCCGAGTTTTTTATAAAATATGTTCTACTAAAAATTTCCGATATTTTGGTATATAAGTCATATCCATAGGACATATGACAGCCCTAAAATTTAGGTTTTTATACAATTTTTTTTTGTACGGGAGGTACCACGCCCACTTCTCCAATCCCGCCCACATTTTGTAGGGTGGTGTGTATTGACAACCTTAATGTTTGTACCTAATTTGGAAACTTTGGCTCTTGCCGTTCTCCAGATATACAGAAAACAGCAATAAAAATACAACAAAAAGGGATTTTTGGAAAAAATTAGAGGCAGTCGTGGTTTTTTGATCATATGTCAGCCATTTGTGGACCGATCTTGCTGAATTTCAATAGCAAGAAATGGTGGACTATATGTGACATAAATGTAAAACAACCTAGCCGCTATCATGTCTGGATTATCCGGAAAACACATATCAAACGTAAGACGGACAGACGGACATCGTTAAATCAACTTCTCTTCTCATATGGGCCCAGAATATATATACTTTATGGGGTCTAAAATCAATATTGTGGAAATTACAAACGTTATGACAAACTTATATATACCCTTTTACACCTGTGGTGAAGGGTATAAAAAGAGTAATTTTTGGGGACTCAGTATTTCGGTTATAACTCAGCCATTTTTTAACCGATTTGACAGATTTATATACCGACGTGTTGAAGAAGAAATTTACCATTTACTTTAGTTATAAAGCTTGGACCCGGGTGATCTATGGTTCCCGAAAGTGGGTATTTAAAAAAAAAAATTTAATTTTGGTCATAACTTTTTTGTATCTGAACCGATTTTTTTTATAAAATATGTTCTATGTTTCCGATATTTTGGTATATAAGTCATATCCATAGGACATGTGGCAGCCGTAAAATTTAGGTTTTTATACAATTTTTAATTTTTTTTGTACGGGAGGTACCACGCCCACTTCTCCAATTCCGAGGATGGAGTGTATTGGCAACCTAAATGTGTGTACCTAATTTGGAAACTTTGGCTTTTGCCGTTCCCCAGATATACAGCAAAAAGTAATAAAAATACAACAAACACAAGGGATTTTTACAAAAAAATTAGAGGTAGTCGTGGTTTTTTGCTCATATCTCAGCCATTTGTGGACCGATCTGGCTGAATTTCAATAGCAAAATTAAAATAAGAATACCTGACATAAAGATTCCCCAACCAAGTCCCCATCACATCTGGGGGCTTCGGAAAGCTCATTTCAACAGACAGACGGACAGATGGACAACCGGTTTTGAACTTCGCTTTTCATAAGAACCCAGAATATATATATATATATATATATATATATATATACTTTATAGGGTATAGGATCAATATTGTAGAAATTATAAACGGAATGACAAAGTTATATATACCCTTTCTACCTTCGGTGAAGGGTACAAAAACACAGTATTTGACACAACAATAACTTGGTGTGGAGAACTCTGAAAAAGAAACAAATGAATTCGTGCAGGGCTTTAGTACATTGTATAAGTGTACATAACTTTTACAATAACAATTTAAAATAATAAAATAACTAACAAATACAAAGATTACTAATTAATTAATCTAATTCTTAACTAAAGTTACTTTCGTAACAATATGACCCGTAAAAAGCTTAGTGTTGTAAAATATGTGTTATTTAGACTACCCAGTATATATTGTTTTTGATAACACAGTACAACAGCCAATCTGGGGGGTGAGAAATTCCAAGTCAGGGTGATGGTACTAGGTCAGTATAGTAAAACCCTCAAAGGGTTTGGCGTTCGTATGTGTCAGTTTTTTTTTATGACATTTTAAATTTTTTCCTAATCTTGATGTTTTTTCGCTTAGTTGTAACATTTTGGCAAAAACGTAGTTTAACATAACTCGAGAACCACTTGTCCGATTTTGATGAAACACATTTGGAAAAATTAAGAATTACAATTTCTCTAATCTGTTTCTATACCGTTTTCCTAATGTGCAACACTTTCGAAGTTAAAAATGAATGTATGAAGAAAAAAAATATTTTTTGCCCAAAAAATTTGAACTTTTTATTTTTAATTCATAAAAAATCCACAACAGAAAAAAAAAGTTTCAAGTCCTATTACTTTCACGTGAAGTCGCATAACCTATGAAATAAATGAGACATAAATCATGAAAAACGATGAACGCGTTTCGCTTTTATTAACAATTAAGTGAAGGTATGCATTTCAAAAATTTGCTCGAGATATGCACAAAATTCTTTGCAAAAACATTTATGACTTTTTTTATGATTCTTAGAATTCAAAAAAAAAAAAGTAATTAACAAAAGGTTATTTAATTTTTATGATTGCGGTAGCAAAGTAATAAGCGGTAATAAATGTGCGTGGACAATTGAAAGGAAAAAAGGAAAGTGCACTTTTTTAATTATTTGGGGTTTTCCGTTGGCTACCTGTATGATTTTTTTACAGAAATTGCACCCACATCTATTAGTGCTCATGTTTTGGAACGTACCTGTCAGTAAAATATTGAAAAATACGTTGTATTTATAGGTGAACACCGATTTTTGTCATTCAACAAGTGCCGACGAACGCGAACAGTAAAAGTGATTTTTCTCCAGTTTTTTAAAAGTGAACAAAAGAGAACAGAATATGGAACTGTGCAAGCCAGATATAAATAGCTTTTGCTACTGCTGTGGTCAAAATGTCTCAACACATAAAAAAAGGGGAAATTTCAGTACTGATTTTGTTCAAACATACGAGATTTACTTCAACCAAAATGTTATAGTGAACGAAAATTGGGTACCAAATATTGTGTGTAAAAGCTGCTACAACCGTCTAATGGATTGGAACAATAGAAGACGTGAAAGTATGCCATTCGGTATCCCAATGACTTGGACTAATCCTGGCGAAGGTCACAATCCATTGAATTGCTATGCATGTGCGAATAAAGGAGCCGCAAAAAGGATAAGAAAATCGTATAATTACGTTGGTGTTGCAAGTGCCGCAACACCATTGCCTCATTCGGACCACATTCCTGTGCCAAAAGCTTCTAGCCCAGATATTTTCTCTTCTACTACTGCTCCGACATATCATGCACGTGATGATCCCCCATATGAGCCATCAGTATCCACTGAGCCAATTTTAATAAATCAAAATAAGCTTGATTCAATTGTTGCCAAGTTGGAATTAACACAGCATAAATCGGAAGAGCTGGCTTCCATTTTGAAATCAAACAATTTGTTGGCACCCGGTGTGAAAGTCACAGCTTATCGAAGTCGTCAGGCAACACTCCAAAGTTTATTCCTTGTGAATGATGAAAAAACTTCTGCATATTGCCCGGATGTAGGAAAATTGATGGACGCAATGGAAATAAAATATGAAGCAGATGACTGGAGATTATTTATTGACAGTTCAAAACTCAGCTTGAAGGCGGTTTTACTGCATAAGACCAATAAAAAACCTTCAGTTCCAATCGCCTATAGTACAGAAACGAAAGAAACATATGATGCACTGGAAAATATTTTAAAAATGGTTAACTACGCCAAACATATGTGGCGCACATGCTGCGATTTAAAAGTTGTAGCAATGCTTTGCGGTCTTCAAAGCGGCTATATAAAATATATGTGCTTTTTGTGCGATTGGGACACACGATTTTCCGGTGACCAATATGCATGCCACGGATGGAAACTCAGAGAGCACAGCAGGTTACAAAGGGCCAATATTATTCATGAGCCTCTAGTGCCGAAGGAGAAGATATTGCTGCCTCCACTGCATATTAAACTTGGAATTGTTAAGAATTTTATCAAAACTGTCGCCAAAAGAGATGAAGTTTTCTTGTGTTTGAAACTAATTTACCCGAGACTCAGCGAAAGTAAAACTAAAGAAGGTAAGTTATAATATCACATTCATTTCCCATGATTTTCCATCTTAACAAATTAATTTTTTCCAATCAGGCGTACTAAATGGTCCAGATATACGAAAGCTGATTAAAAGTGACGCATTCAACAATATTTTGATTGACGCTGAATTGAATGCATGGCAGGCAATCAAAGAAGTAATAGAAGGCTTGTTGGGAAAGCATCGTTCTAACAACTACGATGTCTCTGTCGCAAGGATGTTAAGAGCATTCTCGGAAATTGGTGTCCATATGTCCTTGAAAATCCATTATTTACATCATCATCTGGAATACTTCAGCAAACAATTGGCTACCGAATCTGATGAACAAGGTGAACGCTATCATCAAGTTGATATGCCATTTGAAATGAGGTAATACTGATTTTTTATTTTTTCAAACTCATTTTAATAAAACAAAAACTTACAGATATAGAGGCAAAAAGTCGCCGAGTCCAATAATTGCGGAAATTTGCTGGTGGAGTTAGCTTGTGTGGCAAGACAAGGATGATCTTGATGATAAAGAATTTTCAGGAGATGCAGAAGGGCCAACAGTGGAGTCACACATTGACATTATGTGTGGTTCAGAAACTGATGATAGCGATGAATGCGATGCCACTAGTCCCGAACAACCACCATCGAAAAAGTCTAGGCAATATTTATTAAAATAAATAAAAATAAATAAATAAAATATTATAAAAATGTTTACTTAATTTTTTTAGTAGTTTATGGCCAGAAGTCTGGAGTTATTGGGGAAAATTAATAAAAAAGGCGATAAATGACACTTTTTTGAATAAAAACAAATATCAATATTCTTGTCAAAATGGGATACCTTCACTTAATTGTAAATAAAAGCAGAACGCGTTAATCGATTTCTATGATCTATGTCGCATTTTGTTTATAGGTTATGTGACTTTACATGAAATTAATAACACTTGATCCTTTTTTCCGTTTTGGATTTTTTATGAATTTAAAAAAAAATAATTTAATTTTTAGGCAAAAAAATATTTTTTTTTCTCCACAAATTTATTTTTACCGGCAAAACTGTTGATTATAAAGAAAAACGTTATATGAACGAATTAAAGAAATTGTAATTCTAAATTTTTTTGAGTTTGTTTTAGCAAAATCGGACAAGTGGTTCTCGAGTTATGTTAAACTGCGTTTTTGCCAAAATGTTACAACTAAGCGAAAAAACATCAACATAAGGAAAAAATTTAAAATGTCATAAAAAAAACTGACACATACGAACGCCAAACCCTTTGAGGGTTTTACTATACTGACCTAGTACCATCACCCTGACTTGGAATTTCTCACCCCCCAGACAATAATCCCAAAAATGTTCCATAGTGTAATTGATGCATTGCATTTTAATAATTATAAATTCGTAGCAAATGTATTTATTAAATGAACTTCTGTGGAAGCTTTTAGACTTGTTTAGTTTGTACATGACTTTTAATTTTGTTTCTAGTTAAATAACATACAAAAATACATGAATACTTGATTTTTGGTACTCGGTACCCTGAAGAATATGCAGTTAGAAGTATTCATATATTTATAAGGTTTACATCTCTAAAATATTAATGCAATCCCTGCAAGAAATGGCTGATGTAACCTAGGGTTTACACTTGCAAGTGCAAGTTCGAAAAACTCAATACACTCACCCTTTTTTACTAACACCATCACATTTTTCGTACTTGCAGCCCAACTTGCAAGAGAATTTGCTTGCAAGTAAATTTTTGACACTTGCAGCAAGTAAAATGACAAATGAAGAAACAGTGTTACCATGGATGACTTTTGTATCAATTTACTAGTACTTAGTAATATAAAAGTTATGTTTATAGCGAATTTTCTGTGTATTAATAAAAAATAACACGTAAAAAAGAGAACAACTATACAACAACCCATCTCAATGGTAATTTTATCATAAATTTCAAGCATTTTGAAAAAAAATTGTTAATGAAAAATATTTTCTCAGTAATATTATGAAATCGCCACTACGGCAATACTGGAGTCAGAAATTTTATAAAATAAACATAATTTTTTCATCAAGATGGACCAAAAATTAAATAAAGAAGGAATTATTTAATTTATTTTGTTATAACTTGTTAATATTTTTAACATGGTAATGTTGTTAAACCAAAAAAACAAAGTTTTTTTATAGGATGTTTTCGCTTCGAGAACATTTGAAAAATGAACTTACAACTGACTGTGTAAACACTCAAGCTACTTGCAAGACTTTCGGCTTTTTCTTCGACTTTTTCGTTGATAATACGTATATACTACTTGCAAGTAATTACTTGCATGTGTAAAGGCAGGGTAAACCAACACATAGAAAATTTATAAACTAACACACTTGCAGCAATTTTACATAAAATTTCTGATGTTGGCGTTGCCATAGTGGGGGTTTTCTTACAAATATATTGGTAATTTTTCTATTATACTTCATTTTGCTACGGCATCATTTTTATATACGTATTTGCTCTTCAAAGTATATTTTTAAAAAGTTTAAGTGTTTTTCTACTTTTTTTAATTAATTTCATGCAAATATTTTTATATTTTATATTATGGAATTGTGGAGAATTTTTGAACCAAAAGTGTGTTAATAAAAAATGTTACGCAGTGGCAACGCTGAATAATACAGTCAAAAAAATTAATAAGTAAGAGAGAGACAACTGCATGTTAACTTGAATAATACATAGTTGCATTTTTAGCCGTTTAACGTGCAAAAGTCATTTTTATTTTTGTGAATCCCCGCGTATTGACAGAATTGTCAGATTAAAAATTTTTTTATTCGTGGTGGTAGTTTGAATGTAAACTTTCAAGTGCTATCAAACTAAAAGTTAAAAGTTTATAAAAAGCTAAAAGAAAAGTGATAATTTAAACAAAACAGCAACAAAAAGAAAAAGGACTTTTAAAAAAACAAATTTAAACTACATAAAAAAAACAAATTAAAACAAAAAACTTAATTGGAAAAAAACCAATTCAAAATAAAACCAAAAAAAAAAGACATAAAAAAAACTTATTTTTAAAACATAAAAAAAGAACAAATTAAAACAAAAAACTTAACAAAACAACAAATTAAAAAAAGATAAGCATGAAGAAAAGACATCTTCAAAATTGTCTTTCAAAAGAAAAAAGTGCCTTTGAGGCTGAAATAAAAAAACATAAAAGTTTAGTGATGAGTGGCAATAGTGAAAGTGTGGAAAAGAATTTGCAGAATGTCACTGAAGTGGTAGTTTCTGATGCAGTAGCATCTACATCAGCAGGTTTTGTAGGAAGTGAATTTTTGCTAGGTGAGTTTGAGAGTGATAGCTCCGAAGCTGCGTCAGGTGATTCATTCAACCCAGAAGTTTCGGTTTCGGGAAGTGATAGTGTTGAAGCTGAAGCAGAACCCCTTTTTGAAGAAGAAAGCAATATTGGTTCGAAAAATAAGTGTGAGGAGCTAAAATCGTGGGCAGTTAGGAATAAAATTTCACAAAATGCGTTAGAAGATTTACTACGTACTTTAAAAAGAATAGGAGTGGAAGATTTACCACTGTCTGCTAAAACCGTTTTGAGTACGAGTAGGGAAAAAATAAATATTGGAAACATTCCAGTAGGAGAGTTTTTATACCTAGGTATTCAGAAATATTTTTCATCGCATTCCTTTGATTACTTGGTTGGAGAACAAGAAGTTTCAATTGATGTCGGCGTCGATGGACTTAAACTTTTTAAAAGTTCGAATAGAGTTCTGTGGCCTATTCTTGGAGTAGTTGTAGGTTTTCCTCAGGTAGGTCCCTTTTTGATCGCATGTTTCTCCGGATTAAAAAAGCCAAAATGTTTAAATAGTTTTATGAGTGAGTTTTGCGCTGAAGTGAAGGTTTTACAAGAAAGTGGTGTGAAAGTAGGCGTTAAACAAAAGTTATTGCGTTTTAAAATTCGTTTATTTGCTTGCGATTCTCCAGCAAGGGCTTTTGTGACAGGTGTTGTGTCCCACAATAGTAAAAATGGTTGCCCAAAATGTTGTCAAGTAGGAACATATAAGGAGAGAAGGGTTTGTTATTCTAAAGAAGTCGGTGTTTTAAGAGTGGAGTCAACATTTGGTTCCAGATTAAGTCCTTCTCATCATATAGAAGAGTTTAAGGCCAAAAGAAGCATTTTGGAGGAAACGGGTTTTGGAATGGTTTCACAGTTTCCTTTAGACTGTATGCACTTAGTCGACTTGGGAGTTACTAAGAAGTTGTTAAAGCTTTTAATTCATAAAGGGAATATTGAAAGCATTAACAAAAAGCTAAGTTTTGTCGCTAAATACGTTCCATCGGAGTTTTGCCGTACTCCAAGAAGTCTGGATGAATTGCATAATTGGAAGTCAACAGAATTTAGGCAGTTTTTGCTCTATACTGGCGTTTTTATTCTTAGGGAGAATATAACCGAAGACCAATTTTATCATTTTTTGTTGCTGCATTGTGGTATTAGGCTTTTATCGAGTGATAGGTTGCGCAGAGAGGAGGTTGAGATTTCACAAAAAGTGTTGGAGGACTTCGTTCGGTATTTCGGTATTTTATACGGCGATGAACTAGTGAGCTTTAATGTACATGGGCTGTTGCATTTAGCGGATTGCGTTAAACAATATGGGCCATTGGATTCTTTCTCAGCATACAGGTTTGAGAATTATATGCAGCACATGAAGAAAATTGTTAAGAAGCCGAACAAGATTTTGCAACAGTTGTTTCTAAGGCTCGATGAACAACAGGGGGTCAAACAAGGCGCAAGGAACGTTTCTAAGTTAGGCAAGTTTACTTTAAATCCGAAAAAAGAGAAAGATTGTTTTTGTTATTGCGAAAAACTAGGACCCATAAAAATTTGTAGCGCAGCAAATTCTTTAGGATCAGAAGAATTTGTTTGCCAAGTCTTTCAAGTACGTGAAAATTACTTCGAACAACCATTTCAATCCCAAATGGATCTTGGCATTGTCGTTGCTAGCGAATTAGGTAATGAAATGGTTAATGTTAGACGGGAAGATATACTCATTAAGTATTTTTGTATACCAAACGGTAGCAAATTCCTACTCATACCTCTTCTGCACAATCTTTTTCACGACTTTAATTACTAACTCACTCTTACTAAACTCGATAATAATAATATTAATAATAATAATAATAATAATAATAATATTAATAATAATAATAATAATAATAATAATAATAATAATAATAATAATAATAAATAATAATAATAATAATGATAATAATAATAATAATATTAATAATAATAATAAGGATAATAATAATAATAATATTAATAATAATAATAGTGATAATAATAATAATAATAAAATGGTTATTGTTATTATAATTAAATTAATAATAATATCATTGTATAAGAATATAATAATGATGTTATTACTACTATATAGTAATTTCCATAATTGCTATATAATAACAAAATAAATTATACATGGACGTTTCAGAGAATATTTTTGAAGAAGCAATTGAGCTTTCTCAGCCAATTGAAGGTAAGCAAAATACGCATTTTAAAAATTGTTTATTTATTGTTTATGTAAACCTTTATTCATTGTCTCTATTTTAAGGTAACCAGTGTATATTGCCAAGAACAGTGTATTCTTTCCCAAAGGAAGAAAAAAACGAAGGTAAATGAAAAAATTAACTAAATTAAAAAGCTTTACTCGGCCGAACATTCTTTATTTAATTTCAGAAATACTTGCAACTTTGCACAAAATATTAAAGGGGCAGGAGGCCATTTTAGAAGCCCAGAAAGACCTTCAAGAACGTCTTAAAAGAGTCGAAGTGAATGTAAGTATAACGTAATACATTTCAATACAATATCTTTCTTTTTAAGTGCTAATCGTATTTTCTTACCTTAAAGCAAACCAATATACTGTCCAATCAGGAATACCTGAGCAACGGGCAGGCAGCTCTGGTTACTAACCAACAAAATATAGCTTCCAAGTTAGAATTTTGCGAGACAAATGTAAGTACATATACAAACATATACATATCTCATTTTGACATTCACTTTTTAACTTATTTCTAAACTTGTTTCAGGTTTTTTCTAAAGCTGAGTTCGTGGCTCAAAACAAAATCCTTATGGAATGTAAGGTATCCATAAGGAAGGTAGAGCAGTCGGTGTGCCGCATGACCGGAGAAACGGTCGATAATATGCTTGTCGAAGTCGCCTCAATGCTCCCTCTAAAAACGCTAAAAGAAGTCGACTCAATTGAAGAAAAACTTCAAACGCCGGAATTCGCAATGGCAGTAGTAAAGGTGCTATCAGACGGGATGTATTTTACATATGTACTGTCAAATTTTCCATCTGTAAAAGTTGTACACATCGTGTGATACATATGAAACTTTGCATGTGTAAAATACATGTGGAAATACATATGTAACTTTTTCGATTAGAACACGCTCTGTTTTCCTGTGGCAAACATAAGCAAAACAACTGGTTTGTTTTGAAACGTAAACAAAAGTCAGCTTTTGCTTACATTTATAGGTTATGTGATAAGGAAAAACATAAGCAGGTGTGATAGCAAAAATTATGAGTCGTATGTAAAATGGAAATTTTGACATACATACGGAATTACATATGGGTAAGAAAAGTGACAGTACATATGTAAAATACATCCCGTCTGATAGCACCTTAAGCAAATCAAATTTAAAATTATATATGTATGTAAAAAATTTATGTTTATTCTTCTTACAGAAAACGTTCATGTTTAAATCGAAAGGAATGGCAGAAGACCCCAGCGAAGTCATCCGTATTATAATTACAGATGACCTCCTAGACCAATTTAATTGGGATGGGCGGTGGGAGAAGAGATCGCTGGGGAACTTGACGCTCTTTAGTACGATTTTAAGAGGTATGTAACCATTTTCGCCTACCAATAAATAAATTGTATGTCGTTGCTTAATTTTACTTTTATTAATTTCAGATGTCTTTCCGAAGCATTCCCACACAGAGTTTGAGAGGGGCGTTAAAAAGGCTATGGAAAAAAGCCACCATAGGCAAAAGCAAAAAATGTATGCTCAAAGAAATAAAGAAAAAAAAGTTGAATTTATGTTTTTGATATATTTTGAAATACATTTTTAAAATATTTATTAAAAAAAATTCAAAACAACCATTTTTTTAATGATGTACCAGTCAGCTATGACTGGTTTATACATCAGCAATGATTAGTCAGGTATGAGGATATTTACATCAGTACTGATTAGCCAGGTATGAGGATATTTACATCAGTACTGATTTGTCAGGCATGACGATATTTACATCAGTACTGATTTATCAGGCATGACGATATTTACATCAGAACTGATTTGTCAGGTTTGACGATATTTACATCAGTACTGA
Source organism: Pollenia angustigena (assembly GCA_930367215.1). Lineage (NCBI taxonomy): Eukaryota > Metazoa > Arthropoda > Insecta > Diptera > Polleniidae > Pollenia > Pollenia angustigena. Next base: position 34,589,961 of record OV884059.1, read on the forward strand.
TTACTCAGCTCTGACGATGTTTACATCAGGACTGATTACTACCATACTGATGAGTGAGCAGTTCAGATATATATTACTGCCCGTCTACAACTGACATGATTTGCTGTTATAACTTGAAGTTATAAAAGCGTTGTTAAAACATTTGCATTAACAACCGTGTTATAACATGAGAAAACTTCTAACATGATGAGTCTATACCTAACACTAACATCATATTAGTGTTAAAGTTAAGCATTTCATGTCAGTTGTAGACTGCATGTTATACTAGTTTACGAAGTTCATAGGTATGAGAGGGAAGCAAAATCACACGTACACGAATGTTTACATCAGTTTTTTCATATTGCCCTTAATAATTTGATAGAAACTTCTGATGTATCAACCCATCAGCAATGCCCATCAGATGATGCATCAAATGACTGTCATTGTTCTTGTAGGGATGTTATTTATATGAAATTTAATTTACTTTTCAAAAATACTTATTAGAAAACTAGTTTTTAGTTTATGCTGCACTTTTAGTTCAGCTTTTGTTCTTTAAAATGTTTTTTTTTTTACAAATTGTATGTTTTTTTGCTTGTTTACTATATTAAATCATATGTTTTTGTTTTCTACTGGATTTTATAGGAAAAAATTTGTTCAGTAATCATTTGCAGGCTCTTTGGTGACAACTGTCACTTTACTCTCTCAGAAGATGCTCTCTTCTGCACATTTATGTGTACGCGAACGCGTTTCAGTAAAATCCAGTATACATTTTTGCAAATTTTGGGGTAAACGAATGCAGCTATTATTAAGCATTTTTAGCACTTTTTTATGGCGATTTTTTTTCTGAGAAAAATATGTTACAGTACATACATGTAACATTTTCTAATGTTACCTATAATCATTAGAAGTGTTACATGTTGTGCTATTTCAATAGAACACAATTAGTGCTTTTATTTACAACTATTACACTTTCATCATTAATGTTCTTAAAAAGCGATTTTTAAAGCTATTTAAGCGGTTTCTGCACTCTATTGTGGGTTGGAAACAAATATTATCATCACTAATGGCGCATAAAATTAAAACGATTATAATGCAAATAGACTTTTTTGATTTTAATTTGTAAATATTTTTATATTTTGTTTTAAAATCAATTTTTAACAAAATTATGAGCGGTATGAATTATGACAAACAAAATAAAACATTTGTTGTACAAACAAACTATTAAGCACCAAAGTTGTAGAACAGGGCAGTATGAACACCTTAAGTGAAAGTAAGGGTAAAACATGCAACATGTTTTGCATGTTTTTCATCAACATATTCACAAAAGAACTTGAAAATTTTTCCCACAGTTGTATTTTTTGTACAAACGAACACAAAAATGTAGAACATGTAACATTAATGCAACATTTTTCTCAGAAAAGAAATCGCCATTCGAATCCCAAAAATACTTAAAAAGTCACATAAACAATTCAAGTAAAGTTGTTGCGGGTGGAAAAAGACAAGGGCCCGCAAGAGCATACGGTGGTGTACACCGCTGGCAACGGAAAATAAACAATCGTGGCGGAACCTCGGATACCAGTCCAGTGGGTGGCTGGGGCATTAGAATTGCCACTGAGTCCTCCATTTACATAGTAATATATTTGTTAATAGTGATTAAAGGGCTAAATAGTAAATGGAGCCACTACTCCGGCCCAAAATATTGGTGGATTTATGTGTTTATAGTATTATCTGAAAATGAAAGGAAGAAAAACTTTATTAGAAAATATGGAACATTTAAAAGGGAACGATACATACTTTTACCTGTCGTGTTATCCAAATTTCGTCCAAAAGATACCTGAAAATATAGTAAAATAAATTATGAGCAGGAATAATCATACTTACATGACAAATGATTTTTACAAAATGTGGTTGACAGCAGATTTTTTTTGTGGGAAGAGTAGTAAAGCTATGTTCAATGAGCATAATAATATAGTAGATGAAAATGGCAGGGCTGTATTTTCATTCATAATAACGTTATTGGAAAATGAAATTTGAAAACTTTTTCAATAATGAATGAATGCAGTTCATTGAACTAAAATTTCTGAGAGCCTGTTATTATAAAGGATTGGGTATAATAAAGGCAGAGGAAAATGGATGGGTCGGAATAACTAAATGAGTAAGTAGAGTGGGGGTTAAGAAGGAATTGACCGCGAAAAAGTATAGCTAGCAGGATTATGTATTAATTTGGCTTTAAATAAATAGCTATAAGGGGGAAATCAGAGATTTGAGGGAAAATAGCGAATTAATATATGTACATATATTTTTTTTTGTATAAGGAGAAGAAGCATAGCGGGAAAATGGTAAATGAAAAAAAAAAATAAATAAAATGTTGATAAGGATAAATAAGGATCGGCGGGAAAATATGGTAACTGGAGAATACAGATAGTATATAGAGCAGAGAAGGTATAAAAGGATGTAAAATAGGACTTTGAGTACAGAAAAATTTTAAGAGTGTCAGTGTAAAAGTCTATCTGGATAGTGAAAAGTGAGAATATTGGAAAAAAAATTTTGCAAACAAGTAAAGTAAATGAAGTAAAGATAGTAAAAAAAATTTAAAAGTTGTACTTAAAAGGCAATAATATTAAATTGCCGCAGAACAATAGTGAACAATAAGGAAATTAAATATAATTAACGGACGGATTAAAACAGATACAAACATATTTATAAAATAAAAACTAAAATAAAACGTAAGTTATTAAAATATGTGCAGTATTTGTTTATTTTTGAATCAAAATTTAGAATTTATGAGTGTTGTAAAGCAAAATTTAAAAAACTAAATTTGTTTTGCAAAGTTAAATTTTTTTAATATTGATAATAAAATAATAAATTATAAAAAAAAAAAATTGGCAATATGTATATACTAATAAGTTATCATTTGGTGTTCATAAACTAGCTGGCTATTACCTTGAGGAGTGAAGGAGGGGCTTTAAAGCTCTGCCCCAGGTGGAAGAACATAAAAAGAGGAAAAATAAATAACCTAAAATACTGTAACGAGGAGTAGCCAGGTAATGTGATATTATTTTGTACTAAAGAATCTGGGAGCAGCCAATCCGGGGCAAACGGCCAGGAGTTGGAAGAAATATATGAAAAAACGGGAAATCGTTCCTGGGAAGTTGGGTAGTATACTCGAAAGAAAAAGGAAGTGAATAAAAAAAAAAAAGAATCAGTAAAGGAAGAAGAAAATAGAGGTTATTTTTAAGATTTGAAAAAAAGGGAAAAACTATAAGGCTTTAGAAATAAGAATATATAGATTAGGTTTAATTAAGGAAAGAAACTATTAGTGGTGTGATATTGTGAAAAATTTTGTGTAAATTGTGAGTGTTTTGTTATTTGTATGTGAGGGGTAGTAATATAACTATTTAAAAAAAAAAAGTATTTTTTTGTGTAGATATATCTATAAAAGGAATGGAGTAAGAAAATAAGTAAAGTTTAAAAAAAATTTAAATTTAGTGCTCAAATTAGACACTGTAAAGAAAAAGAAGAGAAAAAAAAACAGAAACAAATCTAAGAGATCTAGGCATAATCTGACTTCAGGGAGCTCCTTTAAGTGTAAATGTTTATGTGCATAGGAGATATCAAAAAGTTAATAGAGAAGAACAATTATTAATTTGAGTTCTAAGTCTACTTTCACACGTTTCATCTTTTGATGCTCAACTTCTTTTCAATTCCCTTTTAAAGATGCCAACATAATCACACGCAGCAATCGGTTTCAACTTTTTTCGGTTCAAAACAACAACAATTTCATTAACAGCGAATCAAAGAGAAAAAGAAAAGAAAAAAATTACATGCAGCCATTGCTGGCATATACCAACGAATAAAAACACAAAGCGTACTGACCGAGTACAGGCATCTCTGTACTAACCCCCTTTCTTCTTTCTTCTCTCACCTAAAAACATAAGAGTTGAGCATCAAAAGTTGAAACGTGTGAAAGTAGACTAAAGGGATTTTTTTTTTGGCAATTTACACGGCGATTTAAGAAACAAAAAAAGAAATAACAAAAAGAATAGATATATTTATACAGACACAGAAGGAAAAATCATAGAGTTAAGGAAAAAAAAAACATAGAATTTCTGTTGCTTGTGAATAGTTTAAAACTTTATTTTTATTATTTATATTATTATTATTTAGCATTATTACTGATTTAAATATTAAACATTCGTAGTAATAGTATTATCTTTATATTAATAGTTTATATATTTATATATTTAAATGGAAATAAATTAATCTGTAAAAATAGAGAAAAGTAAATATGGAAAAGACTGAGTAATTCTTTAAAGGTCTGGGCAATGATGAGCTGGTGAGTGTGTGAGTTCGTTTGTGCGGAATTAGGGTCATAGGACAAGAAATTATGGGAAATACTTACTATGACATGGCTGGGTGGGCAATATTTGAGACCAACACCTGTCTCGGGATTCGGGTGTGGTATATTTAGTGTTTGTTTGTAGTTTTGTTTGAGTTTCCAGTTTTTTTTTGTGTTGCTGTTGTCAAACTGGCGAGAGGGTTGGGACCTCCTGGGAAGTACCGAGTTAGCTGGTTGACTCGTCAGGCAAATCGAGGCCGTAACATAAATGGCGCCCAATCTAAATGACACTCCTGATGTATTCTCAAATCCAATAGAGTGCATCAAGTGTGAATGAAAAATAACATGTATGGACATCTAGGCATGTGACAATAGACCACTAAAGTAGTGAATAGCCCAAGTAGAAATCCTGTAAACTTATGTGTACCTTTTGGTAGCCTCTATATTTCATGAAAGGAAAGAGTAGTATATAAAGGAAGCATTTGAATTACGGATTTCTATCTAAATACCTACCGGGGGAATCAGTAGCTTGACAGCTGAGTTGACTGTTTTGAATGTATTGAGTCCATTCTGGTTTTTTTTTGGTTTTGTTTTTATACGTAAAGTTTCCAGTTATCAAGGTTTTTGTGATAGTAATGATGTTAGATAGCTCTTGTACAAATGTTTTTAAGATATGTTGTATTTAGCATTGTCTACTGTATATTGTAATCTCATTCTGATTTTAGATAGGATGATGTATGATAGACCACATAGCCAGATAGCAGTACATAGGGTTGCCATACGTACTGTTTTAAGCAGTACATGTACTGATTTTTTGCAATTGTACTGTTTTATGCACAACTCCTAAAACAGTACGCAAATGTACTGTTTTTTACACTTTGTACAGTTTTTTGTACTTTTTTTTTTTGTTCAGTGTACATAAAACCAAGATATTAAGAAAACCCCTACTAAAAACACATTTTTATGATATCCTAATATTTAACAGTACATAGCTTAAAAAATTTTTTTGTGTTCCAAACAAAAAAGTTCTAAAATAATACGAGTTTTTACGCTGTGGTCAGTCATTGTTTTCTCATAAATACACAGTAGAAATCTAAATTATAATGAGTGGCTCGTAGCAGTAGTATATTTTCATATTGTTATTTTTAAGACATAGTCCTTATTTCCCTTTCCACACCTGAGAAAAACAAAATCAAAAAAAAATTTTAAATACTAACCCTCGAATTCATAAACGATTATTAAATTTAACAAACGTTTATTAAGGATAATTTTCATAGTAAATTTGTTCTTTAAACCTTTATTAAATTTAAACATTTTTTATGAATACAGGCTTAAATAAATACATACTTATTCCAACACAATTATATTAAATTTTTAGAACTTTTTTAATTTTCGGCCATGTTCTGGATATGGAACTCACGTGAAATTGAAAACGAACAAATTTGGAAAATTCTCCGTGTTCAAAATTTATTAAAATACCTAATACCTTTGACGACCACTTTTCTTTACCTAAACTATTGAAATAAGAAAACGATAAATAAATTTTTACAAAAATTTTATTGAAAATTGCACTTGATTGTTTTACAGACAAAAATCTTTGTTTTAAATTTTATTGAAACTTGTATTTACTATTTTAATATTTTCAGATTTTGTTTTAGATTAATGGCCAATTTCACCAAGTTCAGGTATAATTAACTATCATTATAAATGTCAAAAAATCTGTTGTTTTAGTAATAGTTAATTTTAGCCGAACTTGGTAAAATTGGCCGTAAATAATAAAAAAATATTTTGAAATTGGAAAATAAATTTAGGAAACAAACATTTTCTCCAATTCTATATGATTTGGGCAACTATGTGTGTGGTGAAAATTGCTTTAAATACGAATATGTTTAAAGAACATCCCTGCCGTCAAATGAGTAGCTAACTACAAAAAAAGCCAACTTTAAGTTAGCTTGTATAGACTAACTTAAAGCCAACAACTAAGCTATGGAAAATTTACATTAACCAAAGTGTATATAAACACTGTATATTTTAAGTAGAGAGAGCCAAGTCGATTAACAAGCAAACGTCATTATAGTCATTATAGTCAGAAAACATAGTTTTTTTAATACAAAAACTACAATGCCCCGGTAGACTAGCTGGTAGCGAGCTAGTCTAGTAGCACCGAGGTTGCGGGATCGAATCCCACCAGAGACAAAAAAAAAAAATAAAAAATAAAATAAAGTAAAATAAAATAAGAAAAAATAAAAAAAAATAATTAAAAAAAATAAAAAAATTTTTACTTTATTGACTTTGTGTAACTATATATTTTTATAAAGTTTTTGCTGGGTAGCTACAAAAAGTTAACTTTTAAGTTAACTGAAAGTAATGCAGAGTCGGACAATTGACTACTTCCTAGGACATCGCAATGTTAAAATAGTTAGTTAATTTCATATAAAAGCAATGCAAGTGTCAACCACCACTACTTGAGAAATAGTTAGCTTTCAGTTAATTTAAAGTTAACTGAATGTCCGACAGGGATCGTACTATGAATCACAATCAATGAGTTAATTGTTTCAAGCTAAGTTCGACTTTTCTCCTTTCTTATATGGCTCACAGCAATGTTATGGTTTGCCTGGCCAAATTCTTCGTTTGTGGTGTTTGCTTTTTAAACGCAAATGGAGTAATTTTTTTCGTCAAAAAAATGTACTGTTTTTTTCTTGATTGTACTGTTTTTTTGTGTTCAATGTACTGTTTTTCCGAACTTAAAATCTGGCTACCCTAGCAGTACATTAGGAGTAATTTGACTTTATGCCACATGACGAGTTTCAATTTTTAATGATTGGTAAAAGATCCGCACAACTATCACCTCCGTTCGTCATTGCCAGATGATAAAAGAAAAAAAAAAAGATAAACAGATAGATTGAAATATTTTCAAGTTTGATTTTTATTATAGAGCATCATTTTTTTTTATATTTTTTTTAGTTTTTTTATGCATTATATTACTTACAAAGAAAAAAAAAAAAAAAAAGAGAAATATATTTTTTTTATTTAGATTAGATTATTTAGTTTTTTTTAGCATTTTCATTAAGTGAATATTATTTTTATCATTTATAAATTGTAGTTTGCTAGAATTGCATCTATTTTAAAATATTATATTTGTGTATTAATGTTAATAGTGTTTAGATATTATAATATTCGAGATTTGATCATATTTTATTTGGCGAATTCTTTTTTCTTGAGTGAGTGGTTTTAGTAACTTGCGTTTTGTTTTAGAAAGAGAAAATAAAATTTTTTTTTAATTTCTCCTTGTTAGATAATGAATATTGAGACCCGTTCGAGAGCGAAGGAAAAAAAGTAGAAAAAGAAACAGACAGCCTTTATTTGATTTTAATAGGACTATTCAACACGAGTTACCAAAGGTTAGGAGAACAGATATTCCGAACGGAAAAATGTCAATCCCAGCCGAGCCGAACCGAAATCAATTTATAGATTTATCCCGAACTATAAATACGGGTAATATTGCTTCCAATATGGATATCAGTAGGGCTAGTGTATCTGCGAACAATATAGTAGATGAGAACATTACTCCAGAAGTCAGAGACATGGTCGCTGATGAGGTTTTAGTAGTACAAAGGTCACTCGAGGATAAAGTGAGAGGAATGGTACAGGAGGAGATGACCGAAGTCAGGAAAAGTTTGGCAGATCTTGCAAAATGCGTAGCCGAAATTGCTAGGGCTACACCACAGGGGCAAAACGCGGGGGCATCGAACCCGAACGTACCAGAGCCTCAGAGTTTTGATAGATTCTTGCAATCGGAGGGCAGATTTAATACGAGAATAGCACCAGATAGTGATGTGAGTAATACGGCTTCTAATACGGGAAATGTGGCATTGCCTTTTCCCAGAGCCTTTGATACAGTAAGGAATGTGCAAAATTCCGAACTAAGTCGAATACGCGTTGACAAATTCGGAATAAATTTTAACGGTAATACGGCGCAGCTTAGCATCGATGATTTCATTTTTCGCCTCGAACATCTTCAGGTACATTATCAGATTCCCTGGTCTGAGGTGTTGAGAGATTTTCATCTTTTAGTATCAGGAACAGCGAGAGAGTGGTATTGGCTTTATGTCAGGACTCATAGGGTGTTAGACTGGCCAGGGTTACGTTATGCTTTAATGGCCCAGTATCAAACGTCCCGCTCCAATTTCGAAATAATGACGGAATTAGTAGAACGAAAACAGCAAAGTGGCGAGACAATAGATAATTATTTCCAGGCAATGTGTCAGTTAAGGTCAAAGTTGGTACAGCCCATACCTGAATATGATTTAATAAAGATTATAAAAAGGAATATAAAGGAAAATATTGGGAGAATAGTTTATCCTATTTGCGTTTCATCTGTTGAACAACTGAGGGTTGAGTGTAATGAAGCGGAAAGGCATTTTCCGAGGCGTGAGGTCCGTAATATACAACCAATGATGCGCTCTACTAAACATGTGAATGAAGTTTATTTTGAGGAGGATGACCGGCAAATACAAGGAGATACATTCCCAAGCGATTGTGAACAAATAGAAGCAATAAATATCAACCAACAGCAAAGAAAACAGCCGATAATATGTTGGAATTGCAGACAACAGGGTCATGTCTTTATGGACTGCAATGTATTGGAAAGGTCACTATTTTGTTATAAATGCGGTAGGCCAAATGTAATCACACCGAGATGCCCCAATTGCCAATCGGGAAACCAGTCCAAGAGCCAGGGAGTGAAGGGGGACCCTCGCTCAAGCGGAAATCAAGCTCCTCAAACAATATAGAAATGCGTGCAAATTTTATTCCACAGAGTAGACACTATTTACCAGTAGACGTGAGACAGGAAAATTATGAAATGGTAAGGGCTAGAATTTTTGGAACCGATGGTAGGAAGAGACGTATGTCGAATAGGATTCTTAAAGTTCGGGAAAAATTTAGGCAACGACGTAGGACAAGGAGAATGATAGTAGAATCGATAAAGAGAGTAGGTCAGAATAATCTGGATAATAGGTGTTTTGCTGATGTGACGATAGAGGGCAGGGTAATGAAGGGACTTTTAGACACCGGGGCCTCCGTTACGGTACTAGGAAAAGGATGTAGGGAATTAGTTCAAGAATTAGAACTCAATATTCAGCCAATAATGACCAATGTGAAAACTGCAAGTGGTAGATATCATCGGTTATTGGGCAAAGTAAAGGTATCCATAGGGTATAAAGATCAGGAGAACAGTATGCTATTGTATCTCTGTCCCGACTTAGAACAATCGCTTTATCTAGGGATTGATTTTTGGAAATTATTCGGGCTAGCTCCCGATATTATTGGTATAGATGAGATATACATGGCAAAGGTAGCAAAGGATTTCGAGGTAGCCGATGAAGAGTATAGGATGCGACCACATGACTTAGATGAGGCACAAGGGAAAAAGTTGAGAACGGTCATAGGACAATTTGATACATTTGAGGAAAAAGGACTGGGGATGACTAGGTTGGAAAAACACACAATTAAGTTAGTGGATGGTGCTGAGCCTATAAAGGATCGATATTATCCAATTTCTCCTGCAGTCCAGGAAATTACATATAAAGAAATCGATACGATGTTGAAATTGAATGTTATCGAGTTAAGTGAGAGCCCCTGGTCGAATCGGACTACAATTGTAAGAAAACCAGGCAAAAACCGTTTCTGTTTAGATGCGCGAAAATTAAACAAGTTAACTGTAAAAGACGCCTATCCACTCCAGAATATAGATGGCATTTTGAGTAGGATAGACGAAACGTATTTCATAAGCAGTGAAGATTTAAAGTACGCCTTCTGGCAAATCGAGTTAGATAGTGAGAGTAAAGCGTATACAGCATTTACAGTAGCGGGAAGACCTTTGTACCAATTCCGAGTAATGCCCTTCGGGCTGTGCAATGCCGCTCAGAGACTCTGTCGTCTAATGGACAAGGTCATACCAAACCACTTAAGAGAAAATGTATTTATCTACTTAGATGATTTGTTGGTGATATCGAGCACGTTTGAAGAGCATATGAAGTTGTTAGGCGAGGTTGCGAAATGTTTGAGAGATGCTAATTTAACAATCGGCCTTAAAAAATCTCAATTTTGTTTCCAAGAGTTAAAATATCTAGGGTTTATTGTAGGAGGTGGTTCGCTGAAAACGGACCCGGATAAGGTACAAGCGATTCGAAACATACAACTGCCTAAAAACGTAAGGGAAGTAAGAAGCTTTCTGGGAACCGCCGGGTGGTACAGGCGATTTATTAAAGATTTTGCTACTATATCCGCACCCTTGACCGACACCCTGAAGAAGACAGCGAAATTCAAAATGACACATGAGGCAATAGAAGCGTTTGAAAGACTTAAAAAGGCTTTAACATCAGCCCCAGTTTTGCGTCATGCGGACTTTACAAAGCGTTTTTACATCCAATGTGATGCTTCTGATTGCGGAATAGGTGCAGTCTTATATCAATTAAGCGATAGTAATGATGAGCATCCGATAGCATTCTATTCACAGAAATTGAATCCGTGTCAAAAGAATTACACTGTGACTGAAAAAGAATGTTTAGCGGCAGTAATGGCGGTCAAGAAGTTTAGACCGTATGTAGAAATGATGCCTTTCACAATAATAACGGACCATGCTAGCCTTAAGTGGTTGATGACTCTCAAAGATTTAAATGGAAGACTTGCTAGATGGTCATTGCAATTACAAGTTTTTGACTTCCAAATAGAGCATCGTAAAGGATCCGAAAAGTTAGTGGCTGACATGTTATCTCGAATACCACAGCAATATGTAGATGAAATACTAGCTGAGGATTTGTTAGATTTCGAAACAACGGAATTTGAATCGGAAGAGTATTTAGATTTAATAACACAGATAAGGGAAAACACTTCCCAGCTTCCAGATTTAAAAGTAGTAGATTGCCGAATTTTTAAGCGCACCAATTGTGACCGAAATATGGAGGATCCATACCAATGGAAATTGTGGATACCACCAAATTTAACGCATACAATAATAGAGAAAGCGCATAATTCTACTACATCAGCTCATGGCGGAACAGCTAAAACAATTGAACGGGTTAAAAGATTTTTCTATTGGCCCCGAATGATTATTCAGATTAAAGAATATGTAAGAAATTGCATAATATGCAAAGAAACAAAACCCTCGAACAGAAATCTAATGCCAGAAATAGGACAAGAAGTGGTAACTGAGAGGCCCTTTCAGAAATTGTACATCGATTTCTTAGGAAAATACCCCAGATCCAAAAGTGGCAATTGTTACGTATTTATAGTGATGGATCACTTCACAAAATTTATTTTTCTGAAGGCTATGAAAGAAGCTACCACCGCCAATGTTGTGAAATTTTTAACGCAGGAAATATTTTATAAGTTTGGAGTACCGGAAATTATACATAGCGATAATGGATCCCAATTTGTATCTAGGGCATTTCAAACTCTGGTGGAAACATTTGGGATCAAACATATGAAAACAGCAGTTTACTCTCCGCAATCCAATGCCTCAGAAAGAGTAAATCAATCGGTTTTAGCTGCCATTAGGGCATTTTTAAGTGAGGACCATAGGGACTGGGACCTTTATTTAGCGGAAATAGAATGTGCCCTCAGGAATTCTGTTCATTCGGCCACCGGCGTTACACCGTTTTTCGCGTTATTTGGTTTCCATATGTTCTCGAATGGGGCTGATTACAGACTTGCTAGAAGGCTTATGTCCCTAACAGATCATGAAATCGCGACTAATAACGGGCGAGAAAGGTAAAATTTGTGCCAGGACAGGAAGTTTTCCGCAGAAATACTATTTTAAGTGATTTCGGGAAAAACATTAATGCAAAATTTTGTCGAAAGTTTCTGAAATGTAGAATCGTAAAGCCCGTGGGAAATAATATGTACGAATTGGAAGATTTGAATGGCAAAATAATAGGTATATATCACGTGAAGGATATCAAAGTTTAATAACAATTGGATAAGTTTTTTTGACGTTGAAGTCATGAACTGGTGCAATATTAGGATAAGAACACAAATTATGAGTAATTTTTTTTATTATTAATATGTATGTTTGTGTTGTCCTATACTGCCCTTGTACCTGATTTCTACTATTAAGTATAAAAAAAAAACTATCTGTGATAATAACAGGAATTAGTGCAATATTAGGATTAGGAACAACTTTTACAATTTCAAATAGTGGTAATGTATGTTGTAATGTCCTAATGTGGCACATATACCTGTTAGTTAGGCTGAGTTCCAAAACATCATAATACTTTGCAGTCAAATTCAAAAATGCATCAAACAGTTTAACTACGCACAGCTTTCTTACTGTGTACGCATCTATAGCTTTGTTGATGCACTTTTGGGCAGATAATATTGTAAAATTATATACGTTTTGATTTTAGAATGCGTTTAAAAATGCGAGTTGCTTTGCAACTGACGTTTTGGAACTCACCCTTATTTATGCTTTGAGACCTTTCTGTGATATGTAACTTGACGGCAGTGTTACCAAATTGACTATTTCTATGTACCCAACTTCCGTAAAGTTTATTGAAAATTGTAAGCAAGGGAATGTGTAATTGCTGAATAGGATGTGTAGTTACATTTTATTTCTTGAATGCGAACGACTTTTGGTAGTAAGAGAAACAAAAATCAATTTCAACGGTAATTTGAGTTTTCGGTTTGAAGATTTTTCTTTTATGTGGTCTGTAGTCACTTAAGGTGTATAATTACGAACAGATTAACCTCTTATTTTTTTTAATTTCGGGTTGATAAGTACACACAGAAAAAAATATCTCAAGAAAATTTTTAACAACACAGTTTGTTGAAAGTTAAATTTAAGATTCAATAAACATTTTGTTTGATTTATTCAACATTTTCAACAATTTATTTTAACAAATCACGTAAACATTTTGTTGACAAAAACTATTTTGGGCAACAACTTTTTTTGTTGATTCAATAAACTTGGTTGTTGACTAAAAATTCAAAAACTTTACCTACAAACTTTATAATCAATACCGCAAAAATCGTCATCGCAGAAAATTTAAAATTTTTTTTTATCAAATATGCGATTTTCGTATTCAAATAAGAAAATTATTTTTTTTTGTGCAGTGTGAAAGCTTTCAATTAAAATTGATTTGTTTTTGTAAGAAAATCTGGGTCAGTATATATTTTTTTTTGCACTGTTCGGCCGTGTTTACTGAGAATTTAGCAATTTCTTGGGGGTTGAGGTGGTTGCAGGACTGCCTGACTGACGTTATTTGTGCCATATTATACTGAACTTCGTTTGTTTATTAACTTTCTTATGACGGTTGGATGGGTAATAAAATCGTGAACGTACTTACTGGGTTAATAATTTCAGTAATGATGTTTTCCTTTGAATGACTAGTGAGGGATGTGATGAAACACCTCCATGGGACTCTTTCTACATTGACAGCCTTTCCGATGTATGAAGCTTGCTGGGGAGTTTAGAGAGAACAAAGTAAACATTTTTATTAATAAGAATATATTAAGTAATACTTCCCGAGGTTCTGACAAGTGGGGAATAGGTCCAGCGGGAGTAGTGACGGGCCATGATATGTGTATACATACATATATGATTAGAGTGTGTAGTGAGCAGGAAATATGTATTATGCAAGTGAATATGATTGCCCGGCTAAAGTCATTGAGACTCGTTTCAGGGCGTGGGAGTTCCCCACGTTGAATATTTAAAATGGAAACCCGCACACCGTCCTCTCAGCCGTAATCTGCGAGACCGGAGTTTTGTTGCGGGTGGAAAAAGACAAGGGCCCGCAAGAGCATACGGTGGTGTACACCGCTGGCAACGGAAAATAAACAATCGTGGCGGAACCTCGGATACCAGTCCAGTGGGTGGCTGGGGCATTAGAATTGCCACTGAGTCCTCCATTTACATAGTAATATATTTGTTAATAGTGATTAAAGGGCTAAATAGTAAATGGAGCCACTACTCCGGCCCAAAATATTGGTGGATTTATGTGTTTATAGTATTATCTGAAAATGAAAGGAAGAAAAACTTTATTAGAAAATATGGAACATTTAAAAGGGAACGATACATACTTTTACCTGTCGTGTTATCCAAATTTCGTCCAAAAGATACCTGAAAATATAGTAAAATAAATTATGAGCAGGAATAATCATACTTACATGACAAATGATTTTTACAAAATGTGGTTGACAGCTGATTTTTTTTGTGGGAAGAGTAGTAAAGCTATGTTCAATGAGCATAATAATATAGTAGATGAAAATGGCAGGGCTGTATTTTCATTCATAATAACGTTATTGGAAAATGAAATTTGAAAACTTTTTCAATAATGAATGAATGCAGTTCATTGAACTAAAATTTCTGAGAGCCTGTTATTATAAAGGATTGGGTATAATAAAGGCAGAGGAAAATGGATGGGTCGGAATAACTAAATGAGTAAGTAGAGTGGGGGTTAAGAAGGAATTGACCGCGAAAAAGTATAGCTAGCAGGATTATGTATTAATTTGGCTTTAAATAAATAGCTATAAGGGGGAAATCAGAGATTTGAGGGAAAATAGCGAATAAATATATGTACATATATTTTTTTTTGTATAAGGAGAAGAAGCATAGGGGGAAAATGGTAAATGAAAAAAAAAAATAAATAAAATGTTGATAAGGATAAATAAGGATCGGCGGGAAAATATGGTAACTGGAGAATACAGATAGTATATAGAGCAGAGAAGGTATAAAAGGATGTAAAATAGGACTTTGAGTACAGAAAAATTTTAAGAGTGTCAGTGTAAAAGTCTATCTGGATAGTGAAAAGTGAGAATATTGGAAAAAAAATTTTGCAAACAAGTAAAGTAAATGAAGTAAAGATAGTAAAAAAAATTTAAAAGCTAAGTTGTACTTAAAAGGCAATAATATTAAATTGCCGCAGAACAATAGTGAACAATAAGGAAATTAAATATAATTAACGGACGGATTAAAACAGATACAAACATATTTATAAAATAAAAACTAAAATAAAACGTAAGTTATTAAAATATGTGCAGTATTTGTTTATTTTTGAATCAAAATTTAGAATTTATGAGTGTTGTAAAGCAAAATTTAAAAAACTAAATTTGTTTTGCAAAGTTAAATTTTTTTTAATATTGATAATAAAATAATAAATTATAAAAAAAAAAATTGGCAATATGTATATACTAATAAGTTATCATTTGGTGTTCATAAACTAGCTGGCTATTACCTTGAGGAGTGAAGGAGGGGCTTTAAAGCTCTGCCCCAGGCGGAAGAACATAAAAAGAGGAAAAATAAATAACCTAAAATACTGTAACGAGGAGTAGCCAGGTAATGTGATATTATTTTGTACTAAAGAATCTGGGAGCAGCCAATCCGGGGCAAACGGCCAGGAGTTGGAAGAAATATATGAAAAAACGGGAAATCGTTCCTGGGAAGTTGGGTAGTATACTCGAAAGAAAAAGGAAGTGAATAAAAAAAAAAAAGAATCAGTAAAGGAAGAAGAAAATAGAGGTTATTTTTAAGATTTGAAAAAAAGGGAAAAACTATAAGGCTTTAGAAATAAGAATATATAGATTAGGTTTAATTAAGGAAAGAAACTATTAGTGGTGTGATATTGTGAAAAATTTTGTGTGAATTGTGAGTGTTTTGTTATTTGTATGTGAGGGGTAGTAATATAACTATTTAAAAAAAAAAAAGTATTTTTTTGTGTAGATATATCTATAAAAGGAATGGAGTAAGAAAATAAGTAAAGTTTAAAAAAAATTTAAATTTAGTGCTCAAATTAGACACTGTAAAGAAAAAGAAGAGAAAAAAAAACAGAAACAAATCTAAGAGATCTAGGCATAATCTGACTTCAGGGAGCTCCTTTAAGTGTAAATGTTTATGTGCATAGGAGATATCAAAAAGTTAATAGAGAAGAACAATTATTAATTTGAGTTCTAAAGGGATTTTTTTTTTTTGGCAATTTACACGGCGATTTAAGAAACAAGAAAAGAAATAACAAAAAGAATAGATATATTTATACAGACACAGAAGGAAAAATCATAGAGTTAAGGAAAAAAAAAACATAGAATTTCTGTTGCTTGTGAATAGTTTAAAACTTTATTTTTATTATCTATATTATTATTATTTAGCATTATTACTGATTTAAATATTAAACATTCGTAGTAATAGTATTATCTTTATATTAATAGTTTATATATTTATATATTTAAATGGAAATAAATTAATCTGTAAAAATAGAGAAAAGTAAATATGGAAAAGACTGAGTAATTCTTTAAAGGTCTGGGCAATGATGAGCTGGTCAGTGTGTGAGTTCGTTTGTGCGGAATTAGGGTCATAGGACAGGAAATTATGGGAAATACTTACTATGACATGGCTGGGTGGGCAATATTTGAGACCAACACCTGTCTCGGGATTCGGGTGTGGTATATTTAGTGTTTGTTTGTAGTTTTGTTTGAGTTTCCAGTTTTTTTTTTGTGTTGCTGTTGTCAAACTGGCGAGAGGGTTGGGACCTCCTGGGAAGTACCGAGTTAGCTGGTTGACTCGTCAGGCAAATCGAGACCGTAACAAAGTATGAATTCTTTAAGTGTATCAAGAAAAATACATAATACATATTAGGCATATAACTTTTTACAATTTTTGCAAATAGGAAAAGTTGCAAAGCATATTTGAATAGAGCATATTTTTTTTTAAATCACATTGAAGTTTTCTCATCAAACGCAATTATTTTTTTTATAAGATCATATCGAGCCCTAATAGCAAAAATGATGTAACCAACAACATTTTAGATTTATGTTTTTTGATGAAAATCGATAATTTTTTATCATTTGCATCATCTCTAAAAATCTCATATCTCTGGGAAGTACCGTTGCGAAATAAGAGCAAAAGCAATTTCAAACGAAACCCTAGACTTGAAGCAAAAATATTTAAAAAAAACCTCCTGTAAAATTTTATTTTTGTTGGTTACATCATTTTTGCTATAAAGTACATAACACGCGTTAGTTCGTCGACGATTATCGTACGTTTAAAAACTGTAGCGCGTAAAAAATTGCAAGATGTACTACACACTCTACCTTTTCAACCCCTCGCCATCAAACTTCGTCTGTCCGGCAAGAAATGTCCCTAGTGTAAATTGGGACTTACATACAACAAAATGAAGCAGCTGATTTGCAACGTTACTGTTATGCTGGGTACACACCACAAAGCATACACAGATGAAAAAAGTGACGTTTGAAAAATGCCCAAATCAAGGTCTATCCAATAGGTCTGCTTAAGAAGCCAGATGTTTATTTGGTTTTTTCCTCAACGATATCAAGAGTTGTTTACATTTTCCTTATACGTGTATATTTTTCTTTACTTTTTTGGTTTTTTGCTACACATACATGCACACAAAACACATTTTTCCTTTTGTTTTGCCTATGTAGTAGTAAGATTTTGACAACGGCGAGGAATTTTACACAAACAAAATGCCTGTTGTTTTTTGTATTGTTGTATTGTTGTAGTAGTAAGCAGACCTATTGGATAAGCCTTGGCCCAAATCATTTGCGAGGGCAGCTTTCGAAGAAAGAGCAAGAAAATGTTTTTTGGTGGTGAAGTGGCAATGTGTAAAAACAGGCTGCCACTATCAACACGAATTGAGTAATCAAAACAAAAATGCAAAAAGGGCAGCTTTCGAAGAAAAAGATAGAAAAAAACACAATATTTTCTGTCTCGTGACGCCTCTATATGCTCTGTTGTACACACTATGCAACGCATTTACGCAATCTAGTGAATTAAATTAATTTTCATTCATTCCAGATTGCATCAACATTAAAACGCTTTGATATTTTGAGGTTGCATTGAAACAGATTGCATGTAGATTGCACTGTGTGTACCCAGCATTACTCCCGGCCAGTGATGGAAAATTTAAAAATTTAGATGGTACTGACCACCAAGCAAAGGAGTACTTGTTTTAAACATTTTGGTACTTTTTTCAAACAATTTTTTTTTTTTTTTTTTTTGGAAAAAACAAACATAAAAAACTAAAACACATAATTTTTTTTTGCTCCTATCTCAGCCATTTATGAACCGAGCTGGCTGTGAGATTTTGGACCGGAATCGGAGCAGAAGTACCCACAAAAAAAAAATCGCGACTCCGACTCCAAAATCTTCGGCATAAAAAATTTATAAAAATATTATAATAATTTTCAAAAGAAAAATAATTAGCGATGCAATATTTAAAATATTGATTCGAAATTTTTACTGAATCCTTTTCTTGTCATATTTAACCATTTAAAAGATACCGCATTAACAAAAAAGAGTTTTGAGTCAAATAAAGACTTGTCTCATATACAAGACTTGTCTCATATACAATTAACATTTAGATTAGATTAGGAGTCGGAGTTGTAATATCAGCGGTTGAAGTCGGAGCTAGTACTTTTTGTTGACGACTTCACACCCTGTTGTCAATGCTAAAAAAAAAATAAAACACTAAATTTCTAAAAAATGAAGCATGATAAGAAAATGGTACTTAAACGGACGTGGGGGTACCGTGGTATTTTTGAAAGGAAAAAGTACTGAAAATAGTACCATAGTACTGAATTCTCCATCACTGCTCCCGGATAACTGAGCCTTAATGCTTCTAACCATGGCCCCATTAGTAGGTCTGCTAGCAACTACAACAATCCAACAATAAAAAAAAACAACACGTATTTTGTTTGTGTAAAAATTGATAAAGATGTCAAGAACAAAAGCATTTGTTTGTGTAAAAAATCTCAAAAACAATTGCTACAAACAACAATTGAAATGCTGATTTTTTGCAGAGCTTTGTTTTTACGTGAAAGCTGACCTACTAATTAGATCATGCTTCTAACGTAGCATTTACACATGCCACTGCCACCTCGAAAAATACACTCACACTTTTTACTAGTACACTCACATTTTTCGCAATGGCAGCTCCAGTGGCAACAAAAATTGCATGCCAGTGGAAATTTGGCACTTGCTTGCCATTAACCCCCCGTTTCCACATGCAAGTACAAGTTCGAAAAACTCAATACTTTCACACTTTTTTACTAAGTCTGAGTTCATACGGCTCATATCTTATTGACAAGATAGGCGAGAGGGACGAGGGGAAAAGAAACGAGTACACAGATGCATGTACTCCAGAGATCTGCAAAACACCGCACATGTGCGAATGCTCTCACACAAATAAAGAGAGCATGAGAAAATAATTTGTATTTTTACTCGAAAACACTGAACAAACAAAAACAATTACGCTCAAAAATAAACAACCAAGAGAAACAAGAAATGTAAATGCATGTGTTTGGCGGACTCTGATGTACTCCCTACAAGAAATGAATGAGCGAGTTGTCACATTTTTCATTTTGGTGTTAAGAAAATGATAGAAAGACATGACCGAATGTGACCGAAAACTTTATTTCGGTCATTTCTTTCTATCATTTTGTGCTGGTTCACACAGGTCAAGTTTACTTGAACAGTTTTATTTAAATTTTCTTTTGAACTTGCGATCACGTTCATGCACAAAATTAATTTTTGTTTTCTTTTCCTTCAACTTTGTAGCTTTTTATTATATTACGGATGAAAAAAGAAAAGAAATATACAAAACTGACTGGTACGGTCAAGTATGTACCCCTTTCCATTCTCTTTACCCCTCTCTCCTATTATTGTTTTCAATATCAAAACAGCACATGTCGTCAACATCATTTGAACGCCAATTCATGTTTAAAAAAGAACAAGTAAGAGTGCTATATTCGGCTGTGCCGAATCTTATATACCCTTCACCATTGTGGGAGCAGAATACAGAGCAACTAGACAACAACTAAATAATTTTTACATATGTATACATACATATTTATAATACTTTAAACTTCATTATAAATTAAATTTAAAAATAGAAAATGGTTAAAAATTTTTTTAAATCGTTTTTAGAACATAAACAAGTAAGAGTGCTATATTCGGCTGTGCCGAATCTTATATACCCTTCACCATTGTGCGAGCAGAATACAGAGCAACTAGACAAAAACTAAATAAAACTGGTAAATATTTTTTAAAATAAGAGACAGCCGGTTTTGAACTTCGGTTTTCATAAGGGCCCAGAATATATATACTTTATAGGGTGTAGGATCAATATTGTAGAAATTACAGTTATATATACCTTTTTTACCTTCGGTGAAGGGTATAAAAAGGGTAATTTTTTGGAATTCAGGGGTCTAATCAACGCATTCGATACTATCGTATCGAATAAACTATTGAATTTTTTTGCATACGATAGACACTTGCGTATCGAATGAAAACTCGATAAATGTAATGCCGAGTTACTCGATGTCGAATGCTATTATTTCAAATTCAATACATTTCATTCGATATCGAGTTTCAAGATACCAAAATAAATAATTTCGATCAATTTTGCTCGATATCGTATGCGGTGATTAGACCTCAGTATATTCGTTATAACTCATAAAAATTTCCGATATTTTGGTATATATGGTATACTATTTACTTAAGTTATATTTATATATAAACATTTATATATACTTGTATACATATATTTTAACAAAGTTAATTATAAAAAAAGAGTAATTTTTGGGGATTCAGTATTTCGGGTATAACTCAGCCATTTTTTAACCGATCAGACAGATTTATATACCAACGTGTTGAAGAAGAAATTTACCATTTACTTGACTTATAAAGCTTGGACTCGGGGAGATCTAGGTTCCCGAAAGTGGGTATTTAAAAAAAAAATTTAATTTTGGTCATAACTTTTTTGTATCTGAACCGATTTTCCGGAGTTTTTTTTATAAATTTTCGATATTATGGTATAAAAGTCATATCCATAGGACATATGGCAGCCGTAAAATTTAGGTTTTTATACAATTTTTAATTTTTTTTGTACCACGCCCACTTCTCCAATTCCGCCCACATTTTGTAGGATGGTGTGTATTGGCAAACTAAATGTGTGTACCTAATTTGGAAACTTTGGATTTTGCCGTTCCCCAGATATACAGCAAAAAGTAATAAAAATACAACAACCACTAGGGATTTTTTCGAAAAAATTAGAGGTAGTCGTGGTGTTTTGCTCATATCTCAGCCATTTTTGGACCGATCTAGCTGAATTTCAATAGCAAAATTATAATAAGAATACCTGACACAAAGATACCCCAACCCAGCCCCCATCATATCTGGGGGCTTCGGAAAACCCATTTCAACAGACAGATGGACAACCGGTTTGGAACTTCGCTTTTCATAAGGACCCAGAATATATATACTTTATAGGGTGTAGGATCAATATTGTAGAAATTACAAACGGAATGACAAAGTTATATATACCCTAAGACATGAGCCGTATGAACTCAGACAAATGTTGCGCCAAACACATATCAATGAGGAGTTTATTGCCAAGCAAACAAACTACCGCCAATATTAAAAGCCACTTACTTGAGGGTTACCCGATCAAGTTTCGCCTATCAAGTTTTAATACGCTCACACTTTTTTACCAATACACTTATACTTTTAAAAATTTATACGTTTAAACCTGCGGCCACACGATCAAGTTGTTCTTGATAGTCTTTTACATAATTAACAAAAAGCTCGGGTCGGGTTCGGCCAAACTTGTCAAAATTTACCGAAGTTCGGGTTCGGTCTCAAAAAGGGCGTTCGGTCGGACACTAGTAATTGGGTATTCTACCGGGTACTCGTTGCCTTCTTTTAAAGTAACTGTTTACATTGTAACGATAAGAAATATTCTGACAATAGTCCAAATTTTGTGGCTTCTTTCTGTTTGTAAAAATTAGACAAAACTAAAAATATGTACATTTTAAATAAAAGAAATTATTGATTATTTATAAATAAATTGTAAAATTTGAAAATAATAATGATTAAATTGCCATATAATGTTTATTTATGTTTGTGGTTGTTTGTACAATTTTTTCTTATAAACGATGCAAAATGCCCTGAAAAGTGTCAGTGTAAAAATAATTCAGACACTACATGGAGTTTACGTGTAAAATGTGGGGGTTCTGCAGATGAATACATGTCAAACTGGCAAAGTTTGGACTTTGAAGATGATGCAGTTAATGTGTTTACATTGTATGTCTATTTACATGAGTTTGTCATTAATATGAACAGATCAAAATAAACACTATAGGTATTAACTCTTCTTAATTTTTTTTTTAGAGATTTGAGTAAAAATAGTTTTACGGGAATCGACAAAGATTTTTTCCGCAATCTGACAGAACTTAAACGTCTTGATTTGTCCTTTAATCAATTTAGGACGATTGATAAAACTACATTTGGGGATGCTTTAATAGCCGTAGAACGATTAAAGTTAGCCAATAATTCGATTGCCCATATATATCCAGGATCTTTTGATAGTTTTCCCAATCTAAAGCAACTGTAAGTGTGTTGGAATCAAACGAGTCAATCTTATAACTTCCTTACAATTTTAATAGAGACATATCCAATAATCCATTGGCATGTGATTGTGATTTGATCTGGTTAATAGGTTGGTCCAACAGCCATCTGGTAAAACTGCAACCAGGTCCCAAATGCGAATCCGAAGATTTTAAGGGTATTTACTTAAAGAAATTAAAAGTAGGAGTAGACTTGTACTGCGAGTCACCACTCCAACCCTTATTGGAATTTATACCAAGACAAAATCAGGTGAATTATATGTTAATGATAGCCAAAGAATCGAGTTATATAACATTGAAAAATGGTTTTTTCCTTCAAATAGGTTGTATTCGAAGGCGATGAACTAGTTCTCAAGTGCCGGGCACCACGTGTTGCGGTGGGGGCTCCTCATGAATCGGAGGATTTGCCCACTAAGGCACATGTATTCTGGGGATGGTCAGAAAAAATTCGGAGTAGAAACTCAACAGATGACATTGTATTTCATGATCCAACCAAGGTGCTAAATGACGTCCATTTAGAAAGTAAACACACAACAGATTCGGGAATTTTGAATTCCATATTACGAATTGCAAGCGTAAGGCGCAATCACACAGGTATGTTTGATTGTACTCTTCGATCTCAGCAGGCCAATTTATCTCATGCGATAGCAGTAATAGTAATTGCCAAAAATACACAATATTGTAAAGCAGAAAATGTAAAAACGAACAAGGGTAATTATCACTGGCCGCAAACTGTAAGAGGACAGACAGTAGAGCAACAATGCGTTGAAGAATCCAATAACAGTCTGATGGCGACCTATCATTGCCACGAAAATGGAACTTGGACCGATCTTAACACAGAAGTCTGTGCATATGTTAGTCCAACCACTCGTGTGTTGGAGCAATTTGCCAAAATGAATTTGACCCTTAACAAAGCAAATGTTTTGGAGATAGCACGCCGGCTGCATAACTTAACACATACAATGAAAAACCTAATACGTATTAAAGATCCAATGGATTTGGAATTTGTAGCACGAACTTTAGTAAAATATTTAGATTTTATTACTTACCAAAATGAATTATCTCATCTTCTTTTGGATATCGTATCGCAACTACTGCTATTGCCATCAAACATTTTTTATGAAGCACAACAAAGTCATCAAAGTGGACTTAAATTGTTGGCTTGCGTAGAAGCCGCATCTAGGCACGCATCACTACATACACCGACAATTGAAGAACATGGAAATATGCAACAAAATTTAAATACGATTCCACGTACATTTTTTGTCGATTACTTTAGTATTCGACCTGAATCTTTTGCTGGCATATCATGTGTATGGTTGCGTTCCTCTACCCTAACATTTGCAGGAACTGCCAGTTCTTCATTTGAGTGTAGTACTTCGAATGATTCATTTCCATCATTTGAACGGTACATTGATGCAGCAATTCAAATTCCAGTAAATTTGCTGTTTAGTGATAAATCATCCCAATCTGTTATAAAGTTAATGGTGGCTGTATTCCGAAATGCTAATTTGCTACAGCATTTGACTAGTAATAGAAGTGTAGTTTTATCATCGGCAATAATTGGAGCTAAAACCATTAACGAAGCCGAGGAAAGTATTCTGCAGTCATCTGAAGACATCGAAGAGAAAAATCAAATTGCAATCATATTACGGGTTCATCCGTTTCATGATGATCGAAGTGCACCGATACCTGCGCGCTGGGACGAAGACAGAAAAATTTGGAACCCGGAAATGTGCCAGCAGCTTTACCTACATCGCGGGCTGTTAATGTTTTCTTGCAAACGTTTGGGTTACTATGGTTTGTTGCAAAGATCTGCTTATCTTAACGATTTTGAAAGTGCCGAAGCAGGGGCTCGTTTTCGATTTCTACCCTATGCTATATACATTGGCACAGCAGTACTCTTTCTGTGTTGCTGCATTAATATTGTCACCTTATTAGTGTTTGGCAGAGCCATTCGTGTAAATCGACAACAGCGGCACACATTTATTAATACTTGGTTGTCTTTAGCACTTCTTTGTTTGTCTTTTACTCTGGGAATCTTTCAGACTGAGCGTCAAGATGTGTGTCGCATGGTGGGAATGCTTATACACTATTTAAGTATGTGTGTTTTATTGTGGCTTAGCGTTAGCCTTAGCACTATGTATAAAAGGCTTTCGAAGCACCATCGCGTTGTTACTGAATCTGAGCTTCCTAAGGAGGCACGTTTAAAAAAACCAATTATGGGTATATACCTCGTCGGATGGGGTATTTCTATGATGATTTGTGGTATAAGTGGAGCAGTAAATATAAACGAATATGCTGCCTATTCATTTTGTTTTCTTCACAATAGTTCGGCCATGAATGCAATGCTGGTTCCCGGAGGAATATTACTGGTTTTCCTATGTATTCTTTTTTTAACGATATATTATCAGCTCAGTCATAGAAGTTCGGTTGCTAGTATGATGCAAAATCAACATCAATTTTCCGACAATACACAGGGTACCGAAAATATTGATATGGATTGGTTGGACACGACGACTCAAAGTAATCTTCCGACTCGACGTACAAATATGAATACAAAGTCAATAAATTTGGATCAGTACACAAGTCTTACACTAAGCAATACGGCCGTAAGCAGTATAGTAGACGATTTCGAACGCTCTAATGTGGCTCATTTGAGAGCTCATTTTGTGTTCTTAATCTTATTCGTTATTGCTTGGTTGTCTGCAGGGACATTTGTGATGCACTCCGCACAAGGGGAGGAGGACCTAGCCCATATGTATTCTGTGTTATTTGCGACATCATGTTGTTTGCTTGGCTTGTTTAAATTATTATTTTATACCTTAACAAGAAATGATACACGTCAGCAGTGGAGTAAAAATCCTTGTTGCGGACAAGACGGTTCAGATGGACCCTATAACGAAGGAACTTACAATAACGGCGTTGCTGCGGTTGCTAATAGTGTATTAGCGTATAAACCGTCTTATGAAGCTGGCAATAATTCTGGCGCTTCTCGATCCAATTCTCAATGTTCGAAACACAGAGCGGGTAGCGTTCGTAATGGAGGAGGTATTGTTGATACTACCACTCAACATCTATTAGCTGTATCTTCTGCTCCTGCACCAATAAATAACAATCAACATATGGGAGGTGGTGCAGGTATTGGCCTATCTCATGAAATTCCAAGTGCTGAGCTATTTTATAATCCAAATCAAATAAATGTTGCCCGTAAGTTTTTCAAAAAACAGAAACGCTTAGCAAAGCGTAATAATTTCGAGTTGCAACGACAAAAAGATCGACCAGATTATGGAGGAAGTGTGGGGCCAGCAGACACTGCCAGCGATATTTCGTCGACTACTGGAAGTGGCCATGTGTATTCTAGACGCCATAATGCTATGACTTTAAAACTACTAAGTAGTGGTGTTGGTAAAGTTAACAATACGAATATTAACTACAAGCCTGACTACAATGTCAGTTATAAGACCCATAATCCACACCCTTTAGACAACTTTGATGACGATGATATTTTTACCTCTGCCAACGTTTCAACAGTAGCGAATAATCAAAATTCTTTACGAAAACGAGCTAACATATTAGCAATGAATATCTACACCAATATTCCGGAAACAATGGCGCCTCAGCATGAGATTCACAAAGTAAGAGGTGGGGGAAGTTCTGGCTTAAATAGCGGTACTGGGGGTCGATTACTTAAACTTTTAGAGGAACATCACGAGGAGTTAGAAGAATTAGACAGTAGCTCTCATGATGAGAATATACCTCTTTACGAAAATACCTTGCAAAAAGTTAATGTGAAACCATCTTCCAACAATTTATATAATTCGTCGTTAAACCCAAATGCACCTTTAAATTTTCCTGCAACGTCTACACCAAACAAAACCAAGGAACTTAAAGTACTCGATGAACCTCAAAACCAATCACAACCAAGATTGTTGCTATTAGATAACGATGTTGAAGCAATGAATAGCATAGGTCTACCATCCACAACAAATACCGTTGAACAAGACTTCCCAAATGAAGCTCGTGATAACCACAATTACAAAGCTGTGATCCTTGATGATAATGATGATGATGAGGATTTTAATAAGCCAAACTTGGACCGGAATGAGATTTATGTGTCGAACTCACTGCAAATTACCAATCGCATTGATATTGAAGATGATTTTGCTTCCATTCTTATTCGGTGTAGTCAACAACCAAAGCATTCAAAATCTTTAAGTAATTTAGACTCCATTTATGATGGCGTTGTCGGCGCCACAAAAGTCAATACTAACAAGTTGGATTCAATAAATAGTTCGTACGGCTCAGATAGAATTTTATCCCATATTGGAGCTCTAAAACAGAGATGTCCATCTCTATTCGGAGTTATTAATGACAAAATTACTACCATGAACCTTCGGGAAATGCATTCTTCAGCTAATTCTCTAGAAGCATCAGCTCAAAAATATGTATCAAACAATAGAAACGAAATAGGTACTAACGTAATGGAAACATTTCATATGACCGGTACATTTACTAGGTCCACCAGCCCCACAAACGAAAGTGATTTGAACTATCAAAATTCCGAAATCAGTATTCGTAGTCATGGTTTATATGCACCACAAGCTGACAACGATCTGACTTTGACTGATGATTTTCGGTATCAGTCGTCAAATGCTAGCGAGACGGACATGGGTCTAAATGATTTTGATGAGGAATTCGGTGCTTATGGTAGTCACAATTTCACAAACGACTTGGATGGAAATGATCACGATGACACAATCGATCCCATTGATACACTTAATACGTCCATTGACGAATTGTATGAAGCTATTAAACGGCGAAGTCCTCCAGTAACTAAATTACCATTAACAAGTATATTGACAGCAGATAGTTCATTCTGTGAAATGGCTGTACCTAGTTTTGATGGAATGCTTCCTTTAGATGTAAATGATTGTGCTAATAACGTGAATACCGACGACGTTTCAATTTCTGTGACAAATCTGTCAACATCGTCTTCATTATTGCCAACAGCATCAACAACGTCAACTTCCACGTCCTTTAATACTGTGTTGGCAAAATCTTTCCGTGAAAATCTCATAGATGATGACAGTAGTCAAAGTAGCGTTATATCATATATAGATCCCAAAGTAACAAAGAACAATTTACATAGCTGAAACTCTTTAGTATTGAAATTGAGTTTCAAGACATTCTAAAAACAATTAGCATTATAGAATTCATATTCAGGTATGTGATGGAAACACTTTTTTTTTTTTTTGTTATTTCCTCTCTATTGTTTAAAATTTCATATTATAAATCGATGGTCTCAAGTAGAAACTCGTATTTTTTACAATTTCGTAGTTAATTAGTGATTCCAATACATTTTACACAAATACACCTTCTCACAAAAATGTATTGCAATAGTGTAAAAATAATGTCTTTGCAAGCAATTGTATGAGCAGTTTTACATTATGATACATACAGTTTCTACACGTTTTTGCCTTTTCCTGTAAAGTTGAACAAAAAAAATAAGACTAATTCAGAAATGGATTTTAAAAACGCTCGAATTTCATAACACCTTTAAAACGATCGTTTTGAAATCGAACGATTTTCATCACATACCTGATTAATTTAGATTATTTGCCTTGAACAATTTGAACTATTTGTTAAATGCGGCTCAAGGTTGTTAAGATAATCGAGAAACGAATATTCATAATGAAATTGTTATTTTTTTTTTCGGTGAAAACCGTTATTTAAGGAAAGCTTAAGTTTACATCAAAAATACTGGAACTGGTTATTTTTGTAACGTATGCGGAATAAAATATGGACTGACACTAGCAGTAATAAACAATTTTTATCAGGTATTTAAAAATCAAAGTTAATATACAGTTGTTAAAATACACAACTTAAATTTATTTTACAAACAGATATCTAGCCACATCGATGGGCACAGCCTGTTTAATTTGAATGATAAAACAGTCTAGGTTTCTTCGTTCCTATGCCTTTTTATAGAAATTTCTTTTCAAATTTGCCTAAAAAGTTTTAATTGGTGTTCATGATCTTCCATTGTAAAGATATTGCCATCATTCATGATACATTTTCATGGCGAGCCTACAGCAAAAAAACCAAGTCCGTATTAGATGTTTGATGATAAGTGTTTTCTGAGACAGCTGAAACCAGAGTTCGAAAATAAACAGAACATTATTTAGCGTTCGGCTCACACACCCAGGAACGATATCTATTTTTTTAGTGTTTGTGTAGACGAGCACAACCCTTAATACCTTTCATATCTATTTTCAAGAAAGATGCGAATTATTTAGTTTTCAGTTCTTCGTTGAAAAACCGAACAATTGTAGTGATACTGAAGACAAACATTATATTTTAATGTTCTATAATGTTTCTTTCTTTACATTGATAAAGAAATTAACAAACAAAAATTTTAGCAACGACCGTAGCACGAACAGCTTGTGTGTGTATTGTGTATATGTTTTGTTTGTGTAAAATAATTGTTCTGGCTTTTTGTTTTTTTTTTCCTATATGTACCTACCTACTTTGTTTTTGAAAAAAATGTTTGGTTTTTTCCAGCAAAAAGAGACGAACATAAATGAGCTGGTGCCTAATTCTGGCAGTCGTGATCGAGTACTTTCTCGATTCGAAAGCAATTTTATTTCTAATTCTTTCATATTGTGAAACTCAAATTAATGCTTTAGGTTAGGTTAGGTTAAGAAGGGTTGTGTGCCCACAGGCACACCTCCACTCGGAGACCGAATACGATCCATTGTGACTCCCTTCAATGAAAATATGAAGTAAGAGATAGAGATAAGAGGAAGTGAAAAAATAGAGAAAAGGAAGTAAGATATAGACAGAAAATTAGAAAGTAGGACCAATACCCCCCTTACAGTCCCCTCAACAGAAACAGCCGCGTTATTTCCCTGACAAACCCCAGCAGATTGGCCGGATTACATCCAGCTATGCACCCCAGTTCGTCGTGAAACCTATCTCCTAGCCACTTCAGTCTGAGACCCTGCATCCTAGGACAATGGCACAGTACATGCTCGATCGTCTCTAGCTCTTCCGAATCCTCGCATAGCCTGCAGAAGTCCGGTATGGCGTTGTCCCATCTGCCCGCAAAAGCCCTGACAGGACAATGACCCGTCAAGAACCCTATAAGTGTTCTGAGACTACCCCTATCCAATCCCAGTAGAACCCTGGTTGCCCCCGCGTCCAAATTGGGCCAAAGTTCCCTAGACACCCTGCAATCCATTCTGTCCCTCCAGGATCGGTTAACGTCATCACGGAATTTCTCCCGTATCACCCCATAGTAGTAGCATAGGGGGGTTTTACTCCCCCGTCCCCCACCACTAAGTCGAGACCCGAACCCCCTCTCGCGAGTTCGTCCGCCACCTCATTCCCATCAACCATGCAGTGTCCTGGTACCCAACACAGCCTCACGTTGAATGCCCCCATGAGTTCCCTGAGAGCGCTCCTACACCGCGCAACTAGGCATGATCGTACCGTATAGCCCCTCAATGCCCGAAGCGCTGCCTGACTATCGACGTAAATTGTCACCTCAGATCCACCCACGATGTGATCCAGTATTACTTCCGTCGCCCTCCAGATCGCTAGGATCTCAGCCTGGAAGACACTGCACTCATCAGGGAGTCTGAATGACCTTTTTACCTCGGTACCCGCGATATAAACACCGGCACCAGTGCCGGTTTCCATCTTGGATCCATCCGTAAATACTGCCCACCCCTCAAACAGTCCATTGGATCCACTCCAATTTTCCCTATCCGGGAACTCCACTGGTGGTGTTGCACCGAAGTCCAGGGTCGTAGTCCTGTGATCCGAAATTCCCTCGAGAATAATACCCTGATCAAGCAGACCCATCTCGTACAAAATTCTCGTGTGATCATCCCGCCTAGGTCTAACCAAAGAAGACTCGTAAAGTCTAAGTAGGTTCCTAGCTGCCACACTCCTCACATAATGCTCGATAGGGGATAGATATAGTAGGATGTCCAGCGCTGCCTGCGGAGTGCTTCTCCTTGCGCCTGTGATGCCAAGAGATGCACTTCTTTGAACCTTGCTGAGCATCTTCCTATAGCTATCCACTCCCAACGCACCCCACCAAACAGTACATCCATAGGTAAGTATAGGCCTAACAACCGATGTGTAAATCCAGTTTACCATATCAGGCCTAAGACCCCAGTTCTTACCAATGGAGTTCCTGCATGTGTAGTATGCATTGAGTCCCCTTCTCATCCTCTCCTGAGTATTTCTCTTCCAAGACAGTTTGCAGTCCAGAAAGTTACCCAAGTACTTTGCTCCGTCCGATAGAGGCAACTCGACGCCATCTAGCACTGGCCCCCTAAATCCCTCTATCCTATACCTTCTGGTAAATAGCACCAGCTCAGTCTTCGCAGGGTTAACACCCAGTCCCCTATCCTTTGCCCATTAATTAATGCTTTACAACACGGAAAAAATAATTACGATTCGTTCAGTATTGACTGAAATAATTACTGCCTATTAGAGGTCTGCAAGAATAAATAAAAAGCAATTTCAACACACTCATTTGTTTTTTAACTACAATGTGTCGAGCACCCAATAATAACGAAACAAATGATAGAATAACCAAAGACAAAACAAGCAAAAACTCATTCAATTCAGTCAACTCAAATGAGTTAAATATTCAAATATAATTTGAATATAAAATATCTGTACCAACACATTATGTATGTATGTGTAAGCTTAACTCTTATAACCCTGCAGGAAATGTCACTAGTGAATCTGTACTGATTCACTATTGACACAGTCACCAGTACTAGTGACTTATTATACCCCAGGCAATGTTGTTTACAATAGACATTTAACATGTGCGTGTCATTGGAAATCTACTACTGACGTTGGTACTACTGACTAGGTACTGACTAGGTAGTTCCTTTGCGAACATATGTAGACATTGGAACCAGAGAATCGGTAGTACATTTCAGTAAAAGTAGTCTTCACTTTCTGTAGGAATACGAAATCATAACAATCTTTTTTTATTATTTCTTCAACTTGTATATGAATTGTACTTCTCAGTTGTTATTGATAAAATCTTTTTCGTATTAAAGCCAAATATAGTGGCAAATGTAATGTAGTGTAGACACTTCGTTGACAATGTCACCAATATAGTCGACAAAACTGGTGACTTGGAGACACTTGCACCCAGGTTTCCTTCAGGGAAGTAAAAGAAGCCACAAGCTTACACACATATTACGTCAATGTATTCAAATAAATGTATGCACATTCAATTATTCAAAAATTATTCTAATGTTTTTTGTAAACATGCTCTCTCTAACGGGTCATTCCAATGTTTTGTTTTTTATGAATGACTCTCAAATTCATTTGCAGTAAACGAGATTTTTATTCATTTCATTCTTTCTTATTTTTGTATATGGCTTACTCTCTTCTTTTCTTTTTGAATGTTTTATATTTGAATAAATGTTGTGCATTTTGAATAAAGGCAAACGAGTGAGTTATTCAAAGCAGACCTCTACTGCCTATTTTACGATGTCACTCGAATCGAGAAAGTTCTCGACCACGACTGCCAGAATCAGGCCCCTGAACGGAAAAATTAAGTTTGTTTAAAAAAATCCATACGGAATTAAATGTTTTCATATTTTTGTTCAGTTGGATAAAAACAGTACATATCGATGGTTTTCTTCCGCAACCTCGTAACTCAAAAACAACTTCTTTTCAGGAGAGACAAAATACTTTTGTTTTACCAAATATTTGAAACTTTTTGCTTTATATTCTTTTATAATCCAAGAATTAGGAAAATTTCCGATATTCCGCCAAACAAAAAAGTTGCAAAATTGTAAGGCGGTATTTACTGATTACTTTTCCGGTTAAAACAAAAAATCGGTAAAAATAGAGTTACGTGGTTGCCGAAGAAAACCATCGATATTCAGCCCAATTATGAATGAAAATTCCCCGGGAGTTTTTCCCTTTTTCCCATTTTTACAATTGAATTTACATAGGAAAAATGGGAGAAGGGATTCATAATTGGGCTGATTATTTTTGTGCTGGAAAGATGACAAACAGGGAAACGTTTTTTTTTTAATGATTTACTACACAAACACTATTAGCGTTTGTGTTTTCCACAAATCTACCGAACCGAACACTAAGGAGCAATGTTAAGTGTATATTTTCGAACACTGCCTGAAACTGCTTTCTTTGCACATTTGACTACTCTCGTTTTATTTTTAAAACTTCCCTTATTTGATTTTGCATTACTTTTCCAATTTCTACAATTAACATAGCTCGAGTTTGGTTGCATTGTATCAAATATTTTTACCAGGGGGGCTACTCTCTATTGCAATGCGAAAGAAAATGGTAGCAAAATTAGCGATTGGTACTCTTTAATGCGTTTGCGCATTTTTCTATCGCATCTATTAATTTTTTTTCGCAAATCATTACTATTAATTTTATTTAAATTTTCCAATTTCAAATATTTTTACATACTTTAGCATTTCATTACTGCCAATCTGCGCTATCTTTAATTTTTGTTGCCAGTATTGCTCCATTTTCAAAACATTTAGCGAAAGTGATAGAGAGTACCAAGTTGGCATTTAGCTTTCGCATCGCAATAGTGAGTAGCCCCCCAGGTCATCGTTTTCTATTAAAAGGGGTTTCACTTTCGCAAGCTTTTATTGTCTTATAAACAAAAGATGTTTCGGTTTGGATTTCAGAAAAGTGACGAAAAATTTCATATTTTCTTCTTTAGGATTGTTTTCTCAAATTTCAATTTACGACGTACCAATTCGTTTTGATATTTTTTCTACTTTTTATAAATTATTGAACTGATCTCTTTTTCAATATTTTGTTTTATTTTTGCACTGATGGTTGAAAAGCTGTAAAAGCATATGTCATTCCGCATACATTAATAAATTCAAATTAACAAAGATCAGTTGGTTAATTTTTACTTCAGATGCATTTATACCCACTATGTATTTAATAATAGAATTGACATACCTTGTACGTTGTCTTCATTATTTTTAATCTGTAGTCTTTTTTAAGTTGTCAATATTGTTTGGTATTGCTGATTTGTCCAAATAATAAAAAATTAGGTATTTACTAACTGATATTTAAATATATACAAATCTCTATTAAATTTTTATTAGTTATAAGTTTTAGTATGTATTAGCTATTTAAATTGTATTGTTATAAGTTAAGCCAATATTATGTACAGTTTCATTTTATTTTAATGAACTGCATTATTTTCTAAGAATTTGTAAATGCTTTTTATAAAAAAAAAAAACTTATCTAGCTACTGCAAATTTTATATACATATTTGCCAAAGTCATCCTTCAAATGGTCAATCACCCCTATCGCGAATGTTATGGGAATATGATACATGCGATCAAACCTAAATTCCCATCCCCAACAAATCGGTATCGCAAATATTTTGGGAGTAAAAATTCCTATTGTGAATTATTTTTCAGTGCTTTGTAAACAAAAGTCTTTATTGTAAGTTGTAAATGCCTGTATTGTGAAAGAAAAATATTCAAAATAAAATATTAATAAAAATATGATAAAATAAGTAATGAATAGTGTTTATCTTAATTTTCTTTATGTAAACTCCTTCAATAAGAGGAAAAAGTAATTTAATTTAGTCCTACTTTAGAATACAAATTAAAATTTACATGTTTCCTTCTCGTTCACATCAACACTTGTTGGGAATTTATTTATTAAAAAATTTCGCGGGAGTAAACTTTGGCGATGCCAAATTTTTTAAGTTTGGGAACTCATTCCCACAAACCTAGTTATGGGAATCATTCACAATACGAAATAAAAAAATATGGGAATATTTTCATGGGAGTAGTTGTTTGCGATAGGGGTGAATATTTCTTCAAAAAATTTTTAAAACACTATTTCATATGAGAAAAGTTCATAACATTAAACAACGAAAGATATTTGTTTCTTAAAAAGTGTTAGTTGTATTTTCTAAAATATTTATTTGTAATTTTAAAAAATATAAATTTTTAATATATGTACAAAAAGAAAAAATAAACTCTTTTTTTATTGAATAAAGAACAAATGAAAAAAGACAAACAATAAAAACGATAAACAAACAATTACTTCATAAGTGAGTGCACAACAGCATTAACATTAATAGCTTTTAAATCGGAATAGGTTTGACCGGTGCCAACAAATACAATAGGTTGCCCGGTAATATAAGTCATTGATATGGCAGCGCCAACTTTATCATCTATCGTGTCAAACTTCGTTAGAACAATACCATCGATTATATGGGGGTTTTCGTCGGATGAATAGTCGGCAAGAGATTGATTGAATTTAACTAACTGATCGACAGCCTCATTTCCGACTAAAGCTTCGCCAACAAAGAGCACTAAATCGGGATCATTAACTTTAATAAGTTTTGCAAGGGAGCGCATCAAGGGTTCGTTGTCTTGCATACGACCAGCTGTATCAACCAATACAACATCTATGCGAGTGTCGTTAGCAAATTTAATGGCTTCCATAGCAATACCGGCCGCATCTTTACCGTAACCTTTTTCATAAAGTTCAACCATAGTACGACCTCCATGTTTTTCTGGGGGATGTAGAGCATTCAGATGGCGTGTATGAGTTCGCAACTGTTCTACAGCACCTGCACGGAAAGTATCACAGGCAGCTATTAAGACATTAAAATCATTCTCTATTAACCAAAAGCATATTTTGGCTAAATTTGTCGATTTTCCTACACCATTGACACCACAAAAAATTATAGTATATGGTCTATTGTTGCGTTTTGCTTCAAGAGCATCACGTATTATATCAACTCGGCGTTTTGGCGACAAAATACGAACCAGAGACATAGTTAAAGCATCTTTGACCATGACAGCTACTGAATCAAATGTGCCGATAGATATTCCTTCCAAACTGGTGGCAACTGAGTCACAAAGTTTGTACGCAATTTCTGAAGCAACGTTCTTAGAAATTAAATGATCACGCATTTTATCTAAAGCTGTTTGTAGATCTGCGCGTGTCAGCGTTTTGCCTCCTACAAAACCTTTGAAGTACGATAAAATGCCAGATTTCTTCTTGCTATCTAAGGCAATTTGTTTTCTAGGTTCTTCAATTTCAGATTCAATATCTTCATCATCACTCTCCACTTCCAAGTCTCGTATGCTGCCCTGCATTGTACCTACAATCTACACAAAAATGTTGAAAAAATAGTTTAACGTAAATTGTATTAGTATGTTAATAAAAACTCACATTATTTTGAATATTCGTGTATTGTACGTCTTCAGCATGGTCTTTGGAACGATCCAATGCTACAGCATCCTTAGAACTACCTCCCAAATCCCAAACTCTGGGCTTCTTGCCGGCTTTTTCTTTCTCAGTTTTAGCTTTAATATCTGGCTGAGGGCTTTTCTTGCCTGATAACTTTTCTCTAAGTTTTTTACGGTTTTCTATTATAATATCCTCATTTCTAACGATTTTTTCTAAAGTTGAGACTTTTGGGATATCCACTATATTTACTTTTTTTGTAATATCGCTCTTTTTACTATCATTAGGAGTTTCAATCATTGAAGCAACGGTTTTCTTCGATTTCAGTGATTCATTAAAAGATCTCATGGCCTTAGGAGCTTTACTATTTTGTTTAGCCGAGTTCTCTGCAATTGTCAAAGTGGATCTAAACTCGCCGTCAAAATCGTAGTCCATAGCGTAACGCTGGGAAGTTATTAATATGTCGCCGAACTTATCTTTAAATGCATTTTGTATGTTGCTTAAAAAGCTTTCGACGTATGGCAATTTAATGATCTTCTGGTACACCACGGCATAAACTAATTCCAATTCATTATCTAATTTGAACTGAATGGCCAAACCATCCTCTTCAAAACATTTTGATTCCGTACTGCGTTCCTAAAATTGTAGTTTTTTTTTTTTTTGGTGGTGAAAGTGATTCTGTTAATTTTAATGTTTAAGCACGTACATAGTTATAAACAGTACATGTCTAATTTACCTCTAAAATTACACTGCGAATTAAGTTATTGATGTGTGGTGTGACATTTTGACCTGTAGAATTACACTTCCATAGGACTACACCACCTTTGGTGAAGACTACTACATAGTCCAACATTTCGGCCCAAAATTGTGCACAAAACAATAATTAGATCTGTACACGTCACAGTCCAAATTGTACACGTCACAACGACCACAGCTTAATATTTTCGTAACAAGGGCACTCTCAACTTTACATCAAAAGTTTTCATGGAAAACACAAAATATTTATTTTCAATATTGTACGAACATAAAAATAATATTCACAAGATTTATATTTACATTGATTTAACAACCAAAGAGATAATCGCTAAAAACTTTGCAAAATGCTAAAAGCAATATTGTGTAGTTTGACAGCTCCTATCAGGGATGCAAATCATGGTACATTAGTCTTAATTTTGGTACATTTTAAACTTTGTTGGTACTGTCTAAGGATGCCGGACCAGAAATCTCGGGATTATATAATCCTGAATCCCGTGATGTATTCTTATGAATTTCGGGATTTTATGTAAAATCTAGAAATGTGTTATATTCGGCTATGAAGAATCTTATATACCCTTCACCATGGTGCGATAACAACAGAAAGTAATATATGTAAATAGCGTTCTTTAGATATAAATAAATCTAATTTGTGCTACGCCCACTTGTCCAAGCCGTCCATATTTTGTCGGCTGTTTTATAAGACTATTTTGTCGGAGGATCTTCAAGAAATTTCACAGTGTCATTTCTAGTCCTATAAAACTGTATGTACCAAATTTAATTATGATAGCCTGGCTTATTACGGGTTATAAGGCGTACTAAACTGTTTTCCGGGAGTAGGCTTTATATCTTGCCAATGGTAAATTATGGACCTATCTTCACGAAATATAACATTATGATCTCCAGTCATATAAAACGAATTTGTGCAACATCTTATATTATTCCGTGTATTATTTCACCATTTTTGTTAGTTTTTGTACCAAAATTATCAAGTTTTTAGGGTGGTGGATCCAAATTTTGATTCATAGCTGATCATACTGCACCGATTTTGCTGGATTTCCATCCCAAACTGCTTAGGATAACTACAAGCAGTTTGGAATCAAGTTTGTTCTTTTTTTAAATTTTTCGGAAAGACAGAATGACATGGCCAAATCGGCTCCGTGCAATAACTCCCAGGTGCAATAAGTCCCAAGAAAAAAAAAAAAATGAAATTAGACCCAACAATTTTTCATACAAATGTGGGAGTAATTTCATTATGAAATAGCACCCAGCCCTCTCGGTTTTATTTCATTTTTTTTGGAAGTTATTTCATTTTTGTCCCCGAAAAAATAAACGTGGGAGTTATTTCCTTTTATTTTGGTTTTCGGTGTTATTTCATTTGCTGTGGGAGTTATTTCATTTTCAATTATTTGCAATTTCTTAAAATTGTTTAACATTTTAAACGGTATTTATAACGGCATAGTTTAAACAGTTGCTACTCATACATATGGAATATTTTGAAAAGGTAAAGGATGTATGTTAAATACGTGGAGAGAAGGAGAGTGAAGAAGAAAATCCTTGCAACCGGCTGAAGAATGGATATACAAAGAAGCTTTAGTCAGCGAAGCCGGTGTTTGTTATACCATAGGGGAGATAATCCTTGTACAAACGATTGTGCCATATGTATGGGTACTGAATCAAATACTCTCTTTTTGCCAAGCAAGCACGTAAAAACTTGCAATAGCTGCGTGCTTAAACTGCAGGAAACTGCCATTACAAGAGGTCAGGATACAATTAAATGCCCCATTTTTTTCCAAAATGTCGAGGACTCAATCTTAGTTTTTTGGTAACCTGATATGTAAATATTCAAGTAAAACGAATATATAATAAATTTCTTTGGTAGTTCTTTCATTTTTTTGGCCTTGTTTCGTTTCTTTTCGATGGACTGTTTTTGGAAGTTATTTCATTAATGTCTTAGGAGTTATTTCATAATGAAACAACTTCCAAAAGTTGGGGTTTATTTCATTTTAGACTTGGAAACTATTTAATTTTTTTTTTGAGATTTATCCACCACAATTAGTTGTGAAGAGGGTATACTAAGTTTGTCGTTCCGTGTGAAACTTTTTTATTATTAATCTCAGACTCATAAAGTATATATATTCTGGGTCCTTGACTAATTCTAAGTCGATTTAGCTATGCCCGTCTGTCTGTCCGTCTTTTAAAAACACGCTCACTTTCGAAAAACTCAAAATAAATCATTTTGGGATTAAATTCCAGCAAAATCGATCCAGTAGAATCAGAGCTATGAATCAAAATGTGGAACCACCACCTAACAAAAATTGATCATTTTGTTACAACAACTATTATAAATGGTGGAACAATGCTCGGAATGATATAAGATTTCGCAAAAATTCGTTTTGTTCGACTGGAAATCACGCTGTAAAATTACGCGAAGATCCGTTTATAATTTAACCTAGGCCCCATATAAGCCCTACTCCCGGAAAACAGTAGAGACGCCTAAAACCCTAATTAATAATGCTATCATCACAAATTTTGGCACGTCACAGTTTAATAGGACTAGAAATAACACTGCAAGATTTCGTGAAGATAGGTGTATAATTTACCCTAGGCCCCATACTACTACTGGAAAACAGTTTAGTACGCTTAAAACCGTAATTAACAATGCTATCATAATAGAAATTAATAGAAATTGGTGCGTCACAGTTTTATAGGACTAGCAATGACACTCTGAAATTTCGTGAAGAACGCTCCATTATTTACTCCAAGCCCCTTATAAACCCTACTCCCGGAAAATAGTTTAGTACGCCTAAAACCGTAATAAATAATGCTATCATAATAGAAATTGGTACGTCACAGTTTTATAGGACTAAAAATGACGCTGTCAAATTTCGTGAAGATCGGTCCATAACTTTAGTACGCCTAAAGCCGTACAAAATAATCCGAAGTAAATCACAGTTTTATATGACTAGAAATCAAATAAATTTCGTGATGATCGGTCCATAATTTACTATAGGCCCCATATAAAGCCCACTCTGGTAAAATAATTAAATACTCCTAAACCGTAGCAGATATAGATATTGCGGTAAACTTTTTCCAACTAAGCTCCATATGGCCAGAAAAAGTGTTATGCAATTTTGTGATATACGATCCATAATAAACCTTAAGCAGCCTTCTGAAATTCACTGTAAACGCTAAAACCAGAAATCACTTTGATGAATTTTGGTATGATTGGTTAATAAGTTACCATGGCTCCAATATAAATTCCCCTCCTGTAAATCATTTAAGTTCGGCTAAAACTGTTACGAATCATGATATTATACTCAAGATATTTAAAATTTCTAAAAAATGCATACAACTTTCTGAATATCGGTCAATAATTTAATATAGGTCTAAACCGCAACCAATTTTAATGCAGATGTATGTGTTTATAAAGATAAATTAATAAAAAATAGACATCATATAGATATTACTCCAAAGATTCGGCACAGCCGAATATAGCACTCTAACTTGTTTTTCATTATTTATTTATTGAAACTTCAAATATTAAAAATGAACTTACAATAATTTATCAAATCTTATCTTAATACTCTATTTTATGTCCTGCCAGTTCCAGACAAAAATTTTCTTAATCACGGGTTCTGTTCACATATATATAGTAGCGAGCACTTGTGGATACATCTTACTTAAAAACACATCAAATTCTACCAAATATGTTAAATTCAACCGGATTTTCTGCTAAAACCATTTATAATGATCCAATTAAAGGGCATACACAAACATTTTTTTATAAACTGAAGTTAAACCTCAGTTCTGCTCATCTTCGTTAAAGAAGTCAATGAATCCACTTTTGCCCGTTCAGGTTTTTGTTATCTGGCAGCACAAATAGTAGTAGCACAAAAAAGTTATTCGTGGTTATTCCAAAATACGCGTCGAAGAAGTGAACATTTACATGATAACAAAAACAAAACAAAACAAACCAAATTGACAAAAATTGTTTTTGTTTATCATACAAAATTTACAGTTTTTAAAAGAGAAAGAAACGCGTTATAACTCTCGCGTTAATTTTATTTTAGAATTGTATAGATAACAAAAACAATTTTCGTCACTTTGGTTTGGTTTTGTTTTTGTTTTCATGCAAATGTTCACTTCTTCGACGCGTATTTTGGAATAACCACGATTATTTCCGTAATTTTTGCTATATGTAAAATATCTAAAGGCCCAACCACAATGTGCTTAAGTTGGCTTAAGCGAATGAGCGAATACATGTAGATTATATAAGGCAAACCATATTAAACTTAAGGAAACTTTTTGCTAAGTTTAATGAAACTGTCATTTGCTTAGGTAGGTAGTTTAGAGATGAATTGATATTCATATATTAAGTATTAAAATGAAAATCTTTTGATATTTCAATAAGTAAAAATCAATGGTAAATAATTTATTTAAATTAATATGAAATTCAATCTTTGAAAATTTATTTATATAATAATCAAAATCTTAAAGAAAAATATTGAAAACTTCAATGATTAAAAAAACTTATTATATGAAAATTAAAACTTAAATTTTTATAATATAACAAAGTGTTTTCATACCCTACAACTACTGAATTGAGGAAGTTTAACAGAGGAAGCACAGATGTCTAAGTCACCTTGGGGAATTCTATCGATCGGATGATTACCAGCGAAACTTGTGTTTAAATTATTATTTGAAGTAACTGAATTAGATTGTGAATGTGTTGCACTTTGTGCATTTGTATTAGTACGCGTTGGAGAGCGAGTGGTCATTTTAAGAGGGAAAGTTTACAAATAAAATTAATTTAAATTGAATATGGAACTAATTATTTCTTTTTTTTTTTTTTTTTTTAAATATCACAAAATTGGCAAATATTTAATATAAGTAAAAGTAAAATAATTTAGTTTAACAACATTAAGGGCTTTTTAAATATGAAACAAGATATAAACGCTTACACTGAATTCTTTTCTCGGGAATTAAAAGTGACGGTAAACTCCTTAAATAAAAAGCTTATCAGAATCTTGACAAAATAGTTTGCTGTTTTGGACTGCAACTCATGTAAGGCTCCAGACGAATTGATATAAATTATTAATTTTCAGATGAAATCAAAATAGGGTTTGTTGTTGTCTAAATTGCACGTACAGGTTTTTCGATTCTTTTATCAGTTCCATGTAATATTGTACGGTTTTAAAATTATTAGTTTATTTCTCCACGTTCTTTACCGCAGGATCGCCATTTTAGAGATGAATTGATATTCATATATTAAGTATTAAAATGAAAATCTTTTGATATTTCAATAAGTAAAAATCAATGGTAAATAATTTATTTAAATTAATATGAAATTCAATCGTTGAAAATTTATTTATATAATAATCAAAATCTTAAAGAAAAATATTGAAAACTTCAATGATTAAAAAAACTTATTATATGAAAATTAAAACTTACATTTTTATAATATAACAAAGTGTTTTCATACCCTACAGGTAGAAAGGCCGGTGTGAAGTCTCCTTCACACCTTCACCCAGAGACCAATATGGTCCATTTTGACGCCTTAATTAGAGATAGCTATATGAAGGTAGAAAGTAGGTGAAATAAACAGCGAAAGCACAAAGCAGATCCAGAAGATAGGCAGAAAAGAAAGAAAAGAAGGTTACGGACCAACCCCGAGAGAAATCCTACTCAAACCAAATTCGCCCCACGTGCGGTTAGCACCCAGTCTCCTCTCGCGCAGCCAGGCCATCCCCATTACGAATCCTATCAGATTCTCGAGTCCGCAACCCGAGACATCCCCTAGTTCGCCCAGGAATCTACTGCCCAGCCACTTCAGCCTGCTACCCTGCAACCTGGCACAGAAAGTGCTCAACTGCCTCGAACTCCTCGGATCCCATCCTCACCGCCATCCTGCCTATCATACAGGGGCCCGTGATCATTCCTATCATGGTCCTAACACA
This sequence comes from Pollenia angustigena, assembly GCA_930367215.1. NCBI lineage: Eukaryota > Metazoa > Arthropoda > Insecta > Diptera > Polleniidae > Pollenia > Pollenia angustigena. The sequence goes on from OV884059.1 coordinate 34,632,666, forward strand.
GACCCTGCTCCTGCCCAGCAGCGACACCGAATCGGATTTTCTAAGCACCGGCCACAACGTCCGCGATATTCAGACCCGATTGGTATCGCCCAGTATCCACTCCTTAATTCTACCAAAATAGAAGCCCAATGGAGGCCTAACCACCTCCACACAGTTAGGATCCTCCATCTCTGAGCCCTGTCTTGCCAACTCATCAGCAACCTCATTACTGCCTATGTAGCAGTGACCCGGCACCCAGCACAACCTTAGCAAATACTCCCCTAAGACTCCCTCCAGAGCCCTCCTACACTCATAAACCAGCTTGGAGTTCACATAACAGCCGTCAGGAAGCCTATAGGACCTTCTAATGTTCAGATCCTCAATGTAGACCCCCGCACCCATGCCCCTCATCTCTGCTGCTAGGCATCATAGTTATCCATTCGACCAAGAACAACGGAACCCCCAGGTCAACCAGTGCCTGCCTTATAGCTTCTATTGTTAAACGTGCCCTCTATGTCCAGGAATGCCGCCAAGGTGTATTCCCTGGTTCGCAAACCCCGCTCCACATAACCAACCACATCATGCAACGCACTCTCAACAGATCTACCTTTAAGGTGGGCGTGTTGAGCGCCGCTGACGATGCTGGCGTCAATCTTCGTCCTCAGATGTAGACCAATCAGTCTTTCCAACGTCTTCATTGTGCATTGGCGTCACATCCTAGTACCAGCCTCGAGCCGCTTCTGCCCACCAACTCTCGCACTTTTACACCAGGTGGATCGGCAGCTTCATATGGCAAGTATACCGATGATAGTGCCAGGACCGTTTTGTTCCTGGCTTCTCCTGTCAAAACCGTGAGGTCTCCATTACTGAAAGAATGAGAAATCATAAATTTATGTTCAGTTATCGCCAGTATAAAATTTCGTACCTTCTCATCCGAGCGGGATACGAACAAGGTATACCCCGTGGTCTTTAATCCAACTACCCGTGAAGTGAAGCTATCATCTTCCACTGGCCTGTAATGAGCCCATTGTTCTGATTGGCCAGTAACCCCAGTATGACCTCCACCGGTTTTATAGGTGGAGGAATCCATACAGTGACTACCGGCCTTAATGGCACCTCAGACACGAGTATGACGTCCAATATGGCTTCAGGAAAAGCGCTGCCACACCTGTCGATTGCAGCCTTTAAAAACTCAAAGGTTTTTAGATTGCCGCAACTGACAGCTTTGACACCTTTTATCCAGTCATCCCCTTTGAACGATACTTCGTCCGGCCTTCCTTTGACGCTAAAGATTTCGTCGAGGAGTTTGTTTTCTATCACCTGCCATTTCTCGACACTGATCATTCCATCGGGATCCATACGATCAATGACAGCTGCTAGAATACCGTCCTTACCTGACGATTCCCTTAGTTTCCTTGACGTGGAGGGTTGGTCCTCTCTGGAGCCAGTCCTCTTAGTGATCTCCTTTCGGGGATCCTTCCTTTTAGCTGCTGGGGATTTCTGGTCATCACCAGACCTAACTCTCTTAAATACCCCCTTATTGGGGACTTAGCAGAGCTCTGTCGGTGATCACCCGATTTTCCTGCAGATGTTGACTGGTTTGTTCCAGTAATCCCTTTTGTGACTTCCCTTTGGGGGGGACTGCCGGAGATTATCAAGACTTTACCAGTCCTCATTGCGCAGCTAGTAGATGGTAGTACGTCAACAGGCTTGGTTCCCTTATCCGTGACCGTACTGTGACGGTTTAGAGGACCAGGTGTTGATTCCGTACCCTCCTTCTGATTTTCCGTTCCATTTTTGGAGGATTCATCAGCTGGGGTTGCTGAGGATTCGTTATCTTTACTGACAACATTTGAGCCCTCAGCAGCCCTTGCTGTGTATCCCGCAGGATAGGGAATGCCTAGGATATCACCGACAGATCCGTGGATTCGTTCGAATCTGGCAACGTTATTTACTTACTCCACTCTGATGTGACCAGTTCTGTCGCATCCTGCCGAACAATGGGGTTTGATACACCCACTACTCCGCTCCCTATCTCGAGTGTGACCTCAGGAGCCGATGACCCAACCCTATCGTCCTGATCATGAGCCGAAATCATTGTAATTACAAGCTCATCATCAGATCCCAGAGGTAGACCATAGAGTCTTTCCGAGACCCCTGTAAATACTCAGCCAATCGGCGTCTGGATCAGACACCGCAACTGCCGAGTTGTCAGAGATATTCTCTGCATCGACTCTTTGAGTCGCGTCCTTAGTTTTCGAATTAAATTTGTCCAGTTTTTTGGTCCCACGAGTAAGCCGTATAGAAAAGGACCGTCTCGCGCAGTGACGGCTTGCACGGACTAGGCCAAAGTTACAACTGACCCTTGCCATCGGCGTCAGACGACAGCTGTTCGCGACCAGTTTCTTTAACCACTAACCAGCCATTCAGGTCCTCGGCACTGCTGTCAACCACCTTGACCTTAAAAGTGGTGGATATGGGAGATAAAGGGGGATAGATAGGATTATAGGTAATGGGATAGGGAATGGGAGGATGGATAACCCTTAGTCATGCTGGCCTTAAAGCAAATGCCTTCGAAGTTGTTCCGGCTAGAATATACCAATTCAAGCTACAAGACATTCACTACAGCCAGCATTTAAGCCACCACATCGCGCCACCTGGATAACTATCTTGTTTGCTTAAGAAAGGTGCGAGTCTTATCGTACATTCCGTACGGAATCGAATGTTTTTTTATTTTGTTTTCTTAAATAAATTTGAGAGACTTTTTGTTAATTTTTGACAGTAAGTTAAGCAAGACAATGCATATTATGGTTGAGCGTTAAAGCATAGACCTAACGCTAGTGGCCACTTTCTTTTTAGTTGTCGTAAATTTTTCAAACAAAATTCAACTTTAAATAAAAATGAGAAAGATTTCCGCGTTTTTAGAAAATCAAATTGTGGAAAAGATAAAAAAAAAACAATAGATCAGCACGAGTTACATCCAGACCACCCCAATTAACAATACCTTCTGGCAAAGTGTAGGAAAACTAGAAGTTTAAGGTTACATTTTATTTTTTTCATTCCCACACTTTGCCAGACAGAAAAATAAGCTAAATTATTTTATAAAAAACAGCAACGTAAGCATAAAATCCTTACGTTGCTTGAATAAGTTAATTTTTAGATTTTAATAAATTAGTCTTTTGCGTGCGATTTCCATTACGGCAAGTTACCATCGTGGGAACTACGCCACTGAGCAGCAAACCCCCATTTCACGCCTCTGGTTATCGAGAAAAAATTTTGCGTGGGGAGTAGGTAAATTTAAGGTTGGGAAGAGAAATGCATAGTGTCTCATATTTTTTTCCCAATTAGAATTAAAAGTCATGTAGAGAGGGGCCATAGTAAGGTGTGGAGGCACCAGCTCCGGCTCATGTCTCAGTGCAATTATTAGTAATTTTAGGGAAGGGCCTGTATTTATGGAGTCTACCATCTCCAGCCCATTTCCCAGTAGTTTTTATTGTTTTTGAAGGCTGAAAATAGACAAAGGAAAAATATATTAGTAGGATGTTGATGACAATTGGAACGACTTTTGCATAGTTACCCAACCTTAAATCGAAATTTGTGTCCTAGTGCCTGAAAATATAGAAAAAGGTAAAATAATTACATGATTTATCAATTCATACTTACGTGCCCATTATAATGTGATACATGTTGAAAAAAGACAGCTGTTCGCATATCAGCTGTGGAAAGTGTGTTTAGTAGGCAGAAGATGGCAACGCACTATAATATAATAGTAATAGTAAAAAAGGCAGGGTTGCAGTTTTCATTCAAAAGTAACAATTTGTGGAAATCAAATTTGAAAAATTAAAATTATGAATGAAAGATTGAAGGCCGCTAAAATTGCTGATCGCCTGGTATGGTATGGGGAGGACCATAGGGAAAAAACCTTAATTCTGTCTGTTTTTTTCGTATTATTTCTTAATATTTTTTTTTTTTGTTTTGTATAGTTTCGGGGAAATACCGCGAAACTGATTTTGTATTTTTTTTATAGGAATATACACAATTTTTGAATAATTTATTACTAATTGGGTATATACAGTATAATAATATTACAAACTGACAAACGTAGGAAAAAATATAAGCACGGAGAAAGAAAACTTGTTTAGCGGGAAAATGTTCATGAAAAGCTAAGAAAAAATTCCTAATATGGGCATGAACGTATTAAATAAGGATTGGCGCGAAAAGGAAAAAACTAATACAGCCAAATAAAAATAAAAGTGCAGTGCTAAGACTGAAATAAATCTAGGATCTGAAGTGAATATTATATTTTTTTGTTGGCAAAAAGAAAAATTAAAAAACGTAAGTTGTGCGAAGAAAAATAATAACAATTTAAAAGTAGCTTTATATTCACAAACAAGATTGAAAGTGGCGAAGGCATAAAAGTGGTATTAAATTGGTAAGATTCTTCATAATTAAATGTAGAAAAAAAAAACATATTTAATGTAATAAGTGTACCAAAGTAAAACTGCTGGTATGAATTCAACTTTGAACAATAGTGGCTGTGAATATAAAGCAACATAAATGTGTAAAATTGGAAAAAAATATTAAAATATTTTGTTTGTGTTTCCGTACAGATGGCTATTATCTCAGAACTGGTGATGGATGGTCAATAAATCACAGGAGAAAAAGCCAGGTAAGTCTTTTTTTGTGTTTGTAATATATTCGATATTCGGTGAATACAAACCAGATATAAAAAGAAAAAGCAACAACCTATTGCGTGTTAAGTTTGGGGAAATGTGTTGCTCCCAAGTTTCCTAAAATCGGTGAAATCCAAGAAATAAAAGGCAAGATTCAACATATTTGGTTAATGAAGATTACATTTTTTTTATTAAATAACAAGACATTTCAAGTTAAATTTTATACAAAAACAAAAATTTGAATAGAATTACGAAAAAAAACATATGGAAAAACAAATAATTAAATAACAACAATAGAAAGAAAAGAAAAATAATTAACATAAAAATATCGAAAAAAAACATATAAGATTAAGTAGTAGTTAGTGAATAAATTACTGATTTGATTAATTTGATTTATTTAAAATTGTGTTGGTGTGATAAATGATTGTGTCTGTCGAGAGTGTAGTGTTGTTGTATAGTGAATTTGTTTACTTATATAAGGATTCCGGCTAGGCCTACCAATTATCAAAAAAAAAAACAAAGAAAGTAAAAATAATTTAGGGAAGTTTTATATCAAAAAAAAGGGAAGTAAAAATAATATTGAAAGCGGAAATACGCAAAGAAAAAAAGTAATAATAAAAGTAAAATTTGGTTACTTTAGGTGCTCAAGTTGGATGCGAAAGTAATTGCATTCATCATTGTTGTTGGCATCACGTCATTAGGGAGCTCCTTCAGACGTAGGTAATAACTTCAGTCGTACATCCGGTATTGAGGATATAACCACTTTGAGTACTTAAGGAACCTAGAAAAAATAGGAAAGAATAAAAAGAAGTATAAGAAATTAAAGAAGAAAACTTTGATTAAAATTTGTTTTTTTTTTAAGAGATAATTATTTGAACCGGAAACGAAATATTAAAAGAAAAAGTGCCAATTAAAAAGAAGAAGTGAAGGAATAGTTAGTGGTTAATTTAATTATGTTAATTTAAGAACAATTTTGATTCTTAGTCGTCTTTCACACATTTCATCTTTTGATGCTCAACTCTTATGTTTTTAGGTGAGAGAAGAAAAAAGAAAGGGGGTAAGTACGGAGATGCCTGTACTCGGTCAGTACGTTTTGTGTTTTTATTCGTTAATATATGCACAACGTTGGCTGCATGTAATTTTTTTCTTTTCTTTTTCTCTTTGATTCGCTGTTAATAAAATTGTTGTTGTTTTGAACCGAAAAAAGTTGAAACCGATTGCTGCGTGTGATTATATTGTCATTTTTAAAAGGGAATTGAAAAGAAGTTGAGCATCAAAAGATGAAGCGTGTAAATTCAGACTTAGTTGAACTGTTAATTTTTAATTTTTTTGATATTCTTTAATCAGGCTTGAGTTCATCAAATTTAATTTTCATTAAATTATTTTCACTAAGGGAAGGAATTTTACAACTTGGAATTTTTATTAAAATTTATTGATAATTTTTCTTGGCTGAACTGGGATTTGAACCCAGGTTGATCTTTACATGTTTCAAGAAACACCACTTTCTATCGTTGGAAGATCTTTGAGTTCTACCCACTGCACCACTGCGGTGCCCGTTAGCCAACAGTCAAACATCAATCTTTAACCAAAAGTACTGGTGGTTCGAAATTTGCTGTTATTATCACTTAAATTTCAAATTACAAGTTGCCCCCTTTTTCCTCCGTTTTTTCGTATTCTTTCTGTCAAGACTTTGTCTTGAAAACCTGAATACATTTGTTTATTATGTTTTTTTGTCCACTTTCGTCGACATTTTATTTGTACAAATTAAAGTACAAATGTAAACATTAGAGCTTGTGCCATAGCTATTTTTAAGAACAATTTTGATTCTTAGTTGAACTGTTAATTTTTAATTTTTTTGATATTCTTTAATCAGGATTGAGTTCATCAAATTTAATTTTCATTAAATTATTTTCACTGAGGGAAGGAATTTTACAACTTGGAATTTTTATTAAAATTTATTGATAATTTTTCTTGGCTGAGCTGGGATTTGAACCAGGGTTGATCTTTACATGTTTCAAGAAACGCCACTTTCTATCGTCGGAAGATCTTTGAGTTCTACCCACTGCACCACTGAGTTCTACCCACTGCACCACTGTATTTTGTAATGGTAAAATTAAGAAAAAATATATATATAGTTTTAAGATAAATAGATTAGATAAAAAAATTATAAATAAAAGTATTTATATATGTATGTGAAACAAAATGAAAAAATCTGAGTAATCAATAATTTTTGGGGATTGTTGAGATAGAAAGTGCGACGTAAGACGGGCTTATGGGACCGTAGAAAAAAATACATGGAGATATCGCGGTCATGGTCGGGAAATGGGCGATTGGAGGTCAACATCTGCCTCCCTATGAAATGGTATTCCAGGTTTAGTAAGTGTATGTATGTTGTAGAGTTTTTTTTTTTGTTTCAGTTTTTTTTCGTTCTGGCTGCGAACCAGGGTCAACTAAAGGGTTGAGAACACCCCCCTAAGAGATGGCACCGATGAGAGCTAGTGGGGTAACCATGGCCTTAGGAAAAGAAAACGGTTCGTAACAAGTCTTAAGATTCATTTTAAATAAAATAGAACGTTCTTAAGAATTTATAAAAACAAAAATAATAAAACGTTAGTTTTTTATTTCTTAAAAGGAAAAAACCTCTTTCTCCGGAAATAGATAAGTGGCGCAGTCGGTATTTGTGTATTTTTTTACAAAGTCAAACACAAAGTTTGAAAGTATAGTATAAAATCAAAGTTTTTTCTTAACTAATTAATAAAAAATACACAGTGTCAAATAAGCGATGAACGAAGAAAAGATCGCTGAATTAGAGGCGGTACTGCGGCTGCAGGAACAAAAAATATTCCAGCAGCAACAGCAGTTGCAAGAACAACAGCCGCAAATGCATCAGCAGTTGCAAGGACAACAACAGGAACAACTACAACAGCAACAAATAGAACAAGCTCAAGAGGTACAACAACAGCAGCAATTACATCAGGTACACCAACAGCAGATTCATCAGCAAAATTACCTCCTAATGGAACCGAAAGACATAATTCAGCAGTTTCGGCAAATTAGACCGCTGAATAAAAACCATAGCATCAACGGATTCATAAAATCCATAGAGATGTCAATAGATCTCTGTAGAGATAACACTGCATTAATTATGTTTGGAATCCAGATAATAATAAATATAAGGCAACTTGGAGACATCTCATGGGATCAATTGAAAGCAAAGTTGAAGGCCCAAGCCAGACCGAAGACATCGTATGCCGAGATTTTCAATAGGTGCCGATACATTAAAGTGTGTAGTTTAATAGAACTTTTTGAATGTTTCGAATCAGCAAAAATGAAATAAGCGAAATTTATGAATTAGATGATAATAAATCTATGTTATATAGGTCAGAAAATGTAGACAGGGACTTAGTGAATATCTTAATTGAAAAAATAGATGGACCACTCAGAGTACATCTAGATCAGGGATTTCCATTTCTTTGCACAATTGTGTACACCACTACTAACAAATATTTTTATGCTCTTCAATTCAGTCGTCGATGTGACTTCGACAATTGTACATGTCTAGCGGACGCTATATTATTTTGTTTCAGCTTACACTCAAAAAACATTGTGCGGTCAAAAATGCTTTTGGTAACATCCAATGCCTTGCATGCAATTTTTATTTAGAGTTTAAATTTTAAGACTTAAATGTAGAATAATGTAACATTTCATAAGTTTACATGCAAAGCAAAGAACTTTGTAAAATAGTAATTATTTGAGATTTAAAAGCAATTTTTAATATTTTAGATAAAAATGCGTTAACCGATATATTATTAAGGAAAAAATATTGTATTCTAAGTTGTGTGTGTTACGTTATATTAATTTGTAATTTTTAGAAACAAAAAGACGTGTCATCAACGAAAGTATATTAGTATTAAGTGAAACAAAAAAATATTAAATAATTAAATATTTGTGTTAAATTACCGGAAAAATAGAATATATGTATATGATAATCACACGACTAATATGTAGCATCCTTAGGTTTGCCAAATTAAAACTGGTGGTTTTTTAAATTTTCCAAAAACTTCACTTGCTTATAGAAATCTCGAAATCGACAAAAGATATGAATATGCCGAAATATTTGAAACACGTTTCAATAATTTTCAAGACAGGTTTCAAGATTTTGTAATTTTATAACCGCAATAAGATCTTTTCGAAAACCCTTATCGTTGCGATGTAAGCAGCTACGAATTTGATATTCAATCAGAACTTATCATACTACGAAGCGAAGTAAATGCTCTAGACGAAAATAATATTGTAGAGTTCTGGAAAGATTTGGATGGCGAGTTCTATCCTGAACTAGACGAAGCTGATTGAACTTTATTCATGTTATAATAATATATCTTTTGAACGGTGCACATTTTTTGCAAAAGAGTTAGCATCGGAAGATGAAGCTATAAAACAAATATCTTTGTTCCACGTTGTTGAATCTGGTCATGCTGGAATTATTCCTAACTATGAAGGAATAAAGCATAAAATATATTTTCCAAATGTGCGAACAGCCTCTGGCACTATTACCAGGCCAATAGTTAAACTGTGCATACTTCCGGTGTGTTAGGTGTCGGTAGATTGACTACATCTATGTTCGTTATATGTGCTGTTTAAACCGTTCAAATGTCTGTCTAAATGCCCAATTCTGCTGTTCTGTTTTTCTTTTACTTCCTTCTTACAGATGGACCCCATGCAATCATCCGAATTGTGTCTGGTATGTTTCCGCTATCATCCCCTTCGCTATTGCAAGCAGTTTAAGCAAATGACGATTTAACAGCGACAATATATCGTTCGAGTACATCGTTACTGTGGCAATTGCTTTGCTCGAACGCATCTACTTGGAGGATGTACTTCGATGGGGGCATGCCAATACTGTGGTGATCTTCATCACTCCATGTTGCACCCAGAACAAGCAGTACGATCACGTATGGAAAACCGACCCCAAGTTCACCGAAGTAGCCCACCATCAGTACCTCAACGTGGACTTACCACCCAACCAACCCGTCAGCGTCGGAACCCACAAGCGCTACCACCACGTCAGCGGCGTTCAGTAGAAGAAATGTCACAGCAACCAACGCGTCAGAGACGCCAGCAGCAGCCTCAACGACGCCCGCAACAACAACACTAACGTCAGCAGCACCAGCAACGGCAACAACAACATCCATCCGCACAAACTCGCCGACGACGTCGTCAGGTTAATGGAGCCGATGCTGCACCAGATGCACAAAGACTGGTCCGACAAATACGAACCGCCCTAATCCAGCTGACTGGCGCTTTCAACATTACACCAGTGCAAGAGGGGCGCCATGTCGAGGATCGATCGTCTGATGATCTCGATGACCATTTGATCGACCTCGATTAAGCAGCATCGGCCTCAGATAAGCTGCCGTGTAAAAACGGCCTAAGCCGTACTTGCGTGGCGCCAAGTTTTTTCTCGGCAGTCTTCGACTAGATAAAACCCGAGCAGCAGCTTTCAACAATTTACCAATAAAATTAAACATAAACAACAAAATTAAAACAAATAGCAAACAGTGAAATTAACATTTAATAAGTTTGAACAAACAAGAACATTAAACCCATTACAAAAGTGTGAACAATCAAGAACAATTAAAACAGACACATTAGTCTAAACAAACAAACACAACTTCTACAAACGAAATTAAACCCTGAATTAAAGAAAATCACTCGTTACCATCAATAAATTAGTTCTTAAGAGTAAACCTTATCTGCTGTTTTACTTACAAAACAACCACTGCGAGTAAGTAGTTCATACATTCAATCCCTTTGAATTTAATTGATTATCAGGCATGTTCTGTAAATCACAAGATTTCGAATCACTTGTGATTTTGAAATCACAATTGTGAAATGAGGGTGTTCTGAAAACCACAAAAGTTTAAACTTTTCGGAGTGGTTTTACATTTTCGAAAACACAAAAAAACAGCTGATTTTTTTGTTTACATTTGAAGACACTTTTTATGTGTTAAAAATAAGTTAGTTTTTTGGTAACAATATTAAGTAAAAATAAACTAAAATTTGCTTTTTTATAAAAATTAAAAACATTTTGAAATGCCTGGAGCTTTATTGTTGTCAGTAATAGATTTAAAAAGAAAACAATTAAGAAATGAACGAGTAAAGAAAAAGTATTTGCGAGACTTATCAAATCCAATGGATATGAATGAATCATTGTAAGTACAAATAATTAACATTTAAATGTGACAATTTAAAACTAGGTCGTTTTTAGTTTCATATCATTTTACCGGTTGAATAAAAGAGCCTTTAAAATGATATTGGATGATATATCACCGTACATTTCCAAATGTTCCATTCCGGCAAGTATTCAGCTGGCAGCTGTACTTAGATATTATGCAGTTGGATCGTTCCAAGGCGTTATAGCAAACTATGCCAACTTAAGCATTGGGCGATCAACCTTTTCCAATGTTATGTGGATCGTAATGCAGCAATTAGAGCAGAAGTTGTGTGCCGTTTGGATACAAATTCCTGTCAGCCAACAGGCACAAAATGCATCAAAATCTTGTTTTTATTCAAAGTTTGGTATGCCTGGAATAATTGGATGTGTTGATGGCACACACATCCGAATATTGAAACCACCGTCCGATCACGCTGCATATTTTAACAGAAAGGGTTATTTCAGCCTTAATGCAATGATGGTTGGTATTTTGTAGACTTACATACATATATACACCTATATGCACTATTTAACATATATCCCTTTATGTTTACACGGACGGTATAAGTAAAATCAAAAATAATAACAAAAAAGCAGATGGTTGCAGTTTTACAATTTTTACAAAAACAACATGAAAATTTCCTGAGTTGATTTTAGTTGTTTTTGTAAATGTATAAAAATGCCACCACCTTCAATATACACCGTTAAAATGCACCTCTGGTGTGATGAAAATACACAAGCAAGGCGAATTAACTCCAGGTAAGCTCAACTCGTCAGCCGTTCATCAGCTGTATCCACGGCGAATTAAAAAAATGGTGAAACGTCAAAATATTGTTTTGTTTCTATACCGAAATTTGACAACAAGTCAGAAAATTGCAAAAACAAAATACATGGAGTTAATTCGCCTTGTTTTGTAGTTGTAGAGTTGGACTTACCTGTTATAAATTCGCCTTGTACACAAGTTTCTAAAATGGTTAAGAAAAAAACCATTTACTGACCGCTTGTCAGATTTTGTATTCGTATTCTCTCTTACTCAATGCATTTTGCTTTTACATGATATGATTTCTCTCATTCTACATTATGTCGTAATACAATGTATTACCGTGTAAACTGGCCTTAAGCCATATCAAAACGTATCCATTATATATTTAGAATTTTCAATTTGCAAGCTGCTTATTCTTTTAATGTGTATTAGAACAAGACAAATACAGTTCTAAGATTTATTATGTTATACTTTCGATTTGTATCTCTTTTTCTGTAATTAGTTTAAAAAAATAAGTCTCAATAAAAAAATTTACTTAGTCTGAGTACATACGGCTCATGTCTTATTGACAAGATTCTTCCTTTTTCTTCTTTGAACATGAGTTGTCGTTCAAATGATTCATGTCATGTAGACGACGTGCGTATACATGTGTGCTTTTTGATATTGAAAACAAAAACAAAATTTAACAACGAATAAGAAAGCAAAACGTAAAGACAGTACCAAGGCGAATTCATGTAAACGGTGGTGTCGATACTACAACAATTGACAACACCAAAAACACAACAATGTATTTTGTTGCTGCTTTTGTTGGCCGATAAGTCAAAAACACAAATAACTTTTGACATTCCTCTCTCTAATTTAAAAAAAAAAAAAAGTAGCACAGCTGTGTTTTCAACGTCACCTGAAGGTCAATTCGCCTTGGACAGTACATGCATCTGTGTACTCGTTTATTTTCCCCTCGTCCCTCTCGCATATAACTTGGTGGCCACACGATCAAGTTTTGCCTTTCAATTTGCAATACACTCTCAGTTTTTTACTAACACACTCACACTTTTTAAATTGACCACGAGATGGCTTTCAATTTCACCTTTCCATTTGTTTGGCAATTTACTTTCAATTTAACAGCTGAGTACAAGTTTGTCTCAGTTGTTGTTGACATCTTGGAAGTAAATTGCTTACAAATTGAGTGCAGCCTACGTCACAGCTTTCAATTTATGTAAATTTTGACAAGCAGTATATGTAAAAGACTATCAAGAACAACTTGAACATGTGGCCGCAGGGTAGAGTAACAATCTTGTCAATAATACATGAGCCGTATGAACACAGACTTACTTACTTACTTGCATAGACCTAATCAAGGCGAATTCATGTAAACGGCGATACTATAACAAGCAAGGCGAATTTATACAAGGTAAGTGCAACTCTACAACAACAAAGCAAGGCGAATTAACTCCATGTATTTTGTTTTTGCAATTTTCTTACTTGTCAAATTTCAGTATAAAAACAAAACAATATTTTGACGTTTCATGATTTTTGTGGATACAGCTGATGAACGGCTGACGAGTTGAGTTTACCTTGTTGAATTCGCCTTGATAACAAGTAACAACAATAAAAACACAGTATTGTATTTGTTGCTTTGGTTGGTCTATATGTCAAAAACAGAAGTAACTTTTGACATTCTTCTCTCAAATTTACATAGCAGCCACACGATCAAGTTTTGCCTTTCAATTTGCAATATACTCTCATGCATTAAACACATTCACCACAGCAGGATACACGAACACACGACAACAAATGCTGCTGGGTGCAATTATAATAGTGTAGTGAGCTACTGAATTATGTTGAAGACGGCAGCTACAATTGAAAAAATATAAACAGCTGTTTTTTTTTACTGTGTGTTTATATTTCAGTGGTGCCACTATCACTTTTTTTACTTTTATAAAATGAAAAACATGCATAATTGCAGACTTTTATACAAACTTAATTTAAGATTATAAATATATACAGTGCACTCGCGATAATATGAACTAATTAAAACAAAGCCAGTTCACTTTTGCAAGATTGTTCATATTTGCGAATGGTATCTAATTTCCCTTCAAAAACGTTTTTCCCATAAAAATAAAAGTTTCCTATGTTACATTTTTTTATTGTTCATCATTTTTAAAAAAACTATTGATTTTTAAAAAAGAAAACTAAACTTAAAGCCATTATGCAAAAAAGTCTGTGATTTACTTTTTTTTATGCACCCGTTACATGTTCTTTATCTCGGAAACCATTTAGCATTTTGTTTTCTTGTCTTCACCATAATCTTAGCTATAAGCTGAGAGAAGGAAAGCTTAAAACAAAATATGCGTAAGCACAGTATTTAGTGAATTAAAATGGCTAAAATAATAAATTTTTATAAAATTTTCACTATTTTTGACCCATAGCCCAATTTTTTAAACTCTTTCTCGTGTGAAATTTCTCGAAGTACTTATCGTAACCAACGAAACTTTTGCGTTTTGCTAGTTTTTATGTTATTTTCTCATGTCTAAATCTCGGAAAGCAATTATTTTCGCCACAATTGTAGCTATAGACTCTTAGAAAATAAGTAGAACAAAATAATCCGAAAAAATTTATCTAAAGCCTCAAAAACATTTTTGGCCCGTAGCTGCCAAACGGTAATCTTCAGAAAAAATATTCCTTTTACTCTAATTCATAATTCCTCATATATAGTTACTGAATAATGCATTTTTTCACCTTTTTCAGTTGTATTTTTTATCGGAAAATTGTGAAATTTATGAAATACATTGCAAAAGGTAAAAACGTAAATTATTCAATAATAACATATTTCGAATTTTCGATGTAAATACAGCTGAAAAAGGAAAAAAAAAGAATTATGATGTTCTAAAGAATTTTGAATTATATTATAAGAATTATTTTTTCTAAATAGAACTTTACTAAATTATCCACAGTTTGGCCGCGGCGGGCCATGAATGTTGAAAAAATAAATTAAAATTTTTCGATATTTTAGCAATTCTATGGCGCTAACTGCAGTTTTTATGCGTTAGTTCGTTATACAATTTTTGTCTCCTAGTCTAAAGCTGCAATTATTAAAACAAAATCGTAATTGGTTTCTGAAAAATATGCATGTTTAAAAAAAAAGTCAAGCTTTAGCCAAAATTTTCAAAAAGTACAAATTTGTAACAGCTTTCTCTTCAGATGTACTATATTTGTTTGCTGTCTCTATGATAAGGAACACAATTGCACCGTATGAACGTAGTAGTGTACGACGTAGATACGATGTCAAATTAAAATGTAGACTATTGTATACAAAGGCACACAATAGCTGGCGCAAATCTAAAAGCGTATCTACGTCGTACGTCGCCTTACAGCAAATTCAGACGGGGTCTTTTACGACTTCTCTTTTGGTTTGGCGGCTAACGGTTTAGAGAAGAAACAGGGGTAAACAAAACGACTTGGTTTGTGTTTTTCATGACTTTTTCTCAGATTTATCTTTCAACTTATTTATTTTCTTATCGTTACGTTTTATGAATTGAAAATACAGAAAGTCCTCGGTCATCCATAACAACAATTTTGAGTAGTTTTTTGTGTGTTTCTAATTAAGTTACAAACGAATATTGTTGCATCTGCCGGTTAATCGAATGATAGATAATCGAGGCGCTTCTGCAAATAAAAAAGACGTAACTTTAACTCATCGTATATACACAAAGGATTTTTGGAAGTTGCTGCAGAAGGGAAATGAAAATTGAAAATTTAAATTAAATATTTAAATTTAAACCATTGTGCGACTTATTGCATAATGTACGACAAAATGGAAATAATATGGCGAATATCATATACAATAATATTGCAAGTGTATGGGCCGCTTTACAACGTTCCTTTTTGTTTTTGCTGCCTTTATCGTAAAGAACATAGGTTTCAATTTTAAGCAACATTGTTAAAAACAAGTGTTTACAAAAAGTACCCAAAAGTAGGACTTTTTACACCTGTTTTATCTTCTTGTCTTTTTTCCTAAACCTTTGCGTAGCAATTACAAATAAGCACACAGAGGGAAGCATCCAATTAAGCCTAGGCGTTTTTCAGTTTTAAGCAGTCAAACAAACCACATAAAAAGAAATAAGAAAATTAAAAAAAAATATATATTTTTCTTTTAAAAAAATAGATAACAAGAAACTATTTACAGTCAAATCCCGATAATTCGTACCCCGGTAAATCGTAATTCCCGATAATTCGTAATAAACTGTCGGTCCCTTGAAAAAATCTCGTTAACTTGTAAAATTTCCATACATTTTGGTCCCCTCGCTAATTATAAATTTTTTTTCAAATAAAATCTTCTTTATCTCTTATAAATCTTAATTGTTTGCTAACTACCACTTATAATTCATAATAAAACCAACAGAAACATGGAAAGAATAATTTATTTGTTTACCGCTTTGTTTTGTGTGGGTTTTTGCTTTTGCTTGTATGTGTGTTTATTTTCTTAAGATCAGTTTGTTACATGAATACTTTTTATATATTTTATTTTCAACAATTGTTTTTTTTATCGCTTTAGTAAATAAATTGAAAAACCCCTTTAATTCGTATTTTTTTATTTTAACCCCGTTAAATCGAAACCCCGCTAAATCAAAAACCCCTATAATTCGTAAGAAATTGCTGGTCCCTTGCGATTACGAATTATCGGGATTCTACTGTATTTCAAAAATAAAAACATTAAAATAAAATTCATATAAGCAAATCTTTAAAATGACACATATCGCTTTTGTTCAACAATAGTGTATTAATTCAACATTTCTGTTTAAATTAATATTTGGTATAGATTTGGTAACGACAAAATTTAATAACTTATTTTTATATTATGAAAAAACTTCAGACTCATCGCAATATCTTACTTTGGAAACGCAAAAATTTCCAATATTTTGCACTTTCCATTAATTATGTTCCTAAAAGTTTAAACGTAGTAGGTCAATCCACTCAAGAGAGCATTTTAAAATCAAATTCGGTTAATTTTTTATAAGAGTGAGTTAATTGGTAAAAAAGTGTGAGTGTATTAAAACTTGATCGTGCAACCCTTAATTAAGGCATTAAGGGGTACACATTAAGGGGTACACAAAATTCAAAAGCGTTGCAATAATAAAGGACAGATAAAATATAAGATCGGTCAAAACCAAAAAATCATCATATAATATTTTCATCCAATATACAGCAAATTTAATTATATCAGCCGTTTAAAAAAATAAAATAAGTTAAAAATATGTTTTAAGGCAGAATGTTCATGCACTGTAATTCACAATAATTTTTTATGAATACGGCAGTGTTGAAGTAGAGAACTAAGTTGGGAAGCCTTAATATTGGAAACACAAATTAATCTCCGAGTGTTGAAATAATACAACAAATTAATCAATTTAATTTTGTTGTATCCAAAAACGAAATTTAAGTTTGTAAGAAGACATATGAAATAAAACAAATATTTTAGAATTTGGAAAAAAAGGAATCTTATTAATTTATTTCCCGTAAGTTTACCTTATTGTATCGCTGCTAAAAAGTAAGTGAACAATAAAAAATGTATTGTTAAACCGGAAACAAAATCTTTTTCATTTTAGCTGTTTGACATTAGGATTTAGGCATTGTACGGGAAAGAGAAAGGACTATTTTAATAACTTTCAGCTTAGATATATATATTTCAAAAAAGGGGGAAAAACGGCTCATCTCAGTTGTTAATACAAAGGGCACAATAGTGCCTTTTGGCATTAACATTGCCGCCCGCCTTGCACGATATGCAAAGAAGAAAACAAAAGTGTGTCCTATTTTTATGTCAAAGATTTTATTTCCGATTGGAACTAAGAACTAAACCTTAATAATAATTACATAATAAAATTTAAAAAAAGGAACCTTCGAAAAAGGGTATATAATTCAATTCTGTTTTTTTTTTTTAATTCATGAAAAAAAGGTATATACACAGTAAATAGAAAAAATAGAACTGGAAAATTAATTACGTTAGGTTTTTTGCTATTTGGCCTAAAAAGTGCATTTTTCTATAACATACAAGGACCATAGATAGTCCAACCGAAAATTGTACTCTGGGCTGTCGGAAAGCCAGTCCTAGAAAATACTCCCTGACACATTACCTTGGGATACAGATCCACGCCAACTACTATATCAATAGCAGCGGACTCATAAAATTTAGAATCGGCGAGAAACAGATCGCGAAAATTCTTTTTGTAGGACTCTGGAAGCGAATGCGCCGGAGTTTGCAATGAAATCCGATTGTCAACACGGAATGTGCCTTCGATTTTGGACGACGAATCAAACCGAGACTTTAAAACAATTGGACAAATTGTTTCTTCCCGTAGCGTGTAAGCTGTCAGATCCAGCTTATCGACTAACCGCTTCGAAACGCGACTGATCGGCGATCCCGAATCTAACAGGCATCGCGCATGTGACGTCGTTGATCCAATTTTGACCAGTGCTGTCGGGAGCAAAACCAAGGTGTTTTGTTTTAGGATCGCTGATAAGGATGCCGACTTCGACGTTGTGGGAGGAGATGAATCGTGTCTTGAGTTATCATTAGTGGAATCTTGCCGTTTAGCTGGTGTTGAAGCTTGCGGAATCGGTGAACGTGAGCGGGATCGGGAACGTGAAGGCAATAAGTCTTTGACAAGGCGGGGATTTACATGCAGTAATGTGTGGTGAGATTTATGGCACTGTTTGCATCCGTGCTTGGAAATACACTTACCCTGGGAATGATCATGGGCAAGACAGTTCGAACAATATTTGTTGTCACGGACTGCACGAATACGATCGGACATGTTCATTGCCAGAAATTTGCGGCACGTTCGGAGCGGATGAGGACGTTTGCAAATACGGCATGTATATGCTTTAGATGGTTTTGCTTGGCTCACGGAGGACGATTTGGAGGTTGAAGAAATTTTAGGCATGCTGATCTGGAAAATAATAAGTAGTAGAGGATAAAATAAGAAGTTTTCTAACGAATTTTTAGGACTCAACGGGCAATACTATCAATTTTACAATTGGACGAGTCAATAAGCCCCGTTGTGTCTGTACTTCCGCCACACGTACTCGATTATCTGGACCCGAGAAAATCTTAGCAACTCTACCTAGCCGCCACGAATTCGGTGGCAGGTTTTCATCTTTGACCACTACAATTGCCCCTACTTGTATATCTACCTCAGGTCGTCGCCATTTAACTCTCTTACTCATTTCTTTTAGGTACTCGTTTTTCCAGCGGAAGCAAAACTTTTGGTGGATTAGCTTAAGTTTCTGCCATCGATGGATTACCGAAGTTGGTGAATCATTAACCTGCGGATCTACAAGTGCTAGAATTGGAGTACCAATAAGAAAATGCCCTGGGGTCAGTGCGCAAAGGTCATTAGGATCCGTTGAAATAGGAGAGATTGGTCTGGAGTTAAGACAAGCTTCAATTTTGGACAGAAGCGTCGTAAGCTCTTCAAATGTGTATTTGTAGCAACCTGCAATCTTTCGGAAATGATTCTTAAAACTTTTCACGCCGGCTTCCCACAGTCCTCCCATATGCGGAGCTCCTGCTGGAATGAAATACCAGGAGATGTTTTGATGGGCATAGTTAGCTAGGACGCGTTGTTGTGTGGTTTGGATGAATTCTCGTGCTAGGACTCTTGAAGCACCTACGAAGGTGGTTCCGTTGTCAGAGTGAAGGTGCAAGGGACATCCTCGACGAGAAACAAATCGGTTAAAAGCAGCCATAAACGTTTCAGTGGACAAATCAGATGTTGCTTCTAAATGCATTGCCTTGGTGGAAAAGCATACAAACACGCACACATATCCTTTGGTAATGCGACAAGCTCGACCGGAGTAACTTTTGACATCTAAAGGACCAGCGAAGTCTAGACCAGTGTGTAGGAACGGACGAGTTTTTTCCGATCGCTCAGGTGGTAAAGCTGCCATTATCTGCTGTTGACATTTTCTTTTGTAAATGACGCAAACCTTACATTTATTTATTGTTGTTTTTATTAGATTTTTCGCTTTCGGGATCCAGTACTGTGTTCTGAGTAATCGTAGAACTAATTGGCTCCCTCCGTGTAGGCTAATGTCATGAATAAATTTTACCAAAATCCTGGAAAACTGCGAACTGTATGGAATAATGATAGGGAGTTTCGTAGGTTAAACCATGGGAGGACTCTAGCCGACCACAGGAACGAATAATTCCCTCAGCATCAAAAAAGGGATTTAAGTTTAAGATGCTACTGGATTTAGGTATAATTCGTCTAGTGGAAAGACATTTATATTCATTAGGATAAAACGCCTTTTGACACACGGAAATCAGTTGGTTTCGAATGGAGCTTATTTCTGAATTGGATAACGTAATGGAATCCTTGAAGAAATTAGATCGGTATCTAGGATGGGTTCTATAGAAAAACCGATAGACATATGCCATTACTCGCATTGCCTTATTGTAAGAGGAAAACCGTTCTAAGACATCTTCAAAGTTCGTAAAATAAGTAAAATGCACCTTTATCGGTTTCACTTCTATAATTGTCTGAGAAATGGTAGACACATCAGTTTTTGGCCACTGTACTTCATGTCCTTTAAGCCAGTTGGGACCGAACCACCATAAATCATTACTATGTAAATCTTGTGGACAAATACCTCTACTAGCAATATCTGCTGGATTATCCTCAGAACTTACGTGTCTCCACTGTGTATAGTTCACCATTTGAATAATTTTCGAGACTCGATTAGCGACGAATGTAAGCCAACAACAAGGAGGTTTAGCTAGCCATGAAAGTACAATGGAGGAATCGGTCCAGCAAAACACAGAAAACTTGTCTATTTCTAGTTGTGGCAAAATATTGTCTATCATTTCTGCTAAAAGGACCGCTCCACAGAGTTCCAATCTTGGAATTGACAATGTCTTAATAGGAGCAACTTTTGTTTTGGACGATATAAGGTGTGTTGAAATAGAACCAGGACCAACTATTCGTACATATAATGCCGCTGCGTATGCTTTTTCCGAAGCATCACAAAATCCATGGAATTGGATTTTTGCATTTGGAAAATAATCAATCCATCGAGGGATTCGAATGGTATTGATAGCGGAGTAGTTAGACTCAAAGGTCTTCCACTGACTGAGCGCATCAGTAGAAAGGATTTCATCCCAACCAGTACCATCTACCCATATCTTTTGCATCAGGATTTTAGCCACAATTATACAAGGAGATAGCCACCCAGCAGGATCAAATAATTTTGCAATTTTGGACAACACTTCCCTTTTGGTGTATAAAGAACTCTCTGGAAATGAATCCGCTACAAAGTAAAAGTCATCCGAACACGCGTTCCATCGAATGCCTAAAGTTTTCGCAGAGCTGCTGCCTTCAAATTTTAAGAAATCTTCATGAAGTCGATGGTCTGGTGGAACATCCGAAAGTATGTCTACAGAGTTTGATGTCCACTTTCTCAGCGAAAACCCAGCGGAATCTAGAGCTTGGATAAGCTCGTTTTTTGCCTTAATAGAGTCTTGCTTCGTATGGAATCCTGCAAGGACGTCATCAACATACATTGATTTCCGGAGAATCGTACTAGCAATTGGATAACTGTGTTGGACATCATCGGCTAGTTGTAACAGTGTTCGAATAGCAAGATAAGGTGCGCAAGTGACCCCAAAGGTAACCGTTTTTAGTTCGTAATCGCAAATAGGGGAATTCGGATTACTTCGGAAAAGAATTCGTTGTAATGGAGTATGGTCTGAATTGACTAGGATCTGCCTATACATTTTCTGAATATCAGCATTAAATACGAATCGGAAAAATCGCCATTTAAGAATCAAAAGAGTAAGGTCGTTCTGCAGAATTGGACTGACGTGAAGCAATGAATTCAAGCTTTGTCCATTGGATGAAGGAGCAGAAGCATTAAAAACTACTCGAACTTTTGTGGAGCTACTTTCGGGTTTTATAACCGCATGATGTGGTAAATAATAAAAATTTGAAACCCGGGACATATCCGGTGGAGATACCCTAGACATGTGAGACAATTCCTCATATTCCCTGACAACTGAATCGTAATCACATTTGAAATCCGGGGTTCGAACTAACTTGGCCTCGTTTCTAAAAAACTGTGCCATTGCGCTAGACCTAGAATTACCTAATGCTAGTGAGTTCGGGAATCCTTCTTTAAAAGGAAGTGACACTATATATCTACCCTCATGATTCCTTTTGGTAGTGCGGATAAACAGATCTTCACAAAATTGATCGGATGGAGACATAAAGTTCTTCCTTGGAAGATTCTCCACCTCCCAAAAGCGTGAAATTTCTTTATCCAAAGAAATTTCACAGAAATTTGATACGATGGTGCGACAAGAAGTTGAACTATCTGAAACTGGGCCTGTAAGAATCCATCCGAAAATGGTTTCTTGAGCAAATAGGGAATCGCAAACATAATGCCTTATCCCTGAACAAACAATTGAAGGAAAAATGTCACCACCAATCAACATATCAATTTTTGAACTGGAGTAGAATTTTGGATCTGCTAAGGGGATATCTGGAAGGTTTGAAAACTTTGAATTTGAGATGGTATGGGATGGGAGGCTGTTTGACAAGTGGGGAACTACAAGTGCAGTAACCGAAACATCCATATCGTCGTGCACATGTTAACCTAGTACCAAAGAACACTGATGCTGAACATTGGCCGAAACACTGCGATTTAAGCCAGAAATTTGTGCATTAATTGATTCAGAGGGAAGTTTAAGTAACTTGAAAACACGTTCCGTAATGAAAGTTCCTTCCGACCCAGAGTCTATCAATGCACGAACTTGGTATTTGGTACCTAAATGACAGATTTTTACCCATGCTGTTCCCAATAAAACACTCTTGGAATGAGTTGCAAAACAAGATTGTACTCTATTCGAACTACTAGTGGACTGTATATTATTTGAATTGGATCTGGAAAATGAAGCTGAATTCGGATTAAGAATTGTAGCACTACTTGTACTAGGAGTTGGAAGAGGTGGACTTTGATTTTCCACATCTTTATGTAAAAGAGTGTTGTGTTTTTTAAAACACTTGAAGCAACTGTGTTTACTTGGGCAGTTCCTTACACCATGCGTTTTGGAATAACAGTTAAGGCATAAGCCCTCCTTTTTTATTTCGTCTAATCGATGTTGATAATCCATCTTTAGAAATTTAGGACATTTTCGGATGGGATGGATTTCTTGAGGACATAATTGACATTTAGGACCTGAAACGTTAACTTGAAAGCTATGAACCTTCTTATTAGAACTGGAATTCGAATTTGATTTGGACTTGGTCTCACTATTTTTAGAATGGTTAGTCCCGCGAATTTCGGAGACGGACTCTAGTGTTCTATGCCGGTTGGTGAGGAATTCATCCAATTCGGACCATTTAGGAATAGCTGTTTTATCCCTTAATTGTTGTTCCCAAAGTGTCAACGTATTTTCGGGAAGTTTATCTGTGCAGATAAACACAAAAATTGGATCCCAGCTAGCGACATCAATATTGTGGAGTTTTAGCACCGAAATGCATTAATTAATGTCTCTTTGTAACCCTTTCAAAGCCTTGCCTGATTCAGCAATGATAGTCTGGAGGTTGAAAAGGATTTTCAACTGACCATTCACTAAAACACGGCGGTTATCGTACCTCAAACATAAGTTTTCCCAGGCCAAATCGAACCCCTGGTGTGTAAGTGGACATTTTTCTACTATCTCCCTAGCTTCACCTTTGGTTTTTTGAGTTAAGAAAAACAATTTCTCCACGTTACTAGACCTAGAGTTTGATACCACTGCGGAAAACATGTCACGGAATGTTGGCCAGGAAGCATAATCGCCACGGAACGTTTGAATTTCAATAGGAGGCAAGTGAAGACTACGTAAATTTAAGGAAGTAGGAACAGAAGGGTTAGTATTTGCATGTGCTGCCGCCTCAGGCTGTGTAGGCGATGTTAATCGTATGGCATCAGAAAGTTCAGACAATCTGGTTAAACACTTGCAGTACGTAGTATAAGTGCTTTTATATTTAAGTTTAAATAATTCTACATCGATTGGGTCTTCGTCCCTATCAGTTTCCTTGTAAGCTTCTAGCAAAAATGTATCGTAAGCTGCCTTAACTCTACTCCAGTCTGACCGTAGCTCACAGCGGTGAACCTCGAGCGCATGTAATGATGTTACGGGGTACTGGTTATCGTTAAGGTCAGCTTCGAACTCAACGATGCTATCAGCTAGGCGTATAAATTGATCCAGCGACATGACGGAATATTTAAGCAAAACAAAACAAAACTGAACTTATTGTAACAAACTAATGAATGAGTTAAATTGTTTCCCTTTTTTTTTTTTTTTTTTTTTTTTTTAAAAATTCGAAAAATAGCCAAAAGCCGTATATTAACTCGGGTAAAAGAAGCAAAAGAGAAAATGAAGTAAAAAGTATGTGTAATGTGTAAACTATTTGAAAGTACACGAAAAATGAAAAAAATTTATAAGCAGCACCTATAAATTACTTACTGTGTTTACGGTCGCTCCAAAACATTGTATTCAAATAAAAAACACGAAAAAACAATGCATACATTCAAACCTCTTGTACTAGAATGAATGCACTTCTTTATGTGTATGGAATGCGGATCAGCTGTACAATGGAATCAATTGAAGCACAGCCGCGAATAACGTTTTAAGTTACAAAATAATAATTTTTCAGGAGAGCAAAAAAACGTTTTTTGACACGCAGCATTATTTGTTTTAAACATTTTTTTCTTTTATTAAAAATAATAATAATAATAAAAACTTTAATGCAAAAGGCTTTTAAAACATTATTCCGCACTGCAAAACCATTTCGGTTTCATCATTTTTTTAGTAACTTGCAATGCTCTTCCACTGGCTGACACTTTGTACGCCATTTTGAAGACGTTAAGGTGCACAATTTTGTTTGATTTAATGTTTAAACTGTGTAAGAGAGTAAGGTCAACAGTTATCTGCAAAAAACAGTTTTTTTCAAAATGTGGCGTTTACAACGTTATTCGCGGCTGTGCTTCAATTTATAAAAAGGTCATTAACCTTTTACTAATGGGAAATCTTCCAAGAAGTTGGCGAATAATAGGTTCGTTCACGTGCGTATGTTGCTCAAAAAAAAAAAAAAAACACAGCCGAAAGTTTAAAAGAAAAAAAAAAGGAAAAAAATTGTTTCTCTATTTTATTTATTTTCTTTATTTTTATTATTATTTTATTATTTTTTTTTTCTTTTTTCTAAAATAAATATGTATGTATTTACGAAGATACTTTTTCTAAATTACCCCAAAACATAATTTTGAACGTATACAAGGTAGAAATTTTTAAAAAACAAGGGGTAGTAAAATGATAGCACACGACAATCAATATGAATTCTGTGGTAATTGGGCCAAAGTTAATTAAATTTAAAGATATTTAATTAACATCTATAACAAATAGCTATATTTATCGAATATTTCCGCATATGAAGAAATTTAAAAATAACTCGACGTGAAACCACCTATTTTAAATTGGAAAGTTTCCAAAATTTAATAAATTTTCCAAATATTCCCAAATAATAGGAAAAGAGAGCCTCTCAACACAAAACAATGTTGCCACCAAAACTTTAGAAAAACTGGGATTTAAATTTTTTGTTTTGTGGGTAAAATTTCATTATTAAATTGCAATGAAAAGTAAATTAATAAATCCCACAATCTGCCAATCAATTAAATTCATTACTACGAAAACAAGAAACTCTTTATTTGTTAAAGAATGTATATGATAGTATGTAAATAAATCCTTTAGGTGGATTTTTGCTCGAATTACAGCCTAAACAAATTATAATAAAATTAAGTCATGTAATTTTTTTGATATTTTGGTTCTTTGAATTAAATATAAGCTATAGATATATTTTATAGAAAGGCGAATTTTAACAATTAGCCGACATAAACTAAACGAATTAGGACACTGGCAACACTGTTAACAACACAACTGGAATGTATGTAAGTACATGAGATCGCCAATTTACAAAAACAGCAATCTCTTTAGTGACAATCATATGAAGAGATGTTTGTACTTAATACGGAGGGGAAAACTGGGTTTCAAGAGTCGTAACTTGTTGGAATACGGTCAGATAAAGAAATTATGAAAAAAATAAAAAATATGCTCTTTCTGTAAATGCAAATTGAAAGGAAAAATTAAGAGTATGCTCATATAAAGTGTACAAAATAAGGGATTAAGTTAAATGAAACGGGGAAGTTGAAAAAAAGAGAACGAACAATTAAAGCCGCGATTTAACAAAAGAGTAATCAGACATCAATAAATTAAACAAGAGCTGAAAAGGGGGAATAAATTTAACATACATGCATATATATATACAATGTATATATATATTATACATACGTATATTGCGGAATATCTGAAATAAAAGCGCGCGATAATACCGACAGCAAAAAAAGAGCAAATACCCTACACCGATATGTAACGCACTTCACACGGTATTCAAAGAACTCGCACTTTTTTTTTTTTTTTTTTTTAAAAGAAATGAAATTGGTAAACAATAAAAATAATTATTGACTTACTGGAAATGATAGTGATCGATGAAAACCTTCTCTGTTAGTAAAATCTGCCAGCTATCCCTTCTAATGTAGCACTTTAATTTCAAATCCTCCGTTTATATTATTAGACACTAGTTATGGTTTTATTAATCTCTTCCTCTAATTTTACTTTATTCTAGGTATTTCACTTCACTTAAATTTCTTCCGTGATATTTTAAATAATTTATGTATGTATTTATGTTAAAGAATTTACGTATGTTAATTTTGCAAGATTTAATTGAAAAAAAAAAAACTAACCACGCGAATAAAAATTACTTGTTTAACTAAATGCACTTTATAGACTAAAACCACGAGAAAAGCAAAAAACAAAACGTACCTTTTTTTATGTTTTTGGAATAAGGAATAATGCAAAAACTGGAACGTGTGTTTATGTAGGTTTGTCTTCTTATGTATGACCACAGTGTCTCAGAGAATAGCTTTGTCTTCTTCCAATCCGGTTCGAATGGGACCAAATGTTGAAGTAGAGAACTAAGTTGGGAAGCCTTATTGGATATTGGAAACACAAATTAATCTCCGAGTGTTGAAATAATACAACAAATTAATCAATTTAATTTTGTTGTATCCAAAAACGAAATTTAAGTTTGTAAGAAGACATATGAAATAAAACAAATATTTTAGAATTTGGAAAAAAAGGAATCTTATTAATTTATTTCCCGTAAGTTTACCTTATTGTATCGCTGCTAAAAAGTAAGTGAACAATAAAAAATGTATTGTTAAACCGGAAACAAAATCTTTTTCATTTTAGCTGTTTGATATTAGGATTTAGGCATTGTACGGGAAAGAGAAAGGATTATTTTAATAACTTTCAGCTTAGATATATATATTTCAAAAAAGGGGGAAAAACGGCTCATCTCAGTTTTTAATACAAAGGGCACAATAGTGCCTTTTGGCATTAACAGGCAGGATATTTTTAAAAACCTTCTTTAACTTTAAAACTTCGTAAATAAAAAAGGGACAATTTTTTACAATGGCAACGCTGATAAAATGCAACTCTGTGTGCAATTTTGTACACTAATACATTCTTATAGGGCCCATACACAATACCATCATGATTGTACAATCAAGTGATTGTGCAATTAAAGGGCATAATAAACCACACAAAATGCTTGGCAAACACACACATTATTTCCGTTTGGGGTTTGCCAATAAACAACACAAATATTCTCCGTTCAAACATTAATTTTAATTTTTGTTTTGTTTTCAATGAATGCAGGTGCCAATAGTGCTGCGGCAATTTTGTTGCTTTTAGCTTAAAACGGAGAAGAAATTATAAAATAAAGGCAAAAAATTTAAAGTAAACAGTTTTTAAACAACGAGCTGTTTTGTGGCAAGCAATACTACTAAAAAAATTTAGTTTAATATTAAAAATTAATTGAATTGAATACATTTAGCATTAGACGCTACAAAAAGTTTGACAAATATCCAACATGTCTGCCAAATATTAAAAATTTTTAATATTTCTGCAAACATTGCTTCAATTGTTTGTCCAAACAGCAAACACCCCAAATAACAACACAAAATGTTTGACAAACGTAAAATTTTGACATGTTTGCCAAGCCATTTGTGAGGTTTATTATGCCCTTAAGCTTAAAGCACACAACACACCAGCATGCTGGTACAAAATAAATTTGTTTACCAAAAATTGGGTGGAAAAGCTTGTAATGAATAACAATAAAATTTGTCCTGCTGTTATTATTGCTATTATCCTAAAACGAAAACGAATAAGGAGTAAAAAAAACGTGTTTTAATTTAAATTTTGTTTTAAATTTTGTATTTTTTGATGTTTATGCTTTGACGATTTAACATTTATGAGCTAACTTTACAGCACACGATACAATCATGCTGGTACAATCTAAAAAATATCAAACTATTTTTGATAAAGCACCATCAGCTGGTACAATCACACCACAAGCTCATACACGGTCAATCAGCTGGCACAATCATTTGATTGCACATTCAAGATGGTGTTGTGTATGGGCCCTATTACCACAAAGTATACAGAGATGAAAAAAGTGACGTATGAAAAATGCCTAAATCATTTGCGAGGGCAGCTTTCGAAGAAAGAGAAAGAAAACGTTTTTTGTTAGTGAAGTGACAATGCGTAAAAACAGGCCGCCTCTATCTACACAAATTGCATAATCAAAACAAAAAACGCAAAAAGGGCAGCTTTCGAAGAAAAAGACAGAAAAAACACAATATTTTCTGTCTCGTGACGCCTCTGTATACTGTGTGCTATTACATTAATATGTATTACAGTGTTACCAGTGAAATTTCGAGAAAGATACATTTTAGTTTCCAAAATGATACCCTTTTTCCCAAATAGATACATTTTGAAAAAAATTTGAATATCCATTTGTAACGTTTAACTTTTATTAACATAACATTTTTATTTTATATTTAATGACTATTGTTTCATTCATTTTTATATCTATTTAAGTCATAAATATAAGGTACCTCTTTAATTTTTAAGCAAACATTAAAACAATTTAAATGTAACTTTCTTTGGATGTTATTAAAACAAATTGGATATTATTAATTTATAAAAATTAACATATACACAAGAATAAGTAGACGAATGAAGAACTTAGAAAACTTAACAGCAAAATACATATAACAATTTAGTTGTCACTGTTTTTTAGTATTCATAACGAAATATCTTTGAAAAACTTTGTCAGAAACAGAAAGTAAAATATTTTATTTCTGTACATTTTGCGTACAGATAAAAAAACAAAACAAAAAATCTTAGGATTATACATGGTACCCGAAGTCATCAAAAGATACGAAAAATGTATCTTTCGTAACCTAATGGCATCACTGACGATGCCATTATCCCTAGGGGTTTAAAATGTATGAGCGACCTCTATTAGTTTTTTGGCCCAATATTCTCTATAAATATACTTGCACCTTATCTGCACCCTGTAGGAAGGCACCCATACAAATATGGTGGTTTAGTGAAATTCTTAAAGTGGCCCCTGCAGAGCGTAGGGTGCTCCTAGACAGTAAAATCTATGACCAACCTTATTTTATTTTTCATCTCCATCATTTATTTCTAACATACCTAACCGCTATCGCCATTCCTTAAGGGGGCTCCCATATAAAATTTTCAATACAGTCTAGAAATATATTGAAGAAAAAGACCCATAACTGCCCAGGAATCTTCCCTAGAGAGATAAAATGTATGACCAACTTCTATTAGTTTCTTGGCCCCAACATTTTCTTTAAATATACTTGCACCTTATCTGCACCCCGTAGGTAGGATCTCATACAAACATGGTGGTTTAGTGAAATTCTTAAAGTGGCCTCTGCAGAACGTAGGGTGCTCCTAGACGGGTAAAATCTATGACCAACATTACATTATTTTTCATCTCCATCATTTATTTCTAACATACCTAACCGCTATCTCCATTCCTTAAGGGGGCTCCCATATACAATTTTCATTACAGTCTAGAAATATATTGAAGAATCGCCCTTAGGGGGATAAAATATACGACTGACCTCTATAAGTTTTTCGGCTCCAACATTTTCTTTAAATATACTTGCACCTTATCTCAATCCCTTAAGGAGGCTATCATACAAATATGGCGGTTTAATAAAATTCTTAAAGTTGGCCCCTGCAGAGCGTAGGGTGCTCCTAGACGGGTCAAATCTATGACAAACCTTACTTTATTTTTCATCTCCATCATTTATTTCTAACATGGCTAACCCCTATCTGCATTCCTTAAGGGGGCCCCATACAAAATGTTCAAAACAGCCTAGAAATCTATTGAAGTAAACGTCCCTAATGGCATCACTGACGATGCCATTATCCCTAGGGGTTTAAAATGTATGAGCGACCTCTATTAGTTTTTTGGCCCAATATTCTCTATAAATATACTTGCACCTTATCTGCACCCTGTAGGAAGGCACCCATACAAATATGGTGGTTTAGTGAAATTCTTAAAGTGGCCCCTGCAGAGCGTAGGGTGCTCCTAGACAGTAAAAGCTATGACCAACCTTATTTTATTTTTCATCTCCATCATTTATTTCTAACATACCTAACCGCTATCGCCATTCCTTAAGGGGGCTCCCATATAAAATTTTCAATACAGTCTAGAAATATATTGAAGAAAAAGACCCATAACTGCCCAGGAATCTTCCCTAGAGAGATAAAATGTATGACCAACTTCTATTAGTTTCTTGGCCCCAACATTTTCTTTAAATATACTTGCACCTTATCTGCACCCCGTAGGTAGGATCTCATACAAACATGGTGGTTTAGTGAAATTCTTAAAGTGGCCTCTGCAGAACGTAGGGTGCTCCTAGACGGGTAAAATCTATGACCAACATTACCTTATTTTTCATCTCCATCATTTATTTCTAACATACCTAACCGCTATCTCCATTCCTTAAGGGGGCTCCCATATACAATTTTCATTACAGTCTAGAAATATATTGAAGAATCGCCCTTAGGGGGATAAAATATACGACTGACCTCTATAAGTTTTTCGGCTCCAACATTTTCTTTAAATATACTTGCACCTTATCTCAATCCCTTAAGGAGGCTATCATACAAATATGGCGGTTTAATAAAATTCTTAAAGTTGGCCCCTGCAGAGCGTAGGGTGCTCCTAGACGGGTCAAATCTATGACAAACCTTACTTTATTTTTCATCTCCATCATTTATTTCTAACATGGCTAACCCCTATCTGCATTCCTTAAGGGGGCCCCATACAAAATGTTCAAAACAGCCTAGAAATCTATTGAAGTAAACGTCCCATAACTGCCCAGGAATCGCCCCTAGGGGGATAAAATCTATGACCGACCGCTATTAGTTTTTTATCCTCAACATTTTCTTTAAACATACTTGCAACTTTTCTGTACCCCGTAGGGAGGCTCCCATACAAATATGGCGGTTTAATGAAATTCTTAAAGTTGGCCCCTGCAGAGCGTAGGGTGCTCCTAGATGAGTCAAATCTATGACCAACCACACTTTATTTTTCATTTCCATCATTTATTTCTAACATACCTAACCGCTATCTCCATTCCTTAAGGGGGCTCCCATATAAAATTTTCAATACAGTCTAGAAATATATTGAAGAAAAAGACCCATAACTGCCCATGAATCGCCCCTAGAGAGATAAATTGTATGACCGGCCTCTATTAGTTTTTTGGCCCCAACATTTTCTTTAAATATACTTGCACCTCATCTCCACCCCTTATGGAGGCTCTTATACAAATATGGCGGTTTAATGAAATTTTTAAAGTTGGCCCCTGCAGCGCGTAGGATGCTCCTAGACGGGTCAAATGTATGACCAACCCCACTTTATTTTGTATCCCCACAATATGTTTCTAAGATATCTACCCGCTATCTCCATTCCTTAAGGGGGCTACCATACAAAAACAAACTAGAAAAATGTTGCAGAAAAGTCCCACAGCTGCCCAGTACGCGCCCTTGGGTGATAAAATATATGGCAAACAAACGAATTTATTAAAAACAAACAAACAGATTAATTATTAGTTGTTTTTGTTTGGCTGCAGGTCTAAGTAAACAAATAAAAATTAAAAACTCGTGATTTTTGTTTTTAAGTTTTTTTTTAATTCCCAATATTTCGGTTAGCGTCGCTTACCATCTTCAGGGGTATGTAAACAATTAAAAAATAATAACAAAACTTCACAAAAGCACCTGTTTATCTTGCTATAAGATTTTTTGACTGAATGAAACAATCAAAGAAACAAACAAACAAGCAAACAAACAAACAATCAAGCAAGCAAGCAAACAAACAAACAAACAGACAAAGAAACGAACGAAAAAACAAACAAACAACAAACAAACAAACAAACAAACAAACACACAAACAAACAAACAAACAAACAAACAAACAAACAAACAACAAACAAACAAACAAACATACGGACATACATACAAATAAATAAACATTTCAATATCATTACAATCAACAAACATACGGACAGACAGACAGACAGACAAAATAACATTCCAATATCTTTATATGTACACATGTATATCTAAAAAAAAACGATAATGATTTTCAGCGGTAACACGTTTTGTTTATGCTTTTTGTAAGAAATGCACATGTGTACTTAAAAGGTGGTCTAAGTATTACAACCAATACAACAACAAGCATAGACAAATTGGCTTAAAAAGTAATCAGCTGTTTCTTACTACCCACCTTGGATATAATGCTTCATCTTTAAAAACAATGGAAAAACGCAAAAGCACAGAATTAATGGCGTCAAATATATTAATTTAAAATTTAAAATATGGCAGCACACGAATGGAAAATTTTAAATAAAAATTAAAAATGTAGGCATTTATTTAGAGTCTATAAATTAATGGATACGTTATTTTTAAAAAGAATTAATAGTAAATTAACAATCAAAAAAAAAATTTTTTTAAAAAAAAAAGTACTCAAAGTGTTATGTGCCCAAAATCTACTGGTGGTATACGATTTTTTTGGGCACCGTCCTCAAAGAATGCAAGTGTTCCCAAAAAATACGGTACCTCGAAAAAAAGTGCCGAAAAAATACGCTCTGTATATATATATATATATATATATATATATATATATATATATATATATATGTATGTCATAGCGATGTGTTGGGGTCTGTTTTTCGATATACGGCTTTTTTTAAGGTCATTTGTATTCTTTGGGCACCGGTCCCAAATAAATCATAGGTCTAACGCTTGCTTTGGGGACCGACCTAATTTCAGGAGATTTTTTCCAAAAAAAAAAAATTTATAAATTTTTATTGATTATGAATTGACTATTGCTTATTTACTACGATTACATATCCTTTTATTAATAGACACTCAATAAATGTATAATTTTCACATTTTTAGTTAAAATATTAAAGTATGATATTGCCACATTTTCCATAAAAATTTTATAGTTTAAGGTCCAACACTGTATTACCATAACCACTGTATTACCAAAACGACATAAACATACCTTACAAACCAATTACTTAAAAGTTGTTGAACTGTCAAACTTTTTTCATAAATTGACATAAAAAAAGTACTAAAATTTTTTTGTACTTTAATTTGGGAAAAAATAGTACCAAAAAGGGGAAATACTACAGTTGGTATTTTTTAATTATCGTTAATGTTGGACCTTAAAACATAAAATTCAACATGAAATATCCTGAGTGGAAGAGAATCTATGACGGAACTTTTTGGTACTTTTTTGTTCTTTAACTGGTACTTTTTGAATTGCCGTTAGTATTGGACCTAGAAATATAAATTTTAAGATGCAATGTCCTGGGTGGATGAGAGTCTATAAGAAGGAACTTTTTGGTAATTTTTTATTCTTCGTCTGGTACTTTTGAATTGCCGTTGGTATTGGACCTAGAAATATAAAATTAAACATGCAAGGTCTTGAGCGAATGAGAATCTGTAAGAGGGATTTTTGGCACTTTTTTGTTCATTAACATTAACCTAGAAATATAAGCATTCAGAGTGGATAAGAATCTATGAGGGAATTTGTTGGTACTTTTTTGTTCTTTAACTGGTACTTTTTGAATTTCCGTTAGTATTGGACCTAGAAACATAAAATTCAAGATGCAATGTCCTGAGTGGATAGGAATCTATAAGAGGGAAGTTTTTGGTATTTTTTTGTTCATTAACTGGTACTTTTTTAATTTCCGTTAGTATTGGACCTATAAACATAAAATTAAACATGCAAGGTCCTGAGGGAATGAGAATTTGTAAGAGGGCTTTTTGGTACTTTTTTGTTCTTTAACTGGTTTTTTTTTTTAATTTCCGTTAGTATTGAAACTAGAAACATTAAATACAACATGCAATGTCCTGAGTGGATGAGAATCTATATGATGGAAAGTTTGGGTACTTTTTGAATTTCTGTTGGTATTGGACCTAGAAAGATTATATTAAACATGCAAGGTCCTGAGTAAGAATCTGTAAGAGGGCTTTTAGGTACTTTTTATTCATTAACTGTAACTTTTTGAATTTCCGTCAGTATTGGACCAAGCAACCTAAAATTAAACATGCAAGATCCTGTATATAATGAGAATCTGTTAGAGGGATCTAATTGGTACTTTCTTAATTTCCGTAAGTATTGGACCTAGAAACATAAAATTAAACATGCAAGGTCCTGAGTGAATGGGAATCTGTAAGAGGGCGTTTTGGTACTTTTTTCTTTAACTGGTACTTTTTGAATTTCCATTAATATTGAACCTAGAATCATAAAATTCAACATACAAGGTCTTGAGTGAATAATAATTTGTTAGAGGGATCTTTTTGGTACTTTTTCGTTTTTTGACTGGTACTTTTTTTAAATTTTCGCTAAAATTGGTTTTATGAACATAAAATTACACATTCAATGTTCTGAGTGAATGAGAATCTCTAAAAGCGCTTATTGGTACTTTTTAGTTCTTGAACTGGTACTTTTTGAATAACCATTATTATTGGACTTAGAATCATTTAAATTCAAATTGCAATGCCTT
Source organism: Pollenia angustigena (assembly GCA_930367215.1). NCBI lineage: Eukaryota > Metazoa > Arthropoda > Insecta > Diptera > Polleniidae > Pollenia > Pollenia angustigena. The sequence continues at coordinate 34,667,356 of OV884059.1, forward strand.
GAGTGAATAAGAATCTATAAGAGGGAAATTTTTGGTACTTTTTTGTTCTATAGTTAGTAGTTTTTGAATTTCCGTTGGTATTTGACCTAGAAACATAAAATTAAACATGCAAGGTCCTGCGTGAATGAGAATCTGTAACAGGGCTTTTTGGTACTTTTTTTGTTCTTTAACTGGTCCTTTTTGAATTTCCATTAGTATTGAGCCTAGAATCCTAAAATTCGACATGCAATGTCCTGTGTGGATGAGAATCTATAAGAGGGAAGTTTTTGGTACTTTTTAATTCATTAATTGGTACTTTTTGAATATCCGTTAGTATTGGACCTAGAAAGATACAATTATACATGCAATCTCCTGAGTGAATGAGAATCTGTAAGAGGAAACTTTTTGGTACTTTTTAATTCATTAACTGGTACTTTTTGATTTCCGTTAGTATAGGACCTAGAAAGATAAAATTAATATGCAAGGTCCTGAGTGAATAATAATGAATAATTTAAATTATAATTGAATTAAGCTATAACTCGCTAAAAACCACCCTTTTTAAATAAAATTATTGAAATATAATGAAACAAACAATAAAAAATTGCTAAATTTTTTAAATAATAATTAGCTATAAATCGCTAAAAATACCCCTTTTTTATATAAAATTATTTAAATATAATAAAACAAACAATTAAATAAAATTATTGAAATATTATAAAACAAACAATAAAAATCGCTAAATTTTTTAAATAATAATTGAATTTAGCTATAAATCGCTAAAAACACCCTTTTTTAAAAAAAATTATTGAAATATAATAAAACAAACAGTAAAAAATCGCCAAATTTTTAAATAAATGCATTTACCAATAAGCCGCTGAAAACCACCCTTTTTTAAATAACATTATTGCAATATAATGAAACAAACAATAAAAAATCGCAAAATTTATTATATAATAATTGAATTTAGCAATAAATCGCTAAAAAAATCACCCTTTTTAAATAAAATTATTGAAATATCATGAAACAAACAATAAAAAATCGCTAAATTTTTTAAATAATAATTGAATTTAGCTACAAACCGCTAAAACCACCCTATTTTAAATAAAATTATTGAAATATAATAAAACAAAGAGTAAAAAATCGCTAAATTTTTAAATAAATGCATTTACCAATAAACCGCTGAAAACCACCCTTTTTTAAATAAAATTATTACAATATAATGAAACAAACAATAAAAAATCGCAAAAGTTATTATATAATAATTGAATTAAGCAATAAATCGCTAAAACATCACCCTTTTTAAATAAAATTATTGAAATATAATGAAACAAACAATAAAAAATCGCTAAATTTTTTAAATAATAATTGAATTTAGCTATAAATCGCAAAAATAACCTTTTTAAAATAAAATTATTGAAATATAATAAAACAAACAGTAAAAAATTGCTAAATTTTTAAATAAATGCATTTACCAATAAACCGCTGAAAACCACCCTTTTTTAAATAAAATTATTGCAATATAATGAAACAAACAATAAAAAATCGCAAAATTTATTATATAATAATTGAATTTAGCAATAAATCGCTAAAACATCACCCTTTTTAAATAAAATTATTGAAATATAATGAAACAAACAATAAAAAATCGCAAAATTTTTTAAATAATAATTGAATTTAGCTATAAATCGCTAAAAACACCCTTTTTTAAATAAAATTATTGAAATATAATAAAACAAACAGTAAAAAATCGCTAAATTTTTAAATAAATGCATTTACTAATAAACCGCTGAAAACCACCCTTTTTTAAATAAAATTATTGCAATATAATGAAACAAACAATAAAAAATCGCAAAATTTATTATATAATAATTGAATTTAGCAATAAATCGCTAAAAATCACCCTTTTTAAATAAAATTATTGAAATATAATGAAACAAACAATAAAAACTCGCTAAGTTTTTTAAAGAATAATTGAATTTAGCTATAAACCGCTAAAACAACCCTTTTTTAAATAAAATTATTGAAATATAATAAAACAAACAATAAAAAATCGCTAAATTTTTTAAATAATAATTGAATTTAGCAATAAATCGCTAAAAACCATCTTTTTTTTAGACAAAATTATTGAAATATAATGAAAAAACAATAAAAAATCGCTTAATTTTTTAAATAATAATTGAGTTTAGCTATAAATCGCTAAAACCGCCCTTTTTTAAATAAAATTATTGAAATATAATAAAACAAACAATAAAAAATCGCAAAATTTTTTAAATAATAATTGAATTTAGCAATAAATCGCTAAAAAACCATCGTTTTTTAAACAAAATTATTGAAATGCTGATAAAGGAAATACAACGGTGGCGATGAATAAAGTTGATTATGAGTTAAGAATTAATGATATTGTTAAGGATAATTCGAGTTATAAGAGATTGGATAAGGACCCTACTAATAAACTCGAAAGGACAAATAATAATTTTGTTCAGGAACTTTTTAATAGTGGTATAATTACAATTATGGAGAAGAATAAACTTAAAACTAACACAGCAATAGCACCTAGGTTATACGGTGTTCCAAAGATTCATAAAATGGATTTTCCATTGAGACCCATATGTTCAATGATAAATTCTCCGTCATATGAACTATGCAAATATATAACAAGAATTCTTAAGAAAATTATAGAAAATTCAAAATACAATATTAAGGATTCTCTTCAATTTAAGGATAGAATTAGAAATATTACATTGACTAATAATCAAAAGTTAATTTCTCTTGATGTAGTTTCATTATTTCCAAGCATACCAATAGATTTAGCTATAAATATAATAGAATAAAAATGGAATACAATAAGGGAACACACGAATATAGAAAAAGATTTATTCTTACGTATTCTAAGATTATGTATAATAGATAATAGATATTTTCAATTAGATAATCACGTATATATTCAAATGAAAGGACTTCCTATGGGCTCGCCAGCTTCTCCAATTGTAGCAGATATAGTTATGGAAAAATTGTTAGATGTATGTGTAGGAAAGTTAGGTATAAAACCGAAAATTTTGACAAAATATGCTGACGATTTATTTTGCATAATTCCGGAATCGGAAATGGAACAAATGTTGGATGTTTTTAACTCATTTCATCCGGATATTAAATTTACAATTGAAAGGGAAGTTAATTCAAGACTATCATATTTAGACACCTTGATAATTAGAAATGGAAACGGGGTACCAATAGATTGGTATCAGAAACCAACATCTTCTGGTAGAATTATCAATTATTTTTCAAAACATCCAAGGAGAATAATAATTAATACTGCTAAAAATTTTATAAAAAGAGTTCTTAAAATAAGTGATTCCGAGCTTCATAGGGACAATAAAAGGAAGATTTCAAACATACTAACAGATAATAGTTTTCCTAAGCAATTAATAACAGATTTATTAATACAACATAATAATTACAGATTAAACAACCAGGTCAGTATTACGAAACCAAAAATTTATAAATCAGTAACATATATTCCAAAATTTTCAGAAAGATTAGCAAAATCAGATATATATGATAACAAAATATACAAAATAGCTTATAAATCTTTCAACACAGTAGGTAAACTATTTACTAAAACGAAAGACAAAATTAGGAAGATGGAAATGTCTAATATTGTTTATCAGATACCTTGTAAGGGTAATAATAGTGGACAGTGTAATATGGTATATATAGGTACAACAAAGAATAAATTGAAAACTAGGGTAGCAGGACATAAGTCAGATCAGAAGTATAGAAATATTTCACAAAAAACAGCTTTATAAACTCATTGTGCTAACCTAAACCATTATCCAGATTTTGATAATACAAAAGTTTTAAACACGGAAAATAATTACAAACGTAGATTTATGTTGGAAATGTTACAAATTATAAGAGTACCGACAGTGTCGAGAATTAATTTTAAGTCAGATACTGAAAATGTAGCACAAAATTATAGACATTTAATTTATAAAAATAGAAACGGAAGTAAAAAATTTATATATATTGTAATAGATCTAGTTTGTATTGCAAATAATTTTTATATTCAATGACAAAATTTTTTTAATTTTGTCATTTTATTGTTAATTTTGTTTTTAAAAATTGTTAATTTTGTTATAAAGAAAAAAAAACCCTGAAGAAGGCACTCAAAGGAAGTGCCGAAATATTGGTGAAAATAAATTTATAAAAAAAAGTTTTTTTATATAAAACAATAAGACCTTAAGCTCGAATATTTTATTGGCATATTAAAATAATAAAGGTCGAATAAAAATACATATTATATAATTGAATTTAGCAACAAATCGCCAAAAAAAATTTTTTATTGTTTTTTTCGTTATATTTCAATAATTTTATTTAAAAAGTGGTGGTTTTTTGGCGATTTATAGCTAAATTCAATTATTATTTAAAACATTTAGTGATTTTTTTATTGTTTCTTTGATTATATTTCAATAATTTTATTTAAAAAAGGGTGGTTTTTAGTTATTTATAGCTAAATTCAATTATAATTGAAACAATTTAGCGATTTTTTATTGTTTTTTCATTATATATCAATAATTTTATTTCAAAAAGGGTGGGTTTTGGCGATGTATAGCTAAATTCAATTATAATTGAAAAAATTTAGCGATTTTTTTTTGTTTTTTCATTATTTTTCAATAATGTTATTTAGAAAATGGTTCTTTTTAGCGATTTATAGCTCAATTCAATTATTATTTAAAAAATTTAGCGATGTTTTACTGTTGTTTCATTATATTTCAATAATTTTGCTTAAAAAAGGATGGGTTTTAGCGATTTATTGCTTAATTGAATTATTATTTAAAAAATTTAGCGAGTTTTTATTGTTTGTTTTATTATATTTCAATAATGTTATTTAGAAAATGGTAGTTTTTGGCGATTTATAGCTCAATTCAATTATTATTTAAAAAATTTAGCGATGTTTTACTGTTTTTTCATTATATTTCAATAATTTTGCTTAAAAAAGGATGGTTTTTAGCGATTTATTGCTAAATTTAATTATTATTTAAAAAATTTAGCGATTTTTTATTGTTTGTTTTATAATATTTCAATAATTTTATTTAAAAAAGGGTGGTTTTAGCGATTTATAGCTTAATTCAATATTATTTACAAAATTTAGCGATTTTTATTGGTTTTCCATTATATTTCAATAATTTTATTTAAAAAGGGTGTTTTTCTAGCGATTTATAGTTAAATTCAATTATAATTGAAAAAATTTTGCGATTTGTTATTGTTTTTTCATTATACTTCAATAATTTTATTTAAAAAGGGTGGTTTTAAAAACGGTGCTTTTTGCGATTTATAGCTAAATTCAATATTATTTACAAAATTTAGCGATTTTTTATTGTTTTTTCATTATATTTCAATAATTTTATTTCAAAAGGGTGCTTTTTTGCGATTTATAGCTAAAATCAATTATTTTTGGAAAAATTTAGCAGCTTTTTATTGTTTTTTCGTTATATTTCAATAATTTTATTTAAAAAATGGTGGTTTTTTGCGATTTATAGCTAAATTCAATTATTATTTTAAAAATTTTGCGATTTTTTATTGTTTATTTCATTATATTTCAATAATTTATTTAAAAAAGGGTGATTGTTAGCGATTTATAGCTAATTTCAATTATTATCTAGAAAATTTAGCGATTTTAATTGTTTTTTCATTATACTTCAATAATTTTATTAGAAAATTGTGTTTTTAGCGATTTATAGCTAAATTTGATTATAATTGAAAAAATTTAGCGATTTTTAATTGTTTTTACATTATATTTCAATAATTTTATTTGAAAAAGAGTGGTTTTTAGCAATTTAAAGTTAAATTCAATTATAATCGAAAAAATTTTGCGTTTTTCATTGTTTTTACCATATATTTTAATAATTTTATTTAAAAAAGGGTGGTTTTTAGCGATTTATAGCTAAATTCAATTATTATTTAAAAAATTTTGCGATTTTTTATTGTTTATTTCATTATATTTCAATAATTTTATTTAAAAAAGGCTGGTTTTAGCAATTTTTAGCTTAATTCAATTATAATTGAAAAAATTTAGCGATTTTTTAATGTTTGTTTTATTATATTTCAAAAGTTTTATTTAAAAAGGCTGGTTTTAGCGATTTATAGCTAAATTCAATTATTATTTAAAAAATTTAGCGATTTTTTATTGTTTATTTCATTATATTTCAATAATTTTATGTAAAAATGGGTGATTGTTAGCGATTTATAGCTAAATTCAATTATTATCTAGAAAATTTAGCGATTTTTAATTGTTTTTTCATTATACTTCAATAATTTTATTAGAATATGGTGTTTTTTTTTTTGGCGATTTATAGCTAAATTTAATTATTATTAAAAAAATTTAGCGATTTTTTATTGTTTTTTCATTATATATCAATAATTTTATTTAAAAATGGGTGGTTTTTAGCGATTTATAGCTAAATTCGATTATAATTGAAACAATTTAGCGATTTTTCATTGTTTTTACATTATATTTCAATAATTGTATTTAAAAAAGGGTGGTTTTTTAGCGATTTATAGTTAAATTCAATTATAATTGAAAAAATTTAGCGATTTTTTTTATTGTTTTTACATTATATTTCAATAATTTTATTAGAAAATGGTGGTTTTTGGCGATTTATAGCTAAATTTAATTATTATTTAAAAAATTTAGCGATTTTTTATTGTTTTTTTCATTATATATCAATAATTTTATTTAAAAAGGCTGGTTTTTAGCGATTTATAGCTAAATTCAATTATAATTGAAAAAATTTAGCTATTTTTTATTTTGGTTTTATTATATTTCAATAGTTTTATTTAAAAAGGCTGGTTTTAGCGATTTATAGCTAAATTCCATTATTATTTAAAAAATTTAGCGATTTTTTATTGTTTATTTCATTATATTTCAATAATTTTATTAAAAAAAGGGTGATTGTTAGCGATTTATAGCTAAATTCAATTATTATCTAGAAAATTTAGTGATTTTTAATTGTTTTTTCATTATACTTCAATAATTTTATTAGAAAATGGTGTTTTTTTTTGGCGATTTATAGCTAAATTTAATTATTATGTAAAAAATTTAGCGATTTTTTATAGTTTTTTAATATATATTAATAATTTTATTTAAAAAAGGGGGGTTTTTAGCGATTTATAGTTAAATTCAATTATAATTGAAAAAATTTAGCGATTTTTTATTGTTTTTACATTATATTTCAATAATTTTATTAGAAAATTGTGGTTTTTGGCGATTTATAGCTAAATTTAATTATTATTTAAAAAATTTTGCGATTTTTAATTGTTTTTACATTATATTTCAATAATTTTATTTGAAAAAGGGTGATTTTTAGCGATTTATAGCTAAATTCAATTATAATCGAAAAATTTTGCGATTTTTCATTGTTTTTACATTATATTTCAATAATTTTATTTAAAAAAGGGTGGTTTTTAGCGATTTATAGTTAAATTCAATTATTATTTAAAAAATTTAGCGATTTTTTATTGTTTTTTCTTTATATTTCAATAATTTTATTTTAAAAAAGTTGGTTTTTGGCGATTTGTTGCTAAATTCAATTATATAATATGTATTTTTATTCGACCTTTATTATTTTAATATGCCAATAAAATATTCGAGCTTAAGGTCTTATTGTTTTATATAAATTTTATATAATTGAATTTAGCAACAAATCGCCAAAAACCAACTTTTTTAAAATAAAATTATTGAAATATAAAGAAAAAACAATAAAAAATCGCTAAATTTTTTAAATAATAATGGAATTTAGCTATAAATCGCTAAAACCAGCCTTTTTAAATAAAACTATTGAAATATAATAAAACCAAAATAAAAAATAGCTAAATTTTTTCAATTATAATTGAATTTAGCTATAAATCGCTAAAAACCAGCCTTTTTAAATAAAATTATTGATATATAATGAAAAAACAATAAAAAATCGCTAAATTTTTTAAATAATAATTGAATTTAACTATAAATCGCTAAAAACCACCCTTTTTTAAATAAAATTATTGAAATATAATGTAAAAACAATGAAAAATCGCAAAATTTTTCGATTATAATTGAATTTAGCTATAAATCGCTAAAAATCACCCTTTTTTAAATAAAATTATTGAAATATAATGTAAAAACAATGAAAAATCGCTAAATTTTTTAAATAATAATTAAATTTAGCTATAAATCGCCAAAAACCACAATTTTCTAATAAAATTATTGAAATATAATGTAAAAACAATAAAAAATCGCTAAATTTTTTCAATTATAATTGAATTTAACTATAAATCGCTAAAAACCACCCTTTTTTAAATAAAATTATTAATATATATTAAAAAACTATAAAAAATCGCTAAATTTTTTACATAATAATTAAATTTAGCTATAAATCGCCAAAAAAAAACACCATTTTCTAATAAAATTATTGAAGTATAATGAAAAAACAATTAAAAATCACTAAATTTTCTAGATAATAATTGAATTTAGCTATAAATCGCTAACAATCACCCTTTTTTTAATAAAATTATTGAAATATAATGAAATAAACAATAAAAAATCGCTAAATTTTTTAAATAATAATGGAATTTAGCTATAAATCGCTAAAACCAGCCTTTTTAAATAAAACTATTGAAATATAATAAAACCAAAATAAAAAATAGCTAAATTTTTTCAATTATAATTGAATTTAGCTATAAATCGCTAAAAACCAGCCTTTTTAAATAAAATTATTGATATATAATGAAAAAAACAATAAAAAATCGCTAAATTTTTTAAATAATAATTAAATTTAGCTATAAATCGCCAAAAACCACCATTTTCTAATAAAATTATTGAAATATAATGTAAAAACAATAAAAAAAATCGCTAAATTTTTTCAATTATAATTGAATTTAACTATTAATCGCTAAAAAACCACCCTTTTTTAAATACAATTATTGAAATATAATGTAAAAACAATGAAAAATCGCTAAATTGTTTCAATTATAATCGAATTTAGCTATAAATCGCTAAAAACCACCCATTTTTAAATAAAATTATTGATATATAATGAAAAAACAATAAAAAATCGCTAAATTTTTTTAATAATAATTAAATTTAGCTATAAATCGCCAAAAAAAAAAAACACCATATTCTAATAAAATTATTGAAGTATAATGAAAAAACAATTAAAAATCGCTAAATTTTCTAGATAATAATTGAATTTAGCTATAAATCGCTAACAATCACCCATTTTTACATAAAATTATTGAAATATAATGAAATAAACAATAAAAAATCGCTAAATTTTTTAAATAATAATTGAATTTAGCTATAAATCGCTAAAACCAGCCTTTTTAAATAAAACTTTTGAAATATAATAAAACAAACAATAAAAAATCGCTAAATTTTTTCAATTATAATTGAATTAAGCTAAAAATTGCTAAAACCAGCCTTTTTTAAATAAAATTATTGAAATATAATGAAATAAACAATAAAAAATCGCAAAATTTTTTAAATAATAATTGAATTTAGCTATAAATCGCTAAAAACCACCCTTTTTTAAATAAAATTATTAAAATATATGGTAAAAACAATGAAAAACGCAAAATTTTTTCGATTATAATTGAATTTAACTTTAAATTGCTAAAAACCACGCTTTTTCAAATAAAATTATTGAAATATAATGTAAAAACAATTAAAAATCGCTAAATTTTTTCAATTATAATCAAATTTAGCTATAAATCGCTAAAAACACAATTTTCTAATAAAATTATTGAAGTATAATGAAAAAACAATTAAAATCGCTAAATTTTCTAGATAATAATTGAAATTAGCTATAAATCGCTAACAATCACCCTTTTTTAAATAAAATTATTGAAATATAATGAAATAAACAATAAAAAATCGCAAAATTTTTAAAATAATAATTGAATTTAGCTATAAATCGCCAAAAACCACCATTTTTTAAATAAAATTATTGAAATATAACGAAAAAACAATAAAAAGCTGCTAAATTTTTCCAAAAATAATTGAATTTAGCTATAAATCGCCAAAAACCACCCTTTTTCAATAAAATTATTGATATATAATAAAAAAAACATAAAAAATCGCAAAATTTTTTCAATTATAATTGAATAAAAAATCGCAAAATTTTTTAAATAATCAGCCATGTCACAGAGTACAATTCCGTTCGGAAACGGAATTCATTCCGTATTTTGGTGCTTCAGAAAATGACGAAAAAATGTTTCGGAATGAAACCATTTTTGTTTTCATGAACGGTATGGGAGTTGTCTGTATCTGAAAGGCCATAAAACTGTCAAAATACACTTTCCATCAACAAACAAATAGGTTTTCTTCAATTCCCAACGGAATCATTCCGAACGGAATTGTACTCTGTGACATGGCCCAATAATTGATTTTAGCTATAAATCGCAAAAAAGCACTCTTTTGAAATAAAATTATTGAAATATAATGAAAAAACAATAAAAAATCGCTAAATTTTGTAAATAATATTGAATTTAGCTATAAATCGCAAAAAGCACCCTTTTTAAAACCACCCTTTTTAAATAAAATTATTGAAGTATAATGAAAAAACAATAACAAATCGCAAAATTTTTTCAATTATAATTGAATTTAACTATAAATCGCTAGAAAAACACCCTTTTTAAATAAAATTATTGAAATATAATGGAAAACCAATAAAAATCGCTAAATTTTGTAAATAATATTGAATTAAGCTATAAATCGCTAAAACCACCCTTTTTTAAATAAAATTATTGAAATATTATAAAACAAACAATAAAAAATCGCAAAATTTTTTAAATAATAATTAAATTTAGCAATAAATCGCTAAAAACCATCCTTTTTTAAGCAAAATTATTGAAATATAATGAAAAAACAGTAAAACATCGCTTAATTTTTTAAATAATAATTGAATTGAGCTATAAATCGCCAAAAACAACCATTTTCTAAATAACATTATTGAAATATAATAAAACAAACAATAAAAACTCGCTAAATTTTTTAAATAATAATTCAATTAAGCAATAAATCGCTAAAACCCATCCTTTTTTAAGCAAAATTATTGAAATATAATGAAACAACAGTAAAACATCGCTAAATTTTTTAAATAATAATTGAATTGAGCTATAAATCGCTAAAAAGAACCATTTTCTAAGTAACATTATTAAAACAAATGAAAAAACAAAAAAAAATCGCTAAATTTTTTCAATTATAATTGAATTTAGCTATACATCGCCAAAACCCACCCTTTTTGAAATAAAATTATTGATATATAATGAAAAAACAATAAAAAATCGCTAAATTGTTTCAATTATAATTGAATTTAGCTATAAATAACTATAAACCACCCTGTTTTAAATAAAATTATTGAAATATAATCAAAAAAACAATAAAAAATCATTAAATGTTTTAAATAATAATTGAATTTAGCTATAAATCGCCAAAAAACCACCACTTTTTAAATAAAATTATTGAAATATAACGAAAAAAACAATAAAAAATCGCAAAATTTTTTAAATAATAATTGAATTTAGCTATAAATCGCCAAAAACCACCATTTTTTAAATAAAATTATTGAAATATAACGAAAAAACAATAAAAAGCCGCTAAATTTTTCCAAAAATAATTGAATTTAGCTATAAATCGCCAAAAACCACCCTTTTTCAATAAAATTATTGATATATAATAAAAAAAACATAAAAAATCGCAAAATTTTTTCAATTATAATTGAATAAAAAATCGCAAAATTTTTTAAATAATAATTGATTTAAGCTATAAATCGCAAAAAAGCATCCTTTTGAAATAAAATTATTGAAATATAATGAAAAAACAATAAAAAATCGCTAAATTTTGTAAATAATATTGAATTTAGCTATAAATCGCAAAAAAGCAACCTTTTTAAAACCACCCTTTTTAAACAAAATTATTGAAGTATAATGAAAAAACAATAACAAATCGCAAAATTTTTTCAATTATAATTGAATTTAACTATAAATCGCTAGAAAAACACCCTTTTTAAATAAAATTATTGAAATATAATGGAAAACCAATAAAAATCGCTAAATTTTGTAAATAATATTGAATTAAGCTATAAATCGCTAAAACCACCCTTTTTTAAATAAAATTATTGAAATATTATAAAACAAACAATAAAAAATCGCAAAATTTTTTAAATAATAATTAAATTTAGCAATAAATCGCTAAAAACCATCCTTTTTTAAGCAAAATTATTGAAATATAATGAAAAAACAGTAAAACATCGCTAAATTTTTTAAATAATAATTGAATTGAGCTATAAATCGCCAAAAACAACCATTTTCTAAATAACATTATTGAAGTATAATAAAACAAACAATAAAAACTCGCTAAATTTTTTAAATAATAATTCAATTAAGCAATAAATCGCTAAAACCCATCCTTTTTTAAGCAAAATTATTGAAATATAATGAAACAACAGTAAAACATCGCTAAATTTTTTAAATAATAATTGAATTGAGCTATAAATCGCTAAAAAGAACCATTTTCTAAGTAACATTATTGAAAAATAATGAAAAAACAAAAAAAAAAATCGCAAAATTTTTTCAATTATAATTGAATTTAGCTATACATCGCCAAAACCCACCCTTTTTGAAATAAAATTATTGATATATAATGAGAAAACAATAAAAAATCGCTAAATTGTTTCAATTATAATTGAATTTAGCTATAAATAACTAAAAACCACCCTTTTTTAAATAAAATTATTGAAATATAATCAAAGAAACAATAAAAAATCACTAAATGTTTTAAATAATAATTGAATTTAGCTATAAATCGCCAAAAAAACACCACTTTTAAATAAAATTATTGAAATATAACGAAAAAAACAATAAAAAATCGCAAAATTTTTTAAATAATAATTGAATTTAGCTATAAATCGCCAAAAACCACCATTTTTTAAATAAAATTATTGAAATATAACGAAAAAACAATAAAAAGCCGCTAAATTTTTCCAAAAATAATTGAATTTAGCTATAAATCGCCAAAAACCACCCTTTTTCAATAAAATTATTGATATATAATAAAAAAAACATAAAAAATCGCAAAATTTTTTCAATTATAATTGAATAAAAAATCGCAAAATTTTTTAAATAATAATTGATTTAAGCTATAAATCGCAAAAAAGCACCCTTTTGAAATAAAATTATTGAAATATAATGAAAAAACAATAAAAAATCGCTAAATTTTGTAAATAATATTGAATTTAGCTATAAATCGCAAAAAAGCAACCTTTTTAAAACCACCCTTTTTAAATAAAATTATTGAAGTATAATGAAAAAACAATAACAAATCGCAAAATTTTTTTCAATTATAATTGAATTTAGCTATAAATCGCTAGAAAAACACCCTTTTTAAATAAAATTATTGAAATATAATGGAAAACCAATAAAAAATCGCTAAATTTTGTAAATAATAATTAAATTAAGCTATAAATCGCTAAAACCACCCTTTTTAAAATAAAATTATTGAAATATTATAAAACAAACCCAATAGAAAATAGCTCAATATATTAAATAAAAAGTATATTTAGTTATAAATCGCTAAAAACCACCCTTTTTCAAATTAAATTATTGCAATATTATAAGAAAAATAGCTCAATTTTTTAAATAGAAAGTATATTTAAATAGAAAGTATATTTAAAACCACTATTTTTGAAATTAAATTATTGAAATAGTATATTTACAATATAATTGTAAATAATTCTTGTAAGTGTTTTATTGATGGCAGAAAATCGTCATAACACTATTATTTTTAGAAAAATAATCGCCAATCGTCATTTTACTGTATTTTCTCAAAAAAATCGTCAAAACGACGATAAGTCTTCACATCTAACAACCCTGATAGCCCTGCAAATTCAATTTCAATGTATGACCTGTGCTATCGACATTATGTAGGTGTCGGTAAGAGTGTTATTAAATTAAACTAGGAAAGTATATACAGGTTGTCCCTTTTTTGTATGTAGTTTATACATACTTGGACATATAAAACTATGTACATCACAAAAAGGGACAGCCAGCAGAGGCTTCCCAAGTGAATATCAGTGGTGCAGTGTTGCCAGAACTATTAGATGTATAATCTGCAAAAAACATATTTTTTATCAAAATATCTGCGTCTAGGTTTTAAAATCTTAACAACGCATTTATAACATTTTATGTAGTTTATTATAAAATATATATAACTATTCATTTCGAGCCATAATAATACGATGTAATATTTTTTTTTATTTAAGCAGAACGAAAAGAAAAACATACATATATTTATTTTAATACTAATTACTTTCTGGATAGTTTAAGAATAAGACTTACTACCTGTTATTTTACATGTAAGTTGAGCGAACGAAGTCTTCATTCGAAATCGATCAACAGGTCATAAGAAATATATGCGTACGTATATATTTACATGTACCAGTACCATTTTTTGGATAGACGCCTTTATTACAATTAAATTTATTTTATTTGTCACCAAGCAATAAGAATTATTCACGATCCAAAATCGGGACTGAAATAATTATTACTTTTTTCATAAAAGTCAGATGATAACAGTTATTTTGTGATTTATATTTTTTCGAGCAAAAATAAAAGTTATTTTCTAAAGAAATGTAGTGTTAAAATAATTTTGTTGACTTTTAATATTTATATTTCATGTGTTAAAATAAAAAACCAAAAGTTCGTATATAACAATTAAAAAGTACTTTTTATGATATTGCTGATATTCTTTCCGGTCCATTAAAAATAAAAAATAAACACATTACTTAAATGAATTTTTATAAATAAACACTGTCTGTCATATTCATTTACCTACTTAAAGGGCATATTTTATCAGGAGCAAGAGTTGTTATTCTTATACATAGGCGAACTGCAGTATATTTATACTGCACTATGTGTAGCAACCAGTAAAATTTTATTGCTTACTGAAAATATGTGTTTCTTACATTATTTTTGTTTATATTAGTGTTTGTAAAAATCCGCTCAACATATGCTGTAGATTAACGACAAAATTGAATAAACTTAGAACTGATCGCAACGTCTTACTGCCTGCTTGTAGAACACGAGCGCCTCACTCACTCGTTTAACTTTCATTTAAAACAAAAACAAACGGGCGTGTTCTAGAATCTCAATCCACATGTTTTTATTCGTTTTCAATTAGAGTAGTAAGGGGTTGGGTTCGTTTGTACAAAAAATACAACTGTGGGAAAAATGTTCAAGATCTTTTGTGAATATGTTGATGAAAAACATGCAAAACATGTTGCATGTTTTACCCTTACTTTAACTTAAGGTGTTCATACTGCCCTGTTCTACAACTTTGGTGCTTACACAGCGTTTACATTTGCCAGTACTGGCAAGACAGTAAGCATATACATACTAGTTGGCAAAACAATGCAAAAACAAAATAGCTGTAAAAGTGTTTATGTATTAGTGAAAAAGTTTGAATGAATTGCTACTGTTTTGCCAGTACTGGCAAATGTAAACGCTATGTTACTACTTTGTTTGTACAACAAATATTTTATTTTGTTTGTCATAATTCATACCGCTAATAATTTTGTTAAAACTTGATTTTAAAACAAAATATAAAAATTTTTACAAATTTAAATCAAAAAAAGTCTATTTATATTAAAATCGTTTTAATTTTATAAGCCATTAGTGATTTTAATATTTGTTTCCAACCCGTAATAGCATGCAGAAACCGCTTAAATAGCTTTAAAAATCGGTTATTAAGTACATTAATGATGAAAGTGTAATAGTTGTAGATAAAAGCACTAATTGTGTTCTATTGAAATTGCACAACATGTAACACTTCGAGTGATTATAGGTAACATTAGAAAATGTTACATGTATGTACTGTAACATATTTTTCTCAGAAAAGAAATCGCCATAAGTGAAGTTTTTATGCAACAAAGCATCTTAGATTCTATCTGTGCTTTATTACGGTAACGTTGTTTAATATTGTTTTCTCCTTCAATACTTCATATCTTAATGATCCCAAATATATTTTTTATGTGCTGAAGTATGATGAAATCGACTTTATAGTTTACTCTTCAAAGTCTTATGTTGAATTAGAATTTTGTTTACTTGTCTTCGCCATTATCTTAACTATAAACTGGGTGAAGGAAAGCTTAAAACAAAATAATCCAAAAAAAACTGTATTTTGTGTATTAAAATTTATAAAATATTAAATTTTTATAAATATTTCAAATTTTTTAAGTCATCGAGTTCAAACTCTTTCTCGTGTAAAATTACTTGGTTACTTATCGTAACCAACGAAACCGTTTTGCGGTTTGCTAGTTGTTAGCTATAGATTATAAGTTGTAGCTATAGACTATAAGAAAAAAGTAGAACAAAATAATCCTAAAAATGCATCTAAAGCCTCAAAATTGCTAAAATGTCAAAAAATTTTAAGTTCTTTATCTATTTGCACCATTTTTGGCCCGTAGCTGCCAAACGGCAATCTTCAGAAAAAATATTCCTTTTACTCTAAAAGAAAATTAAAAAATAAGAAGAAAAAATTAAAAAGTTTTCATATACATATGTGTATATGCGATTTTCCCCTATATTTCTGATCGTTATGGCAATATTGGTATCATTTAAAGATCTGTTACGGCCATTTTCACCAAGTTCGGTTAAAACTAACTTTCAATTAAAGTTCCGGTTACCAATACGTTTTGACAGCTATAACCGATGGTTAATTATAACCGAACTTGGTGAAAATGGCCGTTAAGCTCCCATTACAGTTTTTAAAAGATCTTACCTCAAAATGTTACGGAAGTGAACTAGGTAATTACTTGCGTAGTTTAATTCAATAAAAGTGTAAAAAATAAAAAATTTATGAAATAACAGACATCGACTTTGCTAACTAAAGCTTGTGTGTAAAGATTTTCTTCTCTATGGTATAACAAACACTGGGTTCGCTAACTGAAGCTGTTCTGCATTGTTGGCCTTGTGCCGGGCGCAAGAATTTTCTCATCTATGGTATAACAGCCACCGGCTTTGCTAACTAAAACTATTCTCCGTAGTAATTATTATGCTTACAAATAACTCTCCTATTTTCGCAAACTCATCCCCTATTATTCATGGGTTATGCACTTTTAAATAAATTTTATATATACAGACAGATATATTCAAAAACTTTAAAATGATACCAATATTGGTCATATGCGTTCAGAAATGTAGTGGAAAATATATGAAAATTTTAGAGGTCTATAACTCGAAAACTGTGGGCTTGCGCTATTTTATTTACTTAACGTTTTGTTCTTATTTTCCAATTTTCTGTCACCCTAGGTACTTTGTTTTTTTATTTGGAGATGCGTAAGTAAACTAGATTTAAGGCAAAATTTGTCGCAATGACAACGCTGGTAGAATACAACTCTGTGTGTTACTTTGTGCTCTAACATTCTTACATTAAATGAGCCAATTTAGACTAGACTAATTGTTCTGGCAGAAAACGACAGTTTGTTGGCGAAAGAGGTGAAGAGAGTCGTTTTTGGTTGGCATAATTCAAGGTCTATCCAATAGGTCTGCTTAAGAAGCCAGATGTTTATTTGGTTTTTTCCTCAACGATATCAAGAGTTGTTTACATTTTCCTTATATGTGTATATTTTTGTTTACTTTTTTGGTTTTTTGCCACACATCAATGCACACAAAACACATTTTTCCTTTTGTTTTGCCTATGTAGTAGTAAGATTTTGACAACGGCGAGGAATTTTACACAAACAAAATGCCTGTTGTTTTTTGTATTGTTGTATTGTTGTAGTAGTAAGCAGACCTATTGGATAGGCCTTGGCATAATTTTTAATCCAGCTTCAACCCCGCATTAGCAGAACAAAACCAATACATACATACTTATGAAAAAACAGGTTCAGTCAAGGTCTATCCAATAGGTCTGCTTAAGAAGCCAGATGTTTATTTGGGTTTTTCCTCAACGATATCAAGAGTTGTTTACATTTTCCTTATACGTGTATATTTTTGTTTACTGTTTTGGTTTTTTGCCACACATACATGCACACAAAACACATTTTTCCTTTTGTTTTGCCTATGTAGTAGTAAGATTTTGACAGCGGCGAGGAATTTTACACAAACAAAATGCCTGTTGTTTTTTGTATTGTTGTATTGTTGTAGTAGTAAGCAGACCTATTGGATAGGCCTTGGGTTCAGTGTTTTCTTTTTTGCAGAGCGATTTTAATCGTTAGTTGTTCGCCGTCGTGTAAACATGAATATAAAAACAGAGGGTGGCACTAGAAATTCCTCCTAACGGTATTAACATTTCCTCATCGCTTATTCCAGCCATTTTACTTCTTTGTTCCAAAATTATTTATGCAAACAGTAAAACTTCACAATTTTTTTATTTTTCTTGTTGTTCACAAATTAAGCACATCTGCTGGTGTTAGGCGCCCGAAATGTTTTTATGTTTACAGCGAACGAACACCAAACGTCAAATAAACAAAAAAATACTAACACATACAAAGCTGCGTGTACGTATACAATTTTATGCCAGAATAATTAATCTGGTGTAGTTTGGAAAGAACAAAAGTTAATCCGACTAAAAACTAGTCTAGTCTAAATTGGCTCAATCATAACAATATCAAACAAAATTATATAAATTAAATTATAATTTTTAATCTGGCTCCATATTTACTTGCCTATATGTAATTTTTTGCATTACATATGCCTGGTTATGGTATTTCATCGTGGCTGCCCGAGGGCATGCAATATTATTCTATAGACTATTTTACTTTAGTAAGACGCATAATGGAAGAATTTTAATGGGAAAAAGATCTCGTTAATAGGCCATTCTATGAGATCGATGAATTCATTTATTTTTACCGCCCACCTGCCCGAAAAAATGTACTTGTTAATTGGTTCGGATTTCAGCAACAAAATCATCAAAAATTATGCCCAACGTATCGATGGAAGTAAAAAAGTGGAAAAAAGAATACTTATGCGACAGAACGGAGCCCTCTTGTTGCAAATAGTATTAATTGGTGGAAAGACTCCATTTAGGCACTGCCAAGTCCGTAGATATGGAGACTTCTAAATTTTTGCTGCAACGCCAAACCTTCCAACATGAACCTAACAAATACTTTTTCTCGCGCGGTAATCTTTTGAAATACTCTTATGCGTTTTCCAAATAGGTGCCCGTCCAAAGGATATAACGCATTAAATTTCCCAATTTGTTTATTAAAGGTTCACAGGGACATTACTACGAAAGACACGAATATAACAATGAAGTATTTAAACAAAATTCCAAATTTAAACCTCATTAAATCGATAGCTGTTGTTTCCCTGTATTTAATGTTAGATTTAACTATTTTCTTTTTGTTTCTATTTTATTAACAATAAACATGTTTATTTTATAGATTACCAGATATCTACATATGTTTGTGTTTTTTTTTATTTCTATTTGTCTACATAGCTATACTTCTACATATATCTATACTTAATATAATAAAGAGGTAATATCTGTTTTTAGGGGGCAATCTCCGTAATCGTTGAACCGATCTTTATGAAACTTGTACAGGGGGGTTACCGCGTTTTTAGATTCGAAATAGATCATTTACGGATTATAACAATTTATACTGTGTATTATGATCTTCGTAATATTTGTTTCGCATAAACGGACGTTTTTTTTTACTTTATTGAAAACAAAAAATCCCTTTCTTAACAGCCACTCTCTATTACGAACAAAAAGTTTGCATCAAACTTTAATTTTTTTAAAAATACAACCATTGTCATCGTTTCTAACGATTGCGAAAATCGTAATACACAGTACATATTGTGCGAACTCGTAAATTATTTCTTTCGAATCGAAATACGCAGTAACCCTCCAGTATATTACTTATGGTCTGGGAGGTACTATAGGCTATGTACTTTTATGAAATTTTTTAAGACATTATATTTTTATATATGTATATCTGTACAACGACTTGAGCTAAAGTTTCCAAATGTGATACGAATATCTTGTTATAAATACGGGAAACCTCCCATACAAAGACATGATAGTAATCTCCGCAACCGGTGAACTGATCTTTATGAAACTTTTACAGTATATTACATATCGTCTTGGAGGAAATGGTTATGGTAAGGTAATGGAGATAAAGAGCAAGTATGTTTTGAGAAAATGCTAAGGGCAAAAAAACGAATGACGGGCAGTCATAGATTTAATCCCCCTATGGGCGATTCCTTGGCAGTTATAGGACTTTTTCTTCAATATATTCCTGGTCTTTTGTATTAGAGCCCCCTAAAGGAATGGGGACAGCGGGAAGGTATGTTACAAATAAATGATCGAGATGAAAAATAAAAACTAGAAATATATTGAAGAAAAAGTTCCATAACTGCCAAGGAGTCGGCAATAGCGGGATAAAATGTATGGCCGACCTCCATTAGTTTGTTGTTAACATTTTGCTAAAACATACTTTCCCTTTATCAAAACTTCTTAGGGGGGGGGGGGCTCTCATACCAATATTGTGTTTTATGAAATTCTTAAATTTATATAAACTAGTGTTCGCCTAATGGTCAAAATTCGACCATAAATTTGTATGTACATACATATGAAAAAAACATATTACAAATATGTAAGTATATATCGTTACTTTAATATAGAAAAGCCGTAACTAACGTTTTCCTTACATTACAGGAGAAGAAAGAAACTTAATAAAAATTATAGTCCTGAAGCAGCGATTTTTTTTTAAACGCAGTTTTTTATTAAATTATCTAAGCAGTTTAATAAAAAACTGCTTTAAAAAAAATCGCGACTGCAAGTCTTTTATTTTTTATTAAGGTTTTTCCTTCTCCTGTAATGTAAAGAAAACGTTAGTTAGGGCTTTCTATATTAAAGTAACGATATGAATTATCATGTTTCGAGAATTTTTTTTCCATCTTAGTGGATCGATTTAGAGAGGCACCAACCTCCGTTTCATATTTTATCTTCCACGTAAGTTAATTTAATTTTGTAAGTTCAGTGTAAAAAATATCAGAGAATATTAATTGGAAAACAAAAAAGTATCAAAAAATCTTCTTTATAGATTGTCATCCACTCAGGACAATACATGTCTAATTAAATTTTTATATGTCTAATATGAACGAAAAAGTACCAAAAAGCTCCCCTTACATGTTCCTATTCTCCCAGTTTAACGTATAAATTTATCTTTATAGGTCTAATATTAACAAAAATTCAAAAAGTACCAGATGAAAAACAAAAAGTACCAAAATTTTTTTAATTAATTAAGTTAATTTCAATTAAAAAAAAAAATTTTGTATTTGCATATAGTACATATGTATGTGTCAGTAGCAAATTTGAACGCTTATTACTCCGAAAATTTTGAACAGATTTTAATAATATATATATTGTGCACTTCTATAAGTAAATATCTTTCAACTGGTGTATATTCTGTTCAAATCGTTTGATATACAGAGGAGGAAAGTGTTCTTAACTTGTTTGCCTTTGCTGATTTATATATAGATAAACAAATTTAATTAAAATAAAATGAATAAAATCAAAACTTGTAAACAGACTTTAATCATTACCCCCGTATTCATAAACAATTTTTAAATTTAACAAATGAATATTAAGTAAAATTTTCATAGAAAATTTGTTTTGTAAACCTTTATTAAATTTAAAAATTGTTTATGAATACAGGCATTAGACGGCATCAATATTATGAAACATTTGCTGCAGAAACTTTCTTTAATTCTCTTTTGAAACTGCTTTTGTGTCCATACAATGTAACTTTTGCTTTAAAGCATTCATGCATTTTCTATGCCTGTTTTTTTCAATAACAAACTCACAAAAACTGCTTGTACATGAAACTAAGTACACATTTTCATTCGTCTTTCCCCTTTAATCAACAAACTCCGCAAATGCTTCATAAAATGGACTGGGACCAATAACAAGTTTTGTTTGCAACTTCGTTTTTTATATGAATCACTTAATGTAAAAAGGGAACTACTGACATTTACTTCATGAACCTTATTTAAGAAACCAGTGAAAAAGTGTCATTATTATTATATTATTAACTACACTATTGTAATCGATTATTTTTTCATACATAGCTGCCAGATATGAATTATATACAAAATTAATGGCCTGTTCATCGATTTCGAAAGAAGATTTCGTTCGCTTAACATACATGTTAAGCAAAAACAATATTTTAAATGTTAATTAAGCGATCGAAGTTTTCGTTCGCAAATAGATGAACATTAAGTAAAATACCTTCTCCTTTAATTCTTATTTAAATTTTAAACCAAAATAAAAGCAATCTCAGATTTTTTATTAGAATTTTTATTCAACAAAATTGGTAGAAAACAAATTTTTTAAACAAAAAACATATACCTACTTATGTATACAAAAATTATATTCATTTTTTTTTTATTTCCTTGAAAAATAAGGAAGATAATAAATAAAATATGTATTGGGATTAAACATTTGCAGATTCATTTTAAAACACAAATGTAGAACTATTTTCTGTTTGAAATATTAAAAAATATGACGACATTCTATAGAAGAACCTTAGGCCAGTACAAGACTAACACAATGTTCTTTGGCATGACATTAAAAGATAAATTCGGCGAAGGATCAACTGGCAAAACTTATGAGAATCATCATCAGCCTCCAATGTGCTGCTCAAATAATTGTCTCGATTTATTTTTGTTTATTGAATCGTCCATACCAGATAAACCCGATATCACTTATGGCTTCTTGTGTTTTGCAACATGCCGTGGACATGGGACTTTCCACAACAAATGAAAAATACATTGTGGAGACAAGAAACATTGTGCATTTTGTCTTTTAATACGCCCGGCTTTGTTTTTTTTAAATTTTTTTTTATTAAGTTTTTAATCACAAATAGGAAATTCAGGTAGTATTTTGCAGAATGTATTTATGTATATATTTCTACACATTAAGTATAGAAAAATTTGCTCTTTTCATTTTGGTGTTCTTGATGGTCCAATTAATTTTAAAAACTTATTTTGCGCAAATAAATAAAAACTGTATTCTGTGATAAAAACTAAATAAATAAATGTAAATAAAAAAAAAATGTCATATTTCATTTTAAGTAAACCTTTTCGCGGTTTTTATGCAAAAAGTCGTTCCATTGCTGGAAGTTAGCGTGTATTTTGTGTTGATAACATTTAATAAATTGAAAGAAAACTGCATTACCGATACCAAAATATTGTGAAAGTATGGCAACATGAATTTTGATATACACAGAGTTTTTTATGAGCCCCGGTTCCCGGTAAAAACGAAACGTAAAAACAGGACCCCTATGAAGGCGGTGCATACTAAAAACTGTTTTTTTAAGACTTGTAGGAAGCTTTGGAGAAAAATATTGTATTTGGGTTTCCAAATTGTTGAAATGCACAAAAATCTATAAAAAAAAGTTAATAATTTTGCGGTCCCCAACACATCGCCATGACATATATATATATATATATATGTAGTAATAACTTATGTACTTGTTACATATTTAATTATTGTAATATGCACATAATTAATTAAGTGTTTCGCAAGGCCGAAAACCCGTAATAAAGAAAAAAATTATTAAGCAAATATCTAGGGTTAAATAAATAAATATCGACATAATTTAAAGATAAAGCCAATTTTGTAATAAAAAAATGGCAGCCACGGAGTATGAATATATAATATTACCTCTTAATTGGTAAATCGGTATGCTTAAAACACCATGTAAAACACATTTTTAAGCATTTTCCACTGATTCCCATATTTTATAGATTCATTTTTCACCTAAACAGATATGGATAAAGAATTTTGCAACTTTTAATAAAAATAGAAAATCAAATATATTTAACAGTTTTTCTTATGAATTTCTTGTTTCGAACATTAAAAATTAATAAAAAATATAAGGAAATTTGAACTTTTACGACCTTTAACTGCTTAACTATGAGCGTTGGCGTGAAAAACATGTTCCTATAGAACTTCTTTCAAGAATACTAAAAAATTATATAAATATCAATTTGGTGTTGAGCCGAGTTAATATTCTTGTATCAAGCCGGTTCTTTTCTGTTACAGTGCAGCCACACGATCAAGATTTTCTTGATAGTCTTTTACATATACTGATTGTCAATATATGCAAACGTTGACAGCTGTGACGTAGGCTGCACGCAAGTTGAAAGCAATTTACTTTTTCAAGATGTCGTCGCCGAGAAAACAACTCAAAATGTTTTGCTATTTTCCACTTTTGATTTTTCTGCACTGTAGGCTGTTCGAAGGGACTTTATTTTTTTCTTTACTTCTTCCACTGGCATTTTTGTTTCAGAAGCTATACCCTCGTAGGCTTTTATTTTCAAATCATTTCGCCTATATGATGAAAGATTCATGTTCCATAAAATTTCATGGCTTCTGTACAGCTCTATGAATCGCAGAACATCATTTTGCTTATTAATTTTATTAATAAACATATTTCACTATTTTTTTAGGTTTTTAGTTAAAATTTTAAAATTCCCGCAACAATTTGTAAAAAAAAGAACTTCAGCTTTTGCCGGCAAAATATTTGTGAAAAAAAACAAAAACAACTTCAAAAGATTTGTAATAAGCTGTTTTCTTGAACGAAAATTGATACACTCACTGGCAAGAGAATTTTAGAGGCAAGTTCGTATCAATTTTTAAAAGTATGAGTGTATTGGTAAAAAAGTGTGATGCTTTAAAGTTTAAACACATTCGAGACAGCAAGCTACCGACTTTAATATGTCAAAAATAGAATACATGTATGTATATGGCAATGATTATTTTCACGACGACACGGCTACATGGCTGCAGGTTGTTGTCTGTGCTTATTTTGTCGTTGTAGCCAAATTAAACTAATTTCTATTTTTGTTCACTACAAAACAGAAAAGGTGTTGCTAATAAAAAAATTTATTTACAGAATGAGTGCTTAAAATTTTCTTTTTTTTTTTTTTTTGTTTAACAGCTTGATACAAAAATATTAACTGGGCTCAACACCAAATTGATATTTATATAATTTTTTAGTATTCTTGAAAGAAGTTCTATAAGAACAAGTTTTTCACGCCATAGCTCCTAGTTAAGGAGCTAAAGGTCGTAAAAGTTGCAAAATACTTTATCCATATCTATTTAGGTAAAAAATGGATCTTTAAAATATAGGAATCAGTGGAAAATGTTTCAAAATGTGTTTTACGTGGCGTTTAAAGCATACCGATTTACCAATTAAGAGGTAATATTATATATTCATACTCCGTGGCTGACATTTTTTTTTTACAAAATTGGCTTTATCTTTAAATTATGTCGATATTTATTTATTTATCCCTATATATTTGCTTAATAAACTTTCTTTATTGCGGGTTTTCGTCTTTGCGGAACACTTAATTAATTATGTACATATTACAATAATTAAATATGTAACATGTTCATAAATTATTACTACATACATACATATTTTTACTAAAACTTATAAATAATTTGAGAAATTTTCCAAAATAAAATTTTTTAAATCTTTATAAATATAAAATTCCCATATAGAGTTACTAAAAATATGGTTTATAAAAGCTTGAAGTATTTTTCCCCATACATAGTTTTTGAATTATATTTTAAGAAAAATTTTTATGAAAATTTTGCATCAAAACACATTTCAAACTTTTTTTATTTTTTATGAATACGGCAGATTATGTTTTAATAAATATATTTACAAAATTTTAAGTTTTGTAGAAAATCTTTCAAGCAATACTTATTTTTGAAATTTGCTCTTAACGGAATTTTTAATACATCATGTGAAAGATATTTCGAAGTAGTTTCTAATAATACCAGTACTTCTTTGATCCAGTTTTTACCTAAAATGCAGTTGTTGGGTATCACTTGCAAAGAAGTAAAGTTTAATGTTCAAAAAATATGACTTTTAAGAAACTTGGCATGACTTTTATGTGTCAAAAGTTTTTTTTATGCAGGGGATTATTGCTGCAGTTAATTTTCTGAAGCAATAGCTTTTCCTTGTCATTTATAAGAAAACTGTCAGTAGTTGGTTCAATATTTTTAATAAAATTTGACATCGTTATTGTTATCAAAATTTTTGTATGACGTGCTAAATTCCCAATTTTTCATATCTGATAAATACACTGAAATTTATTGTTGAGGGAAAGCTAGCTTCTTTTGTTCTATTGTTGATAGCATTTTTATTATTATTTTATGTTTGCTTATTAAACTTTTGCAATTCAAACTTTGCACAGCTGTTGTGCAGTAAAAAGTATCAGCATCACAGATGCAACTGGTAACTACGCATCAGCAACAACATTTTGCATCACTTAACAGTTTTCATGCATTAACGTACGTACCCAAAGTGTTCTGAAACTTTTACGACCTTTACCACGCTCGTTGACGGAAATTTTTTTTTATTTTAAATGCAGTTTATATGTATTTCTTTATTTAATCTGCCGTTAAAATTATATTGTTACTTCAAAAAACAACAAAATTATAATATTTAATATGTTTTATAATAAATTCAATTCAACGTTATAAAATGTATTAAAAATACGTATTTATTTATATATTTATAATCTTATATTAAGTTTGTAAAAAAAGTCTGCAATTATGCATGTTTTTCATTTTTTCATGAAATTAAAAAGAAGTGATAGTGGCACCACTGAAATATAAGCGCACAGTAAAAAAAAACAGCTGTTTACATTTTTCCAATTGTAGCTGCCGTCTTCAACATAATTCAGTAGCTGACTACACGACTATAATTGCTCCCAGCAGCATTTGTAGTCGTGTGTCCGTGTATCTTGCTGTGGTGAATGTGTTTAATGCATTAGTGTATTAAAACTTGATAGCCAAAACTTGATCGTGTAACCCTCAAGTTAAACAAAAAAAAAAATAAAAAAATAATTAAGCACTCATTCTTTAAATATTTTTGTATTAGCAACACTTTTTCTGTTTTGTAGTGGACAAAAATAAAAATTAGTTTAATTTGGCTACAACGACAAAATAAGCACAGACAACAACCTGCAGCCATGTAGCCGTGTCGTCCTGAAAATAATCATTGCCATAATCACACATGTATTCTATTTTTGACATATGGTATTCGGTAGCTTGCTGTCTTGAATGTGTTTAAAGCATCACTTTTCGCAGTTTATGTAAAAGACTATCAAGCATTAAGCACATTCACCACAGCAGGATACACGAACACAAGACTACAAATGCTGCTGGGTGCAATTATAGTCGTGTAGTCAGCTACTGAATTATATTGAAGACGGCAGCTACAATTGAAAAAATATAAACAGCTGTTTTTTTTACTGTGTGTTTATATTTCAGTGGTGCCACTATCACTTTTTTTACTTTTATAAAATGAAAAACATGTATATTTGCAGACTTTTATACAAACTTAATTTAAGAATATAAATATATAAATACGTATTTATAATAAATTTTATAACGTAAAAACAATTGAATTTATTATAAAACATATTTAATATTATAATTTTGTTGTTTTTGGAAGTAATAAACAATATAATCGTAACGGCAGATTAAATAAATAAATACATATAAACTGCATTAAAAATAAAAAAAAATTTCCGTCAACGAGCGTGGTATAGGTCGTAAAAGTTTCAGAACACTTTGGGTACGTACGAATATGCATGAAAACTATTCATCAATGCTGCAGTGATGCAAAATGATGTTTCTGATTCGTAATTACCAGTTGACGTTGTGATGCTGATACTTTTTTACTGCACAACAGCTGTGCAAAGTTTGAATTTTAAAAGTTTCATAAGCAAACATAAAATAATAATAAAAATGTTATCAACAATATTGATGTCAAACTTTATTAAAAATATTGAACCAACAAGGGACAGTTTTCTTATAAATGACAAGAAAAAGCATTACAAAAAAAAAAAAAAAAATAAAATGATTTCTTTTATGTCAAAAGCTATTGCTTCAGAAAATTAACTGCAGCAATAATTGCCAAAATTTGCTGCATAGAAAAAACTTTAGACACATAAAAGTCATGCCAAGTTTCTTGCAAGTGATGTTTTTCGATCATTAAACTTTACTTCTGCGCAAGTGATACCCAACAACTGCATTTTAGGTAAAAACTGGATCAAAGAAGTACTAGTATTATTAGAAACTACTTCGAAATATCTTTCACATGATGTGTTAAAAATTCCGTTAAGAGCTAATTTCCAAATTAAATATTTCTTGAAAGATTTTTCTACAAAACTTAAAATTTTGTTAGTATATTTATTAAAACATAATCTGCCGTATTCATAAAAATAAAATAAATTTGAAATGTGTTTTGAGGCAAAATTTTTCTTAAAATGCAATTCAAAAGCAATTCAAAGAATACTTTTAGCCAAGGCCCATCTATCAAAACAAAAAACTTTTTCTTTTAATCTGTCAAAAACTTACTACCACATATGCAAAGCAAAAGGAAAAAACGTGTATGTAAGCAACTTTTGAAAGCTCAAAAGAACGAAAACAATGATCATCAGGCTTCTTGCGCAGACCTTTTCAATGGGCCTTGCTTTTAGCTTTTATAAACCATATTTTTGGTAACTTCATCATATAGAATTTTATATTTATTAAGCTTTAAAAAATTTTATTATGGAAAATTTCTCAATATATATAAATATATATGTGGTAATAATTTATGCACTTGTTACATATTTAATTATTGTAATATGTACATAATTAATTAAGTGTTTCGCAAGGCCGAAAGCCCGCAATACAGAAAAAGTTTATTAAGCAAATATCTAAGGGTTAAATAAATGAATATCGACATAATTTAAAGATAAAGCCAATTTTGTAAAAAAATGTCAGCCACGGAGTATGAATATATAATATTACCTCTTATTTGGTAAATCGGTATGCTTTAAACGCCTTGTAAAACACATTTTGAAGCATTTTCCACTGATTGCCATATTTTATAGATTAATTTTTCACCTAAATAGATATGGATAAAGTATTTTGCAACTTTTACGACCTATAACTGCTTAACTAGGAGCGTTGGCGTGAAAAACATGTTCCTATAGAACTTCTTTCAAGAATACTTAAAAATTATATAAATATCAATTTGATGATAAGCCGAGTTAATATTCTTGTTTCAAGCCGATTCTTTTCTGTTAAACAAAAAAAAATTATAAAATTTTTTAAGCACTCATTCTTTAAATGTTTTTTTTTATTAGCAACACTTTTTCTGTTTTGTAGTGGACAAAAATAGAAATTAGTTTAATTTGGCTACAACGACAATAATCATTGCCATATACACACATGTATTCTACCCTGCAAATAATAGGACCAGTCCAAACACGCGTGTAAAGAGTAGTCCACAAGGGACCAGGACTAGTCCAAAAGTAACCCAAACGTATGGAAAAAACCTGGTCTATTTAACATTACGATGTCCTAGGAGAGGACCATATAACCCACCTTTGGACCACTAAGGAGTAGTTTTAAAACTACTCCATGGTATATAACCCACCTTTGGACCACTAAGGAGTAGTTTTAAAACTACTCCATGGTATACTCAAGAGGATTAGTTTTGAAGTCGTTTAAAAACGAAAGCATGTCGTTAAAAAACGAAGACATGTCGTCTCACTACAAACACTTTTTAACAATGACATGGTCCATGCTTGCATTACATCGGACTAGTCCATGGAGTAGTCCATTTTATCAAAATGGGTCAGTTGGTCCAATTTTATTTGCAGGGTATTTTTGACATATTGAAGTCGGTAGCTTGCTGTCTCGAATATGTTTAAAGCATCAAGAATATAGAACTTGTGGCTGCAAGTATACAAAAAATGTAGCACAGCTGTGCTTTCAACGCCACCTGAAAAATTAATTCACCTTGGACGTAATGATGGTATTTGTATCAGTGATGGAAATTTCAGTACTATGGTACTATTTTCAGTACTTTTTCCTTTCATAAAAACCACGGTCCCCCCTTGTACGTTTAAGTACTCTTTTATTGTTATGCTTCTTTGCTTCGAAATTTAGAGTAGATATTTTAAGCACTCATTCTTTAAATGTTTTTTTTATTAGCAACACTTTTTCTGTTTTGTAGTGGACAAAAATAGAAATTAGTTTAATTTGGCTACAACGACAATAATCATTGCCATATACACACATGTATTCTATTTTTGACATATTGAAGTCGGTAGCTTGCTGTCTCGAATATGTTTAAAGCATCAAGAATATAGAACTTGTGGCTGCAAGCATACAAAAAATGAAGCACAGCTGTGCTTTCAACGCCACCTGAAAAATTAATTCACCTTGGACGTAATGGTGGTATTTGTATCAGTGATGGAAATTTCAGTACTATGGTACTATTTTCAGTACTTTTTCCTTTCATAAAAACCACGGTCCCCCCTTGTACGTTTAAGTACTCTTTTATTGTTATGCTTCTTTGCTTCGAAATTTAGAGTAGATATTTTTTTAACATTGACCACCAGGGCTGTGGAGTCGTCAACAAAAAGGACTAACTCCGACTCCAACCGCTGAAATTCCAACTCCGACTCCTAATCTAACCTTAATGCTATATGTGTATGAGACTGGTCCTTATTTGACTTTAAACTTTTTTTTAAATACTTAAATACAGCAAGAAAAGGATTCAGTTACAATTTCGAATCAATATTTTAAATATTGCATCGCCAAATTTCGAAGTATTTTCATTTTGTAAATTATTAGAATATTTGTCTAAATTATTCATGCCGACAAATTTTGGAGTCGGATTCACGAATTTTTTGTGTGTACTTCGACTCTGACTCCGGTACAAAAACCTCAACTCCGACTCTTGATAACGTTGCCTAAACAAAATTTATTCTTATCAAAAGTATATACAGTACTTTTCGTGTATAGTCACTACGCTTATAGTCACATTAGCGATAAAGTCCATTTTATAAGTAAAGTATTAACGTTATAGTCCATTTAGCGATATAAACACATTTGCCATATATGCCATTTATCAACAGTAGTCAAAGGAAAAAGTACAGCAAATTAATGGCGTTATAGTCACATTAGCAAAATTTACTAAGTTCTTTTTAGTTTTCGAATCAAAAATCCATCCAAAGTAAGAATGAATTAAATCATTTAATTTTTGTCATCAACTCTCTACTCGTAAAAAATTAGCTTTTGCCGTTGGTATCAGTTATGATATATCTTGTTATTATTTTAACTATTTTTTATACAGAACGTAACTTGTTAGCGCTTAATTTTTTCATTTGCTTTTTGTTAAATGCTAATTATAAACTATCTATAACAAATTAATTTATCCGTTGTTGCTGCTGAATTGGATAGTTATTAAATTATTATTAAATACTTTGTAATATCTTGTTCGTGGTGATGATTTTATTAAATTGAATTTTGCACTGATTTTGTTGTTGCTGTTAGTACTTACATGTTTTTATCAAGTGCGCCATTTTTTTTGGTTTAATAAACATACATAAAATTCAATTAATGGCTCCTGGAAAGAAAATTGATAAATGTGGGATTTGCAAACATAATATTGGTAATCGCTCCTGTATATTATGTGACGTTTGTTCTCTCTGGATACATGCCTCCTGTGCTGGATTAACTGAATAAGATATACCGAAATTTAATGAATTGGATGCGATGTGTTTTATTTGTGCGCCTTGTAAAGATAATGTGGCTTGTGGTAATAATCAGGGTGAGATTTCTCATTTGAATAAAAAATTTGATGACCTCTGCTCGAAATTGGATGTATTTATTTCTAAACAAAATGATGAGCGGGATTCTATAAAACTGGCGATTGTTGATGCTGTGTCTGACCTTAAAAATGAAATGTCTACTCGTTTTGAAGCAGTAAAAGCTGATATTGTAGAATGTAACAATGCTATTAAACAGGTTGAATCGGACACAGTTAATATGGTTTCAGAACTGAGCTTGGAAAATAATTTACTTCATTTGAAATTAAATCGCTCGGACATTATGGTGAATGGTTTGCCAGAGTGTTTACATGACATTATAAGCACTGTTGTTGATTTGGCGTCATTTTATGATATACAGATTGCTTCATCTGATATAACTCAAGCATGTTATATTAGCAATAGAAAATCGGTACTTGTGAGATTTAATAATATTTTGGTGCGTGACAAGATAATGAAGAAATACTTTGAAACTATGAAAACTCAACCTCTTAAATCTTCTGCTTTTGTAATAGACCCAAACATCCCAAAAACATTGCTTGATAAACAAGTATTTTTAAATGATAATTTTACTCCTGCGGCAGGGAAATTGAATTCATTGTGTAGGAAACTGCGTCAAAATAGAAAGATACTGAAATTTAAACTAATCAATGCTGCTAAACCTGTTGCCAAACTTACTCTCTTAAAAATTGAAGAATATGATGCCCAAGTCAGTGCTGACTTGCTTAGAACTGGAGCTGTTAATGATGCTGGATTTTTGTAATCATAAGTAAATATCTTTTTCTTTACATTTTTTTTTACTATTTGTTTTTATTATCTATGAATTATGATTTTATACATTGTTAAATAATTTTAAATACATAAATTTATAGTATTGGGGCCAATATTACAACTTGCTGTTAGTTATGATTTGTATTTCAGTAATGTTAAAACAAATAAACAAAAGAATTTTAGTTGCTTTTGTTCGTTGTTTATTAATTAAACTATGTGTTACTTTGATGAATATAGTTGTAGTACTTTTTTACTTTACTTAACTTTAACTATCATTGACTTCATAGTTAAGTTGTAGTACTGGTCCTAAATAATTAGATTTTTGATTGGTATTTGCAAGTGTTGATCTATTTTTTTCTTAAGCGGCTAATATTAAGAATGAATTTTGATATGAATAATTTTCTTAATTGTAATTTAAAATTTAATAATTTTTCAAGTCTTAATGTGTTCATACTTTTATATTCATTCTGGTTCCCCACTCTAGCGTTCTGTGTTTCCTATAGTGTCTTTTAGAGATAATTTGGGTCCTGTTATCAGTGGTGACTCGGTTTTACAGTCGGTGTTTAAAGATGATGCTAAAAGATTCAGAATTGGCCACTTAAATTGTCGCAGTTTGAGGCCATCATCTAACTCTGTCAAATTAGATGAGATTAGGACTATCATGATGAATACAATTTTTAATGTTTTTGCAGTGTCAGAAACATGGCTAAATGACACTGTTTCGAATTGTGCTGTGAACATTCCTGGGTATATTTTTTGCCGAAATGATCGGTTTACTAGAGGAGGTGGTGTGGGCATCTTTGTTTCTAAGGGAATTAAATTCAAAACTGTTTTTAGGTCTTGCTTGCCTCAGCTCTGTGAATCACTCTTTATTGAACTTTTTTTCGAGAGTGTGAAAATCGTAGTTGGAGTTGTTTACTTGCCTAGTGGAAATTTGACTGTTTTTGAGAATCAGCATCATGATGTTCTGTCAAAATATAAGAAAATAATTGTTTTTGGGGATTTCAATTGTAATTTATTTAAACCGTCTAAATCTTACTTGATGCGAGCGCTTTGTATGAGAGCTAATTTATCAATCGTACATAATTCTAAACCTACCCATTATGACTTGGCTAATGACTCTACTTCTCTTATTGACTTTCTCCTGGTTAGTGATATCTCCATGATTCGATTATCTGGCCAAGTGCAGTGTCCATCAGTCTCTGATCATGCTTTAATTTTTGCTTCACTTTCATTTAATTTTGAAGTTCTTCATGAATTTTTTGAATATAAAGATTTTCGCAACATCGATTGGAATAGTATTTTTTCATGGCTCCATGACTTTGATTTCTCTTCTTTTTTTAGTTCCACGGATGTTGATTTAAAATGTGCTGCTATTTCATCTCTTGTGTTAAAACTTTACTCTTTTGTTCCAGTTGTTAGAAAACGAATTTGCCATAGTAATAATGACTGGATGAATACCAGGTGCATTAAGTTAGCTCGATCTTTGAGAGATCTTGCATATACTACATTTAGATCTGAACGTACTTCTACTAATTGGAGAATTTACTGTAGGCTACGAAATAAGGCGGAGTGTTATTCGACGTGAAAAGAGGGCTTATTATACTAGACTC
The DNA here is from genome assembly GCA_930367215.1 of Pollenia angustigena. Classification (NCBI taxonomy): domain Eukaryota; kingdom Metazoa; phylum Arthropoda; class Insecta; order Diptera; family Polleniidae; genus Pollenia; species Pollenia angustigena. Next base: position 34,701,393 of record OV884059.1, read on the forward strand.
TTCTGTGGCTTGGATTCAGGTGGAGTATGGAAGGTTCTTAAAAATTCTGGGTGTGTAAATTGTGGTAATAATGTTGATTGGGATGGTAATGTTGATGTTTTAAATGAATCTTTTGTTGGGTTTCATGATGGGATTAATCAATCGATGTTCGATCTTTATGCTTTAGTAGATCATGTGGATAGTTTTAGTTTTCGATGTGTGAGTGAAACTGAGGTAATGGAAGCTCTTAATAGGGTGAAATCTGCAGCTGTAGGTATTGATGGCATTTCTATTAAATTTTTGAAACTTATATACCCGTACATTTCTTGTCCTTTTGTGGATCTTGTTAATTATATTTTGATGACATCTATTTTTCCAACTTCCTGGAAAACTGCTCGTGTTGTTCCGATTCCGAAATCTAAGACCATTCATGATGCTGATTATCTTCGCCCCATTTCTATTTTACCGGTAATGTCTAAAGTTGTTGAGCATCTGATTAAGGACCAAATACTTCAATCTAGGACAGTGAATATTTATGAATCTCAATTTGCTTTTCGGCAAGGTTACAATACTACATCTTTGTTGCTAAGATTGACTGATTTGATTAGAGAAAATGCAAATATGAAAAAGCTTAGTGCCTTAGTGTCTCTTGATTTATCTAAGGCATTTAATTATATTTGCCACAAAAAAATGATTGATAAACTTTGGAATGAATTTAAATTTTCAAAATCTGCGTGCAGACTCGTTATGTCGTTTCTAGGTGGTAGATCTCAATTTGTTGATATAAATGGAGTTAATTCTAATCTACTTGCTCTTTACTCTGGTGTTCCGCAAGGCTCGGTTTTAGCACCATTGTTGTTCATACTTTATATCAATGATGTTTATTTGTCTATGAATACCATGTTTTGTAAGACTTTTTTATTTGCGGATGATGTCTTTTTACTGTTTAATGGAAACTTGACTTGTCCTGAAATATTTGAAAGTAACATTAACAATAGTCTTGCAAGTATTTTGCAATGGACTATTAGCAACTCGTTGGTTCTAAATACATCTAAAACAAAGGCCATTTTGTTTGGATCGTTGGGTAGTAGAGTTCGGGATTTTTGCTTATTTTTGGGTAATGATGAAATTGAGGTAGTTAGTCATCATAAATGTTTAGGTGTGATTATTGATAGTAACCTTTCCTTTGAGCGTCATATAGATATTTTATCTGGTAGAGTTTGGGGTATTATACGTAGGATTTATTCTACAAATATATACCTTCCCTTATATATTAAACAAAGACTGGCGCATTCGCTTCTTATGTCTCAAGTTTTATATGGCATTGAGATAGTCTCAGGTTGTGCTGGTATTCACTTTGCTAGATTGAGGCGTGTTGTTAATATGATTGTAAGGTTTGTCTATAACGTTCGTCGTTGGGATCACGTTTCAGGGCATGTTTACCGATTCCTTGGATGTTCCTTTGATACATTTGTTAAAGGTCGTAATTTGGTTTCATTTCACAAGGTTATAAAAAGCGGTGTACCATCTCCTTTGTGTAATGCTTTTTTATTTTTGAGGTCTTCGAGACATCCTCAAATTTTTATTCCAAGAATTCATAAACTCATTTTTGAGAGATCATTTATGGTAAGAATTGCTCGTTGCTGGAATTGTTTACCTTATGAATTACGTATATTTTACCATTCAAATAATGTTTTTCGACGAAAACTTCTTGAGTTTTTTACAAGGAGATTATAGCATCGCTGTATGACGGGACTAGTTCTTTTTTTTATTTACATTCAAATTTAACTTTAGAACGTCTTAGTGGCTGGGGAGCCAGAATGTGTTTTTTTCTTTTTTATTGTTGATTTAGGTTTAAGTTTTGAACTAAGGTTTGGATCTTAGGTTTTTTGTTATTACTGTGTAATACATATTTATATTTTGGCCTGGAAGGCTTTGTATTACTTCATTAAATAAATAAATAAATAAATAAATAAAAAAATAAAATAAATAACACTGTTGTAAAACCATAAGCCTGATGTCGGTGTAATTTATATGAATTATTTATTTCCTTTATTCATATAACTTGATTCTGTTCGAATTCGGTTATATGCGTCACAGTGGCATATATGTGAATTAGCCTTATAGTCACATTAGCGATATAGTCCACGTTATGGTTGCAACTAAAGGATGTGACTATAAGCGAAAAGTACTGTACATATGCTTGTTGGTATATGTAAATAAAAAAAAAACAACAAAAATGTGTTTAATTTTTTTGTTTTTAAATATATTTTCTAACAATATATCAAGGTATATTTACACAAGGTAAACTCGTTGGCCCATATGTTTGTCAGCTGTTTACCCTATTTGGAACCCTAGTGTCAAAAGTTATTTATGTTGGTTCCGTTGGTTCCTTGTGTTTGTTTACATACTTATGGTTAGTGCGCGCCATTTTGAATTAAAAAAGTGTAAAATTGTGAAAAACATTTTATTTTTGTGAAATTTTAATTCTTGTGATTTCTAAAGGCCAGTTTACACGGTAATATAATGTATTACGACATGTCGAAAGATTATGTAGAATGAGAAAAATCTTATCATGTAAATACAAAATGTATTGAGTAAGAGAGAATACGGATACAAAATCTGACAAGCGGTCGGTAAATGGTTTTTTTCTAACAGTGCAGCCACACGATCAAGATTTTCTTGATAGTCTTTTACATATACTGATTGTCAAAATATGCAAAAGTTGACAGCTGTGACGTAGGCTGCACGCAAGTTGAAAACAATTTACTTTTTCAAGATGTCGTCGCCGAGAAAACAACTCAAAATGTTTTGCTATTTTCCACTTTTGATTTTTCTGCACTGTAGGCTGTTCGAAGGGACTTTATCATTTTGCTTATTAATTTTATTAATAAACATATTTCACTATTTTTTTAGGTTTTTAGTTAAAATTTTAAAATTCCCGCAACAATTTGTAAAAAAAAAGAACTTCAGCTTTTGCCGGCAAAATATTTGTGAAAAAAAACAAAAAACAACTTCAAAAGATTTGTAATACGCTGTTTTCTTGAACGAAAATTGATACACTCACTGGCAGGAGAATTTTAGAGGCAAGTTCGTATCAATTTTTAAAAGTATGAGTGTATTGGTAAAAAAGTGTGAGTGTATTAAAACTTGATAGCCAAAACTTGATCGTGTAACCCTCAAGTAAACCATTTTAGAAACTTATGTATTCTCATCACACCAGAGGTGTATTTTAACGGAGTACGTTAAAGGTGATAGCATTTTTATACAATTACAAAAACAACTAAATTCAACTCAGGAAATTTTCATGTTGTTTTTGTAAATATTTAAAACTGCAACCATCTGCTTTTTTGTTATTATTTTTGATTTTACTTATACCATCCGTGTAAACATGAATTATACTTACAAAAGATTTTTATTTTTTTCTTTTAAACACGGAGAGAATTTCATAATATTTTGATTATACAAAGTCGTAATACATTGTATTACCGTGTAAACTGGCCTTAAGCAAACAAAATACATTTAAATGCATTATTTTTTGCAATAATACTTTATTTTTATGCTTAAGAATGCACAATATTTTAAAAATTGTTTCAGCTTATTATTCTGAACTGCACGTGCTGTTTTTTTTTCAATTTGTGTTTTTATTTTAAAGGCACATTGTTGCGTTTTTTTTTGACACCATGGTTCCAAATACAAAAACAATTTGGCGTGTTGTTTTTGTCTTGTTGTACTTGTTGTAGCAACGAGTTTACCTTGTGTAAATATACCTTGCAATATATGTTTGAAAAAGTACCAAAATGTTGAAAAAGACTCTTTCCCTTGGTGGTCACTACCATCTAAATTTTTCAATTTTCCATCACTGATTTGTATTGAAATTTAACTTTTTTTGTGACCAGCGTTACCGTTGGTGCCACTAAAGTGGCAATTTGCCACTTTTTCGACTGCTTGGATACTATTTGGCCACTTTTACAAAATGCACCCAAATGTGGTACTTTTTGTGATTTTTGCCACTTTTGTGATACTTTTTACGTTGGGAAAATATACTTTTTTTCTTTCTGTTTTATTATAACTCCCAGCTTTAATATATGCTAAGAAAAGACACTTTTTTAAGAATTTTTTTCTTGTCATACGTGGTTAGCTGAAAATCGGTTGAATAAACTTTCTATTAACCTGTTTTATTTATTATGAATAAGGGGGTAAAGATATCTCGCATAAATGGAGGGCTCAGAGCTGAAGCGAACCAAGTCAAAAAATAAAATTCGAAAATATATTGAGTTTGAGTAAGTAAATTGCCATTAATTACTGGAGCCACTGACTTGGGTTTATTACCGTTATCTAAGGAACAAAACGGTTTTTAATTTACCCCATTACAGAACTGGATTGAGTTAAATTTTTCGGAGATTTTTGCACCAGATTTGAAATACATACACGTGATATATTTTATGACTTGGTTCGGTTCAGCTCTGAGCCCTCCATATATATTGGTCGTGAAGCAGAAACCGAACTGTTGTGTACCGAAAACTTTTCTAAAATTTGTGTAATTGACATTAAAAACCAAAAATTGTGTAAAGAATTGATAACAAGAATTGATATAAAAATAAAAAGCTCAATATATTGAAGTATTTAGACCCATTATATATAGTGTCTAATGAAGATATAAACTGCTTCCAATTAGTTTTTGAGGTTAAACATATTATAACTAACCCAGATGCATTTATACATGAATTTAAACTTCAAGAGAGTAAAGTAAATGACACGAATTATGAACACATATTTAAAATTTCGAATGCTGAAGATTTTTGGCGTGAAATTCGAACATGTATTCAGAAGAAAAAGGACAAGAAATATATTAATAAATGTATTTATAAAACACCTTACATAAATATCTTCTATTCGCTGCAACAATGTCATAATCCAAAAAACATGTTTGGCAGAAAACAAGTTTAACGTTTTTGAATTACCAAAACATTAAAGAATAGAAACTGGGAATTATTTCCTTCCGAAGGTTACTTTTATATTATATTTAACATTTTTCATTTTTCGAATTTATTCTATGAGCTAAATTTCAGTTATGTATTTTATAAAGCTTTTTTGTAATAGTCATTTCTGAAAAATTGAAGGAATAGAACTATTACAAAAAAGCTTTATAAAATACATAACTGAAATTTAGCTCATAGAATAAATTCAAAAATGAAAAATGTTGGATACAAAACATTAAAGTTAATATTTTATAAAAATTACTTCTCGAGAGAAATATTTACAAAATATTTATTTTAGTTTTTACAACAAATGAGCCATTTATAAGTAAGTATGTATGTCTATTGTAATACGATAAAATTTTTTTAGTGTATAAAATTACTATACAATATTTTTTGTTATGTTTTTATACCATTTAAAATTATAATAAATAGAAAAAAACGTAAAAAATTCATAATGTGGTGTACTTATTTTAATTTTAAAAGATGTGTCCATTTTTTTAAATCCTCTTTTTGGTGCCACTTTTTTTGTAGATATCCCCTTTTTTTGGTACTTTTTTAAAATATCCGACGGAAACACTGTTTGTGACATTTCTGAGTAGACTTGCTTCTATACAAAAAAGTAGTGCTAAATTTAAGGAAAATTAGAAATATTTTGCAATGCCTGCTCCAGCTAGTTCAACATCTGTGGGAAGTGGTTCGCGCTCACCTAGTAAATTATCAGCACCTCGTGCATCGGGAACTGGTAGCAATTTGAAGCAACGTAAGACAACAAGTAATACCACAACTGCACCTAGAAGCCGCGCCGCTGGTGGCGCAGGGTCCGGTGGAATGTGGAGATTTTATACTGATGACTCTCCTGGCATTAAAGTTGGTCCAGTTCCTGTATTAGTTATGTCATTATTATTCATAGCGTCTGTTTTCATGTTACATATTTGGGGCAAATATAATCGTTCTTACCCTGCAAACAAATAGAAGATATCCCCTAAGGCAATAGTTTAGCAATATCCCCAAATTGTCATCTAGAAGAAAATAATCAAAGTAATTTTGTATTTTCTTTCTTTTTAAAGTTTTTGAGACAGAAACAATTTTAATTAATTATTAAAATATAAAATATTAAAAAAGTTTTAATCAAATTCAGAAATGATAGATCATTTTGTAAGTACATATTTATGTTTGGATTCTTAATATAATGGCAATAAAAAAATTATACCCTAGAAAATATTTTTAAAAAGAGTCGGGGGCGAAGACATGGCCTCCTTTGTGAGAGCTGCTTTAAAAAGAATCCTTACCGATGATTTGGCAACCAAGTTTACGTGGACTGGGAAAGGGAAGCCTGCAGTGCAAAATAGCATTATAATCAAAGCAGTTAGAGGTTATATAAATATGAATTGTTTTTATTAACAAGCACTAAAACAGATTAATTGAAATAGGTTTATCGCACAACTTGTTCAAAGATTGCGTTGAAAAAAATATCAATGCAACAATGCAGAAGCACTTCCTACATGCCAAGGATCGGATCGAAAAACGCTTAAAATACAAAAAGGATCAATTAAAGTAAACTATTACAACGTATTACTTTCTTATTAACTCTTATTTACTCTTGTTTCCGAATTTTCGTTATTTATATTACTTTACTTTATTTATTTATTTATTTTCATTTATTCATTAATAATCAAAAAGCCAACATAGGCCAAAATCGATTACATATTTAAAATTTCGAGTAAGAAAATTACACCTTAAAATAGATTACATAGGTCTTATATTACATTAAACTTAATTTTTAATTTTACCTTTACCTTAACTGCACTTCTTAAAGTTCATCATCAATAATATTAGAAAATAGTCAGTAACAATTATAATGCATTATCTTAAATACTTTTCAAAATAATATTCCTAAATCTTTGCACACTTACTGAGAAATTTCTGTCATCATATGGTATTACGGTGTTCCACAACCTACATATTATGACAACAAATGATCTGTGCATAAACAGCGTATTCACTCTTGGACTTATTAACGCCGCAGTTCGAGAAGAATGGGAAAACGTGAAAAGTCTCGTAAGGTATTCAGGCTGACCAAATTTCATTATTTTAAAGAAGAACAAGAGTAACCGCATTTTAACAAAGCTGTCAAATTGCATGCCCAAAAAATCAACTACAAACGAAGTAATGGGAGTTCTCACATTAACACCGTAAACAAACCTTATTATTTAAGTGAATGTTACCAAACTTTCATTGCTATTAATTTAATTAAATATAAAATATGCATAGTAGTAAGTATTTTGTTGTTCCTGTAACAATATATGTACATTCTGATTCTTTTTTGTTTCTGAATTTTTGGTAGTTATACGATTTTACTTTATTTTAATTATAAATTGTATTATTCGTAACAGTAATTTACATGTTTATAATAAACAACTTAAAAAAAAAATTGTGCCTTTATGTAAATAAAAATGGTAAATTTTCTTTTTATAATCCTAAAGATATTTGGCGATATCTTCCTATTTTCTTATAAGTGGTTATCTGGCAATATTGCTAGCTTATCATCTAGAAGAATCGCTTTCGTATTGCTTATGAGTATTGCTATCGAGACACGTTTCCTCCCGAAGGAAGTATCTTCCGCAATACGAAATCGATTATTGCCGCAATAATATTTTTCATCCAGGCAATACGTTTTGCAATACATATGGAGTATTTCTGTGTTTGCGGGGTAGATAGCATAAATACATACGTATATACATACATACACGCCAACGTCATCAAAAAATCCACTTCGCAGCCAGAAGATAAAGGTAGCAGTGTTTAATCAATTTGCTGTCAGTGTTGTCTTTTTTTTAAATTTAAGTTATGATTTTGTTTGGAATTTGATTTTCTATTTACCTTAAAATATATTTTATTTAAGTTATTGAAATAAAATAAAACAAAATATTTTCTTTTTGTATAAATTTTCATATTATTCGAATGTGTATTCTAAGTCAAATTACAATCCTTAAAAGCTTTTATACTTTAGGCCCGTTTTCACAACTAAACGGTAGCTAATTTTATCGGCCATATAAAGAGTGTTACATTATTACAACTTTAATTTTACCTACCAGATAGGATGGACCTTAATTTATTTTATCGCTCTCAGTTCATCATACCTGGTAGTTTAAGGTAAAGTTGTAATAATGGAACACTTTTTATGCGGCCGATAATATCCTACCGTTAGCTATCGTTGAGTTTTGAAAACGGGTCTTATTCCTTCAATATTTTCTATACACTATCAGAATTTTTGTTTGTATACATGTTTCTATTACGAGGCTTACTCGAGCAATGCTTTGGCTAGCAATGAAGTAAATTGTAAAGAAAATGTATACAACTATTAGATACCAGCAGAATGGAATGCATTTTCTGGCCCGCTACGGCCTTCGCCAGCATTCTTTGTATCTTATAACTGGATAGTGCCTATTGTAAATTTTATGTATTTAACTCAATTATTTTAACAAATAGAATCTGGAAACTTATTTCTCATGGTGAGTAACTTTTATTAGATAAATTTTCATATTCAAATGTCTATTACTAAAGGGTTTATATGGGGTCTAGGGTAAATTATTTTTATTTTATTTATTATTTCCATACATTGGGAGCCTTAAAGGCCAATTATACATGTATTGTTTGATTAATATCTATGTTATATATACATATGACAAAAAATTTTAGTTTAGTGCATAGTATAATAAGTACCAGGTAGGTTCATTAGAGAGAGTTGTCAATTTGTTTACCCATGTAATGTCAAACCAGAGAAATAGAAAAAAAAAATAAAACAAATTACCGAATGACATACAGAAAAATTTTGTTTATTTAAAAAATAGTAATATTATAAAGGACACAGATGAATAAAAAAAAATTTACCGGAGAATTTATTAGCATACATCAGAAATTCGTTTATTCTTTTTACAGGAATAACAGATGGTTTAGCACAGGGCATCAAACGGGCAACACCGCATGAATCACTCCACAATTTCGATTTATTTTCGGGACATGTATAAAATTGTACTTTTTTTGTTCAAAACAACAATTGCATATGCAAGATTTTTTAGTAAATTTTTTTGTCGGATTTAAAAAATTATTTTAGTAACTTTTTTATTTTAATTTTAAAATTTTTTTTAAATTTATTATACTTTTTGGCATTTTCTTTTGTTTGAAATAAATTTGACATTCTATGGGTTTTCAAATTGAGAACAAAATTTCTAATGACTATACCTTGTATTATTCTACCATGGTTTAGTGTTTTCTTTTTGGAAAAAAGAGCGCAGTTAACTCTTAATTGAAAACTTAAGGAGCGAATTAATTAAACTTATTTTAAATACACTTTTAGTTTTTTAAAAACAGATAGCGGTAAAAAATATAATTGTTAACATAGTTAAAAAATGGGATAAATGTTTGTAATTTTTTTAATTTAAATTTAATTTGAAACATTAGTAGAAAAAGTACCAAAAAGGGAATATATGGGAAATTAAATTCCTTTCTTTAGTCCCCTTTTAGACAGGCCAAGTTTACTTTGCAGTCTTGTGTAATTCTCTTTTAAACTTTGGTGTTTAAGCGTAGATTACACTATCTCACAAGTCTTACGTATTTCATAATACTTTGTGAGACAGTGTAGCAGTAGCAGCTGGTGTTTGATAAAAAAAACAAGAAAACCATAAGGTCAGGTGGGGCCAGATTGTTGGCGGCGCTGGCATTAGACTGGTCGCATCTTGTATGGGATTTTTTTTTTAAATTTAATTGTTTGCGCTGCTTAAAATATGAGGTTTGGTGTAAGAAATCATGATCTAATTTTTCAGGTCAATCCGACGGTGCCTAGCCGTGCCGGGTGGGGCCCAAAGTTCCCCATATTATAAAAAAAAACCTCTTTTCTATCAGGAGGCGTATTCTGAATTACGTTGCGAAAATCAATGCGATGCGAAAATACGTAAATGCGAACAATTGCTATTCTGTATTGCGATATTCGCAGTTTTTTTTTTAAATCTCATTTCAAATGCGAAAAGGTGGCAAGTCGGTATTCTACATTGCGAAAACAAATGTCAAATTCGCAAAATTTATTCGACAACAAAATAGCATTCGCAAAGTACAAACATGTAAGTGAAAGATAATATTTTATTTATTTATTCATCATATATTTATTATTTAATTCAGGGAAGCAAGCAATAAGACCACCAAACCGTGTCAATTTGAAATAATGCTAGAATTTATGGATAGGCACAGCCAATTGGCCATTTGAAAACACCAAATGCACGTCAGTCGGCAAATACTTTGTGACAAACTTTAACTGAAGAAACAAATATCAATGGACCACCCATTAGCGAAAAAATTTTTATAAAGCTGAAAAAAGAAATATTCTGCATAAATAAACATTTATTTTTCGCAAGCATCAAAATAAATTACATTTTTCCATTCAAACTTAGAATAACGGATTTGCTTCTAAGCAATCTTCTCTGTATCCTTTCATTTTGCTCACAGAATCATACATAATGTCCTAAATAAATTTTATTAACAATTTTTACAGCCAAACAAACAATTTATTTTTAATTTGATGTTTGTTGACATTGACGTTTATTTGAGCAGCGTTGCCACGATTTGAAATAAATTGCGAATGCGATTGCGAAAGTCTAACAGAATACCAATTTTCTTTCGCATCGCATTATATTTGCGCATCGCATTGATTTTCGCATCGCAATTCAGAATAAGCCTCCAGATCTTTATAGTTATACTAGTTGAAAAGCCGAAAATCAAAAATATGGCTTCGTTACGATCTTCCGCAGAGAAAGTTCTTCAAGTGTGGCAAATTTCAGCTTCCTATGTCATCAGATGGCTTCAGAAAGTTACGAAAAGAATAGGACATACATGCAAACATCCTGACATACTTAGAAATTATATATTGTATAGATAGATTAACATATGTTCGCGCAACTCAAAAACGCTTATGCTTATTGTAAAACTAAAAAAACCGAAATTACGCTATGCTTCTAATTTTAAGCAGACATAAAAAAACAACATTGCAGACAAAACAAGCTATAAATTATTAAAATCTGTTAACAACTTTTGATTTTATGTATCCACAAAAGATGTGGCGGTTTAATAAAATTCCCAGGTAAGAGGGCAGAAGTTGGCATGACATTGTGTTTAATTTTACGCATACACATTAATGCATGTATATGATATGCCGCTCAAATAAAGAAACAAACTCATAGACTCAATATATTTTAATTTAACGCTTCTTCAGTAAAAGCATTCGTAGCCGAGTTGTTAAGTTCTCTCCTGAGACTGATGCTATTGCCAGTACGAATCCCAAAAAGAATTTATTTTTTTTAAATTAATTTTTTTATGTTCTAAAAAACGATTTTCAAACATCAACTTTGGCAAAAAGAGGAAACGGGCGTAGGTACATATATACATTTTTTGTTTTTTTATAATCTTCGGCATGGCGAAATGAAAAGTTGGCGTGGCTCAATTAATATTTATTTATACCTATCTTAAGAACGTTATTTATGTATATAACTTTTTGTTCTTATCTCATCATGGTGAAGGGTATATAAGATTCGGCATAGCCGAATAAGCACTCTTATTTGTTTTTGACTTATTTTGCTTATATTGGAATATGAGCGGTTGGCGTGGTTGATCCTGATGAAACTGGGAAACTTGGAAAAACTTTTTTTGGTTTGTATGGGAGGCGGGAGGTGGGCGTGGCTGATTTTGGTAAAACTTAACTTTTGATTATTCTATAAAGTCTATTAACCAAATTTATTGACTTTTTTTAATAGAAAATATGCTATGCGAAAAAATTCATTAGGATTGCATGGGCAGTGGGCAAGGGGCGTGGCTGAAGTTGATGAAACTTAGCATTTTTATTTTGTTTATTCTATAAAGTGTATGTACCAATTTTGAAAACTTTATGCGAACAAAACTATTAGGATTGTATGGGCGGTGAGCCATGGGCGTGGACGATTTTGATGTAGTTTAATTTTTTTTCTTAATTTGGTTAATATAATAATCGGTGCAAACTTTTGATGATCTACATCCACTGCTTATATTTTTTGCACAAAATTGTATGAAGCCATCCCACTGTGTGGCGTCATGAAAATTTGGCTTTGTTGTTGATTCGGCTGGTTGGCTAAGATGAAAATTACGATATATTGAGCTTCGTGTTACAATGGATTAATTTTTCGTTAGTTCACTACTTGTAATCATTTGATCTCACAAGTCTTACGTATTCCATAATACTTTGTGAGATCGAAATCTAATGAGTTTTGTTTTTATGAATTTTTAAAAACAAAAATTCCGAAATTTTAATAAAAAAATTATATTTTTTTCCAGAAAAAAAAATTATGTTTCTAAAACGACTGCGCATATAAGAAAAACGTTTTACCTTTCTTAAAGTAATTTTTTTTAGTTTTTCAATAAACTAAAGCGTTTTTGAGTTACGCGAACATATGTTGTGCAACCTCCTTAATTTTCGAAATAACGGTATATCTCGAAAACAAAAGCCAACATAAAGAAAAGTTTCCACTTTCTTAAAGTAAATTTTATTGCGGATTTTCGGTTTTTTTTGGTTTTTCAATAAACTAAAGCGTTTTTGAGTTACGCGAACATATGTTGTGCAACCTCCTTAATTTTCGAAATAACGGTATATCTCGAAAACCAAAGCCAACATAAAGAAAAAAGTTTTAGCTTTCTTAAAGTAAATTTAATTGCGGAATTTCGGTTTTTTTTTAGTTTTTCAATAAGCATAAGCGTTTTTGAGTTGCGCGAACATATGTTAATCTATCTATACAATATATAATTTCTTAGTATGACAGGTAGTTTGCATGTATGTCCTATTCTTTCCGCAACTTTCTGAAGCCATCTGATGACATAGGAATTTTAAATTTGGCACAATTGAAGTACTTTCTCTGCGGAAGATCGTAACGAAGCCATATTTTTGATTTTCGGCTTTTCAACTAGTATAACTATAAAGATCTGATAGAAAAGATGTTTTTTTTATAATATGGGGAACTTTGGGCCCCACCCGGCACGGCTAGGCACCGTCGGATTGACCTGAAAAATTAGATCATGATTTCTTACACCAAACCTCATATTTTAAGCAGCGCAAACAATTAAATTAAAAAAAAATGCGACCAGTCTAGCTGGCATGCTAGCGTAAGTCCGGCTAGGTCTCGCCGTATTGGGGTGGTTCTTGCCAACCAATCAGGCACTTGGCTTCTACAAAAAAAATCATGCCAGCCGATTTGGGACATAAAAAAACACAGGTTAAATAAAAGGAGCCCGAAAGTGAACGCAGTTAAAAGAAACGGATCTATTGTCACTATTACCAAATTTTGCACCGTGTACTCACCTGAGTGGAACCTTTTACCTGAGAGTTGAGTTGGCGGGTGTCATGCCAACTTCTGCCCTCCCACCTGAAATCCATTCGGACTTCACCGTATGACCTGTGATCATCCCAATATCTAACATTCATCTTACCATCACCTTCCTATTGTGTACACCCTAATGAGTTTATCAATCTTTTTCTTCCTAACATTTTTACTCCGTCTCTTTCTCTGCCATATGTTTGTCCCTTTCTATTTATTTTTGGCGTTGCCAATCAATACTTTTATTTACCCTCTAAAGGGTGCACACGACAATAGAAATCTAATGAGTTTTGTTGCGACTGTCAAAAAATCGAATGTAACATGACAGTTTGTGTTCACACCATCACACAAAGTATAAACACTCACACATGAAATAAAATGCAACCTTTACTAAAGGCTAGATTACACTATCTCACAAGTCTTACGTATTGCATAATAATTTGTGAGATAGAAATCTAATGAGTTTTGTTGCGACTGTTAAAAAATCTAATTAAACATGACAATTTGTGTTCACACCATCACACAAAGTATAAACACTCACACATGAAATAAAATGCAACCCTGATCTAATGAAAAGTATTATTGTTTAGAACAAGGCGAATTCAACTACAGGTGGTGTCGGAACTACAACAATCCAAAAACAACAGAAACAACATAGGGTTTTTTACATTGCATTGTTAGTGCCATTAGCTCGAAATGTCAACAATTATTAGCAAAACACTAACAAATCAAAACAAATGAGCTCGAACTGTCAAAATCAGATGCCGTTTCGACACCACCTGTAGTTAATTCGCCTTGGTTTAGAAATTTTTCAAAAAACGATGAAGTCCAAGGCCCATTGAAAAGGTCTGCGCAAGAAGCCTGATGATCATTGTTTTCGTTCTTTTGAGCTTTCAAAAGTTGTTTACATACACGTGTTTTCCTTTTGCTTTGTATATGTGGTAGTAAGTTTTTGACAGCTTAAAAGAAAAAGTTTTTTGTTTTTGTACAAGTAAGCAGACCTGATAGATGGGCCTTGGATGAAGTGGGATGTCAACTTTTTTCATAATACTTGAAATTTTCGTGACACATTGCATTCACACTACCACACTTTGTCATATTACTTGAGTTTTTGACATGTATTAATACAAAGTATAATAGTGTAATCTAGCCTTAAACATCATTTGGCAGTTCGTATCACAAAACAAGCAAATAAAAAATAATCAGCAGGATTTCTGAGACTACCTGCTATAAATATACCTTGGTCCTTAGTGAATGAGAATCTGTAAAAGCGATCTTTTTGGTACTTTTTTTTTAATTTGTACTTTTTCAATTTGCGTTAATATTGCACCTATTAACATAAAAATAAACATGCAATGTCCTGAGCGGATGAGAATAACTGTTTGGCACTTTTTTGTTTTACAACTGGTCATTTTTTAATCTAGAAACATAAACGTTGGCAATACATACATATGTATGTCCACTGAAGAAAGGGAGCCGCTCAAGAAGTAGCGGAATAAATGATAGTATTAATTAAAAACAATAATATTTAGAGGGAATAAATTTATAATTTTATTATTGAATACATTGAAATGCATACATGTTTTTTTAAATTTTTGATTGGTTTCCATTCTTTTTTTTTTTTTTTTGTGTTTCGATTTTTTAAATTATTTGTTTGTTAAATAATAAATAAGATACAATATATGTACGTAAGATTAGATTTAATAGCAGCATTTTTGTTTTCATCGTGCACTTGATTCTGTTTAATATATATAAGTATATATTATATGTATATATAAGCAATATAAATAACTATAATATTTGTATATTTTATTTCCATTTAATTAATAATCCTTATAATTTTACTTCTTTATTTAAGCATTAAATAAATGTTGCAGTGTATATGCGTGTGTCGGGTTTTTAATGGTAGTATTGTTGTTGTTATGATGACTTACTTCTTCTTTAAAGTAAAGAATGATCTACGCTTTGGTTCGTCCTTTTGCGATGTAGCTGGCAAAGTCTGGGATCTACTTTCTGCAACAGCTGCCGATTCGCATTGGGCCTTAAGTGCCGAGACCCATTGCGACATTTCATTGTCATCATGGGCTTGTAATAAAAATTCGCCACCATTTGAAAGCCTGCAATGGCATTTAAAAAAAATTATATATTAAACAAAAAGATTTTGTCTTTTAATAATTAATCACTTACGGCCTTATGCAAAAAAACTAATGTGAAGTTGAAGTATTCGTTAAAAACGATTTTCCATGCTATTTTTTTGTTTAACGAACAATTCAAGTTCACTTAATTTTTTTTTGCATAAGGCCGTTAATAACTCTCGGTTGACTTACTTTATTCTTAAAACATGCTTCTTCTTAGTATAGTCGCTGGCAACTTCAACTGAAGCCTTTTGTAAGTCATACACTGGTTCTCCGCGGAAAGTCAATTCAGGATTACTCTTATAACCCTTTTGATCTTTGAAGAAAGATAAATGTCCACTTCGGGCTACTGTATACACCTGTTTAATATTGAAGAATGAAGTTCTTTGTAAAAATGGAAAACTTTACAAAATCTGTGAATAATTCTACCTTATCCCATGATCGGTTAGATGCCTTCTTAGTTGTGGACTCCCATTCATGTTTTCTCGTTAAATATCCTTCATTAGCTTCGCCTCCAGTAGCTCCAGCACGTTCTACAAAAATATATAAAATAATTAATAATACAAATATGTAAATATACTTTTACTCATAATGTAAATATTGAAATATGTATGCTCCCATCTTAACTCAAATATGACAATTCTGATTAAAAAATTCATGATTTTTATATGTATTTATGTTTATTCTTTTATAGATAAGTAGATAAATGACCTTTATTCAAAGAATGTATGTACATATGTATGTGTAACATGTATTTGAAAGGTGTAAATAATAAGGTAATTCACGTCACAAGTTGCACCCTTGCGAAAAAGTAAAAGTGCAAAAACATAACAACAATCGCAACGACAATTATTTGTGTATAGCTGATTGTCTATGTGGTTGTTGTTATGTTTTCGCACTTTTGCTTTTTCGCAAGGGTGCAAATTCTGACGTGAATCACCTTAATATACACACATACAAGGAATTCTTCAAAATTAGACATTTATTATTGCCAGGTTAAATTTTTACACAGTTTGTGGCGGTAAATGACAATAGCTCTTGCCTTTTACTTAATCTTAATATTATTTTTTAAATCAAATAAAATGTTAAATTAAAAATAACTTCAACTTAATAAATCTCAGGAATTCTTCTTATTAATTGGAGCTTCTTTGAAGTTTTTGTTGTCACTGTATCTGAACTATATTTAGATATGTTTCATCTCTTTTTAAAATTATTCTTACATAAATTTCACATGATAAATCCTATCAAGTATTCCAACTGACAGATGGGGAACTAATTTAATTCATCAAGAAATCTATTGCCTAGGCAATACTGTCTCTATCTCAACAACGTTATCGCACATGCTACCAAAATCAGAAGTGAAGTTTAAAAACGATCGATTTTCATCACGTATGGACCTGTATGCTGGGTGCATTATTACAGGTAAAGAAATGAACGATGCGTTGCCGAGACCGGACTCGGAAATGTATGATCCTGACTGTATAGAGGCAGTCAGACCTCCATCTGGGGAAGCTAAGGGATTGCGTTTTGAACGGAACTAATCGGGCCTGGAGAAATATAACGTTATGGCTCAACAAGACCGATTCTTATTCGATACTAGGCAGGAGTAAGGTATGCGTGAGAACGATGATAAGTATTATCATTGCATGATAGGCAGGATGGCGGTGTTACTGACTCGTCGGATTTATGTAGGTTGTGCGAGAATACAGAGACAGTTGGGAACACTCTGTGTCACTGTCCTAGGTTTCAGAACAGCAGGTTGAGATGGCAGCGAAGTAGGTTCATAGGCGAATTGGGTGATGTTTTGGGCTGTGAGCCTGAAATAGTTAGGGCGCGGTACTGTAGGATGCCTGAGAAAGTTGCTTGGTTGCGTTGATGATCACGGGATCACTTCTATCGAAAACGACGAAGGCGGTGTTCGGCTATATTGAACTGGTTGTCAGTTGGGGGCGGTGGGTCTATGGTCTACGCGGGACTTTGGTCATGTAACCTGGCAGGACTGGGTCAGCACTGGCTCGCTGCAAGACTCTCATTAGACGTGAGTCGTACAGAAGGGCTCAGCAGAGATGGTAGTGTGAGCATACCTATTTAATGGCCAGGACTCTATGGCCTAGCCACGACACAGCGAGAATGCGCGTACTACTTAGTTTCGGTCACTGGCTAGGGGTATCACAAAGGGACCCCTATAAGGACCCAAGTGAGACGTCCTCGTGTCGGCTGTCCATTGAACCTTACCTAACCTAATCTTCAGGCTGTGAGATCGAGAATCTCAAGGGATTCGATATAGGCATAACATGGCTGTATAAAGGGCGGCTGGGAACTGGGCTTATGTTGGGCTATTGTGCTTAGTGGAGTTGCTTTTCCTTCTCGTTCTGATAGTAGTTTCCCCTATTTCTTGTGCTTTGGCACTTTCTTCTTTTTAATTATTCTTACTGGTCTCTGGGTCGTTCTGAGAAGATTAATTTCACACCAGGCTTTCTACATAACTTAACCTTGCTGTCATTACCATATGAAGGATGACAACTAGAGCTGCCTCAGGGGGCATCTTTCGCACATGTTAACTCAATCAAGAAACATTTTTGAGAACAGCAAATAATTTCCTATAACTGCCTGCCTTTGCGTATATAGTTTCTACATATTTATGTCCTGCGAGCACAGTAGGCAATGAGACCTTTTTTTTAAAGTTTTACCATATAAATTCTTTTTATACGAATAAACTCTACAAATTCAAATAAATTCATGGCTTTGAAATTTTGTGAGCCAGTCACGATTTATCTATACGAAATCCATTATTTTATATCATCGACTTGTCTTTGCTTTTTGTTGACAAGAGTATAACCTTAATCAGACACAAATAGTTTTGTCCTGATTACAAACTGCCAAACTGTGATTGCTAGACACCCACATCAACTACAATTGGCCAATAGTGTAGCCATAATCTTCCATGGATTGTGCAAGATATACAAGTCTCTTTATAATTTTTCTATTTTAACCAAGTGTTCGTCTTTATAGTGTCTACCATATTACCTTAATAATCGAGCAGCATTTGTAACGCAATAAATTTAAGTTATAAAAAACAATGTGTGTGAAGATAAATACGTATTTAACTAGTGGAGACATCCACCACAATTTCTTAACAGCAACTATTTTCAGTTAACATTGTACTTAACAGTGCTACTGTAATAGAAAAAAGTGTATTTAGGACGATTTTTAGGTCAATGGAATAGGTTGCACATAGGAATATAGATCTTTATAGGATTCAGGTCGTGGGATATCTGAAATAATTTTGGAATTTCAGAAATTCAGATTTGAAAAATCTCGTTTTTTACGGAAATTTCTGAAGAAGATTAGTGACCATTTTGGAAAAATAGGGAATGTTACTAGCAACACACTATATGGAAATGTTGCTCCAAGGGGTCCTCTTTAGGACCGTAGTAGTGGTATATCTGGAATAATTATGGAAATTCAGAAAATTGAATTTTAAAAAAGTGCTATTTTGAAAAATGTTAAAAGTGGACTTTATGGACATTGGACAATTTGGAGAAATGGTGATAGTTACTAATATGACACCATATAGGAATGGGGAAGAAGAGAGTCCTAAAGAGGATTCTGGTAGTGGGATATCTGAAATAATTTTGGAATTTCAGAAATTCAGATTTGAAAAATCTCGTTTTTTACGGAAATTTCTGGAGAAGATTAGTGACCATTTTGGAAAAATAGGGAATGTTACTAGCAACACACTATATGGAAATGTTGCTACAAGAAGTCCTCTTTAGGACCGTAGTAGTGGTATATCTGGAATAATTATGGAAATTCAGAAAATTGAATTTTAAAAAAGTGCTATTTTGAAAAATGTTAAAAGTGGACTTTATGGACATTGGACAATTTGGAGAATTGGTGATAGTTACTAATATGACACCATATAGGAATGGGGAAGAAGAGAGTCCTAAAGAGGATTCTAGTAGTGGGATATCTGAAATAATTTTGGAATTTCAGAAATTCAGATTTGAAAAATCTCGTTTTTTACGGAAATTTCTGGAGAAGATTAGTGACCATTTTGGAAAAATAGGGAATGTTACTAGCAACACACTATATGGAAATGTTGCTCCAAGGGGCCCTCTTTAGGACCGTAGTAGTGGTATATCTGGAATAATTATGGAAATTCAGAAAATTGAATTTTAAAAAAGTGCTATTTTGAAAAATGTTAAAAGTGGACTTTATGGACATTGGACAATTTGGAGAAATGGTGATAGTTACTAATATGACACCATATAGGAATGGGGAAGAAGAGAGTCCTAAAGAGGATTCTGGTAGTGGGATATCTGAAATAATTTTGGAATTTCAGAAATTCAGATTTGAAAAATCTCGTTTTTTACGGAAATTTCTGGAGAAGATTAGTGACCATTTTGGAAAAATAGGGAATGTTACTAGCAACACACTATATGGAAATGTTGCTCCAAGGGGTCCTCTTTAGGACCGTAGTAGTGGTATATCTGGAATAATTATGGAAATTCAGAAAATTGAATTTTAAAAAAGTGCTATTTTGAAAAATGTTAAAAGTGGACTTTATGGACATTGGACAATTTGGAGAAATGGTGATAGTTACAAATATGACACCATATAGGAATGGGGAAGAAGAGAGTCCTAAAGAGGATTCTGGTAGTGGGATATCTGAAATAATTTTAAAATTTCAGAAATTCAGATTTGAAAAATCTCGTTTTTTACGGAAATTTCTGGAGAAGATTAGTGACCATTTTGGAAAAATAGGGAATGTTACTAGCAACACACTATATGGAAATGTTGCTCCAAGGGGTCCTCTTTAGGACCGTAGTAGTGGTATATCTGGAATAATTATGGAAATTCAGAAAATTGAATTTTAAAAAAGTGCTATTTTGAAAAATGTTAAAAGTGGACTTTATGGACATTGGACAATTTGGAGAAATGGTGATAGTTACTAATATGACAACATAGGAATGGGGAAGAAGAGAGTCCTAAAGAGGATTCTGGTAATGGGATATCTGAAATAATTTTGGAATTTCAGAAATTCAGATTTGAAAAATCTCGTTTTTTACGGAAATTTCTGGAGAAGATTTGTGACCATTTTGGAAAAATAGGGAATGTTACTAGCAACACACTATATGGAAATGTTGCTCCAAGGGGTCCTCTTTAGGACCGTAGTAGTGGTATATCTGGAATAATTATGGAAATTCAGAAAATGGGGAAGAAGAGAGTCCTAAAGAGGATTCTGGTAGTGGGATATCTGAAATAATTTTGGAATTTCAGAAATTCAGATTTGAAAAATCTCGTTTTTTACGGAAATTTCTGGAGAAGATTAGTGACCATTTTGGAAAAATTAAATTTTCTGAATTTCCATAATTATTCCAGATATACCACTACTACGGTCCTAAAGAGGACCCCTTGGAGCAACATTTCAATATAGTGTGTTGCTAGTAACATTCCCTATTTTTCCAAAATGGTCACTAATCTACTCCAGAAATTTCCGTAAAAAACGAGATTTTTCAAATCTGAATTTCTGAAATTCCAAAATTATTTCAGATATCCCACTACCAGAATCCTCTTAAGGACTCTCTTCTTCCCCATTCCTATATGGTGTCATATTAGTAACTATCACCATTTCTCCAAATTGTCCAATGTCCATAAAGTCCACTTTTAACATTTTTCAAAATAGCACTTTTTTAAAATTAAATTTTCTGGATTTCCATAATTATTCCAGATATACCACTACTACGGTCCTAAAGAGGACCCCTTGGAGCAACATTTCCATATAGTGTGTTGCTAGTAACATTCCCTATTTTTCCAAAATGGTCACTAATCTTCTCCAGAAATTTCCGTAAAAAACGAGATTTTTCAAATCCGAATTTCTGAAATTCCAAAATTATTTCAGATATCCCACTACCAGAATCCTCTTTAGGACTCTCTTTTTCCCCATTCCTATATGGTGTCATATTAGTAACTATCACCATTTCTCCAAATTGTCCAATGTCCATAAAGTCCACTTTTAACATTTTTCAAAATAGCACTTTTTTAAAATTCAATTTTCTGAATTTCCATAATTATTCCAGATATACCACTACTACGGTCCTAAAGAGGACCCCTTGGAGCAACATGTCCATATAGTGTGTTGCTAGTAACATTCCCTATTTTTCCAAAATGGTCACTAATCTTCTCCAGAAATTTCCGTAAAAAACGAGATTTTTCAAATCTGAATTTCTGAAATTCCAAAATTATTTCAGATATCCCACTACCTGAATCCTATAAAGATCTATATTCCTATGTGCAACCTATTCCATTGACCTAAAAATCGTCCTAAATACACATTTTTCTATTACAGTAGTACTGTTCAGAAATTGTGGTGGATGTCTCCACTAGTTAAATACGTATTTATCTTCACACACATTAAAAAACAGAAATTGTCATAAAGTTAAGAATAAATGGGAATTCGTAAAACAGATTTTAATTCAATCTACTTAATATTTAGTACATAGATTACAAAAGAGATTGAGATAAATAAAATTTTTTTGTAAAAAAATTATTTATTATATAATACCTGTCTGTGTCTCTGCGGTGCGTTCGACTTCAGCTGCGATATCGACGGCAGCTTTTCCGCGAATCATTAAAAATATTGTTTGCACATTTAGAAATTGTAAGAATTTTTTATTTTTTATGCATGTTGACATTTTACAAATAAAAAGTGAAATTAAATAACAAAAAACAAAAAAATAAAATTTGTTTATTTGAATATTGTTACTGGTACTAATAATAACTCGACATAGTTACAAAATACTATCTGCGATAGATTGAAAAACCAAACTATAAACCAAAGAAAAATATATGTACGAAGCAATTATCAAAGAGCTGAATACAACAGTGAAAATTAATGCGTATAGAATAAAAATTTATGTAACTAAAGCGACTAACTTGTTTTAACTGAAGAGAGGAAAGGTTTATTAGGTACTTATATTCAGTGCATATGTAATCCCACTTGGTCTAAATTTAATAAATTCACTTAGTCCAGTGGGCACAAAACAAATTAAAAAAAAAAAAAAAATAAAAACACCCAAAGTTTATAAGAAAGTAATAACTTAAAATAAAATTTTAAAGAAAAATAATAGATTAATAACTTATTGACTTACCAGCTGCTTCTTCAGATGCTGCAAGATCTACGACATCACGCTTTTCGGCTTCGCGCTTGGCTTGCTCTGCAGCTTCAGCAGCTGCCTTTGCTTCCATTTCTTCCTTGATGCGTTGTCTTTCCGCTTCTTCCGCCAACTCTTGGCGCCTCTTCATTTCTTTAAGCTCAAACTAAAAATTAAGAGGAAAAATGCAAGTTTCAGCTGAAATTAATCAAATTAATTATTGTAAACCCACTGTTGTTAAACGCTCAAGTGCACTGAAACGCTCTTCTTGGGCAGCAGCAGATTTCTCGAATGCTTCATGTTTCTTAATAAGATTTTCGACTTCATCGATAGTATGACCCAGCTCAGATGACAATAGATAAGGTTCTTGCGCGATCAACCATGCTTCAGCTACGGCAGCATCTCTAGCAAACTGATACACTTCCAAAACTAGGATAAAAGGAAGGAGAATGAAAGTTTTTATAAATACACTTAAATGTATATTGGAAACTTACTTAATTGCAAATTTTCCCAACGTTCTTCCCATCTTCTTAACAAAGCGTTCCGACTGTTATTCAATTGTAATAGTCTATCTTTAATATCTCCGGAGGCGTAATGATTTCTCGTTAATAATTCCTTGCCTAATGATATACAAGCAGAGAAGTTATCTTCGCGTGTGTCGATTTCGGCTTTCAGGCTTTGATGGTTGTTCATGAGTAGCTCAACGCCCGATACGTCACGTGGTTTTTCTGATGTGTTCATTTGACGGACAAGATCTTCCATCCAAATCATCAGTATGCGTACCATGTTAAAGAATCTGAACAAATCACCAGTGTCGGCCAGCTTCTGTTTGCGGGCATCGCACATAGCCTGTAAGTTCGCCCAAGCGTGCAAAACTTCCTGTTCACGGTTTGTAATTTCTTTTGCCTTGTCTCCGGCATAGGAGTCTTGTAACTTCGCGGATTCTTCTTGTATTTGTTGTACTTGGGCGTATAAGGTGGTTAGATCTTGCATAAAGTTATAGTGCTTGCGTTGTAAAGTTGATACTGATCCGGCATCTCTTCCCAATTCGTCAGACACACCATGTTGTTTTTCGATAATGCGACTGAGAACATCTTTGCAATCATGGAAGAATTTGTGCAATTCGCGGGAAGCTGCAAGCATTTGTGTACGGGTTTCGATTAATTCTAAAAGATCTTGCCAGGATTCGTTTAAGTTATCCTTCCATTCGGCAATGGTAGCAGAATCCGAATGCCCGGCTTGAATAAGGTTATCGGCAATACTATTAACCTTAGCTACTCGTTCGCCTCCAACGGCTTCGGTATCGCGAGCGAATTCGCTAAATCGTTCTGAGAGCAATGTCACATGATCGAAATCTTGACCTAATTCTTGTGAACCAGCCACGACTTCTCTGTCGGCAATCCATTGTTCGAGGTCATCGACTTCGCGACTTAACATGAAGAGTTGTAGAGCTTCGTTGAGGCGAGCACGACGTTCGCCGGCCAAATCTTTAAGACCTGCATACAATTTGTCCAACTGTGATTGTTTGACGGCCACAGCATCTCCACTGGATACATCGTCAATGTTAAATTGGCGTGCAACTTCCCCCAATTGGCGAATTGTGTTGGCGTAGTCTTCAATGGACTGTTCAAGATTTTCGTGTTTCTTCATTAGGTTTTGGGCACTGACTTCGTCTTTTCCACGATCTTCTACCATCATGTAAAGCTCTTGTTCGCTCATCCATGATTCAGCCTCTTGAGCATCAAAGAAGTATTGTTGAACCTTTTCGGATTCCAACAAATGTTTTTTACGATTCTCGACAGCGTCTTTAAGTTCTTGCCATTTCTGTGTCAAGTCACTTATTAGGGCCTCGAACTTTTTGGCATCTTCGTGACCTTCATCTATAAGTTTGCGGCCATTATTACAAATTGCATTAATACGTGGTTCGTGGTTATCAATTTCAGTAGCCAAAGATTGATTTTTCTTTTTAAGAACATGAACATTGAATAAGGAGTTGCCATAATCGTTAGAATTGGCAACTGGCAGTTTTTCATTTATCCAAAGTTTCTCATCCTCGATATCGCGGCAGAATTGGAATGCTTCCTTCTTCTTTTCTAACTGCTTTTGTCGTTCCAGCAATGGGGCTTTTATTTTCTCGAAGCGATCAAGAACGGCTGTCTTTTTAGTGACAATCGGCTCAATCTTTTCTTCAGGAACAGTCTTTTTCAGATATTCAGTTTGTTTGTCAATTTCCTCTACCTGACGTTCTTTAACAGCCATTTGAGTTTGTATGACTTGTTGCTTTTGCATAAGAATGTTGACTGATGTTAGATCATTACCAGTGTCAGCACTTACAATTTGTTTCTCCAAGTCTGTAATATATGAGTCAATATCGTCACATGTCTGTTGGACAAGAACTTCGCGGTTAGCGTCAAACAACATGGCACCTTTTTCTTTGGTATGAGTTTCCAAGTCTTCAAATTGCTTTGCAAGCTCCTTTAATTTTGGTTCAATCACATCCTTAAATTCTGGTTTCTCCTTCGACAGCTCTTCGGCAGCCTTTTCAGCTTCATAAAGACGTTCTTTGTTTGCGCCAATTTCTGCTTCGAATGCCTGATGCCTAGTCCATTTAGAATGAATGGTCTTAGCACTTCTGTAAGTTTCGTCTTGCGATGTGACATATTTTTCTTGTACCCATTCAGATAATTCATCTAAGTCTTGAAGGAATTCATGCAGCTTAACTTGGTTCTTTAATTTTTCATGTTGCTCAATGGCTCTTCTGCGGTTGTCGTCGCGACGACCGGCAATGTTTTCAGCGCGTTTGCCAATCTTTTCAGAGTCAAAGTGTTCCTTTTCTACTAAAGTATCTGCAACTTGTAATAAACTATTAATTTTATCGTCATTAGCTTCCATTGTTGTAAGAAAGGCTTCGTGGCGTTTAAGTTGATTTTCGGCTTGTTCCAAATTAACTGGAGTATCATCTTTACTGAGGAAGTGCTCCTGTTGACTGAGAAGGACTTCGGTTTGACGTGCATCACGATTAAACAATTGCTGGTCAAGACTTTGAGACAATAACACTTGACGATTCTCCCACATTTGATGCAACTCTTCCCAACCGTCTTTAAGAGCATTTAAACGCTCACGCAAGAACATGTATTGTGGATCATCGGAAGTATTAGATTCAGAGGTCAAACGTTCCCCATATTCCATCATGTTCTTATAATCTTCTGTGTAGTTATCAATTTCTTCACGAATGGATTGATGTTGGTTGAGTAGTTGTTCAGCTTCGGGCAATGATGTTGGTGTATCTTCAGAAGCAACATCTGTCTGAGTTTTAGTCAACCATGTTTGGAAGTGATCCAAGTCACGCAAGAATCTATGCAAGTCTCCAGCTTCTTCCAATTTAGAATCACGTTCTTTAAGCATTTGAGTCAACTGTTCCCAAATGAGCTCAATTTGAGCAATGCGATCGCGAATGATTTGGGCCTCTTCAGGATGTTCCGATTCAATGCTATCGGCTTCCTTTCCTAAGCTTGAAAGTTTGGCTTGGATGGCAGCTAAATCACGTTCCATGCCACTTAAACGTCTCTGCAAAGTCATTACACCTGTCAGATCCATTTCCAAACTGTCAGTTTCAGTAAGAATACGTTTTTTATCCTCAATCCATGATATGGTTTCACGGCACTCAATATAAAATGTTTGAACGCCATGAGCGGATTTAAGTTCATCCATCTTGGACTCGGCTTTCTCACGGAGGGCTGACCATTCCTCATTAAGACGATTTTGACGCTCGAGGATTTCATCAGAGTTGGGGTGCTCCACGTGTAATAATTGTCTTGCCAACTGATTAACAACGGCAACGCGGGAGGCGTTAGCATTCATTTCCTTATCAAATCCTTCAAAGCGATGTTTCATGATTTCGACATCTTCGATGTCTTTACCAGGTGTCATTGTGTCAAGCATCTTTGTCTTTTCTTTGATCCATTGCTCAACACCATCAGCTTCAGACATGAGTTTATACAAACTGAGAGCATCTAACAAACGTTGTTTGCGCAACTTAGCTAGCTCATTCAGTTCTTTGTAACGTGTATCAATAGCTTCTAATCGTTTGCCTACATTTGCTTTTTCGGTATCGTTTAATTTCAATGTCTCAGCCTGCTTGTGCAAGGCATCAATAACTTCAGCGTAATTCTTAAGTTCATCAGCAACATCCTTGTGTTTTTTAAGAAGTGACTGTACGTTAGCTTCATCACGTCCAACATCTTCGCTAGATACAATGCGCAAAGTATCTAACATCCAGTTATCGACATCATCAGCATCGGCAAATAATTGGAAGTATTCTACAGCATTTTCAAGGCGTTGACGTCTATACTTGGTTAAATCTAGAAGGTGGTCCCATTTCGAGAGAATTTCCTTAAGCCGATCCTTGATTCTATCAGCACCAAAGTGACCTTCAGTTATGAGTTCTGCGCCTATTTTAGCCACATTCTGCAACTGCGGATCGTGGGATGTAATTTCTGACTCGAGAGCCTTATGTTTGCTAAGCAATAAATTAACTGTGGTTAAGTCGTGGCCAATATCATCTGTAGATACAATCTGCTCCTTTTCTTTAATCCAGTTCTCTTCATCGGCGGTATCCCAATAGAATTGCCATAATTTGCGGCTTTCTTCCAGACGGCTACGACGTTCAACTGCCAAACGTACTAACTCTGCGTAAGCGTCTTCCAATTGCTGCACACGACTTACAATTATTTCCGGATCACATGGCTTGTATGATTCAGGGTCGTCACTTAAGAATTTCTGTGAATTTTGTACTACGACTTTAACGCGTTCACCCAAAATATTGATATCGGCTTCAACTAATGAATGCTTCTGCAACAAGTCTTCTACGCCCATCAAATGCTTACCGTAGTCATCTGTCAACAACAACTGTTTGATTTCCTCCATATTATCAAGAATGTATAACATTTCTTGGAAGTTTTGTTGCAATTGAAGGGATATTTCTAGACGCATACGACGAGCACGCAATAACTCTAACAGATAATTCCATAAACGCATAACATTTTCTTTGCGAAGTAATATGCGTTTAACGTCATGGTAACGCTCACCCTCGAGCTCGTCGCAAACTGCCACAACTGCTTGCACACGTTCTTCGTAAGCAAATATATCGGTTTCAATAGCTTCATGTTTCTTGGCAGCTGCTTCAACAGCAGCCAAATCAAAGCCAAAGTTATCTTGGCTAACAAGACGTTGGTTTTCTGAAAGCCAAGTTTCACGCATAGATGCTTTGCGGTCGAAACGGGCTGCTAACTGTTCAAGTTTTTCTTGACGAATTAATTCTTCACGCAAGGCTAATTCACGCTCATGTTCCGCCTTTTCTAAGCGCTCCCATGCCTTATTGATATCGGAAATCATTTTGCCTTCTTTAGGAGTGTACGGTTTTTGGTTATTTGCTCTCATCTTCGATTGCAAAGTAAACAGGAGGACTTCCAAATTTCCTTTCTCAACAAACTTTGGTGGTTTCTCTATGGTGCGATAGTTGGAAAACTGAGCCAACTGACTTTGAACTCCAACCAATGAGTTTTCGAAAACTCGCTCACCTAAAGCTTGAATTGTCGTTTCAATCCATTTCAATAAGTCACTTGTAAAGTGTTCATAATCATGAATCATCTTATCATTCTCCATTGCAATACCCACAACTTTACCAATACGTTTACCCTGCACAGTTTCTTGTTTGAGCTTGCTAAAGTAGTGATAGTAGGTAACTACATAAGTTATAATTGATTTTTCATCGGGATGCTCAACAAACACATCCTCAGCATCCAATAATTTGGCTAAACCAAGCTTGTCTTCCGCTACATCAAAAGCGTTATTTAAATTATGCATGGGATTTGCCTTAGACAGTTTTTCGAATTGCACTAAATCAGGTCGATGTTTATGTATAATAGCATTAAATGCCAGACCATCTCGCCATGAAGTGGTGAAGTTGCGTACATTGACATTGTGATAGCCAGCTGTTTTCATTTGACACCATAGCAACAAAGCATCCTTTGCTGACTTGGTTTCCTTATTGTCAACTTCTTCAATAGTAATATCTTGAATCTAAATACAAACAAAATTACAAAATGAGTTAAAACGGTCCAAACTTTATAATTACAACTTTTTTACAATTACTTTTTCATTTACTTAAACTACTTACTTGGAACCTCAAAATTATAGTCCAAATCAAACCCAAATTTAATGAGGCATTGCCATCGACAATATCATGTGAACCGATATTTTCCAAATGTACTCTCTGTTCCCGTAAAAACTGTAGAGCTTTATCAACATTCTCCAAGCAATGGATTCTCATTTTTCCCTTTGTAGGTTTTGGTAATCGTTCACCGGATAGCACTTCCAGCAATTTTATTAAATGTTTGCCATCACGCATATCGACATATAGATCAGATATTCTGCAATTTACCCGACACAAATGCGAATTTACCCATTTAGTAAATGTTTTCTTTTGTACGCTTTCACGTTCTTCAGCCAATGCTTTGATGCGAGAACGTTCAAAAAGACGTGAACTCGAATTGCCTCCATCATATTCGTATTCATCGATATATTCGTTGCCTGGACCCTGACTAGGGTCCCATCGAACAATTGAAATGTCCGTCGTCATCGCTTTCGACAATTAATTTCTGAAAAAAAAAAAATATTTAAATTATGTATATGTATATGTTTTGGGAAATCAAAATATTTTACTCGTTTATTCTCAAAGGTCTTTAATTTTTCTTATCGTTGTGATTTTTGTTTTTTTTATAAAGATATTTTAATTAACTTTAAGCAAACTTTTTGTATGGCTTTAAAATCTTTTTTTCAGAGGTGTTAACAATATTGCATATAATACAGGGTCTCACGTCACTCTGTAATGTGAAGTTATACCTATTACAGTATTAAAAAAATATCTATGTATAAAAGTTGACGTCATTATTTTTTACTTATCTAGATTCGAACAAAAAAAAAAAAAAAATAGTGTGAAAAACAATAAATTATTAAAGAATAATAAAAATATGTTACACTATACATACATATGTTCAAAACCTAATTGCATAATTGGAGAAAAATGTATCAAGCTAAAATAACAAATTGAAAATGTTTATATGAATATACAAATATGTACAAATTTACATCACAATAACTTATATCTTTTTAATAACTTAATTCAATTAAGTGTAGTAATAAAGATTTAGTTTGTCATGGAAGCTCTAATTTAATAAAAAAAATATTTAACCGAGAACAAGATACAAATAAGTTGTTTTAAAAGAGTACAAGTTTGCTTATTATAACAGATTAAAATTAGTAAAATGATAACAAATCGTTAACGACATTTTCGAACAAGAGTCGAGAAAATCGTGTACGACACAAAGAAAGACGATGTCGCTCTTCTTGTCGCTTATTCGATCGAAAGATTATATAAACGAGTATTCTATTTATTTCAGAAAATTTTTTTATTTCACTTGTTTTATTTTTGTTATTTGTTTTATATTCGACTTTTATAAGCAATCATTAAATTGGCAGGAAAGTATAAACTGCATGTTTTTTCAGAGCGCATTTTTTCGGTTTTACTAGTTTGTGCTACTTCGTAAACTGTCTGACTTAGAAAAAAAAAAAACTCTCCACTATTGTGGTAAGTGCTTGTGATAACAAAACTTGGTAAAGTATGTCATTATTTATGAATGTATTAATAAGGGTAATCACAATGATCATTGTGCAAATTTGCAATTTGTAAATTTGCAGTGCATATTGGTATTTCCACAGAAATGTCTACTTTTTGTCACGTAACGTCACCAACCATTTTTAATCGTTTCTCAATGAATAATGAAAATATTATTTACTTTTTTTGCATTTGGGCGTAGAGCGCAACTAGGTTTTCATTTAGTGAAAGAGAGGAAAAATTTGAACAACGTGGTTCTAAAATACAAGAATAATTGCTAGGTGACGTGACGTGACAAAAAGAGAGATTTTCTGTGGAAGTGCCCATATTATGATTGATCGTGAGCATACCACTTTTATTTTTGCGCAATTGTTCTATTTTTCTAAACATTTATTCCGGCAACACTAAAAACTTCTGGCAGCACTGTAAAAAATCTGCATTTGTTTACAATTATACACAAGCAAATTAAAATAATTTTTTTCTATTTAATCAATTTAAATTTAATTCTCTATTTTATATTAAAACCAACGATGTTAAATTTATAAGTTTCCTTAACCTTTATGTGCTCGGGATTGTAAACTTACGTCGGCGGTCGGAAGTCTACATTTGTAACAAATATGTATTTGTATGGAAAACAATGTCCACATATGAAAAAAGCATTAGTAAGCAGCAGGCGCGGAGCCAGCTCGAGCCTTACGGGGGGAATTTTGTATGATACAAAAAAGTAAAAAACTTGTATTAAAAGTTTATTAAAAACAATGTGTATATTAGGGGTATAACCAATTTTTTGGCATAGTACCATGAGGTCAACCATGTCCTAGTAACCACGAAAATCAGAATCTTTTGTAATTTTTCTCAAAAAAGTTCACGCACCAATTGGTTTTTCTAAACCAATTCAATATTGAATATCCAGAATTTTATACGGTGTTTTTTATTCATTTTTAATTTTGTTTTGTTAAAAAAGGTTAAAGATACGTTTTGGTTTGCGGAAAAATCTCTTACAATCTCTAAATATTAATGAAATTTCATACTTGAGCTATTTTTTGTTTTAAATAAACATATTATTAATATTTCCTAACCAAAAAGAAAATTAAAAATTTTCAGAACTTCATCGCGGTTGGTGCGTGAACTTTTTTGACCTTAGCAAAAAAATAAATATACGTTCCCTTATAGTTGTTTTTGATATTTTAAAAAATTGTTAAAAAGTTATATCCCTAGTGTATATATTATATAAAAAACAAAACAATAAGGTTAAATAAAATATAAAATTAATCTTTTTAAATAAATAAATTGTGATTTCCTTGTGAGGCAAATAGATAGTACAGTCTATCTTCGGTCATTGTTGATCTGAGCCATGTTTTTATTCGACGATCGGTAGGAAATAACCTCTCGCTCGTAGCATTACTGACGAGCATTGACACGAAAATTTGAAATATTTTTCTTAGATTTGGGTAGATATCGTCATTACAGTTTATTAAAACATTTACAACGTGATCTGATAGATTTTCAGATATTTTCCATGTTTGTTGCCAATGCAACAGTTCAGGCTCAAGTTAAGATGTGTTAATCTCGTTTATCAAACATAATCAGCTCATCAGCTAGTTGTGGTTTTAAAATAAATGGTATAATATTTGATGGAATATAAGACTCGATGTATAATTTAATTTTTATTTTAAAAAATATGTATTTCGATGATCATTAATACAATAATTGTTACCAAATACTACCCCACCCCTGATCTCTTAATGTTATACATGAATTTAACATTATTTTAGGTGCTTTTTAAGCTTAAAATAGCACTTACAGCAGACTCATCACAATATAAATTTCGTTAAAAAAAGATTGATATTGATTCAAACATTCATTAATAATCACAAAATTAGTTTATATATAAATATAATTTGTTTTGTTAAAATAAATAAAATTGGGTTTATTATAGGTATAGTACTGAACAACTGTAGCGTGCGTTGTAAGGCGTGTGTCACAAAGGGTTCACGGCTTTTATCAAAAAATTACAACATTTTTAAGCTGCGAATAAGTGATTTTAGAGTTCTCTCATATTCACCTTTCTTTTAGGAATTAGACTTTGTAAACCTTATGATGGAAAATTCGCTAAAAACTAGGAAAACACACTTCAACTTTTAAAGTTGCTTCTAATTTTTGTGGTGTGCGTCACAAAACTTTGTGATCAATTATTTCGCAACAAAAGCCAGCTAAGAAATTATGATATATGCCATTCGTAAGTACATATTAATGTCACTAAAGCTTCGTACAGACGATGGTCAGATATTACAATATTGTCATTTTTCTGACAATGGTGACATTGTCAGATGCATTAATTTTACACATCTGCCAAATGAAAATGAGCTTACAATGTTCAGACAGTTACAAGAAATTTTTAGGCAATTTTAATGACAACATTGTAAGATCTGACCATCGTCTGTACGAAGCTTAAGTACTACATATAAGTTGAAGCTATCTCTTTTGAAATGCCAAAAAAAGTTTATATATCAATCAGAAAACACGTGTGAATGTAGCGTTCGTTACGCAGGATTTGCCCATATGACTTGATTTCACTTTGAGGTAGAAGTTTAAGTATGTTCAAAACATTTAGGATATCTATTGGGAAAGGTGTTTCGAAATCTTCTTAAATAAATTCAATAAGAGGAATGTAACCTACAACTCGGTAGTAATCTTCAACATTTTGGAAGTGATTATTTCGTTCAAATCTTGTCTTTTCGATTGGAACCTCGATCTGAACGCAAATGACTTTAACTTTTTCAAAAATCGCTTTAAATTGTTCTTCGGCTTTATATCATTTCTCTTCAAGGCACATGATTAAAGTTTTGATCAGGCTTGATCCTTTTTGAAGATCAATATCGTGCTTTTGTAAAATGATACTTAGTGGCTGTGTTACAATAAGTATCACACTGAATATGTATATTCCGCAAATAAGTTCAAAAGTACTAAGGAGTTCCTTAATATAAAGGTAGAGAGAGATACTATCTTTCCACTCAGACATTTTTTCCAAAGCTTCTACTATATGATGTACACTTGTTGCAAAGTGTAAAGCTGAGTCGTGACGGTCCACCCATCTTGTCTCGCATAATGTAGAGAGTTTGGCTCCCAAATACTTTACTAAAACTGTGTTTTGCCTGGGATGATTATATTTAAAAAATTTTGTCGTTTCAACTTTTTTCAACAACTTTTTGTATTAGTGGCACTTTATTGCTTTTAGAAATTGAGTTGTTTGATTTATGGGAATAGCATGGCGTTTGTTTCGCATTTGTCGCGGTTTCCAGGATTTTTTAACACCCATTTGTTTCAACTCCTACACAATTTTTTAGGTCAAGACCAAAATTTGTCAAAGCTTTAAGAACTATTGATGATAGTGCCTTCGCATCACTTGACACATCAACGTCATCCATATACTTTGAAGCCTCTTCAAATGCTTTTACAACAAAGCCAATAAATTCATCCCTAACAACTTTTTTGTTGTATGTTGAAATATCTTAAAGATAAGGAAATCTGGCTTTTCCCTGACAAATCCGTGCTTTCGTCAAAAATTATCGAATAGAATAAGGAATCCCCGCCTGGTAAGCAGAGTTTTATACTTAAATGGATATTTATAAAGTCTAATAAAGTGAAATATGCAAGCACCAGCATACCAGTGCTGCCAGGAGAAATTTAAAAAAATCCCTACGTGTCTAAAAAAAATATCTTTTTTCCATACGTTATAAGTTTATTGTTTTAAGCAACAGGCAAACAAATACATATTTTGTAAACATATTACAATAAAAGGATTTATTAACAACCAGAAAAAAGTCTAAATAAATAAGTAAAAGCCATACACGCACATATAAAAATTTAATTTTGAGCAGAAACACCTCTATATATCCTTTAATCTAGAGACAAAACATACTCAAATTTCGTATTTGATTTTTCATTTCCCCATTTTTTTATTTTTTAAAGAACTTAACATTTTTCAAGAATACTTATTTCAAATAATTTTTTTTTTAAATATCACTGCCTATTTCCCATATGCGAAAGAATTCTTTCTTCCGTACAATTACATTTGAAATAAAACAAATTTGAATTTCTTTCGCACATCGGAAATACAACAATTTTATGCAAACTTGGGGTACCAAAAAAGGGAAGGTTCTGTATAATTTAAAAAAAATAAAAATATAAAAAATATTTCCTTTTAAAAAATAACCTTCCATATCCTTAACCCATTATTGGCCGCTACCATAAAACGCAGGAATTTTTTAAATCCCTTGCAGGGAGGTGCTTTTGAGGCTTCAATTAAGAATATTTTTCCCAAAATTTTATCTCCCTATTTGTAGATCTCTTTATATGGACTGGTCGAAAAATCGACCAATGGCCGAAGACATTAAAAAAAAATTATTTTATTTTTGTGTAAAAAAATTTTTCTTTAGGCTTAACTTATAAGAATTTATTAAAAAGTGTTTTTTTTTTTATAAATCTTAATGCAAGTCTTTGTAAATGAGACTACCAGCGCAGACGTGGTTTAACCCCAGACTACTTATTACGAGATAATGAGGAGTTAACACTACTCTTGCACAATAGTACTTGGTTGTAACGGCCCGTGCAAAAACTATGTTTCTATTGCCATTTGTTTTGGATACAAACAGTTGGCTTACTCGACTATTGCTCTGTAAAGAACAGTTCAAAGAACATATCTAACACCAGAACAGTAACCAAATTACATTGTTGGATACACTAATTCTGCGCTGATAGCCTCAAATATATGTATTTTTGCATGTAAATATACAAAGTATTTGTCTAATAATTGAATTGGCGGATTAAGGAGTATGAGTAAAAAAGACCTACATAAGCACCACTATGCGACAAATAGTGCGTTTACCAGCTTTTGAAGCCAACTTTTTAAGATCTCCCTTCCCGTGACTTTGAGTATAAACCAATGCTCGGACCGGAGTCTTGATTCGAGGGGCTATTGACTACTCTGGTAGCAGATAGATCTCTAGTCAGCCTCGATCTGAAGAAAAATGTCAACTTTGAACTATGCCGATTACCCGGTTTGCCCAGAGGAAGTAACACAACAAGATGGCATATCCTTTAAATGCTTTCACATACCCTTTAGGGATTTAGGAACATATAAAAATGCCTAACTGTATTGTGACTTCAGGTCGAAAATCAGTTTGTGAAAGAGCGCCATTGTCATGAATGCTGACACCATCCATATATATCATGATTATACTCCTGAATTGCTTTCGGCTTTGAAATACCGCTTAACATTAGCCATTGGTTCGACTGAGGAGTTATTGATTAATACATTGGCTACAGCGCTGTTATTTAGAAATAGCAGAGATGATAAGAAAAAACTGTCAAGGTACCATAATTATCCAGTAACTACAGAACAGTTTGAGCCACCATATAATATACTGAAGAATAAATCTTCCATTTCGCAGCACATGCAAATGTTTTAAATTCAAGACGGATTGGGTTTTTCTTGACGAATTTGCATAAACTGCATTCAATTGTTATTGGGAACATCAACAAGTTGGCGAACTTTGACAAAACAATATATTGTACCTAAGCGACTATTATCTGATAAATGATAATACCTTTTAGGTGATCTGAACCGATTGCCAATTAGTGATAATGCTATTGTAGTGCTTCCGGCCAGTGGTCGATTTTTCGACCACCAAAGATTGTGGGCATTTATAAGTCAGAAAACTTGTCTACTTCAAATTGATTTTTGTCGATTCTTACAATATATTATTTATGCTTTAAAAATAATGAAAAACAAAAAATTTAATCTTATATTTTTTAATAAATTTTTTAAATGAAAAAATGTGTCAAAAATTGGCCTTTTTTAATCCTTTTACCAAAAAGTCTTTAAAAAATCAATTTATTACTTATATATTAAAAATCATTTCAGATTTTATTTTTGTGAAAACAGATCAAAAAAATTAACGTAAACTTTAAAGGTATACGCTAATAAAGGTACTGGTCGAAAAATCGACCGGTGGCATAAGATGGGTTAAAAGTTTTCATTAAAAATATTTTAAAAATTCAAAATTGTATTTTTTGATTTCTCTTAGTTTAGAAGGTGCGATTATATTTTTTATATTAAATATTCGCTTTTATTATTCGCATACATTTTAGCGAATGTGAGTGCGAATGCAAAGAGCAAAAATAAGAGAATAGTTCGCAAATGTGAACCCGAATTTTGGTTTTGGAAATTATTGAAGATTGCCATGCTGTAAGGACTCGTAGTATAAGGTTTCTGTTAAAAAATACTACATATGTACTTAAATGCTATTGCATATGAACAATTTTAATTAATAAATGAAAATAATACGAATATTTACGTATTTTTGCACAATATATTGAAAATGAGATAGTATTTTGAAAATTCCCTAATTTGCCTTAAAACTAAAAATCTGATATTTTTTCCCTACGCTTGAAATTTTCCGAAAAAATCCCTATTGTTGGCATCACTGATGCATACACAAACGTGAACAAGAAAGCAAAAGGTAAAACATATACTAAATGACATGTTTGACATGCCGCATTCAAAAAAAATTCGAGTTAAGTAAGAGAGTGATGTGAATTTCCATACATTTTATATGGTGTCTACATTTGTAGACTACCGGCCAGGTGATGGTCATTTTGAAAAGTAGGGTCTGGGCGGAGCTGTTAATTATTTTTTTAACGTGTTAGTGGCGAAACTGCTTAGAAATGATTTTTAGAAAGCTAATTAAAATTTCGGACCCTGCTGTTGTGGAAATTATTTTTTATTCAACTTTTTCTGCAAAAATGCTCCAAAAATGCTACAAATGAAGACTACCGAGCACATAAAGGTTAAAAACAATATGGCGCTTAATATGTCAAATGTTATTGTGTATGTTTGTTTGCAACAGAGCAAATATGCACTACTAATTTTGCTCATGGTTTTTTTAGTGCAAACGAAGTAAAATAGAGCAAATTGCAAATACGTACATTTTGTTGTTGTGTTGTGCAAATTGAATATTTTTGCACGCATTGCATCGTTTGTACACTTTGCACTAATGATTTTTATTTTATTCTTCCTAATTAATACTAGTTTTTTTTAATATGTGGAATAGTTGACAACTCCATACTAAAAGTTTTTGTATGTCGCTTCTACACGGAGCTGAAACTCCAGTACAGATGAAAATAGGTCTTTAGATATGTATAAAAGCCTCTGGTATTAGTTAATACTTGTAGTAGATTTCATATTTTACCAATATCATAAACATGCAATTTTTTTTTAAATTTTTAATATGTATTACATACCTATTTAGAAATTTTATCACGCAGATTTTATTTTTATTAAGATGAATCAATATACATACATACATATATTTGTTTTAATTTATGTATGTAGTATGTATGTACATATGTATGTCACACATATCATGATTCTATAAATGATAAATTAAGGGGAATCTGTCAGAACATCATATGACATTTGACTTTGCCCCAAACTAATCGTATATGTGATGGTTGTTAATCAAAGTGAAAGAAAAAATTAAAAAAAAGATTAAACTTGTATTACATACACATAAATACAATGTTTATGTACATAAATACATACAAATTATATTGTAAATAATATTTTTTGATGTACTACTTATTATCAGTAACTACAATATCTATGGAAGTTTATACGTCATTTAAGTCTGAAATATGCATACATATGTATGTATATGCATATACGTTAGTATGCATCTAGATACAAATTTACACTTCTAATACAATGTACATACATACATGTATACTTTAGAAATCATTGTGAAAAATTCAATCCGTCTGGGTGGAGAGGGTATAAAAAATGAGCTCATTTATACTCTATAACAGGCAGTACAACTTTATGTTTATGTTTGTGGCTGTTATTTGTAGGTTATATAGTGGTTGCTCAAGTATTGGTATATTACTAAAGTGGAAACGAATGAGATTGAAAGCAAAAACGTATAAAAATACGAAAGAATAAAAAAAAAACAAATAAAAAACATTGTATAAGTAGTTCTCATTTATTACGTAATATTTTCTCATTTATTTGTTTCGAATAAAAGAAACACAGCTTAAACAAACGCATGAATATTTTTATTATTTTATTTTTTATTCATATTCCATACAATTTAGTTGTATCTGTCTATTCGGTTGGGGTTGACTTAATTTTAATAAATTTAAACAAATTTGCGGGGAATAGAAACACACAACAAACATAACATATAATATAAAATAACATTTAAAATAAAAAAAAAACGTATTCCTGTCACTGCCTATTTTTAGATAAGAATTAAAAAAATAAAAAGAATAATAAAAACAATTTAGCCTGTGTTTGTTTCGATTTTTATTAAGGTGAAAGTGTACAACTTATTTCAGATACTAATTTATTTTTCTGGTTTTTTATCATTACAAAATATGGGTTAGATTTAGTTTTTCCTTTTCAAATATTTTTTTTTTTAATATTAAAATATAAGTAGTTTGGGGCAAGGCTCTTTTCATTAGGTTTTTTCATTAGAGTAAGCAAGGCGCATCCATAACTCGAAAGTGGCAAAAGTTGTTCAAATTTCGTATGTATGAGCCAAACAAATGTACATGTGTGCGTGCGGAAAATTTTCTGTTTACACTAAAAATTAAGAGAGCGACGAGTTCTTCTAATGAATGTGCCATGGTTTGGGGTAGGTAATGTACAAAACAATAACAATAACTTCTTTATAAGGAGTCGCATTATTTAATGTTTGATTCAACAGTTCGCGTTTAAGGACCGGACAAAAAAAATCAATAAAATTGTATTTGTATACATATAACAGAATGGATATACTTTTGTTTTATATGTATACAAACTCCGTTAATCTTTTAAAGCTCACAATTTGTCTAAACACGACTTTTTTTTACATACATTTGGTTTGATTCTTCGACTTAAAACTTTATGAAAATTATGCATTTAACAGAAATACTATATATTATTATAATTCGATTAATCGTTATACATTCTTTGATTAATCATTTAAACGAAATTAGCAATTTTAAATCTAAAACTTTTCGATTAATCGAACAAAAATTAATCGACTGAACACCCATCAAATACTAATCGTCCCAACTTAAGCAAAGTTTCGAAGAATCAAAAAACTCAAAAAGGACCCCATAGAAGACTACAATCTTTTTAAAGTCACATTTAAGCTTAATTGCTCATTCCTAATATTTGTGTGGATGATGATTTTGCAGGAGGCCATACAATGGAAGAAGCTATTAAAACTAGAAAAGAATTATTGATAAACATGTTGACGTTATTTGTTGTAGCGTCTCTTCAATTTTGAGAAGAATTTACTCGAACAATATTTATTTACCATTTCACATAAAGTATAAATTGGCTTATGGATTATTAATGCCGCATATTTTGTATAGGCTTGAAGTTGTGTCTGGATCTCTGGCTTTCGTTATAGCTAGATTGAATCGTATTTTGTACACTATTGTGCGATATACGTATGGTGTTCGGCGCCGAATGCATATTTCTGTCAAACATTTTCTTTGTAGTACTTTTAAAAGATTTATATCTTATCGTAACTTGCTACTATTTTTTAGAGGTATGAAAACTGGACAACCTTCTAACCTTTAGTCCAAGTTTTTCTTCACACATTCAACTAGAAACCCGTAACATATTTTAGTTAGAATTCGCTGTAGTTGTTTTGAACGGTCTTTTATAGTTAGAGTAGCTTAATGTTGGAATTATTTACCAGTTGACCTTCGTATATTCTCTAATTCAAATAATCCTTGGCTGGGGGAGCCATTTGTTTTTGTATTTTTACAATAAGGTGTATATACTTGAATTAATTTTTTTAATATTTATTGTATCCATTAATAATATTCAGAATTTTGCTTTTGTAATACATATAAATTTTTTGTTGGCTTTGATAGGCTTTTGTATATTACATTTATTAAAATAAATAAATAAAAATAAATTACAGCTTTTATCTAATGAAATGGAACTCTAATGAAAATGCCAGCGTTTCAGAACACCCTAAAATAAATCTAGCGTTTTGCAAATGGTTTAGTGATTTTGTTTCGATTGCCAGGGGCCAAATTACGGCATTCGATATCGATCGAAATTCACATTTAAATTTTATTGTTATTTCGATCAATATCGAATTTAGTAATTTTGGAAATAAGTCTTCTCTTTTGTAATACAAGAACTCGTTTCTTTTTTTTCTTTTTTGAGTGCCCCGAAAGGCTAGCTGATGGTCAGCTAGTCTATCAGTGCCGGGGTTCCGGGTTCGATTACCGCCAGAGACTCTGGTCTGTCTCCTGCAGGCAAGCGTAGAGCTTCGCGGGATTAGCTTAGGGAGAAAAAAATTTATTTTATATAAGTATGTAAATGTCTTATATATAAGTATGTAAATGACAAGGTAAAAAAAAACAAATTTTTTTTTTATTTCTAGAAAAATGACTTTTGGAACTGAATTAACAGATGAAGAGCGTGGGATGAGCAAAGGAATGAGACAATCCTGCGTGAAAGTTGGACAAATTTGCTGCTTTCGTAAGGACAATAAGACAACAAATTTCTTTGAAAACCCGGAATGATATGTTATTAAAAAGTCTAGCGGCCTGCATGCACCATTGATGATCGGAGCAAACGGCGAATAGAGCAGTTAGCAACCAATAAATAGCCTTATTAGTTATAGACAGATTAAAGTTGAACTAGGCTTTAATTTGACTATACAACTTGTGCATCAAATATTAAGACAAGAATTGCGTTAAAAATAAAAATATCGAGTGCCTAACCACGCCTAAAACATCATGAAATTCCACAAAATATTGGAGACATAAGACGCACACGGGAAGGATGTCATAAACGAGTTCATGGTGAAGGCACACTTATGGAATGCGCGTCATTTTCATCAAAAGTCACTAAAATGTGCTTTGTTCCAAGCGCAATGAATGCAGAAATATACAGCTGTGGTCCAAAAAATAGCACCAGGATATAGAAAAAAGTTCTTCGTTAGATATTTGTAAATAGGTCAAACTGATTTCATTGAACTAGTGTTCGCCTAATGGTCAAAATTCGACCATAAATTTTTTTGTAAATATGAAGAAAACATTATTTATCTAAGTATATATCAATTTATTTGTTTCGATAATTTATTTTTTCCTTCAAAGTGGATCGCTTTGGCAAGGGACCAACCTCCGGTTCATATTTTATCTTCTACGTGAGTTAATTTAATTTTGTAAGTTCAGAATAAAAAATACCAATTGAAAAACAAAAAAATGCAAAAAATTAATCAAAGTACCAGCTGTTGAACGAAAAACTTCCAAAAAGCTCCCCTTACATGTTCTTATTTAATGAATAATTTTATCTTTATATGTCCAATATTAACGAAAATTCAAAAAGTTCCAGATGAAAAACAAACAATACCAGCATTTTTTATCTTAAAGGTTATCACTCACTCAGGACCCTACACCTATTATATTAAGTTTCTGTTCAATATTATAATAAATTTAAAAATTATCACATGAAGCACAGAAAAGTAAAAAAAAGAAAATTTAGTTTCCCGTATTTCCCCTTTTTTCCCCATAAAGGTTCGGTTGACAAACAAAGGA
This sequence comes from Pollenia angustigena, assembly GCA_930367215.1. Lineage (NCBI taxonomy): Eukaryota > Metazoa > Arthropoda > Insecta > Diptera > Polleniidae > Pollenia > Pollenia angustigena. The sequence continues at coordinate 34,743,321 of OV884059.1, forward strand.
AGAAAGCATTCTTAACTGTTTTACCTGGTCTGATTTATACATAAGATTTATATAGTCGAAATATTCGAAAACCGGTTTCTGAAAAATGTCGAATAATCGATCACCCTAATTTTTTATTATTTGATAATTGAAAAAAAAAAAAATATTTATTTATTTTGCATTTGTGTTATTAGCAATTTTGAACGCTTAAAACGCTAAAATTATTGAACAGATTTTAATAAAATATACATTGTGCACTTCTTTGAGTAAATACCAAATGGTTTATATTTTGTTCAAATCGGTTGACATACAGAGGATGAAAATGTTCTGAACTGTTTTGCCTTAGCCGATTTATATATAGATACTTGTCATAAGAAACTTACAGGACTGTCAAACAATATTTAATAACAAGCAATTGATTTGGTTTTGTATTTGATATAAAATTGTTAACTTTTTTAAAACAGTTAGTTGGGATTGTTATCTTTAAAATGAGCTACGGTCCATCATTCCCGGTTTTCTGGTTGGTCCACAGTGGTAAAAAGATCCCCTAAACATCATACTTGAAAAAAGTGCATTCAAAAATCTGCCTAAAATGCTCTAAAAAACCAACAAAAAATTTTTTTTAAAGAAAAAAAAGTTGACAACGAGTTAGTTGGGATTGTTATCTTTAAAATGAGCTACGGTCCATCATTCCCGGTTTTCTGGTTGGTCCACAGTGGTAAAAAGATCCCCTAAACATCATACTTGAAAAAAGTGCCTAAAATGCTCTAAAAAACCAACAAAAAATTTTTTTTAAAGAAAAAAAAGTTGACGAGTTAGTTGGGATTGTTATCTTTAAAATGAGCTACGGTCCATCATTCCCGGTTTTCTGGTTGGTCCACAGTGGTAAAAAGATCCCCTAAACATCATACTTGAAAAAAGTGCATTCAAAAATCTGCCTAAAATGCTCTAAAAAACCAACAAAAAATTTTTTTTAAAGAAAAAAAAGTTGACAACGAGTTAGTTGGGATTGTTATCTTTAAAATGAGCTACGGTCCATCATTCCCGGTTTTCTGGTTGGTCCACAGTGGTAAAAAGATCCCCTAAACATCATACTTGAAAAAAGTGCATTCAAAAATCTGCCTAAAATGCTCTAAAAAACCAACAAAAAATTTTTTTTAAAGAAAAAAAAGTTGACAACGAGTTAGTTGGGATTGTTATCTTTAAAATGAGCTACGGTCCATCATTCCCGGTTTTCTGGTTGGTCCACAGTGGTAAAAAGATCCCCTAAACATCATACTTGAAAAAAGTGCATTCAAAAATCTGCCTAAAATGCTCTAAAAAACCAACAAAAAATTTTTTTTAAAGAAAAAAAAGTTGACAACAAGTTAGTTGGGATTGTTATCCCGGCAAGCCCTCTGAGGAGATTGAGTGGTTGCAATCGAAACATGTCAGGGTAACCTGTCCGTAAACACCTGGGTTCGAGCCCAGATTGAGTCAAGAATGAAAAATTATCAATAAATTATAATTAATTTTCATGTTGTAAAATTCCTTTCTTCATAAAAATAATTTAATGAAAATTAAATTTAATGAACTTAAGCCTAATTAAAAATATTAAAAATTTGGATTAAAAACCATAAATAGTTCAATAAAATAACCACAATACTAATAATTGTTAAAGCTATGGCACGAGCTCTATGTTTGCATTTTGTCCTTCAAGTTGTGCTAAAAAGGTCAACAAGAATAAGAAAGACAAAAAAATGAAAAAAACAAAAAATATGTACTTTGAACTTCAAGAAGAATTCTTGACAAAAGTACGAAAAAACGGAAGTAAAGGAATAACATGTTAAAATAAATTAAAATGGATAATCATTCAAAGCAAATTTCGATCTACCAAAGGTTGAATACAATTTGGTTTAAGGATTGATGTTTGACTAATGACGTCAGCAGTCGTCGATGGCTGCGAGTGTTAAACGGCAAGCCCTCTGAGGAGATTGAGTGGTTGCAATCGAAACATGTCAGGGTAACCTGTCCGTAAACACCTGGGTTCGAGCCCAGATTGAGTCAAGAATGAAAAATTATCAATAAATTTTAATTAATTTTCATGTTGTAAAATTCCTTTCTTCATAAAAATAATTTAATGAAAATTAAATTTAATGAACTTAAGCCTAATTAAAAATATTAAAAATTTGGAGTAAAAACCATAAATAGTTCAATAAAATAACCACAATACTAATAATTGTTAAAGCTATGGCACGAGCTCTATGTTTGCATTTTGTCCTTCAAGTTGTGCTGAAAAGGTCAACAAGAATAAGAAAGACAAAAAAATGAAAAAAACAAAAAATATGTACTTTGAACTTCAAGAAGAATTCTTGACAAAAGTACGAAAAAACGGAAGTAAAGGAATAACATGTTAAAATAAATTAAAATGGATAATCATTCAAAGCAAATTTCGATCTACCAAAGGTTGAATACAATTTGGTTTAAGGATTGATGTTTGACTAATGACGTCAGCAGTCGTCGATGGCTGCGAGTGTTAAACGGCAAGCCCTCTGAGGAGATTGAGTGGTTGCAATCGAAACATGTCAGGGTAACCTGTCCGTAAACACCTGGGTTCGAGCCCAGATTGAGTCAAGAATGAAAAATTATCAATAAATTTTAATTAATTTTCATGTTGTAAAATTCCTTTCTTCATAAAAATAATTTAATGAAAATTAAATTTAATGAACTTAAGCCTAATTAAAAATATTAAAAATTTGGATTAAAAACCATAAATAGTTCAATAAAATAACCACAATACTAATAATTGTTAAAGCTATGGCACGAGCTCTATGTTTGCATTTTGTCCTTCAAGTTGTGCTGAAAAGGTCAACAAGAATAAGAAAGACAAAAAAATGAAAAAAACAAAAAATATGTACTTTGAACTTCAAGAAGAATTCTTGACAAAAGTACGAAAAAACGGAAGTAAAGGAATAACATGTTAAAATAAATTAAAATGGATAATCATTCAAAGCAAATTTCGATCTACCAAAGGTTGAATACAATTTGGTTTAAGGATTGATGTTTGACTAATGACGTCAGCAGTCGTCGATGGCTGCGAGTGTTAAACGGCAAGCCCTCTGAGGAGATTGAGTGGTTGCAATCGAAACATGTCAGGGTAACCTGTCCGTAAACACCTGGGTTCGAGCACTATAGCTCTTACGGCCAAGTTCGGTTAAAACTAACTTTCAATTAAAGTTCCGGTTACCAATACGTTTTGACAGCTATAACCGATGATTAATTATAACCGAACTTGGTAAAAATGGCCGTTATTCTATTAAAATTAATTACATAAACTAAAAATAAATTAAAAATTTTGAATTCTGTTTTTTATTATGTCTTCTCATATTGAAATTAATATCTTGTTGCGTGCCCATCATTGGCAATAACCTTTGCACAACGTTTTTGCATCGATTTAACTAGATGTTGGCACCTCTCCTTTGAAATTCTGTTCCAGATTTGCTGAACTGCCACCCAAAAGGCTTCGTTATTTGTTGGTTGTGTTTGGGAGACTCCCTTCTTTATATCTGTCCATAAGTTCTCGATTAGATTTCGATCTAGGGACTGAGCTGGCCATTCCATAATGTTTATTTTATTGTCCTGAAACCACTTTTTGGCAAGTTTGCTGGTATGCTTCGGGTCATTGTCTTACTGAAACACCCAACCAAGCGGCATTTCCTTAGAAATATATGGTAGCATTACTCCCTGGAGGATATTAATGTATAGTGTCTTATCCATGATTGTTCTGATTCAATATATGAATCCTACTCCATAGTAGGAAAAGCCCCCCAAACCTTAATGCTTAAACCACCATGTTTAACGGTTTTTGTTGTGATTTTTGGATTGAATTCAGCGTTAGGGGGTCTTCTGACGTAAGAACGCGATCATTAGCCTCCAAATAAAACAACCTTGGATTTATCTGTCCAAATAACATAGCTCCACTTTTCAGTTGGTCATTCCAAATGAGTTCTAGCAAACTCCAAACGTTTTGCTTACGTGAGAGCAGGGGCACTTTTCGGGTACTACAGGCAATCAAGTTGTTTTCTCGCAACCTCCGACGAATAGTTTCAACACTTGCGGTCACATTTAGCTCCTTTTTTAGCTCTGTAGCTGGCATAAACGGGGTATTCTTGCATTGTCTGACCAAACTCTTAACCGTTAATGTTGGCAAAACTTTCTTGCGACCACATGTTTCCGACTTTTCAGTTAATTTTATTGCGTTCACAACCATTTTATTGGAACACCCAATCAAGTTTCTTATTTCAGAATATGATTCATGCTAAGAAACCATTTTTTTATAGAAGCACGTTTTTCAGGTGTACAATGCTTTCCACGTCCCATTTCTATGAAAATCAATAATGTAATATGCGATGAATTATTTTATTTTTTTTTTTTTTACCTTTAGCATTTGATCCTTTTATTTCAACTATCAAATCACTATTTATATTTTTAAAGAATTTTTGTTATTCGGTGCTATTTTAATGACTGCACTGATGAAGTTTTTTTTTATAATTTCGATCATTGGAAAAGAACCGGTAACATTTTTTGGAAAAAATAAATACGTTCAGAGAGAATATACATATTACAATAGTATTGCATACTTTATTTAAATAATTGACACAATATATTTGTTTTCACTAGAGTGAACATAGAATAGGCTATTGGTGCTATTTTTTTGACTGGCACTGTACATTGATTTGTTAGAAAGAAAACTCCTTGATTTTGCTGGAAATTGGCATGGCTATAACTTGATTTTCCACCAAGATAGACAAAGGCGTTTATTAATTTTTGGCAAAGTAAGTTGCTAGAGTGGTCTGCTTTTAGCTCAGACCCCAATTCTAACAAAGATTTGTGGAGAATTCTTTCTACCAAAGTATTTGCTTCTTCTAATCCTTAAAGATCTGAAAAATGCCATTTTCGCTTAATGAGAAAACATTTTTTTGCTATTTTCTAGTACATTTCTGATCTAAAATGGCCAATATTGGTAACATATGAAAGCTTTTGAATATAACTTTCAGTTTACAAAAAAGCTATTTAAAAATTCTTAACCCATTAAGGAGCAGAGATAATTTTGCGAAAATGCAAGTTTTTAGTAAGCATAATAATAGCTATGCAGAGAAGTTTTAGTTAGCAAAGCCGGTCTTGTTATACCATAGAGGAGAAAGTCCTTGCGCCCGGCCGAAAATACATAGAAAGATATATTCAAAAGCTTTTAAATGATAACAATATAGTTCACATTGGTTCAGAATGTAGTGGAAAATCACATTTAGATATGTATATCAGAAAACTTCAAAGATCCATAACTCGAAAACTATGCGTTTCCGAGACTTTTTTTTATATAATTTCTTCCTCTTATTTTACAACTATCACCCAACCTATGTAATTTTTTTTTTTTGTTTGGAGCTGCGTTAATAAACTAGATTTGTTGCAATATTTGAATGATCAATAGGAATTATTCATAGGTATAGAAATAAAATCTTTAAGTAGGGATAAAATTTTAGAAGTTGAGCAGATATTTTTTTAGTTTGTTAAAAAAATTATAGAATTACACGCAATTATCCATTGAAAATTCGCGAAAAAGTTAAAAATTACCAATAGAAGTCATAAATCCTGTCACTAAAACTTACTACAAATTTGCTTCATTAAAAGTCCTAAAAGTTGTTCTAAGTTCGAGAGCAATGTGTAAATTGGAGTGTTATTTAATATTTTGAAGTTTTTTTAATTACTACAAAGAAAATTGACATACTTCCTGATAAAAAAAAAGTTAAACAATTAAGATAGATACGCCTATGTTATATGTTTATATACATGTTAGTTTGTATATGTATGCATGCACAGTTAACACGCATAAAAGATTGATGTAAATTATTTAGAATACTACGCCCAATGAGCCAATCGTTTTTGTTATTTATTTATTAATTGCTTAGTCACTATATACTAAATACATATGCACTTAAAAGTGTACAAACATATTTTTGCACTTATTTTTTGAATCAATAATAAACATATTTTTATTATCCTTAAAAATTTTTGAGTCACAAATTTGGTTTTTTTTTTTAATCTCTTTCAACACATTCCTTTATTGTATATTTTGAAATACCACTCGTATCTTATAGATACAAATGTATATTATTTAAATAAATTTTATGTAAACTGTGTGTTTTTCCATAATATGGTACAATATTTTGATCTAAAGATTTTTTTATTATTTAGTTCATTCATATACAGTATTATTTACTTGAATTAAATTTTATTTTGTAAAGAACACTTAATACAACACACCAATTTCACTCATCACTCAGAAAACAAAATGAACGTAAGTACGTACGGTGGGTATATTCTCCTTCTCTAGGTTAGTGCGTCAAGAAAAGCGAACTGTGTAAAAGAAAATAATAACAAGCTTTAGAGCGAATGTTGTGCGAGTGAACAAGCTACCGAATCGACCGATTAAAATGATGTCATCAACACAGAAACGAAATAAATAAAAAAAAGGCCAAAACTCATGGATTAATTTTTTACAGATAAATCAATCGATAGATAATGTACATAAATATGATTTAGAGGTCGTAAATTTAAAGATCAATTATTCACATACATAATTTAATTTATAAAATTTCTGTAAACTTCTTTTTTTTTATTTTTATCACATATTTTTAAAATTCAACTTTTTATACATTCTTGTTTATTTTCATTTATAGCCGCTTTCAAATTAGCCCTGTATTGGGCGTTGTCTGTCTTGCCTAATAGTTTAATTTTTTTTATATTTTTCACATCCTATTTTCACGCAAAAGGAAATTATGTTTTCCTTTTAACTTACCGCCGTTTCGTAAATAAAATAGAATTATGCACGGTTATATTCTCAATTATTTAATTTTGAATAATGTTCTATATAATTTTTTCATTTAATCCACAAATTTAAAAAAATAATTATTTTTCTTTTTTATTCAACGAACAACTTTGAGAAACGACAGCAATTGGACTACTTGAAAAAGTGAAAAATTATGTATGTATACAACAAACTTTATGTTGCCAATGTAGTGCTTTTCTTATATAACCCAGCGATTTTAATGATGAAAAGAATTTTTTGTTGTACGATATTTAAGCGTTTTTTTAATAGAAATTCTACAGTAACAGCAAATTCAGAAGGTGCCCTACAACCAATGCCCTAAAAATGCGAATTTTGTAATATATTTTTGTCATACGCTTGTTAAAATTTGTGAATTGCTTTAATTTAATATTTAAATAAATTATATAATTTGTAACTAGATTGCATATTAAAGTAGAGAGCTAAAAAAATGTCTTGAAGAAAAAGTGGCACCGCCGAACAGCGGTAATCAGAATGCTAGTGGTAAAGGAGGACGTACTGATGGCGGCTTCTGAGGACGCGGTGGTGGATTCTCTGGAAACAACAGAGGCCATGTTCGAAGCGGTCGTTTTAAAAGGAGTGCTCGTCCAACAGGTGGCGGTCATTCGGGTGGTGGTTTTGGCCAGGACAATCGTTTAAGATTTGTTGGCGGTAATTAAGGAATAAATCATATAAGATCCTGATGACTTTTCAAGTATGTATTTGATTTGTTGGTCACAAGCTGTAAACAAAATATAATTTCTTTTTAAGATCTACAATAAATTAACTGGTCGCACGTACATTTACCACCATTTCCAGACCCACGCAAGAAGTGGAACGTTATCAAGCAGGCACAGAAATAACGATGCGTGTTATTTAATTTGCTAAAGTCCAATTTCCTGACTATTAATTGGATTATAATTTATTATTTTATAAAGGTTAGTACTTACCAATATTTACGTTATGAATAACTGGTAAGTGCTGACCAATATTTACGTTATGACCAACTAGTTAGCGTTATAGGCTTTTTACACTGATCAACATCTAACATCTACCATCAAAGATGTAAAAAATGTGAAACACTCGTTTACATTGCTCACATCTAACATCTACCATCAAACAAAAATGTCACCATTTTTGACAAAAAAAAAAGTTTTAAATTAAAAAGGTTTTTTTCTCACAAAAGTGCTAAAATTTAAAAAGAAAACTCAAAAATGTATTTGAAGTTCAATATGTTTTAAAATATTAAAAATACTTAACAAAAAAAACATTGCAATAAAATATAAAACTTGACAAATGGTAACGCTGCTTTCAAAACAAACTTCTTTATGTCAGTGATGCCACAATAATAATAGAACTTATTGCCACTTTTCTAGTGATGACACTAAAATAATCGAAAGATGTAGATTGGAATAAAATGAGATAGGAACATCTTTTAAAGATGTTGAAAGATGTTGGTTTTAAGCCCTATGTATTTCTTATGGAAAGATGTTAACATCTTCGCAAATGGTGGCAAATTGATGGTAGATGTTAGATGTTAGATGTTGATCAGTGTAAAAAGGCTATTAACCATTAGTGCCGGTTCACACATGTCAAGTTTGACTCGACAAGTCTTGAGTTTTTAGGAGAGAGGGGAAAAGAAATGGCATTCTCTTTTCCCTTCTCTCCTAAAAGCTAAAGACTTGAAGAGTCAAACTTGACTTGTGTGAACCAGCACTTACTTATATAGCCTTTTAACCAGGGACATAACAGTTATAACCAATAGTTGAAAAAATCCTGAAATAATAATTTATCACGAATTTTTAAAACTTGCTCTCTGAATAATTATTACACAAAACCAATATTTTTTTGGTCTTTGATAAACGTTATAGTTTGTTTTTGTTTTTTTTGGGCTTTCATAACCATTACAAAGGATTTTAATTTTTTTTGCTCTTCCGCAACCATTACAAAAGACTTTTATTTGTTTTGGTCTTCTGTAACCATTATAAAAGATTTTAATTTTTTTTGGTCTTCCGTAACCATTACAAAAGATTTTTATTTTTTTCGGTCTTCCATATCGAATTTCACACTAGTTTTATGAAAATATTATTTGGAGTTTGCGAACTGTAGCGTGGTTATAGAAGACAGAAAAAATAAAAATTTTTTTATAATGGTTAAAGAAGACCCATAAGAATAAAAATCTTTCATAATGGTTACCAAGGACCAAAAAAATTAATAATCTTTCATAACGGTTATCAAAGACCAAAAAAAATAATAATCTTTCATAACGGTTATCAAAGACCAAAAAAAAATAATAATCTTTTATAATGTTAATGGCAGACCTATAATTTTCTGCGTAATTTATAATTATTATTACAAGACCAATTTTTTTTCAGTTATTTTTTCCATAACCTATTGGCTATTTAAAAAATATTAACAGTTATTTCGGGTCCCTGCTTTTAACACTTGTCAACATTTAACATTAATTTGCGAAGATGTTGGAATTTTTCCATAAGAAATACATAGGGCTAAAAATCAAAATTTTTCAACATCTTTATAGCCTTTTCACACTTGTCAACATTTAACATCAATTTGCGAAAATGTTGGAATTTTCCCATAAAAAATACACAGGGCTAAAAATCAACATTTTTACAGAATGTTACTATCTCATTTTGTTCCCTTTTACATTTTTCGATTCTTTTAGTGTAATCACTAGAAAAGTGGCAATAAATTCTGTTATTATTGTGGCATCACTGACAAAATGGCAGTTGCTTTGAAAGCAGCGTTACCATTTCTCAAGTTTTTCCTTTTTTGCAAGCCTTATTTTTCTACAAAAGTAACAACATTTTAAGAGATAACACCAAAATGTATTTCTAATTCATTTTGTTTAATAATTTAAGCAAAATTAAGCAAAATAAGGCTTGCAAAAAAGGAAAAACTTGAGAAATGGTAACGCTGCTTTCAAAGCAACTGCCATTTTGTCAGTGATGCCACAATAATAACAGAATTTATTGCCACTTTTCTAGTGATTACACTAAAATAATCGAAAAATGTAAAAGGGGACAAAATGAGATAGTAACATTCTGTAAAAATGTTGATTTTTAGCCCTATGTATTTCTTATGGGAAAATTCCAACATTTTCGCAAATTGATGTTAAATGTTAAATGTTGACAAGTGTGAAAAGGCTATTACAGAATGTTACTATCTCATTTTGTTCCCTTTTACATTTTTAGATTCTTTCAGTATCATCCATGGTGGAATAAACAGGTGGCAGCACTAAGCCAGATGCCGATTTTTTGCTCTTGCATTGTTTGTCTAAGTGCCGGTTCACACAGATCAAGTTTGACTCGTCAAGTCTTGAGTTTTTAGGAGAGAGCGGAAAAGAAGTGGCATTCTCTTTTCCCTTCTCTCCTAAAAACTCAAGACTTGACGAGTCAAACTTGACGTGTGTGAACCGGCACTAAGTTTATGTCAAAGTTTTGTTTATTTTTACAAAAAGTCGACGTTTTGTGCTGTAATTATTGTATTTTATTAAAGTTTTTGATAATTTTAAATTAAAATAAATAAGATATTGACCATAATTAAATAAAAATTGGCTAAAAATTTATTATTTCATCACGTTCAGCGGCTCGCTTTGATTTTCGTTTAACAGTGCAGCCACACGATCAAGATTTTCTTGATAGTCTTTTACATATACTGATTGTCAAAATATGCAAAAGTTGACAGCTGTGACGTAGGCTGCATGCAAGTTGAAAGCAATTTACTTTTTCAAGATGTCGTCGCCGAGAAAACAACTCAAAATGTTTTGCTATTTTCCACTTTTGATTTTTCTGCACTGTAGGCTGTTCGAAGGGACTTTATCATTTTGCTTATTAATTTTATTAATAAACATATTTCACTATTTTTTTAGGTTTTTAGTTAAAATTTTTAAAATTCCCGCAACAATTTGTAAAAAAAAGAACTTCAGCTTTTGCCGGCAAAATATTTGTGAAAAAAAAACAAAAACAACTTCAAAAGATTTGTAATAAGCTGTTTTCTTGAACGAAAATTGATACACTCACTGGCAAGAGAATTTTAGAGGCAAGTTCGTATCAATTTTTAAAAGTATGAGTGTATTGGTAAAAAAGTGTGAGTGTATTAAAACTTGATAGCCAAAACTTGATCGTGTAACCCTCAAGTAAACTATTTTTTGACGTTAATGGTGATATAATTTCCAGTTTTGTTGTATTTGTTGCCGTAACGATGCCACCTGCTTATTCCACCATGGTATCATCACTGGAAAAGTGGCAATAAATTCTGTTTTTATTGCGGCATCACTGACAAAATGGAAGTTGCTTTGAAAGCAGCGTTACCAATTCTCAAGTTTTTCCTTTTTTGAACGCCTTATTTTGCTTAATTTTGCCAAAATTATTAAACGAAATGAATTATAAGTACATTTTAGTGTTATCTTTTGAAATTTTGGCACTTTTGTAGAAAAAAGTACTTAAAAAAATAAAAGTTTTTTTTCAGAAATGGTGACATTTTTTATTGATAGTAGATGTTAGATGTTTCAAGTGTGAACGCGTATTTCATATTTTCAACATTTTCCATGCGTTCCTCCGAAATGTACACAGAAAAAATTATTGCCGAATTATTTTCAAACAAACGCTTGTTTGAAAATTTTTTTAATTTCTATAAATTTTTTTACTGATACAAACAATATTTTTGTTTGATTTTAATTTAACCAACAAAAATGTGGACAACTCTTCAAAAATATAATAAACGCGTTATTGGTGTCAAGTTTTCATAATTTTGTATGAAATATATAACGCTCTTTAATGTTGTCGTCTTTTTGCATTTTTTTTTTATTTGATTGTAAGCAACACTTCTTTATGTGAAATATAAGAACAACAACAAAAAAACACAGTGTATTTTTGGACGCTTTAAAAAAGTGCAACTATAAGAAAAACAATAGCAGAAACAACATTACAAGAAACAAAATCCCGTATTCAATTTTTTAAAACTGTTTGGTTAAATACATGACGAAAACATATCGAGTCGGTCTGCTGCCGTTTTTGGTTACATTTCTTCTTTAGCAAAGGAAAGGATACAGCAACAGAGAGTGATAAAGAAAAACATTGTGTTGTGTGTATAAATAAAACTTCGTTCGAAAATTATTCCAACAAAAAAAAAAAATGTGTCTCAAAGCCAGCCGGCGGCTCTGCTCTTGTTGTCATCTTCTCATACAGTGCTTACTTGTGTGCGCGTCATTGCTTGTGCAAAAACTTTTTTTTTTATTTTGAAATTTAGTATATGAATTTCAGTAAACTTTTTGTTTGATTCAGTTAAATTATTTGTTTGAAAAAATCAGTGTATTTTTTCAATAAACAAAATGCAAATAAATTGTTTAAATATACAAATTTGTTTATAGGACCGATTTCAGACAAAAAATTGTTTGATTCTACAAATTTTTTGTTTGAATTGGAAAAATAATTTTTTCTGTGTATACAGCGTACAAAGGGTACACAGAAAAAATTATTGCCGAATTATTTTCAAACAAACGCTTGTTTGAAAATTTTTTTTAATTTCTACAAATTTCTTTATTGATTCAATTAATATTTTTGTTTGATTTTTATTTAACCAACAAAAAACTTTTTTGTTTGATTCAGTAAAATTATTTGTTTGAAATTTATATGAATTTCACTAAACATTTTGTTTGATTCAGTTAAATTATTTGTTTGAAAAAATCAAAAAATAAAAGGAAACTTGGGTGCAAGTGTCTCCAAGTCACCAGTTTTGTCGACTATATTGTGGACACTGTCAACGAAGTGTCTACACTACATTACAATTGCCACTATATTTGGCTTTAATACAAAAAGATTTTAGCAATTACAACTTAGAAGTACAATTCCTATAAAAGTTGAAGAAATAATAAAAAAAGATTGTTATGATATCGTATTTTTACAAAAAGTGTAGACTACTTTTACTAAAATGTACTAGCGATTCTCTGGTTCCAATGTCTACATATGTTCGCAAAGGAACTACCTAGTCAGTACCTAGACAGTAGTACCAACGTCAGTAGTAGATTTCCAATGACACGCACATGTTAAATGTCTATTGTAAATAACATTGCCTGGGGTATAATAAGTCACTTGTACTGGTGACTTTGTCAATAGTGAATCAGTACAGATTCACTATTGACATTTCCTTTAGGGTTATTATACCCCTGGCAATATTATTTACAATAGGCATTTAACATGTGCGTGTCATTGGAAATCTACAACTGTCTAGGTACTGACTAGGTAGTTCCTTTGCGAACATATGTAGACATTGGAACCAGAGAATCGCTAGTACATTTTAGTAAAAGTAGTCTACACTTTTTGTAAGAATACGAAATCATAACAATCTTTTTTTATTATTTCATCAACTTTTATAGGAATTGTACTTCTAAGTTGTTATTGCTAAAATCTTTTTCGTATTAAAGCCAAATATAGTGGCAATTGTAATGTAGTGTAGACACTTCGTTGACAGTGTCACCAATATAGTCGACAAAACTGGTGACTTCGGGACACTTGCACCCAAGTTTCCTTCAGGGCGTTTATTGTTTTTTTTCCACACAAATTTAAACGCCTCTGATTTTATGTGTATTATTGCCACACACACGTTTTTTCCTTTTGCTTTGTATGTATATATGCTAGTAAGTTTTTGACAGCTCAAAGGAAATTTTACACAAACAAAATACATGTCGTTTTTTGTTTTTGTACAAGTAAGCAGACCTGATAGATGGGCCCATTAAAAAGGTCTGCGCAAGAAGCCTGATGATCATTGCTTATATTCCATGGTGAAATAAACAGGTGGTATCACTACGTCAGATGACGATTTTTTGCTCTTGCATTCATGGTGAAATAAACAGGTGGCAGCGCTACGCCAGATGAAGTTTTTTTGCTCTTGCATTGTTTGGCTAGGTTTATGTCAAAGTTTTGTTTATGTTTACAAAAAGTCCACGTTTTGTGCTGTGATTATTGTATTTTGTTGAAGTTTTTGATCGTTTTAAATAAAAACAAGTTATACCCTTTGTACACTTGCATACATTTCGGAGGAACGCATGGAAGATGTTGAAAATGTGAAATACGCGTTCACACTTGAAACATCTAACATTTACCATTAACAAAAAATGTCAACATTTCTGAAAAAAAAACTTTTATTTTTTTTAAATACTTTTTTTCTACAAAAGTACCAACATTTTAAGAGATAACACCAAAATGTATTTCTAATTCATTTTGTTTAATAATTTAAGCAAAATAAGGCTTGCAAAAAAGGAAAAACTTGAGAAATGGTAACGCTGCTTTCAAAGCAACTGCCATTTTGTCAGTGATGCCACAATAATAACAGAATTTATTGCCACTTTTCTAGTGATTAGTCCCAATTTACACTAGGGACATTTCTTGCCGGACATATTTTAAATTCTCTTTTAATCTTACCTGAAGCGTTTACATATGAAACATTAGAAGTCAGACAGAAATTAATACTTGTATGTAAACTACGAAAAGTAAGAAAGGGAAATGAAAAAATGTCCAGTACAGATAGTCATGTACTACACACTCTACCTGTTCGACCCCTTGCCATCAAACTTCGTCTGTCCGGCATGAAATGTCCCTAGTGTAAATTGGGACTTACACTAAAAGAATCGAAAAATTTAAAAGGGAACAAAATGAGATAGTAACATTCTGTAAAAATTTTGATTTTTAGCCCTATGTATTTCTTATAGGAAAATTCCAACATTTTTGCAAATTGATGTTAAATGTTGACAAGTGTGAAAAGGCCATTAGAGTGCTATATGCGGCTGTGCCGAATCTTTGATACCCTCAACCGACAGTTCGAATGTTTAAGGAGTAATATCTGTATGATGTCTATTTATTATTATTATCTTAAACTGTGACGATTTGTAATTAATTATGGTTTTAGGCGACTAAACTGTTTTCCGGTAGTAGGGTTTATATAGGGCCTAGGGTAAATTATGGACCGATCATCACGATATGATGTTGGGCCTGTTCGTAAATTCATCACTGCAGTGCATCACACAACCAAACATTGCTTTGCACGGCCAATTTAAGTTTGCTGTTGATCTTTTTTGGCAGAAGCCATTTCTCCACTCCGTATTTAAAACTTGGTTGTGCGTCATCTGCTTAAGCAAAGTTTTTTAGGGCATTTACATTTTCATTTGCAGCGCAGTGATGCATTTACGAACAGGCCCGTTATGATAGCATTATTAATTATAGTTTTAGGTGTACTAAACTGTTTTCCGGGAGTAGGGTTTCAATGGGGCCTAGGGTAAATTATGAACGGATCATCACGAAATTTAACAGCGTGATTTCCAGTCAAATAAAACAAGTTTTTGCAAAATTTTTTCTCATTCCGTGCCTTGTTCCAGCATTTATGTTATTTTTTGTAACAAAATTATCAATTTTTTTAGGTGGTGGTTCCACATTTTGATTCATAGCTCTGGTCCCACTGAACCGATTTTGCTGGATTTCAATCCCAAACTGTTTAGGATAAGTACAAGCAATTTGGCACCAAGTTTGTTCATTTCTTTTGAGTTGTTCGAGAGTGAGCGTGTTTTCAACAGACGGGCAGACGTACAGACGGACAGACAGACGGTTATGGCTAAATCGACTAGAATTACTCAAGGACCCTGAATATATATAGTTTATGGGGTCTGAGATGAATAATAAAAAAGTTTCACACGGAATGACAAACTTAATATACCCTCTTCAAAACTAATTGTGGTGGAGGGTATAATAAATAACATATTCTTCATCACGTTTTGCAGCACACTTTGATTTTTGTTAAAAGTATTTTTTGACGTAAACGGTGATATAACTTCCATTTTTGTTGTAATGTTGTATTTGTTGCCGTAACGATGCCACCTGCTTATTCCACCATGCTTGCATTGTTTGTCTAGGTTTATGTCAAAGTTTTGTTTATGTTTACGAAAATTCCACGTTTTGTGCTGAGATTATTCTATTTTATTAAAGTTTTTGATAATTTTAAATTAAAATAAATAAGATATTGACAATAATTAAATAAAAATTGGCTAAAAATTTATTTATTTCATCACGTTCAGCGGCATGCTTTGATTTTTGTTTAAAGTGTTTTTGACGTAAACGGTGATGTAATTTCCATTTTTGTTGCTATGTTGTATTTGTTGCCGTAACGATGCCACCTGCCTATTCCACCATGTTATATTCTTTTTAGCTGTCAAAAGTTGTTTACATTTTGCTTACATGTGCATGTGTATGTTTGTTTACGTTTTCTTCCTTTTGCTTTGTATACACACAAAAAATTCATAGGTAAAATTACCCAAAAATGGTTTAAAATTAACTATGAGCAAGGGTAGTATGGCAGTATCCAAGTTTCTTAGGTAATATTAATATTAACTTAGGTAATTTCCATGTTCGAAAAAGTATCTAAAAATTATGTTAAATTTACTTTAAAACTTTACCAATGTTATCAAAATTAATTTATATTTATATTTTTGGAAAATTATCTAAGTTAAATATTGTACAAAAACATAGATTTTAGGTAAATTGACTAATCTTTTTTGATAAAATAGACATTAAAAAAAAACTCTATTTAATTTTTTTTGTTTATTTCAATCATAAACATCGTTAAGATAAGTTTAGTATATTTGTCATCAAGCATCATCTAAAATATTGACAGTGATCAATGTATCACCTTCATTTTCATTTAAACTTTGAGTGTTCAAATAACAGTTTTACCCTCAGCACATTCATCCATATCATGGTCGACTTCAGTTTAAAGGCTTTTCGGCGCTATTATTTTGTTCCTATTTACCAAGTCATTTACTCTAAATTCTTAGTCCATTTCCTCTAAGTTCTAGCCTGTAAAATTATTGATGTTTAACCAAATTAGTTATATATGTATATTTGCCGGTACAAACAATTTATAATTGTACCAGTTTCTCGGCTGCCTTGTTTTTGTCCAACCACTTTGGGTCTCGCTGAAGCCACTTCCTGATATCATTGATTTCGTCATCTGATTTTCCTAGATTTTTAATGGGAGCAAGTTTTTCTTTCAAAGATATTTTTAGATTGGCCTGTAGTGGATTCTCTTATTTCTGAAAAAGTTGTTTGTTATTTTAAAATATTTTACATAAAAACCATCCTACCTTTTTTACATATATTTTCGTACATTTTATATTTTTATACGCGAGGTTCGTTTTATATTTTTTCTTTAAATTAAATTTTAATATGAACGTTTTTTTTACAAAAAAAAATTCCAATTGACAACAAAAAAAATTTCATGCATAAAAACAATCGAAGAAGATACCTAACACGATTAGTTATATTAACAAAAATTTTAGGTAATACTTATTGTATATAAATTTATTTATAACCAACTGTTTTAGATAATTAAACTTAGTTTTTTCTTTTCATATTAAAATAAATTACCAATGCACGCCATGGTAAAATTACCTAAACTATTTTTTTGTGTGTATATGGTAGTAAGTTTTTGACAGCTAAAAATAAATTTTACACAAACAAAATACATGTAGTTTTTTGTTTTTGTACAAGTAAGCAGACCTGATAGATGGGCCTTGCCCTGCAAATAATAGGACCAGTCCAAACAAAACAAGTAAGAGTGCTATATTCGGCTGTGCCGAATCTTATATACCCTTCACCATTTTGCGAGCAGAATACAGAGCAACTAGACAAAAACTAAATAAAACTGGAAAATATTTTTTTTTTAAATAAGAGACAACCGGTTTTGAACTTCGCTTTTCATAAGGGCCCAGAATATATATACTTTATAGGGTGTAGGATCAATATTGTAGAAATTACAGTTATATATAACTTTTTTACCTTCGGTGAAGGATATAAAAGAGTAATTTTCGGGAATTCAGGGGTCTAATCACCGCATTCGATACTATCGTATCGAATAAACTATTGAATTTTTTTGCATACGATAGACACTGGCATATCGAATGAAAACTCGATAAATGTAATGTCGAGTTACTCGATGTCGAATGCTATTATTTCAAATTCAATACATTTCATTCGATATCAAGTTTCAAGATACCAAAATAAATAATTTCGATGAATTTTGCTCGATATCGTATGCGGTGATTAGACCCCAGTATTTCAATAACTCATACAAATTTCCGATATTTTGGTATACAAGTCATATACATAGGACATATGGCAGCCCTAAAATTTAGGTTTTTAAAAAAATTTTGATGTTTTTTAGCCCATTTTTGGAGTATTTTGCTCATAAATTACCCATTATCTAACCGATTTGATATTTTTATATACCGACGTGTTAAGGAAGAATTTTACCATTAACTTAAGTTATATTTATATATAATCATTTATATATACTTGTATACATATATTTTAACAAAGTTAATTATAAAAAAGAGTAATTTTTGGGGATTCAGTATTTCGGTTGTAACTCTGCCATTTTTTAACCGATTTGACAGATTTATATTACCGACGTACCATTTAATTGAGTTATAACGCTTGAACTCGGGGAGATCTATGGTTCCCGAAAGAGGGTATTTAAAAAAAAAATTAATTTTGGTCATAACTTTTTTGTATCTGATCCGATTTTTCCGAGTTTTTTATAAAATATGTTCCAATATTT
This sequence comes from Pollenia angustigena, assembly GCA_930367215.1. NCBI lineage: Eukaryota > Metazoa > Arthropoda > Insecta > Diptera > Polleniidae > Pollenia > Pollenia angustigena. The sequence goes on from OV884059.1 coordinate 34,761,784, forward strand.
TGGTATATAAATCCTATCCAGAGGACATATGGCAGCCCTAAAATTTAGGTTTTTATACAAATTTTAATTTTTTTTGTACGGGAGGTACCACGCCCACTTCTCCAATCCCGCCCACATTTTGTAGGATGATGTGTATTGGCAACCTAAATTGGAAACTTTGGCTTTTGCCGTTCCAAAGATATGCAGCAAAAAGTAATAAAAATACAACAACCACAAGGGATTTTTGGAAAAAAATTAGAGGTAGTCGTGGTTTTTTGGTCATATCTCAGCCATTTGTGGACCGATCTGGCTGAATTTCAATAGCAAACTTAAACGGAGAAAATGTAACATAAATATACATCAACCTTGTAAACATCATTTCTGGGGTTTTCGGAAAACCCATTTCAACATACACACGGACGGACGGACAACCGGATTTGAACTTTGCTTTTCATAAGGACCCAGAATATATATACTTTATAGGGTGTAGGATCAATATTGTGGAACATTGAACGGAATGACAAAGTTATATATACCCTCTTACCTTCGGTGAAGGGTATAAAAATGGTCTATTTAACATTACGATGTCCTAGGAGAGGACCATATAACCCACCTTTGGACTACTAAGGAGTAGTCCATTTGTTTGGAAATTTTACTTTCAATTTAACAGCTGAGTACAAGTTTGTCTTTATAAATTGTGTTCTTGTCACAACTACGTCACAACTTTCAATTGAAAGGCACAACTTGATCGTGTGGCTGTCAAGCAAGCAAATGCCCAAGGAACATTAACACAAGGTAGACTCATTTGGGAGAGTAGACCAGAGAACGGCTTTGTGCAATTGCAAAAAAATCTCATTCAATGAACAGCAACAAATACCTACACTCGCTTGCGGTCATACAATCATACTTGCGCAACCGCAAACATTCGCTGCTGGTTTGCAGTCATTCAAATAATGCACATCGTGCTTTGTTATTTATACCATCGTTAGCTTCGTTTTTTAATAAAGATGTTTGTGTGTTCGGTGCGACAATGATTGTTTTGGTAAAGAAAAAAAAAAAAAAAAATACAAACAAAAAAGCCAGAAATTAAGCAATCATTACAAGAAAAAAAATTTAAATGAAACTAAACCAACATAATGATGCAGGTACAAACAATTTTCATAGAAACAGAATACTTTTTCTTATCATCTTAAAAAGTACAGTAGTTCTGTATGTACAATGTATTCTTGTTATTGTTGTTAATTTTAACAAAGCGTCTCATCGAGTGGTTTATTGTTGTTTTTGTTGTTAATGTTAACAAAGCGTCTCATCCAAAATGTATTAACAAAGTGACCTCAGTACTACAACAATGAAACAATAAAAAAACCAACAGGCATTTTGTTGCTAGAATTGAGACGGCAAGTGTCAAAATGCCTTATAAAAAAAGTAAATAAAGAAAAAAAAAAAAAAAAAAAAATTACGACAAACGTCACAAACGAAGAAAATCACTGCAAACAGCTGCGCTTGTGAGGTCACTTTATTAGTACATTCTGGACAATGACTACTTGAATGCAAAAGTATAAGAATGTGTGCCTTTTGAATTTACACAAGTGTGTTATATTGCGTGCGCAACAAAAATGCAAAAAAAGCACTTTCAATAAAAAACGAATCCATGCAAAAATCAAATGTGTACGAAACGGTGTAAAAATTACCAACGTTGAACTTTGTTTTGCAGGCAAAGAGTGAATGTAAATTTGAGCGTATGAATAAATCAAGAAAAATTGTGATTTTGCAGTTCTCTGGAGTAGACATGCTGCTCCAAGAACGATAGAAATAAAGATTACGACATCAGACAACCTTCGATCACATTGGCTAATAATTTTTAGCTCTCAAAGTGTTATGTTTATGTGTTAACATGACAGCGGCACAATTTATTATTTTTCTATTTAAATTATTTGAAAACTGAAAATTTTTTATTAGAAGTTACTTTTTTCTTCATAGTTTCATATTTAACTTACATAAATAAATATTATCTCTATATAAGCTATAGTTAAAAATATAGAAATTTAATTAAAAGGACGCAACACTTTAGTTTTTCGCACAACTTCCCCATTTGTTTTTTTGCGGCTAATTTGTTGGCATTTGCCCACTGCACACTTTATGTTTGTACTCTTTTTTGCTCTCTTCTATTTTTATTTTTCTTTATTACGCGACTTTAATCACAAGTTTGAACACTTTTAATAATATTTTTAATATAAGATTTTAAGAAAATTTTTAATTTTTGACAATTGATAAAATATTTTTTATTTGAACTCTCTGAGTAAATTAATTGCAGGGCTGCCACCTATCACGTAATACATACATTTTTTGTAAGAAATAACGATTTTCACATATAAAAGAGACTTGGTAATCTTTACAAGGGAACTACTACGTCATCAAACGGTAAAACATGCGCAAGGCGTAATCTTTATTTCTATCATTCTTGTGCTGCTCTATTAAAAGAACCGAGTTGTCAAAATTGTCTTCATATAAAACAATAACAATTTAACGCATCCATCCAATTTAACGTTTCCCATACGTTTGGGTTACTTTTGGACTAGTCCTGGTCCCTTGTGGGCTACTCTTTACACGCGTGTTTGGACTGGTCCTATTATTTGCAGGGAAATGTGATTTGTGTGCATGTATGTGTGACAAAAAACCGAAAACGTAAACAAAAATATACATGTATAAGGAAAATGTAAACAACTTTTGTCATCGTTGAGGAATAAACAAAATAAACATCTGTAGCTCGTTTCTGTATTTCTCGCATCGTAAAATTTCTTACATGAAGTGTGAAACAAAAAATTCCATCGTTTCTCGATTTATGAGATAAAAGTGTTTCTGTATTTGAATGCGAAAACAGACACAACAAATTCTGTTTATACAGTGCCCATGTTCTGTAACTCTCGCGTCGAGAAACTTTCGATTGAAATGTGTGAAATGAAACAAAAATGCCGTATATTGAAACAAACAGCTGTTTTTCTCACTAAACTGTGTCTGTAACTTTTTTTTGCGAGTACAAACTGTCACGTAAGGAAATTACTCGCCAATTTACAGAAAAAGTGTGTCTGTAACATTTTGGTGAGAAAAGTTCCCGCTTTGAACTGTCAAGTAAACTCACGAATATAAATGGAGCGAGAAAAAATTTTAACACCAAAAAACAATTAAAAATGCAAATAATACTAATAATATATTGTTTTTGGGACATTTTTTCATTGTTAAATTATTTTGCTTTTAACATTTTTATAAAATATATAAATGTTTTTAAAGCGCTTTTGGAAGCAACACACATTAAAGTCGCACTTTACATTATTTGGTATAGCCGACGGTTGTATTTTCGCCGCCGCCGTTGAAAAATGTTCAATTTCAGTAATTTGTGGTCGCCGTCAACGATATGAGTTACTGGCGTTCTCAACATCTGCAATGGCACATCGGCTTCGAGTGCAATGTTATGACATTTATAACGTAACGACGTAATCTCTTTTGAAAGTTTTCGACATGAGTCACAGACACAGTTTTTTCTCACTTTTCGAGAAACGATGGAATATTTTGTTTCACGTCTTTTCGACGCGATAAATTCTCACTAAAGTTACAGAACATGGGTACTGGAATATTTCCAGTAATTAAGTGTCAAATAAAAGCGAAACGTCAACAAAAGAAATAAATATAATAAAAACAGGGTGCCAGAATCGGCGAGTTATCTTCATCTTGACGATTTTTTGTTCCGATATTAACAAAGTGACGTTTTGATGATTTTTGCTAAAAAAGTGACGAAAGCAAAAACATAATCAAAAATATTTTATCATTTTGTCGTTACTTTCTATAGAAATTCATCTTGAATTTTTAAATTTCAAACACTTCTATTTTGTGGCGTTGAAAATTTAAAAAAAAAAAATAATATGAATGTCTGTAGAAAGCAACAACAAATTTATAAAATATATTTGAATTTGTTTTTGCTTTTAATGAAATTGTTGGCGTTGCGTTTTACACTATAAGCCCCTTAGTCTTTGAAATAAGATAATTGTAAATATTTTTATATGTTTGTTTATTGAAAAAAAGATGTCTTTAGAAACAAGGGTTAAATCTTTATATTTATCCCTATTGTGAAAATTGTCCTCGAAATTGTTTGTCTCTTGCCTAAAAAATGTATCGGCATAAGCAAAATTTCGAGGAAAAGTAATGACCGACTTGGCTTATTTTGAAGATTTAATACTTCTTATATACATATACAAAATATGATTGATATTTGATATTCTTATCTTATATGTACACTTTTGTGCCAAAACCATTATTCCGGCAAGAAAGAAATTTGTTTGTCTCCCAGTAAAAACTTTTTCAAAATGGATAGCTTCTTTCACTCGTTATTTAGTACCTTTCTTCCATAAGAACTTCGATAACTACTTTTTTCTGGATGTATTTGGAAAAAAATGACTTACTTTTGAATTTGTTCATTTTGGCACAACCCTTGTAAAATGCATTCGTTTTTCAGTAGAATTGTATGTAGTGCTTTTATGTGTTTCTGATTACTTAACATTGTATTTCAGGTAAAAAAGAAAAAGATTATAGGAATAGGTAAATTAAAGATTTATATCTCAGCCATTTGTAAACCGATATAGTTAAATTTCAATAATATACTATTTCCAACTACATACGATATAAATATAAAACAACGTTGTCACTATCAATTCCATAAAAACCCAGAATATTTATAATACTGTTATCAAAGCTGATTTAATTTAAAAATTTTCCATTTTGATCACGGTTTTTATAAATATGTATATATCTATTTTAAAAAAGGATGTATGTTTATTTTATTAAGCTTGGTTTATTTTTGCTTTTGTAAAAATATTTATTTTATTTTTTGTTTAAAATGATATTTGATCATGCCTTTGTGTAACTTCTCCATGGAAAAATAACAATTTGAAATTGTTATCGGATTAAAGAAAATAAATAATTTTTTAAAAACTAATCCTCCAGCTTAACAAAATAAATATATAAATTTAATGAAATTATTAAATACCCATGAACTTTAACTATGTTTTTGTTTGATTATGTTTTAATAAAAGTCGAAACAAGTTTGTTTAAAATTGATTTTAAATTGCACGATTCTTAAAACAAAAAAGACGATATTTTTTATTTTTTTCTCAGGAAATTGACGATTTTCACACAAATTTATCTGGCAGCACTGATGAAAACCAAAACAAGCAAAGGCTAAAATAAATTTAAAATAACAAAATATAACAATTGTTTTTTGTTTATTTTCATCATATAAATTATGCATTCATCATGTATATTCCTTCTATTTTTTTTATTTATTTTAAAAAAATAGTATGTGAAAATATTTTAAATTCAAAATATCTACATTTTGTTTTTCTCGCCACCAATTTCAAATGTGACTTATTTTGACAGTTCTTGAAAGAAACTTTTCGGAAAATATTGTTATAGAAACACTTTTTCTCGCATCCTTCCAATAATTGCTGGAAAATTATTTAAATGACAGATAATTCTCGCAAAAAAAAGATACAGAAACACTTGTGTAAGAAAAATCATTTTTTGTTTCATTTCACACTATTTTTGTTGCAATTCACACGTTTCATGTGAAAAGTTTTACGATGTGAGAAATACAGAAACGGGCTACTGGCTTCTTGCGCAGACCTATTGGATAGACCTTGAACGCACACATGTTCAAATTTTGGCTCATATACACACATGGAACACACGCACAGAGGAGTATTTGGCCTGAAAAGCTGGCCAAAATTATTAAACGTGTTTTTTGAATTAAAAGTTTTAGTTTTTTGATAGTTTTAGGTGTAGTATGATATAAAAAGTCTAGTGGCAGATTTTGAAAAAATTACACTGCGCAACAAAAAAATCTACCCTAGAAATAAAAGTATGTGGACTATATGGATTATGATGCCCTTAATTCAAATCTGTTTTCCGTTTTTCTCTAGTACGTAAGGATTTTCTTTTAAAGGCGTGGCATACTTCACCCACTTAATCGTTGGGTTGCCTTATATATTTTGCCTTGAAAACGTGTTCTCCGATTTTAAAAGCAGGAGGATCAGAAGATGCGCCGGAAAATTCTGCTTATACTAACCATACACATTTATTTTATATCTATTACTATTTTGGAGTTATTAAAAATTGAATGGCGAAAAAAAAATTTACATGCAAAATGCGTAAATTTTTTTGTTTTCAAAATGCAATAAAAAAATTTAAGAACCAAAAAGTTTAAATTTTTAAGATTTTTCTAAAAGCCACATTGCTAAGGAATAAAAGTTGGTATAAATCGCAAAACTCAATTAACAAATGTTGATTTTAAAAGTTTAAACTCATTCTTGACAGACTGTATGTACATACATACATATGATTTACAGTCTAATTAAAAAAAAAAAAAATTGGAAAATTATATATTATTTATATATATATATTATTTATTATTTAATATATTATATATTATTTAATACTTTAAAAACGAAAAGTTAAACTAATAAAAATTCCTTACTAATTATTATGTCGTATGTGTATCCTCATTAGCTGCATCATCGGTGTCAGGAAGAAGAAGTGTGATGGTTTCTGATGAAAAAGCTTTTTTATTATTCCGTTCTCTTTGCGTACTGCAGCTTATAAAAGGGTCACTGCTCAGAAATAACCTATTCAAGACATCTCTATTTGTATCGCTTCTGCTGAATTTCCTCGAATAATTCGTGCGATATAATCGTAAGTGCTTATTTCTGGCCTCGGCAGCTTCTTCTGACAATTGTCCAATTGGCAAGATTGCTTGCTTTATAACACTACCGCCATGAATAAGAATATTGTGCATCGTAGGACTCATGGGGTGCCAGTTGTAAAGTTGCACATATATTTCGGCAGTTTTATGTGCATATTCCTCAAATTTCTCAATATTAATTCGGTGTCCGCTAGTTATTGCTTCCAATATTATTTTCAGGCGGTTGATTAATTCTTCATTTATTCCAGTGATTTTCGATGCAGTTGCTGGGTCCGAAAAAAATCTTCTTGATGTGTTGCCATCATTAGTGCTACCGTATCCTGGTTTTGGAACATCTACAAGTATTCCTATCTCGTCTTTAAGTCTTTTTTGGATGAATATCTTCCTCTCTTTAACAATTGCTTTATCTTCATCGCTCCTTGCTTGCCACTTTTTAATTGGCAGTTTATATGAGAGATGAAGTATCGATTCTAAAAAGCGTATGCGTGCATGTAAAGTTGATAGTCCAAAACTCAAGGCATCACAGTTCAGACGAACATTATTCTGCAACGTGTTAAAATCTTTCGAAGTTTGACCGCAAATGTAACATCTCATTGTCGATTTTGTGTCCGTTGCAGCATTGCATACTTTTCCGTCGACCATTGTCATTACCATCGTGTGTTTAATTTGTGCAATTTTTCCACTACACGGTACTTCGCTTTTCTTTAAAAATTCAATTTGATTATTTATGTGTCCTACGTGATGTCAGTTGTTTCCTGCACAAAACGGATGCGGATTGGTCTACACAGCCTAGTTGAGGGTGGTGTTTGATTTCGCCATATCGTTTTAATTTTTCCATTAGTATTTGTGATTAGTTTAATTGGTACACAACTGCTTTGGAATATATTAGCGTCACTAACATCTTCGTTTTCGAATTTCTGCTTATAACATGATTGGTGCGATCCGTCACAGCCCCATTTGGTTATAAGAAATTTAGCTCTTCATAGTCTAACTGCTGCAAAACCTCTTTAAGGTATATACATACATAGGTTGCTGTATGGTCGAGGAGAGCTTGGAGCTTCACTTCCGCTAATGTTTCAGTAACGGTTATGGCATCTTCATTGGGATAACAATTTTTTTTTGCATTTTTTAGTAACGAGTAACATGGATACACATTTTTATTGGCATTGTATAAAATTTCATATTGCTTTTTCGTGAGCTCTGCATTGACAAAGAGTGCTAAAGCTCCTTCCGCTGAAAGTTTATTCACAGGGTTGACTTCAGAAGTTGTTAATGATCGCTTGCAAATTCTTGCTTTTCTTGGGGATCTCGTTATATCCATTATTAATTTAGCCGCATCATTATGTCCCGCTGCTCTTTGACTCATGGGTGCAGCAAATGTGATCTCCTCTGTTGTTAATTGGTGACGAACTTTTTCAGTTTTTCTCCGCTTTGTTCTATCACTAGCTTCATTAAATTCTTTTCGTGGTCGCCCTGAAGACGAACTGCCAAATACTGGTATTGTTACAGTTCCTCCCAGCCATTTAGCGTTTGTGCTTAAAAAGCGGTCCTCTTTTCGTTGTGCCGAAAGCCAATATCTTTTGAAACAATTTTTGAAATTTTTCAAACACTGCTTCAGTGCTAATATGTCCCCATCCCCTTGACATTTTGAAATTTCGCAAAATTTTCTGACCAAAAAATCCAATTTCTCGTCCATGGTTCCAGCATTAGATTTTTTCATTATTTGGAATAGCTGTAATCTTGTGTAAACTTGTTCCATGTTGACTCTCGAAGTTACAAAACGGTTTTGATAAAAAATGGGTGCAATAACCCTTTATAAGTATTTTCAAGCGCATGCTTTTATGCCTTAATTGGATGGTAGCCTGATACCTGGGTGCCTATGTATTTTTTATGTACCTATATTTATTTTTTGTAAACTTATTTTTGTTTTTTAGAGCAGGCATATAAAAATATCTTTTATGGGGATGTGTGGGACATTCCCTTAAAACTATTTTGGATAATTAATTTATAAATACATATAGGCAGGTATTAATATTGTGAAGTGTTAAAAATGATGTGAATAACAGTTGAAATCAATAATTAAAAATACATAAAAGTTTATGACGATATAAAGGTATAAGAGCAAAATAGAAGAAATGTGAAAATTTAAAAAAATCGTCAAAAATAATGGCGCAAACTTGCGCACACTTTTTTTGGATTCTAAAATTAGAGATGCCAAATTTTATTGTGGTATCAAACATAATTCGTAGACATGCTAACCTCACCTTTAAAAACCTCTTCTTTTCCTTTTTTTGCAAAAAAAAGTGTATAATTTGTTTTTTTAGCTTTTGAACTGATATATTTTTGCTGATATAAATAACTTTTGATCAAACCTTTCAGCGAAAAAAAAAACTTTGTTAAACCTTTATTCGTTTAGCCGCAAAAAAATATCATATAAACATCCAGAAACCGAAATAAAACATTTAAATCTCATATAATTTTCTTCACTTTCCTGACTTTAGCAGGGTCTCAGAACTACAAATCGTAACTTAAAGTCTTCAAATTTACAATATAATGTAAAATATTGTTGTCTGTCGAGCTGCGTACTTAGTTCTTAAGATTTCTTAAAATTCAGTTTTGCCTTTTTGGCCAGCTTTTCAGGCCAAATACTCCTCTGTGACACGTGTAAAAGCCTGTGTTCCATGTGATAAATCAACAACGCTTTTTACTGACCATTTTGGATGCACCCAAATATCTCTGGAACTAACCGAACGATTTTTTGCACGCATCGTTCATTTTGCCCGGAAAACGATTTACTTTCAGAATATATACAGTTTATAGCGTGCAAAAGCCTGTGTTCCATGAGATAAATCAGCAACGCTTTTTACTTAGCATTTTGGATGCACCCAAATATCTCTGGAACTAACCGAACGATTGTTTGCACGCATCGCTTATTTTATGCAGAAAACGATTTACTTTCAGAATATATACAGTTTATAGCGTGCAAAAGCCTGTGTTCCATGGGATAAATCCGCAACGCTTTTTTCTGACCATTTTGGAAGCACCCAAATATCTCTGGAACTAACCGAACGATTTTTTGCACGCATCGCTCATTTTGTCCGGAAAACGATTTACTTTCATAATATATACAGTTTATAGCGTGCATAAGCCTGTGTCCCATGGGATAAATCAGCAACGCTTTTTACTGACCATTTTGGATGCACCCAAATATCTCGGGAACTAACCGAACGATTTTTTGCTCGCATCGCTTATTTTAAGCAGAAAGAGATTTACTTTCAGAATATATACAGTTTATACCGTGCAAAAGCCTGTGTTCCATAGGATAAATCAGCAACGCTTTTTACTGACCATTTTGGATGCACCCAAATATCTCTGGAACTAACCGAACGATTTTTTGCACGCATCGCTCATTTTGTCCGGAAAACGATTTACTTTCATAATATATACAGTTTATAGCGTGCATAAGCCTGTGTCCCATGGGATAAATCAGCAACGCTTTTTACTGACCATTTTGGATGCACCCAAATATCTCGGGAACTAACCGAACGATTTTTTGCTCGCATCGCTTATTTTAAGCAGAAAGAGATTTACTTTCAGAATATATACAGTTTATACCGAGCAAAAGCCTGTGTTCCATAGGATAAATCAGCAACGCTTTTTACTGACCATTTTGGATGCACCCAAATATCTCTGGAACTAACCAAACGATTTTTTGCACGCATCGTTCATTTTGTCCGGAAAACGATTTACTTTCAGAATATATACAGTTTATAGCGTGCAAAGCCTGTGTACCATGAGATAAATCAGCAACGCTTTTTATTGACCATTTTGGATGCACCCAAATATCTCTGGAACTAACCGAACGATTTTTTGCACGCATCGCTTATTTTGTGCGGAAAACGATCTACTTTCAGAATATATACAGTTTATACCGTGCAAAAGCCTGTGTTCCATAGTATAAATCAGCAACGCTTTTTACTGACTATTTTGGATGCACCCAAATATCTCGGGAACTAACCGAACGTTTTTGCACGCATCGTTCATTTTGTCCGGAAAACGATTTACTTTCAGAATACATACAGCCTGCGTTCCATGAGATAAATCATCAACGCTTTTTACTGACCATTTTGGATGCACCCAAATATCTCTGGAACTAACCGAACGATTTTTTACACGCATCGCTTATTTTGTGCAGAAAACGATTTACTTTCAGAATACATACAGTTTATAGCGTGCAAAAGCCTGTGTTCCATGGGATAAATCAGCAACGCTTTTTACTGACCATTTTGGATGCACCCAAATATCTCGGGAACTAACCGAATGATTTTTTGCACGCATCGCTTATTTTGTGCAGAAAACAATTTACTTTCAGAATACATACAGCCAGTGTTCCATGAGATAAATCAGCAACGCTTTTTACTGATCATTTTGGATGCACCCAAATATCTCTGGAACTAACCGAACGATTTTTTGCACGCATCGCCTATTTTGTGCAGAAAACGATTTACTTTCAGAATACATACAGTTTATAGCGTGCAAAAGCCTGTGTTCCATGGGATAAATCAGCAACGCTTTTTACTGACCATTTTGGATGCACCCAAATATCTCGGGAACTAACCGAACGATTTTTTGCACGCATCGCTTATTTTGTGCAGAAAACGATTTACTTTCAGAATATATACAGTTTATACCGTGCAAAAGCCTGTGTTCCATAGGATAAATCAGCAACGCTTTTTACTGACCATTTTGGATGCACCCAAATATCTCGGGAACTAACCGAACGATTTTTTGCACGCATCGTTCATTTTGTCCGGAAAACGATTAACTTTCATAATATATACAGTTTATAGCGTGCAAAAGTCTGTGTTCCATGAGAAAAATCAGCAACGCTTTTTACTGACCATTTTGGATGCACCCAAATATCTCTGGAACTAACCGAACGATTTTTTGCACGCATCGCTTATTTTGTGCGGAAAACGATTTACTTTCAGAATATATACAGTTTATACCGTGCAAAAACCTGTGTTCCATAGGATAAATCAGCAACGCTTTTTACTGACCATTTTGGATGCACCCAAATATCTCTGGAACTAACCAAACGATTTTTTGCACGCATCGTTCATTTTGTCCGGAAAACGATTTACTTTCAGAATATATACAGTTTATAGCGTGCAAAGCCTGTGTACTATGAGATAAATCAGCAACGCTTTTTATTGACCATTTTGGATGCACCCAAATATCTCTGGAACTAACCGAACGATTTTTTGCACGCATCGCTTATTTTGTGCGGAAAACGATCTACTTTCAGAATATATACAGTTTATACCGTGCAAAAGCCTGTGTTCCATAGTATAAATCAGCAACGCTTTTTACTGACTATTTTGGATGCACCCAAATATCTCGGGAACTAACCGAACGTTTTTGCACGCATCGGTCATTTTGTCCGGAAAACGATTTACTTTCAGAATACATACAGCCTGTGTTCGTTCCATGAGATAAATCATCAACGCTTTTTACTGACCATTTTGGATGCACCCAAATATCTCTGGAACTAACCGAACGATTTTTTGCACGCATCGATTATTTTGTGCAGAAAACGATTTACTTTCAGAATACATACAGTTTATAGCGTGCAAAAGCCTGTGTTCCATGGGATAAATCAGCAACGCTTTTTACTGACCATTTTGGATGCATCCAAATATCTCGGGAACTAACCGAACGATTTTTTGCACGCATCGCTTATTTTGTGCAGAAAACAATTTACTTTCAGAATACATACAGCCTGTGTTCCATGAGATAAATCAGCAACGCTTTTTACTGACCATTTTGGATGCACCCAAATATCTCTGGAACTAACCGAACGATTTTTTGCACGCATCGCTTATTTTGTGCAGAAAACGATTTACTTTCAGAATACATTCAGTTTATAGCGTGCAAAAGCCTGTGTTCCATGGGATAAATCAGCAACGCTTTTTACTGACCATTTTGGATGCACCCAAATATCTCGGGAACTAACCGATCGATTTTTTGCACGCATCGCTTATTTTGTGCAGAAAACGATTTACTTTCAGAATATATACAGTTTATACCATGCAAAAGCCTGTGTTCCATAGGATAAATCAGCAACGCTTTTTACTGACCATTTTGGATGCACCCAAATATCTCGGGAACTAACCGAACGATTTTTTGCACGCATCGTTAATTTTGTCCGGAAAACGATTAACTTTCATAATATATACAGTTTATAGCGTGCAAAAGCCTGTGTTCCATGAGATAAATCAGCAACGCTTTTTACTGACCATTTTGGATGCACCCAAATATCTCTGGAACTAACCGAACGATTTTTTGCACGCATCGCTTATTTTGTGCGGAAAACGATTTACTTTCAGAATATATACAGTTTATACCGTGCAAAAGCCTGTGTTCCAAAGGATAAATCAGCAACTCTTTTTACTGCAATTTTGGGTGCACCCAAATATCTCGGGAACTAACCGAACGATTTTTTGCACGCATCGTTAATTTTGTCCGGAAAACGATTTACTTTCAGAATATATACAGTTTATAGCCTGCAAAAGCCTGTGTTCCATGAGATAAATCAGCAACGCTTTTTAATGACCATTTTGGATGCACCCAAATATCTCTGGAACTAACCGAACGATTTTTTGCACGAATCGTTCATTTTTTCCGGAAAACGATTTACTTTCTGTTATGGTTTAAGTTCAACCCAAAATATTGATTATAAAATACAAATAAAATAAGTTTATTCAATTCTAAAGTACAAATTACAAAAATGAAAAATTCTGATACAATATTAAATTAATATTTCAATGCAATATAGTTTTTATAAAATTATGAAAACTGAGTTAAATGTTTTACAAGTGTTTTAACTACAATATCTCCCTTTGTTTTAAGTAGCACTGTAGTCCTTCATCCACCCAGGAGGTTGTCGGTGTCTTTTGGGCTTAGATGGTTCTAAACTGCTTGTCGGAAGCGGTGTCATTGGATCACACTCAATCACATCCGATGTCGAGTGAAACGAAGAATCCTGTTCTGGCTGAACATTTGAATCACAGTCTATTTCTGCATCAGGCTGTATTTCATTTTGTGGATCTGCTAATGTTGGATCAGATTCGCATATAGGAACAATATCTGAGTTTCTACGTAGTTCAAACATTTCTAATAGTAAACTTGTTGAGTTTGTTTGTTCGTCCATTCCGAATCTTCTCTTAATTTGATTTGCATGAGAACGAATAAGCTTTTGTCTGTTTGTGTCATTAACAAGCACGTTGAAGTTAACAGTTCCTAAACGTTCCACTATTGAACCAGCTACCCATATATACTTGTTATTCCTAAAAATTTGAGCATATACTTTTTCATTAGGATTAAAGCTTTTATCTTTTGCTGCATGCTTTTTATTAAAAATTAATTCTTGTTGAATGTTACGTTTAATGGGTACTTGTTTCTGACGTTTGAGTAAATCCAAAGTGGTTTTAATTTTACGATTTAGAAATAATTCTGCTGGTGATTTCATTTCCAATCTCGGTGTTGTTCTATAAGTTTGAAGGAAAGTTTCCAAATTCATTTTACTTGTACCTTCATTTTTGAGTTTTTCAAGAGCACGTTTTAACGTTTGAACAAAACGTTCAGCTTGCCCGTTTGATTGTGGGTGATATGGTGCAGCAAATTTCAGCACATTGATGACAATTACGGACATAGGTAATAACATCTTCGTCGATGCCAGGCCAGTAAACATGGCTTCTTGCTAAAGATTTCATTCGTTCTTTACCTGGATGCCCTCTATGAAGTTCTTTCAGAATGCAGTTTCTAAATTTGGTTGGTATTACAATCCTATTAAAACATTAAACATCCTTTAACAACACTTAAATGATCTCTTCTTGCATAATATGGAGTAAGTGTTGACGATAACTTGTTGTTCCATCCACTGTTAAGTGCTGATATGACTGACTGAAGTGTATTACATTTGTTTGTTGCATGCAAAACCATATTAAAAGTTATTGGTAGTGAACTAAAATGAGCGGCTAACATTTCTGCACAATCTTCTTCCAATGTAGTGCAAGCAATAATAATATCTTCATCAGGTTTCATGTTAGAATCGATGAGCCTTAATAAAACATCTACACAACCAAAGTCTTTGGTGTTAACGTATTCGATTTTGAAATCATACATCATAAGTGTTAGCGCCCATCGCTGCAATCTATTTGTTGCATAAGCTGGAATACCAGATTTTCTGCCGAAAATTGTCAAAAGAGGTTTGTGATCAGTGCACAATATGAATTGTCGACCATAAATGTAACGGTGAAACTTCTTTACGGCAAATATTATAGCAAGATCTTCTTTCTCAATTTGAGAATAGTTCTGCTCAGCTGGTGTGAGTGTGCGTGAAGCATGTGCTATGACTTTCTCTGACTTGTCTGGATTTATGTGATAAATAAACGCACCAATGCCTTTACCTGATGCATCTGCTGCAACCTTTATTGGCAATGCCGGGTTATAATATGTAAGCAGTAAATCTGAACGCAATAGATTTTTGAATTGTTGGAATGATCTTTGGCATGCAGAATTCCACTCAAATGTGACATTTTCCTTTAATAGATTATCAAGTGGTGCTCTTAGATTAGTCATTTGATGAATGTATTTACTAAAGGGCTGCGCAAAATATTCTTAATGTTCTATGTTCTACTTCACACAACTATCAATTATATTATTTCACTGTAAACATACATAGCAAAACAAACATAACAACACATTACTTCCACCAAAACAAAACAAGCATAACTTGAAAAGTTTTTCTCTTCTGCTTTGTTAGTGCTTGCATTATCAAAACAAACAGAATATCAACACAAAAACAGACAATGAAATAAAGAAACGGTAAATTATAGTAAAAGCATCGAGTGCACTAGAACATTAAAAAAAATAAAAAAATTGATATTTTTGAATTATTTCCTAAATGTACCTACATATATTTTATTTTAGTCGACCTTTATTATTTTATTATGTATAACTAAATTATCAAGCTTGAGGTCTTGTTTTATTTTTATATAAAACTTTAAACGTTTATTTAACCAATAATTCTAATTCTAGGTAAATAATTATTAATATTTTGTTGCTATAAATTTTCCCAAAAAATTGTGAAACACACCATTAGATTTTATTTTTTATATCTATGAAAATAATGAATTCTTCTTAATTTTATTTAAATATCAGACCTAAGTACCTTTATATGTATGTAAATAATAAACAATAAATTTTTGCAAATAAAAATTAATATTACATATAAATTTTTTTAAGCTTTTTCATATTCATTACAAAACGAAAATGTTTCTCACTTTGCAATTCTCTTTGGTATATGTTTACAATCAAAACATTCAAACATGCTTGGAATGTTCTATTTCTGTTTTAATGTTCTACTTCATCTTTGTTCTAATTCAGCTTTATTTTAGTTCAGCATTGTTCTAGTGCAGTTTTGTTCTATTCTTCTATATTTTGATCGTAAAACAAAACAATTGTTTTTGGAAGTATGTGTTTTGTAATGAGAGAGTAATAAACACACACTATCTAAATTCAATGAAATTGCTTGTAAGCAATATTTCTTGTGCTTGTGCATCTCTTTAGTATTTACCATAATAGTTTATCGCCCCAAGGAATGACCTTAGTTCTGATATTGATTTTGGTGGTGGTAAATCCAGAATAGTTTTTATCTTGTCAGGGTCTGGTCGTATTCCATTTTCTGACAAGATATTTGACTTCTTTGGCGAAAAACTTTTCATACTTGATATGAAAATTGAACTCACGTAGTTTTTGCAAAACCTTATTGAAATTTTCTAAATGCTTTTCAATTGTTGAACCACCAATAATTATATCGTCGATATAAGCTGCTGCATCATCTATTCCAGTGAGCATTGTATCCATGATTTGCTGAAAAGCGTCTGGACCACTTTTTACACCAGGAGCTAACCGGTTAAAAGTAAATAGTCCTCTATGTGTGTTTATTGTTAGCAGTTTGGCTGAATCTGATGTGACTTCTGTTTGGAGATAAGCATCTGAGAGATCAATATGAGTATACATGCAACTGTTAGCAAGTTTTGCATATAGATCTTCTGCTCGGTGAAGTGGGTATTTATGTGGTTCCAAAACATCATTAAGTCCAGTTGAATAATCCCCAGATATACGAATTTTTCCGTTCGGTTTTCTTACAGCTACAATTGGTGCTGCCCAATCCGAGAAATCAACGGGTGAAATTATTCCTAACGACTGTAGACGGATAACTTCATCTTCTATTAGAGGTAGCATTGCATATGCCACTGGTCGTTTAGCTCTAAAAATTGGTTGAACGTCCTCCTTAAGATGTAGTTGAACCTTTATTTTCGTACATTTTGCTGGTGTGTCTTGAAAAATATCAGCAAAATTTCTTCGTATTTGATTTATAACATCTGAGCCAACTTTATCTCTTTTTATTTGGCAACAAATTTTATTTAATGGTTGGTCCCATATGCGAAAAATATCACACAAATCTGTACCAAATATTAAAATCGTATCAATTTCTACAACAGAAAAACTACATAATTGTACTTCACCTTTTAGCCTGACTTGACAATCAAACTCGGCTAAAAGTTTGATTTTGTTGTTTGATGCACTCGTTACAAAACGATTATTGAAATGTTTTTTAGGTTTTCCCATTTGTATCCAAAGGGATTTTCCAATCATTGAAACATCTGATGCTGTATCCACTTGAAGTTTAACATCAAATGCATGATTACGTTGACCAGAAGACAAAGGGTTTATATTGACCATGACGTATTTGCGCCTAGATGCGTGCGAAATCTTGTTGATTTAAACAACATTTGATTGTGGACAGCCTGATTTGTTTTTCTTGTTTTTCTTCTTATAGGAACATTTGTTTTTAATTGAAATATTTTTACCTGGGCTTTTGCAGTATCCCTCTTTATGTCCAACAACGTTGCATTGACCACATTTATGATTAACGTAAGTGCAATATTTTGTATAATGAATCGAGCCACAGTTCCAACATGGCGTCTTTGGAACTTTATTATTATCATCATGTTTAAATTTTTTAAAATTTGGATTTGTTTTCATAACGTTGACTGACGTTGTGTTTTCCTCCACCATAGCATTATCACGTTTCAGATGCATCATTCTCTGAGCCGTTGTCACTAATTTGTCAACTGTCTGACTTGAATCATCCTCAAGAATTGATAGAGATTTCATACGGACCTCCATATCTGAATGAGATTGTAGCCCACATACAACAACTAGACATTTGAACTGATCTGCATTCATTCCCGATAGACTGAACTGCTCACATGATTGATTAATACGAGCTGCATAAGATACCAAATCCTCTTGTGGATTTTTAACTGTTTGCAGGCATTTATACCGCATACTGAACAAGGATTCTTCAATACCAAACATGCTTTTTAGGATTTTGATTGTTTCAGCAAACGAAATATCCCTTACATTTTTCGGAAGAATGTAAGCAGCATATTTTCCATAAGCGATTGTATTCAACTTTCTCATCAAAAGTCTTACTCGAGCTGCATCGTCTAAGTTTTTACCATCTACTAAAAATATATCTTCATGACGGCTGTACCTGTAGCATATAACCTATGTTAAAATTTTCATCGTATGGGCAGATGTTAGTTTTCAATTTGAATATAGCAGATGCACGCTTGTAGACCGGCTTACTTGCTCGTCGGAGGGAGGGTTCGATGGCCATATCAAATCGTTACCCTGTAGCTACGTATAAATTTATTTAAAATGCGTGCGTAAACAGAAACAATAAAGAAAAGCAGAAGAAATAACATTTTTTCTTATTAGAATATTTAACAGATTGGGTATAAAAGGTGTTATTAATAAAGCAATCTGTTTCCCACCCAGCCATGATCATGGTTTTTACATCCCAAAGAAAAGACAAAGTCATTTTCAAAATTTCCATGATCCCCAATATTTTCACAACTAAGTTCTACCACAAGTGGTTAAAAATTAAACAGTTATTCAGATAGGATTATTTCGTAGACCGGTGTAATTATTTTTTTTTTTAAATTTTGTTTTCATTAAGTGCTTCAATAAAGTTCTTTTTTTTATATTTTAAACTATTTAACCTTATTTAAATGCTCGTTTTCTTATTAAATTTTAAATATTTTGAGCAGGGCTTTTCTATTTTTTTCAGAACGCAAATTCTAAGCATATGTAGTTAAATTTTTGCACTTTTCACCAATTTTATTTCTCCCCTTTTTCTTATGACCGTAGATAATACACCTTTACACACAGATTTATGACGATCCTTTACGATTGACCTTTCATCGACAACCGATAAACAGATTTTATGTGAATTTAAAATAGCATACTGGCAGAAGTTGTATATCATAGCATCAAAGGTTAGGCAGAATACAATGGTTAGCTATAGCTGGCAAATCTGTTCGAAATATAAATGTTCAAGACAATCAGGGCTATGACACAAACATTTTCCTATAGAAACTTGACTATAAAATTACCTTTATTTGGCACCGAGTAGAGTGTAACTTCAGATTATAAAGGAATCTAAAAACTCTCTTTCCTCCTTAACTCAAATTAGCAATTTATGGAATCCAATAAATGTGTAACAAAATAGCTACATAATTTACAAGCCCAGTTTTAGTAAAAACAAGTAAGAGACAACCGGTTTTGAACCTCGCTTTTCATAAGGGCCCAGAATATATGTACTTTATAGGGTGTAGGATCAATATTGTATATACCTTTTTACCTTCGGTGAAGGGTATAAAAAGAGTAATTTTCGGGAATTCAGGGTTCTAATCACTGCATTCGATACTATCGTATCGAATAAACTATTGAATTTTTTTGCATACGATAGACACTGGCGTATAAATGTAATGTCGAGTTACTCGATGTCGAATGCTATTATTTCAAATTCAATACATAAATGTAATGTCGAGTTACTCGATGTCGAATGCTATTATTTCAAATTCAATACATTTCATTCGATATCGAGTTTCAAGATACCAAAATAAATAACTTCGATGAATTTTGCTCGATATCGTATGCGGTGATTAGACCCCAGTATTTCTGTTATAACTCATACAAATTTCCGACATTTTGATATATAAGTCATATCGATAGGACGTATAGCAGCCTATAATTTAGGTTTTTATAAAAATTTTGATGTTTTTTAGCCCATTTTTTGAGTATTTTGCTCATTAATTACCCATTATCTAACCGATTTGATATTTTTATATACCGACGTGTTAAGGAAGAATTTTACCATTTACTTAAGTTATATTTATATATAAACTTGTAAATATATGTTTTAACAAAGTTAATTATAAAAAAGAGTAATTTTTGTGGATTCAGTATTTCGGTTATAACTCTGCCATTTTTTAACCGATTTGGCAGATTTATATACCGACATGTTGAAGAAGAAATTTACCATTTACTTTAGTTATAAAGCTTGGACTCGGGGAGATCTATGGTTCCCGAAAGTTGGGTATTTAAAAAAAAAAATTTAATTTTGGTCATAACTTTTTTGTATCTGAACCGATTTTCCCGAGTTTTAAATAAAATATGTTCTACAAGAAATTTCAGATATTTTGGTATATAAGTCAAAAAGTAATTTTTGTGGATTCAGTATTTCGGTTATAACTCTGCCATTTTTTAACCGATTTGGCAGATTTATATACCGATATAAGTCATATCCATAGGACGTATAGCAGCCCTAAAATTTAGGTTTTTATAAAAATTTTGATGTTTTTTAGCCCATTTTTGGAGTATTTTGCTCATAAATTACCCATTGTCTAACCGATTTGATAGTTTTATATACCGACGTGTTAAGGAAGAATTTTACCATTTACTTAAGTTATATTTATATATAAACATTTATATAAACTTGTAAATATACATATATTTTAACAAAGTTAATTATAAAAAAAGAGTAATTTTTGTGGATTCAGTATTTCGGTTATAACTCTGCCATTTTTTAACCGATTTGGCAGATTTATATACCGACGTGTTGAAGAAGAAATTTACCATTTACTTTAGTTATAAAGCTTGGACTCGGGGAGATCTATGGTTCCCGAAAGTTGGGTATTTAAAAAATAAAATTTAATTTTGGTCATAAATTTATTGTATCTGAAACCGAGTTTTTTATAAAATATGTTCTACTAAAAATTTCCGATATTTTGATATATAAGTCATATCCATAGGACATATGGCAGCCCTTAAATTTAGGTTTTATAAAATTTTTAATTTTTTTTGTACGGGAGGTACCACGCCCACTTCTCCAATCCCGCCCACATTTTGTAGGATGGTGTGTATTGGCAACCTAAATGTGTGTACCTAATTTGGAAACTTTGGCTCTTGCCGTTCTCAAGATATACAGAAATAAAAAAAATACAACAACAAGGGATTTTTGGAAAAATTTAGAGGTAGTCGTGGTTTTTTGCTCATATCTACGTCATTTTTGGACCGATCTGGCTGAATTTCAATAGCAAGAAATGGTGGACTGTATGTAAGCTAAATGTAAAACAACCTAGCCGCTATCATGTCTGGATTATCCGGAAAACACATATCAAACGTAAGACGGACAGACGGTCAGACGGACAGACGGACATCGTTAAATCAACTTCTCTTCTCATATGGACCCAGAATATATATACATTATGGGGTCTAAAATCAATATTGTGGAAATTACAAACGTTATGACAAACTTATATATACCCTTTTACACCTGTGGTGAAGGGTATAAAAAAGTGTTCAAAACAAAAACTGATTTTTAATCACTTATGATTTTAAAGATTTAATTTTAAACTAGAAAGACGAACAATAGTTGTTCACCGTAGGCAGGTTAGACTAATTAATGGCGAGATATTTATTTTTTTAAACAACGAAACCTTGGTTTATTATGTATTAATAAAAAAAATATGTGCAGTTATAACACTAAATTTCCAAAACCAATCGAACTTTGTAATAAACAAATAAGGATGCAAAAATAATTGATAACACTGGTTTACAGCTAAAAAATACCAAGAACACCACATGCCTAGATAAGTTAATTGGGACCTCCTGAACACGAAAATCGCTGTAATTTTTTTTTCCTAAGTACCGTTTTTTAGATAACGGTACTTTTGTGTTTTTCGGTGTATGGTCCCACTCAAACCCTTGTGGAGCCCAACCGTGTTTTTTAAATCCATCAGTTTAAACGTATATAAAAAACACGGAATTTTATATGAGATGAAAATATTGTCGTTCCACAAAATCCTTAATAAAAACTTTATTTTTCATCCGATTTTTTTCAAATTAAAATGTTGATAATTAAATATACTATTTGGTTAAGAAATAAAACATTCCAGATATATAATATAACGTAGTAAAAAAACGAAATGAAAATGAAAAATTTTGAAAAAAACGTAAAAAATTGACATTTTTTGAACTTTGAGGTGCCATTACTCAGCCATTTCTTATCAGATAGAAATTTGTAGCATATCAATGGAAAAGGCATTCGATTACCTTTTCAACGATATGCCATTTATTTCGATCGGATTGGTTGGGCTCCACAAGGGTTTGAGTGGGACCATACACCGAAAAACACAAAAGTACCGTTATCTAAAAAACGGTACTTAGGGAAAAAATCACAGCGATTTTCGTGTTCAGGAGGTCCCAATTAACTTATCTAGGCATGTGGTGTTCTTGGTATTTTTCCAAATTAAAAATTTGTAAAGCAGTGTAATACATAAACAGTATTTTCTAGAGTGGTGGTGAAAGAATTCACTCATAGATGGCGTTGACAAAAATACAAATTTTGTATCCGTTTCCGTTAAAATTTGAACTGAGGAAGGTACTATTACATACCAAATGTTAAAAGTGAATTTGCTGGGTCAAACGAAAATGCTGATATACAGTTTGACAATTTATCCATTAATTGTTCTTGATTTGTTGAACCACTCATGGATAATCTAGCTAGGATTTCTCCTTGCTTCTGTAATAATTCTAAGATCTTAGGATCTGTTGCCATTGTCCTCGTCGCCACAAATGTTATGGTTTAAGTTCAACCCAAAATATTTATTATAAAACACAAATAAAATAAGTTTATTCAATTCTAAAGTACAAATTACAATAATGAAAAAATTCTGATACAATATTAAATTAATATTTCAATGCAATATAGTTTTTAGAAAATTATGAAAACTGAGTTAAATGTTTTACAAGTGTTTTAACTACAATACTTTCAGAATATATACAGTTTATAGCGTGCAAAAGCCTGTGTTTCATGAGATAAATCAGCAACGCTTTTTACTGACCATTTTGGATGCACCCAAATATCTCTGGAACTAACCGAACGATTTTTCGCACGCATCGCTTATTTTATGCAGAAAACGATTTACTTTCAGAATATATACAGTTTATAGCGTGCAAAAGCCTGTGTTCCATGGGATAAATCAGCAACGCTTTTTACTGACCATTTTAGATGCACCCAAATATCTCTGGAACTAACCGAACGATTTTTTGCACGCATCGCTCATTTTGTCCGGAAAACGTTTTACTTTCAGAATATAAACAGTTTATACCGTGCAAAAGCCTGTGTTCCATGGGATAAATCAGCAACGCTTTTTACTGACCATTTTGAATGCACCCAAATATCTCGGGAACAGACCGTACGATTTTTTGCACGCATCGCTTACTTTGTTCCTAAATGTGTATTTTTTAATTAGTCTTAACTATTTTTTGTATTTTTAATATTAGTTATTTTAACTTCCCCTTTTTAAATTCCTAAATTCAACGCTAACTTTTTTTTTACTTTTGAAAATCCCAATAAATTCCTAAATTCGACGCTAACTTTTTGTTCTTATTCTGCAAAAGACCCTAATTTGGGAATTTTATTTTCCCGGTTTTTAAATTCCCAAATTCGACGTTATTTCGTCGACGCTATCTTGGCTATGTGAAATTTGACGTTTGGGTTCTAACTGGGGAAAACAGCTGACAAACATTTGGGCTAACGAGTCTACCTTGTGTAAATATACCTTGGAAATGCCCATATGCTGTTTCATTTTATATTTTTTTAGATTGGCAATGCCTACATATGTTTTGAAAATATTTTGTGTGTAAAATTGTTAAAATTTCTGAATATAATTTATTTATCAACTATTAAAATAAATAAAACAATAAAAAAATTAAAATGCAAGATGTAACTGCAAGAGTTTTTGCAGCAATGCAAAATCTTGATATATCAGCTTTAAGCACATACCCACAAAATGAGATACGACCTGTCTTGCCGGCTTTAGTGCGGATGAGCCTTTTGTCACCACTTGATAATACAAAATCATCGATGGAATCACGTAAACAAATTTTAGCCGTTCTTATTGGTATAGAAGTGGTGAACAGTATAGTGTCTTATTTACAAGTGAATTACCATGAGCTTGAACAAGAGTTGAAGAAAGAGTTGCAAGCTCGCCAGAAATCTATGTACTACGATGGACAGCAGTCAGAATTTGGTCTTCAAACAGGTATAGCTTTGGGTTTCGAAAGAGCAGATGTAACACGTAAAGTTCGTGTTGTTTTATCTGAAATATTTAACGTTCAATGGCAGTTATCAGAACAAAAGACTCCCGTTCAGTCTGAAATATTAGAAGATGGAATTTATTTAGAAGAAGTTGTCGATATTCTCTGTATTGCTTTGGCGGAACTACCATCATTATTAAACATACTAGAGCTGACAGATACCCTCGTTCAAGTCCCAAATGGGCATCGAATAATATGCGCTTTGGTGGCCAATTTTCCTGATTGTTACAGGGATGTTGTAACACATGTGATTGTCAATTGCGACGAAGAATCTAACGAAGGAAAACAAAAACTCGTTCTATTAATGGCGTTAAGTGAAATTAATCCTTCACAGGCATTGTCAACAAGAGCAATATGTGTGGAGATACTAAAAGTACCTTCTTTTATGCTTAAACTGTGTCTTAAATATCCACAAGATTTGGTAAGTAGTTTGTTATGGTCCTCTTTAGCTATTAATGAAATCAAATTGAATTTTGATAACCAAAAAATATATCTTCAAAAACAAGATTTAAATGCAGGTGTTATTTCCTACGCCTATGATACCTACACTAATTTTGAACAAGAAAACTATTTCTATCTCGCTTTTTTACTTTTTCTTATCTTACTACTCTTATAACTCTGCTAACAGAGCTACCTAAACAAGAGCGGCAAGCGTGTTTTAAACATGCAAATTCTATTGCCAATACATTTTCAATATAATAAAACGACCTAGCGAACTATCAAATGAGATTTTCCAGCCGGGTTGTGTTTAATTCGCTTCCTAAAGGTTTGGTTCGTATAAACTTTATGAAAATGAAAAGTTTTGACATAAAATAGACGCTTGCCGCTCTTATTTAGGTAGCTCAGTAAGTTTTACAATACAAAACAAAAGTTTAAGTAAATGATTAAAGCTTTTTATTCTGTTCCCTTTAGAACTTTTAAATTGCGACATCTATGTTTTCATATAAAAAAAAAAATAATTTTTGCAAAATGTTTTCGTACACTTCACCATTTTCATTTATAAAAGCACTAGATTTTATCAGTGAAAAAATTTACTGAAACTATCAGAGTCCTAATTTTGGCAGTCGTGATCGAGTACTTTCTCGATTCGAAAGCCATTTTATTTCTAATTCTTTCAGTCGATACTGAACGATTCGAAATTATTTTTTCAGTATTGTGAAACTCAAAATAATGCGTTACAGCACTGAAAAAATAATTCCGATTCGTTTCCGCATAATTCATAAATTGGAGTTCTCAAACCCGCATGTTTTTGTGTAATCGAAGTTTTTGTTCGAATAAACTTTAGTAAAACTAAAGATCGCTAATTTGCTAACCGCAGCATGATAGCGAAGTCTAATATTTATTTAAAATCGTTAAAGCTGTAAAGAATCATAAAACTTACAGAAACAAATCGCTTTTATCGCGAACATGGCTTAAAATCGCAAGAAATTGCAAAATTTGAAACAAACCCAAAAACAATTTGAGATCGCTAAATCGATTAAAAAAACAAATTGTCGGAAAATTACATAAAAAGCGTTAAAAATAGGTTTTAATTTCATCAAAATCAATGAAAATGTCGATTTAAAATTTTGGGTTAGTTAGGGCCTTTTGAAATTTAGGTAACGATATATTTTGGTGTAAAGCGCAACTAGCTCTACATTTAGTCACAAAAATGATAACGGTTGAACAACATGGTCCTATGGTTCTAAAATACAACCTTATTTGCATTCTGGCGTTACATTAAAAAAAG
This sequence comes from Pollenia angustigena, assembly GCA_930367215.1. NCBI lineage: Eukaryota > Metazoa > Arthropoda > Insecta > Diptera > Polleniidae > Pollenia > Pollenia angustigena. Next base: position 34,787,826 of record OV884059.1, read on the forward strand.
TAGACTTTTCGCTGAAAATGCTGAAAAATATGTACCTTTAAACGAGCAAAGATTTTTAAATTTGATAGCTTGAAAAATAAATCTTAAATAAGTCCAAAGCTTACTAAAAAAGGTTTTATACCAAATGTCTTGCTCAATTCGCAGTCTTATTCAGTTTTGTAATGCAAGTCAAAATCCACTTCTGTTTTATTAACGCAATGTTGCCAAAACTTGGAGACCAAAAAAGGCTAAATTTACGGAAATGGCTAAAAATGGGCTAAAAAATGGCTAAAAGCTTTTTTAAATAAAAACACATTCACCCCTATCGCGAATGATATGGGAATATGATACATGGGATCAAACCATAATTCCCATCCCCAACAAATCGGTATCGCAAATATTTTGGGAGTAAAAATTCCTATTGTGAATTATTTTTCAGTGCTTTGTAAACAAAAGTCTCTATTGTGAGTAACTTGTCAGTGCCTGTATTGTGAAAGAAAAATATACAAAATAAAAAACTAATAAAAATATGATAAAATAAGTAGTGAATAGTGTTTATCTTCATTTTCTTTATGTACACTCCTTCAATAAGCGGAAAATGTAATTTAATTTAGTCCTACTTTAGAATACAAATTAAAATGTACATGTTCCCTTCTCGTTCACATCAACACTTGTTGGGAATTTATCACCCCTATCGCGAATGTTATGGGAATATGATACATGGGATCAAACCTAAATTCCCATCCCCAACAAATCGGTATCGCAAATATTTTGGGAGTAAAAATTTCTATTGTGAATTATTTTTCAATGCTTTGTAAACAAAAGTCTCTATTGTGAGTAACTTGTCAGTGCCTTTATTGTGATAGAAAAATATACAAAATAAAATACTAATAAAAATATGATAAAATAAATAATGAATAGTGTTTATCTTCATTTTCTTTATGTACACTCCTTCAATAAGAGGAAAAAGTAATTTAATTTAGTCCTACTTTAGAATACAAAATAAAATTTACATGTTCCCTTCTCGTTCACATCAACACTTGTTGGGAATTTATTTATTAAAAAAATTCGCGGGAGTAAACATTGGCGATGCCAAATTTTTTAAGTTTGGGAATTCATTCCCAAAAAATTTGTTATGGGAATCATTCACAATACGAAATAAAAAAATATGGGAATATTTTCATGGGAGTAGTTGTTTGCGATAGGGGTGTATATATTAAAAAAATTCGCGGGAGTAAACATTGGCGATGCCAAATTTGCAATATTTGAATGACTGCAAACCAGCAGCGAATGTTTGCGGTTGCGCAAGTTTGATTGTATGACCGCCAGCGAGTGTATTTGTTGTTGTTGATTAAATGCGATTTTTTTCAATCGCATAAAGCTGTTCTCTGGTACATATTGATTTTATTTAAATTGTCATATTTCATTTTTTACCTATTCATTATTCTCAATAAGGACCATCTTAAAGTTTTGCTTTATTTTCAAAAATTTTGCGGAAATGATAGCGAGTACCCAATTGGAATTTTGCGTTCCTATCGAGGTTGAATTCGGATCGCAATAAAGAGTAGCCCGCCAGGATAATAAAAAATAGTAATCCTTACAAGAAATGACATTTTACACGAAAAATGTAGGTATACCCATGATACATGGGTATACCTACCTATTTTTAATAATTTTTTTGAATGGACCAGTAGTCTAGGAGCTTTTGTTTTTGAAAACGATAGTTCTTCTGGTAGGATGTTCTTTTATAATTATCATCATCATGTATATTAATAGGCAAGTTGATTTCTTTTGCTCCCTTTTACAGCTATACTATTTATTGGATTTTAACTAATTATACATCATTGGAAAGATATTTTTTGGTAGACTGTGCCAATTTACATTTTATTAAAATCGGTTTAGTATTTAAGGAGTTATAGGCGTTAGAAAGTGTTACTAATACATAGAAAATACTCACATACGTGTGAGCAAAAAAAGTGTAAACAAACACAGCAGAAACACAGTTACATATATTCTTTTTTTTTTGTGTAAACATAGTAAAAAGAACAACAACATTCAATTTCTCTCCTATGCTTTTAATTGGAGAACAGTAGAAAATAAGAAAAAAAAAGAGAACGACAATTTTAACTGTTTTGTTTTCATTTTGGAAGAGTTGTTGTTTTTAAATGTTGCCGTTGATTTTTGCATAGGAATAATTTTAAATGTTACCGTTGATTTCTAAAATGTTGTGCACATGGATAATTTCAATGTTACATTATTAGTATGGTAACAATGTAAAAATGGGTGTATTACAGTACGTTTAAATTTGACAGTACTGGCAAGACAGTAAGAAAATACATGTTAGTTTCCAAAAACACTACTAACTGTCTTCGTGACGTAGGCGTCCAGACAGTAGTTAAGATAGTTCACTTTTAAAAATTTGTCAAAAGTGAATGTTGTTGTTCAAGTCCCGCTAAACGTGTTTTACATGAACTAAACAAAATTTAAAACAGCTTAAAATAACTATATTGTGTTAACAAACATAACACTTAAATAAAATATAAACAACCAAAGCAAAACATACTTAATTATTTTTTACATATTGATTTTTTTTCCTTTTGCTAACAAAACTTCAGATTACTGTTAGCAAATGTCAAATCACTGTCCAATTTTCCTGTCTGCAAAATTTGCTAGACAGTAGACAAGACAGTTGGAAAAGTGTGCATGTATTAGTGAAAAAGTTTGCATGTATTGCTACTGTCTTGCCAGTACTGGCAAATGTAAACGCCAAGTTAAATTGTTTTAAAACAATTTGGTGGCGCTTTGCGATTTTTTTTTATAATACGTTTTGGTGTTACTTTAAATTAATAAGTGCTTGCTGTTAATTAGTTTAGACTTGATTTAAGTAAACTATTAATTGACTAAATTTATAATTGCATGAAATAATATAATATTAAATTAAAAGTGACAAAGTTTTATGCTGATTTACAAAAATCCAAAATTCTTAAAAAATGCCTCGGGGTGTTAACTAGACGAATGGGATTGATAGGCTTTGAAGAAACCCTTCCACAATATTTGATTTGTCTTCAACAAATCGAATGCTAATACTGACATCTTAGAGGTTTTTTTAAGTGTGGCTCAAACTCAATCCCACTTTATTTTCGAAATTTTTACTTCATTAAAATCTGAAAATCTGGTCAGATGAATAGAGTTGCAATACAATAAATGTTGGTCGAATTCAATCTAAATAACAACATTATTAGACGGTACAAAACTTTATACCGGTGAGAATTTTGTATGAGGTCTATGTGGAATTATGATCCGATTCTCACTATTTGCAATAGGCAAAATTTTATTTTTTTTTTATTCAGCACAAACGCATAACACCCTGTCCAACATTGGTAGTGTGGTTACAAAAACAACAACTCTGCCAAAAATAAAACTAAATACATATTTAAAATTATTCGATTGTACTGATGTGTGTAATAAGTAAAACTATTGATCATGGAAATCACGAATTGGTTTAATGTAAAAGTTCTATATGCCCAATATTATCTAGGTATCTGGAGTATCACAAAGGGACCGATAAAGGACCCAAATGAGCTGTCTGTTGATAGCTGCCAATGGAACCTAACCTAACCTATCTAGGTATCTACATCTATATAAGATTTTTCGTCTTAAAGTGATTTTAGGGAAGGTATATGGGACCAATGGTTAAAATGGATGTACCAAAACGAAGTTCACATGGTAGCTGTTTCAAAAGTTATCGTTGCAAAATTTTTTATTAAAAAAGGAGCTTTGGTCAAATATATATCAATTCCAATAAGATTTGATAAAATTATTAAGGTTACAATAAAATATTTTTTGGTAGAATTTAATTCAAATACCAATATAATATGATTGTTAATTGGCACAAACTTATATTCAAGAAAGGTTTTTGTATGAGAGGTATGTGTAATTTTGGACCAATTCATACAATTTATAATAAACACCAATTTTGTTCAGCACAAACGAATAATAAACATTCTACCTTTGGTGGTGTGGGTAGAAAACCCAATTTTCCAAAAAGAAAATTAAAAATTATTTCAATCATTCTGTTTTAATACCCACACTATCATAGATAGAGAGGATATTATGCGATTATAATAAAGTATGTAACAGATAAAAAAATTAACTCTGGACCCCCCTTCAGTGTACCAATCAATCAAGTCCGTTTGGCTGGCTGGTATACACTAAGCAAAGTCTGTATTTCTAGATTGCAGTCGATTGTGTCGACTGCTGGCCCATACTAGTAAATTATTCATTTTTAAATAGGTACATATAGAAAAAAAAAAACAGCATTTAAGAACCTCTAACTGTAATATTAGGCCCATCCCAACATGTTACTTAAGTCTAAACAACTCCCAACAAATAATTTTTATACATCCCATGTATATTTATGTATGTACATACAAAAAACCGATGATGATGGGTAAATTTTAATATGTATATAGGTATGAACACATAAAATTCGCCTCAGCCGAACCTTTAAACGAGCAAAGATTTTTAAATTTGATAGCTTGAAAAATAAATCTTAAATAAGTCCAAAGCTTACTAAAAAAAGGTTTTATACCAAAGGTCTTGCTCAATTCGCAGTCTTATTCAGTTTTGTAATGCAAGTCAAAATCCACTTCTGTTTTATTAACGCAATGTTGCCAAAACTTGGAGACCAAAAAAGGCTAAATTTACGGAAAAAAATGGCTAAAAATGGGCTAAAAAATGGCTAAAAGCTTTTTTAAATAAAAACACATTCACCCCTATCGCGAATGATATGGGAATATGATACATGGGATCAAACCATAATTCCCATCCCCAACAAATCGGTATCGCAAATATTTTGGGAGTAAAAATTTCTATTGTGAATTATTTTTCAGTGCTTTGTAAACAAAAGTCTCTATTGTGAGTAACTTGTCAGTGCCTGTATTGTGAAAGAAAAATATACAAAATAAAAAACTAATAAAAATATGATAAAATAAGTAGTGAATAGTGTTTATCTTCATTTTCTTTATGTACACTCCTTCAATAAGCGGAAAATGTAATTTAATTTAGTCCTACTTTAGAATACAAATTAAAATGTACATGTTCCCTTCTCGTTCACATCAACACTTGTTGGGAATTTATCACCCCTATCGCGAATGTTATGGGAATATGATACATGGGATCAAACCTAAATTCCCATCCCCAACAAATCGGTATCGCAAATATTTTGGGAGTAAAAATTTCTAATGTGAATTATTTTTCAATGCTTTGTAAACAAAAGTCTCTATTGTGAGTAACTTGTCAGTGCCTGTATTGTGATAGAAAAATATACAAAATAAAATACTAATAAAAATATGATAAAATAAATAATGAATAGTGTTTATCTTCATTTTCTTTATGTACACTCCTTCAATAAGAGGAAAAAGTAATTTAATTTAGTCCTACTTTAGAATACAAAATAAAATTTACATGTTCCCTTCTCGTTCACATCAACACTTGTTGGGAATTTATTTATTAAAAAAATTCGCGGGAGTAAACATTGGCGATGCCAAATTTTTTAAGTTTGGGAATTCATTCCCAAAAAATTTGTTATGGGAATCATTCACAATACGAAATAAAAAAATATGGGAATATTTTCATGGGAGTAGTTGTTTGCGATAGGGGTGTATATATTAAAAAAATTCGCGGGAGTAAACATTGGCGATGCCAAATTTGCAATATTTGAATGACTGCAAACCAGCAGCGAATATTTGCGGTTGCGCAAGTTTGATTGTATGACCGCCAGCGAGTGTATTTGTTGTTGTTGATTAAATGCGATTTTTTTCAATCGCATAAAGCTGTTCTCTGGTACATATTGATTTTATTTAAATTGTCATATTTCATTTTTTACCTATTCATTATTCTCAATAAGGACCATCTTAAAGTTTTGCTTTATTTTCAAAAATTTTGCGGAAATGATAGCGAGTACCCAATTGGAATTTTGCGTTCCTATCGAGGTTGAATTCGGATCGCAATAAAGAGTAGCCCGCCAGGATAATAAAAAATAGTAATCCTTACAAGAAATGACATTTTACACGAAAAATTTTTAATAATTTTTTTGAATGGACCAGTAGTCTAGGAGCTTTTGTTTTAGAAAACGATAGTTCTTCTGGTAGGATGTTTTTTTATAATTATAAATTATTCATTTTTAAATAGGTACATATAGAAAAAAAAAAACAGCATTTAAGAACCTCTAACTGTCATATTAGGCCCATCCCTACATGTTACTTAAGTCTAAACAACTCCCAACAAATAATTTTTATACATCCCATGTATATGTATGTATGTACATACAAAAAACCGATGATGATGGGTAAATTTTAATATGTATATAGGTATGAAGTTCATATTCATTCATACTATGAACACATAAAATTCGTCTCAGCCGAACCTTTAAACGAGCAAAGATTTTTAAATTTGATAGCTTGAAAAATAAATCTTAAATAAGTCCAAAGCTTACTAAAAAAGGTTTTATACCAAAGGTCTTGCTCAATTCGCAGTCTTATTCAGTTTTGTAATGCAAGTCAAAATCCACTTCTGTTTTATTAACGCAATGTTGCCAAAACTTGGAGACCAAAAAAGGCTAAATTTACGGAAAAAAATGGCTAAAAATGGGCTAAAAAAATGGCTAAAAGCTTTTTTAAATAAAAACACATTAAAATTCAATAACAGAACAGAAATAATTCATTTAAAGTTGTTTACGATAAAATTGTTAGTTAAGATCAATTTGTTAAATAAGAATAAACTTAAATTAATATTAAAATAAATTAATATTAAAAAATTAAATCATCGAAAAATACGATGTCGTTATTGTTCATCTTATAGGAATCAATCACTCATTACTTTCAAATAATCATGTCTTAAATAATTTGAAGGTAAATCATAATCACGACAACATTTACCCAACCTTTTGAGTCCATATCTACAATAAAAAATAAGTAAGAAAGAATAGTCGGTTAAGCCCGACTTTATGATACCCTACACCACATTAGAACCTTTGTACCAAATTTTATCAAATAATCTCTAAATTGGGACCTGTACTTTGCGCACAAGGTTTACATGGACAGCCAGCCAGCCGGAAAAACATCGTTAATTCGACTCGGAAAGTGATTCTGAGTCAATCAGTATACGTAAAGGTGGGCTAAGGACCAATATTTTAAGGTGTTACAGACATCAGCACAAACGCACAGTACCCTCTCGACTATTGTGGTGGTGGTATAAATATTGTATTGTTATGGTAAAAATATTTACCTAATTGATAAAATCGAATTAACGGTTGCTTAATCACCTATTTCTCAAATTACTTTTAACGATGTTTACTTGGCTAAACACCCTCTCTACTTCAGCATTAGACCACGGATGTAAGAGAAACTTTATAGTCAATTCTGAAATTTCTAAAACAATTTTGTTACCGCCTGCATCCCTTTATTGAAATACTTGCAACCAGAAAGAAACAGCGATGTTTCTTTTGATCGATTTTATAAATTTAATAGTGAAATACTGTTCCTTTATTTTGAAAGATGTTTCAGCTTCATAGTTTATAGCGATTTTCAACATTTCGCACCTGTTCATCAAAAGTAACACAACTCAAAAAATTCTATTTTCCACTTTTTTGAAGGAAACAGTGTATGATTACCAATCTAACGACTGTAAAATTTTTGGTATTCTATTTGTAATATTTCATGAGAGAAATGCCTTTATGTCTTTCTTTGCGTACTCATATTGTTTGTTTTCATTCAATTAAAGAGTTGTAATTTTAGTTGCGTTGAAGTGTTCAAGGGTTATGGTGCTCAAATGAATCAGCGAAACTGTATTAATTCGAGTTGTGATTGTTTTCATGTTAAAAATCTGTTTATCAATAGCTGTTGATTTTGGGTTGTGATAAGCATAACTTGAAATAATATTGACATGTAGATCAAAAAATTTCATGAAAACTGTATTAAATCAAAAATCCGTAATAATTTCGGAAAAAGGAAGAAGAGAAATAAATTTTGTGATTTTATTGAAATATTAGTGAGTTTCCTTTATAACATTATATTTGTTTATAACAATAATTCCATCATATTGGCGGAATTAGTTTTTTGCCTCTACTGAAAACTTGTAAATTTTGAGTTGTGTTACTTTTGATGAACAGGTGCGATTTGTAAAAGTTGTGATTTAAATTAAAGGCGTTTTAATTGTTCAAAATGTTTATTTTACTTTTATAAATTTTTATAATAAAAAAAAATTATTCTTTTAAAAGAAAAACGGCAAAAAAATTTTATGGCTAAACAAGTTGAAAAATGGCTAAAAAAATGGATAAACTCATTTTTTAATGGATAAACAGGGTGAAAACTGGATAAATCTAGCCACTAAATGGCTAAATTGGCAACACTGTACTAACGTCACGCCAGCGCATATTTTTGCTTATATCTGCATATCCTTAGCTCCGATTGTTGTAATTTTTTTTCTAATATAGTGCAACTTCATTACTTTGCTATGTTAAAATCCTTTTTACAAATCTGACTTCTTCATTTAATTTTTAATCATTTTGTCGTACAAATATCACGTCACGTCAAAATGGAAATGCCCATATATGTATAATAAATAATAAGGCAACCAAAATAAAACCTTGTGGTACTCCAAAATCATTTTCAATTTCATCGGATACAACGCCATTTACTTTTGTAATTTTTCTTTTTTTTAAATATGACTGAAACTATTTTAATTCTATATCTTTTATACCATACAAATATAGTAGTTTTTACCATTATTTTTCTGTCAATTGTTTCAAACGCTCGTTCAAAATCTGGAAATACTGCCATCATTTTTCTTGTTTATTCAATATTTTTTCATTTGCTTATTACATAGTTTACAGTTGTTTCACATGAATACTTCTACGTCCAATCACCGCATTCGATACTATCGTATCGAATAAACTATCGAATTTTATTGCATACGATAGACACTGACGTATCGAATGAAAACTCGATAAATGAAATGTCCAGTTACTCGATATCGAAAGCTATTAATTCAAATTTAATACATTTTATTCGATATCGAGTTTCATGATACCGAAATAAATAATTTCGATCAATTTGGCACGATATCGTATGCGGTGATTAGACCCCTGATTGATATTTTGACAATATGCTATTTTTTCAATAGATAATTTAAGTAGTTCTTTAACGACTTTTTACAACATTTTTTCAGGCGTCTTTAATGTATTTATCGGTCGATTTTCTTCACATTTATTTGTTTTTGATACTTTTTCTATCGCATTGAAAAAAAAATCAACAAAATTGAATCAAAAAAGTGCTTTTGTTAAAAAATGTTCTTAACAAAAAAGTGCAGCAGAAATTTAACATATTCTCAATAAATTTTATGGCATGCATTCTCTCTTTCTTGAATCAATTGAAGATTGTGTGCTCGACTCTTAAACATTTAAGACACTGATTGTAAGATTTGTGTCAATTAATTAAGACATTCGATAACGATCGAATGCCGTAATTTGCCCCCTGTATTTTTAAATTTTACAACTTTATTTGTTGTCCCCAATCGTATTTTTAAAATAATTTTTGAATTTTTCCTTGAGTGATACAACCTCTTTGCTTTTGATAAGAACAAAAATAATTTTAATAAAATCAAAAATAAGCTTTTTTCAAAAAAAATTAACATAATATGCGAGTTTAAATGAATACTTAGATATTGTATCGTCAGCTCATTATTGGTTTGAATAACAACCAGAAATTGATTTTGAATGCAATCAAAAAGTTAGCAATCATTCAGAAATCATGTGATTGGTATCGTTTACAGCTCTGGTATGTACATATGATCAAAATCAGAGATTATTAATTCTTCCGATATCTTCTAAGAATTTTGAAATCATTTTGGTTCAGATTGCAATCTGATGTACACATTTTTTTAATTTTTATCTTTAATTTATCTTTTGTTGGAATAAAATGCTAAAAGGTTTAAATACATAAGATAAGCATCGCTAAACCTAAAGGGAAAATAATTTGTTCTACATATCTGTAGCCAAAATGCAAAAAGGCATAACTAACAAAAATAGTATAATATAAAATGAAAACTTTAAACATGTCAGAAATTCATTGCATTAATAAGTAGTCCATGGAATTTTTCAAACAATTTTCAAAGAAAACGATTACATTATATTTTGTTAAAAAAATGTATAATTACTTCGTTTTGCATTTAACAAGTTGACACGTCTGTAGTTACGTTCCTTGGTTTTTTGTTAATAAAAGCGTCATTTTTGATCGCAGAAGTGTACAATTTTTTCAAGACATGTAGTTTAGTGGCATTCATAATATGCAATAAAAAACTTGATTTTGAATTGTTTGTAAGTTTTGCCTTTTTTTAATTTTAGCTAACGATATGTGTTGAGAATGAACGAAAATTTCTACTAGTTACTGTATTTCTCCTGGACCTTATTTTATTCAGTACTAATTGTATACGTATTTAGCATACCATATTTCGCAACTCTGCTTACTTTAAACTTAACGTTTTTCTGTGCAAGATTTGTTTAGTTTAATAAAAGTATTTAAACCAACAGGTTATGGGCCGCATGTCGCGCAAAGTTAAAGAATTTTAAAGTAAAGTTTTTCTGAGAATCGTAAAGTTGTTTTTTTCGCAGTGTTTTAGAATGTCGAATCTTCCAGTGGGATTTTCTTTAGAACGTCTAAGGGGACGTGAAAATTTTGATATTTGGAAGAGACAAGCAAAGTCTTGTCTGGTCATCAAGGGATGCTGGAAAATTGTCCAAACCGGTATAGTTGTTGAAGCTGATACTATTTTAAATGAGCGGGCTTTAGCTGAAATTACTTTGATGGTGGATCCATGTAATTATGGGCATATAGCGACAGCCACGAGTGCAAAAGATGCCTGGGATGCGCTAATGAACGCCTATGAGGACACAGGCCTTACTAGAAAGGTGGAATTACTCAAGCAGTTGGTGAACATAAAACTAGGAAACTATAGTTCTATCCAAGAGTACGTGAACGAGTTGGTGATGATTGCCTTGAAGGTCAAGAATGCAGGTCTTAACATAGACGACGAGCTCACAGCGTCTTTAATGTTAGCCGGGTTATCGGACGTTTTTAAGCCATTAGTGATGGCCGTAGAAAATTCCAAGGAAAAGCTGACTGTGGATATGGTGAAAAATCTTCTTTTACAAGACACTAAATTTGATGTTCAAAGTTCGGAAAAAGAGGCGGCACTGTACACAAAAAATTCCAAGAAGAAAGAAAAAAAACCCATTCAGTGTTACAACTGTAAGGAATATGGCCATATTTCCAAGAATTGCCAAAACAGAAGCAACAACAAAAGTAACTGTAAGTCATATAAGAAAAATGAAAAGAGAGAGTTTTTGTCAACTCTTATAGCAAGAAGTACGACCATGAATGTTGCTGCGAAGACAATCGATGGGTGCAGCAGCAACAACCTTTTACATTGGTATATTGATAGTGGCGCTAGCAACCATATGACGAACAACAACACTCATATGTACAACGTACATAACGTGGAAAACAAAACGGTAGTGGTTGCTAACAAGAGTCAAATGAATGTTGACTGCGCAGGCGACATCGACTTGAACATTTTTCTCGGTAGACAGAAAAAAAGCGTAACGGTAAAAAACGTTGACTATGTACCAAATTTGTGTGCAAATCTCCTTTCAGTAAGGCAAATGACTAAGGATGGAAAAAAAGTTATTTTTGAAGGGGAAACATGCCGAATTCTTAATAAAGACGACACGACAGTTATTTCTGCTACAGTGTGTGATGACTTATACCGTATAGATAGTGAAGCTGTATCAACACGAAATAATGTTTTTGTTGCTACAAAAGATGTTAGTCTGTGGCATAGAAGAATGGGGCACATTTGTGATAAAAGTTTGGCCGAGGTTAAAAAGTCTTCTTTTGGTATAAATTTTGCCAGCGAAAGTAAGGAGCCTTGTGTAGTGTGTATTAAGGGAAAACAAACTAGACGACCAATAAGAGAAGGTGGCTCAAGGGCTACAAAACTTTTGGAATTGGTACACTCTGATGTTGTTGGGCCGCTTAATGTGAACTCATTTTCTGGTGCTCGTTTCCTAGTGACTTTTGTGGACGATTTTTCAAGAAAATTGTTTGTGTATCCATTGAAAAGAAAATCTGACGTTTTCGAAAAATTTGTGGAGTTTAAGAAAATGGCGGAGAACCAGTGTTCTGCGAAAATAAAGATTCTAAGAACGGACAACGGGCGTGAGTATGTCAACAAAAGCTTTGAACATTTCTTGCAGAATAGTGGAGTAATACATCAAAAGACATGTCCTTATTCTCCTGAACAGAACGGTACAGCGGAGAGAATAAATCGTACCCTGATAGAAAGAGTTAGATGTATGCTTATTGATAGCGGCCTGAATCATCGTTTTTGGGCTGAAGCCGCCAACACGGCCTGTTATTTAATTAACCGAGTCCCTTGCCGCGGTGAAGATAAATCTCCTGAGGAAATCTGGTCCGGGCGAACACCAAATTTGAAATTTTTGAAAGTTTTTGGGTGCCCTGCTCCGGCACACGTAGCCAAAGAGAAAAGAAGTAAGCTCGACACTAAGTCTATAGAATGTGTCATGGTGGGATACAGCGCTGGGAGCAAGGCATATAGACTTTTTAACCCTGACAATAACGGTATAATCGTAAGTCGTGATGTGGTGTTCCTTGAAGGTTGTAAAGTTAGCACGAATGCAGGCAATGATTTCTATTACCCGGATTTACTACAAAATTATGAAAGTGTTGATTCAGGGGAAAGTGGTGGTGAAATTGAATCATCCCCGGAAGCTGTAATAAAATGTGAGAATGCTGAAGAAAATGTAGAAGAATCCGATGAAAGTGATTGCGATGACTCAGCTGAGTGGTCATCCCCCTTGCCCTCACCCGTTGCAGTTGATGAAGACGAATGGTCTCCAAATTCGTATGAGGCACAAAATATGCCTGAGGTGGCTAATATCCGTCGTTCTAATCGGATAGCCAATAGAAGTCAACTGGCACACAACTTTTGTGCTATGCAATATGTTTCCAGTGATCCAAGCAGTATTCAGGATGCGATGTCGTCAAGCTATTCAGACAAGTGGAAAGCTGCCATGAAGGAAGAATTTGAATCATTGATGAAAAATCAAACTTGGGTGTTGGCGGACTTACCGCCTGGCGAAAAGACTATAAAATCCAAATGGGTCTTCAAAACCAAACGGGACGAAAATGGCAATGCCATACGTTGGAAGGCTAGATTGGTTTCCAAGGGTTTTTCTCAGCGCGAAGGAATCGACTATAACGAAACTTTTGCACCAGTTGTCAGATACGATTCAGTCCGATACTTACTAGCGATGGCGGTTAAATATGACATGCATGTACACCAAATGGACGCAATCAGTGCATATTTGAATGGTTCATTAAAGGAAACTATATATATGCAACAGCCGGAAATGTTTGACGATGGTTCCAAAAGAGTATGTAAGCTGCAAAAATCGATTTATGGCCTGAAGCAGTCGGGACGTGTCTGGAACGAAACTATAAACAACGAACTGCTCAAGTTAGGTCTAGTAAGAGGTGAAGTTGACCAATGTGTTTACCATAAAGTAGAAGGTGGACAAATGATGTATGTCGCAATATACGTAGATGACGTTTTAATCTTCTCACACAATATAAAAGCTATCGAGTCGTTAAAGATCAAGCTTGCAGAGAAGTTCAAAATGAAGGATATGGGGGAGGCATCATCGGTACTTGGTACAAAAATCACCAGGGGTAAGGACTTCATCAAAATAGACCAATCCCGTTATATAGCAGATGTTTTGGTACGATTCGGAATGAGCGAATGTAATCCGAGTTCTACACCAATGGACTACAATCAGAAATTGTCGGATAGTATGTGTCCTAAAAATGATGAAGAGATACAACACATGTCAAAAGTTCCATATATGCAGGCAATAGGGTGCTTGCTATTTGCTGCACAAATTACCCGCCCGGACATTTGTTATGCGGTAAATTTATTAAGTCGATTTGGAACTCATCCTGGAAAGCCGCACTGGGAAGCAGTTAAACGTGTAATGAGATACTTGAAAGGTTCAATCGACAAAGGTATAGTCTACAGAAAGCAACACAAACATGACATTAAAGGTTATTGCGATGCGGACTGGGCCGGCGATATTGACAACCGTAAATCAACAACTGGGTATGTATTTATTTACCAATCTGGTGCCATTTCGTGGTCAACAAAGAAGCAGAAGACAGTGGCATTATCGTCGACGGAAGCCGAGTTTATGTCGCTAACAGCTGCCATACAGGAATCAGTTTGGTTGAAACGCTTAGAAGCCGAACTTAACCCTGAAAGAAACCAATGTATGTTAATATACTGTGACAACAAAGGCGCCCTACAGGTTGCCTTAAACAATAATTACTCGCCAAGAACCAAGCATGTGGACATTAAAGCCAAATTTATTCGCCAAAAAATCGACAGGAGGGAAGTCGCTTTGGAATATCTATGTACAAATGAGATGATTGCAGACGTCTTCACCAAGGCTGTAACGCCCCAAAAACTAACATATTTTAATAATAAATTTGGTCTTTACTAACACATGAAATCAGATTATGTAAAAATAATATGAATTGAAGTTTAATTTTATTTTTGATAAAATTGTTTTTAATGTAAGAATTAGTTTAAGTTGAAATATTATTTTTTGTTTTGTAATATTAATTATTTTAATGTAAAAGGTGCATGAGAAACTTATCTTAGGAAATTTGTCACTCAGGGAGAGTGTTGAGAATGAACGAAAATTTCTACTAGTTACTGTATTTCTCCTGGACCTTATTTTATTCAGAACTAATTGTATACGTATTTAGCATACCATATTTCGCAACTCTGCTTACTTTAAACTTAACGTTTTTCTGTGCAAGATTTGTTTAGTTTAATAAAAGTATTTAAACCAACAATATGTATATCAATTTAAATTTGACATTAAGATTATTTTAGAGTATTCAGATTTTCACAATTTTATATAAAAAACGTCTAAAATCTTTATTGTTATAATCAGGGATGTTCTAGTAATTGTAATGAAGGTATGTTGATTTTGTAAGAAATTAAACCCAAAATCTGGTTCGATTTCAATTTCACGTCATTTCGATTTCAATAATATGCTCGAATGTTAATCAAAATTTCAAATAACAAAAAGAATAATAATATAAATATTTTAGATATCCTTTCTAACGGGAATGCTATTGGGAAACGATCAAAATGTACGAACATGGTTTGCAGAATATGTTCATTCCAGCCAAAAACGAAAAGGAGATGCTTTAATTTTGGTGAGAGTAGAGTTGTTGCAGCAACTTATCAACATAGTTCAAAACTCGACAAACCAAAATAACGATATCGTCGAAGACTACACAGTTCAAGGTGCGGTTTTGATGCGATTGTACTGCGCGTTACGAGGGATTGCTGGCTTGAAGTAGGATTGATAAAGTATATCCTAAAAAATATTAATTATTTCTTTTTATTTATAGATTTAATGACGACGAAATTAGTGCACTGGCTCAGCTGGTCACGAGTAAACCTCAACCAACACAATCTGGCATGCGGTTTGTCTCATTGGCATTGTGTATGTTAATCGCTTGTCCTTCTTTGGTTTCTACTACTACTCTTGAAAACAAGGCAGTTGAATGGTTACAGTGGCTCATAAAAGAAGATGTGTTCTTTGGGAAAAGATCTGATGCTAGCACTTCTCTAGGTGAAATGCTGTTATTGCTAGCTATTCATTTTCATGGCAATCAAATATCAGCTATAGGAGAGTTAGTCTGTTCGACTTTGGCCATGAAAATTCCTATACGACCAAACAGTACCAATCGTATTAAACAGGTATTTACCCAAGATCTATTCACAGAACAAGTAGTGGCATCCCACGCGGTGCGTGTTCCAGTTACAAGCAAACTTAATGCCAATATACCTGGTTATTTACCAGTCCACTGTATACATCAGTTGCTAAAATCAAGAGCGTTTCTTAAGCATAAAGTCCCTATTAAATCGTGGATTTATAGACAGATATGCAATTCTGTGCGTCCTTTGCATCCAGTGATGCCCGCCCTAATCGAAGTTTATGTGAATACATTGATTGTACCAAATCCTCAAGGAAAAGTAAATGTTGATCACATGCACAAGTCATTTTCTGAAATGGAAATCCTTCACATATTTCGCTCTAATAATAATGGCATTAATGTATTAGGCGACATCGCTTCAGAGCCTAGTAATCATACAATCGTCCATGATATTGGCTTAGCAGGAAATACAACAACAACAGATGGCGATGAATTATCAAAATACCAAGTTCAATGCCCATTAACAGCACAGCTTTTGATACTTTACTATTTGGTACTGTATGAAGATACCAGAATTTCTAACTTATCAAATGCCATAATGAGTGGAAGAAAAATCAAGGAATACACAAATAGTTTCTTATCTGAATTGCCCATGAAATATTTGTTGCAAAGGGCTCAACAGTATCACAACGAATATGTTGGAATTTTTCACCCTCTTTTGCGACTTATTGTCTCTAATTATCCACATTTAAGTATGGTAGATGATTGGCTTGAAGAACATTGCTCTTCAGGAATTTGTCGTAATCGAAGTAATATTAATGTTTCGAAAGGATTGGTTGACCAAATTCTGGATAGCCTGAAACGGATAGAATTCGATAAACTGGACTCCAAGCCTGGAAAAGCAATTCCAGTTTTGAAGGCTTTACTTAAGATGCCTCCTGAAGATATTGCTCGCAATGCGGATTTGATCGTTGAAAATTTACCAAAAGTATTCCAGCATCAGGTGCCACGTTCGATTAAAAATTTGTACTTGGATGTTTGGCTCCGTTTAAATAGCGTACTACCTATTAGTTTCTGGAGAAAATCTCTGACTTCGATTATGGCATCAGAGGATTACATAAATCGATGTTCCTTTATTGTCGAAAACATGTTGGATCCGTTGCAAGTTTTGAGATGTAGTCGTGAAATATTCCATTGTCCCCATACGCTAATAATACTGCTGCGCATACTTCAGGGAAGTTTGGCTGCGTCAAAAGCTCATCTTAACCTACAAATGCAGTCCAAGCAAATAATAGATAAGAACGGACAAGTTCAGTGTGACGTGGAAAGAGAAGAACTTAAGACAGCTTTGATAGCATCCCAAGAGAGTGCTGCGGTTCATATATTGCTTGAAGTTTTAGCCGACATGTATGCGAATGGAAACACTCGAGTTTCAGCGTTTGAATTGCGTGAGGCTCAGGGTATTATTTGTTCATTTATTCATCAAGCATTCATTTCAGAGCCTTCTTTAGCAAAACTTGTGCACTTTCAAACGTACCCCCGCGAAGTGATACCGATGATGGTTAAAGGTGTTCCATCTATGCATATCTGTATTGATTTTTTGCATGAATTCCTAAGCATGCCTGAAATGGATAAACAGATCTTCACAATCGATTTGACATCTCATTTGGTTTTAAAATACGCAATTCCAAAAAGTTTAAGTGTATCAAAATTTTGCGTCAATACCATTCAGTCGGCATTATCTCTACTTTCTACCGAGGCCAAATGTAAATACTTGCGTAACATTTTACCATCTCTAATACGTTTTGCTGAAGCTTTTCCTATTCTAACTGATGATTGCATAAATATCTTAATGCTAACAGGTCGCAGCTTATATTCGCAGTCCACGCTTGGCATCAACTCAACTTATATGCAGTTGACAGCCAATTCCAGGCACAAGTGTTTTAAAGAAGCTCCGATGTTCATTGCAATGATCGAAGAGGCATTCGAAATACTTATTACAAAAATAATAAATAAGATTGAATTATATTAGTAAAATACGTAAACGCTATTTTGTCTTATTTTAATATCTATATATCGTCATTTGATTATTTAATTGTCGTATGTAATTTGTATCCACATACGACAATTAAATAATCAACCGACGATATGTATATAAAATTGTAACGTTACTGACTGATTCATCATCGCACAGCGTAAACGCCTGAAGCTAAAAACTTGAAATTAGGACCGGAGGTATTTCTCTCTCCAAATCGATCCACTAAGACGGGATTTTTGGATATTCAAATGTTTAGGGGGTAAAAAATGGTAAAAACGGGTAAATTCGATAACCTTATATCTCAAAAACTAAAGGAGATACAAAAAAAAACTAATACTTATCGTTGTTCTTTACCCTAGGCAAGGCGAATTTATTTGAATTCGCCTTGACCCTAGGTTTACACCAAGGCGAATTCATACAAGGTGGTCTTATTTTGAAAACGTTTACAACACTGTAAAATATTTTAACGTTGTGTCCAAGGCGAATTTAAAAAGGTAAACTCAACTCGTCAGCCGTTCATCAGCTGTCTCCACGGCGAATTAAAAAAAATACGTAATTGTCAAAATATAATTTTGTATTGAGAAGTTGAATGAAAAGTGCTAAAAATATTATTTTTATAATAAAAAAATTTCAAAACTGCGAATAATTAAAGTTAATTTAATAATATCTTTTATAAAAAAGTGATAATTTTTAATTTGCAATACAATTTTTTGACAGCTATCTATTAAAATGGAAACAAAATACATGGGGCTTTTTGTAATTGTAAAGTTGCACTACCCTTTTTAAATTCGCCTTGGTTGTGTCAAAAATTCAAACAAATATTTAATATTGTTTTTAATTTTAAATAGTGTGTTTTGAAATCTAATAACTAAAAAAAGTTATAAATTTGATCATTTTAAGCGAAAATTATAGAATTTATTAAAAATTCTCCAGAAACACCAGTACGGTATACCATTTTGACACAAGGTTAGTTACCAGCTGTAACTATTTGCGGCAAACGTCAAATTTGATTGCTCCATAAAATTTGCGACGTATAGACCGCATATTGCCATGAGTGGCAATCCATTGCGCAATGATTGCTCTTCTTATTGCTTGAGCAATTATTGCTTAGCAATCTGCTGTACGGTTGGTTATTTATTAGTGTGTTTATTTATTTAAAAAGCAAGTGAAAAAATACTTCAACAAAATACAGAAAAAGTTTTTATATCGGGCATGTTCTGGAAATCAAAATGAAGTGAAATTGAAATCGAGCGAAATTTTGAGTTTAATTATTTACAAAATTAACGCAGTTTTTTATGGTTTGAGGAGTTATTTATATAAAGCTGAATGGTTCTCAGAAAAATTTGTAAATAAAAGGGAATATTTTTATGAAATTGCGTTACAGGTTCGTTTTTAAAATTTGCTCGATTTTAAATCCACTTCATTTCGATTTCTAGAACATACCCGTATATTACATTTTTAAATAAACGTCAATATCAACAAAAGCAAACGAAGAATTTGTTTTTTTTTTTGTATATTTTTATTTTTTCAATAGAACAATACAACTTTTAGATTTTTTTCATACGCAAATAAACAAAAAAGCAATACAAAACACAGTTACGACAATTACAATTAATTATTTTATTAATTAATTTAAAAAAGAAAATTTAACAATCGCTTTAAAACACAACATAAAACATTTATTATAAATACAGCCACAAAACTTTATACAACTACTCGAGGTGAAAATTGCAAATTTATGGCAAAGCAATAACAAGTGTTCTCCAGCAATATAATCAGCAATCATTGCTCCATTGTTCTGTCATTGTTCTGCCGACGTTATTGCTTGTACTTAGCAATAAAAATTGCTACGTGGAGACCCAGCGTTACGTAGCAAGATAAGTTCACCTGGTGTAAATTCGCCTTGGTCTACACCTGCGATCGGCAACCTATGCTTTTACATGTTGCGATTGTATGCGTTGTATGAATTTTACATATATATGTTTTTGTTAATGTTGTTAAATTCTCTTCAATGTGTGTGCACATGTACGTAATAAAAGAGCATAAAAGAGAAAACGCGGCGCCCTGATTTTGCCGATCGCAGGTCTACACTAAAGATAAATATCTCAGCCAGTTGTCAATAACGTCGGCAAAATAACAAAGCAATATTTCGTTTTGCTCAGCTTATGTTAAAGGCATGGGAAAACGTATTTATCAGCCATGTCACAGAATACAATTCCGTTCGGAAACGGAATTCATTCTGTATTTTGGTGCTTCAGAAAATGGCGAAAATATTTTTCGGAATGAAACCATTTTAGTTTTAATGAACCGAATGGGAGTTTTCTGTATCTGAAAAGCCAAAATACTATCAAAATACACTTTCTATCAATAAACAAATAGGTTTTCTTCGATTCCGAACGGAATCATTCCGAACGGATTTGTACTCTGTGACATGGCTGTATGTTAAATCATAATTTGAAAAAAAAATCAAGGAAGGAGGTGTACTGTAAAAAATCTTTGCAAAAATTATTTTTATTGATATAAATTCTTTCTTATTCGACTTTATTATTAAAATGTATATTAATTTGTTTAAGCTTGAGTCTTTTTTATTTAAAAATATTAATTTTAATTTAACAAAAAAAAAAATTATATAAAAAACTTAAACTTAAACAAATTAATAAAAATTTAAATAATAAAGGTCGAAAAAGTAAAAAAATTATATTAATAAAAATAATTTTTGTAATTTTATTTTAGTGTTTATTAAATTCATTAATTTAATTCGTTTACTGCAATTATAATTTGCTACCATTTCACAAATTTAATTTCTTCCTTACCACAGAGCACACAGAGGCGTCACGAGACAGAAAATATTGTGTTTTTTCTGTCTTTTCCTTCGAAAGCTGCCTTTTTAACATTTTTTGTTTTGATTACGCAATTTGTGTTGAAAGTAGCGGCCTGTTTTTACACATTGCCACTTCACCACCAAAAAACGTTTTCTTTCTCTTTCTTCGAAAGCTACCCTCGCAAATGATTTAGGCATTTTTCATGCGTCACTCGTTTCATCTCTGTATACTTTGTGTTCCTCACACAATTTGCTTTTATTATACCCTCCACCACAATTAGTTGTGAAGAGGGTATATTAAGTTTGTCATTCCGTGTAAAACTTTTTTATTATTCATCTCAGACCCCATAAAGTATATATATTCTGGGTCCTTGAGTGATTCTAAGTCGATTTAACCATGCCCGTCTGTTGAAAACACGCTCACTTTCGAACAACTCAAAACAAATGAACAAACTTGGTGCCAAATTGCTTGTAGTTATCCTAAGCAGTTTGGGATTGAAATCCAGCAAAATCGGTTTAGTAGGACCAGGGGTCTAATCACCGCATTCGATACTATCGTATCGAATAAACTATCGAATGTTTTTGCATACGACAGTCACTGAAGTATCGAATGAAAACTCGATAAATGCAATGTCGAGTTATTTGATAACGAATGCTATTATTTTAATTTCCATAATTTTCATTCGATATCGAGTTTCATGATACCAAAATAAATAATTTCGTTCAATTTTGCTCGATATCGTATGCGGTGATTAGACCCCAGAGCTATGAATCAAAATGTGAAACCACCACCTAAAAAAATTGATAATTTTGTTACAAAAAATAACACAAATGCTGGAACAAGCCATGGAATGAGATAAGATTTTGCAAAAATTTGTTTTATTTGACTGGAAATCACGCTGTTAAATTTCGTGAATATCCGTCCATAATTTACCCTAAGCCCCATATAAACACTACTCCCTAAAAACAGCTTAGTACGCCTAAAACCGTAAAAAATAACGCTAGCGTAACAAAATTTGGTACGTTACAGTTTTTTAGGACTAGAAATAAAACTGTGAAATTTCGTGACGATCGGTCTATAATTTACCTTAGGCCCCATATAAACCCTACTACCGGAAAACAGTTTAGTACGCCTAAAACCGTAAAAAATAATGCAATTATAACAAATTTTGGCTCGTCACAGTTTTATAGGACTATAAATGATACTGTGAAATTTCGTGAAGATCGGTACATAACTTACCCTAGGCCCCATAGAAACCCTACTCCCGGAAAACAGTTTAGTCGCCTAAAACCATAATTAATAACAAATCGTCACAGTTTAAGATAATAACATCATACAGATATTACTCCTTGAACATTCGAACTGTCGGTGGAGGGTATCAAAGATTCAGCACAGCCGAATATAGCACTCTAACTTGTTTTTTTTCTTTTTTGCTTCTTTTTCTCAATTGAGAACCAAATTTGTCGTTTTATGTTAGCAATAATTAGGTGCGTTTGAGTACTTTTACAGCTGCCATCGGCAACCTACATATACTATTACCTTTTGCGATTATATGCGTTGTACGAATTTTACATATGTTGTTGTTAATGTTCTCTGCAATGTGTGTGCACATGTACGTAATAAAAGAGCATACAAGAGAATAAAAGAGAAAAGAGAAAACGCGGAGCCCTGATTTTGCCGATGGCAGTTTTACAGTAAATGAATAAACTGAAAAATTTGCTCTAACAAAAAGCTGTTGTCCAAAAAAGTACCCGAACGCAAAATTTGTAAAAATTCGTAAAATAAAGGCAACAGCTGATGGCAAATAATTGAAGTGTTGAAAAATATTTACACTTTTGACTACTTAACTCGTTTTCTTATCGGTACTCCATTAAATACTTTTTATAACACGAACATTTTTGGAAAATACAAACAAACTATTTTATGTAATCTTTCGTATTTGTTTGTTTTTTATTTTATTCGATTTTACTAATTTGTAGCGGGTTAAATTATTTAAAAGAAAATGAATAATTTTTTGCTATTGATTACACTACGTGACAATTTTTTGACCAAATGAATTTGACACCTAATCTTTATGTAAAATTTTCCGCTGAATCTGAATATGAATCCAAAGAATAAAATTTTAGCCATATTCAATACGAGCATTTTGTGCCCAATAGGATCCGGATCGGGGCAAAAATGACAAAGTTACAGAAGATTAATTGAATGTATTAATGTATGAGTAAAGATCAAAACCATACACATACATACGTACCAATACCCATTACAACCCTGCCGTCAAATGAGTAGCTAACTACAAAAAAAGCTAACTTTAAGTTAGCTTTTATAGACTAACTTAAAGCCAACTACTAAGCAATGCTAAATTTACATTAACCAAAGTGTATACAAAAACTGTGAATTTTAAGTAGAGAGAGCCAAGTCGTTTGGCAAACAAACGGCTCCAAGATCCACAAGAGATTTAATTATTTAGGGCCGTTATTACAATTTACGGAGTAGAAATTGGTAATCGGTAATGGCCAGGTTATAGTATAATTAGAAAATTAAATAAAATAACTAAATACAGTTTTAATAAAATAGTTAATTTAAAAAAAACTCAACTTAAAGTAGTAAGTTTATAGCTAGCTTCAAAAAGTTAACTTCAAGTTAACGTCTAGGTAACTAACTTTAAAGTTAACTGAAAGTAATGAGATACGCTGCCAATGTGTATTTGCATATTCATTCTTCTTTTTGAATGTACATGCAGGTATAAATAAAATTTCTGTTAGCTATCTGCAATACCCATATAAGTATGTGTATTACCGTAAGTATAACGTAAATATACAGAGCGCGAAAGCACAAAGTATACAGAGATGAAAAAAGTGACGTATGAAAAATGCCTAAATCATTTGCGAGGGCAGCTTTCGAAGAAAAATGCATAATCAAAACAAAAAACGCAAAAAGGGCAGCTTTCGAAGAAAAAGACAGAAAAAAAACACAATATTTTCTGTCTTGTGACGCCTCTGTATACTCTGTGGCGAAAGAGAGCAGAGATGGCAAATGCAATTTTAAAAATGTTGAAACTAGGCAAATTTTTTTTGTGTTGTTATTCAGAAAAATATCAAGATAATTTAAAAGCTTTTTAACATTTGACTAAGGCGGTAAGCTTATTTTATTAGAACAACGAGGGGCGGTTGGCGGCAATTTCTGCTTCTCCGAAACTATCTAACAGATCTTAATAAAATTTCAATCATAGATATATCCATATTAATATGAATATTATGCCTCTCCAAAATCATTTATTTTCTCTAAAATTTCTTGATTATTTTCCATACATTAAATTTATAATTTTTCATATGCTACATACATACATACACTGGATGAAATTTTTAAAGAAAAACTCTTCTTTACAACTTATTAAGGCCCAAATACACTGGTCAAATTCGCATCCAGCATTAAGGTAGTATTAGTGAAAATGAGTTTGTATGTGTGACACCGACGATGCTTGATGGAAAATCAAAAAATTTAGATATTTAGCATGCTTGACGAGTGATTTTCATGAATGTATTGGCGTTACTCTTCAAGCACCCACACACTTTAAACGTGATTTCAAACCGAACAGACGCTAAAAATGTCGGATGAAAACCAAAAAAATGCTTTGTAGAAAAAAAAATTTTATTTAATAATTTGCTCCTTCTTTTATTCAATTCTTTTTTATTTATTAATAAGCAACACAGTTAAAAGTATGTAATTACAATTAAACACTTTTTATCTATATTTTAATATATTTTGCTTGATGTCAAGCATTTGGGAAGTGTATTTGGGCCTTTAAAAATAAATATTTGAATTTTAAAACGTTACAGAAAGGCGTCTTAGCAAGCGCTAAATGTATTAAGTGGCGGTTACACTCTTTCTTATTAACACAACATACAAATCAATACTTTCATGCATACATAAAAAACAATATCTTCCATCTCGTGTCGTCTACCTATGCGATATGGAAGATATTGTTTTTTATGTATGCATGTAAGTATTGATTTGTATGTTGTGCTAATAAGAAAGACTGAAACAACCACTCACTACATATTTATTTATAGCGTTTGCTTAAGATACATGTACACGACATGTTTTTTACATCTGACTTGTCAACTTTTCATGTCACATGTTGCTGTGCACGTCTGTTACAATTGCTGATTTTTTTATTATTGTTATTGTGTTTGACGTATTTAAAATACGCCTACGACTGTTTGGTAATATATTAAAGAAAACAAATTCACGTTCTCTTTAATCTATAACCAAATAGTCGTAGGCGTATTTTAAATACGCCAAACACAATAAGGGTGAATATTCTATCAAAAACGTACATGTAATTTGCCCCTCGTAGTCATAGTTTGAAAAAAATACATATCTAATGTGTCCAAATAAATAAAAACCTTTATATTTTTTAAATTTTATTGAAATCTATTAAATAGTTTCGGAGAGGCAGAAATTGCCCCCTATAACCCTTTTAGTCATATTTTTTAAAAAATACAAAGCTTATGTGTCTATGTAAATATGGATCTATCCATGTTTTAAATTTCATTAAGATCTGTTGGATAGTTTTGGAGAGGAATAAATTGCTCTCTATCTCCCCTCGTTATCCTATTTTTTAAATAAATACATAGCTCAAGTGTCTATATAAATATGAATATATCTATGTTTTAAATTTCATTAAAATCTGTCAGATAGCTTCGGAGAGCAGAAATTGCCCCTTCCCACCCCTCGTGGTCCTATTTTTTATAAAAATGTATAGCTTATGTGTAGTTTTACATAGGTACTGCTGATGTTACGGACAAATTTATTTTAAATATCATAAATAATATGTACATTAGAGCGACTCACCAAAAAAAGTGCTCGATGTACCCTCCTAAAAATGAACCTTGGACTTTTTTAAGATGACATTTTAAATATTTCGGCTCCAGGGTTGACCTCTCGTGAGCTGGACCAGTTTGAAAAAGGGTCTATTTTTGCATGTTTTGTTAATTTAAGAATCTGTTTCCTTACCAACATATACAAGTTGGGTATCGTTAGAAAGGTTTTTTTAAGGTGCGTCCAACTGTATATAAAATTTGTCCAAGGACGATCATCCATGTCCTTTTTTTTAAGGATTTTTTGTAAAAAAAACCGGTTTTTGAATTTTTTGTTCGGGGTTGGTTGTAATAAAAGTGCCAAATTAACATATTTTAATCTTTAGTCGATTTAATTAATTACGTGTCTCGGCTTTTTTTGAAATTCGTGCTAGTACGCGTTTTGACAAAAATGCAATGGGGTGGTAACCCTTCGTTTTAAATAGGGCAATATGGGTATCAAATTTTATTTTTTGCCAAGTATATCATCTTTGTATGTAAATAATTTAGATTTGTGCAAATTAGATGCATTTTACACTGTGCTCTGGAATTTTATACACAGTTGGACGCACCTTAAAAAAACCTTTGTAACGATACCCAACTTGTATATGTTGTTAAGGAAACAGATTCTTAAATTAACAAAACATGCAAAAATAGACCCTTTTTCAAACTGGTCCAGCTCACGAGAGGTCAACCCTGGAGCCGAAATATTTAAAATGTCATCTTAAAAAAGGTCAAGGTTCATTTTTAGGAGGGTACATCGAGCACGAATTTTGCTTCCATACAACTTGAGTCGCTCTAATGTACATAGTCTTATACCTGCCTAAACTTACAAACAAATTCGAAGCCCTTAAAAAAAGCTTTTATACATATCAGCTGAAGAGCAGCAAAGGCCTTCAGGTACTGATCAAGGGCATAGACTCGTGCGTGGGCCCTGAAGAAATTAAAACCTTTTTGGAAGAGAAAGGCTTTAAAATAAAAAAACGTTACAAATATTAAAAATAGGGAAAAAAATCCCCAACCATTATTTCGAGTGGAGTTAGAACCTGGCGACGTTAAGCTTAAAAAAAATGACACGCATCCTATTTATAATGTAAAATATATTCTTTACAGAAGAATAACTATAGAGGAGCCGCACAAAAGAAATGGTCCCGTTCAATGTCTCAACTGCCAAGAATTTGGCCACACTAAGGGGTACTGCTATTTACCTACTGTTTGCGTAGTATGTGGTGAATTACATGGTACAGTCCAGTGCGATAAGTCTAAAAACGACCCCAATGTAAGTAAACAAATGTAGCAACTGTGGCGGCAATCACACTGCCAATTATAGAGGATGCCCTGTATATACTATCGTCAAGCAGTCGGTCGGACCGAAAACTAATCCCCCTCAAATGCAGGTACCAAATCAAGTAAACACTGATGACATTCAGGCTCCGCAGCCTAGTAATAACAGAACCTCTTATGCTAACGTCCTAAAATCAAACCATGTGCAAATGCAAGGTGTTTCGCCAAGTAATGATGAAACTCCAGTTTCTAATTTAAGTCGTCTAGAAAAAACCATGGAAACTTTAGTGCAAACAGTAAATAGTTTTACAAACACAATGGGTAATATGATGCAGGAGATCCTTAGTATGCAATCGATGTTATTGCAAGCTGTACTTAACAAACCATGAACTGTTTAAAAATTTGTTTTTGGAACGAAAACGGCATCCGCCAACATAAAAATGAATTAGAATACTTTCTTAAAAATAAACAAATTGAAGTCATGATGGTTTCTGAAACTCATTTGACCTCAAGAAATACGTTTAAAATCAATGGTTATACACTATATGATACCAAGGACCCTCGAGATAGAGCTTGTGGAGGTTCTGCCATTTTGATAAAAACCCGAATCAAACACTACCTGATGTGTGATCATCGTTATTTCCAAGCAACGAACATTTGTGTTGAAGAGCTGAATCGAAACATAGTAATCTCATCCTTATATTCACCACCTAGATTTGCAATATCAGAAAGCCAATATTATAAATATTATAATTCATTGTGACCCTGTTTCCTGGCTGCTGGCGATTATAACGCTAAACATACCTTCTGGGGGTCACGACTAATAACACCAAAGGGTCGTGTTTTGTATAATACAATCACTAAAATGAATTTAAATGTCATCGCGAGCGGAAACCCAACATATTGGCCTGCTGATCCGCAAAAAATTCCAGATGTCAGCGATTTCGGCGTAGTTAAAAACATCCCCACAGAAACGACTCACGTTGAAGCTTAGTTAGAATTATCCTCTGTACTGAAATTCTGTAACTTTTTAACGACAAAAAATTGTCGTTAAGTAGTCAAAATTCGTTAGCTAACGAAAGTTGTCGTTAAGAGCTATTCTGTAATGTAATTTTAACAATTTTTATCGACAAAAAATGTCGGCACCTAACGACACAAAAAAGTTCTTGTTAAATAATAACGACAATAAATGTACTGTTAACAGATTAAAAATATACACTCACAATATTCTGTACGTAAAATTAACTGAAATTGTTATATAAAATAAATGAAAATTCAATTAAAAACCGGTCTACTTATTTTTCATTTATTTTTGAAAAAAAGTTCATTTAATTTTTAATGTCAAAAATTCAACACCATATTCCGTAAAATCAAATAAATATTCAGTTATTTTGTAAAATTTTACTGCCAAAAATTCAACACCACATTCAGAAAAAACAATTAATTATTCACTTATTATTTAAAATTTTACTGTCAAAAAATTTACCCCAAATTCAGTAAAAACAATTAAATATTCAGTTATTTGATTAAATTCAGTAATTTTCGTTTACTCCACAAAAGAGCCGAATTTCTAAAAAATACCAGACAGACACCTGTCCGCTTGTTTTTCTTATAAGCGATAGATTGAGAATATTATTATTTACTTACCCTGTTACACACGTTTGTTTTACTTTTGTTGTACTGAACACGTTGTTTACAGAAGAAATCTCAATTATAAGACACCAGCAGCATGACCGATATGGCTTCGCAATTATTTTACATTGAAAATTTGATGTATTTAACTAAATTATTTTAACAAATAGAAAATGGGAATTGCTTACACAAAACAAGCAATTCATTTTTTATAGATAAGTAAAAATTAATTTTTGGTAGTTAAACTATATAAAATAACTGAATATTTATTTGTTTTTACTGAATGTGGTGTTGAAATTTTGACAGTAAAATTTTATAAAATAACTGCATACCTATTTGTATTTACGGAATATGTAGTTAATTTTTTGACTATTAATTTATATAAGATAACTGAATATTTATTTGTTTTTACGGAATTCACGGTTGAATTTTTGACAGTAAAAACTAAATGAACTTTTCGTTGCTTTAAATTACATTTTTATTTAATTTAACATAAAGAAGAATTTAACTCAATCAACGGACAATATTAACTGCAACTGAAAATCCGTATTAATATGCACTTAGTTTTTTGAAGAACTGTTAGAATCAGTTAAAAATAAATTTGCTTGGAATTTTAAATGTTTATTTATTTAAAAATGACTGAACGGAATATTTCTTTAATAAACTACAGTCCGTTACTGTAATAATATTGTGAGTGTAGAGAAAGTAGCCAATTTTTAACACAAAAAAAGTAAGAAAGTATAGTCGAACAAGTCCTACTCTTCATTGCAGTATTTGGGCGATCATGTTTCCGCCAAAACGAGTATGTTGTGAGGTTAATATTCACATAAGACATTTTTGTGCCAAATATTATCTAAGTATCTACTACAGTTATTTTCGGTTAATTAAGTACCGCTTAATTGAGTTTCCCGTTTTATTGCATTAATAATCGTGGAACGAAATCATTCAGTATAACTGTCTATGTAAAAATATCCGTTTAGTTGAGTTCCGTTTAATTGCGTCACCCGCTTAATTAATTCGCAAAATAAGACAGCATTGTGAAAAGAGCAATAGTAAATGTTTCGGTTAATTGTGTCCGTCTACTTAATGTGTTTTGCTCCACAAACGTAAAAAAAAATTATTTTGCGGCAAGAAAGATTTAACGATGAACGTACCTGATTTTAATTTTGTTTTTAAAAACCTAATCCATTTTTTAACTTAATTAATAAAGAAATGAGTTTTATGTTATATCTTCACATGGGTGTTTCGCTTTATTGCACTTTATTGTTCAATTAAGCGATTTTCGTTTTAATTGCGTCGGCGATTTAATTAACCGAGTACTGCTTAATTGAGTTCCCGTTTAATTGCGTCAAAAGTCGTGCATTTTTAGAAACTCAATTAAGCGGAAATAACTGTACCATTATTAGTGTGTTCGTATGGGTCAAATATTGGCCGATCCTAATTAAATTTGTTCTGCTGATTTATACAGGTTGCGACAATATATTTTTGGATCTTATTCAGCTCAAATGTCTATAAAACGAGATGGCTATTAATAGGCACAAAACCCTATTCCGGAAAGAAGTTTTCATGTGGGCTATAAAAATTAAATAACTGCTTCACACCATTATAAAAAGGCTTCGACCTTGTGACAATAAACGCATATGTGCCAAATTTTAAAAAATTATTTTTAAAATTGCGACCTGTAATTTGCGAACAAGGTTATCTTGGACAGACAAGCAGCCATCCTGATAGAAGGACGGGCTTCGTTAAATGGATTCTGACATTGATTCTGAGTCAATCGGTATACTACACTGAAAAAATTTTCTTCACAGATCCAATGAAATTTACATTAAAATTCAACCTATGTAACCTTTCATTGGATTAATGAAGGATTAATAAAATCAATGACAAAATTTTCATTGAGTTTATGAATCCTCATTGAAAAAATGGATAAAATAAACGTTTGTCATTAAACTAATGCAAAATTTTCATTGATTTTATAAAACATTTCATTAATCCAATGTAAGGTTGCATAGGTTGAATTTTAATGTAAATTTCATTGGATCTGTGAAGAAATTTTTTTCAGTGTAAACGGCAGGCCCAGAACCTTTATTTAAATGTGTTGCACACATTCGTACAAACACATAATACCCTCTTCACATACAGTAGTGCAGGTATCAAAAGTAAGAGCAGAATGTTGTGCTAGAGTGGCTCAGTCATCTGGAAATTTTTCCCTATGTATAAAAAGATTTAAAACCAACATATTTGTTTTGAAATATAATCAATATTTACACGTTTTCATTCATGTTTTGTTAAAATAAATGCAATAAAGCAAATTTATTTTGTATTTTTTTATTAATTTTAAAAAATTTTCACTTTGACGTTCTTATATTTTTACCGATATTTGTCGTCAATATTTCTAAACAAAAATATTTGTTTATTTAAAATTCAGAATAACAAATTCGTTAAAGTTACCGAGATTTCTCGTTAATTAATGATATCGGTAGTTAAATTCAAAAAGTTACAGAATTGAGGTACTGATCACACACCTACAATAGTTACTATAACAAACACCAATAGAATTGTATCTCCCTCTGGTTACATAGCGACGTCAGCTACACAAATAAATTGGTTAAAATATAAAAAATATCTCAGTACCCATTGCACAGAAAATATACCGCTTAGCACACCGGAAAATGTGGATCTCTCTATTGTAAATTTTGACAGTTATCTTAAACTAGCTATTTGTGAATTAAACACCAAGAAGGTACCTGGTATTGATAAGATCAGTAACAAAATGCTTTTGGAGCTACCTCGCATAGCAAAGAAAATTATTCTTTATATTTTTAATGCTATTTTACGCCTTGAATACTACCCTCAAGAATGGAACGATGATACCAATCACACTGCCAATTATAGAGGATGCCCTGTATATACTATCGTCAAGCAGTCGGTCGGACCGAAAACTAATCCCCCTCAAATGCAGGTACCAAATCAAGTAAACACTGATGACATTCAGGCTCCGCAGCCTAGTAATAACAGAACCTCTTATGCTAACGTCCTAAAATCAAACCATGTGCAAATGCAAGGTGTTTCGCCAAGTAATGATGAAACTCCAGTTTCTAATTTAAGTCGTCTAGAAAAAACCATGGAAACTTTAGTGCAAACAGTAAATAGTTTTACAAACACAATGGGTAATATGATGCAGGAGATCCTTAGAATGCAATCGATGTTATTGCAAGCTGTACTTAACAAACCATGAACTGTTTAAAAATTTGTTTTTGGAACGAAAACGGCATCCGCCAACATAAAAATGAATTAGAATACTTTCTTAAAAATAAACAAATTGAAGTCATGATGGTTTCTGAAACTCATTTGACCTCAAGAAATACGTTTAAAATCAATGGTTATACACTATATGATACCAAGGACCCTCGAGATAGAGCTTGTGGAGGTTCTGCCATTTTGATAAAAACCCGAATCAAACACTACCTGATGTGTGATCATCGTTATTTCCAAGCAACGAACATTTGTGTTGAAGAGCTGAATCGAAACATAGTAATCTCATCCTTATATTCACCACCTAGATTTGCAATATCAGAAAGCCAATATAATAAATATTATAATTCATTGTGACCCTGTTTCCTGGCTGCTGGCGATTATAACGCTAAACATACCTTCTGGGGGTCACGACTAATAACACCAAAGGGTCGTGTTTTGTATAATACAATCACTAAAATGAATTTAAATGTCATCGCGAGCGGAAACCCAACATATTGGCCTGCTGATCCGCAAAAAATTCCAGATGTCAGCGATTTCGGTGTAGTTAAAAACATCCCCACAGAAACGACTCACGTTGAAGCTTAGTTAGAATTATCCTCTGATCACACACCTACAATAGTTACTATAACAAACACCAATAGAATTGTATCTCCCTCTGGTTACATAGCGACGTCAGCTACACAAATAAATTGGTTAAAATATAAAAAATATCTCAGTACCCATTGCACAGAAAATATACCGCTTAGCACACCGGAAAATGTGGATCTCTCTATTGTAAATTTTGACAGTTATCTTAAACTAGCTATTTGTGAATTAAACACCAAGAAGGTACCTGGTATTGATAAGATCAGTAACAAAATGCTTTTGGAGCTACCTCGCATAGCAAAGCAAATTATTCTTTATATTTTTAATGCTATTTTACGCCTTGAATACTACCCTCAAGAATGGAACGATGATACCAATCACACTGCCAATTATAGAGGATGCCCTGTATATACTATCGTCAAGCAGTCGGTCGGACCGAAAACTAATCCCCCTCAAATGCAGGTACCAAATCAAGTAAACACTGATGACATTCAGGCTCCGCAGCCTAGTAATAACAGAACCTCTTATGCTAACGTCCTAAAATCAAACCATGTGCAAATGCAAGGTGTTTCGCCAAGTAATGATGAAACTCCAGTTTCTAATTTAAGTCGTCTAGAAAAAACCATGGAAACTTTAGTGCAAACAGTAAATAGTTTTACAAACACAATGGGTAATATGATGCAGGAGATCCTTAGAATGCAATCGATGTTATTGCAAGCTGTACTTAACAAACCATGAACTGTTTAAAAATTTGTTTTTGGAACGAAAACGGCATCCGCCAACATAAAAATGAATTAGAATACTTTCTTAAAAATAAACAAATTGAAGTCATGATGGTTTCTGAAACTCATTTGACCTCAAGAAATACGTTTAAAATCAATGGTTATACACTATATGATACCAAGGACCCTCGAGATAGAGCTTGTGGAGGTTCTGCCATTTTGATAAAAACCCGAATCAAACACTACCTGATGTGTGATCATCGTTATTTCCAAGCAACGAACATTTGTGTTGAAGAGCTGAATCGAAACATAGTAATCTCATCCTTATATTCACCACCTAGATTTGCAATATCAGAAAGCCAATATTATAAATATTATAATTCATTGTGACCCTGTTTCCTGGCTGCTGGCGATTATAACGCTAAACATACCTTCTGGGGGTCACGACTAATAACACCAAAGGGTCGTGTTTTGTATAATACAATCACTAAAATGAATTTAAATGTCATCGCGAGCGGAAACCCAACATATTGGCCTGCTGATCCGCAAAAAATTCCAGATGTCAGCGATTTCGGCGTAGTTAAAAACATCCCCACAGAAACGACTCACGTTGAAGCTTAGTTAGAATTATCCTCTGATCACACACCTACAATAGTTACTATAACAAACACCAATAGAATTGTATCTCCCTCTGGTTACATAGCGACGTCAGCTACACAAATAAATTGGTTAAAATATAAAAAATATCTCAGTACCCATTGCACAGAAAATATACCGCTTAGCACACCGGAAAATGTGGATCTCTCTATTGTAAATTTTGACAGTTATCTTAAACTAGCTATTTGTGAATTAAACACCAAGAAGGTACCTGGTATTGATAAGATCAGTAACAAAATGCTTTTGGAGCTACCTCGCATAGCAAAGAAAATTATTCTTTATATTTTTAATGCTATTTTACGCCTTGAATACTACCCTCAAGAATGGAACGATGATACCAAAGCCAGGAAAAAATCACACAAAAGTTGAGTCATATAGGCCTATTAGCTTACAATCTAATATATCAAAGCTGTTTGAGAAGCTCTTAGCGTCAAAATTAACCCCAATTTTAAATGCCAATGGGTGTATACCTAATCATCAATTCATCTTCAGAAGAGAGCATAGCACAATTGAACAAACACATTTGTAAAAAAAACCGGTTTTTGAATTTTTTGTTCGGGGTTGGTTGTAATAAAAGTGCCAAATTAACATATTTTAATCTTTAGTCGATTTAATTAATTACGTGTCTCGGCTTTTTTTGAAATTCGTGCTAGTACGCGTTTTGACAAAAATGCAATGGGGTGGTAACCCTTCGTTTTAAATAGGGCAATATGGGTATCAAATTTTATTTTTTGCCAAGTATATCATCTTTGTATGTAAATAATTTAGATTTGTGCAAATTAGATGCATTTTACACTGTGCTCTGGAATTTTATACACAGTTGGACGCACCTTAAAAAAACCTTTGTAACGATACCCAACTTGTATATGTTGTTAAGGAAACAGATTCTTAAATTAACAAAACATGCAAAAATAGACCCTTTTTCAAACTGGTCCAGCTCACGAGAGGTCAACCCTGGAGCCGAAATATTTAAAATGTCATCTTAAAAAAGGTCAAGGTTCATTTTTAGGAGGGTACATCGAGCACGAATTTTGCTTCCATACAACTTGAGTCGCTCTAATGTACATAGTCTTATACCTGCCTAAACTTACAAACAAATTCGAAGCCCTTAAAAAAAGCTTTTATACATATCAGCTGAAGAGCAGCAAAGGCCTTCAGGTACTGATCAAGGGCATAGACTCGTGCGTGGGCCCTGAAGAAATTAAAACCTTTTTGGAAGAGAAAGGCTTTAAAATAAAAAAACGTTACAAATATTAAAAATAGGGAAAAAAATCCCCAACCATTATTTCGAGTGGAGTTAGAACCTGGCGACGTTAAGCTTAAAAAAAATGACACGCATCCTATTTATAATGTAAAATATATTCTTTACAGAAGAATAACTATAGAGGAGCCGCACAAAAGAAATGGTCCCGTTCAATGTCTCAACTGCCAAGAATTTGGCCACACTAAGGGGTACTGCTATTTACCTACTGTTTGCGTAGTATGTGGTGAATTACATGGTACAGTCCAGTGCGATAAGTCTAAAAACGACC
Organism: Pollenia angustigena; assembly: GCA_930367215.1. NCBI lineage: Eukaryota > Metazoa > Arthropoda > Insecta > Diptera > Polleniidae > Pollenia > Pollenia angustigena. The sequence goes on from OV884059.1 coordinate 34,823,069, forward strand.
CCAATGTAAGTAAACAAATGTAGCAACTGTGGCGGCAATCACACTGCCAATTATAGAGGATGCCCTGTATATACTATCGTCAAGCAGTCGGTCGGACCGAAAACTAATCCCCCTCAAATGCAGGTACCAAATCAAGTAAACACTGATGACATTCAGGCTCCGCAGCCTAGTAATAACAGAACCTCTTATGCTAACGTCCTAAAATCAAACCATGTGCAAATGCAAGGTGTTTCGCCAAGTAATGATGAAACTCCAGTTTCTAATTTAAGTCGTCTAGAAAAAACCATGGAAACTTTAGTGCAAACAGTAAATAGTTTTACAAACACAATGGGTAATATGATGCAGGAGATCCTTAGTATGCAATCGATGTTATTGCAAGCTGTACTTAACAAACCATGAACTGTTTAAAAATTTGTTTTTGGAACGAAAACGGCATCCGCCAACATAAAAATGAATTAGAATACTTTCTTAAAAATAAACAAATTGAAGTCATGATGGTTTCTGAAACTCATTTGACCTCAAGAAATACGTTTAAAATCAATGGTTATACACTATATGATACCAAGGACCCTCGAGATAGAGCTTGTGGAGGTTCTGCCATTTTGATAAAAACCCGAATCAAACACTACCTGATGTGTGATCATCGTTATTTCCAAGCAACGAACATTTGTGTTGAAGAGCTGAATCGAAACATAGTAATCTCATCCTTATATTCACCACCTAGATTTGCAATATCAGAAAGCCAATATTATAAATATTATAATTCATTGTGACCCTGTTTCCTGGCTGCTGGCGATTATAACGCTAAACATACCTTCTGGGGGTCACGACTAATAACACCAAAGGGTCGTGTTTTGTATAATACAATCACTAAAATGAATTTAAATGTCATCGCGAGCGGAAACCCAACATATTGGCCTGCTGATCCGCAAAAAATTCCAGATGTCAGCGATTTCGGCGTAGTTAAAAACATCCCCACAGAAACGACTCACGTTGAAGCTTAGTTAGAATTATCCTCTGTACTGAAATTCTGTAACTTTTTAACGACAAAAAATTGTCGTTAAGTAGTCAAAATTCGTTAGCTAACGAAAGTTGTCGTTAAGAGCTATTCTGTAATGTAATTTTAACAATTTTTATCGACAAAAAATGTCGGCACCTAACGACACAAAAAAGTTCTTGTTAAATAATAACGACAATAAATGTACTGTTAACAGATTAAAAATATACACTCACAATATTCTGTACGTAAAATTAACTGAAATTGTTATATAAAATAAATGAAAATTCAATTAAAAACCGGTCTACTTATTTTTCATTTATTTTTGAAAAAAAGTTCATTTAATTTTTAATGTCAAAAATTCAACACCATATTCCGTAAAATCAAATAAATATTCAGTTATTTTGTAAAATTTTACTGCCAAAAATTCAACACCACATTCAGAAAAAACAATTAATTATTCACTTATTATTTAAAATTTTACTGTCAAAAAATTTACCCCAAATTCAGTAAAAACAATTAAATATTCAGTTATTTGATTAAATTCAGTAATTTTCGTTTACTCCACAAAAGAGCCGAATTTCTAAAAAATACCAGACAGACACCTGTCCGCTTGTTTTTCTTATAAGCGATAGATTGAGAATATTATTATTTACTTACCCTGTTACACACGTTTGTTTTACTTTTGTTGTACTGAACACGTTGTTTACAGAAGAAATCTCAATTATAAGACACCAGCAGCATGACCGATATGGCTTCGCAATTATTTTACATTGAAAATTTGATGTATTTAACTAAATTATTTTAACAAATAGAAAATGGGAATTGCTTACACAAAACAAGCAATTCATTTTTTATAGATAAGTAAAAATTAATTTTTGGTAGTTAAACTATATAAAATAACTGAATATTTATTTGTTTTTACTGAATGTGGTGTTGAAATTTTGACAGTAAAATTTTATAAAATAACTGCATACCTATTTGTATTTACGGAATATGTAGTTAATTTTTTGACTATTAATTTATATAAGATAACTGAATATTTATTTGTTTTTACGGAATTCACGGTTGAATTTTTGACAGTAAAAACTAAATGAACTTTTCGTTGCTTTAAATTACATTTTTATTTAATTTAACATAAAGAAGAATTTAACTCAATCAACGGACAATATTAACTGCAACTGAAAATCCGTATTAATATGCACTTAGTTTTTTGAAGAACTGTTAGAATCAGTTAAAAATAAATTTGCTTGGAATTTTAAATGTTTATTTATTTAAAAATGACTGAACGGAATATTTCTTTAATAAACTACAGTCCGTTACTGTAATAATATTGTGAGTGTAGAGAAAGTAGCCAATTTTTAACACAAAAAAAGTAAGAAAGTATAGTCGAACAAGTCCTACTCTTCATTGCAGTATTTGGGCGATCATGTTTCCGCCAAAACGAGTATGTTGTGAGGTTAATATTCACATAAGACATTTTTGTGCCAAATATTATCTAAGTATCTACTACAGTTATTTTCGGTTAATTAAGTACCGCTTAATTGAGTTTCCCGTTTTATTGCATTAATAATCGTGGAACGAAATCATTCAGTATAACTGTCTATGTAAAAATATCCGTTTAGTTGAGTTCCGTTTAATTGCGTCACCCGCTTAATTAATTCGCAAAATAAGACAGCATTGTGAAAAGAGCAATAGTAAATGTTTCGGTTAATTGTGTCCGTCTACTTAATGTGTTTTGCTCCACAAACGTAAAAAAAAATTATTTTGCGGCAAGAAAGATTTAACGATGAACGTACCTGATTTTAATTTTGTTTTTAAAAACCTAATCCATTTTTTAACTTAATTAATAAAGAAATGAGTTTTATGTTATATCTTCACATGGGTGTTTCGCTTTATTGCACTTTATTGTTCAATTAAGCGATTTTCGTTTTAATTGCGTCGGCGATTTAATTAACCGAGTACTGCTTAATTGAGTTCCCGTTTAATTGCGTCAAAAGTCGTGCATTTTTTAGAAACTCAATTAAGCGGAAATAACTGTACCATTATTAGTGTGTTCGTATGGGTCAAATATTGGCCGATCCTAATTAAATTTGTTCTGCTGATTTATACAGGTTGCGACAATATATTTTTGGATCTTATTCAGCTCAAATGTCTATAAAACGAGATGGCTATTAATAGGCACAAAACCCTATTCCGGAAAGAAGTTTTCATGTGGGCTATAAAAATTAAATAACTGCTTCACACCATTATAAAAAGGCTTCGACCTTGTGACAATAAACGCATATGTGCCAAATTTTAAAAAATTATTTTTAAAATTGCGACCTGTAATTTGCGAACAAGGTTATCTTGGACAGACAAGCAGCCATCCTGATAGAAGGACGGGCTTCGTTAAATGGATTCTGACATTGATTCTGAGTCAATCGGTATACTACACTGAAAAAATTTTCTTCACAGATCCAATGAAATTTACATTAAAATTCAACCTATGTAACCTTTCATTGGATTAATGAAGGATTAATAAAATCAATGACAAAATTTTCATTGAGTTTATGAATCCTCATTGAAAAAATGGATAAAATAAACGTTTGTCATTAAACTAATGCAAAATTTTCATTGATTTTATAAAACATTTCATTAATCCAATGTAAGGTTGCATAGGTTGAATTTTAATGTAAATTTCATTGGATCTGTGAAGAAATTTTTTTCAGTGTAAACGGCAGGCCCAGAACCTTTATTTAAATGTGTTGCACACATTCGTACAAACACATAATACCCTCTTCACATACAGTAGTGCAGGTATCAAAAGTAAGAGCAGAATGTTGTGCTAGAGTGGCTCAGTCATCTGGAAATTTTTCCCTATGTATAAAAAGATTTAAAACCAACATATTTGTTTTGAAATATAATCAATATTTACACGTTTTCATTCATGTTTTGTTAAAATAAATGCAATAAAGCAAATTTATTTTGTATTTTTTTATTAATTTTAAAAAATTTTCACTTTGACGTTCTTATATTTTTACCGATATTTGTCGTCAATATTTCTAAACAAAAATATTTGTTTATTTAAAATTCAGAATAACAAATTCGTTAAAGTTACCGAGATTTCTCGTTAATTAATGATATCGGTAGTTAAATTCAAAAAGTTACAGAATTGAGGTACTGATCACACACCTACAATAGTTACTATAACAAACACCAATAGAATTGTATCTCCCTCTGGTTACATAGCGACGTCAGCTACACAAATAAATTGGTTAAAATATAAAAAATATCTCAGTACCCATTGCACAGAAAATATACCGCTTAGCACACCGGAAAATGTGGATCTCTCTATTGTAAATTTTGACAGTTATCTTAAACTAGCTATTTGTGAATTAAACACCAAGAAGGTACCTGGTATTGATAAGATCAGTAACAAAATGCTTTTGGAGCTACCTCGCATAGCAAAGAAAATTATTCTTTATATTTTTAATGCTATTTTACGCCTTGAATACTACCCTCAAGAATGGAACGATGATACCAATCACACTGCCAATTATAGAGGATGCCCTGTATATACTATCGTCAAGCAGTCGGTCGGACCGAAAACTAATCCCCCTCAAATGCAGGTACCAAATCAAGTAAACACTGATGACATTCAGGCTCCGCAGCCTAGTAATAACAGAACCTCTTATGCTAACGTCCTAAAATCAAACCATGTGCAAATGCAAGGTGTTTCGCCAAGTAATGATGAAACTCCAGTTTCTAATTTAAGTCGTCTAGAAAAAACCATGGAAACTTTAGTGCAAACAGTAAATAGTTTTACAAACACAATGGGTAATATGATGCAGGAGATCCTTAGAATGCAATCGATGTTATTGCAAGCTGTACTTAACAAACCATGAACTGTTTAAAAATTTGTTTTTGGAACGAAAACGGCATCCGCCAACATAAAAATGAATTAGAATACTTTCTTAAAAATAAACAAATTGAAGTCATGATGGTTTCTGAAACTCATTTGACCTCAAGAAATACGTTTAAAATCAATGGTTATACACTATATGATACCAAGGACCCTCGAGATAGAGCTTGTGGAGGTTCTGCCATTTTGATAAAAACCCGAATCAAACACTACCTGATGTGTGATCATCGTTATTTCCAAGCAACGAACATTTGTGTTGAAGAGCTGAATCGAAACATAGTAATCTCATCCTTATATTCACCACCTAGATTTGCAATATCAGAAAGCCAATATAATAAATATTATAATTCATTGTGACCCTGTTTCCTGGCTGCTGGCGATTATAACGCTAAACATACCTTCTGGGGGTCACGACTAATAACACCAAAGGGTCGTGTTTTGTATAATACAATCACTAAAATGAATTTAAATGTCATCGCGAGCGGAAACCCAACATATTGGCCTGCTGATCCGCAAAAAATTCCAGATGTCAGCGATTTCGGTGTAGTTAAAAACATCCCCACAGAAACGACTCACGTTGAAGCTTAGTTAGAATTATCCTCTGATCACACACCTACAATAGTTACTATAACAAACACCAATAGAATTGTATCTCCCTCTGGTTACATAGCGACGTCAGCTACACAAATAAATTGGTTAAAATATAAAAAATATCTCAGTACCCATTGCACAGAAAATATACCGCTTAGCACACCGGAAAATGTGGATCTCTCTATTGTAAATTTTGACAGTTATCTTAAACTAGCTATTTGTGAATTAAACACCAAGAAGGTACCTGGTATTGATAAGATCAGTAACAAAATGCTTTTGGAGCTACCTCGCATAGCAAAGCAAATTATTCTTTATATTTTTAATGCTATTTTACGCCTTGAATACTACCCTCAAGAATGGAACGATGATACCAATCACACTGCCAATTATAGAGGATGCCCTGTATATACTATCGTCAAGCAGTCGGTCGGACCGAAAACTAATCCCCCTCAAATGCAGGTACCAAATCAAGTAAACACTGATGACATTCAGGCTCCGCAGCCTAGTAATAACAGAACCTCTTATGCTAACGTCCTAAAATCAAACCATGTGCAAATGCAAGGTGTTTCGCCAAGTAATGATGAAACTCCAGTTTCTAATTTAAGTCGTCTAGAAAAAACCATGGAAACTTTAGTGCAAACAGTAAATAGTTTTACAAACACAATGGGTAATATGATGCAGGAGATCCTTAGAATGCAATCGATGTTATTGCAAGCTGTACTTAACAAACCATGAACTGTTTAAAAATTTGTTTTTGGAACGAAAACGGCATCCGCCAACATAAAAATGAATTAGAATACTTTCTTAAAAATAAACAAATTGAAGTCATGATGGTTTCTGAAACTCATTTGACCTCAAGAAATACGTTTAAAATCAATGGTTATACACTATATGATACCAAGGACCCTCGAGATAGAGCTTGTGGAGGTTCTGCCATTTTGATAAAAACCCGAATCAAACACTACCTGATGTGTGATCATCGTTATTTCCAAGCAACGAACATTTGTGTTGAAGAGCTGAATCGAAACATAGTAATCTCATCCTTATATTCACCACCTAGATTTGCAATATCAGAAAGCCAATATTATAAATATTATAATTCATTGTGACCCTGTTTCCTGGCTGCTGGCGATTATAACGCTAAACATACCTTCTGGGGGTCACGACTAATAACACCAAAGGGTCGTGTTTTGTATAATACAATCACTAAAATGAATTTAAATGTCATCGCGAGCGGAAACCCAACATATTGGCCTGCTGATCCGCAAAAAATTCCAGATGTCAGCGATTTCGGCGTAGTTAAAAACATCCCCACAGAAACGACTCACGTTGAAGCTTAGTTAGAATTATCCTCTGATCACACACCTACAATAGTTACTATAACAAACACCAATAGAATTGTATCTCCCTCTGGTTACATAGCGACGTCAGCTACACAAATAAATTGGTTAAAATATAAAAAATATCTCAGTACCCATTGCACAGAAAATATACCGCTTAGCACACCGGAAAATGTGGATCTCTCTATTGTAAATTTTGACAGTTATCTTAAACTAGCTATTTGTGAATTAAACACCAAGAAGGTACCTGGTATTGATAAGATCAGTAACAAAATGCTTTTGGAGCTACCTCGCATAGCAAAGAAAATTATTCTTTATATTTTTAATGCTATTTTACGCCTTGAATACTACCCTCAAGAATGGAACGATGATACCAAAGCCAGGAAAAAATCACACAAAAGTTGAGTCATATAGGCCTATTAGCTTACAATCTAATATATCAAAGCTGTTTGAGAAGCTCTTAGCGTCAAAATTAACCCCAATTTTAAATGCCAATGGGTGTATACCTAATCATCAATTCATCTTCAGAAGAGAGCATAGCACAATTGAACAAACACATCGGATAGTAAACGCCATAAGAAAAGCCTTTGAAGAAAGAAAATATTGCTCCACTCTTTTCATAGATGTTTCTCAAGCTTTAGACAAAGTCTGGCATGTAGGCTTGTTACATAAATTGAAGCTAAACCTACCGGTTAATACACACAAGCTGTTAGAAAGCTACCTGGTCGGTCGAAAATTTATTATTAAAGAAGGTGATTTTTTAAGTTCTCCTCAGCCAATTGAAGCTGGAGTCCCTCAGGGAAGCATCCTGGGCCCACTTGTTTACCTTATATATACCTCGGACATGCCAACAAACAATTACACCCTAACCTCAACTTTTGCTGATGATACAGCTTTTCTAAGTGTACACGAGAACAGTCGTGATGCATCTCGATACCTGCAGGATCATATATTTCAACTAGAACTGTGGTTTAAACAATGGAGAATAAAGGTCAATGAGCAAAAATGCGTACATATAACATTCACCTTGCGTCAGGAAACATGCCCCCCTATTAAAATCAATAGTCAACTAGTGCCTCAACAATCGCATGTCAAATATCTCGGTATTCATCTAGATCGGCGTTTAACATGGAAATGCCATATAGAAGCAAAATTAACCCAACTGAAACTAAAAGCAATTCAAATTAACTGGCTTATTGGAAGAAATTCTGTTCTTAGTCTCGATTGCAAACTACAACTTTACAACGCTATTTTAAAGCCAATATGGTGCTACGGTATTCAACTATGGGGCACTGCCTCGGCCTCAAATATCGAAAAAATTCTCCAAAATAAACTTCTTCGAATAATTAAAGCTGCCACTTGGTATGTTAAAAACTCAAATATCCACAAGGATCTCAATGTGCCACTGGTAAGGACTATTATTAAAAAGTATGCGGTAAAATATTTGAAAAGGCTAGAGTTGCACCCAAATCCACTAGCTCGAAATATTTTAAATAATAGCGGCCACTCTCGCTTAAGGCTAGATTACACTATCTCACAAGTATTACGTATTCCATAATACTTTGTGAGATAGAAATCTATTGAGTTTTGTTGCGACTGTCAAAAAATCTAACGTAACATGACAGTTTGTGTTCAGACCATCACACAACGTATAAACACTCACACATGAAATAAAATGCAACCCTGATCCAATGAAAAGTATTATTGTTTAGAAATGTTTCATAAAACGATGAAGTCGTATGGGATGTCAAACTTTTTTCTTAATACTTGTCAATTTCGTGACACATTGCATTCACACTATCACACTTTGTCATATTACTTGAGTTTTTGACATGTATTAATACAAAGTATAATAGTGTAATCTAGCCTTTAAGAAGAAGAGACAAAGCAGCACTTATCCATTAAAATGAGCGATAAACACCTACATATGTGAACAGAAACCGTGATGAAGAACATTTTTGTCTGGCACTGGCAGGACATAAAATAAAGCATTAGGTTAAGATTTGATTAATTACACTGCTTTACAAATTTTTAATTTGGAAAAATACCAAGAACACCACATGCCTAGATAAGTTAATTGGGACCTCCTGAACACAAAAATTGCTGTAATTTTTTTCCTAAGTACCGTTTTTTAGATAACGGTACTTTTGTGTTTTTCGGTGTATGGTCCCACTCAAACCAGGCTTTTCCATCGATATGCTACAAATTTCTATCTGATAAGAAATGGCTGAGTAATGGCACCTCAAAATTCAAAAAATGTAAATTTTTTACGTTTTTTTCAAAATTTTTCATTTTCATTTCGTTTTTTTACTACGTTATATTAAATATCTGGAATGTTTTATTTCTTAACCAAATAGTATATTTAATTACCAACATTTTAAGCGTAATTTGAAACAAATCGGATGAAAAATAAAGTTTTTATTAAGGATTTTGTGGAACGACAACATTTTCATCTCATATAAAATTCCGTGCCTTTTTAATCCATCAGTTTAAACGTATTTAATTTTGAATTTTGAGGTGCCATTACTCTTTCTTACTTTCTTACTTTCCAACGATATGCTATTTATTTCGATCGGACTTTTTGGTTGGGCTCCACAAGGGTTTGAGTGGGACCATACACCGAAAAACACAAAAGTACCGTTATCTACAAAACGGTACTTAGGAAAAAAAATTACAGCGATTTTCGTGTTCAGGAGGTCCCAATTAACTTATCTAGGCATGTGGTGTTCTTGGTATTTTTTGGCTGTAAACCAGTGTTATTTAATATATGAATTTTTTCATATTTAATATATGAAGATTCAATAAATAAATAATGAAAAAAAAAAACTTTTCTTTTATTAAAAAATTTTTTCACATTTTGTATGCTTTTGTTTGTTTACCTTTTGAAACATGTTTTTTTTTATTAACTAAATTTTACTGCAAAAATTTCTGCAGTAAAAATTTGTAATTACTGAGACAAGAACAGTCATTTACTGTATTTTGTGTACTCGAACGCAATTTCGTAAAATGCAGTAAAGTTCAGTAAAAACGAGTAAAAACTTTTGTGTTCTCGAATGCAGCTATTGTCAACGAAAATTTTTTTTTTTTTTTTTTTTTGTCATTATTTTTTTATTGAATCTTCATATATTAAATATGAACTAACAATAATTAATCAAATCTTAACCTAATACGTTATTTTATCTCCTGCCAGTGCCAGACAAAATTTTCTTCATCACGGGTTATGTTCACTTTTATAGGTGTTTATCGCTCATCTAATTGGGTAAGTGCTGCAGTGTCTCTTCTTCTTAAGCGAGTGTGGCCGCCATGATTTAAAATATTTCGAGCTAGTGGATTTGGGTGTTGTTCAAGCCTTTTTAAATATTTTATTGCATATTTTGTAATCATAGATTTCACTAATGGCACATTGAGATCCTTATGAATGTTTGAGTTTTTAACATACCAGGGAGCGGCTGTGATTATTCGAAGAAGTTTATTTTGGCGCCTTTGAATTTTGTCGATATTAGAGGCCGAGTGCCCCATAGTTGAATACCGTAGCACCAGATAGGCTTTAAGATAGAGTTGTAAAGTAGAAGCTTGCAATCGAGACTAAGGACAGAATTTCTTCCAATAAGCCAATGAATTTGAATGGCTTTTAGTTTCATTTGAGTTAATTTTGCCTCTATATGGCATTTCCACGTTAATCGCCGATCCAGATGTATACCGAGATATTTAACATGCGAATGTTGAGGAATTATTTGATTATTGATTGTAATAGGGGGGCAAGATTCCCGGCGCAAAGTGAATGTTATATGTACACATTTTTGCTCATTGACCATTATCCTCCATTGTCTTAACCATATTTCTAGTTGAAATATATGATGCTGTAAGTAACGCGATGCTTCATAACGATTTTCGTGGACGCTTAGAAAAGCTGTATCGTCTGCAAATGTTGAAGTTTGTGTGTAGTTGCTTGTTGGCATGTCCGAAGTATAAATTAAGTATAATAGGGGGCCCAGGATGCTGCCTTGTGGGACTCCAGCGGCAATGGGCTGAGGTGAACTTAAGAAATTTCCTTCTTTAATAATAAATTGACGACCGACTAAGTAGCTTTCTAGCAGCTTGTGTGTGTTTGCTGGTAAATTTTGCTTCAATTTGTGTAATAAGCCTTCATGCCAGACTTTGTCAAAAGCTTGCGAAACATCGATGAAGAGTGCTGAGCAATATTTCTTTTCTTCAAATGCTTTTCTTATGACATTTACTATTCGATGAGTCTGCTCGATTGTGCTGTGTTTTCTTCTAAATCCGAACTGATGGTTTGGAATACATCTATTTTCACTTAAAATTGGTGTTAATTTTGAAACTAATAATTTCTCAAACAGCTTTGACATATTTGATAATAAGCTAATAGGTCTATAAGACTCAACTTTTGTATGATCTTTACCTGGCTTTGGTATCATGGTAACTAAGGAAACCTTCCATTTTTCAGGATAGTATTCATGGCGTAAAATAGCATTAAAAATAAAAAGAATAATTTTCTTTGCTATGCGAGGTAGCTCCAAAAGCATTTTATTACTGATTTTATCAATACCAGGTGCCTTCTTAGTGTTTAAGTCACAAATAGCCTTTTCGATTTCTCTTATCTCAAATCTGAGGGGAATAGCTGCTCTAGCATCAACAGGTGGTAACTCGACCGCAATATTGTGAGATATATTTGGTGTAAATACGTTTTTCAAATGATTTACAAACAGGTTTCCTTTTTCATTATCATTTCTTGCCCAACTACCATTCAAGTTTCTTAATGGTGGCTTAGATATAACTGGCCTTTTTAGATTTCTAGCTGCACGCCATAATGAGTAGTCAGATTGTGGAGTTGCATCAAGTTCCTTAAGATATTTTTCTAGAGAAGCCGTTTTCTGATTCTGTAGCAACTTTCTTAGCCTTTTTGTGCATTCTTTTAATAAAATCTTAAGTTGCGGGGATCTGTAAAGTTGCCACTCTCTTCGAACTCTCCTTTTTTCAGTCAAGAGCCGCTCGACATCTGAAGAACATATTTTATTATTTTTAATTTTTTTGAGGGTAACGCTGGAGTGTTGAACAGCTAGTTTAAGATAACTGTCAAAGTTAACAAGAGAGAGATCCACATTCTCCGGTGTACTAAGCGGAATATTTTCTGTGCAATGGGCACTGAGAAATTTTTTATATTTTAACCAATTTATTTGTGTGGCTGGCGTCGCTAAGTAACCTGACGGAAATACAATTCTATTTGGGTTCGATATAGTAACAATTGTAGGTGTGTGGTCGGATGATAATTCTAGGGAAGCTTCAACATGAATCGTTTCTGTGGGGATGTTTTTAACCACGCCAAAGTCGATAACATCTGGAATTTTTTGCTGATCAGTAGGCCAATATGTTGGTTGCCCGCTCGCGACCACATTTAAACCCATTTTAGAGATTGTGTTAAACAAAACACGACCTTTTGGTGTTATAAGTCGTGACCCCCAGAAGGTATGTTTAGCGTTATAATCGCCAGCGGCCAGAAAACAGGGTCCTAATGATTTATAATATTTATAATATTGGCCTTCTGATATGGAAAATCTAGGTGGAGAGTATAAAGAAGAAATTACTATGTTTCGATTTAGCTCCTCAACACAAATAGTCGTTGCTTGCAGATAGTCTTCACGGTGATCACACATAATGTAGTGTTTGACTCGAGTTTTTATTAAGATGGCAGAACCTCCACAAGCTCTATCTCGAGGGTCCTTGGTATCATATAGTATATAACCATTGATTTTAAACGTATTTCTTGAGGTCAAATGAGTTTCAGAAATCATCATGACATCAATTTGTTTATTTTTAAGAAAGTATTCTAGTTCATTTTTATGTTGGCGGATGCCGTTTGCGTTCCAAAAACAAATTTTTAAACAGTTCATGGTTTGTTAAGTACAGCTTGCAATAACATCGATTGCATTCTAAGCATTTCCTGCATCATATTACCCATTGTGTTCGTAAAATTATTTACTGTTTGCACTAATGTTTCCATGGTTTTTTCTAAACGACTTAAATTAGAAACCGGAGTTTCATCATTACTTGGCGAGGCACCTTGCATTGGCTGATGGTTTGATTTTAGGACGTTAGCGTAAGAGGTTCTGTTATTACTAGGCTGGGGGGCTTGAATTGCATTTGTGTTTACCTGATTTGCAACCTGCATTTGAGGGGTATTTGTTTTCGGTCCAACCGTCTGCTTGACAATATTATATACTGGGCATCCTCTATAATTGGCAGTGTGATTACCGCCACAGTTGCTTCATTTTTTTACGTTGGGGTCGGTTTTAGACTTATCGCAAGAAACTGTACCGTGTAGTTCACCACATACTACGCAGACAGGGGGTAAGTAGCAGTATGCCTTGGTATGGCCAAATTCTTGGCAGTTTAAGCACTGAACAGGTCCATTTTTTTTGTGCGGCTCTTCTATAGTTATTCTTCTGTAGAGAATATATTTTAAATTGTAAATAGGATGTGTTTCGTTTTTTTTAAGTTTTACGTCGCCGGGTTCAAACTCCACTCGAAAAAGTGGTTGGGGAATTTTTTCTCTATTTTTAATATTTACTACATGTTTTACCTTGAAGCCTTTTTCTTCTAGGAATGTTTTAACCTCTTCTGGGTCCACACATGAGTCAATACCCTTAATCACTACCTGTAGACCTTTACTGCTTTTCAGTTGGTAGGTATAAAAGTTTTTTTTAAGCGTTTCAAAGTTGTTTACTATTTTGCGAAAATCATTCTCATTATTGACTTGTATTTTTGTCTCGTTTATACTTCCACGCTTTATAGCCGCTACGTAAAACGAATTTTCACCTATCACCGATATCAAACTCTTTATGAGCTCATTTGAATTTTGCTCCCTTAGATATATCGGGGGAGGCTTGGATGGTTTAATGACGTTTGGTGCTTCAGAGGATTCATCCTCCAGAATTGCAAAACGATTTTGAGTATTTATTTTATCAAAAGATGGTACTTTTGAGGCCGAATCAACTGCTGCAGAGGTAGGGCTGCGTCCCCGTTTAAGCACTGTTATGTACCTGTCCATACCAACTTGTACTGTAGGCTTTTGACAACTTTTTACAGGGGGGTTTTCCATTGCATTTGTGTTTGAGTTCATGGTATCATTTCCCACTAAATTTGTTTTTGACGTCACGGCAATACTTGCTGGCCTGGCAACACTTGTCACCAAATCTTGTTGTAGTTTTTTTAATGAGTCACTATCCACCGTTTGTGTAAATACCGAGGGTGAGAGGGAACGTGTTCGAGTAATTGGCTTAGCCGTTAGGTAGTTTATATTGTTTTGTTTTGTTTTATTTATTTCTGCATTATTTTCATTTGCATTAACTAAAACGTAAACGTTTCTTTCATTTTGTCTTAGTGTTGTTTCACTGTTTGTACTCATGCAAAGAGTTGTTTTTGTTTTTCACCGTTTTGCTTTGCTTTAATATTTTTATTATTTATTGTATTTTACAACAACAAAAGAAAAAACCAGAATTTAAATGTTTTGTTCAGAATATGTTTACACATGTATGAACATTCATACGTACATACATATATATTTTTACTGTTTTATTTAATTTAATTTTATCGTTTTAAATTGTTCACTATTATGTTAAGTAATTTAAATAACAAAATATATTATTTTTTTTTTTTTAAGCGTCCATTCGCTGCTTATATTTATGTATGTATTACAAAATCAAATGTGATTAATTAATAGTTCAAATCGTATGCGGGGCTAAAAATACACGTCTGTATCACAACAAAGCACAAACCGAACTGAAATGGACTAACATTTTTGCAACATAAATTGTTGGCAATAAATATGTACAACAAATTGCTGTCTACATTAAAGATACCATCATTTTGACATTAACTTCAATATATGCCGCAATAATTATCTCTGGTTAAGACGGGCAGTTAGAAAAATAAGCGGACAGGTGTCTGATACTTTTTTGAAGTCCAGATTTTTTAGGGAGAAAACGGGTAAAACCTGAATTTTGGTACTTTTTGTCACCCCATCTATCTTTTGAACCAATAAACCTAGAAATAAAGTTTATACCACATTCGAAACTTATCAAAAACATACGAATATAAATTTGGTACTTTTTCGAAATTCGAACGCTTAAGGGGTGAAAATCGTACCTATTTTTGGTACTTTTTTACAAAACATTATTCTTCAAACTAAATTATGGGCCCCCACTAGGCCCCTAGGTATTGGACTTAGGAACAAAAAAATCAAGGTGCAATGTCCTGAGTGGATAAGAATCTATAAGAGGGAAGTTTTTAGTACTTTTTGTTCTTTACGTTTACTTTAGAAAAATAAACTTTGGCACAAAAATATGTCCGCGAAGGAAAAGGAGACGCTAAAGAGGTAGCGGGTTAAATGCTAGTTAATAATAAAATACAAAATGAATAAATCACTCCATTAATAGGTCTGTCTGGGTACTTTTCCAGTAGCAAATACTCAGTAAATTTTTTTGGGAGAGTAAGACCAATATTACTCTATCGGCTGAAAAAATCTCAAAAAGTACGCAGACAGTATCCAGTGAAATTTTGCAAGAAAACAGCTGATCGGTGTGTTAACAATTGAAATAACAAAGCAAAAGAATTTTAGCATATGTGTACGCAAAATTAAATTCTCGGGGTAAATTAAAAAATGATTAACTAAAGTGAAGCTTAAAAAGTGCTGTAAATTAAAAAACTTGTTTATTACACTGTTATTAGTTTGGTAAATTCAATTTCTTCTTAGTTTTTAGTTTTATTTGTCGGGTTTTTTATAAAACTTCTTTTGCTTACATTGCCCAACATAGTGTCGGCTTACAATGGAAAAAAGAATGAAATGCCCAATACAGTGCCCTCCAACAGCTTGACAACGGAGACAAATAATTTGGATGTGAAGTGCTCGCCAGGAACACAATTCCAAATACTCGCCTCTTCAATTGCAAAGTTTGTCCCACAAAGTTCTGCTGGTTCTATCGGTTCTGCCATCTCCACTCCACTTACGCCACGGTCGCACAGTATATTTGGATGTTTCTAGCATGAAGTAAAATGTTTTGTTTATTATAATTTATTATAAACGTTAAAAACCATACAATTCTAACTATTTACCTCTGCCATTGTTAAATTTAAATTTTTATTTTCATTTCACAAAAACTATTTCATTCAAACAGCTGTTCAAACTATTTGCAAAATCTTGCAAGCGGAAATTTCTCCAGTAACATTTTGCAAGTTCTCTAACTTCCAACTGTCAAAAAATTCTCTTTTTGGCTCTCTCGCTGCAAGAGATTTGGAGTACGCAGACAACATTTTGCAAGATTTTGCAACATTTTGCGCAAAATATGTGTACGCAGACAGACCTAATATCTGGGGTCCAATCACCGCATTCGATACTATCGTATCGAATAAACTATCGATTTTTTTTGCATACGATAGACACTGTCGTTTCGAATGAAAATTCGATAGATTTAATGGCGAGTTACTGGATATTGAATTCTATTATTTCAAATTCAATACATTTCATTCGATATTGAGTTTCATGATACCGAAATAAATAATTTCGATAAATTTTGCTCGATATCGTATCGAATAAACTATCGAATTTTTTTACATACGATAGACACTGACGTATCGAATGAAAACTCGATAAATGTAATGTCGAGTTACTAGATATCGAATTCTACTATTTCAAATTCAATACATTTCATTCGATATCGAGTTTCGTGATACCAAAATAAATAATATCGATCAATTTTGCTCGATATCGTATGCGGTAATTAGACCTCTGGATTGTTTGTGTTTATTATTCGCCAAATGCACAAACATATGAAATGCCGAATAAAGCTTAACGATGATTAAAATTACAGAGCCAACAAGTTGCGCATTATTTGTAGATCGGCTTGCCCCTTACGGAAGAGGTGAATCAGAGCATTTTTGGGACGAACAGGCTTAAGTGGAGAGCAGTGTTACGAAGGTAAATTTAATTAAGAACTAGTTGTATTTATTCACCCCTATCGTGAAAAATTTTTCCCTCGTATTTTTTCCCCTTTTCACATATTTGCGATCATGAACAACTCCCATGAAAAAATGTAATTCAAAGGAGAATAATAACGTGAAAAAATGTTCACGGGAAAAAATTCCCCTTATCGTGAAAAATTTTTTCCCTCGTAATTTGTTCACATTTCCCTTAGATTTTCTCACTTTATTTTTGCTAGGGAACAGAACATGTATGTAAGAAACTCCTCCTATAAATCGAATATTAAGGGTTAATAAAGTTAAAAAGGCTCAAACCGATGTATTGCTCAACAAAATGCAAAGCAACAGGTCGATTGCCTGCGGATTTGTGAAACTTTCGATTGACTTGCTACGTTAAATTTAAAAAGTGCAAAAAACTAACGTTGTAATCAAACTATCCCTAAAATATATACTTCTATATTTTTGAACAAAAATTTCATTGATTTTTAATTTTTTTAATCTTTCTTCTTTTTTTAAATTCACTGGAACTGATAGTGTGAAAAATTTTTCCCTTCGAGGGGAATGAAAATTTCATGGGAACAAAAATTCCACATGTTATTCACGATAGGGGTGATAAGTTATTTTAATGTATTTAATGGCTATCTTGTACATGTTTATAAGTTTGAATTGCTATTGTTTTACCTGTGCAACTGTACAGAATCTTCTAGTAAAAAAATCTAAAGTAATGTTTAAATATTTGTACAGAATACGTATTTTCTAGATAAAAAGGTAATGTTAAAATATCCATTAAGTCAAAATAAAGGTTGGATACCGAAACGAATTTCGGTATCGGTATTAAACTTTATTTTATATCGATATCGGTATTTTAATTATATCGGTACCGGTATATCTATTTTTATAACGGTATACATACATATATCGGTGTTACAATTAAATAAACCAAACCATAAAGAAATGTAATATTCATACATACATATGTATATGAATGTGTATGTATTTTATTATTCATATAGGTACAGTGTTGGGCAAAATTCATGGTTTGCGGTATTTAACATACAAAATACTTGCTGGTCGTGTATTTAAAATACAAAATACTTCCATTTATTGTACGTATTTCAAATACTTCCACCAATGTACCAAAAAATACATTAGATAAAACTAATTAGAAAAACAATTCTTTCCTTTCATAAATATCAGATTTTTGAATGTAGCGTCAGACAAACAGTTTCTTGTTGGAGAATAAATAAAACCTGCTGAAGAAAATAATCTTTCTACAGGTCCTGATGAGCACAAACTTGAATTTAATTCTATGAATTCTCTTTTTATACTTGGATAGCTGTCAAGAGTGATAATGTCTTTGCTCTTGTCACTGACGAAACTGACAAATTCCAACTCCAACATTGATATCCTAGATTCACCATCATCCCTATCTACGAAAACAACGAAATCATCGTCTTCTTTACTGGTGCTTCTACTTCTTATATTTCTAGGTGTCAGTTTAAGTTTTTTGTAATTTTCCTCCAGAGCATAAATTTTAAAATTTTGGATTTTTTGGATTCCTTCTGTCGTGATGTTTTCTGGCAGCCTTTTATTATTCATTTCAGACCCCATAAAGTTTATATATTATTGGTCCTTGCGTAATTCTATTTCGATTTAGCCACGTCCAACTGTCTATCCGTCTGTTGAAAACACGCTCACATTCAAAAATCCACTAAAATCGGTTCAGTAGGATCAGAGCTATGAATCAAAATGTGGAACCACCACCTAAAAAATTGATAATTTTGTCCATAATTTACCCTAGGCAACATATAAGACCTACTCCCGGAAAACAGTTTAATATGCCTAAAACCGTTAAAAATAATGAAATCATAACAAAATTTGGTAAATCACTGTTTTATAGGACTAGAAATAATTCTGTAAAATTTCCTGAAGATCTGTCCATAATTTACCCTAGGTCCATATAAACCCTACTCCCGGAAAAACAGGTTAGTAAGCCTAAAACCGTAATAAATAATGCTATCATAATAAAATTTAATACTTCACGGTTTTATATGACTAGAAATCACACAAATAAATTTCGTGATGATCGGTCCATAATTAACTATATGCCCCATAAAGAGCCCATTCTGGTAAAATAATTAAATACGCTTAATACCGTACTATAGTTATTGCGGTAAACTTTCTTCCAACTTAGCTGCAGATGGCCAGAAAAAATGTTATGCAATATTGTGGTATAGGGTAAATAATAAACCTTAGATCCATTTTAAGTAAGCTTACCACCTTTTAAAATTGCGAAAACGGGACACCACTAAAAATCATAGAAAAATTACAACAAATCCATTTATGTAAAATTACACTGTGCTAGAAATTTAAATTTTTTTTTTTTAGACAAGCTGAGAACTTGTAGTTTTTACCTAATTCGGGTACGCTGAACGCAGTGGTGCTAACCGATTTTTTAGGTTAGCTCTGGTTTTCGAGATATGCCGTTATTTCGAAAATGGAGGAGGTTGCACAACATATGTTCGCGTAACTCAAAAACAGTTTAGTTAATTAAAATTACTAAAAAAAAAACCGAAATTCCGCAATAAACTTTTTTCTTATATGCGCAGTCGTCTTAGAAACATAATTTTTTTATCAAAGTTTCGAAATTTTTGCTTTTTAAAAATTCATAAAAAATTGGAAAATACAATCGTAAAAACTTGAACAAACCGGGTATGTAGGAGATTTTAAAAAACGAGTGCATGCTCGTAGAGCTCATACTGCAGAAAATATTGCTGCTGTTCGCGATAGTGTGGCTGAAGAGCCGTCCACCTCAACTCGTCGTCGTGCCCAACAATTGCACCTCTCACATAAAGACTTGCAATTACACGCTAACAATGTGCAATTGACTCAAGAACTAAAGCCTCTTGACCATTCCAAATGGTCAGAATGGTGGCAAGAAATGGCAACAGAGGATGATCAATTTTCAAAGAAAATCATCTTCAGTGATGAGGCACATTTTCACTTCAGTGGATTCGTCAATAAGCAGAATTGCCGCATTTAGGCGAATGATAATCCAAGAGTGATTGTCGAAAAACCAATGCACCCACAAAGAGTGACTGTTTGGTGCGGTTTATGGGCTGGCGGCATAATCGGGCCGTATTTTTCCAGGCAGTTATTGTGAATGGTGTTCGCTATCGTGAGATAATAACGAACTTTTTATGGCCCGAATTGGAAGATATGTTTGTCGACGATATGTGGTTTCAACAGGACGGTGCCACTTGCCACACAGCTCACGAAACAATGGCTTTTTTGCGCGACAAATTTAATGGCCGTGTTATCTCACGTGGTGGCGATGTCAATTGGCCTGTACTTAAAATGGTAAAACAAAGCACATACCAAAAGAAGATAAGCGATTTCTTTGTTTAAAACATTGATGTCAAATGTATTCAATTTCATAGCACAATTGTGCTAGCTCAAAAATCACAAACATTCTTACGCTCTTTAATTTAGTCCACACACATTCTTACGCTCAAGGCCCATTGAAAAGGTCTGTTATCAAGCGACGAGTGCACATGCGGCGGATGCTTACGTATTTTTTTATTTTTATTAGCAATTCTTGTCTCTTTATTCACTAATACCAATATAAAGCAATACAACCACAATTTTCATTTTTGACATCACTGGTTAAAAAACTAATAGGAAACAAAACCCGTCCTTTACATAGCGTCTTCACCTGACAATTTTTTGTCATACCAAACGTCAAACTTCATATTAAAAAAACGCTGACATAAATTTTCGAGTTTTTTTATATAGACTTTGAGGTTTGGTATGACAAAAAATTGTCAGGTGAAGACGCTATGTTAAAGCTGCGATCGGCAACCTACATTATTACATTTTGCGATTGGTTGCGTTGTATGAATTTTACATATGTTTTTGTTAATGTTGTAAAATACTCTTCAAGGTGTGTGCACACGTACGTAGTAATAAAAGAGTAAAAAAAGAATAATAGAGAAAAGAGAAAACGCGGCGCCCTGATTTTGCAGCTTTAAAGCGATATTAATTGTTTTTTAATTTATTTTAATTAATTTTTATTCAGTTGCTAAGAATTACAGAAAATAATTACATTACATATGTATTTGAGTTTTTTATTTTTTAGAAGTGAAAAAATAAAAAATGGGAATTATTTCTTTTCATAAGTTACTTTATTATATATTAAACATTTTTTATTTTTCGAATTTATTTTTTACAAAAAAGCTTTATAAAACACATAACTGAAATTTAGCTCATAGAATAAATTCGAAAAATAAAAAAATTTTGCATATTATTTTATTTTATTTTGGGAAAGTGAATAAATGAAAAATTTAAATTTTTTATCCAATCTTAATATCTGATATTTAATTATTCGTTTGAAGTTATTATTTCGAGCTTAACTTCTTCTAAAATTTTCACAATCGAAAACGTGAACAAATTTGAAAACGCTAACACCCATGGTAAAAATTAGTTTTCGCGAGTAATATATATACATTGGAAATAATATTTTAGAAAATAATAAATAAATACCTTTAAAAATCTCACGCTCCGTTAAAATTTTAATTCATTAAAAATTGACAAATGGAATAAAAAATCACTGCCCGTCTATACCAGAGATAATTATTGCGACATATATTGCAGTAAATCGTCAGGTGATTATTGTTTTAGCCTACACGCCATTTTTTGAAAAAAATTTGTTAGGAATGGATTATATATGACTTCAATGTTCTCTTTCATATTCCAAAATGCATTTTTTGATATCTCGTATAGAATCTGAGATATTTAGTATCGACTTTGGTCTACATCAGTGAAGGGCACACACATACTATCACATTTATGCTTGTGGACCATGCCGAAGACGACATGTCTTCGTTTTTTAACGACATGCTTTCGTGTTTAAACGACTTCAAAACTAATCCTTGAGTATACCATGGAGTAGTTTTAAAACTACTCCTTACTGGTCCAAAGGTGGGTTATATACCATGGAGTAGTTTTAAAACTACTCCTTAGTGGTCCAAAGGTGGGTTATATGGTCCTCTCCTAGGACATCGTAATGTTAAATAGACCAGGTTTTTTCCATACGTTTGGGTTACTTGTGGACTAGTCCTGGTCCCTTGTGGACTACTCTTTACACGCGTGTTTGGACTGGTCCTATTATTTGCAGGGAAAGCAACAGCCGAACGTACATTGTCACAGACACATAGAAGTTTATAGTGTACATGTGTCGACGTCGCACAAGCAGCATTTTTATTCCTATGCACGCGTACATAGGATTTGCAAATGTGCCCGTCACTGGTCTACATCCACATTTTTTAGGTTTATTGAATATTAATTGCTACATATTACAATTTTTTGCATATGGAGCAAATTTTGCATACAAACATAACAACATTATATTTTACTATTGCTTTGCGCCATTCGAATAATGAACAACGTAGGTCAAAATAAAACGTCACAATAGTTAAAATTTATTGAACACAATGTGAAACTTGAGATGAATATGGAGCCCACAACAAAACTAATTGTTGAATATTGATTTGCGCTATCCAACATATATTTTCTTTCCATATTATGTTGGATCTGTAGTTCGGGGCTTATAGCAATGAGTTAAGCAATTATCACCGTTCTAAAACATACCAGCCTTTCTTTGTAAATCTCTATTAACTATCAAATTCATTGTTTTTGCCATTGACTCACTTTGCTCCACGTCAAAGAAAACTTCATAATACAAAATAAAATTTGATATGGAGCACAAAACGACAAAATGTTATTTTAGAAAAACCATTAAAACTTTTGATTTATTGCATGTAAGTTCATGAAAATGTAAAGTTTTGTTAAAAACATACGTAGCAATCATTTAGAAGTGTTTAAAAAAAATCTATCGGGTAGTTTTTGAGAAAATTTACTGTAAACCTATTTTATCGTTTTTCTCAAAACCGACTTGATGGCTTATAGGCTAAAACAATAATCACCTGACGATTTGTCAAACGAAAAGTGTGACCCTAGGTCTACACTAAAGATAAATATCTCAGCCAGTTGGCAATAACGTCGGCAGAATAACAAAGCAATATTTCTTATTGCTCAGCTTATGTTAAAGGCATGGGAAAACGTATTTATGTTAACTCATAATTTGAAAAAAATCAGGGAAGAAGGTGCTATCTTGCAAAAAATATTTTTATTGATATAAATTCTGGCGGTGCGCAAAATGACCCCAGGAAATATGGCCCAAAAAGTAAAATGAAAAATGGCCCCAAAATTTTACATGAGACACAACAACACGCAATTTTGGCGCATTTTTTTTGTTTTTTTGGGGTTATTTTCATTTTTTCGTTAGGGTGATTTTGCATTTTAAGTGGAATGAAAAATTACCCCAATATCAAGGAATGAAAAATGGCCCCAAATAAAATCACAATTTTTACTTTGGTGCTATTTTTCATCTACTAATAAAAAATGCAAATTTTAAGAAATGAAAAATCACCCCAAACATTTTTATAAAATTCTATGTAAAAGTTTCTAGGGATAGTATAAAAAACCCGAATTCTTATACCAAAGTAGTGAAAATCCTTGCCGGTTATGCAGAGATGCTTAAGTTAGCGAAGCCGGTGTTTGTTATACCATAGAAAAGAAAATTTTTGCGCCCGGCCGAAGGCCGGCTATGTAGTGAAGCTTTAGTGAGCGAAGCCAGTGTTCTGTATACCAAAGAGAGGAAAATCCTTTCACCCGGCCAGAGGCCGGCTATATAGAGAAGCTTCAGTTGGCGAATCCAGTATTTGTTATACCACAGAAGAGAAAATCCTTGCGCAAGGCCGCAGGCCGTCTATAACGTGAAGCTTTAGTAAGCAAAGCGAGTTTTCGTTATACCATACAGAAAAAAATCCTTGCGCATGGCCGAAAGCCCAACCATGCTATCAATCGTACGATTTTTAAAACCAAAACTGTCTAATTATCCGGATTTTGAAATCGGGATTCTAAATTTGTGATTTTTAGTTTCGGGCATATGAACTCCACCGAAAATGTGTTCTTTTTTGGGGGTTCAAATTCATTATAAATTTTGAGGTGATTTTTCATAATGAAATTTGGGGTCATTTTTCTTTTGGGGTTATTTTTCATTTTTTTTGGGTAATTTTCATTAAAAAAATGGGGCCATATTTCATTATGAAAAATAGCCCCAAATATGGGGTCAATTTTCATTTATTTTTTTGGGGCTATATTTCGCAGCGCCATAAATTCTTTCATATTCTGCTTTATTATTTATATGTATATTAAATTGTTTAAGCTTGAGATCTTTTTTATGTAAAAATATAACTTTTACTTTAACAAAAAAAGTAATAAAATTAATTTTTTTATATAAAAAAGAACTCAAACTTAAACAAATATATATAAATTTAAATAATAAAGGTCGAATTAGAAAAACATTCTATTAATAAAAATAATTTTTGTAATATTATTTTAGTGTTTATTAAATTCATTAATTTAATTTTTTACTACAATTATAATTTGCTACCATTTCACAAATTTAATTTCTTTCTCAAACAATTTGCTTTTATATTTTTCTTTTTTGCAAAGGCAAAAATAATGAATTTGATAGTTAATAGAGATTAAGAAGGAAAGGCTGGTATGTTTTAGAATGGTGATAATTGCTTAACTCATTGCTTTAAGCCCCGAACTACAGATCCAACATAATATGGAAAGAAAATATATGTAAGATAGCGCAAATCAATATTCAACAATTAGTTTTGTTGTAGGCTCCATATTCATCACAATTTTCACATTGTGTCCAATACATTTTAACTATTGTGACGTTTTATTTTGACCTACGTTGTTCATTATTTGAATGGCGCAAAGCAATAGTAAAGTATAATTTTGTTATGTTTGTATGCAAAATTTGCTCCATATGCAAAAAATTGTAATATGAAGCAATATAATATTCAATAAACCTAAAAAATGTGGATGTAGACCAGGGTTGTCAGATGTGGCGATTTCTCGCCAAACGTGGCGATTTTCAAACTTGTTTGGCGACCTAATTTTTGATTTGGCGACATGGCGATTTTTTGGCGATTTAACAAAAAAGTTGGCGATTTTGTTGGCTATTTTTGAAGGGCTATACATATGTTTTGAAATTCGTTAAATTCAATACTGAGAAATAATATTATTTTTAATAATATTAATGTTATCCCTTTTGTTACAAAATGTAAAGCTAGTTGCGCTGTACACCAAAATATAAAAAAGAAAACTGTACATATAAAATTGTTTGAGAAACAATTAAAATTACTTCTGGCGTTACGTGACAAAAAGTAGACTTTTCGCTGGAACTGCCTTATATAAAAATGTAAAGGGTGGATAAATTTTAAGGGCCGATGTTGAATGTGCCAGTGTCATCGAAAATTTGGACCATCAGATGGAGGTGTACCGTGCGGCGGCAATTTGGCCGATATTTTGTTCCATACATAATTGAAACATACCAATATTATCATTATAAAAAAAATAACAATAATTTCCTAAATAATTTTATTCAAAATCAAAAAATTTAACCAACCTTTATATCCAATATTTGTTTAATACTAGCTGCTAAAAATCTTTTTTTGTTGCTTTAAATATACTGCATTAAACTATTTTACAGTAAACATCGTACCATTTTTGTGTTCACTAGCTATTTTTACTTTTTTCTAAATAAAAATTAGTCAAAATATATATTATGGCGACTTTTTTTGAATTTTTGGCGTATTTTAGCGATACGGAACAAATAAATTTTTTAGGATTTATAAAAAATGTTTTTAATAAATTAAAAAATATGTATTTTACTGCCAAAAGCTTTAAAATAAAGGCTTTGGCGATTTTGGCGATTTTTGACATTGAATTTGGCGAAAAAGGTCAAAAACAATCTGACAACCCTGATGTAGACCTGCCATCGGCAACCTATACTATTACATTTTGCGATTATATGCGTTGTACGAATTTTACATATGTTAACAATTGTTGTTAATGTTGTTAAATTCTCTGCAATGTGTGTGCACATGTACGTAATAAAAGAGCATACAAGAGAATAAAAGAGAAAACGCGGCGCCCTGATTTTGCCGATGGCAGATGTAGAGTCTACATTATAATTTTTAATATTTTTCATAACGCAATATGGCCCCATTTTTTTAATGAAAATTACCCAAAAAAAATGAAAAATAACCCCAAAAGAAAAATGACCCCAAATTTCATTATGAAAAATCACCTCAAAATTTATAATGAATTTGAACCCCCAAAAAAGAACACATTTTCGGTGGAGTTCATATGCCCGAAACTAAAAATCACAAATTTAGAATCCCGATTTCAAAATCCGGATAATTATACAGTTTTGGTTTTAAAAATCGTACGATTGATAGCATGGTTGGGCTTTCGGCCATGCGCAAGGATTTTTTTCTATATGGTATAACGAAAACTCGCTTTGCTTACTAAAGCTTCACGTTATAGACGGCCTGCGGCCTTGCGCAAGGATTTTCTCTTCTGTGGTATAACAAATACTGGATTCGCCAACTGAAGCTTCTCTATATAGCCGGCCTCTGGCCGGGTGAAAGGATTTTCCTCTCTTTGGTATAAAGAACACTGGCTTCGCTCACTAAAGCTTCACTACATAGCCGGCCTTCGGCCGGGCGCAAAACTTTTCTTTTCTATGGTATAACAAACACCGGCTTCGCTAACTAAAGCATCTCTGCATAACCGGCAAGGATTTTCACTACTTTGGTATAAGAATTCGGGTTTTTTATACTATCCCTAGAAACTTTTACATAGAATTTTATAAAAATGTTTGGGGTGATTTTTCATTTCTTAAAATTTGCATTTTTTATTAGTAGATGAAAAATAGCACCAAAGTAAAAATTGTGATTTTATTTGGGGCCATTTTTCATTCCTTGATATTGGGGTAATTTTTCATTCCACTTAAAATGCAAAATCACCCTAACGAAAAAATGAAAATAACCCCAAAAAAACAAAAAAAATGCGCCATATTTGCGTGTTGTTGTGTCTCATGTAAAATTTTGGGGCCATTTTTCATTTTACTTTTTGGGCCATATTTCCTGGGGTCATTTTGCGCACCGCCAGAATTTATATCAATAAAAATATTTTTTGCAAGATAGCACCTTCTTCCCTGATTTTTTTCAAATTATGAGTTAACATAAATACGTTTTCCCATGCCTTTAACATAAGCTGAGCAATAAGAAATATTGCTTTGTTATTCTGCCGACGTTATTGCCAACTGGCTGTGATATTTATCTTTAGTGTAGACCTAGGGTAACAATTTTCGTTTGACAAATCGTCAGGTGATTATTGTTTTAGCCTATAAGCCATCAAGTCGGTTTTGAGAAAAACGATAAAATAGGTTTACAGTAAATTTTCTCAAAAACTACCCGATAGATTTTTTTTAAACACTTCTAAATGATTGCTACGTATGTTTTTAACAAAACTTTACATTTTCATGAACTTACATGCAATAAATCCAAAGTTTTAATGGTTTTTCTAAAATAACATTTTGTCGTTTTGTGCTCCATATCAAATTTTATTTTGTATTATGAAGTTTTCTTTGACGTGGAGCAAAGTGAGTCAATGGCAAAAACAATGAATTTGATAGTTAATAGAGATTTACAAAGAAAGGCTGGTATGTTTTAGAACGGTGATAATTGCTTAACTCATTGCTATAAGCCCCGAACTACAGATCCAACATAATATGGAAAGAAAATATATGTTGGATAGCGCAAATCAATATTCAACAATTAGTTTTGTTGTGGGCTCCATATTCATCTCAAGTTTCACATTGTGTTCAATAAATTGTAACTATTGTGACGTTTTAT
Source organism: Pollenia angustigena (assembly GCA_930367215.1). Classification (NCBI taxonomy): domain Eukaryota; kingdom Metazoa; phylum Arthropoda; class Insecta; order Diptera; family Polleniidae; genus Pollenia; species Pollenia angustigena. Next base: position 34,850,738 of record OV884059.1, read on the forward strand.
TTTGACCTACGTTGTTCATTATTCGAATGGCGCAAAGCAATAGTAAAATATAATGTTGTTATGTTTGTATGCAAAATTTGCTCCATATGCAAAAAATTGTAATATGTAGCAATTAATATTCAATAAACCTAAAAAATGTGGATGTAGACCAGTGACGGGCACATTTGCAAATCCTATGTACGCGTGCATAGGAATAAAAATGCTGCTTGTGCGACGTCGACACATGTACACTATAAACTTCTATGTGTCTGTGACAATGTACGTTCGGCTGTTGCTTTCCCTGCAAATAATAGGACCAGTCCAAACACGCGTGTAAAGAGTAGTCCACAAGGGACCAGGACTAGTCCACAAGTAACCCAAACGTATGGAAAAAACCTGGTCTATTTAACATTACGATGTCCTAGGAGAGGACCATATAACCCACCTTTGGACCACTAAGGAGTAGTTTTAAAACTACTCCATGGTATATAACCCACCTTTGGACCAGTAAGGAGTAGTTTTAAAACTACTCCATGGTATACTCAAGAGGATTAGTTTTGAAGTCGTTTAAACACGAAAGCATGTCGTTAAAAAACGAAGACATGTCGTCTTCGGCATGGTCCATGCTTGCATTACATCGGACTAGTCCATGGAGTAGTCCATTTTATCAAAATGGGTCAGGTGGTCCAATTTTATTTGCAGGGTTGTTGTTATTTCGTCAACACAAGCATAAATGTGATAGTATGTGTGTGCCCTTCACTGATGTAGACCAAAGTCGATACTAAATATCTCAGATTCTATACGAGATATCAAAAAATGGATTTTGGAATATGAAAGAGAACATTGAAGCCATATATAATCCATTCCTAACAAATTTTTTTCAAAAATGTCGTGTAGGCTAAAACAATAATCACCTGACGAAATGACAAATTCCAAAAGGGAATAAAAATGTTCCAGTGTTGCTTCATTGTTCATTGAAGACGTCAAATTATTAAACACAAATCAAATTCACTGTATGGTATAAACCAGAGCCCGGCAAAAGTACTACACCGTGCTTTTTTTCTCACAATAACATTCGCTCTCACTTTGTAAAAAACAAACAAACATTCAAACAAGAAGGTTCTGTTGACGCTTGCTTTAGAATTCCACTGCGAGAAATGTTTAAAGAAGAATGGAAATTTGATTTCTTGTTTGCCGAAATTTTTTTGGCACGCCCGAATGTTAATGAAATTATAGTTTTTTTTTTATTTTTTTTGAAGAATCGTTTAAGTTTAAGTTAAGATTAATGAACGCAAGTAATTAATTTCTGAATTTTGTTTTGTTTCAATAGATTAACACGTTGAAATGATATTATGTTTTTTTTTTTATTTTTCCTGAAGAATATGATTTGTTTAATATTAATGATTTTTTGTTTTTTATTTTATATAAAACTTACACTTATGTTTTGAGTTTTTACATTAACAGCCAGATTGATTTTAAAAACAAGAAAATTTCTTTAAGTGCTTCTTAGAGGGAGAGTTATTATTCTCTCACAAAAAACAAAAAGTCTGCATGTATGTGTTGCCGGGCTCTGGTATAAACACAAATGGAACTTCGCATAGTACGACGAATTCGTCGGCAAGAATTCGTTGCGTAAGTTCGTCAAATGAGACACAATAAGTGCGTGAATTCCAGGTATTAATGTGACTTAACATTTTTTTCATTTATAAAAATAAATTCCTTGGACGCTATTTTATATAAACATTAATTATAAAATTCTATAATTATTTTACTATCCATTTTTATCTTTTTTAACTAGCAATAAATTTTATTAAAATTTCTTTATAATTTATTTGTTTCAACAAGAAAACATAAAAAACTATTAATCGGGTGTGTTCTAGAATCCGAATCCACTCAAAAATGGATTACTTCAGCATTTTTGGTATTCTGCATTTCGATTTAGCGATCTCAACTTAGTTTTTCCGTTTGTTTGAAATTTTGCAATTTTTTCGAATTTCAGCCATGTTCGCGAACAAAGCGATTTGTGTCGGTAAGTTTTCAAATTCTTTAAAGCTTTAACGATTTACAATAAATAGTAGACTTTGCTATCATGCCGCTGTTAGCAATTTATGGCGATTTCTTTTCTGAGAAAAATGTTGCATTAATGTTACATGTTCTACATTTTTGTGTTCGTTTGTACATAAAATACAACTGTGGGAAAAATTTTCAAGTTCTTTTGTGAATATGTTGATAAAAAACATGCAAAACAAGTTGCATGTTTTACCCTTACTTTTACTTAAGGTGTTCATACTGCCCTGTCTTACAACTTTGGTACTTACTACTTTGTTTGTACAACCAATGTTTTATTTTGCTTGTCATAACTCATAAGCTCATAATTTTGTAAAAAAAATTATTTTAAAAGAAAATATAAATATATTTACACATTAAAATCAAAAAAAGTCTATTTATATTATAATCGTTTAAATTTTTCTAAGCCATTAGTGATGTCAATATTTGTTTTCAAGCCATAATTGAGTTCAGAAACCGCTCAAATAGCATTAAAAATCGCTCATGAAGTACATTAATTATGAAAGTGTAATAGTTGTAAATAAAAGCAGCTAATTGTGTTCTATTAAAATTGCACAACATGTAACACTTCCAGTGATTATAGGTAACATTAGAAAATGTTACATGTATATACTGTAGCATATTGTTTTCAGAAAAGATATCGCCATTAGTAATTTTTACAGAATTTTTGCCAATCCCTTTAGTTTTAGGGACTTTTAATCAATTTTATGGCTTGATTGAAATATTAAAAATTTTTGCAATTTTTTTTTTTTTTTTGTTATTTTCCGATATTTGGTTATTTTGCCCATTTAGCGATTTCAAACAAATTTTAGTGTTTGTTTAAAAGTTTGCAATTTTTCGCGAATTTTAGCTATGTTCGCGATAAAATAAATTTTAATAAATATTTTTAATATTTTTATTTAGGCTTAAGTTCATTAAATTTAATTTTCATTAAATTATTTTTATGAAGAAAGGAATTTTACAACATGAAAATTAATTAAAATTTATTGATAATTTTTCATTCTTGACTCAATCTGGGCTCGAACCCAGGTGTTTACGGACAGGTTACCCTGACATGTTTCGATTGCAACCACTCAATCTCCTCAGAGGGCTTGCCGTTTAACACTCGCAGCCATCGACGACTGCTGACGTCATTAGTCAAACATCAATCCTTAAACCAAATTGTATTCAACCTTTGGTAGATCGAAATTTGCTTTGAATGATTATCTATTTTAATTTATTTTAACATGTTATTCCTTTACTTCTGTTTTTTCGTACTTTTGTCAAGAATTCTTCTTGAAGTTCAAAGTACATATTTTTTGTTTTTTCATTTTTTGTCTTTCTTATTCTTGTTGACCTTTTCAGCACATTGAATTATTTTTATGAAGAAAGGAATTTTACAACATGAAAATTAATTAAAATTTATTGATAATTTTTCATTCTTGACTCAATCTGGGCTCGAACCCAGGTGTTTACGGACAGGTTACCCTGACATGTTTCGATTGCAACCACTCAATCTCCTCAGAGGGCTTGCCGTTTAACACTCGCAGCCATCGACGACTGCTGACGTCATTAGTCAAACATCAATCCTTAAACCAAATTGTATTCAACCTTTGGTAGATCGAAATTTGCTTTGAATGATTATCTATTTTAATTTATTTTAACATGTTATTCCTTTACTTCTGTTTTTTCGTACTTTTGTCAAGAATTCTTCTTGAAGTTCAAAGTACATATTTTTTGTTTTTTCATTTTTTGTCTTTCTTATTCTTGTTGACCTTTTCAGCACAACTTGAAGGACAAATGCAAACATAGAGCTCGTGCCTTAGCTTTAACAATTATTAGTATTGTGGTTATTTTATTGAACTATTTATGGTTTTTAATCCAAATTTTTAATATTTTTATTTAGGCTTAAGTTCATTAAATTTAATTTTCATTAAATTATTTTTATGAAGAAAGGAATTTTACAACATGAAAATTAATTAAAATTTATTGATAATTTTTCATTCTTGACTCAATCTGGGCTCGAACCCAGGTGTTTACGAACAGGTTACCCTGACATGTTTCGATTGCAACCACTCAATCTCCTCAGAGGGCTTGCCGTTTAAAACTCGCAGCCATCGACGACTGCTGACGTCATTAGTCAAACATCAATCCTTAAACCAAATTGTATTCAACCTTTGGTAGATCGAGTGTTAAACGGCAAGCCCTCTGAGGAGATTGAGTGGTTGCAATCGAAACATGTCAGGGTAACCTGTCCGTAAACACCTGGGTTCGAGCCCAGATTGAGTCAAGAATGAAAAATTATCAATAAATTTTAATTAATTTTCATGTTGTAAAATTCCTTTCTTCATAAAAATAATTTAATGAAAATTAAATTTAATGAACTTAAGCCTAAATAAAAATATTAAAAATTTGGATTAAAAACCATAAATAGTTCAATAAAATAACCACAATACTAATAATTGTTAAAGCTAAGGCACGAGCTCTATGTTTGCATTTGTCCTTCAAGTTGTGCTGAAAAGGTCAACAAGAATAAGAAAGACAAAAAATGAAAAAACAAAAAATATGTACTTTGAACTTCAAGAAGAATTCTTGACAAAAGTACGAAAAAACAGAAGTAAAGGAATAACATGTTAAAATAAATTAAAATAGATAATCATTCAAAGCAAATTTCGATCTACCAAAGGTTGAATACAATTTGGTTTAAGGATTGATGTTTGACTAATGACGTCAGCAGTCGTCGATGGCTGCGAGTGTTAAACGGCAAGCCCTCTGAGGAGATTGAGTGGTTGCAATCGAAACATGTCAGGGTAACCTGTCCGTAAACACCTGGGTTCGAGCCCAGATTGAGTCAAGAATGAAAAATTATCAATAAATTTTAATTAATTTTCATGTTGTAAAATTCCTTTCTTCATAAAAATAATTTAATGAAAATTAAATTTAATGAACTTAAGCCTAATTAAAAATATTAAAAATTTGGATTAAAAACCATAAATAGTTCAATAAAATAACCACAATACTAATAATTGTTAAAGCTAAGGCACGAGCTCTATGTTTGCATTTGTCCTTCAAGTTGTGCTGAAAAGGTCAACAAGAATAAGAAAGACAAAAAATGAAAAAACAAAAAATATGTACTTTGAACTTCAAGAAGAATTCTTGACAAAAGTACGAAAAAACAGAAGTAAAGGAATAACATGTTAAAATAAATTAAAATAGATAATCATTCAAAGCAAATTTCGATCTACCAAAGGTTGAATACAATTTGGTTTAAGGATTGATGTTTGACTAATGACGTCAGCAGTCGTCGATGGCTGCGAGTGTTAAACGGCAAGCCCTCTGAGGAGATTGAGTGGTTGCAATCGAAACATGTCAGGGTAACCTGTCCGTAAACACCTGGGTTCGAGCCCAGATTGAGTCAAGAATGAAAAATTATCAATAAATTTTAATTAATTTTCATGTTGTAAAATTCCTTTCTTCATAAAAATAATTTAATGAAAATTAAATTTAATGAACTTAAGCCTAAATAAAAATATTAAAAATTTGGATTAAAAACCATAAATAGTTCAATAAAATAACCACAATACTAATAATTTAATAAATATAAATAAATAAATTTTTGTGGTTTTTTACGGCTGTCACGATTTTTAATTAATATTTGACTTTGCTATCATGCTGCGCTGTCCCTTTCCCAATTTCTTAGTCGTTCATCTGCGTAAGAAATAGAAATAAACCTATCGCAGAGTTCGTTACGCACAACGAATTTCGGTCTACGTAATGATTGTGTGTACTTTCATATACACCAATTTGTTCTATATCTGGTGACGAATATTCGTTGCGAATAATTCGTCATTCGTCACAGTTGTGTTTCTAGCATTACATGTACTCGCCTTGCTCATACATACACAATATAACTTGTGTATTGAGATACAAAGTTGACAGCTACAAATAAAAAAAGTAATCAGCTGTGGAATCAAGAGTATATAGTAAATGTTTTGGCTTTGGTTGCTTATGTTTTAAAAAAATCCAGTTCTGTTCCAGAGTATCGACGGGACACGGGACATTCCACTCTAAAACTGGACTGTCCCGGCGAAAAATGGCCAGTTGGCAAGTCTAATTTTAGGCATTTAAATTAATAATAAATAGACATTACAGTATTATTCGGATATAAGAACATCTCATATAAGAACAAAACGATTATAAGAAACATTTTCAAAAACACCATGTCTTTTTTGCGATCTTTCTAACAAAAAAGGTTTCATATAAGAAAAACGCTTATAAGAAAAAAACTGATAAGAGAACATTTTTCTTAAACACCAAAATCACAAAATGTAATATAAGAAACTTCCAACGGCAACACAGAATTTATGTAGTTTGCATGGACAACTCTGTTTTATGACAGTTTTACAACAAGAACAAAGTTTTTTTTTTACTTTTAAGCTGGAGGTCCACACCACGCGTTACTCGCTTTTTCGCAGCATACGCAGCTGTCAAAAAAGTATAATCTGTGTAGTTATACGTAGTAAGTTAGTGCTGGTTCACACAGGTCAAGTTTACTTGAACCGTTTTATTTAAATTTTCTTTTGAACTTGCGTTCACGTTCATGCACAAAATTTATTTTTGTTTTTTTTCCTTCAACTTCGTAGCTTTTTATTGTATTACGGATGAAAAAAGAAAAGAAAAATACAAAACTGACTGGTACGGTCAAGTATGTACCCCTTTCCATTCTCTATACCCCTCTCTCCTAAAAGCTCAAGACTTGAAGAGTCAAACTTGACCTGTGTGAACCAGCACTTACATGCACAAAAGCGTAGAAAAGTAGGTTTACTTTCTACTTTTGTAAGCGTCACAAGCAGCGTTCGAACAAATCAGCTGATTTTGACAAATTAAATTTTATTTTTACTTGTGCTGCTGCTGCATAAAAAGCGTTGCATGTAACTTGAAACGTAGAACGCAAGTAAGGTTATAAAAGCATGCGCTGCGTGAAGGCGAAAACGCGTGTTATGGACCTCCAGCTTTAGTTTTAGATGAGCGAGCTGGTACTCATGGGAAGCTTTGTTTTTTTTTGTCAATAAAAACAAAAGGTACAATTTTAAAAGAAATACAAAACGGTATAAAAAGAAGCGAAATTGCAAAAAATATAATATTGGATTTTCAACGTTATCTAAAATAGTGAAAAACTCAAAAGACAATAATTATTTAAAAGTTTGAAACGTTAACATGGGGTCTTCACCTGACAATTTTTTGTCATACCAAACGTCAAAGTCCATATAAAAAAAACTTGAAAATTTTTGTCAGCTTTTTTTTTTTGTTATATGAAGTTTGACGTTTATTATAACAAAAAATTGGCAGGTGATGACCCTATGTAACAAAAAAAGAGACAGAAAACCAAAATATGAAAGTCTTATGACCATAGCTACTTATATAAGAAATAAGTTTCTTATATAAAATAGTTGTATATAAGAAAGAAACGCTTATAAGAAACTTTTTTCCTGGATTTTTTAAGTTTCTTACATCCGATTAATACGTATATAGATATTACTCCAAAAACATTCTAACTGTCGGTGGAGGGTATCAAAGATACGGCACAGCTGAATATAGCCCTAACTTGTTGAATTAAAATTCGTATGATTAACAAATTTTTTTCAATTTAACTTAGATGTTTTGTCAAAATGCCTCAGATATAATTTATGAAGTTTTAGATGAATATTAAAAAAGTTTCAGATTCAACACTTGTGGTTTTGGAGGGTATAATAAGTTTAAAACGTCTTCAGTTAACAGGTATTCCCGCTGTATACATTCAAGTAATAGCGTATATGAAGCATGACAAGGGTGGGAGCTATGTGCTTTCTAGTATTTACATATAGGTAAGCAAATATTGATTGTGTAAATTGACTCAGCAAATATAAATCCTTAGCCAAATTTAAATGTGGACATGTCATATGGTCAACAAAAGGTATTCTAACTCCATCCATAAAGATGTTAATTTCGTCATTCGTTAAACTTCAATTTATTATTTAGTACCCAACTGGTTTCTTGCAATATGGTGTAATTAAAAACTTGTTTAGGACAATTAATAATTGGGCCATATTATTATTATTATAAAGCATTAAACATAATAAAAAAATATTGTTTTTAAATAACATGTAACGTCTGCTTTTCTGTAAAAAAAGTTATATCAACAACTTGTTTTTTCTGAATTTTTATATGAACAACAGTTTTATTTTTGATCTTTCGAACTATTCAAAAACCGGTTTATGAAAAGTTTTACTAATGTATTGTACATATGTGACAAAAATATTTAGTTGCGCTATAAAATTTCAATTTAACTGCTCGGAATTTATAATTTCATATTTGGCAACTATTTATTGCAAACACATGGTTAGATAAAACAGGTTCCACAAAATCTTTATTTATACTTTTTTTACAACTGTGTATTCATTTTTGTGTACTTTTAATTCGGAATTCGGAATTATTTGTTTTCTATTTGGGCGGTAGCAGTGCTGGTAATCTTCTAATATCGACTTTTTAAATCAGTGCTAAAAATCGCATAAATTATTAACAAATAAATTTCTTTTTAAACTAGAATGGATCGTGCGATTTTCATTTGATCGTGTATTATATTTGGAGGGTTTTCAAGTTTAGTGCTACAAGTTATTGAAAATTTGTCTTTAAAGCCAAATAACAACAATAGACAAGAATAACTATGATCTTTTCAGATAAATCTAAAAAATTTAATTAAATCTGTTAACGAAACAATTAAATTTTCTGATATAAAAATAGCTGATCCTTATGTGTATGCATCTGCCGATTACGGTGGCTCATCAGTTTTTCGCTACCAGTTGAGTAAGTAGAATTACATTATTGAATACATCAATATAGTTCACTTTTATTATAAGAATGTTGAAATTCCTATGTTTTTGGTTTAGACCTAAAAACTTTTTTATGCAAATTTACTTCAAGCAAAATCATTTAGTTTTTAAATCTGCCAAGTTGATCATTAATAATATAATGGTTAAAGAAAAGACGTTGAACAAATAATGCACACAGTTGTTGTGTTGTTTGTGGTGATTATATCCTTGAACATGTTGAATATATTTCATTTTTTGTGAAGAGGAAAATTTTTGGTACTATTTAAATCATATAGAAAACAAGATAAAATGTGAAGTTGTTTTCGAAATATTTCAGAACCCTTTTGATGGACTACATTATCTTGTCTTGTTTGTGCATACATTGAAAAAATGGGGGCAAAACATTTACTTTATAAAAGTTTTAAGGACCAACATAGAAAACATAATTTAGAACATCCCTGCAATACAAGTTAGATATCCCAATACACGCACTCTACTCTAATCTAATCCAGAAAATATTTTTAGGTTTGGAGGGTCGTTCGTGGAATACTAATTGGCGTAAACTTTTCAATGTCCATATATCTTTGAAACTAGAGCTATACAAAAACTAATGATGCCATCGTAATCAGCACTCCCAATTTAAATAGAAAAAAATGGCCGGAAGTCCCGAAAGTGTTGGTGTGTTGCTCTGTTTAATAAAAAGATGTATTTTTCTTTTTAAGTTTTTTTTTTTGGTTCGGTTCCTTTAATTGTAATATCGTTATAATAGTTTCTACACCGGTATACCGAACCCGATAGAATTAAAATACCGATACCAATACCGAACTACAAAATGGTTTAATACTCATACCAATACAGAAATAACAAATATTTTATTACTGATATCCATAGTATAATGATTTTTAACGCTTGTTTAAATTTTTTTCATATTTTCTTTTGTTTGACGTTATATGGGTTTTAAAATTGAGAACAAAATTTCGAATAAGAATACGATTAACTTTTTAATAAAATAAAATAAACAAAACTATTGTAAATTTTTTAATTTCTCATCTTTGCGTTATTTACTTTGGAAAATTACTTTAATAATGGCTTGTTTATCCAGACGTTTGAGTCGTTTATTTGACGGTATATACAATACACATGTGTGTACAAATGTTACTTAAGCGGAAAATAAACCTCTAAATTACCATCACTGGGCGGTAGTGACGGTCGCGAGCTCGACTGTTAAGTGGAAGACGAATAATTAAATGGCTGGGAACTAAAAATTAAAAACACACATTCTTGCATTAGTAATCATAGCCCAATAAGTGTTTAATTTGTCAAATAAATTTAGCGAACGGAAAAAAGGAATAATATTTGTTAAATTATTGTTATGAAAATGTGAATTTGTGAAATTTAATTTCTGTCTTGTCTAATCGTGGTTTTAATGAATCGGTAAAGTGGTTTCGTATTGTGGTTGTTTGTTGGCTCTGAATGGATTTTGTTTAAATGCTTTTCTACGTACACACATTCATCCTAACATACATACAAATAACAATTAATGATGAAAATATTAAACAAAATTTGTGATTAATCATAGTTCAACTTAACTACCCAGAAAATAGTTACTTAATAAAAAAATAATACGTAAAAACAAGAGAAATACAATAAAAACAATAAAAATCTTAGTGAAAAATTAAAATGTAAAGATTTTCTCAAATTTGGTCCAGACAAAAAAAAAAAGAAGGAAAAGAAAAATCTTCAACGTCTTCACAGTTCATTGTTGGAAATTATTTCTTTTACTTGTGCGCAGGAACAGGAGAAATGTTAAAAACGGTATAGTTTAATAAACGAAAAGCCATGGTCCGGTCTCCGGAACAAAAGACTTACATTTATATTATATCAGAGCTCCCAAATTTTCTTTAAATACATATTACACTTGTTTGTTTTCTTTTCTTATTTCAAGATGATAGTGCATAAAGTTGTCAAGAATAAAATATTAATAATAAACAAGTAAGAGTGCTATATTCGGCTATTCCGAATCTTATATACCCTTCGTTCTGGTGCGATAATAACAGAAAGTTTAATAAATACCGTTCTTTAGATATAAATAAATCAACTTTGTGCCACGCCCACTTGTCAAACCCCGCCGAATTGCATATGTAGCAAAAAATTTCTGGCTTAAGTCTAGTTTACCAACGCAGCTCGAAATAAAAAAAAAAAAGTACATAGGGTGATAGAAAATTGAAAAATAAGAAGAAAAAATAAAAATGACAAAATTCTCGGAAACGCATAGCTTCAGAGTTATGGACCTTTGAAGTTTTCATATAAATTCGCGATTTCCCACTACATTTTTGAACGTATATAGCCAATATTGGTATCATTTAAAAGCTTTTGAATAAATTTTTCTAGATATAGGTAAACATTTTATTTAAATATTATTAATCCATTAAGGATTAAGGAGCCGGCTATGCGGAGAAGCTTTATTTAGCGAAGCCGGTGTTTGTTATACCATAGAGGAGAAAATCCTTGCGCCCGGCAGAGGGCCGGCTATGCAGAGAAGCTTTATTTAGAGAAGCTGGGGTTTATTTGATTACATTTGTATTACCTAGTGCACTTCCGTAGCATTTTGATATAAATTTTGTAAAAACAGTATTATGAGCTAAAGATTTAAAAAGTTTTGAATGAATTTTGCATTTACAGAAAGATATGTTCAAATGCTTTCAAATAATACCAATATTGGCCATATACGTTCAGAAATGTAGAGGGAAATCGCAAGTTTATATGAAAACTTCCGAGGTCCATAACTCGGAAACTATGCGTTTCCGAGAATTTTGCCATTTGATTTTTTCTTCTTATTTTTCAATTTTCTATCACCCTATGTACTTTTTTTTTATTTAGAGCTGCGTTGGTAAACTAGACTTGTTCCAAATTTCTAAATCAACTTTATAGATTTTCAGTGATAGAGATATAGCTTTAGCGAATTACGGAATACGGCTGCTGGTCTCCTGCATACAAACGTAGAGCTTCGCGGGATTATTAAGTATTTGTGTGGGAAGTGCCACGCCCACTTGTTCAATATAGGCCCAAATTTTTTCGGATGTTGTGTATTGATAACCAATATTTTTGTACCTTATTTGGAAACTGGCTCTTGACGTTCGTCAGATATGCAGAAATCTATGTTTTTGTATATGAAGTGCCACGCTCACTTGTTCAATCCTGCCCACATTTTGTCGGATGTTGTGTATTCATAACCAATATGCATGTTCCTAATTTGGAAACTGCCTCCAAAGTTGTTTTTTGGTCATATCTCAGTCATTTGCGTACCTGTAGGCTGAATTTTAATAGCAAACAACTCCGGCCTATTATGACATAAATATATATACATATAACTACGAACCATATCTGGGATCTTCGGAAACTCCATTTCTACGGACACACGGACATACGGACATCATCTTTGATCCTCATAAGGACAATGAATATATATGTATAGGAATTATATGTATGTATGTATGCTTTATTAGTATTCAAAATACTTTAAAATTTCACATTGATTTATTTAATTCTGCATTAATAAAATATTTTATAAATCTAACCACATTCTCGAGTTAGCGAGAGGTTTGTTTATGTCAGTTTTTGTATGCCTTTCTATTCGAATATAAGTAACTAAACCATTTTTTGTCCAAATTTACTTTCCAATACGCCGTTGGAAATTAGCGTATTAAAAAATGCAGTCAGGTTAGAAAAACTGAAGTTTCTTCCACTTTTTCATTTGTCATTGGCGAAAGAAAACTGTTGCTTTTACTTCTGATTCATAAGATGTAAACAGTCGATGTCAAACTAACTCAAAAAGTGAAAAGTTTTACACAAATTTTCGTTTTTTGTTCGAAAGTTTTTGGCTCCGACTGCAGTGTTTTAAACCTAGTGTCCATGTTCTGTAACTCTCGGATCGAGAAACTTTTCGATTGAAATGTGTGAAATGAAACAAAACAGCTGTTTTTCTCACTAAACTGTGGTTGTAACTTTTTTTCGAGTACTAGGAAATTACTCGCCAATTTACAGAAAAAGTGTGTGCAACTTCACGAAATAAATGAGACGAGAAACAATTTTATCACTAAAAAACGATTAAAAATGCATAGAATAATAATAATAAGACGGCATTTACATCTATGCAATTAACGCCGAGTTTTTTTTCTATTTTCTTTTAAAGTAGTTGCTACGAAACTTTTTTCACATTTACATTTACATTTTATTCAAGCATTTTTTCAACTTTTTCAACCCCGTTTTCTTCCCTAGACCTCTTGCTAACAAAAAAAAAGTTGCATGTGAAAGTTGCGGCAAGTTGCGGCGTTAATTGCTTAATGTAAATGCCGTCTAATAATAATAATAATAATAATATTTTGTTCTTGGCACATTTCTTCATTGTTTAAATATTTTGCTTTTAGAGCACTGCTACACGTTCAATAAATATCGTGATATTTGGATCGCGATCTATATTGATGGATCACACAAAATGAGGCATTTCTGCGATATGGATCGCGATCCATCGGGCACTGCTACACGTTCAATAAATATCGTGATATTTGGATCGCGATCCATTTTAAAATATGGATGGATCACGAGCGTATGCTACATGTTCAATATTTATCGCGTCGGTATTTATGTTATTTTTGTGTTGTACGGGTCGTTTATCAATGTCGCGAGAAAACCAAAAGAAAGCCTGTTTAGCTTTTTGCTTGCTTTTTTAAAAACCTTTAATAATTTTTGCAGTGCAGTCGCTCTTTTTATTTTGTCGGAATAAGCTTTAGCCGACGAGTCCCACAATTCCGGCAATGCCTTCAAATTAAAAATGAAATCTTTTAAAATAATTTTTTCACTGCTTAATTCCGACTCCACCGGAAGAACCCACTCGATTTCACTGTCTTCTGCCATTACCCTTTATTTCAATAAACTTTACACTCATGACTATTTAATATCATGAAAATGCTCCACGTTCAATATTTATCACGCGATCCACGATCCGCGATCTGGATTTCTGGATTTCACATTTTAGGCCATTCTGCGATATGGATCGCGATCCATCAATATTGCATGCTACACGTTCAATAAATATTGTGATACTAGAAATATCACGATATTTATTGAACGTGTAGCAGTACACTTAACATTTTTACAAAATATGTATACGAATTTTTACAAAGCTCATATGGAAATAACAAACATTAAAATCGCACTTTACATTATTTGGTATAGCACACGGTTGTATTTTCGCCGCCGTCGATGAAAATGTTTCAATTTTAGTAAATTTTGATCGCCGTCAACGATATGCGTCACTGCCGCTCTCAACGTCTGCAATTTCTCATCGGCTTCGAGTGTAATATTATGACATTTATAACGTAACGACGTAATCTCTTGATAGTTTTCCACATGAGTTACAAACACACTTTTTTCTGACTTTTCGAAAAAAGATGGAATATTTTGTTTCACTTCTTTTCGATGCGAGAAGTTCATACCAGAAGAATTAAAATTAGAAGTGCTAAATTGTTCTACAGTGAAAAACAAAAGTGCTAGTTTTGTAACATTGATTTTTATGAATATAAAATAAAAAGTTACATTTGAATTTTTTTTTTTTACATATTTTGTTTAATATAAACACTTACCCTCATATTCATAAAGGCTGTTACACACTATCCAACAAAGTCTTTAGGATTTTTCGAAAATGCTACCCTGATCTAATTTTTGTTTGAAAATTTTCAAAAAACAATAACAAATTATTATGACAGGTTTGTATTTTTTTCAAAATACCTACGTAAGACTTGTGTGATAGTGTAAAACAGCTTTAAAAAACATTTCAGGTTTTTAAAAGGTTTATGAAACGATTTTTCTATGAAAATTTGTTCAATAAACATTTTATAAATCAAAAACTGTTTATGAATATGGGGGTTATTATATATTACATTATAATATATTTTATGATTAATTCTTTTCTGAGAAATATGTTGCATTTATGTAACATGTTCTAAATTTTTGTGCTCGTTTGTGCAAAAAATACAACTGTGGGAAAAATTTGTAAGTTCTTCTGTGAATAAGTGGATGAAAAAACATGCAAAACATGTTGCATAGTTTACCCTTACTTTTATTTAAGGTGTTTGTTCATACTGCCCTGTTATACAACTTCGGTGCTTACTTTGTTTGTAGAACCAATGTTTTATTTTCTTTGTCATAATTCATACCGCTCATAATTTTGTAAAAAGATGGTTTTAAAACAAAATATTTAGATATTAAAATGAAAAAAAGTCTATGTATATAATATGGAAACCGGCACTGGTGCCTCCCTGATGAGTGCAGTGTCTTCCAGGCTGAGATCCTAGCGATCTGGAGGGCGACGGAGGTGATACTGGATCACATCGTGGGTGGATCTGAGGTGACAATTTACGTCGATAGTCAGGCGGCGCTTCGGGCATTGAAGAGCCATACGGTGCGATCATGCCTGGTTGCGCGGTGTAGGAACGCTCTTAGGGAACTCATGGGGGCATTCAACGTAAGGCTGTGTTGGGTACCAGGACACTGCATGGTTGATGGGAATGAGGTGGCGGACGAACTCGCGAGAGGATGTTCGGGTCTCGACTTAGTGGTGGGGGACAGGGGGGTAAAACCCCCCCCCTATGCTACTACTATGGGGTGATACGGGAGAAATTCCGTGATGACGTTGACCGATCCTGGAGGGGTAGAATGGATTGCAGGGTGTCTAGGGCACTATGGCCTAATTTGGACGCGGGGGCAACCAGGGTTCTACTGGGATTGGATAGGGGTAGTCTCAGAACACTTATAGGGTTCTTGACGGGGCATTGTCCTGTCAGGGCTTTTGCGGGCAGATGGGACAACGCCATACCGGACTTCTGCAGGCTATGCGAGGATTCGGAGGAGCTAGAGATGATTGAGCATGTACTGTGCCATTGTCCTAGGATGCAGGGTCTCAGACTGAAGTGGCTAGGAGATAGGTTTCACGACGAACTGGGGTGCATAGCTGGATGTAATCCGGCCAATCTAATGGGGTTTGTCAGGGAAATAACGCGGCTGTTTCTGTTGAGGGGACTGTAAGGGGGTATTGGTCCTACTTTCTAATTTTCTGTCTATATCATACTTCCTTTTCTCTACTTTTCACTTCCTCTTATCTCTATCTCATACTTCATATTTTCATTGAAGGGAATCACAATGGATCGTACCCTTCTATGGTACCCATAAGCCTGAATTGTATTTGTGATTTTTTAAAAAAATTTACAAAAATTAAACTTTGAAATTTTTTGGTGTTCATTATGGGATTTTGGTCATATTTGGACAGATCCTTCGTTGTCACTAATCCGGACCATATGGAAAATGAGGACTAGGGACCACACTATCCTTCTATGGTACCCATTTTTAAAAAAATCACATACAAATTAGACATGTGGGTACCATAGAAGGATAGTGTGGTCCCTAGTCCTCATTTTCTATATGGTCTGGATGAGTGACAACGAAGGATCTGTAAAATATGGCCAAAATCCCACAATGAACACCAAAAAAATTTAAGTGGGTGAAGATAAATACGCCGAGTTAAATATGTTTTATGACGTAAAACGTTACGTTATTAAAAACGTAGCTGATTAAAAACGTAGCTCAGCTACGGATATTTCAGCTACGCGTAGCTCAGCTACGTTTTTATTTAATTTTTTTCTTAATTTTGAGCGGTGTGTATAAATTTTTTTATTTTTAAAAAATTCTTTAAATTTTGGCTAGTGTATACGGGAGAGATTTTTTTAAGTTGCGACCGAACCAAAAGAGATTACAGAACGGGAGTAGCACCAAATTAGAGGTAATCCACTCTACTTTCGTAATCTTTAATCAAAATTTAAGAAATATAAATTTTTCTATTTTTAAAAAATTCTTCAAATTTTGGCTAGTGTATCTGGGAGAGATTTTTTTAAGTTGCGACCGAACCAAAAGAGATTACAGAACGGGAGTAACACCAAATTAGAGGTAATCCACTCTACTTTCGTAATCTTTAATCAAAATTTAAGAAATATAAATTTTTCTATTTTTAAAAAATTCTTTAAATTTTGGCTAGTGTATACGGGAGAGATTTTTTTAAGTTGCGACCGAACCAAAAGAGATTACAGAACGGGAGTAGCACCAAATTAGAGGTAATCCACTCTACTTTCGTAATCTTTAATCAAAATTTAAGAAATATAAATTTTTCTATTTTTAAAAAATTCTTCAAATTTTGGCTAGTGTATCTGGGAGAGATTTTTTTAAGTTGCGACCGAACCAAAAAAGATTACGGAACGGGAGTAGCACCAAATTAGAGGTAATCCACTCTACTTTCGTAATCTTTAATCAAAATTTAAGAAATATAAATTTTTCTATTTTTAAAAAATTCTTCAAATTTTGTCTAGTGTATACGGGAGTGTATACGGTCGCAACTTAAAAAAATCTCTCCCAGATACACTAGCCAAAATTTAAAGAATTTTTTAAAAATAGAAAAATTTATATTTCTTATATTTTGATTAAAGATTACGAAAGTAGAGTGGATTACCTCTAATTTGGTGCTACTCCCGTACTGTAATCTCTTTTGGTTCGGTCGCAACTTAAAAAAATCTCTCCCGTATACACTAGCCAAAATTTAAAGAATTTTTTAAAAATAGAAAAATTTATATTTCTTAAATTTTGATTAAAGATTACGAAAGTAGAGTTGATTACCTCTAATTTGGTGCTACTCCCGTTCCGTAATCTTTTTTGGTTCGGTCGCAACTTAAAAAAATCTCTCCCGTATACACTAGCCAAAATTTAAAGAATTTTTTAAAAATAGAAAAATTTCTATTTCTTAAATTTTGATTAAAGATTACGAAAGTAGAGTTGATTACCTCTAATTTGGTGCTACTCCCGTTCCGTAATATTTTTTGGTTCGGTCGCAACTTAAAAAAATCTCTCCCAGATACACTAGCCAAAATTTGAAGAATTTTTTAAAAATAGAAAAATTTATTTTTCTTAAATTTTGATTAAAGATTACGAAAGAAGAGTTGATTACCTCTAATTTGGTGCTACTCCCGTTCCGTAATATTTTTTGGTTCGGTCACAACTTAAAAAAATCTCTCCCGTATACACTAGCCAAAATTTGAAGAATTTTTTAAAAATAGAAAAATTTATATTTCTTAAATTTTGATTTAAGATTACGAAAGAAGAGTTGATTACCTCTAATTTGGTGCTACTCCCGTTCCGTAATATTTTTTGGTTCGGTCGCAACTTAAAAAAATCTCTCCCAGATACACTAGCCAAAATTTGAAGAATTTTTTAAAAATAGAAAAATTTATTTTTCTTAAATTTTGATTAAAGATTACGAAAGAAGAGTTGATTACCTCTAATTTGGTGCTACTCCCGTTCCGTAATATTTTTTGGTTCGGTCACAACTTAAAAAAATCTCTCCCGTATACACTAGCCAAAATTTGAAGAATTTTTTAAAAATAGAAAAATTTATATTTCTTAAATTTTGATTTAAGATTACGAAAGAAGAGTTGATTACCTCTAATTTGGTGCTACTCCCGTTCCGTAATATTTTTTGGTTCGGTCGCAACTTAAAAAAATCTCTCCCAGATACACTAGCCAAAATTTGAAGAATTTTTTAAAAATAGAAAAATTTATTTTTCTTAAATTTTGATTAAAGATTACGAAAGAAGAGTTGATTACCTCTAATTTGGTGCTACTCCCGTTCCGTAATATTTTTTGGTTCGGTCACAACTTAAAAAAATCTCTCCCGTATACACTAGCCAAAATTTAAAGAATTTTTTAAAAATAGAAAAATTTATATTTCTTAAATTTTGATTAAAGATTACGAAAGTAGAGTTGATTACCTCTAATTTGGTGCTACTCCCGTTCCGTAATCTTTTTTGGTTCGGTCGCAACTTAAAAAAATCTCTCCCAGATACACTAGCCAAAATTTGAAGAATTTTTTAAAAATAGAAAAATTTATATTTCTTAAATTTTGATTTAAGATTACGAAAGTAGAGTGGATTACCTCTAATTTGGTGCTACTGCCGTTCTGTAATCTCTTTTGGTTCGGTCGCAACTTAAAAAAATCTCTCCCGTATACACTAGCCAAAATTTAAAGAATTTTTTAAAAATAGAAAAATTTATATTTCTTAAATTTTGATTAAAGATTACGAAAGTAGAGTGGATTACCTCTAATTTGGTGTTACTCCCGTTCTGTAATCTCTTTTGGTTCGGTCGCAACTTAAAAAAATCTCTCCCAGATACACTAGCCAAAATTTGAAGAATTTTTTAAAAATAGAAAAATTGATATTTCTTAAATTTTGATTAAAGATTACGAAAGTAGAGTTGATTACCTCTAATTTCGTGCTACTCCCGTTCCGTAATCTTTTTTGGTTCGGCCGCAATTTAAAAAATCTCTCCCATACATGAAATATGCGTAGCTGAGCTACGTTTTTAATCAGCTACGCGTAGCTCAGCTACGTTTTTAATAACGTAACGTTTTACGTCATAAAACATATTTAACTCGGCGTATTTATCTTCACCCACTTAAAAATTTAAAAGTTCAATTTTTGAAAATTTTTTAAAAAAATCACATATACAATTCAGACATGTGGGTACCATAGGAGGATAGTGTCCAAATATGGCCAACATCCCATAGTGAACACCAAAAAAATTTCAAAGTTCAATTTTTGAAAATTTTTTAAAAAAATCACAAATAAAATTCAGACATGTGGGTACCATAGAAGGGTAGTGTGGTCCCTAGTCCTCGTTTTCCATATGTTCCGGATGTGTGACACAGAAGGATGTGACAACTCCAATTTATTTTTGTTTGATTTTTTTAATTTGTCAATAGAAATTATTAGGAAATAATGAATAAATTAATTGGATATTTTTTCTGCATTTTTTAACGTATTTTTTATTATATTTAATCCTAGTTTAAAAATATCTGATACTATGATATTTATTCGTTACGTCATTTCATCCAGAGTTAAATATGTAGTGCGTTAGCCGTTACGTCTAGATATATTTAACTCGGCATATTTATCTTCACACACATACCTAATTTTTGATTTGGCGACATGGCGATTTTTTGGCGATTTATAAAATAGTTTAAATCGCCAACTGGCTATTTTTAATGACATATGAATTTGTTTTGAAATTCGTGAAATTCAATACTTAGAAATAATATTATTTTAATTCTCGTATTTTTATGAATGAAATTTCAGGCAATCTTATTTTTGATAGGTATTTGAAGGTATGTTCAAATGGCTGATGAAGTTAATGAATATCTTCTAGAGAAGTGTTTTTTATATATAAAATTGGTCTTGAAAAAATAAAAAAATAGAATTCCTTAAAACACTAATATATTTTAAGTCTATAAGCATTTTCACATTATACTTATGAATGTGGCAATTTTTTATCACAGATAAATACATATGTTGTTGTTAGTGATATTTTAAAGATTTTTATGAATCCTATCATACCTTTGGACGTTTATGAAAGACAATGGAAAAAATAAGCGTTGGTTAATTGGAAAGATAACTAAATAAGTTTAGGGCAATATTTTAAAGCTACAAGGATACGGCAGGTACGTAAAATTTTAAGGACTTTACTTTGGCTGTCCTTAATATGTGGTTATTACAACTAGTAATGCCTGTGAAACTATGAACTCCACTAAAACTCGGCTTCGAATTAAAATGCAATACGAACTTCTAGACGAGTTATTAGGAGTTATACATGCATGTTCTGTAAATCACAAGATTTCAAATCACTTGTGATTTTGAAATCACAATTGTGATTAATGGGTGTTTTGAAAACCACAAAAGTTTTAACTTAGTTAAAAATGGTGGAAACAAATAAGCAAGAAAAAAAAATCGGCGGCCACTTAGCTGACTGGTTTTAAATCACAATTATGAAAAAAGATTTTTGTCCAGAACACCTTTTTTGTGATTTCAAATAACTTTCACAAAAAGTGATTTTCAGAACATGCCTGATATGTTATATGAATGGGAATAGTACATGTTGCACTTCTTTTCTACTTTCGTTGAATAAATGTAATACCCTCACAATGTATTCCAAATTTAAAGACAAATAGCGAGTCTTGACGGTGAAGCGTTTTAGATATATAATAAAACTGCAATTATTGTATATAGTGCATTTCTTATATTTGTTTAGTACTAGCCGCAGAAAATCTATTTTTGTTGCTTTAAGTAGACTACTATAAATTATTTTATAGTAAACATCGTACCTTTTTTGTGTTCATTAACTATTTTCATTTCGCTCTAAATAAAATTTAAGCAAACATATTTTAGTCTTTCTTGATTTAACGAAAGAGTTTGATCGAATCAACCACAACGTTCTTGCAAGGAAACTTCATGAAAACTTTTAAACAAATTTCCAATCGTAAATTGGAAAATTGTTGTTTCTACTTGATGTGACCAAAGTAGATATTTAAAATAATTTATTACACGAAATGTAGTAAATGTGTGTACGGTACAACAGCGGTGTCGTATATCAGCTAATATTGTATTCAATGGGATTGAATATACTTACTTGTTTGGTGGTTTGCTGATTAAAACTAAAGAGATTCTTTAAACTTTAAAATTACAAATTTATTAATTTTATCACAACTTTAATTTTTAATTGTTTAGTGTTTGGTTTTTTTGATTGTAAATTTCTATTTGTTGCACCGGGAGTGCGTTTGTGTTTTGTTTATTTATTTAGTTTGTCTGTATAACCAATGTTTTACAGTTCAACTTAAATGTTGGTTTGTTTGTAAATAATTTTATTTGTTGTAAATGTAAGAGCGTATTAGGTTGTTGTTGCGATTGTGTTCGGTGTTATCCGTTTTAGATGTTGTTTTGTTGGTTTGTCGATGACAAGTGTCTTGTTTTTTCTCCTTTTGTCTTGGCGCTTTGAACTGGGCGTTTTTACACGACGGGAACTGTCACCTAAAATCGGAGTCGACCAGGTCGCTTATAATGCGAGCGATAGCGACTGATCGATCTTCGACATGGCGGCCCCCTTGCACTGGTGCAATGTTTAGAATAGCGAATGGAAGTCGTCTTACTCAGAATGCGGATAGTTTGGGAACGGAACCTTAACTTTGACCCAATAAAACGGTTGATAGTTAAACGTTGGAAGAATTTGTCTTTACCTGAAAAGAGAAAAGAAAACGGAAGAGAGCAGCAGAATCGTTTGGAAACTAGATTTGAGGTATGGCACAAACCATGCATGAGAACTTGTATAAGATTAGTTGAGTTATACACCGAAGTAACCTGAAGTAGAGGAACCCTATTCAGTTCAAGTTGGGAACTTGAATTTAGTTGTTTCATCGAGGAAACTTTCCTTAAAGTGATTAAGTTGATAAGTGTATAAATGCCACTAAGATGGGCATATATGGCAACATAATACGACGAAACAAGGAAATCGATATCGGTATCAAAAAGGAAGCTAAGTATATTGAACGTAAGCCACTTAGTTTGATTAAGGCATATTGTCTTAAACGAAACATTGAAAATAATCATGGAAGAAATTCCTAAGGGGCATAAATTGGTATTACCTTGTAAATCATTCAAATTTAATTTACATTGATCGAACTTATTAAGTTGCAACTGCACAATCTTATAACCATACACTTTAGGAGAAATTTCTAACCGTGGGCTAATAAATTGCAGCGACGTAAGAATGGAAGACAAAGGCAGTTGTCTTGTATCAAACGTTTGCTTCGAAATATGTATAAATAGAATAAATCTACTTGTCTTCCGTAAAAGCAAACAGGTTTGTTCCCGGGTTGTAACATTCAACATTAAATTCAACATATGAGAGATGTTAGGTTTAACGATGGCTGCTACACCTGATATTAAAATAAAAATGTTATGCATTTTAGTTATTGAGAGCGGCTTGTCTGTTGTTTCCTGAATTATTAGGCAAAGAAAAAGAAATTTTCTGTGCCACCAATAAATTTGTATATAACTTATAACTTAATGGAATTAAGTTAGAATTCGGTATTTTAAAAGTATTATCTACAGATACATGAGGAATTCTGGTGGTTAAATCAGTACTTAATGGAATTAAGTTTGCTTTCGGTGGCCTAGATATATTATTTTCAGACATATGAGAATTGTTGTTTGTTAATAACGGACCAAATATATACCAACCGAATATGGAATTCTGAGCAATCAGACTTCCTAATATACTTCTTTTTATACCATCGAGAATGATAAGTGGAATTATATCACTGCCTAAGAGCATATCGATTTTATTAGGTGCTAAGAAATTAGGATCTGCTAAATCAATGTCACTAATATCGGAAATATCGTTAACAGATGAAATGGCATCAGGCATAAAATTAGTTATATGTGGAACAATTACAACTTTAGAGTTAAGCTGTATTTCATGACGTTTGGAATATAAAGTCACATCACATACTTCAAGACCTCTTGCAACTACACCATCGCCAACTCCGCATATTTTAAAATTTGAGCTTTCGGTTTTTAATCCGAGATGTTTGGACACTTTTTCTGTCAAAAGGGATGATTTTGAACCTGAATCTATTAAGGCACGAACTGTGTGCCTTTTTCCTGCGTATATTACTTCGACCAGGGCTGTCGGTAATAACGTGGTATTTTGGCATACAGACAAGAGAGTCTGTGTAGTTGTTGGTTGAGGGGTACATTTAGCACAACCTGGTGTTTTCAATTGATCAGAACTATCTGCAATTATGTTAGTATTTGTCTTACTAGAAGTCGTATGATATGAGTTAACCGCGGAATCGTTTGAACTTGATTCTTTCAAAATGTTTAACTCATTATCTATATATATAAAAAGAAGTGTACATTTTGATTGTCACTCCATAACTCGAGAACGGCTCGACCGATTGCCATAAAATTTTTAGGGAAGGTACAGGGAGGAGTGATGATGGTTAGTTGATTTTGAAATCCAAAATCGGGGCAGGGGAATTGGTACCCCCCATAGGATGCCAATATTTAATATCGCATATCTTAAGACCCGCTGCACGCATTTTGTTGAACTTTTGGTAGTAGGATCTTCTAAGCCCCAAAATTTAAATAAAACAGTAGCGGGGGAAGTGGTTCCCCCCATAGGACGCCAATGTTTAATATAGCATATCTTAAGAACTGTTACAGTGAGAATGTTCAAACTTTGTAGAAGTCACTCTTATGGTATACTACTCTATTGAGAATAAAAATAAAGCGGTAGGCGCAGGGGGGAAATACCTCCCATAGGATGCATATATTAAATATAGCTCAACTGAAGAACTATTTAAGGGACAGCCTTCAAACGTGGTTAAAGCTACTATTATGGTAAAATGAAAATTTCAATATAAAAATGGGCGGGGTTGACAGGGGAGGAGCAGTACCCCTCATAGATAGAAATATAATTAAGAGCCGCTGCATGCATTTTGTTGAACTTTTGATAGTAGGATCTTCAGAGCCCCAAAACTGAAATAAAATAGTAGCGGGGGAAGTGTTACCCCCAAAAGGACACCAATGTTTAATATCGCATATCTTAAGAACTGTTATAGTGAGAATGTTCAAACTTTGTAGAAGTCACTCTTATGGTATACTACACTATTGAAAATAAAAATAAAGCGGGTAGGCGCAGGGGGGAAATACCTCCCATAGGATGCATATATTAAATATCACTCAACTGAAGAACTATTAAAGGGAGAGTCTTCAAACGTGGTTAAAGCTACTGTTATGGTTAACTTTAAATTTCAATATAAAAATGGGCGGGGTTGACAGAGAAGGAGCAGTACCCCTCATAGATAGAAATATAATTAAGAGCCACTGCACGGATTTTGTTGAACTTTTGATAGTAGGATCTTCAGAGCCCCAAAACTGAAATAAAATAGCAGCGGGGGAAGTGTTACCCCCCATGGGACACCAATGTTTAATATCGCATATCTTAAGAACTGTTAAGTGAGAATGTTCAAACTTTGTAAAAGTCACTCTTATGGTATGCTACACTTTTGAAAATAAAAATAAAGCCGGTAGGCACAGGGGGAAATACCTCCCATAGGATGCATATATTAAGTATCTCTCAACTGAAGAAGTGGTTAAAGCAGTGTAGCGAAGCGCACGGGTTAAGCTAGTTCTGTATATGGAGTACACTATGGTGTTTATTACCACATTGATTGCATCTATCCCGACTACTGCAATCAGAAACTCTATGTGATAGAGATAGACAATTTTTACATATGTTGTTTTGTGAAACAAAACTATTTCTTTGCTTTAGGGAAAAGCTTAGGAATGTTGAACACACTCGCAAATTATGATTTTTTGTACATAATATGCATGTTAATTTCTGAGCCTTCAGGTTTTGACTGCTTTGGACGTCATTAAAATCAATTGAACATTGAGTGTGCAAAAACTTATTTTTTGAAATAGTCATTATGCGCTCTACAACTCTGTGTCTTTTTATAAGAAATTGTTCCATTTGAGACCAGGAAGGCAGAGTCGTGTGCGAAACAAGAGATTGTTCCCAGAGAGCTAACGTTTCAGTTGGCAGTTTTGTGGAGCACAAATATACCAAAATGGGGTCCCAATGCCCTACTTCAACTCCATTAGAAGACAACATTGACAGAGAATCGCTTATGGTAGTCTGTATATTATTAATCGCCTCAGCTGATTCAAACTTAGCAGGTGGAATATTAAAAAGAGATTTCAGTTGAGTATCAACTAGAACACGTTTGTTATCATAACGAGCTTGCAAAGCTCCCCATGCTAACGAAAATGAATCATTAGTTAATGGATACTTATTTACAATAGAACCTGCTTCACCTTTTACTTTTCTTCTTAAGTACAACAATTTCTGAACATCTGGCATTCTTACTTTGCTGATGTAAACAGCAGTGAACATGTCTCTAAATGAAGGCCATTCTTCATAGGAACCATGAAAATCTGGTGCATCGCACGGAGGGACGTTAACACCAAAATCTGGCGCTTCATATTGGATGTTCAGTGGATGGTAATTAAGTTGGCCATTTGCTGAGAAATGATTCGGATCATTTTCTCTTTGTTCATTTTCAGCAGAAATCCCTGAATACTTAATGAAATCGACCATTTCAGCTTTAGTTTGCTGGTATATATCCCTGCATGTTTCATATTTAGACCGAGCATCTTTTTTGAAGTCTTCACCGACAACTCCATCTTCAGACAAATAGACGTCTTCATAGGCACGGCGGAGTGACTGCCAATCTTCATCTAATGTCTGCATCTTAGCTTTAACTAGAGATTCGGTCAAATCTTCGAAACAAAGTGTTGAAAACCTTTTGCAAACATTTATAATGTTCTCTGATTCATAAGTGAATCTACCACAAGTAACTGAACTCATTTTTAAATAATTATTGATAATGAAATCCCAATAAATAAATCTGCTTCTGTATGTACCGTAAATACAAATACAACTGAAAATACCAACGTTTAAAAGTAGGGTGCACGGTATGAATAATCAAATAATCTGATATCTGTTTTGTATATATAAAATATGTTTTCTACAAACTGAACGTTGTACTAACGATATTATCCTCTTACGTGTAGGGTACACAAGTAAATGTAACAACAATTACAATAAGAAATTTTTTATTTTCTCTTATGCTATATTCTCTTTATTTATATATATATGCATATATGCATATGTATGTTTATACTATATGGCTATGAACTGCATATATGCATATGTATGTTTATACTATATGGCTATGAACTAGCGTAATTAATAAAAAGAGATCTCTCAACTGAGAAAAATGCAAATAAGAAAAAACCACCACCAAATTATTACAAGAAGAGCACAATATTTTTAAAGCAAATAAAATATGTGAAATCAATATGTAGCTGATATTAAAACTGTTTGAATTTTGTAATAAACAAATTTTAGAAGACAGTAAACTTTTTAACGTTTATTTTTATTTTAACGAAATGAAAACAAATTTAATTACTGATTCTTCGAAGGCTTCAAAAGGACCATAAACAAATTTCCAATCGTAAATTGGAAAATTGTTGTTTCTACTTGATGTGACCAAAGTAGATATTTAAAATAATTTATTACACGAAATGTAGTAAATGTGTGTACGGTACAACAGCGGTGTCGTATATCAGCTAATATTGTATTCAATGGGATTGAATATACTTACTTGTTTGGTGGTTTGCTGATTAAAACTAAAGAGATTCTTTAAACTTTAAAATTACAAATTTATTAATTTTATCACAACTTTAATTTTTAATTGTTTAGTGTTTGGTTTTTGATTGTAAATTTCTATTTGTTGCACCGGGAGTGCGTTTGTGTTTTGTTTATTTATTTAGTTTGTCTGTATAACCAATGTTTTACAGTTCAACTTAAATGTTGGTTTGTTTGTAAATAATTTTATTTGTTGTAAATGTAAGAGCGTATTAGGTTGTTGTTGCGATTGTGTTCGGTGTTATCCGTTTTAGATGTTGTTTTGTTGGTTTGTCGATGACAAGTGCCTTGTTTTTTCTCCTTTTGTCTTGGCGCTTTGAACTGGGCGTTTTTACACGACGGGAACTGTCACTTAAAATCGGAGTCGACCAGGTCGCTTATAATGCGAGCGATAGCGACTGATCGATCTTCGACAACTTTAATTTTTCGAAATCGGCATGCAGATTGATTTATAATTATTTATTAGAAAGATCACAGTTTGTTTCAATAAATGGGATAAATTCTTCTATAAGTGCAGTAACCTCTGGTGTACCTCAGGGATCTATACTGGGTCCGATTTTATTTATTACTTACCTGAATGATTGTATCCCCCTTATGAACAACGGTTTTTGTCAATCGTATATATTTGCGGATGATATTTTACTCTTATATACATCTGATTCTCATCAAACTGACCTTTTTGAGATCCGTCTAAACAACCACCTGAGTTCAATATCTAACTGGATGTCTCTTAACTTTCTTGAGATTAATTCTACTAAGACTAAGGCTATGACGTTTTATTTGCAGAGCCGAAATTGGTTTGGTCCTCGGATTTATGTAAATGGACAATTAGTTGATTATGTTGATGTTCTTAGATGTCTTGGTGTTATTTTGGATTCGGGCTTAAATTTTGATAACCATATTAATTCGCTGTCAAATAGGGTTTGTCTCACCTTGAGAAAGTTATACTCCCTAAAACCATATACACCTAGACATGTAAGATACCGATTGGCTCACTCCCTAATTATGTCTCAGTTTAATTATGGCCTTGAAGTTTTTTCAGGCTCTTGGTTATACAATGTGGATATACTTAGTGGAATTATAAGAAAAGTTGTTCGTTTTGTTTTTGGTGTGAAAGTTTATGAGCATGAACGTACTAGGGAACTTGTTCCACAATTTTTAAAATGTAGTTTTGATGATTATCTAAAAGTACGTATTTTGCTTCATTTTTATAAAATTATGAAAACGCAACAACCGGAAATTTTAGTGAATAAATTTTCTTTTATTAACTCGTCACGTAATATTCAGATTGGTGTGCCGTTTAGATATCTTTCAATATCTGACCGCTCTTTTGTAGTGCGTGTCTATCGAGCTTGGAATGTTCTACCTAATAGTCTCAAACTCTTCTCCTATTCATTTTTAACTTATAAGCGAAAAATAATTGAGTATTTTAATGGAATTATGACCTAATATATTGACACTTAACTATTTTTTCTTTCTTCTGCCACTTGCCATTTTTTAAATTTTTATTTTTATTTTTTTTTTCCTTAATTGGATTTTTATATTCCAATATTCTTATGGCTGGGGGGCCACTATACTATACTATACTTATATATAACAGCGAAATTTCTATATTTTTAAAAGTTTTCAGTTTTTAAGTGGCATACTTGTGAAATTTGTAATTATCAACAATACATAAATAATTGGCCTTGGAGGCTTTCTTTGTATTGATATTCACCCTTATTGTGTTTGGCGTAGTCGAAAAACGACAGGTGTCGTAGTTGCAGTCGTATTCACATTTTTATGTTACCGTCTAAAATTTTCGACTAGCAAAATTTTGTAAAAGAATCACAATGTAAAAGAATACACTTAATTAAATTATTTTGAAACACCCTGTTAAAGATCTGTCAAACAAGTGTTTGAATTAAAAATAATACGCATAGTAAAATTGTTGGTAAAATTTTTGTATTATTTTACTTGTGGTTTTCTTCCGCAACCCCGTAACTCCAAAACAACTTCTTTTCAGGAGAGACAAAATACTTTTTACCAAATATTCGAAACTTTTTGCTATATATTCTTATATAATCCAAGAATTAGGAAAGATTCCGATATTCCGCCAAACAAAAAAAAATGCAAAATTGTAAGACGGTATTTACTGATTACTTTTCCAGTTAAAACAAAAAATCGAGTTACGTGGTTGCGGAAGAAAACCATCGATATATGTAAGAAGTTCTATTTACATGAACATAATTATATTAATTAAAACAAAATAAAAATTAAAACATTTTCCTTTTTATTAAGTCTTCAAGTTCAAATTTTTTTTTAATTTCTAGTTCGGTTTTGCGTATTTCTAAATGAGCTTTTCTGTTTTTCTCTTTGCTTTAGAGTTCCGCCTTATATAAACCGATTTCTCCTCTTTAGCATTCTCCGTGTGTAACGTTCCGATTCCGATAATTTTTTTTCAAATTTAAGCATAACTCTTTTTGCAGTTTAACTTGTTGTTCTAAAAGCCCTAGTTTCGCTTGTTTTTATTTTTTCTAAGCGGAGGTATCACAGGTGAAGTACTCGGGCTTTCAACTTCGGTAATGCCAGTTTTTGTGTCTAAATTTGGCTCGGGGTCTTGTGAAATCCTTCGCTTTCTCTTATTCCAAATGGATATTTATGTTCGACAATAGCACGCATGTCTAATCGATCAATTGCTGCTTCTTCGACAGATGAAAATGTATTTTGTTTGAACCGCCCACCACCTGTTGCATAGCTTTCAGCTTTGCTATGAGTGAGTTTTTTCTTCAATTAAAATTTTAAATCGGCTTATAGCTTAATCTAACCCTCTCCGGAATGGCAATATAAATTTTCGGATACGGTGTTCCACTCCTCTTAAATATTGGTTTTGCTTAAATTTTTTTTGGAAGGCCTTTGCCAAAAAAGGTTTTTGCTTCATTATTGCTACTTACTTCGCAAATTGTGCGGCAGTTGTAAGATTTATCCTAAAATATATACCAGCGTTAGGTACACAAGCACATAAAAACTAAATTATATTTCAATGATATTAAATTTTTTGCATATTTACATTTTATTTACTTCCATTGAAATTATTTCTCAAATAATTTTAATAACGTCGTGACCAAAATGTTTAACGACAATTTTTTACACTTTTGACTGACAAATACGCCAAACACGGTACTGTTTTGACGTCGTTTTTGTAATAGATTTGAAAAGTGTCGTATTCATTGGCGTTTTTCGCCAATCACGGTACCGTTTTAAAAAAACGACTAATTTACGACGCAAAAACGCCAAAGACAATAAGGGTGATTAATAATAATAATAATAATAATAATAATAATAATAATAATAATAAAAAAATATATATTATGGCGACTTTTTTTGAATTTTTGACGTATTTAAGCGATATAGTTCCGTATTTAGTTTTTAGGATTTATAAAAAATATTTTTAATAATTTAAAAAATATGTATTTTATTGTCAAAAACATTTAAACAAAGGCTTTGGCGATTTTGGCGATTTTTGATATTGAATTTGGCGAAAAAGGTAAAAATCAATCTGACAACCCTGGTTTGGGTTGGTTTTGTCTGAATGAATTAGATTAGATCAAGGTATATTTATAGCAGGTAGTCTCGGAAAGCCAGCTGGTTATTTTTTATTTGCTTGTTTTGCGATACAAACTGTCAAATGTTGTATAGTAAACAAGTAAACAAAGTTTTTGGTCTCTTTTCAGCCGCTTTGCTATTTGACAGTTCGTACCACAAAACAACAATAAAAAGCCCTGTTGTTTGTTTTATTGTACAATTGTTGTAATCTACCTTGGATTAGATGAAGTTTTATTTTTAGAGAATGAAATGGTTGATTCTGTTGAGCAGGCTGCGTTTTAATTTTTGTTGTTGTTTATTCTAACGTTTATTGTTGTTGTTTTTAATACTTGTTGTTGATATTGGCGTGTTTAATTTTTCCGTATCGTTTTTTTGTGGTTGATCATTTCCCAGCCAGCATTGATTAAATTTACTTCTTTTAAGTCTTTATTGCGCTTTTCATCTTTTCTTGGATAAGTTGAAAAATTTTTTTGTCGATGCCATCCAAGGAGTAGATTCTTGTTTTTGATACTCTCTCTAAACAAATATTAAGAGAAGTATAAAAACTAAAAAACAAATACGTTTTAGTTACATTACAAAAAGTAATTTTTAGTACACAGATATTTCACATTACCTTCCGATTCTTAGGACTGCTCCACGTTATTTTATTAAAGGATACCAGCCAAAATTTGATGTGTTTATTTTAAACTTGCTAAACAAAAGAAAGATTTTTCCGTTTCCCATGAATTTTTTTAAGTCTTAGAAACATCTCTACCTACATATATACATACTACACTGAAAGAAAAATGCTTCATATATTTAATGAATCATTTTCATAAAAAAGTTTTCCTTGGGTAAATGAAAATTTTCATTGTCTAAATGGAATTTCATACGTTTGATGAAGTATTTTCGTTAAAATCGCTTCATTAGATTTCGTAATTACGTTAAAAATTTTCATTGGATATATGAAAACTTAAGTTTGTCTAAGTAAAACAAAAAATTTTAATTGGGAACACACAAAATCAATAACTATATTCATAAATTAATACAAAATTATAGTTTCCTTAAAAAAATGTTTAATTGTTATTTAAAAAATGTAAGATTTAATAATTTCATACATCTATGTTACATGTATGCCATTAAATTTATGAAATCAAAAATTTTTTTTATAAAAGCAACATATTTCAATAATTTCCTTCATAAATTTAAATTTTCATTATGACATTAAAAATGTCATTATAGTAATGAAACAGATACTTTCAATCCACTTTCAATCAACGTTGTTATTGTTATTATGGACAATTTAATCTCATATTTACGCTCTTAATTGAGAACAAAACATAGTTTTTTCATACAAAAACTACACTGCCCCTGTAGACTAGCTGGTAGTGAGCTAGTCTATCAGCACCGAGGTTGCATGTTCGAATCCCACCAGAGACAGAAAAAAAATAAAAAATAAAATAAAGTAAAATAAAATAAGAAAAAAGAAAAAAAAGTAATTAAAAAAAATAAAAAAAATAAAAAAATGTTACTTTATTGAAAGTATTAATCCAATGAATAATATTCATGGATCTGATGTAATGTTTCATTAAGTCCTTTTAATGAAACAGGTTTCATTGATCCAACGAAGCGCTGCATAGGTTCCTTTATAATGCAATTTTTCATGGGATTAATGTCAAAATTCGTTAGTATTGCGAAGAAAATTCTTTCAGTGTAGGGAGGTTTTAAAAAATCGATGTCGGATTTTTTCTGGGGGCACCCCCTAAAATGTTTCTTTCTGTCAGATTTTAGGATTGCCAAAGTTTGAGCACGATTGAAAGATGTTAACACGTGCAACTGGGGCCTCAAAGTTTTGAAAATCTCGATTTTTTGGCAGTTTTGCAACTTTGCCGACCCATATCTCTAGAACGGTTTAATATATTTGCCCTTGTCACACATCAAATTGAAGGTGATGCTGTTTTTAACATTTTATATTCTGCACAATAAATACGCAACTAGTACTGAAATCGAAAAAATAGAGCCAATGTCCCTAAAAACGTGACTAGGTACCCCCGAGAGCGAAATTGCGTTATTTGTATTATTATTGCTTATTATGGAAAAATACTTGTACTTTGGAATCCCATTTCATTTAAATATGTTTGTTATGGTATACCGTTAATTTAAGACCCACAACAATGTTTTTTTTTTATGTCAGGTATGTATCTACTTTTTCCTCGTTCTGTATCATTGGCGACCCCAAGCAGGTAAAACCGAACTAGTTAAAAAATGTATTGGGTTACCCTACTACCTATTGTTATATTTTAAGTAGAAGTCCTGGGGGGGAACAAGCCCTAGCAGTGTACGAATGTTTAGAGGAATGGGGTCGCGCCAGCTCGGTCGTGGCTATGTGCTTCGATACAACAGCATAATACTGGGAGGCCCAATTAAGCGTGCAATTTCCTTGAGTAGATGTTAGGTCGAGAGCTTCTGTACCTAGCGACACCACGTTTTAGAAGTCTTGTTGAGAGGGGTTTTTGATTGCAAGTTTGGAAGCACATCGGGACCTCAACCAGACATATTGAAGAGATTTAAAAAAAAAAGGTCGGCGATTGATAAATCCAAGTTCGATGTAGGCGAGAATGTTTTGAAACTACTGCCCAAAGAAGAAGTAGAGAATATCAAAGAAGAATTTAAAATAAAACTACTGGAATGCCAGCCAAAAGACGAATACAAAGAACTTTTACAGTTGGCATTGATATATCTTGGCCATCTTGGTGGATGATGTGCGTTTCAGGTCTCCAGGTCCAGTACACCATGCACGGTGGATGGCAAAAGCTATTTACTGTCTGAAAATACAACTCTTCCGTGACCAGTTTAAGCTGACTTCCCAGGAACAAGAGGCCCTAGAAGCACTTTGTGTTTTCATCGTTCGAGTCTACTGTAAAGCCTGGTTTAACGCACCAGAGCGTGTTAACACCAAAACAAGACCTAGACCTAATTGAAAATCTATTGAAATACGAAACCATTGACAGAAAAATTTCAGAAAAAGGAAGTTACAAAATGATAAATCACCTGTGGTATCTTAGTCCTGAACTTTTTGCGCTGGCATTGTTTGACCCGACATTTCAAAACACCGTAAAGAGCCAAAAGGCGACAAAAATCTTAAAAAATCAAGCAGAAGAAAATGAAAGTGCTCCAAAAATATGCGACCCAAATTAAAAAAGAACAACTGCCGAAATTCCTATAAAAAGGTCTCCAAGCCCTAATTACAAGTGAGACCTACCTGTTGTTCAAGAGATTAAACATTAACACCGAATTTCTGGAAAAAGATCCTGCAACTTGGCCGCAGAACATCAACTACCAGGAGGGGCAAAGGATAGTAAATTACTTGAAAGTTGTGAACGACATGGCAGAGCGAGGAGTCAAGCTCATCACAGATTACAACCAATTACTTACAAAGGACGAGCAACAAAAACAATGTTTTCATTCCAAAAATTTATAATATAGGAAGGAAAATGGGCTTTTTCGCAATAGGTTCCATCTTCGCTCTTAGGGGTACCTAGTCACGTTTTGAGGGACATTGGCTTCATTATCTCGAATTCCGTACTACTAACGTATTTTTTATTGCATATAAAATATTGTAAAAAGTATCGCCTTCAATTTGATGTATGACACGGGCATATATTCTAAACCGTTCTAGAGATATAGGTCGGCAAAGTCGCCAAACTGCAAAAAAATTGAGATTTTCAAAACTTTGATGCCCCAGTTGCACATGTTAACATCTTTCAATCGTGCTCAAACTTTGGCAATCCTAAAATCTGACAGAAAGAAACATTTTAGGGGGGTGCCCCCTAAAAAATTCTGACATTTTTTTTTGCCCTATGAGATAAAACCACCCTAATACATACATTAGACTGGTCGCAATTTTTTTTTTAAATTTAATTGTTTGCGCTGCTTAAAATATGAGGTTTGGTGTAAGAAATCATGATTTAATTTTTCGGGTCAATCCGACGGTGCCTAGCCGTACCGGGTGGGGCCCAAAGTTCCCCATATTATAAAAAAAACATATTTTCTATCAGATCTTTATAGTTATACTAGTTGAAAAACCGAAAATCAAAAATATGGCTTCGTTACGATCTTCCGCAGAGAAAGTACTTCAAGTGTGCCAAATTTCAGCTTCCTATGTCATCAGATGGCTTCAGAAAGTTGCGGAAAGAATAGGACATACATGCAAACATCCTGACATACTAAGAAATTATATATTGTACAGATAGATTAACAAATGTTCGCGCAACTCAAAAACGCTTTAGCTTATTGAAAAACTAAAAAAAACCGAAATTACGCAATAAAATTTACTTTAAGAAAGTTAAAACTTTTTTCTTTATGTTGGCTTTGGTTTTCGAGATATACCGTTATTTCGAAAATTAAGGAGGTTGCACAACATATGTTCGCGTAACTCAAAAACGCTTTAGTTTATTGAAAAACTAAAAAAAAAACCGAAATTCCGCAATAAAATTTACTTTAAGAAAGTTGAAACTTTTTTCTTTATGTTGGCTTTGGTTTTCGAGATATACCGTTATTTCGAAAATTAAGGAGGTTGCACAACATATGTTCGCGTAACTCAAAAACGCTTTAGTTTATTGAAAAACTAAAAAAAACCGAAATTACGCAATAAAATTTACTTTAAGAAAGTTAAAACTTTTTTCTTTATGTTGGCTTTGGTTTTCGAGATATACCGTTATTTCGAAAATTAAGGAGGTTGCACAACATATGTTCGCGTAACTCAAAAACGCTTTAGTATATTGAAAAACTAAAAAAAAAACCGAAATTCCGCAATAAAATTTACTTTAAGAAAGTTGAAACTTTTTTCTTTATGTTGGCTTTGGTTTTCGAGATATACCGTTATTTCGAAAATTAAGGAGGTTGCACAACATATGTTCGCGTAACTCAAAAACGCTTTTAATACTTGTTGTTGATATTGGCGTGTTTCATTTTTCCGTATCGTTTTTTTTGTGGTTGATCACTTCCCAGCCAGCAAAATAATCCGACGTCGTTCAGATATCTGAGAGAAACGTCGGCAAAAAAAGTCGGAATCGTATACGAATTCTGTCAGATTTCTGACCCAAAAACGTATGAATTGGTTGACACGAATTCTGACAGACATGTCGTGGGAAATTTTGGTTTTTTGTCGGCATTTCTGATAGATATCTGACAGAAATCTAATGAAAAAGGCATGGGAAATTCGGATATTTTAGCCTACATTCTTATTGTTTTCTGATAGATAGCTGATCGACTAATCGCACAGACTTCTTACAGAAATCTAAGGGATGTCTTGTAGAAATTTGATCAAAAGTTGAACGAGATTTTTATAGATTGTTTTTCTTTTTATTAAGTTTTTTCAATCCTATCCAATAAAGGGACAGACTTTGCTATTCTTTGTTACATACATACATAAATAAAATTAATTTTCTTTAAATTGACTTCTTTTAAGTCTTTATTGCGCTTTTCATCTTTTCTTGGATAAGTTGAAAAATTTTTTTGTCGATGCCATCCAAGGAGTAGATTCTTGTTCTTGATACTCTCTCTAAACAAATATTAAGAGAAGTATAAAAACTAAAAAACAAATACGTTTTAGTTACATTACAAAAAGTAATTTTTAGTACACAGATATTTCACATTACCTTCCGATTCTTAGGACTGCTCCACGTTATTTTATTAAAGGATACCAGCCAAAATTTGATGTTTATTTTAAACTTGCTAAACAAAAGAAAGATTTTTCCGTTTCCCATGAATTTTTTTAAGTCTTAGAAACATCTCTACCTACATATATACATACTAGGGAGGTTTTAAAAAATCGATGTCGGATTTTTTCTGGGGGCACCCCCCTTAAATGTTTCTTTCTGTCAGATTTTAGGATTGCCAAAGTTTGGGCACGATTGAAAGATGTTAACACGTGCAACTGGGGCCTCAAAGTTTTGAAAATCTCGATTTTTTGGCAGTTTTGCAACTTTGCCGACCCATATCTCTAGAACGGTTTAATATATTTGCCCTTGTCACACATCAAATTGAAGGTGATGCTGTTTTTAACATTTTATATTCTGCACAATAAATACGCAACTAGTACTGAAATCGAAAAAATAGAGCCAATGTCCCTAAAAACGTGACTAGGTACCCCCGAGAGCGAAATTGCGTTATTTGTATTATTATTGCTTATTATGGAAAAATACTTGTACTTTGGAATCCCATTTCATTTAAATATGTTTGTTATGGTATACCGTTAATTTAAGACCCACAACAATGTTTTTTTTTTATGTCAGGTATGTATCTACTTTTTCCTCGTTCTGTATCATTGGCGACCCCAAGCAGGTAAAACCGAACTAGTTAAAAAATGTATTGGGTTACCCTACTACCTATTGTTATATTTTAAGTAGAAGTCCTGGGGGACATAGGGAATTAAAAAAAAAAAAAAAATTACTTTAATAAATTCTTGTTTAATCACAATATTACTCTAATTTGCTCTCCCGCTATGAGGATCGCTTTATAATAGTTCAAACAAGACTGACTAAAAAACGGCCATCAGCTTACTTCACTAATTTATAATGTAATAAGAAATTCTTTAAAAAATAAGTTTACAATAACAATTCTCAATACCGAAAAAAAAACAAAATCCATAAAATATTAATAATAAAAAAATGAGCAATAATAATGGTAGTAAGCAGAGTATAATTAATAATGAAAAATAATAAGGTGTTCCTTAACTACCTCCTCACTTGAAGAACAGCCGTCTCGACTGTTCACAACAACTTAATTTAAAAACTTCTCTATTATCTAAAAATGTAAAACAAATAACACAATTTTTGGTAAAAAAAAAAAAATTAATTCATAGTGTAATTTCTATCGTAACTAAAAAACAGTAATTATCTTACTATAATTCTACAAAGCAATTTTATTCTCTGTTATGAAAACGTAGGCTATTTTGAACTGAGAACAGGCGAAATTTGCCACTTTTAACATTATCTTAAGTTATCCTTATGTACCGGTCTATTGTCAATTAAAACCGAGTGACCCAAATCTTTTTCAACATACAATTTGCTAAATTTATTTCCCAGCCGCCTGTTAACTTTTACAAATACCTTATCACCGAGCTTACAAATTTTATTCTGTCTATTTTTATTGTGGTAACTAAGTTCATAATTCTGAGCTTTCAACAGTTTCTCCTTTATTTTTATCCTTAGGTCCTCTGTAATACAACTTAAAATATCTACCGGCCTTACATTAGCTATTGAATGAATTGTACTATTATATTTTGCAATGGCAACGAGAATTAGTTCCTTCGTGTCGCTGTAATGCCTTCGGACTTTAAACATCGCGATATTTCCCCTATTGTGCTGTGAAGCCTCTCAACTTGCCCGTTGCTGGTGCTGTGCGCCGGTGGAACAGAAACAATTTGGACACCAAATTGATTCGCAAGAAGAGACTTTATAGTATGCGAATTAAAAGATTTTTCATTATCGCAAATGATAGTATGAGCTTTAGGAAAAAGGTTTAAAATTGTTAATAAAGGGGCTTTTATATCAATAATCGAACGTGTTTCAATGAAAAAGGCGAGTGCAAATTTTGAAAATTTTTCAACACATGTAATAAAGTTAGTTTTATCAGTTGTAAGAATATCTTTGTGCAGGATTTCACCCGGATAATCAGGAATAGGTGTCTGACCGATCAGCGCCTTTTGTGGATGCCTATTATATTTTGACTCATAACGTATTTTGCAGTTGGAAGCAATCTCTTTGTGTTTTTTTCTGATGTTAGGGAAATAATAGTCCTGCAATATTTGGTTTAAGTTTTCACGCTCGTTTCGGTGAGCTCTATTTAGTTCAGCTACAACGATTTCGGTTTGATCATCCTGATTATGAATATCCATTACCAGTTTGTCTGAGTAAACAAATTTAACTGATGGAAAAAGATGAATTATTCTATTTTGAATTAAACCTAAGATATGAATATCGCAATGAAGACAATTAACAACAAGACAATTCACAGTTCTTTCTAAAAATTTAAAAATATCTTTAACAGTAACATAATTTATTAAATGCCTGGTTTGGTTTTTAAAAACAGTCTTAGATGACATGCTAGACTCCGTTGATTTATTTAAAAGAATTTGATTTTTAAAACAATTTACTGGATTTAATACTGTTCTAATAATTTCAGACAAGGACTCCTCACTGTGAATTGTTGCTAGTACCACTACTAGAACAAGAAGTACTAGTGCTAACGAGGTTAGAGTTTTTATATAAAAACTGTTGTTGTACAAGGGCACTACTTTTAGACTGATAGAATTTTTTGTAACAAAACTAAAATTCCAGTACATATTTCTATTTTGATACTGCTTCTTAAATTTGATTTTAAATTATTTATTAATGGCATTTTTATTATAAAACAAGTAAGAGTGCTATATTCGGCTGTGCCGAATCTTAAATACCCTTCACCATTGTGCGAGCAAGAGCAACTAGACAAAAACTAAATAATTGTTACATATACATACATATTTGCAATACTTAAAACTTCATTATAACTAAAATTTAAAAAGCGAAAACTGGTAAATATTTTTTTAAATCGTTTTTAGAACATAAAAAAAATAAAAATATTAAAAAAAAATTTTCTTTTGAAAAAACCAAGGTTCGAACCAGGGAACTCTCAGTTTCTAACTTAACACACCCCCTAGACAACTGAACCATGAAGCAACGTTAATCGAATATCATTAAAATGAAATATGGCACGTTTACTGTTCACAAAATTCAACACAGTTGAGTTGAAATTACTTTTGTTGTTATTGTTCACCGCAATAGCGGATAGGAATAGGAAATATATTCACCAAAATAGTTTGTGCCATGTATGTATGTGTGTTTGTTTGTTTTCTTTTATCTTTTTGGCTAGTTTTTAAGTAGCAAAAAAACACAAAAATTCCTAGTTTCTATCTAAAACCAGTAAAAAACTAATTTTCTGCCTTGACCTGTACAAAAAACCAGGACAATTCAATAGTGGACAAGAAGTCTAAAACCAAAAATATCTGAGTGGAAAGGTAGTATCTCTACCTTTATATTAGAGAACTCACTTAGTACTTTTAAATTTTTTTGCGGAATATACATATTAAGTGTGA
The DNA here is from genome assembly GCA_930367215.1 of Pollenia angustigena. NCBI lineage: Eukaryota > Metazoa > Arthropoda > Insecta > Diptera > Polleniidae > Pollenia > Pollenia angustigena. Next base: position 34,890,515 of record OV884059.1, read on the forward strand.
TACTTATTGTAAAAAGGATCAAGCCTTATCAAAACTTTAATAATGTGCCTTGAAGAGAAATGAAATAAAGCCGAAGAACAATTTAAAGCGATTTTTAAAAAAAGTTAAAGTTATTTGCGTTCAAATCGAGGTTCCTATCGAAAAGACAAGATTTGAACGAAATAACCACCTCCAAAATGTTGAGGACTACTACCAAGTTGTAGGTTACATTCCTCTTATTGAATTTACTTTAGAAGATCTCATAACAACTTTCCCAATAGATATACTAATGGCCATTTTCTCATTAGGCGATTATCTTTTTTCCCAACGAAAAACTGCACATTAAAGAAATTTGGTTTTCTCAATGTCTCATTTGCTTCGTTTTAATCGCAAAGCTAACCGGCACTCATCTGCCAATTATTTATTTTCCTTTTATTTGCCATACAGATAAATTCAATCAGCTGACTCCCATCTTTTACATGTATTTTGAGTGGCGTTGCCAGCTGAAAACTTTGTTTTTTGTCAGTATATTGAGAAATCCAAAATCGTTAACGGACAGTTTATCGGTCCAATAGATTTATGTTGACATTAAGTAACAGACAGTTTGTCGATACATTGAGAAAATGGCCATAAATGTATTGAACATACTTCTACCTCAAAGTGTAAAAGTCATATACAGATACAAAACTGTTAAAACCACAACTAGCTGATGAGCTGATTATATTTGATAAAAGAGATAAACACCTACTAAAATCTAAACTTGAGCCTGATCTATCAGATAACGTTGTAGATGCTTTAATAAACTGTGATGAAGATATCTACCCAAATCTAAGAAAAATATTTAAAATTTTCGATTCAATGCTCGTCCGTAAAGCTACAAGCGGGAGGTCATTTCCTACCCTTCGTCGAATAAAAACATGGCTCGGATCAACAATGACAGAAGATACACTGTACTGTCTAAATTTTCCTCACAAGGATATCATAATTTGCTTATTTAAAAGATTAATGTATATTGAACTGATCTTATATATTATTTAACCTTTTTGTCGAGTTTTTTTATTAGGGTAATGACTTTTTTGGACAAAATTTCTTCATCCCACCACGCGATGGGCAATTTAGCATTGATAATCAAAATAATTTTTTTAGGCCAAATGCAATTTCTAAAGCTCCTCAAAAAAAAAATTTTTTTTTTTTTAATTTCCATACACATTATATATGGTACATTTATTGTTTATCTGCCTGTTTTTAGAAAACGTAAGCAAGTGAGTGAGTGAGAAATTATATTGAAAACAACAATAAAATACGAAAATTTGTTTTTGCTTTTAATATAATTTCTCACTCACTCCACTTACTTACGTTTTCTAAAAACAGGCAGTATATATGCTATAAATTTTATTTATTTTTATGAATACAGGCATAAATACATAAAATAAGCAACTGTATAACAAAAAAGTAAAGCTATTTAGCTCATTCCGCGCATATATTACTACGCTGCGGAAAATTATCACTGTTTCATATATCCGCCAAACAACTCATCTATCACAACATCTATCATTTGCCATTAAAATTTAGATTATTAAAAAAAACCGCGAAATAGAGTCGCTATATTTTGTGCGCCCTTCTTCCGTACAAATGATTTATTCATATTCTTGTTATATTCATGAAATTATTAGAAAATACTTAAAATTTTGTAATTAAATGTTAATACTATACAAAGTAAGGAGAAAAATTGAAATTCAAAACTTTATCGCGTTTGGTGCGGAAACTTTCTTCACGATCGCGAAAAAGTAATACATCATTTCTTAATATTTTTTGACGGTCTATACTTCTATGCGATGAAGAATTTGATATTCGCAAAAATTGCAAAAAGTACTTACCCTAATACACATATTGTTATTAATAAACTTTTAAAAACAAATTATTTACTTTTTTGTATCATACAAAATTCCCCCCCCCCCCCCCCCCCAAGGCTCAAGCTGGATCCGCGCCTGCATCTCACTATCAGCAGTATCATAATTATCTTCACAGATCTCATCTAACAAATTGTTATTTTCATAATCTTTGTCATTAGCATTCAATAATTCTATAGGAACTAAACTGTTACTATAGTTTTTGTTACTATTACAAAATTCAATATTTTCTATAAACTTGACATCTCTGGAGATGACTATTTTGTCTGTATCTTTATCAAGTATTCTATATGCCTTTGATTCATCACAAAATCCAACAAGAGATCCCTTTTTAGCAACGTTATCCAATTTTTGACGAAATTTTTCATTAATGTGAAAATATACCTGACAACCAAACGATTTTATATGCTTCATAGATGGTTGTTTTGAATATCATAATGCATAAGGAGTTTTATTAATTGACTTCGATGCGATGGCAATCTGTTTTGTAAATAATTCGCAGTATTCACTGCTTCTGCCCAATACTTAAGTTCTAATCCAGATTCTATTAGCAAACAACGAGTCATTTCTATAAGACTTCTATTTTTACGTTCAGCTACCCCATTCTGTTCTGGAGTATATGGTGCTGTAAATTGTTGACTAATTCCTTTGCTTCTCAAAAAATTGCTTAGTGATTTATTTTTGAATTCACCTCCTCTGTCACTTCTCAAAGTTTTTATAGATTTTTTAAATAAATTTTCCACATAGGCCACATTCCTTTATCTTCTCTAATGCACTTCTCTTATAGGTCTGCATGTATCAGGTCCAAAATATTTTCTGATCGACTTTGCGTTTCTTTAGGGAATTCTTGTCTAGTCATCTTGCCTTTAAAACAAGTTTAACATACATCACAACAATTGTAATTCTTTAATTTTAGGTTTGAAACTAAATTGTGATTAACTGCATATTTAATAACTTTATGATCTCAATGACCAAATCTGCGATGAAATGTATGTATGCATTCGATTTCACATACTTTGGCTATGTGTGCTTTTTCTGTTTTCTGAAGTATATACAAATTATTAACTAGTTCTGCATTAACTAAAATAATTCCATTTTTTGAAATTTCCCATCTTTTGTTTTTGAATAAAACTTGAATATCATTTTGAACCATTTTAGCAACCGATAATAAATTTCCATCTAGAACCGGCACAAACAAAAGTTCTGTTATCTTTAATTTTTTCCCTTGACTGTAAATAAATCCTTCTCCAGAACCTTGAGCAGTTATCTTTTTACCATTGGCTAAATAAATATCACCGCCAATTTCAAGATTTAATGTTGTAAAAAATTCTCTATTGCTGCTAATATGACAACTTGCACCAGAATCTACATACCATTCATCTTGACTTAATTTCTCACCAGAATTTGAACAGAATTCAGTATTATCATCACTATTTACAGTTTTCTTTGCTTTAACTTTCTTAAAGTAAATTTTATTGAGGAATTGCGGTTTTTTTTAGTTTTTCAATAAGCTAAAGCGTTTTTGAGTTGCGCGAACATATGTTAATCTATCTATACAATATATAATTTCTTAGTATGTCAGGAAGTTTGCATGTATGTCCTATTCTTTCCGCAACTTTCTGAAGCCATCTGATGACATAGGAAGCTGAAATTTGGCACACTTGAAGTACTTTCTCTGCGGAAGATCGTAACGAAGCCATATTTTTGATTTTCGGCTTTTCAACTAGTATAACTATAAAGATCTAATAGAAAAGATGATTTTTTTTTATAATATGGGGAACTTTGGGCCCCACCCGGCACGGCTAGGCACCGTCGGATTGACCCGAAAAATTAGATCATGATTTCTTACACCAAACCTCATATTTTATCTTCTATTTTATATTTATTTTATCTTCTAATTCATAAGCCAATGCTATTTTTATACCCTTCACCTCAGGTGGAAAAGGGTATATATAAGTTTGTCATAACGTTTGTAATTTCCACAATATTGATTTTAGACCCCATAAAGTATATATATTCTGGGTCCATATGAGAAGAGAAGTTGATTTAACGATGTCCGTCTGTCCGTCTGTCCGTCTGACCGTCTGTCCGTCTGACCGTCTGTCCGTCTTACGTTTGATATGTGTTTTCCGGATAATCCAGACATGATAGCGGCTAGGTTGTTTTACATTTATGTTACATACAGTCCACCATTTCTTGCTATTGAAATTCAGCCAGATCGGTCCAAAAATGACGTAGATATGAGCAAAAAACCACGACTACCTCTAAATTTTTCCAAAAATCCCTTGTTGTTGTATTTTTTTTATTTCTGTATATCTTGAGAACGGCAAGAGCCAAAGTTTCCAAATTAGGTACACACATTTAGGTTGCCAATACACACCATCCTATAAAATGTGGGCGGGATTGGAGAAGTGGGCGTGGTACCTCCCGTACAAAAAAAATTAAAAATTGTATAAAAACCTAAATTTAAGGGCTGCCATATGTCCTATGGATATGATATATATCATATATATATATATTATATATCAAAATATCGGAAATTTTTAGTAAAACATATTTTATAAAAAACTCGGGAAAATCGGTTTAGATACAAAAAAGTTATGACCAAAATTAAATTTTTTTTTTAAATACCCAACTTTCGGGAACCATAGATCTCCCCGAGTCCAAGTTTTATAACCCAACTAACTGGCAAATTTCTTCATAAACACGTCGGTATATAAATCTGTCAAATCGGTTAAAAAATGGCTGAGTTATAATCAAAATACTGAAATCCCAAAAATTACTCTTTTTATACCCTTCACCTCAGGTGGAAAAGGGTATATATAAGTTTGTCATAACGTTTGTAATTTCCACAATATTGATTTTAGACCCCATAAAGTATATATATTCTGGGACCTTATGAAGAGAGAACTTGATTTAACCATGTGATGGATGCTCTGGCGGCGAATTGGTTGAGGCATTATCGTATAAAAAGAGATATATGCATATTTACGGACACTCAAGCTGTCATTGCAGCTCTGGCTGGTGCCTTCACGATATCAAAGTTAACTGTGGAATATCGGATATCTCTAACAAAGCTGGCATGGGTACTAGGAGACAGTGGGTGTCTGGAAAAGCCTACTGCGGACGGCCAGGCCAAAGTAGGTTGTCTCTTGGACGACATGTTCGTTGACGGCCTAATTGGAATTTCGCTGGCTGGCTGCAGAACCCTTATTGAACATGAGACGTACTGGAAGGCTCGGGAGATATCGTAGGGTGAGAATACTTGCTCGTTGGCCAAGACTTTACACGTGGCAATGACGCGATAGTGAGCAATTCTATCAGTGCGGGGGTTGCGGGTCCGATTCCCGCCAGAGACTCTGGTTTCCTGCAGACAAGCGTAAAGCTTCGCGGGATAAGATTAGGGGAAAAACCCCGCATGCTACTTGGGTTTGATACTTAGCAGATTACGACGGTGGTTATGGTCATAATGGGTGCAAGGCTAATAGGCGTCCATGCGATGAAAATGGGCCTACGATAAAATGACTACTGCAGAAGTTGTTATGATGTGGAAGGGGAGGTGTTTCACTTTCTCTGCCAATACCCCGGCCGAGGCATTTTGGGAGACCAGAATCGCCGTGCTTGGATGCTCTATTTAATGTAGACCTAAGGTCGATCTCTCTGTTCTGAAAGGAATCGAATTGGTTTGGAGCTGCAGTGATGTCTGGAGAATAATCTGGTGAATACTGGATTAACACTGGTCACTGGCTCAGGATATCTCAAATAAACCGCTATAAGGACCCAAGTGAGCCATCCTCGTGTCAGCTGTCCATTGAACCTAACCTATCTAACGTATCTACATATGTTTACCGTTTATTTAAAAAAATAATTATTTAAAATATGCTTTTGCATTTAGCTGAGATTGAAAAAAATATAAATTAACTTAGATTATGGATAAATTTTTTTAATTTTAAATGAACACACATAAATACGTACATATTTGTTAAAAAAACAAACAAATTACATAAATAAGGGCCATTTGCAACAACCATAACATTGCATTCTAAATTGTGGATATGTGATGTAATGATAAATCTAAATTGATTTAATTAGATCGAAATATGCATGTTCAAGTGTATTTACGGGTGAAAAACAGATACAAAAACAAAAGGATGCAAAATATACTTATGTACATACATACATGCATATTTAAATTCATCCATCCATCCATTTCAACAATTTGTGATGGCACACAAAATTAAATGGAATTAAAATTGTACCTTGTTTTTAAGATCCATAAAATTGTTGAATTTACTTTTGTTGTTGCCATCTTTTATCCTTGCAAAGGTAGTTTTCTCCGTTATTACTATGCTCTCTTTCCTTTCGCTGCTTGCTCTCTGTCATGCTCAAAAGGACATTTCGATTTCATTTACATTAGCGTAGAGTTAAGGACATTATTTTGTGTATGTGTCTTAGATGAAGTCTATAAATAAAGTTGTTAAAAACTGCTCACAAGCTTTTTGCATTTAAAAAAAAAAACTTAAAACTGTTGAACGTTAAAATAATTTAATAAAAACATTTTTTAATAGCCATGTTTTGCGTTTCTTAAAATACATGTAAGATTAAAGATTAAATACAATTTGTGATAGGATTTAATTTCTATTTGTTGTGGTTATTTTCCATACATATTTAATCTGTATATTTGTGCTTGTGTGTGTGTGTGTATGTCTTTTTTTATATGAGGGTGAAAATTTGTCTGGATGTCTACAAATGTCAGTTTAATTTTTTCCTTTCTAATTGGATGGGAAGATAATATAACTTTATATACAATTTATTCTGTGTAGCCAAATTTTCAAGTTGGTTAAAAGTTAGTACTTAAATGTTTGCAAAAAATGTTTTTAATTAAAATGATTTTCTATATCATACGAGCAGTGAATTATTTGAAGATTTTGTGACTTTACGTTTAATATCTATTGAGTACATATATAGTACGTGGACAAATTTGCTAAAAACACACCCGTATAGTTTACGATGCAATGTATCCATTCTACAGTTTGTAATTGTTACATACACATATACATACATGCATACATACACAATTATATCCCCGTATTTGTATACAAATTCTTGAAAACCGGTAAAAGTCAATTATAATAAATAATATTTTTCCATTTGACTTTGCAAATAGAATTTAAAAACAAACTTTTATTATAAAATGCAAAAAAAAAAAAAAAAAAAAATCAGATACATATGGATAGGCACATACATACATATGTACATATTTATTTAAAATAATCTACTGTTAAAAATTGTATCCTGGGTGAATACGTAGGGGCACGAAGATTGTATGTACCCATAAAGGATGTTAATAAAAATGGTTGTTCTTTTTGAACAGAAAAAATTAAAACGGCTTTTTGCTAATAAATTGAGTTTTTGATAAACTTAAAATTGCAAAAGACTGCCAAATCATTAAGACCTTTCACCGGCACTTCCAAAACCTTTAATTAAGAAACTAATTATTTTTTAAAAATTATTATTTTTTTAAATGCAATACATATCAATTTTGTCGTCGAAAAAACTCTGATTTTCATATCAAATATTAAGAGAACATTTTCGCGATCTTAGGACAACAAGGAACTAACTTACATGTAATTTTGATGCAAAAAGAACTTCCTTGTTCTAAGGTCGCAATTTATTAGTAATATTATTAACTTGTTTATTAATTTTTGTTTTTAGATAAAAATGAAACAGTTTAATATATCGGTCATCGGCTTGTCCGGGACTGAAAAGGATAGAGGCCAAGTTGGCGTAGGTAAATCGTGCCTGTGCAATAGATTTATACGGCCAATGGCAGATGATTACTTTATAGATCACATATCAGTGTTAAGTCAGGTAAGAAAATAAATAAAACAATGTTCTTAATAATTTTGTACACATTTTGTTTTTTGTTTTTATTTTAGAGTGATTTTAGCGGTAGAATTGTGAATAATGATCATTTTCTTTACTGGGGTGATGTACACAAAACAACTGATGAGGGTACGGAATATACATTTCACATAATTGAACAAACAGAATTCATGGACGATTCAACATTCCAACCGTTTAAGGTTGGCAAAATGGAACCGTATATTAAGCGATGTACGGCCACAAAAGTATTCTCTGCCGAAAAGCTCATGTACATTTGTAAAAATCAGTTGGGCATTGAAAAGGAGTATGAACAAAAAATTATACCGGATGGTCGTTTGGCTATCGATGGTTTTGTTGTCGTTTTCGATGTGAGTCCTGTGCCAAACAGAAGTATAGAGAAACAAGTAGAGTTTATTCAAAATGCCATTACTTTGATATTGAAAAATAAGAAACCCCTAGTGCTTGTGACAACAAAAAATGACGACTCAAATGAAATGTACGTTCGGGAAGCTGAAAAAATTTGCCAACGTAAGGAATATAAAGGAACAGTGCAGTTGATTGAAACGTCGGCACACGAGTCTATAAATACAGATTTGGCATTTCTAGTGTTGGCTCAAATGATTGAAAAAGTAAAAAACCGCATTAAAATTATACCATATCATGAGGCTGCCCGATCACGAAAGGAATTGCTAGAAAGTCGCTCAGAAGCCGTGACCCGACTGATACGTAATCAAATTACCGATTATCATATATTATGGTCACAAGGATCAAAAATGCTTGCCCAATTTAGAGAGTGGACTGAATTTCTCAATATATTTGGTCATGATGCTGGACAGAAGCTATTTAGACGGCATATGAAAAAATTAAGAGATGATCATATGAATAAAAAGTTACATCAGTATTTGGATAAGTTTGCACGAACTCTAGAATATATGTTGCCCGACATAAATGCTCTATCAGCAAACGATGACGATGTGTGGGAATGTGCCAAGGGTTATATTCGAAACCATTTAGAATTTGACCAATATTTTTTTGAGTGTCTCCAGGCGTCTTGGCAGGAACTGGTAGACATGGACGAAACTGAAGATGAACTTCGCATACCGTTTGATGTTTTGGAAACTTCTGAAGCGGAGACAGTGTTTAGGAATTTCTTAAATTCAGTGCAACAAGATAAAAAGAAAATCGGGTAAAAATCTTTTATTTAACTCGAACTTATATTAAGCAAATTTACTTGTGGCTATTTTTGTACCCACGCCACAATAGTCGAGAGGATATTATGCATTTGTGCTGGTATTTGTAACACCTTAATATATTGGTACAAGACCCACCTTAAAGTATCCCGATCGACTGAGAAACAATTTCTTAGTCGATCTATCGATGTCCGTCCGACTGGCTGTTGGGCTGGCTGGTAGTCCATGTGAACCTTTTGCGCAAAGTATATGTCGCAATTTTAGTGTTCATTTTTTGAAATTGCTTCTAATTGGCATAAGGACCAAACCTATTGAAAATGGGCCGAATCAGTACATAATTTTACATAGCCCCCATACAAAGCTTCTTTCCGGAAAAGAGTATTTGTGCTCATACAGCATCTTTTTATGCTGGTATTAAGATACAATTTGGTCCAAACTAATTTTATTGCAATCAAAATCATCTTACCAAATTTTATTGGAATCAGTCCATATTTGACCATAGCTCCCATATAAAAACTACTATCCAATAGGAATAACCTTGGTGATTGGGTCACTTGACATGAAATCCCCCATATATAAAAAAAAAATGTTGGTCGGACTTAACCGACTATACTTTCATACTTGTTTATTTTGTAACAAATTCAAAATTAAATTTATTATATTTTATTTTCAAGCTGGAAACAACAATTTAAAATGCTATTAGAGGAGTCTGGCTTCGTTACCCCTGGTAAACAACTGTCGGAAGTTCGGGTTTTGTTTATGGGACGTGAATGTTTCGAGGCATTATCGGAACATGATTGTCAGCAAATCTATGACATTCATCAAGATGAAATTGTCGAAAAAAGCAAGCAAAACTTTGTGGAACTGCTTTTGGAACATGCTCAGTTTTTTCAGCAATTTAAAAATGTTGATATTATAACCCAAGAAGATGTTAGGCAAATAACTGATGTCTTACAAGATGATTCCAGGTAATTATTTAATACTCCCATATCATACGATGCTTATTAGAGTTCGTTTGCAGATATAAGATACTGGATCGTTTGGATCAGGAACGGAGAGTTATTTTGTTTCAACATCTAGGCTTTATGCATTGTCCCATACGTGACCATTGTCCGTTTTACCATAGTTGTGTCGACAATTTAGTCGAAGAAATTTTAGCTGATAAATCTGGTGTTAATCTTAAAACCTTGGGTGGCGGTGTTGTTGTCGGCGGAGGTATCAACTGGAAGAATCAAAGCCCCGACAAAACACTGAATTTGCTCATTGTGGGCTCCGAACACTTAGCCAGTGATTTGCTCAACGACATTCGCATGTGTACAGGTTCGAAGGGTGAATATATCTACGAAAATCAAACGTACTACCTTAACTATCGCATTGCAAATGGTGATATGGAAGCATTTAAGGCTATTGATGTCTATTCAAGCGGTGAGTCAATAACTAAAAATGGAATTCATTTAAAATTATATAAATTAATAAAATATTTATATGTTGACAGGATTAATTTGTGTCTATTCAAATCAACAGTCATTTGAAACTCTTAAGGATAATCTAGAGAGAACGTTACTTTGTAATTTAGAGTTGGAAGACAAATTTGAAAATCTACCAATTGTTCTCGTTTACCAGCCTCAAGATTTAAAAGAAAGTGAAATTGAATATTTGCGCAACGAAGGCTTAAGATTGGCTGAAATGTTGCACTGCGATTTTATTGATCACCAGCAAAATCATCAGAAATATGTGTATGACATTTTAAACATTGTGATTGATTCTTTAAGGGTTACAGAAATGAAATCTCTAGAATCGTTTCCACCAAATCAAACAGATTTACGCATATTGGTTTGCATGTTCTGTGGTGACCAATATGATATAGAAAACATCATAAATCCCTTAACAGCTGAGTCAACATTTTGCAAAGCAGCCGAACATTCCGTAGTAATTGATGTTTTCATAGGCGACTCTAAAAAACGAGTCGAATTTATAATTTCTTCATATCATGGTATAAATCAATATCGTGATGAATTAATACATGGTTTTATTTTTGTCTATTCAGCCAAAAGACGCTCTTCATTGGCAAATTTAAAGTAAGTACAACCACATTGCTGAAATACAAAAAAGAAGTCGGCGTTTTATTAGTTTTTTCTTTTTACAGTATATTAGTTTCACAAAACTCTAACATACCACTACAGATAGTGGCTATAACAGAAAGTGGTGGTGCCAATGCATTTTTTAGTAGCGAAATTTGTCAATTTCTAATAACGGAAGGTAACTCATTAGCTGATCGTTACAAATCTAGTTTTATGACATTTTCGGCAGATCAATATGTTAAATGTAAGTTAAGAAAATATCGACAACTAATCAAATAAGTAATTTTGCATAACTTTTATTTCAATTATTTAAAAACTTTAACTTCTGCCCTGATTAATAAGTCTTTTTTGTTTAAATACTTTTCTGTTTTCAGTTGCTTTCTATAGTCCATTCTTAAAGAATGCTTGGGACAACAAGTATGAAGTAGAAAATTTACATGTTGAAGAGTCAATTACATTGGATTCGGGAGAAGGTACATTGGAGAATTCAGTGAATCAGTTGCCGAGACCACCGCCACGTCACGAAAGTTATATGCTTTCCAGTACCCTAGGTACCGATGGCTCTGGTAGCGAAAATTACGAAATGCTTCCTACTCGTTCTCTAAATTCATTAAATGGTAAGTTTAGTTTTTAATATCGTCTTATAAGGTGGGGAATTCTTTTCACACTATCGTTTTTAGAAGAAAGAGACATATCGTTAGATGAAATCTATGAAGAAAGCAACGAAAAGCCAAAAATGCTTCATCAAAGTAAGTAACTTTTTTCCAAGTCTTTTTATGAGATTTGTCATACGTTCACCCACAAAATTTGCAATTAATAATCAAACTTTCTTTTAATAATAGAAACAAAGTTAAAACTTAAAGATTTGACTTATAAATTAAAATAGTGAACACGCACTTAAATTGTGGTCGTTCGTTGAAAATACTTCGTCTGTTGTTGCATTTTCTGCTCAAAACATGATCAAATGGGCGAATCGAACCAGAAGGTTAAAAAATCAACAAATTTTATTGATGGCTTAATAAAATAATGTTGGGTAATTGTAAAGGGGGGCTCTAGTAGATCGTGAACTCGTTTCTGTTATTTACTTTATTCACCAGGGGCGAATATTTTGGCGATTGAAAATTTTGCTAACGAAATTTAGTATCGTTGATATAAAATTCACCCTAGACTTACAGGCGTACCTAAACAAGAGCGGAAGGCGGAACGTTTTCTTCCGCTTAGCTTTTACGCTGATATGCCATACCTAAACAAGAGCGTAAACGTTGTGCCAAAAGCAGCAGTGTTAACTTTCTTGTTTAATAAAACCCACATAATAGAAATAAATATAAGAGAAAAACCGCTAGATTGACAAAAAACAGCTAAATTGCCATTATTTATTAACAATAGCGGCCAACTTCACTATTAAACGCGCTGTCAAAATCGGATTTTCCAATTAAAAAGCGTTGACGCCGCGCTATTTAGGGATGCTTCATACAAATTGTATGGGCATGAGAATTTTTGACAGCTAGAAAACGCTTTCCGCTCTTGTTTAGGTATGGCTGTAAGATGAATTTTTGACATTTTATCAATACACTTAAACAAAAAATTTTTTGCACAATTTCCAAAAAGTATAAAAAATTTTGTATTTTGAGTATGCCTCTCTCATTGGGCAGTTAATATACATATTAGCGAAATTTACGGTTTTTGAGCTCACCGTAGTCGCTTCTAGCAAGTCATGGACAGATTTGTCTCTAACACGCTAAATTAAAAAGTTAAACACACCTTTATATGCAAATACTCTGTGCAGACCTGGTTGAACCTCGTAGGGTTTAGAATTTAGTCTACTTTTACTTCAGCATCCATTTATATGGAATTATAACTGGCGTTAATAATAATTTTTATAAATTGCAATAATTTTTTTTTACTGAAAATGTGTGTGTCTCTTTCATAATGAAGGAAACGGCGAATACTAAATGCATTCGTTTAACAATTTAATTAGGAAGTCTCTTATCGCATAAGAGTCAGTCGGTGTTACCATTTTGCAGGTTATAAGCCTTTTCATAGCGATTTTGTACGCTAACCCTAAAGAATTTTAAGCAAGGTCATCGCATATGCTCATAAAACATTTCTTTTTTGCTTTTTTAAAGGCGTTTAACACTCCTTTTTTAATTTAAAAATTTCATAAAGTTGAAGATCTACGGACTTAAATACACTCCAATCTTATTTAAGCGATATTTTCACTCCACCAATACACTGGGGTTTTCCTATGTCATTTTCTTCTCCTTTTCATTGACATATCACATGCGTGGAATACTTTGCTTATAAGTCTCTTAGGAGCCTTCTTATGTGCTCCACCTATTTCCCAGTTCGTTAGATACGCTCTTAATATTTCTCGGCCGAATATTTTACATTTCTAGCCATACACCTCTGTGTTATTTTATTGCAATTTGCAGACCCATTAGGTGCATCGAGGTAATCCATTACTATCGCCTTGTGGTCACTATGGGTATAGGTGTCCCTAATACTCCCTGTTATGCGGTTCGCAATGTAATTGCTGGTTAATGCAATGTCTATTAGCGAACCGCATCCATTGCGGCTAAAAGCTTACTCGTTGCACCATGTTCAAATTGTCAAGAGCTTCCAGAAATATTCTTCCTGACGAGGTTGTACGGTGGCTCCACCAGTCAGTAGCCCACGGGTTAAAGTCACTCGTAATTTATACCTTCCTTTCCTTAGCTGCGTCAAACAATAAGCTATCTACTATATTTTTGAACTCTTCGGTACTGTGTCGCGGGGCAATATTGCAACTATATACAGTTATATCAGAACAGTGTCCCGAACAAAACCATTCGTAGTTGAAATTGGGTCTCTTGTCATCTTCCCGTTTAATACCCAAATTGCTAAAGTTTTCGTTGTGTCATTTATCCATGCTGGTGTTTCCTCTCTCTTGTATGGTTAACTTAAAAGAACTACATCTATATTTAATTCAATTACACTTGGTCTCAATAGAGACTGTGCTGCGTCACAATGGTAAGACTCAGCTGTAATAATCTCATGCCCTTGACTTATAACCTCCTGTTTTTCTCGCATAGAAACATGAAGGCTGGTTTTAGCAAGCCTTTATCTTATGTCCATTCACTTATGCACGTTTCCTATAATCGTTACAAGTTCTACAGTTTACCGCTATGTGTCCGAAGTCAAGGCATTTCTAACACCTTTTTGACAGAAATTTTTGTCGAATTCTGCAAACCCAATTTGATTTTCCCATCATCCATCAAAATATTATCCTGCGGGACACCAAGACTAACTGTTGCAGTTCGGCTACCTCAGTATGCCGTCCTAATTGTGCTGGTTGAAGACATTTATATGAAAATTTCCTTAGTGCTACAAGGACTACCTCTTCTGTCGTAACTTCATTGATATCATTAATTGCTATAGTCTTCTCCTGACCAGCAGCACGTGCTTCTGTACCTCCGTGACAGCGTCTCGAAATTGAAGCAGGTGTTCATGCTCTGGCTTATTAAGCTCAAGTATCAATTTGCCATTCGTGGTTTTCCTTATGTCTTTCATGTTCTCACCAAGAACGGTTAGTCTAGGGTCACTATTGGCACTTTTATGGTAATCGGCGTAGATCCAGTAATTAATGCGCCGGGTCGAGTTGGACGGCTTCGTCTTCTTTTACGAACTTTTGCCACTTATTGTTAATATTCCAATTTTCCCCTTAAGGAGTTTCTTTAATGGATGGTTCCCTAGTAAGTTCTGCACTATTTTCCCTATATTGTGGCTCTATATTGTCCTTCTTCCCAGGTTTATTTTCCTTAGGACTCAACACCTTTGATGGTCTTTTTCTTACTGGAGTTGCAAGCCTTCTGCGAACTCTCGTTCATCTGTCTGTATTAGTTTGTCGTCTACCGCTCCCTTTGTTTCCCTGTAAGATTTTTCACCACCATCTTCTTTTGGATGTATATAAAGCGCTTGTATTCATTTAGCCATTGATACAATGTAGTTGCGGACATTTGTTCGCACTTTCAAGAAATCTATTAGCTTCGAGATATTTTCGCCTAGTTTCGCAAAGTTTGACGACTATTTAGGCACTTCGGGATCCACTATTGCATTTGCATCACTATATTAACCGCGTTTGGAGTTCTTTTAATCACCGAGTTTCTATCAAAAGGTAATTGTTCTGCTGGGTTAATTTTGCTTGTAACATTTTGTTTTGCCCTAGCCAAACTCACCGGGTTAACAATGTAAAATATGTATGTATGTATGTATGTATGTATGTATGTATGTATGTATGTATGTATGTATGTATGTATGTATGTATGTATGTATGTATGTATGTATGTATGTATGTATGTATGTATGTATGTATGTATGTATGTTTTTTTTTTCCATTAGGCAGGTGTAAAATCTTGCATAAGATTCCCGTGTCCCTCTTGACCCCGGGATATGTCGGATTCCTACCGACTAAAAAACACCTCCTGCGTCATTCAGCACCCTGCGGAACTGTCCCTAGAGATACTGCATCGCAGGGTCCGAAAGCCATATTTAGGCTGCGTCCATTGTTTGAGCTTTCCTTAGTCTCTCCTCTATTACTAATTTTTGATGGATGTTTTTAATCATTGAGCATACTATGTCCCAGTGTTCCTTTCTGTTGAGAATTATACTTATAATGTTTTCAACGTGCAGCTGTGTCCCAATCTCTTCTTCTGCTTTCTGCCGATCGTACCTAAAGCGTGGGCAGTGGAACATGACGTGTTCTGGATCATCTTCTTGATTCGAACATGTAGGACAGTATGGACTACTGTCCAGGCCAAATCTGTACAGGTAGCTTCGGTAACCTCCATGACCAGAAAGGAATTGCGTCAAGTAGTAGTTTACCTCCCCATGTCTTTTGTTTAACCAATTATTTATTTCCGGAATAAGTTTGAAAGTCCATCTCCCCTTGCGGCTGGCTTCCCACCTACTCTGCCATTGTCTTATAGATTTTTTTCTCTCAAGTTTACGTACACTGTTGCCAGGTTGTGTTGAGGTTCTCCTTATATCATCTTCATCTGCTAAGATATCTATGGGAATCATTCCAGATATGACTTGGGCCGCTTCATCAGAATTGGTTCGATATGAGCAGCATACTCGTAGTGCAGATAGTCTGTATACCGACTTCAGTTTCTTCGCTATGCTTTTTACTTTTAAAGCTCCTGTCCATATGGGGGCGGAATATAGTATAACTGAACTCACCACTGTGGACATAATTCTCCTTTTACATTGCCTAGGTCCACCTACATTTGGCATCATTCTTTCCAGTGCTGCTCTGACGTTTGCCGCCTTGTTAGCAATGTACTCAACATGTGTTCTGAAGTTGAGTCGCGCATCAATAAAAACTCCCAGATATTTCAAACTCGGTTTTGAGGTAATTTGATGTTCTCCCACCAGGATTCTAATATTTTCTCGTTTTCGCCTGCTTGAAACGAGTACTACGACCTCAGTCTTATGTTCTGCGAGCTCAAGACCTGCACTTTTCATCCAATTTTGGATAGTCCAGACTACTTCGTTGGAGATAAGCTCAACTTCGTCTACAAATCTTGCCGCGACAGTGACAGCTATGTCGTCGGCGAATCCTATAATGTTTGCTTCTACCGGGATATCCAGCTCGAGTACATCGTTGTACATTATGTTCCACAGAAGCGGGCCAAGCACCGAGCCTTGCGGAACTCCTGCAGTGACTTGGTGTGTTACGACGCCTTCATCGGTGTTGTAGCACAGCTTCCTGTCTGTGAAGTAGCTTTCTATTACCTTAGCTAGGCATGTCGGTATGCCAATTCTATTTAGTTTTCCGATTATTTTTGACCAAATTGCAGAGTTAAATGCGTTCTTTACGTCCAGCGTTATTATGGCACAGTATTTTTTATTTGCTCCCTTCCCTTCTATCGCAGTTCGGGCATTTTCTATCACCATACGTATCGCATCGATTGTCGATCTAGCTTTCCGGAATCCGTGTTGTCGGTTCGAAAGCCCGCCCTTTGCCTCTACAATGGGCAGCAATCTATTACATATGATTTTCTCAAAAATTTTCCCATTCGTGCCGAGTAGACATATTGGCCTATACGATGAGGGAACACCTTGTGGTTTATTGGGTTTTGGTATTAGCACCAGATTTTGCTTTTTCCACTGTTTTGGGAAGACTCCTTTCTTTAAGCATTCGTTGAATACCTCCACGAATAAGTTTGTTGCTGCTTTAATCGCGACCTTAAGAGCGTTGTTTGGGATTCCATCCGGCCCTGGAGCTTTGTTGTCTCCGATTCTCTCAGTTATATTGAGCACTTCCTCTTCTGTTACCAGCGGTATGTTTTCCGTTTGTGTTATACTTGTCGCGACTCGAGTTACACTCTCATGCTCTGGGAACAAGGATTTTACAATTCTTTCTAGCAGGACTGGACTGTATGTATGTATGTATGTATGTATGTATGTATGTATGTATGTATGTATACATACTACAGTAGTTTTAAATCTTCTCCTTAGTAGTCCAAAGGTGGGTTATATGGTCCTCCCCTAGGACATCGTAATGTTAAATAGACCATGATTTTTCCATACGTTTGGGTTACTTTTGGACTAGTCCTGGTCCCTTGTGGGCTACTCTTTACACGCGTGTTTGGACTGTTCCTATTATTTGCAGGGCAATGTAAAATATGTATGTATATATGAATGTGTCTATGTATTTATATATGAATGTACGTTTTAAGTCATCAACAAAATTTATACTATTAAAACCCAAATTGTGGGCTTCGGGGTAACTTTTTTATTTCTCTTTTTGTTGTGGTGAAAATGATTTGAAACTTATTTACATACTTTACGATTGCAGCTTTGTTATCTGTTCCACACTACTACATGTATTTTTAATTTAACAAATAACAATTAAACATACGTATCTCTATCACACCCTTCATCCAGAATGTTGGGTATATACTTATGCTTTTAGTTTTATTTCATTTGGTTTTGTAGTTAATTTACCATATTACCGTGAACATTCTAAAAGATCCCCAGAAAAACTACCTTTTAGATATTTTTTATTTGTTTATTAAAAAAAAAACAATAAATAAAAATAATGTTTATTATGTATGTTATTGTCATAAAGGATTCCAGATATTTCCTCCTCCAACAACTCCTCCAGAGCCAGCTCCTCCAGATCATCAGCTCATTACATGCTCTTATAAGAGTCAATTTGTATCAGCTTCCGAGTCTAGTTTGGAAGAAATAACATGTAATTGATTGTTTTCATTAAACTATAATTTACACAAAATTCGTCATTTATTTAATTTCATTATTTGTATTCCATTTATTTCTTTTTCAATAAATGATTTTTATAAGCAGCGGATGTCAGCGGGTCAAAGGATTCATTGGCTACACATGATGCAGGTTAAAAATTTTGTCAATTATAGTATTTTTTTTTTTACTAAAATTTGTTGTTATCTTCAACTTTTATTTCTTAATATTTTTTTTTTCAAATATTTTGTTATTACTTAGTTGTTTTTAAGTTGTTGCACAATTGTATTTTGTCTAAATTCATCTGCTATCTTAAGCACAAGTATCGTTAGATGTTATTCTTTCTACCCACCTCTGGTGAAAATTTTATAAAACTATTTATACTAATAAGTCGAATGAATACCTTGACTTTATCACATTATTTTAAATTATTCAGTATAAAAAATACTATTCCTGACTACGCGTTATATCGGAAATACCGATCGGTATTTTGCAAAATCCTAGCTCTATGATCGTGTTAGTAAGAAATACGCTTACGTTGCTGTTGCAATTTACGCGTGCAAAATGTTAAGAGAGAATTTCTTGTTTTGAGAGTGTTTCAAATAGTCAATTTTCTATGGAATGTATTTTTTTCTTAATTCTAGATGGTTTACACCAGAGTTCAAAAAAATTCATATATGATCGCTCATACTTACTCATATCCCATTAAACACAAAGTCAAACCTTTGATATGAAATGACTTTATCATTTGACATCAAACACAATTCTCAAACGTTTTTTAATTGTTTGATTTAACATTTAAATTCAAATTGATAATGATTTGAAAATAAACATTTGACATCAAATGTTTTATCAATTTGATGTCAAATTGGTATCAAATGTTAAATTCAAATCAAAACTAAACTTGGCAATACTTAAGCGAAAAATAAATGTAAACATTAAAAATGGCGATTAAAGTAAAATTTTTACTTCGTGGTTAAATGTGTTTTACAAGTGAACGATTTATTTTTTGTGAAAAATAAAAATTATTTGTCATTAAAATGATTAAAAATACGAATTAAAAAAAATAAAACGGGAAAGTGAAGAAATTATAAGTTTTTTGAATGATCGCGGTGCTACAATCCTCAAAATAAAAGGGAGCCTAGTAGTTTGTCTTTCCAAGAATTAGAGGACGGAAAGAACATTATTTCATCTTTTAGCTATGGCGCCGAATGTTTATCTCACAGTTTATTTAAATAAATAATGAATTTAAATTAAAAAAATACAATATTTTTATTTATGTTCCACATTGTATTATAATCCAAATTTGAAAAACATTTAAGAATTACGTTTGAAAGCAAGTTGAAAATAAAGGCATTTTTCAATTTGAAAATAATTTCCCCTTTTTGTTGAGAACGCTATGATTGTCAAATGATTTTCAAATCATTATCAAACGTTTGTCGTTTGAGAA
Source organism: Pollenia angustigena (assembly GCA_930367215.1). Taxonomy (NCBI): domain Eukaryota; kingdom Metazoa; phylum Arthropoda; class Insecta; order Diptera; family Polleniidae; genus Pollenia; species Pollenia angustigena. Next base: position 34,910,250 of record OV884059.1, read on the forward strand.
AACGTTTGATTTCAAATCATTCTCAATTTGAAATCAAACCTCCGTGTTTGTTGGGATATGAAATATTTACGTATGAATTTTTTTTGATCACTCATGAGCGATGTAATTAAAAATGTTTTCCTTACCCTTATGAGGATGAATAAGCAACAACAATTGTAAATGTTCTAACTCGCTCACGACTTTTAACTCTTAGCTAAGGTAGGAAAAAATAATATATAAATTGTTAGTGCCAGTTCACACACGTCAAGTTTGACTCGTCACGTCATGAGTTTTGAGGAGAGAGGAGAAAACTAAAACACATAAGTCAATCTTGATGTATGTGAACCGGCACTACCAATTTATATATATTATTTTTTCCTACCTAAACTAAGAGTCTTAATTAACTATAGCGGTTTTCACTCTTTATATTAAGTGTAAAACTCTGCTTTACTTAAAACGATTTTATACTACAAAGCGTGAGTGTCTTTTTCGTTAGTATTATGAATTAAATAAGTTGCTGAGAGAGGGAGAGAGATAGATGTTGTTTCTTCAACTGTTTTATTCTTGGTTATTTAACAAACGTGTTTACCATGGTGAAATAAATAGGTGGCAGCACTACGCCAGACGATCTTGTATTGTTTGTCTAGTCTTAAGCAGACCATACACGATTCAATTCAATTGTCAACTGAGTCGGTTGTTGTCCAAATTAAAGCGTGTATGGCCTTGTCAGTTGATTAGTTTGACGGTTGTCGAGTTGGTTGAAGAAAAATCAAAAGCTTTTGATTTTTTCAAGTTGACTACTAAGTCTTCCAATTCGATTGTACTGTGTGTGCTCAAGTCTCTTGATCAGCTGTCAAAATTAATTTTTGTAGTTAAGTATTTTAAAAATTGTCTTTTATTTCTTAAAATTTTAAAATAAATTTAAAATCTTTCAATTTAGTTGATGAAGTTGTCAACTGAGTTGAAAGACTCAGTTGACAACTGAATTTAACCGTGTTTGGGGCGCATTATGTCAAAGATTTGTTTATGTTAACAAAAAGTCCACGTTTTTTGCTGTGATTATTTTATTTTATTAAAGTTTTTGATAATTTTAAATTAAAATTAATAAGATATTGACCATAATTAAATAAAAATTAGCTAAAAGTTTATTTATTTCATCACGTTCAGCGGCACGCTTTGATTTTTGTTTAAAGTATTTTCTGACGTAAACGGTGATATAATATCCATTTTTGTTGTAATGTTGTATTAGATGCCGTAACGATGCCACCTGCTTATTCCACAATTGTGTTTACTATAGCTTTTTGTTGGATTTTTCAACCACAGCGTAGTAAATTTTAGTCTAATACATTTTGTTGTTGCAGTGTTGTAAATATTAGTACTTTAACTAAACTAATAAGATTAAAAAGGTCTACAATGGACTTTACTATCAATCAAAATATTTGTCCTTCTGTTAAATTTTTGCTACAGAATTTGGCTCATAAATTGCAAAATCTGGAGATCCAAATGAAGTGCAAATCTAATTAAAAGGCACGATTTACTACTAACATCTTTTTTTTTTTTAATAAAAAAAGTTTTGTTTCAGTTTGTGGCTGTCGTATTTTTTTAATCCGCCACCATGCTTTTTAAAAATGACGAAAGAATGCGGAAGAGAATCCAAAACACGAAAAAGACATTATCACAACGGTGGGGAACAAATCAGTTTAAGTTCCTATTTTTTTTTTTGAGCTTTTCATTTGCGAAGAAAGGCCTTTAATTAAATGAGCAGGAATGCCAAGCCGAGAAAAACTTTTAAATAAAGGTGTTGATGTTGTCATATTTATCTACGTCACTAAAGGGATTTTCGTTCAAAATTGTGGGGAGGAAGTAAATGTAATACTTTCGGTCTAATTAATTTTTATACATACGTATGTATATTGATTTCTGTGATCAAAAATAACCTCTAAGGTGTCTTAAAAATAACTTTAATCTTAAATATGTTATGTACTAGCGGCCGTATTATTTATAATGTACTCCATTTGCTAAACTTATTTTAACTATCAATCAAACACTTGTTAAGTGTTTAAAGAACAGTTGCTTTATGTCAACGTAAATCAAAAACCTGTTTCGCGAAAATTTTTATGGTTTCTGAGATATAAAGCGTTAATTTTGCTGCATATCAACTGTTTCAAAATTTTTTAAGTACTGTTTTGTCCTACAAGCCATTGTTTGGCGATTGCAGCAAATTCTTCATACAAAAAAGTACAAAATAAATTTTACTGTTGCTTTGCTGCATTTCCGTAAGAAAAAAAAGTAGTTAAAGCAAAAGCAAAGTAAAATAACAACAAGAAAATAAATTTGTGAAAAATAGTTTTATAATGGACCCAACCAAGTGTACGGTTTGCTATTATTTGTGTTTTTAGCCTACCTAAGGGAAATGCTTCAAAATTTTACTACAAACGAAAATTAAATATGTTTAATCTTACAGTAACCATTATTATGTCATATAAACCAACTTTTACTTATTGTGCCTATTTGACGGAAGCTCATTGTGGTCGGAGTGGTAATAATACAAACAGTGCTTAAATTAAAATTTTAAATGAATTAATAAAAGATTGTCCACTTATTAAAACTTTGACATTATGCAGCGATTCTTTCGTACCTCAAAATAAAAATCAAATTGACGCAACCGCAATCAAAATGTTCTTTAAACAAAATAATATTGATGCCGTAATACAAAAGTCTTCAGAACCAGAACATTCTTTAATTCAAGAAGTGGACTGTGTCCATGGTGTTATTGACCGGTACTTAAAGAATATTGAAATTCATAGTCCTCTTCATTTACTAAATTTGCTTAAAACAATGTCAAATAATAAAACAAAACTTAAAGTTATGGAAATGCTTCCGGAAAATTTTCGCACATACGCGTTGGAAGCAAATAAAATGGACTTTCGAAAAGTCCCTTTTGCTAAAATTAAAGTACTTCTATACAGTTGAAATAATGATTTATGTATACATATATTATAAAACTTCTACCAGAGAGGAAAAATATAAAAATGCAATTTTGGTTAAGTCTGCATCAAAAAATTGTTTGAAAACTCCTGAGAATTTGTTGACGAATGTTTTGAAAATATCGATTGTAAAATGAAAATTTAATCACATTAAAAAGTTTTAGTTGTACTCAGGATCATACAAATATATTGTTGCCATTACTTAAGCTGTGATATATTCAAAGTTTTAAGTAATATGTATTTTTTTAAATATTAAAATTAATTTTTATATTTGTATGATCCTGAGTACAACTAAAACTTTTTAATGTGATTAAATTTTCATTTTACAATCCCTTGAAAAAGTCGACAAACAATCGACGAAACGTCGGGAACAAAATATTGTAATTAAAAATTGAATTTTATTTACATTGAAGAAATTTAGGCCCTATTAGCTTGACAAAAATAATATTCATAAATTCATCACTCTGGCCAAAGAAACAACTATGTACAACAATAAAAAAATATTTAGTTAAAAGGGATAATATAACTTGAAAATGGCAATTAAATGATTTGCATTTAATTTAATAGTAAAATGTTTGGCTTATCTTCTTAAAAAAACAAAAAACTAAAAAAAAAATTCTGTTTAGTTTTAATAATTTTATTTGTTTTTTTTTTATTCCTCTTTGTGTTTTTCGTTATTTTGCCATTTTTTTGACAGTGATGCCACTTGACGTTAATTTTTATCTATGTTGTCAACAACAATTTACAGAATCACATAATCGTTAGTGCAAACAACAAAACAGGTTGACAATTATAACAACTGTTGTTATTGTTAAAATTTACAGAATCCCACTACAGAGCTGATTTTCAAATAAATAGTTTGCTATGCACAAAATTCCAAGTTGATATCAAAATTATTTTTGACTGCTAAAAATTCGTTTTAAATAAACTCTCTGCTAAGCCTAATCGCATGATTCCGGTAATATGACTTTAATTACCCTCTTTCCTGTGAATCAAAAAAGAGCGGGGGAAAACCCATACATACAACCCAAAAAAAAAATACATCATACAACTTTGTTATATTGAACCAGCGATTTGTCAAGACTCGATCTAGTTTTCAGCAACATTGGAAAAATTTTAAGTGTTTAAGCAATTTATCAGGAATATCCGTGTCAAGGATGGAAACCGTAATACAATTGAGACAATTTAAATTTGAATGGCCTTATTGATAAAAAAAATTACCATTAATTCCGCTACTTCATGAGCGTCTCCCTTTCTTCAGTGGACATATGTATTTATATACCAAAGTTTATGTTTCTAGTTTAAAAAACGACCAGTTGTAAAAGAAAGAAGTAACAACAGTTATTCTCATCCGCTCAGGACATTGCATGTTTAGTTTTATGTTTATAGGTGCAATATTAACGACAATTGAAAAAAGTATAATTCAAAGAACGAAAAAGTACCAAAAAAATCGCTTTTACAGAGTCTCATTCACGCAGGACCTTTACCGCCGTATTCATAAAAAATAAAATAAGTTTAAAATGTGTTAAGGCAAAAATTTCATACAAATATTTCTTAAAATGCATTTCAAATCCATTTTAATTTTTTATGAATACGGCAGTTAATGTTTAATTTTATGTTTCTAGGTCCAATACTATCGGAAATTTAAAAAAATACCAGTTAAAAAACAGAAAAGTACCAAAAGCCCTCTTACAGATTCTCATTCACTAAGGACCTTCCAAATTTAATTCAATCAGGACCTTACATGTTTAATTAAATGTTTTTGGCCCAATAATTACGGAAATTAAAAAATACCAGTTAAAGAACAAAAAAGTACCAAAAAATTCACTCACAGGTTCTTATACACTCAGGACATTGCATGTTAAATTTTATGTTTATAGGTAAAATATTAACTATAATTAAGGAAAGTACCAGTTGTAAAACAAAAAGCTAAAGAAAGGAATTTAATTTCCCGTTTTTCCCCCTTTTTGGTACTTTTTGGAACCCATAAATTAATACGTACATATATGGAATGGAGAAAAATATTTTGTAAAAAAAGTAAAATAAATAAGAACATTTAAAAAAATTGTTTTTAAGAAACGCTTTTCTTAAAAAAGAACATTTAAAAAAAATTTTGCCTCCCCCCCTAGATTTTATCCTGGCTACGCCCATGTTTTCGTGTATTGTCATCGGGAATATGTATGCCTGCAAATTTTCATCCATTTGCATTCAGTAAAAGGCGGTAAAAAAAGCATTTTACCAAAAAAAAAAAAATTGCTTGATAACACTACGTGACAAAATTTCAACAAAGTCGTGACCAAATGAATCTGGCAGCTAATCTTTATGAAAATTGTCCGCTGAATCCGAATATGAAGTCATTGAAGATATTTGCATTTCATTCACAGCATCTTTTTTAAAAACACAAATAACGGTTATTTTGGAATATCTCGAAAACAATTCTACTTTTGACAATTCTGACTTCATATACGGATTCAGCGGACAATTTTACATAAATATTAGGTGTCAAATTCATTTGGTCAAAAAATTGTCACGTAGTGTAATCGACGACTGAATTGTGTACTCTCGTGGACTAAATGAAAGAGCGTAAGAATTCGTGTGAAGAATGTGTGTGAATTTATTTCTCCAATTGTGGTATTGGCTGGACACCAATGTTCTAGAGAAATAAGGTTGCTGAATTTACCCGTTTTTACCGTTTTTATTACCCCCCAAACATTCGAATTTTCAAAAATTCCGCCTTAACGGATCGATTTGGGGAGAGACCAACCTCCTGTTCAAGTTTTCGGCTTCAGACGTTTAGGTTGTGCGATGATAAATCATTAAGTAACGTTACGATTTTATATATATATATATATATATATATATATATATATATATATATAGATAAAACAGATTAATAAAAGGTAAAACCAAGTTTTCATACAAAATCCTTTTCAAAAACCCTTTATCAACCTGTTTTATTTTTTATAAATAAGGCCGTAAAATTCTTATCGAAAAAAAAACTGGAGGCTTATTCTGAATTGCGATGCGAAAATCAATGCGATGTGAAAATGCATAAAGCGAACAATTGCTATTCTGTATTGCGATATTCGCAAGTTTTTTTTTAATCGCATTTCAAATGCGAAAAGGTGACAAGTCGGTATTCTACATTGCGAAAACAAATGTCAAATTCGCAAAATTTATTCGACAACAAAATAGCATTCGCAAAGTACAAACATGTTAGTGAAAGATAATATTTTATTTATTTATTCATCATATATTTATTATTTAATTCAGGGAAGCAAGCAATAAAACCACCAAACCGCGTCAATTTGAAATAATGATAGAATATATGAATAAGCACAGCCAAATGCTCATCGGTCGGCAAATTCTTTGTGGCAAACGTTAACTGAAGAACTAAATATCAATGGACCACCTATTAGAGAAGCTGCAGGATGGAAAAAGTATGAAATATATAAACCAGCTCAAAAATATTTGACTTTAACTTAAATTTTAATAGGATTTTAAAGTACACACAAAATATTTTCATTTTCTTCGTCGTCGAACCACAGTGCCACAAAATCCATTTTTATTATTTTTTTTTATTACAGAATGTCCTAAATAAATTATTTAAACAATTTTCACAGCGAAACACAAACAATTTATTTATTTTTAATTTGATGTTTATTGACACTCACGTATATTTGAGCAGCGTTGCCACAATTTGAAATAAATTGCGAATGCGATTGCGAAAGTCTAACAGAATACCAATTTTCTTTCGCATCGCATTTCATTTGCGCATCGCATTGATTTTCGCATCGCAATTCAGAATAAGCCTCCTGTTATTTTATATAATGCAAAAAAATTGCTTAATCAAGGAATATGTTAAGAGTAAAAGTGGACGTTATTCAAATACTAATGGCCGTTTTCTCATCAGGTGATTATATTTTTCCCCAACGAAAAACTCCACGTTGAAGGAGTTTGCTTTTCTCTATGTCTTGTTTGCTTCTATTCTGTCGCAAAGCTAACCAGCACTCATCCGCCAATTTCTTGTTTGCCGTACAGATAATTTCAATCAGAACAAACGAACAGTTTATTATTTAACAAATTTATGTCGACATTAAGTAACAGAAAGTTTGTCGATACATTGAGAAAATGTTCATTAAACTTCTAAATCAGCATTAAATCTTGGAACCATAATGTTCATAAAACTTATGTGAAAATAACATACAATATATAAATGGAAGTATAAAATAGCGTTATGGTTACAGTGTTGAGGCAACAGGAGTTTAATTCATATATGTATAATACTAGCTGTTGTGATGAAATTATGAAACATAGAAAGAGTACAATATTTCCTGTTAGTACGATAGTTAAATAGTTTTATGATGAATGATGAGTTTTATTTTCAGATATTTCAAAATTTGTGGCAATAAATCTATTTATTTTACATTTGCACAGCGTACATGCGAAGGTTTCTCAAATTAATTGAAAATGATTTGAAATCAAACGTTTTCTCAAACGACAAACGTTTGATAATGATTTGAAAACCATAGCGTTCTCAACAAAAAGGGGAAATTATTTTCAAATTGAAAAATGCCTTTATTTTCAACTTGCTTTCAAACGTAATTCTCAAATGTTTTTCAAATGTGGATTATAATACAATGTGGAATATAAATAAAAATATTTTATTTTTTTAATTTAAATCTATTATTTATTTAAATAAACTGTGAGATAAACATTTGAAACCATAGCTAAAAGATGAAGTAATGTTCTCTCCGTCCTCTAATTCTAAGAAAGACAAACTATTTGGCTCCCTTTTATTTTGAGGATTGTAGCACCGTGATCGTTCAACAAACTCACAAATAACACTACGTGACAAAATTTCAACAAAGTCGTGACCAAATGAATGTGGCAGCTAATCTTTATGTAAAATTTTCCGCTGAATCCGAATTGTCAGAATTGCCAAAAGTAGAACAGCTTTTGAGATATTCCAAAATAACCGCTATTTGTGTTTTTAAAAAAGATGATGTAACTGAAATGCAAATATCTTCAAAAATTGTAAACGGATTATGTAATTCTTTCTTTTTAGTGAAAGGTTATAAAATTTCTAAAACAACCATGGATTGCTTGTAAAGATTGGTCAAGAAATGACAGAGTTACAGGGGACAAAATTTCAAGCTTCATTGAAAATTGTATGATTTTGTTCAATTTTGCTCTTTTCAAGTTATTTTTTTTAAACCAATGATTTAAAAATCCTAATGTTTTATTGCATGCGACATTAGATTATTTTAATATGAACATTTTTAGCCCAACAAGGCATAGATTGGTACAAAAGTGACAAAGCTACAGAAGATTTAGTAAATTAACCCACATAGAAATTCAATAGTTTCAAGCAATTTTTAATAATTATTGTTACTAAAAATTTAGCTTTGTATATTTTTATACCCACACCACAATAGTGGAGAGGGTATTATGCATTTGTGCTGATGTATGTAACGCCTTAAAATATTGGTCCTAGACCCACCTTAAAGTATACCGATCGACTCAGAATCACGTTCTGAGTCGAACTAACGATGTCCGTCCGGCTGGCTGGCAGGCTGGCTGGATGTCCATATAACCTTGTGCGCAAAGTACAGGTCGCAATTTTGGAGATAATTTGATAAAATTTGGGACAAAGGTTCTTATTGACTCAAGGACCAAGCCTATTGAAAAATCGTAGGACCACGAGGGAAGATAGGGGGAAATTTCTTCCTCTCAGAAACTATCAAACCGATTTTAATAAAATTTAAAACTAACATAGAACCATATCTTCATGGACACAAAAGGGATGTATTTTTTAAAAAATAGGACCACGAGGGGAGATAGGGCCAATTTCTGCCTCTCAAACCGATTTTACTGAAATTCAAAACATAGATAGATCCATATCTATATAGACACATAAGCTGTACAGTTTTTTTCAAAAATAGGACCACAAGGGGAGGTAGGGGGCAATTTCTGCCCCTCACAAACTTTTAACCCGATTTTAATAAGTTTTATAAACATAGATAAATCCATATTTATATGGACATATAAGCATGATGTGTTTTTTAATACTGTGGTGTAGGGTATCATATAGTCGGGCTTGACCGACTATACTTTCTTACTTGTTTTGTTGTGGGTTAATTCAATTAATCTTCTGTAACTTTGTCATTTTTGCACAGATGTGGTTCCTATTGGGCACAAAATGTTCGTATTGAAATAGGCAAAAATTTTATTTTTTGGATATTTGCATTTCAGTCACAGCATCTTTTTAAAAAACACAAATAACGGTTATTTTGGAATATCTCGAAAACTGTTCTACTTTTGACAATTCTGACTTCATATACGGATTCAGCGGACAATTTTACATAAAGATTAGGTGTCAAATTCATTTGGTCAAAAAATTGTCACGTAGTGTAATTTTTAATTTTCACAAGAAATAAACTGTTCACTTTATATTAAAATTTATTTTTAGTAGTAAAACACGTGTAACCACAAAGTAAAAAATTTAACTTTAATCGCCATTTTTAATGCTTTTTTCGCTTAAGTGCTGCCAAGTTTATTTTTTATTTGAATTTAACATTTGAAAAACATTTGACATCAAATTGATAAAACATTTGATATCCAATGTTAATTTTCAAATCATTATCAATTTGAATTTAAATGTTAAATCAAACAATTGAAAAACGTTTGAGAATTGTGTTTGATGTCAAATGATAAAGTCATTTCATATCAAAGGTTTGACTTCGTGTTTGTTGGGTACCGACTAGGTAGTGCCTATGGGAACATATCGAGCCCTTAAAGCAAAAATGATGTAACCAACAAAAATAAAATTTTACAGGAGATGGTTTTTTTTAAATATTTTTGCTTCAAGTCTAGGGTTTCTTTTGAAATTGCTTTTGCTCTTATTTCGTAACGGTACTTCCCAGAGATATGAGATTTTAAGAGATGATGCAAATTATCAAAAATGATCGATTTTCATCAAAAAACAAAATTCTAAAATGTGGGTTACATCGTTTTTGCTATTAGGGCTCGATATGTAGAAATTGGAACCAGAGAATCGCTAGTACATTTTAGTAAAATTAGTCTACACTTTTTGTAAGAATACGAAATCATTACAATCTTTATTTATTATTTCTTTAACTTTTATAGGAATTGTACTTCTCAGTTGTTATTGATCAAATCTTTTTCGTATTAAAGCCAAATATAGTGGCAAATGTAATGTAGTGAAGACACTTCGTTGACAATGTCACCAATATAGTCGACAAAATTGGTGACTTGGAGACACTTGCACCCAGTTTTCCTTTAGGGTATTTAAATGTTGAAAAAAATTAAAATCATTAAGTTTGAACTTTTGTCCACTGCAACTCTGTCATTTTTTGACTAATCTTCACAAACGACCCATGGTTATTTAAGTAATTTTATTATCTTTCACTAAAAAAAGAAATACATAATCCCTTTTTAATTTTTTGAAGACATTTGCTTTTAAGTCACATCATCTTTTCGAAAAACCCAAACCAAACCCAAAACTGTACTACTTTTGCCAATTCTGATTCATTCATTCAGATTCAGCGGACAATTTTACATAAAGATTTGGTGACAGATCCACTTGGTCACGTATTTGTAATACTGTGTAATCAACAAACTAGTTTTCTTACAGTTTAAAATATTATTTACGTTACGCTATTTTAATTAAATTAATTTTGTGATAATTATTTTAATTAATTTTATATTTTTCCGTTCTGGATGTAGGGGAGATTTTAATTTGAAACTTCAGCATGTATTTAGTAAACATACTTCTTTGTCTCTGAAGATTAATTCCAACTTGGTCTTATTATTTGTATTTGATTTGTTTTGTAGAGTGGCTAGACGATAAAACAGATGCTCGTCGTAATGCAAACAAAAATTCTATTTGGAATAATTTTGGGGGCTCAACACATGCTTACACTACCGGCCGCAGACATATAGATTCTAATTTGAACAAAATTCGTCCAAAAGGTCCAAGTCAGACCCTAAAGGTAAATAAATACTTTGATGAATATATGAAACAAGGTTTGATGTATTTCATATTTTCTAAAATTTTAGCAACCTGGAAAATTGAATTTGAAAAACTTTCAACTGGTAAGTGATGCTGTAGCAAAGATGAATTTCGGCGGAGACTCTTATCTGCCCGGTTGTGATGATAAGGATCCAAAACGTTATACTCAATTTGATCATTCACAGTTAGATGGTGGCGGCGATGAAGACGATTCAGAAGAATTAGCTGAATATGAGCAAATCTATGAAAACGAAGGTAATTTAAATTTAAATGTTTTTTTTTATTGATTCTGCTACATACATTTTTATTCAGACTGTACCGAATCGGATAGTTGTGCCAGTTCAACTGAGCGAAAAGCACGACAACAAAATGCTTATTACAAGCAAATAAACAAAAAACCACCAATCAATAAGAAAACCAAGAAAAAGAAAGTTGCTATACCTGTGCAAACACCTCGTGTACCAATGTTTGGCTCCTACGTTAGCCCACCGGAAATACCGCTACATTATCAAAGAATGGTCGCAACAGAAAAAAGTGAGTTAAATTAATCAATAAAAAAAGGTAATGAGCAAACATGTGTTTGTGAATGCAAATAATTTTAATTTCAGAAAAAGTAGGTGAACCTCCAAATATTAATGACATTATAAAAACTGATAAATCTCCGGAAGTAAGAATATTAATATTAACAACATTTTAAGCACAATTTGTTTAAATATGCCATTTTTTCTCTTTTCAAGTATACCATGGTTCCAGAAGCACCAGCATTATTCGCTTCGGATACTCTGACCGAATTTAATATGAATGCAAAATGTTTAAAAGAATTTGAAAAGACAGAAAAGCGACGACTTAAAGAAGAAAGTGCCAGATTGCGAAAACTTCAGGAGAAGGAGAAAGAACAGGAAAAGAAGCTAAAACGAAAAATTAAACAAAATTCCAAAGGCTTTACTGATACAGAATCTCAATTTGATAAACTTATGATCTCGGATAAGGTGGAAATTCCCATATTTTTATTAAAGTGTATAGAATATATAGAAAAGGAAGGTCTCGATTCTGAAGGAATTTATCGGGTACCGGGTAGTCGAGCTCATGTTGATTTATTATTTCAGAAATTTGAAGAAGGTATATAATCAAACTTTTATGTAACTTAATACAAAATTATTTTTGTTTTTTTTTTTTTATTATATAGATACCAATACCGTGATTGAGTTATTGGATATTCCGGTTAATGCTGTTGCTACAGCATTAAAAGACTTTTTTTCTAAACGATTGCCGGCTTTATTTAGCAAGGATATTATCAAGGAACTAGAGGAGGTTGCCGGTATGTATAATTGAAAAGAAAAAAACTTAAAGTTATTGCATTAAACAAAATTCCAACACAAAAAAATCTGATTATAAATGGATGCTTAAAAATGTTTAAAATTACGCGGATTTAATTTATGGAAAATATCTTGATAGATATCTAAGTCCTCAAAATCAAAGAATATGATCCGAAACCGGTTATAGTCACGCAATGTTGCATTCAAAATTTGTTTTTAATTAATTTAGTTCCTATATATCCATATTTGCTTCGCAGAAAATGAGAAAAATTTTATACTGACTGTGTTACAAATATGAACATACACAATGACAACAAGTAAGAGTGCTATATTCGGCTGTCCCGAATCTTATTAAAGGTGCGTTCGTAAATGCATCACTGCGCTGCATCAAAAAAGCAAACTTTTTTTAATGGCGATAAAAGAATAATTTTAATTTTTTTTATTGTGCGACTATTAATTTTGTGGAGTATTTCACAATTTTTTGGTCCACATTTTCTTCACTGATAAATATATAACCATTTGAAATCACTGATGCAGCGCAGTGATGTATTTACGAACGCACCCATACCCTTCACCATTGTGCGAGCAGAATACTGGGGTCTAATCACCGCATACGATATCGAGCAAAATTTATCGAAATTATTTATTTTGATATCATGAAACTCGATATCGAATGAAATGTATTGCATTTGAAGTAATAGCATTCGATATCGAGTAACTCGACATTACATTTATCGAATAAACTTTCGAATTTTTTTGCATACGAAAGAACCTGACGTATCGAATGAAAACTCGATAAATGTTATGTCGAGTTACTCGATATCGAATGCTATTACTTCAAATGCAATACATTTCATTCGATATCGAGTTTCATGATACCATGAAACTCACATGGCTAAATCAAATTCTCTCCTCATAAGGACCCAGAATATATATACTTTATAGGGTCTAAGATAAATATTGTAGAAATTACAAACGGAATGACAAACTTATATATACCCTTTTCCAACTGAGGTGAAGGGTATAAACATAATGTTTAAAATAAAGTAATAGTTTTTGAAAGTACCCAATAATTTTTTTTTTATTTTGAGCGCATTTATGCGCAACGCATTAAGACATCTTCCCTGAAGTGGAGGGTATTGTCACAGAAGATTAGGTTCTTTAAGCAGCCCTTCAAAAAAGACAGCTCACTTGAGTCCTTCAGCGGTCCTTTTGTGTTACCCTGCGCTAGCGCGCATCCTTCAGAACAGCTACTTCATACGTATCACTTCAAGTTTCAATGTAGCATTGGTATATACTTCTTGGCTTTTAAAGGCAATCGGGCTTTAAAATTGTATTTATATATGTGACAAAGTAAAACACGAGTTGTTCTTAGTTTGTTCAATCTAAAAGTAATGTTTATTTTTAATTTAACATATGAAGTTACAAAAAGAGTTACCAGAGCGCATGTTATAAATTACTATGTAAAACTAAATGCACTACAATACCCCTCGCTTAAATTGTTTATATTTACAATAATACAATATCTTGCTATGGAATATTTTAAATAATTCTTAGTGTTTACATATTTATTGGCTTTTTCTTCTGGATCTTAAATTATATGGTATTACGGATACGCTCTGCTCTTGATTTTCCTCTCTTACAATTGCTTTTTTGTCTTACTAGTATTTTGATCATTTACAATCATTGGTGCGATAGTTTGTAATGGATCACTTAACATTGTATTCTCTTCTTCTGTTTGTCTTAAAATAATCTGATTGGCGTGTCTTCTCCAAATTTTATTCTTAAATGTCTACAATATACATATGTTTGTTTTCCAATTTTTTGGGAAATTATAGCTTTTGTCCAAACAACATTATTCGGCCGCGAATAGTCTTTGACTATTACTACATCTTTTATCTTAAACAATTTTTGCCTTGAACCTTTAAAATTTTCTTGTTGATTTGCGACAAAAGCTGCAATTTTTTTATTGCTTTTGTAAATAACATCACGCTTTTCATTTAATAAATCTAGCCTACATCTAATTTTTCTTCTATTAAACATTATATAAGCAGGAGACACACCAGTACTTAAATGTATATCCCAGCAAAAACTTTACTTACAATCCTACTTTTAATGACTTCAAGAATTCATTACTTTGTAGCTTTATTCGCCACTTTTCGGATTATTAGTTATATATTAAATCAGTGTTAACCACTCCATAGGCTCGCGAGTAAGTCAATAATCGTATTTTTCACACAGACACGGTCGGCAATTCACATGTATACAACAACTTTGTTCGTTTCAAAACATCAGGCTATCATCAGTCTCTGCGACCGCACCCAAGTACATAATATCTTTGTGTGCGTGCGTTCGGGGCTTGGTTAGTTCGGGGCTTGGTTATCACTGTATTAAATAATAACTTTATTAGTATATATTAAATATACAGAAAAATTTAAATTTTCATTATGACAATAAAAATGTCATTATATTCATTATAGTCAAAAAACAGAGTTTTTTAATACAAAAACTACACTGCCCCGGTAGACTAGCTGGTAGCGAGCTAGTCTATCAGCACCGAGGTTGCGTGTTCGAATCCCCGCCAAAGACAGAAAAAAAATAAAAAATAAAATAAAGTAAAATAAAATAGAAAAAATAAAAAAAAGAAAATAATTAAAAAAAAACAAAAAAAAAATAATTAAAAAAAAAAAAATTAAAAAAATAAAAAAAAATTTTTTTACTTTATTGACTTTGTGTAACTATATATTTTTATAAAAATTTTAAGTATAAAAAAAACTGATTATTTTTTAGATTATAATAGGCTAAATAATAAAGGATTACTTTTGGGACATCTCAAACAAAAATAAGTACTTTTTCTAGTAGAAAAGTAAGTAGTTGGCTCGTCAAATTCTCATTATTTTTCTGCTCATTTTGTAAGCAAAGTTTTTGCTGGGATATAGTGTTGCGATAATCAAGCAAAAATCTGTTGAGTACATTGTTGAATTTAGAGGATGGCACATTATGTATTTCGTGCTAAAGCCTGTTTTACAGTTTTTACTGAATTCTCTGCTTGTCCATTTGTGGCTGGGTAGCACACAGTTGACGTAATGTGCTCTTTTCCGTTAATTTTTAAAAACATTTCGAATTGACTTGAAACCAGTTGCGTTCCATTATCTGAAACCAACACTTTAGGTAACCCGAACCTAGCAAACATGTCTCTTAAAACCGATATGACAGCTGTGCTCGTTGTGTTTGCTCCCATATCCACGCATTCTAACTACTTGCTAGTGCTGTCTACAATTATCAAACACCAACGCTTCATAAAAGGTCCGAAAAAGTCTATACGAATCCTTGACCAGACTTCTTCGGATCTTTTCCATGGTAACAATTCATTCGGTGGAGGATTCGATCTAGTTAATAAACAAGGTTCACAGCTACGGACCACTCTTTCTTAATCTTTATTTTGATTTGGCCACCAACAACATTCCCTAGCCATAGCCTTCATCTTAATTATTCCTAAGTGTGTGGCGTGTAAAAATTTAAGTGTTTCTAATTGCAATTTTTCGGGAATAACTACCCAAAATCTCCAAAATAAACAACCTGACTCTTCAGATAATTCGCCTCTTCTAATAAAATACGGTAAGACATCAGAATCATTGTTCTCTGGCCAACCATCCTTAACCAGTTTAGCTACTTTTTGTAGCAATTCGTCCTTTTCCGTTTCCACTTTAATGCTCTCTAGCGATATCATTTGTCTCGACCCCGTAACTTCTTTAAAAAAATTCAAGTAAACATTGTCGCATAACCCCTCTTGATTCAAATTACATCCCTTCGGAAATCTTGAAAAATAGTCGGCAATGTTACTTTTTGAGTTTAGATGTAAAACGTCAAACTGATAACCGCATAAAAACAGTGCAATACGCTGCAACCATTTCAGGAATTCCCCTTTTCGGACCAAATATGTGTTGCAGTGGATTGTTATCCGTAACTAAGGTAAACTGTCTTCCGAAAACATATTGGTGAAACTTTTTAACACCAAATAGTATTGCAACTGCTTCCCGGTCCAGTTGCGAATACCTTTTTTCCGCTTCAGATAATGCCCTGGATGCAAACTCAATTGGCCTTTCGTTTCCCTGACCGTCAATCTGGGACAAAACAGCCCCTACTCCCACAGGACTTGCATCTACTGTGATTTTTGTTTTTAATTTGGGATTAAAGTGAGCTAGGCAATTATCAGACAACAAATTTTTCTTTAACTCCTCAAACGATTGAGAGCATTCTTCCGACCACACATATGGCTTGTCTACTCGTAACAATTCATGAAGCGGATTAAGAAGGGTGGACACGTTTGGCAAAAACCTTCTATAGAAATTTATTACTCCTAAAAATGCCTGGAGTTCTTTAATGTTTTTCGGATGTTTCATCTCCATTATGTCCTTTACCTTTTCTGGATTCATGTGAAGACCCCTACTATCAATTACGTGACCTAAATAAGTTATACTTTTGCAAAAAAATTCACACTTGTCCTTAGACAATTTAAACCCAGCATTACTTAACAATTTCAAAACCCTGTCTACCCTATCCAATAGACCCTTTCTATTAGGAGCTGTGATCAGGATATCATCCAAAAAAACCACTACGCCCTCAAGGCCCATTAGCACCGAATCCGTTATTTTCTGGAAAATAGCCGGTGCTGACGCTAATCCGTAAATAAGTCTTGTATACTGAAAAAGGCCCTTGGAGGTGGAAATGGTTGTGAGCTTTCTCGACTCCTTATCCAGTACTATTTGCTGATACGCAGTACTCAAGTCCAGCTTCACAAACTCTACCCCACCGTGTAATATAGCAAAAATCTCCTCGACTCGAGGTACCTCTCAATAATCAAGTGGGGGTTTAAGGTGACTTTAAAGTCCCCGCATATTCGTATTCCCCCATCTTTCTTTAATATGGGCACAGTAGGTGTACCCCACTCACTATAGTCCACTGTTTCTAACACTTTTAATGCCACTAAATTATCTAACTCTGATTTCACTTTTTTCTTTATGGCCAAAGGTAATGGCCGGGGTCTAAAAAACTTTGGATAAGTACCCTCCTTTAAATGCAGATGTGCCTGACTTTTCTTGAACAAACCCAACGTGCCGTCAAATAAATTTCCATATTTTTCTAACAAATCATTTTCACTGTTAATCTGACCCGAGTAATTTAAATTTGAAAATTCAATTCTAAAGGTTTTTAAAAAATTTCGACCCAGCAAAGGAGGTCCACCATCTTTAATAATTATAAACGTTATCGATTTATTTTGGCTTTTAAAACGCACATTTACATCACAAGCCCCGAGAGCAGTAATATTAGCACCATTGTATACTTTCAACAACGTACTTATTTTTTTAATTTCGTAGTTAGGAAAATTATCTTTAAAAACTTATCTGAAATTACATTATTTTCGGAGCCTGTGTCTAATTGCATATTAAAAGGTTCATCATTAATAAAAACTTTGACTTTAATCGGATTATCTTGTGAACTGCTGAATGCAATTAGACTCATTTCCGAACTATCGACAAAATTTACATTTTCAGAGGTCATTTAAGGAAAATGTGTACATCCTTAAATGACCTCTGCGTTTGCAAAGGTTACATTTATAAGACTTAAACTTACAATCTTTTTTGCTATGATTAGTATATCCACAGACTTCACATGGTTGTTGCTGTCGCTGCAAATGCTGCTGCCCTTGTGACTGCTGCTTACTGCACTGCTGACGTTGCTCGTTTTGCTTTTTCTTATTTCTACGTATTTACATATATAGTTGAAGTCATCCTCCGTTTTATGTATTCGACTGTGTTCGCGATCTTCACTACATTTTCAAATGTTGAGGTTATATTTTCCAAAAATATTTTGTCACGTGCGGAACCCTTTTCCAATCCCATGACGAATTTGTCCCTCAATACCATATTTAAGCTATCGCCAAACTCACATTTTACGGCCAACGCCCGTACCTGTGCCGCCCATTCGTTGACCGTTTCACTCGAATGTTTTGTAGCACCATAAAACTTGAAACGTTCTAAAAACGCTGATGTAGCCGGTTGAAAATGATTCCTCATTGCCGTCAAACATGTATCCATTGAAACATCTTCCAGTTTGTTTGGAGATAATAAATTTTCTAATAGAGTGTAAACGTTATCCGCCAGCGCAGTCAACAATATAGCTTTTTTCCTGTTTCCATCGGTAATCATTGTTGCAATAAAATATTGCTGCAGTTTTTTCTCAAATATACTCCAAGTGTTCATTTCGTGATCAAAACTTGGAACTTGTATTTGCATTGCTGCACTATTGGCTCCTTTATCCGTAGCCATGCTTTAATATTTTACAATCTCCTCTCAACACAATAACTTCTTTTTTTTTTAATGACAAATTTTAATTTGCAATTTCTGCTTTTTTTTACTTAATTTTTTTCTCGTCGCCAATGTGATAAATTTAAACACGAGTTGTTCTTAGTTTGTTCAATCTAAAAGTAATCTTTATTTTTAATTTAACATATGAAGTTACAAAAAGAGTTACCAGAGCGCATGTTATAAATTACTATGTAAAACTAAATACACTACAATATATATAAAGAAATTATTTAATAAACTTTAAACAAATGCCTAAAATTGGTGTCGTATGTAGCTTTTTGTTACATGGTGTAGATCATCCAAACAGAGCACGGGGTTTCCCATGGGCCTTCCTTCAACGTTCTGAATTTCAGAACATTTGCACAACAAATGAAACACAGTTTTCTTTTCCCTCTTGTCATGTCAATTTCTGCAGGTTTCTAATTCCAGACACGTTTTACACACATGAGGTCTACTGGCCAGTGTCCAGTTATTATTGAGATCACTGACGCAATTTGTTCCTTATTTAACCTCAGTGGAGAAAATGTCCTCCATTCACCAAAGCCAGACTAGAAAGTCCTGGCACGAGTCCACCACACCTGTGCAAGGTAATTAGACTCGCGCTCAAAAATTGACTTACAGTGAATTTGTGGAATGCCAACAAAGTGATCTACAAATCTGCCGTACAAAAGACTACCTTGTTTGGCAAAGTCATCTGCTATTTGGTTACCGCGGTATGCCTTGGTATTCACATTGGCATTAACTTAGAATGTCTCGCAATCTAACTTAAAAATATTTGACATTCTGTTGTTAACCTAGATGCGCTAGAGCTTCAATGGCATCTTTGCTAAAAGTAATACATATATCCCTCGATACACGATAATACCATATCAAAGATTTCCGGCTGCAGAAAACTACATTCATCCGACAGAAAAAAGGGAACCTGTTACTCCAGTTCCACGAGGAAGATCCGCCAGCAAGACGAACTTACCCACAAGTGGGGAAAATTATCTGACTTTTTAAAATTTCCCTTCCCGCGGTTTTTTGGCCCGAACCACAACCACCATGTAATCCCCGTAGTGTCCTTAGGCAGCTATACACCACATTGAGTCGGGAAACAGTTTAGCAATGTAAATAGCGCCCTCGTGCGTGTAGAACGATTGATCAAGCACTGCACCATATCTGAAGTCGGTCCTAATTGACTTACAGCGGGCTTATGCCTCAATTCCTGCCAAATGGACCTCTTTATGCATTTATAGTAAATATGGCTTTAGTCACCCTTGTCCGGACGTTTAGTCCTTATGACAGCTTGCTATCCAGGATCACGTCCATTTTTTGGCGCTATCAAAAATCTGCAGACCAATTCCATTCAACCTCGGAAGTTTATAAGTTTTCCGTCCTGTACTTTTTTGTGAATAGCATTAGTTCCGTCGGATAAACAAGACACCTAATTTACACGGTATAGTTTAGTACCTTTAATGCAACTTCCATACACTGAAACATTCTATTTAAATGTACACCATGTCACTCATCCTTGTGAAAATGTTATTCATAGTCAAGTTCCACAATAATGGGGATAGAACTTCTCTAGAGGAGTTCATCTTCCCACCAGTCTTTGAATACTGGTCTCGCCTGTTAAGGAACTAATGACCCTATTCCTAAGCTCATTATCCACAAACCTAAAAAAGCTCTCATAAGTCACATGAGATGAGATGTCGCAATAGAGTCCGGTCTGATGTTGTTATAGGCACCCTCAATATCAGGATGGCTACCCATGGTACACTCATTCAGTTCGAGTGATATTTCAGTTAATTCCACCAATAAGTGAAGAGCTGTTTGAACAGACCAACCATGTGTATAAGCATGTGTAAATCAGAAGGCATAGTCATCCTCAAGTGTTTATCAATGACCTTCTCGACATTCTTAATAAGAATGGCGTGAGATGCCTGGTGTTTTCTGGCTATTTATATTCCAACAACCGTTGGACTTTTGGATGTAGGTTGGGGCAAGCGGACTCAAGGCCATGATTTTACATAAATGGTTTGTCTCAGAGGATCCTTCCACACCGATACAGAAGCTCCTCTATAAATTTTTTTTCGCTGATCTACCCAAATTTTTAAACAATGTAGTGCTTTTCCACATTGAGCAACCCACGACAGTTTCTTTTTGCACAGTCGATTTCCGATTTCCGGACTCCACCTTTGTGATTAATTCACTGACTCCTTAATAAACTCACCGCTACATCAATACACTCTGTACCATTAACCTCATACCGCCCAATTTCTGACCAGCTCAGAGTGTTCTTAGCTAACTAACGTGAAATCAAAAACCAGCAGCAGATGACTATCGGTTATAGCTGTCAAAACATATTGGTAACCGGAACTTTAATTGAAAGTTAGTTTTAACCGAACTTGGTGAAAATGGGGGTAAGAGTGGTAAAGGTTCATTTGTGTCACCTTCGTCTCTTCTCTTTTAGGAGAACGTCTTCGTTATCCATTTCGCCCATATGACCAAAGAAGTTATCCAATATAGACGAACTAAGTGTCGTTTTGTCAATTGAGCTAACGGCATCTTAGCTTCTTCTACCTGATGAGCTGGATTGCCTTTGTTACTGGAACCATAGCAGATCCTGCCCTGCTTCTTCCTAAGTTGTTCCAAGGACTGTCGCCCTTGAGCACTCTCCATTGGCCGAAACCTTCACAACTGTTTAATCCTGGGTGGAAAGTTGAGGGTTGCAGTACTAATAAAAGTTCTTACCTAGGTGCTCACTCACTCAGCCATCCGTTTGATTCAGTGAAGGAGTGGATAATGTTTAAATCAATGTCAGAGTGACAAGTTTTGTCCCTAAGGGTTTTCGACTAAACAGTTCGAGTCTTAGATTTTCAAACACCGGACAATTACAAAGAAGATGTTCCGTCGACTCTTTCTTCTCCTCGTCGTCGCAGCTTCTACATAAGTCATTGCAAGGGAGCCCTAGCTTTTGGGCATGTTCCCTAATGGGCTAGTGGACAGTTATAACCGCAATTAGGTTCCTGAGTCGCAATCTGATCAGCTTTAATGCCCGCCGATTCATTTTTGATCTATGATGGACCAGATTTTCCTGGTTTCCAACAGGCAGTTTCATCAAACCATCTCTGACTGACAATAAGATGAAATTTGGGTACAATAAGTTGCTAACTTCTCGAGAGTGAAACACCTTTATCATATGTCGAAACTTTACGATCAAAGGTGGTGCTTGCATGCACCAACGGGTCAGCATACAGTTTCCACGTATGCCCCTATGTCCAGGGACCCAATTAAGGGTAACCACTGAAAGTCTCGCTATCTCCTCCAGAGTCATCCGGCGTTCATAGACAATTCTCAAAATGATAAACACATTATCCATGGATCTTATGGGCCACTTTCGGCAATAATTTAAATATCCCTAGATTTCCCACCATACCGTCGAATGTTGGTCGCGGCTGTGTAGATAGCCATCATCTCGCCCTGAATGAAACTGCAATGATCCGGTAGCCTAAGAGGAATGTTCCAGTTCATCTGCTCGGAGTTAATGCCAGAACCGACACCATACAGTGTTTTAGACACGTCAGTGATTATCTGTATCGCATCCGCGGGAATTCGTAGGCCATCGTAGCTTACTTAGGTGTGATTTCAACCTCTGATTGCCGGTTTATCTCGAAACAGGATTTGAGCATGTCCGATGTTGTAATCCCTCCTTGCTTAAGTGGCTCTTAATCTTACCTCTGCGTTTGCCGCTAACTTTTCAAGTGATGACTTTTGGCACACATGTTTTAATTGATGTAACATATTTAATCAAGCCTAAAGTTTAGTTATTTATATTCTAAGAATTCGTATCCTTCCCATATATCCTGAAATTTAAAAATGCCACAACAGAATAATACAAAAAAGATAGCTTAATAAAATTTAGTACATACGTTAGATTTAATCCCTTTTCAAAAAAACAAAAAAGTAACTTTTGAAATTCTAAAACTGCACCACAAATAAAACATTAAAATTTTAGTTATCATACAAACATTTTATTTCTTTTTTTACATACAAATAGAGACGGCCCAAATTAGGGTTGCCATACGTACTGTTTTAAGCAGTACATGTACTGATTTTTTGCAATTGTACTGTTTTATGCACAACTCCTAAAACAGTACGCAAATGTACTGTTTTTTACACTTTGTACAGCTTTTTGTACTTTTTTTTTTGTTCAGTGTACAAAAAACCAAGATATTAAGAAAAACACATTTTTATGATATCCTAATATTTAACAGTACATAGCTTAAAAAATTCTTTTGTGTTCCAAACAAAAAAGTTCTAAAATAATACGAGTTTTCATTAAATTATTTTTATGAAGAAAGGAATTTTACAACATGAAAATTAATTAAAATTTATTGATAATTTTTCATTCTTGACTCAAAAATTTGGATTAAAAACCATAAATAGTTCAATAAAATAACCACAATACTAATAATTGTTAAAGCTAAGGCACGAGCTCTATGTTTGCATTTGTCCTTCAAGTTGTGCTGAAAAGGTCAACACGAATAAGAAAGACAAAAAATGGAAAAACAAAAAATATGTACTTTGAACTTCAAGAAGAATTCTTGACAAAAGTACGAAAAAACAGAAGTAAAGGAATAACATGTTAAAATAAATTAAAATAGATAATCATTCAAAGCAAATTTCGATCTACCAAAGGTTGAATACAATTTGGTTTAAGCATTGATGTTAGACTAATGACGTCAGCAGTCGTCGATGGCTGCGAGTGTTAAACGGTAAGCCCTCTGAGGAGATTGAGTGGTTGCAATCGAAACATGTCAGGGTAACCTGTCCGTAAACACCTGGGTTCGAGCCCAGATTGAGTCAAGAATGAAAAATTATCAATAAATTTTAATTAATTTTCATGTTGTAAAATTCCTTTCTTCATAAAAATAATTTAATGAAAATTAAATTTAATGAACTTAACTGCCTGTTTAACGATGTCGAACGTCATCGTTCGAAATCGATGAACAGACTGTAAGCCTAATTAAAAATATTAGTAATTAACAAGGTTACGTCATAATGTGCTAAATTTTTGTTTCCGTACTCTTGAAATAATCATTTAAAGATTTTTTTAGGACTTTTATGTTAAACATAACCTAACCTAGTGCTGAAAAATTGAATGATTGCTCAGTCGATCCCCAAAAGTCTCATGACGTTAATAACAGGTTCAGATCTCACAATATTGAAAGCTTCCTCAACATCCAGGAATGAAACTTAAGCGAATTTCTTAAAATGCAGAGATCTTTCTATGTGGCCAACCAAAGAGTGAAGCTGAGTTTGGGACTGTTTGTATATACGATGGAATAGTTGGTCTTGAGGATAAGATCTAACGTAGCCGATTCGTCTCCGTGGAGTTTTCAACATCACTGCAGAGCTTTCTACATGAATGTCACCGCATTAAAGAGTTTTCTGGTTTCCTTGCGTTTTCAGCAATTCCACTAAGATCAAGCTTGTTGTCCTCAAGTGCACTAGATTTGGCAGACTCGTTGGTCTTTCTTCTGTTCGTATAGGGTTTCACTGAATCGTCTCTGAAGAAAAAATTTAAATAAATGTACATGGAAACGGAGAAGCAACAGTTTTTTGAAACGTTTCAGTCCCTGAACATGTCCGAGAACCTATTGATTATAAGCGTCACATCAAAAACCGCCCTTCCTCCCTGCATGGTGTGATGTGCATTAGCGTTATGGAGTTTGGACGATCCGCACCCTGGTCGTATGGCATATATCAGCTCGTAAACCATGCTGTATGCGTTTTGCTTTTCACTGCGATAGTGCAAGTATCCTTATCCCTAAAATCAGAGTGAATGAGATATTTAAGGATGTTTTTGACCGTAACACAACCTCTACTTTTATCGGCTGCGTACAGAGTACTATAGCCGTTTAAACTGAGTCCGCCACTTCCATCTTACCAAAGAAGTTACCCACAAATCCTGTTATTGATTGCTTGTGTTCTTTGGCCGATAAGGAAGCAGAATCGTCTTCTATATGCTCCGTGGTTGCTGTTGTTGTGGTAGTCACCATAGAATAAGAATTCTCTTTGTCATCACATTTGTAGACTTGAAGGAAGATAGTTCCAAATCTGTCAAAAGAAATGGGCCTTTGCGGTACATCGGCGAGAGGTATTTCCTCCATCTTAGCACCCTGCCATATTTTCCCCAAGGACTCTACAGCATCCATGTACAGCAGTGCTGAACGAATGTAATCCTAATATCAGCTGACATCCTCACATTGGGGTGGACATTAAGAAATGCCTAACTTAGTGCAACTACGACCAATTTCCAGTTTTTGTAGCAAGTGCTGCCGTCCCAGGCGTTGCGGTCAATGATCGCCCTCGTGCTACAACCTGGTCTGCGCCCGTTAGGCATATCCTTGGATTTTTTAGTCTCAGGAAGGGTGTCCTCCCCTGATCGATGCCGTTTATGGGATGGTTCAGTTGGCTTCCGTTCAGGATTGCCTTCCTTCGGAGAGGGGTGAACCCATTGTATACCCTAAATATAGGCTCTTGCTTAATGGAAAGAGCTTTTCGGACGTAGTTAGTATCAAATAGTGACGACAGCGAGTCACTGTTATTATTACAATGGCCTTCCAGGACTCTTCAACAGCATCAGAAGCGCTTGCTACTTTCTAGTTCTGTGTGTTTAGCTTTGGGCCTTTGCGTCCTTCGCCTATGCAGAAAATGGGGACTTATATCATAGTGAAATTAGTTTAAATTAAAGGGGTTTTAGCTGATTTTTATTTTTAGGTATTTGTAAAATTTTCCGAAATTGGGGTTTTAATTATTAATGAAATTAGTTTCTTAATGTTAGGGACTTAAGGGCATAATAAACCACACAAATGGCTTGGCAAACATGTCAAAAGTTTACGTTTGTACAAATATTTTGTGTTGTTAATTGGGGTGTTTGCTGTTTGTACAAACATTTGAAGCAATGTTTGCAGTAATATTAAAACTTTTTAATATTTGGCAGACATGTTGGATATTTGTCAAACTTTTTGTGGCGTCTAATGCTAAATGTATTCATTTCAGCGAAAACTTTGCAGAGTGAGGACGATTAAAAATAAGCATTGAAATAATTTTAAATAGTAAAATAAACTTTTTAGCAGTATTGCTTGCCACAAAACAGCTCTTTGTTTAAATCGCTTTTTACTTTTAATTCTTTACCTTTATTTTATATTTTTCTCCTTTTAAAGCAAAAAAGCAACAAAATTGCCGCAGCACAATCGGCGTCTGCAGCGTTGCCAGAATTAAGATTTTATCTTATTCTTCAAGATTTTTTGAACAGAATAAGATTTAAAGATTTTTTTTCTCAAATTAAGATTTTTTATTTTTAGATATAAAGATTTTTAACTTTTAAGTTTATACAACATACATAATTTTCTTTTACAGTTTTTTAAACAGTAAATTTTTAAAACAATGAGGTTCTTATCAGCTTGTTGTCTATTGGTTTTGCACACTTTTGTACTAACATGCATCAATATTTCTGGGCATACAAAACATTAAAAAGCATCATAGATTCGCGGTTGTTCATTTTGGGAATATTGATAAAAAAATTATTTGTAAAAAGAAAAAATGTATAGTATATATTAGGCCCGTTTTCACAACTTACCGATAGCTAAAGGTAGGATTGTATCGGCCGTATAAAAACTGTTCCACTATTGCAACTTTGCTTAATTCTACCAGGTAGAATGAACCTTAATTAACTTTATTGCTTACTTAAGGTTAAAGTAAAGTTTTAATAATGGAACACTTTTTTATCAGGCATTTAAAGTCTACTTTTAGCTATCGGTAAGTTGTGAAAACGGGCCTTAAAAGATTAATTTATTAAAGAACAAAAAAGTTCATGTATTTAGTTACTATGTCTTAGTACTAAAAGGTAAAACTAATGGAACTAAACCCTAGGATGACCGTCTTGGTCGGGCCAGACCAAATTTGTGTTTTCCTTGCAATATTTTTCGAATATACCAAAAAAACAGGGGCGTGAGTTCTATAATGATACGTGCTGAATCGAATGAAACTAATTTGGATTCGATTGAAGCAAACTAGTGGGGTGAAATTTTACTTTTATATAAAAGTCTATGAAATTACCCTTTTGGCCAGACCGAATTCTTGCTTTCTTGCAATATTTTTCAAATAGGAAAAAATATCAAAAAAACAGAAACGTGAATTCTATAAATGATATGTTCTGAATTGAATAAATCAAGTTTGAATCAAATGTGTGGTAGATGCGAAAAAGCAATGTGCAAAATTAAGGACTACATATTCGATGACTTGCATGTAAAATAAAATAATAAAAATATATAATAAATGCGTATAATCGAGCAAATAACATACGTTTAATAAAAACAATATATAGGAGTGGTAAAAAGTAACAGTTAAGGGTTATGAAGCTTTTGGTTTGAAAATACCACATTCCATGTTTATAATAATTTGTAAACAAAGTATTTTTACATACACAGAAAAAATTATTTTTCCAATTCAAACAAAAAATTTGTAGAATCAAACAATTTTTTGTCTGAAATCGGTCCTATAAACAAATTCGCATATTCAAACAATTTATTTGCATTTGGTTTATTGAAAAAAAAACACTGATTTTTTCATACAAATAATTTAACTGAATCAAACAAAAAGTTTACTGAAATTCATATACTAAATTTCAAAATAAAAAAAAAAAAACAGGTTTTTGCACAAGCAATGATGCGCACACAAGCAGACACTGTATTAGACGATGATGGCAGAGAGAGCAGAGCGGCCGGCTGGCTTTGAGACACATTTTTTTGTTGGAATAATTTTTGAACGAAGTCTTTTTTTATACACACAGTGTTTTTCGTCATCACTCACTGTTGCTGTATCCTTTCCTTTGCTAATGAAGAAGATATGTAACCCAAAAACGGCGACAGACCGACTCGATATGTTTTTCGTCATCATTATATTTTTGTATTTGATGGATTTAAGCAAACAGTTTGAAAAAATTGAATACAGGATTTTTGTTTTTTTTTTAACCAACTTTGAAACCAACCAAAAATTTATTTTGTTTCTTATAATGTTGTTGTTTAAAAAGAGTGAAACATTTTTACCTGTTATTTTTTTTTTTTTTTTTTTACTTCAAACCTCTTTTTTAAAGTGTCCAAAAATAGACTGTATGTGTTTTTTGTTGTAGTTCTTATTTTCACATTAGGAAGTGTTGCTTACGATCAAATAAAAAATGCAAAAAGGCGACAACATTAAAAAGCGTTAAATATTTCATAAAAAATTATGAAAACTTGAAACCAATAACGCGTGTATTATATTTTTGAACATTTTTGTTGGTTAAATAAAAATCAAACAAAAATTTTAATTGAATCAGTAAAAAAATTTGTAGAAATTAAAAAAATTATCAAACAAGCGTTTGTTTGAAAATAATTCGGCAATAATTTTTTCTGTGTAAGTGCTTAGGAATATCTGTTTAAACGTGTACCAACATTATTTTAATAAAAATTCATTTGGAATATATTTAGGAAAATCCATAGTTTTCAGTGAGCTTTTTTTAAATGCAATTTTCTCAAAATGCCTTCGATATAACAACGGTATCAAAAAATATAATATTAAACTGAGAACCCTCAAGATTTCATATGATGTATGAGCTTCATAGCTCCCAAACCAAAATTTGTTTGCCCAAAATTTATAGATTTCTAATATACGAATTTAATTACTTTCGATGAAACTTCTTTATTTAGATGGACTTCTTTTCGTTCTTATTTATTAGAAATGAAGTGCATTTAAAATGTATTTTTTTCTGAAAATATAACTAAAACACAATCTTAAACCTACAATTTAATTTTGTATAAATACCACAATTACGTATTTTAATTTAAATATGTAGTTTCCATAATAAAAAGTAGTTTCTTTTAAAAAATTAATAATTTTTACTTTTTTGCCTTTGTTATAAAAAATTTCAAGATTTTTCTCTTCAAAATAAGATTTTTTTTCGCCAAAAGGAGATTTTCCTTCCAAATCTTCTGGAAACGCTGGGCGTCTGCATTCATTGAAAACAAAACAAAAATAAAAAATTAATGTTTGTACGGAGTATATTTGTGTTGTTTGTTGGCAAACACCAAACGGAAACAATGTGTGTGTTTGCCAAGCATTTTGTGTGGTTTATTATGCCCTTTAGTTCATTTTCGTTTAGGGCACTTAGTTCGTGCAGTCATGCAACAGTATTGAAGCATGTTTTGTCCATAGCCGTTAGAAGAGTATTAATTTTAAGATTTCAGAATAGAGGCGAAAGTACATCTCCTTGTAGAGTACCACGAACCGCCACCTTATAAATGTTTAAGGCGACAAAACAGGAATCGACGCATCTATGGTTTTTGAGTTAACCAACTAGTGGGATAATCGCCAGATTGATATCCATTTATTTTATTAAGTCAATAACCGATTAAGTTTTCTAATTGTTGACAGCTCCCCCTATGTCTGTGAAAGACTTTCAAAGCATAACTGGACAATTTTTAAATCTATATATATAAAACAGGATGTGTGTATGTATGTATGTATGGACTCCAAAACGGCTGGGCCAATTTTGATGACATTTTCAGGGAATCTTCAGAATATTTAGGCGGGTGACACTTTGAAGTCTGATTTTTGATTTTCGGTCGGCGTGGCAAAATCCAATTTTCATATTGGACCACCAATGACATCTATATAATTTGGACGATTTGTTCTTTAAAATGATCGCCATGGTCCAACTTTGATTTATACGAAAATAAAATTTTGCCCCGCCCACTTTTACGCTGACTTTTTTTCGAATTACCTATAATCAGAACACGGCTCCATCGATTTGACAAATTTTTCTTTCAAATTTTCGTATTAATCCATTTTAAGTTTTCATCGAAAGAAAAATTTACCACGCCTACTTTTAAGCCCACTTTTTCTATTAAGTGCATAACTTTAGAACGGCTTGACAGATTTTTTCTTTAAAATCATCGCCATGGTCGCACTTAGGTTTTTACGGAAAGAACATTTTGTCCTGCCCACTTTAACGCCAACTTTTTTCGTTTTACCTAAAATCAGAAAACGGCTCCATCGATTTGACTAATTTTTCTTTCAAATGTTCGTATCATTTTAACGGATTTTAAAAATCGAACGCAAACATTTTTCCTAATTTGGACAAGACGACGTCTGTCGGGTCAGCTAGTTTAATTATAAAAATAATGATTATTATCAAAAAGTAATTTCCATTTTTGGGAATACAAAATTTTAATTTCAAAAGATTTTGTTATTCGTGCTTAGTTCCCAGTTTTTATTCTTGATAAAAACACTTGAAATTTATTGTTGATGGGATAAGCTATTTCTATGCGCATTTCACTGGTTGCTTAGGCCAGATCATCAGGAAACTTCATCCATAAAGATTTTAGAAAAACTCAAGATATTAAACCAAATAAAACTGTTAAACTTATAAGACTTATAACAACAGTTCTACTTGTAATAATATCAAAGTTTAAACAAAACACATCAACAATAAACAGTGGGTTTATCTCATCTTACATTCCCCACCACAATTAGTTGAAATTCTTTCAACATTAATTGTAGTTGTAAGTAGGTTAAGAAAAACAAAATAAAAACAACAACAACTTACAAAAGATGTGGACAATTAAGTGTTTTTTTAGGCCGTGCACTTGCCTGTTTATTATCAAAAAGTAATTTCAATTTTTGGGAATACAAAATTTTAATTTCAAAAGATTTTTTTATTCGTGCTTAATTCCCAGTTTTTATTCTTGATAAAAACACTTGAAATTTATTGTTGATGGGATAAGCTATTCATATGCGCATTTCACTGGTTGCTTAGGTCAGATCATCAGCAAACTTCATCCATAAAGATTTTAGAAAAACTAAAGATATTAAACCAAATAAAACTGTTAAACGTATAAGACTTATAGCAACAGTTCTACTTGTAATAATATCAAAGTTTAAACAAAACACATCTACAATAAACAGTGGGTTTATCTCATCTTACATTCCCCACTAACAGTGAAGTGCGCATAGGAATAGCTTATCCCATCAACAATAAATTTCAATAATGACTAGATGACCCGTGCGAATATTTCGCACCGTTAGTTGTCATTTTTGTAACATAAAATGAAAATAATTAACCCATTAAAGACTGAACCCCGATTTCGTGGTACGATTTTGATGAAATTTCACACATTTGATATTATGGGCATTTATATTGACATTGCGTTTTTTTTTTATTTTTACCTGTCAAACCTTGGCCCCTAGACCATGGGTATTTTTCTACCCACTTCGCTCTTAAAGAGTTCTAAAACACAAGATTTTTTGAAAACCAAAAATTTAAAAATTCATTTATTGCATGCATTGATGTGTGTGTTGTGTGCTTATTTCACTATGTACGTTGAATCTGTCCCAGCGGGAAAAGGAAGAAGTACGGATGCCTTCTAGAGGGCTTTGTATTCCTTCTTTTGGATGAAAAGGATGGTTAAATTTTAAGGGCCAATGTTGGTTTTGAATAAAACAACAATTATTTAGGAAGTTATTGTCATTTATTTTTATTATGAAAATATTGGTATGGTTCAATTATGTATGGAACAAAATATCGGCCAAATGGCTGAGGCATAATTGAGGTTCTAAGCCGTTAATGGGCCGAATTATCTCATCCTATAGCTCTTGAATTGTTGCTTGCTTATCGACGTACACCTTTTCTGTCAAATAACCCCAAAGAAAGAAGACCAACGGTGTCAAATCAAATGATCTTGGCGGCCAATTGACATCGCCACCACGTGAGATAACACGGCCATTGAATTCGTTGCGCAAAAGAGCGATTGTTCGTTAGCTGTGTGGCACCGTCCTGTTGAAAGCACATATCGTCCACATCCATATCTTCCAATTTGGGCCATAAAAAGTTCGTTATCTTCTCACGATAGCGAACACCATTTACAGTAACTGCCGCACCAGCCTCATTTTGGAAAAAATACGGCCCGATGATGCCGCCAGCCCATAAGCCACACCAAACAGTCACTCTTGTGAGCGCATTGGTTTTTCGACAATCACTCTTGGATTATCATTCGCCCAAATGCGGCAACTCTGCTTATTGCCGAATCCACTGAGGTGAAAATGTGCCTCATCACTGAATCACGAAGTGCATTTTGATTTGAACGCCCATATTAATAATAAGCCATAATAAGGTGAGGTTCACATTCAACATTGGCCCTTCACAAGGTTTGCTCGCTTTATTCCACTCTCATATCTTTTTAAACACGTTGTCATTGCTCTCGCTTCTTTTGCAGTTACATAAGAATGGTAACGGGATCAAAAAAAAAAATTCTTTTGCTTTTGCTTGTGCGAAAAAACATAACAAAAAATGTTACTCCTTCTCTTCTCTGTTGTCATAGAAGGGAATGTGGAATGTTTTATATTTTATACGAAAGGCCTTCTTACTTATGCTTCGGATGCTGCTATGGTGTATGCCAGAAATTTACACTGCATGCTAAGAAAACCTGAAGGATCTCCAATCATAAGTCAATTTTATTTCATGTGAGCGTTGTTGAAGCATTGGTGTAAGAGAAAAAGTTGTCACAAATGCACAAGAAATGGCAAAGCGCATGGAGAGCTTTGACCATATGATAAGCCATATTATTCAGCTTGGCCGTTTCGGACAATGTGAAGCAAAACTGAGTTTGGTTGTACAAAATGCAAATTTTAGTTACACCCAAAGGATTGTTTTGTACATTTTTATGCTGGTGTCCCAAAAAACATAAAAAATATAAAATTATCTCAATAATCGACCACAGTTGTGATATTTATTTCTTTATTTTTTACTAATAAATAGTTCATTTTACATAAAACATCGCATTTTTACTTGCCAAAAATTAAAAAAAAAAACTATGTGTTTTGAACCCTCTGACAGCGAAGAGGGTATTTAAATACCCATGTCATTGAATCTAACCTGTTGTCAACGTTATTGGCCAAATTTAGCTAATATTTTTTTCTAAAGCAGAGCAC
This sequence comes from Pollenia angustigena, assembly GCA_930367215.1. Classification (NCBI taxonomy): domain Eukaryota; kingdom Metazoa; phylum Arthropoda; class Insecta; order Diptera; family Polleniidae; genus Pollenia; species Pollenia angustigena. The sequence continues at coordinate 34,942,951 of OV884059.1, forward strand.
ACCTAAGGCTATAAGTCACCAAGAGGGTTTTCCGATTTTTCACTCTCCCAATTTTCCAGAGCCGTTGTCGTTCACTTTTTCCAAATATTAAAAATTGCTAACTTGTAAGCCGCAAACTTGCCCAATTAAAAGGGGCAACATTTAATTTTAAAAATTTGTTTAAGTAGTATTATCCCTTCTTTATCTATCTGTAAAAACCAATTTCCGATACCTCTTACCTGAAGTTAGCCAGAATTTTTCTACGAAGGCTCTGTTTTTGGGTATTTAAATACCCATCCGTCCTTAATGGGTTAATAGAAATTTTAGTAACTTCAATACATTTTTAAATATAATTTTTATCAATGAAAATATTAATTTTTCAATTTCTAATTATTTTTTGTCATTAGTGTTAGAAATAAGCTTTAAAATGAGATATCATTCATTAAATTTGATGCGGTGGTATGGGAGATATTTGCAACCGACAAAAAAAAGTGCTTTAGAAATAATATATATGATGATTATTAATTAGTATTGTGGTTATTTTGTTGAACTATTTATGGTTTTTAATCCAAATTTTTAATATTTTTAATTAGGCTTAAGTTCATCAAATTTAATTTTCATTAAATTATTTTTATGAAGAAAGGAATTTTATGGAATGATTATTATTTAAAAAGTAGTCTTATTACGGTTGTCGTAAACGACTAAGTTTTTTTATGTAGTAGATTAAAGAATCAGCCTGAATGTTTATATAAATTTATAGTGTTAAAGTGAAAATATAATTCTTCTGTTTCAGGCTCTCGCGGAATTGGTTCTAAAATGAACGTAGAAGTAAAAACGGATCGAAGTTGCAGGCTCATGGCTTTAAAGACTCTTTTGGAAAAGCTGCCACCAGTCAACTTTGCCATACTTAAATATATATTCCAACATTTTGTACAGTAAGTGATATAAAACCTCCTTCCAATGACCTTTATTGTCAAAACTAATGATATTTAAATTTTTTCTTTCCAGTGTTTCCGATAATTCCAAATTGAATAGCATGGATAGTAAAAATTTAGCAATTTGCTGGTGGCCTACATTAATTCCTATAGATTTTACGGACATGGGCCATTTTGAGCAATTACGTCCCTATTTAGAAGATATTGTGCAAACCATGATTGATCAGTATCCATATTTATTCTGTGGCGAAGATGCCTTTGTAATGGTATAAATAATATATGCATTCAACAAAACAGTATTTAAAATATATTCTGACCGTGTGAGTATCTATTTTGGGTTGTATATTTTAATGTTGTCTAACAACAAACGCAACCAAACAATCAATTGAAAGGAATATTTAACAGCACAAAAAAAAAAAACAAAAAATACTTAAAATCGTACTTATGAAAAAGTACGATGTTCAAGTAGATACGATTATGTATTTTGTAATCTGATCAGAAATACAAACAAAACAAAAAAGTAATTACGCTCAGCTAATAAAATGAAAATTATATTTTTATTAATTTTCAATGCGAAATATTGCGTGTATGGGTGTGCATGTATGAGTTTGTGAGTGAAAGTTTGTACGTTTTAATCCTTAAATTTTAGTTACTAGTTGATTTTTAACTTATAAATTCGATTAGATAAATGTATGTAAATGTTTGTGTACGAAATTAAAAGCGATATTGAAAAACGAAAGCAAAATAAAATTATATGTGTAGTTATAGTTAAATCGAAAATGAATGTATAATTGAAATTAATTAAAAACATTCCCCCACAAAACGCCATCATTATCATCTTCAATTCAAGTCAATATAGATAGAATCCTCGACACCTATTACAAATTCAATAAAAAATACTCTTAAAGTGATTAAAAAAATCCACGTGAATATATACTCGTAAAACAATTTGTTTAATCAATTTTTTGCTTTTTTATTTACAAATTATCACTGAATCTCAATACCAAAAGATTTTTAATAGAAAACAACAAAACAAATTCTAAAAATACCGAGATTAAAACAAAAACTAATAAAATCTTGACGATTGGAAGCAGGTCCAGAAACATTTTTTATTCGCTTCTGCAAAAAATTTCATTTCAATATTTCGTATTATATGTATGTATAAAGTATTTCAAAGGTTTAGAGATAAAAAAAACAACTAAAAAAGTATTAAGGGTATTCAGTTGAGATTTTGTTGATAGCAAACATGGAAAGATGGAGAAACTCATCTTTTTATTACTTCAAACTTAAGGAAAAACCTAAATACTCAAAGTTGCAATTAAAACAAGCGTTGACAATTTTTCACAGAAATCACTAGAACTTACATCTCTTTTAAAGATAATCAACTATGATTCTTTGAACTCCATTTTAATTACATCAAATTAAAATTTTTCTTACACATCGTTTTTCAAAAGAAAAAAATTTAAAATGAATTAAATACAAAATCGGTGAAGGGTATACAAATTTTTAAAAAAACGATGAAAAAATGAACAGATAATAGAAATTTTGATGTAAATTTGAAAAATTAAATTTCAGAGAAAAATTGTCCTTCTTTATTTTAGAAACCCACAGCACAGATCACGGTTGATAAAGTTGGAACAATTCAAAGCAAAAAGTAGGCTGGTTCACCAGTGACTCATTTGGTACTACATATTTCCAAATTTTTCAAACCTATTGTTCTTGATTTAAAATGGCAACTCGTATTTACTGCCCAATGAATATAAATGGCGTTCAGTGTTTGATGCAAATGGTTTTGCTTAATTGCGTAGCTTTTTTATGAAATTTAACCGAAGCTCTGTGTATTTTATTGTTGGATTTAACAAAACAGCTATGCTATTTTGCATTTACTCTTTTGGAAGAGCATTTGCACCAAACACTAAACTTCGCTATTGTAAATAGATTTTTTGCCCTTGTTAATTGCAATGCATATGCCACATTCTAAATTAAGTATCAGCGGGCAAGCACATATTTTTAGAACGCTTAAAATTTTTGTTTCCTCAAATGGGGCGCAAAGTTTTTAGACAAATTCGAATTATCAAAGCTAAGATTTGAAGAAAATCATCTGCCACTTAACGATATTTAGATTAGGTTAGGTTAAGAAGGGATATGTACCCAAGGACATACTTCCACTCGGAGACCAATGCGCTCCATTGTGATTCTCTTCAATGAAAAAGGTATAGAAAAGTGAAGAAAAGAAATAAGAGGTGGATATAATTAAGAAAGTTAGAGGTACCACGTAGAACTATTACCTTCTCTACAGTCTCCTCAACAGAAACAACCGCACTAATTCCCTGACAAAACCCAGTGGATCAGCTGGATTACATATAGCGATGCAACCCAGTTTGTCATGAAATCTATTTCCTAGCCATTTCCGTCTGAGACCCTGCATCCTAGGACAGTGGCACAGTGCATGCTCGATCGTCTCTAGCTCCTCAGAATCATCGCACAATTTGCAGAAGTCCGGTATGGTATTGTCCCATTTGCCTGTAAAAGCGCTTACAGGACAATGACCCGTCAAGAACCCTTTAAGTGTCCTAAGACCACCTCTATCTAATCCCAGTTGAACCCTGGTTGCCCCCGCGTCCATTCTGGGCCATACTGCCCTAGACACCCTGCAATCCGCTCTATACCTCCAGGACCGGTTAACGTCATCACGGAATCTTTCCCGTATAACTCCATAGTATTAACATAGGGAGAGGGGGCTTTACCCCCTGTCCCTTACCACTAAGTCCAGATTAGGACCCCCTCTCGCGAGTTCGTCCGCCAGCTCATTTCCATCAACCATGCAGTGTCTAGGTACCCAACACAGTATTTATATATCGTAGACATTTATATATCCAGAAATAACATTGAAAGTATAATACTATACAACATTTTGCGAGTCTTTAAGAAATCAAGTTAACTTCGACGACGAAATTTTTAACTGGTTAGCAAAATTTACTCCAGAAAATGTTATTTCAGTAAAAATGTAGTACAGCTTTTATTAAAAATATTTCGAAATGAAAGTGCAAATTATGATACTATTAATAACGAGTTTCAAGCGTTGTCGGATATAGATCGGATAACGAAAGGAATATTTTCCATTCCAGACTCTTCGGCGAATGTGGAAAGAAAAATTTCATGCCAAAATATTATAAAAACAAAGGAACGGTTTCAAGTCTAATCGAAACAAAAGACTTAAAAAAAACGATTTAGTACTATTGGAGTCATAAAAGTGCAATTTCAAAGTTCGTTACAAGGCGAATTCATACCAGGTAATCTCGGTACTACAACAAGTACAACTCGTACAAAAACCACAAGCAATTTGTTTTTGTAAAATCATTGTACAATGTCAAAAACAGAAATAAAACAAAACAGAAACAAAGATAATAAAAGAGAATAAACAAAATTTTGACATCCAACAGTGATTTTAGCTAATATCAGCAAGGCTTTAAGGACCACCTGTAATAAATTCGCCTTAGTTCGTTAGTATCGCACTTTTATCCTTTATCATCCCTGGCACAGATATATATTTTTAAAACATTTGATTGACAGGTTGTTTTAATTTTTTTTTTGACACGTCAAATGTGTATAATTTACACTTTCAAATTATAATAAAGATCGCTTATTTCAACATGTGTGCAATTTTCCATTTTTCCTTTTTTGCAATAAAAACAAAATGTAAACTAAATACCCTTCTTGTTTACCTTGAAAGTTTCTGTTTAAATTTCCAATCGTTAAGAAGTATTTTGTTTGTTTCTGAAATCAAAAATAAAATAAATTGAAAATAAAACGTGAATTAATTAATACGCTTAATAGTAATAAAAAAAACTCCCTTAAATGATTGTATAGCTGAAGTCTATCGATAAAATTATTTCATATCACAAAAAAAAAAAAAAAAAAAAAAAAAATGGAAAAAACTCACTTAAATTAACTTGAATATGGATGGATGCCAGTAATTGAATTTTGTTGGAAACAGTTGTTCGAAACTCTAAACTATTTAATGTTTCATATGTTTATGTTGTATTTATATCTGTGTTATTTCTATTTGCTCCTATTTGTATACAACTATTGCAATTACTCTCTCTCTCTCTCTCATTCTCTTTATTGTGTAGTGGAAAGAATTATTATTATAGTGACCCTTTCGTTACTTTTTTGTCAAACAAATTTTATTCGTTTACAAACTTTTTTAATAGAATTATTATTGAACCGAAACCCTAAAGATAAAAAACCCTCTTATTCATAAAAAGTATTTCAGTTTTATTAAAGGTTAATTAAACAAATTTTCATATAAAATTCGTCTTATAAACCTGTTATAAGCATGGAATTTTGTTTATGAATAAGGCCTAAAGTATTTTCACAAGATATTTATTAAACGAATCTGTTTATTAAACCGTTTATAAATCGAAAATATTTTTAATGAATATGGGGGTAAGTATTAACAAATTGTTGAAACAGTGTGGCCATAAAATTGTCAGATAAATATGTATTACATTTAAAAGGCATATGTAATTAAAAAGCTCACATTTGAAATAAAACAAATTAAGATTTCTAAAAGAATTTATATTAAAAAAATATTTGATATTTTTGCGGAATTGATTGACGTAAGGAAGATCTCTTTTCGACAAGAAAGTAATAAAAGGGACTTTTAATATAAAAATCGTTCTTTGTATGTTTATAATGTACTTTTAAAATTATATTTAAATAAATGATATTTTAAAAAATGCTATATACTCGTATTTTTAAGTGTGTGCATTAAAAAAACAAAACTCTAGAAAAAAAAGAAGAGAAAAGAAAACAAATACATATTCATAGGTGTTATTTCTTTAAAAAAAAAAACAAATATATAAAATTATAATAAATAACAAATGACAAATTCATAATACATAAGTATTACAATGTATTAACTAATAATTATACATAATACAAATATATAATTTATACAAAAATCTTTATATGTATGTGTCTAAAACGCACCATAATCTTCCTGATTAAAAATAATTTAAATAAGAATAAAATTAATTCAAAACATAGTTATAAAACCAACAACAAATATTGTATTAAGTATTAAAAATAAATTAGTGTAATTTGTATGTAAAAAACAAAAATTAAATGTATGTGTCTGTGTCTATTGCATAAACAAAAAACAAAAATAATAAGAAAAACAAAAACACAATTATCAAATAATTTACTAATTAACTAATAATTAATAATTAATTATATATTATATATTTACTACTAATTAATGTGATGTGGTGTATTGATATTTTAATGAAAAAAAAGTAAAAAACAAGTTAATAATAAAAAAAACTCAATAGATATTATATTAAGGCGGTCATTTTATCAACACACATATACATACGAGTATATTCATGTATACACCTCAGTTACACATATTTTTTATATATGTACATACTTATTATGTACTGAACTATGTGTGTAACATGTGAGTTTGTGCGTGCGTGTGTAGTTGAAAAACTCTGCTATTAAAATGCGAAATGCCAAGAAAAAAATGAAATAAAAAATTTGAGATAACTGTGAATAAACTGTGTACTTATTAATTTAAAACGATATAAAACATATATAACGATTGAACGGAAGAACTTTAGGTGGTTTAAGGCGAAATATATTTTGCAGTGGCTTTAACAGATGTACAATTATCAAATACAGAAGGTCTATAATTTTTGCTTTCACACGTTCATTTTTGGTTTCATCTAACATAACCTAAAATCGTTCGCTACAGCAAATTATATACTGGGGCGTTACCGCGTATTTCGATTCGAAAGAAATAATTTACGAGTTCGCACAATTTGTACCAGAAAACGGCTTTGTGTGATTCCAAAAATTCGCATTTCATGAACACCATTAAATAAACTCTTGGAGCTGGTTCACACACGTCAAGTTGAACTCGTCAAGTCTTGAGTTTTTAGGAGAGAGGGGAAAAGATATGGCATCCTCTTTTCCCTTCTCTCCTAAAAGCTCAAGACTTGACGAGTCAAACGTGACGTGTGTGAACCGGCACTTGCATACATACAATCAAACTGGCTCAGCCACCAGTGTTGCCAATTTAGCCATTTAGTGGCTAGATTTATGTATTTTTCACCCTGTTTAGCTATTAAAAAAATGAGTTTAGCCATTTGCCATTTTTTAGCCATTTTTCAATTTGTTTAGCCATAAAATTTTTTTTGCCGTTTTTCTTTTAAAAGAATAGTTTTTATTTTATTATAAAAATTTATAAAAGTAAAATAAACATTTTGATTTAATTTAAATCACAACTTTTACAAATGTTGAAAATCGCTATAAACTATGACGCTGAAACATCTTTCAAAATAAAGGAACAGTATTCCACTATTAAATTTATAAAATGGATCAACACAAACATCGCTGTTTCTTTCTGGTTGCAAGTATTTCAATAAAGGGATGCAGGACGGTAACAATTGAAGCACAGCCGCGAAAAACGTTGTAAACGCCACATTTTGCAAAAACTGTTTTTTTGCAGATAAACGTTGACTTTACTCTCTTACACAGTTTAAACATCAAATCAACCAAAACTATGCACCTTAACGCCTTCAAAATGGCGTACAAAGTGTCAGCCAGTGGAAGAACATTGCAAGTTACTAACATAATGATGAAACAGAAATGGTTTTGCAGTGCGGAATAATGTTTTAAAAGCCTTTTGCATTAAAGTTTTTATTATCACTATTTTAAATAATAGAAAAAAAAATTTTTAAAACAAATAATGCTGCTTGTCAAAAAACGTTTTTTTGCTCTCCTGAAAAATTATTATTTTGTAACTTAAAACGTTATTCGCGGCTGTGCTTCAATTGTTTTAGAAATTTCAGAATTGATTAAAAAGTTGCTCTCACTTCCATGGTCTAATGCTGAAGTAGAGAGTGTGTTTAGCCAAGTAAACATCATTAAAAGTAATTTGAGAAATAGGTTACATTAAGTAACCGTTAATTCGATTTTATCAATTAGGTAAATATTTTTACCATAACAATACAATATTATACCACCACCACAATAGTGGAGAGGGTACTATGCGTTTGTGCTGATGTCTGTAACACCTTAAAACATTGGTCCTTAACCCATCTTTACGTATACCGATTAACTCAGAATCACTTTCTGAGTCGAATTAACGATGTTTGTCCGGCTGGCTGGCTGTCCATATAAACCTTGTGCGCAAAGTACAGGTCGCAATTTAGAGATTATTTGATGAAATTTTGTACAAAGGTTCTAATGTGGTGTAGAGTATCATAAAGTCGGGTTTAACCGACTATACTTTCTTACTTGTTTTTTATTGTAGATCTGGACTCAAAAGGTTGGGTAAATGTTGTCGTGATTATGATTTACCTTCAAATTATTTAAAGCTTATGATTATTTGAAACTAATGAGTGATTCCTATGAGATGAAAAATAATGATCGAATTTTTCAATGATTTAATTTTTTAATATTAATTTATTTTAATATTAATTTACGTTTATTCTAATTTAACAAATTGATCTTAACTCACAATTTTATTGTAAACCACTTTAAATGAATTATTTCTGTTTTGTTATTGAATTTTAATGTGTTTTTATTTGAAAATGATTTTAGCCATTTTTTAGCCCATTTTTAGCCATTTTTTCCGTAAATTTAGCCATTTTTGGCCACCAAGTTTTGGCAACACTGTTAGCCACACACATTCGCTGCTGGTTTTAAATCATACAAATAACGGCACAGCGCGTTGTCTTTGCCATTTAAAACATCATTTTGCTTCGTTCGTCAATGATTGCTTTGGTAAAGAACAAATACAAAAAAGCAAGAAATCATTGCTCTAATGTATTCAGCAGTTGCTATGTAGTTCGTATTAGTTTTAGGATTCGGGAAAAAAATGGAAATGAAACGCAAACACAAGTTTTGATAAAATGTAGTAGCATAATCGCCTTATTGCGGGCGAAATATTGGTTTTGCCCACAAATCTGTGAACAGATTTGTATTCAGCACACTAAAGTCAGATGTGGCGATGTCAGATGTGGCGATTTCTCGCCAAACGTGGCGATTTTCTAACATGTTTGGCGACCTAATTTTTGATTTGGCGACATGGCGATTTTTTGGCGATTTATAAAATTGTTAAAATCGCCAACTGGCTATTTTTGATGACCTATAAATTTGTTTTGAAATTCGTTAAATTCAATACTTAGAAATAATATTATTTTAATTCTCGTATTTTTATGAATGAAATTTCAGGCAATCATACGTATGATAGGTATTTGAAGGTATGTTCAAATGTCCGATGAAGTTAATGGAAATCTTCCAGAAAAGTGTTTTTTATATATAAAATAGCTCTTAAAAAAATCGATAAATAGAATTCCTTAAAACATTAATATGTTTTAAGTCTATAAGCATTTTCACATTATACTTATAGGTATGTGGCAATTTATTATCACAGATAAAATATGTTGTTGTTAGTGATATTTTAAAGATTTTTATGAATCCTATCATACCTTTAGACGTGTATGAAACACAATGGAAAAAATAAGCGTTGGTTAATTGGAAAGATAACTAAATAAGTTTAGGCCTACATTTTAAAGCTACAAGGATACGGCAGGTACGTAAAATTTTAAGGACTTTACTTTGGCTGTCCTTAATATGCGGTTATTAGAACTAGTAATGCCCGTGTTGAAACTATGAACTCCACTAAAACTCGCCTTCGAATTAGAATGCAAAACGAACTTCAAGACGCGTTATTAGAAGTTATACAGGCATGTTCTGTAAATCACAAGATTTCAAATCACTTGTGATTTTGAAATCACAATTGTGATTAATGGCTGTTTTGCAAACCACAAAAGTTTTAACTTAGTTAAAAATGGTGGAAACAAATAGGCAAGTAATTTTAAATCGGCGGCCACTTAGCTGACTGGTTTAAAATCACAATTATGAAAAAAGCTTTTTGTCCAAAACACCTTTTTTGTGATTTCAAATGATTTTCACATAAAGTGATTTTCAGAATATGCCTGGTAAGTTATATGAATGGGAATAGTACATGTTGCACTTCTTTTGTTATTTCGATGAATAAATGTAATACCCTCACAATGTATTCCAACTAAGAAGACAAATAGCGAGTCTTGACGGTGAAGCGTTTTAGATATATAATAAAACTGCAACTATTGTATATAGTGCATTTCTAATATTTGTTTAGTGCTAGCCGCAAAAAATCTTTTTTTGTTGCTTTAATTAGACTACTATAAATTATTTTATAGTAAACATCGTACCTTTTTGTGTTCACTAGCTATTTTTATTTCGCTCTAAATAAAAATTATGCAAAATATATATTATGGCGACTTTTTTGAATTTTTGACGTATTTAAGCGATACGGAACTAATTTAGTTTTTAAGATTTATAAAAAATATTTTTAATAATATAAAAAAGATGTATTTAATTGTCAAAAACTTGTAAACAAAGGCTTTGGCGATTTTTGTATTGAATTTTGTATTGAATTTGGCGAAAAAGGTCAACATCAATCTGACAACCCTGCTCCCGACTTGTTTTGGTTTTTGCTGACTAGTGTTATAACATAATGTTTTCTGTTATCTTTTTTTACCATTAATAAAATATTACTGGAAATTTTTAATAAATTGAACAAAATACGTGGAAAACACAATTTGGTTAACTCATTCTGATTTTAAAAGAGGTGCCCCCTTTTTTTCTTAAATCTCCTTTTTGTTGTCACTTTTTTTTGAAAATATCCAACGGTAACGCTGTTTACAAACACAAAAACGTTGTCATTGCGGAGTAGGCTCTCCGCTCTTGCTTATTTAGCAGGTAACAATACAAAAATGTTACTCCTTTATTTCCTTCTTATAGGTAGAAGCCAGTGTGGAAGGTGTATCTTATCTTTTATACCAAAGAGCCGAGACCTTCTATGAGGCATTCTTTAGCAAAAAGATATAATAAAGTAATTGAATCAAAAATATTTTTAGCAGGACTTTAAAAAGGCCTGAAGTAAGAAGGTCTTCTGAGTTTTCCCGCTGGGTCAATGAATGCAAATAAAGCACGTTGAATCATCCAACTCACACATACACAAATCAATTGTTTACAAAACTATGTCAATATTACACAACGTTAAACTTTACTTTGCAGGCTTAAGGCCCAACCATAATGTGCTTAAGTTGGCTTAAGCAAATGTGCGAATAAATGTAAATAATATGAGGCAAACCATATTGAACTTAAGGAAATTTTTTGCGAAGTTTTATGAAACTATCATTTGCTTAAGCAAGGTGCGAATCTAATCAAACATTCAGTACGGAATCAAATGTTTTTTTTTTTTGTTTTTGCTTTCTTAAGTACATTTGAGAGACTTTTTCTTAATTATTGACAGTAGGTTAAGCAAGGCTATGCATATTATGGTTGAGCCGTTAGAAGCGTGTGAATAAATCAAGCAAATTAGAGTTTTTTGCAGTTCTCAGATTTGTACTGTGTATTACGACCAGTGATGTTATATATAGGGAAAAAATCCCTATTTGTAGGGATTTTCTTCCATGAAAATGGCCGTAGGGGAAAAAGGACAGATATTTTGAAATCATTAAAATATAGGGACTTTTGAGTAATGCTGCAAAACTGTATACTTTTTGCAAATTTTTTTTTTGGAATCGTGATAGCATACTTATAAAATTGTTAATAGGGCAACATAGCAAATTGTTAAATTTCTTTGAGTCATCGCTTGCCGTTTTATCAGCTTGAATTTTACTTATGCATACTTTTTAAATATGTTAGGTAAGTTAAGCTAATCATGCATCTACGGAGTCCTTAAAATTAGCTTCCAATATTCGCTCATATTGATGCTCATCCATAGCACCACCAACAAACACCAATGGTCCTAGTCCACTTCCCTTTAATAATGTTAACCCGTGCCGAACAGCCAACAAAGGTGTGGAATCGACCCGCCTGTGAAATATACAACTTATGTATTAAACAACTTATATGACATCCCTCGTGACCAGTGATGTTATACGTAGGAAAAAATCCCTATTCGTGGGGACTTTCTTCAGAAAAAATTAGACGTAGAAAAAAAGGACAGATGTTTTAAAATCATTTAAATGTAGGGATGCAAAACTGTATAAAGCTATTTGGCAATCTTTTTCGATTTGTGACAACATACTAATAAAATTTTTGATAGGGCAACATTATAAATTGCTTGCTGCCATTTGAACTTTGATTTTAATGTCTCTTTTACAAGAATGGAAATGCTTTGAATTTAATTTTTCAGAGCAATAAATAGATAAATTGCTAAACATGGGAATCGAAAAGTTTTGGAACAACGTCACCATTTTAATGGGAATTTAATTTCCCCCCTTAAGTCAAAATTAGCTATCTTTTTGATTTATCACGTCCACATGCCAATGCATATACCGTAAGGTTTTTTTTCTATCATTGTGTTAGGTTTAGGGCTTCTTTTTTAGCCAATATTTTTATTTGTTTGGCAATTATTCATGTTTAAACCCTTTTCAAACGCTCAATAGATAAATCAGTTTTTAATCATCAAAAGTGATCTGAGAAGACTCATTTACGTGATTTTTTAAAAAAATGGTTACCCAAATGCTAGCTGGGAACAAGTTAAAAAAAATTAATATACATACATTAATACAAATGGTTTTTTTATATTGATATTTTATCATTTAAAAGTTGTTGGAATTTTTGTACAGGCAATTTTTTCAACGCGAAAGGAAAATAGGAGTTTTTTCGGGCTGCGTAAGGACTTTTGAAAGGAGTGTATAATATCACTGCTCGTGACTTCTTAAAAATAAAAAGTGTATGTGTCCTCAAAGATAATACTCGTGGCTATTCCAAAATACGCCACGAAGAAGTAAACAAAATTTGTTTTTTTTTTATCATACAAATTTTACGGTTTTTAAAAGAGAAAGAAACGCGTTATAACTCTCGTGTTTATTTTAGAAGTGTATAGATAACAAAAACAATTTTCGTAAACTTTGTTTTTGTTTTCATGTAAACGTTTACACCTTCGAAGCGTATTCCAGAATAGCCACGATTATTTTAAACACAACTGCGTTTTGAAAAATTTTCTATCACTTGGAGATTTCAAGACATCGCTGTAAATAAGCACATATCTTTAAATGCTGCACTGCATAATCATTCGATAACTTGGTGGCCACACGATCAAGTTTTGCCTTTTAATTCCTTTCAATTTGCAATACACTCTCAGTTTTTTACTAAGTTCCAATTTACACTAGGGACATTTCTTGCCGGACATTTTTTTAATTCTCTTTTAATCTTACCTGAAGCGTTTACATATGAAACATTAGAAGTCAGACAGAAATTAATACTTGTATGTAAACTACGAAAAGTAAGAAAGGGAAATGAAAAAATGTCCAGTACAGATAGTCATGTACTACACACTCTACCTTTTCGACCCCTCGCCTACAAACTTCGTCTGTCCGGCAAGAAATGTCCCTAGTGTAAATGGGGACTAACACACTCACACTTTTTAAATTGACCACGAGATGGCTTTAAATTTCACCTTTCCATTTGTTTGGCAATTTACTTTCAATTTAACAGCTGAGTACAGCTGAGTCTCTGTTGTTGTTGACATCTTGGAAGTAAATTGCTTACAAATTGAGTGCAGCCTACGTCACAGCTTTCAATTAATGTTAATTTTGACAAGCAGTATAATATACTGCTTGTCAAAATTAACATTAATTGAAAGCTTTTACATATTATGTAAAAGACTATCAAGAACAACTTGAACGTGTGGCCGCAGGGTAACTCAAATTGAGAGCTTAATAGAGATATTTCAAAGAGTGTAATGTCGAGCTTTTGTGTATTGCAACAGGTTGTCTAAGTATAGAATAGAGTGTTCAATTCTCTTTAGTCATCTCTAGTAATATTTTCCAATAACTTAGATTTGTAAAAGTCTTTAGTTAATAGGCGACTAAGGGCGTCCTTAAAGTGTTTCTAGTTTGCGCCAGATTGAATTGGATTTGGATTGACAGTTTTTATCCTTGAATGATTTGAAAAGCGTTATATAGGGACTAGTCGAAACATTTGGAATCTAAGCTTTAAAAACACTTTTGGGTACCAATTCGTTTACATATCGAGCCCTAACCGCAAAGATAACGTGAGCGAAATCATTTTCAATTTTCGTTTTTTTTTTTAATAAATGTCTTTATTGTTAACACTTGCATCATCTCCTCAAATGTCGTGGTCACTTTATGTACCGTTACGATTTTATAGCAAGAGCAATTTTTCGCTCACTTTAGGTTAAAGTAAAGTTTTAACTGGAACGCTTTTTATAAGGCTGGCTTAAGTCTACTTTTAGCTAACGGTAAGTTGGGGAAACGGGCCTAAGAGTTACATGAAGAAATGTGTTCTTTCATTCTGTCACATATTAGATATTATCTAAGGTGGAGACGCGCTTTAAGAGGTGGTAACAACTTTCCATCCCAGTGTAGAGAAACAAATTTGTAGCGTTATTTTTTAAATCCTACTTTAAACTGTTAGCGCGTTCACTTCGCATTTGTTTACGAAAACGTTAAAAAGATGACTTACTGGTGAGAAATTAATCATACGTGTAGCTAAAAGAGGTCTGCATGAATATATTTGTATTCGAGTAGCACTGATGTACTAGCAAGGCATGAACACTTATAAGTAGGACAACCAAAAATAAAGCACTAAAAACAGTTCTTAGCTCTTAAAAAAAGCGCTTAAAAACATGAAAATAAGCTGTTAAAATTACAAATTTTAGATATTGTTTTTTTTTAATCACCCTTATTCTATTTGGCGTCGGCAATAACAATGTCAATTTTAAGGCAACAGCAATTCTTAACAAAGACAACATCAATTCTATGTTAAATTGGTATTTTGTAAGAGTACCGACCTACGTTCGGAAATCGGATGGTAGTTGGACTACAAATAGTCAAGAAACACTAGAGGTGTTAATTGATACTCACTTTCCTGGTAACTCCCAATGGGGTATGCGGGATCAAGCGTGGGAGGCGACTCCCATTCCTATGTCCATTCAATTGGACTATGACAGGATTAAATGGGCTATCGATAGCTTTAGCCCATATAAATCTCCGGGTATGGATGGTATAATTCCGGCGGACCTGCAGAGGAACTCGGCCCTGATAATACCCTGGTTGCTGGCCATATACAGGGGATGCGCTAGATTTTCGTATCTTCCTGTGAAATGGTCCCTGTGTAGAGTGGTCTTTATACCCAAAGGGGGTAAGGCTTCTCACACCGAGCCGAAGGACTACAGACCGATCAGTCTTGCATCCTTTCTTCTAAAGACTCTTGAGAGGGTTATCGATGTGTCTGTTGAGACGGCTCTTCTCTCTCTAGTAGGAACTATTGAGAGATCGCTCGAATTCAAGGAGTACACACTAGTGGCCTTTCTCGATATTGAGGGAGCCTTCAACAATGTCAACCCGGACTCTATCGTGACGTCCATGATGAGTCTGGGGATCGATGTTGGCATATGTAGATTTGTGGACAATCTATTGAGGAACAGGGTCATTTGCTCTACGATAGGTGAAACCAGTGTTCAGAGGCTGGTGAATAGGGGTACTCTCCAAGGGGGAGTTCTATCCCCACTATTGTGGAACCTGACTATGAACACCATGTTGACAAAGATGGACAACATGAGGATCAAAGTAGTGGCGTATGCTGATGATGTCTCAGTGGCCATCACAGGGATGCATTTGGGAGTTATGTCCCAGTGTATGGAGGCTGCCTTGAAGGTACTCAGCACCTGGAGTGCATCGTGTGGACTGGGTGTAAATCCGTCTAAGACGGAACTGGTACTCTTTACGAGGAAGTATAAGACCGAGGACTTTAGACTTCCAAGGTTAAATGGAACTGAGCTTCAGATATCTCAAAGTGCCAAGTATCTGGGCGTGGTTTTGGATAGCAGGCTGTCATGGGGACTTAATGTCCGGATGAGAATGGAAAAGGCAATAGTTGCCATTTATGCGTGTAGGGGTGCAATTGGCAGAAACTGGGGTATGAACCCAAAGTGTGTCAACTGGATCTTTGAAGCTGTAGTAAAGCCGACCCTGTACTATGGAGTCGTTGTATGGTGGACTGCATTGGATAGGAGCACACACCGCGCAATGCTTGAGAAAGTATACAGACTTGTCGCGTTGATGATCACGGGATCAATGCGATCTACTCCTACGAAGGCGCTGTTTACGTTATTGAACTGGCTCCCGGTGGACATAACGGCCAAACAGTTGGCTCTTTGCTCGGCGACACGGCTGCACGCAACGAACGGCTGGTCGACCCGTGACTATGGACACGCCAGGATTATCGGAAGTACGATTTTCCCTGACGGTGTGGATTACTGCACCCCGGTGCCGTTCTTTGGTGCGGGGTTCGTGACACAAGTGGCGCACGGCAACGTGCTGTCGGGGTTTATACTGATGGTTCGAGGAAGGGCGAGAGAGTTGGCGGAGGTTTCTTCATAGAGGAACTGGATGTGAAGGTTTACTTTCGTCTGCCGGACGGATGCAGTGTCCTGCAGGCGGAAATCTCGGCTATAAGGCGGGCGGCAAACTGGCTGAGGTATCATCGCATATCGGGAGATATACGTATATTTACTGACAGCAAGGCTGCCCTTGCTTCCCTAGCGGGTGTCTACACGACATCTAGGTTAACTGTAGAATGTCGGATGTCTTTGGATGAGATTGCGAAACATTCAAGGGTAACGCTTATATGGATACCGGGTCACTCGGAGTGCCCGGGTAATCTAATGGCAAATGGGCTGGCCAGACAAGGTGGTCGCATGGATGACGTATTCATCGATCAATTTGTCGGTCTTCCAATGGCTCACTGTAAATTACTCATCAGGCGCGAGTCGTATAGAGTTGCGCAGATGCGGTGGACCTGTGAATCCACCTGTTTGATATCCAGGATCCTTTGGCCTGGATATGATGAACGGAGAACTAGAGCTCTACTTGGTTTCAATAGGAACCAGATTAGGACGGTGATATCAGTTTTAACTGGACACTGGCCGGTGGGGACTCATGCTGCGAGGATGGGTCTGGAATTTAATGACTACTGTAGGAGTTGTCAGAACGAGGAGGAAGAGGAGACTGTTCTTCACTTCCTTTGTCATTGCCCTGGACTACGGGGCATCAGGGAAAAATACCTTGGGGAACCGATGTTTTCCTGTTTGGGGGATCTGTCCATGATAGAACTGAAATCGCTCCTTCTCTTCATTAGGAAGACGAAGTGGTTGGAACCTGCAGTGACGCCATCTGGATGACTGATCTGGGGGATGGGCATTGGCGCCGGGTATCACAAAGGGACCACTGAAGGACCCAAGTGAGCTGTCTTTTGATGGCTGCCCATGGAACCTAACCTAACCTAAGAGTATTATGACGCCGTTGACTATTTATCGATAATGTTAATAAAATACAGCACACATCTCTAATGTTAAATCAGCTGATTGATTTTGTTTACTGTTTTTTTTTTATAAGAAAAAAAAAATTCTGTGCTGTTTGTGCAAATTTTAAGTTAAATACAAATTTTTTTGTAAAAACAATGTTTAAATGAAAATTTTTTTATTATATTAAATTTTGCCAAGTGCCTAATGGATTTTTTTTTAACCTTTTTAAGATCTGAAAGTTATTTTCGGCTGAATAAACTTTCTTTTTAACATGTGTTGGAAATAATAGAGCCTCATTTAAAATTTTCTATGCGAACGTTGACGTTCGAAATCGGTAAACAGACAGTTAAGGCTCAGTTAGTCTTTACTTTCTGTTCTATTACGAATCAGCTGATTAGCTTTTGTTATTATAAAACCTGTGAAATTGATTAGTTCTGTTCTGTTCAGTTTGTTAAAATCAAAAACTTGTTAAGTTATTGTAAGAGGGAGTTTACACGGAGTCTTTTCAGCCATGTCTGTTTTTGACATTCTCTTTTGAACATGCTTCCAAAAACCTATTGTCTTTTCACTATGTCTTTCCAAACATGTCTGTTTTCATGTATAGTAGTCTAATATACATATACATACAAATTAAAAACATGGAAATTCATATAAACAAACATGAAAACTCATTTCATGTCTGTTTGGCAACCCCTCTTTCTTCTCTACCCCGATCGCCAACAAACAAAACAAACGTGTTTGTTAGACATGTCTGAATAGACACCGTGTAAACTCCCTCTAAGTGACAGCAAAATAAATAATAACAAATACATATTTATGTTCAAATAAACTATTTTTTTATTTTAAGAATTCATAAAATTTAATTTCTTCAAATTTATTTGCATTAAAGTGATTGAAATAAAACATTGGACGGTGCAAAACTAATAAATTTGTCATAAATGGCTGATAAGTTGCTACAGAAAAAGTAACTTTTACAATTTCGTAACGGAACGGCACGGAACAGAACAGCAACAGAAAGTAAAGACTAATTCTGCCTTAAAACAAGCAAATAATAAAATACGTTGATAAAAAAGCTTAAAGCTTTGAGCACAATCACAGCAACAATTCCGTTTTTCTTCTATCTTATTTTTTCCCAAAGTATTTTATATAATTTCCTTTCAATTTTAAAAAGTTGAGTCAACTTCTACTTCAGCAACAATTTGTATGAAATTGTTTATTACGTTTGTAATAATTTTATTTTTTGAATGAAAATTTTAACAAGATTTTCCAACAAATAATAATAAATACGTAATATTGTTCTGAGCAAAATTTGCAAACGTTTTCCATATTTAAAATGTGTGTGTGGTCGCGAAAAAAATTTTTGCTCTATTATGAACACCAGTGAAAATGGTGCTGCTTATTGTAAACGAAGCTTAATACTAAAAACTTAAACACATAAAAAATATATACAACAATATAAAAAGTACGTTACAGTACCGCTAAGACAGAGTTACATACAAATCAAGTAAGAAAATATAGTCGGTTAAGCCCGACCATATGATACCCAACACCACAGTATTTAAAAACAAATTTTCGAGAGTGTATGGCTATATGATCTATCCATGTTTTAAATTTCATTAAAATCGGTTTGATAGTTTCTGAGAGGCAGAAATTTCCCCCTATCTTCCCTAGTAGTAATACGATTCGGCCCATTTTCAATAGGCTTGGTCCTTGTGCCAATAAGAACCTTTGTCCCAAATTTGATCAAATTATCTCCAAAATTGCGCACAAGGTTGCATTGCGCACAAGGTTGCATTGGCAGCCAGCCAGCCGGACGGACTTCGTTAGTTCGACTCAGAAAGTCGAGTCAATCGGTATACTTTAATTTAAGGTGGGTCAAGGACCAATTTTTTAAGGCGTTATGCTATGTTCACACTTATGTTTTTAAACGCGTTTAAGCAAACTGTTGATTTAGCTAATCAAAGCCGTTCACATTGCATTTGAGATGATTAAGATGACAGATGATTAAGAAAAAAAAAAAACACACAACAAACACACAAAAAAACATCAAACAAATTCTTTAAAGTATTAAAAATGGATAAAAACACTTTTATAAAGTTATCAGAAGATTATTTTAATCATTTGAATGATGAAATTGTGAAAATTTATGAATTATTTAAGGAAAAAAATAAAAACATTAAGCAGAAATCTTGGCCGGTTGTACACGATCATGTTGGCGATTCTACATTTGAGGTTTGTTCAGTGGATTCTACGTGATTTATGAAGTGATTTAGTTGTAATCATTTCAATTTGAAGTGATTAACAAATCACTTCAATGTATGGGTAATAGTATGTTCACATTTGGGGTTTTAAACGCGTTTAAGCAAAATGTTGATTTAGCTAATCAAAGCCGTTCACATTACATTTGAGCTGATTAAGATGACAGATGATTAAGAAAAAACACACACACAAGCACACAAAAAAACAACAAACAAATTTAAATTTCTTTAAAGTATTAAAATTGGATAAAAACACTTTTTTAAAGTTATCAGAAGATTATTTTAATCAATTTAATGATGAAATTGTGAAAATTAATGAATTATTTAAGGAAAAAAAATAAAAACATTAAGCAGACATCTTGGCCGGTTGTACACAATCTAGCGATTCTACATTATTAGGGTATGTTCAGTGGATTCTATGTGGTTTATGAAGTGATTTAGTTGTAATCATGTCGATTTGAAGTGATTAACAAATCACTTCAATGTATGGGTAATCATCTCGATTTTGAAGTGATTAGAGCTTAATCACGTTCGAACTGCTTAAACGCGTTTAAGAAGCCAAATGTGAACATACTATAATCATCTCAATTTTGAAGTGATTAGAGCTTAATCACGTTCGAGCTGCTTAAACGCGCTTAAGAACCCAAGTGTGAACATAGTATTACACACATCAGCACAAATGCATAATACCCTTCCTCTCTACAATTGTGGTGGGGGTTTAATAAAAACAAGCAAGTGTGCTTTATTCGGCTGTGCCGAATCTTCGATACCCTTTACCAACAGTTAGAATATTTTAGGCGTGGGCCCTATTAATCTTTATAAAAACGGACGCATTAAAATTTGTTGCTTTATACCTACATCCCAGTAAAAGTTAATTTTGCTCAGCAAGTAGCCGGAATCGATATCCCCACGTATTAAAAACCCTTTAAAAACGAGATACAAAGCGTTGTTCTTCGGCTTTTTTAACGTCGGTAACTTTGAAAGATCAAGTCTTCCATAGGAAGGTAGTGCAAGCAAATTCCATCCGATACTTCCGTAACAAAATAAAAAGAACAGTTTCTGTACAGATTCAATGCCGTTCATACACGTATTAAAGTAAGGATCCCATTTGATTGATTATACGACGAACAAGAAGACGTTTATAGATGTTTAGTGATAAATGGATCAGAAAATTCATTCGACCGAACGTTTCATAAAGCCAAGTTCCATCACTGAATTTTAGCTTGCCATCCAATAGAATCCAACCGAGATCAACAATATTGTGAACTTTATACAGTACTGTTCCGTTAAAATAATTTTAAGTTTAAATAAGCGGAAAAATTAAATGTTATTAATTTTTTTTTATGTTTACTTCAATTAATTATAACTGTGCACTAAGCCGATCCGGCTGCGGAATTCCTGCTTCCAATGTGGATTGCCCAAGAGAAAATAATTATAACAGTTGTTTATTTTTACAAATATTAAATGCAAATACTAAAATGCATTTAGTTTTAGTTTAAGCCACGACTTGCGGGTTTGAGAACACTATTTATGAATTATGCAGTTTCAAAAATTTGTTCGTTTTCAATTCGAGTCGAAACCTAGAACATATTTAAGGTTATGGGTCGTAAAAGTATTTGTTGTTAATAGAGTTAGAAAAGAACAGCCATTTTATTAGAACTTCAAATTATACAATGACATATGATAGTGATATAAACTTACTGACTACTTTGTATAAATAGGTTATTCAAGTATTCACAACATTCCACCTGAATAAATTATTTATACATTTAAATATAATATACAAAAAAAAAATTATCCCAAACCAGATCTACTAGCTAACATATTAAGCTTATCGGCACTAATAGCCTTAGTGAGAAAGTCAGCCACCATGTTGTTGGTATCCACGTATTTCAAAAGAATCTCCTTGTTATCCAACTTCTCCTTAACAAATTTAACTTTGAGATCAACATGTTTAGTTCTATTAGAAAACGAGTTGTTTTGCGCTATAAGAATTGCGCTTTTGTTGTCACAGTGTAGTATCATCGGCTCTTGAGGGCCCCGGATGAGTTCACGCTGTAATCGTTGTAACCATATGCACTCTTGCATTGCTGAAACCATTGCCATATACTCTGCCTCAGTTGAGGACAGTGCTACAGTACGCTGGCGCCTAGTACACCAAGAAATTGCACCATTTTGCAATGTAAAAAGATAACCAGTGGTGGACCGCCTATCGTCAACGTTGCCTGCCCAGTCTGCATCACAATAACCAATTAAGTTATTTGGTTCACATACATACGTAAGGCCCTTGTTGATAGTACCTTGGAGATACCTCATTACCCTTTTCACTGCGGCCCAATGAGTTTTACCAGGATTTGCGTTAAAACGACTTAACAAATTTACGGCATAGCTAATATCAGGGCGAGTTATTTGAGCTGCGAACAAAAGACATCCCACAGCTTGCATATAGGGTACCTTCGCCATTTCTTGTTTTTCATGCTCGTCGGTAGGACACATTTCCGATGTTAATTTTTGACCAACATCCATAGGTGTTGATACCGGCTTACATTCACTCATTGAAAAACGATTTAACACATCCTCGATGTATTTGCTCTGATCAAGTTTGATTGTGCCACTTTGATCATCACGCGTGATTCTAACGCCCAAAACAGAAAACGCTTCGCCTAGATCTTTCATTTTGAAGTTCGTGGCTAAATCAAGTTTCAGTTGATTGATCATATTCATGTCGTTGCAAAACACCAAAACGTCGTCTACATAAATGGCTACATAAAGTATAATTTCACCATTGATGCAATAGTAGACACATTGGTCGACTTCACTACGTTGCAAACCAAACTTTAAAAGAACTTCGTTTAGTCTTTTGTTCCATACCCGGCTGGACTGCTTTAAGCCATAAAGAGATTTTTTTAAGGAACATACTCGACCGCTCCCATCGTCGAAACCCTCAGGTTGTACCATAAAAATCTGCTCATCTAGTTCACCATTAAGAAACGCTGTTACCGCATCAAGTTGATGTACTATTAATTTGTGTTTTGCTGCCAGAGCAAATAAAAATCGTAGTGATGTATAACGCACTACAGGAGCGAACGTCTCTTCGTAGTCAATGCCCTTTTGTTGACTGCAGCCCTTTAGGACCAACCTTGCCTTATGACATACTTCATCACCATTTGCATCAACTTTGGTCTTGTAGACCCATTTACACTTGATGGCCTTTTTTCCTCTTGGCAATTCAGTCAGGCACCAGGTATTGTTTGCTGATAACGATTCCATTTCAGAAATCATTGCCGCTTTCCATAAATCGGCTTGTGATGAAAAAATCGCCTCATCAAACGTTTCGGGGACACCTTGTATGCCACCACGTTGATCTTGTTGAACACATAAATTGTATCTGCGTCGAGGCTTATTCGCAATACGTTCTGAACGGCGGGTTGTACCGTTCTGATTTTCAATTGCCTTGTTGATTTGGCAATCACTGCCGATGTTATCATCACTGTTGCTATCGCTGTTGTTGTTGTCATTATCGTTGCTACCATATGCGTCTTCATACTTGTCACTGTCGAAGCCAAGACAATCCTCCTCTTCACCAGTTGACAATTCCACGTCACTTTCCTCCACTGAATTGACAACTTCATCTTCAACGCCAATGTCAACTACGGTAGAAGTTCGATTATCAATAATATTCCGATTGACACATACCTTGTTGTTGTCGTTCTCAATAAAAACGACATCACGGCTGATGATGATGTTGTGAGTAATCGGATCTTGTAGCCTATACGCCTTACTTTCGCTGCTATACCCCATTAAAACGCATTCTGTTGACTTCGCATCCAATTTATTACGTTTCTGTTTCGGTATATGCACGAATGCTTTGCTGCCGAAAACACGTAAATGTTTCAAATTGGGTTTTCTACCCGACCACATTTCCTCTGGACAGCTTTCATTACCCCGGCACGGTACAAGATTTATTAAATATGCTGATGTCATAGCCGCTTCAGCCCAATACATATCATCTAAGCCTGCATCCAATAGCATACACCTCACACGTTCCATGATTGTGCGATTGATGCGTTCAGCAACGCCATTCTGTTCTGGCGTGTATGGCGTTGTTTTCTGGTGCTGTATACCACAATCTGACAAATACTTTTTAAATTGATTACCAGTATATTCAGTACCATTATCGGTACGCAAAATTTTTATTTTTGCATCACACTGTTTTTCGGCAAAAATTTTAAAACGTTGAAATTCTCCGAAAACGTCAGATTTATGTTTTATTGGCACCACAAATACTTTACGTGAGTAGTCGTCGACGAAAGTTAATAGAAAACGATTACCAGAAAAAGATTCTGTTGGTTGGGGACCCATCACGTCCGAATGCACAATATGTAACAAACCATCTGCACGATGACCAGGCTCCTTAAATGATGCTCGTGTTTGCTTACCCTTTATACAAACAACACATTTTTCATTTACGGCGCCACCACCACATCGAATACCATTTGATGCACCGATCACCTTTTTCATATTACCAGCACAAATATGTGCAAGTCGCCTGTGCCATAATTCAAAATCGCCTGCAGCCATCATTGCGTTTTCGCTTTTGTTTATATTCACAACACAATGCAATTTGTATAAGTTGTCAAAAGCTTTAGCTGTTGCTAACAATTCACCACGATCATTAAAAATTTTGCAACTATCATTTTCGAAAATTACTTTGTTGCCTTTCAATGTCATCTGCCGTACAGAAAGCAAATTAACCGCCATTTCGGGAACATATTCAACATCTTTTAAAAATGCGTTTGTCTCTCTCTCGCCTGACTGCAACACAACACTAACATCGCCTGCACACTCAATAGCCATTTTTTTATTGTTTGCTATTATCACATGTTTATCAACCATTGGCTTTGTGTTTCGCAAAATATTTTTCGAATTTGTCATGTGCGACGTCGCCCCCGAGTCAATGAACCACTCTTGGATTTTGTTTTCTGCAGCAAGTAAAGCTGATGATGATGAAAACAACGATGCAGCTAACGACGATTTCTCTACTGTATTCTTCTTCTTGGTTGCATTTGACTTTGCCTTTTGTGTACAATTTTTGGCAATATGCCCCTCTTGTTTGCATGCATAGCATTTTACGGACTTACGTGGAATAAATTTCTTATTGGAAACCAAAGCCTTTTCTTCCACCTTTGATGAATCAAACTTTACATCCTGTAGAAGCAAATTTTTTACCATGTCCACGCTTAATTTTGCCTTCGAATTTTCGACTGCCATTACAAGGGGTACGAATTCCTCTGGCAATCCAGCTAGCATTAACGACGCCACCAATTCATCGTCGAGTCTAAGGCCAGTTTGTTGAACCTTAAGCGACATCATGATCATCTGGCTTACATACTCCTGTACACTTTGGAAGTCAGATAATTTTAGTTGAACCAATTGTTTTAGGAGTTCCACCTTTCTGGTTAAACCAGTATCTTCAAAGGCATTCAACAGTGCGTCCCAAGCCTCTTTTGCAGTGTTCGCCGTCGCTATATGAGCAAAATTGGCTGGCTCTATCATCAGAGTAATCTCGGCAAGTGCACGTTCGTTCTTCTCAACATCATTAGCATTGGGAGGATTAGCTACCCCATCCACCACAATATGCCAACAACCTTTCAGCACCAAATAAGATTTTGCATGGCGTTTCCATACGTCGAAATTTTCACGTCCACGCAATTTTTCAAATGGAAATGACAAATTATTTGAAGCCATTGTTATACTTAACGATTTCCGGGAGAAATTTCAATAAAACCACGATCAATACAATTAAGTTTAATTAATTTACTTTAAAATTAAATTATCGCTTTGAAATTTAACCAAAATGTTCTAAAAAATTCTCGCGCGTCATGCGGCCCATAACCTGTTGTTAATAGAGTTAGAAAAGAACAGCCATTTTATTAGAACTTCAAATTATACAATGACATATGATAGTGATATAAACTTACTGACTACTTTGTATAAATAGGTTATTCAAGTATTCACAACAGTATTACTATGGAAAAAATTGCTTTTGAAACATAAAGAAATATCGACCACACTTGTAGGTGTTTCACGGAAATCTGTTTACAATATTGCCATAAAAGTTTCTGGTGGATAACCACTTCCAAATAAACCCAGCCTGGGCCGTTCTTAACGTTCAACTCCTGCACAAGATCGATATTTAGTACAAATTTGTAAGCGAACTAGCTTCCGAATGGTCAGCAATTCTTGGAAAAATCAATTAGCGTAAATAAAATCTGTCGGCGACTTGTTGAACATGGTCTCAAAAGCTACACCAAAAAACGTCGCTCTTACTGCATAAAGCTCGAGACAAAAAAAAAAAAAAAAAACAATATGATTGGTGTAACTGGACAGAAAGTGACTGGAATCGGGTTATTTTTAGCGATAAAGCGATTTTAAGTTTATCAATCGAAAAAATCGATCATTTGTTCGGCGTACAATGCAGGAAAATTAACAGCTATTTTGTTTTCAGCCAAGAGCACAAGGTGGTGGTTGAACTGTTAGCGTATGGGGACAGATCATAGGACCGTCTTATCATTATTTTATGAAGGACTTCGAAATGATAGAAACTATATCGAATTTATTTCCGCTAAATTATCTGCATATTACGAAAGAGTTTTTGGGTCTTCAACGATCCAAAGCTATTTTCAGCAAGATAATGCATCGTGCTAGATTGGCCACCAATATCTCCAGATATATATCTAATCGAAAATATATGGGCTATGACGATATCGCATTTGCAGTAAATGCAAAAGGTTATCGCGTATTTCGATTCGAAAGGAATCATTTACGAATTCGAACATTTTGTACTCTGAATTACGATTTTCGTAATATTTGGGTACGTTCGTAAATGCAACACTGCGCTGCATCAGAAAAGCAAACTTTTTTTAATGGCGATAAGAGCATAATTATAACTTTTATTATTGTGTGACTATTATTTTTGTGGAGTATTTCACAATTTTTTGGTCCACATTTACTTCACTGATAAATATATAACCATATCATAACCATATAATCACAGATGCAGCGCACTGATGCATTTACGAACGCACCCTTTGTTTCGAATAAACGGACATTTTTTTATACTTTACGAAAACAAAAAATCCCTTGCTTAACAGCCACTCTCTATTACGAACAAAAAGTTTCCATCATATTTCTCATTTTTTTTTTAAATACAACCTCTGCCATCGTTTCGAACGATTGCGAAAATCGTAATACACAGTACAAATTTTTCAAACTCGTAAATTATTTCTTTCGAATCGAAATACGCTGTAACCCCCCAGGTTTTTTCATGCCAAAGGACTTTAAACAATGCTAGATCTGACACGAAAAATGCTAAATTCCACAAAGAATAAAATGAAAAGAAAAAATCTCACTGATCTTAAATTTTGGATAAGCTTTTCGTTTAATAATTAATAAAGTCGTGTTGTAATTTTGACTCATTCACTCTTATCGTGGTTGGCGAATTTAAAATACGCCTCCGACTATTTGGTAATAGATTAAAGGAAATAAGTTAACGTTCTCTTTAATCTATTACCAAACAGTCGCAGGCGTATTTTAAATTCGCCAACCACGATAAGGGTGATTAATTATTTAAGTTGTTCTAAAGAAAATTAAAAATTATTTTAGTTTTGTATTTCTAAACTGAATTGTGATACTAATTTAATAAATACCAAAAATTAACTCCAAACAAATTAATTTTTTACCGTTTTGATGTTTTTTAGTGAAGTTTTATAAGTTTTGTAGAAGCGCGTTATAATTTTGAGCAATACTGTATATAAAATCTCTGTGGGGAATGTTAAGGAAGTTCCAGCTATTAAAGGTAAGTGTGGTATTTTCATTTACCTTTTAATACCGCGGATAATATTAAAAATGTTGATGTTGGACATGTACACATGGATGACATTGAAGCCACTTTTGTGGATGAGGGGTTGTTAGGTGTCAAGGGTGATTGGTTCGAAGTGGGTCAGAGGTTGTGTGAATGTTACTCCTAGTTTGGGGGCTGATACTATCACGAATACAATAGTTATGTCACGGGGACGGGGATGGGGGCATAGGATTATTCTATGAGAATACGTCTTAATACTGATACACCGGTATGAAGTGACTCTCGGTGATTTTCATAACGGGTGCATGAGGAGGTTAGATGTACCACTGACCGCTTGATACGACAGGGTATAGTCAGCCATAGCAAGTCCCCATGTTTCTAGGTTGATCCTCGTTAGGAAGAACGAAGATAATTGTGCGGATAATAGAGGTAATTTCCCGCTACCGGTTATTGGAGCCTTCAGCAGTCGTCGAAGGCTGCGAGTGTTAAACGGCAAGCCCTCGGAGGAGATTGAGTGGTTGCAATCGAAACATGTAAGGGTAACCTGTCCGTAAAAACGCCTGGGTTCGAGCCCAGCTTTAGTCAAGAATGCAAAATTATCAATAAATTTTAATTAATTTCATGTTGTAAAATTCCTTTCTTCATAAGAATAATTTAATGAAAATTAAATTTGATGAACTTTAGCCTAATTGAAAATATTAAAAAATTTGGATTAAAAACCATAAATAGTTCAACAAAATAACCACAATACTGATTATTGTTAAAATTTGACTTTTATTTTTTAAGTCAGAAATAAAAGTTAAAATTTGACTTTTGTTCCTATTGAAAGCAGATGCTAAAAACGTTAAATAAAATTTTTATTAAATATTAACACAGTTTTTATTTTTAGAATTATAAGTACATGTTGTATTTGTATTAAAACAAAAAGAAAAAAAATTATAATAGAGTACATATGTATACAAAAACGTTTATTGGCTAGAAAGTAAAGGAGTTGGTGTTTTGCATATTTTGCTCTGAAAATACAAATTACATTTAATTTCCTTTATTTCAATATTAAATTGTTCACTCTTTCATTGCAATGACACAGAATTCAATTTCACCATTAATATAGCTGCCAAGTTCTGTTCAGACAAATTGTAGCGCAAGTCGCTGAGAACAATCTTAAGTGCTGAAAACGCGTGTTCTACACTAACTTGTGTCGCAGGTACTTGATGAATAATACATGCCAAGTCCTTTAGACGGGGATATACAAATTTTTTGTTTTCCAATATTCCATAAGATGGAAATCAACGACAATACGCTTCTCCTTGTATGAGTCAATTTCCATGAATGCTTTGCGAACGAAATCTTTGGAACATTCATCGTCTTCATCGGACGACGCATCTGATAGCTCCATGCCTAAGAGTCCAATTCGTAATTTTGAGTAGCTGCTTTGGTTTGTTGCCTCATCAAATGGGAATGACTCACTACTGGATGTTGTTGGTAGTGGATCAAGACAAGTCTAGTGTATATAAAAAATAAGAAATAAATAAACATTTTCTTGTGTATTACTAAATCTCAACTTTCAAAATGTAGTATAGTTACCTGTTCATTATTTTGGATTTGTAGGATGATGTTTTTTAAAAGTTTTTTTGCGCGTCCAATTTTTTCTTTCGACAAAACTCTTCTAAATCTTGGATCCAGAAATAAAGCTGAATACATGGTATCATTTTCCATCAATTGTGACTGCCTTGACTTGATGCATTCAACGAGAATTTTACTAATTTCAGTCGTATTAGATTCCAACTCAAACATCATCTCCAGCCATGCTTTATAAAAGTCTCCCAACAGCAATTGACTTCTTTGCAAACTTAAAGTTATAATGTGCACAGGAGTAAGAACAGATATGATAGTCTCTATTTCCATCCATTCCTCAGAATTTAGTTGCTTGGATACAGCTTCGTTATCTAGGCAAAAATCTTTCAATTATAAGACACTCTTTAACATTGTAAAAGTTGAGCTCCAACGTGTTGCGACGTCCAATTGAGGTTTCGGCAATTTTAAGTTTTTAATTGTGAAGCTGAAATATATAAAGCAACAAGATTAATATTTCGCGATTGAGAGTTATAGTTTACCGAAATGAAGCAGTTCTTAACAGCTTAGATAATTCTCGAGCTTTTCCAATCAAGTTTTGATTTTGGTTAGATAAGAAGTCTTTTACAGACAATTGAAGTGTGTGGGCAGCGCATTTTATTGACACAACATTCTCGTACACAATTCCTTCCGTAATTTTTCCGCATTGCTATACGTACTTTCCTCATCTTGACTGTCTTCACTCTCATTTTGCGACAGTAATTCCACACATATTACTAAATTTCTACCATTGTCTGTCGTAATTGAATATATTTTCTTAATGTTGATCTGGAAGTTTTTAAGTATATTCTCAATTTCTGCCTGCAGGTTTTGAGCAGTATGTTTTTTCTTTAGTTCAACCATAGCCAAAGTGTAAACTACGATCTTCTTATTTACTATTAATTGAACATTCACTCCCAATATAGACCGATCATTTCATGTGGTCGTGTCCAACTTCAAACTAACCATTTTTCCTTTTAAGCTATTAATTATGCACTGTTTTATTTGATCACATTTCTCGGTAATAAATTCCATAGCATTTCTTGAAGTTATTGGTTCCATTTTTAAACCATTAAAAATTGGATTTGTTAAAGTCTTGAAAGCCTTACACCTAATTTTTACGATGATTTAAAAGACATGTCTTTTTTGTAGTTCATTTTTAAAGAAACTTCCAAAAACATATTAAATTTTCACAATGTTTCTTATTGTGTTTGATTTTTTTTTGTTTTCGTTAAATATGAATGTATGTATTGAATTTTTTTAAATTAAATTTGTTTATTTTTTTATATTTTAATAAGCAATTTTTATTTTGAAATAGAAATACAACATAAATTAAAAAACAAAATTAAGTAAAAAGAGGAATGTCAAAAAAATCACAGAAAATACGATTCATGTCTTTTTTTCTACCCTGCTTACTTCTCTCCCCCGCTCGCTTTCAAACTAAAAAAGACATGTTTCAAAAATAGGGGAAAAAATCATCATGAAAATTGGGTGTTAGAATCAAAAAATTTCAGAGACCGTGCTTCGGTGGTGATCATATCAATGCAAGCATCTACGACCTCCTTTCTGGACATTTCCACTGTAAATTTAATGAGATAATCTTCATTACTTACATCCTTGTTTGAAAGTTTGCTCAATTTTTCGTAGTCCGTATACATGTCTGATTGGCAGTTTTGCAAATGTCTTTTTAAATTGGTTAAGCTTCCAGCATTGATGACTTTCTTACATATTTTACACATATTTAGTTTCTCCACCACTCTCAATGTAATAAATTCGCGGATTAAAATATTCCGTTTACGACCCATGTTTCACTGATTTATCAATAAAAATTAATTAATGAGTTTAAAAATTACGTTGTCAAATGTTTGTCAACTGTATTAAAATTAACTGTTTACTCATGGCCCAATTAGTAGGCCTGCGCACAACTACAACAATGTAACAATAGAAAAAACAACACGCGTTTTGTTTGTGTATACAAATGGTAAAAATGTCAAAAAGTTGTCAGCTGTCAAGAAATATGTGTTTTGTATTTATTTTGTTAAATGAAAAATTTTCAATCGAAATTATGGTAAAATAAGTTTGTTCTAAAAAAAGTGCTTAGAACTAATTGGGCGATAAAGGAAATGAAAAAGAAAGGACAATGGGAAGATTTTTTCTATATTTTATGTATAGAAACAATATAAATAAAATACATTTTTACATTTAGCAAAATTCTACCAGTATTTGCTGTTTGTGTTTTAAAATTTTATAAAAAAAAATAAATAAAAAACTAAAAAGCGGTCAGAATGGAGAACATTTATCGTCTCCTCGTCAGTGATGATACAGCAGCGCCAATGTATTTATCATTTGATGCCGAAAGTGCCATGTTCAAATAACGTACAAACTCTATTTAGTATGAATAAAGAAAAACTAATCTGGAGATAATCATTTGAACAGCACACTTAAGACTGCTTACTTTCCTCCTCCGCCTGCATATGGGTGTAAAGAAAAAAACGGAAATGCTTTACCAGAAGTATTCCCTTGGTCAACATATTCGTCTGTGGATATTTCTCTTCTGTTATTGAAATAAAAATGTTGACACTGATGTTGTTTTCTTTATTTTCTTCGTCACTTGGGAGGAGACGATACTCTCCATTGTGTCCGCCTTTTAGTTTTTTATATATTACTTATATTTTTTTATTTTTGTTCAAAATTTTTGTCACTATTATTAAATTTTATTTCTATTTTCACAATAAAAACAATTATTTTTTTTAAATCAAAAATCATATTAAAAAGTAAACATTTTTTAAATAAACACAATGACGTTAAAAAATTTAAATAACTTTTGACATTTTGCCCATTTATGCCTATGTATTATTATTAAAAACACAACTCTGCGAAAAATCAGCAGGCATTTCGAGCAGACCTACTAATTGGGCCATGTGTTTACTGATATGCAAAGCAAAGGCAAAGAAGAGTTGATAATAATGATATAACAATTCTACTGTGCTATCACAGTAGTTGATACTTCTTAAATTAGTAAAGTATAAATAACGGTAAAATAATATTGTTATCAGTGTTGCCGCGGCCTTTAAATTTTTGTAACCAAATTTTAGTAAAAAAGGAAGTACTGCAAAAAGGGTGTCATTTTGTGCCTAATCAATGAACAATGCTTTTACTTCTTCATTCATCTATTAAAAATGTTGTTGAAAAGCTTTTAGATCTATTATTAGAATTCCAATGAAAGAAATATCTTTTTTTTTCTTTGGAGAAAAATGTAACCAAAATGAAACCATGTAACCAATTTTGGTTAGAAATAACCAAAACAACAACACTGCTTGTCATCGATCTTATTTTTCTTATATTTCCATTACATTGTTATTATTATGGCATAGTCAATTTTTTTTTCTGACTTAAAAAATAAAAGTAAAATTTTAACTTATCTTTTTTACTTAAAAAATAAAAGTCAAATTTTAACTTTTATTTTTGACCGAAAAAATAAAAGTCAGATTTTAACTTTTATTTTTGACTTAAAAAATAAAAGTCAAATTTTAACTTTTATTTTTGACCGAAAAAATGAAAGTCAAATTTTAACTTTTATTTCTGACCGAAAGAATAAAAGTCAAAAATAACTATTATATTTTGAATTTTTTTAAAAAAGTCGTAACTGTTACGGTCCCTGCTTTTTACATAACTGACGCTTGTTTTCGTAATACGGAGTTGGAGTTTCGAAAGGGATTTTTTTGTTCGTAATAGAGAGTTGCCGTTACGAAAGGGATTTTTTGTTTTCGAAAAGGTATAAACAACTTCCGTTAATTCGAAACAAATAGTACGAAAATCGTAATACACAGTACAAATTGTTCGAACTCGTAAATTATTTCTTTCGAATCGTAATACGCGGTAACCCACCAGGTCCGGGTTCATTCCAACTCGATTAAGTATACGGCATTTGTCACCCCTTTTGGACAGTATGAATATTGCTACATGCCTTATGGGTTGCGGAATGCAACTGCGGTATTTCAGATATTTATAACTATGGTGCTAAGGTGCCGCTTATCGATTGCGATTCATAATAACCCTGTCCCCACGGACTCAAGGGATGTTCAGCGTTGTTTAGGATTATTTTCGATCTTCGTGCCATTTTTCAAGAATTGCAAGGCCCCTTACTAGAAAAGACTGTTAGTTTGAGTGAACGGAGTCCTGCACTGGAGCGTTCTGTGAGTTAAGGGTACCGTCTAATAGTATAGTCAATTACGTAATACTGAATTACATACTGACGCTCTTTCAAAAGGATTCGGATCGGTACTCCTCCTGAAACATTTATCATTCCATCCCGTTGTATATTATTCGAAATCTTCTTTGGAGGTTAAGACAAGGTACCACAGTTTTGAACACTTTGGCGGTCATATGCATTTTGAAGGTTTAGGATGTTTTAGAAGGGCGGGAAATTTACAATAGCTACTGATTGCAGTTCGCTGACGCTCACCTTGGAAGAAAATTAATTCCCGTGTTGCGAGATGGGCCCTAGAGCTCGAGAATAATGACTATTTGTTACAAAATAGAAAGGGCGACATGTCTTCTTTTGATGCAGCGGATGCCGGAACCTGAATGTTCCGGTCGTGCAGGGTAGGGATTGTGAGAATAGATTGCTTTTCCATACGGAGGAACAGGGGTAGAATCAATTGCATGTACCCTGGTTTCCGATATGAGGGAGAAGCTTATTCGATTCGAAGTGCATCTATCACGCATTGGAGTACGGGGAGACAACTGTAAATTTGAAAGGACCCGTTGATTTCGACACACTATATGTTGACCACTTTGAACCTTTACCTGCTGTAAGCTGAAAGAGAAGGCACGTATTAGTGGTAGTCGATTCGTTTACCAAACAGGGCTGTCAGATGTGGCGATTTCTCGCAAAACGTGGCGACTTATTAACCTTTTTGCCAATATAATTTTGTGTTTGGAGACATGGCGATTTTCCGAAAAGTGAGCGATTGTTTTGGCGAATTCTAAAAGGCTTTAGGCTTCTTTTTTTCTCCTTATTTAAATGAAAAATTTGTGAGTACGGGCATGGTTTTTACTTTGAATTGTTAACATTGGCATTAGCAGCCAGATGAAATAATCCGGTGTGTGACGGAAAGAACAAAAGCAGTGCGGCCTAAAAAACATTTTCGTCTGTGATTGCTGAATGATAAATTGAAAACATTAAAAATTGTTGCTATAGAGATTTGGAATAATGTTTAAGCTTTCTTAGATTTTCCGAAATTTTTCTCATCAGAAGTTTTTATATGTACAAGTATTTAAATATACACACAGTTTGCAATATTTCGAGTTTATATCATTTTCATATCAATCATCGGCTCTTAACGGAAAACCTAGTTAATTTTTAATTTATTTTGGAAAATAAATTCTAAAACTGCATCGTTTTCGATTGCATATGAAATTTAATTTCATAACTTTTAACAATTATAATGTATTCTGGGTAGTATACCGGGTCGTCCTCCATACAAAAAAAAAAATTTGTGCCAGTCAACCCCTAGAATGAAAGATATGTCAATGAAGTTTCTAAAACAGAAAAAAATTTTTTCGACAAAAATCTAAAAGAATTTAATTTTGGCGATTTTCGATATACTTTTTGGCGATGAAGGTGAAAAGAAATCTGACAACCCTGTTAGCCAATTTGTGAATCTTTGCCTTGGCAAAATATTTTGATCATTACAATAGACCTAGATGCATTATTAGTCATACTCGATTATTTGCTCGATATCGAATGCGGTGACTAGTCCCCTAGATGATATTTACTCTCAATGGTCAAATTGTTTACAAAATTATGACCGCATTAGATATCCAGTAAACTATCGTATTTTTCTGTATACGATAGACATTGACGTATCGAATGAAAACTCGAGATATGTTATGTCTTTGGTTCCTCGTTATCGAATGCTATCATCTTAAATTACCATACATTTCATTCGATATGGAGTTTCATGATTCCAAAGTAAATTTTTTTTTTTATCAATTTTGCTTGTTTTCGTATGCGGTGATTAGACCTCAGAGCTTCGCCTTGGTTGAATCTTTTAACTTAGAAATTTCGTTGGTAACCGGCACAGCTCTATTTAATTTGTAAGTTCTTTTTCTTTAACGTATTAAATTAAAACTCCGATATTGTAAATCTGTAACACGTTTTTTATTGGTCTATATTTTATTAAAAACATTTTTTGTTGTAATCTTTATATAATTTACGTTTTTTTTTTGTTTTTTGTTAAATATATAAATAACATGACGATTTGAAAACAGAAATTAAATAAGTGTACTCTTTTTTTAATGTAGTAGAAAGTGTTTGTTGTTGTTGTTGTTATTTTTGTTTTTTTGTTGTTATAAAAGCAATATTACAATAACTGTGGTAGTAGAATTGGCTCCTATAATAAATATTTTACAACTGATACCACTTTTTATCCTTGTATTTAAGCATTAAATTATGCGCTGTACCACTAAAATCTTGAGCTTGATTGGCCATGCGTTCGGCACGCTCTTCTAACAAATTCAACTTTTCACCACGTTCCATTGCCAATAGATGGGCACGACTTATTTCGGATGCTGCAGTAGAAGCTCTTTGATTCAGCTGATCTAGAGTAGGGCCCGGAATGTGTTTTGCAATAGAACGATTTGCTTTCCCACTTTGTTCTCCGACTTGATTATAGAAAGAAAGAAATTAAATATTATTTGCATATGAAACCGGTAGTACATTTTTTTTTTAAACTTACATAATTCTTCTCTATCCAAACTTTTGGCACCTCCGCCAAATAAACCTTTAAAAAAGCTTTCCTTAGGTTGTTCTGGCATCTCTTGAACTGTGTACAAGTTCCCCATCATTTCTAATATGAATTGACTGAAAAGATTAGAGAAGCCACATTTTTATAAATAAATATACTATGTATGTACATAACCTAAAACACATATAAATAATCGTATACTAAAAGTTTAACACTCTATTGATGCTTATAATCTCCGCATTCAAAATAAAATTGTATAATCTCTGGACACTTTCAGTTTTTTCATCTTGTCCTGTTTTAAAAAAAATTATTTTCTTAGAATCAAAAACTTCCTTAAGTGTTTATCTTATTAATAAGATTTCTATAACGCGCTAAACTCCCAATTTTTTATTTTTGATAAATTTAATTTTTTTTTTTTTCTTCATTATTTATTTATTGAATCTCCATATATTAAATATGAACTAACATTAATTAATCAAATCTTAACCTAATACGTTATTTTTTGTCCTGCCAGTGCCAGACAAAAATTTTCTTCATCGCGGGTTCTGTTCACTTTTATATCGCTCATCTAATTGGATAAGTGCTGCAGTGTCTCTTCTTCTTAAGCGAGTGTGGCCGCTATCATTTAAAATATTTCGTGCTAGTGGGTTCGGGTGCAATTCGAGCCTTTTTAAGTATTTTACTGCATATTTCGTAATCATAGTTTTAACTAATGGAACATTAAGATCCTTGTGAATATTTGAGTTTTTAACATACCAAGGGGCAGCTGTGATTATTCGAAGTAGTTTATTTTGGCGCCTTTGAATTTTTTCGATATTAGAGGCCGAGGCAGTGCCCCATAACTGAATACCATAGCACCAGATTGGCTTTAAGATGGAGTTGTAAAGAAGAAGTTTGCAGTCGAGACTAAGGACAGAGTTTCTTCCAATAAGCCAATGAATTTGGACGGCTTTTAGTTTCATTTGAGTTAATTTTGGCTCTATATGGCTTTTCCACGTTAAACGGCGATCTAGATCAATACCGAGGTATTTTACATGCGAATTTTGAGGTATTATTTGATTATTGATTTTAATAGGGGGGCATGATTCCCGACGCAAGGTGAATGTTATATGTACGCATTTTTGCTCATTGACCTCTATCCTCCATTGCTTTAACCATAGTTCGAGTTGAAATATATGATCCTGTAGGTATCGAGATGCTTCTTGACGGTTTTCGTGCACGCTCAAAAAAGCTGTATCATCAGCAAATGTTGAAGTTTGTGTGTAGTTGTTTGTTGGCATATCCGAGGTATATATTAAGTATAAAAGTGGGCCCAGGATGCTTCCCTGAGGGACTCCAGCGTCAATTTGCTGAGGAGAGCTTAAATAATCACCTTCTTTAATAATAAATTTTCGACCGACTAAGTAGCTTTCTAACAGCTTGTGTGTGTTTACTGGTAAGTTGACCTTCAATTTATGTAATAAGCCTTCATGCCAGACTTTATCAAAAGCTTGAGAAACATCGATGAAGAGAGCGGAACAATATTTTTTTTCTTCAAAGGCTTTTCTTATTGCGTTAACTATACGATGGGTTTGCTCAATTGTGCTGTGTTCTCTTCTAAAGACGAATTGGTGGTTAGGAATACATCTATTTTCATTTAAAATTGGGGTTAATTTTGACGCTAACAGCTTCTCAAACAGCTTTGATATATTAGAAAGTAAGCTTATAGGCCTATATGACTCAACTTTTGTGTGATCCTTTCCAGGTTTAGGTATGGTGACTAAGGAGACCTTCCACTTTTGAGGATAGTATTCAAGGCGTAAAATAGCATTAAAAATTAAAAGAATAATTTTCTTTGCTATGCTGGGTAGCTTCAAAAGCATTTTGTTGCTGATCTTATCAAAACCAGGAGCCTTCTTGGGGTTTAAATCACAAATAGCCTTTTCGATTTCTCTTATCTCAAATCTTAGCGGAACAGCTGCTCTAGCAGCAACAGGTGGTAACTCGACCGCAATATCGTGAGATATATTTGGGGTAAATACGTTTTTTAAATGATTGACAAACAGATTTCCTTTTTCAACATCATTTCTTGCCCAACTTCCATTCAAGTTTCTTAATGGTGGTTTAGAGACAACTGGCCTTTTGAGATTTCTAGCTGCACGCCATAATGAGTAGTTTGATTGTGGGGTTGCATCAAGTTCCTCAAGATATTTTTCCAGAGAAGCTGTTTTCTTAGTCTGCAGTAACTTTCTTACACTTTTTGTACACTCTTTAAGTAAGTTCTTAAGTTGAGGGGATCTGTGCAATTGCCACTCTCTTCGAGCCCTCCTTTTTTCAGACAAAAGATGCTCGACATCTGTGGAATATATTTTAATAGTTTTTGTTTTTTTTGGGGGCAATATTGGAATGTTGAACAGCTAGTTTCAGAAAACTGTCAAAATTGTCAATAGAGCGATCTACATAATCCGGTGTACTGAGCGCAATATTTTCTGTGCAGTGGGTACTGAGATATTTTTTATATTTTATCCAATTAATTTGCGTAGCTGTCGTCGGAGGTACAATTCTATTGGGGTTCATTATAGTAACAATTGTAGGTGTGTGGTCGGAAGATAAATCTAGGGAGGCTTCAACATGAATCGTTTCTATGGGAATGTTTTTAACCACGCCGACATCGATGACATCTGGAATTTTTGATGATCAGTGGGCCAATATGTTAATTGTCCGCTCGCTACCACATTTAAATCCATTTTAGAAATTGTGTTAAATAAAACACGATCCTTTGGTGTTATAAGTCGCGACCCCCAGAATGTATGTTTAACGTTATAATCGCCAGCGGCTAGGAAACACGGTCCTAATGATTTAAAATATTTATAATATTGGTCCTCCGATATTGAAAATCTAGGCGGGGAGTATAACGATGAAATTACTAGGTTTCTATTTAATTCCTCAACGCAAATGCTCGTTGCTTGGAGATAATCTTCACGATGATCACACATTAGAAAGTTTTTGACTCGGGTTTTTATTAAAATGGCAGAACCTCCATAAGCTCTATCTCGAGGGTCCTTGGTATCATATAGTATATAACTATTTATTTTAAACGTATTTCTTGAGGTCAAATGAGTTTCAGAAACCATCATGACTTCAATTTGTTTATTTTTAAGAAAGTATTCTAATTCATTTTTATGTTGGCGGATGCCGTTTGCGTTCCAAAAATAAATTTTTAAACAGTTCATGGTTTGTTAAGTACAGCTTGCAATAACATCGATTGCATTCTAAGCATTTCCTGCATCATATTACCCATTGTGTTAGTAAAATTATTGACCGTTTGCACTAATGTTTCCATGGTTTTTTCTAAACGACTTAAATTAGAAACTGGAGTTTCATCATTACTTGGCGAGGCACCTTGCATTGGCTCATGGTTTGATTTTAGGACGTTAGCGTAAGAGGTTCTGTTATTACTAGGCTGGGGGGCTTGAATTGCATTTGTGTTTACCTGATTTGTTACCTGCATTTGAGGGGGATTAGTTTTCGGTCCGACCGACTGCTTGACGATAGTATATACAGGGCATCCTCTATAATTGGCAGTGTGATTACCGCCACAGTTGCTACATTTTTTTACGTTGGGGTCGGTTTTAGACTTGTCGCAAAGAACTGTTCCATGTAATTCACCACATACTACGCAAACAGGGGTTAAGTAGCAGTATGCCTTAGTATGGCCAAATTCCTGGCAGTTTAGACATTGAACAGGACCATTTCTTTTGTGCGGCTCCTCAATAGTTACCCTTCTGTACAGAATATATTTTAAATTATAAATTGGATGCGTTTCATTTTTTTGAACTTAACGTCGCCGGGTTCTAGCTCCACTCGAAATAGTGGTTGGGAATTTTTTCCCTATTTTTGATATTTGATAAATACACTGAAATTTATTGTTGAGGGAAAAGCTAGTTCCTATGCCCATTTCACTGGTTGCTTAGGCCAAAGATATAATGCAAATAAAAGGTGGGGTGTCACAAAGCCATAGGACATAAAGCCATATGGCGTCAAGTCCCATTCCATTGAGTCATAAGGGCATATGCCATTAAGTCTCAATATAATTGGACTTAACGCCATAAATTTTTTCCGTAAAATGAGACATAAAGCCATATTTTTGATAATGATTGTATTTCCCCCTATTTCATTTAGAAAATGCTTTGTTGTTTCATGTCGCCCTGTTTTATGTCAAAAATGGCGGTATGAACTAAGTCCCCAATGAATTAACTCCCCAAACCCAAAATGAAGTAAGCCCCTAAATTTGGGGACGTCGTTCATTTATGGAAAAAACCCGAAAAAGCTACGCTAACTAGAGCTTCTCTGCATAGCCGGCCTTCGGCCGGACGCAATGATTTTCTCCTCTATGGTATAACAAAGACGCTAACTAAAGCTTCTCTGCATAGCCGGCCTACGACCGGGCGCAAGGATTTTCTCCTCTATGGTATAACAAACACCGGCTTCGCTAACTAAAGCTTCTCTGCGTAAACGGCCTTCGTTCGGAAACAAGACAGATTTTAGAAGCTTTACTTAGCGAAATCGGTACTTGTTATACCATAAAGGAGAAAATTCTTGCGTCCGCCAAAAGGCCGGCTATACAGAGAAGCTTTAGTAAGCGAAGCCGGTGTTTGTTATACCATGGAGGAGAAAATCCTTGCGCCCGGCCGAAGGCCGGCTATACAGCGAAGCTTTAGTTAGCGAAGCAGGTCTTTGTTATACCATATAAGCATTTGTAACGCAACACATCAAATGGGACATAACACCATAATGGCTTTATGTCCCATTCTACTAAAATTGATATGAGACTAAAGGCCATATCAAAATTATGGCTTTTTATCCGTTTGGATTGAGACATAAAGCCATTATGGCTTTATGTCCTATGGCTTTGTGACACCCCACCCAAATAAAACTGTAAATCGAATGAGAATTACAAACACTCAAGTTTTACCTGCATCGATTTCAAAGCTTAAACAAAACAACAACAATAAAATATATTTTCTTACATTCCTGACTACAATTGGTTGGTTTTTGCCTTTTATAAATAGTATTCTAAAAATCTTTTATTTTTGAAGCAAGTGGGAATTTTTCATCGTTTTTATAAAATAAATCTGTCTTTAAATAAATTTAAAAACGTGTACATTTTAATCCCTCTTCTTTTACTAGTTCGATATTTCAGAGCATCAGACATTGCCTTTATTATCGGTTTTGAATTGACATCTTTTTCTCGACATAACTAACAATTATATCAGCATGAAAGTTGCCATAGCTAAATAAAAAAATCCCGAAAATTCCCGCACAAATTTTTTTTCACAAAAATAAACAGGATCCCTGGATTATGCACTTTTCATAAAATAACTTTATAAAAAATCTGGGAATTTATTTCTCATAGCGAGAAACATTTATTATATTAATTTTCATATTATTCGAATTACAATCCTCAAAAGCTTTTATACTTTAATAGGCTTATTCCTTCAATAGTGCATAGAAAATATTCCTGGAAAATATTGAAGGAATACGTCTATTAAAGTATAAAAGCTTTTGAGGTTTGTAATTTGACTTAGAATACACATTCGAATAATATAAAAATTTACTTTTTAAAAAACTGGCGAACCCCTGCACACTTCGTAGTGCAAAAAAGAAAATAAGAAATCAATTCGAATTTATTTAAATCGGTGATAAATTGTTTTTATTGTAATGCTCTGTGGTACACAACAGTTCTTGTTTTTTCCATTTTCGGTGTAAATATACAAAACCGATGGTTTGCCAAAGCGCGAACGGGCTACATACAACTGTCCATGTGAGAAAACTGGATACTTTAAATTCACTCTACAAATTCCTAATGATTGGCCTTGCGCCTTATTAATAGTAACCGCAAACCCAAGACGAACAGGAAACTGAAGTCGTTTGAATTCAAATGGCATATCAGACGGAGACATTAGGATGCGTGGAATGAATACATATTCGCCTTTGAATTTTCCAGTTTCAATAGAAGCTTCAATTACATAAGCCATCAACCTTTTAAAAGCAAGTCTTGTGTCATTACACAAACGGGGTTGATTGATATTGCGAAGCAAAATAATAGTGACTCCAACTTTCAATTGGAGATTATGCGGAGGCAATCCTGGTAAATCCAACGAATTCAAAAATTCGGTTGGATAATTCACAACATCTTCTACATTGGTAACAGTATCCACAGACTTGTACGAAACCAATTCGGCAGGAATCTTTGATTGTATAGCCATATTTAATTCACTAACATCATTGTTCTTTGCATCTAAAATTGCTCTGTCACTCAACCATGTATGGCATGTATATTTTTCTATGTTAGGAAACACACGTTCAATCAATTCCTCTTTTGACTGTACGAAATGGCAAAAATAATTTGGCAATGTTATCAATCCAGTGTCATTAACAGGCGTTGCGCCATTCCCAATTTTCTGCAATTGCTTACAGAATTTATTTGGATCATTCTGCAACTGAACACGAACGTTAGTAGT
Source organism: Pollenia angustigena (assembly GCA_930367215.1). Lineage (NCBI taxonomy): Eukaryota > Metazoa > Arthropoda > Insecta > Diptera > Polleniidae > Pollenia > Pollenia angustigena. The sequence goes on from OV884059.1 coordinate 34,985,258, forward strand.
GAGTTTCAATGTTTTTACAATTCTCCATTAGCATGAAGACTTTAAGCAAGCGTTAATTTCATCGGCAGCTGTCGATCTAGGAATGACGGGCAATGTTTGCCTAAAATCGGCTGACAATAAGACCAAGGCACCACCAAACAACTCTGAATTACCTCGAAGGTCTTTCATTGTTCTTTCCAATGCTTCAACAGATTTCTTATTCGCCACAGTGCGTTCATCCCAAATAATGATACCGCAACGTTTCAAAAATTTTGCCGTTCCAGATGTTTTTGAAACGTTACATGTGGGAGTTTCATTAACTTGGTAATTCAATGACAATTTCAAAGCAGAATGTGCTGTGCGACCACCATCTAACAAAGTGGCTGCAATGCCAGAAGACGCCTTTCAGCTTCTCAAAATATTTACTTAAATTTGCAAAATTTTCATGCACGAAAAAAAATACATGTTTCGAAATGAAAGCAGTGTTCACTTAAATGGCTATAACTCATGAAGATGTGATACACAATACCTAAGTACCTAAATTAAAGTAATCGTTTGACTAAAATCGAATTGATAAGAATTTAAAAACTAATTGAATTTCCGTTTTTCAAAATATTAAGTCAAATTCGAAAAATTTCCATGAAAAAAATACATGTTTCGGAATGAATGCAGTGTTCACTGAAATGGCTACAACACATGAACCAATACACATTTGAAGACCGTTCATACATAAAAACTTTGCTTTTGATGTCACCTTCCACGTGAACTTTGCAGAAACAAAATCGGTTTACAGCATTACAGAGAACATCAATTACTAACACAATGCAACTTTTTTTTATATATACAGATTTACATTATGTATGGGAGCCCCCTTAATGAATGGAGAATGCGGGTAGATATGTTAGAAACAAATGGTGGGCATGAAATATGAAGTGGTGTCGATCATATATTTGACCCGTCTAGAGGCATCCTATTCGTTGTGGTTTGCCATTTTATAATATGTTAAACTTTGTATGGCAGCCCTCCTAAGGATTGATGAAGGAGGTAAGCGCCGGAAAAATTAAGGAGACTTTGTGGCGGTCATGGAGTTTTTTTCGTAAATTTTTTCCTGGGAGCACTTTGAGCTCGATGAGCATCCCCTTTCTCTTTCGTTCTCCCTGGAACTAATGAGATCTTTTAAAAAAGCAAGCCGTTTTTAGAACTTTACGTCAATAGAGAAATTGTCTAGCTTCGCCAGTAATAACAAACCGAGATGTATCCGATTTACAAATTAATATTATTTTTAATAAATAGTTAATTTTTGTTTGAATAATCATTTTTAAATACTTACCAAAACTCTGACGATATTGTAAACTTTTGTATTTCGGTGGGTGATGCCATGTACAAACCATGACCTTTATTACTAAAGCAAAATATTTTTGATATTCTATAAAATATTAAAAAAAAAAAACATTTTATGAGTGAACTTAGATTTTTTATGGTAATTTTCACCAAGTTCAGTTAAAACTAACTATAACTTTAACTTCCAGTTATCAATATGTTGTTGGCAGTTATTGCTGATTTATTATAACTGAACTTTGTGAAATTGGCCGTTAATAAAAGTATTTTTTTTTTAAATACGTACTGTGTTATATCTTCATGAACAATGATTTGTTGACCCCATATGGAAAGCATTGGATCCACAATTCCCTGTTTGCATTTGGTTTGAAAACTATAAGTAAAATTGTAAAATTACATCTACATAGAAATAAATGCATTGAATAGTTTTTTTATTCTTTTTAAAAATAATATTCAAAAGCCCCAACATTATTGTTTAATTCGATTCGAAAGAAAACACTTTAGGGCCATTATTACAACCTAATTATAAAGTTCCTGATAGTTAACGTGATTAAAAGCTATCGTGAGCGATAAAGTGACCATTTAGTTATCCATATGAAACCCTGCTAAATCCACATTTTAAGTAAATTAAGATTTTAATGCCGTGTGGTAGAGAAAGATACGACTCGTCGACCAGAATAAAGTTTTTCTTCAATTTGAGGCTTGAAGTGTGTAAAACCAACTATATTTTTGGTTTTTCTCTCAAGCTAATATGAAATATAAAGTTTTTTTTTCTCTCCTGTAAAATGTGTTGAAAGGGAGTTAGCCGGTTTGCATATTAAGCCGACGATGTGACATTTTGATACTGTCATATCGTCGCATCGACAAAAAAAGATATTTACTTCAATTTTGGACTCTTCAGAATATAAAATAATAAACCAAATATAAATAAAGGGTTTGCTTCTTAAGGTACACAGAAAAAATTATTTTTCCAATTCAAACAAAAAATTTGTAGAATCAAACAATTTTTTGTCTAAAATCGGTCCTACAAACAAATTCGCATATTCAAACAATTTGTTTGCATTTTGTTTATTGAAAAAACGCCGATTTTTTCAAACAAATAATTTTACAGAATCAAACAAAAAGTTTACTGAAATTCATATAAATTTCAAACAAATAATTTTGCTGAATCAAACAAAAAAGTTTTGGCACAAGCAATGACGCGCAAACAAGCAAGCACTGTTGGCGAAGATGAAGCAGAGCAGAGCGGCCGGCTGGCTTTGAGACACATTTTTTTGTTGGAATAATTTTTGAACGAAGTCATATTTATACTCACAGTGTTTTTCTTCATCATTCACTGTTGCTTTATCCTTTCCTTTGCTAATGAAGAAGAAATGTAACCAAAAACGGCGGCAGACCGACTCGATATGTTTTCCGCCATCATTCTATTTTTGTATTTGATGTATTTAAACAAACTATTTGAAAAAATTGAATACGGGATTTTGTTTTTTTTTTTACCAACTTTGAAACCAACCAAAAATTTATTTTGTTTCTTATAATGTGTTTTTTCTGTTGTTTAAAAAAATTAAACGTTTTTTTTACCTGCTATTGTTTTTGTTGTTTTTTTTACTACAAACCTCGTCACGCTATTTTTATCATTTTTCTTATTGCTGTACTTTTTTAAAGCGTCCAAAAGTAGACTGCATGTGTTTTTTGTTGTAGTTCTTATATTTCACATAAAGAAGTGTTGCTTACAATCAATAAAAAAATGCAAAAAGACGACAACATTAAAGAGCGTTAAATAGTTCATACAAAATTATGAAAACTTCAAACCAATAGCGCGCTTATTAAATTTTTGAAGAGTTGTCAACATTTTTGTTGGTTAAATAAAAATCAAACAAAAATATTGATTGAATCAGTAAAAAAATTTGTAGAAATCAAAAAAAATTTCGAACAAGCGTTTGTTTGAAAATAATTCGGCAATAATTTTTTCTGTGTAGAAAAAGAAAACATTAGAAGTTTTTTGACTGTCCTGCAAACTTTGCTGGAAGTAAGTTAGCAGGTTTACACCCCAAGGCGACAATATGACACTTTTACTGCTACAAATTGTTTGTAAAATTTAGTCAAATTAGCTGCCAAAGTAGATATTGCCCTAAAGTATGTTTTTCACAAATAATGAAACTTTAAATTTTAATCAATACTGCGTGGCGACTTTGTCTTATGATTTTCGAATGTGGTGTACATAATTAAAAGTTTAAATTTTTTCCTTACCTTAAGTTCATAATTGGTAAGAATTCTGTATCCAATAACATTTTCAGACTAGGAAGACTATGAACCATTAAATGGCCATTTGAAAGATAGGTTGCTAGGCAAGTTCCACCTAAATCGTAAAAGAAAATACATAAAATGATTTCAAGTATAACAAATAACAAAATATTTTATTTAATGCTAGGAACGTGATAAAGTTGTACGTCGTATGAACGTAGGACGCAACGCCGTAAAATTTTAGAAACACGCTTCACTTACCCACAAGTCTATCGTAAACGTATTTTGTTTTCTTTTGAAAATAATCACCCATATTGTGTTTGGCGTATTTAAAATACGCCTACGACTGTTTGGTAATAGAGTAAAGAGAACGTGAACTTTTTTCCTTTAATCTATTACCAAACTGTCGTAGGCGTATTTTAAATACGCCAAACACAATAAGGGTGAATCACCCTTGTTGTCTTTGGCGTTTTTGCGGCGTAAGCTAGTCGTTTTTTAAAAACGGTACCGTGATTGGCGAAAAACGCCAATGAATACGACACTTTTCAAATCTATTACAAAAACGACGTCAAAACAGTACCGTGTTTGGCGTATTTGTCTGTCAAAAGTGTAAAAAATTGTCGTTAAACATTTTGATCACGACGTTATTTAAATTATTTGAGAAATAATTTCAATGGAAGGAAATAAAATGTAAACATGCAAAAAATTTAATAGCATTGAAATATAATTTAGTTTTTATATGCTTGTTTACCTAACTCTGGTATACATTTTAGGATGAAGGTCACAACTGGCGCACAATTTGCGAAGTAAGTAGCAATAATGGAGCAAAAACCTTTTTTGGCAAAGGCCTTCCAAAAAAGTTTAAGCAAAAGGAATATTAAAGAGAAGTGGAACACCGCATCCCATTCCGGAGAGAGTTAGATGAAGGTATAAGCCGATTTTAAAATTTAAATTGAAGAAAAACTCCCTCATAACAAAGCTGAAAGCTATGCAACAGGTGGTGGGCGGTTCAACAAAATACACTTTCAGCTGTCGAAGAAGCAGCAATTGATCTATTAGACATGCATGCTATTGTCGAACATAAAGATCCATTTGGAATTAAGAGAAAGCGGAGGATTTCACCAGACCCCGAGGCAAATTTAGACACAATAACTGACATTACCGAAATTGAAAGCCCGTGTACTTCACCTGTGATACCTCCGCCTAGAAAAAATAAAAACCAAGAGAAACTAGGGCTTTTAGAACAGCAAGTAAAACTGCAAAAAGAGTAATGCTTGAATTTGAAAAATAAATTATCGGAATTGAAACGTTACACACGGAGAATGCTAAAGAGGAGAAATCGGTTTATATAAGGCGGAACTCTAAAGCAAAGAGAAAAACAGAAAAGCTCATTTAGAAATACGCAAAACTTAACTAGAAATTAAAAAAAAACTGGAACTTGAAGAGTTAATAAAAAGTAAAATGATTTAATTTTTATTTTGTTTTAATTAATCTAAATATGATCATGTAAATAGAACTACTTACATATATGTTAATGTTGAAATAAATAAAGACGCAAAACTATCCTTTTAAAATTGTAGTTTCAGCTCATAGTGAATAGAGATGAACACAAACTTAAAGTTAACATTTTCACAAGTAAAATAATACAAAAATTTTACCAACAATTTTACTATGCGTATTATTTTTAATTCAAACACTTGTTTGGCAGATCTTTAACAGGGTGTTTCAAAATAATTTAATAAAGTGTATTCTTTTACATTGTGATTCTTTTACAAAATATTGCTAGTCGAAAATTTTAGACGGTAACATAAAATTGTAAATACGACTGTAACTACGACACCTGTCGTTTTTCGACTACGCCAAACACAATAAGGGTGATTGAAACAAACAGCTGTTTTTCTCACTAAAATGTCTGTAACTTTTTTTGGCGAGTACTAGCAGTCACGTATGGAAAGTACTCGCCAATTTACAGAAAAAGTGTGTCTGTAAAATTTCTGTGAGAAAGTTTCCGCTTTAAAACGTCAAATAAACACCCGAATAAAAAATTTCAACACTAAAAAACAATTAAAATGCGAAGAATAATAATAACAATATTTTGGTCTTGGCACATTTTTTCATTGTTTAATTATTTTGCTTTTAACATTTTTATTAAATATACGAATGTTTTCAAACATTAAAGTCGGACTTTACATTATTTGGTGTAGCCGACGCACAGTAGCGCCCGTAGAGCAAACGAGGTTGCAAAAATCAAAATTTTCATGAGCACCGACGAAGTTTTGAATAAACTCATGTTATAGGAAACTTTTCAACGATTTCAAATCTGCCACTCTTAATAATATCACATTTTTAGTTTAGAAGATATAGCCGTTCAAAGTTGACCGACTTTCGGTTTTCAAAAAAACACACAATTTTTAGTAAATTTGTTGCGATTTCAGGTGTAATATCACGAAAAATAGGTAACGAATCGCCTTATTTTTTGTTTGTATTGATTGATGCATTTATTAAATGTGTAATGATAAAAAAAAAATGAACTGTTTGCTTTGTGTTTCTCCTGGTAAATCACTATTTAAAAACTATCCGTTTTTTCACTATTTTTCAACTTTGACGGAAAATAACAAAAATCTATATTTTTCTATATTTGCCATATTTGCAAAATCTGTTCTTTGATTATTTCTTTACATAATTCAAAAATTTTATCTGCCCGTACGTGCCCGTTTGGCTTCTAGAGGTAAAAAAGGTTAAAAAGACATGGTTGCCATACTAATATTGCGGTTTAATAAAATTCTTTAATTTGGCCCCTACAGCGCGTAGGATGCTCCTAGATGGGTCAAATGTATGACCAACCCCACTTTATTATTTATTGCCGAATTTCGGTTTTTTTAGTTATTTCAATAAACTAAACCATTTTTGAGTTACGCGAATATATGCTGTGCAGCGCCTTACATTTTCGAAATAACGGTATATCTTGAAAACAAGAGCTAATTTAAAAAAACGGTTAGCACCACTGAATTCAGCGTCCCCAATTAGGGTGAAATGCCAGGTGCGCGGCATTCGAGTTATCGAGTATTCGAGTTATTCGAGTTATTGAAGAAATAAGCTCAACACATTCGGCTAATTCGGCGAAATTATGACATTTTGAGTATGACATAACTTTTGAAAAAAAAATTTTAAAATTTTTTTTCGTTCATATATGTTCCTTATAAGATAAAAGGAACATTCTCACCAAATTTCATTAAAATCGGAAGGGGTCGTGTCCCACTCTTGGTCGTTTTGACATGGAATTACCCATATACCGAAAATACAGAAAATTGAAAAAATAAATTTAAAAAAAAAAAATTTTTTTTTTTAATTTGTTGGGTAATAATTTAGAACCCTAAAGAAAAAAAAAATAAAAACAATCTAAAAATGTAAAAATAATTTTTTTTTAGGTACCATAAAATTGATTTTTCTACTAATTTTAACTTTGATAACCCATAAGTAGGCCCCTACACAGCGTAGCACCCTTTTCAAATGCACATTTCATAGGCTGAACAGTTATCTATCATATGCTGTTTAAACTGTTCAATTACCTTATTCGGTTCAAAAGATATGATTTTTGCAACGAAAAAACTCAAATGGCGCCACTGTGCGACGGTTGTTTTTCGCCTCCGTCGTTGAAACTTATTAAATTTAAGTAAATTTTGGTCGCCGTCAGCGTATGAGTGACTGGCGTTCTCAACGCTTGTAATGTCACATCGGCTTCGAGTGCAATGTTATGACATTTATAACGTAACGACGAAATCTCTTTTGATAGTTTTCGACATGAGTTACAGACACACTTTTTTCTCGCTTTTCGAGAAACTACGGAATATTTTGTTTCACATATTTTCGAAGCGAGAAGTTCTCACTAAAGTTACAGAACATGGGTATTATTGTTTATTTCCTTGTGTATTGTTTACATTTTGTGAAAAAATTTGTTAAATTTTCAAATTCAATAAAAATCTAAATACTTAAAAAAAAAAAATACTTTTTTAAATGTTATAAAACAAAAGAAGTAAACACGAGGATTTTAAAAGGCGTAAGGAATTAGTGGAGCCACAAAAAATTTCCAATACAGGAAAAGATTTACCTTCTAAAGCAATTGTATATTTCATAAACAAACAAATTCCCTTTTTATATTTTCAACCAATAATTTTGACATTCACTCTAACTTTTTACAAAGACAAAATACATAGTATTAAAAAAAGGGATAGCTAGCATAACGCTATCTCATGATGCGGTCACCTGGATGAATTCGCCTTAGACGATACCGTCGTAGCCGGCGTACGATATAGAATTAGATCTAAGTCGAGCTACGCTTTTACGTTTACGCCTTCTATTGTGCGCCAACGTATCTACGTCGTGCGCTACTACGTTCATACGGTTCAATTGTGTTCCTACGGTAAATCGGTTAAATATGTTTATTATTATTGAGCCTTATTACGAGAGTCGTAGTGGTGCTCGAATTCGAAAGTCGTTTAAAACAATTTGTTCAAAATCATTTAATACAAATATACCTTTCATTGTGATAGTTTCTGCTTTGACTGCATAATCCATTTCAGATAATTGAATGCGATTAATACAACATTGATTTGCAATGTCGTAGACTTTAGTTTGTTTTTCGCTTGCAATGATGACATATTGTCTGTCCGCAATGGTATCGAGGCCAGTACTTACACTTCCACTAATACCACTGCTACTAGCACTAGTACTAACATTAGCACCAGATGTATTTGATATTGTATTGGCAGTTGTTGGTGTAAACGTAGGACTCGTGCGACTGCTACTTTTTGTTGGCGTTCCTTTTAAATTTCAAATAAGATTTAATACTTGTGAATTGAGTAAAAATTAAAAAAAAAAACTTCTTAAAACTATTTATACATACGATCTTTTTTTGCTTCTCTACTATCGTCTCGCCATGGTTCATATGAAAAGGGGATTATTGTGCCGAAAGCATCCAAAAATGACATTGATGTTATTGAACCTTTAAGTCGCAAAACAGGGCCTCCTATAAAAAATGTAGAGATTATTATAAAAAAGCCAGAATAATTATTATAATGTTTAGAGAAAGTCTAACTTTTTTGCAATATTTTATACACATGAATACACGCAACTTAATCAATATATTGCAATATTCAGGATAAGGAAATATTTGAACTTTTATAGTTCATAATATTTTCGAGTCTCTTTGATTTAAAATATGAACATTAAAAAGTTATATAAACAAATAATACATACATAAATAGATTCAATAGTTTTATCAATCCTAAAAATTTGATTTTTAAATCGCTTCCCAGTAAACCGAGCGATATTTTAACGATATCGAAACGATATCATATAGGTGATAGGGTATATCATTTAAGATCAGAAGTGGTAATCGTTTGTGAATCGTAAACAATAGTTTTTACGGACTATATTGTACCTTTGCTTATAAAGTCGTTTTCCTATAAAATTTTCAATAAAAATGATAACGAAACCGAATTTTATGTTTTTTTTTCAAATGTTTATTTTATAATTGGAAAGAAAATATTTGGAAGCAGTGAGGGCATAACGATATAATATTATTATCGCCGTAAAATATAATATCGTTTTTGCAATTGTATCGTTCTACGGTTAATTGGCTTAGGCGGATAAATTTACACAAAGTGTATGCACTAGAGAAACTTTGCTGGCTGTCGCTTTTTTATATATGTATATGGGTATGTCTTCTATATTGATGTCAAATCCATGTCTTTATAGTCAAATCCATATAACTTCATACAAAAAAAGGGACAGCTAGATTCCTAGTGCTGCTACCTTGTGTAAATCTACCTTGCTTCTAAATATCCAAGTTGTGTTTTGGCTTTACATGCAGGAAATATGTTATGTTTACACTCTTTCTTCATAATCTGTCCATTACAATCAATTGTAAAAGGAGTATTAAGTTTTTTTGTTAAGCAAATTTTAAGACATTTATGGGAAAATGCGTGGTAATTAGGGTATTCATTCGGTTAACCGTCAACCGGATAACCGATTAATTACTACCCGATTAACTGATCGGTTAATTTCAAATTGGCTTTTTTCGATTAACGATTAAACCGGTTAATTTCAGTCGATTAACCGAAGTAACAAAATTTACAATATTTTGTAGTATTATAACATATTTGTTTTGTGTTTTTAATTATTTGTTTCGTCCATAGCTGTAAGATATGAATTAAATACAAAATTAAAATACTTTTTTTTAATTTTAATTTCTATTTTATAAAATAAAATAAAAACAATTTCAGTTTAAGATTTTTTGTTAAAATATTTGTGGTATTAATTCTTATAAAATCGAATAAAATTCTGATATATTTAGATATTTTTTATTAAAATGTACTATAAAAAAATTATTCGAACTTTTGAATATTAAATAAGTTGGATTCTCAAAAATTTTCTATAATTCTTTTTATATTCAAATATTCTAAGCTGCACAGAAAAAATTAAAAATTTTCTCTAATCACCAATTTTATACCAAATTCATAGAATCAAGAAACCCATTTGTTGATTTTGCACCTATTACCAAAATGATTATATTGATTACTAAAAATTTTATATTTTAAGGATTTTTTTTTCAATAAATGATATTTTTAATTTTAATTACAAAAATTATCAAAAAACTTTGCCGTTTCAAACAATGTGTTGATTGATTTTGACAATTTCCAACAACAATTACACAAGTTAAAATTATTTTATTTTAAATGAAATAATTTTTTGTTATTTGATTATTGTTTTAATTCAAAATAAATTTTAAAACAACTAAAATGTTAATTAAATCAAAATTATATTTTTAATATTCGTTCAACAAAAAAAAAAATAATTGGTTCAATCATTACATTAATTAAGTTTAAATACATACTTTTTAAATAATTTTTTTAATTGATAAAAAATTACTAATAATTTTTTCTGTGTGAATATATTCAAATAAAAAAAATTTGATTTGTAGCTTTAGAATTTTTATTCAACAAAATTGGTAGAAAATAAAAATATTTAAACAAAAAAATTTTAAATACAAAAATTTCTATTAATTTTTTTTTAAATTTTTCCTTGAAAAATGAGGAAGGCAATGTAATAAAATAGTGGGATAAAAAAAGTTCAGCTCCATTTTAAAATACAAGCATTAAAAGTAAAACGATATCGTATTTGAAAATTTAAAAAATTAACGATATTATACAGTTATTGGTTACTTAACTACCACAAGGTTATTTTCCATGGCATTTAGACATAAATTCGGCGGAAAACTGCCCAGAAACTAAAAGCAATATTATATTCCTTGAATTTTGGTAAAGTGCAATTTGTGAGGTTGTTGAATTACTCGAACCGAATGTATGTAAGACCATGGACTGAGCTCTAAACACTTTGTAATAAAACTTCCTTGCTATTGTTTTCCAAACAGAAACGTACAGTTATGTGCTAGAAATCAATTTAAATACCACTCTTACTTATTATATAAAAGGTAATAACGTTTATAAACTTTTTTTTTAAATTTTGGAATAAAAAAAACGATAATAATTCTTATATCGAAGAACAGATTATGAGTAATTCAAACAATTTTTGTTGAATTAAAATATTTAGGCATTTTTTTTAAATTATAAAATTTTTTCATACGAAGTCTGAGATTTTTTTATTCAATAAGTTTTATACAAATTTATTTTATTTGTTTCTTCTAAATTAAATTTTTTTCAAACAAATTTGTGTGCTTTTCTATTGATTTGAATATATTTTTAAAATATTAATTTGAATAATATAAATTCAAATAATAGTGAATTTAACTTCCAAGAGAAGAAATAATATTTGAAAGACATTATCGTAAATTATTTTAAACTGATTCTTATTTAATTTAAAGAAGTATTAAATAAATTTAACATATTTTAATTTTTGAAAAACAGTTACAATTGTAAATAATTCATTTTGAGCCAATATTTAGAAGAAAATTATTTAAAATGAGCAGCTATGGTTTCGTCTCATATACAAAATGTATTTGTTTAGAAAATATTTTTTAATACAAACAAAGAAGGTGTTCAGTCATCTTCATTTTAACCTATTCTCCGCCGACCGATGACTAAAATTACAATATTTTTCAATGTTTTTTTTTTATCTTCATCATCGATCAACATGAATGTGGCGAAAAATGGGTTGAATATTTGATTGCCAACACCTTTTTTTGTTTTAGTTATATGAAAATCAATTAAAATTGTTATTGATAATCTTTCATTCTTGACGTGGCTCGGGCTCGAACCCTGGCCTGTAAGACGGCAAATCCATCTGAGGAGATCGAGTGGTTGCGATCGAAACATGTCATGGTAACCTGCCGGCCAGGGTTCGAGCCCGAGCCACGTCAAGAATGAAAGATTATCAATAACAATTTTAATTGATTTTCATGTTGTAAAATTCCTTTCTTCATAAAAAAAATTTAATAAAAATTAAATTTCATGAACTTAAGCCTAATTAAAAATATTAAAAATTTTAAATTTTATTTAGGATATTATGACGATATGACTTGATACCACACCTTGTGCATTAATTGGAAAATGCATATTACATATTTATGAATTGTTTTTTTTTGCTTGCTCGTTTTAGTTCAAGAATTGTTGTTTGGTATTTTATTGTTTTTTTTTTTTAATTATAAACTCCAAATAATAAGCAATTAATGCATTTTTATATATTGAAATTACTTAATTTATAAAAAAAATTTATTAATCGGTTAACCGATCAAAAACTAAATTAACCGATTTTTAACCGGTTAAACCAAAACCTCGGTTAATTAATCGAGCGATTAACCGATTAAAGCAAAAGGTCGATTAAATAAATACCCTAGTTGTAATAATAATAAAAAAACATATGGAAAAATCGTACGTTCGCGATCGGTAAATAAGCCAATTAAACAAAAACCAAGAGAGATATTTTATTTTGTAAATACTGGAAGGAGACCTTCATTAATACACTTTTAAAATAAATTAAACACTTTTGAATATTTCGTTCCATTTTCCAGATTTTTAGATTTCACTACTGTCAGCCAGGGTTGTGAACTATTTCTAATCAAAAAGCGCCGTGTCTCCAATCAAAAAGCGCTAAAAAGCGCTAAATAAAATTTAAATAAAAAACTTAATGACATGTTTAAGATCCAAGTTTTATTAGTAACACTGGCCGTCAAAAAAATCGTTTTAAATAAAAATTTATGAAAAACAAAGATACTACTGCGCTAAATTCAAATCCGTTTTCAGTTGTTTCTATCATGTCTTGTTCTTTTATGGGCTAGTCTTATATTTTGACCGAAATAAGGCATTTATGTGCTACATATGTTTTATCATAACTTGAGAACGATATTGATATTTTACAAATAATTATTTTATATTTTTCCATGCAAATTAGTATTTTTATCATTTATCAGAAATCCAGGTATATTATGAATAAAAAAAGCAAGAAATCAGTAAACAAAATGTTAACTAGACGTGATTGAATAAGCTATTTGCATTTAGCACGCTAAAGTGAATTAAAATCACATAATCAAGTTCTCTAGATCGACTTTTTTTTAGTTTTTTGCCGAGCAGTGTTAATAAAACATTAATATTTTTAAAAAGCCTTTTCTGATATTTAAGGAAGATTAAAGTAATATAATTTCAACTATACACGGAAAGAATTATTTACTAATTCACCAGAAAATATGTCTTGAACCACGAAAATTTTGCACTATTCTCGTCCAAGCCAAAAATTTCTTATTGTATATAAACATAAGCAAAAAGTTGTGACTCAAAGCGAACTAAAATTTACTAAAATACAGCTAAAAAATTCATTTTATAGTTGATTAAATCAAGTTTTCTTTGCTTTTTATTTTACAAAATCAGAAGAAAAGCCTAAAATTTTTCCATAAAAACGTATAGCACTAGTTAGTTTATAAAAAAAAACTTTGTTTCTTGATTCTATTTTAAAATCAGACTAATATTAAATAAATGCTTCTTGAAATTTTTGATCATATACCAAAAACGTGAATTTTTTAATCATGAGAAAATGTTTCTTTATTTAAGAAACTTTTACTTAATACGAACAAAATAAGTTAAAATCAGTTATTTAGTTTTGAATTTTCTTGTTTTAAGAAACGAAATGGACTTCTTTAGAAAATAAACTTCTTTCCTTGTATAGAATGCTTTTCAGAGTAAAGTATTTTCAAAACGGAAACAAATTTTGTTTAATGTATGCAAATAAAAGTACAAAAATGTTGGTTATCAATAAAAGCGCTAATTTAGCGCTCTTTTTAAAAAAAGCGCTAAGGAAAAAATATGCGCCTTTTCGACAGTTAAAAAGCGCTTAATCTAGCGCCAAAGGCGCTAAATTGGCAACTCTGCTGTCAGCCAAAGTTGACTTCTATTTTGCGTACGTTCGTGACCACATGTTTATAGCTATTATTATGAAAACTTAAAATCGATGAAATCCATCTTTTGCACTTAACATAGAGCTACCCAAATGCTATCGAATCGCAAAAAAAATGCTGGGAAAAGTTTTGTTTTCTATATTATTTGTACATAAAAAGCGTACGAACGTACGTTCGTGACCCCAGGAAATGCCCATATAGATTATTAAATATGATAGCGAAAAATAAATTTTATAGATTAAACAGAGACTTGAGAAGTGACGTTTTTTGGGTAAAAGTTAATATAGTTAGTGGTTAAAATTAAAGGCAGTTGAGGTTTTTGTTCATATCCAAGCCGTTTATGTCCTCATCATATCTGAAATCGTTAGAAAACCCATTTCAACCAACACTCGACTCGGACATAGTAAAATCAACTTCAAAAACTGAGTGCTTTTCGTATAAATTTTACTACACGTTCAGTCACTTTTGTTGTAAAAACAGTACACAATTCTTAGTTATTTTTAGAAGAACTTCTGGAATCCATCAAAATAGATGCGAAAAAGCAGGTATTGGGGTCCAATGACCAGGGAGGGTTAAAAATGTCTGAAATGGACAAAACTGGAACCAAATTTTTTGAAGTTACCCTTCATCCTAAATTCTAAAAGTTTATTTATTTTTTGGCTTTAACTAAAACCAGGGATATAGCTTTGAAAAATTTTAGCTTAAAGGGGAAAACAGGGTAATTATTTTTACATTTTGATACTTTTTTAAACCATTTTATTTAATTTCGCGCAAACTTTATACTCATGCTTAACATACAGGCAGCAAACAAAAACAGTACATTTTGGGGAAAACAAGGTAAAAATTCGTACATTTGGTACTTTTCTTAAACATATTTTTTTAAAAGCTATATTTTCAGAATCTATTCAGTTTGATCATAAGTGAGGCCAAAAGTTCGCGTACAGTAATGTACTTTGTCGTATAATTATACTAGCGAACCCCTGCACACTTCGTAGCGCAAAAAAGAAATCAATTCGAATTCATTTCAATCAGAGATAAATTGTTTTTATTGTAATGCTGTATACAACATTTCTTGTTTTTCCATTTTCGGTGTAAATATACAAAACCGGTGGTTTGCCATCGCGCGAACAGGCTACATAAAACTGTCCATGTACGAAAACTGGATACTCTGAATTCACTACAAAAATTCCTGATGATTGGCCTTGCCGAACAGGAAACTGAAGTCGTTTGAATTCAAATGGCATATCAGACGGAATCATTGGGATGCGTGGAATGAATACATCTTCGCCTTTGAATTTTCCAGTTTCAATAGAAGCTTCAATTACATAAGCCATTAACCTTTTAATAGCAAGCCTTGTGTCATTGCACAAACGGAGTTGATTGATATTGCGAAGCAAAATAATAGTCACTCCAATTTTCAATTGGAGATTATGCGGAGGCAATCCTGGTAAATCCAACGAATTCAAAAATTCGGTTGGATAATTCACAACATCTTCTACATTGGTAACAGTATCCACATACTTGTACGAAACCAATTCGGCAGGAATCTTTGATTGTATAGCCATATTTAATTCACTAACATCATTGTTCTTTGCAGCTAAAATTGCTCTGTCACTCAACCATGTATGGCATGTATATTTTTGTGCTATGTTAGGAAACACACGTTCAATCAATTCCTCTTTTGACTGTGCGAAATTTCAAAAATAATTTGGCAATGTTATCAATCCAGTGTCATTAACAGGCATTGCACCATTCCCAATTTTCAGCAATTGCTTAGAGAACTTACCAGCAGATGGATCATTCTGGTACTGAACACGAACGTTAGTAGTGAGTTTCAATGTTTTTACAAATCTCCATAAGCATGAAGACTTTAAGCAAGCGTTAATTTTATCGGTAGCTGTCGATCTAGGAATGACGGGCAATGTTTGCCTAAAATCGCCTGACAATAAAATCAAGGCACCAGCAAACAACTCTGAATTACCTCGAAGGTCTTTCATTGTTCTTTCCATTGCTTCAACAGATTTCTTATTCGCCATAATGCATTCATCCCAAATAATGATACCGCAACGTTTCAATAATTTTGCCTTTCCAGATGTTATTGAAACGTTACATGTGGGAGTTTCATTAACTTGGTAATTCAATGACAATTTCAAAGCAGAATGTGCTGTGCGACCACCATCTAACAAAATGGCTGCAATGCTTAAATTTGCAAAATTTTCATGCACGAAAAATACATGTTTCGAAATGAAAGCAGTGTTCACTAAAATGGCTATTACTTATGAATCAATACACATTTGAAGACCATTGATACATAAAAACCTTGGTATTGACGTCACCTTCCACCTAAACAAAATCGATTCACGCATTACAGAGAACATCAATTACTAACCCAATGCAACTTATTTTTATATATGTATATAGATTGTTATACATATATTCTACCTGTTATTAAGGGTATAAAAAGGGTGTTATTAGTCAAATTAAAAATAAAACACTACATACCATTTATGGTAACCAAAACTGGTTGTGATTTGCGGGCTTCCCGATCAGGCATGCTAACCACTAGTGTAAGTATTGAACCAAAACTAGTACCTATCCATAGTGTGGGTACTAGTGTTAATATATCTGAAATTGCAAATATATGTTATTTAAACCTAAGCGCTTCATCAACAAGTTGTGCTAACTTACCACTTCTTTTAACAAAAGTTTCAATAAAAGCTAAACATGTAACAGATTCTGCGGAAGACATGTCTATACTTGACATAGATGATGATCTCGATCTGGAAAATGTGCCATCCACTTTGTCTGTAATTATTTTACAAAAAAATTGTTAAATAATTTTCCACAATAAAAGTTCAGACAGAGAGTTTTATGTATGATTTATCTTTTTTTTCATTCTTGGAATTGATCGAATTTGTATGATGTGAATAAAGATTTATAGATTAAAGATAGTACGAGTAAATGCATAGATTGGTTGATAGATAAGAAGAGTATAGTATAGATACAGAGTATGTGTGTAGTTTGTTGGATATTGAAAATGGAGGAATGTAATTGTTGGTGTAATAATAGCACTAATGGTTAAAATAAATAACATAGTAGAAATGTGTTAGATGGGATTGTGTTAACTAATGTTTATGATATAAATGCTAGAGAAGGTGAAGTGTGACTACATAAGTTTTATTTTCTTTTATAATTAGATTTATCTTAAAACTATTTTGAAATAAATGTGTACAATGCAATACAAGCAGACGACATATGAATTGAAAACCATAATTTCGAATGGACAATATCAAAATATAGACTCATAGATATTTAAATTTCAAATAAATATTTTTAAACTTTAGCTTTAGTAGCTGTGGTCAATTTGAATTACTGGGTCCATAAAATAAAACATACAGTCAGCGTCAAAAGAAAGTGTACACCGAACAGTTCCACATTTATAAGTCCGTAGATGTTAAAAGGGGAGAGTACAAAAAATCAGTTTTTATGTTTTTGAAGTGTATTCAGTACTTGTTTATTTTAATAAAAAAAATTTGTCATTTATTTCTTCTTCATGTTCAAATTAACATTAATCTCAGAAAACGCCTTATTTTACGCGTCAAAAAAAAGTGTACAATCTCATATTATTTCCATGTTCCTTCGTCATAAAGGTAATTTGGCCCCTAGTTTTTTGTTTTTTTCTTCTTAAAATCATATAACGGATGTTTAATTTTCTTTTCTATCTATACTGATCAATTAAAAGTCATGTTAACTTTAGTTTGTAAATAATAGTTAACTTGGGAAAGCAGACTACAGTAGAAACTCGTAATTTAGTGGTAAAATTGACATCTGAAGGCAAATCTTTGAGAGAAATTGGCATTACTATTGGCAGATGTCATAATTATGTGAAGAAAATAATAAGGTAAGTACAAAAATGTGAAAAATGTTAAAGAACTTCCACCCTCTAGCAGACCTAAAACTTTGTCCGACGTGGAGAAGAGGACAAAAGTGCGAAGAGTAAAGGCTAATCCCTGGCGCAATACAGTAAAAATAGCAGAGGAACGAGCAATAACATTAGGAGCAAGTGTTAGCTGCAGTACTGTTCGCTAAGTACTACATGAACATGGGATATATCGTAGTGTTCCCAGAAAAAAAAAAACAATTTGTATCTGTAAAATTCAAAAAAATCGTCTGGAATATGCGAAAAAGCAACAAAACAAAAATATTTTTTCTTCTGGGCCAAAAAATATTAATTTATCTTCGTTTTTATGCTTTTTCGCATATTCCAGACGATTTTTTTGAATTTTACAGATACAAGTGGCTTTTTTCTGGGAACACTACGATATATCCCATGTTCATGTAGTGCTTAGCGAACAGTACTGCAGCTAACACTTGCTCCTAATGTTATTTCTCGTTCCTCTGCTATTTTTACTGTACTGCGCCAGGGATTAGCCTTTACTCTTCGCATTTTTGTCCTCTTCTCCACGTCGGACAAAGTTTTAGGTCTGCTAGAGGGTGGAAGTTCTTTAACATTTTTCACATTTTTGTACTTACTTTATAATTTTCTTCACATAATTATGACATCTGCCAATAGTAATGCCAATTTCTCTCAAAGATTTGCCTTCAGATGCCAATTTTACCACTAAATTACGAGTTTCTACTGTAGTCTGCTTACCCATGTTAACTATTATTTACAAACTAAAGTTAACATGACTTTTAATTGATCAGTATAGATAGAAAAGATAATTAAACATCCGTTATATGATTTTAAGAAGAAAAAAACAAAAAACTAGGGGCCAAATTACCTTTATGACGAAGGAACATGGAAATAATATGAGATTGTACACTTTTTTTTGACGCGTAAAATAAGGCGTTTTCTGAGATTAATGTTAATTTGAACATGAAGAAGAAATAAATGACAAATTTTTTTTATTAAAATAAACAAGTACTGAATACACTTCAAAAACATAAAAACAGATTTTTTGTACTCTACCCCTTTTATCATCTACGGTCTTATAAATGTGGAACTGTTCGGTGTACACTTTCTTTTGACACTGACTGTACATACATATATATGTACATTGTACATACATACACATGTATATACATACATAGTACGTACATATACTATATACATACCAGAGAATGACATTAAGATTTCGAAAAAGGAAGTATGTACTTAAATATTCACTATTTCTTTTTGTTATTGGATATACCCTTATTTTTAACACAAAGAATAAAAATAAACTATTTATTTGTTGTCAAACTGTATGTATGTGCATTAGAGTGCTCAAAGAAAATGGACTTGCGAATTTTGATGTTTTGGGTTATTTAGATCCCAGGTGCATATTAAGGTTAATCTCCATTTTTTAACTGTTTTGTCTTCATATGACTTTAGAAAATATGTTTCTCCTTTAGAGTATATTTTTCTCAAGTTTTATAAAAATCGTCACAAAAATATAAAATATTTCGCTATCTTTCCTTTAGAAATTCCAAATATGTTTATGATTTAAGGGTTAATGTTTTCAGATTTAAATAAAACACAGTAAGGAAATTAGGCACATTCGCCAAAATATGGCAAAAAATCCCATCTGAAATTTTTTTAACAAAATTTTTTAAAACTTTAAAAATGGAGTTTTGAAACTGCCGTTAAAAAAAATAATTTTTATTTGGTCATTCCTGCGAATAGATTCACGGTATCCTACGAAGACAAAAACTCATATACAATAAAATACGGTAATATTTAAGTTAGAAATAAGCTATTATTCAAATACCTCTCGAAATATGTTAATTTTGTTTTTAGATTTTATTATCACGTGGCCTAACATAGGGTCTTCACCTGACAATTGTTTGTCATAATATACGTC
Source organism: Pollenia angustigena (assembly GCA_930367215.1). NCBI lineage: Eukaryota > Metazoa > Arthropoda > Insecta > Diptera > Polleniidae > Pollenia > Pollenia angustigena. Next base: position 35,005,070 of record OV884059.1, read on the forward strand.
AAACTCCATATAAAAAAAAGACGCTGACAAAAATTTTAAAGTTTTTTTATATGGACTTTGACGTTTGGTATGACAAAAAATTGTCAGGTGAAGACCCCATGTAAGACACGTTAATGGCATGGGGAAATTTTGATGTTGTCTTTTATCCGGTATGTCACAGAATTTGTACGAAAGTAAAAATTTACACATTTTTTAATTCGTACCGTTTTTGGGTTGCTTGTTTGAATAAAAAAAAAACAATTTTTTTGCGGTTTCCATTTTCTGGAAAAGGTAAAACGTTTTCATTTTAATTTTCGTTCGAATTTGGCTTCTCATTAGAACGATAGTTACGTACACATATTGATTCTTTTACATTTAATTACAAAACAAATTATTTTATTGCAAAATTTTTACTGAAAAAAATTTATTTTTTTCCCGTTATAAATGCACCATCAAAGTTCAACGTCTTTGCGGCGCCAGTTAACGTTATCCTATTATCTTAATATTTTACACAACGTATATCTACAATACATAGAACAATTGTACCTTTACATTTTTTTCGTCCATACAATCTTGCATACTCAAAACTTAAAGCAAACATGGATCAACGCATCTGCCTTAAAAGTAATAAATTTAACACATGTACGAATAAAGGTGGATAATTTGTTGAGAGACCTCTGAGCCTCTGATCAACATCTACCATCTACTTGCGAAGATGTCAACATATTCTCATAAGAAAAACAAAGGGCAAAAAATCAACATCTTAACAAAATGTTCCTGTCTCATTTTATTCCATTCAACATCTTCTAAGGCCATAATAAACCACACAAAATGCTTGGCAAACACACACATTGTTACCGTTTGGCGTTTGCCAATAAAAAACACAAATATTCTCCGTGCAAACATTCATTTTTATTTTTCTTTTGTTTTCAATGAATGCAGATGCCAATAGTGCTGCGGCAATTTTGTTGCTTTTTACTTAAAACGGACAAGAAATTATAAAATAAAGGCAAGCAATTTAAAGTAAAAAGTGATTTAAACAACGAGCTGTTTTGTGGCAAGCAATATTCTACTAAAAAAATTTAATTTAATATAAAAATTAATTGAATACATTTAGCATTAGACGCCACAAAAAGTTTGAAAAATATCCAACATGTCTGTCAAATATTAAAAAATTTTAATATTTCTGCAAACATTGCTTCAAATGTTTGTCCAAACAGCAAACACCTAAATTAACAACACAAAATGTTTGTACAAACGTAAAATTTTGACATGTTTGCCAAGCCATTTGTGAGGTTTATTATGCTCTTTAGTGTCATCACTAGAAATGTGCCAAAAAATTCTGCTATTACTGTGGCATCACCGACAAAATTAAAGAAACTTTTTTTGTTTCTACCCTAATAGCCTTTCCACACTTGTCAACATTTTACATTTAACATCTATTTGCGAAGATGTTGGAATTTTCCCATAAGAAATACATAGGGCTAAAAATCAAAATTTTTCAACATTTTTACAGAATGTTACTATCTCATTTTGTTCCATTTTACATTTTTCGATTCTTTTAGTGTCATCACTAGAATAGTGGCAATAAATTCTGTTATTATTGTGGCATCACTGACAAAATGGAAGTTGCTTTGAAAGCAGCGTTACCATTTCTCACGTTTTTCCTTTTTTGCAAGCCTTATTTTGCTTAATTTTGCTAAAATTATTAAACGAAATGAATTAGAGATACATTTTGGTGTCATCTTTTGAAATGTTGAAACTTTTGTAGAAAAAAAGTATTTAAAACAAATAAAAGTCTTTTTTTCAGAAATGGTGACATTTTTTATTGATAGTAGATGTTAGATGTTTCAAGTGTAAACGTGTATTTCACATTTTCAACATATTCCATGCGTTCCTCAGAAATGTATGCAAGTGTACAAAGGGTATTACAGAATGTTGCTATCTCATTTTGTTCCATTTTACATTTGTCGATTTTTTTAGTGTTATCACTAGAAAAGTGGCAATAAATTCTGTTATTATTGTGGCATCACTGACAAAATAGAAGTTGCTTTGAACGCAGCGTTACCATTTCTCAATTTTTTCCTTTTTTGCAAACCTTATTTCGCTTAATTTTGCTAAAGTTATTTAACGAAATGAATTAGAAATACATTTTGGTGTTATCTTTTGAAATGTTGGCACTTTTGTAGAAAAAAAGTATTTAAAAAAATAAAAGTTTTTTTTTCAGAAATGGTGACATTTTTTATTGATAGTAGATGTTAGATGTTTCAAGTGTGAACGCGTATTTCACATTTTCAATATCTTCCATGCGTTCCTCCGAAATGTATGCAAGTGTACAAAGGCTTTAAAGGCATGGTGAAATAATACAGGTAGCAGCATTACGCCAGATGACGATTTTTTGCTCTTGCATTGTTTGTCCAATTTTATGTCAAAGTTTTGTTTATCAGGGGTGTGATGTTAATCGAAAACGCAAAACGCAATAATTTTACATGTCGTTTTTTAACAAGATTTCTGTAATAAAAGAATTTTATGGCAAATATTATACAAATATTTATCTATTAAACAGAATTTTATAAAAAAAATTATAAAAATTTGATTAAAAGTATATTAAAAACAACTTCCAAATTCTTGCGTTTTGCGTTTACGATTTCCATCACACCCCTGTATGTTTACAAAAATTCCAAGTTTTGTGCTGGGATTATTGTATTTTTTTAAAGTTTTTGATAATTTTAAATTACATTAAATAATATATTGACCATCATTATATTAAAATTGGCTAAAAATTTTTTGACGTAAGCTGGACATAATTTCTTTTTTTGTTGTATTTGTTGCCGTAACAATGCCACCTGCTTATTTCATCATGGTTTCACATATTCTACATCTTCCATGCATTTCAACTGAATGTTGGTCGGTGTAAAAAGCCTATTAAGGCTCAGTTAGCCGGCAATTATAACGATAATAGTTAGCAGTAAGAAGTTACGTCTCAATCTGTAAGAAATAGATTGGTCTTACTTTTTCACTGTAAGGTTAAGTTACTGTTACTCCCGGCTAACTGAGCATTTAGAGTTCTATAAGCTACATGTCTTTTACAACAATTCAAGTTTTTGTAGAAGATAATGATGATGAAATTATGTCGGTAAAATGTGATGCTTATATTGACTGAACTGCAGTTAATATACATATACACATGCTTGTGTAATTTTGTTTTGCTTGTAAGATTTTGTTTTTGCTTATTTGAGGAAAATTGTTCAATTTTACGTAATGTACAATTATATCGCCAATGTGTATGTTATGTATATTCGAAGGTGCAACAATATATTGGCAACAATCAAAAGAATTTTGATTTTTATTGCACAACGAAAAGAAAGTGAATTGTGTTGGCAACATTGAACAAAGCTGTTTATGTTATTTCTATAGGTTATGTTCAACTTTTTATTGAATGAATCAAAGCATTGTGCGACTAATTGCATTATATAGGACAAAATCGAAAAAATATGGCGAATACATATACAATAATATTGCAAGTATATGGGCCGCTTTACGTATTTTGACATAAATGCACCTCTGATATCATTAAGCTGGAGGTCCACACCACGCGTTACTCGCTTTTTCGCAGCATACGCAGCTGTCAAAAAAGTAGAATCTGTGTAGTTATACGTAGTAAGTTACATGCACAAAAGCGTAGATGCCTTAAGGCGAAAAGTAGGTTTACTTTCTACTTTTGTAAGCGTCACAAGCAGCGTTCGAACAAATCAGCTGATTTTGACAAATTAAATTTTATTTTTACTTGTGCTGCTGCTGCATAAAAAGCGTTGCATGTAACTTGAAACGAAGAACGCAAGTAAGGTCAGAAAAGCATGCGCTGCGTGGAGGTGAAAACGCGTGGTATGGATCTCCAGCTTTATTGTTTTAAAATGTTCGGAAAACAATTACAACCCTATTACGATAAGGGTTTATTTTTTTTTTAAATATGTAAGCCTTGGTTGAAAGTGCAAAGTAGCTATTATCAGTGTGACGTAGATTTTTTTGTTATTTAATGGTTAAGAAGTATTCGAAGTATTTTAAGAGTAAAGTTACATTAATACTCGCTCTGTTATTGTATTTTTAAAGTGCGCTCTCCCAATACAGGCGGTGGGATTGAGCAGAAAATTTACAGTTTTTTGAGTGATATTCATATAAATTTTACTATTCAACTAATCGTCTGTATTGTGGAAGCCGCACTTACGTGTGAGTTCAACGTAGGCATAAATAATTCTTATTTATAATCGTTTTTAATGCATAAAACAAGTAAAAGAAAGTGTGTGAAATCTCATCATTGCCTAGATTTGTAGTTTTTCGAGTGAAATTTTGCACGCATACGTTGTGTATTGTATGGTTTGGCGTGTGACTTAATTTTAACAATATGCCATCATACATTGTTTGCCCTTTTATACTTTTAAAGTACTTAAAATGATACTTTTGTCATTCTCTGGTACACAGATAGAAGAGTATAAGTGTTGTTTCATTGCGAGGCTTTCAAAATTATTTATGATATTTATGTGTACATACATATATCAAAACATAAGCATAAGTAATATTTAATATGTATACTAAATGTTTATACAACTCTAGATAAAAGCCAACTTTCTACCTATATACGATTGAAAATAGGTCAATTTATATAACAACTTGGCTACGTTAAGCAAAAACAATATAGTAAAAAAAACCTTAGTAGAATTTCGTAGTTTTTTTCAAAATTTTTACTGATGTTGTGATTAATGTATTTAATTTAGTTTCTACCTCAAGTACTTGAGTTTTCAGAACTTCTGAAATTTTGTAAACAATCAAACATTTCCAATATGTTGTTTTTACTGCCCGTCTACAACTGACATGATTTGATGTTATAACTTGATGTTATAAAAGCGTTGTTAAAACATTTGCATTAACAACCGTGTTATAACATGAGAAAACTTTTAACATGATGAGTCTATACCTAACACTAACATCATATTAGTGTTAAAGTTAAGCATTTTATGTCAGTTGTAGACTGCATGTAATAATAGAAACAGGTTTAAGTTTCTAATTTAAATTTATTGTAAGCAGATTTTAGAAAATAAAGTTTTGATTAATAGAATTTATCACTTTTCGTTTAAATGATGATTTAAATCAATCTTGAAACCAAAAATAGGATTTAATTTATAATTAATAAAAAGTAAAACTTTTTAAATTTAATAAAGATTTAAAGAACAAATTTAACATTATGCTTAATAAACGTTTGTTAAATTTAATAATCGTTTATGAATACGGGCGTAAATTTTTGAAATAGTTCTTATCTTGATTTCAAATAAGTGTGGTATATATTTTATTAAACATTTATTTTTTATTTTTAAAATAACTTTAAAATTATTTTTAATTTGTTTTAAATTATTTTTTTGGGTTTTATTTGATTTTTAAGTTACCCGTTCAATAGCAAAAGCACTGAAGAGAAATTATCATAAAGCAATCACAAATAACGGCAGAGCCTAATGAGCTTTATTCACAAGTTATCGCACGACCTAAACCTTCATGTAAGAACCAGAAACTTCCAAAGTCAGCACATTTAAAATATATAAAAATGAGTTTTAAGCGAACGGTTAATGTCGAACCCCGAACAACTATAATAACAAACCATTAACCAATGTGGCCGAAACGTAAAACGCGCGAAGGCAAACAAACAAGAACGGCCTAATTACCCTTAAACTAAACTGACAATGCCATCCGAGCTGTTTCGCTTACCAGAACAGTTTAACGAGTGTTTTAAATTGAGATGGACAATTTAATTTAATTCCAAGTATTGACCTCACTGCATTAGCAAATGAGCTCATCCTCGGATTCTAATTGTGGGCAATTTTCCCCAGAATTTCTGTAGCACCTGTTTCGACAGATTCATAAAAACGACAGTATCTCTTAATTGAACCAGTACTGTCTCGCCTTGCAAAGGTAATCCTTGTGAATACCTAAAAATCCCAATCAAAGTCAAATGCTAATTTTCCCTTTCAAATTCTTGCCTGTTGATCACTCCCAGAATGACTATTCGGGGTGTGCTGGAAATCGAAAACGCAAAACGCTAGAATTTGGAAGTAGTTTTTAATACACTTTTAATCTAACTTTTATAATTTTTGTTATAAAATTCTGTTTAATGGAGGTATATTTGCATAATTCTTGTCATAAAATTCGTTTTATAAGAAATCTTATTAAAAACCGACTTCTAAAATTCTTGCGTTTTACGTTTTCGATTTCCAGCACAGCCTTGAATATTAACTCCGTCCTGGTTCATCCTTTGAACTTAAAATTAGAATTGGGAAGGCAATGTAAATATGAAAGTGGTAAATATACTTTTAAATTTTATTCTTTTCCTTTTTATATCAAGCAAATCCTTGTTTAAAATTCAAAAATTTATCCCAGTATGCAAAATACATAATTGAAATTTTTTGCTAATGTCACATTTTTGTAAAATTTAAACGTTATCGAATTTCATTTCGCGTGCGAGTCTGGAAGCGATAAAAGATTAAAGTGCAATATTTCTTATTTAAACACAAATTTTTTTGAAATTTTTTAAAATAATTTTTTTTTTTAAGATATAAATTAATATATATTAATTGTACCAATTAAGTCGCTGTGTTATTACAGTACAAATAAGGTCTTAAATGTATCAAACAAAAGTAAAATTGTGATATCCATCTCTGACCCTGATACTCCTGTAAAATTCTTTAAACACCTCAGGGCCAAATAAACTACACAAGCAGCTTCGCAAACATGATTGTTAACAAACGTTAAAAGCATGTTTGCAGATAAATTCAAAATTTTCGATTTTCGCAAAAATTTGCTTAATATTTGTCAAACTGACTTCCATATTTATTTTAGTGAACATTTTGCAGAGTGAAGAAGGAGTAGAAGAAGAAGCATAAACAACTGATGATTATAAATGTTTGTGTCGTTTATTTGCAACCGGGAAGTGCGTGTTTGGAAAGCCGTTTGTGTATGTCATTTGGCTCTCTAGAATTTTTCAAATGTTGTTGTAAACTTGACCCTGTCTTACTAACTGTTTTTAGAACACGAGCGCAAAAATTAAAAGCAGGCAGTTCAATAGTGGAAAGATGCTTTTTAACACTAACATTTAGTGTTACTTAAGGCCAGCTTACACGGTAATACATTGTATTACGACATAATGTAGAATGAGAGAAATCATATCATGTAAAAGCAAAATGCATTGAGTAAGAGAGAATACGAATACAAAATCTGACAAACGGTCGGTAAATGGTTTTTTTCTAAACCATTTTAGAAACTTATGTATTTTCATCACACCAGAGGTGCATTTTAACGGAGTATATTAAAGGTGGTAGCATTTTTATACAATTACAAAAACAACTAAAATCAACTCAGGAAATTTTCATGTTGTTTTTGTAAAAATTTAAAACTGCAACCACATGCTTTTTTGTTATTATTTTTGATTTTACTTATACCATCCGTGTAAACGTGAATTATACTTACAAAAGATTTTTATTTTTTTATTTTAAACACGGAGAGAATTTCATAATATATTGATTCTACAAAGTCGTAATACATTGTATTACCGTGTAAACTGGCCTTTACTGCCAATTTCACCAAGTTTAATTAAAACTAACTATTACTTTAACTTCTAGTTAACAGTATGTTTGGACAGTAATAACTAGTAGTTAATTATAATTACTGGCAGTAAATGTTACAAAAGTAAAAATTTAATTAAATTTTTTAGTAAAGGAAATTTCCGGTCTAAAATGTTTCGGGAAATTGAAAAACATCTTTGCCGGGAATTTTCGGGAACTTTATGCCGTGTAGAAACTCTTATATGCTTATAAAGGTATATTAAAGTTTTAAATTACAAATCTATATGTGTGTTAGGAGCGGTCCAGCAATCTTGAAACTTGCATATTCTTTCGGTATGTGCAATAGTTGAAACTATACAACTTTTTAATTTTTAATTTTTTTAATCGTATGGAAGTGTAAGAAAAAGTTGATCGACCTTTAGCATTATCTCGAGTCTATATTTGTCATATTCATTTTTAAAAATTAACTCTAAAATTTGAATCGTTTTCGATTCTATAACAATCATGCTATGTTCATCCGACGATATAAACCACTCGTTTCGCTCCCTGAAACTAGTTTGCCAAACATGCTGTTCATACGATTCATTCTTGTTTCATTTTGACATTTTTATGTGTTGTTGTGTAATTTTATTAAAAATAGATAAAAAAAAATTAAAAATATATTATTTAATACTAACATTAATTTGTATTTTGTTTTGATTTTTTTCAGATCTAGTTCAGATAAACTAAAGATAATTGTTATAAAAATTTGAGATGATAGTACATTTTTCATGTTTCGCAGCATGTTTCAAATAAAAACGACCTATTTCGCTATCAAGATTTTGTATGGCAAAACATGTTGTTTCAATCATGTTTGGAGCGCGAAACACGAATATTGCTGTCGGTGTGAACATGGTATCAGTTTTATTGTACGGCGAATTCGAGTTTAAGCCAGACAAACTACAAGCAGCTTGACAACAATAATATGTTTGTGTAGTTTAATTTGCCCTTGAAGGCGCAATGAATCAGCGTTGCCAGAATAAGGGCAAAGTTCTAACGTATATTAAGGAAAATCCGAAAGTAAATTATTTTTATTAAAGGTGTGTACGTCAAAATTTTCACTCTTGCGAAAAATCAAAAGTGCAAAAACATAACAACAACCACATTGACAATATTTTTGCACAAACGATGCAAAATTGTCAGGATCTATGTAAGTGCAAGATTCTCAGAATAAAAGTACAAGTTGTGCAACTTTTTATCGCTTTGCCAAATTGAACAAAAAAGCTTAAAAGTACGCATAAAATCAACTATACACGAAACATTGTTTTCTTTAAACTGTTAAAAAAGAGTCATCTTTAAACTCTGCGTAAAATAAATCAATTAAAAAAGAAAAGCGTCAAAAAAAATGGAAGGAAGCAGAACAAATTTAAATACTGCAGCCGTGTTCTGTTATTCGCATGACATTTTAGCGATGAGCTAAAACTGCGGCAAATTGAATTTCTATGGCATTGCAAAATTTAGCTACAGTATTGCATTCGAAGCAAGAAATCGCTAAATCAACTTAAAATATTTTTAACGATAGAGATTTAGTTTTAGCGAATTACAGAATACGGCTGCTAAACTACTTGTCTTACAAAAGAAGATAAGTTATACTTAAATTCAACTTATAAATTAATAAAATTAATCCTTTTGTGTATTTTTCAAGAAACCTACCGTTAAAATTTTTTATAAACATTTTTTTATGCCTCTTGTAATGTGTAAAATGGAAGGTGCGTTATTTAAAAATTTGTTTCTGAAAAGCTGAAAATTAGGATGCAAACAAAATAAGTTGCTCAAATAAATGCAACCAAGGTATATTTACACAAGCTAGACTCATTTAAGAGTGTAGACATGCTGCTCTATAAAAGGAACCGAGTTGTCAAAATTGTCTTCATATAAAACATAAACAATTTAACGCACACATGTACAAATTTTGGCTCATATACACGAAATTTGACGTTTCGGTTGCAACTATGGGTAATCAGATGACAAACATATGGGCCAACGAGTTTACCTTGTGTAAATATACCTTGAGTGCAACTATGCTATTTTGCACAGCTGCAAGGGTAAAATAATTGACGTAAACACCTTTATTGTCATCCTTTTTTAAAAATAGCCTACTTCCGAACACATATGTATAATGAAAGTATGTAATACACATATGGAATGTAAAAGTAAAAGTAATGTATTATGTACCTACATAAATACTTATGAATGTATTTTGTTGAAAATATGTTCGAGTCAATGGTAAAAATATATAATACATATGTACATGTACGGTGTGTTGTAAATGTATTTGGCTTTGTAATGGCTGTCCCAAAGTTAACGCAAGATATAAATTTGCAACTAAGTAATTGTGCATTTAAGTTTAAGCAACATTTCCATTAATATTATATAAATATTATGGTTCAATAACTTGAGGGTTACACGATCAAGTTTGCCTATCAAGTTTTAATACACTCACACTTTTTTACCAATACACTCATACTTTTAAAAATTGATACGAACTTGCCTTTAAAATTCTCTTGCCAGTGAGTGTATCAATTTACGTTCAAGAAAACAGCTGATTTCAAGGAAAGTGAGCAAATTTTTCGTTTATCTTTATAAATTGTTTTCTTGATGACATCTTGAAAGTAAATTGCTCAAAAATTGAATGCAGGCTCCGTCACAGCTTTCAATTTATGTAAATTTTGACAAGCAGTATATGTAAAGGACTATCAAGAACAACTTGACCGTGTGGCCGCAGGGTAAAGAAAAAACCAACTACACGCAGTGAAAATATGTGTACAAAAATTTTTATTAATTATAATACATATTCGGCCTTTGGATGGGCATCATTTTCATAGTAGAATATCAGTCGTTTTTGTCATTGGCTTTGTAATTGTCGTAAATGACATAAATAAGACGACCCTCGTAATAGGGCTGATTATGATAACTGCGATCATATTTTTGTTGCCGGCAACCGTATAAAGGTGAAGTATTACAACCAGGGCTGTGGAGTCGGAGTCGAATTACCCACAAAAACTGGCGACTCCGACTCCAAAATTTTTCGGCATAAACAATTTTCTAATATTTTTCAAAAATCAAAAATTTTTAGAAGGTCTGCTTTAAAAATTTTGAAGTCAGAAAATAAGGACCGGTATATCTTACATATCGTCATATTAAATGCAAACGGACGTAACTACACTTTTTATTTTTTGGCAGGAGAAGCAAAAAACTTTAGACAATTTCATTAATAAAATCGCCATTTTTGATCGTAGGAATCTTAAATTTTGCACGAACATGTATTTTGAAAAAACGAACCATAATCGATAAAAAACTCATCTTCGAAATTTTGTGTAGTTAGTTAATAACAAAATTAAAAATCAATAAGTTGGAATAAAAATATCGATTTGAATTTTTTACAGAATAATTTTCTTGCTATATTTAACCATTTAAAAGGTACTGCATTAAAAAAACAAGTTTAAAGTCAAATAAGGACCAGTCTCATGTACATTTAGCATCAAGGTTATAAAAAAAGTCGGAGTTGGAGTCGGAGCCATACTTAAAAAATTTCAACGGATATAGTCGGAGCTAAAACTATTGTTTTTGACGATTCCAAAGCACTGATAACACAATGATTTTAAGCCGAACTGACGAATAGATTGCAGGCTGCAATTTGCAGCAGTAGCTTAAAAAAAATTACTTTGGTGAATAGTGGCAATATTATAAAACATATGTATGTAATTTAAGTAAGTTGAGGGGGATGGACTGTGACAAGTAAAGGTTGAAAGTTCTTGATTGCCACTCACGTGGGAGTGGCCAATGATGATTCCTTTGCTTCACAGTCAAAGCAGCTCACTACCTCCGTTTTTTACCAGGTATTCCCCGGGCAATGGCTTTAGAACACCCGTTCAGAGGCTGGCTAGAGTGAGAAGGCGGCTAAGTAACCTGAATGGTTGAAAGACGTCTCAGGTCAGTAGGAAGAACTTCTGAAACTTAGTTTCTGTAAAGTATCCTGATGGCTCGTTAAGGGCGTCTCAGGAAGTAGAAGGAACGCGGATAATCTCTGCTTTTGAAAAACTTTACAAATTGCCTGCCTGGAGGTTGCTGGCAGCCCCAGCAACAGGATCGGATGCGGAATGTTGGGATGTTGGGAAACTCTCTTTCTTCGTTTATTTAAATTTGTTTTGATTGTTCAAAAGTAAACGATATAGAGATAATTTAAATCAACACTCATGTGAATTGAGTGTAACAAGGCGCAAGTATTTTTGTTTGTTTTATTTTACGTTTTTGTTTTGTTGTTAAATTTTCATGTGTTTTTACTTAAAACTGTTTTTAGATATTTTTAGCCATTTATTGCCATAAAATTTTAGGAACACTGGTCTGGAGCCTGTACGGTTGTGAACATCCACAAAATGGTATTGGATGTTCGTCGGCGGAATGTTCGTGAGCTAGTGGTATTATACATCGCATATTGACCTAAAATTTGAAGATAAGGAAACGGTATGTAAGATAGGTGTCGCATTAGCTCGGCAAGTTGCTTTAATAGAGTGTTTTGCGATACCCTACCCCATTGAAGCCGAGGTTTTTTGCATGGATTTGTAATCATGGGCCCACCACTTCACAGCTGTGACTAACGAACAGTCAAAGCAGTGGACTGGAATGGGAGAATCGTGTCCAAAGATAGCGAAGACCGTCCCATCTGCAGGCAATTAAATCGCGTTCTTATTAATTATCTTCAAAAAGGAAGCTAATTGCAACGTTTAAGTGAATAAATTAGGGGACATAAGGCCGCATTTGTAAAAAAAGAAAGTGTTGTTTCATCAAAACAGTGCACTATTGTGGTGGCCAACATCAATGAATTAAAGGTCGAATTGCTTCATTCGCACCTTTTTTGACAGAGTTAGCTCCTTCGGATTATTTTCCATTTCCAAACTTGAAAAATGGTTTGTTGGTTAAAGATTTGCCAACAATGAAGAGTTGGAGTTTGCCGGTGATGGCCATTTTATGGAGCTAGACAGTTTTTTACTATAATAAAGATATTCAAATCACGTGCTTTTTAAATTACACGTATGATTATGTGGTGTTCTGAAAGCCATACCGTTTTTGTATTTCTCGGAATTCTTTCGGCAATTGAAAATCGCACCAAAAAACACAAAAAAGGAATGCCAAAATTTCACACGTGTGATTTGGCACATGTGATTTGAGTTCAAGTGATTTGAGCTAAATACATTTTTGGAACAGGCCTGATTTTAATGAAATAATGAACCAATATCAATTGCCTTAATTTTACCCCAGGCCTTTTTTCTCAACCCTACGTATACTTTGTCTCTAGCCATACCGAACCATATTTTTCTCTAAGTGCACAGATTGAAAACTGTGTTTTTTTTTTTGCCAATTTTGAACTTGCGTTTTTTTGGGAACACACTTTATTTGTTTTAATATTTATGTATTTAATTTTTGTTTCTCTTCTTTATAATAAATATAAAATAAATGTTTTTAAAACAAGAAAATTTACTTACGTTTTTTAAATAATTTATTACAAAATATTATGAAAAAAGTAAGTTTTCGCAAACGGACCTAAATGTAAATGTGTGTGTGTGTGTGTGTGTGTGTAGTATATATTGTAATAACAACAATATTAAATTATTTAAATTTGTTTAAAAGTAGAATATAGTTAATTAATGTTTTATTTTGCTTTAAATTTAAAATATTGTTAATTTATTCATTCATTCATCGATAATGATTTAAATTAAAAGACCCGAATCAATTATTTGTACTTTGTATGGCAACACTACAAATTATACATGTACATATGTTTGTCATAAAGCCGAATTAAAATTAAACCGATTTTAAAATGTTGGTTGTTGGTAAAAATTCATACAAAAAAGAAAGGAAAAGAAAATACTTAAACGTACTAAAAAAATATAAATTAAAATAAAAAAATATATATTTGTGGCATTTGCTAGCTCTTTGGGGATTTGATGAAAAGGGCAAATTTGTCAATTTAGTTCATTCTAAAATTAGGGAAAATACAGTTATCAGCAGTATGTGAAAAATTGTTGGGACAAATTACAAGAACAAAAAAAGTAAATTATGGTACAAATATGAAATAAACAAATCTTCTATTATAATACGTTAGTTTTCGTACTCAATGTTTTAAACAAGCAAACAACTTTCAAGTATGGGGACGCTTTTTGGTAACAATCGGATCCCAATTATGAGTACGGGAACATACCTAATGTAACGCTATTTTAGCATTGTTTGGTAAAATTATTAAAAAAATAAGAAATAACTCCATTATACAATGTGGTTCAAAAAATTAATTATAGAAAAATGAAGCTTACGTCATTCCAAAAACAAAGTCGAAATCTTCTACGCAGATACACAGAAAAAAATTATTTTCATATTTGAATACGAAAATCGCATATTTGATAAAAAAATTTTTGAATTTTTTGCGATGACGATTTTTGCGGTATTGATAAAAATGTTTGTAAGTATATTTTATAGTTATTGAATTTTTCGTCAACAACCAAGTTTATTGAGTCAATAAAAAAGTTGTTGCCCAAAATAATTTTTTTCAACAAAATGTTTACGAGATTTGTTAAAATAAATTGTTGAAAATTTTAAAAAAATCAAACAAAATTTTTATCGAATCTTTATTTATTTATTTTTTAATTATGATGCGCTTAATTCCAAATTTCTATTTTTTGATAAATACACTAAAATTTATTATGGTTGCTTAGCCAGAAGTTATAAAGTATTTTAAGATTTTAGTTGAACTGTTAATTTTAAATTTTTGATATTCTTTAATTAGGCTTAAGTTCATCAAATTTAATTTTTATTAAATTATTTTCACTGTGGGAAGGAATTTTTTTTTTAAATTTGCTGATCATTTTTCTTGGCTAACGGGCACCGCAGTGGTGCAGTGGGTAGAACTAAAAGAATGTGGTGATTCTTAAAACATGTAAAGATCAACCCGGGTTCAAATCCCAGCTCAGCCAAGAAAAATTATCAATCAATTTTAATAAAAAAATTCAAGGTTGTAAAATTCCTTCCCTCAGTGAAAATAATTTAATGAAAATTAAATTTGATGAACTCAAGCCTAATTAAAGAATATCAAAAAATGGTCAAGAATTTTTTAATACTGGCCCATAACTATAGTCATAAACAAAGCATACTTTAAGAGTTCTAAAGTAATCTTTTATAAAAAATATATGTTTTTGATCTACTATAGACAAGCATAAGCATACTTAACACGTTAAAACCAGTTTTAATTTTAAAACTAGCTGAAGTTGTTTTTAACTCATTTAACAACAGCATCAGCTGTTTTCGCCAAATAAATAAGTTCTTGCAAAAAGTTAAAAATGTTTATGTTAAAAGATATTGGTCGATATTTTGCAATAATTATTGATTTGGAGGAAATTTTTTATCTTTTAACACAAAATACATATGTATGTATGTATAGGACCTAATTGTGTAAAACGCAATGCCAAAAATTACAATACAAGCAAAAACAAAGTCAAAAATATTTTGTTATTTTGTTGTTGCTTTCTACATAAATTCACATTGCGTTCAGGGCTGTCAGACTTGGGGATTTATCCCCAAAGTTGGGGATTTCATGTGAGCAAAAAGGACAAAGAGATTCATTTGGGGATTTTTTTTGGGATTTAAAAAAAAAATTCGGGGATTTTACACTTTTTAATATATTTTCACTTCTTTTAAATTAAAATTAAAATTTTGTATTCCCAAAAATTGAAATTACTTTTTGATAATAAACAGGCAGTGCACGGCCTAAAAAACACTTAATTGACAACATCTTTTGTAAGTTGTTGTTTTTTTCATTTTGTTTTTCTTAACCTACTTACAACTACAATTAATGTTGAGAGAATTTCAACTAATTGTAGTGGGGAAATGTAAGATGAGATGAACCCACTGTTGTTTATTGTTGATGTGTTTTGTTTAAACTTTGATATTGTTACAAGTAGAACTGTTGCTATAATTCTTATACGTTTAACAGTTTTATTTGGTTTAATATCTTTAGTTTGTCTAAAACCTTTATGGATGAAGTTTCCTGATGATCTGGCCTAAGCAACCAGTGAAATGCATAGGAATAGCTTATCCCATCAACAATAAATTTCAAGTGTTTTTATCAATAATAAAAACTGGGAATTAAGCACGAATAACAAAATCTTTTGAAATTAAAATTTTCACTTCTTTTATTATTTACGCTTATTTTTCTTTGTTTCATATATAAAATATGAAAAAAGTAGCAAAACTTTTATCTTACTCTTATACAGTGTAAAGGGTCCTTATTACGATTGCTATTTTTGTAAAGTGTGTAAAAGGTACTTTATAAACTTATTTTATTTAAAAAAAAAAAAATTAAAAATAGCATCTAAAACCGTTGACAACACATAAAATTTTTGATTTTTTAAAGACAATTTTCAAGCAAATGTGTATGTCTTCTTTTCTTAAATAAATGACGTTTCCCGCCAGAGACTCTGGTTTTTTCCTGCAGACAAGCGTAGAGCTTCGCGGGAATTAGCTTAGGGATTTAAAAAAACATACCGAAACCAGTCGCTACAAACAAAATAAAATAATTTTTTTGACTAAAAATTTTTATTTGGGGATTTTTGGGGATTTCTACGTTTTTTAAGAAAAAAAATTAAACTTTGGTCAGAAAAAAAACAAAAAAATATTAGATTTTTAAGATTTTTTTTTAATTTGGGGTTTTTTGGGGATATTTTTTAATTTTTTGGGGACAAGCAAAAAAAATACCCGGCAGCCCTGATTGCGTTCTTAAAATTTTCGTTTAATTTTTAATGTCAGCTGCTTAGTCTGAGTTCATACGGCTCATGTCTTATTGACAAGATTCTTCCTTTTTCTTCTTTGAACATGAATTGGCGTTCAAATGATTCATTTCATGTTAACGACATGTGCTTTTTTGATATTGAAAACAATAACAAAATTAAACAACGAATGAAAAAGCAAAACGTAAAGACAGTACATGCATCAGTGTACTCGTTTCTTTTCCCCTCGTCCCTCTCGCCTATAAAGTAGCAATCATGTCAATAAGACAAGAGCCGTATGAACACAGACTAAGGAATTTCAAAAAAAAAAAAAATAAAAAAAAATTCCAGAGTCTATTAATTTAGCTGACACTTATTTAGTAATTGAGATAAACTTAAGAGTGTATAGAAGGCAGAGCTGTAAATGAATCATTCATTTTTGAATTATTTCGTGAATCATTCATGCACTGAATTAGCAAATTTTTAATTAATTGTTTTCACACAAAAAAAAAATGAATTGAATGAAATTTGAGTCAATTCAAATGAATTAGACAGACATGAATTTCAATTCGTTTTCCAATTTGAATGAATTTGTAAAATGAATTGCAATTTGTAACCAATTCAAATGAATTTGTTAAGGTGAATTGCAATTAATTTGAACTGATTTTGAATTAATTCAAAATTAATTAGAAAAAAGAATTAGCAATTCATTTCAAACTCATTTGAATTTATTGTAATATAAATTGATTTTGCATTGGAATGGAATTGTCAGGTAGCGGCAGAATATGAATTAAATTATAAGGTATAGGCGCAAATCCTATCAAAATGGAAAAATGTTGTTTATTTGCTAAAAGTGTATTATTAAAAGTGTGTTAAACAGCAATGTTTTGTTTAAATAATCTCATATTTGTGTATTGTGGAAAATGTCTTTTTTTAGATTTTAATTTCAAAAGATTTTGTTATTCGTGCTTAATTCCCAGTTTTTATTCTTGATAAAAACACTTGAAATTTATTGTTGATGGGATAAGCTATTCCTATGCGCATTTCACTGGTTGCTACGGCCAGATCATCAGGAAACTTCATCCATAAAGATTTTAGAAAAACTAAAGATATTAAACCAAATAAAACTGTTAAACGTATAAGACTTATAGCAACAGTTCTACTTGTAATAATATCAAAGTTTAAACAAAACACATCAACAACAATGTATTCCCAAAAATTGAAATTACTTTTTGATAATAAACAGGCAAGTGCACGGCCTAAAAAAACACTTAATTGACCACATCTTTTGTAAGTTGTTGTTGTTTTTATTTTGTTTTTCTTAACCTACTTACAACTACAATTAATGTTGAGAGAATTTCAACTAATTGTAGTGGGGAATGTAAGATGAGATAAACCCACTGTTTATTGTTGATGTGTTTTGTTTTGTTTGCTTTTTACTCGAAATTCTTACTACATACTTTCAAAACAATTGGAAAATTTTTTTTAGTTTTGTATATAAACTTCAATCTGCAATAAAAAAATAGTAAATTTTAATAATTCCCCCTAGATCTGCTCTTGAATTTGATTCATTGCAACTCATTTTTGATTTCATTAATTTGAATTGCAATTCATTTGAATAAATTCAAAATCAATTCAATTTAAATGAATAGCAATTCACTTGAACAAATTCATTTGAATTGGAAACGAATTGCAATTATTTTTACAAATTCCTTTGAATTCGAAATCGAATTGAAATTCATTTTTTCCTAATTCATTTGAATTGGAAACGAATTGCAATTATTTTTACAAATTCCTTTGAATTCGAAATCGAATTGAAATTCATTTTTTCCTAATTCATTTGAATTGACTCAAATTTCATTAAATTAATTTTTTGTGATAAAAGAGTAAATTCAAAATTTAGCTAATTCTTAATGAATTAAAATCAAAAATGAATGATTCATTTACAGCTCTGATAGAAGGCTTATGTTTAATATCGTTCATCTTTAAGTTTAAGCAATTAGTTTTGATTGATATTAAAGTAAAAGGTGTTTTTGTTAGAGGCGTACAACTTTTTTTTTTTAAATAAAACTCAAACAATTTAATGGGATGGGATGACTAAAATTTTCACTTTTTTAGCTAG
Organism: Pollenia angustigena; assembly: GCA_930367215.1. Taxonomy (NCBI): domain Eukaryota; kingdom Metazoa; phylum Arthropoda; class Insecta; order Diptera; family Polleniidae; genus Pollenia; species Pollenia angustigena. The sequence continues at coordinate 35,023,567 of OV884059.1, forward strand.
AAAATGTCATGCAATTAAAGTTTAAAAATAATTTCTGGCATGTGGTCTTATGGCTACTGCGGCTTATAAACGCCAGTCGGCCCAATTTTGCACCACTTTTTCGAGCCTACCCGGTCTTATATCGTCAATAGTGCGTCAGATTTGAAATACCCCATAAAAAGTTATCCAAGGTTTCGAATCACACGAATACGGTGGCCAATTCCTAGGTTAATTTTTTGAGATAATAAGGTCACCAAAAGTTTGTCTAAACAAAGTTATGGTTTCACGCGCTGTATGGCAAGTTGGAACTATTTTACCTCCAAATGATTTGTAATAACATGAGGAATACAAAAATCAAGAATTATTTGCCTTTAGCATTCGCCAATCACGGTTACGGATTCAAAGACAAATGGCCCGATGACGCTTTTTTCGGGATGTAATGAAGTCTTATTAGGATGAGCTCTCAAAAAAATTACAATGCTGCTTGTTTATATACCCGTTAAGTATGATATGAGCTTTATCGCTGAGCACGGGTTCAATTTGGATGCATGTTATTCAAAAGAGTTAATGTGGTCTTGAAATGATCCAGAGTATTGCATATTGGATGCTCAGATGGACGATTCTGTGCACCGTAAACATGAAGTGCCCGAAGTGATCTATAAGTTTGGCGAACAGAGCGCGAATCTTGGAAAAAAATTTCCACGATTTTTAAACGTTGTTCTAGCAAAAGTCTTTGCATGGTGATTTGCCAAAGTATACTGAAAAAATCAAGCACACTTCATTAGTATGACAGCTAGTTTTAGAAGTTTAATACGTCTAAAAAACACACTTTCAGGCAAATTTTTCAAGATATTCTTTATTTCATTTAGGAATGCTGATCTCAAAATGTATAAAGAAGTACCTTGCGCAGGTGCCAAAAAGAGTTTTATCCTACCCTGAAAAATAACTGGGGGGAAGATATGAAACGGCCCTATGCTCCTTGCAGGATTAAAAGGAACCAATATATACATATATAAGATATTAAAGGTTTTTATTCATAATTATTATAGAAACCGACTTAAAGTGAAGGCTTTAATTGTTCAATCACGGCTGCCAGATTTGACGATTTATCGTCATTGTTGCCCTAAATTTAAAGATTTTCAAGGGCAAATTTTGTACCAATTTCCAAAAGGTTTTTATATTATTGCATATTTTTTAATAACTTTTTGAATATTTTCGTTTATTTTGTTGACAGTAATTTTCCCACATTTATTATTATAAAAAAGTCTTTGTTGTTTAAAAGAATGGTTTCATAATCTCTCCATTACAATCAATTGCAAAAGGAGTATTAAGTTTTTTTGGTAAGGAAATTTGAAGACATTTATGGGAAAATGCGTGGTGATAATAATAAAAAAAACATAAGGAAAAATCGTACGTTCGTGATCCGTACGTTTGCGACCGGTAAATAAGCCAGTTAAACAAAAACTAAGAGAGATATTTTATTTTGTAAATACTGGATGGAGACCTACATTAATACACTTTTAAAATAAATTAATCACTTTTGAATATTCCGTTCCATTGCGCAGATTTTTACATTTCACTACTGTCAGCCAAAGTTGACTTCTATTTTGCGTACGTTCGTGACCCCAGGAAATGACCATATCAAATATATGAGAGTTCAATGCAAAATCTGAAATGCTGTTAATTTTAAGCCAGGGATGGAAAATTTAGATTTTTTATTGACACCGTATTCCTAAACTTTTGTACGTTTTCTTACCTAAAAAAAAACAAAAATAAAAATGTCAACAGAAATATAATACTACATCCATAAATCAATATTATTTGACCTTATTCCCAGTCTTAAAAACATCGACTAACACGTCTAATTAGTGAATAGGCTATAAAGCAAGATGAACTACCTAATGTGGCTTTCAAGTTAAGTCGTCACGACAGTAGCTGAAGGCCCTTTATCCTGGATTTGATAATAAGGAGAAATTATTGTAATTGCACACTTCTAAGCGGCTCATACACTAGCAATAAAATTGTTAAACTTTACGTATTGTACAATTATATCGCCAATATGTATGTGGCACAATATATTGGCAACAATCCAAAGACTTTTTATTACACAATTAAAAGAAAGGGAAATGTGTAGCCAACATTGTACAATGCTGTTTATGTTCAGCTTTTTATATAATGAATGAAACTATTGTGCGACTTATTGCATAATATAGGACAAAATGGAAATAATATGGCGAATATCATATACAATAACATTGCAAGTGTATAGGCCGCTTTACCAGAGTCATAAGACAAAACCTGGATCATATCTATGTTGTCCCTGTGTATACCTACAAGTCTATAAGTAGTCCGCTTAAAAGTCAAGCACCGCCCTCCACCCCCCACCCCCCCCCCCCACCCCTCCAAAAAAAATAAACTTTATCATACCGTTCTAATTCATGTCCCCTTTCATTTTTAGAGTTAATTATTGTAGAAACAAAAAAGTGGAACAACAATGTAAATATTGAGAGCTGAAATTGTTTCTTTTTTGTAGTGTAATTAGGAAAAGTTACTCTTTGCGTCGTGAACTGCATAATTTTTTATGTTAAAAAGTACTAAAAAATACAACAGCACTAAATCTTCGATGCCTGAATCGAGTCTTCGAATATACTTAGTCGTTCCTTATGTCCTATGGTTCGTATAAAGCGGCTATTATACGGCCATACTTTATATGTCAGCATGGCTAGATGAGAGAGAGTGCTTTAATATTATGCTATCACGACAATTTTGTCATACATCAGTCTACAATCAAACACGGAATGGTGAAGTTTTCTAAAAGTTTTTCATAATCCTTTTGCGTTATATGCTTATTGTGGTCAGATTAGAGCATTTATCCGCAAATTGGGTATTTTATTTTGAAAGCGGGGACTTTTTTATAATAATTAAATTTCTTTACAAAATGATTGAAATATAACTTTTTTTTATTCTTCTAATACTCAAAAATTTTATTGCAATAAATATGAAAGCGTTCCCCAACAAATCCTAATTTGTTCAAGACTTCGATTTCGTTTCATATAAGTACATACATATGCTGTAACCCATTGCGACAACCAAATTTCAGCTTAATTATGAAAATACTTAAAGCTGTTATTGATTGATATTAATGTCTTAAGAGAAATTAATGTATAGCAATTGTAAAAACTATTATTTGTGAAATGAATAGACTTATTTAGGCTGGGTTTTTGACATCTCAGTTAAACTAGGTTAAGTTAATCTTAAGACTGATTTGTGTCGCAATTACCAAGTTTGTTTACAAAATTTTGCTTTAAATGTTGGTCTTCAATGAAATAATAAAATAAGAAAAATCACATTTCGCCGGAAAAATCCGAGTTTCAGAGTACATTAAATTAAGTTTAAACTTAATCCACATCTCAAAAACTCTGGCTTAATGTATGTACAAACTCATTTGGACGGAAATTTATTTATACGGATCAACGTCATTTAAAGATTTAGTGAAATTGGAATTAAAGCTTTTCTGTGTACCAACAAGCAATGTTTGCGTTGAACGTTTCTTTTCAGCAATGAACGCACAAAAGCAAAATTTAGACAAAAATTTCAGTACTAGATCAACTTATACTTATAATAATTACTTATTTTAAAAATAAACCAATTTGTTGAGGCACGTTTGAAACAATTCTGAAAAGTTCTAGAAATATGTTTAAAAAATTTAAAAAAAAATGACAAATTTTAATGTGAACTTAACAAAAAATAAATAACCATTTACTAAGTTAGTGTAAAAAGTACTAGCACAAACACAAGTTTATATGTACGCTTAATATATTAATGGAACAAAATTAAAAAAAAATATTTTATGGCAAATTTTGAATATTAAGTATATTTAAAATCAGGGTTTAAAAAGCTACAGTTGAAACAAAAAACGATAATTTTTGTGAAATTTTTCGCTTTTTGAGTTGGTTTGACAGCGACAGTTTACATTTAATGAATCAGAAGTAAAAGCAACAGTTTTTTTTGGACAATGACAAAGGAATATGTGAAAGAAATAGCAGTTTTTCAACTTTGACTGCAGTTTTTTAAACGCTGCTGAAAATGTTTAAGTATTTCGTAGGAATTTTTAGGGATAAAAATTAATGTTTTGGGATGAAAATGTACATTTTGGGGATCAAATTAGAAAAACATCTGGCAACCCTGACTGTGGTAAATATAACTTTTTATCTGCCACAACTCTGGCAGACTTTTGTACACTACAATATACTCTTTTAAGAATGCGCGCTATGACGGAGCCATCTTTATCCTTTGCTTAAAAAAACACATAAAAAATTGGTATTGTGTAAGATACCCAGTTGGCCAGATTGCCGTTGACGACATCGTCGTCAATGATGTATGCATGACTTGTCCCCTGTTGTTTAGGTTTTCTAGAAGACAATTTTAAGGAAATCGTCGTGCACGACAGTTTGAGCGATTTGTCTTATTATTTAGCTTTATATGGGACAGTATGAGCGACTTTGTCTTATAAGTTGCCCTCTATTAACTCTATGTGGGATAGTATGAGCACTGTCTTAAAAGTTGTCTTGTATAAAAGCTATTGACGACAAAGTTTTCTTGAATGGTATTCTATCACTTGCTTGGTTTTCTTAAAATTCTCACATTCTTTTTTTTAATTGTTGATTTAAATACCTACAAAAAATTTACAAATTATGTAGTTCTAAACAGTAAAAACGAAAATGCTGATGAAATTATTCGCGGGCTGGAAAATGGGTTACATGCAGTTAATACTTCACTGACAACTTTAGGATTGCTTATAGGAGTCGAATATAAAACGTATAACAGAAATTAAAATTCCAACTATACTAAAAAACTGTCTGAATTAGATAACCATATAATAATTTTTGTCGTGGACGTCGAAGTAGACGACATGTTCTCGCTGTCCTTCACATGTCGTGCCAGAGTTAACATTGTCGTGCATATTTCTTCGGGGATGTCTTAAAGACGTGGCCAACTGGGATAGAAGAGCTATTACACGAGTATGATGGTTTAATAGGATACACAATATGTATGTCAAAAAGTTTTAAGACCCATCTTAACATCTTACAAGAATCAGCATAGAATGATGACATACCAAGTATGGCCGTGTAAAAGCCGCTTATTGCTTAAACACTTTCGAATATCTATTTCATCAGGCGGTTATAATTATGTATGTATGTATGTTTAACGTGTATGTTTTTATGTACATATGTATGAGTGTAATACGAGTGCATATGACATATTTATTTACGCCTGTTAAGTGGCAAGGGTGACTGACTGTCAAAGTGTTGGGTACATCATTATAGTGATAAACAAATTGTTTATTTGGTATACATAAGTATGTACTCCTCCAGCTTGTGATTGGTTAAAAATATTTGATTAATGGTGTTGTTGTTGTAGCAAATAGTGCTTAAGAGGATGCGCACCTGTATCACCTATGTAAATACCAGCTGCTTGTGCATCGGCCGGGTTATCAAATGATATTGACGATGTTGATGCCTGTTCGGTAAATGATACTTTGCCAACATTAGCAACGGCTCCAGTGCCAGCACTACCGCTAACGTTGCCACCAACAGCACCTCCACCTCCACCACTACCACCACCGCCACCACCACTGCCACTAGAACCAGCACCAGCACCAGCGCCACTTAAATACTCATCTGTAGATGAATTTGCCTCTAAGCGAAGATGATTGTTTGGACTACCTGAAACAACTACTTTGTTACCACCACTGCTGCATGCACTGGCTATAGGTGCTGTGGTTGATCCATTTAGCTGGGGTAAATATCGAATCAGAACAAACAAAACAAACAGAGATGGGCATATGACAGTTATGAGAAATCATCATGTATTAAACATATATATTTTTTATTATTTTGTTTTTTTTTTGCATACTATTTACAAACATAGATAAATATTGATTATAGTCTTTTGTATTTTTTTTTGTATGTATGTGTTTAGCTTGTAAAAGTATTGCACACACACACACACACACAAACACACAATAAAATGCACATTTATAAAAAATCAAAGTAAACAATAATTAATTTAAAAAAGTAATTGCGTTTTAAAAGCCAGACTTAAATAAGAAATATTTAAATTAAAATAAATCAAGAATTAAATATTTTTGCAACAAAAATTATAATAAATAAAACTTAAGTGCAGCAGCAGTTTTTCTTTTCAAATTAAAGACAAAAGACAGTAGGACAGACGTAGAATATTTGGGAAATTAATTAAAAAGAATATTTTTTCCAATTGGCTGCTTAAAATGGGGCATATAGAAATTATAAAAACGTTTGAAACCCTCGTCAAATTGCTTCCTAATCAGGGTTTTAAAAAGGACAACTTTGTTTTTAAAATAAAGAATAACATTTAAAGAAAATTTAATTAAAATTATCTCCGATATTTTGAGATACATTTCAGCATGTTTTTAAGGGTTTTACATTTTTATATAATTTTTAAATCAGATAAAAAATAAAACATTCGTAAGCGTTTACAAATTTTTGGACCGCATATAACATTGAGCCCACCAAGTTAAATTCGAATACGTTTCTTATAAGCTGCCATTAATTTAAATTTTATTCGTAATGCCATTGGAAAAAATGTAAGTTTCATTTGCCAAATATTTTGATTCTGACCCGTTGTGCAACATAGAATAAACCTGAAGATACGTTTTGAAAGTGGGCTTTAACTAATTCAATCGTATGAGTGCGATAAACAAATTCCCAAAACAATTTACAAAGAAATTTTTTTAAAAATAGACAGGACAAAATAAAAATTCGACTTTAATCAGAATTTAAATAATTGATTTAATTACTAAAACTCCATTTTGTGGCCACTTGAAAGAGCTTGGTGGCACATTGATTTTGGCTTTCCAGTTAAACATCGATATTATCACCGATGCCAATTTAAGGCACATAGTCTGAGTTATTTGACCCTTATATATAGGCCCCTATTACGGTTTACAACTCAACTCAGTTGAGTTGTAATGTCTTAATTTTTGTATTATAGCTTACAACTTTGCTAAATTGCGGTGAACAAAAACATAACAAAAATTACAACTGATCACAACCAGTTGTCTTTATAACAACTCAACTGAGTTGAGTTGTAAACCGTAATAGGGGCCATAATATATATTGTATATTTTCAGGGTTATTAAGGATCCGGTACAAGTGAGGACATAGAAAAACAAACTTGTCATAAATAGCTTTTAGAGGAGTTAGTATAAAAAATGAGCCCTACCCTAAACTTTGCCAATCAAAGAACGCGGTAAAATAATTGCTTATGAAGACCAGAAACTTTTATATCGACATATTGAAAAAAAAAAAACAAGAGTGCTATATTCGGCTATACCGAATGTTATAAAACCTTCATGTAGTGATAGTTATTTATACAATTTGTACAGTAATCTACTTGTTGATTAATGCTTCATCTATGTCTCATGATCTTAGTTAGATTCCCAAATATGAGTTCAAATATGTATTCCTTAATAGATTTGCAGCACCGACTTCCAACGTTAGATTTAAACAATTAAAGATATTTCTCCAAATCTTCGTCTTTTAATATTAACCTTTATGGGAAAATAATTTGCATAAATAGCAAGCACGAGAAGACGAAATCTCTTATCCAAAATATTCTAAAAATGTAATCCAGCTCCTGGCAGGATCGCCAATTAGGTCGATTAATAAATAAAACGATTGAATATTTACAAAGAAAAATTAATTCAATTTATTTGTCAAGGAATTTACAATTAACGAAATAAATAAAACATTAAAGTCAAATCCAATTTGATTTGAAGAAAACATAAAAACTTGATTTAAAAATATTAAATTCAACAAGTAGATTTCTGTACAAATTGTATAAATAACGATTACTACATTCACCATGGTGAGAAAATAACAGAAAGGTATATAAAAACCGTTCTTTATATATAAATAATTAAACTTTTTGCCACGCCTACTTTTTCAATCCCGCCCACATTTTGTCTAATGTAGTGAATTGATAATCATGATGCTTGTACCTAATTCGGAAACTACGGGACCTGCCGTTCTCCAGATATATCAGAAATCTTAAATGACTTTGTATGGGAAGTGCCACGCCCACTTGTCCAATCTTACCCAAATCGTCGGTTGATTATTAAATTGTCATATGTGGATACAAATTACATACGACAGTTAAATAATCAACCGACGAAATGTTGTGTATTGATAACCAAGATGTTTCTACCCAATTTGGAAACTTTGGCTCTTGCCGTTCTCCAGATATACAGAAATGTATAATGCCTTTGTAAGTGCCATGCCTACTTGTCCAAACCCACTCACATTTTGTCGGATGGTGTGAATTGATATCCACGTTGCTGTCGAATGTTGTGTATTGATAACCAAGATGCTTCTACCTAATTTGGAAACTTTGGCTCTTGCCGATCTCCAGATATACAGAAATCTATAACGCCTTTGTATGGGAAGTGCCATGCCCACGTGTCCAAACCCACTCACATTTTGTCGGGAGTTGTGAATTGATATCAACGATGCTTGTACCTAATTTGGAAACTTTGGCTCTTGCCGTTATCCAGATATACAGAAATCTTTAAGGGGGTGTATGGGAAGTGCCACGCCCAGTTGTCCAATCAAGCACAAATTTTGTCGGATGTTGTGCATCAATACTAAGATGATTGTATCAAATATTGAAACTTTGGCTCCTGCAGTTCTCCAGATACACATAAAAATAAAATAAAAAACAACAACAAGGGTTTTTTGGGTAAAATAGGAGGCAATAGTTGTTTTTTGCTCATATCGCAGTCATTTGTGGACCGTTCAGGCTGAATTTCAATAGCAAATAATTCCGGACTATATGTGACATTAATATATAACTACTAAGTCCCCATTATATCAGGGGTCTTCGGAAAACCCATTTCAACGGACACACGGATAGACGGACATCGAGAAATCAACTTCGCTCCTCATAAGCACCAACAATATATATACTTTATAGGGTGTAAGATCAATATTGTAGAAATTGCAAACGGAATGACATACTTATATATACCCTCTTACCTTCGGTGAAGGGTATAAAAAATGGAAGATCACTTAATGTTGTGAATAATTTTTTAAAATTAAAGTCCAATTGTGGCATTAAAAATAGTCCGGGTCCATCATTCATTACTCCATTACCATCATCTGAAATATTATTTGCATCAGAAATAAAAGCTCGTCTTTAATTTCGTGGTACGGTGACCACCAGAATGGTTCAGCATAACTCACAACGCTTTACATTTACAAAAAGAATGAACACAGAGAAACACGTCATTCGTGGGAAAACAATTCATATGGATTTTGGCGATAAATGGGAAAAAGTGATATTCAACGATGAGAAGAAGTAAAATTTAGATGGCCCGGATCGTTTCCAGTTCTACTACTGCGATTACCGAAAGGTTTAAGAACTTCCAATGAGCAGGAATTTCGGTTATGGCTCTTTAACGATTTTTCGAGGTTTTTCTAAACGAATGACCAGGGTTGTCAGATGTGGCGATTTCTCGCCAAATGTGGCGATTTTCTAACATGTTTGGCGACCTAATTTTTGATTTGGCGACATGGCGATTTATAAAATAGTTAAAATCGCCAACTGGCTATTTTTGATGACCTATGAATTTGTTTTGTAATTCGTTAAATTCAATACTTTGAAATAATATTATTTTTATTCTCGTATTTTTATGAATGAAATTTTAGGCATTCATATGTATGATAGGTATTTGAAGGTATGTTCAAATGGCTGATGAAGTTAATGAAAATCTTCTAGAAAAGTGTTTTTTATATATAAAATTGCTCTCGAAAAAATCAATAAATAGAATTCCTTAAAACACTAATATGTTTAAAGTCTATAAACATTTTCACATTATACTTATATGTATGTGGCAATTTACTATCACAGATAAAATATGTTGTTGTTAGTGATATTTTAAAAATTTTTATGAATCCTATCATACCTTTGGACGTTTATTAAACACAATGAAAAAAATAAGCGTTGGTTAATCGGAAAAATAACTAAATAAGTTAAGGCCAACATTTTAAAGCTACAAGGTACGGTAGGTACGTAAAATTTAAAGGACTTTACTTTGGCTGTCCTTAATATGCGGTTATTACAACTAGTAATGCCTGTGTTGAAACTATGAACTTCACTAAAACTCGCCTTCAAATAAGAATGCAATACGAACTTCTAGACTTGTGATTTTGAAACCACAATTGTGATAACTGGGTGTTTTGAAAACCACAAAAGTTTTAACTTAGTTAAAAATGGTTGAAATAAATAAGCAAGTAATTTTAAATCGGCGGTCACTTAGCTGACTGGTTTAAAATCACAATTATGAAAAAGCTTTTTGTCCAGAACACCATTTTGTGATTTCAAATCACTTTCACAAAAAGTTATTTTCAGAACATGCCTGATAAGTTATATGAATGGGAATAGTCATGTTGCACTTCTTTTGTACTTCATGAATAAATGTTATACTCACAATGTATTCCAAATTAGAAGACAAATAGCGAGTCTTGACGGTGAAGCGTTTTAGATATATAATAAAACTGCAACTATTGTATATAGTGCATTTCTAATATTTGTTTAGTACTAGCCGAAGAAAATCTATTTTTGTTGCTTTAAGTAGACTACTATAAATTATTTTATAGTAAACATCGTACCTTTTTTGTGTTCATTAACTATTTTCATTTCGCTCATAATAAAATTTAAGCAAAATATATATTATGGCGACTTTTTTTGAATTTTTGGCGTATTTAAGCGATACGGAACTAATTTAGTTTTTAGGATTTATAAAAAATATTTTTTTAATAATTTAAAAAATATGTATTTTACTGTCAAAAACTTGTAAACAAAGGCTTTGGCGATTTTTGATATTGAATTTGGCGAAAAAGGTCAAAATCAATCTGACAACCCTGCGAATGACCTCTAAAAGCTTCAGTGAAATGTTGGAACGTCATTAGTTGAGCACAGAGAGAAGTTAATAGGGTATGATTAATATCTTTCAACAGGATGATACTGCGATTTACACTTCACGTTGTACTAATGAGGTGTTTGCATTAAAAAAATATTGAGGTTCTAGACTGTCCAGCACGTAGTCGCGGTCTTAACCCCTTTGAAAACCTATAGGGTATACTGGCGCGCAAATTTCATACTAATGGAAAACAATTTTCAGATGTGAGCACGTTAAAAGATGCTACTTATTTGGACAGAGTGGTCAAATATTTCACTAAAAGTTTTAAAATAATTTGTAACCTCAATGAAAAATCATTTTTTTTGATGTCTTAAAAATTAGGGAGGAAATAGTTATGTATTTTTTTTTTCTCTTATACTTGAAAATGTTTAAGTTTTTTTTTAACTTTTGTTACATATTATTTTCTAGCGTAGTAAGTAAATTTGTCACAAGCTACAATTTGATGTTTAACTATTATTTAACTATTATTCAAATTTTAAGTACTTAGGTTAAAAAAATTAAATGAAAGCTATCATCAAGCGTCTTTATATCGCAATCGTCTCTATATACATATCTATATTCTTATTTAAAACTACAATTTATATGAAATATTTTTTTAACTACAAGGAGCAGGACGAATTCATACAGGTGACCGCAGAGAGAGTTAGGCTGGCTGTCAATTTGTTTGTATGAAGTTTGATTTGTATGTACATATAAAGTCAAGTCTCTTGCGCAACTCTTGGTTTGTAGACGTCAGCGGTAAGGTCGGAGTAAGGGGAAAAAAATAGTACAGACTTTGTTGCACTCGGCAAGTTACATGCGCAAGTAAAGTAAGGGGTCCTAGCATAACTCTATCTCTCTTTCTTTCTCTGATACGGTCACCTTTATGAATTTGCTTTACCGGGGGTTAAAGAAAATTTTTAAATGTTTCTGGGAATTAAAAAAACAAAATCTTTAAGGAATTTATTCACATTTAACTTATCCATATGATAAACTATTAGTTTTAGCCAACTTTCACTGTAAATTCATTTTATAGCCATTCACACATTCTTACACACATACGCGGTGAATGTTTGTAATCCCTTTGTTTATTAACAAATACATAAATATATTTTTGTTGTGTTTATATGTTTAGTTTTATTCAATTAAATTCGTTTGCATATTTTGTGCACAAAAAGTAAAAAATATTTATAAAATCAATAAAAAAATTAAACTTAAAATTTGACGAAAAGTACTAGATTCAGTTTATTTTTTTTTTGTATTAATAATAAAAATAATATTAACAAAATTAATTGATTTATGATGAGAAATGCTTTTGTAAAAGAAAGAGACAGAAAAAGAGAGAGTAAGTAGGTTGTCAACGATATGTACAAAGTAACATAGATGCAAAGTAGAAAAAACTGTTGAGATTTATATTTTTGAAAGTAGAAAGAGATAATTAGAATAATCAGTAAAAGAAAGTAGAAGAAATTGAAACGGCATTTTGTTTTATATACATATACATACATATTTATATATATATACATATTAAGTTTCTTTTTCTATAACAATGTTAAGATAACACTAGATCAAGGGCAATTTAGAATTTGTATTTACAATAACTGACAAGAAAGAAAACAACATGCAATAAAAATCAACCGATACAATTCTCTTAACCGTTATACTATGCACGTATGTATCTTATGATGATTTCTTTTTCGAGAAAAATATGTTACATTAAGTATCATTGTATTTACATGTCACACTTTTTAAATGCGACATGTTGTACAATTTCAATCGAACACAATTAGCTGCTTTTATTTACAACTGTTACACTTTTATTATTAATGTACTTCATAAGTGATGTTTTTTTTAAACTATTTAAGCTGTTTCTGCACACTATTATGGTTTGGAAATAAATATTGTCACTCCTTATTACATGCAAAAAATTTATATATTTACTCGTATTTCAATTTTAATGTGTAATAATTATTATTTTCTATTAGAGAAATCTTTTCTCGAATTTTGAGCGGGCGGTATGTATAATGACAAACAAAACAAAACCTTAGTTGTGAAAACAAATTAGTATGTACCTCAGTTTTAAAAAAGGGCACTATGATCTTCTTTAATAAAAGTGAGGGTAAAATATGCTAAATGTTTATTCATGAAACATATTCAAAAAAGAAATTTAAATTTGTTCCCACAGTTATATTTTCTTTAGAAACGAACACAAACGTCTAGACCATGTAACATATACGTACACAGAAAAAATTTTGCAACAGTAAACGCATTAATCAAAAATAAAATCAGTTTTAATTAAAAATTTAATCAAGTGAATTAAAAGTTTAATTGATATTATTAATTTGTATACTGGTGCAAATTATTGCTGTCAATTAAGCGTTTAATACACTTGATTAAACGTTTAATTCTCTTAATTAAACGTTTAATTCACTTGATTAAATTTTTAATTAAAACTGATTTTATTTTTGATTAATGCGTTCACTGGTGCAAAATTTTTTTCTGTGTATGCAATTTATTTCTCAGAAAAAACCCCACCATAAGACACCATCTACGCAAAACCTAGAGATAGAAAGGGTTTTAACTACCCTAAATAAATGTAATAAATTAGAAATTGGGAATTATTTCCTTGTGAAGGTTACTTTATATTATTATAAACATTTTTTTCATTTTTCGAATTTATTCTATGAGTTAAATTTCAGTTATGTATTTTGTAAAGCTTTATTGTAATAGTTCTATTCCTTTAATTTTTCAGAAATGACTTTATACACTACCAGACTATACAGAAAATACAATATAATAGTCTGGTAGTGTATAAAGTCATTTCTGAAAAATTAAAGGAATAGAACTATTACAAAAAAGCTTTACAAAATACATAACTGAAATTTAACTCATAGAATAAATTCGAAAAATGAAAATAAATGTAATAAATAAATAAATGTAAAATTAGTTTTAACATTTTGTTCTTGAAAAAGATAACGTTTTAGGAAATTATTGAATTTAGACACCTCATCATTAAAAATGTAATTTTAACCATGAGAAACATTGTTTTTAATAAATATAAAAACTATAACACCCCCTCTTGACGAGTCATTGTTTTGTGTTCATTATACTCAATACTTGCATTGCATTTTAGTGTTAGAGGGTTAATATATTCTAAGAAAAGAATTGCCATACAATTCTACTGAAGACATCTGAAATAGTATTTTAGCTCAGAAGTATATTTAGTATATACTTATTGACAAGGCGAATTCATTTTTCAGGTGGCGTTGAAAGCACAGCTGTGCTACTTTTTTTTTAATTAGAGAGAGGAATGTCCAAAGTTACTTGTGTTTTTGACTTATCGGCCAACGAAAGCAGCAACAAAATACATTGTTTTGTTTTTGGTGTTGTTAATTGTTGTAGTATCGACACCACCGTTTACATGAATTCGCCTTGCTTATTGACTTATACCGAACGCCTTTTCATAAAATTCAAAAACTTTAAGGGCCCATATTTTGGAAACCCGAGCTAACTTTTCAAAACCCCTTTGGCAGATTTGCTCTACCAAAAGTCTGGTTTCATTTCGCGTTGCAAGTATTGAGGCTGGCGGCGATGACCCGAACTTTGTTGCACTGTGTTATAACATAACGTTGACATGACAATTTATTTATGTTCTTTCTGTGGGTAAAAAGTAAAAATAAGCAAAAATACCAATCAAGATGGCGTTTATTTATGTAAATGACACTACTGGAGTAACGTTGGAAGTCATCATTGTGCTTATAAATGTTTGAGCAATGTTGTTAAAATAAGAGCAAAACACAGATAACAACAGTTTTCATGAGCCAAATTCAAGTGTGCACAAAATAATTGTTGTTGTTTGAACATAGCGATATGTTTTGTTTTACGAAGTGTTCAATCTAAGCCAGGGATGGCAAAGGGACTTGCTTGTAAAGTTGTTTTGAGATTAATTATACCACCCTTGTCGAAACAATCTTTGACTGCAGAGAAATGTTATCCCTGAAGGAAACCTAGATGCAAGTGTCTCCAAGTCACCAGTTTTGTCGACTATATTGGTGACATTGTCAACGAAGTGTCTACACTACATTACATTTGCCACTATAATTGGCTTTAATACGAAAAACATATTATCGATTAAACAACTAGGAAGTGCAATTCCTATAAAGTTGAAGAAATAAAAAAAAAAAAGATTGTTTTGATATCGTATTCTTACAAAAAGTGTAGACTACTTTTACTAAAATGTACTAGCGATTCTCTGGTTCCAATGTCTATATATGTTCCCAAAGGAACTATCTAGTCAGTACCAAGTCAGTAGTACCAACGTCAGTAGTAGATTTCCAATGACACGCACATGTTAAATGTCTATTGTAAATAACATTGCCTGGGTTGTAATAAGTCACTAAGCTGATTACAATTTTTCTTTCTTTTAGTCAAATATTTCGAGCCCTAACCGCGAAAATAACTTAAGCGACATCATTTTCAGTTTCCTTTTTTTTAATAAATGACTTTATTGGCAACACTTGCATCATCTCCAAATGCTATGTTCGCAACGGTATCTTGAATAACGTTGTTCGCTTTTTGAATTACGCTGTTCACACGGCATCTTCTTAATTCAAGAACTCTCTCTTCTTCTTACATTTACTAAAAAATTTTTTGTTTTTGTGCGAGCAACAATTTAATATATCTCGTTTTTTAACAATTCCCATTTTTTCTTAATTGTATTGTTTTGTTTTTTTTACAGCCTTCGAAAAAAAATTAGTGATGACAATGATTTGTTTGTAGTTGGCATGGTAATTCAAAATGAATTACGTACAAACGAGATAATTCGCTCCCAAAATTTTGTGTGAGGAATTATGTAATTTGGATCATAATTGGGCTGTGAATTAAGAATGAGAGAGCGAATTACGAAAAGACGTTGTGGTGCGAACATAGCATAAAATGTCATGATCACAAAAGGTACCATTACGATTACAATTTACTTGTAAGCGAAAAATTTCATACAAAATTTCTATGAAAGAAAATAAACTCTCTCCTGTTCAATTTTTGGCGCTTACGTTATTTTCGTGGTTAGGGCTCGATTGCGTTGAATTCTTGACAATGACACTTTAAAAAACTTCTTTCAACTGGCGTGCAGCCTACTTCATAAATTTTTCTTAACAAAATTGGCGAAAACATCACATTTACTCTTGAAAACGCTGGTCTACACACTGTTGTTATCATAAGTATTTTTTGCCTGATAACAATTAATGAATTTCGTGTTTTTTACTGCAGTGGTATAATTTACATGGATACCTGCCCTAGGGCCTACTTCATGGTGAATCTTAGCCACTGGATGACAAATAATACCCCTGCAAACAATTTCGTTCGAAAAATAATCCTAATAGTTTTCCATTTAGAAAAAATCTATCGTTTTGCTATTTAATTCTTATTGATGTCGCAGAAGTGGTGAAAAAGCAGCCTTTTAGTAGGACTTTCAGGATTCCCTTCCCGAGTCTTTGGGTAGTAAGCCACAGCCACCACGTGATTCCCGAAAGTATATTTTCAGCGGAAAAGCTAAACATTCGCAAAGACAATCTTCCTGAAAGAGAGAAATCAATTCCCGCAAGAAACGTTCTACCGGAGGCCTGTCACCGTTGGCTACTGACTCCTGTGGTACCAGATAGAATAGTATTGACTGCACCTGATTTCCCTAAAGGATGCGACACTGAAAGTTGAAATATCTTAAAGATGATCCCTACAAACCCGCGGATGGAACTTAAATGGATAAATGATCCACTTAATCAAATTAAAAACAATTTAATAAGTTGTAAGGCAGCAAGACAATGACAATTTTGGATACAACGAAAGATTTGCTTGTATCAACAACGTAAAACATTGTGACTATGTAGACTGGTTGCCTTATTGTTCGTGTAAATATATATTGAGCTATAAAGGGGTGTGCTGGAAATCCAAAACGTAACTCGCAAAAACTTTAAAGTTTTTTTAATACACTTTAAATCTAATTTTTAAAATTTTCGGGCAAAATTGCACTTTACGGGGGCGTACGAAAAAAAAATAAAAAAAATATGCTACCCGATTCAGAATAAAAAAAAGAAAAAACCATAATTAAAATTTAAGGGGGCTGAGGCCCGTGGGGCCCTCTGGACCCAAAAAACCGCCCGCCCACATAGTGGAATGTGTACAAATTAAAGGTAATTGTACAAGAAAAACGAAAATAATAAAATTTAGGGCGGGCGGGACTTTTGGGCCCTCTGCGTAAAAAAAAGTGCCCCCATCCACTCACATCTATGTGTAGATACTCAAATTAAAGGTATGTAGTTTACTCACGGTTGTAAATATTTTGTATTTTTTAATGTTTTATGTTCGATTTAAAAAAAAAAAAATTATTTTTCTTTGTAACTAAGAGCCTATTTCCGATGTGCTAAAAAATTATTTTCTGCGTATTTTTAATTATGGTTTTTTTCTTTTTTTATTCTAAATCGGGTAGCATATTTTTTTTATTTTTTTTCGTACGCCCCGTAAAGTGCACTTCAGCCAATTTTTGTTATAAAATTCAGTTTAATAGTGAAATAGTTGTATAATATTTTTTATAAAATTCTTTTATTACAGAAATGTTATTAAAAAACGACTTAAAATTCTTGAGTTTTACGTTTTCGATTTCCAGCACACCCCTGACAGTTAGATATTCAAGAACTCTAAAGAATAGAGACAGAAAACAAAACGAAAATATATTCAAAACAATTTTCGGTTTTAAATCATTTCTTTTTTTAAATAAATTTTCATTGCACACTTGACAGATGTAAGAATAACACTAATGAAAAAAATGTATATATTGGTGGTCAAACAAAACTGAGTCTTCGACTTCAGGCAAAAATCACAAAGCCCATAACTAACTTGAAATTCTCTCTCATGTCCAACGCGAATTAACTACAGGTGGTGTCGAAACGGCATCTGATTTTGACAGTTCGAAGTTATTTGTTTTGATTTGTTAGTGTATTTAAGAAAGGTTGACATTTCGAGCTATAAGCACTAGCAATGCAATGCAAAAACCCCTATGCTGTTCCTGTTGTTTTTGGATTGTTTAATTTCCGACACCACCTGTAGTTGAATTCGCCTTGCTCATGTCATTGTTTTAACTTTTGATTATCTTTTTTCTAAATTTTCTGTTCACAAAATGTATGAAATTTAATGAAAGCATTGAAATTCTTACTTCAGATACTCAAATAAAATCAAGATTCGATTTCAGTGATGACATTTAAATATTGTTGATAAAAAATGCACAGTCTTCCGAACCGATGTCTCGGTTTCTTTTTAAGAAAAGTTTTCAATCATGAAATATATTTGCAAAAGTTCGGTAATGAATGTCGCAAATTGAACTCTTATGAGCTGTTTTCAGGTGACAAACAATTGATTGTGTAGACAAATTTCTATGAAAGTCACTCAGTTTTTTGAGTGCTTTTCATATAAATGTTTCTACACAATCATTTACTTGTCACCTGGAGACAACACATTAAGGCCCAGTTATTTTAGCATACATATATTGTAAATATACATACACCAAACAAGGTTTTGATACCATTCAAAGCCTTTTATATGTTTCTCATTTCCATTGTATGTGTATATGCATTTAATTATTTTGTACTTTCAAGCATATGAAAATTTATATATTGAAATATGTAATACTGCATATATACTGAAAAAAGTACAAAAAAAAGAGCAAAAATACCCGCATTCAATGTAACATACAAGCCGCCCATCACTGTCTTACAAATGTCGCGTAACAACGGCATGAAATTCTATTTTATACAGATTGGTACGTTGCAACTACGGTACATTGCATTTCGGTAAGCTTTTGTATTGAATTTCATATAACAAAAAGCGAACATCTGATGGATACAGTACAGATACGGTACAACAACGTTCGCCTAACTGAGCCTTTAGATTTGGATAAAAATGCAGTGTTGCCACATTACCCGAATTTGGTTTAATTTTTTATGTCGTGGGTAATTTTTCTTAGGTGTAATTCAGGTGCACAGTCTTCTGAACCGAAGTCTCGGTTTCTTTTTAAGAAAAGTCTTCAATCATTTAATATATTTGCAAAAGTTCAGTAATGAATGTCGCAAGATGGCCTCTTAGATTTGGATAAAGGTGACTATTATACTTATTACGAACCTGAAGTCTATTGAAAAAATTTATTGAAGCTAAAAACTAGCCTGTTTCTAATATTCCAACATACAATTACTTTTATTTTTATCTGGCAACTTGGAAATGCTTTAGTTTGAAGAATATTTAACGCCCTTATTAGTTGTAAAACTGAATTACGAAAGGGACAGTTGTATAAAACCCTGCAAGCGTTTTGTTTACTAAATAAGGTATAATAAGGTTTAAAGACCATGAAACTTAAAATGGTAGACAACACAAAAAAAATTAATTTTATTCGCAGATTAATACGCGGCATTGCCAATTGAAACTGATTTCAAACAAATAGGCACCAATGTTAACTCCTAGACGTCAATTGTTGCTGGTTTATCTGTACAAACCAGTGACTTCACAGCCCTATGGAAAACAATCAAGAGGTGTCACATCGCACGGCCTTGAAGTATAATTGACAGTATATTTTCTCTAAATCAACACATCGCCTTCAATTGTGAAAAAATAAGTTGATTTTCAAAGTCAATGTGTCTAATTTGGTGGCGTTGTTCAAGCATGAATCTATTCATGATGATGTAGCTGAGCAAAAAGTGAGAGCTGTATGACAGTTCGTTTGACAGCTAACCTTTCGTAAGCTCTATCGGTCTTAAAAACACCCATTATAAAGAAATGGCAATGAGCATTTTGAATCACTTTCTGAGTCGAACTAACGATGTCCGTCCGGCTGGCTGGCTGTCCATGTAACCTTGTGCGCAAAGTACAGGTCGCAATTTTGGAGATAATTTGAAAAAATTTATTAGCACAAGAACCAAGCCAATTGAAAATAGGCCGAATCGTAGGACCACGAGGGAAAATAGGGGGAAATTTTTTCCTCTCAGAAACTATCAAACCGATTTTAATGAAATTTAAAACATAGATAGGACCATACATGGGCACAAAAGGTATGCATTTTTTAAAATATAGGACCACGAGGGGAGGTAGGGTAAATGTCTGCCTCTCAAACCGATTTTAATGAAATTTAAACCATAGATAGATCCATATCTATATGGACACATAAGCTATACAGTTTTTCAAAAATAGGACCACAAGGGGAGGTAGGGGGCAATTTCTGCTTCTTACAAACTTTCAAACAAATTTTAATGAAGCTTATAAAAATAGATAAATCCATATTTATATGAACACCTAAGCAGGATGTGTTTTTAAATACTGTGGTGTAGGGCCCGACCATATGGGGCTTGAACGACTATACTTTCTTACTTGTTTTTGTTAATTTATTTAAAATTACAATAAGAGTCTTAACAGTTTGACTAATATTGATCTTCTTTCAATGAGTTTTTGTGGTTTTGCTTCTTTGTAAATGTGTTTTTATTAAATAAAACTTCAATTTTATATCAGGTGTAATTTCATTTAAATCGGGTAATTTTACTTCATCTCAAGAGTAATTTTGAATTTTTCTGGCAGTTTCTATTTCACGACGGTTTTCTACGGCAAATTTGTATGTCAAATTTTATAAAAAATGTGATGTCGACGCAGTTCTGTTTGATCATTTAAATGTTTTAAAATTTTTTTGCAAAAAACATTTGGGTTGTTCACAGAAGGCAGATTATCAGGTTATATGTTTATGTAGTTATATTAGCAGCAACAAAATATATATATACATATTGGAAAAAATATTAATAACGATATTTTGTTGTTGTTAATATAACTAAATAATCAGCCTTCTGTGAACAGCCCAATTGTGTAAATAATTCCAATTAAGACATTTTACTCAAATCGAACTAACAACCTCCTTATTTTCTATCAAATAATAAATAAATAAATTCAGGTTATAATTCGAATAACAAATTTGTTACGTATGAAATTCCAATTCTTTGCATTAATTAGCAATTCTCATTAAATACATACAGTAATGGAAAAGGAAAATTTAAAATATGTTGGGGGAATATTAGATTGATATTGTTTTTGATTTCTTTAATATTTTTGCATAAAATGTTTTGGGAACACACACTTATGATATTTATTTTTTGTATGGTTTAAATGATAAGGTGTTTGGAAGACATTCAAAGCTACAGGTGTTTTTACAAATAACAATTTTTGTTCTTAGTGCCACACATTTGCTAGACGCTATTTTTCTTTTAAGAACTACTTTTGAATAAATAACAGTGTTGGTTAATAAGTAGAGTGTATATTCAACGCAAGACTTTTACATTTTTAAAACAAAAATTGACTAAGTTTGAGAAATCATTCATTTAAAATGCTCAATTCTCAATTTTCAAGAAATGTTGCCTATAACTCAAAATTTAATTGTGTGCTACTACAAAATAATACAACTTGCAATATTAGTTTTGAATTGATCAACTATTTATGCTTGCATTGATATTATAGTGTCACATTGAACTTTATTTTATAGGAATGCCATTCAAACGACAATTTTATAAAATTAATACACTAAATGAGACTTAAATTTTCCAAATTAATTTCAAGACCATTCTAAACTTGTAATGTTAAAAGTCTGGTTTTACATTATAAAAGTTTTCTTTCAGAAACTCTGACTTTGGTAAGAGGGGAAGATAACGTCAGATTATTCTCTACTCTCTCACTTTCTGAAAGAACACTTTCATATAGTGTGAACCTAGACATAATAATGTTTTTAAAGTCTTCCCATATAAAGCTTATCGTTTGAATGATATTCGATTCGATTAACATACGTATTTTGTGATTATGTAAATTTTTCAATATTAGTTTGGTAATTACCAAAAACTTTCCATATTATTACATATAGGCAGTTGGTTTTCTCATCATCGCTATTATCATCATCATCACCGTCTTTAACCGCCTCCCATACCTTAACAGTTAACAATAATATAAGAAAACAAAGACAAAATGGAGCTGTTAATTTAACAAATAAAAAGTATTTTTTTTAATGCATTAAGCCCATGGGCTTTAAAAAAATCAAGCCTGCCACAAATTGCAATTAGGTATTATGAAATTTTTCGGTTTCAAACGATAAATCACCGTGAACATACAGTCGATAACAAACAAAATTTTCACTCAATTCGAAGAGAGTAACAAAATCCTTTCTCAGCGATAAAAACAAAATAATAAAAGGTTTTTGATATTGCGATTTTTAAAAGACCGTAAAGATAACTTAGTATACATATCATACTGAATTAATTATATATACATACATAAAAGACAAACTGTCGTATTCATAAAAAATTTCAAATTTTGGGCGTTAGTTTATTGTAGAACAAAAATTTCAAAAAACTGTTTCTAGACAATTCACTCAGTTTACTTATTTGACCTTGGTGCCAAATTAAGGACGTCTGACTAAGTTATAGCGGACCACCAAAGCTACAATTTAATATAATGGGTGCTCTAACCATAATGCACAACAATGTTAATTGTGAGTCATACCTTAACGTCAAGTTTTTTGCCTAGCTTAATTTGAAATTTCTTTGTTTCAGTGTTTAACAAATTCAAACATGGAGAGGTAAGCAATTGAACAGCGCGTTAAGATTGTTGAAGCCTTTTACGAAAATGGGCGTTCACATCAAAATGCATTTCGTGTACTTCGTAATTTTTTTGGTCACCTCAGTGGCAAATGAAAACGAGTAATTAGGGATGGGCAAATTGAAAAAATATATCGATATAAATCGAATCGATATTTTTTAATCGAACGTATTTTGCAGAAACTATTACCAAATTAAAAAATTTAATATATATTGTTACGTACTGCCTTTCAATAACGTTTCCTTTATAATAAACCGCTTGAGTTCTTTTCTTGCGACTTTAATAAAATAAATAAACACAACAGTTTAATAAATAACACTTATTTATTAAAGCTTAATAAATTTCACCTTTTATTTACAACGCAATATTGTAATCAACACACTTCAATGTTTATAATTTTCTGCGCGTGATGCGTATGAACTTGACAAAGTCTGAACTAATACTGTCCCGCTGTGCCAATCTTCGGTAGTATTTATACTTCTATTCAATCTTCTGGTCCCTCTAGATTTCTTTCCAAGGTCCGAGCATTTACTATTCACCACTTTAACGTCTATTATGTTTTCAAGTTCGTTTGACTTTACTGTTTTAATTAGACAACTGCAATGTGAAAACCCCGCTTTTTTCTTAATTACTTTTCTTATAAATGCCAATCATTTCGAGTTTTTAATGAAAACTGACTTTAAAAAATATTTTGATATATCGATATTTTTTGCCCATTCCTACAAGTGATTGCTGAAAAGAGTGACTGTTTGGTACGGTTTATGGGCTGGCGGCGTCATCGAGCCGTACTTCTTCGAAAATGAGGTCGGCCAAGCACTTACCGTTAATGTTGTTCGCTATTGCGAGATGATAATTGATCCTTTGTGGTCAGAAATTGTGGATATGAAAATTGCCATAGATTCTTCTAAATATTAAGATAATTCTCTGAAAACTTTTTTGTTTTTTTTTTTACAATTAACGTCGTGCGCTTTGGTCGGACGACCCTTTATTAAACTTATTTAGGAATAAAAGGCGTTCGCCATATTTAACTGCTCTCGATTAGTTTCGTCGGGGTTACCTAAAGTGTAAGGTGTATGCAAAAAAGCCAAAAACCATCCAAGTAAAATTCTCATAAAATTTACTGTAAATGTACGTCAGGTCGAAGCAAACAATGGGCCGCCATTATAACGTGACTTTTGAGCCACCCTTTACTTTGTATGCCCCTGCAAATAAAATTGGACCACCTGACCCATTTTGATAAAATGGACTACTCCATGGACTAGTCCGATGTAATGCAAGCATGGACCATGTCATTGTTAAAAAGTATTTGTAGTGAGACGACATGTCTTCGTTTTTTAACGACATGCTTTCGTGTTTAAACGACTTCAAAACTAATCCTCTTGAGTATACCATGGAGTAGTTTTAAAACTACTCCTTACTGGTCCAAAGGTGGGTTATATACCATGGAGTAGTTTTAAAACTACTCCTTAGTGGTCCAAAGGTGGGTTATATGGTCCTCTCCTAGGACATCGTAATGTTAAATAGACCAGGTTTTTTCCATACGTTTGGGTTACTTGTGGACTAGTCCTGGTCCCTTGTGGACTACTCTTTACACGCGTGTTTGGACTGGTCTTATTATTTGCAGGGGCCAATTAGCATTTTTGTGTATGAAAGACACAGGGTACTAAAATGTAAAGTGTGCAAAAGCAATTAACAACAATAAACTGATGCAAATCTTTATTGTTTTAAAAATTGACGGTTTATAAAAACTGTAGAATTATGTATTGTGTATTTTGTATTTTGTACAAACATACTTAAAGTAAAAGATCCTAGTTTTAAAGTTTTTCTCAAATGTGGTAAAAAAAATCATCATAAATATGATAAATGATAAAATACGATAAAAAAAAAAATTAACTTAGCAGCACTTCTTTGGAAAGCACTTATTTTTAATAGAACATTTTTGAGTCACTCTTCTTTCATATTGCTGTCTTTAAAATGTATTTGAAAATCAAAAACACAACAAAAATTCAATGTGTGTACAAAACGTTTGTGTACAACCACAATGAAACATGTTATGCGTAACTGTTTGTCGAACAATTAAAAAAGTGTTGTGAGGGAACAAGAATTCAAAGAAATACACTCCAAACAGCACTTGTTTCTTTCAAAACGTTTAAAAAGATTTTACTTTACTCCTAGTATTTGAAAATTATCTCATGCAGTCTTAGAGAGTTTGTGTGGTTCACTTGTGTCGTATGTAGCGGCAGTTGTTTTTGCAAAGAATTGTTGATGCAAAAGTTTTGAAGAAATAAACATACAAAATATTTCGTATTTACATAAACCAAGCTCGCATTAAAAAAAAAAGGAGGTGTGTACTTTTTTGATTCCACTCTAATGGCTGCGTATATTTTTCATTTCCTTGTTAATTTTTGAGAATTTTTTGTTATACCCGCTCTTTGACTATTGCAAGGCATTTGTGTTTTGCTTCTACACGTATTCAATATTCGGTATTCTGTATTTGTTTGTGACAGCGACACTTCAGTATAGAGTTTAAAAAACTGCCTAAGATATCTTCAAATGGAATTGTGCAGGCCTCTATTTAGTGTTCAGTCTTAAGCACTCTATTTAATTTGTATACAAAATTTCTTTTAAACTTCTATAAATAATTGATAAAGACTCCTCTGCCTTCAAGCTTAAGGCAGTTAATTTTAAATTATCTCATTTTCATAAAAAAGCATTTGAAAAAAATTTTTCAATACGAATGTTGTGGCAGACATGAATATTTTGTTCTAATTAAAAGTGATTTTAAAAATGCATTTTGTAACAAAATAAAAATAGAAATAAAAATTGGCAGATGCAACCTATTTCGTATCTTTTTTTTCTCTTTGAACTGCCCAGGAAAAACTTTTTGATTTTTTGTAATAGGTGGTAGTTATTTCATACGTTACATGGTAATTAGTTGTCATTAACATTGTCATTATTCTGAAAACTTAAATAAGTACTTGCTAGTAATGACCTCAGCAACTTCTTATTACTTCTATTATTTTCACTACTGAATTGTTGCTTACTAATAAAAAGCTCAATAACTACTTATAAGTTGTGTTGTTTTTAGTACTGAATATTTACTTGCTGGTAACGTACTCAATAACTACTTATTAGGTCTATTAACTAGTGATTTTTTGGCTTCTGTTAAGTATATTGTAAGTACTTACAATTCAACTTACTAGTAGTTACATAATAACTAGATATTTTTTGACTTCAAGTAAGTGTATTGTAAGTACTAAATTCTGTGGACACCTCGAACAAAAATAAGTAGTTATTCAGCCGAAAAATAAGTAGTGCTTACTTTTCTCCAACATTACTTGCTAACTTACCAGGTAAGTAAAGTTTTTGCTGGGTGGTTTTAAAATATACAAACTCTGAACAACACTACAGAATTTGCAGATTACATATTTTTCTATATTAAGGGTAATCACGATAAGTGTGCAAGCGATGTTAATGTGTTCAAAAATACACACATTTGCACAACAAAATGTACTTACATATTTGCAATTGGCTTTATTTTACTTCGTCTGCACTAAAAATAACCTTGAGAAAAAATAGTAGTGCATATTTGCTCCGTTGCACATAAGCGCACACAACAACTTTTGACATTCGGACCGCCATATATTTTTAATTTGTAAAAAAGATAATTTTAATTAAAATTGTTTTTGATCGCTTTAGCGCAAAAATAAAAGCTAGAATGCTTCTGTACAATTGTAAACAAATGAAGATTTTGACGATTTATACCAGTGCTGCCAGAAGTTGTTTGTGTTGCCAGAATAAGTTTTCAGAAAAATAGTACATTGGCACAAAAGTGGTATGCTCACGATCAATCATAATATGCACTGCAAATTTCCAGATAGCAAATTTGCACAATGACCATCGTGATTAAGCTTATTATTTTATTTATAACATTCACCTGTCTCAGAAGGCAATTCCGATGGAAAGTATTAGGATTTAGTTCCGAAAATCGCGTCTTAAGATAATAAAAAAGTTATTAGGAATTAATTCAATTAAAATTCCTAAAGTGAAATTACTATTTTTAATAATTTCTTGATTAAAAATGTTAATAAATATATGTAAGTCTAAAGGCCCAACTATAATATGCATAAGCTTCTGTCAAAAACTTTTAAAAAGCCTTTCAAATGTATTTAAAAACACAAAAACAAAAATCAAAAAACATTTGATTCCGTACGGAAAGTGCGATCAGTTCAATATGGTTTGAAACATATGAATCACATGTTTTCGTACAATTGCTTAAGCCAACTAAAGCATATTATAGTTGGGCCTGTACTGAAAAAGTAAATAGTAAGCTTTGTTATTACATTGATTTGTAAAGGTCGATTCACCCATGTTTTCTTCGAAAGAGAGAAAAAAACATTCCAACTGATTTTTATGTTTTTGGTATGCTTAAGCCGAATATGAATTCAGTTTTCTCCTATCACGTCACATTGATCAGATAACGGTACATGAGTGTTTTTCGCTGCATACTTCTCTTTCAGCCGTCATCCAGAGTCAAGTGCAGTAAAATTAGGTACAGATATCTTATTTGAAACGTTACTACATTGCGCATCGAATAGTGATTAAGGGGTTGGCTGTCATCGGGTAAAAAATGGTCAAGTTGTTGTGGATCAAATCTAAAATTTTATGAAAGTTTTAACGTTTTTAACCAATTATTGTCTATTGCGAAAGTTAAAAAAAAATGTCAATCAGATCAGTTTTTAAGTTAAGCTCCACTTAAATTTTCCTCCAGATAAGTGCTAAGGCCATGCAATTGGCGTAGATGTTTTATAAACATAAAATTTGAAAATATACAATATCGGTCCATTTTGTTACTTAGATTTATGGTATCTAAGTAATCTATTTCTAACAAAATAATAATAACCCCTGATGAAGTTCCAAAAAAGCGAACGAAACGTTGGGAATAGAAAATGAATTAACCATAAATGTTTTTTATTTACATTTGGTAAAAAAAAAAAAAACAATTGATCATATTAGCCCGTGAGGAAAACAAAAAACCTCAATAATAATAATATTAAATAAAACATTGATCATAAAACAAAAATATAAAAAAAAAATGGTTTCACCAGAAAAAACCCACATAAGAAGTGATTTGGGTGATGATCACTTCACATAGAGTAGGTTTAATCGTCCGATTGAATTTATGGTGCTCTTCGCATAAGGTGTGCAAAATGCGTCCACCAACGCCCCCATGAGGAAAACAGACACCCACAGGTAGATGTATGTTAAATCCGGCAGAGTCATACACTCGCCACTTGCTAAGTTCTCGTCCATATTATGAAACATTTGCTGCAAAAACTTTCTTCAATTCTCTTTTGAAACTGCATTCGTGTCCAACAAAACAAAATTTTTGTTTTGCAGCATTTTGTATGACTTCTCTCTTTCTTTTAATAACAAACTCACAAAAACTGCTTGTACGCGAAACAAAGTACACTTTTCCATTCGTCTTTCCCCTTTCATTAACAAACTCAAATGTTTCGCAGCAAATGTCAAATGTAATAAAATGGATCAGTACTAAGGAGCTGGAGCTATCTAACCTCCGATTCTGTAAAGCAAACAGCATATGTTCAATAGCAACAGCACCTATGTGATCTGCCAGTAGGCCAAACTTTCCAACAATGGGTGAAAAATCAACCCTTAAACTAAACTCTTTAAGATATCCCTTTCCGGCGTTTTGGGGTTTAAGCCATAATTACCACAAGATTCTCGAAGGGGTCTGTTTAATAAAAAAACAAGTAAGAGTGCTATATTCCGCTGTGCCGAATCTTATATACCCTTCACCATTGTGCGAGTAGAATAGAGAGCAACTAAATAATTTTTACATATACATATACATACATATTTACAATACTTACAACTTCATTATACATAATTGAAATGTAAAAAGCGATAACTGGTAAATATTTTTTATTATGAAATAATAAAGAAGGGTGATAACGAAAATCATATTGGGCATTATGCTAGTATATGTAAACAAATACGAAGGGTGGTGAGGGGATAGGAAGAAGAGACGACAACCGGATTTGAACTTCGCTTTACATAAGGACCCAGAATATATATACTTTATAGGGTGTAGGACCTTCGGTGAAGGGTATAAAAAACAATCTTAATTATAAAAAAGAGTAATTTTTGGGATTTCAGTATTTTGGTCATAACTCTGCTATTTCTTAACCGATTTGACAGATTTATATACCGACGTGTTAAAGAAGAAATTTTCCAGTTATTTTAGCTATAAAACGTGGACTCGGGAAGATCTATGGTTCCTGAAAATGGGTATTTTTCCAAAAAAAATTAATATTTTGGTCATAGCTTTTTCGTATCTGAACCGATTTTCCCGAGTTTTTCAGAAAATATTTTCTATTAAAAATTTCCGATCTTCTGATATATAAGGCGTAACCATAGGTCATATTACAGTCAAAAAATTCAGGTTTTTATACAATTTTTAGTACTTTTTGTATGAGAGGTACCACGCCTACTTCTCCAATCCCGCCCACATTTTGTAGGATGGTGTATATTTATAACCTTAATGTTTGTACCTAATTTTAAAGCTTTGGCTCTTGCCGTTCTCCAGATATACAGAAAAAAGTAATACAAATACAACAACCAAAAGGGATTTTTTGGAAAAATTAGAGGCAGTCGTGTTTTTTTGGTCATATCTCAGCCATTGTTGGACCGATCTGGCTGAATTTCAATAGCAAAAAATGGTGGACTATATGTGACATAAATGTAAAACAACACAGCCGCTATCATGTCTGGAGTCTCCGGAAAACACATATCAAACGTAAGACGGACAGATGGACGGACGGACGGACGGACGGACGGACGGATATCATTAAATCAACTTCTCTCCTCATAAGGACCCAGAATATATATACTTTATAGGGTCTAAGATCAATATTGTAGAAATTACAAACGGAATGACAAACTTATATATACCCTTTTCCACCTGTGGTGAAGGGTATAAAAATTAATCAAATATATACATAATTTTACAAAGCACTTATACAACTGTCAACATACAAGAGCGGTCCCAAAATTAGCCGAACTAACGTTCGGCAGTAGTTTGAAATAAAAAAAAAAAAAAATAGTTTAGTAAAAAGTGGCAACTTTATTCGCCAGATTTAGCTTTCTACAATTATTTCTTTTTCCAAACTTGAAAAATTACTGGTTTATAAAGAATTGCACACAATCATTGCAATAGAGTCTGCGGTTGATGGCTTTTTAAAGGAGCTCCAGAGTGGAGATTGTTTTTTTCCCAAATTTTCTTTGTATCTTTGTTAAATCAGTCATCTTATTTTGGGATCTCACTTGTTTACATAAAAAAATAACTTTGGATCTTTTGTTATATCTAGGCCATTTAACGACCAATTTAGTTTATTAGAGTTTGCTTAATATAAAAATTGATCAAATTGTCCCCTCAATTTAAGTTCTAAAACACACTATTTATCGCCAACATGACGGTTTTTGGATTATAAACTAATTCAAGACTATTTCTGTACTATAACCACCCCCAACACGAGCAATAGGTTTGTCTATTTTTGATGTGGCAAATGTTAAATTATATTGCTAACACAAGATAAAGGGTGGAGAGCCATAATGCACAATGTTAATTGTGAGTCACACCTTAACGTCAAGTTTTTTGCCCATCTTAATTTGACATTTCTTTGTTTCAGTGTTAGAAAAATTCAACCATGGAGAGCTATCGCGAGATGATAATTGACTTCTTGTGGACAGAAATTGAGGATATTAGCCTGGACGATATGTGGTTCCAACAGGATGGTGCCACTTTCTACACAGCCAACGAAACAATGGCTCTTTTGCGCGAGAAATTCAATGGCCGTGTTATCTCACGTCGTGGCGATGTTAATTGGCCGCTACGATCATGTGATTTGCCACCGTTGGACTTCTTTCCTTGGGGATATTTAAAAGAAAAAGAGTACATCAATAAGCCAAGACCAACTCGAGAGCTAAAGGATGATATAATTCTGCACATTAAAACATTAAACCTAAATTATGTCTCAAGAGTCATTGAAAAAATGGACCATCGGATAGAGGTATATGCCACCGTAGCCATGACAGGCATTTGACCGATATTTTGTTTCACACATAATTGTCATTGATCCTTCTATCATAAAAAAAAATATTAAGTTAATTTTCTGAAAACTTTTTGTTTTATATACAATTAAAACCATGCGTTTTAGTTGGGCCACCTTTAATTTACGTGTGAGCTGCATAAATATGTGTTCAGCAACAAATGTTATAACACTAAAACTAAAAATTATGGGCAAACAGTCAGAAAACATATGGTGTGTTGACCAGTGTTATGTTTTTTTAAAACACTACAAATAGAAAAAAAAATTAATTACTACTTGCTTTTAAAGAACGTTAATGTTTCATATTTTAGCGCTCATCTTTTTCTGAGCAATGAAAATTACATACAACCTCTCGTTAGTATATTTTTTTAATTTATGTTCTAAGATATTAACTTTTGCAGTTTGACGCAGTTTTTTTGGCGGCGTTAATGCTTGTTTTAAGACATCACAAATTGGTCGTGGAATCTGTAGATACGAATTTAATCCATTTTTAAAGTGGACATGGCTCCAATTTTTACTGTTCCGTTCATACTAAGTAATATTTTTTGATTTGTCACTACAATTGTATTATATACATAACTACAAAATATAATAATGCTAACTTTAAAAGTATTTACCTATGCTTCAAAAAGAAAACATCGGTGTAATTCTCATAGCGTAGGGAGGTGCGTTCGAGTAAAATGCAATAAATGAGTAGTTACTGAGTAAATAATTAGGGAACAGCTGATTGCAAATAAATGTAGTGTTGAAAATTTTAACACTTCTGGCTACTTTACTCGTTTTCTTATCAGCACTCGATTAAATACTTTTTATAATACGAATTAGAAAAATATAAACAATTTATTTTATGTAATATTTCATATTTGCTTTGTTTTTTAGTTTGTTTGATTTTGTTAGTTTGTGTTTGGTTACATTTTTCCAAAAGTTCATTTATACTTTTTTTGCTATTGATTACTTAAAAACAACTAAAAAATAAATAAAAAAGGTCTTTGAGTTGATATTTAGCTATATAAATGGTTCGCAAACAAGTTTAATTAATTAATATTTTTTCCCTCTTTGTTTCATTTTTATTTTAACTTTTGGTTTTTAAACGGTTTGTATTCTTTTTGTTTGTTAACTTTTGTTTACCTTTAGGAACATATGTTTTTATTTTGTTTTACTAAATTTGACTGCAAAAATTTCTGGAATTATCCCTACTTCTGGCAACAATGGTTGAAGTTTAGCTGTTTTATGCCAGCGATGGGCAAATTGAAAATATGTACATCGATATATATCGTAGCGATATTTTTTTTAAGAATATCGACATTTATTAATTACAAATATCGATATTTTGATATATCAAACGTAATTAGCTGAAATTATTGTTACCAAATTCCAAAACCAAATACATATGTATATGAACCATTAATATAATATGTTTGTACATAAGTATGTATTTATGTACGAACATATTCCATGTTATTTCGTTGCAACTTTTTATTGTTTTTTTACTTTAAAGTTAAATTTTACAATAAAAAAAAAACTAATAAAAAACAACCCAATACCGCATTTCTTCAAATTTTAATTTTTTTAAATACTTCTACAAGGAATAATTCTTTATACCAAAAACACATAAAAGAACTATTTTGAAGTTTCTTCGCCTTGACTATGGAAACTATTGGCGATTTCTTTTCTGAAAAAAATATGTTACAGTATATACATGTAACATTTTCTAATGTTACCTATAATCACTGGAAGTGTTACATGTTGTGCAATTTCAATAGAACACAATAAGCTTTTATTTACAACTATTACACTTTCATCATTAATGTACTTCATGCGCGATTTTTAAAGCTATTTGAGCGGTTTCTGCACTCAATTATAGCTTGGAAACAAATATTGACATCACTAATGGCTTAGAAAAATTAAAACATAGACTTTTTTTGATTTTAATGTGTAAATATATTTATATTTTATTTTAAAATAATTTTTTTTACAAAATTATGAGCGGTATGAATTATGACAAACAAAATAAAACATTGGTTGTACAAACAAAGAAGTGAGTACCAAAGTTGTAAGACAGGGCAGTATGAACACTAGGGTGACCGTTAAAATCAAAAGTTGGATTTATCTAGGTCTCACCCGCCAATTTGGTGGGTATTGATAAAAAAAACAACTCCAAAAAATGTTTAGGACGATCGGCGAAGGCTAAGCCGTCCCTCAAGCGCGCCAAAGTTTGAAAAAAATCGTAAAGTCCGACTTGTATGACTTATATTTAGGAAAATATTAGTTTTACATAAAAATCGTTTTCTAAGAAGTTGTTGTTAGTAAATTTTCCAACAACTTTTGCCTTAACAAGTATTCTCTAAAACTCATATTGAACAAAACCTAATTAAAATAAAAAGTAAACAGCAGCATTGATGCGAATTTTTTCTTTAGCAATGTTTTTTCTTACACACGTCAATTCAGCTTTAATATTTGTGTTTGTGTGCGTTTGCTTAAAAAAAATAGTCAAACGCATATCATTTGTTTCTTACGTACCACGGTAGATAAAGTTGGTGCTATTGTACTTTTTTGATACAATTCAAAGCCAAAAAGCACGGTGGTACCCCCGTGACTCATTTGGTACTATTTCCAAACCTAAATATTTATAATTAATATAAAATGGCAACCCGTATTTTCTATCCAATGAATATAAACGGATTTCAGTGTTTGGTGCAAATGGTTTTGCCAAAGTGCAAATGCAAAATTTCGTAGCGTTTTTATGAAATCTTAAGGAAACTCTGTGTATTTTGTTGTTGGATTTAACAAAACAGCTTTGATATTTTGCATTTGCTCTTGCAAGACCATTTGCACCAAACACTAAACTTCGCTACAGTGAATAGATTTTTGCACTTGATCATTGGACCATTGCATATGCCACATTCTAAATCAAGTATCAGCGGCAGCATATAAGCCTTCATGGCAAAATATTATAAAAACAAAGGAACGAAATAGACCGTATGTACCAATGGTTTCAAGTGTAACCGAAACAAGTCTTTTTGTTTTATAAAAAAAAAATTATTTATTACTATTGGGGTCGAAAAAGTACGATTTTAGAAGTTCGTAAGTACGATATTGGGTTTCTCATTTATCATCCCTGTAACATAACTGCACGCTTTCTTTATTCTTTAAGGCGGCTCTCATATAAAATTGTCAACACTGACTAGAAATATATTGAAGAAAAAGCCCCAGAACTGCCAAGGAATTGTCCCAAGGGGGATTAAATATATGACGGCATTAGTTTTTTGTGCTTAACATTTTATTAAAACATAATTGCCTTATATCTCCACCCTTTAGGGGGGCTGCCATACAAATATGCCGGTTTAATATAATTCTTAAATTAGCCACTGCAGCGCCAAGATTGACCTTAGTTGGGTCAAATGTATGACCAACCTCACATAATTTGTTTTATCCCCATTGCCAAAAAAAATTTGGTTTCTAAAACGACTACGCATATTAGAAAAACCTATAACAATTGTTAAATGTAATATTATTGTGGAATTTCGTTTTGTTTTAGTTTATTTTATAAACTAAACCGTTTTTGAGTTACGCTGTGCAACCTCCTCCGTTTTCGAAATTTTGAAAACAAGAGCTAACCTAAAAAACGGTTAGCACCACTGAATTCAGCGTACCCGAATTAGGGTAAAACGCCAGGTGCCCGGCTGGTCGGTTTTTTTTAAATAAATAATAAAAATGTTTTTCAACAAAACTAATTCATAGAAAATGCGTTTCTTTAATGAATTAAAAATTAGATTTTTTAGTGGCTTATTCGATATTTTAAGTTTATTTTGTTTAATAAGAGATAAAGAAAAACTTGTTAACAAATTTTCTACAAAATTAATATTTTCTAAGTTATTAAACATAAAAGTCAGATTTCATGTAAAATTATAATTTTTCTCAAACTTTGGTGGGCTTGAGGGACGGCTTAGCCTTCGCCGATCGTCCTAAAAATTTTTGAGTTGTTTTTTTATCAATACCCACCGAATTGGGGGGTGAGAGCATGGAAAAATAGAAAAAAATTAACACCTTAAGTAAAAGTAAGGGTAAAACATGCAACATTTTTTGCATGATTTTTATCAACATATTCACAAAAGAACTTGAAAATTTTTCCCACAGTTGTATTTTTTGTACAAACGAACACAAAAATGTAGAGCATGTAACATTAATGCATCATATTTCTCAGAAAAGAAATCGCCTTATAAAAATTTAAAGTTGAAATTACCCATATGATGGGTAATTTATCGATATATTTAATGCCTATCCCTATTTTGTACTTGCTGGAAAAATTAAGCCGCAACAAATGAATTAAGGCGAATTCCCTAGAAGGTGAGGTCAACTCTACAACAACACTGCTTTTGTGGTCGGAATGTTAAAAATATTGCTACTAAAAAAATTTGTTTGTACATTTAAAAAACAAGTTTGTTTACAAACTTTGACAACTCGATCACCGAAAAAAAACACCATATGCTGACTTGACCCCACTATCTAGTGACTTCGCCTTGAAATGAACGAATGCTTAAAAATGAATGGATGAATGTGATGACATGGATGATTTTGAGGGTCTAATGCTAGATGTTAAAATAATTTGCCATTATATCAAAAGTATTTATGAATAAATGCATAACATGAAACAGAGCATAACATATCACACATACATAAAACGTAATTTCTATTTGCTTTTGAATTAAATGTATTCAAAAATCTTTTCTCAACTGTACCTGCTGGAGCAAAAAAATGCTCTTAATAGATTTTATGTACGAAAACATATGTTTATGTCAAAAACATATGTTATTTGTTTTTTACTTTCATTTAGATTTTAAATTAATAATTTAATTATTTTCTTTGAAGATTTTGTGAAAAGAGTTTGAACAAAAAAAAAAAAAAGTATTAAGTACATGGTTTGTTAATAGTCGTGCTTGGAGTAGTAGCACATACACATAAAGAGTAGTTTTAGCTGTGTTCGAGAGAGTTAGTGAGAGCAAATACGAATACTTACTCGTCTTTTTCGTAACATTTCCAACACCAACAACACCACCGGCGGCACCGCCACTAATCGAAGGTGACGAATCGTTGCGATTAGGACGTGTGCGCATATCGCGCATTTGATATTTAATATTTGGTACAGAGAGAAGTCGTTGATCTCGTTTCTCTTTAAACTTTTGACGCGGAGGCCTTGTAGGCAGTTCACTAGAGCCGGGAACAACCGAAGACGTTAGTGGTAAATTGTTTGGTCTTGAGCTTTGATTGACGGTATCGTTTGTAAAATCTACACGTTTCGATACTTGTGGCATTGTTTCAAAAATACATTCGGTTACTGTTTCGGCTTTGTCCTCGGATGCAACACCGCCTTCTGTTGGGACATCTCCTACATCACCCATACAACTCTCAGTCATGCTTTCACGTGCTTCAATTCCCAATGCAACCGGTTCCTTGGGAGGTGATTGGTCACTATCTTCTGGCGAGCATTCTTTTTGAGTATAAAATACGGATGTACCCTTTGAAGCCGTTTCATTGTCACTATTGATATTTATGCCTATTTTCATATTGACTTTTGATAATTGACGCTTCAAATTGAACTTTTTCCAGGACATCGACATTCGCCTGTCCGGAAGTTCTTTAGGGGGAATTGACACTTCTTCGCGTAAAGGACTTTTGCCGCCAACAGCACCCTTCTCATTATCCGGCGATACTGGTCGTGATGAATTTGTTTGGTCCAGACTCTGACTTTGATTGGATGACAGTGTTTCATTTACTTCCGGTATAAATTCAATTGATGGACTATCAGGACTTGTGGTGTCGTTGAGCTAAATCGATTTGCAAATCATTCATATCAAATTAAATAAATAAGTTTGCCTGCCCTAAGAAAAATAATTATTTTTAATTTTTTTTTTTTTTTTTTTTTTTTTACTTTACTTTGGACTATAGACAATTCATTCATAGATCATTAAGTCAAATCTGGCTAATCACAAAAACGAACTATTGTTAAAAAAAACCTGTTCATTAAGTGAATTGGTTGTCTGTCTGATTGTTAACTGTTTGTACAAATGTTTTCTCCAAATACATAATTTATTAATAAAATTACTTAAAAATTTAGTTGTTTGTGGTTTTTTTAAATCATTTTACTTGTCGTAATGAAAAACGTTCGTTTACATTTAAACAAGACCAAATACACAAAAAATATATATTTTCGTGCACTAAAATAAAAAAAAAAAAATAATAAAATTTATTATTTTTATTTACCATGCTTCAAATTATTTTCTATTATCTCTATGATAAGGTTTATTCCGTTGACGGTTATTTATAGTTAAATCTTAATATTTATTGACTTTACGACACAATTGTTAACAATATTATAACATTTTGGGAACTCCAAAGAATATTTGTCAATGGACTTCAAGAATAACAATTAAAACGATTTGCACATCAATAGATAAGTTTATAAGATACAATTTAGGATTACGCGATAAACGATACATACTTCAGGAACAATTTTTTGTTTCGGAAAATCATAAAAAGTTGTTGTTTAAAGACACTGACTGCATTTCACAGGTAAAAGGGTAATATTATAAAAACATATTTTTGAATTTTTTATACAAAGAAAAGAAATAGGACATTTTAAGACATTTAAATGGCAAGTACAATTATAAGAAAGGAGTATACAAAGTAACACTGGGTCTACAACTGACATAAAATGCTAACATTAACACCAATGAGATATTACTGTTAAGTATAGACTCATTACGTTTTCTCATGTTGTAACACGGTTGTTAGTGAAAATATTTTAACAACGCTTTTATAACATCATGTTATAACAGCAAATCATGTCAGTTGTAGACGGGAAGTAAAGGTATAGAAAAGAATGTACAGTGTGTCAACACATTAAAATTATATTAGAACTACGAAAACAATGTTTTAATTTTTACCAATCTCAACAAAAATCGAAACGTAGGAAGAATAATAACTGTTAAATGGGAATAAACAGGGCTGTTCTGAAAATCCATTTTCGTCAAAGTGATTTCAAATCACGCAAAAGGTGGTTAAAGCACAACAAATTTTGACTGACGATTAAAAATCGCTTACCTACTTTTGCTAAGTATATAGTTTGGACATTAAAAAAAAATGAATTTTTTAATACATTTGATACGATTTGGTTATATTTATTTTTGTAGTAAATTTAGCTTTTTTGCACATGCGCTAGGTAAAAAAGTCTGCGTACACTCGCTTACAATGTTTTTTTTTGCTATAATTGTTTGTATTTAATATACTTGGGAGTTACATGATGATGTTTTGCTTCAAATTTTGTTAAAAGTTTCAACACACCTACACTTTTTCAGTAAAACATTCACCCCCTTATGCAAAAAAAGTTAAAGTACACATTAGTTAACCAACCTAAATGGGTTTTTGAAACTATGAGACTTTTGGAGATCGATCCGGCGATCAATTTATTTGTCAGCAGCATGTTTTACTGCAGGCGTATCGAATCTTACTTGGGCGATTCGAACATTTTTAAAGTTGCGACTAGGGGCAGCCCGCAAGGTGTACTGTCACCATTACTTTGGAACCTGAACATCAATACCCTGCTCAGGGCCATGAAAAGGACGTGCTGCAGAACGGTTGCGTATGCGGCTGATGTTCCAGTTTGTACTGTGGGTAATTAGCCCAGAGTATAGACTTAACCTATGGAGTCCGCATTGGATGTCCTAGTAATCTGGTGCCAGGGATGCCGACTGGATATTAATCCTGCCAAAACGGTACTGGTACTTTTCCCAGGATATAAATGAGGTCTCACTAAAACTATCCGATAATGCCAAATGGTCTTATATTGGACAGCAAACTGAACTGCAAGATAAACACCATTTCCAGAACTACTAAGACGGTAACTGCATTATATTGCTGTAAAAGAGCCATTGGCCTTAACTGGGGAATTTATTTTGCGGTGCAGTTGTTTGGTGTTCGGCTTTCCAGGGGAGGAACCACCAAGCCAGGTTTGAGCGCATAATGAGAATGGTGGCAATAATGGTAACCGGTGCTATTAGAACAACCCACTCTAAGGCATTGTTAACGATCTTGAAAAAGTTAGCTGCGAACACTGCGGTAAGACTAAGGACCACTAGATCATGTAGGGATTACAAAATCGGACATGTTAAAATTTTGTATAAGATAATTTGGCACATGGACGTTGATTATGTTACACCTGAGTCAATCTTTGATCCTGGCTTTACCCTAAGCATTTTGGATAACGTGGTTTACTATGATGACCCAAAAATTCTCGCGAATGCGATTCAGATACTTATGGCCCTAATATCTACAAAAAGAAAGCTGGTCCTGTTCGTACCAAACAGTTATATTTACCTATTTGAACGTTTATTAAGTCTAAGTGTTTTTACCTTTAGTTTTCTTTTAAAATATGACAGCTTTTACACCATAGATTTCTATACACAGCTAGGTTTCTTTTTGTAGAAATTAGGGTCATAACTGACGGGAACATTCAGTGAATACCCTTAAATGAGTCCCGGGCCAAGTACATACATTGGTGCATGCAAGCACCACTTTGAATCGAAAAGTTCCAACATATGATATACATATGTAGGTGTTTTACTCCCAAGGAGTAAGCAAATTATTGTCCACAAGTTTCATCTTATTGCCATTCAGAGATGGTTTGATGAAACTACCTATGGGGATTCCTTGTTTCCCCATATGTAGTTTGGCCCATCATAGCAAAAAAAAAAGGACTCGTCGGGCACTACAGCTGTCCAGACATCACCTCAGGAACATTATTGCGGTTATAACTGGCCACTGGCCCTTTGTTTGGTCGAAGAACCAAACTTGTCTGTCTGATATTGATTTGAAAAGAATTCACTACTTCATTAAATCAACCGGGTGGCTGAGTATTAAATGCCAGGTAACATAAGACACTTGAGAGATGGTCAAAGATGGTAACACAACGGGAAGTAATTAATGGACCCGCGTGCGCTGTGCTTGATTGCGAACCTAACTTAACTACAATTTATTGAAGCAACGATGGATAAGAGGTGTTATTTAAATATTCAAAAAAGAAATTCACAACACTGAGCAATTAAAAAGAGACTGCAGGCTCATTTTCTTTTTCAGTAAGATAATAACGATAATGAAGATGATGCAGCACAACGCTGATATCGTAAAACTGTGACTTCTATACAACGTTCATAAGCAATTGCGAACACCTCGCCAGATCTCAATCATATTCGGCATCCATGAGATTCTTTAGAAAAAACTTTAAAAGGCATGCTCAAGAAGCTTATGCAGCAAGAATGGGACAAAGTTACTCGTAAAGAAACTAAAACATAGTCCATTTTATGCCTAAAGGATTAGCAGCGGCGTGGAGACGAAAAGGTTTTCCTACCAGCTTTAAAAAATATTAAGTTTGTAAGTTTGAAATATAACAGATATCCGTCTTTAAGCCCGTACGCAGACTTTTTCACGTGTTTTTCAATAAATTATTTTATTTTTGGTTTTATATTATTTTAAGAGACTGATTAGTTTATGAACAAAATATAATTTGTGAATTAAAAAATTATATTTTTTACGAATTTTTTTCTTTATGTCTAATAGAGTAACCTCATGTACGCAGACTTTTTCTATCTAGTGTATAAACAAAGTTACAAATAAATTTCTAAGGACACTCAGCTTGTTATGCTTTTTCAAAGATATTTTTAAGGTTGCCAAATTTAAAGCCATTTAAATTACTGACTAATTTATTTTATATAGTTTTTTAAAGCAAAACTTAATTTATATTACTAAGGGCCATTATTATAACTTGAAGTTAGCTAAAGTTAAGATTAAATTGACAGATAATAAAGTGTTATCTGTCAAAAAGCGTCTGTTAACTGTCGGATAACAGCTAACGCCAAGTTATAATAATGGCCCTTAAAGAAAGTTTTAATATGCCAAATAATTATAAAATTTGTTGGGTTAGCAAACAGTTCTTATAAAACTCTGGCAACCTCGTTATATTTAATATATACACGTCTGATAAGTCTGATGGGTTAGTTGTTTAGCTCCTAGAGTAGACACTTTACGTAAAAGTTTCAAGATTTTAATGTTACTAGATTAAAACATTTAAGATTAGAATCGATTTAGTTGGGGATCTGTCTAATTTCCCTAATCAGTTCTAAGTCTACCGGCTAATATTAGAGTTTTAGGTTTAAAAAGGGTGGTCCAACCATAATGCACGATGGTTATTGTGAGTCACAATCATCAAGTTTTTTGCCCAACATATGTCAAATTAAGTTTTCAGTATTTGACAAATTCAACAATGGAGAGGTACACAATTGAGCAGCGCTTTAAGATTGTTGAAGCCTTTTAAGAAAATTGGCGTTTAAATCAAAATACCTTTAGCGAACTTCGCTTATGTATGAGCTGGGCCGTGAATGGTGTTCGCTATCGCGAGATGATAATGGACTTCTTGGGGCCAGAAATTGAGTATATGGACCTGGACGACATGTGGTTCCAACAGATCAGTGCCACTTTCACACAGCCCACGAAACAATGGCTCTTTTGCGCGTGAAATTCAATGGCAGCGTGTTTCACGTTGTGGCGATGTTAACTGGCGCCACGATCATGAGATTTGACACCGTTGGACCCCTCTCTTTGGGGATATTTAAAAGAAAAAGTGTATGTCAAAAAGCCAAGAACAATTCAAGATCCATCGGATCGAGGATAGAGCATTTCGCCAATATTTGGTAAGATAATTTTCTGAACAAATTTTGTTTTATTTGCAATTATAATCGTGCGTTTTGGTTGGACCACCCTTTATATACGCCGGAATTTTAAGGAAACCAAGATCCTCTACAAACTGTTATAATATAAATTACCAAACCTTTTTGATCCTTTTGAACATAAGACTAATCAACGACTCAAAAGTCCCGGGAGAGATTTCCGCAAAAATGTCCCGATATTTATATTGATTCTGCCTGCAGGGCTCTACAGACCTACAGAAATCTAAAGAAACTTTAACTGCAAACTTCTCTACAAAAAAACTGTAAACAAAGTTCTCCTTTGCACACTTCGCTTTATTGTTTGCTTTTAAAGCATACATTTACATACATACATACATATGTATGTATGTATCTCGTGATTGTGTCCTCCTTTTGATTAAAATTTCCTCCGGAAAAACTCTTTAACCACTGTCATTTACTCCAAGATCCACTAACCACAAAAAAAGAAATCGAAACCTTTTTAAAATATTACCCCCTTATTTACAAAATATAAAAGAGGTCTATAAAGGGTTCATTGATTTGCATAGAAAATCCGTTTCATAAAACTTTTATAAAACTGTTTAATTTTTTATAAATAAGACCGTTAGAGTCTAACGTTTATTAACATAGTTCTTGATATGTGTTAGCAGAGATTTTAGTCTACAGAATTTTACAAGCATCTAGGAATTTCAAAGCAAGTTTAACTTCCATTTTTTCCACGAAAAGACTTTGAGCTGAATTGCCAACACTTTAAACAGCCTTGGATATCGCAATCGAAGGTTTTTAGCAAAAAAAAATTAAAACATATGAAATACTTCTGAAGTGGCCACGCAATGAGCGGCATGTTCTAAACTTGTTCTAATTTTTAGTTGTTTTCTGAGCGGTAAAAAATAAACATGCCAAAAGTGAAAGAGGAGCTTATAAAGCCGACCGCTATTATGGCAAGACAGATAAGATTAACTTTTTGCAACAGCAAATCAAAGAATTTCACAGACATACGGCAGTATTGCCAAAATCTGTCTGGAAATTTGCGTATATTTGTATATAAATGGTAAAATTCGCCGTAATGTCGCCTTGCTTGATTTATGTATACCCAGAATGAACACCAAATCATCTTCTTTTTTTCTTAATATGAGTACGATTTTCACGTAAAACCATTGAACAAACCTCTCTTGACAATGGGAATTTACCAACAAACCGCTTAGAAATGACGCTCAGTTATAAGCCACTTGCCGCACAACGCTTTGCAGCTCATTGCGTGGCCTCGGCCGAATACCCTTAGCGCAGCTTCAGAGACCAGAGTCTCTGGCGTGAATCGAACCCGCAACCCTCCTAGCAAATGCCTAACGGTCTCCCTTTTTTCGATTTTCTAATTTCGTTTTTAACATTGATATAAAATTTAGCGACGATACATTTTATAAAGCTTCCATGTCATGTCATGGTACAAGTAGTAGATATTAAGATAATATTTGGCACAAAAAAAACTCTAATAATCCGTTTACACCGCAAAGAAATCTAGTCTGACTTCATAAACGTAAATAATAATAAAAAGAATGTTAAAATTTTGGAACCGTTGTGTAGTGAACGCGGCTACGATGCAATAATAAACTCAAGCAATTGTCTACAGATAGGCTATGGAGTTTATATAGCTTTTCCTTTTAGTATTGCATTGCTACAGTGCGTTTATAAAGTCAGCTCTAGTACTTAAGAGATTTTGAGCAAAATCGAGTTGTTTTGGATTACCTGGGGGTTTACACGTGCAAGTAAAGTATCAACGAATATCAAAGAAATAGAAGATTTACTGAAAGTACAAAAAGTGGATGTGTGTTAGTGAAAAAGTGAGAGTGTATAGAGTTTTTCGGACTTGCACTGGTATGTGTAAAGGCCACGTTAGATTTCCCATACAAAACCAAATCGTCTTCACCAACAAACACGGAGGTTTGATTTCAAATTGAAAATGATTTGATATAAAACGTTTTCTCAAACGACAAACTTTTGATAATGGTTTGAAAATCAAAGCATTCTCAACAAAAAGGGGAAATTATTTTCAAACTGAAAAATGCCTTTATTTTTAATTTGCTTTCAAACGTAAATCTCAAATGGGGATTAAAATACAAAATGTGGAACATAAATAATTTTTTTTTTTTAATTGAAATTCCTTATTTATTTAACTTCACTGCCAGCTAAACATTTGGCACACTAGCTAAAAGATGGAATAGTGTTCATTCCGTCCTCAAATTCTTGGAAAGATGAAATACTTGGCTCCCTTTTATTTTGAGCATTGTAGCACCGTGGT
This sequence comes from Pollenia angustigena, assembly GCA_930367215.1. Lineage (NCBI taxonomy): Eukaryota > Metazoa > Arthropoda > Insecta > Diptera > Polleniidae > Pollenia > Pollenia angustigena. The sequence goes on from OV884059.1 coordinate 35,067,391, forward strand.
CTTACAACAAACTTAAAATTTCTTTTCTTTCCCGTTTTATTTTTTTATTCGTATTCTTAATCAATGTAATAACTCACAAATAATTTTTTATTTTTCACGAGCAATAAATCACTTGTAAAACACATTTAACCACGAAGTAAAAATTTTACTTTAATCGCCAATTTTACTGCCGTATTCATAAAAAATAAATTAAGTTTGAAATGTGTCTTAAGTCAAAATTTTCATACAAATTTGTCTTAAAATGCGGCAGTTAATGTTTACATTTATTTGTTGCTTTAGTATTGCTAAGTTTAGTTTTGAATTGAATTTAACATTTGATACCAATTTGACATCAAATTGATAAAACATTTGATGTCAAATCCATCTGAGATTAAATGTTAAAATCAAACAATTCAAAAACGTTTGAGAATTGTGTTTGATGTCAAATGATAAAGTCATTTCATATCAAAGGGTTGACTTCGTGTTTGTTGGGTCGTGACTAGATTTTAACGAAAACTACTAAAAATCTAGTACATAGTACCTTAAAGTACTAAAAAATACTTTTCTGTACAAGAAAAAAATGTAATTTTGATAAAAAAAAAGCAACAAACATTATGGCTTTTTAATACTGTTAGAATTTTTCAAGAAAATTGTAAAAATAATTTACAAATAAAGAATAATAATAAAGTAAATGAAGTTGATTAGATTAGATTATAAACAAAAAGTAATGCTAAGTTTTTAATGCATATTTCTTTACGTGTTTGTATGTGTTACACAAAAGACATTAAGATTTGAAAACAAAATCTGGCAAATGTCAAAAAAGTACAATGTTTACACACCAGATTTTGGAGAAGATTTTAAAGTCAAATCTACTAGAATTCGTTGTAATGTAAACGGACTATTATTTGAATCTAAACCTAAAAACAAACATACATTTTTTGGCGGAGACATTATTGCCCATGGGTCCCAAATAGGGTTAACTTTCGAAAATTTGTCTTAAAATACTGTAGTGTATTATCGTTATTTTTTAACAGAACTATTATTGTGCCGTTAGGTTAACGACACTTTTTGTTAGCTACCAATATTAGTAATTAACGAAATTTGTTAAGATTTCACTACAGAACAGCTCTTTACGACAATTACACTGTGATAGTTTTTGACCCGAAAAAAATTAACTTCGATGAATCCTTTTCGAACTATTAGGGAGGAGTCCCCTGAGTGCGAAAGTACATTTGGAAGTTTCAAATTGGCTCCAGTTTTTGAGAAATCGGTATATATCTATTTTTCATGGATATAGCTAAGTCTGCGCAAAGTTTCAAATCTAGTGTCTATTTTTGTCCTTCTAATATGTTGTTTTAACAACAAATGCTCTTAAAAATAACCGTTACGTATCATGCTAAACTTCATCATCCAACTCGGATTGCAAATTCCAGCAAAGGTCTGCTAAAAGAGAATTTAATCTTTTTAATGGCTAAAAAACCAAAAAAATGGTAAAAAATCGTTACTTTTGGTCGACTTAATGGTTTAAATTACGTGAAATTTTGAAAAAAAGTCAAAACATTCCGTAAAAGAAAGTTAAGAAAGCAAAAAAAACTAATAGAGTCGAATACATTTTTTTTTTAAAAGCGCAGACTTAGCCATATCCATGAAAAATGGATATATACCGATTTCTCAAAAACTGGAGCCAATCTGACACTTCCAAATGTACTTCCGCACTCAGGAGACTCCAAAAACGTTTTTTTGCTCACCTGAAAAATTATTATTTTGTAACTTAAAACGTTATTCGCGGCTGTGCTTCAATTAATGAAATAATCACTTACATGTAAAGATTTATACAAGTTATTCTAAAAAAACAAATATTTTTATTTAATAAAAATGGATTTTTGACAAGTTTGCAAAATTGTTTATTTTTTGGCTTTTTATAAAACTACCTACATTTCGGATGAATGCAATATAAAAGCGTTCATGTTGGGACTACCCTAGTAAAATTCATTCGTTCTTTCAGTAGAATTGTAAGTGGAATTTTCGCTGATTTCTGATTACTAAGCACATTATTTTTCAGAACTAAAGAACAGGTTCAAAAAGTGTGTTTATTTGTGCTAATAGCCACAAAATGTTTTTTAGAAAATAAATATTTTTTTTATTACAGATTCGGAAAGTTTAAAATCCTAATTCAATTTTTGTTAAGTACTCACAAGATATACAGAGGTGTCACATTTCTTTTGAATCTTCTCTTTGTTTAAATCAGTGTTCGAAAATAAACACTAAATATCGTTCTTTAATGTTCGGTTCGGTAGATTTGTGGAAAACACAAACGCTAATAGTGTTTGTGTAGAAATTCATTAAAAAAAATAACATTTCCCTGTTTGTCATCTTTCGAACACAAAAATAATGCTGTTTTCATCTTACTCAACAAATGATGAGAACATTAAATTCCGTTCGGTTTTTTTTTGAAAATCCACGAACTTCAATGTGTTCGGTTCGGCTCGTTAATGTTCGTCGCTTTTTGCTGATAAAAAAAAAACCAAACATTTTTTACAAAAACAAAATACACACACGAAAAAAACATTATAGAACATTAAAATATAATGTTTTTCTACAGTATCACTACAATTGTTCTGTTTTTTAACGAAGAGCCGAACATTATATAATGTTCGGTTCTTTCTTGAAAATAGTTACGAACGGTATTAAGGTTTGTGTATGTTTACACAAACACTAAAAAAATAGATATCGTTCTTCGGTGTGTGAGCCGAACGCTAAATAATGTACTGTTTATTTTCGAACACTGGTTTAAATAGTCAGTGTAAGCGAGGGGTTACTTTAGTGCAGAGTCCGCCAAACACATACATTTACATTTCTTGTTTCTCTTGGTTGTTTATTTTTGAGCGTAATTGTTTTTGTTTGTTCAGTGTTTTCGAGTAAAAATACAAATTATTTTCTCATGCTCTCTTTATTTGTGTGAGAGCATTTGCACATGTGCGGTGTTTTGCAGATCTCTGCTTTAGTGATCGACCAAAAAGTTTATCTTTCTAGAAGAGATGCCTTAGGAAATGTTTATCTCTGTGTACTTTAAGTTTTTTTGAGGGAGGGTAGGTTAACATTAAAATGTAAAATTAAAATGTTTTTAGCATTAAAAAAATATACTAAAATTGCAAAAATGTAGGAAATTGTTGAGGCAATAAATCCTGGTCTTTCAATATTTAATCTGGTACACTAAATATCAATAAGTATCATAAAGTAAAATATGGAGGGCTCAGAGCTGATGCGAACCAAGTCAAAAAAGAAAGTTCGAAAATATTTCGAGTTTGAGTAAGTGAACTCCCTCGTCATTACTTCCAAGATCTAGGGGGAATCTCTGGAATTGGACTTTTGAGACTCCTGGCAATTGCCAAGAGGGTGTGGAGTACTCTGGGTAACATCACATCGAACTAACCGTTTCAAGTAAGGTTATCGTATACTGTGGTAACGCTAGGGACCAATACCAATAATTTCTAAAGCCATTGACTTATTACCGCTTCCTTAGGAACGAAACACTTTTTGATTAAGTCCGTTACAGAGCTGGATAGAGTTAAACTTTGCAGAGAATTTCGCACCAGTTTTGAAATACATATCTTCCATTCATTATTGTTTTGACCTACCGACCATTTTTTTATTTAAAATAAATTGAGTTAGGTATGGGGTATAGTTTGTTTACCCCTTCCCTTTGTGGATCCAAAAACCTGCTTTAAATGGTTTCTGCGATATCAAGCACTCATTTTGCTCCATATCAACTATTTTAAAGTTTATTAAGTTTTATTTTGCTTTTCACGCCACTGTTCGGCAAATTATGCAAATTCCTCATACGAAAACGTACAAAATAAATTTCACTCTTGCTTTGCTTCATTGCCGTAAAAAAAGGAGTAAAAGAAAAAGCAAAATAAAATAACAACAAGGAAATTAATTCGCTTTATTGCCGTCAGAAAAAGAGTAGTTAAAGCAAAAGCAAAACAAAATGTCAACAACTCAAAACACAGCAGTAAGTATACATATGCAGCACAGAAAGCTACTTTTTTGAAATTAATTAAGAAAAGTGGCGTATACGGCACAAAGCAATTATATTAGTTCGTTAATGAACGTTCACAAAAATCAACATTTTGCCTCAAAACATAAGCCAAAAGCAGTAGTAAAAATACAATAAAGTTCGATCGGATATACATATTTATTTTCAGAGAACTTTATGTAAACCTTCATGGTGGTTTTTCCACACTAAAACTTTTAGGCATATGCGCCAAACCAATAGAAAGCTGTATTATATTTTATGACATGGTTCGGTTTAGCTTTGATACCTCCATATAACTTTTAAAGCCCTGTGTTTTAATTTCAAATTGAATTCCCTTCATTAAATAATCTGAAATAATTTTTAATATTTATAGAAAATGTTAGCCATAAGTTTATGAAAGTGAATCGATTTCTTTTTTTGTTAATTTAAGAATTATAATAAAAAAATTACTGCATGTTTAACAATTTTGAACGTTTACGTTCGTATAGAGAATTATTTATATAGAATATTATTTACATAGAAAATTATATGTGTTTCCTATTTGTCTGTTACGACCGGCGAATTCGATTTCCAAGGCGGATTCAAACATGTGACCGCAGACAGAGTTATGCTGGCTGCATCTTTTTTTGTATGGTGTTTGACATTTATAATACATATGTTTATGTTCCTACATACAAAATTGGGACAACTAGCATAACTCTCTCTCAGTCTCTCTGATGCGGTCACCTGAATGAATGTGCCTTGTTTACGACAATTCAATCCTAATAATACTTGTTTGATTATTTTATAACAATCATTTAAAGTTGGGTTTTTTATAATTAAATATAGAATTGTTAACAGTGTTTGTTGCCCAAAATGAAAAAAAAACTATAACAAAAAATATATCTTTGTAAATAATTAACGGACACATTTAAAATTATTTGCATGCTTTAGAGAGGGTATTAATTAAAACTGGTTTTTTTATTATTAATTGGTTAGAATTATTATTTTTTTTCAATAAGCCACACTCTACACAGTTGTCAAAAAGCATTTAAATTCAGTGATAGTTTTGTTTTTTTTCAAGGCTCACAAAAATAATAGAAAAATATAGTAAGACACAGAAAAGGGGTGGAGAAGAAATTGGGGGAAAAAGGGGGAATACATTTAAATATTCTATACTTTCAATATATAGATATTGTACTTCCACTTTACTTTTAATGGAATAATGAGTAAAAAACATTCCAATTAAAAACGATTAAGAATTGAAATCTGACACTTCCAAATGTACTTCCGCACTCAGGAGACTCCAAAAACGTTTTTTTGCTCACCTGAAAAATTATTATTTTGTAACTTAAAACGTTATTCGCGGCTGTGCTTCAATTAATGAAATAATCACTTACATGTAAAGATTTATACAAGTTATTCTAAAAAAACAAATATTTTTATTTAATAAAAATGGATTTTTGACAAGTTTGCAAAATTGTTTATTTTTTGGCTTTTTATAAAACTACCTACATTTCGGATGAATGCAATATAAAAGCGTTCATGTTGGGACTACCCTAGTAAAATTCATTCGTTCTTTCAGTAGAATTGTAAGTGGAATTTTCGCTGATTTCTGATTACTAAGCACATTATTTTTCAGAACTAAAGAACAGGTTCAAAAAGTGTGTTTATTTGTGCTAATAGCCACAAAATGTTTTTTAGAAAATAAATATTTTTTTTATTACAGATTCGGAAAGTTTAAAATCCTAATTCAATTTTTGTTAAGTACTCACAAGATATACAGAGGTGTCACATTTCTTTTGAATCTTCTCTTTGTTTAAATCAGTGTTCGAAAATAAACACTAAATATCGTTCTTTAATGTTCGGTTCGGTAGATTTGTGGAAAACACAAACGCTAATAGTGTTTGTGTAGAAATTCATTAAAAAAAATAACATTTCCCTGTTTGTCATCTTTCGAACACAAAAATAATGCTGTTTTCATCTTACTCAACAAATGATGAGAACATTAAATTCCGTTCGGTTTTTTTTTGAAAATCCACGAACTTCAATGTGTTCGGTTCGGCTCGTTAATGTTCGTCGCTTTTTGCTGATAAAAAAAAAACCAAACATTTTTTACAAAAACAAAATACACACACGAAAAAAACATTATAGAACATTAAAATATAATGTTTTTCTACAGTATCACTACAATTGTTCTGTTTTTTAACGAAGAGCCGAACATTATATAATGTTCGGTTCTTTCTTGAAAATAGTTACGAACGGTATTAAGGTTTGTGTATGTTTACACAAACACTAAAAAAATAGATATCGTTCTTCGGTGTGTGAGCCGAACGCTAAATAATGTACTGTTTATTTTCGAACACTGGTTTAAATAGTCAGTGTAAGCGAGGGGTTACTTTAGTGCAGAGTCCGCCAAACACATACATTTACATTTCTTGTTTCTCTTGGTTGTTTATTTTTGAGCGTAATTGTTTTTGTTTGTTCAGTGTTTTCGAGTAAAAATACAAATTATTTTCTCATGCTCTCTTTATTTGTGTGAGAGCATTTGCACATGTGCGGTGTTTTGCAGATCTCTGCTTTAGTGATCGACCAAAAAGTTTATCTTTCTAGAAGAGATGCCTTAGGAAATGTTTATCTCTGTGTACTTTAAGTTTTTTTGAGGGAGGGTAGGTTAACATTAAAATGTAAAATTAAAATGTTTTTAGCATTAAAAAAATATACTAAAATTGCAAAAATGTAGGAAATTGTTGAGGCAATAAATCCTGGTCTTTCAATATTTAATCTGGTACACTAAATATCAATAAGTATCATAAAGTAAAATATGGAGGGCTCAGAGCTGATGCGAACCAAGTCAAAAAAGAAAGTTCGAAAATATTTCGAGTTTGAGTAAGTGAACTCCCTCGTCATTACTTCCAAGATCTAGGGGGAATCTCTGGAATTGGACTTTTGAGACTCCTGGCAATTGCCAAGAGGGTGTGGAGTACTCTGGGTAACATCACATCGAACTAACCGTTTCAAGTAAGGTTATCGTATACTGTGGTAACGCTAGGGACCAATACCAATAATTTCTAAAGCCATTGACTTATTACCGCTTCCTTAGGAACGAAACACTTTTTGATTAAGTCCGTTACAGAGCTGGATAGAGTTAAACTTTGCAGAGAATTTCGCACCAGTTTTGAAATACATATCTTCCATTCATTATTGTTTTGACCTACCGACCATTTTTTTATTTAAAATAAATTGAGTTAGGTATGGGGTATAGTTTGTTTACCCCTTCCCTTTGTGGATCCAAAAACCTGCTTTAAATGGTTTCTGCGATATCAAGCACTCATTTTGCTCCATATCAACTATTTTAAAGTTTATTAAGTTTTATTTTGCTTTTCACGCCACTGTTCGGCAAATTATGCAAATTCCTCATACGAAAACGTACAAAATAAATTTCACTCTTGCTTTGCTTCATTGCCGTAAAAAAAGGAGTAAAAGAAAAAGCAAAATAAAATAACAACAAGGAAATTAATTCGCTTTATTGCCGTCAGAAAAAGAGTAGTTAAAGCAAAAGCAAAACAAAATGTCAACAACTCAAAACACAGCAGTAAGTATACATATGCAGCACAGAAAGCTACTTTTTTGAAATTAATTAAGAAAAGTGGCGTATACGGCACAAAGCAATTATATTAGTTCGTTAATGAACGTTCACAAAAATCAACATTTTGCCTCAAAACATAAGCCAAAAGCAGTAGTAAAAATACAATAAAGTTCGATCGGATATACATATTTATTTTCAGAGAACTTTATGTAAACCTTCATGGTGGTTTTTCCACACTAAAACTTTTAGGCATATGCGCCAAACCAATAGAAAGCTGTATTATATTTTATGACATGGTTCGGTTTAGCTTTGATACCTCCATATAACTTTTAAAGCCCTGTGTTTTAATTTCAAATTGAATTCCCTTCATTAAATAATCTGAAATAATTTTTAATATTTATAGAAAATGTTAGCCATAAGTTTATGAAAGTGAATCGATTTCTTTTTTTGTTAATTTAAGAATTATAATAAAAAAATTACTGCATGTTTAACAATTTTGAACGTTTACGTTCGTATAGAGAATTATTTATATAGAATATTATTTACATAGAAAATTATATGTGTTTCCTATTTGTCTGTTACGACCGGCGAATTCGATTTCCAAGGCGGATTCAAACATGTGACCGCAGACAGAGTTATGCTGGCTGCATCTTTTTTTGTATGGTGTTTGACATTTATAATACATATGTTTATGTTCCTACATACAAAATTGGGACAACTAGCATAACTCTCTCTCAGTCTCTCTGATGCGGTCACCTGAATGAATGTGCCTTGTTTACGACAATTCAATCCTAATAATACTTGTTTGATTATTTTATAACAATCATTTAAAGTTGGGTTTTTTATAATTAAATATAGAATTGTTAACAGTGTTTGTTGCCCAAAATGAAAAAAAAACTATAACAAAAAATATATCTTTGTAAATAATTAACGGACACATTTAAAATTATTTGCATGCTTTAGAGAGGGTATTAATTAAAACTGGTTTTTTTATTATTAATTGGTTAGAATTATTATTTTTTTTCAATAAGCCACACTCTACACAGTTGTCAAAAAGCATTTAAATTCAGTGATAGTTTTGTTTTTTTTCAAGGCTCACAAAAATAATAGAAAAATATAGTAAGACACAGAAAAGGGGTGGAGAAGAAATTGGGGGAAAAAGGGGGAATACATTTAAATATTCTATACTTTCAATATATAGATATTGTACTTCCACTTTACTTTTAATGGAATAATGAGTAAAAAACATTCCAATTAAAAACGATTAAGAATTGAAATAAATAAGAAAATATTTAATAAAAAAATCTAAATAACTACCAATTTGTTTACTAAATAAAAGTTAATATCAACTAAACAAAGAAAGAAAGTTAAAAACAAAGTAAAAAAATAAAATAAAAAAAAAAAACAAAAAATATATTATTCGTACAAAGAAGCAAATTTAAATTAATATTACAAATGCATTTTTATATGCTGCCTTAAGAAACTACTGAATGCAATTTAGAATTTGGAAAACAAAATTAAAAATAATATTCTTAGAGAGCATCAAATTTATTTGAAAAATAAATAAAAATAATAATAAATAAATAAAAAAAACACGTATTACGACATGTAATTAACTTACCTGGTCCGAACTGGGCGAACGACTTTGTTCCTCTTTGTTTTCAATACGCTTTGGACTTTTTGGTGTTCTTGAGTATGGATCATGGGCCCCATACAAATCTGGACATGCTACGCTCAGCAAGCAAACCTTTTGTATAATATCTATTATAACAAGTCCGAATTCAGTACCGTAAGCCATTCTTAAAAATAAATAAAAACTGATTAGAATTTAAATTTAAGGTTTTCTTAAAAAAAAGCAAGTTACAGTGCCTTATCTTTAATATCCTCATCCAGATTAAGAATATTTCAGGATTGGGTTATTATTGAAACTTACAAATAGTTATATTAACGATGCTATCAGACAGATAAAAAGTTTTTGATTATTAAAAGTTAACATTAACCTAAGAAGTGAATGATAAGTTAACAGTAGGTTTATCTTTAAAGTAACTTAACAAGTGAGCTTTAGGAATTTGAAGTTGCCATATTTTCTGCTGAAGATATGGTTCTTTCATTGACAGAAAAAGTGCCGATTCACATACGCCAAGTTTAACTCGTCAAGTCTTGAGCATTTAGGAGAGAAGGAAAAAGAGAATGCCATTTATTTTCCGCTCTCTCCTATAAACTTAAGACTTGACGAGTAAAACTTGACGTGTGTGAACCGGCACAAAGTGAATGAATTAAAGAAATAAACAAAAGTAAGTTGTTTCTTATTTTAAACAGCCAAAAGTAGTCGGTATCTGCTGCAATGTGGCCACAGTATAAAAATTACATTTTACATTTTATCGGACAGTTGTCACAATGGAGAAAACTTCATCACTCACTATATCTATTATTCACGTTAACTATCAGGAACTTTATCATAAGTTGTAATAATGGCCCTAAATGTTATATCTGATCATGCAGATTTATAATTTGTTGCGGTTTTAGGCGTATTAAAGTCTATTTCAAAAGTACGCTTTATATAAGATCTATGGTAAATTATGGACGAACGAAATTTGGCAGCGTGATTTCTTGTCTTATAAAACTATGACAGGCCAAGTTTTTCTTGTTTTTCAAAAGTGGGCTTTATATGGGGTAAATTGTTTACAATCTTATAGAAATTTGGTAGTGCGATTTATAATCATATGAGGGTTTTAAAGCACAAGGGGTTCAAGCGACTTATGTTAAATAATGAGAGAAAAGCGGTTGTATCGCTTGTGCTCCAACCGAAGCAGACATTTTAATGTCAAGTGCTTGAATTGTTCACAATATCCAGCGTCCGGATGAGAATCCTACATTCACCTTTTGTGCTCTTAACAACTTCTCCGAACTTCACCTATATTTCCATATGTAAACTCAATTTTAGAAAAAGGCACTTAAACCCGATTCTGCTTAAAGCCCCTTATATGAAACTATGACAATAAATTTTATAAAAATAACATTATCCGTTACGAGTCTAGGCGTACTAAAGTGTTTTACTTCCGCCAACTTTGCTTATTTTCATTACAGATAGTCCGCCGGTTGATGCGGTACAGGAGTTTTTAGACAGAGCTAGGAGGAGGGTGTTTCTTACTAGCAGGGTTAACAGAGTAGTCAAAAGAGAGGCTTCAGCAGAAGAGAAGTAACGGAGCAGTTTCAACAGAGAGGTGTTGCAGAGAAGAATGTTAAATAAAAAACAAAAGCAAACAACCGATGCAGTTCAGCATGCAAAGACGCATAATGAGCGTTCAAACATAGTAGTAATGTATAGAAATTATATACAGGTGAAAAATTATAATAAATAAGGAGGTGATATAAAATAAGACACTTTCTTGGTTTTTTGACTGCAAAGTTATGTGTTGTAAAAGAGCCGGTTAGAAGAAAATATAAAAAATAATCTATTAATTAATAGTGGATTTGTAAAACCAATTCCTTAATGGTATAGATAGTATAGCGAGGAAAATTTACATCCGGCTAATCATGACTGTGATTTACATCCAGTCTGGAAGGCGTGTAGAGCACTGAGTTAGAACTAAGCTTTAGGCATTTCTGAGGTTTACACACAGAAATTGAAGGGTCGTAGTGTAGTCTTGAATTAACATACAAGGCAACCGAAGGGTAGGAGTTAGAGGGCAGGAGTGGCTTACCACTGGCTCTGGTGTCAACTAAAGCTACAAAAGGCAGCAGGATTTTGTAAACAAATTTATATAAAGGACCCTACCGCGACTGATGAGCACCCCAGCTTCAAACCTGAAGTAATCGGAGTTATATTACACCCTTGCTCATTGGAATAGGGTTATGATTAGCCTCAGTCACTGTTTAATTGTCAAGAAAAAATAGATGTTGCTTCTAAGCATCTTACTGTGACAGAAAATGCTATTGCTGTTCCTATTCAAACATATTTTTCCCATGCGTATATGAAGTTGTTATTTTGCAATGGGCGGAATCGGTCTGTAATTTCACCTCCACCAAAGCCTCTAAACGAACTTATAAAATAAAAAAAGCGTATTTTAAATTTCTGTTCGTATCTTTTTTCATCTATGGGTACGTTATCGATTCAAAAATTATCTAGATACGACAACGCACTCTTAACAAATATTTCCAATCGGCATGTTCTCCAAAATTGCTAAAGATCTTTGTTTTAATTATACTTTTCGTATATCTTATACGTTTTTATTTATACTTACAGTCCATAATTTGAGTTTATACACAGCGAAGTCACTTGCACGATTCTTCGATTTGGGCCAGTTGTTAAACAAACCAATTGTGACTGAAACCCAGGAGGTTTTCGCTGTGCGCCAATTTTAACACGCAATAAATTATCCGTCTAGTTGACGAAATAAAAAAAAATTTAAAAGTTATCACTCAAAATAAATAGAAAGTTTTATCAAATATAAATAAGGTATACCTTATCGGATTCACTAGATTCGGTTTTTTGAACTTGATGTGGAATAAAATCGCATTCTGGACTAGTACCATAAATATCCTCGTAGTTCTCGAAGAGTATTGGTATTTCTAGAACTAAAATGTCCGAAGTTGTTTCGACTTTGCGGAATTTAAATAACAAAACTTGTCCCAATGAACCAGCCACACATAAACGTCTCGATTCGGAACAGAGGTATATTAATTGAATTGCCAAAGGGTACTCCATACCAGAGGTGTCAGATTGTAGATTTTTAGATTTTTCAAAAATTTTTGCCGTTTTAAGTTTATATAAAATCTAAAAAATAGTTTCATTATTTTATTGTGAGTAATTAAAATTAAATCGTCATATAAAATGCAAAAGAGATCATTAAAAAAAAAACCGGAGCGATAAAAAAAGAATTAAAATAAATAAGAATATAATTAGTAAAACTACCTAAATAACTACCAATTTCTTTTACTAAATAAAATGAATTATCAACTTAAGAAAGTAAGTCAAAAACATAAGCAGTTTTCACCCTTTGAATTAAGTTTACAACTCAGATTTACTTAATACCATTTTACGATTTTTACTACAAAGCGTGAGTGTCTTTATCGTATGTATTGTAATTTAATAAATTTGCTGATTGAGAGAAAGAGACAGTTAAAGTTTTGTAAAATGTTTTATTCTTAACATTTAACAACATTTAACATTTAACTAGAGCTTTTTGTTGGATTTTTCAACCACAGTGTAGTAAATTTTAGTCTAATACATTTTGTTGTTGCAGTGTTGCAAATCATTGTACTTTAACTCAATTAATAACATTAAAAAGGTCTACAAGGTACTTTACTATCAAGGGTGAAAACCGCTATAGTAAAAAAACAAAAAATATATAATTTGTACATAGCCTGGGATAACACTATAAAAGTTTCCCTTCAGTAAGTCTGAGTTTTTTGCTGAGAGAGGAAGAGAACATGCTTTTTTTCTCTCCCATATCACCAACCCAGCGGGAAAATGGAATTAATAGGAATCGAGAAAGTAATACATATCTTGTATAATATTTGATTCCAGAATTCATTATTATTAACACAGACCATGTCCTAGGATTGTAATAAATTATTTTAATGTATACTGGGAATGACTTAAATAATTCTAAAAAAAAAATATAATTGTCACGAAGAGAAGAAAAAGCACGATAAATTTTTACGAACAGAAACAATACATTCCTTGTTCTGCAAATGTGAGAATATACGTGGTAATCAAATCATTATTATTGTGTCAATAAAATTACCTTCTCGATTCCCATGAATGCATTATTATTCTTTCGAAAATAATACATTATTTTTTTAGTTATTCATGTAATCAATTCCTTATTTTCCCGCTGGGAACAAACTCACATTTGCTCAAAGAAAAGTTTTATAGTGGAACCCAGACAAAGAAGCAAATTTTAAATCAATAAAAAACATAATAAAAAGTATACTATTGTGATTACAAAAACTGTTTTTTCAGGACAAGTATCATTAATTCATACTTTATTTGGCGGTGCGCAAAATGACCCCAGGAAATATGGCCCCAAAAGTAAAATGAAAAACGGCCACAAAATTTTACATGAGACACAACATCACGCAATTTTGGTGCAATTTTTTTTTTTTGGGTTATTTTTCGTTAGGGTGTTTTTGCATTTTAAGTGGAATGAAAAATTACCCCAATATCAAGGTATGAAAAATGGCCCCAAATAAAATCACAATTTTTACTTTGTGGCTATTTTTCGTCTACTAATAAAAAATGCAAATTTTAAGAAATGAAAAATCACCCCAAACAGTTTTACACAAATTTTATAAAATTCTATGTAAAAGTTTCTAGGGATAGTATAAAAAACCCGAATTCTTATACCAAAGTAGAGAAAATCCTTGCCGGTTATGCAGAGATGCCAGTATTCGTTATACCATAGAAGAGAAAATCCTTGCGCCAGGCCGCAGGCCGTCTATAACGTGAAGCTTTAGTAAGCAAAGCCAGTTTTCGTTATACCATAGAAAAAAAATCCTTGCGCATGGCCGAAAGTCCAACCATGCTATCAATCGTACGATTTTTAAAATCAAAACTGTATAATTATCCTCATTTTGAAATCGGGATTCTAAATTTGTGATTTTTAGTTTCGGGCATATGAACTCCACCGAAAATGTTTAATGTAACTTTCTTTGTGTTCTTTTTTGGGGTTCAAATTCATTATAAATTTTGAGGTGATTTTTCATAATGAAGAATATTTCATATTATTTTTAGGGTTATTTTTCATTTTTCTGGGGTAATTTTTCATTAAAAAATGGGGCCATATTGCATTATGAAAAATAGCCCCAAACTTGGGGTCAATTTTCATTTATTTTTTTGGCGCCATATTTCCTGGAGCCTATTTCGCAGCGCCCTTTATTTCTGATCCTAATAAAAAAATTTTATCATTTTGCGAAGCACTAATGGTACATTTAAAAAAATAAGCGCCCAATTATGCGCTACACAATAAGACATACAGAAATGCAGTAAAGTAAGTGAAAGAACTCTCAACAACTTTTATAAAAAAAATAACTTTTCAAGTGCCACGGCATTCCCTTACTACGAAGCAGGTTTGTAAGGGAGAATACTAAAAAATAACTGTATCAAAACATTCAGTGTGTAAAACTATCGTTACACCCAACAATTTTTATATGCGCTGAACAAAGCGCTTTATGTGTCAAAAATGTATTGCTTCAAAGTGGGAACTCTCCATATAAAATTCATGTCTTCCGTAAGCGCAATGGTAAGCGAAACCTTTATGTTTCTCCCTAACAAACCTGCTTCGTTGGAAGCTCCATTTTTTATTGGGATACTAACCATACAAACCCGTTGTTATAATCTCAGTAATTGATTTTTTATAAGTGGCTAATCTTGAATACGCCTCGAAGGAGTGAAAACTTACATGAAAACAAAAACAAATTTACAAAAATTGTTATTGCTTATCATACAAAATTTACAGTTTTCAAAAGAAACAAAAACGAGATTATAACTCTCACGTTAAATTGATTTTAGCAGTGTATAGATAATGAAAACAATTTTCTTAAATTTTGTTTTCATATAAAAATGCACCCTTCATCGCGTTTTCAAGAATAGACACCATTATGCTTTTTATCTCTCCTGAACATTTTTTAAAAATTATGATAGGCCCTTTTGCATTATATATAAATATGTACATGTATATGTATGTACCTGTAATGTGCCAGCACCAGAATCCCAAAACTTTAAACTGCCATCCTGATGGCCAGTTATAACAATTTCAGAGTAACTACAAGACGCTGGTGACCATTCTCCCCCCGATATGGGCCATTCTCTTTCTGAGAAACCAGTTTTTTTAGATGTCGTAGTACGACCAACCTAAAAGAAATGTAAGTGACCAGCTTAAAAAGAGAGTTATTCATTTTTAAGATTGTATAAATTTACCGAATAAAACGCAGGAACCAAATCCGAGGGGCAATCAGTTAAGTAAGTGCAACATGTAACAGGTGATTCGTGTAAGTCCATAGGATAAGGCGATTCGAAACATGGAAAACCGGGTGTGAGTAAGTCTATTAATACTAAATCATATTGCAGCAGCACTGCTATCGCATACGGCTCTTGGGTTTCTAAATATTTTATATACATTTATAGAAAAGTAATTAAATATACAATATTCTAATTTCTATTCTAATTACCAGACGTCCAAGGATTTTCACAAAGTGTTATAAAATCAACAACCGCATGTTCCATTTCCAAGACAGTGGTGGTTTTACCCACCATTACAGTAATACAGTTGGATTTTGCACCTTTTTCCGTTGGCATCCCACCCGAAAATATTGTAAAAGTTTCACTGTTAATAAGAGAAAAGTATTTATTATCAGGAAATTATGCTTTATTAAGTTTTATGAGCATAAAATGTTAAAAACTGTTAGAAAATTGAAAAGGAATCACATATTTATACTTTTGAAACTGACAACTGAAATTGGATTTCGATTTAATTATGATTGTCCCATGCAAGCAAGAACTTACCCTGACTGTGAAGTTTTTAAATCAACTTTATAAATGGAATTGCATTTTTCCAATGTACCATCTTTTGATGTTTTGGCTGCAGAATAAAAAAGAAATTGGAATTAGGTTTTATTTTAATAAATTTTCAACATATCGCTTATTTACTTTAATAGTCAGATGATCTAAAATAAAAAAAATATCGTGCCAAAACAAAATACATATATCGTTTATTCTGGAAAACCTACGATCTTAATCTTATGACGACCTTTGCAAAACTAAAATGTGCCATTATTATAATTAAAAAAAAAAAACGAGTTATAAAAATTTGAATAACGGTACATTTTTATCTAAAACTTAAGAAAACTTTTTTACACAATATCAATTATGATATTGCGAACACATGCCTAGCTAAAAATCGTGCTTTTTGAGTTATGACAGTTTTGAACTAAATAAGCGATATGTATGTAGTTTTAATTGTTAATATACCATGAGGAAATACTAATGACTGAGGTTTTGGGGTCGGTCTTGTAGGCCATGAACAAATGGAACCATCTTTATGCGAAGATACAAAATATTTTCCTTCATAATGCCAAGCAATTGATTTCACTGGCTCCGCCGACTGCCATCGCATCTCAGCAAATTTGCCCTTCAAGTCCCACAACACAATTAGACCACATTCGAATGCAATTAGTATCTAAAATTATAAACACAAACCAATTAATATTTTGTTTTTTGTTGCGATCTTAAATGCCCACTTACCTTATTTGCATCTAACGGATTATCACATAATGCAATCACAGCACCAGGATGACTAGCTCTAACACTAAGATGATAAAAAAGTTGATAGTTTTAGTTGATGGTTTTACAATTAAAATAAAAAAATTATTACACATACACTTCAATCGCCTTATTCCAATTAATAACGTAACCGCTAAGAGCGAAGCTTTCTACATTCACCACATGAATGTTGCCCTTTTCTGTGCCTACATACAACCATTTGCTAGCCACTGGTAAATGTATGCACGTAACTCTGCAATTAAACAATAAGCCAAATTAAACACTTTTTGTTGATTATTATGGAATAAAACATTTTTGTATTACAAGGTACAAATTGGTTTTTCAAATGTGTATTTACATTTGGTACTCTTTTTTTAGAGTTTTTAAGTGTGAAAATTCAAATTATTTAAATGAAGCAGTATTAAATAAATTCATGCCTATCGTGAATTAAATTTCTTTTGTTATTTATTCTCTGTTCCTTAAAAACTGTATGGGGAAAACCAAAATTTCGAGGGAAAAAATTGTTAAAATTGGTGTTTGTAAGATAAGTAACACCTCTCGCTCGCCCACTAACACAGAGAGTCCACCATATGTTCCTAAATTAAGGCACCTCGGGTATTTGTATACCCACACCACAATAGTGGAGAGTGTATTGTGCATTTGTGCTGATATTTGTTACATCTCAAAATATCAATATTAAAGAATCACTTTGTGAGTCGCAATTTTGGAGATAATTTGTAGAAATTTGTTACATAGGTTCTAATTGGCTCAAGAACTAATCCTGTTGGAAATGGTGCGAATTAGTCCATTATTTCATTTATCCCTCATACAAGCTTCTTTCCGGAATATGGTATTGGTGCCTATAAATCATCTTATTATGTTGGTATTCAAATTAATTTGGTCAAAACTCATTTGATTGCAATTAAAATCATCTTACCAAATTTTATTTGAAGCGGCCCATCTTTAACCTTAGTTGTCATACAAAAATTACTCCCGAAAATAGCTTTTAATGCCACAACCTCCTTATAAAATGCAGTCTACAACTGACATGAAATGCTTAACTTTAACACTAAAATGATGTTAGTGTTAAGTATAGACTCATCATGTTAGAAGTTTTCTCATGTTATAACACGGTTGTTAATGCAAATGTTTTAACAACACTATAACATCAAGTAATAACAGCAAATCATGTCAGTTGTAGACGGGCAGTAAATATTGGTACATATTAACATAAAAATTGGCGATAATAACTTTAAAGAAAGCTTCTTTGAAATGACAAAATGTTGTTCTGGGCCCTGTTTCTCAAAACTACAAGTTACAAATCTACAAGTAAAATATATTTAAACCTAAAACAGAAATTGTAAAATTGTTGCTTTTTTAAAGAATTTTACTTGTAGATTTGTAAATTGTAGTTTTGAGAAACAGGGCCGTGGTAGGTCCAAAATTTTTCATAGGCCCCATATAAACCCCCATCCTAAAATCCCATACAGATGAAGATATCAAAATAATATTCGACACAAAGAACTTTTACATGAATCTTAACCTCATAACACAATTGTTTTTATATATTGTGTTGTAGGGTATCACATGGTCGGGATTGACCGATTATACTTTCTTACTTGTTTTTGTTGCCAAGCCGTCAAAATATCATTATCGATAACTTTGTGGCAATAAATACCAATTTAAATGTCATTTGCGTTGTCAAAAAGCAACGCAACTGAAACTGTGTAACCATCCGTAATCGACCGATACACATGTTAAATGGCAACGCAACTGAAGTTCGGCTGCCATACATAATCGACACATAATTTATTATAATATGGGCATTTCCATCATGTCGAACGTGACCATCGTACCCATTTAAAGTTTAAAAAAAGTCAAAATAAAACGTATACTTATTTTGGCAATAGATTCAAGTTATAGCTTTTAATTAGCCCTATAATTGGTGCTATTGTTCATTTTGATAAATTGTTTCGTTTTCAAGAAAATTGCAAAAAAAACAAGGCATTTGCACGTGACGAAAACAGAAGTTGATTTTGTGGCCATTTTTTCGAATGCCGATTTCAGCGAAACCTGAGGCAATATTTGAATGCAGAAAATTGTAGAATGTTATGCACTCATCTCTCTTAAATATGGCTGTCATTTTATATAAAAATAATGTATACTTTTTTTTTATTTAGCTTTAATCACTGTCGCACGTGATCTGTCGCACATGACATTTTTTTCCATCATGATATATATGTTGATTAGACCGGGTCGACCTCCATACAAAAAAAAAAGTTGTGCCAGTCACCCCCTAGAATGAAAGATATGTCAATGAAGTTTCTAAAACAGGAAACATTTTTTTTTTGCCACACCCCAAAATACAGCACTTTTGGTTTTTATATTTAGCGCTGCCATTTAAAGTCCGATCTCATCATATTGCATATCGTTTTTCATGGCTTGATAGTGGCTTCATTTTTGTCTTTAGTGACTTTTAAATCCGACCTCAAATTCTGGGCGCCACTTATGCCATCTCGGATCCTTCCCCCAAATGTCCAATTTTTTTACGTGCCAAGAAAGTCCTTCTAAAACTACGTATGTATAGATTTTAATATGCCCACTTTTATTACACGCCTACAAATTAAGCCCCTTTTTTCTTTTTCACACACATCCTACATTAAATCAGGTAGAAGCCAATACAAGCAATAATTTTTTCATCAGTCACGCCCTAAAATAAAAGGTATATTTATTTAGTTTGAAAAACTTTAAAGAAATTGTTTTTGCCACGCCCTAAATTACAGCCCTTTTTGTTTTATATACATATATAGCATCGTCATTTAAAGTCTAATCTCATCGTATCGTATATCATTGTTAATTGTAATGGCTAGAATATGGCTTTATTTTTGAATTTAGTGCTTTTTTTTTTGCTCATAAATAAATCATTTACATATACTGATGGTTTTTAAATTTACGGCTATCAATTCTTGTCAAATGTATACGCTATTATAAAATATATTTGAATTTGTGAAATCGTTATTTTTTGCAAGTAATACAGAAAGAAAAGAAATTAATCCTTCTGAAAGAAAAATTATAGTTTATCTCTGGAAGCAAGGGAGAACCTTTAGAGAAATTGGAGAAATGGCCTGGAGAACGCACTCTTCTATCTAGAGGGTCCTTTATTATTTTAAGGAAACTGGCGGTTTTGTATCTTAACCACCTTCTAGACGCTCTACAATATTAACTGTAAGAGAAATGATATATCTTATTAGCTCTGTGCAGCATGATCCAAGACTGAAAGCATTTAAAGTGGACGAAAACATTTGCTTGAAGTTTTTAGAAAAGATATGCGATAATATTGTAAGAAGAATCTTGAAGCTAAATGGATTTCATGCTAGTATAGCACTTAAGAAACCCTTAATTTCTTTAATAAACCGGCAGTAAAGAATTTTGTTCGCTAAATAACACTTTAATAAACCATTTGAATTCTGGGAAAAAGTGATCTTTACGGATGAGAGCAAATATTGCATTTTTGGAGTTAATTGCCGTCAATTCGTTTCAAGGAAATCTGGTAAAGCACTAAATAAAGCAAATTTGTGTGCTACTGTAAAACATGGTAGAGTAGGCAGCATGGTTTGGGGGTGCATGGCGGCTAGCGGGGTAAGAAATTTGCAGTATAATGAATCAACAATGGACAAGAGAGCATTCCTAAACATTTTAAAGGCAAACTTAAAGCAAAGCAAAGCGAAACTTGTCCTAGGGAACAGTTATTTATTCCTACAAGATTAGGACCCCAACCATACAGCGGATATTGTAAAGCTTTGGCTGCTTTATGTTGTGCCAAAATAGTTTGATACGCCTTCCCAGTCTCCGGACAACAATCCTTTTTCTCATTTATGGAAATTGTTGGAACAAAAAATTCCCCAGCGCGCTATTACTTCAAAACCTATGCTCAAAAAAATTTTGCAAAATGAATAGGAGAAAGTATCTCGTGTAGAAATCATGAAACTCGTTCTTTTCATTAAAAAGAGATTGGCTGCAGTCCCAATTGAAAATGCTGTCCAACTAGCTATTAATTTAGTAACAATAATGCTAATTAAATTCAAATAAAACTTTTTAAATGGTGAATACACCATTGTACGGAGACTTTTTCTTTCAATTTTTAACTACAATTATATCGTTTTTTGCAATTAGTTAGTATTAAGCTTGAATTTTCTTTTAATAATGACATATTTTAGAAGGATGAAAAGATATTTGCTTATAAAAATCAAGCTTGACATTTTTTGAGTTTTTGCGGCGTTGTTTTTATACATTATCTTAGAACATTTTGGTTGTACGCAGACTTTTTCTAGTAAGTGTATAAAAAATTGTTTTCAAATTATTATTTTTCACACTTACGATGTCGCACGTGAACAACTTTATATAAGTACCAAGATCACAAATCTTGCTATTTTACAGAAATTTTTTTTTATATTAATATGATAAAAAATATCTGTTTGGCCTGGTAATTTGATGAGCTTTCTACTTTTACTTTCGACGCATTGATAGAAAATGATGTTTTTCGATGTCGCACATGACATCGAAATATGAGATAATACAAAGAAAAAAATTACAGTTATTTGCAATCCCATAGTTTCTTCTGCATTCTATTTTGACTCTTTGTACCTTCCGAAAGGTTTTAGAAAGAAAAAGTCAATGCATAATGTCTCTCTTAAAGAACTGTTATCATTGCAAAACGTACAATAGAAATATCCAAATAAGAAAAGTTGCACTTGTTCCACTTTGCATTCATAAATCTTGAAATGGGTTATAAATAAATATACAATTTTTTTACTTTTATTATATTTGATTGTTTTCCTGTTAAAATATGATAAAACAAAGTCTTTTCAAGAACTTATAATTTTTTTGTTGCGGTGGACCTTTCGGTGGAAATGCCCATATGTATATTCCTCTTTTTGTATATCGATCGACTCTGAATCACTTTCTGAAGCTGACTGTCCATGTTAATCATGTACGCAAGGCTATTGAAAATGGTGAGAATCGATTCATGATTTGACATATCCCCCATACAAACTTATTTTCGGAATTGTACCCATAACCCATCTTATGATCTTAGTAATAAGTTTAAATTTGGCCAAAAAAAAAATTTATTGCTACGTTAGTTAAGTTACCAAGCCCATTTCGGGTTTTAACTTTTTTATAACGACCAGTGTAGCCTTTCTTACTTACAAAATCATTAAGTTTAATAAAGTAAGAGTAGCCGTACGGACGTAGTAGCGTACCACGTATATAGATACGTTGTTAAATTAAAACGCATTATACTTTTCACAAGAGCACACAATCTACATATATAAAAATGAAAAATGTTTGTATGTTTGTTTGTTGGCTTATAGACTCCTAAACTACTGAACCGATTTTCCTGTACAGTAACATCACGTGAGCCCTAAAAATAAAATAGGCTACTTATTTTTTCGATAGGGGCATAGGAATTGGTACCCCCATTGGATGCCAATATTAAATATCGCATATCTTAAGAGCCGCTGCACGCATTTTGTTGAACTTTTGGTAGTAGGATCTTCTGATCCCCAAAATTGAAATAGAACAGCAGCGGAGGAAGTGGTTCCCCCCCTTAGGACGCCAATGTTTAATATCTTAAGAACTGTTATAGTGAGAATAAGTAATATAAATAAATAAAGCGGGTAGGCGCAGGGGGGGAAATACCTCCCATAGGATGCATATATTATATATCGCTCAACTGAAGAACTATTAAAGGGAGAGTCTTCAAACGTGGTTAAAGCTAATATTATGGCAAACTTTAAATTTCAATTAAAAATGGGCTGGGTAGACAGAGTAGGAGCAGTACCCCTCATAAATAGATATATTAATAAGAGCCGGTGCACTCATTTTTTTGAACTTTTCGTAGTAGGTAGTGCTGGGATACTATCGATATTTTCCACTATCGATATTTATCGATAGTTCAGATTTCACTATCGATATATCGATATTACTATCGACTGAATGTTTGTACTTGTGCAGGAAAATTTTAAGTATTTTTTCATAAGGCTACAGTCCGTTGTTTTCTTCACTTTATTGAATGTATAGACGTACCCAGCAGAAACTTGGTAATGACTTGCCATTACTGAACAACTTACTTTTCAATGACTACTTCATACCATCTGCATTACATAGAAGTAGTTTAGTAATGGCTGACATATAATCTGATACCTTAGTACTTGTGTATGAGTTGATGAACGAAATTTATAATTCATTCATAATAAAATGCATCTACGGTTTAATTTTTTTCAAATCTAATACAAATTGGTTTTAAATATTTATTCTTACAATTTGTTTTTTTTATTACTACACTGAAAGAAAAATGCTTCATATATTTAATGAATCATTTTCATAAAAAAATTTTCCTTGGGTAAATGAAAATTTTCATTGTCTAAATGGAATTTCATAGTTATAATGAAGTATTTTCGTTAAAATCGCTTCATTGGATTTCGTAATTACGTTAAAAACTTTCATTGAAAATATGAAAACTTAAGTTTGTCCAAGTTAAACAAAAAATTTTAATTGGGAATATAAAAAAACAATATACAACCTATATTCAAAAATTAATACAAAATTATAGTGTCCTTAAAAAAAATGTTTAATTGTTAATTAAAAAATGTAAGATTTAATAATTTCATACATCTAATGTTACATGTATGCCATTAATTTTATGAAATCAAAAAATTTTTTTATAAAAGCAACATATTTCAATAATTGCCTTCATAAATTTAAATTTTCATTATGACAATAAAAATGTCATTATAGTAATGAAGCAAAAACTTTCAATCAACGTTTTTATTGTTTTTATGGACAATTTATGTGTAGTTTATAGAACACGAGCGCCTTACTCGTTCGTTCAACTTACATTTTAAACAAAAACAAATTTCGAAATTTTGTTTTTGTTTTAAATGTAAGTTGAACGGACGTGTAAGGCGCTCGCGTTCTATAAACACCACATTAATCTCATATTTATGCTCTTAATTGAGTAAAAACATAGTTTTTTATGCAAAAACTACACTGCCCCAGTAGACAATCTGGTAGTGAGCTAGTCTATCAGCACCGAGGTTGCGCAATCGAATCCCGCCAGAGACAGAAAAAAAATAAAACAAAGCAAAATAAAATAAGAAAAAATAGAAAAAAAAAATAAAATAAGAAAAAATAGAAAAAAAACTAATTAAAAAAAATGTTTTTAAAGTCATTACATGTTATGCTATGTTCACATTTGGGTTTTTAAACGCGTTTAAGCAAAATGTTGATTTAGCTAATCAAAGCCGTTCACATTACATTTGAGATGATTAAGATGACAGATGTTTAAGAAAAAACACACACACAAACACACAAAAAAACAACAAACAAATTTAAATTTCTTTAAAGTATTAAAAATGGATAAAACACTTTTATAAAGTTATCAGAAGATTATTTTAATAATTGTAATGATGTAATTGTGAAAATTTATGAATTATTTAAGAAAAAAAAATAAAAACATTAAGCAGAAATCTTGGCCGGTTGTACACGGTTGTTGGCGATTCTACATTTGAGGTATGTTCAGTGGATTCTATGTGGTTTATGAAGTGATTTAGTTGTAATCATGTCAATTTGAAGTGATTAACAAATCACTTCAATGTATGGGTAATCATCTCAATTTTGAAGTGATTAGAGCTTAATCACGTTCGAGCTGCTTGCACGCGTTTAAGTACCCAAGTGTGAACATAGTATTAGTTGTAATTTTGGTGACATCGAAGTAATAACTTATTTAACTCCCTATTTGTGAGCGAGGGTGGTAAGTACTTGCCTCCAATGACATTTCCGTGTTAAAATAATGAGTTAAAATGCCAATGTATAAGTAGTGAAGAGTCGTTATATTAGCTTTTTAACTCATTACTTTGCAATGTAAGTTTTTGCTGGGTATGTATATACGCACGTTATTTTAGATGGCGGTTTTTTTTTAAATTGATAAGTACCTTTCTGAAGGAACCGAAGTAACAGGGACAATAAGATATTCCATTGCAACTTTAAAAAATTTTCTTAACTCTAAACCCAAAAAGGTAATCAATCTAGCGGGCTTATCCTCTAATGGTCGTTCATTGATTTGCATTTTTTTTTTACAACATTACAAAAATATTTGACATTTCAGTCCCTATATAAACATGTACAAATTTCGACTTAAAGGCGTTTAATTAGCAGTAAAAAGCACTGCTAAAGGCCGTTACACACTATCCCACAAAGTCTTTCGTATTTTATGAAAATGCTTCCCTGATCTAATTATTGTTTATAAATTTTCCAAAAAAAAAAAAACAATAACAACTTATCATGACAGGGTTGCATTGTCATAAAATACGTAAGACTTTGTGGGATAGTGTGTTACGGCCTTAACCCTGCCTTTACACATGCAAGTAGTGGCATGCCACTGTTGAATACATATTATCAAAGAAAATTTGTTCGAAATAGTCGAATCTCATGCCATTAACTTTTGTGATTACACATGCCACTGCGAGTTCATTTTCAAAATGTCGTAGAAGCGTCAACTTGAGTAAATTTGTTTACTTCTCAAATTAAAAAAAAAAAGTATCAGAAAGCAAAATAGAGTTACCGAGTTAATCAAAATGGCACATTTTTGGGGAATTTTTTTCTTTTATTTATATTAGCATTATTTTAACGATATTAATGCTCTATTATTAACAAACTTGCTTTTATTTATGCGCGTTTTTAAAAAATTAATCATAATAATTCTTTATTGAGGTAAAACTTCAATAACAATTTAACAGCAATCCAGTAAATGTGAATTAAATTTTAAACAGGGTAACATTGCTTATCGTTTTGACATTTAGTGGCATGCAAGTGCCAAATTTCCACTCGCATGCAATTTTTGCTGCCACTGGAGCTGCCATTGCGAAAAATGTGAGTGCATTAGTAAAAAAGTGTGAGTGTATTGAGTTTTTCGAACTGGCAATGGCATGTGTAAATGCTAGGTAAGCAATCCATACCACTTGCCATTCTTGTTGTTTGTATTCATTGCTGTAACTCAGCGCGAATTAATAATAACAAGTAAAAAAGTAAATTTGCGGCAAAAAACTGTGTGTGTGTAGCTGCTGTTAGATGTCTTCATATCTGTATTTTATAGCTGCTGTTAGATGTCTTCATATCTGTATTTTAAATACTAAAAATATCGATATTTATATTTTTCAATCGATATTTTCAGACTATCGATAATATCGATAGTTTCCCAGCACTAGTAGTAGGATCTTCTGAGCCCAAAAATTTAAATAAAATAGCAGCGGGGAAATGTTACCCCCAATGGGACGCCAATGTTTAATAACGCATATATATATATTAAATATCTCTCAACTGAAGAAGTGGTTAAAGCAGTGTAGCGAAGCGCACCGGGTTAAGCAAGTTGCTCATAAAAGCGAATCTACGTCGTACGTCAACTAAGATCTAATTGTAGAATATTTTTGTCTTTTCAAATTGAATACTTGCGAGCAAAATAAGATGATACCAAAAAAAAAATAACAATTTAAATAAATGAAGAGTTTTCTTTTACATATTCTGCCTTCTCAAGATCGAATTCGTAATCGTTTGAAATGTTTTTCGATATAATTTTAAATTTACGATAATGGTAACTTAAAACAAATTAAAAGTTTATCGTATTTATTCGTTTTCGACAATTCTTATACTAATTTCCAAAAACGACTGGCTTTACACTACAAAAAAGACACTCATACATAATAACGATTAAATGGTAATTAAATGGGGCGTGTTTTAACGGCGCGCTGTGGCGTTACGTTCTTACGACGTACGACCCAATTGTATTTCTAGCATAAAAATGGTTTTGATATTTAAATTAGGCTTTAACCTCAATTCACCCATGCGTTCCGAACAATAGTTTTGTCCGGACAAAATTTTTTTATATTGAGTTTGACGTCTCACTTCTGAGAGAGGGAAATTATTTTGTTCGGCAAGTTTTTTCTTTAATTGGTTTAATTTTAATTTTTGTTCAGAAAAAAATGAACTGAGTTGCCACTTCTTTCAATTTGTACATAAGAGTTGAAATGGTTGTTTTTTTTTTGCTGAAAAAATTAAATAATAAAAAAAAGAAAATTATATCGTCGGCTTAGAGTGTAAACCTGCTAAATTCACTTTTTAAGTAAATTGAGATTTTAATGCCGTTAGGTAGAGAAATATATGCCTCGTCGACCAGCATTTAGTTTTTCTTCAATTTTAACCCTGAAGTTAATTGAGTGTTAATGAGTGCACATGAGCAGATGCTTACTGCTTTTTTTCAGCTTTATTATTGTTTTTTCAGCTTTGATTTAATTTTAAAATAAACCAGCAAACAAAATAGTATAATGGGAGACAGAAATTTTTGTTAAGTTCTTTAAACTTAAAACATATTTTGTTAATAAGAAATTTCAACAAAATCTTAAATTTGCAAAAATTAATTTATAATGCCTAAATACACTTAATTTTTTAAGTTTTAATTGTAAATTAAACTCGACCAATCAAATATGTGTGAAAAAAATTGCCCTAATTCTGTAAAAACTGGGGCATATTTTGTATTTAATTTTATTAACTTTTTTTAAACTACATTTCCATTTTGCTTTTAAAAGTAAAATAAATTACATTTCAGGCGCGGATCCAGCTTGAGCTTTATGTCATTGTTGATCTGAGTCATGTTTTTATTCGACGAAGGGTAGGAAATGACCTCCCGCTCGTAGCATTACTGACGAGCATTGAAACGAAAATTTTAAATATTTTTGATAGATTTGGGTAGATATCTTCATCACAGTTTATTAAGCATCTTCAACGTTATCTGACAGATTAGGCTCAAGTTTAGATGTTAGTAGGTGTTTATCTCTTTTATCAAATAAAATCAGCTCATCAGCTAGTTGTGGTTTTAATAGTTTTATATCTGTATATGACTTGATTACACTTTGAGGTAGAAGTTTAGGTATGTTCACTATTGGGAAAGGTGTTTTGAGATCTTCTAAAATAAATTCAATAAAAGGAATGTAACAACTCGGTAGTAATCTTCAACATTTGGGATGTGATTATTTCGTTCAAATCTTGTCTTTTCGATTGGAACCTCGATTTGAACGCAAATAACTTAAACTTTTTCAAAAATCGCTTTGAAATATTCTTTTGTTTTATTTCTGTTCCCTTCAAGGCTCATGATTAAAGTTTTGATAAGGCTTGATCCTTTTTGAAGATCTATATCTTGCTTTTTTAAAATGATACTAAGTGGCTGTGTTACATCAAGTATCACACATAATGTGTATATTCCGCAAATAAATTCAAAAGTACTAAGTGAGTTTCTAAATATAAAGGTAGAGATGCTACCTTTCCACTCAGATATTTTTCCAAAGCTTCTACTATATGATGTACACTTGTTGCAAAGTGTTAAATTGAGTAGTGATCGCATAATGTAGAGAGTTTGGCTCCCAAATACTTTGCTAAAACTGTGTTTCGCTTGGGATGATTATATTTAAAAAATTTTGTCGTTTCTTTAACAAATGATACAAATTTTTGTATTAATGGCAATTTATTGCTTTTAGAAATTGAGTATCTTGATTTATGGGAATAGCAAGGCGTTTGTTTCGCATTTGTCGCGGTTTAACAGCTCCATTTTCTGCTGACATCAGAGGATACCCATCTGTTCCATCTCCTACACAATTTATTAGGTCAAGACCAAAATTTGTCAAAGCTTTAAGCACTATTGATGGGTGGCATGTCATAATATCCAGTATCATAGTGTCCATGGACAAGTACCATAAAGGATTTTCTCCGTTATGGTATAACAAGTACCGGTTTCGCTAAGTTAAGCTTCTAAAATATGCCTTGTTGCCGAACGAAGGCCGACTACGCAGAGAAGCTTTACTTAGCGAAGCCGGTTTTTGTTATACCATAGAGGAGAAAATCCATGATTCCTGCCAATAATCATGTTTGTTATACCATAGAGGAGAAAATCCTTTATGGTACTTGTCCATGGACACTATGACACTGGACGTTATGACATGCCACCTATTGATGATAGTGCCTTCGCATCAATTGACACATCAACGTCAACAATATCATTTGAAGCCTCTTCAAATGCGATTACAATCAAGCCAATAAATTCTTCCCTATAAACTTTTTGTTGCATGTTGAAATATCTTAAAGATAAGGAAATCTGAGTTCTAATCACCGCATACGATATCGAGCAAAATTGATCGAAATTATTTATTTTGGTATCTTGAAACTCGATATCGAATGAAATGTATTGAATTTGAAATAATAGCATTCGACATCGAGTAACTCGACATTACATTCATCGAGTTTTCATTCGATACGCCAGTGTATATCGTATGCAAAAAAATTCAATAGTTTATTCGATACGATAGTATCGAATGCGGTGATTAGACCCCTGGCTTTTCCCTGACAAATTCGTGCTTTCGTCAAAAATTATCGAGTAGAATTTTGATTCATATAACACATACATACATAAATATTGCATTTACTAGGGCTTATTAATAATTCAAACGCACGCATTATCAAGTCAAACGTTTAGTCTTCGAATGTAGATGGCACCTGCTGGGATTGAATGTAGAATAGTAAGTATTTGAATACGGTAAACTAGATTTTTCATTTGAAATATCTATTAAATAACTATTAGGATTATTGAAAATTTCGTTAGAACTTCCATAAAAAAAACAAGAAAACCTTGCTGCACTGAAAGAATTTTCTTCGCAATACCAATGAATTTTGACATTAATCCCATGAAAAATTGCATTAAAAAGGAACCTATGCAGCGCTTCGATGGATCGATGAACCCTGTTTCATTAAAAGGATTTAATGAAACATTACATTAGATCTATGAATATTATTCATTGGATGAATACTTTAAATAAAGTAAAATTTTTTATTTTTTTTTTTTAATTATTTTTTTTTATCTTTTCTTTTTTTTATTTTACTTTTTTTTTATTTTTAATTTTTTTTCTGTCTCTGGCGGGATTCGATCCGTCAACCTCGGTGCTGATAGACTAGCTCGCTACCAGCTAGTCTACCGGGGCAGTGTAGTTTTTGTATTAAAAAACTATGTGTTTTACTCAATTAAGAGCGTAAATATGAGATTAAATTGTCCATAATAACAATAACAACGTTGATTGAAAGTGGATTGAATGTTTTTGTTTCATTACTCTAACGACATTTTTATTGTCATAATGAAAATTTAAATTTATGAAGGCAATTATTGAAATATGTTGCTTTTATAAAAAATGTTTTGATTTCATAAATTTAGTGGCATACATGTAACATTCGATGTATGAAATTATTAAATCTTACATTTTTTAATTAACAATTAAACATTTTTTTAAGGAAACTATAATTTTGTATTAATTTATGAATATAGTTATGTTTGTTTATTGTTTTTTTATGTTCCCAATTATAAATTTTTTTTTAACTTGGACAAACTTAAGTTTTCATATATCCAATGTAAATTTTTAACGTAATTACGAAATCCAATGAAGCGATTTTAACGAAAATACTTCATGATAACTATGAAATTCCATTTAGACAATGAACGTTTTCATTTACCCAAGGAAAGTTTTTTTATGAAAATGATTCATTAAATATATGAAGCATTTTTCTTTCAGTGTGGGATTTGCAAAAATTTTGTACATAAAAAAAAATATTATTATTTGGAATTCTTGTATTATCGAAATTAACAAAACATATTTTTATAATTTACGGGGGGGAAATTTCCTTATTTCCCCCCCCCCCCCTGAATCCGCGCCTGTTACATTTGCAATGCTTAGTTTTGTGTTTGCTGGGCAATATTATCTTATCCAATACAGACGCATTTCATTTATTGAGAGTTTTGGTTAACTATGCTCTAAGCCGACGATATACATAATTAAAAATAATAAAATCACTTTCCTTTTTTCGTCCATTTTCTTTAACACACTTTCAGAAAACCATTCAAAATAAGTGTTTTGCTAGTTGTGCAGCCATTTTGTATAATTGTTAACATCTGCTTACCATATGGTAGCTTTGTTTTTCGGGACAAATTTTCCGAAATGCGTGAATCGTTCTGCTGAACACTCTCAGTAAAAAAAATATTCTCCGGACAAAAATATTGTTCGGAACGAATGGATGAATCCACCATTAGTTCATCAAATTTAATTTTCATTAATTTATTTTTAGCTAAGAAAAGAATTCACAACATGAAATTAATTAAAATTATTTTAATAATAATTTAATTCTTGACTGGACACGGGTTGATCTCGGTTCAAATTTACATGTTAAGAGAACTCCTATCATCAGGCTTCTTTGCCGTTCTACCGTTTGCGCCACTGCGGCGCCTGCCAGTCTAAAGTCCAACATCAATCTTTAACAAATGGTATTGTTTAAGGATCGAAATTTGTTGTAATTGATTATTTACATGTTTCTTTGTCTTGAAGCCCTAAAAACATTTGTTTTTATGTTTATGATGATGGGAATGTGGGTATTCTCGAAACATGTAGATTTGACCCAAGTTCAATCCAGTATTCAGTCAAGAATAAAATGATTAAAATAAATTTAATTCATATCATGTTGTTAAATTCCTTCATTAACCTTCGCTTCCATGAAGAATTGTTTTACGTCAACACATAGTATCTACCCGGGTAGATATAATAATATTTTCTTAATTTTATATGGGGCAAAATACAAACAATGTCAAACAAGGCATAAACAAATATTATTAAAAAATTATACTTTAGGTAATTTATTTGCTTTTTTCTACTACGAAGAGCTGTAGTGTTGCTATCGTCCATGCATCGAGATTCAGCTGTGTCCGATATAAAACAAAAGCCAAAAATGATTTTGTTTTATAATCAAACCAAGTGGACGCAATGGATAAAATGGTGTCCCAATATACCACAAAAAGGGTATATTACATGGGGCTGTCATTGGAGGGGGTCAATTGACACCATTTGACCAGTCACAGATTTATTCTCAATGGACATGTTTAGTGACCGTTACTTTGATGTAGTATTATTTCAATAAAACAAGTCCAAGAATTAAATTCAAGAGCCAAATTTTAGAAACTCCCAAAAAATGTATCACACCACCGGTGAAGACTGTACTGTAATTCATTACTTTTTCTACCTTTTTGTTCTTCATAAACCAGTTACATGATTGGTTCTCCTTTCACTGGTCATGAGTTCTTTCTTTATGTAGCTGTTCTATTTTCACAACTCCCAGGACCAGTCTGTGGGACCAATTGACACTAATTTCCCGCAGGGTAGTTTCTTGTTTTATTTTCGCAGTTTTTTTTTATCAATTTGAAAAATTGAGGCTTACACCACTTTTGCGCGACGTAGAAAATTTATACAGAGCTTTATGAAGATTTATGAAGAGCTTTGTATTTCGCAATTTAGGGTCCGAGCACAAAGACCAATGACAGTCAAGAAGATTGCCATCAAGACAGCCTTTGAATGTATTTTAGGTATATTTTTTAACCTTTTTGAGTGGAAAAATATTTAGTTGTTTTTATTATTACTGCATAATCATTCTCTGTATCGAACTACGAAGATAAAGAATTTGACGCTGATGATGTCCCGGAACGAGATGCAAGTTGGCGCATCAAACAAAATTGTTGGTGCTACATGTGCTGCCATTGTTCTAAAAGGAAGAGAGCTGCACGGCAAGCATGTTTCAAATGCAAGAAGCCCGTATGCGTTGAACACAGCTTCACCCAGAAAAAGTGTGAAGATTGTCATATGGGCCCATCTTCATCTTCTCACAATTTGCGTAAATAAATATTACATATATTCATATATACTTTTTCTCATTTTTTTGTAAATTTTAAATTTCAATAAACGAAAATCCATTTATTTACATGATGTATTGTTTTTCTAAAAGTTTCAGATGATTATATTAGGAAATGTGTCATACAAATTTTGTATACCTACCTGGGTAGATACTATTAACTTACGTAGAAAAAAAGACAAAATTACAAAAAAAGTAAGAAGTTCTGCAGTAAAATCATTTTTGTTTGCATTTTCTGCTTAAATTCGAAAATTTGATAACTGACTCGGTGGCATTTTCAGATTTGATGAAAACTCGCTCAGCTATTTGCAAATGAAAGTCGCTTTCTCTACCCGGGTAGGGATTATGAAAGCGAAGGTTAATAAAAAAAAATATTTTATGAAAATTAAATTTAATGAACTTAGCCTAATTAAAATATCAAAAACTTTAATTAAAAACCAACAGTTGTTCACTGTTTTCATTTTTATTTAAAACTATTTTTCGTTTTTAAGTTTATATATAGTAAACTTTAAAACAAATACTTATTTATTTAATACATTGTACTTTACCTCTCACGTTGAAATTTTAAACTCTGTATAACTAGTGGTACTTTTGGTCGTAAATTCCACAAATGAATCGTGTCATCAGCAGTTACAGTCACCAATTTTCCATCATTGACTATGAATTCAGCTAAAATAACAGCACATTCGGATTCACCTTCGTGCTTTACATGTGCATCAACACCAGGCCTTCCCAAACTGTAAAATGTAAAACCAATAAAAATGTATACATTATGGATGTGCGTAAAGAAAACATATTTGCCCATATGGTCCGTCAGCTCTAACAAAATTATTTTAAACGAAACATTTTAAACATGTAGTGGTTACGTTAACCATAGGAAGCCACAAAAATTTAATGATTTATTACGACTTTTTTAAAGTATGTTGGGGTTAATAATAATATTTTTATGATCGAAGGTATTCATTAAAAGGTTGTGGTGAACTGATGAAACCATAATTTGTTTGAAAATGTTTCTTTAAAAATTGATTTGTTGGCGGTGAGCCGATTGAGAAATATGTTTTCTTTGAGTATAGAAGTAAGACTTACAGTCTTAAACTGCCATTTTTGTCACCAATCGCTAACAGTTTTTGAATAGGATCAAATGCGAATGCAGTTGGTGAATAGGGAAATCCATGACGAAAGGTCTAAAGGAGATATGGAGAAAAAGAAAATAGATAAATATTAAAGTTTGATCAAAACAAACATTCATTATTTAATTTTATTTTAATTTCTATGTTTATAGAGAGTTTTAAGAAAACTGAATTTCACATTTCACTTTTTTATTTAAAAATTCATATTGTTGTTCTATTAAAACAACTGCAATAGCCGCGTGTGTCTTATGATAGTTTTCAATTCAACACTACCAAATAAAACAAACGCTAACTGTTGCAATTGTATTTGAAAGTACTTAATAATTTCAAACAAACAAAAGATTTAATTGTATGAAATAAAGTTACCTTTCGCAGAGCAAAATGTTCAGTTTTTAATGATTCCTGTATTTCTTGCTCTTGCCTTATGGCCTGGGGCTGAACAGTTTGTCGAAATCCATCTAGAACTCCTTTAAAGGTAAACTTTTTCATTTTTACATATAGAATGTATTAGTTAAAAATATGTAGAAGATTTTTTGGTTTTAAAATTTTAATTGTTGTGGATGTTTTTAATTTTTGTTCTTAAAAATAATCCATTAACCCCTGAAAATAAAACAAAAATATTTTAAAGATATTAAATCGGTTATTAGTTTAAAAAAGTTATGTACAATATACAAAAAATAAACATATTATTACGAAAATAGATTGATCTAAGAATTATTTATAGTTTAAGTCATAAGTTTTTTTGTAAATTATACTTTTACATCGTATTAGTTTTAAATTGTTATGAACTCCACTGTACGGAATTTTCTAGTAATGGAACGCCTAAAGGTAGACTTTAGATTCAGATGTATGAAAGTTATTTAAAAATATAAAAGTTCTGGAATGGACTTTTTTTTTTATTCCGTATGCTAATCCCCACGAAGCTTGACGCTTGTCTGCAGGAAAGAAACCAGAGTCTCCGGCGGGAATCGAATCCGCAACCCCGGGGTTGATAGACTAGCTCACTACTAGCTAGCCTACCGGGGCACTCAAATTAATAAAATACAAGAAAAAGAAAAATATATATGTACCTACATTTCCAAAAAATTTTAAAATCCATTTTTAACATTAACCATTTATTAACATAATATTTTTATTTCATATTTAATGAATATTGTAAAGAAAATGATATCATATAAATTCATTTTTATATTTAAGTCATAAATATTACAACCAGAAAAAATCCATGTTAAATTAACTTGGCACAATGTTGATTAAAAGTCATAGTAAATTTTTGTAAAAGTATGCAGGTGTTTTGGAATTCGAAAACGCAAGAATTTGGAAATTGTTTTAATACCCCTATTGCGGTTCTCCACTCAACTCAGTTTGGTCGTCTTGGAGTCAACCCAACTTATGCACAACCAAACTCGTTTTAGGTATTGTGATACCCAACTGTTTTAAGTTGAGTTTGGTATAAAGTTGCCAACTTAAAATATCGATTTGCCAACTTTAAATATAACGTTTGACAAGTGAAAATTTTATAAAATGAAATAATTTTTTAAACTAAAAGTATTTTTAATTGTTGTGTTGAATAAAAAGTATTTATAATTGATATTAGTGTCGATTTATTTTATGATGATAAAAAGGACAACTCTTGTATAGATGCGCTACGTAGAAGTAGGGATGAAACGATACCTCTAAGGTATCGATACTTTTACTCGATGTGGTATCGCTCGTAAAGTATCGATACCTACTTAGTATCGAAAAAAAAGTATCGAATCTTACATACTTGTATCGGTTTGTATCATAAAAGAATAGAAAGCAGCATTTAAAAACGTTCTTATTAGTGTTTTAGTACTATACAATACAATAGGAACTACGACCCACTAAAATTTTTGTGCAAAACAAAAATTGTAAAGATTGACAACACTTTTAGTTACTACAAGTACCAATTTCCTCTCGAAAAATCGTTTTTTATCTTAGGAATCAAAATTTTTATAGAACGTTCAGGATAACAACCTTTTATTTACCTTTTATTCCAGAAATTAACAATGTCACTATGAATTTATTTTAAATGTAAATATGTATTTTATTTCAAAATTGATAAATATACAGTAGTTTTGACTTACTGCTTTTTGTTGAAGTGCACTTTTCACCTAACTGCACAAAATTAATATTTTTTAAAACCTTTTCTTTAGCTTCACTTCGGAAAATCAAATCATGTTAAATGGATGAAACTTTGCAGGCATACATATTCCCGATGACAATACACGAATACATGGGCGTAGCCAGGATAAAATCTAGGGGGGGGGGCAAAATTTTTTTTTGTAAAATGCTTTTTTGACCGCCTTTTACTCAATGTAAATGGGTGAAACTTTGCAGGCATACATATTCCTGATGACAATACACAAATACATGGGCGTAGCCAGGATAAAATCTAGGGGGGGGGGGTTGCAAAATTTTGTTTAAATCTTCTTTTTTAAGAAAAGCGTTTATTCTTTAAAATTCCATACAAATTTATTTTTTAAGTGAACTTTCTATACCTGCACATTTGAGATAAATGCCCAAAATTTTTAACATTTTAAAATTATTTTCATACAAAAAATCAAATTTAGCTGCACTTTGACTTAACTGTCCAAAATACATATTTTCTGTAATTATTCTTCAAAATCCTTTTTACGTGCCTTTTGTATACCTGCATATTTATCATATTTTTGGGCAGTTGTAAAATATTTTCATTTAAAACATCAAAGTTAGCTGCTTACATAAAAAATTATGGTGTTCACTTTTTCGCATAAATATCCAATTTAAGCTGTTTATAAAAACAAAAATCGCAAACAAGTCAAGTTGACATCATTATAATTCATTTATTTTGTTTGCATGTACCTACACTCATGAATTTGGTTTGCGGTTACAGCAACTTGACCACGACTATATGAAAGGAATAGTAAATCTTAGGCCTGGAACAGAATAAAGTAGTTGTAGTAGTATCTAAAGCTGCCGAATGTTCTGTAGCGCAACTAAGTTCAAAATTTCGAATTTGCGTTTCAACTGCAACGACTTCTACAACTATGTATTATGTTGACACTACTTTGAAACTGCCGTTTTTAACTTTTGATAGCTTGCAGCGCTATTCTTAACGTTTTACTACAGCGAAAATTCTGTTCCCCACTTTATTGTTACCAATTTGGATTCATTCGTTCATTACAAAAATGCATAATAGATGACTACAGGTTGTTTGAACGCCATTGTTATTTTCAATTCATTAATAAAAACGTTGTTACTCCTCTTTCAAACACTTTATTTTAGTTATGCAGGTAACCAAAATTGCTTACCTGCACATTAAGGCAGCTAAATAAATTTAAGATAGCTGCATTTTTGATTTATCTGCACAAAAAATCGTGCAAAGGAGATTTTACAGCTAAGTCAAAATTATTTATAATAAAGGGTGGTAAAACCATAATCTACGTTGTTAATTGTAAGTCACACCTTAACGTCAAGTTTTTTGCGCAACTTAAATTGACCTTTCTTTGTATTTAACAACTTCTATCATTGAGAGGTACACAATTGAGCAGCGCGTTAAGATTGTTAAAGCCTTTTACGAAAATGGGCGTTCAATCAAAATGAATCGTGCACATCGTGATTTTTTTGGTCAGCATAATCGACCAAATGTTTCCACAATCGGGAGAATTGTGCACAAATTTCGGCAAACTGGGTCTGTAGAAAATGGGAAAACATATGTGCATGCTCGCCCAGTTAGTTCTGCGGCTCGCGGCGTTATTGGGTCGTATTTCTTCGAAATTGAGGTCGGCCAAGCAATTACCGTGAATGATAACGGACTTCCCATATCCAGAAATTGAGGAGATGGACCTAGACGGTATGTGGTTTATAGGTGTTTACTGGTCAAACGGTTTCTTGATACCGATACAGCTGCTCCAGCTTTGGAAAAAAATCAAAAATTTAAGATTAATTTCAATACCAAAGTAAAACGATTACTTTTGACCGATACCGAGTATATTTTTACCGATACTACTTGGTACTCGGTTGCTAAGTATCGATTACAAAAATAGTTGGTACTTATATAAAAGTATCGAATATGTACTTGTATTTACTCGTATCGTTTCATCTCTACGTAGAAGAAGACAAATTCGTGATGATTTCAACCCTCTTTAACTTCCCAGTGCCAAGTAAGAACTTCTAAAAAGTAACGAAACTTTCATGTGCCTGATGAGTTCTTCTTCTGGTTGGGGTAGCTATTGGTCAATCGGCTGGTTGAATTATTGGTTCAACTGACTCAGTAAAACTGTCACTTGATGGTGGAATATTTTCAACACCAAATTCTTGGCCGGACTTGCAATACAAGAGCTGCGAAACACTATCCTCAAGGCTACTTAATGGAACTTCTTGTGATAGCCCTCCCCCTGTCGATTGAGTGTTTCTCTTATTTTTGGCAAGTATTTTCTTTATACTTGCCTTGTAGTGTATCCAAACCTATGCCAAGAATACTATAATTAGATTAAGAAGATTATAAGTGTTTAAAAAAAGTGTTTGGTGTTTTCCGCGAACAATTTCTAAGTTTCTTTAAAAAAGCTGGACGAGTCGCTAAAATTGAGCTTTCGTCTTTATTTTCAAACTAATTAAATTTAAAAAAAATCCGAAAAAGTAATTACAAAAATTTATACATAACCGAATTTAAAAAAAATAAACTTTAACTGCCAATAACACAACTACTTTTTAGCAGTTGTGTGTATTTAACATTTTTGCCGACCAAACTTTTACAAAGTTGAAAACGGCAATACCACGAAACAAACAGATTCACAACTGAATAGCCAACTGCCAGTTGAGTTGAGAATGGCAATGTGAATTTATCAAAGACAACCAAACTGTTACAAAAGTGGAGAACCGCAATAGGGGCAATATACTCTTTCAATTAAATTTGTATACTTTTTGTTATGAAATTCTATTAATTAGAGAAATATTTGTCATAAAATTGATTTATCACAGAAATCTTATTAAGAATCAACGTTTAAAATTCTTGCGTTTTGCGTTTTCGATTTTCAGAACACCCCTGTTAGGCTTTATTAAAAATTATCACTGCTTTAATTTTAAATGAAAAATATTCCAAAAAACGTTAAAAAAAACATAATTAAATCAAAATATTTATAATCGTTACTTAGTACCCTAACATAGATATAACTGGAGGGGGTACTTTTTTTGCCCCAGAGGGCTCCGAAAGTCCCGCCCACTCTAAATGTTTTTTTCTTGAAAAATTACCTTTAATTCAAGTACCTACACATAACACTAAGTGGGCGGGCCGTTTTTTGGATTCAGGGGGCCCACGGGCCTTAGCCCCTTAAATTTTAATTTTGTTTTCCAATTTTTTTTTCGTGTGCCCTGTAAACTACACTTTTGCCAAAAAATGCTTATATTTTGTCCAAGTGAAATCCCAAGGTACACATATGTGTATGTCCTGTTTCTAAGGACATGGGCTTTGTATGTACTTTAAAGTTATCTTAGGGCGAATTATCATAAACTGAAAATTTCATTGAAATCCGCCAACTTTGAAATTGCTTGGGTCGGAAAGGGCTAGAAAAAACTATGGAAATATTAGTGCAAACAAGATGCAGGAAATGTTGAGAATGCAATCGATGTTATTGAAATCTGTATCTAAAAAGCCACGAACAGTTCAAAAATTTGTATTTGGAACGCAAACCACATCCGCCAATAAAAAAAAAAAAAACATTATCGTCTCGCACTGGCAGGACAAAAAATAACGTATAAGAATAATATTTGATTAATTATTGTTATATCATATTTTATATATGAAGATTCAATAAATAAATAATGAAAGAAAAAAACTTTTATTAAGTAGTTATGTCGCCAGGGTATTACACGAAAAAAGAACTTTGTTTATATCGGGTGATTTTTTAAGAGCTATAGGAAAGTTTAAAAAAAAAAACACATAAAATTCAGAAAAATTCATTAAATCTTTATTTGAATCGATAGTACGGTCCATGTAATTTAATGTTTGAAGATTATTTCATGCAAATGTTGACCGTGACTGCACCTCAAATGGTCCATCCGCTTAGTCCAATTTTGGCATACTCTTTCCAACATTTCGGCCGGTATCTCATGAAAAATTTTGTCAATGTTGTCTTCCAATGCGTCAATTGAAGCGGGCATGTGTGTATATCCATAAGCTTTAACATAGCCCGACAAAAAATAGTCTAAACGTTAAATCGCACGATCTAGGAGGCCAAATGAAATAAAATGTTCACCGAACTCGCCTCTCAATAAGTCCATTGTTAAGCGTGCTGTGTGGCATGTGGCACCGTTTTGTTGAAACCACATGTCATGCAAGTCAAGCTCTTGCATTTTGGGCAAAAAAAAGTTGGATATCATCTCACGTTGTTGAGTAACAGAGGCCCAATTGCTGCGAACGGCGCCGAATCGATAATTGATGGTCATCATTAACACTGACCGATACAGCTGCGATATTTTCTTCACTTCGCACTCTACGTAAGCGTGTTGGTGGTTTAATGTCCAACAATGTAAATTTGGTGCGAAATTTAGTCACAATAGCCCGAATAGTGGGTCGATTAAACTGACCACAAAATTGAAGAAGCGCGCGATGAAATTTCTTAACAGAGCACGCATTTTGATAATAAAATTCAATAATTTGCAAGCGTTGTTCGTTTGTAAGACGATTCATGGTAAAATTATAGACCAAACTGAAGATGTTTGACAGTGAAACAAAACACGAAACGTGCGTCAGCTGTTTAAACCAGTGTTGCCAAAAAGAAAATAGCTTAAAAATCACCCGATACATTAGGGTGGTCCGTAGCTATATGACATTTTTTTTGTCAACTTTTTATACCATCCACAACTAGTGGTGATTAATTCTAAGTCGATTCAAGTACATCCGTCTGTCTGTCCGTCTGTTGAAAACACACACACTTTCGAACAACTCAAAAGAAAAAAATTAACCTTGTCATCTTAAGAATCTTAGCAAAATCGGTTCAGTAGGATAAGAGTTATGAATCCAAATGTGGAACCACCACCCTAAAAAATTTTAATTTTGTTACAAAAACTAACATTAATGGTGGCATAATGCACGGATTTATATAAGATATTGAACATATTCGTTTAATATGATCAGAAATCAAACTACTTAATTTTGTGAAGATCGGTCCATCCATAGGCCCCATATAAAGCCTACTCTCGAAAAACCGTTTAGTACACATAGGATCGTAATAAATATTGCCATTAAACTTTAATTGTGTCCATTCAAAGGGGATCTCTCCTCAAAAGAACTCGATTCTTTTTTTATGAAACGATTCCCAAACCAGACGGCAGAGTTCGTCCAAAGGAGTCATCCGCCTAAGGAAGGTATCCGTTAAGGAAGATAACATTGCACAGTGCAATCTTTCCTGACCGAAAACCGAAGGCACCGTCCAAAGGAGGTGTTCGCTTAAGGACGATTACACTGGTCTAAAACAATTTCATACAAATAACAAACGAATTTACGAACTTCTATAGAAACCCTTTACACAATTTGAGTGTAATTATAAAAATGTTCATTATAAATACATAAATCCAAACTCAATACAATAAAATAAAATCTGATACAAGTGATTTTCTTAATTTTAATCAATCATCAAAACAATGGCTTTTGCTTAAATGGATTTTCTTTGTGCTTCTTAATGAAAGCGAAAATAGAGACATAAAACAAAAATACTTATTCATGCTTTGTGTTTTAATCGATTTTTCGCAAAAATCTTGAAAAATAATATACAAGTAAAAAAAAGAAGGAATCAAGTTAATATTTCAACACTTTACAAATACTCACGATACACGCAACAGCTAAAGACATCCTTTGCAGAGAATAAAACCATATCAACAATAATAACAAAGTCTATACACATACACAAATAAATACATGTTTGATACAGTCATATCTAAAAAAAATCAAACTTGGCAAAATGCAATTAAAGAGTCACAGAATACAATTCCGTTCGGAATCGAAGAAAACAAATTTGTTTATTGATATAAAGTGTATTTTGATGGTTTTTTTGGCCTTTCTGATACAGAAAACTCCAATTCCGTTCATGAAAATAAAAATGGTTTCATTCCGAAAATTTTTTTATTCATTTTCTGAAGCACCAAGATATGGAATCAATTCCGTTTCCGAACGGAATTGTACTCTGTGACATGGCTGATAATTTACTAATACTTCGGTTCAGTTAAAGATATAACTCTGATGATAAAGGAGCGATATTTACATATCTAATGTATAAGAAATTTACGTTCTTTTTACATACACATGTGTTTTCATGATTAAATACATTTTTTAAGTTCTGAGGTACAAACAAATCAGGGGCCTAATTCTGGCAGTCGTGATCGAGTACTTTCTCGATTAGAAAGCAATTTTATTTCTGTCGATACTGAACGAATCGAAATTATTTTTTCAGTATTGTGAGACTCAAATGAATGCATTAAAAACCCGAAAAAACAATTCCGATTCGTTCAGTATTGACTGAAATAATTAGATATTAAATTGCTTTCGAATCGAGAAAGTACTCGATCACGACTGCCAGAATCAGGCCCCAGTGTTGCAAATTTAAATTTTTTTAACCTCCGCGCTATTGAAAATTTCAAGTTTTCTCTACACTTAAAAAAATGGTTTTTACGTACACTCATTTTACGAAATCAGCATCAAAGTTTTTGTATTTTCGTAAATTAAGTTAAATAGTTTGTCCTTACCAACAATCAGACCCGGGGCTACTGATTCCCGTGGTACCAAATAGGATTTCATGTCGATAAGAAAACTTTACAAAAACTGCTAATGCAAATACAGCTTGAAGCAAAAAATGTTACATTTTAGTTTTAGGAAATATTCAACAAAGTTCCCATAAAAATGTGCGTGTCAAGCAAATCCGGAAAAGCCAATTGTTGTTGCTTTGTATTCCTCTTTAAACAAATTTATTTACATTCACTTCAACAACTTTATTTGCCTACCCAACAGCAATTTAATTTAAGATTAATGTAATACAAACCCCTCTGGGGTGGCATTCACACAATATTTGATTGGAAAAGAAAACATAAATATTGTGTTTATATACAAAAAAAATACCAGTATCAAGCTCGATTAAATAGCATTTTAGTGTTTATTTAAGCCTTCGCTACAGGTGAAAAGGGTTTATATAAGTTTGTCATTCCGTTTGTAATTTCATAATATTTGTCTTAGACCCTATAAATATATTCTGGGTCTTTATGAGT
This sequence comes from Pollenia angustigena, assembly GCA_930367215.1. Lineage (NCBI taxonomy): Eukaryota > Metazoa > Arthropoda > Insecta > Diptera > Polleniidae > Pollenia > Pollenia angustigena. The sequence goes on from OV884059.1 coordinate 35,110,449, forward strand.
AGCAAAGTAGATTTCACGGTGTTCGCCAGACTATCTGTCCGTTTGTCTGTTGAAATGGGTTTTCAAAGGACCCAAGCGAATATTATATTTTTCTGTCGCATATAGGTTTGCCATACGGTCTTGATTTTTCTTGAATTACAAGAATTTTCAGTGCACGTCAAGAATCAAGAAAATATGTTTTGTCAAGATTTTTTAAAGCCCAACCAAAAACACATTATTTTTTAAATTGGTTAACAGTTTTCATTTAACAAAGCTGTTTAAAAAGAATAAATATTTCATCGCATTGTTTAAGTTTAAAATTTGTTTAAAAATCACAAATTAAAAATTGTAGTAAACTGGAAACCTAAAAAACGATTGGCACCTTTAACCTTTTCTGATTCAAACACAATGTAATTAAAAACGTTAAACAGCTGATTCAAAACAAAAGCATACACAAACTTTACCAGCTCTATCCACGAGAGTAAAAATTACACCAAATTCGGGTAGTTACCCAAAAAGTGGCAACACTGCATTTTTGGATGGTATTTCATCATTTTTTTTTTTTTTTTTGCATACAGAAATTTTCCAGACTTATACTTGGGAATATTTCTTAATAAAAAACTGAAATTTATTTATTATGACCCTCCTTTCGGAAGGTCTTAGCAAAAATTATATTTAGACTTATTAGAGTGCTCCTCTTCACGGAAATCTTTAGTAAAAGGCGAAATATTTATTTGACAACTGAAAAGAAGCCAGCGTATATAAAACGTTATGCTTTTAACACATTCGAGACAGCATTTTCAATCGTCTAGGAGTCTAATGGGAATCTTACAAGAGTGTTTTTAATCGTCGACGAGCTCATTTTTGAATTGTTGACGATTCCTCGCACGGGAGAAACTGTTACACGTGGTGATTCGTATTAGAGGTTCTTCTATAACGCAGCGAATGACGTTTATAACAATCGTAAAGGGAATCGTTTGTAATGTATATAGAGATTATCTAACGAGTCTTTCAAAAAGTATGCCAAGAGTTGTATGAGACTCATGTAGGGATTATTTGACAACTCGTAAAATGCTCAGCCGTATAACTGAGCTACCTAAAAAGGGGCATCAAGCGTATTTTTAATGTTAAAACTTCTAATTTTCATACAATTTATATAAAACAAACCTTAAGGTTGCGAAATCAACACTATCCTGTAGGAAAATCCTTTTTTACAGATCCTTAGGTCGGTTTGTTTTATTGAAATTGTATTGACAATAGAATTTTCATATTTCAAAAACGCTCTTATTAAGTAATTGTTATATGACTCTTACAGAGAGTCGCAAAAGGTTCATTCCAAGATTAAAAGACGAGCGTGTCAAACAATTTTTAAAAAAGTAATAAATACACAAAAAGTTAGATGTTTTTGTTACTCGTCAGATAATCATCAAACGATTCTTTTGGGAGTTGTATATTAAACATAATCGTCAAACAAACAGCCTATGCTAGCTGGGTATCGACTTCAATATGTCAAATATAGAATACATGTGTGTATTTGGCAATGATTATTTTCACGACGACACGGCTACATGGCTGCAGGTTGTTGTCTGTGCTTATTTTGTCATTGTAGTCAAATTAAACTAATTTCTATTTTTGTCCACTACAAAACAAAGTGTTGCTAATAACAAAAAATATTTAAAGAATGAGTACTTAAAAAATTTAATTTTTTTTTTGTTTAAAAGAAAAGAATCGGCTTGAAACAAGAATATTAACTCGGCGTAACACCAAATTGATATTTTTATAATTTTTTAGTATTCTTGAAAGAAGTTCTATAGGAACATGTTTTTCGCTCCAACGCTCCTAGTTAAGGAGTTATAGGTCGTAAAAGTTGCAAAATACTTTACCCATATCTATTTAGGTAAAAAATGAATCTATAAAATTTGGGAATCATTGGAAAATGCTTCAAAATGTTTTACATGGCGTTTAAAGCATATCGATTTACCAATTAAGAGGTAATATTATATATTCATACTCCGTGGCTGACATTTTTGTTTACAAAATTGGCTTTATCTTTAAATTATGTCGATATTTATTTATTACATAATTAAATATGTTACAAGTACAAAAATTATTACCACATATAAATACAATTTACTCAAATTTTCCAAATAAAAATTTTTTAAGCTTAATTAATATAAAATTCTATATGAGGGGCTTAAAGCGGAAGGGGTTCAAGTGACTTATGTTAAGTAAGGAGACAAAAGCGGCTGTTTCGCTTGTGCTCCAAGCGAAGCACTTACACCTTGTGCTTTAAGCCCCTCATATAATGGAGTTCCTAAAAATAGGGTTTATAAAACCTTGAAGTATTCCAGTCTTTTGAATTGTATTTAAAGAAAAATTTTTATGAAAATTATTGCTGCAGTTAATTTTCTGAAGAAATTACTTTTGACATAAATGAAATCGTTTTATTTTTCTTTTGTGTTGCTTTTTCTTGTCATTTATAAGTGGTTTAATATTTTAAATAAAATTTGACATCGTTATTGTTGATAACATTTTTATTATTTTTTTATGTTTTCTTATTTAACTTTTGAAATTCAAACATTGCACAGCTGTTGTGCTGTAAAAAAGTATTAGCATCACAACTGAAACTGGTAACTACGCATCAGCAACAACATTTTGCATCACTTAGGCCCGTTTCACAACTTACCGATAGCTAAAAGTAGACTTTAAATGGCCTTATAAAAAGTGTTCCATTATTAAAACTTTACTTTAACCTTATGAGAGCGATAAAGTAGATTAAGGCTAATCCTAACTGGTAGGTTAAAGTAAAGTTGTAATAATGGAACACTTTTTATACGGCCGATAATATCTTACCTTTAGCTATCGGTAAGTTGTGAAAACGGGCCTAAGCTAAAGGTAAGATTTTATCGGCCGTATAAAAAGTGTTCCATTTTTACAACTTTACTTTAACCTACCAGGTAGGATTAACCTTAATCTACTTTATCGGTTTCTTTAGGTTAAAGTAAAGTTTTAATCATGGAACACTTTATATAAGGCCATTTAAAGTCTACTTTAAGCTATCGGTAAGTTGTGAAAACGGGCCTTAACAGTTTTAATTAATAGTTTTCATGCATTAACGTACGTACCCAAAGTGTTCTGAAAATTTTACGACCTATACCACGCTCGTTGACGGAAAATTTTTTTTATTTTTAATGCAGCTTATACATATGTATTTCTTTATTTAATTTGCCGTTAAAATTATATTGTTTATTACTTCCAAAAACAACAAAATTATAATATTTAATATGTTTTATAATAAATTCAATTGCTTTTACGTTATAAAATGTATTATAAATAAGTATTTATATATTTATAGTCTTAAATTAAGTTGGCATAAAAGTCTGCAATTATGCATGTTTTTCATTTTATGAAATTAAAAAAAGTGATAGTGGCACCCTGAAATATAAACACACAGTAAAGAAAACAGCTGTTTATATTTTTTCAATTGTAGCTGCCGTCTTAAACATAATTCAGTAGCTGACTACACGACTATAATTGCACCATTTGCAGTCGTGTGTTCGTGAAGCCTGCTGTGTTTAATGCATTAGTTTTCTAAACTAAATACGAAAATTTTTATAAAATCACAATGGGAATTATAAGGAAAAATGAGATGAAATTTAAAACAAAAAGAGGTTTAAACATAAATACGGGAAGTTAGCTTTTTAAAAATAATCTAGACAGCAACAAATTTCAAATACATGCATATGTACGTATGACTATAAAGGGATGAATAAATAAAGAAGTCTTATTTTTTGAAATCCAAGGTCTGCTCACCTCTACAACAATACAAACTGGTTTTAACAATAGTGTTACATATTTTTAGAAAAGATTATGTTTTAACTGTCAATTCCTTTCAAAATCAAGATTTCCTTTAGGGAATGTCAAGAATTTTACAAAACGTACTTTGGCAAGCCTGGTTTGTATCAAAAGTTATTTTTTATTCGCACTTTAGTATAAAATATGTCTAAAGAACAAATTGTTATTTTTTTTAATCTTGAAGTCTCATAAACCTCTGGGCCGATTTTTATAAAATGTTTACAGTATATTACCGTTGGTCTGGAAAGAACAATAGGCTACATAATTTTTCGAAATTTTTAGTGGAGGTGGCACCTCATACATAAAGTTTACACTTATTTTCTTCAGTTTTAAAAGGCCTATGAGCTAAAGCTTTCAACCTTTTTTTTATAAAGAGCTCTTGCAAGTAAAAGTTAAGGTCTTGCTGTGTGTTATAGAATCAAAGTGAGAAATGGAGCTAAATTATGCGGTAGATCTTTATACATATATGTATGCCCGGTGGAAATATAATAATAGTTAACGTGGTGGGATCGGAATGCTCTTTGGTAAAAAAGCGAAGCGTGAAGTTCTTGTTCCAAAATAAAAAAAATTGGTTATTTTTGTGTTGAAAAAAAAGTAACCAAAATCGGAAAAAAGTACACATTGGAAAAAAAGTAACCAACTTTGGTTAAAAGTAACCAAAACGGCAACGCTGTTTGTGGAGCGATCAGGCAAACATTTTCGTAATATATATTACATAAATATATATCTACCTAGTCCCCATTATATCAGCGGTCTTCGGAAAACCAATTTCAACGGACAGACAGACATCGTTAAATCGACTTCGCTGCTCGTAAAGACTCAGAATATTTATACTTTATAGGTCAACATTGCAGAATGACAAACTTATATATACCCTTTTACCTTCGGCTAAGGGTATAAAAAAGGTTTGTAGACGAAAATATAAAAAACCATAAAAAGTTCTTGGTGGGAGTATTTTTTTTTTTTTGAATAATCACCCCTATCGCGAATGTTATGGGAATATGATATGAGGGATCAAACCTAAATTCCCATCCCCAACAAATCGGTATCGCAAATATTTTGGGAGTAAAAATTTATATTGTGAATTATTTGTCAGTGCATTGTAAACAAAAGTCTCTATTGTGAGTAACTTGTCAGTGCTTGTATTGTGAGAGAAAAATATACAAAATAAAATACTAATAAAAATATAATAAAGTAAATAATGAATAGTGTTTATCTTCATTTTCTTTATGTACACTCCTTCAATACAAATTACAAATTAAATACAAATTAAAATTTACATGTTCCCTTCTCGTTCACATCAACACTTGTTGGGAATTTATTTATTAAAAAAATTCGCAGGAGTTAATATTGGCGATGCCAAATTTTTTAAGTTTGGGAATTCATTCCCAAAAAAAATTGTTATGGGAATCATTCACAATACGAAATACAAAAATATGGGAATATTTTCATGGGAGTAGTTGTTTGCGATAGGGGTGAATAATTAACACGAAAATATTTGCTTCTTCTAATACATAAAAGTAATATGAATTAAAATTTCGTGTGAAAAAAACGTGATTTATCCACTCCCTTACATTTAGATGACTGTCTGACCTAACTAATCTTAGTTAGTCATCATCACTATCACAATTGAGATATAATGAAAATATTATTGAAGACTTAACTAGCAGCTCCACAAACCACCCGCAGCCAAGGATGGTAAAATAGAACAAAAGAAAATAAAAGAAGAGTATGTAGTATTTTTTTTTTTTTTTTAGTTTAACCAAATCAAATTAATTTAAGGATACCTAAGCCTTACAAAGGTATACAATCTAATAATGTGTATGAATTGGTGCAACATTTTATAATATGGATTATTTGTTGAATTAATCTTTTTTTTTTAATAAAATTAGTTCATGTGGATTATATTGCATAGTTCGGGACAATGATACTGTTTTGAAGGTAAATATAATCCTTTATACATATTTAATTAAAGTTCGTTTAATTCTAGTTGATGTGGTAGAATTTTTTTTAATTAAATTCGAAATTTTATTTAAAGGTTTCGTCATACTCATCCTTTATCATCCAATATACAGTGGAATCCCTTATGACCGAACATCAAAGGCACCATTATAACGTGTACGTCCAAGGGGAATGTCTTTTAAAAGAACTCAATGCTCTTCTTATGGAAATATTGTTCGTCAAAACGGGGTGTCTGCTTAAAGAAGATGTCTGCGATTACACTGTATAATTAAATAGAACTGTTGGCTTATTTGTGACTCTTTCATGGCAAAACCAATTACTTAACCGAATTGTATATCGCGCTGGTTCCTCTAAAGGAAGTCAAATCAAAATTTACACATTTTCACTTTTGCAAGAAAAAAATAAGCCGTGTTCATTAGCTATGACATAGTGATATATGAAAATTTTTGCAACAAGATTTTGAAGTGCTACCGCCTTTTATTTTGTAAGGCTTGGAAAAAAAATTTATTTCGCAAAAAATGGGGCAGTTTGGTTGAGGTTTAATGGCTCCTCATCGAGGTCAAAGTTCAAGGTAAATGTGAAAAATTCATAAAATGACACATTACTGCCGTGCAGTCGCACCTAGAGTTGTAAAATGTAAGACTGACCCCCGTTCATTTTTCCTTCCCAACATTTTTGTAGAACGTTCTTACACCCTATCTCCGCTCCTTAAGGAGCTAGATCTACAAAATTTAGTTTTTTATAAATTTTACCCCTATCGTCCTAGCAAGTTTCAGGGCGCCTCTGGATGATTCAAATGTATGACAAATCCCCATTGATTTTTCTTTCCCAACACTTTTGTAGAGCATTGCAACCTTCTATCTCTGCTCCTTAGGGTACTTTCCCTTCAAATAAAGATATACACATTTGCTCTCTCGTTCTAACTAATTTAAGGGCGCCTCTGGAGGGGTCAAAAGTATGATCGACCATTGATTTTTCTCACACAATATTTTTGTGGGAGACACCAAACTTCCATATCTGCTCCTTAGGGTACTTCCCTTCATATAAGGTTATATAAATTTGGCCTCTCGACCTTACTACTTTAATTGCACCTCTAGAGGAGTCAGTAGAAATATTTTTTCGATAATATAAGAAAGCAAAACGTAAAGACAGTACATATCGCCTATAAAGTAGCAATTTTGTCAATAAGACAATGTTGCATACTTTGCAGGAATAAAAACATCAAATTGTACAAACTCGCATGATAGGTAACATTGATACATGTCAAAATTTTCGTGTGAAATAATTAATGTTGCTCAACATTTTTCACAAATTAGAACAGAGTACTAGGTTTAAGATTATTAATTATTTCGGTAGCTTAGTATCCCAACTAAAAATTCGCATACTTAGTTTGGGGATTAATCCTGCGAAACAACTGCATAATGCAAATTATAGTTGCACTACTGATTCAATCATACTTTTTGCTTAAAGAAAGCTATTCGATTTCTTTAAGTTTACAGAGTGGTACATACAGCACATAATACCATCTTGAAACGCACAAAATTTGAAAGGTAGGGTTTTCCTCTGTTGGGAACACAAAACATCTTCTGCGATATTTTGGTTGAAATTAACCATCAATTTTTTAAAATTAATCATATTTTTGCTCAAAATTTACCATAATATGGACAAAATATTATAACTATATTATGGTCACATGTAACCATAATGTGGAAATGAAAGTTAAGTTTTTAGCTAACTTTGATAGTTTTATTGTTAGGGTATTACACAAAATATGAGATTCCTCCAATAACATCGGTCGGCCTTAAACTTCTAGCATGCGGTCCTGAGCATTATAGACTATAGTCATAAGTTAACAATCGCCCCGTAATCATAAACGATTATTAAATTTAACAAACGTTTAAACAGTGAAATTTTCATAGAAAACTTTTTTTTAACCTTTATTAAATTAAAAATATTTTTATGAATACGAAAGTCTGAGTTAAATGGTACTGCACTAGTAACTCATCTGAGTTAAATGTACTTATGTATATTGGTTCTCCACTAGTCTTGTGCCAAATCGTTCATTTCAGTGACCGGTCATTTTCGTTCGATCATTTGAAGTGAACCCAACCCGTTCGTTCAATCCGTTCAATCGTTCTTTTTTACCATTCCCAGAGTGGGTGGTATAGAAAGAAGAAAGAAAGGGACAACAAATGTTTAATAGTAAAAAAGTAGCCAGGGTTGCCATATGTAGCGATTTTAAAACTTGTTTGGCGTCCTCTATTTCGATTTGACGATTTTTTTTTTTTTTTGCTATTTTTGATAAACCACGAATTACTTTTGATAGTCGTTAAAGTCAATACCAGAATAGAAAATATTATAGAATAGAAAATATTATATTTTCTATTCTGGTATTTTTATGTATGAAACTTCAGGCATTTGTATGTATGGCCAGCAACTCTAAAGCGCCCCATCCATTTACAATATTATTGTGTATGTTATTTGCCATATTATTTCTATATTGCCTTATATTATTCAATAAGTGGCACAATGGTTTCTATTGAAATATGGCGCAACTCTTATTAAAAACAAAACATAACCTTTAAAGCAAAAGAACATCGTACATTGTTGCCAAAACATTTCGCAGTATATTGCACTTGTTTTCGTTGTGCAATAAAAATAGGATTGTGTCACCTTCGAATATCAGATACACATTGGCGATATAATTGTACAATACGAAAAATTGAACAATTATATTGCAAGTGTATAAGCCGCTTAACTGAATTAAGTAATGTTGAACTGGCCAATAAAGATACTGAAACCCTTTCAAGATGCTCTGAAAAGAATAAATACATAGAATTCCTGAAAACATTAATATATTTAAAAATTTTGAACATTTCTTTACAGTATAAAATGTGTCAATTTATTATCACAAACAAAACTTGTTGTTAAGGATATCTTAAAGATTTTTATGAATCCTAACATACTTATGGATAAAATTACAGTTTGTTGATAGGAAAGATTATTTAACTGATAAAATTCAAAGCCAAAAGTATGTAGCTATAAGCATACGGCAGGTACGTGCCATTTTGAAGAATTTACTTTGGCTGTACTTTAGATGCTTGTTATTCCAAATTGTAATGCCTCTGTCATAAGATTATTTTCAATAATTGCATTCACAAAATAGAATGCAATACGAGCTACTTAAAGCGATATTATGACTTATAAATTAAATGGATGTTAACAGTAAACGTAGGACTTCTTTTGTACTTTCGCAAGATACGTAGAATACATTAAATTCTAATACAATGTTTGTATTCCGAAAAAAAATGACAATGAGAAATGTCTTGGCGATGAATTGTATGGCATTTTAGATTTCTTATAGAATGGCAACTGCATACAAACGTATATTGGCATTTTTAGCGAAGTCTACTTTTTGCAACGTAAAGCCAGCAATGAATGAAATTGTTTCTCAAAAAAATTTTATATGTATAATTTACTTTTTTATATTTTAGTGTAAAGCGCAACTAGCTCTACATTTAGTAACAAAAGGGATAATATTTGAACAACATGGGCCCAAAATACAAGCTTATTTACTTGCTTGCGTTACGTTAAAAAAAAGTAGACTTTTCGTTGGAAATGTCCATATCCAATATTTGTTTCATATTAACCACAAAAATTGTTTCTTGCTGCTTTAAGAAGACTTCTAAAAACTATTTTATAGTAATCATTGTATCTTTTTGTATTCAATAATCATTTTAACTTTGTTTTAAAAAAAATTAAACAAAATATATATCATGGCGAATTTTGCCATTTTTTTTTTTTTTTTTTTTTGCAAATTTTAGCGATTCGGAGCAAATTTATTTTTTGGACTTATAAAAAATTTTTTAATATGTAATTTAAAAAATTTATATTGTAAATATAATCAAAGTCTAAAAAAATGTTTTGGCGTTTTTTTACATTGAATTTGGCGAACAAAGTCATAATAAATCTGACAACCCTGGTCATGTGTCAAAACAAACAACTATGTACATTTTTTTCTGCGGTATCAATGCGAATTTATTGCAGGTGGTCTTAAAAGCCCTGCTGATATTAGGTAAAATCACTGTTGGATGTCAAAATGTTGTTTATTTTCTTTTATTATCTTTGTTTCTGTTTTGTTTTATTTCAGTTTTTGACATTGTACAATGATTTTACAAAAACAAATTGCTTGTGGTTTTTGTACGAGTTGTACTTGTAGTAGTACCGAGTTTACCTGGGATGAATTCGCCTTGTGCGGTATAGAATAAAAAGTTTTTGTAACTAAACTAAAGAAAAGAATAAAAACAATCGAAATTTACCTTTCAGTTGTATTAAAAAAATTAAAAAAAAAGAGCATAACCTAAAAAGAAACATGAGCGGAAAAAAAGTTTCATATACAAAATTGAACGATGCATCACCAGCGTTACCGTTATGCGACTAAAGTCGCATTTTTGCCCCTTTTTTAATGCCTTGCCACTTTCTTTGCCCCTTTATTTTAAATCCCCTTTTGTATCATTTTGTATGTTTTTGTGCCCCTTTTGCCCCTTTTTGAACTTCCAGCTTTGTATGATTGTATGTTTTTACTTTACCGCATAGAAGTGCATCCGCTACACGGATTGTTTTTTAAATTAGCATTATAAAACAATAAGTTGTCCAATAGACTGAAAGTAGATACCTGGCAGTTCATGTTGAACTTATTAATAAATATACATGATGCATATTTTCGAAAATTAGATACTTATACAACAACTAAAGAAACAGCATAGCACTGTAATGCATTAATAAAAATCGTACCACTACTAACTTCTCCTAATAAGAAATATCAGAACTAAATTTGGTACACCTATCACTCATAATAAAGGCGCTATTGCGCCAAAGCCTTATTTTGGGAATAATAACGTGGTTATAAGTCTATTAGTAAGTCAATTAGTAACAGATTTTGTTAAATTAAAAATGGAATGACAAACTTATATAATAACGAACTTATATATTTCCAGCTGTGGTGAAGGGTAAAATTATATGCAACAGTTCATAAACGTTAACTTGCAAACAAGACGTGTGTTTTCACTGTGTATATATACATTCGAGCATCTCTATAGTGAAGTTCTATAAAATGAAGCTTTCTATATAATGAACAAATTTCAAAAATTATTATAATTTGATCTCCTTAGTTTCTTGATAACGATTTTAACAACAGTCGCTCGTTTTAGTGGGCAAAAATGTAGCAGCATTTCTTTTAAAGTAAATTTGATCATTAAAAGTTAAATAAGCAGCACAAAAGGTTTTGTAGCCTAGCAGATTATTTCCCAGCACTTTATTTTTTACAAGCAATTAAACACTTAACGCAAAAGTCTTCAAACTTTTCCTTATAAGGATATTATTGAAGCCAATTTTAAATCGATAATCGAACTAAAATACCAGTTTTTATAAACAAAAGTAGAAAAATGTTAGTTCTGTATAATATAGTAAAGTTCGACTATATATGGATGTGTCAAAAGTTAAAAAGCCTTACTCCACAAAATAAAAAGTAGAGAAAATTAGTATTGTTTGAAAAATGGATTTTCAAAATTTAAAATGCTACAAAAAGAAATTTGCCAAAGCAATATATAATGGCCTAATTTTTGTATGTATATTCTCCTTTTATCTGGCTGGTAGCTTCTGAAAAAATCAAATAAGATTTAAACCCAATTTTTCATATTTTTTAACGGAAAATATTTAAATTATAAAAGAACAAAATCATTTTCAAAGAGTTTACAGCTAATTAGATAGTTATCTTGTGTATATGTTACTTGTCTAATTCTAATACTGTAAATTATAAGATATGTTTGTCTTATTGTATTAGAAAATCAATGAATGAAATAAATAAATAGAATAAAAATAACAAAATTGAGAAAGTTTCGAAAAGTGGAGTTATGCCTTTTATTTATACATAAGAAGAGGCTTATTTTTTGTAACGTTTATGTTTTCAGTGAAAGTAAAAATGAATGGTCTTATTTTTAAAGTTGCCCCTTTTTTTCTCAGAATTCCCCTTTTTGTGCCACTTTTATTTTGAAAATCCCCTTTTTGTGCCCCTTTTTGAAAATTTTGAACGGTAACGCTGTGCATCACTGAGCCAAATGCGCTCAGTAAAATGACCGGCTCACTTCGTTCAGCTGTGTGAGTCGTTCAATTGAACGGGTTCGTTCATGAACGACACAACTCTATTCTCCACCTATTTGAATCAGAATTTTAAAAGATGGGTTAAAAACGATTGCATATGATTAATGTTGAACAACGAATAACTGTAACTTGGTATAGTTCTGTAACCCAATGCCATAGGGTGCGTACAGAGTGGCCGCTTGTTACTGAGCCGAGCCAACTGACGCTTATTGCGAGAACTTGTTCATGCGAGAAACAAGTTTTAGTGTGCATAGTGGATGCGAGAATCAGCGCTTTTATTTAGTTTTTCTTAAATTTTTGTTTTTAATATTTTTAAATGTTTTCCAAACAAGTTAAAATCATAACAACATAACATAAACAATGTTTTCGGCGCTAAAATACGCTTTGGAACTGTTTTCTCGCATTCAATCAGCTTTGCGCTCTGACCAGCTCGGTGCCCACTATCACCTGCTTGTTTGTACTAACTTGTATAGTACCAGATTTCTCGCATTGGTTCTCGCAATAAGCGTCAGTCGGCTCGACTCGGCAACAAGCGGCCACTCTGTACGCACCCATATACCACGCCAAGCCAATGCGATATGAAAAGTCTAAATAAATGTCTAACTTGTACAGGGTGCCGCATAATGATCGTGATGATTTAATAAGTGAATACATTTTTGGTTTATGTTTTTTATTTTTTTTTTAGAATTAATTTTAAAAAACTTGGACATTTTTAATGGAACTATTTAGCACAGAACAACGAACCAAAGTTGTCCAATTTTATTTTGAAAGTCAGCATTCGATGATTCAGACACAAAAATCATTTCGAATAAAATGAGCGATGAGGCCTTTCACCTCAATAGAAAGATGTGGCCCTCAAAATCCAAGAATATTAGTTTAACATCACTTAGATGCCCAGTACGTGCATATGTGGAATAACTTAAGGAAAGATCATTGGACCATATTTTTTGGAAAACGACGAACAAGTTGCGGTTAATGTGAACGGCATGCAATACCGTATTTCAATGTTTAAACCTTTACCAAAACTTTAAATACTTTCTTGTTGTACATATTAAAATTTAAATCGATTTAATATAAAAGTTTGTTTTCTTTTTATAATCATACGTTTCAGCAAACACTCAAAACCTACTTAAACCTGGTTGCGAAGGTCGGTTACCAAAGCACTTGTACATAAATGTTTCAAAAAATAAAAAATATATTTATTTCTGTGTATATATATGTATGTACTATGTATATAATATACATACATACATACATTATAACGCATTTGAATTAATTAAAAAGCAATAAAAATTTGTTTTTTTTAAGGTTAATACTCACGGATATTGTGAATTTTCCACAATATAAACATATACGAGGGCGGATCTTTATGCTCGTAAGTTTAAAAAAATTAAACATTTACTTTATCCGAAAAATTTATGATTTAGAATATTATTTTGAAATTTCCAAAACTAACCTTTGTGAATGAAAAACATGAAAAACATGTTGCCTATTTTACTCTCACTTTTTGTACAATCAAGGTTTTATTTTGTTTGTGATGAAATGTGTTTGTATGTGTGACACCGACGATGCTAGATGGAAAATCCAAAAATTTTGGTATGACTACCAAGTCGGTGTTGGAAAATCGGTATTTCGAATTTGAACTGAATTTTTATTAAATTAAATTTATGGATCGATAAATTTTATCGTCCAAATGTGCGTACAATCGGAAAAATCTTGCAAAAATTTGAGCAAACCGGGTCTGTAGGAGATGTATAAACACCAGTGCATGCTCGTACTGCAGAAAATATTGATGCTGTTCGCGATAGTGTGGCTGAAGAGCCGTCCACCTAAAATCGTCGTCGTGCCCAATAATTGCACCTCTCACGCTCGTCGTTGATGATCATTATGCATGAAGACTTGCATTTACATGCTTACAAGGTGCAATTGACTCAAGAACTAAAGCCTCTTGACCATTCCAAACGTCGTCAATGGTGGCAAGAAATGGCAACAGTGGATGATAAATTTTCGAAGAAAATCATCTTCAGTGATGAGGCACATTTTCACCTCAGTGGATTCGTCAATAAGCAGAATTGCCGCATTTGGGCGAATGATAATCCAAGAGTGATTGTCGAAAAACAAATGCACCCCCAAAGAGTGACTGTTTGGTGCGGTTTATGGGCTGGCGGCATCATCGGGCCGTATTTATTCCAAAATGCGGATGGTGTTCGCTATCGTGAGATGATAATGAATTGAAAGATATGGATGTGGAAGATATGTGGTTTCAACAGGACGGTGCCACTCGCCACACAGCTAACGAAACAATGGCCCTTTTGCGCGACAAATTCACTGGCCGTGCTATCTAACGTGGTGGCGATGCCAATTGGCCGCCAAGATCATGTGATTTGACACCGTTGAACTTTCTTTGAGGTTATTTAAAAGAAAAGGTGTACGACGACAAGCCAGCAACAATTCAAGAGCTAAAGAATGAGATAATTCGGCACATTAACGGCATAGAACCTCAATTATGCCTCAGCGTTATCGAAAATTTAGACTATCGGATGGAGCTGTGCCGCCGAAGTCGCGGCTGCCATCTGGCCCATATTTTGTTCCATACATAATTGAACCATACAACAAATATTATCATAATAAAAAGAAATGACAATAATTTCCTAAATAATTTGTGTTTTATTCAAAATCAATCACCCCTATCGTGAAACATTTTTCCCTCGTAATTTTTCCCCTTTTCACATATTTGCGATCATGAACAACTCCCATGAAAAAATGTAATTCAAAGGAGAATAATAACGTGAAAAAATGTTCACGGGAAAAAATTCCCCTTATCGTGAAAAATTTTTTCCCTCGTAATTTGTTCACATTTCCCTTAGATTTTCTCACTTTATTTTTGCTAGGGAACAGAACATGTATGTAAGAAGCTCCTCCTATAAATCGAATATTAAGGGTTAATAAAGTTAAAAAGTTATAAACCGATATATTGCTCAACAAAATGCAAAACAACAGGTGGATTGCTTGCGGATTTGTAAAGCATTCGATTGACTTGGTGACAGAATTTTGGAAAATATTTTACTACATTAAATTTAAAAAGTGCAAAAAACTAACGTTGTAACCAAACTATCCCTCCAATACTAAATATTTTGCGTTATTTTATCTTTTCTTTACAATATATACTTGTATATTTTTTAACAAAAATTTCATTGATTTTTAATTTTCATAATCTTTTTTCTTTTTTTTTGCATTCACTGGAACTGATAGCGTGAAAATTTTTTCACATGAGATTCACGATTGCTTTTTTCCCTTCGAGGGAAATGAAAATTTCATGGGAACAAAAATTCCACTTGTTATTCACGATAGGGGTGAATATCGGCCCTTAAAGTTTAACGATTTATTTGAAATAGAATATTAAAGAGTATTCGCTAAATTTGTGCAGCCGGGGTTTCATGAATAATGCAAATAAATTATTTTAAGTTAAAGTTAAATTGTTTAAATTAAAATAAAAATAAATTTTTAAGATGAAATTTAAAATTTAATTATTTTTGTTTGCATTAAAAGGCATTGCGATCACTATAAAAAAAATTCGCCGTAATTCTCGATTTTCGATTTTTTTCATATTTAATGATAACGCATTTTAGTAACAAGCCAAAAAAGGAGTACTAATTAATATTTTTTAATGAAAAACATTCCATTTCTTTAAAGCTAGCTCGATGAAAATTAATTTTGGCTCGTAAATTTGTATTCGAGTGTAACTTTTTACGATCGAATTCACGATCATCTTAGGAACGGAATTATCTCATCTCAACATGCAAACATGATGCCAATGTCACTACCACCATGTAGATGGCAGCAAGATAAACACCAAATACACCACACAATGCGAACAGCTATTTACAGAACGGTTAAAGAAAAAGTTTATAAATTTGGAACAAAACATTCTCAATAAAAAACATCTGTCAAAAAGCGAGCAGAGCGGGAGTAAGGACAATGTTAATGTCTGGAGAAGAATTTAAATTTGGTACAAATTGCTTCGTTATTAGGTGCGTTTGAGTAATTTTACAGTAAAATGCAGTAAATGAGTAAACCCAAAAATTTTATCTCACAAAAAGCTGTTGTCCAAAAAAGTACGCGAACGCAAAATGTTTAAAAATTCGTAAAATAAAGGCAACAGCTGATGGAAAATAATTGAAGTGTTGAAAAATATTGACACTTTTGACTACTTAACTCGTTTTCTTATCGGTACTCGATTAAATACTTTTTATAACACGAACATTTTTTGAAAATACAAACAAACTATTTTATGTAATCTTTCATATTTGTTTGTTTTTTATTTTATTTGATTTTACTAATTTGTAGCGGGTTAAATTATTTAAAAGAACATGAATAATTTTTTTGCTATTGGTTACTTAAGTACTTTTTTACAACTCTAAAAAATTAACAAAACAAAAAAAAATGTAAAAAGTTTGTATTTAGCCAAATAAATGCTTCACAAACAAGTTTAATTAATTATTATTAATTCACTTTTTGTTTTGGTTTAATTTTTATTTCAAATTTTCTTTTATTTAACAATTTTTTCACAATTTGCATGCTTTTTATTTTTTACTTTTGTTTGTTTACCTTTTGAAACATACGTTATTTTGATTAACTAAATTTTACTGCAAAAATTTCTTCAGTAAAAATTTGTAAATACTCACACAAGAACTGTCACTTTTCGCTCTCAATTTATGTTCTCATTTACTACATTTTGTGTACTCGAACGCAATTTCGTAAAATGCAGTAAGGTTTAGTAAAATATAGTAAAAACTTTTGTGTTCTCGAACGCAACTATTAATACACGAGATCTGTTTTTGAAACAATATACTAATTTTTTTAATGTAAAGCATTTATTCACAACAACTGAAAGAATAATTTCTATTCGTTCAGTATCTGAAAGGATTAGAAATAAAATAGCTTCGAATCGAAAAAGTATTCCATCACGAATGCCAGAATTAGCCTCCAGTTTTTCATTTTTTTTTTTTTTTTTACTTTCACACAAGCGTTCTCTTTACTTTTTTTTATATCCCAGTAAAAACTTCGCCTACAAAATAATGTGTTGAGTAATCAGAAAAACATAAGAGCACTACTTACAATTCTACTGAAAGAACCAATGAATTTTACAAGGGATGTCCCAAAATGAACGCATTAAAAAGTAAGTCATTATTTTTTTACCTGCATACATCCAGAAAAAAGTAGTTATAGAAGTTGTTATACATGTAGTTATAGAAGAAAGCTACAAAATAATGAGTTAAAGAAGTTATTCATTTTGAAAAAGTAGGCGAAGTTTTTACTGGGATGTTTGTGTAACTGATTGTTTGGTTCATTTGGCCCTTAAGATAAGTGGTACTTGAAGTATGTTAATCAAAGTATTTTAATGAACTTTTAAAAGCAGGATGATTGTTTTCAAAAGTTCTTCCGTTTCAATTTCACTCGCACATGGCTCATTTAAAAAGAAATTACAAAGAATTCGTACTTATTGAGCTGCTCTCGTATATCTTAAATGAATTTTAACCCAGTAAAAACTTCGCCTACAAAATAATGTGTTGAGTAATCAGAAAAACATGAAGGCACTACTTACAATTCTACTGAAAGAACCAATGAATTTTACAAGGCATGTCCCAAAATGAACGCATTTAAAAGTAAGTCATTATTTTTTTACTTAAATACGTCCAGAAAAAAGTAGTTATAGAAGTTGTTATACATGTAGTTATAGAAGAAAGCTACTAAATAATGAGTTAAAGAAGCTATTCGTTTTGAAAAAGTAAGCGAAGTTTTTACTGGGAACTTTTTAAATATTTCGTTTTTGTGCTTGGGCAAATATGAGGCGGTACCACTTTCTATTTAAACCTTTTTTGGTTAGCGTTACGAATTTAAAAACTATTCAAAAATATATTTTCAAATGTAATGAGTATAATATTACAGCAAAATTAAAAGGACTGGTCAAAATTAATTGGTCGATTATGGATAGCAACTAAACAGTAGTTGAGTTGCCAGCAGCGAAATCAGGCAAAGCCGCTCATGTTGAAATATAAAATAAAATAAAATAAAAATTTGTATATTTTAAAATGAGCGGCGTTGACTGGGATAATCCTAATTATGGACAAACCCTCTCACATGTGGTGAAAAATCAGTCCTTTAGTTGGATTTTCAGGACATCCCTTCCCATAACCACCACGTGATCCCAGTATCTTTTCAACTGAAAAGCGAAACTACCGTAAAGAAACTTTGCCTAAAAAACAGAAACCATTTCCCACCAGAAGCATACTAACGGAGGCCTCAACTTATAACACTACGTGACAATTTTTTGACCAAATGAATTTGACACCTAATCTTTATGTAAAATTTTCCGCTGAATCCGAACATGAAGTCAGAATTGTAAAAAGTAGAACAGTTTTTGAGATATTCCAAAATAGCCGTTTTTTGTGTTATTAAAAAAGATGATGTGAGTGATATGCAAATATCCAAAATACAAAATTTTAGCCTATTTCAATACGAACATTTTGAACACAATAGGATCCACATCGGTGCAAAAATTACAAAGTTACAGAAGATTAATTGAATTAACCCACGACAAATAAGTATACAAAGCTAAATTTTTAGTAAAAATAAATATTAAAAATTGCTTGAAACTATTGAATTTTTATGTGGGTTAATTTACTAAATCTTCTGTAGCTTTGTCATTTTTGTACCAATTTATGTCTTGTTGGGCTCAAAATGTTCATAGTAAAATAATCTAATGTCGCATGCAATAAAATATTACGGTTTTTAAATCATTGGTTTAAGAAATATAGCTTGAAAAGAGCAAAATTGAACAAAATCATAAAATTTTCAATGAAGCTTGATCTTTTGTCCCCTGTTACTCTGTCATTTCTTGACCAATATTCACAAGCAATTCATGGTTATTTTAGAAATTTTATTACCTTTCACTAAAATTAAAGAAAAACATAATCCGTTTAAAATTTTTAAAGATATTAGCATTTCAGTCACATCATCTTTTTTAAAAACACAAATAACGGTTATTTTGGAATATCTCAAAAACTGTTCTACTTTTGACAATTCCGACTTCATATTCGGATTCAGCGGACAATTTTACATAAAGGATATTAGGTGTCAAATTCATTTGGTCACGACTTTGTTGAAATTTTGTCAAGTAGTGTAATCAGTCCGGTTCCGGGCCACCGGGGGTACTGACTTCCGAGGAACCAGATAGGATTTCTGGTCAGCCGCGATCGTAAGTATCTCCTGAGATCTGTAAATTTTGGATTCATGCCAAGTGCTAGGTATTGACTGGACCTGATTTCCCCAGATGATGTCACACCAAAAGTTTAAATATCCTACAGATAATTCCCCCGGGGAAATTAAAGTACAATCAAAACAGCGTTGCCGTTGAAACATTTCCAAAGTGGGCACAAAAAGCGTATTTCTCAAAAAAAAAGGGCTAATAAAAAAAAAATATTTTAAAAAAAGAAGTGGTCATGGTTTTTAAACAAACAAACTACGATTTGCATCAGTTTTTGTTTACAGTTAATGCATTATTAAGCTGATGGACATGTCAGCTTGTGCTCTAAGAATTTTAACTTTATTATCAACCCAATTATGAATTAAAATTCCCCGGGAGTTTTCTCCCTTCTCCCATTTTTCCTATGTAGATTCGATTGTAAAAATGGGAAAAGGGAAAACCACCCGGGGAATTTTTATTCATAATTGGGCTGTATTACTTTTCCGAGCTTAAACCAAAACTTTTCCTAGTTCGTTTTGGCATTTATTTTTTGTTCTTATAACTTAAATTCGTTGTAAAAAGGCTCTGGTTCGACAGCTATGTCTTTGAATTAGGAAAAATTGCTTGGATTTTATAACAAAAGTGTTTAAAAATCTTTAAAATGTTCAGTCTTGTATCTTTGTTATTTATAATAATTATTCTTGATAAATTTTCGTGACCGAATTTCAAAAAGAGTCAAAAAATAGCTTGGAATGATTTCAAATTATACAAAATGGTACATTAAGAAAAGGGGAATAAAAAGTGCCAAGGGTAAAATTTGCTACTTTAGGGTCGCAACGGCAGCGCTAAATCAAAATGGTCAACAAGCATGTATATAGTTAGTATGACACTGACGATGCTGGATAGAAAATCAAACCAATTTGGATACTAAGTCAAGCACACGTAAACAATTTAAAGTTGTTTTAAATTAAAGGCTACTAAAATGTGATTTGGCTATCACACAGAAGATCATAACGACAAAACCTTAAAAAATGAATTTAAAAAACAGTGCTTGATTTAATTCTGGTCTCGTAATAAAATAAGGTCAATCAATTAATATTTTAAATTTTATTAATTTCACATTGCATTGTTCTACGCTGTAGGGTATTTTATACTGTTGCTGTCAATTAAGTATTCTACTTTGCTTTTCAATAAGAACCTTGTTAAAAAAATCTAGGTAAAGCAAATATGGTGCAATTAAAATATAGTACTTTTTTTACTGAAACACACATATACATACATACATACAAAAACACATATAACAAACGTGTATTCTATTTGACAATGTACTATAGAGTCGAGTACAGAATATAAAAAAATTAAAATGTACTGTATTGCCGAAGCGAGAGAGTGAGAAATCGAAATTGCATTAAAAAAACGTATTTAAATTCATAAAAAAGATAAGATTTAAATGCATACGCATGAATGTTTGTGTATCTATGTTCGTATGTATGTATACATCAAAATATAACAGGCAACTCGTCATCATAATCATCACCTTAATCGCAATAATCGGTGTAAAAAATGCTGTATGAATATCAAACAAGACAAACAATTAACCATCCATCCAACATATAAAAATTTTAAGAAGAAAAGTAATATTCCTATTGTATTTCATAAGTGCATACATGCATAAATACCCAGCAAACAATTTTTGTCGACATATCTGATATCAGAGAATAAGAAGAAGTGTCTAAAATTCCTTGTGTCTAAATTTTTTTTTAAGCATATTTAACAAAAGAAAATGTCCTCACATTTTAACGTAAGAACTTTCTTTATATATTCTAACGTTTTGAAAAACTATTTTTTAGGATACGTCTGCACATTATTGTTATCCTATTGTACGAGAATGTTCCCAAAATTATCGGAAAACACAACAAATTTGCAAAGAAGATTTCTTTATTTCTTAACACAATCTCCTTTTAGCATGATACACTTTTCAAAAGTTTCGTTAATCTATTTTTAGTAAGAACTGTCTAGCTGCTTAAAATAGCCATCAACTGCACATTCCACCTCTTCATTGTTCACAGAAAACATTTGTCACCAATTTAAGCATTAATCAAAAATAAAATCAATTTTAATTAATAATTTTAAAACAAAAATAAAATTTTATTAATTGTTTTTGTTTTAAATGTAAGTTTAGCGATCGAAGTCTTCGTTCGCAAATAGATGAACAGGCAAGGCAGTAAGAATTCATAAGAAAACCATTTACAAATAAGAAATACATTTTAAATCTTCTAATTACAACAAAAAACAAAAACATCCTCAATACTTGCAACGCGAAATAAAACTAGACTATTGGTATAGCAAATCTGCCAAAGGGTTTTGAAAAGTTGGCTCAGGTTCCCGAAATATGGGCTCCTAAAGTTTTAGAATTTTTTTGAAAATTTAATTTTGAAATTTTATTTCAGATGCCTGCATTAGAATTGTATGGCGATTCTTTTCTTAGAATATATTAACCCTCTAACACTCATTTGAAGGGGTCATTTTTGTCCATTTTTTAACTTCCACACACAATTATACTAAAACGGCACTTTAGAGGGTTAACATGTTTGACGAATATTTTATGCATCAAATTTCACTTGGGGTCTTTTAAGACCCAAAATATCGAAAATCCGTTTTACAAACTTTAGGGGCCCATATTTCGGGAACCTGAGCTAACTTTTCAAAACTCTTTGGCAGATTTGCTCTACCAATAGTCTAGTTTCATTTCGCGGTGTAAGTATTGAGGCTAGCGGCGATGACCCGAATTTTGTGCCACTGTGTTATGAAAGACCGTGTGTTTGCTGGGTAAGTGTTCCCGAAAAAAGTATATAAGTATCATCCACATGTGCACTAGTCGCTGGTTAATTGACTACTGAATGAAACCCAACCAATTAATATAAATGTATATGGCATATTCATAAAAAGTTTTTACTTATATAATATTTAATTAATTTAATATTTTTTTAAATTATACACCGTTTAAGACACTTGACTCTTCGAACAAAACACAAAGACTGAAAACTTTATCTAAAATAAAAAATTTAGGCACGCATCAAATATCGGGACATCTTTCTGTAAAACACTTCCAAAACTATAGCGAGAATAATCATATTTTTTGTCATGTTGTAGGAAATCTTTATGATGAGATTATTTTACAACTCATTTACATTTTGCTCTGTTGGGAAGTGAATTAGAATGCGTGTTGAGAATGTGTTAAACAATTGTTCAATGTCTTGTGCATTAATATCAAAGTATATCGATCGAATTAGAATCACTTTTTAAAGCGATCTAATTATGTCCGTCCGTCTGGCTGTTTGTCCATGTTAACCTTGTGCGCAAAGTAGAGTTCGCAATTTTGGAGATGATTTGATGAAATTTGTTACATATTGTTGAAATTATGAGAATTGGTCTGTAATTTCTATCGCAAAAAGAAAAAAGTGCTAAAGTTGAGTTAATATCAATTTTCAGATCTTCACGTTCAAAAGTGTACATGGGCAAAGTTTCATTTATTTTGCACGATTTTTTTCGAAATTATAAGAAAATTATTTTTTACTTATCTTTTTTTATTGCCCAATAACATTTGGAATAAACACTTAAGATTATTTCCGATCTGTGATATTCCTACAAAACTAAAAAAAAATAGATAAGTCTTATTGTCACAGATTTCAAATACAGTTATTTTCGGTTAATTGAGCCCCGCTTAATTGAGTTTCCCGTTTTATTGCACTAAAAATCATGGAACGAAATCATTCAGTATAACTGTTTATGTAAAAATACCCGTTTAGTTGAGTTCCGTTTAATTGCGTCACCCGCTTATTTATTTCGCAAAATAAGACCGCATTGCGAAAAACAAGAGCAAATGTTTCGGTTAACTGTTTCCGTCTACTTAATGTGTTTTTGCCTCCCCAAACGTAAATAAATTATTTTTCGGCAGAAAGTGGTACGATGAACGTACCTGATTTTTATTTTGTTTTAAAAAACTTAAACCATTTTTTAACTTATTAAATAAAGAAATGTGTTTTATTTTCTATCTACACATGGGTGTTTGGCTTTATTGCACATCTTGCTCAATTAAGCGAATTTCGATTTAATTTCGTCGGCGATTCAATTAACCGAGTACTGCTTAATTGAGTTCCCGTTTAATTGCGTCAAAAGTCGTGCATTTTTAGAAACTCAATTAGGCGGAAATAACTTAGCGCCAATTAGGGATGAAACGATACGAGTAAATACAAGTACATATTCGATTCTTTTATATAAGTACCAAGTATTTTTGTAATCGATACTTAGCAACCGAGTATCGGTAAAAAAATACTCGGTATCGGTCAAAAGTAATCGTTTCACTTTGGTATTGAAATTAATCTTAAATTTTTGATTATTTTCCAAAGCTGGAGCAGCAGTAACGGTATCAAGAACCCGTTTGAGCAGTAAACACCTATAAACCACATATTGTCCAGGTCCATTTCGTCAATTTCTGGCTATAGGAAGTTCGTTAACATCTCGCGATATCGAACACCATTCACCGTAATTGGACCACATTTTCGAAGAAGCCGCAGAACTAACTGGGCAAGCATGCTCATATTTTTTCGCTCTTCCTACAGACCCGGTTTGCTGAAATTACGCACAATTCTCCCGATTGTGGAAACATGTGTGCCCCGGTAGTATAGCTGGTATCGAGCTTGTCTATCAGCGCCGGGGTTGCGGGTTCGGTTCCCGCCAGAGGCTCTGGTTTCTTTCCTACAGACACGCATAGAGCTTCGCGGGATTAGCTTAGGAAAAATAAAAAAATTTGGTTGATTATGCTGACCAAAAAAATCAAGATGTGCACGAAATGCATTTCGATTGAACGCCCATTTTCGTAAAAGGCTTTAACAATCTTAACGCGCTGCTCAATTGTGTACCTCTCAATGGTAGAATTTGTCAAATACTGAAACAAAGAAAGGTCAAATTAAGTGGCGCAAAAAACTTGACGTGGATTATCGTTTAACCACCCTTTATTTTATATTTATCAATTTAAAAATAAAATACATATTTACATTTAAAATAAATACATAGTGACATTGTTTATTTCTGGAATAAAAAGTGAATGAAGGTTGTTATCCTGAACGTTCTATAAAATGTTGTTTCCAAGGTAAAAGATTTTTTGAAAGAAAATTGGTACCAGGTGGTAACAAAAAGTGGTCTCAATTTTTACACCGATACAAGTATGTATCGATACTTTTTTTTCGATACTGAGTAGGTATCGATACTTTGCGAGCTATACCATATCGAGTGTCGATACCTAAGAGGCATCGTTTCATCCCTAGCCCCAATTCAAGCTTTTTTCGGGAATATAAAAATTTTTAATATTCACATACATTTTCATATGTTTGTTTAACGTTTGTGTGGTTTATTTAACTCTAAATAAATGTTTTTAGTATTTTGTGTTTTACAAATGAAAAACATATTGAAAGATGTAATACAAATCGCTTATATAAAACATTCAGCGAAGAATTAGCGAAAAAACTGTTCAGCGGAAGGTTGTGCAAAGATTTGGCGAACTAAATTTTTAGTAAATTTGCTAAAAAAAAAAACTTTATCTTCAGATCATTATAAATGAATGGTATTGCAATGTTCTTTTAGCAAACGAAAATCTTTAAAAGCACCTCTCGCAAAAGAG
The DNA here is from genome assembly GCA_930367215.1 of Pollenia angustigena. Lineage (NCBI taxonomy): Eukaryota > Metazoa > Arthropoda > Insecta > Diptera > Polleniidae > Pollenia > Pollenia angustigena. The sequence goes on from OV884059.1 coordinate 35,135,330, forward strand.
AAACAAAACAAAATGTAACGTTTCTTAAAAAAAAAACATATTGTACTCTTATTTGGGAAAAGAGCAAAAACATAAAATTAAGAGAGAAGTTGCTTCGCTTTCGAACTATAGCCAAACTAATAAAAACGAATGTTAAGCCATATTAAAATCTTATCGTTAGAACTATTTTTAGTGATTACTTAAGATATCGTCAGCTCATTGTTGGTTTGACCTACCGACCGTTTTTAAAAGAATTGAGTTAATATGGGGTATATATATTTTTTATACGCCCTCTCTTTCTAAATCCAAGAACTGTTTTACGAAATGTTTTATAATTTCAAAAATCTTAAATATTGATTTTGCTCCATATCAACTATTTTAAAGTTGATTAGGAATAGTTTTGCTCTACACGCCACTGTTCAGCGAATGCTGCAAATTCCTCATACAAAAACGTACAAAATAAATTTCACTCTGGCTTCGCTTCATTGCCGTAAGAAAAAAAGTAGTAAAAGCAAAATAAAATAAAATGCCAACAACTCCATACACAGTAGTAAGAATACGTTTGCAGCACAAAAACGACTTTTTAGAAATGAATTAAGCGGCTCATACACTTGCAATAAAATTGTTAAATTTTACGTATTGTACAATTATATCGTTAATATGTATGTGATATTCGTAGGTGGCACAATACATTGGCAGTAATCAAAAGACTTTTTATTTTTATTGCACAACGAAAAGAAAGTGAAATGTGTTGGCAAAATTGTACAATGCTTTTTATGTTATTTCTATAGGTTATGTTCACCTTTTTATTGAATGAATGAAACCATTGTGCGACTTATTGCATAATATAGGACAAAATGGAAATAATATGGCGAAATCATTTACAATAATATTGCAAGTGTATGGGCCGCTTTAGAAATGTGGCTGGTGTATGCGGCACTAAACAATAATTTTCACTTTTAATAAAAAACTACTAACTTCTAAGTTCGTTTGAACGTTCACTAAAATTAACATTTTTCTTCAAAACATATGCCAGAAGCCGAGGTGAAAATAGAAAAAACTTCTATCGAGTATATTTTCAGAAAACTTCATGTAAGCCTTCACTCTCGTTTTTCGTTGGCATATACACCAAACCAATAATGAGCTGACGATATGTATCATTTAAGTTTTTCGTTACAGATATTGCTAAAGATTCGCTATTCGAGATCGAAAGATTTGCTGCAACAGGTGAACTCTACAAGTTTTTTTTTCCGTTTCACTAGCAGCAAATGTCGTTCTCAAATGTTTTATCAGAGAAACGTTTGCAAATTGTTCGATAACGATATTATTTTCATGTCTGTCGTGGTCAAGCGGGTAACTGGGTAACATTTTGTTAATTGTTGGTACGTGTAGTACTTAGTATGTAGTTGTTGTTGCTTTTGTAGTAGTGTTGCTAATGGTGGGAAACGGAAACATTGAAAAGGAAGTTGAGTGGGGAATTAAAAGATGTCGATGATGATGATGACTTTGTTGCTTAAAAGAGGTGGCTCCCTGATATACACACGTACTTTTTTTATGTGATGGCATATAATATGAAAGAGAAAAATAACAACAACAGCATAAATGATGGTGATGATGATGATGATGTTGAAGGCTGTTTGCCTGCCAGTCTATTTGATTTAATTTGATGCCATCATGTATCTATACACTTCCCATTCACCTTGTTTCATTTTTTGCATACTTTATTGTTATTTTGCTTAATTTTTTTCAGTTTTTTTTTCTATTTATCTTTCTTTTAAAACTTACACATTCCAGCATACTTTATGTTTTTGTTTGTTAATTGCTTTTTCTTCTTGTATACTCATAAAGGAAAGCGTAATTTTTTTTTAAATATTGTGCACTCTTATTAATTTTTTGTCGCAGTTTTTTTTTTTAATATTAAATTTTAAAAACAATTTTATTTATTTTGCTACTCGTATAAATTTGAATTCGGTTTTATTTAAAGCTTTTTATTATTATTATTTTTCTTTAATTCAAGTAAAATTTGGAAAAATTATTTATGCTTCAGAGTAAGTGTTACTTAGTAAAAGGATACGTAGTAAAAAACTTCTTTTGTTTAGAAAAAAATATGTATCAATTGATTTTTCACTTTAGATATGTTACACAAAACTTATGGGTGAGCAAATAATTTTTCACTTTTGGTATAAAAAAAAAACAGCAAAATTGGAAAAAAAATTAATAAAACTGATTTAATTAAACGACAGAAAAGTTTAATAAATAACAAAAAATTTATTAAAATTAGAAGAGTTTCGATGGCGTATTATTTATAAAATTTTTTAATAACGATTTTAATAATTTTTCTACGCTTTTTTCGAAAAAATATTGTTGAAAAAAAATCTTTTAAAATCTTAATTGGTGCTGTTTGGTTGCAAATAAAAAGGATCCACAAAAATGAATGTGTATATAGAGTATGAAATGGAAAGACATACATACATACACACACAAAGTTGAAAATATGTTTTATGTGTATGTGTGTTTGATTCGTGTAAATGCGTGTTAATGTATCGGTATTCGCCAAAACGCGCATGTGAGAAAACTTTTATTGAGGTGAATTTTCTTTTTTTTTTTTGCGAATTTTTGTTTGTTGTTTGTCTTCATCAGTGTTGCCAGAAAATTGGGGAAATATTTATAAAATTCAATTTGTTTAAAAAACCATTGCGAATAATACTTTTACTTAATTAAACGAGTAGTAGTAGTAATATAGACTAATAATATAGACTAAATCACTACCAACTAATACTGGGAAACTATCGATAGTCCTTAACTATCGAAAATATCGATAGGAAAAATATCAATATCGATATTATTACTATTTAAAATACAGATATGAAGACATGTTACAGCAGCTATACACACAGTTTTTTCCGCAAGTTTTTACTTGCTATTATTAATTCGCGCAGAATTACAGCAATGAATACAAACAACAAGAATGGCAGGTGGTATGGTTTGCTTAGCGGTGCTTTTTATACTGCTAATTTAAGGCCTTTATGCATAAATTTTGTATATGTTTACATATGGACTGAAATGTCAAATATTTTTATAATGTAAAAAAAAAAAATCAAATAAAAATGCAATTGCAATTGCGAGCAAAAGATAAAACAATGAACGACCATTAGAGGAATAGTCCGCTAGATTGATTACGTTTTGGATTGAGAATCAAATCCAATTAAGAACATTATCTAAAGTTGCACTAAAATATCTTATAGACCCTGTTAATTTGGTTCCTTTAGAAAGATGCTTAGCAGCATCACAATTTTTAAAAACTGTCCTCTAAAATACGTGCGTACATACATACGTCTTTTAGTTTCAATAAAATGACAAAAACAACGAACTGTAGCCTGATAAAAAACTAGTTACAGTTTTTCTACTTAAGAACAAACAGTCAGTCGATAGTAATATCGATATATCGATAATGAAATCTGAACTATCGATAAATATCGATAGTATCCCAGCACTACTACCAACTAGCCTACTGAGAAACCTTTTATTTTACCATTGTACCTTTTTGAATATTTGTTTATTAATTTTAAGCTTTGGGAATGGCATTTTTCATACACACAGATGTGTACTCGGTGCGGAAAGCTATCTGACTGCCATTCACTTGGAAATGGCCAGAGGTGATTTTTTTTTTCGAAATTCCGAAGCAGCGCACTTCTTCCGATATCTGATGAAGTACTCCTCGATAATACAATTTTGCCAACTATATAATGGTAGCTAAAGTGAGAAGGCGAACCTGCCTAGGGGGTTTTTGGTAGCACCAATTCTAGGAGCGGATGCTGTGGTCCAATTAACCACACATCTTAAATAATAAATCTACTATTACAAACATCGACCCCTATGGTGACGAATTTTCGCTTCAAACAACGGTTTATGATTGGTACCTGAAACGTAAGAACTTTCTCTAGCGTTAAAAATTGGCGTGCCACACTAAGGTTAAAGTTCGTAAGAACGAAATTGGAAAAAGGGTAGAAAGAAGCTCGTAGCTACCCAGGAGTCGCCCCTAGAGAGGTAAAATATATAAACAACACCCATTATTTTTGTTTTCCTTATATTTCCATAGAAAAAACTATCTTCAACCATTTAGAGGATCCCCACACAAAAAAAAACTAAAATTGACCACGAAAATTTACTAAAATATAAAATAAAGGAATTAAAAAAAGTTCTTAGATAATTTTTTTAAATACTCGTCCACTAAAATTGAAACAGCTCTGGGGTCTAATTACCGCATACGATATCGAGCAAAATTGATGGAATTTTTCTAGTTTGGTATTATGACTCTCGATATTGAATGAAATGTATCGTAATTTGAGATGATAGCATTCGATATCGAGTAACCAAAGACATTTATCTCTCTAGTTTTCATTCGATACGTCAGTGTCTTTCGTATGCAGAAAAATACGATAGTTTACTCGATACGATAGCTTACTCGATATCGAATGCGGTAATAAGGCCCTTGGGTTCTTATCATCACATTCGATATCGAAAAAACTAACATATCGTGTAAACTGTCATATGTTTCTGCATACAATAGACACAAACGTATCGAATAAAAACTCGAGAGATTTAATGTCTTTGGTTACACGATATCGAATGTTATCATCTCAAATTACGATACATTTCATTCGATATCGAGTGTCTTGATACCAAAATTAAACATTTCGATCAATTTTGCTCGATATCGTAAGCTGTGATTTGATCCCTGGACGCATTCCAAAGCAAAGTATAAGAATTGTACCAGAAGTGAAGGAAATTGAACAAGAGAACAACAAGAGGAGGATCATCGCATAAGGTAAAAGAAGAAAAGTTTGTCGAAGAATTAGACAATCTCTTCAGTGTTGCTCATGTTTATGCACTTACAACGAATACAAAAGAAGAAGTTAGAGAGATTTTGCTTGCGCAGAGAAAAAAACGACGTCCAGGCAGCCTTGTTGGCCTTGACATGGCTCTTGTTGTCATTGAAAAAAGAAAATTGGAACGAGAAAAGGTAGAAGAACAATGGCGATTACAAGCGACTACTGAAATAAATACATTGTCAACGGATAAGTGATGTTTATTTTAGAAGGACAACAATTCTATCATTTGTTTTCAATATCGGCCACGTTAAATTGAAATCGAACAAATTTTAAAAACTTTCCCGTATTCAAAGTTGATAAAAATATTTCCTTTTATATGCCTCATACTTTGAGGAGCACTTTCCTCTACCTTAACTTATTTTGAAATCCGAAAAAACTGAATTGAATGCGGACGCTCTACCGCCAACTTTGAAAGTTGTAAAAAAAGAAACACACACACAAAAAAAATCAATGTAAATTCGTTCAAAACAAGGTTGATTTTACATTTTTCAGTAGTGATTTTGCTTCATTGTTGTTTCATGTTAATTTAACATGATTTTACAATAACTTGCGAACAACTTTTTTTTTTCTTTTAAAATAACTTTTATTCATGTTAATTTAACATTCCCGTAAAGTTAAGCAAAATGTCATTTATATTAAAATAACAACCCGAATCACGTTGAATGAAAGTTTTTTTTAAGTTGAAACAACGTGCATTTCATGTAGAATCAAATTGGTTGGAGTGTGATATAACAGCGTTAACACAACATATGCATTTATTCAAGAATAATTCAAAACACTTACCCCTGTAACACATGTTTCACTTATTCAGAATGGTCCGATATGGTTTTCGTCATCATTCTACTTTAAAAACTTGATGTACTATTTAACTAAATAATTTTAATTAAAAGAAAACGGGAATTGTCTTCTTTTTATAACATATTTTAAACATGAAAATAAAAAAATGTGCATACTTAAGTATGTCTGCATGTTAATTTAACAAGATAAGCTTTTGATTCTAATATAAAACAGGTTTTTATGGATTCAATATTGAACAATGTTATTTTAACAGTGAATAATTTTAAATAAACGTGATTTAAGGTTATTTCAATATTTTTCATTTAAAATTAATATGAAATAATGATAAATTTAAATAAAGGGCATACTTTTGCAGAAATTTACCATGATTCTCAATCAACATTTCGCCATGTTAATTTAACATTGAAATTTTTTTATGTGTGCAGTCATTTATCAATAAATGAATCGTGATCATATATTTAAAATCAAAATACAGAACACAATTATTTAATGTTACGCAAATATATCATATCGTATACAAATTTGCTTTGCCGTGATGCATCAACCAAGATTTTTTTTTTTCAACACCGTTTTATAACCAAAAATTTGCTTTGCCGTGATGCATCAACCAAGATTTTTTTTTTTTTTTAACACCGTTTTATAACCAAAAATTGCAATCTAATTTCTTGTTTTTGAAAATTTCGGATTTCATCCGAGTGAAAATAAAATTGTATCAACCGTCAAGTTTTCTCACTGGAATAATGTTGCACCCTGCAATTTGTATTATCCGCCAAAGAAATTATGCTAAGCCACATTTTTAAATATGTTTTGTATTCTGAAAATCGCTTTCCAAATATGTTCCTTTCAATAAAATCTGAAAAATAAATAACTAAATGAGACGTTTTTTTCGTGTCCCACACAATTTTAGAAATGTCGCTTAATACATTATTATGGGAAGGTATCGATATGAACTTATGTGCTGTTTTCACAACACAAGTGACTGAACGTGTAGTAAAATTTATATGGAAAACACTAAAAAAACTGAGTGCTTTTCATAAAAATTTTACTCAGCCACTTGTATTTTGAAAACAGCACATTAAAATAAGAAAATTATCAAGGAGAGATTCGATAATCGAAATAGAACATAATCGATCTTAGAACAAAATATTTGAGATTAACTGCCTGCTTTTAGAAAATGAAAACAAGTGAGTGAGTTAGAAAATATATTGAAAACAACAATAAAAAAACGAAAATTTGTTTTTAATATAATTTCTCACTCATTCGCTTCTTTTGATTTTCTAAAAACAGGCAGTTAATAACCTGCATAAATTTGCAAAATATTCAATAGGAATTTTTTCGAGTTTCTGTTTAAAACATTCTTTGAAACTAAAAATCACAGTTGTTGTTTTCACTATTGGTAGGTAAGTACCCTTGTAGAAATTTCTTATTAATTTAGTTAACGTACAAACATTTACAACACCGCAACAACAAAATGTATTTCATTTTTATTTACTACGATGTGCTTGAAAAATCATACAACAAGCTGTAGTAAACACGCGCGTCAAATTTACCAGAATAAAACAGTTGTCGAAACTTTGTCTCTCTCAGCAGATTCATTAAAAGTCAATAAATTTAAAAAAGACACGCTTTGAAGTATAGAATTGTATTAAAAAAACAGAGTTGTACACTAAACTCAAAGATTTTGTTAATTTTTTTACTTCGTTAGTGTCGAAAAGAGTGTTTCTGAGTCCAAAGTGCTACTGAGAACAAATTAGGCATAAAGTAAGATTTCTTTTACTTTCTTCTTATAGTTTTGTAGAATTTAGAGAACAAAACTATTCAAAGCCGACAGTATCGTTTTCGGTATCATAAAAAATTGATTTCTAATAAGTTTTCCTATTTTTTCTGCCTATATTCTTTCAAATTTTATAATATACATCATACATTGTTTCTCTAATTTAGAAAAGATGTATCTAACATATAGATTTTTTTTAAGTTTCAATTTTCAAATTTCAATTTATAAAGTTTTCTTGCAATAATCCCATTTCCTATATATTTCACATACTCTTTGCTTAAGCCAAGCTTTGATTTACACTGATGTTATAGATATGTAAATATAGTTAGGAATGATTCTATACACTTCAGTGTGACACAAAGAATGCAGGCGAAGGCTGTAGCTGGCCAGAAAATGCATTACATTCTCCTCGTGTTTGATAATTGCAACATTTTTCTGTACATGCAAAATATGGTGAAGGGTATGGCAAAGCTGAATATAGAATTCTTAACCCTAACTTGGGCACCAATGTTTTACTACGAATTCGGGCAGTATTTACATGTGTAAATATATGTACTTTTATATGTTTTTTTTTTATTAATTTTATGCATTTTTTTATCATTTTCTATCGTCAGGAAAAACATAAAAAATTTGTCACTGGGTCCGCATCATAGTCCCAAAGGGACTTAAATGTAAAAATTATAGCTATTTTAAAAATTTAATATTTTAAAGTGTAAATACTTCCCAATTTAGGGTTGAGGTGGAGGTCCACACCACGCATTCTATACATTGTTGCGTTTGATCACGAATATCTGACCTTTTTTAAAGCGCATGCGACGCATATAAAAGTAGAAAGTAAGCCTGGTACGTTGCATTCTACGCGTTTTACATAAACGCAACGTTAGGGGTGGAATAGTGCACGAATTTTTAATTTCGATACGCTAGAACCCCCAATTTTGTGAAGTTTGTAAAAAAAACGCATGAGCCAAAAAATTAGGGGTGTGGAATGGGGGTAAATGGCTCCTCATCGGGGTCAAAGCTAGGGGAAATCGATGCAAAAGCCAAAAAAAAGCTTTACAACTGTCCCTGAGTCGCTTCTAGAGAGGAAAAATGTAAGAAGACTCCCACTAATATTTCCCCCCCCCCCCCTTACATTTTTTACTAACATACTAACCCCTACCGGTGCTCCTTAAGGGGGCTCCCATACTAAATATTATTTTGTATAAAATAACCCGCCACCGCACTAACTAGCCCCAGAGTGACCCTAGGGACCACCCTGATGATTAAAGATGGAGACTATATATGTTCTGAAAAAATGCTCGGGTAGCAAAAATATTGGGGGTCCGTCATATATTTGACTCCTCTAGGGGCTTTCTGGGGCTAGTTAGGGCGGTGGCGGGTAATTTTATAAAAAATAATATTAAGTATGGGAGCCCCCTTAAGGAGCACAGATAGGGGGTTAGTATGTTAATAAGAAATGTAGGGGGGGGGGGGGGGGATTTTAGTGAGAGTCAGTCTTACATTTTACCCCTCTAGAAGCGACTCAGGGACTGTTGTGAAGCTTTTTTTGGCTTTTGTATCGTTTTCCCCTAGCTTTGACCCCGATGAGGAGCCATTTACCCCCATCCCACACACCTAATTTTTTGGCTGATGCATTTTTTTACAAACTTCACAAAATTGGGGGTTCTAGCGTATCGAAATGTATTCCACCCCTACGCAACATAGAAAAGAACGCATGGTGAGGACCTCCAGTTTTACTCTTTTAGGATGGGGTTTTTTCTATGGGGGTATGTGACAGTTTTTTAAGGTGATCCGCAAAGGTATTCCTTCTTTTTAATTTAAGAAATTTTTTATTTATATTTAAAAAAATAAAAAAAAAATCATAAAATCTAAAAAAAAAACAGCAGCTGAAAGTATTCTATGCGTTTATTTTGACGAATATATTTCTTCATACCTTTTGTAACCAAATTACTTTTGGGAATACACGGAAATATGTTTGTATCTCAAGGGGTCCGCAAAGCAAAATACGATGGAAATTCCGTCTTTAAACTTAATATTAGGAAAATGATAAACTTTTTTCTGGCAACACTGTCTATAAGTCTTAGTATAAATTCTAGTTTGAGTGGTGAATTTAGTTGTGTGTTTTTTTTTCTTAAGTTTCCTTATTTAACTTTTTTTAAAATACTAAATTTTCTGTTATTTTTTCAAGTCACATGACTCTGTTACATACTTTTTAATATACGTGCATACGTACATTGAATTCATGTTTCCTTTTTTTTTTTTTTTTGTTATTGCAAAACCAATTGTTTAGATTTTTTTGTTTCGTAGTATTTAACCCATCATTATATAATTTATTAATAATATTTTGTTTTCATTTGCACACAAATGGCATTTGCACTAGACACAATTGCGAAATAATAATTTTTTAAGGAAAATACGAATTTATCTGAGGACTATTGTCATAATAAGCTTTGATACAAAACTATTTGTTTTCTTTTTTATTCACGATTTTTGTTAATTATTTGCAGTTATTTGTTATTTTTAATCCTCAAATATTGTAGGTATATGTATTGTATATTTATATATATGTATATAAATATAGTATTATATTTAGATATACATATGTAGTACATATGTCTTGTATTTTTATTCTTAATGTGCGTATTTCATTACAGTTTAGACCAGCGGACTTCAAAGGATAATATAAAACTGAAATGTTAAATAGTTTGTAGTATACTACTTATAGCCAAACTTACCACATTTGGCCTAATAAATGCATTCATCTCTCATCTCATTTTACTCTCTTGCCATGAGTTGCTCACACTCTTGTTTTCGCAAATATGTAATTTTGTTATATCTACTTAAAAGTGGTTAAAGACGAAGTACAAACAATATTTTCTGAAACCAAAATCAAAACAACAACAACAGCAAAAAGCAATTAAAATCAGAACACAGTCGTACAATGGTGAATTTACATATTGTTCATGATTTTGCTGGTTCAAAGTTTGCGATATTTTAATCAGATCTGTGTATATTAAACGATTTTCCAGTACAAACTATTGCTAAGGATCTGTTTTATTTAAGTTGGTTTTTTTGTTGTTGTTGCTTAAGATGCTATTGCGACAGATTAAATTTTTTTCAATTTCACACACAAGCTGTTAAAATATTATTGAATAAGTTAACAATTTATTACTTAAGCTAAAAGCAATTCAAATAAATTCGCTTTCTGAAAACGTTTCATAATTTTGCACTCGAGATTGAGCATTTGGTGCAGCTTTCGCATTCAATTGAAAGTCGTCTATGTTCGATTGCTTTAAAACGGAAGCATTTATTAACGATATTTAAGATACTAATGTAAAACTTGCTGTAAATGTATCACAGAAGTCATCGTTAGCAGGAACGGTATCGTTTGCCCTGTCACACGAAAACGCAAGGATAATTTCACGGCCCCAGACATATTAGATGCAGACGCTCGATATAACTGCTGAGGATGACGGGACATTGCAAAAGCAACAAGTAAGAAAATAAAGTCAGTCAAGCCCGAACATATGATACCCTGCACCACAGTATTTAAAAACAAATTTTCGAGAGGGATCTATCCATGTTTTAAATTTCCTTAAAATCGGTTAGATAGTTTTGCAAGGGTAAAATTGCCCCCTATCTCCCCGCGTGGTTCTATTTTTTAAAAAATTAAAAGCTTATGTGACCATATAAATATGGATCTATCTATGTTTCAAATTTCCTTAAAATCTGTATGATAGTTTTGCAGAGGCAGAAATTGCCCCCCATCTTCCCTCGTGCTCCTATTTTTAACAAATGAATAGCTTATTTGTCTATATAGATATGGATTGATCTATGTTTTACATTTCATTAAAATTGCATTGATAGTAGACACAAAGACCCTATTCCGGAAAGCATCTTGTATGAGTTCTATATGAATATATAGTCCGATTTGCCAATAGGCTTGGTCCTTGTGCCAATTAAAACCAATGTCACGAATTTTATCAAATTATCTTAAAAATTGCGACCTGTACTTTGCGCACAAGGTTACATGAACAGCCAGCCAGCAAATCGACTAAGAAAGTGATTCTGAGTCGATCAGTATAGTTTATGGTGGTTCTAGGACCAATATTTTAAGGTGTTACACACATCAGCACTAATGCATAATATCCTATCCACTATTGTGGTGTGGGTATAATAACAAAAGGCATTTATGCAAGCATTAAGGGAGAATCGAAGTAAAGCCAAAGTCAAGTGCTATAACTGCGGTAATTTTGGCCGCATACAGCGAACCTGCAAAGAAGCTGGACAACAGGCAAGATTTGCTTCGCCGCAAGCAAAAAATCAAAGGTTTTATCCTTAGTCACCACGAGAGATACCGGAGGAAACGCTACCGTCCACATCTAAAGGTTCTTTAATAAATTAAATAGTAAAAAGGTGTAACAGAAATACATAGTATGATTTGTGGCTACATCAATGATGAAAAGCGCCTTTTGACAATCGACAAAGGTGCAGGACATTAGTTTATAAGGCATGATTTGATAAGAAGAGATGTCGAACAACTAAGCGGGGCTAGCCTGCAAACAGCTACGGGAAAGCCATGTACTGTCGATGGCAGAGCAAGAATGAAATTAAGAATTTCCAATATAACCATTTTTCTTGAATTAATTGTGGCTGACATTGTAGACGAATTTATAAATGGGAAATTTATGATTCTTCAAGGCCTTAGCCTGGATGGGACGACAAATTATTTTTGTTTTTTTACTTATTCCGGACCTCTTTCTACCTTGCAGTGTAGTGGTTTTTGCAAAGACTTCTCCACTTCGGTCTTTCCTGTGCCTGTATTGGTTTAATCTTGAAAGACACCTTTGACGTTGGGTATGAAAGTTAAGCTCGTGTAAGACAGCTACTCGCTTGTGGCAATATAAAGATGACATTCTACAGAGAAGCTTATAATGTGGAAAAGCGGATTCTGATTCAAAAAGTCCCAGTAAACTTAAAGAGCATTAACCGAAAAGAATAAAGAATGTATCAGTGAGGTTCGCTTGTTAAAATTTAGCTTGGTTGATTCCGTTTGGCCATTATCAAATAGAAGTAAAAGACCGACTCGTGAAGATATTACATAAAAGGTTCCAGTGATAAAAGCGTATTAGACACAGTGGAATAAGCTTCGGATGGCAAATGGTTGCCAATATCGTACATGGGAAAGTACTGATGGAAAATCGGTTAAAAACTTTATTATAATTCCGTCTTCTAAAGCTCGGGAAGTTGTGAGCAAATTCCATGCCGGTACTGGTGGCGGTCATCTTGGCATAACGAAAACCGTACAAAGCTTAAGACTAAAGGCCCAACCAGAATGTGCATAAACAAAATTAAGCTACTGTCAAAAATAATCTTAAAGCCTCTCAAATGCATTAAAAAAATAAAATAAAACAAGTTACGAGTGCTTTATTCGGCTGTGCCGAATCTTTGATACCCTCCACCGACAGTTCGAATGTTTAAGGAGTAATATCTGTATGATTTTAAAATTTTCTTAAATTGTGACGATTTGTTATAAATTACGGTTTTAGGCGACTAAACTGTTTTCCGGTAGAAGGGTTTATATGGGGCCTTGGGTAAATTATGAACCGATCATCACGATATTTCACAGCGTCATTTCTCGTCCTTTAAAACTGTGACGTACCAATTTCTGTTATGCTAGCATTATTAATTATGGTTTTAGGTGTACTAAACTGTTGTCCGGGAGTAGGGTTTCTATGGGGCCTAGGGTAAATTATGTACCGATCTTCACGAAATTTCACAGTATCATTTATAGTCCTATAAAACTGTGACGAGCCAAAATTTGTTATGATTGCATTATTTTTTACGGTTTTAGGCGTACTAAACTGTTTTCCGGGAGTATTGTTTATATGGGGCTTAGGGTAAATTATGGACGGATCATCACGAAATTTAACAGCGTGATTCAGTCAAATAAAACAAATTTTTGCAAAATCTTATCTCATTCCGTGCCTTGCTCCAGCATCTATGTAATTTTTTGTAACAAAATTAGCAATTTTTTTAGGTCTGGTCCTACTGAACCGATTTTGCTGGATTTCAATCTCAAACTGCTTAGGATAACTACAAGCAATTTGGCACCAAGTTTGTTCATTTCTTTTGAGTTGTTCGAAAGTGAGCGTGTTTTCAACAGACGGACAGACAGACGGACATGGCTAAATCGACTTAGAATTACTCAAGACCCAGAATATATATACTTTATTGGGTCTGAGATGAATAATAAAAAAGTTTTACACGGAATGACAAACTTAATATACCCTCTTCACAACTAATTGTGGTGGAGGGTATAAAAACATTTCATTTCGTAAGGGTCCGTTTCGAACTGTGCTTAAGCAAATGACAGTTTGGCTGAGTTCCTAAACATCATAATACTTTGCAGTCAAAGTCAAAAAAGTATCATAGAGTTTAACTATATCTAGTTTGATTATTGTGTACGCATCGATATTGTTTTTAGTGAACTTTGGTACAGATAACATTGTAAAATTTTTCACGGTTGCTTGGTAGGAAGCACTTAAAAAAGCGAGTTGCTTTGCAACTGATGTTTTGGAACTCACCCTTTCATAAAACTTAAAAAAAAGTTTACTTAAATTCAATATGGTTCGACGCATAGGACTTATTTGTTTTTTCTCAGTTGCTTAAGCCACGTTATTTGCATTCTGGTTGGGCCTTAAGCTACCATTAGATCTGATGTAAACAAGCCGTGGCTGATTGGGCAGCATTCTCCCCACAGTGTGTTTCAACCAGCGGATGTCAAGAGATCTTTCCCAAGAGCAGAATAACAAGTATAGACCTAGCAGTGTTAATTCATCCAATTGCAAAATAAGCAGCCTTTTGTAAAGGATTCAAGGAAGGCCGATTGTAAGCATTTAACAGTTAATTTGTAACATTTTAGAAGGATTTCTTTCACACATAAAGTTTTGTAAATCAATAAAAATTGTTAAAAGGAATGTCAATGTTTGAGCAATTTTTTTTTTATTAAGACCAGAACTTTGAGGATGCCTCTAGAAATATTATAGTGATTGTGCGTTACTTTAAAAATATATAAAAGCTAAACCAAACCAAATTTTAAAAGAACACAACAAAAAAGTTGGGGCTAGGGGAGATTAAATGCGAGTTAAATCTACTACTGTTTTGTATCAAAGGTAAGTATGTATTATAAATTTCAGCTGCCACCATGTGCCGCCCTTGTTACCAGAACATTTTTAGTGAATTCGTCTATTTACACAAGATAAGCGTGACTGGCTGGCTGATCAACGTCCAGCTCAAATAACTAAAGCCAGAGACTTGAAATTTTGTATGTATACTCCCCTCTCAATGTGTAGATAAAAAAGTAGGGTGTCTTAAAAATTCAATTCCTAAGGGGTTAGAAATGGGTAAAAACGGGTAACATGTTTCGTGAGGAAGACCTAAAATTCAAAAAATATAATTAAAGAATTAAGAATAAGTCCTTGCTAGTTTTTTGAAATTTCTACATTTTGGGATCGAAAAAGGGCAAAAATATAATTTTCACATTTACACATTTATCTTCTAAAGTAATAAAGACAGAAATAAAGTTTAAATTGTTTCCTACTCTCCCATAAAAAAAATTTTTTCAAACACATTTTGGTACTTTTTGGAAATTCGAATATATAAATATTCTTTGGTACTTTTTTCTATACAGCTATTTATGTATTGCACGCAAAAAATTAATTCAAAATAAGTTTTATAAAATAATAATTTTATATGAGGCCATGTAAGACACATATTTATTATATACATAGTGATCCAGTTTTGGATACAACACAAGGAAAATTGAATATTTACTAATACCCCGCCCATCAAACCAAAAAAATACCCCATTTCTATGGAGTTTATAAAGGAAAATTTGCAAAATAGGATGTTTCAGTCAAATGTTTCTTACCTCCCTTCCCTAGAAGCTCAAGCTGGGTCCACGCCTTTGTTATGCATAGATGCATATTGTTCGAAACCTAAGCAACTTATATTATTATTATAATTATTTTGAAGAAATTTCGATTTGATTTAAGAAAACCTTACGCAAATTGAACTGTGGCAAAATGGAAAACTGTTTTATTAAGCGACACGACTAAATTAAACATGTTAAATCAAGATACAAAAATGGATTTGAATGTGGTAGCGAGCGGACAACTAACATATTGGCCTAATTCCAGATGTCATCGATTTCGGCGTGGTTAAAAGCATCCCCATAGAAACGATTCATGTTGAAGCTTCCTTAGAATTATCTTCTGACCACACACCTACAATTGTTACTATATACTTATCGACGTCAGCTACACAAATTAATTGATTAAAATATAAAAAATATCTCAGTACCCATTGCACAGAAAATATTCCGCTTTTGAATGTAGATCGCTCTATTATTAATTTTGACAGTTTTCTGAAGCTAGCTGTTCAACATTCCAGTATTGCCCCCAAAAACCAACTAAATATTAAAATTTATTCCACAGATGTCTAGCGTCTCCTGTCAGAAAAATTGAGAAGAGCACGAAAAGAGTGGCAATTGCGCAGATCTCCTCAACTTAAGAACTTACTAAAAGAGTGTACAAAAAGGCTAAGAAAGTTACCGCAGACTCAGAAAACGGCTTCTCTGGAAAAATATCTTAAGGAACTTGATGCAACCCCGCAATCAGACTACTCATTATGGCGTGCAGATAGAAATCTCAAAAGGCCAGTTGTCTCTAAACCACCATTACTTGTTTATTTCTTGCTAGGGAATAAAATTTAATTTTTGTATTTACTGTTAGAAAGAAGTTGCATAATATAATAAAAATTAGTTGTGTTATTTTTATTAAATCTACTTAAATATATATATAAAAGTTGCTTAGGTTTCGAACAATACTGTATATAATCACATATCGTCGGTTGATTATTTAATTGTCGTATGTCGTATGTAATTTGTATCCACATACGACAATTAAATAATCAACCGACGATATGTTTATACATTGTACTATAACCATATAGTAAGTCCATATCAGGCATTTCCAAAAATTTTTTGGTTGGGTATTAGTGAGTACCAGAGAGTAAAAAAATTGAGAGAATGCATTCATTTACAGCCGAAATAAAATGTTAGTAATATATTTTATAAGTTGTATAACACAAAGGTATAAAATAAAAATTTTTTGTGTTGATAAAATATTTGTAGCAATTCTTTACCAATTCAATATCTCTGATTTTAAAACTTCACTTTTTTTTATTCGGAAGCTTTTTGACTCTAAATCAGTTTCAAATATCTTATCAAACAATTGTAAAAAAATTAAAGATTTTTATGTTTTAAAAATGCATAAAAAATAAATATTGCACGCAAATCACAGCTGATAGAAAAAAAGTGCAGTTTTAAAATCAGCGACATTGAATTGGTAAAGAACTACTACACATTTTCTAGCAACACAAAAAATGTTTAATTTTAGTTCCCTTGTGTTATACAACTTATAAAATAAAATCTTCTAAATTTATACTTTTATGGCAGTTTCGTAATAGCAGAATTCTTTTCAAATGGGATGAACTTAATTTAATTTACGTTGCTTGGAACAAATAAATTTTAAATCCGAAAAAATTTTTTCGCATAGGTAAGTAGTGCCGAATAAAGAGAAGCACTTAAATGAATTTTTTTTTCAGTTCAGGATAGAACTCGCCATCCAAACCTTTCCAGAACTCTACAATATTATTTTCGTCTAGAGCATTTACTTCGCTTCGAAGTATGATTAGTTCTGATTGAATGTCAAATTCGAAGTTGCTTACATCGCAACGAAAAGGGTTTTCGAAAAGATCTAATAGCGGTTGTAAAATTACAAAATCTTGAAACCTGTCTTGAAAATTATTGAAAAGTGTTTCAAATATTTCGGCATATTCATATCTTTTGTCGATTTCGAGATTTCTATAAACAAGTGAAGTTTTTGGAAAATTGGAAAAATTACTAGTTTTAATTTGGGAAAAAATTAGAACTTGCTGTCACATTTGCTTTTATCAATATAGGATAACACATAAATTGTAGCACAACAAAACTTTTTTAACTTGTTTTTTAAATATTTTTACTTACCTAAGAAAAGAGTTTTCAAAGAAAAAAAAAACCCCCCACCGACGCGATTGGTACAGAAACAAAAATATTTATACAAGCACAAAATACCAACAAATTCTTGTGGCTATTTTTTTCTTAATAATTTTTGCATTTAGGTACATCTTTTTAACGAAAGAAAAAGGGACCCTTTTACAGGCATCAACGATTTTTTTTTTTACAAACAAAACACATTTCGTTAGCTTAAATGCAAAACAATGTACCTAGATATTATTTGAAAATTACAAATTAATCAATATATCGGTTTACGCATTTTTATCTGAAATATTAAAAATTAATTTTAAATCTCAAATAATTACCATTTTACAAAGTTCTTTGCTTTGCATGTAAACTTATGAAATGTTATATTATTCTACATTTAAGTCTTAAAATTTAAACTCTAAATAAAAATTGCACGCAAGGCATTTACCAAAAGCATTTTTGACCGCACATTATTTTTTGAGTGTTAGCTGAAACAAAATAATATAGCATCCGCTGGACATGTACACTTGTCGAAGTCACATCGACGACTGAATTGAAGAGCATAAAAATATGTCTAAGGATTGGTGTGAACAATTGTGCAAAGAAATGGAAATCCCTGGTCCATATCTATTTTTTGCTCAGGTAGTCAAAAATATGGGGACAGGACACAAACTACTAGCATAACACAAGTGAACAAAATTGAACTTTTTTTGTGCGGCCTGGAACTTTGATGCAAATTTTTACTAATTTAAGGTCGTTGATTTGGAATTTAATCTCCATTTTTCTCTATCAGCTCGACTTTTCGAGAAATACCGATATGTCCAAAAACAAGGCAATTTCACTACATATATTGAAATTACTTGAAAACGGTTCACCATATTCAGTTAAAAAAATCCTTAGCTCGGCAACAATATTATCTTTAAGCCGTTCTTACATTTATTTTAAATTTGCCCAGTAGTTTCAGAGTTATCGTTGAAGATTAACTTTTGATTTTGTTCATGACTTACTGAGAAAACTAAATTGATAAAAAATCCAATTTCCATATGAACTTATTTAGTTCATATGAGGTAACTTAACATTAATAAAATGAAATATTTTCATTGATTTAAAAACACTTTTTCATTAACACAATGATATTTTTCATTGCTTAACGTTCATACAATGAACAAAGTTCATAAATGCTACGTAATTTTTCATTTCTATGCAATGTTAACCAAACTATGGTCATTTATTTCAGCCATTTTTTTCAACGGGCGTTTCAGAGTAGTAATTTTAGTACGTTTGTTTTTCATTCCTGTTTCAAATCAAGTTAAAACTTTATTTCGTTTTTATATTCCTGTTACATCATGTTATGTTTCGCTGTCATAAGCTTAGCTTTATAATTGCCAAGTGAAGCAAATTGCATGTTATATTGTGCCAAAAATGGTTGGATTCGATGTAGGAAATTTTATTTATTTTGTAACTATTTTTATAGAAAACACTTCTATTAGTCCAGATGTGAAATGTTATATTGAAGCTCAAAGTTAAGGCATGCCTGCAACATGGTAAAGTTATGGAGAAAACTTGAAATCTCAGATGTTTGTTATATGAAGTTAAAATTCAAATCTGTTTCGTAACTAAGGTGTTCAATTAATCGGGTTTTATTTTTGTTCGATTAATCGATATTTGACATTTTTAATTTATTCGATTAAACGAATAAAATTTTAAAATTAATCGACTAATCGAATAATTGTGAATTTATAAATTTTATAAACTACGAGATTTTTTTCGATAATTTTTGAAAAAAATAAGAACATTTAAAAAAATTTTTTTAAGAAACGCTTTTCTTAAAAAAGAGCATTTAAAAAAAGACGGTCAAAAAAGCATTTTACCAAAAAAAAAAAAAAAAAATTGTCAATGTAGCAATCAGAGTCCTTCTGGGATTGGACAGGGGTGCTCTTAGAACACTTATAGTGTTCTTGACGGGTCATTGTCCTGTTAGGGCTTTTATGGGCAAATGAGACAACACCATAGCAGACCTCTGCAGGCTGTGCGATGATGCTGAGGAGCTGGAGACGATCGAGCATTTATTGTGCCATTGTCCTAGGATGCCATTGTCCTAGGGGATAGATTTCACGACGAACTGGGGTGCATCGTTGGATGTAATCTGGCGTATCTACTGGGGTTTGTCAGGGAAATAGTGCGGTTATTTCTGTTGGGGGGACTGTAGGGAGGGTAATAGTCCTACGCGGTACCTACTAACTTTCTAACTCACCTCATACTTCCTTTCTTTACTTTTCTCTTTCTATAACTTTCCTTTTTTTCATTGAAGGGATTCACAATGGACCGCATTGGTCTCCGGGTGGAAGTGTTCCCTTGAGCCCTTCTTAACCTAACCAATGTAGCTCCAAATTGTTGCTTCACTTTCGGCAGCACTTAAATTTTAAAAAGAGTCAATATAACTTTGGACTTTTTGAAACTTTTGCAGTCATTCCATGTAAATAATTTCCTCTAAAGAATCGATCGAAGTATCTTGGTTAAAATATTTATTTACTCATTGGACCACTCGTAGCCCCCTTTGATTTTGTTAGTGGAGCATTTTCTTCAAGTACTTTGTTATAGGCACTGTGTAAGTGGTAAATAAGTGAAGTTGTTGAAGAACATTTACGTTTAAACATTTTTGGACACCTGTTAGATTTACCATTATTAGATTTATCAATCGTACAATATTTCTAAACCATGCTCATTCTAAAGAGAGAAGCGCATGAACTATTTTGTTAAAAAATACAGGCGTGTTGTAGAAATCGAAATGAAGTAGATTTAAAATCGAGCAAATTAATGAAAGTTCATAAAAATATTCCATTTTATTTTCATTCTTAAAGTATCTATTATTTTTGCAAGAACAACACTTAAAACCACGAAAAACTACGGTCATTTTGTAAATCATTGAATTTAAATTATCGTTCGATTTAAATTTCAATTTCTAGAATATACCCGATAAATTAATATTAATCTTTGAGTGAACATACCTTTGTCGTTTTTTCTCTTGTGAAATGAATTATTAAATTGTGTTGAAAAAATTTAACAAAAATTTAAGCTAAATAACTGACTAACATGACTGTTTTTTTAATTCCATCGGACACATACAATTGGTTTGTTCATTCGACCTTAAACTTTAAAAAAAATTATATGTACATTTAACAGAAATACTATATATTCTTATTATTCGATTAACCGGTATAAATTCTTCGATTAATATTTTAATCGAAATTAGCAATTTTAAATTATTCGTAACTGCAAATATATTTGTAATAGAATTTAAACTAGGTATGTATTTGTAATTGCAACACTCCCAGCGGGAAAAAGAAGGAGTACGGATGTCTTCTAGTAGGCCTCTGTACTCCTTCTTTTGGATATACAAGGCCTGCTCGCTCCGTTCCATACTCATATCTTTTTTACACACGTTGTCATTGCGTAGAAGGCCTTCCGCCTTCGGCCTTCTTTAGCAGGAACATAAGAATGGTAACGGGAACGAAATGAATAATTTTTTGCTTTTGCTTGTGCAAAAAACAATACAAAAAATGTTACTCCTTCTCTACTCCCTTCTCATAGAAGCGAGTGTGGAAGGTGTATCTTATCTTTTACACCAAAAAGCCGAGGCCTTCTATAAGTCATTCTTTAGCAGTTAGATAAGAATAGTAATTTAATCAAAAGAATTTTTAAGAAGGCCTTAAGTAAGAAGGTCTTCTGAGTTTTGCCGCTGGGCTGTTATTGTTTACATATGTATATGATTCATACGCGAAACGCCATTAGCCAAATGACAGTTCTTTAGTACAGTCTGGATATTAATAAATAATTATAATAAGAAAATAATCATTCGATATCACTTTAAAAAATTTTTTTAATATTTTGGGTGTGTGTGAAACGGTAGCAAAGTACTCATGGAAGTAAAATTTTGACACTATTGAGGTGAATAAAATTTCACTAGCCCTAGGGGCTAGTATACATTTTGACATTAGTGTAGAAATTTTTTAGAACCACAAAATTATTTTTTTTCATAAAATTTGTTTAAACAAAATAAAAACAAGTAAGAAAGTATAGTCGGTCAAGCCCGACCATATGATACCCTACACCACAGTATTTAAAAACACATCATGCTTATGTGTCCATATAAATATAGATTTATCTATGTTTATAAACTTCATGAAAATCGGTTTGAAAGTTTGTGAGAGGCAGAAATTGCCCCCTACTCGCCTTGTGGTCCTATTTTTGAAAAACTGTATAGCTAATGTGTCCATATAGATATGGATCTATCTATATTTTAAATTTTATTAAAATCGGTTTGAGAGGCAGAAATTGCCCCTATCTCCCCTCGTGGTCCTATTTTTTAAAAAATGCATACATTTTGTATCTATATAGATATGGTTCTATCTATGTTTTAAATTTCATTGAAATCGGTTTGATAGTTTCTGAGAGGAAGAAATTTCCCCCTATCTTCCCTCGTGGTCCTACGATTCGGCCCATTTTCAATAGGCTTGGTCCTTGTGCCAATAAGAACCTATGACCCAAATTTCATCAAATTATCTCCAAAATTGCGACCTGTACTTTGCGCACAAGGTTACATGGACAGCCAGCCAGCCAGCCAGCCTGCCAGCCGGAAGGACATCGTTAGTTCGACTCAGAAAGTGATTTTAAGACGATCGGTATACTTTAAGGTGGGTCTATGACCAATATTTTAAGGCGTTACACACATCAGCACAAATGCATAATACCCTCTCCACTATTGTGGTGTGGGTATAAATAATATGGAAGCAGGATCAGTGTCAAAAAAAATTAAAAAGAATTATACAAGATGTAAATATTTAAATATGTATAAGCTTTTTTGCCCACACTTTTTGTAAAAATTGTTAATATACCAGAACGAATTCATCAAATGGTTGTTACGATCTCATTTCCAACATAATTGAAACGATTATTGGTAAACGCTTCTTTAATTTATTCATTTTCACAAAACTATTAGTAATTGTTTTATGTCAAAATTTTACGTTGTCAAAAATGTTACAATTTCACACAGCACAAATATGAAAATTTTCTACCACAAACAAATTTCATTTCACCATAGAACTTTGCTACCGTTTCACACACACCCTTTATTTCCACATGTATGTAAGTATTTTAATGTACATATATAAATTTCAGCAAAATGTTTATACAAATCTAGACAAAGGGTGATTCTTTGAAGAGTATAATTATATAGTTAGGCTTTTAATTTTCCTGTCTCAACTTTTGGTCTAACATTTTTAGCATCATTGCCAAATCTAGAATAATTAAGTGAACATTAATTTAGATTTTGCAATGATGCTAACAATATTAGACCGTAGACCAGGGGTCACCAACTGGCGGACCGCGGTCCGGATCTGGACCGTAGACCTATTTTATGCGGACTTTGTCTTAACAATACAAAATATTTCACATTATGTAACAACAAATTCAAGAGAAATATTTTCGTCTCGACATCAGCCTATGGTGATGATCCGTTACCTAAGGAGTAATAGGAAATTTGATTTCTTACCATTGCATCATTCACCAAATTGTGCTTTGCTGCAAACTCAATCTTAATCTCGAGATAACAATGCAAGGAGTTATGAAAATAATAAAATTTTTTCGGGCAAAATCAGCACCGAAACATCGTGAATTAAAAATATTTCTTGACGAAGTGGATGCTCAATATGACGATCTGTTATTGCATAATAATGTGAGATGGTTAAGCAAAGGCTGCGTTTTACAACGATTCTTCGCCATTTTAGAAGACTTGAAGACATTTTTTTTTCAAAATTGATTAAACGTCAACAAACGATTACTTAAGTTTTCTTAGCGATAAAGAAAACGTTACTTCAATTGCTTTCTTATCAGATATTTTTAAACACATCAATGATCTGAACCTTAAACATCAAGGCAAGGGAAAGCTTATATGGGAGCTCCTGACAGAAGTAAAAAGCTTTTTGCGAAACTCGATATTTTCAACATTGATCTGGTATGATAATGAACGCCTGCACTTCCCTAATTAAAAAAAAAATCTACAATGACAACGAGCTTGACGTCGGCCAATACAAAACGTTCATTGAGGATCTTAAATCGGAATTAGAAAACAGATTCGCAGATTTTTAGAATATTGGGAACGTAGTCAATTTCCTCAGTAACATTTACTCTCTAAATCGTGGAGATGAATGGAGTAATGAAGCTGCAAATATTTTCGGGAGTAACAAAGCTTCTCTGCAGATGGGAATGATCGATTTCCAAGAAAATAGAGTTTTAAAACACCAAAAACAATAAGTTTCTTGTCAAGTGTTTTGGATAAAATTTGTTTGAGCTAAAAAATACCCAGAATTAAAAAAATTTGCCTTGAAACTTCTCACTTTGTTTGGGTCAACATATGTTTGTGAAGCAGCATTTTCTAAGATGAACTTCATTAAAATTAATTCCTGAACAGACTTGCCGATGAACATCTCTAATACTTAATGAGAATAGCCTGCACAAGCTTTACTTCAAACTTCAGACGGATGTTCCAAAACAAAAAATGTAATTTTTCTCACTAATATTGTAAAAACCCTTATGGTGTTTTCTTTTCTAAAAAATAATGATGCATTATAGTTGTGTAATATATTTATTAGGTTACACGAACCCTTACAAAGTGATACATTCTTCTAAATTACAATGGAACAAACTAATAGCTACGTTTTACACTCAACACTAATGTGTATTTAGCGTGTTAAATATTGAATGCAAAGTTTGTACTAAAAGCGATATTCACCACGCTTGTAGCAATTTTCAACATTAAGGCCCTGAATTTGTAAAACGCAACGCAATCCCAAAAATAACATTGAAAGCAAAAACATTGTCAAAAATTTTTCAAAATTTTGTTGTTGCTTTCTACAGAAATACATATTGCGTTTAAAAATTATCAACGCCACAAGATATGCAGCGTTTAAAATTTAAAAATTCAATATTAATTTCTATAGAAAACAACAACAAAATTATGAAATATTGTCGATTTTGTTTTTGCTTTCAATATAATTTTTGGCGTTGCTTTTGCGTTTTACAAATTTAGGGCCTAAATTTTCTTACAATTCCAATAAGCGTTAACAGCACTGATTTTCAATAATTAATGTCAGCTGTTGTTAAAAATTTTGCGACAAAAAAATATAATAAAAGTAAAACAAACGAAAAACAAAAAGTTTTTATATCCATCACAATATAACTAAAAATCACAATTTAACGCAAATCGTCCGCAAACACAAGAAAAAAATACTTGCTTGCATAAAAAAATACTTTACGCAGATGCAAAAAAGGGTATTATCTCACACTCAGTTATAACTGCGGGTAAGAAATGGAAGAAATTTGCCATTTATTGTTGCAACATGTTTAGAAAGGAACACGAAAACTTCTCATATTTTTGTATATATTTTTAGAATGGAACAAAAACCCGCACGAATGGTAGCATATATGGAACATTATTGTCAGAAAAGAAAACACCATTAGTACTTACTTCTTCTTATTCAATGCATTTGTTTATTATTTATTAAAATAATGCACCGAAACCCATTCGTTTTATTTGTCCATTGATTCAGTATCTTAACATATTATTTAAATAGTTCACCTTCCGGACCGCGACGGTCGTGATTTTTTAAAAAACGGACCCCAAATATAAGTAGTTGGTGCCCGCTGCCGTAGACCAATATTAGAGAAAAAATTGTAATAGAACAGAAGGAAATTAAATGAGCGGCAATGGATTTGAAATCTTACACTATTTTGTGTTTGATTTAGGCCCGTTTTCACAACCTACCGATAGCTAAAGGTAAGATTTTATCGGCCGTATAAAAAGTGTTCCATTATTACAACTTTACTTTAACCTACCAGGTAGGATTAACCTTTATCTACTTTATCGTTCACTTTAGGTTAAAGTAAAGTTTAAATAATGGAAAGTCTACTTTAAGCTATCAGTAAGTTGTGAACACGAGCCGTGTACTTATAACCAGGGAAACTAAAAATATGCCATTGCATGTTTTTCCTTGTGCCACCAATGAAGGCACAAACAATATATTTATCCGATTTAGAGCTTTTTTTTGAATTTTGACGTCGATTTGTTAGTGCATATTTTTGCATATTTTACCGTTTGCACCATTTATTTTGAATAATTTAGTTAAAAGAGCTTTTTTGCAGCATTTTTTAAGTTTTTAGCACATATTTTGCATTTTTGAGGCATATTTTGATACATTTTTTTTAGATGCCTGCAAGAGCTTTCGCAGCAAAAAAAAATCTCACATGGATGTTAATATCTAGATAGTATTCGGCACAAGCAACTCTTATATGAATTTTAAACTCTTAAAATAACTTTGTTTTTGTGAGCCGATGACTGCCCATCGTTTCCAAATAGGGTAAATACTCGAAAATCCGTTTGTAAATACATGCTATAGTATTTGAGCATTATCGGTTATAATTTTAGGATTGTTTTTATTAAATGAAACTGTTATTAAATTGTTGAATATTTTGTTTTTAAACTAGCAATTTTGGAATGTTTTGGGGCATATTTTTAAAAATTTTCAGGGCATATTTTTAAGTTGTTACTGCTTATTTTATGCGCATAAAACGTGTTTTTCTGGTTTCCCTGCTTATTACTTTTTAAGGAACATAATTCAAAAAGTTTTAATTATAAAAGCTTTATAGCATTTATAGTTATTATACATATTTAAACGTTTTTAGTGGCCATTATTTTATATTTTATGTCGAATATCATGATTTGTTTCGCTTATTAGGCTTCGCTTAGATTTATGCAACTTTTTTTGTGTACTTTTTAAGACTTCGACAAACTACCCAGCAAGCAAATGCAAATCTCTGACTTCGTTCAGATTTCTGTTAGACATTAATTTTACGTACTTTCTGGCCTCTTTCTGAACGATTTCGCAAGGATATATCGGGAGGAATTTATGTGACGATATGTCTAATAGATTTCTGATTGAATTCATATAGATGTTTTTTTTAAGACATACAATTAACCAAATAGTAGTGGATCCGCTGAGCGGATTTTTTTTCTAAATTAGCAATATTTAAAAATAAATTGTCAAATAGCATGAAAGTAGATACCTGGCAGTCCATGTTGAACTTTTGAACTTATAAAGAAATAAAGATGTACATTTTCAAAAAAATAAAAATTTAATAACTAAAGAAATAATATCATACTGCAATGCGTAAAAAAATTTGTATGTACCTGGCATAACCTAAGAATTAAACGTTTAGTTTAATCAAAACTTATATGTGCTTTTTCCTTAATGTTTTTTGTAATTTTATTTTCTTGGTAAAAAGGTAGAATAAACCAAGTGCCAAAGTATTAACGTACATATGTATATATACTTATGTATCTCTATCTACTTAACCCTACGTCTATACGCGCAATTTGTAATTGTTAACATAAGCAATAACTTCGGCAGAATGACGTCACAGAAATGTTCTATGTTTAATATTATTTTCAGAGTGGAGTAAACGTATGTCTAAACACAAAACATGAATTTGTATGTAAACAAATACTTACATTTTCTTTGGCAACCAGTTTATTTTTAATTATTTTTTTTATTATTAATTTGTAAATTTTGTATTGAAATTTTATGTTTAAGTTAAAAATTTTTCCTTTTTTGTAACTAATAATTGATTTTGACAGCTTGTGTTAAAAGATAATTGCTCAGCAATATAAACATAACATTTGTTATTATAACATTTGTTGCTTATATGTGTTCAAATACATATTTATACAGTCCACACGTTAATATCTAGTGTTGGCAATATAATTTGATAGTTGCTACGGCAATAATTGCCAAACAAATTGCTCGTCTAGACTTGGGGTAACTGCCTGTTTTACAAATTAAAATAAAAATTTTCGTTTAGAAATTTATATTGTAAACCAAAAAAAAATTTAGTTTATTTTATTGTTGTTTCAATATATTTTCCCAAGCGAAAATTTTTATTTTATTTTTAAAAACCAGCAGTAACCCCTCGTTTTCACATGCAAGTTCGAAAAACTCAATACACTCACACTTTTTCACTAATATTTACACAATTTTTGTACTTTTAGCCAATCGGTTGTTTCCTCGATTTTTCGTAATTACCCAGGCAGAAAATACGACTCTTCTAAATATTATGAACCGCCACAACCCTGTAAATACATAATTGTGACTCTATCAAAAATATGGTACCATCACAACACTGTAGATACAAAATTACAACCTAAGTTTTGTAATACCGTTTTGAAATAAGATTCAACACCGGTACATCACCCTAAATACAAATATACGACTTTAGTTTTTTAAAGTTGTATTTACCATAAAACTATACCGCTACAACACTGTATATAAAAGAATTAAACCTTTATTTCCTAATACCGTGTTTATAATAATTCTATACCGCTACAACGCTATACATATATACAAAAATTTAGTCTTATTAATTTAATAGTGTCGTATTAAAATAAAAACACAAAAACTATTTTAGGTTAGAAAATATACAAATTTTTGCTTGTTTATGTAGCGAATTTATATTTGTAACAATATTAAAAATAAGAGCCGGAAAGGGGTTGTGACAACGTTGTAAATTCGTGAATCCAACATTGTAAATTTAAATTTACAGTACTGTGACAACACTAAAAAGAAGAGTCGGAAGACGCACATTTGGCGTTATTATTTTAATATTGTGACAACAATTTGGTAAACAGTACGTTGTATTGATGTTGTTAGTACCCTCTGCAACGTCAGCACAGCGTCGTGGTGATTGTCTTTTTCTGCCTGGGTACTTGCATCTGGAATCGTAGGGTAAATGTAAACATTTTTTTTATCAAATATTATTAATTCAAAAGTCATGGGTTATCAAATTTAGCAATCCTCTACACATTTCTACCGCAAAAACATCCACATTTAAAAGTATTGCTTTGATTAAAATTCTAAACTGAATGTCTTCAGAATGACAATAGATTTCTTATGATCTTATACATAGATAGTACTTTTTACTAATAAATGTTACTAACAATAAAAAGAAAAAAACTACCTGTTAATTTTTACCTTTTAAACATATTGAGCACTAACCGCGAAAATAACGTATGCGCCAAAAATCAAATTTTACAGGAGAGAGTTTTTTTTATTTTATTTCATATAAATTTTGAATGAAATTTGTCGCTTACCTTGCAGCCACACGTTCAAGTTGTTCATGATGTTCTTTTACATATACCGTTTGTCAAAATTTACATAAATTGAAAGCTGTGACGTAGGCTGCACTAAATTTGTAAAGCTGGAGGTCCATACCACGCGTTTTCGCCTCCACGCAGCGCATGTTTTAATAACCTTACTTGCGTTCTACGTTTCAAGTTACATGCAACGCATTTTATGTAGCAGGAGCACAACTAAAAATAAAATTTAATTTGTCAAAATCAGCTGATTGGTTCGAACGCTGCTTGTGACGCTTACAAAAGTAGAAAGTAAACCTACTTTTCGCCTCAAGGCATCTACGCTTTTGTGCATGTAACTTACTACGTATAACTACACAGATTCTACTTTTTTGACAGCTGCGTATGCTGCGAAAAAGCGAGTAACGCGTGGTGTGGACCTTCAGCTTTAGACGCCTTTCACACTCGGCAAGTTACTTGCCGACAGCAACAAAGTCTGTACAAAATTTTCTTTCCCTTACCTTACCTTACCTTACCGCTGACGTCTACAAAAACAATTTATAAAGAACAACATGTTATCAGCTGTTAAATTGAAAGTAAAATTGCGAAACAAATGGAAAGGTGAAATTGAAAGCCATCTCGTGGTCAATTTAAAAAGTGTGAGGCCCGTTTTCACAACTAACCGATAGCTAAAAGTATACTTTAACGGGCCTTATAAAAAATGCTCCATTATTAAAACTTAACTTTAACCTAAAGTGAGCGATAAAGTTAATAAAGGTTCATCCTTCCTGGTAGGTTAAAGTAAAGTTGAAATAATGGAACACTTTTTATAAGTCCCGTTAAAGTATACTTTTAGCTATCGGTAAGTTGTGAAAACGGGCCTGAGTGTGTTAGTAAAAACTGAGAGTGTGGGTGAGTTCCAAAACATCAGTTGCAAAGCAACTCGCTTTTTTAAATGCTTTCTACCAAGCAACCGTGAAAAATTTTACAATGTTATCTGTACCAAAGTTCACTTAAATTAATATCGATGCGTACACAATAATCAAACTAGATATAGTTAAACTCTATGATACTTTTTTGACTTTGAATGCAAAGTATTATGATGTTTAGGAACTCAGCCTGTATTGCAAATTGAAAGGAATTGAAAGGCAAAACTTGATCGTGTGGCCTCCAAGTTACGATAAAATTTGTCTTGCTATAAAATCGTAACGGTACCTTATGTGACCACGACATTTAAGGGGATGATGCAAGTGTTGCCAATAAAGTAATTTATTAAAAAAAAAAACGAAAATTGAAAATGATGTCGCTTATGTTTATTATAGGTTTTATAATTTTAACTTTATTGAGGTGATTTTCAATATAAATAGATAGATGTTATATCAAAAAACTTAGAACATTATGTTTCTGCAAATGTTTTCATAACATAGAAAAGTACAAAATAAGAAAAATTAAATTACTCTTGTATATAATTAATTTTAAATAAAACTTTTTGTTGGTTTAAAAGTAAACAATTTTTAAACATATAACATAGCCGAAATGTAACTATAGT
Organism: Pollenia angustigena; assembly: GCA_930367215.1. Taxonomy (NCBI): domain Eukaryota; kingdom Metazoa; phylum Arthropoda; class Insecta; order Diptera; family Polleniidae; genus Pollenia; species Pollenia angustigena. The sequence goes on from OV884059.1 coordinate 35,165,591, forward strand.
TGTCGGATTATTTTAATAACGGATCAGGGATTAAATGTGACTAAAGTTAAGTATTTGGCACTTGAATACCATATTTTAATTAAGCATTCTGTACCTGATTTAAGAAAATACGTACTAACCGTACTATTGACACCGCTTTGCCTTGGTTTATGTACGGATAAATTGATTTTACAGTATTTTTTTAATGTTCATTACATACATATGTGCGTTAAGCGTATTAAATAAAAATGTCTTAAGTTGAATGAACATTTATTATTTTTATTTAATTTTAAGACAAAATTTCCATTTACAGCCAATTACAGCCAAACAAAAACAAATTTTAGAAATTGTTTTTGTTTTAAATGTAATCTATGCGAACGTTAACGTGTGACATCGTGGGACTGGCTGTTAAATTTTTCTTTATACACATTTACTGCCGTATTCTTAAAAAATAAAATATGTTTGAAATGTGTTTTAAGTCAAAATTTTCACACAAATTTTTCTTAAAATGCATTTCAAATCCATTTTAATTTTTTATGAATACGGCAGTTAAAATTTAATAAAATTGCTTATAAATACTGCTTTTATGTGCTGTTTCCAAACGATGGACTGAGTGCTTTTCAAATAAATTAAAGTTTTGATTAAAAATCTTTGCGTAAGGTAATTTTTTCTCAAAAACGGTAATTTTAGAGGGCCGTACGGTAATAAAAAAATAAAAGTTAACATCACTGACTCCCTGTTAACTTATACCTTTCCACCCACTTTTTAAAGTCAAGTGTCATAAAATAATAATAAAATTATAATTCGGAAAATGGCCATAAAATATTTCCGCCTGATTAAAAAACTGGGCTCTGGGGCAACTGATATTTTGATAAAAATCACAAAATCAACAATCAACTAAACCTAGTAATGCCAACAGCCGTACCTAAACAAAAGCGACACGCGTTTACTAGTTGTCAAAAATTGTCACGCCCATACAATCTGTATGAAGCGTCCCTTAATAGCGCGGGGTCCACGCTTTCCCATTGAAAATCCGATTTTGACAGCGCGTTTTATAGTGAAGTTGGCCGCTATTGTAAATAAATAATGGCAATTTAGTTTTTCTTTGGTCAATCTATTTTTGTTTTTACTTGTATTATGTGAGTTTTATCAAATAAGATAATGAACACTACTGTTCGTGACACGACGTCTTGTTTAGGTTTGACATATCAGCGTTAAAGCTAAGCGAAAGAAAACGTTCAGCCTTCCGCTCTTGCTGAGGTACGGCTATAAATAAGGATTGGCAAAAAAGCAGCAAATAAAGACGGTTAATAACTAGGATTAAAGATCAGCTACAAAAAAATTAAGTGTAAAAATTGTTATGATATAAATGAATCTAATGTAATTAAGATTAAGATTTATTAAACTATTAATCTTTTTTTGATTATAATATATAAGTTTATTTTTATTACTAGGGCAAGACTTTTATGCAATTAAAATCGCGGTTTATGCGCACTGAAAATAGAAATAAATGCGCTAAAAATAAAAAATAATCTTAAACCCATCAACAATAAATTTCAAGTGTTTTTATCAATAATAAAAACTGGGAATTAAGCACGAATAACAAAATCTTTTGAAAATAATCTTAAACTTAAAATTTTTATTCTATATAGAGCAATTCCATATGAAAGCGATCACCTTTTGGACGACCCCTCTCCGATTTTAAAATAAATAGTCTCGATTGCCCAGCAAAAAATAATGTACCTACATATTTTTTTTTTTTTTTTTTATAGTGACTGGTTTAGTGGTGGTGTACACCACTGTCATGTGACAAAATTGAAGAATTCTTCATAAGGGACCTCATTGAAAGTTGTTTTAAAAAACTACTAAAGCGATCGCAACGAGTGATAGCTCGTTGGAAAGGTATTGAATCAGGCTTTAATTGAAAAATAAAATTTTCCTAATTTTTCTTAGAAATTTACCTTTAAATTTTCCCATGAAAATTAAATTTTCCGATTTTCCACAGAAGCTCCTAAATTTTCCGGCAAATTTTTTTTTTTTTTTTTTGGATTCCTTATAATTTTTCCTTTAAGAATCAGCAATAAAAAAATGGGCCCGACTCCTTGTTTGGACAGGAGAAGAGCATTTAAGAGACCACCTTGTTAAAAATACATTTTAAAAATTATTTTACAGTTAAAAATACATTTATGAAGAAAAAATCAATTTTTTTTTTAAGAGCCCCAAGTTGAGTGTGTAGTGAATATGGTCTACCTGCCTTCACAAGATCGGCCATAAATCCATGGATAATAGCAGCAGTGGCATGTAATGACACACCAAACCCGACTGAGGCTACAGGTCATAAAATGTTTTGTAAATTTTTTAAATTACCAGGTAATAAATATTTCGCCTAAAATGACACGTGCAGAAACAAGTCATAAAACACGGATTTTCCATAAATATGGCGAAATATTTATTACCTGGTAATTTAAAAAATTTGCAAAACATTGTATGACCTGTGGTCGGCTTATTGGCAGTAACCAATTAAGTCCCTCTTTAAAAAACATTTTATGACCAGTAGTTCACGCAAATTTTCCTATTAAAGAAAAGCAAATATCGCTTATTTTTTTTACCTATTTTTTACCAAAAAATAAATATAAATACTTCACACACTCTGAGTCAAATTTCAGTTGAATACTGAACGTGAAAGTATTAAAGTGTTTTTTTTTTTTTTGTAAAGTAAAGAGTGAAGCTGTAAAGACAATTTAAAGTAAAATGAATAAATTTTGCTGCAATCCGTTTAACAAGAGTGGACATCGTTCGAAAAAGTATTAAAATTAACTGGTGTTTCGAAGCGATACATGAATGAATTAAATATACAATACGGTGAAGAAGCAGAATTCATTTGCCCCAAGTGTAAAATCGATTTGTCTCAACAAGCAAATGCATTGAAACAAATGCAGCCACAATCCGAGAGTGAAATGACAAGTGAACAAAATGTTTCATCTGATAGTGAGGCAGACATTCCGATGGTCAATATGTCTTTGAGTCCTTTGAATGAGGCTATTACCACTTTAGGTGAAACGCCTATTAGAAAAAGAAAGTTGCGAAGTGAAACATACAGGAAAGAGAAAAAAGGCAAGGTTATGAGTGCAATCGCGACAATATTTGATGAAGGCTCTGATAACGAATGCAGTCAAGCAGATGACGTTGATGACGGCAAACAAATGATTGAGCAGTTGAAAAGAAAATTCAATTTAGCGACCACTTTTCCGGAGAAATATCTCATTTTATCTGTGCTGCCTCAATCATGGTATATACGCAAGATTTCTGAACAGTTTCAAACATCTTTTTACATCGCGAGAAGAAGCAAAGAATTAGTTCGACAGAAGGGCATATTGGCGACTCCCACCAAGAAATTTGGCTCAAGGACCCTCAGCGAAGCAACGGTGAAATTGATTCAAGATTTTTACTGCAATGATGACAACAGCCGCGCCTGCCCAGGTACACGTGACTATGTTATCACACGTGAAGATGGAGAAAAAGTACACAAGCAGCGCAGATTATTATGTAATCTATCCGAAGCATACCATCAGTTCAATGAGAAATACCCAGCAGAAAAAGTGGGATTTTCTAAGTTTGCCATCCTACGACCAAAAGAATGCGTGCTGGCATTAGACAGGCACGGAACGCATTCAGTCTGCGTTTGCATGTTTCATCAAAACATCAAATTAATTTTCTTTCCATGCAAGAAATTGAAAGTATTTCACGGTGAAATTGAAACATATAGGGACCTCCTGTCGAAGTCGTTGTGCGCATACCCCACGGAAAATTGTCATCTGTCCAAATGCGACAATTGTCCGAAGATTGACGAGCTAGAGCAATATTTGGCGGAAAAGTTTGAACAGCTGTTAATTCAGGAGGTGCATTTCAAACAGTGGATAATTAGCAGCGGCAGATGTTCCCTTGAGACCGTGGTAAAGCAGATTCCGGAAATCATCGAGGAATTCGGATTCAAGTTGAATGAACTGAAGGCGCACCATTTCATATCCGAGATGCAATCGAAATTTCTAAAGGAAAGTAAGGAGAAATTAGCCCAAAATGAATTCATTGTGATAAGCGACTTTGCCGAGAATTACACTTTTCTCGTTCAGGATGAAATTCAGGCTTATCACTGGGCAAACGACCAGTGCACGGTGCATCCTTTTTGCATTTATTTCAAAAACGAAGATAACGAACTACAGACCGTAAGCCTTGTTGTTGTCGCGGAGAGTTTAGCTCATAATTACACTCAAAAAAAAAATCAATCCAAACGTACTCAAATCAATCCGAAGCGGTATTGATAGTACGGTGAGTACGGATTTTCTTGAATCAAGTACAGAATGATTGATTCAAGTACGGATTTTCTATCCCAAAATACTTAAATTATCCATATTCAATCCCGATTTCGTACTTAAAGTAATCCGAAAATGAGATTGATTTAAGAAAAACTAAGATTGAATTAATCTCAAAATGCGCTTGATTCAAGAATTATAAAATTGTTTTAATCCGAACTTGTACTTAATATAATCCGAAAATGAGATAGATTTAAGTAAAAGTAAGATTGAATTAATCTCAAAATGCGCTTGATTCAAGTATTATAAAGATGATTTTATCTCCAATTTGTTCTTGAAAAAACCCAAAAAAGAGATTAGACAGAAAAAATTATTATGATTGATTGACTTACCCGTTTTACACATTAAAGAATGATAAAACACCAACATCATGCCCGATTTGGTTTTTACTTTAAAAATCTTATGTACATATTTAACTAAAAATATAAACTAAATGAGACGCAAATTTCAAATTTACTTTTTAACCGTTTGTGGTACACATGAGTCTGGCCGGACCTTTGTTTAATGTGTATATGTGTATAATCAAAGCATGCGTAAGCCGGAGGGTTAAACATACAAATAATACATACATATATACATATGTATATGTTTTTCTTCTTGTTCTGTTGTTTTTGTTGTTACTACAAACCAAATAATTGTACAACAAATTTTGAAAAACACACACGTAAGCACGCATAAAAAATGCAATGCTGAGAGATGAGACTAATAAGTTTTATGAGATAAAACCCTCATTTTGTAATTTTACTCTCAGAGTGGCACTTTCAACAAAAAGTTTAATCTTTTTTGTACTTGATTTAAGCATTTTAAACTTATTTCAATAAATATCGGGATTGATTTTTTAAAGTAATCCCATTTAGGATTGATTTAAGTACGTTTTAGTGTTAATCGTACTTGAATTTTTAAGTACGATTCGTGATTGAAGTAAGTATAAAATGATTAATTTATCCTGAGTGTTTTTCTTTCTGTGTATGTGTCCGTTTATTTATTTCAAATGAAACTGTTTGAATTCTTAAGATCAAAATTCGATGCAATCGACAAAGTAACGTTTTTCTCAGACGGCGCGGCTTCTCAGTACAAGAATAAAAAAAATTTTTACAATCTTTGCATAATTGAAGAAGAACAAAACTGCAAGGTCGAGTGGCACTTTTTCGCGACGTCCCACGGTAAGGGCCCATGCGATGCGTAAGGGGGAACCCTAAAACGCATGGCGACTAAGGCAAGTTTGCAAAGGCCATATACTGACCAGATCTTAAATGTACAACATTTGTTTTCGTGGATTCAAAGCAAGGAAATTGCCATTAACACAGTTTTATGCACTCAAAAAGAACACGATGCCATGGAGCGACGAATTCAAAACAGATATAATGACAAAACTATAACTGGAACGCAAAAGTTTCATTGCTTCATACCAAATATTTCTGATATGTCAATTAATGTAAAGCGGTACTCTTCGTCTGCCGACGTGCTAAATTTAAAGTTACTTTAATTTTATAATGATGCCAAGACAATTGAAATTTTTAATAAATATTGTAATTAAGTATAAGCAGCAAAATAAGAAAGATTTTTTCTTCATAAATGTATTTTTAACTGTAAAATAATTTTTAAAATGTATTTTTAACAAGGTGGTCTCTTAAATGCTCTTCTCCTGTCCAAACAAGGAGTCGGGGCCCATTTTTTTATTGCTGATTCTAAAAGCAAAAATTATGAGGAATCCAAAAAAAAAATTAGCCGGAAAATTTAGGAGCTTCTGTGGAAAATCGGAAAATTTAATTTTCATGGGAAAGTTTAAAGGTAAATTTCTAAGAAAAATTAGGAAAATTTTATTTTTCAATTAAAGCCTGATTCAATACCTTTCCAACTCGTTGCGATCGCTTTAGTAGTTTTTTTTTTAAACAACTTTCAATGAGGTCCCTTATGAAGAATTCTTCAATTTTGTCACATGACAGTGGTGTACACCACCACTAAACCAGTCACTATAAAAAAAAAAAATATGTAGGTACATTATTTTTTGCTGGGCAATCGATTGAGACTATTTATTTTAAAATCGGAGAGGGGTCGTCCAAAAATTTGCCAATTTTGATCGTTTTCATATGGAATTGCTCTATATATAAAAATAAGTTGCATTGTGTTAGTAATTGATATTCTCTGAAATGCGTGAACCGATTTTGTTTCTGGTTTTTATGTATCAACGGTCTTCAAATGTGTATTGGTTCATGAGTTATAGCCATTTTAGTGAACACTGCATTCATACCGAAACATGTATTTATATTTCCATTCAAATATCAACAAAATGCCCTCCATTTTGAACTCCTCCGAAACGACTTGACCGATTTTTATGAAATTTTGTATGTGTATTTGTTAGGTATGAGGATAGATCGTAGAGTATATTTTATATCGGTAGAGGGCGCAAAATATTCCAATAGGAGTAAAAGCTTCCACTCCCCAATCTTCTAAACTAATCAACCGGTTTTCTTAAAATTTGGCATGCTAAAAATTTAACATCTGAAAAAGAATAGGGAATAGGGTGTGAAATAGGGTAAGAAGGCTAAAAGCTCCCCCTTCCTATATCTTCGTAACTAATCAACCGATTTTTTTGAAATTTCGCAGGCAAATAGTGTAACATCTGGAAAGAACTATAGCCTATATTTTTTTCTTTAAATTTGACTAGCAGACACTGTTACATCTGAAAGAAATAAATTATGTGGCAAAACAACGTTTACCGGGCCAGCTAGTGATTGATAAAAAAAAAAACACATCAAAATGTGAAAAAAATTATCAAAATAATTTTTGGGAATACAAAATTTTAATTTTAAAAAGATTTTATTATTCGTGCTTAATTCCCAGTTTTTATTCTTGAAAAAAAACACACTTGAAATTTATTGTTGATGGGTTAAGCTATTCCTATGCAGTGATGCCAACTTTTTGAGAGCAAAAAGCACTTTAAATTTAAAAAAAAGCACTAAAAAGCACTATTTCGAGCAAAAAAAAGCGTAAAAAAGCACTAAGCCATTTTTACAATTTAATTAAACACAAAACAAGTTGTATTCGGCTGTGCCGAATATTATATACCTCCAAAATTTAAAAAAAGGCGACGGCGTTGATGGGGACCATTTTCATTAAAGATAAAATAATAAATATGGGCATTTCCCCAGGATGAAAAAATAAAATGTTGATTATTATCGTCTTTTATTGTTTATTATCAAAAAAAAATGTCTATGTTCTTATAAAAGAATGGTTTCCTAGCATATCTGAGCTGTATTACTTGAGGAAATTGGGCTTGAAACTGGAAAATTTTATAATTTCCTGTATTTTCTACTTCTAAAGACATTTTTATATACTTATTTTACATGCAGGAAATATGTTATGTTCACACTCTTTCTTCATAATCTCTGCATTAAAATCAATTGTAAAAGGAGTATAAAGTTTTTTTGTAAAGAAAATTTGAAGACATTTATGGTAAAATGCATGGTGATAATAATAAAAAAAACATATGGAAAAATCGTACGTTCGCGATCCGTAAGTTCGCGACCTGTACATAAGCCAATTAAATAAAAACCAAGAGAGATATTTTATTTTGTAAATACTGGAAGGAGACCTACATTAATACACTTTTAAAATAAATTAATCACTTTTGAAAATTCCGTTTCGTTACGCAGATTTTTACATTTCACAACTGTCAGCCGAAGTTGACTTCTATTTTGCGTACGTTCGTGACCACACGCTTATAACTCTTATTATGAAAACTTAAACTCGATGAAATCCATCTTTTGTACTAAACATAGAGCTACCCAAATGCTATCGAATTGCAAAAAAATGCTAGGAAAAGTTTTGTTTTCTATATTATTTGTACATCAAAAGCGTACGAACGTACGTTCGTGACCCCAGGAAATGCCCATATATTTACATTTGTATATAAAAATTTTTAAATGTATTATTATTATCTTTAATAAAAATAATATCATCCATATCATTTGGAGTATAAATTGGCCATAAAACTGGTAATTGCCAAAAATTTGCAATGACCTACTATTGTTTATAAAACTTAATAACAGCATATAATTTAATAAACATCCTTATATTTTATCGTTTAAATAAATCTAAATTAAAAGCGTGCAAAGTTTAACAAAACAATTGGCTTATGATATTATCCAATTATTTTAACATATGTACGCTTCTGAGTTTAGAACACACATAAGGTGTAAAATAGAAAAAACTTGTATGTTTTGATTTTGATACTTATATCGATTTCTTTTCTGAGAAAAATATGTTACAGTATATACATGTAACATTTTCTAATGTTAGCTATAATCGCTCGAAGTGTTACATATTGTGCAATTTCAATAGAACACAATTACTGCTTTTATTTACAACTATTACACTTTCATCATTAATGTACTTAATAAGTGATTTTTAAAGCTATTTAAGCGGTTTCTGCACGTTATTACGGGTTGTAAACAAATATTAACATCACTAATGGCTTATAAAAATAAAAACGATTATAATATAAATAGACTTTTTATTTTTTAAATATTTTTATATTTTGTTTTAAAACAAATTTTTTACAAAATTAAGAGCGGTATGAATTATGACAAACAACGTAAAACATTTGTTGTACAAACAAAGTAAAACATTTACATGTTCTAAATTTTTGTGTTCGTTTGTACAAAAAATACAACTGTGGGAAAAATTTTCAAGTTCTTTTGTGAATATGTTGATGAAAAACATGAAAAACATGTTGCATATTTTACCCTTACTTTAACTTAAGGTGTTCATACTGCCCTGTTCTACAACTTTGGTACTTTCTACTTTGTTTGTATTTCCAAACAGTTGTATTTTTTGTACAAACGAACACAAAAATGTAGAACATGTAACATTAATGCAACATTTTTCTCAGAAAAGAAATCGCCATTAGTCAAACCTTTTTTCAATAGCACTAGAGAAGTGCACAATACGTGGAAAACTTAAGCGCATGTAAAATGGCAGGTTACACAACGCTCGTTATAAAAGTATTTTCTGTCAGCTGTTTTTAATTTATTTAACACTTTGCACGTTCCAAGCTACGTCTCTTTTTTTGTTGCGTTTTTTGACGGTTTCCGACTGCATGTTTTTTAACAATTCCTAATATTTTCCAATCCATGTTCTATTTTTGAAACAGTGTCTACATCTTTAAAATAATGTTTACCGAAATACATCGTTTTTATTACGATTACTAAAAATGTTGTCAACGCTAAAAAGTGCAACGTTTCGTAAAATTTCCAAATTGCTAGGAAGCCTAGCTCTAACCTCGTAAGTTTTTGGTAAAACGAATGTAACTTTCTTTTATCCCTTTTTTATCATTTGAAATCTTAAAATCTTTACAAGTTTTCTCAAAATTGTACACCAAATAGCTAAGTCAAATAAATCATCCTCTATTTGATCGTAGTTTTAAAATATGGTAGAAAAAAGATACAAATTGTAAAAAGCACTAAAGGCACTAACGAAAAATTGAAAAAGCACCAAGTTAGTGCTTTTTTTTAGTTTGGCACTATGGATAAAATTTTGGCGTTTTGAGGCATCAAAAAGCACCATAAATAGTGCCAAAAGCACTAAGTTGGCATCGCTGTTCCTATGCGCATTTCACTGTTTGCTTAGGCCAGATCATCACGAAACTTCATCCATAAAGATTTAAGAAAAACTAAAGATATTAAACCAAATAAAACTGTTAAACGTATAAGACTTATAGCAACAGTTCTACTTGTAATAATATCAAAGTTTAAACAAAAGCATCAACAATAAACAGTGAGTTTATCTCATCTTACATTCCCCACTACAATTGATTGGAATTCTCTTAACATTAATTGTAGTTGTAAGTAGGTTAAGTAAAACAAAATGAAAACAAAAACAAATTTCAAATGCATGATTGCCAATTAAGTTTTTTTCCAGGACGTGCACTGCCAGTTTATTATCAAAATAATTTTTGGGAATACAAAATTTTAATTTTAAAAAGATTTTATTATTCGTGCTTAATTCCCAGTTTTTATTCTTGAAAAAAAAAAACACTTGAAATTTATTGTTGATGGGATAAGCTATTCCTATGCGCATTTCACTGGTTGCTTAGGCCAGATCATCAGGAAACTTCATCCATAAAGATTTTAGAACAACTAAAGACATTAAACCAAATAAAGTGTTTTTATTAAGAATAAAAACTGGGAATTAAGCACGAATAATAAAATCTTCAATAATTCAATAATTTTGGCTTCATCTACTTCGCCAACCCTGCAAAAAAATTGGACCACCTATGACACATTTTGATAAAATGGACTACTCCATGGACTTTGTCATTGTTAAAAAGTGTTTGTAGCGAGACGACATGTCTTCGTTTTTTAACGACATGCTTTCGTTTTTAAACGACTTCAAAACTAATCCTCTTGTGTATACCATGGAGTAGTTTTAAAACCACTCCTTAGGGCCAGTTTACACGGTAATACAATGTGTTACGACATTGCAAACAGTTACATATGTAGAATTAGAAAATTCTTATCATGTAAAAGCAAAATGTATTGAGTAAGAGAGATTACGAATACAAATTCTGACAGGCGCGCACAGTGGCTGAAAATCGTTTTTCATCGGCCAAAAATCTGTAACTTTTGAACCGATAGAGATAATTTTGCAATTTTTGCAGGAGAGAAGACTTCTTGAACTTTTTTACAATGTTAATTTTGTTAAAATCGGTTTAGTAGTTGTTGAGAAATTTAAGGTCTTTTGATGTTTTTCAGCATTTAGTATGAAAATGCTAATGATTGAGATTGAGAATTATGTTATTTTTTATTCAAAAAGTGGGATGTTTTTCAGCCCACTGTTTTAAGAACTTTCTAATCTACATAACTGCCAAATTTCATTAATATATGTTTGTTCATGTCAGATTTATAGAATGTCAAACCTTAAAATTATTATTTTTTACTCATATTGAAAGCCCTTTTTTCATTTACACTATATAAATAATAATTTTAATGTTTGACATTCTATAAATCTAACATAAATAAAGGTATCATAATGAATTTTGGCAGTTATGTAGATTAAAAAGTTCTTAAAGCAGTGGACTGAAAAACAACCCCATTTTTTATTAAGAAATACCCAAATCCCAATCCCCGAAAATGGATTAAATTTTTTTTTTTTTTATTTTTTTGTTCAAAAAAGGCAATACAATTTACCACTCGATATTGATCAGAATTTTCTAGAAAATAATAGGCATATTAGAAATCATTACTGTTCTAATTGTATAAAAAGCGGTGTGTTGAATTATTAGAAATTTTTACTCAAATTATTTTTTTTTTTTTTTTGTTTGTAAAATTTGATTTGGAATAGGGCATATGGGAGTATAAATGTCAAACTGACTAAAAATTGCTTCTACAAGCATACTCATAATGTTTTCTTTCGAAAAATATAAACATTTTTATATATTTCTGGAGAAAATATTTTTTTAATCAGCGTAAGAACAAATGAGTATTCGTATTGCCTTTATATGCATATACATTCGCCTCGTATATACCACTATGCCTTTAAAAAAATGAATAGGAATGTAATAATACCTATGATCATTTTGTGAATAGGTTTCTACATTATCAACTCTGCAACAGGTTCAACTGGAACCAGTTCCACTAGAATACTTTTTAAATTAAAAAAATAAATAAGTGTAAATTTTTAAATGTTTATTTTCTTTTTTATTTAAATAACAATAACGACAAAAAACATATTTTTTGCTTAAATAACAATAAAAGTTAATTATATCTACTATTCATTCGGTTGGAAAATTGCCTCAAAATATTCCATACTTGGTTTTGTATTACTTCTGTCCTGCAGCAGCCCTTTTGCTTCTTCATCTAATGGCGATTTCTTTTCTGAGAAATATGTTGCATAAATGTTACATGCTCTACACAAAAGAGATAGAGCATGTAACATTTATGCAACATATTTCTCAGAAAAGAAATCGCCATAAGTCCCGATGTTCTACATTCCATTGACTTCGAATGCTAGAGATGAGCGGATCAGTCGTTGTCAACAGTATATTAAACAGATCTTCGTTTGTAAAATCTCGTGACATTTTTCTGGTATTGTGCTCTCTATAAAATCTGTAATCTTTATTCCTTTTTTCCTGGGCTTCCTCTGACAGATCTCCTAGTGGTACTTAATGATGCCTAATGACATCCTCTCCATGATAAAGGATTTTATGAATTGTTGCAAACATATTTCTCCATGAATAATTGGTAGTATATATTCGTGCTGTTTCTTTGGCATAATCCCCAAATTTTCTATAATCAATTTGTTCATTGCATGCAAGTACATCAATGATTGTTTTAAATCTTATAAAAGACTTATATCAACACCTATTATTTCAGATGCTTTTTTGGGATCAGAAAAGAACTTTCTTGCTGTATTCCCATCATTCGTATTGCCTGATCCTTGTTTTGGTTTGTCTATATTCAACCCACATTTGCGAAATTCATCCTGAACATGCTTCTTTTTTATGCTTCTTAAATCCTTGTTGGTGTCATTGTTTCTTATTGATCCTGTAGGTACAAAACCCAAATCATAACTGATTTTTAGTATGTGCTCCATAATTTGTATTATTGTATGTAGCGGCGATAATCCAAATTCATATGCATTAGTATTATCTAATGATTTTTCCGGGTTGGTTTAATTTTGCAGTTCCGATCATATTTCAGTACTGCAGGAATATAAATTGAGTTTTCCTTCAATGTAACTTAAAACATCTTTCTCCTTTTTCTTTTTAAAATACTCTTCGGATAATTCTTTATAGCTGAAGCTCTCTATTTTTATAGATATTTAAAAATTAGATTGTTATTGCTTGGATATATTTTAACAACTGAGATTTTATTCTAATACCACTGGCTTTTATACATAGCTTGCGTTATACTGTGTTCCTAGGTAGCATAATAAGGTAAAATAAAAAACTTAAATGGGCTAAAGTAGGATACGCTTAAAATCCCACAGGTATTGGTAATTATATAATATAAAATACCTAGCACCACTTGGCTTGGTTCACTTATATTTCAGTCATATGAATAGGTTGAATAAAAAGAACAAAAGAAATATTTCGAATAATTTTACACAAACTAAAAAAGTGTTCTATAGGCTGCTCCAAACAGGTACAAAAGTGCATTTGGGTTTGAAGTGGATACTCTCACCTTCCTACAGCTAGTAAAATCTCTCTAACCCCTTTTGACCCTCATAAATTCTATGCTTCTGAACTTCAATTTGACTAAAATATAGAACCTGAAAAAATATTTAATAACACAGCAGGTATAATCGGTACAGTAATACAACATAACATTGTTTAAAGACTGCTTTTCTACCAATATAAAAAGTGTTGAACCCACTATTGATAACAGTTTGACATAAAACATAATCCACCCGATTAAAAAACTAGAAAAATCGTTATAAAATCAAGCCAAAAAATCCGTTTTATCCGAATATCTCCAAAGGCAAAGGAGATAACCTAAACATTTAAGCATATTTGTTGTAATTCAGCTTAAGCTTAATTTTTTTTTGCAATCCATAAATATATTTTTGGTAAATTTTTTAAAAGTTTGAATTTCCGAGGTCACCAATTTTAGAGGTCCGCAAGTCACTCTCCCGACCCTCCATGGACCCGTGTTCTTTCAATTCAACTCAAAAGCTACCCGGCCATGACAGTTTAAAATTTTATTCAAATATGTTCAGCCGTTCATAAGAAGCAAAATAATTTTTCAAAACAAAACGTTCGTAAACCATTGTGTAATATTTCAGTCATATGAGCAGCTTAAATAAAAAGAGCAAACAAAAATGTTGCGAGTAATTTCATTAAAATAAAAAAAGTGTTCAACAGACAGTTCCAAACAGTTGCACAAGTATATATGGGGTTAAAGAGGACACTTTCAGCTTTCTGATGGTTCTAAAATCTCTTTAACCCATTTTGACCCTAACAAGTTCTACTCCTCTAAAATTCAGATTTAAGTAAAATATAGAACCTGGGGAAACATTTAATAACATATCAGGTATAAATGATACAGTGATGTAATAAACCACTTCTTAAAGACTACTACCCCACTAATATAACAAAAAACATTTCGACCAATTATTTATAACGGTTTGCGAGAAATCATAATTTAGTTCTGATCAAATTTACAAAAATAAATTTTTTTCTAAAACAACATAAGATATTTGTTTCCAGCAGCATGCCACAGCCACAATTATCAATATTTTAATCTAGTTTTTTGGATACCTTAGTTCTAATATGTTTGCTATCGAATGGCATTAAAATTTTTGAAATCGGCGATGACAAAAAATTGGACTTTTGGCCGATGAAATTCAATTTTCAGCCACAGTAAGGCGGTCGGCAAATGCTTTTTTTCTAAACCATTTTATAAACTTTTGTATTGTCATCACACCACAGGTGTATTTTAACAGAGTATATTGAAGGTGGTAGCATTTTTATACAATTACAAAAACAACTAAAATCAACTCAGGAAATTTTCATGTTGTTTTTGTAAAAATTCAAAACTGCAACCATCTGCTTTTTTGTTATTATTTTTGATTTTACATATGTATACCATCTGTGTAAACATGAATTATACTTTCAAAAAATTTTTAATTTTTTCTTTTAAACACGGAGAGAATTTTATAATATTTTGATTCTACAAAGTCCAAAGGTTGGTTATATGGTCCTCCTCTGAGATATCGTAATGTTAAAAGACCATGTTTTTTCCATACGTTTGGGTTACTTTTGGACTAGTCCTGGTCCCTTGTAGGCTACTCTTTACACGCGTGTTTGGACTGGTCCTATTATTTGCAGGGAAATGACAGCAGTCATTCGTCATACAGTTATACACATCAAGAAAATGATATACTCCATTATCCTTACATAAGGAAGTATTTTAACGTTTTGTTGTTGATTTCGACGTTATCTGATAAGAGCTGCATGGTTTAAGGACTAACTGTTGATTGCAAAGTAACAAAATTTAACCCATCTTCATTTCTTTCAAGAAACACTTTCAACAGTTCTGTTCGCCA
Source organism: Pollenia angustigena (assembly GCA_930367215.1). Taxonomy (NCBI): domain Eukaryota; kingdom Metazoa; phylum Arthropoda; class Insecta; order Diptera; family Polleniidae; genus Pollenia; species Pollenia angustigena. The sequence goes on from OV884059.1 coordinate 35,180,989, forward strand.
TCTGCCAACGAATTTTAAACTTTGGTATTACCGATTTTGGAAATTTGTTTAATATTGTATGTATGCTTCTGGAAACTGATTCTTACCAATGAATGCATGCATTAATGTGCGCATTGAGCACCTAAAATTATTCATTTTTACATCCGTTGTTTTTTTTACGAATCACGTAAATTAGTTTCTTGTTTAATAAGAAACGCAAAACTGCCAAGATAAAAAAGCTAATTAAATTATAAATTTTGTTTTTTAATTTTTGAGTTGCTCAACATTTTTGCATGCAATTTGTTTAAATGTTTACCTTTTAGATTATAGGTTAAACTTTAATTTCATGTTTAACTAGATCGGCGGCAAACGGCGCCAACAGTTAAAAACTTAAGGCCTAACCAGAATGTGAATAACGTGGCTTAAGCAACTGAGCGAATATATGTAAATCATATGTGTAAAACCATATTGAACTTATTTTTATTTTGTTTTTGTTTTTTTAAATGTATTTGAGAGGCTTTTTCGTTAATTTTGACAGTAGCTTAAGTTTGTTTATGCACATTCTGGTTAGGCCTTTAGTCAAATTTGCGGAGGTAAGCCAAAAATCATTACATATTTCAAATGAATTAAATTCAAATCTGCTATCAAGATATACAAATCTCATTACAAAAAAATCTGGACAAGAAACCCTTTCCAACAAGGTATAACAATCCTAAAAAAATTCATTATAAATATTGAAAATGCACTGAATATGGTATAATTTTATTTCCCCAAATCTTGAAAGTCGAAAGTATTGTCTTCTGTCGACATTTTCGAATACTTCTGTTGACATAATAGCTACAATTTCTGCAAATAATTATTGCGTGACATCTTAGCTTTACGATAGAATTTGTTTTATGGTTAATTTCAAAAATCAACTATGAGATGCAAACACCTTAAATCGTCCCCTCAATAAAACAATAGTGTATACGCATGTACACCATTATTTTTTTATTGCATATTTAGAATCTCCATCATTGATTTTATGTCTGGTCAAAATTTTGTCAAATTCTACTTCCAAAAAGTGGGTCAAAATGTCGTTGGAAAAAATAGTGTATAATTTCTTGTTCAAAATTTTCCTTCAATAAGTGTGTAAGCGCATATGCGCTATTTTACTTGAAATTGCCACTCCAAAATTGTTAAAAGAATAATAGTGTATACGCATTATACTCCATTTTAGTCTGTAGAAAAAAAATTCAATTTATGAAAACTTTAACTCATAAAATAGCTTATAATTATATACACTATTGTTTGAGAAATAGTTTCATTCCGAACATCGAAAGCTGCATGATCTCCAAAATTTGTGCCAGAAGAATGTAATTCCTCGTGGCTCGCAGTCATTTTTCTTTAACTTACAAGGTGGAAAGAAGCTAAATTGTTTAGATGAGCCAGATGTAGCAGAGAAAGAGAAAGAAGACGAATGAACTTCTAGTTATTTTTGATTTACGCAATGTATACCTTAATTTCTCATAATTTTTTTTTTTAATTAACCCAAATTGGAATGTAATGAATATGTGCCATTGAATCTATGAATTAATCACTGTTTTATAATGTTACAAATTGATATTTTTGAGATCAAATATTTTAATAAAAATGCCGTAAAATTATTAAATAAAACAGCGTATACCATGGTTAGGTTAGGTTAAATGGGTAGCCGTCACGAAGACGACTCACTTGGGTCCTTATAGCGGTCCCTTTGTGATACCCCTAGCCAGTGACAAGGGTCAGCCAGTATCCACCAGACTATTCCCCAGAGGTCACCGCAGTCTCGAACCACCCCGATTCCCTGCAGAACAGGGAGATCGATTTCAGTCCCGCATTGGACAAATCGTCCAGACATGGCAATTCCGGTCTCCCAAAATGCCTCACCCTAACGCCCGCCAGACCGGGGCATTGGCAGAGGAAGTGAAACACCGTCTCCTCCTCCTCCTCATCATGACAACTCCTGCAGTAGTCATTATACGCAAGACCCATCCTCCTAGCATGAGTCCCTATCACCCAGTGACCCGTGATAACCGATATAACTGTCCTTATTCGGTCCCTGCCGAGACCGAGTAGTACGCGCGTTCTCGCCGCGTCATAGCCAGGCCATAGAGTCCTGGCCATCAAACAGGTATGCTCGTCCTGCCATCTCCCCTGAGCCCTTCTGTACGACTCCCGTCTGATGAGAGTCCTGCAGCGGGCCATTGAAGTGCCAATCAGGCCGTCGACGAACATGTCGTCCAACAGACAGCCTTGTTTGGCTAGACTGTCCGCAGTATGGTTGCCCAGGAGCCCACTGTGTCCTGGTACCCATGTCAGCGTTACACTGGAATGTTTCGCGATCTCATTTAGAGACATCCGGCATTCCACTGTTAACATAGATGTCGTAAAGACACCAGCCAGAGCTGCAATGGCAGCCTTGCTGTCCATAAATATACATATATCCCTCGATATACGATAGTACTTCAGCCAGTTTGCCGCCCGCTTTATGGCAGAGATTTCCGCCTGCAGCACACTACTGCCATCTGGCAGCCTAAAAGAGACCCTGATGTCCAATTCCTCGATGAAGAAACCTCCACCTACTCTGTCGCCCATCCTGGAACCATCGGTGTAGACCCGCAGGGTCGGCTCCAGAGATCGCGTATTATCGAGCAGCTCATCATAGTTACCATGATGAACCGTGAACAAAGCACCGAAAAAGGGTTCCGGAGTGCAATAGTCCAGCCCCGCCAGGTCGTATGACGCGTGAAGCGTGATCCTGGCATGACCATAGTTCCGCGTAGACCATAGGCCCACCGCCCCCAGTCTCATAGCGGAAGTCAAGGCCTGTTGTTCGGCCATGATATCAATCGGCAACCAGTCTAGCATAGTAAACAGTGCCTTCGTCGGTGTCGAGCGGAGTGATCCCGTGATCATCAGCGCAGCCAACCTATATACTTTCTCAAGCATCCTGCAGTACCGTCCCCTTTCCATGGCAGGCCACCACACTATGACCCCATAGAAGAGAATCGGTTTTACCACCTCTTCAAAGATCCATGCAACACCCCTGGGGCCCAGGCCCCAGCTCCTGCCCAAGGATCTCCTGCAGGTGTATAAGGCCACAATAGCCCTATCAACCCTCGTCCGAACGTTGAGTTCCCATGATAGTTTGCTATCGAGAATTACGCCCAAATATTTGGCACTGTTCGAGAGCCTCAGCTCCGTGCCGTTTAGCCTAGGAAGCCTAAAGTTGCCAACCTTGTACTTCCTGGTAAAGAGTACCAACTCATTTTTCTGTGGATTGACACCAAGTCCACAGGAAATGCTCCAAGAGCTTAGAATCTGCAATGCAGATTCCATACAATGGGACAATGTGTCCAGGTGTTTACCCGCGACCGCCACCGCCACGTCATCCGCATACGCGACGGTTCTTATCCCTAATCTGTCGAACCGGCCCAGCAAAGTGTTCACCGTCAGGTTCCACAGTAGAGGGGACAGAACCCCACCTTGCGGGGTGCCCCTGTGCACAAATCTGCAAACATTAGTAGCACCCATCGTGGATTCAATGATCCTATTATCGAGTAGATTACCAATAAATCTACCATACAAAATACACGGTAATTACAGTCTGTGTCGGGCAATTGCCGAGTGAACAACGTTTTTTCGCAGTGTTGACTTGACCTGAAAGTTATCGATAAGTGTTAGTTCTATCTTTTGCTTTTTCTTGTTGGACATTTTATTTGTATTGCCGGTAAATTTATTGTTTTTTTTTTTTTTAAATCGCTTTGTAAATTAATATCGGAAAGGTTTTAAATACATCAACATGAACGGGGTTCATCCCCCGAACAACCACAACCGGTTTAGGGAACTATTTTCCGAGACCGGGAAAAACAAAAGTAACAAAAGTAAAAGACCGCGTCCGGAGGATTTTGTCCCTTTGCCAGAATCATCTATTAATGACCAATACCGCCCACGTTACTTAGTCGCATCGGCGAGACCATTAGGTGAAAACACCGAAACTCTTGCTCTTTCCTCCTACAATGTGTTTCAAGTAGAAAGAGGTCTAAACTATATATCAAGAGACCGTTTGGAGGTCACTGAATTGAAAAGTGGGGATCTTTTAATCAAAGTTCCCGACAGCAAAACGGCTGAAAAGTTCCTAAAAGCTACATATATAGACAACATCCCAGTAAAAATAACACTTCATAAAACTTTGAACACCATACAAGGCCGTATATTTTCCAGGAAAATAATTGAAATTACAGAAGAGGAACTGCTGGAATCTCTAAAAGATCAAAAAGTTGTGGAAATTCGTAAAATTACACGAAAAGATGGCAATAAAATTTCTGCTACAGGTGCAGCAATAGTAACTTTCGATCTTTATTATCGACCTGAAACACTAAAGCTCGGCTGGGAAAGAGTAGCCGTTGACGAACATATACCTAACCCCATGAAATGCGTAAACTGCCAAAAATTAGGTCACACGAAAAACAGATGTAGAAATGTGGAACATTGCAAGGACTGTGGTTTTCCCACACCTCATGGCTTGTGTTCTCGTAAGTATTGTGTAAATTGTCAAACGGAAGACCACACCTCATACGACCCTGGCTGCCCAACATTTTGGAAGCACAAATCGGTAAACTACTTGCGGATAACCAAAAAATGCACTACACGAGAAGCTTGGGAAGCTTATAACGAAAATCCACAATTTCATACTCTCAAACCTGTTCTAAAAAATGGGAAAAAAACGCAAACATATGCACAAATATTAAATGGCGACAAAGCAACAAATACCATACCGATAACTACAAAACCAGTAAAAACGATAACAAAACCTGTCAGCGTCCAAAATAAAGAATCTGCAAAGTCTTCAACACAACAAAACGAATTAAGCAACTTCAATCATACAAAATCAACACACACAAATAGCACATCAACAAAACCACAACAAACACTACAAATTACTAAACAGAAAACACTCAACAATACTCCTAAAACAAATTTAGTAAACTCGTCTGCAAACAACAGTAACCAGATTGCAGAAAATGAGAATCCATTTAGCGATGACATTTTCTTCAATTACACACCAAATGAAAATTCAGATAAAAATATGATAATCGATCAAAACATTACTCAGGAAATGATTATAAATGATATAAATGAAGGATTGGGATTAAATAGCCCACCAAAAATAAATACAAATAACCCAAATAATGAAGATTCACCTTGTACAAGAATATACAACAATTTTCCAGAGTTAAGTACTATAATAACACCAAAGACTTTTAAAAAAACAATGCCTAATCAGGCTAGCTAAATAAAATTTTGATTATGGATTTAGGCCTAAACATTACCCTTCTGCAGTGGAATATTCAGGGTTTCGTCAACAACAAGTATGCTTTAGAACAACTAGTAGCCAGGCACCAACCAAATATAATAGCGTTGCAGGAAACGCATATTATTGACAAAAACTTACATCTATTACACCTACCCGGTTACAAAATTTACCATCACAATAAAAGTTACAACTATGCAAAATCGGGAATTGCCCTACTAATCAGGAGCAACATAAATGTGACTCAACAGTCTAAATCTTCTGGAGACTTATTGTTTCAATCTGTCATCATAAGATGTGGCAAGCAATTACAGATAACAAATATTTATAAGGAACATGATTCCCGATTGACGGAGACAATAATAAACAATTTATCACTCGCCAGTAACACACATCATCTTATACTTGGAGACTTAAATGCTCAAAATGTCTTGTGGGGCTCGGGTTTAAGTTCTTCCGATGGGAAAATGTGGGAGGACTTTGCTGATGATAGAGGCTTGGTTGTCTTGAATGATGGATCTCCGACTTTACTCAGCACTAGATGCACACTCACTGCCGTCGATGTTTCCATGTCTAGCGTGGACTTGGCCCCACAATTAGCTTGGGCTTGCTTACCCATGCCTGAAGTTGGAGATCACTTTCCTATTAAAATTACAAATAAAATGGAAAATATTAAAAAACGTTTTACAGGTCGTTTTAAGGATGGCAGGGCAAATTGGCACCTCATTCGGGAGAAAGCAACCCAGGTGGCCGAAGACTTCAAGAGGACAGAAAACATCAACAAAGAAGCATCATTAATTAAACGAATTTTTAGAAAAACAGCTAATGAAACTATTCCCCTCAGTCGTCCACCACCGAACAAAAATAATCCAGTATGGTTTAATTCTGAAATTGCAAAACTCATCCGACTAAGACAGCAAGCTTGGAAGTTGTTCAAAAGACATCGCAACCAAGTTAACTGCTTAGAGTATAAAAGGGCATGTGCCAAAGTAAAAAGGGAAAGCAAAATTGCGAAAAGATTAACTTGGGAAAATTTCCTCAATTCCTTAAATCCATTAATGGATGTTTCAATTTTGTGGAAAAAGGTAAACAACTTAAGATCTGATAGAACCAGTAACTTTCCAACTATTTGCACCAACAACAATAATGTATCCCACCCTAAAGAAATAGCTGACCACTTTTTTTGGAGTTCGCTTAGTGCAGATCAGGCTTTTGAAACTGAAATTATAGAAGCAAAGAAAAATCTTAAAATTGACACGTTGCCAAACCTTTGCTGCTATCATACAAGGATGAATCGCAAAGTTAATATGATGGAACTAAATGAAATTATGAAAACTCTGAGGGGTTCAACGCCTGCAAATGACAAAATCACATATTCTATGGTAAAAAACGCGCCAGGTGATCTAAAAAACCGCCTCTGCGACTTATACAACAATATCTTAAACAGTGGTGTCTACCCACACGACTGGAAAACGGCTATTTTAACACCGATACCTAAACCTGGAAAGAATCCAAACAGCTTAGAGGGATACCGTCCAATTTCCCTTTTTCCGGTACTTTCGAAAATATTTGAAAAAATTCTGGCAAAACGCTTTTGGAAATATACGAGGGAAAATATATCTAAAAAGCAGCACGCTTTCTTGCCAAGACATGGGGTACACACCATATGTCACCGTCTGGAGGAAACCTTGCGGTACAATCTAAAAAATAGGAAACACAGTGTAGTCATATCAGAGGATATTGAAAAGGCATTTGATAGAGTGGTTTCAACGTACATATTACTCGAGCTGAATGAGTGGGGCATCCACAAACAAATTCTAAAGGTCATAATGTCTTTTCTTGAAAACCGTAAAATCATTGTAAAAGTTCATGGCTACTTCTCTTCATCCCATCCTTTGGATAATGGAATTCCTCAGGGGTCTCCATTGTCGGTGGTGCTTTACACCATTTACGCGAATTCTTTGGCCAAAGCTGTTGAAAATCTGCCGGGGATAGACTATGTTGGCATTTATGCTGATAACATTTTCGCTGTTGCATCCGGAAAACCTGAAGTAGTTGAAGCAAATTTAAACAATTTAGACACCAGAGTTCACAACTGGGCAAAAAGTCGAGGAGCGGTGGTGCCCGCTGGAAAAACCGAGCTACTGCATGTGTGTAGAAAAAGGGATTGTTCCCCTACAACATTTTGCATAAGAAATGAAAACCTGGAGGTGGCTGAACATTTGCGAATTTTGGGTATTCATTTCACAAGAAACTTAATTTGGAACACTCATGTTAAATACCTTTTAACCAAATTAAGTAAAACAAATAATCTATTAAGGCTTATTTGCTCGCGTGGTAAAGGGCCACATATTGAGACAGCTCTCAACATCTGCAGGTCTTTAACTTCCGGTATAATTTTGCATGGCATAACAATTTATGGATGGACATCAAAAAGAAATATCGCTAAGATCGAAACCTCACTCAACAAGTGCTATCGATCAGCCTCAGGCCTTTTACGAGCGACTCCCATTAAAGCTTTACAAACGGAAGCAAATTTTTCAGATTTCCAGCAACTTCTGGAAAAAACCTCTGTTGGGCTGATCTCAAGATCTATTACCATAGCATTGGATGGACTGCATGAATTGTTTTGGAAACATATTAACAATCCCTCGGCCAGTTATATATGCTCCATTTCTAAGATTATTTGTTTGTTAAGGAAAAACAACATTGCTTTACCTTCTAAACCGATCAACTCTAAAGGCGCAGGCGCAAGAGTTTTGGTTGATGACAGCCTACGAGCCTACAACAAAAACACCATTAACCCAATATGTTTTAAGAAAATGTTGGGGGAAAGAATTTCAGTTCACTCACCAAACACAACACTCTATACGGACGGTTCGTACCGTAATGGAAGGACATCGTATGCGATTGTCGAACAAATATCACCTACCATTTTTGAAGGTATTAGACAGGCGCGACTACCAGATCACAGTGGAATTTTTATTGCCGATATTGCTGCAATAAGGTGTGCAATAAAATTCTCTGTAGAGCAGGAGGAGAAAACATTAATTTGTACGGACAGCCTAAGCGCCACCAGGGCTCTAATGAAGAACAATAATGGAGCATATAATGACATGCTTTATCATGATAATAACAGCAATATTGTTATACTCTGGATTCCATCACACATCGGTATTCAGGGGAATGAATGTGCCGACAACGCTGCAAGGGGAGCACTAGACTTACCTGAAGTTACTGAGACGCCATGCTTTCCTAAGGCTTTATCAAATCCTTTTAAGGCAATTCTAAGACAACAGAACCCTACACCTAGGCGACCCAAATTCAATGAAAACCTTAGCAGAAGTCAATGTATTATGTTGGCGAGATTGAGAGTTGGTAAGGCTGTGTTTAATACCAAGCATTACTATGAACGGACAGATCCACCAAGATGCAACCTATGCGATGTTAATTTATCTATCACTCACATTTTGGCGGAATGCCCAATTTCCAAGATGGACGAACCTTTAGAGAAGATGCTGGATTGTGCGGCAAGCAAAAACTTACCCAGAATACGGGAAAGTTTGCGAAAACAGAATATTCAGGAGATTTAGGCCAAATCTTATAACAAGGAACATAAAAATAACAAATAACATAAATACATTTACTATTTGAATTTTTACTTTATGTTAATTAATCATTAATTTTGAACATTATTTAATGTAAGATCTTTTTGGGCGCATATGGTCTGGTTACCCGGCGTCTTTTTAAAATATATTTTATAAATTTACTTTGTAAAATATATTGGAAATAAATAAATAAATAAATAAATACACGGTAATTTTTCCAAAACCAATCAATAAATAAATATCATCGAAGTTGTCTCTTATTATTCTGCAACATAGTGCATGGCAAAATAAAGCAATTAAAACAAGTATATTTTAAAATATGCAACACAAATATGCAATATATGAAAAAATATGCATTCAAAGCAAAATATGCAAAAATATGCACTAAGAAATCATCGATGTCATTTTACTGCAAATTTCTTGATTCGTAAAAATACATAGTATTACGTAATCTTAGACTTACGACAACAAATATGCATTTGCATAAAAATCCGGTTCTACATTATTACTAAAAAATAAAATTGTTTAACATTTCCAATGAAAAAAGTGATTTTATTCCTGAGGTTAACATATTGTGAGTATTACAGTATCGAGGGTGTGAAATTTTGGTTATGCATGTAACATACCGTCGAAAAGGTTAATTTGTATCGTTTCTCAGTATGTTTTATTATTAAGGTTTTAACACACAAATAGGAGACAATTCAAAATAGTTCGTACGCTAACAATTGAAAAAACCTTGTCTTAAGTTAAAAACATTTATTTTTATAGATAACCCACTCTCATTCCACTCGCACCCTACTAAGCAACCAAAAGGCTCTTAAAGAAAGACATAAGCTTTATTTTATTGGAATTTTTTTTTCGAAAGATTGAAGAAATAGCTATTTAACTATTTGGTACAAATTTTGCTGAGACCAATAAGTAACATGAATGAGAAAAAACACCTGTTTGGCCAAAATGTAAAATGTTGGCCCCTCTAACTCAGAGAGTTCTTAACCGATCTTGTTGAAAAATTATATCTAAGCTACTATCCTATATGACTAACCTTGATCCAAATTTAATTCCGATCGGAAGACATCGGTTTCAAAAGTTGGTTCACTTGAAATGAAATCCCCCCTACATATACATATACAGATAAAGAAAAATGTTTGAAAAAACTTAAAAAAAATTGTTTGATTTTAACCTCTTAAAAGTTAAAATTTCGAAAAAGTACCATATTTGCATTTTAATTTTTTAGATAAGTTACGAAGGTGATAAATTTTTATTTTTATGTTTATTGGCTTAAGCATAGATGGGGTGACAAAAAAGTTCCAAATTGCAGGTTTTACCCGTTTTCTCCCCAAAAGGGCCCAATTTCAAAAGGGTACCAGACACATTTCCGTTTATTCTGTTAAGTAGCAACAATAAGTATTGAATTTGTTTTATCTATTGTAGTTTAGGAGATATGAGGTAAGCAAATTTGCACATTTGTGTTTTTTTTTTTTTGCATTATTTATTTAATGAATCTTCATATATTAAATATGAACTAACAATAACACTGTGCATGAAATTGACACTTTTTTCGTGACAAGCCGGGCACGTGGCGTTTTAACATAATTCGGGGACGCTGAATCCAGTGGTGCCCGCGGTTTTTTCAGATTGGCTCTGGTTTTCGAGATATACCGTTATTTCGAAAATGGAGGAGGTTGCACAACATATATTCGCGTAACTCAAAAACGGTTTAGTTTATTGAAATTACTAAAAAAAACCGATATTCCGCAATAAAATTTCATTTCAGAAAAGTAAAACTCTTTTTCTAATATGAGTAGTTGTTATTGAAACATAATTTTTTTTGTGTTTACTGGTAAGTTTAGCTTCAATTTATGTAATAAGCCTTCATGCCAGACTTTATCAAAAGCTTGAGAAACATCGATGAAGAGAGCGGAACAATATTTTTTTTCTTCAAAGGCTTTTCTTATTGCGTTTTCTATACGATGGGTTTGTTCAATTGTGCTGTGTTCTCTTCTAAAGCCGAATTGGTGGTTAGGAATATATCTATTGTCATTTAAAATTGGGGTTAATTTTGACGCTAACAGCTTCTCAAACAGCTTTGATAAATTAGAAAGTAAGCTTATAGGCCTATATGACTCAACTTTTGTGTGATCCTTTCCAGGTTTAGGTATCATGGTGACTAAGGAGACCTTCAACTTTTGAGGATAGTATTCAAGGCGTAAAATAGCATTAAAAATTAAAAGAATAATTTTCTTTGCTATGCTGGGTAGCTCCAAAAGCATTTTCATCACTAATGAAACAAGTACCTTGTATGAATCATATTTTTCTTTAAGTGTTATATATGGTAAGAGTTGGACACCATCAATAGTATGTACACACTGCATTTACCATTTAAACAAGTGGGGAACAAATGGAGACGCCATGCCATTTGGTGTTCCAATGATTTGGAGAGATCCCATAGTTCATGTTGAAGATGAGTGTTATGCGTGCACAAATTATACAGCGGGTATGAACAGAAGAAAAATGACTTATATATCTTATACTGAAACAACATATGCTCGATTTCCGCTGCCACATTCTGATGAAATTCCTGTTCCGGATAGCCAAATACCAACAGAACATATTCCCTCAATAATTCATTCTGTTGAAGCGGGTGGGCCAGCTACTTCAATGTATGAACCGTAATGCATCACGGTTCTATGCAGTCACAATGAAATCACGCAAGATCGTCTGGATATAATGGTACGGCGTCTAAAATTATCTCAAAGACAGAGCATTCTCTTAACAAAAGAGCTAAAACGAGCTAATATTTTAGCACCAGGTGTACAATTATAAGGGGCTATCAATTGCCATAATCAATTGAGAATAATTCTATCGCGTATTGTACTGACATCCGTGGCTTGGTTTTAACAATGCAAAATGAATATAATCCTGGAGATTGGCGCTTATTCATTGATTCTTCCAAAAGTAGCTTAAAAGCAGTGCTACATGTGCACTAAGCACAAATACTAAAGAGACATACGCATCAATGAAAAAAATAATACAGTTAATTAAATATGAAGACCATAAGTGGAAAATATGCGCAGATTTAAAAGTGGTAGCTCTGGCATGCAATTGGGCTATACTAAAAATATGTGCTTATGGAATACGCGTTTCGATGGCGACCAGTACAATACACGGGATTGGGCTTTACGTGAGGAAAGCAGATTGCATAGAAATAATGTTATTGAATTACCACTTGTGCCGATGGAAAAGATTTTGCTCCCTCCACTCCACATCAAACTGGGTATTGTAAAAAATTTTATAAAAGCATTGAGCCCAGATGGTGTTGCTTTTACCGAATTGCGCCGAATTTTTCCACGATTAAGCGGCATGAAAGTAAAAGAAGGTATAAACTGTAACTACTTTATTAAATTAGATTTATATTTCATATCATAATGTTTTTATTTTAAAGGAATTCTTAATGGACCGGACATTCGTCGTCTTATGAAGGACCATCAATTTGAGGTTGCATTGAATAATATCGAGCTATTGGCCTGGAATTGTGTGAAATCAGTAATAGAAAATGTATTAGGAAATCATCGGTCTGAAAACTGGCGAATTTTAATCAAAAATATGCTAACCGCATTTAATAACTTAAACGTTAGAATGTCATTGAAAATACATTTTTTGCATTACCATGCCGAAAAATTTAATGAACAATCACCAGCCGAGTCTGATGAACATGGCGAGAGATTTCACCAAGTAACAGCCAGGCTCGAACACTGGTATAGCGGCAAACAACTTGATTCGCTATTAGGGGATATTTGTTGGAATCTGCAGGAGGAAGAAGAATAAATTTCTAAATAAAAACTTTAACTTTAACTAATTAACAACAAAAATAAATGTTTTAAAATTTTTAAGTTTGGTTAATTTAAAAAATAAAAAAATTTCATCTATTATGAAAAAATTAAAAGTTGTAGACAGACTTTAATCACTTATAGCTTATTTTATTTGGAACTTTTTTTATATGCGTAGAACCCTAGCCTTAAATTTGGCACCTGCAGCGCCTAGGATGCCCCTAGATGGGTCAAATGTATGACCAACCCCACTTTATTTTTCATCTCAATCATTTATTTCTAACATACCCACCCGCTATCTCCATTCCTTAAGGGGCTTCTATACAAAATGTTCAATGCAGACTAGAAATACATTGAAGAAAAAGTCCCATAAATGCCCAGGAGTTGCCCCTAGGATGATAAAATGTATGACTGGCCTCCATTAGTTTTTTGTTCTTAACATTTTCTCAAATTATACATTCCCTTTATCACCATCCCTTAGGGGGCTCCCATACAAATATTGCGTTTTATGAAATTCTTAAATTAATTAAAATTTGTCGACAAATTACTGCTCTAATATTTTGGATGGTCGTTTAACTGTTTTTTTTATTGCTTGTAGAAAATTTTCGTATTTATAAGCCGAGAAGTCTTGAATGAAACCAGCTTCCTTTACACATTGAGTGATATGAAGAATGTTGTGTACATTATATGACAAATATTTCTCTGAATACAGCGACTTAAATTTAGCCACGAAACTTTCGAACATACGTTGAATGAGGTCTAGGTTCTTTAGATGTGTAGTTTTCGAGAATAACATTCTGTATCCGCAATGAATTAGTAGCAAATGGTTAAAAATATCAGATGGCACAATGTCATGAAACAGTACAATTACCGAATATAGAATGAAAAATCTAAATTCAACAGATTTCCAACGGCAAATTTCAGAAAAATCTCTCGGTTTTCTGGCAAATTCACATGGAATATAAGAATGAAGTTGCGCAACACGGATTGAAAGTTCCGTTTTAGCTTGCTTTGTAAGCTTGAATTTTGAGCATTTGTTGTTGAGAATCAAGTTGAGAACCTTTCTAACAACACCTAAATCAATAGTATGCATAGGATCGATGGGGAACTGCGAAACCATTCCTATTCCCAGTAATTCCAGTTCTGATTTTTGAGTTTTCAAGTAGGGTTGATGATGAAATAAATCTGCTCTATTAGAAAAATCCAGATCCGTTCTTAACCCTGCTATTGTATCACTATATGCTACCACATTTTCAACACGGCGTCCTACTTGAGTACATTTGGAACATCCGTGGAACGAATTGTGACCCAATACTCCCGCAAGAAATGCACGCGCTGGCGCATCACAAACGAACACTCCAATTTTGAAGTTAATAGAGCAATTCTCATTTTTCACGCCTTCCTACATTAACATTTTAACTTCTGCTACAAAGTCGTGTAAGTAAACATCTACACTATTTGGTTTACGACCTCCAACGTATGGCCCTATTAAAAAAACTGACGAATTTTCGACGTTCGCGAAGTGACCTAAAATAGGCCATAGTGACACTGAAGAACTCTTAAAAAATGGAAGGCCATCAATGCCGACATTAAGCACCAATTCCTTGTAATTCTTTAAAAGCAGGCTGTTGTCATCTATAAATTTTTTAATTCCAATGTGAATGTAGGTTCCCGGAGCTACCGTTCTTGTGTTAAGTTGTACCTTGGTTTTCACTAACGTGTTTTCGCATAGTGGAACATCAAGATTTTGCTCATGTAATCCTTTTAATAGAGCGCGTGTTGCACTTGTTGAGGGTCGAAATTCTAGATACCAGTCGGCCAATACATCCTTCAATGCGGGCTTTTGAGTTTCTCTTATTAAAGGCATTTCAATATCTGCGCCTTCAAAATTGTCCGTAGACGATGTTGCTCCATTATTTAATACTTCAACACTTTTATTGGTTTCCTCGACTTCTCCATCAATAAAATCACTAGACAAAGTCATTTCTTTTCTTTCCCGAGCTGCCAAACGTCGTAAATGACGCTTACTAAATCCTTCCAACATATTTATAATTTTTTTTTAGTAATAATAAATAAAAATTAATTTTGTAAAACAACGCGTGCTTTTTACCTCAAAACTATGAACACTTTCGAAGTTTTTCTTGTTCTTCTTCTTCTTGTTTTCTATTGACAGCCAACCATCACACACTTTGTACATTAAAAAGTAAGCAACAGCGTCTACGCCTAGGATACTTTGTACAATGAGAAAGTGTGTTACACACAATTCTATACCACATTCAACTTACTTTCTCTCTGACTGTGTACATACGTATTGTACATTGTACAATACAAAGTAAGTTAAAGCAAACTCTGTGTCACTCTTTGGCTTACAATTCTCACTACTCGGAAAATTCGTAACTGGGTTGTGAATAAAATCAAAAGTTGCAAACAGATTTTAATCATTTATGGCTTGTTTTGTTTGTAGCTTCGTTTTTTATAAGTCTGAAGCCTAGCTGCATTTTTTAATTTTTTATGAATTTTTAAAAAACAAAAATTTCGAAATTTTGATAAAAAAATTTATTTTAATATGTATTTATGGGAAACAAGGCCCATCTATCAGGTCTGCTTACTTGTACAAAAACAAAAAACGATTCTTTTTAGTTGTCAAAAATTTACTACCCCATATACAAAGCAAAAGGAAAAAAGGTGTATGTGTGGCATACCATAAACGTAAACAAACGTATACATGCACATGTAAGCAAAATGTAAACAACTTTAGACAACTAAAAAGAACATAAACAATGATCATCAGGCTTCTTGCGCAGACCTTTTCAATGGGCCTTGATGGGAAATATGTACATACATATCGCCCTAGTTCCTCTAAAGGGAGTAAACTAAAAATTTAAAAATTTTTACTTTTGCAAGAAAATTGTACAAATTGGTCGTATCTACACACTGTTAAAATCTTTATTCAATACCTATAGTATTAAATGTAATATCTCTAGTATTTTACCAAAAAAAAAAAAAAAAAATGCAGTGGTAACCTACACGTTTTTGAAATCGATTTTAATACCGATATTGAGGTGCGATTATTCGATTTCCAAATCTTATTCAAAAAGTCGATCGAAAATCGATTTTGGAATTTATTCCCTAATAAATTAAAATTTACTTGTAGTTACGTACATCATTCGCACGTTATTCTAACAATATTTTTTGGGTTTAATTACAATTAGGGTCGAAAAGTACAATTTGTTCACTGAATTAACTACAGTTTTGAAAATGTAATTTATCGTCCCTGGACAAAACTATCGTATCTACGGGATTTTCTAAAGAATTTGAAAATAAAATTTTTATTATTCTAAAAACAGTTAAATGTTGGACTTTTTGACACTACCTTTTGTTAAGATCAGCTGCACTTTTTCTTAGATTTCTGAACCTAGAACGTTTCTGATCAAGTAAACTCCATAAATTCAACATGTAATTTACTGTACAACATCTCCTCCACAAACTTGTTTTTTATAAATATTTATAATAAGGAATTCTTAGCATTTCCAATGATTCAGCCACATATTATTTATAGAATATTTTTAAATATTTTTAAAGTACTGGCATGATTCATTTGAAATTACACTTTAAGTCTGAGTTCATATCCTAAAAATACATAGAAGACACATTAAATAACGTTTTAAAAAGATACTTTTTAATGCAGAAAATCAGGTTTTTATCACACAAACAAACACCCCACAAAAATTAAATATAAACAGCTGACTATTTTTCCATTGCATTATAGGAAAAAAAAACAATTTAAAATAAGCCAACAATAAAATAAATATCTTTTTTTTTTTATTGTAATTCATAAATTCTTTACACGTATTAAAATATTTGTAATTACAAATAAATCTCTTGCTAGAGCTTATGAAAAATTTAAATTTTTGCTCTAATAAGCACCCACCTGTTTCAATAGACGAATTTGTCTCAGAATATTGTCACAACATGTACAAAAATAAAGAAAACAAAGAACACAATAAGAGGGACTTTTTCTTTGGTTTTTTACATTTGGCCACCATGTGAATAGATTCTTTTATATTTTTTCACTTTTTCATATAGTTTTTTGCAATTTCAACTAAAATATGTTTGGTAATTTTTGTTTCACAAGAGTTTTTTTATTTTTTCACAAATATTGTATCGAAAATATGCACTAAACGGATGAGGTCACGAAACAAAAAACAATACAAAGCAAAACCAATAAGCAGTGTTCCCATTTTAGCATTTTTTCTGATAGATTTAGCAGAATGAGTGGGGAAATTGCACATTTTTTTAGAAAAAATAAAAATAAAATATTAATATTATTTCTTTTTTCGTTTCTTTTTTTTCAATATAATAAACCTTTTTTTTTTAATATAATTTTCAATGAAATATATATATATTAAAATTACGTTTTATTTAACAGATTTTTAGCATATTTTTTAGGAAAAATTTAACATATTTTTAGAAAATTTAAAGTATTAAAAATTTTATGTTATCTTAGCAGATTTTTAGCAAATTTTCTTCATTTTACGATTTAGCAGATGTTTTTTTTTTTGGAGTTTTGGCATATTCTCATCAAACAGTTATGGCAGCACTGCCAATAAACAGATATATTTTAAAATTGTCTCGCCTGCGTATAGATGGCGCTATTTTCTGTATACCGAAATTTACTTCCAATGAATGGGAAAGCGAAAATGAAAACAAAAATTAAAAAAAATTATGTATATAACAGTAAACAAACTACAATCTCGACGGCTTGCGACAAGCCACATAAAGTAATGCATATGTTTATCCATTGAACAGCATGACTTATAATAAAACAACACGTTTAATTGAAATTGGTCAAAAAAGTATTAATAGAACAAATTTTTAGTCAAATTTATTAAAAATGCGTATATATGTACAAAATAAGAATTTTTTTGTTCACTTCGTTGTTATTTATATATTGATTCAGTTGAAACTGAAAACTCTCGAAGCATTACTTATCAATAGAGATAACATGCATATAATGTGTTTTGGCCCACGCTACCCTGAATTTTAAAAATAAAATGTTAATACTGCTTTTTACTAGTTTTTATTATTCCTATATATAGCCTTATAGGAACAACAGGATGTTCCTATAAGGTGCGTAGGGCCGTAAAATTTTCTTCTTTCATTGGGGTTTCATTGATCATTTAAACTTCGGATGATTGCTAGCGCAGCTAGCTAAGCCTACCAGACAGGCATGGAGAACATCCGAACACATATGGCGAGCCGGTTGATGCAAAAACAGACGACCGCTTAAAGATGTACCAAATCGGCAATAACTTTTGATTTTTCATGGCGCCAATGACTCTCCATGTCATTTCAAGTATCATTGACACTCAGAATTGAGATGGAAATCGGTGCAACCCGATATTCCTTCTCTCGAAACCACTGACTGTCTGCGACTGCATAAAGCAGTTATCCCGCATATCTGTGGGACTTACTCATATCCGCAACCTGTGGCGAGTCCACTAGCATTCAGCTAGTATGCTTTCTATAAGCTTTTTTAAACATTTTTAAAAAGTGAAGTTATGTTAAATTTTAATTTGAAAGTCCGTTTTTGAAGGCAAGCAAAAGCTTTTTATGTCTCTTATTAAAATTACTTTGATAGAAGTTTGTTTTGGTATCATACTTGCTGGTTTTTTAGAAAGATATACAATTTGGCGTACAAATATTAATATATAATAATAAATGCCTATTTCTTTATAAGTAAGTATGTGGTACACAAAAAATTTCACTTCTCACCAATCTCAAAAAAGTGCAATGTAAACGTTCTAGATTTTGTTGAATATTTCAAATCAAATGTATACATACTACTAGTATACTAGCTTTCGTGGTAATGTGAAGGACCTATTAATAGAAAAGTTTATGACTGTTAGTCACACATGGGTTAAAAACGCTGCCAGCGCTTAGTACGTTCAAATACAACACTGAATTTGTTAGTTTCTTTCACATATTCTTTCACAACATGAAGCCAAAACGTGCGTTTGAAAAACCAAAATCTTTAAAAAATCGTTTAGATGAAGAAATTGAACAATTACGGGCTCAATACGAAACAATTTCGACCGAAAAAGATGTAATCAAACGTTTCCAAGATTTTCCACTCTCACAAAAAACTCTAAAAGGTCTAAACGATGGTAAATTCACACAACCCACGGACATTCAGCGCGAAAGTATTGGCCCTTGTTTGCAAGGCAAAGATGTTTTGGGTGCTGCAATTACTGGAAGTGGTAAAACTTTAGCATTTCTTATACCGGTAAGTAGGTAATAAAATGTTAATGTTGTATAAATTTAATGTTTTTTTTTTAGATTTTGGAACACCTTTACATGGCAAAATGGTCCCGGACGGATGGAGTCGCCGCAGTTATTATATCGCCCACAAGAGAATTAGCATATCAGATATTTGAAACCTTGAAGAAAATTGGAAAATTTCATGACTTTTCCGCCGGCTTAATTATTGGTGGCAAAAATTTAAAGTTTGAAAGAAGTCGTATGGATCAGTGCAATATATTGATATGCACACCGGGACGTTTGCTTCAGCATATGGACGAGAATCCTTTGTTTAATGCCTCGACAATGGAAATGTTAGTACTAGACGAAGCGGATAGGTGCCTTGATATGGGCTTTGAACAAACTTTAAATGCTATTGTTGAAAATTTTCCTCCTGACAGACAGACCTTATTGTTTTCGGCCACCCAAACTAATTCTGTAAAAGACTTGGCAAGACTTAATCTTAAAAATCCGGTGTACATTGGGCAACCAAAAAGTGAGGGCGATATGAAGAATGCTGCAAAAGTGGTTCCCGATTTACTTCAGCAAAATTATGTTATCGTTGATCTTGAGGACAAAATAACAATGCTGTGGTCATTTATTAAAAATCATCTGAAACAAAAAGTTATAGTTTTTCTGTCAAGTTGTAAACAGGTTAAATATGTGTATGAGATATTTTGCAAGCTAAGGCCTGGTACAAGTCTACTAGCGTTGTACGGAACGCTTCACCAAGATCGTAGAATTGCTATTTACAATGATTTCGTAAAAAAGAGTAATGTAGTACTATTTGCAACTGATATAGCCTCACGTGGACTTGACTTTCCTTCGGTTAATTGGGTCGTTCAACTAGACTGTCCTGAAGATGTCACCCAATATATTCACCGTGCTGGGCGATCAGCACGTAATAAGACACGTGGTGAGTGTCTTTTAGTTCTAATGCCCTCAGAAGAGGAAGGTATGATTGAGGAGTTAAATCGTAAATTCCTCAGCATACGAAAAATACAAATAGACCCAAAAAAACTGTTTTCACCGCGTGCAAAAATTGAAGCTTATCTGGCGCAAAACTCAGAACTGAAAGCATCAGCCCAGCGTGCTTTTGTATCGTATATAAAATCGGTCTTTCTAATGAAAAACAAAACGGTGTTTAATGTTCTCGCCTTAAATTTTGATGGATATGCAAAATCACTGGGTCTTGTAGTGACACCTCGTGTAAGATTCTTGGAGCGTTACTTGAAAAAGCAAAATAACAGTGATAAAAACGAGCAATGCAACAAAGAATCTGATGAAGATTCAGAAGAAGACAATGAGAAGGATGTCAAGAGTAAACAAATAAAACAATTTAAAAATAAAAAAGAAGATGGTATTCTTTTTAAAGCCTCTGATAGCAATTCCGAATCTGATGAGGATGATGATTTTATTAAAATCAAAAGAGTCGATCATGAAATATTGGATAACCAGCTAAGCAATAATGATGAAGACCTGCCACCTCCTGTGCTAAGGAAAAAAGAAAAACTTGTAACAAAAGCTGCGGTCGCCAAAAAGGTTCTAAAGAAAAAATTGCAAATGAACGATAAAGTCAAATTTGATGAGGATGGTGAAGAAGTCATAGATCCACGCAAACAATTACAATCCGAATTGGCTAAGGAGTACGAGAACAAAGATTTACCTTCGGGGGGTATAGACATTGAAATGGCTAAACAGTTGTTAAAAGAGGAAGACAAATACGACAAACAACGTTTTAGAGAACTAGTAAAACTAAGACATAAGGCCCTTAAAGAAAAACTTAAAAAGCGGGACGAAAGCAAGGATGAGGGTATGGAGAATGAAGATAGTGGCGATGAGGATGTCGATAGTGGTGATGATATGGGTTCAGTTGATTTATCATGGTTGCCTGATCCATCTAAAGTTTACAACAAAGATTCTAACTCAGACTTGGAATCTGGCAACAGTGAAAGTGATTCCAGTTCTTCACAAGTAAAACGCACACAAGAAAGTGAAGACAGCAGTACTGAAGGAGAAGAAGCTGCTCACGATTTTAAGGAACCTTTAGCGAAGAAGTCTAAAGTAACTTCAAAATTAACACTAAATGATGCAGAAGTTATTGCTGCACAATTGTTGGCCAACTCTATGTAATTAGTATCCTCTTTAGTTAAACTTGTTTTTTTTTTTTTTTAATAAATTTAAAACAAATAAATAAATATACACATATCGCACTTTATCATAAAGAGGGTATTAACTCAAAATTTAAAACTTTTCAGTAAAAGCAAACAAATTGTTAATTTCATTACCAAAAATTAGACAAAATAGCATGATTTTACAGCGGGTAGATATAAGTATAACGTGTCAATTTTTACCAAAAAGTGAAACAAAAAAAATTTTTAATTTTCCATTTATGATCAAGTGCGATATGTTTATATCATTATTATCAGCCCAATTAAGCATAAAAATTACCCAAGATTTTTCCCCTTATGCTTTATGCTATTAAAATTCAATTGTAAAAATTGGAAAGGGGGAAAAAAACTCCCGGGGAATTTGTATTCATAATTGGGCTGTATGTATTTTTTAGGGATGTGAAATTAACCGATTAAACAAAATTATTAATCGATTAATTTTTATTTTAACTAATCGAAATTATTATGACTAATTTTAATCAGAAATTTTAATAATTAAAATTTGAATATTTTTTTTATTTTTTTCTTCGTTTTATTAGATGTAGACTAACAAGATTTAAATTATTTGAATTTTTTCTTTATTCCATGAATTTCTTAATGCTTTGCACTTAGTTTGCATATGTACTATGTAGTTAATAAATGTTTGAAAAATATGAAGGGCTTATTGTAATAATTAGCCACTCGAATTGTAATGCGTTTTTTCTATAGCCATCATAACATCCACTTAAAAAATAGAACTACTTTTATTTTCCACGCGATGCTCTTTTCATTGTCTGCCGTATGCGTCTTCCAAGCTGCTTTTGGCATCTTTGTATATTTCTGCGCTATACGTAGGTAATTGCAGTGGCAATTAAGTTAGGGTCAAAAAGAATTCTTTGGTTTAGAAAATGCAGAGGGTTTCTTTTTTGTTTTTAATAGAAATAATCGTAAAAAACGATATAATTTATAGGAACGTATGTGTATGTGTGTTATTTTTAAAAAATTATGAATCAAACGTTAAAATTATTTAAAATATAAAGTAGAATTAAAGTTAAAACGAATGAAGAGTTAAAGTATTTGTAAAATTAATTTACATCATGCCACCCATACCACGCATTCCTCCAATACCGCCCATACCAGCGGGGAAATCTTCATTAGGCAGTTCAGTAACAACAGCTTCGGGTGTAGTCAACAAGGAAGCAACACCAGAAGCGGTGCGCACAACCTATTAAACAAGATTTCGCAATTAACGTTAGTAAAAATAAAAAAATGAATAGTGGTAAAGTCGCATTACCTTTGTGTAATCAATGATACCCTTTTCGATGAGGTTACCGTATTCACCCTTTAATGCATCGTAGCCCCAGTCACCTTCCTTGTTTTCAACCTTAGCAACAACCATGGCACCATCGACGCCAGCGTTCTTGGCAATGGTCATGCATGGCATGCGTAGAGCTCGGCGAACAATATCAATACCCATGTTTTGGTCTTCGTTTTGTCCCTTGAGGGCATCTAATTTCGGAATGCAACGCAAAAGAGCAGTGCCACCACCGGGAACAATACCTTCTTCAACGGCAGCGCGTGTCGCATTAAGAGCATCATGTACGCGGTCTTTTTTCTCGTTTACCTCTACTTCACTAGAGCCGCCAACACGCAACAAGGCTACACCGGAAGCTAAACGTGCCAGACGTTCTTGCAATTTCTCCTTTTCATATTCGGAAGTGGTTTCTGCGATTTGATCCTTGAGTTGGGATACACGACGGTCAATGTCTTCCTTCTTGCCCTTTCCCTTCCACCACCTGGATAACTATCTTGCCGCGATGTGGTGGCTTAAATGCCTACCTACCTACCTTGGTGATAACAACTTCACCAACTTTGCCGAGGTCATTGACATTGACATCTTCCGCCAGAGGCAATAGCCATGTCAGTGATTGTCGATTTACGGTTGTCACCAAAGCCGGGAGCTTTGATAGCAGCTACTTGGAGACCAATCTTCAAACGGTTAACAACCAATGTGCTCAAAGCTTCACCATCAATGTCTTCAGCAATAATAAAGGTTTGCGTTGTTGGTTGGTCAATTCCAGGGCGGGAATGATGCTCTGGACAGAGGATATTTTCTTTTCTGATAAAAGCAACAAGGCATCTTGGAATTCAACCTTAGCACCCTTGGAGGAATTAATGAAGTAGGGAGAAATGTAACCTCGGTCGAATTTCATGCCTTCAATAACTTCTAGTTCATCATTTAAGGTTTTGCCATCCGTAACGGTAATGACTCCATCACGGCCGACTTTTTTCATGGCTTTGCTAATCAAATCACCAATAGCTTTGTCGCCATCAGCAGATATGGTAGCTACTTGAGCAATTTCTTCGGGGGTATTAACGGGACGAGACATCGCCTTTAAATTGTCCTTGACAGTTTCGACAGCAATCATGACACCACGGCGGAATTCGATGGGATTAGCACCATTGGAAATCTTTTCAAAACCTTTTGCAATAGCACGAGCCAAAACAATGGCGGTGGTAGTACCATCACCAGCCTCTTCGTTTGTGTTGTTTGCAACATCTTGAACCAATTTAGCACCAATATTTTGGAACTTATCCTTCAAATCAATGGATTTGGCAACTGTGACACCGTCTTTTGTGGTCTTGGGAGAACCCCGCGTTTGTTCAATTATGACATTACGACCTTAGGACCCATTGTAACGGCAACAGCATCGGCAAGAACATCGACGCCTTGCAACATCAAAGCACGGACTTCAAAAAAAATTCATTATGGAAATTTTCAAACGAAGCAAAGTTACCATGAGGTAGGTAGACAACTCCAACTTAAGTTGTAGCACATTTAGGCCGGGTTTTTGAGATGTGGATTAAGTTTAAACTAAGCTTTACGTAGTCTGAAACTCGGATATTTTCGGCGAAATGATTTTTTTTTTTAATTTTTTATTAAAGACGAACATTTTAAGCAAAACAAAGCTGTTTCGTCAAAATTTTGTGTACAAACTTGGTAATGGCAGCACAAATCTGTTTTCAGATTAACTAAACCTAGTTTAACTAAGATCTCAAATACCCAGCCTTAGAGTACAACTCAATAAAAAATGATTCAAATACACCTAAATCAAAAACCTTAAAAACAGTCGTATATTTAAGTCCAGTAGAAATACAAAGGCCAACACCACCACCTCTTAAGTTTAAACGATCATTACGAAAAAATTTATATTCAGATATCTCAACCGCTCGATTAGATGCCAATATTTTTTGGTTAATATGCGGAGTAAGCATTTAAACGAATACGCTTAACTACCTCGTTGAGGTAATTATACAAATACGTTTAACTACCTTATTGAGGTATTAAAGCGAATACGTATTTACTTACAACGTATTTATTTACAAGATACCTAAACTTTCATGTATGAAAAAAGTTAAAACATAGACATTTTTACATGCATCAGCTAAATCTAAAGAGATAGCAATTTGTTGTCTTAAATTTTATCTATAATGCTTTTTGAGATGTCCTGTCATACCCTGCTAACAGAAGCGTACTTATCCCTGCAAATAAAATTGGACCACCTGATCCATTTTGATAAAATGGACTACTCCATGGATCGGTCCGATGTAATGCAAGCATAGACCATGTTATTGTTAATAAGTGTTTGTAGTCAGACGACATGTCTTCGTTTTTTAACGACATGCTTTCGTTTTTAAACGACTTCGAAACTAATCCTCTTGAGTATACCATGGAGTAGTTTTAAAACAACTCTTTAGTGATCCAAAGGTGGGTAATTTAGTCCTCTCCTAGGACATCGTAATGTTAAATAGACCAGTACCCATGTTCTGTAACTTTAGTGGGAACTTCTTGCATCGAAAAGATGTGAAACAAAATATTTTATCGTTTCTCGAAAAGTGAGAAAAATTTGTATCTGTAACTTATGTCGAAAACTGTCAAAAGAGATTACGTCGTTACGTTATAAATGTCATAATATTGCACTCGAAGCCGATGTGTCGTTGCAGACGTTCAGAACGCCAGTAACACATATCGTTGACGGCGACCAAAATTAACTTAAAATGAAAATTTTTCAACGACGGCGGCGAAAACACAACCGTCGGAAATTGTGTAAAGAGCGACTTTAATGACATGATCAGTAAAAACTGGGATTTAATTTTAAAGGGGTTAAGTGGCAACGTTAAGGAAAAAACGCAATAGGTTATGAAAAAATGTGTACTATTGAATGTAAAAAGCTTTCCGTGCAAAAAAATGCCGGGCCAGTTTTCCAGAAATCTGGTTGCCTCCAAATTGGTCAGTAAAACTTTGGATTTAAAAAGCGCTGAATTTGAGCTTATGCCCTGGCACTTCTTAGTTTGGCTGGCATAAATCAGCAACGATTTTTACTGACCATTTTGGATGAACCCACTTTTCTCTGGAACGGCTCTGACGATTGTTTTAAAAATTGATTTATTATAATCATTAAGTGGTATTTTTCCATATTCCATTGAGCTTATGCCCTGGCACTTCTTAGTTTGGCTGGCATAAATCAGCAACGATTTTTACTGACCATTTTGGATGAACCCACTTTTCTCTGGAACGGCTCTGACGATTGTTTTAAAAATTGATTTATTTTAATCATTAAGTGGTATTTTTCCATATTCCATTGAGCTTATGCCTGGCACTTCTTAGTTTGGCTGGCATAAATCAGCAACGATTTTTACTGACCATTTTGGATGAACCCACTTTTCTCTGAAATGGTTAGGAGTATTTTATTCAAATCGATGATAAATTTTCTTTTTAAAATCGTTGCTAACTTTCATGGCCACTAGATTCCCAAAATTGTTTACTTTTAAGCCCTCAAATTCCCCTTGGTTTTATTTCCGGCGTTGCTATTATAATCGTTGCTATCTTGGCGAACGTGCAAATTTAAAGTTAAATAAAAATTTGTTTGTAAAAAAATAAAGTTTAAATGCAAATTTTGTTTTTATATTAAATTTTCCCAAGTGCCTAATGGATTTTTTTAACCTTTTTAAGATTTAAAAGTTATTTTCGGCTGAATAAACTTGCTTTTAAACATGTGTTGGAAATAATAGAGCCTCATTTAAAAAAGGGAACGTTTGTTTCAAACACAATATATTTGCAGCAACATTGCGTTTTTTTGGCCCAGGGATCGTACCAGCTCAGCGTTGGAAATTATTTCAACTTTTGACTATTCCAGCCACAAGTTTAATAATTATGTCTGATACTCTGGAAGTCATGAATAGAGAACTTTGTCCACAATGGATAAATTAAAGTTGCATTTCTTTGAAATGCAGCATTTCCAGGTGTAATTTTAGCTAAAAAAAAAAAAAAAAAAAAAAAAAAAACAAGACCACTATCTCTTCTTTAATCGCAAGGGATATTTAATTTATTAGGAAATAAGACCCTCTATAATCCTCTGGCTAGTAATGGATTTTTAACAAGCTATTCCCCCAGCTTCTCGAACTGGCACTTAGTTGTTATTTTAATTTTTTCAATTATATCCACAAAAAATGTATCAAAACACAACACAAATGAAGAAAAATATCAAAACCGGCGTAGAAATCAAAATTGCAGCCAACCATAACGTAAAATTTTTAAAACACGGCACAAAGCAGCATAAGACAACACTAAAAATGCCGACGACAAAATCAAGGGCAATTTAAGGCAACAGCAACGCCAATTTTTCTTAGAAAATACCAAACATATGTTAACAGTCATCGAAATATGGCAATATTGCCAACGGGAATACGAAATTGAAACAAAACATACAAAACGGCTTTGTTTACTGTTGACGACGCCAAATAGAATAAGGGTGATTTAAAAATACGTTCTAAATCGAAATTATTTTTTATGAATACGAAACTTAATTTATTCATTCGTGATAAATAAAACTCAAACAAACTTGTTTTGAAATCCTGGCTTGTGTTTTATTTGCGGATATAGTGAATTATAATACATAATAACAGCATATCCAGTAATCCGAATATCTCGTTAATCCGAATCAGGGTCTGCAATCATTAATTTGGAATAGCGAGCTAGCACTGTATATATATATATATATATATATATATATACATATATATATATATATGTATATATATATTAAATTTTTTAATTTGGTAATACGTTCGATATATCGATATACGATATTTTTGAAATAATAAATATCGATACTCTTAAAAAATATCGATTCGATATATTTTTTCAATTTGCCCATCCCTATTCCCGGGAGAGATGCATTCCCTTGTCTGACGCATTCCCGGAAGCAATATTAGGGATCTTTAGTTCAACAAAAGTTTTTTCGAACAAAAACTTCAATTGCACAAAAACATGCGGATTTGAGAACATCAATTTATGAATTATGCGGATTCAAAAAATTTTTCGTTTTCAATTCGCGTCGAAACCTCGAACATACCTGATTATGTAGATATCACTCCTGAAATAATTGAACTGTCGGTGGAGGGTATCAAAGCTTTGGCACAGCCGAATATAGCTCTCGAAATTGTTATGTGTGCATATTTAATACATACATATTTCTAAAACTTCATTAAAATCGGTTTGAAAGTTTGTCAGAGGCACAACTTTCCCCCTACCTCCCCTTGTGATCCTATTTTTAAAAAACTACATAGCTTATGTGTTCATATAAATGTATTTCTATCTATGATTTAAATTTCATTTAAATCGGTTTGATAGTTTCTGAGAGGCAGAAATTTCGCTCTATCTTCCCTCGTGGTCCTACGATTCGGCCTATTTTCAATAGGCTTGGTACCTGTGCCAGTAAGAACCTTTGTCCCATATTTTATCAAATTATCTCCAAAATTGCGACCTGGGGGTTACCGCGTATTTCAATTCGGAAGAAATAATTTACGAGTTCGAACAATTTGTACTGCGTATTACGATTTTCGTACTATTTGTTTCAAATGAACGGAAGTTGTTTATACTTTTTCGATACCAAAAAATCCCTTTCGAAACTCCAACTCCGTATTACGACAACAAGCGTCAGTTATGTAAAAAGCGTTAGGAAATTGTTCGAAAGATCAAGATAAATAAAAGTGTAAAACAAACAAATTAAACCTAATAATATTAGATTTTATATAAAATAAATGTTTGCTTATTTTATTATTGAAAATGTTTTAATATTTGTGGTCTTGTAATTTTAAAAAAATTACATTTTCAAAAAAAAAGCAGTTTAAAGTAATGGTTGGCTTTTTCTGTTGACTCTTCAAACCACAGGGAAATACAATAAATTTTTATTAAAAAACACATTAATAATATTTTTCACACATTGAATAGTATTTATTTGTTTTGTTGCGGGATATTTTCGTCCATTTTGGTATTGTAATAGCAGTGCTACCAACTTTCAATCAAATTTCTCATTTGTTTATAAATACAACTCTGTCATCGTTTCGAAAGAGTTACGCAGTACGGTTTAACTTTCGAATCGGAAATATCTTTCGAAAAATTTTTATTTTTCGAATCGAAATACGAGGTAGCCCCCGGTACTTTGCGCACAAAGCTACATGGACAGCCAGCCGGACGGACATCCTTAGTTCGACCCAGAAAGTGATTCTAAGTCGATCGGTATACTTTAAGGTGGGTCTAGGACCAATATTTTAAGGCGTATTATGCTCAACTGAGTTGAGTTTTGAACCGTAATAGGGGCCTAAGTTAAGGCCAAAAAGAATTTTTTGGTTTAGAAAATAAAGAGGTTTTGTTTCTTTTTTTTTTTTGTTTTAAACAAAGATTTTTTATTTCTATTATTTTTTACAACTAGCAAGAGTTAATAATCTGCGTATGAGTTAAAGATTTATTTTCATTTACATATATAACATGTAAAAAAATAGAAGTAATCGTAAAAAAACGAAAATATTTATAGGAATTAATTAATATGTAATTATAATTTGTATGCATGTACTCGTATGTGGTATGTGTGGATTTTTAAAAAATTATGATTTAAACGTTAAAATTATTTAAAATTTAAAGTAAAATTAAAGTTAAAACGAATGAAGAGTTAACAAAGTATTTGGAAAATTAATTTACATCATGCCACCCATACCGCCCATTCCTCCCATACCGCCCATACCACCCATACCAGGCATACCAGCGGGGCCATCTTCTTTAGGAAGTTCAGTAACAACAGCTTCGGCTGTAGTCAACAAGGAAGCAACACCAGAAGCATCGGTAATAGCGGTGCGCACAACCTATAAT
Source organism: Pollenia angustigena (assembly GCA_930367215.1). NCBI lineage: Eukaryota > Metazoa > Arthropoda > Insecta > Diptera > Polleniidae > Pollenia > Pollenia angustigena. Next base: position 35,210,397 of record OV884059.1, read on the forward strand.
ATAAGATTTGGCAATTAACGTTTTTAAAAATAAAAAATAAAAATGAATAGTGGTAAAGTCGCCTTACCTTTGTTGGATCAATGATACCCTTTTCGATGAGGTTACCGTATTCACCCTTTAATGCATCGTAGCCCCAGTCACCTTCCTTGTTTTCAACCTTAGCAACAACCATGGCACCATCGACGCCAGCGTTCTTGGCAATGGTCATGCATGGCATGCGTAGAGCTCGGCGAACAATATCAATACCCATGTTTTGGTCTTCGTTTTGTCCCTTGAGGGCATCTAATTTGGGAATGCAACGCAAAAGAGCAGTGCCACCACCGGGAACAATACCTTCTTCAACGGCAGCGCGTGTCGCATTAAGAGCATCATGTACGCGGTCTTTTTTCTCGTTTACCTCTACTTCACTAGAGCCGCCAACACGCAACAAGGCTACACCGGAAGCTAAACGTGCCAGACGTTCTTGCAATTTCTCCTTTTCATATTCGGAAGTGGTTTCTGCGATTTGATCCTTGAGTTGGGATACACGACGGTCAATGTCTTCCTTCTTGCCCTTTCCCTTCAACAATAAAGTGTCGTCCTTGGTGATAACAACTTCACCAACTTTGCCGAGGTCATTGACATTGACATCTTCCAATTTAACAAGGTTGGCATCATCACCGAATACAATACCGCCAGAGGCAATAGCCATGTCAGTGAGTGTCGATTTACGGTTGTCACCAAAGCCGGGAGCTTTGATAGCAGCTACTTGGAGACCAATCTTCAAACGGTTAACAACCAATGTGCTCAAAGCTTCACCATCAATGTCTTCAGCAATAATGACTAAAGGTTTGCGTTGTTGGTTGGCCAATTCCAGGGCGGGAATGATGCTCTGGACAGAGGAGATTTTCTTTTCTGATAAAAGCAACAAGGCATCTTGGAATTCAACCTTAGCACCCTTGGAGGAATTAATGAAGTAGGGAGAAATGTAACCTCGGTCGAATTTCATGCCTTCAATAACTTCTAGTTCATCATTTAAGGTTTTACCATCCTTAACGGTAATGACTCCATCACGACCGACTTTTTTCATGGCTTCGCTAATCAAATCACCAATAGCTTTGTCGCCATTAGCAGAAATGGTAGCTACTTGAGCAATTTCTTCGGGGGTATTAACGGGACGAGACATCGCCTTTAAATTGTCCTTGACAGTTTCAACAGCAATCATTACACCACGACGGATTTCGATGGGATTAGCACCCTTTGAAATCTTCTCAAAACCTTCTTTTGCAATAGCACGAGCCAAAACAGTGGCGGTGGTAGTACCATCACCGGCCTCTTCGTTTGTGTTGTTTGCAACATCTTGAACCAATTTAGCACCAATATTTTGGAACTTATCCTTCAATTCAATGGATTTGGCAACTGTGACACCGTCTTTTGTGATCTTGGGAGAACCCCACGATTGTTCAATTATGACATTACGACCCTTAGGACCCATTGTAACGGCAACTGCATCGGCAAGAACATCGACGCCTTGCAACATCATAGCACGGACTTCTGGGCCGAATTTAACATCTTTGGCATAACCACGAACGGCCAATTGACGGGCAATTGAGGAACGGGCAAGTGTAACTGGTAGACGCAACATCTACAAATATAACCAAAAAAAAAAATAATTTTTTAATTTAGAATTTTTAAGGTCTGCATTATATTAACAGATAATTAACTAAAGGACTGCTGTACTCAATATGAAATTCGTTTTAAAATGTTTAAACTAAACCAAGGCGAATTCATAAAAGTTGTTGGATGTCAAAATTTGGTTTATTATATTTTTCTGTTTTATTTATTTCTGTTGATATTGTACAATGATTTTATAAAAACAAATTGCATGTGGTACCGTGATTACCTGGAATGAATTCGCCTTGAATTTTTATTTCAAAATTCAAAATTTTCTTGTTTTAGAAATGTGCTAGCTGGCCCGGCAAACGTTGTTTTGTCACATAACTTATTTCTTTCAGATGTAACAGTGTCTGCTAGCCAAATTTTAAGAACAAATTAAAGGCTATAGTTATTTCCAGGTGTTAGCCTATTTGCCTGTCCAATTTCAAGAAAATTGATTGATAAGTTAAGATATAGGATGGCGGAGCTTTTACCCCTCTTGTTCTATTTAATGCCGTCTTCTTTCCGATGTAACAATGTATGCATGCCAAATTTTAAGAAAACCCGTTGATTAGTTAAGAAGATATAGGGAGGGGCAGCTTTTACCCCACTTGCTCTATTTCAAGCCCTAAATAATAAAAATAAAACTATATTCTGAAGTTCTTTCCAACTGTTTGCCTGCGAAATTTCAAAAAAATCGGTTGATTATTTACGAAGATATATGGAGGGGAGCTTTTAGCCCTCTTACCCTATTTCACACCCTATTCCTTATTCTCTTTCAGATGTTACATTGTCTACATGTAAAATATTAAAAAAACCGGCTGATAAGTTTAGAAGATTGTGAAGTGGGAGCTTTTACCCCTATTGCAATATTTTGCACCCTCTAGCGACATAAAATATACTCTACGATCTATTCCCACCAAACAATTTTCGGAGCGCTCCTAAATATGACTCTTAAAAGATTCTTTTTCTTGAGGGTTTTATGATTAGCCCCCTAATTAATGAGCAATTCTGATTGATTTCGGAGTCTGTAGAATTCAGGACTCCGAAAAGACTAATTTTTATGAGCAATTTGGGAGCACACTCCTAGAAAACTCTTATTTTTTGAGGGTTTTCTGAGGGGAACGGTAGCTTGTTTTCTTTTTCTTGATAATTTCAATATTTTGTGTTTGTCTGTCATTATTGTGATAATTTGGCGCTGTGGTGGTTTTGTCCGCTGAAATTTGTTTAAAATGATTATGATTTCCATGCACAAAACATATATTAATAAAACTTTTCCATTAAAAGCTAAAAAGCACAAATTTTCATATAAAATTAATACCCTAATTGCAAGAAAAATAAACACTCTTCTAACACTCTTTTTTGGCTCCGAAATCCCTCTTTTATGACTCTTTTAAGGGGTTTTTATGATTGATTTGTGAGCAAAAAGGCTCACAATTTTTCATACAAATCGTTAAATTTAGGAGTCCTAAAACGCTCATATTCAGTACAAAATTTTTTAACGGTTTCATAGGAAAACAAGCTCATATCTGAGGATTTTAGGAGATTTTTTATGAGCGTTTTGCTCATAAAAAGGAGTCCTAAAAGCCTCTTTTAGGACTCATATTGTTTGCTGGGTTCTCATACCTAACAAATACACATACAAAATTTCATAAAAATCGGTCAAGTCGTTTCGGAAGAGTTCAAAATGGAGGGCATTTTGTTGATATTTGTATGGGAATATAAATAATATATGTTTCGGAATGAATGCAGTGTTCACTAAAATGGCTATAACTCATGAACCACATTTGAAGACCGTTGATACATAAAAACCTTGGTATTCAGAGAACATCACTTACTAACACAATGCAACTTATTTTTTTATTATATACCTATAGATTCTAAATTTTTGATATCTAAATTTGTGTAACTGTCGAAATCCTGGACAAAAGCCATGTTTGGTCGATGGTCGACGTTTTGTAAAATGTTCGCCGAGATCAGCGTTGCCATTTTTCAAGATTTCCCTTTTTTGCAAGTTTTTTGAGATGCCAAAAAGTTTTTAATTTATTTAAAGTTTTTCAAGTTTTTATATGGAAGTTTTAAAAAAATTGATGTAAACAAAAACACTTATCTTAAAAATCCCAAAGATATTTATTTAGGTGCTTAAGTAATTTCAGCACTAGATTCATATAAATTATTAGATGATGAAACAGACTTAAGAGTTCATTGTTTAAAGTTTTTTAGCGTATGAATAAATCAAGAAAACTAGTGATTTTGCAGTTCTCTGATTCAAACATATTAAAAACGACATTTTTCTCTAATTTTGGTTTATTGTATTATTTGTTGAAAATGATTTTATGATGTATGTATGTATCCAGTTAGCATAGACTGTTTGTAAGACGATTGTGTTTAATACCCTGCAAATAATAGGACCGATCCAAACACGCGTGTAAAATGTAGCCCACAAGGGACTAGGACTAGTCCAAAAGTAACCCAAACGTATGGAAAAACATGGTCACCCCTATCGTGAATAATTTTTCCCCTTTTCACATACTTGCGATCATAAACAACTCCCATGAAAAAATGTAATTCAAAGAAAAATAATAACGTGAAAAAATGTTAACGGGAAAAATTCTCCTTATCGTGAACAATTTGTTCCCTCGTAATTTGTTCACATTTCCCTTAGATTTTCTCATTTTATTTTTGCTAGGGAAGATATTAAGCGTAAAAAAAGGTAGTAAGGCACAAACCGATATATTGCTCAACAAAATGCAAAACAACAGGACGATTGCCTGCGGATTTGTAAAGCGTTCGATTGACTTGGTGGAAGAATTTTGGAAAATATTTTACTACATTAAATTAAACAAGTTAGAGTGCTATATTCGGCTGTGCCGAATCTTTGATACCCTCCACCGGCAGTTCGAATGTTTAAGGAGTAATATCTGCATGATGTTATTATTATCTTAAACTGTGACGATTTGTTTTTAATTATGGTTTAAGGCGACTAAACTGTTTTCCGGTAGTAGGGTTTATATGGGGCCTAGGGTAAATTATGGACCGATCATCACGAAATTTCGCAACGTCATTTCTAGTCCTTTAAAACTGTGACGTACCAATTTCTGTTATGATAGCATTATTAATTATGGTTTTAGGTGTACTAAACTTTTTTCGGCAGTAGGGTTTCTATGGGGCCTAGGGTAAATTATGTACCGATCTTCACGAAATTTCACAGTATCATTTATAGTCCAATAAAACTGTGGCGAGCCAAAATTTGTTATGATTGCATTATTTTTTACGGTTTTGGGCGTACTAAACTGTTTTCCGGTAGTAAGGTTTATATAGGGCCTAAGGTAAATTATGGACCGATCGTCACGAAATTTCACAGTGTCATTTATAGTCCTAAAAAACTGTGACGTACCAAATTTTGTTACGCTAGCATTATTTTTTGCGGTTTTAAGCGTACTAAACTGTTTTCCCTGAGTAGTGTTTATATGGGGATTAGGGTAAATTATGGACGGATCTTCACGAAATTTAACAGCGTGATTTCCAGCCAAATAAATAAATTTTTGCAAAATCTTATCTCATTCCGTGCCTTGTTCCAGCATTTATGTTATTTTTTGTAACAAAATTATCAATTTTTTTAGGTGGTGGTTCCACATTTTGATTCATAGCTCTGGTCCTACTGAACCGATTTTGCTGGATTTCAATCCCAAACTGCTTAGGATAACTAAAAGCAATTTGGCACCAAGCTTGTTCATTTCTTTTGAGTTGTTCGAAAGTGAGCGTGTTTTCAACAGACGGACAGACAGACGGACATGGCTAAATCGACTTAGAATTACTCAAGGACCCAGAATATACATATATTCTTTATGGGGTCTGAAATGAATAATAAAAAAGTTTCACACGGAATGACAAGCTTAATCACCCCTATCGCGAATGTTATGGGAATATGATACATGGGATCAAACCTAAATTCCCATCCCCATCAAATCGGTATCGCAAATATTTTGGGAGTAAAAATTTCTATTGTGAATTATTTTTCAATGCTTTGTAAACAAAAGTCTCTATTGTGAGTAACTTGTCAGTGCCTGTATTGTGAAAGAAAAATAAACAAATAAAAGACTAATAAAAATATGATAAAATTAATAATGAATAGTGATTATCTTCATTTTCTTTATTTACACTCCTTCAATAAAAGGAAAAAGTGTTTTAATTTAGTCCTACTTTAGAATACAAATTAAAATTTACATGTTCCCTTCTCGTTTACATCAACACTTGTTGGGAATTTATTTATTAAAAAAATTCGCGGGAGTAAACATTGGCGTTGCCAAGTTTTTTAAGTTTGGGAATTTATTCCCAAAAAATTTGTTATGGGAATCATTCACAATACGAAATAAAAAAATATGGGAATATTTTCATGGGAGTAGTTGTTTGCGATAGGGGTGAATATACCCTCTTCACAACTAATTGTGGTGGAGGGTATAAACAGGGCAAAAAACTAACGTTGTAATCAAACTATCCCTCCAATACTAAATATTTTGGTTTATTATTTAAACTTTTCTTTAAAATATATACTTGTACATATATTTTTGAACAAAAATTTCATTGATTTTTAATTTTTTTAATCTTCCTTCTTTTTTTTACATTCACTGGAACTAATAGCGTGAAAAATTTTTTCACATGAGATTCACGATTGCTTTTTTCCCTTCGAGGGGAATGAAAATTTCATGGGAACAAAAATTCCACTTGTTATTCACGATAGGGGTGGGTGTATTTAACATTACGGTGTCCTAGGGCAGGATCATATAACCCAGCTTTGGAATACAAAGGAGTAGTCTTAAAACTACTTAAGAGGATTAGTTTTGAAGTCGTTTAAAAAAGAAAGCATGTCGTTAAAAAACGAAGACATTTCGTTTCACTACAAACTCTTTTTAACAATGGCAAGGTCCATGCTTGCATTACATTGGACGTCCATGGAGTAGTCCCATTTATCAAAATTGATCAGGTAGTCCAATATTATTTGCAGGGTTTACAACACCTAAAAGAATCTTATGATGATCCGACAGTAACGACTGATAATAACGAAAACATCCAAATTTTTTTTATTACCTTTTTTATACATTTTTTGACACGCTCGTCTTTTAATCTTTGAATGTTACAAGTCCTAAAACAATATTTTAATGATGATTTCAAGAGTACAAAAACAACAAAGTAACACTGGTTTTATTTCTTCACACCATTATCGAACGAACACTTCCGACTCTAAGTTTGAATCATATAACAATAAATGAGCTAACTAAATAAGAGCGTTTTTCTAAACATTAATTATCTATCGCCAATACAATTTTAATAAAACAAACCGACCTAGCGATGTGTCAAATAAGATTTTCCAACCGGATGGTGTTGTATTATCGTTTGTTTCTTATAAACTGTATGAAAATGAGAAGTTTTGATATGAAAAATGCTTGACGCTGTTATTTAAGCAGTTCAGTTATCATATAATCCTACATTAGACTCACAAAATTCTTGACATGCTTAGAGATAATCTTTACAAACATCTCACACACTTCCCTCTACGACTAATATAAGCGTATTTCGGTTTTGTATCTGAGGAATCAGCTTGTGTTTCTCCCATGCGAGGTATCTTCTTCGATTAAAAAAAGTGCTCGTCGAAGATCAAAAACGCTATTCATGAGATTCCCAGTAGACTCACACGACTGAAAATGTATGAGTTCATGCATACATACGTACATGTTAAATAAATTGATTAAAATTTTGTTAAACGAATTGTTTTTAGACGAAAATAGGAGCTTTTTTATAACTTGAATAAAAACTTAAATATTGATTTTATCATCGCTAGAAAATATAAAAAATTTCATATGAATATACATATACAAAATAGTTATTACTATAACTTCCATGGTATTACAAGTACATACCATTATGATTTCAAAAATTTTAATTAATTACAAACACGGGGGGGTTTATAAAAGAAGGCAAATAAAGATAGAAAAACATGAAAACACATGGTTGGCACAACAATAGTCGTTTGTCTGAAGATATTGTTCGACTTTGTTCTCTTCTTTCATTAATCAATTTAGCCGGCGAATATTATAATTATTTTCTTATTGTTTATTAATGAAAACTCTGTACGTTTTAAAAAGTAAACTTCAAATAATATGACTATTTGTTTCACTGGCCTAGCCAATAATTTAAAATATGATGAAATTTCTAGAAATTAACTTTATTCCAAAATACATTTTTTCTACATTCCTTTGGCGAAACTTATGTAATAATTTGGAAAATATTTTGAGTAAACTTTGACAAATTCATAGTTAATGTTTTAATTTACTTACGCTGGTTTTTGTGTTTTGAAAGATAATTAATTGAAATAAGTTTAAATTAAAGATAGTTTTTTACTTTTTAACTGTTGGTATCTTTTATTTTAAATTTCACGTTATACGGTTCAAAACGTGCAGCAGATTATTTAACCTCTTAACACAAAAAAAAACACTTTTAACTCTCAAAAGACCAGAAGAATCTGACGAGTGCGTGTTCGTTGCCCGGCAGTTTTCTGTCAGTTTAACCAGAGTTGTCAACTCTTTTCCCCTACATCACCAAATTTTATCGAAAATCGCTAGATTAAATTTTTGGTTAACACAAATCGCCAAATAGAAAATTTATTACAAAACTGAGATCGTATTTATGCGTGTGATACAAACTGTCAAATGTTGTATAGTAAACAAGTTTTTTTTCTTTGTCTTTTTTGTCTCTTTTCAACTCCTTTGCTGTTTGACAGTTCGTATCACATAACAACAATAAAAAGCCCAGTTGTTTGTTTTATTGTACAATTGTTGTATTCTCGCGGCTACCTGCTACCAAGGTATATTTATAGCAGGTAGTCTCGGAAAGCCAGCTGGTTATTTTTTATTTGCTTGTTTTGCGATACAAACTGTCAAATGTTGTATAGTAAACAAGTAAACAAGTTTTTTTGTCTCTTTTCAACCCCTTTGCTGTTTGACAGTTCGTATCGCAAAACAACAATAAAAAGCCCTGTTGTTTGTTTTATTGTACAATTGTTGTAATCTCGCGGCTACCTGCTATAAATATACCTTGCCTGCTACAAGTAATCAAGGTATATTTACACAAGGTAGACTCATTTGGGAGTGTATACATGCTGCTCTATAAAAGGAACGGAGTTGTCAAAATTGTCTTCATATAAAAAAAAAAACAATTTAACGCACACATGTACAAATTTTTTCTCATATACACGAAATTTGACGTTAAGCTTCCAACTAGGGGTAATCAGCTGACAAACATATGGGCCAACGAGTTTACCTTGTGTAAATATACCTTGCAAGTAATCTCGTTGCTACAACAAGTACAACAAGACAAAAACAACACGCCAAATTGTTTTTGTATTTGGAACCATGGTGGAATAAACAGGTGGCAGCACTAAGCCAGATGGCGATTTTTTGCTCTTGCATTGTTTGTCTAGGTTTATGTCAAAGTTTTGTTTATGTTTACAAAAAGTCCACGTTTTGTGCTGTGATTATTGTATTTTATTAAAGTTTTTGATCATTTTAAATTAAAATAAATAAGATATTGACCATAATTAAATACAAATTGGCTAAAAATTTATTTATTTCATCACGTTCAGCGGCACGCTTTGATTTTTGTTTAAACTATTTTTTGACGTAAATGGTGATATAATTTCCATTTTTGTTGTAATGTTGTATTTGTTGCCGTAACGATGCCACCTGCTTATTCCACCATGTTTGGAACCATGGTGTCAAAAAAAACGCAACACATTAATGCCCAATTTTCAGGATAGTATTTAACTCAATATTAATTTAATTTTCATAACAAACTTAAATCGTATTTAAAACAGATTGGTTTTTTGAGTTTTATTTGAAAAGTCTTATTTAATTAAGATAAAAATATGGTAGCACTACTAAATACAAAAAAAATTAGAAAAAAGTGTATTTATTTACAAGGTGGTCTGAAAAACAGCTGACTGTTAATGTTTCGCCTGTTGTTGTTGTATTGTTGTGATATTGAGGCCACCTTGCTAAAATATTACAATGGAAACTTAAGTTGAAATTAACTGTACCACATCGGTGACTTAAGTTTCACTTAAGTTTTTAGTGAAGAAGAGAGTTTTGTATTTAAGACAATTTTAAAAATAAATGTGTTTTAATATCAATCCTGAAAATTGGCCTTTAATGTTTTATTTAAAAAAAAGGGAATTTTACAACATGAACTTTATTAAAATTTCTTCTTAACTTTTAACTCTTGACCCAATCTTATTTAGGTTTTTTCACTTTAAATATTAATTTTTCCAGAAGTTTGCTTAAGCTTCGTACATACGATGGTCAGATCTTACAATATTGTAAGCAGGCGTTGCCAACAGCAATATTTTTCTGACAATAGTCCATTGTCAGATGCAATAATTTTGCACTTCTGCAAATACAAATGAGCTTACAATGTTCACACAGTTGTAAGACATTTTAGCCAAATTTAATGCAATTTAAGCAACGCTGCTTACCAATATTGTAAGATATGACCATCGTCTGTACGAAGCTTTAGTAATCACAAGAATTAAAATTTCACAAAAATAAAATGTTTTTCACAATTTTACAATTTTTTAATTCAAAATGGCGCGCACTAACCATAAGTATGTCCCCTTTTACAATGTGGCAAGTGGAAGGCAGACAGACGAAGTTTATAGGTGAGGGGTTGTAGAGGTAGAGTGTGTAGTACATGACTATTTGTACACAGAGCGAAAAAAAACGATAAAAAACTATCAACCAATGGTAATAAATTGATAACAAACTGTTGTCAATATTTCGACAACATTTGTTGTTAAATTTTCAACAAAATGTTGTCAAATTGGGCTGTTAGATAAAAAACGTACTATTGTTGTCAAATTGATAACACACTGTTGTCAAATAGGTATCGCCCTGTTGTCATTATTAACAGCGTTATCCCACAAACAACTTTTGTATTCGCAAGTAAAAAGTAAAAAGTGAAAAGTTAAATAAAATTAAGATTAAAAGTTTAAAAATGAGTGAAGAAAACAATTTAAATTGTGAGGAAAGCCTTGTATTCCTAGATTATGACTTTCTTCTTGATGAAAATCTAAGCAACAGCGGAAATATCCAATTGGAAAATAATTATGATGGCGTAGATGACAAGGAATAAATTTGATTTATACTAAATCTATATAACAATGAAGTACCTGTTTTTTTTTTTTTATTTTTATTGTAAACTTCAATTATTATTTAAAATTAAAAATGTGAATTTTTAATGTATTTTTTTATAAGTATTTTATTTAAAAAATGTGAAATAAATTAATAAATTTACATTATTCCATTTTATTACTTGGGTTCAGAATGGGTTATTAAGTACATACTACAATCAGAACAATGTGTTATCGAAAGGACAACCGAATGTTGTCAATATATTAACAGTGTGTTGTCAAAAATGACAACACCATGTTGTCGGTATGGTACCATTATGGTGATAATATATAACCAATTTGATGTCATATTGAGAACAAATGGTGACAAAATGACAACGAGGTGGTTAAAAAACATTGACACCATCCGTTATCAAATTGAACACAAACGTAGTTGGCTCACTTTTGACAACGGATGGTGTCAATTTTGGTATTTTTGTACCGGATTTTTCCCTCTGTGTACTGGACATTTTTTGGTTATCTTTTACACTTTTCGGCATTTTCATGTTGTTGCTTCATATAATTTTTCTCACACCAATGTAATTTTAGTATCAATGCCTGTTAAATGTTCATCTTCGTCAACAGCGAAAAGAACGAAAAAGGAAAACAATAATTTCTGTCTGTCTATTAATTTCGCGATTGTGAAAGGTTTAGGCAAGTTCAAAAGAGAATAAGAAAAATGTCTGCCTTTCAATTTCAACGTTGTAAATTGGGACTATGTAAACAAACACAGGGAACCAACATAACCAACTTTTGACACTTAGGTTCCAAATGGGGTAAACAGCTGACAAACATATGGGCCAACGAGTTTACCTTGTGTAAATATACCTTGATACCAAGGCGAATTTACTCCAGGTAAGCTCAACTCGTCAGCCGTTCAACAGCTGTATCCACGGCGAATTAAAAAAATGGTGAAACGTCAAAATATTGTTTTGTTTCTATACTGAAATTTGACAACAAGTCAGAAAATTGCAAAAACAAAATACATGGAGTTAATTCGCCTTGTTTTGTAGTTGTAGAGTTGCACTTACCTGTTATAAGTTCGCCTTGCTTGATACCTTGCATGCCACTAAATGTCAAAACCATAAGCAATGTTACCCTGTTAAAAATTTAATTCACATTTACTGGATTGTTGTTAAATTGTTATTGAAGTTTTAACTTAATAAAGAATTATTATGATTAATTTTTTAAAAACGCGCATAAATAAAAGCAAGTTTGTTAATAACAGAGCATTAATATCGTTAACCCTAAGTCTACACTAAAGATCTCAGCCAATTGGCAATAACGTCGGCAGAACAACAAAGCAATATTTCTTATTGCTCAGCTTATGTTAAAGGCATGGGAAAACGTATTTATGTTAACTCATAATTTGAAAAAAATCAAGGAAGAAGGTGCAGTGTAAAAACTGGCGCTATCTTGCAAAAATTATTTTTATTGATATAAATTCTTTCTTATTCGACTTTATTATTAAAATGTATATTAATTTATTTAAGCTTGAGGTCTTTTTTATAAAAAAATATTAATTTTACTTAAAAAAAAAAAATTAATAAAATCAATATTTTTATATAAAAAAGAACTCAAACTTAAACAAATTTATATAAATTGAAATAATAAAGGTCGAATAAGAAAAAAATTATAATAATAGAAATAATTTTTGTAATTTTATTTTAGTGTTTATTAAATTCTTAAATTTAATTCTTTTAATGCAATTATAATTTGCTACCATTTCACAAATTTAATTTCTTTTTCAATAAATTTGCTTTTATATTTTTCTTTTTTGCTTTTTTTTCTCAATTGACAACCAAATTTGACGTATTATTAAGCAATAATTGTCAACGAAAATGGACTAACAATTATTGCAACATAAATTGTCGGCAATAGATATGTACAAGAAATTGCTGTCTATATTAAAGATAACATAATTTTGACATTTACTGCAATATATGTTGCAATAATTATCTATGGTATAGACGGGCAGTAAAATAATGCTAATATAAATAAATGAAAAAATTTCCCCAAAAATGTGCCATTATGATTGACTCGGTAACTTTATTTTGTTTTCTGGTACTTTTTTTCAATTTGAGAAGTTACTTGAGGGCAGTGATGCCAACTTTTTGAGAGCAAAAAGCACTTTAAAATTTAAAAAAAACACTATTTTGAACAAAAAAAGCGTAAAAAAGGTATGTGCTGAAAATCGATCGACTTCAAAACGACCGTTTTTAAAAGGTGTGATGAAATTCGAACGATTTTAAAATCTATTTCTGAATTAAAGTCTTAAATTTTCGTTCAGAATACATTCAGTTAACGTATATAATCCGAAAGGCACCAAAATGGCAACGCTGCTTGAGGGTTACACGATCAAGTTTTGCCTATCAAGTTTTAATACACTCACACTTTTTGACCAATACACTCATACTTTTAAAATTTGATACGAACTTGCCTTTAAAATTCTCATTATAGTGAGTGTTTCCATTTACGGTCAAGAAAACAGGTGATTTCAAGGTTAGTGAGCAAACTTTTCGTTTGTCCCAATTCACACGTTGCAAGTCTTATTGATCAGCTTGCTACTTTATAACGAGAGTGAAGAGAGGAAAATAAACGTTTCTCTCTCACTCTCTCTCGCCTATAAGGTAGCAAGCTGATCAATAAGACTTGCAACGTGTGAATTGGCACTTTCTCTTTATAAATTTTTTTCTTGATGGAATCTTGAAACTAAATTGCTCAAAAATTGAATGCAGCCTACGTCACAACTATCAATTTTTGGAAATTTTGACAAACAGTATATGTAAAAGACTATCAAGAAAAACTTGAGCGTGCAACTGCAGTGTAAACAAAATTGCTCAAGTTAACGCTTCTACGACATTTTGAAAATGAATTCGCAGTGGCATGTGCAATCACAAAAGTTAATGGCATGAGATTCGACTATTTCGAACAAATTTTCTTTGATAATATGTATACAACAGCGGCATGCCACTACTTGCATGTGTAAAGGCAGGGTAAGATGTTTGTGTGTTTGGTCCGACAATGATTGTTTTGGCCAAGGTATATTTATAGCAGGTAGTCTCGGAAAGCCAGCTGGTTATTTTTTATTTGGTAGTTTTGTGATACAAACTGTCAAATGTTGTATAGTAAAAAAGTAAACAAGTTTTATGTCTTTATCTTTTGTCTTTTTTGTCTCTTTTCAACCCCTCTGCTGTTTGACAGTTCGTATCACATAACAACAATAAAAAGTCCTGTTGTTTGTTTTATTGTACAATTGTTGTAATCTCGCGGCTACCTGATATAAATATCAGGGACCGAAAAAAACAGTTATATTGGAATTTTAAAACAAAAAAAGCATATAGAAATAAATGTCGAAAAACTCAAGATTCAAGTATACCATATTGTTGCTCATGCACTTGTCAATGATAAAATATATTGATTTTTATAATTTTGATTTTTATATATTCGATCAAACTTAACAGTTATTTTTTGATTTTTATTTTTTTGAACAAAAATAACTGTTATTTTTTGATTTTTATTTTTTCGATCAAAAATAACAGTTATTTTTTGATTTTTATGTTTTTGAACAAAAATAACTGTTATTTTTTTATTTTTATTTTTTCGAGCAAAAATAAAAGTTATTCTCTAAATAAATGTACGTGATTTAATAATTTAGTTGACTTTAAATTTTTATTTTAGTGTGTAATTATCATAGGAATTCCTTATGCACATTAAAATAATTATTAAAGTCATCTAAAATGTTAAATCACGTACATTTTTTTAGAGAATAACTTTTATTTTTGCTCGAAAAAATAAAAATCAATATATAACTGTTATTTTTGTTCAAAAAAATAAAAATAAAAAAATAACTGTTATTTTTGATCGAAAAAATAAAAATCAAAAAATTAGAGTTATTTTTGTTCAAAAAATAAAAATCAAAAAATAACTGTTATTTTTGTTCAAAAAAATAAATATCAAAAAATAACTGTTTTCATCTGACTTTTATGAAAAAAGGCATAACTGTTACGTTCCCTGATAAATATACCTTGGTTTTGGCAAAGAAAAAAAAAATACAAACAAAAAAGCCAGAAATCAAGCAATTAAAGCTCATGTAGGCATTCAGCAGTTACTATGTAGTATAGGAAAAAAAAATGAAATGAAACTAAACGCACATATGTAGGTACAAACAATTTCCATAGAAACAGAAGACTTTTTTTTTATCATCTTAAAAAGTATAGTAGTTCTGTATTGACTAAAATATGACAATACTATATGTAACAAGCACTATAAACCTTATTTAAGCCAATTTAATTTACAATTCTTAAACAGCGTTTACAATTTGACTGTACTGGCGCACAGTGACGTCCACACAGAAATTATGACAATTCACATTAAAACAGAGTCAAACATGAATTGTGCAGTGCAAGTTCCATCAAAGCGTGTTTTATCCGAACTAAACAAATTCAAAAATAGGATAAACAACTTTAACATTGATATTAATTAACTCTATCGGTTTCCACGAAACAATTCGCCGCAGACTAAAGGCCCAACCAGAATATGCATAAACAAACTTAAGCTACTGTCAAATATAAAGGAAAAAGCCTCTCAAATACATTTAAAAAAACAAAAACAAAATAAAAAACATTTGATTCCGTACGGAATGTGCGATTAGTTTCGCACTTTGCTTAAGCAAATTACAGTTTCATAAAATTTAACAAAAATTCCCTTAAGTTCAACATGGTTTTACACATATGATTTACATGTATTCGCTCAGATGCTTAAGCCACGTTATTCATATTCTGGTTAGGCCTTAAATGATTTTTTTTTTTTTTTCGTATAAACTGTGTGAAAATTAAAAGTTTTGACATACAACAGATGCTTGCAGCTCTTATTTAGATAGCTCAGTTGTACCAAAGTAGAAAATTTTTTTTAGTATTTTGCAGTCTAAATGGGGCTGTTAAACAAGTACCCAGAATTCCCTTTATATCCACTTTTACCAACATTACGGCCGACTTTCAAAATGCACTTTTTTGTGACAAGACGACGAAGTTATAGAAATTCATATAAAAAAATGTTTGATTGAGGATGAAGATTTACTTAAAAAAATCGGGTCTAGTTTGGCCGTTTTTGACCTTTTAATTCGGCCCTAGTCTTACATAGCTCTTACATTCTATCTTCATAAAAAATTTCATTGGTTCAGTCCCTTGGGTGAGATTGCTGAACAAATTAAACTTTAGTTAATTTCTTTTATTTATTAGTTTTTTTTTTGTTTGTTAGTTATTTTATTAGTTTACATTTTTATTGTATTATTTATGCACATTTCTAGTGTAAAAATCACTGTACTATTTACTATTTATTACGTTACATACTAAGGTTTCCAACTGCCTTAGCTATTTAATTAGCAAAAAAAATAGTTAGAGTGATGAATTGGGCTGTGCCGAATCTTTGATACCCTCCACATATTGCTTTAATATATCCGGAGTGGTCTTTATATGGGACCTATGGTAAATTAAATCGAAATCGAGTAAGTAATTTATAGTCTTATAAAACTATGACTGTCCAAATTTTATTACAATAGAACACAGATTGAGGGCGTTACGATAGAGTAGGATTTAAAAGTTATGGTGGAACCATCTGCACGAAAGCTCACAATGTAATTTCTATTCATATAACACTAACAGACCAAATTTATTACAATAGCATTATTTGTTAAGAGTCAACTTTAGGCGTACTAAAGTTTTATAAGTATGATTTTTAGTCATATAGAACGAATTTGTGCAAAATTGTATATCAATATGTGAATTTCGCCACTAGTTATACTAGTTTTGTTAACGAAATTATTACATTTTTAGGTTGGTTCTAATTCATAACTCTTTTATTGCTGAACCAATTTTGCTGGATTTGAATCTCAAACTGCTTAGGGAAACTAGAAACAATTTGATACCAATATTTATATTTTCTTCTGAGTAGTATAAAAGTGAGCGTGATTTCAATAGACGGATAGACAGACGGACATGGCCAAATCGACTTAGAATTACTGAATAAGGCAGAAAATATATTTTACGGCTCTTAGATGAATATTAAAACAGCACACGGGATGACAAACTAGTTGTGATAGAGGGTATACAAATAGCAATACAAAAACGCAAAAAAGTAAAGTTTACGATATTCTTGTCAATTATTTGCCATTTTAAGCAATTAGATAAAATTAGTTAGATTAATGTAAGTGAACTACTTATATAGCTTGGCATCTATCGAGACAATTTAGATCAATACCTTAACTTTTTTTTCAAAATTTTTAGCAAGCTTAAGGTCGTGAATTATCACATACAGCCCAACAATATATTAACTGAAAATCGAAAAAAATGTCACATACAATCCTTAGTTAAAAATGTCAACATAAACAAGTAGTTTTTAACCAGAAAAACAAGAAATCTTAATAAAAAAAATTATAAAATTTGTAAATTTATATATTGAGAAATGTTTTTGTAGCGGAAATGAGCCGTTGAGTGTTGTTTTAAAATCGCTAGATTTAGCGGGAACATCTCTAATGGCCATTTTTTCAATGTTTCGACAAACTGTCTGTTACTTTAGCCAACATAAATATATATGACCGATAAACTGTCCGTTAACGATTTTGGGTTTCTCAATATACCGACAAAAAACATTGTTTTCAGTTGGCAGCACCACTCAAAATACATATAAAAGTTGGGAGTCAGCTGATTGAATTTATCTGTACGGCAAATAAAAGGAAAATAAATAATTGGCAGATGAGTGCTGGTTAGTTTTGCGACCGAATAGAAACAAATGAGACATTAAGAAAACCAAATTTCCTTAATATGCAGTTTTTCGTTGAGTAAAAAGATAATCGCCTAATGAGAAAACGGCCATAAATTGGCAGCAGTGATCCTAATACAAAATTTCGCTATGTGTAGTTTTATCTGACAGGAAATGTTTAAGTGCTTATTGGCAACATTACTACATAAATAAAGTTGGCAACTTAGTAAGCATTAAAAAAGGTGGCAGGGAAGGTTAATTAGCTCTTAACTAGCATCACAACGGTAACGCTGGTTAAGTTAAGTTTAGTGATAGAGTAAATTTTAAAGTTGCAGTATTAAGTTGTGAGTAATCCTTCAAATAGGAGTGGTCGATTGCGCTAAAACAGTATAAAATATTTTTTTATCTACATTTGCAAATACATATATATATTTTTTTAAAAGGTAAGTCTGGAAATATATTAAATATTAATTTAATGTTAAAAAATCTTAATAAACAGATGACTCAATGTAACAGTTTCTTTGTTAACAAAATTTTTAAATAACAGAATTAAATTGTAATGCTTGGATCTATAACTTTTTTAAACACCGGCAAATATCTTTTGTATTAACATAAAAACGGTTGGCAAAAGAAGAAAGAATAAAAACGTCCACTGTATACATATGGATGTATGTAAAGAAAAGAAATGTTAAAAATGCACATACACGTATTCATATCCATCCAACTGGTTTCTTTTTCACTTACATACTTTTTCCTATTCTTTTACATTTATTTTTTTTTTTGTCTATTCTGTTATGTTAATATTTGTTGTGTTGCTGAGTTTTAATAGTAATGATGTTAACAGAAACAGAATAACGTACATATGTATGTATGTATGAAGTTAAAGATAGCTGATGAAGTCTATTTGCTTTAATTTTAATTGGAGAAATTTAGAGCTGTTATAGATACTTATATGGATAGTTGTTGATGTTTTGAAGACAATACAGCAAAATTCCAATTTGCACAGTTATGTTTTTTTTTTAATCAGACATGATCATGACGTTTATTAAATACATTTTGAAAGGTACATACATAAAAACTTAAATTTTACAGACCAGACAGAAGCCAAGTGGGCTGTTTGGTAGTGTATCAATTAGGCAGACACAGGGTCAACCGATCAATGGATTAAAAATAACACAAGGATTTTGTTTTAACATTTATTTGCACCTGTTTAAATAATTCTAGTTCCTTAGAATCTGGGCGTGGTACTGAAGCACATAAATGGCATATTATTTTTCTGGTATGCGAAACTTTAAAAAATGGCAAACAAAATTTTAAATGTCTGAATCATGGCAGTGTGTCTCATTATCGCACAAAGTCAATAATATTGCAATCGTTTTGGTTAAGGGCGATAAAAATAAACGATTTATTATTAATCAAAATTCTTTGTGTACTTATTTGATCAAAATAAACATAAATAAAGGGGAGAAATCTATAAATGTTAACATTATTAGAACAAACAAACCTATTTAAAAAAGCATTTGTCATACCGGTCTAATTTACCAAAATTTACATACATATGTATGTACATACGTACGTACACTTAAAAAGTAATTAATGAAAAAGTTCTCGTAAATCATAAAACAAATTTAATACCTATGAAGAGGGCAAAGTTATTTCACTATGAGTTAATTTATGCCTCTATGCACCCAGTTTTAATATTTTGAAAATTATTGAAATCATTTCAAAAATTTAAATTTTAAATAAATCTAACAGTTGTTATGTTAGAAACGTTTATTTATTTATCTTATGTAACCAAAACTATTAGAAGATATTTAAATTTAAAATTTGTTATGTTTTTGTTTTCCAAAAAAAAATTAGATTTTGTAACAATTCACCTCACTTAAAAAATTTTTTAACACAATTTTTTAAAAATTCAAGAAATTTTATATGAAAAATTTCTCAACGCAAGGCTTACAAAATAACCCTCTTAATATACATAAATGAATAAATAAACGTGCTGATTTTAATTAAACAAACAAAAAATAAAAAAATGTTGTATATAAAAAGTAACTTATAAAAAGAAATAATTCTCAGATTATATTTATTACACTTTTATAAATTTAACATACATATGTATGTATAAATGCATGTATGTATGTATACACATATATATGTACATAATTATTATCATAGGCCAAAGACAGTTTTATAATACACCTGATTAAATATTATACTAAGTTGTTCTAATAATATACAAATACTATGTATGGGGGATTTCGTGTCAAGTGAAATCCGATGCTTTACGATTCGAATGAATTTTGCATCAAGGTTAGTACTATTGGATAGTAGTTTGGACACAATTTTTCAAGATCGGTCAAGAACTCTCTCAGTTAAAGTGGGTTAAAATTTTACATTTTGGCCAAACAGGTGTTGGTTCTCATCCGTGTAACTTATTATCTATTGCTCTTACCAAAATTTGTCCCAAGTAGTTTAGACAGTTGTTCATCAATGAATAATTTTGACCTTGTTTTTGCTTAAAAGAAAGCTAAGGTCTTGTTCTTTAAGTGCTTTTGGGGATGCGAGTAAATCTTGACATGAAATATTTTTTATTTATTAATTCATCATAGTAAGACATAACCAAGGCCCATTGAAAAGGTCTGCGCAAGAAGCCTGATGATCATTGTTTTCGTTCTTTTGAGCTTTCAAAAGTTGTTTACATACACTTTTTTCCTTTTGCTTTGTATATGTGGTAGTAAGTTTTTGACAGCTTAAAAGAAAATTTTTTTTGTTTTTGTACAAGTAAGCAGACCTGATATATGGGCCTTGAATTCATCATAGTAAGACATAACATTGTAAAAAAAACTAGTATAAATTCAAAATTAAGTGTAAAAAAAAAAAAATATGTAGAATATTTTTATATTACGTGAGTAAATAAAAATTAAAACAAATAATAAAATAAAACCAGCTAAAAAAATGTTTTAATATGAAAAATAAAACAACATTTTTTTTATCAAATTCATACAACCAATAAAACGTAATAGAACACTTTGTAATTGTGGCTTCCCAGCCAGTAAAAAAATTTAAAATTAATATTAAAAAAAAGTTCCAAAGTTGTGGCAATTAAATTTTTCTAAAATAAAATATTTATGTAAAAAAATAAAAAAAAAAACCAAATTACATACTGTCTGTTCAAAATTATAAAATTTTATATGGAATATATTTTTATACCCTCCACCACAATTATGTAGTTGTGAAGAGGGTATATTAAGTTTGTCATTCCGTGTGAAACTTTTTTATTATTCATCTCATACCCCATAAAGTATATATATTCTGGGTCCTTGAGTAATTCTAAGTCGATTTAGCCATGCCCGTCTGTCTGTCCGTCTGTTGAAAACACGCTCACTTTCGGACAACTCAAAAGAAATGAACAAACTTGGTGCCAAATTGCTTGTAGTTATCCTAAGCAGTTTGGGATTGAAATCCAGCAAAATCGGTTCAGTAGGACCAGAGCTATGAATCAAAATGTGGAACCACCACCTAAAAAAACTGATAATATTGTTACAAAAAATAACATAAATGCTGGAACAAGGCACGGAATGAGATAAGATTTTGGAAAAATTTGTTTTATTTGACTGGAAATCACGCTGTTAAATTTCGTGAAGATCCGTCCTTAATTTACCCTAAGCCCCATATAAACACTACTCCCGGAAAACAGTTTAGTACGTCTAAAACCGTAAGAAATAACGCTAGCGTAATTACGTCACAGTTTCTTAGGACTAGAAATAACACTGTGAAATTTCGTTACGATCGGTCCATAATTTACCTTAGGCCCCATATAAACCCTACTACCGGAAAACAGTTTAGTACGCCTAAAACCGTAAAAAATAATGCAATCATAACAAATTTTGGCTCGTCACAGTTTTTTAGGACTATAAATGATACTGTGAAATTTCGTGATGATCGGTCCATAATTTACCCTAGGCCCCATATAAACCCTACTACCGGAAAACAGTTTAGTCGCCTAAAACCATAATTTATAACAAATCGTAACAGTTTACGATAATAATAACTTCATACAGATATTACTCCCTAAACATTCGAACTGTCGGTGAAGGGTATCAAAGATTCGGCACAGCCGAATATAGCACTCTAACTTGTTTTTAAACTGATTGCTTTTCAGATAAATTATCTATACGAACGTTAACATTCGAAATTGTGGACTTTTAAAAATTATTCCAAAATAACAAGAGGTTATTAGCTAGAAGTTTAAAAATTTTCAGTAGAAGCAAAAATCTTTCGAATGTTATACATTTTAAAGGCATATCAAGGCGAATTCATACAAGGTGGTCTTATTTTGAAAACGTTTTACAACACTGTTAAACATTTTAACGTTGTGTCAAAAATTCAAAGTAATATTTAATTTTGTTTTTATATTAATTTGTGTTTGTTAGAAATTTTATAGCTTAAAAAAGTTTTAAATTTAACAATTTTAATCGAAAATTGAAGAATTTAGTTAAGATTCCCCAGAACCAACAGGACTGTATACCATTTTGACACAACGTTAGTAATCAGCTGTTGTTTACGAAGCAAGATAAGTTCACCTTGTGTAAATTCGCCTTGAGGCATATGAAAAATAATTTTGAAATTTTGAAAAAGGATGAAATTTGTTTGTGGTAGAAAATTTTCATATTTGTGCTGTGTGAAATTGTAACATTTTTGACAACGTAAAATTTTGACATAAAGAAAAAAACAATTATTAATAGTTTTGTGAAAATGAATAAATTAAACAAACGTTTACCAATAATCATTTCAATTCTGTTGGAAATGAGATCGTCCCAACTATTTGATGAATTCGTTCTGATATATTAACAATTTTTACAAAAAATTTGGGCAAAAAAGGTTATACATATTTAAATACTTACATCTTGTATAATTCTTTTTAATTTTTTTTGCCGCTGGACCCGCTTCCATGTTATTTTTTATTTTGTTTAAACAAATTTGATGAAAAAAATAATTTTGTGGTTGTCAAAAATTTCTACACTAATGTCAAAATTTATACTAGCCCCCAGGGCTAGTGAAATTTTATTCACCTCAATAGTGTCAAAATTTTACATCCATTAGTACTTTGCTACCGTTTCACACACACCTAAAGTAGACAAAATAGTACGATATTTTTACAGGGGGTAGATTTGAATATGTTTAACGAAGCTATTTTTTTCAAAAAGTTAAAAAATAAAAATTTTGAGTCAATACCTTCTTGTTCATAAAGCATGTACATATGTATGTATAACTAAACATTTTTTGGAAATCTTATAATCTTATGTTTATCAAAAAAAAATTAAGGCATTTTGTTTAAGAGCGTAACTAGCACTACATTTAGTAAAAGTGTGCACAGCGTTGACCTTAAGTACAGGTTTAATTGCTTGCTAACGTAACGTTTCTAAAAGTTCACTTTTCTAGGGAAATGCCAATATACATATGTACATGTGTTATTTATTATAAAGTTTTGATATCTATTAAAAAAATGGTGTACATTCAATTATTTAATTTAGATTTCTATAACCAAAAAAAATTGGTTTGAATTGAAGCTATTAACGGCCAGTTTCAAAAAGTCCAGTTTAAACTGGCTTTAACTTTAACTTCCAGTTAGCAATATGTTTTTGACAGTTATAACTGGCAGTTAATTATAACTGAACTTGGTGAAATTGGCCGTCAAAAATATGGCTTTTTAAAAGTAAAAAAAAAATACTATATCAATTACTTGATTTTTTGTTTTAGTTTTAGAAAATTCCGTATTATTTCTATTGCTAATTTAATATACATACAGATGTATACAAAGTATGCATGTATGTATATGTACTTTTGAAGTGTTTAATGGGTAGGGTCTTTTGCATTATAGATGACGATTTTTCATTAATTGTGATTTTCTAATTGCGGTTACTGTTTTAAAATATGTATGTAGATTTATTATATTACTGTTGCTTTTTTTGGTAAAGCGATATTACCCCTATCGTAACTCTTTTTTATCTAGAAAATATATTTCATGTTTTTCTTTAAAAGTTTGTTTTATTATTTTGTTAATTGTTGTTGTATCGGGTTTGCTGTCATCGAAAGTTCTTTCTTGAATTTTTATTTGTTTGTGTTTGTTTAATTGGGAGCTGGAGAAACCTATTTGCCCTAGTCGATCTTTACTATAAGTCTATTTGGCACGATGGTCTGTATCCAGGGGGGTTCGAAGGAAGGCAGGGAAACGATATAAGGTGTCGGGAACAATTAGTTCGCGGTAACAGTAAAGAATACTGCACCAACTAGATCTTAATTGTGTCAGAGTTAATCGAGTTTGCTAATGCAAAATTTTTTTTATTTTTCGAATTTATTCCATAATAGTCTGGTAGTGTATAAAGTCATTCCTAAAAATTGAAGGAATAGAACAATTACAAAAAACCTTTATAAAATACACTACTAAAATTTAGCTCATAGAGTAAATTCGAAAAATAAAAAATGTTGAATATAATATAGTAAAATCTTTATTATAAGTTAACTTATGAAAAGAAATAATTCCCAGTTTATATTTAATAAAAATTAATTTGATCTACATGA
The DNA here is from genome assembly GCA_930367215.1 of Pollenia angustigena. Classification (NCBI taxonomy): domain Eukaryota; kingdom Metazoa; phylum Arthropoda; class Insecta; order Diptera; family Polleniidae; genus Pollenia; species Pollenia angustigena. The sequence goes on from OV884059.1 coordinate 35,234,593, forward strand.
AAAATATTAATTAAAAAAAGAAAAAACTTTCTACTTTTTTAGTGGCCACTTTTATTTTAATTCATCTTTTATTTAAAAAAAAAAATTTGGAAAATATTAAATTTAATTGATTTTAACTCTTTTTGTTAAGTCATTTCCTTATCAATTTTTTTATTTTATATGGCAATTTTCTAAGAAGTTAGAATTTTAACCCGTTTTTGATGCTTTTTTATTTTTTTTTTAATATTAACATTACAGTTAAATGTCTTGTTAATTTCATTTTTCTATTCTTCCGATTTCAGTTTTTTTTTTGTACTTTGCAAAACGAACAATAATTTTATACCAATAAAATTATTGGTTTGGCGCATATGCCAAAAAGTCGTAATGGAGGAAAACGACAATGAATTTTATTTTATTTTTATTATAAAAGTATATAATACATACATACATATGTACTTACATGTTGACAAAAATATATAAGCTCATTAACTATACATACTTGTTTTAACTAAAATAATTAAAAATTCAATGCAAGTATGCATTAGTTATTTTATTTTTACTGCCTTTAATGCAGTTGTTGTTTCTATTTCCGAAATGCCTAATACTCCTTTGGCGTTGGAGGTAAACTGGCAAAGGTGGTGGGCGGTAAAAAAAAACACAAAACGAAATGCTACAACAAAAAAGAAACATTCAAAACGCATATGTTTATGCCGGCTCAAACATACATACGTACCTAATTTAGAAATACATATATGTATGTACATTAGGGATGTAACTTTTTAACAATTTGTTAAAATATCAAAATTGGCATAGCACAGTCCGATAGAGCATAAAAAACTATAAGGGAACGTATATTTATTTTTTCGCTAAGTTCAAATAAGTTCACGCACCAACCGCGATGAAGTTTTAAAAATTTTAAGTTTTATTTTTGGTTAAGAAAAATTAATAATACCTATGTTTATTTAAAACAAAAAATAGCTCAAGTATGAAATTTCATTAATATTTAGAGATAGTAAGAAATTTTTCCGCAAACCAAAACGTATCTTTAACCTTTTTTAACGAAAAAAATTAAAAATTAATAAAAAACACCGTATAAAATTATGAATATTCAATATTGCATTGGTTAAGAAAAACCAATTGGTGCGTGAACTTTTTTGAGTAAAATTACAAAAGATTATAATTTTCGTGGTTACTAGGATATGGTTGACCTCATGGTACTATGCCAAAAAATTGGTTATACCCCTAATGTACATACATATGTAGATATATATGTATATACTTACATATGTACTACAATCTTACATACATGTATTTTTTTTATTAATGTATGTAAGAAGGGTTTGGTTTTACACACAACTTTGGCATATCCGTTTTAATTTTTTAAACTCTTTTTCTTTTTTGTTTGGCTGTTCCTTACACTTTGTTTTATAGCAATTTACTGAAATATTATCAAGTGATTCATAAAAATTTATATGAATGTACATATGTGCATAAATTTCATTAAATACATAAAATCTATATACATACTGTGTATATTTTATTCTTTTGCCTTTGTTCATTATTAATAAATGCGAGAATAATCAAACAGACATTCAGACGGACATGTCCAAAATTGAAGAAACAAAAAAAAAACGGTTTACTTTTTCTCCATACATTACAAAAAAAATGTCATGAATCATACATTAATGCATGTGGTAAGAATTACCAGCAGCAACTCTACCACCACCAATCACACAACCACCACTTGCAGTCGTGTTCGTTGTTGGTAGAGAAACAGCCAACGATAAATGATGACTAAGAAAGTATGAAACATAGAAATTTTATTATTTGTTTTGCCTTTATTTTATTTTATACTTTCTTCTTATTTAAAGTGCTTTGTTTTCTTATCCACCTTCTTCTTGTTTCCCAACACTTATCCAAATCATACGTTCGTTCATACATACAATAAGGTTTTCACTTGAAGTTGAATTTGTCTAAAAATATGGCAATTTTTATATATATTTTTAGTTTTTTTCCAACTGTCTGTGGTTGTTGGATACATATGTACATAGTTTTTTTTTAAACAAAATATTTATTTAGTAGCATTTAACCCACTACTTTGTTGGAGTCTCCTTTTTCTTCGTTGACATATCTGTAGGTTTTAAGTTGTTTAACTTCCAGAAATTCAAAAAGTACCACTTAATATACAAAAAAAGTACCAAAAACTTCCCTCTTATAGATTCTTATTTACTCAGGACATTGCATCTTGAATTTTATGTTTCTAGGTCCAATACTTACGGAAGTTCAAAAAGCACCAGTTAAGGAACAAAAAAGTACAAAAAAGTTCCCTCATATATTCGTATCACTCAGGACATTGCATGTTGAATTTTATGTTTAAAGCTCCAATATTAACGATTATCAAAGAAATACCAAAAATCTGAAGAAAGATATTAATGGCGATTTCTTTTCTGAGAGAAATATGTTACAGAAAATACATGTAACACTTTCCAATGTTACCTATAATCAATAGAAGTGTTACATGTTGTGCAACTTCAATAGAACACAATTAGCTGCTTTGTTTTACAACTATTACACTTTTATTATTAATGTGATTCATGAGCAATTTTTAAAGCGATTTAAGCGGTTTATGCACGCTAATCGACATCACTAACGGCTTGGATAAATTAAAATGATAATAATATACATTGACTTTTTTCATTTTAATGTGTAAATATTTTCATATTTTGTACTTAAACGATATTTTCACAAAAATATAAGTAAAATGAATAATGACAAACAAAATAAAACATTGAATGTTCAAACAAAGTAGTAAGTACCAAAGTTGTAAGACAGGGCAGTATGAACGAGCACCTCAAGTAAAAGTAAAGGTGAAATATGCAACATGTTTTGCATGTTTTTCATCAACATATTCACAAAAGAACTTGAAAATTTTTCGCACAGTTGTATTTTTTGTACAAACGAACACAAAAATGTAGAACATGTAACATTAATGCAACATTTTTCTCAGAAAAGAAATCACCATAAGTTTCCCGTATTTCCCATTTTGGTACCAAAAATTGCAGTATTGTTGCGAATATGTCAATGAATGGAGACAAACGTTTTAAATAAAAGTACTACAAATAGTTACGATTTTCACCCCTTAAACGTTCGAATTTCGAAAAAGTACCAAATTTATATTCGTATTTTTTTGTTAAGTTTCGAATGTGGTACAAACTTTATTTCTAGGTTTTTTGGTTCAAAAGATAGATGGATGGGGTGACAAAAAAGTACCAAAATTCAGGGTTTACCCGTTTTCTCCCTAAAAGAGCCGAATTTCAAAAAAGTACCAGACACCTGTGCGCTTATTTTTCTAAAGAACAACGATAAGTATAACAGTTTTTTTTGTATCTCTTTTAGTTTTGAAGATATAAGGTTATCGAATTTACCTGTTTTTACCTTTTTTACCCCCTAAACATTCGAATTTCCAAAAATCCCGTCTTAGTGGACTGATTTGGAGAGTGACCCACCTCCGGTCCAAATTTCAAGTTCTTAGCTTCAGGCGTTTAGGTTGTGCGATGATGAATCAGTCAGTAACGTAACAATTTTATATATATATAGATTACTATTAAAATAATCTGATTTTATTTTTATTTCTTAGAGTATCGCAGACTTAGTTTAAAAGTGTTTCAACTCAAAAAACTTAATTTTTCAGAAATCAAAAAAAAAAAAACTGTTTTTGACCTCAAAAAAAAAAAAGTTAAAAACAAATCTTTGGACTATTTACTAGAAAATCCATTAATATTATGATCCAAAAAGTTTTTTTTTTAATATTTTTACACGAGATAATGAACCATTTTTAGTTGTGTCATTACTGATGATGTATTATTTGCAAAAGTTACCGAATTATTTTGAGTTATGTCACTGTCTAATATAAATTCCAACAAAGATTTATTTTATCAAAAGTGTCACAACACTATTAAGGACTTAGCAGTAATAATCGGCGCTGCGAAATATGGCCCCAGGAAATATGGCCTCAAAAAATAAATGAAAATTTACCCCAAATTTGGGGCTATTTTTTATAATGCAATATGGCCCCATTTTTTTAATGAAAAATTACCCCAAAAAAATGAAAATAACCCTAAAAATAAAATGAAATATGACCCTAAATTTGGGGTTGTTCTTCATTATGAAAAATCACCTCAAAATTTATAATGAATTTTAACCCCAAAAAAGAACACAAAGAAAGTGACATTAAACATTTTCGGTGGAGTTCATATGCCCAAAACTAAAAATCCCAAATTTAGAATACCGATTTCAAAATCCGGATAATTATACAGTTTTGGTTTTAAAAATCGTACGATTGATAGCACGGTTGGGCTTTCGGCCATGCACAAGGATTTTTTTTTCTCTATGGTATAACGAACACTGGCTTTGCTTACTAAAGCTATACGTTATAGCCGGCCTTCGGCCGGGCGCAAGGATTTTTTTCTCTATGGTATAACGAACACTGGCTTCGCTAACTAAAGCTTCTCTGTATAGACGGCCTTCGGCCGGGTGAAATGATTTTCTTCTTTTCTTAGGTATAACGAACACTGTCTTCGCTCACTAAGGCTGCACTACATAGCCGGCCTTCGGCCGGGCGCAAGGATTTTCTTTTCTATGGTATAACGAACTCTTCTCGTAATAGCCGGCCTTCGGCCGGGCTCAAGGATTTTTTCCTCTATGGTATAACAAACACCGGCTTCGCTAACTAAAGCATCTCTGCATAACCGGCAAGGATTTTCTCTACTTTGGTATAAGAATTCTGGTTTTTTATGTTATCCCTAGAAACTTTTACATAGAATTTTATAAAATTTGTGTAAAAATGTTTAGGGTGATTTTTCATTTCTTTAAACTTGCATTTTTTATTAGTAGATGAAAAATAGCCCCAAAGTAAAAATTGTGATTTTATTTGGGGCCATTTTTCATTCCTTGAATTGGGGTCATTTTTCATTCCACTTAAAATGCAAAAACACCCTAACGAAAAAATGAAAAATAACCCCAAAAAAAACAAAAAAATTGCGCCAAAATTGCGTGTTGTTGTGTCTCATGTAAAATTTTGGGGCCGTTTTTCATTTTCCTTTTGGGGCCATATTTCCTGGGGTCATTTTGCGCACCGCCGTAATAATCTACTACCCTTATATTTTCCGACACAACTAAAAATAAGTCACTTTTATGAATCTCAACTTTATACGAATTGAAACTTAAAGAAAGACATAACTGTTTTTAAGCAGCAACAAAATACACTACTTTTTATGGATTAACATGTGTATTATGCATAGCTTAGCAATAACCCCGAAAAATTAAATTGTAGGTGTGCGATATCATTAATTAGCTAAAACCTAAAAAGTCCTAAGCAAAAAAAAAAAAAAGACTTTTTGATTATGTTCGATTTTTTAATTATTTGTCGCGCATTTTGGATTTAAGGTACCGATATATAAATTAGTATTGCCACTATTAAAATTTCAATTTAAAAAACTTATTACCGGAAGGAAATGCTTAAAATTCAATTAAACAAATTCTAATCAGAAATGTCCATATTATTTATTTTTACCGGTTTAAATAAAAAATTGAGTTTGAGAAACACAATCACAGTCGATATTAACGTAAATTTTAAGTTTTTGTCGCCAATTGGCGGTCTTCTGAGTCTTGTTTTCAATATTACTATGAGGGCTGTGGTGTTGTCAAAAAATAGTTCTAACTCCGACTCCAACCGCTGAAATTTTTTAAGTCCGATTCCGACTCCTACTCATTGATGCGAAATGTATATGAGACTGGTCCTTATTTGACAAACTTCTTTTTTAATGCCGTATCTTTATTATTTTATTATAATTAAATATACCAAGAAAATTATTCCGTAAAAATTTCAAATCCATATTTTAAATCTTGCATCGCCCATTTCTAAGAATTTTTATTTTGGAAAATATTAGAAAAATTTTTAAAGTTTTTGTGGGCACTTTGACTCCGAATCCGGCAGGGTTTAAAAAACTGCAGTCGAAACCAAGAACTGCCGAACAAAAAACGAAAATTTGTGTATAACTTTTCGCTTTTTGAGATGGTTTGACAGCGACTTTTTACATTTGATGAATCAGAAGTAGAAGCAAAAGTTTTTTTTTTTTTTTTTTTTGAAGAAATGGCAGTTTTTCTACTTTGACTGCAGTTTTTTAAACCCTGATTTAAGGCTGAATCCACACCAACATAAGAAAAACAACTGTTTTTTTTACTACTACGACAACAGAACATAAGTTTTTATGAGACAACCCACACCAAACAAAATAGCTGCATAACTGTCCTTTTGACTTACTACGACAAAACATTGGTTGCCGAAACGAACCTCGTTGTTCATACATAATTGAGTGCTTTCTTATGATGTAACCCACACCAATTAAGGCAAGTAAAATAAAAACGAAAAAAGACAAAAAAACATTGTCGCATGGCTGTCTGATTACCGGTTGTCTTTTAACACTCAATTTACATGATGAATTTTATGACGTCCAATTTTGGACGTCATTTTTTTGTTTAGTAGCAAGCGGTGTAGAGAAGAAAGAGGGGTAGCAAAATAGACATGATTTCTGTTTTCTCTTCCTCTTTCTTCTCTACACCGCTTGCTGCCAAACAAAAAATGACGTCTAAAATTGGACGTCATAAAATTCATCATGTAAATTGAGTGTTAGACAACCCTTTTTTTCTAACTAATTAAAAATTTTTCATTTCTTTCTAACAAAAATTGATTAAATTTTCATTTGAGTCGTTACAATATTTCCTGTCGACTAAAACAAAAATAATTCTACTCGATGTCGAATTACAAGCGCCTCACACTGTGGTAAATCACAAATCTAGGTGGACAAAATAAAAAAAAAAATGTCTGGCAACATTCCTTCTGATCGTTTAGTGAGCTTCTCAATACAATCAGCCCAATTATGAATAAAAATTCCCCGGGAGTTTTCTCCCTTCTCCCAATTTTCCTATGTAAATTCAATTGTAAAAATGGGAAAAGGGAAAAAACTCCTGGGGAATTTTTATTCATAATTGGGCTGATTGTATTGAGAAGCTCACTAAACGATCAGAAGGAATGTTGCCAGACATTTTTTTTTTATTTTGTCCACCTAGATTTGTGATTTACCACAGTGTGAGGCGCTTGTAATTCGACATCGAGTAGAATTATTTTTGTTTTAGTCGACAGGAAATATTGTAACGACTCAAATGTTTGTTTTTAGCTCTGATTAGGATAAATAAGCTTTAAAGTCAGTTGTTGTCAGCACGTACATTCAGATTTCAAAGGGAAGCGTATTTTTTGTGTGACTTCGGTTTATGATTAAAAAGGCTACAGTGATTTTATTGTCATAATTTTTTTTTCATTATGATAAAGCTCTATTTCAAGGAAATATATTACAATTTTCATTCAATTATTCCATTGTAAGTATTAAAAAATTTTTTTTGTTTGTAAGAAGTTCAGAAAGTGCAAAAAATAAAATATTTCCTTTTTTCAAGTAGAGTTAAAGCTGTTAATTCCGCATAATTCAGGCGTAAAACTATATTTGGGTTAATCTTTTAAGTGTTCACTTTAAGATAAATCAAAAACATCTTGCGCGTTTTTGCGACCGCCATACATTTTTTTTCACTTTTCCAGTATGACCTCCACTCTTTGGCGAAAGGAAATTTTTGAAGAATGGGTAAAATTTCCCAAAATACATCGGACAGACGTATTATTGACGTTAATAATGGTTAGATATGCCCTTCAAGATATACTAGAAGTAGAGTTTTTTTCCCGGCAAAGCGGGAATTTTTTTTAAATTTCCCGGGATCCCGCTCCATATTCATTTATATATTTGATTTCATTTTTTATTTAATTCAGGAGTGAGAAGTGAACCTAACGCGATTAATAAATTTTGTCCAGCTAGATTTGCGATCTAACACACTGTGCGCCTTAGAAAATAACATTTGACTGTCAATAGTAATCGATTGTTTGTCAATGACGTCTAAGAAAATGTAATTATTGTGGCGAGTTTTAGTTTAAAAGTTTAGTTTTTGCAAAATTAAGTGCGAATTTTAAGTCATTTTAATAGAAAATTTAATGAGCAAAAATTTTTCTTTTAGAGTGATGGTAAAAAACAAAAACTAAAACAAATATTTCTTAAAAAATTTAAATTATCAAAGTTTTAAATCAAAACTTTTAATTGACTTTATTTAAATCTTTGGAAAATTTGCTTAAACTTTGTTTAATAAGTATCTCTTATTTTTTCACTTTCAGTTTTAAAAATGGCATCACCTGCTTTAAAAGATCTTCCAAAGGTTGCGGAAACCCTCAAAAGCCAACTCGAAACCTTCAATCCTGATAACTTAAAGAATGCCAATACTCAGGAAAAAATTATTTTGCCAACAGCAGAAGGTGAGAAAATAGGAATTAAAAAAAAGACAAATTTTAACACATGGTAAAATTTTTATAATTTTCGATAATAGATGTTGCCGCCGAAAAAACTCAAAAATCGCTTTTCGCTGGCATCGAAGGTTTCAATCCATCCAATTTAAAACATACCGAAACTCAGGAGAAGAATCCGTTGCCAGACAAAGAAGGTAATTTTTAAAATTTGTTAAACTTTAAAAGTCGAATTTAAAATTATGTGTGTCAGTTATAAAATACGGCGGTCTTGACCTCAAAACTATAAATAAAAAGTCTATTTGTTTGTGCCTAATATTGCACTTTATATACAAACAGTTTCCAATTGACGTACTACTGAAAATGTTCGTGATATTAAGGTGATTTTACCTTATAAGTATGAATTCGTTTACGTACTTGTATCAAGCTTCCAAATATGGCATTTAAAATATTGTTTTTGTTGCATACGAATACAAGATTTCTGTAAATGTTGTTGTTTGTTTTGAATACCATTTACAGTAATCTATTTCAACTATGTACATCTTCTATACATTTGTACATATATCAATTTTTTTTAAAACAAAACTTGTAGAAATTGCCGTAGGAACACAATTGCACCTTGTGAACGTAGTAGCGTATGACGTAGATACGTTGTCAAATTAAATCATATTATATTTTTTACAAAGGCACACAATAAACGCTTATCTACGTCGATGTATATCTAATTCTATTTTATACGCCGAATGCGTCCAAAGAAAAAAAGAAAAATTAAAAATATAAAATGAAATTATTTTTGCGTTTTCAAACTGAATACATATTTGAAAACAGAATAAAAAAAGGTTAAAGTAAATGACAATTCTGTGGCATATTTACAAAACATCTTAAGTCAAACCAAGGTCTATCCAATAGGTCTGCTTAAGGCCAGTTTACACGGTAATACAATGTATTACGACATTGCAAAAAATTATGTAGAATGGAAAAAATCTTATCATGTAAAAGCAAAATGTATTGAGTAAGAGAGAATACGAATACAAAATCTGACAAGCGGTCGGTAAATGGTTTTTTTCTAAACCATTTTAGAAACTTATGTAGTCTGATCACACCAGAGGTGTATTTTAACAGAGTATATCGAAGGTGGTAGCATTTTTATACAATTACAAAAACAACTAAAATCAACTCATGAAATTTTCATGTTGTTTTTGTAAAAATTTAAAACTGCAACCATCTGTTTTTTTGGTACTATTTTTAAACACGGAGAGAATTTCATAATATTTTGATTCTACAAAGTCTTAATACATTGTATTACCGTGTAAACTGGCCTATAGAAGACAGATGTTTATTTGGTTTATTCCTCAACGATATCAAAAGTTGTTTACATTTTCCTTATACGTGTATATTTTTGTTTATTTTTTTGGTTTTTTGCCACACATACACGCACACAAAACACATTTTTCCTTTTGTTTTGCCTGTGTGGTAGTAAGATTTTGACAACGGCGAGGAATTTTACAAAAACAAAATGCCTGTTGTTTTTTGTATTGTTGTAGTAGTAAGCAGACCTATTGGATAGGCCTTGGTTTTAACCATACGAATCAAGGTATATTTACACAAGGTAGACTCGTTAGCCCATATGTTTGTCAGCTGTTTACCCCAGTTGGAACCCAAACGTCAAATTTCGTGTATATGAGCCAAAATTTGTACGTGTGTGCGTTAAATTATTATTGTTTTATATGAAGACAACTTTGACAACTCGGTTCTTTTTATAGAGCAGCATGTATACACTCCCAAATGAGTCTACCTTGTGTAAATAAACCTTTATACGAATTTTCATTCAAAAAACATTTTTGTTTACGTTTTTTAAAATTTTGTATTATTAACGAAATTTTTCTTTAATTTTGTTTTTTTTTTTATTATTTGATATAAATTATTTTTTCACTGAGTTTTTTTTTATCTCGACTCTAGATGTTTTGTCAAAGTGGCACAGAGTTGGAATAAATTTGGAAATTTCTAATAAAAATTTTCAAAAGAAAACAAAAAAGGTTTATGATGGAATTGTGGGTAAATAAAGGGTGTTGTTGGAAATTTATGGTTTTACGTCCTACGTTGTTACGACGTAAGACATAACTGTGTTCCTAGCAAAGATTACAGTTCCTAGCATTAACTGTTTTGACACATGTTTCATTTAAATGAAAATTTTTATTTTTTTCATTTATATTTTTGTTAGAAATCCTTTTTTTAAAGAAAAAATCTTAATTTACTTTTCTTTTCAGCTATCGAAAAGGAGAAGGAGAAAAATAATTTCATTTCTGGCATTGAAAATTTCGATTCGAAAAAATTAAAACATACTGAGACATGCGAAAAGAATCCATTGCCAACCAAAGAGGTAATCGAGGAGGAGAAAAGAGGTTAAAAAAAGTCATGCATGCATGTAGCATAAACTACATTAAATCATTAAACACATAATTATTATAAAAACAAAAACAAAACTACAACAACATCAACTACAACAGCATCAAAAACGAAAAAAAAAAAAAAATAAAAATCTACATGCCACAACCGGTGTTGTTGCCATCTCAGCAGACGTGCCAGTAACAATTGCAAATGGCATACATGCATACATGGCTGGTTGACGTATTTTTTTAACTCATTCCTAATATCTAATATTACTGAAAGAAGACATACTTTACTTTGTAAAAGCATTTATAATTTTGCGTACGTAAATATTTATATATCAAAGAAAAAAATAAGAAAAAAAATAACATTTTCATACAAAATTTTATAAAAACTACAATTGTGTTTGATTTTTAGAGAATTATCAGTATTTTAATACATTTTAGAAATTGGTATTATGATAAATACGATGAAATTTCGGTCGAATAATTTCTTATAAGTTTTATACGAGTAGAAAGAATAACATTTTGAATTAAGATATGGATAACTAAAAAGTATCAAAATAGTTAACATATCGAGCCCTAATAGCAAAAATGATGTACCCAACAACATTTTAGATTTTTGATGAAAATCGATTTTTTATCATTTGCATCATCTCTAAAAATCTCATGTCTCTGGGAAGTACCGTTACGAAATAAGAGCAAAAGCAAATTAAAACGAAACCCTAGACGTACTTGAAGCAAAAATATTTCAAAAAAACCTTCTGTTAAATTATATTTTCGTTGGTTACATTATTTTTGCTATAAGGGCTCGATATGTTTGTATATAAAAATAATTTGTGAATTTCCTACTGCAACGTTATATTTGATGGCTTATAACTTTGCGAATTTTCAAAGCATAATTAAAATTATTTAATGCTTAGGGACTCGGTAACTCTCCTTATAAAATAGCCCAAATTTGGGGAACGTTAATAATACTAAGAAATTTGTTAAACTTTCGGACATGATCTGGAAATCGAATTTGACTAAAATTGAAATCGAATCGAAATTTTCAGTTTAATTTTTTTTTAAATGACCAAAGTTTTTAAAGTTATTCTAATATACATACATATGTATATACAAGGTCCTCAAAGTATGACGTATATAAAACGAAATATTAATCAACCTTATTCCAGTTGTCGTTGTCGGAATCGCTCAAGTCGGTTTTTGTAAGAGATTAAAGAACACTGGCTGTGTGTTACTTCAATCTCTTACAAAAAATGACTTGATCGATTACGACAACGACAACCGGAATAAGGCTGAATATTATTCACCCTTATCGTGGTTGGCGAAATTAAAATACGCCTGTGACTGTTTGGTAATAGATTAAAGGAAATAAGTTCACGTTCTCTTTAATCTATTACCAAACAGTCGTAGGCGTATTTTCAATTCGCCAAACACGATAAGGGTGATTATGAACCTTTAAAATATGATCGCTTCGAAAATTTTTTCGAATTCATCGAATACGATTCGATGGCTGTTAAATTTTATTTTATGACAAATTCCTAAATGAGGCCACGGCCCGCTTGGGATCTGTAAAATATTTCAATATTCCCCCTAAGGGTGCTAAGACCCTTTTTAATTTTTTTTTTTACCTTTTACCAAAAATTTAAAAATTCATATCGTTTAAATCTTTACCAAACTAAATCGCTTTATAATATTACAGGGCTACAATGTTAATTTTATCTGTTAATTAAAACTTTTTGCACGATAGATGTAGGGAACAACCTGGGGTGTTGAAATTTGACTTGAATATTTTTTATATGTAAACATTGTTTAATATTAATGAGCCAATTCGATCAATTATTTCATTCAGTCCACATATAAATATCCCCTCTAAAATAATGGTATTTGACTAATGTGATCAAAAAAGAAGTATAGTATATCTGTGGCATTTTGACAAAATATCTTAAGCTACGGTCACACTTATCAAATATTTGATGAAAAAAACGGGACCAACAATCAAACTAAACAATAGTTTCCTTCAATTCCAATATTTATTTAGATAATAATACCATATCTTACAAAAAACAATTTTTAGCTATGTCTAGTAGTATAATTAATTTATTCTGTGATATTTAGATTATGGTAAATATCAATAACTATTAACAAAAGTAGGGGTTACGCTTGTTTGGTCAAATATTTAATAAGTGTGACCGTAGCTTTAGGTCAAATTTAAAAAGCTGAAAAAATTGTTGTTAATCATCGGGACTGTAATAAAAGATAAACTCACTGTTTATTGTTTTTGTTAAAACTTTGATATTGTTACAAGTAGAACTGTTGCTTATAATTCTTATACACTTAACAGTTTTATTTTGTTTAATATCTTTAGTTTTTCTAAAATCTTTGGATGAAGTTTCCTGATGATCTGGCCTAAGCAACCAGCGAAATATGCGCATAGGAATAGCTTATCCCATTAACAAAAAATTTTAGTTTTTTAAAAGTATGAAATGAGAATTAAGCACATTGAAACGAAACCTTGTTAATCAATTCTTTGATCCCCAAGAAAAACTTTCATTTGTTTAAGTTTTTAAAATTTTGTATTATAAACGAAATTTTTCTCTAATTTTGATTTATTTTATTATTTGATAAAAATGTTTTTTTCATCGAGTTTTCTTAAAAACTTTTTTGCTATCTCGACTTTTATCAAAATGCCACAGATATATCGTCGTTCCGGAGTTATCTTGTCGTATATCACAAAATCGAAAAAAATTAGATAAGACCGTTTCCTGTGGTAAATTTAACAGATCTATCGATCTGCGCAATCCTCACGTCTCTATCTCTTATAGTTAATGAGATATTACGAAGCCATTTTGTTGTATATCCACTTTTACGAAAAATTTAATACGTTATAATATCGTATGTAGCATAATTGTAGATATACGACTAAAAACGTATGAAAACTTTCAATTAAAAAAATCTTGCGTTATCTTGTTGTATGTGAACAAAGTAAATTAGGCATGTTACAAAAAAGAGACTATCTTATTAATATTACTGTCTTTAACATTTTTCGTTTTATATGTAAAGATATTTTTCGGACGAAGTACACAACGGCTATTTATATTGATGGAATTATTGCTATATTGCCTAAATTCACTTTATTGTTAGGCAATTAAAGGTTTAATATTCAGGGTGGTCCAACCATAATTTACAATGTTAATTGTGAATAAAACAAAAAGTTTTTAGTGAATTATCTGAAATTTTTTTATTATTATGAGACAAAATATCGGCCAAATGCTCGTCGCGGCTTCGATAGCATACCTTTGTCCTATGGTCCATATTTTCAATGCCTCTGAGACATAATTGAGATTCAAAAGAATGATTTTTTGTTGACCGCTGTTTTTTTTGCGTGGGTTTTTGCTTGTGTGTGTGTGTTTATTTTCTCAAGATCAGTTTGTTACATGAATAATTTTTATATATTTTATTTTTAACAATTGTCTTTTATGTTTTTTTTGTTATCGTTTTAGTAAATAATTTGTAAAACCCTGTTAAATCTTACTAATTTTATTTAAACCCCGTCAAATCGAAACCCCGATAAATCGAAAACCCCTATAATTCGTAAGAAATGGCCGTTCCCTTGCGATTACGAATTATCGGGATTCTACTGTATTACCAAAGAAAGAATGCCAACGGTGTCAAATCATATGATCGTGACGTATATAAATAAAATTTACTAGTTCCTCATTTCATTGCAACCTTTTATCTATTTATTAATAATTTTTGCAAATTTACATATGTATGTATTAGAAAAAAATGTATGTAAAGCGGACACAGATTTCTTAATTATCGGGCATGTTCTAGAAATCAAAATAAATTCAAATTGCAATCGAACCAGAATTGAAGTTGAGCTATTTACAAAATTACCGTAGTTTTTCCTGATTTTAAGAGTTGTTAATTTCAGAATAATTGATTCTCAAAGGAATAGATAAAAAGAAATATTTTTTTGAACTTTCATTATAGTCTTTTTAAAATTTGCTGGATTTAAAATCCATCATTTCAATTTCTAGAACATGCCCGTATATTTTCCTTTTGTTTAAGTTGAAGTGCTCGCAACGCACTTAAACTTATGCTTCGTTTTATTCTTCCATCTTTAATTGTATTGCAAAATTCCAATCTACCCAAATGTGAAGTTTATTCAGCTAATGGTAATGTGTTCTTTAAATCTGAAAATAAAATAATTTCTTGAATTCAATACAAATACTGCTATGGAATATTCAATAAATACTTAGTGCTGGTTCACACAGGTCAAGTTTGACTCTTCAAGTCTTGAGCTTTTAGGAGAGAGGGGTAAAGAGAATGGAAAGGGGTACATACTTGACCGTATCAGTCAGTTTTGTATTTTTCTTTTCTTTTTTCATCCGTAATATAATAAAAAGCTACAAAGTTGAAGGAAAAGAAAACAAAAATTAATTTTGTGCATGAACGTGAACGCAAGTTCAAAAGAAAATTTAAATAAAACTGTTCAAGTAAACTTGACCTGTGTGAACCAGCACTTACTTAGTTATTTCCATTTCCGTTACAACGGGCATCATCTTACATATTGGAATTGTCACCTATCTTTTCATTTAAAGTTATGCATCTGTAACTAATGTTTATCGATAATGGTTTTCATCGCACTTCCTTTTTTCCCTATATACCAACTCATCCACTCAAAATTCTTCGTCCAGTTCCTCTAACCCTTACCGTGGCTTGCAAATATAAAATACGACTGCGACTGATTTGTTTTGTTATAGCTTAAAGAGAATGTGAACTTATTTCCTTTATTCTATTACCAAAAAGTCGCAGGCTTATTATAAATTCGCCAACCACAATAAGCTATGTATGTACATATGTATGTAATTTGAAATTAAGAAATGTTTATTTATACATACCTTTCATGGTTTTATGCACGTAGTTTGTTTTATATTGATATCTTTCATTTAATTAAATTTAAATTTGAACTTTTTTCACGAAAAACTAAAATTCAGTTGACAGTAAAATAAAAAACAAATCGAAGAAGCAACCTAACTTTTTTAGTAATACAGTGCCAGCTCGCTAATCCGAATTAATGATTGCAGACTTTGATTCGAATTACTGAATGTGTTGTTATTATGTATAATAATTCAGTATATTCGAAAATAAAACACAAGCCAGGATTTCAAAACAAATTAATTTTATTCAACATTTTTAATTTTTCGAATTTATTATATGAGGGCGATTCTATTCTAGACAACTTTTAACATCAATTTTCAAATCACACTATTTGACACTTTTTTGATGCCCATTTTTAGTAAAATATCTATATTTTAATTTAATAAAATTTTTTTAGACGTAAGCTTAAATATAAATTAGTTGTGCACTTCGAATCATTAAGATTCATAGATTTGGCGCGAACAGAAAATTCATTGAATGTTGCACCCGTCATGGCTTAAAGAGCAAATTTCTTGTTATTGGATTATATTTCTCTACGATGTTTGATTTGATAATCATCGTCTGATATCTCATCTTTCACAATAAAAAAAGATAATACAACAAAAGTTTAAAAATTAACAGAGTTTTGTGTTTTTGTGGTATGATCTTATGAAAGTGGGCCAATTTTGTTGTACCCGTCATGCACTTTAAAGCTCTCTCGGGCTATTTGATCGTTTCCTATAAATTCTCGTAAATAGATAACAATAGTATATAAAAAATGTTACCCCTTCTAGAAATAACTTAATTGCAAATGTGTTTCTTTCTATTAGTAAAAGACGTTTAAAGCGTCCAAATGTTGCACCTGTCAGAATAGAATCGCCCATGAGCTAAATTTCAGGAATAGGACTATAACAAAAAAGATTTATAAAATACATAACTGAAATTTAGCTCATAGAATAAATTCGAAAAATGAAAAATGTTGAATATAATATAAAGTTACCTTCGGAAGGAAATAATTCCCAGTTTCTATTTGTTCAAATTAATTTTATTTTTATTAATAAAGAATGAAAAATTAAAGCCTTTTTTAAATACATATTCAGCCTTATTCCGGTTGTCGTTGTCGTAATCGCTCGAGTCGTTTTTTGTAAGAGATTAAAGTAACACAAAACCAGTGTTCTTTAATCTCTTACAAAAAACGACTTGAGCGATTACGACAACGACAACCGGAATAAGGCTGATTAAATTTTTTTTAACATACATAATTTGTGATGTATGTTTGCTTCTCTTTCAGTGCACATGCTTCCAAAGCCTTGTTCCGCAATTCTTTTAGCATCATCATCATATATATTATTTCTAAAGCTCTTTTTTTTTTGTCGGCTGCAAATATCTCCCATACCACCGCATCAAATTTAATGAATGATATCTCATTTTAAAGCTTATTTCTAACACTAATGACGAAAAATAATTAGAAATACATTTTTGTTTGTATTAAGGATTCGTACGGGCAAAAAGTTAACGATGATCATGTCATTACCTCTAACATTGTATTCAAAGAAGTATTATAAAAGCATTTAAACATATGTATGTATGTTTGTAAATATGTATGATATATATTATGATTTCTAATATTTTTATACTTTTAATAAAATGTATTGAATGAAATTACTAAAATTTCTATTAATAACACGGTGAGACAGTCCAAAAACCTGGGACCGGATATCATTTTTCTTGTAGGGCTTGTCGAGTAAAACAAGATTCCAATAGTGAAATATGCCGGACACCTCCAAAATCCGGATTTACGGGTAAAAAACCGGTTTTTGTACCTTTGCGCAGTTATAATTTTTCATTCTGGACTAAAGCTGGGCTCAAACCCAGGCGTTTTTACGGACAGGTTACCGTAGGGTAGCCAGATTTTAAATTCGGAAAAACAGTACATTGAATACATAAAAACAGTACAATCAAGAAAAAAACAGCACATTTTTTTTGACGACAACATTACCATTTGTTTTAATAAGTAACCCCCAATTTCACCAAGTTCAGCTATAATAAACTATCAGTTCAAGCTGTCAAAACATATTGTAAGCTGGAAGTTAAAGTAATAGTTAGTTTAAACTGAACTTGGTGAAATTGGGGTAAATATTTTAAACTTTTGATTGAATATGCAACAACAATTATATAAAGAAAGAAATACACTTAAAATGTGTAACGTCAAAGGAATTATTTCCAGTTTATGGCATTTCATAAATATACATAAGAAATTACTCCATTTGCGTTTAAAAAGCAAATACCACAAACGAAGCATTTGGCCAGGAAAACCATAACATTGCTGTAAGCCATATAAGAAAGGAGAAAAGCCTTACTTAGCTCAAAACAATCAACTCATTGATTTTGTAAGTACGATTTTCTTTAAACATATTCGTATTTAAAGCAATTTTCACTACACACTTAGTTGCACAAATCATATAGAATTTGAGAAAATGTTTGTTTCCTAAATTAATTTTCCAATTTGAATTAATTTTTAAATTATTTACGGCTAATTTTACCAAGTTCAGCTATAATTAACTATTACTAAAACAATAGGTTTTTTGACTTTTATAATGAAAGTTAATTAAACCTGAACTTGGTGAAATTGGCCATTAATCTATAAAATCCAAAAAAAATAGTTTGGTTTATTTTTATTTCACAAAATCTGAAAATATTTAAAATCAAGTGCAATTGAAAACGATGAATATTTTCAATAAAATTTTTGTAAAAATTTACTTATCTTTTTCTTATTTCAGTAGTTTAGGTAAAGAAAAGTGGTCCTCAAAGGTATTAGGTATTTTTATAAATTTTGAACACGGATAATTTTCCAAATTTGTTTGTTTTCAATTTTACGTGATTTCGATTTCCAGAACATGCCCGAAAATTAAAAAAGTTCTAAAAATTAACGACAACTGTTTTGGAATAAGTATTTTTTAGTACTTAAAAAAATTTAGATTTTATTTTTGTCTTTCTCAGGTGTGGAAAGGGAAAGGCTATTGGAAGAGGTAGCCATAAAATCATAACAACACGAAAATATACCACTGCTACGAGCCACCCATTATAATTTAGATTTCTACTGTGTATTTATGAGAAAACAATGACCACAGCATAAAAATTCTTATTATTTTAGAACTTTTTTTTTAACACAATATAATTTTTTGTAAGCCAGTTCTGTTAAATATAGACTGAGCAAAAAACACAGTACAAAAAACAGTACAAAGTGTAAAAAACAGTACATTTGCGTACTGTTTTAGGAGTTGTGCATAAAACAGTACAATTGCAAAAAATCAGTACATGTACTGCTTAAAACAGTACGTATGGCAACCCTAGGTTACCGTGACATGTTTCGATTGCAACCACTCAATCTCCTCAGAGGGCTTGCCGTTTAACACTCGCAGCCATCGAAGACTGCTGACGTCAATAGTCAAACATTAATCCTTAAACCAAATTGTATTTTAATCTTTGGTAGATCGAAATTTGCTTTTTGAATGATTATCTATTTTAATTTATTTTTACATGTTTTTTCCTTTCTTCTGCTTTTTCGTACTTTGGGTGTGTGTGAAACGGTAGCAAAGTACTTATGGAAGTAAAATTTTGACACTATTGAGGTGAATAAAATTTCACTAGCCCTAGGGGCTAGTATAAATTTTGACATTAGTGTAGAAATTTTTGACAACCACAAAAATATTTTTTTTCATCAAATTTGTTTAAACAAAATTAAAAATAATATGAAAGCAGGACCAGCGGCAAAAAAAATAAAAAGAATTATACAAGATGTAAGTATTTAAATATGTAAAAGCTTTTTTGCCCACACTTTTTGTAAAAATTGTAAATAAATCAGAACGAATTCATCAAATAGTTGGGGCGATATCATTTCCAACCACAGAATACACAGAACTGTCACGAGACGGAAGATTTTGCGTTTTTGTTTGTCTCTTTCAAAGAAAGCTGCCCTTTTGCATTTCTCTTTTCATCATCTTCTATACCGCAATACAATGAACATAAATTTATTTAGTTAAGATTTATTTACAAAACTGTTGTAAAAATTAACTTTTAAGTTTTCCACAACACGAGTAAATAATATTTAAGTAAGTAAATAACATTATAAAACAAAACAATATTACTAAATACATTTTTTTTTTTTGCACAAAAAACAACGTTTGTGTTTTGTTATTTTTGTTTTGATCACGCCATTTGTGTTGATTGTTGCGGCCTGTTTTTTACCTTGCCACTTCACTACCAAAAAAAGCTTTCTGTCTCTTTCTTCGAAAGCTACCCTCGCAACTGATTTGGGCCTTTTTCACACGTCACTTTTTACAGTTCTGTGTATTCTGTGTTTCCAACAGAATTGAAATGATTATTGGTAAACGTTTGTTTAATTTATTCATTTTCACAAAACTATTAATAATTGTTTTTTTCTTTATGTCAAAATTTTACGTTGTCAAAAATGTTACAATTTCACACAGCACAAATATGAAAATTTTCTACCACAAACAAATTTCATTTCACCATAGAACTTTGCTACCGTTTCACACACACCCTTTTGTCAAGAATTTTTCTTTAAGTTCAAAGCACATTATTTGTTTTTGTTTTTCATTTTTTTGTCTTTCTTTTTCTTGTTGACCTTTTTCAGTACAACTTGAAGTATTGTGGTTATTTTGTTGAACTATTTTTGGTTTTTAATCCAAATTTTTTTTAATATTTTTAATTAGGCTAAAGTTCATCAAATTTAATTTTCATTAAATTATTTTTATGAAGAAAGGAATTTTACAACTTGAAATTAATTAAAATTTATTGATAATTTTTCATTCTTGACTGAAGCTGGGCTCGAACCCAGGCGTTTTTACGAGGTTATTATTATTTTCATTTTATGTTACAAAAATGACAACTAACGGTGCGAAATATTCGCACGGATCATCTAGTCAATATGTAATCTGTTTGCATACCTCGTTCCTTTGCCCAATCTATTGAAATATTTAAGGCCAGCACAGCTTCACGATTTTTAACATGTTTTACAATTATAGTATCTGATTTACCATTTTCTGTGTCTGTCTCTGAACACGAAGTATTGTCGGAGTTAAGGCCCCTATTACGGTTTACAACTCAACTCAGTTGAGTTGTAGTTTCTAAATTTTTGTATTATGGTTTACAACTTTGCGAAATTGCGGTGAACAAAAACATAGCAAAAATTACAACTGATCACAACCAGTTGTATTTATTACAACTCAACTGAGTTGAGTTGTAACCTGTAATAGGGGCCTAATAATCCAGCTAAGAATTTCTTCTTCAGAAATTCGCACGTCATTATTGCGTGTAAGTTGGTTATTGTGCAAAATTCTTCTGTTTCTTCAACACAATCATTCTCAGTAAATTCTTGTTGTAACAATGCTAGTGGGATGTTATCCTCTGAAGTCCACCTCTGAGAATAAATATGCTTCCAACAAGACTTTATGGAAGAATTGGGTACCCTGTGCCAAGATCGTTTAAGCAATTCACAAGTATCCTTTAAACTGAATTGTTTAAAAAAATGCCTGAATTGTCCGCTACAGAGCTTACCAATTTACACAAGAGATCTTTTTTGTAAAACAACTTAGTAAGTCGAATCCCGTTCTGATCCATGGGTTGGATAATACTAGTACAATTTGGGGGTAACATAGTTTTATGTTGCCCACATTCAGATACCAGCGGCTCTCCATGGCATTTTGTATTACCCAGCAACAAAAAAGCTTTTTTGGGCAAACTATTTTCAATTTGGAAGTCTTTTACCTGTGGTATAAACGATTTAAAAAACCATTCGAACTTGGGGTTTTTGACTTCCCAACCACAGCAATATTAAGCTAGTGAGTTCCAGATTTATTAGCACAGCACAATAAGGTTATTCTCTCTATGCTCATTTTGGTACCCGGAGTAGACTTTTCTTAACAATGCAATAAAGATTTGTCTGGAAACATTTTCCAAAAAATTATAAATTCATCAGCGTTATAAATTTGGTCTTGACAGATTTTCAGTCTCGATAGCATCATATGGCTTATTTTGAAAATTGGTTACTGGATCAGGTCTAGCAGATAAGGATTCACCGCATATTTATTTATTATTTACATACATATGTAGTATGTACATATATACAATGTCAATCAAAGAAGGCTCTGTATATCAATGATGTCCCGTTAGTTTTAAAATTCCACACATGGTTTTGTAAAAAAACTGACACAATAATAAAAAAGCAGAAAAATAAAAAAAATACAAATTCGGTTTAGCGAGCTTGCAATCAGTGCGGACTATAGAGTATGTAATACGTCATAATTCAATTCGGATTACTGGAAAAATAAAAAAAAATACAAATTCGGTTAAGCGAGCTTGCAATCAGTGCAGACTATAGAGTATGTAATACGTCATAATTCAATTCCGATTACTGAATAATTCGGATTACACATCTTCGGGTTAGCGAGCCGGCACTGTATTAACAAAAATTTTAGGCAATACTTTTTTGATAAATTACTAATTATATTAGGTAATTAAACTTAGTTTTTTGTTTTATATAAAAATAAATTACCTATGCAAGCCTATGCAAGGGGGATGTAAGAAAAGATAAACTCACTGTTTATTGTTGGTGTTTTGTTTAAGATTTGATATTGTTACAAGTAAGACTTTGAGTGTTTAAAATTCTTATTCGCTTTAGGGTTTTATTTGTATAATATTTTTAGCTTTTCTAAAATCTTTGGAAAAGGTTTCCTGATGATCCGGCCTAAGCAACCAGTGAAATGCGCATAGAAGCTAGCTTTCCCTCAACAATAAATTTCAGTGTATTTATCAAATATAAAAAATTGGGAATTTAGCACGTCATACAAAAATCTTAATAATAAATTTTGTATTCCCGTAAATAGCTTTGATAATACCTAGATTATTTTTTTGTATGTATGTATATCTGACAAAAGTATTGGACGACTTTTTCACGTACATTTTTGTGAATAATAATTTGAACCTTAAGAGTAGGTGTTACTTTTTTATTTTCAATGGGTTCAATAGATTCATTAATTTACTTAGCTCCCATACAAATTTCCTGGTAAAAACCGAATAAATCGACGTTTAGGAGTCCCTAAATAGACCATTTTGTTTTCGATTGAATAGAAAGGGGTTTTAAGCTTAGAAGATTAAAACAAACATAATAAAAATGGCTGAGTTTTGAAAAATACCAAAAGTATTACAATATTTGAGCAATAAAAACTAACTGCCTGGCCCACGATGTCGACAAGAAGATTTCTTCCGTATATTTATATTGAAAACAAAAACAATCACCCTTATAGTGTTTGGCGTATTTAAAAAACGCCTACGACAGTTTGGTAATAGATTAAAAGAAAAAAGTTCACGTTCTCTTTAATCTATTACTAAACAGTCGTAGGCGTATTTTAAATACGCCAAACACTATAAGGGTGAATATGCGAACGAAATTTTCTTGTCGACATTGTGGGCCTGGCAGTAAAACATTTTTGTTTAAAATTTTAAAATCTTATTTTAGAAGGGCCGAATTAACAATATCAGTCTAACTATGAATACAAATTCCCCGGAAGTTTTTTCCCTTTTCCAATTTTTACAATTGTATATACATACAGCTCAATTATGACTTAAAATTCCCCGGGAGTTTTCTTACTCTTTCCATTTTTCCTATGCAAATTCAATTGTATAAATGGGTGAAATCTCCCGGGGAATTTTAACTCATAATTGGGTTGTTGTAATTATTTCCTTTTTTTTAGACAAACACTTCTCCGCACCTTTTGTAATAAAATTAAGGGGCTGAAAAGTAAATATCAAGGGAAACCCCAGTTCTATTACATTATTGAATATTAACTACACAGTTTGTACGATCAATAGGGTATTGAACGTTTTGCCAGATTTTTTTAAGCATTTTTAAATACATTATACGTGACTTTAATACTAATACGAATTTTATTATTTACATGAGTATGTTTATTTCACTGACTGATTTATACAAACAGAATTTTTTTTAATATACGTACATAAGTATATTTTATAAATATCTAGAATTTGCTAAAATAAATGCATATATACATACATATCGTTAGCTAATGCAAAAAAACGTAACTAACAAAAAATTCAAAATCGAGTTTTTGTTTGATTATTATGAATGCTATAAAATTACATGTCTTGACAAAATTTTACGCAAAGGGACGTAACTACAAGTTTTTTTGTTTGATGTATGCAAAATGACGTAATTACACATTTTTGTTTCTAAGAAAATATAATGAAATGGTTTTCTTTGAAAATTGGTTGAAGAATTCCATGGACGACTTATGAATGCATGTTTTTCTGACATGTTTATAGTTTTCACTTTACAAAGTTTTTTGCTTCTTCTTTAAAATTATATTTTTGTTAGTTACGTCTTTTTGCATTTTAGCTAACGATATGTAGATACTTAATGTACATAAGTAAAGTATGTACAGTCTGTCAAGAATATGTTTTTACATAGTAAAAATAGTTTTGTTTGTACTTTTATCGTTAAAAAAAACAACATCTATTTAATTATTTCAGAAATGACTTTATACATTACCAGACTATTATATTGTATTTTCTTGTTACATTTTTCCTTTATGTATAGAAAAATTTACAATTATTAGACACCAGCAGGTAAAATGTAACAAGAAATATTGTATTTTCTTAGTCTGGTAGTGCATAAAGTCATTTCTGAAAAATTTAAGGAATATAGTTATGTACAGTAGACGCTCACAAATTAGAGCTTTCAGTAATTCGAACGTCCAGAAATTAGAATCAGTGTTTGCAATACATTAAACGCTCTAAAATTCGAATTTAAAATTCTAATTTCAGAGCGTGTTTTATTTTTTTTTTTTGTTATTTAAACACAAGAAATCCGCAATTTATTTTTATTCTGTTTGAACATAGTAAAACTAAAAATTACCAAATCATATATGTTTTTTCCTTATTGAATTGTTATATTTTGTTGCCATTTGTTTTTTTATATTCATATTTTTAATTTAAAAAAATACATTTAATGTATTGGACTGAATTGTTACGTTTTGTTTTCTTTTATCAAACAAAATTGAATTAAAAAAATTTTAAGTCTTTTATTTAAGTTTTTGGAAGTAAATTTGCTCAATTTTTTATTTTTTATTCGGAAAAAAAGTCCAGAATAATTCAGAAATTAGAATCGCCTTAAAAACAAAGCGGTTCTAATTTGCGAGCGTCTACTGTATTACAAAAAAGCTTTATAAAATACATAACTGAAATTTAGCTCAGAATAAATTCGAAAAATGAAAAATGTTGATTAAATTTTTTTATTAATTCATTTTTTGCCAAATATTGACTAACAAATAACGGCAAGGAGAAAAACCCAAAAAAAATAAGAAATAAGATAAAAAATTAAAATTAAAGAAACTCCAGAATTTTGCTGTCAGGCAATTGTTTTACGTGCTTTTCTAATATGAAAAACCATGAGGTGGATCCTTAATTATACTCCTCTGGCTTTTCTTTGTTAAATAAGAGTAGATAAATCGATTTGGTAGAAAAATTAACTAAACAACTATGGGTTGATTTCGGATAGCAGCACAACTTCAGTTGCGTTGTCAAAAAGCAACTTCTATCAACGCTTCTATCGCGAACATGGATAAAATTTGCACACTTTTAAACAAAGGCTAAAATTTAATGGAAATCGCTAAATGGGTTAAATAGCGAAAATTTTGAATATTTCAACAAACCATAAAATTTATTAAAACTATAAGGAATGGCAAAAATTAAAGTAAATAATCAGAAAACTTACAGGAACAAATCGCTTTTATCGCGAACATGGCTAAAATTTGAAACAAACCCAAAAACTAATTTGAGATCGCTAAATCGATTAAAAAACAAATTGTCGGAAAATAACACAAAAAGCGTTAAAAAATTAGCTTTAATTACATCAAAATCAATGAAAAAGTCGATTTTAAATTTTGGGTTAGTTTTGCGTTTAAGGTCACGATATAATTTTGATTAAATTGGATAAAGAACATTTTATACTAAAAACAAATTTTTTTAGAACAATTGAGGTCCTCAGCTCAAATGTGGTGAAAGCCACATTACATTTACTATTACTTTTTCGGCTGAGCTGGGGATCAAACCCTGGGGTGAATTTACGTTTCGAGAATAACAACATCCTCATCATCAGAATTATTTGCAGTTCTACCCCCTGCATCACCTACATTGTTTTGTTAACAATGTTATCCCATATTAGTATAAAAGTCGATTCGTATAACCAAAACCTTACTACTCTAATTGATAACGAATAAAATCATGTGGCTGTGAAATGCTGAAATAATCCACTTTCGAGTGAATTCGGATTCGGATGTTTCTTATAAAATTTACTTAAAGGGAAACATGAAATTTACAGCAATAAAAGAATAGTAAAACCAAAAACACTACTTGCTATTTAAGTAGAAGGATAATCTGAGGTTATTGTTTGTCCAATTCACGCGTTTACGTATCGCTTTTCTATACGATAGTCTAGTACTGCATTTATACTTAACCTGTTCGCAAGAGTAAATAATTTTATTATAAGATAAAATTATTTGCGATTAGCAACTTACTGTTTATAAGTCACTTTGCTTACGGAAAATTCGACCAGGTTTTGGCGATCCTACTTTTTACCTATTAATAAACAATGTTTTTAATAAAAAAAAACGAATTTAATATGTATGTATATGAATTATGTATAAAATTTTATTCAATATTTAGATATAAATGATTTTCACGTTAATACTTATAAATGTGATATTCTTAAATTGATTTCGAAATGTTTAGTGTTCAATAGTATTAAAGTGTATAGTAATTATATACTTAAGTACTCAAATGTACTTGGACAAATACAAATTGATCAAATTAGACAAAAAATATTTCAGAAAAGTAATAAAAATTTATATAAATACAATAGGACTAATGTGTTTCATATTTATTATGTTTTAACTAATTGTTTATAACATTAAAATGCCTTTTAAAAGTTAAAAACAAAAGAAAAATGTACATTAACAAGTGGAAACTTTATAACTTTTTTTGGTATTAATGTTAATTGTATCAGTAAAAAAAAACAAAGAAAAAAGTATTCGGTTTTAAAATGGAGGGGGAATGTCTTTATAAAGAGTTGCGTTTATTGTTCGTCTTTGTCTTTAGCGCCATGTTTAAGAATTCTTGTAAATTCGATATAATCAAAAAGTCCACCTTTGATTGGTGCTTCTCGGTACATTTCATCAACCTAAAATTAAACGTAAAGAAAGATTTAGGCCAATGATATTATAAATAAGACATTTATACATACATCTTCATCTGTAAAACGATCTCCCATGGTGGTAAGAAGTTCACGCAAACGGTCTTCTGGTATAACACCATTATTTTCCTCATCGAAACAACCAAATGCATTTTTGATCACATCCTCGGGATCAGTTCCTTGTAAGCGTTCACCAAAAAGTGTTAAAAACATTGTGAAATTAATGGGACCAGGGGCTTCATTCATCATGGCTTCCAAATAGTCGTCAGTGGGATTTTTACCCAGCGATGCTAGCATATCATGTAAGTCCTCCTTTTCAACAAAACCATCACGGTTCTGATCAATCATGTTGAAGGCTTCTTTGAATTCAGCAATCTGTGCTTGATCAAACATGGCAAAAACATTGGATGTGGCACGTTGGGCACGTTTTTTGGTTGTAGCACGACGACCGGCAGTTTTACGAGACGACATACTGTTTCTAAATAAATAAAGAACCAATAAAGAATTTCAAACACAATTAACAGAGAAGAAATTACATAATTAGTAAAATAAAAGTTAAAAACCTTCGCATAACTGAATTAAAAGAAAGTAATCTACTAATCTATTTCCCATCTTGGGTTATTAATTTTCTGAATTCAATTTCAGTTACGGCAAAAGTATTATTGTTATTATATTTTCATTATTATAATGTCGAACTACCAAAATTTTTGGGACAATTTTTTCTTTAGAATAGTACATCACTTAAATTAAAACAAATAAGGTAAAAGCTTCCAAATATTTGTGAAGTTTTAGTTGAGATCGACTAAGAGCTTTCGAAAGCTTCAACAAGCGTACAAATATGGGTTATGAATTGTCAGGACAACAATCTTAGCTTGAAATCTAACTCGCCGCAAAACATGAGAAACGATTAACCTTAGCTATTGTACACACACTAGAATAACACAAAACTATTGCCCCTACTACTGTTTACAGCTCAACTCAGTTGAGTTGAAACTTGACCACTTAACATTAGTGCTGGTTCACACACGTCAAGTTGGACTCGTCAAGTCTTGAGCTTTTAGGAGAGAAGGAAAAAGAGAATGCCATTTATTTTCCCCTCTTTCCTAAAAACTCAAGACTTGACGATTAAAACTTGACGTGTGTGAACCGGCACTTACATAAATGTAACTGGTAGTGATAAGATAAAATGTTCGAATTGCTCGCCACTGACTAGAGAAACTGATTTTGTATCAATCTTAATCACAAAACGAACTTTTCATATTATGATGATACAAATTTTTATATTTTCATCAACAGTCAAAACTGCAATAAATTGTTTTTTTTTTTCTTTGAAATTTTGTTTTAATTTAAAATCCAATGAAATTTGGTAAGACGATTTCGATTGCAATAAATGAGTTGAGATAAGTTTATTCTAAATACCAATATAATAAGACGCTTAATGGGCATCAAGACCCTATTCCGGAAAGAAGCTTGTATGGGGGCTTTGTGAAATGATGGACCGATTCGCCCGATTCAATAGGCCTGGTCCATCTGCCAATTAGAACCTATGTAACAAATTTCATCAAATTATTAAGTTTTAAAAATATTTGTATAAAATTTTTTTACGAACGTTACGTTTGAAATTGTCAAACAGGTAGTTAATATGTTTGTTGTTGTAGCAGCGAGCCCTGAAGAACAGGCGTTACTAAGTTGACAATCCTTGGTGTTCGTTGAACTTCGATTTCCGATTGTCATGGGAACTTTTTTGTTATACATACGCATCGCTTGATTTATTTCTTCTATTGAATTGGGTAGAGCGTCAGAATTTTTTTGCGAATTTCGAATAACAATCACCCCTATTATGTTAGTCGTCGTCGACACCGACATTAATTTTAAATTGTTGTCAAATTGTTAATTGATAAATTAATATTTTTTAAAAATTTCTTTCAATCTTTGGCTGGGGAGCCATTTGTATATTTGTATTTTTGTATTTTTATAATTACATACTTGAATAAATAAGTTTTTGATTATTTATTGTATCCATTAATAATATTCAGGATTTTGCTTTTGTAATATATTTTTATTGGCCTTGATAGGCTTTTGTATATTACTTTTATTAAATAAATAAATAAATCAAGTCGACGACTACGTCATTTCGATGTTTATTTGGTATTTTATAAGCATGTGTCGACGTCAACTAGTTATCGAAAATTTGACAAAAAAAAAAAAAAAAATCCCATCTCCAATTATTTTCTTATTATTTCTGTTCTTCATCATTATAGCTCACTTTTTAACGCTATTTATGCTACTTTCCGACATATTTTTAAACCGATTTAGCTTTTTCAAATAAAGTGAAGAGTTTGTTCCCAATTTTGAAGTTTTTCGCGAATTTTTGCCATGTTTTCGATTACACATATGTATTTTTACTGTACGTTCTCTGATTCTTTACAGCTTTAACGATTCATAATACATTGTAGACTTTGCTATCATGCCGCTGTTAGCAAATTTGAGCGAATTTCCGTAAATTTTGCAATTTTCACCGAATTTTTGCTATTCCTTATAGTCTTAGGGACTTTTAATCAATTTTATGGCTTTTTTGATATATTAAAAATTTTCGCGAATTTTCGCTATTTTTGCAAACTTTTTTCGAATTTTCGTAATTTTGGTTCTTTGAGGAGTTCGTCTTAAATTAAAAATGTTCGCGAATTTTCGTTTTTTTAGCAAACTTTTCCGAATTTTTCAATTTTCGCGTTAAATTTACTAATAATATTTGAGCCCATAACGTCTTTTAAATTTGCATTTTTAATTTTAAACGCATTCAATAAATATGTTTACATTTCATTTAAAATTTCGTTAAATATCATTTGAGTCGTCGCAAAATTTCCTGTCGACTAAAACAGGGACAATTCTACTCGACGTCGACTTAAAAGCGCCTTAGAAAATATCAATTGACTGTCAAAATCCAAATTTTTTAGGGGACTTAAATTTTAATAATTTTACTGAGAACTTTAATGATTTTTCTTTTATTCCTGTAACCGAATATGATCTGATACTTGCTATAGGCTCCATAAACTCTAATGCAACAGGTTATGATAAAATTCCCATTAAGTTCTTAAAATTGATATTTCCGCTTATAAATATACCACTCCTCCATCTTGTGAACTCTATATTTATGACTTCAAAATTTCCCACTGCGTGGAAAATGGGTCGAGTTGTACCTATTTTGAAAAATGGTAATGTGGAAAACTTAAGACCGATATCAATCTTACCTGCGATGTCAAAAATAGTTGAGACTATAATGAAAACACAGATTTTGACCCACTGTGGTTCAATGATTAGACCTAATCAGTTTGCTTTTAGGCAAAATCACAATACGACATCATTACTACTTTCTAAAACTGATAATATCGGGTGATTTTTTAAGAGCTATAGGAAAGTTTAAAAAAAAAAATATAAAATTCAGAAAAATGCATGAAATCTTTATTTGAATCGATAGTACGGTCCATGTAATTTAATGTTTGAAGATTATTTCATGCAAATGTTGACCGTGACTGCACCTCAAATGGTCCATCCGCTTAGTCCAATTTTGGCATACTCTTTCCAACATTTCGGCCGGTATCTCATGAATAAATGCTTCAATGTTGTCTTCCAATGCGTCAATTGAAGCGGGCATGTGTGTATAGACATGAGCTTTAAAATAGCCCGACAAAAAATAGTCTAAAGGCGTTAAATCGCACGATCTAGGCGGCCAATTGACCGGTCCCGAACGTGAAATAAAATGTTCACCGAACTCGCCTCTCAATAAGTCCATTGTTAAGCGTGCTGTGTGGCATGTGGTACCGTGTTGTTGAAACCACATGTCATGCAAGTCAAGCTCTTGCATTTTGGGCAAAAAAAGTTGGATATCATCTCACGGTAGCGCTCAAAATTCACAGTTACGTTACGATTCGCATCATCTTTGAAGAAGTACGGTCCAATGATGCCACCAGCCCATAAACCGCACCAAACTGTGACTTTTTCTGGTTGCATTGGTAGCTCTTGCAATGCTTCTGGCTGATCTTCACTCCAAAATCGACAATTCTGCTTATTAACGTACCGAATAGCCGCTTCAGTGGGTCGATTAAACTGACCATAAAATGGAAGAAGCGCGCGATGAACTTTCTTAACAGAGCACGCATTTTGATAATAATATTCAATAATTTGCAAGCGTTGTTCGTTTGTAAGACATTTCATGGTTAAATTATAGACCAAACTGAAGATGTTTGACAGTGAAACAAAACACGAAACATGTGTTGCCAAAAAGATAATAGCCATTATAAGATAGCAACTTGATAATCATCGGCATTGTATATTAGTCTCTCTAGATTTAACGAAAGCGTTTGATCGAATCAACCGCAATGTTCTTGCAAGGAAACTTCAGGAAAACTTTAATTTTTCCAAATCGGCATGCAGATTGATTTATAATTGTTTATTGGAACGATCACAGTTTGTTCTTTTGGTGTACCCCAGGGATCTATACTGGGTCCTATTTTATTTACTACTTACCTGAATGATTGTATCCCCCTTATGGACAACGGTTTTTGTCAGTCACATATATTTGCGGATAATATTTTACTCTTATATACATCTGATTCTCATCAAACTGAACTTTTTGATATCTGTTTAAACAACGTCCTGGGCTCAAAATCTAACTGGAAGGCTTTTAACTTTCTAGAGATTAATTATACTAAGGCTATGACTTTTCATTTGCAAGGCCGAAATTGGTTTGGTCCTCGGATTTATGTAAATGGACAAATAGTGGACTATGTTGAAGTTCTTAGATGTCTCGGTGTTATTTTGGATTCGGGCCTGAATTTTGATAAGTCATATTAATTCACTGTCTAAAAAGGTTTGTCTCACTTTGAGAACGTTCTACTCCCTAAAACCATATGCACCTAGACATGTAAGATACCGATTAGCTCATTCCCTAATTATGTCTCAGTTTAATTATGGCCTTGAAGTTTTTTCAGGTTCTTGGTTATACAATGTGGATAAACTTAGTGGAATTATAAGAAAGGTTGTTCGTTAATGTTAAGTTAAAGTTAATGAGTATGAACGTACTAGGGAACTTGTTCCACAATTTTTAAAATGTACCTTTAATGATTCTCTGAAATTATTTTACTTAATTTTTATAAAATTATGAAAACTCAACAACCAGAAATTTTAGTGAATAAATTTTCTTTTATCAACTCCACACGTAATATTCAGATTGATGTGCCGTTTAGACATCATTCGATATCTGACCGCTCTTTCGTAGTGCGTGTCTATCGAGTTTGGAATGTCCTACCTAATAGTCTTAAACTTTTTTCCTATTAATTTTTGTTTTTTTTGTTTTATTTATTTCCTAAGCTAATCCCGCGAAGCTCTACGCTTGCCTGCTAATCTACCCGCAACCCCGACGCTGGTAGACTAGCTCTCTACCAACTAGCCTACCGGGCAGCGTTACCGTTGTGATACTAAAGTATCAATTTGACTCTTTTTCGACGGTGTTGATACCTTTTATGACCCTTTTTTTAAATTATACTTCTGTATCATTATCACCTATTTTGTGACACTTTTTGACCCTTTTTTGGAAATAGCTCTCACATTTTGTTTTTTGTCAACACTGCGGAACAGAAGTGCTAAACAAATGTTTTCGAAATAAGCATTGCTTGATATGGAACAGACTCAAAGTATAAACTTACAATTCCATGCTTTCTTCTCCTTGATTTTTGTTAGTAAAGTACAATTTCCCTAAAAGCAAACATAACTCATAAAAATACTTGTAATTTTTTACGGTGGTTTCTCTTAAAACAAAAATTTGACATATTATTAAAAAAATGCAATTTGGTGTTTTGCTCTCTTAAACAGTAGCATGTTTTATTCAAAAAAATTCCCCCTTAATAATGGCAAAAGGTATTGAATTTTTCGCCCCCTTTTGAATCGACAGTGTTGAGAGTGCCCTAACAGGAATGAAAACAAGAGGTAAAAATTACCCAATTAGCGGAAATTCCCAAATATTTGGTAAAAGCGGTATGATAGCAAAGTCTTATATTTATTAATAATTGTAAAAGCTTTAAAAAATCTGACACTTTCAGGAAAAAATCGCTTTAATCGGAAAAATGGTTACAATAGCAAAAATTTAAAACAAACACTAAAATTTATTTGACATCGCTAAATCGGAAAATTACATAAAAAGTATGAACAAATTAGCTATAATGATAAAGAATAAACTTTTTGTCAGGTGTTTAAAACAGGACAGATAATAAAAAAATTAAGCTTTTTGAGCTCTTCCTACCTGAAATATTATTTTTTTGTTTGCCAATAAAAAAAACTTGGTCTTATTATATTCATTAAAAAGGGAAATACTGCTTATAAAAAACTTGACCCTTTTTTTTTATTGACCCCTTTTTCTGGAAAATCCCCTTTTTGTGACCCTTTTCGAAAATTTCCAGCGGTAACCCTGCTACCGGGGCAATCTAACATATAAGCGTAGAATTATTGAGTACATTAATGGAATTACAACCTAATATATTTGCACTTAACGGTTTTTTTCTTCTGTTTCTTGCCACTGTCTAAGTTTTTAGTTTTGATTTTTTTTTTTAACTTTTATTGGATTTCAATATTCCAATGTTCATATGGCTGGGGGGCCACTTGTATATAACAGTTAACTTGCTATATTATCTTAAGTTTTTAGTTCTAAGTGGTATACTCGTGAACTTTGTTATTTATCAACAATACATAAATAATTGGCCCTGGAGGCTTTCTTTGTATTGATATTAATAAATAAAATAAATCAAAAATAAAATAAAACGTTTAATTTTAATCTCAGATACACGGGGAAAATAATGAAAAAATAATATTTGGACATAATTTTAGCCTTCTACAACAGCATCAAGATTTGGAAAAAGTGATCAAATCGATTAAATTGTAAAACATGATGGATGTTATGCAACATTTAACATTTTTTAAATTGTTGTAACTCATTGAGCTCAAAATATTCCCTATTTCGTATAAAATAGGTCAGATTTGAGATGATGTTGTGAGGCCAATTTTTGGATTCCTACGTTTTGTCATATCTTAATTAATAAAAAAATTTTTTAACTTAATTTGAGCTAAAAACTAACATGAAATTAATTTATTTTTCTAACTGCCCGTTTTGGCGATATTCTCAAAACATAAGTTTTTTATTTTGGTTTTTTAGTGTTTTTGTTTATTGGCAAAAATTTCAAGAACGGTTCACCTGAATAAAAAACGTTTTACACTATTAAATATATCACTCTATTCTCTTAGCTTTAAGAGTTAATTTATATTCATATTTCTAGCTTTGAAAAACATATAAGCCCTGTGTTTTATTATTTCATCAAAATTGGTTAGATATTTTCGGAGTCGAAGTAATTCTCCGTATGTCCCATCTTGGACGCTTTTGCATTCGGTCAGGTCGAGCGGAGAGACACGGCCATGTGGCGCTATGGCAGAACGCCCAAGGGCGTAACGCCCAAAACCAAAAATGTCATAACGCCCAAATCTTGTTGTATTGCCCAAAACCCAAGAAAAATAATGACAAAGTGCCCAAATGCTATGTCATATCGCCCAAATAACAAAGTTTGGGCGTTGTGACATTTTTTTGAAAAGTAAGCAGATTTATTTGGGCGTCTTAAATATACCATAGAGGAGGTACTCCTTGTACAAGGCGTGCTTAAACTTGTGACATTTTCTTAAATATACCATAGAGGAGGTACTCCTTGTACAAGGCGTGCTTAAACTGCAGGCAGTTGCCATTGCAGGAGGTCAGGATATAATAAAATGCCCCATTTGTTGTCAAAATGTCAAGGACTCAATGTTAGTTTTTTTTACTTTTTGGGCCTTACGACAGTTTTTCTTTTGGGCGTTATGACCTAGACTATAATTTGAAAAGACATATCGCCCAAATTCAATGTCATATAGCCCAAACGGCAAAACGGTAAAACTTTTGGGTGTTATGACATTTTTGGTTTTGGGCGTTCTGCCATAGCGCCCGGCCATGTTCTGACAATCGCACGATTTGAAATCGCAAAACGCTAAATTTAATTTATGGTGTTCCTTAACCCGTGCGTTTAGATTGCGACCTGCTATAGTTTCTTACAAATATTCTAGTTCCCTTTTGTAATTTTAAGTCGTCAAACTTCTTCCTATTTCGATTTACAGAACATCTTATTTGCGATTTAAAGTCAGAATCGCCAATATTAAGCGTTTTGCGATTGTCAGAACTACCCGATAGACTGGAAGCGGAATGGAGGGTGAAAAGCGTGCTCATGTTAAAATGACTTTCTTTTTGTTTTGAGTACGGAAACTATTGCTTTAATAGATCACTTCTAAAACGATAAGTAATATTTTCTAAAAATAGGAGGTTTAGCGGCCCTGAACCCTATTCTAAGTTAATACCAGTTAGAGAAATACAAAGTACCAAAACAAATCCCCCATATAGATTCTTTAATTTGATGTTTCTTGGTTTTAAATAAGTACCAAAAGAACAAAAAAAGTACAAAAAAAATCCTGTTACACATTCTCATCCACTCAGGACCTTGCTTGTCTAATTTTTTGTTTACAGTTCCAATAATTACGCATTTTTATTTTTAAGACAGGTACATACAGTGACTCCCATTAATATTCGGTTTTTATATATTTTATATATCCGAAAATTCTTCTATATATATTTAAAAATTAAAAATTTGTGTATGTTTGTTTGTTTGTTGGCTTATAGACTCCTAAACTACTGAAATTTTTACAGTAACATCACGTGAGCCCTAAAAATATAATAGGCTACTTATTTTTTCGATAGAGGCTGGGGCATTGGTACCTCCATTGGATGCCAACATTAAATATCGCATATCTTAAGAGCCGCATTTTGTTGAACTTTTGGTAGTAGGATCTTCTGAGCCCCAAAATTGAAATAAAATAGCAGCGGGGGAAGTGGTTTTTTTTTATGAAAGACGCGATGGGTCGTAAAGGAAAAAATACTTAGTAAGAGCAAAAAAAAAAATTAGTGATTATTCTAAAACTAAAATGAAAAAAAAAAAAAAAAAAAAAGTTTTGGCCAAAAAAACTTACCGAGATGGAAGAGCCCCGTATTAGTTGAAAAGTCAATGCTCATCCACGCTTAGTGCCCCCAAAATTGTTACTGAAGTTGCGGTGAATTTGGAGAGACAGTTATAGAAGCAACATTACGTAACACAATAAAAAAATAGGGGTTCAACGGCCGTATTACCCGAAGAAAGCCTTTCGTAAATTTGAAAAACAGAAATCGTCGGTTAAAATTTACCAAGGACCATATAAAAAAAGATGTAAATTGGTGGAAAGACGACATTTTTCTGTATGAAAGCAAATTTAACTTACTTGAAAGAGATGACAAAACTATGGTGTGG
The DNA here is from genome assembly GCA_930367215.1 of Pollenia angustigena. Classification (NCBI taxonomy): domain Eukaryota; kingdom Metazoa; phylum Arthropoda; class Insecta; order Diptera; family Polleniidae; genus Pollenia; species Pollenia angustigena. The sequence continues at coordinate 35,270,974 of OV884059.1, forward strand.
CGGAAGCCGAATAACGAGGTGAAAAATAAAAATATTACACCAACAGCTATGCATGAAGAAGGAAGTGTAATGGTGTAAGGCTTCATATCAGCAAAATGGGTTGGGAATCTGTTATTTATCGAAGGCATCGATGTTTATTTGAACACAATGGAAATTGTAAGAACTTTTAAAGTGTATCCTGACAACGACCCTAAACATAAAGCCTACGTTGTTCGAGATTAAAACGCCTGCTAAATTCCCAGACATGAATGACATAGAAAATATATGGCAACTTTTAGATCGCCGAGGATAAAAGCAGTGCTGATTGCTTAAAAAAAAATTATTTTAAACATGCCAAATCGTCTTTCGGAGGTTATTAAAAGATCTTTCCAACCAGCTATAAGTTTTTTTTTTTATTTAAACCGTAGATAATGTTATAGGTATGTGCTAAAACCCGAATATTAATAAAGTGTGAATTATTTAAGTTTTTTTGTTTTTAATTTTATTAATATTGTTTGTTCAATAGTCATAATTCTGAAATAAAAATTTTTTACCTCTTAATATACATAGGTTTGAATAAAAAAAATTAATATCCCCGAGTTTTTATTATTTTCTATTAATTTTGTTGACTTTTAATAACACAAACAAAAAACCAAATGTTATTGAGAGTCACTGTACATACATATGGGCATTTCCCCAAAATGGTCTACCAGAATGAAAAAATAAAATGTTGATTATCATCGTCTTTTATTGATTTTTATTAGAAAAAAAGTCAATGTTCTTATAAAAGAATGGTTTCCTAGCATATCTGAGCTGTTTTACTTGAGGAAATTGGGCTGGAAACTGGAAAATTTTATAATTTCCTGTATTTTCTACTTATTTATTTATTTATTTATTTATTCACAAGTAATATAATAAGCCTCATAGGCCAAAAACAATTTTATATTACAAAGTATATATACACCTGATAAGATATTCCATTAAATTCCAAAAAAAAAATAAATATCTGTTTACAAAATACAAATACCATATAATCCACTTTTGGCTCCCCAGCCAGTAAATGACAAGTCCAACACAACAATAAAAAATGTCCCAAAGTAGTAGGCCAAACAAACTAAGCCAACACTGGCAATAAAATCATCCCTTATCACATTCAACATATGAGTGTAAAGTAAGCATATTCATTAGCTTATGAATTCATGAGCTTAAACAAATGTTAGTAGCGCAATCCCAAAAGACGCTAAGCAAGATGCAAAATAAGCATATAAAAAAAAATAAATAAAAATAAATAAGTATTGATTTACTGAGCAGAAAAGTGAAGCGAAAGTTTCAAACGAAATGAATTATTAGAGTGAGAAAAAGTACGGAGAACAAGAGGCAAATAATTCCAGTTCCTTGCCACCCTCACAACGAAAGACCTCTCAAATAAACCATATCTTATTCTAGGGATAAAGATCTGAGGATTCCTACTAGAAGACGAAAATTTAAATTCAGAACAAAGAAGACAAGGAACACCACTTTTAATAACCCTATAAAAAAGTAATAAACAACGAATCCTGACAAAATTACCAAAATTACATCCCAGAAAAGTTCTCACATAATCAGAAACATGAACCCTCCTAGAAATATTATAAACATAACGCGTTATAATATTAACCACACGCTTCAATTTATTCAAAATGCAAGCAAAAGTACCAGACACAACCTCTAGTCCGTAAAAAACATGTGGCATCAAGAGTGAATACGCCAATTTATATCTTATTCGGAAAGGCAAAAAAATGTTGTTAGAGTAAACTCTTCGCAATGTACCTAACACATTGGAATAAATACGATCAACCTGACCCCGAAAGGTAAGGCCAGCATCCAGAAATACTCCTAAGCACTTGAGACTATCAACAAAAGCAATTCTCTGACCATCAATATAGACATGCAAATCATTCTGTGTTTGCCCAAAAATAATAGCCTTAGTCTTACTGTGGTTAACAATCAAAGAGTTAAGAGATGCCCATAACGAAAAGCGTCCTAAACTATGATTCATATTGGATTCAAGAACATCAACATTATCCCTATGACTACTATGCAATAAAAAAACATCATCAGCAAATAGAAAAGGTCTACAAAAACTCATCTCCATCTGCATCGGTAGGTCATTAACGTACATTATGAAAAGAAGAGGCCCTAACACAGATCCCTGGGGTACACCAGAAACTAAAGGAAGAGTTTCAGAAAAAATCCCACCAGTATCAACAAATTGATATCTTCCAGATAAATAAGAATAAATTAGCATACATGCCGTTTTAGAGAAATTAAATAACTCACTCAATTTTCTAATCAATGTGCGAAAGCAAACCGAATTGAAAGCTTTCGTAAGGTCAAGCGAAATTAATGACACTATATAGTCCCTATTGACATTCTCACGTATGGCATCAGTTAAATTCAATAACAAAGAAGTAGTATTGTGTCCACAACGAAAAGCAAATTGCGAAGAAGACAGGCTACTATGAACATGAGACAAAACCTGATGTTTAATAATATGTTCAACAACTTTAGATATAGAAAGATGTCTAAAGACATTTTTATATACTTATTTTACATGCAAGAAATATGTTATGTTTACACTCTTTCTTCAAAATCTCTCCATTACAATTAATTGTAAAAGGAGTATTAAGTTTTTTTGTTAAGGAAATTTGAAGACATTTATGGTAAAATGCATGGTGATAATAATAAAAAAAAACATATGGAAAAATCGTACGTTCGCGATCCGTACGTTCGCGACCGGTACATAAGCCAATTAAATAAAAACCAAGAGAGATATTTTATTTTGTAAATACTGGATGGAGACCTACATTAATACACTTTTAAAATAAATTAATCACTTTTGAAAATTCTGTTTCATCACGCAGATTTTTACATTTCACTACTGTCAGCCGAAGTTGACTTCTATTTTTCGTACGTTCGTGACCACACGTTTATAACTCTTATTATAAAAACTTAAACTCGAAGAAATCCATATTTTGTACTAAACATAGAGCTACCCAAATGCTATCGAATTGCAAAAAAAATGCTAGGAAAAGTTTTGTTTTCTATAATATTTGTACATCAAAAGCGTACGAACGTACGTTCATTACCCCAGGAAATGCCCATATGTATTTATAAAGTAAACAAAATTAATATCTCTGTCCAACCATCTGCCATATAGTTTTGTTTAAAATATTTCTATTGAAGTTGCTGTTACTTTATTTTTACCAAAATGGGTAAGACACTTTATCAGTAAATTGTGTCAACAACTTTTGGACGAATAATATACACAATTTTGGTTAGTGACTCATAACTTCAAATACCGTAGATGTTTTTGCTGTTACATTTGTATCTGTGTCCATTGAAATGTTTTGTTGGGTGCATAAGTATGTGTGTATTTGTGCAATAAAAACAACAAAATTTAAAAAAACTAAAGTTTTCAATTAAATGTGTTTTATATTCTCATTTGTTTTTGCAAAATTCAACAAAAAAAAAACTTTTTATGCACATTAATTGCCATAAAAGGTAAAAGTCTTACTTTATATTCTATAACACACATTAAAATTCATTTTACACAAAAACAACACGAATCTTGCAGTTCATCGCAAAAACGATCGAACCAAAAGTTTATCTTTGAAATGATTACAAAAATAGAATCTTTAACAATAGGAATTTCTTTTGTTTTAAACTGATTCCCTTAATTAGAGAAACATCCCAAGAGATGATTCATTTTTTGTTATTACAAAACACAAGAATTGAAACATTTAAGTCCTAAAATTTTTAACACATCACCAAGTTGAAGAAAATCATTTAAATTTGAGTTGATAGGAAATACATAAATTAAATTTATAATATGACTTACATGTTTTTTGGTTTGTATTAAAAAAAGACAAAGATTAGTTTCCTACACAGAAATTTTATCGGATTTTTGCCAGCAACTTTGAAAACACCCCCAAAGGCCTTTAGTACTTTAACACAATTAATAAAAAATTTACAGTCAACTGGACAGAGTTGCAACCAGTTTTAACACACAGAGAAAGAGTTGTATACAAAACGTACTAATACTATAATGTACTACTATTAAAAAGGTATTAAAATCAGGGTTCGAAAGCTGCCGTCAAACAAAATTTTTATACAAAAAATTAATCGATTTAGGGCCATTATTACAACTTCCAAAATCAATTTTTTGATATCTCGTATAGAATCTGAGATATTTAGTATCGACTTTGGTCTGCATCCACATTTTTTAGGTTTATTGAATATTATATTGCTACATAATACAATATTTTGCGTATGGAGCAAATTTTGCATACAAATATAACAAAATTATACTTTACTATTGCTTTGCGCCATTCGAATAATGAGCAACGTAGGTCAAAATAAAACGTCACAATAGTTTAAATTTATTGGACACAATGTGAAACTTGAGGTGAATATGGAGCCCACAATAAAACTAATTGTTGAATATGGATTTGCGCTATCTAACATACATATATTTTCTTTCCATATTATGTTGGATCTGTAGTTCGGGGCTTATAGGAATGAGTTAAGCAATTATCACCACTCTAAAACATACCAGCCTTTCCTTGTAAATCTCTATTAACTATCAAATTCATTGTTTTTGCCATTAACTTACTTTGCTCCACGTCAAAGAAAACGTCATAATACGAAAAAAAATTTGATATGGAGCACAAAACGACAAAATGTTATTTTAGAAAAACCATTAAAACTTTGGATTTATTGCATGTAAATTAATGAAAATGTAAAGTTTTCTTAAAAACATACGTAGCAATAAATTAAAAGCGTTTAAAAAAATCTATCGGGTAGTTTTTGAGAAAACTTACTGTAAACCTATTTTATCGTTTTTCTCAAAACCGACTTGATGGCTTATAGGCTTAAACAATAATCACCTGACGATGTAAAAAATTAAAACAAAATCGCATAAAAAAAATCAACAAATATATATTTGGGTCATTATTTGTGAAGCGGAACACCCAATAAAAATATTTTGTTGGAATTCCTTTATATTTGGCATAACTATAGTTCTGGTAGATATGAATAAGTGTGCGAAACATTTCTTTTCTATGATGTTTATTTTTCGAGTTACAGGGTGGTAAAGTGCCGTTAAAGTGCCCGCGCGCTTTGTTGACATCTGTCAAAAAAAGTTAAGCTAGTGTATTTTCATAGAAAAAGCTACATGCAAAATATTTTTACGCGTTTGCGCCAGAAAGTTGGTTAACTTTGAACTTTTTAACGCGTTGTGTATTTTTGACATGTAATCAGCTGACGATAAAAAAATAATTAAACAAATTTGTGAATCATATAAAAAAAACTTATTGAAGAACATTAAATATTTATATAAAAAGAACCAATTCAATAAAATAATAAAATCTTGATATACTTACAAATAAAACACAGCTGACAGGAATGGCTTTTGTAACGCGCGATGTGTAACTTGCAATTTTTCATGCGCTAAAGTTCTTAAACACACGACAAACGTCGACGAATTCATTTTTCTAAATATCATATGGGCGATTCTATTCTAGACAACTTTTAACATCAATTTTCAAATCACACTATTTGATACTTTTTTGATGCCAATTTAAAGCAAAATATCTATATTTTATAATAATATAATTTTTTTAGACGTAAGCTTAAATACGAATTTGTTGTGCACTTCGAAGCATTGGAGAAAAAACGCAGCAAGTTTAGAATTTCATTTTTATCTAAAATATTGAATTAATTTTGCATAACATTTTCATATCAAAAATACAGTAGAATCGTAAATTCTGGTTTAAGAGGAGTTGTGCACTTTAAACCAGCCGGTGCAAATTAAATTTAAGTTATTAAGATTTTTGTATGTCGTGCTAAATTCCCAATTTTTTATATTTGATAAATACACTGAAATTTTTTGTTGAGGGAAAGCTAGCTTCTATGCGCATTTTAATTTATTAAAAATAAGTAATTTAAATAAATTTAGTGTGTTATTTTCGAAAAATTTGCTTATTATTGCATTTTTTACAATTAAATGCCGCTTAGAAAATTTAATTGTTCGAAAAAGTTAACCACCCTTGGAATATTTTGGTTTACTTTTTCGCGATTCTACTGTATAACATGTTTTATTGTTATACAGTAGAATCTTTCCAGTTCAGAGTGTTTAGAAAAAAAAAATAAAACTTATCAAACATAAAAAAACTACAGAAATTTGTTAGCATTAGAGTTAACCTTGTGGAATTCGACTCGGTATTCATATGTGCTAGATAAAAAATTTTAATTGCATAAAATATATAAACATTTTTTTTTATAAAGAGATCAACACTAAATATCTAGTAAGGATTCAAAATTAACAATAGTTCAGTATTTGACGTTTTATTAAAATATTTAAAAAAATACATATACATACTTACTCATATATATTTTTTTTGAAGAAGATTAGTATTTTCATATTAAAAATATAACAATAAAACAGCCTTTTACATTTTACATAGTTAAAAAAGAAAAAAACTTTAAAAATAAAAAATATTTTGGGTTTATGACAGGTTTATTATACAAATTTTCATAAAAAATTCGTTTTATAATGAATATAAGGGATGGTATTTATGTTTGCATTCATTTGTACAAGATGATTTATTTTCGTAAATTAATTTAAAAAATTCTGTTTAAAACTTTTTAAAAAGTGATAAAAAATTTATTATAATTATTCCAAATTAATAAAGTTAATATTTTCATCATTGTTGTTATCGCAGAAAAAATTTAAAAAAGCACCAAAAATGGTTCGAAACGCACCGAGTTGACAACTCTGAAACAATCGATGTTTACAGCTAGTTCAGATAAACTTGCGATAAAAATTGGAGAAGAGAGTAATTTTTCGTGCTTCACAAGTAGATTCAATATGAATCTACTTGCTTCGCTCTCAAAATTTTGTATGGCGAAGCCAAGGTATATTTGTAGCAGGTAGTCTCGGAAAGCCAGCTGGTTATTTTTTATTTGCTTGTTTTGCGATATAAACTGTCAAATGTTGTATAGTAAACAAGTTTTTTTGTATCTTTTCAACCCCTTTGCTGTTTGACAGTTCGTATCGCAAAACAACAATAAAAAGCCCTGTTGTTTGTTTTATTCTACAATTGTTGTAATCTCGCGGCTACCTGCTATAAATATACCTTGGGCGAAGCAGTTACTTCGTTCATGATTGGGATGTGAAGCGTGAATAGAGAGCAAAGCACGTACCGTGGAAACATGGCATAAGATTTATAGAATTGGCGCGAACAGAAAATGCATTGAATGTTTTACCCGTCAGGGCTTGAGAGCAAATTTCTTATTATTGGATTATATTTATCTACGATGTTTGATTTGATAATCATCGTCTGATATCACATCTTTCACAATAAAAAAGAATAATACAATAAAAGTTTAAAAATTAACAGAGATTTGTGTTTTTGTGGTATGATCTTATGAAAGTTGGCCAATTTTTAAAGCTCTCTCGTGGCTATTTGATCGTTTCATATAAATTCTTGTAAATAGATTAGTATATACAAAAATTTTACCCCTTCTAGAAATAACTTAATTGCAAATGTGTGTTCTTTCTATTAGTAAAAGACGTTTAAAGCGTTTAAATGTTGCACCCGTCAGAACAGAATCGCCCATATGTCGATTGCAATTTTTGTTTTTTACTAAATAATCCTTATTGCTAAAGAAGTGAATATGTAAGGTGACCATACGTACTCTTTTTTAGAGGACAATCATCTATTTTAACTGGCTGTCCTCTATAAAATTTGTGTCCTCTTTTATCATATTTTTTTCATAATCTCTCATCTTTGTCCTCTTTTTTTAAAGCATGACCAATATTTGATTTAATTTTTATAAATTAAAATACATTTTATTTCACGGCGACCACTGATCTTTTCTGTCAAATCGTATGGTAAATGTCGTGCCATGATTGTTCTGTTCATATGCCTACTTTACTCTCATACACTTGCAGTATAAAATTTTGAATAAGTAACTCCAATGTATTTTTAAGTTTCGTTATTTTTTCAAACTAATTTTACTTAAGTTAATGTAAATTTTTATATATCGTCTGCTTAATATCCAAACCTGCTAACTCCCTTTCAACAAACGATTGAGAGGAAACAAAAAATATAGTTGATTTGACACACTTCAATACTCAAATTGCTGGTCCACGAGGCATATTTTTCTCTACCCAACGGATTCAAAATCTCAATTTACTTAAAAAGTGGATTTAGCAGGTTTGCATATTAAGCCGACAATATGTTATTTTTTTTAATTTACTATAAGTATATAAATATGGGGATGTAAATTTGTCTGTAATATAAGAAAAAAATCTTGAAGTCAAAAATATTTTTTACTTTTTTTCTTTATGTCCTCTATTTTTATTTTCAAAATCTGGTCGCCTTAGAATATGTGAAACAAATATCAGATGAAATGCCTAAAATATGTTGTTTAATACATACATAGTTATTAACACGCACTAACGGAAGTATTTCTCAATTCCCTTTTCACATTTTGCAAAACACGGGTCAAAAAAATAATTATAAGACTTATTTGTTACTGTATTAAAATTTAATTTTTGATTTATGAAAAATATTAAAGTGGGCTAACTTAAAGCTTAACACGAAACAACTCAGTCTGAAATGATTTAAGTTAGCTGGGACCTCGCGGGACCATTGGTCTTCGATATTTTACTCGCAGTTAGGAATTGTATTCTTTCTGCTGGTGTATTGGTACCTATCATGAATGCTTTGAGGGGTTAAGTAATTAATTCACAATTTATTGGCTAACAAAATTTGATTTAAAACAAGCCTGAACTAATATTATGATCATGTTTGTCGTTTTGCTCTACACTATCCAATATGTTGCACAATATATAAATAATATAAGCGGAATTTTCGATTCAATATTCATATATTAAAGTAAACAAAACAAACTTTTGATATTATCCAATATATTACTTTGAAAGTATGAAAACTCAACCTCTTAAATCTTCCTGGATTTTTGTAATCATAAGTAAATATTTTTTTTTACTATTTGTTTTTTATTATGTATAAATTATGGATTTTGTACTTACTTAACCCCGGGTCTCCACGTAGCAATATTTATTGCGGCAAACGTCAAATTTGATTGCTCCATAAAATTTGCGACGTATAGACCGCATATTGCCATGAGTGGCAATCCATTGCGCAATGATTGCTCTTCTTATTGCTTGAGCAATTATTGCTTAGCAATCTGCTGCCAAATCAGTTGTAATTTATCTGACATTTTATTTCTCTGTACGGTTGGTTATTTATTAGTGTGTTTATTTATTAAAAAAGCAAATAAAAAAAATGCTTCAACAATATACAGAAAAAGTTTTTATATATTATATTTTTAAATAAACGTCAATATCAACTTGTATATTTTTATTTTTTCAATAGAACAATACAAGTTTTAGGTTTTTTTCATACGCAAATAAACAAAAAAGCAATACAAAACACAGCTTCGACAATTACAATTAATTATTTTATTAATTTAATTAATTAATTTAAAAAAGAAAATTTAACAATCACTTCAAAACACAACATAAAACATTTGTTATAAATACAGCCACAAAACTTTATACAACTACTCGAGGTGAAAATTGCAAATTTATGGCAAAGCAATAACAAGTGTTCTCCAGCAATATAATCAGCAATCATTGCTCCATTGTTCTGTCATTGTTCTGCCGACGTTATTGCTTGTACTTAGCAATAAAAATTGCTACGTGGAGACCCAGCGTAAATAATTTTAAATCAGTGTTCGAAAATAAACACTTAATATTGCTCCATAGTGTTCGGTTCGGTAGATTTGTGGAATGCACGAACGCTAATGGTGTTTGTGTAGAAAATCATTAAAAACATAACGTTTCCCTGTTAGTCATCTTTCGAACTGTTCGGCTCTTTCTTGAAAATAGTTATGAACGGTATTAAGGGTTGTGTTCGCCTACACAATCACTAGAAAAATATATATCGTTCTTAGGTGTGTCAGCCGAACGCTAAATTATGTACTGTTTATTTTCGAACACTGTTTTAAATACATAGATTACCATTATTATTATGTACCATTATTACAACTTTCTGATAGTTATGGTTTGTATTTGAGTCATTTTAAAACATATAAACAAAATAATTTTGGTTACTTTTGTTCACTGTCTATTAATTTAACTATTTGTTATTTTTTAGAATATATTCGTATTTCTTTACTTTACTTAACTTCAACTATCATTAACTTTATAGTAAAGTTGTAGTACTGGACATTTGCATTTGTTGACCTCTTTTTTTCTTTAGCGGCTAATATTAAAAATGAATTTTGATATGAATAATTTTTAAATTGTTATATAAAATTATATTTTTTTTAAGTTTTAATGTGTTCATAATTTTATATCCATTCTAGTTTCCACTCTAGCGTTCTATTTTTCCTATAGTATATTTTTTGGTTCTGTTATCAGTGTTGACTTGTTTTTACAGTCGGTGTTCAAAGATGAAGCTAATAGATTCAAAATTGGCCATTTAAATTGTCGAAGTTTGAGGCCACCATTTAACTCTGTCAAATTAGAAGAGAAGAGGACTATCATGATGAATAAATTTTTTTAATGTTTTTGCAGTGTCAGAAACATGGCTAAATGACACTTTTTCAAATCGTGCTGTAGAAATTCGTGGGCACATTTTTTGCCGAAATGATCTGCGTACTAGAGGAGGTGGTGTAGGCATCTTTGTTTCTTAGGGAATTAAATTCAAAACTGTTTAAGGTCTTGCTTACCTCAGCTCTGTGAATCGCTTTTTTTTTCTTTTTTATTGTTGGCTTAGGCTTAAGTTTTGAAGTATCTTAAGTTGTTGTTATTACTATGTAATACATATTTATATTATCAATTAATGTGCAATATAAATTATTACACAATAATATTGTAAGTCTGTGGATACCTTTAAGTTTTGTTTCCTTCTAAAAATAAAGACGTAAATTTATAATAACGGCAATAGCTAAATACTGCACATCTACTAACGTAGAATTGGTAATTTTGAAATAAGCAACCCTGCTTAAATTTATCTCTGTTATAGATAGTTGGCAACGCACTTATTGAATAAATTTCTAATTAGAAGAATCAAAACGATTTTTTGTTGTGTGGTGATGAGAATTAATTTACAAGTTTGGTATTTGACGTAGTAAACAAATTTGCATGTTTTTGTGAAATGTTAAATGTAATAAAAAAAAACAATTTACAAGCGATTCCTAGCAGATGAACTGACGCTAAATCAATATAATTTAATTGAAGAATATTATTAATAAAATTCATTTGCGCCTGAACTAAAAAGGGCATTTTATTATACACAAACCCAGGAAAATTAAAAGAAAAACAAAAGGCGCATTAAAAAAATTTAGTGTATGCGAAATAGTGGAGGAATGCATAAAACCAATACCTATAAAATTGTATATGAATTGCACAATTTGAAAAAAAAAATTAAAATAAAAAAAGAAACGCAAACAATAATAAACTTTAATAGTTTAAGTTGCAATATTTTGTAAAAGAATCGAAATAAATTTTTACCTAAAGACTGAGTGAAGCGCCTTTTGGCTGTGCATACAGACAGTATTAATCATTTTTTTTTTAACAAATAAATTTCGTCAATCAGGAAATGAGATTTCTTCCGGTCGCTGACATCCAGTAATAACAAAGACTGTTGTAAAATTAAATTTACAGCTTGACGATAAGTTGTAATCTATTGATGTGAAGAGCAGTAAAGTAAATAAAAAAATAACAAAAAACAAAAGAAACGCAGAGACAAGGACACCTTATTCCTGTTTTGTTCTGTTCAGCTTACGTCCTTATAAGGTTAAAAGCAAAGTTAATAAGGTTTTAATGCTTTCCTACGTTATACCAACTCAGGAAACAACGGCTTCAAATGGTCGTCCAACGAGTGAAAACGACGGTATTAGACAAGTGCCTTCTCCACCACGAAATTTAAGTCTACGTCTAAATTCAAGCTACAACACTACGGGAATTAGTGTCGGCGGCGGTGGAGAACAACGCCAAATGCAACAACAGCAGCAACTGCATCAACCATCTGAGGTTGATGCCCTATTGGCAAATATTGCCGAGACCTGTGATGAACGCACCCATTTGTTGAACGAAGATGCAAATCCCACTCCACCCCCGCGTGTCAAACGTCAAAATAGCAACAATAGTAACAACAACAATTCGTTTAGTTTGAATAACAATGCCACCAATGACAGAAGTTGTAGTGGTTTAGAGGGCCGCGATGACGTAGTCAACGTAAATGTTAACATAGATAATGACGAAACACTCTCAGACGATGCTGTGACCGCTAATGAAATGACAGTGAATGCTTTTAGTTCCGATATAAGTGATAGGCAGTCATTGCATCAAAACCTCCACTCGATTCCCCGCCAAACGATGACAACGGTATCAACAACTAAAAAACAAAAATTAAGCAAACTGGGTTCAAATAAAACAGTTGGTTTAAAAAGGTTAGTTTATCACTTAAAATCTTTCTACTTGCATACATATTTATTTATGTATTTATCTTTTGTATTTATTTTATTGCACACGAGTTCATGTAGATATTCTAATGCCACAGCAGAATTGTTTTCCACACACTTCTATTTGTATAAATATACACACAACCGAGCGTTTTTAGTACATTTTCTTGATTCTATTTGATCATTTTAACTATTATATTTATAGTATGTATGTATATTTAGTATTATTTATTTCTGTGTGTATTGTTACTGTAGCCAAGACTTTCACTTTCCTAATATTTTTTTTTTTTTTAATAAAATATAAAATGATTTTGAAAAACAAAATGCTAAGATTGTAAATTTGAAGGGTCTTTGCATTAAAGACCTGCACAGATACATCTGTTTGTATCTGTTTCTGTGTTTTTTCTAAAGTTGATGCGTATGGATGAGTGCTCTTGTGTTTCTGATATAAGTTGATCTTGATATGATTTGTAAAAGAGTGGATGTAAGTTGATACAAAAGCGAAAGAGAGTATCATATCTGCTAATATCTGTTTCGCGAAAGCAGATCCTAGTGGATGCTGATGGAATACAATAAGTTACTTATTGTACGATACCGTTATTTTCAATTATTTTTGAACGCAAAAGAGACGACCCTTTGGCTGGTTAAAAAATAATTTTTTACAAAAACAAAATATGTACACATGAACAGTTATTTTTTCAATCATTTTTGCGTGATGTGGTTCGAGCACAAAAAAAAACAACCAAAAAAAACTTTACAAGAACAAAATGTGTTGCTTGTTTTTTTGGAAGGCAAACATTTTTGAAATTTTCGGTACCGATATGTATTTTGTTTGTGTAAAAAATTCTTTCATGAAATTGAAAGGTTGCGTTTTCTTCGTTCAAGTGCCAAGTAGACAAAAATTATTGAAAAAAAAACTCTGAAAGAACTAAACACGTGTACATACTTTGTGTTTGTAAAAAATAAAAACTAGCAGGAAGCGTTGTAATCAGGCCTACCATATTTACCGATAAATCTGCATTTTGACGATTTTTTTCCTCTAAATTATCAAAGTGCATATTTTTTGATAAACACTTACAGCACGGCAATTTTTGGTTTGTTTTATACAAATTATTAATTTTGGGTAACTTGTTACACAAAGAGACAACTTTGATTAATTTAGCGCTTATACTTAAGGAAAAAATGGTTATACATATTTATTTTATATATGCAGTGTATGTATTGTGTCTAACCCAACAAACACATTTTGAAAAATATACAACTTCATATGAGAAGCTTAAAGAAATGTGGTACATATGTTTTACTTAAGCTAAGAATTGTAACCAGAAAAATAAATAATTTTTTCCAATAGATATTTGTAAACAAAAAATTACTTAGGTTATTAATAACCAAAAATAAATAAATTTTACTTTAATTGGTTACCACAACAAAAAAAAATATATATAACGATAATGGTTAAAGGCTCCCAATTGAAAATAAAGGAATTTTTTCTCGTAACCTTTACAAAAAATAATAAAAGTAATTATTTTTAGTCCCTGAGTTATTTTTGGAATAAAAACAAAAAAGTCCATATAAACAGCTATTTTTCAACGTAAACATAAAAGGTCGAATTTAACTCTTAAAAAAAGAGTTTTATTAAGCCGTCATAAATTAAAACTCATTTCAAGAGTTTGATTTTAACCGACATTTAATTAAATTCATATTTTGTACTTGGACACCCAAAGCTTGTAGCTGGTCAGAGCACTACTAATTGTCATTATTTTATGACTGCGAAATAAAACTCTCTTTTTAAGAGTTCATCCATACCTACTTTTATTTTTCATTGAAAAATTATTTTTAACTGTGGAGTTAAGATCGTTTATTCTAGATCACCATAGGTTCTTAATGAGACGAACCTTGGTATAAGACAGTATAGGTCTCCGCTGACTCTAATATGGAGAGTTTTCAAGCTAAAATTATATGGATCACTCTTATTAACGGTCCCTGCAATTTACCTTTAAGTAAAATCTATTCATATAAAGGGTGTCTGGTGGCAAAATTATATTTTTAAATGCGATTATTTCAAATAGTAACAAACGGTGCGGAGGAAGGTCGGCGCCGTTGGAATTATCGATTGGGAGGATTTGTGAGTCACAGTTCGCTGAGGAGACATTTTTTAAGGGTAATGATTCTTACGTAATTGCTCGTCGACAATTTTGTTCAAAGTTCATTTTCACTTAAATAGCCACGTCAACAAACAAATCTACCGTTACTGGTCTCCAATAACCTAAAACCTTCGATTGAAACATCAAATACCTTTACATTGCCCCAGGGTAAATGTTTGGTGTGCCTTATCCACGCATGAGAAAATTGGGTCATTTATTTTTTTAAGTTCTAGAAAAACAAGGCTCCGTTTTGAACAGTGTGTTGAAGTCGACACAAGACATGTGGATGACATACTCTTTAAAAAATAAAACCCGCATTTCCATTCTACCGTTCAATGCTTTTAATAAAACTTTGTGTCAATTATTAACATTTTTATTTAAGTTTGAAAATATAAATCTGCTATCAGATACCCCGTATTTTTTTAATTAAATAAAATTTATTTATAAAACATTTATTTTTATTTATTTTTTTTAAAGCATTATGTAATGGTTAATGGTTTTTCTTTGTTGTTTTTGTCTTTAAAAATATTTTTTATTGTGTTTAAAACAGTAATTTTAATTTGCCGTTTTTTCATAATTTGATTTCCGATTTGTTTTTGAAAATATGCCGATTTTTTACTAAAACCATCTGGCAACCCTGGTTGAGATCTTATACAAATTTTTACAAACTCTCTTATTTTCATCAACTCGCCAACAATATTTAAAAATACAACAGATTACCACAGATATTGTTGAAATACTTATGGTGACAACAGATGTTTGTAAGCAAAAAAAAAATGTTATGACACACTCAATCCAAAACCATAAGCATCTGTTTTTGTTTTTAAGATATGGTGAGTGGGCAAAAGCAAAACCATACAATATCAGTTACACTCATTCTCTCATTTATATCAGTAGTAACAGATATATATCTGGTGTATCTGTTTCAACAATACTTACTGATACACTCGTGCAGGTCTTTACTTTGCATCTACATATGTTTTAGTTTCTTTGATTATTTTTTGCTACATTAAATGTCACATTAATAATGTGCATTGAAACGTATCGCACCTCGTTACAAGTTGTTGGTACTTACGCTTGATTGCTTGTTCAACTAACACAGCCTACATCAGTATGGGGTGTAAGGTATTGTATGTCTGTGAAGTCGGTTAAAGCCATTCACAATTTTAAAAAAATTTTAAACTCCATATTTTATATCTAAGTCAATGGAAAATAATGAAGATTATGTAAAATTCAAAAATAAATCCTACTAATACATATTACAAATGTGAAAGTTTGTATGTTTAAAGGATTTGAATGAAATTTGGTAGAATAATAGCATAATAGGTAATTCTTAAAAGAAAACAAGTAAGAAAGTATAGTCGGTCGAGACCGACCATATGATACCCTACACATCATGCTTATGTGTCCATGTAAATATGGATTTATCTATGTTTATAAACTTCATGAAAATCGGTTTGAAAGTTTGTGAGAGGCAGAAATTGTCCCCTGCCTCCCCTTGTGGTCCTAATTTTTAAAAACTGTATAGCTAATGTGTCCCTATAGATATGGATCTAGGTTCCATGGGCAGCTATCAACAGACAGCTCACTTGGGTCCTTTATTGGTCCCTTTGTGATACCCAGCGCCAATGCCCATCCTGTAGAGCAGTTACTCAGATGGCGTCACTGCAGAATCCAGCCACTTCGTCCTCCTAATGAAGAGAATCAGCGATCTCAGTTCTATCTTGGATAGATCCTCTAGGCAGGCAAATGCCGGTTTCCCCAAACATTCCTCCCTAATACCCCGCAACCCAGGGCATTGACAGAGAAAGTGAAGCACAGTCTCCTCCTCCTCCTCATCCTGACAACTTCTACAGTAGTCATTGAATTCCAGACCCATTCTTTCAGCATGAGTCCCCACCGGCCAGTGCCCAGTAATAACCGATACAACTGTCCTAATCTGGTCCCTTCTGAACCTAAGTAGAGAGCTTGTCCTCCGTTCATCATGACCAGGCCATAATAGCCTGGATATCAAGCAGGTGGACTCACTAGTCCACCGCATCTGCGCGACTCTATAAGACTCGCGCCTGATAATTAATTTACAGTGAGCCATTGGAAGACCAACAAACTGATCGATGAATATATCATCCATGCGACCACCTTGTTTGGCCAGCCCATCTGCCACTAGATTACCCGGGCACTCTGAGTGACCCGGAATCCATATTAGCGTTACCCTTGAATGTTTCGCAATCTCATTCAAAGACATCCGACATTCTACAGTTAACCTAGATGTCGTATAGACACCCGCTAGGGAAGCAAGGGCAGCCTTGCTGTCAGTAAATATACGTATATCTCCCGATATGCGATGATACCTCAGCCAATTTACCGCCCGCCTTATAGCCGAGATCTCCGCCTGCAGGACACTACATCCATCCGGCAGACGAAAGGAAACTCTCACATCCAGTTCCTCTATGTAGAAACCTCCGCCAGCTCTTACACCCTTCCTCGAACCATCAGTATAAACCCCTAGGCTCAGTTCGTGGTGAGTACTTGACAGCGCATTGGCATGCGCCATCATTGTCACAAACCCCGCGCCAGTGAAAGGCACCGGAGTGCAATAGTCCACACTATCAGGGACGGTAGAACCTCTGGTTATCACGGCATGCCCATAGTCACGGGCCGACCAACAAAGCGCCGCGTTTAGCCGTGTCGCCGAGCAAAGAGCCATCTGTCTAACCATGATGTCCACCGGGAGCCAGTTCAGTATCGTGAACAGCGCCCTCGTGGGAGTAGATCGCATTGATCCCGTTATCATCAACGCGACATAGACTGTACCTTCTCAAGCATTGCCCTATACCTGCTCTTATCCAACGCAGGCCACCATACCACGACCCCGTAATAAAGAGTCGGCTTTACTACAGCCTCAAAGATCCAATTGACACACCACGGGCTCATGCCCCAGTTTCTGCCGATTGCACCCCTACACGCATATATGGCAACTATTGCCTTTTCCACTCTCATCTGGACATTTTGTCCCCATGACAGCCTACTATCCAGAACCACGCCCAGATACTTGGCACTGCGTGAGATCTGAAGCTCGGTTCCATTTAACCTCGAAAGCCTAAAGTCCCCAGTCCTGTACTTCCTCGTAAAGAGTACCAGTTCCGTCTTGGACGGATTAACACCCAGCCCGCATGATGCGCTCCAGGTGCTAAGTACCTTCAGAGCAGCCTCCATACACTGAGACATTATGTTCAGATGTCTCCCCGTGATAGCTACCGCAACATCATCAGCATACGCCACTGTTTTGATCCTCATGTTGTCCATCTTCGTCAACATGGTATTCATAGTCAGGTTCCACAATAGTGGGGATAGAACCCCCCTTGGGGAGTACCCCTGTTCACCAGTCTTTGAACACTGGTCTCACCTATCGTAGAGCAAATGACCCTATTCCTGAGTAGATTGTCCACAAATCTACATATGCCAACGTCGATCCCCAGGCTCCTCATGGACGACACAATAGAGTCCGGGTTGACATTGTGGAAAGCCCCCTTAATATCGAGAAAGGCCACTAGTGTGTACTCCTTAAATTCGAGCGATCTCTCAATAGTTCCCACTAGAGAGTGAAGAGCCGTCTCAACAGATCTGCCCTTTGTGTAGGCATGTTGGGAGGCAGAGAGTAAACTTCTTGGGATGGTCATCCTAAGATGTATATCAATAACTCTTTCAAGAGTCTTAAGAAGAAAGGATGCAAGACTAATCGGTCTGTAGTCCTTCGGTTCAGTGTGAGAAGCCTTACCCCCTTTGGGTATAAAGACCACTCTGCACAAGGTCCAACTTACCGGGAGATACGAAAATCTAGCGCACCCCCTGTATATGGCCATCAGCCAGGGTATGATCAGGGTCGAATTCCTCTGCAGGTCCGCCGGAATTATACCATCCATACCCGGAGATTTATATGGGCTGAAACTATCGACAGCCCACTTGATCATATCATAGTCCAAAGGAATGGACATAGGAATGGGTGTCGACTCCCACACCCGATCCCGCAAGCTCCCTTGGGAGTTTCCAGGAAAGTGAGTGTCAATCAACACCTCAAGTGTTTCCCGACTATTTGTAGTCCAACAACCATCCGATTTTCGGACATAGGTTGGGACAACCGGGCTCGAAGCCATAATTTTACGTAAACGGTTCGTCTCAGAGGATCCCTCCACGCCGCTACAGAAGTTCCTCCAAGCGTTCCTTTTCAATGATGACTTGTAGTCCACCCAGTTACCAAGGCGCTTAGCCTCATTGAACAACCTACGACAGGCACTTCTTGCCTGCGCAATTTCAGGATCCCACCACGGTGGCCGATCCCTACCCCTGCGAATCATTGGCTTACACGCCAAGGAATTCGCTAACTGCAGTGAGTTCGAAAGCATATTCACTGCCGTGTCGATCCCACTGATATCATTTACATCAGGAGGATCAGATAGAGTCCGAACTAGAGAGGAATGTTGAATCCCCCAGTTCGTGCGTCTCCTGTTTACCACAGCCATCGGTCCTGGGGACCTAAGCCCTAAATCAAATTCCACATACCTATGATCAGAGAGCGAACAGTCATTAGACACCATCCAATTCTCAATCATATATGGATCTACCTATGTTTTAAATTTTATTAAAATCGGTTTGATAGTTTCTGAGAGGAAGAAATTTCCCCCTATCTTCCCTCGTGGTCCTACGAATCGGCCCATTTTCAATAGGCTTGGTCCTTGTGACAATAAGAACCTATGACCAAAATTTTATCAAATTATCTCCAAAATTGCGACCTGTACTTTGCGCACAAGGTTACATGGACAGCCAGCCAGCCAGCCGGGCGGACATCGTTAGTTCCACTGAGAAAGTGATTCTGAGTAGATCGGTATACTTTAAGGTAGGGAATGGTAAATCGATTTCGATTCCAATCGAAAATCGATTTTGTGGTAAAAAAAAATCGACTTTTTGCAATCGAATTTACGTATGCGATTTTATACTGAAATCGATTATTGGGCTTTTAAAATCGATTTTTTTATTTTAATTAAAATTTTGGCAATTTTCAATGCTAATCTTAATTAAATCGATAAATTATGAGCATACACATTAAAACTTTAACTTTTGTGCGTACATACGTCTGTAGGTATGCTTATGCAATTTTTCAAGGTAACGTTGTAGTTTTACGTATTTATCTATTAGTACCCTTGGTATACCGCCAACTTTAATATAAGGGCTCTTGTTCTTCAGAAATTAAAGTCATCAATGGACAGTGAACAAAACAGTCCTAAAAATATCGTACCGAACCAAACACTGAAAGTCAGCTTCGTGAAAATGAACATATTATAGAAACACAACATGTGAATTAAGCCATGGCATTCCTTTGGAAATATGCTAATATTCAGACTAGTGTGTGAGCGATATTTAAATCTAGTTATAAGTAGAGTGAAAAAACATAAAGTATGTAATTTATCCTATCAAAAACAAAATTACAAGGAAATATCTCTGCATCTTTCTATCATCAACGGCGTGCAATCATTTGTTTTCTAAAACTAAATAGTAACATAGCAAATAAACAGTCGGAACCGATTAGGAACTATTGTCATAATACTTTGACATACTATCCATACATTCAGACTTGCCACAGAAATCAATTCCGATCAAAATTGATTTCGTTTTATGTGAAGCAAGTTACGAAATCAATTCCACTTTCGATCGGAATTAATTTGTGTGACAGGCCTGACTGACTATACAAGAATACAATTTTAATATGTACATGCACTTGTTTCTCTAAAGGACATCTCAAAATGTACACATTTTCACTTTTTACACGAAATATATAGAAAGTAGTTATGTCTACCCACTGTCAAAATCTCAGTTCAATTTCTCTAGTAGTTTGCCATAAAAATGCTGGTGTATCCCCCTTTGTGATATAAGGTATAAGTTTGCAAATTAATCTTAAACGATTTTGAAATCGATTTTGAGGTTCGATTAATCGATTTCAAAAACCGAAATAAAAAAAGTCGATCGAAAAATCGAAAATCGATTTTGGAGTTCATTTACCATTCCCTACTTTAAGGTGGGTCTAGGACCACTATTTTTAGGAGTTACACACATCAGCACAATTGCATAATACCCTCTCCTATATTGTGGTGTGGGTATAAACATGGAAATTTATTTATTTTTTGATAAATTTCGTATGTAGATGGCAGATGGTCAGTATTAAAATATAGAGTACTTTTCAAGAGATCAAAAGGAATAAAATTGTTACTTTTTTCGATAAATTTGATATACATCCTGATTATAGCCTAAAATGCGGAAAAGTTCGTACTCCTAAAATTAGGAACTTTTTCTCTTTTCGAAAAATTTGGTATGTATATGGACCTGATTAAAATATAGGGTACTTTTTATGATTTAAAAGCGGAAAAATAGGTACTGTTTTCTCTTTTTGATAAATTTGGTTACAGATTACATATGGTCCAATTGTTGGAATATTGAGAGACCCCTTGCTATTGATATGTACAGTTGAATGTCGGTTGCTCAAGAGTATCGAGTGCTCAAATATGTATACGTTGGCGAAAAATAATAATCCCTATAATGTTGTTTATTGAAATATTTTAACATTAAATAATCACAGATGTAGAAAACTACATAAAATTTCTATACTTCGTTATACGATAAAACCTTTTCTTTAAATCTTGCTTTAATTTTCACGTGAACGAAGTCATGGGTAAAAGTTAGTTCATACATAATATCTATTGTTTAATTTGATGAGATTTTGATATTAAATAGTTAAAACACCAAAGCGAATTCATTACGGTAATCTTGAAACTACAACAAATACAATTCCTACAAAAACAGCAAGCTATTTATTTTTAGAAAATAACTAGCTAATTCCCGGTGTGCTTCGCCACCCCCAGGGGGGTTAAGCCCCCCTATGTAACTACTATGGGGTGATACGGGAGAAATTCCGTGATGACGTTAACCGATCCTGGAGGGACAGAACGGATTGGAGGGTGTCCAGGGCACTATGGCGAAGATTGGACGCGGGGGCAACCAGGGTTCTACTGGGATTGGATAGTGGTAGTCTTAGAACGCTTATAGGGTTCTTGACGGTTCATTGTCCTGTCAGGGCGATGATTCAGAGGAGCTGGAGACGATCGAGCATGTACTGTGCCATTGTCCCAGGATGCAGGGTCTTAGGCAGAAGTGGCTAGGAGATAGGTTTCACGACGAACTTGTGTGCATCGCTGGATGTAGTCCGGCTGATCTACTGGGGTTTGTCAGGGGAATAGTGCGGTTGTTTCTGTTGAGGGGACTGTAGAGGGGGCAATAGTTCTACGCGAAATCTTATAACTTTCTAACTTTCTAACTTTCTATCTTTCTTGATTCTATCCATCTCATACTTCTTTTCTTTACTGTCTTTTCTTTTTTCTCTCAATTGAAGGGATTCACAATGGACCATATTGGTCTCCGAGTGGAAGTGTGCCCTTGGGCGCATAACCCTTCTTAACCTAACCTAACCTAACTGTTATCAATTCCAGATATACGTTTTTTTATATTTAATTCATGTGAGATATGCCACGCCTACTATTGCATGTCCGCCCAAATGTTCGTGTGGATGTCAAAGTTAATCGTACCTTATTTGAAGACTCTAGCTTTATTAGTTTCCGAGATAAAAATTTTTTAATACTTATTCTAAAGACTTCAAACAAACATACTTACATACAAACATACAAACGCACATTCAATTGTATATACTTATTTAGATTGAACAATGCCAAAAATACGCTCGTAACCAGCGTACGATAAAGAATTAGATCTACATAAGTCAACGTGCTAGATACGCTTTTAAATTTACGCCAGAAATTTTGTGCCTTTTTACAAAATATTATACGTTTTTATTTGAAAACGTATCTACATCGTACGCTACTACGTTCATGCAGCGCAATTGTATTGCTACGGCGATGAAATAGTTCACCTGTGATAAATTCGCCTTGTGAACTACACAATTTGTTATCTGTATTCAGGGTACGCTTAACTTGACTATTCTAAATGTGAAAACTCTATTTAAAAAAAAAAAAAAAAAATATTGACAGCCAGCATAACCCTCTCTGATGCGTATCGCTGACTAAAAATAAAAAAGGCGTAACTCGATTTTTTGTTTGCATGCAGAAGAAACATAATGTTTTAGAAAATAACCCCCTATAGAGTTTCCAATTTCCCGGACATCATTCCCGGGAAACGAAACAAAAAAAATTTTATTCCCGGGATTCTTTGATAAAACAATGATTTCAGTTTATATTTCAGAATATACACATATACAACCGTCTAATAAATTAGCTTTATTAATATCACAGCAAACCAAACCAAAACCAAACAAATTGTTACATTCATATGTACATGCATATTATATATGAGGGGCTTAAAGCACAAGGGGTTCAAGTGACTTATTTTAAATAATGAGACAGAAGCTTGTGATCCAAGCGTAGCAGGTATTTTAATGTCAAGTGCTTGAGTTGTTCACTATATCTAGCGTCCGGATGAGAATCCTAGATTCACCTCCTCTTGTGCTCTGAACAACTTCTCCGAACTGTACTTTTAATTCCATATGTAAACTACATTTTAGAAAAAGACACTTAAACCCCTCATATGTATGTATATACATATATATTTTTTTTTTGGGAGATCACGAATTATTAAAACTTATTAATATTTAGTAGTTATTATTAATAGCAACTTGGTAAAATTAATTTTCTTTTAAGATAATTTTTTTTAATATTATTAAAGCATTTAAAAGCTCATCAGAGATTCCATTTGTAATCCTTGTTGAAATGTATATTGCCTGCTACAGAAAACGTGCTCTCGCTTTCTACAGATGTTGGTTTTATAGTTAGAAGCGCATCATATAAAGATTATACATTTGTTGGCCTGTTATTCGTGACTTCATAGACGTCAAATTCTTTTTTTAAAGATATTTTTAGGCTTTTCTATTTTCTTTACATTTATTTGTTTAGAATTTGATGTAGCGTTTTCAAGGTGTTCTTTAAATATAGTATATGGTTCATAATCTGGTGTTGGTAATGGCGTATCATGTACATTTTCATTTTCTACTTCATGAAACATTTTAGAGATTTCATCAGCAATTAAAAAGACCGTTGGTTTATTGGCGTAGGAAAAATAGTTCGCATAATATGTAATTTGTTTGACAACTTCAAATTGCAAAAGTATACTCAAGTGTCACCAACGTGGACATACAATGTCGGAAAAACAACAAAAGAACTCCTGGTTTATATTTGTTAGATATACATTATTAATAATAAGTTTTTATTAAAATTACTAAAGACAAAAACGAAAAATGTGTCAGATCCTTTTCGAACAAAAAACAGACTCCTACATAAAGATGATACAGTTAATTACGATTTAGGGTCAGAATAGCTGATCTAGGGTTGAACAACTACTGCACCAAGGTTTTATCTTCTCGGCTGAGTATAGAGAATCGAACTTTCGACCCGTTATCTGAATTCCCGGAACATCTTTAATTAGATAACGGTCATGTTCTTAAGATATAGAAATAATGTACTTACCACGAAATTTCGTTGCAAGTTTTCTCGAATCACCAGTAGCGGGAGCTTCATTTTCGATTACAACCAGATCATTTTCTTCATATTTCCTGGGGGTTGTATGTTTTGCATTGAAACGTTTCTCCCATTTTTCTCGTTCCCGTTGTATATTTTCCATGGCGATATTGCGTTTGTCGGCTATTGGAAGTTCGCTGTCAACGAGATCATCGTGTGTAGCTGCGACTAATTGATTATGCGTTATATCAGGTAGGTAGGTAGGTAGGTAGGTAGAAAGGCTGGTGTGAAGTTTTCTTCACACCTTCACCCAGAGACCAATATGGTCCATTGTGCCGCCTTATTTAGGAATAGACAAGTGAAAAAAGGAAAGTAGATGAAATAAAGAACGACAGCATGAGATTCGAAAGATAGATAGTAAAAGATAGTAATTGATCCAAGGCGAATTTATAAAGGTGGCCGCATCATGAGATAGAGTTATGCTAGCTATCCCTTTTTATTGAAAAATACTATTTTTTTTGTTTTTGTAAAAAGTTAGAGTGAATGTCAAAAATATTTGTTGAAAATATAAAAAAGTAAATTTTTTTGTTAATAAAATAAACACGATTGCGTAAGAAACTCCTCAATTGCAAATTAATTGTGGGTCCACTTATTCCTTACGCATTTTTAATTTCTTGTGTTTATATTTTTCCACTTTTTTTTTGTTTTATACAATTTAAATAAGTTTTTTTTTCAACTATTTAAATTTTTTTGAATTAATTTTTTCACAAAATGTAAACAAAGCTTGACATTCAGTATACACACAAAAAAATAAACAATAAACAGATGACTGGAAAATGTCACCTTTATGAATTCGCCTTGAACAGATCAAACTAAAATTCGCCCTACGTGCGGCCAGCATCCCATCTCTCTCGCAGCCAGGCCATCCCCATTACGAATCCTATCAGACCCTCGAGTCCATACCCCGGGACATCCCCTAAGGAATCTACTGCCCAGCCACCTCAGCCTGCTGTCCTGGAGCCTGGGACAGTGACACAGAATGTGCCCAACCGGGTCCTTACACAACCTGCACACATCCGATAAGTCTGATCCCAATCTCACCGCCATCCTGCCTAACATACAGTGGCCCGAGCTAACCCCTATCATGGTCCTTACACAGACCCTACTCCTGCCCAGCAGCGACTCCGAATCTGACTTTTTAAGCACCGGCCACAGTGCCCTTGATACCCGGCAGTCCATTCGGTTCCCCCAGGCCCGGTTGGTCGCCCCCAGAATCCATTCCCTGATCCTTCCAAAGATGAAGCCCATTGGAGGCCTAACTGACTCCATACAGTCCGGATCCTCCATCTCCGAGACCTGTCTTGCCAACTCATCAGCCACCTCATTGCCGATTATGTTGGAATGACCCGGTACCCAGCACAGCCTTAACACATATTCCCCTAAGACTCCCTCCAGAGCCCTCCTACAATCATCAACCAGCTTGGAGTTCACATAACAGCCCCTTACAGCCATAAGAGCTGCCTGGCTGTCCACATATACAGTGACCTCCGAGCCCCTATCGATGTTGTCCCTCATCAGTCCCACGGCCCTCAAGACCCCCAGAACCTCCGCCTGAAAAACACTAAAGTCGTCAGGAAGCCTATATGACATTCTGATGTCCAGATCCTCAATGTAGACCCCCGCTCCTGTGCCCCTCATCTTCGAGACATCAGTGAATATAGCAAATCCACCAAATAATCTGCTCCTACCTGACCAGCTCTCCCTAGAAGGCACTACTACCTCCTGCACCCGCTCGAAATCCACCCTAGTGCTCACATAATCAGTTGAGCCAGGCGATTCCAGGCATTAGCCCCCAGCCTCAATCTCGCCCAGAATCCGTGCGTGACCCTGCGTGACATTCCCCTTCATTCCTAACTCCCTCAGCCTAAGAAGGCTCCTAGCTGCCATTCCCATCACATACTGCTCGATAGGCAGAAGATGCAGAATGACATCCAGGGCCGCTGGATATCAGGTAGCTTAAAATCAAATATCAACTCATTGGGTGTAAAACCAGATGTAGCGTTTCTTTGGGAATTTATTGCCCATTGTAGCCCACGTAAGATAAGGTCCCGGTCCTTTGGATCTTCAACTGTAGTACGAATATATGAAAGAATGGTCTGGTTTGCACGTTCGACCTGACCATATGCCCTTGGGGTCCGAACAGCGCTTTTAATATGCTTTACTGAATTGTGGTTGAAAAACTCTTCAAATTACTTGGACGTAAAAGCGGTACCTTGATCGCTGACAATACATTTAGGCAGACCAAACTATGACGTCAACTCATTCAAGGTGTTGATTACGGGTGCTGTTTTTTTTGTACGTACTGCCTTTACAATCATGTACTTGCTAAACGAATCGGATATAGCTAATATATTACACAGTCCCCTCTTACTTCTAGTGAACGGGCCAATATGATCTGTATGGACGGTCTGAAACGGATAGGTTGTATTTCACCATAATGCAAACGAGCTTCGGACTTACCATTACGATTTTTATTGTAACAACATGAGATAAAGCAAGCGATATAGTCCTTTGTATATTTTCGAATTTTCGGGAACCTTAAATTTCTTGAAATAACAACAAAAGGGCTTTCTATAAATGAAAGATTACACTTAATTGACAGTGCTATAGTAAAATATTAAGGATGTCAGTAAAAAGTAAAAGATTTTGTTGAAAAGTTTAAAAAAATTTTAGGTCGTAATGCCTGATTACAAGATAAATTAAAATAAGAAATAGTATATAACATATAAAATATTATTTTGCTGAGAGAGAGAATGATGAATTTATTGACAACCTTTCTCCATCTGAACTATTACAGCCTTATTCATAATAAAAAGTTAGCCACAGTTTGTACACTACGTACAACGAGCTGCTAACTAGAATGCCGATTAAGCTTAGCAGCTTGTTGGCACAGAGTTAATTCATAACGAACTTTTCTCCATCTGCCAACTTTTTATAAATCAACTCTGAATTTTTATGAAGCCACATTGTATAACTCAAAAATGCGACACGTTTTGCATTCATTTTTTTTTTGTTTTTTCCCTACACATATAAAAATTTTAAAAAGTTTTTAAAATTAAAATAAATTAAGTAAAACACAGTTAATTAAAAAAAAGTTTATTAAAAAAAAAGCAACAAAATTGTTTGACATTAAACGACAGTTTTTCACAAGTTGGCAAACGTTTGGCAGCTCGTTAACAAGAGTTTAGCAAATCGTTAGCCAGAGTGTGGTAAGTGTATTATGAATAACCTTTTTGCTAACTTCATGCCAGTTTTCATTATGAATACGACTGTTAGTGTTCAAATATGGTCTAGTTACAACTTGCGATGTTGAAAAAGTGTTTTCCATTTATTGAACTGTTTTATGCGATAACATGAAATTATTTATTTTTGACAATTTGAAGAAACATACCATGAAACATGTATAGTACAATCAAAACTTAGGCCTTAATTTTGTAAAACGCAAACGCAACGCCATTATATTGAAAGCAAAAACAAAATCGAAAATATTTCATAATTTTGTTGTTGTTTTCTATAGAAATGTACATATATTGAATTTTTAAATTTTAAACGCTGCATATCTTGTGGCTTTGATCATTTTAAAAAGCAATATGTATTTCTGTAGAAAGCAACAACAAAATTTTGACAAATTTTTGACATTGTTTTTGCTTTCAATGTTATTTTCGGCATTGCGTTTCTTTTTGTCATTTTGTGCTAATCAGTTTTGCCATTTTGTGCCAATTTTCGTGCCGTTTTGCCCTCCATTTTTCGTGCCATTTGAAACTTGCCCTGATTATTAACTACACTGCTTTAATTGATTAACTCAAAATTAATGTTAAGAAGTAGTTTCTTTTCTGCACTTAGCGACTCAATTATAAAATGCGTTTTTTTTAAGAAATTAATGTAAAGGGTGTCCAAATATGAGGTACCATCGGTCGGTGAAAATCGCTACAGGCAGATGATCCGAAGCTTTTTGTGGCGGAAAATTTATGATTTAGACGTTGAGAATATGTGGTTTCAACAGGATGGTGCCACTTGTCACACAGCAAGAGAAACAATGGATCTTTTGAAAGAAAAGTAGAGGAGGTTTTTTTTCTTTTAAATCGAAAGTGTACAGCACAGTTTGTTGAAAAACTTGATTGAGAGTTTAGGTTGTGCTCTGTAGTTTAGGTAAAAGTTTGTGAGCCTGCCGAGAAAGTAGGGAGGGGGTTACTTGACCAACATAATTTTTCGTTTTTAAACGGAACCTATTTGTAAAAAACTGAAATAAAAATATTTTTAATATCTCAAAAAAAAACTCTTTTTATACCCTTCACCACAGGTGGAAAAGGGTATATATATAAATTTGTCATTCCGTTTGTAATTTCTACAATATTGATCTTAGACCCTGTAAAGCATATATATTCTGGGTCCTTATGAGGAGAGAAGTTGATTTAACGATATCCGTCCGTCTGTCCGTCTTACGTTTGATATGTGTTTTCCGGAGACTCCAGACATGATAGCGGCTAGGTTGTTTTTTATTTATGTCACATATAGTCCACCATTTCTTGCTATTGAAATTCAGCCAGATCGGTCCAACAATGGCTGAGATATGACCAAAAAACTACGACTGCCTCTAATTTTTCCAACAAATCCCTTGTGGTTGTTGTATTTTTAATACTTTTTTCTGTATATCTGGAGAACGGCAAGAGCCAAAGTTTTCAAATTAGGTACAAACATTAAGGTTATAAATACACACCATCCCACAAAATGTGGGCGGGATTGGAGAAGTGGGCGTGGTACTTTCATACAAAAAGTATTAAAAATTGTATAAAAACCTGAATTTTTGACTGTAATATGACCTATGGTTACGCATTATATATCAAAAGATCGGAAATTTTTAATAGAAAATATTTTCTGAAAAACTCGGTTCAGATACGAAAAAGTTATAACCAAAATATTAATTTTTTTTTAAAATACCCATTTTCGGGAACTATAGATCTTCCCGAGTCCAAGTTTTATAAACAAAATAACTGGCAAATTTCTTAACACGTCGGTGTATAAATCTGTCAAATCGGTTAAAAAATAGCAGAGTTATGACCAAAATACTGAAATCCCAAAAATTACTCTTTTTTTATAATTAAGTTTGTTTTTGATACCCTTCACCGAAGGTCCTACACCATATAAAGTATATATATTCTGGGTCCTTATGAAAAACGAAGTTCAAATCCGGTTGTCGTGTCTTCTCTCACCCCCCCTTCGCATTTGTTTACATATACTAGCATAATGCCCAATATGATTTTCGTTATCACCCTTCTTTATTATTTCATATGTTTAACGAAATAATTTTAACAAATAGAAACTAGGAATTTTTGTGTTTTTTTGCTACTTAAAAACTCGCCAAAAAAGATAAATCTACGGTATGACAACAGTGCCTTTACAAAAAGAAAACAAACAAAAAACTGTGTTGAGTTGTAAACAGTAAACGGTCCATATTTCATTTTAATGATATTCAAACAGCGTTCGTTCATGGTTCAGTTGTCTAGGGGGTGTGTTAAGTTAGAAACTGTGAGTTCCCTGGTTCGAATCTTGGTTTTTAAAAAAAAAATTTTTTTTAATATTTTTATGTTCTAAAAACGATTTTAAAAATATATTTTTCGCTTTTTAAATTTCATTTATAATGAAGTTTTAAGTATTGTAAATATGAATGTATATGTAAAAATTATTTAGTTGCTCTGTATTCTGCTCGCACAATGGTGAAGGGTATATAAGATTCGGCACAGCCGAATATAGCACTCTTACAGGTTTTTATCATAATTAAAATGATACCTCAATTTTTGGACACCCTTTGGTTAATAAAATTGAAGTAAAATTAAGAAACAATGTTAAAATAAACTTATAAAATAAAATGTTCACACAAACTAAAAAGTGAATTTGCACAACCTTTTCTTTTTTAAAAAATAAAGCGTCTTGAAAAACTTTAATATTTTCCTTTAAGTGTGTCGCGAAGTATTTGCAAGTAAAATTTCGAGCTACAAATCATTTCCTGCAAACTTTAAGGGTCAAACACGACATTATTTTATAGTAAAAGCACATGAAACTTACAATTTCAGCAGGGTGTTTTTGGTATTGGCTGGCATAAGGTTTAAGTTTACAATATTTTTATTATAGTAATGAGAATCTGAGCTAAAAGATGTCTGGTGAAACGAATCGCAAAAAAAAGCCATGGAGGGAAAATAGGTGCATTGTTTGTGCTCCGTTAAACTCGTTGGCACTTGTCCAGAAATTTACTACGTATGTACCTATCACGTACGTATTGTATATAAGAACGAGTACATTTTTAAACGCAATTATGTTTGAGTATTTGTAATTCGTCTGTTTCAACGTCCTCATCTTTGCTTTCTTCTGTTTCTTTTTATTTTCTCTTTTTCTTATATTTAATTACATTAGAATGTACGTACACACTGTTTTACTAACTTACATATGGTACGAATATCTATAAATTACATGCAGAAAGTAAGAAATAAGCTGTATCTATGTAAGTGTATGTTTGATCGTCTTTAACCTATTACATATGTGTGTATGTACATACATATTAATTTATTTATTTTATATGTTTCTTTTTAGTTTGCGTTTGAATTTTATTTTTTGTAGTTGTCATTTAATTTCGTCTTTATTTTTACCTATTTACACAATAACATATTACTGTGGATATTCTTTATGTTGTTGTTGGAAAAAGAAATTGTTTAAAAGTTCAAATAACTTTAAGCATGCACACAAATACAGATACACAAGTAGATAAATACATTAATCTATATATGCGCGTTACCCATTTGTTGCATTTTATTCTACACAAACATATCAATTGGTTTGTACATATGTATGTTTGTATGTATATTAGAGCGTACCACCCCTGAAAGAAACCTGGGTGCAAGTGTCTCCAAGCCACCAGTTTTGTCGACTATATTGTTGACATTGTTAACGAAGTGTCTACACTACATTACCTTTGCCACTATATTTGGCTTTAATACGAAAAAGATTTTATCAATAACAACTGAGAAGTACAATTCCTATAAAATTTGAAGAAATAATAAAAAAAGATTGTAATAATTCCGTATTCTTACAAAAAGTGTAGACTTCATTTACTAAAATGTACTAGCGATTCTCTGGTTTCAATGTCAACATATGCTCCCAAAGGAACTACCTAGTCAGTAGAACCAACGTCAGTAGTAGATTTCCAATGACACGCACATGTTAAATGTTTATTGTAAATAACATTGCCTGGGGTATAATAAGTCACTAGTAATGGTGACTGTGTCAATAGTGAATCAGTACAGATTCACTAGTGAAGGAGCATGTAGACGACATGTTTTTGACTTGTCAACTTTTTAAGTCACATGTAATTGTGCATGTCTGTCAAAATGGCTGTTTTACAGAAGGTTTATAATATTCGGTCACAAACGTACATGTAATTTGCTTCTGACATTGTCTCTATTTTTTTCCCCATAGTTGTTGCAAAAACCAAAATAAAAATGCCGCCACGAAAATTTTTATTTTCGCCGTAAAATAGTTTAGCAATCTTAACATATTTTTCTTTTAATTCAAAGGTTTTTATGTATATACATATATTTACATAAATTCTATTCAATAGTGGGATGATCATACATATCTCGGTATTGTTAAATATTAACTTCAGCCGGCTAATGATTCCGTCAATTGTGGACGCCGCTGCCGGTTTCCTCGCGGCATAGATTTCTGATGTCAGATGGTTTGTCAGAAGAAAATAGAGCATGCTCTAATTGAAATTTTGTCAGATGACTTTGCATCTGACTTTTACAGAAGCAAAGTTTAAAAGGTAACACACGACATGTATGTATTTTGCAGTGGGAAATTTGACATGTCAGATGACAAAAACATGTCGTGTACGGTCGCCTTAAGCAAACAAAAAAAAAAAAAAAAAGAGTGCATAACATAAAGTATTTTTGTAAGGGGGTTTCGAAAATTTTGCCGAATGAAGGGGTTGCCTTTTTACATTTTTCGTTACATCTTGAGCAATTTTTTTAAGATTGATATATTACAGTTTTTAAGAAGGCCAATAGTTCAAAACCGAAAAAATACTTACGTTAGTTTTTACAAAGATTGGTTAAACGTTTATAGGTTCCATTCCTGAAATATTCCAACTGTCGGCTGTGCCGAATTTAGTACTCTTGATTTGTTTTAATTCCTTTTGAATAATTAAACTTTAGCATGTTTCTGCTAGAATTATTGAAATACTATTTAGTATTGCGGTTATTTTTGGTTTTTAATCCAAATTTTGATATTTTTAATTAGGCTAAAGTTCATCAAATTTAATTTTCATTAAATTATTTTTATATAGAAAGGAATTTAACAAAATTAAATTAAATTTATTGATAATTTTTCATTCTTGACTGCCGCGGGGCTCGAACCCAGGCTTTCACGGACAGGTTACCCTTATATGTTTCAATTGTAACTACTCAATCTCTTCAAACGGTTTGCTGTTTAACACTCACAGCCATTGACGACTTCTGGCAGTCAATAGTCAAACATCAATCTATAAACAAAATTGTATTTAACCTTTGGTAGATCGAAATTTGCTGTGAATGTTTATCTATTTTAATTGATTTACATGTTCTTCCTTACTTCTGTTTTTGAAATACTTTATTATACTATACTTTATTAGCAAACGTTTAATAACTTTTTGCGAGCTTTGATTTTCTGACATTATCGTGGTTGAAACAGAGATCAGGTGGATATATACTACACAAACTCTCAAATAAAGTGGGCGATATTGGGGAATTGGGCGTGGCACCTACCATACAAAGGCGTTAAAGATTTCTGTATATGTATCTAGAGAACGGCAATAACGAAAGTTTCCAAAATAGTAACAAGCATCCCAATAAAAAATTTTATCATTTTGCGAAGCACTAATGGTACATTTAAAAGAATAAGCGCACAAATATGCGCTACGCTATAAGACATATAGAAATGCAGTAAAGTAAGTGAAAGAACTCTCAACAACTTTTATTAAAAAAAAAATAATATTTCAAGTGCTACGGCATTTCCTTACTGCGAAGCAGGTTTGTAAGGGAGAATACTAAAAAATAACTGTATCAAAACATTCAGTGTTTAAGGCTTATCGTTATGTCCAACAAATTTTATATGCGCTGAATAATGCGCTTTATGTGTCAAAAATGTATTGCTTCAAAGTGGGAACTCGCAATATAAAATTCATGTCTTCCGTAAGCGCAATGGCAAGCGAAACTTTTATATTTCTCCGTTACAAACCTGCTTCGTTGGAAGCTCTATTTTTTATTGGGATATTAGCTGGTAATATAACCCATCTGATAAGATCTGGGCGGGATTAGAGAAGTGAGCGTGATATAAAATAGATTTATTTATATCTTATGAACGGTAAAAGAAAAATTGTCCAAATTTGGTACAAAAACTCGGTTATCAATATACAACATCTGAGATATGGTCGGGATTGGAGAAGTGGGCGTGGCACAAAATCTATTTATTTATTTATATCTGGAGAATAGTCGGAGAAAAATTGAAAAATTTTGTGAACATAGCTGGGTTATCAATACACAACCTCTTTGATAAAGTGTGCGATATAGGCAAAGTGGGCGTGGCACCTCTCATACAAAGACAAAATATTTCTGTATATTTGGAGAACGGCAAAAGCAAAGTTTCCTAATTAGTTACAAGCATCTTGGTTAGTAATACACAACATTCGATAAAATCTGGGTGGGGTTAGAGAAGTGGGCGTGACATAAAATAGATTTATTTACATCTATTGAACGATAAAAGAAAAACAAATAAAGTCAAAAGAGATTTCTGTATAGTTAGAGAACGGCAACAGCTAAAATATTGAAATATGGGCGGGATTACAAAAGTGGGCGTGGCAAAAAAATAGAATTCAGTATATCTGAAGAACGGTTATTGTAAAATTGTACAAATTTGGTCCAAATATAACGGTTATCAATACACATTATCTATACAAAATGGGCGGAATTGCAGAAATGGGCGTGGCGCAAACTTCAACACTACAAAAAGGTACAAATATCTTCGTAATAACTGCACAATATCTGTAAAAAGTGGGCTTTATTGTAGACATAGGTGGGGCACCTGTAACACAAACACCATAAAGATTTCTGTGCAACTGGTGAATTGTAACAGTAGGAGTATTAAAACTTAGAACAATTTAGCTTCTTTAATTTTTATTTAAATTACTTATTTTATTTTAATGAGGGTAGCGAAGCGCACAGGGTTCGGCTTGTTGTATTATAAAAATGAGGTGAAAGTTTAATTGTCCCGCACACATCACTTCCAAACAGCTGAATCCCTATTAAATAAATTTGCTACTAAGAAAGAATATTGTAGCGAAATTGCTATATAGTAGAGTTGTCAATTATTCGCCTTTCAGCTTTGTTCGAATAATTCAAATAATTGTTTTCGTTCGTTCGATCAAACGATTAAATCTTTTAATTTATTTGTTTAATCGATGAGAATAACGAATAAAAAAATAATTTTAAAAAAATACATATTTTAAATAAGATACATTCGTCCATTAATTTACAACTATGGAAAATCTTCCATTTTCTTCTTTATTTTTTCTCAAATCCACTATAACTTCTTCTTTTTTTGATGCGTGCAATCGTAAAATCCCTTATTCTTAAATAATCTGGTACAACTTTGGATTTTCGAAAGGCGTTTGCAGACCTTCCATCTTCTGTCAAACTTCTGCGTACTATTCCGTCTATGGAACAACCTCTGTCCCTCTTTATGTATTTTTCCATTGAAACAGTTTCGGCATATTTTTATGTCGTTGGATTATCTTCTACTACATCGTTTTCAATGGTAATATTGTGACACTTATACTATGTTCACACTTGGGTTCTTTAAGCAACTCGAACATGATTAAGCTGTGTATATTGAAGTGATTTGTTAATCACTTCAAATTGACATGATTACAACTAAATTACTTCATTAATCACATCGAATCCTCTGAACATACCTCAAACTGAGTATAATATAGAATAGGTCACCATGAACGTACCCCTCGCGTGTACAACCAACCACGATTATATTTAAAGGAATTTAAATTTTGCTGTTGTGTTTTTTCTTAATCAACTGTAATCTTAATCATCTCAAGTGTAATGTGAACGGCTTTGATTAACTTCAACATCTAAAACCCCAAGCGTGTACATAGCATTACGTAAATGGCAAAGATATACATATATACTTTAAAATACATATGTATATATGTATATAATACCAATATTTTCTACTTTCATGATATGATTTCTAAAAATCAATTCTTTATTTTTTAGCTTTGTGTTTATTTCTAAGTTTTTTGCCCGAGAGTGAAGACTCCATTTCTTTAAAATTGCTAACGTTTGATTTAAAAAGAAAACTGCTGTTACAGTTGTTTGTCAAAGATTTGTTTAATAAGAACATAAAATACATTTTTAAAATGCTATGCTATACGGTTTTTGCTAACTAAACATTGAGATTAATAACAATCAGGGTTATTGCTACAATATGTTTTACCTTTCCTACATTTTGTATAAAATCGCTAAAAAACTTATGAGAATAAATCAAATTCTAATTCTTATTTCTTATTAGTCTTATTATTAATTTATTTTTTAATAAAAAAAAATTATTCGATTAATCAACATAATTTAATCGATTTATTCTTTATTCGAAAATCGCCATTTTAAAATTATTCGAACAAGAGTTTGTTTTTGTTTAATCGATTAATCGACTTATTCTTAATCGGGTGACAACTCTACTATATAGGCTATATCTTTCCGCATTTTTGGAGCAGGAAATAATATGTTCAAAAAATAACAAAAATGGAACCGATTTTTTGAAGTATTTTTCGTACGAATTTCTTTAGCTACAAAAAAAGACATTTTGATAATCAAGTTTTAAGGGGTAAAAAGGGGAATTTAAGGTACAATTTAATCAACCCCATGTAGACTGCAAAATTTAAAAAGTTTATTTTAGGGCTCAAACTATCACAAGGCATATAAAGGGTGGTTAAATTTTAAGGGCCGATGTTGAATGTAAACCACACCTTAACTTCAAGTTTTTTTCAGCATTTCATTTGACATTTCTCAATTTAAGACTAACTCAATTTGAACCATGGAAAAATACACAATCGAGCACGCGTTAAAGTTCTTCAGGCTTATTATGAAAATGGGTGTTCAAATAAAAATGCATAACGTGCACTTCCTGATTTTTTCGGTCCTTTTAAACGTCCAAATGTGAGCAAACTGGGTCTGTACACAGAGGGAAAAATCCGGTATAAAAATACCAAAATTGACACCATCCGTTGTCAAAAGTGAGCCAACTACGTTTGTGTTCAATTTGATAACGGATGGTATCAATGTTTTTTAACCACCTCGTTGTCAGTTTGTCACCATTTGTTCTCAATATGACATCAAATTGGTTATATATTATCACCATAATGGTACCATACCGACAACATGCTGTTGTCATTTTTGACAACACACCGTTAATATATTGACAACATTCGGTTGTCCTTTCGATAACACATTGTTCTGATTGTAGTATGTACTTAATAACCCATTCTGAACCCAAGTAAAAAAATGGAATAATGTAAATTTATTAATTTATTTCACATTAAATAATATACTTATAAAAAAATACATAAAAAATTCACACTTTTACAGCCAGGCCCACGATGTCACACGTTAACGTTCGCATAGAAAATTAAATTGAAAACAAAAACAAATTTTAGAAATTTTTTTTTATTTTATTTATTAAATTTTTATTTATTAATTTAATCACAGCACTGAAACTTTTCACTTTTTACTTTCGAATACCAAAGTTGATTGTGGGATAACTTGTATACGCTGTTAATAATGACAACAGGGCGATACCTATTTGACAACAGGGTGTTATCAATTTGACAACAATGGTACGTTTTTTATCTAACGGCCCAATTTGACAACATTTTGTTTAAAATTTAACAACAAATGTTGTCGAAATATTGACAACAGTTTGTTATCAATTTATTACCACTGGTTGACAGTTTTTTAACGTTTTTTTTCGCTCTGTGTAGGAGATGTGAAAACACCAGTGCATGCTGGTACTGCAGAAAATATTGCTTTTGTTCGCGATAGTGTGTATAAAGATCCGTCCACCTCAACTCGTCGTCGTGCCCAACAATTGCACCGCTCACGCTAATCGTTGATGAACATTATGCATAAAGACTTGCATCTACAAGCTTACAAGGTGCAATTGACTCAAGAACCAAAGCCTCTTGACTATTCCAAACGCCGTCAATGGTCAGTATGGTGGCAAGAAATGGTAACAGTGGATGATACATTTTTAAAGAAAATTATCTTCAGTGACGAGGTACATTTTCATCTCAGTGGACTCTTCAATAAGCAGAATAGCCGCATTTGGGCGAATGATAATCCAAGAGTGATTGTCGAAAAACCAATACACTCACAAAGAGTGACTGTTTATTGCGGTTTATGGGCTGGCGGCATTTTCCAACATGAGGCCGGTCAGGCAGTTACTGTGAATGGTGTTCGCTATCGTGAGATGATAAAGAACTTTTTATGGCCCGAATCGGAAGATATGGATGTGGACGCTATGTGGTTTCAACTGCACGGTGCCACTTGCCACACAGCTAACGAAACAATGGCTCTTTTGCGCGACAAATTCAATGGCCGTGTTATCTCACGTGGTGGCGATGTCAATTGGCCGCCAAGATCATGTGATTTGACACCGTTGGACTTCCTTCTTTGGGGATATTTGAAAGAAAAGGTGTACGTCGATAAGCCAGCAACAATTCAAGAACTAAAGGATGAGATAATTCGGCACATTAAATGCATAGAACCTCAATTATGCCTAAGCGTCATCGAAAATTTGGACCATCGGATAGAGCTGTGCCGCCGAGATCGCGGCGGCCATTTGGCCGATATTTTGTTCCATAGATAATTGAACCATACCAATATTATTATAATAAAAAAAATGACAATAATTTCCTAAATAATTTGTGTTTTATTCAAAATCAACATCCGATTTATTTATTTTTATGCCTAAACTATCTACGGCCAAAGATTTTTAAAATTAAAGGGATAAAACAGGGTAAAAATTTGTACTTTTGGTACTTTTTGTAAACACTTTTTTTAAAGCAATTTTGCGATCCGAAATTAAAAATTTTATTAATTATATAAATTTCTATAGCTACGTCGGAATGTCACAACAATAAAAATGGGGAATTTTTGGTATATCTTTTTTAACCCATT
Organism: Pollenia angustigena; assembly: GCA_930367215.1. NCBI lineage: Eukaryota > Metazoa > Arthropoda > Insecta > Diptera > Polleniidae > Pollenia > Pollenia angustigena. Next base: position 35,309,539 of record OV884059.1, read on the forward strand.
TAGATGGCAAAATTTGGTAGTTAAAAAATGCTCAAACTATCAACAGCGACATATGAGGGGTATAGATGCAAAGGCTGCAATCTCCACTTTTTTTCACAAACGTAACTAATAATACCTCTTACTGCCATTTTCACCAAGTTAATTAACTATCGGTTATAGCTGTCAAAACATATTGGTAACCGGGACTTTAATTGAAAGTTAGTTTTAACCGAGCTTGGTGAAAATGGCCGTTAGTTGTATTTAATGAATGCTTCCGATTAGTGAATATGACATTACCCGATACACTTTTATCCCATAAAAAAGTATGTTCAAAAATTTTTTTTTGCAATGATCACAGTTTGTTAAGCTCTTTTTCTCTCAACTCTTTGCGAAAATGCACGCAATTTTTTTAATTTGCAAAACAAATATAAAAAGAAATTAAAAAATATAACAAATTATTTTTTATATGAAACAGTTAGTTTTATTGTTCATTTTATAACTTTGTCATTAGTCGTAATTATGGAGCTAAGTTGTTATGAAGTTCCTCCAAATTAATCAAGAAAAAACTAAGCCTTTGTTAAGTTTAAGAATTTTATAACTACTGATTTTTTTAAGTACTTGCCCATGCTAAAAAAGCAGCAATTTCTATTTGATTAGAGCAAACACAGCCACCTTCAATTTTATTATTATAATTGCCAGCAAACCGCTGTATCAATTTGGTTTAAACTTGCGTCGTATCTTTATCGTATTCATATTTACTGAATAGTACAACATACAATAAATAACTATGAATATAATGGGTGATTTTTAAGAGCTATAGGAAAGTAAAAAAAAAACACGTAAAATTCAGAAAAATGCATGAAGTCTTTATTTGAATCGATAGTACGGTCCATATAATTTAATGTTTGAAGATTATTTCATGCAAATGTTGACCGTGACTGCGCCTCAAATGGTCTATCCACTTAGTCCAATTTTGGCTTACTCTTTCCAACATTTCGGCCGGTATCTCATGAATAAATGCTTCAATGTTGTCTTCCAATTGAAGCGGGCATGTGTGTATAGACATGAGCTTTAACATAGCCCGACAAAAAATAGTCTAAAGGCTTTAAATCGCACGATATAGGCGGCCAATTGACCGGTCCCGAACGTGAAATAAAATGTTCACCGAAGTCGCCTCTCAATAAGTCCATTGTTAAGCGTGTTGTGTGGCATGTGGCACCGTCTTGTTGAAACCACATGTCATGCAAGTCAAGCTCTTGCATTTTGGGCAAAAAAAAGTTGGATATCATCTCACGGTAGCGCTCACCATTCACAGTTACGTTACGATTCGCATCATCTTTGAAGAAGTACGGTCCAATGATGCCACCAGCCCATAACCGCACCAAACTGTGACTTTCTGGATGAATTGGTAGCTCTTGCAATGCTTCTGGCTGATCTTCACTCCAAAATCGACAATTCTGCTTATTAACGTACCCATTGAGCCAAAAATGAGCTGACCATAAAATGGAAGAAGCGCGCGATGAACTTTCTTAACAGAGCACGCATTTTGATAATAAAATTCAATAATTTGCAAGCGTTGTTCGTTTGTAAGACGATTCATGGTTAAATTATAGATAGGGAAGCCAGATTTTAAATTCGGAAAAACAAAAAAACAGTACAATCACGAAAAAAACAGTACATTTTTTGACGAAAACTTAATTATTTGTTTTAATTAGTAACCCCCAATTTCACAAAGTTCAGCTATAATAAACTATCAGTTCAAGCTGTCAAAACATATTGTAAGCTGGAAGCTAAAGTAATAGTTAGTTTTAACTGAACTTGGTGGAATTGGGGTAAATAATTTAAACTTTTGATTGAATATGCAACAACAATTATATTAGGAAATACACTTAAAATGTGTAACGTTTCATAAATATATGAAATTACCCCATTTGAGTTTAAAAAGCAAACACCACAAACGAATCATTTGGCCAGGAAAACGATAACATTGCTGTAAGCCATGTAAGAAAGGAAAAAGCCTACGATTTTTTTTAAACATATTCATATTTAAAGCAATTTTCACAACACACGTAGTTGCACAAACCATTTAGGATTTGAGAAAATGTTTGTTTCCTAAATTAATTTTCCAATTTTAAACAATTTTTAAATTATTTACGGCTAAATTTACCAAGTTCAGCTTTAATTAACTATTACTAAAACAATAGGTTTTTTGACTTTTATAATGAAAGTTAATTAAACCTGAACTTGGTGAAATTGGCCATTAATCTATAAAATCCAAAAAAAAAAAATAGTTTGGTTTATTTTTATTTCACAAAATCTGGAAATATTTAAAATCAAGTGCAATTGAAAACGATGAATATTTTCAATAAAATTTTTGTAAAAATTAACTTATCTTTTTCTTATTTCAGTAGTTTAGGTAAAGAAAAGTGGTCCTCAAACGTATTAGGTATTTTTATAAATTTTGAACACGGAGAATTTTCCAAATTTGTCTGTTTTCAATTTCACGTGATTCTAAAAATTAACGATAATTGTGTTGGAATAAGTATTTTTTTAGTACTTAAAAAAATTTAGATTTTATTTTTGTCTTTCTCAGGTGTGGAAAGGGAAAGACTATTGGAAGAGGTAGCCATAAAATCATAACAACATGAAAATATACCACTGCTACGAGCCACCCATTATAATTTAGATTTCTACTGGGTATTTATGAGAAAACAATGACCACAGCGTAAAAACTCTTATTATTTTAGAACTATTTTTTTTAACACAACATAATTTTTGTAAGCCAGTACTGTTAAATATAGACTGAGCAAAAAAAAACAGTACACAAAACTGTACAAAGTGTAAAAAACAGTACATTTGCGTACTGTCTTAGGAGTTGTGCATAAAACAGTACAATTGCAAAAAATCAGTACATGTACTGCTTAAAACAGTACGTATGACAACCCTAATTATAGACCAAACTGAAGATGTTTGACCGTGAAACTAAACACGAAACGTGCGTCAGCTGTTTAAACCAGTGTTGCCAAAAAGATAATAGCTAAAAAATCACCCGATACTTTGAGCTAGAGATTTTTACTATTTATTACGAAAACTATAAATGTGGAGATTGCAGGATTTGCATCTATACCCCTCATATATGTATTTATAAACCAATTTATCGTAAATGTGCAGAACAGGGAAAAAATTCGTAATTTTGGTACCTTTAAACACGGTTGTTGTTTTTTTTTTATGTAACGAACCAAACCGCGAGGGCGTATTTCTCAAGGGGTTGTGCTACCTTTATTACCGGCCGTGCTAGTGGAAAATGGGGTGGTTCTTACCCCAATCGAAACAGCTTATTGATCGCCACACAAACTAAAATTGGTAGCTACAAAATCGACAACAAAACATAAAAAAATTTCAAATAAAAACAAATAAAGTACATTGAAGAACAAAAAAAAAGGATAAAAAATTTGTTGTTTTGGTACATTTTGTTAACAAGTTCTTATTCAAAATTATTTTGGACGAACTGGAAAACAATGTTCTTTAACATAACGACAGCAAACAAATAAACTTCATTTGAGGAGGAATTTGAAATCTATGTTCATTGTCATACAAGCAGATCACAAAGTACATATAAGAAAAAAAAAACAGTGACAAAAATCGTACTTTTGGTACTATTTGTAATTTTTAATAATTTTGCGCAAACTTGAAAACTATGTTCTTTAACAAGAAAGCTGGAGACAAATAAAGTAATTTAGATTCAATGGGCGAATTATGGGATAACATGAGTTAAACTGAGTTAATTTTATTATCTGTTGTAATAAACAGACTGATTTATGATTTCTTAAATATAATTGTTTATGAGCTTAAAATACCACTTAAAACATGTAACATACCTAAAATTATAGCAAATACAACACAATAAAACACTTTGTGAATTGCCTAATACAGTCAAATCCCGATAATTCGTACCCCAATAAATCGTAATTCCCGATAATTCGTAATAAGCTGTCAGTCCCTTGAAAAATATCTTTAATTCGTAAAATTTCCATACATTTTGGTCCCCTCGCTAATTCGTATTTTTTTTTAAAATAAAATCTTCTTTACCTCTTATAAAACGTAATTTTTTGCTAACTACCACTTATAATTCGTAATAAAAACATGGAAAGAATGATTTTTTGTTTACCACTATTTTATTTCTGCGTGGGTTTTTGCTTGTGTGTGGATTTATTTTCTTAAGATCAGTTTGTTACATGAATAATTTTTATGTATGATTTTTATATATTTTATTTTTAACAATTGTTTTTTTTTTTTGTATTGTTTTAGTAAATAAATTGAAAAATCCCGTTAATTCGTATTAATTTTATTTTAACCCCTGTAAATCGAAACCCCGCTAAATAGAAAACCCTTATAATTCGTAAGATATGGCCGGTCCCTTGCGATTATGAAATATCGGGAGTCCACTGTAGATTTTAAATTTAAAGGGTCAAAAAGAAGAAAAAAATTGGTATATTGGTACTTTTTAAGCATTTTGTTCAATTAAGCAATGCAATAAAAAGTTGTACAAATTTTTAACTTTGTCTCTGAAAATTTTGCACTTATGTACTTAGACCCAACCCCTATCCAATAGGGGTGCTTACCTCTACAACAATACAAAAACAGAAAAAAAAAACAATAGATGAAGACAATAAAATGAAGCAATTTTTTTTTTAATTTGGTTTTTTCTTTTACCCTCTTACAACTACAATTCGAGTCGGAAAAAAAGCCAACCAATTGTATGGGAATGTAAGAAAAGATAAACTCACTGTTTATTGTTGGTGTTTTGTTTAAGCTTTGATATTGTTACAAGTAAGACTTTGAATGTTGATAATTCTTATTCGCTTTAGGGTTGTATGTGTATAATATTTTTAGCTTTTGATCCAGATTTTTAGCCAGATCCTCAGGAAACCTTTTCCAAAGATTTTAGCCTAAGCAACCAGGGAAATGCGAATAGAAGCTAGTTTTCCCTCAACAATGAGTCTCAGTGAATTTATCAAATATAAAAAAAAATTGGGAACGTCATACAGAAATCTTATTAATAATAGGCATTTTGTTTGTGTAAAATTTCTTGCCGTTGTCAAAAGTTTACTTCTACATAGGGAAAACATAAAAAACTTAAACAAAAATATACAAGTTTAACAGCCTGTTCATGGATTTCGATCGTCATCGTTCGCATAGAAAATAACATTAAAAACAAAAACAAACTTCGAACAATATTCGAATTTTGTTTTTGTTTTAAATGTAATTTTCTATGCGAACGATGACGTTCAATATCGTTAAACAGGCAGTAAGAAATATGTTAACAATTTTTGACATCGTTAGGGAATAAACATCTGGCGGCTTTAGCAGACCTATTGGAAAGAAATTGCTTAGATCCCGAAAATTTTGCATAGTTTTTGCGAAATAATGTGTTTGTTGTTATGTTTTCGATTTTTCGCAGAGTGCAACATTTGACGTGAATACCTTTAATATTTGCATTATTTTTTACCATTTTTTGAATTATTCGCTTAATAGTTCTTGAACGAACAAAAATTAGCTCCGAATTTATTTTTTAATACAAGTTTGTGTTAACAACTTGAAAAAAGCGTGACTCACTATCGTAAAGAATAAACAATTTTTAAAAAAAAATTTTCTTTTTATTTTTCAGGGTATCTTTTGGTTCCTCCAAAGGCTCCATGGTTGAAACGTTAGTGTTTGAAACGCCAACACCATTGTCTGAAAATGTGGAGCCAAAGTTTGGATTTGGATCTGAGACAGACTACAAAGCAAATATGGACGATAGTGGAATAGAAATTCAAGAAGAGTAAGTACTATCAAATTATCAAACATAAACTCTCAAAAAGTATAACAAACCTACAAAATTTATTCATATTTATTGATTAACTTTTTATTCTGAAATGTGTTAAATATTTTTATAAATAAACACTTAATATCGCTCCTTCGTGTTCGGTTCGGTAGATTGGTCGAAAACATAAATGCTAATAGTGTTTTGGTAGTAAATTATTAAAAAAGCAAGTAAGAGTGCTATATTCAGCTATGCCGAATCTTATATACCCTTCACTATGGTGGGAAAGAACAAAAAGTTATTTAAATAAAGTTCTTTAGATCTAAATAAATATTAATTGAGCCACGCCAACTTTTCATTTCGTCATGCCGAAGAATATGACAAAATTAAAAAATTTATATACCAAAGTTGATGTTTTAAACTCGTTTTTTAGGACATAAAAAAATTAAATAAAAATAAAAAAACAATTCTTTTTAAAAACTGGGATTTCCAGATTAGAACTGGCAACCTCACGAGTCTCAGGCGGGAATTTAGACAACTCAGCTACAAACGCATCTACTGAAGAAGCGTTAAATTAGAATATACTGAGTCTACTAGTTTGTTTCTTTATTTGAGCGGCATATCATGAACATACATAAATTTGTATAGGTTTGTATGCGTAAAATTAAACACATTTAAATAAAACAACAACCACAAGGAATTTTTTTGGAAAAATTAGGGGCAGTTTTTTTTTTTGACATATCTCAGCCATTTGTGGACCGTTCTTGCTGAATTTCAATAGCAAGAAATGGTGGACTATATGTGACATAAATGTAAAACAACCTAGCCGCTATCGTGTCTGGAGTCTACGGAAAAGACATATCAAACGTAAGACGGACAGACGGACATCGTTAAATCAACTTCGCTTTTCATAAGGACCCAGAATATATATACTTTATTTGTCTAAGATCAATACTGTAGAATCACAAGGAAAAAAAGGAAAAAACGAGAACAGTATTTCCGTTCGGTTTTTTTAAAAACCACAAACTTCATTGTGTTCAATTCAGCTCATTAGTGTTGGTTCGTTTCTGTTGTGCTTAGCGGCCTTTGGCTGGAAAATCAACCAAAAAATTTTTACAAAAACAAAATACACATACGAAAAAAAATAATAAAATAATTTTACACAAACAGAAAATATAAACAATATACACACAAGCTGTTCGTGTTGCGGTCGTTGCTAAAATTTTTTTGCTTGTTAATTTCTTTATCAACAAAAAAAAAAAACATAAAAATATAATGTTTGTCTACAGTATCACTACAATTGTTCTGTTTTTGAATAAAGAACGGGACACTATATATGTTCGGCTCTTTCTTGAAAATAGTTACGAACGGTATTAATGTTTGTGTTCGTCTACACAAACACTAAAACAATAGATATCGTGTTTGTGTGAGCCAAATGCTAAATAAGGAAAATTATAAATATTGTTTTTTCATGGAACGCTAAAATCTACATTTCGTCAGCTCATTATTGGTTTGGCGCATATTCCAAAAAATCGTAGTGGAGAAAAACGACAATGAAGGTTTACATGAAGTTTCTGAAAATATACCCGATGAAATTTTTTTGTATTTTTATCACTGCTTCTGGCGTATGTTTTGAAGAAAAATTTAAATTTTTGTGAAACCTTATGAACGAATTTAGAAGTTAAAAGTTTTTTATTAAAAGTGAAAATTATTGTTTTGTGACGCATTCGCCACATTTCTAAATTTATTTCTAAAAAATCGCTTTTCGTGTTACGATTACTAACTGCCGTGTATTGTATTGTTGACATTTTATTTTGGTTTTGCTTTTACTACTTGTTTTCTTACGGCAATGAAGCAAAGAAAAAGTATAATTTATTTTCTTGTTGCCAATTTTTTTTGCTTTCGCTTTTACTACTTGTTTTTTTCTTACGGCAATGAAGCAAAACCAAAGTTAAATCTATTTTGTACGTTTAAGTATGGGGAATTTGCAGCATACGCCAACCAGTGGCATGTAGAGCAAAACAATACTTAGCAAACTTTAAAATAGTATATATAGAGCATTAGTGCTTGAGGCCCTATGTTCCTTATAAGAACGAGGGGAACACATATTATTGCTTAATATCTCAGAAACAAAAAAATTTTCGTGGAGCAAGATTTGGATTCAGAACGGCGATATTCGAAATACTAGAGTTGTCAATTATTCGCCTTTCAACTTTGTTCGAATAATTCAAATAATTGTTTTTGTTCGTTCGATCAAACGATTAAATCTTAAAAACTATTCGATTAATCGATGAGAATAACGAATAAAAAAATTATTTTAACAAAAAAATTACTATGGAAAATCTTCCATTCCATCCGCTATGACTTTTTTTTTTTGATGCATAAAATTTTTCATCTTAACTCCACATAGTTGTATTACTTTAAGGCATCGTAAAACCCTTAATTCCTTAATAATTCGATATTACTCTGGATTTTCGAAGTCGTTGGAAGACCTACCATCTTCAGCCAAACTTCTGTCTACAATTTCTTCTATCGACAGCCACTGTCTTAATGTATTTTTCTATTGGACCAAGTTCAGCATTTCTTGATGTCGTGGGATTATCTTCCACTACATCGTTTTCAATGGTAGTATTGTGGCACTTACAAATTGTAAAGATATACATATATAATTTAAGAAAATTGTTTAATAATACAATAACAACAATTTCTATTTTCAATATATGATTTATATAAATCAATTCTTTATTTTTAAGCTTTTTGTTTATTTCTAAATTTTTCACCCGAAATTGAAAAGTTTCCTTTCTTCAAAATGTTTTAACGTTTGACTTAAAAACAAAACAACTGATACAATTGAGAAGACGAGATACAAAACTCGTTCGTTGCAGAATTAAAAAACGAGATGGCAAATGATTCTTACAGTTCTTTTGGCGCTTTATTAGACGAAATATTCTGATTGTATGTCCGTGCTAAAAACATGGAAGAGGACATGCATTGATACAATTAGTATATCATTTCATTTCGTATTTTAAATTTTGTAGCGAACGAGTTTTGCAACTCACCTACTTAATTGTTTGATAAGATTTGTTAAATAAAAACAAAAAATACATTTTTGATATACAATGTGTACTCAACACGGTTTTTACTTACTAAAAATTGAGATTAATTACAACCAGGGCTATAGCAACAATATTTTTTAACTTTCCTATATTTTGTATAAAATCACTTAAAACTTATGAGAATACATAAAATTCTAAGATTTAATTTAATTTATTTTTTAATAAAAAGAAGTTGTTCGATTAATCGACATTAAATAATCGATTTATTCGTTATTCGAAAATCGGCGTTTTGAAATTATTCGAACAAGAGTTCGGTTTTGTTTGATCGATTAAAGAATTATTCTTAATCGGTTGACAACTCTAATATATACCCCATTCCTAACACAATTTTTTTTAAACATGCTCAGTTTGCCAAACCTTAAACTACACAGAAAAAATTATTTTTCCAATTCAAACAAAGAATTTGCTGAATCAAACAATTTTTTGTCTGAAATTGGTTGTATAAACAAATTCGCATATTCAAACCATTTTTTTGCATTTTGTTTATTGAAAAAAATACCGATTTCTTCAAACAAATAATTTAACTGAATCAAACAAAAAGTTTACTGAAATTCATATAAATTTCAAACAAATAATTTTGCTGAATCAAACAAAAAAGTTTTTGCACAAGCAATGACGCGCACACAACCAAGCACTGTTGGTGAAGATGAAGCAGAGCAGAGCGGCCGGCTGGCTTTGAGACACATTTTTTTGTTGGAATAATTTTTGAACGAAGTCTTATTTATACTATATCTACCCCGATAGGATAGCTAGCAGTGTTGCCAAAACTTGGTGACCAAAAATGGCTAAATTTACGGAAAAAAATTTCTAAAAATGGGCTAAAAAATGGCTAAAAGCTTTTTTAAAGATCAATTTGTTAAATAAGAATAAACGTAAATTAATATTAAAATAAATTAATATTAAAAAATTAAATCATTGAAAAATTCGATGTCGTTATTGTTCATCTCATAGGAATCACCCATTAGTTTCAAATAATCATAAGTTTTATATAATTTGAAGGTAGATCATTATCACGACAACATTTACCCAACCTTTTGAGTCCAGATCTACAATAAAAAACAAGTTAGCAAGTATAGTCGGTTAAACCCGACTTTATGATACTCTACACCACATTAGAACCTTTGTACCAAATTTTATCAAATAATCTCTAAATTGCGACCGGTACTTAGCGCACAAGATTTACATGGACAGCCAGCCAGCCGGACAAACATCGTTAATTCGACTCAGAAAGTGATTCTGAGTTAATCGGTATACGTAAAGGTGGGCTAAGGCCCAATATTTTAAGGTGCTACAGACATCAGCACAAACGCATAGTACCCTCTCCACTATTGTGGTGGTGGTATAAATATTGTATTGTTATGGTAAAAATATTTACCTAATTGATAAAATCGAATTAACGGTTGCTTAATGTAACCTATTTCTCATGCAGCTAAAAAAGAACACCCAATTACACCATGCAGCAAAATTCGAGTTATCTCCGCCAGCCTCAATTCTTAATACTTGAAATGCGAAATGAAACTAGACTACTGGTAGAGCAAATCTGCCAAAGAGTTTTGAAAAGTTAGCTCGGGTTTTCGAAATTTTGGCTTCTGAAGTTTTTAAATTTTTTGAAAACCCGTTTGGATTAAGTCAAAAAGATATACTAAATTTACTTCTAAGCAAAAAAATTATTTTAGATGTCTTTAGCAGAATTGTATGGCGATTCTTTGCTTAAATTATATTAACCCTCTAACTCTCATTATAAGGGGTAATGTTCGCCCTTTTTTTCAACTTCCACACAAAAGTATACTAAAACGGCACGGTTAAAATGATCTACAATTATTTGTTGCATCAAACAAGGGGTCTTCTAAGACCAAAAGTTCGTGCAATATATGTAAAATGCTTAAAAAAGGAAAATTGAAGTGTCATTTACTTATATTTTTCATATAAGTAGTGCTAATAAGGTCAAAAGAGTGAAGAGTATATCTGAGCTAAATGGTATGTATATTAGAATTAGTAACAAAAAAATTAAAAAAATTAAAAAAACTTAGAAAAATTAACCCTATATTTTCATTTTATGTGGTCTTATTTGTCCTGTTTAAGATAAAATACTTAAAATTTTACAATAAATATTAATATTTTAATTATAATCGAAATAAGTTTATAATTTTAGCTTAATATTTTTGCAATTTTTTAAGTTTTTAAAGAACATAAGGAAGGATTTAAATTTTGAGCTAAGGATTTTTTGTCGACTTCAATCTTTAAATTAGGAATATGAGTTAAAAATTTTTCTGGCAACACTGCAGTATATCAGGAGTTAGTGTTAGGATCAGTGTTGCCAGAAGTAGGAAAAACTATCAGTGTAGGGAAAATCGTACAGATTTATTAATTCTTCAAATTGTTGGTATTTTAAGTTTTCTGAAAAAAAGGGGCTGGGTATGGTGCAATTACTAGAGATCCCCATTTGTATTTCATTTGACGACATGTCTGTTATAAAATAATTCAAATACTGTTAACATGATTTTATTTTATACATTTACACATTGTTCGAAAAAAAAATCTTACTGTTTGAACCTATTAAAATTTAATTATACAAGTTTAAAAACCTTGAATTTATCCGGTTACGCATATTACTCTCTTTTGTGTGGTACGAGTGTATGCGTTTTTAATTTTCGAAATAAATAATAATAATTATACAAATTATGTATATTATTGTGGCATTTTATTCTGTAATAAAAAATTTAAAAATATTTCTTGTACATTCAGCTTTCCGCTAAAAAAAAAAAATAATTTAAAAGAACTGAAATTTTTATAGCATTTTCTTCTGTCTTTTTTTTTTTTTTTTTTTTTTTGTTTAAAATGAAGTAAGCAGCCATTGAACCGGGCAACGTTAACAAATGTATTGTTCTCGTGTGTTGAAATAAGTTCACAATACTTTTTGTTATTAAATGTAACATTTTGTTTATTTCCTCCAAAAGATGCTGACATCATTCATAATACAATAAGTTATGTTATCTACTATCTTTTTTTGTTGTTTTGTTTTGAAGTTATTTGTTTTCTATTTGTTTTTATAAGTTTGTGTTTTTCTTTTTTTTTATACCCACACCACAATAGTGGAAAGGGTATTATACGTTTGTGCTGATGTTTGCCATACATTTTAAGGTTGGTCCTATAACACCTTTTTATTATACCGATCGACTTAGAATCACTTTTTGAATCGATCAAACCATGTCCGTCCGTCCGGCTGGTTTTCTTTCCGTGTAAACCTTGTGCGCAAAGTACAGGGGTCTAATCGCCGCATACGATATCGAGCAAAATTGATTGAATTTATTTATTTTGGTATCAAGAAGGTAGGTAGGTAGGTAGAAAGGCCGGTGTGAAGTTTCCTTCACACCTTCACCCAGAGACCAATATGGTCCATTGTGACGCCTTAATTAGAGGTAGCCAAGAAGGCATAAGTAGGTGAAATAAGCAGCAGAAGCATAAGACAGATCCGAAAGATGGGTAGAAAAGAAAGGAAGGAAAAGAAGGTAAAGGACCAACCCCGAGAGAAATCCCTTAAACCAAATCCGCCCTACGAGCGGTTAGCACCCAGTCTCCCCTCGCGCAGCCAGGCCATCCCCATTACGAATCCTATCAGATTCTCGAGTCCGCAACCCGAGACATCCCCTAATTCGCCCAGGAATCTACTGCCCAGCCACCTCAACCTGCTACCCTGCAGCCTGGGACAGTGGCACAGAAGGTGCTCAACTGACTCCAACTCCTCAGGGTCCTCGCACAACCTGCATATATCCGACAAGTCGGATCCCATCCTCACCGCCATCCTGCCTATCATACAGTGGCCCGTGATAATTCCTATCATGGTCCTAACGCAGACCCTGCTCCTGCCCAACAGCGACACCGAATCGGACTTCCTAAGCACCGGCCACAGTGTCCGCGATACCCGACAGTCCGTTCGGCTCCCCCAGGCCCGATTGGTCACGCTCGTTATCCATTCCCTAATTCTACTAAAATAGAAGCCCAATGGAGGCCTAACCGCCTCCACACAGTCAGGATCCTCCAACTCTGAGCCCTGTCTTGCCAACTCATCAGCAATCTCGTTGCCGCCTATATCGCAATGACCCGGCACCCAGCATAACCTTAGCAGATACTCCCCTAAGGCTCCCCTCAGAGCCCTCCTACACTCATCAACCAGCTTGGAGTTCACATAACAGCCCCTTACGGCCATAAGAGCCGCCTGGCTGTCCACGTATATAGTGACCTCCGAGCCCCTATCAATGTTGTCCCTCATCAGTTCCACGGCCCTCCAGACCCCCAGAACCTCCGCCTGAAAAACACTGCAGTCGCCAGGAAGCCTATATGACCTTCTTATGTTCAGATCCTCAATGTAGACCCCTGCACCCGTGCCCCTCATCTTTGAGCCATCAGTGAAAATAGCAAATCCACCAAATAATCTGCTCCTGCCCGACCAGCTCTCCCTAGAGGGCATTATTACCTCTGGCAACCGACCAAAATCCAAACTGGTGCCAACATAATCAGTGGATCCCGGCGGTCCCAGGCCATAGCCACCAGCCTCAATCTCACCCAGGATCCGTGAGTGACCCTGAGTGTCATTCCTCGTAAGTCCTAACTCCCTCAGTCTAAGGATGCTCCTGGCCGCCATTCCCATCACATACTGCTCAATAGGCAGAAGATGTAGAATGACATCCAGGGCAGCCTGAGGAGTACTTCTCATGGCACCTGTCATGCCAATTGAAGCACACCTCTGAGCCTTAGAAAGAAGTTTTCTACGACTTGCCAATCTCAATGATTCCCACCAAACACAGCATCCATACGTAAGAATGGGTCTAACCACCGAAGTGTACAGCCATCCCACCACTGACGGCCGGAGTCCCCAGCTCCTACCTATCGATGATCTGCAAGCATAGTAAGCATTGAGACCCCTTTTGAGTCTCTCTTGAGTATTCCTACCCCATGACAGCTTGCTGTCCAGAAAAACCCCCAGATACTTAGCACTATCAGATAGTCCAAGCTCCACTCCTCCCAGTACCGGCAGTCTAAACTCCTCCACCTTGTACCTCCTAGTGAAAAGAACCAACTCCGTCTTCTCCGGGTTTACTCCCAGTCCCTTGTCACTTGCCCATGCCGCCAGTTCGCCCAGCGCCCCTTGCATGATGTCGCTAATTGTCGGCAGAAACTTGCCCGACACCAATATCACCACATCATCCGCGTAGGCTACGACCTTCTGACCCATTCTGTCAAAACGTCTCAGAACGACATTGACGGCCAAGAGCCACAATAAGGGAGAGAGAACTCCCCCCTGTGGGGTCCCTCTAGTCACCGATTTCCTTAAGCGTTCGTTTCCCCAGTCCGAGTGAATAACTCTGCTGCTAAGCATCATAGTTATCCATTCGACCAAGAACAACGGAACCCTTAGGTCAATCAGTGCCTGTCTTATGGCCTCTATCCTCAAATTGTTAAAGGCGCCCTCTATGTCAAGGAATGCCGCCAGGGTGTATTCCCTGGTTCGCAAACCCCGCTCCACATAACCAACCACATCATGCAACGCACTCTCAACAGATCTACCTTTAAGGTAGGCGTGTTGAGCGCCGCTGACGATGCCGGCGTCAATCTTCGTCCTCAGATGTAGATCAATCAGTCTTTCCAACGTCTTCAAGAGAAAAGACGACAAGCTGATTGGTCTAAAATCCTTGGGTTTAGAGTGACCGGTTCTACCCGCTTTGGGAATAAAAACTACCCTAACCTCCCTCCACCTCCTAGGAATGTACCCGTTCAGCACACATACCCTAAACAGTTCCACCAACAACCGGAGTGACGATTTCCCGATATTCTGTAACATCGCCGGAAATATACCATCTGGCCCCGCCGATTTGTAGGACCCAAAGGTATTTACCGCCCATGTTACCTTATCCAAGGTAATCATATCCCCCACCGTCTCCCTTTCCTCACCGCCTGAGCCCGAACCAGAGAAGGGGTCACCACATACAGCCTGTTCCCCCGACCCAGGATCAACACACCCCGGAAAGTGAGTCTCCATAAGCAGACAGAGAGATTCAGAGCCAGATTCCGTCCATGAGTCGTCCGATCTCTGAATAAATCCAGGGACTACAGGGTCCTTAGATAAAATTCTCCTGAACCTAGACATCTCATTCACGGATTCAACTGACTCGCTAAACTTAATCCACGAGTCCCTTTTCGCCCTTCTAATATCTCCCTTATACCTCCCGTAACTCAACCTGAAGTTACTCCAATCCTCATCCCTGCGCGTATACTTCGCCCTATTGAACAGCCTTCTGACGGTGGACCTTTGAGTTTTCAACTCGTCTGTCCACCATCTTGGCTGTGTACGCCTGCCCGGAAAATTTAACGGACAAGATCGCTCATAGCTACTGGTCAATACCCCCGTGAAGGTGTTTACCAGTTGCTCCACACCGGCCGGAGTCGACCCCCAGTTCCGTGTAACCCTAAGGTTCCGTTGCACTAGTCCCGAAAACGAATCCCAATCCGTCCTTCTCGGATTCCTATATGGACACCTTTTCGACCTCTCAAACATTAGACTAAAGGACAGGCGACTATGATCAGAGAAGGAAAAATCCAAAGCCACCCTCCAGTCCTCCACTAATTCCCTACAGTTCGTCAATGTCATATCTATCACTGCCTCTCTATCCCTAGTTCTGAACGTTGGCGTATTCCCCCTATTACAGATAAAAAGATTGCTGGCAACAATAAAATCAAACATAGACTCACCTCTTTTGTTGATGTCGGCACTACCCCATTGGGAATGGTGTGCATTGGCGTCACATCCTAGTACCAGCCTCGAGCCGCTTCTGCCCGAGTGCTCCACCAACTCTCGCACTCCCTCACCAGGTGGATCGGCAGCTTCATATGGTAAGTATGCCGATGCCAGTGCCAGGACCGTTTTGTCCTTGGCTTCTCCTGTCACAACCGTGAGGTCTCCATTACTGAAAGAATTAGAAATCATGAATTTATGTTCAGTCTTCGCCAGTATACAAGTCCGTACCTTCTCATCAGAGCGGGATACGAACAAGGTATACCCCGTGATCTTTAATCCAACTACCCGGTTTTTGTTAATCCAGGGCTCTTGGATTAAAGCCACGTCCACATTGTTGTCAATGAGGTGGGTTACCAATTCGGTTGAGGCCGCTTCACAGTGGTGCAAGTTTATCTGCACCACTCTCAGCCTCTTAGGGTTTATCATTTTTAGGAAACCTAAATCTGATAGACCCTAACCCGAATATAGCAACCCCTCCCATTGACTTCAGTTTTTTCAGAGATTCCCGGTCTACTGCGAACCTGAAATCTCTTCCTTGGTTATCCTTGCAACCCAGTGAAGCTATCATCTTCCACTGGCCTGTAAAGAGTCCATTGTTCTGATTGGCCAGTAACCCCAGTATGACCTCCACCGGTTTTATAGGTGGAGGAATCCATACAGTGACCACCGGCCTCAATGGCAACTCAGACGCGAGTATGACGTCCAATCTGGCTTCAGGATAAGCGCTGCCACACCTGCCGATTGCAGCCTTTAAAAACTCAAAGGTTTTTTGATTGCCGCAACTGACAGTTTTGACACCTCTTATCCAGTCAGCCCCTTTGAACGATACTTCGTCCGGCCTTCCTTTGACGCTAAAGATTTCGTCGAGTAGTTTGTTTTCTAGCACCTGCCATTTCTCGACACTGATCCTTCCATCGGGATCCATACGATCAATGACAGCTGCTAGAATACCGTCCTTACTTAACGACTCCCTTAGCTTCTTTGACGTAGAGGGTTGTTCCTCTCTGGAACCAGCCCTCTTAGTGATCTCCTTTCGGGGATCCTTCCTTTTGGCCGCTGGGGATTTCTGGTCATCACCAGACCTAACTCTCTTAAAAGCCCCCTTTTTGGGGGCCTTAGTAGAGCTCTGTCGGTGATCACCCGATTTCCCTGCAGATGTTGGCTGGCCTTTCTCAGTAATCCCCTTTGTGACCTCCCTTAGGGGGGGGGGGTCGGAGATTATCAAGACTTTACCAGTCCTCATCGCGCAGCTAGTAGAGGGTGGTACTTCATCAGGCTTGGTTCCCTTATCCGTGACCGTACTGTCTCGGTTTAGAGAACCAGGTGTTGATTCTGCACCCCCCTTCTTACTTCCCGTTCCATTATTGGAGGACTCATCAGCAGGGGTTACTGAGGGTTTCTTGTCCATACTGACATTTGAGCCCTCAGCAGCCCTTGCTGTGTATCCCGCAGGATAGGGAATGCCTAGGATATCACCGACAGATCCGTGGATTCGTTCGAATCTGGCAACGTTCTTCCGGTGCTTCCTCAGCAAGTGCCTATCCCGCCCATCGTGTAGTGAGGAGTCTTTCTTAGCTATCTTTTCTAGAAAGGCTAAGGAGGCCCTTACACCACTCTTGGCTTTTTCAAGACTCGTTCGGCCTTCTGATGCGACCTGTTCTGTCGCATCCTGCCGAACAATGGGTTTTGATCCACCCACTACTCCGCTCCCTATCTCGAGTGTGACCTCAGGAGCCGATGGCCCGGCCCTATGGTCCTGATCATGAGCCGAAATCATTGTTATTTCATGCTCATCATCAGATCCCAGAGCTAGACCATCGAGTCTTTCCGAGACCCCTGTTCGAGACGGGGAATCGACTGGGGGGTCGCTCGTCCCGCTTGTCTCTGTCAGTTCTGTCAATAACTGACCTTCTTGCTCAAGAATATCTCTGTAGATACTCAGCCAATCGGCGTCTGGATCTGACACCGAAACTGCCGAGTTGTCAGAGATATTCCCTGCATCGACTCTTAGAGTCGCGTCCTTGATTTTTTCTGTAAATTTGTCCAGTTTTTTGGTCCCACGAGTAAGCCGTAAAGAAAAGGACCGTCTCGCGCAGTGACGGCTTGCACGGACTAGGCCAAGTTACAACTGACCCTTGCCATCGGCGCCAGAGGGAAGCTGTTCGCGACCAGTTTCTTTACCCACTAACCAGCCATTCAGGTCCTCGGCACTGCTATCAACCACCTTGACCTTAAAAGTGGGGGAAATGGGAAATAAAGGGGGATTGATAGGATCATAGGTAATGGGATGGGGGATGGGAGGATGGATAACCCTTAGTCGTGCTGGCCTTAAAGCAAATACCTTCCAACTTGTCCCGGCTAGAATTTGCCGACTCAAGTTACAAGACATTCACTACAGCCAGCATTTAAGCCACCACATCGCGGCAAGATAGTTATCCATGGTGGTGTATCAAGAAACTCCATATCGAATGAAATGTATTGAATTTGAAATTATAGCAT
The DNA here is from genome assembly GCA_930367215.1 of Pollenia angustigena. Taxonomy (NCBI): domain Eukaryota; kingdom Metazoa; phylum Arthropoda; class Insecta; order Diptera; family Polleniidae; genus Pollenia; species Pollenia angustigena. The sequence continues at coordinate 35,327,732 of OV884059.1, forward strand.
TTGATATCGAGTAACTCGACATTACATTTATCGAGTTTTGATTCGATACGTCAGTGTCTATCGTATTCAAACAAATTCGATAGTTTATTCGATACGATAGTTTCGAATGCGGTGATTAGACCCCAGGTCGCAGTTTTGGAGATACTTTGGTCACAAGGACCAAGTTCATCGAAAACTCGAAATTTTTTTTCAAATACTGTAGTGTAGGCTATCATATGGTCGCTCTTGACCGACTATACTTTCTTAGTTGTTGAACATTATGTGTGTTTTAAGTATTATTTTAAATGTTATTTGTGTGTAGAAACAAGTAAATAAATATTTAGATGGGTAAATTCATCACAGTGAGAAACATTTTTTTTTAAATAATTTTAAACCCAAAAAAGGAAACCTATTAAGTTACTAAATATTAATAATTAGCGATGCCCCTGAATATAAGGCTCAAAGCTACACTAAATTCTACACAAGTAGGAATAATTTAAACTTAAATTAAAGAACAAAAGTGTTTGGAAATCACACCTTAATAGGTTCCCTTTAATTTAATAGTTTAATAGTCTTAGAGCACAGTTTTGTTTATGTTACTTTAATGTAAACACTTAACATTCCGCAAATTAAATGAAAAAATGTCTTTAATTGATCAAAGCGCACATAAGATCATCCCTGAAAATCACCTGTCAGTGCTCAATTATCATGGCATGCACTAAAAAAGCGCTTTCTAATTCAAAGATAAAACTTCTAAGTGCCATTATTACAACTTACAAGTAAGTTAAAGCTAAGATTAAATTGGCAGATAGTAATGTGTTATCTGTCAAAAATCGTCAGTTATATGCCGGTTAACAGCTAACGCCAAGTTATAATAATGACCCTAAGACGATTTAGAGTCTATCGTCTGAAGTTAAATCGTGCAAGCTTTTTATGAATGGAACATATTTTGCTTTTATGATCGAAATAAATCAGAGTACCGAAACGTTCGCTCATTGTTCATTCCTGAGCGAGAGCGAACGGTACTATTCTTCTCTCCCCTCTTGCCAATAAACTAAAACTTCCCGAAAGAAATCTTTCATAGTGTGAAACCATTCTTAATGCCATAACTTCCTTATAAATGTTGGTATGGATATAAACTAAAGCGATGATAGTTACTATGTCATGACAAAAATATTTTACTTTAGGTCTAGAATCGATCATAGGTCCTATATAAACTCCCTCTCTAAAATCGCTTTAACACGAATAAATCTCATAAAGATGTTGATATCTCGATAATATGCAGCACAAATAACCTTTCTATGAATCTTAACCTCATAACATAATTTAGTGCTGACGGGTTCGTGATTGCTCATGGGTTTCATGTAGTATAGAGTATCCTGTGTTCGGGCTTGATCGACTACACTTTCTGATTTGTTTTTTATTGAATGATTTTTTTTCTTGCTATTTGTATTAATGTTCAATAACTACTCGTACTAAAATGGTGGACAAAACATTTGCAACTGAAAATATACTTTTATAAGTTACTTATATTTCTGTTCTGAATAAAGTTTTACACACACATATTTTAATGCCATTTTTTTCCTTTATATGAGACAATTTTTTTTTCTGAATCAGTGATTTTATAAACTTTTTTGTGAAGGCCCTACGCAGCCCGAAAAAACCCTTTTTTCCCCTACGCGCACAAATATTGTCCCTACAACAATCCCTACAATTTTAAAATGATAAAATATCATTGCAAATAAAACCATTGGTGTTAATGTACAATATACATTTTATTAAAAGTTGTTTTACATGCGTACATACTATTAAATATGGGCATTTCCGTCAAAAGGTCCACCGTGACCGAAAATTTAAAGGTTATTAAAAGCTGATTATTTTACGATATTGTTATAGAGAAATATTTAACTTTTTTTTTTAATTTTTGAGAATGTTTTATTGTATGTTTTCTTTAATATTATCTTCCCGAAAAGAGGTGACATTTGATAAAAATTATTCCAAAAAAATGTTCTTACATGGTCTGTAATCTAAGGAAGAGTTCAAAGAGAAATATGTTATTCGTATTAACGGTAAATTTTTATTTTTTTTTAATCATTATTCAGTTAAATTATTATGGAAACAATTTCACGTTCGAAATGTCACCTATCGACCCAGATTTTAGCTTAAAAAAAAGAAAATACAGAAGATTTTGGAATCAAACCAAGACATTTTAATGTAACAATGCAACGTAAAATTCTGAAAGTAGTTTGACTAAAAAATTGTCCCAGGTTTCACTGAATTACGCCTTTTTATACATAGCCACAAAAATTGTTTCTATTTATTCACGTTCGACCCGCTACTTTTGCCATTATCTTTGACCTAGAATCGCGCCCTCCATAAACTTAAGCATAGATAACAGTGAGAACGTAAAAAGATTTGTTTTTTAAAATAATACATATTGCATTTTTGATGCGTACGACTGTCACGTTCAACACTTTGGATTTACCCATATGTAAGTTCTTTTTATAAACAAAAAATAAAAAAAAACTTAAAAAGCAAGTGATAGTCACTTAATTTTTTCCCCGAAAAATGTGCGGGATCCCGGGATTTTTGTTCCGGAAAATCCCGTATGAAAAACAGAAATAGAAAACAAATTAAAACAAATCTTAAAATTTCTAATGTTTTGCCCACCACTGTATGTGTTCTTGTAAATAGACAAACTAGAAATGAATTGTGTTTTAACACGCTATACTTAGCACACACTAGGGAGCTCGAGTATACGACTTTCAAAAATCGGGTTTCGAATATTTTGAATTATTGATATATAAAAAACCGGTTTTCGGTTAAACATTTAAAAAGTAACCGGATTTATTTTAATAAATAAAAAAAATCAAATTAGCTTTATTTAACTAACAATGTATGTACATATGTTTGTTCGAGTGGAATCTTGCTACTTAATTTTGAAGCTGAGTATATTCAACTGATTGAGCTGAAATTTTTTATACACGTTCAGTTTGGCTGACAATGCATGGTTGACTGTGTGACGTCATTTTAAATCTAACATGGGGACACACACAAGATGGCGGACTTGTCGAAAATACGAGTGCGAGTTTAAAAAAAGTAAAAGTAAAAATTTTTTTCTAAAGAAGATATTATTTAAATGCGCTAAAAGAAAAAATAAATTATGTAAAAGTAAAAAACATTAAGGTACGTTCAGACTGATGAAATATTTGGTTTCAGATGGCGTTAACCGATCCTGGAGGGACAGAACGGATTGCAGGGTGTCTAAGGCACTATGGCCCAGATTGGACGCGGGGGCAACCAGGGCTCTACTGCGATTGGATAGGGGTGGTCTTAGAACACATATAATGTTCTTGACGGGTCATTGTCCTGTTAGGGCTTTTACGGGCAAATGGGACAACACCATACCGGACTTCTGCAGATTATGCGATGATTCAGAGGAGCTAGAGACGATCGAGCATGTACTGTGCCATTGTCCTAGGATGCAGGGTCTCAGACAGAAGTGGCTAGGAGATAGGTTTCACGGTGAACTGGGGTCATCGCTGAATGTAATCCGGTTGATCTACTGGGGCTTGTCAGGGAAATGGTGCGGTTGTCTGTTGAGGGGACTGTAGAGGGGGTAATAGTTCTACGTGATACCTACTAACTTTCTAACTTTCGTGATTCTATCCCCCTCTTACTTTTTTTCTTTATTTTTCACTTTCTCTACTTTTTCTTTTCATTGAAGGGATTCACAATGGATTGATTGGTCTCCGAGTGGAAGTGTGCCCTTGGGCACAGAACCCTTCTTAACCTAACCTAACTCAAAATATTTTTGAGCGAAAAATAAATTTACAGCTGATTTTGAGCAAATAAAAGTATTTGCCGGCAAACAAAAATTTGTCCAATGTGAACGCAAAAAATCAAATATTTTAGTAATTTTTTGAGCAAACTATGCTCGGTAGCTGATTACTAATCATCGATGGAGCCGTTTTCTGATTTTAGGTAAATCGAAAAAAGTGGGCGGGGCAAAATTTTCTTTTCGTAAAAACCTAAGTTGGACCATGTCGATTATTTTAAAGAAACAATCGTCCAAATCGGTCAAATAAATAGAAAAAGTGGGCGTAAAAGTAGGTGTGGTAAATTTTTCTTTCGATGAAAACTGAAAATGGATTAATACGAACATTTGAAAGAAAAATTAGTCAAAAAGATGGAGTCGTTTTCTGATTTTAGGTAAATCGAAAAAAGTGGGCGGGTCAAAATTGTCTTTCCGTACAAACCTAAGTTGGACCATGGCGATCATTTTAAAGAAACAATCTTTCAAATCAGTCAAGTTATACGATTAGCAACATACAACATTTCATTTTTATTTATATATGGGTAATTCCAAAGTGTTGAACGTAACAGTCGTACGCATCAAAAATGCAATAACATTTAAAAAAACAAATATTTTTACGTTCTCTTAACCCTTAAATTATAGCACTAAGAAAGCACTGTATTCTATGCTAAAGTTTATGGAGGGCGCGATTCTAGGTCAAAGATAATGGCAAAAGAAGTAGCGGTTCGAACGTGAAAAAAGCAGAAGTAGTTTTTGTGGTCATGTATAAAAATGCGTTATTCAGCGAAACCTGGCACAATTTTATAGTCAAACTACTTTCAGAATTTTACGTAGCAATGTAACATTAAAATGTCTTGGTTTGATTCCAAAATCTTCTGTATTTTCTTTTTTTTAAGCGAAAATCTGGGTCGATACGTGGCATTTTGAACGTGAAATTTTTTCCGTAATAATTAAACTGAATAATTATTAAAATAAAATCAAAATTTACCGTAAAGCCGAATAACATATCAAATATCAAATCTTTCAAGAAAGATAATATTAAAGAAAACATACAATAAAACATTCTCACAAATAAGAAATTACGTTTGCACAACTTTGCAGTCTGATTGTTCATCTAAGTGAACAAATTTATGAGTAAATTTATAAAGTAGTAAAATCTGAATATTTCTCTATAACAATATTGTAAAATAATCAGCTTTAAATAACTTTTAAATTTTCGGTCACGGTGGACCTTTTGACAGAAATGCCCATATGTAGATTACAAAAAAATCGAAATAAATTTAGCCTTGTTCCCGATAGAAGCAATTTTTCCTGTAAGTTTTTCGGACTCTTTACAGTTTTAAAGATTTTTAATAATTACAGTAGACGCTCGCTTATGTGAACTTATGCAGACAGGACCTGTTCACTAAATGGAAAAGTTCACATAATCGAGAAAATATAAAATAACTATTTCAAATCATTTTTAATGTGTATAAATACATAACCTGTATTAAGTTTTTATTTTATATTGGTTTGTTAATAATAAGATTTATAATAAAGGATGTTTTTTATAGAGTGACACAAGTTTAAGTCATAATAAAACAAGGAGATATATTTGTAATATCAATGAAACGGGCTTTATTGGAAAGAAAATTTTATGAAATTTAGATATGATTTCTGCCACGTAGCCGCCACGGCTAGCGTCTACACGCGACAATTTTCAACAACTTTTCGCATTCTGACCACTATGGTTTTTAAAGACATATGTATGGGCTAATGACACCGCCAGCGCATAAAGCTCAACAAATAGTAATTTTTGTGGATGTAATGGTGTTTCGACAAAAGCTTGTGGATACTCCTCACTCCAAATGCAACAATTCTGCTTATTTACGTGCGCATTCAACCAGAAATGGGCTTCATCGGAAAATAAAATTTTGAGTGGAAATTCAAAATTAATATCAATTTGTGATTCAGCCCATTCGCCGAATTCTTTTGATTAAAAATTTCAAGTTTTTGCGCGTTCCTCGATAAGTCGATTCATATTGAAATTTCAAAGCAAAATAAACAAAAAGCAACTATCAGCTGTTAAATGGGTGCTCAAATATAGCAGTGATGCCAACTTAAATTTGTGATACTCTCAAAAAATACCCTTTACAACAAATAGTTACAAAAAACTCCACGGTTGGAAGTTGTTCACATAATAGAGACAGGTTGTGTTCACTCTTTAGAACATCATGTGCAAAAATTTTGTTGTTCACTATTCTAGATGTTCATATAACTGGGTATTCATATAACCAAGCGTCTACTGTATTAGATTTTGCTATCATGCCGCTATTAGCAAATTTTTGAGAATTTCCGCTTATTTAATAATTTTTATCGAATTTTTGCCATTTCTTATACTTTTAGGGACTTTTAATCAATTGTATAGCTTGTTTGAAATATTAAAAAATTTAGCGAATTTTCTCTATTTTTGGAAAATAATTTTTTTTGTTATATTTCGACAATCTGTTTTTTAACCGATTTCAAATAAATTTTTGGGTTTGTTTCCAAGTTTGCATTTTTTTCGAATTTTAGCCTGTGAATCTTAACAGCTTTAACGATTTTTAATAAATTATTAGACTTTGCTATCATACCGCTATTAGCAAATTTTTGCCATGTTCCCGTTACCCATTGTCTTCCAGTTTTTTTTTTTACATTCTCCTGTTCAAACACTATAAGAGATGCTGCTCCACAGAAGAAAACAAATAGATTAGCTTTTGCTCTCATTTTTACTATTTGTGATATGTATGTATGTATATATTTTTATTTTTGAACATATTAATTAAATAATTATTTGATGCAAATATTTGTTTTAGTCAGAACGCTTGGCAAACATTATTAAATTTATTTTTAATAAACAAAAATTGCCAAATATTTGAGCTAAGTTTGAACATTAAAAAAAAATATTTTTTTTGTCTCACACAGCTTGAAGCAAATATAAGAACAAATATTTTCGTCAAATATTCATTAGTCTGAACGCACCTTTAGACTTTGGTTTATGGACCGTAACAGTCAGATGAAAACAGTTATTTTTTTTTAATAAAAATAACAGTTACTTTCGGATTTTTATTTTTTTTTTTTTAATCAACTAAATTATTATTATTATTACACGCACATTTATTAAGAGCAGTGAAGGGCACTTTTGCAAATCCTATGTACGCGTGCATAGGAGTAAATATGCTGCTTGTGTTACGTCGACACATGTACACTATAAACTTCTTCGTATGGTCTGTGACAATGTACGTTCGGCTGTTGTTTTGTTGGCATTTCTTGTTGATGAGCGTCATTCGTTTTCTGCTGCTTCCCACACAAGCATAAATGTGATAGTATGTGTGTGCCCTTCACTGCTTTAGAGCATAACTGTTATTTTTGATCAAAAAAATTAAATCAGAAAATAACTGTTATTTTTGCTCGAAAATATAAAAATCAAAAAATAACTGTTATTTTTGTTCAAAAAAATAAAAATCAATATATTTTATCATGGAAAAACTCATACGAATCAATATGGAATACTTGAATCAGTTCTCCGAAATTAACTTCTGTACGCTTTTTTTTTTAATTTAAAATAACTGTTATTTTCCGTCCCTGCTTTTGTTACATTTTGTTTTTGATATTCTTCATTAAAATTTTAAGGTTGCCCAATGCTGAATTTTGAAAAATGCTCAAAAGTAAGGAAAACGTATTTAAATTATTAAAATAACCGGTTTTTTTTACCAAAAGAACCAGTTTAGTTTACCTAAAAACCGGTTAATTTTACCGAAATTACTTATTTGTTAGATACATATTCGAAAAATGGACTGAAAAAAAATTATAGGCTTTAGCAAAATTAAAAAAAACTGGTCGAATAATAACCATCCGATCTCCCTAGCACACACATCAATCTACGTGAATTTACAACGGTTAATATTATTAAGCTCCCTGTTCGCTCAGTTGCTGCTAATACGCTCATGCTTTATTAAGTTAACTTTGTCTTTACTTATTCACTTTTTCGTTGTTTCAGTTAATAGTGATGTCATCACTGGCTGTTATTGTTGTCATATTTTTTTATTTGGTTTGTAGATTTTTTAAACATAAAATTTTAGTTTAGTTAAGACTTTTGCCATTATTTTTTTCGCTATCAAAGTGTTTGAAATCCAAACCCAAAAATCAGTATCGTAGCTAGAAGTGGACAAGTTTAAAGTCATACTAAAATATAATAGAGTTTTTTTCTATTTTTTTTTTATTTATTGTGCTTAAAAGTTGTAGACTAATAAATAATTACCAACCAATACAGACATTAAAACGCGATTGTAAGTTTATTTTATACACAAAAAATCAATATCAAATTTATTAATTGTTCAACAAAAATATAAATAAATACATACATACTATGTGCGTATGCGTGTGTCAATAACAAATGAAATTCATTAAAAAAAATAAATTAATTAAATTAAAAATCGGTCAGTTAAACCCACCCACAGTACGTTAGACAAATTACAAACCGTTTTAAATGTCAACTGTGTGTTCGGTACGGTGGGCTTGTGGAAAATACAAACGCTAATAGTGTTTGTGTAGTAAATCATTCAAAAATAACGTTTCTCTGTTTGTGATCTTCGAACACAAAAATAAACTGTACTTATCCAACTCAACCAAAAAGATAAGAACATTTAATTGCGTTCTGTGTTTTTTAAACCACAAGCTTCGTTGTGTTCGGTTCAGCAAATGAATATTTGTTCATTTCAGTTGTGGTTAGCGGCCTTTTGGCTGGTAAAGAAAACCAAAAATGTTTACAGAACCACTACAATTGTTCTGTTTTATAACGAAGAATAGAACACTATATAATGTTCGCTACTTTCTTGAAAATAGTTATGAACGGTATTAAGGGTTGTGTTCATATACACAAAGACTTAAAAAACTAATATCTTTTTTGGGTGTGTGAGCCGTAGGCTAAATAATTTTTTGTTTATTTTCTAACACTGTCTGTGAGTGTCTCGTGTTAAAAAAAACATTTTTCTACAGTCAAAAATATTGATACAAACACTCAAACTTGTCTTAAGCTAAGTCTACACGATATGTTGAATCAGCAAATTTATGTTGAACAAGTAAGAAAGTATAGTCGGTCAAGCCCGACCATATGATACCCTACACCACAGTATTTAAAAACACATCATGCTTATGTGTCCATATAAATATAGATTTATCTATGCTTATAAACTTCATGAAAATCGGTTTGAAAGTTTGTGAGAGGCAGAAATTGCCCCCTACCTCCCCTTGTGGTCCTAATTTTTAAAAACTGTATAGCTAATGTGTCCCTATAGATATGGTTCTATCTATGTTTTAAATTTTATTAAAATCGGTTTGAGAGGGCAGAAATTGCCCCTTTCTCCCCTCGTGGTCCTATTTTTTAAAAAATGCATAAATTTTGTGTCCATATAGATATGGTTCTATCTATGTTTTAAATTTCATTGAAATCGGTTTGATAGTTTCTGAGAGGAAGAAATTTCCCCCTATCTTCCCTCGTGGTCCTACGATTCGGCCCATTTTCAATAGGCTTGGTCATTGTGCCAATAAGAACCTATGACACAAATTTCATCAAATTATCTCCAAAATTGCGACCTGTACTTTGCGCACAAGGTTATATGGACAGCCAGCCAGCCAGCCAGCCAGCCAGCCAGCCGGACGGACATCGTTAGTTCGACTCAGAAAGCGATTCTAAGACGATCTGTATACTTTAAGGTTGGTCTAGGACCAATATTTTAAGGCGTTACACACATCAGCACAAATGCATAATACCCCCTCCACTATTGTGGTGTGGGTATAAAAATTAGATTTCAGTGCCAACATATCGTATAGACACCAAATTTTTTCAACAAACGTATGCTAACCAACATATGACAGGCATTTGTTAACGATGTTAGCAAACTTTTGTTCACAATTATGCATATCGTCTAGACACAATATTTTTTGCTTTTCAACAAATTTTTTACGTATGTAGACAAATATGTTATTTGTTGAAAGTCGTATGCAAGCTTTTCAGCATACAGCAAATTTGGTAGCATATGAATAACATAAAAATAGGTATTCTTTTAATAACTTCATTTATTTTTTACATAACCCCGGAACTAATCCAGATTTCTAGCTCATCGGCAAACAAGGAACAAAAATTATGGATATCGCTGAAGGGTGTTTCCAAATACCTTTCACATGGTATATAAAACATTCCTAATTATTAACCCATTAAGAACCAATTTAAAAAAATATTTTAATTTACTAATGCATTTTATCAAAATGGCTCTAATCTCAAAATGTTATCGATATAAAGGTATTTTTTACACATAATATTTTATAGGGAACGCTTCAAGCTTTCAGTTATTTAAATTAAAAAATTATATTATAATAACTCTTTTGTTTAATATCGAGTTATGAGTATACATGTGGTAATAGTTTATATACTCTGTGTATTTTTTAATTATTGTATGCCAAATACCTGCTTTGCTAAATAAAATTGTTCTTTTATGTTGGTTTTCGACTGGGCATAAGGGTTCTTAATTTTATGGTATATCAAGCATCGGCTTCGCTCAGCTGAGTTGATTTTCTTTATTTAAACCAGAACCCTCTCACCCTGAAAAATTTCTATTTCTATTAAAGAAACTAACAAAAATTGGTGACAAACTGAACCGACTGTTATTTACAAAAGAACTCGTGAGTAGATTTTACACTACGATAGGTCGCATGTAAAACCCATTCTCGGATATACTTTAGCATGCCTAAGACGTACCGAATAACGCTATTATAGCAGAATTTGGTATGTCATAGTTTCATAAAGCTAAAAATCACACAACTAAATTTGGAGAAGATCGGCCCACAATTTACCATATGCTCCATTCGAGCATTTCAATTTTAACTTTTTTTTAATGACTTTAGTGGCAAAACTTGCATCATCTTTATAAGAATTTGATAACTGTATTGATATTTGGTCCACCTTATGTTTTTTAATACTAAAATTACTCAACCGAACTTTGTAATTGAAGCACAGCCGCAAATAACGTTTTAAGTTACAAAATAATAATTTTTCAGGAGAGCAAAAAAACGTTTTTTGACAGGCATCATTATTTGTTTTAAACATTTTTTTTTTTTTTATTATTAAAAATAATGATAATAAAAACTTTAATGCAAAAGGATTTTAAAACATTATTCCGCACTGCAAAACCATTTCGGTTTCATCATTTTGTTAGTAACTTGTAATGTTCTTCCACTGACTGACACTTTGTACGCCATTTTGAAGGCGTTAAGGTGCATAGTTTTGGTTGATTTGATGTTTAAACTGTGTAAGAGAGTAAAGTCAACGGTTATATGCAAAAAACACTTATTGCAAAATGTGGCGTTTACAACGTTATTCGCGGCTGTGCTTCAATTATCGACCCAAAAATCCCGTTAATACGGCTAAACTGATACAAATCATGATAGTTTATTCAAATTTGGTCGAATAAAATTATATATGATTAATAAGTCGGTTAAGTCCGACCATATAATAACCTATACCACAGAATATACAGATAAATATTTGAGGGAGTACCTAATTTGGGACTCTTGGGCAATCATGGACCCGATAAAAAAAATAAGGTTATAGTCGCCAAATTTTGTATTAATACTAAAATGTTTAAGGCTGTTATGGTATTGATAATTGTATAGGAACTATAGATTTAGAATATAAAGTTTAATCTTAATACCAAGATAAAAAAAAAATGGTTTATTGGCACAAAGCTTCTAATCTGAAAAGTAGTTAGTATCTTTGAGAAATTATGGACCGTTCCTCACCGTTTTCAATAACAATAAATATTTAGTACCAATGTACCAAATTTTATCAAATAATTGGACCTGTACTTTGCACACTACAAAGTAAGCAGCCAGCCAGTCGGCCGGACAGACATCGTTATATCGACTCAAGATAGTGATTGAGTCGATCGGGATACTATAAAAAGGTTATAGGATCAATATTTTTAAGTGATATAGACACTATGGTGGTGTGGGTATCAAAATGAAAAACATACTGCTGGTCGGCCCATTACTTACCATAACGGTAGAACTGTAACCAATTATAAAACTGTGAGGCTTTATAAATAATTTTAAGATCAATCCAGTTCATATATTTTAACTACATACTTGCGGATTTGACCCAGCCCAATATATCTTTCTTACTTATGCAGTATTAATATGCATACATAAAACTATTAATTTTTGCACTAAAGGCGATAATTTATAACAAATTTTAAATAAAAAAATTAAAATAATAAAAAAAGAGAATTGTGTGGACACAAAAATTGTATGCTAACTTATTTGTTGAAATATCATTTGCTAGAATATGATGAATTTGAAAAATTTTGTATTTTCAGCATATCGTCTAGACACCTAGCATATTGCATATGCTGATAGAGACATTTGTTATTATTTTTAAGCATATGAGTATAAGCATACATTTGCTGATTCAACATATCGTCTAGACTAAGCTTTGGCTGATTTCATAAAGGCAGTATTGCAAAGCATCACAAAAAACAAATGCGTTAAAAAGGCATTACAAATAAAAACAATGCATAAATTTCGCAACCGTTGTATAGTGAATACAGTTACCATGCAATTATAAACTCAAAGCATTGTCTACAGGAAAGTTGTTGAGTTTTTTAAGCTATTCCATTTAGTGTTGCATTGCAATACTGCGTTTATGAAGTCAGCCTTTATATTGTTTTGAATTTTATTTAAAGTTTCTTTTATTTATTTGTTTTCTATCTTGAAAAAGCAAAATAAAATAGAGTTTTTAACCCAAATTTTAACACTTCGTAGGAAACTGGGAACCCCAGCGTAAAAATAGAAATTAAATCCTAAGGCTGGATTTTTGGAATGTGGATAAGGTTTAAACTTAGTTTAATGCAGGCAGAAACTTGGATTTTTTCCGGCGAAATATGATTTTTTTGTATTTTTTCATTAAATACCACCATTTTAAGCTAAACTAAGCTGTTCCGTCAAAATTTTGCAGACAAACTTGGTAATGGCGGCACAAATCTGTTTTTAGATAAACTTAACCTAGTTTAACTGAGATTTCAAAAACCCAGCCTAAGACTAAACCTTGATTGTTGATCGGGAACGCATATGGGCAAATCCCAGAAACAGTCAGTCCACCAACCAAAAAATTTTTCAAATAAATTTTTTTTAATGGAATGTAAGACTGATGTTAAATTTTATTTTTATATTGAAAAATATGTTTTTCAATGATCATAAATGTAATAATTTTTACCAAATCCTTCCCCACCCCTGATCTCTTAATTTTATGCGTGAATTGAGCATTATTTAAGGTTATTTTTGTGCTTAAAATAGCACTTACAGCAGACTTATCAAAATATAAATTTCGTTAAAAAAAAGTTGATATTCATTAGTTAAGAAATTAGTTTAAGAAATGCAATTCATAAAAATATAATTTGTTTTGTTAAAATAAATAAAATATAATAATAAAATACTACTGGAAAAACTGTAGCGTGCGTTGTGAGGCGTGCGTCACATAGTGTTCACGGTTTTTGTCAAGAAATCACAATATTTTTTGGCTGCGAATAAGTGATTTTAGAATTCTCTTATTGTCATCTTTCTTTTAGGAATAAGATTTTGTATACCTTATGATGTAAAATTCGCTAACAATTAGGAAAACATACTGTAACCTTTGAAGTTAAATCCACTTATTGTGGCGTGTGTCACACAACTTTGTGATCAATTGTTTCGCAACAAATACTTGCTAAGAAATTATGATATATTCCGTTCTTAAGTACATATTAATGTCACTCAATACTATATATAAGTTGAAGCTATCTTTTTCGAAAGACCAAAAAATGTTTATATATCCATCAGAAAACGCGTGCGAATGTAGCGTTCGTCACGCAGGATTTACCCATATATTGCGGATATTTAGAATGTATTTCTTAAATACTATTTTTATACACTTTACTACAGGTCGAAAAGGTATATATCGTTGGTATCATGTAGAAAGGCCCTAACGCACATAATTGCAACTTTATATAACATATTGAATTGCTTGTAAGGCCGTTATTGGTGTGATATGTATCGCAATCAATAAAAAAACTTATTTTCGAAAAAAACAGCTAGGATCCTTTAACATAACACCAACGATATGTATATCATTTCGTTAGCAATGTCCACAATATTGATCTTGGATCCTATAAAGTATATATGTATGTGTATGTATTCTGGATTCTAGTGAGTAGAGAAGTTCATTTAATTTTTTAACAGTTCGTACGTTTGCCTGTAAAAATGGGGTCTACAAAGACTGGAATAGTTTGCTATAGAAATTCAGCCAGATCGGTCCACGGCTGCCTCAAATTTTTACCCAAAAGCATTAACTTGTTTAAGTTATGCATGGACGGCAGCGGGCTTCACGACTTCAAATGCTGCTGACTGCAGTTACACTGAAAAACAAATCAATCCATCCGTACTTAAATCAGGCCGAAGCGGTGTCAATAGAATGCTTGATTGAAGTGCGAAATACTTAACTTATCCATATTAAATCCCGGTATTCGTACTTGTAATAATCCGAAAATGAGATTGATTTAAGTAAAACTAAGATTGAATCAATCTCAAAATGCACTAGATTCAAGTATTATATAGTTGATTTAATCTAAATTCTGATTCAAGAATTTCTAAGATGTAGTAGTAGTAGTAATTTCTTTATTTCCCAGCGGTAACTAGAATGAGTAAAGAGGCCTGATAGAAGGCCTTATTTAGCAGTCACAAGCAGTCAGAAGCCCTTCTCGCCGCATTCCATACTTATTTATTTTTTACACAGGTTGTCATTGGGCGCAAGGCCTTCCACACTTCCTTTAAAAACAACTTCGATCCCTTCCCAAAGAATTACTCCCTAAAAATAAAAAGTAAATAAAACTGAACACCTTCCTTTCTCCCTTCTCAAAGAAGGGAGCAGCGAATGTGCACTGAATATTTCAGAAGGTCTTTTAAAAAGAAGTTTATACCTTCTAGAAGGCATACTTCTGAAGGCAGGATATCATGCAAAGCGAAGCTTTTAGAAAGGAGTATAGAGGCCTTCAAAAAGGCCTGCCACTTGCGGTCCTTTCAATATTAACCGCTGGGTTACAATGAAATCAATTTACATTATTTTATTTAAATCTTTATTAATGTATACAATTTGAAATAATTATTGCAAAAAAAGAAGAAAATAAAATACGATATATGTTCTTTCAAAACGTCTGTCGATATGAAATAATTAACATTTATGGTAACAATGCTAAATTGAATTGAATTCTTGTATTAAAAAACTTCTATATTGTAAAGAAGAAAGCGCACAAAAAGTGTTGAAAAGTTTCTATCTCGTGCAGATTGCATAGGTTGCAAAACCTATTATCTTCCAATACACCGAATGCGTTATAATTTAA
Organism: Pollenia angustigena; assembly: GCA_930367215.1. Taxonomy (NCBI): domain Eukaryota; kingdom Metazoa; phylum Arthropoda; class Insecta; order Diptera; family Polleniidae; genus Pollenia; species Pollenia angustigena. The sequence continues at coordinate 35,342,972 of OV884059.1, forward strand.
CATGATAAGATCACAACGTGCTTTAAAAATCCATGCTATCTTAGATGGGTTTGTGGTATCTGTTATATAACTATGCCCTTTATTGTGATCAAGGTATTTCTAAACTCTGGAGCATTGTTCTTGGTTTTGTAAAAAGTTTAAATGTTGTTTTTCAAGCATTGTGTTTAAAAGTTCGGTATTTTGTTTAATCCACAGCTGTTTTTGGAGTTGTGTGCTAGACCAAGGTATGTTAAGATTGCTAGCAACTGTTTTTAGTTCTCTTACCCAAATAACTCCTTGCGAAGGAGTATCTGTGTAATTTGTAGAGGCAATCGATTAGTGTCATACTGGAATAATACTCTCGTTATATATTGTAGATGTAGTTCGAGTGTATATATATGGTTATTAACAGCCCCAGTTTCCAGCATTAGGGCGTTGTTAGGCGTAAAACTCGGAAGATTTAAAATTCTTTTCATAAAAAAGCGTTGTAAAGTATCAACTTCACCAAAAAATCCGTAACCCCATACTTGTGCCGCATATGATTGGATTGATCTGCATACAGCCAAAAATAGATTCCATTTTTGTCATAGGTTTATTTGCTTATTTTTAATAAAGCTTGTACATTTCTATTATCAACATGTTTAGAAAATTTCATCTTTGGGCTTAGAATTACTCCAAGATAATTATATTCGTTGGTAATATTTATGTATTCTCCGTTAAACTGCCATTTTTCTGCTCTTTTAAGTCTTCCACCATTTCTAAAGACCATTATTTGTGATTTGCTTAAATTCACTTTAAGATTCCATAATTTGCAGTAACTTTCTAGTTTTAAAATGATTTTCTGAAGAACATTTATATCGTCAGCTAGAATAACTATATCGTTAGCATACATAAGAAGACGGATATAAAGATTTTCCACTCTTATACCACCACCAATACACTCATGAAGATCATTTATATAAAGTGAAAACAAAAGCGGGGATAGCAAGCATCCTTGCTTCACACCTGAATTAGTGTTAAAATAGTCTGATAATTCGTCTCCGTTTCATATTGCTGATTTTGTGTTACTATAGATTGCCTCCAATTGTTTAATAAATTTATACGATATGCCCATTGAATACTATTTATATATTAGAGAATATTTAAGATGGTTTATGTAGTGTTTATAGAACACGAGCGCCTTACTCGTCCGTTCAACTTACATTTAAAACAAAAACAAAATTTCGAAATTTGTTTTTGTTTTAAATGTAAGTTGAACGGACGAGTAAGGCGCTCGTGTTGTATCAACTACACATTTATCCCGATTCGTACACTGAAAAAAATTTCTTCACAGATCCAATGAAATTTACATTAAAATTCAACCTATGTAGCCTTTCATTGGATTAATGAAATGTTTCATAAAATCATTGAAAATTTTGCATTAGTTTAATGACAAACGTTTATTTTATCCATTTTTTCAATGAGGATTATAAAATCAATGAAAATTTTGTCATTGATTTTATTAATCCAATGAAAGGTTACATAGGTTGAATTTTAATGTAAATTTCATTGGATCTGTGAAGAAAATTTTTTCAGTGTACTTGAAAAAATCCGAAAGTGAGATCAGATTGATTCTAACCTTAACACTTACCCCACAGAAACAGAGATACAATTATTATTTTACTTACTCGTCTCACATGTTTATTTCACTTTTGTGAAATGCCCAATATGGTTTCCGTAATCAATCTACTTTAAAAATTTCATGTATTTAACTTAATAATTTTAAAAAATAGAATACACGAATTATTGCTTCTTATTTTTCTTTTTACACATGCAAAAAATCTATATTTCTCTTCTTATATTGCTGTTGTTGGGTCTGCAACAAACTTTTATAAACACACGCGTATGCACGAATATTGGTTTTTGAAAGTTGTCCTATTTTGGATTGTTTGAAGTACTTTTTATCCGTACTTAAATTCTTAAGTATGACTCGTAGAAAGAGTTTTTTCTTTCTGTGTACTCAAGCTACTTAATTATTGTGAAAAAGATAACAAGCAATAATTGAAAAATATAAACAGCTGTTACTGTTTATTATTTATTTATTTGTCAGTGGTGTCACTAGATTTTTTTTTTTTCAAATTTAATATCTTATAGAAAACAAAATGTTTAAAGTAGAACAATTTTAGGAAAATAGTGTTGACTCGGGTATTTTGAAACTTATGGTTGGATTACGGATGTCAACATAACTGAGTTGCCATGAGCGGCATTGCCTGATTTCGCTTCTGGCAACTCAACTTAAGATCATTTTCAATTCGTAATCGACCAATTTAATAAGTTTTTTTATATAAGTTCCATTTTTAATGAGCGAAATCTTTAATTAAATATTCTTTTTTTGTTTTCACAAATATAAATAAAAAGAATATAAAATAGGGGATTGGAAACAAATGAGTTTCCCGGGAAATCCCATGTCGGAAAACCCTACAAAAAAAATCTACATACAATACAAAAATATTTGGAAATGCGCCTGAATTGCGTGCATTTAACAAATTATCATTAACATAATCATTTACTAGACTTAATAGCAGCTAATAGCTGCTATTCTTAGTTTATTTATTTTTATTGTTTTTGTTTCTTCTCTTAAGTTGGCTTGTTCGTTCTGTTCGATTTTTAAAATGTCTAGTGATTGGATATCTTGTGCATACAACATGCATACAGTACGTCACAAAAATATTTACCCTTCGGTGTAGCATATTGCTGTGGTTTTCACGGGCAGCCGCGTATGTCAACTTTTTCGATTTTGAGATGTTGATAATTTTAAACGCTCTTTACATGGTTCTCAAAAAAAGATGGACCAATTCCGATTTTTTAACGTTATAACAAACATTGTTTGAGCGAGAAAAGTCGCAGTTAAATATGACGTCCCGGCAAAATCGATCTGTTTATGAGTGCCTGTATCGCTTAGAGATCTTTAGGCGAGGTATAACACGATTCGCATCCGTTTAACAGTGCCCATGTTTTGTAACTCTCGCGTCGAGAAACTTTTCGATTGAAATGTGTGAAATGAGACAAAAATGCCATGTATTGAAACAAACAGCTGTTTTTCTCACTAAACTGTGTCTGTAACTTTTTTTTGAAGAGTACTAGCACGTTTTGAACTGTCAAATAAACTCACGAATAAAAATGGTGCGAGAAAAAATTTTAACACTAAAAAACAATTAAAAATGCAAAGAATAATAATAAAAATAAACTGAACTGGAAAATGAAAATATTTACATTAAATATATCGCCAAATATGTAGACGACATTTTGGCGATAACTCGCATAGATGACAAGGACACAATTCTGTCAATTCTTAACAAACAACATCCTAAAATACAATTTACTACTGAGATTGAGAAAAACGGAGAAATCGCGTACTTAGACTCAAAAATTATACGCAAAAATAATAAGATTCTGTTTGATTGGTACACTAAAGAAACATCTTCAGGAAGGTTAATGAATTACCACGCTACACAACCCAAAAATCAAATTATAAACACAGCAAAAAATTTTATTTCTAGGGTATACAACATAAGTGATACACAATTTCATAATAAAAACAAACACATTATAACAAACATTTTAAAAAACAATAGCTTCCCCACCAAACTCACATCTACATTGATAGACAATACGATTAAACAATTGGATAAGGACAAAAATAACCACAACAAATCTGCAAACATAGAAAAAGAAGAGAACAAATTTTACAGTGTAAAATACATACCTGGGTAACCGATAATAATAATATACGGTCGTCAATAAAAACAAAAAACATCTGTTTTGCATACAAACCCAATTTGACATTAAGTACAATTTTTTCTAGAGTTAAGGCGCCAATTAATAAACAAAAACAAAGTAACATTGTATACGAATTACAATGTGAAGGAAATGACAAACAGCCATGCGAGCTAATTTATATAGGAACAACAAAACGTACACTGGAGACAAGAATGGGAGAACACAAGATGGACATAATGCGGAGAAAAGAGACAACGGCACTAGCACAACACATCCTACATACTGGTCACACAATTAGGTTCGATGATGTAAAAATTCTAGATAAAGAAAATAAAGAAAGAAAGAGGTACACAATTGAAAGCCTAAGAATCCAACAACAAATTAATAGAACAATGAATTTGAAGGAAGACACGAACAAAATAAATGCGAGCTATATTGTTGCCATTACTTAAGCTGTGATATATTTAAAGTTTAAAGTAATATGTATTTTTTAAATATTAAAATTAATTTTTATATTTGTATGATCCTGAGTACATCTAAAACTTTTTAATGTGATTAAATTTTCATATTGTAAGTCTTTAATGTTTATGTGGTACATTATTGTATTTATTTTATTGTTTTTATAATTTTTAAATAAACAATCCCTTGAAAAAGTCGACAAACAATCGACGAAACATCGGGAACAAAATATTGTAATTAAAAATTGAATTTTATTTACATTGAAGAAATTTAGGCCCTATTAGCTTGACAAAAATAATATTCATAAATTCATCACTCTGGCCAAAGAAACAACTACAATAATAATAAAAATATTTTGTTCTTCGCAAATTTTTTTATTGCTTAACTATTTTGCTTTTAACATTTTTATAAAATATTTGTTTGCAAACAACAAACATTAAAGTCGCACTTTATATTATTTGGTAAAGCCAATGGTTGTATATACGCCGCCGTCGTTGAAAAATGTTAAAATTTTGGTCGCCGTCAACGATATGTGAGACTGGCCTTCTCGACGTCTGCAATGTCACATCGGCTGCGAGTGCAATGTTTTGACATTTAAAACGTAACGACGTAATCTCTTTTGATAGTTTACGACATGAGTTACAGACACACTTTTTTCTCACTTTTCGAGAACGATGAAATATTTTGTTTCACATATTTTTGCTGCGAGAAGTTCTTACTAAAGTTACAGAACATGGGTACAGGACAGATCAGACATTGGAGGAGAATACACCTTGTTTTGTTTTCAGGTGCATTTGTGGCGACATCCAAAATTTTGTAGTGCTCCAAATGCTTGTTCAGCTTTTTTGATGCAATTTTGAAAGTAACGATATCACAAATGATCTTCGTATGATTTTTTTTTAGCTGCTTCGTCATGTCACAAAACAAGAGAATTTAAAAATCGGCTTGGGTTCATTTTTAATCAAACCCATTTAGCCTATAAAATCGGGAAAGTTTTTTTATTTGAATGCCTAAACTATCATTAGGGACAGAAGTTGAAAAAGCTTAGCTTTAAGAGCTACAGAGCAAAAATGATTACTTCAAAATAATTTTGAAATTTTTTCTTAAACATAAAACAAAAAAAGTACATTTGAGGCCGATGTAATAAACATAGATATATTTATGTTTATTGGCTTGAAATATTATTAAAAACAAAAATGGGTAAAAATTTATATTCTTGGTACTTTTTCTTAAAACACGTTTTTCTTTAAAATAATTTTATTAAAACTTCAAAACCATAATTTAATTATTTTTAATATTCTTTAAAATCAACAATCCAGAGACTTGAAATTAAAAAAGTCGGTTAATTATTATGAGTATAAATTTCAAAAATTTTAAGTTGGAGATAAATAAGAAAACTCTTATGGCCAATTGCACCAATTCTATTTAAATATGAATTGATATTTAAATATAGTTTTTCATATAATTTTATTTATTTAACATGAAAAACTAATTTCATTAATTTAATTTGTGAAATCGTCCAACTTTTTGTTAAACAAAGATTTTGCTCAAAATAATTTTTAGAAAATTGAAAATGGTGATGTTAATAAAATCTTAATTGAAAATAAAACAAAAATAATGTACTTCATATAACAACGGCCAAATTACTTTTACGTTAACGTATACGTTGCGGATCACCCATTCCATATACTATACCAAGCTTATGTAAAGGGTGGTCCAACCAAAACCCATCGTTTTATAAAACAAAATGTTTTTGAAGAATTATTTTAATATTTTTTATTATTAATTAGTATTGTGGTTATTTTGGTGAACTATTTATGGGTTTTAATTAAAATTTTTAATTAGGCTTAAGTTCATCAAATTTAATTTTCATTAAATTATTTTTATGAAGAAAGGAATTTTACAACATGAAAATTAATTAAAATTGTTATTGATAATCTTTCATTCTTGACCGTGGCTCGAACCCTGGCCGGCAGGTTATCATGACATGTTTCGATCGCAACCACTCGATCTCTTCAGATGGATTTGACGTCTTACACTCGCAGCCATCGACGACTGCTGACGTCAATAGTCAAACATCAATCCTTAAACCAAATTGTATTTTAACCTATGGTAGATCGAAATTTGCTTTTTCTGAATGATTATCCATGTTAATTGATTTGACATGTTTTCTCCTTACTTCTGTTTTCTCGTACTTTTTGTCAAGAATTCTTCTTGAATTCCAAAGTACATTTTTTGTTTTTATCATTTTTTTCTTTCTTTTTTCTGTTGACCTTTTTCAGCACGGGTTCGAGCCCCGGCAACGGTCAAGAATGAAAGATTATCAATAACAATTTTAATTAATTTTCATGTCGTACAATTCCTTTCTTCATAAAAATAATTTAATGAAAATTAAATTTGATAAACTAAAGCCTAATTAAAAATTTGGATTAAAAACCATAAATAGTTCAACAAAATAACCACAATACTTATTATTGTTAAAGCTGGGGCACGAGCTCTATGTGTACATTTGTCCTTCAAGTTGTGCTGAAAAAGGTCAACAGAAAAAGAAAGACAAAAATGAAAAAACAAAAAATGTCTCGCCACGACTTCGGAGGCATACCTCTATCCGATGGTCCGTATTTTCAATGACTCTAAAACATAATTAAGGTTTAATTTCGTTAATGAGCCGAATTATCTCATCCTTTAGCTCTTGACTTATTCTTGGCTTGTTGACGTACACTTTTTCTTTTAAATATCCTCAAAAAAAGAAGTCCAACAGTGTCAAATCACATGTTTGTATCCTTATAGTGGAAGGCCAATGTACGCGGCATGCGGCTGCGGGTGGCGATCAGCTGTTTAGTTTTTCGCTTGAAATTTTTTTGTAAGACAAATGAAAACGGCACATTTGAAAGCGGCAAAAGTTGAATAAGCTGTTAAAAAATGTTCAATCTATAAAAAAAAAACGATTTATTTGAACATAACAAGAATTTACTTATCAAATTCGATTTTTTTTCCACTTCATTTGTAATGTTTTTTAAATTTCTTTTGTTAAATGATTATGTGTGTGTATGGCAACGTCTACTTCACGCGGCTTAAAACAAAAGTTGAAAAAATTCAACTTTGCCGCGCGGCATCTTTTCCAAGTAATACCAAGTCTTAATTTTTTTGATGTCTTTTTTTTTTTGTATGAATATTTTTGTCAACAATGCTAACATTTTTACAATGGCAATGCTATTATCGCCCGCAGCCGCATGCCGCGTACATTGGCCTTCCACTATTAGAAAAACATTGAAGATGACATGCATTAATACAATTAGTATATGTAGTCTTCTCATAGTTTTCATCTTGTATTTTTAATTTTGTAACGAACGAGTTTTGCTACTCACCTACTCATTTATACAAATAACACTTTTGTACATTTTACGTAAAACAATTTCTTTAACGCCAGTTTTAACGCTGAAGTTTGCATAAGCAAAATATTTTTCTGACATACTGTATATGTGCACATACTTGCATACATACATACATATGTATGTTTATAAATAAATATATACATATACATATATTTCATATATTAATACATACATATGTTGGAAAACGAATTGTTTAATGCACTAGCTTGACTAAATATTTATTTTTTGTTACACATAATCCTCACTAAGCGGCCTTTTTAATATTTTTAAAGAATTTTCCATTAATAGAGTTTCTTTTTGATAATGAGAAAAGCAAATGTCCTTTTTTATTTTATTAATCATCATTTTATTTGATTTTATTAAAAAAATTAACAATTTTTAACTCCATATTGACAACGCTTGAAACGAAATACATAAGGTCTTATTCCGTTAAACGCAACAAATTCAAAAATATTTATAATTTTGTTGTTGCTTTCTATGGAAGTAAAACTAAACCAATTAAAAAAAATTAATTTCCTTTTAGTGATTGGTGAAGCTACCACTGATATTTGTTATGTCATCAGGGCTGCCAGATAAATTTGTGAGAAAATCGTCAATTTCCTGAAAAAAAATTAAAAAAATCGTCTTTCACCTGTCGCAAAATAGTCAAAAAAAAAAAAAATCAGAAAAATTAAAATGTAGTTTTTTAAAAAATTTTTTTTTTTTTTTGATTTTTATAAAAAAAAAAAACATTCAAACAAAAACATAAATCAATAGTATGAAATGGGAATTTAGCACATTAAAACGAAACTTGAAACATAATTGCTTTATACCAATGGTGGGCGCTCCATAGCACAATTGTGCTGAGAGATTTCACACGTATTCTTAGCCTCTTTAATTTAGTTTTTGATGAGACACATTTTCTTATATTTTTTGTATTTTTTTTCATGAGAATTTACCCAGCAAACACACGTGTTTCATTTCAAATAAATGATGTTATGCGAAAAATAATTTACTGTACTTTTTTTACTGTTACTTTTTTCTGTGAACAGTAAATCTCTATAATTTAAACTACTATTAATAAGTGTTTTATATTACTTAAAATGCGTAAAATATAAAATAAGGAAATATAATGCACTATTTATTTGAAATGCTTGGCTTTGTGTTTGGTGGGTACTTCTGCCATCTCACTAATACTAATAACCATCAACACAAGCACAGTTTTAGTTGTGCCCACTTCTGCTTTATACCCAGCTAGCGTTTTCAATCGTGCAAGAGCTACTGGGAGTCTCACGAAGTGCGTCTTTGATCGTCGATGAGCGCATTTTATAATCGTACAAAATTCCTCACATGGGAAAAACTTTATCACGAGTGAGATTCATCCATAGCACAGCGAATGACTCTTTTTCAATCGTTGTGGGAATCTTTTAAGACGTGGGTAATTATTATCTAACGAGTCTTTGATGTCAATAATCGTATGAGACTAAAGTAGATATTATCTTACAATTCGTAAAATGTTCGCCGTATAATTATTGAAAATATGATTTATACTAAGAGTAGAAAAAGGCTCATTCGATGATGGTTTTACGAAAGATAAGCAAAGCGTAACTTTGATGTTCTTGAACTCTGAAAATAATCATTTAAAGATTTTCTTAAGACTTGCATATTACAGACGAGCGGAACTCGTTTCCTAGTTATCAAAATGTGTCATGTCAATAAAATTTGTGTGAAGTATACCTTAATAGAGCGGCGTCAACGCTTGGCAATTGGTCGCTATTGTTAATTAATAATGGCAAATTAGCTATTTTGTGGTCAGTGTAGCGTTTTTATCTCTATTTTTATTATTAATTCGTGGGTTTTATTAAACAGGAAAGCTATCACTACTATTCGTCACACAACGTTGACGCTCTTGCTTAGGTGTGGCATATCAGCGTAAAGGTGAACGAAAGAAAACGTTCCGCCTTCCGCTCTTGTTTAGGTGCTGCTGTTAACATTCAAAGATTAAAAACGAACGTGATAGAAAATGTAATGTTTTATTCAGACTTTGGAGACTAAAAAAAAACTCGTCACTTTTTAGAAAAATATCAGCAAATCGGGGCCAATTTCGGAACAAAAAATCGTCAAAACTACGATAAATCGTCATATATGACAGCCCGGTATGTCATGGAGGGTATTATATTGGCACAAATATCACATACTCTTTTCCAAGTTTATTTGATGCAATTTTGAGCTTTTTCATAACTTTGTAGTCGTCATTAGGGTGTTCAGTCGATTAATTCTTGTTCGATTAGTCGAACAATTTTAGATAATTAATTGTTCGAATAATTTAAAATTGCTAATTTCGATTATAGGATTAACAGAATAATTTATACCGATTGATCGAATGATAAAAATATATAGAATTACTATTAAATGAATAATTTTTTTAAAGTTTTAAATCGAATAAACAAACCCTACAAGAAATGAATGAGCGAGTAGTCACATTTTTCATTTTGGTGTTAAGAAAATGATAAAAGTAATGACCGAAATAAAGTTTTCGGTCACATTCGGTCATTTCTTTCTATCATTTTCTTAACACCAAAATGAAAAATGTGACTACTCGCTCATTCATTTCTTGTAGGGAAGCAAATGTATGTGTCCGTTGGAATTAAAAAAAAAACAGTCATGTTTTTGTTAATTTTTTTTCAACACTATTTAATAATTTATAATTCATTCAAAAACAACGACAAAGGTATGTTAACTCAAAGATTTGTATCAATTTATCGGGTATGTTCTAGAAATCGAAATATAGTGAAATTGAAATCGAATGATAATTAAAATTCGATTATTTACAAAATGACCGTAGTTTTTTGTGGTTTTAAGTGTTGTTCTTGCAAAAATAATAGATACTTAAAGAATGAAGTAGATAAAAAGGAATATTTTTATGAACTTTCATTCAGGGTCGTTTTTAAAATTTGCTCAATTTTAAATCCACTTTGTTTCGATTTCCAGAACACGCCTGTATTTTTTAACAAAATAGTTTATGCGTTTTTCACTTAAGAATGAGCTTGTTTTTAAAATATTGTACGAAGGATAAATCTAATAATGCTAAATGTAACAGGTGTCCAAAACTGTATTAACGTTGATATTCTTCAACAACTTCACTAATTTACCACTTATAAAGCATTACACCATAAACAGGTTATAAGTTGTTTATGATGATAAACTAATTTGAGAAACTTGTTTATCCATACAAATTATAAGCACGTTTGTTACTAGCTATTGAGATAAACTAGTTACAAACAACCAGTTTTTGTTAATGCAACTCTGTTTTTACAAATTTTGTTCTGGCAACGCTAGTGATATTTGACATTTCATCAAGAATACAAAATTGAAGTGAAAAAAAAATTACTTTTACTGTAAAAAAAAAACAATAAGATAAATAAAACAAACAAAGAAAATTCCAAATTTATAAGAAATGTTAGTTTTTTCAATAGTTTTTTTTAATAAGGACAACAGAAAAAAGGAATGTCCATATCAGAGATCGGATTTCTGCGATTGCAAAAAATCGCAGTAAATGAACACCAACAAATACACCAGCTTGCGGTCATACAATCAAACCTGCGCAACCGCAAACATTCGCTGCTGGTTTGCAGTCATTCAAATAATGCACATCGTGCTTTGTTATTTATTCCATCGTTAAGCTTCGTTTGTCAATTAAGATGTTTGTGTGTTTGGCCCGACAATGATTGTTTTGGCAAAGAAAAAAAAAAAATACAAACAAAAAACCCAGAAATCAAGTAATTATTACTCATGTAGACATTCAGCAGTTACTAAGTAGTACAAAAAAAAAAAAAAAAATTAAATGAAACTAAACGCACATATGTAGGTACAAACAATTTCCATAGAAACAGAAGACTTTTTTTATCATCTTAAAAAGTACAGTAGGTCTGTATGTACAATGTATTCGTGTTATTGTTGTTAATTTTAACAAAGCGTCTCATCGAGTGGTTTATTGTTGTTATTGTTGTTAATGTTAACAAAGCGTCTCATCGAGTGGACAATGACTACTTGAATGCAAAATTATAAGAATGTGTGTTTTTGACTTTACACAAATATGTTATATTGCGTGCGTAACAAAAATGCAAACAAAGCACTTTCAATAACAAACGCACACATGTAAAAATCAAATGTGTATGAAACGATGTAAAAATTACCAACGTTGAACTTTGCAGGCAAAGAGTGAATGTAAATTTGAGCGTATAAATAAATCAAGAAAAATAGTGATTTTGCAGTTCTCTGGTCCATATGTACGTGCATCAAGGTTTTTTTTTTTAAATATTGGGGCTAAAAATATTTTGATTTGTCAAAGATAAACAACTTAACTGTCAAAAATGCTGATGTAAACGGTATAGTTTATGAAAGTAGCTTACGATCATGAACTAGTTTGAAAATTACAAGTGTAAATCAGCGAATGGCAGCTAGAGAACATTGAATAAAAGAGAGTAAATTAGTTGATTTACACTTAGAGAAATTTTTGAAAAGTTTTTCAAACTGTATGTAAATATGAAAAACAAAAGAAAAAAAAGATCAGTAAAAATATTATTATTATATAATTCATCAAGTTTTCATTAACGGTTAAATGTATGTACATATATATGCATATGGTCACCTGTGTGCTATGTATATGTAAATATGCAAAAAAAAGGAATTCAGTTAAAAACTTGATTATTATATAATTCTTCATCCCACATGATTGCTGAAAAGTTCTTAAAAATGGCGGAAAAACACATACATAAGCACAGCTTGATCACAGCACATAAATATATGGTCAGTGTACCACTACGAAATTGCAAAATTTGCCCAAATAACAACATGCGCAATAGTCCTGCTTTGTTGAAATTTGTTAAGCAACTGAATACAATTTTATTATTTTTCTTTCTGTTGTATTTGTTTTTGGGGTTGCCTTTGTTACTTTTAATGCATGAAACAATGAATTCAAGATTTTCAGTTTGTGGGCAGTAGTAAATGAGCGAAAACAACATCACACAAACAAGTGTATGTGTTATAGGGTAATTTTTTTCACAGTCAGATTTCAATGTAAATATTGTTGTTTCTTGTTTTAACTGCTAAAAAATAGTTTTTTATTTATTTTGTCTTTTTTAAACCTACTTTTTTTAAGTTAAAAAGTAGTACAATAAAACAAGTGTATGGTATGTTTTAGGGATCTTAAGAAATACCTTAGTAGGGCAATTTTTGCATTTTTAGCAGCTCTGGTAAAAAAACACGATGAGTCAATGTAAAAACCCGAAAAACTTCGTAATCCAGGCAAACCAGCGCCCACCGCTGGTGTAAATGCACTATTACACAGTGACTATAACATAGTACTTGAATAAGATGCTCCACCAACAAAATCAAAGGGGACTACAAGTGGTAAAATGAATAAATATATATAGATAAATAAATGAATAGATACTTCGATCGATTATTAAATTATTTGCAGAAGCAAAGCAGAGGATGAAATGTCCGTGAAAAGTTTCAAAAAATCCAAAGTTATATTGAATCTTTTAAAGTCTAAGTGCCCAAAAGTGAAGTTTATTTACTCAAGTACTAATTGTTTCTAAAAATTATCGAAAAAATCTAGTAATTTATAAAATTTCACGATTTAGAATTATTCGAATTATCGATTAATTTTAAAATTTTATTCGTTTAATCGGACACAAGTACACCCGATTCATTGAACACCCTAGTCGTCAAACTCAATTCGAACGATCTTGTCTTTGCATTTAAATTTTTATTTTCGAAATAAACTTTGGACTAGTTTTGATTAAGTTTTTTGTTTTATTGTTCTACAAAAAGATAATTATGCCTTGCGTAAACAAGAAGTGAGCATTTTTTCAGACTATGAGGACATTACCGTGCCACAATATTCGTATTTTCTTTTGGTGTCCTTTCGAAAAGACGTACGCGTGTTCAGGCTTTACGTTTTTTTGTTGCAAGCCACAGGCACGTATAACTATCAAATTTAAACATTAAATTTTAAAAATGTTCAAAAATCTGGGAGGAATATTAAATTGTTGCTTGATTTTACATTTCGTGCTACATTGTTTACCCCACAAGCATCGTAACACCTTTCGTCACTTATCTTTTATTGTTTCGTGAAATTTTCATGTCACAAAATGTGAAACCGGTAAAACAGCTTTTAAAGAAAATAGAAACAAAATTCAAGGAAAATTTAATTAACTATAATGGTAAATACCCTCTTTTGAAAACGTTATTGCCGTCAATTAAGTATTAGGTGTAATTATATGTTATTGTGTCATCATACGCTAAACTCTACAATTGTAGCTGTGGTCAGTGCTGTGGTGATGGTGGTGGCCTACTCTATTACCTAATTAAAATGTGTTTACTAAATTACAATGCAACAGAACTTAATTGATGAATTAATTTCAAAAAAACTTTTGTTTGAAAAAAATAAAATTCATATTTAGAAAGTATGACGTGTGAAAAATTAATTTTTATTGGAAGTTTTTTTTATACAATAAACAAACTTTTTCCATTTATATAAAATTTAATAAAAAATAGAAAACTAGAACGAATTTCGACCAATTTAACCAAGTTCAGTTATAGTAATTAACTATTGCTATAACTTATTGTTAACCGACAGTTATAGTTAATTTTAACTTAACTTTGTAAAATTGGCCGGTAATATTTGAATAGTAAAATATTGTTTCACTTTAGGTGTGTTCATTTACAGAAAATTGTTGCTTATTTTCTATAATTGTTACTGGCAAGTGTTAACGCACTTGTTCACGTACTTGCAACGAGAGAGTGAAAAAGAGCAAACAAATTTGAGGGACAAAAAAATTTGTTGAACATTTCTGATAGTAAATTATTTTACCACCTGTTTCATGTTTGTGTTTACAAAACAAAAATAATTTTCATAATTTTTAAGTTAAAAATTTTTCAATAACATAAAATATTTATTTTTCTAATATTTTTAATATTTTTAATTAGGCTTAAGTTCATGAAATTTAATTTTTATTAAATTATTTTTGTGAAGAAAGGAATTTTACAACATGAAAATTAATTAAAATTGTTATTGATAATCTTTCATTCTTGACGTGGCTCGGGCTCGAACCCTGGCCGGCAGGTTACCATGACATGTTTCGATCGCAACCACTCGATCTCCTCAGATGGATTTGCCGTCTTACACTCGCAGCCATCGACGACTGCTGACGTCACTAGTCAAACATCAATCCTTAAACCAAATTGTATTTTAACATTTGGTAGATCGAAATTTGCTTTCCTGAATGATTATCCATTTTAATTGATTTTACATGTTTTTTCCTTTACTTCTGTTTTTTCGTACTTTCGTCAAGAATTTTTCTTGAAGTCCAAGTACATTTTTTGTTTTTTCACTTTGTCCTTCTCTTTTCTGTTGACCTTTTTCAGCACAACTTGAAGGACAAATGTACACATAGAGCTCGTGCCTTAGCTTTTAACAATAATTAGTATAATTAGGCACGAGCTCTATGTGTACATTTGTCCTTCAAGTTGTGCTGAAAAAGGTCAACAGAAAAGAGAAGGACAAAGTGAAAAAACAAAAAATGTACTTGGACTTCAAGAAAAATTCTTGACGAAAGTACGAAAAAACAGAAGTAAAGGAAAAAACATGTAAAATCAATTAAAATGGATAATCATTCAGGAAAGCAAATTTCGATCTACCAAATGTTAAAATACAATTTGGTTTAAGGATTGATGTTTGACTAGTGACGTCAGCAGTCGTCGATGGCTGCGAGTGTAAGACGGCAAATCCATCTGAGGAGATCGAGTGGTTGCGATCGAAACATGTCATGGTAACCTGCCGGCCAGGGTTCGAGCCCGAGCCACGCACAGTAGCGCCCGTAGAGCAAACGAGGTTGCAAAAATCAAAATTTTCATGAGCACCGACGAAGTTTTGAATAAACTCATGTTATAGGAAACTTTTCAACGATTTCAAATCTGCCACTCTTAATAATATCACATTTTTAGTTTAGAAGATATAGCCGTTCAAAGTTGACCGACTTTCGGTTTTCAAAAAAACACACAATTTTTAGTAAATTTGTTGCGATTTCAGGTGTAATATCACGAAAAATAGGTAACGAATCGCCTTATTTTTTGTTTGTATTGATTGATGCATTTATTAAATGTGTAATGATAAAAAAAAAATGAACTGTTTGCTTTGTGTTTCTCCTGGTAAATCACTATTTAAAAACTATCCGTTTTTTCACTATTTTTCAACTTTGACGGAAAATAACAAAAATCTATATTTTTCTATATTTGCCATATTTGCAAAATCTGTTCTTTGATTATTTCTTTACATAATTCAAAAATTTTATCTGCCCGTACGTGCCCGTTTGGCTTCTAGAGGTAAAAAAGGTTAAAAAGACATGGTTGCAGAAATTGTATGACAGTAGTTTGATCTAAAATCTAAAAAAACTACTCATTGAAATTAGCAGGTACGTACCTCACTTAAACAATACTTTGGTGTACAAATGGTCAAGAACAATATTGACTACAGGTAGGCACAAATCTTATTTGGACACGTGCATAATATCAAAATTGCATTATTCAGCCTAATTCCATTTGTATGCAGGGAACAGGTAAATTTTTCGGCATGGTAGCATAAGCCTATATATTGCAAATGGTCAAGAACAATATTGACTACAGGTAGGCACAAATCTTATTTGGACACGTGCATAATATAAAAATGCATTATTCAGCCTAAATCCATATGTATGTAGGGAACAGGTACATTTTTCGGCATGGTAGCATAAGCCTATATATTGCAAAATAAGCATAATGCCTGGATTAGTCTACGACTGAAAGTTGGCGCAACAATTACTGAAACCATTAAACAATTTAAGTACTGAAAACATGGCGTTGAACAATTTTAAATTATTTGAACTGTTTAGAAAGTCAACCACACCAAATTTTTTCACGGAAGCTGCTTTAGAAGAACTTGATAGCTTATACGGAAATATTGAGAGAAGCGAAATTATAAAAAATAATTTTTATCTGATATATGCAAATATTAAGGCAAAATGGGTGAAATCTAATCGAACCATTCAGAACTTCAACTCCAAATACGAGGACTGGCTTAATGAAGATACCATCCTGGATATATTGGCAGTAGATAAACCCACCACATCAACCAGAGGAGCAAAAGGAAGGCCAAAAAAAAGTATTGAGGAGTGTTCAATTTTCACAAGAAAGAGGAAACTTGCCGATGCCACCAATGACTTGACCACGAAGCAATTATCGGAAGCGCTGTCTATTAAATTTACAAAGGATAGTGAAAGAGTTAGGTCGCACATAACCAAATCTGTTGCTGATGCAAGCCCACTGCGACTAAAAAGGATTAAGGAAAGCATTCCCACGCCCACAAACGCACACATTAAAAAGTATGGTTCCGAAGAAGCCTTGGCCTTGTTTATGGACTTAGAACTTTCCAAAGAGAAATATGAGAAACTACGGGCATCTTTAACGCGACACGGCGCTGACGTTTTACCCGGATACAAGCATATTACGCAAGCCAAAATAAATTCACGACCACTGCATACGGAATTTACGGAAGTCTCTGCGAAAGCCAATCTGCAGGATCTCATGGGCCATACAGCAAAACGGTTGTTGGAGAGTCTTCCTGAAAATGAGGTGAAAATTCTTCCTGAGAAGTTGACATTGATCAGCAAATGGGGCTGCGATGGATCATCCGGACAAAGCGTTTATAAGCAAAGGATATCTTCCGATGACGCTACAATATCGGACGGAAATATGTTTATGGCATCTGTTGTTCCTTTGCGGCTTAAATCGGATGTTTCCCTTCACTGGAAAAATCCACGTCCGTCATCAGTGCATTATTGCCGACCAATAATGTTTCAGTTTGCAAGGGAATCGGCAGAACTCATAAGGACCACGGTGAAGGACATTGAAGAACAAATAAGCAAGATTAAGCCTACAAAGCTGCAAATTGGAGAAGGAAAATATATTGAATGCAATTACGAGTTCCATCTGACCATGGTTGACGGAAAAGTCGTAAACGAACTGACAGGAACAACCTCAACAATGTCATGCCCGATTTGCAAAAAGAGTCAGAAGAACTTTGGTAATTTAAACGATTCTACAAATGAGGAGAATTACGAATATGGAATGTCACCATTGCACGCAAGGATAAGGTGTATGGAATTCTTGCTAAAACTGGCGTATACCCTACCACAAGAGGAGGAAAACTTCGATGAAAATACATCAATAAAGGATAAGGAAAAGATCAGAAAGAAGCAAATACAGGATGCTTTTTTTAAACAAGTTGGACTAAAAGTAGACTGTCCCAAGCACGGATACGGTAACTCAAACGATGGAAACACTTCTAGGAGATTTTTTGAAAATGATGAGGCAGTAACTAGAATCACTGGAATTGACAATCAAATCGTGAAAAGATTGGGAACGATCTTGGATGTTTTAAACTGCAAAGAAAATGTCAATTCTACAAAATATGGAGAATATGCGTCGAAAACTGCATCTCTTTTAGCAGAAATGTATCCACAGAAGAAGTTGACCCCGACCGTCCATAAAATATTGGCGCATGGCAAAGATATAATTGAGTACCAGTCTTTGCCAATTGGAGAGCTTTCTGAAGAAGCACAGGAGTCTCTTAACAAATTTTATAAAAAATATAGATTGCAGAACACATTCAAAGCATCAAGGGTAAGGCAAAATGAGGACCTCTTCAACATGTTGGCAGCATCTTCCGATCCACTTATATCTTCCCTGCGGCATGTGAAGTCACGAATAGAGTTAGAAAATAATTATAGTTTAGAAATGGTTAGTCTTTTAGATATACCTTCTCTTACGAACTGTGATGAATATTTTACAGAAAATTGAAAAAATAAATTTAAAAAAAAATAATTTTTTTTTTAATTTGTTGGGTAATAATTTAAAACATAAAAACCTAAAGAAAAAAAATAAAAACAATCTAAAAATGTAAAAATAATTTTTTTTAGTTACCATAAAATTGATTTTTCTACTAATTTTAACTTTGATAACCCATAATTAGGCCCCTACAGAGCGTAGCACCCTTTCCAAACGCTCATTTCATAGGCTGAACAGTTATCTATCATATGCTGTTTAAACTGTTCAATTATCTTATTCGGTTCAAAAGATATGATTTTTGCAACGAAAAAACTCAAATGGCGCCACTGTGCCACGTCAAGAATGAAAGATTATCAATAACAATTTTAATTAATTTTCATGTTGTAAAATTCCTTTCTTCACAAAAATAATTTAATAAAAATTAAATTTCATGAACTTAAGCCTAATTAAAAATATTAAAAATTTGGATTAAAAACCATAAATAGTTCAACAAAATAACCACAATACTAATTATTTTTCTAATATTTAGGAACAATATTTTTGCGCAATTAGTTCAAAATAATTGAATTTATAAAGAAATAATCTCGTATCATACAGCTGAATAGTGTCGATATGCATTAGGCTCAAATAAGTGGTGACCTAAACCTAACTATACAAACAGCTGTTTGAACCAACCTTATGGGCAACACTGTACTTGATTATATGTGATTTACCCTACCGACATTACCATAACACCATAAAAACAATAGAATTTTGAATATTATTTTTGTCAAGCTAATAGGGCCTTAATTTCTTCAATGTAAATAAAATTCAATTTTTAATGTTGTCGACTTTTTCAATTTTGGTTTCTTTGGTCATCGTTACGGCTTTGGCATTATGTTTATGTCACGTCTAATTGGACCTTTTTTGTTGGTAAAGCGTTCATTTACTTTTTGATTTTTTGAGTAATTGGGAGAACAATTTTGTAATTTTGTTTCTGCTAGTAAAGCAAACACACCTTTTTTATAATAAATAATGAAACTTGGCAAGAAGATAAAATGTCATAGCAAAATTATTTAAGGCTTTATTGGAGCAGGAATTTTGGACCAGGGAGGCGTAAAATGAAGCCGATTTTAAAAGTAACCCCTTTATCCTAAACCCAAAATTTTTTTCGTATGAATTTTTATACTCAGTATGTCACAAAAAAGTAGCTTTCAAAAATAGGCCTTTTAGTGGGTAAAAGTGGTTGAAAAAGGGAATTTTAGGTACTTTTTGATCAACCCCCATTGAGACTGAAAAATTTAAAAAGTTTATTTGTTTTAAGGCTTATACTACCATCAGATATACATATGTATATACATAGGTTTTAGGCCCGTTTTCACAACTTACCGATAGTTAAAGGTAGGATTTTATCGGACGTATAAAACCTGTTCCATTATTTCAACTTTACTTTTACCTACCAGGTAGGATGGACCTTAATTTACTTTATCGCTCACTTTGGGTTAAAGTAAAGTTTTAATAATGGAACAGTTTTTATAAGGTCATTTAAAGTCTACTTTAAGCTATAGGTAAGTTGTGAAAACGGGCCTTAAAATGTTAACTTAAAGGGTAAAAATTCGTACTTTTTAAACACGTTTTTTTTTTAAATTTTTTGTTGCGATGTTTGTATGAATTTCTTTATGGGTATAATATGGAATTTTTGGTACATTTTAATTAAACTCATTAATGGCCATTTTCTCAATGTATCGACAAACTGTCTGTTACTTAATGTCAACATAAATTTATTGGACCGATAAACTGTCCGTTAACGATTTTGGGTTTCTCAATATACCGACAAAAAACATTGTTTTCAGTTGGCAACACCACTCAAAATACATTTAAAAGTTGAGAGTCAGCTGATTGAATTTATCTGTACGGCAAATAAAAGGAAAATAAATAATTGGCGGATGAGTGCCGGTTAGCTTTGCGATAAAATCAAAGCAAATGAGACATTGAGAAAACCAAATTTCTTTAATGTGCAGTTTTTCGTTGGGAAAAAAGATTATCGCCTAATGAGAAAATGGCCATAAGACTGCAAAACTTGAAAAGTTTAAATATTTGTATGCTTAAACTATCACCAGGAACTTTCATAGGTATTAAAAAATATGCAATTTAAGGGACAAAACGGTGAAAATTCGTACTTTTTGTAAACACGTTTTTTTCAATATAATTTTAAGCAAACTTGAAACCTATTGTCTTTCAAATAGAGGTAGAAAACAAATAAAGTACATTTGAGGGGAAAACAGGGTAACCCTTCAACCTTGTGGTACTTATTGCAAACACACTTCTTCAAAATAATTTTACTCGAACTTAAAACTTATGTTCTTTGACATAATATTGAGGGCCAAGACTGGCTAAAAATTTGTACAAGTGGTACTTTTTGTGAACACGTTTTTTTGCCATATTTTTGATGGTTCGTAAAAATAACCACAATATTAATTATTCCCCTCTATTACTGAACTCGTTGTCGGCGGCGTCGTTAATTTTTAGCTCAAGTCACATTTAGTCGACGCCGACGTCAACTCGACATTAAATCGGTATTAATTTGCATGTATATATTGATGTCGACATGTTATCGATATTTAAAAAAAAAAATATTGCTCATCTCTATGTATTTTGACAGTAATTTAATTTATTTTTTAAATTTTCGTGTAAAATGTTATTTTTGTTGACTCTGAAAGTAGTGATGAAGAAAATAAAGAAGTGCTTAAACTTCAGAGGAAACTTATAAGGCAAAGATCATCCATTTTCAATTTGCCGGACAACACGTGAGTAATAAAACAATTTGGTTTGTATTTGTGAAAATTCATACGAGCAATTTGTAAATTTGTTTCTTTATATACATTCATTGAGTATTTTCGGTTAAACAAACAGACATTTAAGTTTGTTTTGAAAAAAATTGAGCCGTCAATGAGAAGTATAACTCGCTCAGCATCAATCTCCAACACAATCAAATTGGCAACCATTGGAAATGGTCGAAATTTAAAAATTTATATTTTTAAAAAATTTTCTAGCCAAACCTTTTGCCAACCCTCGCTGTCTCTAATTGGTGGTCCCATTGAATTTAATTTTGTTGTTATTTCCTCCTATTCTTTTTTGAAATTGTAAGGAGTTGAACTTCGATGAAATCCTTTTGCCAATCTTGGCTTATTTTTACGTTCAGCAAAAAGGGTTTCAAATTGTTTTAAAGTTGTAACTTTAATTTTTTTTCCATTTATTTATTATTTATTATTTATATATTTTTTTTTATTTTTTAAATATATTGTAAAAACTTTGCCAC
Source organism: Pollenia angustigena (assembly GCA_930367215.1). Classification (NCBI taxonomy): domain Eukaryota; kingdom Metazoa; phylum Arthropoda; class Insecta; order Diptera; family Polleniidae; genus Pollenia; species Pollenia angustigena. Next base: position 35,364,731 of record OV884059.1, read on the forward strand.
AGTTTCACTAGACGACGTTAAAAACTTTGTTGACAAAATCAAAGCCAATTCGTGTCAACGTCGGCGTTAAATCGCCTTTATTAATACAAATTCTTTGTCAATAGTAATCGGTTATCGTAAATATTGACGGCGGTAATGCCATGACTGCGGTTTCGACGTCATTTAAGTCGACATTAGCAATAAGGGGGATTAATATATACATTAGGGTGGCCGTTATTTTCTTTTTTTTGATTTCTTATATTCTCCCCCCCCCCAAATCGGTTCAGTTTTATGTAAAAAAAAAATACAAAAAAATTTCGTAGCGATAAGTTGTGTTTTAGGGGGGGCGTCCGCCCCTCAAAGTTTGCCATCAAGCCATTTATTCAAATGTTATTTGTTTGCATATGACTATCTCTTAAAAACAACATTTTACAAGAACATGATATATGGCAATATTTTAGCTCTTCTAGTCAACAACATTAGCCTCGAAGAAAGTTTTTTGCTAAAATTAATATTTAAGAAAATAATTAAGAAAATAACAACAAAATTCCAAACATTTTATATACGTTTTATATATATAAAAGAGGGATTTAATGTCAAGTGAACTAATTTTGAAATCGATGTCTTTCGATTTGGATGAAATTTGCACCAACGTTAGTCCTATTGAATAGTAGTTTAGACACAAATTTTCAACAAGATCGGTCAAAAAGTTTCTGAGTTTGGGGGGGTCAAAGTTTGAAATTTTGGCCATATAGGTGTTCTTTCACATCCATGTAACTTATTACCAATTGGGGTTAGCAAAATTTGTCCCAAGCAGCTTAGATAGCTATTTGATCAATCTTTAAAAAAAAATTTTTTTTGTTTTTTTTTGAATTTTTTAAAATTTTTTTTTTAAATTTACAACTTGGCAAAAAAAAAAAAAAAGTTTTAAATATAAAAAAAATATGTTAAAAATTTTTTTAAAAAAACCAAAAAAATTTTTTTAAAAAGATTGATTAAATAGCTATCTAAGCTGCTTGGGACAAATTTTGCTAACCCCAATTGGTAATAAGTTACATGGATGTGAAAGAACACCTATATGGCCAAAATTTCAAACTTTGACCCCCCCAAACTCAGAAACTTTGGGAATCTATAGATCAGCTGGATTACATCTCCAGTTCGTCGTGAAATCTATCTCCTAGTTATTTCTGTCTGAGCCCTGCATCCTAGGACAGTGACACAGTACATGCTCGATTGTCTCCAGCTCCCCAAAATCATCGCACAATCTCCAGAAGTCCGGTATTGTATTGTCCCATTTGCCCGTAAAAGCCCTAACAGGACAATGACCCGTCAAGAACCCTATAAGTTTCCTTAGACCACCCCTATCCAATCCCAGTAGAACCCTGGTTGCCCCCTCGCCCAATCTGGGCCATAGTGTCCTAGACACCTTGCGGTACGTTCTATCCCTCTAGGACCGGTTAACGTCATCACGGAATCTTTCCCGTATCACCCCATAGTAGTAACATAGGGGGGGGGGGGGGGGGTTTAACCCCCCTGTCCCTAACCACTAAGTCCAGATTCAAACCCTCTCTCGCGAGCTCGTCACCCACCTCATTTTCATCAACCATGTAGTGTCCAGGTACCCAACACAGCCCTACATTGAATGCCTCCATGAGTTCGCCAAGAGCATTCCTACACCGAGCGACCAGGCACGATCGCACTAAAGAGATATTAATTAAGCCTTAACAAATTTTTAAGGTCCATAACTCCTTAACTAGGAAAAAAAACTATCAAAAAATTTTATTTTCAATACATTCTACAATGCTGTACATAAATGTGAATATGCATATCTACATGTACATTAGGGGTATAACTTATTCCCATTTTTTGCAAATATCAAAATGGCCGTAGCATATTCAATAAGTCCATCGAAAACTATTAAAAAAATGATATTAATAATTTCGCGATTTTCAAAAAAGGTCACGCACAAAAGTTGGAAAATTATTTTTATTTTTTATTACATATGAAATTCATGTCATTAAATAATTAAGAAACTTTTTAACTATTTTTTCATTTATTAATAATTAATTTAAACACAATATAAGATTAATGAAATATTTAAAATTTTTAGAATTCGCTTTTGTGGTTGAGGTTTTTATTTTCAAACGACCCAAACAAATTGTTTTCGTAAATAACACAATATTCGCTATCGCGTAGTGCTAGGGCCTAATATACATATTCTACTTTTTTTAAAGTGTCGATACCGTGATGTATCGGTGTTTTCCAACAAAAACATTAACGAAATGTAGTGAACCATAGTTGCAAAATCAAAACAAAACCATATGACACGCTAACTTATTTTTAGTAACTACCAACTATTGAAGTCCACTGCAACGTTAACGTATCCGTAACAATTACGTAAGAGTAAGGATGCCTTTACCCCATTATTTTAATAAAACATCCGTTCAATTCACAAGCTTTAAAAACCGTTTAATTGTCAGAGTTTATTCAAATATTTTGCTGGGATAAATGTTTTTTCTTATCTAGTATTCAAGTTTTGTTTTTGTACATTAAGTATTTCAGTTGCAGCTACAGTTTGTATAACAGTATTACTACATACTCGTATAGGTTTTATTTTCTCTCTCGATTTAACAAAAACTCTTCTAATGTTCAATTTATAAGATACATTTTGTATGTGTGTATCTTTTGTCGAGGAAGAAAAAAGTGATGTCATGCGGTATGTTGCCACCCTGTTGCATTCTACAAAAACAAAATTATCAAAATAAAAATATTAGACAAGAAACCGACAACTTTAGCTGCCTATACATAAGTGATTTGTGCGTGTGACTTATACGTTTTCTACGTCATGTAACAAGTTAATGGGGTTATGCGCGCACAAATAACAAGAAGTTAAAAATTTATTGTACGCGTATATTGGAATACTATCATTTTTAGTTAACAACGAAAATTCAAAGTGTATGTAGTGCGGAGATGAGAAGCAAACAATTTTTACTTTAATTCATAGAAATTGTTGAAAGAATAAAATGTCATTTGGCAAAGTAAAATTGGAGAAATACAAAGACAATAACGGAAAATAAAATGTATGAGACAAATTTTATCAAAATATAAAGAATTTTATAAAAATACAATTTAAATGGCAAAAAAAAAAAAGATATATAATTTATATGTTTTCAGTAATCATTTATTGAAGCATCATACATATATTTAGTATGAACTGTTTTGTTTTTACCCACTTTAACCACACTTAACTACAATTAATGTTGGGAGAGTTCCAACCAGTTGCAGTGGGGAATGTAAGAAAAGATAAACTCACTGTTTATTATTGGTATTTTGTTTAAGCTTTGATATCGTTGCCAAACAGACTTTTGAGTGTTTGTAATTCTCATTCACTCTGCAGTTTTGTTTGCTTCTATCTTTGGCTTCCCTTAAACATTTTTTCGGTGAAAGTTTCCTGATGATAGGGCCTAGGCAACCAGTAAAATGCGCATAGAAACTAGCCTCTATCTGCCAACAATAAATTTCAGCGTTTCTATCAAGAATAAAAATTGGAAATTAATCACGACAAACAAAATCTTATTAATTAAAAATTTTGTATTTCCAAAAATTACTTTGATAATAAGATTTTTTAATTTTTATGTTCAGATTCGAAATTTAGCGAAGTCCCAACCCTTAGAAAAGTATACTCTAGTCCCAGGGTTTTCACTTTTTCTAAATTTTGCAGGTCTGTGTAGTTAATCAAATCTTATTCTAATATGTACTTTATTTTATGTCCAGCCAGTGCCGTTCGAAAATTTTCCCCATCAGGGTTTCTGTTCATAGGTTTAGTTAGGTCTTTAGCGCTCTTCAAGTCGGACAAGTCCTGCCGTATCGATTTTTCTTAAGAGAGTATGGCCGCTATCATTTAATATATTTATATTTTACTGAATATTTCTTGATTATAATTTTTACTAATGGCACCTTGAGATCCTTAAAAATATGTATTTGAGTTTTTAACACACCAGGGCTGGCTGTGATCATTTGGCAATCATCTGATGTAAATACAAAAAAAAAACCGAATTTAACATTATTTTCATCTTTAGATGTTTTAAATAATAATAAACTCAAGAGATCTGGCAACTTTTTTTTATTATTTTTTTTTTAATAAAAAGAGAGGAAAAAGGGAGAGAAACTTGTACTAATAAATATTTTTTTAGTCGTTACGTGAATAAACTATACTATAGTTACTATAGTCAATATACAGTTTGTTATTTTTCACAATAGATGAACGCACGTACACTACGCGAACGGGTCACAAATTGTCCAATTAAATCGAAGTTCAAATAAAATTAAATAAATTAATTTTTTTCTCACATACTCGAACCGTCATCGTTAAATCATCCCCATTGCAAGCAATTTTGCCAACAAATTGCGTGTTTTCTTTTAATTGAAAAAAAAGTGAAAAGAAAATTTTAAATGAACGAAATATTTTTTACTCCATAAAGATTCGATTTGAAAATCGGTTAGTGTTTTTTTTTTTCGATGAATTGCTTCAAGCAATAGTACAAAATATTCCTATAAATACGCATTTCGTTAATATTTTTTATTAATTATCTGTATCTGTTTTAAACATTGATTTAATTTAAGAATGTTATTAAAGTTTTGTTAAGGAAACGGAAAGAAAGGAAGAAAAACAAAATAAGGAAACGAATAAACAACAAATATTCGTAGTTAGAAACAAGTGTAAGTTTTTTTCCTTTTATTCTTCTTCTTAATAATTTTCCTTAATTTGCAGAAGGCGCAAAAAGATTTTTTTTTATACAGATATAAATATTATTAATAATACTATATATTTATGCACATAATATATAAAAGAGAGTGTATATACAAACATACATACAAATATAAATAGATGTACTAAATAGGTATGTTTATTTAAACAAAACAAAAAAAAACCAAAAATGTTTGTGGCAAATAACAAAAAAAAAAATGTTTATAATACAAAAAAAAAAAAAATAATTACTCCAATTTTTTTTAAATTATATTGATTTTGGGCGTATTGAACAAAACAAATGAAAAAAGTGAATTAAAGTAAAACAATTGTGAGCGCTGAGTTCATCGCAAAAAATATAATCAAATCTACCACTGACTGCTCTGCTTCTTTGCTCTTAATACTCTGGCAAAAAGTGTTTGTTTCGTTGTGTGAGTGTGCGTGCTTCAATGTGTGTATGTATATACATACGTATGTATATGTGTCAGTATTTTCAGTAATAAATAAAAAAAAAAAAAATTAGAAACAACAGTGCTTAACATTAGAATATTATCTCAATATTACCTCATACAATAGGAAAACATTTTTTTTTTTTTTAATCTTAATTAATTTCTATAACGCATTCCATCATATATTTTATTATAGGAATTAAACAATTTACTTATTATTATTTCAAAGTATGTAGTACACATTAAAATCAATACTTTAAGACTTTCCGCACTTATTGCTTAATGGTCAAGGCCGAGTAATTAAAAACTTATTATACGATTAATCATCAATGTCGTAAAAGTTGTCTTAAAAAAAATCTTTTTTTTTCTTATCAATTATTAAGTAATAACATAAATTTGTTAAAGAGGTTTAATACAAAAAAATATACCTATCCACATAGATTTAATAGTTCACCTTTTTGGATTTAAAAAAAAAACGAGGTTTTTTATTTCCATATTCCTTACATGGCGTTTACATTTGCCAGTACTGGCAAGACAGTAGCAATACATGTAAACTTTTTTACTAATACACCCTGCAAATTATAGGACCAGTCCAAACACGCATGTAAAGCGTAGCCCACAAGGAACCAGGACTAGACAAAAAGTAACCCAAACGTATGGAAAAAACATGGTTTGTTTAACATTACGATGTCCTAGGGCAGGGCCATATAACCCACCTTTGGACCACTAAGGAGTAGTTTTAAAACTACTCCATGGTATACTCAAGAGGATTAGTTTTGAAGTCGTTTGAAAACGAAAGCATTTCGTTAAAAAACGAAGACATGTCGTCTCACTACAAACACAAACCATTTTATCAAAATGGATCAGGTGGTCTAATTTTTTTTTGCAGGGTTGCCAGTACTGGCAAATGTAAACGCCAGGTTAGCCATCTAAAGGCATTTTTACACAATATATATGTATTTAGCATTGTACTTGTCAAATTTCTCACTGAAAACTTTATACATGTCATAAAAAAACAAAAAATTTGATTCTGTAAATGTCAGCTCGAATAAGCAGTGTAACATTTTTTAGCGTTTTCTATTTTGAACTGACAAACCATCTGGCATCAATTGTTTGAAAAGTCATTTATTTGTGTGGGCATATATAAATTACATATTTATATATTTATTTACACGTGGTCTTTTTAAAAATAAAATTTTTAATTTACTGAATTATGTCGTTCACGACATAATTAGCGATATTGCAGATCATATGGGCGACGCTGTCGTTGACGTTCATATAGGCGACGCTGTCGTTGACGTTCATATAGGCGACACTGTCATTGACGATCTATCAATATCGCTTATTATGTCGTGAACGATTTTCCGGACACTTGTGTCAAAAAGTCGCCGACGATTTGCTTTGACGGTCGCCTACGCGTTCTCAAGGATTTTATATGATCGTACACGCGTCGTCAAGGATGTCTTCAAGACATGGCCAACTGGGTAGACTCACTTTCTTTTACTACATTTTCATCAGAAAGTATTTCACTTTCTTTAATTTTATTAATTCTTTACAATACTTAACAAAACGCCAATCACAATTGTTAAAAAATAACAGAGATAAACTATAACCTTTACCACGTACTTTGAAGATAAAACTTTTTATTTTTTTCGGTCAAACTTTTAAGATACCTCTGAAACTGCTGGGCAAATTCAGAAACAATGTTTGCATGATTATTTTGTTGTCGAATTTCGGATTTGTTTTTTTTTGGTTTTAACTGAAAAGGAAAAACCCTTCTCATGTTATGCAACTATATTAAGTGATGAAAGTGCTTTAATTTTTTTTGTATCGCAAAAACTAGAGCTGACGAACAAAAAACGGAGTGCTGATTTGCGTTCAGCGTTTCAAATAGCTAAAGAAACAATTCTCATTTCTAGCGAACGAAGATGTTTATCGAAATTTATAAACATGTGTAATTAAGGTTTATAAAAAAGAACTCCCTTGTGCAAAAAAAAAAAATTAAATTTTTAATTCCTTTTAATAGTCAGCGATTGTTTAAGATTTACAATCTATTTTTATAAATAAAATTATTGAATTTTTTTCTTGAACTTTCATTTTTTTGTTTACAATTTCCGCAAAACAATAAAAATTATTAAAGTGTATTAAAAAAGAAATATTCATTCACGAGACCGAAGATTCGCTGAAGCGTATAAAGAAGCTACATACTCGTACTACATCTACTATACATACATGAATGAATTAAAAACACATAAAAATGAAAGTGAATTAAAAAAAATTGTGCACATTTTTATACTTTTATGTTAAAACTAGAATATAATAAAATACATCATATAAATCATTAAAAAAAAAAAATCACAAACACTTTATTGTACCTAAGAAATTAAATTACTTGGCCCATAAGTAGTTATCTTATGGAGATTACACTTTTTTTTAACGCTAAGCACGAATTTAAAATTACAAAAAAAAAGTAAATAACTCGAACAAGACAACGATGTATTAAGAATGCAAATTAACTTTTACTACAAGTATTGAAACAGACTTGAGAAAAATCTTGTTTTTATGATTGTGTCCAAAAAGTTCGAATTATCTTAACTAGTAAGTTTAAAGCAGTGTTCGAAAATAAACAGTACATTATTCAACGTTCGGCTCACACACCCAGGAACGATATCTATTTTTTTAGTGATTGTGTAGACATACACAACCCTTAATAACGTTCCTAACTATTTTCAAAAAAGAACCGAACATTATATAATGTTCGGTTCTTCGTTAAAGTACAGAACAATTGTAGTGATACTGTAGACAAACATTATATTTTAATGTTCTATTATGTTTGTTTCGTGTGTGTATGTATTTTGTTTTTGTAAAAAATGTTTGGTTTTTTTTATCAGCCAAAAGCGACGAACATTCATGAGCCGAACCGAACACATTGCAGTTTGTGGATTTAAAAAAAAACCGAACGGAATTAAATGTTCACATCTTTTGTTGAGTTTGATAAAAACAGTAATATTTTTGTGTTCGAAAGATGACAAACAGGGAAACGTTATTTTTTTTAATGATTTTCTACACAAACACTATTAGAGTTTGTGTTTTCCACAAATCTACCGAACCGAACATTAAGAAACAATATTTAGTGTTTATTTTCGAACACTAAAAACTAATTAATTGTTGTAAATAAATGTTGTGTTTTATTTAAAAAAAAATTCTAGTAAACTTTTGTGGTTCCCAATAAATTAATATTTCAAGGTATTACTGTATATTTATTTGCTTTAGATTGAAATACAAACATCATTCTGATTTTATACCCTACATAGGGCGTTTGTGCTGAAGTTTGTAACGCATTCAAATATATGTAGGTTCTGGACTCACATCAAGGGCGTATCCAGTTAAGGGTTGGGGGGCACAGTGGATATTCAGACGGGACAGCCACCAGAATTTATGATATTATTATACCAGCGCTCGACTTATGCAGGCGGGGTTCATGACCACCCCTTGGATCCGCGCTTGATTCACACTGTATACCAATCGACTAAGAATTTATTTCTGAGTTCTGTAAAAAAAATTGTTTAATTATAACATAAATCATGTTACAAAATTTTATTACAGTCGATACATTTTAATACCCTTTACAACATGGCGGAGCAAAAGTTATCACCCAATGTTCTTTTACTGTAATTTTCTTTTATGAAAACCTTTATTAGAATTTATATCGGCCAAGTGGCCGCCGAGATAAATGATGAGCAGTGTTGCCATAACTTGTTGATGAGAATATGCCAAAACTTAAAAAAAAATATGCTAAAATCTGCTAAATCGTAAAATGAAGAAAATATGTTAAAAATCTGCTAAGATTAAAACATAAAATGTTTAATATTTTAAATTTTCTTAAAATATGTATAAATTTAAAAGATTTTGTTAGTCGTGCTTTATTCCCAATTTTTATTCTTGATAAAAACACTGAAATTTATTGTTGAAAAAAACTTAACTGGCAACATGCTTTTGCAAGTTGTTTTTGTTTTCATTTTGTTTTTTCTTAACCTACTTACAACTACAATTAATGTTAGAAGAATTCCAATCAATTGTAGTGGGGAATGTAACTGTTTATTGTTGATGTTTTTGTTTTAACTTTGATATTGTTACAAGTAGAACTTTTGCTTATAATTCTTATACGCTTAACAGTGACGATCTGGACTAAGCAACCAGTGAAATGCGCATAGGAAAAGCTTATATATTTCATTAAAAATTTCATTAAAAAAAAGTATTATATTCAGGGGTGTGCTAGATATCAAAAACGTAAAACTCAAGAATTTTAAAAGTCGTTTTTAATAAGATTTCTGTAATAAAAGAATTTTGCGAAAAGTATTATGCATATATTTTTCTATTATACAGAATTGTATAACAAAAATTATAAAAACTAGATTAAAAGTGTATTAGAAGCAACTTCCAAATTCTTGCGTTTGACGTTTTTGATTTCCAGCATACCCTGATTAATAATGCGAAAACGAAGAAGAAATGATAATTTGAATATGAAATCGTTTGAAAATATGCATAGTAAGATTGTTCGAAACGAAATTTGTTAAAAAATTCTGCTTTTCTAAACAGTAAAAGTATGCTTAAACATCTGTTTTTGGAAAAGGAAATATGCTAGAAGCAGTTAGCATTTTTTCCAAAAAAAAAAAACTATGCAATTTCCCGGCTCAGTCTGCTAAATTTAGCACAAATTTGCTAAAATGGGAACACCATCACTTTTGCCAGAACTTCGGGCAACAGGTACTCGCTTTTCTGGCGAATATTCTTCTAAAGGGCTTCAAGAGTCTGAGGCTTTTTGACTTAAACCCGCGACTTCAAAAAATCCCATAAAAAAAGGTCTGGAACGGTTAAATCGAGTGACCTGGCCGGCCAGTGCAAATCACCGAAACGAGAGATTAAGCGAACCGGAAATGCTTCCTTCAGAATTTCGCGTTCTTGCGGATTCATAGCTTGTCGGTTTGTATTCTGCATTTGTTTACTTCACAAATGTCAAAACCGACTTGGCATTAAGCGCCATTTGCAAAATTTATCGCGTTTCCAATAGGGTGATTATTTTTTCCTCACCTTGTATAGTTTGCCTTTCCGTTTTTAATATCTACAATATTGGTATTTGACCCCATAAAATTTATTTTAGATCCCCATAAGTAGATTAGAGTAAAGTCAACTTTACGATGTCCAACTTTCAGTGTGTATGTTGAAATCAACTTTCCAAATAACCCAGAATGGGATCGTCGTTGTTATATCGAGCTCTTATCACAAAAAGGCACAATTACAGAAGTTTTTTCTTATTTTATTTCATAAAAATTTTGTATGCAGGTTGTCGCTTAAGATAAAATTATTTCTGCTATAAAATAGCAATGGTACCTTATGTGATCATTACATTTAAGGAGATGATGCAAGTGTTGGCAATAAATTTATTTATTAAAAAAAAACGTAAATTAAAAATTCAAGTATTAATATCACATATATTCTGGGGTAGATTGCTTTTTAAATTCATTTGGTGTAAAAATGGCTGAAATATGAGCAAAAAATCATCACGATCTTTATTGTTGCACTACATTAAATTAGTTAAGCAGTAAAAATTATCGACAAAGGTTTTTAAATAGCCGTAAAATAAGAAGAGAAATCTGGCTTATGCTAGTTCAGTTGAAATTATACAGTTTTTGTATTATGGTTTACAACTCTCTTGTAGTGTTGTTAATAAAACTTTTCAAACTATGAAGGTGCCATTTTTTAATTTTTTCATCTAGTTGTGTTTGTTCACTTCAACAGTAGTGTAGGAGAACTGTGCATTCGCTGACGAATGTCAAATATACATACATACATGTATATAGATTTTTTGGAGTAACCCTTGAAATATATATTTATTCATCAGATAAAATTGGAGCTGCTAACAGAAAATCGATGATTTTTTTTATCAGCCATGTTCTGGAAATCGAATTCGAGTGAAATTAAAATCAAACAAACTTTAAAAACGATCCAGTACTTAAAGTTCACTAAAATATTCCGTTTTACTTACTTCATACTATGAGTAGAGCTTATCTTCATCAGAACTACCCTTGAAATCAGAAAACAACGATGGTAATTTTAAAACAAAATTGAACTGGATGCTTCCATCGATTTCAATTTCACTCGATTTCGGTTTCCAGAACATGGCTGGTGCTCTCTATTGTGTGTAACATTTTCAGCAAAAGAGATACTTTTTATTTCATTACTCAAGTTTTCTTTTAATAAAATATTTTCGGAAGAATTCATTATTGGCTATCTCTCATATTCGTTCAATACAATCTTCTTGATAATTTTTTTAATTTGTCCAAATATTATTTTGAGATTTAAGTTTTGATGAAAGAAATGTAAACCTTAAATTTTGGGGAAAAAATCAAAATTTTAAATTATACCAAAAAAGTTGCAGTAGTACCACGGCACCAACATAGTTAGTGTAGGTTAAGTTGAAATGCCGATCCGAAGTTGATCTTTACACTCTTACCCCGAGACCGGTATGGTCCATTGTGACGACTTAGCAACCCAGTTCAAAATGTACAAAAAAAGTACAATCTCTGAATCTTGAATATGGCCCACTCTTTTTAACATATTATTCTATCTTTTTTTATAAATTGTAAGCCAATATTTGATATAAGATTAAAAAAAAACAAGAAAGAGTGCTGCTATATTTGGCTATGCCGATTCTTATTTACCCTTCGCCATGGTGCGATTAGAGCAAACATTTTTATAAATACCGTTCTTTAGATATAAATAAATCTATTTTGTGCCACCTTGTTGTGTATTAATAAACAAGATAATTGTACATAATTTGAAAACTTTAGATCTAACCGTTCTCCAGATATACAGAAATCTATAAAGTCTTGGTACAGAAGGTTCCATGCCTACTTCTCCAATTCCGCCCATATTTTTAAAGAGGTTGTGAATTAATAACCCAACTATGTATACTAAATTTGGACAATATTTCTCTTACCGTTCTTTAGATAAAAAAAAAAACAATTTTGTGCCACACCCACTATTTCGATCCCGCCCACATTTTGTGGGATGTTGTGTATTGATAACGGAGATGTTTGAACATAATTTGTAAACTTGAGCACTTTTCGTGCTCCAGATATATAGAAATTATAATGGGAAGTGCCACGCCCACTTATATAATCCCAACGGCTCTTGCCGTTCTGTCGTTATACAGAAAAAAACAAATAAAAATACAACAACAACAAGGTATTTATATGTAAAACTTTGTTTTTATAACTGTGATAACGGTTTTCATTTTAAATGTATGTTAAACCAACGAATTTGACTCTATTTATTTTTAAAAAATTTTAATTTTGCAGAGTGAAACTAATGAAAATAGTCAACACTTGTGCTAATGAAGAATATGTTTGCTGACACCCGAAACGAATTTTGGTATCGGTATCAGTAACGGTATTAAACTATTTGGTTTTTCGGTATCGGTATCAGTTTGAAACGGTGTTTAAGCGCTATCGATATTAATAACGGTATCGGTTGCCAACTTTGTTTTTTTACATTTTATTTTATCAAAACATCTCAAAAATTAAAGAGAATTTGTAGTCATTGCCGAGAAAGGAAAAGTTCGTTTAATTAATTAAAACTAATGTATTGGCTTTATTGTATAAAAAGTAGCAATCGCCACCAATGACAGGCGAAATAGTTAGCACTTTCACTCAATTTGTACCAGGGTCTACTGATGTGGCATTCAAATCATACCTAAATCTTTCCCTAGACACCAATATCTAGAGTTAACATTTGAAAATAGGTACCCACTTTTCGCTAGCTAATTCTATAGCTCCAAGTAATGCAGAAAACAATTTTTTCAACGACAACACAAAAAAATGTGTATCCGAAATAGATCCCGTTACATATTAGAACAACAACAAAATCGCTTGCTTTTTGCTAGCACGCTTTGAAGATAGAAGTAGCTAACCCTTATGGTAGGTAGAGATTATGCAGAGAGGAATCCATCGTCACCTCATAGGACATCCCCGTGTTAAATTCGCCATTCAAAAGCATGTGAGGTAGATTGTAGTGAGACTAGCGGTAGTTTTTAATGAGCTAGCGAATATACACGTTCAGAGCTAATACGCCATACCACTGGGAACTTAAAGTAGTAAATAAATTTTGTTTTAAACGATACAGTGTTCCACGGATAAATACCCCGCCAAAAATGCCAATATTGTTATGTTATATTTGTTTCTTATCTCATTGAGGCATTCTTCACGTTTTTAAGCATATTTTAATACATGGTCAGCGAATAAAAAGAATTGCATGAAATTCTGGTTAACAGATAAATTTTCTGTTGCTGTAATTTCGCCATCTACACCTAATTGGCACTCTTAAAAAACGGGCATTTAAAACTCAAGGTAAAAAAGCTTGAAATGCATTTAAGCGTGGGGTTATTAAGCGGGTTATACTGTATACGTGTCCTGACAGTGCAGTGCAGTTGCGTATACATACATATTTTTATTTAAAATTACCAACAATATTAAACATTATTATTGTTATACATAAATAAAATCTAATTTATTAATTTTTTTCTGCTTAGTTTCCTTGCTGTGGTAACAGGTATATTTTAGTATTTAGGCCACAACAGGCGACAATTGTTGCTAACAAATTTAATTGGTTGCCATGCTAACATGGTTGGCTTGCTTTAGGAATTCTGACCTTTTTAATAGTAAAAAAATGAAAACTAACCCACCCTAACTTAAGTAACATTTGCTTTTGTTTTAAATTGTATATTTGGTCACATTTTTATAGACTTATCCCCGTTTTTTAAATCACGCAATTTCAAGAAAAAATAATATGTATTTAACTTTGCTATACCCGAAACATTTTTTTATACATAATATTTATGTTTCCAGAAACTCTGGAAAGTTAAGTTAAGCTACGGGATTTATTGCAAGCTTTATTTTAGGGTATTCCACGTATTTAAATGAGGCAAATCATACATTTTTTTTATTTATTTATCCGAAAAACGCCAATATTATGTTTTATCAATATATCAACCTGGCACTAATCTGTATTTAAAATTTCCAGTAAGGGGGAAAGAATCCGCTGTTTTACATAAAAACAAGTAAAAAAGTATAGTAGGCCATGACCGACCATATAATACATCACAGTATATCAAAACCAATTTTGCGTGTGTACCCTATTTGGGACCCACCTGAATAAAATTATGTTCTGAGGTTAAGATTCATGCAAAAGTTTTTTGCAACGAATATTATTTAGATATCTTCATCCATATGAGATTTGTTTGCCTTTCAGTGATTTTAGGACGGGGGTTTATATGGGACCTATGGTAAATTTTGAACCCACCTGCACAACATTTTCTCATGACTAGTAGCTATTGTAAAATTTATTATCACCAAATAATATGTTAATACTAAGATTAATAAGGAAGTAATGGCAATAAAAGCTATTTTCGGGAGTAGTATTTGTATGGGAGCCCTGGTCAAATATGGACCGATTTCAAAAAATTTGGTAAGATGATTTTCATTGCAATAAAAGAATTTTCGACCAAATTTAATCTAAATATAACCATATTGAAATGGCTTATGGGCACAAAGACCCTATTTCGGAAAGAAGCTTGCATGGGGACTATGTAAAATTATGGACCAATTCGCCTAATTTTCAAAAGGCTTGAGTAAATCTTATTGGACTCGTGTTTTTAGTTGTTTTATCCAACCAAACCACAATATCAATATTTGTTGAGGTTTAAGCTACATTGAATTCTCTGATCAAAAATAATCTCTTACAGCCGTATTCATAACAAAAAGTCAGCCACAGTTCGTACACTACGAACAACGAGCTGCTAACTAGAATGTCGATTAAGCTAAGCAGCTTGTTGGCACAGAGTTAATTCATAACGAACTTTTCTCCATCTGCCAACTTTTAATAAATCAACTCTGAATTTTTATGATGCCACATTGTATTACTCAAAAATGCAACTCGTTTGCATTAAACATCGCTGGTTTGCCATTTTTTTGTAAATTTTTTTTGTTTTTTTTCTCCACATATAACAATTTTAAAGGTTTTTAAATTAAAATAAAAATATATAAAAAGATATAAAAATAAAATAAAACAGTAATAATTTAAATAAAACCAATTGTTTAACATTAAACAGCTGTTTTTCACAAGTTGGCAGCTCGTTAATAAGAGTTTAGCAAGTTGTTAGCTAGAGTTTGGTAAGTGTATTATAAATTAACTTCGTGCTAAATTCATGTCAAATTTTCATTATGAATACGGCTGTTAATGGCTAATACAGTGAGCCAAACAAAAAATTGTACACTTGTTCAATTAAAATAAAAGAAAACACAGAGATTAAAGTTAAACCATATTATAACTTTTATTTCACATTAATTAAATTTTAAGAGCTATATTTTAATGTAAATAAAACTTTTTTTTATTTTGTATATTTTAACGTTAAAAATAACAACAAAAACAAAAAAATAGTTGTACAGGACAAAAAACTTAAGGTAACTTTAAAAAAGATTAATATATTTAGGTTTTCAGTATTAAGTATGGTGTCCATTATCTTCTTTAACAGAAAGAAGTCTTCTTGGCATCGAATGGACTAGGTTTTTTTGTAACTTCTTGGGGAATAGAACCCCAGATATCTTTGAGACCGTTTTTTAAGGATTATTTTCCGGATATGTGGTAATCTCTTAATTTTGTTTTCTCAATCTCAATCGGATTTAAATCCGGGCTCTGGGGAGGATGAGGCAAATTTTTTTTTTTTGTGTTATAAAGCAACCATTCTCTTACGATAACGGCCGAATGCTTTGGATCATTATCTTGCATGAAAACAAAATCATTCCCTAAACCCATTTTTTGGTCGGATTATGGCAAATTATTTTTCAGGATATTTAAATAATCTATTTTATTCATGATTCCCTCGATACACACAAGGTTACCTACTCCATTAGCACTCATACACCCCCAAACCATAACATTGCCGCCACCGTACTTAACAGTATGAAAAGTATTTTGTGCATTAAGTGCTTCCCCTTACTTTCTCCATACAGATTTACGTCCATCACTTCCAAGTCTGCACTTGGATTCGTAGATTAAGTGCTTCCCCTTCCAGGCGCGGATTCAGGGGGGGGGGGGGAAATAAGGAAATTTCCCCCCCGTAAATTATAAAAATAAGTTTTGTTAATTTCGATAATACAAGAATTTCCAATAATAATATTTTTTTTAATGTACAAAAGTTTTTGGAAATCCCTGCAAGGTTTTTTTTTTGTTTTTTTTTTATGGAATCTCTAACGAAATTTTCAATAAGTATTTTTTTATTTTTTTTTTTATTGAATCTCTAACGATTTTCAATAAGTATCCATATCTTAATCCTAATAGTAATTTATTAGATATTTCCAAAGAAACATCTAGTTAACCGTATTCAAATACTTGTTATTCTTCAGTCAATCCCAGCAGGTGCCATCTATATCCAAAGACTAAACGTTTGACTTGATAATGCGTGCGGTTGAATTATTAAAAAACCTTAGTATATGCAAAATTTATGTATGTATGTGTTATAAGAATCAAAATTCTATTCGATAATTTTTGACGAAAGCACGGATTTGTCGGGGAAAAGCCAGATTTCCTTATCTTTAAGATATTTCAACATATAACAAAAAGTTGTTAGGGAAGAATTTATTGGCTTGATTGTAAACGCATTTGAAAATGCTTCAAAGGATATTGATAACGTTGATGTGTCAATTGATGCGAAGGCACTATCATCAATAGTTCTTAAAGCTTTGACAAATTTTGGTCTTGAGCTTAAAAATTGTGTAGGAGATGGAACAGATGGGTGTCCTCTGATGTCAGCAAAAAAGGGAGCTATTCAAAATTTCTGGAAAAGCGACAAATGCGAAACAAACGCCGTGCTATTCCCATAAATCGAACAACTCAATTTCTAAAAGCAATAAAGTGCCATTAATACAAAAAGTTTTATCGTTTGTTAAAGAAACGACAAAATTTTTTAAATATAATCATCCCAAGCGAAAAACAGTTTTAGCAAAGTATTTGGGAGCCAAACTCTCTTCATTATGCGTCTTTGCAACAAGTGTACAATATAGTAGAATCTTTGGAAAAAATATCTGAGTGGAAAGGTAGTAATCTCTACTCACTTAGTACTTTAAAATTTATTTGCGGAATATACATATTAAGTGTGATACCTATTGTAACACAGCCACTTAAGGCTAGATTACACTATTATACTTTGTATTAATACATGTCAAAATCTCAAGTAATATGACAAAGTGTGATAGTGTGAATGCAAGAAAATGACAAGTATTATGAAAAAATTTTGACATCCCATACGACTTCATCGTTTTTTGAAAAATTTCTAAACAATAATACTTTTCATTGGATCAGGGTTGCATTTTTTTCATGTGTGAGTGTTTATACTTTGTGTGATGGTGTGAACACAAACTGTCATGTTACATTAGATTTTTTGACAGTCGCAACAAAACTCATTAGATTTCTATCACACAAAGTATTATGGAATACGTAAGACTTGTGAGATAGTGTAATCTAGGCTTTAGTATGATTTTACAAAAGCAAGATATAGATCTTCAAAAAGGATCAAGCCTTATCAACATTTTAATCATGTGCCTTGAAGAAAAGAGAAATAATGCCGAAGAACAATTTAAAACGATTTTTGAAAAAGTTAAAGTTATTTGCGTTCAAATCGAGGTTCCAATCGAAAAGACAAGATTTGAACGAAATAATCACATCCCAAATGTTGAAGATTACTACCGAGTTGTTACATTCCTTTTATTGAATTTATTTTAGAAGATCTCAAAACACCTTTCCCAATAGTGAACATACCTAAACTTCTACCTCAAACTGTAATCAAGTCATATACAGATACAAAACTGTTAAAACCACAACTAGCTGATGAGCTGATTATATTTGATGAAAGAAATAAGCACCTACTAAGATCTAAACTTGAGCCTGATCTATCAGATTACGTTGTAGATGCTTTAATAAACTGTGGTGAAGATATCTACCCAAATCTAAGAAAAATATGACTTTTTTTGGATAAAATTTCTTCATCCCACCACGCGATTGGCAATTTAGTATTGATAATGCTTTTTGGCCAAAAAAAAAGCTCCTCAAAAAAATTTTTTTTTTAATTTCCATACACATTATATATGGTACATTTATTGTTTATATATGCTATATATTTTAGCCCCCATATTCATAAATGATTATAAAATTTAATAAACGTTTATTAAGGAAAATTTTCATAGAAAATTTGGTTTTCAAGACTTTATTAAGTTTAAAATATTTTTATGAATACAGGCATAAATACATAAAATAACAAAAATGTTAAGCTATTTTTTTTTTTGGGTTTAATGAAATAAATTTTAAGTTTAAAGTGCGAGTTGATTTACATAATGGAAAAATATCTTGTGTTATAAGAAAATACTTAATATTTTGTAATTAAATGTTAATTTTGTATAGTAAGGAAAAAAATGGAAATTCAAAACTTTATCGCGTTTGGGGCGGAAACTTTCTTCACGATCGCGAAAAAGTAATACATAATTTCTTAATATTTTTTCATGGTCTATACGGCTATGCGATGAAGAATTTGATATTCGCAAAAATTGCAAAAAGTACTTACCCTAATACACATATTGTTTTCAATTTGTTACTTTTTTGTATCATACAAAATTCCCCCCCCCCCCCCCCCTAAGGCTCAGGCTGGATCCGCGCCTGTCCCCTTCCTTATTGTTTACTTTAATCTATGCGTTTTTATTTTAATTTAACAAGTGTACAAGTTTTTTTTTGCTCACTGTAAATCGGTGAATGTTTAAACACTGGTCTATTTAAACTTAACTTTAATTTATTCGTAGTTTCAACACAGTATTATATATGTATATGTAGTTTAAAAAGTTATAATGTGCCAGCATTACGATAAATGGCGTCAAATTCATATGATTAGTATTGGTAGAATTGTAATTTTCAAACTAGTTCATGATCATAAACTACTTTCATAACTATAAATTGTTTATCCCGGAATCCCGCAAGTATGATTTTTATCCCGCCGCTTTCCCGAGAACAAAAAAAGTGCGGGAAAACCCCTAATACAAACATGTTTCCATATATTATTTTCATGCAGTGTATTTTTAACACTTCTCTTCGTGTTTACATTTTTTTTATATTGTGAGAAAACTCCATAACGCGTGCCTTAGTCACACGTATAACAGTTAACCAAAGATGGATGATTTGCTGAATTGTGGTAGTGAGTAACTGTGAGAGAGTCCATTGCATGAACATAAGAATAATAACATCAAAACGTAAAAACTTATCCAATAGATACAATAGTGCGACACTCCAAAAATAAGCATAAAAAGAAATAAAAAAAAAAATAACTGAAAACTATCCATCCAAAGTCTGTGTCAAAATAATGTTGCATGCAACTGATACCAAAACAAACAAGAGTAACACATAGAGAATGCTTTAAATTTAAAAGAATTTTATTGTATAAATATGAATGTATGTATGTAAGTTAGTAAGTATGTATGTATGTATGCATATAGTAAATATATTTATTCGTGATTCCCTTTCAATATGTATTTTTGAAATACTATTTTCCTACTTTACATTACATTGCTTTTATTCGCTCATTCATTTTATAATAGTTGTTGTTAGTGTTGTTTTACTTAATATTTTTTGTTATTATTGTTTCTATTGTAGTTGCTGCAGTAAAGTAGATCAGTGTGTGAATTTTTCACTTTTTTAAGTATGGTTGTTTGTTTGTTTTTCTCTGTTATCCCCACCACCACCTACTGGCACCACAAACTACACCCTATTTGCAGTTAAGTTGAGGCATTGCAATATCTTGTTTTTACCAAGCATGCAATCAAATAAAGCAAACTAAAAAGCCCACCAATGAACCCATTACCAATAAAGCAACCCCTATCCCAATAACAAATTTATTCATTCTACAGTCATGTTGGTTCATGCTTAAGTATTTTTAATTTTTTTTCGCAATTAAATTAAGTCACAGGCTAAAGGGCGTGGCATTTGAAATACTTTTAACAAGTGACGGCCTTCGATTCTCTTTAAAAAAAAATACACTTGTTCGCAATGATTTTGTCTTTTTAATGTAGAATGCGATTGTTTCTTTTCATTTAGGCAAAATTATTGTTTAATTAAAATTTAAATGACAATTAAGTATTTATTCACTTAAGTTATGAATCAAGTATGACGTACATACATACATAAATATGTATCGTCGCGTTTCTTTCTTTACCATGTAAGCACCTTTTTTGAAATTGACGTTCAGTAACTTCAGTAAAAATCACACTTTTCGTGGAGTAACTAAAAAACTAAAATTATCCTATACAGCGCAATTGTTCCTCTAACCCCCATTATTTTAATATAATGCAACATTTTCTCCTGTACGCCAAAGCTCTATCTCGATATCTAAACATTGCTCTTTTACAAAAAACCGTTTTGGCTCGAACTTCGTTTTCGGACCCTTAGGCCGAGGCCACGCAATGAGCGGCTAAGCGTCAAGCGGCTGAGCGATGAGCGTCAAAGCGTAAAGTTTGAGCGGCAAGTGGCTTATTAGTGAGCGTCACTTCTGAGCGGTTAGTTGTTAAAATGCC
Source organism: Pollenia angustigena (assembly GCA_930367215.1). NCBI lineage: Eukaryota > Metazoa > Arthropoda > Insecta > Diptera > Polleniidae > Pollenia > Pollenia angustigena. The sequence continues at coordinate 35,385,571 of OV884059.1, forward strand.
ATTGTAAATAGTGGCTTGTTCAATGTTATTACGCGAAAATCGTATTCATAAAAATGTAATGCGTGTTTAAAAAAAAAAAAATTGCAGCCTGTTCGTCGATTTCGAGCGAAGTTCGATCGCTTAACTTACATTTAAAACAAAAAAAATTATGAACAAGTAAGAAAGTATAGTCGGTCAAGCCCGACCATATGGCGCCCTACAACACAGTATTAATAAACACATCATGCTAATGTGTCTATATTTATCAAGCAAGGGGAATTAAACCATTTATATACAAATCTACCCAATACAATACTGCCGTATGTCTGTAAAATGCTTTGATTTGCTGTTGCTTAAAGTTAACACCAAATTGACAAAACAAAAAAAAAATAATTTCTTGCCATAATTCGGTCGGCTTTGTACGGATGAAATCATAAGCTCCATATTAACTTTTGCCATGTTTATTTTTTGACGCTCAGAAAACAAATAAAAATTAGAACAAGTTTTAATCCTGAGCGACGCCGCTTAGCCGCTCAAAAATTTCGCTCGCATGCCGCCCATTTCGTGGCCACTTCAATAGTATTTCATATGTTTTAATTTTTTGACGCTCATCGCTCAGCCGCTTGACGCTTAGCCGCTCATTGCGTGGCCTCGGCCTAAGGGGTTAACGCTTGTCCATAGGGGCTAAGTTCTTAATCCGACTTCATCTATTTGTATATAACCAACAATTCTTTTAACGGATTCAAAGCTCTATCTCTGCTCCTAATAGTAGCAGCCATACAAACCGTAAAATTTATGAAAAAAAACATAAATTTTGTCTAATATGAGTTATTTTTAAAATTTTTCAAAAACGAAAATTTTCACGTTGCGATGCACCAAATCTTGGAGATAGAGAAATTGGAGGAAGTACCGATTTAATTTCTTCGGGTCAATTGTGATTTTTTTATTATCATCATATATATTATTTCTAAAGCACTTTTTTTTGTCGGTTGCAAATATCTCCCATACCACCGCATCAAATTTAATGAATGATATCTCATTTTAAAGCTTATTTCTAACACTAATGACGAAAAATAATTAGAAATTGAAAAATTAATATTTTCATTGATAAAGGATTCGTACGGGCAAAAAGTTAACGATGATCATGTCATTACCTCTAACATTGTATTCAAAGAAGTATCATAAAAGCATTTAAACATATGTTTGTATGTATGTAAATATGTATGATATATATTATGATTTCTAATATTATTATACTTTTAATAAAATGTATTGAAGTTACTAAAATTTCTATTAATTATTTTCATATCATGTTACAAAAATGACAACTAACGGTGCGAAATATTCGCACGGGTCATCTAGTTTCCCTTAATACCAACATTTTAAGCTGTTGTCGTTTTAACCTAACTCGCGTACGCTGAATCCAGTGGTACTAGCCGTTTTTTTTAGGACAGCTCTGGTTTTCGAGATGTACTGTATTTCGAAAATGGAGGAGGTTGCACTACATATGTCCCATAAATGCCCAGGTGTCGCCCCTAGTTGGATATAATGTATGACCGACCTCAATTAATTTTTTGTCCTTAACATTTTCTCGAGACATATTTGCCCCTTATCTCCACTTCTTAGGGGGGCTCCCATGCAAATATTGCGTTTTATGAAATTCTTAAATTAATTAAAATTTTTCGACTTTTGTGAATAAAATCAAAAGTTGTTAACATATTTAAACCATTTGTGGATTGTTTTATTTGCAATATCGTTTAGAAGCCTGGCTGCATTTTCAATTTTTTCTGAATTTTAAAAAAAATTTCGAAATTTTGATAAAACATAATTTTACCTTTCTTAGAGGAAATTTTATTGCGGAATTTCGGGTTTTTTTTAGTAATTTCAATAAACTAAACCGTTTTTGAGCTACGCGAATTTATGTTGTGCAACCTCCTCCATTTTCGAAATAACGGTATGTCTCGAAAACCAGAGCTTACCTAAAAAAAACGGTTAGCACCATTGGATTCAGCGTACCCTAGCACAGTGTTATTATTCGACGGTTTTAGGCGGTTATTTTACTTTTGCTTAAACTGGTTGTTTTGAAGTGGCCATTTTTCAAATATCAAATAAACCGCTTATTTTTTGAAGAATGTCAATTAATTCGGAAGTTTTTAATCGGTTAACCGAATGAATACCCTAGTAAATAGTAAATATGTTATTTGCGTGAGAGTAAAGGCGACAAATGTGCGCCAAATAAAACTTGACTCTGTTCCAAGTAGTTCTAAAGAGACGGCAAATAATATGAACATTACTTAAATACGCTGCCAAAAAAGCCGACAACGTAATGCCCGTTAAGGCAGTCAGAAATGTTAAATAAAAACTACAACATTTCCGCGGAATATCTTCTTATTACTTGTCGTTTCTATAATGCTGAGACAAATAAATAAACTTTGTCTAACAGATTTTGTTTGCATATAGACATGCTTTACCACAAGCAAATTAAAACTTATTTAAAATAAAATTGGGAGAATATCTCTAATAACACTGTGCAAGAAATTGACACTTTTTTTGAGACAAGCTGGGCACCTGGCGTTTTAACCTAATTCGGGTACGCTGAATCCAGTGGTGCTCGCCGATTTTTTAGATTGGCCCTGGTTTTCGAGAATGGAGGAGGTTGCACAACACATATATTCGCGTAGCTCAAAAACGGTTTAGTTTTTGAAATTGCTATAAAAAAAAACGGAATTCGGCAATAAAATTTCCTAAAATGAGTTGTCGTTTTTGAAACATAAGTGCCTAGAATGCTCCTAAATGGGTCAAATGTATGACCAACTCCACTTTATTTTTCATCTTAATCATTTGTTTCTAACATACCTACCCGCTATCTCCATTCCTTAAATGGACTCCAACACAAAATAGTCAATACAGATTATAAATATATTGAAGAAAAAGCCCCATAACTGCCAAAGAATCGCCCCTAGGGGGATAAAATGTATGACCGTACTCCATTAGTTTTTTGTTCTTAGCATTTTCTTAAAACATACTTGCCATATATCTCCATTCCTTAGGAGGGCTCCCATATAAATATGGCCGTTTAATGAAATTCTTAAATTTGGCCTCTGCAGAGCATAGGATGCCCCTAAGTGGGTCAAATGTATGACCAACCCAACTTCATTTTTCATCTCAATCATTTGTTTCTGACATACCTACCCGCTATCCCCATTCTTTAAGGGGGCTCCTCTATTGCAAGATTCACATATTGGATGTGTAGTTTTTTCAAGTAGATATTTGTCAGTTAGTTTGCAGTGTCCTATCCTTAGTCGAACTATTATATTGGTTTCCGTTCTACACCTTTTCCAGTTGTTATTTAGATAAGTCAATTGTAATTCAGAAAGCGTCAATTGTAATTCAGATTAATCAACTGTAATTCAGAACGCGTCAATTGTAATTCTACTTTCTACTTTTGTAGGCGTCACAAGCAATTATAATTGTGGCGATGCCGCATAAAAAGCGTTGCATGTAACTTTAAACATAGAACGCATGGAAGGTATACAAATCATACAATGCGTAGAGGCGAAAACGCGTGGTGTGGACCTCCAGCTTTATCCCAAATTCAATATTGCTCTTTAGGCTTAGGAACAAGATAGAAAATGAAACGAATACAATACTTACAATACAATAATAACAATTCATTCTTAAGGCTAGTTTACACTATCACACAAGTCTTACGTAATTCCATAATAATTTGTAAGATAAAAAAACTAATTAGTTTTGATTTCACTTTCCAAAAATCTTATTCAACATTGCAGTTTGCATTCACACTATCACACATCAACACGCTTTTGTTAAAATACAACCCTAATCCAATCAAAAGTATTACTGTTAAGACAACTTTCAAAAAAACGATTAAGTCGTATGGGATGTAAAATTTTTCTTTGTAATACATACTTGTCATTTTCATAACAAACTAGCTGGCCCGGCAAACGTTGTTTTGTCACATAACTTATTTCTTTCAGATATAACAGTGTCTGCTAGCCAAATTTTAAGAAACAATTATAGGCTATAGTTCTTTCAAGATGTTACACTATTTGCCTGCCCAATTTCAAGAAAATTAATTGATTAGTTAAGAAGATATAGGGAGGCGGAGCTTTTACACCTCTTGCCCTATTCAATGCCTTGTCCTCTTTCCGATGTAACAGTGCATGCATGCCAAATTTTAAGTAAACCGGTTGATTAGTTATGAAGATATAGGGAGGGGGGGCTTTTAGCCCTCTTACACTATTTCACACCCTATTCCCTATTCTCTTTCAGATGTAACATTGTCTGCATGCCAAATTTAAGAAAGTGGGAGCTTTTACCCCTATTGCAGTATTTTGCGCCCTCTAGCGCTATAAAATATACTCTACGTCCTATTCTCATACCTAACAAATACACATACAATATTTTATTAAAACCGGTCAAGCCGTTTCGGAGGAGTTCAAAATGGAGGGCATTTTGCTGATATTTGTATGTATGGGAATATAAATACATGTTTCGGAATTAATGCAGTGTTCACTAAAATGGCTATAACTCAACCAGTACACATTTGAAGACCGTTGATACATAAAAACCTTGGTATTGACGTCACCTTCCACGTGAACTTTACAGAAACAAAATCGGTTCCCGCATTTCAGAGAACATCAATTACTAACACAATGCAACTTTTTTTTATATATGTATGTAGATTGTGTTACACTATCACACTTTTACAGATTACTTAAGTTTTTGACATGTGTTAATATAACAACGTACTCTTTTTAAGAGGACAATATTTTTTTTACAGGCTATCATCTATAACATTTGTTTCCTCTTTCTGTCTTCTTTTTTCATAATTTCGTCGGTTTATTATTTAATTGTCGTATGTGGATACAAATTACATACGACATACGACAATTAAATAATCAACCGACGATTTGTCATCTTTGTCATCTTTATTTTAATAACCGGTTTTTCTGTCAAATTGCTTTATTATAATTAAAAATGTATAACAAAGTTATCCTACTATTCCCAATTAATGACGCGATTTCTTTAGAATTTTAATTGGTCAACATTTTAACTACTGCTGCTGCTCTCACATTTCACTTTCATTGCCCTTTAAATTATCTCTACTGCTGCTGTTTGCATTGTTGTTTTTTTTAAACTGATTTTACTTATGCAATTTTGTTTTTGTATACCCAGAGAGGTGTATTTATTATAAAAATGCTCGTATTCTCTCACGAGTTTACTCAGAAAGATAGTTCCGCTTTTGGAATTTACAAAAAAAAAAAAAAAAAATGCATTTTTCTAAATACATTTGTTGCTGTGAGTCGTATTTAAAAGTTTAAAATTTAATCTAAAAACCATAACACAACTGAAAAAATAACATGTTGGGATGTTTTTGCGCAATTGAAACAATCCTTGTGAAAAAGACACACTAACCATAAATAGATACATACATATGTACATATCCAATGCAATGTCCTTATCTATTTGTTTTCACTTGACATAGTTTTATTTGCCAAATCAGGTAATTTCAAGGTTAAAATACACAATTTATTTTTAATGAAAAGCAAGTTAAACAACTAAAGCACACTTGGAGGCTGATTTGGAAGGCTATCAAGAAAAGCCAAGTATATTCAATGCCACTGCTTTATAATTGTTAAGTCCTTTGGCAGTTGAATCAACTCAGTGGGTAATTTATTTTCACTCGTACAATTTGTATTTTTTTTTCTAAAGGGTGTAATAAACATAAAAACTAACATTGATAAATTTTATTTGGCATAGAAATATTTCCTAATCATGGAGTACGGTTTTTACAACGTTTTTTAGTTTGGCAGATTTGGTTTCCAGCATTCTTATAAAGATTTAAATTTATAGAATTAAAAAAAAAAACTTATAGATATAAAACAATCTTAGATCCGCGGTTAAAAACAAATTTATTATATCTTAAAGCTTTAATAATAAAAAATTTTATCATTTTGCGAAGCACTAAAGGTACATTTATAAAAATAAGCGCACAAATATGCGCTACGCTATAAGACATACAGAAATGCAGTAAAGTAAGTGAAAGAACTCTTAACAATTTTTATAAAAAAAAAAATAACATTTCAAGTGCTACGGCATTCCCTTACTGCGAAGCAGGTTTGTAAGGGAGAATACTAAAAAATAACTGTATCAAAACATTCAGTGTGTAAGGCTTATCGTTACGTCCAACAAATTTTATATGCGCTGAATAATGCGCTTTATGTGTCAAAAATGTATTGCTTCAAAGTGGGAACTCGCCATATAAAATTCATGTCTTCCGTAAGCGCAATGGTAAGCGAAACTTTTATATTTCTCCGTTACAAACCTGCTTCGTTGGAAGCTCCGTTTTTTATTGGGAGGCTTCGCAGCTTTCAATTTTCTGGAATTTTTTAAATTTTCTATTTTTTTTTAACAATATTTTTCGCTTATCTTTCTGGCAATATGAATTCCAAAGAAAAAATAACTGCAATCAAAAAAATAGAGTTAAAGTTGTATTTAAATTAAGAAAAGTTGTATCTGGTTCCCAGGGGCGAATTTTTCGATTAGAGAAGCGATGATTTGATAGACATGAGCTAGTAATGCACACTATCTCAATTACAACCTAGTACACTTTTTTTAACGCTTACCTTGCACACAAAGTAAGCGGGATAGTGAAGTGCTCATTCAATAAATATAAACCCAGTACTGCTTCACATACATTGTAAGCAGGCAGTAGACAATCTATTTACAATCTCGATTACTTCGTGGGCAAGTAGAAGGCGTTTTGCACACTTCTTCACACACATTGTAAGCAGGTAGGCTTTTTGGATTTTCGCGCTATTTCAGAATGTTAAATTTTCAGGACATTTAAACCAGACTTTCGTTATAAATTGAAAAAATATATGTTTAACTCGCGATATATGTAGTTTTAGATTGGTCCTTATTGAAAATAAGCTACTTAACAAAGTAGCAAATGAAAAATAACGGGACACATACGGAATATATCAGCACATTATGAAAGATGAACCGAATTCATTTTTGTAAATTCCATACATTTCCGTCATGCACTTTGTAAGCTAGAATTCATTGAAAACGAAGTGATACAAACTTTATTGAAGAGATGTGATTTAGTATGCAAAGTTCGCCGCTGGGTTAGTGGCACAAGCATAGAAAGAGAATTCCTCAAAGAGTAAGAAAGATCTAGGGAGTTATATAAAATGCAAATTGGAATCATTAATAGGTTATGCTTCGTACAGACGGTGGTCAGATCCAGGGTTTAAAAAACTGCAGTATGTGTAAAATTTTTTGCTTTATTTTTTAGGTTAGCTTTTGCTTTAAAATTTGCTAAGTTTTATATCATACTCGCATGGGGGGGGAGGTCCTTCAAAACCCTGTGAGATAAAGTCATGATGGCTTTATTGCTCAATTGAATGGGAGATAAAGCCATAATGGCCTTATTGCCCAATCATTGAGAGGTAAGGTCATATTTAAAATTTTGCGAAATGAGATTTATAGCCATATTTTTTTTTCGCATATGAGAGATAAAGCCATATTTTTTAAGAATATTGTTATTCTTGTGACGCACGCAGGAAAACTTTATTCAGCGAAGCCACCTGCCGTGCCTTACTGGAGGAAAAAACCCCTAAGCCACGCAGGAAATCTTTAGTATGCGAAGCCAGATTTCAATACTTAACTTTAGTGTCTCCGGAACTGAAATGAGAGATAAAGCCATTTTCTAATATTGATAATGTGAGCTAAGGCCATGATGGCTTTATCTCCCATTCAAATGAAAAAAAATAAAAAAGGCTTTATCTCCCTATTGAATGAGAGATAAAGCCATCACGGCCTTATCTCACATGGTATTAAAGCACACTCCCCCACTCGAATTGGGTTTACCCGCAGGCGAACTCGCTTGCTACATTTTTGAACTAGCACAGTGTAATTGTCTTAAAACAAATTTTATTTCATCACGCTCAGTGCCACAATTGATTTTTGTTTAAAATAATTTTTGACTTATTCGGAAACAAATTTTCTTTCTTTTATGTTGTATTGGTTGCTCTAGTGCTGCCACCTTTAAAATAAATGCATATAATATATTTATTATTTTTTTTTGTTACAGATCGGAACGCTCTATAGTACGTGTATCAATTTACCAAAGTAGTCAACCACAACAAATTTACCCTCCCGAATATTTTTCAAAATTTGAAGATAATTTAGATAATTCATTAAGTAACTATAATTGTAATTTAGAAGACATCATGACGACAGCATCACCAATACCTGGTTATGACAGGCAACAAAGGTAAGAGAATAACATTTTAATTTCTTAAATAATGATAATAAAAATTTTTTAAAATGTTCTATATTTTTTTTAATTGCAGTACTGATTCCGGTTGGGACAATCCCTTTCGCCCTGGTGGCGATTTATCGAGAGAGGCTGATGAAATTGTAAAAATGATAAGTGGTAAGTTAAAAATAATGGATAAATTAAATGAAAAGTTTTTGCATTACTACACTGCAAATCACCTAAATAAAGAATTTAATTTTACCAATTTTTAACGAATTTACCTTGTAAGTCAGATATTGGGGTATTACAAAATTGTTCATTAAAAAGGATCTACTCGGGCAATTAGTAATGTAAGTAATGTAAATTAAATAGTTCGTTTTTATTTAGCTAAAAAGAAATAGTATATACAAGCTGTCATAAGACAAAACTAAGTTATAACAATAAGGGCCATTATTACAACTTGAAGTTAGCTAAAGTTAAGATTAAATTGACAGATAATAATGTGTTATCTGTCAAAAAGCGTCTGTTAACTGTCGGATAACATCTAACGCCAAGTTATAATAAAGGGTATTCATTTCAATTTTTTTTTTGGTTGGCAAAATGGAAAAAAGAAAAATTACACTCTTATTGACGTGAACGGGGCTTTTTTTTTTTACAAACTGTGAAAAAAGTCTGTCAAATAATTCGTGGAAGTAATTGATATTTTTCAAGATGCCGAACAAAAGTGTTAAAAGTGAATTAATTGATTATTAAATTTAAAACGAAGTGATTGGTGTTATTTTCATCATAATATTCCACTACAAAAAGTTACTCAAAATGGCGATTGTCTGCCAAAAAGTCGAGTATTTTATTAACTTCAGCTTCTGTTAATTTTTTTGACCCCATTTCTTTTTTAATTATTTTTTAATAACTTTTTTCATTGAACACATATTTAATATGAATTTTTCTTTTTGAAAGATTAAATGAAAAAGAAGTTATCTATGAAATGTTGTAACTAAAAAAAATAATTTTTAAAATCAGAGTTGTGCAATTCAAGAGTTTATAAAAAGAGATGCAATTTTTCGTACTTTGTATTAAAAATTAGCAATTTTTTATGATTGGCAACATCATTTCGTTTGACGTTTAAAGCGGAAAATTACATCTTTTTATCCTGACTTTTTTACACTTGGTTATAGTCTGATAAAAATGTAACTTTTGGTGGAATTTTTTTCTCTTGTGGTTGTTGTAACAAAAATTACATTTTTCCACTTTTCCATTTTTCCAACAAATAAAAAAACTGAAATGAATACCCTTATAATAATGGCCCTTAGAAAAGGTGTAAAATCTTTAATATTTACTAAAATTTTTTTTAAAACATTTACTTTTAGCCTCAAATTAAGTTGTTCCTAATACGATAATATAAGACTTAAAGCAAAAAATTCTCCGAAAAAAACTTCAACAAAAATGGGGAATCGCTTGATAACTGCAATATTCGACATAAGCTACTTTTCAGTATTGAAACAGATATTTATGTACATATACTTATCTCTTAAATAAGAAGAAACTAAATTTAGATAAAGATTTGAATACGAGTAATAAAAAAAATTAGTGGTGGTCCAACCATAATGCACGATGTTAATTGTGAGTCACACCTTAACGTCAGGTTTTTTGCCCAACTTAATTCGATATTTCTTTGTTTCAGTGTTTGACAAATTCAACCATAGAGAGGTAAACAATTCAGCAGCGCATTAAGATTGTTAAAGCCTTTTATGAAAATAGGCCTTCTAATCAAAATGCATTTCGTGCACTTCTTAATTTTTTGGTCAGCATAATCGACCAAATCAGGAGCATCTCTCGAACATCACTGAAACGAATTTTGAATAAAGATTTGAATTGACACTTTTACAAGGTTTAATTGACACAAGAGCTGAAGCCTACTGACCATTTCAAGCGTCTTAAATACGTCGATTGATTGGTTGAACAGACATAAGTGAATGGTGACTTTACGAAGAAAATTGTATTCAGCGACGAGGCACATTTTCACTTCAGTGGGTTCGTTAACAAGCGGAATTGCCGCATTTGGAAAATGAGAAGCCACGAGTGATTGTTGAAAAGCCAATGCATCCAGAAAGAGTGACTGTTTGTTGCGGTATATGGGCTGGCGGCGTCATCTGGCCGTACTTCTTCGAAAATCAGGTCGGACAAGCAATTACCGTGTATAGAAATTGAGGATATGAACCTAGACGATATGTGGTTCCAACAGGATTGTGCCAATGCGAGAAATTCAATGGCCGTGTTATCTCACGTCGTGGTAATGTTAATACGCCGTCACGATCATGTTATTAGACACCGTTGGACTGCTTACTTTGAAGATATTTAAAATAAAAAGTGTACGGTAATAAGCCAAGAGCAATTTAGGAGCTAAAGAATGAGATAATTCGCTACATAAACGACATTGAACCTAAATTATGTCTCGGAGTCATTGAACATATGAACCACCGGGTAAAGGTATGCCACCGAAGCCGTGGCGAGCATTTAGCCGATATTTTGTTTTACACATAATTGTGATAGATTTTTCTATAATACATAATAAAAAATATTAAATAATTTTCTGAAAACTTTTTGTTTTATTTACAATTAACATCGTGCGTTTTGGTTGGACCACACTTTATTCTATATATGTATATAAAACAGGATGTGTGTATGTATGTAACGCATGGACTCCAAAACGGCGGGGCCGATTTGAAGAAATTTTCAGGGAATCTTCAGAATATTCAGGCGGGTGACACTGTGAAGTCTGATTTTTGATTTTCGGTCTGCGGGCGGAGGGGCGTGGCACAATCCAATTTTCATATTGCACCACCATTGACATCTATATAAAATGGACGATTTTTTCTTAAAGATTTTCTTCGATTTATACGAAAAGAAAATTTTGCCCCGCCCACTTTTTTCGAATAACCTAAAATCAGAAAACGGCTCCATCGATTTGAGAAATTTTTCGTGCAAATGTCCGTATTAATCCATTTTAAGTTTTCATCAAAAGAAAAATTTACCACGCATACTTTTACGCCCACCTTTTCTATTAAGCGCATAACTTGAGAACGGTTTGACCGATTTGGACGATTAGGTTTTTACGAAAAGAAAATTTTGCCCCGCCCACTTTAACGCCCACTTTTTTCGATTTACCTAAAATCAGAAAACGGCTCCATCGATTTGACTAATTTTTCTTTCAAATGTTCGTATCTTTTTAACGGATTTTAAAAATCGAACGCAAAAATTTTTCCTAATTTGGATAGGACAACGTTTGTCGGGTCAGCTAGTAAGCAAATAAATGTACATATGTATGTATATGACCATTTGCATCGAAAAGTCTACTTTTTTAACGTAACGCCGGCAAGCAAATAAGCTTTTATTTTGGGCCCATGTTGTTCAAATGTTATCCCTTTTGTTACTAAATGTAGTTGCACTTTATACCAAAATATAAAAACGTTAATTTATTAATATAAAAAAACTATTTTAATTACAAAAAGTAGACTTCGCTCGAAATACCCATATGAGGAATTGATACATATCGACACTCTAAATTCAAATGTGTAACCAGAATTTATTTAAGGCTAGATTACACTAGGTGCGTTTGAGTACTTTTACAGTAAAATGCAGTAAATGAGTAAACTGAAAAATTTGCTCTCACAAAAAGCTGTTGTCCAAAAAAGTACGCGAACGCAAGATTTGTAAAAATTCGTAAAATAAATGCAACAGCTGATGGCAAATAATTGAAGTGTTGAAAAATAATGACACTTTTGACTACTAAACTCGTTTTCTTATCAATACTTGATTAAATACTTTTCATAACACGAACATTTTTGGAAACTACAATCAAACTATTTTATGTAATCATTCATATTTGTTTGTTTTTTATTTTATTTGATTTTACTAGTTTGTAGCGGGTTAAATTATTTAAAAGAACATGAATAATTTTTTTGCTATTGATTACTTAAGTACCCAAATACTTCACACTTTTACAACTCTAAAAAATTAACGTAACAAAAAAAATTTAAAGAAATTGTATTTAGCCAAATAAATGCTTCACAAACAAGTTCAATTAACTAATAGTTATTCACTTTTTATTTTGGTTTAATTTTTATTTCAACTTTTCTTTTATTTAGCAATTTTTTCACAATTTGTATGCTTTTTATTTGTTACTTTTGTTTGTTAACCTTTTGAAACATAAGTATGTTTTTTGATTTACTAAATTTTACTGCTAAAATTTCTGCAGTAAAAATTTGTAAATACTCAGACAAGAGCTGTCATTTTACGCTCTCAATTTGTGTTATCATTTACTGTATTTTGTGTACTCGAACTCAATTTCGTAAAATGCAGTAAATTTCAGTAAAAAAAAGGGAAAAACTTTTGTGTTCTCGAACGCAGCTACTATCTTACAAGTCTTACGTATCCTATAATACTTTGTGAGATAGAAATCTAATGAGTTTTGTTAAGACTGTCAAAAAATCTTATTTAACATGAAAGTTTGTGTTCACACCATCACACAAAGTATAAACACTCACACATGAAATAGAATGCCACCCTGATCCAATGAAGAGTATTAATGTTTAGAAATTTTTCAAAAAACAATGAAGTAGTATGGGATGTCAAACTTTTTTCATAATACTTGTAATTTTCCTGACAACCCAGGCAGAAATTACGACTCTTCTAAATATTATGTACCGCCACAACCTTGTATATACAAAATTGTGACTCTACCAAAAATATGGTACCATCACAACACTGTAGATACAAAATTACAACCTTAGTTTTTTAATACCGTTTTTAAATAAGACCGGTACAACACCCTAAATGCAAATATACGACTTTAGTTTTTTTAAATCGTACTTACCATAAAACTATACCGCTACAACACTGTATATACAAGGATTAAACCTTAATTTTCTAATACCGTGTTTATAATAATTCTATACCGCTACAACGCTGTATATGCAAAAATTTAGTCTTATTAATTTAATAGTGTCGTATTAAAATGAAAACACAAAAACTATTTTAGGTTGGAAAATATAAAAATTTCTGCTTGTTTATTTATACTTGTAACAATATTGAAAATAAGAGTCGGAAGACGGTTGTGACTACGTTGTAAATTCGTGAATCCAACATTGTAAATTAAAATTTACAGTACTGTGACAATACTAAAAAGAAGAGTCGGAAGACGCACATTTGGCGTTATTATTTTAATATTGTGACAACATTGCAAATTTGGTAAACAGTACGTTGTGTTGATGTTGTTAGTACCCCCTGCAACGTCGGCACAGCGTGGTGATTGTCTTTTTCTGCCTGGGAAATTGCATTCACACTATCACACTTTGACATGTATTAATACAATGTATAACAGTGTAATCTTTCCTTAAGCACATCCAGTTTTTATGCTTTGATGAAGAGAAAATTTCTTTAATTTTTCTCCAGTTATAATTTCATCAAAATCGGTTTAGCAGTTGTTGAGAAATTTAAGGTCAAAGTTGAACTATTAATTTTTTTTTTTTAAATATTAGGTTTAAAAATGAGGGTTATTTTTGTTTGTATACTAACACCACCATAGTGGAGGGTGTATAATGCATTTGTGCTGATGATTGTAACACCTAAAAATATTGGTCCTAGACACAACTTTTAGAAAAACCGATGTCCGGCAATTTTGAATATCTGTTAATTTGTACACACTTTTCAAGTGTCACAAGGACGAAGCCAATTGAATAACCCTGGGCATGCCAGATGGTCTTGATTTTTCTTAATTTACAAGAAGTTTCAGTGCTCGTCAAGAATCAAGAAAAATTCATTAACAAGGTTTCGTTTTAATGGGCTCGATTCCCATTTCATACTATTGATATACTAAAATTTATTGTTGATGGGATAAGCTATTCCTATGCACATTTCACTGGTTGCTTAGGCCATATCATCAGGAAACTTCATCCAAAGATTTCAGAAAAACTAAAGATATTATACAAAAAACTGTTAAGCAAATAAGAATTATAAACACCAGTTTTACTTGTAAAAATTTCAGAGCTTAAACAAAAACAACAACAATAAACAGTGAGTTTATCTTTTCTTACTGTCTCGACTACAATTGGTTGATTTTTTGTCAACACTTTAGTGGGTAAAGAAAAAACAAAAATAAAAAATGTGTTTTGTTAAGATTTTTTAAAGCCCAACACTGAAATGCTAATTGGGAACATGCACCCGCACTACAACTTGTATTTATTTCCTCTATACTCCACACTAATAACACTGGCCGGCAAAAAACCGAAAAAAATCGGGAGCAAGAACTTTGCCATGTGACTTTAATTAACTTTAGCGTGCTGAATCTATTTACGGATTAATCCTGTCACGCGAAGTAAATTAACATTTGTCTTCCAATTTTAATGATGCATGGCTTATTTTATTCGAAATATACCAGGCTTTTCAATAAATTATAAATATCGCACTTGTTCAACAATACTGTATTAACTAAAAATTTTAAAATTTTCAGTAGAAGCAAAACAATTTTTAATTTAATATGAAAAGCATATGCAAAAAAAATTTTAAACCAACCGTTTCTTTACCAAAAGGTGGACAAAATAGCTCGATATTTTTACAGTGGGTAGATATGAATAATACTTGTCGACTATTTCCGAAAAGTGAAAAACTAAAAATTTTGAGTTAATACAGTATTGTTGAATAGGTGCGATATGTAAAATTTTCTCCCTTATAATTTTTTTAATAATTTTTTGGTGTTTGTTGCAAATAGTGAGCTTATTTGTTGGTATTTTTTGTTTTTAACTGGTTTAAGCAATTGCGTTACTTTTAAACAAGATTTATTAAGGCAGTTCTTTACTTGTCATCAAGATTTTTTAGTGAATGTCAAGAATTTTTGTTTGAATCTGGCAAGCCTACATAGCTTCAATACCAACTTTTTTCCAGATAGAGTCTTTGCATCAGTGTTACCACCAGCAAGATTCAAAATTACACTTGAGATGAAGCAAAATTACCCGATTAAATGAAATTACACCTGATATAAAATTTAAGTTTTATTTAATAAACAGACATTTACAAAGAAGCAAAAACACAACAAACTCATTAAAACAAGATCAATCTTAGTCAAACTGTTAATTTTATTTAAATTAACAAAAAAAAACATTAAAGACTTAAAAAAAATTAATAAAACATAAAATAAAACTGCTAAAATAATGAGCTTAACTTCCACATTTGGTTGATATGTATATCTTGGGAAGGTTTAAAAATTTCCTTGTCATTGCTTTATAATGGATGCTTTTTAGCCCCATAAAGCTTACGAAAGGTTAGCTGTCAAACTAACTGTCATACTATTTTCACTTTTTGATCAGGGGGCAAATTATGGCAGTCGTGATCGAATCCTTTTTCGATTCGAAAGCAGTTTTATTTCTAATTCTTTCTGCCCTTACTAAACGGATCGAATTAATTTTTTTGTGTTGTAAAGCACTTATTTAAGTTTTCAAAACACTGAAAAAATAATAACGATTCCTTCAGTATCAACTGAAATAAAATTGCTTACGAATCGAAAAATTATTCGATGACGACTGCCATAATTTGCCCCCAGACACGTCATCATGATAGATTCATGCTTGAACAATGCCACCAAATTATCCAAATATACTTTGAAAATAAGCCATCGATTTTCGCAACTTAAAGGTGACTTCATGATTTAAATGACGCAACTTTTTTTCACAAATGAAGGCGATGTGTTGATTTGGAGAAAATAACCTGTCAATTAGACTTCAAGGCCGTGCGATGTGACACAAAATTGGACGTCTGCGATGCGTTTCGTCAAGGACAGGAGCGGTGTCTATTTGTTTTAAATCAGTTTCAAATCGCAATGCCGTGTATCAATCTGCGATTAAAATTAATTTTTTTTTTGTGTTGTCTACCATTTTAAGTTTCATGGTTTTAAAAAATACCCTTTATACCTTATTTAGTAAACAAAATGCCTGCAGAGTTTTATACAACTGTCCTTTTCGTAATTCAGTTTTACAACTTTAAACTAAAGCATTAAAAAGTAGCAAGATAGAAATAAAATTAATTATACATATCTTCCCCCAGGCAAGTTTTTAGTTTGAATAACTTTTTTCAATAAACTTCAGGTTCTAAATCACTATGATAGGCATCTTTATCCAAATCTAAGGGTCCATCTTGCGACATTCATTACCAAACATTTGAAAATATATGTATGTTTAATAATTGAAGTCGTTTCTTAAACAATATTTAAAAAGAAATAAATGTCATGACTGATCTCGAATCTTGATTTTATTAGGGCATCTGAAGTAAAAATTTCAAATTACACCTGAATTACACCTAAGTGAAATTACCCACGCTCTACCCATTATACAAATTATACCAAATTCGGGTAATTACCCACAAAGTGGCAACACTGCTTTGCATACCCTTCATTCACTTGCATACATTTCGAAAGCACGCATGGAAGATGTTGAAAACGTGAAACATGCGTTCTACTATAAATCAAAAATATTACCATTTCTGAAAATAAAACTTTTTTTTAAATACTTTTTTCTTACAAAAATGCCAAAGTTCGAAAAGAAAACACCAAATTGTATGGCTTAAATCTAGCTTACCGACACAGCTCCAAATAAAAAACAAGTAAGAGTGCTATATTCGGCTGTGCCGAATCTTATATACCCTTCACCATTGTGCGAGCAGAATACAGAGCAACTAGACAAAAACTAATGCCCCTATTGCGGTTCTCCACTTTTGTAACAGTTTGGTTGTCTTTGATAAATTCATATTGTCATTCTCAACTAAACTGGCAGTTGGCTATTCAGTTGTGTACCTGTTTGTTTCGTGGTATTGCCGTTTTCAACTTTGTAAAAGTTTGGTCGACAAAAATGTTAAATACACACAACTGCTAAAAAGTAGTTGTTAGTTGTGTTATTGGCAGTTAAAGTTTATTTAATTTCGGTGAAAATCGAAAACAAAATGGAGAAATCGTATGTATAAATTTTTGTAATAACTATTTCGGTTTTTTTTAAAAACTTTTATTAGTTTGAAAATAAAAACGAAAGCTCAATTTGAGCGTCTCGTCAAGAGAAACTTAGAAATTGTTCGCGGAAAACACCAGTGTGGTATGATGAAAAATTCATGTAAGCAGTTATGGGAAGAGTTTATAGTGGAGTTAAATAGTTTGGGACCACGACAAAAACTTCTTTTAAACACATATAATCTTCTTAATCTAATTATAATATTCTTGGCACAGGTTTGGATACACTACAAGGCAAGTATAAAGAAAAAACTTGCCAAAAATAAAAGAAACACTCAAGCGACGGGGGAGGGCTATCACAAGAAGTTGTATTAAATAGCCTTAAGGATACTGTTTCGCAGCTCTTGTATTGCAAGTCCGGCCAAGTATTTGGTGTTGAAAATATTCCACCATCAAGTGACAATTTTACTGAGTCAGTTTAACCAATAATACAGCCAGAAGATTCGCCAACAGCTACCCCAACCAGAAGAGGAACCCATCCGGCACAAGAAAGTTTCGTTACTTATTAGGAATTCTTACTTGGCACTGGAAAGTTCAAGAGGGTTGGACTAATCACGAATTTGTCTTCTTGTATGTAGAGCATTCATACAAGAGTTTTCTTTTTCATCAACATAAATAAATTGACACTAATATCAATTATAAATACTTTTTATTCAACACAACAATTAGAAATACTTTTAGTTTAAAAAATTATTTAATTTTATAAAATTTTCACTTGTCAAACGTTATATTTAAAGTTGGCAAATCGATATTTTAAGTTGGCAATTTTAAAGCAAACTCAACTAAAAACAGTTGAGTATCACAATACCTAACATTGCAGCCACACGATCAAGCTTTTCTTGATAGTCTTTTACATATACTGTTTGTCAAAATATGCAAAAATTGGCAGCTGTGACGTAGGCTGCACGCAAGTTGAATGCAATTTACTTTCAAGATGTCATTAAAAAAAAAATTTATAAAGAGAAACGAAAAATTTGCTCACTAACCTTGAAATCAGCTGTTTTCTTGAACGTAAATTGAAACACTCACTGGCAAGAGAATTTTAAAGGCAAGTTCGTATCAATTTTTAAAAGTATGAGTGTATTGGTAAAAAAGTGTGAGTGTATTAAAAATTGATAGGCAAAACTTGATCGTGTAACCCTCAAGTAAAATGAGTTTGGTTGTGCATAAGTTGGGTTGACTCCAACACGACTAGGGTTGCCATTCGTACTGATTTTACCAGTACACGTACTGGTTTTTATTTAATGTACTGGTTTATGCATAACACCCAAATCAGTACGCAAATGTACTGGTTTTTTTAAATTTTGCCTCCAAATAATTTTACTTGTTTAAAACTGGTTTACTTCCCTTATTACTTTTGATTTGTTATGAATTACCTAGTTAAAATTCAGTCTTACGTTTTATTTTTGTTTACTCTTAACTTACCATATACTTTGTATTAAAAAAAAGAAGTGTCATTATTGCATTTCAAAATTCAAAAACATAAAATTTTAAGTGGATTTAAAATTATAACCTATAACAATTTGGCTAGATAGGAGACCTCCTGAATACCCTCATTATATTGACAATAATTTGTATGAATTTAGAATTTTTTGTGCATTTACAACAAATGTGCCGATCAATGACATTACTTCTATCTATATTTAATAATTTGACGTGATGTTTTTATTATATGTATTTTGTTAAGTTCTTGCCTTAAAAAATAGAAAAATGAATAATTTTTAATGTGTAATTTTCTAAAACTAATGAATTCAATAAAATTTTGGGTAAAAACTTGTGTACTGGTTTTTTTTCGAATGTACTGGTATTTTTCTTACGATGTACTGATTTTTCTAATTTCAAAAATGGCAACCCTAAACACGACCAAACTGAGTTGAGTGGAGAACCGCAATAGGGCATAAATAAATTTTACATACCTATACATACATATTTACAATACTTAAAACTTCATTATAAATAAAATTTAAAAAGCGAAAACTGGTTAATATTTTTTTTAAATCGTTTTTAGAACATAAAAAAAAATAAAAATATTAAAAAAAAATTTTTCTTTTTAAAAAACCAAGATTCGAACCAGGGATCTCTCAGTTTCTAACACATCCTCTAGACAACTGAACCATGAAGGAACGTAAATCGCTCGAGGAGACCTATGGTTCCCGAAAGTGGGTATTTAAAAAAAAAAAATTAATTTTGGTCATAATTTTTTTGTATCTGAACCGATTTTCCAGAGTTTTTTATAAAATATGTTCTACTAAAAATATTTTAGTATATAAGTCATATCCATAGGACATATGACAGCCCTAAAATTTAGGTTTTTATAAAATTTTTAATTTCCAATCCCGCCCACATTTTGTAGGGTGGTGTGTATTGACAACCTAAATGTGTGTACCTAATTTGGAAACTTTGGCTCTTGCCGTTCTCCAGATATACAGAAAAAAGCAATAAAAATACAACAACAACAAGGGCTTTTTTGAAAAAATTAGAGGCAGTCGAGGTTTTTTGATCATATCTCAGCCATTTTTTGACCGATCTTGCTGAATTTTAATAGCACGAAATGGTGGACTATACGTGACATAAATGTAAAACAACCTAGCCGCTATCATGTCTGGAGTCTCCGGAAAACACATATCAAACGTAAGACGGACAGACGGACGGACGGACATGGTTAAATCAAGTTCTCTCATAAGGACCCAGAATATATATACTTTATAGGGTCTTAGATCAATATTGCAGAAATTACAAACGGAATGACAAACTTATATAGACCCTTTTCCACCTGAGGTGAAGGGTATAAAAACAAGTACCTAGTGTGATGGAAAATTGAAAAATAGGAAAAAAATATTAAGTGAAAAAAGTGGCGCAAACGCATAGTTTTCGAGTGGACCCCTAATGTTTTCATATACATAAATGCGCGATTTTCCACTACATTTGGTATCATTTTAACACTTTTGAATAGATCTTTCTTTATCCTCTTCAGACCGTGGGTACACATATGTGCACCTTAACTAATTGCAAGTTTTTAGGACTAGCGACATCGTGTGATCAATAGAAACAGTTTTATTACTTGCTTTAAGATACTGCGCTTCAAAACAATACCAAAAGATGGCAGGGTTTAGAAGTTTTAGCCATTATTTTTACATTTGAATTTAACAGTTTGAAAAAACCATACTGTTGGGATATTTTTCCTCAATAACTAATCGCTAAGACCTGAAGTACACATATGTGCACCTCTTTTTCTATCAGTTTAAATAAAAAAATTAAAAAAATAATTAAAACCGAAATTAAAATTACACCTCATAAGATAAAACAAATAGTTAATAAGCCCTTTACTTAATCGGTTCTGTTCAGAACTTAAGAAATTAAGAATTAACGTTGAAATTTTTCATATCTTAAGACCTGAGGTACACATATGTGTACCCTTAATTTCTAAGAATTCAAATAAAATTAAAAAAAAAAAAAAATACACTTGTCTTATTTGCTCCCCAAAAGGTGTAAATAATATATAAGAAATGTAAAAATTCAATGGGTTAATGCTCGGGTCTTAAGAGGTTATATACAAAATTTATTTAAAAATTCTTAACCCATTAAGAATCGGGATGGGTTTACGAAAATACAAGAGCATTTAGTAAGCATAATAATTACTATGGAGAAAAGTTTTAGTTAGCACAGCCGGTGTTTGTTATGCCATAGAGGAGAAAATCTTTCCGCCTGGTCGAAGACCTGCTATTCAGATAAGCTTTAGTTGGCGAAGGCAGTGTATGTTATAC
Organism: Pollenia angustigena; assembly: GCA_930367215.1. Lineage (NCBI taxonomy): Eukaryota > Metazoa > Arthropoda > Insecta > Diptera > Polleniidae > Pollenia > Pollenia angustigena. Next base: position 35,406,650 of record OV884059.1, read on the forward strand.
CATAGAGTAGAAAATCTTTGCTTTTTCACAAGAGCTTTAATATGTTCTTTCGAATTGAAAAATTATTCGATCACGACTGCCAGAATTAGCCCCCAGGCTAGGAATATCCAACTGTCAAACAATCAAAGCAGCGTTCAGTATGTATTTGGTAAACTTTATTAGAAAATATCTAAATTTAGCTAATATTTTAAACACATTAATTTGTTTATAAATAGTTGTGCAAAGACTTTTCAATTCAATTTCCTATTATGCCCTCGCTTTATTAAAACATTTAATTCGTTTAGGTGGAAAACCAATAACACCGACAGATGAACATGTGATAGGCAACGGAAAGTCACAGACCAACGGCACTGCTGGTAATGGCACAGTGGTAACAGAAGATATAACAAAATCAAATGTAAGTTAATAGTAAAAGTAGTTGTATTGTACTTATTCATATTACGTGCATACATTTTTATTATATAATTATTGTTATTAAACTTTTTTTAAAGGTATCCCAAAATCAGTCCGCACAAAATGGTACAAATGGTACTCATAGGATACCATCGTCTACGGCAACAACTGGTGGCGGAGCTGTTAAGCCAACAGAAAATAATGGTGTTACATCTTCAGCTCAAGTCTCAAAGAAAGTAGTACCTGGACCTACGTCGGCTAGTCATGTTGTTATAGACGAAAAGAAAAACAAGAAAAAGGGCTGCTGTGTTGTTCAATGAACGAGCCAATGCAGGGGCTATAATTTATGTTTGAGGCAGTTAAAAAAAGGAGACAACTAATATGATTATTATGTTGTTTTGGATGAGATGATAAAAACGAGATAAACCAAATTACAAGTATATAAATGTAAAATGAAAGTGCAGTTGCTGCTCCACATCCTCTTACTCCTCCTTGGCATGCCTAATTGTTTATGTATAGAATAAAAAAGCAAACCAACTTATATATTAATCATAATATATACATATACATACATATATTTTTTACTAAGCGTATTTATTATTTATATGTACACTATTTTGCGACTTTTATTTAAGCGACCCTAGCGATTGCAATAATAAATCAAAACACAAAAAGAAAAAAAAAACAAAAAACAAAATAAAAAATTTAAATTTAATTACAAATATTATTTTGTATGCAGTTGAAATCCATATTTACATACATGTATTCATTCAAACTATTTACTACACACTGAGCAGCTTGTTTCCTCATGATCAGTTGAGATAATTTCTTTATTTGTTTTATTTTATATATTGTATATCCATCCATCTGTGTATGTATTTTTTTTCCAAATTAAATTTATTTGTATTGATTTATTTCAATATATTTTATTCTTTTTGATTGTGTATATGTAAGTATGTTAACATACATACACTAATACTGTTAGTTATTTATTTTATATTTATTAAAGTACATCTTACCATACCCTTCCTCCCCTCCCCATTGCCACCTACCGATTCTCAAAGTTTCCGTTAATTTTACATTTTTGTTTCGAAAAGTTTATTAGGTACATTCAAATGGACAAAATTAAAAAAAAGTAAAAAAAAATACAAAACGCATTTAATAATACAAATACTTATTGCACACACTTCTACATCTACATACATACAAACCAACCAACCGACCGACCGACCGACTAAATGAAACATAAAAATACATATAAGAAAAGCATAGAAATTATCAAAAAAAAAAAAAAAGATAAGTTATATTTATTTATTTAATAAAAATGATAACGCGAAATATTCTATCTAAAACTTTCGCTAACGTCTGTGTTTAAAGCGGAAAGAAAACTAATATTTAAAAATACTAATAGGAAAACAAAATAATATCGTATTGTATTGTATGTATGTATGTACATGTGCATACTAGCACAAGCAAGTAAGCCAGCAAGCAAGCAAACAAAACAAACAAAATAGCAAAAGAAAAATATTTAAAAATTGATTAAAAAAAAATAAAAGATGTAATAAAAACCAATTCAATATTTAATATTGTAAATTTCAAATTCTATGTTAAGTTATGTATGGAAAAAAAAAAAAAAAAACATCGTAAATAAAATGAAAACAGATACTCCAAAAAGTACTCTATTAGAAAAAAAACAAATATTTTATTAATTTGTTTCGATTACATTTTAGAGCAAAGAAAACCAACTCTTTTCTTTTAACTACTCTCTTACTTGCACTGGTGCAGTTGGCTAAATTGAAATTCAAATTTTTTAATTAAAATAAGATACATATCGTCACCTTATAGACGAAATAACCTATCTGCAGTTTTCAAAAGTTTTGAGGAGAGGGAAAAAACGTTATAAAATTGGAACTGTTTACAATATTGAAACGAAAATTACATATTTTGATTAAAACTAAACCAGTACACATGTTCTGGAATTTTAGTGAGAACTTCTTGCATTGAAAAGATGTGAAACAAAATATTCCATCGTTTCTCGAAAAATGAGAAAAAAACTGTGTCTGTAACTCGTGTCGAAAACTATCAAAAGAGATCACGTCGTTACGTTATTAATGTCATAATATTCTACTCGAAGCCGAAGTGACATTTCAGACGTTGAGAACGCCAGTCACACATATCGTTGACGGCGACCAAAATTTACTAAAATTGAACATTTTTTAACGACGGCGGTTTCTATTACTTACATATAATTGTGCATCATCAGCATACAGACGAATATCGCAGTGCATTAGTTGACATGGTAAATCGTTTGCATATATTGAGAAAAGAAGTGGACCAAGAATTGATCCCTGTGGAACACCTCTTCTTACTGGTAAAAAACATGAAGTTCTATTCTTTGTCTCTACACATTGAAAACGGTCTTCCAGATAGGATGACATCAGATTAATCGATGTTGAAGAAAAATTCATAATTTTAGATAATTTCTGTTTTAATATTGTATGGTCAACCGTATCGAACGCCTTGGAGTGATCCAATAAGACTAGCATTGCCAAACGCCCGTAATCAACTTCCCTTCTTAAATCTTCAGCTACATCAGTCAATGCAGTAATGCAACTATGCTTTGCACGAAAACCAGATTGTCGATCGCTAAGTAACCGGTTATCTCTTATATATAGTGCAATTTGATTATGCAAAATTCTTTCCATAGCCTTTGATAGATAGGGTAGAATCGCTATTGGTCGAAAATCGTTGTTGGATTTTGGTATGGGCAAGACTTTTGCCTGCTTCCATCGAAAGGGAAAGGTGCTTGTTGTGATAACTTTATTAAAAATATGAGTTATCAGTGGAAGAATCGATGGAAGTAATATCTTAACAAACAACGGATGTAGACCATCAACACCCATAGCATTCGATTTTATTGAAGCACAGCTTGTGTAGACGTCAATCTGGGTAACACAGTTAAAAGAGAAATGGTTTAAATTAAGATGATTTATACGATAACCATCATAGAACTCATGATTTGCTTCTGGCATATTAATATTTACAAACTTCTCATTTATCTCATCAGGGGTTTCAATGCATTCAGTAATATTTTTGTGTTTACCAATGCCAATATCACAAATAGTCTGCCACGTTTTCTTTGTATCAATTGAATTAGCAAATTTCTCGGAATAAAAATTTGTTTTAGCTTCTCTGATCTTTTTAGTAACGATTTTTCTAGATTCACGAAAAATTTTATGAAGTCCTGTTGTTTTGTATCGTTTCCATCTGTCATGTTCGGCTATAAGCTTGCCAATCTGTGTTGTAAACCATGGCTTATGTTTATGGCCAATGGATTTTGTTCTTAATGGAACCGTTACATCAAACAGATATGTTAGATGTTTTTCTAAAAAATTCAATTGTTCATCAACTGTTAACATGTAGTAGATGCTGTTCCTATCAATTTTACGATATTCTTCCTGCAATGTTGTATAATTTAGATTTTTGAAGTCGTGGTAAGTAATTGTCTGGCTCGGAATTTTTAGTTTAATATCATATGTCATAAATATAAGATCGTGCTTAGAAAAGCAGGGTGCCGATAATCGTATATGAGTATGTTAGAAAAATTTGAAACAAAAAATAGGTCAATTAGTGTGTTTCTGGTGTTTGTGAAATGCGTGGGGGTACTAGTATTAGTAGGAACCAGTCCTATAGATTGCATGCTGTTAATAAGGCTGTATTCATTAAGCAAATTAGAGTTAAAATCCCCTGCTATTAAGATGTCGTCATAAGCTGTAGTTAGTTCTTCCAACGTTTTGACAAAATTAAGAAATTTAATATGACGACTGGGCCTATACACACTGCCAATAAGAATTCTACTGTCCTCATTGAATAACTCAATAAAGATGTATTCAACAAGGTTGATATTTTCTGACTTATGTTACTAGACACGAGTTTTTCTTCAGACTTGCATTTTATTTTGCACCTTAAACCATTTTTAACGTAGATGTCAACGCCACCGGCATAACTTTTTCTATCAGCTCTAAAAATTGTATATCCGTTTAGTGATACCAAGCTGTCGGTAATTGACGAGTCAAACCATGTTTCAGCCACAGCTATTATATCAACACCGGAACCCTAAAAAATTAGTCTTAATTCATCGATTTTGTTCCTAAGACTTTGTGCGTTAATATGGCAGATTTTGAGACCATCTCGCTGTTTGGTCAGAATTCTAACCATGTTTGCTGTTACATCTTTGAAACTGAAAAAATTGTTATTTGTGAAGATCATATAAAGATATTATCCCTAACAGCAACGCTCATAATTTTCTTGATTTTTATTAAAAAAGTATTGATAAATAACTGGAAATTAAATTTTGATTTATAGAAATACATTTTTTTCAATAAAAGAGTTATAAATTGTATAAAATAAGGTTTAACATATAGGAGCACTTTACTACATCTCACCATTACTGGCTTCGGGACGAAATAGGCGAAAAAGTTCTGATAAATCATCAATATAAATAGGTTGATCAGCGGCTGTTAACTTGACATATATGAGACCGCGCATAGAAAACGCAGCATGTAATATCCGATCTTTTCTCATTTTTATTGCTTCACGTAATATTCTGTAGTTAGCGGTAGTGAGATTCTCATTTATAAAAAATTTGGTATCAGACTGTTCAAAACCAATGTCCCTTAGGGTAAGTTCGAAGTTTTTATGAGTCTTACGAAACACAGCCAGAGATTTCAAAAAGAAGTTTTTATCGTATGGAGACATAATTTTCACGATAATAACAGCATCTTTGGAATTAGTTTTGTGTTTATTGTTCTCATTTTGAAGACGGAAAATTGATTTTATAGCAGGGGTATAAAGATTAATGGTTGAACAAATTTTACTAAAAATATCATCCAGTTTTTCATTTTCAAAAAATGATAATCGACGACTGAATTGTGTACTCTTGTGGAATAAATGAAAGAGCGTAAGAATGTGTGTGAATTTTAAGCTAGCACAATTGTGCTATGAAATTGAATGAATTTGAAATCAATGATCTACAACAGGCATTTCCAAAAATTTTTTGGTTGTGTATTAGTGAGTACCAGAGAGTAAAAAATTGAGAGAATACAGCCGAAATAAAATGTTAGTAATATATTTTATAAGTTGTATAACACAAAGGTACAAAATAAAAATTTTTTGTGTTGATAAAATATTTGTAGCAATTCTTTACCAATGCAATGTCGCTGATTTTAAAACTGCACCTTTTTTTTATTCGGAAGCTTTTTGACTCTAAATCAGGTTCAAATATCTTATAAACAATTGTAAAAAATAAAGATTTTATTGCACGCAAATCACAGCTGATAGAAAAAAGTGCAGTTTTAAAATCAGCGACATTGAATTGGTAAAGAACGGGGGCTGATTTAAAACCATGTGAGATCAGGCCATGATGGCTTTATCGCCCATTCAAATGAAAAAAAAATAAAAAGGCTTTATCTGCCTATTGAACGAGAGATAAAGCCATCATGGCCTTATCTCACGTGGTTTTAAATCACCCCCCCTAAAAACTGCTACAAATTTTCTATCAACACAAAAAATTTTTAATTTTGTTCCCTTGTGTTATACAACTTATAAAATAAAATCTTCTAAATTTATACTTTTATGGCAGTTTCGTAATAGTAGAATGCTCTTCAAATGGGATGAACTTAATTTATTACGTTAATTGGAACAAATAAATTTTAAATCCGAAAAAATTTGTTCGCATAGGTAAGTAGTGCCGAATAAAGAGAGGCACTTATGGTGTTTTCTTTTCTACAAAAAATGTGACATTTTATTTTAAAAAAATGCAGTTTGGAGTCTGTTTCTTAAAAATTTTGCTCCCGAAAAGGGTGGCTTGTTTCATTCTAAAAAACTCACCCTTTTTTGGAAGCAAAATTTGTATGAAACAGACACCAAATTGCATTTTTTTAAATAAAATGTCACACTTTTTTGTAGAAAAGAAAACACCATTAAATGAATTTTTTTTTAGTTCAGGATAGAACTCGCCATCCAAATCTTTCCAGAACTCTACAATATTATTTTCGTCTGGAGCATTTACTTCGCTCCGTAGTATGATTAGTTCTGACTGAATATCAAATTTGTAGTTGCTTACATCGCAACGAAAAGGGTTTTCGAAAAGATCTAATAGCGGATGTAAAATTACAAAATCTTGAAACCTGTCTTGAAAATTATTGAAAAGTGTTTCAAATATTTCGGCATATTCATATCTTTTGTCGATTTCGAGATTTCTATAAACAAGTGAAGTTTTTGGAAAATTGGAAAAATCACCAGTTTTAATTTGGGAACAAATTAGAAAAAGTTTTGTTTTAAAATTGTGAATGATTTTTGACAAGTCGCAAATATTGCGTTCTTTTCCTTGCAATTCCAAATTTAGTTCATTTAACATACTTGTCGTATCTGCCAAAAAAGCTAAGTCTAAAATAAAATTATTGTCTTTTAAACACTGTACTAAAACTATTTCTATTTTCTCAGTTTCTAGGAACTGAATAACTTCTTCTCTTAAATCATAAAGTCTATTCAGGCAATCACCGCGACCTAGCCACCGAAAATACAACCGTTGGCTATACAAAATTGTGTAAAGTGCGACTTTAATGTTTGTTGCTTGCAAACGAGCTTTGAAAACATTCGTATATTTTATTAAAATGTTAAAGCAAAATTATAAAACAATGAAAAAATGTGCCAAGAGCAAAATATTATTGTTATTAAGGGTATTCACGTCACAAGTTGCACCCTTGCAAAAAAGCAAAAGTGCAAAAATAAAACAACAACCACACAGACAATTAGTTGTGCGTAAATAAATGTCTTTGTGGTTGTTGTTAGATTTTTGCACTTTTCCTTTTTTGGAAGGGTGCAATTTGTGACGTGAATACCCCCATTATTCTTTGCATTTTTAATTGTTATTTAGTGTTAACATTTTTTCTCACCCCATTTTTATTCGCGAGTTAATTTGACAGTTCAAAGCGTAAATTTTTCGCAACAAAATGTTACAGACACACTTTTTCTGTAAATTGGCGAGTAATTTCCTTACGTGACAGCTAGTACTCGCCAAAAAAAGTTACAGACACAGTTTAGTGAGAAAAACAGCTGGGGGGTTATTATGTAATTCGATTCGAAACGAAAATACTTTCGAAAGAAATTTCCGTATCGAAAATGAAATGGTATTTTCTAATCCGTTCGAAAGCACCACATTTTGTATTTGTTAAAAAAAGGGAAAAACAAAGTGCTGCCAAATTTATACACAATAAATTTGACAGCTGCTGTCAATATTGACAGAACTTTTTTTGAAAAACAAGCGTTAAAAAGAAAACGTTAAATTTTCCGCAAAACGTAAATATAAATGAAAACTTCCAAACAAAATAAAATAACAAATAATTATTAATATAAAAAATAACGGTTTAAGAACATGGATTTTGTTGCATTGTGGTTGGGAGATAGCGATGAAGAAAGTGATGCAATTGCAGAAAGAGTTCAACAGAAAATAAAATTAAGATACATCCGAAATTATGAGCCTTGCTAATAGTACGTAAGAAAGATTTTTTTAATTATGAAATTTAATCATAAAAATACTACTTTTTAAGTTTCGCGAAAAACTTTCGGCTTAATAAAAATACATTTATGTATATCTACAATTGAATAAAAGGCGATTTAAAGCCACCTGAAAGATCGGCAGTCATTGCACCTTTGAAAAAATTAGCTGCCACATTAAAATGTTTGGAACAGGTTGGATACCAACATCAGATTGGCCAAGATCGTCTTGTGGGACTTTCACACCCATCAATTTCCATATGCTTATCTCAGGTATGCGAAATATTCGAACCAAATCTTTGCCCGAAGCATATTATCTTTGAAATGACTGAAGAAAAAAAAAGGACGCGAAAAGATATTTTTTTTAATTAATGTGGAATACTTGGAGTAATTGGAGCAGTAGACGGCACTCACATTCAAGCAATAAGGCCAAGTAACAATGAGCATTTATTCTTCAACCGAAAACAGACATTTAACTTTAACGTGTTGTTTATAGTCTTCCCATACCTAGTAACAAACACATTTGTAAAAATAGTTAACACAAAATCGATTAAATGAAAACTCACTTTTTTCCAATTTACTATACGGTGGACCAACCGCATATTAATCCTTTGACAGTCTTTGCCACAAATCCTTATTGTTAACGCTTATTGGAATTGTAAGAAAATTTAATGTTGAAAATTGCTAGAAGCGTGGTGAATATCGCGTTTAATACAAACTTTGCATTCAATATTTAACACGCTAAATACACATTAGTGTTGAGTGTAAAACGTAGCTATTATTTTGTTCCATTGTAATTTAGAAAAATGTATCACTTTGTAAGGGTTCGTGTAACCTAATAAATATATTACACAACTGTAATGCACCATTATTTTTTAGAAAAGAAAACACCATTAGAAAACAAACGTTTGCATGTCATTGATGTCGGAAAGATGAAGATTTATTTCCTTATAATTTTGTATTTGTTAGGATAAATTACATACTTTTTGTTTTTTCACTCTGCTGATAACTAGATTTTAATATCGCTCACACACTGGTCTGTTTGAATATTAGCGTATTTCCACAGGAATGCCATGGTTTAATTCACCTGTTGTGTTTCTATAATATGTTAATTTTTACAAAGCTCACTTTCAGTGTTTGGTTTGGTGCGATAAGTTTAGGACTGTTTTGTTTTGTTTTGTCCATTGATGACTTCAATTTCTGAACAACAAGAGGACCTATATTACAGTTGGATGTATACCAAGGGTACTAATAGGTAAATACGTTAACTACAACGGTTTTTTACTTTAAACTTGGGAAAAATTTTCAGGTTTTATTGTGCATGCCCATAATTTATCGATTTAATTAAGATTAAAATTTACAAAATTTTGATAAAAAATAAAAAAATCGATTTTAAAAGCACAATAATCGATTTCAGTATAAAATCGCATACGTAAATTCGATTGCAAAAAATAATAAAAAAAACATAATTTTTTTTTACACTTTGATTTTTTCCCCTTTTGCTAACAAAACTTCAGATTACTGTTAGTAAATGTCAAATCACTGTCCAATTTTACTGTCTGCAAAATTTGCTAGACAGTAGACAAGACAGTTGGAAAAGTGTGCATGCATTAGAGAAAAAGTTTGCATGTATTGCTATTGTCTTGCCAGTAGTGGCAAATGTAAACGCCAAGTAAATGTTAAAAAAGGTAAAGATAACTGTTAGGTTGGAACACGTCAAGCTTTCTTTTTGTATAAATTACGGGCATACATTGGATATTTATGTATGTGAACAAGTTTTTTGATATTTTGTATGAAAATATTTTAAAGATGCCCAAAAAAGGTATATAAAATGCACGTTAACAATGATTTTAAAGAATAATTACAGAAAATATGTATTTTGGGCAGTTAAGTCAAATTAATCGATTTCGGAATTTAAAAATTGCTCGATTAATCTAATAGAGGTTTTAAATTGTTCGAGCTAGTCGGATAATTCAAATAATTTTATCCAATGTTAAAATAAATACAATAAAAAAATCAAAAACTCGGCTGCAAAAATACAGTTTTTAACGCATTAAAAAGATTGAAACAAGACTAGGAAAGTAAAATTAAAACAAACTATAAGCAAAGTAAACACTTCTACGATTTAACAGTCTATAAAATGATTTGAAAGCCAAAGTTAAGTACACTTATGCTTAGTAGCGGTCGGGACCCATTATTTTTAACAGTTTATTATTTGCAACCTGTCCCGTCTGCTTAGCATAATGCGGGTATTTAATACATAGAATCCCGATAATTCGTAATCGCAAGGGACCGGCCATTTCTTTCGAATTATAGGGGTTTTCGATTTAGCGGGGTTTCGATTTAACGAGTCAAAAATAAAATAAATACGAATTAACGGGGCTTTTCAATTAATTTATCAAAACGATAAAAATAAAATATATAAAAATTATTCATGTAACAAACTGATCTTAAGAAAATAAACACACACACAAGCAAAAACCCACGCAAAAAAAATCAAATCGGTAAAAAAAAATCATTATTTCCATGTTTCTGTTGTTTTAATACGAATTATAAGTGGTAGTTAGCAAACAATTACCATTTATAAGAGGTAAAGCAGATTTTATTTGAAAAAAAAAATTACGAATTAGCGAGGGGACCAAACTGTATGGAAATTTTACGAATTAACGAGATTTTTTCAAGGAACCGACAGTTTATTACGAATTATCGGGAATTACGATTTATCGGGGTAAGAATTATCGGGATTTGACTGTATAGGCTTTTAGCTAATATTTTTTTAAATTACTTTTTTCCCCTTCACCCATTTTTCCTATGTAAATTCAGTTGTAAAAATAGTAAAAAAAAATCGGCTGTTTATTTTTAACTTTTTGGTCCCGACCTTTGTATGAGGTGAATGCAAGTTATGAAAAACTATTTAAAGAATAAAAAGAACGTGGACTTTATCCTTTAATCTATTACTAAACAGTCGTAGGCGTTTTTTAAATACGCCAAACACAATAAGGGAGAATATATGTTAATAAAATGCAAAATACTACCAGTATTTAGTGTTTATGTTTTAAATTTTTTTAAAAAAAAAAAAAAAAACTAAAAGGCGGACGGAATGGATAACATTTTTCGTATCCTCCCCAGTGATGATACAGTAGCGCCAATGTATTTATCATTTAATGCCGAAAGTGCCATGTCCAAAGTATGTTACAAACTCTATTTAGTATGAACGATTCAATAAACAAAAAAAAAATCTGGAGATAATCATTTGAACAGTACACCAAAGACTGTTTACTTTCCTCCTCAGCCTGCATATGGGTGTGAAGGAAACTACATCAGTGTCAACATTTTTATTTCAATAACAGAAGAGTAATTTCCACATACGAACATGTTGACCGAATTTTCAACAATTTTTAGTGAATGAACACAACTATTATTATTAAAAACACAACTCTGCAAAAAATCAGCAGGCGTTTCGAGCAGACCTACTAATTGGGCCATGAGTTGAGTGATATTGAAATTGTTGGAGCTACTCAGTTAATTTTTTTTAAATACCTTAGATTTTCCTGATTTTAAGCAAAGATAAGAACTCAAATTATGAAGTATATAAAAGGTATATAAAATTTGTTTGATTCCAATTGCACTCTTTTGTATTCTTTTTCGATCCACAACATGGCTGATAACTTTTATATATTTTTGTAATCTCCTTATAATTTCCTTTATTTCTATCTATAAGTTGGTTGGTTAATTTATTTTTTTAACGTATATATTATGCGCCAAAAATCCGACAATTCGTTAGGTATTCAGGACGAAAATCCAGTCAAATGGAAGATACGAGGTAATGAAGAAATTGACAGTTGGGTAAAACTGGTTACCCATAATCTGAAAATGCATGGTTTACACATTTATTTTTTCTTACGATTAATGTCAAACTAAATATGAAAATGTGCTATGGAAGTACATACCAAATTTCCAACGTTAGAATTTGACGTTTTTTATCTATAATTTGCCTCACACACACCCACACCTAAAATCACTTTTATTATGAAAGTCGACGTCGACACAAGTCGGCGACACCTGAACAGTGATTGCATTTTGTAAGTCGTTATTGACAATAATCGATTACTTTTGACAGTCAATTGATATTTTCGAAGGCGATTTTAAGTCGAAGTCAAGTAGCATTGTCCCTGTTTCAGTCGACAGGAAATTTTGCGACGACTCAAATGAAAGTTAAAGAAATTTTAAATGAAATGTAAGCATACATATTTATTAAATACTTTTTAAATAAAAAACGCACGCTGGGCACAAATTTTATTAGTAAATTTAACGCGAAAATTTCGAAAATTCGGAAAAGTTTGCTAAAATTGCGAAAATCCGCGAAAGTTTTTAATTTAAGAAAAGTTGGCGAAAATAGTGAAAATTCTCAAATATAAATTTGATTTAAAGTTTCTTAAACTATAAGGCATCGCTTTTATCGCGATAATGGCGAAAATTCTCGAAAATTGCAAACTTGAAAACAAACTCTAAAATTTCTTTGAAATCGCTAAATCGGCTTAAAAACAAAATGTTGGAAAATAACAAAAAAAAAAGTAAGAAAGTATAGTCGGTCAAGACCGACGATATGATACCTAGCACCACAGTATTCAAACACACATCATGCTTATGTGTCCATATAAATATAGATTTATCTATGCTTATAAACTTCATGAAAATCGGTTTGAAAGCTTGTGAGAGGCAGAAATTGCCCCCTACCTCCCCTTGTGGTCCTATTTTTGAAAAACTGTATAGCTAATGTGTCCATATAGAAATGGATCTATCTATGTTCTAAATTTCATTAAAATCGGTTTGAGAGGCAGAAATTGCCCCTATCTCCCCTCGTGGTCCTATTTTTTAAAAAATTCATACATTTTGTGTCCATATAGATATGGTTTTATCTATGTTTTAAATTTCATTGAAATCGTTTTGATAGTTTCTGAGAGGAAGAAATCTCCCCCTATCTTCCCTCTTATTTGCACAAGGACCAATAGGCTTGATCCTTGTGCAAATAAGAGCCTATGACCCAAATTTCATCAAATTATCTCCAAAATTGCGACCTGTTTTTTGCGCGCAAGGTTACATGGACAGCCAGCCAGCCAGCCGGACGGACATCGTTAGTTCGACTCAGGAAGTGATTCTAAGACGATCGGTATACTTTAAGGTGGGTCTAGGACCAATATTTTAAGGCGTTACACACATCAGAACAAATGCATAATACCCTCTCCACTATTGTGGTGTGGGTATAATTATAGTATAGAACTGGAATATTTAGAGGAATTCATTGTAGTTTTGAAACCTATTGCCACTGCTTTAGATTACCCTCAGGGTAACAACTGTTATTACGGAAAACTTTTGCCGACTTTAATGTCTCTTAGAACAATATTAAATCGGTTGAATGGAAACAATTTAAGACATTTAAGTCCTATTATACTACTACTTAAAGAGAGCTTGGAAAAAAGATTCGATAAGTTTTTTAAACTATCACCGGAAATAATTAGAGCTATTTTAGCCTCATCCTGGTTATAAGATCCAAAATCATGCAATTTATACTCTGTAGGAAAATTACAAAAAACTTAAAATGACACCTGGAAATATCAGAAGTAGAAGCACCAGTAAATAAGACGATGATTTTGTTGTTTTCGTAGATAGGGATGGGTGAATCTAGGACATCAAATTTGGAGTTAGAATTTGTCAGCTTCCTCAGTGACAAGAGCAAAGACATTATCACTCTTGACAGCTATCTAAATATAAAAAGAGTGTTCAAAGAATTTAATATAAGTTTGTGCTCATCAGGACCTGTAGAAAGATTATTTTCTTCAGCAGGTTTTATTTATTCTCCAACAAGAAACTGTTTATCTGATGCAACATTCAAAAATCTGATATTTATAAAAGGAAACAATTGTTTTGTTAATAAGTTTTATCTAAAGTATTTTTTTAAAAAAATGGTGCATACATGTACATGACGTGGAAGTATTTTGTATTTTAAATACATACAGATGTGTAAGTATTTTGTATTTTAAATACATAACCTGTATTTTAAATACCGCAAACCATGAATTTTGCCCAACACTGGTTATGGACCGTATATCACAAAATTGCATAACATTTTTTCTGCCAAAAGTGGTGTACCAAATTTTGTTATGATTCCGTTATTTTTACGGTTTTAGGCGTACTAAACTGTTTTCCGGGGTAGGGTTTATATGGATCCTAGGGTAAATTATGCACCGATCTTCACGAAATTTTACAGAGTCATTTCTACTCCTATTAAATTGTGACTTGCCAAAAGTTGTAATGATAGCATTATTAATTAAGATTTTAGGCGTACTATACTATTTTCCGGGAGTAGGGCTTATATGGGGCCTAGAGTAAATTATGGACGGATCTTCACGAAATTTTACAACGTGATTTCCAGTCAAATAAAACGAATTTTTGCAAAATCTTACATCATTCCGTGCATTGTTCCACCATTTATTTTAGTTTTTGTAACAATATTATCAATTTTTTTAGGTGGTGGTTCCACATTTCGATTCATAGGTCTGATCCTACATAACCGATTTTGCTGGGTTTCAATCCCAAACTGCTTAGGATAACTACAAGCAATTTGACACCAAGTTTGTTTATTTCTTTTGAGTTTTTCGAAAGTGAACGTGTTTTCAACAGATGGACAGACAGACGGACATTTCTGAATCGACTTAGAATTAATCAAGTCTTAAATGAATAATAAAAAAGTTTCACACGGAATGACAAACTTAGTATACAATCTTCACAACTAATTGTGGTGGAGGGTATAAAAATAATTGGATGGAATTATTTTGTCAAATTTTCGATAACTAGTCGACGTCAACACAACATTCCTATAAAATACCAAATTAACGTCCAAGTGATGTAGTCGTCGACTTGATGTGACAACAATTTTAAATTAATGGCGACGTCGACGACGACTTACATAATAGGGGTGATTGATAAAAAAAAGCCCCATAATTTTCAAGGAGTTGTCCCTAGAGGGATTAAATTTATGACCCACCTACATTACTTTTTAGTCCTTAACATTTTCTCAAACATACTTGCCTTTTATCTCCACCCCTTAAAAGGGCGCCCATTTAATCATTTACGGCTTGTTTTGTTAAGAAATTTAAAAAACAAAAATTTCGAAATTTTAATAATAATCAGTATTGTTAAAACGACTGCGCAGATTAAAAAAGGTTTAGCCTTACTTAAAGGTATTTTTTTTGGCTTATTCAATAAACTAAACCCTATTTGAGTTACGTACGCGAATATATGTTGCACAACCTCCCCTCCATTTTAGAAATAACGGTATATCTATCTCGAAAACAAGAGCTAACCTAAAAATCAGTTACCACTACAAAATTTAGCGTACTTGAACTAGGTTTATCCGCCGTGTGCCCCGCTTAACTGAAAAAAGTGTAAAATTCGAGCACAGTGTTATTACTCCTCTTTCTGTTGTTTATTAATTAAGAAAAAGATAAATCGATTTATGTAGTTAAAAAAATAACTAAAAAAAAACAGAGAAATACTTGTTTAGTGCAGAAAAAAGTAAGTGACGCCGTTTGGCTGGCGTGATACAAGGCCCAGATCAGATCTTTTTCATGAAAGTTGTAGTTCCCAATAAATGTAAACAAAATAAAAGATTAACAAGCTGTAAAACCGTACTTGGTGGGATATTAAAAGTTTTATGTGAATATTTTTCAATGGCCTTCAACGGATGCAGAAGTAGTAAAACGAGTGTAAGATAAAGAAAAATCATTTGAATCAAAAGATTTATATGACGATTATATTAATTAACTCCATAACAAGGTTATTTTTCTTAAAATAAATGAGAAAACACGTCAGATTTTTCTTATGCCACTCACTATTCTACTGTAGAAAAGTTCATTATGTAGGGAGATGTCCTTAATTCTGGCAACACTGAGTATTACGGCGAATACAAGTTCGAATTTACTAACTATTTCATGTTAATGCGCCATCTATATATCAGGGGATGTATCATATTGACCTTATTAAGAGTTGATTTATTGATGCATATATTAGGGCGCTTATTTTATAATGAGACTTTTTAGTTGCCATTTTGAAATTTTGATGACACTGGTATACTGCCTGTTTTTATTTTCATATATGGAGGGTTTAAAGCCAGGCCTGCCATTTTTGGCGATTTATCGGCATTTTGCCGATTTTTTGCCCCTAAATTATCAAAGAGCCGATTTGCCGATTTTTGCTCCAAAAATGCCGATTTTTTGACTAAAGCCTAGTACTCTGTTCAAATTTGTGAAAAATGTTGAGCAACATTGATTATTTCACACGAAAATTTTGACATGTATCAATGTTATCTATCATGCGAGTTTGTACAATTTGACTTTTTTATTCCTGCAAAGTATGCAACATTGTTTTGAGCTTGTAAACAAACCCCACATGTATTTTACAAAAAATAATTTAATTTAATAAAAAATTGTATAAAAAAGAAAGTTAATATGGAAAAAAACTGTTATAGGTTGTATTTTATTTTTTATTTAATAATCAGTTCATGTTTTTTTATTGTCATTAAAAAAAGTGAAATAAGTTTTTTCCAAAAGTAAAATAATCAAATGAATGAAACAATTTTATTTGCAAGTTGTATGGCAGCGCAACAATTAATAACAATTGTTAATGCCACGGAGGAAGTTTTGGATGACACTCGTCTTCCAACAAGTGTCTACCTAAAGGAAAGAAATGTAAAAGGAAGGTTTGCTTCAGACGTAAGTACATCAAATATTTTGCAAAATGTTTGCCTTTTTTGTATTTTAAACTATGAATGTGTAACTTATTTCAGTTTGAGGATATGTTAAACAACCAAAAATTGTTTAAAGAGAACTTCCACATGGATAGCTGTGCCTTTTTCGAATTGTTAAATAAAGTGGAGGAATTTCTTACACCAAAAAGAAATACTCATCCTACTGATGGTATTTCTCCAAAGCAGAAATTGGCAATAGTACTAGAGTAAGTGTTAAGCTATTTGAAAACGCTTATATGTATGTACGTTTACTGATTATTTACTAACAATATATTTACAGATATTTAGCATGCTGGACGTTGCAGCGCCACATTGCAAGTTGCTACCGAATTAGCAAGCAGAAATTTGGCGTAATAATTGATGAAGTATGTAATGCTTTGTGTAGGGCCTTACATGATGAAATATCACCATTGATAGAGGAAGAATTTGTGCGTATTTCTAATACGTACAAAAAGTGGAATTTTCCAAATTGTGTAGGATCAATCGATGGTAAACATGTAGCAGTGAAATGTCCCCCAAATTCTGGAAGCCTTTTTTATAATTACAAGGTAATTTATTTGTTAATTGTTTTAATACTCAATCTATCTTTAATATCTTTTCATAAACTTGCAGGGTTTTTTTAGCATAGTGCTTATGGCAGCAGCTGATGGAGACTATCGTTTCACTTACGTAGATGTTGGTGCTTATGGAAGTGAAGGTGATGCCAATATATTTGATAAGTGTACCCTTGGAACAGCCATTAGGCAAAATAAATTAATCTTTCCGTCAGTATCTGCCAACAAAACACCTTTCGTTTTCTTAGCTGATGATGCTTTTCCCCTTAACCGTCGTATAATGAAACCCTTTAAGCCAAAAGCTGGTAACTCACTTGAAGATATTGAAAATATCTTTAACTACAGGCTGAGCAGGGCGAGACGATGTGTGGAAAACGCGTTTGGTTTGATGTGCTCTAAATTTTTTTGTCTCTCCCGAAAAATGTTTTGCGGTCCCGATCGAGCTAATAAAATTATTAATACGTGCGTTTATCTTCATAACTATCTCATTCGGACCCGAAAAGAAAGTTATTCGCCAGCAAAATTTGCTGATTATTTTAGTGAATCTGGCGTTTTCGTCGCGGGAAAATTTCGTGATAGTTTGCCTGCTAATTCCTTGTTTTCTTCTAATATTGAAAACGCCCACATGGGTAGACAAGCCGAATCAGGTCGTGTTACACGAAGTAAGATTGCTTCATATTTTATATCCGATGAGGGATCTATACCTTGGCAAAAAAAATATGCCTTTTTAGAAAACTCTTAATACTAATTAAATTAAATAAATATTTTACTTTTAAAAATAATATTTGTAACTACCCAGCTAACATTCTGTGTTATAATCTTATCATTTAGGAATCGGCTTCAAGAGCAAAATAAATGTTTCTATTATTATTTTTTTTATTTGGCAAAAACAAAAACTCAAAATATTTAAAAAAACCTTTTTTTTACATATCAATGAATTATATATGAATCCTTTTTCTATCGCTCAAGTGATAAATCACTTGAAAAGACTTATTTAGGTGATTGCAACAAAAAAACAATCACCAAAATGCTAGCTGGGAAATAGTAAAAAACAATTTATTCCGAATGATATTCAGCCTTATTTCGGTTCTCGATGTCGAAAACGACTCAGTAGTAGATTAAAGAAAAAAACAACACATGTTGACTTGACCCCACCTTCTAGTCAATTCGCCTTGTTATTTAATCTACTACAAAATTCGACTTACGGTGTTACCGACATCGAGAACCGAAATAAGGCCGATTATCTTCCAATATATTTAAGGTATATACATACGTATGTATGTTTAAAATATATATATTATTAAATATCTACTTATTTATCTAATTAAAAAAAGAAATAAAAAAAAAAAAATAACAGTTGTTAAAAAAATTCCAATAAAAACGCCTTTTTTCTAAAAATTTGTAATTCATTTTTTATTTTAATAATTTTTAATTTATATGTATGTATGTATGTATACATTTGCATACATTCATATAATAATGCACTTCATTAAAAGGAACAACAAAATAAATAACTAGAACACAGAAAGTTTTGTACTGTTAAAACTAAAAATATAAAAAATCTTAGGCTATTATAAAATAAATTCATGTTTGTGTACTTGTTTCAGCCTTTTGAATAACTAAATGCCGTGTGCGGCCAGTCTTTTTTTTAATCATAAAAATTACTCCACTATTTAAAAATCAAATACATATTAGAATAACATTGACGAATAGAGAAATAAAAACTTTTACTTAAATATTAATATATCGTCACACAAAGTGAAAAAAAGCCCAATATAATTTTCAAGAATTTCTTAAGACAAATTAAAAACTTAATAAATAATTATAGTGCTTCAATAGCAAATCGAAGTAAAAAAGAAAAAAGTAATTCATAAGTATGAAGAGTTTTGTTAAACAAAAGTGTGGGGTACTTGACATTAAAATATAGTTGGCGCGTTTAACTGATTGATAAATAAATAGAAAAGGTAGATAGATAGAAAGATATGCAGATAGATAGATTAGTCGATAGATAGATAGATATACAGATAGATAAATACATCTAAACACATACATCTTAGCATAAATACAGGTGAAGCTAATAAAAGCAAACTATTACGATAACAACAACTCTTATTCACCCTTATTATGTAAGTCGACGGCGTCATGAAGTCACGTCGACGGCTTAAAGTAGGTATTTACTTCGTCGTTATCGATAACAATTGACATATATTGGCAGTTAGTTGCAATTTTTTACGGCGTTTTTAAGGCGCCGTCGGGTTAAAGCGACTTCGTTTTTGTCGACACATTTTTTGACAACGACTCGAACAAAAATAGTCATTAGTTGCCGTTACATAGAAAAATTAAAAACGATGGAAAAAAAGATAAAAATAACAAGTTTAAAACAATTTGAAACATTAATTTCGGAACTTGAAAATAAACCTAGCCTAGCGAAAGGGTTTCATCGAGGTTCAACTCCAAGCAATTTTAAGCAAGACTGGGCGGACATAACGTTAAAATTAAACTCTGTTGGACCACCTATAAGAGATAGTGATGGTTGGCAAAAGGTAAGATTAATTTAAAAATATAAAATATACGTTTATAAATGAGTAATACATAAATATGTATGTACTTATATTTTTAGGTATGGAGGGATTTTAAATGTAAATTAAAAAAGAAGTTAGTGCTCAACAAAGCGGAAGTAAATGCAACTGGCGGTGGCAGGTTTAAACAATTAATGCTCTCGCCTTTGGAAGAAGCTGCTGCCAATTTAATGCAATTCCAAAAACAATTAAATCCTGAAGGAGAATTGCAAGGGTTTCCGTTGGTTGTTGTGGATGAAATCGCGACAGATGCTTGTGACCTCAACCTGGTAATGCTGGAAGATGACGAAACTTCTGCAACTTTAATTCAAAAACCAGAGTCTTCCAGCAAACGTAAAAGAAATGAAACCCGTAAGAGTGATGAGCGAAATGAATTGTTGGAAAACCACAATGCCATGCAGAAAGAAGGCTTCAAAGAAATAGCTAATACAATGATAGGAATTAAAAATGTATTAAAAGAAACCAACCGATACCAGCGAAAACTGTGGGAAGTTGAAGAAAAAAAATTAAAGATTATGGAAAAGCAACATCGAAGAGAAGAACAACTTTTTGAAACGGAAATAAAATTAAAAAAAATAAAAATGGAAATAAAATGTAAAGAGTTGGAAATTCTTAAAAAATGTCAGGACTAACAAGTATTTTGATTTTAGGCTTAATGTATTCGTGCTTTAACATTTTTAAAAGAAAATGAACTGCTATTTTGTTATAGTTACATATGTATGTATATAGTTTTATAATTTAATACAATAAAATGAAGTAAAAGACTGAATTTAAATTACAAAAAACTAAGTTTTATTTGTTCTCTTATTTCCACAGCTTCAGAACTTTCAGAACTTTCAAAGTTGTCATTAGAAGTTACATTATTATTTATTTGTGTATCAAAATTTTCAATTAAACTGTTATATTCAACACATACATTATGTAAGGCAGCACAAACGTTTACGATTTTGGTTGCTTTTTTAGGGCTGTAATGTAGTTGTCGGGCTCCTAATAAGCAACGAAATCGGTTTTTAAGGACCCCAATCGTTCGTTCTATTATGTTTCGTGCTTTAGCATGTTTGGTGTTGAACGTTGCTTCAGGACTTCTGTCTGCGGCGGACCGATAAGGAGTCATTAAATAGGGCTCAAGGGGATAGCCAGCATCACCTACAAGAAAATTGTTTTGGTTTTGAAATAAATCTAAAAACAATTAGTATTACTACCTAATAGCCAACAATTTCTATCACCACCTTCGTAGCGTTGGCGTAAATTTTGTTTAACTACGCTAATGTTCCAAATGAGAGAGTCATGAGATGAGCCCGGATACCGAGCATCTACAAATCTAATTTTCATTTTGTGATCGCAAATCTAAAAATAAAATACGGAGAATTATATACATATTAAAAAGAAAAAATATATAACTTTATCTTACAATCATAGCATTGAGACTAAAATATCCTTTCCTATTATAATAAACACTTTGATCTTCCTTCGGAGGAGCCAAAATCTTTATGTGGGTCCCATCTATGCACCCAATAACTCCAGGAAATCCTGTTTTTTCAAAAAAGTACAATTTAGATTCCATTTTTTCTTCATCTGTCATTTCAAACTTAATAAATTGTGGACATATGACATTTTGCAATACATTAAGAGTCTCTTCCAAAATTAGAGACACGGAAGATTGTGACAATCCAAGGTTAAAATCATTTCCAACACTTGACTGATACGAGCCTTGTGCCAAGAAACGTAATGTTGTTGCCAGCTTTAACGTGGTCGGAATGAATGTTGATCTCACACACCGCTTCATCGAAGGCTCTATCTTGTCCAATACGAATTTAAATGCGCTTTTGTTAAGACGATAATATTCAACAAACCTTTAATGAAGTATACATTTTTTAAATAAGTATTCATAAGTTTTTACCAATTATGTTTTTAAACGTACCTGGCGTCCGGCAATTTGAAAATGTCCGATCTTTGTCTTATGACTCGTCTTTGAATCTTGAGATTTTTTTTGTTTTCTTCATCACACGAACTTTCATCAGAATCCGACATAAAATACATTTTTATATTGCAATATACAACTTTTGAAGAAATAAAAAAATATAACATCTGTCACCAGTTAAATAGGGATGATATTTATTTATTTTGAAAAATCGATAACTTGTCGACATCAACGCAACGCTCTTAGAAAATACCGATGTAGCGTTGTTGTGATGTCGATGTCGACTAAAAGTGACAATGACTTCAAAGTAATGACGACGTCGACGTCGACTTACATAATAGGGGTGATTATGAATAGAACCATAAATCGTTCTTCTAACTACAATAAGCTGGATACACACTATCCAATGCATTTACAGTACAATCTACATCGATGCAATCACAAAATATCAATTTAGAAATTATATTTTGATGTTGATGAAATCTCGGATGCAATCCGAAATGAGATCATAAACACAAATACAAATGATGCGATCTACAATAAAATTTGCCAGATTGCGTAAATGCATTGCATAGTGTGTACCCAGCATTACTAAGCATTTTATTAAGTTTTTTATACCCCTTAAAAATTATTTAAAATTATGTTAGGCCTTCTTGCATTTATTATGCCGGTATGTACATAGTTATGTCCTTATTACATAACATCAATTAGCTTTTGAGCAGAGATCTCTTCATGGAGCATGACAATAATTTTTGATTGGACATCTTCTGCCACCTCTTTAGGTAATTTTAACATCAAATAATCGAGATAATTAAGAAACGGGGCATGACATTATTTTCATTTTGTTTTTTAGTCATATCCACTAATGTGGTCATGACATCAGCCACCTTTGAAACACCTGCTCTCATTTCATTCAGATATACATTTTTCGAAGAAACTGTAGCATTTTTCTATTAAAAAAACAATTTTAGTATATGGAACATAAAAATGGGTGTCTACTCACTTAAGAATAAGTAGGTTTTTTCGGCTCCGGTGGAGTAGTAGGCATCATATCCAAATCAATGCAAATATCTTGCGCCGACTGGAAATCTGGAGAGCACAGCACCTCTGAGCAAGTAGTTCTAAAAACATTTTCATCACTAAGGTAACTTATATATAAAAAAAAAAACAATAATATAGTTACGTTCTAAGCTCCGACGCGTCCGTCAGAAATTCCAACTCCTCAGAAAACTCCCATGGATCGTGAGATTCGTCTGACAAAAACTCTAGGTCGCATCCGCTACCAGATTTTTTTGACGCTTTCCGCTTGTAGTACCGCTTGCTGTCCAGAATGCTCCTCCAATTTTGCTTACATGCTTCATCTTCACAGTACATACATACATATTTTATTAATATTGGAGATCTTAGTTCATATATTCATAAAGTATGTGTCACAAAACTTACCAGGTTTTCCAGTTTCTTTGGCAATTTCCCTCCACGATGATGTTATGGCGTTGCGGTTACAATGTAACTTATGGGACTTATCCCATATATTTTGTCTCTTTCGTACTGCCGATATGAGCAGGCGCTTTTCTGTGTCGCTAAATTTAATTTTTTCCTGGCCATTTTTTATTTTATTTGCACAATTAACACTTTTTATCATTTTTGTCTGCAACTGACTTAAAATTTAAACTACAATGACAAATAAAATATGAACAGCTGTTGTGTACAATTTCGCGCGAAATAAGTGCTGCTTATATTGTTTCACAGTTGGAAAAAATGTTGCCATACTAATTTTTTGGTTGAAAATACATGTTGCCAGAAACATTTCGCAACTTTTCACAAAATGAACAGAGTACAACTTCAGCACCATTACTTCGTATTTATTTCACACCATTTTTTTTTATATGGGATTTTGACAGCATTTCGCACGAAATGATGAACAGAGTACCAGCCTTTACACGTAAAAGGCGATTACAGTGTTTGTAATGTGTGTTGGGTTAATACATTTTTATTTGAAAAATATTCCACTATGAAGAATTAAAGGCTAAAGTTAAAAAAGAAATAATTTTTTAAACCTAAAATAATTCAGTTAAAACTTCTTTTTCTATTAGGAAAATATAAAACACTTTATATTTGTGTTTGAAAATGGATAGATAAATACTTACAAAAGAATAAATTTATATTCACTATCAATGAATATAATTTAAATAATAATTACTTTGATAATTAAATAATTTTTTTTTTAAGATGATAACGCAATTGAGGAAGATGTTAGTACATAAATTAAATAGCCAATTCTTATGTAAGGAAAATTAAATAAATTTGCAAACTTTTTGGCAAAAAATTTCAGATTTATAACGTGAACATTTTATGGCAGCATTTGGTACAATTTTTGGTCCTTCCGCATTCTTCCGCAAATGTGGAAAGAATTTTTTAATGTAACAGAGTTTTGATGTTCACTGGAAAATTTATCTTTGCAAGTTATTCGTTTTTTAAAGATTATTTAAAAATTAATAATTTAAACTGTTTTGATATTAATTTTAAAACGGATTTAATAAAAATGTCAAACTCAAATATTTGTATATGGAATATACTTAAAACTTTATATTTAACTACAATTTCTTTGTAAAACTTTTATTTTGATTAATTCTTTTGAAATTTCATAAGTTATAAACATTAGATAATTCTGAATTGTTCTTATTTGTAAGTAAGAATAGGTTTTATTGTATTTAAAATAGGTATTTTTAATTGGCCGATTTTTTGCCGATTTTTTTTATATTAAAGTGCCGATAATGCCGGTTTTTTTTTTAAAATATGCCGATTTTTTATCAAAATTATCTGGCACCCCTGTTCAAAGCTGAACCGAACCAAGTCATAAAATAAAATGCATTTTTGTATTTCAAAACTGGTGCGAAATTCTTCGCAAAGTTTAACTCTATCGAGTTCTGTAACGGACTAAATCAAAGTTTTTCGTTCCAAACGTAACGGTAATAAACCCATGTCAATGGCTCCTGAAATTAATGGAAATTCACTTACTCAAACTCAAAATATTATCGAATTTTCATTTTTGACTTGGTTCGCTTCAGCTCTGAGAACTCCATATGTACATAGCATTAGGCAGGAGTTTCGGGTGCGAGCAGCGTTGCCAGAAGGTTTGGAAGGAAAATCTTAATTTGGCGAAAAAAATCTTATTTTGAAGAGAAAAATCTTAAAATTTTTTTAATTCAACATTTTATTAAAGGTACAAAAAGTAGTAACGATTAATAATAAATAAAAGATTTCTTAAAACTATTAAAAGTGAAATACATGTAAACATACATATGTACGTGTGTAGATATCTGTAAAGTAATCGTCGTATTTATAAAATTAACAAAAAATAGAGACAAAAAAAAGGTAAAAATAATCCAATTTAGTAGTATGTACATTAGGGTGGCCGTTATTTTCTTTTTTTTGATTTCTTATATTCTCCCCCCCCAAATCGGTTCAGTTTTATGTAAAAAAAAATACAAAAAAATTTCGTAGCGATAAGTTGTGTTTTAGGGGGGGCGTCCGCCCCTCAAAGTTTGCCATCAAGCCATTTATTCAAATGTAATTTGTTTGCATATGACTATTTCTTAAAAACAACATTTTACAAGAATATGATATATGGCAATATTTTAGCTCTTCTAGTCAACAACATTAGCCTCGAAGAAAGTTTTTTGCTAAAATTAATATTTAAGAAAATAATTAAGAAAATAACAACAAAATTCCAAACATTTTATATACGTTTTATATATATAAAAGAGGGATTTAATGTCAAGTGAACTAATTTTGAAATCGATGTCTTTCGATTTGGATGAAATTTGAACCAACGTTAGTCCTATTGAATACAGTATTTATCGGATATAAGAACATCTCATATAAGAACAAAACGCTTATAAGAAACCTTTTCAAAAACACCATGTCTTTTTTGTGATTTTTCTAACAAAAAAGGTTTCATATAAGAAAAACGCTTATAAGAAAAAAACTGATAAAAGAACATTTTTCTTAAACACCAAAATTACAAAATGTATAGAAAAACAATTTATATAAGAAACTTCCAACGGCAACACAGAATTTATGTAGTTTGCATGGACAACTCTGTTTTCTGACAGTTTAACAACAAGAACAAAGTTTTTTTTTACTTTTAGTTTTAGATAAGCGAGCTGGTATTCATGAGAAGCTTTGTGTTTTTTGTCAATAAAAACAAAAGTTAAAATTTTAATAGAAATATAAAACGGTATAAAAAGAAACGAAATTGCAAAAAAATGTAATATTGGACTTTCAACGTTATCTAAAATAGTTGAAAACTCAAAAGACATAGACAATAATTATTTAAAAGTTAAAAACGTTAACATGGGGTCTTCACCTGACAATTTTTTTTCATACCAAACGTCAAAGTTTGACGTTTATTATAACAAAAAATTGTCAGGCGAAGACCCTATGTAACAAAAAAAAAAAAGAGACAGAAAACCAAAATATGAAAGTCTTATGGCCATATCTACTTATATAAGAAATAAGTTTCTTATATAAAATAGTTGTATATAAGAAAGAAACGCTTATAAGAAACTTTTTTCCTGGATTTTTTAAGTTTCTTATATCCGATAAATACTGTAGTAATTTAGACACAAATTTTCAACAAGATCGGTCAAAAAGTTTCTGAGTTTGGGGGGGTCAAAGTTTGAAATTTTGGCCATATAGGTGTTCTTTCACATCCATGTAACTTATTACCAATTGGGGTTAGCAAAATTTGTCCCAAGCAGCTTAGATAGCTATTTGGTCAATCTTTAAAAAAAAAAATTTTTTGTTTTTTTTTTGAATTTTTTAAAATTTTTTTTTTAAATTTACAACTTGGCAAAAAAAAAAAAAAAAAAAGTTTTAAATATAAAAAAAATATGTTAAAAAATTTTTTAAAAAAACCAAAAAATTTTTTTTAATTTTTCCTAAATTAATTTTCCAATTTAAAAAAATTTTTAAATTATTTACGGCTAATTTTACCAAGTTCAGCTATAATTAACTATACTTAAACAATAGGTTTTTTGTCTTTTATAATGAAAGTTAATTAAACCTGAACTTGGTGAAATTGGCCATTAATCTATAAAATCCAAAACAAAAAAATAGTTTGGATTATTTTTATTTCACAAAATCTGGAAATATTTAAAATCAAGTGCAATTGAAAACGATGAATATTTTCAATAAAATTTTTGTAAAAATTAACTTATCTTTTTCTTATTTCAGTAGTTTAGGTAAAGAAAAGTGGTCCTCAAACGTATTAGGTATTTTTAAAAATTTTTAACACGGAGAATTTTCCAAATTTTTTTGTTTTCAATTTCACGTGAATTCGATTTCCAGAACATGCCCGAAAATTAAAAAAAGTTCTAAATTTAGATTTTATTTTCGTCTTTCTCAGGTGTGGAAAAGGAAAGACT
Source organism: Pollenia angustigena (assembly GCA_930367215.1). Classification (NCBI taxonomy): domain Eukaryota; kingdom Metazoa; phylum Arthropoda; class Insecta; order Diptera; family Polleniidae; genus Pollenia; species Pollenia angustigena. Next base: position 35,433,889 of record OV884059.1, read on the forward strand.
ATTGGAAGAGGTAGCCATAAAATCATAACAACATGAAAATATACCTCCGCTACGAGCCACCCATTATAATTTAGATTTCTACTGTGTATTTATGAGAAAACAATGACCACAGCGTTAAAACCCTTATTATTTTAGAACTTTTTTTTAACACAACATAATTTTTGTAAGCCAGTACTTGTAAATATAGATTGAGCACAAAACAGTACAAAAAACTGTACAAAGTGTAAAAAACAGTACATTTGCGTACTGTTTTAGGAGTTGTGCATAAAACAGTACAATTGCAAAAAATCAGTACATGTACTGCTTAAAACAGTACGTATGGCAACCCTAAGCTTAAGGCACCAGTAGGAAGAGCAAAGGGCAATTGAGTGACAAATACATTTAACAACAAATAAATTTGGAATTTCGTTCTTTAATAATCTGGCAACAGAATGATTCTGGCCTGTCATATTTGGGGCACCATCTGTTGCGAATCCTATTAAATTTTGTTGGTAAAATATATTGTACTTTTCAAAATAAGCTTTTATTTGTTTAAATATTGTTAACGCGTCACAACTGTCCACCTCAATTAAGCCAAAAAAAATATCTTGTAAAGTACAATTAATAGCTACCCGGATTACTAAACAAAGCGATTTTTTGTAACCTACATACATATATCAGTAGACTCATCTATGTACAATGCAAATTGTTGATGGCGTAGTATATTACAAACAAACTCAAATTGTGTCCGGCCTAAAACATTTTTAACCAGGCATGTAGTTTTGTTCTGCCACATATAAGATTTGGTGTTACCTTAGAATCGGGAACTGAAGATTTCTTCTATAAAAGCACTTAAATGGAGCTCTAGGGTTTGTACACTTCTTATTTCTGCAGCTTTACTCTCAAACTGCTTTTCAATTTTGGTTTGGCCACCACTAATACAATTTGCCCTTTTTTTATGCTTTTGAGTTGATTGATGCTTTAATAAATCCGATTTACCTCCAGTTACTTTGAGAATCGAATCACATATTGTCCAAACATTTCCTCCTCGCCTAATGAGTTCACTTTTGTCGATAACCATTTATTAAAGATTTTCATCCATGCATGGTTTACTTTTTGCCTTTTTGCTTGGAAGTCTAAAATTTAGAATTTATTAACTAATGTAAGCTAATAATAGGACAATTATTGTTTGTTTTTTCTTACCAACTCATCTTCAACCAAAATTTCTTCGTTTTCAGCTTCACGGGTGTTATTGTTTCTTATTTAAATTAAGAGGTTCCATTAAAAATTATTAAATAAAATACATGCATATGTATACATACAGTATGTTCGTATGTTTGGGAAAATATTAATTTATAAAAAATTAGATTAATAGTGTATTAAAAAGAACTTCAAAACTCTTGCGTTTTCAATTTTCAGAACACCCCTGATAATATTATACATACATATAAACCTGGGGCAGTATCGTTCTCTTCTATAGCGATGTTATGAAGAACAGCTAAAGCTACAATGACTATCTTTACGTTAGAAAAAGTAACGGTCATACCATCTAACAAACAGCGAAATCTTTGCTTCCAACATCGCTCCACAGGATTTCGTGGTGCAATGTGAGCAATGTTGTATTTAACATCCTTTTCATTTTTAGGTCGCTGCAGCGGAGTAAATAAATGGGGCGTTAGTTTATAGCCTGAATCACCAAAAAGCCGGCCTCTAAATTCATTCTTTTCAAATCGCTCTTTTACTTTAGATTCATTGAAAATGCGGCAGTCATGTGTACTGCCCCTCCATCTTGCCACTATGTCTAAAATTCTAAGTTGGGCGTCGCAAACCACCTACATAGTACATCATAATTAAATTAAATTATGTATATATTACATTTATATATATATTCCTATTTATATAAAATTGTGCTAAGTCACCTCCAATATTTTTTAATTTTGATGTGGGTTCCATCTATAGCCCCAATAATTCCAGGGAAGTTCCTGATTTCCCTAAACTGTTTTGCTATTTTCACATCTTCTTCAACAGATGATGGCATTTTAATGTAGTCTTTTCCGTACTTAGCCAAGGCACGAGAAGCTTTTGCACAAATCCTGCTTACCGTTGGTTGTGCAAGACCATGAAGGTCTCCAGCATCATCTCGAAACTAGAAAAGGTTTTGTGTCTACGGTAAAATTACTTTCATAGAATACATAACATACCTCTCTTCGTCCCCAACAGCGTAAAGCTACTAAAACCTGAAGTTCTCGTGAAGTTCCGCATCTTCTACGTTCTACAGATATATCCGTTTTGATCAAATTAACTATTTTTCTTACCGTTTGTTTATTAAAACGGTATAACTGTTTAAATTGGTTGTCCGGAAGAGAGACCAGCCTCTTTTCATAAATTTTAGTTTGACGATAGTTTGAAATTTGGGCAATAGTTTCTATTAGAAACAAATTGCAATTATATTATACAATTATAAAAATAACAATGGTTCTTACCAATTCGTTTGATCGTATATAGCGCGTCCATTATTAAAAAAAAAATCAACAAAATTTTAGAAGAACTTAATTTGTTCGTCAAAATCTTCAAAATTACAATCAACACAAAGTAAAAATTTCATTTTAAAATAGGTTTAAACAAGGGTCGAACCTAATTTAAAATTTGTTGGTTTGCACAAGCCCAATGTGCACAAAAACGGATGCGGATCCGTTATGGACCCGTTCCGGATCCGTAAAAAAGTTAGAAACGGAATCAGTGCAATCACGAATTTACGGATCCGTTTCTGACTCGTTACGGATCCGTAAAAAAGTTAGAAACGGAATCAGTGTAATCGCGATTTGACTGATCCGTTTCTGTCCCGTTTCGGATCCGTAAAAAAGTTAAAAACAAACTTTTTTTAATATTCTATGAATTGTTTTTAATGTATTTTACTTTTATATGTTAATTTTAAATGAACTCACTGAATTGTTTTTACTTTACTATCAAATGACTGTGAATTTAATAATAATAATAAAAAAAAAATTAAAACAAAAAATTCATCACAATATTAAATCTTTTTTATTAAAAACACACAGTGGATTCCGTTTTATTAAAATACACGGGTCCGCAACGGATCCTAATATGATGTCCGTAACGAGTCCGTAACGGTCCAAAAAAACGGACATAAAATCCGTTTTTGAATCCGTTTTTTCGAGAGGAATTTCTCCCGCTTGCGGATCCGTAACGGATCAGTAACGGATTCCGTTACGGATAGAAAATACGAAGATGCGGATCCGTTACGGATCCGAAACGGATCCGTTTGGCACACTGGGAGGTTTATGAATACGGCTGTAAATGTATATTAAGATTTTCAAAAGAAACGTGCTTGTATATGTTTATGCAAATTCTTTAAAAATTTAAATATTTTAGCTTTATAACTAATTTAGAATTATAAACATAGGTTGTTATCTTCACGGTGTTCTAAAAATCGCCATTTCCGGTTGTTCTAAAAACATGGTAACACCTATGTCAAATGAAAAACACTCATTTATTTTACTTTGTTTTTATCGGTAAGAGAGGATTTTTCTACTCTCTTCAAATTGAGTGAAAAAAAAATTTGTTTGTTGTTATCTACTTTGTTATGTTCACGGCGATCAAAATATTACCATAATATTGAACGATTTGAACCAGAGTTGTTACAGTACAAAAAGGGTTAATTTTTCAGTATGTATACATAAATAAAAAAAAAAAATGATTGTACATCAAAAATAATAATAACGATTTTTGCAAAAATTTATTATATAAATGGCAAAATAAGTAAAAAATGAAGATATTGCAAAAATAACTAAAAAAAAGCCGATATTGCAAAAATAACTATAAAAGCCGATATTGCCAAAAAAAAAAGCCCTAACAAATATAGCTAATTTTCTTTGTTTTTTTAATTCGGAATTTGTGTTCAATTAAAGTCATTCTATCTGTACTGAAATTCTGTAACATTTTAACGACAAAAAATTGTCGTTAAGTAGTCAAAATTCGTTAGCTAACGAAAATTGTCGTTAAGAGCTATTCTGTAATGAAATTTTAACAATTTTTATCGGCAAAAAATGTCGGTATCTAACGACACAAAAAAAGTTCTTGTTAAATAATAACGACAATAAATGTACTGTTAACAGATTAAAAATATAGAGGAAGTAGCCAATTTTTAACACAAAAAAAGTAAGAAAGTATAGTCGATCAAGTCCGACTCTACATTGCAGTATTTGGGCGATCATGTTTTCGCCAAAAAGAGTATGTTGTGAGGTTAATATTCACATAAGACCTTTTTGTGCCAAATATTATCTAAGTAACTACTACCATTATTAGTGTATTCGTATGGGAGCTGTGGTCAAATATGGACCGATTCTAAAAAAATTTGTTCTGGTGATTTATGTAGGTTACGACAAAATATTTTTGGATCTTATTCAACTCAAATGTCTATAAAATAAGATGGCTATTAATAGGCACAAACCCCTATTCCGGAAAAAAGTTTTCATGTGGGCTAAAAATTAAATAAATGCTTCTCACCATTATAAAAAGGTTTCGACCTTGTGACAATAAACGCATATGTGCCAAACTTTATAAAATTATTTTTAAAATTGCGACCTGTAATTTGCGCACAAGATTATCTTGTACAGACAACCAGCCATCCTGATAGAAGGACGGGCTTCGTTAAATGGATTCTGACATTGATTCTGAGTTAATCGATATACTAAAAGGCAGGCCCAGAACCTTTATTTAAATGTGTTACACACATTCGTACAAACACATAATATCCTCTTCACATACAGTAGTGTAGGTATAAAAAGTAAGAGCAGAATGTTGTGCTACAGTGGCTCAGTCACCTGGAAATTTTTCCCCTTTGTATAAAAAGATTTAAAACCAACATATTTGTTTAGAAATATAATCAATATTTACACGTTTTCAAATTTTTTTTTGTATTTTTTATTAATTTTAAAAAATTTTTACTTTGACGTTCTTATATTTTTACCGATATTTGTCGTCAATATTTCTAAACAAAAATATTTGTTTATTTAAAATACAGAATAACAAATTCGTTAAAGTAACCGAGATTTCTCGTTAATTAACGATATCGGTAGTTTTATTCAAAAAGTTACAGAATTGAGGTACTGGTAAACCAAAAAATAAGCATTTGCTTTCTTTTTTGGTTGCCCTAATTTTTTTATTTTTTTTTTAAATTTATTTTTATTATTGAATCTTTCTTATCGAAATTTACAATATGTATTCAAATCTTAATTCTACTTGTTGTTTATTAGTTGTTACCAGTGTAACCACTAACTGCTGTATTCAAATTTTAAAAATGTCTTCTAGTTAGGCTCAAAGTATCGGTTCTTTTTAGCCTCTGGTAACCTTCGAACTGAAGCAGACCCCGAGCGAGGTAGTTAGGGTGGGCCATTAGTTTATCGATGTAACTTATTGAATATTTTTTAATTTCCTCCTGGATAGTGGGGACGTTGAGATCTCTGTGGATAATATCATTACGTATATACCATGGGGCGCAGACAATTTGTCGTAATATTCTAGACTGTCTTCTTTGAAGCTTTTGGATGTTAGAAGCGCATGCACTACCCCATAATTGGATGCCATATGTCCATATTGGTTTTATGATGGACTTGTATAAGAGAATTTTGTTGTCTAAGGACAAGTTTGAGTTTCGACCGAGAAGCCAATGTAGTTGAGCTGCTTTAAGTTTCATAGCCGTTATTTTCGCTTCAATATGACGCGACCAGGTCAAGCGTCTATCTATATGAATTCCCAAGTACTTAAAATGGTTTTCTACCGGAACAGTGATGTTATATATTTTTACAGCTGGGCACGTTTGTCTTCTGAGCGTGAAAGTTACGTGAGCACATTAAGCCGGGTTAACCTTTATTCTCCATTTTTCTAGCCAGGCCTCTAGTTCATTGATGTGGGACTGCAGATTTTGCGATGCGACTTTTGGGTCATGGTTAACGCTAATAAATGCTGTGTCGTCTGCAAATGTAGAGGTATGCGTGCTCAGGTTTGTTGGCATATCCGCTGTGTATATTATATATAGAAGCGGTCCTAATATGCTGCCTTGGGGAACACCAGCAGTAATTTTCTTGAGGGGGGGAATATTTATCTTGCGACCTTACTATGAATGTTCTGCCTGTTAGATAGCTCTCCAGAAGCTTGTGAGTGTTTTTGAGGAAGCATTCGTGTTATTTTGATGAGTAGCCCATCATGCCAAACTTTGTCAAATGCTTGGGAAATGTCCATAAACAGGGCTGAGCAGTATTGCTTTTTCTCAAACGCAGATCTAATAAGGGTGACAATTATATGCACTTGTTCTATTGTACCATGTTTCGCTCTGAATCCGAACTGGTGATCCGGGATGATGTCGTGTTCATTTAGATGAGGAGTTATACTTAAAACGAAATTTTTTTCGAAAAGCTTCGATAGGACTGACAATAAGCTTATCGGTCTGTACGACGCAACCTGGCTAGCATCTTTTCCTGGCTTGGGAATCATAACAATTATAGACCTCTTCCATGAGGATGGGAAGTATCCGACTCTTAATATAGCGTTAAAAATGAGCAGCAAGATTCTGGAAGCAGACGATGGTAGGTTTCTTATCATTGACCCTGTGATGCGGTCAGGTCCGGGAGATTTTCTAATATTCACTTTTTCTATTGCAGATTTTACTTGAGTTATGTTAAATTTTAATGGATGGTTTACCTTATCAGGAATGATTGGACGACAGGAACAAGTATGTGCATCATGTGGCGTGAAAACTTTCTCAAGGTGGCCCGCGAAAGCCTTTAATTTTTCATGTGTGTTTTTGGCCTAAGTGCGGTTTTCCAGTCTTAATGGAGATTGTTGGGTTATAGGGCATTTCACATACAGCCTTCCATAAGCTATAATTGGAGTTTTTGTGGCGTCTAGGCTGTTTAGATTGCCTTCTATTGCAGACTCGTGGTTCTGTCTCAATTTGTTGCGAAGAGTGGTCAGGCATAATTGTAGTTGGGCCTTAGTGGTTGGGGGACGACTGTTTTGCCATTGTCTTCTTAACTTCCTTTTTTCTCTGATAAGGGTCTCTATATCCGTCGATTGGGGTTGCATTCCTTGCTGCAGTATCCAAGACTTCTGTAAATCGGTCGACAGCTATTTGGATGTCAGATGAATTTTTTAGGGGAATGCACTGTGATAGGTGAGAGCTCACATACATTTTATACTTTAACCAATTTGTGTTTCTGTTTGGATAGGAAATAAAGTTTGCAGCTACAGCGTCAGAGTTACCTTTTAAAATGAGGATTGAAGGTGAATGATCAGACGAAGGATCATAGGAGGAACTAACTAGTACCTGATCGCGCTTGATGTTTTTAATTACAGCAAAGTTTTTAATTACAAAAAGTCTGGTAGCTTATTGAAGTCGGTTGGCCAATAGGTAGGCTCACCACTCGATACCACATCAAAATTATTTGCAGTTACGGTATTGTATAGCTGATTACCTCAAGGACTTATAAGTCTGGAGCCCCAATATGTATATTTAGCGTTGTAGTCGCCAGCAGCAATGAATTTCTGGCCCAATGTGGAGAAGAAGTTGAGAAATTTATCGTGTAAAATTTTGTGCCTCGGGGGACAATAAACGGATGTTAACGTCAGATTGAAATCAGTAAGATTTATAGATGTGGCCTGGATACAATCTTCTTCGAACACTGGTAATGGTAAGTGTCTGATGTGTTTGTGCATGGGATGTTTTGTGTCATACGTAAGGTATCCATTTACCCTAAAGCAGTTTTTATGAGTAAAGTGTGTTTCAGAGACAAGAAGTCCGTCGATTTCATGCCTATGAAGAAAGTTTGCAACTTCGTGTTTATGTTGGGATAACCCGTTTGCATTCCAGAAACATATTTTTAAGTGGCTCAGTTTTTGTTGAGTAGAACTTGCATGAGCATGTTCTAGTTTCGCATTATTTCCTGAAACATGTTCTACATAGTGGCCATGAAGTTATTCATAGTTTGAATTAAATTTTCAATTGAGGTAGGCATATTTCCAGAAGACATTTGTAGATCTTCCCTAGGAACATTAGCGTATGGAGGTTGCTTTGCGTTAGAAGTACTCGGGGGATTTTTCGCATTAGGGTTTCCTTTTACGACTTGGGCATATGATTGGTTTTGATTGTTTGTTTGTGAAGTACTAGCAATAGAGCCAGCGGCTTGGCTGGGCGCATGTGACGGACCATATTGGGAGTGAGTATATTTATACCCTTCACCACAGGTGGAAAAGGGTATATATAAGTTTGTCATTCCGTTTGTAATTTCTGCAATATTGATCTAAGACCCTATAAAGTATATATATTCTGGGTCCTAGTGAGGAGAGAACTTGATTTAACCATGTCCGTCCGTCTCTCCGTCCGTCTGTCCGTCTTACGTTTGATATGTGTTTTCCGGAGACTCCAGACATGATAGCGGCTAGGTTGTTTTACATTTATGTCACATATAGTCCACCATTTCGTGCTATTGAAATCCAGCAAGATCGATCCACAAATGGCTGAGATATGATCAAAAAACCACGACTGCCTCTAATTTTTTAAAAAAATCCCTTGTGGTTGTTGTATTTGTATTACTTTTTTCTGTATATCTGGAGAACGGCAAGAGCCAAAGCTTTAAAATTAGGTACAAACATTTAGGTTATAAATATACACAATCCTACAAAATGTGGGCGGGATTGGAGAAGTAGGCGTGGTACATCTCATACAAAAAGTTTTAAAAATTGTATAAAAACCTGAATTTTTTGACTGTAATTGACCTATGGTTACGCCTTGTATATCAGAAGATCGGAAATTTTAAATAGAAAATATTTTCTGAAAAACTCGGTAAAATCGGTTCAGATACGAAAAAGTTATGACCAAAATAATAATTTTTTTTTTGAAAAATACCCATTTTCAGGAACCATAGATCTTCCCGAGTCCACGTTTTATAGCCAAAATAACTGGCAAATTTTTTCTTTAACACGTCGGTATATAAATCTGTCAAATCGGTTAAGAAATAGCAGAGTTATGACCAAAATACTGAAATCCCAAAAATTACTCCTTTTTAATAATTAAGATTGTTTTTTATACCCTTCACCGAAGGTCCTACACCCTATAAAGTATATATATTCTGGGTCCTTATGCAAAGCAAAGTTCAAATCCGGTTGTAGTCTCTTCTTCCTATCCCCTCACCACCCCCTTCGTATTTGTTTACATATACTAGCATAATGCCCAATATGATTTTCGTTATCACCCTTCTTTATTATTTCATAATAAAAAATATTTACCAGTTATCGCTTTTTAAATTTCATTTATAATGAAGTTGTAAGTATTGTAAATATGTATGTATATGTAAAAATTATTTAGTTGCTCTCTATTCCACTCGCACAATAGTGAAGGGTATATAAGATTCGGCACAGCGGAATATAGCACTCTTACTTGTTTTGAACTAAAGCAGGTTTTTTTAAATGCAAGAAGACTATACAACCCCTATAGTTTGCCGTGTGATTTTCGCCACAGTTGCTGCATTTCTTAACATTCGGGTCAGCTTTAGAACGATTACATTCGGCGGTTTTATGAGCGTCGCCACAAACCACACATACGTGAGGCAATTTACAATATGATTTTGTATGCCCATATTCCTGACAGTTTGTGCATTGGGAGGGACCCTTTCGTTTTAATGGCTCCTCAACACTTATTCTTCTGTTGAGTAGGTAGCGCAAGTTGTATATGGGATGAACTGAATTTTTGGTTTTGAGAACCGATGAATCAAACGATATTTCAACGCGGTGCATTGGTTGAGGAACTTTATTCCTGTTCAAAATGTTATGAACAGATTTTACCTCATACCCCTCTAGCTATGGCAGATTTTATTTCCTCTGTAGGAACAGAACTATCTATGCCTTTTATGACAATAATCAATCCCTTAGCACTTTTTAATTGAAATGTATAGTAACTTTTATTTTCTGCGTCCAGTAGCTCGTTTTTGTATTTCTCGCATCGTAAAATTTCTCACATGAAGTGTGAAACAAAAAATTCCATCGTTTCTCGATTTATGAGATAAAAGTGTTTCTGTATTTGAATGCGAAAACAGACACAACAAATTCTGTTTATATTGGAATATTTCCAGTCAAATAAAAGCGAAACGTCAACAAAAGAAATTAATAAATTAAAAACAGGGCATCTTGACGATTTTTTGTTCCGATATTAACAAAGTGACGTTTTGATGATTTTTGCTAAAAAAGTGACGAAAGCAAAAGCAAAATCAAAAATATTTTATAATTTTGTTGTTACTTTCTATAGAAATTCATTTTGAATTCTTAAATTTCAAACACTTCTATTTTGTGGCGTTGAAAATTGAAAAAAAAAATAATATGAATGTCTGTAGAAAGCAACAACAAATTTATAAAATATTTTTGATTTTGTTTTTGCTTTTAATGAAATTGTTGGCGTTGCGTTTTACACTTAGTCTTCGAAATAAGATAATTGTAAATATTTTTATATGTTTGTTTATTAAAAAAAAGATATCTTTAGAAACAAGGGTTAAATTTTTATATTTATCCCTATTGTGAAAATTGTCCTCGAAATTGTTTGTCTCTTCCCTAAAAAATGTATCGGCAAAAGCAAAATTTCGAGGGAAAGCAGTATATGTATATTGGGTGTTTAGCGCCAATGTGAACAAAAAGTCGTTAAAAGGTCAACTTCCTATAGGTTTAGTATGGGGGAAAGTAATAAAAGCCATTAAAGGTCATCGTTGAATTTTTAAGTCGTTAAAAATTTTTTTAAGTCGTTAAAATGTCAATTAAAAGGTCATAAATTAAAAAAAAGCAATAAAAAAGTCGTTAATTTTTAAAAAAGCAATAAAAATGTCATAAATTTTTTAAAAAAGCCATAAAAATGTCATAAAATTTTAAAAAAGCCAAAATTAGGGGGGAAATTCCTGAACACGTGTTAAAGTAGGTGAAATTTTTAAAAAATTTTAAAACAAAGTAATAAAAAAGTCGTTAAATTTTATAGGAAAGCAATAAAGCTGAGATTTAGAAAACAAAAAATGTTGGGGGAGCAATGCACAAGTGTTGGGTGCATTGTTGAAGCCTTTCATTTGTTGTGATCGACAGACGGTCTTACTGTGTAGATGAACTTGAGAAAGATGTGATTTAGTTTTTGTGGATATGTATGCATGTAGATCAATAGGCAGAGAGACATACTGTGTACAAGTACACAGATGCACTTGATTTTGAAAAAAAATTTTGTGGATAATTTTTTCAAAGCGATGATATTAAAATTAATAATTTATGGGGTGTGAGATGATAAGGGTATTGTATTGGAGTGTGTTTTGAACATGGACAGATACACAGATAGATCTTGTAGAAGAAAATTGAAAAAATATTTTTTTTATATTTTTGTGTGTGTTTATGGATTGTTTGGGAGAAAAAACACACATTTCTGATAAGCCCTTTTTTGTAAGCCCTTTTTTTTGACGGACAGACAGACCTTGAGGAAGAAATTGGAAAAATATTTTTTTCTTTATTTTTAACTTAAGCAATTTTAAAAAGGCTGTATTTTCTTTTTTTGTGGACAATTTTTTCAAAGCGATGATATTAAAACTAATAATTTATGGGGTGTGAGATGATAAGGGTATTGTATTGGAGTGTGTTTTGAACATGGACAGATACACAGATAGATCTTGTAGAAGAAAATTGAAAAAATATTTTTTTTATATTTTTGTGTGTGTTTATGGATTGTTTGGGAAAAAAAACACACATTTCTGATAAGCCCTTTTTTGTAAGCCCTTTTTTTTGACGGACAGACAGACCTTGAGGAAGAAATTGGAAAAATATTTTTTTCTTTATTTTTAACTTAAGCAATTTTAAAAAGGCTGTATTTTCTTTTTTTGTGGACAATTTTTTCAAAGCGATGATATTAAAACTAATAATTTATGGGGTGTGAGATGATAAGGGTATTGTATTGGAGTGTGTTTTGAACATGGACAGATACACAGATAGATCTTGTAGAAGAAAATTGAAAAAATATTTTTTTTATATTTTTGTGTGTGTTTATGGATTGTTTGGGAGAAAAAACACACATTTCTGATAAGCCCTTTTTTGTAAGCCCTTTTTTTTGACGGACAGACAGACCTTGAGGAAGAAATTGGAAAAATATTTTTTTCTTTATTTTTAACTTAAGCAATTTTAAAAAGGCTGTATTTTCTTTTTTGTGGACAATTTTTTCAAAGCGATGATATTAAAACTAATAATTTATGGGGTGTGAGATGATTAGGGTATTGTATTGGAGTGTGTCTTGAACATGGATAGAATCATGGACATGGAAAATTCATGAGCAAGTGTAAAAGTAGGTCAAATTTTTAAAAAATTTCAAAGTAATGAAAAAGTCGTTAAATTATATAGGATAGCAATAAAGCTGAGAGTTTGGTAGAAAGAGCAATGAACTATTCTTTTGCTGAAAGACAACAGACCTTGAGGAAGAAATTGGAAAAATATTTTTTTTATTATTGTGTATGTTTATGGATTGTTTGGGAGAAAAAAACACACATTTCTGATAAGCCCTTTTTTTTTGTGTGTTTTATGGTGAGATGTTGTTGTTGTTGTTTTGCTTGTTTGGGTGATCGACTGTATAGATATTTGAAGTGTATATAAGGTTTTTAATATATTCTTTTCAATTAGTTTCTAAAGTAAACTTGCTAAAGAAAGTTAGTGTTTTTAAAAATAAAAAATAAAATAAATAAAAATTTAAAAATAATAATGGCTAGTGAAATCATGTGTGAAATATGCCAAAATATATATAAAAATAAAAACATTTTAAAAAAACATGCAACAATTCATATACCATGTGATATATGTAATCATATATCCATGACATATATGGAAAAAAAGAAACATGTTGAAATTCATAAAGATTTTCTTCGTCAACAACAACAACAACAACAACAACAGCAACAACAACAACAGCCGCAACAACAACAACAACACCAGCAACAAGTAGAAGGAATTAATGAATATCCTTCAACATCGGCTGCATCTAGGAAGCGTATATCGATGTTGCAATCAAATATACCATGTAAACAACAACAGCCTGAGTTATATGCAGAAACTTTTATAATGTGTGAGGATTGTAATGCTAAAATTCAACCTCAACAATGGTTTATTCATTGTTCACAACCCGGACACAAGAAAAATGTACAGGAAAGAATTGGAAACCGGATTCAACTAATAAAAAACTCATTTAAATCTCGTCTTTTGACATATCGTTTCCCAAAAGGAGATTTGAATTTGAATGTAAATGAATATTTAAAAGAAGGCCAAATGTATGTTCAGAAATTATTAAATAATTGTCTGGCTGAGCACATAATTGTAAAATTTAATTTGGAATTGACAGCTCGATACAAGTTACCAGCACATCCTGATAAGCCAGAAACAAATATGTATCATTGTACGGAAATGATGCGTATATCGAGAGCGGATGACATAGACTTAGCTTTGACAACACAAATTGAAAAAATTAAAGCTAAAATGTCAGAGTTTCAAGAAAGAGATTCTGGTTGGACGCTTATCCAAATAAAATGTCTGGAAATTAATATTAACAAGGCATCACCATTATCAGGATCGCAATACATACCAACTCCTAAAGAGCTAATACGAAAACGTGCTTGTATAAACGTCCAAAATAATGACGTTTTCTGTTTTAAATGGAGTATTATAGCAGCATTTTATAATGGGGATGACAGTCATGTACACAGACAGACAATTTATAAAATAAGTGATATTTCTGAACAAATTATTTCACTTGATTCCGGTAGAATACTTAACTTCACTTCAATGCAATTTCCAACTGATGTGAAGGATATTAAGCATTTTGAAAAGAACAATAAGGAAATAAGTATAAATGTGTTCGGGTTCGACCGAAAATTGAAAACTATTGTTGGTCCGTACTACATCACAAAAAGTGAAAAGGAAGTTCACATTAATTTGCTACTGTTGGAAAGTGCATGCAGGAGTAAAATGCACTACATTCTAATAAAGAATATTTCTAGGTAATTAGTAATTAGTATAAAATGAACATAAAACTTTATAAAGAAAAAAAATCTATTCTATCAAATTAATTAATTTTTATTTATTTTTAGACTACTTTCAAATCAACTATCAGCACATAAAGGTACTTTAATTTTTTGCAATAGTTGTCTCTACCATACAACTATACCAGAGAGAATGGTAATTCATAAGGAGAGAGAGTGTGGAGAATGTATTCCCAAGATGCCAGAGGGGGAAAAATCTATAATTAAATATCAGCATTATGAAAGGCAGATGGAAGTTCCATTCTTAGTGTATGCAGATTTCGAATGTGTTCTCGAGGAAGTAGATGTAAGTAGTGTAAATAAAAATAGTAGATTTATAAAAAAACATATACCATGTGCATATGGTTTTAATATTAAGTGTAATTTTAATGAAAATTTAGATAAGTTTAAAATGTTTAGTAGTAGTGATAGTAGCAGTGTGAATGTAGGACAACATTTTGTTGATAACTTAATAAATGAATGTAGGCAACTTTATAAGACTTATTATGAGAAAATTGTTCCCATGCATCCATTAACCCCCTTAGAAGAAGAACAATTTTTAAAATCTATCAACTGTCATATTTGCGGTTTAGCACTAGGCGATGAACTAGCTGTGAGAGATCACTGTCACTTATCGGGAAAATATAGAGGGGCTGCACATAATTCGTGTAATTTAAATTTTAAAATTCCAAATTTTATTCCTATATTTTTTCACAATTTTTCGAAATATGATTGTCACTTATTTATTAAAGAATTACTTAAGCTTCGTACAGACGATGGTCAGATCTTACAATGTTGTCATTAAAATTGCCTAAAAATGTCTTGCAACTGTCTGAACATTGAAAGCTCATTTTCATTTGGCAGATGTGTAAAATTAATGCATTAGTATTAAAGGCGAGACTAATGTTATTCCCATAAATAAAGAATTATACATTTCTTTGTCGCATACTGTTCGGGTATATACTGATGAAGAAATTGATGATTATATAAATGAGTTGTACATAAGAAAAGTGAAGCAAAATATTCCTCGGCATATAATTTCAAAACAACTTGCATAGGTGCGAGACTATAAAACTGGAAAAAAAATTGAGCTTAGGTTTTTAGACTCTTTAAGATTTATGGCATCTGGCTTGGAATCATTAGCTAGTAACCTCAATGACCAAGATTTAAATGCTATTAGAAAATATTTTCCAGATGCTGAGAAATTTTCTCTTATGAAGCGAAAGGGTGTTTTTCCTTATGAATATTTAAATTCATTTGGAAAATTAAATGAAAAGCAACTTCCACCAATTGAAGCATTTTACAGTAGGCTGAATGATAAAAAATGCTCAGAAGAAGACTATTTACTAGCACAAAATATATGGACAAAATTTGATTGTGAGACTATTAGGGATTACATGGAACTATACTTAAAAACTGACGTATTATTACTTACAGATGTATTTGAAAACTTCAGAAGACTCTGTAAGAAGATTTATAACCTAGATCCTCCACATTATTATACCATCCCAGGCCTTTCTTGGGATGCAATGTTAAAATATACAAGAATTGAGCTAGAGTTATTAACAGATCTAGAAATGTATAATTTTATTAAACGAGGAATTCGTGGTGGTCTTTCACAATGTAGTAAGAGGTATAGTAAGGCTAATCATAAATATCTTAACGATTATGATCCTACGAAACCTTCCGAATACATTTTATATTTAGACGCAAATAATCTTTATGGTTGGGCAATGTCAGAATCACTACCATATGGAGGCTTCAGTTGGACAAATGACTTCATTCACCCCAAAAATATTCCACATGACTCAGATGTTGGTTATATTTATGAAGTCGATTTATCATACCCGTCCAACTGTCATGATTATCATAATGACCTACCATTCTGTGTGGAAAATAAAATAATAGGTGGCACTAAATATGAAAAATTAATTGCTGACCTATCTGACAAAAATAAATATGTCATACATTATAAAACATTAGAGCAATGTTTAAATAATGGATTGGTTTTGGAAAAAGTTCACCGAATTTTAAAATTCAATCAAAAACCATGGTTAAAAACATACATAGATTTAAATACTTCATATAGAGCAGAAGCTAATAACCAATTTGAAAAAGACTTCTTTAAATTGCTCAATAATGCTGTGTATGGTAAAACCATGGAAAACGTCGATAAGAGAAAAGACGTTCGGTTGGTTAGTGAATGGGGTCGTACCAACCGTAACCGATTAGGTGTAGGTGAACTTATAGCAAAACCAAATTTTCATAGTATTTCACAGTTTACCGATAAATTATGGGCTGTACAAATGAATAAAACTTTGACATATTATAATAAACCAATTTATTTAGGCTTTTGTGTACTTGATCTTTCAAAATGGAAAATGTATGATTTCCATTATGAGTACATGAAACCTAAATTCGGAGATAATATAAATCTTAATTACATGGACACTGACTCTTTCATTTATTCAATTAAAACTGACGATTTCTATGACGATATAAGAGGAGATTTAAAAACACTCTTTGACACATCTGCATATTCAAAAAACAATCCATTTAACTTTCCGCAATTAAATAAAAAAGTCATTGGAATGATGAAAGATGAAACTGAGGGTAAATTCATCACTGAATATGTAGGCTTAGGACCCAAAGTTTATTCCTTCACAGTTGAAGATGATAGAGATGTTAAGAAAGCTAAGGGGGTTAAAAAGTGCGTGGTAGAAAATTATAGTATTAATGATTATAAAAATGTCTTATTTAATAAGGAAGCAGTAGGAGCATGTATGTATACATTCACATCTAAGCTACACACAATATTAACAAATGAAGTGAATAAGATAGCTTTAAATTTTATTGATAGTAAGCGGAAGATAAAAAATGATGAAATTAATACTTATGCATGGCACCATTATCAGTTAGATACTGATAATGGTGATTTAGAATTAAGTAGATTAATTAGTGATATTGAGTCCCTAAATAATTAGTATTAATAGAATAAGGTAGAATAAGAATAATTTTAATTAATTATAATTATCTTGTAATAATAATAAAATTATGTAAGTATAATAATATACATATGTAATATATATGTAAACATATTCATACATACCATACCATACATTCATACTATATGAAATAAAGAACCAAAAAATTTATTAAGAAAAACAAACCAACAGTTTTATTCTTTATTTAATAGAAATTAAATGAAAAAAAAGTAAGTATTAGAATGTATATTAGATTATATAATTTTTCGAACAATTCCAGTTAAAGGTGTGTACTCCATCATACGATCATGTAGGATTAAACAATAAGCATTTGTATTTTTTGGTACTGGACTACTTGTCTCGAACTCAATTTTTACATCAATAGGTCCATTTTTAACAATTTCATTTTGATAGCTAACATCAACTACTGCAATTGGAATATTTTTAAATTTCTCACAGGAAAGAAGAGGTTGTGCTTCTCTCATATAGTAATTTTGTTGAAACTAAGCGTACATGTCATATAGAATAGCATATCGATTCTCCTCAAATTTTAAATTTAAATCATCATATGGATAGGATTCTGAGTTTAAATGTACTTTAACATTTTTTAAGTCCGAGTGTATATATTTATTATCATTTTCTAATACGAATAAAAGAAATCTTGGCCTTTCTCTATTCATTGATAGTTTAATATTCCAGTTATGATTTCTGCCTTCGGAAAATGTTGGATTAAAATAACAGTCCCAACTGCGAAATGCTATGGGTAATGAAACACCCTCCTTAATAATCTTCATTATTTGTATTTTTCGTGCATCTGATAGGTGAATATGTGGTATTCTCCATGTAATGTTTTTAATCGATAAACTCAATTTTTCATTAGCATCTGTTGAGTAATACGCCTTATCATCATTTGAACTTCGTAAAAGAATATGTTCATGTTTGCTATTTAAAATTATTTTATTAAAATCCTCAGCAAAACCCAACAGTAGTTTTAGGGGAATATAAAAATTAAATTTTCGCATTGATAGGTCTTCAGAAATATTCCACCCTGCATTTCTCATCATATTACTTTCAAATTCATTTAGTGAGACATAATTCTTAATTGTACTAGATATTCCCAAGTATCGAGTACGATCAATTTCAACACCTTTAATCTCATACCGTATTTCATCAAATAAGTATGCAACACAATTATTCCTCAATCTAGTATTTTGTGATGCTTCTTCACCTTTAGAGTTTTGTATGTTTCCTTCTATATATAAGTAGCTTTCAGACGGAAGAACATATAAGTCTTGATTTTGTAGTGTAATTCGAATTTCATCATTGTTTTTAAATGATTGAATATAGGGCACATAGCTATGATAATCTTTTTTTATTATATTTTCATCAGAATATGGTTTTTCAATAACATTGAGTATATCAGACATTTTTCTTTATTTTTAACTTAAGCAATTTTAAAAAGGTTGTATTTTCTTTCGTTAATGATGGTCTTGTAGCTTTAATATGATTAGTAGGAATGTCTCTATTAACGTTAATGTGCCTAGTTTTATTGTAAATTATCATTTTTTCCGTGGTCTTAGGTGTAATCTTAGTGTTATTTCTTCACCTCTGAAATTTACTGTACGATTTTCTTGATCAACAATCCAAATCTTGAGATATGTTATTTCTTTGACGTTTACTGGTAAATAAATTAGGTTATTAGCAATAACATCTAATTTATAGCCTGGTGGCACGTCTAATGCGAACTCGTGAAGTATATGCGCTGGAGAGTTATTCATATAAGCTCCAGTTATGATGTTACACTGAATTTGTATAGCATTAACTCTTAATATATTTACAGGTTGATTTGATACATGTTTTCTTCCAGCTTCTAATAATCGCCTACTAAAACCTAATAATTTACCAATAGATCGTTTTCGATCAAAGAAAATTGCATCGTGGGAGGAAGTAATTTCAATTTGTAAAGTATTATTATTAGCTTTAATCAGAATAGATTTATTGAAATTTTCTGCTTTATACTGTCCAACTATATAGTCCACAATATCTTGCAACTCATATGATCCGATAGGAATTTCAATTATTTTATCTCCTATATGAAATAAATTATTATCATAATCTACATTGGGAATAGAGTTATATGAATGAAAATCAACTAAAGAGCATTCATAGTCATCTTTAAGATCTATTGGTGGGAAATAATTTGCTGTTAAAACTGATGAATTGCCACTTAACGCTAATGTAATTGACATTATGAGCGCTAAACTTTAAATGAAATAAAATGCTGGGGTTTTTTTCTTTTATTAAATTTAGGTATTTATAAAAAAAAAAATCTTATAAATACTTATTCTTATAATATTTCATCTTTATTAATCCATGAATTATGTTGGTTTGGAAACCCTAGCCATTTAACATACGCTTTATCACCTTTCTCTTTTAAAATTTTTTCCACTAGATATGTATTGGAATAATGTGTGTGACGTATTTCTTCTTTGTAAAATGCCCCTTTTATAGGATTTCCTTGGTAATCTTCTAGTAAGAATGTGATTGGATAGGTGTTCTGTATAGATTTTATTTTCAAAAATATGTTTGTATTTGCTTATGCGAACATAATCACCGACTTTAAATCGTGATGACTTAAACATTTTTAAACTGCTAAATGCAGTTTTCAGTAGATGTTGTTCATGTTCACGTTTTACATCAATAGGCGCCATTTTGATTTTACTATGAGTTTTTCTGTTATATTGATCAACTAGTTTTTTATAAATATCAATCCAGTGAAATGTTCCATTATAACTAAATTCTCTCCACATCATACCTTTTAGTGTTCGATTAAACCGTTCAACTATTGAAGCTTTCATTACACTATATGTAGAGTAATGATTAATTGAATATTTGCGCATTAGCAAACCAAATTCCTTATTAAAAAATTCTTTACCATCATCTGTTTGTAAATTTTTAGGTACTCGCCCCTTACTTAATATTTTCTGAAAAGCTTTGGATACTTCAGATGCGGTTTTTGCTTTAATTGCTGCAGCCCAAGCGAATTTTGAAAATGTATCAATAATTGTTATCATATATTTATAGCCGTTGTTTATAGTCGAATAGTTGCCCATCTCTACTAAGTCTGCTTGCCAAAGATCATCAATTCCCTTTGTAATTACTTTGCGTCGTAAGAAATTTTTGCGCGCTCTAGAATGTAGTTCATTTATTATCGTTCTTTTTTCCATTATGTTGTTGTTGTTGTGATGAAAGCGTAATCATTACACTATATATGTCAGAAATTATTTTATTTAAATCTTTAATTTCATTTCGAACAATTAAAACTTCTTTGTTTATACCCCTTTTTAAATGTTCTTGCATATGGGTAATTTGTGTATTCACATAATTTTTGTTAACAGCATCTGCCCCATTAATTGGAGGTGACAAATTTAAAATTCTTTTATTCTCTATGTCAATATTATTTCCGTTAAGTGTGATACCGAAATTTTTTGAGAGGTTGTTTCTTGTTATATCTCCTATATATTTTTGATTATAGTAATGACCAAATTTGTCAACAGTCATAATTTGTTTTTTTATTTAAAACTTATTCAATTATATTTGCTTCCCTTAGTTCTTCGACTATAGATATTATTTCATTAGATTGATTATTGTTACCAGCATGTTGTGACGCTATTAACAGCCTCAATCGGTCTACAATTTCATTAGGATTATCCCAGTATATATAGTTTGGTTTATTAAGATTAACCTCCATTAAACCCTTACCAACGTGAGTTGTTGTAGTAAACAATTTATTTATTATTTTTTTATATTTATAACCTCTGTTTCCATTAATTTGATTATTAGGATCATAGTTTCTTCGATGTGCGTTTGTATCAAGTAAAATATGTTTATATATTGCTAGCTCTGAAGAATCGAATTGTTTTGGATTTTTATGAAAAAGTAATGAGTATAACCCTGGGGTTAGTGCCCAAGATTTTTGACCTATTATTATTTTATCATCGGTTAGCTTTAAAATAGAATTTCCAAATTTCCAGTCTCCATTTTCCGTCTTATGAGGTCCAAATATAGTGTCAAGCTTTTTATTTCCATTTAGAGTTGATAAATCAAACTCCCAATCGGATGACTGAGAATAAAATTGTTCATTTTTCGATGTATCATTTACTTCATCTTCACTATTACTGTTATAGTCTTCTTCTTCTTCTTCTTTATCTTTTTTTATTCTATTAGGTGCTGAATCAATGTTTTTCTCTTTCATTAAGTTTTTCTTAGGGGTGCTGGTGAATATAGTTTTATTTTCCGTTTTTATTTTAGTATTGTGCTTACATTTATGTTTTTCGTCTATGGGTATTGTTAAATTTGACGAATCTGACAATTTGACTAGTTTCTTTAGAGGTTCTGTTAAAGGTTTAAATGTTCTTTCTAAATTATTAAATTTTTCCAATTCTCCAAGTCTTATGCTTTGAAATTTCTTCTTTAAAATTTTTTTGGATTTCACCAACTCTTTTAAAATATTTTCTTCCATCATTATAACTTTGAAAAATAGCTAAACAGCTTCTTAAAACAGCTAAACAGCTTTTGAAAACAGCTAAACAGCTTCTTAAAACATCTAAACAGCTTCTTAAAACAGCTAAACAGCTTTTGAAAACAGCTAAACAGCTTCTTAAAACAGCTTAACAGCTTTTGAAAACAGCTAAACAGCTTCTTAAAACAGCTTAACAGCTTTTGAAAACAGCTAAACAGCTTTTGAAAACAGCTAAACAGCTTCTTTAAACAGATAAACAGCTTCGTGGAATAATTTTAACAGTTTCCAAGTGGAAAAAAACGTATTTAATATTAATAGGTATACGTCTGATGTAGTTAATAGTATACATATGACTAAATCTGAATGAATAGATCAAAGCCTTTTCTATAACGTCCTTGCTTCATTTCATCATCTTTGCTTATTACAAGAAATCCATATTTATCCTTCCAACATTCTCCGCAAATGTAACGAAACATATTTAAACTCATGTCACTACCAACATGATCATTGTAGATATGCTTTAAATTTAATTCATCTTGCTTGAATAAAATAATCATATTTGCATTATCACGTACTAAATGTTTTGGAATGTGTGTATAAGTCTGACATAAATAAAAAGAATCAATATCCTTATGTCTACCCATACAGAAATATGATCTTATATTATTTTGCTTTTCACAAGCAACATCGTCAAATATCATAATAGAATTTACTTTAGCTTTTTCGGGTGGTATGACATGTTCATTATCTGAAAATGTATAAAGTCCCATACCCTTTACTGATGAAATTGATAGATATTTATATTTTGGTTGATTTAATGATTTTGAGTATATATAAATATTCTTAAATTTTAAACCATTCGGACTTTCAATTAAACTTAGCATTATATTTGTTTTGCCACAGTTTGAGGGACCAACTATTAGTGCTCTAATAGAATTTGGTAAAAGGCAGCTATGTTTAAAACCATTTCTGTTTTCCGTTAAATCCAAGTTTCTCACTGAAATATTCGATTGTTGTTTTACCAAACGCATCTTTATAACTGAAAGCATACGTTTGCTTAATGTTACGTTTTATTTACTTTCGATTTTTTTTTTTTTTTAATTTCAGTAAAGCAATTTTTATATATAAATGATTGTGTATAAAAAAAAAGAATTTAGTAGAAAACAATTCGTCCTTGGAAAAGGACTTGTTAATAGCTTAATTAATTCACTACCTCTTGAACTTCATTTGCCGGGTTATCAATTTTGTGGACCAGGAACTAAATTAGAAAAACGATTACAAAGGGGTGATAAAGGTATCAATCCTTTGGATGCAGCTTGCAAAATTCATGATATTGCTTATTCCCAGAACACTGATATTCATAAGCGACATCAAGCAGATAAAGAACTAGCAGAAAAAGCTTGGAGTAGAGTTAAAGCTAAAGAAAGTACTTTTGGAGAAAAACTCAACGCATACCTTGTCACTAACGCAATGAAGTCAAAAGTTAAATTAGGCTTGGGAGTTAAAACTGGTAACCAAAAGAAAAAGTGTAGACGAAATATTTTTAAGAATGCCGTTAAATCAGCAACCGATATTTTAAAAAAGGAAAAACCAAATGACATCAAAACCGCTATTAAAACTGCACGAAAGCTATACGACATTCATTTCTTGGAAAAAAATCTATAGTAAAAATTCCTAGAATTATCAACATACCTAAACTTGGTGGTTTTCTACCACTTGTTCCTATTCTAACAGCACTTGGAGCGTTGGGAGCAATAGCTTCTGGTGGGTCAGCAATCGCTAAAACTATTACTTTAGCTAAAAATGGTAGACAACAGCTCGAAGAAAGTAAGCGTCATAACAAAACATTAGAGTCAATAGTTATGGGTAAAGGTCTATATCTTAAACCTTATAAAAAAAGCTATGGAATATTTTATACCTCATCAAAAAACTATTGAAACAGCTACCTAATAGACCACTAACAGATGTGGACTTGAAAACATTTGGGAAGAAGTATATTCCTTATTTTAGAGGAGTTTATATGAGGGATAAACTTCCTAAAACTCCACACCGAATAGAGAATGGAATTATAAACTTGGACTCAAATAGAGGATATGGAACACATTGGGTAGCATTTTATAAAAATAATGATAATGTAGAATACTTTGATAGTTTTGGTAATCTCCAACCACCTATGGAAGTTTTAAGATACTTGGGTAAAAACATTAAATATAACTATTTAAGATATCAAAAATTTAATACATTTATTTGTGGTCATTTATGTTTAAAATTTTTAATAAATTTCAAAATAAAGAATTAATAAAAAAACTCAAATATTTGTTTGTTTTAATATATTTTTATTATTTTTTTTGTTTGTTTTTTTTATTTATTATCCATTCTTAATAATAGTCTATAGATTTTAACATCTGTTTTAATTTTATTTTGCATTTTTTTTCCAAACTCATAGCAAAGTCTGGTTAAATCAATTTCTATATCTCTTTCATTTATATCTTTAATTTCATAATATTGTACATTTGTTTTATTTAAAATAGAGCAATTTGGAATATAATGTTCATAATAAAAATATAAGATTTGCTTGCGAAGAATTGTATTCCAGCTTAAAAATGTCGTCAAGAATATTCCAATTTGAGTTAGAGATTTCCATGTCTCAGAATCAATTTTAATTTTATAGTTTCCCTGTTGTAGAATGAGATAGCAAATATTATTCCTATACTGAAATGTATATTGAACATCCTTCTTTTCATCCTTATTAATTAGATTCATACAATCTAGGAATTCATACTGATTAAGTGTTGCCTGAATGTATTCCTTATAGCTCATAAGGTTTATCCATTCATCCCGGTCCAATCCAATGAAGTTTCTATCCTTATAATGCAACCAGACAATAGGCTTAAAACCAAGGGATGTTGAAAAACCGCATGCAACTTTTAACTTTAAAGTTAGAAAATACTCCAGTTCAAACACCATATCGTGTATTTTCGGGTTTCTCTTGAGATGAAACATTCTCGATGAATTTTAAATGTATACTAATAATATTTTTACTTTGAAAATCTCTATTTAAAGAAAAAAATGCGCTTTTATATTTTTTTTTTAAACTATTTGTATGTATATGTATTAACTATAATTAAATAAGGTACATTTATTATTAAATTCTAATAAAAAAAAAAAAAGTTTAATCAAATTCATCATTTTGTTTTTCTTGCACATAAATTTAGACATTTAAGATGTTTTAATATTTTTTTATAGTTTTCGATAATTCTCATAACCTCCTTCTTTCTCTTAAAGAAAAAGTAACATCCACACAAACCCACGACATCTCCACTTGAACTTTCGTGAGAGCAAGGTATACTATATACATTAAAATCTGTATATTCTCTTTTGAATGCACATAATAATTCCAAATGTTCTTCAAAGATAACACTTCCGAATTCTTGTAGAAAAGCTTCAATAACCTCCATCTTTCCACATTAAGATTTCATTTACAACTTATAGAAATACTAATTTTTCTATATTATATATACCTATACATATCTGTATACTAATAAAAAAAAGAAGAAAAAAAAACACAAGAATTTATAATAATTTATTGTTTACTAATTTTTTTTATTGAAAAATTATTTTATTTAAAAGTATTAAAATGAGTATAAGGGTAATATCCTTTCATAGGAGCAGCCATCTTAATTTCCAGCTTATAATTAATGGTATCCTTTTCGTCATCTAAAGGAATCTTTGAAATGATATATGAGCCAGTTGATAGGTACCCAACATCGTTTTCAGTCAAGGCATTAAACCTTTTAGGAAGATAAAGCATAGCTCCATCCAATTCCAAGACTATAACATCTCCATATTTTGTAGTTACCCGTTCAGCTCCTGTAATAGGATAGTCCTTTCCATCTACCATATTTTTTACACTTAAAATATGTTTCATATTTAATTTATTAAATGAAGCAATTAATTCCGCGTTAATATTCATCGTTTGATAATTTATAATGAAATGTAATAAATAACTCAATAAATTCACAATTTATAGAAAAAAATTTTTGGCTACACATAGTTTAAACATATGTTATTTGCTCTAATTCATTAAAGTTATCGATATTGTTTTTTAATTTTTTTTATCCACCACACCCATTGTAAACAAAATAAAATATTTATCCACCAGAAAAAAAAAAAAAAATGTTGACCTACATTTTCTAGCGATTAAAAAATGTTGACCTACATATTCTAGCGTTTAAAAAATGTTGACCTACATTTACTAGCGTTTAAAAAATGTTGACCTACATTAACTACCGCTTTTAACACATGGCAATCGCTCAATTAATTTTTCAACACCTAATTCAGAACAAAACTAAAGAAAGGTTTATCAGCAATGTGTGTTTTTCTCCCAAACAATCCACAAACACACACAAAAAATAAAAATAAATATTTTTCCAATTTTCTTCTACAAGATTTATCTGTCTGTCAGTCTGTTTGTCTGTCTATCTGTCTGTCTGTCCATCCAATAATTTTCTGGTTGATCGTCAGTCGATCATCCAAACAAGCAAAAAACAACATTCTGATAGCATTATTGACATAAATTCTTTGTATTTCTATTATTTAACATGACCTACATTTTTTCCTCTCACAGAAACTTGACCCACATTTAGAATTTCTTCCTCAAGGTCTGTTGTCTTTCAGCAAAAGAATAGTTCATTGCTCTTTCTACCAAACTCTCAGCTTTATTGCTATCCTATAAAATTTAACGACTTTTTCATTACTTTGAAATTTTTTAAAAATTTGACCTACTTTTACACTTGCTCATGAATTTTCCATGTCCATGATTCTATCCATGTTCAAGACACACTCCAATACAATACCCTAATCATCTCACACCCCATAAATTATTAGTTTTAATATCATCGCTTTGAAAAAATTGTCCACAAAAAAGAAAATACAGCCTTTTTAAAATTGCTTAATTTAAAAATAAAGAAAAAAATATTTTTCCAATTTCTTCCTCAAGGTCTGTCTGTCCGTCAAAAAAAAAGGGCTTACAAAAAAGGGCTTATCACAAATGTGTGTTTTTTCTCCCAAACAATCCATAAACACACACAAAAATATAAAAAAAAATATTTTTTCAATTTTCTTCTACAAGATCTATCTGTGTATCTGTCCATGTTCAAAACACACTCCAATACAATACCCTTATCATCTCACACCCCATAAATTATTAGTTTTAATATCATCGCTTTGAAAAAATTGTCCACAAAAAAAGAAAATACAGCCTTTTTAAAATTGCTTAAGTTAAAAATAAAGAAAAAAATATTTTTCCAATTTCTTCCTCAAGGTCTGTCTGTCCGTCAAAAAAAAGGGCTTACAAAAAAGGGCTTATCAGAAATGTGTGTTTTTTCTCCCAAACAATCCATAAACACACACAAAAATATAAAAAAAATATTTTTTCAATTTTCTTCTACAAGATCTATCTGTGTATCTGTCCATGTTCAAAACACACTCCAATACAATACCCTTATCATCTCACACCCCATAAATTATTAATTTTAATATCATCGCTTTGAAAAAATTGTCCACAAAATTTTTTTTCAAAATCAAGTGCATCTGTGTACTTGTACACAGTATGTCTCTCTGCCTATTGATCTACATGCATACATATCCACAAAAACTAAATCACATCTTTCTCAAGTTCATCTACACAGTAAGACCGTCTGTCGATCACAACAAATGAAAGGCTTCAACAATGCACCCAACACTTGTGCATTGCTCCCCCAACATTTTTTGTTTTCTAAATCTCAGCTTTATTGCTTTCCTATAAAATTTAACGACTTTTTTATTACTTTGTTTTAAAATTTTTTAAAAATTTCACCTACTTTAACACGTGTTCAGGAATTTCCCCCCTAATTTTGGCTTTTTTAAAATTTTATGACATTTTTATGGTTTTTTTAAAAAATTTATGACATTTTTATTGCTTTTTTAAAAATTAACGACTTTTTTATTGCTTTTTTTTAATTTATGACCTTTTAATTGACATTTTAACGACTTAAAAAAATTTTTAACGACTTAAAAATTCAATGATGACCTTTAATGGCTTTTATTACTTTCCCCCATACTAAACCTATAGGAAGTTGACCTTTTAACGACTTTTTGTTCACATTGGCGCAAAACACCCAATATACATATACTGAAAGCAATGGACCGACTTGGCTTATTTTGAACATTTAATACTTCTTATATACATATATAAAATATGATTGATATGAATATCAATTCTTATCTTATATGTACACTTTTGTGCCAAAACCATTATTCCGGCAAGAAAGAAATTTGTTTGTCTCCCAGTAAAAACTTTTTCAAAATGGATAGCTTCTTTCACTCGTTATTTAGTAGCTTTTTTCCATAAGAACTTCGATAACTCCTTTTTTCTGGATGTATTTAGATAAAAAAAAATGACTTACTTTTGAATTTGTTCATTTTGGCACAACCCTTGTAAAATTCATTAGTTTTTCAGTAGAATTGCATGTAGTGCTTTTATGTGTTTCTGATTACTTAACATATTATTTTGTAGGCGAAGATTTTACTGGGACTTTAACCCGTTTATTTATGAACCGATTTTTTTAATTTTAACTACCAGGTATTCTACTAAGTCTATTTCAGGTAAAAAAGAAAAAGATTATAGGAATAAGTAAATTAAAGATTTATATCTCAGCCATATGTAAACCGATATAGTTAAATTTCAATAATATACTATTTCGGACTACATACGATATAAATATAAAACAACGTTGTCAGTATCAATTCCATAAAAACCCAGAATATTTATAATACTGTTATCAAAGCTGATTTAATTTAAAAATTTTCCATTTTGATCTCGGTTTTTGTAAATATGTATCTATTTTAAAAAAGGATGTATGTTTATTTTATTAAGCTTGGTTTCTTTTTGCTATTGTAAAAATATTTATTTTATTTTTTGTTTAAAAGTATATTTCCTCATGCCTTTGTGTAACTTCTCCAGGAAAAAATAAGAATTTTAAATTTTTATCGGATTAAAGAAAATAATTAATTTTTTAAAAAATAATCCTCCAGCTTAACAAAATAAATATATAAATTTATTGATTATTCTATAATAAAAGTCGAAAAAAATTTGTTTAAAATTGATTTTAAATTGCACGATTCTTAAAACAAAAAAGACGATCTTTTTTATTTTTTTCTCAGGAAATTGACGATTTTGACACAAATTTATCTGGCAACACTGATTAAAACCAAAACAAGAAAAGGCAAAAAAAAAAATTTAGTATAACAAAATATAACAATTGTTTTTTGTTTATTTTCATCATATTAATTATGCATTCATCATTTATATTCCTTCTATTTTTTTATTTATTTTAAAAAAATAGTATATAAACATATTTTAAATTCAAAATATCTACATTTTGTTTTTCTTGCCACCAATTTCAAATGTGACTTATTTTGACAGTTGTTGAAAGAAACTTTTCGCAAAATATTGTTATAGAAACACTTTTTCTCGCATCCTTCCAATAATTGCTGGAAAATTATTTAAATGACAGATAATTCTCGCAAAAAAAAGATACAGAAACACGTGTGTGAGAAAAACCATTTTTTGTTTAATTTCACATTATTTTTGTTGCAATTCACACGTTTCATGCTAAAAGTTTTACGATGTGAGAAATACAGAAACGGGCTACAGGTGTCTTGATATAATACGAAAGTTCGTTTCTGTACTGGCTTGAATTTTGGTTTCTTGAATTTGCCCGCGTCGTATAGAAACGACGTAGAAATTATTCTTACCTACCAGTTGAATCAACATGTTGACTATGCTATTTGATGTTTGCTCCCGCAGATAGATAGGTGGCGGTTTAACTTATTTAGTGGCTGTTCCATTAGCTGATTCTGCTTCTTCATCGTCAGGTATGGATAGTACAGAGAATCTGTTACCATTTGTTGGCAAAGAGACTACGTTAGAGCCTTTGTATTGTTTGGCCATGCGTTCTCTTAGTTATTGTAATATATCTGTCCATGCCTGTTTGCACTTTAGTACTTTTTGGCAAAGCTCCTGTATTTATTAGTGCAAATCGTGATGTTCCAGGTTTTTCGTTATTATTGAACCACATTTACGGTCGGATCAACACACTTGCTCAGGTTGGGCACACTTGCACTTAAATTGCTGTATGGAAAACCAGTTGCGCTGGCAATTTTTGCACTTAAATAATTTTTATTTAATTCTGGGTATCGAATGTTTTCATTGCTCACGCTCGGGGAGCTTACCACAATATACGCATTTCTGCTATTTGCGCTGGACCTACTCTCCTTATTGGGAGTATTTGTGAGGCTCATTCACAAATCTCTTCGGGCACCTTAGTTACTGTTCTTTTTTTCAGCTATTACAAATATTTTTTTTTTCGTCTATTACAAATATTTTTTTTTTCACTTCGAATTTTTTTATTTTTTTTATTTTTCTTACTCACTGATACACGTCCGTACTTAAGACCTGCACAGATACATCTGTTTATATCTGTTTCTGTGTTTTTTCTAAAGTGGATGCGCATGGCTGAGTGCTCTTGTGTTTCTGATATAAGTTGATCTTAATATGATTTGTAAAAGAGTGGATGTAAGTTCATACAAAAGCGAAAGAGAGTATCATATCTGCTAATATCTGTTTCGCGAAAGCAGATCCTAGTGGATGCTGATGGAATCATAGCTGTTAAGTAATGATTAGTAATCGTAATAATTACTTATTAGATTACTTTTTTCATAAGGGTAAATTAATGATTACAATTACGATTACTTTTGGTTTTGCATGATTACTAATTGATTACGATTACAAGTAATCAAAATATAATCAGTAGTACCGGCGATTACTAAAAAATAATCAAAAAGAATCAAAAGTAATCAAAAAGTAATCCGACTATTTTCAACGATTTTTTTTTGATTCTTTTTGATTACTTTCAACAATTGTGTATTCATTTGCACTAAAAACTTTTTAGAAACAGTTGATAACCTGTTTAAAGTTTTCATAATCAATAAATTTTAATATATTTATTTTAAAAATAACATAAACAACATTAACTACAGCACGTAATTCAAAATAGCTGAAGAAAAATAGCTAAAGAAATAGTAAGTTGAAAACTTATATATTAAACAAAAAAAAAAACAATAATTTTATAACAATTTTTGATAATAAAAAAAAACAAACAAAAACATTTTATTAACAAATGCCGAGCAACGATTATTGGCCGAATAACCGGTCGGACACTTATAATAACATATTTTTACAATTGGCCTTCATTAAAACTAATTTTTCAAAGGAAAAATCAGACAATGATTGTCGCCTTGGACTGTTGACGATCCCGGCAAAATAAAACAGTCGTTCCACTGGAGCTGAAGATGTTAGGGGAGTATTGAAGTATATAAATGCTTCCTTTAGCAAATCATATTTTTGCCAATTTCCGTCAGCGCTTGAATTATCGTTTAGATAGCTGAAGAATTGATGCTTTATAGCGGATCGTCGTCAGGTTTTGTATGGTCTTGTGAAGAAGGACCTGTATCAATTTCATCATCTGAAAATTTAAGCTAAAAATCAAACAAACTTTAAAATAATACACGCATTAGCTCACCATCAAAACTAAAATCAAAAAAATCAGGGACAGCCGATAAATTATTTTCAATTTCATAATTAAATGTACTGCAATTTTTGGCGTAAAAACTGTAAAGTGTATCCAAAACTGTACTGGTTACATTCTCAACGGTTAATTCCGGCAATTCAGGGCTTAATCTTTGTAACACCTTGAGCCATTTCATTTTGATGCTTTGAGTTAATACTGTTGCCGCAATCGCGATACTTGCCTCAGGCTGCAACGTGAAATATGGTTGAAACCTTTGTCTTAGCCGTTGTTCCATTTTCAAAATAACTGAGGATATTTGTTGCAGCTCGTGTTTCCTACTTAGTTTATGTAGCCTATTACTCAATGTCACAAGAGTCGGTATTAAGAATCCTGTGTCAAAAGAAATTTACATAGTACACAAATATAAATTTATATTTCTAATAGTACCATAATTCATATTGTTTTCTCCTTGAAGGAAGTCCAGCGCCTTGGCAATTGGTTCCCTTACCAACTTATACATCTCTAGGTACTGTAAGTCTCCTGGAGAAAAATTTGACAAAGTAAGCTTATCGCACAGACTATTCAACTTCTCTTTGTAGGTAAGTAATTTTGTTACTGCGTCAAATAATGAGTTCCAGCGACACACAAAATCTTAATATTAATTCTTTGCCCTTTAATCCATTCTTAGCCGGGAACCTAATTTATATGGATATATGTAAATATATACAAATATTTTAAATATGTTATATTATTACATTTATTATCAAGTTATTAAATATAATATCGATCAATATGATTACAGTTTTTGTTTGGTAATAAATAAATACAGTCAAATACTGGTCCAATTTTAAATGGATAAAAGTTTTTGCCAGTATATTTATGAATTATGATAACATTTAACTGTTTCCAATAAAAATAATTGTACGAATGAATACGCAATTTTTGAAAGTAATCAAAAAGAATCAAAAATAATCGTTGAAAATAATCGGATTACGTTTTGATTACTTTTGATTCTTTTTGAGTATTTTTTAGTAATCGCCGGTACTTCTGATTATATTTTGATTACTTGTAATCGTAATCAATTAGTAATCAGAAATTTTTTCTTATAGAGTTAAATAATCACTACGATTCTTTTTAAAAAGTAATCTAATTGATTACTAATCGTAATCCAAATTTAACAGGTATGGATGGAATACAATAAGTTACTTATTTACGATACCGTTATTTTAAATTATTTTTCAACGCAAAAGAGCCGACTCTTTGGCTGGCTAAAAAATAATTTTTTACAAAAACAAAATATGTACACATGAACAGTTATTTTTTTCAATAATTTTTGCGTGATGTGCTTCGAGCAAAAAAAAAAACAAACAAAAAAAACTTGACAAGAACAAAATGTGTTGCTTGTTTTTTTGGAAGGCAAACATTTTTGAAATTTTCGGTACCGATATGTATTTTGTTTGTGTAAAAAATTCTTTCATGAAATTGAAAGGTTGCGTTTTCTTCGTTCAAGTGCCAAGTAGACAAAAATTATTGAAAAAAAAAACTCTAAAAGAACTTAACACGTGTACATACTTTGTGTTTGTAAAAAATAAAAACTAGCAGGAAGCGTTGTAATCAGGCCTACCATATTTACCGATAAATCTGCATTTTGACGATTTTTTTCCTCTAAATTTTCAAAGTGCCTATTTTTTGATAAACACTTACAGCACGGTAATTTTTGGTTTGTTTTATACAAATTATTAATTTTGGGTAACTTGTTACACAAAGAGACAACTTTTATTAATTTAGCGCTTATACTTAAGGAAAAAATGGTTATACATATTTATTTTATATATGGGCACTTCCAAGATTGTAAACGGGACATTCGCACACGTTTATATTGACAAAACTGTTAAAAAACAACCTGATTTTCATTTCTTAAATTAATGATTGTTTAACTCTCAATTAGCTCTTTTATTTCCGCAAATGAAATTTTTCGCTTACTGTCGTGGTTTCCGAGATAATTGCAAAAAACCAGTGATTGTAAACGGGTCAGAAAACGGAAGTGGGTTTTAAGGGGTAACCGTTTAAACAGTGATTTCTGCGAAACCTGACACAATATTTTATTTTAAAATGTTGCGTACTAATGTGCCCTCAAAATGGTTTCGATTTCAAAATAAAATATGAATTACATTTTTTTAAATAAATTGTTAAAGAAATTGTAAACGGGACATTGTAAACGGGACAATTTTTCCACCATGATTTAAAATTTTTTTATGTTGCTATTTATAATCCTTTATATAAGAAACTTAATAAAAAATGTTTTTCAGATCATAAATATGCCTTAGATTAGAGTATTTTTGTTCCAAATGCATATTTTCTAATATACACAAGTATGTGTAAAAAATTACTTAGGTAAAAAAAGAATGTTATGACACACTCAATCCAAAACCATAAGCATCTGTTTTTGTTTTTAAGATATGGTGAGTGGGCAAAAGCAAAACCATACAATATCAGTTACTCTCATTCTCTCATTTATATCAGTAGTAACAGATATATATCTGGTGTATCTGTTTCAACAATACTTAGTGCCGGTTCACACACGTCAACTTTGACCCGTCAAGTCTTGAGTTTTTAGGAGTGAAGGGAAAAGAGAATGCCATTTCTTTTCCCTTCTCTTCTAAAAGATCAAGACTTTGTTGCGGCAGTTGGTTGCACAGAATATTTGTTTTTGTATTGTATGCAGCAGCTGTAGCGGGTGCCACAAATTGTAGGGAGAAAGGTTGTTTGGTGCGTCTGATGTTGGGTTGCTTTCTGTTTCTGTTGTTGTTGTTTGCCGGCTGCAGTTTTGACTATGGCTGATGTAAGGTTCTGAAATGGGGGTGGTTTTTCCTTTTGTTTGGTTGTTTTTCTGTTTTTTTTGTGATTTGTGTTTTTTTTTTGGTCTTCGGAATTGAGCAGGGGTTTTTAAAGATTGTTTAGTTAATTAATTTTTTGTTTTTTTTTTAATGCGTTTTGGTTTGCTTGAAATGTGGTTCTGTGCCTAGTAAAATGTGTTAATAAAGGTGATTCTTAGTTGGAAAAAAAGGTGCTGAAGGAAAATTCATGGTACTGCCAACATGAAGGATAGTTATTGTGAATGAAAATCAAAGTGGTGATAATGTTAGCACTAAAGTAGTCTGGAATCACTTGATTGATGAAATCTATGACAATTGGAAAAATTAAATGGAGATTAGGTAAAAAAATAGAAACCAATTGGAAATTAGAATCCAAAAATGGTGAACAATTGTAGGTACTCAAAAAGGTTTTAGATACAGAAGGTATAGACTAAGCCAAAATCGCCATTTGTGTGCAAACAAGCGATTAAAACGGGTGCGATTGGTGGCAAATTTTTAAAAGTTTTAAGTAAAATTTATGAATAACGTTTTTTTTGTATTAAAATTGAAAAATAAGTGTTTTTAATTAAGAGTTTAATAATATTGAGAACAAGTAAGTAGGAAACGAATGTTTTCTTGGTGTATTTGGGTTAAAAACCAATTCTTATAAGAATTTTTTTTAACAAAAACAGGAAGCGGTTACAAAGAAGAAATTCGTTGTGGGAGGCCTAACAGTTTGTTTTAAGAGGCCATTCCCACGATAACTATTCCCGGGTGTTTTGGAGGAAGTTGGGAGAAATACTTGGCCAACAAACCCGATCAGATATAAGTATCTGGAAAACAGGTAACCTGTGTCGTAAATTAGAAGCATCGAGTTTTTTTTGATAAAAAGAATAAAAAAGAGCCATTTTGTAAAAAGACAGACATATTACTGTGGATTGATTGAATATTGTTAATAGAGGCCCGGTTAATTCGCTTGGGGTTATTTGGCACAAATATAATAAAAAAAGGAAAGAAAAATCAACAAACAAATTTTAAATAAATAAAACAATAGTGTTAGTATAGGATAAGTTTAGTTATTTATTTGTTTTATTAATCGTTTTTATGTAGGTTTTATATGTTATTAAAAGTTAATTTTATTTATGTTGTTGTGTAAGGTTATATTGTTAGGCCTAAATTTTTAATTAGTATTGCCTTAAAAGAAACAAAAGAAGAAATAATTTTTAAAAAGCCTTCAGCAAGGGAATTTGTGAAGGGTTAGTTGTGAAGTTTATTTTTGTGTCCATAGATTTCATGGTCATATAGACCGCCTAAGAGAGCTCCTTTAGGTAGGGTTTAGTAATCTAGAAGTATAAAAAAATATGAAAATTTAAGTGAAATATAACGTCACAGATTTCCGAAATTAATTGAAGCGGTATAAAAATTAGGTTATTGTATAAAGGCATTGGTTTTGTTTTTATTCAGTGTTTATGGTAAATTTAGGCACAACATTATAGCCACATAAATATATGTATATTTTAATGATTGTAATGTTAAGATTTTATTATAGTTTCGAGTTAAACAGATTTCATTAGTCGTTTTTTTTTTTTTTGTTTTATAGAGAATTTTTCTTATTCCCTTTTTGTTTAAATAAAAAAATATGTAAATTCGTATTAAGAATTTTAAACAGAAATATGTTTGTGCTCTAAGTTTTTTTTGATTTGGATTTGGTAATTGTGAGGTAAGTGTATGTGAGTGAGTGTGTGTTTTAGGGGACACAATTATATATATACTGGAAGTAAAAAAAAATGTGTCCAAGGTTGGGAGGGCAATTAAAGGACGGAAATCACCTCGTTCTTCCTCATGAGTGTTTTCAGTGACTAGTTGCGTTCAATAATAGTTTTTTTTGTGTAGTTTACCTTTTGTAAGTTTTATGGTTCATGTCCGCTTGCTATGGTTGGGTTGGAACCTACCTTGATAGATGTGCGTGCTGAGCTGGTTGGCTTCATGGCCATAGCAATGTTGGGTTGTTAATGCAAACACCCAGAAGGATGTGTAACAACTTGAAGAGTCAAACTTGACGTGTGTGAACCAGCACTTACTGATACACTCGTGCAGGTCTTTAGTCCGTACTCGTCAAGAGCTGGCTCGAAATTGCCCTAATGATAACTATGTATTAAACATAAATTTAAATGGTACTTACTGTCGTCGTCTATTTGCAGCATTTCAATAATTTCTTGATCCACTTTAGATACATTTGAGGGTGGTTTTGTTCCACCACCGGTTTTATAAAACTCTTTCTTGTCCAATTAAATTCTGCGTTAAAATCGTCATGGATTTCTATCCAACAACGAGCTTTATCTTCCGCGGTGGTCGTGTCGGTTTTTTTTACATTCAATTGTACTTTTTTTGGTTAACGAATTTATCCAAGTACTTCACTTCTTCTGATGTGAAATTTGCTGACCTTTTAGTTTCTGCACTAAACACTGTAATTATTTTTTTTTTCTGATAAATTCAAAGCTGCGGCGTCATTGGCTCTACCATTTATTCCAACGTCTATCATTATGAACTTATAATTAGCGTCAACTACGGCCATTAAAATCACACTGTTGTAACCTTTGTAATTATAATACACTGAGCCATCTCTAGATCGCGCCCTAAATGCAATGTGCTTGCCATCTGGATATGTATGTGAATCGCATACGTTATTAATAATAATAAAAATCATTTCTTATAAACATACCAATGGCTCCAAGACACATAGGAAAGTTCCACTTTTGATAAAAAGCTTCGGCAATATTCTTCCATTCCATCGTTGTTCTGCATCCCTAAAGTATGCATACATATGTACATAAATAGGTTATTTTGTAACAAAGTATGAATAAACATATGTATATTGTGTACCATTTCAAACTTACTGCCTGTTTGTAGAACACGAGCACAAAAGTGACTCGCTTAACTTAAGGTCCCATTAGCCGACCGTAAATGTAGAAATGTAAATGTAATGTAAACAGCTGATCGTTTCTGTTATATGGAAAGCAATGCAAATGCTTAACTGACTGTAATGTCACTTAACCGCAACGTGCCAACCTGTAGAAAATAGAATTTCATTACGAGGTTACGTGACAGTTGTAGATAGTGATGGGCTGCTTATATTTTAAATGCAATGCGGCCAAAATCACTCTTTTTGTTTGGAACTTTTTCAGTTATAATATCTGTGGACTTTTGACAAAATAAGTAACAATCCATACATATTTTCATTTATACAAATATATGCTTAGATGTATAAAATTAACAAATGTATACATATCCGCAAACAAACAAAGTCTGGTTTTTAATGGTATCAAAACCTTGTTTAGGTGTATGCACATTTTGAAATGAATGTAAGAACATGTGTACGAATATGATATAATACATATTTGTTTTTTGTAAATCTGTAATAATAATATCAAATATTAAATTATTTATGTATTTATACATGCAAGACATACAGTTTTAATACTATTTAAATCACTTGGTACTTTTTCTGCAAAGCGGTCACTATTGCAACATTTTTAATTCTCATCACTGTGTGTGTTGTTTTATGTATACTAATGCTTTTTTGTTTTTGGTTGTGAAAAACAGCTGACACGTTCTTACATGTTCTATAAGTGCACAAACGAGCTTACAGTACGTTACGGTACTTTACATTGCATTTAATTACATTTACGGTCGGCTAAAGCGGCCTTTACATTTAAAACACAAACAAATTTTGAAATTTATGGCGACTTCTTTTCTGAGAAAAATGTTGCATTAATGTTACATGTTCTACATTTTGTGTTCGTTTGTACAAAAAATACAACTGTGGGAAAAATTTTCAAGTTCTTTTGTGAATATGTTGATGAAAAACATGCAAAACATGTTACATGTTTTACCCTTACTTTTACTTAAGGGTTCATACTGCCCTGTTTTACAACTTTGGTACTTACTACTTTATTTGTACAACCGATATTTTATTTTGTTCGTCATAATATTTTAAAAGTTTTGTCAAAAGATTGTTTTAAATTAAAATGGATAAAGATAAAAAAAAAAATATTGTTATAGAAAATGTGCTGGACACATCGTCTTCATCTGATGATGAAGAATTTAATGCTATACTTTTGCAACGAACATATATACCAAGAGTAAAAAATTTTATAGAAGAAGTAGTTCATTGCTATTCTGAAATTGATGTAAGTAAATATTAATTATTGTTGTACGATATTTGCAATTCAATTTCATTTCTTTGATGTTTAAAAAAAATTTGCGGCTTAGCCGAAAAAGTGCCTTTTACCTGCTAGAAAGATATTCGGTTTTAAGTTTAAAAAGAACTTATCAAGGAGGAAGAAAGCAGCCAACACCAGAAACTCAAATTCTTTCATTTTTATGGTAACCTTTGTAGCTTTTTAAATTAACTAGGAACATAATAGATATAAATATTTCTTAGGTTTATTGGCAACAAAACAACGTTTAGAGAAGGTTACATTTCTGTAAGAACACCAAAGCACAAAATACGTTCCACCTACGCTAATAGACACGACTCTGTGTCTATAACTTTACAGGGCATTTGCGACTCAAACCTGCGGTTTCTAGATGTTTTTACAGGTGTTCCTAGTAAAATTCATGACTCCAGAATATTAAAACTTTCTTTTATTGGAAAGAAACTACCGCTCTTGTGTGCATCAACGTACCATATATTGGGGGATTTAGCATACCCATTAAGAGAATACCTCTTAACGCCATATCGTGATTACGGTTCTTTGAGTGAATGTGAGAAGTATTACAATAAGAAGTTTTGTCAATCCCGCGTAAAAATAGAGAACGCTTTTGGTGCTTTAAAGAATCGTTTTCGGCAACTAATACGCCTAGACTTTCACAGCGTTGAAATTATGGCGCAATTTGTTATTGCAGCGTGTGTTCTTCACAACATTTGTATTGATAATGAAGACGTTCAGGAGGACGAAGTAAAAAATAGTGAAATCCTCTTGACTTTTGAAAGCTTCGATGAAAATAGACGCGACAACGTGTTAACTCAACTAGGACAATTGAAGAGAAATGAAATAAAAACTCTTTAATGGAACTCTGTGTACGAATGGTAAAAGGTCAAACAAATACAGTTGAACTTCTATAACTCCATTATCCCGACAAAAAAGTTCGATTTACAGAAACTCCAAGTTGGAGCGTTTTGTAATAAATGCACAGCAAAAAATTTAATTCGTTCGGTATTCATGTTATTTTAATTTTATTTCGTACAATTGCATATGTACATACATATTTAAAGATTTATTTTATTGAAATATTGTGTGATTCGATAAGTGTTTACATGTATTTAGATTTATCAAACTTTTAGTAGATAAAATTACATACTCAATATCTGTGATTAAAAATATAATTCGCTATAATATCTATAGATAAAATCTCGAAAAATGTAATGTGTATATAATCCAATAATTTAATAAAGATGAATTTTAAATATATAAAAAAAAAGATTTATCAAATTTTTTTAAACAAAAGATAAATGCCATATTTTAAATGCTAATTTGTTTTAAATAAAACAAAAATTTAAGATGGAAAACAATTTTTGGAAATAAAATTCGACTACTTTGAGTTATAGAAAAATTCAATACAAAGAAGTTCTAGAGTTCAAGTTTTAGAAATGAAATCATGTGAATTGGACTGTCTACCGCTATTGCCAAGAGATTCCGTTCAACTTAAAGAATTTTCGACTTACAAAAGTTCGATTTATAGAAGTTTAACTGCATTATATATGTATGTAAATACTCTGTAAAACAAAATAAAATACATTCAACTAAATAAACGGAAAAAATACTAACCCTCGTATTCACAAACGATTATTAAATTTAACAAACGTTTATTAAGGATAATTTTTATAGTAAATTTGTTGTTCAAACCTTTATTAAATTTTAAAAGTTTTTGTAAATAAAGGCACATATGTTTAAAATTTTCGTTAAAAATAGTTTTTTGGGAGGTTTAAAAATATTAGTTATTAAAATTAAAAAGGTACAAAGTACAATAAATTAAAAAGTTATAAAGTATAATAAATTGAACATTTTATAAGTTTTCGTTATTCTGTAAAATCTTCTTCAATAGCTCCATTTTTTCTTTATGACGCCTTTCCCTTGCTTCCTCCTTTTCTTTTGATATTTCTAGTAATGTTTCCTGAATAGTCTTACTCCTTTTTCTTGGTTTTGGTTCAAATTTTTATTAGCTCTTATGCAATCATTGGCACTAATTTGAATGTCTGGTTCAATGGAATCATCCCTTAAACTTATTTTTGCGATCTCATCCTCGAATTCGATCGCCTTTCTTTTCGAACTGGACGCATTATTATTGTCTACCACCAACTTTTTTCTTCTTAAAACAGTTTTGTATCTTTCTTCGCACTGCTTGCCTTTTTTTCCTGAGATCTCGGATGATATACTGGCCCACATATCTTTTTTGGTTCTAAATTTTTTTAACGGGCCTATATCTGCCATATAATTTGAATACAAATCCAACAGCTTCCTGGTCTCTCCATCTGTCCACACTTAAGAAAAATTTAAATGCATATGTAAATAAATAAACAAATATATTTTTTACACGAAAATAAATTCGTACTTACCTTGAACTCTTTTATATAATTTGGGGGATTCAAGCAATTCTACATCTAAATATTCTTCGACGGCATACTCCATTTTGAATTAAATCGTTTTTTTATTTTGGTGGAAAATATGTATTTATTATTGTTTTAAATTTGTTCAAGCAATAAGTGATGTCAATCTCTGTTTCCAAACCGTAAAGTAAGTGTGCAGAAAATAGTCGAATAGTTTTAAAAATCGCTAATGAGCTACATTAATAATAAAAGTGTAACAGTTGTAAATAAAGGCAGCTAATTCTGTTCGATTGAAGTTGTACAACATGTAACACTTCGAGTGATTATAGGTAACATGAAAAAGTGTTACATGCATATACTGTAGCATTTTTTTCTCAGAATAGAAATCGCCATTAGTTTTTGTTTTAAATGTAAGTTAAACGAGTAATTTTTGCGCTCGCGTTCTACAAACAGGCAGTTATACTACATTAACATTAGGCCGAAATCTTATAGATTTGATTCAAAATCTTCTTCGAAATCTAGTGCGTTTACATTATACTTTTTTGACATTAGCGAGATTTTGTTTTTATAACAAAACAACGGATTAAAAGTTTTTTCGTTACACATACAAACACAAAAAGAAATATGCATTGAAAAATTTGCATTACCTTTTATTAATAATTAACAATATTTATTTTATCAATATTATTCGTCTTTTTTATTTTTTACAATTTTTATAAAACTTTTTTTTTACAATTTTTGTTTTGTTTTTTTTTTAATGTCATTTTTTCTTGTGCAGGAAAGTATTTTTTAGTGCTATATTGAAAAAACCATAGTTGCATCAGTAACTACTACTAGATTTTGAGTAGATTTCGTCGATATCTAGTCACGAAGTAGATTTTGCTTTGTATGGGAAATCTAGTCAAAAACAACTTGATTTGGCTCGAAATCTCGTAAGTACTAGACTTTGCGTAGGTGTAAATGTAGTATTACATTTAAATATTTACTGGATAGTGCGCTGTAAATTGTTTTAACAGTTTATGTGACAAGGAACGAAATGGCAGGCACAGATACACGAAATCCATATAAAAGGTCTGTGTAAGAATTTCCAGTTACCAAAAACCGGGGAGTAATCAACAGGCTGTAAATAAAAATAAATTTTGTTTATGAAAAATAGATCTCATGTTTGTATTTTGTTTTTGGATTTGAGGGCCAACAACAGTCAACAGCTCTTCAAAAGTTTCCTTAGACAGTCTGCAGACTGTTTTTAGTACTTTTTTATCCTTTGAGCTTTTTAACTGTGATGTGAACATTTGGATATTAGGCTTTGGACATCATGTGTTTGTTGCAAAATTTATGTCGTTTTTTTTTTATACAATTAACGACGTTAATATTGAAATGCAAAGCGCCAGGATTAATATTTTGCTTTCCAGAATGGTATATTTGTTCATACAAGTGGCATGAAAATTTTTAAAAAGGGAGGCATTGGATAAAATGTTAGTGGAAAACTTATGGCGATTTCTTTTCTGAGAAAAATATGTTACAGTACATACATGTAACATTTTCTAATGTTACCTAAAATCACTCGAAGTGTTACATGTTGTGCAATTTTAATAGAACACAATTAGTGCTTTTATTTACAACTATTACACTTTCATCATTAATGTACATAATAAGCGATTTTTAAAGCTATTTAAGCAGTTTCTGCATGCTATTACGGGTTGTAAACAAATATTAACATCACTAATGGCTTATAAAAATTAAAACGATTATAATATAAATAGACTTTTTTTGATTTTAATTTGTAAATATTTTTATATTTTGTTTTAAAATCAATTTTTAACAAAATTATGAGCGGTATGAATTATGATGAACAAAATAAAACAGTTGTTGTACAAACAAAGTAGCAAGCACCAAAGTTTTAGAACAGGGCAGTATGAACACCTTAAGTTAAAGTAAGGGTAAAACATGCAACATGTTTTGCATGTTTTTCATCAACATATTCACAAAAGAACTTGAAAATTTTTCCCACAGTTGTATTTTTTGTACAAACGAACACAAAAATGTAGAACATGTAACATTAATGCAACATATTTCTCAGAAAAGAAATCGCCATTAAATTCAAATGAAAACCATATTTATAGAAACATGCAATGTTAATGAAATGGTTTATAAAGTAAAAGAAACTATGAAATCATTTTATTAGACAATATGAACTAAATTTTGTTTTGAAACTAAAACCTTAAGTGATTATCAGCTTCACTCCAGAAAATATTGTTTCCGGAAAAACCAATAGCATAATACTTATTTATTTATGTTATTTCCAAACGATAAAGAAAACTATAATAATATCAATTCTCAACTCCGTGTTCTAGCGGATCTTTCATTGATAAAGCATTTCAGAACTGAATATATTTAAATTTCTTGGAAAAATATAGCCAATATTAAGAACGAAACTAATGTTGACTGACATTTCACATATGGACATTTCCTGGGGTCACGAACGTACAGTCGTACGCTTTTGATGTACAAATAATATAGAA
Source organism: Pollenia angustigena (assembly GCA_930367215.1). Taxonomy (NCBI): domain Eukaryota; kingdom Metazoa; phylum Arthropoda; class Insecta; order Diptera; family Polleniidae; genus Pollenia; species Pollenia angustigena. The sequence goes on from OV884059.1 coordinate 35,477,059, forward strand.
AACAAAACACTTCCTAACATTTTTTTTGCGATTCGATAGCATTTGGATTTCATTGAGGTTAAGTTTTCATAATAAGAGTTATTAACGTGTGGTCACGAACATACGCAAAATAGAAGTCAACTTCGGCTGACAGTAGTGAAATGTAAAAATCTGCGTAGTAAAACGGAATTTTCAAAAGTGATTATTTTATTTTAAAAGTGTATTAATGTAGGTCTCCATCCAGTATTTACAAAATAAACTATCTCTCTTGATTCTTATTAAATTGGCTTATGTACCGATCGCGAACGTACGATTTTTCACCATGCATTTTACCATAAATGTCTTCAAATTTCTTTAACAAAAAAAAACTTAATACTCCTTTTTCAATTGATTGTAATGGAGAGATTATGAAGAAAGATTGTAAACATAACATATTTTTTGCATCTAAAATAAGTATATAAAAATGTCTTTAGAAGTAGAAAATACAGGAAATTATAGAATTTTCCAGTTTCCAGCCCAATTTCCTCAAGTAAAACAGCTCGGATTTGCTAGGAAACCATTCTTTTATAAGAACATAGACTTTTTTCTAATAATAAACAATAAAAGACAATGATAATCAACAATTTATTTTTTCATCCCGGTAGACCATTCTGGGGAAATGCCCATATTGATTTTGGTATTTTATCGATACCACATTTCAGCATCAATTGAACGCACATTTTCAAATGCAAAATGATGTAAAAAGCAAAGGAAAAAATCGTTTACACGTAGAAACGATACAAACTAAAGATCTATTAAAATGAACTGGTAGTTGCTATTATAGTTATAATATTTCTTATGATCCCTTAAAGTAAATTTGCTTTGTCGAATAACACTAAATTAAAAGCTTTATTTTTAAAAATTAATGTTTTAAACTATTTTTAGAACAAAGTTTAAGTGTAAAAGTCTTAATAATGTACCTTTGCAAAAATTAATATATAAATATAAATTTATGTTGACAAAAATAAAATTTTTAATTTATTTACTTATCCATAAATATAAGAGCTATTTCAAATATTTTTTTTAGAAAACACTGAAAAAAGAGTTATGTATAACAGAAATATTATTTACATGTGTACCTCAAATATTAATACTGTTTGCTATTAAATACTTAGATAAATGAATTCCAATAAAATATTTTTTGTTCCTCTTATTTTCATAAATTATTGTTTTATTTTTTTTAACAAAAAGTACCATTTGTTGGGAAAAATACTCTTTTAGTTGAAGTTCAGTACCATTTGGAAATTTAAATTTTGCAACACTGTTCGGCACCATAGCTAAAAGATGAAATAATGTTCTTTCCGTCCTCTAAAGCTCGATTCACCCATGCGTTCCGAACAAAATTTTTGTCCGGACAAAATTTTTTTATATTGAGATTGACGTTTTACTTTTGAGAGAGAGAGCAATGAATTTGTTCGGAACGTTTTTTCTTGAATTGGTTTAATTTTAATTCTTGTGCCGAACAAAATGAACTGAGATGCCATTTTTTTTTTTTTTCAATTTGTACATAAAAGTTGAATTGAGCTGCCACATATTAAATTTTTTTTTTTTTTTTTGCTGAATAATTAAAAAAAAAATTAGACAAAAATGGATGTTAAAGAAAATATTGCCCCGAAACTTATTGAGGAAATAAAAAATCCAGGAAGAGAATGTATTTATGATATGGGAAATCGTTCATATAAAAATACTTACTTAAAACAAAATATATGGACGGAAATAGAAAAATCTATTGGAATTGGTCGTAAGTAAATTTTAAATTGTAAATTTTAATATTTTTTAACATAATGTTTACCAATTATTGTAGGAAGTGAATGTTAATTATTTATAAACGATTCCACGTCATGAAAGCGCATCTCAGGAACAAGTGTGTGTTAAACACCGTTTGTTCTTCTTTTCAGTAATATTTTTCTAACTGCTATACTTTTTACTTTCAACCTTTTTTGATAAATTTGTTTTGCTAGTAAATGGATTTTATGCAATTCAATTAAAAATAATAAAATTAATTTTTTTCTTTCTTCCATTTTCACACACTTTTATAAAAAAACTAATAGTTTGCTAACTGTGCTGCCACTTTGTATAATCGTTTACATCTGTAAACCATATGGTAGCTTTGTTTGTCCGAACCAATTTTCCGAGATGGGTGAATCGTTCTGCAGAACACTCTCTGTAAAAAAATTATTGTCCGGTCAAAAATATTTTCGAAACGCATGGGTGAATCGAGCTTAATTCTTGGAAAGACAAACTACTTGGCTCCCTTTTATCTTCAGGATTGTAGCACCGCGATCGTTCAACAAACTTTCTTCACTTTCCCGTTTTATTTTCCTTTTTTTCGTATTTTTAATCATTGTAATTACTCACAAAATTTTTATAGAAATTAGCTATTCACTTTATATTAAAATTTATTTTTAATAGTAAAACACATGTAACCACAAAGTAAAAAATGTAACTGTAATCGCCATTTTTAATGATTACATTTATTTTTCGCTTCAGTAATGCCAAGTTTATTTTTGATTTGAATTTTACATGTGACAAACATTTGACATCGAATTGATAAAACATTTGATATCAAATGTTTATTTTCAAATCATTATCAATTTGGATTTAAATGTTAAATCAAACAATTGAAAAACGTTTGAGAATTGGGTTTGATGTCAAATGATAAAGTCATTTCATATCAAAGGTTTGACTTCGTGGTGTTTGTTGGGAGGTAATCTCGGTACTACAACAAGAACAACTCGTACAAAAACCACAAGCAATTTGTTTTTGTAAAATCATTGTACAATGTAAAAAACAGAAATAAAACAAAACAGAAACAAAGATAATAAACAAAATTTTGACATCCAACAATGATTTTAGCTAAAAAAAAAGTTATCAGCAGGGCTTTTAAGACCACCTGTAATAAATTCGCCTTGGATAACACTTACCTTGAACATAAAACCTAAAGCAGAATATATGTGATTATTTAAGTTTATTTTATTTGCGCTTTTGATTTTATTTTCTTTTGCCGGCAAAACTTCGAATGTCCAATTTTACTGTCTACAAAATTTGCTAGACAGAGTACCCAACAAACACAAAGTCAAACGTTTGATATGAAATGACTTTATCGTTTGTCATCAAACACAATTCTCAAACGTTTTTCAATTGTTTAATTTTAACATTTAAATTCAAATTCATCATGATTTGAAAATAAACATTTGAAATCAAATGTTTTATCAATTTAATGTCAAATGTTAAATTCAAATCAAAACTTAACTTTGCAACAATGTTATCTATGCAAAAGTTTATGGAGGGCGCGATAATGGTAAAGGTCAAAGATAATGACAAAAGAAGTAGCCGTTCGAACGTGAAAAAAACAGAAGTAGTTTTTGTGGCCATGTATAAAAAGGCGTTATTCAGCGAAACCTGGCATAATTTTTTTATTCAAACTACTTTTACGTAGCAATGTAACATTAAAATGTCTTGGTTTGATTCCAAAATCTTCTGTGTTTTCTTTTTTTTGAGTCAAAATCTGGGTCGATACGTGACATTTCGAACGTGAAATGTTTTACGCAGAGTTCAGAGAAATTCAAATGTGATCGCTTATTTTCAACCATTCTTGAATTTTTTCATAAATGAAAAATGTAAAATCTGTAACTTTTTTTCACAGTCATAAATGAATTGTTAATTTTTACATTGGGTGATTTCTTTGGTTTATAAATCTCTTTTAACGTTGTGGTTAAAGTGTCTATACAAGTTGGAACTCTTGTTTGTCTAATTCTGTTCTGCACTTTGAGTGTTAACTTTGTTTTGTATACAAATTTGAAAAATGAAACTCTTTTGTTTGTTGGGAACGTATCCCTGAGAATCTGCAAATTCGCTAAAAATGGATTTAATTCTGCCTTTGTTCCTTCAAAGGTCGCTATCAATTTCGAGATTGATGCCAGTTCGGCAGTAAGGTTTTCCTCCGTCATATTTTTAGGATTTCTAATTATTGTCCCTACTGTCTGTGTACTACTGCCTTGTGTAAGTTTATCATCGTGTAATTTGAGGATTCCCAACGCTTCCTCCTTGGTTTGTCTAAACTTTGCAGTCTGTCGCTGTCATTCCTCTCGAAATAACTTAGTGTCTGCCAAAAATTTTATAATATACTCTTCTAGCTATTTCTTCTTTGATTCTATTGTATCTAATGTATAACCCTTGCTTAGAGACTTCCTAGCGTTGGTTATCAAACTTTTTAATGTTTCATAAATGCTGTCCATTTAGCATTTTCATAAAAGTCCTCTAAAGTTGGTGTGCCTTGTAGACCTATAAATCTTCAATGGCTACTCTAATCTCTCTTCTTATGTCAAATTACTGTCTTCTACAAAGAAAATTTAATAATATCTTATACAACTGTTAAGCACCCTTTCTCATAACTGTTTTATGTAATAATTTTGAACTTTATTATGTTCATTTCTATATATATTTATTCTTAAACATTATCTATTGCAACATTATTGCTGTTTATATTGTTACTATTGGCATACTTATGTTTTATTACATATTTTTTAAAATATTTGTTTATTTTATAGGCTTTATTTAAGCAGTATGATCGATATTATAATTATAATTTTTAGGTTTTCTGGAATAACGGCCATCGAATTATTGGCGTTTCCATCTACAACAATATTTTCTTGGATGTCTACCTTACTTTGTGGTTTACCCATTTTATTACCCCAAATTGGACCTACCATTTAGAATCTACAATTTTCTCTTTTTTTTAAATAGTGTTTTTTATACTGTAATTAACAATACTGTTTTTTTTTTTTATATATATAGAAAATTTTTCACTACAAAAATCATGGGTTTATATCATGCCTTTATTTTTATTTACTATACCAAATTTAGTTATTGTTACGTGACCTTTACTGATCTGCCCCACTTACTTCGCGGTTTATTCTCCAGGGGAGTTCTCAACCCTATAGTCGATCAGGTACGTACAAAAAAAAAATCATTTATAAGGATACACTACATACAATACAACAAAAAAACTTACTTAAACATCGATGAAACACTATCACATAGGGAAGCGGATGTTGCTTCCAATCTGCCCTTACGCAACCATGATCGCTATATCTCCATCTCAAATCTCTTACGATCCCCATGTCCCGTACTTCTCCGCCCTATCTGTTCACAACAATCCCCAAATAACAAAAAATTTAGTTAAACATATTTATTATACTAACACATAAATTCTTTATTCACAACATAATTACTTAACTCTAACATTCTTAAGCCTGACAAACATTACTTAAAACCACAAATATTTAGCAGCCGTTACAAATAAATACTAAATCTTATACTTATATAAATACGGAAGCAATTTTTTTATCGTTGATTTTTAAGTATCTTAACGTCCACCGATTTTAATGAAACATATATCGTTTTAAAGGTATTTTTGTGTAGAAATGCACAATATACATTTTTTTTCTAAATTTTGAGGATTAAATTGTTTTAAAAGCGTTTTAAATTTGTTTGCAAACACACGCACATACATGTATAAAAAGAAGTTGTGTGTTTTGTTATTCTCCCAAAATGTGTTTTTTTTCTTGCATTATACTGGCAAACACGCATGTGCACACATGTATAAAAGACGGTGTGCTCTATGTTGTTCTCCCAAAATGTTTTTGTTTTCATTTTGCACTTGCAAACACACATGCATAAACGTATTAGGACAAGTCGCGCAAAAACGTCGTTTAGAAAAATAAAAGTCGGAAACTTTCTTAATGACTTTTAACGAAGATCTGTGTTTCTATTTTTTACTTTGATAACATTTCATGAAAATCTTATAAATAAATTACGGGGATATGCACAATATATTATTTTTTAAAATTTTTGGAATAAAAGTGTTTAAAAAGCATTTTAATTTATCCTATAGACACACGTACAAAGATAGGTGAATAGTGAATTTAGCCGTTCTCTTAAAATGTGTACGATTTTATTGTACAACGCACAGGTTCTCTCAAAAGTAAATGTGAAGTGGTCGAATTTCGGCCACCGGGCGATCCTAGTATAAATAATTTCTTTCTTTTAATTTTTTTTCTATTTCTTAAATTTTTTTATTAATTTTTTTATATAAATATATATTCTCTCAAAATTTTATTAATCTATTTTTTTTTCAGAGCCCAAACTAATATTGTTTTCACCTGTCCTAACAGGCTCACCGGTTGAAAATATTTTATCTCACAGACTCGCGTGCCTAGAGGAGCTCCCTGAGTACACTGTTACAGTTACACTTTTTCCTGTATAGAAATTTTAAGACAACCCGATTAATCTGTGCCTTCACCTTAGATATGTTTATATAATTTAATCTGATTTATTTCTATTTTTTTTATGTTAAAATTATTCTAAATTCTTTTCAGGATAATGCTGCTATTTCTCTATTGAACCACACACTCACAAAGGACGTACAATAATTTTCACTAATGACACTCTTAAATATAGTAAATAATTATTTAAGTATATAACGGGATTTTTTTAAACTAATTACTCATTTAATACTGTAATCTTTTCAATAAATTGATATTAAATTTACTCATTGTCTTTTTCCACCTTTTATTTTGCTTTTGTAATTTTTTTTCTATTTGTTCCGTAGGCACTATTAACCATCACTTTATGAATATGGCAAAATTAATTTTTCTGCCTACCTGGCTTCCTTTGGTCAACTTTTTCCCGTCTCAATATTTATCGACACTCTTCTCACTTTTATTTTACCACTCAGAGTTGTACTGTGTGTTTCCACCAATTCCGACAGATGTAACTAGATTTGCCCCTAAGGTTCTGCCAGCTAAATAAGTTACAAAAGTTTCCTTACACAATCACTAACTTTTATTTTAAAACACTTACGTAGGTTCCGTTTTTCTATATTTCAAACTTTGCCCCAATCTGGCGGTTCCTTTGTTCTTTCACACTTTTGGTCTCTATCCTCAAGTCAGTTCCCGGATAGATTTTTATCCTTTTTTTTACAAAAAATTTTACCGCACTCTTAAAACTTTTCTTCACACAATAAGAACAATTCTCGTTTTTTTCTATTTTGCCGCACAATATACAAATAACCCCAAACGAAGCTTAATTCTACCTTTTTATACTGCTTAGCTTCCACGGTATCTATATGTTTGTCCTATGTAAAGGACTTTCCCTCCAATTCTTCATCTTTATTTTGACCACTTCCAGTAAACCAAAAACAACATACATATTGTATATACACCTTTTTTTCTTTCTAAATATCCTTTCCCAATTTCCATCTCCTTTTTCTTATATTTTCTCCTGGCTGTTTATTTTAAATCTCTCCTCTAGCTATCCATATTTATCTTCATATATTTATCCTGGCTGTCCCTATTCATCTACCTTTGTCCTGGTTATTTATTTAAATCTATACTCTAGCTATCCCTTTATACTATATCCTAGCTATTCATCCTATCTACCAGGCCATCAGAAATTTCAGTAGTATTCCTTACTTCATTCATTATTCAGAACATTTTCTATTAACTAACCGCTAATTTTCAAAAATCAGTTTTTTGAATGATTTTTACAACGCTGTGTTATTACTCTAAATTTTCGCGTTACCATCTACATCAAAAAAAAAATACTACACAACACTGCCAACATACATCTACACACATATGAAAACGTCATTTTCATTCACAGCTGGCAGATTGCACATGGTAAGTATTGCTCGTCGTAAATTACAATTTTCTTTTGATTAACTTTATTTTATTTTCAGAATTTTCTTTCCAGGATAACAAAAAGACGACTGTTTGGTATTCCACCGTATCGTTCCTTTACATACTACAAAAAAAAACTAATTATCTTCTCTCTTTCTTTCAGGTTGCAACATTACCATTCAACTGGGACTCGGGCTGGATTTTTTTCAATACCTTATTTCCATCACCCCTCCCTTATATAATATTTACACCGGGACATGGGCTGGAGTTGGTGCCTCCGAACTATATAAAGCCCCTCCCAAAGATTTTATTTGTCAAGGGACTCGAGGATAGGTTATTGTGCTCCTCCCAACAGCTTACTCCTAAGGCCTTTCCACGCCAAAATTTTTTTTGTCTCTCTGCCCTTAGCCTAGCCCGCAACATTATTTCTTAATTAATTTTTTTTTTTTTTATCATTTTTATTTTGTCTTTGATCTGACCTATTTCTTCACAAATTTTTGTTAGGCTGGTTCCTTCCTCATAATTGGCTTTGGGCCTCTTTCTAATATGGTTGGTTTCTCTTCTTGTTTCCCTTCCTCTAGGAGTTTAGCCCATCGCTGCTCGGCTTCTTTTAAGTACTTCAAGATGTCCTCCCATGTTTCACTCATAAAAAAAAATTAAATAATTTTTTATTTGTGGTCAAGGTCCTATAGATCTTCGACTAAGCTTAAGCTCTGTGTGTCGAGGATCTATTTCCTTAATTTAATTTTAAGCAAGGATAAGCAGTTTTGCTTTGTATTCGTTTTGCTTTTTTTAAATTATATTAAGGATCAGGGCAGGATCGCCATGTGGTGTTCTACTGTATATTAAAACATAAGCGAGACCTTTGACTCTTGGATTACATTATTCATAACGTTAGCAAAAAATGCAAGGCAATGACTCCAAATCAAACTTCGATTATTGTGGGATCACTTACATAAGAATGCATGCATGGGTGTGCCAGTTCTTGTGTACACTACAAATGGTGCAAACAAATAAGCAAGTAATTTTAAATCGGCGGCCCCTTATCTGACTGGTTTAAAATCACAAATTATGAAAAAATCTTTTTTTGCAGAACACCTTTTTTGTGATTTCCAATCACTTTTACAAAGTGATTTTTTTTCTTTAACGATTTTCAGTGGTGTGCTGGAAATCGAAAACGTAAGAATTTGGAAGTTGTTTTTAATACCTTTTAAAGGCGACCGTACACGACATGTTTTTGTCATCTGACATGTCAAATTTCCCACTGCAAAATATATACATGTCGTGTGTTACCTTTTAAACTTTGCTTCTGTAAAAGTCAGATGCAAAGTCATCTGACAAAATTTCAATTAGAGCGTGCTCTATTTTCTTCTGACAAACCATCTGACATCAGAAATATATGCCGAGAAGAAACCGGCAGCGGCGTCCACTATTGACGGAATTATTAGCCGGCTGAAGTTAATATTTTACAATACCGAGATATGCATAATTATCCCACTATTGAATAGAATTTATGTAATTATATATATAAAAACCGTTTCATTTTAATATCCTAAATTGGTATCTTTGAATTAAAAGAAAAATATGTTAACCTTCGCTTTCATAATCCCTACCCGGGTAGAGAAAGCGATTTTCATTTGCAAATAGCTGAGCGAGTTTTCATCAAATCTGAAAATGCCACCGAGTCAGTTATCAAATTTTCGAATTTAAGCAGAAAATGCAAACAAAAATGATTTTACTGCAGAACTTCTTACTTTTTTTTTGTAATTTTGTCTTTTTTCTACGTAAGTTAATAGTATCTACCCAGGTAGGTGTACAAAATTTGTATGACACATATCCTAATATAATCATCTGAAACTTTTAGAAAAACAATACATCATGTAAATAAATGGATTTTCATTTATTGAAATTTAAAATTTACAAAAAAATGAGAAAAAGTATATATGAATGTATGTAATATTTATTTACGCAAATTGTGAGATGATGAAGATGGGCCCATATGACAATCTTCACACTTTGTCTGGGTGAAGCTGTGTTCAACGCATACGGGTTTCTTGCATTTGACACATGCTTGCCGAGCAGCTCTGTTCCTTTAGAACAATGGCAGCACATGTAGCACCAACATTTTTGTTTGATGCGCCAACTTGCATCTCGTTCCGGGACATCATCAGCGTCAAATTATTTATCTTCGTAGTTCGATACAGAGAATGATTATGCAGTAATAATAAAAACAACTAAATATTTTTCCACTCAAAAAGGTTCAAAAATATACCTAAAATACATTCAACGGCTGTCTTGATGGCAATCTTCTTGACTGTCATTGGTCTTTGGGCTCGGACCCTAATTTGCGAAATACGAATTTTCTACGTCGCGCAAAAGTGGTGTAAGCCTCAATTTTTCATACCCTGACTTATCTACGCCAAATTGATAAAAAAAACTGCGAAAATAAAACAAGAAACTACCCTGCGGGAAATTAGTGTCAATTGGTCCCACAGACTGGTCCTGGGAGTTGTGAAAATAGAACAGGTACATAAAGAAAGAACTCATGACCAGTGAAAGGAGAACCAATCATGTAACTGGTTTATGAAGAACAAAAAGGTAGAAAAAGTAATGAATTACAGTACAGTCTTCACCGGTGGTGTGATACATTTTTTGGGAGTATCTAAAATTTGGCTCTTGAATTTAATTCTTGGACTTGTTTTATTGAAATAATACTACATTTTAGTAACTGTCACTAAACATGTCCATTGAGAATAGATTTGTGACTGGTCAAATGGCGTCAATTGACCCCCTCCAATGACAACCCCATGTAAAAGTCATAGGTCTTATTCATAGAAAGTGTTAAAACTAGAACCAGTCTCTACCACCAAAGACCTATCACGGGACTACTTTAGTGTCAGTTCGCTTCCCTCTAGGGTAGTTTATCTCTTGTTTTACCAATCACTTACAGAAAGCGTTACTTGTAATACAAAAGAAGCCATAAGCCAAACATAGGGAATTACAAAATTAAAAAAAAAAAAAAATTAAAAAAAAAAAATATAGTGTGACCTACACCACTTTTGAGCTGACGGCCTCATACATATATGCTGCCAGGGCCGAGATATCCAACATGTTGTAAAACATCGTAAAAGGCCAACGAGTTGTTTCCATTTTTGTGATATATTGGGACACCATTTTATCCATTGCGTCCACACTGTTCTTGGTTTGATTATAAAACAAAATAATTTCTGGCTTTTGTTTTATATCGGACACAGCTGAATCTCGATGCATGGACGATAGCAACACTACAGCTCTTCGTAGTACAAAAAAGCAAATAAATTACCTAAAGTATAATTTTTTAATAATATTTCTTTTTGCCTTGTTTGACATTGTTTGTATTTTGCCCCATATAAAATTAAGAAAATATTATTATATCTACCCGGGTAGATACTATGTGTTGACGTAAAAAAATTCTTCATGAAAGCGAAGGTTAAGATGGCTTAATTATTTAACGGCGTAAATACAAATTTTCGTGGCGGCATTTTTATTTTGGTATTTGTAACAACTATGGGGAAAAAACAGAGACAATGTCAGAAGCAAAACCTTCTGCAAAACAGCCATTTTGACAGACATGCACAATTACATGTGACTTGAAAAATTGACAAGTCAGATGTAAAAACCAAATTTTTATAATTTTTGTTTAATAGAGAAATATTTGTCATTAAATTCTTTTATTACATAATCTTATTAATAATCATCTGTTTTAAGTGTATCGACGTTATTGAAACGAAAAATATAAAAGAAGCAGAAAATATGAGAATGTTAATGGAATAGAAGAGAAAAGCAAATGGTTGTAAAAAAAAACAATCGTTAACAATAACTACATTCATACTGACAAATGGTGTTTTTTTTGTTAATAAAAATTATAAAATTAAGATATTTTTATTTATTTATTTTTTTAATTCGTAATTTATTTTCGCTGGATTGCTTTTGCAACGTTGACCATATTGTGTGAGGTGTAGCTTCCGGTTCAATAAATTCAAATAATCCATAATCAATAAGTCACAATAAAATTAATTCCACACGTTTATTTTTCTAAAAATATTGCAAACAAGTATTTTTAACAATAAATAATTTTTGTTTTATTTTTACTTTCGAGAACTTATTACCCACCTTTTCATTAAATGAATTTATCCAAGTAACCGAACTCCATAGACCTTCCGATATTAAATACATAGGCACTTTTTTCGACTCACTATTGTAGCTTTCTCGTCCTCGCAATTTGTTAATTTTAATTATTAAAGACATTTTTTTAAATAAAGCAAAAACTATACTTTTTGTTTTGCTTTTATATTACCTGCAATTAATTGAAATTTATAGTTATTTGCTTCTCCTGTAATAAAAAAAAAGTTCAGTATATGTATAAATGCTACACATGAATATAACGCTTTATATGTTCACATTTCCACACCAACTGCGAGGTAATGAACATGGCGCATTTTTTTTTTAAAGTGGTATCCCCGGTAGGTATAATCCACTTATCCTAAATTTAAAACACACTGCTAAAGCCTAGATTACACTATCTCACAAGTCGTACGTATTCCATAATACTTTGTGAGATAGAAATCTAATGAGTTTTGTTGCGACTGTCAAAAAATCTAATGCAACATGACAGTTTGTGTTCACACCATCACAAAAAGTATAAACACTCACACATGAAATAAAATGCAACCCTGATCCAATGAAAAATATTATTGTTTAGAAATTTGCCAAAAAACGATGAAGTCGTATGGGATGTCAAACTTTATTCTTAATACTTGTCATTTTCGTGACACATTGCATTCACACTATCACACTTTGTCATATTACTTGAGTTTTTGACATGTATTAATACAAAGAATTATAGTGTAACTAGCCTTTAAAAGAAAAGAAGTAAAACTTTAATTATTAATCTGAAACGAAATAGAGTTATACTCTCTTTTTTCATACTCCACGTTGATTGCTTCAGAAACTGTCAGTTTTAAGGAATTTGGTTGAAATGAAAGATTTGCAACTTTTAATTATATATGGAAAAAGAAATAATAAGTCATTAATAAAAGCCACTTATATTTTATTAAATATATTAAGTTTTTTTATTTATTTATATACTCATATGTACATATATTTGTATATATATAGTACAAAGTTTTGTTAAGAATATTTTAAAGAAATACTTTGCCAGGCTGGAGACTTTGTTTGGCTTTAAAAGTGTGTGCCGTTCATTTATTATTTGCCCGGTTGCAGAAAATATTCTTTCACACGGTACTGAAGTAGCTATAATGCAGAGACGTTTCATTGCATACATACATATAAACATGTGGTTACAATGATTTTCTTTCTTTCCACCACTTAAGGGGATCTTATTTTCTCTGCACATACTCTTCATTTAGGTACTTATCTAATTCCCTAATCGTTGCAGCTTTAATGTTATCCGGTCTAACAATTTTTCTAAAGTCTGCATCGTAATCATTCCATATACTAGAATTTTCTTAAAAAACTCAGTACATTTGGCGCTTCCTCAATCACTTCATCGTTTGGCAGTCTAACATGACATATTCTTTCTCTCAAGATTTGTATACTTTCCTCGTATGCTGTTTTATTTTAAAAGCCATTTCTTTTATAACGAGGATCCATTATGGTACTTTCTGCATACAAATTGTTCCACTCCAGATTGCCAAAACGATGTGTCATTTCCAATTGCAGTGTTTTTATCATCTGCGATATAGTGGATTTTGAAGAGTAGCATTTGGAAATAAAACGTTCTAAAAGATTGCACAACAATGTTACTTTGGAAAGCGTTACATTTTTCTCTGCAGATATTTCAATTGTAATTTCGTTAAAGGGTTTTAAAATTGGAATAATTTCTTTTATATGCTCCCATCCCCGAGAAACAATGTCAAATCTGGTCTATTTAGGGACAGGGTTAAAATCACAGCATCCTTAATTTTATGTATGCTTGAGAGACATTTCAAATGTCGAATTCCACCGAGTGACGACATCCTGCTTGAGTTTTAATTCATGAAGGCTCATTTGTTTTTGAGCTTCTTGCAATTTTTTCAAACCCTGCGAGCTTTTATGAAAATATTCCACAGTTCTTTTCACTTTTAGTGACATTTGCACCACTAAATTTAAGGAGTGGGCAAAACTCCCAATTGTTCTCCATCCTCCAAGATTTATTTATCCAAGAATATTTGCTGCATTGTCACTTACAATGGCCGTTACTTTGTTTGTTAATTCAAAGTCGGAGATCACTTTTTTAAAAAATTGCACAAATTTTCACTAGTATGCCGTTCATCAAACTCTTCGCTTTTATCACATCTAAAATTTCCATATGTGTAGATGGCAGCAAGTTGTAGGAAATTGTTTTCTTTGTCGGCAAGGTGTAGCCTGGGCACTGTGATACTTCCTCTATTAGTTTTTTGAACTCCGGTTATTCCACAATTCTTAAGGCTTGGTGTCTATTCGCTATCATCTTAAGGACCTGCTTATCAATGCTTTCCACTTTTCTTATGCGAACAAACTGATTCATAGTCTGTTGCTGTTGGGGTACACGAGTGCTAGTGCTAGGGATATCGCTTTCAATATCTATTGATATAATTTGTGTTGACTCTTGCCTTTCAGTAGGGAGTGAAGTAAGCGGATGTTTGCTCTTCAAATGGCTAGTTAAATTACTTAAATTACCACCCGCTGTGCTTAAGGAGGCCTTGCAATATTTGCATTTTGCTCGTTGGTCCCCATCTTCCATAAAGTGAGTCCATGCGAAACTATGCTTCCTCTTTCCTGACATATCACTTCTTCTTCTGTACTAAAAATTAATAAATTTATATTCACAAATACATTTTTTAATATTTTTTTTTTAATTTTCACTTTCTTAACAATTTCACTAACACTTTTTAATTTTCACTTTTAAAACTAAATAATATTTTTAAAAAATACTAATCGTTCAATAACGAAATGCAACCGGTATAGATGTATATTAAGTTGTCTAGTATTTCCTGGCCCTGGGGCCAAATTTAGGACTTCTGACTAACTTCTGTGAATTGGGTGTTATTGCGGGTCACCTTAGCTACAATTTAATATACATTTCATTTTGGTCGCTAGTTTTTTGTAGAACAAAGTTTTCAAAAAACTTTTTCTAGCCAATTCACTCATTTTACTTATTTGGCCCTGGGGCCAAATTTAGGACTTCTGACTAACTTCTGTGAATTGTTCGCTGTAGCGGGCATCCTTAGCTACAATTTAATATACATTTCATCTTCGGCGCTAGTTTTTGTAGAACAAAGTTTTCAAACAACAATTCCTAGCCAATTCACTCATTTACTTATTTTACCTTTGCATAGTAAGGTTTGTGTACTTTTTTCCTGTCATAATGCCGATATGCTAGTTTGTAAAAATAAAATGCAAGATTAATAAAGTAACTTAAAATTTTATTCGAAAAAAAAATTAAAATTTGATACATACCTATTAAAAAAGTTCAAAATAAAAATTTCATGCGAAAAATAAAATAAAAAGTTTAAAAAAGGGATATTAATAAATGTTGTGTTGTCCAACATTTGGTTTTAAGCTGGTGGAATATTTGGTGTTGGTGGTTGAGCCGGTGATACATTTGGTAAAGGTGGATGTAAAAATGGCTGTGGTTTGTAAGAAACTATTGTTTGTTGATAACCAAATGGCGTCTGTTGCTGGTGGCTTCATGGGTCTTGGAAATATTGCTGTGGCTGCGGAGCATAGTGATGATTTTGGTCAACCGGACGGATAGGGCGCTATAAAATATTATTGGCTTAAGTTAGCTGCTGGTGTGGTCTGTTTATTTATAAATGCCTTTAAAGGGCAACCGCAATTTGGGCATTTACATTGAGCATTCTGGAAATAAAAAAAAATATAAATATATACATACGTATATCATGAAAAAATACTGTTAAAAAATTTAAAACCGTACTTACCATTTTGAGGTTTAGCATTAATTTGAAAAGAAAGACAATGAAAATTGGCACGCGTTTCCTAAAAGTAACGCTATTTTTTATCTTTATATTAATAATGCCAGATCTTTGCACAATGATTTTTAAGGTCTGGTCACACTGTTTACAAGTCAAAACTCTAAAAACATTACCCCGGTTCTCCACGAAGCAATATTTATTGCGGCAAACGTCAAGTTTGATTACTCCATTAAATTTGCGACGTATAGACCGCAAATTGCCATGAGTGGCAATCCATTGCGCAATGATTGCGCGTCTGATTGCTTGAGCAATTATTGATTAGCAATCTGCTGTCGAATCAGTTGTAATTTATCTGACATTTCATTTCTCTGTACGGTTGTTTATTTATTAGTATGTTTATTTATTAAGAAAGCAATCCAGAAAAAGACGAAAGTGAAAAAATACCTCAAAGAAATACAGAAAAAGTTTTTAAATATTATATTTTTTAATAAACGTCAATATCAACAAAAGCAAACGACGAATTCGTTTCTTTTTGTATATTTTTATTTTTTCAATATAACAGTACAAGTTTTAGGTTTTTTTTTTCATACGAAAATAAACAAAAAAGTAATACAAAACACAGCGACGACAACGACGAAATTGCAAATTTATGGCAAAACAATTTCAAGTGTTCTCCAGCAATATAATCAGCAAATTTTGCTCCATTGTTCTGCCGACGTTATTGCTTGTACTTAGCAATAAAAATTGCTACGTGAAGACCCAGCGTTAACTGCCTGTTTTTGAAAATAAAATGAAAATTTTCGCTTGCCAAAATATATTCGAACATAATAATTTTTTTGCATTATTTTTTTTTTTAACTGACATTTTTTAGTACACTGAAGGTAAACTTGGCACTACTCATTATGAAAAAACTTTATAGTGTGGCATCACTACGGTAGGTTATTTGATTTTTTTTAATAATTATAAATTATTTTTTTATATATACATATATATTTGTTTCAGGTTTTGTAGCCATGTTCATATATATGCGGCAAAAAGTTGTTAAAAAAAGCTCGGTGAAAAAATCATTACTATAAAACAATAAAATTAAAGAATAATTTCGTTTATAATACAAAATTTTAAAACTTAAACAAAAATGTTTTTTGAATGAAAATTCGTATGATTAACAACATTTTATTCGACGTTTTAAATTTGACTTAATTTGTTTTGTCAGAATGCCACAGGTATATGACTTGAAATCTGCTGTAGCTCCTGTCGTGAAAACATTAAGTGGACTACGTTTTAAGTTCCAACTTTCAAGTTGAATAATAATAGAAAAAAAGGAAAAGGAACTCGTAAAAATGCATGACATTATTCCAAATTGATATTTTTATCTCTGCAGGTGGGAGATAAACTACTTCAAGCCACTTGTTGAATTTCTTTTGTTTGGCCAAGTGAATTGATATTATAGATTTTGTTGTTTTTAAGCTAATGAGGCCTAAAATTGATTTGTAATTAAAACAAAATTTTTTTTTTAATTACAATTTTCCCAACGTTTCGTCGGTATGTGCCGACATCTTCAGGGGTAGTCTATTTATTAAATACAAACATTAATAAACAGAAAACTGATTTGAAAACACTTTGAAAGCTTTACAGAAGACCGCAAAAACATGTTAAAAATCACAAACGATTCTATTTCTGTATTAAAAATTTGGCTTTTTCCGAATATTTTATATAATCCTAATATGTTTTTTTTTATGTCGATGATATCCTTAATAAAATTACGTCATGAAAGGTTCGTTACCTTATATGATGGTATTGGTACTGCTCCATGCCTTGAGACAACCCAATTCTTAAGACGTATTAAAGAATATCCAAACTGGTCAGTAAAAACTGGGATTTAATTTTTAAGGGTGTTAGAGGTAACGTCAAGAAAAAAACTGCATAGATTATGAAAGAAAACTTACTAAGGAATATAAATGGCTTTCCGTGCAAAAAATCTAAGGAACAGTTTTCCAGAAATCTGGGTTCCTCCAAAATGGTCAGTAAAAACTAAGATTTAATTTTTTATCTAATTTAAATGTAACAAATTTGTACTATTTTTCTATCACAGACATGGCTTAACTGCCCGTCTATACCAGAGATAATTAATGCGACATATATTGCAGTAATTGTCAAAATTATGTTACACATAGTGATGGCTTAAGATGGAGTTTGCTATTTTTTTTTTTTTTTTTTTTTTGTTGGCCAGCAATAGGTTTTCACCAGACTTTTGATCGCCTATTATTTCCAAACAAATTAAATTTACATTCATATGTAAAAACAATAGTTTTCCTAAACTCCACGTCTTTGTTTTTATACTTATTGGCAAACTCCATCTTAAGCCTTCTACTTTTCTCACTTATTAGTTGTTTTTCCCGTGGAATCCTGCGGTTATATCCCCTATTCCGTAATGCTTTTTGAACTGATTTTGGATGAGCATGTTTATTCAAAG
The DNA here is from genome assembly GCA_930367215.1 of Pollenia angustigena. Lineage (NCBI taxonomy): Eukaryota > Metazoa > Arthropoda > Insecta > Diptera > Polleniidae > Pollenia > Pollenia angustigena. Next base: position 35,495,187 of record OV884059.1, read on the forward strand.
AATTAGCCGTATCATTCGCTATTTTGGTTGCGCTTACTCTGTGATTTTTCTTCACTTATCGTGAGCCATGGCTAGGATCCCGATTAGAAAGTGTTTTTTGTTGGCCGCTTCTAACCATATTTTCCATTCAAAATGTTTGATTATAATTTCTAACGCTGTTCTGGACGATGAAAAATAGTTAATTCAACAATTTTCCTATTTCTCGATAGGATTTTCCCTCTTAAAAAATTTTAATTATGAAATTTCTTACGCCGAAATCTATCTATTTTCCTTTATCCATATTCTGCGCAAAATTTTACAATTATGCAACAAAAAATTACTAACAGCAACAATTGGAAGATGAATAATAAATTTGACATCAAAAAAAGTAATAATAACGGAAACATAAAAGGAAGAAATGGTATTTAATTCGATAAACTTCAATGTGTATTTAAACTTTTGTCCTCGTCATTTTTTTGTTTTTTTAAAAATTACCGTTATGTATTCAATTAAATCAATATTTTTTTTCTTAATTTTATATCATCAATGAAGGGAAACAAAACTGTATACCACAAATTTTCGGAAAGACTTTAGTTTTCCAAAAACTTCAAATATTAAGGGTGTATTTAAACTTTAGTCACTATGTGTATCTCTAATGTAGACTGCAATTTTTTGTACATATTTATTGCCGGTAATTTATGTTGCAATAATTGTTAGTCCATTTTCGTTGACAATTATTGCAAGCGTTGCTATTTTGGTGCCTTTCGGGTATTTTTTGGTGCTTTTTTGCTTATGCAATACCCGAAATTTTGTTAAACACCCGTTTTTGAAAAGCGGGTATTTATAGTGCTTTTAACAATTTCTCACAGTGCTTTTAAGTGCCTTTTACAATATTTATTTTTTGTTGTACCCTTTTTTAAAACATCGATTATATAGAGGATGATTAAGATGAGATTTGCTTTTTGGGGTACAATTTTGGGAAGGCCTGTAAAGATTTTAAGGTTTCAAATGATAAAAAAAAGTGATAAAAGAAAGTTGCATTAGTTTTACCAAAAACTTTATTTACGAGGTTAGAGGTAGGCTTCCTAGCAATTTGGAAATTTTACAAAACGTTTACTTTTTAGCGTTGACAATATATTTTTTAATTAAAATTTGGGCAGTCATTAAGTTGTATAAAGAATGGTCGGTCACTGCAAATTTTCGGTAATTGCAACAGGCCAGATTTTTTCTAACTACGAAAATCTAGCTCGCACTTTATTCCTGTTTTATGACCATTTCAAACTCAGCTGATGATGATCCAAATGATTTGGTTGATATAATTTTTATTGAAGGTAATAATAATAAATTTAAAAATGTTTATATACAAATGTAATTATCAGGTATGTGATTCAAATCGATTTTAAAAACGATACGATTTGAAACCGAAAATGTTGTTTTCAGTATCTTTTAAAATGGATTTTAAATGCATATTCCTTTTATTTGCAGTGTTTATTCCTTTACATTTTATATTATATACTGAAGTGTATTCTGAACGAAAATTTAAGACTTTCATTCAGAAATAGATTTTAAAATCGTTCGAAATTCATCACACTTTTTAAAAACGGTCGTTTTGAAATCGATCGATTTTCATATCATATGTACCTGTATATTTAATTTTAAATGAAAATGGTCACCCATCAACGCCATTGCCTTTTTTTAAATTTTGGAGGTATATAATATTCGGCACAGCCGAATGCAACTTGTTTTGTGTTTAATTAAATTTAAAAAATGGCTTAGTGCTTTTTTACACTTTTTTTTGTTCAAAATAGTGCTTTTTTAAATTTTAAAGGGCTTTTTGCTCTCAAAAAGTTGGCATCACTGATTATTGCCAACATAAGACGTCAAATTTTTTTGTCAATTGTGTTTGACATTTCAATAAAAGGACGCCAAAGAAGAAAAAAGCTCATTGTGTTAAAAAATTTAAGTTTATGAAAAATAGCGAATTATATTAAAGTAAAAGAATTAAATAACAAAAATAATTACATTTATTTATAATAGAAAGATTTGTGCTAGTTTCGATAAAAGTGCCAATTATTAATTTAAAAAATCAAATCATACTTTGTGAATTTCTGGAATTCTTTTAAAAATTCTGTTTAAGTTCTATTTTAAAAGTATCAATTAGGGTATGTAAAAATGCACAATTTTTGCAAAAAAAAAAAAAAAAAAACGCTGTTACAAAATTACTATTTACCAAACTATAGCACCTGGGGGTCTACTCTCTATTGCGATGCGAAATCTAAATGCCAACTTGGTACTCTCTATCACTTAAGCAAAATTTTCTGAAAATGAAACGATAGTGGCAATAAAAATTAAAGATGGGGCAGATTTACAGTAATGAAATGCCAAAGTGTGTAAAAATATTTGAAATTAGAAAATTTAAATAAAATAAAGTGATTATTTAAGAAAAGAAACAAAAAAATTAAAAGTTGCGAAAGACATATGCGCAAACGTATTAAAGAGTACCAATCGCTAGATTTGCTATAATTTTCTTTCGCATTGCAATAGAGAGTAGCCCCCCTGTTCTTTTAATTATTCATTGTAGAAAATGGATTGGGGAATTGAAGATGTTTATAAAATTATTGAACTTTTCAAACAGTTCCCTTGCCTTTGGAATTTTAAAAGTCCAGAATACAAGAGGCTAGACAAGAAAAAAATGCTTGGGCCGAAATTTTAAAAGAAATGGGGAAAGACGAAGAAATTGTTAAGAAAAAAATTAAAAATTTACGATCGGCATACCTTTTGGAGAAAAAAAAGTAGAAGCTTCGAAAAAATCTGGCTTTGCAGCTGATGCACTCTACGAGCCTCATTTATATTATTATAATGAAATGCGGTTTCTAAACCCGTCAATATAACAAAGAAAAACAAGCTGCAACCTTAAAGCTGTAAGTATATAAAATTGTTATAAATAAGTTTTTTTCTTTTATTTTTATGTGTACATTTACAGGAATCTGACATCATCGAATACACCCCAACGTTATATACATGTGACGAAAATGAGGAAAGCTTTCCTAGCACATCAGAAAGCGGGACTACGATTCCTAAACAAAAACTACCGTCTAAAAAAATTAAACTGGAAAATGCTGAAAAACTTAACTGTGCTTTGGACACATTTATAACCCAGGTAAACAGCGAAAGGAATGAAAATGAGTGTACACTCACAATATTCTGTACGTAAAATTAACTGAAATTGTTATATAAAATAAATGAAAATTCAATTAAAAACCGGTCTACTTATTTTTCATTTATTTTTAACAAAATGTTCATTTAATTTTTACTGTCAAAAATTCAACACCATATTCCGTAAAAACAATTAAATATTCAGTTATTTTTTAAAATTTTACTGTCAAAAAATTGACCCCATATTCAGTAAAAACAATTAAATATTCAGTTATTTTATTAAATTCAGTAATTTTCGTTTACTCCACAAATACCAGACAGACACCTGTCCGCTTGTTTTTCTTATAAGCAAAGGAGGGAGAATATTATTATTAAGTTACCCTGTTACACACGTTTGTTTTACTTTTGTTGTACTTACCACGTTGTTTACAGAATAACTCTCAATTATAAGACACCAGCAGCATGACCGATTCGGCTTCGCAATTATTTTACTTTTAAAATTTTATGTATTTAACTAAATTATATTAACAAATAGAAAATGGGTATTGCTTACACAAAACAAGCAATTCATTTTTTATAAATAAGTAAAATTTAATTTTTGGTAGTACAATTACATATAAAAAATAACTGAATATTTAATTGTTTTTACTGAATATGGTGTTGAATTTTTTACAGTAAAATTTTATAAAATAACTGCATATTTATTTGCTTTTACGGAATATGTAGTTAATTTTTTGACAATTAATTTATATAAGATAACTGAATATTTATTTGTTTTTACGGAATTCGCGGTTGAATTTTTGACAGTAAAAATTAAATGAACTATTCGTTGCTTTCAATTACATTTTTATTTAATTTATCATAAAGAAGAATTTAACTCAATCAACGGACAATATTAACTGCAACTGAAAATCCGTATTAATATGCACTTAGTTTTTTGAATAACTGTTAGAATCAGTTAAAAATAAATTTGCTTGGAATTTTAAATGTTTATTTATTTAAAAATGACTGAACGGAATATTTCTTAAACAAACTACAGTCCGTTACTGTAATAATATTGTGAGTGTAAGTTTTTAGTATTTGGCAAATCAATTGGCATGCAACTAGCCAAAATGCCCTTCGCTATAGCTTCAGATGCAGTGGCTGATATCCAACGTGTATTATCTTTAAAAATGCAAATTTTGGCTAACGGTGATATTTTAAAAGAGGCCATTTATTTTTTTTGAAAGCAATAACTTTTAAAGTAAATTTTTATAAATTTAGTAGAAAATGTTTCTTTTTATATATGTACATACATAAGTTTTTTTTAGATTTGTAATCGTATAAAATTACGTACTTTATTTAATTTTAAAAAACTTCTGTGATTATTACGTACAAATGTTTATAACTTTTCATATAAGAAGTATCTCGTATCAAAAAAAGTAATACATTTTTATATTCAAATGTTATGTACTTTTAAAATGTAGTTCTAATGTATGAAAACTTTACAAAATAAATTATAATCAATAACAAAACTTTAATAATCTACAATGTAAAATCCACCAAAATATTTTAACAACTTAATACCTTTTCATTTGTTCTTTTATAATCACTTATTTTTTTACGTTAACAAAATAATCCAAACTTGCCTAATGCCCAGAACAGACGGTGAAACGCAACTGCAACGAAACTGCAACTTCTAGTTATTTTCGAGTTTCATTTGAGTTTATGCCATAGACTCCTTTGAGGGACCACACACGACGCGACCATTTTGAGACCAGTTTAAATGCATTGGAAATCAGTTGCATTGAAACCGGCGAGCAGGAAAGTCGTGTTTGCGTTTCATCTGTTCTCAAAGAAACTCGAAATGATTGTGATAATTTCATTACATTCTGGTACAATTAAGGTTGCAGGGTGTGTGGAAAACGATTGGAACTGGTTTCAAAACAATAATTTCTAAAGGGCTTCGTTGCAGTTACGTTTTACCGTCTGTTCTGGACCTAAGAGTTTTTTAAAAGGGTTGCATGTTCGCGGAAATTGCGTTCACTTTAATTTAGAAATAATGTGAACATTATTTTCAAATTATTTTTAATTATTATACTTTCTACCACTGGTGGTGATTTCAGTTTTTGTAATCAGTTTTTCATTCAGTGTAAAACTTTTTTAGTTATTCATCTCAGAGCCCATAATGAAAAACACGTCCGCTTTAAAACAACTCAAAAGAAATGAATACAAGATTTTGCACAAATTCGTTCTATATGACTTGAAAATACATTACTAAGTTTCGTGAAGATCAGGCCATAATTTACCAAAGGTTCCATACAAAGTAGGCTCTAAGAAAGTGCGTTTAAATGTATAAAACGCTACAACAAATTTTACCACTTTCTTGAAATGTGGTCCAATTTAATACCGGATTTCTGGTTTTACAGAATTTTGTGATGATTGATCAATAATTAACCATGGGTCCAATATAAATTTCCTTGCTAAAAATACTGTTCCTAATTTGGTCACGCTGAATCCAGTGGTGCTAACCGTTTTTTGCGCTAGCTCTTGTTTTCGAGATATATGTACCGTTATTTCAAAAATGTATTTACGTAGTAACTCGAAAATTGTTTTAGTCTATTGAATAAACTTAAAAAACCTAAATTCCGCAATAATCCAAGTAGTTTGTAGTATTAAATTTCTGCTGGGAAAAATACCCATTCCACAATAGAGGAGAAGGTATTATGCATTTTTGCTGATGTGTGTAACACCTTAAAATATTGGTCTTAGACCCACCTTAAAGTATACCGATCGACTTAGAATCACTTTCTGACAATTTTATTCAATTGAAATACAACATCTCCGTCAGTAACACAATATTTTTTTCACGTTTTCTCTGTATTCATTAGCAAATCTTACAGTATTAAGTTTTTGCATTGCCAGGGAGCTCATAGCTTCGGCTAATTCCGGCACAACGAATTTCTCTTCGTCAATTAAACATTCTGTCATTGGCTTGGTAAGGTAATTGTGGAGGACACAGCAGGTTTTTACAATCAAATCACAGGTATCCAACTGTACTTCTATTGGCCGGAAGAATATTCTAAACCTATTTGACAGTTTTCCAAAAGCCATTTCCACTGGCATTCTGGACCTACTGAGCCTATAATTAAAAATTTCCTGTGGGGTTGTCAAATTTCGGTTTCGGTTGTATGCCTTCATTAAGTGGCGATCTAAGCCAAAAATGTCATCACCAATGAAAAAAAATGGTGTTTTTGTAACCTGCCCACGTAAAGGTTCGTCTTGTGGGATGTTTAACTTGCCTGAGTTCAGCGCCTGGAACAGCGAGCTTTCCTTTGAAATCACCACATCAGAACAACGACCATGTACCAAAACTTACTGCTGACGTCTACTACGGCTAAGAGTACTATGCTAAAATAACTTTTGTAATTATAAAAATCTGAATTTGAGTTATCAGGTTTTTTTATTCGTATGTGCTTGCCGTCGATTGCCCCTATTGTGTGAGGAAACTGCCACAAATTTTCAGATTCTTTTGACACCTTTTTCCATTCACTTTCTGTTTGTGGACACTAAAAAAATAACGTACATAATTTATTTAATGATTAACCAGATAACTATATTTTATACCTTAAGATGCTCATCTTTTAAAGTTTCGCAAATAGCTCTTAACACCTCAGGAACGAATTTACTTATAGTTTTACGAGACACACGGGACAAAAACTCCAGAGATGTATATGAATCTCCACTAGCTATAAAACGTAACGTTATAGCTAACCGTGTCCTTGGTGTAATGGCAAATCTCATTGGAGTATTTTGTTTTCTTATTTTTATTTCAACCTGAATAAAAGTTCCATGAAGATATATTATTGCACTATATGTTGTAATGAAAAATTGATTTACCAATGATAAAATATCTTCGAACTGGTGTATATCCATTCGGCAGAAATTTTTGTATTCGTTATTCTCACCCCAAAGAAGATTTTTCAAAAGATGCGCTTCCAAGGAATGCATTTCACATTTCTGTAGTTTACCCAATACCTACGTTTCCTTCTTTCATCTTCATCCATTAGTTCCATCACCTCTTTTATTTGCTTAACGATTACAAGTCTTTTTATATTTTTGCTCAACTCCATTTTTTTATTTTAGATAAAAACGGTTTTTGTGGTAAATTTTGTTTATTTACTTATACAAAGATATTTCTTAAAATATATATTTTTAAAAATAGCACTTCTTTTTTAAATTAAATTGCAAACATTATTTTTGTAAAAATGTTGTGCATTTAAGATGGCGTCACTTTTTTCATTGCAACTTCTTCCTTGATGTTTTTCAAATTATGAGTTAACATAAATACGTTTTCCCATGCCTTTAACATGAGCTGAGCAATAAGCAATATTACTTTGTTATTCTGCCGACGTTATTGCCAACTGGCTGAGATATTTATCTTTAATGTAGACCTAGGGTAAGGCGTCGTTTTTATTATTGGCAGAAAAAATTTTGTGCAACTCTAAAAAAGGCGCTGAATATTTTTTCATATGTATAAAGTTGCCATACCAAATTGCGTTTTTACACATTGTCCTCACGTGCTATGAATTTACATACCACATTTTCACTAAATTGGAAAGATGCCTGAAAACTTTATACACCTAAAATTAAGCAAGTTTTCTGCAAAGAGGTAAAAACTAGGCTTTATGATTCTGAAAAGAAATGTGAATGGAAAATTTGTCATCTACAGGCTTCTTATCCTGTCTTCTCTTACTTTACAAAAATAACAAAAGAAAAATTTTGCACAAATAGCGAAAGTTCGCGAAAATTTTTAAAATTTCAAACCCATCAAATTGATAAAAAGTTCCAAGACTATAAGGATTGGCAAAAATTCGATAAAAATTCCTAAATTAGCGGACATTTGCAAAAATTTGCTTACAGCGGCATAATAGCAATGTCTCATAATTTTTTTGAAAACGTTAAAGCTGTAAAGAATCACGACGAAAATTTGCAATATTGGAAACAAACCCAAAAATTTAGTTGTAATCGCTAAATCGGTAAAAAAACAAAATGTCAGAAAAAAATTCTTAGGTAACATGATACATATATATTTTCATATATGTATATATTTATACAGTTACTCCAGCTGTTTAAAAAAAAAATATCTTAAAACTTTGATATACATTTTTCTATTATATTATTTCGTTAAATTAAAAAAACCTTAAAAATTAAATAGTCGTTTCTGTTAACTTTAATATTTTGAAAAGAATTGTTTGAAATTTACCAAAGTAATGCAATATAAACTTAATTTTCTAAATGTTAATAAAACTTTCAATATAGTTAATAGCACTGCAAATAATAAATTGCAATTAAACGAATCACACGAATTTTATTTATAAAAACGCGTTTGTTAACGTTTTTAAAATTTTGTATTATAAACCATAGTAGAATAAGTACAAGGTATACGGGCATGTTCTGACAATCGCAAAACGCTTAATGTTTGCGATTCTGACTTAAAATTGCATATTAGGTGTTCTGTAAATCGCAATAACAAGAAGCTTGGCGACTTCAAATTGCAAAAGAGAACTAGAATATTTGTAAAAAACTATGGCAGATCGCAAGCTAAACGCACGAGTGAAAGAACACCATACAATAAATCTAGCGTTTTGCGATTTCAAATCGTGCGATTGTCAGAACAAGGCCGATAGTCAAAACTTTTTTTCTTCCATATAAGGTTTCTATTACGTTCCCTCAGGGCTGCAACACCAGGAATACTTGAGGTACTAGGAGCTGGATTATCTAACTGATCCTCATTCAACAATTCGCCTATTTGCTCTTCTAAAACTAATTCGTCATTGCCTAGCTCTTTGTTATCATCAATAATGTCTTCCGATTCTTCCAATAGATCTTTGTCCGAAAAATACATACTTTATTTCGTTTTCGTAGACAAGAGAGAAAATTCTCTATACCTTTGCCTTCTAAACTTCTAGGCATTTTTGAAAGCAAAGTAAATAAACTAAAAATACAAACAAATTGTAACCGTCCATTATTATTTTTTATGTCACAAAAGCATGTTGTAGACATTTGGCAACATATCGTATTCATTTGTTCATTAATTATACATAATAATAGGGTGGGTAAAATTTTTTCGCGTCAAAAGCACATCGCGATTCATATTCTATAAGGCATTCGAAGAAACTTTGCCAAAGAAACCATGGGTCAAAACTTAATTTCGAGCCCCGGATTTTTCAAAATATTCAAGAGTAGAGGCAAATAAATTGTATTTGATCTAGCCAGACCCGTATATTGCGGTTTTTAGGGTCGAGAAATCCATTAATTTTTTATTTTTGATTGCCGCCAGAGAGCGTTTTCATACACTTTTTATTATTAGAATTTATAGTTTTGTTTTGTGGAAAATTGACGAATATTTCTCAAAATACAGTCTCGAATATTAAACGAAAATAAAATGTTTAAGCGTTTTACAAATATGTGCATACGAACATCTTCGAATTGCATTTCCAAATTTATTGTGTTTACAATTTTTAATATGTACTGCAAAATCTGAAAAGGAGTAGACAGTACAAATATAAACTTTTATTTAGCGCTTGTAAAATCTCCTTCAAACTAATTCAAAGTAAAATAATAATGGAGTGAGCTCCCACTGTTCCAAAATTCTGTTGATAACTTCTTGAAGTGGCATCCATCTTGTTGACGAATATTTGAAAATATTATGAGCTCGTTCCACAATAATCTTGAATTGAGAGGAATTCGTCTCTTCTACTATGTAGAACTTTTGCAGCAGTGGTTTCCTATATCTTTTAAAAACTTGTCAATATCATTAGAAAATGCACGCTTTTATTCTGTCGCTGATACTTAATTTAGAATGTGGCATAAGCAATCGTTCAACGAACAAATGAAAAAATCTGATCACAATAGCGGAGTTCAGTGTTTGGTGCAAATGGTCTTGCAAAAGAGCAAATGCAAAATATCATAGCTGTTTCGTTAAATCCAACAACAAAAAATAGAGTTTCCCTTAGATTTCATAAAAAAGCTACGACTTTTTCGCAAGACTATTTGCACCAAACACTAAACTCCGCTTATATTCATTGGACAATTAATACGAGCTGCCATTTTATATCAATTATAAACATGTAGGTTTGAAAAATTTGGAGATAGTACCAAATGAGTCACGGGGGTACCAGCGTACTTTTTAGTTTTGAATTGTACCAACTTTATCAACCATGCATGGTATACTGACGCCACTCGCGCCATTTTTGAAAGCACAGCACAAGATAAGCACATACATACATACATAGTTTGTGAAGAAAAGTTTTGAAGAAGAAGTGTAAAGAATAAAAATACCCTTAAAAAATAAAAAGAATTACCAGCAAAAGAACGAATACGAAAAGGTAAATAATTCAATGTTGATATTTTAAGAAAAGTTTTCTGTGTAGGTATAAAGAAGTCGGTGGCATGTCATAACGTCCATGGGCACTGGACGCTCAAAAAAGTCCATGGACAATCTGACGCTTTTAAAAGTGTCCATGGACAATATGACGCTTTTAAAGGTGTCATAATGTCCATCAGAGCAGTGTCGTAATGTCCGCGTTATGACACTGCAGAGCGTCATAATGTCCACAACATGTTTACAAACTGCGTAGTCGGCGTTCGTTCGAAAACAAGGCAGATTTTATGAGCTTTACTTAGCAAATCTACGGGACTTGTTATACCATAGAAGAGAAAATCGTAGCGCCCGGCCATAGGCCGGCTGTGCAGAGAAGCTTTAGTTAGCGAAGCCTATACTTGTTTAACCACAGAGCAGAAAACCCTTGCACCCGGCCTAAGGCCGGTATTTGTTATACCCAGAGAAAACACAACAAAAAAATGTTTCAAGAAAATTTAACCCTTATTATGTAAAATTTAACCAAATTATTGTTACCGACAACCACATTATGGTTAAATTAGTTTTTTAAAACGTTTTGTTGATTGTGACCATAATAAACCATGTTTTTTTTATTTAACTCTTTACGTTATTATGGACCTTATGACATGTTTAATAATGGCATAATGTCTATTTTGTATGAACTAGCTAGACCCATATATTAAACTTTGGCTACTACACCATTTTTCATTGAAAATGAGAAAATTCCAAATGAAAATGAGAATTTCAATTTGAAATTGAGAAAATTCCAAATGAAATTAAGAATTTCAATTTGAAATTGATAAAATTCCAATTGAAATTGAGAATTTCAATTTGAAATTGATTAAATTCCAATTGAAATGATGAATATCAATTTGACATTGGGAAAATTCTAAATGAAATTTAGAATTTCAATTTGAAATTGAGAAAATTCTATTAAAACATAGCTATCTTATCAAAGATCAAAGAATTAGTACATTTATAAAATGAGAGGGTAAGTAAAAATAAATACATATGTTTAATGAATTTATTAAATATCATAATTTTCACTTTATATACTAGATATATTACAAAAGTTAGTCCCCTTTTAGACAGGCAAAGTTTACTTTGCAAAGTCTTGAGTTTATGGAAGGGGGGGGAAAAGAGAATAGCGGGGGAGTACGCTCTTTGCTGTACTCGCAAATTCCTTTTGTTATTCGTTCGTAGTTTATTTCTGAGCAGGGATGATAAAGTTAGTAGTACAATTGTACTTTTTTACTACTATTTATTAGCAGTGCAAAAGTAATAAAGTACTCCAATGCAAATTTAGTACAATTTAAAAATTGCAAACGATTTTTCCTACCAAAATATGATAAAAACAAAGCAAAGAAATCGCCTTTATGTAAATACTATATCGAGTTTAATTCAAACAAATTATTGCTACAGTCTTATGAATCTTGTTGCTATAGTTTAAAATAAAAAAAATTACAAATAGAAATATGATACAAAACTAATTTCATACACCAACCGAACTTTCATCTTCTTTAAAAATAATAATTTTATGTTCCTTAATATACCTGATTGTTGTAATTTTTTAATTAAATATTTTATATATGGGCATTTCTTGGGGTCACTAACGTACGTTCGTACGCTTTTGATGTACAAATAATATAGAAAACAAAACTTTTCCTATAATTTTTTTTTGGCGATTCGATAGCATTTGGGTAGCTCTAAGTTAAGTGCAAAAGATGGATGGATTCATCGAGTTTAAATTTTTTATAATGATACATAGTTATAAACATGTGGTCACGAACGTACGCAAAATAGAAGTCAACTTTCGCTGACAGTAGTGAAATGTAAAAATCTGCGTAATGGATCGTAATATTCAAAAGTGATTAATTTAGTTTAAGAGTGTATTAATGTAGGTCTCCATCCAGTATTTACAAAATAGAATATCTCTCTTGGTTTTTTTTTTAATTGGCTTATGTACCGGACACTAACGTACGGGTCGCGAACGTATGATTTTTCCATATGTTTTTTTTATTATTATCACCATGCATTTTTCCATAAATATCTTCAAATTTCCTTATTAAAAATCTTAATACTCCTTTTACAATTGATTGTAATGGAGAGATTATGAAGAACGAGTGTAAATATAACATATTTTTTGCATGTAAAATTAGTGTATAAAAATGTCTTTAGAAGTAGCTTAAATACTTAGAAAATATAAAATGTTCCAGTTTTCAGCGTAATTTCCTCAAGTAAAATAGCTGAGATATGCTATGAAACCATTCTTTTAAAAAAACATAGAATTTTTTTTTAAAATAATAAACAATAAAAGACGATGATAATCAACATTTTATTTTTTCATCCTGGTAGACCATTCTGAGGAAATGCCCATATAAGTTTTTTCCTGTAAGTTTTCTTTTAAATATGACAACATTTGTATTTTTATCGATGGTGGAACATATAATACACTTTAACCACTAAGCAAGTCATATGTGTTAAAATTATGAAAAATTCCTTGCACCATAGATATCTATACACAGCTAGATACTTTTAGTAAAAATTACGGGCATTACCACCCAGTAAAACTTCGCCCACTTTTTTAAAATGAATAGCTTCTTGCACTAATTATTTAGTAGCTTTCTTCTAACTACTATAATTACTTCTAAACTACTTATTTTTCAGATGTATGTAGGAAAAAATAATGACTTACATAAAAATGCATTCATTTTGGGACATCCCTCGTAAAATTCATTGGTTCTTTCAGAAGAATTGGAAGTAGTATTTTAACATTTTCCTGATTACTCAACACATTATTTTGTAGGCGAAGTTTTAACTGGGTAGGTTAAACATTTTTTTAACCTGTTCCACTTTCAAATCTAAAAAAACAAGCTTAAGATTCTTCGTCTAAATTCCTTATTATTCACTTAATTTTTCTTTTTGTTAATTGCAAAAGGTATATTTCAAATATAAATGTATAGCACAAGCGCATTTCAATGTAAATTTTTTGTAATGCAAATAATAAAACTTGTAAAAAATATTTTTTTGGCATTAAGTACAATTAGCGTAAAAAATGTAAATTTTTTTCGGTATTAAGTACATTTAAAAAAATGCCATTTATCAACCCTGTATACAAAAATTTGTCAAATTAAACTTTGTGTGTCTAAACACCAAACAAAGTTTAAAAGAGAACTACACAAGACTTTGCAAAGTAAACTTTGCCTGTCTAAAAGGGGACTTATTGAGGAGGTTTTTAGTGAAAAGCCATTCAACAGGAATTGCATAAACTTGCATGCAATTATAGCCAAAATAGCAAAGTAAAAAAAGAGGATAAAAAAAAGAAAATTATCTAATTGCAGCATCGAAATATTTGAAATATAAAATCCAAAAAAGATTGGAACACGTAAGAAATTTATATATTTTTAGTAAATAATGTTCTAAAAAAATCTTTAATTTTAGTTTTTTCTAAAAAATGGCATTGGTGAAGAGGCACTTTGTTAAATTAATGTAATAATATTAATATTTTCAGCTAGCTTTCGATGAATTTTCGCAAATGATATTGGATGCACTCGATGAAGTAATGTTATTTTTTAATTTATGTTAGAACCATTTTTAAATTCTGATTTCAGCTTAATAAAGACGAAGTTGAGAAGTACACAAAGGAAATGGTAGAATTAACAATATTTTGTAATTTACATTATAAAGATTTTATTTCTTTTTTTTCAGATCAATAATGATGAGGGACACCGCACGCCGGAAAATGTAGTGATTACAATATTATATATGTAGGTAACGAAAGTAAAAATTAAAATATTTCTAATTTTAGAAGGACGGAAAAATTTATAAAGAGGACTTAACTATAACAGAAGATCGACCTAAATAGGGTTGTGAACTCAAAAGTAAGTGTAACAATTCTTCTAATGTGATAACTTTTATCAAATCCTTTGATGTGGCTCAAGGCGATACTGATAAAAGTATTGAGCGTTGCATAAACGAGTCTAGCATTAATGAAGAAAAAGATTCTCTCGATAAAAGTTTTGCATTGTCTCAATTAAAAAGTATCCGTAAAAATACTTAACACTAGATAATAACACTCATTTAAATAGAGATGTTAGAATGGTTGAAGGAGGAAAAACGGACAGAAATTTTGTATTTACAAAATGTTTTATTAAAGACACAATAATGCATATTCCTAAAATCGAAGATATATTTAAATTAAGCTTGAAAATGTTCACCGTTTAGAAATTGCTAAAATATTTCATTAGAATAGTTTATTTGACAAAAAATAATGCTTGCGACATTAATTTTAAGTACATACGAATTAATAAAAATTCGTTTGTAGCCTATGGATATTGTACAAATATGGAATGTAATTTGTATATAGGCAATTCCAGCGAAAAGTTTACTTTTTGTAACGTAACGCCAGAAATAATTAAAATTATTTCTCAATAAATTGTGTATGTATAGTTTACTTTTTTATATTGTGGTCTAAAGCGCAACTAGCTCTACATTTAGTAACAAAAGGGATACCAGTTGAACAACATGGTCCTAAAATACAACCTTATTTGAATTCTGGCGTTACATTAAAAAAAAGTATACTTTCGCTCAAAATGCCCATATGTGCCTTTAAACGAGCAAATATTTTTTATTCTAATAGCTTGAAAAATAATGCTATGTTCACATTTGGGTTCTTAAACGCGTTTAAGCAGCTCGAACGTTATTAAGCTCTAATCACTTCAAAATCGAGATGATTAACCATACATTGAAGTGATTTGTTAATCACTTCAAATCGACATGATTACAACTAAATCACTTCATAAACCACATAGAATCCACTGAACATACCCCAAATGAGAATCGCCAACATGATCGTGTACAACCGGCCAAGATGGCTGCTTAATGTTTTTATTTTTTTTTCTTAAATAATTCATAAATTTTCACAATTACATCATTAAAATTATTAAAATAATCTTCTGATAACTTTATAAAAGTGTTTTTATCCATTTTTAATACTTTAAAGAAATTTAAATTTGTTTGTTGTTGTTAATCATCTGTCAACTTAATCATCTCAAATGTAATGTGAACGGCTTTGATTAGCTAAATCAACATTTTGCTTAAACGCGTTTAAAAATCCAAATGTGAACATAGCATAAATCTATATAAGTCCAAAGCTTACTAAAAGTTTTATTCAAAACGTCTTGCTCAATTCGCAGTCTTCTTAAGTTTTGTAATGCAAGTCAAAATCCACTTCCGTTTTTTTAACGTCCCGCCAGCGCATATTTTTGCATATATCTGCAAATCCTTACCGATTGCTGTAATTTTTTTTTTCTGAATATAGTGCTACTTCATAACTTTATATATATAAAAACCCTTTTTCCAAATTTGACTTCTTCATTTAATTGATTTACATTTTGTTGTACGAATATGACGACACGTCAAAATGGAAATGCCCATATACATAATTATTCAATGGAAAAATTAAAGTATTTAGATCGCAAGCAGAAATAACCCATTCTATAAATATAGTTAAGGGGTTTCAGTGTAGAGGTGTCCAACGGTTTGTGGAGAAAGCTGAACTTTCTATGGAAAGCGCATTAACATATCAAAAAAACAAAATTAGCAAACAATCAGATGACCTTCGTTTTGTTGGAAGAGATCAAATGATTAACAGCCAGGCCCACTATGTCACACGTTAACGTTCGCATAGAAAATAACATTTAAAACAAAAACAAATTCTAAAATTTGTTTTTTACGTTCAATATATTTCCACTAAAACCGAAGTCTTCTTATGGTACAATAAACAAATAAACATTTTAAGACAACAAAATGAATTTGTTTCAAAAAAAATTAGTTATACACTTCATGTGGATGCTACAGGGCATGTGGTAGAGGATATGCCTTTCCCAACAAAAAGAATATTCTTGTATTCAATAGTTGGACACATTAAAGAAAAAAAACTTGTATTTTCTGTCGCGATATTATCAAATCATACAAGTTACGATATTGGTACTTTTTTTTTAAGGCTATTCAACTTTTTGCACGACAAATAAAATAAAATGGCCTATATGTAAGAGAATTGTTACAGACGTAAGTTAAGCTATTATAGGAGCAATAATTAAAGAAATAAATGAAATGAATAGCGTCTTATACTATTTAAATGCCTGCTTTAATGCTGCAAATAAGCAAAATAGAAATTTACATTACGTCTGTATACAATTTTGTGTAAGTCATTATTCAAAAATTATTTGTAAAGATATTGACAACGTCGTTTTAGCTTATAAGGCTTCTTAAAAGTTATTGAGATCGATGAAACTTGGCAGAAATATGTGATATTGTCATAGGCAGGTAAACCTCAAAAATAAATAAAATCGGACCGAGGAGGAAAAGGTTCCCCCTTGAAGAACTAATCCAACCTCTGAAAAATGCAATTTTTTTTAAAGTTTTCCCATACTTTTGTTTGGCAAATGCAACTTTTAACGTCGGCAAAAGTTAAAAAACCTAAAATTAGACCCCGCCCCCTTTTGAGGGCGGTTACATAAAATAATATTTAAAAAAAAATTTTAATATTAAAAGAAATAGATTACTAACGCCTTAATACTATAAAAATTAAATTTTTGAACCCCCCTCCCCCGGAACGACCCTTTAAAAATATTTTTTTTTTGCTAATTTCCAAAAAATATTAATTTTTAACATTTTATGTATTTAATTTATCTGAAAATAATTAATATATTCGTAATTATAACTTATTTATAATAGTAACAGCAAATTTTATTTAAAATAACTTCTCTTTTGCACTAAGATGATGATGAGTGCCATGGTTCTTCTTCGTCTGCTTCTTCAAAATCCTCTTCTGAATCTGAATTCTCTTCAGAGCCAAGTACAGTTGGAAGCATAAAAGAAATTGCTTCTTTCGTAAAGGGTAATGACTTTTTTTTTGAGTTGGTCTTATACTAGTAATCAGTGGGCCAGAACTGAGCAAAAGTCTATTTATAATATCTTTGTTACACTGAACCTCCGAAAACTTTCTAGCAAATTTCTTTATTTTGCTCCATAAAATAACGTCATTTAGCGGCCGCACAGGTGGTTAAAACCCGTTACTTACTGTTTCGCACATCCCTTTTTTACACAGGTAATATCTAAGACTAGATGTAATAATTTAAATAAAAAACATCTACGTACAACCAAAACATTTTATGACTGACGAAAGGGTTTCTATCATATGTACCTATGCAAGATGAGCAAAAACAGAAAAAAGGTGAAATTTTCAAAAAATCATAAAAAAATGGCGCAAGAGATTTCAAATTTTATCGTGATGTATAACATTTTTAAGAACTCAGCGGGCTTCACCTTCAAAAACCTATTAAGTTTTTTTTTTTAAAAAAAGTGTACAAAAAAATCGTTTTTTTAATTTCGAACTAATTTTTAGATCATAAAAACTTCTACCAAAAATTTTCATAATTAGCTGTTTATATAGTCTTTCACTGAAAAAAAATCAATGTAAAATCTTTATTCGTTTATCTACAAAAAAATATATTGTTAACCTCCCAAAACCGTAAAAAGTCAATGAACACGCATGCAGTTTAATCAACTTTCCTGGTTTTAACAGTGTCCCAAAACCACAAATGTCAAGCAAAAGACTTGAAAATTCACTATACGATGCAGAACTTTGTTGTTTGTCGAGCTGCGTACTTAAATTTTTCCATTTCTTCAATTTAATTTTTTGCTTAATGTCCGGCTAGACTGGCAAAAAACCCCTATGTGCGTCGTTTCATTATCTAATCTTACACCAAGAAAATTTTTAAGAGAAGCATTTGGCATTGTATTTAATTTAAATCGTATATCTGAATGTTTAAAGTGGTTTGAACGTCTATGTATTGTACTGTGCACAAAAAAATATGTACAAAAAGTTCATGACGCATTGCCATATTTAAAAACTGCAATACAAACACAAGACCACTCAATAAATTTGGAATGGGATGAGGATAATTTAAGAAATACTTTAAATAAAAATGAAGAAAATATCGTTAGAATATCCAACCATAGTACATTCCGAATTTTATTAAACAAGTACAAACCAAACATTGACTACTGTACGTAAGAAAAAGCTAATGAAAATATTTTATTTTGTCCCGAAATGACAAGTTTTCTGTTAGAAACATATGTTCCTTTTCTTCCAATGTGGTCAAATATTATAGGCTCTCTCCTTGATGATGATAATAAAAGAGTGAGCAATGGTCCAATTGAAACTTATTTCAAAGATATTAAACAAAACTACCTTAAAGGTAGAAAGTTGAAACTTGGCCGATTTATTCGCACTATGGAGGTTTTAACAAACTACAAAAGAAAAAATATAAAAATATCTTACGATAAAGTTTTTAAACAGCGTATCTCCGAAGTTGATAATTTAGACTGTGGGAAACACAAAAATTATGAAAATATGGATATGAATTTTAAAAATATCCTTGATAATAAACATCAATGCATTACAAGCATTGACGAAAGCCATTCCAATGTTGAAAAAAAAAGAAAACGAGAAAAATGTGAATGCTGTGCATACTAGCCAGTTAGAATATCAAAATCTTGTTGTTGAAGTGGTAAGTTACGATTTGGGGCATTACTCCGAAAGTTTATGTTTCAGGCAATGAGTAGTGCCACGGATGACAATACGTTGTCATATGGGGTGGGCCGCTTGTCCAGGAGTCTTATTCTGAATTGCGATGCGAAAGTGCATAAATGCGAACAATTGCTATTCTGTATTGCGATATTCGCAAAGTTTTTTTTAATCGCATTTCAAATGCGAAAAGGCGACAAGTCGGTATTCTACATTGCGAAATCAAATGTCAAATTCGCAAAATTTTAGTCGACAACAAAAAAGCATTCGCAAAGTACAAACATGTTAGTGAAAGATAATATTTTATTTATTTATTCATCTTATATTTATTATTAAATTCAGGGAAGCAAGCAATAAGACCACCAAACCGCGTCAATTTGAAATAATGATAGAATTTATGAATAAGCACCAAATGCACGTCAGTCGGCAAATACTTTGTGGCTAGCGTTAACTGAAGAACTAAATATCAATGGACCACCTATTAGAGAAGCTGCAGGATGGATAAAGTATGAAATATATAAACCAGTTAAAAAATATTTGACTTCAACTTTAATTTTAATAGGTTTGGGTCGATTTTGAAGTACCCACAAAACACTTTCATTTTCTTCGTCGTCGAACCACAGTACCACAAAATCCATTTTTATTATTTTTTTTATTACAGAATATCCTAAAAATATTTTTTAAACAATTTTCACAGCCAAACACAAACAATTTATTTATTTTTAATTTGACGTTTATTGACACTGACGTATATTTGAGCAGCGTTGCCACGATTTGAAATAAATTGCGAAAGTCTAACAGAATACCAATTTTCTTTCGCATCGCATTTCTTTTGCGCATCGCATCGCAATTCAGAATAAGCCTCCAGGACAAAACCATCTGGTCCTGAAGACTCGAGCTCAGCCATGTCATGAACCGCGAAAATTTTCTTATCATCATTCAACGGTCGTATTTGTTCAATGTTCTACGTTTAGTATCGCTTCGCTTTTTTCATCAACTTCATTCTTTTTGGCACGAATAAAATTGTGTATGTGTGAGTAGATTAGGCCTGCCATACGTCCTGGTTTTCCAGGATTGTCCTGGTTTTAGACTACTTGTCCTGGTGTCCTTGTCCACTATTTAATTGTCCTGGTTTTTTGTACAGGTCAAGACAAACAAATAAGTTTTGTTGCTGGTTTAAATTGTTAACAAAGGTTAAGATTTCTGTTATTACACTGCTAACATAAGGTAATTGTATAAAGAACTTTAATTAAATTCAACTCTTATCTGGTGTAAAGCTGGTAAAATCTTTCAATAATATTAGATGATAGTCAATCCTCTTTCAAATTTTGTTTCAACTAGAGGCTGTAAAAAGTTATTCCGTGTAAACAACTTTTATAAGTAATCGAAAACCGATAACAAATTACTTTCTCTAAGGCAGCCCATACCCGTTTCCAAGGCCTATCCAATAGGTCTGCTTACTTCTACAACAATACAAAAAACCACAGGCATTTTGTTTGTGTAAAATTCCCCGCCGTTGTAAAAACATAGGGAAAACAAAAGGAAAAATGTGATTTGTGTGCATGTATGTGTGCAAAAAACCGAAAACGTAAACAAAGATATACATGTATAAGGAAAATGTAAACAACTTTTGACGTCGTTGAGGAATAAACCAAGTAAACATCTGGCTTTTTGCGCAGACCTATTGGATAGATCTTGCCCGTTTCAATTCAATTGTCAACTGAGTCGGTCGTTGTCCATATCAAAGCGTGTATGGCTTAACGCCTAACCAGAATGTGAATAACGTGGCTTAAGCAACTGAGCGAATACATGTAAATCATATGTGTAAAACCATGTTGAACTTAAGGGAACTTTTTGTTAAATTTTTTGAAACTGTAATTTGCTTAAGCAAAGTGCGAAACTAATCGCACATTCCGTACGGAATCAAATGTTTTTTATTTTGTTTTTGTTTTTTTAAATGTATTTGAGTGGCTTCTTCGTTTATTTTTGACAGTTGTCGAGTTGGTTGAAGAAGAATCAAAAGAGTTTGATTTTTTTCAAGTTGAGTACTTAGGCTGCTCAATGGACAAGGGAAATAAACTTGTTAAAGACTGAAACACTGGGGAGTATTATTCAATGTAAGTTTGATTTTAATATGACATGCTGCCTGTTTTATAACTATGTATATCAAAGACCGAAATGCAGTTCTAGAAAAAGTGCAATCTTCTGAAAATTATTTTAGTTTAGAACATTTTAAGCTCAACTTTTTATTATTTTTCATCGTTTTTATGTACATGAATGAAGTACACGTTAATTTTTTTTCTATATATTGTTGGATTTAACCCTAGAAAACTAAACCTACTTTTTTACACGTTAATACTAAACCTCGCCTGTAAGGCTACTTTTTTAAAAAACACAAAATTAGTATTTTTGAAAAAGTTTTTTTTATTAAAAAAAAAGCTCATCGTATAGAATACAATTCATTATTAACAAACCAAAAAGGAATTAATTTATTTTTTGATATATTAAATAAAAAAATTGGCATTAAAAGGAACACATTTTTTTTTTTTAAGAGATCATTTTTTAAAATTAATAAAAATAAATTAAATTTTAGTTCAAAAACTTAAAAATGTATAGTCTTATAGCTATTTGTACGTATTTATAGAAAAACAAAAAATTTTTTGTATATCATATATATTTTGCTCCCGACATAAAAATGAAGTCAGACATTTTTTCGGGTATCACATTCGAAGCAATTTGGTGATCTATGTTCTTGGCAGTATGTTTTGTTGCAATTAGCGCAGTAATAAATACTCATTCTCTCTTGTTGGGTGGGCACAATTTACAGGTTGCTCTCTTACCTTTTTTTACTTCTGGTTCTGTATCATTCTGCTGATCTTCAGAAGTGGAGAAACAGTTATTTATTGCAAAAAAATTACCTTTAATACTAAACCTCGCCTCACAGGCGACTAGGGTGCGAATATCTCCGAAATCAGAAAACACAGCGCGATGAAAGTCTGCACACAAGCTCATACAGCTGCCGACTGAGTTGGCACGAAACCACGTGTTAATATTTGTAACCGTTCGTAAGAAATCGCAAACAAAAAAAATCGAGTCGCCTCACAGGCCGGGTTTAGTGTTCTAGGGTTAAAAATAAAAACTGGATGGTTTTTACATATCGCACCCTAAATACAGGTAACAACTCAAAATTCTTAAATTTTCAGGATAGCCAAAAACTGTTTATGTAAAAATGGTGCTAATATTAAAAAAAAAAAAATTTGTTCCCTTATTAAAAAAGTCCAATTTGAAGACAGTTTTGCTCTGCCTTTTGATAATTAATTGATGAAAAAAGTGATTTTTGAAAAATTTTGAGTTGTGACCCTTTAGTATTTAGGGTGCGATATACTACACACATATGGGCAAATCCTGCGTGACGAACGCTACATTCGCACGCGTTTTCTGATTGAAATATAAACATTTTTTGGTCTTTCAAAAAAGATAGCTTCAACTTATATATCGCTGTGAACAAAACAACTTTTTTTTAACAACATTTTTTTATGTTTATGTAAATCAACCGCAATTAATAATATTGCTGAGCACGTGTATAGATAAACAAAACATTATTAACAGTGTTGCCATAGCTGTTTTATGAGTTTACGCAAGAACTTGAAGAAAAATTTGCTAAATGTTAAAATTAAGAAAATATGCTAAAAATCATAACAATAAAATGCTAAGAAAAAAATGTTTAATATTTAAAATTTGCTAAATTTGTACAAAATAATATATATATGCTAAAAATCTTCTTAATTTTGTCACATTTTGACAAAACATCTTAATTTTTATTAAATATTAAAATAAACCATATATTTAAAAAAAATTCCCCTTTAATACAAAATTTTAAAAACTTAAACAAAAATGTTTTTTGAATGAAAATTCGTATTATTAACAACAATTTTTTCAACTTCTAAAATTTGAATTAAGATATTTTGTTAAAATGCCACATATATAAATTAATAAAATATATATATAAGATTAATTATGAGATAAGCAAAGATGTTTGTAGTTATAATTTTAATATAAAATTTAAAAAAAAAATATATAGATAGTAACTCTGTTTTAAACATAATACACTTCTTTTTGGTTGTAGGCACATCCTGTAGTTGCAGCCAAATCGTGGACTATCCACTATGAGGCTTTTAACCGACTACGAATATAATCACTTTATGTCAATAAAGAAAATAAAAAATTTATTTTTATTACACTACTAGCAGGCATATTGGTTTTCAACACAGTTACATACTATTTAAAAAAATAGATAAAAATACTAAAATATTTTTAAGTTAATCTAACTTTCAATTTATGTTTTAACCAAAGTACAATAAGTAACTCTACTCTTTGACGACCCCTCTCAGCAAGTACCTAGTCGTGCATAGCTCAAATATGTTTGCGAAAAAAAACATGTATTAATTGTTTTTTAGTTTTCACCAGACATACAGAGTTTTATAAAAATGTTTAAAATTTGATTTGTTTTTGTTTTCATGTAAACGTCCATTTCTTCGGTGTGTGTTTTAGAATAGCCATGAATAACATTGTTCATTCAGCTTAAAATCCACCATAGGAAAAAATTTACAAAAATTTTAAAAAAATATTTTTTTTGATTTGTGAAAATTAAGAACATTTTCCTAGTAAAATTATAATAAAAGTGATGCAAAAAATGCATATCAGTTACAACAACTGAAATGGTGATAACAGTTAGTGTTTTCACTCAACATTTTCAATTTAAATTTTGTGACATTTGTGTTAATTTTTTCTTTTTATACTTTGGTTTTAACCATATTCAGTTTATAAAAACAAATTTTGTAATAATTTTTTCCAGTGTATGGTAATTTGTTTTTATTTCATTTCATCCCATAATTTGTCTGGTAGCACTGTTTACCTATTGCAAAAAAAACTAACTATCACTCAATTCACATGAGGGCTTTTACGACGTCGTTTTATCTTGATTCCCTTTTAAAGCAACTTCCAAAATCTCTTTGCGTTCATACGATGATTTTTGGTTGCATGTCTTTTTTTTATTTACAGTATGGCCTTGATTACCCGTCATTCGATTAACCGGCAGCTTCAATAAAATGGAAAACAAACATTTTTTTGCACTGATTTAAATTGCCTCTATTATCCGAAATTATAAACAAATTATCTTTTTTCGTTAAATTTTGAACAATCTAAAGAAATTTAAATAAACGAAGAAAGAGAATATCTTAACGGTGTGGAAGCATGTTCTGCCAAATTTACTTTTTTCCTCATGTTTACATAATAAAACGTTATATATTTACATAAAATAAGAAACACACCAAAAAAAATAAATAATCAAGAATTCTGCCGATCCCGTCTATTATCGATAATCGAGGTCTCACTGTATTTTCAACCACACACTTCAAAGTAAGAAAAATAATAAAACGTAAACAGAAAAAGTTAAAAGAGAAATGTAAAAAACGACATGCAAAATACAAAACGAGACATTTTGTTAACCCCTCTTTCTTTTCTACACCGCTCACCAACAAACCAAAAGAGACGTCGACAAAGCGACGTCGTAAAAGCCCTCATCTAAACTGAGCGGTGTAGAAAAGAAAGAGGGGTTAACAAAATGTCTCGTTTTGTATTTTGCATGTCGTTTTTTACATTTCTCTTTTAACTTTTTCTGTTTACGTTTTATTCTTTTTCTTACTTTGAAGTGTGTGGTTGAAAATACAGTGAGACCTCGATTATCGATAATAGACGGGATCGGCAGAATTCTTGATTATTTATTTTTTTTGGTGTGTTTCTTATTTTATGTAAATATATAGCGTTTTATTATGTAAACATGAGGAAAAAAATAATTTGGCAGAACATGCTTCCACACCGTTAAGATATTCTCTTTCTTCGTTTATTTAAATTTCTTTTGATTGTTAAAAATTTAACGAAAAAAAGATAATTTGTTTATAATTTCGGATAATAGAGGCAATTTAAATCAGTGCAAAAAAATGTTTGTTTTCCATTTTATTGAAGCTGCCGGTTAATCGAATGACGGGTAATCAAGGCCATACTGTAAATAAAAAAAAGACATGCAACCAAAAATCATCGTATGAACGCAAAGAGATTTTGGAAGTTGCTTTAAAAGGGAATCAAGATAAAACGACGTCGTAAAAGCCCTCATGTGAATTGAGTGTATGTATAAGTACATACAATGGACGCTGGTAAAGTAAATTTTTCATATACATACCTTTTTTATTTTCAGGAGTTTTAGACACTAATTTCAACATAGGATAGGTAACTATATGTCGTTCCAACTGTTTTAAATACATTATTAATATATTTTTCTTTCCAGCTTTCAACAACTATTTATTTAAAGTTGCTCCATTAAATATTTGCTTTTTTGGTTTAACAAGGGTGTGCTGGAAATCGAATAGTAGTTTTGGCTGAACCCAACAAACACGAAGGTTTGATTTCAAATTGAAAATGATTTGAAATCAAACGTTTTCTCAAACGACAAACGTTTGATAATGATTTGAAAATAATTTGAAAATCATAGCGTTCTCAACAAAAAGGGGAAATTATTTTCAAATTGAAAAATGCCTTTATTTTCAACTTGCTTTCAAACGTAATTCTCAAATGTTTTTCAAATGTGGATTATAATACAATGTGGAATACAAATAAAAATATTTTATTTTTTTTAATATAAATTTATTATTTATTTAAATAAACTGTTAAAGATTAAATAATGTCCTCTAATTCTTGGAAAGACAAACTACTTGGCTCCCTTTTATTTTGAGGATTGTAGCACCGCGATTGTTCAACAAACTTTCTTCACTTTCCCGTTTAATTTTCCTTTTTTTCGTATTTTTAATCATTGAAATTACTCACAAATAATTTTTAATTTTCACAAGAAATAAGCTGTTCACTTTATATTAAAATTTATTTTTAATAGTAAAACACATGTAACCGCAAAGTAAAAAATTTAACTTTAATCACCATTTTTAATGATTACATTTATTTTTCGCTTTAGTATTGCCAAGTTTATTTTTGATTTGATTTAACATTTGACAAACATTTGACATCAAATTGATAAAACATTTGATATTAAATGTTTATTTTCAAATCATTATCAATTTGAATTTAAATGTTAAATCAAACAATTGAAAAACGTTAGAGAATTGTGTTTGATGTCAAATGACAAAGTCATTTCATATCAAAGGTTTGACTTCGTGTTTGTTGGAAAGTGCACTTTACGGGGCGGATGCTTACATATTTTTTGTAATATTATTAAGAATATTTGTCTCTTTGTTCACTAATACTTATATAAAGCAATACAGCCACAAATTACATTTTTGACATCGCCGTTTTTGTGTTTCTTGGTGTGCTTTCGGCAATTGCATGTCACACCAAAATAACAAAAACGGAACACCAACACATCACACTTCTGATTTGGGCTAAAGTGATTTTCATAACAGGCCTGTATGCAGTCGTTTAAAAACGAAAACGTTAAAATCTTTAAGGTGACGATATGTATATATCTGTGGCCTTTTGACAAAACATCTTAAGTCAAATTTGAAAAAAAAAATGCTGTTGTGCGAATTTTCCTTCAAAAACATTTTTGTTTACGTTTTTATAATAAAGGGGAATTTTTCTTTAGGCCCTGAATTTGTAAAACGCAACGCAATCCCAAAAATAACATTGAAAGCAAAAACAATGTCAAACATTTTTCAAAATTTTGTTGCTTTCTACAGAAATACATATTGCGTTTAAAAATTATCAACGCCACAAGATATGCAGCGTTTAAAATTTAAAAATTCATTATTCATTTCATAGAAAACAACAAAATTATGAAATATTTCCGATTTTGTTTTTGCTTTCAATAAAATTTTTGGCGTTGCTTTTGCGTTTTACAAATTTAGCTACTAAATTTTTTTTTTTTAAACTTAATAAAAATGATTTTTTCACCGAGTTTTTTTTAAGTTTTTTGCTATCTTATCTCGACTTAATTTGTTTTGTCAAAATTCCATAGATATACATATATATCTAAATAAATAAACATATCGTTAGCTAAATTTCAAAAAGGCGTAATTAACAAAAAATTTAAAATCGTGTTTTTGATTGATTATTATAAACGAAATTGAACTACATGTCTTCACAAAATTTTACACTTCTGCGATGAAAAATTGCTCTTTTATTAACAAAAAACCAAGGTACGTAACTATAAGTGTGTTTGTTTTATAAATAAAATACTAGGTAATTACCCATTTTTTTTTTAAACAAAATATAAAGAAATGGGTTGCTTTGAAAATTGTTTAAATAGTTAAATGGACGACTTATGAATGGATGTTTTCTGACAAGTTTTCTTTTAATGAAGTCTTTTGCTTTTCCTGTAAAATTATGTTTTTGCAAGTTACGCCCTTTTGCATTTTAGCTAACGATATATATATATATATATATATATATATATATATATGTGTATTTATAATTCTGTGGCATTTTGACAAAACATATTAAGTCAAATTAAAAAAGTTGACAAAATTGTTAATCATACGAATTTTCATTCAAAAAAACGTTTTTATTTGCGTTATTATAATTTTGTATTATCAACGAAATTGTTCTTTAATTTTGGTTTATTAGTTAATAAAAATGATTTTTAATTTTTTCACCGAGTTTTTCTTAAAACCTATTTTGCTATCTTATCTCGACTTAAGATGTTTTGTCAAAATGCCGCAGAATTTTTATATTTAAACTAGCTGACCCGGTCCGCGTTGCTGGCCCCAAGCAAACATTAGTGTTGTATTACCAGACGATTTAAGTTGAGCTTTAAACGAAATTTACAGCCTTTAAAATTTTCCTTCCGTAAAAACCTAAATCGGTCAAGCCGTTCTCAAGTTATGCGCTTAATAGAAAAAGTGGGCGTAGAAGTAGGAGTGATACATTTTTCTTTCGATGAAAACGTAAAATGGAATAATACGAACATTTAAAAGAAAAATTAGTCAAATCGAAGGAGCCGTTTTTTGATTTTAGGTAAATCGAAAAAAGTGGGCGGGGCAAAATTTTCTTTCCGTAAAAACCTAAGTTTGACCATGGAAATCATTTTAAAGAAAAAATCGTTTGAATCGGTCAAGCCGTTCTCAACTTATGCGCTTAATAGAAAAAATGGGCGTAAAAGTAGGCGTGGCAAATTTTTCTTTCGATGAAAACTTAAAATGGATTAGTACAAACATTTGAAAGAAAAATTTGTTAAATCGATGGAGCCGTTTTCTGATTTTAGGTAATTCGAAAAAAGTGGGCGGGGCAACATTTTCTTTCCGCAAAACCTAAGTTAGCCCATGGCGATCATTTTAAAGAAAAAATCGGTCAAGCCGTTCTTCAGTTATGCGCTTAATAGAAAAAGTGGGCGTAAAAGTAGGCGTGGTAAATTTTTCTTTCGATGAAAACTTAAAGTTGATTAATACGAACATTTGAAAGAAAAATTAGTCAACTCGATGGAGCCGTTTTCTGATTTTAGGTAAATCGAAAAAAGTGGGCGTAAAAGTGGGCGGGGAAAATTTTTTCCGTAAAAACCTAAGGTGGACCATGGCGATCATTTTAAAGAAAAAATCGTTCAAATCGGTCAAGCCGTTCTCAAGTTATGGTTTTTGCCACGCCCCTCCGCCCCCAGACCGAAAATCAAAAATCAGACTTCACAGTGTCACCCGCCTGAAGATTCCCTGAAAATTTCATCAAAATCGGCCCAGCCGTTTTGGAGTCCATACGTTACATACATACACACACACATCCAATTTTATATATGTATATAGATAGATAGATATAAAAAGAATAATAGAACATTTTTGAAAATCGAACTTACTAAAAATTTAAAAGTAAAATTATTTTTTTATAGTAAATTTTTTTTTAAAAATATTTAAATATATCAGAATTTTATTCGATTAATAAACAAACATTTTAACAAAAAATCGTAAATTTAAATGATTTTTTTATTTTCTTTTATTAAATAAAAATTATAAATAAAAAAGAGCTTAAATCTAGTTTACCGACGCAGCTCCAAATAAAAAAACAAGTGCATAGGATGATATAAAATTGAAAAGTAAGAAAAAAATAAAGTAAAAAAAGTGTTTTCGCTTTGTTTTCGCGTTATGAATCTATGGAGGTATTAGTTTAAAGCTCTTGAATATATATTTCTGAATACACAAAATTTATTTAAAAATTCTTAACCCATTAAGAAGCGGGTATGAGTTTGCGAAAATACAATAGTTTTTGTAAGCATAACAATTACTATGGAGAAAAGATTTATTTAGCGAAGCTGTTGTTTGTCATACCATAGAGGAGGAAATTGTTGCTTTAGCTAGCGAAGCCAGTGTTTGTATAACTTAAAATTTAGGCGTTTGCGCCACTTCTTTCTCTTTATATTTTCTTATTTTTTATTTTTATCACCCAAGGTTATTTTATTTGGAGCTGCGTCGGTAAACTAGATTGGTTCCGAATAATTTTAAGAAACTCGGTTTATTTTTTGGTTTTGCAAAACTTGCGTTTTGTTCTTATTTGCGAAAATGATATTTAGGATAAATATAAGTTTTAGTTAGCGAAAGCGAAGCCGGTCTTGTTATACCATAGAGGAAGAAATCCTTGTGCCCGATCGAAGGGCGGTAATGCATGGAAGTTTTAGCGCAGCCGGTGTTTGTGTGTAGGTTTCCACACTACCTTTGAGGTACTACACGTAGCGCATTGCCAATTGTTTTAAATGGCTGGCTTCCCCAATAGGCCTAAACCATTGTTAATCTGGTATGTGATGGAAAATGATTTTGAAAACAAACCGATTCGAAAACTATATTTTTCATTATCATTAAAAATTTATTTCCAACCACCAATTCAGTTTAAACTAACTATTACTTTAACTTCCAGTTAACAATATGTTTCGACAGCTATAACTAATAATTAATTATAACTGAACTTGGTGATATCGGGGGTAAAACATTTAGTTTTTTAAAAACGATCAATTTTAATCACATACCTGATACATGCGTAAGTAACAATAAAATAACACTTATAAGTTTATAAAAAAATAAATGGATAGTTAAAATAAAAAATAACATTGTATTAATCAACACTACTGTTTTTATATACATTTTTCTATGCCAAGATTAAAACATGCAATTATGCCATCCTTTTGTGAGTGCATTTTAGAGAAGTGCGATTTTTTTTTTACTCATCTTTGTCATGCATTATGTATAAAACGAATATGTATATAAATTAATAAAAATATATAAATAAGATAACTACTGTGGATGGCATTGTTGGCATTTACAACACACTTCTTTTTTTAAAGCTATTTAATAGCTATACATTTTTCAATGATTTTGATTACATTTTTGTATATAAATCGGTATTAAACGAACTAAAAGTGAAATTGCAATGTGTAATATAAAATTATATGTGCAATAGTAACTTTTAAGAAATTATTGACTCGCGAAAACAGGGTGTATAAAATATTTGTTTCACATAAATCAAAGCGTCATGTTAATATGTATGTATATGTATTTTTTACAGTTAGTTTTTTTAAAGTGACGCTTTGAAATTATACAAAACTTAAACTAAAACTTTAAATTGTGCTTGTTACAGTGACGCTTTGAAATTATACAAAATTAAAATTAAAATTGTGCTCTGTGCTTAAAATTAAATAAAAATAAAAGTGGTTTTTAAGTTAAATTAAATTATAAGAGGGTTTTTCAAATAAAATTCAATTAAATTTAACAACTAAAAATGGTATGTAATTTAAGAAGAAATATGTTCAATATTATAAAAAGTTAATGTGCTGTTTCCAGGTAACAGGCAATTAATTGTGTAGAAAAATTTATATGAAGATCACTGTTTTTTAGTGCTTTTCATATAAATTTTACTACACAATCAATTGCGTAGAATACAAAAGTGAAAGAATAAAAATGTTTGTGTTGTTTCCAGGGGACAAGCAATTGAATGTGTAGTGAAATTAATATGAAAAGCATAAAAAAACAGTTTTTTTCTTATCGCTCTTTTGCTGCAAGACCGTCATAACTCAATAAAATCCATTTCGAGATAAACGCATTTAAAGTTTTTGATTTGTTGTAACTACTTAGAAAAAAGACACATTCTCTTCAAACTTGGAAAGTATAAAAGATATAAAGATGAATTTAATACACAATATAAAGAAAAAAAAGCGAACAATTCCGCATCTCTAACTCCAAAATTTTATTTTTTGGGTTATGCCGGTCTTGCAGCAAATTGGGAACAAGTCTAGTTTACAAACGCAGCTCCAAATAAAAAAGAGTACATAGGGTGATAGAAAATTGAAAAATAAGAAGAAAAAATAAAATGGCAAAATTCTCGGAAACGCATAGTTTCCGAGTTATGGATCTCGGAAGTTTTCATATAAACTTGCGATTTTCCTCTACATTTCTGAACGTATATGGCCAATATTGGTATTATTTGAAAGCATTTGAACAGATCTTTCTGGAAATGCAAAATTTATTATCAACTTTTTAAATCTTTAGCTCCTAATACTGTTTTTACAAAATTTATATCAAAATGTTACGGAAGTGCACTAGGTAATAAAAATGTAATCAAGGATTTTCTCCTCTATTGTATAAAAAACACCGGCTTCGCTAAATAAAGCTTCTCCGCATAGCCGGCTCCTTAACCCTTAATGGATTAATAATATTTAAATAAAATGTTTATATCTAGAAAAATTTATTCAAAAGCTTTTAAACTTTTAAATGATACCAATATTGGCTATATACGTTCAAAAATGTAGTGGGAAATCGCGAATTTATATGAAAACTTCAAAGGTCCATAACTCTGAAACTATGCGTTTCCGAGAATTTTGTCATTTTATTTTTTCTTCTTATTTTTCAATTTTCTATCACCCTATGTATTTTTTTTATTTGGAGCTGCGTTGGTAAACTAGACTTAAGCCGTAAATTGTTCTACACAATCATTCACCTGGCAACAGCACATACATTTTACGTTTTTATCCTTTTTGATCATTTTTACGTTATTTTCCATTTCAGGAAGGGGACAGATTTATTATCCCAATAACTTTTAAAATTAAAATGGAGATGGAAAATAGCTGGAAGAGGAAAACCGCACAAAAAAAGAAAAAGGTGCGGAAATGTATACAAATATACCAAAAAAAAAAAAACCACAAGACCCTCAACACCAAGCAGCAACGCAAAATCGACCCCAGATAGAAAAACGGGAAAATTCACCCCAGCAAGAACCAAATCAGCAAAAGCCGATCAAACACAAATCGCAACAGCGACACCAGAAGCAATCGCTCCAACAATCGATTCCTACGACAATCGATTCTACGCAGCAGAACGACTCGGAGTCCATCGAACACCGTCAAAAGATTGCCAACTCAGCAATACCCGGTCCACAGGTATCGCTACCACAACAAAAACAACAACAAAATTGAGACCCAAAAAAAAAACAGTTTTTAAAAATAATGTGCAAAAATTAATTGAATAGTATTTTGCTTTTTTAAGTTTATTTTGTTTTATATTCAACATTTTTCATTTTTTCAAATTTATTCTATGAGCTAAATTTCAGTTATGTATTTCATAAAGCTTTTTTGTAATAGTTCTATTCCTTCAATTTCTCAGAAATTACTGAACAATTGAAGGAATAGAACTATTACAAAAAAGCTTTATAAAATACATAACTGAAATTTAGCTCATAGAATAAATTCGAAAAAATGAAAAATGTTGAATATAATATAAAAAAGTTACCTTCGGAAGGAAATAATTTCCAGTTTCTGTTTATTTTGTAAGTTATTTTATTTACATATGTACCTACATATGAATTTTTGTATTAAATTTTGTGTTAAAATAAAAAAAACTAGTTTTGTTTTTAATGAATATAATATATCGATACCTTCCCATAAGAATGTATTAAGCGACATTTCTAAAATTGTGTAGGAAAATTAAATTAAAAAATTATTAATTAAAGTAAAGCTTAAAAAGTGTTGTAAATTAAAAAACTTGTTTATTACACTGTTATTAATTTGGTAAGTTCAATTTCTTCTAAGTTTTTAGTTTTATTTGTCGGGTTTTTTATAAAACTTCTTTTGCTTACATTGCCCAACATAGTGCCGGCTTACAATGGAAGAAAAGAATGAAATGCCCAATACAGTGCCCTCCAACAGCTTGACAACGGAGAAAAATAATTTGGATGTAAAGTTCTCGCCAGGAACACAATTCTTAATACTCGCCTCTTCAATTGCAAAGTTTGCCCCACAAAGTTCTGCTGGTTCTATCGGTTCTGCCATCTCCTCTCCACTTACTCCACGGTCGCTCTGTATATTTGGGCGTTTCTAGCATGATGTAAAATGTTTTGTTTATTATAATTTATTATAAACGTTAAAAATCAACACAATTCTAACTACTTACCTCTGCCATTGTTAAATTTCAATTTTTATTTTCATTTCACAAAAACTATTTCATTCAAACAGCTGTTCAAACTATTTGCAAAATCTTGCAAGCGGAAATTTTTCCAGTAACATTTTGCAAGTTCTCTAACTTCCGACTGTCAAAAAATTCTCTTTTTGGCTCTCTCGCTGCAAGAGATTTGGAGTACGCAGACAACATTTTGCAAGATTTTGTAACATTTTGCGCAAAATATGTGTACGCAGACAGACCTATTATTGTAACTATAACGGAACTAACAGCATAGTTTTGCTAGCTCTAGTGCAAGGCGAATTCATACAAGATGGGCTTATTTTAAAAACGGATACAACTCTGTAAAATACTTTAACGTTGTGTCGAAATTATACAACACTGTGGTTAACATATCAGCTGTGTGTCAAAAATATTAGCCAGTGTTTAAATTGCTTGCTTTAAAATAGCAACAGCACCAAAATTTTTTGCTGCAAATTAAAAAACTGTATTTTTCAATGCCTTTTATTACTTTGATAGAGAGTAAGCAAAAGCAAAAAAGCAAAAGCAGAAAAAGAGAGAGTAAATAATTTTTTTAGTCTCGCTATGTGTATGCTCTTTGCTTAATCAGTCAGCAACGCAACAACTTAAGTAAGTAATAAATTTTGTTCAAGTTTTTTTGGCTTTTCATGCGCTTAAAGTCAGCAAGTTAACTTGTTTGCTGTTGCTGGCTGGCACTTCATACATATATTTTGAATATTTTGAATTTCTTAGTATTTTTGCAGAAAGAATGTTTAAAGATCATTACCGTTAGATGTTTTTTTTGCGAAAAAACTAATTTTTGTTCTTTTATTTAGTGAGTTACGCAAAACCATATTTTTAGGTACCTATTTCTTTAATGTTTTTAGTATGTTTTCTCAATAAATACGAAAATACATATGAAAATAAATAAAACTTCACATGTTAGATTAAAAACTCTATTACTTTTAAACATATGTATGTACCTATGTGAGCAAATTTTACACATAGCTTGGTCATCAGCGTTACCGTTGGTGCCACTAAAGTGGCAATTTGCCACTTTTTCGGCTGCTTGGATACTATTTGGCCACGTTTACAAAATGCACCCAAATGTGGTACTCTTTGCGATTCTTGCCACTTTTGTGATACTTTTTACGTTAGGAAAATATACTTTTTTTCTTTCTGTTTTATTATAACTCCCAGCTTTAATTTATGCTAAGAAATAAGAGTCCTTGGTGGGTTCAAGTCTTTTTCAACCGCCACAAAATGCTTTAGAAAATACACTTTTATAAGAATTTTTTTCTTGTCATGCGTGGTTAGCTGAAAATCGGTTGAATAAACTTTCTATTAACCTGTTTTATTAATTATGAATAGGGGGGTAAAGATATCTCGCATATATTGGTCGTGAAGTAGAAACCGAACTGTTGTGTACCGAAAACTTTTCTAAAATTTGTATAATTGACATTAAAAATCAAAAATTGTGTACAGAATTGATAACAAGAATTGATATAAAAACAAAAAGCTCAATATATTGAAGTATTTAGACCCATTATTTATAGTGTCTAATGAAGATATAAACTATTTCGAATTAGTTTCAGAGCTTAAAGATATTTTAACTAATCCAGATGCATTTATACATGAATTTAAACTTCAATAGAGTAAAGTAAATAACACGAATTATGAACACATATTTAAAATTTCGAATGCTGAAGATTTTTGGCGTGAAATTGGAACATGGATTCAGAAGGAAAAGTACAAGAAATATATTAATAAATGTATTTGTAAAACACATTACATAAATATCTTCTATTCGCTGCAACAATGTCATGATCCAAAAAACATGTTTTGGCAGAAAACAAGTTTAACGTTTTTGAATTTCCAAAACATTTAAGTAAATATTTTATAAAAATTACTTCTCCAGACAAATATTTACAAAATATTTATTTTAGTTTTTACATGTCTATTGTAATACGATCAATTATTTTTTAGTGCATATAATTACTATACAATGTTTTTTGTTATGTTTTTATACCATTTAAAATTAGAATAAATAGAAAAATACATAATGTGGTGTATTTATATTAATTTTAAAAGATGTGCTATTTTTTTTTTTTTTAATCTTCTTTTTGGTGCCACTTTTTTTGTAGATATCCCCTTTTTTTGGTACTTTTTTAAAATATCCGACGGTAACACTGCTTGCAAACAAGATATGGATTTTCACGATATATGTATACCTATACATATGTGTGTGTGTTTTCCAAATAATTTGTATTATATATAATGTATTTTTTTTTAAATATGAAGTTTATTTTTTGTTATGATTAGTTTTCGATGAAAATAATTTAATAAATACATGTTTTTTTTTTATATTTTCCTGTTTTTAAAGTTGCCCCTTTTTTTCTCAGAATTCCCCTTTTTGTGACACCTCTTTTTGGAAAATCCCCTTTTTGTGCCCCTTTTTGAAAATTTTGAACGGTAACGCTGTTGGTCATTATCAAAATCAAAATATTTTTCAATTATTCTTCGTTTTACACGCGGCGCCATAATTCTTAGTTCTTACCGTCAAATATTTTTTCAAAACAAATTTCTGCAACAGCAAGCAACAGCGATCAAGTCAAAAAAATGTTAAACAGCCAGCCAAGCAACTACATTAAAAAAAAAACAAAAACATATTACTTACAGCAACAGCATTTTTTTTAGTGGTTGCTTGACTGAATGTTTAAACTTTAAGCTGAGAACATACACATAGTGACAGTAAATACATTATTAACTCTCACTTTTTCTGCTTTTGCTTTTTGCTTTTACTGTGTTCTTTTTCTTAAGTTAAGTTAAGCAATTACAAAAGCATTAAAAATAGTCAAGCATTTTTAAACACTGATATTAGCTGTCAAATATTATTTCGTTTTTAATTTTAAATTATGTGTTTTAAAATGTTATAATTTAAAAAACGTTTAAAAGTTTAATAATTCTTAGTGAAAATTATCAAACGAACCACCAGTGCCATAACGACCACCAGAAAAAATCCTGGGAAGTATAGGAATAATGAAGTTTTATTACTAAACGGTCAAAACTTTGCCAGTACTTTGAAGAGGAAAATAATCTTGTTGTCTTATTTGATGTTCCTTGTAAATAATAATAATAATTTTTTTTTTTTTTATTGGTATTTCTAAGTTCTTTTTTTTAACTGTTTGCTTGATACAAATCAAGATTTTAAAGCCGCTGCCAAGATTATACCCGTGAAACTGCCATCTGAAACAATACACATAGTATATATATCTTTAAAAGAAGTTGAACATCAAAAGATGAAACGTGTAAATTCTGACTTATGTACATATATAAAAATATTTGAATAAAATCAGTTCGTTTATTCACAAAAATAAAAATTAAAATAATCAAAAAAAATGAAAAATTTAAATTATTAAATCAATGAAAGTTTGATTAATAATAAAAATCACAGACATAAGCAGATATAGCACCTTTGACAGCTGCATAAGGGTTAAATCATATGTTTAACCCCTAAATATGAGAAATCGAATGAAAATCAAGGGATATAAAAATGCATAAGTAAGAGTGAACAGCTATAGATAACCAAAACAACATTAATTTTTCAGCAAAAACAAAACAAACATTTTTAGCTGAAAAATTTTTTAATTTTGTATTTTTATAAAATATAAGATTGTATTTAATAAAAAATGTTGTTTCTTAAAAAAAAAAATTCTTAAATAAATAACATCCCATGGAAATTTTGCTGTTCAATGGTTAGTAATGCCTGAAAAGAGAAATATAGTAATTTAATATTTTACTTACAGGTTCAATTGTTATTTGATTATTGTGGGATATGAATTGGCTTATCTCATATGTTGCCCAAGGATTATTAAGCATGTTTCTCTCCAGTATCAGCTGTAAGTAAAGTGAAGATTTTTGAAAAAACAAAAAATTGCATTTGGTTTACATATCGCTCATTTGCTGCAAGACCGGTATAACTCAAAAAAATCCATTTCGAGATAAACGCATTTAAAGTTTTTGTTTTGATCTAACTACTTAGAAAAAAAGAAGACACATTCTCCTCAAACTGGGGATGTATAAAAGATATAAAGATGAATTAAATACACAATATAAAGAAAAACAAGGCGAACAATTCTGCATCTCTAACTCCAAATTTTAATTTTTCGAGTTATGCCGGTCTTGCAGCAAATGAGCGATATGTATATTAACACA
Source organism: Pollenia angustigena (assembly GCA_930367215.1). Classification (NCBI taxonomy): domain Eukaryota; kingdom Metazoa; phylum Arthropoda; class Insecta; order Diptera; family Polleniidae; genus Pollenia; species Pollenia angustigena. The sequence goes on from OV884059.1 coordinate 35,532,937, forward strand.
GCGTTTACATTTGCCAGTACTGGCGAGACAGTAAGCATATACATATTAGTTGGCAAAACAATGCAAAAACAAAATAGCTGTAAAAGTGTTTATGTATTAGTGAAAAAGTTTGAATGAATTGCTACTGTCTTGCCAGTACTGGCAAATGTAAACGCTATGTAAACATTGTATTTTTAGGCCGACTGTTGGGATTAAACAAAAACAACAATAAATGATACCTAAAGCAATTCTTTTTGACGTATTTCTGTCCAAGATCGTGGGTGAGTAAAGTGAAGTTTCCAACATTAAAATAAACAAACAAAATTACATATTCACCCTTATTCTATTTGGCGTCGTCAACAGTAAACAAAACCGTTTTTTATGTTTTGTTTCAATTTCGTATTCCCGTTGGCAATATTGCCATATTTTGATGACTATTAACATATGTTTGGTATTTTCTAAGAAAAATTGGCGTTGCTGTTGCCTTAAGTTGCCCTTGGTTTTGTCGTCGGCATTTTTAGTGTTGTCTTATGCTGCTTTGTGTCGTGTTTTAAAAATTTTACGTTATGGTTGGCTGCAATTTTGATTTCTACGGCGGTTTTGATATTTCCTTCATTTGTGTTGTGTTTTGATATATTTTTTGTGGATATAATTGAAAAAATTAAAATAACAATAAAGTGCCAGTTCAAGAAGCTAGTGGAAAGGCTTGAAAAAATCCATTACTAGCCAGAGGATTATGCAGGGTATATTTTCCTAATAAATTAAATATCCCTTGCGATTAAAGAAGAGATGGTGGTCTCTTTTTTTTTTTTTTTTTTTGAGCTAAAATTTTGATGTGGGTTCCGTCCAATTACACCTGGAAATGCTGCTTTTCAAAGAAATGCAACTTTAACTTAACCATTGTGGACAAAGTTCTCTCTTCATGATTTCCAGAGTCTCAGACAAAATTTTTAAACTAGTGGCTGGGACAGTCAAAAGTTGAAATAATTTCCAACGCTGAGCTGGTACGATCCCTGGGCCAAAAAACGCAATGTTGCTGCAAATATATTGTGCTTGGAACAAACGTTCCCTTTTTTAAATGAGGCTCTATAATTTCCAACTCATGTTTAAAAGAAAGTTTATTCAGCCGAAAATCACTTTCAAATCTTAAAAAGGTTAAAAAAATCCATTAGGCACTTGGGAAAATTTAATATAATAAAAAAAATTTTCGTTTAAACATTATATTTTTGCAAAAAAATTTTTATTTAACTTAAACTTTGCACAAACAGCAAAGAATTTTTTTTTCTTATAAAAAACAGTAAACAAAATTAATCAGCTGATAAATAGTCAACGGCGTCGTAATACTCTTACAAAATTGGTATTTTGTTGTCTTCGGTAAGAATTGCTGTTGCCTTAAAATTGCCGTTGTTATTGCCGACGCCAAATAGAATAAGGGTGATTGTTTGCATTAAAAAATTTAACGAAATATCTGAAAAGAAATAAAAAAACAAAAATTAACAAGTTTTTTACTTTTAAAATTTCATTTTAGGCCGTCTTTTGGGCAAAGGTGGAAGCAATTAATGGTCATGGATACTGACCTTAAGGAATCCAGGATCATCGGTAAGTAAAGTGAAGTGTCTGAAAAGAAAAAAAGTAACAAGTTTTAAGAACGTATTCGTGGACAACATGCTTAAATTCATTTGATAAAATAAAAATTATACCAAATCGGTCCTTTTCAGGAACATAAATTGTTTATCAAAAAGAGATAAATATAATTGTATAACATAATTAGTTATACAATTACAATTCGAATTCTGTTTAAAAATATTTGATGACCCTGAAAAGGGCCTTTTATCAGAAATGTTGTGAAAACCAAAAGCTTTCTCTCCAGGATCATCGGTAAGTAAAGTGAAGTGTCTGAAAAGAAAAAAGAACAAAAAACTAACAAGTTTTAAGAACGTATTCGTGGACAACATGCTTAAATTCATGTGATAAAATAAAAATTATACCAAATCGGTCCTTTTCAGGATCATAAATTGTTTATCAAAAAGAGATAAATATAATTGTATAACACACATAGTTTGATACAAAGATTCGAATTCTTTTTAAAAATATTTGATGGCCCTGAAAAGGGCCTTTTATCAGAAATGTTCTGAAAACCATAAGCTTTCTGTCCACGATCATCGGTAAGTAAAGTGAAGTATCTCAAAAGAACAAAAAACTAACAAGTTCTTTTACTCTTATAATTTCATTTTTAGGCCGTCTTTTGGACATATGGAATTTATACAAATATTTTATTTTTGAATTAGTGTTAAAACACATTTGATTTTTTTCGACCTTATCTGGTCTAGATCCATCATGTTTTTTTAAAAACAGCATCACCTCTTCGCTACACTTACTCCTGGATTATTTCAAAATAGGTTTTAAAGATCAATGCCTGCATTCATAAAAATATTTCAAATTTAATAAAGGTTTGCAAAACTAATTTTCTATGAATATTTACCTTTATAAACATTTGTTAAATTTAATAATCGTTTATGAATATGGGGGTTAGGGTCTTTATAACCATATTTGAGAAAATTTAAAAATCCTTGATGCCGTCCAAGCAAGCACGTTTTAAGCGCTCAAAAGTGTTCTACCTTTAAAAATGAAAGTAGTTATTAATTAATTTTTTTTTATCAGTTTTAAACGTTTTAAAACGTATTCAACTTAAAATTTGTATTATTTTAGAATCCCAGCAAGCCCTCACTATTTTTTTAAGTGTATGTATATAACATATGAACATAAAAGATTTAAAACTTCATTTTTTGATTTAAGAAATAAATATGGTAAATAGAAAAAAAAGAAAATTGGAATTTATAAGTTTAAGTGAATTTGTGAACGAGTGTTATGTGGTGTGAAGTTTTATGTGTTTTAATGTTTTTAAATCGATTATATACATATACATCTTTGGTTGAGATTAATATCAGGAACATATGTAGACGTGTGTTATGTTTTGTAAATGTTGTATAAGTAAATGATGTGTAAAAGTAATGTGAAAAGTGTAAAATTAGGTAAATAAAATTCAAATTTCAATACACACAATTTTGTAAAAGAAAAAATAAATAAAATTAGAATTTTTAAATCCATTATATACATATCGTCGTGCCGAAGTTATCTTGCCGTATATCACAAAAATTTTTTTTTGCGAAATCGAATTTTAAGGTTCAAATTTTTATACACAAAAATGTACGTGAAAAAAGTCTTCCAATATTTTTGTCAGATATTGTGTTTGAAGTTCTTTATCGATTTATGTAAAAATATCCAAAGTCATGGAAAAAAATTTTCAAGTTATAGCCATTGTCACGTCCGAAAAAAAATTTTAAATTTTGCCGTATACGCCACTTTTTGCGATATATTTTTTAGTTTGTGTGATATAAGTCAAAATAAGGTATTAAAAACCTACATTCACGTGTTTGACCAATATTGAAAATTACGTTATAATAATTTTCAAAACGAAAATTTATGCAAGTGACAAATATATTTACGTATAGTTATAAATTTTATATTATCGAATTTCCTTATGTATGAATAAATTTAAGTTTATTATTACTTAAGGTTGGTCTAACCATAATGCACGATGTAACTGTGAGTCACACCGTAACGTCAAATTTTTGTCCAACTTATTTTGACATTTCTTGGTATCAGTGCCAAATTCAACCATGAAGAGGTTCAGCATTGAGCAGCGCGTTAAGATTGCTGAAGCCTTTTACGAAAATTGGCGGTCAAATAAAAAATACATTTTGTGCACATCTTGATTTTTTTGGTCAGCATAATCGATCAAATGTGTCCACAATCGGGATAATTGTGCGCCAATTTTAGCAAACCAGCTCTGTAGGAAATGTGAAAACGCCTGTGCTTGCATGCTTGGCGCGGTTTATAGCCAGGCAGCATCATCGGGCCTTACTTCTTCGAAAATGAGGTATGGTGTTCGCAATCGCGAGCTGATATTGGATTTATTTTTGCCATGGAAATGGAGGATATGGACCTAAACGATAAGTAGTTCCAAAAGAATGGCCATGTTAATTGGCCGTCACGATCATATGATTTGAAACCGTTGGCCTTCTTTCTTTAGTAATATTAAAAATAAAAAGTGTACGTCAATAAGCCAAGAAGAAGAAAGAAGAAATTCAAGAGCTAAAGACAGATAATTTGACACATTAAGTACATTGAACCTCAATAATGTCTCAGAGCCATTGAAAATATGGACCATAGGACAAGGTATGCAACCGAAGCCGCGACGAGCATTTGGCCGATAATTTGTCTCACACATAGTTGTCACAGATCCTTCTATAATAATAAAAAATATTCAGATAATTCGCTAAAAACTTTTTGTTTTATTTACAATTTACATTGTGCATTATGGTTAGGCCACCCTGTATTTTCAACATTTAATTGCTTAGCAATAAAATGAATTTAGGCAATATAGCAATAATTCCATCAATATAAATAGCCGTTGTGTACTACGTGCGAAAAATATCTTTACATATAAAACGAAAAATGTTAAAAAACCGGAAATATTTATAAGATAGTCTATTTTTTGTCACATGCCTAATATACTTTGTTCACATACAACAAGACAACGCAAGATTTTTTTAATTAAAAGTTTTCATACGTTTTTTGTCGTATATCCACAATTATGCTACATACGGTATTATAACGCATTAAATTTTTCGTAAAAGTGCATATACAACAAAATGGCTTCGTAATATCTCATTAACCATAAGAGATAGAGACGTGAGGATTGCGCAGATCGATAGATCTGTTAAATTTACCACAGGAAACGGTCTTATCTCATTTTTTTTCGATTTTGTGATATACGACAAGATAACTCCGGAACGACGATATATGTACATTATTTACATTTTTGGTTGAGATCGATATCAGCTACATATGTAGACGCGTGTTATGTTTTGTAAATGAGGTGTAAAATTAGGTAAATATAAAACAAACAACATAAAATTTTATACATATATGTATATAGAAACTGGGAATTATTTCCTTTCGAAGGTTACTTTATATTATATTCAACATTTTTCATTTTTCGAATTTATTCTATGAGCTAAATTTCAGTTATGTATTTTATAAAGCTTTTTTGTAATAGTTCTATTCCTTAAATTTTTCAGAAATGACTTTATACACTACCAGATATAACTGAAATTTAGCTCATAGAATAAATTCGAAAAATGAAAAATGTTGAATATCATATGTATGTATATGTTTAAAGCATTATTACATCAGTTAGGACATAACATAAAAAAGTGAATGGTAAACATGAAGAAGATATTAAGTGTTCGGAAATAAAGCTTTTTAACTTTAAATAAATAGTTTAACCGATTATAACTGAAGCTATTCAAAAAATTATAAAAAGGAAAACGCTATTAAATTTAAAAACAAAAATTTATTTATTTATGTAAAAAATCCATAAAATCTTCTGCTTAAAATTAGGCTCCTTCATACTAGCATTGAAAAATCGAAGAATAAAATAAATTCGAATAAAAAGATGTAAAATATCTTCATGCTTGATGGATCCACAGCAAAAATAAGGTTCTTCCTTCACCAGTTCCTTTAAAATTATTTGACGTAAATTATCTCGATGCCTATTCTGATTAAATATGCTATGATATTTACTCTCTAAAACAATAAAAGAATCAACGAAGCCTTTCGGGGGTTTAACTAAGTGGCATTTGTCAAACTGCTTCTCCTTTGTAAAACCGTAATCCTTCGGAGCCTCTTCGTTGTATTTAAATGTAGGCAGCGGGAACTAGCATACGTGCGCTTTGTAATACAAATAGCCACAAATATAGACAAATGCACTAGTTGCCAGGACATTCCTTTCATCCCTATCAAGATCTATATCATTACGTCCGTCTCTTGCATGTTGGGGCAGGGGTTTGGCAAAGAATGAAAGGCATCCCACTGAATATTATTTTTATCGAAGATATAAGCTAAATCTACGATGGATAAATCGAAATATTTTTAATCCACCCTAAAATGAATTTAAAACTATTTGTTATGTCTGCTCCTTTCTCATCTATAATTTTTAGGGTTTCTAGCCGCTTTGATGCCTGTCTTAGAAATTCTAACTGGGTCATTGAGGAAGTAAATACAGCACTTTCTGTACGACTACTAAAAACATCAAAAAGATTATTTAAAAACTCTAACAGCCGTATTCATAAACATTTTAAACAGCATTTCAAACCCATTTTAAGCAAAATTCGTTAAAATTGTATTCATAAGCGAATATTACCTTAAAAACCCTATTTTAAACCTTGTGTAAACCAACGAATTTTAAATTAGGTTCGACCCTTGTTTAAATCTATTTTAAAATGACATTTTACTTTGTGTTGATTGTAATTTTAAAGATTTTGACGAATAAATTAAATTCTTCAAAAATTTTGTTGATTTTTTTTTTTAAATAATGGACGCGCTATATACGATCAAACGAATTGGTAAGAATTGTTATTTTGTTATTTTTATAATTGTATAATATAATTGCATTTTGTTTCTAATAGAAACTATTGCCCAAATTTCAAGCTATCGTCAAACTAAAATTTACAAAAAGAGGAGCGACCCGTTTTTAATTCCGGACAACCAATTTAAACAAAAATACCGTTTTAATAAACAAACGGTAAGAAAAATAGTTAATTTAATCAAAACGGATATATCTGTAGAACGTAGAGGATGCGGAACTTCACCAGAACTTCAGGTCTTAGTAGCTTTACGCTGTTGGGGACGAAGAGAGGTATGTTATGTTTTGTATGAAAGTAATTTTACCGAAGACACAAAACCTTTTCTAGTTTCAAGATGATGCTGGAGACCTTCATGGTCTTGCACAACCAACGGTAAGCAGGATTTGTGCAAAAGTTGCTCGTGCCTTGGCTAAGTACGGGAAAGACTACATAAAAATGCCAACATCTGTTGAAGAAGAGGTGAAAATAGCAAAACAGTTCAGGGAAATCAGGAACTTCCCTGGAATTATTGGGGCTATAGATGGAACCCACATCAAAATTAAAAAAATTGGAGGTGACTTAGCACAATATTATATAAATAGGAAGGGATTTTATTCACTGAACGTGCAAGTAATAACATGTACAATATATATACTTGCCAGAAATCAACCAATAAGTTTATTTAAATTTTTTTGCAACCAAGGGCTGTTGTAAATTCATATGACGATATAAACTGTTTTGCTAAAACAAACCTTCTTTAATTTAGGGGTTGATTTTGGAATAGCTTCTGGAATTTTGGTTTCATATAAAATTTCTGTTCCATCCATCACTATTATGTCGTCGTTTTCTATTTGGCTTTCTTTTATTGGTTCTTCAACAGCCTGAAATTATAGTTAAAGAATTCAATTTTATAAAATATATATAATATGTACAAATATTTCACCATTTCTTTCTTGCTATTATAGGCATACCTCAACACTCAATTGGTCCAATACAAAATCTGAATCGAATTCGTTCGAATCAACAACGAATTCATTCGGAAGCCAGACGGATATGTCATTACTGTTGACAGGTATTTCGGAAGGTTGCGATCCTCCACCAGTCTTTAAAAGCTCCTTGCGGTGCTCAGCAACTTCTTTTCTTGCCGCTATTTTTGTTGCTGCCCATTGCGTTTTTAATTGAATTAAATTTCTTTGTCCACCTGTGCACAACTCATTAAAACTAAAACAAAATTATAACTTATTACACTAAAAGGTATTAACATATGTATGTATATAGAACAATACCTTCCTTCGATCGCAAGCCAAGCTTTTTTCTTTTCCTGATTAGTGTTAGTATCTGTGTTTTTGTTCTCTATTTGCTTCACTCTCTTCCTAATAAGCTCCTTCAGAAGCATCTGCAAAAAAATTGTGGCAGTAGTTTTACCATCTACATCTGCTAATAACTATTTGTAGTACAAGTACTTACCCTATCGTCTTCGTTCCAATTTTCTGAACGTTTGCGCTTGCAGTCCACTTTTTTCTCCATTTATTAATTTTAAATTTCACAACTTCTTATTAAATTTGATATATAATTGTATTTTGTTTATTATGTAAATTAGTGATGTACAAACGATCAAAACAAATTAAAAATAATCGTTATTTGAATACTTCTTTTTATCAGCAATAAAATCATCATATAAATTACGCTTTTACTTAATAATTTTTGAGTTCTTTTTATTTTTTTTAATAAATAGATACATTATCGTACAATTGTTAATTTATAAAAACAAATTTTTTCTCACACACGATAATAAAAAAATTATAGATACGAGTACGAGTATGAATTAATAACCACTGTTTTGCATCATTACGAGTCAACTGACAAATAAAAGAGACAGTGTTGCCACTATAAAAATAAAAAATACGTTAAAACGTTTATTTGTTAAAATGCTGATTATGAATACGAATTATAAAAAAAGCTTTTTTAGGCTTAAAATGTTTTTTAACTAAAATGTATCTAAAACCTGAATAATGATTTTTTTATGAATACGGCTGTAAATATTCAGCTGTATTAAAAAAAGTTGACGAGTTTGAAGTTAAATTCCCTGACTTATATAATGTGCGCATTCCAATTGCACCTGCGCGACTTAAAACATGGGCGGCTAAGTTAACTCTCATCCATTGAAAGTTTTTAGGGTAAATGTGCTCTAAACTGAGTTTAGGGGCACATTTTAGGGAATTAGAATCTACATTATAGAAATGAATGACGTCCCTCCAAGAAATTTGTTTGTTATTTAAATAAACTTTGTGGTCTAAATTAAGAAGATATAATTTCGTGTGCTTTTTAACAAATGAGGAACGTCGTGCATAAAAAAAAATGTTACTATTATTTACTTCAAAATAGGGTCGCTCTCTACTAATTTTAACAACTTAAGCAAAGTTTACAAAATTAGATCCCTGATCGCACACAAACTGGCAAGGTTTTAATCCTATAACTTGTAATTTAGATATTCCCTCAACTATATACTTCTTCATAACTGTTCCTTTACAGTTACGATGGACAAAGAAGTAAGTTATTGCTTGGGACCAACTATTTCCTCCTATACCACTTGCCATAATAACCATAGCTAGTCGCTATGTTTCGTTAACGATTTTCGTCCCCGAAATCCTTAAGGCCTATTATTTTGTCTTTGAATCTATCGTACTCAAGAAAACTTTTTAAAGACATTTCTGCGCATGATACACTAACATGTTTCTCTTCCGACGTTAAACTGCGCGCGCGTACTTTTCACGCTTCATAAGTTCCATTTAAATTACCCGGAGTTTTTGGCCAGTCCTTCAGAAAACGTTGTAAGGTTCTAACATCTGGCCAATCTAATAGTTTACGTAAATAGCGATATACAAGGAAAGAGAGAAAGCTAGAGCAATTAATTTTAATCCAACACTATACCGACGATTTTAAGGATTCCGATTATGATTAATTAAACTATTATTTAAGCATACCGACATTAAATTAGAAATTTTGGAAGACATTCTTCTTTTTTAACTCAAAACTATCTGATTTTCTGCACTTAATTTCGACTTAAGCCGTCGTTCTGCTATATACTGTGAGCGGTAATGGTCAAGTGCACTTTGTTAAGTCTTTATTTTTATAGTTAGTATTTGTTTTACCGTCACATATTTGTATATCTACGTCATATTCTATGGTCTTACTATGGTTGCTTAAGTCCCCAAAGTCAGCCTCCATTACGTTATCACGTAACGAAACACCTTCATTATTTTGGACCACACTAATGCCAGGTTTCCACGACGATTTGAATCACCTGCTTCGCTCTCTGAATAATGTTAATGAATCATGGTGTTTACACGACGTATCTACTTGCTTCGTTTGACAGTTGTCTTTAATAAACAAATCAGTGTTGTCAACTTTGCATTTTCAAAACCCCACCAAAATGGAGAAAAAACGCAGCAAGTTTAGAATTTCTTTTTTATTAAATATATTGAATTTATTTTGCATAACATTTTTATATTAAAAATACAGTAGCATCGTAAATTGTAGTTTAAGAGGAGTTGTGCTCTTTAAACTAGCCGGTGCAAATTAAATCTAAGTTAATTTATTAAAATTAAGTAATTTAAATAAATTGAGTGTGTTATTTTCGAAAAATTTGCTTTATTGCATTTTTTTTACAATTAAATACCGCTTAGAATATTTAATATTTCGAAAGAGTAAACAACCCTTGGAATATTTCGGTTTACTTTTTTGCGATTCTACTGTAGGGCTGCCAGAAGTTTGAACCTTTCAACCAGGACACATAGAAAAAATGGATAAATAATTACACCAACAAAAAAGTTTTTTTAATACATATGTATGTATGTATATGTAATATGTAAAAAACATCAATTTTTGGTTTTTAAATCCAACAAATTTTGCAAACCAAGTACTATAGTGCAAGAGTAGTGTTAACTCCTCATTATCTCATAATAAGTAGTCTGGGGTTACACCACTTCAGCGCTGATAGCCCCATATATAAAAAAAAAAATTAACGTGTACTTCATGTACATAAAAATGATGAAAAATAATAAAAAGTTGAGCTTAAAATGTTCTAAACTATAATACTTTTCAGAAGATTGCACTTTTTCTAGAACTTAATTTCGGTCTATGATATAGTTATACAACAGGCAATTCATTAGATTAGCATGTCATATTAAAATGAAACTTACATTGAATAATACTCTCCAGTGTTTCAGTCTTTAACGAGTTTCTTTCTTTAGTCCATTGAGCAGACAAAGTACTCAACTTGAAAAAATCAAAGTCTTTTGATTTTTCTTTAACCAACACGACAACTGTCAAACTCATCAATTGACAAAGCCATACACGCTTTGATTAGGACAACAGACTCAGTTGACAATTGAATTGAATTTGTTATCGGTTTTCGATTACTTATAAAAGTTGTTTACACGGTATAACTTTTTACAGCAACTAGTTGAAACAAAATTTGAAAGAGGTTTGAGTCTCATCTAATATTATTGCAAGCTTTTAGTTAAACGACGTTTACACCACATTAATTAAATTTAACTTCAATGCAAAAAAAAAATTTTAGCATATATCTACATATGTACATTTATGTATACCCGCCACCTTAGCATAAAAAATAGTAAGCAATAAAATTTGATTACAATTTGTAGTTAAGTAACTGAATTTGTGCAAAACTGGCAAAAACTTATAATTTAGTACAAAACAATTAATACAACAATAAAACACATCATCTTACCCAACACATAAATTTAGGCAATAAAAGATTTTTTAATTCTTATTCAAATATTTTTACCTTTAAGTTTTTCTTACGTAAATAACCCCACCGTTTTGTTTGGTAAGAAAACAGAAAACATTTTTTCAAAAACAGAATAAAAATTTGTACCTAAATGTCTTTTCAACGAAAAATCCCATTCTTTTAAAGGAACCAAAGAATTTTTTTAATTTTTATTCAAATATTTTTACCTACTGAAATACCTACTTAAGTCTTTTTAACGTAAAAACCCAAAAAAATCTAAACTCAAAATGCCTTTTCAACAAAAAAAAAACCCATCCTTTTAAAGGTACATAAATATCGTTATCTCAAACGAATGTATCATCAACAAATTTATTTAACAGATTCATTTGAATTAAATTGATTTTGAATTTATTCAGATTATGAGAAAAATGAACTGCAATTCAAATGAATGAAATCAAAAATGAGTTGCAATCAATCAAATTCAAGAGCAAATGGTGAATTACTAAGATTTACTATTATTTATTTCACTTTGAAAAAAATTTTCAAATTGTAGTAAAAGTTGTAAGAATTTCGAATAAACGAACACAGCATTCACAGCAAAAGATGTTGTTGAAATTCAAAGTTGCTAAAATCTTTAAAATTAGATTGAAAATTTAAAAAAAAAAATTGCCACAATACACAAATATGAGATTATTTAAACAAAAAAATATTGTTAAGCACACTTTTTATAATATTTTCATACTATTTGACAAAAATTTAAGTTTCTTTGAGCAAATAAACAAAATTTTCCCATGATACGATTTTCGCCTATACCTAATAATTTAATTCCTATTCTGCCGCTACCTGACAATTCCATTCCAATACAAAATCAATTCAATTTTCAATCCATTCAATTCAAATGAGTTGGAAATTAATTTCGAATTCATTTTGAATCAATTCAAAAGCAATTCAATTCAAATCAATCTGTAAAATAAATTGCAATGCACTTATACCAATTCATTTGAATTGAAAACGAATTGCAATTCATTTTACAAATTCATTTGAATTGGAAAACAAATTGAAATTCACTTCTGCCTAATTCATTTGAATTGACTCAAATTTCATTCATTTTTTTGTGTGAAAAGAATTAATTCAAAATTTGGTAATTCAGTGCATGAATGATGAAAACGGACGACCACCGTATGTTTGTTATGGTAGTGGTTACGGAAGTGCACTAGGTGAATTCTTACATACATATGTATGTAGTTTATTCCAATAAAAGTGTGAAAAATTAAATTTTATAAAATAACACTGGCTCGCCAACTAAAGCTTTCTGGATACACAAAATCTTATGTCTGTACACAAAATGTATTTAACAATTGTTAAAATTTAAGTTCACAACACACTGTTTGCACTATGCACTAAAGACCTGCACAGATATATCTGTTTATATCTGTTTCTGTGTTTTTTCTAAAGTTGATGCGTATGGATGAGTGCTCTTGTGTTTCTGATATAAGTTGGTATTGATATGATTTGTAAAAGAGTGGATGTAAGTTGATACAAAAGCGAAAGAGAGTATCATATCTGCTAATATCTGTTTCGCAAAAGCAGATACTAGTGGATACTGATGTAATACAATAAGTTACTTATTGTACGATACCGTTATTTTCAATTATTTTTCAACGCAAAAGAGCCGACCCTATGGCTGGTAAGAAAATAATTTTTTACAAAAACAAAATATGTACACATGAACAGTTATTTTTTTCAAGAAGTTTTGCGTGATGTGTTTCGAGCACAGAAAAAAAACAAACAAAAAAAAACTTTACAAGAACAAAATGTGCTTGCTTGTTTTTTTTTTTTTGGAAGTCATATATTTTTGAAATTTTTGGTAACGATATGTAGGTATTTTGTTTGTGTAAAAAATTCTTTGATGAAATTAAAAGGGTGCGGTTTCTTCGTTCAAGTGCCGAGTAGACAAAAATTATTGAAAGAAAAAAATCTGAAAGAACTGAACACGTGTAGGTACATACTTTGTGTTTGTAAAAAATAAAAACTAGCAGGAAGCGTTGTGATCAGGCCTACCATATTTACCAATAAATCTACATTTTGACGATTTTTTTCTTCTAAATTATCCAAGTGCCTACTTTTTGATAAACACTTACAACACGGTAATTTTTGGTTTGTTTAATACAAATTATTAATTTTGGGTAACATGTTACACAAAGAGACAACTGTTATTAATTTAGCGCTTTTATTTAAGGAAAAAATGGTTATACATATTTATTTTATATATGCAGTGTTTGTTCGGTTAGACACATTTTGAAAAATATACAACTTCATATGAGAAGCTTAAAGGAAATGAGGTACATATGTTTTACTTGACCTAAGTATCAAGCCTATGGCAAATGGTGCGAACATTCACCTGAATCATAACTTGTTTTCCTGGGTCCATGATTGCGCATGGCTCCCAAATAAGGTACACTCTTAGCAAATTGTGTAAATGTTGTATTGTGGAGTATCATAGGGTCGGGATTGACTTTTTTTTTTGTTTAATTTGGATATTTGTTACCAAAAAATTAAATTTTTTATTTAAAATGGATATTTGTAACCAGAAAAATAAATAATTTTTTCCAATAGATATTTGTAACCAAAAAATTACTTAGGTTATCAATAACCAAAAATAAATAAATTTTACTTTAATTGGTTACCACCAGCGTTGCCGTTTTGGTTACTTTTAACCAAAATTGGTTACTTTTTTGCAACACAAAAATAAAAATTTTTTATTTTTTGGGAACAAGAATTACCCGCTCCGCTTTTTTGACCCTTAAAGTGGTGGATGGTATTTGCGCATCCAAAACCAATACATTTTTCGTCTACTTAAAAATTATTTGTTTAGACGCTTAAACTTTAGCAGACTACCAAATTAAACATATAAGGGTTACACTTTGAATTGTAGACAGCCATTATTTGTTACCTTCCCATCCGGTTTAATATGATTCTATTTCCTCCGGGCAAAAAGCTTCTATATTAAAAAATCTACTGCATAATTTAGCTCAATTTCACACTTTGATAACATAATAACAAGAGAAACCATAAATATGCAATTGCATGTTCTTTTTTTGTGCGACCAATGAACCCAAAAATAATATATATAGCCGTTTTAGAGACTGCTATAAATTTTGGCATCGATTTGTTAGTGCATGTTTTTGCATATTTTAGCGTTTGCAACATTTTTGTGCATAATGTAGTTAAGTCTGGGTTTACACTATGAAAGTTTTCTTTCTGAAAGTCTGAGCTTATGGGTAAAAGAGGAAGAGAACATGCTGCTATTCTCTCCCCTCTCACCAATAAACTCACACTTTCTGAAAGAAAACTTTCATAGTGAGAACCCAGACTAAACGAGCATTTTTGCAGCATTTTTGAAGTTTATAGCGCATATTTTGTTTTTTAAATGCATATTTTGATTCATGTTTAATTTTTTAGATGCCTACGAGAGCTCTTGCTGCAAAATTTTTTTTTCCGAAATTCTGGTAGGCAGTTGGCTTTCTTGTTTTAAATATATATCTGTATACCCAATTCAATTCGCCATCTACATTTAATTTTTTCTCTAAAATTGTAAGCCGAAGCAGGTTGTCATTAAAGATAAATGTTATGCGATGAACATAGAAATCTAGATCAATATGTTAGTATAACGATCGACGCAGACTCACTTTTAAAAGTGATGTAACGATGTCCATCTGTCCGTCAGCCTGGTTTGCATATGGAGAATCGGTCTATAATTTTACTTTTCCCCATAAAAACTTTTCCGAATTAGATCTCTATGTCTGTTAAACATCTAATTATGTTGGTTTTTAAATTAAATCCGACCCAAAAATATGTTAATGCAAATTAAATTATTTTCGAGTCAGTTCACACTTTCCCAGAGCTTCCCTCCCTTCAAATTTTTAACGTTCTTTTAAATGTTAACTTTAAAGACAAAAACCCATATGAATGTTAATATCTAGATAATATTCGGCGCAAACATCTCTTGTATGAATTATAACATAATATCGGCTTAAGCGATAATATTTTTAGGTTTTTTTTTGCATTTTGTTATTAAATTGCTAAATATTTTGCCTTTAAATGAGCAATTATTGATTTTTAAGGGCATATTGTTAACATTTTCTGGGTTTATATTCCAGTTTTTACTGCATATTTAATGCGCATCAAACACTTTTTTTAGAGCATGTTTCTGGTTTCCCTGATAATAACATAGCAAGACTTAAAAAGTTTTACTTGCAAGAGCTCTACATAAAAAGGTTGAAAGCTCTTGCTCATAATGTTCTTAAAATAGACCAAAATAAGTTTTTATAGGAGGTGCCACGTCCACTAAACATTTTCAAAATTTTTTGATTGTTCATTTCTTCTTTTGACATATTTTTCAACTGAAGTGCGACTAAAATATAACTTTTGATACAAAATTGTTTTGGTTAATTTTTTTCACTTTTGGTTACTTTATTTTTACATTTTGGTTACAATATATTTTTGGTTGTGACAACGCTGGTTTTAACTAACGATAACGGTTAAAGATTCACAATTGAAAATAAAGGAATTTTTCTCGTAGCCTTTACAAAAAATAACAAAAGTAATTATTTTCATTCCCTGGCTTTCAACGTAAACATAAAACGTCAAATTTAACTGAACGCATCGGAATTATTTTTTCAGTGTTTTAAATCATTAATTTCAGTTTCACAGTACTGAAAAAATAATTTCGATTCGTTTAGTATCGACTGAAATAATTAGAAATAAAATTGCTTTCAAATCGAGAAAGTATTTGATTACGATTGCCTGTCAGAAATCAATTCCGATCAAAAGTGGAAGTGGAAACCACTTTCAATCGGAATTGATTTGTGTGACAGACCCGTATATATATGGACATATAATATTTATATATTAAAAATATAATATCTATATATGTATATAAAAATGAAAAATGTTTGTATGTTTGTTTGTTTGTTTGTATGTTGGCTTATAGACTCCTAAACTATGAACCGATTTTCCTGAAATTTTTACAGTAGCATCACGTGAGCCCAAAAAATAAAATAGGCTACTTATTTTTTCGATAGGGGCAGGGGAATTGGTACCCCCCATTGGATGCCAATATTAAATATCGCATATCACGCATTTTGTTGAACTTACGGTAGTAGGATCTTCTGAAACCCAAAATTGCAATAAAGTAGCAGCGGGGGAAGTGTTTAATATCGCATATCTTAAGAACTGTTATAGTGAGAATGTTCAAACTACTCTGTACTACACTATTGAAAATAAAAATAAAGCGGGTAGGCGCTGGCGGGAAATACCTCTCATAGGATGCATATATTAAATATCGCTCAACTGAAGAAGTATTAAAGGGATAGTCCTTCAAACGTGGTTAAAGCTACTATTATGGTAAACTATAAATTTCAATATAGAAATGGGCGGGGTAGCCAGAGGAGGAGCAGCACCCCTCATAGATAGAAATATTAGTAAAAGCCGCTGCAAGCAATATGTTGAACTTTTGGTAGTAGGATCTACTGAGCCCCAAAATTGAAATAAAATAGGAGCGTGGGAAGTGTTACCCCCCATAGGACGCCAATGTTTAATATCGGATATCTTAAAAACTGCTATAGTGAGAAAGTTCAAACTTTGTAGAAGTCACTCTTATGGTACACTTCACTTTTGAAAATAAAAATAAAGCGGGTAGGCGCAGGGGGAAATTGTCAATTGATTGAGTTGTGTGCCATGGCTTCCAATTGCGGCTGCTCCTGGCGAACCAACCGCTGCTGCTGGAGAACGAACTGCTGCTGCCGGTCAACCAATTGGTGCTGCTGGCCATACACATGCCGGTAATGCGGTTGGTATTACGGCTGTTGTATTGGCGCATGGTTATACAAAACTTCCCCATTTGCCCTCTTACGTTTTAGGTTGTTAACAACTTTTTCATAGCAGTGGGGGCGCTTTAAAAAATTATAAAAAATATAAAGAAATTAAAAAGAAAATATCAAAATACTTACTATTGTTTTTTTTTTAATTTATATAAACTCTATTCTGTGCCCATGTTCTGTAACTCTCGCGTCGAGAAAGTTTTCGATTGAAATGTGTGAAATGAAACAAAAAATGCCATAAATTGAAACAAACAGCTGTTTTTCTCACTTAACTGTGTCTGCAACTTTTTTTGGCAACAAGCTGTCACGTAAGAAAATTACTCGCCAATTTACAGAAAAAGTGTGTCTGTAACATTTTGGTGAGAAAAGTTCCTGCTTTGAACTGTCAAAAAAAATCACGAATAAAAATGGGGCGAGAAAAAATTTTAACACTAAAAAACAATTAAAAATGCAAAATGCAAAGAATACTAATATTTTGTTCTTGGTACATTTTTCATTGTTTTTTTATTTTGCTTTTAACATTTTAATAAAATATACGTAATGTCTTCAAAGCTCGTTTGCAAACAACAAACATTAAAGTCGCTCTTTACACAATTTGGTATAGCCGACGGTTGTATTTTCGCCGCCGTCGTTGAAAAATTTTTAATTTTTGGTAAATTTTGGTCGCCGTCAACGAAATGTGTAATAGTATGTTCACATTTGGGGTTTTAAACGCGTTTAAGCAAAATGTTGATTTAGCTAATCAAAGCCGTTCACATTACATTTGAGATGATTAAGATGACAGATGATTAAGAAAAAACACACACACAAGCACACAAAAAAACAACAAACAAATTTAAATTTCTTTAAAGTATTAAAATTGGATAAAAACACTTTTATAAAGTTATCAGAAGATTATTTTAATCAATTTAATGATGAAATTGTGAAAATTAATGAATTATTTAAGGAAAAAAAATAAAAACATTAAGCAGACATCTTGGCCGGTTGTACACAATCTAGCGATTGTACATTATTAGGGTATGTTCAGTGGATTCTATGTGGTTTATGAAGTGATTTAGTTGTAATCATGTCGATTTGAAGTGATTAACAAATCACTTCAATGTATGGGTAATCATCTCGATTTTGAAGTGATTAGAGCTTAATCACGTTCGAACTGCTTAAACGCGTTTAAGAAGCCAAATGTGAACATACTATTACTGGCGTTCTGAACGTCTGCAATGTCACATCGGCTTCGAGTGCAATATTATGACATTTATAACGTAACGACGTAATCTCTTTTGATAGTTTTCGACATGAGTTAAGCTCGATTCACCAATGCGTTCCGAACAACATTTTTGACCGGACAATAATTTTTTTACAGAGAGTGTTCTGCAGAACGATTCACCCATCTCGGAAAATTTGTCCGGACAAACAAAGCTACCATATGGCTTACAGATGTAAACGATTATACAAAGTGGCAGCACAGTTAGCAAACTATTAGTTTTTTTTATAAAAGTGTGTGAAAATGGAAGAAAAAAGAAAATTAATTTTATTGTTTTTAATTGAATTGCATAAAACCCATTTACTAGCAAAACAAATTTATCAAAAAAGGTTGAAAGTAAAAAGAATAGCAGTTAGAAAAATATTACAAAAAAGAAGAACAAGCGGTGTTTTCCACACACTTGTTCCTGAGATGCGCTTTCATGACGTGGAATCGTTTATAAATAATTAACATTCACTTCCTACAATAATTGGTAAACATTATGTTAAAAAATATTTAAATTTACCACTTAAAATTTACTTACGACCAATTCCAATAGATTCTTCTATTTCCGTCCATATATTTTGTTTTAAGTAAGTATTTTTATATGAACGATTTCCCATATCATTAATACATTCTCTACCTGGATTTTTTATTTCCTCAATAAGTTTCAGGGCAATATTTTCTTTAACATCCATTTTTGTTTAATTTTTTTTTAATTATTCAGCACAAAACGAAAAATTTAATATGTGGCAGCTCAATTCAACTTTTATGTACAAATTGAAAAAAAGTGGCATCTCACTTCATTTTGTTCGGCACAAGAATTAAAATTAAACCAATTCAAGAAAAAACGTTCCGAACAAATTTATTGCTCTCTCTCTCAAAAGTAAAACGACAAACTCAATATAAAAAAAATTTTGTCCGGACAAAAATTTTGTTCGGAACGCATGGGTGAATCGAGCTTTACAGGCACACATTTTTCTCACTTTTCGAGAAACGATGGAATATTTTGTTTCACATCTTTTCGATGCAAAAAGTTCTCACTAAAGCATAGTCCCAACAAACACGAAGGTTTGATTTCAAATTGAAAATGATTTGAAATCAAACGTTTTCTCAAACGACAAACGTTTGATAATGATTTGAAAATCATAGCGTTCTCAACAAAAAGGGGAAATTATTTTCAAATTGAAAAATGCCTTTATTTTCAACTTGCTTTCAAACGTAATTCTCAAATGTTTTTCAAATGTTTTTCAAATGTGGATTATAATACAATGTGGAATATAAATAAAAATATTTTATTTTTTTTAATATAAATTTATTATTTATTTAAATAAACTGTGAGATAAACATTCGGCACCATAGCTTAAAGATTAAATAATGTCCTCTAATTCTTGGAAAGACAAACTACTTGGCTCCCTTTTATTTTGAGGATTGTAGCACCGCGATCGTTCAACAAACTTTCTTCACTTTCCCGTTTTATTTTCATTTTTTTCGTATTTTTAATCATTGAAATTACTCACAAATAATTTTTATTTTTCACATGAAATAAGCTGTTCACTTTATATTAAAATTTATTTTTAATAGTAAAACACATGTAACCGCAAAGTAAAAATTTAACTTTAATCGCCATTTTTAATGATTACATTTATTTTTCGCTTTAGTATTGCCAAGTTTATTTTTGATTTGATTTAACATTTGACATCAAATTGATAAAACATTTGATATCAAATGTTTATTTTCAAATCATTATCAATTTGAATTTAAATGTTAAATCAAACAATTGAAAAACGTTTGAGAATTGTGTTTGATGTCAAATGACAAAGTCATTTCATATCAAAGGTTTGACTTCGTGTTTGTTGGGGTTAACCAAAACTCTCATTAAATGAAATGCGTCTGTATTGGATAACATAACATTGCCCAGCAAACACAAAACTAAGCATTGCAAATGTAATGAATTTTATGAATATTATTTTTAGATGAAAGTACAGATATTAATGATCTTTGTCAACTGGTTGTCTGTGTAAGATGCATTGATGAACATTTTAATGTTTTTGAATCAATATTGACATTGGAAACCTTTCATGGGCATGTAACGGGAAAGATTTTGATGGAAGTTGTAAGTGATAAACTTTTTGCTATTGTTGATGTAAACAAAATTGTCGGTGTCTGCACAGACGGGGCAAGTGTAATGGTAGGAAAAAACACAGGTTTGATAGGTAATATTAAAAAATGTGAAATGGCAATGCAAAACTTTCACTGCATTATCCATCAAGCGGCGCTTGCATCTAAATCAAAGATAGGCAAACACATACATGTGTATTTCATAATAATGTTAGTGCTATATGACTCTCCCGCTCTCATTGTTCTGCAGCGTTGCCATAATTAATTTTTTTTTAATATGATCGAACTTCATAATAATCCGTTACTGGGCAACATTGAAATACATTATGGTAACATAAAAGAAGAACTTAAAAAATGCAAGTTGATTTATCTTTACCTCTAGAAAGTGGAATAAACTTCTCGAAAAAAATATCAACAAAAACATATATCCAAAAAGAAAAAATTAAATTCTAAAGATGTATTCGATGTTTGGATCAACCTTTATATGTGAATCTTCATTTAGTTTTTTTGAAGTTTATAAAAAATTAACACAGAAATCGTCTCACAGATGAATCACCCCTATCGCGAATAAAAATTCCTTGGGAGTTTTTTCCCTTTTTCCATTTTTCCTATGTTAATTCAATAGTAAAAATGGGAAAAGGGAAAAAACTCCCAAGGAATTTTTATTCACGATAGGGGCGAATATCTCGAAGACCTCAAAAGTTTGGAAAAAGTTAAGTTCTTCTTTTCTGTCACCATTATGTGTTTCAATGTTACATAATAATGGATTATAATGAAGTTCGATCAAGCCTTTAAAAGGCAAAAATTTCGTAAGAAATATAATACCAAAATTTAAAGAAAAAAATTGTAATGTAAAACTGCACAATTTACAAAAAATCTTATTTTTTAAACAAAGAATTATAAAAAAGAACATTTAAAAAAAACAATTTACAAAAAAACTTATTTTTTAAACAAAGAATTATAAAATAAGTTTTTTTTATAATTCTTTTAACCAAAAAAAAAATCACACTTGGCAACGCTGCTCAAGCAACAAGCGTTACACAACATACCTGTGCGACTGCTCATGCGAGACTGAATTGTTTTAATTTTTTTCTTCTGTACGTGTGCTTAAGTACGTGTAAATAAGAGAATAACAAAGCGCCCATGGGCGGCCTTTTGCCTATCTCTGATCTAATTTATTACTCAAGACTCTACTATGAAGACTGCAAAGCGCATTATAAATAAAATAAGAGGAGGACACAATGCCCTCACTCATCGAAAATTTGTAAAATATTTTCTTTTTCTAAAAACTCTAAGACTTCCTCTTTTAAATCATATAGCCGGTTAAGGTACTCGCCACGACTGAGCCAACGTACCTCAGTGAACATTTTAAGATCTTTGAAAGCTGCGTTTTTAAATGTTAAAAATTTTAAAAATTTTCGATGAGTGAGGGCATTGTGTCCTCCTCTTATTTTATTTATAATGCGCTCTGCAGTCTTCATAGTAGAGTCTTGAGTAATAAATTTAGATGCAAGCGCCGCTTGATGGATAATGCAGTGAAAGTTTTGCATTGCCATTTCACTTTTTTTTATATTACCTATCAAACCTGTGTTTTTTCCTACCATTACACTTGCCCCGTCTGTGCAGACACCGACAATTTTGTTTACATCAACAATAGCAAAAAGTTTATCACTTACAACTTCCATCAAAAGCTTTCCCGTTACATGCCCATGAAAGGTTTCCAATGTCAACATTCATTCAAAAACATTAAAATGTTCATCAATGCATCTTACACAGACAACCAGTTGACAAAGATCATTAATATCTGTACTTTCATCTAAACAAAACGAAAGAAATTTACAATTTATTAATTTTTCTTCAATAGAAGACTCCACCGAATTTCCTATTTGGGCAATACGCCTGTATGTAAACTTGGTTGTATTACTTGCTGTGTTGTTGTCAAATAGTACCGAGGTAATCAAACGAATGAAATTAAGGTGTCATTTTGTTTTGGGAGTTTTATGTTAAGGGAATTACCCGAACTGGGCAATTAAATTTTGGTTTGAAAATGGATGAAAAAAACGGGGATTAAAAACTCAAGGTAAATATAAGCGTGAAGCGCATTTAAGAGTGGGGTAATTAACCGAGTTATGTATACTGTAATACTCTTTTCAGTGCCTATTACAAATAATATTATTCTCCTCACCTATTACAAATAACATAGCTTGGTTCGGCATTTATTTGTTTTGTTTGTTTTTATACCCTCCACCACAATAAGTTGTGAAGAGGGTATAATAAATTTGTCATTCCGTGTGAAACTTTTTTATTATTCATCTCAGTATATATATTCTGGCTCCTAGAGTAAAGTCGATCTAGCCATCTCCGTCTGTCTGTCCGTTGAAATCCCGCTCACTTTCGAAAAACTCAAAAGAAATGACAAAACTTGGTGTCAAATTGCTTGTAGTTATCCTTAACAGTTTGGGAAATCCAGCAAAATCGGTTCAGTAGGATCAGAGCTATAAATCAAAATGTGGAACCGTCACCTTAAAAAAATTGATTATTTTGTTACAAAAATTAACATCAATGGTGGAATAATGCACGGAAAGACAAGATTTTGCAAAAGTGTTTTATTATATTTTGTTTACCTGCGGAAACACCTAGCTCTTTCCACAACTTACGATTTGTTGGCCCTAAATCGCAGACGATTGCCACTACTGGAAAACCTGGTGCATTAAGGGTGAAAATTGTCCGACTCAAAAGTTCTTTTGACATGTTGCAGTTCAAGCCATAGAAAACCGGCTGCTTCCAAGATATTCGGAGACCGCACGCCATAACTACCTGTACAAACTTGGATGGTTTTTTCACTAAGTCAACTGATGGCTGGTATTCAAACACTTCTGCTATTTTCATTTCATCAAATGACAAAACCGTTATTTTGTCATCTGACGCCAAATCGGTAGTTCGCCGCATAAACTCAATCGATGAATTAAGGATGCCTTCGTTAATATTTATTTTAGCACACCACCGCCGCAGAGTACTAACGTGAGTCAACGGGAAACCTTTTGTGTACAGATGATTAAACGCTCTTGATACAGCAGCATGTAAGCACATTGCATTATAAATATCTTCCCACCTCCATTGGATTTGTGCAGGAGTCGATAGTTTCCTTATTTACCCATCTGAAAAATTGTTGCGCATAGAATTCATGGCCAGATATGCCGTTTCTGGCTCCAGTTTTAAGTCTGTATTTTCTGCTTGTAAGGCATGCATTTTTTTCTTTATATTTGGTTGCTATTTTTGATAAATTAAAAAAAAAATAAAGACATTTTAATAAAAACATGTTAACAAAAGTTGGGATATGTAAGTATGTATGTACTACATTAAAATATGTGTATTTATTTTTATTAACTTACTCTGTTTGTGTTTCTTCATCTTGTTTGACTTGAAATGAGGAATTGCAATTTGCTCCCAGGTAAAATGGCATGGCAAAGAGTCATTTATTGGCACAATACTTACACCACCTGCTGTAACATCACCTTCTTCTGTTTCTTTGTTACAATGATCTGATGCATTATTTGAAGGATCTTTATTACCTGTTGACACATTAGATTCCGATAGTCGTTGAGCAGCAGGTTCGGCATTTGTCAAAAGTAACACTTTCTTTCTTGTGCGAACAATGTTTCTCTCCGAAAAATGGTTAACTCAAACACGGCTTCACAAGGAGAACTTTCTGCCCAAAATTTCTCCCCATTTTGTCCTTTCCACTGGGTCTTTTGACACATTAAATAAATTGCCACATCCACTTGTGATTTTTTTTTAAACAGCACAGTAACGCATTTTATAAAATTAAAAAAAATTTTTTTTGATATAACCCTTTCGGACCCAGCATACACAATTGTGCGATGTGGATTGAAAAAATTCTAGGAAGCAAATTTTTTATTTTTTGAATAAACTTTCAAAAGCAGTAGCTGTGTTAGGTTCTTTTTTAATTATAAAAAAATAGAACAAGTGCAAACTTTTTGCAAAATAAAAACCAGTTTTCTCGGTACACTCGAAGTGAGAAGAAGTATGTCGCGTGGTAAGTAAAAAACAAGAGAGAGCAAAAGTGTTTTGTTTCTGATGAGAGTGATTTTGAGTAGCCAATGGTTTATAAAAAAGTGTTCGAAAGTGTTTTAATTAAAATATAAAGTTTTATCAATAGTTAAATGGAGCTAAAACTCAGATAACACAATTGTGTTTCACGGTCACAAATTGCCATTTCTTTGCAAACTCACAATTGTGTTATCTAAATTTTATAGGTAAGAAATTGGACTTATCCACGGATGCAGACCTGCAAAGAGTCCTAAATATTCTCGAAAATTCAGAAGATGATTTTTCCTCTGATGATGAGTACCGCGATGCTGCTTGGAAACCTAGTAATTCTCTTCTTAACAGTGCACATAGCGATGATAGCTCATCCGAGGACGAAGTTGAAAACGGTAACCGCTTATTTCTTGTAATATTTCGTATCTGATATTATTTATTATTGCTCTTAGGAAATCTTGCTGATGATGTACGAGTGTTGAGCGTTCCATCTGCGTCAATAACATTCATAGGCGGATCTGAAGTAGGTAAACGCTTTTTATGCAACTGTGCTTACATGTATTTGAACATCAATTTACATTTTTTTTAGATCCAGTCGCTGTTTCAAATATAAATACCACTTTAAATAAAGCACGAGGAGACATATGGAAACAAAAGGAGTTTCCAGTTCATACCATTCCAACGGTACATAGCTGTCAAAATTTTGTTCAACTACGATCGCCTTACGAGTATTTTTCAAGATATTTTGTGGAAAGCCACTATGAAGAAACTGTACAATATACAAAAATATATGCACTAGCAACTACCGGGGAAGAGATGAACCTCACAAAAGCCGATATTAAGAATTTTTACGGCTGCGCTATAATCATGGGATGCCTAAATTATCCACAGGTATATATGTACTGGTCAAAGGACTTTAGAAATGAGCTTATATCTAGCGCAATGTCGAGAAACAAATTCTTTAGGCTTAGAAATATGATTCACTTTGTTGATAATCAAATGCCCAATGCAACGAACAAGCTTTGGAGAGTTCAACCAGTAATTGATTTAGTAAGGAATCGTTGCAATCAATTAGCTACAGATGTTACATCTTATTCAATTGATGAGCAAATGGTCCCGTTTACTGGCAGATGTCCAGCAAGACAAGTCATAAGATCAAAGCCACGACCGGTGGGTTTGAAAAATCTTGTTTGTGCAACTTCCGAAGGATTAATCGTTGACTTTGAAATGTTTCAAGGGGCTGGTACATTTCCTGATAGTGGACTGGGTCATGGACCATCAATTGTATTGAGATTAACCAAGTTCCTACCCAAAGGCAGTTTTCTTTATTTTGATAGATTTTTCACAACAATACCTCTAATGGTAAAACTTGAAGAGAATGGGTTTAAAGCAACTGGTACTATTATGGGAAATCGGCTAGGAAAAAGAGTTAACTTTCCGCCAGACAAACAAATGGAACGTGGTAGTATGACTCAATTCGTTAATGACGACAAAGTTGCTGTTGTAAAGTGGTGTGACACAAAGTGTGTAACGATTGCTTCAACTGCATGTGGAAAGGACCCGGTTGGCGAAGTAGAACGTTGGATAAAAGCTAAAAAACGTCGTTTGCCAGTCCCAATACCTGCGGTAATTCAATTGTACAATTCAAAAATGGGTGGCGTGGATACAGCAGATCAAATGATGGAATACTACCGCATCAGCATGAAGACTAAGAAATGGCCCGTCAAAGTTTTTTTTCATTATCTTGATATGGCGATATACAACAGCTGGATGGAATACAGAAATGATGCAAGAATAGTTGGTGTTCCGAAGAAAACCATAAAAACATTCCTCACTTTCAAATTAGAAATAGGAGAAGTGCTAGCTAAGTACAAAGAAGGTCCTCCAGAAATAGCTGAACCTTTTGAGTTACCTCATGAGTTTCACGGAACAAAATTCCGTCCTCACAATGCTCCAGATGACATCAGATACGATCGATATGACCATTGGCCCCAATTTGTAGATGGGACCGCAAAAAGATGTCGGAACACTTTCTGTGAAAGTAGAACAAGGGCAATATGTCAAAGTTTGTGTGTTGCGAAAGACAAGGACAGGGTTACCGTTGGAAAATTTCGAAAAGGGTCACAAAAAGGGTATTTTCCAGAAAAAGGGGTCAAAAAAAGGGTATTTCAATACAAAAAGGGTCAAGTTTTTTACTAGCAGTATTTCCCATTTTAATGAACATAAAAAGATCAAGTTTTTTTATAAGCAAACAAACAAATAATATTTCAGGTAGGAAGGAATGCTCTGTCCTATTTTAAGCACCTGACAAAATGTTTATTCTTTATCATTATACATAGCAAATTTTTTAATATTTTTTATGTAATTTTCCGATTTAGTGATGTCAAAAAATTTTAGTGTTTGTTTTAAATTTTGCAATCGTTCGCAAATTGTAACCATTTTCTCGATTAAAGCGATTTTTTCCTGTAAGTGTCAGATTTTTTAAAGCTTTTACGATTTTTAATAAATATAAGACTTTACTATCATACCGCTGTTACCAAATATATGGGAATTTCCGCTTATTTAGCAATTTTTACCTCTTGTTTTCATACCTGTTAGGGCACTCTCAACACTGTCGATTCAAAAGAAGGCGAAAAGTTCAATACCTTTTTCCATTATTAAGGGCGAATTTTTTTGAATAAAACATGCTACTCTTTAAGAGAGCAAAACACCAAATTGCATTTTTTTAATAAAATGTAAAATTTTTGTTTTGAAAAGAAACCACCGTAAAAAATAACAAATATTTATATGAGTTATGTTTGCTTTTAGGGAAATTGTACTTTACTATCAAAAATCAAGGAGAAGAAAGCATGGAATTGTAAGTTTATACTTTGAGTCTGTTCCATATCAAGCAATGCTTATTTCGAAAACATTTGTTTAGCACTTCTGTTCCGCAGTGTTGACAAAAAACAAAATCTGAGAGCTATTTCCATAAAAGGGTCAAAAAGTGTCACAAAATAGGTGATAATGATACAAAAGTATAATTTAAAAAAAGGGTCATAAAAGGTATCAACACCGTCGAAAAAGGGTCAAATTGATACTTTAGTATCACAACGGTAACGCTGGACAAGGACTGTTTTAAAGCATATCATACCAAACGTTAATTCCAGTTTTGAATGAATCACAAAGTTCCTATATTTTAGTCTTAAGTTTATAAAACATATCTCATTTTATAATTATATTTTTCAAGTTTTATTGAATTTCTTTTCCTTTTATACGCTACATTTTTTAGTGTACAATTAATTTATTTGAATTTTATTTTGTTTTGTTATTAAACTTATTTATTTTTGATTTTAAGTTGAATAAAATTTAAATACAATGAATCCTTTTTATTAAAATATGAAATTTATTTAAGCACTAAACGACCAAAGTACATAATTGTGCTAGGTTCTTTTCGCAAAATAATAATTAATTTACATGCAAATGGCCGAAATACACAAACGTGTCAGGTCCTTTTTTGAAAATTCATGATTGTGAAAAAATTTTAAAAATTAAATTTTAAACGTCTGTAAAAAGAAAAATTTAAAATCTTTACTTTTGTGAAAATGAGAGCTTTTTTTCGTGATGGGTCTGAAAGGGATAAAAACTTTCACTTTACTTACACAAAACGTTTTTTAAAAAAGCATGCAAAAAACTTTATTAAAAATACACACAAAAGCGATCGCGCGCAAAATGTAAACAAACAAAAAACCAAAACGTAAACAAACATACCCGCGAGAAAATAACAAACTTTTGCTGACAAACTTTTTTTTTCACTCAATTCAAAGAGAGCAAATTGTAAATCTCAGAGAAATGTTGCAGACAGAAATGAGTGTTTTTATCTTGCTTTACAGACTTAAATTTGCTGTGCTACCAGATTAAATAAAGTTACTCAGAGATGGAAAGTTGATTATTAAAAGGAAAAATGATTAAAAAAAACTATTAAACTAGGGATTATAAACCTTTTAATTTTGACATTTTTTTAACTTTTTTAATTTTGACAATTCATAAAACAATTTTTTAATTAATATTTGAGGAGCTGCATAACAAAATGCAATATTTTTTGTCTAATTTTTATTAAATACTATTCTACATATTATAATCTATAAAGCAATTGCTATAATTATAAAACTAATCAAATGTCAAAATTATGTTGTTATCAATAAACAATTGTGAAATATTTGTGAAAAGTGAACGTTATAATATATGTGTTTTATATTTTCTATAAATATAAAACTTATAAACAGCAAAACAAAATGGGAAATTAAAATATTACTAAAATGAAAAATTACCTAGTTCATCTTAAAAGGCAATATTTCCATTGGGTTCATATCGAAAAGAATTTATTACTATGAATCTGATCAAAAAGCAACAATTCCATAACTTAAAAACTAACAGAAGTACAAATTATTTTAAGTATAACTTTATAACAAATGTTTTATTCGCTTTCTTTATTAATATATTTTAAATTCATATATATTGTATTTTTATGTAGTGACAATTGTTACTTATGCTGAACAAATATAGAAAAGGCATAGACAACAGATTTTTTCTACATATATATTTTTCTATAACCTATATAATGTTAGGTACACACTTTGCCACATTTTTATGCAACCATACTTTTTTAATGTGTAGTCGTGTTTAAGGTTTCATTTCGAAAGAAACCGTTTGCAAATTGTGCCCAAAACAATATTACGTATTTATTATTATTTGTTGCAACATTTTGTTAAAATTTTAATTCAAAACTAAATAAAACAAGAAAGAAAGTCAAAGTTATTTACGGGAATACAAAATTTACTATTAAGATTATTTTCGGTCAAATCGGTAAATACACCACAGGAGGCTTATTCTGAATTGCGATGCGAAAATCAATGCGATGCGAAAATGCATAAATGCGAACAATTAGTATTCTGTATTGCGATATTCGCAAAGTTTTTTTTTTAATCGCATTTCAAATGCGAAAAGGTGACAAGTCGGTATTCTACATTGCGAAAACAAATGTCAAATTCGCAAAATTTATTCGACAACAAAATAGCATTCGCAAAGTACAAACATGTTAGTGAAAGATAATATTTTATTGATTTATTCATCATATATTTATTATTTAATTCAGGAAGCAATAAAACCACCAAACCGCGTCAATTTGAAATAATGATAGAATATATAAATAAGCACAGCCAATTGTCAAGAGGTCATTTAAAAAAACATCAAATGTACATCAGTCGGCAAATACTTTGTGGCAAACGTTAACTGAAGAACTAAATATCAATGCACCACCTATTAGAGAAGCTGCAGGATTTAAAAAGTATGAAATATATAAACCATTTCAAAAATATTTGACTTTAACTTAAATTTTAATAGGATTGGGCCGATTTTAAAGTACACACAAAACATTTTCATTTTCTTCGTCGTCGAACCACAGTGCCACAAAATCCATTTTTATTATTTTTTTTTTAATACAGAATGTCCTAAATAAATTATTTAAACAATTTTCACAGCGAAACAAAAACAATTTATTTATTTTTAATTTGATGTTTATTGACACTGACGTATATTTGAGCAGCGTTGCCACAATTTGAAATAAATTGCGAATGCGATTGCGAAAGTCTAACAGAATACCAATTTTCTTTCGCATCGCATTTAATTTGCGCATCGCATTGATTTTCGCATCGCAATTCAGAATAAGCCTCCAGTATTTAAAAACACATCATGCATATGTGTCCATATAATAATGGATCTATCTATGTTTTTAATTTCATTAAAATCGGTTTGAGAGGCAGAAATTGCCCCTATCTCCCCTCGTGGTCCTATTTTATTAATAATGCATATTTTTGTGTCTATATAGTTATGGTTCTATATATGTTTTAAATATTATTAAAAAACTTTATTTACATTTTTATTTGAAAAATTAAAGGAAAATATATGAAATACTTTGGGAATAAATAAGATAAAACAAAAAATGAAATTGTTGCTCTGATAGGGAACAAAGTTTTAAGGCAAAACTTGATCGTGTAGTCGACCATGAGTAGAAATATGAGCATGTTTCAATAAATGTTTCATCGTGTGGGGTAACGTTTCTTGTTAAAATTCGTGTTAACTTCTCAAACAACAAAATTGGCTGATGTTTTTATATTTCCAAACTCAATGTTCCTTTGTGTGTATCGAACAGAGCTGCCGTTTTTGGCTATTTCTAACCAAAATTGGTTATATTTTTTTTCAATGTGGAGATGTGAATATTTTTTTCATTTTGGTTACTTTTTTTCTAAAATAATAATACGTAGGAATTTGTTTTTCTTGATACAATTATTTACGAGCTCGCATAATTTATATAAGATTTTTTCATTATTTGTTACCAATGAACGGAATAGATAAACACTTTTTATTAAGTTTCTCGTTATTTTTTTAATATGTAAAAGAATGACATTTCTGGTTTCGTGTTCTTGACTTATTATTATAATGTATATACTATAAAGTGCAAATAACTTTTGTATTACAATGAGTCTTGAAATACATTTTAAGGATTTTCTCAATTAATAAAAGATATTTTAAATTTGGTTATATTTTTTTACATTTGGTAAATTTTTCAAAAATCTTGTTTGTAAAAATTGTATCGGATGTGGCAGCACTGGTACCGAAGTATAAATACCTAAATCTGGCAGTACTATACGCATTAAATATTGCCATACCAGTAAACTATATTTAGTACAATTTTAAACTTGCCAGCACTAAAAACTTGTGAAAAGCAATTCCAAGTAAAACTAAGCGTGGTAAAGTACGTGGAATTAATTAATCAATCACCCCTATAGCCTAGTACTCTGTTCAAATTTGTGAAAAATGTTGAGCAACATTGATTATTCCACATGAAAATTTTGACATTTATCAATGTTACCAATCTTGCGAGTTTGTACCATTTGACGTTTTTGTTCCGTCAAAGTATGCTACATTGTTTCGTGTATGTAAACAAACGCCATATGTATTTTACTAAAATTAGTTTTTTTAATAAAAAATTTTATAAAAAAAAGGTAAATATGGATAAAAAAACTGTTACCGGTTGTGTTATTTTAATATTTTATTTCTTATTTAATACTAAGTTCATACTTTTTTGCTTTTGCTTAAAATTCCACGTGAAATAAAGGCAGCTTACATTATTTCGCAGTTGTAAAAAAATGTTGCCAGAAACATTTCGGAACTTTTTCACAAAATTAACAGAGTACAACTCTATCAACATTATTTAATAAATATTCCGCACAAGTTTTTTTCATATGCATTTTGACAGCATTTCACGTGAAATGTTGAACAGAGTAGCAGGCTTATCGTGAAAAATTTTTCCCTCGTAATTTTTCCCCTTTTCACATATTTGCGATCATGAACAACTCCCATGAAAAAATGTAATTCAAAGGAGAATAATTACGTGAAAAAATTTTCACGGGAAAAAATTCCCCTTATCGTGAAAAATTTTTTCCCTCGTAATTTGTTCCCATTTCCCTTAGATTTTCTCACTTTATTTTTGCTAGGGAACAGAACATGTATGTAAGACGCTCCTCCTATAAATCGAATATTAAGGGTTAATAAAGTTAAAAAGTTATAAACCGATATATTGCTCAACAAAATGCAAAACAACAGGTCGATTGCTTGCGGATTTGTAAGGCATTCGATTGACTTGGTGGCAGAATTTTGGAAAATATTTTACAACATTAAATTTAAAAAGTGCAAAAAACTAACGTTGTAACCAAACTATCCCTCCAATACTAAATATTTTGCGTTATTTTATCTTTTCTTTACAATATATACTTGTATATTTTTTAACAAAAATTTCATTGATTTTTAATTTTCATAATCTTTCTTCTTTTTTTTTGCATTCACTGGAACTGATAGCGTGAAAATTTGTTCACATGAGATTCACGATTGCTTTTTTCCCTTCGAGGGGAATGAAAATTTCATGGGAACCAAAATTCCACTTGTTATTCACGATAGGGGTGAATATTATATATTAAAGAAGGGCTTTGCTATTGTTTTAATAGCCATATATTAAAGTAACACACAACCTGTGTTATATAATCTACTACAAAAAATATCCTGTACGACAACCGCAATAAGGATGAATACATTTGCCAATTTTTTTTATCCATATTAACTCGACTAATTGCCGGTCTCGTGGTATCTTATACGGTTGGTATTTACATTAAAAATGGTAATGAGCAAGTATGGGCACCACTACATTGAAAGCTTTGCATGTGTGGCATTGTATTGGTTTGTTAACGTTTGCATTTGTTGGTTTTATGCTCTTTTTCTCTTTGTTTTTTGTGTATGTTACACATCGTTCGCTCTTTTAGCATTTTGATTTTGCATTTGCCCATAGCTGGTAATGAGTTTAAATAAATCTTTTCTTTTTAGACTGATCGCATTGTGAAGACGACAGAACACCCTCGCTAATATGAATTTTAGCGCACCAACGCCTTGCAACGCTGCAATGTTGATTTATGAGGTAGCGGAAAACCTTTCTTGTACAGGTGGTTGTACGCTCTTGGTCCTGAAGCATGCAGGCATATCGCACTTGCAATGTCTTTCCATCTCCACTGAACTCCTCCAGGTGACATTATTTTTCGCATATGGCCTTCTGAAAATATTTTATTCATTGCGTCCACTGCTAAATTTGCCTTCATTAGCTGGCATTTTAATTCTTTGTTTTCGGCTTCCAAAGCGCGAATTCTTGAAAACATTTCTCTCATTCTATGAAAGGTCGAAAATAATATATGGTGGGAAATTTTAGTTTAAAAATTGATTCCCCAATATTTTCTAGGACAGACATATATATATATACAAATATAGTTTTTTACTTACTCAGTTTGAGTTGATACATCCTTCTGATAATTATCAGTTTGACTTATTTCGTCTTTCTGACAATTATCAGTTTGGGTTCCTTCTGACACGTAAAGAACGGGTATGGAGCCGTATTTATTAGGCCATCAAAAACCCAAGAGTTATTATGACCTAAAGGTTCTGTGCTAACTGCTTGGTCTAAGCCTTGGGATCTAAAAATATAAATGTTTTTAAGGTATGTTCTCATTTAATACATATGTGTACTGCAGCTGCTTGCCTTATCATATAATTTTCAGTGACATAGTTATTGGAAACCTCAATCTCTTGCTGATCCATTGGTTGGTTCAGGCAGAGAAATCTAACAAAAAGAAATATATTCATACATAGAACCGCAAATTTCGCTCCACTTATTCTTTAACACTTCATCCCTGGGTACACGGAAAAAACTTCCACTTCCCTTATAAAATCTTTTTTTGCACACTGCACAGGAAGGCATTTTAAAAGTGGTTTTTTATATTTCACCTTTTTAAGCTTTAAATTAGTTTTGTAGTTATTTTATTGAACTGTTTATGGTTTTTAATCCAAACTTTTATTTTTTAACTTTTTACTATTGACCCAATCTTATTAGGTTTTTTCACTTTAAAACTTTTATCACAATAGTTTTTTTATTTTAAAGAAAGGAATTTTACAACATGAACTTTATTAAAATTTCCTCTTAACTCTTGACCTAATCTTATTTAGTTATTTTCACTTTTATTAATTAATTTTTCCAGAAGTTTAGAATTAAAATTTCACAAAAATAAAATGTTTTTCACAATTTTACAAATTTTTAATTCAAAATGGCGCGCACTAACCATAAGTTTGTAAACAAACACAAGGAACCAACATAAACAACTGTTGACACCATGGTTCCAAATGGGGTAAACAGCTGACAAACATATGGGCCAACGAGTTTACCTTGTGTAAATATACCTTGGTTTTTAAGAAATCAGTCCATATTTGATTTTAATGTGCTAATGTCACAGAGCATACTAATGTGCTGTATTTAAGATAAGAGTATTTAAGATAAGTTTTTTTGTTTATTTTTTTTAGCATAAATGAAATTTGTATACTTATTTTTCTTTTTTATAGCCTTGCGGTCATGTTTGCTGCTGCGACAATTGTGCACCACGTATAAAAAAATTTTTGATATGTCGTAAGGCTGTAGCCTCGCGTGAGAAAATTGACGAATGTTTGGTTTGTTCGGATCGCAGGGCTGCGGTATTCTTTGAACCCACTGGCCATATGGTGGCCCGTGAAAACTGTTCCAGTTTAATGAAGAAATGTGTATTATGTACACAAATTGAAGAAATTATGACTTATTCCCTGTGTTGCGACGGAGAGGGTAGCAT
This sequence comes from Pollenia angustigena, assembly GCA_930367215.1. NCBI lineage: Eukaryota > Metazoa > Arthropoda > Insecta > Diptera > Polleniidae > Pollenia > Pollenia angustigena. The sequence goes on from OV884059.1 coordinate 35,567,676, forward strand.
AGAAAAGTTGAGTTGAATTATCTTCGTTTTAAATGAGAATATAATTCAAGTTTATTTTTTGTAAAATGTATTACAGCTGCATAATCCTAATATGCATAAGAAAATGAAAAGCCTCAGGCTATGTTGCCTTCAGGTGGTGGCATTAACACTTCCGGCCATGGCGTTGCCATGAATAATACTTTGGCCACAACTCCCAATGGTAATGCTGCTCAACAAGTTCAATCTCAAAATAATATATTAGTAGCTGCAGCTACAGCAAGCAATGCCAGCAATAGCGTTATGGTTGCACCGTCCAATGTCAACAACTTCCAAATGGATGATGTACAGCAACTCAAACAACAATTGCAGGATATTAAAGAACAGGTAATTGAATATTTTACAGAAAACTTACTGCCTGTTTGTAGAACGCGAGCACAAAAGTGACTCGCTTAATTTACATTTAAAACAAAAACAAATTTATAAATTTTGTTTTTGTTTTAAATGTAAGTTGAACGAGTCACTTTTGCGCTCGCGGATTTCAAACGTTAACGTTCGCATAGAAAATTACATTTAAAACAAACAATTATTTTCGAATTTTGTTTTTGTTTCAAATATAATTTTCTATGCGAACGTTAACGTTCGAAATCGACGAACAGGCTGTTAAAATCACAACTAATTTTAAATCTTATGGTTTTCAGAACATGCCTGATTAAAGGCCGTTTTCACGGCCACAAAATATTTTTAAAAAGAATTCGAATTTGTTATCAAACTTATACATACATGTGTATGTAGTTTTTAATAATACATTGAATATGTGAAACAATTATATGTATCTCCTTTCGATAAACAATTTATGATCCTGAAAAGGACCGATTTGTTTTACTTCTTATTTTGTGACATCAATTCAAGCACGTTGTCCACGAACACATTCTTAAAACCAACAGTAGCTGAGGCACTTTAACCACCAGTCGATTAAAGAAAAACATCAAAAGTTCCAATTGTATAAGGTCAGTATCCACGGCCATTTATTGTAATTACGTTTTGACAACCTAAAAAAGGCATTTTTTAAGATAGACAAACTGTTAACTATATATTGTTTCTTTTAATTTCAGACACTTAATGTAAGACACTTCACTTTACTCACCCCTGATCTTGGACAGAAATACGTCAAAAAGAATTGTTTAAGGTCAATATCCATGACCATTTATTGTTGTTTTTTTAATCCCAACAGCCGCCCTAAAAATACAATGTTTTTTATCTACGTAAACAAAATGAATTTTTTTTTGTTTCTTTTATTTTCAAAAATCTTCACTTTACTTACCGCTGTACTGGAGAGAAAGATGCTTAATACTCCTTGGGCAACACATGAGATATGCCAATTCATATCCCACAATAACCAAAGAACAATTGAACCTGTAAGTAATCAAACAAAATACATTAGATAAATATTACCTTACTATATTTCTCTTTTCAGGCATTACTTTTTAACCGCAAAATTTCCATGGGACGATAAGTACTTATGATTTTTTTATTTAATTAACAACATTTTTTTATAACATTTGATCTTATACTTTATAAAAATACAAAATAAAAAATTTTTGAGCTAAAAATGTTTGTTTTGTTTTATTTTTGCTAAAAAATTTATGTTGTTTTGGTTATCTATAGTTGTTCACTTATGCATTTTTACTTATGCACTTATGCATTTTTATATCTCTGAATTTTCATTTCGGTTTCTCATATTTAGGGGTTAAACATATGATTTAACCCTTATGCAGCTGTCAAAGGTGCTATATCTGCTTATGTCTGTGATAGAAATTAAGATTGGAAATTAAACAATTAGAAGTAGACAACGAAACAAATTTAATTTTTCCAATAATTAAAAAAGCAGATTTTCACCATTAATTTATTTGAAAATTAATTCTTTCGCACAGAACTGATTTATAAGGTCTTGAATGAATTACAAAAATTCTAAAATCTAAAACACTATTTTGATTTTTTTTTGTTGTTACGCCCTTTTACATTTTAGGAACTAACTATTACCTTAACTTCCAGTTAACAATATATTTCTGACAGTTATAACTGAACTGAATGAAATTGGACGTTATAAACATATTTATTTCAATAAAATACTTTATTGACCAGAAAATATGATCGAAGAAGATACCTACCCTAATAAGCAATGTTAACAAAAATTTTAGGCAATAATTATTGCAGAAATGGACAATTATCTTAGCTTATAAAACTTAGTTTTTTGTTTTTATATAAAAATATATTCGGGCATGTTCTACAAATCGAATTGAAGTGGAATTGAAATCGAACGGGATTTTGATTTCAATTATTGACAAAATTACTGTAGTTTTTCCTGTTTTTAAGAGCTGTTCTAGTAAATATAACTGATACTCAAAGTATGAATTATATAAAAAGGAATATTTTTATGAACTTTTTTTACAGCCTCGTTTTAAAAATTTGTTCTATTTTAAATCCACTTCATTTCGATTTATAGAACATTCCCGATTACCTATTCAAGCCTTGAGAAATAACTTTCATTATTTTTATGGGTGTAAGCCAAGCGAAACTTGGAAATATTCCCAGCTGTAATTAAATGATTCTTTCAAAAACCTAAATTCTTAGTCCTTTAAAAATGAATAATTAGACATTTATCATATAGTTTACTTATTACTTTTATTTTATTTAAGCAATTTTTAAGTCCTTGAAGGCTTCCACTGGAGTCCCTGTTTCTGTATTAGGTACCTCCGACTCACTATTGTTTCGAGCCTGTGGCTCCCGCTCAGAAGGTATTTGAGCCGACTGTGGGCGGCGGTAATGAAAATTTACAGGTGGTGGCTGGTACGAAGTGGGATAACCAACCGGTGCTTGCGGGTAATAGTTTCCATGCGCCGGAACCGGGGGATAATATCCAGACTGGACTGGATAAAAGTTATTTTCAGGAATTGGTGGCTGGTAGTTATTTGCCATTGGTGGCTGGTGATAGCTACCAGACATTGGTGGCTGGTAATAGCTACCAGACATTGGTGGCTGGTAATAGCTACCAGACATGGGTGGCTGGTAATAACTAACAGGTGGTGGTGATGGCATAAAATATTCTTGTGGCCCAAACTAAAAAAAATATTGAGATACAAATATAAAAAAAAAAAACAAAAATTGTAATATAGCCCATTTATGAATAAAAATTGTCCGGGAGCTTTCTCCCATTTTTCCTATAATAATTTATCAATTGTAGAAATGGGAAAAGGGAAAAAACTGCCGGGGAATTTGTATTCATAATTGGGCTGATAACTTATGTAGTAAAAAGTTTTTTTTTACCTGTTGGTTCCATGCCTCTTCGCTGCGCCCACGTCTAACGCTATGACGTGTACGGCGTTCTACACGCCCACGTCCGCGTCCACGCCAACGTCCACGGCCTTCGCCAAAACTTAACAGTAACAATTTCTGAAAAAAAAAATCATTAATTTGTATTGGTCATGACACTCTTGTATTTTCGCAAACTAATCCCCGATTCTTAATGGATAAGAACTTTAAGATGAATTTTAACAGCCTTATTCATAAAAATTTTAAACATCATTTTAAACCTGTTTAAGCCTAAATCGTTAAAATTGTATACATAAGCAATATTACCTTAAAAACCCTATTTTAAACCTTGTGTAATTAATCAAATTTTAAAATTGGTTGGACCCTTGTTTAAACCTACTTTAAAATTAAATTTTTTTGCTGTGTGTTTTTGATTTTTGAGAGAAATTTTCATTCAATATATTATTATAATACGAGTACGAATTAAAAACCACTGTTTTGCATCATTATGATTCAAGTGACAAATAAAAGAGATAGTGTTGCCACTTTCAATCAAAAAACGTTTATTAGTTAGATTTCTTTAATAAAATAATTTTATGAGAAATATTATACAAACATTTCTCTATTAAACAGAATTTTATAACAAAAGTTATAAAAATTTGATTAAAAGTGTATTATAAACAGCCTCCAAATTCTTGCGTTTTGCGATTGCGATTTCCAGCACACCCCCCTATGATTGCGCCACTTTTTATATTTCTTCTTTTTTTATTTTCTATCAGTCTAGGTGCTTTATATTTGGAACTGCGTCGTCAAACTTAAATTAATCCACTATTTTTAGTTTTTAATTAAATTTTCCTTACCTTCGTGTCAGAATCCATTTTTATAATGAAGAAAAAAATTCACCACAGGTAAAGATGCCATATATCTCCGTATCATTTCGTTGCCAGATTATAAATTAAGAAGTAGTCCATTGTATAGTCATTACACACCAAAAAATAATAAAGTAATTTTAACAAAATATTTAGATGCTTTTTTGAACATGGAAATTACCTAAGTTAATAGTCATATTACCGAAGAAACTTGATTTAAAAATAATCAAATATTAGTGCTGGTTCACACAGGTCAAGTTTGACTCTTCAAGTCTCGAGCTTTTAGGAGAGAGGGGTAAAGAGAATGGAAAGGGGTACATACTTGACCGTACCAGTCAGTTTCGTATTTTTCTTTTCTTTTTTCATCCGTAATATAATAAAAAGCTACAAAGTTGAAGGACAAGAAAACAAAAATTAATTTTGTGCATGAACGTGAACGCAAGTTCAAAAGAAAATTTAAATAAAACTGTTCAAGTAAACTTGACCTGTGTGAACCAGCACTTACTAATGTTTATAATTGTTTTTTTTTGGGTATTTCAAATTCAACTCTTTAGTAAAACTCTGGCAATATTTCGATCTGAAGGGAATGATGAAAATGAAATAACGGTAGATGTTTTTTCTCTATCGTTTTTAAAATTTGAGTGCCATTTTTGTGTTACACACAAAAAAATAAATAAAAAAAAAGCAATTAATAAATTTGTGTTTAAGTGTTTTAGTGATTTAAGTGATTTTAAAAAGTTTTATTTAAGTAAGTTTAATGAACCTTTTTATAGTTTGATTATTAAACAAGCAAGAGTGCTATATACGGCTTTGCCGAATTTTATATACCCTACACCATGAATTAGAATGAACAGAAGTTTATATATGCTTATATCTAAATATACATATGGGCATTTCATGGGGTCACGAACGTACGTTCGTATGATTTTGATGCACAAATAATATAGAAAACAAAACTTTTTCTAGCATTTTTTTTTGCGATTCGATAGCATTAGGGTAGCTCTATGTTTAGTGCAAAAGATGGATTTCATCGAGTTTAAGTTTATATAATAATAGTAGTGAAATGTAAAAATCTACGTAATGGAACGGAATATTCAAAAGAGATTAATTTATTTTAAAAGTGTATTAATGTAGGCCTCCATCCAGTATTTACAAAATAAAATATCTCTCTTGGTTTTTTGTTTAATTGGCTTATGTACCAGTCGCGAACGTACAGTTTTTCCATATGTTTTTTTATTATTATCACCATGAATTTTCCCATAAATATCTTAAAATTTCCTTAACAAAAAACGTAAATACTCCTTTTACAATTGATTGTAATGGAGAGATTATGAAGAAAAAGTGTAAACATAAAATATTTTTTGCATGTAAAATACGTATATAAAAATGCCTTTAGAAGTAGAAAATATAAAATTTTCCAGTTTCCAGCGCAATTTCCTCAAGTAAAACAGCTGAGATATGCTATGAAATCATTCTTTTATAAAAACATAGACTTTTTTTATAATAATAAACAATTTAAGACGATGATTTTCAACATTTTTAATTTTCATTCTGGTAGACCATTCTGGGGAAATGCCCATATGTATATATACACATTTATATAATATGCATCGCTTAATTTTATATAATTGCACATGTTTGCGTGCTATTAAATATATTAAAAGTTTAAGTAATATATAGCAAGTTTAGTTTTGATGGAATTTCAGTATTTGGAATATTCAAGAATAAATTTACCATTTACTTTGGTGGTAAAACTTGGAATCGGAAAGATCTATGGTTTCCGATAATGCGTATTTTTAAAATATAAAATTTATATATAGGTGTGTGTAGACTTTATTGGACTACTGTATGAATAAATATATAAAGATATACTTTATTTATACAGTATGTCAAGAAAATATTTTAACATGGTGAAAATAGGAAATGTTGTGTATGTTTTTGTTTTTTCTGTCTTTATTTTTAGGTTTTTTATAATGGTTCGTGATTCGGCGAAATTACAAATTATTTTAGAAAGATTTTTAGTGAGTGAATACGATCCGGGATTGTTAAACTATACCAAAAATAATGCAATATTTGAAAAAATATTTCGTGAATATAACGCCGATTTACCCGTTTGTAGTAAAATGGAAAATAGCCAAAAAAAATCGGCAAATGATTTGCAAGAGGGTATGATTAGCATAAACATATTAACTTTAAAATAGTTTTTTAATACAAAATATCTTTCTAGCTTCAAAGATTACTTAAAAAAAGCTCACATATTAGGTCTGTCTGCGTACACATATTTTGCGAAAAATGTTGCAAAATCTTGCAAAATGTTGTCTGCGTACTCAAAATCTCTTGCAGCGAGAGAGCCAAAAAGAGAATTTTTTGACAGTTGGAAGTTAGAGAACTTGCAAAATGTTACTGGAGAAATTTCCGCTTGTAAGATTTTGCAAATAGTTTGAACAACTGTTTGAATGAAATAGTTTTTGTGAAATGAAAATAAAAATTGAAATTTAACAATGGCAGAGGAAAGTAGTTAGAATTGTGTTGATTTTTAACGTTTATAATAAATTATAATAAACAAAACATTTTACTTCATGCTAGAAACGTCCAAATATACAGTGCGACCGTGGCGTCAGTGGAGTGGAGATAGGGTAGCCAGATTTTAAATTCGAAAAAACAGTAAATTGAATACATAAAAACAGTACAATCAAGAAAAAAACAGTACATTTTTTTTGACGACAACATTACCATTTGTTTTAATAAGTAACCCCCAATTTCACCAAGTTCAGCTATAATAAACTATCAGTTCAAGCTGTCAAAACATATTGTAAGCTGGAAGTTAAAGTAATAGTTAGTTTTAACTGAACTTGGTGAAATTGGGGTAAATATTTTAAACTTTTGATTGAATATGCAACAACAATTATATAAAGAAAGAAATACACTTAAAATGTGTAACGTCAAAGGAATTATTTCCAGTTTATGGCATTTCATAAATATACATATGAAATTACTCCATTTGCGTTTAAAAAGCAAACACCACAAACGAAGCATTTGGCCAGGAAAACCATAACATTGCTGTAAGCCATATAAGAAAGGAGAGAAGCCTTACTTAGCTCAAAACAATCAACTCATTGATTTTGTAAGTACGATTTTCTTTAAACATATTCGTATTTAAAGCAATTTTCACTACACACATAGTTGCACAAATCATATAGAATTTGAGAAAATCTTTGTTTCCTAATTAAATTTTCCAATTTTAAATAATTTTTAAATTATTTACGGCTAATTTTACCAAGTTCAGCTATAATTAACTATTACTAAAACAATAGGTTTTTTGACTTTTATAATGAAAGTTAATTAAACCTGGGGGCAAATTATGGCAGTCGTTATCGAATACTTTTTAGATTCGAAAGCAATGTTATTTCAGTTGATCTGAACGAATCGTTATTATTTTTTCAGTGTTGTGAAAACTAAAATAAATGCTTTACAATACTAAAAAAATAATTTCGATCCGTTCAGTATAGACAGAGAGAATTAGAAATAAAATTGCTTTCGAATCGAAAAAGTATTCGATCACGACTGCCATAATTCGCCCCCTGAACTTGGTGAAATTGGCCATTAATCTATAAAATCCAAAAAAAAATAGTTTGGTTTATTTTTATTTCACAAAATCTGAAAATATTTAAAATCAAGTGCAATTGAAAACGATGAATATTTTCAAAAAAATGTTTGTAAAAATTTACTTATCTTTTTCTTATTTCAGTAGTTTAGGTAAAGAAACGTGGTCCTCAAAGGAATTAGGTATTTTTATAAATTTTGAACACGGATAATTTTCCAAATTTGTTTGTTTTCAATTTTACGTGATTTCGATTTCCAGAACATGCCCGAAAATTAAAAAAGTTCTAAAAATTACCGATAACCGTTTTGGAATAAGTATTTTTTAGTACTTAAAAAAATTTAGATTTTATTTTTGTCTTCCTCAGGTGTGGAAAGGGAAAGACTATTGGAAGAGGTAACCTTAAAATCATAACAACACGAAAATATACCACTGCTACGAGCCACCCATTATAATTTAGATTTCTACTGTGTATTTATGAGAAAACAATGACCACAGCGTAAAAACTCTTATTATTTTAGAACTTTTTTTTTAAACACAACATAATTTTTTGTAAGCCAGTTCTGTTAAATATAGACTGAGCAAAAAAAAAACAGTACATAAAACAGTACAAAGTGTTAAAAAACAGTACATTTGCGTACTGTTTTAGGAGTTGTGCATAAAACAGTACAATTGCAAAAAATCAGTACATGTACTGCTTAAAACAGTACGTATGGCAACCCTAAACCCTAAGTGGAGATGGCAGAACCGATAGAACCAGCAGAACTTTGTGGGACAAACTTTGCAATTGAAGAGGCGAGTATTTGAAATTGTGTTCCTGGCGAGAGCTTCACATCCAAATTATTTTTCTCCGTTGTCAAGCTGTTGGAGGGCACTGTATTGGGCATTTCATTCTTTTTTTCCATTGTAAGCCGGCACTATGTTGGACAATGTAAGTAAAAGAAGTTTTATAAAAAACCCGACAAATAAAACTAAGAAGAAATTGAATTTACCGAATTAATAACAGTGCAATAAACAAGTTTTTTAATTTACAACACTTTTTAAGCTTCACTTTAATTAATAATTTTTTAATTTACCTCGAGAATTCAATTTTGCTTACACATATGCTAAAATTCTTTTGCTTTGTTATTTCAATTGTTTACACACCGATCAGCTGCTTTCTTGCAAAATTTCACTGGATACTGTCTGCGTACTTTTTGAGATTTTTTCAGCCGATAGAGTAATATTGGTCTTACTCTCCCAAAAAAATTTACTGAGTATTTGCTACTGGAAAAGTACCCAGACAGACCTATTAACACGGTAATTATTTAAAAAAACCTAAAATGTTCATTCATATCACAATATTCAATCAAAAAATTTTATTTTTAGGAAGAAGAACAAACTGATATTTCGAATTTGTTTGATGAATTTAACCGTCTCGAAAGTACTCAGGTTAGTATTAATGAACATATGTACATATATTTACATACATATCTCTTTAAAATGTCAATATCAAAATATTAATATTAATTTGAATTGTTTTGTAATTTTATTACATACATGTATTTTTTTATTTCATTGTATTTAGATAAACGAAATAATGGAACCCGCACAAAATATTTGCAACGAATTTAATTTCATTGATAATTTGAACGAAAATGAAAAATGTCCTCTGGATGCTTTAATTAATTTAAACGCTGTAAGTCTATTTTAAACAAATATATCTACATCTACATACATATTTCTTTAAAGCACATTTTACAAAAACAAAACCATTTAACAACATTATTAGGAACATGGACACGTTTCACTTACGGCCAATTTCACTAAGTTCATTTAAAGTAATACACTTAGGTCTCGTTTTATGCGATAGACGCGTTTCAAAAAAATCGCATAAATTGAATTCGCATAAAACGATACTCTAGCTTCATATAAAAACTAATAGTTCGTTCCAAAATTCTGAAAAACCGCATAAAAAAAAATTCAAATTTTAATTAAAAAATCAAAACAAAATCGCATAAAAAAATTAACAAAAATATATTTGGGGCATTATTTGTAATAAAAACATTTTTCTTGGAATTCCTTTACATTTGCACAACTACAGTTCCAGTATATATAAATATGTGTGCAAAATAATTTTTTTCTTTGATGTTTATTTGTCGAGTTACGGGGTGGCAAAGTATTGCCGTTTTTTAAAAAAAAATTTTAAATTATTGTTCGAACTAAAAACTAATCCAACAAAAAAAATTGAAAGTGATCCATTTGCAAAACCGGAAATTCTTCTAACCGTCCTAATTTTGCTCTTCATTAGTTTGAGAACACTCATACAAACGTATCGGGTATGCATAGAAAAAACTCAAAATAAAACAAACTATGACGATTATATCAGTGCTGAAAACTTAGTTTAATTTAAAAACGGTAAAAAAAAGCTTAAAAACCATCTAAGATTTCAAAATCATTTAAAATATATACAGTTTATAGCGTGCAAAAGCCTGTGTTCCATGGGATAAATCAGCAACGCTTTTTACTGACCATTTTGGATGCACCCAAATATCTCTGGAACTAACCGAACGATTTTTTGCACGCATCGCTTATTTTGTGCGGAAAATGATTTACTTTCAGAATATATACAGTTTATAGCGTGCAAAAGCCTGTGTTCCATGGGATAAATCAGCAACGCTTTTTACTGACCATTTTGGATGCACCCAAATATCTCTGGAACTAACCGAACGATTTTTTGCACGCGTCGCTCATTTTGTGCGGAAAACGATTTACTTTCAGAATATATACAGTTTATAGCGTGCAAAAGCCTGTGTTCCATGGGATAAATCAGCAACGCTTTTTACTGACCATTTTGGATGCACCCAAATATCTCTGGAACTAAACGAACGATTTTTTGCACGCATCGCTTATTTTGTGCGGAAAATGATTTACTTTCAGAATATATACAGTTTATAGCGTGCAAAAGCCTGTGTTCCATGGGATAAATCAGCAACGCTTTTTACTGACCATTTTGGATGCACCCAAATATCACGGGAACTAACCGAACGATTTTTTGCACGCATCGCTTATTTTGTGCGGAAAACGATTTACTTTCAGAATATATACAGTTTATAGCGTGCAAAAGCCTGTGTTCCATGGGATAAATCAGCAACGCTTTTTACTGACCATTTTGGATGCACCCAAATATCTCTGGAACTAACCGAACGATTTTTTGCACGCATCGCTCATTTTGTGCGGAAAACGATTTACTTTCAGAATATATACAGTTTATAGCGTGCAAAAGCCTGTGTTCCATGGGATAAATCAGCAACGCTTTTTACTGACCATTTTGGATGCACCCAAATATCTCTGGAACTAACCGAACGATTTTTTGCACGCATCGCTCATTTTGTGCGGAAAACGATTTACTTTCAGAATATATACAGTTTATAGCGTGCAAAAGCCTGTGTTCCATGGGATAAATCAGCAACGCTTTTTACTGACCATTTTGGATGCACCCAAATATCTCTGGAACTAAACGAACGATTTTTTGCACGCATCGCTTATTTTGTGCGGAAAATGATTTACTTTCAGAATATATACAGTTTATAGCGTGCAAAAGCCTGTGTTCCATGGGATAAATCAGCAACGCTTTTTACTGACCATTTTGGATGCACCCAAATATCTCTGGAACTAACCGAACGATTTTTTGCACGCATCGCTCATTTTGTGCGGAAAACGATTTACTTTCAGAATATATACAGTTTATAGCGTGCAAAAGCCTGTGTTCCATGGGATAAATCAGCAACGCTTTTTACTGACCATTTTGGATGCACCCAAATATCTCTGGAACTAACCGAACGATTTTTTGCACGCATCGCTCATTTTGTGCGGAAAACGATTTACTTTCAGAATATATACAGTTTATAGCGTGCAAAAGCCTGTGTTCCATGGGATAAATCAGCAACGCTTTTTACTGACCATTTTGGATGCACCCAAATATCTCTGGAACTAACCGAACGATTTTTTGCACGCATCGCTCATTTTGTGCGGAAAACGATTTACTTTCAGAATATATACAGTTTATAGCGTGCAAAAGCCTGTGTTCCATGGGATAAATCAGCAACGCTTTTTACTGACCATTTTGGATGCACCCAAATATCTCTGGAACTAAACGAACGATTTTTTGCACGCATCGCTTATTTTGTGCGGAAAATGATTTACTTTCAGAATATATACAGTTTATAGCGTGCAAAAGCCTGTGTTCCATGGGATAAATCAGCAACGCTTTTTACTGACCATTTTGGATGCACCCAAATATCACGGGAACTAACCGAACGATTTTTTGCACGCATCGCTTATTTTGTGCGGAAAACGATTTACTTTCAGAATATATACAGTTTATAGCGTGCAAAAGCCTGTGTTCCATGGGATAAATCAGCAACGCTTTTTACTGACCATTTTGGATGCACCCAAATATCTCTGGAACTAACCGAACGATTTTTTGCACGCATCGCTCATTTTGTGCGGAAAACGATTTACTTTCAGAATATATACAGTTTATAGCGTGCAAAAGCCTGTGTTCCATGGGATAAATCAGCAACGCTTTTTACTGACCATTTTGGATGCACCCAAATATCTCTGGAACTAAACGAACGATTTTTTGCACGCATCGCTTATTTTGTGCGGAAAATGATTTACTTTCAGAATATATACAGTTTATAGCGTGCAAAAGCCTGTGTTCCATGGGATAAATCAGCAACGCTTTTTACTGACCATTTTGGATGCACCCAAATATCACGGGAACTAACCGAACGATTTTTTGCACGCATCGCTTATTTTGTGCGGAAAACGATTTACTTTCAGAATATATACAGTTTATAGCGTGCAAAAGCCTGTGTTCCATGGGATAAATCAGCAACGCTTTTTACTGACCATTTTGGATGCACCCAAATATCTCTGGAACTAACCGAACGATTTTTTGCACGCATCGCTCATTTTGTGCGGAAAACGATTTACTTTCAGAATATATACAGTTTATAGCGTGCAAAAGCCTGTGTTCCATGGGATAAATCAGCAACGCTTTTTACTGACCATTTTGGATGCACCCAAATATCTCTGGAACTAACCGAACGATTTTTTGCACGCATCGCTCATTTTGTGCGGAAAACGATTTACTTTCAGAATATATACAGTTTATAGCGTGCAAAAGCCTGTGTTCCATGGGATAAATCAGCAACGCTTTTTACTGACCATTTTGGATGCACCCAAATATCTCTGGAACTAAACGAACGATTTTTTGCACGCATCGCTTATTTTGTGCGGAAAATGATTTACTTTCAGAATATATACAGTTTATAGCGTGCAAAAGCCTGTGTTCCATGGGATAAATCAGCAACGCTTTTTACTGACCATTTTGGATGCACCCAAATATCTCTGGAACTAACCGAACGATTTTTTGCACGCATCGCTCATTTTGTGCGGAAAACGATTTACTTTCAGAATATATACAGTTTATAGCGTGCAAAAGCCTGTGTTCCATGGGATAAATCAGCAACGCTTTTTACTGACCATTTTGGATGCACCCAAATATCTCTGGAACTAACCGAACGATTTTTTGCACGCATCGCTCATTTTGTGCGGAAAACGATTTACTTTCAGAATATATACAGTTTATAGCGTGCAAAAGCCTGTGTTCCATGGGATAAATCAGCAACGCTTTTTACTGACCATTTTGGATGCACCCAAATATCTCTGGAACTAACCGAACGATTTTTTGCACGCATCGCTCATTTTGTGCGGAAAACGATTTACTTTCAGAATATATACAGTTTATAGCGTGCAAAAGCCTGTGTTCCATGGGATAAATCAGCAACGCTTTTTACTGACCATTTTGGATGCACCCAAATATCTCTGGAACTAACCGAACGATTTTTTGCACGCATCGCTCATTTTGTGCGGAAAACGATTTACTTTCAGAATATATACAGTTTATAGCGTGCAAAAGCCTGTGTTCCATGGGATAAATCAGCAACGCTTTTTACTGACCATTTTGGATGCACCCAAATATCTCTGGAACTAACCGAACGATTTTTTGCACGCATCGCTCATTTTGTGCGGAAAACGATTTACTTTCAGAATATATACAGTTTATAGCGTGCAAAAGCCTGTGTTCCATGGGATAAATCAGCAACGCTTTTTACTGACCATTTTGGATGCACCCAAATATCTCTGGAACTAACCGAACGATTTTTTGCACGCATCGCTCATTTTGTGCGGAAAACGATTTACTTTCAGAATATATACAGTTTATAGCGTGCAAAAGCCTGTGTTCCATGGGATAAATCAGCAACGCTTTTTACTGACCATTTTGGCTGCACCCAAATATCTCTGGAACTAACCGAACGATTTTTTGCACGCATCGCTCATTTTGTGCGGAAAACGATTTACTTTCAGAATATATACAGTTTATAGCGTGCAAAAGCCTGTGTTCCATGGGATAAATCAGCAACGCTTTTTACTGACCATTTTGGATGCACCCAAATATCTCTGGAACTAAACGAACGATTTTTTGCACGCATCGCTTATTTTGTGCGGAAAATGATTTACTTTCAGAATATATACAGTTTATAGCGTGCAAAAGCCTGTGTTCCATGGGATAAATCAGCAACGCTTTTTACTGACCATTTTGGATGCACCCAAATATCTCTGGAACTAACCGAACGATTTTTTGCACGCATCGCTCATTTTGTGCGGAAAACGATTTACTTTCAGAATATATACAGTTTATAGCGTGCAAAAGCCTGTGTTCCATGGGATAAATCAGCAACGCTTTTTACTGACCATTTTGGATGCACCCAAATATCTCTGGAACTAACCGAACGATTTTTTGCACACATCGCTCATTTTGTGCGGAAAACGATTTACTTTCAGAATATATACAGTTTATAGCGTGCAAAAGCCTGTGTTCCATGGGATAAATCAGCAACGCTTTTTACTGACCATTTTGGATGCACCCAAATATCTCTGGAACTAACCGAACGATTTTTTGCACACATCGCTCATTTTGTGCGGAAAACGATTTACTTTCAGAATATATACAGTTTATAGCGTGCAAAAGCCTGTGTTCCATGGGATAAATCAGCAACGCTTTTTACTGACCATTTTGGATGCACCCAAATATCTCTGGAACTAACCGAACGATTTTTTGCACGCATCGCTCATTTTGTGCGGAAAACGATTTACTTTCAGAATATATACAGTTTATAGCGTGCAAAAGCCTGTGTTCCATGGGATAAATCAGCAACGCTTTTTACTGACCATTTTGGATGCACCCAAATATCTCTGGAACTAACCGAACGATTTTTTGCACGCATCGCTCATTTTGTGCGGAAAACGATTTACTTTCAGAATATATACAGTTTATAGCGTGCAAAAGCCTGTGTTCCATGGGATAAATCAGCAACGCTTTTTACTGACCATTTTGGATGCACCCAAATATCTCTGGAACTAACCGAACGATTTTTTGCACGCATCGCTCATTTTGTGCGGAAAACGATTTACTTTCAGAATATATACAGTTTATAGCGTGCAAAAGCCTGTGTTCCATGGGATAAATCAGCAACGCTTTTTACTGACCATTTTGGATGCACCCAAATATCTCTGGAACTAACCGAACGATTTTTTGCACGCATCGCTCATTTTGTGCGGAAAACGATTTACTTTCAGAATATATACAGTTTATAGCGTACAAAAGCCTGTGTTCCATGGGATAAATCAGCAACGCTTTTTACTGACCATTTTGGATGCACCCAAATATCTCTGGAACTAACCGAACGATTTTTTGCACGCATCGCTCATTTTGTGCGGAAAACGATTTACTTTCAGAATATATACAGTTTATAGCGTGCAAAAGCCTGTGTTCCATGGGATAAATCAGCAACGCTTTTTACTGACCATTTTGGATGCACCCAAATATCTCTGGAACTAACCGAACGATTTTTTGCACACATCGCTCATTTTGTGCGGAAAACGATTTACTTTCAGAATATATACAGTTTATAGCGTGCAAAAGCCTGTGTTCCATGGGATAAATCAGCAACGCTTTTTACTGACCATTTTGGATGCACCCAAATATCTCTGGAACTAAACGAACGATTTTTTGCACGCATCGCTTATTTTGTGCGGAAAATTATTTACTTTCAGAATACATACAGTTTATAGCGTGCAAAAGCCTGTGTTCCATGGGATAAATCAGCAACGCTTTTTACTGACCATTTTGGATGCACCCAAATATCTCTGGAACTAACCGAACGATTTTTTGCACGCATCGCTCATTTTGTGCGGAAAACGATTTACTTTCAGAATATATACAGTTTATAGCGTGCAAAAGCCTGTGTTCCATGGGATAAATCAGCAAAGCTTTTTACTGACCATTTTGGATGCACCCAAATATCTCTGGAACTAACCGAACGATTTTTTGCACGCATCGCTCATTTTGTGCGGAAAACGATTTACTTTCAGAATATATACAGTTTATAGCGTGCAAAAGCCTGTGTTCCATGGGATAAATCAGCAACGCTTTTTATTCACCATTTTGGATGCACCCAAATATTTCTGGAACTAAACGAACGATTTTTTGCACGCATCGCTTATTTTGTGCGGAAAATGATTTACTTTCAGAATATATACAGTTTATAGCGTGCAAAAGCCTGTGTTCCATGGGATAAATCAGCAACGCTTTTTACTGACCATTTTGGATGCACCCAAATATCTCTGGAACTAAACGAACGATTTTTTGCACGCATCGCTTATTTTGTGCGGAAAATGATTTACTTTCAGAATATATACAGTTTATAGCGTGCAAAAGCCTGTGTTCCATGGGATAAATCAGCAACGCTTTTTAATGACCATTTTGGATGCACCCAAATATCTCTGGAACTAACCGAACGATTTTTTGCACGCATCGCTCATTTTGTGCGGAAAACGATTTACTTTCAGAATATATACAGTTTATAGCGTGCAAAAGCCTGTGTTCCATGGGATAAATCAGCAACGCTTTTTACTGACCATTTTGGATGCACCCAAATATCTCTGGAACTAACCGAACGATTTTTTGCACGCATCGCTCATTTTGTGCGGAAAACGATTTACTTTCAGAATATATACAGTTTATAGCGTGCAAAAGCCTGTGTTCCATGGGATAAATCAGCAACGCTTTTTATTCACCATTTTGGATGCACCCAAATATTTCTGGAACTAAACGAACGATTTTTTGCACGCATCGCTTATTTTGTGCGGAAAATGATTTACTTTCAGAATATATACAGTTTATAGCGTGCAAAAGCCTGTGTTCCATGGGATAAATCAGCAACGCTTTTTACTGACCATTTTGGATGCACCCAAATATCTCGGGAACAAACCGTACGATTTTTTGCACGCATCGCTTACTTTGTTCCTAAATGTGTATTTTTTAATTAGTGTTAACTATTTTTTGTATTTTTATTAAAAATATTAGTTATTTTAACTTCCCCTTTTTAAATTCCTAAATTCGACGCTAACTTTTGTTTTTACTTTTGAAAATCCCAATAAATTCCCAAATTCGACGCTAACTTTTTGTTTTTATTCTGCAAAAGACCATAATTTGGGAATTTTATTTTCCAGGTTTTTAAATTCCCTATTTCGGCGACGCTATCTTGGCCCACGTTAAAAAACCTGTGAAATTGATTAGTTTTTCTGTTCTATTGCGGTTCAGTTTGTTAAAATTAAAAAAATTGTTAAGTAATTGTAAGTGACAGCAAAATAAATAATAAAAAAATACATATTTATATTGAAATAAACAATTTTTTGATTTTAAGAATTTATAAAGTTTAGTTTCTTCAAATTTACGTGCATTAAAGTTATTGAAATAAAACAATGCACGGTGCAAATCTAACAAATTTGTCATAAATGGCTGATAAGTTGCTACAGAAAAAGTAACTATAACAATTTCGAAACAGAATGGCACGGAACAGAACAGAAACAGTAAGTAAAGACTATTTCTGCTTTAAGGGCCAACCATAATATGCATAGTCTTGCTTAACCTACTGTCAAAAATTAACAAAAAGTCTCTCAAATGTATTTAAAAACGTACGGAATGTGCGATCAGTTTCGCACTTTGCTTAAGCAAATGACTGTTTCATAAAACTGTACAAAAATTTTCTTTAAGGTTAATATGGTTTGCCTCATATGATTTACATGTGTTCGCACATTTGCTTAAGCCAACTTAAGCACATTATGGTTGCGCCTTTAGGCTTTTAATTTGTTTCAGTCTGTCAATAATCATCTTTCTCAAAGGTGGAAAAGTAATTTTTAATATTACTTCCTTCATGGTAATTGGTTAAAGAACCATCTTGTTCAATTTAGCTGTCATTCATTCCCGTTTCGGAATTTTCACTTTCGATTAAATATATAACATTTTGCTTTTTGACTTCTGGGTTTTTAGCAATATTACTGCTTGTTGAAGCACCGCTGCTTAAAGGAGTTGGGACTTTCAAAGTAACACCCTCTGATGAGCGACTTAAACTGCTGTAATGCTCTGCAGTGCTCCCCTCGTTAAACATGTCATGCATTTGTACGGTATGTCTAAAATGAAGATTTTTTAAACAACCTAGAAATAAAACCGGTTGTTATTTTTATGTTTTATAAATAAAGCTTTTTTTTATACAACCTTGAAATAAAACATCCGATATAAGTTTTTGTGCAATTACTTTTTGGTTTTCATCTATTTTATCATATTGTGAAGCCCACGATTTTGCTAAGCAGTCACTTTCTTTTGGTTGACTGTCGCTTCCAGACAGTTTATTTACCGCTAATTTGATTAAATTGTCTTCTGGATTATTTTTTTCCTCTTTGGCTTTGTTTCAAATTCCTATAAGAGAAAATAATTTTATATGTAAATTCTTGTAAGTGAATATTTGAATTAACATAAGTTTATTTATTTTTTTCAGCTACCAAAAACGCAAAATGAATGGTTAAAAGAAGCTTCATCTTTTAACGAATTGTGGAATTTTCCAAACTGTTTAGGCGCTATAGATGGTAAACAAATCAACATACAGTGGCTCACAGCTTATTTCAACCAGCCTCTTTTGTGAAGAAAAATAGCATATACTTTTAAAGCGAAACATTTGATTGTTAAAATTTAAATGAGGGTTTATAGAATATGTTACAAAATAAAGAAACAAAGTTTTATTCAGTCTTAAATTAACAGTTTTAAAAAATTACAAACTTAAAAACAGAAACAGAGTAACATAAGTAGTCACAGCTTATTTCAACCAGCTAATAAAAATTAACATTAAGATAGTTAATTTAGTTATTTTTGATTTCAAAATTTAGTATGGCCTCCTTTTTGGTCAATTACAGCATTTAGTCTTTTTTGCATTGATTCCACTAATTTTCTAGTGGTTTGCGGAGTTATTTTCGCCCATTCCTCCTGCAACACTGCTTTCAGATCATTCCGGTTCAAGATCTGGTGTTTGCGGATGTTTTGGTCTAGGATGGCCCATAAATTCTCAATCACATTTAAGTCAGGTGATTGTGCCGGTGGTTGCATCAAGTGGGGACAGTTCCAAATAAGCCATGACTGAACAATACCTGATTTATGTTTCAAGTCGTTGTCCTGATAAAACCGAAACTCCTCCCTTATACCAAGTTTTTCAGCACTTTGCAGTAAATTAGCTTTTAGGATGTCAAGGTATACAGTTTTGTCCATTGTTGTTTCAATAAACTGTAAATTTCCTACACCTGCTGACGACATACAAGCCCACACCATGACACTACCACCGCCGTGTTTGACTGTCGGTTTTAAGTTTTTATTTTGGAGCTCTGTATTTGGGTTACGCCAGACGTAAGTTTGACCATCAGAGCCAAAAATATTAAATTTGGACTCATCTGCAAAAACAACATTTTCCCAAAAGCTAGAGTCTTTGGTAATGTGTTCCTTTGCGAATTTTAGGCGCGCAGTTTGATTTTTCTTACTGATAAAAGGCTTTTTCCGGGAAACTCTACCATTAAAATCATGATTTCGGAGAACACGACGGATAGTTTCTGCACTGCATGTTATGTTTAACTCATTTTTAACTTCTGTAGCCAGTTTTAGAGCGGAAAGTTTCGGGTTTTCTCGGATTTTTCTGACAATGTACCGCTCATTAGTGTCATTAAAAATTTTATTGGGAGCTTTTTTGGCCTTATCGCGAATCCTATTTTCGTGCACGTACCGCGATATTATACTTTGTACTGTTGAATCACTAAGGCAAACCATTTCAACAATTTTTCGACGTGAATGGCCATTTTTAAAATGGCTAATAACAAGTTCCCTCTGTTCTATGGTAGTGCATCGTCCCATTGTCAAAAAATCCGCTTCTGGTTTAACTAACTTCCGAAATCAGACTAAAATAATTTTTTTAAATATTTAAAACATTACTTAAAAGAAAAAATCTTGGAAGTTTACCGTTACTTGAGCAGTGATGTCAATTTAACAGATTTTAGAAGTAGATGGTTGAAATAAGCTGTGACTACTTATGTTACTCTGTTTTTGTTTTTAAGTTTGTAATTTTTTAAAACTGTTAATTTAAGACTGAATAAAACTTTGTTTCTTTATTTTGTAACATATTCTATAAACCCTCATTTAAATTTTAACAATGCAATGTTTCGCTTCGAAATTATATGCGATTTTTCTTCATGAAAGAGGCTGGTTGAAATAAGCTGTGAGCCACTGTACGTCAACCACCTGGATCGGGATCTTTCTATTTTAATTATAAAAAAACGTTCTCCATAATACTTATGGCAGTTGTTAACGCAAATTATGAATTTCTAATGGTTGATGTTGGCACTAACGGACGAGCATCCGATGGTGGCGTTTTGGCGAAAGCAAATTTTTTTCAAGACTCAAAACAAATGAACTGAAAATCCCGAATCCAAAACCACTTCCCGGTTTTCCTAACAAAATGCCTTTTGTATTTGTAGCGGACGATGCATTCCCGCTGTCGGAAAATATTTTAAAGCCTTTTAGTCATAACACTTTAAAAAAAGAAGAAATGGTCTTTAACTACAGGCTTTCCCGAGCGCGAAGAATCGTCGAAAATGCTTTCGGTATTTTGGCATCCAGATTCAGAATTTTATTGCAAACAATCAATTTGTCGCCAGAAAAAACAACAACTATCGTGTTAGCT
Source organism: Pollenia angustigena (assembly GCA_930367215.1). Classification (NCBI taxonomy): domain Eukaryota; kingdom Metazoa; phylum Arthropoda; class Insecta; order Diptera; family Polleniidae; genus Pollenia; species Pollenia angustigena. Next base: position 35,588,603 of record OV884059.1, read on the forward strand.
TGTTGTTATTTGCACAATTTTTTGAGAAAGCAAAACGATTGTACTTATTTAGATGGTGGCTTTGACAGCGAGGAAATAGAAACGGGTTCTATTGAGCTTGGCGATTGGCGCAATGGTCCAAATCTTGAAAAACTACAAGGTTCAACTTTTAGAAATCCTTCCAATAATGCGAAATTAGTGAGGGAACAATTTTCAACATATTTCAACACGGCTGGGTCAGTTCCATGGCAAAATAAAATTTTTAAATAAAATATTTTTTTTTTTTTAATTGAATTCAATTTTTGTAATAAACTTACATACATACAGTATAAGCAAAACAATTTTTTATTTAACATTAAAGGCATATGAAAAATACTTTTTAAACCATTCGTTTCATTATCAAAAAGTAGATCAAATAGCACGATATTTTTACAGCGGGTAGATATGAATATTATGCGAAGATTTTTACCAGAACGTAAACAAATTAACAATTTTGAGTTAATACCCTCTTGTTGATCAAGTGCGATACGTATGTATGTATATAGAAGTAATTATCAAAAAAAATCAATTGACATTTTAAGTGTTTTAAAAATAATATACTTATATGTAATTGAAATATCAATTAAATAAATCCAAATCCTAATTGATTTTTTTTTCGTTTTAAATAATGTTAAAAAATATGTTGAAAAAAATTCACAATTTTAAATTTTTACGATTTTAAGTAGGTGCAAAATAAACAAATTGTTAATCAAGTAGATTTTACGAATTTTACGACCTGTTCCTTACGAACAAGGTTTAACTTTTCAGACAAGTTGGCAGCGGGCCAGCAAGCCGGACGGACAGTTGTTTCGTCTCGGAAAGTGATTATGAGTCGATCGGTATACTTAAATATGAGGGATTGTCTCCTACTGCGCAAACGCGTAATACACTCCACTATGTGGTCTAGGTTTAATAAGGTTACAAAGTTTTTATTTCATGCTTACCTCAATTTCGGTTTCTTCATTCATGGTTGTTCTCCCACTTACATTCTCTTCCTGGTCTCTGAGAAACCCTAGTGAATTGAAGCACCAAAGAGTTGGAACGTATTCCTCGTCTGCGCCAGAACCAGATTTCAGACTCATTCTTTGTTTTTTAAGCTCGCGCCGATATGACGTTCGAAAAATGTTTATTTTTTTATCACCATTTCTTTGTTGGCCTCTGAATATTTTTCTTTTAATTTGTTTACTAAAATATTATAGTCTCTGTTTTTTGAAATTCTGTTGCTATAGTCTTTACTTTTCACTTTCCACAATGATGGTAGACTTTTATAGAGCTCAATAAAGTCATTTAAAAATATTTTTTCCTCGTCCATTTCTTAATGCTTCTTCTTATACGTCTTCACTATGCAAAATTTTCACTGAAATGATTACATTTAACACTATACACTGCAAAAAGTTTGACAAATATCCAATATGTCTGCCAATTACTAAAAAATTTTTAATATTTCTACAAACATTGCTTCAAATGTTTGTACAAACAGCAAACACCCCAATTAACAACACAAAATATTTGTACAAACGTAAAATTTTGACATATTTGACAAGCCATTTGTGTGGTTTAATTTGCCCTTTAATGAATCATGGTGTTTACACGACGTATCTACTTGCTTCGATTTGACAGTTGTCTTTAATAAACAAATCAGTGTTCTTAACTTTGCATTTTCAAAACGCACCAAAATGGAGAAAAAACGCAGCAAGTTTAGAATTTAATTGTTATCTAAAATATTGAATTAATTTTGCATAACATTTTTATATTAAAAATACAGTATAATCGTAAATTGTGGTTCAAGAGGAGTTGTGCACTTTAAACCAGCCGGTGCAAATTAAATTTAAGTTAATTTATTAAAAATAAGTAATTTAAATAAATTTAGTGTGTTATTTTCGAAAAATTTGCTTATTATTGCATTTTTTACAATTAAATGCCGCTTAGAAAATTTAATAGTTCGAAAAAGTTAACAACCCTTGGAATATTTTGGTTTACTTTTTCGCGATTCAACTGTATAACATGTTTTATTGTTATACAGTAGAATCTTTCCAGTTCAGAGTTTTTAGAAAAAAAAAAAAAAAAAAAACTTATCAAACATAAAAAAACTACACAAATTTGTTAGCATTAGAGTTAACCTTGTTAAATTCGACTCGGTATTCATATGTTTTAGATAAAATTTATTAATTGCATAAAATATATACAAATTTTTTTTTATAAAGAGATCAACACTAAATATCTAGTAAGGATTAAAAATTAACAATAGTTCAGTATTTGACGTTTTATTAAAATAGTTTAAAAAATACATATACATACTCATTAGACTGGTCGCAATTTTTTTTTTTTTAAATTTAATTGTTTGCCCTGCTTAAAATATGAGGTTTGGTGTAAGAAATCATGATCTAATTTTTCAGGTCAATCCGACGGTGCCTAGCCGTGCCGGGTGGGGCCCAAAGTTCCCCATATTATAAAAAAAACATATTTTCTATCAGATCTTTATAGTTATACTAGTTGAAAAGCCGAACATCAAAAATATGACTACGCTACGATCTTCCGCAGAGAAAGTACTTCAAGTGTGCCAAATTTCAGCTTCCTATGTCATCAGATGGCTTCAGAAAGTTGCGGAAAGAATAGGACATACATGCAAACATCCTGACATACTAAGAAATTATATATTGTATAGATAGAATAAAGTATTTGCAGTTTAATATTTTAGTATGATACGAACGAAAGATTTTTAACTAATTTTAACTAATTCGGGGTCGCTGAATCCAGTGGTGCTAGCCGTTTATTGAAAAACTAAAAAAAAACCGAAATTCGGCAATAAAATTTACTTTAAGAAAGTTACAACTTTTTTCTTCATATTGGCTTTGGTTTTCGAGATATACCGTTATTTCGAAAATTAGGGATGTTGCACAACATATGTTCGCGTAAATCAAAAACGCTTTAGTTTATTGAAAAACAAAAAAAAACGAAATTCCGCAAAAAAATTTACTTTAAGAAAGTTAAAACTTTTTTCTTCATATTGGCTTTGGTTTTCGAGATATACCGTTATTTCGAAAATTAAGGAGGTTGCGCAACATATGTTCGCGTAACTCAAAAACGCTTTAGCTTATTGAAAAACTAAAAAAAACCGAAATTCCGCAATAAAATTTACTTTAAGAAAGGTAAAACGTTTTTCTTATAGGCGCAGTCGTTTTACTGGAAAAAAAAATAATTTTTTTACTGGAAAAAAAAATAATTTTTTTATTAAAATTTCGGAATTTTTGTTTTTAAAAATTCATAAGCTATGCTTCTAATTTTATAGAGTCATATAAAAAACAATATTGCAAACAAAACAAGCTATAAATGATTAAAATCTGTTCACAACTTTTGATTTTATGTATTCACAAAAGACGAAAAATTTTAATTAATTTAAGAATTTTATTAAACCGCCATATAAATTTTTCGTCTTTTGTGAATACATAAAATCAAAAGTTGTGTCGTTTATAGCTTGTTTTGTTTGCAATATTGTTTTTTATATGACTCTATAAAATTAGAAGCATAGCTCCATTTTTCAATTTTTTATGAATTTTTAAAAACAAAAATTCCGAAATTTTTTTTTTTTTTTTTTTTTTTTTTTTTTAATAATTTATTTTTATTATTGAATCTTTCTTATCGAAATTTACAATATGTATTCAAATCTTAATTCTACTTGTTGTTTATTAGTTGTTACCTGTGTAACCACTAACTGCTGTATTCAAATTTTAAAAATGTCTTCTAGTTAGGCTCAAAGTATCGGTTCTTTTTAGCCTCTGGTGACCTTCGAACTGAAGCAAACCCCGAGCGAGGTAGTTAGGGTGAACCATTAGTTTATCGATGTAGCTTATTGAATATTTTGTAATTTCCTCCTGGATAGTGGGGACGTTGAGATCTCTGTGGATAATATCATTACGTATATACCATGGGGCGCAGACAATTTGTCGTAATATTCTAGACTGTCTTCTTTGAAGCTTTTGGATGTTAGATGCGCATGCAGTACCCCATAATTGGATGCCATATGTCCATATTGGTTTTATGATGGACTTGTATAGAAGAACTTTGTTGTCTAAAGACAAGTTTGAGTTTCTACCGAGAAGCCAATGTAGTTGAGCTGCTTTAAGTTTCATAGCCGTTATTTTCGCTTCGATATGACGAGACCAGGTCAAACGTCTATCTATATGAACTCCCAAGTACTTTACATGGTTTTCTACCGGAATAGTGATGTTATTTATTTTTACTGCTGGGCACGTTTGTCTTCTGAGCGTGAAAGTTAAGTGAGCACATTTAGCCGGGTTAACCTTTATTCTCCATTTTTCTAGCCATGCCTCTAGTTCATTGATGTGGGACTGCAGATTTTGCGATGCGACTTTTGGGTCATGGTTAACGCTAATAAATGCTGTGTCGTCTGCAAATGTAGAGGTATGCGTGCTCAGGTTTGTTGGCATATCCGCTGTGTATATTATATATAGAAGCGGTCCTAATATGCTGCCTTGGGGAACACCAGCAGTAATTTTCTTGAGGGGGGAGTATTTATCTTGCGACCTTACTATGAATGTTCTGCCTGTTAGATAGCTCTCCAGAAGCTTGTGAGTGTTTTGAGGAAGCATTCGTGTTATTTTGATGAGTAGCCCATCATGCCAAACTTTGTCAAATGCTTGGGAAATGTCTATAAACAGGGCTGAGCAGTATTGCTTTTTCTCAAACGCCGATCTAATAAGGGTGACAATTCTATGCACTTGCTCTATTGTACCATGTTTCGCTCTGAATCCGAACTGGTGATCCGGGATGATGTCGTGTTCATTTAGATGAGGAGTTATACTTAAAATGAATATTTTTTCGAAAAGCTTTGATAGGATTGATAATAAGCTTATCGGTCTGTACGACGCAACCTGGCTAGCATCTTTTCCTGGCTTGGGAATCATAACAATTATAGACTTCTTCCATGAGGATGGGAAGTATCCGACTCTTAATATAGCGTTAAAAATGAACAGCAAGATTCTGGAAGCAGACGAAGGTAAGTTTCTTATCATTGACCCTGTGATACGGTCAAGTCCGGGAGATTTTCTAATATTCACTTTTTCTATTGCAGATTTTACTTGAGTAATGTTAAATTTTAATGGATGGTTAACCTTATCAGGAATGGTTGGACGACAGGAACAAGTATGTGTATCATGTGGCGTGAAAACTTTCTCAAGATGGCCCGCGAAAGCGTTTAATTTTTCATCTGTGTTTTTCGCCCAAGTGCGGTTTTCCAGTCTTAATGGAGATTCTTGGGTTATAGGGCATTTCATATGCCGTACAGCCTTCCATAAGCTATAATTGGAGTTTTTTGTGGCATCTAGGCTGTTTAGATAGCCTTCTATTGCAGACTCGTGGTTCTGTCTCAATTTGTTGCGAAGAGTTGTCAGGCATAATTGTAGTTGGGCCTTAGTGGTTGGGGAACGACTGTTTTGCCATTGTCTTCTTAACTTCCTTTTTTCTCTGATAAGGGTCTCTATATCCGTCGATGTATTGTAAGGAGCACGTTTAATTGTCCGCTTGATTGGGGTTGCATTTCTTGCTGCAGCATCCAAGACTTCTGTAAATCGGTCGACAGCTATTTGGATGTCAGATGAATTTTTAAGGGGAATGCACTGTGATAGGTGAGAGCTCACATACATTTTATACTTTAACCAATTTGTGTTTCTGTTTGGATAGGAAAACCAGTTTGCAGCTGCGGCGTCAGAGTTACATTTTAAAATGAGGATTGAAGGTGAATGATCAGACGAAAGATCATAGGAGGAACTAACTAGTACCTGATCGCGCTTGATGTTTTTGATTACAGCAAAGTCAATAAGGTCTGGTAGCTTGTTGAAGTCGGTTGGCCAATAGGTAGGCTCACCACTCGATACCACATCAAAGTTATTTGCAGTTACGGTATTATATAGCTGATTACCTCTAGGACTAATAAGTCTGGAGCCCCAATATGTATGTTTAGCGTTGTAGTCGCCAGCAGCAATGAATTTCTGGCCCAATGTGGAGAAGAAGTTGAGAAATTTATCGTGTAGAATTTTGTGCCTCGGGGGACAATAAACGGATGTTAACGTTAGTTTGAAATCAGTCAGATTTATAGATGTGGCCTGGATACAATCTTCTTCGAACTCTGGCAATGGTAAGTGTCTGATGTGTTTGTGCACAATTATGGCTGTGCCACCACAAGCTCGTCCGCTGGGATGTTTTGTGTCATACGTAAGGTAACCATTTACCCTAAAGCAGTTTTTATGAGTAAAGTGTGTTTCAGAGACAAGAAGTACGTCGATTTCATGCCTATGAAGAAAGTTTGCAACTTCGTGTTTATGTTGGGATAACCCGTTTGCATTCCAGAAACATATTTTTAACTGGTTCATTTTTTGTTGAGTAGAACTTGCAGGAGCATGTTCTGGTTTCGCATCATTTCCTGAAACATGCTCTGCATAGTGGCCATGAAGTTATTCATAGTTTGAATTAAATTTTCAATTGAGGTAGGCATTTGTAGACCTTCCCTAGGAACATTAGCGTATGGAGGTTGCTTTGCGTTGGAAGTACTCGGGGGATTTTTCGCATTAGGGTTTCCTTTTAGGACTTGGGCATATGATTGGTTTTGTTTGTTTGTTTGTGTAGTACTAGCAATAGAGCCAGCGGCTTGGCTGGGCGCATGTGATGGACCATATTGGGAGTGAGTATATTTTTGAACTAAAGCTGGTTTTTTTAAATGCAAGAAGACTTTACAACCCCTATAGTTTGCCGTGTGATTTTCGCCACAGTTGCTGCATTTCTTGACATTTGGGTCAACTTTAGAACGATTACATTCGGCGGTTTTATGAGCGTCGCCACAAACCACACATACGTGAGGCAATTTACAATATGATTTTGTATGCCCATATTCCTGACAGTTTGTGCATTGGGAGGGACCCTTTCGTTTTATTGGCTCCTCAACAGTTATTCTTCTGTTGAGTAGGTAGCGCAAGTTGTATATGGGATGAACTGAATTCTTGGTTTTGAGAACCGATGAATCAAACGATATCTCAATGCGGTGCAGTGGTTGGGGAACTTTGTTCCTGTTCAAAATGTTATGAACCGATTTTACCTCGTACCCCTCTTGCTCTACGGCAGATTTTATTTCATCTGTAGGAACGGAACTATCTATGCCTTTTATGACAATAATCAATCCCTTAGCACTTTTTAATTGGTATGTATAGTAGCTTTTATTTTCTGCGTCCAGGTGTCTTGATATAATACGAAAGTTCGTTTCTGTACTGGCTTGAATTTTGGTCTCTTGAATTTGTCCGCGTCGTATAGAAACGACGTAGAAATTGTTCTTACCTACAAGTTGAGTCAACATGTTGACTATGCTATTTGATGTTTGCTCCCGCAGATAGATAGGTGGCGGTTTAACTTCTTTAGTGGCTGTCCCATTAGCTAATTCTGCTTCTTCATCGTCAGGTATGGATAGTACAGAGAATCTGTTACCATTTGTTGGCAAAGAGACTACGTTAGAGCCTTTGTATTGTTTGGCCACGCGTTCCTGTTGGGTGGACCTAGGGCTAGCCTTTCTCTTAGTTATTGTTATATATCTGTCCATGCCTGTTTGCACTTTAGTACTTTTTGGTACAGCTCCTGTATTTGTTAATGCAAATCGTGATGTTCCAGGTTTTTCGTTATTATTCCTCTGGTCAGACGGCTTCACACTTTGAACCACATTTACGGTCGGATCAACACACTTGCTCAGGTTGGGCACACTTGAACTTAGATTTCTGTATGGAAAACCAGTTGCGCTGGCAATTTTTGCACTTAAAAGATGTTTGTTTAATTCAGGGTATCGAATGTTTTCATTGCTCACGCTCGGGGAGCTTACCACAATATACGCATTTCTGCTATTTGTGCTGGGCCTACTCTCCTTATTGGGAGTATTTGTGAGGCTCATTCACAAATCTCTTCGGGCACACTAGTTATTGTTCTTTTTTTTTTTTTCACCTATTACAAATATTTTTTTTTTTTCACCTACGGTAAATATTTTTTCACTTTTTTTTTTTTTTTTTATTATATTATTTTTTTTTTTTTTTTTGTATTTTTGTTACTCACTGATACACGTCCGTACTCGTCAAGAGCTAGTTCGCAACTGGCGAAATTTTAATAAAAAAATAATTTTTTTTCCAGAAAAAAAAAATTATGTTTCTAAAACGACTGCGCATATAAGAAAAACGTTTTACCTTTCTTAAAGTAAATTTTATTGCGGAATTTCGGTTTTTTTAGTTTTTCAATAAGCTAAAGCGTTTTTGAGTTACGCGAACATATGTTGTGCAACCTCCCTAATTTTCGAAATAACGGTATATCTCGAAAACCAAAGCCAATATGAAGAAAAAAGTTGTAACTTTCTTAAAGTAAATTTTATTGCCGAATTTCGGTTTTTTTAGTTTTTCAATAAGCTAAAGCGTTTTTGAGTTGCGCGAACATATGTTGTGCAACATCCTTAATTTTCGAAATAACGGTATATCTCGAAAACTAAAGCTAACCTAAAAAACGGCTAGCACCACTGGATTCAGCGACCCCGAATTAGTTAAAAATCTGTCGTTCGTATCATACTAAATTATTAAACTGCAAATACTTTAATCTATCTATACAATATATAATTTCTTAGTATGTCAGGATGTTTGCATGTATGTCCTATTCTTTCCGCAACTTTCTGAAGCCATCTGATGACATAGGAAGCTGAAATTTGGCACACTTGCAGTACTTTCTCTGCGGAAGATCGTAGCGTAGTCATATTTTTGATTTTCGGCTTTTCAACTAGTATAACTATAAAGATCTGATAGAAAAGATGTTTTTTTTATAAAATGGGGAACTTTGGGCCCCACCCGGCACGGCTAGGCACCGTCGGATTGACCTGAAAAATTAGGTCAGGATTTCTTACACCAAACCTCATATTTTAAGCAGCGCAAACAATTAAATTAAAAAAAAAAAAAAAATCCCATACAAGATGCGACCAGTCTAATACTCATATATATTTTTTTTAAGAAGTTTAATATTTTCATATTAAAAATATGACAATAAAACAGCCTTTTACATTTTACATAGTTAAAAAAGAAAAAAACTTAAATAAAAGTTAAACAAATTTCTACATAAATACATACCCCTATATTCATGAAAAATATTTTGGGTTTATGACAGGTTTATTAAACAAATTTTCATAAAAAATTCGTTTTATAATGAATATAATGGATAGTATTTATGTTTGCATTCATTTGTACAAGATGATTTATTTTCGTAAATTAATTTAAAAAATTCTGTTTAACACTTTTTAAAAAGTGATCAAAAATTTATTATAATTATTCCAAATTAATAAATTAATATTTTCATCATTGTTGTTATCGCAGAAAAAATTTAAAAAAGCACCAAAAATGGTGCGAAACGCACCGAGTTGACAACTCTGAAACAATCGATGTTACAGCTAGTTCAGATAAACTTGCGATAAAAATTGGAGAAGAGAGTAATTTTTCGTGCTTCGCTCTCAAAATTTTGTATGGCGAAGCAGTTGCTTCGTTCATGATTGGGATGTGAAGCATGAATAGAGAGCAAAGCACGTACCGTGGAAACATGGCATTACGATAAACACCAATAATTTGTGGCAAATTGATCAAAAGCAAAAGTCTAGTTTGTAGCGATTGAAGGAATGAAAAATTTAGAACGCTACTACTAATTTTTATCAAAATAACTATTTTTTTCCGGAATAGTTCAAGTTTTATATCTTCGATTTCTATCAATCTTTTATTTTTTTCTATTTTATTCTCAACTTCTTTTGCACGAAGTTTTTCAAGAACTGCATTGTGTCGGACCAACTCGTTTAATTTTTTAGACTTTAAGTCGTTATTTTTTTTTAAGGAACGATACACTCTTTTCATCGCAGCTTCCATTTCCTTGTTGCGAGTTTGGACCGACTCAGAAATTTGTACGATCGTAGAGCATAAATTCTCCTGAGATTTTAACTCTTTTGCAATAAGTTCACTGGTTGTTTATTTTTCCTGTGGCCCAATTCTTCGTTTTTTAGCAACCACCTTCTTTCACTGGACTCTTCTCTTATTGTGGTCACTAGTCGCGGTGGAGTTAAAATTTTGGAACTAGTGGGTGAATCAGAACATATTTTTTTGACTTCATGGGAAGATGTCATTGCTTCCTTTTGTTCACCTTCATAAAAATCATTTGGTAAACCAAAACAGAAGGAATTTTCTAAACCCTCTACCGACTCTTTCATTCCTATGAGGTCAAAAACACTCGTTAGCTGACAAGCTTTTGGTTAGGTTTGGTCCACCTCCAGTGTGTCCAGGTGTCCCAAAATTGGCACAGTGGTCACTTTAAAAAAAAAAATTTTTTTTTGATGTAATAGAAATGTCTGAACTTTTAATTTATCGATTATGCAAACATATATTGAATAATGTCAAAAACTTTGTCATAAGCCGCAAATAATGAAGTGTTCCCAAATTGGCACAGCAAGCGTAAATGGGTTAAATTGACCGCAGCTTTTGACCGAACATACCTTTTTTGGTCTATCCATACCTATAACAAATTACATATACATAAGTACGTATGTATAAAAATATACAATATTATACAAAAATACCTTTTTCCATTCATTGATACTTTTTAAAGGAGGACCAGCACTATTTAATTCCTCTACAATAGAAGTCCAAAATTGTTTAACCACATCTTTGGAAACCTTAACAAAACCACATGCAATGGGTCTGTTATTTTGCATCCTATTTAAAAGAATGTCGCTTTGCACTTTATTTATTGATTTTGATCTAAAATTAGTTAAAATAATCTAAATATTCAGTAAAAAGTAAAAAATTACTTACATTTTTTATCCAATTCGCATAAAAAAAACAAAGTGAACAAACAAACACGAAAAAGGGAAGAAACAGCTTTAAAAAAACCGTTCACGATCATGGGAAATTTTTTTAAATGTGAATATTCTCGTGTTGTTATTCCCCACTGAATTACATATAAATAAATGGGAAAACATTTTAAGGGAAAAGTTATTCACGATTGCAATTATAGAAAAAGGGAAAATAGTTTATGGGAATAATTATTCCCGATAGGGGTGATTATTTGTTGGAATAGTTTGTTGAAATTTTTATTCAAAACTAAAATTATTATAAACGTCATAAACAATTTAATACAAATTGTGGCTGAAGTAGAAGTTGACTCATCTTTTTAAAAGAACTTTAGTTAAATTTTTGTTTGAAAAATTAAAGGAAAATATATGAAATGCTTTGAAATAAAGCCTGGTACTCTCTTCAACATTTCACGTGAAATGCTGTCAAAACGCATATGAAAAAAACCTGTGCGGAATATCTATGAAATAATTTCGATAGAGTTGTACTCTGTTCATTTTGTGAAAAAGTTCCGAAATGTTTCTGGCAACATTTTTTACAACTGCGAAATAAACTAAGCTGCACTTATTTCACGTGGAATTTTAAGCAAAATAAAAAAAGGATGAACTGATTATTTCATAAGAAATAAAAAATTAATATAACAACCGGTAACAGTTTTTTATCCATATTTTTAATTTAAAAAAATACATGTGAGGTTTGTTTACATACGCAAAACAATGTCGCATACTTTGCAGGAATCAAATCGGCAAATTGTACAAACTCGCATGATAGGTAACATCGATACATGCAAAAATTTTCGTGTGAAATAGTAAATGTTGCTCAACATTTTTCACAAATTTGAACAGAGTACTAGGCTTAGGATAAAAGAAAAAACGAAATCATTGGTCTGATTGTGAACACAGCTTCAAAGTCAATTTATTAATTTAATACTTTAAAAATACTTTTGGTTCTCCTGTAAAATTTTCTAAATGTTAGATGGGGCGTTTTGCACTTTAGGTAACGATATGTATGTATGTTGCAAAAAGAATCAAGTTCTCATTCCGGCTTTATTTCTGTGGCATTTTGACAAAACATCTTAAGTCAAATTTAAAAAAATAAGGAGAGAAGAGTATGTTTTTCGAAAGAACCCGGTATTCCAAGAACTAATATGACATTTTACTTTAGGTTTCACACTGCTCACCACATACATAGATGCATTTAAAGAGAAAAGAAGTATTTTAGAAGAATCAGGGTTCGAAATGGTTTCTCAGTTCCCATTAGATAGCATGCATTTAGTTGCCTAGGTGCTAAAATTAGAAGAAATAAGCAACTCGAATCCAACTGAATTTAGACAGTTTCTTTTATATACAGGAATATTTATACTAAAAGATTGCATTAGTAGCGATCAGTACTATCACTTTTATTATGACACAGTGGTATAAGACTGTTATCTGCAGGATTTACTTATATGAAAGAGGCAGGTGTTGCTCAAATAGCAATCGAAGAATTTGTTAAAATCTTTGGTATGTTATATGGTGATGAATTAGTCAGTTTTAATATCCATGGTTGCAAACAGTTTGGGCCATTAGACTCGTTTTCTGCGAATAAATTTGAAAATTATATGCAATATATAAAAAAATTGTGAGAAAACCCAACTAAATTTTGCAACAAATTGAAGAAGGGCAGAGGCTAGAACCAGCTTCTTCGAATGTTTGCAAAATAGGTAGCTTTATAATAAGCTTTAAGAAAGAAAAGGACAGTTTCTTTTATAGCAAATTGTCAGGTCCAATAAAGGTTGTAGGGAGAGAAAGCACATGCGAAACCGAATCATTTTTATGTAAAGTCTTTCGGAAAACTGAAAATTATTTTGAGCAACCCTTTCTCTCCTTTGATCTAGGAATAGTTGTAGCAAGCGATTTAGGTGCAGAAACAGAAGTTGTCAAAGGGAAGACATAGATTTTAAATATTTTTGTCTCCGCCATGATAACAAGTTTCTGTTAATACCTATTTTGCATCATATTTTTCATGAGTTTTCTCACTTACTTTTATATATTACATATATATATATTTATGTTCTACTAAATGCAGTTACTTAGTCCCCATTTACACTAGGGACATTTCTTGCTGGACAGACGAAGTTTGAAGGCGAGGGGTCGAAAAGGTAGAGTGTGTAGTACATGAGTATCTGTACTGGACATTTTTTCATTTCCTTTTCTTACTTTTCGTAGTTTACATACAAGTATTAATTTCTGTCTGACTTCTAATGTTTCATATGTAAACGCTTCAGGTAAGATTAAAAGAGAATTCAAAAAATGTCCGGCAAGAAATGTCCCTAGTGTAAATTGGGACTTACTTATTCATCACCAAAGAATGTTACTAAATCTCAAAGTGCTTATTTATCTCTTTTTAAGAACAAAAAATCCTGTGTATAATCCAAACTGTCTAAATTCAGTAGGGACATAATTAGCAACAAATTAAAAGTTTAAGCAATTTTTTATGCATGGTATATAATAGAAGCGCCGCAGATCGAAAATGTTTATAGATTAAAAAAAATTAATAGAAACAATAACAGTTATAACCCAACGGATGAAGTTATAGTTGTTAAATTACATTCTCCATTTGAAAAAAATTTTCTTTAAAAATCAATATCCAAGTTCCGTCGAGATAATAAAACTAATCTATGTTTACGTCATGCTGGTTTCGAAAGTAATGAACCTATTTATGTCAATGAAAATTTAACACCTCATAACCACAGAATATTTAAAGAAACATTATCATGAAGAAGAATAAAGGAATCAAGTCATCATTTACTTTACTGCCCGTCTATACCAGAGGTTATTAAATTCTTAAAATTCTTAATGTAGACAGCAATTTTTTGTTCATATTTATTGCCGACAATTTATGTTGCAATAATTGTTAGTCCATTTTCGTTGACAATTATTGCTTACATAAAACGTCAAATTTGGTTTTCAATTGAGAAAAAGAAGCAAAAAAGAAAAATATAAAAGCAAATTGCGTGAGAAAGAAATTAAATTTGTGAAATGGTAGCAAATTATAATTGTAGTATAAGAATTAAATTAATGAATTTAATAAACATTAAAATAAAATTACAATAATTATTTTAATTGAGATAAATTCTTTCTTATTCGACTTTGTTATTAAAATGTATATTAATTTGTTTAAGTTTGAGGTCTTTTTTATATAAAAATATAAATTTTTTTTTTCTTAAAGTAAAATAAATATTTTCTGGAATTATTCTTCAAAATCCTTGTTTACGTGCACTTTGTATACCTGCACATTTTTCATATTTTTGGGCAGCTTTAAAATATTTTCATACAAAACATCAAAGTTAGCTGCACACATAAAAATATATGGTGGCCACCTTTTCACATAAATATCCAATTTAAGCTGTTTATATAAATATAAATCGCAATTATTTTGTTTTTTTATGTTTTATGTTCTTTGTGAATTCTCATTGTTTTTGTTAATGTTTCTTTTATATTAAATAAACAAACATACATACATGTATAAAACGATCTGTTATTTCCCAGCTAGCATAGGCTGTTTGTTAGACGATTATGTTTAATATACAACTCCTAAAAGAATCTTCTGATGATTATCTGACGAGTGACAAAAACGTCAAAATCTTTTTTAATGTATTTTTTTTTTGACATGCTCGTCTTTAAATCTTGGAATGAACCTTTTGGGACTCTCTGTAAGAGTCGTATTACAATTACTGAACTACCTAAAGAAGACCGCTTTTGAAGTATGAAAATGCTAATTCCAATACAATTTTAATAAAACAAACAGGCCTAAGGATCTGTAAAAAAGGATTTTCCGACAGGATGCTGTTGATTTCGCGCCCTTAAGGTTTGTTTTATAGAAATTGAATGAACATTAGAAGTTTTGGCATGAAAAATACGCCTGATGCCCTTATTTAGGTAGCTAAGTCACACGGCTGAGCATTGCACGAGTTGTAAAATAATCCCTACATGAGTCTCATACGACTCTTGGCATGCTTTTTGAAAGACTCGTTAGATAATTTCAACATACATCATAAACGATTCCCTTTACGATTAATATAAGTGTTTTTCGTTGCGTTATGGAAAAATCTCTCATACGAATCAGCACGTGTAAGTTTCTCCCTTGCGAGGAATAGTCTGCAATTGAAAAATGAGCTCACCGACGACCAATAATACTCTTTGTGAGATTCCCAGTAAGCTCCTAGACGATTGAAAATGCTAGCTGGATTGAAATAAAATTTTAATAAAATATAAATTTATGTTTTTATTTATTCTACTTTTAAATAAAACATTTTACTTTAGCTGCACTTTTGTGCAGGTAACCACAATTGTGTACCTGCACATTAAGGCAGGTAAATGCATTCAAGATAACTGCATTTTTGATTTACCTGCACAAAAAATCGTGCAAAGGAGATTGTGCAGCTAAGTCAAAACTACTGTAATATACATTTTTAATAACAAAGTCGAATAAGAAAGAATTTATATCAATAAAAATAATTTTTGCAAGATAGCGCCAGTTTTTACACTGCACCTTATTCCTTGATTTTTTTTTTTTCAAATTATGAGTTAACATAAATACGTTTTCCCATGCCTTTAACATAAGCTGAGCAATAAGAAATATTGCTTTGTTATTCTGCCGACGTTATTGCCAACTGGCTGAGATATTTATCTTTAGTGTAGACCCAGGGTTACGTGGACTTATTTATGTTAGAAAGTTTTATGTGGGCGATTCCGTGCTAATTGAATACCCTGAAGATTTAAAACGGCTTTTTTAATAACGTTTGGGCATTAACGTCTTATTTAAATATATTTTTTTTAATTAAAATACTCTTGTTTAACTTTTATATATAAACCCATTTGCGCGAAATTATCGTATATGCCAATTTTTTTGAAATTGAGTTTTTGATGCAAACTTGTTCTACATTCAAAGAGACGTCGCCTGACAAAATATTGTAGGCGAATTCCACTTCGTTGCTCCAAAAATTGAATGTGTATTTTCATATTTATATTGCAAGTGATAGCAGAGAAAAGTATAAAAATGGCTCTCCTGTAAAATTTGGTTTTTGTAACATACGATAATTTCGCGCAAAGGGGTCGATATGTTATTATTGTTAGGTTATATCATTATACGAACTGCCTGTTTAACGATATCGAACTTCATCGTTCGCATAGAAAATTACATTTAAAACAAAAACAAAATTCTAACATTGTTCGATGTTTGTTTTTGTTTTTAATGTAATTTTCTATGCGAACGATGACGTTCGAAACCCATGAATAGGCTGGAAATTCTTAATTGTTTTATTCTTTAAAATTATTTTTCTAATTAATTTTATACTTAATATCTCACTATTGATGTCAAAATTACACTGTATAGTTGGACCTCATTTTTCCCCTATTTAACATTAAACAATTTTAATTTATTATATACTCATGAACTTTACTACGTTCCGTTTTTATGTAAATATGACAAACCTTTCATTTAATCAATTCGGTTCCAGAAATGGAAATTATAACATGATTCGAATATTAGCTAGTCGGCATCCGGGCTTTAAAACTATTCATATAAATGCGCAGTTTTTTTTACCGAAAATCGATGAATTCCGTTTTCTTTTTGAAAATTCGCAATATGTATTTCGGAAACATGGTTTGTACCTGAAATTTATGACAGTGTGTACAAGATAGATGGTTATCGTATTTTTAGATCAGATAGGCGTAGCAATGGCGGAGGCGTGGCAATTTACATAAGGAACACCATCTCATGTAAACTTATTTGTTCATATAATGAACCTGGTGATGTTGAATTTATTTTTATTGAGGTAACTATCGTGCGAACAATATGCTACTAGGCTGTGTCTTTAGGCCAGATAGGTATATGCAATTGGACACACTTGTTGATAAATTAGAAAATATTTCTGAAATGTACTCTGAAGTTATTATAACTGGTGACTTCAACTGCAATTTGCTTGAAAATAAAAATCTAACTACTATCATGTCTACACTAAATTTATCCGCTGTTAATACTTTTAGGCCTACGCACTTCTCGACCACAAATAGTACATTACTCGATTTAGTTTTCGTAAGCAACGGAGAAAATGTGTTAGAATATGATCAGTTAGCTGTACCTTCTTTTTCCAAACATGATTTAATTTTTATGTGCTATAAATTTACAGTGGAGACAGGAGTTCGAACGTTTAGTGTTCGAGATTTTAAAAGTATTGATTTAGAAAACTTATATCGTGATCTCATTAACTCTGAATGGGATCGAATTTTCTATTTACCTACGGCTGATGAGCAAGTTACCGTTTTCAACACATTAATACTTCGGATTTATGACAATCACGTACCGTTAAAAATTAAGACGGTTTAAAATAGAGCTAAGCCGTGGTTCACAAATGAAACTAAATTGTTAATAAAAAAAGCGTGATGACCTTCACCACATGTGGAAACGATACAGAACACCTGAACTGCATAATGAATTTTGCGTAGCTCGAAAAGCCGTTGTTTCAAAAATCAGTCATGATAAGTCTTCGTACTATTTTAATAAATTTAATTCGCAATATTCCTGTCGTATTTTCAGTATATATTTTCCAAACTATTTACAATTTTAAAACCTTAGTTTTCTTTACAAAATTATTATGACAAATGAGCCAGATTACCTTTACAAACGTTTACGGTTTAGAAGATCGTGCAGAGGAAAAGGTATGCTTCAATTTCGTCACCGGGACCATGCTTCTGAATGTCAATTCTTTATATCAACCATACGTCTCTGGAATCAACTTCCAAATAATTTGCAACGCAATAAGGTTTAGAAAATTACTATTTGAATATTTTACGTAATACTTGTTTGTTTAATTCTAACGCAAAATTATTTTACTTATGTTATTATTTTATTTTATTTATGTTATTATTTTATTTGATTATTAATTATCTTTTAGTTCTGTAGCTAAAATTTATATTCACTGTTTTTGCAGTATCATTTTTAAATATTCAACTCAATTTGTTTAACTTAACATGTCTGATTCTAATACCATAATTTATAAGATATTGTGTCTTGTATTAGAAAATCTAAATTTTAAATACAAATACCATTTTTTACCCTGGTTCTTCTTCTAAAATACCTATTTTCTCTTTAAATGTATTTATGTGGAGTTCTTGAAATTCTAGTTTCTTTGGCAACATTTGGGGTATTCATTCTTGCTACAACAACAACTTCTGTAAAGGGCCAGTGGCAAAGCTATTTTATTTAAGTAGTTTCACTTCTGTGCTATCTGTTTCGGTTTCTTAAAATTTGAAAAATAGTCTATCATAAATGGACTAATATAAGCCAAAACCCCTCTTAGAACTTTCAAAAATGTTCCGTTGCATCTAAAATATTAATCATCTCTTTATTTACGCTAAAAGGGTTTTTGCCGATAATGGTGAATCTTTTAACTCTTATCCTTTTTAATGAATGGAGCAATTCATCCAAAGTTGTATGAGATATTGTATCCCTTCAAGTCCATGATTTTATCGTAAGTATTTACAGGATCGGTTCCTACAAAGCCTTCAGAAGATTAAGCACCAGTACTAGATTGGATCAGAAACAGTTTATTCATGAACATTTTGCACTTGCTTTTATTTTTCATAATGGACTCATATGTCCCTTGTTTAAAATAAGAACAACAATAATAATATAATACATTATTATACTCTTCACCGAAGATAAAAGGTTATATAACTTTATCATCTTGTTTGTATTTTTAGCAGAATATGTTTCCACAAAAGTCGATATATAAATCTATAAAATCGTTAAAGATATGGCCGAATTATAACCAAAATACTGGAATCCTAAAAATTACAGCATCAAAAATTTTATAAAAACTAAAAGTTTAGAGATGTTATATGACCTATGGACACGTCTTATAAGTCAAAAGATCGGAAATCTTTAGTGGCACGAAAAACTCAAAAAAGTAATGGCCAAAATAATGTTTTTTTTTTTTTTAAATACATATTTTCTCATATAAGCATCGCTTTAAACTAGACCCAATTGCTAAAAAGATTACAAAACCCATTTAATCAAACCTAAATTTGCTTAATTTTAATATAACATTAATCCCCTGATTCATAAAAAATATTTTGGGTATTTAAATTTTCATAGAAAATTCGTTTCATAAACCGTTTGTTAACCTTAAATATTGTTTATGAATACGGCTTTGAATGCATAATTGCATATAAGTCAAATACCGTAAAAAAAGTACCGATCTGTATAATACGGATCGTTATATACATGTCCATATCGTACCAGGGTGAAGTGTATATAAGATTTGGCATAGCCGAATAAAACACTTCTACTTGTTAACAATAATAAAAATAATTACGATCGCCGTTTGACGTTTACTTTCGTTAAATTCGATAAATAATTAATTAAATAATAATTGAAAAAAATGGAATAAATACAATTTTGCGAAAATAGCTAACAATCTATCAAATAAAAATTGGGCGCTAATGACAACCAGTGAAATGCGCATAGGAATAGCTTATCCCATCAACAATAAATTTCAAGTGTTTTTATCAAGAATAAAAACTGGGAATTAAGCACGAAAAACAAATTTTTTTGAAATTAAAATTTTGTATTCCCAAAAATTGAAATTACTTTTTGATAATAAACAGGCAAGTGCACGGCCTAAAAAAACACTTAATTGACAACATCTTTTGTAAGTTGTTGTTGTTTTTATTTTGTTTTTCTTAACCTACTTACAACTGCAATTAATGTTGAGAGAATTTCAACCACAAAGTATACAGAGATGAAAAAAGTGACGTATGAAAAATGCCTAAATCATTTGCGAAGGGCAGCTTTCGAAGAAAGAGAAAGAAAACGTTTTTTGTTAGTGAAGTGACAATGCGTAAAAACAGGCCGCTACTATCTACACAAATTGCATAATCAAAACAAAAAACGCAAAAAGGGAAGCTTTCGAAGAAAAAGACAGAAAAAACACAATATTTTCTGTCTCGTGACGCCTCTGTATACTCTGTGATTTCAACTAATTGTAGTGGGGAATGTAAGATGAGATAAACCCACTGTTTATTGTTGATGTGTTTTGTTTAAACTTTGATATTATTACAAGTAGAACTGTTGCTATAAGTCTTATAGGTTTAACAGTTTTATTTGGTTTAATATCTTTAGTTTTTCTAAAATCTTTATGGATGAAGTTTCCTAATGATCTGGCCTAAGCAACCAGTGAAATGCGCATAGGAATAGCTTATCCCATCAACAATAAATTTCAGTGTTTTTATCAAGAATAAAAACTGGGAATTAAGCACGAATTATAAAATCTTTGGAAATTAAAATTTTTAATATAATTATAATTTTTATAATTTATTGTGTTAGAGGGTAGGCAACAGTGTTGCAAAATTGAAATTTTGAAATGGTATTAAACTTCAACTAAAAGAGTATTTTTCTCACCAAATGGTACTTTTTGTTAAAAAAAAACAATCACCCTTATTGTGTTTGGCGTATTTAAGATACGCCTACGACAGTTTGGTAATAGATTAAAGAAAAAAAGTTCACGTTCTCTTTAATCTATTACCAAACAGTCGTAGGCGTTTTTTAAATACGCCAAACACAATAAGGGAGAATAATTTATGAAAATAAAAGGAACCAAAAATATTTTATTTGAATTCATTTATCTAAGAAGGAGTTTACACAGAGTCTTTTCAGACATGTATGTTTTTGACATTCTCTTTTGAACATGCTTCCAAAAACCTATTGTCTTTTCACGATGTTTGGAAACATGTTTGTTTTCATGTATAATAGAGGGAGTTTACACGGTGACTATTCAGACATGTCTGCTTTTGACATTCTCTTTTGAAGTTGCTTTCAAAAACCTTCAAAAACATGGAAATTCATATAAACAAACATGAAAACTCATTTCATGTCTGCTTGGCAACCCCTCTTTCTTCTCTACCCCGTTCGCCAACAAACAAAACAAACGTGTTTGTAAGACATGTCTGAATAGACACCGTGTAAACTCCCTCATAGTCTAATATACATATACAGTGCTGTCTGGATAGAGTGAACCCCCGGTGCTATGAATACCTCGTTAGAGTGAACACCAGAATGTTTACATTGACTACTCTGTAGAGTGAACACTAATGAACCTCTATAGAGTGAACATACTTTATAGTGAGTTTTTAGGTTTGGCGAAGTAAAAAAACAATGAAAAAGAGTATAAAAATTAAAGAGAACATAAAATAACGGTAAAGTAACGATTCTTTTAGAGTAAGTTGACAAGTTACTCTCACTAATACACATTCTATGAAGTGTTTATTTATTTTAGTCTGCGCGCATGTTCCATTAAGGTCGTGTCTCAAAGTGATTTTTTAATAATTGGTGTTATATAATTGTTACATAAAAATGGATTCGAAAAAAAGAAAGCATTTATCCTTAAAACAAAAAAGCGACATTATAAAAGAAATTGAAAAAGGTGCTAGTGTTACTTCTTTGGCACAGCGTTATGGCGTTGCAAAATCGACGATTTCTGGCATAAATAAAAAGAAAATCGGAGTAATAAAGCTTACGGGTAACTATACATTTGGAACCCAAAGAAGAAAGACGCTTAAAAAAGGAGAGTTTCCATGCATGGAAAAAGCTTTGTACAACTGGTTTGTGAGACAACGTCAGAACAATTTTCCTGTCAGTGGCGATATGATTAAGGAAAAGGCAAAGGCATTACATGGGGACATTCAAGAAAAGGAAGGCGGCTTCAATGCCAGCTCTGGCTGGTTGGAAGGATTTAAGTCACGCTATGGAATTCGACTTTTAAAAGTGTGCGGCGAGAAATTGTCTTCAGATCAACAAGCTGTTGAGCCTTTTAAACAAAAATTAAATGACGTAATTCGAGAATTACAGCTGTGTAGTAGTCAGATCTACAATGCAGATGAAACCGGCTTGTTTTGGAAAATACTTCCAGAAAAAACTTATGTGACCAGCTCTGAAAAAGTGGCTCCAGGCAGAAAAATGGAAAAAGCAAGAGTTACTTTTCTTGCATGCACAAATGCAACTGGAGAGCATAAAATCAAGCCATTGGTAATAGGTCGTGCGAAGAATCCGCGTTCTTTTAAATCGTTCAAAATTCCAGTAGATTATCGAAATTCTAAGAATGCTTGGATGACATCTGTAATTTTTAAAGACTGGTTCCATACATGCTTTGTTCCACAGGTAAGAATCTTATAACCAAAGTTTAACAGTTAACATAAATTATACGGGCATGTATCTAACAGGTTCAGCAATTTCTGCAGCTTAAGGGGTTACCACAAAAGGCTCTTCTTTTGTTGGATAATGCTCCCTGTCACCCTCCAATAGATCAGTTAAGAACAAATGATGGATCCATATTCGTGATTTTCATGCCGCCGAATGTAACACCCTTGATCCAACCCATGGATCAAAACGTGATCCGTATAACAAAGCTGCATTACAGGAAAAATCTTCTGGCATTAGCTGTTGGAAAGGAAAACATCACAGAGTTCCTAAAAGCATTAACGTTGAAAGATGCATTGTCGCTGTTACTGCGTGCATGGAATCAATTGAAAGCTGATGTTATAGAAAAATGTTGGCGGGCTCTTTTGAAAACCACTGCAATTGAACCCATTTCAAGCAGTGATGATGAAGAAGAAGGAATGACGCTGAGTGCACTTCGGCAAAAGTTGTTAGCCGAACGATACGAAGATGTTCATCAAATCCAAAATTTACTACAGACCATTAATTCAGATGTAAGTTTGCAGGAAAATTGTTCAATTACTTTTATGTATGAATTGTGTGATTTTAATTTTATGTTATTTTTAGACAAACTATACTGAAGAAGATATTGAAAACTGGAATTCAATAGAGAACAAAGAGCCAAATTCTGGGCAAGACGTCGTCGGCACGTTTGAAATATCAGATGATGAAGACAATGGCAAAACACCAGCAAACACAAATCCGATATCAGCTGCTGAAGCCATTAAGGTTTTTGATAAGGGTATCGAATGGGCTGAGGCTAATACTACAAATTTCGCGAATATACAAGCTCTACATTGCCTTCGCGATCAAGCAGTGCAAATATCGGTAAACAAACCAAAGAAACAAACAACTATAACTAATTTTTTCCAGTCATAAATTTTAACTTTAATATTACATGGAAATAAATAAAATCTATAACCTATAAATGCATTTAAAATAAATAAATTAGTTTTTTTAATTAAAAAAAAATTCAACCTTGATTTAGTGAACAACCTGGGTATAGTGAAATCGCTCTGCAAAAATTAGTTCACTCTACCCAGACAGCACTGTACATACATACAAATTGAAAACATTGAAATTCATATAAACAAACATGAAAACTCATTTCATGTCTGTTTGGCAACCCCTCTTTCTTCTCTAACCCGTTCGCCTACACACAAAACAAACGTGTTTGTTAGACATGTCTGAATAGACACCGTGTAAACTCCCTCTAAGTATTTAATAGCAAACAGTATTTATATTTGAGGTACACATGTAAATAAAATTTTGTCAATATAAATTTATACTGGTATTTATATTTTTACTTTTACAAAGTTACATTATTCAGACTTTTACATATATTACATACTTTAAATTTTCTTTAAGAGATCATAAGAAATATTATCACTACAACAGCAACTACCAGTTGATTTTAATAGATCTTTAGTTTGTATAGTTTCTACGTGTAAACGATTTTTTCCTTTGCTTTTTACATAATTTTGCATTTGAAAATGTGCGTTCAATTGATGCTCAGAAATGTGGTATCGATAAAATTCCAAAAGCAATATGTGAAATGTCAGCAAACATTAGTTTCGTTCTTAACATTGGCTATAGTTTTCCAAGATCCGCTATAACACGGAATTGACAATTAATATTATTATAATTTTCTTTATCGTTAGTAAATAACATTTATTACATCAGTATTATGCTATTGGTTTTTCCGAAAACAATATTTTCTGGAGTGAAGCTGATTATCACTTTTAAGGCTCAGTTAGGCGAACGTTGTGTAATGGACAAATTCAGTGACACAAATGTTTAAATTTTTCATAACGGTCAAGGACAGAAGAAAAGTGTTCTCAGGTTTAAAATTACCACCCTGTAAAATAGTAAAGCCAAGTTTGGTTAAACGTATCTGCATTGGAAATAAACGTCAGAAATGTTTTTACGATCTGTTGCTAGGGCAATTTTTGATTTTCAGAGAGGTGAGGTAGTAGGAAAAAAAGGAAATTGGCTTTCTTATCCGTTTTGACCTGACTGGCACCAGCAACTCTAGTTAAATAAATTAATCATCCTCAGAAAAGAAAGTAATCGTAGACCTTATTACTCTAACACCTTTTAACATTTTTTGGTTACATTTACTAAAATTTGGCCAGATACCTTAAAAACCCACTAGAGTTATTGTCATTCCTTGATTAGGTAAAATTCCTGAAAGAAAACAAGTTTGAATGAGTGCCGAGTTAATGGTTTTTAAAGCTGTTCCGTATACTTGGATAAATTTAACGATCACGAGGATTTCTTGGGAAATTGCGGAAAGGTAAATTTTGTTCTTAAAAATCTTAGATTAATTTGGTGAAGTTACTAATAAAATAATTAATTCTCGGATAGATTCAATCAATTTTGGTGATAGCTAAAATATACAAGGAAAAAGAGAGGGAAGCTGTTTCAAAAGGGAATTGGGAGAACTGAGCTTTGACACGTTGAAAGCCTGAAAGAAAAAATAAAACGGTGTAAATCCACCAGCACTCTAAATTTAATTTTAATTGCATATTATCGTTGGTTGAGTTCAGACAAAGCATCGGAAAAAAAACTCGTGGAAAAAGTGATAAAATTATTTGTTGCCTATGTAAACTATTACAAAGTAGAAGTAATAGCAGAAAAAAACGAGAAGAAGAAAAACGCAGTTTAAAGTAAAGAAAAAAGATAAATATTAAATTTGAAAAAATTTTTTTTGACCAAGAATTAAAAGCAAAACGTAGAAAAAAAATTAGTGTGCTTAATTTTTTTTTACTCGCACAGTGTAGCTATTCTTCCAAAACGAAAAAAAAATTATTTTACTTAAATATATCCAGTTAATCGAGAAAACTGCATAGTTAAGTGGTAGGATTTTCAAAAAAAAAAAAAAAAAGAGAATAAAATAAAAATTTATACCAACAAATCTCTATTTTGGTCCAATTTGAATCCGAATACATAAGTAAATCATAAATAATAATATATAATTATATAAAAGGAATAAAAAAGTTTTCTTTCAATCGCTTGAAAACGTTTTTCAGCTTGAACTTGTGAGTTACCCAATACTGATGGATTGTCAGCGAATGGAAGCCTTACTACGAAACGTCCATCTGGATTTCTTGTGACATTGTTATCAAAGTGTGTTTCACAGAGCTTTTCCTTTGGAGTTACGCATTCGGTGTGGTTGTCTATCTCTTCGAGTTTCCAGAACTTTTCCAATAGATTGGAAACCTTTTCTTCCTCAGCACCATATATAGCACATGTGACTGCTTTTTCACTTAGTATTTCTGTTTTCCCAATTGCAATCCATTCTAATACTGTATTTTGGAGCAATGGTAAGCGGTTTCCCAATGTTATTTGTTCTGGTTTTAAGAAATGGTGATAGTGTTCTGCTCCAATGAGAATATCAATTTTTCCTGGTCTGTAGAAGAAGGGATCTGCCAATTGTACGTCGTTTGGAATGTTCCAAGTTGATACGTCGATATACCTAGATGGTAGCGGTGAGATGATTTCCGATAAAACAAATGCTTCAAGTCTTGTTGAAAACCTTTCTGCACAAGACTGGAGGTCCACATTTACTCTTGAGCTGGATGTCCCTGTGTGCTGGCCTATTCCTTCAATGAAAAGCTTTGTTTTTTTTGTTGATAGCGACAGTTTATTAATAAGTCGCTGCGAGATTAAACTCACTTGTGAGCCGGCATCTAAAACCGCTCGTCCTTCGCATGCTTGGCCATTGTTTGCTACGATTCTGACCTTTGCTGTTGCAAGGAGGACGTAGTTTTGATGTGTTTGATTATAATCTACTGCTTGGTTTGTGGTTGCTACTACGGAATTGGTAGAGGACGATGCTGGTTGTGCACTATTTGTAGCAATGGTTGGTGCTGAAGCTGATGACGTCTGAGTTACACCTTTCTTTTGGATTTGGGGCTTCGGTTTGCAGTCAAAGTGCAAGAGAGAATTGTGTTTTTTTGTGCAATGCTTGCATGTACGTGAAATGCAAGTTTCAGCCTTATGCCCGGATTTTAGACAGTTAATGCATAATTTCTTGTCTTGCACCCATTGGTACCGCTCATTTTTTGTAATTTGAATGAAATTTTTGCAATAGTATATCGCATGATCCTTGGCGTCACATCCTTTGCAGGCAGTTGATAGTGGTGATGCAGTTGTTGTCATCTTTGGCGAATTTAAATTTTCAGCTTTTTTGGGCCTCTCCTTTTGGCCTAACGACTCCAATGCTTGGAACCGTTGTTCCAAAAACCTTAAAAAATGGTCAATTGTTTGGACTTCTCTTGGAGTTGTTATTGATGATTCATAAAGGATGTGAGTATTTCGATCAAGTTTTTTTTATTAGTATTTGTAGTAAGAGGGGATCCCAGTCCTGCACTCTTACGTTTAAGTTGGTGAGAGCAGCCAGACTTCCTTGGATGACGTCATGGAGGCCTTTGATCGAGTTTGCTTCAGATGTGATACGTTGATGGCCCAAAATTTGCTCAATTATTGTTGAAGTAAGCACCCGTTTGTTGTTGAATCGCTCTTTCAATGTGTTCCAAGCTGTCGTGTAGTTGTATTCGGTAAGAACTAAATGTCGGATGAGGCGTTCGGCTTCTCCCGTTAAATGGGTTTTTAAATACCACATTTTTTGTACTGCTGAGATAGGTTGCTCGTGTACAACCTTTTGAAACAGATCTGAGAATGTTGGCCATTTTTCGTAATCACCCGCAAATTTTGGTATGATTACTTTCGGTAGGGAAATGTTGGTGGGCGTGGCTGGCATATTGTCTGTTTCCTTCGACAACTTTCTGACCCTCCCTTCCAGCTGGATATACCTTGTTATATCAGCCTTGTGTTGTAAGGCTCTCAAACATTTCTGACATCTGGAAATGTATGTCTTCAATTGGTTGCCATAACCTTGTGGCGGCTATAGCATCTGTATGAGCTGATTCGTCCGCCAACATCCTTTATATTTTGCTTTAAGGGATTTCTGTAATGCCTTGTCCCTGCATTTTCCCAATGCCAAATATCATTATCTTATAAATTTTTCTTTGCATACGTAAATACACATTTACAGCCCATAAAGCGCAGCAAACAGTAAGTTTTGTAGATGTAATTGTTTTTTGGCAAAAGCTTGTGGATTCTACTCACTCCAAATGCGACAACTTGGCTTATTTATGTACCCA
The DNA here is from genome assembly GCA_930367215.1 of Pollenia angustigena. Classification (NCBI taxonomy): domain Eukaryota; kingdom Metazoa; phylum Arthropoda; class Insecta; order Diptera; family Polleniidae; genus Pollenia; species Pollenia angustigena. Next base: position 35,615,955 of record OV884059.1, read on the forward strand.
TGAACCAGAAATGGGCTTCATCGAAAAATAAAATTTTGAGTGGAAATTCAAAATCAATTTGTGCTTCAGCCCATTCGCCGAATTATTTTGATAAAAAACTTCAACATTTTACGCGTTGCTCGATCATATAATAAGTCATAATTCGATTCATAATGAAATGTCAAAGCTAACTAAACAAAAAGAAACTATCAGCTGTAAAATGGATGATCAAATAATGCAGTGATGCCAACTCAAAGTTGTAATACTCTAAAAAAAAACACCCTTTACAACAAATAGTTACAAAAAAATCAACGGTTGAAAGTTGTTCACATAAAAGAGATACACAGGTTGTGTTCACTCTTTAGAAGCTCATGTGTAAAAATGTTGTTGTTCACTATTCTGGATGTTTATATAACTTATTCATATAACCGAACGTCTACTGTATGTAATTTAAGTTTAATTTACTATATATACGTTATTTATTATAATCGTTTATTAGCTGCAATAAATTGAGGCTTAACTAGTACCTACATACATATAAGTTAACACAAGCACCGCATAAAACGATTACCACTAATTTAGTCAAATGACTTCATTCCTTGCCAGCCCTGATTTGTTTAAAACACATCTCCTATGTCTCTGTGGAAGCAGACATATGAGATGTAAACTCTTCTATGCTTATTTCTTAAGCTGAAGGTCCACAGCATGCGTTTATGCGTCTGTCCTTTTTATGCATTTGACAAAACAGTTGAATTAGTGTAATGGTATATGACAAGTTACACAACAAAATGCAGAAAATGCATAGACGCATCAACGCATGAAAGTAGGTTTACTTTCTACTTTTGTATCCGTCGCATGTGTGGTGAAAAAAAGTCAGCTGTTATTGATGGCCATGGATGACAAATCATATTTTATTTTCAATGTTATCGATAAATATGTTTGTGTGGTGGATTACTTTTTACCAGAGTATGAAAACAAACAAAACATTTCGCAAACGTTTGCAAAATGTACAAAACTATTCAAAATTCTTAAATTGTATTGTACATAATAGAGTTGGGTAGTTCATGAACGAACTAGTTCAATTGAACTAGTCAGTCAGATGAACGTTGAACTGTCATTCAGTCTGACAGTTCCTTTTAGTTCAACAGTTCACTTTTCGTCACTTTGTCTTTTGCGTCAGCAGTCTTTTGATAGGGTTCATTTAGTTCAATTCATTTAGTTCAATTCATTTAGTTCAGAGGTTCATTTACTTCAGTTGCTAGTCCACTTGATTTCTTATTCTTTACCGCACTGATTGAAAAGAAACAACAATAGTATTAGTGTCTCTATGTTTAACATTATATTGTTTCTTTTACTCATTGCCAGATAACTTTAAACATTTTCATAATAAAATCAAGGCTGCCATACTTAGAGATGTCTAGCTGCGATTTTTTCGGCAATTTATAAAATATTTTTTATTATTAATAAAGGGTCACATAGACACATACTTATCATGCTCATGCAATCAGCATGTGTTTGTAAATTTGAAATTTTTATATATGTATGCGTCACACAGAGAATGCAGTATGAAAAACCAAAATAGGTTTGATTTCAAAATGAACTCATACTGCTGACAGTTGTTCAATGAACAATAAAATAAATTATTAATTTTATGATATATTCACCCTTATCGTGTTTGGCGTATTCAAAATACGTCTACGACTGTTTGGTAATAGAATAAAGGAAATAAGTTCACGTTCTCTTTAATCTATTACCAAACAGTCGTAGGCGTATTTAAAATACGCCAAACACGATAAGGGTAATTTTTCTTTCAATTTAAATTAAAACAAATTTAAAATAGTTTCTGAGAAAAAACGTGTGAAGAAAGTAGGGGTTCTCTTGAATTTCACGAAATGACATTTATTTTAAAATGATGATTGATAGGTGTGTAGTAAAATATCAATCACACACGTATACGAAGGATTCATCGGCAGTAGTTGTCAACAGTATGTGTCTATAGGCCTCTTAAGATTTCCGTAGGACATGCTGAAATTTATTGTTGAGGTGATTTTGTCGGCATTAACATAGCGTTTTCACCTGAAAATTTTTTGTCATACCAAATGTCAAACTCTATATAAAAAAACTCGAAACTTTCTGTCAGCGTTTTTTTTAATATGAAGTTTGACGTTTGGAATGACAACAATTTGTCAGGTGAAGACGGTTTGTAAGATAAGTCATGAATTTGTCAACGCAAATATTTTGGGAGTAAAAATTTATATTGTGCATTATTTGTCAGTGCTTTATAAACAAATGTCTCTATTGTGAATAAATTGTCAGTGCTTGTATTCTGAAAGAAAAATATACAAAATAAAACACTAATAATTATATGATAAAATAAATAATGAATAATGTTTATCTTAATTTTTCTTATTAATACTCCTTCAATAAAAGAAAAAAGTAATTTAATTGAGCCCTACCTTAAAATACAAATTAAAACTTACATGTTCCCTACATGTTTTTAGTATGGGAATTCGTTCCCATAAAATTTGTTATAGGAATCATTCACAATACAAAAAAAAAAACACACAAATAAAAAAAATATAGGAATATTTTCATGGGAGTAGTTGTTTGAGGTAGGGGTGCTTATTTTGAGCAAAACGAGTCAGAGTGTTTCCATTATGTAATAGTATTTCACTTAAGCGGCTCATACACTTAGAATAAAATTGTTCAATTTTACGTATAGTACAATTATATCGCCAATGTGTATGTGATATTCGAAGGTGGAACAATATATTGGCAACAATCAAAAGACTTGATTTTTATTGCACAACGAAAAGAAAGTGAAGTGTGTTGGCAACATTGTACAATGCTGTTTATATTATTCCTATAGGTTATGTTCGCCTTTTTATTGAATGAAACTATTGTGCGACTTATTGTAAAATATAGGACAAAATGGAAATGATATGGCGAATATCATATACAATAATATTGCAAGTGTATGGGCCGCTTTACATGTTTTGGGCCACAAAACTACATTTGCAGCAAAACAGGTGTTCTGCTACTTGCTACTTGTTTTCCCATACATTTTTCATGTTCGAAAAACTCAAATAAATACTAGTTTTGCTCCAAAAAATGTCGAAAACCATGAAACAACTCAGAGTTTTATTATTGGTGATTAACAATTTCGAAAAAAATTACAGATTTACCAAAATAACAAGACTTATTAAATTATATGTATAATGTGTATTAAAAAACATATAAGAAAATATTTATTATTTTACAAAAATATTTTTTGCTTTCATGTTTGTAAACAACATTAATGCCAAATTGATTTCGAAAACCAAAACCAGTTTTACATAATGGAAGCACTCTGACACGTTTTGCTCAAAACAAGTTGACAACAAGCTGATAGTGGAAACATAGTATTAGAGTCTCAAAATAAATTAATAGCTTATCTAATTTCAGTGTATTTATCAAAAATAATAATTGGAAATTTAGCACGTCGTACGGAAATCTTTTTAATAATAAAAAAAATCGCCATATATTTTATAAATCGCCGAAAAAAATCGCAGTGTAGTCAAAATGTTTGAAAATTGCCACATATGGCGAGACATCTCTTAATATGGCAGCCCTGATTATATTATGAACATGTTTTAGTGATCTGGCAATGAGTAAAAGAAACAAGTATATTATAATAACATAATAACATATAGAAACTAATAATATTGTTGTCTCTTTTCAATCAATTCGGTAAAGAACATGAAAAATACTATGCATTTTGTTTTTGTAAAATGAGTGAATGCCAAATTTATTTGTTGAAAAACAAAGAAAAGGAAATTTTATAAAAAATACACAATTGTGTTTTTGAACTTTATTAAAAATTTATATTTATTACATTATATTTATTATATTTAAATATTTATTAAAAATTTAAATAAGTTTTTTTAAGTATTTAAATTTTTATTAATTTTTTCAAAGCTTGACACACACAAAAATAAACAACAACAGAATAAGAAATCAAAACAAGCAACTGAAGTAAATGAACCTTTAAACTACATACATTAACTGACTTAAATGAACTGACTGACGAAATATACAGCTGGCTCAAAAGACTGACTGACTAAAAGTGAACTACTGAACTGGAAGAACGAACTAGTTCACTTTTTTTAAATGAACTCTATTGAAACGTCACTTAAATGAACGATTAAGCCCAAGACTAGTACACAAAACAAAAACTTTTCAAGTGTCAAAGAGAGAAAACGAAACAATTGGCTTTCCACTCATCTGCATTATTTAATTTACCGTTACAATCGTACATCTGAGTACAAAACAGATAGAGAAACGTTTTGTTTTGAGTAATTGATTTAATTCTTGTTTGGTTTTTGTAGTCGCATAACAAGAGTAAAATCCACAATGCCTTTGATTTGTTACGTTATTATATATATTTGTTTTTTTTAATTACTATGGTAGTCAAAATAAGCATTAATAAAAACAAAAAAACCTAAAAACCTCTCTTTTTATTGCACTTAGAAACAATAGTAGTGAGTAAATCAATTACCAAACGTTTGTCAAACGTTTTTTCTCTGAATGTTTCTATATTGTTCTTACTCTTTTCTTTTCCAGCTGTGTACGTTGATATTAAAGTACAATTTGCGCTTAGGAGCAAAAACAATACAAAACAAAATGGCACAATCATTCTCATTGTTTTGGTTTTGTTTTTGTTTTACTCACTGCAAAGAACAAAACAAAACGAAAGCAAACGTTTCGTTTTGTTTGTTTTCGTACTCTGCTTTTTACTATGTTTTTGCATTAAAAAAGGTTGTTAATAAGAGAAAAAGCTTTCTTAATAAAGATTGTATAAACTTTAAAGAATAAAATACATTAAAATTAATTTTTAGCACAATCAAAATTTGCCATTCTAGTTATCGATTACTTTTATCTTCTGATTGTCATCTTTGTTGTGTTAATTATTTTTTTTAACAAATGCCATGAATTGGAAACTTATTGATACCGTGAAAAATCACGAATATATTTATAATAAAAGCTTACTCCCCTATGAATTCTATTAAATAAATTCTATTAAAATATGAATTACACTCTCCATTTCTTGCAAAATTGTTTTTAATTGTTAAACATATTAGCACAACAGCTGATAAAAACAAAACAAATTTGGCGCATAAAACGCATTGCATATAACTTGAATTTAGAAACGCATAAAATGCACAAAAAGAATCATACGCATCTACGCATGAACGCATGGTGTGGACCTTCAGCTTTACTTTTGTATCCGTCGCATGTGTGGTGAAAAAAAGTCAGCTGTTATTGATGGCAATTCATATTTTATTTTCAATGTTATCGATAATTATGTTTGTTTGGTGGATTACTTTTTACTATGTTTCTGCATTAAAAAAGGGTTTTAAAAAGAGAAAAAGCTTTCGTAATAAAGATTGTAAAAACTTTAATGAATAAAATACATTAAAATAAATTTTTAGCACAATTTAACAAGAACAAAATTTGCCATTCTAGATATCGATTACTTTTATCTTCTGAGTGTCATCTTTGTTGTGTTTATTATTTTTTGTAACAAATGCCATGAATTGGAAACTTATTGATACCGTGAAAAATCACGAATATTTTTATAATAAAAGCTTACTTCCCTATGAATTCTATTAAATAAATTCTATTAAAATATCAATTACACTCTCAATTTCTTGCAAAAATGTTTTTAATTGTTAAACATATTTGCACAACAGCTGATAAAAAAAACAAATTTGGCGCATAAAACGCATTGCATGTAACTTGAATTTAGAAACGCATAAAATGAACAAAAAGTATCATACGCATATACGCATGAACGCATGGTGTGGACCTTCAGCTTTACTTTAAGTAGCAAACGTGGGAATCTGCTGAGTAGGCAGATTCCATGTTCATAAGTTAACATTAAACAAATAGTTTGTAAGTTTTGGAATTAATAAATACAAGCACGTGTATTTTGGAACTTAACGAGTCAAGTCATTTTAGTTTATATATTTATTCATTTATTCATCAGTTAGATAATACAATGTGGGCCATTAAAAATAATATAATATAATGAAATAAACTTTAATTCCCTCTTAAAGTTAATTTAATATGATCTCTAATTTTAGCAAGACAAGTAAAAAAGGAAGCAGCAATTGTAAGTTTTAGTTTTTATATATAATGTTTAATTTTGGATGTGGCTCACTGTACGTGTTTACATAGTGCAGAAAGATATACAGTGATTCAAACGGAAATTCGGAAAAGGCTTTTATTTATTTTTTTTTACATAAAAATTACAATTAATTTTGTTTTTTTAAATTTGTATCTCGTGATATTTTTCCATCTACTTATATATATAAAAATGAAAAATGTTTGTGTGTTTGTTTGTTTGTTTGTATGTTGGCTTATAGACTCCTAAACTACTGAACCGATTTTCCTGAAATTTTTACAGTAGCATCACGTGAGCCCTAAAAATAAAATAGGCTACTTATTTTTTCGATAGGGGCAGGGGAATTGGTACCCCCAATTGGATGCCAATATGAATATCGCATATCTTAAGAGCCGCTTCACGCATTTTGTTGAACTTTTGGTAGTAAAATCTTCTGAGCCCCAAAATTGAAATAAAGCAGCAGCGGGGGAAGTGGTTTCCCCCATAGGACGCCAATGTTTAATATATGATATCTTAAAAACTATTATAGTGAGAAAGTTAACATTTTGTAGAAGTCAATCTAATGGTATACTTCACTTTTGAAAATAAAAATAAAGCGGGTAGGCGCAGGGGGGAAATACCTTCCATAGGATGCATATATTAAATATCTCTCAACCGATAAAGTTGTTAAAGCAGCGTAGCGAAGCGCACCGGGTTAAGCTAGTACCATATATAAAACTTAAGACTATTTCACACTTAAAAAGATTAAACTCATTAAGCGGACAAATTTAAATTTTTAATTCAAACAGAAAATCGGACAAACAAAGTAGGTTTAAGTTTTTGTGCAATTTTCTAACAAAACAAGAAAATAATGATATAGTTTTAATCTATGTGTTCAATTGAATGTGTATACACAAAAAAAAATTAAAATGGCTCCATTGGGAAAGCAAACGACCGTATTATTAGATTGTATGGAGAAGGAAAAACCGTGAGTAATATTGCTGAAATTGGAGCTAAAAGTCGAGCAACAGTTCATAATATTACTAAGAAATACCGAAAAGAAAATTGAGTGGAAAATAAAAGCAAAGAAGGTCAAGGAAAGATTTTCAATGATCACGACGAAAGGCGGATTTTAAATGAAATAAAGAAAAATCCGCCGTCGAGCTACAAAAGTATGTAGAAACTCATATTGGAAAGTCGGTTTCTTTTGAAACTGTAAGAAACACCTTAAGAAAACACGATTTTCATGGTCGTACTTTGAGAAAAAACCGTTTATAAGCCCTAAAAACAAATTAATAAGTTTAAAATTTGCTAAAGAATATGTTGTAAAAAATCAAGATTTTTGGAATACGGTAAAATATATATCTGCAAAATTTACAACAAAAAATACATTCATATACTTTTAATAGGTTCTTTTAAGCGACGAAAGTAAATTCAATATACACGGGTCAGATAGAAGAAAGTTTGGCTGTAGGAAATATCGCCCAAAAAAAAAATGAAAAATCGCCCAAGCGAACATGAAAAATGACCCAAAAAGGTAAATATGAAATTTTGCCCAAAAAAAACGAAAAAGGGCCCAAAAAGAAAATGAAAAATGACACAAAAAACAAAAACGAATTTTTTCCCACAAAAAAAAATTACTCAATTTGCAAAAAATTGTTTATTATTCATATAAATTTAGGTGACATGTCATAACGTCCGCAACTTAACTTATAATCAAAAATGTGTAAATTTTTTTTTAAAATACCGTTAAAATTTCAAGTGATTTTTTTAAAGATACTAATTTAACCATAATATGGTTGTCGGTGACAATGATTTGGTTAAATTAAACATAATATGGATAAAATATTTTTATAGCTTTTACTCCGGGTGTATATATTAAATATATATATCCTAAATAAGGATTTCATCTTCTATGGTATAACAAATACTGACTTCGCTAACTAAAGCTTCTCTGTATAACCGGCCTTCGGCCGGGCGCAAGGATTTTCTCCTCTGTGGTATAACAAAGACCGGCTTCGCTAACTAAAGCTTCTATGTATAGCCGGTTTCGCTAAGTAAAACTGCCTTGTTTCCGAACAAGGCCGAATACGCAGAGAAACTTTAGTTAGCGAAGCCGGTGTTTGTTATACCATAGAGGAAAAAATCCTTGCGCCCGGGCGAAGGCCGGCTATACAGAGAAGCTTTAGTTAGCGAAGCCGGTCTTTGTTATACCAAAGAGGAGAAAATCCTTGCGCCCGGCCGAAGGCCGGCTATACAGAGAAGCTTTAGTTAGCGAAGCCAGTATTTGTTATACCATAAAAGAGAAATTCCTTATTTTCGATATATATATATATTTAATATATACACCCAGAGAAAAAGCTACAAAACCATTTTTAAAAAAATTCTACCCATATTATGTTTAATTTAACCAAATCATTGTCGCCGACAACCATATTATGGTTAAATTAGTTTCTTGAAAAATAGTTTTGTTGTTTGCAACCATAATAAAACATGGTTTTCTCTGCTATGTAAGATTATGGTAGAATTTTAAAAATGGAAAATGGCCCCAAAAAATGGGCTATTTTTCATAAAACATTTAAAAAACGAAAAATCACCCAACAATAACGAAAAATAGCCCAAAAATTTTGGGCCATTTTTCATATGAAATCAGGCCCAATTTTACATGCAATTTTTTTGGGCGATTTTTCATTTTTTTTTTTTGGGCGATTTTTCTTTGGGCGATATTTCCTACAGCCGAAAGTTTTTGTGGAGAAAACCCAATACCGAATTCGAAGTAAAAAATACGAGAGCTACCGTAAAACACGGGGGAGGCTCTGTGATGGTTTGGGGCTGTATGTTTAGTGCTGAGGTAGGAAACTTACAATTAATTGATGAAAAGATGGATAGGTTTGTTTACCCCAACATTTTAAAAAACAACGTTAAACAAAGCGCGGAAGAATTGGGCATAAAAAATTATTTCTCTTTTTATGAAGACAATGACCCAAAAATACATCTGAAGTTTGCAAATTATGGCTCATCCATCACTGCCCCAAAATGCTCAAACCTCCCCCACAATCCCCTGCTCTGAATATAATTGAACACTTATGGGATGAACTAGCGCGTTAGGTTTACAAAAATACTTTTAATAATATAAGTCAATTAAAAACATCCTTACAAACAGAGTGGAGCAACAAACCTGCTGAAGTGTGCGCAAATTTAGTCAATTCTATGCAGAAAAGATTACAAAAAGTCATTGAATCTAAAAGCAATACTACTAAGTATTAAAATGTTAATTATTTACCTATTTTTTAAGTAACGCGCCAGTGCTGTGAAGGGTTAATAGTTTTGTCCGATCTTGCGTTTGAGTTAAAAAAGAGGATTAACTTATAAACTTATAATTGCTCCAACATTGCAAACATTTTCTTTTTAATTATTTAAAAATTACTTTTTTTAATACCAAAAATATACGTTCTTATTAAAAAAAAAAAATATTTTGTTTGTAATGCTTTTAATTTGAACAGTTTAGGTTTGTCCGATTTTGCGTTTGAGTCACCGTATTCAAAAGCTTTCTAAAGACACCAGTATTGGCCAAATACGATCACGTTCAAATAATTAACTTGAATACTTTCAAATATGGCTTCTAGAACTTCAAAGACCTCTATTGTGTTTCTAGAAACCCTGGACAAGAACTCCAAAGAGTCTCCTGCGTACAAATCGATACCTGCGATGTCATTTTTCTTTATGCGATTGTGCACCTTCTTGATGACAAAAAAAAAATGAAATAAATTTTATTAAAGCTCGTTTTAATTTTTACTTTAACATTTTTAGTATCTCTTCAAACTTAAGTAAACTAAAGCGGGTTAAGTCTCTAAAGTCGCTATCGTCGTCTTCCCAAACCAAATCCTTCAACAAATGAGCCTCCAAGTCGTGCTCCATCCTTATAAAATAATAAAAAGGATTATATACATAAAATTATAGATTAGATAAATTAGAATTTGTCAAAATTTTGTTGTTGCTTACTACAGAAATACATATTGCGCTTTAAAATTATCAACGCCACAAGATATGCAGCATTTAAAATTTAAAAATTCGATATACATTTCTATAGAAAACAACAACAAAATTATGAAATATTTTCGATTTTGTTTATGCTTTCAATATAATTTTTGGCGTTGCGTTTGCGTTTTACAAATTTAGGGCCTAAAAAAGTGGCTTTTTGTGCTGCATACGTATACTTACAATCTAAATGCCTGAAGCTAAGGACTTGAAATTTGGACCGGAGGTGGATCCCTCCCCAGATCGATCCACTAAGACGGGATTTTTAAAAATTCGAATGTTTAGGGGGTAAAAAAGGGTAAATTCGGAAACCTTTTTTCTCCAAAACTAAAAGAGATACAAAAAAACTGCAATACATATCGTTGTTCTTTTGAAAAATAAGAGGACAGGTGTGTGGTACTTTTTTGAAATTCGGCTCTTTAGGGTGAAAACGGGTACAACGGAATTTTGGTACGTTTTTTTCAGCCCATCTATCTTTTGATCCAATAAACCTAGAAATAAAGTCTATACCACATTCAAAACTTATCAAAAAAATACGAATGCAAGTTTGGTGCTTTTTCGAAATTTGAACGTTTAAGGGGTGAAATTCGTAACTATTTTTGGTACTTTTTTACATTTTGCAATTTTTGGCACTATGGGGGGAAAATAATAACAAAATGGGAAATACGGAAATTTAATATCTTTCTTCAGCTTTTTGGTTCTTCAACTGGTATTTTTTAATTATCGTTAATATTTGGCCTCAAAACATAAAATTTAACATGCAATGTCCTGAATAAATGCATTATATCTTAGAAACCACAAAAAATTTTGCGAAACAGATTTTGGATTCCAAAAGGGGGTATTCAAAATATATATACCCCATACCTAACTCAATTTCTTAAAAATGCTCAGCAGGTCAAACCAATTCTGAGCTGACGATATGTCTATAACATTAGCCGGTAGGCTAGCTAGAAGTGAGCTAGTCTACCAACCCCGGGGTTGCGGGTTCGATTCCCGCCAGAGACTCTGGTTTCTTTCCTGCTGACAAGCGTCAAGCTTCGCGGGTATTAGCATAGGGAATTAATTGGCCGAATTATAAAGGATTACTTTTGGGACATCGCGAACAAAAATAAGTCCTTTTTCTAGTAGAAAAATAAGTAGTCTTCTTGTTAAGTTCCTATTATTTCACAGCTTATTTTGCAAGCAAAGTGTTTGCTGGGAAGCTAAAGAAAGATACTTTTTCTGCTTAAGTTATCGTTATTTGATGAAACTTTTTTTGACTTACATATGAAAAATGGTTTGCTATTGAAAATAATTTAAGAATTTTAACAAAAAATAACTCATATTATTCTTCTAATGAGATATAAAAGACGAAATTTGGTTAACAAATTTCCCCAGACCATTAACGCGTCTCAGGGCACTTGAACAAGAATTGTAGGAATAAAATTAGCATATTTTGAGAAATACTTTAATAAGAGCTATTTTTAACTAAAATATATCCATATTTATTGGGATATGAGTTTTTGTCTTTGTACGATACCGCTTACCTATAAGCAGGTATGACCAAAAAAGAAAAATTATTTTAACGACAGTTTCAAAACTTCATTTAAAAAATTTTTTTTAACAAATTTCCGAATTTTTTGATCATCACATTGGGATCTATTGAGGATATAAATGCGAATGAAAATATGAAAAATTTATATCAATACCTCTCAATACCTGCGATTTAAATTTTGCGATTTTCGGGAAAAATTTATTTTTTTCCATATTTTGACGAATGAGCCAAATTTCCTTACTGTTATGATTTTATATTAAACTTAGTCAGAACATTATAGTCAACATAATTCTAAATAAAAAGGTTTTACTATAATCGGAAATCATTAAACCTGTTTTTTTTTTTAACTTTAAGTAAAGATCGCAAAAATCTGATGAAATGGAGAAATTCTTAAAAAAGTATAATCTAGTCTCTGGGTTAAAAATTTTTTGGCCTGTTTTTTCTTTAAGAAATTTAAAATGATTTGATCGTGAAAAATAAAGTTTAAATCATTTAATTATAACTTTAGTCGGAATTTATGCAACAAAAAACTAAAACTTGTTATGTATTAGCATTGTGGATATTTTTAAATATAAATTATTATTAGAAAATTCTCAATAACCGTAAAATATATGCGAATTAATTGCTACTTATCTTATATAGAAGCTGATGATGATCACATTTTTGGCATAAAAAAACAAATTTTAATTATTTTTTGCAAAATCATTATAAGCCATATGTATGTATGTGTAATTATGTATAATTTTTCAAAAATACTCGTGTGTACAAATATTTCTAGTCTGTTTTATTTCACACTAACTGTTAAAACCTACATACTGGTAAAATATATATACATATATTTGCTGGGACATTTTTACACCCTTCTCCGAATGTAAAAGGGTATGTATCGGGTTATAAAACAAGAACTTTGTTTTCTAAAGCAAAATAAAACAAAAAATTGAAGATGATTAAAATTTTTATTGTATTACGAAGAGAAAAGTTCGACAGTTATGAATGAAAAATGTTGTCTGGCATATGTAGACCACGAGCACCCTGACAGATGTCGATTCTTTTATGAAAGTTTTTAATCAATTTTTGGCTCAATTACGGGCCTGGTTCGTTAAACACATCATTAAATCAAAAAAATTTGTAATCAGGCCTTTAAAAAGGCCTGAAGTAAGATGGTCTTCTGAGTTTTGCCGCTGGGAATTAAGCTTAAGTTGAATATGTATAGTACCCTGAAAAAAAAATTGAACCACCTGATCCATTTTGATAAAATGGACTACTCCATGGACTGGACATGTCTTCGTTTTTTAACGACATGCTTTCGTTTTTAAACGACTTCAAAACTTATCCTCTTGAGTGTACTATGGAGTAGTTTTAAAACTACTCCTTAGTGGTCCAAATGTGGGCTATATGGTCCTCTCCTAGGACATCGTTATGTTAAATAGACCAGGTTTTTTCCATACGTTTGGGTTACTTTTGGACTAGTCCTGGTCCCTTGTGGATAACTCTTTACACGCGTGTTTGGATTGGTCCTATTATTTGCAGGGTATACGCTTGTAACGAATCCCACCTTACGGCCTTGTTCCCTTGGAAATATTAGCCATCCTATGTGCCAACCGTGCTCAGTCCTGGGTCTGGTTCTTTTTCCAAGAGAACCAAATAAAGGATCGTAACATAAAAGTAAAATTTTTAGAGGATAGCCATTGTCAAAATAATAATTTAAGAAACTATACATAAACTCTTCAAGATCTGCCTTACCGATTCAATTTGTTTTTGCAATGTTTAATGATGCTTGACATATTGAAATATCATCATCATATATTTTGGTTGTGACCTATTTCCGTTCCATACCTTTCATGAAATTTATAAACTAATTAACTTAATTTTTCATTGTTAAGTTATCAGCCCAATCATGAATATTCTCTCGGAATTTATTTCTCACGGAAAACAATTTTCTCGAGAAAAAATTCCTCCTATCATAAACTTAAAGGGAACAAAAACATGAATAAGTGGCAACATCGAATTTCGAAGACAGCTGTTTTTTTTATTATTTACATTGTATTTTTCTTTGCGCGGGTTTAAGAAATATTTAAAGTTTTGTGTAAATAATAAAATAAATTTAATATTAAGAAAAAAAATGCATACCATAGCTTTCCAATTAGTTGCGGAGGGTATTTCAGTAGAGGAAATGGGTATTCGCGCTGCAGAAGTGCGTCAAGATAGCCAGAGAATTATTAGAAGACAGCTGCGGGATGCATCGAATCCACTAGAGCTGCCGCAGGCATTGTAAGTACTAATATATCATACATAAGAATCATTTTAATGGATTGAAATTTTTCAATTAGGTTTCAGAAGTATTACAGAGTTAACAAACCGGCATTTCAGTATTTATAAGACGTCTTAATACTGCACACACAACAGACAAAAAAGCAATTTGCTGTTTCACCAGTTGTAAAGTTAAGTGTGTGCTTACGTTTCTTCGCCGAAGGTGGGTATCAAACGGGAGTTAGTAAAGACTCCGATGTGTCGATAGCTCAGTCGACATTTTGTAAAGTCCTAGCAAAAGTGGTTGATGTCTTTCTAAATCATCTCTGCCCGTCATGGATCAAAGTACCAGCATCGGCGGACGAAAAGAGACAGATTGCGTTGGAATTTTACAGGAAATATAAAATTCCAGGTGTTGTCGGCTGCATTGATGGGAATCATCTCCAAATTATAGCTCCAACGGACAATAAACATCTTTTTTATAACCGTAAGGGAAAGTTTAGCCTTAATGTGATGTTGGTAAGTAGCTTGTTTCATACCATATATCACTTTAACAAAACAAGTTCAAAAAACTATATATTCTATCTAGCTTTGTGACCACGATCTGAAAATTCGTTACGTGGACTCGTCGCACCCTGGTGCATGCCACGATTCGTTTGTGTGGAACACAAGCGACCTAAGAATCCACTTGGAGCAAAAATATCTGCAAGGTGAAAACAACTTTTGGCTGTTAGGTAAGCTTTTTTTTATTAATTGTATACCTAATACACTGCTTGAATTTGACACTTTTTTTCTGTCAAGCGTTGCACCTGGCGACAGAGTTAGAAAAAAAAAAACAGTAAATTACGGCAAGTTAGTATACCGTACCAAATTTTACCATGAACACTACACACACACATTCTATACAAGCAAGTATGTTTTCATAAAATGTTTAGGACAAGTTTGAAAGTTTTTCATCTAGCATAGTGATATTAATACATATTTATGTTTTTACCAAATAGGAGATGCTGGTTATCCACTAGAGCCATGGCTGTTAACCCCACACCGGGTTCCTGAAGACGGTTCTCTGGAAATGAAATTTAATGAGGTACACTCAAAATGCCGCAACATAATAGAGCGCACTAACGGAGTACTTAAGAACCGGTGGAGGTGCCTTCTTGGTGCAAGAGAATTGCATTATTCTCCTGAAAAGGCAGCCAAGATTGTGAATGTTTGCTGTGCTCTGCATAACTTATGTATACACTTCAACGTAAAGGATATACCTAGCGATATAATGGTGGTAAGCATGCCTGAGGATGACATAGTGCAGCCAGTTTCAAGCCAATACCAATCCGCAGCTCAATCCATTAGAAACAATATTGCAAGAACTCTTCATTAATTTCTAATCGGGCACAAATGTAATGATCGTTTCATTTCGTATTGTTTTTATATCAAGAAACAAAATAAATGAAATATGTAATTTTATTTATACATACTTATATACATAGGTGTATACATAAGTATGTAGTGTCGTAGTCGTATTGGTAAACTTAAGTTTTTAATAATTCATTTATCTTTATATTAAATGTACCTGAATAATCTACTTATACATATATTTATGTACATTCTTATCTTTAAATAAAAACATTTAAATAAATTTGTTTTTGGAATTAAATTTTTTTATTTATTATTATTTTAACAGTAACTTAAAAATAAAAAAAAAAAAAAATCACATTGCAATTCAAGGCA
This sequence comes from Pollenia angustigena, assembly GCA_930367215.1. Lineage (NCBI taxonomy): Eukaryota > Metazoa > Arthropoda > Insecta > Diptera > Polleniidae > Pollenia > Pollenia angustigena. The sequence continues at coordinate 35,631,629 of OV884059.1, forward strand.
CAATAAAAAACTTAAGGAACTTATAAATAAAAGTCTTTTTGGTTAAAGTTTTGTACATAAAAAATATAAATTGAAAATCAATTTAAGCTTAAGCCTATGTTTGCGTTAGTTAACTTAAAACGAAATTAAGTTTATTTTTCAAACATTTTACTTTCGATTAACTACGAAAATGATAGATTGGTACTATAATTTCCGTTTTGATATGGGATAAATGATCATTTCAAGCAGAGCTGTAAATGAATCATTCATTTTTAAATTTTAATTCGTTACGAATAAGCTAAATTTTTAATTAATTCTTTTCACATAAAAAATTAAATTGAATTAAATTAGAATCAATTCAAACGAATAAGGCAGAAATGAATATCAATTCGTTTCCAATTAATTAACAAATTCATTTGAATTGGAAACGTATTAAAAGTCATTTCTGCCTAATTGGTTTAAATTGATTCAAATTTAATTCAATTCACTTTTTTGTGTGAAAAGAATTAATTAAAAATTTAGCTTATTCGTAACGAATTAAAATTTAAAAATGAATGATTCATTTACAGCTCTGCTTGAAATGATCATTTATCCCATATCAAAACGGAAATTATAGTACCAATCTATCATTTTCGTAGTTAATCGAAAGTAAAATGTTTGAAAAATAAACTTAATTTTGTTTTAAGTAAACTAACGCAAACATATACATATACGTTTACTAATTTGTATATTCCTGCATTTGAATTTGTAGTCTATTTTTATCTAACTTATACTCAACTTCTTAACTTTTCCATGAACGCATTGTGGCGCCGCATTTCTGCAATTTTTTCACGTTTCATTTTTTCCATTTCTTGAAAATGCTTTTTATTTTGGTCGTTAAGCCTATCCAGGGATCTGTATATTTTTCTTGCGGTCAATTCCTGCTCCTTTTGATTAGCAAAAACTTCTTTTATACACGTCAATAACTCCCTTTGTATTTCGAGTTCAGCTTCCAATACATTCACTGAACTTTTAGTTAAATCTTTTTGGTCGGCCATCTCTTGGCAAACTGTTTTCTTTATAGGGGCTGCCACTGATATTTTTGAATATTTTAAAGGTGTTGGTTCTTTATTTTCGTCTGAATTCTCTAATATATCAGGTAAATCATCCAAAGAAACAAAATCTGAAGTTTGTGGTACTGGAACTTCTTTATGTGGAGAGCTGAGGCCTATAGGTTTTACTGGCACACCTTCAACAGAAGCTTTCATCCCTATTAAGTTATATATAGCTTCTTCTATGGGAGAAAACTTCTGTTCTTTGCAAGGACCACCTCCAGTGCATTTCTTTTCCCTTAAGTTTTGTGAAGCTTTCTGACGCACGTATTTTTTTTGATCAGCCCACACCTGCATACATACACAACAGTTTTAAATCTCTGTCTCATTACTTAATAAACAAACTAACCTTTTTCCATTCAGCAATGCACTTGATTGGAGGACCCATTGCATTGAGTTCATCCTTAGCTTTGCTCCAAAATCGACCGAGTATTTCCTTGCCTCCTTTAAAAAATCCACACGCAATGTCTGGGTTGGCTTCAATTAAACATAGCAAATGTTGGCTTTGTTGCTTATTTGTACTTTTCGACCTAGCAAGAGTAATTTTTAGTTATTTTATTTAAATGTCAATAAAAAATACTTACATATTTTTACAAGCTCCCTTTAATATTGAGGATGAAAATTTTTTTGCGGAAAATTAAAGAACATATGTTTTTAGAATAAGTATATTTTTCCCGCCGAATATTTTTTCCCTTTCGTAGTTGATAAAACAGGGACGGTAAAACTAAATTTTTTACGGAATATTTGATTAAAATAGGAGTAAAGGGAAAAGTGAGAAATTTCATGAGGAAATTTCATTTATGATTGGGCTGTATATTTATTAATAAACAATTTTAACAACAACCATAAGGGTACTAAAAGAAGTATTAACGTTGAAATTATGTTGTAAGTAATTATTATAAATATTGTAAACTATCACCCCTATCGTGAAAAATTTTTCATTCGTAATTTTTCCCCTTTTCACATATTTGCGATCATGAACAACTCCCATGAAAAAATGTAATTCACGTAAAAAATGTTAACGGGAAAAATTTCCCCTTATCGTGAAAAATTTTTTCCCTCGTAAATTGTTCACATTTCCCTTAGATTTGCTCACTTTATTTTTGCTAGGGAACAGAACATGTATGTAAGTAGCTCCTCCTATAAATCTAATATTAAGGGTTAATAAAGTTAAAAAGGCACAAACCGATATATGGCTCAACAAAATGCAAAGCAACAGGTAGATTGCTTGCGAATTTGTGAAACTTTCGTTTGACCTGGTAACAGAATTTTGGAAAATTTTTTACTACATTAAATTTTAAAAGTGCAAAAAACTAACGTTGTAATCAAACTATCCCTCCAATACTAAATATTTTGCTTTATTATTTTAACTTTTCTTTAAAATATATACTTGAATATTTTTGAACAAAAATTTCATTGATTTTTAATTTTTTTAATCTTTCTTCTTTTTTTACATTCACTGCAACTGATAGCGTGAACAATTTTTCACATGAGATTCACGATTGCTTTTTTCCCTTCGAGGGGAATGAAAATTTCATGGTAATAAAAATTCCACTTGTTATTCACGATAGGGGTGTATATGTAAATTGGGGTATTCTATTTTTTAAATATAATAAATCATTAATATATATGAGTGAAATTATTGTCAATAGTCTACGATTTTATATCTGATAACAAATATTTCAAACTCACCATAATTTGGATCCATCGATGACTGCAGGCCTGAAGTCAAAATCTTGGAAATCGTGGTTTTTCTAATTGCAAAGACTTACAATAAATTTAAAAACATCAATTTCAAAGTGTAATAATAAAATTTAGCAAGGTATAGTAATTCGAAAAAAACCAGTATTCTTATTAGATCTTGCAAATATTCAATTGCTGAGTTTATGATCCTTATCCTTTTTTTTTTTTCTTCTAAATTTGAATATCAAAGTTTTTGGTTATCGCCAAAATTTATTAAAATTTACAACTCCATCGCTTTGTGCCTGTTTCAAATTGCAGACAACATATATTGGTTACTGCCCTCCGAAATAATACAGCCTTTCGAACTTTCGGAATCACTATCTCGCATAAGCCAAAAGATGTTGCAAAAATTTTTTTTCCTTTTTTTTTAAAGTTTCAAAACCACACAACTTTAGTAATTTTCGTTCGGTCTCAAATTTCAGTTTATTAAAATCTCAACAAAAAAAATATTATTTTCTCTTTTTTTTTATTTTTCAATCAATGTACTCTCTACGGATCTCTATTTTTTTCAAATTCAAAAATTTTTCTGACAAAACTTTTTCTTTTAAATTCCATATTACTACGATTTCTTTTTTTTTTTTTTTATTTCATAAAAAATATTAATAAATCTTCCTCATACGCTGCCAATGTGTATTTGTATATTCATTATTCTTTTTGAAAGTACAGGCACCCTACAAACATTTTTGAAATTTTTTGGAAAAAGAATCGCTAACCATCGCCTACGCCTTACAACTAGGCGATGAATCAGTGTTTTTTTATAACTTTCGATAGAATTTTTTTTTTGTCTTGTTGTTTTTTAAGGTAAGGGAAAATAAATATTTGGTTTCAAGGGCAATTAGCAAAATTGCCATTTCAGTTGAGCAAGTGATTTGTGAAAGGTGTGTTATTGTAATTCATTTAAATAATATTAAAAATATCATAATTAACAGAAGAAAAAGTTTAATATTTTAATAGTAGTGATCAGTGAAAGGTGTGGTGTTTAAAGGTCATAAGTTAAAAAAAATGTTGTCTAACAAAGCACTGCGGTTGAAAAGTAAAAGAGAAGCCTCTAAAATAATAGCAAGAAATTTTAATTTATATGCAGTTGAAAATATTATTGCGGAAAAAAGTTAATATTTCAGAAAATAGTTGTCCCCAAAATGCGAATGTAAATATGCTCGATTGTGACATAAATATGGTTCAAGAAAATGTGGTTTTAAATGCGGAAAGTTCAGAAAGTGGGTTTGATTGTAACGTAAATGCAGAGATATCAAATATTAATATTAGCCTTTTATCTGATTTAAATAAATTAAAAAATATAGTGTCTAGCTGGGCTATAAAGCACAACATGCTACATATTTTAATAGAATGCAACATAAGTGTTCCTAAAGACGTGAGAACGTTAAAACGAACGCCAAAAGATGTTGTTGCCCGACCAATGGGGCTGGTCAGTATTTTCATTGTGGCATCGCAGGCGCTCTTACAGATTTTTTACGTGCAAGTAATTTTAACTTGGAAACAATTGCACTGGATTTCAATGTTGACGGCTTGCATTTGTTTAAAAGTTCCAGCAAACAAGTGTGGCCGATTTTGTGCATTGTTATTAACACTTCTGATGTCCTATTTTATAAAAAACTCGGGAAAATCGGTTCAGATACAAAAAAGTTATGACCAAAATTAAAATTTTTTTTTTAAATACCCAACTTTCGGGAACCATAGATCTCCCCGAGTCCAAGTTTTATAACCCAACTAACTTCTTCTTAAACACGTCGGTATATAAATCTGTCAAATCGGTTAAAAAATGGCTGAGTTATAAACAAAATACTGAAATCCCAAAAATTACTCTTTTTATACCCTTCACCTCAGGTGGAAAGGGTATATATAAGTTTGTCATAACGTTTGTAATTTCCACAATATTGATTTTAGACCCCATAAAGTATATATATTATGGGACCTTATGAGGAGAGAACTTGATTTAACCATGTTTACAAAATATTTAGTAAATGCAGGGTCATTAAGTCAATGAAGTGTACGCCAACTGAAATTATTTTAATAAACGTTGTTCGTTAATGTTATGAACACTTTTTGGTTCAGTGTAGCAAAGTATTATTGTTAGTTTATATTTAATTCATATATAAATAATAAATAAATAATGAAAAAGAAAAAAAATGTTTATATAACATCTGTACATACATATTTATAAGTTATTATATAAGTATGTTTATATTTATATTTTATTGGTTATTAAGGTAAATGAACGGAAGTATGCTTTTGTATCAAATTAACAAAAGTACCGCTACTGAAAACTCTGATTCATATGTTAATGTTGTTTTTTTTTTAAGCAAAACCTATGAAATGTAAAAGAACATTTTTAGTTTTTTATTGAAATACATTGGTACAAACATGTTTATGTAAATTTATTGTTAGACAAATTTATTATGTATATTAATTCATTTTAATTAATAATTTTGTTTAACATAAAAACTTGTATTTTCTATAAATTTAAATGTGCGGACATAACACGTTTGTATCTACATATCGTTAGCTGAAATGCAACACCTCGAAACTAACAAAAAATACGAAATCAGTTTTTTGATTCATTATGATGCATATCAACATCTTTCATGCCTTCTCCAATTTTTAATCTCAGATAAAGAAAATTCAAAAATGTATAAGCGAAAATCGAAAAAACGAAACTTAAAGTGCAAGTAGGGATTCCAATACCGTTACCGTCGGTATTTTCGGTATTATCGGTTTTTTTGGTATTATTTACGGAATAAAAATATCTAAATACAAAGCACCAAGAATTAAACAATTTTCCAATTATAAAGGGTGGTTCAATTTTAAAAACCGTAATACGTACTTAATTTTAAAGCCCTATTTCGCTACTCGATTTTTGTCGGTATTACCGGTATTTCGGTATCGGCAACACCGGTATTGGAATCCCTAAGTGCAAGTACTATTTAAACCAAATGCACGTAGGCACTTATTTATTTTCATGAAATCTTATGGCGTTTTCTTTTCTGAGAAAAATTTTGCATTAATGTTACATGTTCATCATTTTTGTGTTCGTTTGTACAAAAATTACAACTCTGGGAAAAATGTTTAAGTTCTTTTGTGAATAGGTTGATGAAAAACATGCAACATGTTGCATATTTTACCCTTACTTTAATGGCGATTTCTTTTCTGAGAAATATGTTGCATTAATGTTACATGTTCTACAATTTTGTGTTCGTTTGTACAAAAAATACAACTGTGGGAAAAATATTCAAGTTCTTTTGTGAATATGTTGATGAAAAACATGCAAGACATGTTGCATATTTTACCCTTACTTTAACTAACCCTGCCTTTACACATGCAAATAATTACTTGCAAGTAGTATATACCTATTATCAACGAAAAAGTCGAAGAAAAAGCCGAAAGTCTTGCAAGTAGCTTGAGTGTTTACACAGTCAGTTGTAAGTTAATTTTTCGGTCCATCTTGATGAAAAAATTATGTTTATTTTATAAAATTTCTGACTCCAGTATTGCCGTAGTGGCGATTTCATAATATTACTAAGAAAATATATTCATTAACAATTTTTTTTTTCAAAATGCTTGAAAATTATGATAAAACTACCATTGAGATGGGTTTTTGTATACATAGTTGTTCTCTTTTTTACGTGTTATTTTTTATAAATACACAATAAATCCGCTATAAACATAACTTTTATATTACTTAGTACTAGCAAATTGATACAAAAGTCATCCATGGTAACACTGTTTCTTCATTTGTCATTTTACTTGCTGCAAGTGTCAAAAATTTACTTGCAAGCAAATTCTCTTGCAAGTTGGGCTGCAAGTACGAAAAATGTGTGAGTGTATTGAGTTTTTCGAACTTTCACTTGCAAGTGTAAACCCTAGGTAAAGGTGTTCAAACTATCCTGTTTTACAACTTTGGTACTTAATTCTTTATTTGTAAAACCAATGTTTTATTTTGTTTGTCATAATTCATACCGCTCATAATTTTGTAAAATAATAGCTTTAAAACAAAATATAAATATATTTACACATTAAAATCAAAAAATTCTATTTATTTTATAATCGTTTTTATTTTGCTAAGCCATTAGTGGTCTCAATATTTGTTTCCAAGCCATAAAAGCGTGCAAAAACCGCTCAAATAGCTTTAAAAATCGCTCATGGAGTACATTAATGATGAAAGTGTAATAGTTGTTAATAAAAGCAGCTAATTGTGTTCTTTTGAAATTGCACATCATGTAACACTTCAAGTGATTATAGGTAACATTAGAAAATGTTACATGTGTATACTGTAACATATTTTTCTCAGAAAAGAAATCGTCATAACTTAAGGTGCTCATACTGCCCTTTTCTACAACTTTGGTGCTTACTACTTTGTTTGTACAACAAATGTTTTATTTTGTTTGTCATAATTCATACCGCTCATAGTTTTGTAAAAAATTGTTTTAAAAAAAATATAAAAATATTTACAAATTAACATCAAAAAAAGTCTATTTATATTATAATCGTTTTAATTTGTATAAGCCATTAGTGATGTTAATATTTGTTTCCAACCCGTAATAGCGTGCAGAAACCACTTAAATAGCTTTAAAAATCGCTCATTAAGTAAATTAATGATGAAAGTGTAATAGTTGTATATAAAAGCACTAATTGTGTTCTATTGAAATTGCACAACATGTAACACTTCGAGTGATTATAGGCAACATTAGAAAATGTTACATGTATATACTATAACATATTTTTTCAGAAAAGAAATCGCTATAAATAATTCATAGTTGGTTTGAATTTTTATACAAAGTGCATTTTTCATCATTAAGTTTTGTAAACAATTCTTTTTCTATCGGTAAAAAGGTTGGAGGTCCCATTGTCAATATGATTTGTGGAATAATTTATTTTAAAATGTAACAGATGAGTATAAGAAACTTCCGCAAAGAACTGGAAAAAATTAACAGCTTTTAAACTTTAAAAGTGACATTTAAAAAAGAATAAGAGTTTAAAGCAAGAAATGGCAATACCTACATGCCCTCAAACCATTTCTTTCACCGGTTACGTTTTTTTGTTACAGAAAGTATGAGTTCGAAAGAACTTTACTAATAAATATAACACTTTCAAACATTAACAAATTAATATTTTTATTCCAGAAATGAATAAATCATTCTATATATAGCAAATATGCGACATTGGAATACCAAAATTTGCATTATTTTTCAATATATAACAAAATTTTGTTTCTGCTTTTCAATATTAAAAATGTTAGTTACGTCGTTTTCTATTTCAGCTAACTAAATAAAAATTAATATTAACGTTTTTGTTTTGTGTGTTTGTAGATCTTTTCACTTGCTGAATGTGTTGTGTTTATATTTTCGGCGACAATTACAGTGACAAAAATTGGTTTACATGCAAAACAAAGTTTTTAATTTCATATTTTTATACCATACATACATACTAAGTTTGCCATTTCGTGTAAAACATTTTAAATATTTATTTAAGACCCCAGAAATGTATATTCTGGGTTCTTGAGTAATTCCAAGTCGATTTAGCCATGTCCGTCAGTCCGACTAAGAACAACAGAACAATTTTGGGGTCAAATTGTTTCTAGTTATACTAAGCAATTTGGAATAGAAAACTAGCAAAATCGTGGTACATCCAGCGAGTTCAAAATATCCGTTGGGTAGCTGGTCGGTTCATTTTCTTCGGCCACGCAGTCAACAGATTTGTACGTATGCAGTTGTCCTGCGATTTGACTTTGAATAATTAAGTTTAAGCTATCGGCGTCCTTATTCTTCTTATGCCGGGGAACACGTTGCTGATGAGTTCCTCCTTGGACGATGTGAATTCACAAAAATTTTCAGGGAACGATATCAATCCATTCGAAACATCAACAGGAATTTGGCCGTTGCCAAGCTCCAGCAGTTGTCTCGAGAATTCAGCAGCCGATGGGTCGTTCTCATGTTTGTGGTCAATTGCAACTTCTGGGCATGCCTCCACAAAGATGACGATTTCAGGCACTAGTTAAGTTCATCCGCAGCAGAAGATTTGGGAGGACGGGAAGTGTTTGACGAAAATCTCCGGAGAGCAATATCAAAGCCCCACCAAATCGTCATAAGTATTAAAAATTCTATATTTTTTGGTTTTGTATGATTTTATACTTAATATTTTTTTATGTTTTAATAGAGTGATCAATCTGTGTTGATAAAAAAAAAAGATTTTTTATATGACGATTTTTTACGGGTTTTTTTTGAAAACTAATGACGATTATGACATTTTTTTTTTTTAAACTTTGACGATAATTCGAAAAAAACTTCTAGCATCACTGCTCATATGCCCGATATAATTTTTAAATGTTTATGCCATGAAATGATCGTTTGAATAAAAACCTGTTTGATTAAAATTTAATTTTTGTCAAATAGAATGTGGGAATTATTTATCTTTTTATAAAACATAAACTCGAATACAAGTCGCAAATTTTTAAGTTTTTAAGTTTGTTTAGTTCATATAAAACACGTTTAGATGGACTTGCACTGCAACATTCACGTTTGACATATTTTAAAAAGTGAACTGTCTTAACTACTGTCTGGACGCCTACGCCACGAAGACAGTTAGGCCCTAAATTTGTAAAACGCAAACGCAACGCCAACAATTATATTGAAAGCAAAAACAAAATCGAAAATATTTCATAATTTTGTTGTTGTTTTCTATAGAAATGTATATTAAATTTTAAACGCTGCATATCTTGTGGCGTTGATAATTTTAAAACGCAATATGTATTTCTGTAGAAAGCAACAACAAAATTTTGACAAATTTTTGACATTATTTTTGCTTTCAATGTTATTCTTGACATTGCGTTTGCGTTTTACAAATTTAGGGCCTTAGTGTTTTTGGAAAATAATATGTATTTTCTTATACCGTGTTCAGATATGCACCTTAATTGAGTTTTACGCAATAAATGCCATTATTGAGCTCATTTATCCATACAAAATTGCAATTTAGTTATTGTTCAATTAATACGAAATTGTTATAAATATTGAGTAAAATTATAATGCAACACTGCAGTGCACTGTCACAAATGTGTTTAGTGAGTAAAACCCAACTCACTAAACAAAGTGTTTTGACATTTTTACCAACAACAACAAAAACAAAGTTCCATTCATTAGGTCTGCGCAAAAGCCAGATGTTTATTTTGTTTTTCTTTAAAGATGTTAAATGTTGTTTACATTTTGCTAAGTTAATTGCCAATTGCTAATTAAGTAAGCTAAATTGTGTATGTGTGAACAGAAAGATAATTATGTCAATAAACCGAATATAAAACTCAATTAAAAAGGTATATCTGAACACGGTATTACTGTCTTGCCAGTACTGTCAAATGTAAACGCTGTGTAAAATAAGCGCATTGAATATAACTGCCCGTCTACAACTGACTTGATTTGCTGTTATAACTTGAAGTTATAAAAGCGTTGTTATAACATTTGCATTAACAACCGTGTTATAACATGAGAAAACTTCTAACATGATGAGTCTATACCTAACACTAACATCATATTAGTGTTTAATAGTATGTTTCCATTATAAGGAAATCAAGTTGATGTGAGGAAATCATGTCGAAGTGTTTCCATTATGTTTTAAGAGTTTTTGTGTTCGAATTTTCGAAATCAATTTGACGTTTGTGTTGTTTATTTTTGTAAGACAAAAGAAACAAAAATTGGTTTAATAATAATTTGCAATAGCAAAATAAAAAAAAAACCCTTAAAAAAATGGAAAATAGCATTGAGTTTTTATTAAATTATATTCAACACAACAACGGCTTAATAGCAAAAGTATGTAACTACTTTTCAAATGCTACAATTTTGTGTCAACGTCAACGCCAAATATGTCTGCAAAGAATCAGGAGGAATCGTATAAAAAAGTATTTGTTAATTCTGGAGCCTCTCAGCATATCTATTTTAGTGGCCCATAGGTCGCACAAAACGGATTCCTCTCTATTTGACCATATTTTCTTTCTTTTTTGTTTCCTTTTTTCAATAGCCGATGTCATTTTTCAAAAATTTATATATTTTTTAGAAAACCTAAAAGTCAAATTGCTTACAATTTAAATTTATAATAAAAGATTAATTGCAATTTTAGCAATACTTTGTAAATACAAAAAATTTTCTTTTTTAATTTTCTTCTTTCCACTTAACAAAAAACAAATCTTTTTTCAATTTGTCAACAAATAAAATCCGCCATTATTATTCTTACTGAAATGTCACTTTTTCGGATTTGAAACTCACCAATAATGGATTCCCCAGAGTTGCATTTGTAATAATAGCAGCCGCACAGTGTTGCACAGACAAATTTCGACATAATTTGGAGCAAATCAAGTCATTTGAGATAATTTGCTCAATATGAAAAATGTATAGGAAATCATGTCGCAAATTACTTAATTTGGGCCAATCAAATTTTTTGGCCTAAATCATGTTAATGGAAACGTAGTATAAGTTAAGCATTTCATGTCAGTTGTAGACTGCATGTAACGACGAGGCCACACAACAAAAAACGTGTTTGGCACACGGCGAAGTTTTTTGTCAAAACGGCTTGGCACTTAATGTGATCAAAACGGAAGTATAATTAGTAAATATTGTTAACTAAAACATAATTGCCATGTCATTATAAAAATTAATAAATAAAGTTAGTAAAACATATTACATATTTATTTTGAATTTGAATAAAAACAAGTTAAGAAAAAAATTTGAATTAATTTCAACACAATGGTGAAAGCTGGAAGACTGTTTACCGCAATATCTATATCTGCTACTGTTTAAGGCGTTTTTAATTCATTTACCAGAGTTGGCTTTATATGGGGCCTATAGTAAATAATAGGCCAATCATCATGAAATTCAAAAAATTAATCTACGGTATGACAACACTGCCTATACTAAAAGAACACAAACAAACACACATACATGGTACAAACAATTTTGGTGAATATAGGCCCTTATGACGGTTCACAACTCAAATAAGTTGATATGTAATTTTTGTATGATGGTTTACAACTTTGCTATATTGCGGTGAACCAAAACATCAAAAATAATTACAACTCAACTGTGTGTGATTACTAATGATCGATGGAGCCGTATTCTGATTTAAGGGAAATCGAAAAAAGTGGGCGGGCCAATATTTTTTCATTTATTTATTTAATATATATTTAGGTCTATGGATAAATCCTTACAGCCTAATACAAATGAGTATTTAACTTAAGTATAATAAAACGTTTAACAATATTTAAATCTAGAGAAAAATCAATAAATTCAAACATTTCATTAAAGCAACAACACAGTTTTCTAAATGGGTCTGCCATAGCATAGTTAGTTCGGAAAGTTTTTATAAATAAGGGATAATAGTACCGTACCGTACGTTGTGGAATGTTAAATGATAATCTGCTTAATAAAAAATTGGAGCATACTTTTCTATTTATTAAGTTATTTACAAATGAGACATTTAGCATAACTCTGCGACTTTTCAGTATTGGCAAACGTATTAAGGATAATCTTGTAGAATATGAGGGCAGATAATCATATTCTCGGTATCTATCTCTCAGGCAAAAAAGTAAGAATTGTTTCTGAATGGATTCAATATGAACCATATAATGTGGATCCCATACAATCGAACCGTATTCCATGATTGGTCTAACGAGCGATGTGTAAAGTTGTTTAGTGACTAAAGGATCATTAAATTCTTTTGCCGAACGTTAAAAAAAGCCAGAGAACAACGAGACCTGTTGACAGTCATGTTATGTGTTGAATAAAATCCAATTTTATATCCAGTAAAATTCCAAGATCCATAATTGTGTCCACTGTCTCGATTTTATAGTCACCGAGTTTACAGTTATTTATAATACAACATTTTCTAGAAAAGCGCATATGTTTACATTTCATTAGGTTTAATTCCATTAGGTTATGTTTACACCAATTATAAAATGTTTCTAAGTCTTCCTGAAGATAAATGTGTTCTAAAGAGTTCGTGATGTTAAGAATATTTTTACATCGTCCGCGAACATTAGTATATGTGAATGTTTAATAATTTCAGGCATGTCGTTCATAAAGAGCAGAAACAAAAGAGGGCCTTGCGGAACACAGGATTTTACCAATATAGGTTTAGAAGTTGAAAACCTAAATTTTACGCATTGTATTCTGCCGAGAAGATATGATTTTAGCCAGCTTACATAAATTTTGTCGAAACCCATAATATCAATTTTTTTAGGAGAAGGTTGTGATTTACCTTATCAAATGCCTTACTGAAGTCGGTATAAATAACGTCAGTATGTTGGTTTTTGACAAATCCTTCATTTACCAAAGTTGTTAGTTCTAAAATTTTTTTCATAGTTGATGATTCTTTACGAAATCCGTGTTGAAAAGGTGTTAATAACGGTGAAACTTGATATACCAAGGATTCTAAAATACATTTTTCAAAAAGTTTTGGAATTGCGCTAAGTTTGGCTATACCTCTGTAATTAATCATATTTGATTTATTTCCAGATTTGAACAAGGGAATTAGATATGACTCTTTCCATATTTTTGGGAAATAACCATTGTGTATAGAAATATATATTAAAAATAATTGACAACGCCATTGCTAGGGCTTGCATACAATTTATTAAAATACTGCTTGGTATACCATCAGGACCCATTGAGTTTGAATACTTAAAAGATTTTAAACAATTGATAATATTGACTGTGGTTATTGGTGTAAATCAGGGTTTAAAAATTAGTAAATAGTTTTTTTTAAATATTCAAAACTAAAATATTTAAAGGTATTCATATTGCAAAAATATTCTAAATTAACTATTCAAAAATATTTAACCAGTGGCAATTTTATAATATAACAATTTGCAAAATATTAATATTTTCCCCGTATAAATATATTTTCTATAGAAATATTCAAATATTTTTAGTCACCATAAATATTAAATGTTGTGTGTCTTCAATATCAATATATTACTGCCACACATTACAAACTGCCGAAGTATATGCGAAATGTACGAATATAAATAACAACAAAACAAAATATGCCGTCTTGTTAATCATCGACTGCCAAAATATGCGACTATTACACACAAAATATTTAAATATTTCAGGGTGAATAGTAAACATATTATTAGTCGAAAAATAAACTAATAATAGTCGCAATACGAAGAACAAAATATTTTTGTGTGTACATACAAAAAAGGTTTAAAGGAGGAAAGATTTAAAATAAGTCCCCTTATAGACAGGCAAAGTTTACTTTGCAAAGTCTTGTGTAGTTCTCTTTTAAACTTTGTTTGGTGTTTAGACACACAAAGTTTAATTTGACAAATTTTTGTTTATTCGTTGTTGCAGCCAACTTCAGATACAGGGTTGATAAATGGCATTTTTTTAAATGTACTTAATACAGAAAAAAATTTACATTTTTTGCGCTAATTGTACTTAATGCCAAAAAAATATTTTTTACAAGTTTTATTATTTGCTATACATTTATATTTGAAACGCATTTTTATGTAAGTCATTATTTTTTTCCTACATACATCTGAAAAATAAGTAGTTATAGAAGTAATTATAGTAGTTATATAGAAGAAACTAACTTCTGTGAATTGGGCGTTGCAGCGGGCCACCAGCTACAATTTGACATACATTTCATTTTGGGCGCTAGTTTTTTGAAGAACAAAGTTTTCAAAAAACTATTTCTAGCCAATTCACTCATTTTACTTATTTGGCCCTGGGGCCAAATTTAGGACTTCTGACTAACTTCTGTGAATTGGGCGTTGTAGCGGGCCACCTTAGCTACAATTTGACATACATTTCATTTTGGGCGCTAGTTTTTTGTAGAACAAAGTTTTCAAAAAACTATTTCTAGCCAATTCACTCATTTTACTTTTTTGGCCCTGGGGCCAAATTTAGGACTTCTGACTAACTTCTGGGAATTGGGCGTTGTAGCGGGCCACCTTATCTACAATTTGACATACATTTCCTTTTGGGCGCTAGTTTTTTGTAGAATAAAGTTTTCAAAAAACTATTTCTAGCCAATTTACTCATTTTACTTTTTTGGCCGTGGGGCCAAATTTAGGACTTCTGACTAGCTTCTGTGAATTGGGCGTTGTAGCGGGCCACCTTATCTACAATTTGACATACATTTCATTTTGGGCGCTAGTTTTTTGTAGAACAAAGTTTTCAAAAAAGTATTTCTAGCCAATTCGCTCATTTTACTTTTTTGGCACTGGGGCCAAATTTAGGACTTCTGACTAACTTCTGTGAATTGGGCGTTGTAGCGGGCCACCTTATCTACAATTTGACATACATTTCATTTTGGGCGCTAAAAATAACTGTTATTTTTGTTCAAAAAAATAAGAGTTAAAAAATAACTGTTACTTTTGATCAAAAAAACAAAAATCAAAAAATAATTGTTATTTTTTTCAAAAAAATAAAAAACAGAAGGTATTTGTCATTGTTGTTCAAAATTACTTTTTAACAAGGATCGGAAAATGTTTTTTTATTTTGTTTCTAAAAAAATATTTATTGTGCAAGTTTAAAAAATTCTACATTTTACAGAAAACAAAAAATTTCTAAAATAGTTTTGAAAAAAAAGACGTCGAAAAAAATAAATAAAATAAAGTTTTTGAAATAAAACGTTTTCTTAAAAACATAAAATAAAGTTTTGAAAATAAAACGTTTTCTTAAAAACATAAAAAAACAAAAACAAAATAATTATATTTAAGCATTGTCATAAAAATTTCATTCTTCAAAACAAATTTCAATAAAATTTATGAAGAGGTTTCTGAGAATACATACATACATATTTCATTTTTGAAAAATACATACATAAAAAAAAAATTCTAAAAAAAAAAACGTTTTAAAAAATATTTTTCAACAAAAAAAAAAGTTTTTTGAAAATTTGTATTTGTTTTTTTTTTACAAAAAAAGTTTTTGCTATTTTTTGAAACTATAAATTTTGTTTTCAAAGAAAATGTTTTTTTTCTTTTTCGTTTAAATTTTAAACACAGAAAAACAATATTCTTTTTTTCACACACAAAAATTTTTTATTTAAAAAATAAAATTTAATTTTGTGTTTTCCGTTCGTAAAATCCGGTCCTTGCTTTTTAATTAAGACTAAACAAAAATTTTTTGTTCAGTTAATTTACAAGTCTTAGAATCACTTCTGCAGTCCTAAATTTGGCCCCAGGGCCAAAAAAGTAAAATGAGTGAATTGGCTAGAAATAGTTTTTTGAAAACTTTGTTCTACAAAAAACTAGCGCCCAAAATGAAATGTATGTCAAATTGTAGCTAAGGTGGCCCGCTACAACGCCCAATTCACAGAAGTTAGTCAGAAGTCCTAAATTTGGCCCCAGGGCCAAATAAGTAAAATGAGTGAATTGGCTAGAAATAGTTTTTTGAAAACTTTGTTCTACAAAAAACTAGCGCCCAAAATGAAATGTATGTCAAATTGTAGCTGGTGGCCCGCTACAACGCCCAATTCACAGAAGTTAGTCAGAAGTTCTAAATTTAGACCCAGGACCAAAAAAGTAAAATGAGTGAATTGGCTAGAAATACTTTTTTGAAAACTTTGTTCTACAAAAAACTAGCGCCCAAAATTAAATGTATATCAAATTGTAGCTAAGGTGGCCCGCTACAACGCCCAATTCACAGAAGTTAGTCAGAAGTCCTAAATTTGGCCCCAGGGCCAAATAAGTAAAATGAGTGAATTATCTAGAAATACTTTTTTGAAAACTTTGTTCTACAAAAAACTAGCGCCCAAAATGAAATGTATGTCAAATTGTAGCTAAGGTGGCCCGCTACAACGCCCAATTCACAGAAGTTAGTCAGAAGTCCTAAATTTGGCCCCAGGGCCAAATAAGTAAAATGAGTGAATTATCTAGAAATACTTTTTTGAAAACTTTGTTCTACAAAAAACTAGCGCCCAAAATGAAATGTATGTCAAATTGTAGCTAAGGTGGCCCGCTACAACGCCCAATTCACAGAAGTTAGTCAGAAGTCCTAAATTTGGCCCCAGGGCCAAATAAGTAAAATGAGTGAATTATCTAGAAATACTTTTTTGAAAACTTTGTTCTACAAAAAACTAGCGCCCAAAATGAAATGTATGTCAAATTGCAGTTAAGGTGGCCCGCTACAACGCCCAATTCACAGAAGTTAGTCAGAAGTTCTAAATTTAGACCCAGGACCAAAAAAGTAAAATGAGTGAATTGGCTAGAAATACTTTTTTGAAAACTTTGTTCTACAAAAAACTAGCGCCCAAAATTAAATGTATATCAAATTGTAGCTAAGGTGGCCCGCTACAACGCCCAATTCACAGAAGTTAGTCAGAAGTCCTAAATTTGGCCCTGGGGCCAAATAAGTAAAATGAGTGAATTATCTAGAAATACTTTTTTGAAAACTTTGTTCTACAAAAAACTAGCGCCCAAAATGAAATGTATGTCAAATTGTAGCTAAGGTGGCCCGCTACAACGCCCAATTCACAGAAGTTAGTCAGAAGTCCTAAATTTGGCCCCAGGGCCAAATAAGTAAAATGAGTGAATTATCTAGAAATACTTTTTTGAAAACTTTGTTCTACAAAAAACTAGCGCCCAAAATGAAATGTATGTCAAATTGTAGCTAAGGTGGCCCGCTACAACGCCCAATTCACAGAAGTTAGTCAGAAGTCCTAAATTTGGCCCCAGGGCCAAATAAGTAAAATGAGTGAATTATCTAGAAATACTTTTTTGAAAACTTTGTTCTACAAAAAACTAGCGCCCAAAATGAAATGTATGTCAAATTGCAGCTAAGGTGGCCCGCTACAACGCCCAATTCACAGAAGTTAGTCAGAAGTCCTAAATTTGGCCCCAGGGCCAAATAAGTAAAATGAGTGAAGTTCAATAGAAATTTATGAGTGAAGTTTAATAGAAATTTATTTTTTTTTTGAACTTAAAATATATATTTTTAAGGAATCCAACACAAACATTTGTAAACTAATTTAAATATATTAGTTTTTCTAATAGTTTGTCGCAATGTATTAATTATTTATTATTTTATAAATAACATTTCCGGTTTTACTTTGTTATCTTGCCGAAATACTCTCCCATACACCGAAAACAAGAAGAAGATATTATTCTCTATAAAATGGCTAAAGTTGCCATATATATTCACAATATTTCGCTATTTTAGCTTATAGTTTACTATGTTAAACTTGGCAGCTCAAAATATTATTGGCTATTTGGTTGTCAACAGGGTTGTCAGATTTTTTTGAGCTCCATCGCCAAACCGGATGTCAGAAATCGCCAAACGTCGATTTTGTTCAGTTTTTGTAAAATTTTCTTTTTTATACCCTTCACCTCAGGTGGAAAAGGGTATATATAAGTTTGTCATAACGTTTGTAATTTCCACAATATTGATTTTAGACCCCATAAAGTATATATATTCTGGGACCTTATGAGGAGAGAACTTGATTTAACGATGTCCGTCTGTCCGTCTTACGTTTGATATGTGTTTTCCGGATAATCCAGACATGATAGCGGCTAGGTTGTTTTACATTTATGTTACATACAGTCCACCATTTCTTGCTATTGAAATTCAGCCAGATCGGCCCAAAAATGACGTAGATATGAGCAAAAAACCACGACTACCTCTAAATTTTTCCAAAAATCCCTTGTTGCTGTTGTATTTTTTTAATTTCTGTATATCTTGAGAACGGCAAGAGCCAAAGTTTCCAAATTAGGTACACACATTTAGGTTTCCAATACACACCATCCTACAAAATGTGGGCGGGATTGGAGAAGTGGGCGTGGTACCTCCCGTACAAAAAAAATTAAAAATTTTATAAAAACCTAAATTTAAGGCTACCATATGTCCTATGGATATGACTTATATATCAAAATATCGGAAATTAGTAGAATATATTTTATAAAAAACTCGGGAAAATCGGTTCAGATACAAAAAAGTTATGACCAAAATTAAAATTTTTTTTTTAAATACCCAACTTTCGGGAACCATAGATCTCCCCGAGTCCAAGTTTTATAACCCAACTAATTGGCAAATTTCTTCTTAAACACGTCGGTATATAAATCTGTCAAATCGGTTAAAAAATGGCTGAGTTATAATCAAAATACTGAAATCCCAAAAATTACTCTTTTTATACCCTTCACCTCAGGTGGAAAAGGGTATATATAAGTTTGTCATAACGTTTGTAATTTCCACAATATTGATTTTAGACCCCATAAAGTATATATATTCTGGGACCTTCTGAGGAGAGAACTTGATTTAACCATGTGATGTCCCTCTACCCCCCCCCCTTTCAATTGCTTACATATACTAGCATAATGCCCAATATGATTTTCGTTATCACCCTTCTTTATTATTTTATCTATTTAACGAAAATATTTTTACAAATAGAAACTAGGAATTTGTGTGTTTTTTGCTACTTAAAAACTCGCCAAAAAAGAAAAAAGAAAACAAACAAACACACATACATGGCGCAAACTATTTTGGTGAATATATTTCCCAACTTTGTGGTGAACAAAAACATCAGAAGTAATTACAACAAAACTTTGTTGAATTTTGTGAACAGTCAACGTGCCATATTTTATTTTAATGATATTCGATTAACGTTCCTTCATGGTTCAGTTGTCTAGGGGGTTTGTTAGAAACTGAGAGTTCCCGGTTCGATTCTTGGTTTTTTAAAAAGAAAATTTTTTTTTTAATATTTTTATTTTTTTTATGTTCTAAAAAAGATTTAAAAAAAATATTTACCAGTTTTCGCTTTTTAAATTTTATTTATAATGAAGTTTGAGGTATTGCAAATATGTATGTATATGTAAAAATTATTTAGTTTTTGTCTAGTTGCTCTGTATTCTGCTCGCACAATGGTGAAGGGTATATAAGATTCGGCACAGCCGAATATAGCACTCTTACTTGTTTTATATTAAATTTTGGATACAAAAAGCGCTGGTATAATTTTTCAGTCAAAAATCGCCAATAACTAAGAAAAAATACAAAAAAGTCGCCGAAGTAAATTTTGTTTTGTTTCTATAATTTTTTTTTTTTAATTAAATCAAATGGAGATTATATTCATATGTGTTCAGCTAAAAACTTAAATTAAGTACACAAGTCTATAATATCGTACACTTCAGCCTCACCGATTTCATTACTGGAGTTTTGACCTACATACTTATAGAATTAAATAGTGACTGAATATAAAATTCACTTAATATGTTTTTTTATGTTAGTAATGATAACAAAAAATCACAAGTTGTAAAACAAAATCGCCGAAATAATATAAATGCTAAAAATAGCCAAGTTAATCGCCAGTTATATCAGAAATCGCCATAATAGTCGCTAGTCGCCAAATGGGAAATCCCATCGCCAGACACGTTTCAAAATCGCCATGTTTGGCGAGAAATCGCCATATCTGACAGCCCTGCCGAGCAGAACTAAACTTAGGTGCGGCCAAGTTAAAATAGCGAAATATTGTGAATAGATATGGCAACTTTACCCATTTTATAGAGAATAATATCTTCTTCTTGTTTTCGGTGTATGGGAGAGTATTTCGGCAAGATAACAAAGTAAAACCGGAAATGTTATTCATAAAATAATAAATAATTAAAATATTGCGACAAACTATTAGAAAAACTAATATATTTAAATTAGTTTACAAATGTTTGTGTTGGATTCCTTAAAAATATATATTTTAAGTTTAAAAAAAATAAATTTCTTTTAAACTTCACTCATAAATTTCTATTGAACTTCACTCATTTTACTTATTTGGCCCTGGGGCCAAATTTAGGACTTCTGACTAACTTCTGTGAATTGGGCGTTGTAGCGGGCCACCTTATCTACAATTTGACATACATTTCATTTTGGGCGCTAGTTTTTTGTAGAACAAAGTTTTCAAAAAAGTATTTCTAGCCAATTCGCTCATTTTACTTTTTTGGCACTGGGGCCAAATTTAGGACTTCTGACTAACTTCTGTGAATTGGGCGTTGTAGCGGGCCACCTTATCTACAATTTGACATACATTTAATTTTGGGCGCTAGTTTTTTGTAGAATAAAGTTTTCAAAAAACTATTTCTAGCCAATTTACTCATTTTACTTTTTTGGCCGTGGGGCCAAATTTAGGACTTCTGACTAGCTTCTGTGAATTGGGCGTTGTAGCGGGCCACCTTATCTACAATTTGACATACATTTCATTTTGGGCGCTAGTTTTTTGTAGAACAAAGTTTTCAAAAAAGTATTTCTAGCCAATTCGCTCATTTTACTTTTTTGGCACTGGGGCCAAATTTAGGACTTCTGACTAACTTCTGTGAATTGGGCGTTGTAGCGGGCCACCTTATCTACAATTTGACATACATTTCATTTTGGGCGCTAGTTTTTTGTAGAACAAAGTCCTAAATTTGGCCCCAGGGCCAAAAAAGTAAAATGAGTGAATTTGCTAGAAATACTTTTTTGAAAACTTTATTCTACAAAAAACTAGCGCCCAAAAGGAAATGTATGTCAAATTGTAGATAAGGTGGCCCGCTACAACGCCCAATTCACAGAAATTAGTCAGAAGTCCTAAATTTGGCCCCAGGGCCAAAAAAGTAAAATGAGCGAATTGGCTAGAAATACTTTTTTGAAAACTTTATTCTACAAAAAACTAGCGCCCAAAATGAAATGTATGTCAAATTGTAGATAAGGTGGCCCGCTACAACGCCCAATTCACAGAAGTTAGTCAGAAGTCCTAAATTTGGCCCCAGGGCCAAAAAAGTAAAATGAGCGAATTGGCTAGAAATACTTTTTTGAAAACTTTATTCTACAAAAAACTAGCGCCCAAAATGAAATGTATATCAAATTGTAGCTAAGGTGGCCCGCTACAACGCCCAATTCACAGAAGTTAGTCAGAAGTCCTAAATTTGGCCCCAGGGCCAAAAAAGTAAAATGAGCGAATTGGCTAGAAATACTTTTTTGAAAACTTTATTCTACAAAAAACTAGCGCCCAAAATGAAATGTATATCAAATTGTAGCTAAGGTGGCCCGCTACAACGCCCAATTCCCAGAAGTTAGTCAGAAGTCCTAAATTTGGCCCCAGGGCCAAAAAAGTAAAATGAGTAAATTGGCTAGAAATAGTTTTTTGAAAACTTTGTTCTACAAAAAACTAGCGCCCAAAATGAAATGTATGTCAAATTGTAGATAAGGTGGCCCGCTACAACGCCCAATTCCCAGAAGTTAGTCAGAAGTCCTAAATTTGGCCCCAGGGCCAAAAAACTAAAATGAGCGAATTGGCTAGAAATACTTTTTTGAAAACTTTGTTCTACAAAAAACTAGCGCCCAAAATGAAATGTATGTCAAATTGTAGATAAGGTGGCCCGCTACAACGCCCAATTCACAGAAGTTAGTCAGAAGTCCTAAATTTGGCCCCAGGGCCAAAAAAGTAAAATGAGCGAATTGGCTAGAAATACTTTTTTGAAAACTTTATTCTACAAAAAACTAGCGCCCTAAATTAAATGTATATCAAATTGTAGCTAAGATGGCCCGCTACAACGCCCAATTCACAGAAGTTAGTCAGAAGTCCTAAATTTGGCCCCAGGGCCAAATAAGTAAAATGAGTGAATTGGCTAGAAATAGTTTTTTGAAAACTTTGTTCTACAAAAAACTAGCGCCCAAAATGAAATGTATGTCAAATTGCAGCTAAGGTGGCCCGCTACAACGCCCAATTCACAGAAGTTAGTCAGAAGTCCTAAATTTGGCCCCAGGGCCAAATAAGTAAAATGAGTGAATTGGCTAGAAATAGTTTTTTGAAAACTTTGTTCTACAAAAAACTAGCGCCCAAAATGAAATGTATGTCAAATTGTAGATAAGGTGGCCCGCTACAACGCCCAATTCACAGAAGTTAGTCAGAACTCCTAAATTTGGCCCCAGGGCCAAAAAAGTAAAATGAGCGAATTGGCTAGAAATACTTTTTTGAAAACTTTATTCTACAAAAAACTAGCGCCCAAAATGAAATGTATATCAAATTGTAGCTTAGGTGGCCCGCTACAACGCCCAATTCCCAGAAGTTAGTCAGAAGTCCTAAATTTGTCCCCAGGGCCAAAAAAGTAAAATGAGTAAATTGGCTAGAAATAGTTTTTTGAAAACTTTGTTCTACAAAAAACTAGCGCCCAAAATGAAATGTATGTCAAATTGTAGATAAGGTGGCCCGCTACAACGCCCAATTCACAGAAGTTAGTCAGAAGTCCTAAATTTGGCCCCAGGGCCAAAAAAGTAAAATGAGTGAATTGGCTAGAAATACTTTTTTGAAAACTTTGTTCTACAAAAAACTAGCGCCCAAAATGAAATGTATGTCAAATTGTAGATAAGGTGGCCCGCTACAACGCCCAATTCACAGAAGTTAGTCAGAAGTCCTAAATTTGGCCCCAGGGCCAAAAAAGTAAAATGAGCGAATTGGCTAGAAATACTTTTTTGAAAACTTTATTCTACAAAAAACTAGCGCCCTAAATTAAATGTATATCAAATTGTAGCTAAGATGGCCCGCTACAACGCCCAATTCACAGAAGTTAGTCAGAAGTCCTAAATTTGGCCCCAGGGCCAAATAAGTAAAATGAGTGAATTGGCTAGAAATAGTTTTTTGAAAACTTTGTTCTACAAAAAACTAGCGCCCAAAATGAAATGTATGTCAAATTGCAGCTAAGGTGGCCCGCTACAACGCCCAATTCACAGAAGTTAGTCAGAAGTCCTAAATTTGGCCCCAGGGCCAAATAAGTAAAATGAGTGAATTGGCTAGAAATAGTTTTTTGAAAACTTTGTTCTACAAAAAACTAGCGCCCAAAATGAAATGTATGTCAAATTGCAGCTAAGGTGGCCCGCTACAACGCCCAATTCACAGAAGTTAGTCAGAAGTCCTAAATTTGGCCCCAGGGCCAAATAAGTAAAATGAGTGAATTATCTAGAAATACTTTTTTGAAAACTTTGTTCTACAAAAAACTAGCGCTAAAAATGAAATGTATGTCAAGTTGCAGCTAAGGTGGCCCGCTACAACGCCCAATTCACAGAAGCTGGTCAGAAGTCCTAAATTTGGCCCCAGGGCCAAAAAAGTAAAATGAGTGAATTGGCTTGAAATAGTTTTTTTAAAACTTTGTTCTACAAAAAACTAGCGCCCAAAATGAAATGTATGTCAAATTGTAGCTAAGGTGGCCCGCTACAACGCCCAATTCGCAGAAGTTAGTCAGAAGTCCTAAATTTGGCCCCAGGGCCAAATAAGTAAAATGAGTGAAGTTCAATAGAAATTTATGAGTGAAGTTTAATAGAAATTTATTTTTTTTTAAACTTAAAATATATATTTTTAAGGAATCCAACACAAACATTTGTAAACTAATTTAAATATATTAGTTTTTCTAATAGTTTGTCGCAATATTTTAATTATTTATTATTTTATAAATAACATTTCCGGTTTTACTTTGTTATCTTGCCGAAATACTCTCCCATACACCGAAAACAAGAAGAAGATATTATGCTCTATAAAATGGCTAAAGTTGCCATATATATTCACAATATTTCGCTATTTTAGCTTGGCCGCACCTAAGTTTAGTTCTACTCGGCCAGAAATACTCAATTTTAATGAGGAGAAGAGAGACATATTTTGTTGATCTCTTTCTTTTGAGTGAAACAAGATTTACTTTGTTAACTACTTTGTTATGTTCACGGAGATACTTCTAAAGACATTTTTATTTACTTATTTTACATGCAAAAAATATGTTATTTACACTCTTTCTTCATAATCTCTCCATTACAATCAATTGCAAAAGGAGTATTAAGATTTTTAATAATGAAATTTGAAGATATTTATGGGAAAATGCATGGTGATAATAATAAAAAAACATATGTGTAGCGGAGTATGACTGTTTATTAATAATTATGTTTATATTGTTATCTTTATTAAATGTTTTGTTCAATATAATTTAAATTGAAAGAATTCATTCATTTACATAATTTTGCTTATTACATAAATATTTGTTCATTTATTTACAAGAGTGCAATTCATTAATTTATGTTTATTTTCTTTTATTGTTGGACTCAATTGCTATTGTTCTCAATTATTATTGTTTCTCATTTCTTTTGTAAACTCTTGTAAAACATGTTTGACCACAATTGTTTTCTCAATTATTTTGTTCTTTTCTTACTAATGCAAGATATTTATATTTTTAAACTCAATTAAAATCACTCAATACTCATGTACCTATATGTAAAGCGATTAACGGATTATTTTTATTAAATTCATTTTGATGGTATATATTTTAAAGAATTTTGGAAATAAAGATCATTTTTTTATGAACGCTTGAACTAGCAAGTAAACAGCCGTATTATTTGGAAGCTAAAGGAAATATTAATTAAAGAAGACAAATTAAGACTTTTTTTAGTCCGATTTGACTCTTGAAAAATAATAAATTAATAAAAAGTATTACTCAGCAAAGACGTTGATCGACTTGCTTGAGTTTACTCCTCAATAATTTAATAAATAAATAATAAAAAACACAATTAGAAAGGAAGATCGAATCTCCCTTCCTACAACTGGCGCCCAACGGAAAATTTTAATTGGACAACGAGGAAAATATGTTTTGGAATTGACGAAAATCTCATGTGATCATCATATCAACAAATTGTTGTTGTAATTTCATAAGCGTTTGTTTATTGCATTTTATTAGCATCATTAGTGTTGTTATTGTTGTATTTGATATTGTCACCCCGTTGTCGTTTGGCTAATTTAATAAATATAATTTCTCTTTTGCGCTTACCCTTGGAAGAGAAAAGTACTTTAAATTTTTTTCGATAATTTGAAAATTCGTACAAAATGAGACGGAGTCCCAGAAACATACCTACTGGCACAGATAGTCCAAATAACTCCCGTCCTGCACTAAATAGTGCTCAAACTCAGAATCAGAATGGCGATGAAATTCAAGCAGCGCATAGTAATCTTTCAGCCTTAAGCTCTAATCAGTCGCAAGCTCCAGTTAACATGGTTCTTACTGATAGTCAGTTCAGGGAACTTTAACTGTTAGACAGGGTGTAAAGTCCACATTTAGTAGTTGTACTGCAAGATTTAATGGTGGTCGTAACTCCACAAAAATTGAAGATTTTCTAGCTACAATACTGGTTTATAAACAAGCAGAAAATATTTCCGATTCTTATGCCCTAACTAGTCTACCACTAATTTTAGAGGGCTACGCCTCTTGATGGTGGCAAGGTGTAAAAAATGAGGCCAGAACTTTTGATGATGCAGTTGAGCTGTTGCGAAAAGCTTTTGCCCCACCAAAACCTGATTGGCGTATATATAACGAAATTTTTCAGGAAAAGCAAAAAATTTTTGAGTCTATTGATATTTTCATATGTAGAAAACGAAGTTTGTTCGCACAATTATCTGAAAAACTCTCTGAGGCAACAATGCTCAATATGATATTTGGCCAACTAAATATTCAATTAAGAGAGAAAATATCTCGAGATAGCATTTCCAATTTTCAAGACCTATTAAGGAAAGCAAGAGATGTTGAACAGATTATTTCAGAGAACAAACAGGAAAGCATACAAAGGGAAAAACCTGTTGAAAATCCCACAAAACCTAGTTTAAAATGCACCTACTGCAGAAAGAAAAACCATTTAGCCGAGAATTGTTTTAAGAAAATTGAGGCTGAAAAACATAAACACGTAAAAGAACCGGAAACGAAACTTAATTGTTACGGATGTGGAGCAGCAGGATATTACCGCTCAAACTGCCCATCTTGTAACAAAGTTATTATAAATGGCGAAGAGGAAAAACTAGATTTTAACTCACTTCATGCATCGTTAGTAGGACGAAATGTACCAATTGTAAAAATAAACGTTTCAGGCTTGAATGGAAAAGCATATTTTGACACTGCAGCTAGAACTCGTGTAGCAGGATTTTATCTTTATCAAAAGTTAATCCAAAAAGGTGTTATTTTTCAAAAAGTATGTGCCGAAATTATTTTAGCTGACGGAGTCCCTCATAATGAAATTGTTCACTCTACTACAGTCGACATTATTATTGGCAATCGTTTTAAGAAAATTAAATTTATATGTCTACCAAAAGCTACATCAAACAGAACTCTGATTGGTATAGACTTACTTGAGGAAAATGGCATTGTTCTGGACTTAGCACAACGCACATGGCATTTTAAAGATGAACCATTTAAAAACTTTGAATTTGAAGTAAGTCAGCCAGAAATTCTGAATCATGTAACGGTCTCAGAGAATGTTATGCCAAATGAAGTAAAGGATTTCTTATCTTGGTTCGAAAAAGGAAATAATGAGTACTCGCCTAATGGTATAAAAAATATTTTTGGTAGCTCCATTCCCGAAAGCATAGAATCACCAAAAAATTCAGATTTGTTTCCGCCTTTAAAAAGATCAAGATATAATGAATATTGCGATGAAATCTTTAAACCAATAGAACTAAATTCAGTTGATGTTAAACTACAGCCGCATGAGGCTCCACATTTGTTAAGCAATGAGAGGAAAATTCTAGAAAATCTTATAATTTCTGAAAAAGAAATATTTGAGGATATTGAAATACCAATTTCGCATGTAGAACACTATATAAAAACAGGTTCCCATGACCCGATTTCAAATCCACCATACAGAATTTCACCAAAAATGAAAATTTTATTAAAAAAAGAACTTGAGAGTATGCTGAAAAAGGGCGTGATAGAGGAGATGGAATCCCCGTGGGCATTTCCGGTTGTCTTAGTACCCAAAAAAGACGGTTCAATAAGATTATGTGTTGATTATCGTCGCTTAAATGCCATTACTACCACCGATACATATCCACTACCTCGAATTGATGACCTTCTACACTCAGCTAAAGCAACCCCATTCATGTCTACTCTAGACTTGCGTTCTGGGTACTGGCAAATAAAAGTCGCAGAAAAAGACAAAGAAAAAACAGCATTTACGACCCCATTCGGAATTTTCGTATTTAATCGTATGCCATTTGGATTGAAAAATGCTCCCGCCACCTTTCAAAGGTTAATCGATAAATTTCGGACTGGGCTTCCAAATATTTTAATCTTAGCTTACCTTGATGACATAATTATTTGCTCAAAGGATTTAGAAACACATATTTCGGACCTTAAACAAACGTTTAAGAGGCTCAAGGAGTTTGGTCTTCATTTACATAGAGAAAAATGTTTTTTTTGCAAACCGGAAGTAAAATATTTGGGGCACATACTTACAACTGATGGGTTGCAGGTTGATCCGGAAAAAACAAATGCAATAATAATGCGACCAAATCCAAGAAATCCAAAAGAAGTTTTATCATTTCTACAAACCTGTTCATGGTACAGGCGTTTTATCAATATGTTCGCAAACATATCAAAACCATTATCTGATTTAACAAAAAAGAATACAGTTTGGAAATGGACAGAAAAAGAACAAAATGCCGTCAATAAGTTAAAAATATTGTTAACTTCACCTCCAATTTTGCAACAAGCTAATGAAAATTTGCCTTTTGTTTTAAAAACAGATGCCAGCAACTACGCAATCGGAGCTGTTTTACTCCAGGGGGAGAAGGAATCAGAACACCCCATAGAATACGCTAGTCGTTTACTACTTCCGGCAAAAAGGAACTACTCTACTACGGAACGGGAAGCTTTAGCGGTTGTTTGGGCAGTTTCAAAGTTTAGAGGATATATAGAAGGCTCTGAAGTTTTAGTTCTAACTGACCATCAGCCACTTAAATGGTTGTTTAGTTTAAAATGCCCAACAGGACGTCTTGCAAGATGGGCATTGCAACTGCAAACCTATAATATAAAATTCGAGTATAATCCAGGTCGTCAAAATGTGGTAGCAGATACTCTTTCGAGACCTCCATGCCCACTAGAGGGCCACAATGACGTTAAATGTGAATGCATGTCAGTATATATTGACTTTCCCCAAAAAGGAGCAAATGATTTTAGAAATGCTCAAATGGAAGACCCAGATATAAAATCGATTATAGAATCTTTTGAAAATAATGACGAAAATGTCACTAGACATACCAGTAGAGGATACATGATGTTAGATGGTGTCTTATATAGATATTGTTCGTCGGAAGATTCAGAAAACGGACAGCTCGTGGTACCTCATTCGATGCGTAGCATGATTCTTTTCAATTACCACGATAGCCCTATAGCTGGTCATTACGGAATCGACAAAACTATTAGTCGAATAACTCCACACTATTATTGGCCAAAAATGAGGTCTCAGATAACAGAGTATGTAAAATCGTGTATTGAATGTAAACGTTACAAACCAACAAACATGAAACCTGCCGGTCTTCTTCAAACTGTCTGCAGCAATCGTAGATTCGAGATTGTAGCTGTTGATTTATTTGGCCCACTTCCCACTACACCGCAAGGTAATCAATGGATACTAATTGTAGAGGATTTATGTAGTCGATGGACGGAATTGTTTCCACTTAAAATAGCATCCGCTGAAAACTGTGCTCTTACACTGCTAAATGAAATCTTTCTTAGATATGGTATACCACGTCGCCTCCATTCAGATAATGGAACCCAATTTATATCGGCTGTAATGCAAAAGTTGACCTATTGCCTTGGTATTCAGCAATCGTTTACCCCTGTTTACCACCCAGAAGCTAATCCAGTTGAAAGGAAAAATCGGGATCTTAAAGTACAACTATCTATATGTGTTGGCACAGACCATACAACTTGGGACTTAAAGTTACCCTCAATAAGATTTGCCATGAATACAGTAAAATGTGCAACAACAAGATATTCTGCCGCATATCTTACTTTTGGACGTGAGCTGAGAACACCAATAGAAGTTCAAAATGACTTAAGAGCAATCGTCAATGCTGAAAATTTTGTACCGCAGATAACACCGCATTTACTTCGCCTTGCTGATACGCTTAAGTTTGCAAAAGAATCAGAAGAAAATATGCAGGACAAAAATAAAACGTATGCCGATCGAAAACGAAAACCACAACAAGATATAAAAATTGGAGATAAAGTACTAATTTCTACACATATTTTAAGCAAAAAAGACAATAGTTTGACAGCAAAATTTGTACCACGCAGAGATGGCCCATATATCGTTATAAATAAAAAGGGTACATCATGTTACACTATTGCAGACGTGAATAAACCTAATATTCCTTTGTCGACATACCACGTCTCAGATTTAACGTTATACAAGGGAAATGCTGACAACCCGGTATATGCCATAAGAGGTAGAGGACGTCCGAAAAATCCTAAAGACAATGGCATAAATTCAACAACAAATGATAACGTAGATACAACTAAAAACGAACACAAAGATGTATCTAATAACAACACAAACATACAACAAAAAAAATAGTCCGCCAACTAAAAATGCAAAAACAAACTGCGATCACACATCACAGCATCCTAAAACTCATTTATCAATCAGAAGATCCGAACGTAAAAGGAAACGACCTACAAAGTTGGAAAATTAGCTGTCACATCATCGGGACGATTTCTGAGCCAGAGGGGGAGTATGTAGCGGAGTATGACTGTTTATTAATAATTATGTTTATATTGTTATCTTTATTAAATGTTTTGTTCAATATAATTTAAATTGAAAGAATTCATTCATTTACATAATTTTGCTTATAACATAAATATTTGTTCATTTATTTACAAGAGTGCAATTCATTAATTTATGTTTATTTTCTTTTATTGTTGGACTCAATTGCTATTGTTCTCAATTATTATTGTTTCTCATTTCTTTTGTAAACTCTTGTAAAACATGTTTGACCACAATTGTTTTCTCAATTATTTTGTTCTTTTCTTACTAATGCAAGATATTTATATTTTTAAACTCAATTAAAATCACTCAATACTCATGTACCTATATGTAAAGCGATTAACGGATTATTTTTATTAAATTCATTTTGATGGTATATATTTTAAAGAATTTTGGAAATAAAGATCATTTTTTTATGAACGCTTGAACTAGCAAGTAAACAGCCGTATTATTTGGAAGCTAAAGGAAATATTAATTAAAGAAGACAAATTAAGACTTTTTTTAGTCCGATTTGACTCTTGAAAAATAATAAATTAATAAAAAGTATTACTCAGCAAAGACGTTGATCGACTTGCTTGAGTTTACTCCTCAATAATTTAATAAATAAATAATAAAAAACACAATTAGAAAGGAAGATCGAATCTCCCTTCCTACATATGGAAAAATCAAACGTTCGCGACCCGTACGTTCGCGTCCGGTACATAAGCCAATTAAACAAAAACCAAGAGATATTTTATTTTGTAAATACTGGATGGAGACGTACATTAATACACTCTTAAAATAAATTAATCACTTTTGAATATTCCGTTCCATTACGCACATTTTTACATTTCAGTACTGTCAGCCAAAGTTGACTTCTATTTTGCGTACGTTCGTGACCACATGTTTATAACTATGTATCATTATAAAAAATTTAAACTCGATGACATCCATCTTTTGCACTAAACTTAGAGCTATCCAAATGCTATCGAATCGCCGAAAAAAAAAAAATGATAGGAATAGTTTTGTTTTCTATATTATTTGTAAATCAAAAGCGTACGAACGTACGTTAGTGACCCCAGGAAATGCCCATATATAAAATATTTAATTAAAAAATTACAAAAATCAGGTATAGTAAGGAACATAAAATTATTATTTTTAAAGAAGATGAAAGTTCGGTTGGTGTATGAAATTAGTTTTGTAACATATTTCTATACATATTTAATTTTTTTTATTTTAAACTATAGCAACAAGATTCATAAGACTGTAGCAATAATTTGTTTGAATTAAATTCGATATAGTATTTACATAAAGGCGATTTCTTTGCTTTGTTTTTATCATATTTTGGTAGGAAAAATCGTTTGCAATTTTTAAATTGTACTAAATTTGCACTGCAGTACTTTATTACTTTTGCACTGCTAATAGTAGTAAAAAAAGTACAATTGTACTTTATCATCCCTGCTCAGAAATAAACTACGAACGAAAAACAAAAAGAATTTTCGATTGCAGCAAAGTTCGTACTCCCCCGCTATTCTCTTTTCCCCTCCCTTCCATAAACTCAAGACTTTGCAAAGTAAACTTTGCCTGTCTAAAAGGGGACTAAGAAATTTTTTGTACGATGTGTTGGTAGATTAAAATATAATTGCTTAATGGTTTTGTTATTTATTGAAAAAAGGTAAATTATGATTGAAAGGTGAGTTTTATAATTTGAGTGCAAAAATATAAAAAGGATTGAAAAATTAACTAATGTTTTAAGAAAACATAACATACATAGTTAGTATTTATAAAAATATTTATAAACAACCATTTAAAGAATATAGGGAGTGATATTCTAAAGACAAAATGCAATGGGTGTTTGGACTAGTTGTTCAAAAATTAAGTTAAGGTACAAAAGTGCGTTTGTATTTTAAGAAATTTATTTACAACAGTCAAAGTATATTTTATAAGGGGAAACATTTTTATGTATGGGTGTGTAGATCATAGTTTTAAAGGCCCAAGTACATTGATCAAAATACTCATCAAGCATTGTGGTAGTTTTAGTGGACATGTGTTTGTATGCGTCACACCGACGATGCTGGATGGAATATTAAATAATTTAGATATGACGGCGAATATTACGTCAAGCACACGTACACGATGAATTCGCCGGCTGGACAAGCATGTGACAAGTGTATTTGGGCCTTAAGACCTATGCATTTTGTTTTAAGCTTGGCTCATTTAATTGTTGATGATAATGGATAAATTCAAAATAGAACAACCAATCGCGATATTGTAATAGAAGCTCAAAAAATAGGATGTAGTGTAAATGTAGGTAGGATGCTGCTTATATGGTCTGTTAGAGAAAAGAACATTTGAAGTAGTGATCAGTAGTAAAGGCTATGCAGATACATATGTATGTATGTATGTATGTATGTATGAATGTACATATGTCTATATATAAATATTATTTTTTTATTTTATTTATTATTTTACTGCCCAAAATACTTATTTTCTGGAATTATTCTTCAAAATCCTTTTTTACGTGCATTTTGTATACCTTTACATTTTTCATATTTTTGGGCAGCTTTAAAATATTTTCATACAAAACATCAAAGTTAGCCTGCACTCATAAAAATATATGGTGGACACTTTTTCACATAAATATCCAATTTAAGCTGTTTTTAAAAATATAAATCGCAATTATTTTGTTTTTTTCCATAAATTTTTATGTTCTTTGTGAATTCTCATTGTTTTTGTTAATGTTTCTTTTATATTAAATAAACATATGTACATACACGTATAAAATGATCTGTTATTTCCCAGCTAGCATAGGCTGTTTGTTAGACGATTTTGTTTAATATACAACTCCTAAAAGAAACTTCTGATGATTATCTGGCGAGTAACAAAAACATCTAAATCTTTTTTTAATTTATTTTTTTATTTATTTTTTGACACGCTCGTCTTTAAATCTTGGAATGAACCTTTTGGAACTCTCTGTAAGAGTCGTATAACAATTACTGATCTACCTAAATAAGACCGTTTTTGAAGTATGAAAATGCTATTGCCAATACAATTTTAATAAAACAAACCGGCCTAACGATCTGTAAAACAGGATTTTCCGACAGGATGGTGTTGATTTCGCGACCTTAAGGTTTGTTTTATAGAAATTGTATGAAAATTAGAAGTTTTGGCATGAAAAATACGCTTGATGCCCTTATTTAGGTAGCTCAGTCATACGACTGAGCATTTCACGAGTTGTAGAATAATACCTACATGAGTCTCATAAGACTCTTGGCATGCTTTTTGAAAGACTCGTTAGATAATCTCTACATACATCATAAACGATTCCCTTTACGATTGATATAAGCGTTTTCGCTGCGTTATGGAAGAATCTCTCATAGGAATCAGCACGTGTAACAGTTTCTCCCGTGCGAGGAATTGTCTACCATTAAAAATAAGCTCGTCGACGATCAAAAACACTCCCTGTGAGATTCCCAGTAGACTCCTAGACAATTGAAAATGCTAGCTGGGTTGAAATAAAATTTAAAATTTATGTATTAAAAAATAATTTTTTTATTCTACTTTTAAATCAAACACTTTACCTTAGCTGCACTTTTGTGCAGGTAACCACAATTGTGTACCTGCACATTAAGGCAGGTAAATGCATTTAAGATAACTGCATTTTTGATTTACCTGCACAAAAAATCGTGCAAAGGAGATTGTACAGCTAAGTCAAAACTACTGTAGTTGTTAGCGACAAAGAAATCTTCAAAAATTGATATTGTGTATTGCGTTATACAAGTTCATTTAAAAAAAAAAAGATTTTTTAACTTTTCTTGTTTTTTATAAGTATTGTTGCTTTTTTTTTGTACCTATCATAAATATTTTTTAAGGTACAACATTTTTGTTTGCTATATGCACTTGCGTAGACATTTGTTAATTAAGCAATAATTATGACGCCAACATTAACCGAACCCAAATTTTCATGCAAGTAGCGATCCTTTTTTTTTTGAACTTCTTTTTGGCTTATTTTGTGCACTTGTGACCTTTTCATTTGTTGTTGCATATACAAATGACAAGCAAAGGCAACAACACCTTGTGATTAGGGTTCCCAACTTTTTTTGTTGCAATTAAAGTACATTGATTATTAAAGGTTAAGAAAAAAAGTACATAGTATAAAAATAAAGTACAATTCATTTCTTTTTATTGCTATATTTAAAAAGTTTTTTTTATTGCTTTTCGCAAGTTCTATCAAACAATTACACTGTACTAGAATTTGACACTTTTTTTTAAACAAGCCGGACAATTGGCGCTTTAGCCTAATTCGGGTACGCTGAATCCAATATCGGTTCAAAAACGGTTCAGTTTATTGAAATTACTAAAAAAAGACAAAAATCCGCAACAAAATTTCCTTTAAACGTTAAATTTTATTCTAACATGCGCAGTCGTTTTAGAAACATAACTTTTTTTTTGGTAAAATAATTTTTAAGCAACATTTCAAAATTTTTGTTTGCTAAAAATTTATAAAAAAAATTACAGCTATGCTTCTAATTTTTTCCAGACATATAAAAAACAAATCTATAAATGATTAAAATCTGTTAACAACTTTTGATTTTATTCACAAATGTCGAAAAATTTTAATTAATTTCAAAAAACGCAATATTTGCATGGGAACCGCCTTAAGAAGTAGTGATAAGGGACAAGTATGTCTCGAGAAATTGTTAAGGCGACTCCTTGGCTGTTATGGTACGTTTTCTTCAATATATTTCTAGTCTGTATTAATCATTTTGTATGGGAGCCCCCTTAAGGAATGGAAATCTTGAAGTTTTGTTTTAAATGAAAGTTAAACGAGTCACTTTTGTGCTCCCGATCTAACATAGGGTCTTCACCTGACAATGTAAAAGCAGGCAGTAATTTAAAAGAGTTTTGCACTTGTGTTTAAAAAACAAGCAGTTATTGTATTCAAAAAAACAAACAAGTGAATAGTGGTCTGATTTTTTTTTTTTGAAAAATTGTCCTGCCAATATAAAAAAACATCAAAAAATGGCCTGACTAATATTAATTAGTTGTTCTTTAGTTTTTCTAAAAAAAAAAATTTTTCCAATAAGTATTATAATTTTATAACTAATATAACGTGAATCTATTTTGAATTCTAGATAAATCTAATCATGCGAAATAAAGTATTTCCGCGTACTTTATTTTTCTCATAAAGTATAGAGTACAATTACTCGAAATAACGTACAATACTTTATTATAAAGTACGGTTGGCAAGCCTACTTGTGATATCATAGACACAAACGTATGCAAATTTATGATCTTTGCTTTTTTGTTGTTTTTTGGCGGAAAATAAAGGCTTATTTATTTTTTCACTTGTTTTTTTTTACAACAGGAATAGGAAAAAAAGTATGAATAATTATGACGCCAACATTTACGCAGAAAAAGAATTGTACACACCATCTGAGGCAAGTGATGCGCATATGTATGCATGAAGATCCTTTTGTATAGAAGAGCGCACATAAATGTAATCAAATTATTAAATAAAACTGAACCTGAGCATATCCTGTCTCTCGTTATTAAGCGACACGTTTGTTTTATAAGAAACATATTTTTATCTACACACAAAACAATAATCTAAGTAATTTTACCAAGGCCTGCATAGATAACTTATTTTTATATAAGCTCAAAAAAACAAGTTTAATTACCTAACTTAATTGGTAATTAGTACAATAAAAATTGCCTAAAATGTTTGTTAATACTACTTATTGAATTAGGTATATTAGATATATCTTCTTCGATTTTATTTTGTTGTCAGTTGGAAATATATTTTTTAATAAATTTAATTAAAACAGAGGCAAGGTAAAATTCTTTTATTACGGAAATCTTAATAAAAAATTAAATTTTAGGGTTTTTTGCTTTCGATTTCCAGAACACCCCTGAATATATAACAGGTCAACCTAAACAAATGGGGCAAACGTTTTTTAAGGCAGAATTAGTCTTTACTTTCTGTTCTGGTACGAATCAGCTGATTTGTTTT
Source organism: Pollenia angustigena (assembly GCA_930367215.1). Classification (NCBI taxonomy): domain Eukaryota; kingdom Metazoa; phylum Arthropoda; class Insecta; order Diptera; family Polleniidae; genus Pollenia; species Pollenia angustigena. Next base: position 35,667,955 of record OV884059.1, read on the forward strand.
TGTTATTAAAAACCTATGCAATTGATTAGTTTTTCTGTTAGGTTGCGGTTCAGTTTGTGAAAATCAAAAACTTGTTAAGTAATTGTAAGTGACAGCAAAATAAATATTAAAAAATACATATTTTTATATTGAAATAAAATGTTTTTTTGATTTTAAGGATTCATAAAATTTATTTTTTCAAATTTATGTGCATTAAAGTTATTAAATTAAAACAATGGCCGGCGCAAAACTAATAAATTTGTCATAAATGGCAGATAAGTTACTACAGAAAAAGTAACTATTACAATTTCGTAACAGAACGGCACGGAACAGAACAGAAACAGAAAGTAAAGACTAACTGAGCCTTTAGATGAGAAAAATATGCTGCTGATTCATTTTAAATAAAAAACTGATATTTACTGATCAGTAAATCAGATTTTTCAGCTGTCCGATATTGTATTTGCGCTATAATTTGTTTTATGTAAATTGTATTAAAATGAGTTTTGTACATAAAAAATCTTACAGATTTTATATACATATGTATGATGGCTTGTAACAGAAACAAATCTATCAATAATTTCCCTAAAAAGAAAAAGGTTTTTTTTACATTCTCAATATAAGCCCGAAATTTTTTTTTTAAACTAATTTGAGACTAGAACCCCAAATCTGGTAGCCCTGCTTTAGTCAACTGTTTTATACAAGGCGAATTCATATATATATTAATTCGCCTTGTTTTTGACATTACATGACCGAAAAATAAAAACAAAATACATGTTGTTTTTTGTGTTGTTGACTTGTTGTAGTCTCGCCGCCACCTGAAGTAAATTCGCCTTGAACAGAGGCAATCGTTCGGTAAAATTGCTTTATAAAACGGAATTACTGCAGAGCTATTTAAATAAAGGATCAGTCGTTAGAAATTCTTATAAAGTAACGAGATCATTAATTTCAAATTAAAAGTTTAATATTGAATTACCAATTTCAATTCTTCTTCTATCGGGATACCTTTCTCTATAATTTGGTCTTTGATCCCATACACCTTATTGACTGACAAAGGTGAGATCCCTGTTGGTATTCATTATCAATATTTAGAATAATTTGATACATTTTTGGTTGTACCACGTTTTATTGGCACATTTGCACGAGTCGTGTTATTACACTGGTACATTGTTACTAATAAAAAGAATTATTCATCTTGTAACTAATTAAAATTGTTTTTAAAGTTTTATGCCATGTGCACTTTGCATAAACCTAATTATTCCATTTAAGAGGCAATGTATTCCTTAGTTCCTTCTACTGGTCTAGTTTAATGTCGTGATGAAATCGAAGATTAGAGTCCTTCTAAAGCGAATCTACTTGAAGAAGCTTCAGATAAATATGGCAAAGATTTTAATGATGTAAGACAAAATTTCGTAAGTAATTAAAGCACAATTCATAACGAATTAATTTAACTTGTCACCTCTGTATTTCAAGGGCGCCGTGCCCATGGAATAGTGGCAATGTGCTTGTAGTCGTTTGTATGAAACTGCAGTTTTTTTAGAATGAAATATGTATACATACATATTAGGGTGGGTCAGTTTTTTTGCCCACCAAGCGTATAGCAAAATCGTAATCTACGGAAAATTCTGAGAACTTTTCCGAAAGAAACCATGGTTCGATAATCAAAATCGAGCTTCCGGTTTTTGACTTGAAAGTTTGGTGCTCAGAAAATCTGAAAAATATAATACTTTTTTGGAAATATTTATTGAAATTGGTGAATAGTTTGCCTGTAGCGCTGAAAGAGAGCTTTTTTAAAAGAAAATTCTCTCAGCTTTATATATCTGTGCTCATTTTTAGAAAAATCTGTACATCAATAATTGGTTAAGAGGTTTTTGTCAAAATAATCTAGTCAAGCTGATAAGAAACCTTAAACTGTTACAATTTTGATACATAAAAGTTAAATAAAATAATTTAACTAAATTTTAATTCAAAGTTGATTAAAATAAAATAGTTCTGCGGCATTTTGTCAAAACATCTTAAGTGGAGATAAGAGAGCAAAAAAGATTTAAAAAAAACTCGGTGAAAAAAGCATTTTTGTTAAAAAATAACATAAACCGAAATTAAAAAAAAAATTTTGTTCATAATACAAAATTTAAAAACTTAAGCAAAAATGTTTTCAATGAAAATTCGTACGATTAACACCACTTTTTTAACTTTTTAATTTTGATTTAAGATGTATGCTAAAATGCCATAGAATTGATTAATCAAAACTTAATCAAACGAAAATTTCTGTAAATAAAATTTAAGAAAAAACTGAAAATAAAAAAAATAAATATTTTTATTATTCTAGTTTGTATTGAAACGCAATTTTTTGGAAAATTCACAACTTAAAAAAAGGAACCGATTAAAATAAAAAATTTATAAAAAAATACTGGCCAAGCCGGGGGTAAATAAATTTAGTTTCGGCCTATAGCTGCAATTTACATACAATATCTTTTTTGCTATCCATTCGTGGCATTCTGTTGCGGCTTTTAGTAGTAACTGCCAAAATATCATCTCGATTACATTCTATGGCACGTGGGAAACATTGGTAACAATTGTACAAATCGCTCAGTTCCCTGAATATGTGCCGGTAACCCTAGATCAGTAAACGGTAGATGCTTGTAGTAAATGGCGGCTCAGACAAATTGTTATCGTCCATTTCCAATTTAAAAAATTGTATTAGCTATAAAAACATAAATCTCTGAAATACAATTGGGCACTTTACAAGTTACAATTAGAAATTTTTTAAGTTAAATTGGAAATTTCTGAAATACAACGAAACTTTCGACAGTGCTGCCAACTCATAATACCAAATTAAGATTCGATAGTCGATGTTCGATAGCCAGCGAAAATCGTTTATCGAATGTAACTCATAATAGGGGCCTATGACTAATATATTAGTTTTTTTAAACCCTGGTGTAAATGATATAATTTGACCAGTAACTATATTAAATGTATAATTGACATTTTCAGAACAATGTGCATCAGAATATGTGGACGAAAAAAAGTCTGCAAATAAATCACTGATTTCCTTTTCATCATGTGTTTCGGTACCCATATATTTCATGGCCTTTGGTGCGCCAGATATCTTTCTTTTCGAATTTACAAATTTTTAGAATGAGTTTAGATCGTGTTTTAAGTTGTTTTTTATTTTAATCAAATAATCGTTATATAATTTAGCATTAAGCTAAGGCGACCAGATTTTGAAAATAAAAATAGAGGACATGAAGAAAAAAAGTAAAAAATATTTTTGACTTCAAGATTTTTAACTTATATTACAGACAAATTTTCATATTGTCGGCTTAATATGCAAACCTGCTAAATCCACTTTTTAAGTAAATTGAGATTTTGATTCCGTTGGGTAGAGAAAAATATGCCTCGTGGACCAGCAATTTGAGCATTGAAGTGTGTCAAATCAACTATATTTTTTGTTTCCTCTCAAGCATTTGTTGAAAGGGAGTTAGCAGGTTTGGATATTAAGCAGACGATATATAAAAATTTACATTTAAAAATAACGAAACTTAAAAATGCATTAGAGTTACTTATTCAAAATTGTATACTGCAAGTGTATGAGAGTTCAGTAGGAACAAGCATGGCACGACATTTACCATACGATTTGACAGAAAAGACCAGTGATCGCCGTGAAATAAAATTTATTTTAATTTATAAAAATAAAATCAAATATTGGTCATACTTTAAAAAAAAAGAGGACAAAGATGACAGATTATGAAAAAAAGATGATAAAAGAGGACACAAATTTTATAGAGGACAGCCAGTTAAAATAGATGATTGTCCTCTAAAAAAGAGTACGTATGGTCGCCTTAATTAAGCAAATTATATTTTGCACGAAGGACGTAATACTTGCTATAATCGCAGTGGGATCCAAATTTCTTATATTTTTGTAAGTCTTATTTTTTGAGTTTTATAACGAATAGTGAAAATTTTGGTATACATTCATTCATACTTATATTGTTTTATTGTACTGTAAAAATTATTAATCATTTTATCGATTGTTTCTGGTGCGCCAATGCGAATGGATAACAATTGAAACCAATTTGTGTTAAATAAAAGGTTTTGTAGGTCGGTGTAATTTGCCCTTTTAAAACAAAACACCTTTTCTTTTTTATGAAAGTTGCAACTTATTTCAATTGAAGGGTGATAACGATCTTCTGGGAGTGTAATAGGATCAACACGATTTATTGTACATTCCTTAGCCTCATTAACAAATACCAGGTCAAGTAATTTGTCATATATATTGTAGACGCCATTTACCTGATGTAGACATAAATTTGTAATGTTGCCGAATATATTATCGCTAATGTTATCAGAACAATTTGGAATGTAAGTTTTACTTTCTGTGCAAAAATGCCAGGTAATCTGAGGTATATTAAATCGCCAAGGACTAACATAAAATCACCTGAACTGATTTTTGGAGGCCACTAGTTCCATTGCCAAAATGTGTTGTTGATAAGTTATTATATCTGATTGAGGTGGGATATAAGAACATGTAATATATATTTTAATGTTTTTTACTTTTACTAACACTGCAATAAATTCAATTTAACTTGTTAAGTTTAATATTAGTTCTTCAGTTGGAAATTTATTTAAGACAGCTATTAAAACTCCACCGCCAGTAGTAACTGTAGTTCTATCGCGCCGGAATACATGAAAATTATTGCAAACAATTTCGGTATTTAGTGCCGGTTCACACACGTCAAGTTTGACTCATCTTGAGTTTTTAGGAGAGAGGGGAAAAGAAATGGCATTCTCTTTTCCCTTCTCTCCTTAAAGATCAAGACTTGAAGAGTCAAACTTGACGTGTGTGAACCAGCACTTAATAAAGTATTATTTAGCCAAGTCTCAGTAAGACAAATAATGTGGTAATTGAAGTTAAAACTATTGACATATAATTTGCAGCATTTAGTCCTCATTCCACGTACGTTTTGGTATATAATAATGAGTTGGTCATCGGGAGCTTCAGTTAGTTTTTTTAATATATTAATTGCTGTTTCGGCAAATAAGCCACATTCATTGGACGCCGCACTGTGGCTGAAAATTGAATTTCATCGGCCAAAAGTCCAATTTTTTGTCATCGTCGATTTCAAAAATTTTAATGCCATTCGATAGCAAACATATTAGAACTAAGGTATCCAAAAAACTAGATGGAAACAAATATTTTATGTTGGTTTAGAAAAAAATTAATTTTTGTAAATTTGATCAGAACTAAATTATGATTCCTCGCAAACCGTCATCAATAATTGGTCGAAATTTTGTTTGTTATATTAGTGGGATAGTAGTCTTTAAGAAGTGGTTAATTACATTACTGTATCATTTATACCTGATGTGTTATTAAATGTTTCCCCAGGTTCTATATTTTCGTTAAATCTGAATTTTAGAGGAGTAGAACTTGTTAGGGTCAAAATGGGTTAAAGAGATTTTAGTACCATCAGAAAGCTGAAAGCGTCCTCTTTAACCCCATATATACTTATGCAATTGTTTGGAACTGTCTGTTGAACACTTTTTTTATTTTAATGAAATAACTCGCAACATTTTTGTTTGCTCTTTTTATTTAAGCTGCTCATATGACTTTTAAAAAATTCACCAAAAATATATTTATGGATTGCAAAAAAAAAATTAAGCTAAAGCTGAATTACAAAAAATATGCTTAAATGTTTAGGTTATCTCCTTTGCCTTTGCAGAAATACGGATAAAACGGTTTTTTTGGCTTGATTTTATAACGGTTTTTCTAGTTTTTTAATCGGGTGGATTATGTTTTATGTCAAACTGTTATCAATAGTGGGTTCAACACTTTTTATATTGGTAGTAAAACAGTCTTTAAACAATGAAAAAATGAATAAAGATTACATATTGTATAGGGAGCACAATACCAGAAAAATGTCACGAGATTTTACAAACGAAGATCTGTTTGTATCAAAGTTATTTTCGGGAATACAAAGTTTATTATTAATACGATCTTCGTATGACGTGCTAAATTCCCAGTTTCTCATATTTGATAAATACACTGAAATTTATTGTTGAGGGAAAGCAAGCCTCTATGCGCATTTCGCCGGTTGCTTACACCAGCTCATCAGGAAACCTTTTCCAAAGATTTAAGAAAAGCCAAAAATATTAAACAAATAAAACCTTAAGCGAATAAGAGTTATAAACACTCTAAGTCTTACCTGTAACAATATCAAAGCTTAAACAAAACACCAACAATAAACAGTGAGTTTATCTTTTCTTACATCCCCCTACAATTGGTTGGGTTCTTTCCGACTCGAATTGTAGTTGTAAGTGGGTTAAAAGAAAAAACAAACCGCTTCATTCTATTGTCTTCGTAAGAAAACAACGAACTAAACCAATTTGCCAATTCAGTTTTATGCACGGGCACATGCAATTATATTATCAAAGTTATTTTCGGGAATACAAAGTTTATTATTAATACGATCTTCGTATGACGTGCTAAATTCCCAGTTTCTCATATTTGATAAATACACTGAAATTTATTGTTGAGGGAAAGCAAGCCTCTATGCGCATTTCGCCGGTTGCTTACACCAGCTCATCAGAAAACCTTTTCCAAAGATTTTAGAAAAGCCAAAAATATTAAACAAATAAAACCTTAAGCGAATAAGAGTTATAAACACTCTAAGTCTTACCTGTAACAATATCAAAGCTTAAACAAAACACCAACAATAAACAGTGAGTTTATCTTTTCTTACATCCCCCTACAATTGGTTGGGTTCTTTCCGACTCGAATTGTAGTTGTAAGTGGGTTTAAAGAAAAAACAAAATTAAAAAACAAACCACTTCATTCTATTGTCTTCGGAAGAAAACAACGAACTAAACCAATTTGCCAATTCAGTTTGATATACTGTTGGCAACGACAGATCCGCTCATCTCTAGCATTCAAGGTCAATGGAATGTAGAACATTGGGACTTAGATGAAGAAGCAAAAGGGCTGCTACAGGACAGAGGTAATACAAAACCAAGTATGGAATATTTGGAGGCAATTTTCCAACCGAATGAATAGTAGATATAATTAACGTTTATTGTTTTTTAAGCAAAAAATATATTTTTGTCGTTATTGTTATTTAAATAAAAAAGAAAATAACCATTTAAAAATTTACACTTATTTATTTTTTTAATTTAAAAAGTATTCTAGTGGAACTGGTTCCATTTGAACCTGTTGTAAAGTTGATAATGTAGAAACCTATTCACAAAATGATCATAGGTATTATTACATGCCTCTGCACTTTTTTTTAAAGGTATAGTGGTATATACGAGGCAAATTTATATGCATATAAAGGTAATACGAATACTCATTTGTTCTTACGCTTTTAAAAAAGTATTTCCTCCAGAAATATATAAAAATGTTTATATTTTTCGAAAGAAAACATTATGAGTATGCTTGTAGAAGCAATTTTTAGTCAGTTTGACATTTTTATTCCCATATGCCCTATTCCAAATCAAATTTTTCAAACAAAAAAAAATCAATTTGAGTAAAAAGTTCTAATAATTCAACACACCGATTTTTATACAATAGAACAGTAATGATTTCTAATATATTTATTATTTTCTAGAAAATTCTGATCAATGAGTGGTAAATTGTATTGCCTTTTTTGAACAAAAAGAAAAAAGAACTTAAAGCCTTTTTCCGGGATTGGGAATTTGGGTATTTCTTAATCAAAAATGGGGTTGTTTTTCAGTCCACTGTTTTAATAACATTTTAATCTACATAACTGCCAAAATTCATTATGATACCTTTATTAATGTTAGATTTAAAGAATGTCAAACATTAAAGTTATTATTTATATAGTGTAAATGAATAAAAGGACTTTCAATATGAGTAAAAAATAATAATTTTAAGGTTTGACATTCTATAAATCTAACATGAACAAAGATATATTAATGAAATTTGGCAGTTATGTAGATTAAAAAGTTTTTACAACAGTGGGCTGAAAAACATCCCACTTTTTGAATAAAAAATACCATAATTCTCAATCATTAGTATTTTCATACTAAATGCTAAAAAACATCAAATGTTCAACTTTGACCTTAAATTTCTCAACAACTGCTGAGCCGATTTTAACAAAATTAAAACTGTAAAAAAGTTGAAGAAGTCTTCTCTCCTGCAAAAAAAAAATTGCAAAATTATCTCTATCGGTTCAAAAGTTACAGATTTTTGGCCGATGAAAAACGATTTTCAGCCACTGTGCGCCGGTTTACATTTTGTTCATATTCTCGAACTCAAACATTTTCAGGCCAAAAAGATGAGTCGAGAATGAAGTTAAAAACTTCAAATGGAACATCAAGTTTAAATGATGTTATAATCCGCGCTTGTGAGTAAGTAAACTTATGAACATTCAAATCAACATTTTTGCCGATCTTAGATTTAATATACACATCAATGTCGTCGACAGATGTATCATTCAAAAAATATTTTTGTTTACATTTTTAAAATTTTGTATTATAAACGAAATTTTTCTTTAATTTGGTTTATTTTATTATTTGATAAAAATGATTTTTTTTAACTTTTTTGCTATCTTATCTCAACTTAAGATGTTTTGTCAAACTGCCACTGCTATGATTTTTGCTGTCAAGCTAAATTTCGTTATCTATCGAATTAAAAGCTTGGTTATCGACTGACATCATTCCAAATTTTGGTACACATCACCCAATACCGACTGACATAGTAACAATATGAAATATTTCGCACGTTCGTCTGAAATTTCGCCCGCTATCGACTGACGTGACAAAACAAAAAAAAAAGGAAGAAAAAATTAAATTGTTTCTATTTGGAATTGTCACTTGCATTTTATGCATCTTAACAAATATCGTAGTTGTATATTTTTTTCAATATAAATAAATTTTTATATGGATTGGTGTGTTTACATTTTTAATTCCATGTAGAATCGGTAGTTTTAGCATTTATTTAAATTCATACTTAAAATACATTCATTTATCTTTAAACACGTTTTATTATAAACGAAAAAATACAAAAACTAACGATATTATCTAGAGGATTAAAACCTGATTATATTAATTTGTTTTTATGCTAATCTCTGTTCAATAATAAATTTAATTATAATACATAATATGTACATACATATACATACATATGTATGTATAGTTATGTATCTATGTACATATTCAAGCAAATATATTTATTTATATAAAATACAATAGGAAAATCCTATTGTTAAAATATTGGAACGTGTTTGTAGACAAACTGACGCAGTATTTTATAGCATGCTTCTTGTTTCATAATTTATTAATCAGTTTATAGTATTTATAGTTTAAACTTTATACCTACCTACTTAAAATTTACTATCATTAACTGTATTACCGTCTGGTGGTCAACAACTTATTTAATTTCTTTGATTAAGTAAACAATTCTATTAATTTTATCTTCTCAATCATGTTGTTTTTTTTCTTTTTACATGAAAAAAACAAACTTTGTTTTGAATGACTTTGGTTTCTTTTACGAAATTGTTTGTTTTGCTATATTTATATTTAGATAATGATATTAAGAAGCGCATTAAATAGGAGGTTTTGACTTTAAAACCACACCACTATTAGAAGCTGCTTTGAATTGAAATCTACATAAGTATATATAAGTGATGTTACGAATATTCGTATCGCCGAATATTCGCCTATTTTATGAAATTTGTATTCGCCAGATTTAAGCGAATATTTGATTCGTAATAGTTTTAGCCGTTTAGTTTTATTGACCAATCATCACATAATTCTTAAGAGTGATTTCTGGAGTTATACACGGAGAGAATCATTAAGTGCCGGTTCACACACGTCAAGTTTGACTCGTCAAGTCTTGAGTTTTTAGGAGAGAGAATGCCATTTCCTTTCCCTTCTCTCCTAAAAGATCAAGACTTGAAGAGTCAAACTTGACCTGTGTGAACCGGCACTAACTAAATATGGCTTGAACCAAAGTAGGTATAATAAGTAACACGACTCTTTTTTTTAATGTTATTCTCTCACATGTACATGTCCTGTGTGAATTCAACACACTTGAGAGAAACAAAAACAAATGTCACGAATTCTTGCGTCAAATATTTTGGAAAATTGGGATTGTTCCAGATTTTTATTACAACACATCTAATTATTTTAATTTGTTATAAATATTTTTCACCTTTTAACATATAAAATCAGTTCTTATTGCACAAATAAAAAAAATAAAAATATAATTTTTGACGTAAAATTTTTTTTGTGGTAGATTTTAAATTAGTTTATCAGAGTTGCTAATTTTAGTATTAATGTGTTGAAAAAAGGGATAAAAAATAGAATTTGACAAAGTTTACATAAACCTTTTAAATGCTTAAATTACATTGTTCCACACATAATTTCAAAAACAAAGTTATGGTTATTGAAATGTGTAACTTTAAGATAACTCTTATTTCACAAAAACACACAGACGGACATTGTTAAATCAACTCCGCTCATCATAAGGACCCAGAACATATATACTTTATAGGGTCTAAGATCAATTTTGAATGACAAACTTAAATACATACATATACCCTTTTTCACCACCTGTGGTGAAGGGTATACTAATGACTTACTTTTTAATGCATTCATTTTAGGACTTCCCTTGTAAAATTCATTGATTCTTTCAGTAGAATTGTAAGTAGCCTTTTTACTTTTTCCTAGTTACTCAACAGATTATTTTGTAGGCGTAGTTTTTACTGGGTTCTGTATCGCCATGAATCGCAAAGTATTTTCTTTTATTGCAGAGTAACATTTCTATAACTCTATCTAATCATATCCGTTCAACTAGTTGACTGCCTGAGTGTTAATGTTGTATCCGTGTATAAAGTACTTTAAAGAAACTTGATGATATTTTGTAACAGGGTTTATAAATTAACAAAATATTTTATTTTTATAAAACTTTTCATGAAACAAATATATGGAATAACAAGTATACCCTTCACCATTGCTCAATAAGAACAGAAAGTTATGTAAATAGTTCCATATAAATATGAATATATGGTGAAGTGTATAAAAATTGTAAAATTAAATTAATTTGTACAAATTAACATACAAAAGTGGCACTTATTTTAACATACATAATTAAATGAATAAAAATTAAAAATGTTATAAATAATGTAACGTAAAATTATCAAACAACTTAAATTGCATTTAACAACTTATCAAAAAAAGGTATATGAATTGGTTTTCTTACAGAACACCAAAAGTAATTAAATGAAATATAATTAAAAAAATTTTAAAACTGTATTATTACCAAAAAGTAATTTCAATTTTTGGGAATACAAAATTTTAATTTCAAAAGATTTTGTTATTCGTGCTTAATTCCCAGTTTTTATTCTTGATAAAAACACTTGAAATTTATTGTTGATGGGATAAGCTATTCCTATGCGCATTTCACTGGTTGCTTAGGCCAGGGGAATGTAAGATGAGATAAACCCACTGTTTATTGTTGATGTGTTTTGTTTAAACTTTGATATTATTACAAGTAGAACTGTTGCTATAAGTCTTATCCGTTTAACAGTTTTATTTGGTTTAATAAAGGGTGGTTAAATTTCAAGTTGATGTTGATTTTGAATAAAACACAAACTATTTAGGAAATTATTGTAATTTTATTTTATTATGATATATTGGTATTACTCAATTATGTACGGCCAAATGGGCGCCGCGACCACGGCGGCACACCTCCATCCGATGGTCTAAATTTTCGATGACCCTGAGGCATAATGGAGGTTCTATGCCGTTAATGTGCCGAATTATCTCATCCTTTAGCTCTTGAATTGTTGCTGGCTTATCGACGTACACATTTTCTTTCAAAAAACCCCAAAGAAAAAAGTCCAACGGTGTCAAATCACATGATCTTGGCGGCCAATTGACATCGCCATTACTTGAGATAACACGGCCATTGAATTTGTTGCGCAAAAGAGCCATTGTTTCGTTAGCTGTGTGGCAAGTGGCACCGTCCTGCTGAAACCACATATCGTCCACATCCATATCTTCCAATTCGGGCCATAAAAAGTTCGTTATCATCTCACGATAGCGAACACCATTCACAGTAACTGCCTGACCGGCCTCATTTTGGAAAAAATACGGCCCGATGATGCCGCCAGCCCATAAACCGCACCAAACAGTCACTCTTTGTGGGTGCATTGGTTTTTCGACAATCGCTCTTGGATTCTCATTCGCCCAAATGCGGCAATTCTGTTTATTGACGAATCCACTGAGGTGAAAATGTGCCTACTCACTGCATCTCGAAGCGAACGACATGCATTTTGATTTGAACGCCCATTTTCATAATAAGTCTGGATAACTTTATCACGTTGTTGGATTGTGTATCTCTCCATGGTTCAAATTGAGTAAGTCTGAAATAGAGAAATGTCAAATAAAATTCGGAAAAAACTTGGCGTTTAGGTGTGGTTCACATTCAACATCGGCCCTTACAATTTAACCTTTATCTTTAGTTTTTCTAAAATCTTTATGGATCTGGCCTAAGCAACCAGTGAAATGCGCATAAGAATAGCTTATCCCATCAACAATAAATTTCAAGTGTTTTTATCAAGAATAAAAACTGGGAATTAAGCACGAAACACACGTTTCCGCATTATTTTCCAAAAATATATTTTCTTCTAAATTTTCTACATCATTCAAATCATGTGGAAAACCTTCTGTATGTATATTTTGGATTAAATCTAAATGTTCTTCAATGTTAAAGTTCAGTACAGCTTCATCTAGTAATAACTCGGGAGTTGAGTTTGGTGTATCATTATTAGAAATTTCATTTTCATTATACATATATTTCGCAATTGCCTTTTGCGACAATGTTTACAAAATTTAACCCCCACCGTTTTTGGAAAAGACTACATAACATTGTGCTTGTAATACGGTCGACATTTCCTGCTCCACGTCGTATGTGCCCGAAAAAGTGTTCTAAATTGTCTTGTGTTAATAAAAATGGTAAACCTTCTTTTTGTAAAAATTCCCATAACTTACCTAAACTTTTAATGTTTAACAACCAGCCTTTTTTAAACGAAAATTTTTTTATAATATTTTTACCTAGTGCACTTTCTATTTTAATAGTTTCAATTTCAATTGCAGCATTGTGCAAGTAATTTAATTGTTCATTGAAACCAATGAACGAGTCATTGAAAATATTAAACATATCAAATAAATTATTAAAAAATAAAAGATATGCAGAAGTATTTGGCATAGTAATACATTTGGAAGGATTTACAACACCTGAAGCGTATAAAATGTTTAATCCGGAAGAAACTGTGTTACTAAATATTTGTGTTGCATATTTAACTTCCATGCTTTGCAGTTTGTGAGGTTTTATATGAACATCTGTTAGGTTCGGGGCACATTTAACTAACAATTTAGAATCAACTTCATAAAAATATTCTATATCCTTCCAACTTACTAAAGTGTTTTTAAAATATGTATATTGTATTATCAGAGTTTAGTAAAGAATTTCGAACATTTTTAATTAAATGAGGACTGTCATGAAAGGCAAACATTTTTTGAGAATGAACAATAAAATATGGTTTCTCAGAAGACACATTTAAAATTTTATATAAACTTGAAAATTTTTTCCCTTGGTCACATACAAAGTTAACTGGCTTAAGTCCATTTATAATTTCAAAAAGCGTTGCAAGCGTTATGAACTAATAGTAGCACATTGGTTGCTTCCAATGATCTCCACCTACAGTGTCGGACAATTTCAAAGTTTAAGATCTCATGAATTCATGTTTAATATTAACGTTAAATAAAGAATATACACTTATTTTTCATAAAATATAATAAAAATGCTTTTGTTCTCAAATACAACAATAATTTTTAACACCCTCCACTAGGCTTGCCATTTCTATTTTGAGAAAAAGAGGACGCCAGCATAAAAAATGTAGGACATTTGCTTGAAAAAAGAGGACACTTTTTAAACAACCTAATTTTAATAAAATTAACGACGGCATAAAAATTAACAACCAAAATTTGTTTTTACACAAAAACTTAATTTGGGTAATTCCATGTCAAATCGACCTAGAGTGGGACTTGACCCCTTTCGATTAAATGAAATTTGGCGAGAGGGTTTCTTTCATCCCATAAAGAACATATATCAACGAAAAACAATTTTTTAATTTTTTTCAAAAGTTATGTCATATTCAAAATGTCATAATTTCGCCGAATGTGTTGAGTTTATTTTTTTAATATCTGGAAAACTACTTTACATACGAAGATGATTTTTGTCAGTTTAAAGAGAATACTTGAGGCTACAATAATGGCCATTTTCTCATTAGGCAATTATCTTTTTTCCCAACGAAAAACTGCACATTAAAGAAATTTGGTTTTCTTAATGTCTCATTTGCTTCGATTTTATCGCAAAGCTAACCGGCACTCATCTGCCCTCAACTTTTACATGTATTTTGAATGGTGTTGCCAACTGAAAACAATTTTTTTTGTTGGTATATTGAGAAACCCAAAATCGTTAACGGACAGTTTATCGGTCCAATAAATTTATGTTGACATTAAGTAACAGGCAGTTTGTCGATACATTGAGAAAATGGCCATAAATATATTAAAAAAAAAAATGTCTTTGCAAAATATAAAACTTAAAAAATGGACTTAGTCAAAACCCTATTTTTTGCTGATTTTTTTTTATATAATACTTCAAACTGTTCTTTCAAAATCCTGAAACTTTGAAGGATGTACTTTTTTTTAAGATATGATTTTTTATTTCTTTCCAAAAATAATCTTAAAATGAAATTTTAATATGGTCATTTCAGCAATAAGTATTTATTTGAACAAAAGTAACGACATTGATAAGGTTGTTTTTGCTTATTTGTTGGATTTTTTTTTGGGAGCTCCATTTTCAAAGAAAACTACTCTTTTTGTCACGTTACGTCCCCAAAAATTAAATCATACCTATCTTTAAAAAAAACCAGAGCACCCAAATCTTTTTTTAATGAATTTTGTGACCTGTGATTTAAAGTTTAAATGCAGGAACAAATTTTCAATGAAGGTGTAAAAACAGACATCTGCATTAAAATTTGTTGCGGTTTAGACCTATATACAATTATTGACTGACAATCAGAATCAATTTTAAAAAGCTTGAGTAGAATATCAGTTTAAGCTGAACTTAAATGATTTTTAGGAGAATAAATTATATAAAAGCCATGGTAAGCTATGAACCAATCATCCCAAATTCTGAGAACGATTTCTGGTATTAAAAAACATAAATTTCAATACAGCGGTGCAATTAGTTTAAGCGTTAGCAGTAAATTTCAGAAGGCTGCTAAAATGGAATCTTAGGAAAATTATGGACCGTATATCACAAAATTGCATAACATTTTTTCTGGCCATATGAAGCTAAACTGGAAGAAAGTTTACCGCGTATTTAATTATTTTACCAGAGTGGGCTTTATATTCACCTATGGTAAGTTATGCACCGATCTTCACCAAATTTCACAGTGTCATTTCTAGTTCTATAAAACTGTGATGTATCAAATTTTGTTATGATAGCGTTATTTTTTACGTTTTTAGGCGATGACCGATGTTCACGAAACTTAATAGTTTCATTTCTAGTCCTATTTAACTGTGACGTGCCAAAATTTGTTATGATAGCATTATTAGTTAGGGTTTTAGGCTTACTATACTGTTTTCCGGGAGTGGGGCTTATATGGGGCCTAGGGTAAATCATGGACGGATCTTCAAGAAATTTTACAGCGTGATTTCCA
Source organism: Pollenia angustigena (assembly GCA_930367215.1). Lineage (NCBI taxonomy): Eukaryota > Metazoa > Arthropoda > Insecta > Diptera > Polleniidae > Pollenia > Pollenia angustigena. The sequence goes on from OV884059.1 coordinate 35,683,680, forward strand.
GTTAAATAAAACGAACTGTTGCGAAATCTTATATCATTCTGTGCATTTTTCCACCATTTATGTTAGTTTTTGTAACAAAATTATCAATTTTTTTTAGGTGGTGGTTCCACATTTTGATTCATAGCTCAGATCCTATTGAACCGATTTTGCTGGATTTCAATCCCAAACTGCTTAGGATAACTGCAAGCAATTTGACACCAAGTTTGTTTATTTCTTTTGAGTTTTTCGAAAGTGAGCGTGTTTTCAACAGACGGACAGACAGACGGACATGGCTAAATCGACTTAAAATTACTCAAGGACCCAGAATATATATACTTTATAGGGTCTGAGATGAATAATAAAAAAGTTTCACACGGAATGACAAACTTAATATACCCTCTTCACAACTAATTGTGGTGGAGGGTATAAAAAATGGTTTCCATAAGCCCAGAAATGACGCGACAAAACTAAAGCACATTATGTGAAATGTTTACTTTTTTTTCTTTTTTACAAAATACCAACAAAAATAATCCCGTTAAGTTAAAAAAACAGTTCTTTAATAATATTTTTAGAAGGTTTAGAAAAAATTTGCACATGTTTATCAGTTGTGACTTCTCATTCAAAGGTGCGGTATAATTCTTTTAAGTTTTAAACTTAAAATGGCTCGAAATAAGTATTCAGCATTATTAAGAGAAAAAATTATTGATTTTTACAATAAAGATGAATCTGTGACATGTATCGCAAAAAAATTTAGTATACACCATAGCATAATTTCGCGAATTATAAGCCGTTTTCGTTCATCAGGCTCGGTGACCACTATACACAAAGGTGGTCGGCCCCTAAAAACCAGCAAACGGGAAGATAAAACTATAATTCAAATGATAAAAAAAGATCCTTTCGTATCAGCAAGGCCAATTGCTAATCAATTATGCCTAAATATTACGCCCAGATCCATCCAAAGACGAGCTGTAGAAGGTGGCTTAAAAACATATAAAACAGCAAAAAAACCTTTTATTTCACGAAAAAATAGACAAGCAAGGATTAATTTTGCAAAGGAGCACATCAACTGGACAAAGATACAATGGAAAAATGTTCTCTTCTCTGATGAATCAAAGTTTAATTTAAAAGGTTCAGATGGATTACACAACGACTCTCCCGCTCTCATTGTTCTGCAGCGTTCTTTTTTTTTTAAATATGATCGAACTTCATAATAATCCGTTACTGGGTAACATTGAAATACATAATGGTGACATAAAAGAAGAACTTAAAAAATGCAAGTTGATTTATCTTTACCTCCAGAAAGTGGAATAAACTTCTGGAAAAAAATATCAACAAAAACATATGTATATCCAAAAAGAAAAAATTAAATTCTAAAGATGTATTCGATCTTTGGATCAACCTTTATATGTGAATCTTCATTTTGTTTTTTTTTTTGAAGTTTATACAAAATTAACACAGAAATCGTCTCACAGATGAACATCTTGAAGACCTCATGCGTACAAAATGTTGTCCCTACAAGTTTGACATAGATGCATTAATCAAAAGTTTTGAAAAAGTTAAGCTCTTCTTTTCTGTCACCATTATGTGTTTCAATGTTGCATAATAATGGATTACAATTCGATCAAGCCTTTAAAAGGCACAAATGTCGTAAGAAATATAATACCAAAATTGAAATGTAAAACTGCACAATTTATAAAAAAGCTTATTTTATAGATAGTAGCGGCCTGTTTTTACGCATTGTCACTTCACTAACATAAAACGTTTTCTTTCTCTTTCTTCGAAAGCTGCCCTCGCAAATGATTTAGGCATTTTTCATACGTCACTTTTTTCATCTCTGTATACTTTGTGAGCGAGACTGAATTGTTTTCATTTTTTTCTACTGTACGCAGGCCTGCCATTTTTGCCGATTTATCGGCATTTTGGCGATTTTTTGCCCCTAAATTATCAAAGTGCCGATTTGCCGATTTTTGCTCCAAAAATGCCGATTTTTTGACTAGCACGTAAAAGGCGATTACTTTTTGTTTGTTTGATAATAATACACCAACTTTAAGCGATACTGAAACAGTTGTAACATTGAGAACAGACAACTGTTATTAATTCGGCGCTTCTACTAAAGAAAAAGGGGTTAGTTTTATTCAATATTAACTGCAGTGTTTGTGTAGTGTGTTGAGTTAATACATTTTTATTTGAAAAATATTCCACTATGAAGAATTAAAGGCCAAAGTTAAAAAAGAAATAATTTTTAAACCTAAAATAATTCAGTTAAAATTTCTTTTTCTAGTAGGAAAATATAAAACACTTTATATTTGTGTTTGAAAATGGATAGATAAATACTTACAAAAGAATAAAGGTAAGATAAATTTATATTCACTATCAATGAATATAATTTAAATAATAATTACTTTGATAATTAAATAATTTTTTTTTTAAGATTATAACGCAATTGAGGACGATGTTAGTACATAAATTAAATAGCCAATTCTTATGTAAGGAAATTTAAATAAATTTGCAAACTTTTTGGCAAAAAATTTAAGATTTATAACGTGAACATTTTATAGCATCATTTGGTACAATTTTTGGTCCTTCCACATTCTTCCGCAAATGTGGAAAGAATTTTTTAATGTAACAGAGTTTTGATGTTCACTGGAAAATTTATCTTTGCAAGTTATTTGTTTTTTTAAGATTATTTAAAAATTAATAATTTAAACTGTTTTGATATTAATATTAAAACGGATTTAATAAAAATGTCAAACTCAAATATTTGTATATGGAATATACTTAATTATAAAAAAGTTAAAAAAACTTTATATTTAACTACAATTTCTTTGTAAAACGTTTATTTTGATTGATTCTTTTAAAATTTCATAAGTTATAAACATTAGATAATTCTGAATTGTTCTTATTTGTAAGTAAGAATAGGTTTTATTGTATTTAAAATAGGTATTTTTAATTTGCCGATTTACCGATTTTTTACATAAAAGTGCCGATAATGCCGATTTTTTTTTAAATATGCCGATTTTTTATCAAAATTATCTGGCACCCCTGACTGTACGTGTGCTTAAGTACGTGTAAATAAGAGAATAACAAAGCGCCCATGGGCGGCATTTTGCCTATCTCTGGACTAAACCCACGGTATACCAAAGGAACTGTTAAGCACGGAGGAGGTAATGTTATGGTCTGGGGATGTTTTTCCGGCCATGGTATCGGACCAATACATAGAATAAACGGAATAATGGATCGTCACTTGTATAAAAATATATTGGAAAACGTTATGCTTCCACATGCAGAAGAAGAAATGCCTCTTAAGTGGATATATCAACACGACAACGATCCCAAGCACACGGCTTAATGTGTAAAAGAGTGGTTTATAAGTAAAAAATCAATGTTTTGAGATGGCCTGCACAATCTCCTGATTTAAATCCAATAGAGAATCTATGGGAAATTGTGGATCGTAAAATTGATTGCGGTAGTTGTAAAAATTTGTTTTAGATTTTTCGCCAAGTGGAAATCGCCTGGAGCTGAATACCAGAGATTGTTTTAATTAATTTAATTGAGTCAATGCCAAGGAGATGTGCAGCAGTATTTAAAAATAAGGGCTATGCAACAAACTATTAGGCATATTAATATTTTTGAAAATGAAATTGAGAATGTGCTTTAGTTTTGTCGCAGAGAAATAGGTGTCATAGAAGTCTAAGTTAAATTTTTTTTATTGAATAATCAGTTTTAGTTCGTTTTTTTTATTTTTTTAATTAACTTAGTTCATAATATAAATAAATAAATAATTAACTTTGCAATCCAAAAAAATTTGTCATTTTTATAAAGCTATGTTGTGCTTAGCAGATCTCCGTGCTTTAGTTTTGTTCGACACGTATACCTTAAACAAGAAATGTTAAAACATGTGTGGCTACCTTTCCAGATTTTTTACTACTACCAAAATCTTCGACTCCAACTATTTTGTCGGTTTTTCTGTTGTAATGCATATGAACTTTTAACGACATTTCATCACATGAAATTGGGGAAAACTTTTGGTGTTCTGTAAAGTTTTCTGCTTGCATTTTTAAAAGTTTTAGTTGAATATCATGAAGACCGGGTTCTCTTGGCCATTCTGAAACATACTCCAGCAGGGTGTTTCACTTAGCCATAGAAGAAATAAAATACACTCCTAAAGCAACATTTTTTAATTCATAAGTATAACGTCTTCCATTTAACGGTTTGTTTACATTTGATAAACAATTTTCTATACATATTTTGAAAGTTTTTGGAAAATCGCTATTTGTTTTTGATTTTAGATCAGAATTCTGTTGAAGTAAATCCTTTTTTTCTAATTCTAAAAGCTTAATTCTAATTTCTTATTCTTTAATATATGCTAAATATTTATTGCAGTTACAGTTACCATTATATAAATGAGTTAAGTTGTTATTAGATGGCATACATAATTTTTTTGATGGAGGGGCACACAGATTACATTCAAGATTTTTGTCAGGAACTGCATTTTTTTTTAAATATCGATTTGAAAACATATTATCCGAAAAGTGATTTGAACAAGCGAATAGGTTTTTACCATCTCTAATGTTGAAAAATTCGAACCAAGTTGCTCTTCTACGAAGAATTAGGTAAAAAATGCTTTATGTTTAATAGGTTTTATAACATATCATTTTTATAATATAGAAAAATGAATTCTACAACTAGGAATTATCATATTACAATATAATATAATTGGATTATTAGCTTATTCAATGATAAAGTAGATAAGTGAACATTTTGATGAAGACAAATTAACTGGCTGTTTTTAGGACACGAGCGCCTGACTCGTTGGTTAAACTTACATTTAAAACAAAAACCAGTTCTGAACTTTTACATTTGTTTGAAATGTAAGGTAAACGAACGAGTGGGGCGCTCGTGTTCTGAAAACAGGCAGTTACTTATTTACAGCCAAATGTCCTGTGAATAACTGGCCAAAATCTATGTATATTGGAAAAAATGCATAACAACGTAAACAACCTTTACAAGTCTCATTATATATGTACCTTAATTGGTCAGTTTCTTTGTTTGGAAAATTAAATAACATTGTAAAACTTTTGCAGTGTCGGATACAGATTCTTCCCATTTTTTAATCGGTTTTCAGATTTTCTTGCTTTTTATGTTTATTTCCTAGATATCTGTAAATTGAAATAAATTAAATTCTCAAATGAATAACATCTGCCGAGAAATATTCACGATATTACCCTATTGAATATTTGCAAATATTTATATATTTTAATTTTAAAATTTTCAAGTTTTGTTTTCTGTTATTTATTTATTTTGGTTTTGACGTCGATGTGAAAAAATGTATTCTTAAAGATGATATTAAAGGTTGGATTTTTTTTTAAAGTACTTTTTTTTAAATAATATTAACTTTAAAACGATTTTTGTATACATGATACATTAAAATACGGTTAAATGTTAAATTTCTGCGTTTTAAATATATCAATATGCATATACGTATGTACATATTTCCAACTTAAACATTGCGATTTGAAAATATTTTTGAAAAAAAGGTACTAAATAAAATTTTAACATATTTAATGAAACCCTGTATGTCTGGTGAAAAACAAAAATGTATCAATACATGTACATTTTTTTCACTAACACATATTTGAGTAATGTACTACTAGGTACCTGCTGAGAGGAATTGTCAAAGAGTCGTGTTACTTAGTATACTTTGGCTTGAACCAAGAAATTTTTGCATGATTCTCGTCCAAGCCAAAAATTACCTTTTCTAAGTTTATGTGTGGCTTGGCTTAACCCGGGCATTACTAATTGTTGTTTGTCATGCTGCAATGCCCACTGTTAGCTTTCAAAATATTCTATACATTATAAGTACGGCCGTTCATATTTTTTCGTAGTTTGACTCATTCCGTAAAAAAATTGATACCACAATTCGTCTTCTTTTGATTCGTTCAGCAATTTTGTGGATCGATTAACCAGATTCCTTATAGATTTTTATTTTTTTATTCATTAAAATAACTCAATTTGTATTAAAACCATTTTTTTTTTTCTCTTGCATTAGTTTACTTGCTTAAGAAAACAAAAATTATTGCGGAATGTCCCAATAAAGTAAAGCAAAAAGTATAAACAATTGTGGTCAAAACCAGCAAAATATAAAAAAAAATTTCAATGGGACTTTTCCAGGACACATCTTTTATCTCTGAGCAAGTAAACATAGACACCTTTAAAACAAACCACCGATAATTGTTTGCAAATATCGGAGATAATTGCAGGTGTACATAGAAAAAAGGCGGGTCCTATTCATGTGGCGGGGACTGTATATACATAAATGTATATGTATATGAATAAATATATATATATATATGTACATATAAGTATGTAAATGAATATAGAACATTTTGAGAACCTCCGTTGCCTGTGTAGTTAAATGTACTAAATGATGAATTTGGAACATCAAACCAATCATTGGCAAGCTGTATAAAATCGGCAGTGTTCGCAGCATTGTACATTTCCATTCCCAAATAGTGGCATCGTCGAATTGTGTTAGTCCCCTTTTACAATGTGGCAAGTGATAGGCAGACAGACGAAGTTTGTTGATAAGGGGGCGACGCACTGTGTCACGAGGGTGACCAAAAATGGTTAAAGTCAATGTTAGAATTTGAACGTTTTTTTTTTTTTATTTAATTTTTTTTAACACTCTGGTTAGATGATATCTAAAATATCATCTTAAAATGTTTACAAATTGTAAAGTTATAGTGGTTCAAAGTTAAGATTTGTTTACAGCATACGAAATTTATGGAAAAATCCCAAATTTAATGTTCATTTATAATACTAAGAATTTAAGTATTTGAATATAACGGCTACCAAAATTTGCAACAGGGTTGTAAGTGATGCTTCTAGTTATAATTACAACACTGTGTTTGTTTACAAATATTGATCATATGTCAGATACCGTTAGAAAAAAATAGTGGTGAGGCATTGTCAAGATTTTTCAGCAACCGTGAACTTTCGTAGAGAATTAAAAAGAAAGTAGAAATAACACTTTTCCTGTTTTTTTGTATTTTTTAGCTGCAAGTATGTATTTTAATATATTTAAAGTTCAGCTGCCCGATATTGCCCGAATTCTTTTTGTGATTGTTTTTTAGTGTCAACCTCGTTGCGGATCCGGATAGTACATTTTTCAACTGTGGCTAGAGATAAACCAAAACAGACCCTGCGAAGGTATGCGTTATGTTAAAGATTTTGTAGAAAATCATTTTAAACGAGTATTATTAGAAAGGGAATAACAGAAAATAAGGCTTACTCTTTTAAAATTTTCTAACAATTGGTCTAAATATCATCGCATGAGAGATAGATTTGAAACTGAGTTGAGTGACTGGCTAGATAGCGAATTACTTGGTGAATTTATTTGTAATGTAAGTTTCCGTATAAAGTTTTGGTTTTGCAATAAAACAAAATTGTGTTATTCTATATTAGGAAGCAAATACAAGTGGTAGAGGCCGACCGAATGTTTCCTTCGAGGAGGGTTCAATGAGAACAAAAAGGAGGCGAGTGGAAGAATTCATTATTCTTAACACAGACCATGTCCTAGGATTGTAATAAATTATTTTAATGTATCCTGCGAATGAATTAAATAATTCATTCTTTGGAATAAATTATATTATTCAAAAGTCTTATAATAAAAGTCTTCTCCAATGCCGTTTGGAATACATTTTTTAATACCTGTTTACTTTAAATAACTTTGACCCACAGACATATAATTTGTGCTTTAACCGTACGCTTTCAAACACAAACTGCGACTAAAATTAAAATTATAAGTAGGCGACATAAAGGCAGCAAAAAAATAACGGATTTTTATTAAGGAAATATGTATGTAAAGCAAAAACACGAATAATTGTTACTAACAGAAACAATACATTCCTTGTTCTGCAAATGTGGGAATATACGTGGTAATCAGTGCTTAAATTTTGTGTCTGATGAAATTACCTTCTCGATTCCAATGAATGCATTATTATTCGTTGGATTGGGCAGATGATCAAGTAGTTTGGGAAAATGATAAACACTCATCTTGGAGGTTATGTAGACCACTTAAAATTATTTTTACAAAGGAGAATCCAAATGTAATACATCAGTAAGGGATAGCATAAATTCAGAAATTGAAGGTCTAGATACATAAAAATACATTTCAAAAAAACAAAAATCTTAACGTTCATTATAAAATGCAGTTGACGATGATAGATGGTGCAGTTTTAAATGTATTAAGTGGAAACAGTAGTAGTTCATCTTGTGCTTTATGTCGAGCTAAGCCATCTGAAATGAACAGCTTATCGGTTTTCGAAAGGCCTGTGAATGAGCAGTGCCACAGAACTGTAAAAAGTGACGTGTGAAAAAGGCCCAAATCAGTTGCGAGCGCAGCTTTCGAAGAAAGAGACAGAAAGCTTTTTTTGGTATTTAAGTGGCAAGGTGTAAAAACAGGCCGCAACAATCAACACAAATGGCGTGATCAAAACAAAAATAACAAAACACAAACCACGTTAAACAAATGCATTAGTTCAACAAACGTCGTTTTTTGTGCAAACAAATTTATTTAGCAATAATGTTTTGTGTTATAATGTTATTTACTTACTTAAATATTATTTACTCGTGTTGTGGTGAACTTAAAAGTTAATTTTTACAACAGTTTTGTAAATAAATCTTAACTAAATAAATTTGTGTTCATTGTATTGCGGCATAGAATATGATGAAAAGAGAAATGCAAAAGGGCAGCTTTCTTTGAAAGAGACAAAAAAAAAACGCAAAATCTTTCGTCTCGTGACAGTTCTGTGTATTCTGTGGCAGTGCTATCAGTATGGATTGTCGACATCACATGCATGGATCAAATGTTTTGAATGCATTTTGCATATTTCTTACAAACAGCATATAAAGAAATTGAAAGTGGTAGGAAAAGAAAATAAAGATCAGGTTGCTGAGCAAAAGAGAAATATTCAAGCCAAATTTAAGTCTGAAATGGGTCTTATAGTTGATAAGCTTAAGACGGGGTATGGCACAACGAATGATGGCAATACTGCAAGGCGCTTCTTTTCTAATGTGGAACTTTCAGCTCAGATTACTAATGTAGATATAAATGTATAAATGTAGTAATAAAAAAATTTTCCATTATTTTAAGAACACTTTCAAGTGTTCATTATATAAATATATCAAGTTTTGAAAAGCTTTTAAAAGATACTGCACTTTTATACTTCGAATTATATTCTTGGTACTATATGCCTTCAACTGTGCACAAAATTTTAGTTCATGGTATAGATTTTATTAAATATTCTACCATTCCCATTGGAATGTTATCAGAAGAAGCAATAGAATCAAGTCACAAAATTATAAGAAATGCAAGATTAAGACATACGAGAAAAATAAGTAGGATTGCCTCCATGAGAGACCTCATAAATTATCTTATTTTGCAGTCAGATCCATCAATTTCGATGCATAGTCAGAAAATACTTTAAAGAAAAAGTGATTTAAATGATCTGAAAGGGTATTTAGTTGAAAAGAAAAGATTTAACGACATAAAAACTGCGAATGAATCATTGGTAGAATTTGAAAGTAATTACAGTGATAATTGTTAATATATGTACGTTGATTGCCTGTAATACTTATTTATATATTTATATATATATTTTATGTATGTATGTTAAATATGTTATGTTAAATAAATAAAATTTATGTTTCTAAATTTGAGGCCATGACATTTGTGGACAATGTTGTAAGTTCCAGGCAGTAAGTGATGTTTTGACGGTGCAATAGAATTGTTTAGTTAACTTTGTGTTGTACTTTTTAGCACTTCTGGAAATATCACTTGTGACCCGTCTGAAGAAGACATTATAGAGACGGTTGATGATTGTAGCGACAGCTTTGTGTCTCCGGCTTCACATTACTGAACCAGTTTACGCGAAAAAAAGGTATTAAGTATATGTATGAATATTGGTTTCGCCTTTTAATAACTATTGTAAAGCTAGAGGTCCATACCACGCGTTTTCGCTTCCACGCAGCGCATGCTTTTAAAACCTTACTTGCGTTCTACGTTTCAAGTTACATGCAACGTTTTTTATGCAGTAGCAGCACAAGTAAAAATAAAATTTAATTTGTCAAAATCAGCTGATTTGTTCGAACGCTGCCTGTGACGCTTACAAAAGTAGAAAGTAAACCTACTTTTCGCCTCAAGGCATCTACGCTTTTGTGCATATAACTTACTACGTATAACTACACAGATTCTACTTTTTTGACAGCTGCGTATGCTGCGAAAAAGCGAATAACGCGTGGTGTGGACCTTCAGTGCCATTGTTCTGCAACTCTCGCGTCGAGAATCTTTTCGATTGAAATGTGTGAAATGACACAAAAATGCCATATATTGAAACAAACAGCTGTTTTTCTCACTAAACTGTGCCTGTAACTTTTTTGGCGAGTAATAGCTGTCACGTAAGGAAATTACTCGCCAATTTACAGAAAAAGTGTGTCTGTAACATTTTTGTGAGAAAAGTTCCCGCTTTGAACTGTCAAATAAAATCACGAAAAAAATGGGGCGAGAAACAATTTTAACACTTAAAACTATTAAAAATGCAAAATGCATAGAATAATAATAATAATATTTTGTTCATGGCACATTTTTTCATTGTTCAATTATTTTGCTTTTAACATTTTTATAAAATATACGAATTTTTTCAAAGCTCATTTGCAAACAACAAATATTAAAGTCGCACTTAACATTATTTGGTATAGCCGACGGTTTTATTTTCGACGCCGTGACTGGCGCTCTCAACGTCTGCAATTTCACATCGGCTTCGAGTGTAATATTATGACATTTATAACGTAACGACGGAATCTTTTTTGATAGTTTTCGACATGAGTTACAGACACACTTTTCTCTGACTTTTCGAGAAACGATGAAATATTTTGTTTCACATCTTTTCGATGCAAGAAGTTCTCACTAAAGTTACAGAACATGGGTACAGCTTAAGTTTTTGAAGAAATTCAATTATATTTTTCCAAGCAGCAGTAATGTTTGTATTTTTAAACTTAAAATTAATTTGTGATATGCATTATTATTATTAATACTAACAAATGTGTTCTCATAAAATTCTTATTATGTATATAGTATACTAGCGGGGCCGTTGCCTGCTTCGCACGGCAAAACAAAATAAGAAAAGAAACACACTTGTTTTTAATAAAGTTGGTTTTCCTGCGGCAAAAACACACTAACTTTACATACGCACCGAACACACATGCGTTATCGGATTTCAACCAAACTTCATATAAACCATATATGGGCCACTGCCTACGTAGTGTATAAGTTTGGTTGAAATCGCACGACGCGTTTATGAGTAGTTCGGCGACGTACATATACGGACTTATTTTTATATATATAGATTAGGATTTTTATTTAGTTTTTAATTATTGTAGGACAATATTTTTGATTTTATGTTATTTGTTAAGTTTTTAATTTTTTTTATTTTGTATTTCTTACAGTTACTTTTTATTTATTTATTTATTTTTTTTATTAACTCTTTCAGACCCAGCAAAAACTATAAATAAAATACATATCTCATTGTTTCGGCAAATGAATTTACTCTTGTTTTATTTTTTTTGTAAGTCGACCCGTCCGTAATGACTAGAAAGTTCTAATCAGTTTGTATTTTTCGAGGACAGTGTGCAAAAATTCTCGATTATAAATTCAGAAAATTCGTGTCCATCGCGTCAATAGTTCACCTGATATCCAAGCGAAAGGTTTATGATAAGCGTTAAGGAGTATTTGTAAAGATGAAGCCGTTTTTGAGAGGCTTCAGATTGATGTTAAACAAATGTCCGCTCTTTTCGTGGAAGTTTCGAGGTACATCTATTTCTCTCTAATGAGGAGATGTCGGGACAACAATTTCAAGCCAGTAAAATTTCAATCTTTCTATTACCCGCTAATGAAAAAGAGGAAGCAGCAATATATGCTTGATCCAAAATATGCCCCCTTTCACACTCGGTAAGTTACTTGCCGACAACAACAAAGTCTGTAAGGAAAAAATACACTTTCTCTATAAGACAATTCTTACCGTTCAAATCTTTTCACTGCGTCCACAAACCAGTATGAAGTTTTATTTCACAATAATGTTTGGATGCATGCTTACAGAAGATTGCGAAAGTTTTTCAAGAGTGAACCCGACAAAAAAAAAAAAAGGGAAAGAATTTCCAGATGATGGATTGCTGCAAGAATTGAAAGATAAATTGTCGTGGAATGGCGATAAACTCGATAAAATTCAAAATCGAATCAATTGAAGAACTTAATTATAAAAATTTTTCTCTAATACCAATTTTCAAACAAGGGTCACATCACATACAGTATGACTCATTCGCTCTTTATCAATTGAACGGGATGTAGAATGGTGTAAATATTTTAAACTTCCAGAAACTTGTAACAAAAAATGCAACTACTCACTACAAACTAATGGAATAGCTGTTTCACTGTCGATGAAAAAACTAATAAGACTTGAAATTGCTATTAAAAAAGAAAAAGTTACAAAAGCAAAAATCGAACTGAAGTAATCTATTGAAAATTAGAAATACAATTTGTGACAACAAACTAGGCTTGGATTCAGGGCTTAGACTTATCTACGGTGGTGTTCTAAATGGTAAACCGATCAAGCCGAAAAGTTCAACATCTCACAACATGTCAGGATTTCACTCTCGTAATTCAAAATTAAAAAAGGACACTGCAAATATAAAAGAAGATTCACAACTATCTCCGCATTCAGAAAACTTCACGGAATCTACGAAATATCACCTTTCAATACTTCAACAGAAACAATCATATTCACAAGGAAATGTTACAAAATTTAAATTTAAAAAATACATTTGCTTGCGTAGAAAAAACTATACACGTCATTCAGGTGCGGATTCAGGGGGGGGGAAGGAAATTCCCCCCCCCCTAAATTATAAAACTATGTTTGTTTTGTTTATTTCGATAAAACAAGAATTTCCAAAAATAATATTTTTTTAAATGTACAAAATTTTTGGAATATCCAGCAAGGTTTGTTTTTGTTCTTTTATTGAATTTCTAACGAAATTTTTAATAAGTATCCAAATCTTAATCCTAATAGTTACACACAAACAAATTCATATGTAAAATTACCTAAAAATATGGTATAAAATTACCTAAGCGCAAGGGTAGCATGGCAGTATCAAAGTTTCTTAGGTTATATGACTATTAACTTAGGTAATTTCCTTGTTCGAAAAATTATCTATAAGTTTTGTTAAAATAACTTAAAAACTTTGAAAATTCACCAATAATAGCAAAGTAATTGTATATTGTTGGAAAATTATCAAAGTTCAATTTTGTACAAGAACATAGCTTTTAGGTAAATTTACTACTTTTTTTTGTTAATTTAAATAAAATTAAACTGAATAAAATTAACTACCTTCTTCATTTCTTTACAACATTTTATAAAGAAATATATAATTTTTACAAAGATATAAATTTAATGATAAACTTTTACACGTTACGTAACATTTTAATTTTCAAGAATTAACTAACAACCGTATTCAAAACGACAATTTCTGTACTCCGACTAAACTCCGCTCATCGAGTGAGCAACTAAAACGTTAATTAAGCTTAATCACAATTTAGTCATAAGGTTATTCAAAACAATCCGATTAAGAAAAATTTGTACATCTCTCTTTTAGTTAAATTCAATTGACAGAAATAGCAAATTGACAGCAGTTAATCAGGAGTTAAAAAGTCTTTGATCATTCGATAATCATAGTTTATTATAAAAATGTTTTGAATAAAAAATCCTTAATCAGGGGATATGCAGTAACTAAATTTTTGTTTTGAATACAGGTGTGTGAGTATAAATATGACTTCGTTCAAAAATTATTCCAACAAAAAAATGTGTCTCAAAGCCAGCCGGCCGCTCTGCTCTGCTTCATCTTCGCCAACAGTGCTTGCTTGTGTGCGCTTCATTGCTTGTGCCAAAACTTTTTTGTTTGATTCAGCAAAATTATTTGTTTGAAATTTATATGAATTTCAGTAAACTTTTTGTTTGATTCTGTAAAATTATTTGTTTGAAAAAATCGGCGTTTTTTCAATAAACAAAATGCAAACAAATTGTTTGAATATGCGAATTTGTTTGTAGAACCGATTTTAGACAAAAAATTGTTTGATTCTACAAATTTTTTGTTTGAATTGGAAAAATAATTTTTTCTGTGCTTTTTACTGACCATTTTGGATGCACCCAAATATCTCGGGAACTAACCGAACGATTTTTTGCACGAATCACTCATTTTGTCAGGAAAACGATTAACTTTCAGAATACATACAGTTTATACCGTGCAAAAGCATGTGTTCCATGGGATAAATCAGCAAAGCTTTTTACTAACTTTTTTTTTTGCACCCAAATATCTCAGGAACGAACCGAACGATGTTTTGCACGAATCGCTCATTTTGTCAGGAAAACGATTTTTTACTTTTAGAATACATACAAGGCGAATTCAACAAGGTAAACTCGTCGCTACAACAATTACAACTCTAACAAAAATAACAGGCATTTTGTTAGTGTAACATATCCGAGTTGTCAAAATAGTTGTTTACAAAAAGTGTGAATAAAAAGTAAACAATAAAATTTTTTATTGATTTTTTTATATTTAAAGTTGTGTGTTTATGAACCGATCTAAACAAAATTTAATGTATTCTGTGTTTTTGAAGATTTAATGTTAAGGGTGCATTCTGCCATGCATTTATATTAGTTTTGTTTAATCAAAGTGTGTATAAATTTTTAAGGCACGATGTTTCACATTGAGTTTTTTGACTCGTTTCCAACTAAACCAATTGTGTTGGAGTTCAATTTAGAAATGCTTAGGAGAAATGGAAAGAATTTTACACCAATATTGTTCTTTTATTTTGAGTTTTTTCGAAAGTGAGAGTGCTTTGAACAGTCGAACATGGCTAAATAGACTAAAAATTGCTCAAGGACCCAGCATATGCATAAAAATTAGAAACAAATGTAGCTTACCAACGCAGCTTCAACAAAAAATACATAGAAGAATAGACAATTGAAAAATAAGAAGAACAAATTTCATGGTAAAATTCTACAAAACGCATAGCTTCAGAGTAATGGACTTCTGAAGTTTTCATATGAATTTGCGATTTTCCACTACATTTGTAAACGTATGTGGCCATTATTAGTGTCTTTTGAAAGCTTTTTAACAGATCTATCTGAAAATGTAAAATTTATTGTAAACTTTTTAACTCTTTACCTCCTAATACAGTTTTTACAAAATTGTATATCAAAATGTCACGGAAGTGCACTAGGAATCAAAAATTTAATCAAATAAACCCCAGCTTCGCTTAATAAACCTTCTCCACATAGCCGGCCTTCGGTTAGGCGCAAGGATTTTCTCATCTATGATATAACAAACACCGACTTTGCAAAATAAAGGTTCTTCGCATAGCAATTGATATGCTTACTATAATATTTTCGCAAACTCATCGCCGCTCCTTTATGGATTAAGAATTTTTAAATAAAAGCTTTTAAATTTTACCAATATTAGCTATATACGTTCAGATATGTAGTGGGAAACCGCAAATTTATATGAAGACTTAAGAGATCCATGACTCGGAAACTAAGCGTTTCCGAGAATTGTGCCATTTAATTTTTGCTTGCTATTTTTTCATTTTCTATTCCCCTTTGTTTTTTTTTTACTTGGGGCTGCGTTGGTTAACTAGAATTAAACCACAATTTTTTCGTTCTTCCACATTTTGCTCAAATTAAGGATCTTCATTTAATATAACGGTGTAATATAGGAAATTGATATTGTTTTGAAATATTTTTATTTTGAAAAGAATTGTTTGATGAACTGTATATACATACTAATGGGGTATTAGATGAATATTAAAAAAGTTGTCAATCATAAATGTTACGGTGTAGATTTCCACACAACCCTTGAGGTACTACACAATGAGCGTTGTCAATTATTTTACATGGCTGACATCCCCAGTAGGCATAAACCATGGTAATACGTTATGGTGGTTATTTAAAAAAACAAGCAAGAACAAATTAGCAGTTGTATTATAATGCACAAATACATGGTGCGATCAATATTTTTTTTTCTTTTGAAGCTTTATGGTTTTATTTAAATGTCGTACGCGAAAGTATATACGACATTTGTAGAAGAACCTTTTTATTTTTTCTGGAGGATTGACTAGGCTGCTCTGCTCAAGAAGGTGCTGCTTAATGTTTTTGCGGTGAGATATTGCTTTTCCATTTATAGTTTCAAATATAGCTTCCATTTTTTTTATTTCGCCAAGAAAAGTTTGTGATGGTTTTTTTAAGGAGCCTTTCGACACTTGATCGACCCACGTAAACGAATCTATATGACTCTGGTATTCCTCAAGATTAAGCTTTTTAATTATGAATCCACTTATGTATTCTAATGCATCCTCTTGAAGAATACCAATGTCATCGAAATTCGCTTCGTTTAGGTCATCAAGGTTTACCTCTTCGTCTAGTTCGGAAATAATATCGTCAGGATCTACCGGTTCGCCTTCCTCTTTACTTTGGGAAATTTGTAAATCAAGGTCTGAATTTAGCCAGTCAGTGGAGTCTTCTTCAACATTTCCTTTGCCGTCCAAATGCTCCGTATTTCTTGCTTAAAATTAAAAAATAATGTTAACTAGTAAACAAAGTCATTTCAAAACTTACCAAGAATGTATTTCCTCAACCGATATATAAAATCCATCGGCGACGGATAGTCATTTAGGCCTCCTTTGCTCCTAATGGCTCCAAAAAAGTGTTCAAGCACATCTTGGTTGACTCTATTGGTCACTATATACGTCATGTCAAACTTTTCGACATATTTCAGAAGCATCATTAGGGCATTATTTGTAACAACAATGCCTTTTTGGAATGGGTGTAAACTTTTTCGTCCTGGTACAATCGGTGATGACATTAGTTGGTTCATTTTCAGCAATATTTCATTCTGGTACTCTAATGCAATGCCGTATGGTTGCTGAAATGATTAATATGTTATTAAAATATAAACACTGTTTTTCACGAGGAAGTTTTAATTTAATAACTTACCTTGCCAGGGTATTTAAATTCACTTAATTTTGAATTAAGTACGTCAAACCAATCGTTTACAAGTTGAACAAAATCTGCAGTTTTAGTGGGATTATAAAGGTCAATTCCAAGGGAGTAGCACCTTCTTATGGCATTCGCAATTGAATTACAAAAAAGTTTGGCTGCCAATTTTACTTGCTGCCTTCCTAAAATTTGTTTCAAATAATATTGGAATGTTTCTGAGTAAATTATGGACTTACCAGCACCTTTTACCGAAAGATGTTCATTTGATATTTTGTATGCAATTGAAACATCAGACGTTGAAGTATGGGAAAGTAAATCGTGCATTGTTCGGGGGCTCAATATCGTGTTTTCAAAAACAACACCACTGTCCAGGTAATGATTCCGGATTAACTTTAAAAGATGTGGTGCGTCAGCGAAAACAAATATCTTGTCATCTGCACACACAGGGTTGACAAACCAAGGTTTATCTAAAAACCGTTACAAAAAATATTAACAAATGATAAATAATATTTTATAAATAAAGTATATGTACAAATGTATGTAGGTATATTATTTTCTTAAAATTAGTATTAAAAGTTAGAAAAAAAATTTTATTTCGATTAATGAACAAGATCCTAAAAATAACTCTTAACATTAAAATTTGTAACTGATATTTTATTTACCCTTTTATTAAAATTCCTCCGTTGGAAACAGGCATAAGCAAAACCGATATTTTTATAAATATCAATATGATGATGTGTGAATAAATATTAAAATTGTGGTGTGTGAATTTGTTTTGTGTTCCGTTCTGTTTTTGTAGTTTCCACATTAAAGGTATTCAAGACAAAAGTTACACTCTTCCGAAAAATCAAAATTGCAAAAACAGAACAACAACCACATAGACAATTATTTGCCACAAATAATTGTCTGTATGGCACTGTTTATAACACTTTGCTATTTCGCAAGAGTAAAAGTTATGACGTGAACCCCTTTATTGCTTTTACTTACCACCGGTAACACCTAATTCTCTCCACAACTTACGGTTAACTGGGTCTAAGTCGCAGACTGTAGCCACTACAGTAAACCCGACATTATTTAGTTGGTGGATAACATCACTTAACACTTTTATGGTCATTTTTCTATCAAAATCAAAAAAACGGGTTGTTTCCATGATTTCCTAAGACCTCTTGCCATTATTACTTGTACGTAATTCGCAGGTTTCCTCAACACGTCACCAACAGAGTCATACTCATAAGTTTCCGCTACCTTCATCTCATCAAAAGCAAGAACACAAACTTTTTCTTCTGGTGTTAAATCGGTTGTTTGGCGCATGAAATCGATACATGATGAAAGGATTCCTTCACTAACGTTTATTTTTGCACACCAGCATTGCAGAGTTGAGCGATGAGGCAGCGGAAACCCCTTTTTGTATAAGTGATTATACGCCCTTGGCCCTGCTGCGTGCAGACATATGGCACTAGATATGTCTTTCCACCTCCATTGTATTCTACCTGGTGAAACAATTTTTCTAATTTGGCCTTCAGTAAATAATTTACGCATTCCTTCAATAGTGGTGCTAGCTTCTTCAAGTTGGAACTTTAAAGGCTTATTTTCTGCTTCCAATTCACGAATTCTTATAAAATACAATCTGTAGTCCATTCTATAAACAAAAATGTAGCAAAGCAAAACATATAAAGGAACAGAAAAATGTTGGTGTAAAAAATTATAAGGATCATCAATATAGTCATAAATTATGCAATACATGTATGTAATTTAATTCATTTCATTCAGTACCAAATTAAGAGGAAAAATATTTTTGTTGCTTTGACTTACTCAGTTTGTGTTCCCATAACTTTACAAGAATTTTCCGTTTGCGTACTTCCTTCAATAGTGATTGATTTGGTTGTAATATATTTTTTTTGCTCGAATTTGGTTTTCGGAAAAAACAAGTTCTGGTTGTAAATGCTGTTGCTGAGGTCATGATCTGTAGCCGAATGGCACTCGAGTCGATCCTGATCAAAGTACCAATTGCCGTTGAAACTTTTCACTGCGGTATTTTTTTCTGGTTCCCACCTGAAAAGCATATAAGATATTTTAAACACACAATTTTTTTATTTAAACTACTCACTCTATAAAAGAAGTTTCACTAACGGTATTTCTTTTCGTGATAGGATTAATCTCCTGTTTATCCTTTACTGGATTTAAATTTCTATGACTTGTAAAAATATTATAAAATACCACTACACAGTAAAGTAAGGTAAATTAAACTTATTGCCACTAAATATACTTACTCTTGTGTTTGCCCCATAAAAGGTTCAGCGTTTGGCAGGAGGTTTACCGTGCCTCCAACATGTATTTTATAATTTGATTTTCATTAATTTTTTTGTCATAAAATTTCACAAATTGACACAATCACAATTTTTTTAAAATGAAAAACAAAAATAATTAAAAAATACAATTTATTGACAACTCGGATAATACAGCTGACGGACAGATGTTCTAAAGAGTTTACCTTGTTGAATTCGCCTTGGTTTATACCGTGCAAAAGCCTGTGTTTCATGGGGTAAATCAGCAACGCTTTTTACTGACCGTTTTGGATGCACCCAAATATCACGGGAACAGACCGGACGATTTTTTGCACGCATCGCTTATTTTGTTCCTAAATGTGTATTTTTTAATTTGTGTTAACTATTTTTTGTATTTTTATTAAAAATATTAGTTTTTTTTACTTCCCCTTTTTAAATTCCTAAATTCGACGCTAACTTTTTTTTTGCTTTTAGAAATCCCCATAAATTCCTAAATTCGACGCTAACTTTTTGTTCTTATTCCGGAAAACACCATAATTTGGGTATTTTGTATTCCCGGTACCCAAATTCGACGCTATCTTGGCCCACGTTAAATTTTACTACACAATCAATTGCTTGTCACCTGGAAACAACACATAAATAAGTACCACACGTAGAATATAAAAGTGAAAGAATAAAATGTATGTGTTGTTTCCAGGCGACAAGCAATTGATTGTGTAGTAAAATTTATATGAAATCACTAAAAAAAACAGTGATTTTCATATATGTAAATTGTTCTACACAATCATTTCACCTGGCAACAGCACATTAATTTTCCGTTTTTATCCTTTTTGATAATTTTTTTCATTATTTTCCATTTCAGGATTTGTTATCCCATTAACTTTTAAAATTAAAATGGAGATGGAAAGTAACTGGAAGAGGAAAACCGCACAAAAAAAGAAAATGGTGCGGAAAATGTATACAAATATACATAAAAAAAAACCCACAAGACCTTCAACACAAAGCAGCAACGCAAAATCGACCCCAGATAGAAAAACGGGAAAATTCACCCCAGCACGAACCACTCCAATAACCAAATCAGCAACATCCTGTCCAGCAAAAGCCGATCAAACAAAAACCGCACAGCGACACCAGAAGCAATCGGTTCCCACGACAATCGATTCTACGCAGCAGAACGACTCGGAGTTCAACGAACACCGTCAAAAGATTGCCAACTCAGCAATACCTGGTCCACAGGTATCGCTACCACAACAAAATTGAGACCCAAAAAAAAACAGTTTTTAAAAATAATGTGCAAAATTAATTAAATAGTATTTTGCTTTTATTAACTAACTAAGTTAGTGCTCTGCGGTGCTCTGCGTAGTACACCGACTGCGGCAATGGATGTGATCCTGGACTTGCAGCCGATTCATCTAGTGGCAGAAGGAACTGCAAGGAGGTCTGCGATCCGCTTAAGGGCGACGGGACAATTTGTATATGGACTCTATGGTCACGGTAGTATTATAAGGGGAATAGATTGTAGCAGTGACTACACCATTCCGAGACTGACACTTGGAAGGAAACCGCGAGTTACCATAGAGGAGGACGGCTGGTTGGTAGGACTCCGATCAGGCCAAGGGACCTTCAGATTCTACACTGATGGTTCCAAAATGGAGGACGGAGTTGGAGCTGCAGTCTACTGCCGAGAACTGGGTATTCGGGAATCGTATAAGCTTCCCGATTACTGCAGCGTTTTCCAGGCGGAGGTTTTTGCAGCCAAAATGGCTGCTGATTTGGCACGTGTTCCCAGCACCGAGAACTCGCAGGTATACTTTTTCATTGATAGCCAGGCGGCGATCAAGGCTATAACCGCGGAATACTCATACTCATCTGTCGTCCAGGAGTGTAGGGACTCGATAGATAGACTCTGTGTCAATAGGAGAGTGCATATCTACTGGGTTCGCGGTCACCAGGGCATATAGGGCAACGAGGAGGTGGACGAATTGGCGAAACGGGGGGCCCGTTTACCACACGATAGGATGGTGGTCATCCCGGCTCCAATTCAGAATATAAGGAGAGATACGGACTCTGCTATACGGAGGAGATCAGAGGCGTTTTGGGAAAACACAAGAACGTGCAGGGTTTCCAAGGTTATGTGGGGATCCTATGATCCGGAGTCGTCGAAAATGCTTCTGTCGCTATCGAGAAGGGACTGTAGACTTCTGATAGGTTTTATAACGGGTCATTGTTGGACTGCGGTATACGCCTATAGGGCGGGCCGGTTGAATAGTGACAATT
The DNA here is from genome assembly GCA_930367215.1 of Pollenia angustigena. Classification (NCBI taxonomy): domain Eukaryota; kingdom Metazoa; phylum Arthropoda; class Insecta; order Diptera; family Polleniidae; genus Pollenia; species Pollenia angustigena. The sequence goes on from OV884059.1 coordinate 35,705,323, forward strand.
GTAGATTTTGTGGGGTACCAGGAGAAAAGGAGACGGTAGAGCACTTGCTATGCTACTGTCCGGCACTCGTGCGCTCCAGGGCGAACTGTCTGGGAGATCATTATCTCCAAGATCTCGGGGAAGTCTCTGGAATTGGGTTAAGGAGACTCCTTGCATTCGTCAAGAGAGTGTGGGGTACCTTGGATACCATCACATCTGACTGACCTTTTTACTTTCTTCTGTGGGTTATCGGACAATTGTGGTAACGCTAGGGACCTATTTGGTCTATGCGGGGTTTTTTAAGTTTATTTTGTTTTTTATAAATATACAGGGATGTTCTGGAAATCGAAAACGCAAAACGCAAGAATTTGAAAGCAGTTTTTTAACCTAATTTTTGTTATAAAATTCCGTTTAATAGAGAAATATTTGTCATAAAATTCTTTTATTACAGAAATATTATTCAAAAACGACGTTTAAAATTCTTGCGTCACCCATGATAAGTTTATTTTGTTTTTAATAAATATAAGTTACATATTTTATTTACATACATATGAATTTTTGTATCAAATTTTGTGTTAAAATAAAAAAATTAGTTTTGTTTTTAATTAATATAATATTTATTTATAAAAAATTATATTTATTTTCTTCAATATTTCGCTAACCTTTGTGTTTGTGGGGGAGTTTTAAAATTTATTTTATGCGAAAAGACAAAATACACAAGATGGGTTTTAGAATTATTAAACACTTTATTTTTACTTAAGAAAAAAGCACAAATGCACTTGCCTTGAGGTGGGGAGTTAGTCAACTGAACTTGATTAAGATAAATAAAAGTGAAACAAGCAGTATTTCTGAACTGTTCCCATAATAGGAGAGTGTGAGTTCTCTTGCAAGGAGAAAAGCTCTTGTAAGGAGAGAAACCACACAGTTAGTAGCGACGAGTAGTTCACATGAACATCCCGCCCCCCTTGCAGGAGTGCAAAAGGTGTTTTTTAAAAATTGGTTGGGAGTTACAGACTATGAGTACTTAGAACTAAAATAATTAGATAATTAACAGGTAAATTCAGCATGTACATTAGAGTCAATGAGTACAATTTTAATTATCGTAGGTATAAAATAGTAGAGCAATCAAAAAAATAGAGAACAAAATTCAGAAAAATAATTCAGTTAGTAAGTTATTAATAGGTTTTACGAAAAATAAGTTTGATGTCATTTTGGAGTTACATTAATCACAATGGTAGGGAAACTGGACGAATTTGGTCCCACAGATGGATTGACGTTGTAGCAATTTTCAGAACCTCGCGATGGTTGAAGTTGGTTGCGGCGGCGATCTGTTGGTTGTTGTTTTCGTGGACGTTGGCGTCGTTGTCTACGTTTCGTTTGATCTGAAGCGGGCATATGAAGAAGCGTGTGGTGTTCAGAAAGGCATTCTTTACACCTATCACGACAACGGCAATCTTTCAAAAGATGGGAATGTGCGAGACAGTTTATACAATATTTATACTTTCGGACGACCTTGAGCCTGTCCCACGCCGAAAGTCTTTTGAAGCGTAAACATTTTCTTAATGGATGGTCCTTATTGCAGTAACGACAGTCTTTAAGTAGCCTGGGACGTTGGGATGAAACACTCTTTTGCTGTCCATCTGACACTTCGTTGCTGGTTTTGCGATTAGTCTTCAATCTTCGGGGGGGTGTAGACATTTTGGCTGAAAAGGTTTTAATAATTTAGTTGTTATTGATCACAAGGGGGTAGTAAAACTAATTTAACAATTGGTCGTGTGACAAGCCCATTACCTGTACGCACTTCGCAGATTCTCACGCGAGAGTCAGGCCCGCGAATGACCTTTTCTATGCGACCGAGTCGCCACTTATTTGGTGGTAGATTATCTTGCCTAATTACTACAAGGTCGTTTAGGGTACTGCCATTTGACTCGCTTATGCAATTCTTTTAGATACTCTTCTTTCCATCTAAGAGCGAAATTGTGGTGAAGAATTTGAAGTTTTCTCCATCTATTTGAACAACTTATTGACTGTTGGGAGAAGTCAGGCTCAGCAGGAGATAAAAGAGGAGTCCCCACTAAAAAATGCCCAGGTGTGAGAGCGTTAATATCTAAAGGGTTTTCAGTCATAGGGGTAAGGGGTCGCGAATTAAGGCACGCTTCAATTCTGGTGAGCATTGTGGTGAACTCTTCATACGTGAATTTTTGGGCATGCGTCACCTTTTTAAGGTGGGCTTTGAAGCTTTTGACGCCAGCTTCCCATAACCCACCCATGTGTGGGGCACCCGGGGGGATAAAAACCCAGTTCATCGATTGAAAAGCATGTTTAGACATAATATTCTGCTTAATCAAGAGGAGGTAATTATTTTTGTCCCGACGGAGACTATTAGCAGCTCCAACAAATGCAGTACCATTATCAGAGTATAGGGTGTGTGGACAACCACGACGTGAGAAGAAACGAGAGAATGCTGCCATAAAGGCAGGGGTAGAAATTTCACTAGTTACTTCAAGATGTATAGCCTTTGTCGAAAAACAGATGAATACCAGTACATAACCTTTTGTTAACTTGCAGCCGCGTCCCACATAAGATTTTATATCGAAGGGGCCGGCGAAATCTAGTCCCGTGTTAGTAAAAGGACGCGACAAGGCTGTTCTTTCAGGTGGAAGGGGACCCATAATTTGGTTACTGCGAGCGTGCCTGTGCACTACACATTCTTTGCAATTGCGAACAATCCATTTTGTCAAATTTTTCAGTTTTGGGACCCAAAACTCAATTCTCATTAATCGCAATAGGAGAGAATTTTCACCATGTATCGAAGATTTATGAATCATGTCAAGGTAAAGTCGGGTAAATTTTCCATTGTAAGGCAAGATCTTGGGTAAACGCTCATCGTAAGTGAGTGTTGGTGCTCGTGAGAGTCTGCCATTTACTCTCATGACTCCTTTAGGGTCTATAAAGGGGTTTAGCGGCAAAAGGCCACTTTTCCGCGGCAGAGATAAACCTTGCAGAAGCAAAAAGTATTCTGGAAAATGTAATTGCTGACACAGTATGATTAATCGACCTTTCACATGATTCATTTCTGATTGCTGTAGATCGATTCTGTCAAAAGTAAATTGGTGGCGTGGAGAGAGATGATGGTAAAACCGAAACACATAGCAGAGTACTCGCATAGCTCTGGATAGATTTGAAAAACGGCACAATATGTCACACGAAATGACTTGATTAACATGCGCTCTAATGGGTCTCTTCTCTTCTTGGGTCTCTAAGTTGGGGGTACTAGAAGGCCATGCAGAATGGGGTAACTTTAGCCATGAAGGCCCATGCCACCATAAAGAATTATGTGATAGTTCCCTAGCTGTGATTCCACGGGAGGCCATATCGGCGGGGTTTTCTTTTGAGTCAACGTGAAACCAGACATCACTTTCTAACTCAGAAATTATGGACGAAACACGGTTTGCAACAAAGGTATTCCAGTGGTCTGGAGACTTATGGAGCCACGCGAGTACGATAGTGGAATCAGTCCACATAAATATACGCTTGCATCCATAGTTTATTTGCGTCCGTATCGCTTTGAACATTTTTGCCATTAAGTCAGCAGCACAAAGTTCTTTTCGGGGTAATGTTATAAATTTAATGGGAGCAACTTTGGTTTTTGCTGTCAAAAGATGGGAAAAAACTTTACCATTTGGGGTCTCAAGTCGGATATATAATGTGGCAGCATATGCTCTTTCCGATGCATCACAAAAGCCGTGTAACTCAACAGAACAAGATGGATCATAATCAACATAGCGGGGAATTTTAATTTCTTCGATATTTGGGTAATCATCGAGAAATATTTGCCACTGTCTAAGAGTTAAGGGGGTGATTATTTCATCCCACCCTGTTTTATCTTTCCATATTTGTTGCATTATCATTTTTGCGACGATTATCTTGGGGGCTAGCCAACCGGCGGGATCAAAAAGTTTTGCAATGTTGGATAGAACAGCTCTTTTAGTAAAAAGATTTTCATCTGGGAACTTAAGGGGTTTAAAATAAAAATTATCCTTGCCAGCATTCCACCTCAGTCCTAATGTCTTAGAAGTGCTGAAGTCCGATAACTTCAGAAATGTTGAGTCGAGAAGGTGCTCAGGGGGTAGGTCCTTTAAAATGCATTCATTATTAGCTGTCCATTTTCTAAGAGAAAAACCAGCTGAGCTTAAGACCTTAATAAGATCTCTCCGCGCCTGGGTCGCCTCACTTAAGTCATGAGACCCAAAGAGCACATCATCAACATACATATAAGACCTGAGAATTTCGGAAACAACTGGAAAATCAGTCTGGCATTGCTTTGCTAATTCAAGCAAAGTTCTAATCGCCAGATAAGGGGCACACGTAACTCCAAAAGTAACAGTACGCATTTCAAAATCGCTTAACTGCTCATTTGGCGAAAGTCGGAAAATAATTCGCTGATATGGGGTTTGGGTGTTATTAATCAAAATTTGCCGATACATTTTTTCAATATCGGCATTAAACACATGTCTAAAAAGCCGCCACCGAAGAATGAGAACCGTAAGGTCTGCTTGTAAAACGGGCCCAGAATATAGGATGTCGTTAAGGCTTACGCCGTTAGAAGAGGGATGAGAGGCATTAAATACGACTCGAAGTTTAGTCGTAGTGCTACCAGGTTTCATGACAGCATGATGAGGGAGATAGTATGAGGTGTTCGTACTTGCTGATAGGTCAGGGTGAATTCTAACCATATGGTGTAGAGTTAAGTACTCTATGATAACTTGATCATAGTTAGCCTTTGCGTTAGGTTGTTTTGACAAACGCCCTTCATTCCGAAGATATTGTGCTATGGCAAAAGTGCGTGAATGACCTAAATTTTTGCCAACCGGAAACTCTTTCTTAAACGGAAGTGACACGACGAATCTTCCTTCTTTGTTTCGAAAAGTGGTATTTTTGTATAAATCCTCGCAATAAATATCCTCCTATGACCAACGATTAACCTCCTGAACTTCTTCAAGTTCCCAAAAACGTGTCAATTGGTGATTTAGATCAATTTCATTGTAAAATGAAGACACTGTTTTACTTTGATTAGAATTGGCCATCTGTCCCGTTACAATCCAGCCAAAAACTGTACGCTGGGCGACCAAATTGTGGTCTTTCTCCCATTCAACGCCATCAAGAAGCACATGCGGATATATATCACTGCCTAACAATATGTCTATCTGAGTGCCCTTGCTAGCATCAAAGTCTGCTAATTGCAAATTACTGAATTTAGTTTTAATAGAAGGGAGAAGTGAATGATATGGGAGTTGGCCGGTTATTTTCCTTACCACAAAAGCTTCAACGTTAATAGAGAATTGTTTATCAATTGGGGATCTTACGGTTAGTGTAGATATTTGGTTAGAATTAGCTGTAACAGACCCATTTAAGCCGATCACTTGAGTTTGGGAGAGTCGCGAGGGCAGTGAGAGTTTTCTCTTGAGACAGGCTGAAATAAATGAAGCTTCGGAAGCAGGGTCTATGAGGGCACGCACTGTTAATCGAACGTCACCTACGCAAACATCTACTAACGCAGTACCAAGCAGCATAGACATAAATGGAGTGGACTGTAAGCGGGTCGAATAAGCTTGGTGAATTCGAGCGGACGCAGCAGAAGAAGTTGATGGACTATCATCGGGGCTTGATACTAAATGGGAGTTTGTAGTAACTTGGGTCTTCTGACTGCTATTTAGGGATTGGTTTGCGTTTGAAGAAGCTATTGTGCGGTGAAGCAGGGAGTGATGTTTTTGTTTGCAAATAGAGCAGAGATATTTACTTTGGCATTTTTTAAACTCGTGAGAGTTCGCCAAACAGTTAGTGCACCGTTTCTGATTCTTGACGGTAAGTAAGCGCTCATCTACAGACATTTTTAAAAATATTGGACATTGCCGAAGGGAGTGATAATCGGAACAAAGTGAGCACTTTTGTGTTTTGTTAAATGAGACGTTTGCATGATAAGCGTTAAGTTTCTAAACATCTCGATAATTATGGGATTTTGTAGGGGGATTACTCTTTATCGAGCTTAAAGTGGGCTTAGAGGATCTAAGATCTGCAAAAGATTCCAAAGTTTGATATCTGGAAGTAAGAAAATCGTTCATTTGTTTCCACGAGGGAATACCAGGGATTGCTCGATGGTGTTGTTTCCATAGATCTAGGGTAACATCTGGAAGGCAAGTGGAACACAGGTACACAAAAATCACATCCCATTTATCTGTTTCTATATCAAGTAACGATAAATTTGTGATGCAGTCATTGATGGTTCGTTGAAGGGTTTTTAGGCCGGGTCCAGATTCTTTGGAAACGGGGTTTAAACTAAATAGTGTTTTTAACTGGGAATTTAAAAGCACTTCCTTGTTTTCGTATCTTTCCACAAGGTTGTTCCAGGCCATATCAAAACCTGCATTAGTAAGCGGACAGGATTTTACTATGTCACGAGCCTCGTTTTGAGTTTTTTTTAACAGATGATAAAGTTTTTCTACTGGCGATAAACGCGGATTGTTCTTGTAAAGCGCCGAGAACATGTCTCTAAAAGTAGGCCAGGAGACGTAATCACCATAAAATATGTCGGTATCGCAGGGGGGTAGAGAGATATTGGGAGTCGGTAAAGTTCGAAAGTCTACATTTTCGATAGAGGGATTTACGTTATTAGAGAGTTGATCTACCAGTTCATTTGCTTTGGACAGACATTTAAGATGTGCTTCGTACGCCACATAAAATTTATTTTGAACCGTTTCTAAAGTGACATCAGAATCTTTAGACTCGATGGTTATTAAGAGGGAATCATAAATGTTACGAAGAGCCGACCACAGGTGAATGATTTCATCTTTTTGAACCTCTACAGTATGTATCGTGTGATCATCCCGAGGAATCGCAGAAAAATAAGCATAAAACTGAACAACGCGATCAGATGCTCGTATAAAAGCGTTTAACTCTGACATTTGTAACCGGGAGGTTATAGAAATGTAAAAAAAAAAAAAATAACAAAGAATAGCTAGTTGTCCCGTATGCGGTGTGGAAGTGTGTTATTTTCAAAGCAATCAGATATATCGTATCAAACAAGATAAAAAACTATTTTCTGTTATATATAAGTTGAGTTATAAAGTTAAACCAATTTGTTTGCTGGGATATCCTACTGACCTACCGAATATTCAACAAGTGCTTGTAATTTTTTATTTGTTTACCCAAAGGGAGATTTTTCATGTATTATAACAAGTATGTTTGTATATAGTTATCAATAAAGATATTGTATAGGCAGTTAAGAGAATAATTTCATAAATATTTAATATTTAGTAATTCTATTTTTCATAAATGGAACACTTTTTAAAAGAAGATATACATATGTATGTATGTATGTATATTGTTTGTTTGATCCAGTTTACAAAATTTAATTCAGGTTTCTCGTATTTACGTACATTTACTTAGATCTTAAACTTCTTTTAAAGTTTTAATTTTAACAAACTCTTTATTAAACTTCACCGAAGGATTAACAAAACAAATATTATGGGAAGAGAATATGTGTAACACTGAAAGAAGCTTCTCTTAATACACCACTAAGAAAATCACAGCTATGAAACCTTCCGCCGATCTGATTCTCTCTTAATCTTTTCAATAAACAATTATTTAAACACTTTAAAGCCAATACTCTCATTTGTGCTGCAGTAAATTCTAAGCAACATTTAAAATATCTTTTTATGTAAACTCAAAATGTACCACTCTTTAAATTGTAAAAAGAATACGTGTTAATAACTTCAGTGGAACTTGTTTACTTTAATCAAGGGATTTTTTTTCGGGCGAATATAAAATAGCTGTTTTACAAGTACATATGTATATATGTATGTCAGTATGTAATTGACCAACAGTTATTTATGTATGTAGATAAATATAGATTTTTTTTGTTATTTTATTTTTTGTTATTCTGTTCCACAGTGATTTTAATATGAAATCTGACGTACCTTTTAATTTGATTTCTTAATTAAAATTACTTGCTTCTGTTTTTCCTTCAAATATTACTTGTTGCGCTCTATTAATGGGATATTTGTATAATTATGATTCGGGCAAATCCAAGCGGGTCTATAATTTTAGCACAGTTTTTGTAATCCGTTTAAATCTGCACAACAAATCTGGAAATATATTTCCACATAAAATAATTTTAAAAATCCGGTTCGAAGGACCAACAAATGTTTGTGGGGGAGTTTTAAAATTTATTTTATGCGAAAAGACAAAATACACAAGATGGGTTTTAGAATTATTAAACACTTTATTTTTACTTAAGAAAAAAGCACAAATGCACTTGCCTTGAGGTGGGGAGTTAGTCAACTGAACTTGATTAAGATAAATAAAAGTAAAACAAGCAGTATTTCTGAACTGTTCCCATAATAGGAGAGTGTGAGTTCTCTTGCAAGGAGAAAAGCTCTTGTAAGGAGAGAAACCACACAGTTAGTAGCGACGAGTAGTTCACATGAACACTTTGGTTAGCATCGTCAGGAAAAAAAATTTGTAAATATAATTTTTTATAAATGAAAAGACCGCAAGCTTAAATAATTAAAAGTAATTAATATAATATATTTTATATATCATTCAAATGGTGTATGCCTACAGGGGCATAAACAATGAGGTACAATGTGTAGTACCTCAGTGGTTGTGTGGAAATCTACACTTTATAAGTTTTAAAAAGCTGACCTAAAAGGGATGGGCTGGAAATCGGAAATGTAAAACGCAAGAATTTAATTCTGCACTTGTTAATAAAGGCTAGATTACACTATTATACTTTGTATTAATACATGTCAAAAACTCAAGTAATATGACAAAGAGTGATAGTGTGAATGCAATGTGTCACGAAAATGACAAGTATTAAGAAAAAAGTTTGACATCCCATACGACTTCATCGTTTTTTGAAAAATTTCAAAACAATAATACTTTTCATTGGATCAGGGTTGCATTTTATTTCATGTGTGAGTGTTTATACTTTGTGAGATGGTGTGAACACAAACTGTCATGTTACATTACATTTTTTGACAGTCGCAACAAAACTCATTAGATTTCTATCTCACAAAGTATTATGGAATACGTAAGGCTTGTGAGATAGTGTAATCTAGGCTTAAGCCATATTGAATTTTATAAAATTTTTTCAAAGCAAATTGGCTATTTGTTTACACTCAAATAAAGGCGAATTTGCTTATTTTGACATTTGTCAAAAAAAAAACAACATTTGAGTAATCCCCCGACCACACGAGCAATAAGAATGGAAATTATGTCTTTAGAAACTGTCGAATTCTGTTCCACTTCACAGGATTATTACATGCAATCAGCAACGCTTTTTACTGACCATTTTGGATGCACCCAAATATCTCTGGAACTAACCGAACAATTTTTTGCACGCATCGCTCATTTTGTGCGGAAAACGATTTACTTTCAGAATATATACAGTTTATACCGTGCAAAAGCCTGTGTTCCATGTGATAAATCAGCAACGCTTTTTACTGACCATTTTGGATGAACCCATATATCTCGGGAACTAACCGAACGATTTTTTTCACGCATCGCTTATTTCTTGCAGAAAACGATTTACTTTCAGAAAACATACAGTTTATACCGTGCAAAAGCCTGTGTTCCATGGGATAAATCAGCAACGTTTCAATTTATTTAAGAAGATCTTAAAACACCTTTCCCAATAGATATCCTACATGTATTGAACATATCTAAACTTCTACCTCAAAGTGTAATCAAGTCATATACATATACAAAACTTTAAAAACCACAACTAGCGGATGAGCTGATTATATTTTATAAAAGAGATAAACACCTACTAACATCTAAACTTGAGCCTGAACTGTTGCATTGGCAACAAACATGGAAAATATCTGAAAATATATCAGATCACGTTGTAGATGTTTTAATAAACTGTGATGCTACCCAAATCTAAGAAACATATTTAAAAATTTTGTTTCAACGCTCGTCAGTTATGCTACGAGCGAGAGGTCATTTCCTATTCTTCGTCGAATAAAAACATGGCTCAGATCAACAATGACAGAAGAAAGACTGTACTATCTATTTGCCTCACAAGAATATCATAAATTGCTGATTTAAAAAGATAAATTTATATTGAACTGATCTTATAAGTACATTATTTAACCTTATTGTTGAGTTTTTTTTAAATATAACATACACATATTGTTTTTAATAAACTTTTAAAAACAAATTTTTAATTTTTTGTATCATACAAAATTACCCCCCCCCCCCCCCCCCCCTATAAGGTTTAAGCTGGATCCGCGCCTGCGTCATTGCTGTTCCAGATATGAAAGAAAAAACTTTGATATGTAGAGGTTCAACCGGAATCGCCGCCAATTCACCAATGAAGGGTTACGTACGAACTCCCAACAAAAATCTAATTGAAGCGCTTAAGAAAGACATCTTACTAGTGAACGAGTTCCGAACTACCAAATTCTGCGCCAACTGATTCAGCGAAAATATCACATAGAAATCCCCACACAGGTACCAGTATTGTCCAAACTGCCGTACTTGTGGGAATAGAGATGTCAATGCTGGAATCAACATACATTACCTTGGAGAGTGTTAAATAAATCAGAAAGAAAAACATTGTAATTTTCATAGATTTAATTTTTTTTTTTGTTATTGTTACAGTATCATTATTTCTGTTATTACGAAAATTTGTATACTTGAGGGGTATAGAATCGAATACTGCAAAGTCCACATTTATAGTTTTCGTAATAAATAGTAAAAACCTCTAGCTCAAAGTATATTCATAGTTATGTATTGTATATCTGATATTCAGTAAATAAGAATATGATGGAGATATGACGCAAGTTTCAACCAAATCGATATAGCGGTTTGCTGGCAATTATAATAATAAAATTGGACATTGCTGTGTTTGATCTAATCAAATGGAAATTGCGGCTTTTTTAGCATGGGCAAGTACTTAAAAAAATCAGTAGTTATAAAATTCTTAAACTTAACAAAGGCTTAGTTTTATCTTGATTGATTTGGAGGAACTTCGTAACAACTTAGCTCCATAATTAGGACTAAAGACAATGTTATAAAATGAACAATAAAACAAACTGATTCATATAAAAAAAAAATTTGTTATATTTTAATTTCTTTTTAGTTTTGTTTTGCAAAAAGGAAAAAAAAATAAAAGAATAGCCTGCATTTTCGAAAATAGTTGAGAGAAAAAGAGCTTAACAAACTGTGATCAATGCAAAAACGACAATGTCCAATGGAGATTGCCGTTTTTGCATCAATTCTTAATTTTTGAACATACTTTTTTATGGGATAAAATTGTTTCTGGTAATGTAATATTCACTAGTTGGAAGCTTTCATTAAATACAACTAAATGGCATTTTTAGTTACGTTTGTGAAAAAAGTGGACTTTGCAGTCTTTGATTCTATACCCCTCACTTGTTCATTTTTCAATAAAAAGGATTAACTCTGTCAGGCTCACCTTAAACAATTGTGCTAGTTGGGTTTGAAAGGGTTAAAGAATTTTTTATGATTTTTTTTTAATATTAAAAAAACAGGAAACAATAAAACAATGTAAATTTTAAAAACAAAAATGATGGCAGAGAATATCCTTGTTCCCTCCACAGACCTTCTATTTAACGATTGTCAACTGAGTGATAAACAAGTTCAAGAGTCAAGTAGTTCCTGTCCTTTTTTAACATTAAAAAGTTATGTAGCACTACACTGGCTAAGACAGTTTTGTCTGCATATGCGACATATGCATTGTTGTATGTAAAATACGCCACCGAATAGCTAAAATGCCAAAAGCATTTTCTATGTGCACTCGTGCTATGGATAATAGAGTGTATTAAATTTGTCTTTATCGGGCGGCAAATAATGTCCGGGAAACGGTCGCATTAAATTTTTTTCAATGAAAATTCGCTATCACCGACAAAATAATATGAGAAATTCTTAGAAGTTTTCGGTAAATTAGCACAGCAAGGAACTTCTAAAGTTTAATTTATCATTAACTGTTTTCCAAATGTACTTCGAACAAGCACGCCACCATCACTGCCTGACTACCTAAAGCCCCAACATGCACCTTTTAAAATGTGGTATTTTTTTGTAGAAAAGAAAACACCATAAGTTTCTTGGTAAGATGTTCCAGTCGTCTGAATGGCGGATCTTATACATTATTTTTTTTCTCTTTGTATTAGATTCCTCGATTACTATTCATAGTTGCTTCCCTGGGACCCTTTCCTGGTCTTATTGAGTTCAAACATTTTCAAAGTTTAAAAAAAATGAAATTCCAAATAGTTTATATTGTAAGCAGTGGCGTATCTACCTAGGGGCTAGGCGGGGCAGTGCCCCGGGGCCCTCGAATCCTTACCAAAAATCTCGATAGATTTGAGCTTTTGGAAATTATTATTTTTTCATATATATATTAATTCGCCTTGATTTTTCCATTACATAGCCGAATAATAAAAACAAAATAAATGTTGTTTCTTGTGTTGTTGACTTGTTGTAGTCTCGCCATTGATACCTTTGCGAAAACTAAACCTAGGAAAAAATTGTAAATATAATTGTTAGTTAGTCAGTTCAAGGCGAATTTAAAAAGGTAAACTCAACTCGTCAGCCATTCATCAGCTGTCTCCACGGCGAATTAAAAAAATTACGTAATGGTCAAAATATAATTTTGTTTTGAGAAGAAGTTGAATGAAAAGTGCTAAAAATATTATTTTTATAATAAAAAAATTTCAAAACTGCAAATAATTAAAGTTAATTTAATAATTTTTTTTCTAAAAAAGGGATAATTTTAATTTGCAATAAAAAATTTTTGACAGCTATCTATAAAATGCAAAAACAAAATAGTGTAGAGTTGCACTTACTTTTTTAAATTCGCCTTGGGTCAGTTGGTATGCCCGACCTTTATATAATAAATTGTTGAATCTTCTCTACTTCGTTTTATTAGCCAAACCTTCACCAAGTTTTAAGGCACGTTGAAAATCAGCTGATTCATTTTGTTTTATGTAAAGCAATTATAACGATTACAGTTAGCAGTAAGATGTTACGGCGCAATCTGTAAGAAATAGATTGGTCTTACTTTTTTACGGTAAGGTTACTGTTACTCCCGGCTAACTGAGCCTTTAATTGTAATTTGTGTAGTTACTGTTTAAAGTTTTTATTACCTGCCCTGCAGTGCACAAAAAAGGGTTTTAGTAGCTTAGCATTCTTTAAGTATTTGTATATTTTGTATTTTTATTTGATAAAACCTAATCAGTTTACATAGCAGTGGGGCCCTATTTTTTAATTTGCCCCAGGGCCCTTGGTTACCTAGCTACGCCACTGATTGTATGGCTGTGATAATCCATTGGTGTATATACACAGAGTTACTAAAGTATACGTACGACCAACTGATTGCTTGTTTTGTAAAAATTTGTATATATATTTATTACTTTTTTCTAATTTTTAACAAATTGTGGTCTTTATAATTAACGAGTGTTTCAAAAATTCAGCCAAGTTTTTTTTGTTAAGAAAATACAACCGTGAAACTCTTAAAACGCATTCTTGAAAAGTTACAAATGTATAGTGCCGGTTCACACACGTCAAGTTTGACTAGTCAAGTCTTGATCTTTTAGGAGAGAAGGGAAAAGAGAAGGCCATTTCTTTTCCCCTCTCTCCTAAAAACTCAAGACTTGACGAGTCAAACTTGACGTGTGTGAACCAGCACATACATACGCACTTTGTTTTTAAAGTACCGTTATAAATGCCGCTAAGAATTTTATAGAAATGCATCTTTTTCATTAGTAGAAGTTGTTAAGGTTAAATACGCACTTGATTATTCCGCGTTTTATTATCAAATAAGAAATAATAGTAAAAATGACAAAAACTAGAGAAATTTCCGAAGAAATTAGAAAATTGGTAATAAAATTAAAGAATGAAGGCAAATGTAAATTCCACTGTAAAACATGGTGGAGGCTCCTTAATGGTCTGGGGATGTATGGCCGCAGGTGGTGTTGGACGCCTAAGGTTTATTGAGGGAACTATGGATAAAACCATGTATATCGAAATTTTAAAGGACAGTTATCTTCCTAGCGTCGAAAAACTAGGTCTAGAGGAAAATGGAATATTTATGCAAGATAACACGCAAAGAAAAAACATGGTTGTGGTAAACATATTCTAAGAGCAACATATTATGATAAGATTCATGATTGTAGTCACCATATTAAGATTATTATTGAATCATATTATGACTAAATATACTCGTAATATGACATCATAATATTTTTCCCTTAATCATATTATTATTCTGTTAATCATACTAAGTTAAGAAGTTATCAAATTATTGTCATGTTGATCATAATAAGTTAAGAAGCAATCATATTATTATCATGTTAATCATAATAAGCTAAGAAATTAATCATATTATTGTCATGTTAATCATAATAAGCTAAGAAGTAATCATATTATCATCAGGTTAAACATAATAAATTAAGAAGCAATCAAACTGTCAAAAAAATATATAATAAATAAAAAATTTTTTGATCGATTTTTTATTTTGTGGCTTTTTATAATTTTTTTTTTAATGTAAATTAAATACCGGAGTTCAATATAAGGCTTGCAAAAGAACAAATGCAAAATCTGTGGTTTTAATGGGCCACCGCGTATGTCCTTTCCGATTTTAAGATATGGCATAATTTTAAACGCTCTTTACATGTTTCTAAAAATGTTTGAAAAAAGATGGATCAATTCCGATTTTTTAACGTACTGACAAAGTTTAAAAAGTGCAATACCTAGCCCATAGTTTGATCTAGAATGTTTTTCGGCTCTCCTGAAAAATTTGTTTTAAGACATACGCGGTTGCCCATGAAAACCACAGAAATATCGTATCACTTTTATAAAATATAACGAAATCTCTGTGTGTTTTTTTGTTGGATTTTACAAATAACGACGACATTTTGCATTTGCACTATTAAATCACTAACACTGAATGAACTCCGCTAATATTTTAATTTCTTTAGTTTCTTTAAACTTATTTTTTATAGGAATTTATTTTAAAATTAATAAACCGCTCACATATAAAATAAACGACACAACTGATTCCAAATTATTTTAAAATGGCGCTAACATAATATTATTAGAGTAAAAATTGTTTGATTGCATCTTAAACATAATATGATAAATGTATAGAAAGTTATCATATTATGGCTACTAGATATCATGATATGATTGTGAGTAATATAGTATGTTTTGTAAGTTATCATAATTTATTTGTTAGAAAAATAATTATTTTTCGATCAACAATACTCAAATTTATAATTGCGATAAACATTGATATGTTTACAGTCACTATTATATTGTTGATATTTAATAAAAAAAACAATTATTTGTGTACGACAACAATATATTGTTACATTTAACATAGTGTTGTTGCCGTAACCATGCCCAACCATATTTTTTCTCTGCGTGAATGATCCTAAGCATTCCTCTAAAATAGTTAGGGAATGGTTGCTGTATAATGTCAAAAAGAAATTAGAGCATCCACCTCAATCACCAGATTTAAATGTTATTGAACATTTGTGGGATCATCTTAAAAGAGCCATTCAAAAAAGGAATATAACGTCTATCCCTACATTAAAACAAGCATTGATAGAGGAGTGGAATTTAATTCCTCCAGAAACGACAAAAAAATTATCGTTGTCAAAGCCTGCTAGACTGTCAGGTGTTGTGGAAGCCAAAGGAGGCCACACCAGATATTAAAATGTATTTTTTTTTAAATTTTTAAAGTCGTACGTATACTTTAGTAACTTTAAACATAAGTGAAATATGAATTAATTTAAGTTTTGATAGATATTGAAGTAAATTTTTTTTGTTAATTTTTTTTAATTTTGTTATTATTTTTATAAGAAATATAAATGTTTAACTAAAACAACCACATTTTATTGTTTTTCGCCATAACATCGAAATATGGTACCGTATGTATACTTTAGTAACTCTGTGTATTAGACCATGAAAACAGCTTTCTAGTATTGAACGAACACTATCAACCTCCATCATTGTGTTTCCTTTTCCTAAAATTAACTGCTCTATTTCAATTCCTGTTTTTGAATTGAGGTTTGCCAAAGCACTAGACAAAATCTTATTTCTATTTGTATTCTTGATATAAAACGTGAAATTATGTACCACCAGTTTCGATTTATAATACTTGCAACTTTGGGCTGCTTTTGTTAACTTTCGAACCAGCAAAGAACAAAGGTTTAAAAGAGTACAACAAAAAAATTTTCAAAATTTTGCACATAGCTGATTCTGTTAGGGCAACGACAAAATGGAAATGAATAATCAAATGCGAAGTTTGACTATGATTTGTCTCTAGATTAAAGGATATATAGAGGCGTTTCTGCCAAGAAAAAAAAAATTAAATTTGTCACAGTGTTATTTTTGAAATTAAATTTTTATATGTGCGTGTATGTAATTTACATATTTATTTTGCTTTTTTTGTTTTTAATAAATTTAATATTTACAAAATATGTATTTGTTTGCCTGTTGCTAAAAACCAAAAATTTTTAACGTAGGGAAAAGTGTAGAGAAAATTTTTTTTGGATGTAGGGAAAAACCGAATTTTTTTTAGACTCGTAGGGATTTTTTGAAATTTCTCCTGGCATCACTGAGTGAGCAAAACATAACTCACTAAACAAAGTGTTTTTATATTTGGCAACTGAATTGTCAACAATACAAAAGCCCATCCATTATGTCTGCGCAATAGACCAAAATATATACGTATTTGTATTTTGAATACGGTCCAACCATGCCTACCATTTACTTTACATGGACTTTTTTCGTCCTTTAGTGCATTTGTATTCGTATCGTAAAAATATTTGATCTTAGAGTAAAAATTTTAAATTAAATTTGAATTCTCTGCTTTTAGCAAATAATTTTCATTTGTTCAGGTTTTTATTTAATGAATTTTTTAATAAATTTTATTATTCTGAACTAATTTTTTTCAAGTTATTTAAGACATATTAAAAAAATGCAATTAAATTAACAATTTACAAATAAATGTATGTATGTGTGGTCATTATTTTATTTTAATAATAATATTTTTTTCGAATAACAGGATTGTTACTGAGCCAAACAATCAAAGAATAAAAAATGTTCTATTTCTATTTTAAAAGTGAAGTCATTCGAATGTTTTTTTGAAATCGCGAATTTTTTATACTTCAAGGTAAAATATATAGGTACTTATAATATATATAAAATATATACTAACTGCCGTATTCATAAAAAATTAAAATGGATTTGAAAAGCTTATTTTTTAATACGGCAATTAGCATTAATATTGCTCCATTTCAACTATTTTAGGTTTAAGAAGTTTTGTTTTGTTACGCACGCCTTTGTTTGGCGATTGCACCAAATTCTTCATTTACAAACGTCCAAAAAAATGTCACACTTGCTTTGCTTTATTTCCGTTAGCTAAACACTGTGAAATTCACCATTTAAGGGCTTCCTAATATTTGTTTTGTTAAGTAAAACATATTCCCAATATATAGATTTAAAAAAAAAGAACATAATTTAAAAACAGGTAAGCACATTTTAATTTTATCATTAGCTATGAACGTAAGAATTAAAAAGCGATGCAAAAATAATGAAAAGTTCGGACGGTACTTTTGGAAGCTTTCAGTATTTCATACTTATTGTTGTGTATTAAGTTACTTGTTGTTGAGCTGAAAGTTTGTTTGTTTTATTTTATAAAGACAGGTCCATTTTAATGTTTTCTAAAAAGAGAAATTATTTATTAACACGTGTTTTTTATTTTATTCACTTATGTTTTGTTTATGTGTTTATTTTTTTCAACTAATTTATTTTCTTGTAATTTTTACCCCCATTGCGGTGTACAACTCAACTCTATTTGTGTTGTAAGTTTGCAGTTTTTGTCCTATGGTTAACAAAAACGTAAAAAAATTGAGTTGTTGCTTTTGCTCACGATCCAATTATTAGGTCTATGCAGAAACACAACAATAGAAAAACCAACACGCATTTTGTTTTTTATCAGCCGTGTTACATATTCCGTTCGCAAGGTGTCAATTACGTTTTTGCCATTTCAAAAAAACTTTTTTTCTTCGATGCCTAAAAAATTAAAAGAAGTTTTCGACGCAAAAAGAGACCATACAAGCCATTAAACACCTTTTAAATATGACGTGTGTAAACTTTTGGAGTTATGTACAAAACTGAACAAAACAAACTCATGACAGCACAATTTTTAACAACATTAAATTGAAGTTTATGTTTGAACCGAGCTCACGTGAAAATCAATTTATTCTTGTAGACGGGGGTTATGCAGGGAACAGAACAATTATATATGTATGTAACGAATACCAGATTCGAATACGAATGCAATTGAAAGACGTTTCGGGACTTGGAAACGGCGGTTTCCTTTTCTTTCGATGCGTCTATGGCCCGTTTTCACGACTTTCCTGTAAAATTCGAAATAGTTTATGGTACTTTAGGTAAGTGAGGAATAAAGCTACCTTCAATTCTTTTTCGTTTTCACAACTTCTGTATAAAATAAACTTAATATTTTTTGAATATGTGGCAGTACCAAAGTAAATACCGATCTGGCAACTTCGTACTTTTGTTAACAGTTTTCATTTTAAATTTTTGTGTTCACAAATGACAAATAATAGTAAAATACCACAAAAACTTCACAGCAGAGAAAGAGGTTCTGTTGGAAGAGTTCATAAAAACTTCATTGAAAACAAAAAATCTGATGCAGTTACATATCGTTACTTTAATACAGAAAAGCCCTAACTAACATTTTCCTTACTTTACAGGAGAAAGAAAAAACTTAATAAAAATTATAGTCTTGTAGTCGCGATTTTTTTTAAATGCAGTTTTTTATTAAATTCTCTAAACAAGTTAATAAATTTTGAAGTCATAAAATATAAAAGTTTAAAAACTATACATATAAACAAAACAAGAAAAAATGGACAATAACGAAAAAATAATCGAAGAAGTTAGGAAGTATGAGCGTCTATAATTTGCAGTCGGGAAGTTACAAAAACTTCCAGTATAAAGAAGATTTGTGGTGCAAAATTGCCAAAGATGTTGGCGTAAAGGTAAGTGAATTTCTTTTAGTTATCTTTGTTTTTTGTCAGACTTTATTTAATTTTAGATGAAGCCAAAAAGAAATTTAGAAATTTACGGGATACGTATAAAAAGTGGAAGCAAAAGGCCAATTTGTATCGGGAAGTGCAGCTTTATTACGCAAATCATATAGCTATGCGGAAAGCTTAAACTCTTTAGACGAAGTTCCAACGGCACGCAAGTAAGTTGAAGCACATTTTTTTTTAATAATTTCTAATATAAATAAAAAAAACAAACATGGTTTAGTTCTTACGTACTGCCGTACTTAAGCATGGAAAGACTTCGAAAGTGTATTACATTAATCGTTCTTCAAATGTAAGTAGTGGCAAAATAGGTAAGAATGGCAAAACTAAAATAGAGAGCTCTGACTGTACATTAGTATATTCAATGATTAATACATATACATATATACAAGAATTATTACATAGTATTTAAACTTCGTGTATATTGAACTCCTTCACCATTTCATTTTCTATTTTTTAAATTGAATTTGTTTCTAAAAAAATCTTTTCAATAGAGACTAAAAAGGTTTTCATAATTCTTTAAATAATTTTTATTTTTATATATATAATTTAATTCTGCGAATGTAAGAAATTGTTAATAATTTTTTGTTTTTAGTTAATGGAATATAATTAATTTGTTTTTATGTTTGTTAAAAATATAAAAAAAAGTTGTAATTAATGGATTATTTTATTGAACAGTTCATAAAATTTTACACAATGATTATATTTTTTAATGGATATAGAATTCCTCATGTACAGATCAAAAACCATCGGGGATTTTACTACTACACACTAGTACCTTAAAATAGCGTTGGTGTGGTTGAGGTCCTAAAATTGCTGTTACACTGTGTTATACATATTTTTTTTATTGTTGAGTAATCAAGTATTCTTTAGGTTTTTCACGCAAACTGAATACTTCTGAAGTTAGATGATTCGACCGCAACAGACCAGTATTTACCAAATTACCCTGGTCAAGTTCTTCATTGGCCTCACAATTGAAATAATATTTGTCATTACTTCAGTGTTCGAAAATAAACACTAAATATCGATTCTTAATGGTGGCCAGAGTTGGGCATACAAGGTAACGGAACTGATCGTCTTTAACTTGGTAAAGTCCAGAACCAATCATTGTTTGTAACCAACTAAGAAGACTCACTACCTCCGACCCTCAGGGGCAGGTCGTCACCGGGCAATGGTTTTGTAACATCCGTTATGAAACTAGCAAATGTGAGCAACGTTGAATGTCGGACTGGAGATTAAAAGTTGGCAGCCCCAACACCAGCCTAGGATGCTGTTGGCCAATCACCTACTCATCTGAAATCCAATGATTACTGAAACCATGTAATGGCCCTATGTTCCAACTGGGAATTTTAAAGGACTAAATATATATATCGATTCTTAATGTTCTGTTCGGTAGATTTGTGGAAAACACAAACGCTAATAGTGTTTGTGTAGAAAATCATTAAAAAAAATAACATTTCCCTGTTAGTCATCTTTCGAACACAAAAATATGCTGGTATTCAATTTTAAACGGTTTTGGTATTTTTAACGGTAACGATTGTCAACCTTGGGCAAACAAATTTATTATATAATTATAATTAGTTATTATACTTAAATTTTATAAACAAATTGTTTTTGCTTTTAAAATGTAACAAAGGCAAAGCGCAAAAATTGTGACGTTGATTTTATTTTTATCTTGTATGGAAAATAAAAACAAATTTTCGTCGCTTTTGTTTTGCATGCGAAAATATCACTTGCCTTCAGCTAATAGCGGTAATCGTTGGTGGAGCCCTCCAAAAAGTAACTTTTCAAAAGTAGTACAGTTATGTTAGTAAAGTGGGCTTTTTTTATTAGTGGCACTTATAAGCTTTTTGAATTTTGATTATTTTTTAAGCAAGGAAAAAGGCAATATTTTGCTGCTGCTGTGTTATTGTGTTCATGGGCATGGCACCTCCCAATATATCAATAACAATAAAAGTGACTAAATTAAATACAAATAGCGGGGTGGGCGGTATTCATTTATATAATTTGCTGTTCTTATCGTACCATGGTGAAGGGTATGTAAGATGCGGCATAGATGAAAGACTTATAATTGGTTTCTTTCTTGCAATCCTTCCGTACCATAGAGAAGAAAATCCTTGCGCCCGGCCGAAGGCCGTCTATAACGTGAAGCTTAAGTAAGCAAAGCCAGTGTTCGTTATATCATAGAGGAAAAAATCCTTGCGTGTGGCCGAAAGCCCAACCATGCTATCAATCGCACAATTTTTAAAGCCAACACTGTATAATTATTCGGATTCTAAATTTGGGATTTTTAGTTTCGGCCATATGAACTCCACCCAAAAATTTTAATATATCTTTCTTTGTTGTCTTTTTTTTTGGGGTTAAAATTCATCAAAAATTTTGAGGTGATTTTTCATAATGAAGAATTACCCCAAATTTAGAGTCATATTTCATTTTATTTTTATTTTATTTTTCATTTTTGGGGGTAATTTTTCATTAAAAAAAATTGGTTCATAAATATGTGGCGATGGAACAGGTGAACAGCTACAGAATCGAGTACAAGACAATCAGATATTATTATGAAGTTTGTATGTTGTGTTTTTCCATCTGATTTAAAATAAATAGCAATTGGGTATAAAGTGGTCTGAGAGTTGTTCCAGTGAAATCCCTGGACTGCATCCTGAATAGTAAAAGAAGCATTTTCTGAAAAATCGCAAACTGCTATATACTCATTTTCTTTCAAATTTGATTTTCTTTCGCTCAGATATGCTGCCTGCTGTTTTGCAATAAATGAATGAGGTAATAAAATTTGAAGCTTTTCACACAGGGAATCCACAAAAACGTCGGCTTGGCCAATCATGGTCTCCAAATTATCACTATCTACACTAAGTCCCCTTTTAGACAGGCAAAGTTTACTTTGCAAAGTCTTGAGTTTATGGTAGGGAGGGGAAAAGAGAATAGCGGGGGAGTACGAACTTTGCTGTACTCGCAAATTCCTTTTGTTTTTCGTTCGTAGTTTATTTCTGAGCAGGGATGATAAAGTTGGTAGTACAATTGTACTTTTTTTACTACTATTAGCAGTGCAAAAGTAATATAGTATTCCAGTGCAAATTTAGTACAATTTAAAAATTGCAAACGCTTTTTCCCCTTTATGTAAATACTATATCGAATTTAATTCAAACAAATTATTGCTACAGTGTTTTGAATCTTGTTGCTATAGTTTAAAATAAAAAAAAAAATTAAATATGTATAGAAATATGTTACAAAACTATTTAAATACACCAACCGAACTTTCATCTTCTTTAAAAATAATAATTTTATGTTCCTTAATATACCTGATTGTTGTAATTTTTTAATTAAATATTTTATATATGGGCATTTCCTGGGGTCACTAACGTACGTTCGCACGCTTTTGATTTACAAATAATATAGAAAACAAAACTTTTCCAATCATTTTTTTTTTTTTTGGCGATTCGATAGCATTTGGGTAGCTCTAAGTTTAGTGCAAAAGATGGATTTCATCGAGTTTAAATTTTTTATAATGATACATAGTTATAAACATGTGGTCACGAACGTACGCAAAATAGAAGTCAACTTTGACTGACAGTACTGAAATGTAAAAATCTGCGTAATGGAACGGAATATTCAAAAGTGATTAATTTATTTTAAGAGTGTATTAATGAAGGTCTCCATCCAGTATCTACAAAATAAAATATTTCTCTTGGTTTTTGTTTAATTGGCTTATGTACCGGACGCGAACGTACGGGTCGCGAACGTATGATTTTTCCATATGTTTTTTTATTATTATCACCATGCATTTTACCAAAAATATCTTCAAATTTCCTTATTTAAAAATCTTAATACTCCTTTTACAATTGATTGTAATGGAGTGATTATGAAGAAAGAGTGTATATATAACATATTTTTTGCATGTAAAATAAGTATATAAAAATATCTTTAGAAGTAGCTTAAATACTTAGAAAATATAAAATGCTCCAGTTTTCAGGGTAATTTCCTCAAGTTAAATAGCTGAGATATGCTATGAAACCATTCTTTTATAAAAACATAGACTTTTTTTATAATAATAAACAATAAAAGAGGATCATAATCAACATTTTATTTTTTCATCCTGGTAGACCATTCTGAGGAAATGCCCATATAAGTTTTTTC
This sequence comes from Pollenia angustigena, assembly GCA_930367215.1. Taxonomy (NCBI): domain Eukaryota; kingdom Metazoa; phylum Arthropoda; class Insecta; order Diptera; family Polleniidae; genus Pollenia; species Pollenia angustigena. Next base: position 35,728,596 of record OV884059.1, read on the forward strand.
CTTTAAGTTTTCTTTTAAATATGACAACATTTGTATTTTTATCGATGGTGGAACATATAATACACTTTAACCAGTAAGCAAATCATATGTGTTAAAATTATGAAAAATTCCTTGCACCGTAGATATCTATACACAGCTAGATATTTTTAGTAGAAATTACGGGCATTACTACCCAGTAAAAACTTCGCCTACTTTTTTTAAAATGAATAGCTTCTTTCACTAATTATTTAGTAGCTTTCTTCTATAAAACTATTATAATTACTTCTATAACTACTTATTTTAAAGATGTATGTAGGAAAAAAATAATGACTTACATAAAAATGCATTTATTTTGGGACATCCCTTGTAAAATTCATTGGTTCTTTCAGAAGAATTGGAAGTAGTATTTTAACATTTTCCTGATTACTTAACACATTATTTTGCAGGTGAAGTTTTTACTGGGTAGGTAAAACATTTTTTTAGCCTGTTCCACTTTCAAATCTAAAAAAACAAGCTTAAGATTCTTCGTCTAAATTCCTTATTATTTACTTAATTTTCTTTTTGTTAATTGCCAAAGGTATATTTTAAATATAAATGTATAGCACAAGTGCATTTTAATTTAAATATTTTGTTATGCAAAGAATAAAACTTGTAAAAAAATATTTTTTTGGCATTAAGTACAATTAGGGTAAAAAATGTAAATTTTTTTTCTGTATTAAGTACATTTAAAAAAATGCCATTTATCAACCCTGTATCTGAAGCTGGCTGCAACAACGAATAAACAAAAATTTGTCAAATTAAACTTTGTGTGTCTAAACACCAAACAAAGTTTAAAAGAGAACTACACAAGACTTTGCAAAGTAAACTTTGCCTGTCTAAAAGGGGACTAACCCATTGTTTATATGTTATTTCATCTATATCATTTTGCTCTAGTAATTGATTTAGTTTTGCTTTTAAATTTTCAATTCCTGGACACTTGTTACATTTACGTAGGTGACACTTTGAAGAAGATGGAATGCATGTCATTTGTTTCAATCAATCTTTGTAACATTCAAGCTCATAATTCGGAACACCAGCAGTTAATTTTTTTAAATTTATAGCATCAATCATCAGCTTCACATTTTGATGCTTTGTACAAACACACACGTTATAAGATCCACTCGCATTTGCTAGAATTATATTCCTCGGACGAATTTGGCAAAACTTGGAAATGCCTATTTTTATTCCATCATGTCGTTCCTTGAATAAGGCGTACATTTCTCTTAAGTTTCCAAGCAAAAGCCTTTTTTATTTTTCCTGACTTTTGTACCATTTTCAAAAACAGACACGAAATCTTTCTGTCCGGGCATACAAGAAGATAGGAGTTGCATGTTCAGAAGGACGGCCCTAGTGGTATACCTTCAACATGCAACAAAAGCCGATGTATTACCTCCACGTGGTGTCTTCTGGTAACATCCCTTGGGGTGGCCAACAATACAAGGCTCTAGCCGAGGCTGGCTAGGAAGTGATGGTGCTAAATTCCGAAAGTCTAGCGTCCTTAAATTTATTTAATGACGTGAAGTATTGACCATAGTACTTAAGGTTATATGGTTTCCTCGGGGATCAGTGGCCCGCAGGTGACTAGCAACACCTGTGCTGATCATTGGTGAGGAATCATTTTTACCTACCATTTGCAATGGAGACTCTTGTAATGTCAAGGGATCTGTGACAGAAAGCCGAAATTTTTGCCAAGTAACACTATTTATGAGGAAAAGGAAGTGGAAGGATGTCGGAGAGTTTGAAGGATGATGAAGGATGTGGAGTATGTTGTTGGACTGACTCGGTATTGCTGGGTTGGTGGTTTGTTGGCGTAGTGAGCTTCCGTAATATAAGAATCAGTAGCCTCCCTTGAAAGCCGCATCAGGTGGAGTGTGAAAATTTCCTATATCTCGGTTGTGACTCTGCGCAGGTTCAAGAAGTGTTGGATGATTTGCAGTGCACGACCATAGTGAGTTGATAAGTAAGCCTCCTCAGGCCAGCGATTGAAGGAACGCTTGTCTTCTAGCTTTGGAAGTGTACTGCACATGTGGAGTTCACCATATGTATGGACCAGTAGCATGCCTTTGAAATTAGCTCGTTCACATGGAATCGATATGTGTTCAGGTAAGGGTGTGAAAATTCATACAATTGGTTGTGCCCTACATGGGATGACGATGAAACCAGTAAGATCTTGGTTTGTAGCGAGCTTCCTCATAAAGTAACAGTGTTACCAGTCAAAGACTAGGCTTTCTGGCTCAGAATGCTTTTCTTACAAAGATGTCGGTAAACTTGATTACACGAGGTGGCTGATGGTGATACCCAAACTAACGCGGGTAGATGGTTTCCGAATTGCAACTGAAGCAAGTGGAGTTGCTTGGTTGCGAGGAGGAGCCCCATCTGTGTCCTGTTACTATTTAACAGGAGCCGTTGACAGATAACACACATACGGCAAGAGATTAGATAGCTCGAACTTCCTAGCAAGGAGTTTGAATGTTTTCAGTCCATCAACTGTTAACATATTGCAAGATATGCGAGACTTTGTCAAACTCTGTACTATCGACATTTAGAGAAAAATGTAAAAAAACTGAGTGGCTAAAACCCACCATGCAATTAAGTCATAGTACAGATATGCATGTAAAACATGGACATTTGTCCGGGCATACACCTGCTGACGTCATCGGATTCATAAAATGATTTTACTAAACTGCTTGTCACTGGTGAAATTTGACTTGCCAGTTTTGCGTTAGGCGTACTCATCACACCCTTTGTTTCAACCAAATGCTTAACTTTTCGCGCGATATAGTTTGTAACCAGGAATTGTTCCTCAATTTTATGTATTGTCCAGCTTTTTGGTAAAATTGTTAGCAGTTGGATTTTCTCACTATTTTTTGTTAATGTTTTAAACTTTTCTTTTAATTGTTCTATTATTTCGGATTGTGGGCACATATGCGAAGTTGATTGTGCTGAACCGTGGAAAATTTTGTCCTGAATCGAATCACTTATTTTCCTGAATTTTACATCTCTATACCGTTTTTCATGTAACTTCTTCTTTTTTATCGGAGATTGTTCCAGATACGGTAAAGATTGGTTTAATTTTGAAATAGCAACTTCTTCCATGCCTGACGCAATTACTACATTTTCGTTTATGTCTGAACCTTCTTCCAAATTAGATTTATTAGATTTATTAGATTTCTTCACATGCGAAAATTTTATTCTACATGTCCCACAAATTTTATTTGAGATCGTAATGTTTTTAACCTTAGTATACTGTAGCATCCATTCTTGGACTTGTCTTAAACTTTTATTGCACCCAGTGTGAGCGGATTTTTTAAAAGGATTACAGAATTGAATGGCATATTTTTTATTTAAATACCACAACCGAATGAATTGTCCACGACTTTTTTGTATTGACAATAATTATAATTTATTTAGTCTCTTTTTTTTTGCCTTTTCAAACGATCAAGTCACTTTAACACTATAACTCTTTGACGTTTAGCACTTATAAAATCTAGTATTCAACGGAAGTTTGACTTAGAGTCTCTGAACTATTTATGCTGTTTTTTTTTTTTTTTTGTACAAAAAAATGGATTTCAGGTAAAAAATAAACGCCTTGCTTTTCTTGAATTGGAAAATTTGCGTGAACTACGGGTCATAAAATCTTTTTTAAATAGGGACTGAATTTGCTACTGCCAATAAGCCGGCCACAGGTCATAAAATATTTGTACATTTTTTGTGTGAACAGGCAATAAATATTTCGCCTGGGTTATAAAGTCGAAAAAGTTCCGTTACATTTGATTTGTCCTTCTTTTTGTAATTTGTCACCTTTTTGTATTTTGGTACATTTCATGAAATACATAAACCTTCGCCTGCTTTTTACTTAATAACTCATGTTGTAATAAAGACTCCACATTGAAATTTGGCAGACTTGTACAAAACATAATAAGAATTAACATATATTTTTTTGAAATTTTTAAAAATATTGATTTTCGAGATATATCCTTTGGAAATTTTAGTCCTTTTTTTATTTACATTATCATTGATCGAAAATTAAAAAAAAAATTTTTTTTAAATGGCGCATGCTTTTGTCTGTAAAATGAGCCCTTTATTATTAATGTACAATGAATACTTTTCGAGATATTAAAAATTGTGTTAAGGCATCTGAGTGCATTTTTATTGATTTCTTCCAAACTTGGAATGGCCATAATTCTGAAAGTAGGAGAGCTAAGACACTGAAAGTTGGCAAACGCTATTATTATGTTTAACTTTCCCTTCGTACCAAATTTCATCCAATTCGAAATCGGTGCGGTCAACTCATTGGTTGATTTCATATGTTTTTACCCTATTGCATTATGAAAAATAGCTCCAAATTTGGGGTCAATTTTCATTTATTTTTTGGGGTCATATTTCCTGGCGCCTTATTTCGCAGCGTCCTTTAAACTCATAAAAAATTTAGTTACATCCATAAAAATTTTCCTTCAAATATTAAAAATAAAGCTGAAAGAAAGCTAAAAACATGTTATAAAAGCGCAAAATTTAGCCACAAAAATGTCTGATGACGATCAAGTTTTGCCTTTCAATTTGCAATACCATCTTACTGTTTTACTAACACACTCACACTTTTTAAATTGACCAGGAGATGGCTTTCAATTTCACCTTTCCATTTGTTTGGCAGCTTTACTTTCAATTTAACAGCTGATAACATTTTTTCTTTATAAATTGTTGTTTTGATGACATCTTGAAAATAAATTGCTTACAAATTGAGTGCAGCCTACGTCACAGCTTTCAATTTATGTAAATTTTGACAAACAGCATATCGTCGGTCTCATGTAGAAAGGCTCTAACTCGATTTTTTTCGAAATTGAGTTTTTTAGTGATTCCAATACATTTCCCACAAATACACCTCGTCACAAAAATTTAATACAATAGCATCGAAAATATCAGTTTAACAAGTAATTGAAGAAGCCATTTTACATTATGATACATACAGTTTCTATTATGTGTTTGCCTTCTCCTGTAAAGGTGCATTTATGTGAATTAGGGCCTTTCTACATGAGACCAACGATATGTAAAAGACTATCAAGAAAAACTTGAACGTGTGGCTGCAAGGTTATGCTAGGAACACAACTGGGACGAACGACGAATTTTTGGGCGCGAATATTCGTCGCCAAAAATAAAACATATTTGTGTATATAAAAATACACACAATCATGACGCGGCAACGTTCCAATAGATTTATTTCTATTTCATACGCCGGAGAACGACGAACAAATCAGTACCAGTAGCCCGTTTCTGTATTTCTCATATCGTTAAACTTTTCGCATGAAACGTGTGAATTGCAACAAAAATAGTGTGAAATGAAACAAAAAATTGTTTTTCTCACACAAGTGTTTCTGTATCTTTTCTTTGCGAGAATGATCTGTCATTTAAATTATGTTCCAGCATTTATTGGAAGGATATGAGAAAAAGTGTTTCTGTAACAATATTTTGCGAAAAGTTTCTTACAAGAACTGTCAAAATTAGTCGCATTTGAAATTGGTGGCGAGAAAAACCAAATGTAGATATTTTGAATTTAAAATATGTTTATATACTATTTTTTTAATATAAATAAAAAAATAGAAGGAATATAAATGATGAATGCATAATTTATATGATGAAAATAAACAAAAAACAATTGTTATATTTTGTTATATAAAATTTTTTTTTAGCCTTTTCTTGTTTTGGTTTTAATCAGTGTTGCCAGATAAATTTGTGTCAAGATCGTCAATTTCCTGAGAAAAAAATAAATAAGATCGTCTTTTTTGTTTTAAAAATCGTGCAATTTAAAATCAATTTTAAACAAATTTGTTTCTACTTTTATTAAAAAAAAATCAAACAAAAACTTAGTTAAAGTTCATGGGTATTTAATAATTTCATTAAATTTATATATTTATTTTGGAGCATTATTTTTTAAAAAGTTATTTATTTTCTTTAATCCGATAACAATTTAAAATTGTTTTTTTTTTGCCTGGAGAAGTTACACAAAGGCATGAGAAAATATAATTTTAAACAAAAAATAAAATAAATATTTTTACAAAAGCAAAAAGAAACCAAGCTTAATAAAATAAACATACATCCTTTTTTAAAATAGATACATATTTACAAAAACCGAGATCAAAATGGAAAATTTTTAAATTAAATCATCTTTGATAACAGTATTTTAAATATTCTGGGTTTTTATGGAATTGATAGTAACAACGTTGTTTTATATTTATATCGTATGTAGTCCGAAATAGTATATTATTGAAATTTAACTATATCGGTTTACAAATGGCTGAGATATAAATCTTTAATTTACCTATTCCTATGATCTTTTCCTTTTTACCTGAAATAGACTTAATAGAATACCTGGTAGTTAAAATTAAAAAAATCTGTTCATAAATAAACGGGTTAAAGACCCAGTAAAATCTTCGCCTACAAAATAATATGTTAAGTAATCAGAAACACATAAAAGCACTACATACAATTCTACTGAATAACTAATGAATTTTACAAGGATTGTGCCAAAATGAAAAAATTCAAAAGTAAGTCATTTTTTATCTAAATACATCCAGAAAAAAGTAGTTATCGAAGTTCTTATTGAAGAAAGCTACTAAATAACGAGTGAAAGAAGCTATCCATTTTGAAAAAGTTTTTACTGGGAGACAAACAAATTTCTTTCTTGCCGGAATAATGGTTTTGGCACAAAAGTGTACATATAAGATAAGAATATCAAATATCAATCATATTTTGTATATGTATATAAGAAGTATTAAATATTCAAAAAAGCCAAGTCGGTCCATTACTTTCCCTCGAAAGTTTGCTTTTGCCGATACATTTTTTAGGGAAGAGACAAACAATTTCGAGGACAATTTTCACAATAGGGATGAATATAAAAATTTAACCCTTGTTTTATTATCTTATTTCGAAGACTAAGGGGCTTATAGTGTAAAACGCAACGCCAACAATTTCATTAAAAGCAAAAACAAAATCAAAAATATTTTATAAATTTGTTGTTGCTTTCTACAGACATTCATATTATTTTTTTTCAATTTTCAACGCCACAAAATAGAAGTGTTTGAAATTTAAAAATTCAAGATGAATTTCTATAGAAAGTAACAACAAAATTATAAAATATTTTTGATTTTGTTTTTGCTTTCGTCACTTTTTTAGAAAAAATCATAAAAACGTCACTTTGTTAATTTCGGAACAAGAAAATCGTCAAAATGACGATAAATCGTCGAATCTGGCAGCCCGGTTTTTATTATATTTATTTCTTTTGTTGACGTTTCGCTTTTATTTGACACTTAATTACTGGAAATATTCCAGTATAAACAGAATTTGTTGTGTCTGTTTTCGCATTCAAATACAGAAACACTTTTATCTCATAAATCGAGAAACGATGGAATTTTTTGTTTCACACTTCATGTAAGAAATTTTACGATGCGAGAAATACAGAAACGAGCTACAGGTGACCATGTTTGATTTAAGTTTTCAAGTATTTTATTATATAAACTTACTTATTTACTTAAATAATTGTTTTTTATTATTTTATCGCATTTAAAATAAATAAACAAAGTAGATAACTATAAAAATAGTTTTGTTTTGTGTTTTTGTTAATGTTTGTATTTTTTAAGTACATTTTTTTATATGGTCACACTATTTCTCTCAACTTTCTCAATAAGTAAAGCTGTTAGTTATACGTCGTTATTGTGTTTCATACAACGAATTTACTCAGCGAATTTTTACTAAACAATTCGTCGTGTAGGGCGATATTCGTCGTTCGTCCCAGTTGTGTTCCTAGCATAACACTCAATTATCACGATGGTTTAAAATACATGTCTTTTTTACAGGAACTTTAAAAAACTTGTTTACTTTTCACCATGTTTCTTTTTTTGCAGTCAGCGTTGATTTTTTCTGATTTCCTTAGTTTCTTATTAGTTTAAAAATATTTAATTGTATTGAATTTTTTTTTAATTTGTCTATATATTAATAAGAACTTGTCATAAGAAAAAAACAAGAATTAAAAACACAAATAAGTGCTAAGAGGAATGTTAAAAAATAAACACAGAAATAACGATTCATGTCTTTTTTTCTACCCCGCTCGCTTTCAAACGAAAAAAGGCATGATATACAATAGGGGAAAAATCATCGTGAAAATTGGGTGTAAGTCGTGGAGTTCACTTAAAATTTGTTTAAAGTTTAAGAAATCAACGCCTACCATGCGCAAGATATGTTGTATCATATGCAAGAAAGTTGTTGTGGCATGGACGTACTTTGCTAAATATGCATGTATGTATGTTTATCTTATTCGTGTGTTAGGGCTTTTTATTTTCTTTGAAAAAAATTACTAAAATGATTTAAGGCTTTTATAAACAGCTCATATTTTTGTTATTTTTAGTCGGAGCCATTAAATTGTTTACCAGTTGTGTATTAGAGGATCATCAATCGAAACATTCAAAAAACTCGATTATACATACTAACATAGATAGCGTTTACATTTGCCAGTACTGGCAAGCCAGTAGCAATTCATTCAAATTTTTTCACTAATACATAAACACTTTTACAGCTATTTTGTTTTTGCATTGTTTTGCCAACTAATATGTATATGCTTACTGTATTGCCAGTACTGGCAAATATAAACGCTGTGTAAGGTAACGATATGTATGGATGTATATATTTTTTATTATTTACGTCCCTACTAGCTTTTGGAAGATTGCTTTATCGAAAATCACCTAACTAAGTCTTCCTCGAGTACTTTTGACGATTAAAAACTGATTAATCACTTGCGCGCTTGAAAAAAGATTCGAAAATTATTCGTTCTTATGCTTAAAAAGTAATTTATTGAAAAGGCAATAACAAAACATACAGCAATCGAAAATGAATCATACAGCTGTTTGAAATAGGGAAGGGTAAATGGACTCCAAAATCGATTTTCGATTTTTCGATCGACTTTTTTCATTTCGGTTTTTGAAATCGATTAATCGAACCTCAAAATCGATTTTGAAATTTCAATCGTTTTTTAATTTTAAATTTGCAAACTTATAAATTATATCACAAACTTATAAATTATATCACAAACTACTACTACTACTACTACTAGAGAAATTGAAATTAGATTTTTACAGTGGGTAGATATGACTGCTTTTTATAATTCTTCTGTAAAAAGTGAAAATGTGTAAATTTTGAGATTGCATTTAGAGGAACAAGTGCATGTACAGTTCACGTATTAAAATTGTATACTTGTGTAGTCAATCAGGCCTGTCACATAAATTAATTCCGATCGAAAGTGGAAGTGATTTCGAATCTTGCTTCACATAAAACGAAATCACTTTTGACCGGAATTGATTTCTGTGACAAGCCTGAATGTATGGATAGTATTTCAAAGGTGTATGACAATAGTTCTGATCCATGGCGACTGTTTCTTTGCTGAGTTACTATTAAGATAGTTTTAGAAAACAAACGTTTGCATGTCATTGTTTTCAGAAAGATGCAGAGATATTTCGTATTTGATAGAATAAATTACACACTTTTTGTTTTTTCAGTCTGCTTAAAACTACACTGGTCTGTTTAAATATTAGCGTATTTCCAGGAAGTCATGGCTTAATTCACCTGTTGTGTTTCTATAATATGTTGATTGACACGAAGCTGACTTTCAGTGTTTGGTTCGGTACGTTATGTTAAGGACTGTTTTGTTCACTGTCCATTGATGACTTTAACTTCTGAAGAACAAGAGCCCTTATATTAATGTTGGAAGTTGGTATACTTCTAATAGATAAATACGTAAAACTACAACTTTAGACTTGGGAAACTGCATAAGCATACCTATAGACGCACAAAAAAATAAGTTTTATTGTGCTTGTCCATAATTTATCGATTTAGTTAAGATTAAAATTAAAAATTTCCAAAATTTTGATAAAAATAAAAAAATCGATTTTAAAAGCCCAATAATTGATTTCAGTATAAAATCGCATACGTAAATTCGATTGCAAAAAATCGATTTTTTTTACAACAAAATCGATTTTCGATTGGAATCGAAATCGATTTACCATTCCCTAGTTTGAAATATGACTGTTTTGACTTTAAAACTTATATAAATTTATTGAAATATTATTCATAAATCTGCCAAATGGAAAATAATTGTTTTCTTTACACTTAATATTTTTTCTAATTGTATCGCATCTACGCCATTGTTGAGCATTGCACATATAAAATAAATAAAAAACCGCCTAGTGTGAAAGCTCAAGCAAGACTTTTGGGTTTATTTACGTGCTCAAGAGTGCACGTAGGGTGGAGTTCAAAAGAGAAAAGAGCACGGTGCAGTAGTTTTGCCGCGGTCTGTTTTAAAGTAAATTATTTATATACATATGTATTTCTCATATAATAAAACGTAAGTCTATTTTCTTTATCAATTTTTTATTTTTATTAACAAACTTATTATATTTTTATGTGCGGTTGCTTGCAAATTGTCCATTGAACTAATCGAAAAACGTTCAACAACTGCCGGAAACAAAATGAATAAAGCAAACATCCTTTTCTTTGACGACAAGTTAAATATAATCATCCCTATTATATAAGTTGTTGTCAATGTCGATGTTAATATTACATTGTTGTTACATCAAGTCGACGACTACATCACTTTGACGTTAATTTGGTATTTTCTAAGAATTTGGCATTTGGTAAAATTTAGTGGAATAATTCAAACATTAAATTTTAGCAATTACTAATACAAATTATGTTTATGACTTCTTTTAAATTTGCATTTTTTATTTAAAACGTATTTAATAAATATATATGTATTTACTTTTTTACTAAAATTTCTTTAACTTTCATTTGAGTCGGTATTTTGCCAATCTGGCCGGACAATCCTGTTTTTTAGTTTATATTGCTTCTTAAAAATTATAGATCGAGGGGCAGATCTATGAAATTTGGCAGAAATATGGTCATAGGCTAGTAGAGCTCGCAAATCATTCGCAACCGATTAGAATTAGGACTGAAAAATGAGTCGAAAAAGACTCTTAGACGATCAGAAATACGACTAAAAAATGAGTCGAAAAAGACTCGAAAACAATCAGAAATACGACTAAAAAATGACTCGCAAATCATTAAAAATATGAGTCTTAATGATTCCAAATTTATCAGAAAAGCGGGTAATAAAAGACTCCTCAAGAAGAGTCCCGGGTAGGGTACCATTTTCTCCCGAGAAAACAATCATTTATGATCAGAAAAAGAGCTCATATATGCCTATTTTCATCGCGCAGAGGAGTTATAAATGACTCGAATATGATCAATTTTTTCATAAAAATGCTTGCAGGGGTTCATACATTTTTGAAATATACATATGTAAAATATTAGACATTTATAAAAACTTTTAATTTAAAAGAAACGAAAATAAAAAAGAAATCTGGTTTCCGAAGAAAAAGTCAATCATTCAGCGATTAGACCACAAGAAAATTAGCATACACGTTTAATGACTTCAGTTTCAAATTTCAGTCAGTTTTAAAACTTTGTTATTTATTGTATTTTTTAATAAAAAAAAAGTTTAACACATATACATACATACCTCTGTGCATACACATTGTATACTTTATATGCTGTATAATACGTATTATTTGCAGTTGTGTATACGTACGTACTTATGTAAATTCCCAGCGGTAAATATTGAAAGGACCGCAAGTGGCAGGCCTTTTTGAAGGCCTCTATACTCCTTTCTAAAAGATTCGCTTCGCATGATATCCTGCCTTCAGAAGTATGCCTTCTAAAAGGCATAAACTTCTTTTTAAAAGACCTTCTGAAATATTCAGTACACATTCGCTACTTTTTATTTTTGTGACCTTCCTTACTCCCTTCTTTGGGAAGGGATCGAAGTTGTTTTTAAAGGAAGTGTGGAAAGCCTTGCGCCCAATGACAACCTGTATAAAAAATAAATAAGTATGGAATGCGGCAAGAAGGGCTTCTGACTGCTAAATAAGGCCTTCTATTAGGCCTCTTTACTCATTCTAGTTACCGCTGGGTTAATATATTTTTTTACACATACATACATACATATTTATGTAAGTAGAAATTTAAAACTGTTGATATATTTAATGATTTTTTTTCTCCAGTTGACAAGTTTTGGAGAGAGTTCTCGCTAAATTTAAAAACAATACCACGCACAAGCAGCAGTTTTAGTTTATTTATTGTTTGTTTTTTAAGTAAATTAATTAGCAAAAGACACGCTTTAACACAGACTGTCATTTTAAAAACAAAAACATCGAAAAATAACAATTTTGACGCTAGATTAAGTGACCCTTTGCTTTCTACGCAAAATAAAAACTATTGTGTTAGAATGATTTATACGTAGTGTCAATTACATGTGTATGAACGACTTATTTAGCCACGTGTAACATGATTTAGAATATGTATTTACAATATTTATTTTTGTATACTGCTAATCACAAGTTTTTATGATAAAATAAAGTTAAGGCGCTACAAAAAAAAAAAAAATAAAATAACTCAACCCTGTTGGCCGAACTGCCGTCGACGACACTGTCGTCAACGATTTATGTACGACATGGGCTCTATCACTTTGGGTTTCTGGAAGACGATTTCGAGGAAAATGTCGTGCACGACAAAATACTCGACATTGTCTAGTGCACTGTCTTAAAGAAGTTTATAAACGACGACATTACCGTCATTGTCTTTCATGCTGTCCTTTATCAAAGTGTAACAACGACAACATGACGGACATTGTCTTGTAAGTGATCCTCTATCAACAACTATACACGACAGTATGAGCGACAGCGTCCTGTAAGTTGTCCCTTATCATAATGTATCCGCGACAACATTAGCGACATTGTCTTGTAAGTTATCCTCTATCAACAACTATACACGACAGTATGAGCGACAGTGTCTTGTAAGCTGTCTACTAAACAAACAAAAATAATTTGTTCCCAAGAAAAGTTTTTATAAAAAACAAAAATAGCTGTAAAATAACGATATGAATAAAAAAAATCAAAGCAAAGTGAAGAAAATCAGTCAGTCAAGTGTTATAAGTCACAGAGTAAAGTATAATTTAGTATTTCATTGAAATACCTTTGTGATTTTAAAAATATGTATGTGCTATTCTTTAATTAATTTGTTTAAGTTTATAGACGACATTGTATTGCTGTTACTCGTGTAACTTCATCGACATTGTCATATACGCAGTCGTTGACGACAAAGTAGAATCCATTTATCGTCTATATAGTCATCAAAGACAATATGGACGATAATGTCGTGCATGTGGTCATCAACGACAAGCTAGGCGACAATGTCCTGCACACATTCGTTGACGACAAAGTATACGATATTGCCCTCTATATAGTCGTTCTTTGTGTGTATGACAGGCTGAGCGACATTGTCTTTCTTTGTGTCGTGCACGATTTACGCGACACTTGTTTGAAAATGTCATAGACGATTTGCATTTGTTGTCCCTTAAGTGTCGTGCAGGAATTAACATGGCCAACTGGGAAGTCTAAATTTTTTATTTACAAACGGATTGAGTAATTTTGAAAGTTACAATTAAAGTTTTTTATCAAAAATAGAGTTATTGTGCTGCACATGATTTATGATAAATTATTTTTATATGCTTATTTAATATTTCGTCTATGTGGGAATTATTTATTTTTCATAAATTATTATTTTTTAATTATCTACCACTACCAATCTGTAATGTTTTTTTAAACAATTTTATTTGCTCGTTAAAGTGAGAACAAACCATATAATATAAAGAAACGAATGTTCGTTAAATCGAAAAACTACTGTTCATAAAAGTTGTATTCCTCTTCTAACTTAGTTTCCCAGCAACCCAAGTTAAAAGCAATTGCTAAAGAATTTGCAGTAAAATGGCAATTTCCTAACTGTCTAGGCGCTTTAGATGGGAAACAAATAAACTTTCGGCCACCACTCGCAAAGACGCAGCGTTTTACAACAATTATAAAGGAAGGAATAGCATAATTTTGATGTCGTTTGTTGACGCCAATTGTAAATTTATTTATGACGACATTGGTTGCAATAGCCACGCTAACGACGCTGGTTTATTTCTCCAAACCAAAAGGAAATACCACAAAAAATTTTTTTACAAAATAGTAGATGGTTTCGATATAATGTAGTTGCCGATGATGTGTTTTCATACCACACCCAATCAAAAGTAAAGCAGGTTTATAATGCAATACTGCCGCGTGCAAGACATGTTGTCGATCATACTTTTGGAATTCTTGCAAAACATTTCCGAGTTTAACTGTCACCTATAAACTAAGGGAAACGTGAACAAATATGAGGGAAAAATTAGTCTGAGTTCATACGGCTCATGTCTTATTCACATGATTCCTTTCTGATTTCCTTTTTCTTCTTTGAACATGAATTTACGTTCAAATGATTCATGTCGTGTTGACGACATTTTTTTTTATTTTGAATAGTCGTTTGTATGCATGTGTGCTTTTTTGATATTGAAAACAAAAACAAAATTAAACAACGAATGAAAAAGCAAAGCGTACTGACAGTACAATCATCTGTGTACTCGTTTCTTGTCCGCTTTTAAATTCTAAAGTGAATGAGAATAACAAACACTCAAGTTTTACCTGTAATGATATTAAACAAAACAACAACACTAAACAGTGAGTTTCTTACATTTTAAACTACTATTGGTTGGTTTTTTTACAACTCTAAGGGCCATTATTACAACTTGAAGTTAGCTAAAGTTAAGATTAAATTGACAGATAATAATGTGTTATCTGTCAAAAAGCGTCTGTTAACTGTCTGATAACAGCTAACGCCAAGTTATAATAATGGCCCTAAATGTAGTTGTAAGAGGGTAAAGAATGAACAAAAATAAAAACAAATCACTTTATTTTATTATTTTCGGAAAGAAATCAAATTAAAGCGAATTGCCAGTTCAGTTTTGTTGCACTGTCGCTTGCATATTTGCTATCAAAGTCTTTCTTGGGAGCAAAAATTCATTAGTAAATTTCATTTTAATTTGCTACATTTCCAATTCGTACTCCTGATAAACATACTGAAATTTATTGTTCATGAGATAAAGCTAGTTCCTAAGCGCACGTTTAATTTTGCAAAAATAAAATTTATTTAAAAGAAAATCAATGAAACCTTTTGAAAACAACATAAAAAAGTTAAAATTCTTGCTATTGCTTTTTACCTTCAATAACAACATTTCCAGTCGGTCAAGACCGACCATATTATACCATACACCACAGTATATAAAAAAATTTTTGCTTGTGTACCCTTTTGAAGTTCTTTGTGCTGAATGTTATTTAGATATCTTCATCTTTATGAGATTTTAGGATGCGGGTTTATATGGCAAATATTGTTATTTTTGAACTTATCGGGACAAAATGTCATGACATTGTAGCTATCGTAAAAGTAACTATCGCAAATTTGTATGCTAATGCCGACATTTAAAAGGAAGTTATGGCAATGAAAGCTGTTTTCGGGAGTAGTATTTGTATGGATCGATTCGAATAAAATTTGGTTAGATCATTTTGATTACAATAAAATAAATTTGGACCAAATTTAATCGAAATAGCGTTATAATAAGATGGTTAATGGGCACAAAGACCCTATTCCGGAAAGAAGCTTTTTAAGGGCTATGTGAAATTATGGCCACATTTTCAATAGGCTTGGCCCTTGTGCTAATTAGAACCTACAGTGGTCAAAAAAGTATTCGACATCTAGATAAATTTTTTTTTTGGTTTTTAAATAAAAAAAATTAGATTTTGTTTAGTGTCAAAATTGCCATAAAATTTTATTAATTAAGAAACAAAGAATATAATTCAATAAAAAACATGAGATCTTTACAACTACTAATACAAAAACATAATATTTACAATTTAAGCCAAAAAAAAAAGAAACAAAAAAGTATTCGACATTTCAAAAATTAATAGAAAACTAAACTCTTATTGATATTCTAGTAACGAATTGTTCTTCCTTTGCGCCGTATAACCTCTTTTATACGTTCAGGCATACCCTTCACCATTTGTCCTGCAGAATTTCCAGCTTCTGGTTTTTATTTGTAAACTAGCGAGATCTCAATTTTTTTTCCAGATGACCCCAAAGATGTTCAATTGTGTTAAGATCTGGAGATTGTGGCGGCGTTTTTCATACATCCGGGCAGTTTTAAAAAAGCCATAGTTTTGTATTCATTGCAGAATGTTTTGGATCATTATCAGCTATGGGCAAATGCAAAATGAAAATGCAAAAAGAGCGAACGATGTGTATACATACACAAAAAACAAAGAGCAAAAGAGCATAAAACCAACAAATGCAATCGTAAACAAACCAATACAATGCCACACATGCAAAGCTTTCAATGTGGTGCCCATAGCTGATCATTATCTTAATAGAACTTAAATATGCCTGCAAGTCCTAATTTTTCTGCGCTTGGACGCAAATTTTTCTTCAAAAGGTCAATATATAATAAATTTAAAATGAACCATAATTCCATCAATAAATGATAAATTACCCACTCCTGATGTCGCCATACATCCCAGACCATAACCGTTGGCACCATATTTCTTTCCTCCAACTATGTATTTGGTTTTCAATATACTAGAACCTTACCATCACACAATAAATGATTTTTAAAAATAAGATTTCCTGTCCAAATCCGGCAAATTATCTCCAAAATTGCGACCTGTACTTTGCGCACAAGGTTTACATGGACAGCCAGCCGGAGGGACATCGTTAATTCGACTCAGTATCAATATACTTAAAGGGGAGTCCGGGACCAATATTTTAAGCAGTTACAAACATCAGCACATATGAATAATTCCCTCTCCACTATTGTGGTGTCGATATAAAAATACACGCAACTGACAATTTTTGTTGCCAGACAGTTGTCTGCCAATCTTACAATCGTCTGAACTGACAATTTACTATTGGTGGCAATTTTTTTGTGGTATATTGTCAGCACATTACCAGACCTTGCATTATTGTAAGATCTGACCACCGTCTGTACGAAGCTTAAGTATTCACATTTGAAAAATTTCAATATGGTTATTCAAACTCGCTGAGCCCACATTCGTCGCCCCCTAATATAAATACATATACACATACCTATGAATGTTTGTGTCATGATATTAGAATTGCCGAAATATAAAAATTACAAACATATACATACATACAAAACACAGTCACCAGCACACACTTATACAAATGTCGATATCATTTTTCAAATCAAACAAAACCATCGTTAAATAATGAAGATCATGCTGATGAAACTGAAGCTAATGATAAAATTCTATTTCTATCTACATACATATTCTATTTTATAATAATACAAAAAAACCCATATAAATTTGGATAAATGTATATTAGTTTACTAGCACATATGTATTTATATATTATGTATGTACGTATGTACATCTAATATTTATGTTTGTATGTAGTATGGTGGAATATGCCATAATCTCTATATATCTATCCACTTAAAAAACACAAAAATATTAAATTAAATCTTGTTTTAATAATATTGGATTCATTTCATATGCAAATGACAATATATAAGGAAACAAGAAGTACCTTTGATCCGTATTTGCCAGTAATAATTCGTTCGATTAATACGTGCCAAACAGATACGGATCAAAATGACACGATTAGTAAGTTAATTTCTGATACTGAAACATAATAAAAAATTAACTAACTTAAAAATGTCATTGAATGTGAATAAAAAAAGTTGTGCTCAACTAGAAATACATTTGGATACATTTTTAAAAGTGATAAAACATTATTTAAAAAAAAAACTTTGATCAAATAAAAAGCAATCAAGAGTAAAATTGGCGGTTTGTTGTTAAATTTATTTAAAAAGAGTTCATCAATTAGACGTTAAAACAATAAAAAAAAAACATGCAATTCATTACTCTCCGCTATTAAGTGTCAATTAATCAGTCTTTTATTGAAATTGTTAATGAATTATAGGCTTTTTACACTGATCAACATTTAACATTTACCATCAAAGATGTAGAAAATGTGAAACACTCGCATCCAACATCTGCCATCAAACAAAAATCTCACAATTTTTGAAAAAAAAAAAAAAAATTTTTTAAATACAAAATGTTTTTTTTCTACAAAAGTGCCAAATTTTAAAAAGAAAACACAAAAATGTATTTGAAGTTTTAGTGCAGTGAATATTCGTATAATCGATTTTGAACTAATGTAAACGAAAAAAAAAATTTACAGAAAAAAAATAATAAAATAAAAAAAATACTAATTATATGTGATAAAATGTTCAAAATTTTTACTGCTTCTAAAGAGAAACTGTCATATATGTGTTTTAATTTAAACATTTTTTACAAACATTCAAAATAATTTTACTTTTTATGGGCGATTTTTTACAATACAGTCAATTAAACAACATCGTCCTGGAATGGCACGATATATAATGTATATTTTAAATATAATTAAACACAATTTACTTTGAAAATTTGTATTTTCGTACGATCATCTGAGTGGTAGATAGGATAAAAAAGGCTAACAATATTTTAGTTTTAAAAGTGTGAAAGTTTGATAGGTTACATAATTTAAAGAGCAACAAGCGAAACGGTTAAACGTTGGATTTACAAAGATTAAATAAATTAAACTGTTTTCTTTTCTAAATGAAATAAAAATATGTACGAGTCTATTCGAATGTAATTTGGTTGGTGAAGTCTGGCCATATGATACCATTTGAATGTATAAAGATAATTTTAGTGCAATTAAATCATTTCATTTAAAATTTTACATCGATACCAAATTTGCATTTGATTTATGGAATTAAGAATAATCTTTGAGAAAGTTTAAATGGTACAGTACTTTTCGTTTATAGTCACAACGCTTATAGTCACATTAGCGATATAGTCCATTTTATCTGTTTATTTTGCCACTATAAGTTAATTTAATATAAAGTATTAACGTTGTAGTCCATTTAGCGATATAAGCACATTTGCCATATATGCCATTTATCAACAGTAGTCAAAGGGAAAAGTAAAGCAAATTGATGGCGTTATAGTCACGTTAGCAAAATTTAGTAAGTTCTTTTTAGTTTTCGAATCAAAAATCCATCCAAAGAAAGAATGAATTAAATCATTAATTTTTGTTATCAACTCTCTACTCGTAAAAGATTAGTTTTCGCCGTTGGTATCACCTATGAAATATCTTGTTATTATTTTAACTAGTTTTTATAAAGTATGCAACTCTGTTGTGAAACCATAAGCCTGATTTCGGTGTAATTTATATGAATTTTTTATTTCCTTTATTCACATAGCTTGATTATATTCGAATTCGGTTATATGCTTCATAGTGGCATATATGTGAATTAGTCTTATAGTCACATTAGCGATATAGTCCACGTTATGGTTGCAACTAAAGGATGTGACTATAAGCGAAAAGTACTGTAATATCAAAAAATTGACGAGATAATTATGGTTCGGTTGCAATAAGATTTTCAAGAATTGTAGATTGACTAAAATCTAATATCTAAAACAATTGTTGGGATCTTACAAGAAGTTTATTTAGTGAATAATTAGTCTTATGTTATCTAAAATCAAAATATGTATATATGAAACCTTCAAGGGAACTTTAAAATTGTCTCGTGGTAGTAAATTAGGAATTTTTTGTTATAAATTACACTGTGCTAAAAATGTCCACTTTTTTTTAGACAAGCTGGGCACTCGTCGTTTTAACCTAATAGCCTTTTTACACTTATCAACATTTTACATCTACCATCAAAGATGTAGAAAATGTGAAACACTCGTTTACATTGCTCACATCTAACATCTGCCATCAAACAGTGTAAAAAGGCTATTATAGATGTTCCTATCTCATTTTATTCCACTCTACATCTTTCGATTAGTGTCATCACTATAAAAGTGTCAATAAGTTCTATTATTATTGTGGCATCACTGACAAAATGGAAGTTGCTTTGAAAGCAGCGTTACCATTTGTCAAGTTTTATATCTTAATGCAATGTTTTTTTGTTAAGTATTTTTTATATTTTTAAACAAATTGAACTTCAAATACATTTTTGAGTTTTCTTTTTAAATGTTGGCACTTTTGTGAGAAAAAAACATTTTTAATTTAATAAATTTTTTTTTTCAAATATGGTGACATTTTTGTTTGATGGCAGATGTTAGATGTGAGCAATGTAAACGAGTGTTTCACATTTTCTACATCTTTGATGATAGATGTTAGATGTTGATCAGTGTAAAAACCCTATTACATTGCTCACATCTAACATTAACCATCAAACAAAAATGTCACCATTTTTGAATAAAAAAATTTTTTAAATAAAAAATTTTTTTTCTTTTTTTTTTTTAAATAAAAAATTTTTTTTCTCACAAAAGTTGCAAAATTTTAAAAGAAAACAACAAAATTTATTTGAAGTTAAATTTGTTACAAAATATAAAAAAATAGTTAACAATAAAATATTGCAATAAAAAATAAAACTTGACAAATGGTAACGCAGCTTTCAAAACCAACTTCTTTTTGTCAGTGATGCCACAATAATAATAGAACTTATACTTTTCTAGTGATGACACTAAAATAATCGAAAGATGTAGAATGGAATAAAATGAGATTGGAACATCTTTTAAAGATGTTGAAATATGTTGGTTTTTAGCCCTATGTATTTCTTATGGAAAAATGTTAACATCTTCGCAAATTGTGGCAAATTGATGGTAGATGTTGATCAGAGTAAAAAGGCTATAATTCGGGTACGCTGAATCAAGTGGTGTTAGCCGTTTTTTTATGTTTGCTTTGGTTTCGAGTTATACCGTTATTTCGAAAATAGAGGAGGTTGCACAACATATTTATGTTCGTGTAACTCAAAGGCATCTAGGCTGCATTTTCCACTTTTTTTAAGAATTTTTAAAAAACAAACATTTCGAAATTTTGATAAAACAATAATTTTTTTTCAAATTTTATTGCGGAATTTCGGTTTTTTTTTAGTAATTTCAATAAACTAAAAAAACAGTGTCGCATACTTTGAAGGAATAAAAACGACAAATTGTGCAAACTCGCATGATAGGTAACATTGATACATGTCAAAATTTTCGTGTGAAATAATTAATGTTGCTCAACATTTTTCACAAATATGAACAGAGTACTAGGCTTTAAACTAAAAACTGAACAATATCAGCATAAAGCCTTTTTATATTAAGCCTTCGATATATGCCTGTATTTCGTTTTATCAAACAGTACAAAAAAAAAACAATGCCATTAAACTTGACTTACCTGTTTTCGACCACGTATTTGCTCTCTTGAATTCAAAATGGAAATTTTTCGTCTAGAGCTCCACAATAATTGCCCATTCATCATCCTTAAAAGAAGTCATATCATTCACTAAAAAAGTGTAAAATAGCATCCGCTTTTCACTGATACTGAACGGACAAATATGTCGAGTTTTACATGAGTACCTATAGTAAGACAGAATTTCATGTTAGGGCCTAGCCACTGGGTGAAATAAAAGGCGTTCACCGACGCCCCCTTCAAACCTCCCGCCACAAAACTGTGGCCTTTGGAGTAAAGGTGACAAAATTGAAGAAAATGTAATATGGACATTGTTCTTCCACTTTGGTAGCGTGCGGAGCCTATCTAAAACTCCTACTTTTCTTTGAATAACAGCATGAATTGGTTGCAATGTAACTCCTCATTAAGCAATAAATTGCTTTGCCTCCGATTTGGGCATTAAACCGTAGCCACCACGTTACTCCCCCGAAGGGTCCTCACCATTAACCAGGTTGGAATCATTATTCCAAGGGAGCCCTGGTTTCTTTGGTACCGAATAAAAACTTCGGTCAGCTGCGTAGTCAACTACTATTACCAGTTGAACCCCAAATGGTTCCGAACTGGTCACCGGTATACAGAACGGACACGGCACTGTCACGGAAGGGATGATTGTAGATAGACCTTTAAAAAGTAAAAACAAGAGAAGATTATCAACCTATCACTCTTAATCTACCGCATTACGGTTATCGTTGTCGTAAACGACTAAATAGTTTTTTGTGGTAGATTAAAGAAAACAGGTTGTGTGTTTCCTTAATTTATTGCCAAAAACGACACAGTCGTTTACGAATACGATAACCGTAACAACATACCTTGGTATACATTTTGATAGGCGACTTCCTTGGAGTCCACATATAGAAACCTCTAGACTTCACTGGATAATTTGTGACGAATCTAAACTTGACCTTGGCTATAAAGTCATCCTATATAAAACCGTTTTGAACATATGTTATAGAATTTATACAATCAAAAATTCTAAGAGCAATGACTAGAGCGCCATGGTATTTAAGTAATACATAGGGACTGCACTAGTAAAATAATATGTTCAACACGTGCTCAACAAGTTTTATTAAACAATCAATTTAATATATTTCCTCTCTTAGTTTATTTTAAATTCTCTTTTTTGTCTTCATGAAGAAGATTTAGTTTGTTCCTCTTGAACATGTTTAATTCGATCAAGTAAGCGGTTTATTTTGTAAATACATATATATTTACTTAGTGTTAGGATACATACATAAATTACATTTTTGAATATTATAAGTTAGTTCTAAGACTGAATTCAATAAAGCAAGAAGCTTTTTATTAGTAGAGGTTTATGAGACTAGTTTGTGTTTTATTTGCAAAGCACTCCCGTGAGTTTAGCCAAAGGAAAGGTTCCCGAGCCTAACAATGAGTTTCGTAAAGTTTATGAAATATTTCATCTTCAAATGACACAAGACATTGAAGATTCGATCTTCCACCCCGCGAGAGCAAAGACGGCCTAAAAATTCATGCTCTTCTAGAATAAGACTAATTTTTAGCTTTAAAATTTTGAATACATACATAAAAGCAGGTCCAGAATTTTAAAAAAGTAACAGCTAAAAATTCAAAATTTTTATGTAATAATTTTATGCATGCAGGTGATATATTTTTATTTAATACATTTTTCAATATTATTATGTATGTTTATAAAAAAAAAACAATATAAATTTTCTTTTTTTATTGAAAACAGATCGTTTTAATGTGTATTGTAGCTTGTGTGGCCGCTGATGTTAAACGTCTTACAGATCCTAATGTTGATCTTTTCAAATATAACCCCAGCGACGTATACACTCTACCCGAAGATATAGATGACGATAAGCCAGCTACAATTTTCAACGGTGATGTAATGAAAGCTAAAGTAGAGAAATTACAAAGTCTCAGTGGGAAAAACAAATTTAAATTGGAGTAAGTTCCAACTAAAACATTTTCCTTTAATCATAAAAAAATATTTAAACTTTAAAAAGAGCTTTATAAGTCTTAATTCGAAACATTTGGTTAATCAGATAATTAACTTAAAAACTTTTAGTTTAAAAACACAGAATGGCATTGAAGTATCGAGTGTTGGCAAATTGAAGGACGATAAAACTTTTGTTGTAAGTGGTTCATATTCCTTCACCGGCGCTGATGGAAAACGTTATAAGACCAGATATACCGCGGATGAATATGGTTACCATCCAATTACTGAACTCGATTTAGATATACCTGAGTAAGTTAAAAGCTATATTTACTATATATCCGTGGCATTTAATAAAACATCTTAAGTCAAATTTAAAAAGTTGAAAAAAATGTTGTTAATCATTCAATCAAACATAAACACAATTTGTCTTTAATTTTGGTTTATTTTGTTATTTAATAAAAATGATTTTTTATTGAGTTTTTGAAACTTTTTTGATATATTATCTCGACTTAAAATGTTTTGTCAAAATGCCACATACATATATGTAATTTAAAATATCTAATAAGTAGTTAATTAAACATGTAATACTTATTATTCATTAACAGTCCTCAGCCTCTCGGTGCCGGTTTGGGAACTCTTAATAACAAGTTTGGCGTTGATGACAAGAAAAATAGATTCCAGTTTTTAAAACAAGATTTTAATTTAGACTTAAATCAATCTCCAGTCAGAGGCAGTGGCCAAAGTGGTGATGACTACAGTTATTCTCAACTAGGCGGCACCAATTTAAATGAACAAAATAGTCATTCAAATGGTTACGACTACCAACCCCCAACAAGGTAAGTTATTTCAAACGCACCAATTATTTACTAAATGTGTCTCCAAATTTACTAATTTGTTTAACTTTTTGTTTTTGCAGTCAAAGTTTTAATGTTCCAGATCCATCTCGTCTATACCTGCCAGTTCAATAAATTCCATTATCGTAGTTCATAAGTCATTGAAACATGCATTTTAAATTTTAACCAATTCTTTTTATTTGTAAAATAAAATAACATTTACATAGTAAAACTACTTTTAGATTGTAAAATAAAAAAACAAAACAAAAAATAAAAACTATTAAAGTGATATTAGAAATAAAGCAAAATTGATTTCTAAAAATATATACAGTCAGTTTTGTTTATTTTGACGTTCCTATTTAGAAACAAATTCCCGTACAAAATATTTTTGTTTTTATATTTATATATAAAATAACAATTATATATAAAATATAAAAAGAACAAGATAACAATACCAAAATTACAACTCTGGAATTTCATAATCTGTACCCATGTTCTGTAGTAGCCTTTTCACACTTGTCAACATCAATTTGCGAAGATGTTGGAATATTCCCACAAGAAATACATAGGGCTAAAAATCAAGATTTTTCAACATCTTTACAGGATGTTACTATCTCATTTTGTTCCTTTTTACATTTTTCAATTCTTTTAGTATCATCACTAGAAAAGTGGCAATAAATTCTGTTATTATTGTGGCATCACTGACAAAATGGAAGTTGCTTTGAAAGCAGCGTTACCATTTCTCAAGTTTTTCCTTTTTTGCAAGCCTTATTTTGCTTAATTTTGCTAAAATTATTAAACAAAATAAATTAGAAATACATTTTGGTGTTATCTTTTAAAATGTTGACACTTATGTAGAAAAAAGTATTTAAAAAACAAAAGTTGTTTTTTTCAGAAATGGTGACATTTTTTATTGATAGAAGATGTTATACCATGTTTCCACGGTACGTGCTTCGCTCTCTATTCATGCTTCACATCCCAGTCATGAACGAAGCAACTGCTTCGCCTCTTCTCTTCTCTAATTTTTATAGCAAAGTTATCTGAACTTACTGTAAAAATCGATTGTTTCAGAGTTGCAACTCGGTGGGTTTCACACCATTTTTGGTGCTTTTTAAATTTTTTTCTGCTATAATGCTATGTTCATACGACGTTATAAACCACTCGTTTCGTTCTTTGAAACAAGTTTGCCAAACATGCTGTTCATACGATTTATTCTTGTTTCATTTTGACAACTTTTTTGTGTTGTTAGTGTGATTTTTTTTAAATAGATAAAAAAGTAAATAAAACTTAAACATATATTATTTTATACTTTTATTGATATTATTATGTTATAGTTATCATTTTATTTTATTAAACATCAATTTTTATTTGGTTTTTTTCTGTTTTGATTTTTTTTTGAGAGCTAGTTCAGATAAACTAACGATAAATGTTATCAAAATTGGAGATGACATTACATTTTTCCTGTTTCGCAGCCTGTTTCAAAATGAAACGACCTGTTTCGCTCTCAAAATTTTGTATGGGGAAACAAGTCGTTTCAATCATGTTTGGGGCGCGAAACAGGAATAAGAGAGCGAAACACGAATATTGCTGTCCGTGTGAACATGGTATAACAATAATGATGAAAATATTAACTTTATTAATTTGGAATAATTAAAATAAATTTTTGATCACCTTTTCAAAAGTTTTAAACAGAATTTATTAAATCAATTTACGAAAATATATCATCTTGTACAAATGAATGCAAACATAAATACTATCCCTTATATTCATTATAAAATGAATTTTATATGAAAATTTGTTTAATAAACCTGTCATATTAATATGGGGGTATGTATTTATGCAGAAATTTGTTTAATTTTTTTATAAAGTTTTTGGTTTTTCTTTTTTAACTAGTAAAAGGCAGTTTATTGTTATATTTTTTTATATGAAAATATTAAACTTCTTAAAAAAATATATATATTTTTAAAAATATTTTAATAACACGATAAATACTGAACAATTGCTAATTTAGAATCCTTACTAGATATTTAGTGTTGATCTCTTTATAAAAAAAAAATTGGATATATTTTATGGAATTAAAAAAAAATTGATTTAGTACATATGAATTCCGAGTCGAATTCAACAAGGTAAACTCGTCGCTACAACAATTACAACTCTAATAAAAACAACAGAAGTATACATACATACTTTGTAATCAATTTTAATAAAAGTTTCACACAAAATGAGTTTTTCTCAAAAAATTTTAACTTCGACAATTAAATTGATAAGTTTTATTTTTTTTAATATTGTGGTTATTTTGTTGAACTATTTATGGTTTCTAATCCAAATTTTTAATATTTTTAATTAGGCTTAAGTTCATGAAATTTAATTTTTCATTAAATTATTTTTATGAAGAAAGGAATTTTACAACATGAAAATTAATTAAAATTGTTATTGATAATCTTTCATTCTTGACGTGGCTGGGGCTCGAACCCCAGCCGGCAGGTTACCATGACATGTTTCGATCGCAACCACTCGATCTCCTCAGATGGATTTGCCGTCTTACACTCGCAGCCATCGACGACTGCTGACGTCACTAGTCAAACATCAATCCTTTAACCAAATTGTATTTTAACATTTGGTAGATCGAAATTTGCTTTCCTGAATGATTATCCATTTTAATTGATTTTACATGTTTTTTCATTACTTCTGTTTTTTCGTACTTTTGTCAAGAATTTTTCTTGAAGTCCAAGTACATTTTTTGTTTTTCATTTTGTCTTTTTCTTTTCTGTTGACCTTTTTCAGCACAACTTGAAGGACAAATGTACACATAGAGCTCGTTTGTTCAAGCTTTGATATTGTTACAAGTAAAACTGTTGCTATAAGTCTTATACGTTTAACAGTTTTATTTGGTTTAATATCTTTAGTTTGTCTAAAATCTTTATGGATGAAGTTTCCTGATGATCTGGCCTAAGCAACCAGTGAAATGCATAGGAATAGCTTATCCCATCAACAATAAATTTCAAGTGTTTTTATCAAGAATAAAAACTGGGAATTAAGCACGAATAACAAAATCTTTTGAAATTAAAATTTTGTATTCCCAAAAATTTAAATTACTTTTTGATAATAAATTCAATATATTTAAAAAAAAAAAGAATTTTTTACTTGCTGCGTTTTTTCTCCATTTTGGTGGGGTTTTGAAAAAGAAAAGCTGACATCACTGATTTGTTTATTAAAGACAACTGTCAAATCGAAGCAAGTACATACCAGAGAATGACAACAAGTACCCATAAGAATAATATAAAGAGGTATTTACCCACGCTTTTCGTTATTGTGTATACACATATTTATAACGCAAAAAGTATGGTTATTACTTATACTTATGCACGTCAATATCTTCACGCAACCACATTCAGTAAACAAAAATACATGAATATTATGCAGATGTTATTCAATACCCATGAATGTGTTTTTTGGTTATCTGCCATACAAATAAAATATCCATGTTTAAAAAAATACCTTCAGTATTTTTGGCACTTCTGTGTAAAAATGAAAAAAATAATTTACCAAAAATGTGCTTTGTCACTAGGCAGGTATGGGACTATGTACATATTCACCCCTATTGTGAAAGTCGACGTGGATACAAGTCGACGGCACCTGAACAGTAATGGTATTTTCTGAGTCGTTGTTGACAATTATCGATGACTATTGACAGTCAATTTATATTTTCTAAGGCGCTTTTAAGTCGACGTCAAGTAGTATTATCCCCGTTTTAGTCGACAGGAAATTTTGCGACGACTCAAATGAAAGTTAAAGAAGTTTTAAATGAAATAAAAACATATTTATTGAAAACGCTTAAAATAAAAAAATGCAAATTTAAAAGAAGTTATGGGCACAAATTTTATTAGTTAATTTAACGCGAAAATTGCGAAAGTTCGGAAAAGTTTCCTAAAATAGCGAAAATTCGCGAAAATTTCCAATTTAAGGCGAACGCCTCAAAGAGCCAAAATTGCGAAAATTCGGAAACATTTGCAAAAATAGCGAAAATTCTCGAACATTTTTAATATATAAAAAAAAGCCATAAAATTGATTAAAGTCCCTTAAACTGTAACGAATGGCAAAAATTCGGTGAAAATTGCTCAATTAACGGAAATTCGCAAAAATTTGCTAACAGCGGCATGAAAGAAAAGTCTTATATTTATTAATAAATGTAAAAGCTATAAAGAATAAGAGAACTTACAGTAAAAATATCTTTTATCAAAAACATGCCAAAAATTCGCGAAAAAATACAAAATTGGAAACAAACTCTACACTTTATTTAGAAAGCTAAATCGGTTAAAAAACCATGTCGGAAAATAGCATAAATAGCGTTAACAAGAAAGTGAAGAACAAAAAAAAAAATAATTGGAGATGGGATTTTTTTTTCAAATTTTCGATAACTAGTCGACGTCGACACAACATTCTTATAAAATACCAAACTAACGTCGAAGTGATGTAGTCGTCGCCTTGATGTGACAACAATTAAAAATTAATGTCGACGTCGACAACGCCTTACGTAATTGGGGTGATTATTTATGATATTTTAATTTTTATTTTACATGTTTTTCCTTTCTGCTGTTTTTCGTACTTTTGTCAAGAATTCTTCTTGAAGTTTTTTTTTTTTTTTTGGTTTTTCATTTTTTTGTTGTCTTTCTTTTTCTTGTTGACCTTTTTCAGCACAACTTGAAGGACAAATGCAAACATAGAGCTTGTGCCTTAGCTTTAACAATAATCAGTATTGTGGTTATTTTGTTGAACTATTTATGGTTTTAAATCCAAATTTTTTAATATTTTTTAATGAGGCTAAAGTTCATCAAATTTAATTTTTATTAAATTATTCTTTATTAAAACATAACCTGCCGTATTCATAAAAAATGAAATAAGGTTTAAGTGTGTTTTGAGGCAAAATTTTCATACAAATTTTTCTTGAAATACAATTCAAAAGACTATGTTCAGGGAAGAATACTTAATGATCTATAAACTATATTTTTAGTAACTCCATCATATAGAATTTTATACCTACAAAGCTTTCAATTATTTTTTTTTGGAAAATTTCTCAATTTATTTATAAGTGTGAGTAAAAAATATATGTGTGGTAATAATTTATGTGCTTGTTACATATTTAATTATTGTAATATGTAAATAATTAATTAATTAGGTGTTCCGCAAGGCCGAAAGCCCACAATACAGAAAAAGTTTATTTAGCAAATATCTAAGGGTTAAATAAATAAATATCGACATAAATTAAAGATAAAGCCAATTTTGTGAAAAAAATTTAAGCCACGGAGTATGAATATATAATATTACCTCTTAAATGGAAAATCGGCATCCTTTGAACGCTTTGAATTTTGAAGATTTTTTAAATGATTCCAGTATTTTATAGGTCCATTTTTTACCTTAATAGATATGGACAAAGTATTTTGCAACTTTTACGACCTATAACTCCTTAACTAGGAGCGTTGGCGCGAACAACATGTTCCTATAGAACTTCTTTCAAGAATACTAAAAAATTATAACAATACCAATTTGGTGTTGAGCCGAGTTAATATTCTTGTTTCAAGCCGTTTATTTTCTGTTAATCAAAAACCAACAATAAACTGTGAGTTAATCTTTTCTTACATTCCCCTACAATTGGTTGGCTTTTTTCCGACTCGAATTGTAGTTATAAGTGGGAAAAAAAAAAAACAAAATTTAAAAAACAAATTGCTTCATTTTATTGTCTTCGTAAGAAAACAACAAAAAAAACAATTTGTCAGTTCAGTTTTTTTTTTGCACGGGCACATGCAAGTAGGTATATTATCAAAGTTATTTTCGGGAATACAAAATTGGGAACTTAGCACGTCGTACGGAAATCTTGTTAATAATAAATTCTGTATTCCCGAAAATAACTTTGATAATGTTCATAATTCATTTTGAAGAATATTTAGAAGAAAATAATTTACAAAGAACAGATATGGAAAATATATACATATATATATTTGTGTTTGTTTTTGATTAAATTGAATAAAAAACATTTCAAATTAAAACGATTTTGTTTTTGTTAAAAATAAGAATAAAATTCGATCCGTTTACTCTCACCAACCCCTTTCTACTCTAAGTGAAAACGAATAAGAACATCCCAATAAAAAATGGAGCTTCCAACGAAGCAGGTTTGTAAGGGAGAAACACAATTCGCTTACCATTGCGCTTACGGAAGACATGAATTTTATATGGCGAGTTCCCACTTTGAAGCAATCACCCCTATCGCAAACAACTACTCCCATGAAAATATTCCCATATTTTTGTATTTTGTATTGTAAACGATTCCCATAACAAATTTTTTGGGAAAGAATTCCCAAACTTAAAAAATTTGGCATCGCCAATGTTTACTTCCGCGAGTATTTTTACTAAATAAATTCCCAACAAGTGTTAATGTGAACGAGAAGGAAACATGGAAATAAAATTAATTTTTCCTTTTATTGAAAGAGTGTAAATAAACAAAATGAAGATAAACATTTTTCATTATTAATTTGATTATATTTGCATTAGTATTTTATATTGTATATTTTTCTTTCAGAATACAAGCACTGACAAGTTATTCACAATAGAGACTTTTGTTTATAAAGCAATGACAAATAGTTCACAATAGAAATTTTTACTCCCAAAATATTTGCGATACCGATTTGTTGGGGATGGGAATATAGGTTTGCTCCCATATTACATATTCCCATAACATTCGCGATAGGGGTGAAAACATTTTTGACACATAAAGCGCATTATTCAGCGCCCCGGTAGGCTAGCTAGTAGTTTTTTTTTTTTTTTAATTTATTTTTTATTATTGAATCTTTCTTATCGAAATTTACAATATGTATTCAAATCTTAATTCTACTTGTTGTTTATTAGTTGTTACCAGTGTAACCACTAACTGCTGTATTCAAATTTTAAGACTGTCTTCTAGTTAGGCTCAAAGTATCGGTTCTTTTTAGCCTCTGGTGACCTTCGAACTGAAGCAAACCCCGAGCGAGGTAGTTAGGGTGGACCATTAGTTTATCGATGTAGCTTATTGAATATTTTTTAATTTCCTCCTGGATAGTGGCGACTTTGAGATCTCTGTGGATAATATCATTACGTATATACCATGGGGCGCAGACAATTTGTCGTAATATTCTAGACTGTCTTCTTTGAAGCTTTTGGATGTTAGATGCGAATGCAGTACCCCATAATTGGATGCCATATGTCCATATTGGTTTTATGATGGACTTGTATAGAAGAATTTTGTTGTCTAAAGACAAGTTTGAGTTTCCACCGAGAAGCCAATGAAGTTGAGCTGCTTTAAGTTTCATAGCCGTTATTTTCGCTTCGATAGCCTTCTATTGCAGACTCGTGGTTCTGTCTCAATTTGTTGCGAAGAGTTGTCAGGCATAATTGTAGTTGGGCCTTAGTGGTTGGGGAACGACTGTTTTGCCATTGTCTTCTTAACTTCCTTTTTTCTCTGATGAGGGTCTCTATATCCGTCGATGTATTGTAAGGAGCACGTTTAATGGTCCGCTTGATTGGGGTTGCATTTCTTGCTGCAGCATCCAAGACTTCTGTAAATCGGTCGACAGCTATTTGGATGTCAGATGAATTTTTTAGGGGAATGCACTGTGATAGGTGAGAGTTCACATACATTTTATACTTTAACCAATTTGTGTTTCTGTTTGGATAGAAAATACAGTTTGCAGCTGCAGCTGCGGCGTCAGAGTTACCTTTTAAAATGAGGATTGAAGGTGAATGATCAGACGAAAGATCATAGGAGGAACTAACTAGTACCTGATCGCTTGATGTTTTTGATTACAGCAAAGTCAATAAGGTCTGGTAGCTTGTTGAAGTCGGTTGGCCAATAAATAGGCTCACCACTCGATACCACATCAAAGTTATTTGCAGTAACGGTATTATATAGCTGATTACCCAATATGTATGTTTAGCGTTGTAGTCGCCAGCAGCAATGAATTTCTGGCCCAATGTGGAGAAGAAGTTGAGAAATTTATCGTGTAGAATTTTGTGCCTCGGGGGACAATAAACGGATGTTAACGTTAGTTTGAAATCAGTAAGATTTTAAGATGTGGCCTGGATACAATCTTCTTCGAACTATGGCAATGGTAAGTGTCTGATGTGTTTGTGCACAATTATGGCTGTGCCACCACAAGCTCGTTCGCTGGGACGTTTTGTGTCATACGTAAGGTAACCATTTACCCTAAAGCAGTTTTTATGAGTAAAGTGTGTTTCAGAGACAATAAGTACGTCGATTTCATGCCTATGAAGAAAGTTTGCAGCTTCGTGTTTATGTTGGGATAACCCGTTTGCATTCCAGAAACATATTTTTAACTGGTTCATTTTTTGTTGAGTAGAACTTGCAGGAGCATGTTCTGGTTTCGCATCATTTCCTGAAACATGTTCTGCATAGTGGCCATGAAGTTATTCATAGTTTGAATTAAATTTTCAATTGAGGTAGGCATTTGTAGACCTTCCCTAGGAACATTAGCGTACGGAGGTTGCTTTGCGTTGGAAGTACTCGGGGGATTTTTCGCATTAGGGTTTCCTTTTAGGACTTGGGCATATGATTGGTTTTGTTTGTGTAGTACTAGCAATTGAGCCAGCGGCTTGGCTGGGCGCATGTGACGGACCATATTGGGAGTGAGTATATTTTTGAACTAAAGCAGGTTTTAATAAATGCAAGAAGACTTTACAACCCCTATAGTTTGCCGTGTGATTTTCGCCACAGTTGCTGCATTTCTTAACATTCGGGTCAGCTTTAGAACGATTACATTCGGCGGTTTTATGAGCGTCGCCACAAA
Organism: Pollenia angustigena; assembly: GCA_930367215.1. Classification (NCBI taxonomy): domain Eukaryota; kingdom Metazoa; phylum Arthropoda; class Insecta; order Diptera; family Polleniidae; genus Pollenia; species Pollenia angustigena. The sequence goes on from OV884059.1 coordinate 35,761,487, forward strand.
CCACACGTGAGGCAATTTACAATATGATTTTGTATGCCCATATTCCTGACAGTTTATGCATTGGGAGGGACCCTTTCGTTTTATTGGCTCCTCAACAGTTATTCTTCTGTTGAGTAGGTAGCGCAAGTTGTATATGGGATGAACTGAATTTTTGGTTTTGAGAACCGATGAATCAAACGACATCTCAATGCGGTGCAGTGGTTGAGGAACTTTATTCCTGTTCAAAATATTATGCACAGATTTTACCTCATACCCCTCTTGCCCCTCTTGTCCTTTTATGACAATAATCAATCCCTTAGCACTTTTTAATTGGTATGTATAGTAACTTTTATTTTCTGCGTCCAGGTGTCTTGATATAACACGAAAGTTCGTTTCTGTACTGGCTTGAATTTTGGTCTCTTGAATTTGCCCGCGTCGTATAGAAACGACGTAGAAATGATTCTTACCTACAAGTTGAGTCAACATGTTGACTATGCTATTTGATGTTTGCTCTCGCAGATAGATAGGCGGCGGTTTAACTTCTTTAGTGGCTGTCCCATTAGCTGATTCTGCTTCTTCATCGTCAGGTATGGATAGTACAGAGAATCTGTTACCATTTGTTGGCAAAGAGACTACGTTAGAGCCTTTGTATTGTTTGGCCATGCGTTCCTGTTGGTTGGACCTAGGGCTAGCCTTTCTCTTAGTTATTGTTATATATCTGTCCATGCCCGTTTGCACTTTAAGTCTAGATTACACTATCTCACAAGTCTTACGTATTCCATAATACTTTGTGAGATAGAAATCTAATGAGTTTTGATGCGACTGTCAACAAATCTAATGTAACATGACAGTTTGTGTTCACACCATCACACAAAGTATAAACACTCACGCATGAAAAAAAATGCAACCCTGATCCAATGAAAAGTATTATTGTTTAGAAATTTTTCAAAAAACGATGAAGTCGTATGGGATGTCAAACTTTTTTCATAATACTTGTCATTTTCGTGACACATTGCATTCACACTATCACACTTTGTCATATTACTTGAGTTTTTGACATGTATTAATACAAAGTATAATAGTGTAATCTAGCCTTTAGTAGTTTTTGGCACAGCTCCTGTATTTATTAATGCAAATCGTGATGTTCCAGGTTTTTCGTTATTATTCCTCTGGTCAGACGACTTCACACTTTGAACCACATTTACGGTCGGATCAACACACTTGCTCAGGTTGGGCACACTTGAACTCAAATTGCTGTATGGAAAACCAGTTGCGCTGGCAATTTTTGCACTTAAATAATTTTTGTTTAATTCTGGGTATCGAATGTTTTCATTGCTCACGCTCGGGGAGCTTACCACAATATACGCATTTCTGCTATTTGTGCTGGGCCTACTCTCCTTATTGGGAGTATTTGTAAGGCTCATTCACAAATCTCTTCGGGCACACTAGTTATTGTTCTTTTTTTTTCACCTATTACAAATATTTTTTTTTCACCCACGGCAAATATTTTTTTTTCACTTCCAATTTTTTTATTATTTTTTATTTTTTATTTTATTTTTGTTACTCACTGATACACGTCCGTACTCGTCAAGAGCTGGTTCGCAACTAGCTAGTTGTGAGCTAGTCTATCAACCCCGGAGTTGCGGGTTCGATTCCCGCCAGAGACTCTGGTTTCTTTCCTGCAGACAAGCGTCAAGTTTCGCGGGGATTAGCATAGGAAATTCAAAAAAAAAAAAAAATAAAAAATTAAAAAAAAACATAAAAATTGTAACGATCAGCTTTACACACTGAATGTTTTGATACAGTTATTTTTTAGTATTCTCCCTTACAAACCTGCTTCGTAGTAAGGGAATGCTGAGAGTTCTTTCACTTACTTTACTGAAACTTCTGTATGTCTTATTGCGTAGCGCATAATTGTGCGCTTATTTTTTTAAATGTACATTTAGTGCTTCGCAAAATGATAAAATTTTTTATTGGGATGTAGCTGTAAAATTTTAAACGATTTCTACTCGTAATTAGGCTGAATAAAAAAGACTATTATTTGTAATGTTCTGAAACTAGTGGGATTTATATAAAGTAATAACTCTGTGCCCACAAGCAATAACAAACTTTACTCGGTTTCGCAAGTGCACAATAGCGCATTTTTAGATTTAAAAAACGTTTCCTTAACACAGATAATTCTGATTTAGCTTATATTTGCAGGCTCTGTGTCATCAATTTTATAATATTTAAATTTTTAATTAAAGAAAAAGCAATTAGTTAAGGAGAGGGACAAAGTAATAAGTCAAACTTGTCTTAATTCAACTTTAGCTGTTATTACTTGTTGGCAAAAAAATATTGTAAAGTCTTCAATTATGTAGGTTTCCACACTACCATTGAGGTACTACACTTAGCGCGTTGCTAATTTTTTTAAATGGCTGGCTTCCCAAATAGGCCTAAACAATTATTATTAACTAAAACTTAATATTACATTGTTATGAATTATGCCTTCATTTCTTCAATGTAGCCATCAACATCATTCTATGTGTGATTTTTATAGAAGTTTTATTTTTTTTTTGTCACTCATTTTATTCATTCATAATTATATTAAAATATATCATTTAACAGATGTGTCACAGAAGCCAAGTTCGTACGAAAGTAAAATATGAAAACGTTTTAACCATCTCTAGAAAACATTAAAGGCCCAACCACAATGTGCTTAAGTTGGCTTAATCAAATGTGTGAATACATGTTAATTATATGAGGCAAACCATATTGAACTTAAAGAAACTTTTTGCTAAGTTTAATGAAACTGTCATTTGCTTAAGCAAGGTGCGAAACTAATCGCACATTCCGTACGGAATCAAATGTTTTTTTATTTTGTTTTTGTTTTTTTAAATACATTTGAGAGACTTTTTGCTAATTTTTGACAGTACTTTAAGCAAGGCTATGCATATTATGGTTGGGCCTTAAGCTTTGTTCACAATCCGAGCAACAATTTCGTTTTTTTCTATCTTATTTCTTCCCAAAGTATTTAATTTATTTTCCTTTCATTTTATAAACAAAAATATAACTAAAGTTTTTTTAAAAAAATTGACTCAACTAGAACTTTAGCAACAATTGGTATGAAATTGTCTCTGTCGTTTAAAATAATTTTATTTAGTTTTGAATAAAAATTTTAACAAAATGCAAAAAATAATAATAAATGCATAATATTGTTGTGGCTAAAATTTGCAAACGGTTTCTCAATGCAAAATGTGCGTGGTTGCATAAGAAATTGTTTCTCTATTATGAACACCAAGTAAAAATGTTTCTTTGATTGTGACCAGTGTTGCCAAAACTTGGTGACCAAAAATGGGCTAAAAATGGCTAAAAGCTTTTGTAAATAAAAACACATTAAAAATCAATAACAAAAAATAATTAAATTAAGTTAAGATTATTAAGATTTTCGTATGACGTGCTAAATTCCCAATTTTCCATATTTGATTAATACACTGAAATTTATTGTTGAGGGAAAGTTAGCTTCTATGCGCATTTCACTGGTTGCTTAGGCCAGATCATCAGGATCCCCCTACAATTGGTTGGGTTCTTTCCGACTCGAATTGTAGTTGTAAGTGGGTAAAAAGAATAAACAAAATTAAAAAACAAATTGTTTCATTCTATTGTCTTCGCAAGAAAACAACAAAAAAAAACCAATTTGGAAATTCAGTTTTCTGCACGGGCACATGCAAGTATATTATCAAAGTTATTTACGGGAATAAAAAATTTATTATTTAGATTTTCGTATGAAGTGCTAAATTCCAAATTTCCATATTTGATTAATAAGATTAATTTGTTAAATAAGAATAAACGTAAATTAATATTAAAATAAATTAATATTAAATAATTAAATCATCGAAAACTTCGATGTCGTTATTGTTCAGCATTACACCATGGAAGTGAGAGCAACTTTATAGTTAATTCTAAAATTTCTAAAACAATTGTTACCGCCTGCATCCCTTTATTGAAATACTTGCAACCAGAAAGAAACAGCGATGTTTGATTGATCCATTTTATAAATTTAACAGTGGAATACTGTTCCTTTATTTTGAATGATGTTTCAGCGTCATAGTTTATAGTGATTTCCAACATTTGTAAAAGTTGTGATTTAAATTTAAGGCGTTTTAATTGTTCAAAATGTTTATTTTACTTATAATAAAATAAAAATTATTCTATTAGTATTATTATTTAATTAAGCTTGAGGTCTTATAATAGATAGATGTTTAGAACAGTTGACTATTAAACCTAAAATTATGACAAAATATGTGGATGATTTATACATACATTTAATTCCTTTCATGCGGATATAAAATTTACAATGGAAAAAGAGTTTGAATCTAAATTGTCTTATTTAGACACTTTGATAATACGAAAGGGGAAAAGTGTATTAATTGATTGGTATCAAAAACCAACATCATCTGGTAGGATAATTAATTATTTTTCAAAGCATCCTAAAAGGATTATAATAAACACAGCTAAAAATTTTATAGATAGGGTATTGAAAATAAGTGATTCTTGTTTCCATAAGAATAATAAGGAGTAGTCTTGGGCTTAATCGTTCACTTAGGTGACTTGTTATTAGAGTTCATTTAAAAAAAGTGAACTAGTTCGTTCTTCTAGTTCAGTAGTTCACTTTTAGTCAGTCTTTTGCGTCCGTCAAGCTCGATTCACCCATGCGTTCCGAACAAAATTTTTGTCCGGACAAAATTTTTTTTATATTGAGTTTGACGTTTTACTTTTGAGAGAGAGAGCAATGAATTTGTTCGGAACGTTTTTTCTTGAATTGGTTTAATTTTAATTCTTGTGCCGAACAAAATGAACTGAGATGCCACTTTCTTTCAATTTGTACATAAAAGTTGAATTGAGCTGCCACATATTAAATTGTTCGTTTTGTGCTGAATAATTAAAAAAAAATTAGACAAAAATTGATGTTAAAGAAAATATTGCCCTGAAACTTATTGAGGAAATAAAAAATCCAGGAAGAGAATGTATTTATCATATGGGAAATCGTTCATATAAAAATACTAACTTAAAACAAAATATATGGACGGAAATAGAAAAATCTATTGGAATTGGTCGTAAGTAAATTTTAAATGGTAAATTTTAATATTTGTTAACATAATGTTTACCAATTATTGTAGAAATTATTTATAAACGATTCCACGTCATGAAAGCGCATCTCAGGAACAAGTGTGTGGAAAACACCGTTTGTTGTTCTTTTCTGTAATATTTTTCTAACTGCTATTCTTTTTACTTTCAACCTTTTTTGATAAATTTGTTTTGCTAGTAAATGGGTTTTATGCAATTCAATTAAAAATAATAAAATTAATTTTCTTCTTTCTTCCATTTTCACACACTTTTATAAAAAAAAAACTAATAGTTTGCTAACTGTGCTGCCACTTTGTATAATCGTTTACATCTGTAAACCATATGGTAGCTTTGTTTGTCCGGACAAATTTTCCGAGATGGGTGAATCGTTCTGCAGAACACTCTCTAAAAAAATTATTGTCCGGTCAAAAATATTGTTCGGAACGCATGGGTGAATCGAGCTTCAGTCTTTTGAGTCAGCTGTTTATTTCGTACTTTTGAGTTAGTTCATTTAAGTCAGTCCATGTAGTTCAAGGGTTCATTTACTTCAGTTGCTTGTTCACTTTTTGTTTGTTGTTTATTTTTGTGTGTGTCAAGCTTTGAAAAAATTAATACAAATTTAATAAAAACAACCACATGAAAAAAGAACTTATTTAACAGAAATTTATACTCTTCTTTAAAACAATATATAAAAAAAATCTTTAATAAAAAACACTTAATAAAAAGCATTTAACCAAGACATTAAAAAACACACATAAAAGTGAATAGGTAAAACACAATAAATTAAAAATGCGTAAGGAATAAGTGGAGCCACAAGTAATTTGCAATAGAGGACAAATATTTAATTTCTAAAGCAATTGTGTATATTTTATAAACAAAATAATTTCCTTTTGTTATATTTTCAAAAAATAAATTTTATATTCAATGTTTTTACAAAAACAACTGATTGAAAAGAAAGAACAATATTATTTAGTTTCTATATGTTATAATATACTTGTTTCTTTTACTCATTGCCAGATTACTAAAACATGTTCGTAATATAATCAGGACTGCCATATTAAAGAGATGTCTCGCCACACGTGCCGATTTTCAAACATTTTGACTACACTGCGATTTTTTTCGGCGATTTATAAAATATATGGCGATTTTTTATTATTAATAATATTTCCATATGACGTGCTAAATAACCAATTTTTGATAAAAACACTGAAATTAGATAAGCTTTTTATTTATTTTGAGACTCTAATACTATGTTTCCACTAATAAACAACTAGTTTTGAGCAAAACGTGTCAGAGTGTTTCCATTATGTAAAACTGGTTTTGGTTTTCGAAATCAATTTGGCATTTATGTATGTTGTTAACAAACATGAAAGCAAAAAATATATGTGTTGAATAAAAAATATATGGTAGAGAAAGATATGCCTCGTCGACCAGCATCTACTTTATAGATCACAAAAATAAACTAATATTAGTGTTGTTCGTGATAGATTCCAAAGCAATCACGGGACGTAGTGAAGCAAAGAAACACATTACATTGAACGCAAAAAACATTTGTGCGACTATACTTATTTTTGGAAGCACAATGGGAACAACGTTTCCAACCTTCACGCTTTTCCATTTTATGGAGAGATTTGGGCTTGCTTATAAAATGAGTTCCAGATTTGGTTACCACTGAAAAGGCACGCTTTCTTAAATTGAAGCCATTTATTAGTTCCTTGGCTAAAGCTGCTAGAAAATCAATAGAGGTCATGTTGACAGAGGAACGTTTGGCCAATATGAGTTTTTTATATATTATGTTGCTATTATTAACACATAACTCGAAAAGGTCGAAGAACAGACGTAAATAAAAACGCCACTTACTTCTACGATCGTACTCATAATACACTTTTTTTGATCCATTAGATCAACTCCTCCCATTCCTTTATTATAGTGCTTTATAATCAGGGGGCAATCAATATCTATTTTCGCAGCTTGTCCAGCTACACGTCGCTTGACTTTGAATTGCGCTGTTGGGTCAATAAAAATTGAAGCGAGGTAGACACCACGATTATCCATCCATTTTACAACAGAAATGCTATCCGAGATGAAGTAAAGTTTCATATGTTTATCCGCCGGAAAATTCTTTGGCATGTGCTTTCTATTACATCGGATTGTTCCGCACGCCATTATGTCATTTTGCTGAAGAATATGCATTAATTTCAGGCTCGTAAAAAAATTGTCAAAGTAAACTTCGACCCCTTTTTTTGCCAGAGGCTCGCATAACTGCAAGACAACAGCCTCTCTAAGACCGTGCTCAACGAATGGGTTTTTCCGGTGTAAATATCAATATTATACAAGAACCCAGTTTCAGACTCACATAAACACTAAAGTAATCCCCATGAAATAGGTTTGTCCTTCATGTACTGTTTCATAGCATTGTGTATTTTAAACTTTACCATATGTTCATCGATTGATATTTTATAGCCACGGTCACTAACATCTGCCTTATTGTTATCGCAAAAGTGAAGATTAGCTGTTATTTCTTGAAATCTGAGCAGTGGCATGACTGAGCTTGGTGAAAAGTTGGATCAGTTGACCTATACAGACGTGTTGATGGGAGCTTCACTAAGCTCATTCGTATGATAATACCCATATAAGCCTTAAACTCAGCCACGGTCAGAGTGAACATACGCCCTTTTTGCAAAGCATATAAGTGGGACTGCTCCACTATCATGAAGCACATCTCTAAAATATATGTATGTATAAAAACAGTGAGTCAGTACTAACACAAAATATCAAAATATTTGGATTTTATAAAAACTCACCTTCGAAATTACAAACACTGTTGAATACTTCGTATACTGATGGGATTTCTTCATGCATATGCACAACGGGCTTTAAAATTTGGGAATATGTGTAAGCGCTATTCTCTTCACATCCGGTAAAAATATGATTCTTGTAAGCAAGAGTTTGTCTAAAGCGGAAGGACTTTTCGAGTGGTATGAATAACGCGGGTCTTGTTGCCTCTTGCGCAACATTTAAATTCAATGTTATTAGCTAATCTGCTGTTCCAAATGTTTTGTGGCCAATACGTCCTTTTCCACCAAATAATTCGACCTGCTTAGTACCCTCAATGACTACTTCTACAGGCTCTTAATTTTGCACTTCCATGACGTCGTTTTCAAGAAATAAGACATCTTCTTTATCCAAGTTTAAAACAGCATATTCGTCATCATCACTGGAGTCGCAAAGTAAAATGTGTTCGCTTTGATCTGGTCGAAGGAAAAAGAAACGATCTCGGGCTGATCCACTCATTTTAAACACAAATACCGTTTTCTTTCACTTTTGTATACATACTGATGCATATAGTGCATGCGTTTCAAATTTCAAATAAACACTGTCAAATTACTTACATGTGTTCATATGCATGTACATACATACTATGCAATTTTGTGATTCCCCTTTTTCGTTTCAATATGTAAATGTAAAATACTAAGCGCATGTATGATTTTTCAGTGTTAAACATTTCTTTTAAAAAAAGCGCTCAAAAGCTAGAAACTTAATTTGAAATTAGAGATTATAGTTGTAGACGGTTTTACGAATGTTAATATTCGCTTAACCCATAGGCAAACATAATTTGATTAGCTGTAGACAGCTTGGAATTTACGTAAACTTCTCCATTTGATTTTCTAATAGATAAAGGCTGAATCCAAAACATAATTCACCCTCAGCCCCTTGCGCCCTATTTTTACCCCGTAGCAGCCCTCGGTATAAAGCCAATTGTTTGACCAAATTCGGAGCCTTGTAGGCAACAAGTGGGAACAGATAGGCACTTTCACTAAACTACAAAATTGTTGTCCCAATCGTCTTCTTTAAAGCAGTCTTTCACATATTTGCTCTATCTGTTACCTGGACTAATATATAAACTAAAAACCCTCGGGCAAGCATACTTGCCTATGGTCGTCAAAGGGTTAATAAAACTTAGAATTGCACAATCAACAACAAAATTTGTCAAACGACATCTTTCTTTTAAAGAATCCCAATCTTCACTATACATAAAATTGTAAAATCCAATTTCGAGTTGTTTTAGCTTTGGATAAAAAAAATTATATAAGTTATTATATCTAAAAAGTTTATAATGTATTTTCTCCTCTTTTCTTTCCAGTGGCTTGCTCAAGTCTGAGTAGCTGTGTTCCTTGTTTATACGGGATGAATTTAGTAAATCATCCGGTTCAGTTTTAATAACATCTTTTACATCCTTAGTTGGTGTAATAAATTTTTTAACTTTATTAGCATTTAAGTGCTTCGGATTTATGGCTTTTTGTTTTCTCGGATCTTTTTTATCCCAACTTTCTTCGATTTGTAATAGCTAACAGTAATTTTCTTCTAAAATTTGCTTGCCAGATTCTAATGTTACACGTTAACACGATATATCACATCTTTTAAAGTACTTATGTTGTCTTTTCGGTTAATTTTTATTAAATCACCAGGTCTTAGCGAACGTTGATTCAAAAGAATATGCTTTTGCAAAAAAAAGTGTATTGCTGAGATGATTTCCAGAAGGATCTATCAATATTCCCATTATACATGGCCACATTGCAATAAAAGGGCAATATTTGTTGATAATAATATTGCACATTTCTTCATTTTTATATTCGTTATCATCACCTATAATGGTTAACTTTTGTATGTCTGTGCATACACCGTTAAATATTTTCAAAAATAATTTTTTTAATGGACTGCGGGAAGCAATCGATTCTAAATTACAGACATCATTATTCAGCATAGATTGATATTCAAAATCAGTTTCATTATCTTGCAATATATTTTTTCTTAAAATATTTAAACTCTCTTTAAATATATTATTTTTTTTTGGGAACAGAAGCACAACAAATAAGTGTCTAAACCAAGATTTAGATTCTTGTATTATTTTGAGGTCAAAAGCTAAAGTCAAAGCATGCTTAAGTAAATGACGTAAAATGCTATGTTTTACAATTTTATTGTTTAAATCTTTGGCCATGATGTGAATGTAATGGGATTTACACCATTGCACTATAACTTTTGGCCTCTTCACTTTTTCTTTGAGTTCTAAGAAACGGAAGCAACTTAAGAGATATTGGGACAGATTTTCTTTATTGCAACATTTTAATACTGCTTCAAACAAAGCATAACTTACGTCGTTACAAACCCTCTCAAAAAATGGCCACTTAAATTTATTTTCGATGCCATAAAGCTTAAATTTTTCCAAGATTGCACATAGATCATTTAAAGTGTGACGTGAAAGAATAGCAGTAATAATTGGAATTACCATTTTAAATTTCTTTATTCTTATTACCAATTTGTATATTAATATTCGTTTCTCTGCACATTCAATTTAGCGTACGCTTTGTCCAGATGCATCGAAATGAATGGTATAATTAGCATCTTTAAGCAGAGTACCGAAACGCTCGCTCATGACTGAAAAATGAGCGAGCGTTTAACTGCTTCTTCACATTCATGAGGGTGAGGAAAAAAAATATTTTTAATTTCCACATTCATGAAAACTGAGCAAACAAAAAAATTCATATATGTATGAATTTGTCAGATATGAAAAATTTAAAAAAATTAACATTCAAATTCCTCATAATGAAAAAAACGCGATTTGCCTGACCATTAACACCGGGAAAATGAAGTTGTAAAGAGGCCTTAAAGAAGGCCTTTTTACCGATATTAAGTTTTCCAGTCGCATTCCAACTGTTTTAGAACAGCAAGGTTCTATCTTACATGTTGTTTAGGTGCATATAGATCGTTGTTGTCCTAAGGTCGCAAATTGTTGTTTCTAATAACGCGAAGTTAGTAAATTAATAACTAAACTTGCTACACATTCCAACATTACTGCTAATAAAACTATTTCGACAGGCCTTATCTCAGAAAAGTTAATTTGAATTTGTAAAATATTTAAAAAAAACCCATTATAAAACCCCTTTTCGAAGAAGGCAGAGCGGAATAAGTAAAAGTTTATTGAAAATCTAGTTGTAAACCTTCTTTAAGGCCTGATAAGCCAAAGCCCTCGCAATTTTTCCCGCTAGGCAGCACGATAGCCTGTTTGTGTCTTGTAAAATTATTTGTTGGCTGGTAAACTAAAATGTGTTTTTTTTTATTTTGTGATGCCTCTAAAAGGGTCTGTTTTTTTTCGTTTAAAAGACATAAAGGCAAAAAAATATTGAAACAAAATTACTACCTGAAAGAACTGAAGACATGTATTTGGTCTCGTGAAAAAAATTTGTTTGTGGTCCAAGCGCAACGGTATTGAAAACACTACATTGAATTTACAATAACTGGCATAATTTGTCGCGAAACAATAAAATTGCATTACTGCAACAATAAAACAAATTTTCTTACTTACAACCATACTTACTGTCGCTTTGCTTGTGACGAAACAAGACTTTGTTAGTGTTTTCCTAATAACTTTACCTACGTAAGTCTAGGGTCACATAAGACGATTATAGTTGCGCAACTTTTTCACAATTCTCTTTTGAACTTGCTTTTATGTTCACACACGACAACTTCTTCGGCAATTTTTCAGATTTGTTTATTACTTTTATTTTCTTAAATTTGACATTTACGGCTTTAGGCGCAAAGAAGCATAATAAAAAAAGACTCATAAATAAATTCATGTGGTTTTGTTGAAAAATGAATTTTAAAGAAAAAAACGAAATAATAAGATCCACAATTGAATTGATAGGAGAGGCAATTGATTTGGATTCTGAAGACAGTGACAAGGAGGACATATTGATTGGTTTGTATAATGTGTTTTATAAAAAAATAATATTAATTTGAAACTTTTAGAAGGTTTATCTAATTTGTGTGAAACAGCGTCGTACCTGCCTGTAAAAAAAGTAAAGAAGCAATGGGTAAAACCGCGGAGAAACGCAAGAGGGGATCAGGGCTCATATTCCTTTTTAAGAAAGGAATTATTGTTGACGGACAAAATATCGTATAAAAACTACCTTAGAATGTCTGAGCAACAGTTTGATTTTGTACTTAAGTTAATTGATCAATATATAAGACGCGCTGACACTCAAATGAGAAATGCTATATCCCCTGCTGAAAAATTGGCAATAACGCTGCGTTTTCTTGCCACCGGTATGCATTTGATTTTGAAAATTTACTTTATTTTATTAAACTCTCAACATTTATTTTATTTTAGGTGAAACTTTTCGCAGTTTAGACTATTAGACAAGAGTATCTAGATCGAAAATTTCGGGTGTAATTCCTGAGGTGTGCAAAGCAATTTGTAAGCATATGGCTCCAATATATTTGAAGGTATTGTAGGAGAAAAGTCAATTATATACGTTAAAAAATATATACATACATACATATGCTTAATTTCAGTTCCCTAAAACTCCGTTAGAATGGGAAATAATAGCAAGAGAATTTGCTGTTAAGTGGCAATTCCCAAACTGTTTAGGGGCTTTGGATGGAAAGCATGTAAGCTTTCGGCCTTTACGAAAAGACGGAGCCTTTTACCACAATTATAAAGGAACTAATAGTATAGTTTTAATGGCCTTAGCTGACGCCAATTGCAGATTTATATTTGTGGATATTGGTTGTAACGGCCGCAATAATGATGCTGGTGTGTTCCTTCAAAGTGGTTTAAAAGAGGTTTTGGATGATGAAATGCAAATTCCAGCTAACACTGTTGTAGGAAATGGTCGAATGCTTCCATACGTTGTGATTGGAGATGATGCGTTTCCGTTGCAAACGCATTTAATGAAGCCTTACCCTTACCATAGTAATTTAAGGGAAAAACTTGTTTACAACGCCAGGCTTTCGCGAGCAAGGCACGTTGTGGAACACGCTTTTGGCATTTTGTCAAATAGATTTCGAGTTTTCTTAGCTCCAATGAACTTTAGAAAACCAGAAACCGTTGAAATAATAACATTAGCCAGCTGTGTTTTACATAATTTTTTGTTGGATCCTAATGACGTATTATTAAACCAATCCGTAGATTCCCTAATAGAAAACAATGAAAGCCCTGACAGTATATATAATCCTAAAAAGGGGCGTGCAGAACATTTTCGTCAAGAATTTATGTCATATTTTAATAATGAAGGCAATATAGATTGGCTGTAATATGTTTGTACTCGTACGTAGATTTAGATTTTCAATATTTTTCTGCTTTAACAACTTCATGTAATAATAAATACAAATATTAAATGCAAAAAATTATTTTTCTTTATTGTTGAAGGAAATTAATTCAAGAAATTTTTATGTTCTTTTTGGTAACTTAACAAATTCAGGTACAGTATTATGGAATAATATGAATTTATAGGAACAATGTAAATTAAGCAATAAAAATGTAATATACTAAAAAATTTAAAGTACACTTTGGTGACTGTGCACAATGGTGCAAAAGAGGTTTGTTTTTCGTATAAAGTCAGCAGTTTCTAAACTACTGTACGGATTTTAACGAAATTTGGAGCATCAGTAGAAGTAGAAGTCATCATCAGCAGAAGTTGTGGTAAAAAAACTAAAAAACATTTTTGGAGTCAAATATCTCTTAAACTAAAAGAGATAAAGTAGTACAGTAAGCATGTTTTTCCTTAATTTTTTAAGAAGTTTTCAAAAATGTAAAAATCTTTCGAATCGAATTTGCGAAAGTTTCACATACCCGAGGTGGCCAACTTTGGCCCACGTCCTTAAATATTGCTCTAAAAGCCTAGCTCCTCTTCTACTGATGCTCCAAATTTCGTTAGGGAAAAACCCCGACTCCAGCCGTTCAAAAGTTTCAGAATTATTTCCAAAAAAAAAGCTTCCGCACAACACTGTGCACTGTTTAGTGTTTGTATTGATGTGATCTGGAAAGAAAAACATATAATTATATAATGTATGTATGGTAATGCGCATGGCTAATAACAAACCTTTTAAAATGAATCGAAATCATCATCACTAAATATTCCATGCATTGAGAGCTCTAAAATATCTCTGGGTTCTGAGTTTTGAGATGAACAAGATGGACCTTCTTCAGAAATCTCTGTGGACAAAGAAGAGGTAGATTTCAGCCGTCGTTTTTCTTGAGATTGCTTACAGAGTTTTCTCATCAAGCATTCAACTTGCCAGGCTGCATCAGCTTGATCTTCTGGGAGTATTTCATCCATGCGAGCTGTGACAAGATTTCCAAGCCACAAAAACTTTTTTTCAGTCTTCCTTCTGCTGATAACGGATTTGAAATTTTTCACTTCGTTCCGAAAAGCATTTATCGAACTTGAGCCCTAATTACATACATACAAAGTAATATAAATATATAAACACATGCATATTTAAGTATGTATATATATCAAACATAAACGTACCGTTTTTCTTTTTGCAGGGGGCTCATCAAATGAACTTTCTTCCTGAGCGCTGCATGTTTCACTTTCCACGTCTTGGATTTCAAGCTAATTATCACATACATACGTAAAAATATGTACATATATGTCAGAATAATTCACTTTTAAAAAATTGTTTAATTACAAACCTCTATATTATTTATGCTTTCCCTTACATCAATATGTGTTTGCAGAAAATGAAGCTGCTGGAAGCACCAAAGTTTGGGAGCGTATATATCGACAGACCCAGCTCCGCTTTTTTTTTACTGCTTTAGCTTTCGCTGTTCCTGGCTAAATTGTGTCCTTAAGTTTTTCCATCTCCTCTTTATTTCTTCCAGTGTAATTGAGCTCTGCACTGTTTGCATCTCCTTCAAAATATTGTTGTATGCTTCTGCCTTCTTATTCCTGTCCAAATATTCTTTAGATTTAACATTATATATGCAATTGTTCTCCTCAACCAAAGTAATTAATTTTTCAATCAAATCCCTGTTCCATTTGAACGCCATTGTTATGCAGCTGACTCTACAAAATGAACACAGAATAAAAAATTATTTAAAATGTTATATTTTTTTATGTTAAATTATACTTTACCAGAACCAGGCTCCGTTAATAATTAATAATTATAAATATTTCAAATTTTTCATTAATTCAAATTAGGATCTGTTTGTTTACACACCAATAAGCGAAACATCCAATGAAAAAAAATGTCAAATATTCAACTAAAAAAAAAGAACGAATGAGAGAATTGCTCGAAACAGCCGAGTACCGGCAATTATTTTTCACTTTTCATTCCCCTCACCGCAAACCGAAAAAAACATCAACAAACTTAAGAATTGCGCAACTAAAATTGCTTGTGTGAACCGGCACTAAGAAAAGTGTTTTCAGCAATAAAAACCCATCGTCGCGATTGGAACAGAAACCAAAATATTTTTACAAACACAAAATACCAACAACTTCTTGTGTCTATTTTTTTTCTCAATAATTTCTGCATAAAGGTACGTCTTTTTAACGAAAGAAAAAGTGACGCTTTTTAAAGGCACCAAATAATTGTTTACACAAACAATAAACATGTCGTTAGCTTAAAAATTATTAGAAAATTTTAAATTGAATTTTTTTGTTGATTACGATTCACATCACATATTTTTATAAAATTTTAAACTGCTACCTAAAAAAATATCCAAGTTAATTACAAAATTAAAAATTAGGTTTCATAAAAATATAATTTTTTTTAACAACATAATGTATAAACACTCAAGAAAAAAATTAGCAAAGTTCTTAATTCTTTTTATAAGAACACATTAATATCTTTAAAAGTCAAAACTGGGTAATTTGTTTTATAACTGTTACCAGGGTGATAGTGGAATTAGTGATCAGACTAAAAATTATTGCTGAAGAAAAAGTAATAAAAGTGCTGTAAAATGATAAAAGCCGTCTCCATATAGGACTGTCAGAAATTTTGAAATTTTGCAGCCTACCCCATTGCACTTCCAAACGCTAAAAATTTCCAAGAATAAATGGCAACATCTGCAGGTCCTCAGATTTTTGTTTTCATCAGACTGTCATCATTATTATGATAGTATCCTTATGAGTTAAAATTGTTATTGATAATTTTAATTAATTTTCATGTTGTAAAATTTTTTTCTTTATAATAATAATTTAATGAAAAATTAAATTTGATGAACTTAAGCCTGATTAAAAATATTAAAATTTGGATTAAAAAAACATAAATAGTTCGACAAAAATAACCACAATACTTATTATTCAAAAGAAATATTTTTATTAGTTTATTTAAAATAATCTGTTTTTTATTAGGATTGCATTCTTCCAAGTGGCCCTTCATCAATATCGTGAAAAAGACAGTTATTCGTAATTTTTATTTTTTATAAAGTAGTGGAATATAGACTGTTTAGCTTTATTTTGTGTTAATCCTTTAGAATTATTAAATTGTAATCATATCTTTCTTTGGAGAAGTACTACTTTGTCCAACATTTATGTTAACATAATATGCTATCAACACTACGCTTTCCTTCTTCTTATTATTTTTCAGTAATCACCTAATTAAAATTTCGTACATAGCGTTGTTAGAATGCGATACGGAGTTCTTTTGAAATAATTCGATATATGTATACATGTTATGTTATATGAGTCAAATTTTTATTTGCTAAATTTGTTCATTGTAAAAAAAATAATTTTACTTTTTAATTAGAATGAAAAATATGGCTTTTTAAATTAAATTAAGTTACATTTTCTAATTTAAACCACTACTTATTAGTAATAGAATCAATAAAAAATTATCATAGCTATGTATTTATCCTATTTTGCCGGTAATTTAACACAAATATTTAATTATTAAATATTTTAAATGTTTGTTTTACTTAATACAAATATGAATACTTTCGTTGATGATACGTCTTTTTGTTTCTGAAAATTACAAATTTATATAACGCAACATACACAACTTAAAAATAATAATAATCGCATTTTTAGCTGAAATATTTAAAATTGCTTATAAATCTCATAAACATTTTACAAAGTTGTCTGCTTTGCATGTAAAATTATGAAATGTGATGTTACATTATTCTGCATTCAAGATGACGGACGATATGTGCAGTTCTTTTAATTTTTTTTTTCAATAATGTTTTCTTACAAAAAATCCAACAGACACTTCGGCTGGTTGCCTATACCAAAAATATTTTACACAAACAAATACACACAGTCATTTCGAGCTGTGGTCATGCAAACTGTCAAGCAACAACAACATTACTAGTGAGGATCGTTTCTAAAACTTTTTTTTTCCTCATTTTTCATGACTGAAGAAAGGCAAAATTGGATTTTTCCTCAAAAACATGAATGAATTTGGCGAAATATTAACAATTCATTCATGACTGTGAAAAAAAGTTACATATTTTACATTTTTCATTTATGAAAAAATTCAAGAATGGTTGAATATGAGCGTTCACATTTGAATTTCTCTGAACTCTGTCTTTAAGTATAGTGGGATTTACGGCAAATGTAATAAATATTGCTTTTCCCCAACAGTATATACTTAAGGGTGATGCTGCATATTAAATGTAATCTTTCTATGCACCTTCTCTCATTAAGACAACTTCGTAAAAAGCGTTTGGATGAAACCACTTATCCGAGTTTCCTTCGGACTTGCATTTACGTTCAACAGGAAGGCTTTGTACATTTTGCAAATTTCCACTCTTCGCAATATCGTCAGCTGCGTTAAGAATTTGATATGCGCTCGTTTTACTCAATGTTTTTTTTTTTTTTTTTTTGCTATTGTACGAGCTACATCTCGCATTGGAGCAACTCGTTTTTCTCCTTTTGCATGAAAAATTTTCCCAGTTCTATTTACAAAAACTTCCCCATTCTTATTTATTTTAAACCTGTATTTGGAGCAGTCTAGGAAATTACAATAACCGCATAAAAGTTAGCCCGATTTTAATACGTTAGTACTGTAAAATGACATTATGCATGCATTGTTAACTTTTGAATACTCTTGTTTAATAACGTCAAGAACAATTTTGTTTTTGGTTAATTTTAATTTTTGGTTATCTTTAGCATTAAAAACATGTTTGGGATTTATTTCGAATTTACAATCCAAAACACTTTTTTTGAATGTTCATGTTCGCTTTGTTGCGACGCCTGTTGATCTGTTGACGTCTCTATTCAGCTTCCTTTTGATAAGGAGTCTTTCTGTAATTTTCAAATTCTTCAACTTTTAAACTGTTATTTGAAATTTCAAAAGGTCCTAGGGTCTTATTGCTTTTGTTTAAAATATTTTCAAAACTTTCATTAATACTACAATCATTTTTTATTGAGGTAATATCTACATTGGGAATGTTACATATGGGCTAATCCTGCGATACGGACGTTACATTCGCACGCAAATTTGCTTGTTAAGATTGACACAGCTGGCGTTAGCATTGGAATATTTTCATGAAATTTTTTGCAAAATGCAGTTCTTTGGAAGTATTTTTAAACTTCAAGGTTAACTGTTTTTTAAAAAAAGTTATGCTAGCGTAAAGTTCCGTTACGGACGTTACAAAAAATGGAAGTCGAATTTAAGGCTTATGTGCATTTGCACATTTTTTAGCTAATTTTGCATAATAAACAAAAAAAGTCCAAATACAAAAAATTAAGTGGAATATATGACCATATCAATCCATCTTAGAAAAGAAGGCTAAGTAGTCCTGTTAAACAAAAATCTTAATTTTTGTCTGTAACGGACGTTACGTTACGGACGTTACATTTTTTCCATTAAACCAAATTGTGTATATAAAAAACATTCATGTATTTAAAAATCTTTTTAACCATGTAATTATTAATTTATTAGTTACAAAAAAATTATAGAATATTTCATTACTCTTATATTACTTATATTCATTTATTAATTTGTTTATTTAACCGTTTAACATTGTATCTTATGCTTAATAGACCCAGCTGTTCGAGCTACTCTTATAGTATTGTCATTGGAAAAGCCCGAAAAAATAATGATATGATTTAAGAGCTGGAATATTTTTTACATTTATCCATGTTTTTGATATTTCGTCAGATGCAGTTTTGACATAATTTTTACCAACGTAAATTAGGAAAACGCCATTTATATTTTTTTTTTTTTTTTTGCTAATTTGTGAAATTCTCGAAAGTTTATTAACATGAGATTTTGGGTTTTTACTAGTTGCCAAACTTTTCGCTTAACAACAGCGCCAACACCGTCCACCGCTCCTTTTCCATGCGAAGTAGCAAAAAATTTCCGTTCGAAATAACTCACATTCCATTCTTTTACGAATTGTGTAATGTTTCTTAGAATGTATTTATGTGCCTCTCTAAATTTGCCCACTCGTTGTCTATTATCTTTTTTTATTCTTTTTGCTTGTGACACACTATTTTTTAACTGTTCTTTGATTTTCTCAAGATATGCTCGCTTTCTTTCTGCCTTTTTAGTTTTAAACACCAACAGTTTTTCAGTATTATTTTCAAATTTGCACAAAATTTGTTTGCTCTGTCTGCATTTGAACACATTTTAATTAATACGAATATATTTGTCACCACGCGCAAAATTTTGGCAAAATTTTAAGATCAAAGCAAGAATTGGTTAAAGATTTCTAACGGAAAATCCAGTACGTAAACATTGCAAGCATGGGCGTACCACCAAATATTTGAAGGGGTGCATGGAGGTTGCGGTTTACTACATGGTTATTAATTACTAATTATTGATATTCAGAAATTATTTTAGGTTTCAGAAGAATTTGAAATTCATCTCAATTTAAGTTGCAGATTGGGGGATCGCATGTTATTAAAACACACTTTTTGTTACTTTGAGTTGAAGTTTTTCTGATTCTCGGCAACCTAGAGCAATTTTAAGTCCAGTGCCCATGTTCTGTAACTCTCGCGTCGAGAAAGTTTTCGATTGAAATGTGTGAAATGAAACAAAAATGCCATAAATTGAAACAAACAGCTGTTTTTCTCGCTCAACTGTGTCTGTAACTTTTTTGGCGAGTACAAGCTGCCCCGTAAGGAAATTACTCGCCGATTTACAGAAAAAGTGTGTCTGTAACATTTTGGTGAGAAAAGTTCCCGCTTTGAACTGTCAAATAAACTCACGAATAAAAATGGGGCGAGAAAAAAATTTAACACTAAAAAACAATTAAAAATGCAAAGAATAATAATAATAATATTAATAATATGTTCTTGGCACATTTTTCATTGTTTTATTATTTTGCTTTTAAAATTTTAATAAAATATACGAATGTCTTCAAAGCTCGTTTGCAAACAACAAACATTAAAGTCGCTCTTTACACAATTTGGTATAGCTGACGGTTGTATTTTCGCCGCCGTCGTTGAAAAATGTTAAATTTTGGTCGCCGTCAACAATATGTGTTACTGGCGTTCCGAACGTCTGCAAATCACATCGGCTTCGAATGCAATATTTTGACATTTATAACGTAACGACGTAATCTCTTTTGATAGTTTTCGACATGAGTTACAGACACACATTTTTCTCACTTTTCGAGAAACGATGGAATATTTTGTTTCACATCTTTTCGATGCAAAAAGTTCTCACTAAAGTTACAGAACATGGGTACAGATTCAGATTCAGCAGGTGAAAATCCATTATAAACACTTACTTCCACCTCATAATATTAAAATAAAATTTTGGGTATTTTCATGCCGTTACGGACGTTACACACTTTGTCATTTATATTAAGAAAAAAAAGCGTAATAAAGGTATTTCTTTTTTTCATCCGATTAAAGTGCATAAAAAACTCTGTTTATAAAGCTAGTTTGGAAAACAAAATTACATATTAAAATTCGTTCTGTTAAATTTAAAAAAACCCCCATTTTCCGTTACGGACGTTACACAGAGTGTACCCATTTTTAGTTCAAATTTTTAATATATATTAGATAACTTACATATATGATTTTTATCTTAAATAAAAGAAAATTAAGAAAATCAAAGTTTTGCTTAACGCTAAATACTGAAACGATTGTTTTGCCCACTTTTTTGACCATGAAAAATACCCTTTTTTTTACAAGAATAAATGAAAGCAAGAGGTATGTACGTTTAGGTCAGCTTCTGCCAAGAACAAAAAAACCACCGTAAAACCTTATTGCTTATACATATATGTTGAAGCTTGAATATGTATCCTATTATTCCATTAACAAACATTTGGATTTTGGGCAACTTTAAATTTCTGCCTTTGGTTTAAAAATTTTCGGATTAGCCCATATGTTATTATCATTACAACTTATAGTTCTATCACATTTCTTATTGTTATTAATTTCTTTGAAATTATATTGATCAAAAAGTTTGTCAAACATACCTTTTAACTGATTAACAAAATTTGCTAAAATATTCTCAATATTTGCCATAGAATCTTTTTGATATTCACCATGTTCTTTCACTGCAAAAAAAAAAAAATTACAGTTACTTTTTTATTTTATAAGGTTAACAAAAAAATTTTAATATTTTTATTATTATTTTATATATCAACAGAAAATTAAAAAAAATTCACTAAAATTTTTATTTCTCAATTATAAAAATAGATAAATACACATCTATTTTTATAATTGACCATTACCATTAGTTATATTGGATTCTCCTTGAAACTCTGGTTGTTTTTCGGTTTTAAAAAAGACAAAAAAGTAACAAAAACATTATTGTAAAACCATGTTTAAATATGCAGCTTCAATTAAATAGCTTACCGTAATCAGTTTCTTTACTAATATTTGGGTTATGAAGTGTTTCTTAAAAAATTAAACAATAAAATAAAGTAAGAAATTAATATTAAAATTAAATATTACATGAAATTACCATTTTGATTTACATCCGTCGACGAAACGCATGTCATTGGAACTGGTTCCAATTTTGGTGTTGGCAAATCTGTGTTGACTATTTCGACATCATCGGAGAAGCTAATTAAAGCATGTGCATCGGATATTTCATCAACACTTAGGTGCTCTGCTTTTAAATACATCGCTAGCGTTTTTGTTGGCTCATTTTTACTGGCATCCATTAAGTGTTGTGCAATGCTTTCAACAGAATCGAAAGTGAACATTTTATCAACATTTAAATGTTCATAGAGAAAGAACATCTTTTAGTATAAAGTGTTCCAGGTTAGTCAAAACATCTAAAGCACTTTGTTCGTCATCGTTTAAAACTCTATTTTCATGTATTCTAGCTTTTGGCTGAATTCATTCTTTTGAATACCTGACAATCTGAAATTAAACCTACATTATTTTACTGCAATTAAAATAACTGCAAATTTCTGCATACTTACGTTACTAAATATCATTTTCCTATTTTTAAAAGTATTAATAATTTTAGAATAAATAGATAAAAGATATGCCTTCATTATACATTTGGATAATGCTTTCGTATTTGACCAAACTAATGTTATTAGGAAGGAGGCTATTTTTACTTCATTCTCTAAAATTGCCTTCAACTTTCTTAAATCTCTCATTTTTTCTAATAAAAAAGACAATTTAAAAAAAATATTTATAAATAAATTATAGCGTTCTTATTCATGACAAATATATCACGTTGGTAAAAGGTTTAAGAAAATATATCAAGACTTCACAAAAAATTCTTAAAAAAGTCCTTAATGCAAAAATTCCAAAAGCTTATCCACAATAAAAAAATGTTTCCACAAAATGTATCCACAATAAATAATGTTTGTAACTTCGTTTTTTATATGTCAAGAAAAATTTAGAAGCTTAGCAATTTTTTAAGAATTTAAAAAAAAAAACAAAAATTTGTTTTCATTTTGTTTTTCTTAACCTGCTTACAACTACAATTAATGTTGGGAGAATTCCAATCAATTGTACTGGGGAATGTAAGATGAGATAAACTCCCTGTTTATTGTTGATATTTTTGTTTAAACTTTGATATTGTTACAAGTAGAACTGTTGCTTATAAGTTTTATACGTTTTTATTTGGTTTAATATCTTTAGTTTTTCTAAAATCTTTATGGATGAAGTTACCTGACGATCTGGCCTAAGCAACCAGTGAAATGCGCATAGGAATAGCTTATCCCATCAAAAATAAATTTCAGTGTTTTTATCAATAATAAAAATTGGGAATTAAGCACGAATAACAAAATCTTTTAAAATCAAAATTTTGTATTCCCAAAAATTATTTTGATAAAAAACAAAAATTTTGATAAAAAAAAAACAATTTTGCACTACGCGAATATATGTTGTTCAACCTACGGTAGGTTTGAAAATAAAGCTCGATTCACCCATGCGTTCCGAACAAAATTTTTGTCCGGACAAAATTTTTTTTATATTGAGTTTGACGTTTTACTTTTGCGAGAAAGCAATGAATTTGTTAGGAACGTTGTTTCCAAGGTATATTTACACAAGGTAAACTCGTTGGCCCATATGTTTGTTAGCTGATTACCCCTAGTTGGAAACTTAACGTCAAATTTCGTGTATATGAGAAAAAATTTGTACATGTGTGCGTTAAATTGTTTTTTTTTTATATGAAGACAATTTTGACAACTCCGTTCCTTTTATAGAGCAGCATGTATACACTCCCAAATGAGTCTACCTTGTGTAAATATACCTTGGTTGTTTCTTGAATTGGTTTAATTTTAATTCTTGTGCCGAACAAAATGAACTGAGATGCCACTTTTTTCAATTTGTACATAAAAGTTGAATTGAGCTGCCACATATTAAATTTTTCGTTTTGTGCTGAATAATTAAAAATAAAAATTAAACAAAAATGGATGTTAAAGAAAATATTGCCCTGAAACTTATTGAGGAAATAAAAAATCCAGGAAGAGAATGTATTTATCATATGGGAAATCGTTCATATAAAAATACTTACTTAAAACAAAATATATGGACGGAAATAGAAAAATCTATTGGAATTGGTCGTAAGTAAATTTTAAATGGTAAGTTTAAGTATTTTTTAACATAATGTTTACCAATTATTGTATTGAAAGCGCATCTCTGGAACAAGTGTGTGGAAAACACCGTTTGTTCTTCTTTTCTGTAATATTTTTCTAACTGCTATTCTTTTTACTTTCAACCTTTTTTGATAAATTTGTTTTGCTAGTAAATGGGTTTTATGCAATTCAATTAAAAATAATAAAATTAATTTTCTTCTTTCTTCCATTTTCACACACTTTTATAAAAAAAAAACTAATAGTTTGCTAACTGTGCTGCCACTTTGTATAATCGTTTACATCTGTAAACCATATGGTAGCTTTGTTTGTCCGGACAAATTTTCCGAGATGGGTGAATCGTTCTGCAGAACACTCTCTCTAAAAAAATTATTGTCCGGTCAAAAATATCGTTCGGAACGCATGGGTGAATCGAGCTTAAGAGCTAACCTGAAAAACGGTTAGCAACCCTGGATTCAGTGTACTCGAATTAGGTTAAAACGACAGCTGTCCGGATTGTCTGTTTTTTCAACCAGCACAGTGTTATTAGTTTATAATATTTACATTCAATAAAAAGCACATTTCTGTAATTTTTTTAATATTGGAGGTTAACGTTTTCGGTGCAATTTTAAATAGTGTACACTATATTGTTATTGAAAACATTTACTTTTTCCACCATGTCAAAATATTTTCTTGACATACTGTATACATAAAGTATATCTAAAAGATATTATCAAGGCGAATTGACTTTCAGGTGGCGTTGAAAACACAGCTGTGCTACTTTTTTTTAAATTAGAGAAAGGAATGTCAAAAGTTACTTGTGTTTTTGACTTATCGGCCAACGAAAGCAGCAACAAAATACATTGTTGTGTTTTTGGTGTTGTTAATTGTTGTAGTATCGACACCACCGTTTACATGAATTCGCCTTGGATATTATCTATATCAGCCAGCGTTGCCAGAATTAAGATTTTATCTTATTTTTCAAGATTTTTTGAACAAACTAACTGCCGGTTTAACGATGTCGAACGTCATCGTTCGCATAGAAAATTATATTTAAAACAATAACAAAATTCGAAAATTTGTTTTTGTTTTGAATGTAATATTCTATGCGAACGTTAACGTTCGAAATCGTTGAACAGACTGTAAGATTTAAAGATTTTTTTCTCAAAATAAGATTTTTTATTTTTAGATATAAAGATTTTTAACATTAAGTTTGTACAACATACATAATTTTCTTTTACAGTTTTTTAAACAGTAAATTTTTAAAACAATGAGGTTTTATATCAGCTTGTTGTCTATTGGTTTTGCACACTTTTGTACTTTTGTACTAACATGCATCATCTGAGCAAACAAAACATTAAAAAAAGCATCATAGATTCGCGGTTGTTCATTTTGGGAATATTGATAAAAAACCAAAAGGTAAAACTAATGGAACTAAACTCTTGGATTACCGTCTAGGTCGGGCCAGACCAAATTTGTGTTTTCCTTGCAATATTTTTCGAATATAACAAAAAAACAGGGGCGTGAGTTCTAAAATGATACGTGCTGAATCAAATGAAACTAATTTGGATTCGATTAAAGCAAACTAATGGGGTGAAATTTTATTTTTATATAAAAGTCTATGAATGACCCTTTTGGCCAGACCGAATTCTTGTTTTCTTGCAATATTTTTCAAATAGGAAAAAATATCAAAAAAACAGAAACGTGAATTCTTTAAATGATATGTTCTGAATTGAATGAATCAAGTTTGAATCAAATGTGTGGTAGATGCGAAAAAGCAATGTGCAAAATTAAGGACTACATATTCGATGACTTGCATGTAAAATAAAATAAAAAAATATATAATAAATTCGTATAATCTAGCAAATAACATACGTTCAATAAAAAAAATATATTTATTAACTTTTTATTTAATTGGATTTTTAAGCTGTTCTAATTGTGGTCTGCCTAGACCAAGAGGAGTGGTAAAAAGTTACAGTTAAGGGTTATGAAGCTTTTGGTTTGAAAATACCACATTCCATATTTATGATAATTTGTAAACAAAGTATTTATACATAAGTGCTTAAGAATATCTGTTTCAACGTGTACTAACATTATTTTAATAAAAATTCATTAGGAATATATTTGGGTAATTCCATGTCAAAACGACCAAGAGTGGGACACGACCCGATCCGATTTTAATGAAATTTGGTGAGAAAAAAATTTTAAAATTTGTTTTTTCGCAGAATTTGTTGAGCTTATTTCTTCAATATCTCGAAAACTAATTGACATACGAAGATGATTTTAATGTAATTTTAAAGAGAATACTTGGGGCTACAAACCATATATTGAAAAAAATAAACAAATATTGCGGCTTAATAAAATTCTTTATTTTGGCCCCTGATGGGCCTTCCTTCTAAGATAAAAGGAACCTTCTCACCAAATTTCATTAAAATCGCGTTCATGACTCAAGGGCAGAGACCTGCGCCTTGACGGCTTAAGCCGGCTAAGCCTCGCCGCCGATTATTTTTAACAGCCGCCGCCGCCGCCGAAAATTTATCGACTAAAGCCGGCTTAAAATCAGCCGCCGGTCACAGTCATTTAATCGAATATTCCCTACAAGAAATGCATAACACATGGCGATTTCTTTTCTGAGAAAAATATGTTACCGTACATACATGTAACATTTTCTAATGTTACCTATAATCACTCGAAGTGTTACATGTTGTGCAATTTCAATAGAACACTATTAGTGCTTTTATTTACAGCTATTACACTTTCATCATTAATGTACTCTATGAGCGATTTTTAAAGCCATTTAAGTGGTTTCTGCACGCTATTACGGGTTGGAAACAAATTTTAACATCACTAATGGCTTATAAAAATTAAAACGATTATAATATAAATAGACTTTTTTGATTTTACTTTGTACATATTTTTATATTTAGTTTAAAATAAATTTTTTACAAAATTATGCGCGGTATGAATTATGACACACAAAGTAAAACATTTGTTGTACAAACAAAGTAGTATGTACCAAATTTGTAGAACAGAGCAGTATGAACACCTTAAGTTAAAGTAAGGGTAAAATATGTAACATGTTTTGCATGTTTTTCATTCACAAAAGAACTTGAAAATTTTCCCCACAGTTGTATTTGTTGTACAAATTAACACAAAAATGTAGAACATGTATTATTACATGTTCCATAAAACTGGAACAAATTTTTTCCATTCTTTTTATTTTTAATAAAAACAGTTTTTTTTTAATGAATAAAAATGTTAATGAGTAAGATATAGTCCTTGTATATTTTCAAAGGTTTTGCGGTAAAAATTTAAAATATCATTTAGGAATAGATAATAGTCCACAAGCATTAAAATGAGTACAAAAAAAATATTTTTAAATTGGCCTAAGTTTAAGTCGGCTTAAGCCGACTTTGAGCCGCCGCCGGAAATATTTTTGCAAGCCGCCGCCGCCAACAAAACTGGACGGCGCAGGTCTCTGCTCAAGGGTGCTATGGAATTCGGCTGCAAGTCAAAGATTTGACAATGGATGAAGACCGTTTCCGGATGCAGTTGTTTTGGGTGATAGTGGTAATGGACTGAAAAAGTGGTTGATACCACCATCACGCCGAAATCCCGATTACACTGCTGAAGAGGCTTTCAATCATTGCCACAAAAACAAAACACGCCGCATAATTGAAAATAGTTTTTGCATTCTTAAAGAACGATTCCTGTGTCTAAGGTTTTTGCGACTAAGGCCTGAGTTTGCAGGAAAGGTAGTAATTGTTTGTGCCATCTTACACAATATTGCCTGTAGCATCGAAATAAACATGCAACCCACTGAAGACTCTGACATTGAAATCGAGTAATTGGATCGGGAAAATGATAAAGAAGAAAAGGATGCCCTTAATAATATGGAACATGCGAGTGGAATGGAAAGGCTTACTTTTCTGCGGCTAGTCTATCAACCCCGGAGTTGCGGGTTCGATTCCCGCCAGAGACTCTGGTTTCTTTCCTGCAGACAAGCGGAAAGCTTCGCGGGGATTAGCATAGGGAATTTAAAAAAAAAAAATTATTTTCTTAATGTCAACTATTATACAGGGGTGTGATGGAAATCGAAAACGCAAAACGCAAGAGTTTTACAAGTCGTTTTTTAACAAGATTTCTGTAATAAAAGAACTTTATGGCAACTATTATACAAATATTTATCTATTAAACAGAATTATATAAAAAACAACTTCCAAATTCTTGCGTTTTACGTTTTCGATTTCCAGCAAATAAAGCGTTGTTTATTTTGGGGGCGTTTTTGGGGTTTGAGATTTAGATTTCAGAGAATAAAATAAAAAGTAAAAGCATGAAGTTCACTTACTGTTTATGAAGAAAAAAAAAACAATTATAAAAATTAACAAATAATAAAAAAATAACAAATATCCAAAGTTGCACTTGGAAACTTGGTAGAACTCTTCCTCTTCTTTAGGTTTGAAGGTGAGTAGGCAGGTGTTTTTTCTCTGTAACGCTATTCTGGAATTAGACTCAGCTGATGGAAGATTTTCTGAATTTCCATAGCTTTCTGGCGAATTCAGTCAATCTATTACAGCGGAGTCTTATTTCAGAATGACCAAGTCAACTTCATTCAAAGCACAGTACTTCCTGCGGACCCAATTTTTCGGGCGTTATCCCTTTTAGTCCGAGGCCACGCAATGAGCGGCTGAGCGATGAGCGTCAAGTTTGAGCGGCAAGTGGCTTATTACTGAGCGGTTAGTTGTTAAAATGCCATTGTAAATAGTGGCTTGTTCAATGTTATTACGCGAAAATCGTATTCATAAAAATGTAATGCGTTTTTTAAGAAAAACAAGTAAGAGAGTATAGTCGGTCAAGCCCGACCATATGATACCCCACACCACAGTATTAAAAAACACATCATGCTTATAAGTCCATATAAATATTGATTTATCTATGTTTACAAACTTCATGAGAGTTTGATCGTGACTGTCATGTTATACAGACGTGTAACGCAGATCAATAAAATTTTTTCGTGCTTTCGAAGTGTGCTTATTACTAATAAATGCAAAAGTTTATTGCATTTCAGTTTTTACATAAATAATCTTCATTAAAAAATCAGATAAATAATAATAAAGAGACAGAGACTCTAAATAAATTTACAAAAAGTATGAGGGAGCAATTTGCTCCAAGCTCAAAAATAAATAATGACAAAAATGGTTTAAATAGTTCAAATGTGTTATCAATATGTACATAATAATAATAATAATAATTATAAAAAAGACATTAAAAGAAAAAGCAATATGAATACACAAACAATGTCTAAGCAGTTAAAAAACAATTATTATGCTATTCTTGATAATGATAAAGAATGCAATCAAGAATATTTAAAAAAATTTGAGAAATACGTAAAAGAGCATGAAATGCCAAGTACTTCTAGTGCAGGTGCATTTAAAAAGCCTGCAAATAGAGACAGTTTAATAAATGAGAGCATAAAAAACACTAATGAGAACCAAAATAAAAAAATTCCACCAATAAATATAATTGATGTAGAACCCAATGAACTCACTGAGTTCATTAAAAAGGGACTTACAATAAATGAATTCAAAATAAAAGAATTAAGCAACAGAAAAATATCTTTGTTTATGGCAACAATAAATGACTACATTCGAGTGAAAGCTTATTTACAAAAAGCAAAAACAAAATTTTACACATTCACTCCGAAAAGTATGAAAACAAAAACTTTCTTATTAAAAGGACTCAGTGCTAATACTGATCCTAATGATATTTACGATGAACTATGCAAATTTCAAAACGAAAATTTAAAATTTGTAAAAGTAGCCAAATTTACTACTAAAAAATCAACAAATAATGGCTATGACCTACCTATGTATATCGTTCAATTAAGTGGCGAAAGTAAAGTCAATGAACTGAAAACAATAAACGGTCTCCTATATCGTTACATACGTTGGGAACCTCTTAGAAAACCCGAAATTCCACAATGCAGAAACTGTCAGAGTTTTTTTTTCGCAAATTGCTTCTTAACAACAAGATGTGTGAAATGTAAAGATAGTCATGAAGTTGGCAAATGCTCATTAAAAGAGGGAGATAAAAATGAGAAAGAAAAGCTGTTTTGCGTTTTATGCAACAAATACGGACACCCAGCATCTTATAGAGGATGCGAAAAATATAAGGAACTTCAGCAGAAGCTTCGTGCTAAAAAACAAAGTTTAGCTCAAAATAGAATCACGCCAAATTTAATAAATTATAATCCTAACATTAGCTTTGCTAACGTCATTAAAAATAATAATTCGATTAATGATCCAATAACGCTTGCTGTAACTGAGTTTAAAAATTCGATGCAGAATTTAACTAACCAAATAACTAATTTACAGAAACAATTACAAATTCAAGCATCTAGAATAGATATCATTTTTTCAATGTTAGAAGCTTAGGTTACTACAATGGCTGAAACAATAGTAAAAAATTTAAATATAATTGAAATTAATGTTAATTCTCTTATAAAATTAAGTAGAAGATATGACCTGAATATTTTTTTAAATATTCATAACCCGGACATAGTTCTTCTTAATGAGACAAAATTAAATTACACACACAAAATTAACTTCAAAGATTATCAATTTATACGTAAAGATAGAAAAGATGCAAAAAGGGGTGGTGGAACTGCAATTTTAATAAAAAATGATATTAAATACAAACAATTCACCAATAACACTATTAACTCTTTAAAGTGCTTAGAAACTTGTTTTTTGAAAATCCCACTACTTGCAAATAAAACTTTATTTGTTATACATATCTGCTTACTACCCTTCGGGTAACAATTATGCTTACTTAAAGAACGACCTACTGTACCTTTTCGAATTTTTACATTTGGAAAATCCGAATAATTTTTACATACTCGCAGGTGATCTAAACTGCAAACACCTTGATTGGGGAAATCATTTAAATAATCAAAAGGGCAATTTATTAAGAGAATGGTTATCAACCAATGAAATAAAATTCAGATGTAATTTATATGCCTCTGTTTCACCATCATATCCACGTTGTGGATCATATTTAGATCTTTGTATTGCCGACTCGCGCTTAAATATTCACAAAGAAACTAATTCAATCAACTGCCTTAAAAACCTTGATTACGATAGTGATCATCAGGCAATGCAAATTATCATTCTTAATGATGATGATGATCACCCACTTACATTTCTAAAAGAATTATCCATAGCACAGTACATATACAAAAAAACTAACTGGAAAAAATTCAAAAAAAACATTAACAATGAGTTAAATACCAACGGAAAAATTCCTAATGATAGAAACCTCACAAATTCAGAGATAGACTTTCATTTACTTCGATTAAATGAATGTATTACCCATTCAATAGAGAAAACTGTTCCAAAAAGTGCAGATCATGATCCAATAAACAAATTTGTTAATCCTACAATTAAAAAATTACAATCGGAAAAATGTAAAATTTTAAATTCCATTAAAAAACACAACAGATTAGAACTTTTCCTAACAACTATGGAACTTAATCTTCTCAAGACAAAGCTAAAGCTAATTAAAAAGCTTATTAGAGATAACTTTACAATATCTGTGAATAACTGTTATCACAAGAAACTCACAACTATTGATCAAAAGAATGCGTCGAACATGTATAACGAAGTTAAAAAACAATTTAGAACAACACAACCTTTAGATATTAATATTTTAAAAATACCTCAAAATGAGGAAATGCTAATTATAAATTCAGGAATTAAGCCTGATGAATTGGAAAGAGAGGAAAATAGTAATAAATTCATAATAAGAGATCAAAATCAGATTCTGAATACAATTGGTGCTTTCCTTGAATCAATTCATTCTTACAAAAAAATTGATCATGAGAATAGTTTACATATTGACGTTGATTATAATTTCTCCAGATTTTTGGAAACAAAAAATGAGTATGAAAATAACCATTCAACCTTTTCAATATTTAACGCAAGTAGAAAAGCCAATGAGATTAACGTTTCTCTAGCTGAGGATTATTTTGTTACAAAAGAATCTCTTAGATACATATTTAAACATCTAAGGAGTAAACTCTCTTCCGGCATAGATAATATCCCCAATATTATATTGAAACAAATGCCTGATGATATTATATCAGAATACTCTTTTCAATAATATGCTAAACAACTCCTACTT
Organism: Pollenia angustigena; assembly: GCA_930367215.1. Classification (NCBI taxonomy): domain Eukaryota; kingdom Metazoa; phylum Arthropoda; class Insecta; order Diptera; family Polleniidae; genus Pollenia; species Pollenia angustigena. The sequence goes on from OV884059.1 coordinate 35,793,480, forward strand.
CCCTAGAGCGTGGAAAACTGCAAAAGTTGTTATTCTACCTATAAAAGATAAATTTACCACTAATATTAAAAATTTGCGTGCAATTAGTTTATTGCCTAACATAAGTAAGGTTTTCGAAATTTGTATTAACAAAAACATTACAAAACTATGCGAACAAAATAAACTAATAAATGAAAGACAATTTGGTTTTAAATACAGTAGAATCCCGATAACTCGTAATCGCAAGGGACCGGCCATTTCTTACGAATTATAGGGGTTTTCGATTTAGCGGGGTTTCGATTTAACGGGGTTAAAATAAAATATATACGAATAAACGGGGTTTTTCAATTTATTTACAAAAACGATACAAAAAAACATCAAAAACAATTGTTAAAAATAAAATATATAAAAATTATACATAAAACATATTCATGTGAACAACTGATCTTAAGAAAATAAATCCACACACAAGCAAAAACCCACGCAAAAATAAAATATTGGTAAACAAAAAATCATTCTTTCCATGTTTTTGTTATTTTTATTACGAATTATAAGTGGTAGTTAGCAAACAATTACGATTTATAAGAGGTAAAGAAGATTTTATTTGAAAAAAATTACGAATTAGCGAGGGGACCAAAATGTACGGAAATTTTACGAATTAACGAGATTTTTTCAAGGGACCGACAGTTTATTACGAATTATCGGGAATTACGATTTATCGGGGTACGAATTATCGGGATTTGACTGTATAAGCATTCAACTATTCATGCAATTCACTTCCTAGTTTCAAAAATTAATTGGAATAAGAATAAATCCCTATGTACGGGAGCTTGCTTGATTGACTTTGAAAAAGCCTTTGATAACATATGGATTCCAGGGTTAGTATACAAACTACTGAAATATAAATTTCCTGTTCATTTAGTTTTTCTTATACACAATATGTTAAACAATAATGGCCATTTTCTCATTAGACGATTACCTTTTTTCCCAACGAAAAACTGCACTTTAAAGAAATTTGGTTTTCTCAATGTCTCATTTGCAATCAAATCAATCGCAAAGCTAACCGGCACTCATGTGCCAATTATTTATTTTCCTTTTATTTGCCGTACAGATAAATTCAATCAGCTGACTCCCATCTTTTACATGTATTTTGAGTGGCGTTGCCAGCTGAAAACTTTGTTGTTTGTCGGTATATTGAGAAACCCAAAATCGTTAACGGACAGTTTATCGGTCCAATAAATTTATGTTGACATTAAGTAACAGACAGTTTGTCGATACATTGAGAAAATGGCCATAAATCTTTTTATTTATGTAATAAAAATGAAATAAGTGCAAATAAGTATATTATTGTCAATGGTCTTCAGCAAGGGACGGTTAATTCCCCGATTCTTTTCAATATATTTATATATGAGCTTATAGAAAAAATTGATAATATTATTGATTTTGCTGATGACATAATTGTTCTTCATGCTGACAATAAGATTGAAAGAATTAATGATAATTTGCAAATATATTTTAATATAGTGGAAAAATATGCTAATGACTGGAATATGAAAATCAATGAAAAAAAATGTGAGACAATACTCTATCGTCCTCCAGTATCAGAATGTAATTATAATATCCGAACTAAATGGAAACACTTTAGCATAAAATCGGGTTCAAATATATGTATTCCAAATAAAAAAGTGGTTAAGTATTTAGGTATTTACCTTGACAACTTTTTATATTTTAATACTCATATAAATACACAGCTAATTAAGGCGAAGAATGCTTTTTTTACGTACAAAAAACTATTTTACTCACGATATATTAGTCCAAGGGTGAAAATAATTTTATATAAATCTTTAATTCGACCAATATTAACATATGGTAGCCAAGTATGGTTTAACATTTCACCATCATATATGGAAAAATTCCGAATTTTTGAGAGAAAATGTTTGAGAGCATGCACTGCACTTTACAAATCACCTGCAAGTGGATATAGAAAATATATCTCCAACAAAAAGTTATACAACGAGGCAAAAATAAGCAGGATAGACAACTTTATTATTCATCTAATAAGAAATCATATTATTAAAAGTACTCAATGCAGGGAAAATAACTTAATCCTGGCTCCATACTATGTTAATGAAGACTATATACGCCAAACACTTCAAAGTGGATATGTACCACCTGAGGCTTTTCTATACCTCGACAACAAAGGATTTATCCAAAACGAAAACGGCATTCCTTTATTCTACCATATATATAGAAGAGCCACTAACAAAACAATACAGTGTAAAGATCTTTCGAACGACAACAGTAGATTTGATAAAAGCATATATGCAGGGGATGAAAATATAGTTCCAAATATAAATAAAAAAAAATACTGGTGGCTTAACTAAGACCATTTTGCATCTTTTTTTTATCTTTTGACTCTTATAACAATTTTAATCTTATTAAAATATAAAAGTAAGGTTTTTTTGTCAAAAACATATTTTCTTTACATTAATTATACATAAATATTATTCATATAAAAAAAAAAAAAAAAATAATATTAAATTGGAAAATATGATATAAATTTATATATACATTGTACTCGAGAGCCCGAATCACAAAGTATACAGAGATGAAAAAAGTGACGTATGAAAAATGGCTAAATCATTTGCGAGGGCAGCTTTCGAAGAAAGAGAAAGAAAACGTTTTTTGTTAGTGAAGTGGCAATGTGTAAAAACAGGCCGCCACTATCAACACGAATTGCGTAATCAAAACAAAAAATGCAAAAAGGGCAGCTTTCGAAGAAAAAGACAAAAAAAAACACAATATTTTCTGTCTCGTGACGCCTCTGTATGCTCTGTGGCCCGAATGTATAATAATAATGCATCATTATGACTATTTGTTTATTTATAGTTTATAAGCATAAATAATTGGTTTAAATAAACTTTAATAAAAAAAAACAAAGTTCATTAAAAACGGTTTGAAAGTTTGTGAGAGGCAGAAATTGTCCCCTTCCTCCCCTTGTGGTCCTATTTTTGAAAAACTATATAGCTTATGTGTCCATATAGATTTGGAAATATCTATGTTTTAAATTTCATTAAAATCGGTTTGAGAGGCAGAAATTGCCCCTATCTCCCCTCGTGGTCCTATTTTTTTTAAATGCATCCCTTTTGTGCCCATAAAGATATGGTTCTATCTATATTTTTAATTGCATTAAAATCGGTTTAATAGTTTCTGAGAGGAATAAATGTCCCCCTATCTTTCCTCGCGGTCCTACGATTTGGCCCATTTTCAATAGACTTGGTCCTTGTGCCAATAAAACCTATGTCCCAAATTTGATCAAATTATCTCCAAAATTGCGACCTGTACTTTGCGCACAAGGTTACATGGACAGCCAGCCAGCCTACCAGCCAGCTGGACGGACATCGTTAGTTCGACTTAGAAAGTGATTCTGAGTCGATCGGTATACTTTACGGTGGGTCTAGGACCAATATTTTAAGGCTTTACACACATCAGCACAAATGCATAATACCCTCTCCACTATTGTGGTGTGGGTACAATTGCACTTCTTTTGTACCATCGTTGAATTAATGAAAAACCCTTACAATGTATTCCAAAAAAGAAGACTAATAGGTAGCTTTTCCGGTGAAGCGTTTTATATATATAATAAAACTGCAACTACATACATATATAAAAATTTAAATATATCCAATATTTGTTTAATACTAGCCGCAAAAAAACTTTTTTTGTAGTAAACATCGTACCATTTTTGTGTTCACTAGCTATTTTTACTTTTTTCTAAATAAAAATTAAGCAAAATATATACCATGGCGACTTTTTTGAATTTTTGACGTATTTTAGCGATACGGAACAAATTAATTTTTTTAGAATTTATAAAGAATATTTTTAATAAATTAAAAAATATGTATTTTACTGCCATAAACTTGAAAATAAAGGCTTTGGCGATTTTTGACATTGAATTTGGCGAAAAAGGTCAAAATCAATCTGACAACCCTGTTCAGCCCCAGTTTTGTTTCATCATTTATTCGACATTTAAAAAATGTTTAATAATATTATTCAATTTAGCTTGAAGTCTCTTTTTTATAAAAAATATTAAATTTATTTAAACCAATATTTCGGCACCCTGTTGTGCTTATAAAAATAGAAACGGAAGTTAAAAATTTATTTATACTGTAATAGATTAGGTTTGAATTGGAAAACCTTTTTTGTATTTAACAGAAAATTGTTATATGACATTTAGTTAAATTTATTTAACTTGTTAAACTTGTTAAAAATTGTAAATTTTGTGAAAAATTCAAGAAAAGCCCCTGAAGGAGGAACACAACGGAGTACCGAAATATTTTGGCTTAAATTAATTTAATATTTTTTATAAAAAAGAGGTCTCTTAATTAAAATATAATATTTAAAATAAATATATTATTATTTAAAGCGTTCTTATATTTATCAACATGGTATCTTCACCTGACAATTTTTTGTCATACCAAACGTCAAAGTCTATATAAATCTAAAAATTTTGTCAGCGTTTTTTATATGAAATTAGACGTTTATTATGACAATAAAATGTCGGGTGAAGATCCGATGTAAAGATAACACAACAATGTTAGAATAACACATTGAAACCGTTACGTTCAAAATTTAATAATTAAATTGAAATAATTTTTTTTTGCATTTGTTGTTGCAAGCTTGTTCAATTGCAACAATTAACATACTCTATATTTTTTAACTGTATACATAGCAAATAATTATATTGTGCGTAAACCGGTTCTTTTAATTAGCAAGAGTTGTTTAATTGAATGCAATCTTAGCTCACAACAATAATGTCTATCATGATATGTGTTGTTGTTGTATAAAGATTTTTTTTTTTTTTAATTAATTTACTTTTATTATTGAATCTGTCTTATCGAAATTTACAATATGTATTCAAATCATAATTCTACTTGTTGTTTATTAGTTGTTACCAGTGTAACCACTAACTGCTGTATTCAAATTTTAAAAATGTCTTCTAGTTAGGCTTAAAGTATCGGTTCTTTTTAGCCTCTGGTGACCTTCGAACTGAAGCAGACCCCGAGCGAGGTAGTTAGGGTGGGCCATTAGTTTATCGATGTAACTTATTGAATATTTTTCAATTTCCTCCTGGATAGTGGGGACGTTGAGATCTCTGTGGATAATATCATTACGTATATACCATGGGGCGCAGACAATTTGTCGTAATATTCTAGACTGTCTTCTTTGAAGCTTTTGGATGTTAGATGCGCATGCAGTACCCCATAATTGGATGCTATATGTCCATATTGGTTTTATGATGGACTTGTATAAGAGAATTTTGTTGTCTAAGGACAAGTTTGAGTTGCGACCGAGAAGCCAATGTAGTTGAGCTGCTTTAAGTTTCATTTTCGCTTCAATATGACGCGACCAGGTCAAGCGTCTTTCTATATGAATTCCCAAGTACTTAACATGGTTTTCTACCGGAACAGTGATGTTATTTATTTTTACAGCTGGGCACGTTTGTCTTCTGAGCGTGAAAGTTAAGTAAGAACATTTAGCCAGGTTAACCTTTATTCTCCATTTTTCATACAGATGCTTGTTAGTAATTAGCACCGCACAATAATACAATTAATAGAAATTCCAACAACACAAATTATGTAAACATAATGTTTGCTATGTGTAGGCAATAAAATGTTATACTTACCAATGTTCGACTCATCCAGAGCCCAAACGACGCCAGTTGCAATGATTGGGCTTTTTTCAAAACTTCTTCCCATGCAGCCTTAAAAATTATATGTTCTAAATATTAACAATAAGAGGATCTGGGACTTTAATTCTCATGGTGAGTAACATTTTTTATTATAAATTTTCATATTATTTCGAATGTGTATTCCAAGTCAAATTACAATCCCTAAAGCTATCATAATTTAATAGTCCCATTCCATCAATATTTTTCACGAATATTTTTCTATGCACTATCAGAATTTTCTGTGTGTATATTTCTATTACGAAGCTCACTTTAGCTATCCTTTGGTAAAATTTATAATAAAAAATTCTGAAGAATTTAAAGAAAATTTAACACTGCAAATCCCAAGGGACCCTTCGGTGATAAAAGAGCAACATCAGATTACGCTTCCAACTACGAGCAAGAGATAACTACAACTGTAACCATAAGCGAACCAATAGAGCTAGATCCAGTGATTGACTCAGAAGACGGATACTCAACCGAGGTAAACGAGCACATACTCCGAAACTACAACCTTCAACAGGGACGCAGAGTCAGGCTCACCAAAAGGCAAAGATTGCACGTATCCAGACGAAGACGCTAAAACACCGTTGGCATACGAATCCTGAAGGACCCCCTCCAATAGAATTTTTTTTCGGTGAAACAAAAATACGTAAAAGGTAAAAACAAAATAAAAGTGCTAAGCAATTTGCCAAACAAAGCGAAGTTATTAAAGGAAAAAGGAAAAATGTCGCTACAAGACCGATTTAACGAAAACCGTAACATCAACCACGAAGACGAACTCAATGAAGTCATAAGAAGACTTCAGGAACAACTTCAGCAACAGCAAGTACAACAGCAACTTCAGCAAATTCAACAACTCCAGCAGCAGCAACTACCACAAGCACAACCACAACAAGGTCTATGGTTAACGCCAAAAGATCTGTTAACACAGTTCCGGCAATTGAAAAGCCTAGATAAGGAACGCAAACGGCATCCGCCAACATAAAAATGAATTAGAATACTTTCTTAAAATGATTTCTGAAATTCATTTGACCTCAAGAAATACGTTTAAAATAAATGGTTATATATATATGATACCAAGGACCCACGAGATAGAGCTTGTGGAGGTTCTGCCATTTTAATAAAAACCCGAGTCAAACACTACCTAATGTGTGATCATCGTGAAGATTATCTCCAAGCAACGAACATTTGCGTTGAGGAATTAAATAGAAACCTAGTAATTTCATCGTTATACTCTCCGCCTAGATTTTCAATATCGGAGGACCAATATTTTAAATCATTAGGACCGTGTTTCCTAGCCGCTGGCGATTATAACGCTAAACATACCTTCTGGGGGTCGCGACTTTTAACGCCAAAGGGTCGTGTTTTATTTAACACAATTTCTAAAATGGATTTAAATGTGGTAGCGAGCGGACAACCAACATATTGGCCCACTGATCATCAAAAAATACCAGATGTCATCGATTTCGGCGTGGTTAAAAACATTCCCATAGAAACGATTCATGTTGAAGCCTCCCTAGAATTATCTTCCGACCACACACCTACAATTGTTACTATAATGAACCGCAATAGAATTGTACCTCCGACTGGATACATAGCGACGACAGCTACGCAAATTAATTGGTTAAAATATAAAAAATATCTCAGTACCCATTGCACAGAAAATATTCCGCTCAGTACACCGGATTATGTAGATCGCTCTATTGACAATTTTGACAGTTTTCTGAAACTAGCTGTTCAACATTCCAGCGATACCCCCAAAAAAATTAAAAATACTAAAATATATTCTTCAGATGTCGAGCGGCTCTTGACTGAAAAAAGGAGAGTTCGAAGAGAGTGGTAACTTTACAAATCCCCGCAACTTAAGATTTTATTAAAAGAGTGCACAAAAAAGCTAAGAAAGTTACTGCAGAATCAGAAAACGGCTTCTCTAGAAAAATATCTTAGGGAACTTGATGCAACTCCGCAATCTGACTACTCATTATGGCGTGCAGCTAGAAATCTAAAAAGGCCAGTTATATCTAAGACACCATTAAGAAACTTGAATGGTAGTTGGGCAAGAAACGATATTGAAAAAGGAAATCTGTTTGTTAGTCACTTGAAAAACGTATTTACACCAAATATATTTCACAATATTGCGGTCGAGTTACCACCTGTTGCTGCTAGAGCAGCTTTTCCCCTCAGATTTGAGTTAAGAGAAATCGAAAAGGCTATTTGTGACTTAAACACTATTTGTGATTTAAACCTGGTATTGATAAAATCAGTAATAAAATGCTTTTGGAGCTACCTCGCATAGCAAAGAAAATTATTCTTTTTATTTTTAATGCTATTTTACGCCTTGAATACTATCCTCAAAAATGGAAGGTTTCCTTAGTTACCATGATACCAAAGCCAGGTAAAGATCATACAAAAGTTGAGTCTTATAGGCCTATTAGCTTATTATCAAATATGTCAAAGTTGTTTGAGAAATTATTAGTTTCAAAATTAACACCGATTTTAAGTGTAAATAGATGTATTCCAAACCATCAGTTCGGATTTAGAAGAAAACACAGCACAATCGAACAGACTCATCGAATAGTTAATGTCATAAGAAAAGCATTTGAAGAAAAAAAATATTGCTCAGCACTCTTCATCGATGTTTTGCAAGCTTTTGATAAAGTCTGGCATGAAGGCTTATTACATAAATTGAAGCAAAATTTACCAGCAAACACACACAAGCTGCTAGAAAGCTACTTAGTCGGTCGTCAATTTATTATTAAAGAAGGAAATTTCTTAAGTTCACCTCAGCCCATTGCCGCTGGGGTCCCACAAGGCAGCATCCTGGGCCCCCTATTATACTTAATTTATACTTCGGACATGCCAACAAGCAACTATACACAAACTTCAACATTTGCAGACGATACAGCTTTTCTAAGCGTCCACGAAAATCGTTATGAAGCATCGCGTTACTTACAGCATCATATATTTCAACTAGAAATATGGTTACGACAATGGAGGATAATGGTCAATGAGCAAAAATGCGTACATATAACATTCACTTTGCGCCGGGAATCTTGCCCCCCTATTACAATCAATAATCAAATAATTCCTCAACATTCGCATGTAAAATATCTCGGTATACATCTGGATCGGCGATTAACGTGGAAATGCCATATAGAGGCAAAATTAACTCAAATGAAACTAAAAGCCATTGAAATTCGCTGGCTTATTGGAAGAAATTCTGTCCTTAGTCTCGATTGCAAGCTTCTACTTTACAACTCTATCTTAAAGCCTATCTGGTGCTACGGTATTCAACTATGGGGCACTGCCTCGGCCTCTAATATCGACAAAATTCAAAGGCGCCAAAATAAACTTCTTCGAATAATCACAGCAGCTCCCTGGTATGTTAAAAACTCAAACATTCATAAGGATCTCAATGTGCCATTAGTTAAAACTATGATTACAAAATATGCAATAAAATATTTAAAAAGGCTTGAACAACACCCAAATCCACTAGCTCGAAATATTTTAAATCATGGCGGCCACACTCGCTTAAGAAGAAGAGACACTGCAGCACTTACCCAATTAGATGAGCGATAAACACCTATATAGGTGAACAGAACCCGTGATGAAGAAAATTTTGCCTGGCACTGGCAGGACATAAAATAACGTATTAGGTTAAGATTTGATTAATTATTGTTAGTTCATATTTAATATATAAAGATTCAATAAAAACTAATGACAAAAAAAATAAAAAAATTCAAATCAAATACAGCAAGAGCCGAAGAAATGTTGGAAATTTTTAAATGAAAATCTTGGAAGAAAGTCGAAGAATGAAATAAAAGTAAAAAACGCTGATGGAGTGCTTATTTTAGACAACCAACTAAAGAGTGATTTATTTAACCAGTACTTTCTTCAAATTCCAAAAACAATAAAACAGCAAATTGATTATTTACCTGGTGACTCATTTAATTCCCTTAGAACTTTAGGTCAATGTCAAAGCATCTTTAATTTTTCATATACCACAGAGCTAGAAATAGCTGAACACATTTCAGAACTTGATGTTACAAAAAGCTCTGGGTCTGACGGGGTTTCAGCACAAATACTTAAGGTATGTAAGCAAGTTATTTGTCCATATCTCACAAGAATTTTTAACAGAATGATTGACACTTCAACATATCTATACATTTTAAAAATAGCAAAAATTATACCAATACCAAAAGAGTCTAAAGCTACTGATAGAAAAGTTTCGACCAATTGCTTTGTTACCAATAATTGATAAGGTTTTTGTAAAGATACTCTACAGACAGCTTTCTTTATATTTTGAAGACAATAATTTGTTATTTAATTGTCAATATGGTTTTAGAAGGGGATGTGGCACGGAAGAAGCGGTTATAAACGTAATAAATAATATATGTAAAGGTTTGGATAATGGTTTCAGTGGTGTTGGTATTATATTTTATGACTTCTCTAAAGCGTTTGATCACGATATAATGATAAATAAACTTAAATGCTATGGTGTTAATGGACGAGACTTATTATTGCTGCGGAGTTATTTGGAAAATAGAAAACACTATGTTGAGGTGAACGGCAAAAAAAGTTTTATTGGTTCCGTTAAATATGAAGTTCCTCAAGGTAGAGTATTAGGTCCACTATTATTTAAAATTTGTGTAAATGATATACAAAATCTTCAGTTATATGGAAAAATCTTTATGTACGCTCATGACATTAATCTTTTTTATACCTATAAACATGAAACTGTTTTAAAAGCTCATATGGAGTACGATTCTGCACTTATTCTAGAATATGTTAGGCTTAATAGATTAAAGCTAAACGCTGAAAAAAACGAAAATATTGCGATTTAGACCATATTTAGTTCACAATCAAGTTTTTAGCATTTTCGTAAATGGAAAACAAGTAAATGAAAGTTTTTCAACAAAATATCTTAGTGTGCACTTGCAGAGTAATCTTTCATGGGAAACACATATTCAGAAACTAAAATCCAAAGTATTATCCGTAGTTGGTCTATTATATAAGTTTAAGAATAAATTCAACCAGAAAACAAAACTGGTAATATATCAGGCTTTGATACACAGTTATTTTAACTATTTGCCTATTATATATGGCTATAAAAAAAACAATGAATTTAAATTTCTACAAAGAGCTCAGAATAGAGCATAAAAAATAGTTTTTAATTTGCCTCTGTTATATTCAACAATACCATTGTATAGGGACATAGCTTTAACTATTCTTCCTGTACACGGTTTACACAAAATGCAACTTTTGCTATAAGTTTTTAAATCTTTGAATAAAATTGGATATCATACAATAACGTTTTCAAGAAATCAAACAGCTTTCAACACAAGGAATAACACGAACTTAAGAGTAGCAAGATGTCGATTGGAAACCACAAAACAGCGGGTAGAACACATTGGTAGTTTGGAGTTTAATAACCTTCCTGAGATCATAAGGAATATTGTTCGAATTTCTATTTTCAAAACTAATGTTAAAAATCATCTTTTAGAAATGCTTCTTTTATGATTATTAGTTGATCTCAATTATTGCTTAAAGCTTAGTTTTATTCTAAATAAAAATATACTTAAGTTTATATAATTTTTATTTGCCAATTCGCCTCTAAAATGTCTTCAAGACGCAGAGGCAATAACATATTTTAAACATTTTATGAAAAAAGAATTAATAATAAAAAAAAAAAAAAAAAAACTAAATGAATTCTTGAACAAATGTAAATATTTATTAAGAGTGAGTTTTTTTTTAATTGAAATTGAGTGTTTTTTTATATAATATTATATTTTATTTTTTTTTTAATTATGGCTTACCATAACTTTTTCTCCAACGGTTAAGTATTTTTTTTTTTAATTAAATAAACACCCAAAAATAAATTTGTGTATCTGAATCTAAGTATGTGATATGTTAGTGTCTAAATAAAATGTTAACGTATAATATATAAATATAAAAAATATATCTATTTGGGATGATTTGCGGAAATTAAATGTTCTATTTGTAATGCTTATTTAAGGGTAAACTCAGGTAGATTTTAAGCTCAAAGCCAATTTATTTGATTTTATTTGATCATTCCCTGTCGGAGTTCTTAAAGGTATTGAAATGAACTCTTAACTATTTGGCAATGTGTCAAGTAGGCTTGCCAACCGTACTTTATACTACATTTACACCTACGCCAAATCTAGTACTTACGAGATTTCGAGCCAAATCTAGTTGTTTTTGACTAGATTTCCCATACAAAACAAAATCTACTGCGTGACTAGATTTTGAGTAGATTTCGTCAAAGTAGTAGTTAATGATGCAACTATGGTTTTTTCAATAAAGCACTAAAAAATACTTCCCTGCACAAGAAAAAATGACATTTAAAAAAAAAGACAAAACAAAAATTGTTAAAAAACAAATTAAAAGTTTAATAAAAACTAGGGTTCCCAACTTTTTTTGTTGCAATTAAAGTACATTGATTATTAAAGGTTAAGAAAAAAAAGTACATAGTATAAAAATAAAGTACAATTAATTTCTTTTTATTGCTATATTTAAAAACGTTTTTTTTTATTGCTTTTCGCAAGTTTTATCAAACAATTACACTGTACTAGAATTTGACACTTTTTTTTAAACAAGCCGGACAACTGTCGCTTTAACCTAATTCGGGTACGCTGAATCCAATATCGGTTCAAAAACGGTTCAGTTTATTGAAATTACTAAAAAAAGACAAAAATCCGCAACAAAATTTCCTTTAAACGTTAAATTTTATTCTAACATGCGCAGTCGTTTTAGAAACATAACTTTTTTTTTGGTAAAATAATTTTTAAGCAACATTTCGAAATTTTTGTTTGCTAAAAATTTATAAAAAAAAATTACAGCTATGCTTTTAATTTTTTCCAGACAAAAACAAATCTATAAATGATTAAAATCTGTTAACAACTTTTTATTTTATTCACAAATGTCGAAAATTTTTAATTAATTTCTAAATTTCAAAAAACGCAATATTTGCATGGGAACCGCCTTAAGAAGTAGTGATAAGGGACCAGTATGTCTCGAGAAATTGTTAAGGCGACTCCTTGGCTGTTATGGTACGTTTTCTTCAATATATTTCAAGTCTGTATTAATCATTTTGTATGGGAGCCCCCTTAAGGAATGGAAATCTTGAAGTTTTGTTTTAAATGTAAGTTAAACGAGTCACTTTTGTGCTCCCGATCTAACATAGGGTCTTCACCTGACAATTTTTTGTCATACCAAACGTCAAACTTCATATAAAAAAAACGCTGACAAAAATTTTTAAGTTTTTTTTTATATGGACTTTGACGTTTGGTATGACAAAAAATTGTCAGGTGAAGACCCCATGTAAAAGCAGGCAGTAATTTGAAAGAGTTTTGCACTTGTGTTTAAAAAACAAGCAGTTATTGTACTCAAAAAAAAAACAAACAAGTGAATAGTGCTGTCTGATTTTTTTTTTTGAAAAATCGTCCTGCCAATATAAAAAAACATCAAAAAATGGCCTGACTAATATTAATTAGTTGTTCTTTAGTTTTTCTAAAAAAAAATTTTTCCAATAAGTATTATAATTTTATGACTAATATAACGTGAATCTATTTTGAATTCTAGATAAATCTAATCATGCGAAATAAAGTATTTCCGCGTACTTTATTTTTCTCATAAAGTATAGAGTACAATTACTCGAAATAACGTACAATACTTTATTATAAAGTACGGTTGGCAAGCCTAATAAAAACTGTAAATATATAAAAAAAACGAGTAATATTGATAAAATAAATATGGTTGATTATTAATAAAAGATAATGCAAATTTTTAGATGTATATTTCTTTTTGTGTTTGTATGTGTAATGAAAAAACTTTTAGTCAGTTGTTTTGTTATAAAAACAAAATCTCGCTAATGTCAAAAAAGTATAATGTAAACGCACTAGATTTCGAAGAAGATTTTAAATCAAATCTACAAGATTTCGGGCTAATGTAAAAGTAGTATTATAATAAAGTATTGTACGTTATTTCGAGTAATTGTACTCTATACTTTATGAGAAAAATAAAGTACACGGAAATACTTTATTTCGCATGATTAGATTTATCTAGAATTCAAAATAGATTCAGGTTATATTAATCAGGGTTTTATTAGTCATAAAATTATAATACTTATTGTAAAATTTTTTTTTTTTTAGAAAAACTAAAGAACAACTAATTGATATTAGCCAGGGCCATTTTTTTATGTTTTTTTTTTATATCGGCAGGACGATTTTTCGAAAAAAAAAATATCAGACAGCACTTTTCACTTTTGTTTTGATTGAGTACAATAACTGCCTGTTTTTAAAACACAAGTGCAAAACTCTGTCAAATTACTGCCTGCTTTTAGATCGCGAGCACAAAAGTGACTCGTTTAACTAACATTTAAGACAAAACTTCAAGATTTCCATTCCTAAAGGGGGATCCCATACAAAATTATTAATACAGACTAGAAATATATTGAAGAAAACGTGCCATAACAGCCAAGGAGTCGCCTTAACAATTTCTCGAGACATACTTGTCCGTTATCACCACTTCTTAAGGCGGTTCCCATGCAAATATTGCGTTTTTGAAATTTTAAAATTAATTAAAATTTTTCGACTTTTGTGAATAAAATCAAAAGTTGTTAACAGGGGGTCTACTCTCATTCGCCTTGATATATTGTTTTGTTTGTTTTTTATATGTCTGGAAAAAATTAGAAGCATAACTGTTATTTTGTATAGATTTTTAGCAAACAATAACTTCGAAATGTTGCTAAAAAATTATTTTTTTGCCAAAAAAAAAAGTTAAGTTTCTAAAACGACTGCGCATGTTAGAATAAAATTTAACGTTTAAAGGAAATTTTGTTGCGGATTTTGGTTTTTTTTTTTTTTGTAGTTTCAATAAACTGAACCGTTTTTGAACCGGTATTGGATTCAGCGTACCCGAATTAGGTTAAAGTGTTAGTTGTCCGGCTTGTTTTAAAAAAAGTGTCAAATACTAGCACAGTGCAATTGTTTGATAAAACTTGCGAAAAGCAATAAAAAAAAAAACGTTTTTAAATATAACAAGCAGACGGTTGGACCGAAAACAAATACCCCTCAAATGCAGGTTGCAAATCAGGTAAACACAAATGCAATTCAAGCCCCCCAGCCTAGTAATAACAGAACCTCTTACGCTAACGTCCTAAAATCAAACCATCAGCCAATGCAAGGTGCCTCGCCAAGTAATGATGAAACTCCGGTTTCTAATTTAAGTCGTTTAGAAAAAACCATGGAAACATTAGTGCAAACAGTAAATAATTTTACGAACACAATGGGTAATATGATGCAGGAAATGCTTAGAATGCAATCGATGTTATTGCAAGCTGTACTTAACAAACCATGAACTGTTTAAAAATTTGTTTTTGGAACGCAAACGGCATCCGCCAACATAAAAATGAATTAGAATACTTTCTTAAAAATAAACAAATTGATATCATGATGATTTCTGAAACTCATTTGACCTCAAGAAATACGTTTAAAATCAATGGTTATATACTATATGATACCAAGGACCCACGAGATAGAGCTTGTGGCGGTTCTGCCATTTTAATAAAAACCCGAGTCAAACACTACCTAATGTGTGATCATCGTGAAGATTATCTGCAAGCAACGACTATTTGCGTTGAGGAGCTAAATCGAAACATAGTAATTTCTTCTTTATACTCTCCACCTAGATTTTCCATATCAGAAGGCCAATATTATAAATATTATAAATCATTAGGACCGTGTTTCCTAGCCGCTGGCGATTATAACGCTAAACATACCTTCTGGGGGTCACGACTTATAACACCAAAAGGTCGTGTTTTGCTTAACACAATCTCTAAAACGGGTTTAAATGTGGTCGCGAGCGGGCAACCAACATATTGGCCTACTGATCAGCAAAAAATTCCAGATGTTATCGACTTTGGCGTGGTTAAAAACATCCCCACAGAAACGATTCATGTTGAAGCTTCCCTAGAATTATCATCCGACCACACACCTACAATTGTTACTATATCGAACCCAAATAGAATTGTATTTCCGTCAGGTTACTTAGCGACGCCAGCCACACAAATAAATTGGTTAAAATATAAAAAATTTCTCAGTGCCCATTGCACAGAAAATATTCCGCTTAGTACACCGGAGAATGTGGATCTCTCTCTTGTTAACTTTGACAGTTATCTTAAACTAGCTGTTCAACACTCCAGCGTTACCCCCAAAAAAATTAAAAATAATAAAATATGTTCTTCAGATGTCGAGCGGCTCTTGACTGAAAAAAGAAGAGTTCGAAGAGAGTGGCAACTTTACATATCCCCGCAACTTAAGATTTTATTAAAAGAATGCACAAAAAGGCTAAGAAAGTTGCTACAGAATCAGAAAACGGCCTCTCTAGAAAAATATCTTAAGGAACTTGATGCAACTCCACAATCTGACTACTTATTATGGCGTGCAGCTAGAAATCTAAAAAGGCCAGTTATATCTAAGCCACCATTAAGAAACTTGAATGGTAGTTGGGCAAGAAATGATAATGAAAAAGGAAACCTTTTTGTAAATCATTTGAAAAACGTATTTACACCAAATATATCTCACAATATTGCGGTCGAGTTACCACCTGTTGATGCTAGAGCAGCTATTCCCTTCAGATTTGAGATAACAGAAATCGAAAAGGCTATTTGTGACTTAAACACTAAGAAGGCACCTGGTATTGATAAAATCAGTAATAAAATGCTTTTGGAGCTACCTCGCATAGCAAAGAAAATTATTCTTTTTATTTTTAATGCTATTTTACGCCTTGAATACTATCCTCAAAAATGGAAGGTTTCCTTAGTTACCATGATACCAAAGCCAGGTAAAGATCATACAAAAGTTGAGTCTTATAGGCCTATTAGCTTATTATCAAATATGTCAAAGCTGTTTGAGAAATTATTAGTTTCAAAATTAACACCAATTTTAAGTGAAAATAGATGTATTCCAAACCATCAGTTCGGATTTAGAAGAAAACACAGCACAATCGAGCAGACTCATCGAATAGTAAATGTCATAAGAAAAGCATTTGAAGAAAAGAAATATTGCTCAGCACTCTTCATTGATGTTTCGCAAGCTTTTGACAAAGTCTGGCATGAAGGCTTATTACACAAATTGAAGCAAAATTTACCAGCAAACACACACAAGCTGCTAGAAAGCTACTTAGTCGGTCGTCAATTTATTATTAAAGAAGGAAATTTCTTAAGTTCACCTCAGCCCATTGCCGCTGGAGTCCCACAAGGCAGCATCCTGGGCCCCCTATTATACTTAATTTATACTTCGGACATGCCAACAAGCAACTACACACAAACTTCAACATTTGCAGACGATACAGCTTTTCTAAGCGTCCACGAAAATCGTTATGAAGCATCGCGTTACTTACAGCATCATATATTTCAACTAGAAATATGGTTAAGACAATGGAGGATAATGGTCAATGAGCAAAAATGTGTACATATAACATTCACTTTGCGCCGGGAGTCTTGCCCCCCTATTACAATCAATAATCAAATGATTCCTCAACATTCGCATGTTAAATATCTCGGTATACATCTGGATCGGCGATTAACGTGGAAATGCCATATAGAGGCAAAATTAACTCAAATGAAACTAAAAGCCATTCAAATTCATTGGCTTATTGGAAGAAATTCTGTCCTTAGTCTCGATTGCAAGCTTCTACTTTACAACTCTATCTTAAAGCCTATCTGGTGCTACGGTATTCAACTATGGGGCACTGCCTCGGCCTCTAATATCGACAAAATTCAAAGGCGCCAAAAATAAACTTCTTCGAATAATCACAGCCGCTCCCTGGTATGTTAAAAACTCAAACATTCATAAGGATCTCAATGTGCCATTAGTGAAATATATGATTACAAAATATGCAATAAAATATTTAAAAAGGCTTGAACAACACCCAAATCCACTAGCTCGAAATATTTTAAATCATGGCGGCCACACTCGCTTAAGAAGAAGAGACACTGCAGCACTTACCCAATTAGATGAGCGATAAACACCTATAAAAGTGAACATAACCCGTGATGAAGAAAATTTTGTCTGGCACTGGCAGGAGGTAAAATAACGTATTAGGTTAAGATTTGATTAATTATTGTTAGTTCATATTTAATATATGAAGATTCAATAAAAAAATAAAAAAAAAAAAAAAAAAAAAAAAAAATATAACAATAAAAAGAAATTAATTGTACTTTATATTTATACTGTGTACTTTTTTTTAACCTTTAATAATCAATGTACTTTAATTGCAACAAAAAAGTTGGGAACCCTAGTGTCAAGGCCTTTTAATTACTAACAAATAAAATAAAGAATAAGATGGCTGATTTTATCTTCATGAGGATAACTTACCTTTTCCTTCTTGAGATACTCTTAAATTAATCTACAGTTGGTTGTTAGTTTGGTTTGAATTCCTCAATCACTTTTCCCCCTTATAACAGCCACAAATTTTTTTTTTTCCACAAAATTAGTTCCTAGAAAAAAATTCAATGTTTTAAATAAAGAAATTTCCTGGCTAACTATATTTTATATTTTATTTATTTTTCTATAAATTACAAGTTGAGTCAAGCCTCACAGAGTTTTGCACTTGTGTTTTAAAAACAGGCAGTTATTGTACTCAAACAAAACAAACAAGTGAATAGTGCTGTCTGATTATTGTTTTTTTTTTTCGAAAAATCGTCCTGCCAATATAAAAAAAAACATCAAAACATGGCCCTAACTAATATCAATTAGTTGTTCTTTAGTTTTTCTAAAAAAAAACTTGTACAATAAGTATTTTAATTTTATGACTAATAAAACCCTGACTAAAATAACCTGAATCTATTTTGATTTCTAGATAAATCTAATCATGCGAAATAAAGTATTTCCGCGTACTTTATTTTTCTCATAAAGTATAGAGTACAATTACTCGAAATAACGTACAATACTTTATTATAAAGTACGGTTGGCAAGCCTAATAAAAACTGTAAATATATAAAAAAACGAGTAATATTGATAAAATAAATATGGTTGATTATTAATAAAAGATAATGCAAATTTTTAGATGTATATTTCTTTTTGTGTTTGTATGTGTAATGAAAAAACTTTTAGTCAGTTGTTTTGTTATAAAAACAAAATCTCGCTAATGTCAAAAAAGTATAATGTAAACGCACTAGATTTCGAAGAAGATTTTAAATCAAATCTACAAGATTTCGGGCTAATGTAAAAGTAGTATTATAATAAAGTATTGTACGTTATTTCGAGTAATTGTACTCTATACTTTATGAGAAAAATAAAGTCCGCGGAAATACTTTATTTCGCATGATTAGATTTATCTAGAATTCAAAATAGATTCAGGTTATATTAATCAGGGTTTTATTAGTCATAAAATTATAATACTTATTGTAAAATTTTTTTTTTTTTAGAAAAACTAAAGAACAACTAATTGATATTAGCCAGGGCCATTTTTTTATGTTTTTTTTTATATCGGCAGGACGATTTTTCGAAAAAAAAAATTATCAGACAGCACTTTTCACTTTTGTTTTGATTGAGTACAATAACTGCCTGTTTTTAAAACACAAGTGCAAAACTCTGTCAAATTACTGCCTGCTTTTAGATCGCGAGCACAAAAGTGACTCGTTTAACTAACATTTAAGACAAAACTTCAAGATTTCCATTCCTAAAGGGGGATCCCATACAAAATTATTAATACAGACTAGAAATATATTGAAGAAAACGTGCCATAACAGCCAAGGAGTCGCCTTAACAATTTCTCGAGACATACTTGTCCCTTATCACCACTTCTTAAGGCGGTTCCCATGCAAATATTGCGTTTTTGAAATTTTAAAATTAATTAAAATTTTTCGACTTTTGTGAATAAAATTAAAAGTTGTTAACAGGGGGTCTACTCTCATTCGCCTTGATATATTGTTTTGTTTGTTTTTTATATGTCTGGAAAAAATTAGAAGCATAACTGTTATTTTGTATAGATTTTTAGCAAACAAAAACTTCGAAATGTTGCTAAAAAATTATTTTTTTGCCAAAAAAAAAAGTTAAGTTTCTAAAACGACTGCGCATGTTAGAATAAAATTTAACGTTTAAAGGAAATTTTGTTGCGGATTTTGGTTTTTTTTTTTTTTGTAGTTTCAATAAACTGAACCGTTTTTGAACCGGTATTGGATTCAGCGTACCCGAATTAGGTTAAAGTGTTAGTTGTCCGGCTTGTTTTAAAAAAAGTGTCAAATACTAGCACAGTGCAATTGTTTGATAAAACTTGCGAAAAGCAATAAAAAAAAAAACGTTTTTAAATATAACAAGCAGACGGTTGGACCGAAAACAAATACCCCTCAAATGCAGGTTGCAAATCAGGTAAACACAAATGCAATTCAAGCCCCCCAGCCTAGTAATAACAGAACCTCTTACGCTAACGTCCTAAAATCAAACCATCAGCCAATGCAAGGTGCCTCGCCAAGTAATGATGAAACTCCGGTTTCTAATTTAAGTCGTTTAGAAAAAACCATGGAAACATTAGTGCAAACAGTAAATAATTTTACGAACACAATGGGTAATATGATGCAGGAAATGCTTAGAATGCAATCGATGTTATTGCAAGCTGTACTTAACAAACCATGAACTGTTTAAAAATTTGTTTTTGGAACGCAAACGGCATCCGCCAACATAAAAATGAATTAGAATACTTTCTTAAAAATAAACAAATTGATATCATGATGATTTCTGAAACTCATTTGACCTCAAGAAATACGTTTAAAATCAATGGTTATATACTATATGATACCAAGGACCCACGAGATAGAGCTTGTGGCGGTTCTGCCATTTTAATAAAAACCCGAGTCAAACACTACCTAATGTGTGATCATCGTGAAGATTATCTGCAAGCAACGACTATTTGCGTTGAGGAGCTAAATCGAAACATAGTAATTTCTTCTTTATACTCTCCACCTAGATTTTCCATATCAGAAGGCCAATATTATAAATATTATAAATCATTAGGACCGTGTTTCCTAGCCGCTGGCGATTATAACGCTAAACATACCTTCTGGGGGTCCCGACTTATAACACCAAAAGGTCGTGTTTTGCTTAACACAATCTCTAAAACGGGTTTAAATGTGGTCGCGAGCGGGCAACCAACATATTGGCCTACTGATCAGCAAAAAATTCCAGATGTTATCGACTTTGGCGTGGTTAAAAACATCCCCACAGAAACGATTCATGTTGAAGCTTCCCTGTTACTATATCGAACCCAAATAGAATTGTATTTCCGTCAGGTTACTTAGCGACGCCAGCCACACAAATAAATTGGTTAAAATATAAAAAATTTCTCAGTGCCCATTGCACAGAAAATATTCCGCTTAGTACACCGGAGAATGTGGATCTCTCTCTTGTTAACTTTGACAGTTATCTTAAACTAGCTGTTCAACACTCCAGCGTTACCCCCAAAAAAATTAAAAATAATAAAATATGTTCTTCAGATGTCGAGCGGCTCTTGACTGAAAAAAGAAGAGTTCGAAGAGAGTGGCAACTTTACATATCCCCGCAACTTAAGATTTTATTAAAAGAATGCACAAAAAGGCTAAGAAAGTTGCTACAGAATCAGAAAACGGCCTCTCTAGAAAAATATCTTAAGGAACTTGATGCAACTCCACAATCTGACTACTTATTATGGCGTGCAGCTAGAAATCTAAAAAGGCCAGTTATATCTAAGCCACCATTAAGAAACTTGAATGGTAGTTGGGCAAGAAATGATAATGAAAAAGGAAACCTTTTTGTAAATCATTTGAAAAACGTATTTACACCAAATATATCTCACAATATTGCGGTCGAGTTACCACCTGTTGATGCTAGAGCAGCTATTCCCTTCAGATTTGAGATAAGAGAAATCGAAAAGGCTATTTGTGACTTAAACACTAAGAAGGCACCTGGTATTGATAAAATCAGTAATAAAATGCCTTTGGAGCTACCTCGCATAGCAAAGAAAATTATTCTTTTTATTTTTAATGCTATTTTACCCCTTGAATACTATCCTGAAAAATGGAAGATTTAGAAGAAAACACAGCACAATCGAGCAGACTCATCGAATAGTAAATGTCATAAGAAAAGCATTTGAAGAAAAGAAATATTGCTCAGCACTCTTCTATGATGTTTCGCAAGCTTTTGACAAAGTCTGGCATGAAGGCTTATTACACAAATTGAAGCAAAATTTACCAGCAAACACACACAAGCTGCTAGAAAGCTACTTAGTCGGTCGTCAATTTATTATTAAAGAAGGAAATTTCTTAAGTTCACCTCAGCCCATTGCCGCTGGAGTCCCACAAGGCAGCATCCTGGGCCCCCTATTATACTTAATTTATACTTCGGACATGCCAACAAGCAACTACACACAAACTTCAACATTTGCAGACGATACAGCTTTTCTAAGCGTCCACGAAAATCGTTATGAAGCATCGCGTTACTTACAGCATCATATATTTCAACTAGAAATATGGTTAAGACAATGGAGGATAATGGTCAATGAGCAAAAATGTGTACATATAACATTCACTTTGCGCCGGGAGTCTTGCCCCCCTATTACAATCAATAATCAAATGATTCCTCAACATTCGCATGTTAAATATCTCGGTATACATCTGGATCGGCGATTAACGTGGAAATGCCATATAGAGGCAAAATTAACTCAAATGAAACTAAAAGCCATTCAAATTCATTGGCTTATTGGAAGAAATTCTGTCCTTAGTCTCGATTGCAAGCTTCTACTTTACAACTCTATCTTAAAGCCTATCTGGTGCTACGGTATTCAACTATGGGGCACTGCCTCGGCCTCTAATATCGACAAAATTCAAAGGCGCCAAAAATAAACTTCTTCGAATAATCACAGCCGCTCCCTGGTATGTTAAAAACTCAAACATTCATAAGGATCTCAATGTGCCATTAGTGAAATATATGATTACAAAATATGCAATAAAATATTTAAAAAGGCTTGAACAACACCCAAATCCACTAGCTCGAAATATTTTAAATCATGGCGGCCACACTCGCTTAAGAAGAAGAGACACTGCAGCACTTACCCAATTAGATGAGCGATAAACACCTATAAAAGTGAACATAACCCGTGATGAAGAAAATTTTGTCTGGCACTGGCAGGAGGTAAAATAACGTATTAGGTTAAGATTTGATTAATTATTGTTAGTTCATATTTAATATATGAAGATTCAATAAAAAAATAATGACAAAAAAAAAAAAAAAAAAAAAAATATAACAATAAAAATAAATTAATTGTACTTTATATTTATACTGTGTACTTTTTTTTAACCTTTAATAATCAATGTACTTTAATTGCAACAAAAAAGTTGGGAACCCTAGTGTCAAGGCCTTTTAATTACTAACAAATAAAATAAAGAATAAGATGGCTGATTTTATCTTCATGAGGATAACTTACCTTTTCCTTCTTGAGATACTCTTAAATTAATCTACAGTTGGTTGTTAGTTTGGTTTGAATTCCTCAATCACTTTTCCCCCTTATAACAGCCACAAATTTTTTTTTTCCACAAAATTAGTTCCTAGAAAAAAATTCAATGTTTTAAATAAAGAAATTTCCTGGCTAACTATATTTTATATTTTATTTATTTTTCTATAAATTACAAGTTGAGCCAAGCCTCACAGAGTTTTGCACTTGTGTTTTAAAAACAGGCAGTTATTGTACTCAAACAAAACAAACAAGTGAATAGTGCTGTCTGATTATTGTTTTTTTTTCGAAAAATCGTCCTGCCAATATAAAAAAAAACATCAAAACATGGCCCTAACTAATATCAATTAGTTGTTCTTTAGTTTTTCTAAAAAAAAACTTGTACAATAAGTATTTTAATTTTATGACTAATAAAACCCTGACTAAAATAACCTGAATCTATTTTGATTTCTAGATAAATCTAATCATGCGAAATAAAGTATTTCCGCGTACTTTATTTTTCTCATAAAGTATAGAGTACAATTACTCGAAATAACGTACAATACTTTATTATAAAGTACGGTTGGCAAGCCTAATAAAAACTGTAAATATATAAAAAAAACGAGTAATATTGATAAAATAAATATGGTTGATTATTAATAAAAGATAATGCAAATTTTTAGATGTATATTTCTTTTTGTGTTTGTATGTGTAATGAAAAAACTTTTAGTCAGTTGTTTTGTTATAAAAACAAAATCTCGCTAATGTCAAAAAAGTATAATGTAAACGCACTAGATTTCGAAGAAGATTTTAAATCAAATCTACAAGATTTCGGGCTAATGTAAAAGTAGTATTATAATAAAGTATTGTACGTTATTTCGAGTAATTGTACTCTATACTTTATGAGAAAAATAAAGTCCGCGGAAATACTTTATTTCGCATGATTAGATTTATCTAGAATTCAAAATAGATTCAGGTTATATTAATCAGGGTTTTATTAGTCATAAAATTATAATACTTATTGTAAAATTTTTTTTTTTTAGAAAAACTAAAGAACAACTAATTGATATTAGCCAGGGCCATTTTTTTATGTTTTTTTTTATATCGGCAGGACGATTTTTCGAAAAAAAAAATTATCAGACAGCACTTTTCACTTTTGTTTTGATTGAGTACAATAACTGCCTGTTTTTAAAACACAAGTGCAAAACTCTGTCAAATTACTGCCAGCTTTTAGATCGCGAGCACAAAAGTGACTCGTTTAACTAACATTTAAGACAAAACTTCAAGATTTCCATTCCTAAAGCCTGGTACTCTGTTCAACATTTCACGTGAAATGCTGTCAAAATGCATATGAAAAAAACTTGTGCGGAATGTCCATGAAATAATGTTGATGGAGTTGTACTCTGTTTATTTTGTGAAAAAGTACCGAAATGTTTCTGGCAACATTTTTTTTACAACTGCGAAATAATGTAAGCTGCCTTTATTTCACGTGGAATTTTAAGCAAAAGCAAAAAAGTATGAACTTAATATTTAAAAAAGAAATAAAAAATTAAAATAACACAATCGGTAACAGTTTTTTATTCGTATTTACTTTTTTTTATTCATTTTTTTATTAAAAAAAAATAATTTTAGTAAAATACATGTGGCGTTTGTTTACATACACGAAACAATGTAGCATACTTTGAAGGAATAAGAACGTCAAATTGTACAAACTCGCAAGATTGGTAACATTGATAAATGCCAAAATTTTCGTGTGGAATAATCAATGTTGCTTAACATTTTTCACAAATTTGAACAGAGTACTAGGCTTAAAGGGGGATCCCATACAAAATTATTAATACAGACTAGAAATATATTGAAGAAAACGTGCCATAACAGCCAAGGAGTCGCCTTAACAATTTCTCGAGACATACTTGTCCCTTATCACCACTTCTTAAGGCGGTTCCCATGCAAATATTGCGTTTTTGAAATTTTAAAATTAATTAAAATTTTTCGACTTTTGTGAATAAAATCAAAAGTTGTTAACAGGGGGTCTACTCTCATTCGCCTTGATATATTGTTTTGTTTGTTTTTTATATGTCTGGAAAAAATTAGAAGCATAACTGTTATTTTGTATAGATTTTTAGCAAACAAAAACTTCGAAATGTTGCTAAAAAATTATTTTTTTGCCAAAAAAAAAAAGTTAAGTTTCTAAAACGACTGCGCATGTTAGAATAAAATTTAACGTTTAAAGGAAATTTTGTTGCGGATTTTGGTTTTTTTTTTTTTTGTAGTTTCAATAAACTGAACCGTTTTTGAACCGGTATTGGATTCAGCGTACCCGAATTAGGTTAAAGTGTTAGTTGTCCGGCTTGTTTTAAAAAAAGTGTCAAATACTAGCACAGTGCAATTGTTTGATAAAACTTGTGAAAAGCAATAAAAAAAAAACGTTTTTAAATATAACAAGCAGACGGTTGGACCGAAAACAAATACCCCTCAAATGCAGGTTGCAAATCAGGTAAACACAAATGCAATTCAAGCCCCCCAGCCTAGTAATAACAGAACCTCTTACGCTAACGTCCTAAAATCAAACCATCAGCCAATGCAAGGTGCCTCGCCAAGTAATGATGAAACTCCGGTTTCTAATTTAAGTCGTTTAGAAAAAACCATGGAAACATTAGTGCAAACAGTAAATAATTTTACGAACACAATGGGTAATATGATGCAGGAAATGCTTAGAATGCAATCGATGTTATTGCAAGCTGTACTTAACAAACCATGAACTGTTTAAAAATTTGTTTTTGGAACGCAAACGGCATCCGCCAACATAAAAATGAATTAGAATACTTTCTTAAAAATAAACAAATTGATATCATGATGATTTCTGAAACTCATTTGACCTCAAGAAATACGTTTAAAATCAATGGTTATATACTATATGATACCAAGGACCCACGAGATAGAGCTTGTGGCGGTTCTGCCATTTTAATAAAAACCCGAGTCAAACACTACCTAATGTGTGATCATCGTGAAGATTATCTGCAAGCAACGACTATTTGCGTTGAGGAGCTAAATCGAAACATAGTAATTTCTTCTTTATACTCTCCACCTAGATTTTCCATATCAGAAGGCCAATATTATAAATATTATAAATCATTAGGACCGTGTTTCCTAGCCGCTGGCGATTATAACGCTAAACATACCTTCTGGGGGTCACGACTTATAACACCAAAAGGTCGTGTTTTGCTTAACACAATCTCTAAAACGGGTTTAAATGTGGTCGCGAGCGGGCAACCAACATATTGGCCTACTGATCAGCAAAAAATTCCAGATGTTATCGACTTTGGCGTGGTTAAAAACATCCCCACAGAAACGATTCATGTTGAAGCTTCCCTGTTACTATATCGAACCCAAATAGAATTGTATTTCCGTCAGGTTACTTAGCGACGCCAGCCACACAAATAAATTGGTTAAAATATAAAAAATTTCTCAGTGCCCATTGCATAGAAAATATTCCGCTTAGTACACCGGAGAATGTGGATCTCTCTCTTGTTAACTTTGACAGTTATCTTAAACTAGCTGTTCAACACTCCAGCGTTACCCCCAAAAAAATTAAAAATAATAAAATATGTTCTTCAGATGTCGAGCGGCTCTTGACTGAAAAAAGAAGAGTTCGAAGAGAGTGGCAACTTTACATATCCCCGCAACTTAAGATTTTATTAAAAGAATGCACAAAAAGGCTAAGAAAGTTGCTACAGAATCAGAAAACGGCCTCTCTAGAAAAATATCTTAAGGAACTTGATGCAACTCCACAATCTGACTACTTATTATGGCGTGCAGCTAGAAATCTAAAAAGGCCAGTTATATCTAAGCCACCATTAAGAAACTTGAATGGTAGTTGGGCAAGAAATGATAATGAAAAAGGAAACCTTTTTGTAAATCATTTGAAAAACGTATTTACACCAAATATATCTCACAATATTGCGGTCGAGTTACCACCTGTTGATGCTAGAGCAGCTATTCCCTTCAGATTTGAGATAAGAGAAATCGAAAAGGCTATTTGTGACTTAAACACTAAGAAGGCACCTGGTATTGATAAAATCAGTAATAAAATGCCTTTGGAGCTACCTCGCATAGCAAAGAAAATTATTCTTTTTATTTTTAATGCTATTTTACCCCTTGAATACTATCCTGAAAAATGGAAGATTTAGAAGAAAACACAGCACAATCGAGCAGACTCATCGAATAGTAAATGTCATAAGAAAAGCATTTGAAGAAAAGAAATATTGCTCAGCACTCTTCTATGATGTTTCGCAAGCTTTTGACAAAGTCTGGCATGAAGGCTTATTACACAAATTGAAGCAAAATTTACCAGCAAACACACACAAGCTGCTAGAAAGCTACTTAGTCGGTCGTCAATTTATTATTAAAGAAGGAAATTTCTTAAGTTCACCTCAGCCCATTGCCGCTGGAGTCCCACAAGGCAGCATCCTGGGCCCCCTATTATACTTAATTTATACTTCGGACATGCCAACAAGCAACTACACACAAACTTCAACATTTGCAGACGATACAGCTTTTCTAAGCGTCCACGAAAATCGTTATGAAGCATCGCGTTACTTACAGCATCATATATTTCAACTAGAAATATGGTTAAGACAATGGAGGATAATGGTCAATGAGCAAAAATGTGTACATATAACATTCACTTTGCGCCGGGAGTCTTGCCCCCCTATTACAATCAATAATCAAATGATTCCTCAACATTCGCATGTTAAATATCTCGGTATACATCTGGATCGGCGATTAACGTGGAAATGCCATATAGAGGCAAAATTAACTCAAATGAAACTAAAAGCCATTCAAATTCATTGGCTTATTGGAAGAAATTCTGTCCTTAGTCTCGATTGCAAGCTTCTACTTTACAACTCTATCTTAAAGCCTATCTGGTGCTACGGTATTCAACTATGGGGCACTGCCTCGGCCTCTAATATCGACAAAATTAAAAGGCGCCAAAAATAAACTTCTTCGAATAATCACAGCCGCTCCCTGGTATGTTAAAAACTCAAACATTCATAAGGATCTCAATGTGCCATTAGTGAAATATATGATTACAAAATATGCAATAAAATATTTAAAAAGGCTTGAACAACACCCAAATCCACTAGCTCGAAATATTTTAAATCATGGCGGCCACACTCGCTTAAGAAGAAGAGACACTGCAGCACTTACCCAATTAGATGAGCGATAAACACCTATAAAAGTGAACATAACCCGTGATGAAGAAAATTTTGTCTGGCACTGGCAGGAGGTAAAATAACGTATTAGGTTAAGATTTGATTAATTATTGTTAGTTCATATTTAATATATGAAGATTCAATAAAAAAATAATGACAAAAAAAAAAAAAAAAAAAAATATAACAATAAAAAGAAATTAATTGTACTTTATATTTATACTGTGTACTTTTTTTTAACCTTTAATAATCAATGTACTTTAATTGCAACAAAAAAGTTGGGAACCCTAGTGTCAAGGCCTTTTAATTACTAACAAATAAAATAAAGAATAAGATGGCTGATTTTATCTTCATGAGGATAACTTACCTTTTCCTTCTTGAGATACTCTTAAATTAATCTACAGTTGGTTGTTAGTTTGGTTTGAATTCCTCAATCACTTTTCCCCCTTATAACAGCCACAAATTTTTTTTTTCCACAAAATTAGTTCCTAGAAAAAAATTCAATGTTTTAAATAAAGAAATTTCCTGGCTAACTATATTTTATATTTTATTTATTTTTCTATAAATTACAAGTTGAGTCAAGCCTCACAGAGTTTTGCACTTGTGTTTTAAAAACAGGCAGTTATTGTACTCAAACAAAACAAACAAGTGAATAGTGCTGTCTGATTATTGTTTTTTTTTCGAAAAATCGTCCTGCCAATATAAAAAAAAACATCAAAACATGGCCCTAACTAATATCAATTAGTTGTTCTTTAGTTTTTCTAAAAAAAAACTTGTACAATAAGTATTTTAATTTTATGACTAATAAAACCCTGACTAAAATAACCTGAATCTATTTTGAATTCTAGATAAATCTAATCATGCGAAATAAAGTATTTCCGCGGACTTTATTTTTCTCATAAAGTATAGAGTACAATTACTCGAAATAACGTACAATACTTTATTATAAAGTACGGTTGGCAAGCCTAGTTATGATATAAAGAATAAAAATCCATAAAAAAAACTCAATTTTGAAATTTTTGCAGATAGGTTATTAGGTCTTTAAGATGACGATTTATATAATATTAGTCATCAAATTCTTTTATTATAGAAATCTTTTTAAAAAAACGACTTTTAAAATTTTGCGTTTTACATTTTTGATTTCCAGAAAACCCCTGTATGATTTCGAAAAAATAAATAAATAAATTTGTACATAGTTCGTACATACATAGTTGTATAATAAAATATTTTTCAGTCATATATTAAAATAAAAAAGGAGTAAAAAATTGTTTACAAAATAATATTATATATATGGCCATTTCCACCGATAGGTCCACCGCAACAAAAAAAATATAAGTTCTTGAAAAGACTTTGTTTAAATGCCTTGTTTTTTTTTGCAATTTTCTTGAAAACGAAACAATTTATCAAAATGAACAATAGCGCCAATTATAGGGCTAATTAAGAGCTATAACTTAAATCTATTGTCAAAATAAAAATACGTTTTATTTTGACTTTTTTTAACTTTAAAAGTGTACTATGGTCAAGTTCGACATGATAGAAATGAAAATATATTTCTGTTCAATTAATTTTTGTTGCTTGCATGCCATTTTTAAGAAAATTATTATTAAGAAAGGGCTATTTCTTTTAAATTAATTTTTTTTATATTGGAGTGTAAAAACATTATTGCATTTATGGAGTCATCATTAAACGCAATAATACACCTTTTTTCTGCAATAAGATTTCGTGCTGAGGAGAATACCGTTCAGAAGCCGCACTACATGCAAAGTTTGATAAATTCATATGTTTTCTAAAAAAACATAGCGATCAAATGTTCATACTTCGACATTTCATTTTCTATTGGGTCAAAAATATATCGTTTTGCGGAGCTTTTACATAATCAAAATAAAATTCTCCCATTGAGCGTTCTGCAGGAACTTCATTTTGGTTTTCTGATTAAGGTAATTCTTAAAGTCTTTTATCTCTGTCTTCTCATCTTCGCTAAATTTAAATAACCTATTTGCTGGAGGAAAAAGGAAAACTGCAATTTTGTGATATATAGTTAAATTTTGTAATGCGATGGAACCTAAATATGCACTTAATTTTTCTTTTAAAAGTTTAGTTATTTCCAAATCGGAGCTATTAGAAATGCATTTTTTTTTTGTAAATGGTGTACTATCGTATAAACCAGGTGAATAGTTACATAATTTTCTCCTTCTAATTTTGTAAAAGCTTCATCAAACGGTTTTAAAACTTTGATAAATGCTGTTATGTGACTTAAATTGATGTTATGCATTCTATTTAGTTCATTTTATTCCTGCAATATTTGAATTAAGTTAGGCTAATTTGCTTCAACTGAAACAAACAATCTATAGATGAAATTCCACCGATTGCGTGAATAACTCTTTAAGTATTAAGGTTTGAATTAAGGCCCGATACTTTGAAATATTTAACTAATTTAGTACACATTCGGCTTAATTCCGCAACAATAGATATACCTAGCATTGACTTTTGTACTGTTTTATGTAGCAAATGATCAATAAAATATATATCGCTCATTTGCTGCAAGACCGGCATTGCTCAAAAAATGAAATTTTGGAGTTAGAGATGCAGAATTGTTCGCTTTTTTTCTTTATATTGTGTATTAAATTCATCTTTATATCTTTTATACTTTCCCAGTTTGAAAAGAATGTGTCTTCTTTTTTTTTAAGTAGTTAGAACAAATCAAAAACGTTAAATGCGTTTACCCGAAATGGATTTTTTTGAGTTATGCCGGTCTTGCAGCAAATGAGCGATATGGTTATTTGCTCGAAATCCCGCAATTATATTCGACCCTCGATCGATAACAATTATGGCTTTGTTGTCTAAGTTAAAGTCAAATTCCTTTAAAATTGTACAAACTTTTGTTTGATTTTATCGCCTGTAAATTAATAAGTAGTTATTTATGTATGTAAGATGTGTTAAGCGAGGGGGACCATGATGGCTTTTTTGCTCAATTGAATGGGAGATAAAGCCTTTTTTTGCTTGTTCATTTGAATGGGAGATAAAGGCATCATGGCCTTAGCTCACATTAGCAATATTAGGAAATGGCTTTATCTCTCATATCAGTTCCGGAGACACTAAAGTTGAGTATTGAAATCTGGCTTCGCATACTAAAGTTTTTCTGCGTGCGTCACAAGAATAAAAAAATGTTTTTTAATGATAACTAAAGATTTTCCCATTTACAGAATGTTTACACCATGCATAACAATATTCTGAAAAAATATGGCTTTCGCAAAATCTTAAATATGACCTTCCCTCTCAATGATTGGGCAATAAGGCCATTATGGCCTTATCTCACATGGTTTTAATAAATACACAAGCAAACAAACAAAATTAAAATTGAATTGCTGAAAGCTTTTGCTTGGAAAATGATATTAGCTCCACACCATCCATCCAGGGGTTCAGGTATTCTGCCAATTGTTTTGACCAGGACTTATACGACGGACAACTAAACGGACGAAACATAGAAAATATATATATAATATTAGTTTTGTAAATAGGGGAAACAAATTTTATTTTTTTACCTTCCGACTCAGTCCCTGGTGGCGTATTTGCCCAGGTGCGCGTAAAATTTTGTGTTTAAGCTCAAGCCTGTTAGTCGTTGTAGGTTATTTGCCCAGGAGGTAATGTTGTTTTCCTTATCATAGAAGAGAATAGAGAAATTATAAACTGATATATGTATTGATGATTTTAAAACAATAGTTAGTTACACGTTACGGACCGACGGCAGTTCCTGTCATATAACTACTTCTGGGAAATAAAATAAAACATTAACTTTAGTTTTTCTTATTTGCAAATAATTTTTTTTTTTTTTTAAATTTAAAGTTTTTTTTATATTTACAAAATTTATCATTGGTTTCAAGTAAAACCCCAACTTTTGATAACCTTTTATATTTCTTTTTTGTAAATCATTTTATTTTCAAATTTTGGTAAATGATGGAATATATCTTAAATAGTTTTTTTATACAGAAGTTGTATCAAAATAACACAGCTTCATTTTAGTTCAAAAATATTTAGCGCTTGGGAGGGTATAAACCGAGCTTTTGAAAGACATGACTAGAATTTGCGTGGTATAAAAAAAACTATTAAAGACAGACATGTAGCCCTTACAGAGCCATGGACACCGATATACAAAATGTTATGATCGGACTAAAAATGGCGACATAGTGAACAAACAACTAAAAGGGCGGTTTTTCTAGGCGTGGCAAAAAAATAATTTTTGGAATTGTTTTTACATTATCTTTAATCCTAGGGCGGGACTGAAAAAAAAAATTTTTTTTCGAACCACTCTAGTGTACACAATAGGAAGGTGATGGTAAGGTAAAGCTTCGTACAGACGATGGTCAGATCTTACAATGTTGTCATTTTTCTGGCAATGATACCATTGTCAGATGCATTAATTTTACACATCTTCCAAATGAAAATGAGCTTACAATGTCCACACATTTGCAAGACATTTTCAGGCAATTTTTATGACAACATTGTAAGATCTGACCATCGTCTGTACGAAGCTTAAACGTTAGATTTTGGGATGATCATGGATTTCATGTGGGAGGGCGGAAGTTGGCATAACACCTGACAATATAGCTCCTAGTGAAAATAGGTGAGTACTTGGTGCAAAATGTTTTAGTAAAATAGTTTCGTTACCTGTTCACTTCGGGTTCCTTTTATTTTCTTTTTGTTTTTATTTTGTTCCAAATTGGCTGGCATGATTGGTTCGCAAAAACCACCCCAATACGGCGAGCCCTAGCCGGACTTACGCCAGCGCCGCCAACAATCTGGCCACGTCAAACCTTATGGTTTTTTATGCGTTTCAATTTCTTTGAAACACTAGCTGCTACATCTTCAATATTCCCTGCTTTATGTACTAAATCGTCAAAGAAAGATAAGATTTTTAAGATAATCGTCTTTCCTAATGTCGGACGTAAAGCCAAATCCATTGTTTTTGACGGAGGCTATTTCTGCTTTAACTAAACATGTGTACATGAATATATAAATACATACATATCAAGGCGAATTCAAAACGAAAACGTTTACAACACTGTAAAACATTTTAACGTTGTGTCAAAAATTCAAACAAATATTTTATTTTGTTTTTAATTTTAAATTGTGTGTTTTGAAATCTAATAACTTAAAAAAGTTATAAATTTGATCATTTTAAGCGAAAATTATAGAATTTAGTAAAGATTCTCCAGAACCACCAGTACGATATACCATTTTGACACAAGGTTAGTTATCAGCTGTTGTTTACGTAGCAAGATAAGTTCACCTGGTGTAAATTCGCCTTGATACATATGTATCTTAATATATTTTATAAATTATATAAAAAAAACTTTAATTAACAAAAAAACAGGTATTAAAAAAAATTTATCGCATACATATTCTTGTGGGCAAAATTAAAAATTAATTTATAAAAATAAATGGAAGAGATCCCGTAAAAATCATTGGCATCGAGTTATAGAGTAACTTACATAAATAAGTTATTGATCAATTCAGTAGAGATTCAACACCGTGGTGTCCTTTTTGGAACATTCTCCAATCTTAAGGCCCAAATACATTGATCAAAATACTCATCAAGCATTGTGGTAGTATTAGTGGAAATGTGTTTGTATGTGTCACACCGACGATGCTGGATGGAAAATCAAAAAATTTAGATATGACGGCGAATGTTACGTCAAGCACACGTACACGATGAATTCGCCGGCTGGACAAGCATTTGACAAGTGTATTTGGGCCTTTATGTTTTAATTCTTATATTTCTTACATTAACTTTTTTTTCTTAACTCTGCTCTTCTTCGATTACTTGTATTTCATTCTGGTATCAGCTCTTGATGAGTGCGGATGTGTATTTAGTGAGAAAAAAACAAAAAGCCGACCCAAGCTATATTATTTTTAATAGGCGCGGGGAATATTATTATTTGTAATAGTCACGGAAAATAGCATTACAGTACTTTTCGCTTATAGTCCATTCCGCTTAAAAGCCAAAAACGGATTAAAGCCAAAACTGTCATGTTCACTTGCACATTTTTTCGAATTTCATACAAATTATTTGTTCCAAGATCCATTTCGCTTGTAGTCCATTTTCGTTTAAAAGACACATTTTCTTAGCACGCATTTATAATTCTTTATGCAAAAATGGTCGCTTATAGTCCACTCTGTTTTTTATATTTTTTAATCAACAGGCAACATGTTTTTATTTACCTTTCTCGCAACTATTATTTTAACAATTTATTTCAATTAAATCAATATTTGGTTATGATTTAAATAAACTTTTCTTTTGTTTAAAAATAATGGCTTAATTGAAGAAAATAATATTTATATAGTCCAAAATGTGGATTATAATAGATTGCACTTATTATCCATAAAATGGCTTAAAAAAAATTGGTTATAGTCCAAATTATCTTACAGTCCACAAAAGTTGTGCAACTAGAGTTGTGGCCTTTTAGGGGAAAATACTGTATTTATTATAGGCACGGAAAAAAATCAACAAAAAGGGGCTCTAGCAATTAACAAGCCTAAGATGCTAGTGCTCTTACAATTCAACTGTATAATAATTTTATTATTATATAGTTATAATAAATAAATAAATAATAAATAATAATAATACAGTTCAGAGCACGAAATCGTTTGATTAGAAAAATACATCGAAGAACCTTCTACATCCCGTTTGGCATTAATAAACACTGGAGCTGTGCCAAAAAAATACAAAAGTGCAAACAGGTATGGATAGATATATCACTATAACCAAAAGAAATGCTACTCCTAGGTCCACGCAACAGGATCGCATGCCTAAACAATATAAAAGCTCTAACGCAGGCTCCTTGCCAACAAGCCAAAATAGATTTGCTGTACTCTCCATTCCTGACGACGAAGAAGCAGAATCAGCTAATGTAGCAGTAACTAAAGAAGCCAAACCTCCACCTATTTATCTGCGAGAGCAAACATCTAATACTATAGTAAACATGTTGTCCGAACTTGCAGGCAAAAATAATTTGTATGTCGTTTCAATACGACATGGGCACATCCAAGAGACCAAGCCAAACCCATACTGAAATGAACTTTCGTAGCATCTAAAAATACCTCGATGCAGCAAAGAAAAGTTACTATACTTATCAACTTAAAAGCAGGGCTGTGAATTATTTCTAATCAAACAGCACCGTGCCCTTAATCAAAAAGCGCTAAATAACAGTGGTCGATTTTAGGACCGCTAGTTTTTTCTGTATGTGTTAATGATTTCCCAGTTGGCAAAATGGTCCTAGACGCAAATGTCGTCTACGATGTCCTCAGGACAATTTAGAATTGGTCGCTTATACAGTAGTTTTGACTTATCTGCCTTTTGTTTACGTGCACTTTTGACTTAACTGCACAAAATTGATAATTTTTGGAATTATTCTTTATAATTCTAAACCAATTCCTTTTTTAAGTGCACTTTCTATACCTGCACATTTAAGATAAATGCACAGAGAAAACAGATTCGTGATCACAACCGAATTTGGCGCCAATCGAATTTCGTCGGTTGCATGTACTATAACACAATTCGGTTACAATTACTGAAAATTTCGTTGCTTAGCATAATATTTTTGATAGCAACATTTGAATTTTAGTACACTTTCAGTTATAACAACAGAAATTGTTAGTTGTTAGTATGGTTTTTAGAAAACAAAAATATGCTTTCACCCGAATATGTGATGCAGCTGAATAAACACATAATTGGTGTTCATAACAAAAGATTTGATTGTCTTTATCAATACATTTTTTTAACCGGTTACATAAACCATTTTCCCGATTTATTAGATAGAAAATCAAAATAATTCCATTAAACTCCATTTTTTTTGTTAGTATATTTTTATGTATAGTTTACAAATTATTTAATTTTATACAAACACATACTTGCAGCTTTCCACATCATCCAACGGATTTCCAAAGGTGTACAGCTTATCCCTTAATACACCAACAAAAATAATCTTTGGCTTCAACTCAATGCAATTTCTGTCATCAATGTCGTTTTGTTCTAGTGTCTGTAGTAAAACAGAATAATTAACATGTGGTTTTTGCAATACGAACAGTGATTGAAGCTGTAAATTAATATGAAAATCACTAAAAAAAACTTAGCGATTTTCATAAAATGTACTTATAGCATATTTGTTTGACCAATGTACACGCGGAGCAAAATATAAACAATATGTACATGTACATATGTATTTATGTCTAAGATATTGCCCAGATAGGATGTTTGTTAGACGATTGTCTAACTCCTCAAAGAATCTTCTGATGATTATCTGATGAGTAACAATAATAAAAACATCAAAATTTTTAGTTTATTAGTTTTTTATACATTTTCTGACACGCTTGTCTTTTAATCATGGAATGAACCTTTTGCGGCT
Organism: Pollenia angustigena; assembly: GCA_930367215.1. NCBI lineage: Eukaryota > Metazoa > Arthropoda > Insecta > Diptera > Polleniidae > Pollenia > Pollenia angustigena. Next base: position 35,830,289 of record OV884059.1, read on the forward strand.
CTCCTTATGAGTCATATAACAATTACTGAGCCACCTAAATAAGAGCGCTTTTAAAACATGAGAATTCACTTGTTAACACAATTTTATTTAAACAAGCCGACGCACAGTGGGATTTTTTGTGCAATAAGTCATTTTTTCGACACATAAAATTTAAAAATGTAATGATGCAGTTTTGTAGAAAATTGATTCAGTATGAAGAATCCATAAACAGTATTCCAAAAAACGTTTATTTGTCTTTGAAATAATGAAGTAAAGTCACATGTAAATTTTGGTCCAAAATATTGAAAACTGTTTACGCACTTCTAAAGTGTTTGTACGTAAGATAATTTTATTGCTCTGATTTAAATAGTGATTTTCTTCAAATATAGCCTTTTCTGCGTATTTAAAAAAAAAGTTATAAAATTCGCTCATATGGTTTAAAAGATATGATAGAATAAAATTTGTTCTATAATGTGCCGTGATTACAAACTTCCTTGGAAAAAAAAGGTTGCTCGGTCGTGCTCGGTGCTCTCGCTATAATAAAATGAAAGGTAAGACTCCATACTATCATTTAAAAAAAAAAAAAAAATTTAAATAATTAATAATAATTCCGATTTCATTAAATTTTTAATTTTAAAAAATTACAAAAATATATTGCATAATTTTAGGCACGTGCGTTATAATGACATTAAGTTACAACAATAACATATTGTTACGTTTTTCCTTTAATAAACGCGTTCGGTTTACTCCCTTTATAATAAACCGTTGAGTTCTTTTAATTGCAAAATAAATACACACACTTATTCAACTTTACAAACTTTATTGAAATTAATTATTTTGTTCACAATTGTTAGTTACGAACAGAACCGTTTTCCAAAACAGACTAAACTAATTTTACATGAGTCACCCCTTTTTATATTTCATAATTATTTCTAGATTTTTCCTGAACCTTCCCGTAAAAACTATTTATTATGTTCTATAACCATTTCTAGAAATTACTGGGAAATTTATATAGGAATTATTTTTAAAATAACAGTTGTGTTGAAAATTATACATGACAATTTTAAGTAACATAAAGCTATAACTTACAAGATAACTTATAACTATAAATAATTCTTAGATAATTTGACTTTCGTTACACTGCCCTCCACTTAAGCCTGTTCGTCCCGAATAGGCTCAGATTCTCCTTTTCCACAATTGGCTAGTCGTTCTAGATGCACCACTTTCATTTTTGATCTTAGGCTCTTATATTTCTGGATCCGATACACCACGTCATTCAATTTCTTTATTACTTTATATGGGCCATCCCAATGAGTCTGCAGCTTTGGAGAAAGTCCTTTCTTCCGTTGCGGATTAAAAAGTAAAACCAGCTGGCCTTCTTTGAAGCCTTCCGAATTCGCCACTCCATTGTTTCTGGCTTTCATCTGGTCATTTGATGAATTAACACGCCTTCGTCTTAACTCGTTTTTCTGCTCTTGTGTAGAGTCATTATTATTCGCTGGTACGGATAGTTCACCAAAGTTGTACTGCTGGACCGGATTTCTACTTTCTCCAATTAGACCACTGTCTGCAACGCACTGTGGGCATGTAATTACGCAATCAATCACGGCTTGCTTGCAACCGATCCAATAGTAGCTTGCTTTTAACTTCTTTATGGTTTTCGTAACGCTTAGATGCCCACCACCAGTACCTTCGTGGAATTTCTTCACAACTTCACATACTTTAGAAGTCGGTACTACAATAAGGTTTTTAACAGTTTTGCCATCAGTACTTTCCCATGTACGGTATAGGCAACCATTTATCATCCGCAGACTACTCCACTGCGCCCAATACGCTTTCATTAGTGGACCGTTCAATTTAATTTCTTCACGAGTCGGCCTTTCACCTTCTTTTTTAGCCATCATAATTTGCGCTAATAAGGGGTCAATTTTCTGCGCCGTTGACCAGTCTTCGCTGGGTTCCACATCTAATAAGCGAATCTCATTTATGCGTTTCTTGTTTTTAAACTCTATACCGTGCTTGCTTTTATGTTTACTGGGCCGTATCGAATATGTGCTCGCTTTCCCACGTTTTTCATCGTTTCTTTGGGAGGACAATTTCTTATGATCACTAGTGACTAGCTGTCTTACAAGGGCTTCACTTCCATTCCCAACGTTAAGGGGTACTTCTAGACCATACCAATTCATAATTTGTCGTCCCATGTCTAGACTAATGCCTTGACGAATCATAAAATCTGCTCCAATTATGACCTCGTCCATAATTTCAGCCACAATAAACTCATCAAAAACTATCATATCGGCCATTCTTATTTCCACTCTTGCTTTGCCATAGACAATAACAGGCTCTCCCGTAGCTGTTCGCAAGTTTACACCACTTAGCGGCTCGACAGCTCCCTTTATCAAATCAGCTCTTATAATGGAATGTCCTGCACCAGTGTCGATAGTCAAAATGCGGATTTCACCATTTATGTAACCACAGGTCGTAATATTTCTGTTACTCGTTTTCACTACTAAATTGATCGTAAGATCTTCAGTTTCCTCTGCACTGCTAGCTCTTCTCAGCTTTAGCGGTGGCTCCCGTGATGATTGTTGACTTGCTCTTCGTTTGTTCCTTTGCGGCGAAGCAGATCTCGATCGTTGTTTGGGTGCTTTGCAGTTTCGCTGAATGTGGCCAATCTTACCACAATTATAGCATTTTGCCTTGTTTTTACCTTGTTTCTCGCTCAAAGCTCGCAAAACTGCCTCCTTCATGCTTCTCATTTCCTTTAAAATATCTCTTCCTTCTTCAGCAGCAAAATCAAGTTTCCGCACCATATACGTTTGCGGCTTTGAAATTATCCTTGCGGTTTCTTGTGCTAGGGCAAATGATACCGTTTCTGCAAATGATGGCTTCTGTGATGCACATACCGCTAGTTTTACATCAGCATCCCGTATACCGTTTACAAATGCCTCGGTCTTAAAATGATCTAGCAATGGATGACTTTCACCTGGATAAGTAAGCTGTACCAAGCGCTCAATCTCTAATGCAAAATCCTGTAGCGTCTCGTTTGGCTTTTGTACTCTACCCCGTAATTCCATTCTGAATATTTCTTTTCTATGTTCACCACCATACTTGCGTTGCAGTGCTACCATAATGTCATCATAATTATTTCTGCAACTTACTGGTACACTTTCTAGAATTTCAGCCGCAGTTCCTTTTAAAGCCAGAATCAGCTCTATGGCTTTTTCTTCATTGTTCCAAGCATTTTTATTGGCGACTGTGTCAAACTGGAACTTAAACACATTCAATGGTGAGCTGCCGTCAAAACTTGGAGCTCTTATTCTATTCGAGACTTCTGGAAAAACTCGCACCACTCCCTCCTGGCACTGAAGACTATTTACTTTTTCTTCCAAATGATGTAGTTTTCCATCAAAAACAGTGACTTGTGTTTTAACATCAAACAGCTTCTGGTTGAATTCTATCTCCATATCGTCTACTCTTTCATTTATAGCAGTAGAAATCTCTTGAAGCTTCTCAAGTTTTTCATTTGTCAATCTGGAATTTTGTTGAATTTCGGCTAAAATGGTGTTTGAGTTTTCTTCCATTTTTCTAGAATTTTCTTCCATTCTTCTAGAACTTTCTTCCATTTTTCTAGAGGTTACAGCCGAATTTTCTTTTACCATTTCCTCCATTTTTCTAGAATTTTCTTCCATTTTTCTAGAGGTTACAGCCGAATTTTCTTTTACCATTTCCTCCATTTTTCTAGAATTTTCTTCCATTTTTCTAGAATTTTCTTCCATTTTTCTAGAAGTTTCTGCCGACATTTTTTTATATTTTCTCCATCATAGCAGCAAACATTGTACCAAAATCCATGTTGCTTGTTACTGCACGGGTAGCAACTTCTATTTCTTCTTTTTCTTCAAATTCATAAGTTGCGATGTCAATATTGCGTCGCTTAAATTCATCGATTAATCTTTTCTGCAGCTCAGCTTTATTTCCTGCAGTAGGCAGATCCAACTTGCCCAACTCTTTCTTGAGCTGTTCAACTTTTAGCTCCTCGAATTTCATTGTTGTTTGTATAGTTTTTTTTTTTTTTTATTTTCTATCCTTTTTTTTATTTGTTTATTTTTTTTTATTGCAATTTCACTTCTGACACCAATTGTTACGTTTTTCCTTTAATAAACGCGTTCGGTTTACTCCCTTTATAATAAACCGTTGAGTTCTTTTAATTGCAAAATAAATACACACACTTATTCAACTTTACAAACTTTATTGAAATTAATTATTTTGTTCACAATTGTTAGTTACGAACAGAACCGTTTTCCAAAACAGACTAAACTAATTTTACATGAGTCACCCCTTTTTATATTTCATAATTATTTCTAGATTTTTCCTGAACCTTCCCGTAAAAACTATTTATTATGTTCTATGACCATTTCTAGAAATTACTGGGAAATTTATATAGGAATTATTTTTAAAATAACAGTTGTGTTGAAAATTATACATGACAATTTTAAGTAACATAAAGCTATAACTTACAAGATAACTTATAACTATAAATAATTCTTAGGGCACTGCTACACGTTCAATAAATATCGTGATATTTCTAGTATCACGATATTTATTGAACGTGTAGCATGCAATACTGATGGATCGCGATCCATATCGCAGAATGGCCTAAAATATGAAATCCAGATCGCGGATCTTGGATCGCGTGATAAATATTGAACGTGTAGCATTTTCATGATATTTAATAATATTAATAAAAATTAATACGTCAGTAAAAAGTGTTAAATAAAAGAAATAAAATACGCAGTGGAAAAAATTAAACAAATAAAAAGTAAAACAATTGACACAATTTGTTAAAAGTTTATTGAAATAAATGGTAATGGCAGAAGACAGTGAAATCGAGCAAAATAGCTAAACAGGCTTTCTTTTGGTTTTCTCGCGACATTGATAAACGACCCGCACAGCACAAAAATAACATAAATACTGACGCGATAAATATTGAACATGTAGCATACGCTCGTGATCCATCAATATTTTAAAATGGATCGTGATCCAAATATCACGATATTTATTGAACGTGTAGCAGTGCCCTTAGATAATTTAACTTTCGTAACAATATTTAGAATAGATTAAAAACAAAACCATATGATTTAACAACAATAAAAGTAAAACAATTTGTGAAAATATCGAAGTGGAAAAGATATTATTAAAATGAGTTTATTTTCTGTGTTATATAGTGAACTGAGTTACGAACTCATTAATTGCAATGCAAGTTTGGAATTAATAACCGATTTCATTACATCAAAAAATGCAATGCTTCAGGGTGAAGAAATCGGTATAGTGAAAAGAGCAATTCAAAAGATGTTTCTTGGTCATTTCAAAAAACGGTGGCAAGAATCGTATAAACTAAAATCCCATTTTTTTTTAAAAAATGAAGGTTGGTTAAAAAGTACGTTTAAAGAGTTATACAAATTTATATGTGTAAATGATTTTTCCTATTGTGTTTTTAGATGTATTTGAAGTATCACTTAGTAGCGAGCCTAGTTGTTCAACTAAACTAGGAAGGCCAGCAAAAGATTTCGAAGATTGTCATGTTCGCACAAAGAGGTTCAAGGCAGCTGAATTAGCTTCAAAATATTCACAAGAACATTTGAATATGGCAAGTAAAGTGATGGGTGGAAATATACCAACTCGGTGTTATATTCGTTCGCCGGCTGTACTAGCAATGATGATGGATGCAGAGCTTACAAAGAGTCAGTATGAAGCCATCAAAAGTTTTCTCAAAAATGAAGGATACGATATTTTGCCACCATATGCAAACGTAAGAGAAGAAAAAAGGCATTGCTATCCAGATGAAATTGAAATATCTGAAAAAGCTGCGTCTGTTTCCTTGCAAAGTTTAATGGATCATACGTTAAGCCGATTATTTCAAACTTTTCCGGATGAAGAATTAAATGGTATGACGGATAAATTAGAGTTTACATGTAAGTGGGGTTGCGATGGTTCCTCTGGACATGTTGAGTATAATCAGAGTTTAGCAGCTGATGTAAGCGATAAAACTTTGTTACTGGCATGTATGGTTCCGTTAAGTCTACAGACAATTTCTCAAGACGAATGTTGGCGAAATAAAAGTCCGTCATCAACAAGATTCTGCCGTACTATCTCCTTTGAATTTACCAAAGAAACAAAAGAAAAAGTGCTAAGCCTTGTTGAAAAAATTTATTTAGAAATTGCTGCTTTGAAAAATACCGAAGTTGTAGTATGCGGAAAGCAATTTTCGATCAAGCATAATTTCGTGTTTACAATGTTAGATGGCAAGACAGCTCAAACTGCTACAGGTACATCTTCAGCAGCTGTTTGTTACATTTGCAAAGCAAAACCAACTGAAATGAATAATCTTAAATAAGTTTCAAGCAAAGCTATTGACGGTGAAGCAATCAAAATGGGCGTTTCCTCCTTACATGCTCGCATAAAATTTATGGAGTGCATACTTCATATCGCCTACAACAAACCATTTGAAAAATGGTCCGCGCTCAAGGACGAACACAAAAGTCTTAAACTGGAAAACAAACTTCGAATTCAGAAGGCCTTAAAGGAACAGATGGGTATACGAGAGGATGCAGTTCAACAAGGAACTGGGTCTACTAACGATGGAAATACGTCCAGGGGTATCTTTTCTAACCCCGCACTTGTTGCCGATGTGACTGGTGTAGAGGAGCAACTAATTGATCGATTTCGCATTATACTACAAATAATAACTTGTGGCAAAAAAGTTAAAGTTGAAAAATATAGTTGGTATTATATGCCAGTAACAGTACACAAAATACTAATACACGGAAAGGATATCATGGATGCGGCAATACTTCCTATTGGCATGCTTTCTGAAGAAGCCGAAGAAGCCAGAAATAAAGATTATAGAAATTATAGATTAAGGTTCTCCAGAAAATGTGATAGAGTTGCAAAAAATACAGATGTTTTTCATCGACTTCTAGTATCGTCAGATCCTTTTATAAGTAGCATTAGATGTCAACCCCGTAAACAGGTTATGGAACTTGATGATATAGTTACAGAAATGATAGATGATGAATAAAAGTCTATATTTAAATGCATGTATTGAAATTTATTTATAAAATAATTAGTTTTGGTAATGAAACAAAAAGTTGTGGGAAAAAATATAATATGGATTATATGGGCGGTGGGTAGTGGGCGTGGCCAATTTTGATGAAACTTAATTTTATTCTTAATTGAGGTAATAAAAGGCTCTGTGCCAAATTTCAAAAACTTTGGGCCAAAAAAAAATGTTGGGTTCTATGGGCGGTGGGTAGAGGGCGTGGCCAATTTTGATGAAACTTTATATTTTTCTTAATTGAGCTAACCAAAGGCACTGTGCCAAATTTCAAAAACTTTGGGCCAAAAATTAATTTTGGGTTCTATGGGCGGTGGGTAGAGGGCGTGGCCAATTTTGATGAAACTTTATATTTTTCTTAATTGAGCTAACCAAAGGCTCTGTGCCAAATTTCAAAAACTTTGGGCCAAAAATTAATTTTGGGTTCTATGGGCGGTGGGTAGTGGGCGTGGCCAATTTTTATGAAACTTTATTTTTTTCTTAATTAAGCTAACCAAAGGCTCTGTGCCAAATTTCAACATTCTACGAACACTCCTTATATTTTATGCCAAACATTGTATGAACAAATCCCTCTGTGCGACGTAAGGATCTGCCAAATAAGATTTTCCAACAGTATTGTTGTTGAATTCCTGATTAAAAGGTTTGATTCGTATAAACTATATTAAAAATAAGCTTGATGCTCTTGTTGAGGTGGCTCAGTTATATGTGTAAGCATTCCACAAGTTGCAAGGGAATTCCTACAAGACTCTCATAAAATTCTTGATGTACTTTGTGAAAGCCTCATTAGAAAATCTTTGCAGAAATCTCAAACGAATTCGCCTACGATCAATGCAGTGTGCAATAAAAAAAACCAACCTCAATACTTGTAACGCGAAATGAAACTAGAATATTGGTAGAGCAAATCTGCCAAAGGCTTTTGAAAAGTTAGCTTGGGTTCCCGAAATATGGGCCCCTAAGGTTTTTGAATTTTATGAAAAGGCGTTTGGTATAAGTCACAAAAAATATACTAAATGTACTTATGAGCTAAAAAATAATTTCAGATGTCTTCAGTAAAATCGTATGGCGGTTCTTTTCTTAGGATATATTAACCCTCTAACACTCATTTTAAGATGTAATTTTTGTCCTTTTTTAAATTTCCCAACAACAGTATTCTAAAACGGCACTTTAGAGGGTTAAAATGTTCCACGAATATTTTTTGCATCAAATTTTGCTAGGGGGCTTCTAAGACCAAAAGTTCATGCAATTTATGTAAAACGGTGTTTCAAGAAATTCAAAAATTCCAAGGCCAGGAATTTCGAAAATCCGATTTACATACTTTGCACGAATTTTTGGTCTTAAAAGACCACTAGTAAAATTTGATGCAGAAAATATTAGTGGAACATTTTAACCCTCTAAAGTGCCGTTTTAGAATAATTTTGTAGGGAAGTTTAAAAAAGGACAAAAATTACCCCTTAAAATGAGTGTTAGAGGGTTAATATCCTAAGAAAATAACCGCCATACGATTTTACTGAAGACATCTGAAATTATTTTTTAGCTCAGAAGTACATTAAGTATATTTTTTTTTTACTTTTACCAAACGCCTTTTCATAAAATTCAAAAACTTTAGGGGCCCATATTTCGGGAACCCAAGCATTTCAAAACCCTTTGGCAGATTTGCTCTACCGATATTCGCTGTGTTGTAGAAGTATCTCGCAGAGGAATCAGCTTGTGTAACAGTTTCTCCCGTGCGAGGAATCTCTTACGATTAAAAATTGCGCTCGTCGACTATTAATGCTCTTTATGAGATTTCCAGTAGATTATTTCGATTGAAAATGCTAGCTGGGTACAAATGTGTATGTATTTATAAGAAATACAATCATACATATGTACCTAATTATAAAAATACGTAAATTATTTACCCCTATTTATTAAGTTTTTGCAAATTTTCCCTTTTTTGAACGCAAACTTATTTATTTTAACATAAAATTAAAATTATTTTATTATATTTATTGTTTTGACAGAAAATTTATTAAAAATTGGGACATATAGCTTTTTTTTGGTTGTGAATACCAAATAATTATATTTTCATTTGTTGTAGCTGCAATAAATGAATTAACATTTATATTTGAAAATTTATTGACGAAAGCCAATTATTAATTGCAAAGACCAATATTCAGTATTGCACTGTATTAAATTCGGTTGTGATTCTAACCATTTGTACTAATTTTAAGAACTAAATTAAATTAGTTATCATAACTAATAAAATAATTGAAGGAATAATTTTTCAGTTAGAATAACGTTTTAATAATCAAAAGAATTAAAAATCAGTTAGAACTATACATTTTAAATAGTTGCAATAATAAATTATAATTCTTGATCAATATTTTATTACTGCAACCGTTTTCCAAACAATTTGTTTTCTGTGTGTGCACAAAATTTTTGGCATTTTTAAATTATTTTCATACAAAAAATCAAAGTTAGCTGCACTTGATTTATGCGTTTATTGCTTAATTGCTTGATGAAGTTCATTTTGTAAAAAAATTTGCCTCTATCAAATTTTCCCATTGTGTCATCACTAATAACATCGCTCAACACCAGAACAGCTGATTTCATAACAATAACAAATTTGAAGAAGAAATTATTTTCTTGGAAAGATTAACAACGGCTTCCACAAGAAATTCAACTATCTGAAGAAAAAGACCACGATAAGCTATTTATTGATTACTGTTGTCTTCGTGAGGTTTACGAACAATTACTAAAAAATTTGCCAAGTGATTAAATATGGTCATGTTTTTTTAAGAAAAATGAAGGCAATACATTCGAGTATTTAGAAAAGTTAATATTTTTTGTATTTTCAATACCAGAAAGCAACGATTTTGAAAAGGGTGTATCGTATTTTAAACAATCTTTATACTAAAGAGATACACAGAATGTCATTCGACTTGATAAGTGCCGAAATATTAATTCAACTGAGGTTAAAGAAATCTTGTAAAGATTTTTAGATGTTCTAGTTTATTAGTAACTTCAAAGTACAAATCAAAAAAAATTAAGACTGAATTGTTATTTTTGTTTTTTCTTATATTTATTTAATAGTTTATTGTTGTATACATTAGAACAATGAATTAAATGAAAAAACTAGTTTCTTCGTACTTTATATGTAGTAATATTCACGTCAGTTAAAAGTTATATATAGTTAACAAAAATTCTAGTAAGTTTTTTATTCTTAAGTGCGAAACAGAATAGTAGCTGTAGTACAACGTTATGAATAGCGCTGTAAGCTGTCAAACAGTTAAAAACGGCAGTTTCAAAGTGGTGTCATTAGAATACGTAGTTGTAGTAGTCGTAGCAGTTGAAGTTGAAGCGAAAAATTCGAAATTCGTCAGCTTCAGCTACTACTACAACTACTTTATTCTGTTCCAGGCCTTAATGTCCAGCTTATTTTTGGGTCGTACAGCTTTTTCTTTCCTAATGTCCACTTTTTTCGGATTCGTGTCTGGCAACCCTACTCTACATACATCTAAACGATTCCCTTTACGATTAATATAAGCGTTTTTCGCTGCGTTATGGAAGAATCTCTCATAGGAATCAGCACGTGTAACAGTTTCTTCCGTGCGAGGAACTGTCTACAATTAAAAAATGAGCTCGTCGATCAAAAACACTTTTTGTGAGATTCCCAGTAGACTTCTAGACGATTGAAAATGCTAAATGGGTTGAAATAATAAAATAATTTTTTATTCTACTTTTAAATCAAACACTTTACTTTAGCTGCACTTTTGTGCAGGTAACAATTGTGTACCTGCACATTAAGGCAGGTAAATGCATTTAAGATAACTGCATTTTTGATTTACCTGCACAAAAAATCGTGCAAAGGAGACTGTGCAGCGAAGTCAAGACTACTGTATAACATTGATAACGACAACTTAAGTAACAAAACGTGTATTTTGTGTTCAAAATCGTTTTTTGCCTTGAATAATACTTTAATGAGGACAACATAAGTGACCATTGCAAGCATGTTGTCGTGTTTCAAACCACATTGACGACAAAATGCATGCAATTGTCGGTCATCTTGTCTTCAATAAGACTTGATTGAGGACAACATAAGCGACCACTGAATGCATTTGTCGTGTTTCAAACCACATTGACGACAAAATGCATGCAATTGTCGGTCGTCTTGTCTTCAATAAGACTTAATTGAGGACAACATAAGCGACTACTTCATGCATTTTGTCGTGTTTCAAACCACATTGAAATTGTCGGTCATCTTATCTTCAATAAGACTTGATTGAAGACAACATAAGGGACTACTTCATGAATTTTGTCGTGTTTCAAACCACATTGACGACAAAATGCATTAAATTGTCGGTCATCTAGTCTTCAATGAGACTTGATTGAGGACAACATAAGCGACTACTTCATGCATTTTGTCGTGTTTCAAACCACATTGAAGACAAAATGCATGAAATTGTCGGTCATCTTGTCTTCAATAAGACTTGATTGAGGACAACATAAGCGACCACTGCATGCATTTTATCGTGTTTCAAACCACATTGACGACAAAATGCATGCAATTGTCGGTCGTCTTGTCTTCAATAAGACTTGATTGAGGACAACATAAGCGACTTCTTCATGCATTTTGTCGTGTTTCAAACCACATTGAAATTGTCGGTCATCTTGTCTTCAATAAGACTTGATTGAAGACAACATAAGGGACTACTTCATGAATTTTGTCGTGTTTCAAACCACATTGACGACAAAATGCATGAAATTTTCGGTCATCTTGTCTTCAATAAGAATTGATTGAGGACAACATAAGCGAAAAATAAAAGATCTTAAAAATAACGGGACAATAACGACAAAAGAAAAAAATCACAAACAAAAAACATGTAAAATTATTTAGTTGAATTTTTAAAGTGCGTGGTAAAGGTTATAGTTTTGCTCTGTTATTTTTTAATTAATTTGGTAAGTATAACTAAAATGTCACAATCACTATATTTGCGTAGAGAAATAGCACGCACAAAGCTAGCTTTTTCTAAAAGAATTAATAAAATTAAAGTAAGTGAAACACTTTCTGCTGAAAATTTAGTGAAAGAAAGTGAGTCTTTAGATGATTTAAATGAAAACGTTGTTGAAGCAAGTGTTGAAAATATGGAAAACAGCGCTCCGCAGAAATCGAGTTTAGCAACACAGCTAAGGCTCGTTTTCACAACTTACCGATAGCTAAAGGTAAGATTTCATCGGCCGTATAAAAAGTGTTCCATTATTACAACTTTACTTTAACCTACCAGGTAGGATTCACCTTAATCTACTTTATCGTTCACTTTAAGTTTGAGTAAAGTTTTAGTAATGGAACACTTTTTGTAAGGCCATTTAAAGTCTACTTTAAGCTATCGGTAAGTTGTGAAAACGGGCCTAAAAGATATATTTTTAAAACACCAAGTTGGTAGGAAATTAGGGGACGACCTTCTAAAAGTTTTGCACGAGAATGGAATAGATGATCCAAATACAACAAAAAAGCTTTTAAAACGAAAAACAACACCTCTTGTTGTTCGAACTGTGAATCCCGGAGGTTATCATCACTTCGGGTTAAAAAATCAATTAATGAAATTAAATGAATATATCCCTGACCTCGACTCAATTGAGCTAGATATCGGAATAGACGGATTGTCACTTTTTGGTAGTAGCACTAAACAAGTATGGCCGCTTTTAGGTAAAATAATAAATTTAAAAGTGAAGTGCATTTTTCCTATTGGAATTTATTATGGTGAAAAAAGCCAGTAAACATTAACTCTTACTTGCACGATTTTGCAAATGAGTTAAAAGAATTAACTTCTACTGGAATTTTTTAAAAAAATAAGAACGTGTCGCTAGTCATAAGAGCATTTATTTGTGATGCTCCGGCTCGGCCGTTTGTTACTGGGACCGTAGGCCATAATGCATTTCAAGGTTGCAGTAGATGTTTGCAAGTGGAAAGAAGAGTAGAAAAGGGTTCTGTCTATTCCTCTATTCCAGGAGAACAACGAACAGATGCCATATTTAAAAATAGGATGTATCCTGGACATCATTTGGAGATGTTTCGAAATGATCCTACCATTTTAGAGAGTGCTGGTGTAAACATGGTGAGCCAATTTTCTATTGACCCTATGCACCTAATTGATTTAGGTGTAATGAGAAAAATGCTTAAATTAATAGTAAAAAAATTAGTAAGCAAAAAGAAATTTTAATGACAAATTGCTTGTTGTCGGTGGTTCGATTTATTCCCAAAGAATTCGGACGAACACCTCGACCAAAACAGAAGGAACAACCTTCAAAGAATTTCTTAAACTACTCCGTTCAACATTATATAGATTTAAAAACACTATAAATAAAGAAAAATATAGAAAGGCAAATAATATAAGTTTGCAACATGAGGAAGACAAAGAAAATGCACAAAACAATTACGCCTGTATTTATAAAAAAAATTTTAATTTAATAAAGGTTTACAAAACAAATTTTGTATGAAAATTCTCCTTAATAAACATTTGTTAAATGTAATAATCGTTTATAAATACGGGGGTTAAAATTTTATTATTGATCTTTCTTTAAATATCAAATTGAATTTCATTAAATGAATTTTTTAATTTATAATTCTGTAAATTTCTTAAATTAAAAACAAACATAAACATTGTTTAGAAATATTTAAAAAACATATTTAGCACTTGATCAACAAGAGGGTATTAACTAAAAATTTTTATTTTTTCACTTTTTAGAAAAAATCGGCACGTAATATTCATACCCACCCGCTGTAAAAATATCGTGCTATTTTGTCTACTTTTTTGTAATGAAACGATTGGTTAAAAAGTTCTTTTTCATATACCTTTAATATTAAATTCAAAATTGTCTTGCTTCTATTGTTGATTAAGTGCGATATGTAACAACGAAATAACCCGGTGGCTTTTATGAGCGACATTGTCATTATGACATTTTCATCGATGAATAATCGCACCAGAGTCAGTAACAAGTTGATATTTAGGGAGTAATGCATGACAACGGCTTTGCAATGTCACTGTTCCCTTAAAAGGAAAAACTTAGCGGCATTGTCTGTTATGAATAGATCACGAAGTGAGCGCTGCAGGACTTTGTCTGCTACATGTCTCCGTCAATGAATAAATCAGAAAATAACGGATCGTTTCTTTTTTCTGTTTGTTCTGTTCCATTTATTACTTGAGTTTATTCTGTGTTTTCCTTGTCACTCTACCTGAAAAAATTGACTAATGAAAGTTGATGATATTGTCTGTTAGGACTCTCAAACAAATGGACGCCTACAAGACAAAATCAACATTGGTCATCTATGACAGTTTGGACAAATACTTTAAAAATTCATATATGACACCAAAGTAAAATCAACACTTGTCATCGATGATTTAATATTGTCAGCGTGTGTCACGCTGAATCACTATGACGTTCGCCACCGCGAAATTTTAAAAATACATACACACATACATATGTACGTACTCAGTTGGCCATGTCTGGAAGACATCCTTGACGACGCACACTGGGGATTTCGCGGAAAATAGTCAAATTGTCAACATACTCTTCATGCAATATGCAGTGATATGTTGAAATTTTAGACTAAATCAAATCAAAAGAATTACTCCGATCTGACTGCCAGTTTTTTTTTTATATCCGTCTCAAACTCAGAACTTGTATGTTTAACCGAACCAACTTAATTTAAACCTAAGAATTTAAAAACGAATTTTATTTTACAATGTGAGCCAACGTTTTTCTTTTTTTTTCTATTTAAAGTAGTATATTTCAGTATACTAAAATTGAAAAGTTTTTTTTTGTGTATTTTAATGAACATATAACAAAAATCCCTTTTTTCTCCAAACATTTGGACCTGCAATTTTATCCTTACTTTTCCACAGTTGGACTTCACTACTAATACATTGCCTTATATCTGTTTTTACATTTTTAATAAATTTTAATTGCCACCTTTCAATTTGTTGCATTACACAGTACAATATTTTTCAGCTGATTGATTCGGGACTCAATTCTGATAAGGCTCTTTTGTTTAACATAACTCGAGAACCACTAGTCGGATTTTGCTGAAAAAAATTTAGAAAAATCAAGAATTCCAATTACTTTCATCTGTTTATATAACATTTTGCTACATAAGCAACAGTTTCGCAGTTATAAATAAATGTATGAAGAAAAAAAATATTTTTTGCCCAGAAAATTAAAATTTTTTATTTTTAATTCATAAAAAATCCAAAAAACTTTCAAGTCCTATTACTTTCACGTAAAGTCGCATAGCCTATGAAAAAAATGACACATAAATCATGAAAATCGATGAACGCGTTTCGCTTTTATTCACAATTAAGTGAAGGTATGCAAAATTCTTTGCAAAAACATTTATGACTTTTTTTATGATTCTCAGAATTAAAAAAAAAAAAAAGTAATTAACACAAGGTTATTTGTCAAAGTTATTTTCGGGAATACAAAGTTTATTATTAATATGATCTTCGTATGACGTGCTAAATTCCCAGTTTTTCATATTTGATAAATACACTGAAATTTATTGTTGAGGGAAAGCAAGCCTCTATGCGCATTTCGCCGGTTGCTTACACCAGCTCATCAGGAAACCTTTTCCAAAGATTTTAGAAAAGCCAAAAATATTAAACAAATAAAACCTTAAGCGAATAAGAGTTATAAACACTCTAAGTCTTACTTGTAACAATATCAAAGCTTAAACAAAACACCAACAATAAACAGTGAGTTTATCTTTTCTTACATCCCCCTACAATTGGTTGGGTTCTTTCCGACTCGAATTGTAGTTGTAAGTGGGTTAAAAGAAAAAACAAAATTAAAAAACAAACCGCTTCATTCTATTGTCTTCGTAAGAAAACAACGAACTAAACCAATTTGCCAATTCAGTTTTATGCACGGGCACATGCAATTATATTATCAAAGTTATTTTCGGGAATACAAAGTTTATTATTAATACGATCTTCGTATGACGTGCTAAATTCCCAGTTTTTCATATTTGATAAATACACTGAAATTTATTGTTGAGGGAAAGCAAGCCTCTATGCGCATTTCGCCGGTTGCTTACACCAGCTCATCAGGAAACCTTTTCCAAAGATTTTAGAAAAGCCAAAAATATAAAACAAATAAAACCTTAAGCGAATAAGAGTTATAAACACTCTAAGTCTTACTTGTAACAATATCAAAGCTTAAACAAAACACCAACAATAAACAGTGAGTTTATCTTTTCTTACATCCCCCTACAATTGGTTGGGTTCTTTCCGACTCGAATTGTAGTTGTAAGTGGGTTAAAAGAATGTAATAAGCGGTAATAAATTTGCGTGGACAATTGAAAGGAAAAAATGAAAGTGCACTTTTTTTATTATTTGGGGTTTTCCGTTGGCTACCTGTATGATTTTTTTACAGAAATTCCACCCACATCTATTAGTGCTCATATTTGGAACGTACCTGTCAGTAAAATATTGATCGATTTTTGTCATTCAACAAGTGCTGACGAACGCGAAAAGTACAACCTATTTCTCTCCGGTTTTTTAATTATAACTGAAACTAAGGACCAAGAGTTTTACGGCAATGGAGAGTTTTTCTATTTCTCATGGGGTTTTATGCTCGAAGCTTCTGGAGTTTGACAAAGACAGGACAAAATTAAAACAGTTTTTGCAACAATTGCACGTTGGCTTAAACGATACTAGAGCATGTGAAATTTTGGATACAATATATAAAAGCTTTTACTATAACTTCAAACAAAGATGGCAGGATTCTAACCGTACGAAGTCGCGATTTGAAAAAAAGAATGAAAATTGGCTTGAAGGCACATTTACAATTAAGTTGACTGAGGCTGAATGTTCTACCAGTTCTGCACTTGGGAAGGAAGGATATAACATACTCGTACCATACAAACAACTCAACACTCCACAAAATTCTGATTCATGGAAAATATATAATTGAAATGTGTATTTTTCCTGCAGGCTTATTATCCGAAGAGGCTCAGGAAAGTCGTAACAAAGACTATAAAAAATATCGCCTTAGACACTCAAGAAAATGCAGTCGAATTGCCACGAACGAAGATATTATGCACCAAATGATGGTAACATCAAAACCAATGATCTCACATAGTGATATAACCGACGAAGTTAAGGCTCTTTTAGAATAATAAATTAAAAAGTAGATTTAAAACAAATGATAAATTAAAAATACAAAAAATCATTTAAATTTTTTGTTAGTTAGGGCTTTTTACATTGTAGGTAACGATATACATTTTCTAGCTTTCTTTATTTTGATTATTTTTCTGTATAACTATATAAATAAAACTAAATTTGTGATGAAATTAAAAATATATTTAAAATAAATAATGAATTAAAAATTAAAAAAATCATTTAAATTTTTTTGTTAGTTAGGGCTTTTTACATCGTAAGTAACGATATACATTTCTCTAACTTTCTTTATTTTAATTACTTTTGTGTACTACTATATAAATAAAACAAAATTTGTGATGAAATCATTATATTTTTTGACAAATATATTTTTTTCCTCACCTCCATACTCCCCAGTGTGCGACGCGTGTACGACCATATAAAATCCTTGAGGACGCGTAGGCGACCGTCCAAGCAAATCGTCGACGACTTTTTCACACAATTGTCCGGAAAAATCATTAATAAGATTTCCGTATTTCGTGCTAATTTCCCATTTTTTCATAATTGATAAATTTACTGAGATTTATTGTTTAGGGAAAGCTAGCTTCGTTCACGACTAATAAGCGATATTGTCGTCCATATGGTCGTCGACGACATAATAAGCAATATTGTCGCTTATATATCGTCAACGACAGCGTCGCCCATATGATCATAAGCAACTGTGTCGCCCATATGATCGTCAACGACATATGAGCGATAATGTCGCGTATTAGTCGTGAACGATTTAGCGGACATTTGTGTGAAAAAGTCGTTGACGATTTGCTTGGACGGTCGCCTACGCGTCTTCAAGGACTTTATATGATCGTACACGCGTCGTCAAGGATGTCTTCAAGACATGGCCAACTGGGTTACCACGTTGTCTCAAACACTCTAACATACAGTTATATGCTGATGATGTCCAGCTCTATCTTAGTAGTTCCATTGAATACATAACCGAAAATATTATTAAGCTTAATGTTGATTTAAAAAGCCTACACCTTTGGGCAAATGCTAACAAGTTTCTACTAAATCCACACAAATCAAAACGTATTGTTATACATAAAAAATCAACAAAATTACAAACAAATTTTGAAATAATGTTAAACAATCAACTTATGGATATTGTTTCTTCTGCAAAGAATTTGAGAATTATTTTTAATGAAAATTTGGAATGGTCGAATCATGTAAACAGTTTAGTAGGCAACTTACACTTCTTACTTCGTGGATTATGGTCTAAAACCTCGTCTGTTGTATGGATGTGATGTATTTGCCAGTTGTTACTCAAAGAGTACAAATAAATTAAGCAAGGCATATAACAACATAGTAAGATATGTATTTGGTCTGCGTAAATATGACCAAATATCACAATATTCAAATAGGCTATATGGGTTATCATTGCGAAGACTAATGGATGTCAGAAAACTTATTTTAATGCACAAATTTATATATAAAAAAAGAACCGATACATCGGAACAAAGTTCTTCAACCAACCTCGCAACTTAAATTAAAAGTTTATCCTATTTACAACTTGAGATATCTCCTAAGTAGGAGAATATTAGTAGAGGAGCCATTAAAACACAAGGATCTCACTCTCTGCGTCCTTCTTTACTCCTCAATGGAGCATAGGGCTTCAACATCTCGATTTCTCCAACGTAATCTGTATCTAGCTTCAACTGCGGCATCGTCCCACGTGAAGCCATATCGTTCAAGTTCGTTTTTCACTGATCGTCTCCATGTGTTGTTTGGACGGCCACGTTTTCTAGAACCTTGGGGATTCCATTTTAGTGCCATTCTTGTTATATTTGTGGGATCTTTTCTCAGAGTGTGGCCTATCCACCTCCATTTTCTTCTTTTTATTTGTTTGCAAATTTCTTCTTCGTTCGTTAGTTGCCAAAGATCTTGGTTGCGTATAGTGGCTGGCCAAAATTTTTTATGAATAATACGAAGACATTTATTTAAACACACTTGAAGTTTCCTGGTCGTGCCTATGGATACCAACCAGGTTTCACAAAAATAAAGCAAAATGGATTTAACACACGCTTTGAATATCCTCAGTTTGGTGTTCTTAGATATTTGTGTTGAGCGCCAGACCGCGTTGCTAGTTCTTGGAGGTGGTCTAACTTTGATTGCATATCACTGATCTTATGTGATAACAAACATATATCATCCGCAAAGTCAAGATCTTCGAGATGACTGCTAAATGTCCAAGTTATCCCTCTCTTGATGGAACACACTTCTCTCATTATTTCGTCCAGTACTAAAGTAAAGAGTAGTGGCGAAAGAGGGCAACCTTGTTTTACTCCAGTATTTGTTGTGAAAGTGTTGCTACATGTGCCGTTGTGGAGGACTGATACTTCAGAACCATCATATAACGCTCTAATGATGTTGATGAGTTTGTCGGGAACACCTTTCTTTTTAAGACACGCCCATATTGAAGATCTGTTCATCATGTCAAAAGCTTTTTTGAAATCTACAAAAACCATATATAAAGGAGTTTGCCATTCAATACATTGTTCGACGATTATTCGAAGAGTGTTGGACTGGTCGATGCAGCTTCTGTCAGGACGAAACCCAGCTTGTTCTTCTCTTAGGCTACCCTCTAGTTTTTCCTGTATTCGCTTCTGTACTATGTTGGCAGTTATCTTATAAATCATATTTAGAAGAGTTATGCCTCTCCAATTGCCGCAGTCACGTAGATCGCCTTTCTTTGGAATTTTTATTGTAACGCCTTTTTTCCACGTAGAAGGGAAATGTTCTTCTTGCCAGGCTTGTTGTAGATGGGGATGAAGAAGATTAGCTGCCATTTGAGGGTCAGCTAGTAGCAGTTCTGCGTACATACCATCTTCACCAGCAGCTTTGTTGGTTTTTTGTTTGCTTATTGCTTCTTCAATTTCTCGGACTGTTGGTGCGCTGCAGGATATTGCAAGAGTGTTGTTGTTGTTTGGCAAAAGAAAGTTTGGTGTATGATAACTCTGTGGTACGGAATTACTCGTTTCTTCGAAATGCTGTCTCCATCTTTCCAACTGTTGTTCATTGGTGGTAAGTAGAGTGCCATTTCTATCCCTAATTGGTTGTTGACATTTCGCCTTGTGATTGGTGAGTTCGCCTATTATTTGGTGAAGCTTCCGCATGTTGTTGGTCGCAGATGCCTCTTCAGCTTGTTCGGCAAGGCTATTAAGATTATTACGTTTATCTCTGCGGGCGGTTGATTCTCTGTTTCATTTTGTTTCGTTTTTTAACTTTATTCCATGTATCTTCTGTTAACCACAATTTTCTCTTCGGCTCTTGCTGTCCTAGAGTTTGTATGGCTGTGCTGTTATAGATTGCAGCTGTTCCGTCCCATGAGCGGTTTGTTGATGTTGCAGATGAGATATTACCGTTAAAAGTTTTTTTATATTATAATTCTTTAACTTCGCGAGGTTTGGCTTCTTTTTTCTAAGATGTTTCTGTTGTTTATGGCCTTTAATCTTCATCTTAATGATAACAGTGACGAGTTCGTGATCTGTATCCATATCCGCTCCTCTTATAGTTCTTACATCGATTAGTGAGCTTCTCCACTTTCTGCTTATACATATATGATCTATTTGATTCTGCGTGCGACCATCTGGTGATGTCCATGTGTATTTATGGATAAAATTGTGTGGGAATATAGTTCCCCCTATGACCATTTGGGATGTTTGACAGAGGTCAAAAAGACGATCACCATTATTGTTTTTGTCGCCTATTCCGTGTTTACCCATGACTTTTTCTGTGTTGTTGTTATCACATCCCACTTTTGCGTTTAAGTCTCCCATGAGTACAATGACATCTCTCTTGCTTGTGGAGTTTATTGTCTTAATAAGATGTTCATAGAAATTATCTTTGTCATCGTCCTCAGCATCTTCAGTGGGTGCATAACATTGAATTATGGTCAAATGTCAAACTTTTCCCCTAAATCTTGCTAGTATAATTCTATCTGATATTGCCTTCCAGTTGATCAGAGCATCAATATATCTCTTGTCTATAACAATTCCATCGCCACTTTCAGCTCTTGATGGTTTACAACTAAACAGTACTTTATTGCCATTTGCTGTTTTAATTTCACCACTATCAATCCATCGCATCTCACTAATACCCATTATATCAATTCTATAGGTTGTCAGTTGTTTTTCTAGTTGTGCTAATCTGGACTTTTCTCTTAGTGTTCTGACGTTCCATTGTCCTATCGTAATCCTTGTTCTTATGCCAAGTTCCGTCATCAATGTTGGGGGTTTGTTGTTTTTAAATCTTGTTGAAGTTTCGGTAATAGTTGTTGTTTTTCTTCTGGATTGGTGATTAGCCATTCGCAGAATATCCTAGATGATGGGGCTGCCACCTAACGTCCTCTAGGAATGACATCGAGTTACTGATAGCTAACTTAGCATATTATAATTACCATACATACTCCCCGAGACGCCACCTTTCCATGTAAGCAAATATGCGTACTCCCAATACTTTAAGCGTTCAGCCTTCCCGCGGATTCTTATGCTAACTCTTTACAAATCAAAAAACAAAACCACTTATAATCATACGCTAATGTTCTGAAGGAATCTCCGCAAATACCTTCTGCAGACTTATCGGGCTCAATTGAAAATCTAATTCAAATTATGAATAACTTCATGGCCACCATGCAGAACATGTTTCATAAATGATGCGGAACCACAACTCCCAATATAAACACGAAGTAGAACATTTTCTACTCTAAAAAACTGCTTTAGGGTACCTCACATACGACACAAAACATCCGAACGGACGGGCTTGTGGTGGCACAGTCATAATTGTGCTCAAACACGTCAGATTCTTCCCAATGCCGGAGTTCAAGGAAGATTGAATCCAGGCTTCTTCTATAAATCTTACAGTTTTAAAATCACGTTATCATTTTATCGACTTCAACAAGCTACCAGACTTTATCGACTTTGCCGTAATTAAAAACATCAAGCGCGATCAATTACATCTCGTTCCCCAACTACGGTTACGAAAGGCAACTCTACGCAACAAACTGATACAGAAACACGACTCTGCAATAGAAGCCTATTAAACTGTCTAGATGCCACAAAAACTCCGATTACAGCTTATGGAAGGCTGTAAGACATATGCCATGCCCTATAAAACACGAATCTCCACTTAGACTGGAAAACCTAACCTGGGGCAACAACACAAATAAAAATAAACGCCTTTGCAAGCCACTTGGAGAAAGTGTTCACACCACATGATACTCATTATTCCTGTCGTCCAAATATTCCTGATACAGTTAACGATGCAATAAAATTTAAATTAACTCAAGTAAAATCAGCGATAAAAAATATCAACATCAGAAAATCTTACGGATCTGACCACATCACAGGCTCACGTACGTATGCTTCAAGAATCTTGCTGCTCATCTTTAATGCGATATTACGAGTCCATATTACGTCCCATCCTCTTGGAAGACCTCTTCAATTTTTATGGTTCCTAAGTCAGGAAAAGCCGCTAGTCAAATTTCGTCGTACAGACCAATCAGCCTAATATCAATCTTATCAAAGCTATTCGAAATATTCCTTTTAAATTTTAATATTCCTTTTAAGTAAAACTCCCTATCTAAATGAAGACGCAAATATTCCGGATCACCAGTTCGGATTCCGAGCAAGGCATGGTACAATCGCACAAGTGCATAGAATTGTTACCCAAATTAGATCAGCGTTTGAGAGAAAGCAATATTGCTCATATATTTCCCAAGCATTCGACAAAGTTTGGCATGATGGACTACTCAGTTAAATAACACGAATGCTTCCTCAAAACACTCACAAACTCCTTGAGAGCTATTAAACTGGCAGAACATTGATGGTAAGATCAAAAACCAAATACTCCCTCCCTAAAAAAATATCTGCTGTTGTGCCTCAAGGCAGCATATTAGAGCCGTTACTGTATATAATATATACAGCTGATATGCCAACAAGCCCGAGTACACTTCTACGTTTGCAGACGACACAGCATTTATTAGTTTTAATCAGGACCTTAAAGTTGCATCGCAGCGTCTACAGTCCCACATCAATGAACTAGAGATCTGGCTAGAAAAACGGAAAATAAAGGTTAACCCGGCTAAATGTTCTCACTAAACTTTCACACTCAGAAGACATACGTGCCCAGCTATAAAAATAAATAACACCACTGTTCCGGTAGAAAATCATGTAAAGTACTTGGTCTCGTCATATTGAAGCGTAAATAAAGGCTATGAAACTTAAAGCAGCTCAACTACATTGGCTCCTCTATCGAAACTCAAACTTGTCCTTAGACAACAAAGTTCTCTTATAAAGGGTTATGAAAACTCTAAGGGCCGATGTTGAATGTTAACCACACCTAAGTCAAGTTTTTTTCTCAATTTCATTTGACATTTCTCAATTTCAGACTAACTCAATTTGAACCATGGAAAGATACATAATCGAGCAACGCGTTAAAGTTATTCAAGCTTATTTTGAAAATGGGCATCAATGCATATCAGCTGTATATGCGAACATCAGTTGATTCGTCAATAAGCAGAATTGCCACATTTGGGCAAATGATAATCCAAGAGTGATTGTCGATAAACCAATGCATCCTGGCTGGCGGCATCATCGGGCCGTATTTTTTTTTTATCGAAAATTCGTCGTCATCGAAAATTTGGACCAACGGATGCAGGTGTGTCACCAAAGTCGCGGCGGCCATTTGGCCGATATTTTGTTTTATACATAATTTTACCATACCAATATTATCATAATAAAAAGAAATGACAATAATTTCTTAAAAAAATTTGTGTTTTATTCAAAGTCAACATCGGCCCTTAAAATTTAACCATCCTTTATTTAATGACTTTTTTAAAAAACAAAAAGAAATTTTAAATTTTATTTAATAATTAGTATTGTGGTTATTTTGTTGAACTATTTATGGTTTTTAATCCAAATTTTTAATCTACATTGTACGATTTTGTCGTTACAACTTTTTCTGCGCCACCGAACTTAAATGCATTTTTCGTCAAATTAGAGAATAATGAGAGAACGAATGAGCGAACAAAACGAATCGAAGAGTACACTCGCTTGTGTACCCCTTTTTATTCCTCTCTCCCCTCTGGCCTATAAAGTAAGAATTGCAACGACAAAAATCGTATAATGTAAATGGGGACTTAATAAATACCCCAAAAAGGAATATATCTGGCAGTTACCCGGTATTTACCCAGACATCAGTTAAATACCCGGTAGAGTCCCATCTATAGCCATTGCTTGTTAAATTTGCCTTGGTGTACTATATACTAAACGTATTTGCAAAACGGAAACAAATTTTGGTTTAATGTGTCTTGATTTTAATGTATGAATATAAAAGTACGAAAAATGTTGTGTAACTAAATTTAAAAAAAAAAAAAAATAACAAAAAAGCGCCAAGGGAAAAATGTGCGAATTTTTAACAATTAAAAGCAGTGTTCGAAAATAAACAGAACCTTATTTAGCATTCGGCTTACCCATTGTTTACGCGCATAGTGTAAACGATGCCTAATTATTGTTCACTGGTTTTCGTTAAGTTAAAGTTGTTGTTATTTGTATTATTGTTATTATTATTTATGTCTACTACATACTTCTGTAAAGCTTAAGCGTACGGTACGTACTAATAAAGAAAAAAACCCCAAAAATACAAATAAAAAAACCCACTTATTTTTAAAACCCCAAAAATTAACCCCGTGTTTTTCTAATTTTTCTTATTTTCGAGAAAATATTGTGTTAATAAAAGCTTTTTATTTTTTTCCCACCGATCGCGCTCTAGAGGGACTAAGTCCCAATTTACATTATACGATTATTGTCGTTGCAATTCTTACTTTATAGGCAAGAGGGGAGAGAGGAATTAAAAGGGGTACACAAGCAAGTGTACTTTTCTATTCGTTTTGTTCGCTTAGTCGTTCTCTCATTTGACAAAAAAAAAGGACAGAAAATGTTGTAATGACAAAAATCGAACTGTGTAAATAGGTGCGTTTGAGTACTTTTACAGTAAAATGCAGTAAATGAGTAAACTAAAAACATTTCTCTCACAAAAAGCTGATGTCCAAAAAAGAACGCTAACGCAAAATTTGTAAAATAAAGGCAACAGCTGATGGCAAATAATTGAAGTGTTGAAAAATATTGACACTTTTGACTACCTAACTCGTTTTCTTATCGGTACTCGATTAAATACTTTTTATAACACGAACACGGAAAATACAAACAAACTATTTTATGTAATCTTTCATATTTGTTTGTTTTTTATTTTATTTGATTTTACTAATTTGTAGCGGGTTAAATAATTTAAAAGAACATGAATAGTTTTTTTTTGCTATTGATTACTTAAGTACCCAAATACTTCACACTTTTACAACTCTAAAAAATTAACATAACAAAAAAAATTTCAAACGTTGGCATTTAGCCAAATAAATGCTTCACAAACAAGTTTAATTAATTAATATTTATTCACTTTTTGTTTTGGTTTAATTTAAATATTTCAACTTTTCTTTTATTTAACAATTTTTTAACAATTTGTATGCTTTTTATTTATTACTTTTGTTTGTTTACCTTTTGAAACATATGTTTTTTTGATTTACTAAATTTTACTGCAAAAATTTCTGCAGTAAAAATTTGTAAATACTCAGACAAGAACTGTCACTTTTCGCTCTCAATTTATGTTCTCATTTACTGCACTTTGTGTACTCGAACGCAATTTCGTAAAATGCAGTATAGTTTTGTAAAAAAATAGTAAAAACTTTTGTGTTCTCGAACGCAACTAATATTAGACCGACTTCAAAGAAGAATTGATAATAATCGCAACGACAAAAATCGTATAATGTAAATTGTGACTAATACTCGCTACTTTATACTCGTTAATTTTGCCAACGAGAAAGGACGGACATACATACGTGAATTTTGTAAAATATTAAATTTTTAATAATTGAGTTTTTTGTTTTAAATTTACCCCTTTAGTTATTAAAAAATTAAAAATATAATAACCCTGTGTTAAAAATGGAATGCAATATTTGTATTTTTATTAAAAGCACAACATTGCATCTATATGGTGAGTTTGTGCGCTTGTTGGTTTGTTTTGTTTTCTCTCTTTTATATTGTAACCACGGTGAAATAATTAGAAGGTGGCAGCCCTACGGAATCTACTATTAGGTCTGTCTGGGTACTTTTCCAGTAGCAAATACTCACTAAATTTTTTTGGGAGAGTAAGACCAATATTACTCTATCGGCTGAAAAAATCTCAAAAAGTACGCAGACAGTATCAAGTGAAATCTTGCAAGAAAACAGCTGATCGGTGTGTTAACAATTGAAATAACAAAACGTCCGCCAAGATAGCAACGAAAGTTAGCAACGACGGAAATTAAAAATCAAGGGATTTAGTGGCAACGCCGGAAATAAAAATTAAGGAATCTTTTGGAAATGATTTTAGAAATATTTATATAGATATAGATTAAAAACCATCAACCATCAACAAAAAATTGTCCGAGCCGTTCCAGAGAAAAGTGGGTTTATCCAAAATGGTCAGTAAAAATCGTTGCTGATTTATGCCAGCCAAACTAAGAAGTGCCAGGGCATAAGCTCAATGGAATATGGAAAAATACCACTTAAGGCCAGTTTACACGGTAATACAATGTATTACGACTTTGTAGAATCAAAATATTATGAAATTCTCTCCGTGTTTAAAAGAAAAAAATAAAAATCTTTTGTAAGTATAGTTCATGTTTACACGGATGGTATAAGTAAAATGCAAAATAATAACAATAAATCAGATGGTTGCAGTTTTAAATATTTACAAAAACAACATGAAAATTTCCTGAGTTGATTTTAGTTGTTTTTGTAATCGCTTAAAAATGCTATCGCCTTCAATATACTCTGTTAAAATACACCTCTGGTGTGATGAGAATACATAGGTTTCTAAAATGGTTTAGAAAAAAACCATTTACCGACCGCTTGTCAGATTTTGTATCCGTATTCTCTCTTACTCAATACATTTTGCTTTTACATGATAAGATTTTTCTCAATCTACATAATCTTTCGACATGTCGTAATACATTGTATTACCGTGTAAACTGGCCTTTAATGATTAAAATAAATCAATTTTTAAAACAATCGTCAGAGCCGTTCCAGAGAAAAGTGGGTTCATCCAAAATGGTCAGTAAAAATCGTTGCTGATTTATGCCAGCCAAACTAAGAAGTGCCAAGGCATAAGCTCAATGGAATATGGAAAAATACCACTTAATGATTAAAATAAATCAATTTTTAAAACAATCGTCAGAGCCGTTCCAGAGATAAGTGGGTTCATCCAAAATGGTCAGTAAAAATCGTTGCTGATTTATGCCAGCCAAACTAAGAAGTGCCAAGGCATAAGCTCAATGGAATATGGAAAAATACCACTTAATGATTAAAATAAATCAATTTTTAAAACAATCGTCAGAGCCGTTCCAGAGAAAAGTGGGTTCATCCAAAATGGTCAGTAAAAATCGTTGCTGATTTATGCCAGCCAAACTAAGAAGTGCCAAGGCATAAGCTCAATGGAATATGGAAAAATACCACTTAATGATTAAAATAAATCAATTTTTAAAACAATCGTCAGAGCCGTTCCAGAGAAAAGTGGGTTCATCCAAAATGGTCAGTAAAAATCGTTGCTGATTTATGCCAGCCAAACTAAGAAGTGCCAGGGCATAAGCTCAATGGAATATGGAAAAATACCACTTAATGATTAAAATAAATCAATTTTTAAAACAATCGTCAGAGCCGTTACAGAGAAAAGTGGGTTCATCCAAAATGTTCAGTAAAAATCGTTGCTGATTTATGCCAGCCAAACTAAGAAGTGCCAAGGCATCAGCTCAATGGAATATGGAAAAATACCACTTAATGATTAAAATAAATCAATTTTTAAAACAATCGTCAGAGCCGTTCCAGAGAAAAGTGGGTTCATCCAAAAAGGTCAGTAAAAATCGTTGCTGATTTGTGCCAGCCAAACTAAGAAGTGCCAAGGCATAAGCTCAATGGAATATGGAAAAATACCACTTAATGATTAAAATAAATCAATTTTTAAAACAATCGTCAGAGCCGTTCCAGAGAAAAGTGGGTTCATCCAAAATGGTCAGTAAAAATCGTTGCTGATTTATGCCAGCCAAACTAAGAAGTGCCAAGGCATAAGCTCAATGGAATATGGAAAAATACCACTTAATGATTAAAATAAATCAATTTTTAAAACAATCGTCAGAGCCGTTCCAGAGAAAAGTGGGTTCATCCAAAATGGTCAGTAAAAATCGTTGCTGATTTATGCCAGCCAAACTAAGAAGTGCCAAGGCATCAGCTCAATGGAATATGGAAAAATGCCACTTAATGATTAAAATAAATCAATTTTTAAAACAATCGTCAGAGCCGTTCCAGAGAAAAGTGGGTTCATCCAAAATGGTCAGTAAAAATCGTTGCTGATTTATGCCAGCCAAACTAAGAAGTGCCAAGGCATAAGCTCAATGGAATATGGAAAAATACCACTTAATGATTAAAATAAATCAATTTTTAAAACAATCGTCAGAGCCGTTCCAGAGAAAAGTGGGTTCATCCAAAATGGTCAGTAAAAATCGTTGCTGATTTATGCCAGCCAAACTAAGAAGTGCCAGGGCATAAGCTCAATGGAATATGGAAAAATACCACTTAATGATTAAAATAAATCAATTTTTAAAACAATCGTCAGAGCCGTTCTAGAGAAAAGTGGGTTCATCCAAAATGGTCAGTAAAAATCGTTGCTGATTTATGCCAGCCAAACTAAGAAGTGCCAGGGCATAAGCGCAATGGAATATGGAAAAATACCACTTAATGATTAAAATAAATCAATTTTTAAAACAATCGTCAGAGCCGTTCCAGAGAAAAGTGGGTTCATCCAAAATGGTCAGTAAAAATCGTTGCTGATTTATGCCAGCCAAACTAAGAAGTGCCAGGGCATAAGCTCAATGGAATATGGAAAAATACCACTTAATGATTAAAATAAATCAATTTTTAAAACAATCGTCAGAGCCGTTCCAGAGAAAAGTGGGTTCATCCAAAATGGTCAGTAAAAATCGTTGCTGATTTATGCCAGCCAAACTAAGAAGTGCCAGGGCATAAGCTCAATGGAATATGGAAAAATACCACTTAATGATTAAAATAAATCAATTTTTAAAACAATCGTCAGAGCCGTTCCAGAGAAAAGTGGGTTCATCCAAAATGGTCAGTAAAAATCGTTGCTGATTTATGCCAGCCAAACTAAGAAGTGCCAAGGCATAAGCTCAATGGAATATGGAAAAATACCACTTAATGATTAAAATAAATCAATTTTTAAAACAATCGTCAGAGCCGTTCCAGAGAAAAGTGGGTTCATCCAAAATGGTCAGTAAAAATCGTTGCTGATTTATGCCAGCCAAACTAAGAAGTGCCAAGGCATAAGCTCAATGGAATATGGAAAAATACCACTTAATGATTAAAATAAATCAATTTTTAAAACAATCGTCAGAGCCGTTCCAGAGAAAAGTGGGTTCATCCAAAATGGTCAGTAAAAATCGTTGCTGATTTATGCCAGCCAAACTAAGAAGTGCCAGGGCATAAGCTCAATGGAATATGGAAAAATACCACTTAATGATTAAAATAAATCAATTTTTTAAACAATCGTCAGAGCCGTTACAGAGAAAAGTGGGTTCATCCAAAATGTTCAGTAAAAATCGTTGCTGATTTATGCCAGCCAAACTAAGAAGTGCCAAGGCATCAGCTCAATGGAATATGGAAAAATACCACTTAATGATTAAAATAAATCAATTTTTAAAACAATCGTCAGAGCCGTTCCAGAGAAAAGTGGGTTCATCCAAAATGGTCAGTAAAAATCGTTGCTGATTTATGCCAGCCAAACTAAGAAGTGCCAAGGCATAAGCTCAATGGAATATGGAAAAATACCACTTAATGATTAAAATAAATCAATTTTTAAAACAATCGTCAGAGCCGTTCCAGAGAAAAGTGGGTTCATCCAAAATGGTCAGTAAAAATCGTTGCTGATTTATGCCAGCCAAACTAAGAAGTGCCAGGGCATAAGCTCAATGGAATATGGAAAAATACCACTTAATGATTAAAATAAATCAATTTTTAAAACAATCGTCAGAGCCGTTACAGAGAAAAGTGGGTTCATCCAAAATGTTCAGTAAAAATCGTTGCTGATTTATGCCAGCCAAACTAAGAAGTGCCAAGGCATCAGCTCAATGGAATATGGAAAAATACCACTTAATGATTAAAATAAATCAATTTTTAAAACAATCGTCAGAGCCGTTCCAGAGAAAAGTGGGTTCATCCAAAATGGTCAGTAAAAATCGTTGCTGATTTATGCCAGCCAAACTAAGAAGTGCCAAGGCATAAGCTCAATGTAATATGGAAAAATACCACTTAATGATTAAAATAAATCAATTTTTAAAACAATCGTCAGAGCCGTTCCAGAGAAAAGTGGGTTCATCCAAAATGGTCAGTAAAAATCGTTGCTGATTTATGCCAGCCAAACTAAGAAGTGCCAGGGCATAAGCTCAATGGAATATGGAAAAATACCACTTAATGATTAAAATAAATCAATTTTTAAAACAATCGTCAGAGCCGTTCCAGAGAAAAGTGGGTTCATCCAAAATGGTCAGTAAAAATCGTTGCTGATTTATGCCAGCCAAACTAAGAAGTGCCAGGGCATAAGCTCAATGGAATATGGAAAAATACCACTTAATGATTAAAATAAATCAATTTTTAAAACAATCGTCAGAGCCGTTCCAGAGAAAAGTGGGTTCATCCAAAATGGTCAGTAAAAATCGTTGCTGATTTATGCCAGCCAAACTAAGAAGTGCCAGGGCATAAGCTCAATGGAATATGGAAAAATACCACTTAATGATTAAAATAAATCAATTTTTAAAACAATCGTCAGAGCCGTTCCAGAGAAAAGTGGGTTCATCCAAAATGGTCAGTAAAAATCGTTGCTGATTTATGCCAGCCAAACTAAGAAGTGCCAAGGCATCAGCTCAATGGAATATGGAAAAATACCACTTAATGATTAAAATAAATCAATTTTTAAAACAATCGTCAGAGCCGTTCCAGAGAAAAGTGGGTTCATCCAAAATGGTCAGTAAAAATCGTTGCTGATTTATGCCAGCCAAACTAAGAAGTGCCAGGGCATAAGCTCAATGGAATATGGAAAAATACCACTTAATGATTAAAATAAATCAATTTTTAAAACAATCGTCAGAGCCGTTCTAGAGAAAAGTGGGTTCATCCAAAATGGTCAGTAAAAATCGTTGCTGATTTATGCCAGCCAAACTAAGAAGTGCCAGGGCATAAGCGCAATGGAATATGGAAAAATACCACTTAATGATTAAAATAAATCAATTTTTAAAACAATCGTCAGAGCCGTTCCAGAGAAAAGTGGGTTCATCCAAAATGGTCAGTAAAAATCGTTGCTGATTTATGCCAGCCAAACTAAGAAGTGCCAAGGCATAAGCTCAATGGAATATGGAAAAATACCACTTAATGATTAAAATAAATCAATTTTTAAAACAATCGTCAGAGCCGTTCCAGAGAAAAGTGGGTTCATCCAAAATGGTCAGTAAAAATCGTTGCTGATTTATGCCAGCCAAACTAAGAAGTGCCAGGGCATAAGCTCAATGGAATATGGAAAAATACCACTTAATGATTAAAATAAATAAATTTTTAAAACAATCGTCAGAGCCGTTCCAGAGAAAAGTGGGTTCATCCAAAATGGTCAGTAAAAATCGTTGCTGATTTATGCCAGCCAAACTAAGAAGTGCCAAGGCATAAGCTCAATGGAATATGGAAAAATACCACTTAATGATTAAAATAAATCAATTTTTAAAACAATCGTCAGAGCCGTTCCAGAGAAAAGTGGGTTCATCCAAAATGGTCAGTAAAAATCGTTGCTGATTTATGCCAGCCAATCTAAGAAGTGCCAGGGCATAAGCTCAATGGAATATGGAAAAATACCACTTAATGATTAAAATAAATCAATTTTTAAAACAATCGTCAGAGCCGTTCCAGAGAAAAGTGGGTTCATCCAAAATGGTCAGTAAAAATCGTTGCTGATTTATGCCAGCCAATCTAAGAAGTGCCAGGGCATAAGCTCAATGGAATATGGAAAAATACCACTTAATGATTAAAATAAATCAATTTTTAAAACAATCGTCAGAGCCGTTCCAGAGAAAAGTGGGTTCATCCAAAATGGTCAGTAAAAATCGTTGCTGATTTATGCCAGCCAATCTAAGAAGTGCCAGGGCATAAGCTCAATGGAATATGGAAAAATACCACTTAATGATTAAAATAAATCAATTTTTAAAACAATCGTCAGAGCCGTTCCAGAGAAAAGTGGGTTCATCCAAAATGGTCAGTAAAAATCGTTGCTGATTTATGCCAGCCAAACTAAGAAGTGCCAGGGCATAAGCTCAATGGAATATGGAAAAATACCACTTAATGATTAAAATAAATCAATTTTTAAAACAATCGTCAGAGCCGTTCCAGAGAAAAGTGGGTTCATCCAAAATGGTCAGTAAAAATCGTTGCTGATTTATGCCAGCCAAACTAAGAAGTGCCAGGGCATAAGCTCAATGGAATATGGAAAAATACCACTTAATGATTAAAATAAATCAATTTTTAAAACAATCGTCAGAGCCGTTCCAGAGAAAAGTGGGTTCATCCAAAATGGTCAGTAAAAATCGTTGCTGATTTATGCCAGCCAAACTAAGAAGTGCCAGGGCATAAGCTCAATGGAATATGGAAAAATACCACTTAATGATTAAAATAAATCAATTTTTAAAACAATCGTCAGAGCCGTTCCAGAGAAAAGTGGGTTCATCCAAAATGGTCAGTAAAAACTGGGATTTAATTTTAAAGGGGTTAAGAGGCACCGTTAAGGAAAAAACGCAATAGGTTATGAAAAAATGTGTACTATTTAATGTAATAAGCTTTCCGTGCAAAAAATTGCCGGGCCAGTTTTCCAGAAATCTGGTTGCCTCCAAATCGGTCAGTAAAACTTGGGATTTAAAAAGCGCTGAATTTGTATTATTTTTCTATCACAGACATGGCTTAAGGCGTCGTTTTCAGTATTGGCGGGAAAACATTTTGTGCAGCTCTATAAAAAAGGCGCTGAATATTTCTTCATACAAAGCTGGCATACCAAATTACGTTTTTACACATTGTCCTCACGAGCTATGAATTTACAACATTTTCACTAAATTGGAAAGATGCCTGAAAACTTTACATACCTCAATTTAAGTAAGTTTTTGCAAAGAGGTAAAAACTAGGCTTTATGATTCTGAAAAGAGATGTGAATGGAAAATTTGTCATCTATAGGAATCTTATCCTGTCTTCTTTTACTTTTCAAAAATAACATGACAAAAACCCATAACATTGATTAAAAGTTCCTAAAACTATAAGGATTGGCAAAAATTGGATAAAAATTGCTAAATTAGCGGACATTTGCAAAAATTTACTAACAGCGGCATATTAGCAATGCCTAATATTTTAAAAAAACGTTAAAGCTGTAAAGAATCACAACCCTTACAGATAAAAATCGCTTCTATTGCGAACATGGCTAAAATTCGCGAAAAATTGCAATATTGGAAACCAACCCAAAAATTTTGTTGTAATCGCTAAATCGATTAAAAAACAAAATGTCAGAAACAATTTCTTAGGTACCATGATATACATGATATATATGTAAAAATGAAATAGTTGTTTCTACTTTAATATTTTGAAAAGAATTGTTTGACTAACTGTTAATACGTATTTAAAAAAAAACTTACCAAAGTAATGCAATATAAGCTAAATTTTAATAAAACTTTCAATAAATTTAATAAAATAATAAATTGCAATTAAACAAATCATACTTATTTTCTTTCAAAAAACACGTTTTTTAACGTATTTAAAATTTTTTATTATAAACGAAATTTATACACGGCACAAACGTTTATATATGTATATAACAAATAGATTGTAGGAATTTATTTCTCATGGGGAGTTACATTTATTGTATAGATTTCCATATTATTCGAATGTGTATTCTAAGTCAAATTACAATCCTCAAAAGCTTTTATACTTTAATAGTCTTATTTCTTCAATATTTTCCAGGAATATTTTCTATGCACTATCAGAATTTTTCGTTTGTATATTTCTGTTACGAGTCTTACTTTAGCTAGCAATTAAGTTAATTGTAAAGAAAATGTATACAACAACAAGATACCAGCAGAATGTAATGCATTTTCTGGCCCGCTACGGCCTTCGTCAGCATTCTTTGTATCTTATAACTGGATAGTGCCTATTGTAAATTTTATTTATTCTATTTGTTAAAATAATTAAGTTAAATACATAAAATTTTCAATAGGCACTATTCAGTTATAAGATGCAAAGAATGCTGACGAAGGCCTTAGCGGACCATTCATTGCTAGCCAAAGGATAGCTAAAGCCTCGTAACAAAAATATACAAACGAAAAATTCTGATAGTGTATAGAAAATATTCCTGGAAAATATTGAAGAAATAAGACTATTAAAGTATAAAATTGATTTATTTTAATCATTAAGTGGTATTTTTCCATATTCCATTGAGCTTATGCCTTGGCACTTCTTAGTTTGGCTGGCATAAATCAGCAACGATTTTTTCTGACCATTTTGGATGAACCCACTTATCTCTGGAACGGCTCTGACGATTTTTTTAAAAATTGATTTATTTTAATCATTAAGTGGTATTTTTCCATATTCCATTGAGCTTATGCCCTGGCACTTCTTAGATTGGCTGGCATAAATCACCAACGATTTTTACTGACCATTTTGGATGAACCCACTTTTCTCTGGAACGGCTCTGACGATTGTTTTAAAAATTGATTTATTTTAATCATTAAGTGGTATTTTTCCATATTCCATTGAGCTTATGCCTTGGCACTTCTTAGTTTGGCTGG
The DNA here is from genome assembly GCA_930367215.1 of Pollenia angustigena. Lineage (NCBI taxonomy): Eukaryota > Metazoa > Arthropoda > Insecta > Diptera > Polleniidae > Pollenia > Pollenia angustigena. The sequence goes on from OV884059.1 coordinate 35,865,528, forward strand.
CATAAATCAGCAACGATTTTTACTGACCATTTTGGATGAACCCACTTATCTCTGGAACGGCTCTGACGATTTTTTTAAAAATTGATTTATTTTAATCATTAAGTGGTATTTTTCCATATTCCATTGAGCTTATGCCCTGGCACTTCTTAGATTGGCTGGCATAAATCACCAACGATTTTTACTGACCATTTTGGATGAACCCACTTTTCTCTGGAACGGCTCTGACGATTGTTTTAAAAATTGATTTATTTTAATCATTAAGTGGTATTTTTCCATATTCCATTGAGCTTATGCCTTGGCACTTCTTAGTTTGGCTGGCATAAATCAGCAACGATTTTTACTAACCATTTTGGATGAACCCACTTTTCTCTGAAACGGCTCTGACGATTGTTTTAAAAATTGATTTATTTTAATCATTAAGTGGTATTTTTCCATATTCCATTGAGCTTATGCCCTGGCACTTCTTAGATTGGCTGGCATAAATCACCAACGATTTTTACTGACCATTTTGGATGAACCCACTTTTCTCTGGAACGGCTCTGACGATTGTTTTAAAAATTGATTTATTTTAATCATTAAGTGGTATTTTTCCATATTCCATTGAGCTTATGCCTTGGCACTTCTTAGTTTGGCTGGCATAAATCAGCAACGATTTTTACTGACCATTTTGGATGAACCCACTTTTCTCTGGAACGGCTCTGACGATTGTTTTAAAAATTGATTTATTTTAATCATTAAGTGGTATTTTTCCATATTCCATTGAGCTTATGCCTTGGCACTTCTTAGTTTGGCTGGCATAAATCAGCAACGATTTTTACTGACCATTTTGGATGAACCCACTTTTCTCTGGAACGGCTCTGACGATTGTTTTAAAAATTGATTTATTTTAATCATTAAGTGGTATTTTTCCATATTCCATTGAGCTTATGCCCTGGCACTTCTTAGTTTGGCTGGCATAAATCAGCAACGATTTTTACTGACCATTTTGGATGAACCCATTTATCTCTGGAACGGCTCTGACGATTTTTTTAAAAATTGATTTATTTTAATCATTAAGTGGTATTTTTCCATATTCCATTGAGCTTATGCCTTGGCACTTCTTAGTTTGGCTGGCATAAATCAGCAACGATTTTTACTGACCATTTTGGATGAACTCACTTTTCTCTGGAACGGCTCTGACGATTGTTTTAAAAATTGATTTATTTTAATCATTAAGTGGTATTTTTCCATATTCCATTGAGCTTATGCCCTGGCACTTCTTAGTTTGGCTGGCATAAATCAGCAACGATTTTTACTGACCATTTTGGATGAACCCACTTATCTCTGGAACGGCTCTGACGATTTTTTTAAAAATTGATTTATTTTAATCATTAAGTGGTATTTTTCCATATTCCATTGAGCTTATGCCTTGGCACTTCTTAATTTGGCTGGCATAAATCAGCAACGATTTTTACTGACCATTTTGGATGAACTCACTTTTCTCTGGAACGGCTCTGACGATTGTTTTAAAAATTGATTTATTTTAATCATTAAGTGGTATTTTTCCATATTCCATTGAGCTTATGCCTTGGCACTTCTTAATTTGGCTGGCATAAATCAGCAACGATTTTTACTGACCATTTTGGATGAACCCACTTTTCTCTGGAACGGCTCTGACGATTGTTTTAAAAATTGATTTATTTTAATCATTAAGTGGTATTTTTCCATATTCCATTGAGCTTATGCCTTGGCACTTCTTAGTTTGGCTGGCATAAATCAGCAACGATTTTTACTGACCATTTTGGATGAACCCACTTTTCTCTGGAACGGCTCTGACGATTGTTTTAAAAATTGATTTATTTTAATCATTAAGTGGTATTTTTCCATATTCCATTGAGCTTATGCCCTGGCACTTCTTAGTTTGGCTGGCATAAATCAGCAACGATTTTTACTGACCATTTTGGATGAACCCACTTTTCTCTGGAACGGCTCTGACGATTTTTTTAAAAATTGATTTATTTTAATCATTAAGTGGTATTTTTCCATATTCCATTGAGCTTATGCCTTGGCACTTCTTAGTTTGGCTGGCATAAATCAGCAACGATTTTTACTGACCATTTTGGATGAACCCACTTATCTCTGGAACGGCTCTGACGATTGTTTTAAAAATTGATTTATTTTAATCATTAAGTGGTATTTTTCCATATTCCATTGAGCTTATGCCTTGGCACTTCTTAGTTTGGCTGGCATAAATCAGCAACGATTTTTACTGACCATTTTGGATGAACCCACTTTTCTCTGGAACGGCTCTGACGATTGTTTTAAAAATTGATTTATTTTAATCATTAAGTGGTATTTTTCCATATTCCATTGAGCTGATGCCTTGGCACTTCTTAGTTTGGCTGGCACAAATCAGCAACGATTTTTACTGAACATTTTGGATGAACCCACTTTTCTCTGGAACGGCTCTGACGATTGTTTTAAAAATTGATTTATTTTAATCATTAAGTGGTATTTTTCCATATTCCATTGAGCTTATGCCTTGGCACTTCTTAGTTTGGCTGGCATAAATCAGCAACGATTTTTACTGACCATTTTGGATGAACCCACTTTTCTCTGGAACGGCTCTGACGATTGTTTTAAAAATTGATTTATTTTAATCATTAAGTGGTATTTTTCCATATTCCATTGAGCTTATGCCTTGGCACTTCTTAGTTTGGCTGGCATAAATCAGCAACGATTTTTACTGACCATTTTGGATGAACCCACTTTTCTCTGGAACGGCTCTGACGATTGTTTTAAAAATTGATTTATTTTAATCATTAAGTGGTATTTTTCCATATTCCATTGAGCTTATGCCCTGGCACTTCTTAGTTTGGCTGGCATAAATCAGCAACGATTTTTACTGACCATTTTGGATGAACCCACTTATCTCTGGAACGGCTCTGACGATTTTTTTAAAAATTGATTTATTTTAATCATTAAGTGGTATTTTTCCATATTCCATTGAGCTTATGCCTTGGCACTTCTTAGTTTGGCTGGCATAAATCAGCAACGATTTTTACTGACCATTTTGGATGAACCCACTTATCTCTGGAACGGCTCTGACGATTGTTTTAAAAATTGATTTATTTTAATCATTAAGTGGTATTTTTCCATATTCCATTGAGCTTATGCCTTGGCACTTCTTAGTTTGGCTGGCATAAATCAGCAACGATTTTTACTGACCATTTTGGATGAACCCACTTATCTCTGGAACGGCTCTGACGATTGTTTTAAAAATTGATTTATTTTAATCATTAAGTGGTATTTTTCCATATTCCATTGAGCTTATGCCTTGGCACTTCTTAGTTTGGCTGGCATAAATCAGCAACGATTTTTACTGACCATTTTGGATGAACCCACTTATCTCTGGAACGGCTCTGACGATTGTTTTAAAAATTGATTTATTTTAATCATTAAGTGGTATTTTTCCATATTCCATTGAGCTTATGCCTTGGCACTTCTTAGTTTGACTGGCATAAATCAGCAACGATTTTTACTGACCATTTTGGATGAACCCACTTTTCTCTGGAACGGCTCTGACGATTGTTTTAAAAATTGATTTATTTTAATCATTAAGTGGTATTTTTCCATATTCCATTGAGCTTATGCCCTGGCACTTCTTAGATTGGCTGGCATAAATCAGCAACGATTTTTACTGACCATTTTGGATGAACCCACTTTTCTCTGGAACGGCTCTGACGATTGTTTTAAAAATTGATTTATTTTAATCATTAAGTGGTATTTTTCCATATTCCATTGAGCTTATGCCTTGGCACTTCTTAGTTTGGCTGGCATAAATCAGCAACGATTTTTACTGACCATTTTGGATGAACCCACTTATCTCTGGAACGGCTCTGACGATTGTTTTAAAAATTGATTTATTTTAATCATTAAGTGGTATTTTTCCATATTCCATTGAGCTGATGCCTTGGCACTTCTTAGTTTGGCTGGCACAAATCAGCAACGATTTTTACTGAACATTTTGGATGAACCCACTTTTCTCTGGAACGGCTCTGACGATTGTTTTAAAAATTGATTTATTTTAATCATTAAGTGGTATTTTTCCATATTCCATTGAGCTGATGCCCTGGCACTTCTTAGTTTGGCTGGCATAAATCAGCAACGATTTTTACTGACCATTTTGGATGAACCCACTTTTCTCTGAAATGGTAAGGAGTATTTTATTCAAATCGATGATAAATTTTCTTTTTAAAATATTTTTAAAATCGTTGCTAACTTTCATGGCCACTGGATTCCCAAAATTGTTTACTTTTAAGCCCTCAAATTCCCCTTGGTTTTATTTCCGGCGTTGCTATTAATCGTTGCTATCTTGGCGAACGTAATAACAAAGCCAAAGAATTTTAGCATATGGGCACTTCCACAGAAAATTTCTCTTTTTGTCACGTCACCTAGCAATTATTCTTGTATTTTAGAACCACGTTGTTCACTAAATGAAAACCTAGTTGCGCTCTACACCCAAATGCAAAAAAGTAAATAATATTTTCATTATTCTTTGAGAAACAATTAAAAATGTTTGGTGACGTTACGTGACAAAAAGTAGACATATCTGTGGAAATACCAATATGTGTACGCAAAATTGAATTCTCGAGGTAAATTAAAAAATTATTAAATAAAGTGAAGCTTAAAAAGTGTTGTAAATTAAAAAACTTGTTTATTACACTGTAATTAATTTGATAAGTTCAATTTCTTCTTAGTTTTTAGTTTTATTTGTCGGGTTTTTTATAAAACTTCTTTTGCTTACTATTATAATTTATTATAAACTTTAAAAATCTACTTATGTACCTCTGCCATTGTTAAATTTAAATTTTTATTTTCATTTCACAAAAACTATTTCATTCAAACAGCTGTTCAAACTATTTGCAAAATCTTGGCAAGAGGAAATTTCTCCAGTAACATTTTTCCGATTTTTTGCCCCTAAATTATCAAAGTGCCGATTTGCCGATTTTTGCTCCAAAAATGCCGATTTTTTGACTAACACGTAAAAGGCGATTACTTTTTGTTCGTTTGTTAATAATACACTAACTTTAAGAGATACTGAAACAGTTGTAACATTGAAAAGAGACAACTGTTATTAAGTCAGCGCTTTTACTAAAGAAAAGGGGGTAAGTTGTATTCAATATTAAATGCACTGTTTGTTTGAAAAATATTCCACTATGAAGAATTAAAGGCCAAAGTTAAAAAAGAAATAATTTTTAAACCTAAAATAATTCAGTTAAAATTTCTTTTTCTATTAGGAAAATATAAAACACTTTATATTTGTGTTTGAAAATGGATAGATAAATACTTACAAAAGAATAAAGGTAAGATAAATTTATATTCACTATCAATGAATATAATTTAAATAATAATTACTTTGATAATTAAATAATTTTTTTTTTTTTTAAGATTATAACGCAATTGAGGACGATGTTAGTACATAAATAAATAGCCAATTCTTATGTAAGGAAAATTAAATAAATTTGCAAACTTTTTGGCAAAAAATTTCAGATTTATAACGTGAACATTTTATGGCAGCATTTGGTACAATTTTTGGTCCTTCCACATTCTTCCGCAAATGTGGAAAGAATTTTTTAATGTAACAGAGTTTTGATGTTCACTGGAAAATTTATCTTTGCAAGTTATTTGTTTTTTTAAGATTATTTAAAAATTAATAGTTTAAACTGTTTTGATATTAATATTAAAACGGATTTAATAAAAATGTCAAACTCAAATATTTGTATATGGAATATACTTAATTATAAGAAAGTTAAAAAAAACTTTATATTTAACTACAATTTCTTTGTAAAACGTTTATTTTGATTGATTCTTTTGAAATTTCATAAGTTATTATTTGTAAGTAAGAATAGGTTTTATTGTATTTAAAATAGGTATTTTTAATTTGCCGATTTTTTTATATTAAAGTGCCGATAATGCCGATATTTTTTTAAATATGCCGATTTTTTATCAAAATTATCTGGCACCCCTGCTTCTAACTGTCAAAAAATTCTCTTTTTGGCTCTCTCTCTGCAAGAGATTTGGAGTACGCAGACAACATTTTGCAACATTTTGCGCAAAATATGTGTACGCAGACAGACCTATTTTTTGCTCAATCCATGGTGAACTTTCTTAATGTCAAAATTATTTGTTTTTATACCCTCCACCACAATTAGTTGTGAAGAGGGTATATTAAGTTTGTCATTCCGTGTGAAACTTTTTCATTATTCATCTCAGACCCCATAAAGTATATATATTCTGGGTCCCTGAGTAATTCTAAGTCGATTTAGCCATATCCGTCTGTATGTCCGTCTTTTGAAAACACGCTCACTTTCGAACAACTCAAAAGAAATGAACAAACTTGGTGCCAAATTGCTTGTAGTTATCCTAAGCAGTTTGGGATTGAAATCCAGCAAAATCGGTTCAGTAGAACCAGAGCTATGAATCAAAATGTGGAACCACCACCTAAAAAAATTGATAATTTTGTTACAAAAAATAGCATAAATGCTGGAACAAGGCACGGAATGAGATAAGATTTTGCAAAAATTTGTGGAACAAATCTAGTTTACCGACGCAGCTCCAAATAAAAAAAAGTACCCAGGGTGATAGAAAATTGAAAAATAAGAAGAAAAAATAATAAAAAAGTTGGCGGAAACGCAGAGAAGCCTTACTTAGCGAAGCCGGTTTTTGCTATACCATAGAGGAGCAAATCCTTGCGCCCGGCCGAAGGCCGGCTATGCAGAGTAGTTTTACTTAGCGAAGCCGGTTCTTGCTGTACCATAAAGGTGAAAATCCTTGCGGCCGGCCGAAGGCCGGCTATGCAGAGAAGCTTTAGTTAGCGAAGCCGGTATTTGTCATACCAAAGAGGAGCAAATCATTGCGCCCGGCCGAAGGCCGGCTATGCAGAGAAGCTTTACTTAGCGAAGCCGGTTTTTGCTATAGCATAGAGGAGAAAATCCTTGCGCCCGGCCGAAGGTCGGCTATGCAGGAGTGTTTTCGTTTGCGACGCCCATGTTTATAATTTGATTACGTTTGTATTACACTTTTATTTAAATAAACTACATACTTACCTGGTGCACTTCTGTAATATTTCGATGTAAAATGCAAAAAGAATGTAATGTGAGGTAAAGAGATAGTAGTTTTCAAATAAATTTTGTATATCTAAAAAGATATGGTCAAAAGCTTTGAAATGATACCAATATTGGCCATATAACGATAAAAATGTAATGGAAAATCGGACCTTTATATAAAAATGATTTCTTCCTCTTTGGTATGACAAATACCGGCTTCGCTAACTAAAGCTACTCTGCATAGCCGGCCTTCGGCCGGGCGCAAGGATTTTCTCCTCTATGGTATAGCAAAAACCGGCTTCGCTAAGTAAAGCTTCTCTGCATAGCTGCCTTCGGCCGGGTGCAAAGATTTGTTCCTCTTTGGTATGACAAATACCGGCTTCGCTAACTAAAGCTTCTCTGCATAGCCGGCCTTCGGCCGGGCGCAAAGATTTGCTCCTCTTTGGTATGACAAATACCGGCTTCGCTATCTAAAGCTTCTCTGCATAGCAGGCCTTCGGCCGGGCGCAAGAATTTTCTCCTCTATGGTATAGCAAGAACCTGCTTCGCTAAGTAAAGCTACTCTGCATAGACGGCCTTCGGCCGGGCGCAAGGATTTGCTCCTCTTTGGGATAGTAAGTACCGGCTTCGCTAAGTCAAAAGCTTTAAAATGATACCAATATTGACCATATAAAGATAAAAATGTAGTGGAAAATCACACTTTTATACAAAAACTTAAAACGTCCATAACTCGAAAACTAATCGTTTCCGCCAACTTTTTTATTTTATTTTTTCTTCTTATTTTTTAATTTTCTATGTACCTAGGTACTTGTTTTTTTATTTGGAGCTGCGTCGGTAAACTAGATTTAAGCCAAATTTGTTTTATTTGACTGGAAATCACACTGAAAAATTTCGTGAAGATCAGTCCATAATTTACCCTAACGCCCATATAAGCACTACTCCCGAAAAACAGTTTTGTACGCCGAAAACCGTAAAAAATAACGCTAGCGTACCAAAATTTGGTACGTCAGAGTTTTTTAGGACTAGAAATAACACTGTGAAATTTCGTGACGATCGGTCCATAATTTACCTTAGGCCCCATATAAACCCTACTACCGGAAAACAGTTTAGTCGCCTAAAACCATAATTAATAATGCTATCATAACAGAAATTGGTACGTCACAGTTTTAAAGGACTATAAACCCTACTACCGGAAAACAGTTTAGTACGCCTAAAACCGTAAAAAATAATGCAATCATAACAAATTTTGGCTCGTCACAGTTTTATAGGACTATAATTATACTGTGTAATTTCGTGAAGATCGGTACATAATTTACCCTAGGCCCCATAGAAACCCTACTCCCGGAAAACAGTTTAGTCGCCTAAAACCATAATTAATAATGCTATCATAACAGAAATTGGTACGTCACAGTTTTAAAGGACTATAAACCCTACTACCGGAAAACAGTTTAGTACGCCTAAAACCGTAAAAAATAATGCAATCATAACAAATTTTGGCTCGTCACAGTTTTATAGAACTTTAATTATACTGTGAAATTTCGTGATGATCGGTCCATAATTTACCCTAGGCCCCATATAAACCCTACTACCGGAAAACAGTTTAGTCGCCTAAAACCATAATTAATAACAAATTGTCACAGTTTAAGATAATAATAACATCATACAGATATTACTCCTTAAACATTCGAACTGTCGGTGGAGGGTATCAAAGATTCGGCACAGCTGAATATAGCACTCTAACATGTTTTTTTTTAGGTAATGGGAAAGTATTGTTAATTTTCTTAATAAAAAATTTGTAATAATAACTTTATTTTTGTAGGCGATGAAAGTGAAGAATTTGGTAGCGTTTGGAGTGCAATTCAGAAGAAGCTCCCAAACAAACGATTTTCCAACGCTAATCCTGCGAAGCCCTATGTGCTTGTCTGCAGGAAAGAAACCAGAGTCTCTGGCGGGAATCGAACTCGCAACCCCGGCGCTGATAGACTAGTTCGCTACCAGCTAGCATACCGGGGCACTTAGAATTGCCTCAGGTTAAAATACCTAAACAAAATCTGGTCAACAATTTGCTAGTCAGTAAAAATCTTTATATTCTTGACTGTTTTACTGATCTATTTAATTGGTTTGGAAAAAAATCGACACGTTTAGTTAGGGCCCCATAAGCTTTAGTTACGCGTTTGCAGGAGGGTTATGAAACTCAAATTTTAAAATCTAAATTTATTGGATGGGACGAAGTGATGGCAGTAGATTTTACTAGTACAGCCAATTCGGCAGCGAAGACGGGCGCAGATTTAACAAAATGGGCTAAACAACAGGAATCTCGAGCGGAAATGTCGGTGCCTTATGTACAAGTAGGGTTGCCATACGTACTGTTTTAAGCAGTACATGTACTGATTTTTTGCAATTGTACTGTTTTATGCACAACTCCTAAAACAGTACGCAAATGTACTGTTTTTTACACTTTGTACTGTTTTTTGTACTGTTTTTTTTTTGCTCAGTCTATATTTAACAGAACTGGCATACAAAAAATTATGTTGTGTTAAAAAAAAAAGTTCTAAAATAATAAGAGTTTTTACGCTGTGGTCATTGTTTTCTCATACATACACAGTAGAAATCTAAATTATAATGGGTGGCTCGTAGCAGTGGTATATTTTCGTTTTGTATTGATTTTATGGCTACCTCTTCCAATAGTCTTTCCCTTTCCACATCTGAGAAAGACAAAAATAAAATCTAAATTTTTTTAAGTACTAAAAAATACTTATTCCAAAACAGTTATCGTTAATTTTTAGAACTTTTTTAATTTTCGGGCATGTTCTAAAAATCGAAATCACGTAAAATTGAAAACAAACAAATTTGGAAAATTCTCCGTGTTAAAAATTTATAAAAATACCTAATACCTTTGAGGACCACTTTTCATTACCTAAACTACTGAAATAAGAAAAAGATAAGTAAATTTTTACAAAATTTTTTTTTAAAATATTCATCGTTTTCAATTGCACTTGATTTTAAATATTTTCAGATTTTGTGAAATAAAAATAAACCAAACTATTTTTTTTGGATTTTATAGATCAGTGATAACCAAGCCCCGAACGCACGCACACAAAGATATTATGTACTTGGCGGTCGCAGATACTGATGATAGCCTGATGTTTAAAAACGAACAAAGTTGTTGTATACATGTGAATTGCCGACCGTGTCTGTGTGAAAACTACGATTATTGACTTACTCGCGAGCCTATGGAGTGGTTATCACAGTTATAGATTAATGGCCAATTTCACCAAGTTCAGGTTTAATTAACTTTCATTATAAAAGTCAAAAAACCTTTTGTTTTAGTAAGTTAATTATAGCTGAACTTGGTAAAATTAGCCATAAATAATTTAAAAATTATTTAAAATTGGAAAATTAATTTAGGAAACAAACATTTTCTCAAATTCTATATGATTTGTGCAACTATGTGGGTAGTGAAAATTGCTTTAAATACGAATATGTTTAAAGAAAATCGTACTTACAAAATCAATGAGTTGATTGTTTTGAGCTAAGTAAGGCTTTTCTCCCTTCATATATGGCTTACAGCAATGTTATGTTTTTCCTGGCAAAATGCTTCGTTTGTGGTGTTTGCTTTTTAAACGCAAATGGAGTAATTTCATATGTATATTTATGAAATGCCATAAACTGGAAATAATTCCTTTGACGTTACACATTTTAAGTGTATTTCTTTCTTTATATAATTGTTGTTGCATATTCAATCAAAAGTTTAAAATATTTACCCCAATTTCACCAATTTCAGTTTAAACTAACTATTACTTTAACTTCCAGCTTACAATATGTTTTGAAAGCTTGAACTGATAGTTAATTATAGCTGAACTTGGTGAAATTGGGGGTTACTTATTAAAACAAATGGTAATGTTGTCGTCAAAAAAAATGTACTGTTTTTTTTCTTGATTGTACTGTTTTTATGTATTCAATGTACTGTTTTCCGAATTTAAAATCTGGCTACCCTATGTACAAGACTTATACAAATACAACCGGATGCTTCCTTGAGGACGGGTCAGAATCGGGTATAGTTTATGTGTGGTTATTATCAAAAAGTTGCCCAGAAAAAGCTTAACTGATTCAAGATATTGCTGAAGAAATGTTTAAAAGTCCTTGGGTCAATTTGCAAATTCTTTTTCTGGGTAGCCCTGGGTGGAGGTAAACCTTACGACACTACTGCTGAGTACATGAACTTCACTCGTTTGTTCAGAAGTTTAAATGACGATTTGGCAGATGAAGACATAATGATACTGGATAATGGGGAGTAAGTTTTTCTTTGCTTGGGTTCACGCTGTAGTGAGGTTGAAATTTAATTAGCATACAAATCTGCACAAATAAGATGTGTTAATTTGTTATTTAAAAAAAAAACTAACATTTATTTGCATCCACAAAATGAAATTTATTAAACATTTCTTATATCACGTTTATTTTTAAGGAATGACGTTTCATTAACAATAATATTTTGGTGTGGTGAAAATCCATATTTTTGACATAATGGGTGTGTGTGAAACGGTAGCAAAGTACTAATGGAAGTAAAATTTTGACACTATTGAGGTGAATAAAATTTCACTAGCCCTGGGGGCTACTATAAATTTTGACATTAGTGTAGAAATTTTTGACAACCACAAAATTATTTCTTTTCATCAAATTTGTTTAAACAAAATAAAAAATAATATGGAAGCAGGACCAGCGGCAAAAAAAAATTAAAAAGAATTATACAAGATGTAAGTAATTAAATATGTATAAGCTTTTTTCCCCACACTTTTTGTAAAAATTGTTAATATATCTAAAAGAATTCATCAAATAGTTGCGACGATATCATTTCCAACAGAATTAAAATGATTATTGGTAAACGTTTGTTGAATTTATTCATTTTCACAAAACTATTAGTAATTGTTTTTTTCTTTATGTCAAAATTTTACGTTGTCAAAAATGTTACAATTTCACACAGCACAAATATGAAAATTTTCTACCACAAACAAATTTCATTTCACCATATAACTTTGCTACCGTTTCACACACACCCAATGTACTATTTTACACAAACAAATTTGCCTGTTTTTGTTGTATTATTGTACAACAACTCCTAGTGCTGCCACCTTCTAGTAATTTCACCATGATTGTAACATACACAACAAGGCGAATTAACTCCTGGTAAGCTCAACTCGTCAGCCGTTCATCAGCTGTATCCATGGCGAATTAAAAAAATGGTGAAACGTCAAAATATTGTTTTGTTTCTATACTGAAATTTGACAACAAGTCAGAAAATTGCAAAAACAAAATACATGGGGCTTTTTGAATTTGTAGAGTTGCACTTACCTGTTATAAATTCGCCTTGATACACAACGTACACTAGTGCCGCAACTTTTTATTCGTGCGAAAACCCGGTTACTAATAAATTAATTGTGAAAAGTGATTATTTTTGACTCTTTATTGATTTGTTGGCCCCAAAAATAAATTAATTTATTAATTAAACTAATTAATAATCGCTATTAACAGCTAATTTTTTACACCCAATTTTCACGATGATTTTTTCCCCTATTTTTGAAACATGTCTTTTTTAGTTTGATAGCGAGCGGGGGAGAGAAGTAAGCAGGGTAGAAAAAAAGACATGAATCGTATTTTCTGTGATTCTTTTGACATTCCTCCTTGCACTTATTTGGTTTTTTTAAATTTATATGTATGTATATTTTATTATAATTTCAAAGTGACAAGTTCTTATTGAAATTATTATTTGTGATAAAAATAAAAAAAAATTAATTCTCAAAAGTTTGCTTTTTGTTTAAAATGTAATTCAAATTCAAGACATATATAAAAAATTATGTGGAATAACGAGATTGTGGAACTGTTGATAATAAAATACCAGGAGCACGACAATTTGTATAATGTGCGTAATCCTACATATATGGACCGTGTCAAGCGATCAAATTCGTTGTTTTCCATATGCCAAGATCTTAAAAGTTTAAACAAGGATATTACGGTAGAAGCTATCAAAAAAAAGATACACACATTGAGGGCACAATTTATTAAAGAAACGCGCGAAATTGCTAATAGCAAAAGAAGTGGTGTTGGGGCGGAGGATGTATACGTTCCTAAGCTTTGGTGTTTTTCTCATTTGCAATTTTTAAAATCTCATTGCACGCTAAGAAAGTCTGTGTCAAACATTTCAGAGGTAAGCAGATATTGTTGGCGTTAATTTATTTTGTTTTTTAAATACATATATTAACATATTTACTTTTGTTATTTTTAGGTTGATAGAAAAAATAGCAGCTTTGAAGAAGACGATGAACCTGCTGTAGTAATTATTGAAGAAATAGCGCAACCTTCTTGTAACAAAAGAGTAAGTTTTTGAATATACATAAATACATATCGTCAGTTGAGATGTAAAAAATTAATAACGGGCTTTACAAAAACGACTCTTAAAACACACATAATATTGAGTGGCTGGTATTATCGTCGTATCAATCATCTAAATAATAAATAATTTTTCAAATAATTACAAACAACTAAATTTTTATTATGTACATACCAGAGAATAGCTTTTTGCAATTGAAAAAAAATCGCATTTAATTAACGACAACAAATACACACGCTTACGGTCATACAGTCAAACTTGCGCAACCGCAAATATTCGCTGCTGGTTTGCAGTCATTCAAATAACGCACATCGTGCTTTGTTATTTATACAATCGTTGCCTTCGTTTTTTTTTATAAAGATTCTAAAGGCCATGTCAGATAAAACTTTTGCTTCGCTTTGCGTCAGAGTTTCGCTTTGACATTTAAGATGAAATATACATACTTATACGAAGCATGTCACATAAAGAACTTTTAACGCAAAGCGAAGCGAAAAGTTAGGCAACTCTCATCTTTTTGCGTGCTTTGACAATCTACTAGTAGAAATTTTTTTTGTTTATTTTTTTTTAACACACAATGCGTGAGTGTTTATTGTGACATACACCTTTTGCGTTACGCTTTTCAGTCAAAGTTAGAAACGTCACGCAAAGCGATGAAGTTTTATCTGACATGGCCTTAAGTGTTCTGAGCGCAAATGATTGTTTGGTAAAGAAACAAAAAATACAAACGAAAGAGCCAGAAATCAAACAATCATTACTCATGTATTTTTTCCGCATTAACTATGTAGTACAAGAAAAAAAAAAATTTAAATGAAACTAAACACACATACTTATGTAGGTACACACAATTTCCATAGAAACAAAAAGTACAGTAGTAGTAGTAGTAGGTACAATGTATTTTTGTTATTGTTGTTTTTATTGTTGTTAATTTTGAAAAAGCGTCTCATCAAAGACTATAGATTTATAAAGATATTGCACGACCATACAAAGTTCATGCATTTTTCTCTCTATATTAATTTTTCTGGTGGATTTAGCCGCTAAATCAGTGATGTTAACTTTTATTTTTTCATTACCGTACGGCCCTCTAAAAATTACCGTTTTTGAGAAGAAATTACCGTACGCAAAGGTTTTTTAATTTAAACATTCACAGCAGTATTTAAAAACAATTTATTTAAATTTTAAATGTGTTTTATGAAAAATTTTAATGAAAATCTTTGTTTAAAACATATTTTAAACCAAAATTATTGTATTTTTTATCAATACGAAAGTAAAATCATCATATAACTAAAATTTTAACGTTACTGCCAGACTGATTCATCATCGCACAGCCTAAATGACTGAAGCTAAAAAGTTTGAATTTGGACCGGAATTGGTATCATTCAACTAAGACAGAATTTTTTAAAATTCGAATATCGCAAGAAAATATTGACTCAAACATTTTTTTATTACGTTTTGTAAAAAATTTACACGCAATATTCATATCTACCCGCTGTTAAATACAGTGCTATTTTGTCATCTTCTTATGATGAAACGATTGGTATAAAAGTTCTTTTTCATATGCCTTTAATACAAAATTAAAACATATAATTTTGCTTCAACCGAAAAGTTTTAATATTTAAGCTTCGTACAGACGGTGGTCAGATGTTACAATGTTGTCATTAAAATTGCCTAACAAGAATTGCAATTGTGTTAAAATTGTAAGCTCATTTTCATTTGACAGATGTGTAAAATTAATGCATCTAACAATGGCACCATGGTCAGAAAAAGGACTACATTGTAAGATCTGACCACCGTCTGTACGAAGCTTTACTATAGTTAAATGCATCACATTACGGCTACTTTAAATGCTGTTGATTTTGAAGCGGACAAAAAGTTTAAAATAAAATAAATAATCTAACTATCACTGTTACCTAAGCATTTGCAGAAACATAACATTCTTAATTTTTTGTATAACATTCATCTATTTCTAAAACTGGTTGAAAATCACCTCGCAAAAGTTAAAAGCATAAAGCCTTCATATGTAAGTATGTATATAAATATCAAAAAACCCAAATCGTGATATTACCGTATTTTAAATGAAATTACCTTGCTACCTTTTGGGCCTCAAAATTACCGTAAAAAAGGGTAATTACCGTACGGTTAACATCACTGCGCTAAATCCACTTGTGAGAGTAATTTACAGTCTTTATTATTACTCTCAGAGAATTTTTCTCACTTATCAGCGTATCAGTGCTGCCACAACTAATACAATTTTTACAACCAAAATTTTTGAAAATGTTACCAAATGTGAAAAAATATAACCAAATTTAAAATGCCTTTTATAAATTGAGAAAATCTTTAAAATTTATTTTAAGTTGCATTGTAATACAAAGGTTAGTTAGATTTGTGCACTTTATAGTAAAATAATAATTATAAGTCAGGAAAACAAAACAAATAATTAAATTCTTTTACATATTAAAAAAATAACGAGAAACTTAATTACCCCCCAATTCCACCAAGTTTAACGGAACCAACTATTACTTTAAATTCCAGTTAATAATGTGTTTTGACATCTATAACTGATAGTAAATTATAACTGAACTTGGTGAAATTGGGGGTAAAAGTTTTTATTTATTCGAGACTTTTTTTTCAGTATGCCGGCAATTCCACTCATAAGTCTACTATAAATGGAAAAAATTAATACCTGATTTTGGTAGTTAAAATTCTTAAGTATGGTGGCAACATTATGTTTCTTTTAAGTTTTTATAGTGGCAACAACCCAGTAAAAACTTCGCCTACAAAATAATGTGTTGAGTAATCTGAAAAACATAAAGGCACTACTTACACTTCTACTGAAAGAACCAATGAATTTTACAAGGGATGTTCCAAAATGAACGCATTCAAAAGTAAGTCTTTATTTTTTCACTGTATATATCCAGAAAAAAGTTGTTACAGAAGTTGTTATAAATGTAGTTATAGATGAAAGTTTCTGAAAAATGAATAAAAGAAGCTATTCATCTGCAAATATAGCGAAGTTTTTACTGGAAATTTTTTGATATTTTATTATTATTATTTTTTTAAAGATGTAATAATATTATTATTAAATTAAGCTTGAGGTCTCTTCTTTATGAAAAATATTAAATTTATTTAATCCAATATTTCGGCACTCCGTTGTGTGCCTTCTTCAGGGTTTTGTCTTGAATGTTTGACAAAAATTAGAAATTTTTTGTGATGAAAAAATAAATTTTTCAAGTTTTTGAAACATTTATATTTCTTATTTCTAAAAAGAGTTTATTTAAATTAT
The DNA here is from genome assembly GCA_930367215.1 of Pollenia angustigena. Lineage (NCBI taxonomy): Eukaryota > Metazoa > Arthropoda > Insecta > Diptera > Polleniidae > Pollenia > Pollenia angustigena. The sequence goes on from OV884059.1 coordinate 35,882,281, forward strand.
TTTAGTTTCAAAGTTGGTTTCTAACTTGATGGTGTTTATATTCAAAAATAGCATTTTAACGAGATCATTAATTGAAGCACAGCCGCGAATAACGTTTTAAGTTACAAAATAATTTTTTTTCAGGAGAGCAAAAAAACGTTTTTAACTGGCAAGATTATTAATTTTTTATTTTTTTTTTAGATAATTAAAAATAATGATAATAAAAATATTTATGCAAAATATCAACAAATTTAAAACTTAAATTACATGCAAATTTACAGTTTATAACTTTTTTTAGTGGAAAAACGTTTCATATCCACACTCACGATGTCATTTAAAACGTTCTTCCACTACACAAAGCATCATGACTGATGGCTTTTAAAACGTTATTCCACGTTTAAACCCGTTTACTTTGTATCATTTTTAAGTAACTTACAACGTTCTTCCACTAGCTGACTCTTTGTATGTAATTTTTAAGGGCTTTAAGGTGCATAATTTTGGGTGATTTGAGGTTTAAACAGTGTACGAGAGTAATGTTAACGGTTATCCGAAAAAAACAGTTTTTGCAAAAAGTGGCGTTTACAACGTTATTCGCGGCTCTGCTTCAATTACATTTTGTATTTTTCAAATAATTTAAGAGTTCCTATTTTATGCGCTGTGATTTCAGTTCTAACGTTTCATGTAAAATTCCATAAATTTTAAAATTATTTTGTTAAATCAATGTATTTTGGAAAAATCTTTAAAATTCCTATTTGTATTTTCAAATATGTATTTAAATATATCTACTTTTGGAAATAACCTAAATTTAGAACATTTAATTTATATTCAAGTTTTAAGAAACAATAAAACGACTTTTGTGTAATTTTTCAGTCATTTTCTCAAATTGATTCCGCATGATTTAATGCACTTTCTACTTTAAGTACTACTAACCTTAAGTATTCTTAAAATCAAAAAAAGCTATACTCATTTAAAAAAAATAATTGAAATCTTCATCGATTAAAACTTCATATGTTTTCGAAAATGGCCGTTTTTAATATAAAAATCACAAATGGCAATATTTTTCTTAGCAAATACCTTAAAAAAATTAATTGGTTGCAGTTTTGAAAGGGATTTTTTGTTTTCGATAAAGTACAAAAACTTCCGTTCATTGGTAACAAATAATGAAGAAATCATAGTATGTACACAATACAAATTATTTGAGCTCGTAAAATTTTGTATCAAGAAAATCATATTTGTACGTATTATCATTTTAGAAAAAAAGTAACCAAAACGAAAAAAATATTCACATCTCCACATTGAAAAAAAATATAACCAATTTTGGTTAGAAATAACCAAAAACGGCAGCTCTGCAGCGTATATACCCTGCAGATAACGAGACTAGTCCATACATGCATGTAAAGAGTAGTCCATAAAGGAGTAGGAGTACTCCAAAACTACTCCAAATATATGGGTAAAAGGTGGTCCATTTAACATTACGATGTCCTAGGAGGGGACCATATAACCCACCGAAGTAGTCCCTAAACTACTCCAAGGAGTACTAAAGTGGGTTAGTTTTAAAAGTACTCCATGTTACTACAGTATGGAGTAGTTGAAGCATTTTTCTTTTTAATTTTTTACTAATCGCCTTTTATGATGTGTACTGTAGTCTATTATTGTTATTATTAGATATATTTACTTGGTATTTTTAATTTGTTTACCTTTTTTCCACAAATTTCACAAACTTTCACTTTTAAATGAACAATTAATAATGGACAACATCAGGGCTACCAATGTGTAATACTGTAAACTATAGAAAATTATACATCATGCAGTTGTTGGCAGCACTTCGTGTTTATTTCTTATAACATGGTCCATACTACAGTACATTGGACCATGTTGTAAGTAGTCCATTTGAGCCACAATGGACCACGTAGTCCAATATTATCTGTAGGGTATATGTGCACACGAGTGTGTGTGTTTGTATGTGCCCTGCAAATAAAAGGACCAGTCCAAACACGCGTGTAAAGAGTAGTCCACAAGGGACCAGGACTAGTCCAAAACTAACCCAAACGTATGGAAAAAACCTGGTCTATTTAACATTACGATGTCCTAGGAGAGGACCATATAACCCACCTTTGGACCACTAAGGAGTAGTTTTAAAACTACTCCATGGTATACTCAAGAGGATTAGTTTTGAAGTCGTTTAAAAACGAAAGCATGTCGTTAAAAAACGAAGACATGTCGTCTCACTACAAACACTTTCCCTGCAAATAATAGGACCAGTCCAAACACGCGTGTAAAGAGTAGTCCACAAGGGACCAGGACTAGTCCAAAACTAACCCAAACGTATGGAAAAAACCTGGTCTATTTAACATTACGATGTCCTAGGAGAGGACCATATAACCCACCTTTGGACCACTAAGGAGTAGTTTTAAAACTACTCCATGGTATACTCAAGAGGATTAGTTTTGAAGTCGTTTAAAAACGAAGCATGTCGTTAAAAAACGAAGACATGTCGTATCACTACAAACACTTTTTACCAATTACATGGTCCATGCTTGCATTACATCTGACCAGTCCATGGAGTAGTCCATTTTATCAAAATGGAATGAGGTGGTCCAATTTTATTTGAAGGGTTTTAACAATGACATGGTCCATGCTTGCATTACATCGGACCAGTCCATGGAGTAGTCCATTTTATCAAAATGGATCAGGTGGTCCAATTTTATTTGCAGGGTGTATACATTGCATTAAAAAAATAAAAACAAACTAAAAGAAGTCTGGTTTTCTCGTTGAAAACACATTTAAATAATAAAAGATGTTTTGTTTGCATTCCATTTCTGTGCAAATAACCTACGTTAAACCAAATGTGACAGATTTTAATTGTAGGGCAATAATATGTGTTTTATTGTTGTACAGATGAAATTGTATCGATTCGCACCGAAGTTCAAATGCTGTTATTGTCTAAATTTAAACAATTGTAGGCATATAGAAAATAATTTTTCTGAAAGAATAAACTGCTTTGTTCATAAAAGATATTTTATATTTTCTAAAGCGACATGGCCACACATTAACATGCCTCATCAAACTCACAATTTTGTAATTGTGTTAGTAATAAAAAACTCACAAGTATGGTTCAATGTGAATTTGATGATAACACTACGTGACAAAATTTCAACAAAGTCGTGACCAAATGAATTTGACACCTAATCTTTATGTAAAATTGTCCGCTGAATCCAAATATGAAGTCAGAATTGTCAAAAGTAGAACAGTTTTGAGATATTTCAAAATAACCGTTATTTGCGTTTTTAAAAAAGATGATGTGACTGAAATGCAAATATCTTCAAAATTTTTAAACGGATTATGTTTTTCTTTATTTTTAGTGAAAGGTAATAAAATTTCTAAAATAACCATGGATTGCTTGTGAATATTGGTCAATTTGGCCTATATTGGCTTACGATTATATGTGAATAAATAAATAAATAAATGACAGAGTTACAGTGGACAAAATTTCAAGCTTCATTGAAAATTTTATGAGTTTGTTCAATTTTGCTCTATTCAAGTTATTTTTTTTAAACCAATGATTTAAAAACCCTAATATTTTATTGCATGCGACATTAGATTATTTTACTATGAACATTATGAGCCCAACAAGACATAAATTGGTACAAAAATGACAAAGCTACAGAAGATTTAGTAAATTAACCCACATAGAAATTCAATAGTTTCAAGCAATTTTTAATATTTATTGTTACTAAAAATTTAGCTTTATATATTTATTTGTCGTGGGTTAATTCAATTAATCTTCTGTAACTTTGTCATTTTTGCACCGATGTGGATCCTATTGGGCCCAAAATGTTCGTATTGAAATGGGCTAAAATTTTGTGTTTTGGATATTTGCATATCACCCACATCATCTTTTTTAATAACACAAAAAACTTATTTTGGAATATCTCAAAAACTGTTCTACTTTTGACATTTCTGATTTCATATTCGGATTCAGCGGAAAATTTTACACAAAGATTGGGTGTCAAATTCATTTGGTCAAAAAATTGTCACGTAGTGTAATCAAAATACTTTTAATTTTCATAAAAATTTGCCACCAGTTTGATGTGTATGAACGTAATTTCTTTCAATTTTATTTTTATTAAAATTTTATTATTTGAAAAATTATTAAATCGTTTTCGCCGAAAAATCCAATTTTATTTATTATTACAACAAATTATTATCACAAATTATGCAACAGATTCAGGCTTTGGAAGTTGTGTGCTCCTTCCGTCTTACTTTTTGAAGTTTGTAAAATTCTTTTAAAGGTCTGCAAAAATGTTTTTACAAGATAAAGCAATAAGCACTACCAACTAGCCTACCGGGGTAGTTAGCCAGTCGATCAGCGCTGGGGTTCGGGTTCGATTTCCGTTAGATACTCTGGTTTCTTTCCTGCAGACAAACGAAGAGCTTCGCGGGATTAGGATAGGACGAAAAAATATGTGGATTTCGCTACATACAATATATAGAATTAAACCCAATAAAATCAAAGCCATATTATTAAAATTGTTCACATATTATACTTTTATTTTTATTTATTTATGTAAAAAGTGTTATATTTTACAGCAACTTAAATACCCAGCAAAAACTTGGTAATGACATGCCATTACTGAACAACTTACTTTTCAATGACTACTACATACCATCTGCATTACATAGAAGTAGTTTGGTAATGGCTGACATATAATCTGATACCTAAGTACTTGTGAATGAGTTGATTAACGAAATTTATAATTCATTCATAATACAAGTTAGAGTGCTATATTCGGCTGTGCCGAATCTTTGATACCCTCCACCGACACTTCGAATGTTTTAGGACTAATATCTGTATGATGTCTATTTATTATTATAATCTTTGTAAAAACAGACATCTGCATTAAAATTTGTTGCGGTTTAGACATATATAAAATTATTGATCGACAATCAGAATCAATTTTAAAAAGTTTGAGTAGAATATCAGTTTAAGATGAACTTAAATGATTTTCAAGAGAACAAATTATATAAAAGCCATGGTAAGCTATGAACCAATCATCCCAAATTCTGCAGAACAATTTCTGGTATTAAAAAACATAAATTTCAATACAGCGGTGCAATTAGTTTAAGCGTTTGCAGTAAATTTCAAAAGGCTGCTAAAATGGAATATAAGGAAAATTATGGACCGTATATCACAAAATTGCATAAAATTTTTTCTGGCCATATGAAGCTAAACTCGAAGAAAGTTTACCGCGTATTTAATTATTTTACCAGAGTGGGCTTTATATACGGCCTATGGTAAGCTATGCACCGATCTTCACCAAATTTCACAGTGTCATTTCTAGTTCTATAAAACTGTGATGTATCAAATTTTGTTATGATAGCGTTATTTTTTACGTTTTTAGGCGTACTAAGCTGTTTTCCGGGAGTAAGGTTTATATGGGGCCTAGGGTAAATTATGAACTGATCTTCACGAAATTTCACAGTCTTATTTCTAGTCCTGTAAAACTTATATATTCCAAATTTTGTTATGATAGCATTATTTTTTACGGATTTAGGCGTACTAAACTGTTTTCTGGAAGTAGGTTTTATATGGGGCCTATGGTAAATTATAGACCGATCTTCACGAAACTTAACAGTTTCATTTCTAGTCCTATTTAACTGTGGCGTGCCAAAATTTGTTATGATAGCATTGTTAGTTAGGGTTTTAGGCTTACTATACTGTTTTCCGGGAGTAGGGCTTATATGGGGCCTAGCGTAAATCATGAACGGATCTTCAAGATATTTTACAGCGTGATTTCCAGTTAAATAAAACGAACTGTTGCGAAATCTTATATCATTCTGTGCATTTTTCCACCATTTATGTTAGTTTTTGTAACAAAATTATAAATTTTTTTTAGGTGGTGGTTCCACATTTTGATTCATAGCTCAGATCCTATTGAACCGATTTTGCTGGATTTCAATCCCAAACTGCTTAGGATAACTACAAGCAATTTGACACCAAGTTTGTTTATTTCTTTTGAGTTTTTCGAAAGTGAGCGTGTTTTCAACAGACGGACATGGCTAAATCGACTTAAAAATACTCAAGGACCCAGAATATATATACTTTATAGGGTCTGAGATGAATAATAAAAAAGTTTCACACGGAATGACAAACTTAATATACCCTCTTCACAACTAATTGTGGTGGAGGGTATAAAAATGCATCTACGGTTGAAGTTTTTTCAAATCTAATACAAATTGATTTAAAATATTTGTTCATACAATTTGTTTTTTTTTTTATTATAAATAAAAAACAATTTGTAATAAATTTGAATATGAAAAATTATGCTGTACTGAAATTTTATAGTCATGACATGTTAGTTGTAATTTTGGTGACATCGGAGTAATAAGTTATTTAAGTCCCTATTTGTAAGCGAATGTGGTAATGACTTATTTTACTCCCTATTTGTAAACGAATGTGGTAATGACTTATTTAACTCCCCATTTGTAAGCGAGGGTGGTAAGTAGTTGCCTCCAATAATTTAATCTCATATTTTCGCTCTTAATTGAGTAAAACATCGTTTTTTTATACAAAAACTACACTGCCCCGGTAGACTAGCTGGTTGTGAGCTAGTCTATCAGCACCGACGTTGCGGGATCGAATCCCACCAGAGACAGAAAAAAAAATAAAAAATAAAATAAGAAAAAATAGAAAAAAAAATAACAAAAAAAAATTTTTTTTAAGTCATTACATACATGTAAATTGTAATTTTGGTGACATCGGAGTAATAACTTTTTAAGTCCCTATTTGTAAGTGAATGTGGTAATGACTTATTTAACTCCCTATTTGTAAGCGAGGGAGGTAGGTACTTGCCTCCAATGACATCACCGTGTTAAAATAATGAGTTAAAATGCCAATGTATAAGTAGTGAAGAGTCGTTATATTAGCTTTTTAACTCATTACTTTGCAATGTAAGTTTTTGCTGGGTAATAATCAACAAATTCAGACAAATAATTATATTGATGACATAGCCTCGTACACGGATCAGCAAAAGCATAATTAGATCTACAAAATTATTAACGATAGGATTATAATGACGAGTAATACGACAAGTACAAAACCTATTAATGTTTTAAAATTTTAGCTTTTTCAGCATTCGAAGTTTCGTATTTATATGTCTCCCAAGAGGAATGCTTTCTTAGTAATACCAGTATAAGCAAATTTAAAAATTCCAATCGATGGTTGTAACAATAATTTTGCTCGTCAAACCAAATCGAATAAATGGTATTATTAGTACATTCTACGCACTCCTCCATAATAACTTTTTTTTTGTGTTTCATTGCTCTGTTCTTTAAAAATAAATTTTCGAAAACTTTTATGTTAATTTTGCATATTTCGAAAAACAAATCAGAGGGTGAACATAAACTTCCAAAATCAGATTAATTTTCATAGTTTTTCGTATGGATATACATTTCTGATGGGTATGTTAAAATTTGAGATGGTTTAAGCATATCCATTCGGCATTTAGTGCAGGATACTCGTTGCGCTATGTAGCCAATGAAATATCGACTAGAAGTAAGTTCTATTGACACATTCACAAAGTTAAAGCTGTCGGCACTTTCATCAAAATATGCTTCATTTTCCTGGTATATATCTGCGATATCTATTAAGGGGGTTGTATTATTAGGTGATACACTGTCATTAACTTCTAAAATGTTTTAAAAGTCAAGTGGAAAAAATATTGCGTCGTCTTCTGCACAATTTTTTGAGGAGCTAAATTGCATTATTTTTAAAGATAAAAGCTTGGCCATTGCGATGTTGAATTCGTGAACAGAAGGGTTTTTACAATGGCCACCTTTGTCGCGTACATATTTTTTTTTTTTATTTTTTTTTTTTTTATTTTTTTATTGAATCTTCATATATTAAATATGAACTAACAATAATTAATCAAATCTTAACCTAATACGTTATTTTATCTCCTGCCAGTGCCAGACAAAATTTTCTTCATCACGGGTTATGTTCACTTTTATAGGTGTTTATCGCTCATCTAATTGGGTAAGTGCTGCAGTGTCTCTTCTTCTTAAGCGAGTGTGGCCGCCATGATTTAAAATATTTCGAGCTAGTGGATTTGGGTGTTGTTCAAGCCTTTTTAAATATTTTATTGCATATTTTGTAATCATAGATTTCACTAATGGCACATTGAGATCCTTATGAATGTTTGAGTTTTTAACATACCAGGGAGCGGCTGTGATTATTCGAAGAAGTTTATTTTGGCGCCTTTGAATTTTGTCGATATTAGAGGCCGAGGCAGTGCCCCATAGTTGAATACCGTAGCACCAGATAGGCTTTAAGATAGAGTTGTAAAGTAGAAGCTTGCAATCGAGACTAAGGACAGAATTTCTTCCAATAAGCCAATGAATTTGAATGGCTTTTAGTTTCATTTGAGTTAATTTTGCCTCTATATGGCATTTCCACGTTAATCGCCGATCCAGATGTATACCGAGATATTTAACATGCGAATGTTGAGGAATTATTTGATTATTGATTGTAATAGGGGGGCAAGATTCCCGGCGCAAAGTGAATGTTATATGTACACATTTTTGCTCATTGACCATTATCCTCCATTGTCTTAACCATATTTCTAGTTGAAATATATGATGCTGTAAGTAACGCGATGCTTCATAACGATTTTCGTGGACGCTTAGAAAAGCTGTATCGTCTGCAAATGTTGAAGTTTGTGTGTAGTTGCTTGTTGGCATGTCCGAAGTATAAATTAAGTATAATAGGGGGCCCAGGATGCTGCCTTGTGGGACTCCAGCGGCAATGGGCTGAGGTGAACTTAAGAAATTTCCTTCTTTAATAATAAATTGACGACCGACTAAGTAGCTTTCTAGCAGCTTGTGTGTGTTTGCTGGTAAATTTTGCTTCAATTTGTGTAATAAGCCTTCATGCCAGACTTTGTCAAAAGCTTGCGAAACATCGATGAAGAGTGCTGAGCAATATTTCTTTTCTTCAAATGCTTTTCTTATGACATTTACTATTCGATGAGTCTGCTCGATTGTGCTGTGTTTTCTTCTAAATCCGAACTGATGGTTTGGAATACATCTATTTTCACTTAAAATTGGTGTTAATTTTGAAACTAATAATTTCTCAAACAGCTTTGACATATTTGATAATAAGCTAATAGGTCTATAAGACTCAACTTTTGTATGATCTTTACCTGGCTTTGGTATCATGGTAACTAAGGAAACCTTCCATTTTTCAGGATAGTATTCAAGGCGTAAAATAGCATTAAAAATAAAAAGAATAATTTTCTTTGCTATGCGAGGTAGCTCCAAAAGCATTTTATTACTGATTTTATCAATACCAGGTGCCTTCTTAGTGTTTAAGTCACAAATAGCCTTTTCGATTTCTCTTATCTCAAATCTGAGGGGAATAGCTGCTCTAGCATCAACAGGTGGTAACTCGACCGCAATATTGTGAGATATATTTGGTGTAAATACGTTTTTCAAATGATTTACAAACAGGTTTCCTTTTTCATTATCATTTCTTGCCCAACTACCATTCAAGTTTCTTAATGGTGGCTTAGATATAACTGGCCTTTTTAGATTTCTAGCTGCACGCCATAATGAGTAGTCAGATTGTGGAGTTGCATCAAGTTCCTTAAGATATTTTTCTAGAGAAGCCGTTTTCTGATTCTGTAGCAACTTTCTTAGCCTTTTTGTGCATTCTTTTAATAAAATCTTAAGTTGCGGGGATCTGTAAAGTTGCCACTCTCTTCGAACTCTCCTTTTTTCAGTCAAGAGCCGCTCGACATCTGAAGAACATATTTTATTATTTTTAATTTTTTTGAGGGTAACGCTGGAGTGTTGAACAGCTAGTTTAAGATAACTGTCAAAGTTAACAAGAGAGAGATCCACATTCTCCGGTGTACTAAGCGGAATATTTTCTGTGCAATGGGCACTGAGAAATTTTTTATATTTTAACCAATTTATTTGTGTGGCTGGCGTCGCTAAGTAACCTGACGGAAATACAATTCTATTTGGGTTCGATATAGTAACAATTGTAGGTGTGTGGTCGGATGATAATTCTAGGGAAGCTTCAACATGAATCGTTTCTGTGGGGATGTTTTTAACCACGCCAAAGTCGATAACATCTGGAATTTTTTGCTGATCAGTAGGCCAATATGTTGGTTGCCCGCTCGCGACCACATTTAAACCCATTTTAGAGATTGTGTTAAACAAAACACGACCTTTTGGTGTTATAAGTCGTGACCCCCAGAAGGTATGTTTAGCGTTATAATCGCCAGCGGCCAGAAAACAGGGTCCTAATGATTTATAATATTTATAATATTGGCCTTCTGATATGGAAAATCTAGGTGGAGAGTATAAAGAAGAAATTACTATGTTTCGATTTAGCTCCTCAACACAAATAGTCGTTGCTTGCAGATAGTCTTCACGGTGATCACACATAATGTAGTGTTTGACTCGAGTTTTTATTAAGATGGCAGAACCTCCACAAGCTCTATCTCGAGGGTCCTTGGTATCATATAGTATATAACCATTGATTTTAAACGTATTTCTTGAGGTCAAATGAGTTTCAGAAATCATCATGACATCAATTTGTTTATTTTTAAGAAAGTATTCTAATTCATTTTTATGTTGGCGGATGCCGTTTGCGTTCCAAAAACAAATTTTTAAACAGTTCATGGTTTGTTAAGTACAGCTTGCAATAACATCGATTGCATTCTAAGCATTTCCTGCATCATATTACCCATTGTGTTCGTAAAATTATTTACTGTTTGCACTAATGTTTCCATGGTTTTTTCTAAACGACTTAAATTAGAAACCGGAGTTTCATCATTACTTGGCGAGGCACCTTGCATTGGCTGATGGTTTGATTTTAGGACGTTAGCGTAAGAGGTTCTGTTATTACTAGGCTGGGGGGCTTGAATTGCATTTGTGTTTACCTGATTTGCAACCTGCATTTGAGGGGTATTTGTTTTCGGTCCAACCGTCTGCTTGACAATATTATATACTGGGCATCCTCTATAATTGGCAGTGTGATTACCGCCACAGTTGCTACATTTTTTTACGTTGGGGTCGGTTTTAGACTTATCGCAAGAAACTGTACCGTGTAGTTCACCACATACTACGCAGACAGGGGGTAAGTAGCAGTATGCCTTGGTATGGCCAAATTCTTGGCAGTTTAAGCACTGAACAGGTCCATTTTTTTTGTGCGGCTCTTCTATAGTTATTCTTCTGTAGAGAATATATTTTAAATTGTAAATAGGATGTGTTTCGTTTTTTTTAAGTTTTACGTCGCCGGGTTCAAACTCCACTCGAAAAAGTGGTTGGGGAATTTTTTCTCTATTTTTAATATTTACTACATGTTTTACCTTGAAGCCTTTTTCTTCTAGGAATGTTTTAACCTCTTCTGGGTCCACACATGAGTCAATACCCTTAATCACTACCTGTAGACCTTTACTGCTTTTCAGTTGGTAGGTATAAAAGTTTTTTTTAAGCGTTTCAAAGTTGTTTACTATTTTGCGAAAATCATTCTCATTATTGACTTGTATTTTTGTCTCGTTTATACTTCCACGCTTTATAGCCGCTACGTAAAACGAATTTTCACCTATCACCGATATCAAACTCTTTATGAGCTCATTTGAATTTTGCTCCCTTAGATATATCGGGGGAGGCTTGGATGGTTTAATGACGTTTGGTGCTTCAGAGGATTCATCCTCCAGAATTGCAAAACGATTTTGAGTATTTATTTTATCAAAAGATGGTACTTTTGAGGCCGAAGCAACTGCTGCAGAGGTAGGGCTGCGTCCCCGTTTAAGCACTGTTATGTACCTGTCCATACCAACTTGTACTGTAGGCTTTTGACAACTTTTTACAGGGGGGTTTTCCATTGCATTTGTGTTTGAGTTCATGGTATCATTTCCCACTAAATTTGTTTTTGACGTCACGGCAATACTTGCTGGCCTGGCAACACTTGTCACCAAATCTTGTTGTAGTTTTTTTAATGAGTCACTATCCACCGTTTGTGTAAATACCGAGGGTGAGAGGGAACGTGTTCGAGTAATTGGCTTAGCCGTTAGGTAGTTAATATTGTTTTGTTTTGTTTTATTTATTTCTGCATTATTTTCATTTGCATTAACTAAAACGTAAACGTTTCTTTCATTTTGTCTTAGTGTTGTTTCACTGTTTGTACTCATGCAAAGAGTTGTTTTTGTTTTTCACCGTTTTGCTTTGCTTTAATATTTTTATTATTTATTGTATTTTACAACAACAAAAGAAAAAACCAGAATTTAAATGTTTTGTTCAGAATATGTTTACACATGTATGAACATTCATACGTACATACATATATATTTTTACTGTTTTATTTAATTTAATTTTATCGTTTTAAATTGTTCACTATTATGTTAAGTAATTTAAATAACAAAATATATTATTTTTTTTTTAAGCGTCCATTCGCTGCTTATATTTATGTATGTATTACAAAATCAAATGTGATTAATTAATAGTTCAAATCGTATGCGGGGCTAAAAATACACGTCTGTATCACAACAAAGCACAAACCGAACTGTGTACATATGAAAATACGTTTTCTAATGGGTCTTGGTTAAAATGGTAAGTAAATTAGAATTTTCTTGTAACATTTCCTCAGTTAACGATAATATACCACTGGTGGTTTCGATTAGTCCACTGATGCAGAATATTTTGTTACCGAAATATTCAACTTGCCGTATGTACGAAACTAGCTCTTGCAGTACTTCCCAAGTTTTATTATTAAGCCTTAACCCACGCTTCAGCGGGTTGAGATCATTGAAATTTTTACTATTAAAACAGTCAAAGTGGGTATCGAGTTTTTTTAGATGATACTCAAAGTACTGGCAGTACATCAGAGAGTACTCGCACCCCTGAAATAGAAATCGCAGATATGTATATACAATGAAAATGAAGATTATTTTAATGAAGATGGTGATTCTTTTACATCCAACAATTTTGTTGGTTACTGAGCACAACGAATATCATGCGTTAAATGTCGTATGGATATAATAAAACCAGCGCAAATTTTGTCATATCCTTCAGAAAAGTTTATTCATGCAAAAAATTATCAAAAAGAATCCCACTTTGGAGGTTTGTTTGCCCCCTCTGACTTATTTTTGAAGTTTGTAAAATTCATATACATACATAAAGGTCTTTGAAAAAATATTTTTACAAAATAAAGAAATGAAAGGCATAAAAAAATTTATTGTTGAGCAATGCGTGAGTTGTACAAAAATTAAATTTATTCTTTTTGGTTTGAGGAGAATGACGTATGTTATAAACACAGGATGGAGATGCTTAATTTACTAGTTCTTATTATTATTACGGAAGCATTCCACATGGGAAACTTACAAATACAAATTATCAAGTACTGAAAAAGTTAAAATTTTAACCATTAAACTTGTAAAGAGCTCATACGAAAAATCAATAAATACTCATAGTAAATAGTAAGAAACAAACACTCTTTTTATTTTTAAATTCGTTTGATATATGTATACTAGGGCGGGTCGATTTTTTTTTTTAAATCGTATAGCAAAAACGTCTAAAATAAAATCCTAATCCGCGCCTCTCGACTTGAAAATTTATACCTATGCAAAAAAAAAATTTTTTTAAAAAATAGCTTTTTCCAAAAAGAAATCGAATTTTTTGAATAAAATTGCTTAGTAACGTAGTTCTTTTGCAGTTTTTATTTTTTTACCTTCAAAATTTTTTTTACATTAAAAAAAATTTTCAGCCAAGTAAAAAAATGTTCAAGTCGAGAGGCGCGGATTAGGATTTTATTTTAGACCCATGGTTTCTTCGGAGAATTTTCTTAGAATTTTATGTATATTACGTTTTTGCTATACGATTTTTAATTTTTTTTTTTTCATCCATACAAATCAACCCGCCCTAATGTATACATACACACATGGTAAGTACGTAATTAAATAATCTAAAAAATGGAATTATAATTCGGTGCAAATCGATATTGTTTAATTTTTACAAAAATAAAACACATACTGCTGCCCTACAATTACGCAATTGGTCGCATTCGCTCTTACATAGGTTATTTGCTCATAAATTGTTTGAAAACAAAACGAAATCAATTAAAAAAAATACCAAAAACCGGTTTCAACGAAAAAAAACACAAACACACACACTTTGGCTGGCAAAAACAGCAAACATGTGTATGTATTAATGCATGTGGTTTCTCGCTCTCTTTAGTTCTCTGAATGTGAGCACGAAGTTTTTGCTTTCTTGTTACTTCCCCCCCTCATCCATAAGAAGCACAGCATTTTTTAAAATTTCAAATGTACTAAGTGCAACATCTTTATATATTTATAGCAGAGATAGGCAAAAGGCCGCCCATGGGCGCTTTGTTATTCTCTTATTTACACGTATTTAAGCACACGTACAGAAGAAAAAAATTAAAACAATTCAGTCTCGCATGAGCAGTCGCACAGGTATGTTGTGTTACGCTTGTTGCTTGAGCAGCGTTGCCACATGTGATTTTTTTTTTTTGTTAAAAGAATTATAAAAAAAGTTTTATTTTATAATTCTTTGTTTAAAAAATAAGTTTTTTTGTAAATTGTTTTTTTTTTAAAGTTCTTTTTTATAATTCTTTGTTTGAAACAAAAAGCTTTTTGTAAATTGTGCAGTTTTACATTACAATTTTTTTCTTTCAATTTTGGTATTATATTTCTTACGACATTTTTGCCTTTTTAAGGCTTGATCGAACTTCATTATAATCCATTACTATGTAACATTAAAACACATAATGGTGACAGAAAAGAAGAACTTAAAATTTTTCAAAACTTTTGATTAATTCATCTATGTCAAACTTGTAGGGACAACATTTTATACGCATGAGGTCTTCGAGATGTTCATCTGTGAGACGATTTCTGTGTTTATTTTTTATAAACTTCAAAAAAACAAAATGAAGATTCACATATAAAGGTTAATCCAAACGTCGAATACATCTTTAGAATTTAATTTTTTCTTTTTGGATATATGTTTTTGTTGATATTTTTTTCCAGAAGTTTATTCCACTTTCTAGAGGTAAAGATAAATCAACTTGTCTTTTTAAGTTCTTCTTTTATGTCACCATTATGTATTTCAATGTTACTCAGTAACGGATTATTATGAAGTTCGATCATATTTAAAGAAAAGAATTATGGCAACGTTGCAGAACAATGAGAGCGGGAGAGTCATATAGCACTAACATTATTATGAAATACACATGTATGTGTTTGCCTATCTTTGATTTATAGCAGTGATGTCAATTATGATTGTGTTGGTGAGATTACTCTTATCTCTTACATGCCCAGCGGGCGAAATATGCGGTTGCGAGGCCTTATTAAAGACCTTTTCTAAGGGTCATCTATGTTCGATTAAATTGTTGGGAATCAGGTAAGGTATTAAAACTTACAAAACATTTTCATGAAAGGGCGATGCAAACACCAGGGCCAGCATTATGCGAGGAAATATAGTTCATGCTTTCCATTCATTTTTCATCAGACCATTTAAAGTTAACTTACATTTATTGCTATGAAGACTTAAAAGCAATAAATAATAATACAATTATCGAAAAATGTTGAGTTATGGACAGACACAATCAGTTATTATTTAAATAAATTTAATTTGGAACCTCAGAAACTTTGCTTATTTTTTGGAAAAATTGCGCAGTTCACAATATTTGAAGTCTTTTTACAACCTAATACAATTCTTTCCAATATTTTTCGTTTTTTGCTCAACATACCTTTGCGAATTCTAACAATGAAAATTCATTTGCTCATACTAATGCAAATATTAAGTTTAAAAATATTCTGTAAGTATTTACCACCATTATAAAAAGAGACGATTTTACTAGCCTATAATAAATACTTTTATTTACCAATAATATCTTCTAAATTTATATTGCAGTTTCGTAACAACAAAACATTTTTTAGGTTTGCGGATTTTAATTTATTGCGTTGGTTTGAGCAAATGTATTTCAAATCGGAAAACATTTGTTCGCAAAGATATGTTGAGGAGAAAAGCGACAAACATTTGAAGGAATTTTTTTTAATAAACTCATCCGCTTGCACGTCCGTTATCGCTGTCTACAAGACTATTAAATGAAATTCTAATTTGAAGTTTACAGGTATACACAATTGTACATAGAAATGGATTTCCCTGGTCTATTTATTCAAAAATAAAATGAATTACATGAGAATTATAACGTGAAAAAAGTTATTTTAGTAAAAAGTTAGGGTATTCATAGTGGTAAGTAAAATAGAAAGGGTATTCACGGTGTTGGGTTACTCATACTTCAAACATCTGTGCATACATTTTAATTCTAGCTAATGGTATATCATAACTTTTTACAAAATACCAAATGCGCACCTGAGTTTGCCTGCAAAAATGTATAAACTCATTATAACAGGTCAAAGTTACGTTAAATAAATACCATAAAGTAGTAAGGTTTACTCTTTAGACTCGGTCATATAATTGTAGCATAAAAAAGTAAGCAATAAAAATAGTGCGAAACAATAAAGTTTCATTAATACATCAATAAAACACATCTTCTTACCCAAAAATTTTACCTGCTGTCACATTTGCTTTTATGTGTATAGGTTTACACATAAATTTTAGCAAAACAAGACTTTTTTAACTTGTTTTTTGAATATTTTTACCTACTTAAGAAAAGAGTTTTCAAAAAAAAAACCGCACCGACGCGATTGGTACAGAAACAAAAATATTTTTACAATCACAAAATACCAAAAAATTCTTGTGGCTTTTTCTTTTCTTAATAATTTCTGCATTTAGGTACGTCTTTTTAACGAAAGAAAAAGGGACCCTGTTACAGGCATCAACGAATTTTTTTTACAACCAAAACACATATCGTTAGCTTAAATGCAAAACAATTATTTTGAAAATTTGAAATTTTTGTTGATTAGGATTCACTTTACATATATATTTTTAATGGAAATCCCTGTTTTAAAATCATTATACAATGTCAAAAACAGAAATAAAACAAAACAAAAACATAGATAATAAATAAAATAAAAAAGATAATAAAACAAAAAAAAAGATGTACCTACATACAGTTATTGTATATTTATTTATATACATAAATATATTTAGAGGCCTCAAAACAGTCCTTGCAATATTTGCGATATTTCCCGCTGAATGAGAGTGTTTCTCAGTAAACAATTATATTTTACGCTCGCAAAATAAAAGAGCGTAAGCGTACATGTGAATTAATTTGCACAATTGTGCAAGGCGCTGACATCCCTGATTTATAGTCTTTGGTCTCATCGTTGTTTATTGTTGTTGTTGTTAATGTAAACAAAAGTATAGAGAATGTGCTCTTTTGAATTTACTCAGTTGTGTTATATTGCGTGAGCAACAAAAATGCAAATAAAGCACTTTCAATAAAAAACGAATAAATGAAAATATCAAATGTGTACGAAAGGATAAAAAAAATTACCAACGTTGAACTTTGTTTTGCATGTATAGAGTTATTGTAAATTTTAGCGTATGAATAAATGCACAAAAATAGTGCGTTTTGAGGTTCTCTGGTACATACATATGTGAATGCAAACATATTTTTTATTTCACATTATTGAAATGTTAACATAACCATTTTTTTGCTTTACAATTTCTTATCCAGCCAAGATAATTTTCCTTCGTTGTTGAAGTACTCTTCGAAACCTTGGCGAATAGCTTGGGCTGCACCTTTTCCATTTTGGTTTGTGTATGATAATTCTGGGTTGGCTACCTGAGTTTCAGCAGACAATACTCTAATTAAATAATTTTCGTTTTTCTCACATAATAAGTTATGCAAAACGCAACAAGTTTTAGTGACAAGCTCAACCTTATCAACTGACAAATTTATTTTTGTTTGCAGTATTCTAAAACGATTAGACATTATACCAAATGCCCGTTCAACAACATTCCTAGCTCGTGCTAGGCGAAGGTTAAAAATTTGCCTTTCTATTTTAGTGGTGTTGTGGGAGTAGGGCTTCATGATGTGCTTTTGAAGAGGAAAAGCATCATCACCGACTATTACGTATGGAAGTTTTCTTCCATTTCCAATTACGCTATCTGCTGGGAAGTGATTGTCAGCGTCATTAATAACTTTCCTTAAATCGCTTTGCATTAAAACACCTGCATCATGAGTACGTCCATTGCATCCAACATCTATATAAATAAAGCGACAATCTGCATCCACTAAGGCAAGCAAAACTATACTATTCGTCCCATTATAGTTATAAAAAAAAGATCCATCTCTTCTGAGGGATTTGAAAGTAACATGTTTGCCGTCTAATGCCCCAAGGCAATGCGGAAACTGCCATTTTATGGTAAAGTTATCTGCAACAGCTTCCCATTGATTTTTTGTTGATGGAAACTAAGAAATAATATTAAATAAACTGTGTTATTATATTATTTATGAAAAAAATGTATTTTCTGAAACAATTTACTTCATTTTTAATTTTAGAAAAAAACTTTGGAACTAGAAGAAAGAATTAATAATGTAAAAAAGTTGATTGTCAGCAGAGCTGAACAAAAAAGTTGTTATGATTGGCTTGGTAAAGAAGTATTTTTTGAAATTAACAAAATTAAAAATGAAGATATACAACGAGAAGTTGTGTGGAAAATTCAGCAAATGTTGCGGCAAGCATCGCTTGAAGACAAACAAGGTGGACCCAAACCAAGCTCTTCCTTTTTTACATCAACTCCACAACTATCGTTTAAACCAATTCAGCCTCATAATAGAGTGTCGACACCAGACATTAGCAGTCAATCTTCAGTCTATACACCTGACATTTTAGAAGACTTTTAATTCTGCAACCCAACTGTTTTCCTGTTTCATAAACATGAAAGTGATAGTCTTTTTATATGAAATATCAAGTACAAATTACATCTGTAATGTTATATTAAATAACGTTTTATTAAAAATTCGCCCTCGGGTTTTTGATGTTTACTTCAATAACAAATTTATTTGAAATTTTAATTAACTTTATAATTTTCTTTATCGCAGCCATTAAAATGCTAGACGTTTATTATATGCATTAACTTTTAATTAATTGAAATATGAATTACATCTGTAATATTTAAATGTTTCGTTTGTTTACTTTAATAAAAAATTAATTTACTATTTTAATTTAATTTATTATTTAATGAATAATATAAATCTTATTAAAAATATGTATGTATCCCATAAATAGCCAACTTTTAAAAACATTCTAACTGTTCGTGGAGAGTATCAAATATTCGCCACTGCCGATTAAAGCACTCCAACTCCAACTTCAGATACAAACCTTCAAATATTCATTTTCAAATGTTTCCATATTGCCTGGCATACTTCAGGAATCTCATGACAAAGAAACGTTTCCGATAACCTCGTCTGGTAGTTTGTTCTCTTGAGAGACTCTCCAGTGGCGAGGTATCGCAGCGTGGCTGCTAGTTTCTCAGCCGGAGCTATTGCTTTTCTCATGACAGTATCTTGTTTTTTTATATCTTTTTCGATTTTTGCAAGAATAAAATTAATGCAATCATAACAAATTTTGGCTCGTCACAGTTTTATAGGACTATAATTATACTGTGTAATTTCGTGAAGATCGGTATATAATTTACCCTAGGCCCCATAGAAACCCTACTCCCGGAAAACAGTTTAGTCGCCTAAAACCATAATTAATAAGGCTATCATAACAGAAATTGGTACGTCACAGTTTTAAAGGACTATAAACCCTACTACCGGAAAACAGTTTAGTACGCCTAAAACCGTAAAAAATAATGCAATCATAACAAATTTTGGCTCGTCACAGTTTTATAGGACTATAATTATACTGTGAAATTTCGTGATGATCGGTCCATAATTTACCCTAGGCCCCATATAAACCCTACTACCGGAAAACAGTTTAGTCGCCTAAAACCATAATTAATAATGCTATCATAACAGAAATTGGTACGTCACAGTTTTTAAGGACTATAAACCCTACTACCGGAAAACAGTTTAGTACGCCTAAAACCGTAAAAAATAATGCAATCATAACAAATTTTGGCTCGTCACAGTTTTATAGGACTATAATTATACTGTGTAATTTTGTGAAGATCGGTATATAATTTACCCTAGGCCCCATAGAAACCCTACTCCCGGAAAACAGTTTAGTCGCCTAAAACCATAATTAATAATGCTATCATAACAGAAATTGGTACGTCACAGTTTTAAAGGACTATAAACCCTACTACCGCAAAACAGTTTAGTACGCCTAAAACCGTAAAAAATAATGCAATCATAACAAATTTTGGCTCGTCACAGTTTTATAGGACTATAATTATACTGTGAAATTTCGTGATGATCGGTCCATAATTTACCCTAGGCCCCATATAAACCCTACTACCGGAAAACAGTTTAGTCGCCTAAAACCATAATTAATAACAAATTGTCACAGTTTAAGATAATAATAACATCATACAGATATTACTCCTTAAACATTCGAACTGTCGGTGGAGGGTATCAAAGATTTGGCACAGCCGAATATAGCACTCTAACTTGTTTTTTTTTTAGGTAATGGGAAAGTATTGTTAATTTTCTTAATAAAATATTTGTAATAATAACTTTATTTTTGTAGGCGATGAAAGTGAAGAATTTGGTAGCGTTTGGAGTGCAATTCAGAAGAAGCTCCCAAACAAACGATTGTCCAACGCTAATCCCGCGAAGCTCTTTGTGCTTGTCTGCAGAAAAGAAACCAGAGTCTCTGGCGGGAATCGAACCCGCAACCCCGGCGCTGATAGACTAGTTCGCTACCAGCTAGCCTACCGGGGCACTTAGAATTGCCTGAGGTTGAAATACCTGAACAAAATCTGGTCAACAATTTGCTAGTCAGTAAAAATCTTTATATTCTTGACTGTTTTACTGATCTATTTAATTGGTTTGGAAAAAAATCGACACGTTTAGTTAGGGCCCCATAAGCTTTAGTTACGCGTTTGCAGGAGGGTTATGAAACTCAAATTTTAAAATCGAAATTTATTGGATGGGACGAAGTGATGGAAGTAGATTTTACTCGTACAGCCAATTCGGCAGCGAAGACGGGCGCAGATTTAACAAAATGGGCTAAACAACAGGAAACTCGAGCGGAAATGGCGGTGCCTTATGTACAAGACTTATACAAATACAACCGGATGCTTCCTTGAGGACGGGTCAGAATCGGGTATAGTTTATGTGTGGTTATTATCAAAAAGTTGCCCAGAAAAAGCTTAACTGATTCAAGATATTGCCGAAGAAATGTTTAAAAGTCCTTGGGTCAATTTGCAAACTCTTAATGAGGCCAAAGAACCGAAAAACTTTTTCTGGGTAGCCCTGGGTGGAGGTAAACCTTACGACACTACTGCTGAGTACATGAACTTCACTCGTTTGTTCAGAAGTTTAAATGACGATTTGGCAGATGAAGACATAATGATACTGGATAATGGGGAGTAAGTTTTTCTTTGCTTGGGTTCACGCTGTAGTGAGGTTGAAATTTAATTAGCATACAAATCTGCACAAATAAGATGTGTTAATTTGTTATTTAAAAAAAAACTAACATTTATTTGCATCCACAAAATGAAATTTATTAAAAATTTCTTATATCACGTTTATTTTTAAGGAATGACGTTTCATTAACAATAATGGGTGGTATTATTGATTCCGTTCCGCAAGTGCGGAAAGCAATTTTTGTGCGGAAGCCAAATTTGTAATTATTCATTCCGTTTGTGTGGTATCCTTCCGTTGTTGCGGTATCATGTCTACCTTGACGGTATTGCCATAGTATTGATTCCGCAATGTAGATATATATCTTTTAATTGTTTTAATTTAAATATTTTGATTTTTTTATAGGAGTAAAAAAGTAAAATACTCAAGTAAATTGCAAATAGAAGCAAGCATTGGTTGATTTAAAAAAAAAAAATCAAGACATTGCTTGTGGTTTTAAACATATTAATAATAGATTTATCCTGAAATTTTTTTATTTTTGAACTTACTCTCTATCCTTCATTTCTAACACGTCTTCAGATTTATAGCGTAAAACTCTTCTTTCTAACCGCATGCCCAAGTAATTAATCATCGTCGAAAAAGGCAATTGTGTCCATATTTTACTTTTATATTAACTGCCTTTAATTTACTAAAAACACTTTTTATTTTACTTTTCAATTTCTAATCTTGTCTTGAAATGTCTTTTTTTCCATCAGCTGACACAAAATCAACTCGTAATTAATTAAAACAGGGATGTTAAATTTGCTTCGCAGAAACTGCATACCGCAGGAAATAATAATTGCAATTTTCATATCGATCGATATTTCTTTCCGCAAAATTTTCCTTTCCGTGCGGAATCAATAATACCACCCAATATTTTGGTGTGGTGAAAATCCATATTTTTGACATAATGGGTGTGTGTGAAACGGTAGCAAAGTACTAATGGAAGTAAAATTTTGACACTATTGAGGTGAATAAAATTTCACTAGCCCTGGGGGCTAGTATAAATTTTGACATTAGTGTAGAAATTTTTGACAACCACAAAATTATTTCTTTTCATCAAATTTGTTTAAACAAAATAAAAAATAATATGGAAGCAGGACCAGCGGCAAAAAAAAATTAAAAAGAATTATACAAGATGTAAGTAATTAAATATGTATAAGCTTTTTTCCCCACACTTTTTGTAAAAATTGTTAATATATCTAAAAGAATTCATCAAATAGTTGCGACGATATCATTTCCAACAGAATTGAAATGATTATTGGTAACCGTTTGTTGAATTTATTCATTTTCACAAAACTATTAGTAATTGTTTTTTTCTTTATGTTAAAATTTTACGTTGTCAAAAATGTTACAATTTCACACAGCACAAATATGAAAATTTTCTACCACAAACAAATTTCATTTCACCATAGAACTTTGCTACCGTTTCACACACACCCAATTTACTATTTTACACAAACAAATTTGCCTGTTTTTGTTGTATTGTTGTACAACAACTCCTAGTGCTGCCACCTTCTAGTAATTTCACCATGATTGTAACATACACAACAAGGCGAATTAACTCCTGGTAAGCTCAACTCGTCAGCCGTTCATCAGCTGTATCCATGGCGAATTAAAAAAATGGTGAAACGTCAAAATATTGTTTTGTTTCTATACTGAAATTTGACAACAAGTCAGAAAATTGCAAAAACAAAATACATGGGGCTTTTTGTATTTGTAGAGTTGCACTTACCTGTTATAAATTCGCCTTGATACACAACGTACACTAGTGCTGCAACTTTTTATTCGTGCGAAAACCCGGTTACTAATAAATTAATTGTGAAAAGTGATTATTTTTGACTCTTTATTGATTTTTTGGCCCCAAAAATAAATAAATTTATTAATTAAACTAATTAATAATCGCTATTAACAGGTAATTTTTTAGTAAATTTTAAATACACGATTAACCCAAGTGTTTTTAACGAATTGTTTACCTTTTTTAATTGAACAGAGGGTTTTGCACTTGTAGACTTCCTTATGTAGTAAAGTTTTAAACGATTTTTTTCCCTAATATCGCAAATTTAACCCGTTTTTTTTTTTATTTTTAATTCGCAATCTTTACCCATTTTATTAATCAAGGAATCCAAGTGTAAAATTTGACTTTGTTTTTATAAATATATTTTTATTTTTACCCATTATTTTATAATTTGTATTCAATAAATTTATTTTATAAGAATTTTTTACCGAAGATACCCATTTTTTGTAAGAATTTGTTAATTTTTTTTTTTTGGAAAATCAGATATTTGCATGTTTTTTTACCCTGTTAATTAACTCAAAAGTTTAGTGATCGTTCTTTTCCCCATTCTTTTAACAAGTTGTTATCTGTTTTTATATACATATTTCTTTTAAAATTTCTCCATATACATTGAGATCAATGATGGATATGACTACGTTCATCCGCAATGCCGACCGTATGGCAGATTTTGAGGCATACCCTACAAGAAATGAATGAGCGAGTCTTCACATTTTCTTAACACCAACGTGATAAAAATGAGCGAGTACATTCATTTCTTGTTGGGTATATTGCCACTATACCCGTAGCGGAACACCAACTCGGTTCTTTAAGTAGTCATGGGAAGAGCTTATGGGAAGCTGTTCGGTCAACATATGACTCTTTGCTAATTGAGACCGAAAAATTAAAAGATCCCCAGATTAGAGAACTGAAAGCCAAGTACTTTCAGTCTTATGGCACCTATACCCGGCGGATATCTCTTATAACAGGTCATCTAGAACGACTTAAATTAGCAACGCAGGTCGAAAGGTCAATTGCGGAAGCCGCACCCATGATTAATTTACCTCCTTGTGACACCCAAATATTCTATGGTGACTATAAGAGTTGGTCCTCAGTACAAAAATTGTACTACCTGTTGCAGAAAACTGCAAAAGTTGCACATGATACCATACAAACTGTTCCCCTTACCAACGATGGTTGGTAAAGATGTCCTCATAAATGTACAGCTTCGAACCCTTTTAAATATTCAACCGCTTTCACAAGAGTCAGGAGCGACTATTAAAAATTTGCAAAGAACGATAAATGATTGCATTAAAAATTTGTTTTTACTTGAAGTAACCCCAGAAATATTTTACCACGTAATGTTTTTGAATATTTGTGCTACAAAGCTACCCGAAAACACTCTATGTTTCTGGGAACAATCTAAAAAACATTCTAAAGAATCCCCTTAATGGGATGATATGGATGCTTTTTTGACTTCGCATTTTAAAACTCTCGAGCCAATTTCTGACATTAGGCAGTCTCACTCAAACCCCGAACAATTACCTTACAACTGCCAATACACGAAATACTCCTAATCTTAACGCTGTAAAAAAATCGTCGAATAAAAATAAGAGGATTCAAAGTTTTGTGACCAAAACTGCTCCCACCCCAACAGTTTGTCGCTGTTTTCTTTGTCAAGGTTCTCACCCCATTTATTTTCGAACACTGATTAAAAGCGTTAAATCTAGCGCCAAAGGCGCTTAATCGGAAATTTGCATTCACATGTGTACACATGTGCTACCATTGCAAATGCTATGTTCACACTTGAGTTTTTAAACGTGCTTAAGCAAAATGTTGATTAAGGCCGTTACACACTATCCCACAAAGTCGTTCGTATTTTATGAAAATTCTTTCCTGATCTAATTATTGTTTATAAATTTTCAAAAAACAATAACAACGTATAGTGACAGGGTTGCATTTTTATAAAATATGTAAGACTTTGTGGGATAGTGTGTGACGGTGTGTTGTGGGATAGGGCTTAAATATCAGAGCAACTTAAACTCTCTTTTTGGTTTAAAGTGTGTTTAAACGAACAAATCTATAAATCACTAAACAAATCAACCATCTTTAAAGTCATAAAATTGGGCGTTTAAACTACCAATGCAGACCATATGATTTTGATAAGATTTATCGTAGTGCTACCACATGTTTTTTTTAACAACATATAATACATGGGACACTGATTTATAGTGGTTGAGTTTAAATTACATATAAATTCAAGTTTAGTTCAACTTAACAAGCGTTTAAACCATCAGCGATTTATTAGCCATAATTTAATCAAAGCCGTTCACATTACATTTGAGAGGATTAAGATGACAGTTGTTTAAGAAAAAAAAAACACAACAAACAAATTTATATTTCTTTACAGCATTAAAATTTATAAAAATACTTAAATTATGTTATTAGAAGATTATTTTAAACATATTAATGATGAAATTGTGAAAAGTTATGAACTATTTAAGGAAAAAATAAAAACATTAATGGCGATTTCTTTTCTGAGAAAAATATGTTGCAGAATATGCATGTAACATTTTCTAATGTATTCTTTCTATGAACTGGACAAATTTGTACGATACTCCCATCTTAAAGAGCTTATAAATCAGAGCTTTTCTTGAGACACTATCAAACGCAGCTTTGAAGTCCACAAAAAAGCATAAACTTTCTTTTTTTCTGCTAACTTTATGCTCACAATAGCTGATAAGTTATAAATATTGTCAACCGTGGAATAATTTCTGCGAAAACCTGCTTGATACTCATTTAGTATTTGATTATGTTCTACCCAATTTAACAATCGCTCGTTTAAAATGCCCATCATTATTTTAACAGCACAGTTCATAAATGAGATACCTCTATAGTTTGCAGGTTGACTTGGATCCCCCTTTTTGTAGATAGGAAAGACAATAGTTTTTGTGAAAGAGCTATCAAGCTGGTTACTGGTGAAAGCATTATTGTATACCGATTTGTGTAGAATTCATCTGTGGCATTTATAAAAAATTCATAAGGAACTCTGTCTTCCCCTGGTGCTTTGTTCAGTTTTACCTTATTCAGCATGGCTTTAATTTCGTTTATATTTATCAAGCCAAATATCTTCTTTTAATATTGGTGCATAGTGTATGAGTACTTCAGTTTGTACGGGGTTTAGTAAATTTTCAAAATACTGTTTAAAAGTAGACACTAAGACGTTATAACCAATTTGATATTCACGATTCCGTATTTCATTCACCAATTTCCACCATTGCCTCCTATCATTAACACTGTTGATCCTGATTGTAAGTTGATGATAGTACTCAGTCTTACATACATTAAAAATGATTTTATATTTTTTCTGTGCTTCAATATACCTTGCTTTATGAATTGGGCTTTTAGTATTTCTATATTGCTGTAGCAATTCAAAGCTTTTTTGTCTCGCTTTATTGCATTTGTTATTGTACCATTTGTTTTTTGGTTCGAACGATATTTTCTTTAATGCTGTTGTAGATATGGATTTCTTTATTACTTCACATAGTTCATTTAAATTTGTTTCTGTGTTTGTCATAGGTTCTAAGTTATTATTTAGCTTTACATATTTGATATTGGCCCTTCTCCCAACTTTTCCAGCGTAATTTCGGCAGTAAATGTAGCTTCCTTACTATTTCGTTTGTGTTTTTAATTTTTAGTTTTAACATAATGGGCAAGTGGTTCGACCATACTTAGCCTTCGATTGTAAATTCATCAATATATTGTAAAAATTCCTGTGATGAAGCACAGATATCATTAACAGATTCTCCTGCATTACTGATGTAGGTTAACTGCCCTTCTTCATCACCTCTTGTTCTACCATTCAGAATTAATAAATTATTTTCTGTACAAGACTCTACCAGCTGCCGACCTTTTCTATTTACAGTTTTGTCTTTCGATTTTCTTGTTTCGCACCCAGCAGAAAAAGCGTCTTTGTAGATGTCAATCATTTCCTGAATAATTTCACCAATTCTGACATTTAAGTCGCCTATTATGATTGGGTTTATAATGTTTTTATTTTCAAATATATTATTTATATTTTTAAAGTCAGAATCCCAACTGGCCGGTCTCAGATATATCGGAACAATTGTAAAGGAAGTTGCTTTTGTATAAAGTTTTAGCAGCATAACATCGGAGTCTATAGTCCTTTCACAAGTAATACCTAATTCTGAAAGTTTTTTACTTATACCACAAACACAACCACCTATTGCTCTTCCAAACCTATGGTTTCTTTTTGCCGCTTCAAAATAAAGATCGAATCCTGCAAAATATTTTCGAACTCTCCCTATTTTTTCTTCTTCAACATGAGTTTCAATCAATATAAAGATCTCAGAGTTTTTTATATAGGCAAACAAAGGCGGGTACATATATTTATTTTCAAGACCATTTATGTTATACGATAATATAGTGGAAGGCCAATGTACGCGGCATGCGGCTGCGGGCGGCGATCAGCTGTTTAGATTTTCGCTTGAAATTTTTTTGTAAGGCAAATGAAAGCAGCACATTTTAAAGCGGCAAATGTTGAATAAGCTGTAAAAAAATGTTCAATCTATAAAAAAAAGGATTTATTTGAACATAATAAGAATTTACTTATCAAATTGGATTATTTTTTCCACTTCATTTGTAATGTTTTTTAAATTTCTTTTGTTAAATGATTATGTGTGTGTATGGCAACGTCTACTTCACGCGGCTTAAAACAAAAGTTGAAAAAATTCAACTTTGCCGCGCGGCATCTTTTCTAAGTAATACCAAGTCTTAATTTTTGTGATGTGTCTTTTTTTTTGTATGAACATTTTTGTCAACAATGCTAACATTTTTACAATGGCAATGCTATTATCGCCCGCAGCCGCATGCCGCGTACATTGGCCTTCCACTAATATTCTAAAATCTAATGTTTTGTTTTCATATATAATTGATTCATTTTGTTTTTCTTTATAGCTACAGATGTTTGATTTCGTTTGACAGACATGCTTTAGTTTTTTGTATTTGAATCCTGCATAATATAAGGTCTGTCTGCGTACACATATTTTGCGCAAAATCTTGCAAAATGTTGTCTGCGTACTCCAAATCTCTTGCAGTGAGAGAGCCAAAAGAGAATTTTTTGACAGATGGATGTTAGAGAACTTGCAAAATGTTACTGGAGAAATTTCCGCTTGCAAGATTTTGCAAATAGTTTGAACAGCTGTTTGAATGAAATAGTTTTTGTGAAATGAAAATAAAAATTGAAATTTAACAATGGCAGAGGTAAGTAGTTAGAATTGTGTTGATTGTTAACGTTTATAATAAATTATAATTAACAAAACATTTTACTTCATGCTAGAAACGTCCAAATATATGTAAGTGCGACCGTGGCGTAAGTGGAGATGGCAGAACCGATAGAACCAGCAGAACTTTGTGGGACAAACTTTGCAATTGAAGTGGGAAGTATTTGGAATTGTGTTCCTGGCGAGCACTTCACATCCAAATTATTTTTCTCCGTTGTCAAGCTCTTGGAGGGCACTGTATTGGGCATTTCATTCTTTTTTTTCATTGTAAGCCGGCACTATGTTAGGCAATGTAAGCAAAAGAAGTTTTATAAAAAACCCGACAAATAAAACTAAAAATTAAGAAGAAATTGAACTTACCAAATTAATAACAGTGTAATAAACAAGTTTTTTAATTTACAACACTTTTTTCAATTTTGCGTACACATATCGTCGTGCGGGAGTTTATGTGCTCTATATGCCAAAAGTGTTTTTTGAGAAAATCGATCTTGAAGTTTAAACATAATTTTTTAAAAAACTATACGATAGAATTTTTAAATTTTTACACCATATATTTGTTTTGAAAAGATGATTCTGCCGAAATGTTTTTTATTTCTCGACGGCATTTATAACGGGATATTTTCTAAAGTTAATAAAAATCCTGTTTGCTCCATACGCCATCTTAAACAAATTTCGTTGCAAATACATACACGTAGAGCAAAGCGACATTAACAAAGAATTAAAACACAATTGAAATTTTTGTAAAAAAAACGATATATTCATTTGATAAAACCAAAAATAAAAACTATTTACAAAGTAAATACTAAATATATTCAAATTATTACAACAAAGTTAACAAAAGCACTAAATTAAGATTAATTTATCTGGCTCATAATAATTTTTGTATATTTCAGATATAAAATTGAATAACAACTTTAGATCGGAAATTTTTTTCATTTTTAACTCTTTCTTTCTTTCTTTCTTTTTAATAATATCTAACTCTATTTTGAAAATATTTAGCGTTGCTGATAATTGGTTTCGACAACCTTTTTTTAATATTTTTGCTAATTGGAAATTGGGCTGCAAGATTGAGTTTTTATATGATATTTGAAAAAAGTTAGTTTTGATATATTGAATAAGTTTTATTTTAGTAAATGGAACAATAGAAAAATTTAATTGGTTGGATATTCTGGAAAAATTCTTAAAATCTGAGAATTGCATTTCAATAATTTTAAGTTTTATTTTACAAAATACTGTGAATTTCCAAAGGTTTCAGATATTTATCTAAGGCACTGTGAACTAGTCTTGGGCTTAATCGTTCATTTAGGTGACTTTTCATTAGAGTTCATTTAAAAAAAGTGAACTAGTTCGTTCTTTTAGTTCAGTAGTTCACTTTTAGTCAGTCAGTCTTTTGATCCAGCTGTATATTTCGTCAGTCAGTTCATTTAAGTCAGTTCATGTATGTAGTTTAAAGGCCCAACCATAATGTGCTTAAGTTGGCTTAATCAAATGTGCGAATACATGCAAATGATATGTGGCAAACCATATTGAACTTAAGGAAACTTTTTGCTAAGTTTAATGAAACTGTCATTTGCTTAAGCAAGGTGCGAATCTAATCGCACATTCCGTACGGAATCAAATGTTTTTTTATTTGGTTTTTGTTTTTTTAAGTACATTTTAGAGAGTTTTTGATAATTTTTGACAGTAGGTTAAGCAAGGCTATTCATATTATGGTTGAGCCTTAAAGGTTCATTTACTTCAGTTGCTTGTTTTGATTTCTTATTCTGTTGTTGTTTATTTTTGTGTGTGTGAAGCTTTGAAAAAATTAATAAAAATTTAAATACTTAAAAAAACTTATTTAAATTTTTAATAAATATTTAAATATAATAAATATAAATTTTTAATAAAGTTCAAAAACACAATTGTGAATTTTTTAAAAAATTTCCTTTTCTTTGTTTTTCAACAAATAAATTTGACATTCCTCATTTTACAAAAACAAAATGCATAGTATTTTTCATGTTCTTTACCGAATTGATAGAAAAGAGACAACAATATTATTAGTTTCTATATGTTATAATATACTTGTTTCTTTTACTCATTGCCAGACTACTAAAATATGTTCATAATATAATCAGGGCTGCCATATTAAGAGATGTCTCGCCACATGTGGCAATTTTCAAACATTTTGACTACACTGCGATTTATAAAATATATGGCGATTTTTTTATTATTAAAAAGATTTCCGTATGACGTGCTAAATTTCCAATTATTATTTTTGATAAATACACTGAAATTAGATAAGCTATTAATTTATTTTAAGACTCTAATACTATGTTTCCACTATCAGCTTGTTGTCAACTTGTTTTGAGCAAAACGTGTCAGAGTGCTTCCATTATGTAAAACTGGTTTTGGTTTTCGAAATCAATTTGGCATTAATGTTGTTTACAAACATGAAAGCAAAAAATATTTTTGTAAAATAATAAATATTTTCTTATTTGTTTTTTAATACACATTATACATATAATTTAATAAGTCTTGTTATTTTGGTAAATCTGTAATTTTTTTCGAAATTGTTAATCACCAATAATGGAAAACTCTGAGTTTTTTCATGGTTTTCGACATTTTTTGGAGCAAAACTAGTATTTATTTGAGTTTTTCGAACATGAAAACTGTATGGGAAAACAAGTAGCAGAACACTTGTTTTGCTGCAAATGTAGTTTTGTGGCCCAAAACATGTAAATCGGCCCATACACTTGCAATATTATTGTATATGATATTCGCCATATCATTTCCATTTTGTCCTATATTTTACAATAAGTCGCACAATAGTTTCATTCATTCAATAAAAAGGCGAACATAACCTATAGGAATAATATAAACAGCATTGTATAATGTTGCCAACACACTTCTCTTTCTTTTCGTTGTGCAATAAAAATCAAGTCTTTTGATTGTTGCCAATATATTGTTCCACCTTCGAATATCACATACACATTGGCGATATAATTGTACTATACGTAAAATTTAACAATTTTATTCTAAGTGTATGAGCCGCTTAAGTGAAATACTATTACATAATGGAAACACTCTGACACGTTTTGCTCAAAATAAGCACCCCTACCTCAAACAACTACTCCCATGAAAATATTCCTATATTTTTTTTATTTCGTATTGTGAATGATTCCTATAACAAATTTTATGGGAACGAATTCCCAAACTAAAAACATGTAGGGAACATGTAAGTTTTAATTTGTATTTTAAGGTAGGGCTCAATTAAATTACTTTTTTCTTTTATTGAAGGAGTATTAATAAGAAAAATTAAGATAAACATTACTCATTATTTATTTTATCATATAATTATTAGTGTTTTATTTTGTATATTTTTCTTTCAGAATACAAGCTCTGACAATTTATTCACAATAGAGACATTTGTTTATAAAGCACTGACAAATAATGCACAATATAAATTTTTACTCCCAAAATATTTGCGATGACAAAAAATTGTCAGGTGAAAACGCTATGTTAATGCCGACAAAATCACCTCAACAATAAATTTCAGCACGGAAATCTTAAGAGGCCCATAGACACATACTGCTGACACCTACTGCCGATGAATCCTTCGTATACGTGTGTGATTGATATTTTACTACACACCTATCAATCATCATTTTAAAATAAATGTTCTTCACACGTTTTTTTCTCAGAAACTATTTTAAATTTGTTTTAATTTAAATTGAAAGAAAAATATATCATAAAATTAATAATTATTTTTATTGTTCATTAAACAACTGTCAGCAGTATGAGTTCATTTTGAAATCAAACCTATTTTGGTTTTTCATACTGCATTGTCTGTGTGACGCATACATAAATAAAAATTTCAAATTTACAAACACATGCTGATTGCATGAGCATCCCTGTAGGAAGTCAAACACATTTATAACTAACTTCAAACTGGTTTTTTTATAACCACAACTAGTTGATTAAGTGACTTTTTTCCTTGTCGTCGACTCACTATTTTAACATAGGCATGTCATAGGCAGTAGTCAATTGGCCATCTTTGCATGACTTTTTAACTGACTACTAACTACTTATTTTTCAACCTATTTGTAATTAATTAAAAGTATTGTCAGTTTATAATAAATTATTTATTTTTTAAATAATGTTTGTCAAAAAAAAATATACATATGTTCATATGAACATGCATACATATGTTTATCTTTATATATTTTGATATATAAATAATTGTTTATGAAAATTTTGCATTAAACTGCCCTAAATGATGATGTATAATAGTCCTGAAGTAAATACGCCACATAATTGCTAGTACATAAACAGATTTGTATCGATTTAATTTTTTATTATTTTTAAATGTTTGTATATATTTTTTTCATTTGACTTCATGGCATGCTTGTTTTATTTATTTTGCTTTTATTTGTGTTTTATGTGTGCCTTTTTGGTTGATATCTGCATGAGATTTAAACCAATTTGTAGTCATTAAAAAAAAAGTTAATTTATAGTTAGTGTTTTTTGCAACTGACTATTGTATTTACTACAGGGATGAGAAGTATGTGTCTATGTGACCCTTTATTACTGCCCGTCTACAACTGACATGATTTGCTGTTATAACTTGAAGTTATAAAAGCGTTGTTAAAACATTTGCATTAACAACCGTGTTATAACATGAGAAAACTTCTAACATGATGAGTCTATATCTAACACTAACATCATATTAGTGTTAAAGTTAAGCATTTCATGTCAGTTGTAGACTGCATGTTAATAATACAAAATATTTTATAAATTGCCGAAAAAATCGCAGCTAGACATCTCTAAGTATGGCAGCCTTGATTTTATTATGAAAATGTTTAAAGTTATCTGGCAATGAGTAAAAGAAACAATATAATGTTAAACATAGACACTAATAATTGTTGTTTCTTTTCAATCAGTGCGGTAAAGAATAAAATCAAGTGGACAAGCAACTGAAGTAAATGAACCTGTGAACTAAATGAATTGAACTAAATGAATTGAACTAAATGAACCCTCTCAAAAGACTGCTGACGCAAAAGACAAAGTGACGAAAAGTGAACTGTTGAACTAAAAGGAACTGTCAGACTGAATGACAGTTCAACGTTCATCTGACTGACTAGTTCAATTGAACTAGTTCGTTCATGAACTACCCAACTCTACTGTGAACGCAATCGACCTCTTGGATTTGTGAATGTCCAGGCTCAGAAAATTTTTGAACAATACTTTCGATCTGTAAGTGGTCCGACATAAATTTTAAAATTGCCGTGGAATTTTTTTGCACAGACAGCATTATAAATAGAATGTTTTGTTACTGGATAAATTAGACCTTTTAATTTAATATGTAAATTCACATCAAAAATTCATCAGTCAATTTAAAATTATTGTTGCAATGGTTTATTTTTTAACTGTAAAACAAAGTACTTAAGAGATAATTTTTTAAAATTCTTTGACGGTACTCTTTCCCTCTCTTAATGAGAAAGAGAGAGTATACTTTACAACAGTATTCTGTTTGGAAAGAAAAAACTCTTATAAATTCTTTATAAGAGAAAAATATTTTGAAAAATATTTATATTCAGCAATATTAATTACACGTAGAGCAAAATGACAATCAAAAATCAATTTCAACTTTTTACATTGAAATTTTGCTCTATATGCCACTGAATGGCGTATTGAGCAAAAAAACACAAAAAAATTCGGGTTTGAAGGATATAGCACAAAACAGGCACTATTTATCTCAGAAACTAGATGAGAAAGCCGAAAACGGATTACATTTTTGAAAAATTTGGGGTCGAAAACCTAAAGTGGCATAATTAACTCGAAATGTGTATAATGGCGGATAGAGCACATAAACTCCCGCACGACGATATGCTAAAATTCTTTTGCTTTGTTATTTCAATTGTTTACACACCGATTAGCTGTTTTCTTGCAAGATTTCACTGGATAGTGTCTGCGTACTTTTTGAGATTTTTTCAGCCGATAGAGTAATATTGGTCTTACTCTCCCAAAAAAATTTACTGAGTATTTGCTACTGGAAAAGTACCCAAACAGACCTGTAATCGTAATCTAAATTTAGAGTATTTATATGTTCCCCAAAGATTTTTAACAATTCAGTTTTACCATCAGTGTTACCAGAGACTAATTTGTTTTCTCTATTCCATTTGAACCATTGATCTTTAATTTTTAACCTATCTTCTCTAACAATGACTTTATGCTCTTTGCTTATTTCCTGCAGTTTTCTCTTCAATATTAAGGAAGCTTTCTTGTGTTCCTGTTTATTTGGAATAATATCCCACTTGACAGAAATAGATGAACCAGCCAGTTTTCGAGTGTTTTTGAATACCTCATCTAAAGATTTGGCCGATTCCAGTTCTACTATCACCGCCATCTTTCCATTACGTTCAAAAATTTTACGAACACTAATTATTAAGGTATTAATTTGGATTTGTTCCTTAAACATACGTTCTACCTCTTCTCTTGGGATTTTTGCTGCTTTAAGACCTTTGATAAAAAGTTTGCTAGGTCTAACTTGGTTTTCAAGCCAAGCAATGTCCTTTTTATTATCTTCATTTTCTTTTTTAACTTTGACCAATTCCTCTCTTAGTTGTTGATTTTCGATTTTAAGTGCATTTACTTCCGTGTTAACAGTACGTTTAGCTGGACTGGAACAGCAACATTCACGTTTGAGATATTTTAAAAAGTGAACTGTCTTAACAACTGTCTGGACGCCTACGTCACGAAGACAGTTATTAGTGTTTTTGGAAACTAATATGTATTTTCTTACTGTCTTGCCAGTACTGTCAAATGTAAACGTACTGTTACATACATATATATTCTGTTCCCTAGCAAAAACAAAGTTAGAAAATCTAAGGGAAACGTGAACAAATTACGGGAGAAAAAGCTTTTTACGACTTTGGTCTACATACACATTTTTTAGGTTCATTGAAAATTACATTGCTACATACGACAGTTTTTTGCATATGGAGCAAATTCTGCATACAAATATAACAAAATTATACTTTACTATTGCTTTGCGCCATTCGCATAATAAACAACGCAGGTCAAAATAAACCGTCACAATTATACAATTTTCCAATGAAAAGAAAAAAGATATTAAAGATTTACTAATATTCCTTCCATCTGAAGTTTTTGATATTTTTATATTTATATACAATTATAGTTTACTCAAAAAAGGGTGTCGTTTTAGACTTAAGAACAAAATCTATTATTTATTATAAATTTCTTTTAATCATAACATTAGAACTGTTTTTGTGTCATATTGGTTATAAAATATAAATATTGCAAAATTTAGAAACCATAATATATTTTCATTCCATATTATGTTGCATCTGCAGTTTGGGGCTTATAGGAGAGAGTTTAGCAATTATCACCATACTAACATACCAACCTGTCCGTATAAATCTCTATTAACTATCAACTT
Source organism: Pollenia angustigena (assembly GCA_930367215.1). NCBI lineage: Eukaryota > Metazoa > Arthropoda > Insecta > Diptera > Polleniidae > Pollenia > Pollenia angustigena. The sequence goes on from OV884059.1 coordinate 35,918,292, forward strand.
CATTGTTTTTGACATAGACGTACTTTACGAAAAAAATTTCATATGGAGCACAAAACGACAAAATGTTATTTTAGAAAATCCATTAAAAATTTGGATTTATTGCATGTAAATTCATGAAAATGTATAGTTTAGGTAAAATCATACGTAGCAATTAATTAGGAGCGTTTAAAAAATCTGTCAAGTAGTTTTTGAGAAAATTAATTGGAAACCTATTTGATCGTTTTTCTCAAAACTGACTTGGTGGCGTATAGGCTAAAACAATAATCACCTGACGATTTATTGCCGGCAATTCGTTTGTGGAATGGAAGCATGTTATAGTAATTGAGGTAAAAGAATTAAAAAAATAAAAAAAAATAGTATGTACATATGTTATTTAAAATAATCACTAAAATTAATAATTAAAAATAAATATTTGTAAAAATAAACTTATATTTTGTAAAATAAAATTGCAAACATTATTTTTGTTAAAATAAATTGTTTCTTATTTGACCATTGTTATTTAATTGCTTTTTTCACGATGTCACTCGAACGTTTACGTTCGCACAAATAACATATAAAACAAAAACAAAGTTAAAAAATTTGTTTTTGTTTTATATGTTATTTGTGCGAACGTAAACGTTGGACTGACGTCGTGAAATAGGCAGTTAAAATTAATATTTTATACAAAAGTATTAATTTTTGCCATGAGCGACAATCCATTGCGCAATGATTGCTCTTCTGATTCCTTGAGCAATTATTGCTTAAGACCAGTTTATACGGTAATACAATGAATTACGACATGTCGAAAAATTATGTAGAATGAGAAAAATCTTATCATGTCAAAGCAAAATGTATTGAGTAAGAGAGAATACGGATACAAAATCTGACAAGCGGTCGGTAAATGCTTTTTTTCTAAGCCATTTTATAAACTAATAAGGGTCTTCATGATGTTGCTTAAAATTACCATTTGTTTAAATAGGTAAACTTGCGAGACTCGTTTCATGAAGATCCTTTTTAAGTTTTGTGTAATTTTAAACAATTAATGTCATTTCAACAAACAGAAACGTCAATAAAAAATATATTAAAAAAAAATAATCAAAAATATAATAAAAAACTTGGAATTTGTAAATTATAAATGAAATTTGTTTTTAAACATGCATAAAGAAAGCCAAAAGACTAATATGCTTATATTATTACAAGAATTTATTGTTTGTGATTTATTTACACTTGAAGTTTTCATTGAAAACGGCGGTAAGCATTAAAAAAATTTGTCTGTATAAATGCACAATTGAACTGCGTAAGTTTACGAGTCAAAATTGTTGGGCAAATTTAAGCAGTTTGTGTAAATGAATTCTCATACAATTTTTGACAGTTCATTTACGAGGGCGTAAAGCTTCGTACAGACGATGGTCAGATCTTACAATATTGTAAGCAGGCGTTGCCAACAGCAATATTTTTCTGACAATGGTCCATTGTCAGATGCATTAATTTTGCGCTTCTGCAAATACAAATGAGCTTACAACGTTCACACAGTTGTAAGACATTTTAGCCAATTTTAATGCAATTTAAGCAACGCTGCTTACCAATATTGTAAGATCTGACCATCGTCTGTACGAAGCTTAAGAATGCACAGTTTGCACAGTTTACGAGACTTATAAACGATATCATGAGGACCCTTAATGTATTCTCATCACACCAGAGGTGTATTTAAACAGAGTAGATTGAAGGTGATAGCATTTTTGTACAATTACAAAAACAACTAAAATCAACTCAGGAAATTTTCATGTTGTTTTTGTAAATATTTAAAACTGCAACCATCTGCTCGTTTGTTATTATTTTTGATTTTACTTATACCAAGGCGAATTGACTAGAAGGTGGGGTCAAGTCAACATGTGGTGTTTTTTTCGGTGGTCGACTTGTCAAAGTTTGTATACAAACTAGTTTTTTATGTAAACAAACCTGTTTTATTACTAGCAATATTTTTGACAACCCGACCACAGAAGCATTGTAGTTGTAGAGTTGACCTCACCTTCTAGTCAATTCGCCTTGACTTATACCATCCGTGTAAACATGAATTATACTAACAAAAGATTTTTATTTTTTTCTTTTAACCCTGGGTCTCCACGTAGCAATTTTTATTGCTAAGCACAAGCAATAACGTCGGCAGAACAATGGAGCAATAATTGCTAATTATATTGCTGGAGAACACTTAAAAATGCTTTGCCATTAATTTGCAATTTTCACCGCGACAAATGACAAATGTTTTATGTTGTGTTTTGAAGTGGTTGTTAGTTTTTTTTTTTTTTTTAAATAAATAATTAATATTAATAAAATAATAATTTGTAATTGTCGTAGCTGTGTTTTGTATTACTTTTTTGTTTATTTGCGTTTGCTTTTGATATTGACGTTTATTTAAAAATATAATATATAAAAACTTTTTCGGTATTTTGTTGAAGTATTTTTTCACTTGGCGGCTTTTTCTTGATTGTTTTTTTTAATAAATAAACACACTTATAAATAAACAACCGTACAGATAAATGAAATGTCAGATAAATTACAACTGATTTGACAGCAGATTGCTAAGCAATAATTGCTCAAGCAATAAGAAGAGCAATCATTGCGCAATGGATTGCCACTCATGGCAATTTGCGATATATACGTCGCAAATTTAATGGAGCAATCAAATTTGACGCCGCAATAAATATTGCTACATGGAGACCCGGGGTAAGCACGGAGAGAACTTCATAATATTTTGATTCTACAAAGTCGTAATACATTGTATTACCGTGTAAACTGGCCTTTAGCAATCTGCTGTAACTTGGTGGCCACACGATCAAGTTTTGCCTTTCAATTCCTTTCAATTTGCAATACACTCTCAGTTTTTTACTAACACACTCACAATTTTTAAATTGACCACGAGCAAGGTATATTTATAGCAGGTAGCCGCGAGATTACAACAATTGTACAATAAAACAAACAACAGGGCTTTTTATTGTTGTTTTGCGATACGAACTGTCAAACAGCAAAGGGGTTGAAAAGAGACAAAAAACTTGTTTACTTGTTTACTATACAACATTTGACAGTTTGTATCGCAAAACAAGCAAATAAAAAATAACCAGCTGGCTTTCCGAGACTACCTGCTATAAATATACCTTGACCACGAGATGGCTTTCAATTTCACCTTTCCATTTGTTTGGCAATTTTACTCTCAATTTAACAGCTGAGTACAAGTTTGTCTTTACCCTGCAGATAACGAGACTAGTCCATACATGCATGTAAAGAGTAGTCCATAAAGGAGTAGGAGTACTCCAAAACTACTCCAAATATATTGGTAAAAGGTGGTCCATTTAACATTACGATGTCCTAGGAGGGGACCATATAACCCACCGAAGTAGTCCCTAAACTACTCCATGGAGTACTAAAGTGGATTAGTTTTAAAAGTACTCCATATTACTACAGTATGGAGTACACTTAGTAGTTTAAGCATTTTTCTTTTTCATTTTTTACTAATCGCCATTTATGGTGTGTACAGTAGTCAATTATTGCTATTATTAAATATACATACATATGTATTTACTTGGTATTTTTTATTTTTTACCTCTTTTCCACAAATTTCACAAACTTTCACTTTTAAATAAACAATTAATAATGGACACCACCAGGGCTGCCAATGTGTAATACTGTAAACTATAGAAAAGCATACATTATGCAGTTGTTAGCAGCACTGCATGTTAATTTCTTATAACACGGCCCATACTACAGTACATTGGACCATGTTGTAAATAGTCCATTTAAGCCACAATGGACCACGTAGTCCAATATTTTCTGTAGGGTATAAATTGTGTTGTTGTTGATATCTTGGAAGTAAATTGCTTACAAATTGAGTGCAGCCTACGGCACAGCTTGAAATTTATGTAAATTATGACAAGCAGTATATGTAAAAGACTATCAAGAACAACTTGATCGTGTGGCCGCAGGGTAAGTGAAGTTGTCATTTATCTGGCATCTCATTTATCTGTACGTTTGTTTATGGCAAAACAATTTTACATACAGTCTACAATAGACATGAAATGCTTAACATTAAGTGCTGGTTCACACAGGTCAAGTTTACTTGAACAGTTTTATTTAAATTTTCTTTTGAACTTGCGTTCACGTTCATGCACAAAATTAATTTTTGTTTTCTTTTCCTTTAACTTTGTAGCTTTTTATTATATTACGGATGAAAAAAGAAAAGAAAAATAAAAAAATGACTGGTACGGTCAAGTATGTACCCCTTTCCATTCTCTTTACCCCTCTCTCCTAAAAGCTCGAGACTTGAAGAGTCAAACTTGACCTGTGTGAACCAGCACTAACACTAAAATGATGTTAGTGTTAAGTATAGACTCATCATGTTTAAGGTTTTCTCATGTTATAACACGGTTGTTAATGCAAATATTTTAACAACGCTTTTATAACATCATGTTATAACAGCAAATCATGTCAGTTGTAGCCGGGGAGTTACGTGTTCTCCAGCAATTATTGCGCCAATGTTCTGCCGATGTTTTTGCTTTTGCTATATATATCTTTGGTCTAGACCGGGCCATACAAGTACATTTTTAATTTGCTCGTTTTGAGAAAAATCGCCGAAAGTGTAACACTGGTTATAAATGACACTTTCATCATTTTTTTCTTTTGTTGTGCTTTTAATCAATTTTCTAGCAAATTTAACAAAATAGAAAACCATTCTATAAAACAACGGTTAAAGTTATATAAAAATGTTTTCTAGTAAATTTTTTTATCAACATGTTGCAAACAGTAGGCGCGTATAAACTTTGAAATAGAAACCAAATAGTATTTATGATAACAGGTGAATAGAAAATTATATTTTAATATGTACATAACATCTAGCTAATTTTATATTACACACAACAAATCGCTTCACATGCATGCATACATATAAATACATACATGTAGAGTATATTATATACCCTGTGTATTCCACAAACATTTTGTTAAGGGTGATGGCAAGGAGTAGTCAAGCGTTTATTAGATTAAAGGGCTTAATTTAGTTTACCAACGCAGCTGCAAACAATACAAAAATTACATAGGGTGGTACAACATTGAAAAATAAAAAGAAAATATAATTGGAAAAAGTCTCGGAAACTTACAGTGTTCGTTAGCGAATCCACTGTATTAGAATATCCGGCTTAAATCTAGTTTACCGACGCAGCTCCAAATAAAAAAAAAGTACCTAGGTAGATAGAAAATTAAACAATAAGAAGAAAAAATAAAATAAAAAAGTTGGCGGAAACGCTTAGTTTTCGAGTTATGGACGTTTTAAGTTTTTATATAAAAGTGTGATTTTCCACTACATTTTTATCTTTATATGGTCAATATTGGTATCATTTTAAAGCTTTTGACTTAGCGAAGCCGGTACTTTTTATCCCAAAGAGGAGCAAATCCTTGCGCCCGGCCGAAGGCCGGCTATGCAGAGTAGCTTTACTTAGCGAAGCCGGTTCTTGCTATACCATAGAGGAGAAAATCCTTGCGGCCGGCCAAAGGCCGGCTATGCAGAGAAGCTTTAGTTAGCGAAGCCGGTATTTGTCATACCAAAGAGGAGGAAATCTTTGCGCACGGTCGAAGGCCTGCTATGCGGAGAAGCTTTAGTTAGCGAAGCCGGTATTTGTCATACCAAAGAGGAGCAAATCTTTGCGCCCGGCCGAAGGCCGGCTATGCAGAGAAGCTTTACTTAGCGAAGCCGCTTTTTGCTATACCATAGAGGAGAAAATCCTTGCGCCCGGCAGAAGGCCGGCTATGCAGAGAAGCTTTAGTTAGCGAAGCCGGTATTAGTCATACCAAAAAGGAGCAAGTCTTTGCAGAGAAGCTTTACTTAGCGAAGCCGGTTTTTGCTATACCATAGAGGAGAAAGTCCTATACCATAGAGCCGAAGGTCGGAGTGTTTTCGTTTGCGACGCCCATGTTTATAATTTGATTACGTTTGTATTACACTTTTATTTAAATAAACTACATACTAACCTGGTGCACTTCTGTAATATTTTGATGTAAAATGCAAGAATAATGTAATGTGAGGTAAAGAGATAGTAATTTTCAAATAAATTTTGTATATCTAAAAAGATATGGTCAAAAGCTTTGAAATAATACCAATATTGGCCATATAACGATAAAAATGTAGTGGAAAATCGGACCTTTATATAAAAACTTAAAACGTCCATAACTTGAAAACTAAGCGTTTCCGCCAACTTTTTTATTATTTTTTCTTCTTATTTTTTAATTTTCTATCACCCTGGGTTCTTTTTTTTTTATTTGGAGCTGCGTCGGTAAACTAGATTTGTTCCGAAAATCCTTGAGTCAGTGCGAAGGCCGTCTATCCAGAGAAGTTGAAGTTAGAAAAGCCGGTGTTGGTTTTTTAATAAATTATTTGGCTTTAGTCCAGTTTACCAACGCAGCTCCAAATAAAAAAAAAGTACATAGGGTTATAGAAAATTGAAAAATAAGAAGAAAAAATAAAATGACAAAATTCTCGGAAACGCATAGTTTCAGAGTTATGGACCTTTGAAGTTTTCATATAAATCTGCGATTTCCCACTACATTTTTGAACGTATATAGCCAATATTGGTATCATTTAAAAGCTTTTGAATAAATTTTTCTAGATATAAACATTTTATTTAAAAATTTTTAATCCATTAAGGAGCCGGCTATGCGGAGAAGCTTTATTTATCGAAGCCGGTGTTTGTTATACCATAGAGGAGAAAATCCCTGCGCCCGGCCGAAGGCCGGCTATGCAGAGAAGCTTAAGTTAGCGAATCCGGTATTTGTCATACCATAGAGGAGAAAATCCTTGTGCCCGGCCGAAGGCCGGCTATGCAGAGAAGCTTTATTTAGAGAAGCTGGGGTTTATTTAATTACATTTTTATTACCTAGTGGACTTCCGTAACATTTTGATATAAATTTTGTAAAAACTGTATTAGGAGCTAAAGAGTTAAAAAGTTTTTAATAAATTTTGCATTTCCAGAAAGATCTGTTCAAATGCTTTCAAATAATACCAATATTGGCCATATACGTTCAGAAATGTAGAGGGAAATCGCAAGTTTATATGAAAACTTCAGAGGTCCTTAACTCGGAAACTATGCGTTTCCGAGAATTTTGGCATTTTTTTTTTATTTTTCGATTTTCTATTACCCTATGTCCTTTTTTTTTATTTGGAGCTGCGTTGGTAAACTGGACTTGTTCCAATTATTTTTTTACTTTTATTGGAAAAAAACAAGTATTTACCTAGTGCACTTCCGTAAAATTTTGTAAAAACTGTAATGGGAGCAGGGGAGTAAACAATTTTTAAATACATTTTCTATATCTAGAAGGATTAATTCAAAAGTTTTCTGAAATTACTAACGATCTTCAACTTGCAACCAGCAGACAATCTTCATATTAGAATGTTTCCTTTTCCGGACTTTTTCACTTCCCTTGAAAGCGGGATTTATTTATTTCCCGACAAATCCCGAAAATTTGTCGCGAACAGAAAATTCATTGCATGTTGCACCCGTCATCGCTTAAAAAGCAAATTTCTTATTATTGAATTATATTTCTCTACGATGTTTGATTTGGTTATCATCGTCTGATATCTCATCTTTCACAATAAAAAAGAATAATACAATAAAAGTTTAAAAATTAACAAAGTTTTGTGTTTTTGTGGTATGATCTTATGAAAGTGTGCCAATTTGGTTGCACCCGTCATGCACTTTAAAGCTCTCTCGTGGCTATTTAATCGTTTCATATAAATTTTTGTAAATAGATAACAATATTATATAAAAAATGTTTCCCCTTCTAGAAATAACTTAATTGCAAATGTGTTTCTTTCTATTAGTAAAAGACGTTTAAAGTCTCTAAATGTTGCACCCGTTCAGAATAGAATCGCCCATATGTAAATGCATTAAAAGTTTATATTTAATGCAAAGCCAACAAAACAAAATATTTCTTTGAAAAAAGGATTTCAGTACAGAATAAGCATTCACAGAATCGTTTGACAGCCTGTTTCTAATTTTTATCAAGAACAGTCCTGTCAATGAAACAACACGTTTCCTTTCTAATTATTTCACAATGCGTCGATCGACAATGCAAGCGAACAAATATTGGATATACATTTGAATGCAGTTGCAGTTCTACTATACATATATCTAAAATGCTATGCACTTCATCGCCAAGACTATCCTCATTATCATATTTTTTGGAATCGTATTGGAATTATATTTATTCAGCATATCTTGCGAAGTTACAAAAGAAGTGCAACATGTGCTATTTACATCCGTATAATTTATACCTCATAATAGCATGCTTAGTAGTTCGCATTGCATTCTATTTAGTGGAGTTTATTATTTTTTTTTTTAATTCCCTGTCTGCAGGATAGAAACCAGAGTCTCTGGCAGAAATCGAACGCTCAACCCCGGCGCTAATAGACTAGCTCACTACCAGAAAATACTAGTTGGAATAAAATATTATTTAACGGTAATTTTATCTATTGATATGTTAGGATTTATAAAAATCTTAAAAATATCCATATGTAAGACAAACGAGTTTTGTTGGCTATAGTAAATTGCATCATTTAATAATGAAAATAATTTTCGAAAACTTTAAATTTATTCTTTTAAGAGCATCTTTTAATCTTTTTCAATAATCTATATATCGTCAGCTCAGAATTGGTTTGTCGCATATGCCAAAAAGTCGGAGTGGAGAAAAACGACAAAGAAGATTTACATGAAGATTTCTCAAATTGTACCCGATAGAATTTTTTTATATTTTTACCACTGCTTCCGGTATATGTTTTGAAGAAAAATGCAAATTTTTGGGCACTTTCATGAATAAAGTTAGAATTTAATAGTATTTTTTTGAAAATGAAAAATATCGTTTTGTGCCGCATACGCCACTTTTCTAAAAAAAAATTAAAAAAGTGGCTTTTTGTGCTGAATACGTATACTTATTGCTGTGTATTGAGTAACTTGTTGTTGAGATGAATTTTTTTTTTATAGTTTTTTTATTTAATTTTACTTATCAAAAAACAGAAAAAACTGTTCTACTGTTATGAAAAGTTACATAAAAAGCCACAAACAACTTAACTTAACTTAAATAATGCAAAAGTAAAAAGAAAATTTAAAACTTAATATTGAGTAAATTTTTATAATAACCCAGCAAAAAAAGACATGCAAAAGAAGTAGTAAATTCATGGGTTCCGCGGATAATGCACTAATTCTTTTTAGGTGAAACATGCATGATTTTAACATTAGCGTGTCGTTGGCGAGCATGGGTTCACATTTAGGTAAACGGCTCGTCATTAAAAATATTGCTTAGAACCAATGAAAGTTCAGTGATTAGATCGGGGTTTTCATTGATCTGGAATATTAACTGAATTGAGTGTAATTGAAAAGCAATGAATCTTTAATGATTTTAATACGTATTTTCATTGGTGCTTGATATTAATTTTTATATGCATTATTGGAATTTATTATAAATTAAATTTTTCCTTTTGTTTTCCCTATATAGTAGTAAGATTTTGACAACGGCGGGTAAATTTTACACAAACAAAATGCCTGTTGTTTTTTGTATTGTTGTAGAGGTAAGCAGACCTATTGGATAAGCCTTGATATACGCAATATAACAAATTTAAATACATATTAAAATTAAATGTATTTACATATGTATATTAGGGTGGCCGTTATTTTCTTTTTTTTTGATTTCTTATATTCTCCCCCACCAAATCGGTTCAGTTTTATGTAAAAAAAAATACAAAAAAATTTCGTAGCGATAAGTTGTGTTTTAGGGGGGGCGTCCGCCCCTCAAAGTTTGCCATCAAGCCATTTATTCAAATGTAATTTGTTTGCGTATGACTATCTCTTAAAAACAACATTTTACAAGAACATGATATATGGCAATATTTTAGCTCTTCTAGTCAACAACATTAGCCTCGAAGAAAGTTTTTTGCTAAAATTAATATTTAAGAAAATAATTAAGAAAATAACAACAAAATTCCAAACATTTTATATACGTTTTATATATATAAAAGAGGGATTTAATGTCAAGTGAACTAATTTTGAAATCGATGTCTTTCGATTTGGATGAAATTTGCACCAACGTTAGTCCTATTGAATAGTAGTTTAGACACAAATTTTCAACAACATCGGTCAAAAAGTTTTTGAGTTTGGGGGGGTCAGAGTTTGAAATTTTGGCCATATAGGTGTTCTTTCACATCCATGTAACTTATTACCAATTGGGGTTCAAAATTTGTCCCAAGCAGCTTAGATAGCTATTTGATCAATCTTTTTAAAAAACAAATTTTTTGTTTTTTTTTAATTTTTTAAAATTTTTTTTTTTAAATTTAAAACTTGGCAAAAAAAAAAATAAAAAAAAAAAGTTTTAAATATAAAAAAAATATGTAAAAAAATTTTTTAAAAAAACAAAAAATTTTTTTTAAAAGTGATTAAATAACTATCTAAGCTGCTTGAGACAAATTTTGCTAACCCCAATTGGTAATAAGTTACATGGATGTGAAAGAACACCTATATGGCCAAAATTTCAAACTCTGACCCCCCCAAACTCAAAAACTTTTTGACCGATGTTGTTGAAAATTTGTGTCTAAACTACTATTCAATAGGACTAACGTTGGTGCAAATTTCATCCAAATCGAAAGACATCGATTTCAAAATTAGTTCACTTGACATTAAATCCCTCTTTTATATATATAAAACGTATATAAAATGTTTGGAATTTTGTTGTTATTTTCTTAAATATTTTCTTAAATATTAATTTTAGCAAAAAACTTTCTTCGAGGCTAATGTTGTTGACTAGAAGAGCTAAAATATTGCCATATATCATGTTCTTGTAAAATGTTGTTTTTAAGAGATAGTCATATGCAAACAAATTACATTTGAATAAATGGCTTAATGCAAACTTTGAGGGGCCGACGCCCCCCCCTAAAACACAACTTATCGCTACGAAATTTTTTTGTATTTTTTTTTTTTACATAAAACTGAACCGATTTGGGGGGGGGAGAATATGAGAAATCAAAAAAAAAAAAAGTTCTCCATACAACTAACGGCCACGCTAATGTATATATTAAAAAAAATTTAACTCAATCATTAAAGTCAATTGTATATAATATTCGTCCCCTTTCAATCCTAAAAGAATACATAATTATAGTGAAAAATTGTAATTCCTACATAAGAGTTGAATGGGTGCATTGCATGTAATTTTTCATGGGTTCACTTATTTAAAATTTATTCGAATTTTGGAACGCATTGTTAATTCATTCAAGTAGTTAAGTGCTAAGGAAGTCATGAAAAAATCCCTTCTACTTGAACAACTTCAAAAGTTTTTTGCTTTATCAATACGTGGAAGAAATATAAGCAAGTCTTTTATGTCTCTATTTTTATCGCTGGAAATAAATGATGGTTTCGATATTTTCAAAACATTTGTCAACAAATTCTCAGGAGTTTTCAAACAATTTTTTGATGCAGACTTAACCAAAATTGCATTTTTATATTTTTCCTCTTTGGCAGAAGTTTTATAATATATACATAAATCATTATTTTAACTGTATAGGATTACTTTAATTTTAGCAAAAGGGACTTTTCGAAAGTCCATTTTATTTGCTTCCAACGAGTATGTGCGAAAATTTTTCGGAAGCATTTCCATAACTTTAAGTTTTATTTTATTATTTGGCATTGTTTTAAGCAAATTTAGTAAATGAAGAGGACTATGAATTTCAATATTCTTTAAGTACCGGTCAATAACACCATGGACACAGTCCACTTCTTGAATTAAAGAATGTTCTGGTTCTGAAGACTTTTGTATTACAGCATCAATATTATTTTGTTTAAAGAACATTTTGATTTTTATTTTGAGGTACGCAAGAATCGCTTATAACGTCAAAGTTTTAATAAGTGGACAATCTTTTATTAATTCATTTAAAATTTTAATTTAAGCACTAGCAATATTGTTACCACTCCGACCTCTATGAGCTTCCGTCAAAAAGGCACAATAAGTAAAAGTTGGTATATATGACATAATATTGGTTGCTGTAAGATTAAACATATGTAATTTTCGTTTGTAGTAAAATTTTAAAGCATTTCCCTTAGGTAGGCTAGAAACACAAATAATAGCAAACCGTACACTTGGTTGGGTCCATTATAAAACTATTTTTCACAAATTTATTTTCTTGTCATTTTAATTTGCTTTTGCTTTAACTACTTTTTTTTCTTACGTCAATGCAGCAAAGCAACAGTAAAATTTATTTTGTACGTTTTTGTATGAATAATTTGCTTCAATCGCCAAACAATGGCTTGTAGAGCAAAACAGTACTTAAAAAATTTTGAAACAGTTGATATGCAGCAAAATTAGTGCTTTATATCTCAGAAACCATAAAAATTTTCGCGAAACAGGGTTTTGATTTAAAAAGAGGGTATTAAAAAAATATATTCCTCATACCTAACTCATTTTTTTTTAAATGGTCGGTAGGTCAAACCAGTAATGAACTGACGATATATAAAAGAAAGTAGCGTTAGTAACTACGTTTATAACTAAAGAACGGCTGGACTGATGTCGATGATTCGTACCAATTCGAAATGGTTTCTGACCAAGAAGAATAGCAAAAAAATCTAAAATAGGTGGCGCCATTGAAAATTACTCAGTATGAATTAAATCGTAAACTCTGCATTTGACGATGCTATGAGTTTTAGCAAAGTTGTTGTGCATGAGCCGGCGAAGGTTTATAAGTTGATATGACCAATTTCAGACAGGTGGCGCCACTGAAAAATTACTCGAAATGAGTTAAATCATAAACTGTGCATTTGATCATGCTATGATCTTTAGCACAGCTGTTGAGCATTGCCATACAAAGGTTTCTAGGTTGGTATGACCAATTTCCGATAGGCGGCACCATTGAAAATTACTCAAAATAAATTATATCATTTGATCATGCTATGGTCTTAAGTAAAGTTGTTGCGCATGTGCCGGCAAAGGTTTCTATGTTGGTATAAGCAATTTTCGACAAGAAGTGCCATTGAAAATGAAACAAATCGTAAGCTATGCAATTGATCATGCTTTGATCTGTTAGCAAAAAAATGTCTTAAATATTCCAGAAAAAAGAAATTATAAAGAAAATTCATTTTCTCATACATTTTGCGAGTGCTAAAAGGAAAGTTTAAAGGAGAGGAAGTTCTCATTCCGAGAATTCCAATGATCCTAACCGATATGCCATTCGAGTTTAAACGAATACAATTTCCAATTCGTCTCGCATTCGCCATGACAATCAACAAATCCCAGGGGCAATCATTGAGTGTTTGTGGCCTAAATTTGGAGAACGACTGTTTTTCACACGGTCAACTCTATGTCGCATGTTCCCGTGTCGGAAAGCCATACTCTTTGTTCATTTTCGCACCTGACAACAAAACGAAAAATATTGTTTATCACAAAGTGCTTTAATGATATTCTCTTAACTTATTCAATAGTTTACTTATAATTCACATTTTCATATTCTTTTTTTTTTTTTTGTAAATAAAGATAAATTATCTGCACCGAATATTACCTGTACCTGATTCTGTATCTGTATTTTTAATATACACAAAAACAATACTTTTCTAGGAAAAACAACGTTTGCCGGGTCAGCTAGTGTTTAATAATTTTGAATTTTTCAATATCTTAATCAGCCATTTCACATTACATACTTAATTCCGTATTAAATGCTGACAATACCAGAATAAAAATTGTATACTACAAAGCGTGAGGGTCTTTTTTGTTTGTATTGTAAATTTAACAAAGCGTTTACATTTGCCAGTACTGGCAAGACAGTAGTAATACATGCAAACTTTTTTACAAATCCTTGCTAACTCTTCCAACCAAGGTATTTTTATAGCAGGTAGCCGCGAGATTACAACAATTGTGCAATAAAACAAACAACAGGGCTTTTTATTGTTGTTATGTGATTCAAACTGTCAAACAGCAAAGGGGTTGATAAGAGAAAAAAGGCAAAAGATAAAGAAAAAAACTTGTTTACATGTTTACTATACAACATTTGACAGTTCGTATCACAAAACAAGCAAATAAAAAATAAACAGCTGGCTTTCCGAGACTACCTGCTATAAATATACCTTGCTTCCAACTATCCAAGGCGAATTGACTAGAAGGTGAGGTCAACTCTACAACTACAATGCTTCTGTGTTCGGGTTGTCAAAAATATTGCTTGTAAAAAAACAGGTTTGTTTGCATAAAAAACTTGTTTGTATACAAACTTTGACAAGTCGACCACCGAAAAAAACACCATATGTTGACTTGACCCCAACTTCTAGTCAATTCGCCTTGGATAGTTGGAAGCAAGGTATATTTATAGCAGGTAGTCTCGGAAAGCCAGCTGTTTATTTTTTATTTGCTTGTTTTGTGATACGAACTGTCTAGCAAATTTTGCAGACAGTAAAATTGGACAGTGATTTGACATTTGCTAACAGTAATCTGAAGTTTTGTTATCAAAAGGGGAAAAAATCAAAATGTAACAAAAAATAACATATTTTGCTTTGATTTCTTATATTTTAGTTAAGTGTTATGTTTGTTAACACAATATGGTTATTTTAAGCTGTTTTTAAGTTTGTTTAGTTCATATAAAACACGTTTAGCTGGACTGCAACATTCATGTTTAACATAATTTTAAAAGTGAACTGTCTTACTGTCTGGACGCCTACGTCACGAAGACATTTAGCTATGTATGAATCTTTTGAGTGAGAGTTTCGTTAATTCTTGTAAATCAGAGTCCGGTAAACACCATAAATTCACATTTCGTGTTTCTCTTGGTTTTTTATTTTTGAGCGTAATTGTTTTTGTTTGTCCAGTGTTATCTACAGCGTTACCGTTGTTATACTAAAGTATCAATTTGACTCTTTTTCGACGGTCTTGGTACCTTTTTGTATCATTTTCACCTATTTTGTGCCATTTTTTGAGCCTTTTTAGAAATAGCACTCACATTTTGTTTTTTTGTAAAAAGTAGTTGGTATTCGTTAAAAGTTTGTGTTAAAAGATTTTTTACGTCTTCTAAATCAGATTTTCGATAGTAAAGTACAAATTAAAGTACGACGTATTTGTAATGTTTTATTTATTGAATAACTTATGGTGGTTTCTTAAAAAAAAAAAAATGTGACATTTTATTTAACAAATGCAATTAGGTGTTCGTTTCTTAAAAATGTGTTGCTCTCTTAAACAGTAGCAAGTTTTATGCTTAAAATTCACACTTAACAATGGCATAAGGCATCGAACTTTTCTCCCCTTTTTAAATCGACAATGTAAAGAGCGCCCTGTAAAATAGGTGACTTCGGTTTATGTATGGGGCTATTTCTAAAACGTTGCCTCAAAGAGCAATAAAGCTTCGCAAAAATTTAAAAATTCGAAAAAGTTTGCAAAAATAACGCCTAAAATCGATTAAAAGTCCCTTAAACTAACAGGCATAAACAAAATTGCTGAAATTCCCAAATTATTGGTAACAGCGGTATGATAGCAATGTCTAATATTTATTAAAAATCGTAAAAGATTTAAGGAATCAGAAATCTTACAAGAAATAATAAGAACATTTAAAAAAAATTTTGCCCGCCCCTCTAGATTTTATCCTGGCTACGCCCATGTATTCGTGTACTGTCGTCGGGAATATGTATGCCTGCAAAGTTTCATCCATTTTGATCATCCATTGAGTAAAAGGCGGTCAAAAAAGCATTTTACAAAAAAAAAAAAAAAACTTTTTGTCAGGGGTTAATAACAGGAAAGGGCATTCCATAAAAAAATTAACAGACGTACCTATTCATAATGAAAATTTGGCATTAAGTTAGCAAAAGTTTATTCATAATACACTAACCAAACTCTAGACGACGTTTTGCTAAACTCTTGTTAACGAGCTGCCAAACGTTTGCCAACTTGTGAAAACAGCTGTTTACAATTTTTTTGTTTTTTTAATTAACTGTTTTTTTTTCACAAGGTTTTTTAATTTGCTGTCTTTTACTTAATTTATTTTAATTTTAAAACTTTAAAATTTTTATATGTGAAGGGAAAAACAAAAAAAGGAAAAAAATTACAAATTCAGCGATGATTAATGCAAAACGTGTTGCATTTTTGAGTAAAACAATGTGGCATCATAAAAATTCAGAGTTGATTTATTAAAAGTCGGCGGATGGAGAAAAGTTCGTTATGAATTAACACTGTGCCAACAAGCTGCTAGGCTTAAGGCTCAGTTAGGCGAACGTTGCTGTACCGTATCTGTACTGTATCAATCAGCTGTTCGCTTTTTGTTATATGAAAACCAATACAAAAGCTTACCGAAATGCATTGTACCGTAGTTGCAACGTACCAATCTGTATAAAATAGAATTTCATGCCGTTGTTACGTGACATTTGTAAGACAGTGATGGGCGGCTTGTATGTTACATTGAATGCGGGTAATTTTGCTCTTTTTTTTTTTTGGTACTTTTTTTAGTATATCTATGGAATTGCGACAAAACAACTTACAATACAACATATTTCCAAATATACATACGTTTAGATGTTTAAAATAAACAAATGCATATACACATACAATGGAAATATGAAACATATACAAGACTAAATGGTATCAAAACCTTGTTTGGTGTATGCATACAATATATGTATGCTAAAAATTTATACATGCTAAAATACAAATTTATTTATTGTAAATCTATAATAAAAATAACTGAGCCTTTAATCGGCATTTTAGTTAGCAGCTAATTGTACGTAGCGTACAAACTGTGGGTATCTTTTTGCTATGAATACGGCTGTAAGTTTTTTAAGTACTGCCTACCTAAAATAAATATTTTTTGTTTGTTTATAAAAAAACTTGGTCTTATCTATATACAAATAAAAATGGTGTAAAAATTTATAGTATGTAATTCATAAAAAGAGAACGACTGGGCCGATTTCTGCGAAATTTTTTGTCAGTTATTCGTATTTACGAGGAGAAGGTTTTTACGGAAGAAAATCCCTCCGGAAAAGTCGGAAAATTGGAAAAATCGAAAATTGATTTTTTTTGTACGAAATTTTGTGTGAAAATATTTGGGTTGTATTATTAATCTTAAGTTTGTCTGAAGGCTTAAATTGGCGAAGTTCGCCGGGTCCGCTAGTTTTATTTATTAAAATGGGAAATACTGCTTTGAAAAAACTTGACTCTTTTTTTATTGAAATGGAATTTTTCTGGAAGATCTACTTTTTGTGATCCTTTTCGAAAATTTTTAACTGTAACCCTGGTTATCTAGTAAAAATACAAATTATTTTCTCATGCTCTCTTTATAAGTGTGAGAGCATTCGCACATGTGCGGTGTTTTGCAGACCTTTGTTGTAAATTCCACTATCAAGGGTGAAACCCGCTATTATTTTTTCGAATTGACTTTAACGATTATCAACATAAATTCATGGCTTATCAAAAATAGCCAGCTATTTTATCAATCGCAAAAAAATCCTCATGTCGACAAATCGAAATTTAGGACGCCAAACAAGTTTTAAAATCGCCACGTTTGGCAAGCAATCGCCACATTGAACCCGTGGTGAGCATTTTGCCAATACATATTTGGTTTCACACATAATTAAGATAATTCTCTGAAAATTTTTTGTTTTACATATTTACAATTAACGTCGTGGGTTTTGGTTGGACCGCCTTTTACACAAATTTTTATTCGTAAATTAGCAAAAGTTATTTTTTATTTTACACACTTAAGTATTTCGTACAGTGTACGCTAGAAATCTCGATCGATTTCGTTAAATGTACGCTAGTTTTCTTACCTATCGTCGGCTTAATATGCATACCTGCTAACTCCCTTTCAGCACACTTTTCAAGAGAGTAAAAAAAATTTTTTTATTTCATATTTGCAGCTTGAGAGGAAAACTAAAAATAAGTTCTTTTACAAACTTCAATACTCAGATTTAAGAAAAACTACGCTCAAAATCTCAATTTGCTTAAAAAGTGGATTTACCAGGTTTGCATATTAAGCCGACAATATGCTACCTGTTTTCAAACTAAAATAAAACTTTTCGTTTAGAAATTTATATTAAAAACAAAAACAAATTTGAGTTTTTTTATTGTTGTTTCAATACCAATTCCCAAGCGAAAATTTTTATTTTATTTTGAAAAACAGGCAGATAAGGCATTAATGTTTTTAAGTGTATGTACATTTAACATAAATTTGTCTTTCAATAAATGTTATAAATTCTGAACATGTATATTTTTATTATACACTATCGTTGCTTTTTGGATTATAATAATTATAACAATAAATACAAAAGAAAATTTCAATAGATTAATAAACAGTTGTTGAAATAAAACGAGCGGCTTACCCAAGCAATAACAAACAGAACGTTGTCGCAGCTATTAGTACTGCAACTGTTTAAGATAAGGAAACATTTGATTTTCAAAATGAATTAAACAGAAGAAAACACATTTATAATTAGACGACTATCACCTTGCTTTTAGAATATGATATCTGGAAATCCATTTAAAATATGCTCAATTAATATATGAATATGCTTGAAATTTTTGTATGTATACATTGGAAAAAAAAATTTATGACTTACTGTTTATTGCATTAATGCCGTTCATCAAGCTGAAGTGTGAGAGTGATAAAATATTGTCTATTGTTATTGTGTATTTTTTAAAGTTAAATTTAATTAATTTTCATATTCTATACAAATTTACAGGAGCGCTAATAGTCGAATCACATTGTGCATTAAGAACTAGACAGCATAGCAAATATTACAGTCCGCCATGAGAAGCGTTATACAAGAAGTACAAAATAAATACTCATTTTTAGATAATTTACTAACAAATTTTTGGAAGTCATGGATTAAATCAAATTTAACATTTAAATTACAATTAAAAAATATTAAATGGAAAAACGAAAAAGCTAAACCGGGCTGTGCCTACAAGCCGACAGAGGTAAGTCTTATGTACATACGTAAATTTAAAAGATAATTTATATAAAATCCTTGTTTTTTTATAATGTAAAAGATTGAACAAATGGCTAATGTTATAACCCACGGTATCTGGATTATACCGTCGCTGTTGTGTCAATATAAACTTTTTGAACGTTCAAAGTCATCTAGTCAATATTTGGTTTCGTGGGTATATGGCAGTGCTCTTACTTTGCTATTTACTGTCTCCTCCTGTTTTCACTGTTCCTGTTATTGTACAGATCACAAGTAAGTAAATGAATACATACATAAGTATGACGATTTTTCATGGGTTTCTTTTAGTTATCCGTAAATTTTCAATAAGTAATTAAATACATTTTTTAATTTATCAAAGCTCTATTTTACTTATATCTTACTTTTCTAAAAGTATCACAGTTTTTGAATAATTAAATTTTTAAAGCTTAAAATAATTTTTTTTTTTAATCTTCATATCGTCAGCTCATTACTGGTTTGACCTACCGACCATTTAAAAAAAAAATTAGTTAGGTATGAGGAATATATTTTTTTAATACCCTCTTTCTAAATCAAAGACCTGTTTCGCGAACATTTTTATGGTTTCTGAGATATAAAGCATTAATTTTGCTGCATATCAACTGTTTCAAAATTGTTTAAGTACTGTTTTGCTCTACAAGCCATTGTTTGGCGATTTCAGCAAATTCTTCATACAAAAACGTACAAAATAAATTTTACTGTTGCTTTGCTGCATTGCCGTAAGAAAAAAAAGTAGTTAAAGCAAAAGCAAAGTAAAATGACAACAAGAAAATAAATTTGTAAAAAATAGTTTTATAATGGACCCAACCAAGTGTACGGCTTGCTATTATTTGTGTTTTTAGCCTACCTAAGGGAAATGCTTTAAAATTTTACTACAAACGAACATTAAATATGTTTAATCTTACAGCAACCATTATTATGTCATATATACCAACTTTTATTTATTGTGCCTTTTTGACGGAAGCTCATAGTGGTCGGAGTGGTAACAATATTGCTAGTGCTTAAATTAAAATTTTAAGGGCCATTATTATAACTTGGCGTTAGCTGTTATCCGACAGTTAACAGACGCTTTTTGACAGATAACACATTATTATCTGTCAATTTAATCTCAACTTTAGCTAACTTCAAGTTGTAATAATGGCCCTAAATGAATTAATAAAAGATTGTCCACTTATTAAAACTTTGACATTATGGAGCGATTCTTGCGTACCTCAAAATAAAAATCAAATTAACGCAACCGCAATCAAAATGTTCTTTAAACAAAATATATACAAGAAGTGGACTGTGTCCATGGTGTTATTGACCGGTTACTAAATTTGCTTAAAACAATGCCAAATAATAAAACAAAACTTAAAGTTATGGAAATGCTTCCGGAAAATTTTCGCACATACTCGTTGGAAGCAAATAAAATGTACTTTCGAAAAGTCCCTTTTGCTAAAAGTACTTCTATACAGTTAAAATAATAATGATTTATGTATATATTATAAAACTTCTGCCAAAGAGGAAAAATATAAAAATGCAATTTTGGTTAAATCTGCATCAAAAAATTGTTTGAAAACTCCTGAGAATTTGTTGACGAATGTTTTGAAAATATCGAAACCATCATTTATTTCCAGCGATAAAAATAGAGACATAAAATACTTGCTTATATTTCTTCCACGTATTGATAAAGCTTATTATAAAAATTTACTCAATATTAAGTTTTAAATTTTCTTTTTACTTTTGCATTATTTAAGTTAAGTTAAGTTGTTTGTGGCTTTTTATGTAAGTTTTCATAACTCTTCTTCTTCTTATTTCCTTTAGCTCCCTGTGGAGCATAGGGCCTCAACTTTTCATAACAGTAGAACTGTTTTTTTCTGTTTTTGTAAAGTAAAATTAAATAAAAAAACTATAAAAAAAATTCATCTCAACAACAAGTTACTCAATACGTATGCAGCACAAAAAGCCACTTTTTTAATTTTTTTTTTTAGAAAAGTGGCGTATGCGGCACAAAACAATATTTTTCATTTTCAAAAAAATACAATTAAATTCTAACTTTATTCATGAAAGTGCGCAAAAATTTGCATTTTTCTTCAAAACATATGTACCGGAAGCAGTGGTAAAAATATAAAAAAATTCTATCGGGTACAATTTGAGAAATCTTCATGTAAATCTGCTTTGTCGTTTTTCTCCACTCAGACTTTTTGGCATATGCGCCAAACCAATTCTGAGCTGACGATATATTAGAATATGAAATTACAAAAGTTAGGTGCCTATTATGAACTAAATTCGATTTTCGACAGCAGTCGAATTAGCTGATCGAACGAATTTTCATTTGGTATTCACAGTAGTACATTTTCGATCAGCTGTCACTTAAAATAAAAAATTTTTGTTTACAAATTTAAAAAATAAAATTAAAGTTAAACGTGATTACGGCGAATTATGGTT
The DNA here is from genome assembly GCA_930367215.1 of Pollenia angustigena. Classification (NCBI taxonomy): domain Eukaryota; kingdom Metazoa; phylum Arthropoda; class Insecta; order Diptera; family Polleniidae; genus Pollenia; species Pollenia angustigena. The sequence continues at coordinate 35,939,678 of OV884059.1, forward strand.
GTTTTCAAATAATTTAGCTTCAGTGGGGTTTCATCCCATTTTTTTACATGCTGAACTTTGCTGCAAATCATTTGGTGAAAAAAGAATTTTGTTCCATAAGGAATATGAGCGCTTCCAATTGCTGTTAACGACGTTGGACTTGCATAAAATGAACAAATCATATTAAGAATATTGCATTTGGTATACGAACACCAAAAAATTTACAAATAGTTAAATTTTCAACAAGTTTTTAACATTTATTTGCACAGTCGAAAGCGAAATTGTTTTCGTTGAAAAATTCGATGCACAACGAAACTTTCGACAGTGCTGCCAACTGATAATACCAAATTAAGATTCGATAGCCAGCGAAAATTACAATACAACACAACCAGTTGTTTTATTTACTACTCAACTGAGTTGAGCTGTGAACCGTAATAGGGGCCTATGATTTAAAAAAAAAAAACATTTTGTCAAGCACTCAAAATTTTAAAAGTTAAACGCATATTTTTAAATACTTTAAGTGCACATGCATATTATATTTTTTATTACCTACTTGTTTAGTGGAAAAGGATTTCACAAAAAACTCTTCTGTGGACTAGGATTTTTCACATTAATCTATTGCACGTGCACATTTAATTTTTTATTACCTTCCAGTAAAGTGTATGTAGTAGGGTATTCATTTAATCGGGTTTTTACTTTAAAATTTATAAAAATGCTAAAATTAATTATTATTAGTAAAAAAACAATAACAAAAAGAACAAAACAATTCTTGAACTTAAACGAGCAAACAAAAAAGTAATTCATAAATATGAAAAACATATTTTATAATTTCTACATATTATTTTTATGTATTTATTAAAAAATAAACTGTGATATTTTTTTTATTAATTATTTCAATAGTTTAATGGCGATTTCTTTTCTGAGAAATATGTTGCATAAATGTTACATGGTCTATCTCTTTTGTGTAGAGCATGTAACATTTATGCAACACATTTCTCAGAAAAGAAATCGCCATAAGATCTTACAAAATATTCTTTTGGAAAAATAATTTGGTTTAAATAAGGGTATTCATTTCAAAATTTTTTTGGTTGGAAAAATGGAAAAAAGGAAAATAACACCTTATTGACGTGAACGGTATTTTTTTTAGTTAACTTGAGGGTTACACGATCAAGTTTTGCCTATCCATTTTTAATACACTCAAACTTTTTTACCAATACACTCATACTTTTAAAAATTGATACGAACTTGCCTTTAAAATTCTCTTGCCAGTGAGTGTTTCAATTTACGTTCAAGAAAACAGCAGATTTCAAGGTTAGTGAGCAAATTTTTCGTTTCTCTTTATAAATTTTTTTTTAATGACATCTTGAAAGTAAATTGCTTTCAACTTGCGTGCAGCCTACGTCACAGCTGCCAATTTTTGCATATTTTGACAAACAGTATATGTAAAAGACTATCAAGAAAAGCTTGATCGTGTGGCTGCAATGTAAAGGTACAAAACTGTCAAAAACAAAAATCTGTCATATAATTCTTGAAAGTAATTGATATTTTTCAAGATGCCAAATAAGAGTTAAAATTGAATTAATTGATTATTTAATTGTCAAGTCATTTTTAAGTTTTTTTTTTTATATTTTTTTGTATAGAATTCATTTTTAATTTAGTTTTGAAAAACGACGTTTTAAAAAAGTAAAATTTTATTTAACAGTGCAGCCACACGATCAAGATTTTCTTGATAGTCTTTTACATATACTGATTGTCAAAATATGCAAAAGTTGACAGCTGTGACGTAGGCTGCACGCAAGTTGAAAGCAATTTACTTTTTCAAGATGTCGTCGCCGAGAAAACAACTCAAAATGTTTTGCTATTTTCCACTTTTGATTTTTCTGCACTGTAGGCTGTTCGAAGGGACTTTATCATTTTGCTTATTAATTTTATTAATAAACATATTTCACTATTTTTTTAGGTTTTTAGTTAAAATTTTAAAATTCCCGCAACAATTTGTAAAAAAAAAGAACTTCAGCTTTTGCCGGCAAAATATTTGTGAAAAAAAAACAAAAACAACTTCAAAAGATTTGTAATAAGCTGTTTTCTTGAACGAAAATTGATACACTCACTGGCAAGAGAATTTTAGAGGCAAGTTCGTATCAATTTTTAAAAGTATGAGTGTATTGGTAAAAAAGTGTGAGTGTATTAAAACTTGATAGCCAAAACTTGATCGTGTAACCCTCAAGTAATAAAAATGGAGTTTAAAGAATCATAGTTGATTATCTTAAAAAGAGATGAATTGCCAACTCTTTAAAAATTGTAAAATTGTAATTTTCCAATCTGATTTTTTTACACTTGGTTAATTAAAGCTTATTTAAATTGCAACTTTCGGTGGAAAAGTTTTTCCTTGTGTTTGTTGTAACAAAAATTACATTTTTCCACTTTTCCATTTTTCCAACAAATAAAAAAACTGAAATGAATACCCTTAAAGTTTATGATTTAAGCGATTCTTTTCTTCAGTTTTGATAAAACTTGACTTGGAAAAAATATTTTTACTTATCGAAGATGTTGAAGAAATCGGAAGCAAACCATAAAGGCTCAGTAAGGCGAACGTTGCTGTACCGTATCTGTACTGTATATATCAGCTGTTCGCTTTTTATTATATGAAAACTAATACAAAAGCTTACCGAAATGCAATGTACCGTAGTTGCAACGTACCAATCTGTATAAAATAGAATTTCATGCCGTTGTTACGTGACATTTGTAAGACAGTGATGGGCGGCTTGTATGTTACATTGAATGCGGGTAATTTTGCTCTTTTTTTTTTTTGGTACTTTTTTTAGTATATCTATGGAATTGCGACAAAACAACTTACAATACAACATATTTCCAAATATACAAATATACATATGTTTAGATGTTTAAAATAAACAAATGCATATACACATACAATGAAAAAGGGAAACATATAAAAGACTTTAAATGGTATCAAAACCTTTTTTGGAGTATGCACATTTACAATATATGTATGCTAAAAATGTATACATATATGCTTAAATACAAATTTATTTTTTGTAAATCTATAATATAAATATTAAATTATTAACTAAAAGTAATTTCAATTTTTGGGAATACAAAATTTTAATTTCAAAAGATTTTGCTATTCGTGCTTAATTCCCAGTTTTTATTCTTGACAAAAACACTTGAAATTTATTGTTGATGGGATAAGCTATTCTTATGCGCATTTCACTGGTTGCTTAGGCCAGATCATCAGGAAACTTCATCCATAAAGATTTTAGACAAACTAATGATATTAAACCAAATAAAACTGTTAAACGTCTAAGAATTATAGCAACAGTTCTACTTGTAACAATATCAAAGCTTGAACAAAACACATCAACAATAAACAACAGTGGGTTTATCTCATCTTACATTCCCCACTACAATAAGTTGAAATTCTCTCAACATTAATTGTAGTTGTAAGTAGGTTAAGAAAAACAAAATAAAAACAACAAAAACTTACAAAAGATGTTCAAGCTTTGATATTGTTACAAGTAGAACTGTTGCTATAATTCTTATACGTTTAACAGTTTTATTTACTTACAGTACGGTGCGTTACATTACGGGTACAGCAACGTTCGCCTAACTGAGCCTTAATACAGATTTAAGAATGATAAAAACAACAATACGCATTGCACATGTTTACAAAATTCAACGGTTTAATACGACGTCACTTTAGCATATTATACACATGTTTGTTTGCTTGTGTTTCTATATTTTAGCTGTTCTTATTACGCTGATATGAGTTAGATGCGCAAACCATTTAATTTTTAAAAGCTGAATGCGTTATCTTGGTTTCTTTGTTCTTGATACAGATTATCTAATTTCTCAGTCCTTTGCCAGGATTTCTCTCAACATATAAAATCTTCAATTATGCCATTACTTCGGCTTTTTAAAGATTGTTTGTGTTACAATCGAGAGTTTCGTCTATTGTCAGGTCATCATCTGACTCAACCTGGGAAAGCTCAGCACCGAACATTCTGCAAAAAATGTATTTCCGAACGCGTTATAAAGCTTCGTTCACAATCAAAAAACATTTTCACTTGGTGTTCATAATAGAAAACAATTTCTTTTGGAACCACGCACATTTTACATTAAGAAACCGGTTGCAAATTTTAGCCACAACAATATACATTTATTATTATTTTTTTCAACAATTTGTTAAAAATTTCATTCAAAAGTAAATAAAATTATTTTAAACGTCAGAAACAATTTCATACAATTTGTTGCTGAAGTTAAAGTAGACTCAACTTAAGGCTCAGTTAGCCGGGAGTAATAGTAACAGTAACCTAACTGTAAAAAAGTAAGACCAATCTATTTCTTACAGATTGAGACGTAACATCTTACTGCTAACTGTAATCGCTCTAATTGCTTTATATACAACAAAATGAATCAGCTGATTTTCAACGTTACTGTTACTCCCGGCTAACTGAGCCTTTAGTATTTACTTTCTGTTCTGCTACGAATCAGCTGATTTGTTTTTGTTATTAAAAAACCTGTGAAATTGATTAGTTTTTCTGTTCTGTTGCGGTTCAGTTTGTTAAAATCAAAAACTTGTTAAGTTATTGTAAGAGACAGCAAAATAAATAATAAACAAGTTAGAGTGCTATATTCGGCTATGCCGAATCTTTGATACCCTCCACCGACAGTTCGAATGTTTAAGGAGTAATATCTGTATGATGTTATTATTATCTTAAACTGTGACGATTTGTTATTAATTATGGTTTTAGGTGTACTAAACTGTTTTCCGGGAGTAGGGTTTCTATGGGGCCTAGGGTAAATTATGTACCGATCTTCACGAAATTTCACAGTATCATTTATAGTCATATAAAACTGTGACGAGCCAAAATTTGTTATGATTGCATTATTTTTTACGGTTTTAGGCGTACTAAAGTGTTTTCCGGTAGCAGGGTTTATATGGGGCCTAAGGTAAATTATGGACCGATCGTCACGAAATTTCACAGTATCATTTCTAGTCCTAAAAAACTGTAACGTACCAAATTTTGTTACGCTAGCATTATTTTTTACGGTTTTAGTCGTACTAAACTGTTTTCCGGGAGTAGTGTTTATATGGGGCTTAGGGTAAATTATGGACGGAACTTCACGAAATTTAACAGCATGATTTCCAGTTAAATAAAACAAATTTTTGCAAAATCTTATCTTATTCCGTGCCTTGTTCCAGCACTTATGTTATTTTTTGTAACAAAATTATCAATTTTTTTAGGTGGTGGTTCCACATTTTGATTCATAGCTCTGGTCCTACTGAACCGATTTTGCTGGATTTCAATCCCAAACTACAAGCAATTTGGCACCAAGTTTGTTCATTTCTTTTGAGTTGCTGGGTGCCGGGTCATTGCGATATAGGCGGCAACGAGATTGCTGATGAGTTGGCAAGACAGGGCTCAGAGTTGGAGGATCCTGACTATGTGGAGGCGGTTAGGCCTCCATTGGGCTTCTATTTTAGTAGAATTAGGGAATGGATAACGAGCGTGACCCATCGGGCCGGGGGGAGCCGAACGGACTGTCGGGTATCGCGGACACTGTGGCCGGTGCTTAGGAAGTCCGATTCGGTGTCGCTGTTGGGCAGGAGCAGGGTCTGCGTTAGGACCATGATAGGAATTATCACGGGCCACTGTATGATAGGCAGGATGGCGGTGAGGATGGGATCCGACTTGTCGGATATATGCAGGTTGTGCGAGGACCCTGAGGAGTTGGAGTCAGTTGAGCACCTTCTGTGCCACTGTCCCAGGCTGCAGGGTAGCAGGTTGAGGTGGCTGGGCAGTAGATTCCTGGGCGAATTAGGGGATGTCTCGGGTTGCGGACTCGAGAATCTGATAGGATTCGTAATGGGGATGGCCTGGCTGCGCGAGGGGAGACTGGGTGCTAACCGCTCGTAGGGCGGATTTGGTTTAAGGGATTTCTCTCGGGGTTGGTCCTTTACCTTCTTTTCCTTCCTTTCTTTTCTACCCATCTTTCGGATCTGTCTTATGCTTCTGCTGCTTATTTCACCTACTTATGCCTTCTTGGCTATCTCTAATTAAGGCGTCACAATGGACCATATTGGTCTCTGGGTGAAGGTGTGAAGGAAACTTCACACCGGCCTTTCTACCTACCTACCTACCTTTGAGTTGTTCGAAAGTGAGCGTGTTTTCAACAGACGGACAGACAGACGGACTTGGCTAAATCGACTTAGAATTACTCAAGGACCCAGAATATATATACTTTATTGGGTCTGAGATGAATAATAAAAAAGTTTCACACAGAATGACAAACTTAATATACCCTCTTCACAACTAATTGTGGTGGAGGGTATAAAAATGCATATTTATGTTGAAATAAACAATTTTTTGAATTCATAAAATTTAATTTCTTCAAATTTATTTATAGATATAATAAATAAATAATAAATACTAAAAAATACATATTTATATTGAAATAAACTATTGTTTGATTTTAAGAATTCATAAAATTTAATTTCTTCAAATTTATGTGCATTAAATTTATTGAAATAAAACATTGGACGGTGCAAAACTAAAAAATTTGTCATAAATGGCTGATAAGTTGCTACAGAAAAACTAACTATTACAATTTCGTAACAGAACGGCACGGAACAGAACAGAAACAGAAAGTAAAGACTAATTCTGCCTTTAGTCTTTACTTTCTGTTCAGTTCCGTGCCGTTCTGTTTCGAAATTGTAATAGTTAGTTTTTCTGTAGCAACTTATCAGTTACTTATGACAAATTTATTAGTTTTGCACCCTCCGTTGTTTTATTTAAATAAATTTAATGCACATAAATTTGAAGAAATTAAATTTTATGAATTCTTAAAATCAAACAATAGTTTGTTTCAATATAAATATGTATTCTTTAGTATTTATTTTGCTGAAATATTATTAATCCATTAAGGATTAAGGAGCCGGCTATGCGGAGAAGCTTTATTTAGCGAAGCCGGTGTTTGTTATACCAAAGCGGAGAAAATCCTTGCGCCTGGCCGAAGGCCGGCTATGCAGAGAAGCTTTATTTAGAGAAGTTGTGGTTTATTTGATTACATTTTTATTACTTACCTAGTGCACTTCCGTAACATTTTGATATAAATTTTGTAAAAACAGTGTTAGGAGCTAAAGATTTAAAAAGTTTTAAATAAATTTTGCATTTACAGAAAGATATGTTCAAATGCTTTCAAATAATACCAATATTGGCCATATACGTTCAGAAATGTAGAGGGAAATCGCAAGTTTATATGAAAACTTCAGAGGTCCATAACTCGGAAACTATGCGTTTCCGAGAATTTTGCCATTTAATTTTTTCTTCTTATTTTTCAATTTTCTATCACCCTATGTACTTTTTTTTTTATTTAGAGCTGCGATGGTAAACTAGACTTGTTCCCATTTTGATATAAATTTTGTAAAAACTGTATTAGGAGTTAAAGAGTTAAAAAGTTTTTAATAAATTTTGCATTTCCAGAAATATCTGTTCAAATGCTTTCAAATAATACCAATATTGGCCACATATGTTCAGAAATGTAGAGGGAAATCGCAAATTTATATGAAAACTTCAGAGGTCCATAACTCGGAAACTATGCGTTTCCGAGAATTTTGCCATTTTATTTTTTCTTCTTATTTTTCGATTTTCTTTTACCCTATGTACTTTTTTTTATTTGGAGCTGCGTATGTAAACTGGACTTGTTCCAAAAAAAAACTAAAGTAACAATTTTAAAACAATTTGAAACCCTTATTGCTGAACTTGAAAATAAGCTAAGTTTGGCAAAAGGATTTCAACGCAGCTCAACTCCTAACAATTTCAAAAAAGAATGGGAGGAAATAACAACAAAATTAAATTCAATGGGACCACCAATTAGAGACAGCGAGGGTTGGCAAAAGGTTTGGCTAGAAAATTTTTTAAAATTATAAATTTTTAAATTTCGACCATTTTCAATGGTTGCCAATTTGATTGTGTTGGAGATTGATGATGAGCGAGTTATACTCCTCATTGACGGCTCAATTTTTTTCAAAACTAACTTAAATGCTTAATCGAAAATACTCAATAATTCTATATAAAAAACAAATTTACAAATTGTTCGTATGAATTTTCACAAATACAAACCAAATTGTTTTATTACTCACGTGTTGTCCGGCAATTTGAAAATGGATGATCTTTGTCTTATAACTTTCCTCTGAAGCTTTAGCATTTCTTTATTTTCTTCATCACTACTTTTAGAGTCAAACAAAAATAACATTTTACACGAAAATTTAAAAAATAAATTAATTTACTGTCAAAATACATAGGGATGAGCAATAGTTTTTTTTTTAAATATCGATAACATGTCGACATCAACATATACATGCAAATTAATACCGATTTAATGTCGAGTTGACGTCGGCGTCGACTAAATGCGACGTGAGCTAAAAATTAACGACGCCGTCGACAACGAGTTTAGTAATAGAGGGGAATGTTTATCGTATAAAATGGCAACGCACCCAAAATAAACCTTTATATTAGTTCAGGCAAGTTTTGTCGATGACGAAGAAGAATGACTGAACGTGGAATCTTTTGTGCGATACTTGCGAGCGAATTCATATCCGGTAGAACAAATTGTCTTGCTTTAGGACATATTTTCGAATTTTCTAATATGCTGGGACTTATTAAGAAGATACTATAAATACAGCAATGTCTCCACTGTTAATTATTTCTAATATGTATTTGGATTCAATTTCATTTGTTGGTGTTGTCCGATGATAATTTTATTCATTTTGTTAGGAAAATATTTCTAAGTAAAAAAAAGTATGTACATTATACATGCCATAGCCAAAATGTCCATAAAAAAATATTAACAAACGCAAAGATTTGAAATTTGTTCTATATTAAGAAAATAATAAACTATTAAATTTACCATTGTCACAATTTTAAATGCCTAAAGTAAATAAATAAATAAGAGTTTTTGCATTTGCTCTTTCAGAACTCCGCTAATGTAGTACAAAAATTGTGTAAATTTTTAAAAATTGCGGAAGGTTTTTCTGCCTAAATGACCAGCATCACTTATTTGGTATTGGCTATCACGTGGTGATAGGTACATTTTTTTAATGAGGAATTGCCCTAATGTACGGCGCTACGAAATATGGCCCCAGGAAATATGGCCCCAACAAAATAAATGAAAATTGACCCCAAATTTGGGGCTATTTTTCATAATGCAATATGGCCCCATTTTTTTAATGAAAAATTACCCCAAATTATGAAAAATAAAAAAAAAATTCCATGTAAAATTGGGCCTGAATTCATATGAAAAGTGACCCAAAATTTGTGGGCTATTTTTCGTTATTATTGGGTGATTTTTCGTTTTTTAAATTTGGTGATTTTTCATTATGAAAAATCGCCCAAAAATATTATATGAAAAATAGCACAATTTTTCCAGGCCATTTTTCATTTTTAAAATTTCGTCAAAATCTTACATACTATTTGTCTAAATCATTCATTATTACTATACTAAAGCGTGTCGGCATAGCCGGCCTAAGGCCGGGCGCAAGGATTTTCTCCTCTTTTGTACAACAAGTACCGGCTTCGCTAACTAAAGCTTCTCTGCACAACCGGCCTTCGGCCGGGGGCAAAGATTTTCTCCTCTATGGTATAACAAAAACCGGCTTCGCTATCTAAAGCTTCTCTGCATAGCCGGCCTTCGGCCGTGCGCAAGGATTTTGTCCTCTATGGTATAACAAATACTAGCTTCGCTAACTAAAGCTTATCTGCGAAGTCGGCCTTCGTTCGGAAACAAGGCAGATTTAAGAATCTTTACTTAGCGAAACCGGTACTTGTTATACCATAAAGCAAAAAATCCTTGCGCCCACCCAAAGGCCGTCTGCGCAGAGAAGCTTTAGTAAGCGAAGCCGGTCTTTGTTATATCATAGAGGAGAAAATCATTAGCGAAGCCGGTTTTTGTTATACCATAGAGTAGAAAATACCTGCGCCTGGCCGAAGGCCGGCTATGCCGAGACGCTTTAGTAAGCGCTGCCGGTATTTGTTACACCATAGGGGAGAAAATCCTTGCGCCCAAAAGTGTTTTCGTTATATGTTTAATATATGCACGCAGAGAAAAAACAACAAAACCATTTTTAAATGTTTATTTTAACCATATCATTGTCACCAACAACCATATTATGGTAAAATAAGTTTCTTTAAACTTACATTTGTATGTTACTAAATTTATATGAATAATAAACACTATTTTGCAAATTGGGTAATTTTTAAATTTTTTTTTTTTTTTGGGAAAAAATTATTTTTTTCTTTTTGGGTCATTTTTAATTTTTATTTTGGGCCCTTTTTCGTTTTTTTTTTTTTGGGCAAAATTTCATATATAACTTTTTCGGTAATTTTTCATGTTCTTTTGGGCAGTTCTTCATTTGGGCGATTTTTTCATTTATTATTTTGGGCCATTTTTCTTTGGGCGATATTTCCTACAGCCTAAATATGACCCTAAATTTGGGGTTATTCTTCATTATGCAAAATCACCTCAAAATTTATAATGAATTTGAATCCCAAAAAAGAACAAAAAGAAAGTTACATTAAAAATTTTCCGTGGAGTTCATATGCCCAAAGCTAAAAATCACAAATTTAGAATCCCGATTTCAAAATGCGGATAATTATACAGTTTTGGTTTTAAAAATTGTACGATTGATAGCATGGTTGGGCTTTCGGCCATGCGCAAGTATTTTTTCTCTATGGTATAACGAAAACTGGCTTTGCTTACTTGAGCTTCACGTTATAGACGACGGCCTTCGGCCTGGCGCAAGGATTTTCTCTTCTATGGTATAACGAATACTGGCTTCGCTAAATTAAGCTTCTCTATATAGCCGGCCTTCGGCCGGGTGAAAGGATTTTCTTGTCTTTGGTATAACGAACACTGGCTTCGCTCACTAAAGCTTCACTACATAGCCGGCCTTCGGCCGGGCGCATGGATTTTCTTTTCTATGGCTCTCTGGCTTCGCTCAGTAAAGCTTCTCTTAATAGCAGGCCTTCGGCCGGGCTCAATGATTTTTTCCTCTATGGTATAACAAACACCGGCTTCGCTAATTAAAGCATCTCTGCATAACCGGCAAGGATTTTTTCTACTTTGGTATTAAGAATTCGGGTTTTTTATACTTTTCCTAGAAACTTTTACATAGAATTTAAAAAAATTTGTGTAAAAATGTTTAGGGGGATTTTTCATTTCTTAAAATTTGCATTTTTTATTAGTAGACGAAAAATAGCCCCAAAGTAAAAATTGTGATTTTATTTGGGGCCATTTTTCATTCCTTGATATTGGGGTCATTTTTCATTCCACCTAAAATGCAAAAACACCCTAACGAAAAAATGAAAAATAACCCCAAAAAAAAACAAAAAAATTGCGCCAAAATTGTGTGTTGTTGTGTCTCATGTAAAATTTTGGGGCCGTTTTTCATTTTACTTTTGGGGCCATATTTCTTAAGGTCATTTTGCGCACCGCCCTAATGTGCATATGTATGTATGTGTTTATTTTAAATTTGCATTTTAAATAATTCACATCTCTGTCTATTAAAAATTTATTTGTTTACGCAACAAGAAAAAGAATATTAAAAAAAGAAGTAAATGGACGAACGATTAAATTTTAAGAAGAATTTAATTTTAATGAATTCAATAAAAAATTGCTTTGACCCACAAAGTGCTCTGTAGTTTGACCTTCCGTTGTTAACTAACGCAACGTTTACTTGGCAAAGCCTTGCGTTTGCAAGATAGAGAGGTGGCATTGTCTTCCTTTCTCTCCTACAAATTCAGAACTTTGCGTGTGACACGCTCTTACACATCGAACAAATCACAAGAGTTGAAAAAATATCAAAGTAATTTTTGGGAATACAAAATTTTAATTTAAAAGATTTTGTTAGTCGTGCTTAATTAACAATAAATTTCAGAGTTTTTATCAAGAATAAAAATTGGGAATTAAGCACAACTTACAAACAATCTTTTAATTTGTTCTGACTTGTGCGCTAACAGCGTTATCCACTTGTAACAAGATATCGAGAACAGACAAATCACAGGCACAAATAACCCGTGTGTGGGAAGCTTTAGAATCCAAAAACACAGTAGGTACTTAAAGCATGTATTCAAAGTAAAAGAGCAGTCAACTTATGACAACTAACGTTAATCCATAACTTGTTTTTGCCATCAGAACGTTTTTGACGCTTTCTATAACTTATGTACATCCGTTTCGATTGTTATTTTAGTGGAATTAAAAATGCTTTACATCGATGTGATCGAGCGATGATTTACATATTCATAGCAGCATCGTACTTCCCATGGCTGCTATTGGAAAATCCTGATAAATCTGTTGTGCTAAGTAGTATGGAATGGATAATTTGGTTAATGGCAGCTAGTGGCATCGCTTATCAACAGGTATGTATTTAATATGCTATAAAATATATTAATAATTAAACAAAATAAAAATTTTTTGTAGATGTTCCATGAGCGCTTTAAATGTTTAGAGACTTGTTTTTATATATTGATGGGATTGGGTCCTGCACTTGTGGTTTTTTGCACTGGCCATGAATTTCGTGGAATGACCGAGTTAAAAATGGGAGGATTCTTCTATATATTAGGAATATGTTTTTTTAAGTCGGATGGTATCATACCAATGGCTCATGCTATTTGGCATTTGTTTGTAGTAATAGCATCGGGACTACATTACTATGCAATCTTAGCTAACTTGTACCCACCCTTAGAATCTTCGATAATAACGCATGAAGAAATCTTGTAGTGCTAATTGTTACTTAATTTACGGTGATGTATTTTATTTTATTTTTTTTTTTTTTTAGTTAATTTAAAAGACGTATAAGTTAAGTTGAAGAAAACATTACATTACTATTTACAAGTTTGAATTTTTTAAATGAATTTATTATTTTATCGAATATTTATTTTTTTTTTACCATGTATCAGATTTGGCTTCCGTTTAAAAGTATTTATGTATGTATATTAATGTAATATATAACACAACTCTTTTATTCTTATAAGTTACACTTAAAGTAATGCTGCATACGTATAGTTTTAAAACGGGATTTTCTGCATTTAGATAATGCAGTATCTAACCTACTACAAGCAAAGTATATTTTTTATAAAATTTACCCAATTATCAATTAATATTTCCCGAAATTTTTCTTCCTTCTCCTATTTTAACGATTGAATTTAAGTAGGAAAAATGGGAGAAGGAAGAAAATTTTCCAGGGAACTTTCATTCATAATATAAGTATGTATGTTAAATATTTATTAACAAGCTCTCCTGTGTAAAATGATGATGTCCTCTATACATATTTACCTCCAGTATCAAACAACCATAACCACCAATTTTTCCAAAAAAAGAAAATATATATATATATATGTATATATACATATGTATATATAAACATAAAACATAAATATTAACAAACATTTTAGTGTTCAATAGAAAAAATTCCAAAATTCGATTTTAAACATAGAATGATTTAATTTCTAATTAAGTAAAAATAGTGAATTCTAGTTTAATTTCTATTACGTAATACATTATATATAAATATTATTGCCAAAATGATGAACTAAAAACAATAAAACTTTAAATTTATCAAAAGACTTTAATTTATTCCGTACTTAATACTTCAACAAGAAAATCAATAGTATTTTGTTGTTCCAAAGTCAAGGCCTCCTGTTGCTTTCCACGCTCTAACAAAACCACTGGACAGGATAAAATTGGAGCTGCTTTTTCGGGTACCATACGATTTATAACGCGTTTCCAGGTGTTGCGAATTACTTCTACATGACACATAAGATGTTTCTTTAGCATTTGCAAATCATCATAATTGGCCAACAATAATATATGGGAAATAGCCAAGCAGAGCTGTTCCTGCAGACTGTCGCGATGATTGTATTCGTGAAAATTGTCCAGATTATACGATTGCTCTATTGCCTCCAACACGGAACACCAAAACCTTTCATAATAGATACCAAAGTATGACCTTTCCGTAATGTTTGTTATGGCAACCGAGGCGTTAATACGTACTTTAAAATTGGAATGATGAACAATTACGTGACATAAAGCGGAGAAAAGTGTTTCTTGCCAATTAAAGTCGTTACATTTGAATATGATTGGATTTCTCAATAAATTGCTAATTGCATAACAAGTATTCCATTTAACTTTAGCATTCCCTGAGGAGCGAATGCAATCGGTCAACTTACAAATGGACTTTACAAATGCTTGGCGCCAAGTCAATTTGCTGTTTTCGCTGTTAAAATGCTCCTCGGTAAGTAATCGCAGCAGGTTTCCTAATGTACGCACAGCATTACAACGGACTTTATCGTTGTCGCCACAAGCGGTGTTAGCAGCAGTAATTAAGCGAAAAAGTAAATCGTCGGAAATTCGTTCTTGTCTTAGTTGTGACACTTCTGTCCCTTTCCTAATTAGAGCATCACTTATGTTGCCAAGTGACCAGAAACTCTTAACTCGTACCAATAAGTTAGAATCATTTACAAGTCGTAGTGTCAATTCCGCTGTATTTTCTATAAACACTAAGTCACACCGCAAGGAAGGGTATGAGGCGAACACAGCTAGAGCTCTAGCCCCAGCTGCCCGTACAATAGTCTCTTCTGAGCAATCACTACTAACACCTGATAAAAAGCTTAGCAGACTTATTTGACTGGAGTGTGGTATATGGTCAAACATTTGCATACCAATATTAGAGAGAGCGTCACATAAAGTGATTCGCACAGTTGTCATCTCTTCAGAATCTCGTCTTATACGGCTGATTATAACTGAAAACATATTTTGCCAAAATGTATTACATTCCTGTACTTCAATTTCTGAACACAGTGCATAATCCACCAGATAACAATTGATTTGATAGGCACAAGCGTCCACACATCGTGCAGCGTATAATCGTACGTCTGGTAATATATCGTTCAAGCTGTATTGCAAAACTTCCGAAACTTTTTTCAAATGTTCTTTAATTATTGCAAAATGTGCACTTAATACCATGAGAACTTGTAGACTTTCAATACGCACTGCGGTGGCTACCACTTTATGCTGTTTGGTTAGGTTGTGTAATACCCGCCTTAGTAACCAGGAAGTTTCTTCTGCATTTCGAACAATAGAAACTTCCTTTGTTGTTGATTCATCTGACTTATAATCCTCACATGTATCTTCTTCGGATTCTATGAATTCTTCAATGGTAACAACATCAATTCCTTTGTCAATCACATGTTGCAAGTTTGTTCTCTTTTTCGTTACAGTCTCTGGAGGAAGGCCTATTGACTCGGCAATGTCGATAGTAGGTTCCGGTAGAGCTGCCAAAAACTCCATTACCATTAAAGCAGATACCTGAATGGCAGCATCACGATGATAGACCAATGGTTTAACATCTTTCACAAAATTTTGTACAAATCCCTTTTCAAACTGTTGAAATGGAGACGCCTGAACTAAAATCGCCAGGCATTTAAGTGCTTGTGTAAGCACTGGCAATGACGATTCTGCAGACAGTATCGTACTGAGCGATTTGTAAATGGCTAGTACTGTATATCCTAAACTAACTGAAAATGGTATAAAAGTTTTAGGACAACGTTTTACATTAATTTCAGCTTGATGCAAAAATCCTCTTGATCCATAAAGTAGATGAGCACAAACTTGTAGGGCAGCACTGCGACACCGTAAATTGGGATCATATTGGCCAATATATAATAAGTTGTTCGTAGAATCCGCTGTATTTAACAAAAAAATTACACATCTTTAAAATATTTATAAAATTTCTGTAAAATAAGTTTAAATTTATGCGAAACAATATTAAAATCTGATTTAAAATTATATAATGAGCACTTAAGGTTGAAAAAAAAAATCGAACTCCATTTTTGGTTTTGAAATTCATGATTTTAATTAATGCCAACCAAAAAATTGAGTTAAAAAGGAGCCAAAAAGTCACATTTTCGGTAAAATAATATTTGATGGCCATTAAACTTAAATGAAATTATACTGTATACCCTTTTAAGAACTCCTTTAAAACGATCTCATACCCATCGTTGGACAACTGCAACATAGCGGAAATCGATGTTTACTGCACACAATTTTTGAAAAATGGTTTTATTAAATGTTTTCTTGAGCATTAGCGTCATAAGCCTCCAAAATTAAAAAAATTATATCTCGCGGGTTTTTTCAGATTTATTCATCGTCCCTTCACAAAACTGCTTGTATACCCACATATTCATTCGTGAATTAAAAAAAAAATTATGACTTTCATACATAACTTCATCGAAATTCAAAGTTTTGTTTTAAGCTGAAAAAAATTAAACAGAAGCATTTTGACTTCTTAATTTTTCATTGGCCAAACACAAACTGTTGCTTTCACTTCCAATTCCTAAAATGTAAACAGTCGCATTCAAGGCAAAAGCAAAAACCGTAAAGTCATATAAACAAAGTATTTCGCCAGTCGACGTGTTCAAAAGTGTTTGGTTTGACTGACTGAAACTTCTAATAAATTCCGAAGTCTTTTTGCTTTTAAGTTTTTCATACAAAAATCCTAAGAAAATCTATTTTTATATGGAAATACAAGTGATTACAGTTTTTCGTTATATTTGCTCTAGCTCTTCTATTTTTCAAGAAAAACGCATTCAAAATTTTTCATACAAAAATCCTAAGAAAATCAATTTTTATTTGGAAATACAAGTGATCACAGATTTTTGCCCTAGCTCTTCTAGTTTTCAAAAAAATCACATTTAAAATTTATCTTACAAAAATCCTAAGAAAATCCGTTTTTAAACGGTACGGTTCGTCTGATTGGAATAAAAATGCAGGTGACAATTAAGGACTTGTATTAGAGTTTAAGTTTTGGATAATTGGTCTTAAGACATATCGGGAGGGCCGCCATAGGTTCCCAAAGAAGGGTATTGCAAAAATTAAAAACGATGCAG
The DNA here is from genome assembly GCA_930367215.1 of Pollenia angustigena. Lineage (NCBI taxonomy): Eukaryota > Metazoa > Arthropoda > Insecta > Diptera > Polleniidae > Pollenia > Pollenia angustigena. The sequence goes on from OV884059.1 coordinate 35,956,621, forward strand.
AATTCTTACTTTTAGCCCGATTTTTTAAATTTTTTATCAATAAATTGTACTAGTCGAGTTCTAAAAAAAAGTAAGCGACATGTATAGTTCATCTTTTGTAGTGACATATAATGTTAAAAAATGGATTAAGCAGGTTTACACTCTAAGCCGACGATATTTACATCTTCTATATATAAATCGGCTAAGGCAAAACAGTTAAGAACACTTTCCTCCTCTGTATGCCAACCGATTTGAACAAAATATACACCATTTGAAAAAAATTTACTCACAGAAGTGCACAATATATATTTTATTAAAATCTGTTCAATAATTTAGAGTTATAAGAATTTAAAATTGCTACTAACACAAATGCAAAATAAATAAATACAAATTTATTTTCAATTATCAAATAATAAAAAATTAGGGTGATCAATTACACAGGCCAACACTCAATTTGCTTCTTTGAATTTATCAACTGATTCTAGTTGATTTGGGTGCGCTGAATTCAAAACTGTAATCAGTTTGTCTCTATCAGCTCTAGTTTTCTTGACCTTTCCTAATTTTTTTTATTTATTTTATTTATTTAAAAAAAAAAATTTCCAAATTTTTTTAAGTATTTAAAAAGTAAAACTTTTCCATAGGAATTTAAAAAAAAATATATATATATATCATGAAAACTAGAGCTGATAGAGACAAACTGATTACAGTTTTGAATTCAGCGCACCCAAATTAACTAGAATCAGTTGATAAATTCAAAGAAGAAAAAATCTTTTTTAATTTTGTCGGGCTGTGGTTTTCGATTTTTTCAGAAACCGGTTTTCGAATATTTCGACTTTTTTCCTTATTGGTCATCCGAACCTCTATGGGAAGAAAAAAGGGGAAATACGGGAAACTAAATTTCGTTCTTTAACTTTTCTGTGCTTCATGTGATAATTTTTAAATTTTCTATAATATTGAACTCAGAAACATAATATTATAGGTGTAGGGTCCTGAGTGAGTGATAACCTATAAGATAAAAAATGCTGGTATTTTTTGTTTTTCATCTGGAACTTTTTTGAATTTTCGTTAATATTCGATCTATAAAGATAATTATACATTAAACTGGGTGAACAAGAACATGTAAGGGGAGCCTTTTTAATAATTTTTTCGTTCAACAGCTGGTACTTTGATTAATTTTCGTTAATATTAGACATAGAAACATAAAATTAAACGTGCAACGTCCTGAGTGGATTACAATATATTAATGACACTTTTTGATACTTTTTTGTTTTTCAATTGGTATTTTTTATATTGAACTTACAAAATTAAATTAACTCACGTAGAAGATAAAATATAAACCGGAGGTTGGTCCCTCGCAATCGATCCACTTTGAAGGAAAAAATAAATGCTCATCATATATACTTAGATGAATTATGTTTTCTTCATATTTACAAAAAAATTTATGGTCGAATTTTGACCATTAGGCGAACACTAGTGTTACACAGCGTTTACATTTGCCAGTACTGGCAAGACAGTAAGCATATACATATTAGTTAAGCCTAGATTACACTATCTCACAAGTCTTACGTATTCCATAATACTTTGTGAGATAGAAATCTAATGAGTTTTGTTGCGACTGTCAAAAAATCGAATGTAAAATGACAGTTTGTGTTCACACCATCACACAAAGTATAAACACTCACACATGAAATAAAATGCAACCCTGATCCAATGAAAAGTATTATTGTTTAGAAATTTTTCAAAAAACGATGAAGTCGTATGGGATGTCAAACTTTTTTCATAATACTTGTCACTTTCGTGACACATTGCATTCACACTATCACACTTTGTCATATTACTTGGGTTTTTGACATGTATTAATACAAAGTATAATAGTGTGATCTAGCCTTTAGCAAAACAATGAAAAAACAAAATAGCTGTAAAAGTGTTTATGTATTAGTGAAAAAGTTTGAATGAATTGCTACTGTCTTGCCAGTACTAATGTTACCAAATTTTCTTATTAATAAAAAAACATAAAAATACTTTTGTTGGTTAAAAAAATGACAAAAAAACGAAATTTTTAAAAATTAATCTTCAAATACAAACACATTTTTAATTAAAAAAGTTTTTTTTTTTAATATCAATACAATTTTTATTTGCTGGTAATAAAAAAAAAAATTTCAAAAAAATCATGATTAATTTGAGTCTTACTGCCTGTTTTTAGAAAATTTTGTTTCGAATGTTAGTTAAACGAGTCACTTTTGTACTCGAGTTTTACAAACAGGCAGTTATATCTTAACTCTAGGCGAAGGTAATTTAAAAATAGCAAATTTTAATTTACAAAGTTCGATATTTTTAAAAAATCGGGCAGAAATAAGAAATCTGGATCGTTGTTAAGTTTTGCAATACCTGAGGCGACCTACTTTGGGAATCTATGATAGACCTCTTGATATCTCTAAAGGCCCCTAATCCGTAATTTTAACTTGAAAACTTCAAAATCTAGAGAAAAAAAAACAAATCTCAACTTATTTAACTCCGGAATTTATTAAAAGTTTCAGTCAAACCAAACACTTTCGAAAATGTCGACTGCTGAAGTACTTTGTTGTGTATGACTTCGTTTTGCTTTGACTGCGACTGCGGTATTTTAAGAATCAAAAGTAAAAGCAACTCAACTTAGGTAAAAGGGGCACTTATTCAGGGGTGTCATAGAATCCAAGTCGGTTTTGCTCATTGTCGGTTTTGCAAAGCAATCACCCCTATCGCAAACAACTACTCCCATGAAAATATTCCCATGTTTTTTATTTTGTATTGTGAATGATTCCCATGACAAATTTTTTGGGAATGAATTCCCAAACTTAAAAAATTTGGCATCGCCAATGTTTACTCCCGCGAGTATTTTTACTAAATAAATTCCCAACAAGTGTCAATGTGAACGAGAAGGGAACATGTAAATTTTAATTTGTATTCTAAGGTAGGACTCAATTAGGGTTGCCATTTTTGAAATTAGAAAAATCAGTACATCGTAAGAAAAATACCAGTACATTCGAAAAAAAACCAGTACACAAATTTTGACCCAATATTTTATTGAATTCATTAGTTTTAGAAAATTACACATTAAAAATTATTAATTTTTCTATTTTTTAAGGCAAGAACTTAACAAAATACATATAATACAGCCATGTCACAGAGAACAATTTCGTTCGGAAACGGAATTCATTCCGTAATTTGGTGCTTCAGATAATGACGAAAACATTTTTCGGAATGAAACCATTTTTGTTTTCATGAACAGAATGGAAGTTTTCTATATCTGAAATGCCAAAAAACTATAAAAATAAATTTTCTATTCATAAACAAATATGTTTTCTTTAGTTCCGAACGAAATCATTCCGAACGGAATTGTACTCTGTGACATGGCCCATTAAAACATCACGCTGAATTATTAAAAATAGATAGAAGTAATGTCATTGATCGGCACATTTGTTGTTAATACACAAAAAATTCTAAATTCATACAAATTATTGTCAATATAATGAGGGTATTCACGTGGTCTCCTATCTAGCTATATTGTTATAGGTTCTAATTTTAAATTCACTTAAAATTTTTTGTTTTTGAATTTTGAAATTTATTTGTTTGAATACAAAGTAAGTGTGGTAAGTTAAGAGTAAACAAAAATAAAACGTAAGACTGAATTTTAACTGGGTGATTCATAACAAATCAAAAGTAATAAGGGAAGTAAACCAGTTTCAAACAAGTAAAATTATTTGGGGGCGAAATTTAAAAAAACCAGTACATTTGCGTACTGATTTGGGTGTTATGCATAAACCAGTACATTGAATAAAAACCAGTACGTGTACTGGTAAAATCAGTACGAATGGCAACCCTAGACTCAAATAAAATTATGTTTTCTTTAATTGAAGGAGTTTTAATTAAGAAAATGAAGATAAACACTATTCATTATTTATTTTATTATATTTTTATTAGTATTATATTTTGTATATTTTTCTTTCACAATACAAGCATTGACAAGTTATTCACAATAGAGACGTTTGTTTATAGAATACTAACAAATAATTCACAATAGTAATTATAACTCCCAAAATATTTGCGATACCGATTTTTTGGGGATGGGAATATAGGTTTGCTCCCATATAACATATTCCCATAACATTCGCGATAGGGGTGAATATCGGTTTCATTTGGTGTCATGAAAACAAGTCAGATTCGTTATTTTCGAATACAAATAAAACCGATATTCGAATCAGCTGTTTTATGTTTTGGCTCACGTGTTTACAGCTTTAAGTGCAATTTTTATTTGACAATTTTGTAAATTATGATTTTTGTGCTAAAATATTGTTAAAAACCGTGTTTTTAATTAAAGGAATGTTAGGGGCAACCCTGACAGATACGTAAAGGTCTGGCATCCTTATATATACTGTCACATGTTTCATAATTTGAATTTACTGTCTTTTTAGTTTGTACTTGAATTTCTCCGTCTATCGACACAACACGTTTTGTTCTATTGTAAAATAAAGATATATTTAAGTTTTTATATTAATTAGTTGACTTTTATTTAATCGGCACATCTAGAAGCACAACAAAAGTGGCGACAAGTGAAAAAGAAGGAAAATTCTTCTTACGGAAAAAAATATATCTTCTTTTTGAAGGGTGCTCGAAGCAAACAAATCAATTATGTCCGACGACAAAATTATCAAAATCATGGAACAACAGACGCAGATGATGGAGTTTTTGGCCAAAATGCTCCAGAATCAAGAATCGACAAGATCGTCGACAACGAATCAACAAGCAAGCACCTCTAGGGCTGCACTAATGGAGTCTTTAACAAATTCTATGTCAGATTTTGTCTACGAGCCTGAAAGTGGATTAGTCTTTCAGGCTTGGTACAACAGATTTCTACACGTATTCGAAAGGGAGACAAGTGCTCTCGAAGAACAAGACAGAGTGGCATTACTCTGGAGGAAGATGTCGGATGGAGTGCACGAACGTTTTAAGAATTATGTACTACCTAAGAAACCATCGGATATGACTCTTAAAGAGACTGTTGAAAAACTCAGTAAACTTTTCGCGAAAATAGACACTGAGGTGAGCCAACGATTTAAATGTTTACAACTTACAAAAGATGACAGCGAGGATTTTGGAAAATACGAAAGTAGAGTTTACCTGCAGTGTGAATTATTTAAATTGAGTGCAATGCAAAACGACCAATTTAAATGCCTTATTTTCGTCTTGGGCCTCAAGTCCAGCAGGGACAACGATATTCGTATACGCTTACTGAAACTACTAGATGACTCAAAAGATTCCATGAATCTAGATCACCCCGTGGATGAAACGCAAAGTATTATCGGCCTCAAAAAGGACAACAGCTTAATTGAACACCAACCAAAACTTGTGAATGCAATCGCAAAACCTGTAGGGAATTACAAATCGACAAATAAAATTACTAAAAGTCCGTGTTGGCTCTGTGGTGAACTTCATTACGTAAAATTCTGCACCTTTAGGGAAAACAAATGCTCAATATGCCATCAAGTTGGACACAAGGATAATTATTGTTCTACAGCAAAGAATGGCTACAGGTCAAAAACACATCACGGTGGGGACAAGGCAAAAACTTCCAAAGAGTTTCGGACTCCAAAGTCGAACTATCGCACAAACGCCGTGTTTTCTACAAACCGGTTACAGATTCAAGAACTACGTAAGTACATTGATTTAAAAATTAACAACCAACCCGTACGATTACAGATCGATACTGCTTCTGATATATCAATCATATCTGCAACAACTTGGCAGGCTATTGGTAAACCAAAAACATCTACAACCAACGACATTGCAAATGACGTTAATTCGAATAAAGGGTACGTTCGTAAATGCAGTTGCTGCGCATCAGTTGCGCATTAGTAAAGTTGAATGTTCGTAAATGCATCACTTGTAAGAAACTTGGCATTACTTTCATATGTCAAATGTTTTTTTATGCAGTGATGCTGCAGTTCTGCAGCAAATATTGGCAATTATTGCATCAGTTAATTTTCTGATGCAATAACTTTTAACATAAAAGAAATAGTTTTATTTTTCTTTTTCGATGCTTTTTCTTGTAGTTTATGAGAAAACTATTACTTTTTGGTTAAATAGTTTTAATAAAATTTGCCATCGCTATTGTTAACATTTTTTTTTATTATTTTATGTTCGCTCATAAAACTTTTAAAATTTAGCTCTTGCTCAAAAATTCAAACTTTGCACAGCTGTTGTGCAGTAAAAAAGCATCAGCATCACAAGCGCAACTGGTGATCACGCATCAGCAACAATATTTTGCATCACTGCAGCAGTGATGCACAGTTTTGATGCATTTACGAACGTACCCAAAATCAACTTGTGTGCAAAATTTTATTGCCACGTTGCAATCGGAAACGAAACCAAAGAGCTCAAATCAACCAATATCAGCATGGTGCCATCAAATTAAGTTCCAAGACTGTATTTCTGAGCTCAGATCAAAATACCAAAAATGATTCGATAATTCAACCTTAGGGTGTTGTTCAAAGACCAAAGTGCAAATACAGCTGCTACCGAATAGTAGAGAAGTTTTTATACCCAAACGACCTGTACCTTACTCTGTTAGGACAGAAATAGAGACTGAACTAAATAGACTGGAAGAAGCAGGAATAATCACCCTTATTGTGTTTGGCGTATTTAAAATACGCCTACGACTGTTTAGTAACAGATTAAAGACAACGTGAACTTTTTTCCTTTAATCTATTACCAAACTGTCGTAGGCGTATTTTAAATACGCCAAACACAATAAGGGTGAATAACTCCTGTTGATACGTCTAAATGGGCTGCACCAATCGTTGTAAGCAGACGAAATGGCAAAACTAGAATTTGCGCAGACTACTCCAGACCTCTAGACGACCTGCTCAAAAAGGAACAATCATTTTTGTGAGTTTAAGAGAATTCTGACTTCAGAACTACTTCTCACTCATTATAACCCAGCATCTTCCCATGGTATCGGTTCCGTTATATACCACATTTTTCCCGATGGCAAAATGAAAGCAATACATCACGTGTCTAGATCACTGACTCCAGCAGAGGGAAACTACAGTCAAATAGAGAAGGAGGGCCTAGCGCTGGTATTTGCTGTGAAACGTTTTCATAAAATGCTTTTCGGCAGAAGATTCATTCTTCACACTGATCACAAACCTTTGCTCAACATTTTTGGCACTAAAAAGGGCATCCCAGTATATACTGCAAATCGGTTACAAAGATGGGCTTTAATTCTGCTTGCCTATGACTTCGAAATAAAATACACTGGTACGCAGGACTTCGGTCACGCTGACATTTTGTCGAGACTTATCGACAAGCATGAAAAAGATACCGACGAGTACATAATCGCATCAGTTTCTATGGAAACTGATATGAGAAGTCATCTGGACGATTCTATGTCAACTCTTCCTGTTTCCTACAATATGATTGTTCAGGGAACCAAAAATGACGTAACGCTGGTAGGAGTTTTGGACAAAATGCGTCAAGGTTGCCCTGAAACTGGTAAAAATGTAGATCCAACACTACTGCCTTTCTACAATCGACGAGAATCAATTTCGCAAGTTGACAACGTCATAATGTTTAATACGAGAATTGTAATTCCAGACGTTTTTCGTAATAGAATTCTCAAACAGCTTAATAGGGGACATATCTCATCCGAAAGAAGCAAGACAATCGCGAGAAGCTACGTCTACTGGCCGAACATTGATAGAGATATCGAGGACTACAATAAAAAGTGTTCGAACTGTCTGTGAAGACAGACTTATGTTCTTGGCCTATAACATCACAACCACTTCAACGAGTGCATATTGATTATGTAGGACCTGTGAATGGGAAATATTACCTAGTGATCGTTGATGCTTATTCAAAATATCCTGTAATTTATGAGACGAACAACATTACAACAAATTCAACTGTAAAATTGATGACTGAATTTTGTTCACAATTCGGAAATCCGGAGCAGCTCGTCTCGGACAACGGAAGACAATTTTGTTCACACAGTATAACAACAAACACGGTACCAAAAATATAAATTTTAACGCTGGAGACTTAGTGTACGCAAAACACTATAAACGCAACAAAAGTTTTTGGGTACCAGGAAGAATAATAGAGATAATTGGGAATGTTATTTACAACACTCAAATTGAAACTGATGATCGAAAAATTCTTGTAAGAGCTCACTCGGATCAACTTAGATTAAGATCTTTAATGGAAGAATCATCACAATCGACAGAATCCCAACTGCCTTTGAGCATGCTACTGAACGAGTTCCACATTGTGGAAAAAGCCGCAGCTGACGATTTTGTTACACCTCCAAGTTCACCAGTCATCGGTAATCCTGGTCGGATAACTATGCGCAGACAACCAGTCGATCCTGTTTCCAGGACGCCCTAGTGAATTTTTTGAAAAGGGAGATGTTAGGGGCAACCCTGCCAAATTATATATCCGTCTATCGACACAACACGTTTTGTTCTATTGTTAAATAAAGATATATTTATGTTTTTATATTAATTAGTTGACTTTTATTTAATCGGCACATCTAGAAGCACAACAAGGAAAATTAGAGAAATGAAAATAAGAAGAGGTAATACAGTAAACAAGAAAGAAATGCCAGGGTGTTATTACTTGCATTGGTATTGTGCGATTTTTTTTGTTTTGTAAAAATTAAATTAAATTTATTAAAAATAAACAAATTTGTTATTTAACTTTATAAATAAATAGAATGACCACTGTTGTTGTTGCATACTTGCCCGCTGCCGGAGACTAACGAAAACATGCAAAATATACCATTTTACCAATTAATCTATTTTTTTTTTTGCTTCTATCTGTAGAAAAAATCTAACTTTTAAAAAAAATTAAATAAAAAATTAAGCTTTTAACAACTTGATTTATTTCCAATAAAAAAACAAGACCTGTAAGCTGCTTGGTTTATTTTCAATAAAAAACCGATAACATTGGTTTCTGGAACACCTAAAACCGACACTAATTGTAGTTCGAACAAAAAACCGACAACATTGGATTTTATGATACCAACGTATTTTTTTTTTTTTTTTTGTCAGTTTCAAATCCAATACCGATAAGTCTGAATTCATACGGCTCATGTCTTATTGACATGATTCTTCATTTTTCTTCGTTGAACATGAATTGGCGTTCAAATGATTCATGTCATGTTGACGACATGTTTTTTATTTTGTTTTATTTGATATTGGAAACAAAATTAAACAACGAATGAAAAAGCAAAGCGTACTGACAGTACATGCATCTGTGTACGCGTTTCTTTTCCCCGCGTACCTCTCGCCTATAAAGTAGCAATCATGTCATTAAAACATGAGCCGTATGAACTCAGACTAAGATTGGTTTCTATGACACCCCTGATTATTACTTTATGTAAAATGGTGAAAAAAATGTTCGAGTAAAATCTTCTCACCCTTCAACATACATATAAAGTCAACATGTTTTTCAAAAATATCATCAATAAAGTTACCTAAACATCGAATCCGGTCAACAAATTCAAGCATATTCCCACGGATAAAAATGTTTGAATCAACAAAATAATGACAAGTAATACCAAAAAGGATAGTCTTAGGCCCGTTTTCACAACTTACCGATAGCTTAAAGTAGACTTTAAATGGCCCGTTAAAAAGTGTTCCATTATTAAAACTTTACTTTAACCTAAAGTGAGCGATAAAGTAGATTAAGGTTAATCCTACCTGGTAGGTTAAAGTAAAGTTGTTATAATGGAACACTTTTTATACGGCCTATAAAATCTTACCTTTAGCTATCGGTAAGTTGTGAAAACGGGCCTTAGTCTTAGAAGTATTAATTATTAAGGAGATGCTTCCAATGTGAAAAACGTTCAAGGCTATAGTTAATGTTGAATTCAAGAAAATCAGTTTTTTAGAAGTCGTTTTTTAATAAGATTTCTGTAGTAAAATAATTTTATGACAATAATTATACAAATATATCTCCGTTAAACAGACTTATAACAAAAATTGAAAAATTATATTAAAAGTGTATTAAAACGACTTCCAAATTCTTACGTTTTCGATTTCCAGCACACCCCTGATGATCTCGATCAGCACCATAAGTAAGAAATGTGAACATCATCAGCAAAAAGAAAAGAACACCATATATTATCATCAATATATTCAAAATGGGCATTAACGTGCAATATAAAAAAGTGGTCTTACCACAGAGCCTTAAGGTTATCCTGACGTCAATCTATTCCTGTTCACATTTTCCAGAATAAAATCTGTTAGATTCAACCAAGGCGAATTCAACTACTAGTTAATTCGCCTTGGATTTAAAAACAAGAAAGTGGTATTTTATCCACTATGAAAGGCATATTGAGATGTCGAAAGATTTTTCAGTTAAATTAACTAGCATAAATGCCGTGCACACATTTCTCCTAAAGTGCGAAACAAATTAAATATAAAGAATTTGAAAGTAAGACGAGCTAAATTCCCAATTTTTCATATTTGATAAATACACTGAAATTTTTTGTTGAGGGAAAGCTAGCTTCTATGCGGATTTCACTGGTTGCTTAGGCCAGATCATCAGGAAACCTTTTCCAAAGACTTTAGAAAAGCTAAAAGTATTTTATCCAAAAAAATAAAAACCCCTAAGTGAATAAGAATTTTAAACACTCAAAGTCATACTTGTAACAATATCACAGCTTAAACAAAACACCAAAAATAAACAGTGAGTTTATCTTTTCTTAAATTCTCCTACAATTGTTTGGGTTCTTTTGGGTAAAGAGAAAAACTAAAAAACAAATTGCTTCATTATATTGTCCTCGTAAGAAAACAAAGCTAGTCGACCTAAGCTATGATTTATAAAGATGTTAACTTTTTCAGCCATTATTGTGTATTGTATTTTTGAAGATTTTTTTGTCCCACAATTATAATATAATAACAAAAGAAAAATTTGGAATTTAGCACGTTATACAGAAATCTTATTAATAATAAATTTTGTATTCCGAAAATAATTTTAATAATCAGCCTTATTCCGGTTGTCGTTGTCGTAATCGATCAAGTCGTTTTTTGTAAGAGATTAAAGAAACACACAACTCTTACAAAAAACGACCAGAATAAGGCTGAATATACTTGCATGTGCCCGTGCAGGAAACTGGGGGCAAATTACGGCAGTCGTGATCGAATACTTTTTCGATTTGAAAGCAGTTTTATTTCTAATTCTTTCTGTCCATACTGAACGGATCGAAATTATTTCTTAAGTGTTGTAAAGCATTTATTTTAGTATTCATAACACTAAAAAAATAATTACGATACGGTCAGTATCGCCTAAAATCAAATTACTTTCGAATCGAAAAAGTAATCGATCACGACTGCCATAATTTGCCCCCAGTGTCCTGCACGGGCACATGCAAGTATATTCAGCCTTTTATTATTATTCTGGTCGTTTTTTGTAAGAGTTTTATGTTTCTTTAATCTCTTACAAAAAACGACTTGATCGATTACGACAACGACAACCGGAATAAGGCTGATTATCAAAGTTATTTTCGGGAATACAAAATTTATTATTAATAAGATTTCTGTATGACGTGCTAAATTCCAAATTTTTCTTTTGTTAGGCTCCACAAGGGTTTAATTGGGACCATACACCGAAAAACACAAAAGTACCGATATCTAAAAAACGGTACTTAGGAAAAAAAATTACAGCGATTTTCGTGTTCAGTAGGTCCCAATTAACTTATCTAGGCATGTGGCATTCTTGGTACTTTTCCAAACTTAAAATTTGTAAAGCAGTGTAATTTATTTTAATTGAATTTGACTCTAAATGGTGGCTGAGAGAAGTAGGTATGCAGCAAAAAACACAAATCTACCGTTATCTGACAAATGTGAAGTAATGGCAGAAAACTGAGCTCGGCTTCATCATATTAAAAAAATATAAGAATCAGTTGTGATGGTTAACAAAACTTTTTCAATGTCGACCTCTGTGGGTAATTGTTAAATCCTGGAGTACACGAATATAATAAGTCACATGCGCATGTGGTTCTGACGTAATTTTGACGTATTCAAAACCACATTCGTATTTACTCAATAAACTTACATACATGCATACATACATATGAAAAATAATTTGTAAGCCAACCGTTTCATTACCAAAAGCTTTTTATGATAATTCCTTACACACATACATATATTACAACGTAAATACATACCTGTTCCATTTGGAAACAATGCATGCCAATAGCCAAAAAGGGTTTTCCGTTCAAAGATTCGTGTTATTGCTCCAACTAAACTTATCGAAGCAAGGCGTATCTTAGCATTTTTGCTTCTCTCATATAAAATACGATTGGAAACATTTTCCGATTCTGATACTTCCGAGTCACTTGTTTTCATATCGAATACTAAGGCAATATTTCGGTCATCTGGACTATAATTAATAGCTTTATAATCACTTGAACGTGTATTTTTTACTACTGCACGAGGTTTTCGGGTTTTTGGCGTTTTTCCTCCACAACTTCTAACATTTTCCGAATTTATCACAGTCTCAATTTCTTCGGCCGAATCGTAAAGAGCCTGCTGCGACATACTAACTTTCTGGGGTTTTAAAAACGAAATCTCATTCACATCAATACCAAAGTGAAAATAGGCTTTAGCTATTCCTAATATTTCAGCAATTTCAAGTTTAGCAAAGTTTGAATTTAATGCGACTACTTTGTGCAATATTTGTAAAGTGTACAGAATTATCACTGAAATGTAAGCACTCTCAATAATGAATTTTTCATTTTCATATTGCAGTTGCAGCAATTTATGACCTACATCTGCACAAGCTGCCGCCTGTTCACTGGAAAGTTTAACGTCTTTTAAGGACCCAAGTATCTTATCCAGACTTTGTAAAGAATTTATTATAACAGTAGAAGTATTGCAGGAAGTATACTTCAATATCATCTGAAGAGTCAAAACTAAGTACTTATCACAATTTGTCGGATGCAATGCAAACAAGTTGCCTAGAGCAATTAATATTCTGCTCACAATATCAACATTATTATCATTACGGTCATGTTGTTCCAAAAGCCACTGCCACAAATTACCAAACTGAGTTTCGTTTAAGCATGGAAGCTTCTGTTGCTCTTGCAAAAATGTAAGCCATATAACACACCCACAAATTACGGCACCATCTGCTGCTGCATTTGAGTTTAACGTATCATCTAAAATTAGCTGCAGTAACTCTTCAAGAATTTGATGGTTTTGCGATTTTTTTTCAAGTCCATGTTTTTCCACATTTTCCAATGTTTTTAAAATTTGCAAGTATATTTTATTTGGTCGATTTTGACGCAGTTGAGATAAAACATTTTCTGCAGTAAATAGCAAATTCTCCATTATTGACAATTCATTATTAACCTCTTAAGACCCGAGCATTAACCCATTGAATTTTTACATTTCTTATATATTATTTACACCTTTTGGGGAGCAAATAAGACAAGTGTATTTTTTTTTTTTTAATTTTATTTGAATTCTTAGAAATTAAGGGTACACATATGTGTACCTCAGGTCTTAAGATATGAAAAATTTCAACGTTAATTCTTAATTTCTTAAGTTCTGAACAGAACCGATTAAGTAAAGGGCTTATTAACTATTTGTTTTATCTTATGAGGTGTAATTTTAATTTCGGTTTTAATTATTTTTTTAATTTTTTTATTTAAACTGATAGAAAAAGAGGTGCACATATGTGTACTTCAGGTCTTAGCGATTAGTTATTGAGGAAAAATATCCCAACAGTATGGTTTTTTCAAACTGTTAAATTCAAATGTAAAAATAATGGCTAAAACTTCTAAACCCTGCCATCTTTTGGTATTGTTTTGAAGCGCAGTATCTTAAAGCAAGTAATAAAACTGTTTCTATTGATCACACGATGTCGCTAGTCCTAAAAACTTGCAATTAGTTAAGGTGCACATATGTGTACCCACGGTCTGAAGAGGTTAAAGACATATTGAATAAGATAGTAACAAAAGCAAGGCCCATTGAAAAGGTCTGCGCAAGAAGCCTGATGATCATTGTTTATGTTCTTTTTAGTTGTCAAAAGTTGTTTACATTTTGCTTACATGTGCATGTATACGTTTGTTTACGTTTATGGTGTGCCACACATACACGTTTTTTCCTTTTGTTTTGTATATGTGGTAGTAAATTTTTGACAACTAAAAAGAATCGTTTTTTGTTTTTGTACAAGTAAGCAGACCTGATAGATGGGCCTTGAACAAAAGTATGACTCTGGTGACAGTTCAAAAATAATGCAGCCAAGGTCTATTCAATAGGTCTGCGCAAGAAGCCAGATGTTTACTTGGTTTATTCCTCAACGATGTCAAAAGTTGTTTACATTTTTCCTATACATGTGTATTTTTGTTTACTTGGTGGCCACACGATCAAGTTTTGCCTTTCAATTCCTTTCAGTTTTTTACTAAGTACTGGTTCACACACGTCAAGTTTTACTCGTCAAGTCTTGAGCTTTTAGGAAAGAAGGGAAAAGAGAATGCCATTTCCTTTCCCCTCTCTCCTAAAAACTCAAGACTTGACGAGTCAAACTTGACGTGTGTGAACCGGCACTAACACACTCACAATTTTTAAATTGACCACGAGATGGCTTTCAATTTCACCTTTCCATTAGTTTGGCAATATTACTCTCAATTTAACAGCTGAGTACAAGTTTGTCTTTATAAATTACGTTCGCCAAGATAGCAACGAAAGTTAGCAACGACGGAAATTAAAAATCAAGGGATTTAGTGGCAACACCGGAAATGAAAATGAAGAGATCTTTTGGATATGATTTTAGAAATATTTATATAGATACAGATTAAAAAACATCCACCGTGCAAAAAATCGTCCAAGCTATTCAAGAAAAAAGTGGGTTCATCCAAAATGGTCAGTAAAAATCGTTGCTGATTTATGCCGGCCAAACTAGGCAGTGCCAAGGCATAAGCTCAATGGAATATGGAAAAATACCACTCAAAGAACCCCCTTTTCTCTGGAACGGCTCGGGAGATGTTTTTAAAAATTGATTTATTTAATCTTTGAGTGGTATTTTTCCATATTCCATTGAGCTTATGCCTTGGCACTGCCTAGTTTGGCCGGCATAAATCAGCAACGATTTTTACTGACCATTTTGGATGAACCCACTTTTCTCTGGAACGGCTCTGACGATTGTTTTAAAAATTGATTTATTTTAATCATTAAGTGGTATTTTTCCATATTCCATTGAGCTTATGCCTTGGCACTGCCTATTTGGCTGGCATAAATCAGCAACGATTTTTACTGACCATTTTGGATGAACCCACTTTTCTCTGGAACGGCTCGGGAGATGTTTTTAAAAATTGATTTATTTAATCTTTGAGTGGTATTTTTCCATATTCCATTGAGCTTATGCCTTGGCACTGCCTAGTTTGGCTGGCATAAATCAGCAACGATTTTTACTGACCATTTTGGATGAACCCACTTTTCTCTGGAACGGCTCGGGAGATGTTTTTAAAAATTGATTTATTTAATCTTTGAGTGGTATTTTTCCATATTCCATTGAGCTTATGCCTTGGCACTGCCTAGTTTGGCCGGCATAAATCAGCAACGATTTTTACTGACCATTTTGGATGAACCCACTTTTCTCTGGAACGGCTCTGACGATTGTTTTAAAAATTGATTTATTTTAATCATTAAGTGGTATTTTTCCATATTCCATTGAGCTTATGCCTTGGCACTGCCTATTTGGCTGGCATAAATCAGCAACGATTTTTACTGACCATTTTGGATGAACCCACTTTTCTCTGGAACGGCTCGGGAGATGTTTTTAAAAATTGATTTATTTAATCTTTGAGTGGTATTTTTCCATATTCCATTGAGCTTATGCCTTGGCACTGCCTAGTTTGGCTGGCATAAATCAGCAACGATTTTTACTGACCATTTTGGATGAACCCACTTTTCTCTGGAACGGCTCTGACGATTGTTTTAAAAATTGATTTATTTTAATCATTAAGTGGTATTTTTCCATATTCCATTGAGCTTATGCCTTGGCACTGCCTAGTTTGGCTGGCATAAATCAGCAACGATTTTTACTGACCATTTTGGATGAACCCACTTTTCTCTGGAAATCGATGATAAATTTTCTTTTCATTGCCACTAGATTCCCAAAATTGTTTACTTTTATGCCCTTAAATTCCCCTTGGTTTTATTTCCGGCGTTGCTATTAATCGTTGCTATCTTGGCGAACGTTTATAAATTGTGTTGTTGTTGATATCTTGGAAGTAAATTGCTTAAGGTGCTATCAGACGGGATGTATTTTACATATGTACTGTCAAATTTTCCATCTGTAAAAGTTGTACACATCGTGTGATACATATGAAACTTTGCATGTGTAAAATACATGTGGAAATACATATGTAACTTTTTCGATTAGAACACGCTCTATTTTCCTGTGGCAAACATAAACAAAACAGCTGGTTTGTTTTGAAACGTAAACAAAAGTCAGCTTTTGTTTACATTTATAGGTTATGTCATAAGGAAAAACATAAGCAGGTGTGATAGCAAAAATTATGAATCGTATGTAAACTGGAAATTTTGACATACATAAGGAATTACATATGGGTAAGAAAAGTGACAGTACATATGTAAAATACATCCCGTCTGATAGCACCTTTACAAATTGAGTGCAGCCTACGTCACAGCTTTCAATTTATGTACATTTTGACAAGCTGTATATGTAAAAGACTATCAAGAACAACTTGATCGTGTAGCCGCAGGGTTACCGATAAATTCAATCAGCTGACTTTCAACTTTTGCATGTATTTTGAGTGGCGTTGCCAGCTGAAAACTTTGTTTTTTGTCGGTATATTGAGAAAACCAAAATCGTTAACAGACAGTTTATCGGTCCAATAAATTTATGTTGACTTTAAAGCTTCGTACAGACGATGGTCAGATCTTACAATGTTTTAATTTTTCTGACAATGGTGCCATTGTCAGCTGCATTAATTTTACACATCTTCCAAATGAAAATGAGCTTACAATGTTCACTCAGTTGCAAGACATTTTTAGGCAATTTTAATGACAACATTGTAAGATCGTCTGTACGAAGCTTAAGTAACAGACAGTTTGTCGATACATTGAGAAAATGGCCATTAGTAACATAATCTATAATTACCATGCAGATAATATTGGACTACGTGATCCATTTTGGTTAAATGGACTACTCCCTGGACTGGTCCAATGTTATGCAAGCATGGACCCTGTCATTGTTAAAAATAGTTTTTTTTAAACGACATGTCTTCGTTTTTAAACGAAATGTTTTCGTTTTTAAACGAAGTTAAAACTAATCCTGTGGAGTACACCATGGAGTAGTTTCAAAACTATTCCACTAGGAGTATGTATCAACCGCCGCATGTGCACTCGTCGCTTGGTAATCGACGACTGAATTGTGTACTCTCGTGGACTGAATAAAAGAGCGTAAGAATGCGTGTGAAGAATGTGTGTGAATTATTTCCACAATTGTGGTATGGGCTGGACACCAATGCTTTAAAGTGACCACAGCTCTACAAAAAAACATATGAGGCTGGAAATTGTAGGTTATACCATGATAGGTTATACGACAACAAATCCAACATAACATGGGGTCGTCACCTGACAATTTTTTATCAGCCAAACGTCAAAGTCTATAAAAAAAAACACTAAAATTGTTTTCAGAGTTTTTTTAATATGAAGTTTGACGTTTATAATGACAAAAAATTGTCAGGTGAAGACCCAATGTAAAAACAACTAGTAAGAGTGCTATATTCGGCTGTGCCGAATCTTATATACCCTTCACCATTGTGGGAGCAGAATACAGAGCAACTAGACAAAAACTAAATAATTTTTACATATGTATACATACATATTTATAACACTTTAAACTTCATTATAAATTAAATTTAAAAAGCGAAAACTGGTAAATATTTTTTTTAAATCGTTTTTAGAACATAAAAAAAATAAAAATTTAAAAAAAAATTTTCTCTTTAAAAAAACAAGATTTGAACCAGAGAACTCACAGTTTCTTACTTAACACACCCCCTAGACAACTAAACCATGAAGGAACGTTGTTTGAATATCATTAAAATGAAATATGTCCCGTTTAATGTTTACTGTGTTGAGTTGTAATTACCTTTGATGTTTTTGTTCACCACAATAGCAAAGTTGTAAACCATAAAACTTAATTCAGTTGTGAACCGAAATATGGAAATATATTCACCAAAATAGTTTGTGGCATGTAAGAATGAGTGTTTGTTTTCTTTTATCTTTTTGGGGAGTTTTTTAAGTAGCAAAAAAACACAAAAATTCCTAGTTTCGATTTGTTAAAATAATTTCGTTAAATAGATGAAATAATAAAAATAATAATCATGAAAATCATATTGAGCATTATGCTAGTATATGTAAACAAATGTTATGGGGGGGAGAGACGGACAATAAAAATGGAAAACAAAAATCAAAGCGTGCCGCTGAACATTATGAAAAAAAGAAATTTTTAGCCAATTTTTATTTAATTATGGTCAATATCTTATATATTTTAATTTAAAATTATCAAAAACTTTAATAAAATAACTTATCACAGCACAAAACGTGAACTTTTTGTAGACATAAACAAAACTTTGTCATAACATAGGCTCTTCACCTGACAATTTTTTGCCGTCAAACGTCAAACTTCATATAAAAAAAACGCTGACAAAATCTTTAAAGTTTTTTTTATATGGACTTTGACGTTTGGTATAACAAAAACTTGCCAGGTGAAACCCCATGTATGATTAGACAAACAAAACAAAAGCAAAAAATCGTCACCTGTAGTGCGATTCACTAACTTTTATAACGACAATCAAATCGTTAAAATAAGTATAACGAAAATTTATCGAACATGCTATTCTGTAAAATTTTTAACGATATTCGCTGTCGTTTAAAGTCAGCTGTTAATTTAAGCAATTTTTTTGTCGTTATCTTAGCGACAATAATTTAGTTTGTGTTTATTTTATCGATAAAATGTTTTTTATGTTTAAAATAGCTTACATACATACAAAGATATATTCATAAGAATATGTATGAACAAAAACAAAATAATAAATTCAAAATTTCCAAAAATAAAGCAAATTAAGAACAAAAATTAAATTCTAAATGTAAAATTCACAAAAAAATATAAAACCACAAATTAACCCTTCGTCTTTCTTATGAGTCTGGCCAGACCTTTTTTAATGCATTTTGAATGAAAAAACATATGTAACAAGGGGGGTTAAGAACAATTTCATATGTTTTTATTTTATTCTCTTTTGTGCTTTTCGTTTTTTTTAACATTTTGTAGACAGAGATGTTACAAAAAAACAGCTGTGTACTATCGTTAAAAAAAATTACAGAATCACACTATCGTTACTGCAAGCGAATATAAATGTCGACAAATATTACGATTATCGGATCGTTAAAAGTTAGTGAATCGCACCACTGGTGTATTGCTGCCACCTTTATTATTTCTCCATGATTTATGTCAAAATAAGCTAGTTCGCCTCATGGCCCGATTAGTAGGTCTGCGCGCAACTACAACAATCCAACAACAGAAAAAACAACACGCATTTTGTTTGTGTAAAAAATGATAAAGATGTCAAGAACAAAAGCAATTGTTTGTGTAAGAAATGGTGGAAATGTCAAAAGCAATTGTTACAAAAACAATTGCACGTATAAAACACAACTCTGCAAAAAATCAGCAGGCGTTTCAAGCAGACCTACTAATTGGACCATGGTTCGCCTTTGTTTATTTGACCAAAAACAGCAAATTCGCTTTAAAACATGGCGGCGTCGTACGTTTTCAACTATTAGTTTTCAAAACACTCCGAAATTATTAAAAACGCGTATTTTCGCATTATATATAGGGGATTTCATGTTAAGTGACCCAACTTTTGATACAGAAGTCTTTCGATTGGAATGATGTTCCAAGTTTAGTCCTATTAAATAGTAGTTTGAACTCAATTTTTCAACAAGATCGATCAACAACTTTTTGTGTTATAGGAGGTCAAAATTTTACATATTTTCCAAACAGGTGTTTGTTCTAATCCACGTAACTTATTACCTATTGTTCTAAACAAAATTTGTCCCAAGTAGCTTAAATAACTATTTCATCAATCTTTCGAAAACAATATTTTTTACTGTTTTCGAAAAAACAAAATTTTGTTCAAAATGGGATCTCTTTGGTCAGAAGAAAGCTTATGTCTTTTCTTTTAACAGCTCTATTTATCTATGGTCGCTTAGTGGGATGCGAGTGGATTATCTATTAAAAAAAAAAACAAGTAAGAGTGCTATATTCGGCTGTGCCGAATCTTATATACCCTTCACCATTGTGGGAGCAGAATACAGAGCAACTAGACAAAAACTAAATAATTTTTACATATGTATACATACATAATTATAATACTTTAAACTCCATTATAAATTAAATTTAAAAAGCGAAAACTGGTAAATATTTTTTTTAAATCGTTTTTAGAACATAAAAAAATAAAAATTAAAAAAAAAAATTTCTTTTAAAAAAACCATATTCGAACCAGAGAACTCACAGTTTCTAACTTAACCCCCTAGACAACTAAACTATGAAGGAACGTTGTTTGAATATCATTAAAATGAAATATGGCCCGTTTTATGTTCACTGTGTAGGGTTGTAGACGGACAGCCGGATTTGAACTTCGCTTTTCATAAGAACCCAGAATATATCTACTTTATAGGGTGTAGGATCAATATTGTAGAAATTACAAACGGAATGACAAAGTTATATATACCCTTTTACCTTCGGTGAAGGGTATAAAAAAAATAATTTTTGGGATTGCAGTATTTTGATCATAACTTAGCCATTTTTAAGCCGATTTGAAAGATTTAAATACCGACGTGCTTAGGAAGAAATTTACCATTTACTTGACTTAAAAAGTTTGGACTCGGGAAGATCTATGATTCCCGAAAATGGGTATTTTAATAAAAAAAAATTTTATTTTGGCCATAACTTTTTTGCATCTGAACCGATTTTTCCGAAATTTTCAGAAAATATTTTCTACTAAAGATTTCCGGTCTTTTGATATATAAGGTGTAACCATCGGTCATATAGCAGTGCACAAATTCAGGTTTTTATGAAGTTTTTGATATTTTTTCTACGGGAGGTACCACGCCCACTTCTCCAATCCCGCCCACATTTTGTAGGATGGTGTGTATTGACAACCTAATTGTGTGTACCTAATTTGGAAACTGGCTTTTTCCGTTCACCAGATATACAGCAAAAAGTAATAAAAATACAACAACAACAATGGATTTTTTTTAAAAAAATAGAGGTAGTTGTGGTTTTTTGCTCATAACTCAGCCATTTTTTAACCGATTTGACAGATTAATATACCGACGTGTTAAAGAATAAATTTACCGTTTACTTTAGTTATAAAGCTTGGACTCGGGGAGATCTATGGTTCCCGAAAGTGGGTATTTTAATAAAAAAAATTTTATTTTGGCCATAACTTTTTTGTGTCTTTTGTCGATTTTCCCGAGTCTTATGTAAAATATGTTCTACTAAAAATTTCCAATATTTTGGTATGTAAGTCATATCCATAGGACATATGGCAGCCTTAAAATTTAGGTTTTTATACAATTTTTAATTTTTTTTTGTACGGAATCCCGCCCACATTTTGTAGGATGGTGTGTATTGGCAACCTAATTTTGTGTACCTAGTTTGGAAGATTTGGCTTTTTCCGTTCACCAGATATACAGCAAAAGGTAATAAAAATACAACAACAACAAGGGATTTTTTTAAAAAATTAGAGGTAGTCGTGGTTTTTTGCTGATAACTCAGCCATTTTTTAACCGATTTGACAGATTTATATACCGACGTGTTAGAAAAGAAAAAAAAAAAAAAATTTTGGTCATAACTTTTTTGTATCTGAACCGATTTTCCCGAGTTTTTTATAAAATATGTTCTACTAAAAATTTCCGATATTTTGGTATATAAATCATATCCATAGGACATATGGCAGCCTTAAAATTTAGCTTTTTATAAAATTTTTATTTTTTTTTGTACGGGAGGTACCACGCCCACTTCTCCAATCCCGCCCACATTTTGTAGAATGGTGTGTATTGGCAACCTAAATGTGTGTACCTAATTTGGAAACTTTGGCTTTTGCTGTTCCCCAGTTATACAGCAAAAAGTAATAAAAATACAACAACCACAAGGGATTTTTGGGAAAAATTAGAGGTAGTCGTGGTTTTTTGCTCATATCTCAGCCATTTGTGGACCGATCTGGCTGAATTTCAATAGCAAAATTATAATAAGAATACCTGACAGAAAGATACCCCAACGAAGCTCCCATCATATCTGGGGGCTTCGGAAAACCCATTTCAACAGACAGACGGACAGCCGGATTTGAACTTCGCTTTTTATAAGGACCCAGAATATATCTACTTTATAGGGTGTAGGATCAATATTGTAGAAATTACAAACGGAATGACAAAGTTATATATACCCTTTTACCTTCGGTGAAGGGTATAAAAACACTTAAATTTTCAGCATATTATGCACTATTCTGAATTTTTCCCCATTTGTGTGTAAGTATTTCTTAAACCTTAAAAATAAAACATATACAGAGAAACTAGACAAGTTAACATTTACGACGGTAACATACCTAAATTAACTTTCATACCCTCGTACTGTTATACATACCCGTACTTTTTGGGTAAAGTTCGGTCCAAGGCGAATTGAAAGTAAATTCGCCTTGGTTCGGTCAAATGAGAGTAAACAAAAATTTCTCTCATTAATACAGTGTTTCCAGTTTTGGGGATTTATCCCCAAATTGGGAATTTTTTTGTAATTGGGGATAAAATTTCGTGAAAATCCCCAGGGGATTTTTTGGGGAAAAGCACTTTTTTCTCTGGAGATTTTTGGGGATAATATATTATTATAAGTTTCATTTTTGAAATGGCAAGACCGATTTGGTCAAGATGTGGGTACAAAATTTAGTATTTTTTGCGGTTTTAAACTATTTCAAGAACTTGTTGAAATAGGATTAAATCTGCTTTTTGTACCAACTAGCGTTTCTTCTGTTGAACTAGCTTTTTTCTTTAATGAATACAACCAAAATCAATATTTGCAACAGAATACAATATGAGTTATGTATTAGGAGCTCTTCTTAGAATAAATACACACTTTAAAATAATGCAGATTGCTGTGACAAATTTATTCAATAATCTTAAATGCACTTTTTAAACAAACAACATGTAAAACAAAATTGCATTGGCTTATAAATTAGAAGATTATGAATTCCCTAGTTTTGGAAATGATAAATATGTATTGACGCATAATTATTTTTCTTTTGCGTTTTTACGTTACCCTTGTTACATACTATACATGTGTACATATGTAGATACGTAGAACTCAAAGAATAAATAACATTCGTTTTCATTATATTACACAAATGGATTTATTTAAATAAATCGATGTATGCATATTTTTCCATTGACATAATATTATGTATTTTATTTTTAAGAAAATGTGGGCATTTTTGGGGATAAGAAAATGGCTATAAAAAAAAATGTAAATATGGATTTATCTGTTTATAAACTTCATGAAAATCAGCTTGAAAGTTTGTGAGAGGCAGAAATTGCCCCTGCCTCCCCTTGTGGTCCTATTTTTTAAAAACTGTATAGCTAATGTGTCTCTATAGATATGGATCTATGTTTTAAATTTCATTTAAATCGGTTTGAGAGGCAGAAATTGCCCCTATCTCCCCTCGTGGTCCGATTTTTTTTTTAAATTTATACATTTTGTGTCCATATAGATATGGTTCTATCTATGTTTTAAATTTTATTAAAATCGGTTTGATAGTTTCTGAGAGGAAGAAATTTCCCCGTATCTTACCTATCGTCCTACGATTTTTTAAACCCTTTTCTTTAGCTTCACTTTGGAAAATCAAATCTTGTAACGTTAATTTAACCGCCTTATACTCAATGCAAATTTTTTTAAATGTTCTTTTTTAAGAAAAGCGTTTCTTCAAATTTTTTTTTTTTTTAATGTTCTTATTTTTAAGGGCTTTATGCCGTTCCTAATCGTTGCAACAACTCAGTTAGATAATCCAGTTGATCGTGCGCTACCCAGGCTACAAAATTTAAACAACCTTTTTTTAAACTTAATTAAGATATATGCCCCTATTACGGTTCTCCACTCAACTCAGTTTGGTCGTGTTGGAGTCAACCCAACTTATGCACAACCAAACAACCAAACAAAGGTATTGTGATACTAAACTGTTTTTAGTTGAGTTTGCTTTAAAGTTGCCAACTTAAAATATCGATTTGCCAACTTTAAATATAACGTTTGACAAGTGAAAATTTTATAAAATTAAATAATTTTTTAAACTAAAAGTATTTCTAATTGTTGTGTTGAAATCTATCTACTTTTGCAGAGTCAATCAGTCTTCCGTTTTTTTTTTTGTTATTGTAACTTGCATTGCTTCCAATGATATACATACATATTATTTTCCTTTGAAAAGTTTTTCATATCGCTCCAAATTTCATCAAACTTTCCGTTTGAAAAAATTTTTTCAAAAGGTTTATCGTTTGAAGAGCAAAATTAAAGATAAAAAACTACCAATGAAATCAAATTTCTTAATTAAAGTCAATACTCTAAGCTGGCAAAATTTATTGGTTTTTTGTTAGCTTTATTTTACTATTCTTTTTTTATAAATGTAAGTCACCATAGTAGGATTTCGTTAAATGTAAACACTTACATATTTAAAAGAAATGTATTAAGGAATATTTAAACGACTATTTTAAATATCAACACAGGGTGCGTTCGTAAATGCATCACTGCGCTGCATCAGTGATTTCAAATCGTTATATATTTATCAGTGAAGTAAATGTGGACCACAAAAATAATAGACATACAATAAAAAAAATTATAATTATTTTTTATCGGCTCTATAAAAAGTTTGCTTTTCTGATGCAGCGCAGTGATGCATTAACGAACGCACCCACACTTACAACAAATGTCGAACGAAAAAAAAGAACTAAGCCTGGAGTGTGCAAAATCAGGTCTGGGGTGGTTTTGACTACCCAGCTTGACAGCTTGCAGCGACGTGATATTGACAGCACCAAATTCTTCGTTTCGGGGAAAAACATACATAATTCTTTTTAATTAAAATGTACTACTTACTTTTGCTTACTTACTTTTTTTAGCTGAAAATAGAAATAGTACAGAAAACAGAAAATAAAGATGGAAAAGTTTATATATTTGTACAATATATATATATATATATATATATATATATATATATATATATATATGCATATATAAATTTATTATATGTATGTAATTCATTCTAAGAAATTATTGTAATCCAAATAATTTGTATACGACTGTTATTTTAATAATTTTAAAATAATATGTAGAAAACATTCTTATTAAAATAAATTAATAAAGAAAACTATAAATTATGAGTAAACATAATTCTTAATGAGTTAGATTATGAAAAGTTATTGATTTTGTTTAAACAAGTAAAAAAGGCTCCCTAAATATGTACAAACTTCATTACAATGCTTTTCGTTTTAAGCAAGATATTTAAGACAAAACTTATGAGATTTGATACTACTAAAAAATAATCATTGTCATTATATACTAAAATACGAGAGTTTGTTGTTTAGTACCTAATTGCGTTCTTCTTGTCTATCTTTCATTATTTTCAGCAGAGCATGATTGCCTGAACCTCTGGCTCTTTTTCTATCCAAGTCCGATAATTCAACTAACGTGAAAGCTCGTTTCCCCTTACTTGTTATTGCACTCATTTTTTCAAGTTCCTGCAAAATAGATATTTATTTACAAATATATCGAATTTAAAATAAATTTAAGATATTAAAACTACTTTGCCAGGACTGCGATTAAATTGAAAAGTCAATTGATTTGGAGATGCAGTATAGTCAAGTTCATTCTTTTCAATGGAATGAACAAATAAAGAGTGGTTATTCGATATTTGCCTTGGAAACGTTTGTTTTTCTGGTGGGTGTGGTGACAGTAATAAGTTTCTTTCCTAAAAATAAAAAAAATTAAATAAAAAAAGTTTATTTGGTCAAGTTTACGTTTAAAAAAAAAAAAAAAAAACTGATTGTTTAAGAGTTTTGCAATTCAAACTAACAAATGAGTAGGAGAGTTGCAAAACTCTATCGTTACAAACTTTAAAATACGAGATGACAAATGATTCTGTTCTTTTGACGCTTTATGAGAAGAAATACAATCAGTAATCAATGTATGTTTTTCGAAAAACATGGAAGAGGATATGCATTGATACAATTAGTATATTTCTTCTCATAAATAACTGTCATCTTGTATATAAAATTTTGTAACCAACGAGTTTTCCCAGCGGTAACTAGAATGAGTAAAGAGGCCTAATAGAAGGCCTTATTTAGCAGTCAGAAGCCCTTCTCGCCGCATTCCATATTTATTTATTTTTTACACAGGTTGTCATTGGGCGCAAGGCCTTCCACACTTCCTTTAAAAACAACTTCGATCCCTTCCCAAGGGAGTAAGGAAGGTCACTAAAAATAAAAAGTAAATAAAACTGAACACCTTCCTTTCTCCTTTCTCAAAGAAGGGAGTAGCGAATGTGTACTGAATAGGCTTTTGCACTAAGTACATTTAAATTCAAACACATTGGCTTTTTTAAAAATTCTCAGATTAAAGCTTAGTACAAAAGGGAATCAAAGCAAATAAATTAAAAACAAACAAACACAAAGAAAAAAATTATTCTCTTTATACGCTCAGAGTTCTTATATTTACTTATTCTTACTATAAATAAGTCAAAGTAAACATTTTTTGCTAATGTTTTGTAACAGCCAGTCCCACGATGTCACACGTTAACGTTCGCATAGAAAATAACATTTAAAACAAAAACTAATTTTAGAAATTGTTTTTGTTTTAAATGTTATTTTCTATGCGAACGTTAACGTGTAACATCGTGGGATTGGCTGTAAGTATTTTGCAAGATTCTTATTTTACCATGTGGGTATTATAAGCAATAAATGTAAGCAATGGTTATTGCTTTTTAATTGGTCTTATTTTCAGATTATTACTGATTATTAAAATAAAAACTATAACTTTGTTTAACCGCTATTTATATTTTGTCTCTTTTGGTGAATTTTATAGTTTTAACACAGCATTTATATATACATATTTTATATAGTTTACAGAAACTCTGTTGGTTTTTATTTTTAGCATTAATTTTGCAGTTCATTTTATGGAATATACATACATATGTATGTACATACCTATCTAGGTATATATAACTATTGATATGTTGATAATTTGATCATAACATCAAATTTAACAGAAGCAAAATTTCATACAAACGAAATAAAACTTACAAAAATACTCAAGTATTTTAGTAAATGGTTTAAGAACTTCTTGTCTTAAGTCCAAACATGTGCATGTACTGGTTTTTATTTTGCTTACTTCTTACCATGCTTAAGACTTGCTTTATTTATTTTTTACAGGAACAATATTTATTGTGTTTGTTTCTTATAAAAGAGAACAGCAATTTTCTCTGTAAAGAGAAGGTACAATAAATAACAAAAAATACACGAAAAAAGAGAATGTGTTTAAGTATTTGTTTTTTGTACTTTTACAAAAGCCTAGTACTGAATATTTCAGAAGGTCTTTTAAAAAGAAGTTTTTACCTTCTAGAAGGCATACTTCTGAAGGCAGGATATCATGCGAAGCGAATCTTTTAGAAAGGAGTATAGAGGCCTTCAAAAAGGCCTGCCACTTGCGGTCCTTTCAATATTTACCGCTGGGTTACAACTCACCTACTCATTTGTATTGAACTTACTGGTTTATCTTGTCTTTTGCTGAAATTCCATGCATATGGTGTCATCTTTTGCATATAAATTTCGTTGTAAAACTGTATTATATCGCCCACTTCTAGAAATAAAAATTTTTATAAATTCTATACTTTTTATAAATTTCGAGGATGTTTTAATTTGATTATACTTTTTTCTCCAGAATCAAGAACTTTTATAAAAACTTCTCTATATATACAGCTTGTAGCCTGTGGTTGTTTTCTATAAAATTTCATGATGTCTCTGAAAAGTTTGTCATTTACTTCTCCAACCTATAGAAATAAAAACAAAACAAAAAGAGTTTACAAATTTAATAAATGCTTAAGCAATTTTTTAAAAACTCACTTTAATATAAAGATATATTGCACACATGAAAATTTGGTCAAGATGCCTGTCTTGCATTAATTCGGTTTTTTGAGTAATTGAATATTCAAAAAGAGTCCATATTTTTGAAATCATCTCTTCGCCTAGTTCGAGTTCTTTGCATAACTCTTTAATGCGTAACCAAGATAATTTATAAAACTGCAATAAGATTTATTAATATTATAAACGCAATATAGAAAGACAAATGTTATAGTTACTTTTCTTAGGAAGAGTTTCAATGGTATTGATCGTTTATTAGCATTAATTTGTTTTTGATTATCGGCATTAGGTTTATCCAATGTATGTAAAGTTTCTAAAAATGTCAAAAAATATATTATTTCAATAAATAAAAACACTGAGAAACAAATATAATTTTTAAATCACCCCTTGAAGTGTTAAAGAGATCACGCCGAACGGAATCACTTATAGTTGTTGTCGATGTGCTAAAAGTATCGTACGCAGAACTCATTGGAGATTGTACTAAAAATTTTGGAAAAATTTAGTATGTATTTTTTTTTTTATTTATTTAAAAATAACTTACATTGTGGCTCACTGCTATTGATATTTCCCACTTTCACATCCGACCACGTTGGCAACGGTGTGGGCTCTTTTTTGATCAGTTCCCATAAAGGTGAAGTTTTTTGCCAAGCCAATGATTCTAAGCAAGTTTCCTCAATTAAATTTAAATGCTTTATTAGCTCTCTGTTAAGCACACCATCATGACTTCGAACAATAATTTCGATTAGTTTGTAAAATTCAAAGGCATTAATACTGAAACAATCTAGTATCCAAGGAAATTTAAGTGGAGAATCGTATGCATCGAGCACAATCTCAACACTACATGCAATCAAAGTTGTATTGAAATTATCCTTTTGAAAAAGACTCTTGAGATCGATTGGCTTAATTCTTTTTTCAAAATGCAAAATCTTGTCAAGCAAATAATAATACAATGATTTCGCCAACTGAAATTTATTCACGGACTCTTCCTTATTGGGAAATTTATTGTAGAATAGCTTGGACATGAAAATTAATTTTTCCTCAATTCTTTTTATTACTTCGTCTCCTGTTGATTGTCTATGTTAATACATAAAAAATTAATACAATATTATATCTTATAAAACCCAATCAAATACCTTATGAATTCGGAAAGTTCTGTAATTGTAGATATTTCACGTAGTTTCTTAACATTATTTGTAGCATTTGCAACAGCATCAAAAACACCTTCTTTGCTGGGTAAACTTTCTTTGCGTGTATAGGGTGTATTTGGCATTAATGACTTGATGTCCTATATTTTATTTCTTAAAATTAAATCAGAACAATTTTTTAATTGCATGCATACTTACCGGATGTAAATCAATTTTTAGTCCTGATGGCTCATCTGATAGTGCACGTTTTAATGTATAAAAAAAGAATTAAGAAAAAGGGTATCATAGGTATATAAATTCAATCTAAAGTTATTTTAGTTGTTTGCTTATTTTGCTGACTTTTAAAGCACAATTTTTTTTTTTTTAAATATTGTCAATGTTGATTTTCTTAATTTATTTCAAAAATACATACGTGAACTGCTATTGTTGATTTTGCGATAGTCTAATAAAATTCTTTCATCCAATTCCGCCATATTTAGTACATACTGTTCATAAGCTCCCTTAAGAGATCTTAAATTTCTTTCAAAGTTTTTATTAGACACCAGTGTCTCTTCATTGCCATACAAGTACTTTGTAAAAGAAAAAAATCAACATAAGAAAAATTGAAATTAAAAAGAAACCACTCACATTATTCTCTAAAAACGTTTTGATAATGCGCTTAAAGGTGTCTTTCATATTTTTAGCGTCATGTGGCGATGCATTTGTCATATTGCACAAAGGTTCTATTATACAATAGTCCTTTAAAATTCTGGCATCAAAGTCTGATTTTCCCCATTTAGGTGGAATGCCTACAAATTTGTTGTTAATGAGATCTGGATTTTCAGCCAAGACGTTTTTGTAAATCAAATCTATGCAACAGATAAGAAGATGGAAGGACATTACTATATCGGTAACTTGGCTAACGGGATTTTCATTTTTAGAGCATAAATATAAACACCAGCAAATTTCAAAGAGTTTCCCATATGGACACTTGGCCGATCTATTGACGTGTCAAAAATTAATACTTTTTTATATAAAAAAAATCCCAAAAACACAACTCTTTATATACCTGAATTTACAATTCTTCTTCTCATTTGGGGGCGGCACGAAAAGCTGATCAAATATGTCGCTATAGCGCATAAAAACATTTGATGTGATGCTATAACTGCGTTCCATTTTGTTGATTTGGTTAAGAAAAGATTCGGGTAACTTTGCCATGTCATGCCACTTTCTCATCTTTGATGTAAACTCATGTATGCTAAAATGCAAATAATGCGAAATACTCATCAATTATATTATCCACAACTTCTTACCTCATATTGCAACAACGCAAAAGCTTAATAACTGATATACAATTTCCCAGCACAACGTCATTGGAGCCACCTCCTACAGTAGGAGTATAGGAACCTCTACATGCAGCATACAATGCACAGCAAAACCAATGTAAAGGATCTCCCTGTTCATTTTAAGTAAAACAAAATATGTAGTATGTTCGTACATAAATACCTATTTCATCAAAGTTAAAGTTGTAATGGATTCCTAAATATATGGCTCCAAACGGTGGAATACATATACATAAACATAAAATACAATAAGAGCCCCTGAAATTACACACATACCTCAAGAGAACATCTATGGGAAATTTCCATAAATTTTTTCCATGACAGCTCCTCGGTCTCACTATCCATATTAAGTTCTCTACACAAATCCTCATACTTAGAACGTATGGGATCTGATCCATCTTCTCTAGACTGGGTCATATTGATAAATTTTTATCTATTTCGTTACAACTGTTTAGAAAATTTACGATTTTTGTTATTATTCAATTTAACTTGGACTATACATTGAAGATCCAAAATTTAGTCAATTCATTTAAAATCAACAATTTTTATTTTTTGTTCTTAAGAATTTTTAATAATTTCACAATAAACTCTATACTCGACCAAAATTGGCCTAAAAAATTACGATTATTGGTAATAACACAATTTTTTTATTTCGCCTCCGTTAAAGAAAAACAAATGTCACAAAGAAAAAGGCGCGAATACAATAATAAATGACAATATAGCAAGTCAACCGATATTAATTGGGAAGAATAACAAATGTAACAAATGGGTGATTCGCATATTAATTATATTCTCTATACATATCAGAGCTGGATCTTTAAAAAAAATTTGTTTTTGTTTTTTTAAAATATTTTTTCAAAGTAAAGCAAATTAATGGCGTTATATTCACATTTGCAAAATTTACTAAGTTCTTTTTTGTTTTCGAATCAAAAATCCATCCAAAGAAAGAATGAATAAAATCATTTAATTTTGACAAATTTTGGCGTTGGAAAATTAATGGCGGTCGGCCTCACATTGAAATCAACAGCTGAACCTAGTAACGCCAAGAAAATATTGACAAAAAAATCAGAAAATAAAGGCAATAAATTAGGATTATGAAAGACTTTGTATTTGAAAATTTGCAAAATTTAAACACTTCTTCAGCTACAACAAGCACCTTTAAACGAAACTTTGTTTGGGACAAATTTTGCTAAACACAAATACATGGGAAGTAAGTAACATGGATGAGAAAGAACACCTGTTTTGCCAAAATGTCAAATTTTGATTCCCTCTAACTCAGAAAGTTTTTCTTTTTGAAAACTTACTATGCAATCGGAATAACCTTGGTGAAAATGTCATCCAAATCCGAAGATCCCCCATATGCATACTGCCGTCCTAAAGTTACCCACTGCATACTGCCGTCCTAAAGTTACCCACTGACGAGTAAAGATCCCCCATATGCATACTGCCGTCCTAAAGTTACCCACTGACGAGTAAATATATGCCGAAACATGAACATATTGGGAGCAGTTGTTGAGTGATGTGCTTCTGCAACTCTCGGAGAAAAACATATGAAGAATGAAATCGGCAAATGGCAACAATTGCAAAATTATGAGAATTGGAAAACAATTAAAAATTAAAAGAAAAATTTTCCAAATTTATGCGACATAAAAGTTTTTTGTTCGTTTTGTAGTAGTATATTTAAAAAACACGCAGTACTCCCGGTGGCGAACGTCATAGTGATTCAGCGTGACAAACGCTGACAATATTAAATCATCGATGACAAGTGTTGATTTTACTTTGGTGTCATATATGAATTTTTAAAGTATTTGTCCAAACTGTCACATATTGTCGTAACAGACAATATCATCAACTTGCATTAGTGAATTTTTTCAGGAAGAGTGACAAGGAAAACACAGAATAAACTCAAGTAATAAATGGAACAGAACAAACAGAAAAAAGATACGGTCCGTTTTTTTCTGATTTATTCATTGAAGGAGACATGTAGCAGTCAAAGTCCCGCAGCGCTCACTTCGTGATCTATTCATAACAGACAATGCCGCTAAGTTTTTCCTTTTAAGGGAACAGTGACATTGAAAAGCCGTAGTCATGCATAACTATCTAAATATCAACTTGTTTCTGACTCTGGTGCGATTATTCATCGATGAAAATGTCATAAAGATAATGTCGCTCATAAACGCCACCGGGACTAATGTTTCGTTTTTAGTGTCATCGTCTGTGGTAAAAACTTTAAAAAATAAAGCCAAATCTTCATTTTAGTAGTTTTGAGAAAGGTAGAAAAAAATTCTACTCGCAATCAATTCTCTCATTTCAAGATTTGTGTTGGCGAGTTTAAAAATAAAACTAGCGAGTACAGATTTTTTTGGGAAAATGTTTCCTGATGATCAGGCGGCCTAAGCAGCCAATGAAATGCGCATAGAAACTAGCTTATCCTCCAACAAAAAATATCAGTGTTTTTTATCAAGATATTGATATTTAATAAAAATAAAATAAATGTTGGGAATTAAGCACGTCATACGGAAATCTTAATAACAACAAAATCTTATTAGTTTAAGAAAAATATTTTGAAATTTAAACGAAATGCTTGGCTTACAAATTTAATTCATTTTAAAATTTAACAACTTAAATGCTGATAAAAAGCAAAAATCGAAAATAATTCTTTAATACTTTCTAATGCCCATTTAAGCTATAATAATTTGAAAGGTAGTTTTTTTAATAATTCAATAGTGGCTCGACTGACTAATATTGCATTTAGGCTTTCCTCGTCTTAACTATTGCGGTAAGGGTTCATAATGTATTTCACTCCTGTAAATAACCGCTCCACCCTATCTTGTGCCTCTGGGGTATTTCTAGACTTGCAAACTGGCCAGTTTTCGCCGGGACAGTCCAGTTTTAGAGTGGAATGTCCCGTGTCCCGTCGATACTCTGAACTGGACGCCATTTATCCCGTTTTTCTTTAACTAACTTTTTTATTACCAGCCATATCAGCTTTAGAACTTATTTTAGTACTACAAATTTTTTTTTAGCAGAACTAAATTTTTTTCAATACATTATCTTGATTCCACAGCAGATTACATTTTTATACCCTCCACCACAATTAGTTGTGAAGAGGGTATATTAAGTTTGTCATTCCGTGTGAAACTTTTTTATTATTCATCTCAGACCCTATAAAGTATATATATTCTGGGTCCTTGAGTAATTTTAAGTCGATTTAGAACTGTCCGTCTGTCTGTCCGTCTGCTGAAAACATGCTCACTTTCGAAAAACTCGAAATAAACAAACTTGGTGTCAAATTGCTTGTAGTTATCCTAAGCAGTTTGGGATTGAAATCCAGCAAAATCGGTTCAATAGGATCTGAGCTATGAATCAAAATGTGGAACCACCACCTAAAAAAAATGATAATTTTGTTACAAAAACTAACATAAATGGTGGAAAAATGCACAGAATGATATAAGATTTCGCAACAGTTCGTTTTATTTAACTGGAAATCACGCTGTAAAATATCTTGACGATCCTTCCATGATTTACCCTAGGCCCCATATAAGCCCTACTCCCGGAAAACTGTATAGTAAGCCTAAAACCCTAACTAACAATGCTATCATAACAAATTTTGGCACGTCACAGTTAAATAGGACTAGAAATGAAACTGTTAAGTTTCGTGAAGATCGGTCCATAATTTACCATAGGCCCCTTATAAAACCTACTTCCAGAAAACAGTTTAGTACGCCTAAATCCGTAAAAAATAATGCTATCATAACAAAATTTGGTACATCAAAATTTTTTGGAACTAAAAATAAGACTGTGAAATTTCGTGAAGATCGGTCCATAATTTACCATAGGCCCCATATAAACCTTACTCCCGGAAAACAGCTTAGTACGCCTAAAAACGTAAAAAAGAATGCTATCATAACAAAATTTGCTACATCACATTTTTATTGAACGAGAAATAAGACTTTAAAATTTTGTGAAGAACGGTCCATCATTTACCATAGGCCCCATATAAAGCTTACTCCCGGAAAACAGCTTAGTAAACCTAAATACGTAAAAAATAATGTTATCATAACAAAATTTGGAACATATAAGTTTTACAGGACTAGAAATAAGACTGTGAAATTTCGTGAAAATCAGTTCATAATTTACCCTAGGCCCCATATAAACCTTACTCCCGGAAAACAGCTTAGTACGCCTAAAAACGTAAAAAATAACGCTATCATAACAAAATTTGATACATCACAGTTTTATAGAACTAGAAATGACACTGTGAAATTTGGTGAAGATCGGTGCATAGCTTACCATAGGCCTCATATAAAGCCCACTCTGGTAAAATAATTAAATACGCGGTAAACTTTCTTCCAGTTTAGCTTCATATGGCCAGAAAAAATGTTATGCAATTTTGTAATATACGGTCCATAATTTTCCTTTTCCATTTTAGCAGCCTTTTGAATTTACGGCAAACGCTTAAACTAATTGCACCGCTGTATTGAAATTTATGTTTTTTAATACCAGAAATCGTTCTGCAGAATTTGGGATGATTGGTTCATAGCTTACCATGGCTTTTATATAATTTGTTCTCTTGAAAATCATTTAAGTTCATCTTAAACTGATATTCTACTCAAACTTTTTAAAATTGATTCTGATTGTCGATCAATAATTTTATATAGGTCTAAACCGCAACAAATTTTAATGCAGATGTCTGTTTTTACAAAGATTATAATAATAAATAGACATACAGATACAGATATTAGTCCTAAAACATTCGAAGTGTCGGTGGAGGGTATCAAAGATTCGGCACAGCCGAATATAGCACTCTTACTTGTTTTATTTGTAGCTGTCAACTTTGTATCACAATACACAAGTTATATTGTGTATGAGCAAGGTAAGGACATGTAAAGTTAATTCGCCTTGTGTTTAATAATTTGACATCTTCATGGAACTGCGACTACCTGGTAAATAATTCTGCCTTAATTAGCAACAGTGGAACATTTTGATTCCCTTTTGTCCAAGGCGAATTTACACCAGGTGAACTTATCTTGCTACGTAAGCAACAGCTGATTACTAACCTTGTGTCAAAATGGTATACCGCCATGTTGGTTCCGGGGAATCTTAGCTAAATTCTATAATTTTCGATTAAAATTGTGAAATTTAAAACTTTTTTAAGTTATAACATTTCAAAAAAACACATTTTAATATAAAAACAAAATCAAAAATATGTTTGAATTTTTGACACAACGTTAAAATATTTTACAGTGTTGTAAAACGTTTTCAAAATAAGACCACCTTGTATGAATTCGCCTTGCTTTTGTCATTATATATATAGTAGGGATGCCAAACGGGAAATCCCGAATCCCGGGATTTATTTTTTTTAATCCCGGGATTTTTTCGGTTCAGCTTTGAACCCTTATTTAAACCCTTATTTAAAAAATCCCGGGATCGAAAAATCCCGGAAATTTGGGATTTGGATTTCAAAATCCCGAATCCCGGTATTTTCTAAAATCAATCCCGATTGCCATCCCTAATATATAGTGTATCAACTTCTATGACCGAAATCCCCCATTCAAATAAAATAATCCAAAAATGGTTAAAATTTTTCGATAATGGGGAAAGTCCAAATTTGTTTATTATAGTGCAATATATTTTTATTGTACCACCTAGTAATTGCTGTGTGAGCATGATACGCGCTCTAGGATGCTTGTTCCTTTAGCTAAAGCTGAGTTGTTGGTTCATTCGAGCAAAATTTATCGAAATTTTTCATTTTGGTATTATGACCCTCGATATCGAATTAAATGTATCGTAATTTGAGATGATAGCATTCGAAATCGTGTAACCAAAGACATTACATCTCTCCAGTTTTCATTCGATACGTCAGTGTCTATCGTTTGCAGAAAAATACGATAGTTTACTCGATACGATAGCTTACTCGATATCGAATTCGGTAATTAGGCCCATGCTAAAATCGATTAAAAATAAAAAATTTTTAAAATTATATTTTATGTTACTATTGTTATCATTTATGTATCTATTTACGTTTGTGTTTTGGTAATGTTTTATAAGTCTAGATTTTACACAATCTGAATTAATGTTTGATTGTTGATTTTCCAAATAAAATAGTATAATAATTATACATAAACGGATTTGTTTGAATTTTTCTATTATATTTTAGTGGTGTCCCGTTTTGCAAATTTTAAAAGGTGGTAAGCCTAGATATTTCATGTCAAGTGACCCAAATTTCGAAATCGATGTCTTTCGATATGGATAAAATTGGCACCATGGTAATTCTTAACAAGATCGGGCAAAAAGTTTCCTTTTAGGTAGTTTTGGTCGGTTATTGGGCTGCGAGTGGCACTTGCATAAAAAAATAATTTCTAACTTGAGACGAGGGTTTTTAAATTTTTAGCATATGCGCTATTTTGAAATTTTTCCTATATGCGATTAATGCCCAATTTTCAGGATAATATTTAAATCAATATTAAGCTAATTTTCATATTCGTGGTTATTCCAAAATACGCGTCGAAGAAGTGAACATTTGCATGAAAACAAAAACAAAACCAAACCAAAGTGACGAAAACTGTTTTTGTTATCTATACAATTCTAAAATAAAATTAACGCGAGAGTTATAACGCGTTTCTTTCTCTTTTAAATACTGTAAATTTTGTATGATAAACAAAAACAATTTTTGTCAATTTGGTTTTGTTTTGTTTTTGGTATCATGTAAATGTTCACTTCTTCGACGCGTATTTTGGAATAACCACGATTAACTTAAAACTCATTTAAATACAGATTGATTTTTTGAGTTTTGCTTAAAAAGTCTTATTTAATTAAGATAAAAGTAATGCAGCACTACTAAATACAAAAAAATATCATAAAAAAGTGTATTTATTTACAAGGTGGCCTCCAAAAACAGTTGTTTCCTATTCTTTGGCTGTTGTTGTTGCATTAGTTTATTATTGCGACCACCTTGCTAAGTTTTTCCAATGGAAACTTAAAATGCATTTAAATCAGGGACTCCATTTCTTTGCACAATCCCTGCAAATAATAGGACCAGTCCAAACACGCGTGTAAAGAGTAGTTCACAAGGGACCAGGACTAGTCCAAAAGTAACCCAAACGTATGGAAAAAACCTGGTATATTTAACATTACGATGTCCTAGGAGAGGACCATATAACCCACCTTTGGACCACTAAGGAGTAGTTTTAAAACTACTCCATGGTATACTCAAAAGGATTAGTTTTGAAGTCGTTTAAAAACGAAAGCATGTCGTTAAAAAACGAAGACATGTCGTCTCACTACAAACACTTTTTAACAATGACATGGTCCATGCTTGCATTACATCGGACCAGTCCATGGAGTAGTCCATTTTATCAAAATGGATCAGGTGGTCCAATTTTATTTGCAGGGGGTGTACACAATCCGGGGGTGTACACAAATTTTTTCATATTTATTTTTATATAAGATTTCATAATGGATATCTCCCAAACGTTTATTTATTTTACCTTGCAACCATTTTTCTGCATTTGCATTCCCCGATAAAAAATAAACGCTATCTCCCACTTCAAAATCTCTCAAGTTCCCAGTTTGTCGCATTACCTGTTTATATTTTACTCTTGATGATACAGTTTCTGGCTGCACTAAATCAAGACGTGTACGTAGTTGTCGGCCGAGAAAGAGTTGTGCTGGTGACTCGCCAGTTGTGGAATGGGGGGCGTTTTTGTGTTGCCTTAATAACTCATTTAGATTTTGCTGCAATGTTTGCGTTGTTGAACACATTGCTTTCAACGTATTTTTTACTGTTTGAACGCTCCGTTCAGCTTGTCCGTTAGTGGATGGATGATATGGTGCCGTGTATTTATGCTATTAACCTCCCACTGCTGTTAAATAATTATTAAACTCTGTTGAAGTAAAGTTCGTAACATTATCAGATACCACCATAAGAGGCACACCATATTCAGCAAATACTTCATCAATCAACTTTATCGTTACTGGTTCCGTCGTCGATTTCGTTACTTTAACATCTAACCATTTGGCACATGCATCTGTAATAATTAGCAGCATCATACCCTCAACAGGACAAGCATAGTCAATATGCACACGTTCCCATGGTCCTTTGGGATATTCCAGTGATGATCGTTATATTTTTTAGGCCTATTCGCAACTCTCGCACAATCATTACAGTCTTTTGCAATTGCTTCAATATCAACATCTATTTTTGGCCACTAAACAAAAGAACGTGCCATCCCTTTCATTTTAACCACCCCTAAATGGGCTGCATGTAAATTTTGAAGATCGTCTTCACGGAAATTTTGGGGTTTGACAGTTTGTAATTTGCTTCTGGAGCACCAAACCCATTCTTTGCTAAAGAGTATCCTTTTTAAAGAATCGTTACTATTTTTCCAAGTTCTGGATCTCTTCGCGTTTCTTTGGCAATTTTTTCAGCGGTAATAGGCAACTGGTTTATTTGTCGAACGATAAATGTATCAAACTCGTCATACTCTGGAACTACAAAATGTTTATTGCAATGTAGAACTTGTAAACTTTTTGCTATAACACGAGACATAAAATCTGTAGCTCGTTTCTGTATTTCTCGCATCGTAAAATTTCTTACATGAAGTGTGAAACAAAAAATTCCATCGTTTCTCGATTTATGAGATAAAAGGGTTTCTGTATTTGAATGTGCCCATTTAGACAGGGAAACATTTGGAAGGGAAAGATTTTGCTTGTGAGCAAATTACGGGTGGGGAAGAGAGAATGGTTTTTGTGTTCGGTACTTGGCGACACGCTTTGTTCTCATTTTCTTTGTTGATATTTACTTTGCTTTTTGAGAAAAAAAAAACAACAATATTAACAGAATGTTTCCGGCAACATGTTCGCCTGTGTGACCGAGAATGAAAAAACAAAAGAGAAATCCAGATGTTTTCCTTCCAAATGTTCGCTCGTCTAAACTCGGACAATGCGAAAACAGACACAACAAATTCTGTTTATACTGGAATATTTCCAGTCAAATAAAAGCGAAACATCAACAAAAGAAATAAATATAATAAAAACAGGGCTGCCAGATTTGACGAGTTATCGTCATCTTGACGATTTTTTGTTCCGATATTAACAAAGTGACGTTTTGATGATTTTTGCTAAAAAAGTGACGAAAGCACAAGAAAAAACAAGATCAAAAATATTTTATAATTTTGTTGTTACTTTCTATAGAAATTCATCTTGAATTTTTAAATTTCAAACACTTCTATTTTGTGGCGTTAAAAATTGAAAAAAAAAAATAATATGAATGTCTGTAGAAAGCAACAACAAATTTATATAATATTTTTGATTTTGTTTTTGCTTTTAATGAAATTGTTGGCGTTGCGTTTTACACTTAAGGCCCAACCAGAATGTGCATAAACAAACTTAAGCTACTGTCAAAAATAAACGAAAAAGCCTCTCAAATACATTTAAAATTACAAAAACAAATAAAAAACATTTGATTCCGTACGGAATGTGCGATTAGCTTCGCACTTTGCTTAAGCAAATTACAGTTTCATAAAATTTAACAAGAAGTTCCCTTAAGTTCAACATGGTTTTACACATATGATTTACATGTTTTCGCTCAGTTGCTTAAGCCACGTTATTCACATTCTGGTCAGGCCTTTAGTCTTCGAAATAAGATAATTGTAAATATTTTTATGTGTTTGTTTGTTAGAAAAAAAGATATCTTTAGAAACAAGGGTAAAATTTTTATATTTATCCCTATTGTGAAAATTGTCCTCGAAATTGTTTGTCTTTTCCCTTAAAAATGTATCGGCAAAAGCAAAATTTCGAGGGAAAGTAATAGACCGACTTGGCTTATTTTGAAGATTTAATACTTCTTATATACATATACAAAATATGATTGATATTTGATATTCTTATCTTATATGTACACTTTTGTGCCAAAACCATTATTCCGGCAAGAAAGAAATTTGTTTGTCTCCCAGTAAAAACTTTTTCAAAATGGATAGCTTCTTTCACTCGTTATTTAGTAGCTTTCTTCCATAAGAACTTCGATAACTACTGTTTTCTGGATGTATTTAGATAAAAAAATTACTTACTTTTGAATTTGTTCATTATGGCACAACCCTTGTAAAATTCATTAGTTTTTCAGTAGAATTGTATGTAAGATTTTACTGGGTCCTTAACCCGTTTATTTATGAACCGATTTTTTTAATTTTAACTACCAGGTATTCTACTAAGTCTATTTCAGGTAAAAAAGAAAAAGATTATAGGAATAGGTAAATTAAAGATTTATATCTCAGCCATTTGTAAACCGATATAGTTAAATTTCAATAATATACTATTTCGGACTACATACGATATAAATATAAAACAACGTTGTCACTATCAATTCCATAAAAACCCAGAATATTTATAATACTGTTATCAAAGCTGATTTAATTTAAAAATTTTCCATTTTGATCTCGGTTTTTGTAAATATGTATATATCTATTTTAAAAAAGGATGTATGTTTATTTGATTAAGCTTGGTTTCTTTTTGCTTTTGTAAAAAAATTTATTTTATTTTTTGTTTAAAATTATATTTTCTCATGCCTTTGTGTAACTTCTCCAGGGGAAAATAACAATTTTAAATTGTTATCGGATTAAAGAAAATAAATAATTTTGTAAAAAATAATCCTCCAGCTTAACAAATTATTAAATACCCATGAACTTTAACTATGTTTTTGTTTGATTATTTTATAATAAAAGTCGAAACAAATTTGTTTAAAATTGATTTTAAATTGCACGATTCTTAAAACAAAAAAGACGATCTGTTTTATTTTTTTTCTCAGGAAATTGACGATTTTGACACAAATTTATCTGGCAACACTGATTAAAACCAAAACAAGAAAAGGCTAAAAAAATTTTATATAACAAAATATAACAATTGTTTTTTGTTTATTTTCATCTTATAAATTATGCATTCATCATTTATACTCCCTCTATTTTTTTTATTTATTTTAAAGAAATAGTATATAAACATATTTTAAATTCAAAATGTCTACATTTGGTTTTTCTCGCCACCAATTTCAAATGTGACTTATTTTGACAGTTGTTGAAAGAAACTTTTCGCAAAATATTGTTATAGAAACACTTTTTCTCGCATCCTTCCAATAATTGCTGGAAAATTATTTAAATGACAGATAATTCTCGCAAAAAAAGATACAGAAACACTTGTGTGAGAAAAGCCATTTTTTGTTTCATTTCACACTATTTTTGTTGCAATTCACACGTTTCATGCGAAAAGTTTTACGATGTGAGAAATACAGAAACGGGCTACTGCATTACCGTTTTCTTTGGATGGCTTGTACATAATTTCAAAATCAAAGTTACTCAAAAAATCAGCATAATTTGCCATACGGGAAATGCAAAGAACTGGAAGCGATTTGCTAGGATGTAGTATTTGAGTCAAAGGCTTGTGATCGGTTACTAATGTCCAGTGCCGTGCGTATAAGTATTTAAAAAATTTTTGGACAGCCCATACAATGGCTTATGCCTCGTTATCTATAATAGGATATCGTTGTTCTGTTGCACTCATTGTTCTACTTGCGAATGAAATTGGTCTTTCTTGCCCATTTGGTAAACGATGGGACAATACTGCACCCAAGCCAGTTTTACTCGCATCTGTTGC
Organism: Pollenia angustigena; assembly: GCA_930367215.1. Classification (NCBI taxonomy): domain Eukaryota; kingdom Metazoa; phylum Arthropoda; class Insecta; order Diptera; family Polleniidae; genus Pollenia; species Pollenia angustigena. Next base: position 35,998,951 of record OV884059.1, read on the forward strand.
TAACACTAAAGGCAGCTTTGGATCACATGGTATTAAAACTTGTGGTGATACTAAAATATGTTTAATATCATTATAAGCAGCATCAGCTTTTGCGTTCCAAGAGCAAATCCGCATTTTAAGAATATCGCGTAATGGTCTCTCACGAGTAGCTAGATCTGGAATAAAGGCACTGTAGTAAAAGGCTTTACCCAAAAACAGTTTTTTTTCTTCAAGAGTATTTGGCTTCGGGGCATTCAACACTGCTTCAATGTGTTTGTTAGACTTATGGATCCCTCTATAATCAATAATATGCCCTAAAAATTCCACAGCAGTTGTTGCAAAGATGCACTTGCTTTTATTTAACTTAAGGTTAAATCTAAATTTTCCTGTAACTCGTTAAAATCTTTTGCAAACAGCAGTATTTCATCAAAAAAATTAATAACATTAGGCAATCCTTGTAAAACTTCTTCCATCTTCCGTTGCCATATTGCTGGAATATTTGCAGCACCATAAACTGCTCGAGTAGGTTGGATAAGGCCATGCGTTATAGTATTTACAGCCTGTTCATCGATTTCGAACGTTAACGTTCGCATAGAAAATAACATTTAAAACAAAAACAAATTTTCGAATATTGTTTTAAGTATAATTTTCTATGCGAACGTTGACGTTCGAAATCGTTAAACAGGCAGTTTGTGTAAGTATATGAGCAAACTCTTCATCAATTGTTCAATGAGTATACGCATCCGTAACATCTAAATGAGCAAACAATTTGGCTCCTTTGATTTTATTGAACAAATCCTCTCATTTTGGTATAGGGTGTTCATTGATAATCATTTGGGATTAACTGTAGGCTTATAATTACCTGGGGGGGTTATTATGTAGTACGATTCGAAAGAAAAGATTTACGAATTCGTACAAATTGTATTATGTAGTACGTTTTTCGAAAATTTATTTTAGAACGTTCGGAAATATTTTATTTTTGCGGGATTTTTTTACCCCTTTTCGTAAATTAAAAATTACCCTTTTACATTTGCAACTATGTAATACGAAAGCAAATGTCAGTTCATTTAAATTGTTCGTAAATTATTCGAAAGTGGCTGTGCTTGCGAAAATGATAAAAAAAATTTAAAAATGTTAGTATGTAAGTAAATAAAACTTTTTACAAAAACTGTAAAATACAATTAAAAACATAAGATATCCTCTATATTTAGAACTGTGAGTGACTTGATATCTCAATTTATACCATGTGTTTGTTGTCACAGGCTCCACGAAAAGCCCCCAATGAAATAACGCCCAGGAAAAAGCCCCCAAAGAAATAATCCCCAAAATATAGGAAATAACACCCAAAAGCAGTGAATGAAATAACATCGAAAAATAAATGAAATAAACCCCATAACGAAAACGAAACAACCCCCAATATTTTGATGTTATTTCATATGAAATAACACCCAATGATGAAAATGAAATAACCCCCAATGAAATTAACCCCATCAGCAACAAAAATGAAATTATGCCCAAAATTCATAAAAGAGTCAGTTTCACCAAGGATTTCATGAAGTCAATATGGACCAACAGCAAAGTCGCAAAATTATTGAAATGAAGCGTGTGGAGGCCCGCAGGTGTCTTCTTAATAATAAGGATATATTCGGTTCAAAAATATTGCTGCAGTTATTTTACCCGCCCGTAGATCCTTGTAGCCCTGCTCTATTTTTGCAGTTCGGAAGACAATTTGCCTTCTACGTTTGGCTTTTACAGGGGGGGGGGGTGCTTTTTAACCATGGGAGGTAAGGTCATATTTAAAATTTTGCGAAATGAGAGATATAGCCATATTTTTTTTCACAAATGAGAGACAAAGCCATACTTTTCCAGAATAGTGTTACGCATGGTGTCAACATTCTGTAAAAGGGAAAATCCTTAGTTATCATTGAAAAACATTTTTTTATTCTTGTGACGCCCGCAGGAAAACTTCATTCAGCGATGCCACCTGCCGCGTCCTACTGGAGGAAAAAATCCCTAAGCACGACCGCAGGCCGTCACGCAGAAAAACTTTAGTATGCGAAGCCAGATTTCAATACTTAACTTTAGTGTTAAAAATGAAATAACCTCCGAATTAAAAATGAAATAACACCCAAATTAAACCCGCTATGAAACAAGCCCCGAATTTTAAAAATTTGTTGGGTGTTATTTCATTGGAGATTATTTCATAATTTGAAAACCCCAAATGAAGAATGAAATAATTCCCAAAAAAAATGAAAAACGGCCCAAAAAAATTGGGAGTTTTTTCATATGAAATAACACCCAAAAATGTATGAAAAAAAAATTGGGGAATATTTAATTTCTCGTTTGGGCGTTATTTCATTGGGGGGATTTTCGTGGAGCCGTTGTCACAACTCTTTTTGTTTTAAGTCTAAAAATTTGTATACATAGCAATTTTTTAAATGCTTTAGGGAAAGCTCAAACAAAGCAATGTTTACAAAACCAAGACAGTATGAGGTGATGGTTGATTTTATGGTAGCACATGCAGATTTAGCAAAGGGCCACCTAAATGTTGCAAATGCTAAAAGCAAGTCGAATGATTTGTGGCAAAGACTGTCAAAGGATTAAGATGCGGTTGGTCCACCGCATAGTGAATTGGAAAAAAGTGAGTTTTTATTTAATCGATTTTGTGTTAACTATTTTTACAAATGTGCTTTGTTACTAGGTAGGGGAAGACTATAAACAACTCGTTAAAGTTAAATGTCTGTTTTCGGTTGAAGTATAAATGCTCATTGTTACTTGGCCTTATTACTTGAATGTGAGTCCCGTCTACTGCTCCAATTACTCCAAGTATTCCACATTAATTAAAAAAATCTCTTTTCGCCTCCTTTTTTTCTTCAGTCATTTCATTTCATTGCTTCGGGCAAAGATTTGGTTCGATTATTTCGCATACCTCAGATAAGCATATGGAAATTGATGGGTGTGAAAGTCCCACAAGGCGATCTTGGCCAATCTGATGTTGGTATCCAACTAGTGCCAAACATTTTAATCTGGCAGTTAATTTTTTCAAAGGTGCAATGACTGTCGATCTTTCAGGTGGCTCTAAATCGCTTCTTATTCAGTTGTAGATATGTATACATATGTACATAAGCCGAAAGTTTTTCACGAAACTAAAAGTAGTATTTTTATGATTAAATTTCATAATTAAAAACATCTTTCTTAATCTTTCTGCAAATGCATCACTTTCTTTATCGCTATCTTCCAACCACAATGCAACAGAATCCAAATTCTTAAACCGTTATTTTTTTATTAATAATTTTTTGTTATTTTATTTTGTTTGGAAGTTTATATTTACGTTTTGCGGAAAATTTAACGGTTTTTTTTTAAACGCTTGTTTTTCAAAAAAAGTTCTGTCAATATTGACAGGTACTGTCAAATTTATTGTGTATAGATTTGGCAGCACTTTGTTTTTCCCTTTTTTTAACAAATACAAATCTGTGGTGCTTTCGAACGGATTAGAAAATACCATTTCATTTTCGATACGGAAATTTCTTTCGAAAGTATTTTCGTTTCGAATCGAATTACATAATAACCCCCCTGTAATACGTATAGCTCCATTTTTCTTAGTAACAACATGAGTAGTTGATGCCCATTCTGAAAATTCGACCTTTTTATAAAAACCAGCATTAATCTTAGCATCAATTTCCGTGGCATTCGCATCTCTCAAAGCCAATGGCACTTCCCTTGGTCTAGCGAACATTGGTTAGAATTCAAAACATTGACTTCGAAAGAAATACTATGAAACATATTTGAATTGAACCCATCTTTTTGTATATTAATCTTCTTTGAATGCGAAAACAAGTCTGCAAAATTAATTTCATGAGCAAAATGAGTTATCCATTCGCGTCCACACAACGTATCTAACTCGTCATCTACAACATATAAATTCAAGACACGTGAGGTTTTTCTTAAAGTAACGTTAACCACGACTCTGCCAATACATTTAATGCAATGACCTGTATAACTAGCAAACTTTCTGTCAGATTTCTGTAGCTTAAAATTAGGCTTAATAAGACGTAAGTTATTTTTACTAATTATACTACAAGGAGCACCTGTATCCAATTCCATTTCTAAAACCTTTCCGTCGATATTTATAGAAATCATCTTCTAATCATATGGCCTCGAATTCCTAACCTGATTTACCAAACGCAGTTGCTCAACCGCTTCATCATCATCATCATCTTGTTGACACGAAACATGCCCAGTTTTTGACTTGCATACTTTCGAAATATGCCCCAGCTTCCCACAAGCAAAACATTTTGCATTTTTAAATTGACTGTCCTTTCTCATGTGATTTCCATCACACCCATAACATTTAAACTTATTTGAGGAAGCTGTATCTGTTTTAGAATTCTTAGTTTTAATTTTAACTGGAGTAAAACCTAACTTATATGTTGCTTCAGGATGAGAAAGCTCACGGGCGTTAATCTCTTTTGTTGCGTGATTTGTTAATTCTCTAGTATAAGCAATTTCATATGCTTCATTAAAACTTCTTGGTTGTTTAGCGATCAGCTCATCACAAGTATTTGTAGATTCCAGCCCCATTAACAATTGCTCTATTAACATTCTGTCTAAAAATTGTCCATACTTACAAAAAACTGCACCATTTTTTAATCGTAAACTAAAATTTGCAATGGACTCGCCAGGTTCTTGTTTGATTTGTCTAAACTTGACGCTTTCCGCATATTTGTTTTTCTTTTTTCCATCGAAATGTTTAATAAGAAGCTACTTAATTTCAACATAGCTTAATTCTCCAGGTAATCTTGGACTAGTTAAAATTTGTAAAGCTGTATTGAGCTGCGTGCCCATGTGTACCCGAACATAATCCGCGTGCTCCGTTTCAATTACTTTTGATAGCTGCAATGCTCAGTCAAATCTTGTAAAATAATCAGACACTGTTCCTTCATCTTCTTGCTTGTACTCGGAAATCGAGATACTCATTTTATGTATCCCACTTCTGACACCAATATTGTATTTTGTAAGGTTTTTTATTAAAAAATTTATTAACAACAATTCAGAACGATAAAAGTAAGAAGAATAATATTTTACAAATTAGACAACATAATAAAAATTTCAAAGAAACATGATTAAAATCAAATAGCTTTAGTTTGATTATACAACAGTTATATTAATATATAACAGTAACCAAAACGGCAACGCTGGATGTGACTTCGACAATTGTACATATCTAGCGGATGCTATATTATTTTGTTTCAGCTTAAGGACATAATAAACCTCCCAAATGGCTTGGCAAACATGTCAAAATTTCACGTTTGTACAAAGATTTTGTGTTGTTAATTGGGGTGTTTTCTGTTTGGACAAACATTTGAAGCAATGTTTGCAGAAATATTAAAATTTTTTAATATTTGGCAGACATGTTGGATATTTGTCAAACTTTTTGTGACGTCTAATGCTAAATGTATTCAATTCAATTAATTTTTAATATAAAATTAAATTTTTTAGTAGTATTGCTTGCCAGAAAACAGCACGTTGTTTAAATCACTTTTAACTTTAAATTTGTTGCTTTATTTTATAATTTCTTCTCCGTTTTAAGCAAAACGCAACAAAATTGCCGCAGCACTATTGGAATCTGCATTCATTGAAAACAAAACAAAAATTAAAATTAATGTTTGTACGGAGAAAATTTGTGTTGTTAATTGGCAAACCCCAAACGGAAACAATGTGTGTGTTTGCCAAGCATTTTGTGTACACTCAACAAATATTGTGCGGTCAAAAATGCTTTTGGTAACATCCAATGTCTTGCATGCAATTTTTATTTAGATTTTAAATTTTAAGACTTAAATGTATTTCGAATAATGTAACATTTCATAAGTTTACATGTAAAGCATGGCCCAATTAGTAGGTCTGCGCACAACTACAACAATAGAAAAAACAACATGCGTTTTGTTTGTGTATACAAATGGTTAAAATGTCAAAAAGTTGTCAGCTGTCAAGAAATATGTATATATGTTTTTTATTTTTTTGTTGAATGAAAAATTTTCAATCGAAATTTTCTTAAAATATGTAAGAAGGTAAGTAACCTCCTCCGAAAGAAAAGAAAACAACCAGCTATGGGCAAATGCAAAATCAAAATGCTAAAAGAGCGAACGATGTGTATACATACACAAAAAACAAAGAGAAAAAGAGCATAAAACCAACAAATGCAAACGTAAACAAACCAATACAATTCCACACATGCAAAGCTTTCAATGTAGTGGTGCCCATACTTGAAAACTACAGAAATGGTTTACCCGAAATAGAAGAAGTGTCCCCTTGGTCAACACGTTCCTCTGTGTAAATTTCTATTCGGTTATTTAATTAAAAATGTTGATACATACTGATGTTGTTTTCTTCACACCATATGCAGGCGGCGGAGGAAAGTAAGCAGTCTTTAATGAGCAGTTCAAATTCTTATCCCCAGATTAATTTTTGTTTATTGAATCGTTCATACCAAAAAGAGTTTTTAACATGCTTTGGACATGGCACTTTCGGCATCAAATGATAAACACATTAGCGCTGCTGCATCATTACTGGGAAGTAGACGATAAATGTTATCCATTGTGCCCGCCTTTCAGTTTTTTATTTATTTCTTATATTTTTTTATTATTAAAGGTACATAATTATTTAAAATTTTTGTTCACATTTTTAACACAATTATTGAATTTAATTTCTAATTTTTTTAAATAAAAAATTAAGTAAAAAATTTTTAAAGAAAACACAATGACGTTAAAAAATGTAAACAACTTTATACATTTTGCCCATTTATGCCTATATATTATTCCTAAAAACACAACTCTGTAAAAAATCAGCAGGCGTTTCGGGCAGACCTTCTAATTGGGCCATGATGTAAAGCAAAGAACTTTGTTAAAAGGTAATTATTTGAGACTTAAAGGCAATTTTTAATATTTCAGATAAAAATGCGTTAACCGATATATTATTAAGGAAAAATATTGTATTCTAAGTTGTGTGTGTTACGTTATATTTGAAATTTTCAGAAACAAAAAGACGTATCATCAACGAAAGTATATTAGTATTAATTGAAACAAACATTTAAAATATTAAATAATTGTGTTAAATTACCGGAAAAATAGAATATATGTATATGATAATCACACGATAAATATGTAGCATCATTAGGTTTGCTAAATTAAAACTGGTGATGTTTCCAATTTTCCAAAAACTTCACTTGTTTATAGAAATCTCTAAATCGACAAAAGAGTTGAATATTCCGAAATATTTAAAACACTTTTCAATAATATTTTAGACAGGTTTTAAGATTTTGTAATTTTACAACCGCTATAAGAACTTTTCGAAAACCCTTTTCTTTGCGATGTAAGCAACTACGAATTTGATATTCAATCAGAACTAATCATACTACGAAGCTAAGTAAATGCCGCAGACGAAAATAATATTATAGAGTTCTGGAAAGATTTGGATGGCGAGTTCTATCCTGAACTAAAAAAATTCCTTTAAGTGCCTCTCTTTATTCGGCACTACTTACCTTTGCGAACAAACTTTTTCGGATTTAAAATGTATTTGTTCCAAGCAACGTAATAAATTAAGTTCATCCCATTTGAAAAGCATTCTACTATTACGAAACTACCATAAAAGTATAAATTTAGAAGATTTCATTTTAAAAGTTGTATAACACAAGGGAACAAAATTAAACATTTTTTGTGTTGATAGAAAATTTGTAGCAGTTCTTTACCAATTCAATGTCGCTAATTTTAAAACTGCACCTATTTTTCTATCAGCTGTGATTTGCGTGCAATATTTATTTTTTATGAATTTTTAAAACATAAAAATCTTTAATTTTTTTTACAATTGTTTGATAAGATATTTGAAACTGATTTAGAGTCAAAAAGCTTTCGAATAAAAAAAAGTGCGGTTTTAAAATCAGCGACATTGAATTGGTAAAGAATTGCTAAAAAATTTTTATCAACACAAAAAATTTTTAATTTTGTACCTTTGTGGTATTCAACTTATAAAATATATTACTAACATTTTATTTCGGCTGGTAATGAATGCATTCTCTCTTTATTTTTACTATCTGCCCTGCAAATAATATTGGACCACCTGATCCATTTTGATAAAATGGACTATTCCATGGACTGGTCCGATGTAATGCAAGCATGGACCATGTCATTGTTAAAAAGTGTTTGTAGTGAGACGACATGTCTTCGTTTTTTAACGATATGCTTTCGTTTTTAAACGACATCAAAACTAATCCTCTTGAGTATACCATGGAGTAGTTTTAAAACTACTCCTTAATGGTCCAAAGGTGGGTTATATGGTCCTCTCCTAGGACATCGTAATGTTAAATAGACCAGGTTTTTTCCATACGTTTGGGTTACTTTTGGACTTGTCCTGGTCCCTTGTGGACTACTCTTTACACGCGTGTTTGGACTGGTCCTATTATTTGCAGAGTGGTACTCACTACTACCAAAACCAAAAATTTTTTGGAAATCCCTGATTTAAATGTACCACATCGGCGAATTAAGTTACATTTAAGTGTTTAGTGAAGAAAAGAATTTTGTATTTAAAACGATTTTAAACATAATATCAATCCAAAAAATTGGGCATAAGTGTTTCTAAAACCTTAAAAATTAAACTTATGCAGGGGAACTAGACAAATTAACATCTCCGACGGTATGTGACATACCCAACTAGCATTTTAAACCTTCGATACTGTAATGCCCACAATATGTTTTTCGAAAAATTAATAAGATAGCTATCTAAACAATTTGGGACAAATTTTGCTAACACCAATAGGTAATAAGTAACATGGATGAGAATTCTTTCTGTTTGGCCAAAATGTCAAATTTTGACTCCCTCTAACTCAAAAAGAAAATTTGTGTCTTAACTACTATGAAATCGGACTTACCTTGATGTAAATCTCATCCAAATCCGAAGACATCGATTTCAAAAGTTGGGTCACTTGACATGAAATCCCCCATATGAATATGCCGCCCTAAAGTTACCCACTGACGAGTAAATATATGGCGAAACATGAGCATGCTTCACTAAATGTTGCTACGTGTGTGGTAATGTTTCTGGTTGAAATTCGTGTTACCTTTTTGGTTTCTTGAATATCAAAATTTTATTTAATGTTTCATCGTGTGTGGCCATGTCGACTGTTTTTTCTTTTTCTGTGGTAAAAACTAAAACATAAGTAGTAACAAATGTTTCGACAAATGTTGCCTGGTTTGTGGGTACCTTAAACAAGAAAGCCACATCTTCATTGTAGTAGTTTTGAGTAATAACAAGCTAGAGTGCTATATTCGGCTGTGCCGAATCTTTGATACCCTCCACCGACACTTCGAATGTTTTAAGGGTAATATCTGTATGATGTCTATTTATTATTATAATCTTTGTAAAACCAGACATCTGCATTAAAATTTGTTGCGGTTTAGACCTATATAAAACTATTGATCGACAATCAGACTCAATTTTAAAAAGTTTGAGTAGAATATCAGTTTAAGCTTAAGTTCAAGAGAACAAATTATATAAAAGCCATGGTAAGCTATGAACCAATCATCCCAAATTCTGCAGAACGATTTCTGGTATAAAAAACATAAATTTCAATACAGCGATGCAATTAGTTTAAGCGTTTGCAGTAAATTTCAGAAGGCTGCTAAAACGGAATCTAAGGAAAATTATGGACCGTATATCACAAAATTGCCTAACATTTTTTCTGGCCATATGAAGCTAAACTGGAAGAAAGTTTACCGCGTATTTAATTATTTTACCAGAGTGGGCTTTATATGAGGCCTATGGTAAGTTATGCACCGATCTTCACCAAATTTCACAGTGTCATTTCTAGTTCTATAAAACTGTGATGTATCAAATTTTGTTATGATAGCGTTATTTTTTACGTTTTTAGGCGTACTAAGTTGTTTTCCGGGAGTAAGGTTTATATGGGACCTATGGTAAATGATGGACCGTTCTTCACAAAATTTTAAAGTCTTATTTCTCGTTTAATAAAACTGTGATGTACCAAATTTTGTTATGATAGCATTCTTTTTTACGTTTTTAGGCGTACTAAGCTGTTTTCCGGGAGTAAGGTTTATATGGGGCCTATGGTAAATGATGGACCGTTCTTCACAAAATTTTAAAGTCTTATTTCTCGTTCAATAAAACTGTGATGTACCAAATTTTGTTATGATAGCATTATTTTTTACGGATTTAGGCGCACTAAACTGTTTTCCGAAAGTAGGTTTTATATGGGGCCTATGGTAAATTATGGACCGATCTTCAAGAAATTTTACAGCGTGATTTCCAGTTAAATAAAACGAACTGTTGCGAAATCTTATATCATTCTGTGCATTTTTCCACCATTTATGTTAGTTTTTGTAACAAAATTATAAATTTTTTTTAGGTGGTGGTTCCACATTTTGATTCATAGCTCAGATCCTATTGAACCGATTTTGCTGGATTTCAATCCCAAACTGCTTAGGATAACTACAAGCAATTTGACACCAAGTTTGTTTATTTCTTTTGAGTTTTTCGAAAGTGAGCGTGTTTTCAACAGACAGACGGACATGACCTAAATCGACTTAAAATTACTCAAGGACCCAGAATATATATACTTTATAGGGTCTGAGATGAATAATAAAAAAGTTTCACACGGAATGACAAACTTAATATACCCTCTTCACAACTAATTGTGGTGGAGGGTATAATAATACCATGTTCACACGACAGCGTTTATTCGTAATTCACTCTCTCATTCGTAATTCACAGCTTTATTATGATCAAAATTACATAATTCGTCAAACAAAATTTTGAAAGCGGATTATCTCATTTGTACGTAATCCAATTTTATTTCCCTGTGGATTACTTTAAAATTTTGATCGCTGTTAAAGCACAAAAAAAAACAAACAAAATATAACATCAACAAAGCAAAGTAAAGGAAGTAATTTTATATTATATTATATATATTATAAATGAACATATTATATTATATGTTCATTTGCTAACAGCTTTTCTATTTACTAGGAAAATAAATATTTTATATGTATGTATGTATTTCTTTGAAATAATATTTTTTACTTACGTTTTCTTTCCATTCTTAATACAAGTAACGACAAACAAACAATTAAATTTAGCAATAAACAAAATTAATAAAAAAAAGAAGAGGAGGAAGAACTGTCAAAACCGATTAGGAAAATGCCGTGCGAACATGGAAATTCAAATAAGTAATAAAAACCGATAGCGAAGTAATCCAAAGCACCGTGCGAAAATGCCATAAGGTAGGAAAAAATTCTACTCGCGAGCACAACTCGAGTCAATGCTCTCGTTTCAAGATGTGTGTTGGCGAGTTTAAAAACAAACTAGTGAGCACAGATTTTTTGGGAAAATGTTTCCTATTGATCTGGCGGCCTAAGCAGCCAATGAAATGAGCATAGAAACTACCTTATCCTCCAACAATAAATTTCAGTTTTTTTATCAAGAATACATTTTGGGAATTAAGCACGACAAACAAATTCTTATTAATTTACGAAAAATATTTTGAAATTGAAGTGAATTGCTTTGCTTGGCTACATTCATTTTAAGATTTATCTTCTTAAATGCTGATAATAAGCAAAAATTTAAAATAAATTTTTAAAACTTTCTAACGCACATTTCAGGTATAATAATTTGAAAGGTAGTTTTTATAACAATTCAACAATGGCTCGACTGACTAAAATTGCATTTAAGCTTTCCTCGTCTTAACTATTGCGGTAAGGGTTTATAATGTATTTTAATCCTGCAAATAACCGCTTCACCCTAACTTGTGCCGCTGGGACAGCTTACATAACTATGGCGTATTTCATATCACCCAAATTTTGAAATCAATCACCCCTATCGCATGGTGGAATAAACAGGTGGCAGCACTATGCCAGATGACGATTTTTTGCTCTTGCATTGTTTGTCTAGGTTTATGTCAAAGTTTTGTTTATGTTTACAAAAAGTCCACGTTTTGTGCTTTGATTATTGTATTTTATTAAAGTTTTTGATAATTTTAAATTAAAATAAATAAGATATGGACCATAATTATTCCACCATGCCCTATCGCAAACAACTACTCCCATGAAAATATGTCCATATTTTTTTATTTTGTATTGTGAATGATTCCCATAGCAAATTTTTTGGGAATGAATTCCCAAACTTAAAAAATTTGGCATCGCCAATGTTTACTCCCGCGAGTATTTTAACTAAATAAATTCCCAACAAGTGTTAATGTGAACGAGAAGGGAACATGTAAATTTTAATTTGTTTTCTAAAGTAGGACTAAATTAAATTACTTTTTCCTTTTATTGAAGGAGTGTAAATAAAGAAAATGAAGATAAACACTATTCATTATTAAATTTATTATATTTTTATTAGTATTTTATATTGTATATTTTTCTTTCACAATAGAGACTTTTGTTTATAAAGCACTGACAAATTATTCACAATATAAATTTTTACTCCCTAAATATTTGCGATAGCGATTTGTTGGGGATGGGAATATAGGTTTGCTCCCATATTACATATTCCCATAACATTCGCGATAGGGGTGGACGTCTTTCGATATGGGTAATTCTAAAGTGTTGAACGTGACAGTCGTACGCATCAAAAATGCAATAACATTTTAAACAAAAAATATTTTTACGTTTTCTTAACCCTTAATTTATAGCACTAAGAAAGCACTGTTATCTATGCTAAAGTTTATGGAGGGCGCGATTCTAGGTCAAAGATAGAGAAAATCTCATTCTATAAGGTTTAGACCGAATTGATCATTATATTTGATGAAAGAGATTTCTTTCTCGTAGATTTCGTCTTACAAAGGCTTCGGCTTACAGCATTCTGGAGCTAATTGTTTCACATATTAAACATAAAACTAACTGGTAAGTTAAACAGGTAGAAAGATTGAAGTTTCTTCCATCTGTTGTACTTAATTATTCAATGGATGTCTAGGAATAATGCCATCACAGAGGAGCAGATGTTTTTGATAACTCTTCGAGTATATGCTACTGGGGGTATGCTAAGAACAATTGCCGATTTGTATGCAGTATCTGCAACAACGGTCTCAAAAGTAGTTACTACAGTAACACATTTCATAGCCCTGTCAAGACACCGGTTTATATCGTTTCCAGATACTGAAGAAAATATATCTAAAGTAAAAAGAGAATTTTATGACATTTCAAAATTTCCGAAGGTAGTAGCAGCACTCGACTGTACACATGTGAAGAAAATATCTCCAGGTTGGTTTTACTTAAAACTATTTTAAATTTAATGGCTTTTCTATAAATGTTCAGACCATGTGTGACCCACATTTAAAAATTTTAAATATTGTGGCACGTTGGCCAGGTTCTGCACACGATAGCAACATACTTAAAAATTGCAAAATTTTTTCAAGATTTGAAAGTGGAGAGTTTAGTGATAGCTTTATTGTTGCTGACAGTGGCTACCCAGAAAAAAACTTTTTAATGATTCCTTTATCGGATCCAAAAACTCCTGAAGAAATGCTTTACAATGAATCCCAAATTAGAACCCGCAATTGTGTTGAAAGGAGTTACGGGGTGTGGAAAAGAAGATTTCCAATCCTTTCTTTAGGAATTAGATTGCTGTTTAAAAAAGTTCAGTCAATTATTGTTGCAACTGCTGTTCTGCACAATGTTTGCTGCATTAACAACACTCTACTACTTCTTTACAACGTTCCACTTCACTTAACAAATAATTAATTTCCGCTGTTGTGAAATAAGGACTTCTTTTAAAACTTTCTTTTTTTAACATTTTCTCCACAGACATTTGTTTATAGTTGAATATTTTTCCCGCAATTTAAAAATTTCTTTATAGATCAATATTTTTCCCGCAATTTAAAAATTTTTTTATAGTTCAATATTTTTCCCGCAATTTATTTTTTTTTTTTTGATTTTACTTAAGTTGTCAAAAGCCTCCAGTCCAAGTTGGTATGGACAGGTATATAACGGTCCTTAAACGGGGTCGCAGCCCTACTTCTTCAGCTGTTGCTTCGGCATCAAAAGTGCCATCTTTTGATAAAATAAATTCCCAAAATCGCTTTGCTATTCTGGAGGATGAATCCTATGAAGCACCAAACGTCATAAAATCGTCCAAGCCTCCCCCGATATATCTTAGGGAGCATAACTCAAATGATCTAATAAAGAGTTTAATTTCGTTGATTGGTGAAAATTCTTTTTATGTTGCTGCAATAAAGCGAGGTAGTATAAATGAAACTAAAATTCAAGTAAATCATGAAAATGACTTTCGCAAAATAATAAGCAAATTTGAGGCACTTAAAAAAAGTTTTTACACATACCAACTCAAGAGCAGTAAAGGTCTCCAGGTGGTGATTAAGGGAATTGATTCATGCGTAGACCCAGAGGAAATTAAAACTTTCTTGGAAGAAAAAGGCTTCAAGATAAAACATGTGGTAAATATTAGAAATAGGGACAAAAATCCACAACCACTTTTTCGAGTGGAATTAGAGCCCGGCGACATTAAGTTAAAAAAAAACGAAACGCATCCCATTTATAGTGTGAAATATATTCTATACAGTGTAACGATTTCACTGTGCAATGCAGACTTTTAAGGGACGGGGCTACCTATTATACCGGCTATGCTCGTCGTTGGGGTGTGTTCTTGTCCCTTGTAAATTATGATAACTCGCTACTAGGAATTTTACTTTAGGTAGCTTAACTCAAACTAGTGATATTATTTAGTAAAGTTACGGAATATTGTTGATGATAAATCGGGAATGGTTTAAGGTGTAACGCCCCATTCCTATTCTAACCCACCCTCCTTACCGGCAAAATAACAAAATTTAAATGCCAGCCCATAAAAATATACTCAAACTACCTAACCGACATCACCGTTCATAAAAATGACAAATAAAAGATATTTAATTTTTCATTTTATGAAATTTCAATTTAACAAAACACAATTTATTAATGGCGTTCTTATGATGAAATTAGAAAAGAAATAAAAATTTAATATCATAAGTACAAAATTTCTAATAAGAATATAAATACTATATGGTCACTCTAATATAATGAAAATAATGTAACTAAACATCCCTATGAAAATTACTCAACATAAAAAAAAAAAGCTTTTCGATTTCTTTTTAAAATTTGAAGATATTCATGTTTTAATGAAAGGAGTGTATTAAACCAAAAACAAATATATTTTACAACTTACATACACATTGAATCCCACGATGTCTGCAAGCGCTCGTAGACGGCTGAGAAATTTCCTTTTAAATATTAAAAATTATAAAATTATAATTATACGTGTATGTAAATGAGAGATATTTTAATTATAAAATTTTTATATCTCTAAATGCATTTTAATATATTTCGGTATAAAAGTAAAAAAAAATAGAGGTAAAACCACTCAATTAAATTTGTTTTTAAACAAACAAAAATCAAACGTTAGGTGACCATATTTTATTTTTACATGGTATATTAGGAAAAAATATGAGAATTCAATTATAATGAAATGGGTTTAAAATTAGAAAATTAATCAAAAGAATGATTTAATTACATAAGTGAAGTTAATAATATAAGTTAAAGTAGGTTGATAGTGATAAAATGTTTTATGAATAAATTATGGTTTTTTACCAAACTTTATTAAAGAAGATTAAAGGTAAATTAAGATTGTTAGTTTAATATTTTGATTAATTATTTACGGATTTTAGTTAAGTAAAATTAATTCGAACAAGAATAAAGTTTCCTTTATATTTAGGTTATTAAAACTTAAAAGCACAAATATTTGCAGGACTCTTAATAGTTTAGTAATATGTAAATAGTATTTTTAAATTGTCCATTTTATTATTAAGGCACATACTCTTATCACCTCAATTATTCCCCAATATGAACTCAAACCTTTCCTCCTTGGTAACTTATTTCTTGGTTGTTGATAATTAATGCAATTGATCGATGATAAAATTCTCCAACATCACACAAAAATTTAGGAAACCGGCATAATCTTGCCCTTCATATGCGAATCCAGAATATAATTGATATTCAAAACCCAAAGGATATTAATTTTGCTCCCAATCTCAAAGTTAATTAAGTATTTTGATAATATACACAAATTAAAAAAAAAAAAATAAAATTTATTATTTTTTTTCCCTTCGTATTTTTTTTAACAAAATTTATTTCAATAATGAAAATTTTCCTTACAAAATTTTCATTCTTTTCAATATAAAATTCAAAGCTATCTAAAACCTTAAAAATTAAAAAAAAAACTCAAATTACACTCACAACAAAAAAATCGACACCACAAAGCAGATTAAGTTGTAGTGTACTCGTAAAACTTAATCTGAAAAAGTCGATTGAAGTAACTTCCTTGAACTATGTCCAGATATCTTTAATATGCTATACACCAATATGACCTCCTACAATATCTTCAAGTTCATAATTAACATGACCAATTTTCCTCTTAACTATTGCTTTCACACCCGTTGGAGCGAGCTTAGAAATAAAATTTTTAGCCTTTGAACTTTGAGAAAAATTTCTTCTTATAACTTCCTGGCCCAAATTGAATTCGCGGCGACGTGTTCTTAAATTATAAATCCTTGCGTTTTTGTCATAAGCTTTCTTAATTCTGTCTTTAATTGAATCTCGAAGTAATGCAAATTCATCGTTTCTTTCTAATTTTGAATCAGTTTCACACAAAAGTTCTAAATTTCTTAAAATTTTATAGTCTTGACCATGATTAACCATACTTTGTCCAAAAACTAATTCATACGGTGTATGTCCAGTGGTCTGGTGTATGCTATTTCTAATTGCACAATTAATACTGCTTAAATATGTATCCCATTGCCGTTGGTCATCTCTTATAAACGATCTGAGAGCCTCATTTATCGATCTGTTGACCCTTTCACTAGCATTGGCTTGCGGACTATAAACTGCAGTACATTGGTGGGTAACTCCGAATTTAGACAAAAAAGTTTCAAATTCCTTACTTTTGAATTGGCTCCCGTTGTCGGTTACAATCACTTCTGGTACGCCGTAACAATTAAATATATCGTTTTTTAAATAGTTCACAATTGGCTTTGAAACAAATTTTCTTAAAGGAATTAAAAACGTAAATTTTGTAAAGTGGTCCAAAATTATAAAAATACCAATATATCAATTTTTAGATCTAGGAAAAGGTCCAATAAGATCTAAATATAACCTTTGAAATGGTCTTTCACTCTCTACCATTTGCCCTAATGGAGGTCTAAGTATAGAATTTGGAGCTTTTGATGTTTTGCACAATTCACAGCTTGTAACATAATTCTTAACATCATTAATTAATTTAGGCCAATAGAAAAATTTACGTATACGGTGGGCAGTTTTGGCTATGCCACCATGGGCCGCATTTGGAATATTATGAGCTGAGTAAAGAACTTGTTTTCGTAATTCAGTTGGTACTAACAATTTCCATGATAATGATTGGTCAGTTGATCCATTAGAAAATTCGGTTCTTTTGTAAATAAATTTATCCACAACTTTATAATCTAACAATTTAGATCCCGAAAATTCTTCTCTCCATTTTGAGTATTCTTGGTTATCAAAGGCTTTTGAGTTTAAATCAATTGAAGGTAAAACTTCTAACTCAATTTCGCTGATAGTCAAATCATTTTCATAGGCACGCGATAGGGCATCGGGAACAACATTGTCCTTTCCCTTACGATGCTCTATAGTGAACACAAAACCCTGCAATTTTAACGCCCATCTGGCCAATCGACCTGCTAAATCTTTTTGCCTCATCAACCATTTAAGGCTTGCATGGTCTGTAATTATTTTAAACTCTTGACCTTCAACAAAGTACCTAAATTTTCTTATAGCAAGTATCACAGCCAGACATTCCAGTTCAGTAATAGAGTAGTTTCTCTGTGCTTTGTTAAGTTTCTGTGACATGTAGGCTATCGGACGTTCATTACCTTCATTATCTAATTGGGCTAAAACAGCTCCTACACCATATGTACTTGCATCACATTGTATAATGAAAGGTTTTGAAAAATCAGCATGAACTAAAACCGGTGCTGTTGTAAGTTTTAATTTCACTATATCAAATGATTTCTGAGCCTCTTCTGTCCATTTAAATGTTTTATGTTTACTCAACAAATCAGTTAATGGGAAGGTAATTGTTGCATAGTCGTCGATAAATCGGCGATACCACCCTGCCATCCCTAAGAATTGACGTAACTGTCTAACTGATTTAGGTGCGGGAAATTCAGAAATAGCTCTAACTTTTCCTGGATCGACTTTCAAAGAACCTTCTCCAACAATATATCCTAAATATTGTATATTCTTAATTGCAAAACTACTTTTCCTGATATTTATTGTCAAATTTGCCTTAAGTAGTTGTGTTGCTACTTCTTGTAAATGTCGTATATGTTCGTCAAAAGTTTCTGATATAATTAACAAGTCGTCGAGATAAACCAATACATTAGATTTTAAATAATACGGAACGACCATGTCCATAAGTCTGCACATTGTTTGTGGTGCATTACACAATCCAAACGGCATCCTTGTGAACTGGTACAATGGCCGATTAGGGATTGTGAAAACCGTCTTAAGTTTTGAAGATTCGTCCAGTTTTATCTGCCAAAAGGCATCTTTCAAATCTACTTTAGATATGAAATAAACAGGAGGAAGTCTTGAAATAAGTCCGTCAATATTTGGTATTGGATACGAGTCCTTTACTGTCACGGAGTTCAATTTTCTGCTATCAACACAAAAACGCACTTTGCCGGGTTTAACAATTAGAACACCAGGTGATGACCATGGTGATCCAGGACATTCCTCAATAACACCTAAACCAATCATACGGTCTATCTCAGAACACAACAATTTTTCTCTGGCCGGAGATATGGGATAATACCTTTGCTTAATTGGTGATGAATTACCCGTATCTATTTTATGCTCAAGCAAACTTGTACATCCCAGCCCATCTTTTTCCGAATTTGGAAAAGAATCAACGATCGCCCTCAGTTGTCGTTATTGTGTATCATTAAGGGGTATCCTTTCTGTGTCCGTATTTAACGCAACCTCATTAATGAATTTCCCCGTCGATATTTTAATTCCAAACTTTTCCCAAAAATCAATTCCGCAGATTATATTTTGTCCTATTGTTGGAATAACCAAAAACTCAAAGGAATGTTTTCTACCATTATACCCTATTTCTAAAGTTATAGAACCTACAACGTTCTGCTTGGTACCATCAGCGGTTCGAACTTTACCAAGACATCGTTTAAAATTTCCTGATTGAATAATTCTTTCACTAAATTGTCCCCCAATTACACTAGCGTTAGCACCGCTATCTAATAATGCAAATTGTGATTGATTGTCTATGTCAAGTAATATATACGGTCGATTATCGTTATTCATATTCACTATTGAGGATATTGTATATTTACCATACAATTTCCTTTTTTTATAAAATTCACGAATTCTTCTAGCAGATCTAGAAGGTAAATGACCACGGGTCCTAGCAGTTTTCTTATAATCCCTTATTTGAATATGAATTGGTCTTAATAAGTTATTTTCAATTTTAATGTCAGATTCTAAATTATAATTATTTGGTTTATCTAATTCTTTGGATGCCCGCTCTTTGGTCGGACATCCTTTAAGAAGTTTCCCTGCTTTTTAGAACATTTACTACATTGTGGTCTATATGTATCTTTTAAGCCACAACCATAACAAAAAATTTTCCTTGTTTGAAGGCAGTCCATATAATTGTGACCGAATTCCTCACAATTCCAACATTTGCCTGATCTTCTTATAACACAAACTTCAACATCATTGTCGTCGCATTCTACTGTCTCAGATTTTTCACGAACATCGCAGTCAAGCTCAAATACTTGAGATTTCTGCCCCAACCTTTTAAAGTTATTGGTACATGCTACTTCACCTACAAATTTTTCATGTCTTCTCACGGCTTTTCTTAATTGCGATACATTTGTTATCTCCAAATGTAAGAGTTCGTGTCTTATTTCAAGATTAAGGTTACGCATAATTGTTTCACATAACTCTAGGTCGGATAATGGAGTTCTCAATTTGTCACATAAAATCATTACAGCATCTAAATATTCTTCAAATGTTTCGGACTTTTTCTGTTTTCTTCGTCTTATATCATCGATGACATCAAAATCCGTAAAATATTCCTTATACTGTCTTTTTAAAGCATCCGTTAATATAAACCAATTAAAGTCATCGCAATTACGATGAAAACGCCAATACCATTGTAATGCTTTCCCATCAAACAGAAGGTGTGCGTGCTTGCACAAAGCCTCAAAATTTCCTCTTAAATTAGTACTGGTTAAAGTATTTACCCTATATATAAATTCGTCCACAGAAATATCTGCCGAATTACCTGTGAATCGTAATCTCCAATTCTTTATTACATTCAAAATTTTCTCCGAATGCATGTCGAACTCGTATTGAACGTCAGAAGCAGGAGGAGCTCTCGGCGATCATCCGGCGACGTTCCTGCATTGTTTCTAATCGTTATATTTCTTATTTCGGTGGAGATAATACTGGAAATTTCATTCCTGAATTCGCTTAACGAATCTGAAACTATTCGCCTTACTCTAATGTCATCTTCATTTGAACGAATATTACTCGTAGTCCCAGAAACTGCATCCATTCGACTCTGTTGTCGTGTCACAGGTCCCCTGGTAATTGCTCCACGAGATTCTTCTACTGGCAAATTTAAGTCATCCTCATCTAAAGTCAAATTCTCCCTACTACGTACTAACGGCATTTTAAATAAAAAAAATTCAAAAACAAAACCTACAACTTAAAAAAAAAACAGAAAATCTATTCTAAAATCTTACAAATTACAATATGTTTATTTATTTTATATTAGATATAATTTATCGCAGATAAGTTCAATTACAATTTGTCATTTTTACTACTAAGTGAAGTCAATAGATAAATTCAAAGTAAAGTTATGTTATCAATAATATCCAGAAAAAAATTTGAAGTTCTCATATTAAACGTGAGATTGTTCTAACAATTGCCAGAGACAGTCTAGTCAACCGTTCTATATGAGAATAAAAAAAAAAAAAAAAAAATATTTTTGGATTTGATATAATGGAAAGAACTCGATAATTGACCAAGTTGCAGTAAATCCAATTAAATTTTTAACCCAAATTTAATAAAAGAAATTATAGAAGAGAAAGAACAACAAAAAATAAATAAAAATGAGTAAGTGTCATACGAGTTTATAACCGAAAGAAATTTTCCAATTGTAAAATTCTCAGTACGAACCCAAACCCTGAAGAGAGTAACTGTGGTAAACATGAATGGATAGTAAGGTACTTATTTACAAATATTACAGATAAATTAAAAGAAAATCCAAACTATGTACTACGCATGATACGCAAGTTACAAAAAAAATAGATTGAAGAATTAAGGAAATAATATCACTATACAGCATAGATTCAAATGGCCATCAGTTACTAGATGGTAAAAATACAAATTTTCTAAAGTCACGTTAACTGAGGCCCCACGTTGGGCGCCAAAAATTCTTCTGTAACGATTTCACTGTGCAATGCAGACTTTTAAGGGACGGGGCTACCTATTATACCGGCTATGCTCGTCGTTGGGGTGTGTTCTTGTCCCTTGTAAATTATGATAACTCGCTACTAGGAATTTTACTTTAGGTAGCTTAACTCAAACTAGTGATATTATTTAGTAAAGTTACGGAATATTGTTGATGATAAATCGGGAATGGTTTAAGGTGTAACGCCCCATTCCTATTCTAACCCACCCTCCTTACCGGCAAAATAACAAAATTTAAATGCCAGCCCATAAAAATATACTCAAACTACCTAACCGACATCACCGTTCATAAAAATGACAAATAAAAGATATTTAATTTTTCATTTTATGAAATTTCAATTTAACAAAACACAATTTATTAATGGCGTTCTTATGATGAAATTAGAAAAGAAATAAAAATTTAATATCATAAGTACAAAATTTCTAATAAGAATATAAATACTATATGGTCACTCTAATATAATGAAAATAATGTAACTAAACATCCCTATGAAAATTACTCAACATAAAAAAAAAAAGCTTTTCGATTTCTTTTTAAAATTTGAAGATATTCATGTTTTAATGAAAGGAGTGTATTAAACCAAAAACAAATATATTTTACAACTTACATACACATTGAATCCCACGATGTCTGCAAGCGCTCGTAGACGGCTGAGAAATTTCCTTTTAAATATTAAAAATTATAAAATTATAATTATACGTGTATGTAAATGAGAGATATTTTAATTATAAAATTTTTATATCTCTAAATGCATTTTAATATATTTCGGTATAAAAGTAAAAAAAAATAGAGGTAAAACCACTCAATTAAATTTGTTTTTAAACAAACAAAAATCAAACGTTAGGTGACCATATTTTATTTTTACATGGTATATTAGGAAAAAATATGAGAATTCAATTATAATGAAATGGGTTTAAAATTAGAAAATTAATCAAAAGAATGATTTAATTACATAAGTGAAGTTAATAATATAAGTTAAAGTAGGTTGATAGTGATAAAATGTTTTATGAATAAATTATGGTTTTTTACCAAACTTTATTAAAGAAGATTAAAGGTAAATTAAGATTGTTAGTTTAATATTTTGATTAATTATTTACGGATTTTAGTTAAGTAAAATTAATTCGAACAAGAATAAAGTTTCCTTTATATTTAGGTTATTAAAACTTAAAAGCACAAATATTTGCAGGACTCTTAATAGTTTAGTAATATGTAAATAGTATTTTTAAATTGTCCATTTTATTATTAAGGCACATACTCTTATCACCTCAATTATTCCCCAATATGAACTCAAACCTTTCCTCCTTGGTAACTTATTTCTTGGTTGTTGATAATTAATGCAATTGATCGATGATAAAATTCTCCAACATCACACAAAAATTTAGGAAACCGGCATAATCTTGCCCTTCATATGCGAATCCAGAATATAATTGATATTCAAAACCCAAAGGATATTAATTTTGCTCCCAATCTCAAAGTTAATTAAGTATTTTGATAATATACACAAATTAAAAAAAAAAAAAATAAAATTTATTATTTTTTTTCCCTTCGTATTTTTTTTAACAAAATTTATTTCAATAATGAAAATTTTCCTTACAAAATTTTCATTCTTTTCAATATAAAATTCAAAGCTATCTAAAACCTTAAAAATTAAAAAAAAAACTCAAATTACACTCACAACAAAAAAATCGACACCACAACAGAAGGGTCACAATTGAGGAGCCGCACAAAAAAAATGGACCTGTTCAGTGCTTAAACTGCCAAGAATTTGGTCATACCAAGGCATACTGCTACTTACCCCGTCTGCGTAGTATGTGGTGAACTACACGGTACAGTTTCTTGCGATAAGTCTAAAACTGACCCCAACGTAAAAAAATGTAGCAACTGTGGCGGTAATCACACTGCCAATTATAGAGGATGCCCTGTATATAATATCGTCAAGCAGACGGTTGGACCGAAAACAAATACCCCTCAAATGCAGGTCGCAAATCAAGTAAACACAAATGCAAATCAAGCCCCCCAGCCTAGTAATAACAGAACCTCTTACGCTAACGTCCTAAAATCAAACCATCAGCCAATGCAAGGTGCCTCGCCAAGTAATGATGAAACTCCGGTTTCTAATTTAAGTCGTTTAGAAAAAACCATGGAAACATTAGTGCAAACAGTAAATAATTTTACGAACACAATGGGTAATATGATGCAGGAAATGCTTAGAATGCAATCGATGTTATTGCAAGCTGTACTTAACAAACCATGAACTGTTTAAAAATTTGTTTTTGGAACGCAAACGGCATCCGCCAACATAAAAATGAATTAGAATACTTTCTTAAAAATAAACAAATTGATGTCATGATGATTTCTGAAACTCATTTGACCTCAAGAAATACGTTTAAAATCAATGGTTATATACTATATGATACCAAGGACCCTCGAGATAGAGCTTGTGGAGGTTCTGCCATATTAATAAAAACCCGAGTCAAACACTATCTAATGTGTGATCATCGTGAAGATTATCTCCAAGCAACGAACATTTGCGTTGAGGAATTAAATAGAAACCTAGTAATTTCATCGTTATTCTCTCCGCCAAGATTTTCAATATCGGAGGACCAATATTATAAATATTTTAAATCATTAGGACCGTGTTTCCTAGCCGCTGGCGATTAGAACGCTAAACATACCTTCTGGGGATCGCGACTTATAACACCAAAGGGTCGTGTTTTATTTAACACAATTTCTAAAATGGCTTTAAATGTGGTAGCGAGCGGACAACCAACATATTGGCCCACTGATCATCAAAAAATTCCAGATGTCATCGATTTCGGCGTGGTTAAAAACATTCCCATAGAAACGATTCATGTTGAAGCCTCCCTAGAATTATCTTCCGACCACACACCTACAATTGTTACTTTAATGAACCCCAATAGAATTGTACCTCCGACTGGTTACTTAGCGACGACAGCTGCGCAAATTAATTGGTTAAAATATAAAAAAAATCTCAGTACCCATTGCACAGAAAATATTACGCTCAGTACACCGGATTATGTAGATCGCTCTATTGACAATTTTGACAGTTTTCTGAAACTAGCTGTTCAGCATTCCAATATTGCCACCAAAAAAACAAAAACTATTAAAATATATTCCACAGATGTCGAGCATCTTTTGTCTGAAAAATGGAGGGCTCGAAGAGAGTGGCAATTGCACAGATCCCCTCAACTTAAGAACTTACTTAAAGAGTGTACAAAAAGACTAAGAAAGTTACTGCAGGCTCAGAAAACGGCTTCTCTGGAAAAATATCTTGAGGAACTTGATGCAACCCCACAATCAAACTACTCATTATGGCGTGCAGCTAGAAACCTCAAAAGGCCAGTTGTCTCTAAACCACCATTAAGAAACTTGAATGGAAGTTGGGCAAGAAATGATGTTGAAAAAGGAAATCTGTTTGTCAATCATTTAAAAAACGTATTTACCACAAATATATCTCACAATATTGCGGTCGAGTTACCACCTGTTGCTGCGAGAGCAGCTTTTCCCCTCAGATTTGAGATAAGAGAAATCGAAACGGCTATTTGTGACTTAAACACTAAGAAGGCACCTGGTATTGATAAAATCAGTAATAAAATGATTTTGGAGTTACCTCGCATAGCAAAGAAAATTATTCTTTTTATTTTTAATGCTATTTTACGCCTTGAATACTATCCTCTAAAATGGAAGGTTTCCTTAGTTACCATGATACCAAAGCCAGGTAAAGACCATACAAAAGTTGAGTCTTATAGGCCTATTAGCTTATTATCAAATATGTCAAAGCTGTTTGAGAAATTATTAGTTTCAAAATTAACACCGATTTTAAGTGAAAATAGATGTATTCCAAACCATCAGTTCGGATTTAGAAGAAAACACAGCACAATCGAACAGACTCATCGAATAGTAAATGTCATAAGAAAAGCATTTGAAGAAAAGAAATATTGCTTAGCACTCTTCATCGATGTTTCGCAAGCTTTTGATAAAGTCTGGCATGAAGGCTTATTACATAAATTGAAGCAAAATTTACCAGCAAACACACACAAGCTGCTAGAAAGTTACTTAGTCGGTCGTCAATTTATTATTAAAGAAGGAAATTTCTTAAGTTCACCTCAGCCCATTGCCGCTGGAGTCCCACAAGGCAGCATCCTGGGACCCCTATTATACTTAATTTATACTTCGGACATGCCAACAAGCAACTATACACAAACTTCAACATTTGCAGACGATACAGCTTTTCTAAGTGTCCACGAAAATCGTTATGAAGCACCACGTTACTTACAGCATCATATATTTCAACTAGAAATATGGTTACGACAATAGAGGATAATGATCAATGAGCAAAAATGCGTACATATAACATTCACTTTGCGCCGGGAATCTTGCCCCCCTATTACAATCAATAATCAAATAATTCCTCAACATTCGCATGTAAAATATCTCGGTATACATCTGGATCGGCGATTAACGTGGAAATGCCATATAGAGGCAAAATTAACTCAAATGAAACTAAAAGCCATTCAAATTCACTGGCTTATTGGAAGAAATTCTGTCCTTAGTCTCGATTGCAAGCTTCTCCTTTACAACTCTATCTTAAAGCCTATCTGGTGCTACGGTATTCAACTATGGGGCACTGCATCGGCCTCTAATATCGACAAAATTTAAAGGCGCCAAAATAAACTTCTTCGAATAATCACAGCAGCTCCCTGGTATGTTAAAAACTCAAACATTCATAAGGATCTCAATGTGCCATTAGTTAAAACTATGATTACAAAATATGCAATAAAATATTTAAAAAGGCTTGAACAACACCCAAATCCACTAGCTCGAAATATTTTAAATCATGGCGGCCACACTCGCTTAAGAAGAAGAGACACTGCAGCACTTACCCAATTAGATGAGCGATAAACACCTATATAAGTGAATAAAAACCGTGATGATGAAAATTTTGTCTGGCACTGGCAGGACATAAAATAACGTATTAGGTTAAGATTTGATTAATTATTGTTAGTTCATATTTAATATATGAAGATTCAATAAATAAATAATGAAAAAAAAAAAAAAAAAATTTTACTTAAACACTAAAAATTTTTGGCTTACTATCTAGAGTTATATTGCCAGGGTATCACACGGTTTGTTGGAGCCTCATCCACAAGTCCTCGATCAACCTAGACCTTCGTACAGGAAGGCGAAGAGTTTCCATAATAAGCAAGTATGGGCACCACTACATTGAAAGCTTTGCATGTGTGGCATTGTATTGGTTTGTTTACGTTTGCATTTGTTGGTTTTATGCTCTTTTGCTCTTTGTTTTTTGTGTATGTATACACATCGTTCGCTCTTTTTGCATTTTCATTTTGCATTTGCCCATAGCTGATAATAAGCTCCAGAGTATATCTTGTCTCCACAGTAAAACGTCTGAGTTGTTTCCTTGGTACTCCACCAGTTAAACGTCTGAGTTATATATGGTTCTCCACCAGTCACATGAGTTTTTTCTTTGGTTCTCCACCAGACAACACATCAAAACATTGAGGTTAAAAACGATTGCATATAGTTAATGCAGATACCGCAAAAACTGTAACTCGGTACAGTTATACGACGCCGAAACACTAACCAATGCGGGGTGACAACGCAAAACGCAACAAAAGCAGACAAACAAAAACGACGCCCTTAAGAAATAATGACAAAAAGCGCGAGCTGCTTCTCCACTCAGAGCAGTTTTACGAGTGTCCCGCAATTTAAAAATTTGTTTATAGTTCAATATTTCTTTTAATAATCCAATTGTAATTGATAGCCCAGCTGTTTTTTGTCATTTGTGGCTGTGTTGCCATAATAGTTGCGTTGGAGAACAGCAGCCATCGACGACTGCTGACGTCACTAGTCAAACATCAATCCTTTAACCAAATTGTATTTTAACATTTGGTAGATCGAAATTTGCTTTCCTGAATGTGATGTTTGACTAGTGACGTCAGCAGTCGTCGATGGCTGCGAGTGTAAGACGGCAAATCCATCTGAGGAGATCGAGTGGTTGCGATCGAAACATGTCATGGTAACCTGCCGGCCAGGGTTCGAGCCCGAGCCACGTCAAGAATGAAAGATTATCAATAACCATTTTAATTGAATTTCATGTTGTAAAATTCCTTTCTTCATAAAAATAATTTAATAAAAATTAAATTTCATGAACTTAAGCCTAATTAAAAATATTAAAAATTTGGATTAAAAACCATAAATAGTTCAACAAAATAACCACAATACTAATTATTGTTAAAGCTAAGGCACGAGCTCTATGTGTACATTTGTCCTTCAAGTTGTGCTGAAAAAGGTCAACAGAAAAGAGAAAGACAAAGTGAAAAAACAAAAAAATGTACTTGGACTTCAAGAAAAATTCTTGACGAAAGTACGAAAAAACAGAAGTAAAGGAAAAAACATGTAAAATCAATTAAAATGGATAATCATTCAGGAAAGCAAATTTCGATCTACCAAATGTTAAAATACAATTTGGTTAAAGGATTGATGTTTGACTAGTGACGTCAGCAGTCGTCGATGGCTGCGAGTGTAAGACGGCAAATCCATCTGAGGAGATCGAGTGGTTGCGATCGAAACATGTCATGGTAACCTGCCGGCCAGGGCTCGAGCCCGAGCCACGTCAAGAATGAAAGATTATCAATAACAATTTTAATTGAATTTCATGTTGTAAAATTCCTTTCTTCATAAAAATAATTTAATAAAAATTAAATTTCATGAACTTAAGCCTAATTAAACATGTTTTTATGCTATGTATTCATTGTTCTTAGTGATGATGAATTAATATTTTTTTTAACCAAATTACTTTTTTTATCAAATGTGATTTTAAGTGAAGTGCAATCAATCACCTGTTTTGTTTTTGTTATGTTTCTATCTTTAATTGTGTACTTATATATTTACTTATATTTGTACGACAAATAAACGAAATTTAGTACAAAATGATGTGTAGTATGTATTAGTATCAAACAGTTTTGTTTCAATTATATATTTCTACACTCAAAATATTATGTAGTTAAATTCAAACGAAAATTCATTTGAAACAAATTAAAATTCATTTAAAAAACGGATCATTTACATTTCATTTAAAACAAATGATTTTTACAGTAATTTCTAAGTTTTTTATTTATTGAACATCATATTCGTTAAAATTGAATAGTTTTTACTTTTAAAAAATATATTTTAACCGATAAAAATCAAACAAATTAACAAAAAAAAAATACGGAAAACATTATTTTTTGGTAGTTTGTTTTTTTAATAACAAACAAAAATGTTGAAAAATAAATTTATTCGTAAAATAACTATATTTTTATTCAATTTTAACAGTACCGAAAACGAATTTAATAACCTACAATCAGTTACTGTAATAATTTTATGAGTGTATAGGAAATTTTTTAAATTCTGTTACTGATGTATATAAGAAAATATCCTTCTTATATGCGTGTAACAGATACATATAAGAAAATATCTTTCTTATATGCGTGTTACAGATATAAGAAAGAAAATCGGTGCATTTTTAGGCTTTCTTATATGCGTATTGTACTGTAGTAAAATCAAATAAAATAAAAAACAAACAAATATGAAAGATGACATAAAATAGTTTGTTTGTATTTTCCGTGTTCGTGTTATAAAAAGTATTTAATCGAGTACCGATAAGAAAACGAGTTAGGTAGTCAAAAGTGTCAATATTTTTCAACACTTCAATTATCTGCCGTCAGCTGTTGCCTTTATTTTACGAATTTTTAAAAATTTTGCGTTCGCGTACTTTTTTGGACAACAGCTTTTTGTGAGAGCAAATTTTTCAGTTTACTCATTTACTGCATTTTACTGTAAAAGTACTCAAACGCACCTAATAATTGTTTTAAGCTCTGAATAATATAATGATAGAGTGATTTACAGACACAGGGTTTAAACTGCATTTAATTAAAAAAAAAGTTTTAGAAAACTGACGTTTAAATTTTCATTGATTTTTTAGGCCTAAGTGAACAAATTTATGAGTAAGTTTATAAAATTAGTAAAATCTATGTAAATATTTCTCTATAACAATATCGTAAAAAAAATCAGCTTTTAATAACTTTTAAATGTTCGGTCACGGTGGACCTTTTGACGGAAATGCTCATATATATATATATATATAAATATATATATATATATATATATATATATCATCTACAAAAGTAGACGACAAACATGTGGCACAATCAATTAGAGGTTTCGTAAGAGTATGACTTTTTCATAATGTATTTATATTTGTCTTTCTTAACTTTTTTACGACAGCTCTTGCGTTAGTGGTACATAACACGCGTTAGTGCTAAAAAAGTTAAACTAGTGTATTTTCATAGATCAAGCTAAATGATAAATATTATGACGCGTTTGCGCCAGAAAGTTGGTTAACTTTGAACTTTTTAACGCGTTGTGTATTTTTGACAAGTAATCAGCTGATAATAAAAAGAATCTATATATATAAAAATAAGTTCGAACTACTCATAAACGCGTCGTGCCATTTCAACCAAACTTATACACTACGTAGGCAGTGGCCCATATATGGTTTATATGAAGTTTGGTTGAAATCCGATAACGCATGTGTGTGCGGTGCGTATGTGAAGTGAGTGTGTTTTTGCCGCAGGAAAACCAACTTTATTAAAAACAAGTGTGTTTCTTTTCTTATTTTGTTTTGCCGTGCGAAGCAGGCAACGGGCCCGCTAGTAATTTATAAAATTTATGAATCATGAAAGAAAAAGTTATTAATAGCTTTAAAAACATACAATATTTATATAAAAAGGTTAAATTCAATAAAATAAAAAAATCTTGATATACTTTCGAATCCGTTTTCAATGTACAAATAAGTAAACAAATAAAAAGCAGCTGACAGGAACGGCTTTTGCAACGCGCGTTGTGTAACTTGCAATTTTTCATGCGCTAAAGTTTTTAAACGCAACCCACACGTCGACGAACTAACGAGTGTTATGTACTTCTACCTTAAGCTTTTCACGGTACTATACTACAGCGATAAAATAGCAAAGTATGTAACAAAACAATAACAGTCTTGTAAGTAGCACAAGTGTTGGAACTTTTAATTTTTTTATGTGAAAAATTATACATATTATTATTTTTATACCCTCCACCACAATTAGTTGTGAAGAGGGTATATTAAGTTTGTCATTCCGTGTGAAACTTTTTTATTATTCATCTCAGACCCTATAAAGTATATATATTCTGGGTCCTTGAGTAATTTTAAGTCGATGTAGCCATGTCCGCCTGTCTGTCCGTCTGTTGAAAACACGCTCACTTTCGAAAAACTCAAAAGAAATAAACTGCTTGTAGTTATCCTAAGCAGTTTGGGATTGAAATCCAGCAAAATCGGTTCAATAGGATCTGAGCTATGAATCAAAATGTGGAACCACCACCTAAAAAAAATTGATAATTTTGTTACAAAAACTAACATAAATGGTGGAAAAATGCACAGAATGATATAAGATTTCGCAACAGTTCGTTTTATTTAACTGGAAATCACGCTGTAAAATTCAATCCCAGCAGGTGCCATCTATATCCAAAGACTAAACGTTTGACTTGATAATGCGTGCGGTTGAATTATTAAAAAGCCTTAAAGCCTTTTCACACTTGTCAACATTTAACATCAATTTGCGAAAATGTTGGAATTTTCCCATAAGAAATACATAGGGCTAAAAATCAACATTTTTACAGAATGTTACTATCTCATTTTGTTCCCTTTTACATTTTTCGATTCTTTTATACCCTTTGTACACTTGCATACATTTCGGAGGAACGCTTGGAAGATGTTGAAAATGTGAAATATACGTTCACACTTGAAACATCTAACATTTACCATTAACAAAAAATGTCACCATTTCTGAAAAAAAACTTTTATTTTTTTTAAATACTTTTTTTCTACAAAAGTACCAACATTTTAAGAGACAACACCAAAATGTATTTCTTATTCATTTTGTTAAATAATTTTAGCAAAAATAAGCAAAATAAGGCTTGCAAAAAAAGGAAAAACTTGAGAAACGGTAACGCTGCTTTTAAAGCAACTGCCATTTTGTCAGTGATGCCACTAAAAGAATCGAAAAATGTAAAAGGGAACAAAATGAGATAGTAACATTCTGTAAAGATGTAGAAAAATTCAGATTTTTAGACCTATGTATTTCTTATGGGAAAATTTCAACATCTTCGCAAATTAATGTTAGATGTTAAATGTTGACAAGTGTGAAAAGGCTATTAGTGTAATCACTAGAAAAGTGGCAATAAATTCTGTTATTATTGTGGCATCACTGACAAAATGGCAGTTGCTTTGAAAGCAGCGTTACCATTTCTCAAGTTTTTCCTTTTTTGCAAGCCTTATTTTGCCAAATTTTGCTTAAATTATTAAACAAAATGAATTAGAAATACATTTTGGTGTTATCTCTTAAAATGTTGGTACTTTTGTAGAAAAAAAGTATTTTAAAAAAATAAAAGTTTTTTTTCAGATATGGTGACATTTTTTGTTAATGGTAAATGTTAGATGTTTCAAGTGTGAAAGCGTATTTCACATTTTCAACATCTTCCATGCGTTCCTCCGAAATGTATGCAAGTGTACAAAGGGTATTAGTATTTGCAATATTTATGTATGTATATATTAATGTGTTATATGAATAAAAATTCTATTCTATAATTTTTGACGATAGCAGTGATTTGTCGGGGAAAAGCCAGATTTCCTTATCTTTAAGATATTTCAACATACAACAAAAGTTTTTAGGGAAGAATTTATTGGCTTTGTTGTAAACGCATTTGAAGAGGCTTCAAAAGATATTATGACGTTGATGTGTCAATTGATGCGAAGGCACTATCATCAATAGTTGAAGCACAGCCGCGAATAACGTTGTAAACGCCACATTTTGCAAAAACTGTTTTTTGCAGATAACCGTTAACCTTTCTCTCTTACACAGTTAAAACATCAAATCAAACAAAACTATGCACCTTAATGCCTTCAAAATGGCGTACAAAGTGTCAGCCAGTGGAAGAACATTGCAAGTTACTAACAAAACGATGAAACCGAAATGGTTTTGCAGTGCGGAATAATGTTTTAAAAGCCTTTTGCATTAAAGTTTTTATTAGATTTAGATTTTTAGATTTTTATTGAATTCATATAGTAATCTCGGAAGCCTAAAAGGCCAAATGGATTACATAGTATTTCTACAAGTAGATACATTTACTTTAAATTACTTAAAACTAGTACTAGTTGCGCGAAACATGTATATTACAGGAATGATAAAAAGAGACATACAAAATATAAGGTCCAGATGGCCAGTGATAAAAGACGAAAAAGGAAAAAAAAAATATATTTTACATGTTCTCCTTAAAGAGAGTCTGAAAACTTTGAACACTAAGCGAAAAATTGCGCGCATTGTATGGGATAACACTGTTCCACAGTCTGGATATTCTTACAACAAACGACTTTTCCATATACATTGTACTGATTCTAGGACATATAATAGCTGAAGTACGAGAGGAGTGCGAGAAAGTGAAAAGATTTTGCAAGTACTGCGGGCATCCATATTTTTCTATTTTATAAAATAAACTAATAAGCCGGTAATTTACGAAATCGTTGAAATACATTCCTAGAAACTCCTTCGTCTCAACTGAAACATGAGCTCTCCAATCCAGTTTATATACAAAACGTATTACCCTATTAAAACACTTTATCAGCTTATCAATATTCGTTATTGTCGTGGCAGTGTAAACCTCCATGCCATATATAAAAATTGGCATAATCAAAGATTTAGCTATTAGCCTCCTAATATGAAGAGGTAAAAAATATCCAAGAGTATTAACTCTTCTAAGTGTTAAATTGACCCTAGACACAATACTACATATATGCCTTTCAAAAGTTATCCTTTCATCCAAATAGAAGCCTAGGGATTTGTAGCTAGATACATACTCAATGTCCCTGCCGCACACATTTAATTGCGGCAATGACATTACACAATTGCCAAACCTCATTGCATACGTTTTCATTGGGTTAAGTTTTAATTTATTCCGATCAGCCCATTGAGTGACTTTGCACAAGTCATTATTAAATAAGTACACAAATTCAGACATAGAAGTCCTACCATCAAAACAACAATACAGTTGTACATCATCCGCATAATTTTGTGCAGTGCAGAATGACAGTGTTTCATAAAGGTCATTGATAAACATCATAAATAGTAAAGGAGCCAAAATAGATCCTTGAGGAACTCCACAGTAGATTCGAGCACATTCAGACATGTTGTCCTTTACTTTGACATATTGGTACCTATTATATAAAAACGAAGAAATCAATCTGCAAGCTCCCGACGAGAACTTATATTGATGATGCAATTTTTGTAAAAGCAATGCGTGGTTGATAGAATCAAATGCTTTACAGAAATCTAAAAAGACAACTACCGCACCAAAACCAATATCCAAATTCCTCCTAATTTTTTCCGTTAGATCCAGTACTAAAGTAGTTGTGCTATGGCCTGCTCGAAACCCAGATTGACGAGCAGATATCATGTTATTTTGGCCTATATAGGTCACGACGCGTTTATTCATTATAATCTCCAGTATCTTACTACAAATCGGGAGTATGCTAATTGGCCTGAAATCGGCAGTACTTACAGGATTTTTCTTTTTAGCTATCGGAACAATTCTAGCAAACTTCCAGTTATCTGGGTACACATTAGTCATAAGAATAGTATTGTAGATATGCGTCAGAGGCCTTAAAACAAACGGTAAAACTAGACGTAAGAATTTAATGCATAACCCATCAGGCCCAATTGCACTGGACTTGATCCGTGCCATTGCCTCATAAACATCATATTCCTCTATCCTTCCAAAGTCAAAGCCATTAATATAAACATTATCAAATCTGCTGTGCTTCAGTTCTTAAAACTTTGACAAATATTGGTGTTGACCTAAAAAATTGTGTAGGAGATGGAACAGATGGGTGTGCTCTGATGTCAGCTGAAAATGGAGCTGTTCAAATTTTCTGGAAAAGCGACAAATGCGAAACAAACGCCTTGCTTCTCCCATAAAAGTTTTTAAATATAATCATCCTAAGCGAAAAGAGTATTTGGGAGCCAAACTCTCTTCATAATGCGTCTTTGCAACAAGTGTACATCATATAGTAGAAGCTTTGGAAAAAATATCTGAGTGGAACGGTAGTATCTCTACCTTTATATTAAGGAACTCACTTGGTCCTTTTGAATTTATTTGCGGAATATGCATGCTAAGTGTGATACCTATTGTAACACAGCCACTTAGTATCATTTTATAAAAGAAAGATATAGATATGCAAAACGGATCAAAATTTTTATCATGTGCCTTGTAGAAGAAATAAATAAACCGAAGAACAATTTAAAGCGATTTTTAAAAAAGTTAAAGTTATTTGTGTTCAAATCGAGGTTCTAATCGAAAAGACAAGATTTGAACGAAATAATCACATCCAAAATGTTGAAGATTACTACCGAGTTGTAGGTTACATTCCTCTTATTGAATTTATTTTAGAAGATCTCAAAACATCTTTCCCAATAAATATCCTAAATGTATTGAACATACCTAAACTTCAACCTCAAAGTGTAATCCAGCCATATGGACAAATCCTGCGTAACGAACGCTATACTCGCACCTATTTTCTGATTGATATATAAACATATTTTGGCCTTTCAAAAGAGATAGCTTCAACTTATATGTAGTATTTAGTGACATTAATATGTACTTACGAATAGCATATATCATAATTTCTTAGCAGGCATTTGTTGCGAAATAATTGATCACAAAGTTTTGTGACGCACGAAACAAAACTTAGAAGCAACTTTAAAAGTTAAAGTATGTTTTCCTAATTTTTAGCGAATTTTCCATCATAAGGTATAGAAAGTCTAATTCCTAAAAGAAAGATGAATATAAGAGAACTATAAATTGGCAGTTTAAAAATTTTGTAATTTTTTGATAAAAGCAGTGAACCCTTTGTGACGCACGCCTTACAACGCACAGAGGGATCTGTCCATACAATGTTTGGCAAAAAATATAAGGAGTGCTCGTAGAATGTTGAAATTTTGCTCTGAGCCTTTGGTTAATTCAATTAAGATAAATATAAAGTTTCATCAAAATTCGCCACGCCCTCCACCCACCGCCCATAGAACCCAAATTTTTTTTTTGGCCCAAAGTTTTTGAAATTTTGCTCTGAGCCTTTATTTAGCTCAATTAAATAAAAAATAACGTTTCATCAAAATTGGCCACGCCCTCCACACACCACCCATAGAACCCAACATTTTTTTTGGCCCAAAGTATTTGAAATTTTGCTCTGAGCCTTCATTTAGCTCAATTAAGAAAAATATAAAGTTTAATCAAAATTGGCCACGCCCTCCACCCACCGCCCATAGAACCCAAAATGAAATCAGTAAATAAATCCACATTATTATTGCAATTTATAAGTTTCTTGCACAATTCACTATATGAAACACAAAAGGAACCCATTTTAAAAATTAGTTAGGTTTAATAGTTTTCTTAAACTTTTTTTTGGCAAATATTATTATTTCAAATAATCATATGGTTTTGTTTTTCTTTTTTTGTTATGCACTTTTTCGATATTGCTGTCAATCAGTTATTAAAAAGTAAAAGCCTAAAAGTATACAAAGCATTTTACTGTAAATATGCATTGCAATTTATTGTAAATATTCACAAAAAATACGTGGGTTTTATCACAAAATTTATAAGTTTGTTCAGCGATCGCAAAAAGTCGCAGAATTTTTTTACATAAAATGAAAGAAAACATTCCAAACTTTAATTCAGTAGTAGTACTAACACGGAGGTAGACCGAGCTAACTTATTTTTTTTCTAATGAAAACTGCAAATGCTAAATTTTTTGGAGTCATCTTAAACTATATATGTAATTTAAATAATTTTTCTTTCCTATTTAATTTAAAATACTATATTTTAATAAGAATGCTCTAAAACTATTCGAAGTTAAACCATATTTATTGTATAAACAACTCGTTGTATAATATTTAGATAACTTTACCACACTCTTTTTTATACAAAATTTTATTTTTTTCGAAAACAAATCATGGTTTTCTACTAATGAAACATTTCTCTACAGAATTGCATCATAAGATTTCTAAATAATAACTGTAAAAAATAGACTTTTTGCCAAAAAAAATACCACTGTGCAACGCACGCTACAGTTTTTTAGTACTATATAATAAACCCAATTATATATATAAACTAATTTTGTGATCATTAATTAATGTATTAATGAATATCAATCTTTTTTTTAACGAAATTTATATTGTGTTGAGTCTGCTGGCTGTAAGTGCTATTTTAAGCTCAAAGAGCATGTGTAACATCAAGACATCAGGGAAGGGGTAGTATTTGGTAAAAATTATTAGCCTAATTCACAATCTTGTGCAAATGGTCTTGCATCGTAGCATTTGCAAAATGGTATAGTAAATACTCTAGTATACTTTTGATTGGCTTGGTTCACAGAGTGTTAGCTGTCGATTTACAATCAAGTGTTGCAAATGTCGAGTAAATATAAACTATTGGTTTTAGGCGTTGCATATTTGCAAAAGAGTAGCAAGTGCATTGCTGTATATTTTGTTGGTGTAGAGTAAAAATATACTATACCATTTTGCAAATGCTCCCAAAAGTATGCTACAGTATTTACTATACCATTTTGCAAATGCTACGATGCAAGACCATTTGCACAAGATTGTGAATTGAGCTATTGTATTAATGGTCGTCGAAATACATATTTTTAAATACAAAAATTAAATTATACATCTAAAAAAAATTAATTTGACAAATTTTTGGTTTGTGGACCGTTTTTGAGATTTGCCCATATACCATTTATTTTAAAACCACAACTAGCTGATGAGCTGATTATATTTGATAAACGAGATTAACTCATCTTAATTTGAGCCTGAACTGTTGCATTGGCAGCAAACATGGAAAATATTTGAAAATCTATCCGATAACGTTGTAGATGTTTTAATAAACTGTGATGAAGATATCTACCCAAATCTAAGAAAAATATTTCAAATTTTCGTGTCAATGCTCGTCAGTTATGCTACGAGCGAGAGGTTATTTCCTACCCTTCGTCGAATAAAAACATGGCTCAGATCAACAATGACCGAAGATAGACTGTACTATCTCAATTTGCCTCACAAGGAAATCACAATTTACTTATTTAAAATGATTAATTTATATGGAACGGATCTTATATTTTATTTAACCCTATTGTTTTGTTTTTTTTTTATAATATACACATATTGTGTTTAATAAACTTTTAAAAACAAATTTTTTACTTTTTTGTATCATACAAAATTCCCCCCCGTAAGACTCGAGCTGGATCCGCGCCTGGGACTGGATCAACCAAATATCTTTCCCAGGGTAATTTGGTGGCTGAATTCGAATCTGTAATTGGGTTTTCTCTATCACATCAGGTTTTCGAGATACAAAAAATGTTTTTATATGATGCTGTAAGTAACGCGATGCTTCATAACGATTTTCGTGGACGCTTAGAAAAGCTGTATCGTCTGCAAATGTTGAAGTTTGTGTATAGTTGCTTGTTGGCATGTCCGAAGTATAAATTAAGTATAATAGGGGTCCCAGGATGCTGCCTTGTGGGACTCCAGCGGCAATGGGCTGAGGTGAACTTAAGAAATTTCCTTCTTTAATAATAAATTGACGACCGACTAAGTAGCTTTCTAGCAGCTTGTGTGTGTTTGCTGGTAAATTTTGCTTCAATTTATGTAATAAGCCTTCATGCCAGACTTTATCAAAAGCTTGCGAAACATCGATGAAGAGTGCTGAGCAATATTTTTTTTCTTCAAAAGCTTTTCTTATGACATTTACTATTCGATGAGTCTGTTCGATTGTGCTGTGTTTTCTTCTAAATCCGAACTGATGGTTTGGAATACATCTATTTACACTTAAAATCGGTGTTAATTTTGAAACTAATAATTTCTCAAACAACTTTGACATATTTGATAATAAGCTAATAGGCCTATAAGACTTAACTTTTGTAAGATCTTTACCTGGCTTTGGTATCATGGTAACTAAGGAAACCTTCCATTTTTGGGGATAGTATTCAAGGCGTAAAATAGCATTAAAAATAAAAAGAATAATTTTCTTTGCTATGCGATGTAGCTCCAAAAGCATTTTATTACTGATTTTATCAATACCAGGTGCCTTCTTAGTGTTTAAGTCACAAATAGCCTTTTCGATTTCTCTTAACTCAAATCTGAGGGGAATAGCTGCTCTAGCAGCAACAGGTGGTAACTCGACCGCAATATTGTGAAATATATTTGGTGTAAATACGTTTTTCAAGTGACTAACAAACAGATTTCCTTTTTCAATATCGTTTCTTGCCCAATTACCATTCAAGTTTCTTAATGGTGGCTTAGATATAACTGGCCTTTTTAGATTTCTAGCTGCACGCCATAATGAGTAGTCAGATTGTGGAGTTGCATCAAGTTCCTTAAGATATTTTTCTAGAGAAGCCGTTTTCGGATTCTGCAGTGACTTTCTTAGCTTTTTTGTGCACTCTTTTAATAAAATCTTAAGTTGCGGGGATCTGTAAAGTTGCCACTCTCATCGAACTCTCCTTTTTTCAGTCAAGAGCCGCTCGACATCTGAAGAATATATTTTAGTTTCAGAAACTGTCAAAATTGTCAATAGAGCGATCTACATAATCCGGTGTACTGAGCGGAATATTTTCTGTGCAATGGATACTGAGATATTTTTTATATTTTAACCAATTAATTTGCGTAGCTGTCGTCGCTATGTAACCAGTCGGAGGTACAATTCTATTGGGGTTCATTAAAGTAACAATTGTAGGTGTGTGGTCGGAAGATAATTCTAGGGAGGCTTCAACATGAATCGTTTCTATGGGAATGTTTTTAACCACG
This sequence comes from Pollenia angustigena, assembly GCA_930367215.1. NCBI lineage: Eukaryota > Metazoa > Arthropoda > Insecta > Diptera > Polleniidae > Pollenia > Pollenia angustigena. The sequence goes on from OV884059.1 coordinate 36,038,475, forward strand.
CCGAAATCGATGACATCTGGTATTTTTTGATGATCAGTGGGCCAATATGTTGGTTGTCCGCTCGCTACCACATTTAAATCCATTTTAGAAATTGTGTTAAATAAAACACGACCCTTTGGCGTTATAAGTCGCGACCCCCAGAAGGTATGTTTAGCGTTACAATCGCCAGCGGCTATGAAACACGGTCCTAATGATTTAAAATATTTATAATATTGGTCCTCCGATATTGAAAATCTTGGCGGAGAGTATAACGATGAAATTACTAGGTTTCTATTTAATTCCTTAACGCAAATGTCCGTTGCTTGGAGATAATCTTCACGATGATCACACATTAGGTAGTGTTTGACTCGGGTTTTTATTAAAATGGCAGAACCTCCACAAGCTCTATCTCGTGGGTCCTTGGTATCATATAGTATATAGCCATTTATTTTAAACGTATTTCTTGAGTTCAAATGAGTTTCAGAAATCATCATGACATCAATTTGTTTATTTTTAAGAAAGTATTCTAATTCATTTTTATGTTGGCGGATGCCGTTTGCGTTCCAAAAACAAATTTTTAAACAGTTCATGGTTTGTTAAGTACAGCTTGCAATAACATCGATTGCATTCTAAGCATTTCCTGCATCATATTACCCATTGTGTTCGTAAAATTATTTACTAATATTTCCATGGTTTTTTCTAAACGACTTAAATTAGAAACCGGAGTTTCATCATTACTTGGCGAGGCACCTTGCATTGGCTGATGGTTTGATTTTAGGACGTTAGCGTAAGAGGTTCTGTTATTACTAGGCTGGGGGGCTTGAATTGCATTTGTGTTTACTTGATTTGCAACCTGCATTTGAGGGGTATTTGTTTTCGGTCCAACCGTCTGCTTGACGATATTATATACAGGGCATCCTCTATAATTCGCAGTGTGATTACCGCCACAGTTGCTACATTTTTTTACGTTGGGGTCGGTTTTAGACTTATCGCAAGAAACTGTACCGTGTAGTTCACCACATACTACGCAGACAGGGGGTAAGTAGCAGTATGCCTTGGTATGGCCAAATTCTTGGCAGTTTAAGCACTGAACAGGTCCATTTTTTTTGTGCGGCTCTTCTATAGTTATTCTTCTGTAGGGAATATATTTTAAATTGTAAATAGGATGTGTTTCGTTTTTTTTAAGTTTTACGTCGCCGGGTTCAAACTCCACTCGAAAAAGTGGTTGGGGAATTTTTTCTCTATTTTTAATATTTACTACATGTTTTACCTTAAAGCCTTTTTCTTATAGGAATGTTTTAACCTCTTCTGGGTCCACACATGAGTCAATACCCTTAATCACTACCTGTAGACCTTTACTGCTTTTCAGTTGGTAGGTATAAACGTTTTTTTAAGCGTTTCAAAGTTGTTTACTATTTTGCGAAAATCATTCTCATTATTGACTTGTATTTTTGTCTCGTTTATACTTCCACGCTTTATAGCCGCTACGTAAAACGAATTTTCACCTATCACCGATATCAAACTATTTATGTGCTCATTTGAATTTTGCTCCCTTAGATATATCGGGGGAGGCTTGGATGGTTTAATGACGTTTGGTGCTTCAGAGGATTCATCCTCCAGAATTGCAAAACGATTTTGAGTATTTATTTTATCAAAAGATGGTACTTTTGAGGCCGAAGCAACTGCTGCAGAGGTAGGGCTGCGTCCCCGTTTAAGCACTGTTATGTACCTGTCCATACCAACTTGTACTGTAGGCTTTTGACAACTTTTTACAGGGGGGTTTTCCATTGCATTTGTGTTTGAGTTCATGGTATCATTTCCCACTAAATTTGTTTTTGACGTCACGGCAATACTTGCTGGGCTGGCAACACTTGTCACCAAATCTAGTTGTCAAAGTATAACAAGTAACACGACTCTTTTTTTAAATTTTATTCTCTCACATGTACATGTCCTGTGTGAATTCAACACACTTGAGAGAAACAAAAACAAAAGAAATGTCACGAACTTTTTCGTCAACTATTTCGGAAAATTGGGATTGTTCCACATTTTTATCACAAAACATCTAATTATTTTAATTTTTTATAAAAATTTTTCACATTTTAACAAATAAAATTAGTTCTTATAAGCACAAATAAAAAAAATAAAAAATATAATTTTTGACGTAAAATTTTTTTATGGTAGATTTTAAATTAGTTTATCAGAGTTGCTAATTTTAGTATTAATGTATTGAAAAAAGGGATAAAATATAAAAATTGACAAAGTTTACATAAACCTTTTAAATGCTTAAATTACATTGTTCAAAACATAATTTCGAAAACAAACCTATGGTTATTGAAATGTGTAACTCTTATTTCACAAAAACACACAGACGGACATCCACTTCGCTTATCATAAGGACCCAGAACATATATACTTTATAGTGCCTAAGATCAATATTGTAGAAATTACAAACGGAATGACAAACTTAAATGCATACATATGCATTAGAGTGGGTCAATTTGTTCGGGCCCAAAAAAGTGACAAATCGTATAGCAAAATCGTCATCTACTCATAATTCTAAGAACTTTTCCTAAAGAAACCATGGTTCTAAAATCAAAATCGAGCTTCCGGTTTTTGACTTGAAAGTTTGGTGCTCAGAAAATCTGGAAAAAATAATACTTTTTTGGATATATTTATTGCAATTGGTGAATAGTTGTCCTGTATCGCTGAAAGAGGGCTTGTTTAAAAGAAAATTCTCTCAACTTTCTATATCTGTGCTCATTTTTAAAAAATTCTGTACATAAATAATTGGTTAGGAGACTTTTGTCAAAATAATCATAGTCAAGCTGATAAGAAGCCTAAAACTGTTATAATTTTAGTACACAAAAGTTAAATAAAATAATCTAACTAAATTTTAATCCAAAGTTGAATAAAATAAAACAATTCTGAGGCATTTTGACAAAACATCTTAAGTGGAGATAAGAGACCAAAAAAAATTTAAAAAAACTCGGTGAAAAAAGCATTTGTTTCAATTAATAATATAAGCAGAATTAAAGAAAAATTTTGTTTATAATACAAAATTTTAAAAACGTAAGCAAAAAGGTTTTTTGAATGAAAATTCGTACGATTAACATCATTTTTTTCAACTTTTTAATTTTGACTTAAGATGTTTTGTCAAAATGCAATAGAATTCATTAATCAAAACTTCATTAAACGAAAATTTCTTTAAATAAAATTTAAGCAAAAACCGAAAATAAAAAAATTAAAAAAAAAAAACATTTTTTATTTTTATTCTATTTTTTTATTAAAACGCAATTTTTTTTTGAAAATTCACAACAAAATAAAAAATTTATAAAAAAAATACGGGCCAAGCCGGGGGTAAATAAATAAAGTTTCGGCCTATAGCTGCAATTTACATACAATATCTTTTTTGCTATCCATTCTTGGTATTCTGTTGCGGCTTTTAATAGTAACTGCCAAAATATCATCGCGGTTACATTCTATGGCACGTGGGAAACATTGGTAAGCAATTGTACAAATCGCTCAGTTCCCTGAATATGTTCCGGTTACCCAAGATCAGTAAACGGTAGATGCTAAATGGCGGCTCAGACAAAATGCTATCGTCCATTTCTAATTTGGAAATTTGTATTAGTTATAAAAACATAAATTTCTGAAATACAATTGGACACTTTCAGAAATTACAATTGGAAATTTTTGAAGTTAAATTGGAAATTTCTGAAATATAGTTAGAAAATTCTGAAACACAATTCGAAATGGTGTAGTAAGAAACTAACTATATTTCAGAAATTTTAAAACGGTACATGAATTTTTGTAGAACGGAACAACAAAATTACAAAATATTTATTATTTTGTTTTGCTTTCAATATAATTCTCTGTCGTTGCGTTGCGATTTACATAATAAGGGCCATAATTTAAAAACAGAATATTAATAGGTAATGAGAAACTGAAAAGTTTGTAATTCTATCGTTGTATCACACAATTTACCGTTACCGTTAAAATTCTCACGTTTATTCCATTTTAGAAATGTATGGTAAACAAAAATAATTTTTTTTTAATAAAAATTTTCACTTTTTCGTCGCGTTTTCAAGTATAGCCAACAATATTTAAAAATGTACAAAAACTCGTATTAAGAATGTAATGGTTTAAGTTCCGATTTGGCCAGTATTTTTTCTTTTAAAGACATGTTTATTGAAGTTGTTACCCAAAAAAAAAAAAAAAAAAATGGAGCTTCGAACAAAGCAGGTTTGTCAGGGAGATACATAAAAGTTTAGCTTACCATTGCGCTTACGGAAGACATGCATTTTATGCGGCGTGTGCCCACTTTGAAGCAATACATTTTTGACACATAAATTCTCCCTTACAAACCGTTGCACTTGAAATGTTATTTTTCTTTAAAGTTTTTGAGAGTTTTTTCACTTACTTTACTGTATTTCTGTATGTCTTATTCCGTAGCGCATAACTTTGCGCTTATTTTTTTAAATGTACCATTAGTGCTTCGCAAAATGAGAAAAATTTTTATTGGGTAATTAAATTTTTTTTTTTTTTCATTTAGTTTCTTTTTTAAAAAGGTAGTGAATTTTTAAAATAGAAAATTGGGTTTTAATAAAAAATAAAATAAATTTTTTTTATTTTACCAGCTTGACTATGAAAATTTTGACAAAATTCTCCTAACCAATTATTTATGTACCTAATTTTCTAAAAATGAGCACAGATATAGAAAGCTGAGAGAATTTTCTTTTAAACAAGCCCTTTTTCAGAGATACAGGCCAACTATTCACCAATTGCAATAAATATATCCAAAAAAGTATGATTTTTTCCAGATTTTCTGAGCACCAAACTTTCAAGTCAAAAACCGGAAGCTCGGTTTTTAATTTTAGAACCATGGTTTCTTTAGGAAAAGTTCTTAGAATTATGTGTAGATTACGATTTTGCTATACGCTTGGTGGGCAAAAAAATTGACCCACTCTAGTATATAAATATATTAGACTGGTCGCATCTTGTATGGGATTTTTGTTTTTTTAAATTTAATTGTTTGCGCTGCTTAAAATATGAGGTTTGGTGTAAGAAATCATGCAGGGGTGTGCTGGAAATCGCAAACGCAAAACGCAAGAATTTTAAAAGTAGTTTTTTAGTAAGATTTCTGTAATAAAATAATTTTATGACAAATATTATACAAACATTTCTCTATTAAACAGAATTTTATAACAAAAATTATAAAAATTTGACTAAAAGTGTATTTTAAACAGCCTCCAAATTCTTGCGTTTTGCGTTTGCGAATTCCAGCACACCCCCCATGATCTAATTTTTCAGGTCAATCCGACGGGGCCTAGCCGTGCCGGGTGGGGCCCAAAGTTCCCCATATTATAAAAAAAACATCTTTTCTATCAGATCTTTATAGTTATACTAGTTGAAAAGCCGAAAATCAAAAATATGGCTTCGTTACGATCTTCCGCAGAGTAAGTACTTCAAGTGTGCCAAATTTCAGCTTCCGAATTCATCACATGGCTTCAGAAAGTTGCGGAAAGAACAGGACATACATGCAAACATCCTGAAATACTAAGAAATTATATATTGTATAAATAGATTAACATATGTTCGCGCAACTCAAAAACGCTTTAGCTTATTGAAAAACTAAAAAAAACCGAAATTACGCAATAAAATTTACTTTAAGAAAGGTAAAACGTTTTTCTTATATGCGCAGTCGTTTTAGAAACATAATTTTTTTTCTGGAAAAAAAATAATTTTTTTATTAAAATTTCGGAATTTTTGTTTTTCTCCTTTTGCTCATTACTGGTTTGACCTACAGACCATTTAAAAAAAAAAAATGAGTTAGGTATGAGGAATATAGTTTTTTAGTACCCTCTTTCTAAATCAAAAACCTGTTTCGCGAAAATTTTTATGGTTTCTGATATATAAAGCATTTATTTTGCTGCATATCAAGCGTTTCAAAATTTTTTAAGTACTGTTTTGGTCTACAAGCCATTGTTTGGCGATTGCAGCAAATTCTTCATACAAAAACGTACAAAATAAATTTTACTGTTGCTTTGCTGCATTGCCGTAAGAAAAAAAAAGTAGTTAAAGCAAAAGCAAAGTAAAATGACAACAAGAAAATAAATTCGTGAAAAATAGTTTTATAATGGACCCAACCAAGTGTACGGTTTGCTATTATTTGTGTTTTTAGCCTACCTTTTTGACGGAAGCTCATAGTGGTCGGAGTGGTAACAATATTGCTAGTGCTTAAATTAAAATTTTAAATGAATTAATAAAAGATTGTCCACTTATTAAAACTTTTACATTATGGAGCGATTCTTGCGTACCTCAAAATAAAAATCAAATTAACGCAACCGCAATCAAAATGTTCTTTAAACAAAATAATATTGATGCCGTAATACAAAAGTCTTCAGAACCAGAACATTCTTTAATTCAAGAAGTGGACTGTGTCCATGGTGTTATTGACCGGTACTTAAAGAATATTGAAATTCATAGTCCTCTTCATTTACTAAATTTGCTTAAAACAATGCCAAATAATAAAACAAAACTTAAAGTTATGGAAATGCTTCTGGAAAATTTTCGGACATACTCGTTGGAAGCAAATAAAATGGACTTTCGAAAAGTCCCTTTTGCTAAAATTAAAGTACTTCTATACAGTTAAAATAATGATTTATGTATATATTATAAAACTTCTACCAGAGAGGAAAAATATAAAAATGCAATTTTGGTTAAGTCTGCATTAAAAAAATTGTTTGAAAACTCCTGAGAATTTGTTGACGAATGTTTTGAAAATATCGAAACCATCATTTATTTCCAGCGGTAAAAATAGAGACATAAAAGACTTGCTTATATTTCTTCCACGTATTGATAAAGCTTATTATAAAAATTTACTCAATATTAAGTTTTAAATTTTCTTTTTACTTTTGCATTATTTAAGTTAAGCTAAGTTGTTTGTGGCTTTTTATGTAACTTTTCATAACAGTAGAACAGTTTTTTCTGTTTTTGTAAGGTAAAATTAAATAAAAAAACTATAAAAAAAAATTCATCTCAACAACAAGTTACTCAATACACAGCAATAAGTATACGTATGCAGCACAAAAAGCCACTTTTTTAATTTTTTTTTTAGAAAAGTGGCGTATGCGGTACAAAGCAATATTTTTCATTTAAAAAAAAAATACTATTTAATTCTAACTTTATTCATGAAAGTGCGCAAAAATTTGCATTTTTCTTCAAAACATATACCGGAAGCAGTGGTAAAAATATAAAAAAATTCTATCGGGTACAATTTGAGAAATCTTCCATGTAAATCTTCTTTGTCGTTTTTCTCCACTCCGACTTTTTGGCATATGCGCCAAACCAATTCTGAGCTGACGATATGTATATATATATATATATATATATATATATATGTATATATCATATCATATCATTTCCCATAAACTTCACAGACTTCTTCCTGTACCGAATCTTCTACGCATTAAACCTCTCGTTAGCACTTTATTAAATCGACTTTCTGACAGCCCTGAATCTAGGCCAAAACATATCTATATATTAGTTATATCTATATAAAAGTTTTTACTATTTTTTACTAAACTTTACGTCATTTTACGAAATTGCGTTCGAGTACACAAAATGCAGCAAATGAGAACATAAATTGAGAGCGAAAAGTGACAGTTCTTGTCTGAGTATTTACAAATTTTTACTGCAGAAATTTTTACAGTAAAATTTAGTTAATCAAAAAACATATGTTTCAAAAGGTAAACAAACAAAAGTAACAAATAAAAAGCATACAAATTGTGAAAAAATTGTTAAATAAAAGAAAAGTTGAAATAAAAATTAAACCAAAACAAAAAGTGAATTAATATTAATTAATGAAACTTGTTTGTGTAGCATTTATTTGGCTAAATACAAACTTTTGAAATTTTTTTGTTATATTAATTTTTTAGAGTTGTAAAAGTGTGAAGTATTTGGGTACTTAAGTAATCAATAGCAAAAAAATTATTCATGTTCTTTTAAATAATTTAACCCGCTACAAATTAGTAAAATCAAATAAAATGAAAAACAAACAAATATGAAAGATTACATAAAATAGTTTGTTTGTATTTTCCAAAAAATGTTCGCGTTATAAAAAGTATTTAATATAGTACCGATAAGAAAACGAGTTAAGTAGTCAAAAGTGTTAATATTTTTCAACACTTCAATTATTTGCCATCATCTGTTGCCTTTATTTTACGAATTTTTACAAATTTTGCGTTCGCGTACTTTTTGGACAACAGCATTTTGTGAGAGAAAATTTTTTAGTTTACTCATTTACTGCATTTTACTGTAAAAGTACTCAAACGCACCTATTAAAACTGGTGTAAAAAATGTATAGTTATTCATTAAATGAGAACGGCTGGGCCGATTTCTGTAAAATTTTTTTGCCAGTTGTTCGTATTTTCGAGGAGAAGGTTTTTACGGAAGAACATTTTGGAATTCCCTCCGGAAAAGTCGGAAAATTGAAAAAATCGAAAATCGATTTTTGTATGAAATTTTGTGTAAAATTATTCCTTAACGCTGGGTCTCCACGTAGCAATTTTTATTGCTAAGTACAAGCAATAACGTCGGCAGAACAATGACAGAACAATGGAGCAATAATTGCTGATTATATTGCTGGAGAACACTTGTTATTGCTTTGCCATAAATTTGCAATTTTCACCTCGAGTAGTGGTATAAAGTTTTGTGGCTGTCTTTATAACAAATGTTTTATGTTGTGTTTTGAAGTGATTGTTAAATTTTCATTTTTAAATTAATTAATTAAATTAATAAAATAATTATTTGTAATTGTCGTAGCTGTGTTTTGTATTGCTTTTTTGTTTATTTGCGTATGAAAAAAAAAACCTAAAACTTGTATTGTTCTATTGAAAAAATAAAAATATTTTTTTGATATTGACGTTTATTTAAAAATATAATATATAAACACTTTTTCTTTATTTTGTTGAAGTATTTTATAACCAACGGTACAGAGAAATGAAATGTCAGATAAATTACAACTGATTTGACAGCAGATTGCTAAGCAATAATTGCTCAAGCAATAAGAAGAGCAATCATTGCGCAATGGATTGCCACTCATAGCAATATGCGGTCTATACGTCGCAAATTTTATGGAGCAATCAAATTTGACGTTTGCCAATAATGGCTTTCCAAATCAAACAATAGAAAGTTCTAAGTGTAAATAATGGAAAATTGCGGAAAATGCGAAATGCGGATAATTGGAAAATCTTTCCGCAAAAGTCGGAAAATTGGAAAAATCGAAAATTGATTTTTTTGTACGAAATGTTGTGTGAAATTATTCCTTAATGGTTTTCCAAACGAAAAAATAGAAAGTTCTCAGCCAAAATCCGATAGATGTCGTTATACGTTGACTTAGACTTTGCGCAATCTGACAGGTGGCATTTTGTCATTGTAATTTTCTACAGTTAATGTGCTATTTTTCTTGCTGTAATTTATTTATTTTGATGATAATTGTGGGAATCATTGTGATAAAAAACGTGTTAATATCGATTATACGGATTTTTTTCGGTTCGTTTCGTTATTCGTACCGTAGTGACAACATGATTCATTATTTACGTACGTTTCTTCATTCTCCATTAGTATCTTTTGTTTGTCTTCGTTATTTGAATTGTAAAAAAAAACTGATTAGTGGAGTCGGACTTCGCTCCATTGAAATGTCTTATTTTTGTGTCTTTCCTTTGTGCTCTTCACTCAACTTCTTTGATATCCCTTCATTTTTGTAAACGTCAAAGTTTATTCAGAAAAAGTTAACATTTTGCATACGTGGTTTCGCTACTCAGTTTCCCTTACTTTTCTCCCAACCAGTCAATATAACGAATAACGTTGGGGCGAGGCGAAGTTCGCCGGGTCCGCTAGTTTTTAATAAAATAAGTGATATAAGAGAATTTGTAAAATAATGATTTCTCTTACATATATAGTATTACAACATTTTTCAAAATAACAATCCCGACTATTTTTGTTGATCCTATTTCCTGCAAACGGTTTTGTCTCCAATTTATCGACAGTTTTAAATAAAACCATTTTTTTACCAAAACACTTTATTACAAAATAATATTAAGAACTTAAAATTATTTTGCATCTTCGCTAAGATTTTTAAGCGATTGTTCGAATTCGACAGGTTCAACAGTACGCTTTGAAGCATCGAACGAAGGTGGGCCAATAAGATTTACCACTTCATCATAGTTAAGAGTTTCTTTTTCTAATAGAGCCTCAGCGAGCTAATAAAAATTAAAAAAGTAATTCCTGATTATTCAATTCGGATTACAATAAGTATAATATTGTACCTTTTCAAGCTTGTCGCGATTATCTTTTAAAATTTGCTCCGTCTTTTGGTATGCAGTTGCAATTAGATTTCTTACCTCGTGGTCGATCATTTTATCAAGAGCTTTCGAAAATGGTTTGTCGTAATCGCCCGTTTCTTCAGAATCTCTTACATAAATTGGTCCAAGTTTATCGTTCATACCGAATTTTTTTACCTAATAAAAAATTAAATTCTTTTATGAAGAAATAGTTAGCTTAACGTTTCATTAAAACTTACTTGTGAATATGCTATTTTTGTAACCTTTTCCAGGTCGTTTTGGGCGCCAGTAGTTATGCTATTAAAAATTAAATTTTCTGCGGCACGCCCACCCAAAGCCATGCACATTTTATCGAATAGTTCTTCTTTGGTGTAAAGTTGTTGCTCACTGGGTGTATACTGAGCAAAACCTAAAGCTAAACTTGTTCGAGGAACTATTGTTACTTTTAACAAAACATCACTGTTGGGTAACAACCAACCAACAAGCGCATGACCAGATTCGTGATAAGCAATTACTTTGCGCTCCACGGGTGAAAGTGCGTGAGAACGTTTTTCCGTACCGCCAACCAAACGTTCTACGGCATATTCCAAATTCTCCGTTTTTACTTTTGTCTGACTGTTACGTGCTGCATGAAGTGCAGCCTCATTACACACATTGGCTATATCAGCTCCTGAGAATCCGGGGGTTAATCGAGCTAAACGTTGGGAATATGACTGAGGCTCAGCATCTAGTTGAATTGAGGATAAGTGTTTTTCGAAAATTTGTTTGCGCTCAGTAAGATTTGGCAAATCTATGAGTATGTGACGATCAAACCGTCCGGGACGTAATAAGGCCTACAAAAAGACAAATCCATAATTAATGGGTCCATTCTAGGGATGCCAATCGGGATTGATTTTAGAAAATCCCGGGATTCCGGAATTTCTGGATCCCGGGATTTCCCGGGGTTTTTTTTAAATAAACAACACTTTTTATATATTTATGAATTTTCAAAAGGTCTATATATATAACATATATTTTTAAAAAAGAAAAATAAGAATTATAAAAATAAAAAATACAACTGAAATATAATTTTGAAGTTTTTTTTTTGTATAGAGTATAAAAATTCAATAAAAACGAACATTTTTTACACAAAAGTTGATATATTAAAAATTCCGGGATTAATAAAAATAAATCCCGGGATTCGGGATATGTCAATCCCGAGAAATCCCGGGATTCGGGATTTCCCGTTTGGCATCCCTAGTCCATTCATCACAAAACATTAATGGTGTTATCTTTTCTAAAAAATAATGATGCATTATAGTTGTGTAATATATTTATTAGGATACACGAACCCTTACAAAGTGATTAATTTTTCTAAATTACAATGGAACAAAATAATAGCTACGTTTTACACTCAACACTAATGTGTATTTAGCGTGTTAAATATTGAATGCAAAGATTGTACTAAAAGCGATATTCACCACGCTCGGAGCAATTTTCAACATTAAATTTTCTTACAATTCCAATAAACGTTAATTAATGTCAGCTGTTGTTAAAAATTTTGCGACAAAAAAATATAATAAAAGTAAAACAAACGAAAAAAAAAAGTTTTTATATCCATCACAATATAACTAAAAATCGCAATATAACGCAAATTGTCCGCAAACACAAGAAAAAAAATACTTGCTTACATAAAACAGTACTTAACGTAGATGCAAAAAAGGGTATTATCTCACACTCAGTTATAACAGCGGGTAAGAAATGGAACAAATTTGCCATTTATTGCTGCAACATGTTTAGAAAGGAAAACGACAACTTCTCACATTTTTGCATATATTTTTAGAATGGAACAAAAACCCGCACCAATGGTGCATATATGGAACATTATTGTCAGAAAAGAAAACACCATAAGTGTTGGTGAAATATTTTGCTATTAGTAGAAACTTAAAATTAAGTGGACTTGCATTTTAGAAAGAGTTACAAATTTGTATACTACTTTAAACAAATATGTTTTATATAAAAAACTTAAAAGCTTTCAATGCTTCATTGATTTTAAAAACAAATATTTAGATTAAATTTGTACTTCTTATATAAATATGTATAATTTTTTTAATGTATTAAAGAAGTCAACTGAAAAACACTAACATTATGAAACATGATATCATGGTCGGGATTGTAAGAAAAGATAAACTCACTGTTTATTGTTGTTGTTTTTGTTTAAGCTTTGATATTGTCACAAGTAAAACTTGGGCTTTTAATTATTATTAACAGTTATTTATTAGTATTATACTTAACAGTTTTATTTGTATAATATCTTTAGTTTTTCTAAAATCTTTGGATGAAGTTTCCTGACGATCTGGCCAGTGCTTGGCCTTCATAGCGGCTGCAACACATTTGGTAGTGGTTCAAAGACAAACAAACGGAGAATTCCTCCATCTTCGTCTGTCAGTGGATGGGTGTTCCTACCAGAAGCTTGTAAAAATGGGAGGAAAAGTCAGCTACTGCTTTGGGCAAGTGAGCCTATACCTAAAGAACATTGGTTCGAAGGATGGTGGCGAAAAAAAGGCGAGAAGCCGGCTGAGGATACGGCGGAGAAGGCTGAAGAATTGCCTCAGATTATAGGGAGTGAAATTTTTTTTTTTTACTTTTTTTTATTCCGCAAAAATGTTTGCAGAAGTAACAGAAATTATGTGCTATTGCCTTCAAACAAAAAAATTTTATGATATAGGGAATATTGATCGTGATCGAACAGAATACAGGTAGTACATATAAAAAATTTTATTATTGTAACACAATCAGAAAAACGTATAGCTGCCCTGATTCATCCTTATCCGTTACATTACGTTCACACTAGCGTATTTTATAGTAGACTAAAGAGCTTTTTGGTCTTTTTATTTTATCTGTTTTTATGACTCTAATAATATTCTATGACCCTATTACTATGCAATGCGTTGTTAAATTTGTGTCAGGTATTTTATAGCATATAAATAAAAAGATTTTAAGTTTTTTAATCCTTTTTATTCTACCTGTATTTGGTATGAATAAAGGTATGAAAAGGTGACATTCGGATGCAAACTCAGTGGATATAATATATCTGAGCAAAAACAACGTTTTTCATAAAAACATGGAAAGCTTCAGCTATAAAGAATTGGCCGGGGAATATTTAAGAAACAAAAACAAACGAAAAAAAGGAAACTTAAATTCCCATAGCACTGAAATACAATAGGACTTATCTGTTTTCATCAAAAATGTATGGTATAAACACAACTAGGACGAACGACGAACTTTGTATAATACGACGAATTCGTCGGCGAGAATTCGTTGCGTTAATTCGTCAAATGAAACACAATCAGGTATGTGATGGAAATCGATTTTAAAAACGAAACGATTTGAAACCGAAAATATCGTTTTCAGTATCTTTTAAAATGGATTTTAAAAACATATTCCTTTTATTTTCAGTCTTTATTCTTTTAAATGTTATATTATATACGTTAAATTAAGTGTTTAAAATTCCTCGAAATTCATCACACCTTTTAAAAACGTTCGTTTTTAAATCGATCGATTTTCATCACAAGTGCGTGAACCTAAATTTTTTTTAATTTATAAAAAAAAAAAACTATTAATCTGGTGTGTTCTAGAATCCGAATTCACTCGAAATGGATTACTTCAGCATTTTTGGTGTTCTGCATTTTGATTTTGCGATCTCAAATTTGTTTTTGGGTTTGTTTCAAATTTTGCAATTTTTCGCGAATTTCACCCATGTTCGCGATTTGATCTTGTATTTTTGCAATTTTTACCAAATTTTCGCGAATTTTCGCCATTTTTGCAAATTTTTTTTTGCCATTTTTCGACATTTTGTTTTTTCAACCCATTTAGCGATTTTAAATAAAGTTTAGTGTTTATTTAAAAGTTTGCAATTTTCGCGAATTTTAGCCAAGTTCGCAATACAAGCGATTTGTCCGTGTGATTCTTTACAGCTTTCACGATTTATAATAAATAGTAGATTTTGCTATCATGCCGCAGCTAGAAAATTTTTGCGAATTTCCGCTAATTTTGCAATTTTTACCGAAATTTTGGCATTCCTTATAGTTTTAGATACTTTTATTTTTATGCCATTTTTGCAAATTTTTTTTTTTTTTTTTTTGTTATTTTCCGCCATTTTGTTTTTTTTTCACTCATTTAGCGATTTCTAATAAATTTTAGTAAGGGTATTAATTTCAAAATTTTTTTGGTTGGAAAAATGGAAAAAAGGAAAATTACACCTTATTGACGTGAACTGTATTTTTTTAGTTAAAGGTACAAAACTGTCAAAAACAAAAATCTGTCATATAATTCTTGGAAGTAATTGATATTTTTCAAGATGCCAAATAAAAGAGTTAAAATTGAATTAATTGATTGTTTAATTGGCACGTCATTTTTAAGTTCTTTTTTTTTTTGTATAGAATTCATTTTTAATTAAGTTTTGAAAAAAGACGTTTTAAAAAAGTAAAATTTGATTTTAAAAAAATGGAGTTTAAAGAATCATAGTTGATTATCTTAAAAAGAGATGTAAATTTTAGTGCTTTTTGTGAAAAATAACAACATTTTTATTATGGTGGCAACCACACTCAATTGGACGTTTGTGAATTGCCAACTCTTTAAAAATTGTAAAATTGTAATTTTCCAATCTGATTTTTTTACACTTGGTTAAAGCTTGTTTAAATTCCTTGTGTTTGTTGTAACAAAAATTATATTTTTCCACTTTTCCATTTTTCCAACAAATAAAAAAACTGAAATGAATACCCTTAGTGTTTGTTTAAAAGTTTGCAATTTTTTTGCGAATTTTAGACAAGTTCGCAATAGAAGCGAATTGTCCCTGTTTACTGATTTCACGATTTTTAATAAATATTGGACTTTGCTATCATGCTGCGCACGGCAGAGGTACAACTACAATCTCTACTTGATTACACAGCCGAACACTTGCTACAATCAATTAAAGGAAAGGAGTTAAAGAAATATGGAAACACAAAGTTAATTCTTTTTTGTAAATGGGGATGTGATGGTTCTTCCGGACAAAAACAATACAAACAAGTAGTATGTGAAAATATTCCGGACTCAGATATGTTCATGGAATCATTTGTACCATTGCGATTAAAAAAGATTTTGGAAAAATCAGAGCCTTCGACTAGTACGCCGCAAACAAAGGATATTTGGAAAAATTAGACACCATCTTCTACGAAATACTACATGCCTATTAAATTTGAATTCTGTGCAGAAACTCATGAAGCCATTAACAAAGAAGTTAGTGATATCAAGGCCCAAATTGCAATACTGCAGCCATTAAAATTAGATTTAGAGGGGCAGCAAATTGAAGTAAGCTACCAATTAGTGCAATCAATGATAGATGGAAAAGTAGGGCGGGCTTTGACTTACACGAAGGCTGCGTCCAGCTGCATCATATGCCATGCAACATCAAGCCAATTAAACCAAGTCCCGACAAAATCATGAGATAATAGTGATGCATATGAATTTGGATTATCACCACTCCATGCAAGAATACGACTTTTGGAACACATACTAAAAATCAGTTATGATTTGGACAAGGAGAAGAAGAAGTTCAAAAAGTTTAAAGTCCGATCATAACATATTGCATATCGTTATTCATGTCTTGTCTATGGCTTCATTTTTGCCTTTGGTGATATTTTAGTCCGACATCAAATTCTGGGCGCCACTTATGCCATCTCGGAACGTACCACCCTAATGTCCAATTTTTTTCAAGTGGCAAGAAAGCCCTTTTATGCCACGCCCCAAAATTAGGCCCACTTTTCTTTTCTTATATATATTACATTGAACTTTTGTTTTTTATAAATAGCGCCGACGTTTTAAGTCCAATTTTATAGTATCGCATAATTTAATTTTTAATTAAATTAATTTAATTTTGTGTTTGGTGACTTTTTAATCCGACATCAAATTCTGGGCGCCACTTATACCATCTCGGATCCTTCTCCTCTAAATTCCAATATCTGGCAAGTAGCAAGAAAGCCCTTCTAATACTTTGTATGTCTAGGTTATAATTTGCTCACTTTTATGCCACGCCCTAAAAGTACGTCCCATTTTTCTTTTGCACATAAATATCATATTAAACCAGGCAGGTCAACATGCAAAAACAAGAAAATTTGGAGATTTTGCTAAGGAAAAATATACTCAACCAAGTACCCATGGAGAAATATGTCTGCTACAGTTCACAAAATCCTTTATAATGGAGAAGATGTCATTAAATATCAGTTGGTGCCACTTGGAGATTTATCAGAGGAAGCTCAGGAAAAAAGGAATAAGGATTACAGATTTTATAGAGAGCACAATACTAGAAAAATTTCACGAAATTCCACTAATGAAGATCTATTTAATATATTATTGGCAACGTCAGATCCGTTCATCTCCAGTATTCGAAATCAACGAAAAGTGGAACATCGGGATTTAGATGAAGAAGTCAAAAAACTACTAAAGAACAGAAATAACACAGAACAGAATATGGAATATTTGCAATCAATCTTTCAATTAAATTAGCAATAATTATTAGAAAAATAGTAATTAAGTTGATCAAGATTATTTCACACTGTATTCCGAAATCACTAGATATTTCTCGTCCCTTTAGTAACCTTCACAAAGCAGTTGAATCAAGTCCAGAAAACTTTCCTGCAAAATATTTTCTTCTAGCAGATGTCCGAAAGGCAGAGTAACCTAAGTCTCGTAAAGAAACTTCTAGCATAACACAGTTGGACTTCATCCAATTATCAATACCAATCTGAAATTTTATTCTAACAACTGGAACAAAAACAAAAATAGATTCCATAAGAGAGCACAAATAAGAAGATTGGAAATTAAATATGGAGAGTTAAA
Source organism: Pollenia angustigena (assembly GCA_930367215.1). NCBI lineage: Eukaryota > Metazoa > Arthropoda > Insecta > Diptera > Polleniidae > Pollenia > Pollenia angustigena. Next base: position 36,055,655 of record OV884059.1, read on the forward strand.
AAACGGCACTGTATCTAAGTTCATCAAAAAAGAAGCAATACCATTCCAGTCAATTTCATTAAAATTTCTATATTCTATATATTCCTCAGAACGCCTGATAATAACATGGAATGTGGCAAAAATTATGCATGATGAGAGAGACATGGATCAATAGTGGCCTGGTCCGGGGACTACAATCCCAATCAAGTAAGCTGATTTATGATCGGTCAGTGGACAAGCCGCAGCAGCTTATCCTGGGCTGCGATGCCAATGCCCATCACACCATTTGGGGTAGCAGCAACATCAATATAAGAGAGGAGTTATTGCTAGAATATCTGGTAAGTACTTACTAAGACATAGCTTATGTCGGCTGTAATCCGACCTTTATTAATGCGATCAGAGAGGAGGTATTAGACCTCGCACTGGTTAGCAGCGCTTTGCGCGATTCAATTCTTAACTTGATGGTTACGAATGAGGCCTCGTTGTCGGACCATCAACATATAAGGTTTGACATACCGGGAAGTGGGTATTTGCGTAGAGGCACTAACAATCCCAGACGAACGTACTGGAATGAGTTCAGGTTGTAGCATGATTGCATTATTTTAGTAATGATGAACTTATTACTTTAAGTGACTGACATCCAAATATCGTATGTCACACTTAATGCAATCATGCTTAATTTTGAAATGTTAACCCATTTGTTTCCAACGTAGGAAACTATTTAAAATACACACAAACTTGTATTATTATTAGGTTAAGCTAAATTCTCATAAGTAGTATAAGCTAGAATAATTTATAATTTAAGGCAATTAAATAAACAAAGACGAAGGGTGCAAGTCATTTGCACCTTCGAATTTAAAATTATTAAAAGTAATAAAGCACCCAAAGCAAAATTAATAAAATCACTCTGCCAGTCCTTTGGAGCGCTACACTATAAAGCACCCAAAGTGGGAAAACAGGCAAGCACCCAGAGAGAGAGAGAGAAAAACAAACAAAAAAGGGATACTCCATTTAAACCAGTTCCGGGCGGACAGCCAAGTCTCCGCCAGATGTCTGAAGTAGGTCCACAGCCATTGACCTTGGAGCAATACAGAGCAAGGAATAACAGAAAAAAACAAGAAGAACCGAAAATACCAAAAGTGAAAAAACCAAAGCGCAGAGGAGGACTACTTTGCAGACTAAAAAGAGAACGGGGGCTGTTATTGAGAGAAATAAACAGACAACCCCCTCCCAGCTGGAATGATGCCACAAATCTCTGGAGGAGAATAACCGAGTTGGAGCAGCTCATTAAAATGAAACTAAAAACAACTATCTAACCTTAAAATTAATTTAAATGAAGTGCACCTAGAGTGAACTCATAGGTCGATAGGCGTTAACCGCCGTGGACAATTTTTTTTTTTTTTAAACAAAAATATATAATTATAATAATAAATTTATTTATATGTCTCAAGTGATTGCAACTTAGACATAAACAACAAGAAATAAAAATAATATAAACAGGCATGTCACAAATTCCGATCGGAATGGTTTCATTCCGTATTTGCAAATTCGATCGTTTTTGTTTTACGCTCTTCAGATTCCGATCGATTTTGGCTATTCCCACAAACTCAAAAATCTCATTTTTTTAAACTTAAGTATGGCAGCGTTGTGCAAAGCAAAACAAAAAACATATGGTTATTGAAAAAAAGTAAAACAAAAATAAACAAGAACAAAGGTGCTAACATAACATTTTCTCAATAAAGTGGAGAAAATACAAAATTTAATTAAAACATGCCCGGAATTTCAATTGTTGCTGTGTTAAATGACCAGAGACGTCAAGATTTCGTTGAAAAACTACAAAGAAAAACGTTAAGGGATGCATCTGATCCTCTTTCATATTCAAGTGCAGTGTATGTATATAAATACTTCCATATGTAAACATTTTAAAATTATTTTTGTTTTACTAAATGTTCTTCTGTTTAGTTTTATTAGTTATTATCGCCTCAGTAAGGAGGCTTTTGTAATGGTTTTGGATAAAATTAGTCCACACTTAAAAGGGTCAGGAATCCCACCAATCATTCAATTGTCAACCACACTTCGAGTTTTAGGTACGGGGTCATTTCAGGGCGTTATAGGTAAGTACATATTTAAGTATTGTAGATTCTTTAGCTCTATTAACGGTACAAATTTTTTCAGCTAAAGATATTGATATCAGTCTAGGAAGAAGTACGGTATCAACACTGATGTGGAAAGTTATAAACACTCTCGAAAATATAATTTGTCCGCTTTGGATAAAACTTCAAATGACTGAGGAAGAAATTCAAAATTCAAAAGCATAACTTTTTTCAAAAATTTCAAATCCCGGGTGTCATAGGATGCATTGATGGGACGCATGTTAAACTGCTTAAGCCATCTGAAGATGCATCTCTATACTTAAACAGAAAGGGAGCGTTTAGCATTAACACCTTGATTGTAAGATGCATATTAATTTATTTTTTACTTTGCTAAAATATTTACTTTCAGATATGTGATTATAAAATGCAAGTGAGAGCAGTGGATGCTTGCAGGCCAGGATCTTGCCATGATTCTTACATTTGGCATATGAGTAGAGCAAGAAATTTTTACTACAATGATTATTGCACCAGAAATAAAAATTATTGGCTATTAGGCGATTGTGGCTATGGTTTGGAGCCATATTTAATAACCCCATACAAAAATGTAGTCGCTGGAACCACACAGCACAAATTTAATGCTAAACATGCATCGGCCCGTAATATTGTGGAACGTACCATTGGGGTATTAAAAAGCCGATTTAGGTGTTTGCTGGGCACAATGCGATATACACCACTGAAAACTACTCAAATTACTAACGTTTGTTGTGCCCTCCATAACATTTGCAGAACATACAATGTTGATTGTGAGGAAGTTATAACGTCGATTGATGCCGAAGATAATGATGAACAACATGAAGAAGAGCAATCTGAAAGAGAAATGTTCAGAGTTGGGCAACGAATACGGGAAAATATTGCTAGCCAGTTAAATTAAAACATGTTTTTTTTTATTAATTTATTAAATACATTAAATGCAAGAAAGGAGTTGTTTAATTCATATTTAAAAATTTTAAAATTGTGTACTGACTGGGGCTATGGTTTTAAAATTATTGGTGTTCAGATCTACGTCTTTCGATTTCAGACTTTAGAGTTTCTACTTCTAACAGTTTTATTTTAAGTTCGTTCTTTTCTTTTAGAAGTTTTTGCGTTTCCTTATCATGTAGGGCTCTGTCATTAAAATAGGTTTCAAATATATTGCAAAGTTTTTCTATATTTTTATTCTGGCTTCGGAGTTCTTCCCGTTGTTCCTCCATTAACTTTACAATTGAATTTAAATGGTTATTTTCTTCAACCAAAAGCGTGTTTAAATTTGAGGTTTTATTTGCAGAATTACTTGAAGTTGTTGGTGTATTTAGCCGTTTACGCTTCGGGTCTGGCGGTGGTGTTGCACTCAGCTGCCTCTTTGACATGGTGGCATTATTGTCATTTGATTCATTATTATTATTATTTCCAACTGTTTTACGTACACTATTAGAAGTTGAATGCATCGAGTCGAGTTCATCTTCATCGTACAAAACTAAATTTAAATCAGATTCACCAAAGTCTCTAGCGCCAACAATACCTTCAACAGATCTAAAAATCCCGCTCAACCGTGCCACTGATTCCTCTACATCAGATAAAACGTATTTATTATATTCACCACCACCAGTTTTTAGATTTTCTCTTCTATAATGACTTAATTTATTTTTGACATAGACTTTCCAGTCAGCCCAGGTTTTCTTCCAACCGCTGCAATCTTTTGTTGGTGGCCCCGATGAATTTAACTTTTCCGTTAAATTATTCCACAGCGACTCTTTTAACACTTTATCACCTTTTACATAGCCCCTGGCAATGTCTTGGTTATTTTCCATAAATTCTATAAATAATTTTTCCTGTTGAGGATTTCTGTGTTTACCCCTAAAAACAAATAAATTAATGAAACTATGTATAATAATTTCAATAAATATATAGTACTTACATTTTTAATCAAATAATTTCAATGCGCATCTTTTTCTTTTTTTTAACTGAAATATCAACATATGTTTTTATATTTTGCTTTGTTAGTTATTTTCGTTGCCACCGCTTTAATTTGCTTCACAACACGAATTTTTCTTCAAAAAAAATATGTGGTTTGCACAAAAAAAAAATATGGCAATACTCCGATTGAAAAACAGAAAAATATTCTTGTTTTTTGCAACTACTTTCAAAACTTTTAATTTTTTTAAGCAAAATGTTATTAAATACTTTAGACATCACTATAATAATTAAATTAACTATTTAATCTGTCTATAGAAATCAGAATAATATATTTTTTTCAGTTTAAAAACATTAAAAATTACAATTCCACTTTGGAAATGTAAAGTGGTTTCATTCCGAAGAAATTTTTCGTTTTGCGTTTTCTAGAGACTCAAATAACGGAATTAAAACCACTTTCGATCGGAATTGTGTTCTGTGACATGGCTGAATGGTATACAGGCATGTTCTAGAAATCGAAATGAAGTGGAATTGAAATCGAATGAAATTTTGAACTCAATTATTTGCAAAATGACTATAGTTTTTCCTGTTTTTAACAGTGGTTCTTTTAAAGATTATTGGTACTCAAAGTATGAAGTATATAAAAGGAAATATTTTTATGAACTTTCTTTACAGGCTCGTTTTCAAAATTTGTGTGATTTTAAATCCACTTCATTTCGATTTGTAGAACATGCCCGATAATCTTAAATATATTCATAATTGTAAATTGGCCCTTTGATATAAATTAAAATAATGACTTCATCAGTAGAATGGTAGTCAGAATACTGGAAACAGATAGGAATGATAGGAGAACCTACAGAAGAAGATTTAGCTACAGCACCACTAGAATAGAATAGGAAACAATACGCTCAATAAGATAGAAAAGAACAAAAATAGTCAGAAGAGTACGATATAGAAAATATAGGAACCCTTAAAATTATAAAAATTTGCGAAAAAAAAAACATTTTAAAATGGGGAAACCAAACTCTAAGATAGAAAAACCGAACGCAAATGTAGCGAATAACGTAGAAATTATAGATCATACCACACAAATTGATTCGTTGTGGACACTTTTCCTTATAGCTATAATTATTAGTACAGTAGACTTACTTTTAAAATTTTACCTACTTCATAAGAAATCCCTTAAGAGAAAATATGTAAGTCGAGCAAATGACTTAGTGAAGTATAGAAAAGAAAAAAAAATCAGAGAAAATATAAATATATATGTAATAATAACCAAAATAGAGGATTTAAATGAAATGGAACCAAATTGTAAACAAAGCCAGATTAATTAAGGAAGAATTCGAACGTACATACAAATGCCTAAATGTTGATAGACCTATCAGAGAAGAAACAATAAGACTTCATTTTAATAACCTTTTTAAAAATCTCGAGAAAATACGAGTTTTATTTAACGTTTATTATAACAGACTTACATTATCACATCAAGCTGCAGCAGATGCATTTTTTTTAGATTTAAAAAATAAAATTATAAAAATAGCAGCAAAAAAAGGCTATAACAATAGAATTACCTAATTCAATACACGAAAGTGAACCTTACAACTTCACTATACCATCGACAACAGACAAAATGAGCCAAACAATCGTTGAATTTCTCAATACAGCTTCCAAGATGATTACACCCTTTGATGGGAAGCCTGAAATCTGACATCCTTTATCGATTCATTAAATTTAGTTGATACAATAAAGGGTCAACATGAGCTAGCTGCAGTATCCTTAATAAAAACCAAATTAAAAGGAACGGCTAGAAATTTAATAACTAATGAATCAAATGCAATAATGCAATAATGAAATACTAATTCCAAATCAAGAACTTAACCAGGTGTTTTCATTGCAAACACATTGGTAAAATCTAATAAAGCATTTATTCGTATTCTAAATACAAATAACTCTATAACAACAGTTAATAAAAGTAACATAAAAACAGAAAACCTTTTCGAATATGATATAATAGAAAGAAATCCAACTAAAAATCTACACAGAAAATCAGAAATATTAAAAATTTTGCAGGAAAATTTTCCCGAACAATTTAAAAATACATTAACTGAGCTTTGTGCCTCATACAACGATATTTTCGCTTTAGAATCAGAAACAATCACAACTAACAATTTTTATGAACAAAAATTGAGAGTAAATGATTTACAACCGGTGTACATCAAGAACTACCGTATACCACATGCACACAAAGAGGAAATATATAGGCAGGTTAAAAACCTAATAGACGATAAAATAGTTGAACCACTAAATTCTGAGTACAACAGCCCAATTCTGTTGGTACCAAAAAAGTCACTTCCAAATTCAGAGACAAAAAGATGGAGACTAGTAGTAGATTATAGACAGCTAAATAAGAAATTAATGGCAGACAAATTTCCATTACCGAGAATAGATGACATTCTAGACCAACTCGCCAGAGCAAAGTATTTTTCATGTCTGGATCTGATGTCTGGATTTCACCAAATTGGATTGGAGATAAACTCTAGAGATCTGACTTCATTTTCAACAACAAATGGATCTTATAGGTTTACTAGATTGCCCTATGGTTTAAAAATAGCACCTAATTATTTTCAAAGAATGATGACACTCGCTTTAAGTGGTTTGTGACCAGACCAGGCATTCCTTTATATGGATGACTTGGTTGTGTTAGGTTGCTCAGAAAAGCACATGCTTTCGAATTTAAAAAATGTTTTTGAATTATGCAGGAAGCACAATCTTAAATTACACCCAGAAAAATGCTCATTCTTTATGAAGGAAGTAACCTACCTTGGACATAAGTGTACTAACAAAGGAATACTACCAGATGATAGTAAATATTCGATAATTGAAAATTATCCAGCACCAAAAGATGCTGATAGTGCTCAAAGATTTATAGCTTTTTGTAATTATTATCGAAGGTTTATTCCAAACTTCTCAGAACACTCTAGGTATATAACAAGATTGTCCAAGAAAGGTGTACCCTTTGAATGGAGTAATGACTGTGATATCGTGTTAAAACATTTAAAGAAAGCATTAATGAGCCCAACACTACTACAATACCTAGACATCGAAATGGAATTTTGTATAATAACAGATGTAAGCAAATATGCCTGCGACGCAGTTCTAACACAAGAACATGAAGGAAAATATTTACCAGTTGCATAAAGATAAAGGGGAAAAGATAATTACGTTGCCGACGCGCTATCGCGTATAACTATAAATGATTTCAAAGACATGAATCAAAAAGTTTCTTCAGTATTAGGGGTCACGACTAATACTAATAAAGATAAGCCCAGTATATATGTACCTTTAACAAACTTTGACGTCAGAAAACACTATAAACTAAAGATTTCCCCCGGGAGATGTTATATCAAACAAGTAAAATACAAATATATACAAATTAAAGATTTGTTTACTAACGAGAACTTTGACTTAGGACAATTTTTCTCTAGGCTCGAAAATGTGGCCGGTAAACATAATGTTTATAAATTACAAGTGGCACCTAGTTTATTAAGGGCGCAAGTCATTTGCACCTTCGAATTTAAAATTATTAAAAGTAATGGTTTTAATCTACAAGGTCACTTGTAAACCGAAAGGCTGGGCTCCTAATGACAGATATCGGTACTGTGGATGAGATTGAGCTAGCAGCCAACCATGTTAAAGACACATTGCTCTCCTTCTTTCGAGGGAGCACGACATTGCGATCCTTCAGCTCCAGCCGTATGACTCTATGGTGGAATGAGACGCTCGAGCAGAAGCAGCGGCATGTCAGGAGGTTATTCAACAGGGCAAAACGGACCAAAAACTGGCAGGAGTACAAAGCTGCTCTAACGGAATATAACAGATCCTTACGCAAATCCAAACGGGATTCATGGAGGAATTTTGCGGTCCGTCGCAAACCTCCCTGACGCGGCAAGGCTTCACAGGGTAATGGCCAAACGACACTCAAATGGAGTGGACCGGGTGGAGAGAACAGATGGTTCCTTCACGACGAATCGCAGGGAAACTTTGGAAATCTTGCTACAGGACCACTTTCCGGGCTTGACTATTGTGACTCGTACTGGGCTCATGAACGTCGAGGCGGCAGTCCCGGGAACTCATCGGGCTACTGGGTTGACCGGTAGGATTTTTGATGAGGATAGGGTACGGTGGGCAGTTGGCTCGTTCGGCCCATTTAAGTCACCAGGGGGTGACGGAATCTTTCCCGTATTGTTACAAGGAAGTCTTGATATTATAATAAGGCCGCTGATTGGTCTTTTTAAGGCATGCTTCACCTGGGGATATATTCCGACCGCTTGGTGTACGTTCAGGGTTGTATTTATTCCCTAAGCTGGCAACAGGCTGGAGAAGCCGAAATCATGCAGACCTATCAGCCTTACTTCATTTCTGCACATCAGGGAAAAACTGCAGGCTTCCAAACCGTTGCACCGAATACAGTTTGCCTACCAGAAGGGTAAGTCGATTGAGGTGGCATTGCACCATTTGGTTGCGCAAATAGAAAGGGCACAACATAATCACCCCTATCGTGAATAAAAATTCCTTGGGAGTTTTTTCCCTTTTCCCATTTTTACAATTGAATTAACATAGGAAATATGGAAAAATAGAAAAAACTCCCAAGGGATTTTTATTCACGATAGGGTTGAATAAGGAAATTGCATTGTGTGAATTTCTTGACGTGAAGGGTGCCTTTGATAACACGAGCTACAATTCTATTACGGATGCTCTAACACGGAAACGGATAGATGAGCTCACAGTCAACTGGATTGAAGGGAAGGAAAATAATCGCCTCCTGGAACGACGCTAGTGTCAGTATCAGTGCTGTTAAGGGTTGTCCACAGGTAGGTGCTATCCCCTCTATTATGGTGCCTAGTAATTGATGATCTGCTGGTCAGGCTCGAGAGATAAGACCTTCGGGCCATTGGCTATGCAGACGGCCTGGCCATAGTGGTGACCAGGAAGTTCGAGAGCACGATCACTGAGGTGATGCAGGGTGCTCTCGACAGGGTTCTCGGGTGGTGTAATGAAAGGGAGCTGAACATCAACCCAAACAAGGCGGTCGTGATACCGTTCACGAGAAGGTATATATACTTTATATACTTTATACTTTACGATGGTCAGACCGATAATCACCTACGGATCTCTGGTATGGTGGTCTAAGATTCAACAGGTGACTGCAATAGAAAAGTGCAACAGGCTGCAGCGGATGGTGTGTCTGACCCTGACGGGGGTATTGCGCAAGTGTCCCACGGCAGCACTTGAGGTTATAGTGGGTATACTACCACTACACATCCATATAAAGAGGACTGCTATGTCTAGTCTCCTAAGGATCAAGCTGACATCAGGACTTGCAGAGGTCCTTGGGCATGCCGGCTTGATGAAAATGGCTCCGGGCCTATCTGTCTGTGCAAGGGCGGACATAATGACCACGGAGCTAGGCTTCAACAGAAGGTTCAGGCCAATCATTCCGGACAGGAGGGCCTGGAATGATGGAAATCCCTGTCAGAGAAACCATGAATTACACTGGTATACCGAGGGGTCTAAATCGGAGCACGGAATAGGTGCAGAGGTTTTTGGACCTAATACATGAATCTCGATGGCGATTGGCGAATCACCTAGTGTGTTTCAGGCCGAGATTTGCGCCATTGATGTGTGTTGCAGCAACATTCTTGACAGAGGAATGGTTGGCGGCAGTATTCTGATTTTTGCTGACAGCCAAGCGGCCATTGGGGCACTCTCTTCCTGGAAAATGTTCTCGAAGTTGGTGTCGGAATGAAGGAGAAGGCTGGGGACAAGAAACAGAGTGACGCTCTGCTGGGTGCCGGGGCACTCAGAGGTCCCGGGTAATAGTAGGGCTGATGAGTGGCCAGGGCTGGTTCTAACGCTCGGATGATGGGTCTCGAACCCTTCTGCGGGTTGAGTTGGGCCGGAGTCCAGTCCCTAATGGGAGATTGGCCTGGCAGAGGATCAGGAATGCAGACTGTGTATAGACGAGGACGAGTCGACGAAGCATATACTGTATGACTGCCTGACGCTCGCATGGGTCAGAAGGAAGCACTTGAGGCATAGCACAATGGGTGCGTCCCTAATCGGTGCTATATCAGCAAAAGACCTGGTAAGGTTCCTTTGGGAAGCGAGGGTCTTTTGGTCAACTTAAGGGGAGTGGGTACAATAGACCTAACCTGGTCGCGTACCCGTCGCTATTGAGGGAAACTTCGCCGCTTTGTCAGGAACAAAAATAGTATTCACAATACATTTTTGTAACAGATTTGGCAAGTTTTGGCTATGCTTGGCAATATATGAAAAATAAATTAAAAAATATAAGTATTCAGCCTTATTACAGTTGTCGTTTTCCTAAACGACTAATGTGCTGTTTTCAGGTGACGGGCATTTTAATTTGTAGAAATGTTTACATATATGTAAATCACTCAGTTTTTTGAGTGCTTTTCATATAAATTTTACTACGCAATCGATTGCTTGTCCACCTGGAAACAACACATACGTCTTTTTTGTAGTAGATTAAAGAACACAGGTTTATTTATTTATTTTATATAAGGCTTATCAGATAGTAAAAAATACTGAAAAGTTTTTACATACAACCGGCAGACCTGAAGTGTTAAAATGTATGAATTACCTTATCTAGAACATCAGCTCGATTTGTACTGGCCAACATTAAGACACCTTCTTTAGATGCCATACCATCCATTTCAACCAAAAGCTGATTTAAAGTCTGTTCAGATTCTCCTGAACTGCCTTGATTAAAGCTTTCAGTACCTGATCGTTGTCGACCTATGGCATCGATTTCATCAATGTAGATAATGCATGGGGCTCTCTTTTTACCTTCTTTAAACAGATCTCGTACACGAGCTGCTCCCAAGCCACCAATCATTTCTATAAACTCTGAACCATTCATACTCAGAAATGGAACTTGAGCCTCTGTAGCAACAGCTTTGGCTAATAGAGTTTTGCCGCAACCTGGTGGCCCTAAAAGCAAAGCTCCTTTAGGAACTTTAGCACCTAGACGTTGATATTTTTCTGAATCTTTTAAGTAGTCAACAAACTCTTTAACCTCTTGCTTGGCTTCCTGTAAGCCTGCAACATCTTTAAAAAGCACACCACGTCCTCCTTCGAAAGGATCAACTAAAGTAAACTTAGCTCGTCCCATTTGACTCTAAAATATAATAAAATAAATTGTATATCTGTATGTTTTATGCTATTCCTAAAATTCTACTTACAAATGTGTCCATACTAAGAGGGCTTTTCATGCCACGCATTCGTGAGGAAACCGCCATAAGTACGCCAAAAAATAGCAAAAGTAATAAAATTCTCGATGTTATTTCACTCTGGCGATCATATGTTACAGGAACACCTTTAATACAAATAATAATGTTTCGATCACTTTGGTGTCTTATTTTCTTTTGTAAAATAACGGTTATATTGTTACGTTACTACCTTTAAATAACTTTTTCGTTTACATATGTCCAGAGTGGCCAGATCCTAAAAAATTTTGGAGCTAAATTGGCCTCAAAAAATGCTAAAAAAATGCTTAAAATTTAATAACGTGCTAAAACATAATGCTACATTTTAATTTTATTTCTGTTTAAGTAATGTTTTTCTTATAAATCGCTTATTTTTGCCATTTCGGCTTATATTTTTATTTCTTTTGAATCAAACACAGTGGCCCATAACTATAGTCATAAACAAAGCATACTTTAAGAGTTCTAAAGTTAATCCTATGTTAATAAACAAGCTCGAGGCCATAATTGATTTTTTTATTTTTTTTTTTAATAATTTTTATTCTTTATTATTTTTCAATATTTCCCCATCCTTTGGATGGCATCTTCAGGAATCTTACAAATATAAATTAAAACAAAAAACATAAATCATTGAAACACCCTGTAACACTAATAATTATTGTACAGAAAAAATAAATATGTATATAACAAACAAAGTTAGAGTGCTATATTCGGCTGTGCCGAATATTTGATACCCTCCACCGACCCTTCGAATGTTTTAGGAGTAATATCTGCATGATGTCTATTTATTATTATAATCTTTGTAAAAACAGACATCTGCATTAAAATTTGTTGCGGTTTAGACCTATATAAAATTATTGATCGACAATCAGAATCAATTTTAAAAAGTTTGAGTAGAATATCAGTTTAAGCTGAACTTAAATGATTTTCAAGAGAACAAATTATATAAAAGCCATGGTAAGCTATGAACCAATCATCCCAAATTCTTTAGAGCGATTTCTGGTATTAAAAAACATAAACTTCAATACAGCGATGCAATTAGTTTAAGCGTTTGCAGTAAATTTCAGAAGGCTGCTAAAATGGAATCTAAGGAAAATTATGGACCGTATATCACAAAATTGCATAACATTTTTTCTGGCCATATGAAGCTAAACTGGAAGAAAGTTTACCGCGTATATAATTATTTTACCAGAGTGGGCTTTATATGAAGCCTATGGTAAAATTTCACAGTGTCATTTCTAGTTCTATAAAACTGTGATGTATCAAATTTTGTTATGATAGCGTTATTTTTTACGTTTTTAGGCGTACTAAGCTGTTTTCCGGGAGTAAGGTTTATATGGGGCCTATGGTAAATTATGAACTGATCTTCACGAAATTTCACAGTCTTATTTCTAGTCCTGTAAAACTTTTATGTTTCAAATTTTGTTATGATACCATTATTTTTTACGGATTTAGGTTTACTAAGCTGTTTTCCGGGAGTAAGGTTTATATGGGGCCTATGGTAAATTATGGACCGATCTTCATGAAATTTCAGTCTTATTTTTAGTTCTAAAAAATTTTGATGTACCAAATTTTGTTATGATAGCATTCTTTTTTACGGATTTAGGCGTACTAAACTGTTTTCCGGAAGTAGGTTTTATATGGGGCCTATGGTAAATTATGGACCGATCTTCAAGAAACTTAATAGTTTTATTTCTAGTCCTATTTAACTGTGACGTGCCAAAATTTGTTATGATAGCATTGTTAGTTAGGGTTTTAGGCTTACTATACTGTTTTCCGGGAGTAGGGCTTATATGGGGCCTAGGGTAAATCATGGATGGATCTTCAAGAAATTTTACAGCGTAATTTTCAGTTAAATAAAACGAACTTTTGTGAAATCTTATATCATTCTGTGTATTTTTCCACCATTTATGTTAGTTTTTGGAACAAAATTATCAATTTTTTTTAGGTGGTGGTTCCACATTTTGATTCATAGCTCAGATCCTATTGAACCGATTTTGCTGGATTTGAATCCCAAACTGCTTAGGATAACTACAAGCAATTTGACACAAAGTGAGCGTGTTTTCAACAGACGGACAAACAGACGCACATGGCTAAATCGACTTAAAATTACTCAAGGACCCAGAATATATATACTTTATAGGGTCTGAGATGAATAATAAAAAAGTTTCACACGGAATGACAAACTGAATATACCCTCTTCACAACTAATTGTGGTGGAGGGTATAAAAAAGGAAAAAACTCACAATGAATGACGGTAACGCTGGTTCACATTTAAAATTGCACTATTGATCCTTTCTCTTCTTATTTATAATATGCCTAAAGCTCTGTGCTACGTTGTCTACGTCACTCTTAAAATTAATTCTCTTATCTTGTCTTATGTTTATTATATGTAGCATTTCCAGTGTAAGTCGCTTATTGTACCTCTCTTCTGTTTGTAATATTTGTATGTCTTCCAGTTTGGGTATGTGATCAGCGTTGCCGTTTTAGTTACTTTTAACCAAAATTGGTTACTTTTATTTCCAATGTGTACTTGTGTACTTTTTTTCCATTTTGGTTACTTTTTTGCAACACAAAAATAACCAATTTTTAGTTTTTTGGGAACAAGAATTACCCGCTCCGCTTTTTTGACCCTTAAAGTGGTGGGTGGTATTTGCGCATTCAAAACCAATACATTTTTCGTCTACTTAAAAATTATTTGTTTAGAAGCTTACAGCCGTATTCATAACAAAAAGTTAGCCACAGTTTGTACACTACGCACAACGTGCTGCTAACTAGAATGCCGATTAAGCTTAGCAGCTTGTTGGCACAGAGTTAATTCATAACGAACTTTTCTCCATCTGCCAACTTTTAATAAATCAACTCTGCATTTGTATGATGCCACATTGTATTACTCAGAAATGCAACACGTTTTGCATTACTTATCGCTGAATTTGTCATTTTTTCTCTTTTTTTGTTTTTCCCTTCACATATAAAAATTTTAAAATTAAAATAAATTAAGTAAAAGACAGCAAATTAAAAAAAAAAAACAGTCAATTAAAAAAAACCTACAAAATTGTTTGACATTAAACGGCTGTTTTTCACAAGTTGGCAAACGTTTGGCAGCTCGTTAACAAGAGTTTAGCAAATCGTTAGCCAGAGTTTGGTTAATGTATTATGAATAAACTTTTTGCTAACTTTATGCCAAATTTTCATTATGAATACGGCTGTTAAACTTTAGCAGACTGTCAAATTAAACATATAAGGGTTACACTTTGAATTGTAGACGGCCATTATCTGTTACCTTCCCATCCGGTTTAATATGATTCTATTTCCACCGGGCAAAAAGTTTCTATATTAAAAAATCTATCGCATAATTTAGCATAATAACAAGGGAAACCATAAATATGCATAAATGTGCGACCAATGAACCCAAAAAACAATATATATAGCCGTTTTAGCTATGAATTTTGGCATCGATTGGTTAGTGCATGTTTTTGCATATTTTAGCGTTTGCAACATTTTTGTGCATAAAGTAGTTAAACGAGCATTTTGCAGCATTTTTGAAGTTTATAGCGCATATTTTGTTTTTTAAAGGCATATTTTGATTCATGTTTAATTTTTTTGATGCCTACAAGAGCTTTTGCAGCAAAACTTTTTTTTCCGAAATTCTGGTTAGCAGATGGCTTTCCTGTTTTAAATATATATCTGTATACCCAATTTAATTCGCCATCTACATTTTATTTTTACTCTAAAATTGTAAGCCAAAGCAGGTTGTCATTAAAGATAAATGTTATGCGATGATCATAGAAATCTAGATCAATATGTTAGTATAACGATCGACGCAGACTCACTTTTAAAAGTGATGTAACGATGTCCATCTGTCCGTCAGCCTGGTTTGCATATGGAGAATCGGTCTATAATTTTACTTTTCCCCATAAAAACTTTTTTCCGAATTAGATCTCTGTGTCTGTTAAACATCTAATTATGTTGGTTTTTAAATTTAATTCGACCCAAAAATATGTTAATGCAAATTAAATTATTTTTGAGTCAGTTCACATTTTCCCAGAGCTTCCCTCCCTTAAAATTTTTAACGTTCTTTTAAATGTTAACCTTAAAGACAAAAACCCATATGAATGTTAATATCTAGATAATATTCGGCGCAAACATCTTAAGCTTAAGCGATAATATTTTTAGGTTTTTTTTTTATATTTTGTTATTAAATTGTTAAATATTTAACCTTTCAATGAGCAATTATTGATTTTTAAGGGCATATTGTTACCATTTTCTGGGTTTATATTCCAGTTTTTATTGCATATTTAATGCACATCAAACGCTTTTTTTAGAGCATGTTTCTGGTTTCCCTGATAATAACATAGCAAGACTTAAAAAGTTTTACTTGCAAGAGCTCTTTACATATGTAAAAAGGTTGAAAGCTCTTGCTCATAATGTTCTTAAAATATATAGGAGGTGCCACGTCCACTAAACATTTTCAAAATTTTTTGATTGTTCATTCCGGAGCGGTAACATACCGTCAAAACTTTGTAAAAATAGGTCAAGCCTACAAAATTCGAACGAACACAATTTCTTCTTTTGACATATTTTTCAACTGAAGTGCGACTAAAATATAACTTTTGATACAAAATTGTTTTGGTTACTTTTTTTCACTTTTGGTTACTTTATTTTTACATTTTGGTTACAATTTTTTTTTTGGTTGTGGCAACGCTGTATGTGATTTCTCTCCGCACAAGGGGCTGCAAGTGCTGTTTTATGTGTCAGTAAACTATTTCCGCATTTTAAATCCGATTTGTGTCCTGCAATTCTCGTCTTTAATTTATTTTTGGTAGTTCCTACATATACTTGATCGCATACGTTGTTTCCATCACCATTGCACTCTATTTTATATATTACGTTCGACTTCTCCATTTTATCCACTTTTGTTTTTGTGTTAGAAAACAGATTTCGGAGCGTGTTTTCTGATCTTGGCGCTGTTTTATATTTTACTTTATTGTAAACACCTGACTTTTCTATTCTTTCTGATATGTGTGGTATATATGTCATTGATTTATAGATTCGTGGTTCTACTTCTTCTCTTGTGATGTTTTTCTATTTATTATTATTTTTATTAGACTATTGATATTTTGTGGAAAAGAGTTTTTCCTTAGGTTTTCCTTAATCTTTTTGATATTTTCCTTATGAAATCCCCTGTCGCTAATCATTAGTACCCTGTTTATAAGATTACTAGTCGTGTTTATAATGATATTTTTGGGTTGGCATGAATAAAAATTGATAATTCTTCCAGATGAAGTCGGTTTTTGGTACCAATCTATTTTAATTTTACTGTCTTTTCTTACAATCAGTATATCCAAATATGGTAATCTTTCATTTTCTTCTTCTTCAATTGTAAATTTTATATGTTGGTGAAAACTATTAAGTTCGGCTAGGGTGTCATCTATTGCATTTGTATTGATAATCCCAAAGAGGTCGTCAACGTATTTTGTAAGTAGTCTGGGTTTAGTTTTAAGATGATGAACGCAATGTTTGAGTAATTCCTCCATTACTATGTCTGCTACAATAGGTGAAGCTGGTGAACCCATTGGAAGGCCCTTACACTGAGTGTAAATTCTATTTTTGTATTTGAAATACCTATTTTTGCACGTTTTGCATTACTTATCGCTGAATTTGTCATTTTTTCTCTTTTTTTGTTTTTCCCTTCACATATAAAAATTTTAAAATTAAAATAAATTAAGTAAAAGACAGCAAATTAAAAAAAAAAAACAGTCAATTAAAAAAAACCTACAAAATTGTTTGACATTAAACGGCTGTTTTTCACAAGTTGGCAAACGTTTGGCAGCTCGTTAACAAGAGTTTAGCAAATCGTTAGCCAGAGTTTGGTTAATGTATTATGAATAAACTTTTTGCTAACTTTATGCCAAATTTTCATTATGAATACGGCTGTTAAACTTTAGCAGACTGTCAAATTAAACATATAAGGGTTACACTTTGAATTGTAGACGGCCATTATCTGTTACCTTCCCATCCGGTTTAATATGATTCTATTTCCACCGGGCAAAAAGTTTCTATATTAAAAAATCTATCGCATAATTTAGCATAATAACAAGGGAAACCATAAATATGCATAAATGTGCGACCAATGAACCCAAAAAACAATATATATAGCCGTTTTAGCTATGAATTTTGGCATCGATTGGTTAGTGCATGTTTTTGCATATTTTAGCGTTTGCAACATTTTTGTGCATAAAGTAGTTAAACGAGCATTTTGCAGCATTTTTGAAGTTTATAGCGCATATTTTGTTTTTTAAAGGCATATTTTGATTCATGTTTAATTTTTTTGATGCCTACAAGAGCTTTTGCAGCAAAACTTTTTTTTCCGAAATTCTGGTTAGCAGATGGCTTTCCTGTTTTAAATATATATCTGTATACCCAATTTAATTCGCCATCTACATTTTATTTTTACTCTAAAATTGTAAGCCAAAGCAGGTTGTCATTAAAGATAAATGTTATGCGATGATCATAGAAATCTAGATCAATATGTTAGTATAACGATCGACGCAGACTCACTTTTAAAAGTGATGTAACGATGTCCATCTGTCCGTCAGCCTGGTTTGCATATGGAGAATCGGTCTATAATTTTACTTTTCCCCATAAAAACTTTTTTCCGAATTAGATCTCTGTGTCTGTTAAACATCTAATTATGTTGGTTTTTAAATTTAATTCGACCCAAAAATATGTTAATGCAAATTAAATTATTTTTGAGTCAGTTCACATTTTCCCAGAGCTTCCCTCCCTTAAAATTTTTAACGTTCTTTTAAATGTTAACCTTAAAGACAAAAACCCATATGAATGTTAATATCTAGATAATATTCGGCGCAAACATCTTAAGCTTAAGCGATAATATTTTTAGGTTTTTTTTTTATATTTTGTTATTAAATTGTTAAATATTTAACCTTTCAATGAGCAATTATTGATTTTTAAGGGCATATTGTTACCATTTTCTGGGTTTATATTCCAGTTTTTATTGCATATTTAATGCACATCAAACGCTTTTTTTAGAGCATGTTTCTGGTTTCCCTGATAATAACATAGCAAGACTTAAAAAGTTTTACTTGCAAGAGCTCTTTACATATGTAAAAAGGTTGAAAGCTCTTGCTCATAATGTTCTTAAAATATATAGGAGGTGCCACGTCCACTAAACATTTTCAAAATTTTTTGATTGTTCATTCCGGAGCGGTAACATACCGTCAAAACTTTGTAAAAATAGGTCAAGCCTACAAAATTCGAACGAACACAATTTCTTCTTTTGACATATTTTTCAACTGAAGTGCGACTAAAATATAACTTTTGATACAAAATTGTTTTGGTTACTTTTTTTCACTTTTGGTTACTTTATTTTTACATTTTGGTTACAATTTTTTTTTTGGTTGTGGCAACGCTGTATGTGATTTCTCTCCGCACAAGGGGCTGCAAGTGCTGTTTTATGTGTCAGTAAACTATTTCCGCATTTTAAATCCGATTTGTGTCCTGCAATTCTCGTCTTTAATTTATTTTTGGTAGTTCCTACATATACTTGATCGCATACGTTGTTTCCATCACCATTGCACTCTATTTTATATATTACGTTCGACTTCTCCATTTTATCCACTTTTGTTTTTGTGTTAGAAAACAGATTTCGGAGTGTGTTTTCTGATCTTGGCGCTGTTTTATATTTTACTTTATTGTAAACACCTGACTTTTCTATTCTTTCTGATATGTGTGGTATATATGTCATTGATTTATAGATTCGTGGTTCTACTTCTTCTCTTGTGATGTTTTTCTATTTATTATTATTTTTATTAGACTATTGATATTTTGTGGAAAAGAGTTTTTCCTTAGGTTTTCCTTAATCTTTTTGATATTTTCCTTATGAAATCCCCTGTCGCTAATCATTAGTACCCTGTTTATAAGATTACTAGTCGTGTTTATAATGATATTTTTGGGTTGGCATGAATAAAAATTGATAATTCTTCCAGATGAAGTCGGTTTTTGGTACCAATCTATTTTAATTTTACTGTCTTTTCTTACAATCAGTATATCCAAATATGGTAATCTTTCATTTTCTTCTTCTTCAATTGTAAATTTTATATGTTGGTGAAAACTATTAAGTTCGGCTAGGGTGTCATCTATTGCATTTGTATTGATAATCCCAAAGAGGTCGTCAACGTATTTTGTAAGTAGTCTGGGTTTAGTTTTAAGATGATGAACGCAATGTTTGAGTAATTCCTCCATTACTATGTCTGCTACAATAGGTGAAGCTGGTGAACCCATTGGAAGGCCCTTACACTGAGTGTAAATTCTATTTTTGTATTTGAAATACCTATTTTTGCACGTTTTGCATTACTTATCGCTGAATTTGTCATTTTTTCTCTTTTTTTGTTTTTCCCTTCACATATAAAAATTTTAAAATTAAAATAAATTAAGTAAAAGACAGCAAATTAAAAAAAAAAAACAGTCAATTAAAAAAAACCTACAAAATTGTTTGACATTAAACGGCTGTTTTTCACAAGTTGGCAAACGTTTGGCAGCTCGTTAACAAGAGTTTAGCAAATCGTTAGCCAGAGTTTGGTTAATGTATTATGAATAAACTTTTTGCTAACTTTATGCCAAATTTTCATTATGAATACGGCTGTTAAACTTTAGCAGACTGTCAAATTAAACATATAAGGGTTACACTTTGAATTGTAGACGGCCATTATCTGTTACCTTCCCATCCGGTTTAATATGATTCTATTTCCACCGGGCAAAAAGTTTCTATATTAAAAAATCTATCGCATAATTTAGCATAATAACAAGGGAAACCATAAATATGCATAAATGTGCGACCAATGAACCCAAAAAACAATATATATAGCCGTTTTAGCTATGAATTTTGGCATCGATTTGTTAGTGCATGTTTTTGCATATTTTAGCGTTTGCAACATTTTTGTGCATAAAGTAGTTAAACGAGCATTTTGCAGCATTTTTGAAGTTTATAGCGCATATTTTGTTTTTTAAAGGCATATTTTGATTCATGTTTAATTTTTTTGATGCCTACAAGAGCTTTTGCAGCAAAACTTTTTTTTCCGAAATTCTGGTTAGCAGATGGCTTTCCTGTTTTAAATATATATCTGTATACCCAATTTAATTCGCCATCTACATTTTATTTTTACTCTAAAATTGTAAGCCAAAGCAGGTTGTCATTAAAGATAAATGTTATGCGATGATCATAGAAATCTAGATCAATATGTTAGTATAACGATCGACGCAGACTCACTTTTAAAAGTGATGTAACGATGTCCATCTGTCCGTCAGCCTGGTTTGCATATGGAGAATCGGTCTATAATTTTACTTTTCCCCATAAAAACTTTTTTCCGAATTAGATCTCTGTGTCTGTTAAACATCTAATTATGTTGGTTTTTAAATTTAATTCGACCCAAAAATATGTTAATGCAAATTAAATTATTTTTGAGTCAGTTCACATTTTCCCAGAGCTTCCCTCCCTTAAAATTTTTAACGTTCTTTTAAATGTTAACCTTAAAGACAAAAACCCATATGAATGTTAATATCTAGATAATATTCGGCGCAAACATCTTAAGCTTAAGCGATAATATTTTTAGGTTTTTTTTTTATATTTTGTTATTAAATTGTTAAATATTTAACCTTTCAATGAGCAATTATTGATTTTTAAGGGCATATTGTTACCATTTTCTGGGTTTATATTCCAGTTTTTACTGCATATTTAATGCGCATCAAACGCTTTTTTTAGAGCATGTTTCTGGTTTCCCTGATAATAACATAGCAAGACTTAAAAAGTTTTACTTGCAAGAGCTCTTTACATATGTAAAAAGGTTGAAAGCTCTTGCTCATAATGTTCTTAAAATATATAGGAGGTGCCACGTCCACTAAACATTTTCAAAATTTTTTGATTGTTCATTCCGGAGCGGTAACATACCGTCAAAACTTTATAAAAATAGGTCAAGCCTACAAAATTCGAACGAACACAATTTCTTCTTTTGACATATTTTTCAACTGAAGTGCGACTAAAATATAACTTTTGATACAAAATTGTTTTGGTTACTTTTTTTCACTTTTGGTTACTTTATTTTTACATTTTGGTTACAATTTTTTTTTTGGTTGTGGCAACGCTGTATGTGATTTCTCTCCGCACAAGGGGCTGCAAGTGCTGTTTTATGTGTCAGTAAACTATTTCTGCATTTTAAATCCGATTTGTGTCCTGCAATTCTCGTCTTTAATTTATTTTTGGTAGTTCCTACATATACTTGATCGCATACGTTGTTTCCATCACCATTGCACTCTATTTTATATATTACGTTCGACTTCTCCATTTTATCCACTTTTGTTTTTGTGTTAGAAAACAGATTTCGGAGTGTGTTTTCTGATCTTGGCGCTGTTTTATATTTTACTTTATTGTAAACACCTGACTTTTCTATTCTTTCTGATATGTGTGGTATATATGTCATTGATTTATAGATTCGTGGTTCTACTTCTTCTCTTGTGATGTTTTTCTATTTATTATTATTTTTTATTAGACTATTGATAATATTTTGTGGAAAAGAGTTTTTCCTTAGGTTTTCCTTAATCTTTTTGATATTTTCCTTATGAAATCCCCTGTCGCTAATCATTAGTACCCTGTTTATAAGATTACTAGTCGTGTTTATAATGATATTTTTGGGTTGGCATGAATAAAAATTGATAATTCTTCCAGATGAAGTCGGTTTTTGGTACCAATCTATTTTAATTTTACTGTCTTTTCTTACAATCAGTATATCCAAATATGGTAATCTTTCATTTTCTTCTTCTTCAATTGTAAATTTTATATGTTGGTGAAAACTATTAAGTTCGGCTAGGGTGTCATCTATTGCATTTGTATTGATAATCCCAAAGAGGTCGTCAACGTATTTTGTAAGTAGTCTGGGTTTAGTTTTAAGATGATGAACGCAATGTTTGAGTAATTCCTCCATTACTATGTCTGCTACAATAGGTGAAGCTGGTGAACCCATTGGAAGGCCCTTACACTGAGTGTAAATTCTATTTTTGTATTTGAAATACCTATTTTCTTTAATGCAGAATTTTAAGACTTTTAAGAAAAGTACCTTTGACATCGTTGTGTGTTCCTGTGGACTGAAACACTTATTTTTGATAATATCTATAGCATAATCAACAGGAATATTCGGGAATAATGATATTACGTCAAAGGAAATTAATTTTTCATCGTCACTTATTGCGGTATTATTAATATTATTACTAAATTGCACTGCATCCCTTACATTAAATTCAGATTTTTTCGTGAGTTTATTAAGAATATTTACCATAAACTTACAGAGTTCTCTTGATGGCGATTTAATTGATGAACAAATCGGTCTTAACGGAAAACCCTCTATGGATCTTTGGTAATCCGTATATTCTTGGAGCTAGTGCCGCGTCAGTTTTCATTCGTCTTTTTTCTTTGCATTGCACTTAAATAATTCTTCGACTAGATCTCCTATAAGTCATTAAATCACACAGAATCTCATTCATTCTAGTCTCGTAATCATGTTTTTCCATGGCCACTGTGACGTTGCCTTTGTCGGCATTTAATATCAGAATATTCTTATTTCTCTTCAAAAATGCTTTTGCCTGGCCCACTGCGTTCAATACAAAACGCTCTCTTTTGTCTAGACTTCGTTTATTCAGATGATTTTCTATCATCGTTGTAAACTTCGTCCGTGCAATTTCTTGTTGTTCTTTATCTTCTAACGTTAAAATGCAGTCTTCGCCATCAGCAATGAATTTAAATAAAGGGAATTGTTTGTTTTCTGTTGGAATCGTATGTTTCTGTCCTCGTGAAAGAACCCACCCAACATCCTCTTTTATGTGTATGTTGGTTTTGTTTACAAACCACTTGTCATTAAATACTATTTCCAATTCTTTTCTTTGTTTTTCCCTTAAGTTTTCAAACTTTCTTTTGTGCGTATTCTTAATTTCACTGTTTTTCTTATTTAGAAAACAAAAACAAAAGTGGATAAAATGGAAAAGTCGAACGTAATATATAAAATAGAGTGCAATGGTGATGGAAACAACGTATGCGATCAAGTACAGTTAAACCTCGATTAACCGGGCCTCTATTAATCGGTTACATCTATTAACCGGCATGCGGTTCTTTTTATTTTTTACCTCTATTATCCGTGCTTCACCTCTATTATCCGTGCTTAAGATTTATACCTTTATTTACCGTGCTTTACATGTATTATCCGTGCAGCATTCATATGCTTTTGTTAGGTTAATCTAAATCCGGTGTTTCCCCTTTTTAAGTTAATGTGCCCACACATAAGAACATATTTGCGTTTGTATTAATTTAGTAAGTGAAATTTGAACATTTCGTCAGAAGAAATGCAAAAACAAAAAAGCATAAAACGTCGTAAAATGTACAAATTTTGTGCACTACATGAGTTTGTTCAACCAAAGCATAATCAGTAAATATTTGATTTTGCATTGTCTATGGGAATTTGTATGTTTTTTATAAAAATATGTGGTATATTTGAATCTGCAGTTCCATAAATTTAATGTTGAAATAAAAATAAATAAAAAAAAAAAAATAAATTTCTGTATATATTAATATAACCTCTATTAACCGTGTATTTCGATTATCCGTGCTGGTGCCGGTCCCACGAGAGCCGGATAATAGAGGTTTAACTGTATATGTAGGAACTACCAAAAATAAATTAAAGACGAGAATTGCAGGACACAAATTGGATTTAAAATGCAGAAATAGTTTACTGACACATAAAACAGCACTTGCAGCCCATTGTGCGGAGAGAAATCACATTCCCAAACTGGACGACATACAAATATTACAAACAGAAGAGAGGTACAATAAGCGACTTACACTGGAAATGCTACATATAATAAACATAAGACAAGATAAGAGAATTAATTTTAAGAGTGACGTAGACAACGTAGCACAGAGCTTTAGGCATATTAAAAATAAGAAGAGAAAGGATCAATAGTGCAATTTTAAATGTGAACCAGCGTTACCGTTGGTGCCACTAAAGTGGCCATTTGCCACTTTTTCGACTGCTTGGATACTATTTGGCCACTTTTACAAAATGCACCTAAATGTGGTACTTTTTGTGATTCTTGCCACTTTTTTGATACTTTTTACGTTAGGAAAAGATACTTTTTTTCTTTCTGTTTTGTTATAACTCCCAGCTTTAATATAAGTAAAACTGTTTTAATATATGTATATGTAAGCAAGTTTATATGAAATTTATTTTCTTGACATCCGTGGTTAGCTGAAAATCTGTTGAATAAACTTTCTATTAACCTGTTTTATTTATTATGGTGCCTATTATGAACTAAATTCGATTTTCGACAGCAGTCGAATTAGCTGATCGAACGAATTTTCATTTGGTATTATGGCGCGCATTCGATAAAAATTTACTATTGTGATTTTGTTAATTCACACTAGTACATTTTCGATCAGCTGTCACTTAAAATAAAAAATTTTTGTTTACAAATTTAAAAAATTAAATTAAAGTTAAACGTGATTACGGCGAATTATGGTTGTTTTCAAATAATTTAGCTTCAGTGGGGTTTCATCCCATTTTTTACATGCTGAACTTTGCTGCAAATCATTTGGTGAAAAAAGAATTTTGTTCCATAAGGAATATGAGCGCTTCCAATTGCTGTTAACGACGTTGGACTTTCATAAAATGAACAAAACAGATTAAGAATATTGCATTTGGTATACGAACACCAAAAAATTTACAAATAGTTAAATTTTCAACAAGTTTTTTACATTTATTTGCACAGTCGAAAGCGAATTTGTTTTCGTTGAAAAATTCGATGCACAACGAAACTTTCGACAGTGCTGCCAACTCTTAATACCAAATTAAGATTCGATAGTCGATGTTCGATAGCCAGCGAAAATCGTTTATCGAATGTAACTCATAATAGGGGCCTATATATATATTGGTCGTGAAGCACAAACCGAACTGTTGTGTACCGAAAACTTTTCTAAAATTTGTGTAATTGATATTAAAATTAAAATCCAACAGCCGTATTCATAACAAAAAGTTAGCCAAAGTTTGTACACTACGCACAACGTGCTGCTAACTAGAATGCCGATTAAGCTTAGCAGCTTGTTGGCACAGAGTTAATTCATAACGAACTTTTCTCCATCTGCCATCTTTTAATAAATCAACTCTGAATTTGTATGATGCCACACTGTATTACTCAGAAATGCAACACGTTTTGCTTTAATCATCGCTGAATTTGTCAATTTTTGTTTTTCCCTTCACATATAAAAATTTTAAAATTAAAATAAATTAAGTAAAAGACAGCAAATTAAAAAAAAAAAACAGTCAATTAAAAAAAACCTACAAAATTGTTTGACATTAAACGGCTGTTTTTCACAAGTTGGCAAACGTTTGGCAGCTCGTTAACAAGAGTTTAGCAAATCGTTAGCCAGAGTTTGGTTAATGTATTATGAATAAACTTTTTGCTAACTTTATGCCAAATTTTTATTATGAATACGGCTGTAAGTTTTTACCAAAAATTGTGTAAGGAATTGATATAAAAAACCAAAAGCTCAATATATTGAAGTATTTAGACCCATTATTTATAGTGCCTAATGACGATATAAACTATTTCGAATTAGTTTCAGAGTTTAAAGATATTATAACTGACCCAGATGCATTTATACGTGAATTTAAACTTCTAGAGAGTAAAGTAAGTGACACGAATTACACTGGTTTACAGCCAAAAAATACCAAGAACACCACATGCCTAGATAAGTTAATTGGGACCTCCTGAACACGAAAATCGCTGTAATTTTTTTTTCCTAAGTACCGTTTTTAAGATAACGGTACTTTTGCGTTTTTCGGTGTATGGTCCCACTCAAACCCTTGTGGAGCCCAACCAATAAGTGCGGTCAAAATAAATGGCATATCGAAAGGTAATCGAATGCCTTTTCCATCGATATGCTACAAATTTCTATCTGATAAGAAATGGCTGAGTAATGGCACCTCTAAGTTCAAAAAATGTCTATTTTTTAC
Organism: Pollenia angustigena; assembly: GCA_930367215.1. NCBI lineage: Eukaryota > Metazoa > Arthropoda > Insecta > Diptera > Polleniidae > Pollenia > Pollenia angustigena. The sequence continues at coordinate 36,082,034 of OV884059.1, forward strand.
GTTTTTTTCAAAATTTTTCATTTTTATTTCGTTTTTTTACTACGTTATATTAAATATCTGGAATGTTTTATTTCTTAACCAAATAGTATATTTAATTACCAACATTTTTTTGAAAAGTAAAGTTTTTATTAAGGATTTTGTGGAACAACAATATTTTCATCTCATATAAAATTCCGTGTTTTTTAAATCCATCAGTTTTAACGTAATTAAAAAAAAAACGAAATTTTATACGAGATGAAAATATTGTCGTTCCACAAAATCCTTAATTAAAACTTCGGTTGGGCTCCACAAGAGTTTAAGTGGGACCATACACCGAAAAACACAAAAGTACCGTTATCTAAAAAACGGTACTTAGGAAAAAAATTACAGCGATTTTCGTGTTCAGTAGGTCCCAATTAACTTATCTAGGCATGTGGCGTTCTTGGTATTTTTCCAAATTAAAAATTTGTAAAGCAGTGTTATGAACACATATTTAAAATTTCGAATACTGTGAAGATGTTTGGCGTGAAATTGGAACATTGAAAAATAGATTTGGTGAGTATACCTGTATATATACTCAAACTTTTACAAATTGATCTTTCATAGTAGGTCTTCTGAGCGTGTTTTTACTGAGTTAGCTTTAATTAAAAATAAAGTAACAAATAGGTCGAAAGTAAGAACTTGCGAATCCATGCTTTAAATTTGTTAGATACTAGCCTTGAAGATTGGGTTCCAAGTGAAGACATTTTACGAAAGTATAGTTATAGTCGTTTTAAGAACAATCAATTGTAAACAAATTTGTATGAAACTGACCATTAATAAATAACACAGGACTACATTGAAAAAGTTTGTTTAACCATTCCAACTGATTCTTATATTTTTGGAATGCTAAAGACGAGTATCAGCGCAGTTTTCTCCCATTACGTCACATTTATCAGATACACCAATTATTGTAATTTCGGAAGATGTTTTGTACCATAATTTATAACTAAATCTAGTTTTATAGTTTTGGTTTATAAAATAATAAAGAATAAAAATTATTAAAAAAAAAAAAAAATCAATTATGCCCTCGAGCTTGTTTATTAACATAGGATTGTAAATTTAAAGGATGAATAAAGATAATTATATTTGTTCTAAAGTAAACTTTTATAAAAAACATGCTTTTGATCTACTATAGACAAGCAAAAGCATTATTTACACGTTAAAACCGGTGTTAATTTTAAAACTAGCTGAAGTTGTTTTTAACTCATTTAACAAAAGCATCAGCTCTTTTCGCCAAATAAAAAAGTTCTGGCAAAAAGTTAAAAATGTTTATGTTACAAGATATTGGTCGATATTTTGCAATTATTATTGATTTGTAGGAAATCTTTTATCTTTTAACAGAAAATACATATGTATGTATAGGCCCTAATTGTGTAAAACGCAATGCCAAAAATTACAATGCATGCAATAACAAAGTCAAAAATATTTTGTAATTTTGATGTTGTTTCTACATAAATTCACATTGCGTTTTTAATTGTGAAAAACGGAGGAGAAATATACACTCAATGGTAAATAGTGGTTTAAACAACGAGCTATGACAAACAATGCGGCTTAAAATCAATTTAAATTGTGTAATAACCGTTATAAGTTGATAGAAAAGGTTTAAAAGTAAAAGTATATTTTTTTCTTTTCAGCTCATTTTAATAAAATCTTGTTTTTTTAAGGGTTTCTTGAATGAGTATACAAATTTTCAGCTCAATCGGTTGAATAAATTTGCTTCAAAATTGAGTTTCAAGCTTTATGGGTCCGGCTTATTGGATTAAGAGTGACGCGACACTATTTTTCGAGTTATTTTTAGCAAGGCTTTTCATTTGATACCGATACTGTAGGAGTGCATTGAAAAGTAATAGTCCGCTATCTTGGGGTTTGCCGCCATGTTGGATTGAGAATGATATCACACAGTTAACCATGCATTGTCAACTAAACTGAACGTGTATACTAAATTTCAGCTCAATCGTATTAAGATGCTTCAAAATTAAGTTGCAAGATTTCACCCGAACAAACATACATACATTGCTAAATTAATAAAAGCTTTTAAAATATATTTAAACGTTATTATACTATAAAATTTCATTCTTCAAAACAAATTTAAATGATTTAAATTAAGAAAAAGAGTCGTTTTAAGCACTTTCAGGAAATTGCTTATTGTGTGATAAAACCGTCAAAGCTCATGCTGGTAACATAAAGCGCCACTATCTAGTAATGCACATAAGGACATATCTAGTGAAGAAGGTCCCTTTGCTTATTCCTCACAAACACCATACAAAAAATGGAAAGTTAAAAATGTTACATTAAAAATGGATAAAGGGGAATGAATAATCTTGCAATTTTTTATAGTAATTGACTAATTTAGCAGACATTAAAAAAATCTAATCCATCCATGAAGAATGAATAAATCAAACTTTAAATTATCCATATTTACTTCTTTCACGATCATTTTATCAACTGAGTTAAACTCTTTACTTGTTGCACCACAAATATACAATTTTTGAGTAGAATTCGTATCTGTAATCGCATTAAAAACTTTTCCGTCAATCATTACAAGCATAAGTATATGATTAACCTTGATTGATCTCTCCCAAATGATACAATAGAATTCGAGACGTTTAGTTTCTTTTTCCACCCTCTATTTTTTGAGTTTTTTAGTGGCTGCTTTTAGAAATCCTATTTTTAACGCTCTGCAAAACCTAGTTGAAGATGGGCGTGGATATTGCCATACTGTTTTGTTATTACAAAAAATTACAATTTTGTGGTACAAAAGATGTTATGAATACAGCTGAATCACTAGCATCAAGGCCGTGAAATGCTTGTTTATAGGAACTATGTCGTGAGCTTCCATCAAAGCCCCACTTACTATATATTGTTATATTGTACAGTTGTTTATTATTTTAACAACCAAACTCACATTTGCTTACCTCAATTAAACGTTGAATATTGTGGCTTAGGAGTCCTTGTAGACTTACTTGCGCCGAAGTTTCGACAATTTCCAAATAATCTCGTTTTGGATAACATATTTGTTTAGCTTGTTGAACTTTTTTATTTGAAGCAAACTTATCGGGTGCTGCTTTTCTAGTTATATCATAACGGCTTCGAGTTAATTTGGCTTCTACAAAAACATTAAGAGCTTCTTATGAGGTCAGATGCTTTGTTACTTGCTCTAAGCTTTTTCTATATTATGTCGCTCTTGTTGGAGAAGTTGTTATTTCTTGCATGCAATCGCTCAGTTGCTTTAAGACTCAAAATTGTTGCATAAGTCAAAATATTTAGACAAAGGATTATTATTTTTTTGGCTTTTGTATTTCCCTACATTTTTCAAATGAATATTCTTTACAACCTTGCTTTTTTGTAATGCTTTCGTTAGAGGAGCAATTTCGACACCGTATTACAAAAAAAAGTAAACAACATAGATCCATAATTTTTACAGTTATTCGTGTTGAATTGTATCTACTTTTATATGGTACCAAATACTTATACGAAAAACTAACTTTATTTTTTGAATTAATACTCGTTTTGGACACTGTTAACCATTCTGTGCAGCGGCATGATATCAGAGTCTACTATTTATTATAAATCGTCAAAACTTAAAATTTGCGAAAAATTGGAAAATTTGAAACAAACCCTTAAACTAATTTGAGATCGCTTAATCGGTTAAAAAAAAAACAAATTGTCGGAAAATAACATAAAATCGTTAAAAAAAAAAGAAATTGTTGCTCTATTAAGAACACCAAGTAAAAAAGGTTCTTTGATTGTGAACGAAGCTTAACAACAAAATACACTGATATTTTTTATAGATAAACCAGTGTATTGTGCATAATTTAAGCATATAAACCCGAAAAATAAAAATTTTGAGTTGTCTCTTTTGAACAGGTGTGTACGTTGAGAAATGTAGTGGAAATATATAACATAACTCGAAAACTATGCATTTGCGCTACTTTTTTCACTTCTTATTTTCTTCGTATTTTTAAATTGTCTATAACCCTATGTACTTGTTTTATTTTATTTTGAGCTGCGTTGGTAAACTAGATTTAAGCCAAAAATTGTACCTAATCATTTCAATGTTATAATTACCGTTAATGGAGAACAATTTCAAGCAGTTTCGTACGTAATCTACTATGGATTATTGCAATATGAGAACCCCTGCATTATTTTTTCAACAATAAAACTTTGGTTACTCACCGTCATTAATACCCAGGCGTTTTTCTACATCACGTAGTTTTTCCTCAAATTTTGAAACGTCAGCAACAGCCATATGAAATATTGTTGATGAGACCTTTCTTCCTTTAACAATAGCGCCGTCATGCAATATAATAGTTATCATTTCCATGTCAGGCCGTATAATTATTTCCTTGACTTCACCCGCAGATAACATATGATGCACAAATTCATTCCACGAAACATATCGGGTTGATCCCTAAAATTATTAAAATATTTATTTATATTGTAAGTCACATTTTTGCATTGAGTACCTCTGGCCGTTCGTTACGTGGAGACATTAGTAATGAAATAAATGCGACAAACATGTAAATGGTAAACATCCACATAATTGTTTTTGTCAGAACAGACTTTATTTTATCATTATTATCGTTTTTATTGCCATTGGAGTTTCCTGATGATCCTGAACTTGATCCTGCATCTCTTCCACTACTACTAGGTGATTTTTGTTGTTGCTCTGATTGTTTCCCGGCTTCATCACTGTTTTTTGGTGTATTAGAATAGAGATCAACGTGCATTTTCCGTATAACTTGTGGATTTATACCCAAAGATCTGGACAATAAATTGACAACGGCTTTATATTCATCTTCAAATAGTTTCATCTGAAATAAGTAGTTGCTTAGACATTAAATTTTTCGCTTATTCTGTAGAAAATGTCTAGTAGTTACCTGACTTCTACTTAAAACTGTTGTCAAGTTCCTTGGTTTAAGCTGACTTAAAGTTATAAAGTTTGTCTTATTCACTATACCATTGATATTTCTTATTTTATGCAAGTTTTTCCACATAATTAATATATTTTAAAAATTTCTCGTCTTTGTTATGAAATTATAAGACATACCGCCGCGGATAACTATAAAAATAATTGGATAAAACCAGGGCTGCCAGACACATTTATGAGGAAATCGTCAATTTTCTGAGAAAAAAAATAAAAAAAAATCGTCTTTCACGTATCGAAAAATCGTCAAAAAAAATCAGACCCCTTAAAATTAAGTTTTTTCGGAATTTTTGTTCGATTTTTATAAAAAAACATAATTACTTCATACTCGGCAAAAGTGCACTTTACGGGGCGTACGAAAAAAAAAAATTGGACCCCTCTAGAATAAAAAAAGAAAAAAACCAAAATTCAAATTTAAGGAGAAGAGCCCATGGATCAAAAAACCGCCCCGCCCACTTAGTGGTATGTGTGGGTACTCAAATTAAAGGTAATTGTGCAAAAAAACGAAAATAATAAAATTTAGGTCTGGCGGTACTTCTGGGCCCCTCTGGGAGTAAAAAAATTTCCCCTCCCACCCTTATAACTATGTGTGGGTACTCGAATGAAAGGTATTTGGCTTACGATTGTAAATATTTTGTTTTTATTTTGTATTTAAGGATTTTTGCAAGGATTTTCTCCTCTTTGTTATAACAAAGACCGGCTTCGCTTACTAAAGTTTATCTGCATAGACGGCCTTCGGCCGGACGCAAGGATTTTCTCCTCTATGGTATAACAAAGACCGGCTTGGCTAACTAAAGCATGTCTGCATAGACGGCCTTCGGCCGGGCGCAAGGATTTTCTCCTCTATGGTATAAGAAAGACCAGCTTCGCTAACTAAAGCTTCCCTGCATATAAAATATACATAAATTAACCTAGAGAGGAAAATATTAAACGAATACAAAAACAAAATACATATTTGCAATCGTGAGCAAATTACCTTTAATTTGAGAACCCACACAGATATACATAAATGTTTTGGGGGGGGACACTTTTTTGCTTTATTTTCGTTTTTCTTGCACAATTACCTTTAATTTGAGTACCCACAGATACCAATCAGTAGGCGGGGCAGTTTTTGGACCCAGGGGTCCCCACGGGCCTCAGTCCCCTTAAATTTTAATTTTGGTTTTTTTTAATTCTGAATCGGGTGGCACTTCAGCCGCATTTTCAATTGTGTAAGAGCTACTGGGAGTCTCATAAAGAGCGTCTTTGATCGTCGATGACGGCATTTTTTAATTCCTCACACGGGAAAACTGTAACACAACTGAGATTCTTCAATAGCACGGCGAAACACGCTTCCTCAATCGTTGTGGGAATCGTTTAAGACGTGGGTAAAGATTATCTAACGAGACTCATGTAAATATTATCTTACAGTTCGTGATATGTTCGCCGTATATTTGTTGAAAATATGATTTTACAGAGAGTCGTATAAGGTTCAATCAATGGTGGTTTTACGAAAGAAAAACAAAGTGTAACATTGTTGTTCTTGTACTCTGAAAATAATCATTTAAAGATTTTCTTAAGACTTGCATAAAACAGACGAACCTTAACAAAAGTGGCACGAGTTTTCTGATTTTAAAATGTACCATGCTAATAAAATTTGTATCAATCATACCTAAATAGAAGGGCGGCAATGCTTTGCAATTGGAAAAATCGATTTTGACAGCTCGTTTAATAGTGAAGTGGGCCGCTTTTGTTAATTAATAATGGATATTTAGCTATTTTTTGGCCAATTTAGCGTTTTTATCTCTATTATTTCTGCATAATTTGTGTTTTATTAAACAAGAAATCTATCGCTGTTCGTGACAGAACGTTGACGCTCTTGCTAAGGTATGACATATCAACCTAAGCGAAAGAAAACGTTTTACCTTCCGCTCTTGTTAAGGTACGGCTATTTAAACATTCCAAGATTAAAAACGAACGTGTCAGAAAACAAAATGTTTTATTCAGACTTTAGAGACTGAAAAAATCGTTACTTTTTAGAAAAAAATCAGCAAATCGGCACTGTGCTAATTTCGTTACAAAAAATCGTCAAAATTACGATAAATCTTCGAATCTGGCAGCCCTGGATTAAACAAACATCTATGCTAAAACTGCCAGGTCCAAAATAAAAATGTTAGGGTTTCTTTCAAAAAAGTTGCGTTTGTGCCGGTTCACACACATCAAGTTTCACTCGTCAAGTCTTGAGCTTTTAGGAGAGAAGGGAAAAGAGGTTGCCATTTCTTTTCCCCTCTTTCCTATAAATTCAAGACTTGACGAGTCAAACTTGACGTGTGTGAACCGGCACTTTTTCGTCAAGTCACATTTTGTAAGTCATCGTCCAGACATGCAATTTTTGCTGCCACAGTTTTTTTAATTTCGTCCAGACTTGCAATTTTTGTTGCAGCAATTCTTGAGTTTATTGGTGAGAGGGGTGAGAAGAGTGGGCAGGAAAACTAAGTTTCATGCATTCTGAAATTCTGTTTTGTTTTGTAATTCTAACACTTTTTAATTTATAGTTTGCTGCAGGTGTAATTGAATTTATATATAAATTAAAAAAAAAAAAATTTTAAATCTAGGAACTAATACAATTTCAAAGCAGAATTTTAAAAAATTGCAACAACAAAATTGCAATTCTGGACGATGACTAAGTCAAATAGAACTATACACAGGAAATTTTAAGAATTTATGTTGCTTTAGCTTGTATATCACTATTTGTGTACTATTCTTCTTCCGCTGATATTGTTTATGTTCGGCAATAAATTTATTTCCATTAATTGCTTACTTCATCAACCATTATATTGCAAATAAGTCCCCTTTTACAATGTGACAAGTGAAAGGCAGACAGATGAAGTTTGTTGGTAACGGTACCTAGGCTGTATGCGTGACACACTTTCGCCTTCAAACTTGTCTGCCTTTCACGTGCCATATTGTAAAAGGGGAACAAGGAATATCTTAGTCCCTTTTTACAAAGACCCACGGACGAGGCAACATTAGTCGAAATATTTGTTACAACTTATGTTTCAGATTTTACCACAGACGATGACACTAAATACGAAACATTAGTATTACGTGTTTAAAAAATATTTTTTATGCTCACATTTTATGTCCCATAAATTTGGAAAATTTTTATATTTATTTATAATTTTCTTCCAATTCTCATAACTTGCAATTATTGCCATTTTCCGATTTCTTTCTTTTTCTCCAAGAGTTGCAAAAGCACCACACTCAACAACTGCTCTCAACAAAATGAGAAAGAAAATACAGCCAACATCGCTACACACGATGAAACATTGTGCTTGGAAACATAAAATATCAAAAACATTTTGATACGGTAGAATCCCGATAATTCGTAATCGCAAGGGACCGGCCACAGAGAACGGCTTTGTGCAATTGCAAAAAAAAATCGCATTAAATGAACAGCAACAAATACACTCGCTTGCGGTCATACAATCAAACTTGCGCAACCGCAAACATTCGCTGCTTGTTTGCAGTCATTCAAATAATGCACATCGTGCCAAGGTATATTTACAGATATAAAAACGTTAGATTGACTAAAAAATAACTTAATTGCCATTATTAATTAACGATAGCGGAAAACTTCACTATTAACCGAGCTGTCAAAATCGGTTTTTCCAATTGCAAATCGTTGAGGCCGCTCTATTCAAAAACTAGAAAACGCGTGCTGCTTTTGTTTAGGTGCGGCTGTTTTATGCAAGTTTTAAGAAAACCTAGAAGTGATTATTTTCAGAGTACAAAAACAACAATGTAACACTTTGTTTATCTTTCATCAAACCATCATCGAAAGAATCTTTTACGACTCTCTGTATAAATCATTTTTCAACAATTATACGGCGAACATTTCACGAGTTGTAGCTACATGAGTCTCATTCAATTCTTGACATGAAAGACTCGATAGATAATCTTTACCCACGTCTTAAGGCCCAACCATAATATGCATAGCTGTGCTTAACCTACTGTCAAAAATTACCAAAAAGTCTCTCAAAAACTATAACAAAATCCAAAAACATTTGATTCCGTACGGAATGTGCAATTAGTTAAGCACTTTGCTTATGCAAATGACAGTTTCATAAAACTAAACAAAAAGTTTCCGTAAGTTCAATATGGTTTGCTTTATATGATTTACATGTTTTCGCACATTTGCTTAATCCAACTTAAGCACATTATGGTTAGGCCTTTAACGATTGAAATAGCGTCTTTCGCTGTGCTTTGGAAGAATCTCAGTCGTGTTACAAAACATTGTTAAAAAAACACTAAATTTTAAGTTTTCCGATTGTTTGACGATTTTTCGAAACTTGAAAGAAGATTTTTTTATTTTTTCTCAGGAAATTGACGATTAACTCAAAAATTTATATGGCATCCCTGGGTGCGACAATGATTGTTTTGGTAACTTGAGGGTTACACGATCAAGTTTTGGCTATTAAGTTTTAATACACTCACACTTTTTTACCAATACACTCATACTTTTAAAAATTGATACGAACTTGCCTCTAAAATTCTCTTGCCAGTGAGTGTATCAATTTTCGTTCAATAAAACATCTTATTACAAATCTTTTGAAGTTGTTTTTGTTTTTTTTTCACAAATATTTTGCCGGCAAAAGCTGAAGTTCTTTTTTTTTACAAATTGTTGCGGGAATTTTAAAATTTTAACTAAAAACCTAAAAAAATAGTGAAATATGTTTATTAATAAAATTTATTTATAAAATTAATAAGCAAAATGATGTTCTGCGATTCATAGAGCTGTACAGAAGCCATGAAATTTTATGAATTTTTCATCATATAGGCGAAATGATTTGAAAATAAAAGCCTACGAGTCTATAGCTTCTGAAACAAAAATGCCAGTGGAAGAAGTAAAGAAAAAAATAAAGTCCCTTCGAACAGCCTACAGTGCAGAAAAATCAAAAGTGGAAAATAGCAAAACATTTTGAGTTGTTTTCTCGGCGACGACATCTTGAAAAAGTAAATTGCTTTCAACTTGCGTGCAGCCTACGTCACAGCTGCAACTTTTGCATATTTTGACAATCAGTATATGTAAAAGACTATCAAGAAAATCTTGATCGTGTGGCTGCACTGTAACTTGAGGGTTACACGCAGGGTTGTTAGATGTGACGATTTTTCGTCATTTTGAGGATTTTTTTGTGAAAATACAGTAAAATGACGATTGACGATTTTTAAACTAAAAGTAATAGTGTTATGACGATTTTCTGGCATCAGTAAGGGCACTGCTACACGTTCAATAAATATCGTGATATTTCTAGTATCACGATATTTATTGAACGTGTAGCATGCAATATTGATGGATCGCGATCCATATCGCAGAATGGCCTAAAATATGAAATCCAGATCGCGGATCGTGGATCGGGTGATAACTATTGAACGTGTAGCATTTTCATGATATAAAATAATAATTATAAAAATTAATACGTCAGTAAAAAGTGTCAAAATAAAGGAAATAAAATACGCAGTGGAAAAAAATTAAACAAATAAAAAGTAAAATAATTGACAAATTTTGTGAAAAGTTTATTGAAATAAAGGGTAATGACAGAAGACAGTGAAATCGAGTGGGTTCTGCCGGTGGAATCGGAATTAACCAGTGAAAAAATTTTTTAAAAGATTTCATTTTTAGTTTGGAGGCATTGCCGGAATTGTGGGACTTGTCGGCTAAAGCTTATTCCGACAAAATAAAAAGAGCGACTGCACTGCAAAAATTATTAAAATAAACAAAATACATAAAAATAACAAAAATACTGACGCGATAAATATTGAACATGTAGCATACGCTCGTGATCCATCAATATTTTAAAATGGATCGTGATCCAAATATCACGATATTTATTGAACGTGTAGCAGTGCCCTAAAACAGAATATAAACAATTGTATTGGGAACAGTTCAAAACGTAAAAATCATTTTTCGATATACAAAAATTATTAGAAATTAAACAAAAAAAAGTTGTTCCCCCATCACAAACCAGGTGGTTTTCATTAGAAGCAAAAGTAACTCGAATTCTACAATTAAATGAATGTCCCGATTTGCGTCGGTCCTATTTGGTCCGCTTTTTAAAAATTGGTTAAATCCGCTTTGCGATTTAATGATTTCGATTTGCGTCGCTTCATACGATTTCATTTTTTCGCTGAAGTCATAATCATATTTGAAGCCGAATTCCCATTTAATTCTGTTTCGTAAGTTATTCTAAGTATAGTTGAGTGTTAGGAAGTAAGAAGTTAGTTCTTAATAAGAAGTTGAGTAGAAAAATGAGTGCAAAGTGAAGAAAATGCACTCGTTTGGAACTAAAATTGGACGTCATAAATCGTTTCAAGGCGGCTAAAAGACTGTTGATTTAGACAGAACCCTTGGTTTATCACCTTCAACAGTAAAATTAATCATTTAAAGATAGCTCGAGTTAATAGCAAATGAGATTTTATTTTTTATTTACAGCCCAAATATGAATAAAAATTCCCCGGGAGTTTTTTCCCTTTTCCCATTTTTACAATTGAATTTACATAGGAAAATTGGGAGAAGGGAGAAAACTCCCGGGGAATTTTTATTCATAATTGGGCTGTTAATGTTTTTTGAATATGGATATATGAAATAAATAAATGTTTGTTATGTTTTTATGAAAATATATTTTTTCTTATGTATTTCTTTTCAAATGATAAATATATTTCAGCCCACTTGCTGAAATAAATAAAATAAAACTTAACCTTATCACTTTCTTTATCATAAATATAACACTGGCCAACACTCAATTTGCTTCTTTGAATTTATCAACTGATACTTGAAAAGAACAAAATTGAACAAAATCCTAAAATTTTCAATGAAGCTTAAACTTTTGTCCACTGTAACTCTGTCATTTCTTGACCAATGTTTACAAACGACCCATGGTTATCTTAGAAATTTTATAACCTTTCACTAGAAAAAAATAATTATATAATCCCTTTAAAATTCTTGAAGATATTTGCATTTCGGTCACATCATCCTTTTTAAAAACACAAATAAGCTATATCATGAAAACTAGAGCTGATAGAGACAAACTGATTACAGATTTGAATTCAGCGCACCAATTAACTAGAATCAGTAAATTCAAAGAAGCAAAAATTTTTTTTAATTTTGTCGGGCTGTGTAATTTGTTGCTAAAAATTTAGATTTTTGAACCACTCAATGCAATAAATTGTCTCCAATTTGTAAAATTTAAATATTTGACGATTTGTTGACGATTTTGTTAACTGTCCATGACGATTTTGACGAATTTTGTTGAAACTTTTGACGATTTTTAAAGAAAAAAGCCTAACAACCCTGGTTACACGATCAAGTTTTGGCTATCAAGTTTTAATACACTCACACTTTTTTACCAATACACTCATACTTTTAAAAATTGATACGAACTTGCCTCTAAAATTCTCTTGCCAGTGAGTGTATCAATTTTCGTTCAAGAAAACATCTTATTACAAATCTTTTGAAGTTGTTTTTGTTTTTTTTTTCACAAATATTTTGCCGGCAAAAGCTGAAGTTCTTTTTTTTTACAAATTGTTGCGGGAATTTTAAAATTTTAACTAAAAACCTAAAAAAATAGTGAAATATGTTTATTAATAAAATTTATTTATAAAATTAATAAGCAAAATGATGTTCTGCGATTCATAGAGCTGTACAGAAGCCATGAAATTTTATGAATCTTTCATCATATAGGCGAAATGATTTGAAAATAAAAGCCTACGAGTCTATAGCTTCTGAAACAAAAATGCCAGTGGAAGAAGCAAAGAAAAAAATAAAGTCCCTTCGAACAGCCTACAGTGCAGAAAAATCAAAAGTGGAAAATAGCAAAACATTTTGAGTTGTTTTCTCGGCGACGACATCTTGAAAAAGTAAATTGCTTTCAACTTGCGTGCAGCCTACGTCACAGCTGTCAACTTTTGCATATTTTGACAATCAGTATATGTAAAAGACTATCAAGAAAATCTTGATCGTGTGGCTGCACTGTAAAGAAAAAAAAATACAAACAAAAAAGCCAGAAATCAAGCAATTATTACTCATGAAGACATTCAGCAGTTACTATGTAGTACAAGAAAAAAAATTTAAAAGAAACTAAACGCACATACTGATGTAAGTACAGTAGTTCTGTATGTACAATGTATTATTGTTATTGTTGTTAATGTTAACAAAGCGTCTCATCGAGTGGACAATGACTACTTGAATGCAAAAGTATAAGAATGTGTGCCTTTTGAATTTTCACAAGTGTGTTATATTGCGTGCGCAACAAAAATGCAAACAAAGCACTTTGAATAAAAAACGAATGCATGCAAATATCAAATGTGTACGAAACGATATAAAAACTACCAACGTTGAACTTTGTTTTGCGGGCAAAGAGTGAATGTAAATTTGAGCGTATGAATAAATCAAGAAAAATTGTGATTTTGCAGTTCTCTGACCGGCTATCTCTTACGAATTATAGGGGTTTTCGATTAAGCGGAGTTTCGATTTAACGGGGTTAAAAATAAATAAGAATTAACGGGGTTTTTCAATTTATTTACCAAAACGATAAAAAACAATTGTTAAAAATAAAATACTATATAAAAAAATCATGTAACAAACTGATCTTAAGAAAATAAACACACGCACAAGCAAAAACCCACGCAAAAAGATAGCGGTAAGCACAAAATCATTCTTTCCATGTTTGTGTTGATTTTATTACGAATTATAAGTGGTAGTTAGAAAACAATTATGATTTAAGATAATCGAATAATTTTTTTGTCCATTTTAAACGTTTAACCCTCGTTAAACTGCTCTGAGTGGAGAAGCAGCTCGCGCTTTTTGTCATTATTGCTTAAGGACAAACAGGTCGTTTTTGTTTGTCTGCTTTTGTTGCGTTGTCTAACTGCGTCGTATAACTGTACCGAATTAGAGTTTTTGCGGTTTCTACAAGGAAATAACTCAGAAGTTTACTGGTGGAGACCAAAATACTCTGGAGCGTGTTCTGGAAGTTCTCGCCTTCCTATACGAAGGCTTAGGTCGAACGAGGTTTTGCGGTTAAAGCTCCAAAAATTGTGTGATACCCTGGCATTATAACTTAAATAGTATACAGTTTAAATATTTATGTTTAAAACGATTTCTTTCTTCCGTTTTGATGAAACTTGATTTAGAAATGATTCTTTCAATTATTGTTGACGTTGGAGAGATTGCAAGTAAAGCGTTATAAATAAAGCATATCCATTTCTGTTATTTTTCTTGGCTTTTCGAAAAACTGGCAGTTTTCCATCATACCACTTGAATATCTTTTAATTTTTTAACAATTTTAATCATGTAATTAAAAGACTCGGCTTGTTTTTTACATAAAAAAACAAACTAATACTGTGAAAAACACATTTTCGATTAATCGATTAATTGACATTAATTTTTCGTTAATCGATTATTCGATTAATCGATCAATATAAAGAAAAACATGCCCATTTTTCAAATAATGTTGCCTCGTCTGTGGGCAATTTAAAAGATGCTGGCTGACAAGGCGAATTCATACAAGGTGGTCTTATTTTGAAAACGTTTACAGCAGTGTAAAATATTTTAACGTTGTGTCAAAAATAATATAACACTGTTGTAAACAATTCAAAAAAATATTTCATTTTGTTTTTAATTTTAAATTTTGTGTTTTGAAACAAATACTTTAAACACAATTTTAAATTTCATAATTTTTAACGAAAACTATAAATTTAGTTAAGATTCCCCAGAACAAGCAGGACGGTTTACCATTTTGACACATGGTTAGTTATCAGCTGTTTCCTACGTGGAAAGATAATTTCACCTGGTGTTAATCCGCCTTGCTGCCTATTTTTAGAAGGCGGACGCAAAAGTGATTCGTTAAACTAACATTTAAAACACAAACAAATTTTGAATTTTGCGTTCCAAAAACAGACAGTTACTTTTTTTTAACTTAAGGCTCAGTTAGCCGGGAGTAACAGTCACCTTACTGTTCCGAACCGACAATCAGGGTTCCCAGTTTTATTTTAAACCTTATCCCCAGTTTACGATTTTCATCCCCAAAAATAGCTGTTTTGTTATCCCCAAAAATCCTCACAGATCAATTTAACATTTATTTATTTAATTACATTCATGTGTGTAATATTATTAAAACAAATTTTATTTGTACTTTGAGTTATACCTACAAAGGTACCCAGTAGCTCCTTTCTGTATTTCTCGCATCGTAAAATTTCTTACATGAAGTGTGAAACAAAAAATTCCATCGTTTCTCGATTTATGAGATAAAAGTGTTTCTGTATTTGAATGCGAAAACAGACACAACAAATTCTGTTTATACTGGAATATTTCCAGTCAAATAAAAGCGAAATGTCAACAAAAGAAATAAATATAATAAAAACAGGGCTGCCAGATTTGACGAGTTATCGTCATCTTGACGATTTTTTGTTCCGATATTAACAAAGTGACGTTTTGATGATTTTTGCTAAAAAAGTGACGAAAGCAAAAGCAAAATCAAAAATATTTTATAATTTTGTTGTTACTTTCTATAGAAATTCATCTTGAATTTTTAAATTTCAAACACTTCTATTTTGTGGCGTTGAAAATTGAAAAAAAAAAAATAATATGAATGTCTGTAGAAAGCAACAACAAATTTATAAAATATTTTTGATTTTGTTTTTGCTTTTAATGAAATTGTTGGCGTTGCGTTTTACACTTAGTCTTCGAAATAAGATAATTGTAAATATGTTTATATGTTTGTTTGTTAGAAAAAAAGATATCTTTAGAAACAAGGGTACAATTTTTATATTTATCCCTATTGTGAAAATTTTCCTCGAAATTGTTTGTCTCTTCCCTAAAAATGTATCGGCAAAAGCAAAATTTCGAGGGAAAGTAATGAACCGACTTGGATTATTTTGAAGATTTAATACTTCTTATATACATATCGTTAGCTAAAATGCAAAAGGACGTAACTAACAAAAATATAATTTTACAGGAGAAGCAAAAAACTTTATTAAATGAAAACTATAAACATGTCAGAAAACATGCGTTAATGGGTCATCCATGGAATTTTTTAAACAGTTTTCAAAGGAAACCATTTCATTATATTTTGTTGAAAAAAAAAATGAGTAATTACGTAATTTTTCATTTATAAAATAAACACACTTGTAGTTACGTCCCTTTGTTTTTTGTTAATAAAAGCGCAATTTTTGATCCCAGAAGTGTAAAATTTTGTGTAGACATGTAGTTCAATGGCATTTATAATAATCAATCAAAAACGCGATTTTGAATTTTTTGTTAGTTACGTCTTTTTGCATTTTAGCTAACGATATACAAAATATGATTGATATTTGATATTCTTATCTTATATGTACACTTTTGTGCCAAAACCATTATTCCGGCAAGAAAGAAATTTGTTTGTCTCCCAGTAAAAACTTTTTCAAAATGGATAGCTTCTTTCACTCGTTATTTAGTAGCTTTCTTCCATAAGAACTTCGATAACTACTGTTTTCTGGATGTATTTAGATAAAAAAATTACTTACTTTTGAATTTGTTCATTATGGCACAACCCTTGTAAAATTCATTAGTTTTTCAGTAGAATTGTATGTAAGATTTTACTGGGTCCTTAACCCGTTTATTTATGAACCGATTTTTTTAATTTTAACTACCAGGTATTCTACTAAGTCTATTTCAGGTAAAAAAGAAAAAGATTATAGGAATAGGTAAATTAAAGATTTATATCTCAGCCATTTGTAAACCGATATAGTTAAATTTCAATAATATACTATTTCGGACTACATACGATATAAATATAAAACAACGTTGTCACTATCAATTCCATAAAAACCCAGAATATTTATAATACTGTTATCAAAGCTGATTTAATTTAAAAATTTTCCATTTTGATCTCGGTTTTTGTAAATATGTATATATCTATTTTAAAAAAGGATGTATGTTTATTTTATTAATCTTGGTTTCTTTTTGCTTTTGTAAAAATATTTATTTTATTTTTTGTTTAAAATGATGTTTTCTCATGCCTTTGTGTAACTTCTCCAGGGGAAAATAACAATTTTAAATTGTTATCGGATTAAAGAAAATAAATAATTTTGTAAAAAATAATCCTCCAGCTTAACAAATTATTAAATACCCATGAACTTTAACTATGTTTTTGTTTGATTATTTTATAATAAAAGTCGAAACAAATTTGTTTAAAATTGATTTTAAATTGCACGATTCTTAAAACAAAAAAAAACGATCTTTTTTATTTTTTTTCTCAGGAAATTGACGATTATGACACAAATTTATCTGGCAACACTGATGAAAACCAAAACAAGAAAAGGCTAAAAAAAATTTAATATAACAAAATATAACAATTGTTTTTTGTTTATTTTCATCATATAAACTATGCATTCATCATTTATATTCCTTCTATTTTTTTTATTTATTTTAAAAAAAATAGTATATAAACATATTTTAAATTCAAAATATCTACATTTTGTTTTTCTCGCCACCAATTTCAAATGTGACTTAGGGTGTGTGTGAAACGGTAGCAAGGTTCTATGGTGAAATGAAATTTGTTTGTGGTAGAAAATTTTCATATTTGTGCTGTGTGAAATTGTAACATTTTTGACAACGTAAAATTTTGACATAAAGAAAAAAACAATTACTAATAGTTTTGTGAAAATTAATAAATTAAACAAACGTTTACTAATAATCATTTTAATTCTGTTGGAAATGAGATCGTCCCAACTATTTGATGAATTCGTTCTGATTTATTAACAATTTTTACAAAAAGTGTGGGCAAAGAAGCTTATACACATTTAAATACTTACATCTTGTATAATCCTTTTTAATTTTTTTTGCCGCTGGTCCTGCTTTCATATTATTTTTTATTTTGCTTAAACAAATTTGATGAAAAAAAATAATTTTGTGGTTGTCAAAAATTTCTACACTAATGTCAAAATTTATACTAGCCCCCAGGGCTAGTCAAATTTTATTCACCTCAATAGTGTCAAAATTTTACTTCCATGAGTACTTTGCTACCGTTTCACACACACCCTTATTTTGACAGTTGTTGAAAGAAACTTTTCGCAAAATATAGTTATAGAAACACTTTTTCTCGCATGCTTCCAATAATTGCTGGCAAATTATTTCTGTCATTTAAATAATTTGCCAATTCTCGCAAAAAAAGGCACAGAAACTCTTGTGTGAGAAAAACCATTTTTTGTAATTTTCCTATTTTTAAGCTTGTTAGGCCTGGAGCTTCAATGTAAATAAAACATCAATTTTATTACAGTTTTTCCCAACGTTTCGTAGAGTATTTTTCTACTTCTTCAGGGGGTGTCTATTTAAATATGTGTAAAAACGTACAGTATTTTTTTAAACCATGTATATAACTTACAAATTTTTTTGATTATATTACATTTTTAAATATTTTATTTGTAAAAACAAAAAACAATTAACAATAATAATTTTCAACCACATCTCTTTCTAGTATCACAGTGAAAAACTTTTTTAAATTTGTTTATCAATTTAAAACAACCCTGTAATTAATGTTGATGTTGTCTGTGTCTTCTTTCAGATTCATCGTCTTATTTATTTTCTGTTGGATTCGTAAACTTTCAATCGTATATCTCTTTTTTTCAACATTCTCTCTATCCAATATTTTGACGTTTTCAAAATCAGCAGTATGACCATGGTGTAACATATGTTGTGCTAGTGCTGTTGTTTCTTTGATTTTTGTTATGTCAATGTATATGAGGTCGCATGGTTCGTCATTATTACCTTTACATTGTATTTCGTATACAACGTTACTTACACAAAGCATACAGAGATGAAAAAAGTGACGTATGAAAAATGTCCAAATCATTTGCGAGGGCAGCTTTCGAAGAAAGAGAAGGAAAAAGTTTTTTTGGTAGTGAAGTGGCAATGTGTAAAAACAGGCCGCTACTATCAACACGAACTGCGTAATCAAAACAAAAAATGCAAAAAGGGCAGCTTTAGAAGAAAGAGACGGCAAAAAACGCAAAATCTTCCGTCTCGTGACGTCTCTGTATGCTCTGTGGTTACTTATTTGTTGTTTGTCGATGGGTGTTTTAGTTCTTGTAAAAATTGTGTTGATCGTTCTATTTGGTTTATAAGCAAAACAAGTGTTTTTTGTCTTTATTGTGTTTCTTATGTTCGCATTATCAATAAGGTGTGGAACATATGGTACACTGTAAAAAACTTTTGGTGGTTCTTCCGTAATTAAGTTGGTTCAGTTATTTTGTTTTAATTGTGTTATTGCACTTTTAATCAGACATTTGGTTAAGTTATTGGGAAAACAGTTATTTTTTAAAATTTTACGGATAATTTCAATATTTTTGTCGTGAAATACTTCATCGCTTATATTTAGAACTCTCTTAATAAAACTTTTTGCTGTATTTATTATTTGATTCATTGGTTGAGTAGTGTAATAATTCATTATCCTGCCTGATGATGTCTCTTTTGTAAACCAGTTAAATATTATTGTATCTTCCGCCCTATGTAATTTTGTGTCCAGAAACGCTATTCTCCCTTCATTTTCCATCTCCATTGTAAATTTAATTTTAGAATGATAATCATTCAATGTTTTTAGAATAATGTCCTTGTCTTGGGATGAAATTATTGCCAAGAAGTCGTCTACATATTTTGTGATGTATTTGATATTAATGTTGATCTCGTTAAGTTTTGCCAGTGCTTTCATTTCACACTATTTTTGTTGCAATTCACACGTTTCATGCGAAAAGTTTTACGATGTGAAAAATACAGAAACGGGCTACAGGCAGAAAAAGACAATTTCGGAACAAAAAATCGTCAAAATGACGATAAATCGTCAAATCTGGCAGCCATGGTCGCACCGATCACAAAAACATCTTACTGCCCGTCTACAACTGACATGATTTGCTGTTATAACTTGAAGTTATAAAAGCATTGTTAAAACATTTGCATTAACAACCGTGTTATAACATGAGAAAACTTCTAACATGATGAGTCTTTACCAAGGCGAATTCATCCCAGGTAATCTCGGTACTACAACAAGTACAACTCGTAAAAAAACCACAAGTAATTTGTTTTTGTAAAATCATTGTACAATGTCAAAAACAGAAATAAAACAAAACAGAAACGAAGATAATAAAAGAGAATAAACAAAATTTTGACATCCAACAGTGATTTTAGCTAATATCAGCGGAGCTTTTAAGACCACCTGTAATAAATTCGCCTTGGTCTATACCTAACACTAACATCATATTAGGCCCAGAACAGACGGTGAAACGCAACTGCAACGAAACTGCAACTTCTAGTTATTTTCGAGTTTCATTTGAGTTTATGCCATAGACTCCTTTGAGGGACCACACACGACGCGATCATTTTGCGACTGGTTTGAAATGCATTGGAAATCAGTTGCATTGAAACCGGCGTGCAGGAAACTCGTGTTTGCGTTTCATCTGTTCTCAAAGAAAATCGAAATGATTGTGATAATTTCAATACATTCTGGTACAATTTAGGTTGCAGGGTGTGTGGAAAACGATTGAAACTGGTTTCAAAACAGTAATTTCTAAAGGGCTTCGTTGCAGTTGCGTTTTACAGTTTCTGGGCCTTAGTGTTAAAGTTAAGCATTTCATGTCAGTTGTAGACTGCATGTTATTAAAAAACGAAGCTAACAATGATATAAACCGCGTTACCATTGGTGCCACTAAAGCAGTGTTCCCAGTTTTGGGGATTTATCCCCAAATTGGGGAATATATTTTTTGTAATTGGGGATAAACATTTCGTGAAAATCCCCAGGGGGTTATTTGGGGAATAGCACTTTTTTCGCTGGGAATTTTTGGCCATAATATATCATTATAAATTCCTTTTTTGCAATAGCAAGACCGATTTGGTCAAGATGTGGTACAAATTTCAGTCTTTTTTGCGGATTAAAACTTTTTCAAGAACTTGTTGCAATAGTTTTAAATATGCTTTTTGTACCAACAAGCGTTACTTCTGTTGAACTAGTCCTTTTTTGTAATGAATACAACCAAAATCAATAATTGCAACAGAATGCAACATAAGTTATTAGAATTAAAAAGAACAAATACACACTTTAAAATAATAAAGCTTGCTGTGACAAATTTATTCAATCATCTCATAAACACTTTTTAAAGAAACAACTTGTAAAACAAAATTGCATTGGCTGATGAATCAGAAGATTTTGATTCCCTAGTTTTTGAAATGATAAATATTGACGCATAATTATTTTTCTTTTGCGTTTTTACGTTACCCTTGTTACATAATATACATGTGTAGATACGTAGAACTAAAAGAAAAAATATCATTAGTTTTAATATTACACAAATGAATTTATTTAAATAAATCAATGCATATTTTTGCATTGACCTAATAGATATTATGTATTTTATTTTTAAGTAAATGTGGGGATTTTGGGGATTAGAAAATAGCTATTTTGGGGATTTTTGGGGATGAATATCGCAAATTGGGTATACGGCTTAAAATAAAACTGGGAACCCTGCACTAAAGTGGCAATTTGCCACTTTTTCGACTGCTTGGATACTATTTGGCCACTTTAACAAAATGCAGCCAAATGTAGTACTTTTTGTGATTCTTGCCAATTTTTTGATACTTTTTACGTTAGGAAAATATACTTTTTATATCCTTCACCTCAGGTGGAAAAGGGTATATATAAGTTTGTCATTACGTTTGTAATTTCTACAATAGTGATCTTAGACCATAAAAAGTATACATATTCTGAGTCCTTATGAGGAGAGAAGTTGATTTAACAATGTCCGTTCTTCTGACCGTATGTCCGTCTTACGTTTGATATGTGTTTTCCGAAGACTCCAGACATGATAGCGGCTAGGTTGTTTTACATTTATGTCACATATAGTCCACAATTCTTGCTATTGAAATTCAGCTAGATCGGTCCAACAATTTTAAAAAAATATTTACCAGTTTTCGCTTTTTAAATTTTATTTATAATGAAGTTTTAAGTATTCCCAGCGGGAAAACTCAGAAGACCTTCTTACTTCAGGCCTTTTTAAAGGCCTGCTTAGAAATTTTTTTGATTTATCTACTATTCTTACGTAACTGCAAAAGAATGCCTCCACACTCGCTTCTATGAGAAGCGAGAGAAGAAGGAGTAACATTTTTTGTTTTGTTTTTTTGCACAAGCAAAGGCAAAAGAATTCAGATCCCTTTACAAAAACAAAGTAACATATGTTGTAAATCATTTTAGTTGAAGTTGAAAAGAGAAAGAGTAAAATTTTTGTTTTGTTTTTTTCGCCAAAGCGAAAGAACTCAGATCCCGTTATAAAAACAAAGTAACAAAGTAGGTGCATATTAAAATAAAAAATATAAACAATAATGTAAATCATTTTAGTTGAGTTTTTTTCATTAAGGAAGATAGGTACTTGTGCTTAAAAGTTTTATTTTATTATAAACTTTTATATGCAATCTATTTTACAATACATATTTAGCAAATTTGATTATTTCAATAAAAAAATAGGTATCACATGTTTTATTAAACTACAATAAGTTTAATAAAATATATAAACATACGTTTGTAAAAAAGGGGTATACATATATAAAAAGTTAAATAACAAGATAACCTTTTTGCTAAGGCCTTTTGACAGTCATTCTCTGGAAAGCCTTCTAAGAGCCATTTATTTGAAGGCCTTTAAGAAGCTCTGGGGAAGAAAGGAAAGCGGAAGGCCTTCTCCGCAATGACAACGCGTGTAAAAAAGATATGAGTATGGAATGGAGCGAGAAGGCCTTGTTTATCCAAAAGAAGTGGTACAGAGGCCTTCTGGAAGGCCTCCGTACTCCTTCTTTTTCCCGCTGGGTTGTATGTATGTATGTATGTATGTATGTATGTATGTATGTATATGTAAAAATTATTTAGTTGCTCTGTATTCTGCTCGCACAATGGTGAAGGGTTTATAAGATTCGGCACAGCCGAATATAGCACTCTTACTTGTTTTCTTTCTGTTTTATTATAACTCCCAGCCTTAATATAAGTAAAACTGTTTTAATATATGTATGAAATATAATACATATAAAATATGTCATGCGTGGTTAGCTGAAAATCGGTTGTAAAACTTTCTATTACCTGCAGGGTTGTTAGGCTTTTTTCTTCAAAAATCGTCAAAAGTTTTAACAAAATTCGTCAAAATCGTCATGAACAGTTAACAAAATCGTCAACAAATCGTCAAATATTTAAATTTTACAAATTGGAGACAATTTATTGCATTGAGTGGTTCAAAAATATAAATTTTTAGCAAGATATTCTATTAATGATAAAGAAAGTGATATGGTTAAGTTGTATTATACTTATTTCAGCAAGTGGGTCGAACTATATTTATCATTTGAAAAGAAATACATAAGAAAAATATATTTTTATAAAAACATAACAAACAATTATTTGTTTCATTTATCCATATTCGCAAAAACATTAATTAAAAAATAAAATCTCATTTGCTATTAACTCGAGCTACATATCTTTAAATGATTAATTTTTAGCGATATCACTTATGCAAATTTTTTTTACTGTTGAAAGTGATAAACCAAGGGTTCTGTCTATATCAACAGTCTTTTTACCCGGCTTGAAACGTTTTATTACGTCCAATTTTAGTTCCAAACCAGTGCATTTTCTTCACTTTGCACTCATTTTTCTAAACAACTTTTTATTAAGAACTAACTTCTTACTTTCTAACACTCAACTATATTTAGAATAACTTACCTAACAGAATTAAATAGGAATTCGGCTTTTTACACGCAAATAGAAAAATTCTTCACATATGATTATGACTTTAGCGAAAAAATGAAATCGAAATCATTAAAACGCAAAGCGTATTTAACCAATTTTTAAAAAGCGGACCAAATAGGACCGAAGCAAATCGGGGCTCTAGGGTATATTTTTGCCTTTTCGATGGCATTTATTTAATTGTAGAATTCGAATTACTAGTGCTTCTAATGAAAACCACCTGGTTTGTGATGGGGGAAGAGCCTTTTTTGTTTAATTTCTAATAATTTTTGTATTTCGAAAAATTATTTTACGTTTTGAACTGTTCGCAATATAATTGTTAATATTTCTTGTAAGTGTTTTATTGATGCCAGAAAATCGTCATAACACTATTACTTTTAGTTTAAAATCGTCAATCGTCATGTTACTGTATTTTCACAAAAAATTCGTCAATATGAAGAAAAATCGTCACATCTAACAACCCTGATTACCTGTTTTATATATTGGTCGTGAAGCGCAAATCGAACTGTTGTGTACCGAAAACTTTTCTAAAATTTGTATAATTGACATTAAAAGTAAAATCTAAGTTTTAACCGAAAGTTGTGTACAGCGTTACCGTTATGCGACTAAAGTCGGTGGCATGTCATAACGTCCAGTGTCATAACGTCCAGTGTCATAACGTCCATCAAAGAAATGTCATAGCGTCCGCGGACGTTATGACACTTTGCAAAGTGTCATAATGTCCACAACTTAACTTATAATGAAAAATATTAAAATGTGTAAAATTTGTTTTGAAATATCAAAATAAGTAAGTATAATGCCAAAAATTCTTACAATTAAGAATGTAAACAAATTTGGGATCATAGCCGGCCTTCGGCCGGGCGCAAAGATTTTCTTCTTATGGTATAACAAATACCGGCTTCGCTAACTAAAGCTTCTCTGCACAGCCGGCCTTCGGCCGGGCGCAAGGATTTTCTCCTCTATGGTATAACAAACACCGGCTTCGCTAAGTAAAGCTTCTAAAATCTGCCTTGTTTCCGAACGAAAGCCGACTATGCAGAGAAGCTTTAGTTAGCGAAGCCGGTGTTTGTTATACCATAGAGGAGAAAATTCTTGCGCCCGGCCGAAGGCCGGCTGTGCAGAGAAGCTTTAGTTAGCGAAGCCGGTGTTTGTTATACCATAGAGGAGAAAATCCTCGCGCCCGGCCAAAGGCCGGCTGTGCACAGAAGCTTTAGCTAGCGAAGCCGGTATTTGTTATAGCATAGAGGAGAAAAACCTTGCGCCCAAAAGTGTTTTCGTTATATATTTAATATATACACCCAGAAAAAAACCGCAAAACAATTTTTAAACATTTTTTTACCATATTATGTTTCATTTAACCAAATGATTGTCACCGACAACCATATTATGGTTAAATTAGTTTCTTTAAAAATAGCTTTGTTGGCTGGGACCATAATGAAACATGTTTTTCTCTGCGTGTATGCAGATCATTTTTTTGTATTTAACTTCTTTAGTAATTTAACTTTTGAAAGTGTCATAATGTCCATTTGCAAAGTGTCATAGTGTCCATGGACGTTATGACACTTTTGAAAGTGTCATAATGTCCATGGACACTATGACACTTTTTGGAGTGTCATAACGTCCATGGACACTATGACACTGGACGTTATGACATGCCACCCTAAAGTCGCATTTTTGCCCCTTTTTTAATGCCTTGCCACTTTCTTTGCCCCTTAATTTTAAATCCCCTTTTGTATCATTTTGTATGTTTTTGTGCCCCTTTTGCCCCTTTTTGAACTTCCAGCTTTTACATGATTGTATGTTTTTACTTTACCGCATAGAAGTGCATCCGCTAAACGGATTTTTTTTTAAATTAGCATTATAAAACAATAATTGGTCCAATAGACTGAAAGTAGATACCTGGCAGACCATGTTCAACTTATTAATAAATACCTATACATAGATGCATATTTTCGAAAACTAGATACTTACATATATAACAACTAAAGAAACAGCATAGCACTGTAATGCATTAATAAAAATCAACCACTACTAACTTCTCCTAATAAGAAATATCAGAACTAAATTTGGTCCACCTATCACTCATAATAAAGGCGCTATTGTGCCAAAGCCCTTATTTTGGGAAAAATAACGTGGTTATAAGTCTATTACTAAGTCAATTAGTAACCGATTTTGTTAAAGGGTAAAATTATATGCAACAGTTCATGCACGTTAACTTGCAAACAAGACGTGTGTTTTCACTGTGTATATATACATTCGAACATTCGAACATCTCTATAGTGAAGTTCTATAAAATGAAGATTTTTATATAATGAACGAATTTCAAAAATTATTATAATTTGATCTCCTTACACATAAAAAAAAAATCATAGGTACAATTACCTAAAAATATGGTATAAAATAACTAAGCGCAAAGGTAGTATGGCAGCACAAAAGGTTTTGTAGCCTAGCAGATTATTTTCCAGATTATTTCTTACAAGCAGTTAAACATGTTTTGAGCAAATCTAATTCAAATCTGAAAATATTTGTTCGCAAAGATACGTTGAGGGAAATAAAGATAAACACTTCAATGAAATTTTCTTAAATTTTAAATTGTTTTTCTTTTTCTTCCCCCTGCAAATAATTCATGTCTTTGTGAACATCTTCAAATGTTTTTTTAAATTATATTTCTTAGTTGTTTTAAATGTCTTATGACAAATAAGACATTGCATGTCATCAAAAGCAATTTGTAACATAAAATACTTTTCGGCTGACATCATTAATATATCGCAATATTTTCAATTTATGTGTTCACTGACAGCAGTCGCGATGACGATTAAAATGTAAAATAAGACACAGAAGTTCTGCAAGTGTAGTTTGTCTCTCCCACTCAACATGCTGATTTCCTTATTGGCTGATTGACGATCAAACAAAAGAGCGTAAGTATACGTGTGAGTTTAATTTGCTGATATCAGCCACTAATGGGCATCTTTGATTTAGACCAGGGATGTCAGCGCCTTGCACAATTGTGCAAATTAATTCACATGTACGCTTACGCTCTTTTATTTTGCGAGCGTAAAATATAATTGTTTACTGAGAAACACTCTCATTCAGCGGGAAATATCGCAAATATTGCAAGGCCTGTTTTGAGGCCTCTAAATATATTTATGTATATAAATAAATATACAATAACTGTATGTAGGTACATCTTTTTTTTTTGTTTTATTATCTTTTTTATTTTATTTATTATCTATGTTTTTGTTTTGTTTTATTTCTATTTTTGACATTGTACAATGATTTTAAAACAGGGATTTCCATTTCTTTGCACAATTGTGCAATTGTGGTTATTTTTTAAGATAGAATTTTAAAATTTTATAAAAATATATATGTAAAGTGAATCCTAATCAACAAAAATTTCAAATTTTCAAAATAATTGTTTTGCATTTAAGCTAACGATATGTGTTTTGTTCGTGAAAAATATTCGTTGATGCCTGTAACAGGGTCCCTTTTTCTTTCGTTAAAAAGACGTACCTAAATGCAGAAATTATTAAGAAAAGAAAAAGCCACAAGAATTTGTTGGTATTTTGTGATTGTAAAAATATTTTTGTTTCTGTAGCAATCGCGTCGGTGGGTTTTTTTTTTGAAAACTCTTTTCTTGAGTAGGTAAAAATATTTAAAAAACAAGTTAAAAAAGTCTTGTTTTGCTACAATTTATGTGTAAACCTATACACATAAAAGCAAATGTGACAGCAGGTAAAATTTTTGGGTAAGAAGATGTGTTTTATTGATGTATTAATGAAACTTTATTGTTTCGCACTATTTTTATTGCTTACTTTTTTATGCTACAATTATATGACCGAGTCTAAAGAGTAAACCTTACTACTTTATGGTATTTATTTAACGTAACTTTGACCTGTTATAATGACTTCCCTGCAAACAAATGGAAGATATCCCCTAAGGCAATAGTGTAGCAATATCTCCAAATTGTCATCTAAAAGAAAATAATCAAAGTAATATTTTATTTTCTTCCTTTTATAATTTTTTAGAAAATTACGCAATTTTTTTTTAAATTTAATACATACGTCATAAATAAAAAATAAAAATTAATCCAATTATTAAAACTTAAAAATTATTTCTCAAAATATTCTGCAAAAGGTAAATATTTAAATTAAATAAATCGGTTAAATATTGATCTGTTTCCTTTTAAATTTAGTCAAGAATTTCTCAACCCTGGATGCAATTTTAAAGAAGTGGTAGGTTTTTTTTAAAGAATTTGGTGGAAGCTAAATATTTATGTATATTTTTTACTTTATTTTAATGATAAATTATATTATGTTAAGTAAAATTTATACGTATACAATTACCAATTTAATTTTAAATAAAAAGCTGTGCTTTTTTGTACCCAAATGGCAATTTTTTTAAATGCAAAATCTTCTTTTTATCTTCCCAATGATATTTTGGTGATATCTTCCTATTTTCTTAAAAGTGGTTATCTGGCGATATTGCCAGTTAATCATCTAGCAGTATCGCTTTCGTATTGCTTAGAAGTATTGCCATCGAGACACGTTTCTTCCCGAAGGAAGTATCTTCCGCAATACGAAATCGATTATTACCGCAATAACATTTTTCATCCAGGCAATACGTTTGGCAATACATAAGGTGTATTTCTGTGTTTGCTGGGTTTATACATTTTTGCAGGCAAACTCAGGTGCGCATTTGGTATTTTGTAAAAAGTTATGATATACCATTAGCTAGAATTAAAATGTATGCACAGATGTTTGAAGTATGAGTAACCCAACACCGTGAATACCCTTTCTATTTTACTTACCACTATGAATACCCTAACTTTTTACTAAAATAACTTTTTCACGTTATAATTCTCATGTAATTCATTTTATTTTTGAATAAATAGACCAGGGAAATCCATTTCTATGTACAATTGTGTATACCTGTAAACTTCAAATTAGAATTTCATTTAATAGTCTTGTAGGCAGCGATAACG
Organism: Pollenia angustigena; assembly: GCA_930367215.1. NCBI lineage: Eukaryota > Metazoa > Arthropoda > Insecta > Diptera > Polleniidae > Pollenia > Pollenia angustigena. Next base: position 36,110,742 of record OV884059.1, read on the forward strand.
GACGTGCAAGCGGATGAGTTTATTAAAAAAAAGATAAATGATGCCATATAAAAAATATTTTATGATAAAAAATGCATTTAATTATTTTCAATGTCTCTTATGTTTTAAAACATTTGAACTTAAGAGATTGTATACTTTGAAAAGGCATTATGATCATTTCCATAATGATATTAAACAATATGAAGTAAAAGAAAGGGAAAACCAATATAAGATTAAAAAAAAGATTTATTTGGATAGCTTGAAAAGTTGGGTATCACAAGAAGAAGAGCATGAAGATAGGATAGAAGAGTTAAAAATAGAAATATCAAATTTACTAACTTTGGAAATAGTAAAACAGGGAAGACCATTTTCCGATGGGGCATTTATAAAAAAGCTTTTCAATGCAGTTTTGGAAAAACTGAAAATCGATTGCAGCGTAATAAAAACGCTTCCCATGAGCCGAAATAGTGTCGTCAAGCGCACATCAATTTTAGCTGCACATATACAATCTGTGATTAGGGAAAAGTTAAAAAATTGTGAATATTTTTCTTTTTGCCTCGACGAAAGCACCGACATTAATGATCTTTGCCAATTGGTCATTTGTGTTCGATGCATAGATAGTGAGTACAATGTTTTTGAAACTATGTACTCACTTGAAACGTTTTACGGTAATGTAACAGGTAAGGTATTATACGACGTAGTCTTTGAAAACCTGATATCTGTTACACAAGCTTCAAAATTAGCAGGAGTTTGCACGGATGGTGCAAACGTTATGGCCGGGAAGTATGAAGGTTTCGTAGGACAGCTTAAGCAAAATGGAATTGATGTACATGCTTTCCATTGTATAATTCATCAGTCCATGCTTGCCTCAAAATTTATAAGTGATCATGCCGCTATTAAGACTGCAGAGCGGATAATCAATAGAATACGGGGGGTGGGCCATCATTCATTAACGCACAGAAAATTTGTAAGTTTTCTTAAAAACGTAAACGCCAATCACCACGACTTATTATAGGCTAGTAAAATCTACTCTTTTTATAATGGTGGTAAATACTTACAGAATATTTTTAAACTTAATATTTGCATTAGTATGAGCAAATGAATTTTCATTGTTAGAATTCGCAAAGGTATGTTGAGCAAAAAACGAAAAATATTGGAAAGAATTGTATTAGGTTGTAAAAAGACTTCAAATATTGTGAACTGCGCAATTTTTTCAAAAAATAAGCAGTTTCTGAGGTTCCAAATTAAATTTATTTAAATAATAACTGATTGTGTCTGTCCATAACTCAACATTTTTCGATAATTGTATTATTATTTATTGCTTTTAAGTCTTCATAGCAATAAATGTAAGTTAACTTTAAATGGTCTGATGAAAAATGAATGGAAAGCATGAACAATATTTCCTCGCATAATGCTGGCCCTGGTGTTTGCATCGCCCTTTCATGAAAATGTTTTGTAAGTTTTAATACCTTACCTGATTCCCAACAATTTAATCGAACATAGATGACCCCTAGAAAAGGTCTTTAATAAGGCCTCGCAATAGGCCTCGCAACCGCATATTTCGCCGCTGGGCATGTAAGAGATAAGAGTAATCTCACCAACACAATCATAATTGACATCACTGATTTAGACCCATTATTTATAGTGTCTAATGAAGATATAAACTATTTCGAATTAGTTTCAGAGTTTAAAGATATAACTGACCCAGATACATTTATACATGAATTTAAACTTCTAGAGAGTAAAGTAAGTGACACGGAATATGAACACATATTTTAAATTTCGAATGCTGTGAAGATTTTTGGCGTGAAATTGGAACATTGAAAAATAGATTTAATGAGTATACGCTTCTGAGCGTGTTTTAACTAAGTTAGCTTTGATCAAAAATAAAGTAAAAAATAGGTTAAAAGTAAGTACTTGCGAATCCATGATTTTATCTTTAAATTTGTTAGATACTATCCTTAAAGATTGGGTTTCAAGTGAACATATTACGAAAGTATAGTTATAGTCGTTTTAAGAACAATTAATTGTAAAAAAATTTGTATGAAACTGACCATTAATAAATAACACAGGACTACACTGAAAAAGTTTGTTTAACCATTCCAACTGATTCTTATATTTTTTGGAATGCTAAAGACGAATTTGAGCGCAGTTTTCTCCCATCACGTCACATTTTTCAGATACACCAATTGTTGTTATTTCGGAAGATGTTTTGTATCACAATTTATAACAAAATCAAGTTTTATAGTTTTGGTTTATAAACCTGATTACAAAAATTTTAAGCAATAATAGACGAAATTGGATGAAAACTAAATATGCTTTAGTACAGAAATTAAAACACTAGCATGTATGCATTTATTTGTATTAAATTGCCCTACGGTGTCTACAAGAACATTTCTTTCGCATATTTATAAAAAACTAAAATAAGTTTTTGTTTTCAATACAAATATACCAAAGAAATGTTCTTGTCGACATCGTGGGCTTAAAGGCCTAACCAGAATGTGAATAACGTGGCTTAAGCAACCGAGCGAATAAATGTAAATCATATGTGTAAAACCATGTTGAGCTTAAGGGAACTTTTTGTTAAATTTAATGAAACTGTAATTTGCTTAAGCAAAGTGCGAAACTAATCGCACATTCCGTACGGAATCAAAAGTTTTTTATTTTGTTTTTGTTTTTTTTAATGTATTTGAGAGGCTTTTTTGTTTATTTTTGACAGTAGCTTAAGTTTGTTTATGCACATTCTGGTTGGGCCTTAAGCCTACAACGTTTGTAATTAGGTTGACTGTATAATAAAATTATAAAACTGTGGATTTTGTTATTAATTGTGGTACAAATCATCTTCCGAAATTACTGTAATTTGTGTATCTCATTAAGGTGCTATCAGACGGGATGTATTTTACATATGGTACTGTCAAATTTTCCATCTGTAAAAGTTGTACACATCGTGTGATACATATGAAACTTTGCATGTGTAAAATACATGTGGAAATACATATGTAACTTTTGCGATTAGAACACGCTATATTTTCCTTCGGCAAACATAAACAAAACAGCTGGTTTGTTTTGAAACGTAAACAAAAGTCAGCTTTTGTGATGGGAGAATCTGGGGGATGGGCAAATAAATTTCTAAAAAGTTTTCAAATATCTACCTGTGCAATACAGTGCCTTTAATAAATCACAGAAAATGTATTCAGAAGGAAAAGTACAAGAAATATATTAATAAATGTATAATGCAACATTTTTCATTTTTCGAATTTATGCTATGAGCTAAATTTCAGTTATGTATTTTATAAAGCTTTTTTGTAATAGTTCTATTCCTTAAATTTTTCAGAAATGACTTTATACACTACCAGACTATTATATTGTATTTTCTTTTTACATTTTACCTTAGCCTTCCTTTGGAAAGCAATGAGGTATATTGAATGTACAGAAAATTTTACAATTATTAGACACCAGCAGAATGTAATGCATTTTCTGGCCCGCTACGGCCTTCGTCAGCATTCTTTGTGTCTCACTGGATAGTGTTACTTTATAAAATGAATGTATTTAACTCAACTATTTTAACAAATAGAAACTGGGAATTATTTCCTTCCGAAGGTTACTTTATATTATATTCAACATTTTTCATTTTTCCAATTTATTCTATGTGCTAAATTTCAGTTATGTATTTTATAAAGCTTTTTTGTAATAGTTCTATTCCTTCAATTATTATATTGTATTTTTTTTTACATTTTACCTTAGCCTTCCTTTGGAAAGCAATGAGGTACATATATTGAATGTACAGAAAAATTTACAATTATTAGACAGCAGCAGAATGTAATGCATTTTCTGGCTCGCTACGGCCTTCGTCAGCATTCTTTGTGTCTCCCTGGATAGTGTTACTTTATAAACTGAATGCATTTAACTCAACTATTTTAACAATTAGAAATTGGGAATTATTTCCTTGTGAAGGTTACTTTATATTATTATAAACATTTTTTTCATTTTTCGAATTTATTCTATGAGTTAAATTTCAGTTATGTATTTTGTAAAGCTTTTTTGTAATAGTTCTATTCCTTAAATTTTTCAAAAATGACTTTATACACTACCAGACTATTATATTGTATTTTCTTTTTACATTTTACCTTAGCCTTCCTTTGGAAAGCAATGAGGTATATTGAATGTACAGAACAATTTACAATTATCAGACACCAGCAGAATGTAATGCATTTTCTGGCCCGCTACGGCCTTCGTCAGCATTCTTTGTGTCTCACTGGATAGTGTTACTTTATAAAGTGAATGTATTTAACTCAACTATTTTAACAAATAGAAACTGGGAATTTTTTCCTTCCGAAGGTTACTTTATATTACATTCAACATTTTTCATTTTTCGAATTTATTCTATGAGCTAAATTTCAGTTATGTATTTTATAAAGCTTTTTTGTAATAGTCCTATTCCTTCAATTATTCAGAAATGACTTGAAGGAATAGGACTATTACAAAAAAGCTTTATAAAATACATAACTGAATTTTAGCTCATAGAATAAATTCGAAAAATGAAAAATGTTGAATATAATATAAAGTAACCTTCGGAAGGAAATAATTCCCAGTTTCTAAATGTATAATGTATATATAAAACACATTTCATAAATATCTTATATTTGCTGCAACAATGTCATAACCCAAAAAACATGTTTGGCAGAAAACAAGTTTAACGCGTTTTTGAGTTACCAAACCATTAAAGTCAATATTTTAAAAAAATTACTTCTCGAGAAAAATATTTCCATTTATTTTAGTTTTTACAACAAATGAGCCGTTTGTAAGTAAGTATGTATGTATGTCTATTTTAATACGATCAATTGTTTTTTAGTGTATAAAATTACTAAACAATGTTTTTTGTTATATTTTTATACCATTTAGTATTATAATAAATAGAAAAAATCGTAAAAAATGCATAATGTGGTGTACTTATTTTAATTTTAAAAGACGTACCCTTTTTTTTTTTTTAATTCTCTTTTTGGTGTCACTTTTTTGTAGATCTCCCATTTTTTTGTACTTTTTAAAAATATCCGACGCACAGTGGGAAATTTTACGAGAAGGCGGTCAAAATTCCATAACTTTTGACTGGATCGGTATTTTGTTTGCTCGATAGGTGCGTTGTTAGGCTTTAATTTGCGCTATAAAACGTAAAATTCGACTGATAGGAGCAAAAGTTATGGGGAGTTCAAAATGCATTTTCATTTTTTTGTTGAGTTTCGGTGTAAAAGTTGAATATTTCATATATGATTTTTTTATAATTTATCATTATTTCTCTTGTATTTTACAACTGATACTTATTTTTTTATTGTCGAACTTAGATCCTGTCAGAAAATGCCAATATTTGGCCCCTGTAACTTTTTTAATCCCAATATTCACAGGGGCCAAAGGTTGGCTTTTTTGGGACGAGACGAGTTGTTATCACAGAGCACACAGAGGCGTCACGAGACAGAAACTATTGTGTTTTTTTCTGTAATTTTCTTCGAAAGCTGCCCTTTTTGCGTTTTTTGTTTTGATTATGCAATTTATGGTGATAGTAGCGGCCTGTTTTTACACATTGTCACTTCACTAACAAAAATTGTTTTCTTTCTCTTTCTTCGAAAGCTGCCCTCGCAAATGATTTAGGCATTTTTCATACGTCACTTCTTCATCTCTGTATGCTTTGTGGTTGTAATAAGGATAAAACTGAAAAAGAATATTTTGAAAAATGCCCAAATAGCATTCTTGGCTATCGATAACATTTTAGGTAATTCAACTTTTATTTTTGGTTTGAGAAGTATGTGTATTTTATTTTTATATATTAATACAAATATATGTATACTTAAATCAAAAATTAATTATAATCTACATATAAACAATTTTAAATTAAACAATATTATTAAAAATTTCTTCTAAATAGCTTTGGGTTTCATTTTCCAGAAGTTGTTTAGCTTCTTCCTCTAATTCGATTGAGGTTGACTTCCATTTTTGTCGAATACTGGACATACAGAAAATTAATTTCAATGCATTGGTCATCAAATTTAAATATTGCCGGTTGAAGTTCTTTAATTTGATCTTTTATTTTTCGAACTTCTTCAGTTATGACAACTTTAGTTTCCTTTTTGTAAACAAACTTTTTTGGTCTGCAATACTTTGTTGAAGAGGGAATTTCATTTTTCCATACATCCATTTCTGTAACTCTACTGGTTGACGGCTCTAAGCCAATATAAGTTTTTCTTAAACGTAATGGAACTAAAGATACCATGAATAAGTTAGCATCAGATGAGTTTTCTGAATTACATTGCTTGTATTGTTTCTGACCAGAGCTTCCATCACATCCCCATTTAGAAAATAAAGTGATGCTGCAATTTTTACGTTTTTTTAAACAGCCAGCATCAAGTGTATTTAATAATCATTCTGCAGTTTGTTCGAGAAGAGCCTGCAATTTTACTTCTGCTGAACTTGAAGTTACACTAATAGCCGTTTGTGAAGGTAAGAACTCTTTTTTGACAGAAACTAAATCTCGATATGCTGGAAAGATTCCACAATTTTTTTCATTGGTTCGCTTTCGGAGTTCTGTATACTGATTTTTTGTCAGTTTTAAATCCAAAAATAGTGCAAATGCTTCTTCTGGAGTAAATTTAATTTCTTCAGTTAGTGTAGGCATACTTTTTAAAATCCTCTTTGTGCGTTTAGGGCTCGCTTCCACAATTTTTTCAATTATTGCAATTTTTGTTTTCTTATTTTGCGTTGGTTGAATTTGATGCAGAAATGAATCCCTTATCATACTATGAGAAATTTCTTCATTGATATTTGCAAGCTTGAATCTTCGTGATCTTTCACTGCAATTGTCAATTTGTTTTGCGGGCCGACCCACTTTTCCAGTTCTTCTTAAAAATCAGATCATTTGTTAGCCATTTTTCGTTGCGTAAGTAAAACTTTTTCTTGTTTCTAGAACATTTAAGGTACCGTTTTCTTAATGTAAATGAAAAATTTTTATCTGATGTATTTTAATTTCTTGTTCGTTGCATAATTTAAAGAATGGATCATTCATTATGTGTAACACAAAATCTTTTTCATCTTTCTGTTGAAAATATATATCTGCGAGAACTTTATAACTGAACTTAGCCATTGTTTAAACAATAATGAAGGTAAAATTATGAATGCATGCATTTTTATACTCTTGATAGAAGTTTTTTTAAATGATCTTTTGTTACCACTTCTTTGAAACATAAAAACCCTTTTTTAAATACAAATTTAATCTTTTATTAGCATTTCTTTGAAACATAAAAACCCCTGTTTTCCCACTTTTTAAAAGGATAACATACCGGCAATAAATTAACAGGTAACATGTAGGTAATTTTCACGTAAAATATAACTGCGTGCTGGTTTTTTTACCATTTACCTGCTCTTCCATTTTTTTAAATTAAGTTGCAATTTTCAGGTAATTAAACTATGTAGTTTATGTTGCGGCTATTTACTAATGTTTAACCGTTTAACTTACTCAGAAATCTAACGTGTTAGTCTATTTATGTCGCCTATTCGTTTTGCAGCATCCGTTCACCCACAATAAGTTCATAACAATGGCAATACCTTTACCTTCTCCAAATTAATTGATAACCTGACGTGCTAGATAATTTATGTTGTCTGAACTGCTTTATTTGTCGAAAATTCTTTAAGACTCATCTTCTTTAATTTCAGTAATGTTTCCTTGCAGGACTTATTTTTTGAACCGAATATCTTACCTTGGTTCACAGAAATTGCTGTAGTTCGCAAGGCCGTATCCAGACGTGTGTACAATGGGGTATAGAAATGTAGGTTAGATTCTGGACTACAAGAGAGTATAGATTTTTTTTGACGCGTTTTGACGGGCAGGACTTATGCTCTATAAAATAGGAAATTTCCGGGAATAGTTCTAGAGGTCGCAGAGTTTAATGCTTTAAACCACGTGTAGCTAATGAAATAAACTAATTCACAAAACTTATTCTGTCAAAAAATCTTAAAAAAACAAAAAAGTTATGAGCATTTCAACTTCAAAAATTGACTCAGAAATTCAAAACTATAACCAAATATTGAGAAAGTCCATTTCGGACCACCCTGTTCTCAATGAAATGGTTGAAATAGGGTTGACATTTTTTGGCTCCCGAGGTTCACTAGTATTTACTTTCACATGAATAAAAAAATTTTAAAATCGGAGAACATAAAAAAAAATAATTTTGGCCGCCTTCTCAAAATATGAACCAATGTGCGACAGTAGCCTGGGTATAAATAACAAAGCACGATGCAAGGTATATTTACACAAGGTAAACTCGTTGGCCCATATGTTTGTCAGCTGATTACCCCTAGTAGGAACCTTAACATGTTTAAAGACTATGGCCCGTTTTCACAACTTACCGATAGCTTAAGGTAGGATTTTATCGGACGTATAAAACGTGTTTCATTATTGCAACTTTACTTTTACCTACCAGGTAGGATGGACCTTAATTTACTTTATCGCTCACTTTTGGTTAAAGTAAAGTTTTAATAATGGAACAGTTCTTATAAGGCCGTTTAAAGTCTACTTTAAGCTATCGGTAAGTTGTGAAAACGGGCCTATGTTACTTAAAAAAACGCACAAAAAAATAATTATGCATCAATTATCATTTCAAAAACTACAGATAAAATCTTCTGGTTGATCAGCCAATGCAATTTTGTTTTACATATTGTTTGTGTTAAAAAGTGTTAGCATTTAAGAAGATGGAATACATTTGTCACAGCCAACTGAATTATTATTTTAAAAGGGTCTAGTAATTATAAGAAGAGCTTCTAATAACTCATATTGCATTATGTTGATTTCGATTCTATTTATAAAAGAAAAGACTCGTTCATAACATTCAGCAAGCTCTTGAAAAGGTTTCGAATACAAAGCTTACAGAGATGAAAAAAGTGACGTATGAAAAATGCCTATATCATTTGCGAGGGCAGCTTTAGAAGAAAGAGAAAGAAAACGTTTTTTTGGTAGTGATTTGGCAATGTGTAAAAACAGGCCGCTACTATCAACACATATTACGTAATCAAAACATAAAATGCAAAAAGGGCAGCTTTCGAAGAAAAAGACAGAAAAAAATACAGTATTTTCTGTCTCGTGACGCCTCTGTATGCTCTGTGGTTTCGAACCAACAGCGTCTTGGTATGACAAAGTTTTCGAACAAAAAGACTTTTTGCATTTTTACCCACCTTGAACAAACTGGTCTTGCCATTGCACAAATGGCATAAATAATAATAAAAGTCCCCAGGTAAATCCCCCTGGTGACTTCCACTAAAATTGTATCCCCAATAAAAAAAATCCCCAAAAATGAGAACGCTGCCGACAATCGTTATATATTTCGTTTACAGTAACGATAGTTTTATTCTGTAAATTCTTTTTAACGATAGTATACTGCTGAATTTTTTTATTCATTTAATTTAATGTCTTGTAGCATTTCTGTCTTCAAAATATCAAAATACGCGAATGCCAAATACTCGAAAGCCATTTAAAACACTTTATCGATTTAATAAACACTTCGTTAATTATTAGCTCTGTTCCACATGCATAACGAAACAGTCCGAACTTGCACAAAGTTACCCAAAAGCGTTCCACATAACAATTTTTGTGCAATTAAGAGAGTAATTGAGAGAGTAATATTTTTCATTTCCTGTACATATTTGCACGAACTTTTTCTTTGGTAAGTTCGGACAAGAAAAAACAATCAGCTGTTTGTGTTTACATATGAAGTGATAAATAATTCAGGAAATTTACAAGCAAAAGAAAAAGTTTAGTTTTAATTAAAAAACCAAATTTAATGTTTTTGCAAAAAAATTAAAGTGGTAAAAACTTTATTGCATACATATTTCCCTTAATCTTTAATATAAAAAAACAAAATATAAAAAATTACAATGATGCAAATATTTTGGTTTTATAATGATATTACTTTTTAGCATCTAAAATCATGATATTTTGCATTTGCTCTTTTGCAAGACCATTTGCACCAAACACTGAACTCCGCTATTGTGAATAGATTTTTGCACTTGTTCATTGAACGATTGTTTATGCCACATTCTAAATTTAGTATCAGCGGCAGCATATAAGCGTGCATTTTCTGATGATATTGACAAGGAAAGGATAGAGGAACCCACTTCCGCAAAAGCATAGTAGAAAAGACGACTTCCTCTCAATTCCAGATTATTTTTAAACGAGTTTATAATATTTTCAAATATTCGTCAACAGGATTAAAAAACAACAAGAAAAACTGTAATTTCTTCCACTTCTTCATTTATCATTGGCCAAAAAAACTGTTTCTTTTACTGCATTAAATGTAAACAGAGGCTGCCAAAAGCGAAAAGTTTCACAGATATTTTCGTTTTTTGTTTGGCAGTTTTTGGTTTCGCCTGCAGTTTTTTAAAACTTGGTTGTCACGTCAAGAAGTAATCAACAGAATTTTGGAACAGTGGGAGCCCACTCCATTATTATTTTACTCCGAATTATTTTGAAGGAGATTTTACAAGAGCTTAATACAATTTTTTTTATATTCGGACTTTCTACTACTCCTTTCCTGGGGGGTTACCGCGTATTTCGATTCGAAAGAAATCATTTACGGATTCGAACAATTTGTACTGTGTATTACGATTTTCGTAATATTTGTTTCGAATAAACGGACGTTTTTCACACTTTGCGAAATATTCGTAAATTTTTCACAAAAAAGAAGATAGATTAAAAAAAAGTGTTCGAAAACGCTCTCTGGCGGCAATCAAAAAGAAAAATAAATGGATTTCTCGACCCTAAAAATCGCATGATACAGGTCTGGCTAGACCAAATACAATTTTTTTGCCTCTATTCTTGAATTTTTTTGAAAATGTAATTTCAACTAATTGTAGTGGGGAATGTAAGATGGGATAAACCCACTGTTTATTGTAGATGTGTTTTGTTTAAACTTTGATATTGTTACAAGTACAATCAAAGTCCGGTTTAACGATTGATATAATGTTCAGACCTTTCGTTATACCGAGATATTCGTTATATCGATCAGTAATTTTTTGGTACACAATTTGAATCAAAATTTAATTGTATTTATCAGCCATGTCACTGTGTACAATTCCGTTCGGAAACGGAATTATTTGGTGCTTCAGAAAATGACCGTAAAAGATTTCGGAATGAAACCATTTTTGTTTTCATGCACGGAATGGGAGTTTTCTGTATCTGAAAGGTCAAAAAACTATTAAAATACACATTCTATCAATAAACAAATTTGTTTTCTTCAATTCCGAACGGAATTGTACTCTGTGACATGGCTGTATAATTTAGTCTAGAAATAAAATTTTAATTGATATTTTCACGTTTATTTAAGAATTTTTTTTATTTCTAATAATTAATTTCATTAAAAATCATAAAATTGCATTTCTTGTTAAATTCTGTTCGCTTATTAGGTTATGGAAATGATTTTTAAAAGGCTCCACTAAATCTTGTCGAGCTGAAAGTGTTTCGCCAGTTTGCTTTAGCAACCTGATTCCATATATTTTCTTAAAACGTGATAGCCAGCCATCACTTACGTGTATAAGATACATATTGAAGATTGTGGTATTCCATATTTTTGGGATATTACTGAAAGATTTACACCTTTCTTAAACTCTTCTAAAATCTTTAATTTTTTATCAAAAGAGATTTGACATCTCGTTTTCACAATGAACCAAACCAAACTACTAAAACTTTAACGAAAAAAAGCAACGCATCACACGTGTTCTTCAATAAAAAGCAAAGAAACCCAAAACACACAAAAATCTAACGGTTCTGTAACGATTTTTTTATTTTGCTTTTTCATTCGTTAAATAGGAATTATTTTATTTTGCCATTCGCTATATAAGGTAGTTAATGTAAAAATTTGGCCATTCGTTATATGGGATATTCGTTAAACTGCGTATTCGTTATACCGGGCTTTGACTGTAGAACTATTGCTTATAAGTCTTATACGTTTAACAGTTTTATTTGGTTTAATATCTTTAGTTTTTCTAAAATCTTTATGGATGAAGTTTCCTGATGATCTGGCCTAAGCAACCAGTGAAATGCGCATAGGAATAGCTTATCCCATCAACAATAAATTTCAAGTGTTTTTATCAAGAATAAAAACTGGGAATTAAGCACGGATAACAAAATCTTTTGTTTTTATAGAAAATTGTAACAACATTTCAGTAATTAAAAAATTATATATATTTTTATTTATTCCTAATACACATATACTAACCATAGGTAAATTCTAAATTAACGAACATACATAAATTCTATGTACGTATGTTTATAAATGGCTACTAAATGACAAAACTACAAATATATTTAAAATACGTTCAATAGTTGGTATTTACAGAACCATCGAATGGTCCCATATTATCCCCATAGTCTTGCATATCTTCGTCTAATGCATCATCAAATTCTTCAGCCAAGTCTTTGGATTCGGGACAATTTCTACAACGGCTTTCATTAACGCCATAGTTTATACATGTTGATCCCACGCATTCACAGCAACCGTCGTGAAACCATCTAGAAAATAATAAAAAATGTTTTTAAATATAAATACAAAATACTTATGTATATACATATTGTTGGAGCGAAGAATATTCGGATTCGTTTTTGTGAACTTTTCGCTGATTTTTGCTATTTGCATTTGCTAAAATGCATGCAAATATTTAACCCTTATGTGTGTGGAAAAAAAAACACCTTCTATAGGGTGGATAGGTACCTGGGTACCTTCATGCAAATTGTATGAGAAATCTAATTTTTTTCTTGTATTGTACAAACAATCGATGGTTAATGATATAATATTAGAATTTTACTCTGGTTTTCTTCTTTTCATATATTTTTTAAAATTCTACACTCAAAAAAAAAATTTGGAATATAAAACACCTTCTATAGGGTGGATAGGTACCTGGGTACCTTCATGGAAATTGTATGAGAAATCTAATTTTTTGTCTTGTATCGTACAAACAATCAATGGTTAATGAAATAATATTAGAATTTTACTCTGGTTTTCTCCTTTTCATATATTTTTTAAAATCCTGCACCCAAAAAAAAAAAATTTGTAATATAAAACGTATACAGGTACCCAGGTACCTATTCACCCTATTAAGGGTGCAAAAAGCCAATTGGTATGCCACGCCCCCCCAAACTCATATTGTATATAAACACCTATGAAAATATAATAATAACAAAAAGTTAGGAGTTCTCATGAAATTGTAGAATTGTAGACTAAAATCTTATATAAAAAATTTCGATTTGAAAACGCAATAGGTACACAGGTACCTGTCCACACACATAAGGGTTAAAGCGAATAGCTAATGATAACAATATCATCTGAAAACTTTTTAAGAAAAAAAATTGTAACAAACGTCAAAAATGGTGGTCTTATTTTGAAAACGTTTTACAACACTGTAAAATATTTTAACGTTGTGTCAAAAATTCAAACAAATATTTGATTTTGATTTTATATTAAATTGTGTTTTTTTGAAATGTTATAACTTAAAAAAGTTTTAAATTTCACAATTTTTATCGAAAATTCACCTGGTGTAAATTCGCCTTGATCCTCTAGTTTCCATATTTTTTTATTGGATTTTCATAACTAGAACCTTTCTGGAGGGCTTGTAAAATTATCCTGTTAACGCCACCGCGTGATGGCGCTTATCCAGTTTGCTAAAAAACTATACCAATTTGCAATTATTTGAAACTTTTCGAGATTGGTATGTTTACAAAAAATTAAGAAACCTCCCTTCTAAACAAAATTGTAAAACATAATACAACAGAAAAATAACGGTAAATTTTTGGATTGGCAAAAAATGAAAAAGTCGTAGAATAACTATTGTTATTTTTCGCGAAAAGTCGATTTTGTTATATTGCTAATTATACATAACAAGCTGGCCCGGCAAACGTTGTTTTGCCACATAACTTATTTCTTTCAGATGTTACAGTGTCTGGAAGCCAAATTTTAAGAAAAATTTATAGGCTATAGTTCTTTCCAGATGTTAAACTATTTGCCTGCCCAATTTCAAGAAAATTAATTGATTAGTTAAGAGTATATAGGAGGCGAAGCTTTTACCCCTGTTTCACTATTTAATGCCCTGTCCTCTTTCCGATGTTACAGTGTATGCATGCCAAATTTTAAGAAAAACGGTTGATTAGTAAAGAAGATAGAGGGAGGGGGAGCTTTTACCCCTCTTGCTTTATTTCACGCCCTAAATAATAAAAACTTTAGGGTATAGTTCTTTCCAACTGTAACACTATTTGCGTCCGAAATTTCAAAAAAATCGGTTGACTAGTTACGAAGATATAGGGAGGGGGAGCTTTTAGCTCTATTTCACACCCTATTCCCTATTCTCTTTCAGATGTTACATTGTCTGCACGCCAAGTTTTAAGAAAACCGGTTGATTAGTTTAGAAGATTGGGAAGTGGGAGCTTTTATCCCTATTGCAATATTTTGCGGCCTCTAACGATATAAAATACACTTTACGACCTATTCACATACCTAACAAATACACATAAAAAATTTCATAAAAATCGGTCAAGCCGTTTCGGAGGAGATCAAAATGGAGGGCATTTTGTTGATATTTGTATGGGAATATAAATATGTATATGTTTCAGAATGAATGCAGTGTTCACTAAAATGGCTATAACTCATGAACCAATACACATTTTAAGACCGTTGATACATAAAAACCTTCGTATTGACGTCACCTTCCACGTGAACTTTGCTTCACGCATTACAGAGAACATCAATTACTCACACAATGCAAGTTTTTTTTATATATACATATGTATAAAGATAAGAAAATTAAATTTTAAATTGAAGCACAGCCGCGAATAACGTTTTAAGTTACAAAATAATTTTTTTTCAGGAGAGCAAAAAAAACGTTTTTAACAGGCAAGATTATTAATTTTTTATTTTTTTTTTAGATTATTAAAAATAATGACAATAAAAATTTTTATGCAAAATATCAACAAATTTTAAACTTAAATTACATGCGAATTTACATTTTATAACTTTTTTTTAGTGGAAAAAAGTTTCATATCCACAATCACGATGCCATTTAAAACGTTCTTCCACTACACAAAGCATCATGACCGATGGCTTTTAAAACGTTTTTCCACGTTTAAAACTATTTACTTTGTATCCTTTTTAAGTAACTTACAACGTTATTCCACTAGCTGACTCTTTGTATGCCCTCTTTAAAGGCTTTGAGGTGCATAATTTTGGGTGATTTGAGGTTTAAATAGTGTACGAGAGTAAGGTTAACGGTTATCTGCAAAAAAGCAGTTTTTGCAAAAAGTGGCTTTTACAACGTTATTCGCGGCTCTGCTTCAATTGTCAAAAAAAAAAAAAATTTGTCTAAAATGAATTTAAAAAAAATTACATTTACTGCCTGTTCAACAATTTCGAACGTTAGAAAATTATTATGAACAACATTTTAAAAATATTTTCCATATAAAATTCTAAAAAAAGAAACAGCGATAGAATTTAAATTAACTTTATAAAATATTACATAAAATATAATAAAAAAAATTAAAAGGAGTGTACTGGTGTGGTACCAGATTCTCCCATTTTCAAAAACGAGCGTAAAAAATTATTTTTTTCAATCGCACAAAGGAGTCAAAAAATTCTCAAATATGATCAATAATTTCATAAAATGCTGACTGGGTACATATTAGGGATGCCAAACGAAAAATACCGAATCCCGAAATCCCGGGATTTACAGAATTTTAAAAATATGTATATCAACTTCTATGCACAAAATGTTCGTTTTTATTGAAATTTTATACTCTATCCAAAAAAAATTATTAAAAGTTATATTTTTTATTGCAAATAATTCTTATTTCTGAGTTGAATTTTTTTTTTGGCACACAAAGATTAGTTAAATTTTTTATTTTTTGCTTGTTATACTATTGCTTCATAAAAACGTTTATTTTTATATTTTAAGGTAAAAAGCAATTCGAAGATTCACATTTTAAGCCTTTTTTACAATTATACATATTTAGCAAGGTAAGCTTGGGCTTAAGACATAATACCAACATAATAATGGTTATTGTCAACCAAGAAATAAAAACTATTCACGATCCAATTTCAGTATTTTTTAGAAAAATATTATTTAGAAAGAATACAAGTTTCCGGTCAAATAATAATAAAAAAAAATTTAAATTTGCTTAAAAAACATACGTTATATAAGACAATATTTCATAAACATATAAAAACTATCTGACGTATTCATGAAAAAAAAATTATTTAAACTTGAAATCGGTTTTTAGAAACATTTGTATGAAAAGTTTGTTTTAAAACAAATTGCAACCGAACTTAAATTATTGATTATGAATCTCGCAGTAATTATATGTATATCAGTACCCTGGAGGTGTACTGTACTATGCCGACTTAGTGTTACTACGATTAGGGAGTACCATTTGCCGTGTATTAATGTCGTCACAAATTAAAAAATTTTCAACAAAAATACGATTAAACAATTTAATAATTATATGAATAGAATTGTCACATTTTGTTTTATTTTGTTTTATTATTCATAAAATAAATTGTTTTGTTATCCCGGGATTTCGGGATCGGTATTTCTAAAATCCCGAATCCTTGGATTTTCGAAAATCAGTCAAGATTGGCATCCCTTGTACATCTATTTATTTATATACATATATATAAAACAGGATGTGTGTATGTGTGTATGTATGTATGTAACGTATGGACTCCAAAACGGCTGGGCCGATTTTGATCTTGTGAAGTCTAATTTTTGATTTTCGGTCTGCGGGCGGAGGGGCGTGGCAAAATCCAATTTTCATATTGCACCACCAATGACATCTATATAATTTGGACGATTTTTTCTTTAAAATGATCGCCATGGTCCAACTTTGATTTATACGAAAAGAAAATTTTGCCCCGCCCACTTTTACACCCAATTTTTTGAGAATTACCTATAATCAGAAAGCGGCTCCATCGATTTGACAAATTTTTCTTTCAAATGTTCGTATTAATCCATTTTAAGTTTTCATCGAAAGAAAAATTTACCAAGCCTACTTTTACGCCCACTTTTTCTATTAAGCGCATAACTTGAGAACGGCTTGACCGATTTGGACGATTTTTCTTTAAAATTATTGCCATGGTCCAACTTAGGTTTTAACGGAAATAAAATTTTGCCCCGCCCACTTTTTTCGATTTACCTAAAATCAAAAAACAGCTCCATCGATTTGACTTATTTTTCTTTTAAATGTTCGTATTAATCCATTTTACGTTTTCATCGAAAGAAAAATGTACCACGCCCACTTTTTCATCGCCATGGTCAAACTTAGGTTTTTACGGAAAGAAAATTTTTCCTTGCCCACTTTAATGCCCACTTTTTTCGATTTGCCTAAAATCAGAAAACGGCTCCATCGATTTGACTAATTTTTCTTTAACGGATTTTTTTGGACTGGACAACCAGTGTTGCCATTAGGATACGAAATATACATTTTTCGTATCTTTTGAAGGCTTCACGTACCATGTATAATCCTGACATTGTTCGTATCTTTTGAATCTGTATGCAAAACTTACTTAAACTTATTAAGACTGATCGTCGAAACCGACTCAATACTTATACAATAGCAGCTTTGATAATGGTGAAAGAAAACATTAAGGACGTTTCAACATACGATTCACCTAAATCTTTGAATACAAGTTGTGCGAAGTTGTTCGGAGGAAATATGAACATCTCTTATTTTTTAGGAAATTTATATGTAATTTTTTGATATACTCGACTTGGTATTAACGCCTTAACTCGTATATTAATTTTTACAAAAATGAATTTGTTTCGATAACATCTAAAGATAGTTACATATAATTAATTTTAATGTTTGCTTGTTGTATTTTTAAAAATTACATACCATATATTTATGACTTAAATAAATATAAAAATTAATTTATATGATATCATTTTCTTTACAATATTTATTTAATATGAAGTAAAAATGTAATGTTAGTAATGTTAAACGTTGAAAATGGACTTACAATTTTTTCAAAATGTATCTTTTTGGGAAAAAGTGTATTTTTTTCAAAATGTATTTTTTTGGGAAAAAGTGTATCTTTTTGGAAACTAAAATGTATCTTTCTCGAAATTTCACTGGCAACACTGTGGACAACGTCTGTCGGGTCAGCTAGTACACATATATAGAAAATGTGTATTTATATTATTATTAAACATAAAAAAATTTATTTGCATAAGAATATTCAACATATTTTACTTTTCGCACTCGCAAAAATTTTATTTGATTAATTGCATTCGCATTCGCAAAACTTATATTTGCCGGGCCCCTAAAATATATTTATATATGTATTAAACATTAAATTTTAACATTGCTCGTTTTGCTATTTAACAGTTTAAGCAATAGGTATTCTTAGGAGAAAAAAAAAAAACAGAAAAGCGAGTGATTTTAAGCAATTATATGTAGATTCGAACTTATCATCACAAACATAAATTAATCCTTTACCTATAACTACTTGCACCAGTACTCTGACAGCTTTGTCTGCACTTATTCCAGGAAGTGCACTGATCCAAATATATAACAGTACAGTTGACAGTTATCATGTTATCTCTTTCTTTTAAAGCTTCATCCAAGTTTTTATCATTAGTTCCTGGATAAAAAGAAAATTAAAAGAAAGTTTTATTTAAATGCTTAAGTTTATAACTCACTAAAATAGTTCAGGTCTTTTTCCAGTTTCGGACCAGATAACACAGTATCGAAATCTACTTGGAATGTGAATATATTCCAATTATAATCAAGATCATCTGCCGGTGATGATACCAAAACATTAAACAGCTCCGGAACTCCCTCAAAATCTTCTACATGTGATTTCTTTGATAAAGAGTTTCTAGTGTCATTTGGTCTAGGGCACAATTCTGAAATGCATATTAAATAAAAGAAATCATTAAATAAATACATTCTAAAAATCCTTCCAGTTGTTCTTTAAAGCAAATCTTAAGTAATATAATAAATATAATTTTTAAAGTGCCCAAAATTCCCCTTTTATCCCCTTATGGACCCATATATTCGAAATGTTTTGTGATAAACTGACATAGATATTTTCATAAAAGTTTACATCAAAACTAGCCGTTCCCGCCGTTAACCTTTTTGTTCCGTCCCAGTCGTAACAATTATAGATAAAAACAAGTTAGAGTGCTATATTCGGCTGTGCCGAATCTTTGATACCCTCCACCGACAGTTCGAATGTTTAAGGAGTAATATCTGTATGATGTTATTATTATCTTAAACTGTGACGATTTGTTATTAATTATGGTTTTAGGCGACTAAACTGTTTTCCGGTATATATGGGGCCTAGGTAAATTAAGGACCGATCATCACGAAATTTCACAGCGTCATTTCAAGTCCTTTAAAACTGTGACGTACCAATTTCTGCTATGATAGCATTATTAATTATGGCTTTAGGTGTACTAAACTGTTTTCCGGGAGTAGGGTTTCTATGGGGCCTGGGGTAAATTATGTTCCGATCTTCAAGAAATTTCACGGTATCATTTATAGTCCTATAAAACCGTGACGAGCCAAAATTTTTATTTGCATTATTTTTTACGGTTTTAGGCGTACTTAACTGTTTTCCGGTAGTAGGGTTTATATGGGGCCTAAGGTATATTATGGACCGATCGTCACGAAATTTCACAATGTTATTTTTAGTCCAAAAAAACTGTGACGTACCAAATTTTGTTACGCTAGCGTTATTTTTTACGGTTTTATGCGTACTAAACTGTTTTCCGGGAGTAGTGTTTATATGGGGCTTAGGGTAAATTATGGACGGATCTTCACGAAATTTAACAGCGTGATTTCCAGTCAAATAAAACAAATTTTTGCAAAATCTTATCTCATTCCGTGCCTTGTTCCAGCATGTATGTTATTTTTTGTAACAAAATTATCAACTTTTTAAGGTGGTGACTCCACATTTTGATTCATAGCTCTGGTCCTGCTGAACCGATTTTGCTGGATTTCAATCCCAAACTGCTTAGGATAACTACAAGCAATTTGGCACCAAGTTTGTTCATTGTTTGCTCTTAACTAGGGAATGGTAAGTAGATGCAATCGATTTTCGAATTTTCGACTTTTTTATTTCCATTTTTAAAATAAATTTATCGTACCTTAAAATTGATTAATCGAACCTTAAATCGTTTAAGAATAATTTAGAGACCTTGTTTATAAAAAAATAAGTAAACATTAATTAATAACATTAACAAAAAAAACTGAATATACAAACAAGTAAAGTTGCGAAAGACGGTTGTCAGATCTCACAATATTGCCAGTTATATGTGCTAAAAATATCTTGCAGGAATGTGAATTGGCAATTTTGGTTTGACAACGTTGTTAGAAAAAGCATTTTCAGTTCAACTGAATGATTCACTAAAGGTGCTTTTACAAGATCTGTATTTAGCAGTGTACTTGTCATATTTCCCACTTCAAAAATCATACATGTCGTGTTAACGCAAAAAAAAATTTGCTTCTGTAAATGTCAGATGGAATTAGCAGTGTAGAATGTTTCAATTAGAGCGTGTTCTATTTTGACGTGGGCCAAGATAGCGTCGAATTTGGGAATTTAAGAACCGGGAAAACAAAATACCCAAATTCGGGTCTTTTGCAGAATTAGAACAAAAAGTTAGCGTCAAATTTCAGAATTTATGGGGATTTCCAAAAGTAAAAAACAAGTAAGAAAGTATAGTCGGTCAAGCCCGACCATATGATACCCTACACCACAGTATTAAAAAACACATCATGCTTATATGTCCATATAAATATGGATTTATCTATGTTTATAAAACTCATTAAAATCGGGTTAAAAGTGTGTGAGGGGCAGAAATTGCCCCCTACCTCCCCTTGTGGTCCTATTTTTGAAAAACTATAGCTTATGTGTCCCTATAGCAGTGATAACCAAGCAACAAACAAAGTTGTTGTATACATATGAATTGCCGACCGTGTCTGTGTCAAAAAATACGATTATTGACTGCATCGCGATACTATGGAGTGTCCCGAACAAAGTTGTTGTATACATGTGAATTGCCGACCGTGTCTGTGTGAAAAATACAATCTATCTATGTTTTAAATTTCATTAAAATCGGTTTGAGAGGCAGAAATTGGCCCCTCGTGGTCCTATTTTTTTTTAAAAAATACATCCTTTTTGTGTGCATGAAGATATGGTTCTATGTAAGTTTTAAATTTCATTAAAATCGGTTTGATAGTTTCTGAGAGGAAGAAATTTCCCCCTATCTTCCCTCGTGGTCCTACGATTTGGCCCATTTTCAATAGGCTTGGTCCTTGTGTTAATAAGAACCTATGTCCCAAATTTTGTCAAATTATCTCCAAAATTGCGACCTGTACTTTGCGCACAAGGTTACATGGACATCCAGCCAGCCAAATAAATTCATTTAACCGTTTAGATTCAAATTCAGAAATATATACAAATATGGCAATTTACATAATTAACCAAAATGTTATAGTCAGGTATATCGGTTATATTTAATACGATAAAAAACAAGTAAGAAAGTATAGTCGGTCAAGCCCGACCATATGATACCCTACACCACAGTATTTAAAAACACATCATGCTAATGTGTCCATGTAAATATGGATTTATCTATGTTTATGTTTGTGAGAGGCAGAAATTGCCCCCTGCCTCCCCTTGTGGTCCTATTTTTTAAAAACTGTATAGCTAATATGTCCCTATAGATATGGATCTATCTATGTTTTAAATTTCATTAAAATCGGTTTGTGAGGCAGAAATTGCCCCTATCTCCCCTCGTGGTCCGATTTTTTTAAAAATTTATACATTTTGTGTCCATATAGATATGGTTCTATCTATGTTTTAAATTTCATTAAAATCGGTTTGATAGTTTCTGAGAGGAAGAAATTTCCCTCTATCTTCTCTCGTGGTCCTACGATTCGGCCCATTTTCAATAGGCTTGGTCCTTGTGCCAATAAGAACCTATGACCCAAATTTTATAAATTGCGACCTGTACTTTGCGCACAAGTTTACATGGACATCCAGCCTGCCAGCCAGCCGGACGGACATCGTTAGTTCGACTCAGAAAGAAATTCTGAGTAGATCGGTATACTTTAAGGTGGGTCTAGGACCACTATTTTAAGGAGTTACACACATCAGCACAAATGCATAATACCCTCTCAACTATTGTGGTGTGGGTATAAAACAGGGATGTCAGCGCCATGCACAATTGTGGAAATTAATTCACATGTACGCTTACGCTCTTTTATTTTGCGAGCGTAAAATATAATTGTTTACTGAGAAACACTCTCATTCAGCGGGAATTATCGCAAATATCGCAAGGCCTGTTTTGAGGCCTCTAAACAGAAATAATATAAATATTTATGTATATAAATAAATATGAAATAACTGTATGTAGGTATGTACACCTTTTTTTGTTTTATTATCTTTTTTATTTTGTTTTTTATCCAGATAGGGAAAATATTATTAAGTTCTCGAAAAATTTAGACGGGGCGCTATATACTATATTCAAAAAAAAAATTCCTCCAAATGTTTGTCGCTTTTTTCCTCAACATATCTTTGCGAACAAATATTTTCCGATTTGAAATACATTTGCTCATAACAACGCAATAAATTAACATCCGCAAACCTAAATAATGTTTTGTTGTTACGAAAATCTTCTCTTTTTATAATGGTGGTAAATACTTACAGAATATTTTTAAACTTAATATTTGCATTAGTATGAGCAAATGAATTTTCATTGTTAGAATTCGCAAAGGTATGTTGAGCAAAAAACGAAAAATATTGGAAAGAATTGTATTAGGTTGTAAAAAAAACTTCAAATATTGTCAACTGCTCAATTTTTCCAAAAAATAAGCAAAGTTTTTGAGGTTCTAAATTAAATTTATTTAAATAATAACTGATTGTGTATGTCCATAACTCAACATTTTTCGATAATTGTATTATTATTAATTGCTTTTAAGTCTTCATAGCAATACATGTAAGTTAACTTTAAATGGTCTGATAAAAAATTAATGACAAGCATGTAGGTATATACTATGTTTCCTCACATAATGCTGGCCCTGGTGTTTGCATCGCCCTTTCATGAAAATGTTTCTTAGTGTAAATTTCAGTACCTTACCTGATTTCCAAAAATTTAATCGAACATAAATGACCCTAAGAAGCCGTTAATAAGGCCTCGCAATAGGCCTCGCAATAGGCCTCGCAACCGCACATTTCGCCCGCTGGGCATGTAAAAGATAAGAGTAATCTCACCAACACAACCATAATTGACATCACTGGTATAAAAACATTAGTGTTCAAACCGTGTTTGAACACTTTTACTTTATAAACCAATTCCTTAAAATTGCATGTTTCTATAAATATGGGTTTTATTTAAACTTTCCACTAGCATATTATCTAATGCATCCATTTTTATAAATTTTCTTGCCACTTGTAAGAACAAATATCCCATTCTGGAAAGCAAAATTTAAATCCTGGAGGCTTATTCTGAATTGCGATGCGAAAATCAATGCGATGCGCAAATGAAATCTGATGCGAAAGAAAATTGGTATTCTGTTAGACTTTCGCAATCGCATTCGCAATTTATTTTCAAATCGTGGCAACGCTGCTCAAATACGTCAGTGTCAATAAACGTCAAATTAAAAATAAATAAATTGTTTGTGTTTGGCTGTGAAAATTGTTTAGAAAGTTTATTAATGACATTCTGTAATAAAAAATATAATAAAAATGGATTTTGTGGCACTGTGTTTCGACTAAGAAGAAAATGAAAATGTTTTGTGTGTACTTTAAAATCGTCCCAAACCTATTAAAATTAAAGTTGAAGTCAAATATTTTCATACTTTTTTCATCCTGCAGCTTCTCTTATAGGTGGTCCATTGGTATTTAGTTCTTCAGTTAACGTTTGCCACAAAGTATTTGCCGACTGACGTGCATTTGGTGTTTTCAAATGGCCTCTTGCCAATTGGCTGTGCTTATTAATAAATTCCATCATTATTTCAAATTGACGCGGTTTGGTGGTCTTATTTCTTGCTTCCCTGAATTAAATAATAAATATATGAATGAATAAATAAATAAAATATTATCTTTCACTACCAAGTTGTACTTTGCGAATGCTATTTTGTTGTCGAATAAATTTTGCGAATTTGACATTTGTTTTCGCAATGTAGAATACCGACTCGTCACCTTTTCGCATTTGAAATGCGATTAAAAAAAAACTTTGCGAATATCGCAATACAGAATATCAACTGTTCGCATTTATGCATTTTCGCATCGCATTGATTTTCGCATCGCAATTCAGAATAAGCCTCCTGGCGTCCACGCTTTGCATTTCAATATTAGTCGTTAATTATTTTTAAAATGCAACAACATTAATTTTGCAACAAACACATTACCAAAGCCTGCTCGAAATGATCATATCACAGTTAAAAAGTTAAAAGTTAAAAAGCTCAAAGGATAAAAAAGTATTGAAAACAACAGGGGGGTCCTGCGGTATTTTTAATATGAAAAAGTACTGAAAAAAGTACCAAAATACTGAATTTTTCAACACTGGCAAACATACTCATATCACACTATTTTAATTATTTTTCAAAGCATGCTGTGATTTGGATTAAAAAATAAATAAAAACGGGTGTTATTCAATCCGGACTATAGAGTTGCAATCAATCCGGATTATAGAATACGCAATGAGCTGCAAAATTCTGACCGGATTACCGAATATTCCGGATTAGTGGAGTCCGGATTACTGTACATACAGTTTATACCGGGCAGAAGCCTGTGTTCCATGGGATAAATCAGCAACGCTTTTTACTGACCATTTTGGATGCACCCAAATACCTCAGGAACGAACCGAACGATTTTTTGCACGAATCGCTCATTTTGTCAGGAAAACGATTTACTTTCTGAATACATACAGTTTATACCGTGCAAAAGCCTGTGTTCCATGGGATAAATCAGCAACGCTTTTTACTGACCATTTTGGATGCACCCAAATACCTCGGGAACGAACCGAACGATTTTTTGCACGCATCGCTTATTTTGTGCAGAAAAAGATTTACTTTCAGAATACATACAGTTTATACCGTGCAAAAGCCTGTGTTCCATGGAATAAATCAGCAACGTTTTTTACTGAACATTTTGGATGCACCCAAATATCTCGGGAACAGACCGTACGATTTTTTGCACGCATCGCTTGTTTTGTTCCTAAATGTGTATTTTTTAATTTGTGTTAACTATTTTTTGTATTTTTATTAAAAATATTAGTTATTTTTTAGTTCCCCTTTTTAAATTCCTAAATTCGACGCAAACTTTTTTTTACTTTTGGAAATCGCTATAAATTCCTTAAATCGACGCTAACTTTTTGGTCTAATTCTGCAAAAGACCCTAATTTGGGTATTTTGTTTTCCCGGTTTTTAAATTCCCAAATTCGACACCATTTCGTGGCGAAAAACAGCCGATGCTGTTGTTAAATGAGTTAGAAACAACTTCAGTTAGTTTTAAAATTAACGCCGGTTTAAACAAGGTATATTTACACAAGGTAAACTCATTTGGGAGTGTAGACATGCTGCTCTATAAAAGGAGCCGAGTTGAGTATGCTTCTGCTCAGCGTTGCCAGAAGATTTGGAAGGAAAATCTTTTTTTGGTAAAAAAAAATCTTATTTTGAAGAGAAAAATCTTGAAATTTTTTAAAACAAAGGGTGTGTGTGAATCCGTAGCAAAGTTCTATGGTGAAAAGAAATTTGTTTGTGGTAGAAAATTTTCATATTTGTGCTGTGTGAAATTGTAACATTTTTGACAACGTAAAATTTTGACAAAGAAAAAAAAATTACTAAGTCTGTGTTCATACGGCTCATGTCTTAATGATCTACTTTATAGGCGAGAGGGACGAGGGTAAAAGAAACGAGTACACAGATGCATGTACTGTCTTTACGTTTTGCTTTTTCATTCGTTGTTTAATTTTGTTATTGTTTTCAATATCAAAAAAGGACATGTCGTCAACATGACATGAATCATTTGAACGCCAATTCATGTTCAAAGAAGAAAACGGAAGAATCTTGTCAATAAGACATGAGACGTATGACTAATAGTTTTGTGAAAAAGAATAAATTAAACAAACGTTTACCAATAATCATTTCAATTCTGTTGGAAATGAGATCGTCCCAACTATTTGATGAATTCGTTCTGATATATTAACAATTTTTACAAAAAGTGTGGGCAAAAAAGCTTATACATACATATTTAAATACTTACATCTTGTATAAATCTTTTGAATTTTTTTGCCGCTGGTCCTGCTTCCACATTATTTTTTATTTTGTTTAAAAAAATTTGATGAAAAAAAATAGTTGTGGTTGTCAAAAATTTCTACACTAATGTCAAAATTTATACTAGCCCCTAGGGCTAGTGAAATTTTATTCACCTCAATAGTGTCAAAATTTTACTTCCATGAGTACTTTGCTACCGTTTCACACACACACAAAGTCAAAAAAGTAAAAATTATTAATTTTTTAAAAGAAACTACTTTTTATTATGGAAACTATATATTTAAATTTAAATACGTAATTGCGGTATTTATACAAAATTAAATTGTAGGTTTAAAATTGTGTTTTAGTTATATTTTCCAAAAAAATACATTTTAAATGCACTTAATTTATAATAAATAAGAACGTAAAAAAGTCCATCTATATAAAGAAGTTTCATCGAAAGTAATTAAATTCTTATATTAGAGATGTATACATTTTGGGGAAAAAAATTTGGTTTGGGAGCTATGAAGCTCATACATCATATGAAATCTTTAGGGTTCTTAATTTAATATTATATTTTTTGATACCGTTGTTATATCGAAGGCATTTTGAGAAAATTGCAAAAAGCTCACTGAAAACTATGGATATTCCTAAATATATTCCTAATAAATTTTTATTAAAATAATGTTGGTACACATTTAAACAGATATTCTTATGTATAAATACTTTGTTTACAAATTGTCATAAACATGGAATGTGGTATTTTCAAACCAAAAGCTTCATAACCCTTAACTGAAACTTTTTACCACTCCTCTTGGTCTAGGCAGACCACAATTAGAACAGCTTAAAAATCCAATTAAATAAAAAGTTAATAAATATATTTTTTTTATTGAACGTATGTTATTTGCTAGATTATACGAATTTATTATATATTTTTATTATTTTATTTTACATGCAAGTCATCGAATATGTAGTCCTTAATTTTGCACATTGCTTTTTCGCATCTACCACACATTTATATATAGAATTCACGTTTCTGTTTTTTTGATATTTTTTCCTATTTAAAAAATATTGCAAGAAAACAAGAATTCGGTCTGGCCAAAAGGGTAATTTCATAGACTTTTATATAAAATTTATCCAAATTAGTTTCATTCGATTCAGCACGTATCATTATAGAACTAACGCCCTTGTTTTTTTGTTTTATTCGAAAAATATTGCAAGGAAAACACAAATTTGGTCTGGCCCGACCAAGACGGTAATCCTAGGGCTTAGTTTCATTAGTTTTACCTTTTGGTACTAAGACATAGTAACTAAATACATACATGCACTTTTTTGTTCTTTAATAAATTAATCTTTAAATATATACTATACATTTTTTCTTTTCACAAATAATTTTTATCAATATTCCCAAAATGAACAACCGCGAATCTATGATGCTTTTTTTAATGTTTTGTTTGCCCAGAAACAAGATGCATGTTAGTACAAAAGTACAAAAATGTGCAAAACCAATAGACAACAAGCTGATATAAAACCTCATTGTTTTAAAAATTTACTGTTTAAAAAATTGTTAAAGAAAATTATGTATGTTGCACAAACTTAAAGTTAAAAATCTTTATATCTAAAAATAAAAAATCTTAATTTGAGAAAAAAAAATCTTTAAATCTTATTTTGTTCAAAAAATCTTGAAAAATAAGAATTCTGGTAACGCTGCTTCTGCTTATCGATTAGATCAAAAACGTACTTTTAATAAAAGTTTACTTTAGAACTCTTAGGCCCGTTTTCACAACTTA
This sequence comes from Pollenia angustigena, assembly GCA_930367215.1. Taxonomy (NCBI): domain Eukaryota; kingdom Metazoa; phylum Arthropoda; class Insecta; order Diptera; family Polleniidae; genus Pollenia; species Pollenia angustigena. Next base: position 36,138,786 of record OV884059.1, read on the forward strand.
CCGATAGCTTAAAGTAGACTTTAACCGGCCTTATAAAAAATGGTCCATTATTAAAACTTTACTTTAACCTAAGTGAGCGATGAAGTAGATTAAGGTTCATCCTACCTGGTAGGCTAAAGTAAATTTGTAACAATGGAACACTTTTTATACGGCAAATAAAATCCTACTTTTAGCTATCGGTAAGTTGTGAAAATGGGTTTAAAGTGTTCCATTATTAAAACTTTACTTTAACCTTAAGTGAGCGATAAAGTAGATTAAGGTTAATCCTACCTGGTAGGTTAAAGTAAAGTTGTTATAATGGAACACTTTTTATACGGCCGATAAAATCTTACCTTTAGCTATCGGTAAGTTGTGAAAACGGACCTAAGAGTTCTAAAGTAAACTTTTATTAAAAGTACGTTTTTGATCTAATCGATAAGCAGAAGCAGCTTTGCCAGAATTCTTATTTTTCAAGATTTTTTGAACAAAATAAGATTTAAAGATTTTTTTTCTCAAATTAAGATTTTTTATTTTTACATATAAAGATTTTTAACCTTAAGTTTGTGCAACATACATACTTACCGATAGCTAAAGGTAGGATTTATCGGCCGAATAAAAAGAATTCCATTATTATAACTTTACTTCAACCTAACAGGTAGGATGAACTTTAATTTACTTTATCGCTCACTTTAGGTTGAAGAAAAGTATAAGAAAAGTCTACTTTTAGCTAATGGCAAGTTGTGAAAACGGGCCATTTAGTATGCTTTGTTTATTATTATAGTTATGGGCATTTGAGTTTTTAAATTTTTTAAAAACAGATAACGGTAAAAATGGCTTTGTTAACGAAGTACAAAAAAGTGATAAATATTTTTTATTTTTTAAACTTACAATAATTAAGTTCTTAAATTAGAATATTTAAATTGTAAAATTAGAATAATTAAATTGTTTAACTGAAAATTAATATCTATTATTATTTTACAAAATTAAAATTAACAAAGCTTTTTTGATTTAAACATTTAATTTGAAAATTTTTATAGTAAATTCGTTTCATAAACCTCTTATAAACCTGTTTTATTTTTTATGAATAAGGGGTTTAATATTAAAGATTTCTAATTTTGTGTTCTTTATGAATTGCTATGCATTCAATTTTATACTTTTTTAACTGCCTGTTTTTAAAATTTTTTGTTTTTGATGTACTGAATTTTAAGTTAATAAAATAAAAAAAAATGTACTTCTTTTTACATTAATGTACTGCCGTTTTTTCTCGATGTACAGTTTTGATGGATTTCATATCTGGCAAGCCTAGCTACAGACATTAACACAAACCCATAATACCCTCTCCACGTATGGTGGATTGAGTATAATAAGCGATTACTGGTTACCATAATACCAGACAAGACTATGATCAACCACTATTTATTAAGTGCCAATGTTGTGCCATATAAGCTTGAAGTATTGCCTGCTGCTTTACATAGAGAGCGTCGCATAAAGGAGCTCCTCAATACCCATACGAACAGCCTACGGGCACACTAAGGAACGAACATTTGACTTGTTTTTTGGTTATTTTGTTTTTAAATATGGAACTAGCGTCAAGGACGGTAATAATTAAGACTTGCTATCGTTTCACAGACATCCAAAGAAATAAAATTTTATTAAAAATTTGTATTTTAATTGTTTATTGTTTATAAAATATTTGTGTGAAATTTATGTGAATTTACAAGTGTTGTTGAATGTTGAATTCGCACAGTTCCGATATGTGTGAAGAGGTAAACATATATCGTCAGCTCAGAATTGGTTTGGCGCATATGCCAAAAAGTCGGAGTGGAGAAAAACGACAAAGAAGATTTACATGAAGATTTCTCAAATTGTACCCGATAGAATTTTTTTATATTTTTACCACTGCTTCTGGTATATGTTTTGAAGAAAAATGCAAATTTTTGCGCACTTTCATGAATAAAGTTAGAATTTAATAGTATTTTTTTGGAAAAAAATTAAAAAAGTGGCTTTTTGTGCTGCATACGTATACTTATTGCTGTGTATTGAGTAACTTGTTGTTGAGATGAATTTTTTTTATAGTTTTTTTTATTTGATTTTACTTTACAAAAACAGAAAAAACAGTTCTACTGTTATGAAAAGTTACATAAAAAGCCACAAATTAAACAACTTAAATAATGCAAAAGTAAAAAGAAAATTTAAAACTTAATATTGAGTAAATTTTTATAATAAGCTTTATCAATACGTGGAAGAAATATAAGCAAGTCTTTTATGTCTCTAATTTTATCGCTGGAAATAAATGATGCTTTCGATATTTTCAAAAAATTCGTCAACAAATTCTCAGGAGTTTTCAAACAATTTTTTGATGCAGACTTAACCAAAATTGCATTTTTATATTTTTCCTCTTTGGTAGAAGTTTTATAATATATACATAAATCATTATTTTAACTGTATAGAAGTACTTTAATTTTAGCAAAAGGAACTTTTCGAAAGTCCATTTTATTTGCTTCCAACGAGTATGTGCGAAAATTTTCCGGAAGCATTTCCATAACTTTAAGTTTTGTTTTAATATTTGGCATTGTTTTAAGCAAATTTAGTAAATGAAGAGGACTATGAATTTCAATATTCTTTAAGTACCGGTCAATAACACCATGGACACAGTCCACTGCTTGACTTAAAGAATGTTCTGGTTCTGAAGACTTTTGTATTACGGCATCAATATTATTTTGTTTAAAGAACATTTTGATTGCGGTTGCGTTAATTTGATTTATATTTTGAGGTACGCAAGAATCGCTCCATAATGTCAAAGTTTTAATAAGTGGACAATCTTTTATTAATTCATTTAAAATTTTAATTTAAGCACTAGCAATATTGTTACCACTCCGACCACTATGAGCTTCCGTAAAAAAGGCACAATAAGTAAAAGTTGGTATATATGACATAATAATGGTTGCTGTAAGATTAAACATATTTAATTTTCGTTTGTAGTAAAATTTTAAAGCATTTCCCTTAGGTAGGCTAAAAACACAAATAATAGCAAACCGTACACTTGGTTGGGTCCATTATAAAACTATTTTTCACAAATGTATTTTCTTGTTGTCATTTTACTTTGCTTTTGCTTTAACTACTTTTTTTTCTTACGGCAATGCAGCAAAGCAGCAGTAAAATTTATTTTGTACGTTTTTGTATGAAGAATTTGCTGCAATCGCCAAGCAATGGCTTGTAGAGCAAAACAGTACTTAAACAATTTTGAAACAGTTGATATGCAGCAAAATTAATGCTTTATATCTCAGAAACAATAAAAATTTTCGCGAAACAGGTTTTTGATTTAGAAAGAGGGTATTAAAAAAATATATTCCTCATACCTAACTCATTTTTTAAAAAAATGGTCGGTAGGTCAAAACAGTAATGAGCAGACGATATGTAATTAAAAAAAAAATTGGAAGTTTCACATCTTTGTAGTTATTTTTATCTATGGTGTGAACATTGTCTTAGATATTGAAGTATGTATTAAATTGATTTCCGTTCAACAAGCATCAAGATCTTAAATTATCTTGAATTAGCTTTGCTAATGAGCTTATAATATCCCTGCGGGAAAACTCAGAAGACCTTCTTACTTCAGGCCTTTTTAAAGGGCTGCTTAAAAATTTTTTTAATTTAATTACTATTCTTACGTAACTGCAAAAGAATGCCTCATAGAAGGCCTCCACTCTCGCTTCTATGAGAAGCGAGAAAAGAAGGAGTAACATTTTTTTTTGTTTTTTTTTGCACAAGCAAAAGCAAAAGAATTCAGATCCCTTTACAACAAAGTAACATATGTGGTAAATCATTTTAGTTGAAGTTGAAAAGATAGAGTAAAATTTTATGTTTTGGTTTTTTCGCCAAAGCGAAAGAATTCAGATCCCGTTATAAAAACAAAGGAACAAAGTAGGTGCATATCAATAATGTAAATCATTTTACTTGAGTTTTTTTCATTAAGGAAGATAGGTACTTGTGCTTAAAAGTTTTATTTTATTATAAACTTTTATTTGCAATCTATTTTACAATATTTAGTAAATTTGATTATTTCAATAAAAAAATAGCCACATGTTTTATTAAACTACAATAAAATATATAAACATACGTTTGTAAAATAGGTATACATATATAAAAAGTTATTTAACAAGATAACCTTTTTGCTAAGACCTTTTGACAGTCATTCTCTGGAAAGCCTTCTAAGAGCCATTTATTTGAAGGCCTTTAAGAAGCTCTGGGGAAGAAAGGAAAGCGGAAGGCCTTCTTCGCAATGACAACGCGTGTAAAAAAGATATGAGTATGGAATGGAGCGAGAAGGCCTTGTTCATCCAAAAGAAGGGGTACAGAGGCCGGAACAAATCTAGTTTACCGACGCAGCTCCAAATAAAAAAAAGTACCCAGGGTGATAGAAAATTGAAAAATAAGAAGAAAAAATTAAATAAAAAAGTTGGCGGAAACGCTTAGTTTTCAAGTTATGGACGTTTTAAGTTTTTATATAAAGGTCCGATTTTCCACTACATTTTTATCGTTATATGGCCAATATTGGTATCATTTCAAAGCTTTTGACCATATCTTTTTAGATATACAAAATTTATTTGAAAATTACGATCTCTTTACCTCACATTACATTCTTTTTGCATTTTACATCAAAATATAACAGAAGTGCACCAGGTTAGTATGTAGTTTATTTAAATAAAAGTGTAATACAAACGTAATCAAATTATAAATATGGGCGTCGCAAACGAAAACACTCCTGCATAGCCGACCTTCGGCCGGGCGCAAGGACTTTCTCCTCTATGGTATAGCAAAAACCGGCTTCGCTAAGTAAAGCTTCTCTGCATAGCCGGCCTTCGGTCGGGCGCAAGGATTTGCTCCTCTTTGGGATAGTAAGTACCGGCTTCGCTAAGTCAAAAGCTTTAAAATGATACCAATATTGACCATATAAAGATAAAAATGTAGTATAAAGATAAAAATGTAGTATAATAATATATAAAAACTTAAAACGTCCATAACTCGAAAACTAAGCGTTTCCGCCAACTTTTTTATTTTAATTTTTTCTTCTTATTTTTTAATTTTCTATCTACCTAGGTACTTTTTTTTTATTTGGAGCTGCGTCGGTAAACTAGATTTAAGCCCAGAGGCCTTCTGGAAGGCCTCCGTACTCCTTATTTTTCCCGCTGGGATGCGATGTATCTATTGAAATACTTTAACGTATGTATGTATGCATGTGTAAATTTGCGATAAATATCAATTATGTACGTATGTATGTACCTCTAATATTATATGTATGTAGTACGTAAATACCCTACCTATTTTTTATTTATATAAATTAATAGTTTTTCTGTGAACATCTGACTTACCGACACAACTGCAACATTCCTCGTAATATTTTTTGCCAAGACATTTTAGACATTCCTTACAGCAGGAACAATTCTTTAATTCGCACTTGCAACTTTGTGTCAACATACATTTTGAAACAATAGATGCGCAAACCACTTCATTGCACGATTCCACGGAGCTGTAGAGAAATACAAATCCATATAGGAAAAATGCTCCCACTGTTAAACTTCTCAAAATCTCCATATTGCCAATGATCAAATTAATCAATTAAAATTATCAAAAGTAAAAAATAAAACAGTACAAACAGCACGAAACAACACAAAGGACGGACAATTTAAAAAAGCATTATTTATACGCAAGACACAAACGAAATAATAAACAATTTTTTTTTCTAACTCACGCACAAATTGCACAATATTTTAATAATTGGAGATTTTATTTCCCTCTAAACTTTATTTATTTCAAAATTCAGGCATTAGATGACGAGATGCTGCGACATTATTTTTTTTCTATTCGCAATCTTCTATTGTCAGCAGAGTGGACTGGTCAGATCAGGGATGGTAAAAAAAGGCTTGAAACTATACAAAATGGCTCCTAAAATTGTACTTTTTAGAGCTCAAATGTACCCAAATATATTTATAAAAATTGTACCAGCGAACCTCAATCTTAACTATTGCGGAACTTCAATAATCGTCAAAATCTTCAAGTCTAAGCAGCGATCTAGACGTCGTTTGATAACCTGTTATATATTCTAAGATATATCCACATACTAGAGTGGTCAATTTCTCAACTTTTTAAAAAATATCTCTATTTAAAAGTTAGAAAACTTGATATTAAAAAATTCAGAAAAAAAATTTCAGAGAATGGGTTAAAATGCTTTAACATTTTGGCATTTTAATAATGGAGCCTTATTAAAAAATCAAAATACCACACTCAACTAGTGACTAATAAGCAGGGAAACGAGAAATATGCTCAAAAAAGGCGTTTTATGCGCATTAAATATGAAATAAAAACTTGAAAAAATGCCCTGAAAATTTTTAAAAATATGACCCAAAAAATGCTTATTTAAAAACAAAATATTTCACAATTTTCCATTTAATAAAAACAATCCTAAAATTATTATCCGTAAAGCCCAAACACAATTGGAGTAATTTGTGTTATTATCAAGATAATAACATCCATAATTGCTTTTTCCTTAATTTTTTTGAAATCGACAAAACATTTGGTAACATACATACGTCGCATTAATGTATCGATTTCATATTCCATTTTGTTTCATCAAAAATAAAGTGTTTTTTACCATGTGATGAATTTCGATAATGCCATCGTCTTATTTTTTATTACCGAAAAGCGATGATACGTCGGATTAATGTATCGATTTCATATTCCATTTTGTTTCATCAAAAATAAAGTGTTTTTTACCATGTGATGAATTTCGATAATGCCATCGTCTTATTTTTTATTACCGAAAAGCGATGATGTTTACCAAAAATTTAAGTATAATATATTGTTTAAAATAGTAAAAAGCAATTTTTTATTTCACACATATGTATGCGGGGGAACGCGAAAGAGTAATCTCCAAGAAGATACTTTAATTTAGTTCATGGAAACTGATCGTGATGTTTTATGCCCGTAATTTCTACAAATATATATCTAGCTGTGCATAGCTATCTATGGGTTATATAATTTTAAAACGTATTTCTTACCTACGGGTTAAAGTGTAATGTTTTTTACACCATAGATTTGCGATAATTAATTCACGTAGGCAAAATTAACGTTAAAATTACCAAAATAGTGTTACCGGATAGGAAAATATAACTGCTATTTACGAACAAGACTAGATATCTGTTTGTAGAAATTACGGGCATTAATAATAGATACATATGAAGGTACGTACATATATAAAAAGCATCGTAAAATAATCAGGTTTTTATACCCACACCACAATAGTGGAGAGGGTATTATGCATTTGTGCTGATGTGTGTATCGCCTTAAAATAGTGGTCTTAGACCCACCTTAAAGTATACCGATCTACTTAGAATCACTTTCTGAGTCGAACTAACGATGTCCGTCCGGCTGGCTAGATGTCCATGTAACCTTGTGCGCAAAGTACAGGTCGCAATTTTGGAAATAATCTGATCAAATTTGGGTCATAGGTTCTTATTGGACCAAGCCTATTGAAAATGGGCCGAATCGAAAAACCACAAGGGAAGATAGGGGAAAATTTCTTCCTCTCAGAAACTATCAAACCGATTTTAATGAAATATAAATCATAGATAGAACCATATCTATATGGACACAAAATGTATGAATTTTTAAAAAAATAGGACCACGAGGGGAGATAGGGGCAATTTCTGCCTCTCAAACCAATTTCAATGAAATTTAAAACATAGATAGATCCATATCCAGTTTTTCAAAAATAGGACCACAATGGGAGGTAGGGGGCAATTTCTGCCTCTCACAAACTTTCCAACCGATTTTCATGAAGTTTATAAACATAGATAAAATCATATTTATATGGACGCATAAGCATGATGTGTTTTTAAATACTGTGGTGTAGGGTATAATATGGTCGGGCTTGACCGACTATACTTTCTTACTTGTTTTTTAGATACAATGTGTTTGAATCTTAAATTAACTTTATATAAAGACATGTTCATTAATGTAATACTGAATTGCATCTGATGGACATACCTAAATATTTTGTGGTGCTTTTTGACTGCATAATTTTTCGCAAATGCACCATATCATACTCCTTCATTGCATCATAAATTAATGCACTACGTATTTGCTATTTGCTTGCACATCATCATCTTTACCAAAAAAATAATTATACAGGAAAGTCTGTCTATATTAAGAAGAAAATTGCAACTAACAATATTAATTGGAGAAGGTTCTTATAATCAAATATATATTTTAAAAGAAAGAGAAAGCGGTTGGTTAAATTTTGTGGACTATACTCTTTGATCGACGGAATAAAATTGCAACGGCATTAAAAGCTTGGTATAACTAATGATCCATTAAGACCAAAAACTAACTTGGCAAAAGAAATTCAATTTTGTCTATAACATCCCCAAGGAAATCCCAGCAAGGTTTTTTTGTTTTTTTTATTGAATCTAACGAAATTTTCAAAAAGTATTTTTTTGTTTTTTTATTGAATCTCTAACGAAATTTTCAATAATTTTTCTTTGTTTTTTTTATTGAGTCTCTAACGAAATTTTCAACAAGTACCCAAATCTTAATCCCAAAAGTTATTTATTATTATCATCATATATATTATTTCTAAAGCACTTTTTTTTGTCGGTTGCAAATATCTCCCATACCACCGCATCAAATTTAATGAATGATATCTCATTTTAAAGCTTATTTCAAACACTAATGACGAAAAATAATTAGAAATTGAAAAATTAATATTTTCATTGATAAAGGATTCGTACGGGCAAAAAGTTAACGATAATCATGTCATTACCTCTAACACTGTATTCAAAGAAGTATTATAAAAGCATTTAAGCATATGTATGTATGTATATAAATATGTATGATATATATTATGATTTCTAATATTTTTATACTTTTAATAAAATGTATTGAAGTTACTAAAATTTCTATTAATTATTTTCAATTTATGTTACAAAAATGACAACTAACGGTGCGAAATATTCGCACGGGTCATCTAGTATATATTATTTCTAAAGCACTTTTTTTGTCGGTTGCAAATATCTCCCATACCACCGCATCAAATTTAATGAATGATATCTCATTTTAAAGCTTATTTCTAACACTAATGACGAAAAATAATTAGAAATATATTTTTTTTTGTATTAAGGATTCGTACGGGCAAAAAGTTAACGATGATCATGTCATTACCTCTAACATTGTATTCAAAGAAGTATTATAAAAGCATTTAAACATATGTATGTAAATATGTATGATATACTTATATTATGATTTCTAATATTTTTATACTTTTAATAAAATGTATTGAAGTTACTAAAATTTCTATTAATTATTTTAATTTTATGTTACAAAAATGACAACTAACGGTGCGAAATATTCGCACGGGTCATCTAGTTAGATATGTATTTCCAATGAAACATCTAGTTTACCGTATTCAAATACTTTTTATCAAGGCGAATTCATTTTTCAGGTGGCGTTGAAAGCACAGCTGTGCTACTTTTTTTTCTAAATTAGAGAGAGGAATGTCAAAAGTTACTTGTGTTTTTGACATATCGACCAACGAAAGCAACAAATAAAATACAATGGTGTGTTCAAGGCGAATTCAACAAGGTAAACTCAACTCGTCAGCCGTTCATCAGCTGTCTCCACGGCGAATTTAAAAATAATAGGGAAACGTCAAAATATAATTTTGTTTATGTTTTGCGCCAAAATAACTGAAAAAATTTCTTAGAAAAACTGTGAATAAATAAAGTGAATTTAATATTCTCTTTTATAACCCAAACAAAATTTGTATTTTGTTTTTCAATCAATTTTTGCCATTTTTGACAACCGCCTATTAAATTGCAAAAAAATACATGGGGCTTTTTGTAGTTGTAGAGTTGCACTTACCTTGTTGAATTCGCCTTGGGTGTGTTTTTGGTGTTGTTACTTGTTGTAGTATCGCCACCACCCAAGGCGAATTTATAAAGGTGACCGCATCATGAGATAGAGTTATGCTAGCTATCCCTCTTTATTGAAAAATACTTTGTTTTTTTTTTTTTGTAAAAAGTTAGAGTGAATGTCAAAAATATTTGTTGAAAATATAAAAAAGGAAATTTTCTTGTTAATAAAATATACACAATTGTTTAAGAAACTCCTAAATTGCAAATTAATTGTGGCTCCACTTATTCCTTACGCATTTTGAATTTCTTGTGTTTATATTTTTTCACTTGTTTTGTTTTATATAATTTTTTCAACTATTTAAATTTACAATTTGAATTAATTTTTTCACAAAATGCTTGACATTCAATATACACCCAAAAAAATAAACAATAAACAGATGACTCGAAAATGTCACCTTTATGAATTCGCCTTGCCACCACCGTATACATGAATTCGCCTTGCTTTTTATTCTACATTCAATCCCAGCAGGTGCCATCTATATCCAAAGACTAATAGCCTTTTCACACTTGTCAACATTTAAAATTTAACATCAATTTGCGAAAATGTTGGAATTTTCCCTTACTTGAGGGTTACACGATCAAGTTTTGGCTATCAAGTTTTAATACACTCACACTTTTTTACCAATACACTCATACTTTTAAAAATTGATACGAACTTGCCTCTAAAATTCTCTTGCCAGTGAGTGTATCAATTTTCGTTCAAGAAAACAGCTGATTACAAATCTTTTGAAGTTGTTTTTGTTTTTTTTTTCACAAATATTTTGCCGGCAAAAGCTGAAGTTCTTTTTTTTTTACAAATTGTTGCGGGAATTTTAAAATTTTAACTAAAAACCTTTAAAAATAGTGAAATATGTTTATTAATATAAATTGACCATTATTCGACCTTTACAAAATTTTATTTGTTAAATTTGTTGAAAATTTTTAATTTTTTGTGCCGAAATATTGGATAAAATAAATTTAATTTGTTTTATAAAAAAAGAGACCTCAAGCTTAATTAAATAATAATACTAATAATATGTTTATTAATAAAATTAATAAGCAAAATGATGTTCTGCGATTCATAGAGCTGTACAGAAGCCATGAAATTTTATGGAACATGAATCTTTCATCATATAGGCGAAATGATTTGAAAATAAAAGCCTACGAGTCTATAGCTTCTGAAACAAAAATGCCAGTGGAAGAAGTAAAGAAAAAAATAAAGTTACTTCGAACAGCCTACAGTGCAGAAAAATCAAAAGTGGAAAATAGCAAAACATTTTGAGTTGTTTTCTCGGCGACGACATCTTAAAAAAGTAAATTGCTTTCAACTTGCGTGCAGCCTACGTCACAGCTGTCAACTTTTGCATATTTTGACAATCAGTATATGTAAAAGACTATCAAGAAAATCTTGATCGTGTGGCTGCACTGTTAAGAAATACATAGGGCTAAAAATTAAACGTTTAACTTGATAATGCGTGCGGTGCCGTTGAATTATTAATATGCCTTAGTATATGCAATATTTATGTATTAATGTGTTATATGAATCAAAATTCTATTCGATAATTTTTGACGAAAGCACAGATTTGCCGGGGAAAAGCCAGATTTCCTTATCTTTAAAATATATCAACATACAACCAAAAGTTGTAAGGGAAAAATTTATTCACTTTGTTGTAAACTAATTTGAAGAGGCTTCAAAGGATATTGAAGACGTTGATGTGTCAATTAATGCGAAGAAACTATCATCAATAGTTCTTAAAGCTTTGACAAATTTTGGTCTTGTCCTAAAAATTGTGTAGGAGTTGGAACAGATTATTGTCCTCTGATGTCAGGCAGAAAATGGAGCTGTTAAAAAATTACGGAAACCGCGACAAATGGAAAACACCTTGCTCTTCCCATAAATCAAACAACTCAATTTCTAAAAGCAATGAAGTGCCTTAAAATAAAAAATTGTATCATTTGTTAAAGAAACGACAAAATTTTTTAAATATAATCATCCCAAGCGAAACGCAGTTTTAGCAAAGTTTTTGGGAGCCAAACTCTCTACATTATACGAGACAAGATGGGTGGACCGTCACGACTCAATTTTACACTTTGCAACAAGTGTCCATCATATAGTAGAAGCTTTGGAAAAAATACCTAAGTGAAAAGGTAGTATCTCTACCTTTATATTAAGGAACTCACTTAGTACTTTTGAATTTATTTGCGGAATATACATACATATTGAGGGTGATACTTATTGTAACACAGCCCCTTAGTATCATTTTATGAAAGCACGATATAGAGCTTCAAAAAGGATCAAGCCTTATCAAAACTTTAATCATGTGCCTTAAAGAGAAAAGAAATAAAGCTGAAGAACAATTTAAAGCGATTTTTGAAATAGTTAAAGTTATTTGCGTTCAAATCGAGGTTCCAATCGAAAAGACAAGATTTGAACGAAATAATCACATCCAAACTGTAGAAGATTACTACCAAGTCGTAGGTTACATTCCTCATATTGAATTTATTTTAGAATATCTCAAAACACCTTTCCCAATAGATATCCTAAATGTATTGAAACTATGTACCTAAACTTCTACCTCAATGTGTAATCAAGTCATATACAGATACAAAACTTTTAAAACCACAACTTGCCGAAAAGCTGATTATATTTGATAAAATATATAAACACCTACTAACATCTAAACTTGAGCCTGAACTATTGCATTGGCAACAAACATGGAAAATATCTATCATGAAGATAACGTTGTAGATGCTTTAATAAATTGTGATGAAGATATCTGCCCAAATTTAAGAAAAATATTTCAAATTTTCGTTTCAATGCTCGTCAGTAATGCTACGAGCGAGAGGTCATTTCCTACCCTTCTTCGAAGATAGACTGTACTATCTAAATTTGCCTCACAAGGAAATCATAAATTACTTATTTAAAAAGAATAATTTATTTTAATTTATATTGAACTGATCTTATATTTTATTTAACCTTATTGTTGAGTCTTTTTTAATATAATATACACATATTCAGCGGTGTGCTGGAAATCGAAAACGTAAAACGCAAAGTTTGGATGTTGTTTTTATTACACTTTTAATCTAATTTTTATAATTTTTGTTATAAAATTTTACTCACAAAACAAGTTATAGAATGTCCTTCCGAAATTTTAACACATACCGCTAAATTTTGATGAAAGTTTCAAACAGTATAAAACATTTTTGCTAAAAACTTAAACAAAATAAGTAAAGCCTATAAATAAAATACAAAAAAAGTACATACATACATATATGTATTTGATTGATCATGATGTAATTAACCAAAATACATCATAACCAAGCAAAAAGTTGATATATTTTTTTTTTTGTTATTTACGGCCTTTTAGATTTTCGGTGCCGAAATGTAAAATGATGATAGATTGAATTTTGGTTGTTAAATAAAATGTTGCTTTTTTAACTATCGTATAAATGGATTTCTAAAAGGTCGTTCAACAAAATCCAGGTTAATTTTTAACAATGTCCGGTTATTTAAATTTTGCTTTCTGCAACCCTAGGTCTGAGATGAATAATAAAAAAAGTTTCACACCGAATTACAAACTTAGTATACCTTCCACACCCGTAAAACTGCTCTGAGTGGAGAAGCAGCTCGCGCTTTTTGTCATTATTTCTTAAGGACAAACAGGTCGTTTTTGTTTGTCTGCTTTTGTTGCGTTTTGCGTTGTCACCCCGCATTGGTTAATGGTTCGGTGTCGTATAACTGTACCGAGTTACAGTTTTTGCCGTTTCAACATTAACTATATGCAATCGTTTTTAACCTTGATATGAGTCGTTCAGTGTATAAAGGGAATGAGTCCATTTTTGGCGTTTTTGAGATTTAGCGTGGATACACTTCCTTTTATGACTAACAATGTATGGTAAAAATTTTGTTGTCAAATTTAAACGGTAACCCCCTTTTAAAGACAAAACATTTTTTTGTACGAAACACAAAATTTTTATTTTCAGTGGAAAAAGGGAATAAGTCCACGCTTGCATTTATATTGCATTAATCACTTGTTAACTTTGCTTTCCATGAGTTTCAAAACAATGCTTGCGAGCCTCCTGTTTGGTCAAATACATACAAATGTTTGCTGATACGCACGATCGGATTGTTTTGTGTTCAACATGCAAAATAAAAGAACAGTTTCGAGTGGTTAAAATGACCAGTTTTGCTTTTTTCTCTACAAAATCTTTGGAAAATTACGTTTGCAATCGCAAAACCAACACCGCGGTAACACCGGTTAACCGGCTCCAAATGAGGTGGATCAAACTAGATATATCGAAACCATGGGTAATTCAATATAAAAATAATATCGATAAAAAATTTGGATTTGAAAATATAAACATAAGAAAGAAAGGTAAAGTAATGTTATTGAAGTCAAAGTCTATTGTATCCTGAAACTAGAGCTATAAAAAAAGAAAAGGAAAAGGATATAATTGATTTATTAAAATATATCCCTCCCGTGTACCATACTTTTTATAAAAACTTGAAAACAGTATAAAGTCAGGAAGCTTATTCTGAAGAAGACATTATTTTGTTAAATTTAAAAAGAAGAATTTTTTTTTAGTTAATTTTTGTTTTAAAAAGAAGAAATGTTTTATGTTATTTTTTAACTTCATTTAAAATAAAACTGAGCGAATGCACTGAACTAAAATATTAGCTGCAGCCTTTTGTTTGCCAAATTATAAAAAATGTACTCTTTCCAAAATATACCAATTCAATTTAAACACTACACGAGGTAAGCCAATATTTAGATGGATATTTTTTTTTTTATTTCCGAACGAATGCTCAAAGTCAAAACATAATAAATTTGAATTTTTACGCTTTCGATTTTAACCACAAAAAATTTGGTGGACTTATTCCCTTTTTCCACTGAAACTCTTATCAATAAAAATGTATTTGTATCATATTAACAGGTTTTTTGAACACATACACTTACATACAAACATTATATATTTACAAATTGTAAAAGAAGCCCTAATAATTAATTTTGCAATTTTAGCTTTGAGTTTTGTTGTAACAACTAGTTTTAAGGTCAACGTCAACTGTTCTGTCGTTTTTCTCCATTTAAAATTTTTGGACTCATTCCCTTTATCCACTGAACGACTCATATATAACTCAGACGTTTAACTGGTGGAGTACCAAGGAAATAACTCAGAAGTTTACTGGTGGAGTCCAAAATACTCTGGAGCGGATTCTGGAAGCTCTCGCCTTCCTATACGAAGGTTTAGTTCGAACGAGGACTTTGCGGTTGAGGCTCCAAAAATTTGTGTGATACCCTGGCATTATAACTATAAATAGTTCGCCAAAAAAATTTTAGTTTTAAGGAAAATAAAAAAAAAAAAAAAAAATAGTATACCCTCATTACAACTTATTTTGGTGGAGGGTATAAAAACGGTTTATTTAACAAATTTTTAAATAGTTTTGTTTTTCAGAGAGTAACTTCAAAATTATGCTAAAAGATCAATAAAAATAATCTATAAATTTATCGGACGCAACCAGGGCTATTAAGGCCCAGAACAGACGGTGAAACGCAACTGTAACGAAACTGCAACTTCTAGTTATTTTCGAGTTTCATTTGAGTTTATGCCATAGACTCCTTTGAGGGACCACACACGACGCGACCATTTTGAGACCGGTTTGAAATCAGTTGCATTGAAACCGGCGTGCAGGAAACTCGTGTTTGCGTTTCATCTGTTCTCAAAAAAATCGAAATGGTTGCAGGGTGTGTGGAAAACGATTGAAACTGGTTTCAAAACAATAATTTCCAAAGAGTTTCGTTGCAGTTGCGTTTTACTGTCTGTTCTGGGCCTAAGGCCCACAGATGCAACTTTTGAAAAATTAGAGAAAAATTAAGTAACTTAAGTTTCAAAAAGTTAGAAATTAAGTTAAAACAAATTCAAAGATTTTGCAAAATGTTGTTATATGGATAAAATCCATAAGGGCTCCTTAAGCCCACAGATGTCACTTTTTTTTTATTTGCATTATTTTTTTTTTTAATTTTTACTTTTTTATGAAAAAGTACTACTCGTTATGATTCTCATATGTATAGTCCTAGTTCATACGGCTCATGTTTTAATGACATGATTGATAGTTTATTGGCAAGAGGGACGAGGGGAAAAGAAACGAGTACTGTCAGAACGCTTTGCTTTTTCATTCGTTGTTTGATTTTGTTTTTTGTTTTCAACAAAGTATATTTATAGCAGGTAGCCGCGAGATTACAACAATTGTACAATAAAACAAACAACAGAGTTTTTATTGTTGTTATGTGATACGAACTGTCAAAATAAGAGACAAACGATAAAAACAAAAAACTTGTTTATTTGTTAAATAAACAACATTTGACAGCTCGTATCACAAAACAAGTAAATAAAAAATAATCAGCAGGCTTTCCGAGACTACCTGATATAAATATACCTTGGTTTTCAATATCAAAAAAGCACACATGCATTCGCACGACTTTACAAAATAAAAACATGTCGTCAACATGTCATGAATCATTTGAACGCCAATTCATGTTGAAAGAAGATAGCATAGGGTCTTCACCTGACAATTTGTTGTCATAATAAACGTCAAACTTCATATAAAAAAACGCTGACAAAAATTTTAAGTTTTTTTTATATGGACTTTGACGTTTTTACAGTTATTTACATTTTCCCTATACATGTGTATTTTTGTTTACGTTTTCAGTTTTTCCTTTTGTTTTCCCTATGTAGTAGTAAGATTTTGACAACGGCAGGGAATCTTACACAAACAAAATGCCTGTTGTTTTTTGTATTGTTGTAGAAGTAAGCAGAGCTATTGGATAGGCCTTGATACCAACGAATAAAAACACAAACCGTACTGACCGAGTACGGGCATCTCCGTACTAACCCCCTTTCTTCTTTCTTCGCTCACCAAAAGACATAAGAGTTGTGTATCAAACGATGAAACGTGTGAAAGCAGACAAAGAAAAACATCGTTGTTGTGGCTGATTTGCGGTTGATATTTTAATATTGATTTGTTCACTGGCCTATTACCCCAGGTCTACACCAAAGATAAACATCTCAGCAGCTTGGCAATAACGTCGGCAGAATAACAGCAACATTTCTTATTGCTCAGCTTAGTTACCCCGGGTCTCCACGTAGCAATATTTATTGCGGCAAACGTCAAATTTGATTGCTCCATAAAATTTGCGACGTATAGACCGCATATTGCTATGAGTGGCAATCCATTGCGCAATGATTGCTCTTCTTATTGCTTGAGCAATTATTGCTTAGCAATCTGCTGTCAAATCAGTTGTAATTTGTCCGACATTTCATTTCTCTGTACGGTTGTTTATTTGTTAGTGTGTTTATTTATTATAAAAGCAATTAAGAAAAAGCCGCCAAGTGAAAAAATACTTCAACAAAATACAGAAAAAGTGTTTATATATTATATTTTTAAATAAACGTCAATATTAACAAAAACAAACGACACATTTGTTTTTTTTTTTTTTTTTTGTATATTTTTATTTTTTCAATAGAACAATACAAGTTTTAGGCTTTTTTTCATACGCAAGTAAACAAAAAAGTAATACAAAACACAGCTACGACAATTACAATTAATTATTTTATTTTATTAATTTAATTTATTGATTTAAAAAGAATATTTAACAATCACTTCAAAACACAACATGAAACATTTGTTATAAATAAAGGCACAAAACTTTATACAACTACTCGCGGTGAAAATTGCAAATTTATGGCAAAGCAATAACAAGTGTTCTCCAGCAATATAATCAGCAATTATTGCTCCATTGTTCTGTCATTGTTCTGCCGACGTTATTGCTTGTACTTAGCAATTGCTACGTGGAGTCCCAGCGTTAAAGGCATGAGAAAACGTATAATATTAACTCATAATTTGAAACCAATTCAAGAAAGAAGGTGCAGAGAAAAAACTGACACTATATTGCAAAAATTATTTTTATTAATACAAATTCTTTCTTATCCGAGTTTATTATTTAAATGTATATTCATTTGTTTAAGCTTGAGGCCTTTTTTATATAAACAAAATAATTTTAATTAATTTATATAATTTTTAAAGTAAAAATAATATTTTTCTATGAAAAAGAATTCAAACTTAAACAAAAAAATATGAATCTAAATAATATAGATCGAATAAGAAAAAAAATTATACAAACAAAAATAATTTTTGCAATTTAATTTTTGTGTTTATATTTAAAAACAATAATTTTAGTGTTTATTTTTAATTATTAAATTCATTTACTTCAATTATTATTTGCTACCATTTCACAAACTTAATTTTTTTCTTTTTGCTTCGTTTTTTATACCCTTCACCGAAGGTAAAAGGGTATATATAACTTTGTCATTCCGTTTGTAATTTCTACAATATTAATCCTACACCCTATAAAGTATATATATTCTGGGTCCTTATGAAAAGCGAAGTTCAAATCCGGTTGCCCGTCTCTTCCCCCCCCCACCCCCCCCCCCCCCCCCCTTCATATTTGTTTACATATACTAGCATAATGCTCAATATGATTTTCGTTATCATCCTTCTTTATTATTTCATCTATTTAACGACATTATTTTAACAAATCGAAACTAGGAATTTTTGTGTTTTTTTTGCTACTTAAAAACTCCCCAAGATAAAAGAAAACAAACACGCATACTTACATTCCACAAACTTTTTTGGTGAATATATTTCGGTTCACAACTGAAATAAATTTTATGGTTTACAACTTTGCTATTGTGGTGAACAAAAACATCAAAAGTAATTACAACTCAACACAAAGAACATTAAACGGGCCATATTTCATTTAAATGATATTCAAACAACGTTCCTTCATGGTTTAGTTGTCTAGGGGGTGTGTTAAGTTAGAAACTGTGAGTTCTCTGGTTCGAATCTTGTTTTTTTTTAAAAGAAACTTTTTTTTTAATTTTTATTTTTTTTATGTTCTAAAAACGATTAAAAAAAATTACCAGTTTTCGCTTTTTAAATTTAATTTATAATGAAGTTTAAAGTACATATTGTTAATATGCATGTATACATATGTAAAAATTATTTAGTTTTTGTCTAGTTGCTCTGTATTCTGCTCCCACAATGGTTAAGGATATATAAGATTCGGCACAGCCGAATATAGCACTCTTAGTGCCGGTTCACACACGTCAAGTTTGACTCGTCAAGTCTTGAACTTTTAGGAGAGAAGGGAAAAGAGAAGGCCATTTCTTTTCCCCTCTCTCCTAAAAACTCAAGACTTGAAGAGTCAAACTTGACGAGTGTGAACCAGCACTAACTTGTTCAATTTACAACAAAATTTGACATTTTATGTTAGCAGTAGTTGTCAACGAAAATTGATTAACAATTATTGCAACATAAATTGCCGGCAATAAATGTGTACAAGAAATTTCTGTCTACATTAAAGATAACATACTGCCCGTCTATACCAGACAAGTCTTCCAAGATTATTATCTTTGCTCGCCGACACGGATGATCGCAGCGCACAGCTAGTCGACCCGTGGTTATGGACACGCCAGGATAATTAAGCATTCGTTTGTTCCTGCAGGGGGGGCCTCCGGTACCCCATGATAAAAATGATTTTATATCGACTTAAGATGTTTTTCAAAATACCACATTTATGTATATATGTATATCTATTTTAAATTAATTTTTTTGTTATATTACAACTTACGAACATTGTGAAATCAAATCGATATACTATGTGATTGATGTGTTGCACTTTAAATACAATATGCAGAAAACTTGTTTTATTTTTGTGCAAAATAGTACAAAATTAAGTACAAACGCTAAAAAAGTACGATTGCGTGCTTCTTTATGCTATGTTCATACGACGTTATAAACCACTCGTTTCGCTCGTTGAAACCAAGGTATATTTACACATATAAATATACCTTGGTTGAAACTAGTTTGCCAAACATGCTGTTCATACGATTCATTCCTGTTTCATTTTGACATTTTTTTTGTGTTGTTAGTGTGAGTTTTTTTAAATAGATAAAAAAGTAAATAAAACTTAAACATATATTATTTAACACTTTTATTGATATTATTATGTTATAATTATCAGTTTATTTTATTAGACATCAATTTTTATTTTGTTTTTTTCTTTGTTTTGCTTTTTTTTGAGAGCTAGTTCAGATAAACTAACGATAAATGTTATCAAAATTGGAGATGATAGTACATTTTTCCTGATTCGCAGCCTGTTTCAAAATGAAACGACCTGTTTCGCTCACAAAATTTTGTATGGGGAAACAAGTCGTTTCAATCATGTTTGGGGCGCGAAACAGGAATAAGAGAGCGAAACACGAATATTGCTGTCCGTGTGAACATGGTATTATTAATAGGTATGCAGAAAGCAGTACAAATAGTTAAAAATGTACGCGTACTACTGAAAACAGTACGTCTGGCAAGCCTTTTAAAAATCATGTCTTTTTTTAATTCCTTTAAAAAATTGCTTCCAAATGATCGGTAATTGTTCTCAACTTGCTTATTTGTAAAAACAAACAATTTAAATGCGCACTAAGTTTTGTATTGTAAAGGGATGTTGCCACATTGAAATAAAAAATAAAATGAAGCAACATTACAAATGAATCTAATGAATTGTTCGCCCTTAATCATGTTAACTAAGAAAGTCTCTTAAATTTAGGAGTTCATTTTGTAATAAAAAGCCCAAAGGCCAAAAATATATTACTTATATAGCAATATAGTCTGAGTATGACAAAAATACATTCAGTACACGCTCGCAAATTCGAACCACTTTGTTTGAAGGGCAATTCGAATTTCTGGACGCGTTTTTTCACAAAAATTTAGGTAAATTTGACCATAAAGATATAAAAAACTATGCTTTTTTAATTTTAGTTTATTTAACATAAAAACTTTAAAAAAAAACTTAACGAAATAAAAAAAAATAACAATTCAGTTTATTTGACTTTAATTAGTATGTGTAATACAAACACCAAAAAACTGACTTTTAAACTCTAACAACATCAACAAATTCTGTAAATCAGCTTTTAAAATGAGATTTCCCTTTTTACTTTGTATTTGGTTAAACTAAATTGTCAAAATTTTAGTGTTTA
This sequence comes from Pollenia angustigena, assembly GCA_930367215.1. Lineage (NCBI taxonomy): Eukaryota > Metazoa > Arthropoda > Insecta > Diptera > Polleniidae > Pollenia > Pollenia angustigena. The sequence goes on from OV884059.1 coordinate 36,159,803, forward strand.
CAATAAAAAGAAAAAACCGCTCGGAAATTCGAATTTGGGATTCTAATTTTAAAGCGCCAAATGTTATGAAATTACTGATTAGAATTTCTGGAAATTCGAATTTCTGAGAGTTCGACTTTCTGAGCGTCTATTGTATATTCAAAACTTATCAAACTAAATAACTTAGCATTTTATTCCCAACTATAAAAAAGTGTAAAGCAGCTCATACCCTTGCAATAAAATTGTTCAATTTTACGTATTGTACAATTATATCGCATATGTTGTGTGGCAACAATCAAAAGACTTTTGATTTTTATTGCACAACGAAAAGAAAGTGAAATGTATTGGCAACATTGTACAATGCTGTTTATGTTATTCCTTTAGGTTATGTTCACCTTTTTATTGAATGAATGAAACTATTGTGCGACTAATTGCATAATATAGGACACAATGAAAATAATATGGCGAATATCATATACGATAATATGACGCAAGTGTATGGGCCGCTTAAGTTAAAAAAGTCCAAAATACTAATCTTAGACCGTTCCCCAACAAACACCAAAAATCATGACTTAAAAGCCATGGAAAAAATCACCGTCTGCATCTAGTGTTCATAAAGATTTTTTACTATGTCTGGCAGCACTTTAAACCAAACATCTGATGGCTTTGTTTATTTTTTTGTTTACATAAAAAAAATTTTAAAAATTGGAATTGTAAACAAAACAGTGTAAAAATGTTTAAGAATTTCTTTATATTTGTAATTATATTTTGCTTTGGAGCTTTTTTGTATGGACTACGTCACATATTTCTTGAAGTGGAGGAAAATGCATGTCGAATGACTTATATGTTTGGAGTTCCACAATTTTCGGTATCAATAAATTACACAATAATATAAGTACATAAATAGTAAACTATTTTTATATTGTATATTAATTTAGAAAGTAATTTTTGAAGAGAATGTGAAGTTCCCGCATTATGGATTGTACTATTATTACGAAGGAAGATTGGAGAAAGACGTTAATAATCTAGCTTTAAATGGAGCACCAGTGATTTTTTTGCCAGGCAATGGTGGTTCCTACAAACAAGTAAGTTTTATTTTATTGTGATTTATGAAGCTATTGATCAGTGCACTTTACGGGGCGTACGAAAAAAAATTATAAAAAATATGCCACCCGATCCAGAATTAAAAAAAAAAATACCAAAATTAATATTTAAGGGGGCTGAGGCCCTTGGGGACCCCTGGGCCCAAAAAACCGCCCCGCCCACTAAATGGTATGTGTGGGTACTCAAATTAAAGGTAATTGTGCAACAAAAACAAAAATAATAAAATTTTTGGTCGGCGGCTCTTCTAGGGCCCTCTGGGGCAAAAAAAGTGCCCCCCATAACACTTATGTATATCTGTGTGGGTACTCAAATTAAAGGTAATTTGCTCACGATTGCAAATATGTATTTTGTTTTTGTATTCGTTTAATATTTTCCTCTCTAGGTTAATTTATGTATCTTTTATATTCAGAGAAGTTTTAGTTAGCGAAGCCGGTCTTTGTTATACAATAGAGGAGAAAATCCTTGCGCCCGGCCAAAGGCCGGCTATACAGAAAAGCTTTAGTTAGCGAAGCCGGTCTTTGTTATACCATAGAGGAGAAAATCCTTGCGCCCGGCCGAAGGCCGGTTATACAGAAAAGCTTTAGTTAGCGAAGCCGGTCTTTGTTATACCATAGAGGAAAAAATCTTTGCGCCCGGCCGAAGGCCGGCTATACAGAAAAGCTTTAGTTACAAAAAAATAAAAAAAATCCCGCGATTTTTATAACAAATTGTTTGTCTACGTTGCTATTCCCTTAAACAATACAATCGTAAGCAAAATACCTTCCATTCGAGTACCCACACATAGTTATAAGGGTGCGAGGGGCTATATTTTACCCCCCAGAGGGACCCAGAATTCCCGCTCGACCTAAATTTTATTAATTTCGTGTTTTTTACACAATTACCTTTAATTTGAGTACCCACACATACCACTAAGTAGGCGGGCCGCTTTTTTTGATCCATGGGGTCTCAGGGGCCTCAGCCCCCTTAAATTTTAATTTTGATTTTTTTCTTTTTTTATTCCAGAGGGGGTCCAATTTTTTTTTTTTTTTCGTACGCCCCGTAAAGTGCACTTTTGCCATTTTTTTTACTATTTTTTTATTTATTTATTTATTTCGTAATATAAGCCACTGAGGCCAAATATATATTACACAGCATGTAGTACCTAAGTATTACATCAGAGAACTATATGTATAAAAAATAAGCATATATGTATGTATAAAGGCACATTATATTATTAATAAAATCTAACAACAAACAATCTCAATTCATTCGCTCCCCCGAGCATAAAAAAATCACAAGGACATATATTAATAATTGATTAATAAGAATAAAGATTTAAATTCGGTCCAAATAGGGAAGTGCGTATATGCTAAATTTTCAAGCAATACATAATAATAACTACTAATTTGCATCCGAAAAATGCGCCATTAGTTTCAATCTGAAAGCGTTATTAGAGTGCGTGAAGGTACGTAATTCTAATGGTAGGTGGTTCCAATGATAAATAACTCTGACAAGGAAAGATCTAGCAAATGCTGATCTAACAATTCTAGGAACAATAAGGTGTGGGTTCCTAGTACGAGGTGAGAATAGAAATGCATTACGAAGCGCCAAGGGCTTGCCACTTTTAATAAGCTTATGAAACAGACTTAAATTGCGAAACGATACTAGTTCATTAAAAGAGCAGTTATTAGAAGATAATTCAACAAATAGAGATTCACAACCAGAAACTTGAACCTTGGATACAACACTATACTTGAGTTTCTTGGGGATACCAACACCACCACCCCTATAAGAATAAGGCCTGTCATTACGACAAATCTTATAACCGGGGATTTCAACAGCTTGATCAGAAATAAGGTCATTAAACCACGTTTCAGTTACTGCAAACACATCAAAAATACCATGGCCAATGATTGACTTTAACTCGTCAAGTTTGACAGAATTTCCACTAGGCGATAAGCTACGACAGTTTAAATGCGCAATATTACATTGATTGGCATATGGGGTTAAAAAATTTCTAAAATGCATACTATCGCTAACTATGGGACCAAGATTCTCTCTAAAAGATATCATAATAAGGGATTACAATTATGCCAGGGGAGTACGAGATGAATACCAAAAAAATATTATTATTCACTTTCATAATTAATAATAAAAAACAATTAGTATATTCATTAACTAACAGCCGTTCATATTTAAAAATAAAAAAATTAAAGAAATGAGATCATATTGAAAAGATAACAAGGAAATTGCATAATGTTTCAATTTAAAGTCAATCTATAATAAGAGATAGACCAAAAACTGACAATAAGAAAAAAATCTAATGAATTGAACTAAATAAAGAAAAAAATGAGGTTGTAAAACAAACAAAAGGCAGCGAGTTTAGCTATAATGAGTATAGTAATAAAAGGATTAATATTTATGCACAGCAAAATTCAAAAAAAGAAAAAATCTCATGATAGCTAAGCAAACTGAATATTAAAATAATAAAAAATAATTAAGTTAAAATGTAAAACTACTACAAAAAAAAAGAAAAACATAGCACCATTTAAACAGCAGCATTTTCCTTAAATAAAGCAGCACAGCCAACAGCATCCAGAACAATTTCTTTTCCATCCAACATCGTTAATTTAGCCTTGGGCTTATCTGCATCCAGAATACGAAACTTAATAACAATTTTATCACTAAGAAGTTTTCGGTCACATTCGGTCATTTATTAACACTAAAATGAAAAATGTGACTACTAGCTCATTCATTTCTTGAAGGGTCCCTTCCTACCCTTCTGCTTCTGCTATTCAATTCTTATTGATGTAGTAACATCGTTCGGGAAGAAGTGTCCCACTATGGTTATATTTACATTTAGAATCTACTTAGTGTCTATATTTTATGACGAATAAGAGCGCTTTGGTAGTTGAATATCAATTAAATTTAGTAGTATCGCTTTTGGCTCTAGAAAGAACACTTTTGAAGTTAAATTGTTTCTTATTGTTCTTTATAATAAAAACTGGGCCATTTTACGGTTAATCTTTGTTTGTTTTTACTACGCAAGTCTGAAGGTACGGTCACATATGGCAATCAATTGTCAAATTTTCTTTGCCGGCATTTTTAAAAAAATTGTTAAAAAAAAAATTTTATTTGCTGGTCACACTACGCACATTTATTTGCCCATTTTTGTTTGTTCAAACAGATATTAAATAGCTTCAAATAAAAAATGGGAAAACATGTTTGGCCTGAGTTCATATATAAAAATATTTGCCTAAAAATAAATATTTGAACAAATTGTCAAAAATAAAAATTAAATAAATAAAATTACTTTTTATTAAAACTAAAAATTATCATTTTGATGCAAAATATTGAAACTTTTATGGTTTTATGGTATAGAAGAGCGAAAACAGCAGTAAAAGAGGATTTACATAACAAATAAGGGATAAATGCAATTTGGCGAAGTAATTTGTAATCTTATACAACTAAATTAAACTATATTATGAACTAAAGCATTATTCGTTACGGTTGAGTTAAGCAATCAATAAAGTGTTTTTAGAAAGTGGATCTGTTGTAAATTATAGACCTTCACGAAATTTATTTGTATGATTTCAAGGCATATAAATTGAGTTTGTTAAAAATTTAATGATAAAAGGTGCATTCCGCCACCAATTTACGTTAGTTTTTGTTACAGAAATATTGATTTTTCGGGAGGTTGTTTCAAATTTTGGTCCATAACGCTTTTCCTACTGAACCAAAAGTGCTGAATTTCAATCCAAACTGCTTAAAAGAACTTGAGTGAACTTGCCACCAAAATTTTTATTTTTCGTCAGCATCCTTTTCTTAATCGATATAACAATGTTCATCCGTCCGGTTTGCTGTCCATGTTAACCTTATTCGCAAAGTATATGTCGCAATTTTTGAGATAATCGGGTGTGTTCTAGAATCCGAAGTCACTCGAAAGTGGATTAATTCAGCATTTTTTGTGTTCTGCATTTCACTACCACATGTTTTTATTCGTTTTCAATTAGAGTAGTAAGGGTTTAGTGAAAGTAAAACAAATCGACTTTTATTCTTATTTGTGAGAACATTTTAAGCATAAACATAATTTTGCGAATATCGCGAATTTTTGCAAATTTTCACTGATTTAGCAATTTTTACAGAATTTTTGCCATTCCTTATAGGATTAGGGACTTTTAATCAAATTTATGGCTTGTTCGAAATATTAAATATTTTCGCGTATTTTCGCTATTTTTATAATTATACCCTCCACCACAATTAGTTGTGAAGAGGGTATACTAAGTTTGTCATTCCGTGTGAAACTTTTTTATTATTCATCTCAGACCCCATAAAGTATATATATATATATAAAATAAAAACTTAATTTGCTGAAAGTTTTACAACTAATCAAATATCTACAGTACATTTAATCAAAATGTTAATGTTTTAAAGTTAAAAACCTAATATGGACAAACTTTTTTTAAAGGAATATACAGAAGTCGCAAATTTGTTAAAACACTAACCCTATAAAAATTTCATCAAATTATAACTAGCATATTTTGATAATGCTTTATAGCACTTATTTTATAAATTTTTTTCACTGATAAAGTTGATTTTCACTAGAAAAATAAAATAAAAACACAAATTTTCAACAAAAATTATTAAAGTCATTAAATAAACAAATAGTTTAAAAAATCAATCACTGAAATCCTTTAGAAAAGTGAACTTTCTTAGCTCTAAAAAAATAAATATATAAGAAATTTTAAAAAAATTACCCAATCTACCCGAAGAATGAGTTTGGGATGTTTTGTGCACTCATTTTTAAAACTTTCGTGTACTAGATTTTTCGGTAACTTTTGATTCCAGCGCGGCCTAACTTTGAGTACAATATAACTGTTTTATTTTATTATTTTACACTCACGAACCACCGATCACATTGCAAATTTAATAAAAACTGTCATAACCTAGGCAAATCTCTTTTGTACTTTGTGGTATTCACTTTTTAACTGCAAATCGTTGCGAAGAAGTCAATAATATATGGGTAATGTTAATTTGTGCTATTGTTGTTATTGTATAACTGTTACAATTATCTGAATAACTCTTTAAAGTGACAAACAAGCATAATTTTAGAACTTATTATTCGATTCTAGCGTATTTTGTTGTTGTATAACTCCGCAAAATCTACTGTTTAACTACCAAATGAGACGAAGTAGTTTAAATTTCGTAGACAATCGAAAAGAACTCTACCAATTGCTTGGAGGGTAAGAACTACGACTTGGGTTGCCAGATATCAAAAGTCAAATAATTGGACAAAAGAAAAAATTCACCTGGATTTTAAAAAAATAACTGGACAATTTGAAAAAGTACTTAACAATAAGAAAATATAAAATTTTACTTCAGATTTTATTTTGCAATACAAAAAAATTTTAAAAAGCAAAGAAACGTAACACTTTAAATTCAGTCTTATATCATACTAGCTTAACCCGGTGCGCTTCGCTACACTGCTTAAACCACTTCTTCAGTTGAGAGATATTTAATATATGCTTTATTTTTATTTTCAAAAGTGTAGTATACCATAGGAGTGACTTCTACTAAGTTTGAATATTCTTACTATAACAGTTCTTAAGATATGTGATATTAAACATTGGCGTCCTATGGGGGGTAACATTTCCCCGCTGCTATTTTATTTCAATTTTGGGGTTCAGGTGATCATACTACAAAAAGTTTAATAAAATGAGTGCAGCGGCTCTAAATTCTATTTCTATCTATGAGGGGTACTGCTCCTCCTCTGTCTACGCCGCCCATTTCTATATTGAAATTTAAAGTTTGCCATAATAGTAGCTTTAACCACGTTTGAAGACTCTCCCTTTAATAGTTCTTAAGTTGAGCGATATTTAATATATGCATCCTATGGGAGGTGTTTCCCCTATGCACCTACTCGCTTTATTTTTATTTTTAAAAGTGAAGTATACCATAAGAGTGACTTCCACAAAGTTTGAACATTCTCACTATAACAGTTCTTAAGATATGCGATATTAAACATTGGCGTCCTATGGTGGGTACCACTACCCCCGCCGCTATTTTGTTTTAATTTTGGGGCTCAGAAGATCCTACTACCAAAAGTTCAACAAAATGCGTGCAGTGGCTCTTATTAATATTTCTATATATGAGGGGTACTGCTCCTCCCCCGTCTACCCCGCCCATTTGTATATTGAAATTTATAGTTTACTATAATAATAGCTTTAACCACTTTTGAAGACTCTCCCTTTAATAATTCTTCAGTTGAGCGATATTTAATATATGCATCCTATGGGAGGTATTTCCCCCCCTGCGCCTACCCGCTTTATTGTTATTTTCAAAAGTGTTGTATACCATAAGAGTGACTTCTAGAAAGTTTGAACATTCTCACTATTACAGTTCTTTAGATATGCGATGTTAAACATTGGCGTCCTATGGGGGATTCCACTTCCCCCGCTGCTATTTTATTTTAATTTTGGGGCTCAGAAGATCTTACTACCAAAAGTTCTACATAATGCGTGCAGCGGATCTTAATATATGCGATAATTAATATTGGCATCCTATGGGGGATACCAATTCCCCTGCCCCTATCGAAAAAATAAGTAGCCTATTTTATTTTTAGGGCTCACGTGATGTATCTGTAAAAATTTCAGGAAAATCGGTTCAGTAGTTTAGGAGTCTATAAGCCAACAAACAAACAAACAAACAAACAAACACACAAACAAACATACAAACATTTTTCATTTTTATATATATAGATTACAAAATTATAATCAGGGCGAATTTGCTACAAGTGGCAGCGAAAAGTCTGCCGATTTTGACAGTTCGAACCAATTTGTTTTGGTTTCATAATACATATATTATTTATAAGTAGTTGATATTTCGAGACGTTAACATCAGCTGTTTCTATGATTTTTGTTTTGTTGTAGTATTGCTGCCACCGTTTATATAAATTCAACTTGGTATATATTAAATTAAATCAAATATAAAAGTACATAAACAGCCATGTTACGAAGCGAGTGAAATTCAAATCAATAGATATTTCCAGTTAAATTTTTGCTTAAATTACCGTCGTTTTTTTATTTTGAGGTAAGTTCTAATAAAGATAAGATGTACTCATAGTATGAAGTATAAAAAAACAAAATTATTTAATGAACTTTAAACACTTTAAACACGTTTTTAAAGTTTGTTCGAGTTTGATTTCACTCGAATTCGAGTTTTGTATTGTTAATTGAAGAATTTAATAACTCTATTACTTTAGTTGTAAGCAAAAATGTTTGAAACATTTTGCAACTTTCATCAACATTTTGTGTTATTAAAATTGTAGTCTTTATTCGGTCATATGAATGGATTCTTGTGAATAAAGATTATCAGAAATTCCTCAAGTGCATGCACAAAAAGTATTGCTAGATGGCATGACTAACAAACGAGACAAATTTAAATAATTTTTGTACGTTATTTTTATCGCATTTTTGAAAAACTGGACCTCTATCTCATTCATTGGAATGTTTGTCGACAAAATATAAATTGTTTCCTTACAATTTTTTCTATGTACATATGTATATGATTTTGTTCTAAACAATAATACAAATAAATAAAAGTTATTTTTCAAAATTAAATAAAGTTTTTTAGCTGAACAAATGGTCAATCCAGGCCGTCTGTCAACCCTAACTACGACTCATTAGAATTTTTGTGCAAAACACAAAGTGTAAAGTTTGAGACCACTTTAATTAACCACCAAGTATCAATTTCCTTTCGAAAAATCTTTTTTATCTTAGGAAACAAAATTTTATAGAACGTTTAGGATAACCTTTTATTCCAGAAATGAACAATGTTACTATGAATTTATTTTCAATGTAAATATGTATTTTATTAAAAAATAAAACAGTTTTTTAAATTAAACAAGGTCAAATAAAAGCTAAATATAATATGTATTTTATTTTTAAATTGATAAATATATGTATAATAAAGGGTGGTTAAACCATAATCCACGGTAATTGTGAGTCACATTAACGTCAAGTTTTTTGGGCATCTTAAACTGAATTTTCTTTGCTTCAGTATTTAAGAACTTTTATCATTGAGAGCTACACAATTGAGCAGCTCGTTAAGATTGTTAAAGCCTTTTTCGAAAATGGGCGTTCAATCAAAATGCATTTCGTGCATGCTCGCCCACTTAGTTCTGCGGCTGGCAGTGTTATCGGTCCCTACTTCTTCGAAAATTATGTGGGCCAAACAATTACCGTGAATGGTGTTCGCTATCGCGACATGATAACGGACTTCCTATAGCCAGAAATTGAGGAAATGGACCTAGACGATATGTGGTTTATAGGTGTTTACTGGTCAAACGGTTTCTTGATACCGTTATAGGCTTTTTACACTGATCAACATCTAACATCTACCATCAACGATGTAGAAAATGTGAAACACTCGTTTACATTACTCACATCTAACAATTACCATCAAACAAAAATGTCACCATTTAAAAAAAAAAAATATTTTTAATATTAAAAATGTTTTTTTCTACAAAAGTGCTAAAATTTAAAAAGAAAACACAAAATTTTTTATATTTTTAATCAGGCTTAAGTTCATTAAATTTAATTTTCATTAAATTATTTTTATGAAGAAAGGAATTTTACAACATGAAAATCAATTAAAATTTACTGATAATTTTTCATTCTTGACTCAATCTGGGCTCGAACCCAGGTGTTTACGGACAGGTTACCCTGACATGTTTCGATTGCAACCACTCAATCTCCTCAGAGGGCTTGCCGTTTAACACTCGCAGCCATCGACGACTGCTGACGTCATTAGTCAAACATCAATCCTTAAACCAAATTGTATTTAACCTTTGGTAGATCGAAATTTGCTTTGAATGATTATATATTTTAATTTACTTTAACATGTTGTTCCTTTACTTCTGTTTTTTCGTACTTTTGTCAAGAATTCTTCTTGAAGTTCAAAGTACATATTTTTTGTTTTTTCATTTTTTTGTCTTTCTTTTTCTTGCTGACCTTTTCAGCACAACTTGAAGGACAAATGCAAACATAGAGCTCGTGCCTTAGCTTTAACAATTATTAGTATTGTGGTTATTTTATTGAACTATTTATGGGTTTTAATCCAAATTTTTTATATTTTTAATCAGGCTTAAGTTCATTAAATTTAATTTTCATTAAATTATTTTTATGAAGAAAGGAATTTTACAACATGAAAATCAATTAAAATTTACTGATAATTTTTCATTCTTGACTCAATCTGGGCTCGAACCCAGGTGTTTACGGACAGGTTACCCTGACATGTTTCGATTGCAACCACTCAATCTCCTCAGAGGGCTTGCCGTTTAACACTCGCAGCCATCGACGACTGCTGACGTCATTAGTCAAACATCAATCCTTAAACCAAATTGTATTTAACCTTTGGTAGATCGAAATTTGCTTTGAATGATTATATATTTTAATTTACTTTAACATGTTGTTCCTTTACTTCTGTTTTTTCGTACTTTTGTCAAGAATTCTTCTTGAAGTTCAAAGTACATATTTTTTGTTTTTTCATTTTTTTGTCTTTCTTTTTCTTGTTGACCTTTTCAGCACAACTTGAAGGACAAATGCAAACATAGAGCTCGTGCCTTAGCTTTAACAATTATTAGTATTGTGGTTATTTTATTGAACTATTTATGGTTTTTAATCCAAATTTTTTATATTTTTAATCAGGCTTAAGTTCATTAAATTTAATTTTCATTAAATTATTTTTATGAAGAACTTAAGCCTGATTAAAAATATAAAAAATTTGGATTAAAAACCATAAATAGTTCAATAAAATAACCACAATACTAATAATTGTTAAAGCTAAGGCACGAGCTCTATGTTTGCATTTGTCCTTCAAGTTGTGCTGAAAAGGTCAACAAGAAAAAGAAAGACAAAAAAATGAAAAAACAAAAAATATGTACTTTGAACTTCAAGAAGAATTCTTGACAAAAGTACGAAAAAACAGAAGTAAAGGAACAACATGTTAAAGTAAATTAAAATATATAATCATTCAAAGCAAATTTCGATCTACCAAAGGTTAAATACAATTTGGTTTAAGGATTGATGTTTGACTAATGACGTCAGCAGTCGTCGATGGCTGCGAGTGTTAAACGGCAAGCCCTCTGAGGAGATTGAGTGGTTGCAATCGAAACATGTCAGGGTAACCTGTCCGTAAACACCTGGGTTCGAGCCCAGATTGAGTCAAGAATGAAAAATTATCAGTAAATTTTAATTGATTTTCATGTTGTAAAATTCCTTTCTTCATAAAAATAATTTAATGAAAATTAAATTTAATGAACTTAAGCCTGATTAAAAATATAAAAAATTTGGATTAAAAACCATAAATAGTTCAATAAAATAACCACAATACTAATAATTGTTAAAGCTAAGGCACGAGCTCTATGTTTGCATTTGTCCTTCAAGTTGTGCTGAAAAGGTCAGCAAGAAAAAGAAAGACAAAAAAATGAAAAAACAAAAAATATGTACTTTGAACTTCAACAAGAATTCTTGACAAAAGTACGAAAAAACAGAAGTAAAGGAACAACATGTTAAAGTAAATTAAAATATATAATCATTCAAAGCAAATTTCGATCTACCAAAGGTTAAATACAATTTGGTTTAAGGATTGATGTTTGACTAATGACGTCAGCAGTCGTCGATGGCTGCGAGTGTTAAACGGCAAGCCCTCTGAGGAGATTGAGTGGTTGCAATCGAAACATGTCAGGGTAACCTGTCCGTAAACACCTGGGTTCGAGCCCAGATTGAGTCAAGAATGAAAAATTATCAGTAAATTTTAATTGATTTTCATGTTGTAAAATTCCTTTCTTCATAAAAATAATTTAATGAAAATTAAATTTAATGAACTTAAGCCTGATTAAAAATATAAAAAATTTGGATTAAAACCCATAAATAGTTCAATAAAATAACCACAATACTAATAATTGTTAAAGCTAAGGCACGAGCTCTATGTTTGCATTTGTCCTTCAAGTTGTGCTGAAAAGGTCAGCAAGAAAAAGAAAGACAAAAAAATGAAAAAACAAAAAATATGTACTTTGAACTTCAAGAAGAATTCTTGACAAAAGTACGAAAAAACAGAAGTAAAGGAACAACATGTTAAAGTAAATTAAAATATATAATCATTCAAAGCAAATTTCGATCTACCAAAGGTTAAATACAATTTGGTTTAAGGATTGATGTTTGACTAATGACGTCAGCAGTCGTCGATGGCTGCGAGTGTTAAACGGCAAGCCCTCTGAGGAGATTGAGTGGTTGCAATCGAAACATGTCAGGGTAACCTGTCCGTAAACACCTGGGTTCGAGCCCAGATTGAGTCAAGAATGAAAAATTATCAGTAAATTTTAATTGATTTTCATGTTGTAAAATTCCTTTCTTCATAAAAATAATTTAATGAAAATTAAATTTAATGAACTTAAGCCTGATTAAAAATATAAAAAATTTGGATTAAAAACCATAAATAGTTCAATAAAATAACCACAATACTAATAATTGTTAAAGCTAAGGCACGAGCTCTATGTTTGCATTTGTCCTTCAAGTTGTGCTGAAAAGGTCAACAAGAAAAAGAAAGACAAAAAAATGAAAAAACAAAAAATATGTACTTTGAACTTCAAGAAGAATTCTTGACAAAAGTACGAAAAAACAGAAGTAAAGGAACAACATGTTAAAGTAAATTAAAATATATAATCATTCAAAGCAAATTTCGATCTACCAAAGGTTAAATACAATTTGGTTTAAGGATTGATGTTTGACTAATGACGTCAGCAGTCGTCGATGGCTGCGAGTGTTAAACGGCAAGCCCTCTGAGGAGATTGAGTGGTTGCAATCGAAACATGTCAGGGTAACCTGTCCGTAAACACCTGGGTTCGAGCCCAGATTGAGTCAAGAATGAAAAATTATCAGTAAATTTTAATTGATTTTCATGTTGTAAAATTCCTTTCTTCATAAAAATAATTTAATGAAAATTAAATTTAATGAACTTAAGCCTGATTAAAAATATAAAAAATTTGGATTAAAACCCATAAATAGTTCAATAAAATAACCACAATACTAATAATTGTTAAAGCTAAGGCACGAGCTCTATGTTTGCATTTGTCCTTCAAGTTGTGCTGAAAAGGTCAGCAAGAAAAAGAAAGACAAAAAAATGAAAAAACAAAAAATATGTACTTTGAACTTCAAGAAGAATTCTTGACAAAAGTACGAAAAAACAGAAGTAAAGGAACAACATGTTAAAGTAAATTAAAATATATAATCATTCAAAGCAAATTTCGATCTACCAAAGGTTAAATACAATTTGGTTTAAGGATTGATGTTTGACTAATGACGTCAGCAGTCGTCGATGGCTGCGAGTGTTAAACGGCAAGCCCTCTGAGGAGATTGAGTGGTTGCAATCGAAACATGTCAGGGTAACCTGTCCGTAAACACCTGGGTTCGAGCCCAGATTGAGTCAAGAATGAAAAATTATCAGTAAATTTTAATTGATTTTCATGTTGTAAAATTCCTTTCTTCATAAAAATAATTTAATGAAAATTAAATTTAATGAACTTAAGCCTGATTAAAAATATAAAAAATTTGGATTAAAAACCATAAATAGTTCAATAAAATAACCACAATACTAATAATTGTTAAAGCTAAGGCACGAGCTCTATGTTTGCATTTGTCCTTCAAGTTGTGCTGAAAAGGTCAACAAGAAAAAGAAAGACAAAAGAATGAAAAAACAAAAAATATGTACTTTGAACTTCAAGAAGAATTCTTGACAAAAGTACGAAAAAACAGAAGTAAAGGAACAACATGTTAAAGTAAATTAAAATATATAATCATTCAAAGCAAATTTCGATCTACCAAAGGTTAAATACAATTTGGTTTAAGGATTGATGTTTGACTAATGACGTCAGCAGTCGTCGATGGCTGCGAGTGTTAAACGGCAAGCCCTCTGAGGAGATTGAGTGGTTGCAATCGAAACATGTCAGGGTAACCTGTCCGTAAACACCTGGGTTCGAGCCCAGATTGAGTCAATAATGAAAAATTATCAGTAAATTTTAATTGATTTTCATGTTGTAAAATTCCTTTCTTCATAAAAATAATTTAATGAAAATTAAATTTAATGAACTTAAGCCTGATTAAAAATATAAAAAATTTGGATTAAAACCCATAAATAGTTCAATAAAATAACCACAATACTAATAATTGTTAAAGCTAAGGCACGAGCTCTATGTTTGCATTTGTCCTTCAAGTTGTGCTGAAAAGGTCAACAAGAAAAAGAAAGACAAAAAAATGAAAAAACAAAAAATATGTACTTTGAACTTCAAGAAGAATTCTTGACAAAAGTACGAAAAAACAGAAGTAAAGGAACAACATGTTAAAGTAAATTAAAATATATAATCATTCAAAGCAAATTTCGATCTACCAAAGGTTAAATACAATTTGGTTTAAGGATTGATGTTTGACTAATGACGTCAGCAGTCGTCGATGGCTGCGAGTGTTAAACGGCAAGCCCTCTGAGGAGATTGAGTGGTTGCAATCGAAACATGTCAGGGTAACCTGTCCGTAAACACCTGGGTTCGAGCCCAGATTGAGTCAAGAATGAAAAATTATCAGTAAATTTTAATTGATTTTCATGTTGTAAAATTCCTTTCTTCATAAAAATAATTTAATGAAAATTAAATTTAATGAACTTAAGCCTGATTAAAAATATAAAAAATTTGGATTAAAAACCATAAATAGTTCAATAAAATAACCACAATACTAATAATTGTTAAAGCTAAGGCACGAGCTCTATGTTTGCATTTGTCCTTCAAGTTGTGCTGAAAAGGTCAACAAGAAAAAGAAAGACAAAAAAATGAAAAAACAAAAAATATGTACTTTGAACTTCAAGAAGAATTCTTGACAAAAGTACGAAAAAACAGAAGTAAAGGAACAACATGTTAAAGTAAATTAAAATATATAATCATTCAAAGCAAATTTCGATCTACCAAAGGTTAAATACAATTTGGTTTAAGGATTGATGTTTGACTAATGACGTCAGCAGTCGTCGATGGCTGCGAGTGTTAAACGGCAAGCCCTCTGAGGAGATTGAGTGGTTGCAATCGAAACATGTCAGGGTAACCTGTCCGTAAACACCTGGGTTCGAGCCCAGATTGAGTCAAGAATGAAAAATTATCAGTAAATTTTAATTGATTTTCATGTTGTAAAATTCCTTTCTTCATAAAAATAATTTAATGAAAATTAAATTTAATGAACTTAAGCCTGATTAAAAATATAAACAATTTGGATTAAAAACCATAAATAGTTCAATAAAATAACCACAATACTAATAAAACACAAAAATGTATATGAAGTTCAATTTGTTTAAAAATATAAAAAATAATTAACAAAGAAACATTGCAATAAAAGAGAAAACTTGACAAATGGTAACGCTGCTTTCAGTGATGCTACAATAATAATAGAACTTAGTGCCACTTTTCTAGTGATGACACTAAAATAATCGGAAAATGTTGAATTGAATAAAATGAGATAGCAACATCTTTTAAAGATGTTGATTTTTAACCCTACGTATTTCTTATGGAAAGATGTTAACATCTTCGCAAACTGTGGCAAATTGATGGTAGATGTTAGATGTTGATCAGTGTAAAAAGGTTATTACTGGTGCTCCAGCTTTGGAAAATAATCAAAAATTTAAGATTAATGTCAATCACAGAATACGAACAGAACTGTCACGAGACGGAAGATTTTGCGTTTTTGCTGTCTCTCTTCCAAAGCTGCCCTTTTTGCATTTCTCTTTGCAACATCTTTTATGCCGCAATACAATGACAACAACTTTATTAAGTTGAGATTTATTTGCAAAACTGTTTTAAAAATTTACTTTTAAGTTTACCACAACACGAGTAAATAATATTTAAGTAAGTAAATAACATTATAAAATAAAACAATATTACATAAATAATTTTTTCTGCAGAAAACGAGCGTTTGTTGAACTAATGCATTTGTTTAGCGTGGTTTGTGTTTTGATCACGCTATTTGTGTTGGTTGTTGTGCCCTGTCACTTCACTACCAAAAAGAGCTTTCTGTCTTTTTCTTCGAAAGCTGCCTTCGCAACTGATTTGTGCCTTTTTCATACGTCACTTTTTACAGTTCTGTTAGTATTCTGTGATGTCAATACCAAAGTGAGACGATCACTTTTGACCGATACCGAGTATTTTTTTTACCGATACTACTTGGTAGTCGGTTGCTAAGTATCGAATATGTACTTGTATTTACTCGTATCGTCCCAACAGACCAAAACAGAGAAAAATGTAAATGAGTTGTAGAACAAGCTTATCATATGAGATTTTCTACAACATGACAACAAATATGATTGCAAATGACTTATTCTTGCTATAGCTTTGTAAGTGTTTTTGAGAATGATGTCCCGTTATATGACGCGTGCCTTAATTTTGTATTATTAGTTAAAGATTTCAGTCTTTGTGTTTGGTTCGAAGAGTAAAGTGTTTTAAATTCTTTTAAACAGTGCACAATTGTAAAAAAGTGATTAAATTTTATATAAGTAAAAAACCCTTTTTGTAAATGTGCCATATAAATTTAAACAGAATGCTCGTAAAGTATGTTATCAATCTTATTAAAGTTTAGAAAAGTAGGTATTTTTCTCTAAGCTTGTTCACATATTAGACTTCTTAACTTTCATTATATTATATACAAGTAATATAGCAAAGGATCAGTTTTCATTATTAAATAATTGTTTATAAGCCTTTTATAATAGGAATCACAACACTTTTCTAAGCTTAAGGCTTATGCTAGTAAACTTGCTACAAGTTGTTTCTAAAGCTTTTTGGTTTGTTGGGGTTTCATCCCTACTAACACACACATAATTTCGGTACTGTTAGCCAATCGCCTGTTTCTTCGATTTTTCGTTGATAAAGCGACTCATACACTTGCAATAAAATTGTTCAATTTAACGTATGGTACAATTATATCGCCAATGTGCATGTGATATTCGAAGGTGGCACAATATTTACCAACAATCAAAAGACTTTTGATTTTTATTGCACAACGAAAAGAAAGTGAAATGTGTTGGCAACATTGTACAATGTTATTCCTATAGGTTTTAAACGAATTTATTTATTCGTACATACATCGTACTGGCTTAAATTCATCTTTTTGTTAATTTATCCAAAAATTGTAAAATTGGAATTTTTCCGTTTTGTTATGGAGGTCCTCACTTCTTTTCGTTGTGCAATAAAAATTAAAAGCCTTTTGATGGTTGCCAATATATTGTGCCATTTTCGAATAGAAAATGGGATTCTTTGATTTCATTAAATGAGTTCAAGATAAAAGTTTTTACATTTTTAAAAGAAAATACACATATACAACCGTCTAAAAAAATAAGCTTTATTAATTCCAAAGAAAACCAAAACAAAACCAAACAAATTGTAACATTCATATGTACATGGGCATTTCCATCATGTCGAACGTGACCATCGTACACATTTAAAGTTAAAAAAAACTCAAAATAAAACGTATATTTATTTTGGCAATAGATTCAAGTTATAGCTTTAAATTAGCCCTATAATTGGTGCTATTGTTCATTTTGATAAATTGTTTCGTTTTCAAGAAAATTGCAAAAAAAAACAAGGCATTTGCACGTGACGAAAACAGAAGTGGTTTTTGGGGCCATTTTTTCGAATGCCGATTTCAGCGAAACCTGAGGCAATATTTGAATGCAAAAAATTGTAGAAGGTTATGCACTCATATCTCTTAAATATGGCTGTCATTTTAAATAAAAATAATGTATACTTTTTTGTTTATTTAGCTTTAATCGCTGTCGCACGTGATCTGTCGCACATGACATTTTTTTCCGTCATGATATATATGTTGATTATACCGGGTCGACCTCCATACAAAAAAAAAGTTGTGCCAGTCACCCCCTAGAATGAAAGATATGTCAATGAAGTTTCTAAAACAGGAAACATTTTTTTTGCCACGCCCCAAAATACAGCCCTTTTGGTTTTTTATATTTAGCGCTGCCATTTAAAGTCCGATCTCATCATATTGCATATCGTTTTTCATGGCTGACTTTTTAATCCGACCTCAAATTCTGGGCGCCATTTATGCCATCTCGGATCCTTCCCCCAAATGTCCAATTTTTTTACGTGCCAAGAAAGTCCTTCTAAAACTACGTATGTATAGATTTTAACATGCCCACTTTTATTACACGCCTACAAATTAAGCCCCTTTTTTCTTTTTCACACACATACTACATTAAATCAGGTAGAAGCCAATACAAGCAATAATATTTTCATCAGTCATGCCCTAAAATAAAAGGTATATTTATTAAGTTTGAAAAACTTTAAAAAAATAGTTTTCGCCACGCCCTAAATTACAGCCTTTTTTGTTTTATATATGTACATATATAGCATCGTCATTTAAAGTCTAATCTCATCGTATCGTATATCATTGTTAATGGCTAGAATATGGCTTTATTTTTGAATTTAGTGCTTTTTTTTGCTCATCTAGATTTGAATGATTGAAATGCATATATTAACATAAATAAATCATTTACATATGTATATAAAAAATTATTTTCAAATTATTAATTTTCACACTTACGATGTCGCACGTGAACAACTTTATATAAGTACCAAGATCACAAATCTTGCTATTTTACAGAAATTTTTTTTTATTTTAATATTATAAAAAATCTCTGTTTGGCCTGGTAATTTGATGAGCTTTCTACTTTTACTTTCGACGCATTGATAGAAAATTATGTTTTTCAATGTCGCACATGACATCGAAATATGAGATAATACAAAGAAACAAATTACAGTTATTTGCAATCGCATAGTTTCTTGTGCATTCTATTTTGACTCTTTGTACCTTCCGAAAGGTTTTGGAGAGAAAAAGTCAATGCATAATGTCTCTCTTAAAGAACTGTTATCATAGCAAAACGTACAATAGAAATATCCAAATAAGAAAAGTTGCACTTGTTCCACTTTGCATTCATAAATCTTGAAATGGGTTATAAATAAATATAATTTTTTTTACTTTTATTAAATTTGATTGTTTTCCTGTTAAAATATGATAAAACAAAGTCTTTTCAAGAACTTGTAATTTTTTTTGTTGCGGTGGACCTTTCGGTGGAAAATACGAATACAAAATCTGACAAGCGGTCGGTAAATGACTTTTCTCTAAGCCATTTTAGAAACTTATGTATTCTCATCACACCAGAGGTGTATTTTAGCAGAGTATATTAAAGGTGATAGAATTTTTATACAAAAAAAAAAAAAAAAAAAAAAAAACTAAAATCAACTCACGAAATTTTCATGTTGGTTTTGAAAATATTTAAAACTGCAACTATCTGCTTTTTTGTTATTATTTTTGATTTTACTTATACGATCCGTGCAAACATGAATTATACTTACAAAAGATTTTTCTTTTTTTCTTTTAAACACGGAGAGAATTTCATAATATTTTGTTTCCACAAAGTCGTAATACATTGTATTACCGTGTAAACTGTCCTTAAAGCCGGCGATACACTATTCTATTCAGACGTACGATTTGTCATTTAAGTTGGCATCATTTATGTGGAATAGTGTGGCATTAACAACAGATTTTGAAGACATTTTAATATGTCGGATAGAATTCCATCAGATTTTCGTGTGAATGAATCGAATCCCGGCCTTAAGTAGTTATTATTAATAGCAACTTGTTAAATTAATTTTCTTTTAAGAAAAATTTTTTAGGATTATTAAAGCATTAAAAAGCTCATCAGAGATTCTATTTCTTATCCTTGTTGATATGTATATTGCCTGCTACCGAAAACCAGCTCTCGTTCCCTACAGACGTTGGTTTTATAGTAAGAAGCGCATCATACAAAGATTATAAATTTGTTAGCCTGTTACCCGTGACTTAATAGACGTCAAATTATTTTTTTAAGATTTTTTCTGGCTTTTGTATTTTCTTTACATTTATTTTTTTAGAATTTGTAGATGGTTCTGGTGTTGGTGATGGTGTACATTTTAATTTTTTACTTCAAGAAGCTTTTTAGACATTTCATCAGCAATTAAAAAGACCGTTGATTTATTGGCGTAGGAAAAATAGTTCAAGTTGTAGGCAGTTTTTGGTAATTTTATTAAAGAATATATTTTTATTGCTCGTTTTTGATTTAAACGATAGTGACAAATTAAAATTTAAAAAAATTTAATTTAATTAAAAAAAAATGCGCCGGGATTCCCGGGAATTCTTTCCCGCCTAGAAACTCTAGCTGCAATATTAAACACAGCATTACATAGCATTTGCTTCAACTCAACTTCAAAAACTGTTAAAACTGCCCGTAGATTGCTTTTAGTTCAATCAGAAAAGTTATAGAGGATGCCCTGTATATACTATCGTCAAGCAGTCGGTCGGACCGAAAACTAATCCCCCTCAAATGCAGGTAACAAATCAGGTTAACACAAATGCAATTCAAGCCCCCCAGCCTAGTAATAACAGAACCTCTTACGCTAACGTCCTAAAATCAAACCATGAGCCAATGCAAGGTGCCTCGACAAGTAATGATGAAACTCAATTTTCTAATTTAAGTCGTTTAGAAAAAACCATGGAAACATTAGTGCAAACGGTAAATAATTTTACGAACACAATGGGTAATATGATGCAGGAAATGCTTAGAATGCAATCGATGTTATTGCAAGCTGTACTTAACAAACCATGAAAATTTGTTTTTGGAACGCAAACGGCATCCGCCAACATAAAAATGAATTAGAATACTTTCTTAAAAATAAACAAATTGATGTCATGATGATTTCTGAAACTCATTTGACCTCAAGAAATAGGTTTAAAATCAATGGTTATATACTATATGATACCAAGGACCCTCGAGATAGAGCTTGTGGAGGTTCTGCCATTTTAATAAAGGCCCGAGTCAAACACTACCTTATGTGTGATCATCGTGAAGATTATCTCCAGGCAACGAACATTTGCGTTGAGGAATTAAATAGAAACCTAATAATTTCATCGTTATACTCCCCGCCTAGATTTTCAACATCGGAGGACCAATATTGTAAATATTTTAAATCATTAGGACTGTGTTTCCTAGCCGCTGACGATTATAACGCTAAACATACCCTCTGGGGGTCGCGACTTATAACACCAAAGGGTCGTGTTTTATTTAACATAATTTCTAAAATGGATTTAAATGTGGTAGCGAGCGGACAACCAACATATTGGCCCACTGATCATCAAAAAATTCCAGATGTCATAGATTTCGGCGTGGTTAAAAACATTCCCATTGAAACGATTCAAGTTGAAGCCTCCCTAGATTTAACTTCCGACCACACACCTACAATTGTTACTATAATGAACCCCAATAGAATTGTACCTCCGACGACAGCTACGCAAATTAATTGGTTAAAATATAAAAAATATCTCAGTACCCATTGCACAGAAAATATTCCGCTCAGTACACCGGATTATGTAGATCGCTCTATTGACAATTTTGACAGTTTTCTGAAACTAGCTGTTCAACATTCCAATATTGCCCCCAAAAAAACAAAAACTATTAAAATATATTCCACAGATGTCGAGCATCTTTTGTCTGAAAAAAGGAGGGCTCGAAGAGAGTGGCAATTGCACAGATACCCTCAACTTAAGAACTTACTAAAAGAGTGTACAAAAAGACTAAGAAAGTTACTGCAGACTAAGAAAACGGCTTCTCTGGAAAAATATCTTAAGGAACTTGATGCAACCCCACAATCAGACTACTCATTATGGCGTGCAGCTAGAAATCTCAAAAGGCTAGTTGTCTCTAAACCACAATTAAGAAACTTGAATGGAAGTTGGGCAAGAAATGATGTTGAAAAAGGAAATCTGTTTGTCAATCATTTAAAAAACGTATTTACCCCAAATATATCTCACGATATTGCGGTCGAGTTACCACCTGTTGCTGCTAGAGCAGCTGTTCCGCTAAGATTTGAGAAAAGAGAAATCGAAAAGGCTATTTGTGATTTAAACCCCAAGAAGGCTCCTGGTTTTGACAAGATCTGCAACAAAATGCTTTTGGAGCTACCCAGCATAGCAAAGAAAATTATTCTTTTAATTTTTAATGCTATTTTACGCCTTGAATACTATCCTCAAAAGTGGAAGGTCTCCTTAGTCACCATGATACCTAAACCTGGAAAGGATCACACAAAAGTTGAGTCATATAGGCCTATAAGCTTACTTTCTAATATATCAAAGCTGTTTGAGAAGCTGTTAGCGTCAAAATTAACCCCAATTTTAAATGAAAATAGATGTATTCCTAACCACCAATTCGGCTTTAGAAGAGAACACAGCACAATTGAGCAAACTCATCGTATAGTAAACGCAATAAGAAAAGCCTTTGAAGAAAAAAAATATTGTTCCGCTCTCTTCATCGATGTTTCTCAAGCTTTCGATAAAGTCTGGCATGAAGGCTTATTACATAAATTGAAGCTAAACTTACCAGTAAACACACACAAGCTGTTAGAAAGCTACTTAGTCGGTCGAAAGTTTATTATTAAAGAAGGTGATTATTTAAGCTCTCCTCAGCAAATTGACGCTGGAGTCCCTCAGAGAAGCATCCTGGGGCCACTTTTATACTTAATATATACCTCGGATATGCCAACAAACAACTACACACAAACTTCAACATTTGCTGATGATACAGCTTTTTTGAGCGTGCACGAAAACCGTCAAGAAGCATCTCGATACCTACAGGATCATATATTTCAACTCGAACTATGGTTAAAGCAATGGAGGATAGAGGTCAATGAGCAAAAATGCGTACATATAACATTCACCTTGCGTCGGGAATCATGCCCCCCTATTAAAATCAATAATCAAATAATACCTCAAAATTCGCATGTAAAATACCTCGGTATTCATCTAGATCGCCGTTTAACGTTGGAAAAGCCATATAGAGGCAAAATTAACTCAAATGAAACTAAAAGCCATCCAAATTCATTGGCTTATTGGAAGAAACTCTGTCCTTAGTCTCGACTGCAAACTTCTTCTTTACAACTCCATCTTAAAGCCAATCTGGTGCTATGGTATTCAGTTATGGGGCACTGCCTCGGCCTCTAATATCGAAAAAATTCAAAGGCGCCAAAATAAACTACTTCGAATAATCACAGCTGCCCCTTGGTATGTTAAAAACTCAAATATTCACAAGGATCTCAATGCTCCATTAGTTAAAACTATGATTACGAAATATGCAGTAAAATACTTAAAAAGGCTCGAATTGCACCCGAACCAACTAGCACGAAATATTTTAAATGATAGCGGCCACACTCGCTTAAGAAGAAGAGACACTGCAGCACTTATCCAATTAGATGAGCGATAAACACCTACATATAAAAGTGAACAGAACCCGCGATGAAGAAAATTTTTGTCTGGAACTGGCAGGACAAAAAATAATATTAGGTTAAGATTTGATTAATTATTGTTAGTTCATATTTAATATATGAAGATTCAATAAATAAATAATGAAAAAAAAAAATCAGAAAAGTTGACGTCATACATCACCATCTTCCACCCACTGAAACAATTCACTTTTTTATGTTTTCAACACAAAGCCAAAGGTCTTGCTGTTTTTGTGGAACTTAAATCTTAAAAGAGGTTTATCTTTTTTTAATACATTTTTCTTGGAGGTTCTATAGACGATTATCAGAAGAGTCAATACTCTTGGAGGTTCTATAGTCGATTATCAGAAGACTCAATACATTTTCTATGCTCATATTGAAATTTCTCATGATTATATGAGTAGGTTTGGGCGCCAAATAATTGTCATAAAAAATATTACAAAAATGAAAATAAAAAATGTCTATGAAGAAGAAAAAAATGGCTAGATCTTCCGGCTAGATGAAACATAGCTATTTTTAGTCGCTAGAACGTAACGTAATGGTAACGCTGCTTTCAGTGATGCCACAATAATAATGGAACTTATTGCCACTTTTCTAGTGATGACACTAAAATAATCGGAAGATGTTTTATGGAATAAAATGAGATAGGAACATCTTTTAAAGATGTTAAAAGATGTTGATTTTTAACCCTATTTATTTCTTATGGAAAGATGTTAACATCTTCGCAAATTGTGGCAAATTGATGGTAGATGTTAGATGTTGATCAGTGTAAAAAGGCTAAAGGTGAAGAAAGATGTTGATTTTAAGCCCTGTACAATTCTTATGGGAAGATGTTATCATCTTTGCGATAAGATGAAAGATGTGAGCAAGTGTAAAAAGCCTACTATGTATTTCTTATTGGAAAATTTCAACATCTTCGCAAATTGATGTTAAATGTTAAATGTTGACAAGTGTGAAAAGGCTTTAAAGGAGATGTGCTTAAAAATAGACACGCCTACTTTTTACTACCTAATTTTGAAAAATACTCAAAATATTAAATAATTGTTTAACAATTTTCTTTAATTTTACAGCCAATTTAATGCAAACAAGATTAAAAAGTATCCGATTCCGCTTAATTAAAAAAAAAAGAATAAAAACCCAAACCATGAGACATCCGCACTACTAAAGGGTGGTTAAATTTCAAGGGCCGATGTTGATTTTGAATAAAACACAAACTATTTAGGAAATTATTGTAATTTTATTTTATTATGATATATTGGTATTACTCAATTATGTATGGAATAAAATATCGGCCAAATGGGCGCCGGGACCACGGCGGCACACCTCCATCCGATGGTCCAAATTTTCGATGACCCTGAGGCATAATGGAGGTTCTATGCCGTTAATGTGCCGAATTATCTCATCCTTTAGCTCTTGAATTGTTGCTGGCCTATCGACGTACACCTTTTCTTTCAAATAACCCCAAAGAAAAAAGTCCAACGGTGTCAAATCACATGATCTTGGCGGCCAATTGGCATCGCCATTACGTGAGATAACACGGCCATTGAATTTGTTGCGCAAAAGAGCCATTGTTTCGTTAGCTGTGTGGCAAGTGGCACCGACCTGCTGAAACCACATATCGTCCACATCCATATCTTCCAATTCGGGCCATAAAAAGTTCGTTATCATCTCACGATAGCGAACACCATTCACAGTAACTGCCTGACCGGCCTCATTTTGGAAAAAATACGGCCCGATGATGCAGACAGCCCATAAACCGCACCAAACAGTCACTCTTTGTGGGTGCATTGGTTTTTCGACAATCACTCTTGGATTCTCATTCGCCCAAATGCGGCAATTCTGTTTATTGACGAATCCACTGAGGTGAAAATGTGCCTCATCACTGCACGATATGCATTTTGATTTGAACGCCCATTTTCATAATAAGTCTGGATAACTTTAACACGTTGTTGGATTGTGTATCTCTCCATGGTTCAAATTGAATAAGTCTGAAATAGAGAAATGTCAAATAAAATTCGGAAAAAAACTTGGCGTTTAGGTGTGGTTCACATTCAACATCGGCCCTTACAATTTAACCACCCTTTAGTATTCGAATCGCTTTCATTTTCACTAGCAGATTCTTTTACATATAGTAATTTATAGTAGTTTAAACATATCCGTCGTAAAATTTCGTTTTTAACTGAATGAGTTTTTCTTAAATAAAATATATATCGACCCATTTGCGCGAAATTATTGTAGATGCCAATTTTTTTTAAATTGAGTTTTTGATGCAATCTTGTTCTACATTCAAAGAGACGTCGCCTGACCAAATATTGTAGGCAAATTCCACTTCGTTGCTCCAAAAATTTAATGTATATTTTCATTTTTATATTGCAAGCGATAGCAGAGAAAAGTAGAAAAATGGCTCTCCTGTAAAATTTGGTTTTTGTAACATACGATAATTTCGCGCAAAGGGGTCGATATGTTGTTCCTTTGGCCAATAATACAGCATACATTTATTAAAGTGAGAAACAGATATACATAAAGTAGCGGTTCAGCGAAGGCAGTTTTTGCCAAAACATTTTTTTTTGTTTCCTTTAAGGAAAGATCTTGGGATCTCGTAAAATTTTAAAAGAGATATTTAGCATTAATTAAGGACAAAGAAATACAAATTTTAGTGGAAAATCGTATTTCTTTGTCCTTATTTAATGCTAAATATCTCTTTATCTATTGGTATAAGGAACAAAACTATTAAAATTAAAATTAATAAGAATAAAATTTCCTACAAAACTAGACTCGACTCAGGTTCGTAGAATGAATGGTTTCGGTTATAAGGATAAAAAAATAAGAATTTTAGTGAAAAATCGCTGTTTTTCTTAATTAATGCTCAATAAGACACACGTTAGCGTTATCCGATTGGGCTGAAGCTTCATCAATCGCATGTTCTATCCTATTGGCACATATTAGGGTGTGCCCCAACGGAAAATCCAGCATTGATTTCTGGTAACCACCCTATTAGGGTCGTTACAAGATATGGTAAATTTTTTTTGGGGGCTATCTTTTGGTGCTCCCCTTTTAAATGTGCCAAAAGCCTAGAAAATCCGATTGACAGAGTTTAAGCTTAATCGGATAACGCCAACAAGTGTCTCATTGAGAATAACTTAGGGAAAAACAGTGATTTTTCACTAAAATTCGTATTTCTTTGTCCTTAATTAATGCTAAATATCACTTTATCTATTGGTATAAGGAACAAAACTATCAATATCAAAATTAATAAGAATAAAATTTCCTATAATGATAATGAGTGAGTGATAACCTATAAGATAAAATATGTTGGTACTTTTTGTTTTTCATCTGGAACTTTTTGAAATTTCGTTAATATTCGACCTATAAAGATAAAATTATACATTAAAGTGGGTGAATAAGAACCTTGCATGTTTTTTGGTACTTTTTCGTTAAAAAGCTGGTACTTTGATTAATTTTCGTTAATATTAGACATATAAACATAAAATTAAACGTGCAACGTCCGGAGTGGATGACAATATATAAAGAAGACTTTTGTATACTTTTTTGTTTTTCAATTGATATTTTTTATATTGAAGATAAAATATGGATCGGAGGTCGGTCCCTCGCCAAATCGATCCAATTTGAAGGAAAAAATAAATGCTCGAAACAAATAAATTCATATCTACTTAGATGAATTATGTTTTCTTCATATTTACATACAAATTTATGGTCGAATTTTTACCATTAGGCGAACACTAGTATTGTTAAATGAATTAAAAATATTTACATCATCAGCATACATGAGTATGTTGGAGTGCTGAACAACGGATGGCAGATCATTAATAAATAATGTGAATAAAACGGGACCAAGATGACTTCCTTGTGGCACACCAAAGAGAACATTAATACATTTTGAGATAGCATTCTTAAATTTTACTTGTTGGGTTCTATCATAAAGATAAGATTTAAGCCAACGCATTGCGTTGTTGCTAAATCCCATACGTGATAACTTGTAAAGTAGAATATCGTGGTTTACTTTATCAAAAGCTTTACTAAAATCCGTGTAAATAACGTCGGTTTGTTTATTATTAATAAAATCTTAATTTCAAAAGATTTTGTTATTCGTGCTTAATTCCCAGTTTTTATTCTTGATAAAAACACTTGAAATTTATTGTTGATGGGATAAGCTATTCCTATGCATTTCACTGGTTGCTTAGGCCAGATCATCAGGAAACTTCATCCATAAAGATTTTAGAAAAACTAAAGATATTAAACCAAATAAAACTGTTAAACGTATAAGACTTATAGCAACAGTTTTACTTGTAACAATATCAAAGCTTTAACAAAACACATCAACAATAAAAAAGTGGGTTTATCTCATCTTACATTCCCCACTACAATTAGTTGAAATTCTCTCAACATTAATTGTATCCCCAAAAATTGTATTCCCAAAAATTTAAATTACTTTTTGATAATAAACAGGCAAGTGCACGGCCTAAAAAAACACTTAATTGACAACATCTTTTGTAAGTTGTTGTTTTTTCATTTTGTTTTTCTTAACCTACTTACAACTACAATTAATGTTGAGAGAATTTCAACTAATTGTAGTGGGAAAATGTAAGATGAGATGAACCCACTGTTGTTTGTTGTTGATGTGTTTTGTTTAAACTTTGATATTGTTACAAGTAGAACTGTTGCTATAAGTCTTATACGTTTAACAGTTTTATTTGGTTTAATATCTTTAGTTTTTCTAAAATCTTTATGGATGAAGTTTCCTGATGATCTGGCCTAAGCAACCAGTGAAATGCATAGGAATAGCTTATCCCATCAACAATAAATTTCAAGTGTTTTTATCAAGAATAAAAACTGGGAATTAAGCACGAATAACAAAATCTTCCCAAAAATTGAAATTACTTTTTGATATTAATAAAATCTTCATTTACAATAGTTGTTAATTGTAAAATATTAGTAACAGTGGAACGTTATTTCCTGAAACCATGTTGACAAGGTGATAAAAGGGAAGAGATTTGATGATATAAACTATCAGTCAATATCTTTTCTAAAAGTTTGGGAATCGCATTCAGCTTTGCAATTCCTCTATAATTCGATATTTCCAGTTTACTTCCGCTTTTAAACAACGGAGTAATATATGATTTTTTCCATTCAGGCGGTAAGTGGCCGAGTTCAATAGATTTATTAAAGATAGTTGTAAGAGGAATACATAAGTATTCTGCACAATTTTTTAAAATACAGTTAGGTACACCATCCGGTCCGGCATTAATATAGCACTGCAGAGACTTTAAATTGGATAGTACCGTTTCAGTGCCAATAAATGAAAAGTTGATACCTGAAGAATGAGATATATTATAGGGATAACAAGTTTGATTATCAAATGACTTGAATACGTGGTTGCAAAAAAATCAGCAAATAAGTTACTAATAGAAACATCATCACCATCACTCCGAGATCCCAATTTCAAATAATTAGGATAAGCACTTGCACGACGCTTACTGTTGATAAAATTGTAGAACGATCTAGGGTTGGTTTTCATTTTAATTCTCATATGACTTAAATAACTTTTATATGCTAGCTTACTAGCCATATTGTAATTAGATCGTATAATACAATAATTCCTAAAATCAGTAGATAAGCCGGATATCTTATATTTTTTAAAAAGTTTGTTTTTTCTGTTTTTCAATTTAGACAAATAACGATTATTCTATGGAGGGTCATTACTATTGCGAATAATTTGTTTAGGAACAGTTTCCAACATGCTGTGATGTAACGCAGCATAAAAATTTGATACGACGTTATCCAGCTTATCTCCTGAAATAATAGTATCCCAATCAACGTTCGATAATAAACAGTTCAGTTTTGTGTAGTCCGTACAGGAAAAACAGAAGGCCTTATTATTTAAATTAACTTTTGGTTCCTGGGAAGAGACTTTTGTAGCAAGGATAATATCAAGCTGTATCGTAGGATGGTAACAATCTTCAGGTTGAGAAATATGTAGCGAGCTTCTAACATGTATGTCTGATGGCTGGTTAACAAAAGCAAGATCAAGGAGTTTCCCAAATGCATTCGAGACGTAGTTTATCTGAGAAAGTCCACAAGACAGCAAAGACTTAATTAATTCATTCAGTTGTAAGGGAATTAGATGGTTTATTTCCACAGGATTACTCCAAACTATATTTGGAAGGTTGAAGTCAGCAAGGGCAATAAACAAATCGGAAGGTTTAGACTGACCAAGAACAAGTTTAATTGCAGAAATGTGGTTATTGTAAATTTCAGCTGGCGAGCTTGGAGCTTGGAGGTATATATATATATATATATATATATATATATATATATATATATATGTCCTTTATTTACTTATATATACGCAGTAAAATTTAAAACAAAAGAAAATTCTACATGATACTTAAATAAAAAGTTCACGAAGAACATAGGACGTCATAGGGAGGTATATATAGGAACAGGTAATGTAATTTTAACGGCAACAAATTTTGTATCATCACTGGATGTAAGGTTTATATAATCACAAGGAAAATAATCAAGCACTGCAATAAGAACTCCGCCACCAGATTTATGTATCCTATCAAATCTAAAAATCTGGTATTTTGGGCATACAATTTCAGAATTGTATATATTTTTTTCTATTATTTAACCAGGGTTCCGTACAGACAATGATATGAAAGGGAAATCCAAAGCTATTGGCATAAAGGGTGGATAATTTTGTACATTTTGGTACCCAATATTTATTACGTTATCAGCCAGCAAATTATTTAGTTTTTTTTTGAATATTGTCATGAGAAGGTAAATAAGCTATATCAGAACGAAAAGTATTTCTGTATTCATACTCGTGTATAAAAGTGTTAGGAGGCCAAAAATTTGGATTGACAATTGCATTAAAACTTTCTTCTGGAACAATGATTTTAAAAGATGATTTACTTCTTCTTTCAGAATACTTGAATTTGAAAACACTAACATCAATTTCATTACCAAGTTTAAAGTTTACATATTGTTTTATTGCATCTGATGTTGTATCTGAAGCAAAACGCGCAGCAAATATTGTCTTTTTTGGACCAGTGACTTTAAGTTGAACAGGATAACCCGTGACATTATTAGGAAGAGTATTATTAATAGAAGAAAGATTTATAGTAGATTGATGTTGCTGTTGGGTTACTCCAATGACCCGCTGTTCGGATGTTGTGTTTGTTTGGACAGAAAACATTGATGAAATCGAAGTAGGTAGCTTTTCCTTAGAATGAGACGGTATTACAGATGGAATATTGTTAGAAGGTGAAATGGTAGATTCTTTATTGGTTACAGGAGGTGTTAAATTTAATGAAAGGTGTGATGGCGTGATCGAGTTTATAGGAATGAGAGCTGGAGTGATAGAGTGTGTAGTCAAAGGAGTTGCAGGAGGATTGTCATCAGTTGAGTTAAGAGAATCGTCAGTTGAAGAATGTGTAATATTAGGTGCAGCAGGAGACTTAAAATCAGACTTCTTCCTCTTGGGCGAAGATAGGTGTTGCGAGCTTGCAAACTTATCCAAATTAGGAAAGTTTGTGAATAATTCACCACATTTAATAATTTTACTTTGTACCAGAGAAAATTATTTATTAAGCTGGTCAAACTCATCTTTATAACTTTTGAAAAATTTGTAGAACTCTACGTTTATCAACTTACAGCGGAAACAGCTCCACTGCATGGATTTCGCCGGGTCAGCAAGGGCGTCAGCATCACGTGCCTTAAGTCCTCCACTACATTTTAAATGACAGCATCCAAGGCATAACCAGCAAGATATCATGCGGTCGGTACCGGTGATGTTACAGTTAGGATTAAGACAGTCCAAAGTGTTAATTTTTTAAATGTGAAATATAAAAATATGTAGGTGCCGTTCTATTTTTTTTCGATAGCTTTTTATGTTTTCTGTATAGTAGCTTTCAAATTGTCTTTTACTTTCTCTATGATTCATAATGTTTGATTTGAGTTGTGACAAATACCGGATCAAAATTGCTGAACTGAATCTTTTTAATAGTACTTTTTATAATTTGTTACGGCTACTCTTAACTTAACTTGCTTACTTAAATTTTTGTTGTCCTCTTAAAAATGTTGGTCATGAACGGGTTAATTTAATAGTGGCTTAATATATTTATTAAACGTGTTTCCTGGGCAAATATATGCTTTTTGTGGTTATAAAATGGGTTTTTAGTGATGTCTTAATGAACGTTATATAAAAGTAAGATAGTCAGTTAAGGGTAAATATTTGACTTAATCTCAAGCGGAAATGAAAATCGGACAAAAAATGGTTAAGTTATTTAAATTTTATTAGAATCGAATTGAAAAGCATTAAAAAAACTGACATAAACATCTCGCTATCTTGAGTCTGTGGTGAGATTTTTAAAATGTTTTAACGCAGAATCAAAGAATTCCTAAATATCTATTATATTTGGTCATTCATTGGACAAAAAAAATAACAGAACTTTTTATTCATGAAAATACCTTTTTTGGACCCTTTTTTGACGCGCTTTAGCTCACGGGAGATTATCGCTATAGCCCAAATATTTTGGGAATCTTCATAAAACATGTCAACATCAGTTTTTAGGGGGGTACATCAACAACTTTTTTTTGGAGTCGGTCTAATGTACATGTATTCGCACAGTTATTCAGGCCAGCTTATGCACATTATGGTTGGGACTTTAGTTTGTGGAAGAAGAAAGTCAAATATTCTATCTTAAGAGCTCTATCTTATTACAAACATTTTAATGTACGAGAACGCTTTTGTGTCAGCTTGTGTTACTTTGGGTAACTTCAGTGTAGTACGGGAACACAAATATTGTTTAATCCATTAAATAATAATAATATTCTCTAATGTGTTGTTTCAAGATGACAGGCAATTGATTGTGTAGTAAAATTTATATGATAATCACTCAGCTTTTTTTACTACACAATCAATTTCCAGTAATCTGGAAACAACACATAAATCCTGGCCCCAAATCAAAAGTTTGCCAAAACTAAAAATCAACATCTATGAGTTTGCAAAAACTTAACTTATATTGGCATTCCTTGTTTTTTTTTAATAAAACAACTTTTACTCTTAGCCGCTTTGATCTTGAATTCTGAAATTGTATCTCTTTTTAAAGGTACGCTCTTTAGCATCGGTGGCATTGAGAAAAAGCATGGATAATGAGCGAGGAATACATTTGGATTATTTTACAAGTAAGTTTTCGTTTTAATTTATTTAACCCCTTTAACATAATGTTACGAGATTTATCTAACATTTATAACCAAATTTAAATTTTTTATAGCATTTAAATCAAATTGATTTTTTATTGAATGGAAAATATAGGCTGTTTTCCTAACCGTGTGTTCACAATGTATCAATATCGTGATGATGACTTGTGTACTTAGATTTTTACCTGCGTTGTATTGTATTTGAATATGGTTTGCATCTACATTATTTTAAATGCTTTTTTTTGCTTTTCTCTGCGCAGTGACAACTAAAAAGTTGCATTCCGGAATTAAATGCATTGTCAAAATTTTAATGGTTGCATTTAAGAACATGTTGCAATGTATTACTACAATGCAACAGGCGTTTAGGAAAACAGTCATACTTATATATAAATATGTATATTTTAATTGTATTTATTTTAAAAGTACAACAGAGTAATGACCAATTTATATTATTATTTTAGTTAATTACGAAGAACAACTTTCTGGATTATACGGTGGTTATTTAGAAAATCAAAAACAATTTATTCGTCTGTGTATTTTCGCTGTGCGGAATTTGTATAGGAAATCATCTAATGTAGGAAAAAACGTTATCCTTATCGGACACTCAATGGGCGGAAAAGTGGCTCAAGCAGTGCTTGAAGAACCTGATATTGCACCATATATCAATACAATTATTTTCATTTCTACGCCACTTGACAATCCAGTAGTAGATTTTGATTCGAAAATTAATGAATTTTATAAACACAGTGACCGTTATTTGTCTAATAAAAGAGTTGCTAATGAGCCAAACACTGACACGAATGTTTGTAGCAATTTTAATCATCGTATACCACAAAATGGAAATGAATCACAACTTTTGGATAATGTTTTAATGATATCAATTGGAGGTGGAAATAGAGATCTTCTTGTACGTGATGCATTAACTACATCAAAATACAGTGATATCCATGCAATGGTATGTACATGCATACATATTTACGAACATGTTAAACTTTGTTCTGAAAGGCGATATGATATTTTGAATTTTATATTTTAAAAGCTTGTTTTGAAGTTCAACATATATGCACACATTTTCAAAATATTATATCTCAAGTTGGTATCAAAAGTTCCCGCAATATATTCGCAAATAAACATTAAGAAATCTTTTTGTTATTACCTATTTTTTTATCCAAATAATTTCCTTTCTTTTCTATAAAGACATCTTCTATACCGAATGTTTGGTTAAGCTGTGATCACTTATCGGCCGTATGGTGTCTGCAATTGATGCTGGTTGTAAATCGTTTCATATTTGGTATTACAAATATTGACAAGTACAAAAATGTCTTTTTTACAAACAATAAATTTCAACGATCTCAGGAAGCTATTAATTATTTTGTGGTAAATAATTTTTATATTTATTATAAATTAAAAATTCAGCAATTTCTTTTCTTCTTTTTTCATAGAAACCATTAAGAAAACATAAGTCCCATGAAGTTTATTTTTCAAAATCAATTTTAGATGCAACCTGGCACGAAAACTCAAAAATAGTTTATAGAAAATTTTTTAAAGCCGGTCTACGTTCTGGATATAATCACATGTTTCCAATTTTAAAATATAAGCATTATAAGGTAAATGATATGACGCACGACCATAACTATGTACATTAATTCATTATTTAATTTTGAATTCCAGAAACTGTTTATAGAAATTGATAGTATTGATGAAGTAACGGAATGGCTATATGGTTGTACTGCTGTAAATATCAGCAATAGTATTATGTGGTAAGATTTAAATACAATTACAAATTCTTATCTATACTTATATTATAAAGCTGAAAAGTTTGTATGTTCTATGTTTGTAAGTCTGTGTTCATACGGCTCATGTCTTATTGACATGATTGCTACTTTATTGGCGAGAGGGACGAGGGGAAAAGAAATGAGTACACAGATGCATGTACTGTCTTTACGTTTTGCTTTTTCATTCGTTGTTTAATTTTGTTATTGTTTTCAATATCAAAAAAGCACACATGCATACGCACGACTATACAAAATAAAAAACATGTGGTCAACATGACATGATTCATTTGAACGCCAATTCAAGTTCAAAGAAGAAAAAGGAAGAATCTTGTCAATAAGACATGAGCCGTATGAACTCAGACTAAGAGATAACCTCCGGAACTGCCGGTCCGATTTTAAAAATATATACAACAAAATGAAGAATGAAACCTCCTATATAAGGTTCCAATAAAGTGCTTAGGATAGGTTCAAGGGGCGCTAAACCTCCAATTATAACCTTACTCATATCTCCAAAACAAAAAGGGACAGAAAAAATGTAATACTTATCGTTGTTTTTTAGAAAAATAAGCGGACAGGTGTCTGCTTCTTTTTGGAAATTCGGCCCATTTAGGGAGTTAACGGGTACTCTTTGGTACTCTTTTGTTACATCGTCTATCTTTAAAACCAATTAACGTAAAAATAAAAATTATGTCACGTTCGATACTTATCTAAAAAAATACAAATTCGGCACTTATTAGAAATTCGAACATTTACGGGATAAAATTCGTAACTATTGTTGGTACTTTTTTGTACTAAACGGGCTCCCGCTACAATATGGAAATTTTTGATACTTCATTGGGGAGAAAAAAAGTACCAAAAAGGGGGGGGGGGGAAATTAAATTTCTTTAGTTTTTTAGGCCGGGTATTTGAGATGTGGATTAAGTTTAAACTTGGTTTAATGTTGTCTGAAACTCAGATTGTTTTATTATTTCTTTAAAAACCACCATTTTAAACAAAACTAAGCTGTTCGGTTAAAATTTTGTATACAAACTTGGTAATGGCGGCACAAATCTGTTTTCAGTTTAACTAAACCTAGATTATAATCACCGGTCATCGAAAAATGGGTTAAGGATTAGCTCTATTTAACAAATCCTGACCTAAAATTTCTAAAAAAAATATCGAACTGTTTTTAAATTAGATTTTCGAATCAGGCGCAAGAAACCATTTGCGAGTTAAAAAGTTGTACTCATTTTTTGTTATCTATTTTTCTCTACACGTATAGTGAAAAGGGATCATCACTTTCTCATAACATTCAAAGCATAGCGTCGCATGATAATGTTCGCTCAATGGTGTTAATCGATATAAATCATATAAATAAATTCTATCCACAATGGACTCATATTATGGTACGACTCCAACCAACTAATAAACCGGTAAGTTTTTATTTTAAATTAAAAGGTATTTAAGTTTATATAAAAATATTTTATATTTTTTTTTAGATAATGCTTAAATTGGATGTTTACAACAAAAAAGATAGAACTTTTTACATTAAAGTTCCTCGTTGGTTTTCTTTTGAAAGAAAATTTCTAACAAATGAAACGATTTACGGTAGCATGCATTACCAAGTATTTATTGAAGGTACATATTTAAATATTTATATGATATTAAATTTTCAAAAAAGTTGATAAATATTTAAATAAAAAGCTGGTTTTGATTTTCAGGTTTAAATGAACCATTTCCAACATTACAGTTTAATATTGAACCTATTGATATTGGCGACAACGATTGTAAAGTAGCTGTCAAAATTTGTATACCCTGGGCAAGAGGCTTTGAAAGATACAATCACATAACGTAAGAATATATTAATGCACATATTAGTTGTGTTCATTTACTTTACTAGCAGAAACA
Organism: Pollenia angustigena; assembly: GCA_930367215.1. NCBI lineage: Eukaryota > Metazoa > Arthropoda > Insecta > Diptera > Polleniidae > Pollenia > Pollenia angustigena. Next base: position 36,196,157 of record OV884059.1, read on the forward strand.
TGCAACGAGAGAGTAAAATTAAAATTTACAAAATTTTTCTCTCAATTACTCAAAAAAATAAAAAAGTAAATGACCGCTTTACCAGCAAAAACTAGCAAGTTAGGCATATTGACACTATTTAGCTCAGGGTTGATAAAGTTGGTACAATTGTACTTTTTTTGGTACAATTCAAAACTAAAAAGTACGCTGTTACCCCCGTGACTCATTTGGTACTACAGTCAAATCCCGATAATTCGTACCCCGATAAATCGTAATTCCCGATAATTCGTAATAAACTGTCGGTCCCTTGAAAAAATCTCGTTAATTCGTAAAATTTCCATACATTTTGGTCCCCTCGCTAATTCGTAATTTTTTTTTTCAAATAAAGTCTTCTTTACCTCTTATAAATCGTAATTGTTTGCTAACTGCCACTTATAATTCGTAATAAAAACAACAGAAATATGGTGAAAATGATTTTTTTACCATTTTTTTGCGTGGGTTTTTGCTTTTGCTCGTGTGTGTGTTTATTTTCTAAAGATCAGTTTGCTACATGTACTAATTATTTTTATTATATTTTTTATTTTTAACAATTAATTTTTATGTTTTAGTAAATAAATTGAAAAACCCCGTTAATTCATATTTATTTTATTTTAACCCCGTTAAATCGAAACCCCGCTAAATCGAAAACCCCTATAATTCGTAAGAAATGGTCGGTCCCTTGCGATTACGAATTATCGGGATTCTACTGTATTTACAAATTTTTCAAACCTACATATTTATTATTTATATGAAATGGCAACTTGTATTTACTGTCCAATGAATATAAGCGGAGTTTAGCTTTTGGTTGTTGGATTTAACAAAACAGCTACGGTACTTTGCATTTGATCTTTTCAAGACTATTTGCACCAAACACTGAACTCCGCTACTGTGAATAGATTTTTTTCAGTGGTTAATTGAACGATTGCATATGCCACATTCCAAATTTAGTATCAGAGGCAGCATATGAGCTTGCATTTTCTGATAATATTGACAAGTTTTTAGAAGATAAAGGAAACCACTTCTGCAAAAGTTCTACATAGTAGAAGAGACGAATTCCTCTCAATTCAAGATTATTTTGGAACGAACTCATAATATTTTCAAATATTCGTCAACAAGATGGTTGTCATTAAATTTGGAAATGCAATTCAAAGATGTTCGTATGCACATATTTTTAGAACGCTTAAAAATTTTATTTTCGCTTAAAATTAGATATTGCATTTTAAGAAATACTCGTAAATTTTCCACAAAAAAAGACGATAAATTCAAAAAAGTGTATGAAAACGCTCCCTGGCGGCAATCAAAAATAAAAATTAATGGATTTCTCGACCCTAAAAACTGCATGATACAGGTATGGCAAGATCAAATACAATTTGTTTGCCTCTATTTTTGAATATTTTGAAAAATCCGGGGCTCGGAATAAAGTTTTGACCTATGGTTTCTTTGGCAAAGTTTCTTGGAATGACTTATAGAACAAGAATCGCGATATTTTTAATTAATTTATAATTAATGTACAAATGAATTTTACGTACCTTTTGTTTTTGTTGGATTAAGTTTTTGTTTATAAAAATAAAATAAAAAATATTTATAAAAAAGATTTAGTACTATTGGGGCCGAAAAAGTACAATTTTAAAAGTTCGTTGGTACGATATTGGTTTTCTCATTTATCATCCCTGATTTAGCTGTAAGATACGAGATTATTTCTGCCTAAATTCAATTGTACGATTGAAACAGGTTTGATTGCAGACCAATGTGGCTCAGTTAATGAAAAATGGAGTTTTTAAAATTATTAAAAGAGTGTGTGAACTATTTGCGCAAGAATATTGTTCTTTAACTTTAGAAAAATAAATATTTTAGGTTATTGAAAAACTTTTAATTTAAAAATTATGAAAATTGTTTTTGTTTTGTAAACAAAAACATGAAACAAGTTTTTGAATAATTCTTGCTGGTAAAAACTTTACCATCAGAAATTTGCAATAAATTTTTTATCTCTCAAATTTGTATGCTCTTTTTTCACTCTCTCGTTGTAAGTTTTTCGAGTAAATAAATCAGTGTTGCAAAATTGAAATTTTGAAATGGTACTGAACTTCAATTAAAAAAGTATTTTTCCCACCAAATGGTACTTTTTCTTAAAAAAAAAAAACAATAATGTATGAAAATAAAATGAACAAAACATATTTTATTAGAATTCATTTATCTAAGTATTTAATAACAAACAGTATTTAAATTTGAGGTACACATTTAAATCAGGATTTAAAAAAATGCAGTCAAAACCAAAAACTGTCGAAAAAAAAAACGAAAATTTGTGTACAACTTTTCACTTTTCGAGTTGATTTGACAGCGACTGTTTACATTTAATGAATTAGAAGTAAAAGTAACAGTTTTCTTTGACCAATGACACATTAAGAAGTGGAAGAAATTGCAGTTTTTCTACTTTGACTGCAGTTTTTTAGCGCCCCATCCATTTACAATATTATTGTATATCGCTCATTTGCTGCAAGACCGGCATAACTCAAAAAAAGAATTCTTCGCCTTGTTTTCCTTTATATTGTGTATTAAATTCATCTTTATATCTTTTATACTTTCCCAGTTTGAAGAGAATGTGTGTTCTTTTTTTCTAAGTAGTTAGAGCAAATCAAAAACTTTAAATGCGTTTATCGCGAAATGGATTTTTTTGAGTTATGCCGGTCTTGCAGCAAATGAGCGATATGTTATACGCCATATTATTTCTATATGGCCCCATATTATTCAATAAGTGGCACAATAGTTTCAATTTAAATATGGCACAGCACTTATTAAAAAAAAAAAAAAACAAAACCTTTAATGCAAAACAACATAGAACATTGTTGCAAACTCATTTCACAGTATATTGTACTTTTTTTTGATTTCGATTCTTGCCAATTATTGTGTCACCTTCGAATATCACAAGCCCATTGACGATAAAATTTAACAGTTATATGGGCATTTCCGTCAAAAGGTCCACCGTGACCGAAAATTTAAAAGTTATTAAAAGCTGATTATTTTACGATATTGTTATAGAGAAATATTTAGATTTTACTAATTTGATAAATTTACTCATAAATTTGTTCACTTAGATGAACAATCAGACTGCAAATTTGTGCAAACGTAATTTCTTATGTGTGAGAATGTTTTATTGTATGTTTTCTTTAATATTATCTTCCTTAAAAGAGGTGATGTTTGATAAAAATTGTTCCAAAAAAATTTTCTTACATGGTCTGTAATCTAAGGAAGAGTTCTAAGAGAAATATGTTATTCGGATTAACGGTAAATTTTTATATTATTTTGATCATTATTTAGTTAAATTATTACGGAAAAAATTTCACGTTCGAAATGTCACGTATCGACCCAGATTTTGGCTTAAAAAAAAGAACATACAGAAGATTTTGGAATCAAACCAAGACATTTTAATGTTACATTGCTACATAAAATTCTGAAAGTAGTTTGACTAAAAAATTGTGCCAGGTTCCGCTGAATTACGCCTTTTTATACATGGCCAAAAAAACCACTTCTGTTTTTTTCACGTTCGAACCGCTACTTCTTTTGCCATTATCTTTGACCTAGAATCGCGCCCTCCATAAACTTTAGCATAGATAACAGTGCTTTCTTAGTACTTTAATTTAAGGGTTAAGAAAACGTAAAATATTTTTTGGTTAAAATGTTATTGCATTTTTGATGCGTACGACTGTCACGTTCAACACTTTGGAATTACCCATATTGCAAGTTTATGAGCCGCTTAAGGTACGTTTTTTCAGTATGTATTTTCTAAAAAAAAATATTTAAAATAGTTGATATATTTATGAATAATTAAATACATAAATTAAAAATTACATTTTTCAACACAAATTAATACTGGTATCAGTGATGCCAACTTTTTGAGAGCAAAAAGCACTTTAAAATTTATAAAAAGCACTAAAAAGCACTATTTCGAACAAAAAAAAGCGTTTAAAAGCACTAAGCCATTTTAACAATTTAATTAAACACAAAACAAGTTGCATTCGGCTGAGCAAAATATAACATACCTCCAAAATTTAAAAAACGGCGACGGCTTTGATTGGGGATTTTCATTTAAAATTTAATAAAAAAAATATATAATATATAAAATATATATATAATATACATACACTCGTATATACAAATTTTTAAATGTATTATTATTATTATCTTCAATAAAAATATCATTCAAATCACTTGTATCACTATCAGCTGAGTTTGAATTGGCCATAAAACAGTTTTAAAGTAATACAGTGCGAGCGCGATTTTCGTTACTAAAAAAAAAAAATTTGCAATGGCCGACCATTGTTTATTTTAATAAAAAACCTTATATTTTATCGTTTAAATAATTCTAAATTAAAATCGTGCAAAGTTTAATAAAACAATTGGCGCATGATATTGTCCAATTATTTTAACATATGTACGCTTATGAATAATGGACACACATAAGGTGCAAAATAGAAATAACATGTATGTTTGTATTCTGATACTTAGTCAACTTTTTTGCAATAGCACTAGAGGTAGAAGTGTACAACACGCGGTTATTCGGAGACGAGTGTCGAGCGTTTGAAAACTAGAGCGCATGAAAAATGGCAGATTACACAACGCTCGTTATAAAAGCATTTTCTGTCAGCTGTTTTTAATTTATTAAACACTTTGGTTATACCAAGTTACGGCTCTTTTTTTTTGTTTTCAAAGTCTTTGCGTCCCTTTTTACGGGTTTCGACTGCATGTTCTCACAATTACAATTCCTTATATTTTCCAAGCCCTTTTCTATTTTTGAAACAGTATCTACATCTTTAAAAAAATGTTTACTGAAAACAAATACATCATTTTTATTACGAATTCTTAATATGTTGTCAACGCTAACAAAGTGTGACGTTTTGCACAATTTCCAAATTGCTAGGAAGCCTAGCTCTTACCTCGTAAATAACCTATGCTGTATCACTTATTTATCATTTACAGTCTTAAAATCTTTGCAGGCCTTCGTAAAATTGAACCCCAAAGAGCAAATCTCATCTAATCCATCCTCTATATAATCGTAGTTTAAAAAATTTAAATTTGTAAAAAGCACTAAAGGCACTAACGAAAAATTGAAAAAGCACCAAGTTAGTGCTTTTTCTTAGTTTGGCACTAGGGATAAAATTTTGGCGTTTTGACGCATCAAAAAGCACCATAAATAGTGCCAAAAGCACTAAGTTGGCATCGCTGACTGGTATGTTTTTATATTTATATCTTAACTTTTGCAAAGTAACATAATTCAGATTTTTACATATATTACATACTTAGAACTTAGTTCTAAAAAAAGTTTAAAACATTAATGTTTAAAAATAAAGTGTTATAATATAAAGCAAATTTACTTTAAGAGATCATGAGAAATCATAAGAAATATTATAACTACAACAGCAATTACCAGTTGATTTTAATAGATCTTTAGTTTTTATCAAACTTGAACCAGTTTTTACATGTTAACGATTTTTTCCTTTGCTTTTTATTTCATTTTACATTTGAAAATGTGCGTTCAATTGATGCTCAGAAATGTGGTATCAATAAAATACCAAAATAAATATATGAAATGTCAGCAAACATTACTTTCGTTCTTAATATTGGCTTTATTTTTCGAAGAAATTTAAATATATTCAGTTCTGAAATGGTTTATTTCTGAAAGATCCGCTAAAACACGGAATTGAGAGTTGATATTATTATAATTTTCTTTATCGTTTGTAAATAACATTAAAAACATCAGTATTTCGCTAATGGTTTTTCCAGAAACAATATTTTAAGATTGAAGCTGATTATCACTTTTAAGGTTTTATGTTCAAAACAATATTTCATTCTTAATGTTTCGCAAATTGTCGAAAACGATTTCGCAGTTTCTTTTACTTCTTAACCCATTTCCTTTACATTGCATGTTTCTATAAAAATAGTTTTCATTTAAATTTAAGTTTTCCACTAACATATTATCCAATGCATACTTTTTTATACATTTTCTTGCCACTTGTAAGAACAAATATCCCATTCTGGAAAGCAAAATATGAATTCTGGCGTCCACGCTTTGCATTTCAATATTAGCGTCGTTAATTATTTTTAAACTACAATAACATAAATTTTGCAACAAACACTTGACAACCTAAGCCTGCTATCGAAATTATCACGTCACAATAAAAAAACTCAAAGGATAAAAAAGTACTGAAAACAACACGGGGTACTGCGGTATTTTTAATATGAAAAAGAACTGAAAAAGTACCAAAGCACTGAATTTTTCAACACTGGTCTAAAGCTAGTCGTTTTTGGAAATTGGTATAAGAATTGTCGTAAACGAATAAATACGATAAACTTTTAATTTGTTTTATGTTACCATTATCGTAAATTTTTTTTATATCGAAAAAATTTAAAATTATATCGAAAAACATTTCAAACGATTACGAATTCGATCTTGAGAAGGCAGAATATGTAAAAGAAAACTCTTCATTTATTTAAATTCTTATTTTTTTTTTTGGTCTCATCTTATTTTGCTCGCAAGTATTCAATTTGAAAAGACAAAAATATTCTATAATTAGATCTTAGTTGACGTACGACGTAGATTCGCTTTTATGAGCAACTTGCTTAACCCGGTGCGCTTCGCTACACTGCTTTAACTACTTCTTCAGTTGAGAGATATTTAATATATATATACACACAGAAAAAAAATACCAATGTTAAAACAACATGGCGAAATGTTGATTGAGAATCATGGTAAATTTCTGCAAAAGTATGCCCTTTATTTAAATTTATCGTTATTTCATATTAATTTTAAATGAAAAATATTAAAATAACCTTAAGTCACGTTTATTAAATATTATTCACTGTTAAAATAACATTGTTCAATATTGAATCCATAAAAACCTGTTTTATATTGAAATCAAAAGCTTATCTTGTTAAATTAACATGCATACATACCTAAGTATGTACATTTTTGTATTTTCATGTTTAAAGTATGTTATAAAAAGAAGACAATTCCCGTATTCTTTTAATTAAAATTATTTAATATGAAAAAGTACTGAATTTTTCAACACTGAAATGAATAACTATAGTAACAAAATTGAAAACAAACAATAATTTTCTGTAAATGAACCCGCCTAATATTTATGCCACCTTAAATTGTAAAAACAATAAAGTGAATGGTATATTAATGAAAAAATTCTAAAATGAAACACTCTAATGTACATATGGAATAAGTATATACATATCTGATTCCTACAACCAAATGCAGCAAACCCTACTTTAGTATCAAAAAACTGTATATATCAAGATTCAAAAATCTTGTCCATATATTTATATTGGCTAAAAATATTTTTGGTATTTCCATATTGAATGATCAATAGATTTAAACGTCTTTATTTATTAAAAATAAAACAGGCTACTAAAAGGTTTATTAAACAAATTTTCATTTCATAAACCGTTTCCGTTTTATAAACCTTTTATTAACCTTTTCTTTTAATAAGGCCGTGAAAATTTAATTAGATGGTAACATTAAGTCATGTTCATGAGAAAATAGAGATTGCTGACTTTGCTTTGCCCTGGATTAACAAGACAGCATTAACTCAAAATTTTTATTTTTTCACTGAATCGTGGTACTTGTCTACTTTTTGGTAATGAAACGGTTCGTTTGAAAATTCTTTTTCATATGCCTGTAATATTAAATTAAATGGTTAGTTTCTAATGGAAATTTTTAAATTTCGGGTTAATACCCTCTTGTTGATCAAGTGCGATTATATTGTTTGAAACTTATAAATGTTAATAATCTTATAAATACATAGTTACAGCAAACTATTGAAAAATAAAGGAATTTACGTAAACGTGCCCATGTCCGTCCCTAATCATTACAATACTTCGGAAAATCCTGTGTCAATGGAATTATTTTTGGATCCTGTATGTCGTTTTAAAATAAGGTATGTTTAACAGCTTAATATGAACTTAACAACATGATATGTACTGTGTTAAAATATTTTAATTTTAATTTAAGTTTAATTTACCCATCCAAAAGCTTTTACAGCTGTCCGAAGCACTTTTATTTTTTTTGCTCATTTTTCCAGTCGTTGTCCTCCTAATAATATTATTTTGTTTTTAATTAGTTACGAATTTTCCTTCGCTGGAACTATGTCCAAGATAGTGCAAGAATTTTATCATTGGATTCCTACTCATCTTACGGCAGTACTTTTTGTTGTGCTAAGGAATCAAATTGTTAAATTTCAAAGTGCTGAGCAAACATTGTTTGTTAAGCCATACGCCGGATTTTTTCAATGTAAATCGCTTTACATTATAACAGGTAAATATAAAAATTAATATACTTATCGCACTGGTTTCTCTAAAGGGAGTCAACTTAAATATATAAACTTTCACTTTTTGCAAGAAAACGATTTACAGTGGTCATATCTAGCCACTAAAAATCATACATTATTTCTCTTACAAAAAAAAAAAAAAAACCTGTATTCTTCTTTTTAGTATATATAAAATTTTTTTAAAATATTTATAAAGTTAGAGTTAACCCCCTTTAGAGATATATTTGGGAAGTCAATGCCGCACAGTGGCTGAAAATCGTTTTTCATTGGCCAAAAATCTGTAACTTTTGAACCGAAGGAGATATTTTAGTGAAATTTTTTTTTATCGACAGTTAGATTCTTAAACTTTCTTCACTTTAAATTTCATTAAAATCGGTAGAGTTGTTATTGAGAAATTTAAGGTCAAAGTGGAACTTTAAATTTTTTTTTAATTTAGCGTGCAATATGGTTTTTTTAATTCTTTTAATTATTTAAAAATATAATTTTTTGATTTAAATAATAATCATTAACATTTTTTGTAATAATGGGACACTCAAAAATTAAATATAAAAAAAATTTTAACATAAAAAAAAATAGTAAAATCCACTGGAAATTTTGCTATTATTGCTGAAAAATAATCAATTTTTTGCTTTCAAATTTGTTTACACGTATTTATTCTTATTTATTAAAACATTTCATACATATGTTGATAATGTATGAATAATAGCAGCAATAGATTTTAATAGCTTTTGTAACAACGTGAGCTTCTATTTATTATTATTTTTTACTAATACAATGTCTGTCTTTGATCTAATGAATTATAATTATTGTTCATTTAATTGAAAGATTGATTGCAAATATTCCATATTCGGTTCTGTGTTATTTCTGTTCTTTAGTAGTTTTTTGACTTCTTCATCTAAATCCCGATGTTCCACTTTCCATTGATTTCGAATACTGGAGATAAACGGATCTGACGTTGCCAATAATATATTAAATAGATCTTCATTAGTGGAATTTCGTGAAATTTTTCTAGTATTGTGCTCTCTATAAAATCTGTAATCCTTATTCCTTTTTTCCTGAGCTTCCTCTGATAAATCTCCAAGTGGCACCAACTGATATTTAATGACATCTTCTCCATGATAAAGGATTTTGTGAACTGTAGCAGACATATTTCTCCATTGGTATTTGGTTGTATATATTTTTGCAGTTTCCTTAGCAAAATCTCCAAATTTTCTAGAGTCAATATCTTCATTGCACGCAAGTACTTCTAGGATTATTTTAAATCTAAAAATTAGGTTATTTCAGATGCTGTTTCTGGATCTGAAAAGAATCTTCTTGCGGTATTGCCATCATTTGTATTGCCTGACCCTTGTTTCGGCTGATCTATAATCAACCCAAATTTGCGAGATTCATCTTGAACATGTTTCCTTTTTGAACTTCTTAACTCCTTGTTGGTTTCGTTGTTTCTTATTGATCCTGAAGATCCGAAATCCAAATCATAACTGATTTTAAGTATGTGTTCCATAAGTCGTATTTTTGCATGTAGTGGTTATAATCCAAATTCATATGCATCAGTATTATCTAATGATTTTGTCGGGACTTGGTTTAATTGGCTTGATGTTGCATGGCATATGATGCAGCTGGATGCAGCCTTCGTGTTAGTCAAAGCCTGGCCTACTTTTCCATCTATCATTGTTAGCACTAATTGGTAGCTAACTTCAATTTGCTGCCCATCTAAATCTAACTGTAATGGCTGTAGCATTGCAATTTGGGCCTTGATATCACTAACTTCTTTATTAATGGCATCATGAGTTTCTTTTTTGAATTCAAATTTTATAGGTCTGCAATATTTCGTAGAAGATGGTGCCTCAATTTTCCAAATATCCTTTGTTTGCGTTGTACTTGTCGAAGGCTCTGAATTTTCCAAAATCTTTTTTAATCGCAATGGTACAAATGATACCATGAACATATCTGAGTCCGAAATATTTTCACATACTACTTGTTTGTATTGTTTTTGTCCGGAAGAACCATCACATCCCCATTTACAAAAAAGAATTAACTTTGTGTTTCCATATTTCTTTAACTCATTTCCTTTTATTGATTGTAGCAAGTGTTCGGATGTGTGATCAAGTAGAGCTTGTAGTTGTACCTCTGCCGAAATTGATGTGATTGTAATAGTGTCCTTTAATGGCAAACAGTCCATTTTAGCAGATGTTATGTGATGATATGCTGGATACAGATTTGAGCCTTTTTCAATCGCACGCAATCTGAGCTGTATATATTGCTGTTTTGTTAATTTCAAATCCAGAAATAATGCTAATGCCTCCTCATTTGTGAATTGTTTTGCATCGCTTGGAGTTTGTATACTTTTAAGAATCCGTTTTGTTCTCAATGGACTAGCTTTAACAACTTTTTCAATGATATCCACTTTTGTCAATTGTTTCTGTGATCGCAATTGATGTAGGAAAGTATCTTGAATATTTTCATATCCGATTTCTTCATTTATATCCTTAAGCTTCCGCCTCTTGGATCTATCGCTACAGTTGTCCAGCGATTTTTGTGGTCTCCCACGTGTGTTTTGATTTGAAGTTTCTGAAGCGATCTGGACAGAAAGTTCGTTCTCAAACCAGTTTGCAAAGCTCTTATAAAATCTATCTTTGCTGTAATCAACTTTCCTGTATCGCTGTTTTAAATGTTTGATGAAAACATATAATTTATTTTCTAAGTCCGATTGTATTTCAGTGCTATAGGAATTTAAGTTTCCTTCTTTTCGAATGTAATTTTTAACATCTTCCTCGTTTTTGTTTCTAAAATACTCTGCGGCCAATTCTTTATAGCTGAAGCTCTCCATGTTTATGAAAAACGTTGTTATTGCTCAGATATATTATATCCACTGAGTTTGCATCTGAGTGTCACTTGCTTTTAAACCTTTTCATACTTTTTTTCATACCAGGTACAGGTAGAATAAAAAGGATTAAAAAACTTAAAATCCTTTTATTTATATGCTATAAAATACCTGACACAAATTTAACAACGCATTGCATAGCTATAGGGTCATGGACTATTATTAGAGTCCTTCTAAGGTGGGAGTCCTGTTTATACCTGTTTAGCGTAAACGCGTGTATAAGCTCTTTATTCTACTATAGAATACGCTAGTGTGAACGTAGTGTAACGGATAAGGATGAATCATAGCTATAAGTTTTTCTGATTGTGTAACATTAATAAAAATTTTTATATGTACTACCTGTATTATGTTCGATCACGATCAATTTTCCCTATAACATAAAATTTTTTTGAAGACAATAGCACATGATTTCTGTTACTTCTGCAAACATTTTTGCGGAATAAAAAAAAATTGTAAAAAACGATTTAAAAAAAAATTTTTTTTCTGAGTACCTTCTTAAAATTATCTTTCTATCAGTGGTTTTACCTTCTTAATCCCTTTTGGGCCGCAAAAGTTCTATTCTTCTAAAGTTGAAATATGACAAAAATATAGTAGTTTAGAAATTTTTTTTTTTGAGTAATTTCATTAAAATTAAAAAAAGTGTTAAACAGACGGGTCCAAACGGGTACAAGAGTATATACAGGGTAAAAGAAAACACTTTCACCTTTCTATCAGTGGTTTCACCTTCTTGGTCCCTTTTGGGCCGCAAAAGTTCTATTCTACTAAAGTTGAAATTTTACAAAAATATAGTAGTTTAGAAAATATGTCCTAGCATCTCAAATATAAATAACACAACAGTCGCAAATATTACCTTTTTAAAGATAACAAGACTACCAACCTAGCAGAAAAGCAAGCAGGTCATTATCGCTTATAGTTTTTGTGCAATGATAATTTCTTTCGGATTAAATATTAAAAAAAATACTTTTTTCTGAATTAAAAAAAAAGTTGTGTTTAACAACATGTCACACCCACAATTACCAATATTTTGACCAAATTTTTTGGCTACCTTAGTTTTAATATGTTTACTATTAAATCAAATTAAAATTTTTGAAATCGGGGACAAACAAAAATTGGACTTTTGGCCAATGAAATAAAATTTTCAGCCACTGTGTGCCGGTCCTGTAAATCCGGGATATTAATTTTTTCATCCCGAGATTTTCGGGATTAAGAGAAGAAAGAAATCATATTTTGAAGAGAAAACACATAAATTATTTTTTTAATTCAACATTTTATGTATTATAAAGGCAAAAAAAAGTAAAAGCAATTACTTTTCTATAAAAAATAGATTTCATAAGGCGCCGTGCAATAAAGCCATATGGCTTTATTCCCATGTAAGGAGTGAAATAAAGCCATATTGGCCTTATTTCTTAAGTGTTATATGCAGTGTTGCCAAAACTTGGTGACCAAAAATGGCTAAATTTACGGAAAAAATTTCTAAAAATGGGCTAAAAAATGGCTAAAACTTTTTTAAATAAAAACACATTAAAATTCAATAACAAAACAGAAATAATTAATTTAAAGTTGTTTACGATGAAATTGTGAGTTAAGATTATTTTGTTAAATAGAATAAACGTAAATTAATATTAAAAAATTAAATCATCGAACAATTCGATGTCGTCTTTTATAAATTTTTATAATAAAATAAAAAAACGACAAAAAATTTTATGGCTAGACAAGTTGAAAAATGGCTAAAAAAAATGCTTATGGCTACACTCATTTTTTAATGGCTAAACAGGGTGAAAATGGCTAAATCTAGCCACTAAATGGCTAAATTGGCAACACTGCTTATATGTGGTTTATAGAACACGAGCGCAAAACTCGTCCGCTCAACTTACTTTTAAAACAAAAACATACTTGGAAATATATATGTACATTAGAGCGTCTCGCCATATAGGCAAGAAAAAAAAAGTTCGCCGTACACCACCGAATACGAAGTAATGTTGTAAGACATTTTCAAAAAAAATTTTTTTAACATTTTTTGCCGAAAGTAGGGGTCGCCAAAATACATTTTTCGTTATATCTTCGGCATTTACAGTCGGATCTCAAAGTGTGATATATCGATGTTTTTGTCTCAAAGAGACCAATGTTTTGCTTTAATAGTCAATGGTATTTTGTATCCCGTTCTAGTATTTACCCACCAGATCTCATTTTCTACCACCCTAATGTACCACCCTAATAGCAGAAAATTAAAGCCCGCAAAAAATCATTAAACTTTTGTTAAAGAAGTTTTTCGATAGTTCCAACAGAAGTGTTAAAAAAATATAATTTATGTTTTTTGCCGAATGTAGGGGTTGACTTTTTAAACAGTTATCATATATTCGGTATTCACAGTCGGATTTTATAGTATTATATATCGATGTTTTTGCCTAGTAACGCTGACAAATTCGTCACGCAACCCATAAGATGATTCAACAGTCTTCGACATTTCTTCACCGTTGCTACTCGTCGACATCATATCAGCAACATAATCTATAGTCAACAATCGTGGACCGCACTGATCGATGAAAAACTCTTTTGCGTGGTCTGGAATTTTATCAGAGGCTGTGCAATTGCATGCAATATTTCTTTCAATACCGCACTTACAACGCGAAATTAAGAACAATCTATTCCACTCATTTACATTGTATTCGAATTTATATTTTACCATTTTGTAGTAATCATTCAGAAGCTTATCCAAACTTTTACGAACACCACTTACCGACATTACTGGAATGCCTGCGCGCTGCCACAAAATGATGATACCTCTCAAAACTTCTTGTTTAAAAGCACCCAGCTTTCGAATTCTACTAGCGTTATGCCGAAGATGTAAAAAGAAATTAATAACATCACCCTTAGTTGGTAATTTAGTGTTGTTTAATTCACTGATAGTAAAAGACATTTTTTAGTTTATTTAAATTAATTCTTGACACGACACGATTAAATATTGATAATTCCAACAGATATTTCATGGATAATACAAAAATAAATAAACTATGAGAGTAATAACGGTACTACTTCCATTATTAGAGGATTTAAACTAACTCGAATTTACTTAATCTCCGACAGTAAATACAGAAAATCTGACAAAAATACTCAAAAAGGTAACCCCTACATTCGGCAAAAAACATAAATTGTATTTTTTAACAGTTCTGTTGGAAATATCGAAAAACTTCTTTAACAAAAGTTTAATGATTTTTTGGGGGCTTTAATTTTCTGACAATAGGGTGGTACATTAGGGTGGTAGAAACTGAGATCTGGTAGGTAAATACTAGAATGAGATATTTGAGGTTAATGACTATTAAATCAAAATATTGGCCTCCTCAAGACGAAAACATCGATATATCACACTTTGAGATAGGACTATAAATGTCGAAGATATAACGAAAAATGTGGTTTGGCGACCCCTACTTTCGGCAAAAAAAATTAAAAAATTTTTTTTCAAAACTGCCTTGCAACAATACTTTATATTCTGTGGTGTACGGCGAACTTTTTTTTTTCGAGACGCCCTAATGTACATTCAAGTCTTGCATTTAAAATAAAAAATAAAACATATATGTTTACTTTTATGTCGTGTAGTATTTAAAAAATTTTACCAAATTCCTTAAAGTTGTGCTTTTTAAGTACTAAAGCTTCGTACAGACGATGGTCAGATCTTACAATATTGTAAGCAGGCGTTGCCAACAGCAAAATTTTTCTGACAATGGTCCATTGTCAGATGCATTAATTTTGCACATCTGCAAATACAAATAAGCTTACAATGTTCACACAGTTGTAAGACATTTTAGCCAATTTTAATGCAATTTAAGCAACGCTACTTACCAATATTGTAAGATCTGACCATCGTCTGTACGAAGCTTAAATATTAAATACTTTTTTTTAAATCAATGGTACAATACATTTACGTACATACATACAGGTTCGGTAAAAAAAATAGGGTCACTAATATTTTCATAAGTTTTTTTTATATGTTTTGGGCAATTTGTAAGTAGGAGTGCCAATATATTTTGGCAAAAATAATTGTTAATTTGTAGCTTTTTAAAAAATATATACTTTTAAAATATGTTGAATTCGCAACATTCCCTTAATTGTAAAAAGTTGTGAATATGAGCTGACAAAACAATAGGATCACTATTTGAAACACTAAACAATTTTTCTTTTACATCAAAAATATTAGTGAAAATATTGTTTGTGGTAATTTGATCATCTTTATAAATTTAATTAAAAAAAAACATAACATATTTTGAAAATATGGGTCGTGGTAAGCATAGTTCGGAGAACAAAGGCAGAAAAATTAAGGTAAAGAAAACGGAAAATAGCTTAATATATTGAAAGGTCCGAGAATTTTGTTTATAATGCTTTGCTAGCTCCAAAACACACACAAAAGGCACACTTGGTACTGATCAGAGTTGGGGGTAGTGCACTAAATTTGCAGTTTCCACTAAAAGTTAGTGATAGTGCAACATTTTTCACTATCACTAATAGCTATTTAGTGGTGAGTTGAAAAATAACAGCCTCACTAAGCAATAGTGGTAATGGTACAAGAAAGTTTTTCACTAAAACTAATTTAGTGATAGTGAGACATTTTTTTTTTACAGCTTAGTGCAAATTTTTTTTTCTCCACTAACAGGATAGTGGAAAAATATAATCATTCAATAATGTTAATGGGACTCAAATACATCTCATTATATTAAATTATTTTATACTTTTTTATTTTTATTATTTATTAAATTAATTAATTATAATATTAAAGTAGTTACAAAATTAATTAATACAAAAAAATAAGGAAGTTTCATCAATATACATATTAATATAAGAAACCTTAGCAATTATTTGCCTTCAACAAAACTAATTTTTCAAAATTAGAGCCAATTAATATATTTCTGCTACCGACGTTCATTGCTAATTTTAAAAAGTAAAAAAAGTGAAGACAAGTTGATTTTTAGCTATCAAAAAAGTATGTTGACGAATTTAAATACCGGGTATGTTTTATTTTTGACTTAATATTTTAATCTTTAAGTTTATTTCTTAAAACATTAGGTATATTGCGATATACGTTGTTAAATTATATTAATACACAAGCTGACCCGACAGACGTTGTCCTGTCCAAATTAGGAAAAATGTTTTCGTTCGATTTTTAAAATCCGTTAAAAAGATACGAACTTTTGAAAGAAAAATTAGTCAAATCGATGGTGCCCTTTTCTGATTTTAGGTAAATCGTTAGGCGTTAGGCGTTTTTTAAAGTCGGCGGGGCAAAATTTTCTTTCCGTTAAAACCTTAGTTGGACCATGGCGATGATTTTAAAGAAAATGGTCCAAATCGGTCAAGCCGTTCTCATGTTATGCCCTTAATAGAAAAAATGGGCGTAAAAGTAGGCGTGGTAAATTTTTCTTTCGATGAAAACCTAAAATGGATTAAAACGAGCATTTGAAAGAAAAAATTGTCAAATCGGTGGAGCCGTTTTCTGATTTTAGGTTATTCGAAAAAAGTGGGCGGGGCAAAATTTTCTTTTCGTATAAATCTAAGTTCGACCATGGCGATCATTTTAAAGAAAAAATCGTCACAATTATATAGATGTCATTGGTGGTGCAATATGAAAATTGGATTTTGCCACGCCCCTCCGCCCGCAGACCGAAAATAAAAAATCAGACTTCACAGTGTCACCCGCCTGAATATTCTGAAGATTTCCTGAAAATTTCATAAAAATCGGCCCAGCCGTTTTAGAGTCCATACGTTACATACATACATATATACATACATACATACATACATATTACTTTACTTAAAAATTTAAATTCAACATTTTTTATTCTTCGAATTTATTCTATGAGCTAAATTTCAGTTACACTCATAAAATTATTACAGTAACTGATTGTAGGTTATTAAATTCGTTTTCGGTACTGTTAAAATTGAATAAAAATATAGTTATTTTACGAATAAATTTATTTTTCAACATTTATGTTTGTTATTAAAAAAACAAACTACCAAAAACTAATGTTTTCCGTATTTTTTTTTTTGTTAATTTGTTTGATTTTTATCGGTTAAAATATATTTTTTAAAAGTAAAAACTATTCAATTTTAACGAATATGATGTTCAATAAATAAAAAACTTAGAAATTACTGAAAAAATCATTTGTTTTAAATGAAATGTAAATGATCCGTTTTTTAAATGAATTTTAATTTGTTTCAAATGAATTTTCGTTTGAATTTAACTACATAATATTTTGAGTGTATGTATTTTATAAAGCTTTTTTGTAATAGTTCTATTCCTTCAATTTTTCAGAAATGACTTTATACACTACCAGACTATTATATTAAGGGTAATCACGATGGTCATTGTGCAAATTTGTAATGTGTAAATTTGCAGTGCATATTATGATTGATCGTGAGCATACCACTTTTATTTTTGTGCAAATATGCTATTTTTCTAAAAATGTATTCTGGCAACACTAAAAACTTCTGGCAGCACTGTAAAAAAATCTGCATTTGTTTACAATTATACACAAGCAAATTAAAATAAATTTTTCCTTTTTAATTAATGAAAATTTAATTCTCTATTTTATTTTACAATCTGCGAAAATGTTCAATTTATAAGTTTTCTTAAAATCAATATGACACTTAATATGTCAAATGTTATTGTTTACATTTGTTTGCAACTGAGCAAATATGCACTACTAGCTTTGCTCATGGTTTTTTAGTGCAAACGAAGTAAAAAAGAACAAAGTGCAAATATGTACATTTTGTTGT
This sequence comes from Pollenia angustigena, assembly GCA_930367215.1. NCBI lineage: Eukaryota > Metazoa > Arthropoda > Insecta > Diptera > Polleniidae > Pollenia > Pollenia angustigena. Next base: position 36,214,151 of record OV884059.1, read on the forward strand.
TGTGTTGTGCAAATGTGTGTATTTTTGCACGCATTTGCATCGTTTGCACACTTTGCACTATCCATCGTGATTTCCCTTACTATTTTATTGTAGTGCAAAATTTTCACTACCCTAATGTTTAGTGGTAGTTAAAATATTTTTCACTACCACTATAGTGATGAAAAATAGTGGAAAATCAAAATGTTGTCACTATAGTGGGATTTAGTGGAAACCTTATAGTGGAAGGCCAATGTACGCGGCATGCGGCTGCGGGCGGCGATCAGCTGTTTAGTTTTTCGATTGAATTTTTTTCAATAGGATCTGAGCTATGAATCAAAATGTGGAACCACCACCTAAAAAAAATGGATAATTTTGTTACAAAAACTAACATAAATTGTGGAACAATGCATAGAATGATATAAGATTTTGCAAAAATTCGTTTTATTCGACTGGCAATCACGCTGTAAGATTTCGTGAAGATCGGGTTATAATTAACCCTAGGCCCCATATATACCCTACTCCCGGAAAACAGTATAGTAACCCTAAAACCCTAACTAACAATGCAATCATAACATTTTGGCACGTCACAGTTAAATAGGACTAGAAATAAAACTGTTAAGTTTCGTGAAGATCGGTCCATAATTTACCATAGGCCCCATATAAAACCTTCTTCCGGAAAACAGTTTAGTACGCCTAAATCCGTAAAAAATAATGCTATCATAACAAAATTTGGTACATCACAGTTTTATTGAACGAGAAATAAGACTTTAAAATTTTGTGAAGAACGGTCCATCCTTTACCATAGGCCCCATATAAACCTTACTCCCGGAAAACAGCTTGGTAAACCTTAATCCGTAAAAAATAATGCTATCATAACAAAATTTGGAACATAAAAGTTTTACAGGACTAGAAATAAGACTGTGAAATTTCGTGAAGACCGGTCCATAATTTACCATAGGCCCCATATAAACCTTACTCCCGGAAAACAGCTTAGTACGCCTAAAAACGTAAAAAATAATGCTATCATAACAAAATTTGGTACATCACAGTTTTATTGAACGAGAAATAAGACTTTAAAATTTTGTGCAGAACGGTTCATCATTTACCATAGGCCCCATATAAACCTTTCTCCCGGAAACCAGCTTAGTACGCCTAAATCCGTAAAAAATAATGCTATCATAACAAAATTGGGAACATAAAAGTTTTACAGGACTAGAAATAAGACTGTGAAATTTCGTGAAGATCAGTTCATAATTTACCCTAGGCCCTATATAAACCTTACTCCCGAAAAACAGCTTAGTACGCCTAAAAACGTAAAAAATAACGCTATCATAACAAAATTTGATACATCACAGTTTTATAGAACTAGAAATGATATTGTGAAATTTGGTGAAGATCGGTGCATAAAGCCCACTCTGGTAAAATAATTAAATACGCGGTAAACTTTCTTCCAGTTTAGCTTCATATGGCCAGTAAAATGTTATGCAATTTTGTGATATACAGTCCATAATTTTCCTTAGATTCCATTTTAGCAGCCTTCTGAAATTCACTGCAAACGCTTAAACTGACTGCACCGCTGTATTGAAATTTATATTTTTTAATACCAGAAATCGTTCTGCAGAATTTGGGATGATTGGTTCATAGCTTACCATGGCTTTTATATAATTTGTTCTCTTGAAAATCATTTAAGTTCATCTTAAACTGATATTCTACTCAAACTTTTTAAAATTGATTCTGATTGTCGATCAATAATTTTATATAGGTCTAAACCGCAACAAATTTTAATGCAGATGTCTGTTTTTACAAAGATTATAATAATAAATAGACATCACACAGATATTACTCCTAAAACATTCGAAGTGTCGGTGGAGGGTATCAAAGATTCGGCACAGCCGAATATAGCACTCTAACTTGTTTTAGTTTCTTTTGTTAAATGATTATGTGTGTGTATGGCAACGTCTTCTTCACGCGGCTTTAAACAAAAGTTGAAAAAATTCAACTGCCGCGCGGCATCTTTTCCAAGTAATACCAAGTCTTAATTTTTGTGATGTCTTTTTTTTTTGTATGAACATTTTTCTCAACCATGCTTACATTTTTACAATGGCAATGCTATTATCGCCCGCAGCCGCATGCCGCGTACATTGGCCTTCCACTATTAGTGCACTAAATATTTAATGCACTACCTCCAACTCTGTACAATACTAAAAAAGTAGATAAACATATAAAACTTGAGAGCCTTTCACGTCCGGTGCGACAGTTAAAACAAAATTGGGACCAGAAATTTCTACTAGAACTGTAAGAAGACGGCTAGTACTTAAAACTAAATATATTCGGAGATCCTTAAGAAAAGTGCCAATGACTGCTCAAGGAAAGTGCCAGTGCTTACAAAAAGACATCGCCGAAATCGACTAATATTTGCAAAAGCTCAATGTGCTTTGGTCGAACGAATCTAAAATCAATTTGATTGGAAACGATGGTAAAACATGGGTAAGGCGTCCAAAAAAAGCGCAGAATTGAACCCACGTTACAATACTAAAACATTTATGCATGGAGGAGGTAACATAATGGTGTGGGGATGCTTTTCCTGGCATGGTGTTTTGCCATTATTTTGGATAAAAAGGAACATGGACCAATATTTGAACGTTGAAGTCCTTAGTGATGCCATTTGCAGAGTAAATAATAGGCTTTTCTATCGTACCGCTGTTACCAAATGTTGGGGAATTTCTGCTAATTTATCAATTTTTCCGAATTTTTGCCATTCCATTTAATTAATCAATTTTATGGCTAGGGCACTATCAACACTGTCGATTTTTACGGTACTAGAGTTTCTACGCGGAAAAGGATTCCCGGGAATCCCTGGACATTTGTTTGAAATTAACCCCGGGAAATTTTTTCCGGGAACTTTTGGGAATTTCAAATTAAACTTTTTTAAATTTTAATTTGTAAGCATCGTTAGAATCAAAAACGAGCAATAAAATATATTCTTTACTAAAAACTACCTATAATCGAACTATTTTTCCTACGCCAATAAATCAATGGTATTTTTAATTGCTGATGAAATGTCTAAAAGGCTTCTTGAAGTAGAATATGAAAATGTACCTACAAGATACACCATCACCAACACCACATGATGAACCATCTACTATCTTTAAAGAACAACGGAAAAGGAAAAGACAAAATTGAAAAAACAAAAAAATGTACTTTGGACTTCAAGAAGAATTCTTGACAAAAGTACGAGAAAACAGAAGGAAAAAACATGTAAAATCAATTAAAATGGATAATCATTCAGGAAAGCAAATTTCGATCTACCAATGGTTAGAACACCATTTGGTTTAAGGATTGATGTTTGACTATTGACGTCAGCAGTCGTCGATGGATGCGAGTGTAAGACGGCAAATCCATCTGAGGAGATCGAGTGGTTGCGATCGAAACATGTCATGGTAACCTGCCGGCCAGGTTTCGAGCCCCGGCCACGGCCAAGAATGAAAGATTATCAATAACAATTTTAACTAATTTTCAAGTTGTAAATTTTCTTTCTTCATAAAAATAATTTAATGAAAATTAAATTTGATGAACTTAAGCCTAATTAAAAATATTGAAAATTTGGATTAAAAACCATAAATAGTTTAACAAAATAACCACAATACTAATTTAAAGAACACCTTGAAAAGGCTATATCAAATTCTTAAAAAATCAATGTAAAAATATTCTTAAAAGAAAATTAATTTTACTGAGTATTCATAAGGGCGGGTCGATTTGTATAGCAAAAACGTAATCTACATAAAATTCTCCGAAGAAACCATGGGTCTAAAATAAAATCCTAATCCGCGCCTCTCGACTTGAAATTTTTTTTATTTGGGGTAAAATTTTTTTTAATGTAAAAAAATTTTGAGTGTAAACAAATATAAAGTGCAAAAGAACTACCTTACTAAACAATTTTATTCAAAAAATTCGATTTCTTTTTGGAAAAAGCTATTTTTTCAAAAAAAAAATTTTTTTTGCAAAGGCGGGCATATGGAGCTGAAAAAAGTGATTTTGTTACCCCTCTGAAAATAAAGCTTGATATGTTTTATGATGATTCCAGATCATTATTTCCACATACGTAGAATTTGTTTGAAAACCCGAAACGAAAATATGTATTTAGTTAAATATCTCAATTTGTAGGTCGCAAGTGGTCTCTTTTCGATGATACCAAATTTTATTTATGTCGTCTTGGAGCAAAGTACAAAAAAATTCGAAAAATTTAAAAGACGTTTTTTTAAAATGGACCAGCTCACGGATGGCCAACGCTAGAACCAAAATATTTTGGGAATCATCATAAAGCATCATATATATTTATTTTCAGAGGGGTAACAAAATCACTTTTTTTGAGTCGCTCTAATGTACATATGAATGTAACAATTTATTTGGGTTTGTTTTGGTTTTCTGTGGAATTAATATATGTAGCTAATTCTTTTAGACTGTTGTATATGTGTATATTCTTTTAAAAAAGTAAAAACTTTTGTCTTGAACTCATTTAATGAAACCACTGTTGTTTTATTCTAAGAATCCCGGTATTAATGGGAATAAGGTTTTTTTTGTTTCGTTTCCCGGGAATAGAAAAAGTCCGGGAAATTAGAAACCGTAATACGGTACTAAAAGTTCAATGTGAATTTGGTGTGAATTTTAAGAATAAAACATGTTACGCTTTTGGAGAGCAAAACATTTTTAAGAAACGAACACACAATGACATTTTTTATATAAAATGTTTCTGTTTTGTGTAGAAAAGAAAACATCATAAGTTATTCAATAAATAAACAAGTTAGAGTGCCATATTCGGCTGTGCCGTATCTTTAATACCCTCCACCGATCTATATGGCCTATCTATAGGATCTACATATATGATATCTATTTCTTATTTATTTATCTTTATAACAACAGACATCAGCAGAGAAGACAAAAAAAGCAATATTCAATACTTTTACAGCAAAAAGAAATTTAAAAAAAGCAACAAACCAGCAAAAAAACACTAAAAAATGTTTTATTCTAATTCTTCCACATCATCAAAATTATTACAATATACTATCATGTGGGCTTTTATGTTTTCAAATTTTAGTTTTCTACGTCAATCTGTTACCAAACTTTTTACGAATACTAACTACTTTTGAGGACTTTGCGTTCTATATTTTGTCATTAAATCTTCACTTAAAGTCCATTGTTCCACCTCCGATTCGAACAAATTAGAAGAAGAAAGCATGGAATTGTAAGTTTCTACTTTGAGTCTGTTCCAAAGTTAATTTTTAAGCAAATATCAAAGTTAAAACAAAACACATCAACAATAAACAACAGTGGGTTTATCTCATCTTACATTCCCCACTACAATTAGTTGAAATTCCCTCAACATTAATTGTAGTTGTAAGTAGGTTAAGAAAAACAAAATAAAAACAACAACAACAACTTACAAAAGATGTTGTCAATTAATGGCGATTTCTTTTCTGAGAAAAATGTTGCATTAATGTTACATGTTCTACATTTTTGTGTTCGTTTGTACATAAAATACAACTGTGGGATAAATTTTCAAGTTCTTTTGTGAATATGTTGATAAAAAACATGCAAAACATGTTGCATGTTTTACCCTTACTTTTACTTAAGGTGTTCATACTGCCCTGTCTTACAACTTTGGTACTTACTACTTTGTTTGTACAACCAATGTTTTATTTTGCTTGTCATAACTCATAAGCTCATAATTTTGTAAAAAAAATTATTTTAAAAGAAAATATAAATATATTTACACACTAAAATCAAAAAAAGTCTATTTATATTATAATCGTTTAAATTTTTCTAAGCCATTAGTGATGTCAATATTTGTTTTCAAGCCATAATTGCGTTCAGAAACCGCTCAAATAGCATTAAAAATCGCTCATGAAGTACATTAATTATGAAAGTGTAATAGTTGTAAATAAAAGCAGCTAATTGTGTTCTATTAAAATTGCACAACATGTAACACTTCCAGTGATTATAGGTAACATTAGAAAATGTTACATGTATATACTGTAGCATATTGTTTTCAGAAAAGAAATCGCCATAAGTGTTTTTTAGGCCGTGCACTTGCCTGTTTATTATCAAAAAGAAATTTCAATTTTTGGGAATACAAAATTTTTTTTAATTTCAAAAGATATTGTTATTCGTGCTTAATTCCCAGTTTTTATTATTGACAAAAACAGTTGAAATTTATTGTTTTGAAATTAAAATTTTGTATTCCCAAAAATTTAAAAAAGTCATAAAGGGTATCAAGACCGTCGAAAAAGGGTCAAATTTATATTTTAGTATCACAGCGGTAACGCTGATTCGAGCCTTTTTAAATATTGTACTGCATATTTTGTAATCATAGTTTTAACTTATGGCACATTGAGTTTCTTATGGATATTTGAGATATACCAGGAGGCATGTGTGATTCTTCGAAGAAGTTTATTTTGGGGCCTTTGAATTTTTTCGATATTAGAGGACGAGGCAGTGCCCCATAACTAAGTTTGCAATCGAGACTAGGAACAGAATTTTACCAATAAGTCAATAAATTTGAATGGCTTTTAGTTTCATTTGAGTAAATTTTATCTCTATATGGCATTTCTACGTGTATCGCCGATGTAGATTGAGGTATGATTTGATTACACAAGGGAACAAATTTAAACTTTTTTGTGCGGTCTGAAATTTGATTGCAAATTTTCACTAATTTGAGGTCGCTGATTTCAAATCTAATCTCCATTTTTATATATCAGCTTTACTTTTCGAGATATACCGTTACTCGGCAGCAGTACTATCTTTAAGCCTTGCTTACATTGTTTTTAAATTTGCCCTGTAGTTTCAGAGATATGGTTGAATTTTTTAAGAAAAAAAGGAACATTTTGAAAAAAAAACAAATTTTTTGTTCTTTAAAAATTCATAAAAATAAAAATGCGACAAAAATCAGAGTTTTGGTCCAAAAACATTTATCTTAACATAATTTCGAATGAAATGAGGTTTATTTCATTGTAAGCGGTGCACACCATTTGATTTTATTCACAATTTACTGAGAAAACTGAATATCGACAAATTTGTGAAATATGAAAGAAAAACTTATTGAAGAGGTAAAAAAATAATATTCGAATAATTTAAACCCCTTATTCGATTAATCGAGCAATATTAAAATACATTTGGGCTGTTCACGAAATTCTGGTTATCAGGTTATATCGTTATTTAGTTATATTAACAACAAAATATATTTTTTTATACCCTTCACCTCAGGAGGAAAAGGGTATATATAAGTTTGTCATTCCGTTTGTAATTTCTACAATAGTGATCTAAGACCATAAAAAGTATACATATTCTGGGTCCTTATGAGGAGAGAACTTGATTTAACGATATCCGTCCGTCTGTCCGTCCGTCTTACGTTTGATATGTGTTTTCCGGAGACTCCAGACATGATAGCGGCTAGGTTGTTTTACATTTATGTCACATATAGTCCACCATTTAGTGCTATTGAAATTCAGCAATAGCGGTCCACAAATGGCTGAGATATGACCAAAAAACCACGACTACCTCTAATTTTTTCCAAAAATCCCTTGTGGTTGTTGTATTTTTATTACTTTTTGCTGCATATCTTTGGAACGGCAAAAGCCAAAGTTTCCAAATTAGGTACACACATTTAGGTTGTGGGCGGGATTGGAGCTGTGGGCTGCCATATGTTCTATGAATATGACTTATATACCAAAATATTGGAAATTTTTAGTAGAACATATTTTATAAAAAACTTGGAAAAATCGGCTCAGATACAAAAAAGTTATGACCAAAATTAAATTTTTTTTTAAATACCCACTTTCGGGAACCATTGATCTCCCCGAGTCCAAGCTTTATAACTCAAGTAAATGGTAAATTTCTTCTTAAACACGTCGGTATATAAATCTGTCAAATCGGTTAAAAAATGGCTGAGTTATGAGCAAAAAACCACGACTACCTCAAATTTTTTCCAAAAATCCCTTGTGGTTGTTGTATTTTTATTACTTTTTGCTGCATATCTGGGGAACGGCAAAAGCCAAAGTTTCCAAATTAGGTACACACATTTAGGTTGCCAATACACACCATCCTACAAAATGTGGGCGGGATTTTAGAAGTGGGCGTGGTACCTCCCGTACAAAAAAAAATTAAAAATTGTATAAAAACCTAAATTTTAGGGCTGCCATATGTCCTCTGGATATGACTTATATAACAAAATATTGGAAATTTTTAGTAGAACATATTTTATAAAAAACTCGGAAAAATCGGTTCTGATACAAAAAAGTTATGACCAAAATTAAATTTTTTTTTTAAATACCCACTTTCGGGAACCATAGATCACCCCGAGTCCAAGCTTTATAACTCAAGTAAATGGCAAATTTCTTGTTAAACACGTCGGTACATAAATCTGTCAAATCAGCTAAAAAATGGCTGAGTTATACCCGAAATACTGAATCCCCGAAAATTACTCTTTTTATACCCTCCACCACAATTAGTTGTGAAGAGGGTATATTCAGTTTGTCATTCCGTGTGAAACTTTTTTACTATTCATCTCAGACCCTATAAAGTATATATATTCTGGGTCCTTGAGTAATTTTAAGTCGATTTAGCCATGTCCGTCTGTCCGTCTGTTGAAAACACGCTCACTTTCGAAAAACTCAAAAGAAATCAACAAACTTGGTGTCAAATTGCTTGTAGTTATCCTAAGCAGTTTGGGATTGAAATTCAGCAAAATCGGTTCAATAGGATCTGAGCTATGAATCAAAATGTGAAACCACCACCTAAAAAAAATTGATATTTTTTTTACAAAAACTAACATAAATGTCGGAAAAATGCACAGAATGATATAAGATTTCGCAACAATTCGTTTTATTCAACTGGAAATTGCGCTGTGAAATTTCGTGAAGATCCGTCAATAATTTACCCTAGGCCCCATATAAGCCCTACTCCCGGAAAACAGTATATTAAGCCTAAAACCCTAACTAACAATGCTATCATTACAAATTTTGGCAAGTCACAGTTAGATGGGACTAGAAATTAAACTGTTAAGTTTCGTGAAGATCGGTCCATAATTTACCATAGGCCCCATATAAAACCTACTTCCGGAAAACAACTTAGTACGCCTAAAAACGTAAAAAATAATGCTATCATAACAAAATTTGGTACATCAAAGTTTTATAGAACTAAAAATAAATCTTTGAAATTTCGTGAAGATCGGTTCATAATTTACCATAGGCCCCATATAAACTTTACTCCCGGAAAACAACTTAGTACGCCTAAAAACGTAAAAAATAATGCTATCATAACAAAATTTGGTACATCAAAGTTTTATTGGACAAGAAATAAAATTGTGTTATTTCGTGAAGATCGGTACATAACTTACCCTGGGCCCCAAATAAACCTTACTCCCGGAAAACAGTTTAGTACGCCTAAATCCGTAAAAAATAATGCTATCATAACAAAATTTGGTACATCAAAGTTTTATAGGACAAGAAATAAAACTGTGTAATTTCGTGAAGATCGGTCCATAATTTACCCTGGGCCCCATATAAACCCTACTCCCGGAAAACAGTTTAGTACGCCTAAAACCGTAAAAAATAACGCTAGCGTAACAAAATTTGGTACGTCACAGTTTTTTAGGACAGGAAATAACACTGTGAAATTTCGTGACGATCGGTCCATAATTTACCTTGGGCTCCATATAAATCCTACTACCGGAAAACAGTTTAGTACGCCTAAAACCGTAAAAAATAAAGCAATCATAACAAATTTTGGCTCGTCACAGTTTTATAGGACTATAAATGATACTGTGAAATTTCGTGAAGATCGGTCCATAATTTACCCTAGGCCCCATAGAAACCCTACTCCCGGAAAACAGTTTAGTCGCCTAAAACCATAATTAATAACAAATCGTCACAGTTTAAGGTAATAATAACATCATACAGATATTACTCCTTAAACATTCGAACTGTCGGTGGAGGGTATCAAAGATTCGGCACAGCCGAATATAGCACTCTAACTTGTTATAATTAACTTTGTTAAAATATATGTATACAAGTATATATAAATGTTTATATATAAATATAACTTAAGTAAATGGTAAAATTCTTCCTTAACACGTCGGTATATACAACTATCAAATCGGTTAGATAATGGGTAATTTATGAGCAAAATACTCAAAAAATGGGCTAAAAAACATCAACATTTTTATAAAAACCTAAATTTTAGGGCTGCCATACGTCCTATGGACATGACTTATATACCAAAATATCGGCAATTTTTATGAGTTATAACCGAATTTCTGTGGTCTAATCACCGCATACGATATCGAGCAAAATTGATCGAAATTATTTATTTTGGTATCTTGAAACTCGATATCGAATGAAATGTGTTGAATTTGAAATACAGTAGAATCGCGAAAAAATTAACTCTCGGAAAAGATAATCTCGCGGATAAGTTAACCGAGTTTTAGCGTACCTGCGTCGCTCTAAAAAGTTAACTTTTAGTTAACTATTCTGAACTTTTTAATAAAAAAACATCTCAAATGATAAGAAAGTCGAGATTTTAAACAAAATTAATTAAGATATTCAAGGAAAACTATTAGTGTTTGATTATAGATTATTTTCTAAATTCTCTAATCTAAGTTTCATTTTTGTTATGATAAAAACTAAGGCATTGGAATAAGTTAAGTGTGTTATTTCCGAAAGATCCATATTTTTTATTGTATAGTTTTATAATTTAAACCCGCTTAGAAAAGTTAATAGTTCGTAAGAGTTAACAACCCTTGAGACATTTTGGTTAACTTTTTCGCGATTCTACTGTAATAGCATTCGACATCGAGTAACTCGACATTACATTTATCGAGTTTTCATTCGATACGCCAGTGTCTATCGTATGCAAAAAAATTCAATAGTTTATTCGATACGACAGTATCGAATGCGTTGATTAGACCCCTGAATTCCAAAAAGTTACCCTTTTTATACCCTTCACCGAAGGTAAAAAAGGTATATATAACTTTAATTTCTACAATATTGATCCTACACCCTATAAAGTATATATATTCTGGGCCCTTATGAAAACCGGTTGTCTCTTATTTTAAAAAATATTTACCAGTTTTATTTAGTTTTTGTCTACTTGCTCTGTGTTCTGCTCGCACAATGGTGGAGGGTATATAAGATTCGGCACAGCCGAATATAGCACTCTTACTTGTTTTTAACTTATTTTGTTGCTGTTAATATAACTACTACATAACCAGATAACTTTCCGCCTCCCGTGAACAACTCAATTATAAATTATAATTATTTTTAAAATCTCGATTTTAAATATATGTATGTATATTTATAATATGATATGGTTTTTTTCATTTTTCTGCTTTTAAGGATGTCGAATTATAAAAAAACTATTGCTGCCAATTAAATTCCTGCCAACAATCGATAAATCGGAATATGCCTTTTACGTTTCCATTATTATACATAGTACTGCCATAGTGGTCTCAATTATTTTGGTTTTCATAATTTGGACAATTTTAGCATTTCATGGAAATATTCTTATGAAAATTGCTTTAAGGTAAGAAAGGCGAATAATTTAAACGTGTTAAAAATATTGAAATTTTTTTATATAGAATAACAAGAATATCGGTGGCATCTTCAAATGTTTTGGTTCAAATTGTTTCAACTTTACCTTTAACTTTTGGAGTTTTATTTATATCGATAGCTGTTGCAACATGTAGTGGTATGGCTTTAGTGTTGGCTGCATTTTTTTATTTTATCTTGGTATGTTTTAAACACATATGGATGTATGTATGTCCATACATGAATGCATATATAATTTCATTTATTTAATAAAATTTTTTTTTGTAATTAAAATTTTCTTAGTTATCAAATGCCTATAAGGACTATTTGGAAAATTGGGCCTGGGAAAAAGCAACAGGGCTATTCAAAAGGTTGCGCAGGAGAACTGGAAACCAACAGATAAACGCAGATGAAAGACTTGTGCCTGAAGCAGATAATGCAACTCCTGCACATCAAGAAGGAACTGAGGATTCTGATGACTACTTTCAAGGCTTAACGAATTTTCCATTTCACATAACAATGCTTTTATTGCTTGTAATAATGTCGGGACTAAATTTTGGCCTAACTATTGCTTGGATAAAGTCTCATTAGTAAGTTTGAAAATATTTTTTGATAAAAAGTTAAATAACTTACTTAAAATTGAATGTTCTAGTTTGAGACATATTGGTGAAAATCTACCAGATCCATTTTTGCTGCCTACAGTTATTGTGCTTTCTTGTTTAGCCATTTTGTTGCAATTAAATGCTCCACATAAGTCGTAAGTAAAATCTATGTATATGCATTAGGGTGGTTCACTGACGTATGAGAAAAAATTAAAGTTCTCGAATCATATTCTAATAGATTTTTTTTTGTCTCACGTTAAAACAAATAAAAATTGCCTAAAAAAAGTAAAAAAGGCACATATTGAGCCGGCGCCGGAGCTCATAAGAATTAAGTATTTTTGAAAAAAGCCATTTTTTAAATTTTAATATTTTATTTACTATCAATAATAATTATTCTTGGCTGAGCTGTGGATCGAACTTGGGTTGAATTTACATGTTTCAAGAATCGCCATATTCTTTCATCAGAATTCTTTCAGTCAAAATAATTTGATGAACTCGAGCCTAACTAAAAATTTTAAAAATTCAAAATTTACAGCTCAACTAAAAATCACAATGGTTTTTTAATTAAACTTAAATAAAATAAAACTTTGGTTTTTTTGGTCACACAATCTTGTTTATTGTCAAATATGGGCATCTCGTCTTGATTCAAGTTTCGTCTATATTAAACCTTCTCCTGATTTTTTATTGCATAGAGTCATGGATGCTTCTGAGACTATTTTCACGAACTTAAAAGTAGTAAGAATTCTGTAATATGCTTTTCTGCCACACAATTGCTATTGTTGTTATATTCAAAATTTAAGGTCAAAGCGCGGGCTTTTACACTAAAAATTAATTAATTATATTTAAGGCTATTAGAAGTCGGTACGAGAACAAACATTTTTTTGACCCACCCTAATAAAAGTTTGAATGTATGTATATATGTATATACATACATATGTATATTCTTGTTTGTTCTTTTCAGTTCTGGTTATCGTGTTGTTGCAATTATATTGTACTTCTGTGCCTGTTTATGCATAATATATTGTCAAGAAAATGTATATCGTTCAAATTATTTAATTGCATTTGTTTATGTAATTGTTGTATTGCAAGAAGTGTTGCGTCGTCTGTTGCACTCTATTGGTATACAATTTTGAAAAGTTTTTAAAAGTATGTATGTATGTATTTATAAACTATCTAGTCCTTTTAATAAAAAAACAAATAACGCTTTTGTTGAAAATTTTATAAATTAAAAGTAAATATTACCTTGTTTTAATACAATATTATTATTGATAAATATCAGGTAATAAGGAGTACCATTGTTTGACACAATTGGGACGAAATAAGGTCTCAATTTAGAAAAAAATAGAAACATTCGTCAAAAATCAAATAAGTTATGCAAGAAACACAATTGGGTCGTATGCCGCATAGTGCCTTGTTCCCATATAACGTTTGGACAAAAATTGAAGGAGTTGACGTAGGCTTCTGAAACTTTGTGCAGTAGTTGCATTTACCTTAGTTAATAACAATTCAAGTTTTGAAAGAAACAAGACCAGGGACACGCCTATCGCCCATTTATAAAATGGTTTTGTGGCAACTTCATCCTGCATACTTTATAATACAACTTTTTATTGCTTTTGTTAATATAAGAATTGTATTACTACTTTTAAATTAATGATATTTTGGGCAAAAAGTGCAATCCTAAATTATAACATGCACAAGTTTTGTAAATAAATTAAGTTCTATTAAATCCATGGAACAACATACTCGATAAATGGTGACCCCGACGTGATGATAAAAAAAAACTGCTTTTAAGGCTTATGGCGATTTCTTTTCTGAGAAATATGTTGCATAAATGTTACATGCTCTACACAAAAGAGATAGAGCATGTAACATTTATGCAACATATTTCTCAGAAAAGAAATCGCCATTAAATGATGGAGTTACTAAAAATATGGTTTATAAAAGCTTGAAGTATTCTTCCCTGTACATAGTCTTTTGAATTGTATTTTAAGAAAAATACTTAACACAATGACCTTCAATTATTCACCGAAGTTTGCTGGTTAAGAAGATCTTCACATTGGTTAAGGACTTATCAGGGTCTCTTAAGGATTTTCAGTTCATTTCAGAGAAGAAATTATTATATACCTATGACTTGAGAAATTTTTTAAATCGAATCATATTTATTCTTGTGATATCTTTATATAAATATATAAAAATTTTCGTAATGGTACGAACATTTTTTTACGCACTATTTTTTTTTAATCAACCAAAGCATCCGCCAACACAGAGCATACAGAGTCGTCACGAGAAAGAAAATATTTTGTTTTTTTCTATCTTTTTCTTCGAAAGCTGCCCTTTTTGCATTTTTTGTTTTGATTACGCAATTCGTGTTAATAGTAGCGGCCTGTTTTTACACATTGCCACTTCACTACCAAAAAAAGCTTTCCGTCTCTTTCTTCGAAAGCTGCCCTCGCAACTGATTTGGGCCTTTTTCACACGTCACTTTTTACAGTTCTGTCTATTCTGTGTTCGCCAAGCATGAGCACTATTTGCGGTCTGAAACACAAAGTATACAGAGATGAAAAAAGTGACGTACTATGAAAAATGCCGAAATCTTTTGCGAGGGCAGCTTTCAAAGAAAGAGACAGAAAACGATTTTTGTTAGTGAAGTGGCAATGTGTAAAAACAGACCGCTACTATCAACACAAATTGCGTAATCAAAACAAAAACTGCAAAAAAGGGCAGCTTTCGAAGAATGAGACAGAAAAAAATGCAATATTTTCTGTCTCGTGACGCCTCTGTGTGCTCTGTGGTCTGAAAGACAACTGAATTAAAAGAGCATAACAAAGTGATTGGTGCAGCCAAAAAGCAACTGCTCTATGAAATGATCACCACTGTTTTAAGCGCAGAACTATTAAACAAGCAAGCATAACTATTTTAATTAAACGAATTTGTAAAAAAAAACATTAATGCTTTAAACCAGTAGCCCGTTTCTGTATTTCTCACATCGTAAAACTTTTCGCATGAAACGTGTGAATTGCAACAAAAATAGTGTGAAATGAAACAAAAAATGGTTTTTCTCACACAAGTGTTTCTGTACCCAGCGGGAAAATGAGGAATTGATTACATAAATAATTAAAAAAATAATGCATTATTTTCGAAAGAATAATAATGCATTCATTGGAATCGAGAAGGTAATATCATCAGACACAAAATTTAAGCACTGATTACCACTAGGGTTCCCAACTTTTTTTGTTGCAATTAAAGTACATTGATTACTAAAGGTTAAGAAAAAAAAGTACACAGTATAAATATAAAGTACAATTAATTTATTTTTATTGATTTATTTAAAAACGTTTTTTACTGCTTTTCGCGAGTTTTATCAAAAAATTACACTGTGCTAGATTGGCGCTTTAACCCAATTCGGGTACGCTGAATCCAATACCGGTTCAAAAACGGTTCAGTTTAATACAAAATATAATACAATACAATTTCCTTAAAACAATAATTAGTATTGTGGTTATTTTGTTGAACTATTTATGGTTTTTAATCCAAATTTTTAATATTTTTAATTAGGCTTAAGTTCATGAAATTTAATTTTTCATTAAATTAATTTTCATGTTGTAAAATTCCTTTCTTCATAAAAATAATTTAATGAAAAATTAAATTTCATGAACTTAAGCCTAATTAAAAATATTAAAAATTTGGATTAATTTCCTTAAAACGTTAAATATTTTTCTAACTTGCGCAGAAACATAATTTTTTTTTGACAACAAAAATAATTTTTTGCAACATTTCGAAATTTTTGTTTGTTAAAAATGGTTAAAAAATTCCAGACATATAAAAAACAAAACAAGCTATAAATGATTAAAATCTGTTAACAACTTTTGATTTTATACACAAAAATCGAAAAATTTTAATTAATTTACAAATTTCATAAAACGCAAAATTTGTATGGGAGCCCCCTTAAGAAGTGGTGATAAGGGGAAATTTTGTCTCCAGAAATTGTTAAGGCCACTGCTTGGCTGTTATGGTACGTTTTCTTCAATATATTTATAGTCTGTATTAAACGTTTTGTATGGGAGAATTTAAAAGAATTTTGCACTCGTGTTTTAAAAAAGGCAGCTATTGTACTCAAACAAAACAAACAAGTGAAATAGTGCTGTCAGATTTTTTTTTCGAAAAATCGTCCTGCCAATATAAAAAACATCAACAAATGACCCTGACTAATATTAGTTGGTTGTTCTTTAGTTTTTCTTTAAAAAAAACTTGTACAATAAGTATTATAATTTTATGACTAATAAAACCCTGACTAATAAATCTAATCATGCGAAATAAAGTATTTTCGCGTACTTTATTATTCTCATAAAGTATAGAGTACAATTACTCGAAATAACGTACAATACTTTATTATAAAGTACGGTTGGCAAGCCTAATTACCACGTATATTCCCACATTTGCAGAACAAGGAATGTATTGTTTCTGTTAGTAACAATTATTCGTGTTTTTGCTTTACATACATATTTTCTTAATAAAAATCCGTTATTTTTTTGCTGCCTTTATGTCGCCTCCTTATAGAGCAATTCCATATGAAAGCGATCACCTTTTGGACGACCCCTCTCCGATTTTAAAATAAATAGTCTCAATCGATTGCCCAGCAAAAAATAATGTACCTACATATTTTTTTTTTTTTTATAGTGACTGGTTTAGTGGTGGTGTACACCACTGTCATGTGACAAAATTGAAGAATTCTTCATAAGGGACCTCATTGAAAGTTGAAACTACTAAAGCGATCGCAACGAGTGATAGCTCGTTGGAAAGGTATTGAATCAGGCTTTAATTGAAAAATAAAATTTTCCTAATTTTTCTTAGAAATTTACCTTTAAATTTTCCCAAGAAAATTAAATTTTCCCAAGAAAATTAAATTTTCCGATTTTCCACAGAAGCTCCTAAATTTTCCGGCTAATTTTTTTTTTTGGATTCCTCATAATTTTTGCTTTAAGAATCAGCAATAAAAAAATGGGCCCCGACTCCTTGTTTGGACAGGAGAAGAGCATTTAAGAGACAACCTTGTTAAAAATACATTTTAAAAATTATTTTACAGTTAAAAATACATTTATGAAGAAAAAATCAATTTTTTTTTTAAGAGCCCCAAGTTGAGTGTGTAGTGAATATGGTCTGCCTGCCTTCACAAGATCGGCCATAAATCCATGGATAATAGCAGCAGTGGCATGTAATGGCACACCAAACCCGACTGAGGCTACAGGTCATAAAATGTTTTGTAAATTTTTTAAATTACCAGGTAATAAATATTTCGCCTAAAATGACACGTGCAGAAACAAGTCATAAAACACGGATTTTCCATAAATATGGCGAAATATTTATTACCTGTGCCCATGTTCTGTAACTCTCGCGTCGAGAAAGTTTTCGATTGAAATTTGTGAAATGAAACAAAATTGCCATAAATTGAAACAAACAGCTGTTTTTCTCACTTAACTGTGTCTGTAACTTTTTTTTGGCGAGTACAAGCTGTCACGCAAGGAAATTACTAGCCAATTTACAGAAAAAGTGTGTCTGTAACATTTTGGTGAGAAAGGTTTCCGCTTTGAACTGTCAAATAAATGCACGAATAAAAATGAGGCGAGAAAAAAATTTTAACACTAAAAAACAATTAAAAATGCAAAATGCAAAGAATAATAATAATAATATTTTATTCTTGCCACATTTTTCATTGTTTTTTTATTTTGCTTTTAACATTTTTATAAAATATACGAATGTCTTCAAAGCTCGTTTGCAAACAACAAACATTAAAGTCGCTCTTTACACAATTTGGTATAGCCGACGGTTGTGTTTTCGCCGCCGTCGTTCAAAAATTATCAATTTAAGTAAATTTTGGTCGCCGTCAACGATATGTGTTACAGGCGTTCTGAACGTCTGCAATGTCACATCGGCTTCGAGTGCAATATTATGACATTTATAACGTAACGACGTAATCTCTTTTGATAGTTTTCGACATGAGTTACAGACACACATTTTTCTCACTTTTCGAGAAACGATGGAATATTTTCTTTCACATCTTTTCGATGCAAGAAGTTCTCACTAAAGTTATGGAACATGGGTACTGGTAATTTAAAAAATTTGCAAAACATTTTATGACCTGTGCTCGGCTTATTGGCAGTAACCAATTAAGTCCCTCTTTAAAAAACATTTTATGACCAGTAGTTCACGCAAATTTTCCTATTAAAGAAAAGCAAATATCGCTTATTTTTTTTTTACCTATTTTTTACCAAAAAATAAATATAAATTCTTCACACACTCTGAGCCAAATTTCAGTTGAATACTAAACGTGAAATTGTTTTTTTTTTTTGTAAAGTAAAGAGTGAAGCTGTAAAGACAATTTAAAGTAAAATGAATAAATTTTGCTGCAATCCGTTTAACAAGAGTGGACATGGTCGAAAAAGATAAAAGTATTAAAATTAACTGGTGTTTCGAAGCGATACATGAATGAATTAAATATACAATACGGTGAAGAAGCACAATTCATTTGCCTCAAGTGTAAAATCGATTTGTCTCAACAAGCAAATGCATTGAAACAAATGCAGCCACAATCCGAGAGTGAAATGACAAGTGAACAAAATGGTTCATCTGATAGTGAGGCAGACATTCCGATGGTCAATATGTCTTTGAGTCCTTTGAATGAGGCTATTACCACTTTAGGTGAAACGCCTATTAGAAAAAGAAAGTTGCGAAGTGAAACATACAGGAAAGAGAAAAAAGACAAGGTTATGAGTGCAATCGCGACAATATTTGATGAAGGCTCTGATAACGAATGCAGTCAAGCAGATGACGTTGATGACGGCAAACAAATGATTGAGCAGTTGAAAAGAAAATTCAATTTAGCGACCACTTTTCCGGAGAAATATCTCATTTTATCTGTGCTGCCTCAATCATGGTCTATACGCAAGATTTCTGAACAGTTTCAAAAATTTTTTTACATCGCGAGAAGAAGCAAAGAATTAGTTCGACAGAAGGGCATATTGGCGACTCCCACCAAGAAATTTGGCTCAAGGACCCTCAGCGAAGCAACGGTGAAATTGATTCAAGATTTTTACTGCAATGATGACAACAGCCGCGCCTGCCCAAGTACACGTGACTATGTTATCACACGTGAAGATGCAGAAAAAGTACACAAGCAGCGCAGATTATTATAATGTAATCTATCCGAAGCATACCATCAGTTCAATGAGAAATACCCAGCAGAAAAAGTGGGATTTTCTAAGTTTGCCATCCTACGACCAAAAGAATGCGTGCTGGCATTAGACAGGCACGGAACGCATTCAGTCTGCGTTTGCATGTTTCATCAAAACATCAAATTAATTTTCTTTCCATGCAAGAAATTGAAAGTATTTACGGTGAAATTGAAACATATAGGGACCTCCTGTGGAAGTCGTTGTGCGCATACCCCACGGAAAATTGTCATCTGTCCAAATGCGACAATTGTCCGAAGATTGACGAGCTAGAGCAATATTTGGCGGAAAAGTTTGAACAGCTGTTAATTCAGGAGGTGCATTTCAAACAGTGGATAATTAGCAGCGGCAGATGTTCCCTTGAGACCGTGGTAAAGCAGATTCCGTAATTCATCGAGGAATTCGGATCAAGTTGAATGAACTGAAGGCGCACCATTTCATATCCGAGATGCAATCGAAATTTCTAAAGGAAAGTAAGGAGAAATTAGCCCAAAATGAATTCATTGTGATAAGCGACTTTGCCTAGAATTACACTTTTCTCGTTCAGGATGAAATTCAGGCTTATCACTGGGCAAACGACCAGTGCACGGTGCATCCTTTTTGCATTTATTTCAAAAACGAAGATAACGAACTACAGACCGTAAGCCTTGTTGTTGTCGCGGAGAGTTTAGCTCATAATTATGTGTCCGTTTATTGATTTCAAATGAAACTGTTTGAATTCTTAAGATCAAAATTCGAGGCTTCTCAGTACAAGAATAAAAAAATTTTTACAATCTTTGCATAATTGAAGAAGAACAAAACTGCAAGGTCGAGTGGCACTTTTTCGCGACGTCCCACGGTAAGGGCCCATGCGATGCGTTAGGGGGAACCCTAAAACGCATGGCGACTAAGGCAAGTTTGCAAAGGCCATATACTGACCAGATCTTAAATGTACAACATTTGTTTTCGTGGATTCAAAGCAAGGAAATTGCCATTAACACAGTTTTATGCACTCAAAAAGAACACGATGCCATGGAGCGACGAATTCAAAACAGATATAATAATGTCAAAACTATAACTGGAACGCAAAAGTTTCATTGCTTCATACCAAATATTTCTGATATGTCAATTAATGTAAAGCGGTACTCTTCGTCTGCCGACGTGCTAAATTTAAAGTTACTTTAATTTTATAATGATGCCAAGACAATTGAAATTTTTAATAAATATTGTAATTAAGTATAAGCAGCAAAATAAGAATGATTTTTTCTTCATAAATGTATTTTTAACTGTAAAATAATTTTTAAAATGTATTTTTAACAAGGTGGTCTCTTAAATGCTCTTCTCCTGTCCAAACAAGGAGTCGGGGCCCATTTTTTTATTGCTGATTCTTAAAGCAAAAATTATGAGGAATCAAAAAAAAAAAATTTAATTTTCTTGGGAAAATTTAAAGGTAAATTTCTAAGAAAAATTAGGAAAATTTTATTTTTCAATTAAAGCCTGATTCAATACCTTTCCAACGAGCTATCACTCGTTGCGATCGCTTTAGTAGTTTTTTTAAACAACTTTCAATGAGGTCCCTTATGAAGAATTCTTCAATTTTGTCACATGACAGTGGTGTACACCACCACTTAACCAGTCACTATAAAAAAAAAAATATGTAGGTACATTATTTTTTGCTGGGCAATCGATTGAGACTATTTATTTTAAAATTGGAGAGGGGTCGTCTAAAAATTTGCCAATTTTGATCGTTTTCATATGGAATTGCTCTATATATATATAAAACAAGAAGAAAGAAAAATTAATTAAAAGGCGTTAAGAAAAGACCGGGCATAAGCCATAGTGAATAATTTTACCCACGTACCGAAATCGCGCAAACCAAAGGACAGAAAGACGGACCAACAGAAAACCAGCCAATACCTGTAGCGGAAATTCTTTCGTCTCGGTTGTCAGGCAGTGAAGGCATCTCTAACTAGCTGAGTGTAAATACATCCTCTCTAGAAAAGAAGATTAAAAATAAAATAAAGAATATTAGAAATGAAATATTAAATATTAGCTTGAATTAAATTGTTGTACCTGCTGTATGTAGTAATTAAAAGTTTTAAATTGCTAAATTTGATATTTCCTAAATTAAATTTGATAATTTTGCTAAGATTTGTTTTTGTAAATTATGTTAACATAATTAAAATTAATTGAAAATTGTTTTCCAATAAATTAAATAATTTTATGTTTAAATGAAATTTTTAGCAGTGTTGTCATTTAATATGATGGGCTAAATTTGAATCAGAAGCGGCGGTAAGTAGGGGAAATAGTGTTTGCAGGTGAGATTTGGGACGTCGAGGAAAATGACGTCATGGCGAGACGAGGTTCTCGAGTGGTAGGGCAATGTATTTGTGTATAGGTATGACCGGCAGGGAGATGCAGGACTACTTTAAGCCCCTAAAAATTTAATAAAACCAACATTAGCTGGTATGATTTTTTTGCTAGTGTGTGTGTCCAGGGTCCAGGTTGCCGGCAAGAACCACCCCATCCGGCGAGCTTCAGCCGAGCTAAACGCGGGCATACCAGCACCGCTGGCAATCTGTCCACTCCGTGTTTTACTTTAGTTTTTGTCTGTTTGTTTTTTTTTTTTCAAACAGATGACCACCACACACCACTACAAAATTGGGCCCGAAGTAGGTCCATAACCTAAATATTTTTTTTTTAATTTTTGGTTTTTTGAGTTATTTTTCCAGTAGCGTATGTCCAGTTAGGTTTACCAAAAAGAGTCCCTAATTTGCTGCGACGCAGTTGAATGAGTAATTCGATTTCCTTTTTTTTTGTTTTAGTTAACAATACTCAATAGAAGTGAATCCTTAATTCTGCTTGACCAGTATTGTTCCCACTTATGTCAGTCCCGGTCACAGGGCAACAAGTCCGGCTCGTGTGGAGACATATAGTGGGGGCAATGAGGTCATGCCGGATTATTGGTTCACCAGGATATCATTTCCTGACGACTTGAGGCTTTCAAAAATGGTTTCTAGCGTTTTTTTTGAAGTGAGATATGCTCAGGTTGTGAGGAAATGGTAGTTCCACCCGTCATTGTCTTTGCAATTACTGGAAAAGTGTTTGTTTAGCAACTTACTTATATTCAGGCAGTCCTAAAGTGCTAGGGTAGCAAGATCCCGCCTGTTAGATGCACCCTTGATATCGTGCGGTGTGAGGGCGAATACTTATTTTTCCGTTATTACTCTGCATCTCCTGAAACCAGAGAAAAAAAAAATAGAATTAGGTCATATTTATACACAAATCAGCAAATTATTTTGCGATATCTTACCTGCAAGCCTTATTTTCCTGAAAAAGCCGCCCGCATATAAATACATATCTAATTTTCTTTGTTTTAGCTTTTCTTTAGAGGAAAGGGGATTTTAGTTTTTATTTATTTTGTCATGCAAGCGCTGCGAAGGATTCTGCGCGGTGCATTTTATACATTTTTTTTTTATCATCGATATATTTGATAATTTTTATTAGTTTTTTAATGTGAAAATTTCCTAAATAATTTGTTTTTTTCTTTGCTTTGGAGGAAAATGAAGTTTAGTTTTTATTTACTTTACCATAACAGTGCTGCGAAAGATCCTGGCTACGTATTATAAACCGTTTTTTTTCTTCGCCGAGATATTTAACAATTTTTATTATTATTTTTTTTATTTGGGAATTAATAATTAATTAATCAGTAATTTGTTTTCCTTGCTTTGCATGCGAGGAAAGTAATTTACAACGTTTTTTTATTTTTTTAAAAATATATTTAACAATTTTTATTATTAATTAGTATTGTGGTTATTTTGTTGAACTATTTATGGTTTTTAATCCAAATTTTTTAATATTTTTAATTAGGCTTAAGTTCATGAAATTTAATTTTTATTAAATTATTTTTGTGAAGAAAGGAATTTTACAACATGAAAATTAATTAAAATTGTTATTGATAATCTTTCATTCTTGACGTGGCTCGGGCTCGAACCCTGGCCGGCAGGTTACCATGACATGTTTCGATCGCAACCACTCGATCTCCTCAGATGGATTTGCCGTCTTACACTCGCAGCCATCGACGACTGCTGACGTCACTAGTCAAACATCAATCCATAAACCAAATTGTATTTTAACATTTGGTAGATCGAAATTTGCTGTCCTGAATGATTATCCATTTTAATTGACTTTACATGTTTTTTCCTTTACTTCTGTTTTTTCGTACTTTCGTCAAGAATTTTTCTTGAAGTCCAAGTAAATTTTTTTTGTTTTTTCACTTTGTCTTTCTCTTTTCTGTTGACCTTTTTCAGCACAACTTGAAGGACAAATGTACACATAGAGCTCGTGCCTTAGCTTTAACAATAATTAGTATTGTGGTTATTTTGTTGAACTATTTATGGTTTTTAATCCAAATTTTTTAATATTTTTAATTAGGCTTAAGTTCATGAAATTTAATTTTTATTAAATTATTTTTGTGAAGAAAGGAATTTTATAATTTAATAAAAATTAAATTTCATGAACTTAAGCCTAATTAAAAATATTAAAAAATTTGGATTAAAAACCATAAATAGTTCAACAAAATAACCACAATACTAATTATTGTTAAAGCTAAGGCACAAGCTCTATGTGTACATTTGTCCTTCAAGTTGTGCTGAAAAAGGTCAACAGAAAAGAGAAAGACAAAGTGAAAAAACAAAAAAAATTTACTTGGACTTCAAGAAAAATTCTTGACGAAAGTACGAAAAAACAGAAGTAAAGGAAAAAACATGTAAAGTCAATTAAAATGGATAATCATTCAGGACAGCAAATTTCGATCTACCAAATGTTAAAATACAATTTGGTTTAAGGATTGATGTTTGACTAGTGACGTCAGCAGTCGTCGATGGCTGCGAGTGTAAGACGGCAAATCCATCTGAGGAGATCGAGTGGTTGCGATCGAAACATGTCATGGTAACCTGCCGGCCAGGGTTCGAGCCCGAGCCACGTCAAGAATGAAAGATTATCAATAACAATTTTAATTAATTTTCATGTTGTAAAATTCCTTTCTTCACAAAAATAATTTAATAAAAATTAAATTTCATGAACTTAAGCCTAATTAAAAATTTTTATTATTTTTTTTTTTTATTAATTTAATTTGAAAATTTTCTAAATAATTTGATTTTTGATGGTTTTAACTCGTCGTGCGAGTCGCCTAACTCACAATAACGCCATGGCGACCACGAGAGATAGTGTCACCGGTAGCACCGATACCCCTACCATCGTGTCGATCACTACCTCGAATAATCCCATAGCCAGTACCACCACCACGACAACAGCTGCCAGGATAGGTCATCCTGTCTTCAGTACAGCCCATATAAACCCTACTTTCTGTGTACCATTTTGAATATCGCATTGCTTGATGTTATTCAGAGAACGGCTTTGTGCGATTGCAAAAAATCGCATTTATTCAACAACTTCAAATACACTCATTTGTGTTCATGCAATCAAACTTTCTCAGCCACACACATCGGTGTTGTTTTAAAATTCATTCAAGTCATGCACAGCGTATTGGCTTTGCCATTCATACCATGTTTAGCTCCGTTCGTCAATTATTGCTTTGTTAAAAAACATATACAAAGAAAAATACACAAAAATCATTGCTCTGAAGACTATTCAGCAGCTGAAACAATTTCCATATTTTTTATTATTTCTTAAAAAGTACAGTAGTTCTGTATGTACAATGTATTGTTGTTGCTTGTTACGCTTTTAAAAAAATACCCTGCAAATAATAGGACTAGTCCAAACACGCGTGTAAAATGTAGCCCACAAGGGACTAATAATAATTTGTTGCTTTTATGCCAAATCGTGGGCGCATAGTGCCAATACAAAATTATTCCAATCATTTCTATTTGAACTTAAGTGTTTTACTCTATTCCATGATAAATTTCCCGGATGAAGATTTATCTCTTCTTCAAGAATTCGTCTCCAGCTACCTCGTGGTCTGCCTCTTCTTCGCGTTCCTTGAGGATTCCAATCAAGGGCCTTTCTACATATGTCATTGGCTGGTTTAAGTAGCACATGTCCTATCCATCTCCATTTCCTTAACCGAATTTCAACAGCAAGTGGTTTTATTTTGGTTCTGCGGTATAGCTCCTCATTTGATACCCAGTTGTGTGGCCACCATATGTGGAGAATATGACTAGGCTTGCCAATCGGACTTTATAATAAAGTATTGTACGTTATTTCGAGTAATTGTACTCTATATTTTATTAGAATAATAAAGTACGCGAAAATACTTTATTTCGCATGATTAGATTTATCTAGAATTCGAAATAGATTCAGGTTATATTAGTCAGGGTTTTATTAGTCATAAAAGTATAACACTTATTGTACAATTTTTTTTTAGAAAAACTAAAGAACAACTAATTAATATTAGTCAGGGCCATTTGTTGATGTTTTTTTTTTATATTATCAGGACGATTTTTCGAAAAAAATAATCTGACAGCACTTTTTCACTTGCTTGTTTTGTTTAAGTACAATAACTGCCTGTTTTAAAAACACGAATGCAAAACTCTTTCAAATTACTGCCCACTTTTAGATTGCGAGAACAAAAGTGACTCGTTTAACCAACATTTAAAACAAAATTTCAAAATGTCCATTCCTTAAGGGGGCTCCCAAACAAAATGTTAAATACAGACTAGAAATATATTGAAGAAAACGTACCATACAGCCAAGCAGTCGCCTTAACAATTTCTCGATATATACTTGCCCCTTATCTCCACTTCTTCAGGGGGGCTCCCATACAAAGTTTGCATTTTATGAAATATTTAAATTAATTAAAATTTTTTTCGACTTTTGTGAATGAAATCAAAAGTTCTTAACAGATTTTAATCATTTATAATATATAACTTGTTTTGTTTGGAGCTTTGTTTTTTATATGTCTGGAAAAAATTTTTAACAAACAAAAATATCGAAATGTTGTTAAAAATCATTTTTGTTGCCAAAAAAAAAAAACGGTTCAGTAAACTGAACCGTTTTTGAACCGGTATTGGATTCAGCGTACCCGAATTAGGTTAAAGCGCCAGTTGCCCGGCTTGTCTCAAAAAAAAGTGTCAAATTCTAGCACAGTGTAATTGTTTGATAAATCCTGCGAAAAGCAATAAAAAACGTTTTAAAATATAACAATAAAAAGAAATTAATTGTACTTTATATTTATACTGTGTACTTTTTTTTTCTTAACCTTTAATAATCAATGTACTTTAATTGACACATAAAAAGTTGGGAACCCTAAATATGATGCAGAGATCTGTTGAAAAAGGCTTGCAACTTGTTGTTAATTTCAACAGACGTGAGCCAAGTTTCGCATCCATAAAGCAGCACAGAGAGGACATTGCTTTTGAAGAGGCGAATTTTTGTTTTGGTGCTGATTTGATTACTTCGCCAGATCTTATATAGGCCAGCAAAAGCAGCTTTCGCCTTCTTAATTCTGTGTGGTATATCAACACGAGCACCTTCGTCTCCACAAGGGACTAGGACGAGTCCAAAAAGTAACCCAAACGTATGAAAAACACGGTATATTTAACATTACAATGTCCTAGGGCAGGACCATATAACCCAGCTTTGGATTACAAAGGAGTAGTATTAAAATACTCCATGGTATACTCAAGAGGATTAGTTTTGAAGCCATTTAAAAACGAACACATTTCGTTAAAAAACGAAGACATGTCGTCTCACTACAAACACTTTTTAACAATGACATGGTCCATGCTGGCATTACATCGGACTAGTCCAATGAGTAGTCCATTTGATCAAAATCAGGTGGTCCAATATTATTTGCAGAGTAAACACAAAAACAAATTGGACAATACAACTAGTTTATTTGAACTTACCCAACAAACACGGAGGTTTGATTTCAAATTGAAAATGATTTGAAGTCAAACGTTTTCTCAAACAACAAACGTTTGATAATGATTTGAAAATCATAGCGTTCTCAACAAAAAGGGGAAATTATTTTCAAATTGAAAAATGCCTTAATTTTCAACTTGCTCTCAAACGTAATTCTCAAAGTTTTTCAAATGTGGATTATAATACAATGTGGAATATAAATAAAAATGTTTTTTTTTTTTTAATTAAAATTTATCATTTATTTATATTTAATTTAAATAAACTGTGAGATAAACATTCGGCACCATAGCTAAAAGATGAAATAATGTTCTTTCCGTCCTCTAATTCTTGGAAAGACAAACTACTTGGCTCGCTTTTATTTTGAGGATTGTAGCACCGCGATCGTTCAACAAACTTTTTTCACTTTTCCGTTTTATTTTCATTTTTTCGTATTTTAAATCGTTGTAATTACTCACAAATAATTTTTATTTTTCACAAGAAATAAGCTGTTCACTTTATATTTAAATTTATTTTTAATAGTAAAACACATGTAACCACAAAGTAAAAAATGTAACTTTAATCGCCATTTTTTATTGATTACATTTATTTTTCGCTTAAGTATTGCCAAGTTTATTTTTGATCTGAATTTAACATTTGACATCAAATTGATAAAACATTTGATATCAAATGTTTTTTTTTTTCAAATCATTATCAATTTGAATTTAAATGTTAAATCAAACCATTGAAAAACTTTGAGAATTATGTTTGATGTCAAATGATAAAGTCATTTCATATCAAAGGTTTGACTTCGTGTTTGCTGGGTATGTCTGCAACAATCATACCAACAAAGCGACTCGTACTCGTACCAATTTACGTTCGTCGTTGTGTCATCGAGTGGACAATGACTAATTAAATGCAAAAGCAAAAGAATAAATGCCGTTTGACTTTAAGAAATTGTGTTGTTCCGTGCGCAACAATAAATGCAAACAAAGCACTTTCAATACCCTGCAAATAATATTGGAACACCTGATCCATTTTGATAAAATGGACTACTCCATGGACTGGTCCGATGTAATGCAAGCATGGACTATGTCATTGTTAAAAAGTGTTTGTAGTGAGACGACATGTCTTCGTTTTTTAACGACGTGCTTTCGTTTTTAAACGACTTCAAAACTTATCCTCTTGTGTTTACCATGGAGTAGTTTTAAAACTACTCCTTAGTAGTCCAAAGGTGGGTTATATGGTCCTCCCCTAGGTCATCGTAATGTTAAATAGACCATGTTTTTTCCATACGTTTGGGTTACTTTTGGACTAGTCCTGCTCCCTTGTGGTCTACTCTTTACACGCGTGTTTGGACTGGTCGCATTATTTGCAGGGTAAGAACTCACACATGCACAAATCGAATGTGTAAGTTAACACAATACAAATTTGAATTACGAAATAAAACAATTCTTGTTAATTTTATTGAAATTCATTTATTGCTTGTGACCCAATTAATATTGATTATTTTAATAACATTGTATTTCTTCTTATGCTGACATTACGTCTGAATGTTTATATTAATTTTGCTATTTGTTGTCTTTCCCAATACAATGCGCCCTAAATGATTTTGTAAACTAAAAATATGATTTTAATAAGAATTTTAATGCTGACGCTATGTTAATATTTTTTTCAACATTTGTTCTGTGTATTGATTAATTCTTTGTTTCTGTTGATTGATAATTCTTTGTTTCTGTTTATTGAGTAAGATATTAATTTGATTATAAATAAAAATGTTTTGGATTACGAACGACAGTCGTAGTCAAGAACTCGAAACTAAACATCAATTTGTTTAACTTGTACAAAACGATGTCAAAATTACCAACGTTGAACTTTGTTTTGCAGGCATAGAGTTAATGTAAATTATAGCGTATGCGTAAATCAACAAAAATAGTGGATTTTGCAGTTCTCTGATGTTATTCCAGTAATTTTTTAAATATCAGGCATGTTCTGAAATCACGGTGATGTTAAATCAAGAACGATTTTCATATCACTTGAGAAATATTTTAGTGTTCCGGAAATCACGAGATTTTTAATTTTTAGTGGTGATTTTCATTGTTCTAAGCCAGGGATATCCATTTCTTTGCACAATTGTGTACACCACTACTTACACATATTTTTATGCTCTTCAATTCCCAACAAAATGAAAATGATTTGAAATCAAACGTTTTCTCAAACGACAAACGTTTGAAAATGATTTGAAAATTATAGCGTTCTCAACAAAAAGGGGAAATTATTTTCAAATTGAAAAATGCCTTTATTTTCAACTTGCTTTCAAACGTAATTCTCAAATCTTTTTCAAATGTGGATTATAATACAATGTAGAATATAAATAAAAATATTTAATTTTTTTTTCATTTAAATTTATTATTTATTTAAAAAAACTGTGAGATAAACATTCGGCACCATAGCTAAAATATGAAATAATGTTCTTTCCGTCCTCTAATTCTTGAAAAGACAAACTACTTGGCTCCCTTTTATTTTGAGGATTGTAGCACCGCGATCGTTCAACAAACTTTCTTCACTTTCCCGTTTTATTTTCCTTTTTTTTTGTATTCTTAATCATTGGAATTACTCACAAATAATTTTTAATTTTCACAAGGAATAAACTGTTCACTTTAAATTAAAATTTATTTTTAATAGTAAAACACATGTTACCACATAGTAAAAAATGTAACTTTGATCGCCATTTTTAATGATCACATTTATTTTTCGCTTTAGTATTGCCAAGTTTATTTTTGATTTGAATTTAACATTTGACATCAAATTGATAAAACATTTGATATCAAATGTTTATTTTGAAATCATTATCAATTTGAAGATAAATGTTAAATCAAACAATTGAAAAACGTTTGAGAATTGTGTTTGATGTCAAATGATAAAGTCATTTCATATCAAAGGTTTGACTTCGTGTTTGTTGGGTTCAGTCGTCGTCATCTAGCGGATGCCATGTTACTTTGTTTCAGATAACACTCAAAAAATATTGTGCGGTCAAAAATGCTTTTGGTAACATCCAATGCCTTTCGTGCAATTTTTATTTAGAGTTAAATGTAGAATAATATAACATTTCATAAGTTTACATGCAAAGCAAAGAACTTTGTAAAATGGTAATTATTTGAGATTAAAAAGCAATTTTTAATATTTTAGATAAAAATGCGTTAACAGATATATTATTAAGGAAAAAATATTGTTTTCTAAGTTGTGTGTGTTATGTTTTATTAATTTGTAATTTTCAGAAAAAAAGACGTATCATCAACGAAAGTATATTAGTATTAAGTGAAACAAACATTTAAAATATTAAATAATTAAATATCTGTGTTAAATTACCGGAAAAATATAATATATGTGTATGTATATGATAATCACACGATTAATATGTAGCATCAAATTAAAACTGGTGATTTTTCCAATTTTCCAAAAACTTCACTTGTTTATAGCATAGCTGTTCATTGTAAATAATTTTCATCTAAATATTGGCTCAAAATGAATTATTTACAATTTGTAACTGTTTTTCAAAAATAAAAATATGTTAAATTTATTTAATGCTTCTTGAAATTAAATAAAAATCAGTTTCAAATATTTTACGATAATTTCTTTAAAATATTATTTCTTCTCTTGGAAGTTAAATTCACTATTATTTGAATTTGTATTATTCAAATTAATATTTTAAATATATATTCAAATCAATAGAAAAGCACACAAATTTCTTTAAAAAAAATTCAATTTAGAAGAAACAAATAAAATAAATTTGTATTAAACTTATTGAATAAAAAAATCTCAGACTTCGTATGAAAAAATTTTATAATTTAAAAAAAAAATGCCTAAATATTTTAATTCAAGAAAAATTTTTTGAATTACTCGAACGTCAACGTTTGCATAGAAAATAACATTTGAAACAATAACAATAACAAATTTTAGATTTTTGTTTTTGTTTTAAATTTTCTATGCGAACGTTGTCGTTCGAAATCGTTAAACAGACAGATAATGTGTTCTTTGATATTAGAATTATTCACCCCTATCGTGAATACTTTTTCCCTCGTAATTTTTCTCCTTTTTACATATTTGCGATCGTGAACAACTCCCATGAAAAAAATGTAATTCAAAGGAGAATAATAACGTGAAAAAATTTTCATGGGAAAAATTCCCCTTATCGTGAAAAATTGTTTCCCTCGTAATTTGTTCACCTTAGATTTTCTCACTTTATTTTTGCTAGGGAACAGAACATGTATGTAAGTAGCTCCTCCTATAAATCGAATATTAAGGGTTAATAAAGTTAATAAGGCACAAACCGATATATTGCTCAACAAAATGCAAAACAACAGGTCGATTGCCTGCGGTTTTGTGAAGCTTTCGATTGACTTGGTGGCAGAATTTTGGAAAATATTTTACTTCATTAAATTTTCAATGTGCAAAAAACTAACGTTGTAATCAAACTATCCTTCCAATACTAATGGCCATTTTCTCATTAGGCGATTATCTTTTATCCCAACGAAAAACTGCACATTAAAGAAATTTGGTTTGCTCAATGTCTCATTTGCTTCGATTTAATCGCAAAGCTAACCGGCACTCATCTGCCAATTATTTATTTTCCTTTTATTTGCCGTACAGATAAATTCAATCAGCTGACTCCCACCTTTTACATGTATTTTGAGTGGCGTTGCCAGCTGAAAACTTTGTTTTTTGTCGGTATATTGAGAAACCCAAAATCGTTAACGGACAGTTTATCGGTCCAATAAATTTATGTTGACATTAAGTAGCAGACAGTTTGTCGATACATTGAGAAAATGGCCATAAATATTTTGCGTTATTATTTTAACTTTTCTTTAAAATATATACTTGTATATTTTTGAACAAAAATTTCATTGATTTTTAATTTTTTTTAATCTTTCTTCTTTTTTACATTCACTGGAACTGATAGCGTGAAAAATTTTTCACATGAGATTCACGATTGCTTTTTCCCCTTCGAGGGGAATGAAAATTTCATGGGAACAAAAATTCCAC
This sequence comes from Pollenia angustigena, assembly GCA_930367215.1. NCBI lineage: Eukaryota > Metazoa > Arthropoda > Insecta > Diptera > Polleniidae > Pollenia > Pollenia angustigena. Next base: position 36,246,419 of record OV884059.1, read on the forward strand.
TTGTTATTCACGATAGGGGTGATTATGTTTGTTTTTTTATTCCAAAATTTAAAAAAAATTAAAAGAAATTTTTGTATTTAAAATTTTTTTGTTTGAATATTTTTATTTTCTACCAATTTTTTTGAATAAAAATTCTAAAGCTACAAATCAATTTTTTTATTTGAATTAAATTGATTTGAATATATTCAGATTGGAATATTTGAATATAAAAAGAATTAAAGAAAATTTTTGTGAATCCAACTTATTTAATATTAAAAAGTTCGAATAATTTTTTTTATAGCACATTTTAATTAAAAATATCTTAACATATCAAAATTTTATTCCATTTTATAAAAATTAATACCACAAATATTTTAACAAAAAATCTTAAACAAAAATGTTTTTTTTTTTATTTTATAAAATAGCAATTAAAATTAAAAAAAAGTATTTTAATTTTGTATTTAATTCATATCTTACAGCTATGGTTTATAGAAATCTCGAAATCGACAATAGATATGAATATGCCGAAATATTTAAAACACTTTTCAATAATTTTCAACACAGGTTTCAAGATTTTGTAATATTACAACCGCTATAAGATCTTTTCGAAAACCCTTTTTGTTGCGATGTAAGCAACTACGAATTTGATATTCAATCAGAGCTAATGAGTTCTGGTAAGATTTGGATGGCGAGTTCTATCCTGAACTAAAAAAAATTCATTTAAGTGCCGAATAAAGAGACATATGCGAACAAAATTTTTCGGATTTAAAATTTATTTGTTCCAAGCAACGTATCTCATTTGAAAAGCATTCTACTATTACGAAACTGCCATAAAAGTATAAATTTAGAAGATTTTATTTTATAAGTTGTTTAACACTAGGGAACAAAATTAAACATTTTTTGTGTTGATAGAAAATTTGTAGCAGTTCTTTACCAATTCAATGTCGCTGATTTTAAAACTTCACTTTTTTCTATCAGCTGTGATTTGCGTGCAATATTTATTTTTTTGAATTTTTAAAACATAAAAATCTTTAATTTTTTACAATTGTTTGATAAGATATTTGAAACTGATTTAGAGTCAAAAAGCTTCCGAATAAAAAAAAGTGCAGTTTTAAAATCAGCGACATTGAATTGGTAAAGAATTGCTACAAATATTTTATCAACACAAAAAATTTTTATTTTGTACCTTTGCGTTATACAACTTATAAAATATATTACTAGCATTTTATTTCGGCTGTAAATGAATGCATTCTCTCAATTTTTTACTCTCTCCCAGCAAATAATAGAACCAGTCCAAACACGCGTGTAAAGAGTAGTCCACAAGGGACCAGGACTAGTCCAAAACTAACCCAAACGTATGGAAAAAACCTGGTCTATTTAACATTGCGATGTCCTAGGAGAGGACCATATAACCCACCTTTGGACCACTAAGGAGTAGTTTTAAAACTACTCCATGGTATACTCAAGAGGATTAGTTTTGAAGTCGTTTAAAAACGAAAGCATGTCGTTAAAACACGAAGACATGTCGTCTCACTACAAACACTTTTTAACAATGACATGGTCCATGCTTGCATTACATCGGACTAGTCCATGGAGTAGTCCATTTTATCAAAATGGATCAGTTGGTCCAATATTATTTGCAGGGCTGGTACACACTAACACACAACCAAAAATTTTTTGAAAATGCCTGTTCTAAACCACGAGAAAACAACTTCTTTTTAAAATGTTGCCATTCATTAAGTACGTATGGCTGCCATTTTCGTATATTAAAATTCAACCAATTAAACTGCATAATTATCGTTTACTTTTAGTTTTTTTTTTTTTTTTAACAAATTAATTTAATTTTTATTTTTAATGTTTAATTTAATTGAAGAAATTAGTCATATGCCACACGATCTTTGCTCTGGCAACCATTGACAAAAAGTAAATCACGAACAATGTAAACAAAACTAAAACAGCTTTTGCAAAAATAGAGCGACTTCCTAAATTTGCAAATTTTAAGGTTCTTCTGTGTAAAATAATTAATTTTAATGCAAAAATAAATCAAGGACAGACCATTTAATGTGTATGTGATAATTTTATTATAGATTTAAAAAAAAAATGCTTAACCCTTCTGCATCCCTTGGATATGTGCCCTTCCTATGATTCTTTGGGTCAATATGACCCAACAATAAAATGTTAACAGCATTTCATATTTAAGTATAATAAAAACAAAAGCGATTCTATTGATTATTTGACCGAAAAAATTATTGATCGATGATTCTGAATGAAGATGAACTCAATTCAATAGAAAACAAATTTTAAAGTGGAAATAAACTTGCAATTTCGCTTGTTGGGTCATATTGACCTAAAGGATATTAAATGTGTGTAAATCGTGTTTTTTGGAGGGGGAAGGAAAAACTAAAATTTTATTATTTTCATTTAAATTTATAATTTTTGTCCCTGTAATGGATAAATTGAAGTTTCACGTCCATATCTTATATTTAACGGGACAAATTTTGCGTTTGAAAACCAAAATTGGGTCAAATTGACCCAAGGAGTGCAGAAGGGTTAAAAAACTTCAACTGATTTGAAATCGTCATGCTGTAAGCTAACCGGTTTTAAATCACGAGATTTCACAAATTTTGTGGGCAGAACACATTTTTAGTGATTTCAAATCACTTTACGAAAAAGTGCTTTTCATAACATACTTGTAGGTATGTATATTTTATATGCAGGCAAGCTTTAGTTAGCGAAGCCGGTCTTTGTTATACCATAGAGGAGAAATTATTTGCGCACGGCCGATGGCCGGCTATGCAGAAAAGCTTTAATTACAAAAAAATAAAAAAAAAATCCCATGATTTTGTATAACTAATTTTTGCCCTGCTGCGCTATTCCCTTCCATAATCGCTTATTCGACAACTACCATTATTACTCTAAACTGTATAACATGGCAACCCGTTAAACGACGGCATTATTATTTTTGCTGTAGTATTAAACGGTAATTTCTTTTAACATGGATCTAATAACTGTGTTCGAACTTAACGATTGGCAACGAGACAACGATAATGAATTTATGCTTATTTACTAGCTAATGGACTTCGGAATTCTCCCAAAACTAGGAACTATGTTTTGCCTTAAAAACCACCCTACACCAATGGTTTTAACAAGAACTGAGGGGAGAATCAAAAGGCGGTGTTATTTTGCAAACAAAAAAGGGGGCGGCTCCAATGCATGTAACTATGGCGTCTCTCTTACCTCCAAAACTTTTTTTTGAAAATTTGCACCTAAGTTTTGAGACAATTTGCAAATTTGTATTGTTTTGGCTTGACCACATACCACTTACCGTCATCGGAAAAACATTAAAAAATAAATTCAAAGCATACCATGATTGACTGGGAGAGTGTTTGTCGGGAGGTAACGTGCGATGACCTCGTCATTAATGGTAAGCCGATGGTGAAAACAAGATAGTAGAAATTGATGAGAGTAAATTTGACAAAAGGAAGTACCATAGAGGCAAGCAGGTGGAAGGCCAGTGGGTTTTTGGAGGCTGTGAGTACGACTGTTCAACCATATTGTCATCTTTAAAGATCCCGAAGTAGGCGCCCACACAAACTCAATTGAGGGTTGATGCTAAGTGTTCCATTCCTGCAGGTGGTCGGTGGAAACATTAATATTTTAAAAAAATTCAAAGCCAAAAACTAGACCCTTTTAAGGAGTTTTGCAGAATTGCAGGGAATTTATACAACCCTCTAAGTAAAGTAACGGAAGTTTCAGATGTTGAAGAAGAAAATCATTTTAGCGACGATAAATACGACAACGAGTATAATTAATATAAAACATTTGTGATTTTAGACAAACTTGTGATTTGACCCAATTGGTCTTAAAATATAATGAAACGAATTTAAAAATTTTAGCGCATATAACATTAAAAAACAAAATATTTAGAATCGAAAGCAAAATACCTTTCATTTACAAAATATTTACAATCGAAAGTAAAATACCTTTCATTTGAGTACCCAGTTCGGTTTGTGCTTTGTTGTGATACAGACGTGTATTTTTAGCCCCGCATACGATTTGAACTATTAATTAATCACATTTGATTTTGTAATACATAAATATAAGCAGCGAATGGACGCTTAAAAAAAAATAATATATTTTGTTATTTAAATTACTTAACATAATAGTGAACAATTTAAAACGATAAAATTAAATAAAATAAAACAGTAAAAATATATATGTATGTACGTATGAATGTTCATACATGTGTATACATATTCTGAACAAAAACATTTAAATTTAAATTTCTTGTTTTTTTTTGTTGTTGTAAAATACAATAAATAATAAAAATATTAAAGCAAAGCAAAACGGTGAAAAACAAAAACAACTCTTTGCATGAGTACGAACAGTGAAACAACACTAAGACAAAATGAAAGAAACGTTTACGTTTTAGTTCAGGCAAACGAAAATAATGTAGAAATAAATAAAACAAAACAAAACAATATAAACTATTTAACGGCTAAGCCAATTATTCGAACACGTTCCCTATCACCCTCGGTGTTTACGAAAACAGTGGATAGTGACTCATTAAAAAAACTACAACTAGATTTGGTGACAAGTGTTGCCAGCCCAGCAAGTATTGCCGTGACATCAAAAACAAATTTAGTGGGAAATGATACCATGAACTCAAACACAAATGCAATGGAAAACCCCCCTGTAAAAAGTTGTCAAAAGCCTACAGTACAAGTTGGTATGGACAGGTACATAACAGTGCTTAAACGGGGACGCAGCCCTACCTCTGCAGCAGTTGCTTCGGCCTCAAAAGTACCATCTTTTGATAAAATAAATACTCAAAATCGTTTTGCAATTCTGGAGGATGAATCCTCTGAAGCACCAAACGTCAAACCATCCAAGCCTCCCCCGATATATCTAAGGGAGCAAAATTCAAATGAGCTCATAAAGAGTTTGATATCGGTGATACAATGTACCCACAGACGGTTTGTGTTCTGCCATCGGCAGTTTTGACAAATGAGCGAATCCGTTTAAAATTCATATCAGAGTCCAACAATTCTAGTGCGGCCTTCGATCCTAAACAGCTAACTGAAGCGCCTGTATCCAGTAACCTTACCAAACATTTTAACTGAAGCATAAGGACGAATATCCTCAGGATTGTCGAAAATTGAACTAAGTAATTTACGCCTACTCTGCTTTACATTTTTCCAAACATTTTTAATTCTATCTGAAGAGCGTATATGCCTTATACTACCTTTTTAAGTTGAAATTGAGACAATCCAAATTAATATTGATATTAAGAATTCCAATTTAATAATGAGAAAATACAAATTGATATAAGAAATCCAAATTGATGTTAAGAAAATACAAATTGATATTAAGAAATCCAAATTGATATTGAGAAAATACAAATTGATATTAAGTATTCCAATTTGATAATGAGAAAAAACAAATGCATATTAAAAAATCCAAATTGATATTGAGAAAATACAAATTGATATTAAGAATTCCAATTTGATAATGAGAAAATACAAATTGATATTAAGAAATCCAAATTGATATTGAGAAAATACAAATTGAAATTGAGACAAAACAAATTAATATTGAGATTTTCATTATTATATTTTAAATATGTATTGTATACATAAAAAAATACATTGTCCTTTATTTATGTATAAGAAACATTACAAATCACAATACATATTGCGTTGCATCAATACCCACCATTACGCTGCAGGAGCTAAGAGAAAACGTTCAAAGAGTGTTTCAGAAATGTGGCACAACAACAACAATTTCAAATGAACGGCATGAAAAACAAACAAAAACGAGCGAAATCTGTTGAGGATTTAAACAATTTCATTCAAATTGGAAAACAAATAATTTGGATTGATGAAACTAATTTCAATTTGTTCTGCAGAAGAACTCGTGGATGGTCCAGAAAAGGCTTAAGAGCTACAATACACGTACCATCTTTCCGAGGTCCAAATGTCCACCTAATCGGGGGAATAGCATTCTCTGGAGTAATTCTTATGACGAGAAAACGAGGATCATTCAGAATGCAAGACGCAAGAGAGTGGATAAACAGCTTGATGAATCGATGGGAGCAATTAGGAAACCTCTTACAAGATTTAGTTGTGTTTGATAATGCACCATGTCATAGCCAAATGGAAATAATTTTTGAAAATTCACCAGCGACTCTTCTTCAATTGGCTCCTTATAGCCCAATGTTGAATACAATTGAGTTAATATGGTCCAAAATGAATTTGGATGGTGTTATCGACGAAGCTAAGGCTACTATAACCACAGTTGACTGTGCAGAGGAGTACAACATTTTACCAAAGGGCAATAAAACTGGAGAATATGCCTGTTGGTGAATAATTTTTAATACACATGTTTTTATAAAACTTGATTTTCAAATATTTTCAGTTACTTGTTTTTAAACTCATAATTTTTTTGTTCCTAATATCAATAAAACTATGAATTTATATCTCAATATTAATTTGGGTTTTCTTAATATTAAATTGGGTTTTCTCAATTCCAATTTGTATTTTCTCAATATCAATTTGGATTTCTTAATATCAATTTGTATTTTCTCAACATCAATTTGGAATTCTTAATATCAATTTGTATTTTCTCAACATCAATTTGTATTTCTTATTATCAAATTGTATTTTCTCAATATCAATTTGGATTTCTTAATATCAATTTGAATTTTCTCAATATCAAATTGGAATTCTTAATATCAATTTGTATTTTCTCAACATCAATTTGTATTTCTTATTATCAAATTGTATTTGCTCCATATCAATTTGGATTTCTTAATATCAATTTGAATTTTCTCAATATCAAATTGGAATTCTTAATATCAATTTGTATTTTCTCAACATCAATTTGGATTTCTTAATATCAATTTGTATTTTCTGAACATCAATTCCTTTTTCTGAATATTAATTTGTATTTTCTCAATTTCAACTTAAAAAGGTGTAGGAATAGTTTCGTTAAAAATTTCCTCTCTTCTAATGTTATATTCTGCTAAACGTATGTGGAAGGGTTTTAAATATGTCGGGATTTGAGAAGACGAATTCGATAGTTTGTCAGATTGAGAAATATTAGGTAAATGCGATAAAGGTTGACAATCAATAAATTTTTCTGTTTTAGCTTCCTCATTTTCTTCTTTTAATAATAGTGCTGTGTTATGGTCGAAATTGGTTTGGGTTGAAAAATCACGAAAGTTCCTACGATTTTCCAGAACAGAACAATTCGTAGTATGGTTACCACAAATAGTGGGTGAATCTAATCTGTGCTCGTACTGGTGATCTTCATTTGTTTGTGTGCACTTTTCAGTACACCAGGTTTGGAGTTTTTTGAACGGGTACAACTAGCGCAGTTTGGTTTGTAAACCTCCGGTGTACCACAGCCGTAACAAAATACTTTACGCTCCTCTAAACAGTCTTGGTACCTATGCCCACCTTTTTGACAATTCCAACAAGTTAATGTAATTGCTGAAACTTCGCAGTCATCGTTCAGTTCCACTTCATCCTCTACGATCTCGTGGATCTGCTTACGCGTTATCATGGGTCTATTCAAAGATTGCTTCCTGCCTATGTCCATCAAAAAAAATTCCCTCCTACGGCAAATATCACGCAAATGAGACACCGAATATACTGGTATATTGAGAATTTCGTGCTGAATTTCAGGCAACAAATTTCTTCTCCTTATTTCCACCAATTTATTTTCCCGCAGTGGCACCGATAACCGATCAAATATATCGACAACTGCTTCGTAAAAAGAGTCAGAATTTAACCATAGTTTTATGACGAAAACTATTTGACCACAAAAAAAAAATACAAGCAGCAAGATATTTAGTACATACTGACTTATACAAAGAGCATAATGTTACTATTTCAAATGATTGGCTCGATAATGTAGGTCAAAATGAAGAAGTTCCCTTTATATCTAATCTTGAAGATCAAAGCATTGTTGAATAGTTAGTAAAAGAGGATTTTGAAAATACAATTCTAGAAGAATTTAATCCACAAGAAACCCTTCTAGAAATTATTTTAGTCGAAAATATTCCATTGGAAAGAATTTTTATTGCACCCGGAGAATGACAACGGCCACTAGATATGCTTTTTGACAAAGATTCTGAAGAGCTTTCATATCTATCAATATACTGTGGTGTTAAAAGAACTTGCACAGCGACAGTACACAGAAATTCAATTCAAACAAAAAATTTGTAGAATCAAACAATTTTTTGTCTGAAATCGGTCCTATAAACAAATTCGCATATTCAAACAATTTATTTGCATTTTGTTTATTGAAAAAAACACTAATTTTTTCAAACAAATAATTTAACTGAATCAAACAAAAAGTTTACTGAAATTCATATACTAAATTTCAAAATAAAAAAAAAAAAAGTTTTGGCACAAGCAATGAAGCGCACACAAGTAAGCACTGTATGAGAAGATGACGGCAGAGCAGAGCACATTTTTTTGTTGGAATAATTTTTGAACGAAGTCTTATTTATACACACAACACAATGTTTTTCTTTATCACTCTCGGTTGCTGTATCCTTTCCTTTGAAATGTAACCAAAAACGGCAGCAGACCGACTCGATATGTTTTTCGCCATCATTCTATTTATGTATTTGATGTATTTAACCAAACAGTTTTAACAAATTGAATACGGGATTATGTTTCTTGTAATGTTGTTTCTGCTATTGTTTTTCTTATAGTTGCCCTTTTTTAAAGCGTCCAAAAATAGACTGTGTGTGTTTTTTGTTGTTGTTCTTATATTTGTTGGTTAAATAAAAATCAAACAAAAATATTGTTTGAATCAGTAAAAAAATTTATAGAAATTAAAAAAATTTTCAAACAAACGTTTGTTTGAAAATAATTCGGCAATAATTTTTTCTGTGTAGGTAAAATTATAAAATCAGAAGCAAGACGATACAGAAGATGTGCTCGAGTGGATAAGGTTATATATTTATATAAAAAATTGGAGTTATTACGAATAAAGAACAGTATATCGACATGTATACAGCTGCAAATGTATTGGATGAAAATTAACTTCAAAACCTCGTGCAACATGATGAAGGATTTCACATTTTAAAAGATCATTGGACATTGCCAGACTGGGAAGGAGAAAAAAAAGTTTTAGCTATGCTTCGTCAATACGGATTACCAACATTTTTTATAACTTTATCGGCGGCAGAATATCATTGGCCCGAATTATTAGTAATTCGAGCAAAAATTTTTCAAAACAGAATTGTTTCTGAAGAGGAAGTGATGAACTACACTACCCAAGGAAAATATAATTTAGTAAGAACAGACCCTGTTACATGCTCACGATATTTAGATCAAAGGACTCGTCATCTATTTAAACATTTCAAAACTGATAAAGGCATCTTTGGTCAAGATAAGGTAATAAAATTCCAACAAAGAGGATCACCACACGTGCATGGTATTTATTGGATGGAAACTGCCCCAAAATTTAACGCAAATGAACCTACAAATTTCCCTACCATAGTAAATTTTGTTGACCAATTTGTAACAATGGATTCAACAATAATAGAAGTAGCTAATTACGTTTCCTATCAAATACACAACCATAGTAGATCGTGTCAGAGGGAAATCCTCCTTTACCAAACACAGAAATTTTGATGCCACTACCAGATGATATCGAATTAAATTTAATGGAAAAACATCTTAACAATTACAACAAAATTGTTTACTTATTAAATGCCAATTTATCAAATGAGGATCTTATTCGCTTTGGATCGTTCCAGAATTTTTTACAAGACGAAAAAATTGACATGACCCATGAGGATTACATTTTGGCGTTAAGGTCTTCTTTAAAAAAAGAGATCATTTAGAGATAGATATATAAATTCATTTAATCCAAAAATTCTTGCGATGCAACGATCAAATATGGACATACAATTCATCTTGGATGCTAACGCTTGTGTATCATATATAGTTAATTAAAAATAAGTCAAATAGAGGAGTATCAAGATTATTGCAAGAGGCAATTAGTGAAATACGTTCGGGAAACTTTACTATTAAGCAAAGATTGTAACACAAAGGAAATGAATTTATTTCTGCTTCAGAAAAGTCAGGACAAGAAGCTTCATATAATATTTTTGGAATGAAGCTCTCGTAATGCAGCAATGCTGAAATATTTATTAATACAATGCTTCCGGAAAAGCGCGTTCGAATATTAAAATTAAGATTGGAACTACTAAATTTACCTGAAGATTCTACAAATATATTTCAAAGTAATCTTTTGGATCATTACATTCAACGGCCAGATGTAATAAATAACGTCTGCTTAGCGAAATTTGCAGCTTATTATACCTGTTGTAAAACTTAACGTAGAAATACTCGATTTACCGAAGCAGATGACGATTATCAAGAAAATGAAGACATCAATATTAATGAAATTGGAATACCATTGCGATTAAAGGATAATTCAAGATATATGTATTTATTAACGAAGAAATGCTGCCATTATAAGATTTCCGAAATTTAGTGTTAACGTTACAAAAGATGAATATTTTCGAAATCTCGCTATGCTTTATTTACCATGGCGTAATGAACAGAGTGAATTGTTACAGAACAACAACGAGCAAACATGCATTACTCACAGGGATGTTATTGAAGGAAATAGAACATTATTCGAAAAATTTAAAGCAGGAGAACTAGAAAATGTTATTCAACTTATTCAGGAAGAGTTAAACATTCAGCAACAGGAGGACGATATAGCCACAACGCAAATTCTTGATGATGAGTTCAGGGCAGTAGCAGTACCAGTAATAGATGAAAACATAAATATATTAATATTAATGATAGCAATGAAAGAAATAATAATGATGATAATTTGGATGATATTCGAGTAATAAGACTGCCTTTTTTAATAAATAAATATGATTTAATGGAATCAGTCGGAACACTAAATGTTAAACAACGAAAATATCTACATCATTTGTTGCGAAAGTTTTAGATAAAAATCAATTCTGCGAATTTATTAGTTGTGGTGCGGGTGTTGGGAAGAGCAGATAAATTAAGACAATTTATCAGTCAATAACTCAACGCTTTAACATTCATTGTTTTCTCTACCAATTAATCAATATTCTGGAGAAATTCGCCCGTTTAGTAATGATACTATTAATTCACTGGTCGCAAAATTTATCGACCTAAAAATTATTATTATTGATGAAATTTCTATGGTAGGAGTTAGAATGATGGGTTATTTAGATACTAGGTTAAAGCAAATCTTTAAAAACACAGCTGCGTTTGGCGGAATATCAATACTTGTGTTTGGAGACTTGAAACAATTACCCCCAGTTGGAGACAGATGGGTATTTACCATCAATTCATCAACTCCATATTCTTATTGTAGGAGAAAGCCTTTGGAATTTTTAAGCTTTTACAAGTTAATTGAAATAATGAGGCAACGAGACGACCGAATTTTCGCACAAGCATTCGGGCTGTTCTGTAAACCGAATCGTTTTTAAAAACGAGAAATTTCTAAAACCGAATAAATCACTTTTTGGTGTTCTGCAAATTACTCGTATTGATATGATTCGAATTTTTATTTAAACGCCAAAGTCAGCTGTTGATTAGAAAAATTCACAATTTGTAAATAAAAAGAAAGGTATAAAAATGCCCGGAGCGTTTGTGTTAATTTACAATTCCATAAAAAAAACGTAAAATACGTCAATAAAACTAAACATACAAAGAATACAATTTACCCTGCCTTTACACATGCAAGTTATTACTTGCAAGTAGTATATACGTATTATCAACGAAAAAGTCGAAGAAAAAGCCGAAAGTCTTGCAAGTAGCTTGAGTGTTTACACAGTCAGTTGTAAGTTCATTTTTCAAATGTTCTCGAAGCGAAAACATTCTATTGAAAAAACTTTGTTTTTCGGATTAACAACATTACCATGTTAAAAATATTAACAAGTTATAACAAAATAAATTTAATAATTCCTTCTTTATTTAATTTTCGGTCCATCTTGATGAAAAAATTATGTTTATTTTATTAAATTTTCGGATTCCAGTATTGCCGTAGTGGCGATTTCATAATATTACTGAGAAAATATTTTCATAAAATTTCTTTTTCCCCGGGAGTTATTCCCATTTTTACAATTGAATTAACATAGAAAAAATGGGGAAAAGGGAGAAAACTCCCGGGGAATTTTTATTCAAAATTGGGCTGTGCATATATAAAAAGGAATATTTTATAAAATTAATTATTTTGAATATTGTAGCATATATCGATCATTTTCTGCAACAACGTATTAAGCCAATAATCGCAAATTTTATGAAGTGCTTTGTTTTCATATGGCAATATCTGGATTGTGTACGGAACTCGGATTTTTAGGTTATATGGTTATTTTATTATATTCACAACAAGAAAATACATATATACATTTTTTTAATATATTTTGTTGCTTTTAATATACATAAGTAAATAACCTGATAACCAGCCTTCCATGAACATCCCAATTGTAAACTAAACTCGTGAGCAATCAATAACATTTTAATTTCGTATATAGTCGTATTCTGTAAATCTAATGTTGTTGAGTTATGACATTGTTGCAGCAAATGAGCGATATATACTGAGTACTAATGGTTTTTATTTAAAAAATGGGTTTAAAATTAAATTTGTTACATGTACAACTAAAACGTAACTAAATTAAAAATTAATTTGCATAGTTTTCCACACAACCCGAGAGGTACTATGCCATGTGCGTTGCCCTTTTTTTTAATGGTTGGCATCCCCGTTAGGCATACGTTCCATTTATTTTAAATACATCACAGTATATATCACAGTATGTTTTTATAAAAGTATCTATATTGATAATAAATTTTGTTCAATAACTTTACAAACATTTGACATTTTTGCGCAATGTTTGTGTATACAATTTGAACAATAACCACAGTCCTTACATACAAAATTGTTAACATTTTCTTTTTTTATACATCCACAATGGCAACAGAATCTTGTTTTATCGCCTTGATGTTTTACAACAAACTTTTTACATCTTTTCGAAACTTATTGGGTTTTATTAAGTTTGTCAAAGGCTCATGTTTTAGCAATTTAGATGCGTACCAGAGATCAGCAATGAATCGCTTTTTCGCTACTCATACTGACTCAAGCAATTGTAAGTATAAGTGCGTAGAAATCATTTAAACTAAACTACTCTGATTCACTCATACTCACAAGAGAAATATTTATGAGTGCGACGTCGACATTATACGCATACTCATAAATGACCTCAGCTTGATTTATAATTTCAAGAAAATACTTATAATACTCACAATGATTCAAATCATTTAGCTCATCCATTTACCGTTTTAACACAACAGAGACAACACACAACTTAATAATCAGCGCTGCCAGATAAATTTGCCGAAAAATCGTCTACTTCATACATGTTACTTTAGTAAACTGTAATTGCCAAATCGTCACTTTGCTAATTTGGGGACAAATCTGGCAGCCTCGCATTTTGCTTCGCCTATACACATTGACTTGAGTAGATTCTAAATCAAACACTACAAATGTTGGTAAGTATGAGTACGATGAATAAAATGAAACTTTTGAGTGAATATGAGTTTGAATCACATTGGAATAAGTATGAGTGCGTATAAGTACAAGAATTTATGAGTCATGATTTAGCTCTACTCACTTTTTCACTACTCATTGCTGATCTCTGATGCGTACATCAACACAAATATACCACAACTTGTACCATCTTTTTGCAAATCTCTTTTTAATATTGGACAATAATGCTATAAATATTTTTCGTTTATTGTAGTTATAAACCTATCAAAAAGCCGCTTTCCTTCGCCCTCACCTGGTAATGAATTTACATACATGAATTCATGCGAAGAAAATTTTAGAGCACATAATGTGTAATGAGCAGAACACAATATTGGTATAAATAACCATTCAGGCTGATTTTTCATGAGCAGTTTTAACTTATCAAACTGTATATCATCAGTTTGACAAGGTAAACAGAAGCAATCAATTGATCTACTTTCTTTTATTACAGCTAAAAAAGAAGCATCCAAAACAAAATTAGTTAATTGTTCTCCATTGTTTAAGGAATTCCAGTCTAAAGTTTCTACATAATCATAGAATCCAAAACTAATTGGATCTGTTACATTATTCACTTCAGTGAAAAGTAAGTCAAATTTGAAAAGAAATAAATTTTCTTTATTGACTTTTATTTCATGTCTTTTTGTTTTACTTTTTCGAATTTGATTTACCGCTTTTGTTGCTTTTGACTCAAACATCATTTTTGGTCGAATGGCTTGCTTTCTATCTAAATCTGTTTTACCCCATTCTTCTTCTGGGTCAGAATCTATGGTAACTTTATTATAACTATGATCTTTTTCTATTACTTCAACACTGTAACTCTTAGATTTATCGATCTTATTTTCGATATACTTATATATAAGAATGTTCATTGTTTTAGTCTTGGGCTTAATCGTTCATTTAGGTGACTTTTCATTAGAGTTCATTTAAAAAAAGTGAACTAGTTCGTTCTTTTAGTTCAGTAGTTCACTTTTAGTCAGTCAGTCTTTTGAGCCAGCTGTATATTTCGTCAGTCAGTTCATTTAAGTCAGTTCATGTATGTAGTTTAAAGGTTCATTTACTTCAGTTGCTTGTTTTGATTTCTTATTCTGTTGTTGTTTATTTTTGTGTGTGTCAAGCTTTGAAAAAATTAATAAAAATTTTAATACTTAAAAAAACTTATTTAAATTTTTAATAAATATTTAAATATAATAAATATAATGTAATAAATATAAATTTTTAATAAAGTTCAAAAACACAATTGTGAATTTTTTAAAAAATTTCCTTTTCTTTGTTTTTCAACAAATAAATTTGACATTCCTCATTTTACAAAAACAAAATGCATAGTATTTTTCATGTTCTTTACCGAATTGATAGAAAAGAGACAACAATATTATTAGTTTCTATATGTTATAATATACTTGTTTCTTTTACTCATTGCCAGACTACTAAAATATGTTCATAATATAATCAGGGCTGCCATATTAAGAGATGTCTCGCCACATGTGGCAATTTTCAAACATTTTGACTACACTGCGATTTATAAAATATATGGCGATTTTTTTATTATTAAAAAGATTTCCGTATGACGTGCTAAATTTCCAATTATTATTTTTGATAAATAAACTGAAATTAGATAAGTTATTAATTTATTTTAAGACTCTAATACTATGTTTCCACTATCAGCTTGTTGTCAACTTGTTTTGAGCAAAACGTGTCAGAGTGCTTCCATTATGTAAAACTGGTTTTGGTTTTCGAAATCAATTTGGCATTAATGTTGTTTACAAACATGAAAGCAAAAAATATTTTTGTAAAATAATATTTTCTTATTTGTTTTTTAATACACATTATACATATAATTTAATAAGTCTTGTTATTTTGGTAAATCTGTAATTTTTTTCGAAATTGTTAATCACCAATAATGGAAAACTCTGAGTTTTTTCATGGTTTTCGACATTTTTTGGAGCAAAACTAGTATTTATTTGAGTTTTTCGAACATGAAAACTGTATGGGAAAACAAGTAGCAGAACACTTGTTTTGCTGCAAATGTAGTTTTGTGGCCCAAAACATGTAAAGCGGCCCATACACTTGCAATATTATTGTATATGATATTCGCCATATCATTTCCATTTTGTCCTATATTTTTCATTCATTCAATAAAAAGGCGAACATAACCTATAGGAATAATATAATATATGTTGCCAACACACTTCTCTTTCTTTTCGTTGTGCAATAAAAATCAAGTCTTTTGATTGTTGCCAATATATTGTTCCACCTTCGAATATCACATACACATTGGCGATATAATTGTACTATACGTAAAATTTAACAATTTTATTCTAAGTGTATGAGCCGCTTAAGTGAAATACTATTACATAATGGAAACACTCTGACACGTTTTGCTCAAAATAAGCACCCCTACCTCAAACAACTACTCCCATGAAAATATTCCTATATTTTTTTTATTTCGTATTGGGAATGATTCCTATAACAAATTTTATGCGAACGAATTCCCAAACTAAAAACATGTAGGGAACATGTAAGTTTTAATTTGTATTTTAAGGTAGGGCTCAATTAAATTACTTTTTTCTTTTATTGAAGGAGTATTAATAAGAAAAATTAAGATAAACATTATTCATTATTTATTTTATCATATAATTATTAGTGTTTTATTTTGTATATTTTTCTTTCAGAATACAAGCTCTGACAATTTATTCACAATAGAGACATTTGTTTATAAAGCACTGACAAATAATGCACAATATAAATTTTTACTCCCAAAATATTTGCGATGACAAAAAATTGTCAGGTGAAAACGCTATGTTAATGCCGACAAAATCACCTCAACAATAAATTTCAGCATGTCCTACGGAAATCTTAAGAGGCCCATAGACACATACTGCTGACACCTACTGCCGATGAATCCTTCGTATACGTGTGTGATTGATATTTTACTACACACCTATCAATCATCATTTTAAAATAAATGTCATTTCGTGAAATTCAAGAGAACCCCTACTTTCTTCACACGTTTTTTTCTCAGAAACTATTTTAAATTTGTTTTAATTTAAATTGAAAGAAAAATATATCATAAAATTAATAATTTTTTTTATTGTTCATTGAACAACTGTCAGCAGTATGAGTTCATTTTGAAATCAAACCTATTTTGGTTTTTCATACTGCATTGTCTGTGTGACGCATACATAAATAAAAATTTCAAATTTACAAACACATGCTGATTGCATGAGCATGAGAAGTATGTGTCCATGTGACCCTTTATTAATAATACAAAATATTTTATAAATTGCCGAAAAAATCGCAGCTAGACATCTCTAAGTATGGCAGCCTTGATTTTATTATGAAAATGTTTAAAGTTATATGGCAATGAGTAAAAGAAACAATATAATGTTAAACATAGAGACACTAATACTATTGTTGTTTCTTTTCAATCAGTGCGGTAAAGAATAAGAAATCAAGTGGACAAGCAACTGAAGTAAATGAACCTGTGAACTAAATGAATTGAACTAAATGAATTGAACTAAATGAACCCTCTCAAAAGACTGCTGACGCAAAAGACAAAGTGACGAAAAGTGAACTGTTGAACTAAAAGGAACTGTCAGACTGAATGACAGTTCAACGTTCATCTGACTGACTAGTTCAATTGAACTAGTCGTTCATGAACTACCCAACTCTACATTGTTTATTCTTTCATATTTATCAAGTTCATCATATTGATTTAAACTAGTTAAAGTATCTTCAAAATCTTTGTCCATCGACCCAAACATTCTGTAGTTATAACGCAATTCTTTCAACGAACTTAGATAATCAGTTCTCATTTTATTAACAAGCACATCGGCTCTTACAGATTTTTCTGGAAGAATTATGTGTTTTTGCAAAAAATATGTAAATTCTACAGGAGCATTACTTATATGTTCTCCTGATGAATCGACATGAATACCCATAATATTTGTCCAGCGAACAATAACTGGGCAATATTTATTTAAAATAAAATTACAAATTTCATCATTACGATATTTATTTAAATTTTTTCCTTTATTAATATGTTTAATATCTTTTTCAACTTCTTGATAAATTAAAAGAAACATTTTACGAAATGGACTATTAGATGCAATTGATTCTAATGGATCTATTTTGTCATCATCAGGTAGATCATATTTATTTTCATTCTTTTGATCATCAACTTCTATTAAACATTCACGTAATATCTCAAAGCTGATTTCTAAGTTATGACACTCATATGGTGTAAGCAAAACAGTAAAAATATGTTTAAACCATCGTTGGCATTCGTCAACAGTACTTAAACTAAAAGCAGCTATTAAAGCATTTTTTAATAGAGGCCTGAAAATATGTTTCCTTCCCAACCTTGCGTCTAAATCTTTGCAAATAATGTGAATGTAATGACATTTACACCACTGCAATACAACAAAGTTTGGTTCTAAATTCGGATTTATTTTAAATTTATTTAAGAATTCGACACAAGCATTAAGGTATTCTATTAAGTTTTGATTGTTAAAACTTTTTAACACGGCACCATATAATGCGGCACTAACGTCAGTGCATACCCTTTTGCAGTAAGGCCATTTGAACTGATATTTTACTTTGTGCTCTTTTGTGCTATAATTTACAAAAGGTCGCATATAAAGCCTACTCTGGGAAATTAATTAAATGAGCCTAAAACTGTAGCAGATATGATATTGCGGTAAAATTTGTTTCAACTTAGCTCAATATGGCCTGAAAAATGTCATGCAATTTTGTGATATACGGTCCATAATTTACCTTTGATCCCATACTAAGTAGCCCTATGAAATTTACTGTAAGCTCGAAAACTAATTTCACTGCTGTATTGAAATTTATTCTAATTTAAGTTTTTTATCCCCAGAAATCACACTACAGAATTTTGATATGATTGGTTCATAATTTATATGCTGATGCCGTTATTGTTTTTAAATAAAATTATATTTTTTAATTAATAATATCTAGATATCATACAGGACGCACTCCTGAAATATTACAACTGTCGGTGGAGGGTGTCAATGATTTATCACTTTAAATTGTTTTATATACATATAGGTATTACTTTCATTTAAAACTGTATTAAAATCTATTTTTGTAATAAGAACAAAATTTTACATAAGGGCACATTTATTCAGGTTGGTGAATTCTCTTAGCAGCATTATTTATGCTGCTAAGTGAATACTGCGTAACAGAATATTTTGCGTACCTGCACGAATTTTCGTGCAAAGTTGAATGTGCAGCTAAACGAAAAATACTGTATGTAAAAAATACCCAACCAGCTAGCATTTGTTAGATTATTTTTTGTAAAATCACCTAAATGAATCTTTTCAGATCAGTTTCCATGATTGAAAACGGACTTATCACTTAAGTGATAGAAAATGGATTTATATATGATTCATTTATATGTTTTAATAATGATTTTTAAATATTTTGAATTTTTGTTTTTGCAAATCAAAAAAATAAAAAAGAAGCCCAAAAATTATTGACAATTTATGAGCATAAATGTTAGTGCAAATTGTTTCTTTTCTTCTTTTTTTGGTTCAAAATAAAGCTGGTTTGAAAAAACAAAGGCAATAATGGTGCTGATTTTATCGGATAAAAATTAAAAAACATGGCAATGAAAAATTTATATGAAATATAATCAAAAACTACATAATTTTCGATTGAAAAATGAGACGAAAACGATTCAATGATGATTATAAAAACTAACATTAAAAGGATCAAAAATTGTATCACATATGATACTTTCAGGTGATTCATCTGTAGGGTACCATTTTCTCACAACGAGAGTATCATTTATGATTGAAAAATTAGCTCATATACGGGTATTTTGCTCGTAAAGCTGATTCCTAAATGATTAGATTATGATATAAAATGCTAGCTTGGCACGAACATTAACTATGCTTTTGTTTGATTATGTTTAAAAAAAAATCGAACAAAATTTGTTTAAAGTTAATTTTAATTATTTTAAACAAAAAAGACGATCTTATTATTTTTTTCAGGAATTTGAATTTTAACCCAAATTTATCTGGCAGCACTGAATTAAACCAAAACAAGAAAAGGCTAAAAAAATTTAAAATAACAAAATATAACAATTGTGTTTTGTTTGTTTTCATCATATAAATTATACATTCATCATTTAAATTCCTTCTATTTTTTTTTAATGACAAATATATTTTAGTCGGAATCTACAAATGCTTGTGGTGAATAAGTTCGGATTTTATTTAACTGAAAATTAAAACATTTAAAAAAGAAAATTAATTAATATAATCAAATAAGATAAGTGTTATAATGAAGAATAGAAATTTCCGAAAGTTAATTTCCTTAGAAATAAGCCATACAATATGAGTCTAATGAGCAAAAATTTTAAAAATGATTGCACACAAGTAAAAAATATGAAATGCACTTGGAGCATGTGCAAAGTGTTACTAGCAAAGTGAAAACTTATAGGATATTTCTGATTGATTTTGAAGCTTCGACGGTTTTATAGAAAACCATCCTGTCAATATTGATGGTAAAACTAATTGTGAAGAGATAGTATCATGTGCTGCAAGGAATAAAATGACTCATACAGCTTTGGATGATTTGCTCCATACATCGAAAAGGGTAGGAGTTAAAGATTTGCCATTATATGCAAAAACTCTTTTAAGAGTAACAAAAAGAGATTATAAATATTTCGACCATGCCATCAGCTCGGATATTTTTAAGTGATATCTTTTGTGATAAAAAAAAAACAAACAAAACAAATTAAAGCCGAACCAAGCTATATTATTTGTAATAGGTGCGGAGAATAATATTATGTTAAATAGTCACGGAAAATAGTATTATTAAATTATAGGCACAGAAAATTAATAAATATCAACAAAAAGGGGGGCTCTAGCAATTTCGTGAATGATCCTCACAAATACTCCCAACAAAGAGAGTAGGCCAAGCTCAACCAATAGAAATGCGTACATAGATATTAACTGTCCAATCGTCAGCAATGAAAACACTCGTGACCCATAGTATAATAGGAACTATCTAAGTGCAAAAATAACTGGCAGTGCATCTGATCTCTCATATACAAAGTTAAGCCCCCCGAGTGTGCCCAACCTGAACAAGCCGCGAATACAGTTCAGAGCATGAAATCGTTTGATAAGAAAAATACCAACGATGAACATTCTACACCCCGTTTGGCATTAATAAACACTGGAGCTGTGCCAAAAAAAACCAAAAGTTCAAACAGGTATGGATAGATACATCACTATAACCAAGATAAAGCCTAGTCCTAGGTCCACGCAACAGAATCGCATGCCTAAACAATACAAAAGTTCTAACGTAGGCACCTTGCCAACAAAGCCAAAATAGATTTGCTGTACTCTCCATTCCTGACGACGAAGAAGCAGAATCAGCTAATGTAGCAGTAACCATACTTTGCGGTTGTACTTTCAAAGCAACCATTATTCCTATATACGCACCTAATGTATTTATTAATTATTGTGCAACCTGTGGAAATAAAACAACTTAACTTACATAAATAAATACCTACTGGTGTTCTAATTTCGAAGAATTAGCATCTCAACTCCCAAATAAAAGAAAGTTTTATAACTCTTGCTTCTTACTTTTATCTAAACCTACCCTGTGATTATAATTGCCTGAGGGTAATTATAATCAACATATTCTCTCTAGCTTGCCCAATTAATTAAATCCAACCCCCACCCCCACTAAGCTAGAAGAAGATTTATAAAAGATAGAATTAACCCCAAAATTAAAATCTTTTCAAGTTGTTTGACTTGACAGCTGTGGCACAGGCTGCAATTTATATTAAAAATGACTCCTATGAAGAAACAGCTGAAAATAGTAGCTTCACTTAAAGTTTTGCAAGAAATTAAAACTTTAATGGAAAAGAAACAAAAACGAAGATTGTTAGAAGATATTGGATAAAACCATTGTTACTAACTAGGTAGGTAAATTCAATTAATTTTTTTTAATTTTATAAATGTACTAGCTTAACCCGGTGCGCTTTAACCACTTCTTCAGTTGAGAGATATTTAATATATGCATCCTATGGGAGGTGTTTCCCCCCTGCGCCTACACGCTTTATTTTTATTTTCAAAAGTGTAGTATACCATAAGAGTGACTTCTACAAAGTTTGAACATTCTCACTATAACAGTTCTAAAGATATGCGATATTAAACATTGGCGTCCTATGGGGGAAACCACTTCCTCGCTGCTACTTTATTTAAATTTTGCGGCTCAGAAGATTTTACTACCAAAAGTTCAACAAAATGCGTGAAGCGGCTCTTAAGATATGCAATATTTAATATTGGCATCGAATGGGGGTGAAGCGGCTCTTAAGATATGCAATATTTAATATTGGCATCCAATGGGGGTACCATTCCCCTGCCCCTATCGAAAAAATAAGTAGCCTATTTTATTTTTAGGGCTCACGTGATGCTACTGTAAAAATTGCAGGAAAATCGGTTCAGTAGTTTAGGAGTCTAAGCCAACATATGTATGTACATACAAACATTTTTCATTTTTATATATATAGATGTATGTTAGTAAAAATATGTATCCCGAAAAGGGTGCACTCTCGTAAATGTGATACTTCGTTTATACGTAGCCTATTCGCGAATAAAAATTATTTGCGATTAACTAACTTACTGTTTATACAGTACTTTTCGCTTATAGTCACATCCTTTAGTTGCAACCATAACGTGGACTATATCGCTAATGTGACTATAAGGCTAATTCACATATATGCCACTATGACGCATATAACCGAATTCGAATATAATCAAGTTATGTGCATAAAGGAAATTAAAAATGCGTATAAATTACACCGACATCAGTCTTATGGCTTTACAACAGAGTTGCATACTCTATGAAAAATAGTTAAAATAATAACAAGATATTTCATAACTGGTACCAACGGCAAAAACTAGTTTTTTACGAGTAGAGAGTTGATGACAAAAATTAAATGATTTAATTCATTCTTTCTTTGGATGGATTTTTGATTCGAAAACTAAAAAGAACTTAGTAAATTTTGCTAATGTGACAATAACGCCATTAATTTGCTTTACTCTTCCCTTTGACTACTGTTTATAAATGGCATATATGGCAAATGGGCTTATATCGGTAAATAGACTATAACGTTAATACTTTATATTAAATTTACTTATAGCGGCAAAATAAACAGATAAAATGGACTATATCGCTAATGTGACTATAAGCGTTGTGACTATAAACGAAAAGTACTGTATGTGTATTTCTTACTTGAGGGTTACACGATCAAGTTTTGGCTATCAAGTTTTAATACACTCACACTTTTTTACCAATACACTTATACTTTTAAAAATTGATACGAACTTGCCTCTAAAATTCTTTTGCCAGTGAGTGTATCAATTTTCGTTCAAGAAAACATCTTATTACAAATCTTTTGAAGTTGTTTTTGTTTTTTTTCACAAATATTTTGCCGGCAAAAGCTGAAGTTCTTTTTTTTTACAAATTGTTGCGGGAATTTTAAAATTTTAACTAAAAACCTAAAAAAATAGTGAAATATGTTTATTAATGAAATTTATTTATAAAATTAATAAGCAAAATTATGTTCTGCGATTCATAGAGCTGTACAGAAGCCATGAAATTTTATGAATCTTTCATCATATAGGCGAAATGATTTAAAAATAAAAGCCTACGAGTCTTTAGCTTCTGAAACAAAAATGCCAGTGGAAGAAGTAAAGAAAAAAATAAAGTCCCTTCGAACAGCCTACAGTGCAGAAAAATCAAAAGTGGAAAATAGCAAAACATTTTGAGTTGTTTTCTCGGCGACGACATCTTGAAAAAGTAAATTGCTTTCAACTTGCGTGCAGCCTACGTCACAGCTGTCAACTTTTGCATATTTTGACAATCAGTATATGTAAAAGACTATCAAGAAAATCTTGATCGTGTGGCTGCACTGTTAATGAAAATTCTTATTTTTAAGTGATGCCAGATGGAAAATTTATTGATTTAGTAGCACTGTATGTATATAAACTTTTTATTTTTTAAATGAAGAAGATCAAAAATTATTGTGTATTTTTAAATTTATTTGCACATTATTGATTTAATTTTGCTTTTGTTGTCATATGAATGTGTCAAATCGAAATAAAAACGTAAAACGGTTAAAAGTGTGGCAATGCTTAAAATCTTATTTGCAAATAGTGCCGTTACCCAGCGTTTCCACATGCAAGTAATTACTTGCAAGTAGTGTATACGTATTATCAACGAAAAATCGAGGAAACAGCCGATTGGCTGAATGAACAAAAATGGTGTGAATGTTAGTGAAAAAGTGTGAGTATATTGAGTTTTTCGAACTTGTACTTGCATGTGGAAACGCTATTTGCAAATACAAATTAAATTCACTGTTTAAGCGGCAATATTCTCTACTTGCAATATATTTATTTGCGAATAAGTGGTGCGTATAAACGTAGTAAGAGACAAGAAGATTTTCATAGATTTGCATCAAATGCGAGGTGAAAAGTGTTGGAAGGATTACATACAGAGAATTTGTGCAGTGATGCCAACTTTTTGAGAGCAAAAAGCACTTTAAAATTTAAAAAACGCACTATTTCGACCAAAAAAAAAAACGTAAAAAAGCAATAAACCATTTTTACAATTTAATTAACCCTGCGGCCACACGGTCAAATTGTTCTTGATAGTCTTTTACATATACTGCTTGTCAAAATTTACATAAATTGAAAGCTGTGACGTAGGCTGCATTAAATTTTTGAGCAATTTACTTTCAAGAGTCATCAAGAAAACAATTTATAAAGATAAACGAAAAACCTTGAAATCAGCTGTTTTCTTGAACGTAAATTGAAACACTCACTAGCAAGTTTTAAAAGTATGAGTGTATGTATTGGTAAAAAAGTGTGAGTGCATTAAAACTTGATAGGCAAAACTTGATCGTGTAACCCTCAAGTAAACACAAAACAAGTTGCATTCGACCAAGGTATATTTACACAAGGTAGACTCATTTTGGAGTGTAGACATTCTGCTCTATAAAAGGAACCGATTTGTCAAAATTGTTTTTATATAAAACAAAAACAATTTAACGCACACATGTACAAATTTTGGCTCATATACACGAAATTTGACGTTTGGGTTCCAACTAGGGGTAATCAGCTGACAAACATATGGGCCAACGAGTTTACCTTGTGTAAATATACCTTGCATTCGACTCTGCCGAATATAATTACCTCCAAAATTTAAACAAAATTTTTTTGTACGGTTTCCGACTGCATGTTTTCTAATAATTCCTAATTGTTTTCCAAGCCATATTCTATTTTTGAAACAGTGTCTACATTTTTAAAAAAATGTTTACCGAAAAAAATCGTGCAACGTTTCGTAAGATTTCCAAATTGCTAGGAAGCCTAGCTCAAACCTCGTAAATAAAGTTTTTTATCACTTTTTTATCATTTGGAATTTTAAAATCTTTACAGGCCTTCTCAAAATTGTACTCCAAATAGCAAATCATCTAAATCACCCTCTATATAACAGAAGTTTTGAAAAATGGTAGAAAAAAAATAAAAATTGTAAAAAGCACTAAAGGCACTAACGAAAAATTGAAAAAGCACCAAGCTAGTGATTTTTCTTAGAATTTGTGATCCTCAAGAAATGTACTTATGTATGAAAAAGCAGCTAGAAGTGTTGCATAAAAAAAACTTAATTTTAAAATTAAGTCGAAATACGCTGTTTTTTAATACATCTGGAAGTGTGATAAAAACGTTTGAAAAATATTCAAAAATAGTATTTTTGTACTCATTTGTGGCACATGCACAACTTGAAGATGAAAAAGGAGTCCTGCTACCGGTGGCTGAAGCTCTGCTAAGTAGCCACTTCTCAGAAGATATTGAGAGATTTTTAATTTTTTTATTTACATTTTGCGTGCAAAATAAAATTTCATGGCCATTATGTAAGCGTGTATGTTTAGATTGGAGTTGGGCTGCTATAAATGCAGTAAACAGAGTTTTTAATAAGCATCTCAATATACACACTATTAAACAATATGTTATTGCATATGTATAAATAAAGAAAAAAATGCAGTATTGTTGTAATGCAAATATGTTGCGTACACTTCTTACGTATTGCAATGAAAGATATTGATAATTGTGTTTCAAATCAAAAAGCTGTAGAATTTTTTAAAGGCCAAATAATATACGCAATTAATATTTCTAACATAACCGCATTTTTAAATTGGCTTCAACGTATGCTGACAATTGCTGGAAATAAATTTAATACAGTGGAAGTAAAAAACGCTGTAAATTTCAAATGCAAAATAGAAAAAGAAGATTATGATCTTCAATGAAATAACAGTAATAAAAATGATAAGTTCAAAACAAATTTACCTAAATTGAATGAAATTTTTTGCAAACGTATTAAAAAAAACGCAGAAAACGGTGAAGATAACATTAACTATAGCGAAGAATTTTGCAAACTTCTTTGGTGCAAGTATTCAGCTTATGCACCGTTGTGAACAAATATGATGGGTATATTTGTGGAAACAAAAATAAAGACAAGAATATCAAACACCCCAGTTGAAAGTTACTTTAATATTGTAAAAAATATTACACAAGATGGCAAAAGATATTTGAGAGTCTGAATATGCAAGAAAATCTTTTATATATATTGCGGCCAAAATTAATGAAATTGAAAGAGAATTTTAAGAAAAAAATATAATTGTTAACAATTTAAAACAAAAAGATATAACGCTGTCAGATGATGAAGTTGATTTAAAAAAATCCTACACTTGAAGTAGATGTTTGGAGAACCACTCCAAGATCAGTAAAATCAAAAATAAGCCACAAAATTTATTATGAAAAAATCTTAAATGCATTTTCGAGGCTGCCAAGAGCACTTAAGACCAAAAGAAATGTGTTTCTTACGTTTTATAATACCATAGAAAAATTAAATTTCGTTACCTTTAATCCCCCAGAAATTGATGTAGGGGAATTCTCTTGCCTAAACCCAAGTAGGGAATTGTACAACATGTTGGAAATTTATATATATATTGATTACAAAATCTGGAAGAAGTGCTTATACCACTACAAGTTCAGAAGGAGAAAATTTCTTCTTTAGTAAAAGTTTTTGTCCTGAGATTGCAATCAGCAAATATGACATTATTTTCATACCAATTCTCCACCGCCAACATTTTACGTTGGTGTATATTAATACAGTTATTAAAACATTTTCATACATAAACCATATAGGAGAAGAAAATAACAACTTTTTGGAAATTTTTCAGGCAAAAACCAATACTAATGGATATACTTTATCTAAACTAAGTCATGATATTCAAAAGGATTCATATAATTGTGGCGTTCTCATATGCCTATTTGTGAAATCAATTTTGGAAAATAAAGAAAATCCAAATGAACACAGAAACAAGAAGAAGACAACGTTTTACGATCATGAGATGGATTATTAGAAACATGTTTTCATTGCGGAGCAAAATTTTCCAGCGTTAAGTGCACATGTTCCCTATGCCATAGAAAACCTTGCAACGGCTGCTTAAGTTATTATTATAAAGATGTTGATATAAGTTTATTTAATTGTATATTTTGCAAAGCAGATTAAATTATAAAGCAGTTGTACCTAAATTTAAGACTAGTAAAACAACGACAAAATACTTGAAATTGATTTAAAAATTATTAAAAATATCAAAAGCACTATTATAAAACACATACATATGTACATATAAGTACACACACAACATATAACAGCTTAGCTTATAAAAAACAAATTATATGGTTTATGCCAGCCATTTAAAAATTGGCAACGCGCCACGTGTAGTACCTCAGAGGTGGTGTGGAAACCTACACAAATATATACGTTTATTTATTTTATGTAAAGGTAAAAAAAAATATGTAAACTATATGTAATATAATGTAATTTAAGTGATGTTTCTTATTTTTAAAAATTTTTATTAATAAAATTATAAGTTTTTATGTGTACAAAATCATTGTTTTAGTTTACTTGTTTCGTTAAAAAAAATGAAAACCAAATAAATTTTTATTAATAAATTATAAACTTTACCAAAAGTTCTCCCCCATTCCTATATGGTGTTATATTAGTACCTATCACCATTCTCCAAATTGTCCAATGTCCATAAAGTCCACTTTTAACATTTTTCAAAATAGCATTTTTATACCCTCCACCACAATTAGTTGTGAAGAGGGTATATTCAGTTTGTCATTCCGTGTGAAACTTTTTTACTATTCATCTCAGACCCTATAAAGTATATATATTCTCGGTCCTTGAGTAATTTTAAGTCGATTAAGCCATGTCCGTCTGTCTGTCCGTCTGTCCGTCTGTTGAAAACACGCTCACTTTCGAAAAACTCAAAAGAAATCAACAAACTTGGTGTCAAATTGTTTGTAGTTATCCTAAGCAGTTTGGGATTGAAATTCAGCAAAATCGGTTCAATAGGATCTGAGCTATGAATAAAAATGTGGAACCACCATCTAAAAAAAATTGATAATTTTGTTACAAAAACTAACATAAATGGTGGAAAAATACACAGAATGATATAAGATTTCGCAACAATTCGTTCTAGTCAACTGGAAATCACGCTGTGAAATTTCGTGAAGATCCGTCAATAATTTACCCTAGGCCCCATATAAGCCCTACTCCCGGAAAACAGTATATTAAGCCTAAAACCATAACTAACAATGCTATCATTACAAGTTTTGGCAAGTCACAGTAACATAGGACTAGAAATTAAACTGTTAAGTTTCGTGAAGATCGGTCCATAATTTACCATAGGCCCCATATAAAACCTACTTCCGGAAAACAACTTAGTACGCCTAAAAACGTAAAAAATAATGCTATCATAACAAAATTTGGTACATCAAAGTTTTATAGAACTAAAAATAAATCTTTGAAATTTCGTGAAGATCGGTTCATAATTTACCATAGGCCCCATATAAACTTTACTCCCGGAAAACAACTTAGTACGCCTAAAAACGTAAAAAATAATGCTATCATAACAAAATTTGGTACATCAAAGTTTTATTGGACAAGAAATAAAATTGTGTTATTTCGTGAAGATCGGTCCATAACTTACCCTGGGCCCCATATTAACCCTTCTACCGGAAAACAGTTTGGTTGCCTTAAACCATAATTAATAACAAATCGTCACAGTTTAAGATTATAATAACATCATACAGATATTACTCCTTAAACATTCGAACTGTCGGTGGAGGGTATCAAAGATTCGGCACAGCCGAATATAGCACTCTAACTTGTTTTGAAATTCAATTTTCTTAATTTTCAGAATTATTTAAGATATACCACTTATAGAGTCCTAAAGAGGATCCCTTGGAGCACCATTTCCATATATTTTGTTGCTAGTACCATTCCATATATTTCCAAAATGGTCACTAATCCAAACCAGAAATTTTCGTAAAAAAAGAAATTTTTAAAATCTGAATTTCTGAAATTCCAAAATTATTTCAGATATTCCACTACCAGAATCCTCTTAAAAACTATATTCTTATGTGCAACCGGTTCCATTTCCCTGAAAATCGTCCTTAATTCACTTTATTCTATTATAGCAGCACTGTTAAGTGCAATGTGAACTATAAACAGTTGCTGTTAAGAAATTGTGGTGGATGTCTCCGCTAATTAAATACGTATTTATCTTCACACACATTCTTTCTCTCCAGTATCAGCGGTATGTAAAGTGAAGATTTTTGAAAATAAAAAAAAAAAACAAAAAGATTGCATTTAGTTTACATAGATAAAACATTGTATTTTTAGGACGACTGTTTGGATTAAACAAAAACAACAATAAATGGTCATGGACACTGACCTTAAGCAATTCTTTTTGACATATTTCTGTCAAGATCGTGGGTGAGTAAAGTGAAGTTTCTAACATTAAAATAAACAAACAAAATTACATATTGTTTGCATTAAAAAATTAATTTTTTTTGGGGTTGCTGTTAAGAAATTGTGGTGGATGTCTTCGCTAGTTAAATACGTATTTATCTTCACACACATAGAGAAAGATGCTTAATAATCCTTGGGCAACATATGAGATAAGCCAATTCATATTCCACAATAATCAAATAACAAGTGCAGCCTACGTCACAGCTTTCAATTTATGTAAATTTTTACAAGCAGTATATGTAAAAGACTATCAAGAACAACTTGAACGTGTGGCCGCAGGGTTAGTACAAACTTTGCATTCAATATTTAACACGCTAAATACACATTAGTGTTGAGTGTAAAACGTAGCTATTATTTTGTTCCATTGTAATTTAGAAAAATGTATCACTATCTAAGGCTTCGTGTAACCTTATAAATATATTACACAACTATAATGCATCATTATTTTTTAGAAAAGAAAACACCATAAGTTTGTATAAAAGTCTGCAATTATGCATGTTTTTCATAATTTTTAAATTGGCTTCAACGTATGTTGACAATTGCTGGAAATAAATATAATACAGTGGAAGTAAAAAACGCTGTAAATTTCAAATGCAAAATAGAAAAAGAAGATTATGATCTTCAATAAAATAACAGTAATAAAAATGATAAGTTCAAAGCAAATTTACCTAAATTGAATGAAATTGTATGCAAACGTATTAAAAAAACCGCACAAAACGGTGAAGATAACATTTACTATAGCGAAGAATTTTGCAAACTTCTTTGGTGCAAGTATTCAGCTTATGCACCGTTGTGGACAAATATGATGGGTATATTTGTGGAAACAAAAATAAAGACAAGAATATCAAACAGCCCAGTTGAAAGTTACTTTAATATTGTAAAAAATATTACACAAGATGGCAAAAGATATTTGAGAGTCTGAATATGTAAGAAAATCTTTTATATATATTGCGGCCAAAATTAATGAAATTGAAAGAGAATTTTAAGAAAAAAATATAATTGTTAACAATTTAAAACAAAAACATATAACGCTGTCATATGATGAAGTTGATTTAAAAAATCCTACACTTGAAGTAGATGTTTGGAAAACCACTCCAAGATCAGTAAAATCAAAAATAAGCGACAAAATTTATTATGAAAAAGTCTTAAATGCATTTTCGAGGCTGCCAAGAGCACTTAAGGCCAAAAGAAATGTGTTTCTTACGTTTTATAATACCATAGAAAAAATTAATTTCGTTACCTTTAATCCCCCAGAAATTGATGTAGGGGAATTCTCTTGCCTAAACCCAAGTAGGGAATTGTACAACATGTTGGAAATTTATATATATATGTACATATATTGATTACAAAATCTGGAAGAAGTGCTTATACCATCAGAAGGAGAACATTTCTTCTTTAGTAAAAGTTTTTGTCTTGAGATTGCAATCAGCAAATATGACATTATTTTCATACCAATTCTCCACCGCCAACATTTTACGTTGGTGTATATTAATACAGTTATTAAAACATTTTCATACATAAACCCTATAGGAGAAGAAAATAACAACTTTTTGGAAATTTTCCAGGCAAAAACCAATACTAAGGGATATACTTTATCTAAACTAAGTCATGATATTCAAAAGTTGACAACGAGTTAGTTGGGATTGTTATCTTTAAAATGAGCTACGGTCCATCATTCCCGGTTTTCTGGTTGGTCCACAGTGGTAAAAAGATCCCCTAAACATCATATTTGAAAAAAGTGCATTCAAAAATCTACCAAAAATGCTCTAAAAAATCAACAAAAAAATTTTTTTTAATAAAAAAAAGTTGACAACGAGTTAGTTGGGATTGTTATCTTTAAAATGAGCTACGGTCCATCATTCCCGGTTTTCTGGTTGGTCCACAGTGGTAAAAAGATCCCTCTGAACATGTTGTTCACAATGGCAATGCAGACTTTTCTTGTATTCATACAGGTTTTATGTTGTCCACAGTTTTCTTGTATAATATAATTGTGGCGTTCTCATATGCCTATTTGTGAAATCAATTTTGGAAAATAAAGAAAATCCAAATGAATACAGAAACAAGAAGAAGACAACGTTTTACGTTCATGAGATGGATTATTAGAAACATGTTTTCATTGCGGAGCAAAATTTTCCAGCGTTAAGTGCACATGTTCCCAATGCCATAGAAAACCTTGCGACGGATGCTTAAGTTATTATTATATAGATGTTGATATAAGCTTATTTTATTGTATATTGTGCAAAGCAGATTAAATTATAAAGCAGGGGTCTAATCACCGCATTCGATATCGAGTCAACTATCGTATCGACTTAGATTTCGATACGTGTCAAGTAAGCAGATCACCGCATACGATATATATCGAATCGTAATTGTTAATCAAAATGTAATAGATTCTCAAACATATGTTTTCAAAAGGTAAACAAATAAAATAAAAGCAAGTTGAACAGCATTTGTGCGCGAAATTTTTTTAATTTTTAAAAGAAATTGTGAAATGAATAGCTCATTTTTGTTTTGCTTATCTTCATCTGATGAGGAAGAAAGCTGTATAATACGCATTAGAAAGGAGATTAGAGATAAAAGTGACCCTTTGTCTTTACCGGCAGCAGCGTGAGATGAATGTATATTTTTCGAAATCTTTGTAATCATAATGCTTCTTTTCAGATTTAAAACAAGATTTCGACTGACAAAGGAAGCTTTCAATTACGTGTTTTGTCAGTTAAATTTTATTGGAAATATGTCCACAGCCGTGCCGCCAAAGATTCAATTAGCAGCCACACTTTCACTTTTGGCAAGTGGAAGTTTTCAACATTGTGTGGGAAATGACTACATGTTAGGTTTAGGACAGAGCACGGTCTCTAAAATTGTAAGCCATGTGATACAAGAAATTGAAACTAAGCTTTGTCCAAAACTTATAAAGTTTTCGCCTGAACAATCGCATACATGCATGGACTATTTTTTTAACAAATATAATATTCCTGGAGGTTTGTTAAAATAATCATTTTATGCTGCTTCTTTTTAATTGTTCCTTTATTTTCTTAAAGTTATTGGATGTATAGACGGCACCCACATAGGCCTGCAGAGGCCACATACGAATGAGCATATGTTTTTTAATAGGAAAGGGTACCACAGCCTTAACGCCATGGTGGTATTGTTGTTAAATAAATTTCTAGTTAAAATGTGAAAACAAGTTTAAAGTTTTTTTTTTAGATTTGCGACCACGAGTACAAAATTTTAAGCATAAACCCAAAATATGGTGGAGCAGGTCATGACTCATTCGTATGGAGGCATTCCGAGGAGAAACGAATGCTAGAAGAGCTATATAATGAAAAAAACTTTAAGAATGCTTGGCTTTTAGGTAACGTGAACAATTTGATTAGTTTTATTATATATAATTATAATCATAAAATTATCTCAAAGGAGATTCTGGCTACCCCCTTGAACCTTGGCTAATGACTCCCTACAGGAATCCTGATGAAGGCTCGATGGAGGCCTATTTTAATGAAATACATTCCAAGGCCCGATGTATTATAGAGAGAGCTATTGGCATCCTAAAAGCTCGTTGGAAAGTTCTACGCAACGAAAAGCGAAGTCGCTACAGCCCAGAAAAAGTTGCCTGCTTTGTTAATGTGTGTGCTGCCTTACACAATGTGTGCATTAGCTTTAAGGTTCCTAGTTACACCAGTAGTTCCCTGTCTGAAACTATTCCTCCCGAGCCTGATATTGGAAATGAGACACAGATAACAAAAATTGGAAAAAGAGTTAGAGATCACATTAAACTGTCTCTATGGAGAGACAAATAAAACTATTTTGGTTTTAAGTAACATATTTTTTATTAAATGTATTTGTACTTTTTTAAATCACATACTTTAAATAAATTTTAGAAAAAAGAAAACAAATCAAAAACTTAAAAGTTATTTCTTTTAAAAAGAAAACAAACATAAAAATCATTCTTAAATAAATAATTAATATTGCAATATATCAATATACATTTGTATGTTTATATAGCTGAAAAAAACTATATATGTACCTATCAGAGATGTAAATGAATCACTCATTTTTGAATTAATTCAAAAATCATTCATGCACTGAATTAGCAAATTTTGAATTAATTATTTTCACACAAAAAAATGAATTGAATGAAATTTGAGTCAATTCATTTGAATTTAGCAAACATTTGCAATTCAAATGAATTGACTCAAGTTTCATTCAATTCATTTTTTTTGTGAAAAGAATTAATTCAACATTTAGTTAATTCGTAATGAATTAAAATCAAAAATGAATGATTCATTTGCAGCTCTGATATATATGTATATACATTTAAACTGAGTCAAGAACAAAATACTTACCTCTTCCGTATTATTATTTATTACGTTTTTAATATTTGTTTTAGTGTTAAAATTTTTTTTCTCATCCCGTTTTTATTCTTGAGTATAAAAATTTCGCAGTTTAAAGCGGGAACTTTCTCACAAAAATTTTAATAAATTGACGATTAATTTCCTTAAGTGACAGCTTTTACGCGCCAATTTTGCAAACACAGTTAAGTGAAAAAAATCATTTAAATGCAACACAAATATAAATCTCTTACATCAAATAAAACTCTCTTACTCTTGTGTAAATTAAATATCCAAAACTCTAACAATAACAATAAAAATTAAGAACAATAAATACAACAAAACTACTGTTTTTATTTTTGTTTATTATCTCTCTACTGTCGAGAAAAACTGAACAAAGCAGAAAAAAAAAAAAACAAACAAAAAAATATAACAATTATAATTGCGCCAAACTTTACTTCAATGTATACTTCTAAGCTGAGAAGTCAAAACATCAACAAAAAAAATTAATAAACAACAGAAGCAGAGTAAGCAACAACGAACATCCTAGTCTTGGGCTTAATCGTTCATTTAGGTGACCGGTCATTAACGTTCAATTCAAAACAGTGAACGAGTTCGGTCACTTCGTTCAGTCGTTCATTTCGGGTCACTTGTCTTTTGGGTCAGTTTATCTTTTGTGTCAGTCGGTCTTTTGTGGATTTCGTTCATTCATTCACAATTGATTGAATACGGCAATGTGTTAAAAGAAACAAGTATAGCATATTTGTTTGATGTTACACTCAAAATATTATGTAGGTAAATTCAAAATAATATTAAGTTTGAAAAACTGAAATTTCATTTAATATGTAAATAATAAAATAATTTAAAATATCTTTGCAGTTAAGTATTTCAGTTTTATTTAATGCATAAAAAATAACTGAACATATATTTTTTGGAGAAACATATAGAAATTGTTAAAGAATTAGTTTAATTATAAAATAACAAATTTTATTAAGTTTTAACTCTACGGAAAATGATTTTAGTAAATTACATTCAGTTACTGTACAACTTTTTGAGTGTACCCAAAAATAGAAAACAATAAACGAAAAATTCTGAGTTGTTTTTTCGTTTACCCAACAACTGATTGAAAAGAAACAATACTATTAAAATGTTTATGTTGTACCAGTATACTATATTTGTTTCTTTTAACACATTGCCAGTGGCAATTTGCCACATTGTTTAGAAAATTTCATAGTACAATCTGGGCTGCCATATGTAGTGATTTCTTGTTTGGTGTTCTCATATTCTAACAGCCGTATTCATAAAAAAATCATAATTCAGGTTTTAGATGAATTTTAGTTAAAAAACATTTTAAGCCTAAAAAAGCTTTTTTTTTAAATTCGTATTTTAACTAATAAACGTTTTACCGTATTTTTTAATTTGATGGTGGCAACGCTATCTCTTTTATTTGTCACATGAATCATAATGATGTAAAGCAGTGGTTATTAATTCATACTCGTATTCGTATCTAAAATTTTTTTTGTCGTGTGTGAGAAAAAAATTGTTTTTTATATATGAATAGTTGTCTCTTATATTTAAAAAAATAAAGAGTTCAAACAAAACAAAACAAAGTGCAATTTAGATGATGATTTTATTGCTGATATCAAAAAGTATTCAAATAACGAGTTTTATTTTATTTGTTTTGATCGTTTACACATCACTAGTTCATAATGTACAATTAATAATTTTTTGAGCTTTAATTTGTGAAATTGAAAAATATATTAATAATATACATTTTTCATACATACATATTTTTGAATTTCATTTTATTTTTAATGTTTAAATACATAATAATATATTGTCTTAAAATTTCTCGCAAAAATGTTCAAAATGACCATAAACACACAGCAAAAAGCAAAAATGTCATTTTAAAATAGGTTTAAACAAGGGTCGAACCAATTTTAAAATTCGCTTATTTACACAAGGTTTAAAATAGGGTTTTTAAGGTAATATTCGTTTATGAATACAATTTTAACGATTTATGCTTAAAACAGATTTGAAATGGAGTATAAAATGTTTATGAATACGGCTGTAAATGTTTAGGTAACTTTATTTAAAGAGAAATAATTACTTAAAAAATTTTACTGCCTGTTTTTCGAACTTATAATGTCATTAATCAATTTATATGATATAAAAGCATGTTGCTTGTCAATACATGTTAGATGTATAATAACTTTACACAGTTAACCATGCATTGTCATCCAAACTGAACATATGTTACAAAATGTCAGCTAAATCGGTTCGAGTAATCTGCTTTAAATTTGAGTTGCAAGATTTTACCCACAAACATACATTGCAAGTTAAATAAAAGCAATTTAAATGCATAAGTAGATTCTTATAAACTAATATTTTTTTTTATTTTACCAGTCTTTTGCCTGTAATTTCTACAAAAAGAAATCTAGCAGTGCATAGTAATTAATAGTGTAAAAGCTGTCATTTTTTATTGAAAACTGAAGGATAAAACATATATGCTAAATGATTGTTGAAATAGGTAAAGATAAGTGCCGGTTCACACACGTCAAGTTTGACTCGTCAAGTCTTGAGTTTTTTGGAGAGAGGGGAAATGAAATGGCATTCTCTTTTCCCTTCTCTCATAAAAGCTCAAGACTTGACGAGTAAAACTTGACGTGTGTGAACCGGCACTAACTGTTAGGTACGAACACGACCAGCTTTCTTTTTTAAAAATTAGGGGCATCATTAATAAACGAATGCTTTAGTTATATCTACATTAAAAATGGGCTTTCCCTAATAATTTCGTGCTCTAAAACTTGACTAAGCTTTAATTAATAAAGTTGTCGAATATTGAATTTGGTTATTTATTTTAAGGTCTAATTTAAAAACTAAATGAAATAAATATGTATACAATTTTTTGCTCAAATAAAAAATTTGCATTTGGCGGGTTTTATATTAAGAACAACTGGCAACGCTCATGTAAAATTGTGAATAGCCGCCAGGGTTGTCGGATTAATTTTGATCTTTTTTGACAAATTTATTGTTCAAAATCGCCAAAGCCTTTTTTTGCGTTTTTGACAATATAAAATATATCTTTAACAGTTTTAAAAATATTTTTTATAAATCCTAAAAAATAAATATCTTCCTATTTGCTAAAATTTGCCAAAAATGGGAAAAAGTCGCGTTGATACATAAATTGTTTAATTAAAATGTTTGGTGAACACAAAAAAGGTACAATAGTTTACAATAGTCTAACTAAAGCAGCAAAACGATTTCTTGTGGTTAGTATTAAATAAATATTGGATATATATCTAAAATGCTATACATTTCACCGGTAAGGCATTCTTACTGTTTTTTTGGAAAACAATGTGTACGATTCAGTTATCATGTGAAGGTATTAACGTGCTATTTACATTCATATAATTTATAGCTCGTAATAATGTGCCAAGAAGTTTATACTGCACTCAATTTTGAAAGCGAGTTTTAGTGGAGTTAATTATTAAAAATAACTCTTTCAACACAGACATTAACAATTGGAATAACATGCACATAAAGAGTTCTTTAAAATGGTACGTACCGGACGTATCCTTATAGCTATATATTTTTTCAAAAACTAATTTATATTACATGGAATACCACATTGAAATAGTATTTCCAAATAACAAACTGTAAATTTGTATACGAGTCTCAAAACAAATTCATGGCTTATACTATGCTCACACTTGGGTTCTTTAACTCTGCTTAACGTTTTTTTTTTTTTTTTTTTTCTCTTAAATAATTCATAAATTTTTACAATTTTATCATTAATATGTTTAAAATAATCTTCTGATAACTTTATAAAGTATTTTTTATCCATTTTTAATACTTAAAAGAAATATTAATTTGTTTGTTGGGTTTTTTTCTTAATAATCTGTCATCTTAATCATTTCTAATGTAATAACATTTAGCTTAAACGCGTTTTAAAACCCATTAGTCCCAATTTACACTAGGGACATTTCTTGCTGTACAGACGAAGTTTGATGGCGAGGGGTCGAAAAGGTAGAGTGTTTAGTACATGACTATCTGTACTGGACATTTTTTTCATTTCTCTTTCTTACTTTTTGTAGCTTACATACAAGTATTAATTTCCGTCTGACTTCTAATGTTTCATATGTAAACGCTTCAGGTAAAATTAAAAGAAAATTCAAAAAATATCCGGCAAGAAATGTCCCTAGTGTAAATTGGGACTAACTGCCTATTTCACGATGTCACTCGACAATAGGCAGTTAGTATTATCAAATTTACAACAAAATCGCCATATATTTTAAAATCAGCCAAAAATAAATCGCATGTCGCCAAATTGAAAATTAAGTCGTCAAGAAACTTGACAACCCTGATCGTATTATGAAAATGTGTAAAAGAATGTGGCAATGAGTAAATGAAATAAGAATATTATACTGGCATCACATATACATCACAATAGTATTGTTGTTTCTTTTCAACCAGTTGTTTGGTAAACAAGTGACCGACTGACTAAAAAGACCTAAGTGATCCATGCAAGTGACCGATTGAACGGAATTGAACGATGAAACTGAACGGCCGTTCATCGTTCATCTGACTGACCCGTTCAATTGAACTAGTTCGTTCATGACCGACACAACTCTAGAACATCCAATATTATGGATAATTCTGCAGATGCTCCCACGCCAAGACGTTTAAGAGAAGTTATGCAAGCAACTTTTTTTGAAAATACACCGAATTCTCGTACAAACTCGGAATCTCTTTACTTGAATAATGGAAATTCTCCGCTCAAGCTCATGCAAATTATGGATAAACGTTTTGAAAAATTAACTGAACAATTGCATACATCCATACAAACTATGTTTCGTGAGTGTGAAAATCGTTTGATAAGTGAGATAAACAAAAGCTTTAACAGCATTATAAATGAACTGCATAGTGTTACTGAAAGAGTTGATAAATTGGAAACAGTTGCGGTTAACATAAAAAGTATGCAGGACGAAATAAAAGCATTAAAGTTCAAAGTTAAACAACAAGAAAACTTAAATGTGGCGTGCGAATTAAGACTTAATGAAATTCCTTACAACCAAAATGAAAATGTATCAGAAATTTTTGATAAAATCTGTGAAACAATCAATACTTCGGTTCCTGCAATTAAAACGATTTATCGGCTACAAAATCATAATAATAAACATGCATCGGACTCGAGAGATGCGGTAATAATTGTTAAGTTTTGGTCACCTTATGATAAAAACTATTTTCTAAAAACACTTGCTAACTGGCGTAAAGTTAATCCGCGGTTTTTCTTCACACTGAGACATATTGGTGTAAATTCTGATAACAAATTTTATGTTAATGAAAACCTTACTTCTACCAATTTTAAAATTCTACGCGCTGCTACTCGCCTTAAAAAGGATAAGCGCATACATAGTGCTTTTACTATGCGTGGCTTGGTTTATGTCAAGTTGTCTGCAAATGACCAACCAATACATATTGATGAGTTGGAACATCTCAACAACTTATTTCGTGTTCCAGACGGATCGTTTTCAAATGCTGGTGACCATGATGTTGCTGATGACAGGCAATCCTAATATAAGAATTACAGTATTTATCGGATATAAGAACATCTCATATAAGAACAAAACGCTTTTAAGAAACATTTTTAAAAACACCATGTCTT
This sequence comes from Pollenia angustigena, assembly GCA_930367215.1. NCBI lineage: Eukaryota > Metazoa > Arthropoda > Insecta > Diptera > Polleniidae > Pollenia > Pollenia angustigena. The sequence goes on from OV884059.1 coordinate 36,285,920, forward strand.
TTTAGTGATTTTTCTAACAAAAAAGGTTTTATATAAGAAAAACGCTTATAAGAAAAAAACTGATTAAAGAACATTTTTCTTAAACACCAAAACCACAAAATGTATAGAAAAAGAATTTATATAAGAAACTTCCAACGGCAACACAGAATTTATGTAGTTTGCATGGACAGCACTATTTTCTGACAGTTTAACAACAAGAACAAAGTTTTTTTTTACTTTTAGATGAGCGAGCTGGTACTCATGAGAAGCTTTGTGTTTTTTGCCAATAAAAACAAAAGTTAAAATTTTTAAAGAAATACAAAACGGTATAAAAAGAAGCGAAATTGCAAAAACATCTAAAATAGTGAAAAACTCAAAAGACATAGAAAAGAATTATTTAAAAGTTAGAAATGTTAACAAAAAAGAGACAGAAAACCAAAATATGAAAGTCTTATGGCCATAGCTACTTATATAAGAAATAAGTTTCTTATATAAAATAATTGTATATAAGAAAGAAACGCTTATAAGAAACTTTTTTCGTGGATTTTTTACGTTTCTTATATCCGATAAATACTGTATTTCATTGCTTCTTTATTATTTGTTCTTGATTGAACTTTTTGCCATATTTTCCAATTTTTCTAAAATTTTTACATCAATTATGTTAGTTATATATTATTCTTTATACTTTATTTATTCTATTAACGATCTTAATATATTATCGGGAAATATGAATTTAATATACTCCTCGTGCGTTACATTTTCTTTTTCTTACCTAACAGTAAACACCAATGAACAATGTGAATAATAGGGTTCGTTCTAGAGACGCGATTGGGACGATGATAAAAATTTTGGCTAATCAAAGGAGAGGTATTAGGGTATGTCACATCAATGCCCAAAGCTTGAGACCTAAGATTGAAGAGTTTAGATTTATTTTTGAGAACTCCGGCGTTGATATAATATGTGTATCTGAGACATGGTTTAAACCTGAGTTCACTGATTTATCTGTTTCTTTGCAAGGATACAATATCAGAAGGGTTGACCGAAATGGGTATGGAGGTGTGGCAATTTATGTGAAAAAAGGAATTGCAATTAAAGTTATCGGAAAATCAGATAATGTTATGGCCACTGGTAGCGAAAGACCTGCAAATTTGATAGAATATTTACTCCTGGAAGTTAGTTGTGAGGGAAGGAAGCTACTTTTAGGTTGTGTTTATAGGCCCAGTAATCATATTTGTATGGAGAGTTTTATGAACGCTCTGGAAACATACACAGTCTCTTATGAGGATGTAATTATTACAGGCGATTTTAATTCAAATATTTTAGTAAACCCTTATCTAACTGACAATATGTTTTCACTTGGGCTTAATTCCCCAAACACAAATAATGCTACACATTTTACAAGTACAAACAACACACTTCTTGATCTTTTCTTTGTCAGTGATATTGCGAAGGTGCTACTTTATGACCAATTGTCTGCCTCGTGCTTCTCGCGCCATGACCTAATTTTCATAACGTATTATTTTCCGCTTAATTCACCTGAACGATTTATTAGATATCGGGACTTTAAAAACATTGATAATAGTAGGTTAGAAGTAGAATTCTCTAGTATTGATTGGAGCGTGCCATATAATTTAATTTCTGTGGACGATCAGCTCTCATTTCTACAGAACAATCTAGATTATTTATATAATCTTGCGGTTCCCTTAAGAACAAAAATTGTAAATCGAAACAATAAGCCCTGGTTTTCTCACGAAATAGAACAAGCGATTAGTCGCAGAGATTCCCTATATGCTCGGTAGAAACGTTTTAAAACCGCAGAATTGTTTGAAGAATACCGAGTATCACGTAGGATAAGCAACAGACTAATTAAAAATGCCAAATCTGACTTTTATGCCTCAAAGTTCTCGACTGCCATAGACTCGAAGAAAAAGTGGCAAACGATACGCGAAATTGGTATTGGCAAGCCTGGTGTTCAAGAACAATGTACAGCCGATGCAAATACTTTAAATGCACAATTTTTAAATACTCCAAATGTCCAACCAATTTCTGACTACTACCATTTCTCTAGTGACATTTTAGACAATGGTTTCAATTTTGCAAACGTAAGCCAATATGATGTCTTATCCAGCCTGTTGTCAATAAAATCCAATGCAATTGGTGTGGATGGAATTGATCCTAGGTTTATTAAAATTCTCATTCCAAGACTGCTTCCATTTATAACATTTGTTTTCAATAAGATTTTCACAACTAGCTGCTATCCCAAAATATGGAAACTTGCTAAGATTATTCCTATACCGAAAACTCATGCTGATTATAGGCCGATAGCAATCTTACCATTTTTATCTAAGGCTTTTGAAAGATTGATTCATAACCAAGTCTCACAGTATCTTGAAACCAACAATATGCTCACTGATCGGCAATCTGGTTTTCGTAAAAATCACAGCTGTATCACGGCACTGATAGATGTTTCTGAGGATATAAGACAACAAGTAGACTGCAATAATGTTACATTTTTAGTTCTCTTGGATCATTCCAGAGCGTTCGATATGGTTGACCATAATATATTGTGTCTTAAACTTAACCATATGTTTAGATTTGCATCAACTGCCACAAGTCTTATATATTCATATCTAACAGATAGATATCAATATGTTGAAACAACTACATCAGTTTCGGGCTCTTTGCCATTGAGTCGTGGTGTTCCGCAAGGTTCAATTTTAGGCCCATTACTTTTTTCGTTATACGTGAATGATCTTCAGAATAAGCTTGAGCATTGTAGGGTAAGATTGTATGCAGACGATGTTCAGCTCTATATTAGTTGCAGCAACACTGTGATTGATGAATGTGTGAGGACCTTAAATCAGGAGTTAGATCGTGTTTACGGGTGGGCCACCGCTAATGGTCTAGCAATTAATCCTATCAAATCCAAGTGTTTGATTATTAAAAAGAGGTCGTTAAAACTTGAGGGAATTCCTAATCTAACTTTAAATAACCAGTCAATTAAAATTGTAAACTCTGCCAAAAATCTTGGTATATACTTTAACAACACCCTCACTTGGTCTAACCACGTTAATTTTGCATGTGGTCGAACGCTTTCAATGTTAAGGAATCTGTGGCAAACCCAGTATTGTACTCCAATTAAAATAAGAATACTCATTGCCAAAACATACTTGATACCCATCTTATTGTATGGCTGTGAATTATTTGCCAGCTGTGACAGTGGAAGTAAAAGGAAACTTAATGTGGCGTTTAATAACATTGTTCGGTACGTCTATGGTTTAAGGAGATATGACCATATTTCTTCCTACGTTACCTTGCTTTACGGAATCACTTTTGATGATTACTTAAGAGTGCGTATTTTACTGTTTCTGCACAAAATTATATACACACATCAGCCTGAGCATCTCTACACACGTTTAAACTTTTCAACACTTGACAGAGGTAAAAGACTTCTAGCATTTGGTCATCGAACACTGATTTCTAAATACCATTTCTTTATTCACGCAATCAGCCTATGGAACGGAATCCCCTATATATCACAAAAAATAAGTAACGCACGTCAATTCAGGAACTATATTTTTTGTCATATTTCTCATTTTCCTTTTTTTTAGCTTGTTTTAATTAATTAATTTCGCTAACTTTATGTAATAAAGCGTAATTAAATTTTATTTTATTTTTTAAAACTACTTAATATGATGTTATACAATTTTGTTATTTTTTAATTTCTGATTTTTTCTTATTTCCGATTTATTGTATTTACATATGCTCAGTTCCATACTGCAATATAAGACTTAAGTCTTGTGTACGGAACATCGAAAAAAGAAATAAATAAATAAATAAATAAAAAATAAATAAATAAAATATATATTTGAATACGTTAAGGCACTAAAATCTTTGTTTTAGCATTTCTAGTTCTAAAGTCTTTATTTCACTTTTAGTTATTTGTTTATTTCGTATTGTAGCTTTGTTTTCCACAACTTTACTTTCCGTTTTGTTTTCTAAAACTTCAAACACTTCTAGTTCTATGTTGTCATTGTCGCTGTCGTCAATTGTTTCCGCTAGTAAACATTCCACCGCTTTAGTATTGGGCTCATCAATCTCTTTTAAAGCCCCAAAAGTTTTGGTAGAAGAAAGGCCCTCTACAGTAGCACCTATACCAGCGGCCTGCACAATTTGTTCTTCAGCCGATGTCAAGAGCATTTCCTCGTATGGACCACCTCCAGTTTTTTGCTTTGAAGACATGTTAAATGATATCTTCTTTTTTACATTATGCTTCTGGTCAGTAAATACCTAAAAAGTAAAGTGCGAAAAGCTGAAATCTTAAATCTATAAAAACAATAAGGTTCCACTTTAAGTGGCTGCTTTTGGCGATGCTAATGCTGCACACGAAAGACTATCCAATCCATTAATACATATTTGTATATAAAAAAAGTTTATACATATGTATGTGCATAAGAACACAAAAGTAATGGACAGCTTTTCATATGCAGCATCAAAAACATCAGCCAGTCTGTAAATATACTTGCTTTTCGCCATGACTTCACATCTTTAATTGGTGGTCCAGCCCTATTTAACTTATTGCCAAGTTGTTCCCAAAGCTTATTTGTTACTGCCCGTCCTTGGCCACAATTTGGCAAAATATTTTTTGCCAACTGTGGGTGCTGAGTCATAAACTCTGCCATTAACTCCTTTTGCAATGCGTTAATTTTGTTTATATTTGTCCTATAAAATTAAAGTTAATTATTGTTTAAGTTTTTTACATTATATATAATAAACTTACATATTTTTTTCGTTTGTTTCTCAAAAAAACTTTTAAAATATATTTTTGCCGCTAAAAATTTTATTTATTTATGTGTATACGACAGGCACTGACGTATCGAATGACAGCTCGAGTGATGTTATTTGTTTGGTTACTCGATATCGAATGCTATCATATCAAATTACGATACTTTTTACACGATATCGAATGCCGTAATACCAAAATGAAAAATTTCGATACAATTTGCTAGATATCGAATGCGGTGATTAGACCCCAGTTGTACCTAAATTTAAGACTAGTAAAACAACGACAAAATACTTGAAATTGATTTAAAAATTATTTAAAATATCAAAAACACTATTATCAAACACATATGTACAAATAAGTACATAAACAACATATAACAGCTTAGATTATTAAAAACTATTTACATATATGGTTTATGCCTATTGGGGAAGCCAGTCATTTAAAAAAAATGGCAACGCGCCACGTGTAGTACCTCAGAGGTGGTGTGGAAACCTACACAAATATATACGTTTATTTATTTTATGTAAAGGTAAAAAAAAATATGTAAACTATATGTAATATAATGTAATTTAAGTGATGTCTCTTATTTTAAAAAATTTTTATTAATAAAATTATAAGTTTTTATGTGTACAAAATCATTGTTTTAGTTTACTTGTTTCGTTAAAAAAAATGAAAACCAAATAAATTTTTATTAATAAATTATAAACTTTACCAAAAGTTCTCCCCCATTCCTATATGGTGTTATATTAGTACCTATCACCATTTCTCCAAATTGTCCAATGTCCATAAAGTCCACTTTTAACATTTTTCAAAATAGCATTTTTTTGAAATTCAATTTTCTTAATTTTCAGAATTATTTAAGATATACCACTTATAGAGTCCTAAAGAGGATCCCTTGGAGCACCATTTCCATATATTTTGTTGCTAGTACCATTCCATATATTTCCAAAATGGTCACTAATCCAAACCAGAAATTTTCGTAAAAAAAGAAATTTTTAAAATCTGAATTTCTGAAATTCCAAAATTTTTTCAGATATTCCACTACCAGAATCCTCTTAAAAACTATATTCTTATGTGCAACCGGTTCCATTTCCCTGAAAATCGTCCTTTAAAGTATTTAAAAACACAGTATTTAAAAACACATTATGCTTATGTGTCCATGTAAATATTGATTTATCTATGTTTATAAACTTCATGAAAATCGGTTTGAAAGTTTGTAAGAGGCAGAAATTGTCCCTGCCTCCCCTTGTGCTCCTATTTTTTAAAAACCGTAAAGCTAATGTGTCCCTATAGATATGGATCTATCTATGTTTTAAATTTCATTAAAATCGGTTTGCGAGGCAGAAATTGCCCCTATCTGCCCTCGTGGTCCGATTTTTTAAAAATTTATACATTCTGTGTCCATATAGATATGGTTATTTTTTAATTTCTGATTTTTTCTTATTTCCGATTTATTGTATTTACATATGCTCAGTTCCATACTGCAATATAAGACTTAAGTCTTGTGTACGGAACATCGAAAAAAGAAATAAATAAATAAAAAATAAATAAATAAAATATATATTTGAATACGTTAAGGCACTAAAATCTTTGTTTTAGCATTTCTAGTTCTAAAGTCTTTATTTCACTTTTAGTTATTTGTTTATTTCGTATTGTAGCTTTGTTTTCCACAACTTTACTTTCCGTTTTGTTTTCTAAAACTTCAAACACTTCTAGTTCTATGTTGTCATTGTCGCTGTCGTCAATTGTTTCCGCTAGTAAACATTCCACCGCTTTAGTATTGGGCTCATCAATCTCTTTTAAAGCCCCAAAAGTTTTGGTAGAAGAAAGGCCCTCTACAGTAGCACCTATACCAGCGGCCTGCACAATTTGTTCTTCAGCCGATGTCAAGAGCATTTCCTCGTATGGACCACCTCCAGTTTTTTGCTTTGAAGACATGTTAAATGATATCTTCTTTTTTACATTATGCTTCTGGTCAGTAAATACCTAAAAAGTAAAGTGCGAAAAGCTGAAATCTTAAATCTATAAAAACAATAAGGTTCCACTTTAAGTGGCTGCTTTTGGCGATGCTAATGCTGCACACGAAAGACTATCCAATCCATTAATACATATTTGTATATAAAAAAAGTTTATACATATGTATGTGCATAAGAACACAAAAGTAATGGACAGCTTTTCATATGCAGCATCAAAAACATCAGCCAGTCTGTAAATATACTTGCTTTTCGCCATGACTTCACATCTTTAATTGGTGGTCCAGCCCTATTTAACTTATTGCCAAGTTGTTCCCAAAGCTTATTTGTTACTGCCCGTCCTTGGCCACAATTTGGCAAAATATTTTTTGCCAACTGTGGGTGCTGAGTCATAAACTCTGCCATTAACTCCTTTTGCAAATCCGTTAATTTTGTTTATATTTGTCCTATAAAATTAAAGTTAATTATTGTTTAAGTTTTTTACATTATATATAATAAACTTACATATTTTTTTCGTTTGTTTCTCAAAAAAACTTTTAAAATATATTTTTGCCGCTAAAAATTTTATTTATTTATGTGTATACGACAGGCACTGACGTATCGAATGACAGCTCGAGTGATGTTATTTGTTTGGTTACTCGATATCGAATGCTATCATATCAAATTACGATACTTTTTACACGATATCGAATGCCGTAATACCAAAATGAAAAATTTCGATACAATTTGCTAGATATCGAATGCGGTGATTAGACCCCAGTTGTACCTAAATTTAAGACTAGTAAAACAACGACAAAATACTTGAAATTGATTTAAAAATTATTTAAAATATCAAAAACACTATTATCAAACACATATGTACAAATAAGTACATAAACAACATATAACAGCTTAGATTATTAAAAACTATTTACATATATAGTTTATGCCTATTGGGGAAGCCAGTCATTTAAAAAAAATGGCAACGCGCCACGTGTAGTACCTCAGAGGTGGTGTGGAAACCTACACAAATATATACGTTTATTTATTTTATGTAAAGGTAAAAAAAAATATGTAAACTATATGTAATATAATGTAATTTAAGTGATGTCTCTTATTTTTAAAAATTTTTATTAATAAAATTATAAGTTTTTATGTGTACAAAATCATTGTTTTAGTTTACTTGTTTCGTTAAAAAAAATGAAAACCAAATAAATTTTTATTAATAAATTATAAACTTTACCAAAAGTTCTCCCCCATTCCTATATGGTGTTATATTAGTACCTATCACCATTTCTCCAAATTGTCCAATGTCCATAAAGTCCACTTTTAACATTTTTCAAAATAGCATTTTTTTGAAATTCAATTTTCTTAATTTTCAGAATTATTTAAGATATACCACTTATAGAGTCCTAAAGAGGATCCCTTGGAGCACCATTTCCATATATTTTGTTGCTAGTACCATTCCATATATTTCCAAAATGGTCACTAATCCAAACCAGAAATTTTCGTAAAAAAAGAAATTTTTAAAATCTGAATTTCTGAAATTCCAAAATTTTTTCAGATATTCCACTACCAGAATCCTCTTAAAAACTATATTCTTATGTGCAACCGGTTCCATTTCCCTGAAAATCGTCCTTAATTCACTTTATTCTATTATAGCAGCACTGTTAAGTGCAATGTGAACTACAAACAGTTGCTGTTAAGAAATTGTGGTGGATGTCTCCGCTAATTAAATACGTATTTATCTTCACACACATTCTTTCTCTCCAGTATCAGCGGTATGTAAAGTGAAGATTTTTGAAAATAAAAAAAAACAAAAAGATTGCATTTAGTTTACATAGATAAAACATTGTATTTTTAGGACGACTGTTTGGATTAAACAAAAACAACAATAAATGGTCATGGACACTCCCCTTAAGCAATTCTTTTTGACATATTTCTGTCAAGATCGTGGGTGAGTAAAGTGAAGTTTCTAACATTAAAATAAACAAACAAAATTACATATTGTTTGCATTAAAAAATTAATTTTTTTTGGGGTTGCTGTTAAGAAATTGTGGTGGATGTCTTCGCTAGTTAAATACGTATTTATCTTCACACACATAGAGAAAGATGCTTAATAATCCTTGGGCAACATATGAGATAAGCCAATTCATATTCCACAATAATCAAATAACAATTGAACCTGTAAGTAAACAAACAAAATACATTAGAAAACAAGTAAGACTGTATAGTCGGTCAAGCCCGACCATATGATACCCTACACCACAGTATTTAAAAACACATTATGCTTATGTGTCCATGTAAATATTGATTTATCTATGTTTATAAACTTCATGAAAATCGGTTTGAAAGTTTGTGAGAGGCAGAAATTGTCCCTGCCTCCCCTTGTGCTCCTATTTTTTAAAAACCGTAAAGCTAATGTGTCCCTATAGATATGGATCTATCTATGTTTTAAATTTCATTAAAATCGGTTTGCGAGGCAGAAATTGCCCCTATCTGCCCTCGTGGTCCGATTTTTTAAAAATTTATACATTCTGTGTCCATATAGATATGGTTCTATCTATGTTTTAAATTTCATTAAAATTGGTTTGATAGTTTCTGAGAGGAAGAAATTTCCCCCTATCTTCCCTCGTGGTCCTACGATTCGGTCCATTTTCAATAGACTTGGTCCTTGTGCAAATAAGAACCTATGACCCAAAATTTTATCAAATTATCTCCAAAATTGCGACCTGTACTTTGCGCACAAAGTTACATGGACAGCCAGCCAGCCAGCCGGACGGACATCGTTAGTTCGACTCAGAAAGTGATTCTGAGTAGATCGGTATACTTTAAGGTGGGTCTAGGACCACTATTTTAAGGCGTTACACACATCAGCACAAATGCATAATACCCTCTCCACTATTGTGGTGTGGGTATAAATATTAAATAAGTATATTTTTCTTTTCAGACATTACTTACCTTTTTAACCGCAAAATTTCCATGAGCTGTTATGTATCAATGCATTTTTTATTTTATAAACCACATTTTTTATTTAACTGATCTTATATTTTATACAAAATAAAAAATTTTTCAGCTAAAAATGTTTGTTTTGTTTTATTTTTGCTGAAAAATTTGTGTTGTTTTGGTTATCTATAGCTGTTCACTCTTACTTATGCATTTTTATATCCCTTGATTTTCATATCGATTTCTCATATTTAGGGGTTAAACATATGATTTAACCCTTATGCAGCTGTCAAAGGTGCTATATCTGCTTATATCTGTGATCTTTAGTTTGTCCACTTTTTTAATGTTAAATTAAAAATGGTTTTGTGGTAAATGTTTGAACTTGTTAGGAGTGGAATCGCTGCTTAAGCGCATTTATGCATGCAGTCGTCACTTCTCCAAGGAAAACTTTTTTGAAAATCGGGTTCACAAATTTGCTTCACCAAATAATTCATATTCTGACCCAAAATATGCTTCACCTATTCTGGGGGGTTACCGCGTATTTCGATTCCAAAGACAAATTTTTCGAAAGCAATTTCCGGGTTTTCGGCCTTGCGGAACACTTAAGTAATTATGTACATATTACAATAATTAAATATGTAACAAGTACATAAATTATTACTACATACATACATATATTTATTCAAACTTATAAATAAATTGAGAAATTTTCCAAAATAACATTTTTTAAAATTCTATATGATGGAGTTACTTAAAATATGGGTTATAAAAGCTTGAAGTATTCTTCCCTATACATAGTCTTTTAAATTGTATTGTAAGAAAAATTTTTATGAAAATTTTGCATCAAAATACATTTCAAACTTATTTTATTTTTTATAAATACGGCAGATTATGTTTTAATAAATATATTTACAAAATTTTGAGTTTTGTAGAAAATCTTTCAAGCAATACTTATTTTTGAAATTTGCTCTTAACGGAATTTTTAATACATCATGTGAAAGATATTTCGAAGTAGTTTCTAATATAACCAGTACTTCTTTGATCCAGTTTTTACCTAAAATGCAGTTGTTGGGTGTCACTTGCGCAGAAGTAAAGTTTAATGTTCGAAAAACATCACTTTTAAGAAACTTGGCATGATTTTTAAGTGCCAAAAGTTTTTTTATGCAGCAAATTTTGCCATTATTGCTGCAGTTAATTTTCTGAAGCAATAGCTTTTGACATAAAAGAAATCGTTTTATTTTTTTTTCTGATGCTTTTCCTTGACATTTATAAGAAAACTGCCAGTTGTTGGTTCAATATTTTTAATAAAATTTGACATCGTTATTGTTGATAGCATTTTTATAATTATTTTATGTTTGCTTATTAAACTTTTGCAATTCAAACTTTGCACAGCTGTTGTGCAGTAAAAAAGTATCAGCATCACAACTGCAGCTGGTAATTACGCATCAGCAATAACATTTTGCATCACTGCAGCATTGATGAATAGTTTTCATGCATTAACGTACGTACCTAAAGTGTTCTGAAACTTTTAAGACCTATACCACGCTCGTTGACGGATTTTTTTTTTTTTTTTTAATGCAGTTTATATGTTTTTATTTATTTATTCTGCCGTTAAGATTATTTTGTTTATTGCTTCCAAAAACAACAAAATTATAATATTTATTATGTTTTATAATAAATTCAATTGTTTTTAAGTTATAAAATGTATTATAAATAAGTATTTATATATTTATAATCTTAAATTAATTGTCTTTTCTTTTCTGACAATAATGTTCCATATATGCTACCATTCATGCGAGTTTTTGTTCCATTCTAAAAATACAGTGCGCTCGCGGTAACGTGAACTAATTAAAACCTAGGGAGTTCATGTTAGCGAAATTGTTCACGTTAGCGATTGTCGAATTTCATAAAAAAATTTCTATTTTACACCCTTGAACGTGAAATTTTTTCTGGTTATTTCCATTATTAAAATATAAATGTACATATTTATGTGTTTTATTATTATTTCCATTACTATAATAATATCTTATATATAAATACGGGAAAAATTTTTTTGTGGTTGATTTCTAATATATTAAAAATCTTGTTCAAGTTAGGCGGTGTTCACGTTAGACGGTGTTCAAGTTACCGCGAGTGCACTGTATATGCAAAAATGTGAGAAGTTGTCGTTTTCCTTTCTAAACCTGTTGCAACAATAAATGCCAAATTTGTTCCATTTCCTTCCCGGAGTTTTAACTGAGTGTGAGATAATACCCCTTTTTGCATTTGCGTAAAGTACTTTTTTATGCAAGCAAGTATTTTTTTCTTGTGTTTGCGGACAATTTGCGTTATATTGTGATTTTTAGTTATATTGTGATGAAAATAAAAACTTTTTGTTTTTCGTTTGTTTTACTTTAATTTAATAATTATATTTTTTTGTCGCACAATTTTTAACAACAGCTGACTTTAATTATTGAAAATCAGTGCTGTTAACGCTTATTGGAATTGTAAGAAAATGTAATGTTTAAAATTGCTACAAGCGTGGTGAATATTGCTTTTACTTGGTGGCCACACGATCAAGTGTTGCCTTTCAATTCCTTTCAATTTGCAATACACTCTCAGTTTTTTACTAACACACTCACACTTTTTAAATTGACCACGAGATGGCTTTCAATTTCACCTTTCCATTTGTTTGGCAATTTACTTTCAATTTAACAGCTGAGCACACGTTTGTCTCTGTTGTTGTTGACATCTTGGAAGTAAATTGCTTACAAATTGAGTGCAGCCTACGTCACAGCTTTCAATTTATGTAAATTTTTACAAGCAGTATATGTAAAAGACTATCAAGAACAACTTGAACGTGTGGCCGCAGGGTTAGTACAAACTTTGCATTCAATATTTAACACGCTAAATACACATTAGTGTTGAGTGTAAAACGTAGCTATTATTTTGTGCCATTGTAATTTAGAAAAATGTATCACTTTCTAAGGCTTCGTGTAACCTAATAAATATATTACACAACTATAATGCATCATTATTTTTTAGAAAAGAAAACACCATAAGTTTGTATAAAAGTCTGCAATTATGCATGTTTTTCATAATTTTTAAATTGGCTTCAACGTATGTTGACAATTGCTGGAAATAAATATAATACAGTGGAAGTAAAAAACGCTGTAAATTTCAAATGCAAAATAGAAAAAGAAGATTATGATCTTCAATAAAATAACAGTAATAAAAATGATAAGTTCAAAGCAAATTTACCTAAATTGAATGAAATTGTATGCAAACGTATTAAAAAAACCGCACAAAACGGTGAAGATAACATTTACTATAGCGAAGAATTTTGCAAACTTCTTTGGTGCAAGTATTCAGCTTATGCACCGTTGTGGACAAATATGATGGGTATATTTGTGGAAACAAAAATAAGACAAGAATATCAAACAGCCCAGTTGAAAGTTACTTTAATATTGTAAAAAATAATACACAAGATGGCAAAAGATATTTGAGAGTCTGAATATGTAAGAAAATCTTTTATATATATTGCGGCCAAAATTAATGAAATTGAAAGAGAATTTTAAGAAAAAAATATAATTGTTAACAATTTAAAACAAAAACATATAACGCTGTCATATGATGAAGTTGATTTAAAAAATCCTACACTTGAAGTAGATGTTTGGAAAACCACTCCAAGATCAGTAAAATCAAAAATAAGCGACAAAATTTATTATGAAAAAGTCTTAAATGCATTTTTGAGGCTGCCAAGAGCACTTAAGGCCAAAAGAAATGTGTTTCTTACGTTTTATAATACCATAGAAAAAATTAATTTCGTTACCTTTAATCCCCCAGAAATTGATGTAGGGGAATTCTCTTGCCTAAACCCAAGTAGGGAATTGTACAACATGTTGGAAATTTATATATATATGTACATATATTGATTACAAAATCTGGAAGAAGTGCTTATACCATCAGAAGGAGAAAATTTCTTCTTTAGTAAAAGTTTTTGTCTTGAGATTGCAATCAGCAAATATGACATTATTTTCATACCAATTCTCCACCGCCAACATTTTACGTTGGTGTATATTAATACAGTTATTAAAACATTTTCATACATAAACCCTATAGGAGAAGAAAATAACAACTTTTTGGAAATTTTCCAGGCAAAAACCAATACTAATGGATATACTTTATCTAAACTAAGTCATGATATTCAAAAGTTGACAACGAGTTAGTTGGGATTGTTATCTTTAAAATGAGCTACGGTCCATCATTCCCGGTTTTCTGGTTGGTCCACAGTGGTAAAAAGATCCCCTAAACATCATATTTGAAAAAAGTGCATTCAAAAATCTACCAAAAATGCTCTAAAAAATCAACAAAAATATTTTTTTTAATAAAAAAAAGTTGACAACGAGTTAGTTGGGATTGTTATCTTAAAAATGAGCTACGGTCCATCATTCCCGGTTTTCTGGTTGGTCCACAGTGGTAAAAAGATCCCTCTGAACATGTTGTTCACAATGGCAATGCAGACTTTTCTTGTATTCATACAGGTTTTATGTTGTCCACAGTTTTCTTGTATAATATAATTGTGGCGTTCTCATATGCCTATTTGTGAAATCAATTTTGGAAAATAAAGAAAATCCAAATGAATACAGAAACAAGAAGAAGACAACGTTTTACGATCATGAGATGGATTATTAGAAACATGTTTTCATTGCGGAGCAAAATTTTCCAGCGTTAAGTGCACATGTTCCCTATGCCATAGAAAACCTTGCAACGGCTGCTTAAGTTATTATTATAAAGATGTTGATATAAGTTTATTTAATTGTATATTTTGCAAAGCAGATTAAATTATAAAGCAGTTGTACCTAAATTTAAGACTAGTAAAACAACGACAAAATACTTGAAATTGATTTAAAAATTATTAAAAATATCAAAAACACTATTATCAAACACATATGTACAAATAAGTACATAAACAACATATAACAGCTTAGATTATTAAAAACTATTTACATATATGGTTTATGCCTATTGGGGAAGCCAGTCATTTAAAAAAAATGGCAACGCGCCACGTGTAGTACCTCAGAGGTGGTGTGGAAACCTACACAAATATATACGTTTATTTATTTTATGTAAAGGTAAAAAAAAATATGTAAACTATATGTAATATAATGTAATTTAAGTGATGTCTCTTATTTTTAAAAATTTTTATTAATAAAATGTGTACAAAATCATTGTTTTAGTTTACTTGTTTCGTTAAAAAAAATGAAAACCAAATAAATTTTTATTAATAAATTATAAACTTTACCAAAAGTTCTCCCCCATTCCTATATGGTGTTATATTAGTACCTATCACCATTTCTCCAAATTGTCCAATGTCCATAAAGTCCACTTTTAACATTTTTCAAAATAGCATTTTTTTGAAATTCAATTTTCTTAATTTTCAGAATTATTTAAGATATACCACTTATAGAGTCCTAAAGAGGATCCCTTGGAGCACCATTTCCATATATTTTGTTGCTGGTACCATTCCATATATTTCCAAAATGGTCACTAATCCAAACCAGAAATTTTCGTAAAAAAAGAAATTTTTAAAATCTGAATTTCTGAAATTCCAAAATTATTTCAGATATTCCACTACCAGAATCCTCTTCAAAACTATATTCTTATGTGCAACCGGTTCCATTTCCCTGAAAATCGTCCTTAATTCACTTTATTCTATTATAGCAGCACTGTTAAGTGCAATGTGAACTACAAACAGTTGCTGTTAAGAAATTGTGGTGGATGTCTCCGCTAATTAAATACGTATTTATCTTCACACACATTCTTTCTCCCCAGTATCAGCGGTATGTAAAGTGAAGATTTTTGAAAATAAAAAAAAAAACAAAAAGATTGCATTTAGTTTACATAGATAAAACATTGTATTTTTAGGACGACTGTTTGGATTAAACAAAAACAACAATAAATGGTCATGGACACTCCCCTTAAGCAATTCTTTTTGACATATTTCTGTCAAGATCGTGGGTGAGTAAAGTGAAGTTTCTAACATTAAAATAAACAAACAAAATTACATATTGTTTGCATTAAAAAATTAATTTTTTTTGGGGTTGCTGTTAAGAAATTGTGGTGGATGTCTTCGCTAGTTAAATACGTATTTATCTTCACACACATAGAGAAAGATGCTTAATAATCCTTGGGCAACATATGAGATAAGCCAATTCATATTCCACAATAATCAAATAACAATTGAACCTGTAAGTAAACAAACAAAATACATTAGAAAACAAGTAAGACTGTATAGTCGGTCAAGCCCGACCATATGATACCCTACACCACAGTATTTAAAAACACATTATGCTTATGTGTCCATGTAAATATTGATTTATCTATGTTTATAAACTTCATGAAAATCGGTTTGAAAGTTTGTGAGAGGCAGAAATTGTCCCTGCCTCCCCTTGTGCTCCTATTTTTTAAAAACCGTAAAGCTAATGTGTCCCTATAGATATGGATCTATCTATGTTTTAAATTTCATTAAAATCGGTTTGCGAGGCAGAAATTGCCCCTATCTGCCCTCGTGGTCCGATTTTTTAAAAATTTATACATTCTGTGTCCATATAGATATGGTTCTATCTATGTTTTAAATTTCATTAAAATTGGTTTGATAGTTTCTGAGAGGAAGAAATTTCCCCCTATCTTCCCTCGTGGTCCTACGATTCGGTCCATTTTCAATAGACTTGGTCCTTGTGCAAATAAGAACCTATGACCCAAAATTTTATCAAATTATCTCCAAAATTGCGACCTGTACTTTGCGCACAAAGTTACATGGACAGCCAGCCAGCCAGCCGGACGGACATCGTTAGTTCGACTCAGAAAGTGATTCTGAGTAGATCGGTATACTTTAAGGTGGGTCTAGGACCACTATTTTAAGGCGTTACACACATCAGCACAAATGCATAATACCCTCTCCACTATTGTGGTGTGGGTATAAATATTAAATAAGTATATTTTTCTTTTCAGACATTACTTACCTTTTTAACCGCAAAATTTCCATGAGCTGTTATGTATCAATGCATTTTTTATTTTATAAACCACATTTTTTATTTAACTGATCTTATATTTTATACAAAATAAAAAATTTTTCAGCTAAAAATGTTTGTTTTGTTTTATTTTTGCTCAAAAATTTGTGTTGTTTTGGTTATCTATAGCTGTTCACTCTTACTTATGCATTTTTATATCCCTTGATTTTCATATCGATTTCTCATATTTAGGGGTTAAACATATGATTTAACCCTTATGCAGCTGTCAAAGGTGCTATATCTGCTTATATCTGTGATCTTTAGTTTGTCCACTTTTTTAATGTTAAATTAAAAATGGTTTTGTGGTAAATGTTTGAACTTGTAAGGAGTGGAATCGCTGCTTAAGCGCATTTATGCATGCAGTCGTCACTTCTCCAAGGAAAACTTTTTTGAAAATCGGGTTCACAAATTTGCTTCACCAAATAATTCATATTCTGACCCAAAATATGCTTCACCTATTCTGGGGGGTTACCGCGTATTTCGATTCCAAAGACAAATTTTTCGAAAGCAATTTCCTGGTTTTCGGCCTTGCGGAACACTTAAGTAATTATGTACATATTACAATAATTAAATATGTAACAAGTACATAAATTATTACTACATACATACATATTTTTATTCAAACTTATAAATAAATTGAAAAATTTTCCAAAATAAAATTTTTTAAAGCTTTATAAATATAAAATTCTATATGATGGAGTTACTTAAAATATGGGTTATAAAAGCTTGAAGTATTCTTCCCTATACATAGTCTTTTAAATTGTATTGTAAGAAAAATTTTTATGAAAATTTTGCATCAAAATACATTTCAAACTTATTTTATTTTTTATAAATACGGCAGATTATGTTTTAATAAATATATTTACAAAATTTTGAGTTTTGTAGAAAATCTTTCAAGCAATACTTATTTTTGAAATTTGCTCTTAACGGAATTTTTAATACATCATGTGAAAGATATTTCGAAGTAGTTTCTAATATAACCAGTACTTCTTTGATCCAGTTTTTACCTAAAATGCAGTTGTTGGGTGTCACTTGCGCAGAAGTAAAGTTTAATGTTCGAAAAACATCACTTTTAAGAAACTTGGCATGATTTTTAAGTGCCAAAAGTTTTTTTATGCAGCAAATTTTGCCATTATTGCTGCAGTTAATTTTCTGAAGCAATAGCTTTTGACATAAAAGAAATCGTTTTATTTTTTTTTCTGATGCTTTTCCTTGACATTTATAAGAAAACTGCCAGTTGTTGGTTCAATATTTTTAATAAAATTTGACATCGTTATTGTTGATAGCATTTTTATAATTATTTTATGTTTGCTTATTAAACTTTTGCAATTCAAACTTTGCACAGCTGTTGTGCAGTAAAAAAGTATCAGCATCACAACTGCAGCTGGTAATTACGCATCAGCAATAACATTTTGCATCACTGCAGCATTGATGAATAGTTTTCATGCATTAACGTACGTACCTAAAGTGTTCTGAAACTTTTAAGACCTATACCACGCTCGTTGACGGATTTTTTTTTTTTTTTTTAATGCAGTTTATATGTTTTTATTTATTTATTCTGCCGTTAAGATTATTTTGTTTATTGCTTCCAAAAACAACAAAATTATAATATTTATTATGTTTTATAATAAATTCAATTGTTTTTAAGTTATAAAATGTATTATAAATAAGTATTTATATATTTATAATCTTAAATTAATTGTCTTTTCTTTTCTGACAATAATGTTCCATATATGCTACCATTCATGCGAGTTTTTGTTCCATTCTAAAAATACAGTGCGCTCGCGGTAACGTGAACTAATTAAAACCTAGGGAGTTCATGTTAGCGAAATTGTTCACGTTAGCGATTGTCGAATTTCATAAAAAAATGTCTATTTTACCCTTGAACGTGAAATTTTTTCTGGTTATTTCCATTATTAAAATATAAATGTACATATTTATGTGTTTTATTATTATTTCCATTACTATAATAATATCTTATATATAAATACGGGAAAAATTTTTTTGTGGTTGATTTCTAATATATTAAAAATCTTGTTCAAGTTAGGCGGTGTTCACGTTAGACGGTGTTCAAGTTACCGCGAGTGCACTGTATATGCAAAAATGTGAGAAGTTGTCGTTTTCCTTTCTAAACCTGTTGCAACAATAAATGCCAAATTTGTTCCATTTCCTTCCCGGAGTTTTAACTGAGTGTGAGATAATACCCCTTTTTGCATTTGCGTAAAGTACTTTTTTATGCAAGCAAGTATTTTTTTCTTGTGTTTGCGGACAATTTGCGTTATATTGTGATTTTTAGTTATATTGTGATGAAAATAAAAACTTTTTGTTTTTCGTTTGTTTAAAGGCTCAACCATAATATGCATAGCCTTGCTTAACCTACTGTAAAAATTAGCAAAAAAACTCTCAAATGTATTTAAAAAAACAAAAACAAAATAAAAAAACATTTGATTCCGTACGGAATGTGCGATTAGTTTCGCACCTTGCTTAAGCAAATGACAGTTTCATTAAACTTAGCAAAAAGTTTCCTTAAGTTCAATATGGTTTGCCTCATATAATTAACATGTATTCGCACATTTGATTAAGCCAACTTAAGCACATTGTGGTTGGGCCTTTACTTTAATTTAATAATTATATTTTTTTGTCGCAAAATTTTTAACAACAGCTGACTTTAATTTTTGAAAATCAGTGCTGTTAACGCTTATTGGAATTGTAAGAAAATGTAATGTTTAAAATTGCTACAAGCGTGGTGAATATTGCTTTTACTTGGTGGCCACACGATCAAGTGTTGCCTTTCAATTCCTTTCAATTTGCAATACACTCTCAGTTTTTTACTAACACACTCACACTTTTTAAATTGACCACGAGATGGCTTTCAATTTCACCTTTCCATTTGTTTGGCAATTTACTTTCAATTTAACAGCTGAGCACACGTTTGTCTCTGTTGTTGTTGACATCTTGGAAGTAAATTGCTTACAAATTGAGTGCAGCCTACGTCACAGCTTTCAATTTGTGTAAATTTTTACAAGCAGTATATGTAAAAGACTATCAAGAACAACTTGAACGTGTGGCCGCAGGGTTAGTACAAACTTTGCATTCAATATTTAACACGCTAAATACACATTAGTGTTGAGTGTAAAACGTAGCTATTATTTTGTTCCATTGTAATTTAGAAAAATGTAGCACTTTCTAAGGCTTCGTGTAACCTAATAAATATATTACACAACCAAAAATTAATTTCAATTTTTGGGAATACAAAATTTTAATTTCAAAAGATTTTGTTATTCGTGCTTAATTCCCAGTTTTTATTATTGATAAAAACACTTGAAATTTATTGTTGATGGGATAAGCTATTCCTATGCATTTCACTGGTTGCTTAGGCCAGATCATCAGGAAACTTCATCCATAAAGGTTTTAGACAAACTAAAGATATTAAACCAAATAAAACTGTTAAACGTATAATGGCGTTTTCTTTTCTGAAATAAAATGTTGTCTTTTCGATATGTAATACTTTTTAAAGATTACCAGCACCCTCAAAAAGTAATGCTTTTTTTACGGTTTCAAAAGAACAAAAATAATTTCTTGATTTTACACTTAACATTAACGAACATGTAGCGTTTCAAACATAGAACAAAAAAGTTGCATTAATTTCTGATATTTGGCGCTTATTACTAAAGAAACGTTAGCATCACTGATCGTTGGCAGTTGTCAAAAGTTTAGCGCCATAATTGCAACTAGTTTACAAAAAAAAATATTTATAAAGAAATTGTAGAAAAAATAAGTTTTCAATCAAAAAAATAATTAAAAAGCAATTAAATTTGATAAAAAACTTTACTGGGAGCAAGAGAACAAAAAAATGGATACGAATTTCATTGCAAGTCAGAATGAAGAATGTGTGGAATCTCCCATTTCATATAAACAAATTCAAGGTAAGTAAAAATAAAGGTGAACAAATACATATTTTATTGTACGAAAATACATTTATTTTATTTCCAGTATGGTCGGAAGGCGACACTAGGAAACTATTACACTTGTATGCTGCATACCTACCTGAAATAGGGCCTCTAAAAAAATGTAGGACAAAAAAAGACATGTGGGTCAAAATTTCAGCAGAAATTGATATGAAAACTCCAAAGCAGTGTGAGGAGAGATACAAAACAGTGCTGAGAAGAAAAAAGACTGCTGTAGACAATAACAGAACTTCTGGGGCGAAAAGAAAATGCGTCGAGTTTGAGGAGGAGCTTAATAAAATATGTTTTTTGGACGACTCTATCGAACCGGAAGTTCAAATAAGCAGTAATATGATGATAAAAGTTGAAAAGGGTGAAAGTATAAAAAAACAAAAGAAAATAAATAAAACCGTCCATGAAACACTATTAGAAATAGCTGAGAAGAAAGAAGAGGCAAAAGAAAGGCGTCACAAGGAAAAAATGGATTTGCTGAAAAAAATTTTAGAAAATAAAGAAACATCAGGTTAAATAATATGCATTCCTAAAATGCATATTACCTTGCAGTTATTTATTGCAAGTGGTTCATAATTTTTCAATTAAAATTATGTTTGTATATTCTGTTTCTTACCGTTTCATTCACGTTTGTTCACGACGTATCAAGTATTGAAGCCTTATTTAACAATTCACAATTTGCTTTTGTATGCATAAGTCCAAAACCATAGCTACGGTTATGAAGAGAATACATTTTCATAATTTTAATTGATCAATTCGGAACAACTTGCAATATATCACTACAAAGCAATATGTATTCATTGCAATGCTCCGATACAGTGATAATACATATTGTATTAATACTTTATCTGATTTTTTAAATTAAATTTTTACTTTGTACCTCATGAATTATATTATTACATTTGTACCATTTTATAACTTTGTTCCTTACTTTTGTATATATGTATGTATATACATACTTATATATGGATATGTATATTATGTACATAAATACCTTATCATTAAAATGAAATAAAAAATTTATTGTTTAACAAAATGTTTTATTTTTATTATTTATAAGTTTTCATATGTACATTTTTTTATTACAGCTCTTACTAATTAAATAGTTTTAACTATACAGATAGTTACATGTAGATGGATAAATAAATAAATAGATAAACATATCGTTACTTTAATATAGAAAAGCCCTAACTAACGTTTTCCTTACTTTACAGGAGAAGGGAAAAACTTAATAAAAATTATAGTCTTGTAGTCGCGATTTTTTTTAAACGCAGTTTTTTATTAAATTCTCCAAATAATTTAATAAAAAACTGCGTTTAAAAAAAATCGCGACTACAAGAATATAATTTTTATTAAGTTTTTTCCTTCTCCTGTAAAGTAAGGAAAACGTTAGTTAGGGCTTTTCTATATTAAAGTAACGATATATAAATTAATTGATAAATATATGGATGGCTAGATAGATAGATTGACAGAGAGATAGATAAAAAGGATAGGTAGTTAGATAGGTAAATAGATTAAAAGATAGAAAGATAAATAGATAGATAGTTAAATAGGTAAATAGATTGAAAGGTACACAGATAGACAAATAGATTGATTGAAAGATAGATAGATAAATAGATAGATTGAAAAACAGATAGATAAATAGAAAGATAGATAGATAAATTGAAAGAAAGTTGGATAAATCAAATTATTATTAAAACTATTGAAAATTAATTGAATAAAAGATTTTTTATTTCGTTTCTTTTAATTCGTCCCAACTGAGTAAGCAGCATGTCCCTTGCATCACCCTCTAGAGGCTCGTCGTTTAGAGTGTTTACCTCGGTACCGAAATTTTCATCTGGAAGACTTTCGTTCCTATCAATGCATATATTATGAAGAACACAACATGCAATCACAAATTTTGCCATCGGCTCTACCCTATGGAAGTCTAAACGAATTAACTGCCGAAAGCGATTTTTTAGCAGACAAAACGCGTTTTCAATTTTCACTCTAGCTCGAGAGAAGTGGACATTGAAATTTCTTTCGGCATCAGTTAAATTTCCATAATCTCTATATGGAGTTAGCAAATAATATCTTAAGGGATATGCTGCATCACCCAACAAATAATATTTAGAGGAACATAAACTTTGTACCTGATTACCAATAAAAGACAGTTTTAACACTCGCGAATCATGAATTTTGCTGGGAATTCCGGTGAATACGTCTAAAAATCTTAATTTCGAATCACAAATACCTTGTAGCGTTATTGACACTCCATCGTGTCTGTTGGCGTATGTTGACCGAATTTTGTTCTTCGGTGTTCTGGCATTGATATAGCTGCCGTCAATACACCCCAAAATATTTGGGATTCCGGAAATCTAAAACGAAAAAGCATTTTTAATTGAACTGAAACATTTAAAAATATAACCAACCTTTTTAAATTCATCTGCCACGTTTTGTTTCTCCTCATCTGATTTTGGAAATTTAATAACTTGCGAAGCTACTTCACTCACCAGAAAATTCAAAACGTTATTGAAGCACCCATGAAAATTGGACACAGACATGTCAAACAGATTTGCCACCTCCCTGATGGTTGTTTTGTTGCCACTAAACCTGCCAATTTAATTATTCGATTTTTCATATTTTTTTTATTGTTTTTAAATCAAGCTTACCATAGAAACGAAAGAACCTGGGCCTCAACACTGGTCTGTAACCTTCCTCCCTGGTAGCATCTTTTTTGAAAGGACTCCGAATAACTTTCGATAAGGTAAGTAGCACTTCCCCGGCTAATACGCAAATTCTTTTGAAACTTTAAAAGATATATTTTTAATATAATTAAAGTTTTTTAAATACATATACTTTCATATGTGTACATACAAACATTTGTATGTGTATACATGCTTACATCAGTATCGGAATATGTATGAACTACATTTTCTATAAAGCCCTTAACACGCGGCAAACACTTCCTATGTATAGAGTCCAAAAGAAACTCCTCATCTTCATCAGATGACGAAGAAGTTTCCAACAATTCCATTATTATTACATTTTGTTTGTCCATTTTATATTTTTTAGGCGGCAATTTTAACAAAAAAATTAAGAAATGTAAACAAACTTCCTTGTACAATAAAAGTACTTAACACAGCTGTAAAAAATGGCACTATCTCACCCTGAATTAAAGTTCAGTGTAAATCATGTTCCATATTTGCCGCTTTTTTCTGCAATATATTTTGAAAAGAACATGATTTTTTTCGGTAGTGTTGCAAATTTTTTAGAAACGAACACACAAATATTCGAAAGGCAGAATGTGTGTAACATATTTGTCAGAAAAGAAAACGCCATAAGAATTATAGCAACAGTTCTACTTGTAACAATATCAAAGTTTAAACAAAACACATCAACAATAAACAACAGTGGGTTCATCTCATCTTACATTTCCCCACTACAATTAGTTGAAATTCTCTCAACATTAATTGTAGTTGTAACTATAATGCATCATTATTTTTTAGAAAAGAAAACACCATAAGTTTGTATAAAAGTCTGCAATTAGGCATGTTTTTCATAATTTTTAAATTGGCTTCAACGTATGTTGACAATTGCTGGAAATAAATATAATACAGTGGAAGTAAAAAACGCTGTAAATTTCAAATGCAAAATAGAAAAAGAAGATTATGATCTTCAATAAAATAACAGTAATAAAAATGATAAGTTCAAAGCAAATTTACCTAAATTGAATGAAATTGTATGCAAACGTATTAAAAAAAACCGCACAAAACGGTGAAGATAACATTTACTATAGCGAAGAATTTTGCAAACTTCTTTGGTGCAAGTATTCAGCTTATGCACCGTTGTGAACAAATATGATGGGTATATTTGTGGAAACAAAAATAAAGACAAGAATATCAAACAGCCCAGTTGAAAGTTACTTTAATATTGTAAAAAATATTACACAAGATGGCAAAAGATATTTGAGAGTCTGAATATGTAAGAAAATCTTTTATATATATTGCGGCCAAAATTAATGAAATTGAAAGAGAATTTTAAGAAAAAAATATAATTGTTAACAATTTAAAACAAAAACATATAACGCTGTCATATGATGAAGTTGATTTAAAAAAATCCTACACTTGAAGTAGATGTTTGGAAAACCACTCCAAGATCAGTAAAATCAAAAATAAGCGACAAAATTTATTATGAAAAAGTCTTAAATGCATTTTCGTTAGTGTTGAGTGTAAAACGTAGCTATTATTTTGTTCCATTGTAATTTAGAAAAATGTATCACTTTCTAAGGCTTCGTGTAACCTAATAAATATATTACACAACTATAATGCATCATTATTTTTTAGAAAAGAAAACACCATAAAACGTAGCTATTATTTTGTTCCATTGTAATTTAGAAAAATGTATCACTTTCTAAGGCTTCGTGTAACCTAATAAATATATTACTCAACTAAATGCATCATTATTTTTTTAGAAAAGAAAACACCATAAGTTTGTATAAAAGTCTGCAATTATGCATGTTTTTCATTTTATAAAAGTAAAAAAGTGATAGTGGCACCATTGAAATATAAACAGACAGAAAAAAAACAGCTGTTTATAATTTTTCAATTGTAGCTGCCGTCTTCAACATAATTCAGTAGCTCACTACACGACTATAATTGCACCCAGCAGCATTTGTAGTCATGTGTTCGTGTATCCTGCTGTGGTGAATATGTTTAATGCATAAATGAAAGAGCGTAAGAAAGTGTTTGATTTTTGAGCCAGCACAATTGTGCTATAAAATTTAATGAATTTGACATCAATGATTCAGAACTAAAGACTTTAGAAAGTTTTTTCTCTCCCACCATTGTTCCACTAATTTTTATGTATTTTTGTATATCAATGAACTTTTCTTATTATGCACTTGAAATTTGACAATTATATAATTCTTCTTTGGTGAACTTTTACTGTGTAATTGATAAAAAAACCACACTTTTTATATGTATAACAAACTATTTCCTACAATGTTTTAAAGCTGTGTATTGAAGAAATGTGTTTGTCAAATGGCAATGCATATAAAATTCAAATCAAAGCCTACTATGATGAAAATGTGATACGAAAACGGTTATATTCAAATGTATATTATAAATAATTGTCATAACACAAATATAAATATTGCATATACTAAGGCATAAGATGGCACTTGCTGGAATTGAATATATATGTATTTGAATACAGTAAACTAGATGTTTCATTGGAAATATAAAAAAAATAACTACAAATAAAATTTCAATACAGATTAAAAAAAAAAAAATGCTGGGATTTCCAAAAATTTTGTACATTTAAAAAAAATATGTACATTATTGGAAATTCTTGTATTACCTAAATAAGCAAAACATATTTTTATAATTTAGCGGGGGGGGAATTCCCTTCCCAGCAAAGGCTGAATTCGAAACCATGGCCAGGGAGCCATATTGGCTGGCCGAGGTTTTGTGGCCATGAAAAATGAAAATGTCGGCCCTTTTGAATTTTGTAAGTTTGCTGGTGAAGGTGGAGTTCGTGGCCAAAAGAGCGAAAGAAGAAAACCCAACCTAAATTTAATTTTTAAGATTTTTATTGTTGTTTAATATTAATTAAAATTAAATCAGTAAATTAAATTAAAGAAAACTATTGTTGAAAACGAAGAGAAATAAATAAATCCAGCCGGGCCACACCATCCAACGAGGGAGAAGCCAAGCAGCACCACCACTCCTGGGGTGCATAGGTATTTCAGGTTTTCCGACCTGTACTCCACATTAACACGAACGACGTACGTGTGTGTAGACAGTTCCTTTTTTTATATTTCCTAACAAAATAAATTAGTAAAGGAAAATTACGCAAAGATTCCGGTGAAAACATTTTTGTATTCCGTGGAGAAAGTTGTTTGCAGCCACGACTTGTTAGGGAGAGCTCTCGCGAACTAGGATAAATATCGACGGCCATTGTTGAATTTGTCCTTTTCTGTGTTTTTAATGTTTCTTTTAAAAGTTGTTACCTTGTTTGCTACTTTGGTTCTAGCGATGTCTTTCTCTTTATCTATGTTACTGTCCATTGCTTGGATACATTGCTCTATATCTGCAATGACATGTAATGGTGAAAAACTCAACTTGTCTACCGGAAGTGAACATTTTTTCCCTAGTGACAAAATCCACTTGCACTCTATTGGAATATTATATTCAGTTTTATTCTCAAACCAGTTATCATTAAAAACAAGTCCATGTAACCTAAACTGATTTTCTTTCAGTGTATTTATTTTGTTGATTTGTTTCTCTTTAATATTTTTCGTAATTTGTTTTGTCCTGTCTTTTTGTTTGTTAAAAAAAGTTGTGTGATAAACTGTTGATATCATATTTTTAATACGAGCATTGCGATGAAAAAGTTTACGTTTGAGTAAAGTGATATTTGTGTTTGTTTGTGAAATTTCTAGATTTAAAATTTTCCTATGGAAGTTATTTTCTAATTTTTCAAATCCATTTTTAATTGTGGTGCATTTAAAAAGATGTTTTTTTTTTTTTTTTTTTGTCATTATTTTTTATTGAATCTTCATACATATATTAAATATGAACTAACAATAATCAATCAAATCTTAACCTAATACGTATCTCCTGCCAGTGCCAGACAAAATTTTCTTCATCACGGGTTATGTTCACTTTTATAGGTGTTTATCGCTCATCTAATTGGGTAAGTGCTGCAGTGTCTCTTCTTCTTAAGCGAGTGTGGCCGCCATGATTTAAAATATTTCGAGCTAGTGGATTTGGGTGTTGTTCAAGCCTTTTTAAATATTTTATTGCATATTTTGTAATCATCGATTTCACTAATGGCACATTGAGATCCTTATGAATGTTTGAGTTTTTAACATACCAGGGAGCGGCTGTGATTATTCGAAGAAGTTTATTTTGGCGCCTTTGAATTTTGTCGATATTAGAGGCCGAGGCAGTGCCCCATAGTTGAATACCGTAGCACCAGATAGGCTTTAAGATAGAGTTGTAAAGTAGAAGCTTGCAATCGAGACTAAGGACAGAATTTCTTCCAATAAGCCAATGAATTTGAATGGCTTTTAGTTTCATTTGAGTTAATTTTGCCTCTATATGGCATTTCCACGTTAATCGCCGATCCAGATGTATACCGAGATATTTAACATGCGAATGTTGAGGAATTATTTGATTATTGATTGTAATAGGGGGGCAAGATTCCCGGCGCAAAGTGAATGTTATATGTACGCATTTTTGCTCATTGACCATTATCCTCCATTGTCTTAACCATATTTCTAGTTGAAATATATGATGCTGTAAGAAACGCGATGCTTCATAACGATTTTCGTGGACGCTTAGAAAAGCTGTATCGTCTGCAAATGTTGAAGTTTGTGTGTAGTTGCTTGTTGGCATGTCCGAAGTATAAATTAAGTATAATAGGGGGTCCAGGATGCTGCCTTGTGGGACTCCAGCGGCAATGGGCTGAGGTGATCTTAAGAAATTTCCTTCTTTAATAATAAATTGACGACCGACTAAGTAGCTTCCGATTCGAAAGTTAAACCGTACTGCGTAACTCGTTCGAAACGATGACAGTGTTGTATTTATAAACAAATGGGCAATTAAATAAAAAGTTGGTAGCACTGTTACTAAAATACAAAAATGGACGGAAATATCCCAAAACAAAAGAAATATTAAATATTATTCAAAGTGTTTAAGATATTATACCTATAATTGTGATTTGAATTTCAAAAGATTTTGTTATTCGTGCTTAATTCCCAGTTTTTATTCTTGATTGAAATTTATTGTTGATGGGATAAGCTATTCCTATGCATTTCACTGGTTGCTTAGGCCAGATCATCAGGAAACTTCATCCATAAAGATTTTAGAAAAACTAAAGATATTAAACCAAATAAAACTGTTAAACGTATAAGACTTATAGCAACAGTTTTACTTGAAACAATATCAAAGCTTTAACAAAACACATCAACAATAAAAAAGTGGGTTTATCTCATCTTACATTCCCCCCTACAATTAGTTGAAATTCTCTCAACATTAATTGTAGTTGTAAGTAGGTGATTTGAATTAAAATGGATTGTATTTTCCTGTGGTTTGATGACAATGAAAACGATGATACCATTCCATAAAGAGTCCAAAGAAAATAAGTAGGGAATTCATCAAACATGTATTATGAATCTTATACTACATTTACACCTACGCAAAATCTAGTACTTACGAGATTTCTAGCCAAATCTAGTTGGTTTTGACTATATTTCCCATACAAAACAAAATCTACTTCGTGACTAGATTTCGACGAAATCTACTCAAAATCTAATAGTACTTAATGATGCAACTATGGTTTTTTCAATATAGCACTAAAAAATATTTCCCTGCACAAGACAAATGACATTGGGGGGTGTGCCATAAATCGCAAACGCAAAACGCAAGAATTTGGAGGCTGTTAATAATACACTTTTAATCAAATTTTTATAATTTTTGTTATAAAATTCTGTTTAATAGCAAAATGTTCGAATAATATTTGTCATAAAATTCTTTTATTACAGAAATCTTACTAAAAAACGACTTTTAAAATTCTTGCGTTTTGCGTTTGCGATTTCCAGCACACCCCTGATTATAATAAAAAAAAAACAAAAACATTTAAAAAAAAAATTAAAAAGTTTTATAAAAATTGTAAAAAAAAACAAAAAAGACGAATAATATTGATAAAATAAATATCGTTGATTATTATTAAAAGGTAATGCAAATTGTTTAATGTATATTTTTTTTTTGTGTTTGTATGTGTAACGAAAAAACTTTTAGTCAGTTGTTTTGTTATAAAAACAAAATCTTGCTAATGTCAAAAAAGTATAATGTAAACGCACTAGATTTCGAAGAAGATTTTAAATCAAATCAACAAGATTTCGGCCTAATGTAAATGTAGTATTACAGTTCTTTTCGCTTATAGTCCACTACTATAGTTGCACAACTTTTGTGGACTATAAGCGAATTTGTTTTATAACCGAATTTTTTTTACAAGCCATTTTATGGACAATAAGTGAATCCTAGTATAATCCACATTTTGGACTATATAAAAATTATTTTCTTCAAAAAAAAAACACTCTTTTTTTAAACAAAATAAAACTTTATTTAAAACATAACCAAATAATTAAATAATAGTTGAAACAAAAAATATAAATTAATTCAAATGCTTTCAAAGCTTATAATAAAAACAAAAAGGTAAATATGTAATTCAATGCTTCATTTTAATTCTTTGGATGTATAAATACAACGCAACATAAGTATTAATTTCATAGAAATATAAATTGCGAAATCTTAAACGTGTTTAAAAAAATTCTGTAATTTTAGTTTGTTTTTTTTTTAAGAATTTTTTACAATAAATAATTCTATGTTTTCCAAATCCATGTTTTGCTCAATTTCGTTGTCAAGACAAAATTGCCTTATTATTTCAACGGAATCTAAAACTTCTTTTGAAGTAACTTTTGTTTGTTGGCAATCAAAAACTTCAACCGCAGAATCATAGGGATCTTCATAATCAAAATTATTAAGACATTGTTCAGCAGATTTGTCCGAAGCCACATCGTCCAAAATATCAGCATCACTCAAAATTCCATGGCAAAAAGCTCGTCATCACAATGTTGATATTCTGAAGAAAACGTCAAAACTTCGCTTATACAATCTTCTTCCTCTTCAATTTCGCACATATCCCTATTTTTATTCAAACCTGCCTGAAAATATAAAAAAATAAATTATGTATAATTTCTGAATAAAAAGTATGTTTAAAAATGTAATAGTACCTTTTTGACACAATTTTCAATACATTCAGGCTTTACTAACCACCATTCTCGCTTTATAAAGTGCAAAGCATCCAATATGGATATTGATTTAATATATTCAGGAACAGTTTTTCCTCTTTCAATAGCACATATCTGCTTCTTAACGATGATCTGTCTATATTGCTGCTTAAACGAGTGAATTATGCCTTGATCGAGAGGCTGAATGATAGCTGTAGTATTTGGAGGAAGATACTGAACCGTAATATTCTTTAAAGCTATTGTCGTCTTATGGCATGACGCATTGTCAATAAATAGAATTATTTTCTTTTTAATTTTATTCATGTCTTCATCTATTAAAGCAAGTATGTCATTCCAAATGAGAACAGTCATCCAACTGTTTTTGTTTGAAAAATATGTAATGGGAATGTTTTTATTTTTAAAACAGCGAGGCTGCCTAGGCTTTCCAATCACAAACATACGTTTGTAAGAACCGGTTGAGTTACATTTCCATCCTTTTGGTGGACTGCCTTTGTTGAAATATGTTGTGCTTGGCAATACTTTATAGTATAACCCACTTTCGTCCCCATTAACAATACATTCTGGTGAATATTCTTCATTAATTTGAGGCAACTGGTTCTCAACGAAGTTTAAAGCACCATTTTCATCATTGTGCTTTGAATCCCCACAAATTTTGCCTACACATATTTTGTTTCGTTTCTTCCAACGAAATAGCCATGATGTATTTGGTTCAAAGTCCTGTTCTTTTGCTTTATTTAAAAGCATCACGCCAGTTACCACTGCATTCTGGCCTTTTCTTTGACGCAATGTTTTTAAATTGCAGGAATTGGACACTTCTTTTATTTTGGCAGTATTTTTTATTATTTTATAAACTGTGGATTTGTCCACTTTATATTTAGAGCTCAGTTGTGAACATTTCATTGAATTTTGTTCGAAGTCTTTTAATAATTTTAATTTTTTCCACACTCAATATAACGCGTTTACTAATTTTTCTACTTTTGTGAATTTACCAAAATTTGACATATATTAAAGTTGCCAGAAAGGTAAATAAAATCATGATGGCAGCTTGTTAAAAAAATATATAAAAAACAGAGTGGACTTTAACCAAATTTTTTTGCATAAAGTATTAGATATGCCTGCAAAGAAAATGTGGCTTATAAGCGAAAATGGACTACAAGCGAAATGGACCTTAGAACAAATAATTTGCATGAAATTTTAAAAAACCTGCAAATGAATATTACAGTTTTAGCTTATATCCGTTTTTGGCCTTAAAGCGGAATGGACTATAAGCGAAAAGTACTGTAATGATAAAAGGTAAGAAAACAAAATTTTTACTTTAAAAATTATATTAATAAGTTGTTAGTTTAGTTTTGTTAAAACCTTTAGACTAAGTAAGGATGCATTTACGTATGTTTTTACTAGTATAGAAGGTGAATTAAAAACTGCACGCAGGTCTGCTGCCATTTCACCTATATTAAAACTGGCAGCCACTCTAAAATTTCTGGCACAACGTGGGTGCCAACATCAAATTGGACAAGATCGACACCTGGGAATTTCTCAGCAGTCAATGCCCAGTTGCATGTCTGAAGTATGTCATGCTATTGAGAAGACTCTTTGTCCTAAGCACATTGTGTTAAAAGCAACGGAAGAAAAACAGAAAGAGGCCCGAAGATATTTTTATAATATAAGTGGA
The DNA here is from genome assembly GCA_930367215.1 of Pollenia angustigena. NCBI lineage: Eukaryota > Metazoa > Arthropoda > Insecta > Diptera > Polleniidae > Pollenia > Pollenia angustigena. The sequence goes on from OV884059.1 coordinate 36,318,065, forward strand.
ATTCCGGGTGTGATTGGAGCAGTAGATGGCACTCATATTCAAATAATAAGGCTAAGTGCTAGCGAGCATTTGCATTTTAATAGAAAATTAAAGCACAGCATCAATGCTATGGCGGTAAAATCAATTATATAACTACTTATGCATACATGTAAAGTTTCTATTTTTTTTGTTTAGATTTGCAATCATGAAATTTTTATTAGGGCTGTGAATGGACGCTGTGGTGGTGCTAGCCACGAATATCATGTGTGGAGCTTATCAAGCGAAAGGCAGTATTTAAAAAAAATTTTTTGAAAATGAACAACATTCGAAAGCACGCTCTGTCGTAGAAATAGCTTTTGGACTCATGAAAGCCAGGAGGCTTATTCTGAATTGCGATGCGAAAATGCATAAATGCGAAAAATTGCTATTCTGCATTGCGATATTCGCAAAGTTTTTTTTTAATCGCATTTCAAATGCGAAAAGGTGACAAGTCGGTATTCTGCATTGCGAAAACAAATGTCAAATTCGCAAAATTTATTCGACAACAAAAAAGCATTCGCAAAGTACAAACATGTTAGTGAAAGATAATCACCCTTATCGTGGTTGGCAATTTTGTGTCGTTTTTTTGGCGTTTTTTTGGCGTTTTTTAGGCGTTTTTAGAAAATCGCATCGCGGTTGGCAAAACGCCAGCGAATACGACACTGAATATAATTCTACTACAAAAACCGTATCGCAGATGGCGTATTTGCGTGTCAAAAGCGCTAAAAACTGTCGTTAAGTTTTTTGCTCACGACAGAGTTTATTTTTTGATAAAAATTATTTAAAAATGGAGTCAAACAAATCGTAAGTTATATAAAAAGCAGCTTTAAAGCATTTTGTTTCAATTTTTGTTTTTTTTTCTAATTTTTTATATTTTAGCATAAAAATTACCACACCCGCACAATTTTCCAAGTTGTTGGAGATAATGGAAAAAAAGCCGTACTTGGCAAAAGGGTATAATAAAGGATTAAATAAAATTAATACAAAAGATGAGTGGAATGAAGTCGTAGAAGAACTCAATAGTATAGGACCTCCATTCCGTACAGGCGAAGGTTGGTTAAAGGTGTGGGGAGATTTTAAGTTTAAATTAAAGAAAAGGCTGTCCCACAACAAGGCTGAAAGTCATGCAACAGGTGGAGGAGCTTTTAAGCAATTTGCTTTGTCACCAGTTGAAGAGGCTGCAGTAAGTTTATTGCAACTACGCTCAATTGTTCAGCATAAAGAACCTTTTGGCCTTAAGCGTGCTCGTTCCAGCTCCCCGAAGCAAGTGCTTTCTGCTGATGAGGTATTCGACATCGTCATAGAAGAAACTGTTCAAACTAGTACCCCGGCGAAAAAATGTAAAAAAAATATTTCGGGCACCACTGGAGATTTGAGTTTGATTGAAGAACCTTGCTCTTTTTCTAAAACATTTCCAAATACCTATAGTGATGAGAACGTGGATCCAAATAACTCAAAAAAAGTTCGCAAAAACAGAGAATGTGAAAAACTCAAATTATTAGAAAAACAAGTGGAATATCAAAAAGAAATTAGTTCAGAATTAAAAAAAGTTTAACGGAAATAGAAAAATATACAAGAAGAATTTACAACATTAAAGAAGAAAAGCTGGAACTCTTTAAAGAGGAGCTAAAAAGGAAAGAAGAACATCGTAAAGAACTTTTAAAAATCAGAGCAGCTGAACTTGAATTTAAAAAAAAGAAACTTGAAATTGATCTCTTACAAAAAAAAAAAAAAAGAGTCGTAGGCGTAGGCGAAAAGTTTCCACGATACCATTCAATTTTAAATACGACAACAAATGCGACATACGCCTACGCCAACCGCGATAAGGGTGAATATTTTATTATTTTTATTTTATTAAATAATGATAGAATATATGAATAAGCACCAAATGCACGTCAGTCGGCAAATACTTTGTGGACGTTAACTGAAGAACTAAATATCAATGGACCACCTATTAGAGAAGCTGCAGGATGGAAAAAGTATGAAATATATAAACCAGTTAAAAAATATTTGACTTCAACTTAATTTTGAAATTTAACACACAAAACATTTTCATTTTCTTCGTCGTCGAACCACAGTGCCACAAAATCTATTTTTATTATTTTTTTTTATTACAGAATGTCCTAAAATATTTCTTAAACAATTTTCACAGCCAAATACAAACAATTTATTTATTTTTAATTTGACGTTTATTGACACTGACGTATATTTGAGCAGCGTTGCCACGATTTGAAATAAATTGCGATTGCGAAAGTCTAACAGAATACCAATTTTCTTTCGCATCGCATTTCATTTGCGCATCGCATTGATTTTCGCATCGCAATTCAGAATAAGCCTCCAGATTTCGTTGCCTCTTAGCTGCGAGAAAATTACACTATGCTCCAGAATAAGCAACCCAAATTCTGAATGGCTGCTGTGCCTTAAACAACATTTGTTTGGAATATAATAAAAATGTAATTCAAAGAAAAATTTTTCCCCTCGTAATTTGTTCACATTTCACTTAGATTTTCTCACTTTATTTTTGCTAGGGAACAGAACATGTATGTACCTAAGTACTTCCTCCTATAAATCGAATATTAAGGGCTAGATCCGTTAATAAGGCACACACCGACATATTGGTTAACATATTGCAATACAAAAGGCCGATTGCCTGCTGATTGTGAAGCTTTCGACAGACTTGGTGGCCGAATTTTGGAAAATATTTTACTACATAAAATTTAAAAAATAACGTTGTAATGAAACTATCCCTCTAATACTAAATATTTTGCTTTATTATTTTTACTTTTCTTTAAATTTTTAATTTTTTTTAATCTTTCTTCTTTTTTTTTACATTCACTGGAGCTGATAGCGTAAAAAATTGTTCACATGACATTCAGGATTGCTTTTTCCCCTTCGAGAGGAATGAAAATTTCATGGGAACAAAAAATTCAACTTGTTATTCACGATAGGGGTGATTATTTTTGTCCCCAATAGTTTATCGGCATTTAGCTCCAATGCTCGACTGGACCCAATGTAGGACTCTACAACGATTTGTAGAGGAATGGCCAAAGTCTACTGGAAATTTAGATGGAAGTTTTGAATCGCTTCGAGTTCGATCTCAAAATTTCACTAAAGACCAGAAATTTGTCAGTGTTTCCTGCGATGAGATGTCGTTGAAAACCTACCTGGATTATGATAGCAACAAAGACCGTATTATTGGCTTTTAGGATTTCGGTGACAAAAATCGATCTTACAATTTAATTACTAGTGTGGTAGTTGTAATGGAAAGTGGAATAGGTGGTGAAAGTTGATCGCAAGCATCAGGGTTCTTTATTCGAAAAGCATATCTTCGAGGCTATTTCGAAGTTAGAAGCAATAGGCTTACATCCTTGCCAGTTCGTTTGCGACCAAGGTTCAAATTTTTCAAAACTTCTCGAAAGTTACCGGTGTAACCGAACAAACACCATATTTTGTAGTTAATGATAAAATATTTTTAAGTACGATAGCCCCCATCTTTTAAAAAGCACCCGAATCTGTCTGCTTAGTGTCCAAAACCGCATTTATTTTAATAATAAATGCAAATCATGGAATGACGTAAAACATTTCTATCAGATAGACTCTTCAAACTCTTCCTAAGCTTAGAAAAGAACACATTAACCCAAAAAACTTTCAGCGCATGCGCGTTAACCACAGAATACACAGAACTGTAAAATGTGACATGTGAAAAAGGCCCAAATCAGTTGCGAGGGCAGCTTTCGAAGAAAGAGACAGGAAGCTTTTTTTGGTAGTGAAGTGGCAAGGTCTAAAAACAGGCCGCAACAATCAACACAAATGGCGTGATCAAAACAAAAATAACAAAACACAAACCACGTTAAACAAATGCATTAGTTCAACAAACGTTGTTTTTTGTGCAAAAAAATGTATTTAGTAATATTGTTTTGTGTTATAATGTTATTTACTTACTTAAATATTATTTACTCGTTAAATGTTAATTTTTACAACAGTTTTGTAAATAAATCTTAACTAAATAAATTTGTGTTCATTGTATTGCGGCATAGAAGATGAAGAAGAGAGAAATGCAAAAGGGCAGCATTCTTTGAAAGAGACAACAAAAAAGCAAAATCTTCCGTCTCGTGACAGTTCTGTGTATTCTGTGGCGTTAACTTAGCATCTCAAGTTTTAATTAATACCGTTTCTAACGGGACGCGCATTCTATATCAGTCAGGAAAAATAGATTCTTGAAATTCTTTAACCTGCCTCAATACATCTGAATATCTAAAGTTTAAAGTTTTTTACATTTTTAACATTCGTGCTGGTAGTGCACTTTTTAGCCTTTCTAATGAAAATTTAGAATTTTTAAGAGATGCCTCGCAAAAACTAAAGTCTATTAAAATATGTATGTATATGAAGAAAAGGGCTCCAAAGTAACAAATATGTTTAAGTGTATGAATGGGTAGCTATTAAATATTTCGGCAGTAAAACCTCTTTGGTGTTATCTTAATCAGGAAGGATTTTCATGTCTTAAAATACGCTGGTTAACACAAGACCACCTCGAACATTTTTTTGGTCAAATTCGAAAAGAATCAGGAAATTGCGTATCAGTAACGGCCCGAAATTTTTCCAGTTATTTTCAAAATCGCTGGGGGCTCCACTACATAAACGTTGTTGTCAACGGAAACTGCGAAGCTGTTTCGCCACACGATTCAATAATCGATTTTTCTATTGTAGATGAAGAATTTTCTACTGTAAACAATAGCTTTAGGGATGAATTTCAATCTTTGCCTAATCCTACCCTCAAGTTGCTGCTGCTGTTGTCAGCAAAGTTTCCTTAAATCAAGAGGAATTTCTTAATAAAAGTACCGTTGTGTATGTTTCTGGGTATTTTTACCTTAAACTTTATAGTAATCATAAGTGCAAGTTTCCTATACCCCATTTCGATGGTAAACCAATTGCAGCAGAATTATTTACTTTCGAAAAACAGTTCGATAAGTGCAACTTAGTTCAACCTCCGCAACATTTTGAAGATAACCTACAATTGGAAGACAAATTTGAGTCTTTATTTAATATGTATTTCCATCGAATTGACCTTCATCAAATTATTTATGACAAATTAATTAAAATAAAGCCATTTTTATGTTGCGGTGGTTTAAAACACGAATTTATTTAATTTTAAGGTTCTTTAATTCCAAACTCAAGCCACCAAACCTCAAAATGAAATACCTCTGTGTAACCAATAAATAAATCTTTAAATATTTCTTTAATTCATATAAAATTTCTAACCTTCATTAAGATCTTAAAATATACATATTTGCTCATTCTTCTCATTTTCATTATGAAATTATCAGTACACGCAAAGAAAAACATGGTTGATGCAATCATAATCGCAAACTTTCATTAATGTTTGTGGTTATGATTGTGTCAAACATATTATGTTCAGAAGAAAGACGCAAACGACCTTTCCAACCATATTTTCTTATATTCTCCCCCCCCCCCCCCCAAATCGGTTCAGTTTTATGTAAAAAAATTTCGTAGCGATAAGTTGTGTTTTAGGGGGGGCGTCGGCCTCTCAAAGTTTGCCTTCAAGCCAGTTATTCAAATGTAATTTGTTTTTATATGACTATCTCTTTTTACAAGAATATGATATATGAAAATATTTTAGATCTTCTAGTCGACAACATTAGCCTAGAAGAAAGCTTTTTTGCTAAAATTATTATTTTAGAAAATAATTAAGAAAATAACAACAAAATACCAAACTTTTTATATACGTTTTAAATATGGGGGATTTCATGTCAAGTGACCCAATTTTAAATCGATGTCTTTTGATTTGGGTGAAATTACCTCCAAGCTTAGTCCTATTAAATAGTAGTTTAGACACAAATTTTCAGCAAGATCGGTCAAAAAGTTTCTGAGTTAGAGTGCGCCAAATTTTGGCATTTTGTCCATACAGGTGTTGTTTCTCATCCATGTAACTTATTACCTATTGGTGTTATACAAATTTGTCCCAAGTAGCTTAGATAGCTATTTGTTCAATCTTTTTAAAAAAAATATTTTTTTTTTTAATTTTTTAAAATTATTTTTTTTTTTTAATTTAAAACTTTTTTTTTATTTTTTTTTTTTTAGCAGGAATGTTTTTTTTTTTTTTTGCTCAAAAGAAAGCTTATGTCTTTTCCTTTAAGATAGTTTTGGTCGCTTTTTGGCATCTTATTTTCAAAACATCTGGTTAAAATTGGTTAAATTATTCATAACATAAAGCTGTATAATCACTTTTGGAACATACAGAGTTAAAGCAGTAAAAATTTGATATTGAAATATAATTTACATATTTCGCTTCTATTTCAATAGTATATATTTTATTAACAAAAAAAACTAAAATTAATTCAAATATAACGTTTTAAAAAACAGAAATTCATTTTAAATTGAAAACAAAACCGAAATTCGCTTAAAATTCGTTCGTTGTATGATATTTTTATTTACTCGTATCGTTTCGTCCCTAGTTGAATGCATCACTATTACAAAAATTACAATTAAAATATCATGATGTTGCCAACATCGGGAACAGATTCATTTCAACTTCAGAGCTTTCGGGACAAGAAGCGTCTTACAATATCCTAGGATTACATTTATCTCAATGTAGTAATGCTGAAGTGTTTATAAATACATTAGCACCGGAAAAACGTGTCCGTATTTTAAAATCTAAAATGGAACTTCAAAATTTGCCCCCAGATTCTACAAACCTTTTTCAAAATAATATGTTAGACCATTATACTCAAAGTTCAGATTTAATTAATAATGTTTGCTTGGCATACTTTTCAGCGTATTATAAGTACTCCCAAACTCTTCGTAGAAACACACGACAAGATGAAGAAGATGATGATTATCAGGATGAAGACATAGATCTTAATGAAGTTGGGATACCTCGTAAACTAAAGGACAATTCTGGATATATATATATAAGCGCAAAAACCAAGCAATTATTCGATTTTCGAAATTAAACCCTGACATATCTAGAGAAGAATATTTTCGATCTCTTGTAATACTTTATTTGCCGTGTCGAAAGGAGCAAGAGGAATTATTAAATAGTAACACCGAACAAACATGCATTACTTACCATAATGATATTGAAACTAATAAAGTAATATTTTAAAAACTAAAGGAAGGAGAACTAGATGAAATTCTTCAACATATTCAAGAAGAATCAAATAAAAATTTAGAGCAACAGGAAGACAATATAGCCACGAATCAAATCCTAGACGAAGTTTAGAGCATTAGCAGTGCCTGTAGAAGATGATAATGTTAATATTTTAAACATAGCTGGTGGAATTAGAAATGATGCTGAAAATTCTGACGGAATTCGAATTATCTGACTTCCTTCATTAATTAACAAGAATGATTTATTAAAATCTGTAAGATCATTGAATATGAAACAACGAGAGTACTTACACCATCTATTACGAAATGTTTTAGATAACATTAAATTTTGCGAATTTATCAGTGGCGGTGCAGGCGTTAGCAAAAGTAGGTTGATTAAAACTATATGTATATCAGTCCGTCACTGATCGTTTTAATTCTGTTCCTGGATCTAATCCCGATTAAAGTGTTGTTGAGCGCACCAACAGGAAAAGCTGCATTTGGTATAGGTGGAGCTACACTGCATGCATTGTTTTCTTTGCCAGTCAACCAGTATTCTGGACAAACTTGACCTCTTAGCAATGATGTCGCTAACTCACTAATAGCAAGGTTCATGAATCTCAAAGTTATTATTATTGATGCAATTTCAATGGTTGGCGCGAAGATGTTGGGGTAATTAGATGCAAGGTTGAAACAAATCTTCAATAACTACTGCGTTTGGAGGGATATCGATTTTAGTATTTGCAGATTTAAAACAACTGCCACCTGTTGGCGACAAATCGGTTTTTAGCATTAATCCATCGAATCCACATGCAGTTATTGCTGGAGAAGGCCTTTGGAATCTTTTTAGCTTTTTCGAATTGACCGAAATAATGAGACAACGAGATGACATTAGTTTTGCCCAAGCATTCAACTCAATGGCTCTTGGAGAAATTAATGAGACACACATTGACCTAATAAGATCGCGAATAGTAAATAACACGACTGTTTTACCACCTGAAGCAATTCATTTATTTTGGTATAATGCGGAAGCAGATCAATACAATTTATTAAGATTAGCACAAATTTCTTCAAACGAATTTTCTTCAAAAGCCTTCGACTTAATCAAATCAGACACTTTGGCATTAGTGGAACGGAATCGAATTTTAAGTTTGGTGTTAAAAATGAAAACGTCTGAAACACAGCGTCTTTGCGGTGAACTGAAACTGAAAACAACCGCCAAATATATGATGACGATAAACATTAACACTGGTGATGGTCTTGTAAATGGCGCAACGGGAATACTTATGGATGTGGAAACAAATAGCCAAACAGGAAATCCAACTACACTTTGGATTTTGTTCTCAGAGGAAAATGTTGGTACGGAAGCGCGGCGCCAAAAACATTCGTTGCACTATTGACGTTGACAGGATGGCGTTCATTACTCGCAGTCGTGGAGGCCATTTGCAAGAAATTATTTTTACACATTAAATACCATGAAATTTGTGAGCTAACAAAGCCAAAGTTGTTTGTCATTCCAATCAATTTGATGTATTTTATTTAAAAAATGTGCGATATGTACATATCGCAATTGTTCAATAGTGTATTAAATCAAAATTACGACATGTAATATCTATTTATATCTAACCGCTGTAAAATATCGTGCTTTTATGTCTACTTCTTGTTAAACAAACGGTTGGTTTAAATAAACTAAAACAATCAAAAACATTTCTAGATAAAGTTGGTACTTTTGGGGTGCAATTTAAATTTTAAGGTAAGTTGGTACTTCCTTGACTTATTTACTTTCATTTAAATTTTTTGTAATTTATTTTTTTTCGATTTCATATAGTTTTTTTGTATTCTTCCGTTTTGTTTTTGTTATACAGTAGAATCCCGATAGTTCGTAATCGTAAGGGATCGGCCATTTCTTACGAATTATAGAAGTTTTCGATTTAGCGGTGTTTCGATTTAACGGGGTTAAAATAAAATAAATACGAATTAACGGGGGTTTTCAATTTATTTTCTAAAACGATAAATAAAACATAAAAGACAATTGTTAAAAATAAAATATATAAAAATGTAACAAACTAATCATAGGAAAATAAATACACACGCAAGCAAAATCCCACGCAACAAAAAAATAGCGCTAAACAAAAAATCATTCTTTCCATGTTTCTGTTGTTATACCCTTTACCACAGGTGGAAAAGGGTATATATTAGTTTGTCATTCCGTTTGTAATTTCTACAATATATATTCTGGGTCCTTATGAGGAGAGAAGTTGATTTAACGATATCCGTCCGTCTGTCTTACGTTTGATATGTGTTTTCCGTAGACTCCAGACATGATAGCGGCTAGGTTGTTTTACATTTATGTCACATATAGTCTACCATTTCGTCCTATTGAAATTCTGAAATATCGGCCCACGAGTGGCTGAGATATGACGAAAAAGGCACGACTGCCTCTAATTTTTCCAAAAAAATCCCTTGTGGTTGTTGTTTTATTATTTTTTTTTATTATTTTAATGCGTTTAATTTACGCATACAAGCCCATAAACAGAATAAAGAAACAAACACGTAGACTCAATATATTTTAATTTAACGCTTCCTCAGTAAAGGCGTTCGTAGTCGAGTTGTGTAACTTGCAGGCTAAGACTCGTGAGGTTTCAGGTTTGAGTCTTGGTTGCCCCAGTTTTAAAAATTTTTTTATTAGTACCCTTCACCACTGATAATTTTTATTTAATTTGTTTATGTCCTAAAAAACGATTTAAAATTACCTATAATAAAGCTTTTCGATATTTTCATTTTATTGGCAATGACACAGTGTTTCATTTTATTTCGGCAAGCATATACATACATAAAAAGTTGTATGTAATTTAATTAAATCCATACTAATTAGCAGGTTAACGTATGCACATGAGTATGTATGAATGAGCAAAAGTTATTTATGTATGAAGGCATTGCTTTAGTAATTGTTGTTTTTGTGTTTCGTCTAATAAGCTGTTGCTACGTTGATCTCTTCTTGCATTTTTCTTAGTTGCGGTTTTTTTGTTGTTTTTTTATACTCTTCACCACAAGTGGTGGATTTTAATGTGTTGTTTACGCATACACATTTATGTATGTACATAAAATGCTCTCAATATATTTTAATTAAACGCTTCTTCAGCAAAAGCGTTCGTAGATGAGTTGTCTTAGTTCTCGTTTAAGGCTCATAAGGTTGCGAGTTCGAGTCTCAAAAATAAATTTTTTTTATTTTTATTTAATTTTTTTTATGTTTTAAAAAACGATTTTAAGAATAAATTGGCAAAAGACGATCGGATTTACTTATTCGTTCCGTTGAGCAAGAACGAAACACTTTAGAACATTCGCAACGACGGGAAATACCTGAGTATAGAATCCTGGAACAAGATCGAGACACCTTGGCTCATTCAATACGACGATCGGATTTACTTATTCGTTCCGTTGAGCAAGACCGAAACACTTCGGAACATTCGCAACGACGGGAAATACCTGAGTATAGAATCCTGGAACAAGAACGAAACACTTTGGCTCATTCAATACGACGATCGGATTTACTTATTTGTTCCGTTGAGCAAGAACAAAACACTTTGGAACATTCGCAACGACGGGAAATACCTGAGTATAGAATCCTGCAACAAGAACGAGACACCTTGGCTCATTCAATACGACGATCGGATTTACTTATTCGTTCCGTGGAGCAAGAACGAAACACTTTGGAACATTTGCAACGACGGGAAATACCTGAGTATAGAATCCTGGAACAAGAACGAAACACTTTGGCTCATTCAATACGACTATCGGATTTACTTATTCGTTCCGTTGAGCAAGAACGAAACACTTTGGAACATTCGCAACGACGGGAAATACCTGAGTATAGAATCCTGGAACAAGAACGAGGCACCTTGGCTCATTCAATACGACGATCGGATTTACTTATTCGTTCCGTTGAGCAAGAACGAAATACTTTGGAACATTCGCAACGACGGGAAATACCTGAGTGTAGAATCCTGGAACAAGAACGAAACACTTCGGAACATGCGCAACACCGGGAAACTGTTAATGAGTTGAGTCGCACAAGAAGTTGTCGTGTTAGAATTCATCGAATGAATCCTGTTAATAGAAACTACGAAAATGAAAGGCAAGCTGAAAGAAATCGAAACAATAGAGAAACACTTTCACCATTATCAAGGATACAATATTTAGAAATGGACAGACAAAAAAAATCGGATGTTGGAAGAATTTAATTTAGTTATTAAGAACGGTCCTACAGAAGTTTGCATTTGCTGTGGAGGACTATGGTTTCCCAATCAAATAAAACCATTAGGCAGAGATAATTTTCAACATATGCCACAAGTCTTCTTTTTGGCAAACATATTTCCTTCGGATAATAATATTTATAAGTTTTACAATACTTGTTGTAGACTTGTTAAGGCAGGAAAAATTCCCACACTTTTTCTAACTAATGGCTTACATTTCGCAGAAATACCTGAAGAGTTCAAGGACTTAACATCTTTAGAAGAAAGGTTTGTAGCTCCAAGAATACCCTTCATGCGCATTGTATCTCTAGGATATAATCGACAATGTGCTGTAAGGGGAGCTATTGTGAATGTACCGATCCAACTCGATAAAACTGTAAATGTTCTTCCCAGAAACTTTGATCAAACCGCAGTCATTCAAGTCTACCTTAAGCGAAGATTAGACTATAATCACAGTTTTATGACTGAGACAGTTAGGCCAAGAAAAATTTTAGAAGCTGCCCGGTATTTGGTTAATACGAATCTCTACAAAAAGCACAGTATAAGAGTATTCAATGATTGGATAGATAATATAGGACAAGCTGAGGAAGTTCCTTTTATATCTAATGCAGACGATCAGCGCATCGTTGAAGCTTTACTTAATAATGAATCGGAAATTACCGCTCCTGAAGAGTTTAACCCGCAAGAAACGCTTTTAGAAAACATGCCAGTGGAAAATGTGCCCTTGAATAGAATTTGTATTGCACCTGGAGAAGGACAGCACCCGTTGGATATGCTCTTTGATGAAGATTCAGAAGAACTGTCATACCCATCTATATACTGCGGCTTTAAAAGAATATACACATCTACTGTGGGACAAGTTATATAATCAGAGGCCAGACGATATGACAGAAGATGTGCTCGTGTAGATAAGGTTCTATATTCATATAAGAAATTAGAGCTTTCCCGTATTAAAAATAGTATATCAACATGTCTACGTAAAAAGGTGGGACCTAACTGACATACAGCAGGAGACATGTTGAATGAAAATTTTGTACAAAACCTAGTACAACATGACGAAGGGTATTACTGTAACGATTCTGTTTGGGTATGCTAAGTTTGGGAACGAGGCTACCTATTAGATTCGGCTGTGCTCGTCGGACGGGGAGGGTTGGATTATGTTCCCTATTAAATTCATAGAAATATTTTGAATCGAAACAACTTTACTTTAGGTAGCATGAATAAATTATATGACCTACAGAGTAAGGGGAACCTTCAGAGTAAGTGGGGAATGCAGAAATTCTGAGAAGGAGAATTGGGCCGCCAACGAAGCTGTTGACAAAGATCAAGGTAAATATAAATAAACTATTTCAAATATTTTACTTGAGTTTTTAAGTAAAATTAACAACTATTATTTATTTTCCGTTTAAGATATTCATGCTGTATTGCAAAACATTTTGGCAAAACTGGAAAACAGAGCGGAACCAGCAAATACTCAGCAATGGCCATACGTTATTGTGACAAACCAAGAGGCCGTTGGAACAAAGCTCGAGCAGATTGAAGAAAATTTAAGTATTCCATCTTTCTGTTGTTCTTAACACATTAATGACATTTAATGACATCAATACTGGCGAAAATATCGCCAAAAAGTTAAATGAAGTTGCAGTTTAATGATGCAGTTACGAAGATGAACCAGAATCTGGAGACCGATGATATTGCCCAAGCAACGGCGACAAAATTTTTTTAAATTCCCTTAGCTAATCACCGCGAAGCTCTATGCTGAAAAGAAACCAGAGTCTTCGGCGGAAATTGAACCCGCAACCCCGGGGCTGATAGACTACCTCACTTCTAGCTAGCATACCGGGGCACTCTGATTTATAAAAAAATTATTTGAATATTATATATTTTTTACAGCTTAACTACATGCATGTATAAGTGCAAGGGTACATCCGAAGATGTCAGCAGTGCCATCCGTGGTATATTTAAGGATTATTTGCTCCAGACTTATTACTGGGAAGGGAGGGGGGAAAAGCATGACTTAGCAAAGCTTTCTGTTTGCAACAAAATGTTTTCACAAATGTTAACGCTTTTATGATAAAAGTAAAATCTGAATTTATACATATGTATATGTGTATTGTATTCTATAAATTTTAGATGTTTTCCAAAAGCAGTCTGCGCTTAAAATGCTGCAGAACTCAGCCACAACAGATTAAGGCATAAAATATTTAAAAAAAGAAAAATAGTTTTTTATGTTTTGTTTTTTATTTTCAGTTTTTATTTTATAAATATATTAAATAGTACAAAGCCTTCAAGGCCAATTTTACATATCCATAAGCCTAAATATTAGACAATAACAATGTATTTAATTTTAATTGAATTAAGTTAATTTTTATATTATTAAATAATTTATTTTATTCATTAATTTATTTATCATTAATTTATTTTATTTATTTATAATTAATTTCTTTTATTTTAATTTATTTATTATTTTTTAATTTTATCATTAACTTCTTTTATTTATTTTATTATTTAGCTTATCATTGACTAATTTAAAGCAACAGAGTAAGCAGTACAAATATACATATGTTTTGTAGTCGAGTGTTGAAAATGCAATAACAAAACATACAGCAATCGAAAATGGATCATACAGGTGTTTAAAGTTATTTATGAATAATATTTTGCTCATCTAGATGATGAAAAACTGATTTTAATTCTGTTATTTTATTAGTAATAATAGCTAGTTTTGAAGCAAGCGTAAAATATTAGAATATCGTAAATTTTAGTTTATTAATGTTAGTGATCTCGTGGTGTAAACTTGAAGTATTAAATTATAATTTTTAAAAGTTACTTTTTCAAGTCCCTACTTAAAAATGTTGCAGAATAATGTATGTATGTATTTCACTCTGGTGAGTTTCAGTACACCCCAACTAGTAATTTTGTCGAGCCGATATAAATAAAAAGACATGTTTAGTTCAAGTGTTTTGTATCGACTGCTGTCTTCTTGCAGTTTCCTCTTTATCCCTTCTGCATCCCTTGGATATGTGCCCTTCCTATGATCCTTTGGGTCAATATGACCCAACAATAAAATGTTAACAGCATTTCATATTTAAGTGTAATAAAAACAAAAGCGATTCTATTGATTATTTGACCGAAAAAATTATTGATCGATGATTCTGAATGAAAATAAACTCAATTCAATAGAAAACAAATTTTTAAAGTGGAATTAAACTTGCAATATCGCATGTTGGGTCATATTGACCCAAAGGATATTAAATGTGTGTAAATCGTGTTTTTTTGAGGAGGAAGGAAAAACTAAAATTTTATTATTTTCATTTAAATTTATAATTTTTGTCCCTGTAATGGATAAATTGAAGTTTCACGTCCATATCTTATATTAAAAGGGACAAATTTTGCGTTTGAAAACCAAAATTGGGTCAAATTGACCCAAGGAGTGCAGAAGGGTTATTTATATAATTCTAACTACTTAACAGTAGCGTAACCTAAAGGGCATAATAAACCTCACAAATGGCTTGGCAAACATGTCAAAATTTTACGTTTGTGCAAATATTTTGTGTTGTCACTTGCGGTGTTTGCTGTTTGGACAAACATTTGAAGCAATGTTTGCAGAAATTTAAAAAATGTTTAATATTTGGCAGACATGTTGAATATTTGTCAAACTTTTTGTGGCGTCTAATGCTAAATGTATTCAATTCAATTAATTTTTAATGTTAAATAAAATTTTTTTAGTAGTATTGCTTGCCACAAAACAGCTCGTTGTTTAAATCACTTTTTATTTTAAACTTTTTGCCTTTATTTTATAATTTCTTCTGCGTTTTAAGAAAAAAGCAACCAAATTCCCGCAGCACTATTGGCATCTGCATTCATTGAAAACAAAACAAAAATAAAAATTAATGTTTGTGCGGAGAATATTTGTGATGTTTATTGGCAAACCCCAAACGGAAACAATGTGTGTGTTTGCCAAGCATTTTGTGTGGTTTATTATGCCCTTTAGACAATTTGTAGGTATTAAATGTTGCCGAAAGGGAAATAATTAAATATAAATATATTTGTTTATTTAAAATTGTTTTATAATTACACACATTATAATATGTACATATATGTATTATGATATCTATCTATATATCGTCGGTTGATTATTTAATTGTCGTATGTGGATACAAATTACATACGACAATTAAATAATCAACCGACGACATATAAAACAGGATGTGTGTATGTATGTAACGTATGGACTAATAACGGCTGGGCCGATTATGATGAAATTTTCAGGGAATCTTCAGAATATTCAGTCGGGTGACACTGTGAAGTTTGATATTTGATTTTTGGTCTGCGGGCGGAGGGGCGTGGCAAAATCCAATTTTCATATTGCACCACGAATGACATACACATATAGTTATTTTGGTTTGCTTTTTTTATTTTATTTTTATTGAAAGCCGTTGTAATGTTTTTCAAAACGAGATATCTTAAATCGGTTATGTTGTTCCGACGATATTTACAATAAACCTATGTTAATAATGATCCAATATCTAAATTTTAAAACTTTCAAAATGTAGCATTCAAAAATCCGCGTTTTCGGTTTATTTACAAAATATTTACATCATTACATATTTATTAAACATATAAATATGTATGTTTTGTATATGATACATATGTATTTTAATCAACTTTTTTTATTTTCAAGTATTAATAAATTGTCGACCTTTAGGTAATTTTTTAAAAACTTTAAATGTTTATTCGAACCAATATTTCGGCACTTCTTTGAGTGCTTTCTTCAGGTTTTTTTTCTTATTTTATAAATTTACAAATGGTAAAAAGTGCCTGGATCCAAAAAACCACCCCGCCCACTTAGGGGTATGTGTCGGTACTCAAATAAAAGTAATTGTGAAAGAAAAACGAAAATAATAAAATTTTGGGTGTGCGGGGCCCTCTGGGGCAAAGAAGTGGCCCCGCACAACACTTACTAAAATTAAAGGTAATTTGCTCACAATTGCAAATATGTATTTTGTTTTCGCTTTCGTGTAATATTTTCTTCTCTAGGTTAATTTATGTATCCTTTATATGCCGAGAAGTTTTAGTTAGCGTTTACTGATTTAGCATCTCAAATTAGTTTTATGGTTTGTTTAAAATTTGCAATTTTAGCCATGCTCGCGATAGAAGCGATTTGTTCCTGTTAGTCTTCTGTTTTTTACAGCTTTAACGATTTATAATAAATATTAGACTTTGCTTTCATGCCGCTGTGAGCAAATTAGCGATCTTTAACTGAACTAAAAAACAAACCTGAAATCACAACAAAAGTCACAAAAGCAAATATAATTTTTGTAGTGTCGTCGAATTTTCTTATTTTTAAATGATTTGATGTAAATAAAATAGCTCATTGCATAAAAAAAACCAATATAATGACAATCATCTTGCAATAGTCGCAAAAATAACAAAGTGATTTCAAAAAGTTCTTTACGTAGCTGAACGTTTTGAAATCACAAAATAATATGCCTAGAACACCTTAATACGAAATTTGATTTTCAGAACAGGCCTGTATATATAACTATGTATGTAGTTAGGAGAAACTTACGTGTGTGGGTCCCATCCCATCCCATGAACTTTTTACGCGTGCGCGCCCAGCTAGGGAGAACTTTCAAAGGGAATCGTTAATAAAATTACTTTTGTGCTACCCGGAATCACGCGGACCCTCGGACCCACCATTCCATTCATACCCAAAAAGAGACCAGAAATCTAGGAAGCTGTCCCGCCTTAAGTAAAATCGGAAGGGGAATTATGATATGCATAAAGCCTTGAAGTAAATTTAAATAGAGAAATCAACAATTTCGGTAAAATCATTTATTCAGAAATAAATAAGAATTTTAAATGTATACAAATTTTTAAAATTAAAAGTTAATAATAATTTAAATTTAAATTAGAATAAAATAAAAAAAAAATTAATAATTTGAATTTAAATTAAAGTAAAATAAAAATTTAATAATTTGGATTAGAATTAAAAAAAATTCTTAATTTAGTAATACGAACGTAAATTAAAATAAAATTAAAAATTTAGTACTTCAATTTTAATTAAAATAAAATTAAAAGTTTAATAACTAGAATTTAAGTTAAAATAACATGGAAAATTAACAAATTTGAAGTTAAATTTAAAACCTTAAAATCATTTTTCTTTATTGTTAGTTGTTTTCTTTACTTCATTTGGATAAGATAAATAGCTATTGTTCTTCTTAATTTGAGTACAAGTTAATCATTAAATAAACATGGATATTAAAATGTTAAAATTAATTTTATAAAGTTTTATCATTGAGATACGTCATCGGGAAAACATTACAAAGAGTAAATTTGGCAAAAGGAAGTACCATAGAGGCAAGCGGTGGAAGGCCATTGGGTGTTTGGAGGATTTGAGCGTGAGAGCGGAGAAACGTTCATGGTTCCCGTGGCTAAAAGGGACGTTTCAACTATACTTCCCATTATAAAACAGTGGATTTTACCTAGTACCACTTTAATAAGCGACTTTTGGAAATCGTACGACTGTTTAAATGACCTTGGCTTCAACCATTTAAAAGTCAACCATAGTGTCAACTTTAAAGATCCCGAAATATTCGCCCACTCAAACTCAATTGAGGGCTCATGCTAAGCGTTCCATTCCTGCAGGGGGTCGGTGGGAACATTTAACGGCAGGATGTCTTGCCAAAGTAATGTTTTTAAAAAGATACAAAGCCAAACAACTAGACCCTTTTAGGGAGTTTTGCAGAATTGCAGGGAATTTATAAGACCCTCTAAGTAAAGCAACGGTAGTTTCAGATGATGAAGAGGAAAAAGATGAAGAAAATTATTTTAGCGACGATGAATACGACAACGAGTATAATTAATATAAAACATTTGTGATTTTAGACCAGCGATCATCACGCTATGCCCCCGGGGGCCGAGCAATTTTCGTGAAATTCACACACACACACACACAACACGAAGGTTAACGAAACAATTGTAAAAAGCCATAATTTTAAAAAACAAGATAAAAACACATAGTTAATGTCTCAAACGATTAAATTTATTTTCCTCTCTGCACTTACCACTACATACACATTTTTAACTGTCTCTCTTTGCGATGACCGCTGTTTTAGAAAAACTTGTAATTTTATACAAACTTGTGATTTGACCCAATGGGCCTTAAAATTAAATGAATTGAAAAATTTTGGCGCATATAACATTAAAAAAACAAAATGACAAAACAAAATATTTCCAATCGTAAGCAAAATAAATTTTATTTGAGTACCCACACATAGTAATAAGGGTGGGAGGCGCAATTTCTTTTAGCTCCAGAGGACCCAGAAGTCCCGCCCGACCTAAATTTTATTATTTTCGTTTTTTTTTACACAATTACCTTTAATTTGAGTACCCACACAAACCACTAAGAGGGCGGGCGGTTTTTTTGGATCCAGGGGTCTCAGCCCCCTTAAATTTTAATTTTGTTTTTTTTTTTTACTTTTACACACCAGGGGGGGTCCAATTATTTGCACTTTTGCCAAAAGTACTTTTAAATAAGGCGACCAGATTTTGAAAATAAAAATAGAGGACGTAAAGAAAAAAAGTAAAAAATATTTTTGACTTCAAGATTTTTTACTTATATTACAGACAAATTTTCATATTGTCGGCTTAATGTGTATTAAGTATTGTGTCAAATGTGTATTAAGTATTGTGTCAAATTGTCTGCTCTGAACTTTAACTACTGTGTTTAATCTGTAAACTGTTTTAGAATAGCCGCAAACTTGTTTTTTACCTGTGCATTATAAAGTTGTTGTGGGAAGTTACCAGTTATACCATCATTTTAATCAATTATTTTCTATTTCGTCGATTTTTGTTTTTGATAATTTAATTAATTTACTTTACGATCTTTTTACAAGTGTGGTAATCAGCTGTTTAAATTAATAACATTAAATACAGTAGAATCCCGGTAATTCGTAATCGCAAGGGACCGGCCATTTCTTACGAATTATAGGGGTTTTCGATTTAGCGGGGTTACAATTTAACGGGGTTTAAATAAAATAAATGCGAATTAACGGGGTTTTTCAATTTATTGACTAAAACGATAAAAAAAAGATAAAAAACAATTGTTAAAAATAAAATATATAAAAATTATTCATGTAACAAACTGATCTTAAGAAAATAAACACACACACAAGCAAAAGCAAAAACCAACGCAAAAAACATAGCGGCAAAAAATCATTCTTTCCATGTTTTTATTACGAATTATAAGTGGTAAATAGCAAACAATTACGATTTATAAGAGGTAAAAAGGTTTTAATTGAAAAAAAATTACGAATTAGCGAGGGGACCAAAATGTATGGAAATTTTACGAATTAACGAGATTTTTTCAAGGGACCGACAGTTTATTACGAATTATCGGGAATTACGATTTATCGGGGTACGAATTATCGGGATTTGACTGTACAACTATTTAAAATCACTGTTGTTATAAAAATACAAATATTAACGGGTTTGTGAATTGGATAAGGAAATTAATATTTGTACATTAACGCCATCTACTTGTGAATGTGTAATTTTTATCCCATTAAACACATTTGTGATATACGTTACTAAACTAAAATCTGCAATAATAATGGATTGTTTTAATACTAACTGCAACATTACCAGTAGTGAGAGAATGATATCATGTTGGATTTGCTCTGGTAATTACCATTTGAAATGTACAGCACTCAAAGCACGTGACGCTGATGCTCTTGCTGATCCAGTTAAATCCCTTCAGTGGACCTGTAAAAACTGCAAGCAAATTAATATTGAGTTTTATAAATTTGTTAAAAGTTATAAGGATGATTTTGATAAACTTAACAAAAACTTTTTAGCTGTTCAGACTGAACTTTTAAAATTTGGGGAATTGTTTTCAAAATTTTCGAAACTTTATAAATTTGTTAACTCACCAAAAGTATCATCCCCGAAGAGAAAGAAAACATCCACCAGGTCTCATGTTACACCAGTAATGGCTAACTCCTCTGGTCCAAAATTAAGCACTGATAATAACATTAATCTAATATCAGCACCAAATTTAGCTACGAATGTTATCCCTCTACTGGGTAATATTCCTATATCCGATACTGATACTGGATCTAAAAATTCTGCTGATCTTAGCCCTTGTCCATCGGGTTCTGAAGTGGTAACTAATGCTGGCAATTTTACCGTTCCTAAGCCATTAATTGTTGTGACTCCAAAACGTAAAATTTTTATTTCCCGTTTGGCTTGCGATACAACCGTAGAAGACATCGATTATTACATTAAAACAAAACTCGGTTCTAATGTTGATATTGTTATAAACAAATTTTCGTACTCTCAACCCAGAAGTATAACATCGTTTAAAATTGCTGTTGCTGCTTGTGTCTTTGATCAGATTGTTGATACCTGTTTTTGGCCTGCTAATATCATTGTTCGTGAATACATCTTTAAAGATAATCCAAGAGCTACAAATATTGCTCGTTTGCCACCTAGAAGACCGTTTGCTTCAAAAAACTAATTGGCTCTAAGAATCGTTTAAATTTTATTTATCAAAATGTTCGTGGATTAAATACCAAATTGTCTACTCTCTTGGTTAATAGTTATGACTTCACCTACGATGTAATTATCTTCACTGAAACCTGGCTAAAAGATGATATTTATAATACCGAAATTCTGTGTAATAAATACCAAATATTTAGGTATAATCGAAATGCACGTAGAGGTGGTGGAGTTATGATTGCTGTCTCTTGTTTATATCCATCTGAAGTTATAGTTACTGATACCCTTGGTATTGAATGTGTTGCTGTTGTGGTTAAATTGAAAAATAAAAAAATCTACTTCACCTGTTCTTACGTTCCTCCGGATTCTGATAGTGCTATTTATCTAAAACATGTTCAAGCCATTAATTCTGTTATGCTAAATGTTTATAATGATGACTCTATTTTTGTTGTTGGTGATTTCAACTTGACCTCAATATCGTGGATGAAAACGTCTGATACACCTTATTTAATTCCAGTCAAAAATAAAAACTGTCACGATGACTTCTTGAATGAAATTCTTGGTTATTCTCTGTTTCAAATAAATAACGTATTCAATGACTTTGGTAAGCTGCTTGATTTGGTGTTCGTAAATAATGTGGATGATTGTATTATTACTCGCTCATAACCTATAACGTTGCCTGAAGATCGTTATCACCCCACTATTGAAGTGAGTTTTTTAATTCCATCAGAAGTCAAATTAAAGCCATTTAAGGTCGATAAAGTTTTTTGTTTTAAAAGGACTAACTACAACTTTTTGAACCAATTAATAAGTAATACGTGCTGGAGCAACGTCCTACCTTCTCAATTAAACAACAGCTCGGACATTGATGTGATGGTTTCTATATTTTATGAAAAAATTTACGCCTTTTTTGATATTTGCCATGGACCGCCATGGAACTCTAAACAGCTTACTAGGCTAAAAAATCTAAAGAATAAAAATTATAAAAAATTCAAAAAGTCTGGATCATTTATTGATTACGGAAAATACTCTGTCAGTCGTTCAGAATATAATCTGCTGAATCATGCTTTATATAATCAATATATAAATAAGGTGAAAAACAATTTCGTTCGAGACCCAAAATCGTTCTTTGCATTCGTCAACTCTAAAAGAAAATCTAATGGATATCCATCCGTTATGAAATTTCGTTGCCAAGAATCTGGAGATTCTCAGGTCATATGTGATATGTTTGCCGATTTTTTTGCCACGACTTATTCTGATGCTGTATACGATGATAGTAATGGTTATCCCTATATGCTCTCATCAAACCATGCAATCCCTTTCCCTACTTTTAATAGCAATGATATTTTGGTTAACTTAAAAAGGCTAAAGATGTCTTTTAGTCATGGTCCTGATCTTGTTCCAACGTGTATTTTAAATCAATGTGCTGAATCATTAGTTACGCCATTAACTTTTATGTTTAATGCGTCGATTATATGTGGTTATTTTCCCGTATTATGGAAAGATTCGTATATAACAACTTTATTTAAATCTGGCAATAAATCGGATATAACAAACTATAGAGGAATTGCCAAATTGAGTGAGATTCCAAAACTTTTTGAAAAACTAGTTACTGATTTCCTCAATCATCACACCTCGTCCTTACTGGCAGCTTGCCAGCATGATTTTAGAAAAGGCTGTTCAACTACAACGAATGTACTTCATTTAACAACTTTAATTAATTGTGCATTTACACAAAAGAAACAAACTGATGCTGTTTATACTGACTTCAGTAAAGCGT
This sequence comes from Pollenia angustigena, assembly GCA_930367215.1. Taxonomy (NCBI): domain Eukaryota; kingdom Metazoa; phylum Arthropoda; class Insecta; order Diptera; family Polleniidae; genus Pollenia; species Pollenia angustigena. The sequence goes on from OV884059.1 coordinate 36,340,724, forward strand.
TTGATAAAGTTAACCATCACCTTCTTCTTACTAAATTGGATTTATTAGGTTTATCCCGTAGAAGTTTATGCTGGTTAAGTTCTTATTTAATTGGAAGAAAGCAAAAAGTACAATTCAATAATTGTATATCCAAGTACATTTATGTTTCGTCCGGTGTTCCCCAAGGCAGTCATCTTGGCCCACTTTTATTTTCGCTGTTTATTAATGATCTGCCCAACGTTATCAAGTTCGCCAATATATTGATGTATGCTGACGATGTAAAAATTTTCCATTCTTTTAATTGCTTCGCTGATCATTTTTATCTTCAATCGGATCTTAATAACTTCTTTTTATGGTGTAATCATAATATGATGGAGCTGAGTCTTGTGAAATGCAAATGTATGCGTTTTTATAGAAATAACTGTATTGCCGTTAATTATGCTTTGGGTGGCCATCAATTGGAGTTGGTTGATTCGTTTCTTGATCTTGGAGTCTTACTGGATCCTAAATTAAACTTTGTTTCTCATATAACATTAACTGTGAATAAAGCTCGAGGTGTTCTTGGCTTTATTAGGCGCTGGGCTAAAGAATTCACCGATCCATACATAACGAAGCAACTTTACGTATCACTCGTTAGACCAATCTTAGAATATGCGCCAATCATTTGGGACCCATTTTACAACATTCACAATTCTCGTATTGAATCGGTCCAAAAACAATTTTTATTATTCTGTTTACGTGATCTACATTGGAGTTACTCGACAAACTTTCCTTCATATGCTAGTAGACTGGCATTAATAAAATTACCATCGCTCAAAAGTCGTCGTACAATGTTAAATGTTTCTTTTATGGTTAATCTTATTAATGGTAATGTTTGTTGTGATTTTTTGTTAGAGTCTGTTATGCTGGGTACACACATCATATATATTATTTCTAAAGCACTTTTTTTGTCGGTGGCAAATATCTCCCATACCACCGCATCAAATTTAAAGAATGATATCTCATTTTAAAGCTTATTTCTAACACTAATGACGAAAAATAATTAGAAATTGAAGTATTTTCATTGATAAAAACTATATTTTAAAATGTATTGAAGTTATTAAAATTTCTATTAATTACTTTCATTTTATGTTACAAAAATGACAACTAACGGTGCGAAATATTCGCACGGGTCATCTAGTATTTTAAAATGCTTATTGTTATTCATTAATTTTAAGTCAATATTGTTATTAGTCAGTAAGGATAATATCCATTGATTAAATAAATAAATAAATAAATAATATGCAAACCTGCTAAATCCACTTTTTAAGTAAATTGAGATTTTGATTCCGTTGGGTAGAGAAAAATATGCTTCGTGGACCAGCAATTTGAGCATTGAAGTGTATCAAATCAACTATATGTTTTGTTTCCTCTCAAGCATTTGTTGAAAGGGAGTTAGCAGGTTTGGATATTAAGCAGACGATATATAAAAATTTACATTTACTTAAGTAAAATAAGTTTAAAAAAATAACGAAACTTAAAAATGCATTGAAGTTACTTATTCAAAATTTTATACTGCAAGTGTATGAGAGTTCAGTAGGAACAAGCATGGCACGACATTTACCATACGATTTGACAGAAAAGACCAGTGATCGCCGTGAAATAAAATTTATTTTAATTTATAAAAATAAAATCAAATATTGGTCATGCTTTAAAAAAAAAGAGGACAAAGATGACAGATTATGAAAAAAAGATGATAAAAAGAGGACACAAATTTTATAGAGGACAGCCAGTTAAAATAGATGATTGTCCTCTAAAAAAGAGTACGTATGGTCGCCTTATTTTAAATGATTAAATATTGAGTTTTTTAAGCGAGGAGGAATAATATTAATAAGTTTATTTGTAATAGTCATGGAAAATATAAGAAACTTAAGAAATCCACGAAAAAAGTTTCTTTCTTATATACAATTATTTTATATAAGAAACTTATTTCTTATATAAGTAGCTATGGCTATATGACTTTCATATTTTGGTTTTCTGTCTCTTTTTTTAACATTTCTAACTTTTAAAGAATTATTTTCTATGTCTTAAGTTTTCCACTATTTTAGATGGTTTTGTAATTTCGTTTCTTTTTATACCGTTTTGTATTTCTTTAAAAATTTTAACTTTTGTTTTTATTGGCAAAAAACACAAAGCTTTTCATGAGTACCACCTCGCTCATCTAAAACTAAAAGTAAAAAAAAAAACTTTGTTCTTGTTGTAAAACTGTCAGAAAACAGCGTTGTCCATGCAAACTACATAAATTCTGTGTTGCCTTTGGAAGTTTCTTATATAAATTCTTTTTCTATACATTTTGTGGTTTTGGTGTTTAAGAAAAATGTTCTTTAATCAGGATAAGCGTTTTTCTTATATGAAACCTTTTTTGTTAGAAAAATCACTAAAAATTACATGGTGTTTTTGAAAATGTTTCTTAAGTTGGGATCACACGATTGCCGCAATGCACCAATTTTCACACTTTTTAATACACCAATCGTGTGGCTGCACAACCAATTGGCTCATGCACCAATCGCGGACAATATTGTGCTTACTTCAATAAAAATAACAAAAATGCCCCAATATTTATTGGGTTCATGTGCGGCAATCAAACAACACAATTCGCGCCAACATTTGCCATTTTTATTATTAAATTTACTTTTTAGTGTTTCTTTTAGTAATTAATAAAGATAAATATGAATTTATTTATTATGCGTTATAATATTTTTTTTAATTATTGCTATTAACGAAATATGTATGTTCACAAGCATAGCTATTCAATGTGAATATTTTTAATCAAGATATTAAAAAAAAGGGCGCTATGGCAGAACGCCCAAGGGCGTAACGCCCAAAACTAAAAATGTCATAACACCCAAAAGTTTTACCGTTTGGGCTATATGACATTGAATTTGGGCGATATGTCTTTTCAAATTATAGTCTAGGTCATAACGCCCAAAAGAAAAACTGTCGTAAGGCCCAAAAAGTAAAAAAAAAACTAACATTGAGTCCTCGACATTTTGACAACAAATGGGGCATTTTATTATATGCTGACCTCCTGCAATGGCAACTGCCTGCAGTTTAAGCACGCCTTGTACAAGGAGTACCTCCTCTATGGTATATTTAAGAAAATGTCACAAGTTTAAGCAGGCCTTGTACAAGGAGTACCTCCTCTATGGTATATTTAAGAAAATGTCACAAGTTTAAGCACGCCTTGTACAAGGAGTACCTCCTCTATGGTATATTTAAGACGCCCAAATAAATCTGCTTACTTTTCAAAAAAATGTCACAACGCCCAAACTTTGTTATTTGGGCGATATGACATAGGATTTGGGCACTTTGTCATTATTTTTTTTTGGGTTTTGGGCAATACAACAAGATTTGGGTGTTATGACATTTTTGGTTTTGGGCGTTACGCCCTTGGCCGTTCTGCCATAGCGCCAAAAAAAGTATTATTTCTTTTACAGATACATATTTGTTTTAATATTTCATATAAGTATGTATTTTTCTTAAAATATTTCGCTTTGTACCAACTAGCGGCCATTAAATTTGTTAAATTTCAGAATATTTGGGTGGTGCAATATCAGTATTGTGCGTCAATAAAGCATATTGTGTCATATTGGTGCATTTGCGGCAATTGTGTGATCCCAGCTTTAAAAGCGTTTTGTTCTTATATCTATATGTATATCTGATAAATACTGTAATGCTATTTTCCACGACTATTACAAATAAACTTATTAATATTATTCTCCGCACCTATTACAAATAATATAGTTTGGTTAGGCTTTAATTTGTTTGTTTTTCTTTTTTTCACAAAAGATATCACAAAATACACATCCGCACTCATCAAGAGCAGATGGCGTATTTTAGTGCTTCAGAAAATTAATTACGAATAAATTTTTGTTTTCATGAACGTAATGGGAGTTTTCTATATCATAACGTCCAAATAACTATCATAATACCGTGTTCAGATTAAAGACCTGCACGAGTGTATCAGTAAGTATTGTTGAAACAGATACACCAGTTAAGTGAATATTTTTTGTTATTTTTACTTTTTATAAAATTTTTTTTTTTTGTCAATGTCAGGTTTTTTGGCCAATTGGATCTGGCAAGCCAATGTTGAAGTGTGTTACAAATTAAAAAAAAAAAATAAATAAAACAAAATCTATAGCTATGATTTCAGAAAAAATACTTTTTATAAATTTAAGCTTTTGCTATTTGTGCGTTTTGTATAAGAATATAAAAAGAAAACGCCGTGTTCGTCGATGGAATGTTCGTCCTATCAATAAAGATTGGATTAAAGGTGGCTACCAAAGAAAGATCTTTCTTACTATGAAAACTATGGATGAGGAACAGTTTTTTTTTTTTAAATCAACTGTACGAAAAATTATTTTGGAGACATGTGATGTGTTGTGGAGACTACTTAGTCCACTATATATGAGTGAGCCAACAACCGAACAGTACAAAGACATCGAACAAGATTTCTACCAAATGTGGAATGTTCCAAACTGTGTAGGTGCTCTAGACGGCAACATATCGCCATTAAATGCCCGCCGAACTCTAGTTCAATGTATTTTAACTACAAGAAATATTTTAGTATTGTTTTAATGGCGGCATGTGATGCAAAGTATACATTTACCGCCATTAGCGTTGGAAGCTATGGAAGTCAAAGCGATGGATTTAATATTTACTACTAAAAAAATTCAATTTTTTATTGACCATGGGTTGTTGTAAGAACCTGCGATTAGAAACGGCCACTTCATTTTAAAATTCACACTCCAATAATATTTCATTATTGATTTTGTAACATTTTTTGCTTCTCCTATAAAAAAAATTAAAGTGTACTTACGCCAATTTCCATTTACGGTGGCGATATGTGTATATAATATAAAGTCGTAACCCCTTATTTAAATAGGTATATTTCGGTTATCGCCATTCGGAGAAGCGATAATGAACAGCACGCTTCCAATACCCCCAAGTTAATTACTACCACATTCATCTGATACTTGCTTCCCCCATTTCTTCATCGGGGATGCTGCTTTTCCCTTAAAACCAAACTTGATGCGCCCTTACGCTGCATCAATTTTAGAAAGAAAAAAAATATTTTTAATTACCGACTATCTCGGGCTCGTAGGGTTATTGAAAATAGTTTTGGAATATTATCAGCACGTTGGGGAATACTTACGACTATTGAAGGTTTACCAGATAGGTGTGAAAAAATTGTGTTTGCTTGTGTTTTACTTCACAACTTTATCATGCTAAATGATCACCAACGCTGGTACTGTCCAAATACTTTTGTAGACCGCGAGGGACAAGATAACAACATCCAAGAAGGTGAATGGCGCACGGTAGTAAGAGGCATAGGGGATGAAACATTGCGATCTATTGAATCTTGTTCCTCACGTAGATGTTCGGACAACGCTATTCAATTGAGAGAAACACTCGCAAATTATTTTTTGAATGAAGGTGCAGTTCCATTCCAAGATAGAATGATTAATTAAAATATTCAATTTAATAAAAGATTTTATTTAAAAAGTAAACAATTCTTATTATTTATTTATATCACTTATACATATGTTTATGTATGTATGTATGTACACTAAAAAAATAACAATAACAACAAGAAAAATTAAAGCAATTCATTTGCACCAATAAAAATAACTTAAAGCTACTTCATTAAATTAAATTATTACATATAAAAAAACAAATAAAATAACAGTACCACCAACACTAAAACAAAAAAAAAAATAAATAAAAGAAATTCATTTGTATACAAAAAAGATATGTAAATGCAAAAAACTGAGTCAATCTTCGGGCTCTAGCCTAATCTCCATAAGTCCCCTTTTAGACACGCAAAGTTTACTTTGCAAAGTCTTGAGTTTATGGAAGGGAGGGGAACAGAGAATAGCGGGGGAGTACGAGCTTTGCTGTACTCGCAAATTCCTTTTGTTTTTCGTTCGTAGTTTATTTCTGACCAGGGATGATAAAGTTGGTAGTACAATTGTACTTTTTTTACTACTATTAGCAGTGCAAAAGTAATAAAGTACTCCAGTGCAAATTTAGTACAATTTAAAAATTGCAAACGCTTTTTCCTACCAAAATATGATAAAAACAAAGCAAAGAAATCGCCTTTATGTAAATACTATATCGAATTTAATTCAAACAAATTATTTCTACAGTCTTATGAATCTTGTTGCTATAGTTTAAAATAAAAAAAATTAAATATGTATAGAAATATGTTACAAAACTAATTTCATACACCAACCGAACTTTCATCTTTTTTAAAAATAATAATTTTATGTTCCTTACTATACCTGATTGTTGTAATTTTTTAATTAAATATTTTATATATGGGCATTTACTGGGGTCACTAACGTACGTTCGTACGCTTTTGATTTACAAATAATATAGAAAACAAAACTTTTCCTATAATTTTTTTTTTTTTGGCGATTCGATAGCATTTGGGTAGCTCTAAGTTTAGTGCAAAAGATGGATTTCATCGAGTTTAAATTTTTTATAATGATACATAGTTATAAACATGTGGTCACGAATGTACGCAAAATAGAAGTCAACTTTGACTGACAGTACTGAAATGTAAAAATCTGCTTAATGGAACGGAATATTAATCACTTTTTAATTTATTTTAAGAGTGTATTATGTACGTTTCCATCCAGTATTTACAAAATAAAATATCTCTCTTGGTTTTTGTTTAATTTGCTTATGTACCGGACGCGAACGTATGATTCTCCCATGTTTTTTTTTTTATTATTATCGCCATGCATTTTCCCATAAACATCTTCAAATTTCCTTATTCTTAATACTCCTTTTACAATTGATTGTAATGGAGAGATTATGAAGAAAGAGTGTAAATATAACATATTTTTTGCATGCAAAATAAGTATATAAAAATGTCTTTAGAAGTAGCTTAAATACTTAGAAAATATAAAATGTTCTAGTTTTCAGCGTAATTTCCTCAAGTAACACTCAATTTACATGATGAATTTTATTTTGGCACCAAGCGGTGCGGAGAAGAAAGAGGGGTAGAAAAATAAACATGATTTCTGTTTTCCCTTCCTCTTTCTTCTCTACACCGCTTGCTACCAAAAAAAAAAAAAAAAAAATGTCGTCTAAAATTGGACGTCATAAAATTCATCATGTAAATTGAGTGTAAAATAGCTGAGATATGCTATGAAACCATTCTTTTACAAAAAACATAGACTTTTTTTTAATAATAAACAATAAAAGACGATGATAATCAACATTTTATTTTTTCATCCTGGTAGACCATTCTGAGGAAATGCCCATATAAGTTTTTTCCTTTAAGTTTTCTTTTAAATATGACAACATTTGTATTTTTATCGATGGTGAAACATATAAAACCAGTTAGCAAATCATACGTGTTAAAATTATGAAAAATTCCTTGCACCATAGATATCTAGACACAGCTAGATATTTTTAGTAGAAATTTCGGGCATTACTACCCAGTAAAAACTTCGTCTACTTTTTTAAAATGAATAGCTTCTTTCACTAATTATTTAGTAGCTTTCTTCTATATAACTACTATAATTACTTATATAACTACTTATTTTTCAGATGTACATACATATGTAGGAAAAAAATAATGACTTACATAAAAATGCGTTCATTTTGGGACATCCCTTGTTAAATTCATTGGTTCTTTCAGTAGAATTGGAAGTAGTATTTTAACATTTTCCTGTTTACTTAACACATTATTTTGCAGGCGAAGTTTTTACTGGGTAGATAAAACATTTTTTTAGCCTGTTCCACTTTCAAATCTAAAAAAACAAGCTTAAGATTCTTCGTCTAAATTCCTTATTATTTACTTAATTTTTCTTTTTGTTAATTGCCAAAGGTATATTTCAAATATAAATGTATAGCACAAGTGCATTTTAATGTAAATTCTTTGTTATGCAAATAATAAAACTTGTAAAAAATATTTTTTTGGCATTAAGTACAATTAGCGTAAAAAATGTAAATTTTTTTCTGTATTAAGTACATTTAAAAAAATGCCATTTATCAACCCTGTATCTGAAGTTGGCTGCAACAACGAATAAACAAAAATTTGTCAAATTAAACTTTGTGTGTCTAAACACCAAACAAAGTTTAAAAGAGAACTACACAAGACTTTGCAAAGTAAACTTTGCCTGTCTAAAAGGGGACTAACTAGTGCTGTTACTTTTTGCATTGCTTTTTTTTTTGAACACAAAAATTGGAAACGAGTAATCTGATCACCGGTAGTCCAATTTTTGTGTTCCATGGCGAACTTTAACCGTGTTGCAACATTTTTCTTTGATAATGCAGGTTTAGGTTTCTTCACAGCTGATATGTATCCAATGTTGTGGAGCGCTCTTCTTACTGTCCATCGGCTAACATTTTTATTTATTGCTAGGGAAGCTTCCTTTGGCGTTAAAGATTGATCTGCCTTCATCTTTCTCATCATTAAACGTGCGTCGCCATCTGTTAAAAATCTTCGGTGACCCATAACTTGAGCTTGGGAAGTAATATTTCGCCTTTTCCGGGCTCTTATCACCACTGACTGACTCACTTGCATTTCTTTGGCTATTACTCTTGATGAGAAGCCATTCTCTGTCATGGTTACAATACTATTTTCAACGGTTCGCGATAGCTTTCTCATAAATTTTAATAATTTGGAATTTGTATTTTTTATTTGAAATGCACCTTTTATTTACCATACGGACTTTATCAAACACGACGTTAAACTAAATTATATTAATAGAAACATTAGGTGCGTTTGAGAACTTTTACAGTAAAATGCAGTAAATGAGTAAATTAAAAAATTTGCTCTCACAAAAAGCTGTTGTCCAAAAAAGTACGCGAACGCAAAATTTGTAAAAATTCGTAAAATTAAGTCAACAGCTGATGGCAAATAATGGAAGTGTTGAAACATATTTACACTTTTGAATGCTTAACTCGTTTTCTTATCGGTACTCGATTAAATACTTTTTATAACATGAATATTTTTGGAAAATACAAACAAATTATTTTATTTAATCTTTCATATTTGTTTGTTTTTTATTTTATATGAATTTGCTAATTTGTGTCCGGTTAAATTTATTCAAAAGAACATGAATACTTTTTTTACTATCGATTACTTTAAAAACAAGTGCTATTCTAAGTACCCAAATACTTAACACTTTTACAACTCCAAAAAATAAACATAAACAAAAAGAAAACTAAAAAAAAAGTTCAAAAGTTGATATGGACCCGAAAAAAAGAAAATTAGATGTAAAATGTTCACCTGTAACATTTCGGAACATTCAAAGTAGTAAGTAACTATAATTAAAAAGATTAGTGCAGTCGAAATAGTTTTAAGCGTTCCTAAAGCTTCGTACAGACGGTGGTCAGATCTAAAATTGCCTAAAAACGTCTTGCAACTGTGTGAACATTGTAAGCTCAGTTTCATTTGGCAGATGAGTAAAATTATTAATTATAAATATTATGTATATTAATTTGCAGATGAAACCTATAGAAATAATGTGACTTCACATTTAGTAGCGAACGAAGAATTTGATGAGGTGATTTTCACCCCAAATGATGTTGTAGGTTGTGAACCTACTAATAGTAGCCCTTCCATAAGTGGTGCAAGTACCCCTCAACCGCAAGAAAAAGTAAGCGTGTGGGTTGATGCTGCCGTAAAATTTCTCATTTCTCGCATAAAAGAATTGAGGCCAAAGGTTGGCAAATCAATAAATCTAAAAAGTAAAAAGCAAATGTGGGAAGAGATTAGCGAAAACCTTTGCGCAATGGAACACCTGCTTAATGCGACACAGGTAGCGGCAAAATATTTTGCCCTAGAGCGGCAGTACAAAAGAGTAGCGCTCAACAATAATAAAACTGGCCGTAACAGGCAAACATGTCCTTATCAGTACCCATGTTCTGTAACTATAGTGAGAACTTCTCGCGTCGAAAAGATGTGACACAAAATATTCCATCGTTTCTTGAAAAGTGAGAAAAATGTGTGTCTGTAACTCATGTCGAAAACTATCAAAAGATATTACGTCATTACGTTATAAATGTCATAATATTGCACTCGAAGCCGATGTGACATTGCAGACATTGAAAACGCCAGTAACAAATAACGTTGACGGCGACCAAAATTTACTAAAATTGAAAATTTTTCAACGACGGCGGCGAAATTAGAACCGTCGGCTTTACCAAATAATGTAAAGTGCGACTTTAATGTTTGTTGTTTGCAAACGATTTAAAAACATTCGTATATTTTATATAAATGTTAAAAGCAAAATAATTAAACAATAAAAAAATGTGCCAAGAACAAAATATTATTATTATTATTATTCTTTGTATTTTGTATTTTTAAGTGTTTTTTGGTGTTACAAGTTTTTCTCGCCCCGTTTTTATACGTGAGTTTATTTGACAGTTCAAAGCGGAAACTTTTCGCACAAAAATATTACAGACACACTTTTTCTGAAATTTGGCGAGTAATTTCCTTACGTGACAGCTAGTACTCGCCAAAAAAAGTTGCAGATACAGTTTAGTGAGAAAAACAGCTGTTTGTTTCAGTTTATGGCATTTCTGTTTCATTTCACACATTTCAATCGAAAAGTTTACTGACGCGAGAGTTACAGAACATGGGCACTGAAGTAAGTTTTAATTATTTTCTAGTATACACACATACTTTTATTTTCATACAGGTTTATTTTTCTTTTGAATTAGTGAACTTGATGATATTCTAAAGGAAAAGGTGGCACTTAATCCAGAATATCTGTTGGACAGTGAAGCTGTGGTGGTTATTGGTGAAACAATCCAAGATTCATCTGAGGAAGTGGACCAATCAAAAATAGGTAGGTTTGTATGTAAAGGCATCCTAAAATAAAAATAAAATTATATACTTATATATATATATTTAATTGTAGACTTTGCACCATCTACATCAAAGTAAAGGAAATCGGCTTTTGAACTTATTTTGGAAAAATCCAATAAACATGCAGAGGTAAAAGAAAATAACGATGAAAGAATTCTGAAGTTGCTTGAAGACAACCTTAAAAAAAAAGAAGAAAGAGCAGAGAGAAAGGAGGCACTCGATAAAAAGAAAGTGGAACTATTGGAAAGATTAGTGAACCACTTTGAAAAATAAATTAATTCCTTTGCCATATATATGTTTTCGTGTATCTATTTAAAATATAGTTCCTATTATAAATAAAAGACTGAATAACAAATAATACCTTATTTAAAATATAATGTTTAATAAAATTGTTTTTTTGAAAGTCTTTATATATTTTATTTAACAAAAGTAATTGCTTATGTCCAAACGATTAGTCGTCTTTGGATTCGGTAAGTAAAAAATAAGCTTCGTTGTCAGAAAATAACATTTTGGGCTCTAATTGTTTCTTTTGGGGCACTGTATTTGTATATATTGACATATTGGATCCCTAACAGAGTTTCCTCTTGCAACTTGATCATGTCCTTGGAATTCATCACTTTCTTCCGTCACTGTTTCTTCAACAAAATCAATATCATCATCGTTAGCAATGTTGTGTAATACACAACAAGCCCTTACAAAATGGCAAATTTTCTTCATACCTCTTAACTTGCAATAATATAGCTGACGAAATCGTTGCTTTAAAATTCCAAAGCTGTGTTCAATGGCAACACGACCAGAGCTTAATTTAATGTTAAAAAGTTTTTGAGCACTTTTAAGATGACCATTGTCTTTGTATGGAGTAACTAAATATTTGTTACACGGATAAGCCGAATCACCTAATAAATAGTATTCTAAAGACCAATATTATAAATAAATATTTTTAATAAAAATGTGTTTAATTAAAATAAAAAGTACCTCCACAACATGATGGCAAATTTTCATAGATTGGCGAGTTTTTAAGAACCCAACTATCGTGGCAAGATCCGGGATATCCTACAAATATATTTAAAATTTTTTTTTTTTCATTACAGATACCCTGCATACAAATTGTGATATTTCCTTTTCTATCGATGTATTCATCTTACGACTTAGCTGGTGGATCAATGACAATATGTGTTCCATCAATGCAACCTAAATCAAATGGATAGTACATATGTACATCATATTATTTTACTTCTACCGAATACAGAAAATTAAATACATACATACCAATGGCTTCCCGAAATAAGCATTTTTTCTCAAAATATTTGCTGGATTCAATTTTTTGCGTTTCATTAGGCCACTTTATAGTTTCTTTGCTCAATGAACTAATGAATAACGTTACCCTGTTTATAATTAGACATATGGTCGAACGAGATAAATTAAAACGATCTGATAAGTCACTCAAACTGCAGGCTTCGTGGCCATCGAACCACAAAAACACAAGAATATGTATACTCTCTGACAGTCTTTTATCAGGGCGAAGATTTTTGTAAACATCTGAACAAAGAAATCTTTTGCTTAAGTTTTCATACAGAGATCTTGTTATTCTAAAATGAGTTCTAAATTCTGGCACTATCTATCTCAACAAAATAATTCTTTACAGAATTACGCAATACCTTCTCGTGTCTAAAGAGTATGTTATTGGCATAAACGTCTTCATCATTTAACAACATTCTAAGAAGTATAATTTCTTCTTCATCTTCGCTTTCAGATGATGATTCCATCAACAACATCCTTGTTTGGAGAATTACGTCGTTATGTCTGCCCACATTATTTTGAATACTTGCACCTAAAATTAATATAAATTTCTTATTAAACCAAATATAAATAATAGTTCTAAAAATTGCCTAATTTTTAATTTATTTTTGTTTTAAATGTAAGTTTAGCGGAATTTTTAAGAAACGCTTTTCTTAAAAAAGATTTTATCCTGGCTACGCCCATGTATTCGTGTATTGTCATCTGGAATATGTATGCCTGCAAAGTTTCATCCATTTGCATTGAGTATAAGGCGGTTAAATTAACGTTACAAGATTTGGTTTTCGGAAGTGAAGCTAAAGAAAAGGTTTTAAAAAGCAATACATAAGTATGTACACTAGGGTGGGTCGAAAAAAAAAGTGGTGTGTGGTGGGAACGAAAGATATGTCAATGAAGTTTCTAAAACAGGAAATTTATTTTTTTGCCACGCCCCAAAATACAGCACTTTTGGTTTTTTATATGTAGCGATTCCATTTAAAGTCCGATCTCACCATATCGCATATCGTTGTTCATGGCTTGATAGTGGCTTCATTTTTGTCTTTGGTGACTTTTCAATCCGACCTGAAATTATGAGCGCCACTTATGCCATCTCGGATCCTTCCCCCAAATGTCCAATTTTTTTGACGGTGCAAGAAAGTCCTTATAAAACTAAGTATGTATAGATTTTAATATGCTCAATTTTATGACACGCCTCCAAATAAAGTCCCTTTTTTCTTTTTCACATACATACTACATTAAAACAAGTCGAAGCCAATACAAACCAAACAAATTTTCATCAGTCACGCCCTAGAATAAAAGGTATATTTAATAAGTTTTAAGAACTTCAAAAAAAATTTTTGCAACGCCCTAAATTATAGCCCTTTTTGTTTTAGACATATAGCAAAATAAAAATTCTGTAAAAACCGCATTTTATTTTTTTAATGGCTCCCTAAACCATTATCAATCTCGTACAAAACTCTATAAGTTACGCGCAATTTTTGGTTAATTACTCAATAATCCTGAAAACCACACTCTATGGCTTGGCATTTCAATTTTTAAAAAATTTTTCTTAGCCTTTGGTTTTTTTTTTTTAACTTAGCGGTGTTTGCATATTTTGCTCATATTTTAATGAAAGTGAGACGGATGAATTTATTGACAAGCTTTCTCCATCTGGACTACTAGCGTTTTTTTTTGTCAGTTTTGATATTTTGTACCATTTTTCGTGCCATTTTTTTTGCTGGACTGTGAAACTCCTCTGGCACTGTTTTTCCGTATTTTTTTATTTATTTAAATACTACAAATTAAAAATCTTTACTTAGACATTTGTAAAAGCAAATATAATGTTAAATATGAGACCATGATACAAAGTTAAAACAAGAATTAAAAAATTATAAAGAAACTGCAGAATTCTAAAAATGAAAAAATACAAAATAATTTAAATGCATAAAAATGAATACCTCAAAACATATATACGAAAAATTAAAAATTGGGCTGTCGGTGTATATAAATCTTAGCTAGACTCAAGTTGGAGCATGGCGAGTATATTAAAAGCTTGATATACTAAGTTTTAGAGGAACTTTCTTAAACACGTGAACAAATTAGACATCAGAGGGGAAGGATCCGAGATATCGTAATTGCCATCTAGAATTTTAAGTTAGATTAAAAAAGCATTAAATACGAAAATAAAGGCACATTCTAGCCATTAACAATGATATACGATACGATGAGATTGGACTTAAAATGACGATGCTGTATATATAAAACAAAAAGGGCAGTAGTTTAGGGCGTGGCAAAACAATTTTTTTTAAGTTTTTATTCTAGGGCGTGACTGATAAAAATTTTTTTGGTTTGTATTGGCTTCTACTTGGTTTAATGTAGAATGTATGTGAAAAAGAAAAAAAGGGTCTTAATTTGGAGGCGTGGCATAAAAGTGAGCATATTAAAATCAATACATACGTAGTTTTATAAGGACTTTCTTGGACCGTCAAAAAAAATTGGAGATTTGGGGGAAGGATCCGAGATGGCATAAGTGGCGCCCAGAATTTCAGGTCGGATTGAAAAGTCACCAAAGACAAAAATGAAGCCACTGTCAAGCTATGAACAACGATATTCGATATGGTGAGATCAGACTTTAAATGGCAGCGCTACATATAAAAAACCAAAAGTGCTGTATTTTGGGGCGTGGCAAAAAAAATTTTTTTCCTGTTTTAGAAACTTCATTGACATATCTTTCATTCTAGGGGGTAACTGGCACAACTTTTTTTTTTGTATGGCGTCTTAAAATATTAAGAAAGCAGGCAGAAACGCAGAAGGAACTTTTCAAACAATAAAAAACTAGAAAAAACAGCTACAAAAATTACGATGTTAACAAAAAGATGCTTGAAATTAAGAAAAAAAAGTTTGCATTGTTCGAACGACAAGCAAATGAGGCTACTGATCTTCATAATCTAAAGGTCGAGTGTGAAAAATTAAAAATAGAAAAACTTAAAAATGAATTGAATAATGTATAAGAATTAATATTTTATATGTATGTATTTATAGTTAATTTTTACTTTATTATTCCCAGCTAGCATTTGGGTGATAATTTTTTGTAAAAATCACCTCACTGAGTTTTGCAGAACACGTTTGATGACCAAAAAATAATTTATCACTTGAGCGATTGAAAAAGGATTCATATTGGATTCATTCATATGTTTAAATAATGATTTCTAAATATTTTGAATATAAAAGTGATCTTATTACTAGAGCGATTGAAAAATCATTATTTGAACATATAAATGAATCATATGAACCCTTTTTCAATCGCTCAATTGATAAATTAGTTTTTAGTCATCAAATGTGTTCTGAAAAACTGAGTGAGGTGATTTTTACAAAAAATTATCACCCAAATGCTAGCTGGGATTATTATGTTTATTTTATAAGTATGTATATTGGAAAATCACAAGTGGTATTATTTTTTTATGAATTAAAGAATTAAAAGTTTTTAAGTATATGTATAGGATGTTTATAGTAAGTGATATGATTTAATTTGAACTTTTAAAAAGACTCAATTAACAAATTGTTTCAAAATGAATAAAATATTTTATAACGTTTGAAAAGACTGCATAATATTATTTCTAATACTGGTACCAACTTCGGTGTCTTCCATATTCGTGTTTAAGGATTGCACAGTAGCATCTTCTCTTTCCGTTATTATTTCCTGTTCTGGAAATTCACCCTGGAAATAATGAAGACTAATATTGTGCAAAGCACAGCAAACGTTTACAATTTGTGTTGCTTTTCCAGGTGAATAATGTAAACCTCTAGCGGAAAGAAGACATCGAAATCTGCTTTTTAAGACTCCAATTGTGCGCTCGACGATATTGCGAGCTTTAGCGTGTACAGTATTATATCGCGCTTGCGGAGAACCGGTATCTGTCATACGAAATGGTGGGGATATCCTACATCACCTAAAAACATGAATAAATCAAATAAGATTATCTTACTAAAACATTATTTAACATGCCTAATATCCATGTATTTTGTTGAGCGTTCGTTTGCAAATGAATATTTAAATGACTTAAATTAAAAATTATTGAGTCATGATTAGCTCCTGGGTATCTTGCGTCTACATACCGTATGTTCATTTTATAATCACACATCTTAAAAAGATAACCCAAAGGTAATATGTTAGTATAAATTTAAAAAAAAAATAAAGTAAGCTTACAATCGTAACATTTAAGCTATGGTAACCTTTCCGATTAAGGTAAAGATGCTGCACATCTTTTCTTGGAGCAACAATTCGCACATGTGTTCCATCGATACACCCCAACACACCGGGGAATCCACTTCTTGAAAAAAACCAATCCTATGATGCATTTATTTCTTCTTGGGCCATATTTGTTCTTATCCATTCGCTGCATATTTGTCGCTCCATGATGTCAATCACTTCTTTTAAAACAAGCGACATTGTGGATTGAGCTACTCCTATATTAAAATCATTTCCGCAGCATTTTTGGTAGCTCCCGTAAGCAAAAAATCTAAGAGCAGCGCATAACTTTAATATAGGAGGAATCGCCACCACGCGAACTGGTGTTTTAAAATAATCTTTAATTTCATCCAGCAAATAACAAAACGCTTCCTTGTTTAGTCGGAAATAACTTATAAATCTACAAATTTAAAATTATTATTTAGAAACGTTACTTATAAAAAGTTCTTAATTGGCACTGGATAGTTCAAGAGGGTTGGAATCATCACGAATTTTTCTTCTTATACGTAGCACATCTGTACAAGAGTTTTCATTTTCATCATCATAAAATAAATCGACACTAATATCCATTATAAATACTTTTTATTCGACACAACAATCAAAAACACTTTTAGTTTAAAAAATTATTTAATTTTATAAAATTTTCACTTGTCAAACGTTATATTTAAAGTTGGCAAATCGTTATTTTAAGTTGGCAACTTTATAGCAAACTCAACTAAAAACAGTTGGGTATCACAATACCTAAAATAAGTTTGGTTGTGCATAAGTTGGGTTGACTCTCACACGACCAAACTGAGTTGAGTGGAGAACCACAATAGGGGCATTAATTTCCTATTAAAACACATATACTTGCTAAACAAACAAGTTTAATTATTTAATATTTATTCACTTTTTGTTTTTATTTCAGTTTTATTTCAACTTTTCTTTTTTTTTAATTTTTTTTCACAATTTGTATGCTTTTTGCTTGATAATTTTGTTTGTTTGCCTTTTTGAAACATACATATGTTTTTTTGTTTTACAAAATTTTACTGCAAATATTTCTGCAGTAAAAATTTGTAAATACTCAGATAAGAACTGTCACTTTTCGCTCTCAATTTTTGTTCTCATTTACTGCATTTTGTGTACTCGAACGAAATTTCGTAAAATGCTGTAAAGTTTAGTAAAAAATAGTAAAAACTTTTGTGTTCTCGAACGCAACTATTAATAACACCAATTAAATCATAAACCAAATCTAAATTAACGGTAAATTTTTAATTTTTCTAAGTTTTGTTTATGTTTACATATGAAGTTGTTGTTTTTTTATTTTGTTTTAAATTGAATTTTGCTAAGAATGAAAAAAGAAATAAAATACAAAAAAAAAATTTTAAATCGCATTATTATTGTGTTTCTTATTCCCTCAGAAGTGCAAGATATACAAACATGTACTCACCTCTGCTCCCCACTGTATATATATGTATAACGTTTAAGGGGTTCAAAACCGTACCCATTTTTGATACTTTATTTACAAAATTTTTTCTTCCATTCATTGACATATACTTACAACATTGAAATTTTTGGTATTTCAATAGGGAGAAAAAAGAATAAAAAGAGGAAATACGCGAAATTCAATTTCGCTCTCGTAATTTTTGTTCTTCATGTTACTTTTGGAATTTTTTACCAAAATTAGCGATTTTATTAACAAAAAACAAACGGGTCTTTCAACAAAACATTATACGATAAACGCTAAAAGACCTAACTAGCAATTTGAATATAATACTACATTTTTAATTGTCAAAACAACTAGTAGGATTCACATAAAAAATAGAAGAAAAATTAATTTTAAGCAGTGTAATGTACTTTATCAATTTGTTATATTAAATACATTTTTGCTTTTCCTGTAAAAATTTTAAAATGTTAAGCGGCCCATACACTTTGCAATATTATTGTATATGGTATTGGCCCTATTATTTCCATTTTGTCCAATTGACATTACATAATATATGATTTTGTCATATATTATGTAATAAGTCGCACATTGTTTTCATTCATTCAATTAAAAAGGTGAACATAACCTATAGGAATAACATAAACAGCATTGTACAATGTTGCCAACACATTCTACTTTCTTTTCGTTGTGCAATAAAAATCAAATGTCTTTTGATTGTTGCCAATATATTGTGCCATCATCGAATATCAAATACACATTGGCGATATAATTGTACAGTACGTAAAATTGAACAATTTTATTGCAAGTGTATGAGCCGCTTTAGAAAGGGCCTTTTGCATTTTAGGTGACGATATACTAGCTGACCTGCCAAGCGTTGTTTTGCCATATAACTTATTTCTAGTGAATGTTTTGGTTTTTAATTAAAAAATAACGAATCTATTGTAATTAGCTGGGGATGGGATCTATTTCAACCTTTTTTGCATTATTTTACGCCCTAAATGTTTAAATGTATAGCCTTTAGTTCCTTAAAGACTTGAAACTATCATCTGACAATCAATTAGGAAGAGAGTAGAGGGAGCTATAGTTAATTCCAGATGTAACAATCTATTTATTAGCTAAGAAGATATATGGAGGGGGAGCTATTAACCCTTTTGCCCTATTTTACTCCCTCTAGCGATAGAAAATATACTTAACGACCTGTTCTCTTACCTCAGAAATACACATACAAAATTTCATAAAAATCGCTCAAGCCGTTTTTGAGGAGTTCAGTTACAAACACCGTTACACGAGAATTTTATAAATATATATATATATTATTTATATACAGTGGCTCTCATTAATATTCGGGTTTTTATTCCGAGTTATTAAAAGTCAACAAAATTAATAGAAAATAATAAAAAAAACGGGAATATATTTTTTTTTTGTATTCATAAGATATATTAAGAGATCAAAAAAAACTTATTTCAGAATTCTGAATATTGAACAAACAATATTAATAACAATAAAAACAAAAACAAAAAAACTTAAATAATTGACACCTCATCAATATTCGGTATTTTAGTTTTACCACAAAATAAAACGCTATAAATCTGCATGTTTTCATAAATTATTTGTAAAATGGGGAAACACACATTAATTATCATCAAACAAATA
Organism: Pollenia angustigena; assembly: GCA_930367215.1. Classification (NCBI taxonomy): domain Eukaryota; kingdom Metazoa; phylum Arthropoda; class Insecta; order Diptera; family Polleniidae; genus Pollenia; species Pollenia angustigena. The sequence goes on from OV884059.1 coordinate 36,360,179, forward strand.
AAGTTAGCTGAATAAACATGCCATTCTCGATTTTTTTTTATAAAATGCGCGATTGGTCGTAAGGAAAAAAGTACTTCGTTAAAGATAAGAAAATTAGTGAATTTTTCATTACTAAAAATTAAAAAAATGTGAAAATATTGAATATGAACTCAAAAACTGTCGGTGACATTATCTGAACGATATTCGAATTGATTTAAAAAACAAATTGCGATGCCAAAAAAGCTTACCGAGATGGAAAATCGCCGGATTGTTAGAAAAATCAAGGTTAATTCACGCTTAAGTGTCCCCAAAATCGTTACTGAAGTTGCTGCGGAATTAGGAAAGATAGTTTCAGAAGCAACCATACATCACCCAGCTAAAAAAAGAAGCTGTTCACGAAGGGTTCACGGCCGTATTGCCCGAAGAAAGCCTTTCGTGAATTGGGAAAAACAGAAATGATCGGTCAAAATTTGCTAAGGACCATATAAAAAAAGTTGTATATTGATGGAATGACGTAATTTTTCTGGTAAAAGCAAATTAAACTTATTTGGAAGTAATGGAAAAACTATGGTGTGGCGGAAGTCGAATAAAGAGTTGAAAGGAATAAATATTACTGCTACAGTTAAGCATGGAGGAGGAAGGGTAATGGTGCGGGGCCGCATATCAGGGAAAGGGGTTGGGAAACTGGTATTTATCGAAGACATTATGAACAACGATGTTTATTTGAACATTTAGAGTGACAATTAGAAACAATTTGCAGAAAAAAATGGGAATTGCAAGAACTTTTAAATTGTATCATGACAACGACCCTAAACATAAAGCCCACGTTGTTCGAGAGTGGTTGCCTTATAATTGTCCAAAAGTTATGAAGACGCCTGCTCAATCCCCAGGCATGAATACTTTAGAAAATTTATGGGACCATGTAGACCGCCGAGTCCGCGAAAATCCTGTTTCTTCGAAAAACGAACCCAAAAAAAGGCTGCAGGGAGAATGGGATAAAATCAGTATGGATAACTTGCAAAAAATTATTTTTAAAAAGCCAAATCGTCTTTCTGATGTTATAAAAAATAATGGTTATCCAACCAGATATTATTTTATTTCGTTTTTATTTTTATTTAAACAATAATGTTATATGTGCTAAAAAAAAAACCGAATATTAATGAGGTGTCAATTATTTAAGTTTTTTTGTTTTTATTATTATTGTTTGTTCAATATTCAGAATTCTGAAATAAGTTTTTTTTGATCTCTTAATATACTTTATGAATACCAAAAAATAATATTCCGGTTTTTTATTATTTTCTATTAATTTTTGTTGACTTTTAATAACTCGGAATAAAAAACAGAATATTAATGAGAGCCACTGTATATATATTTTTTTTAAATTGATTTAAATACGTATTTGAAAGCGATGTGTTTAGAGAATTTTATTGATAAACCTGAAAATAAACGGCCGGTCAGTACATTTTGTAGACAACACTGCTTAAAAATAATAACAAAGTTCTTAACAGCTGACACGTAAAAACGGAGAGAAAATTTAATTTTATCAGGTTCATCCGCAATGTTACGTTTACGTAAGAGTACCTATTTATACATAAGCTAGGTAAGAAAAACGGAACAACTGATCCGCAACATATACGTTTACGTAAGAGTAACGAGGCCTTTACCCTTGGACAATGTAAAGGTATTTGATGTTTCAATCTAGGGTTACATGTACTTGGGGACCTGTAACGGCAGTTTTTCTTGTTGAAGTGGCTATTTAAGTGACCTAACCTTACCTAATTACGTATGAATCATTACCCTTTAAAAATGTCTCCACAGCGAACGCGCGATGCTCTCTCGACCACTGCGACATCGTGACTGACAAATCCGCCCAATCTATAATTCCAACGTCGCGACCCTCCCTCCGTACCGTTTATTACCTTTTGAAATAATCGTATTTAACAATATAAATTTGCCACCAGACACCCTGTATATGAATAGTTTTTACTTGGTAAATTGCAGGGAACGTAAATAAGAGGGATCCATACAATTTTAGCTTTAAAACTCTCCATATTAGAGTCAACGGAGATCTATGTATACTGTCTTATACCAATAGGTTCTCACTATTTGCCATAGGCTGGATTCTTAAGACAAGTAAAACATATGTACCGTCTTTTAGCAATTTATCTTCAAAATTGCGACTTTGACTTTGCGGACAAAGTTAAAATGGACATCCAGCCGGATGGGTGGTAAAATTAGATCGATTCCCCTTGTGCTTTAAGCCCCTCATATGAAGTTGAATATTTTTCAAAATTTGTTTGTTGGGTTAGACACACAATGCAAGCACTGCATATATACAATAAATATGTATAGCCATTTTTTCCTTAAGTATAAGTGCTGAATTAATAAAAGTTGTCTCTTTGTGTAACAAGTTACCCAAAATTAATAATTTATATAAAACAAACCAAAAATTACCGTGTTGTAAGTGTTTCTCAAAATATAGGCACTTTGATAATTTAGAGGCAAAAAATCGTCAAAATGCGGATTAATCGGTAAATATGGCAGGACTGATCACAACGCTTCTTTCTAATTTTTATTTTTTACAAACACAAAGTATCACTAAATTCACATGAGGGCTTTTCCGACGTCGTTTTATCTTTATTCCCTTTTAAAGCAATTTAAAACATCTCTTTGCGTTCATACGATGAGTTTTGGTTGCATGTCTTTTTTTTATTTACAGTTTGGCCTTGTTTATTCGTCATTCGCCATTAGGTGTAACCATCGGTCATATAACAGTGCACAAATTCAGGTTTTTATAAAATTTTTGATATTTTTTGTACGGGAGGTACCACGCCCACTTCTCCAATCCAATGTGGGATGGTGTGTATTGACAACCTTAATGTTTGTACCTAATTTGGAAACTTTGGCTCTTGCCGTTCTCTAGATATACAGAAAAAAGTAATAAAATTACAACAACAAGAAGGGATTTTTGAAAAAAATTAGAGGTAGTCGTGGTGTTTTGCTCATATCTCAGCCATTTTTGGACCGATCTGGCTGAATTTCAATAGAAAAATTATAATTAGAATACCTGACAGAAAGATACCCCAACCAAGCCCCCATAATATCTTGGGGCTTCGGAAAACCCATTTCAACAGACAGACGGACAACCGGATTTGAACTTCGCTTTTCATAAGGACCCAAAATAGATATACTTTATAGGGTGTAAGATCAATATTGCAAAAATTACAACTGGAATGACAAAGTTATATATACCCTTTAACCTTCGGTGAAGGGTATAAAAAACCACATGAACAACACAAAAAGAGTCGTTTTGTTTACCCCTCTTTATTTTCTACACCGCTCGCCAACAAACTAAAAGAGACGTCGACAAAGCGACGTCCTAAAAGCCTCCATGTGAATTGGCTGTATGTACACGTATTCAGTTCTTTCAGAATTTTTTTTTTTGTCTACATGGCACTTGAACGAAGAAAACGCACCCTTTTAATTTATATCGTTACCGAAAATTAAAAAAAATTTTTGCCTTCCAAAAAAAAACGCACATTTTTACGACCGGTTTTGTTCTTGTAAAGTTTTTTTGTTTGCCTTTTTTTGTGTTCGAAACACATCATGCAAAAATTATTGAAAAAAATAACTGTTCATGTGTACATATTTTGTTTTTGTAAACAATTATTTTTTTATCAGCCAAAGGGTCGGCTCTTTTGCGTTGAAAAATAATTGAAAATAAAGGCATCGTACAATAAGTAACTTATTGTATTCCATCAGTATCCACTAGTATCTGCTTTTGCGAAACAGATATTAACAGATATGATACTCTCTTTCGCTTTTTTATCAACTTCCATCCACTCTCTTACAAATCATATCAATATCAACTTATATCAGAAACACAAGAGCACTGATCCATACCCATCCACTTTAGAAAACACACAAAAACAGATATAAACAGATATATCTGTGCAGGTCTTTAGTTCAGATACATATACAGTACTTTTCGCTTATAGTCCATTCCGCTTAAAGGCCAAATACGGATTTAAGCCAAAACTGTCATATTCACTGGTTATTGTTGTTATTGATAAAATCTTTTTCGTATTAAAGCCAAATATAGTGGCAAATGTCTAGACACTTCGTTGTCTCCAAGTCACCAGGTTTGTCTACTATATTGGTGACATTGTCAACGAAGTGTCTACACTACAGTATATTTGCCACTATATTTGGCTATAAATAATACGAAAAAGATTTTATCAATAACAACTGAGAAGTACAATTCCTTTAAAAGTTGAAGAAATAATAAAACATCTGGCTTTTGCGCAGACCTAATGGATGGGCCTTTTTTGTTTGTTGTAATTTCAGTTGCCAAATTTCAAAACACTGTTTAGTAAGTTGTGTTTTGCTTAATAAACTTGTTACAGTGACGCATTTTAATTTTACTCAATATTTATAACAATTTCGTATTAATTGAGCAATAACTAAATTGCAATTTTGTATGTATAATTGAGCTCAATAATGGCATTTATTGCGTAAAACTCGATTAAGGTGCATATCTTAATACCGTGTTCAGATATACCTTTTTTATTGCGTCAATATTCGGTTAATTGACATAATTATCTTCCCTGCAGATAATATTGGACTACGTGATCCATTTTGATGAAATGGACTACTCCCTGGACTGGTCCAATGGTATGCAAGCATGGACCATGTCATTGTTGAAAACAGTTTGTAGTGAAGCGACATGTCTTCGTTTTTAAACGAAATGTTTTCGTTTTTAAACGAAGTTAAAACTAATCCTCTGGAGTATACCATGGAGTAGTTTCAAAACTAGTCCACTAGAGTATGTATGAAGATGGAGTAGTTTTAAGACTACTCCGTTGTAATGCAAATCTGGGTCATATGGTCCAGCCCTAGGACATCGTAATGTTAAATGGACCACCTTTTAACCATATATTTGGAGTAGCTTTGGAGTACTCCTACTTCTTTATGGACTACTCTTTACATGCATGTATGGACTAGTCTCGTTATCTGCAGGGTTTCTGTTCACATATACCCAATTTAGCTAACTCAATTTATATTACTACTACATACAACATTCAACGTAAACAAAAATGTACATGTATAAGAAAATGTAAACAACTTTTAACATCTTTAAGGAATAAACCTCTGGTTTTTGCGCAGACCAAATGTATGGGCCTTTTTTTGTTGTAATTTCAATTGCCAAATGTCAAAACACTGTTAAGTAAGTTGTGTTTTGCTTAATAAACACACTTGTTACAGTGTCGCATTTTAATTTTACTCAATATTTATAACAATTTCGTATTAATTGAGCAATAACTAAATTGCAATTTTGTATGGAAAATTGAGCTCAATAATGGCATTTATTGCGTAAAACTCAATTGACGTGCATATCTGAACACGGTATAACACGGTATAATACATATACTTTCTATAGATAACCAAATATGTTTTTTTTTATAGTTTTGAAAAGAGTATATTTTAAATAATTTTTAGCGATTTATTTTACAAATATTTAAAACTAAATTTTTTGTGTAAAATTTACCAAAATTTTCATACGAGCAGCACAAAAACAACAAAATACTGAAAAGAACAAAGCAAAATTATTCATACGCCCGGAATATTTCCTTTTTAAGCATATCACTTTTTTATATATAAAAACAAATGTTAATCTTTTTGTAAAAAAATTTTGTTAATAGCTGTTTTTTGTTTTGTCAACTGAGTAAGTTGCATAATACACAGTAATAAAAACTGATGCTTAAAAATCGATTAAACAAAATTTTCCGGATTGATGAAAACGATTGGAATCTAAAGTACCAAAAATGATTTCGAATGGAATGGCAATTACGGAATTGACAGCATTCCGAACGGAATCTGTGACACGGCTGTATATGTTAATATATTTTAAATGTAAATACACATCGTTCCTTTTATTTAGAAAGGGTATATCGAACATATAAAGTTTGAGGCATAAAACTTGATAAACAAAGTACATATGTATCAGAGAACAGCTTTATACGATTGAAAAAAAATCGCATTTAATCAACGACAACAAATACACTCGCTTACGGTCATACAGTCAAACTTGCGCAACCGCAAATATTCGCTGCTGGTTTGCAGTCATTCAAATAACGCACATCGTGCTTTGTTATTTATACAATCGTTACCTTCGTTTTTTAATAAAGATGTTTGAGTGTTCGGTACGACAATGATTTTTTTTGGTAAAGAAAAAAAAAATACAAACAAAAAAGCCTGAAATGAAACAATCATTACTCATGAAGATATTCAGCAGCAACTATGTAGTAAAAGAAAAAAAAATTGAAATGAAACTAAACACACATACATATGTAGGTACACACAATTTCCATAGAAACAGACTTTTTTTCATTTTAAAAAGTACAGTAGTAGTAGTAGGTAGGTATGTACAATGTATTCTTGTTTTTATTGTTGTTAATTTGGAAAAAGCGCCTCATCGAGTGGTTTATTGTTGTTGTTAATGTAAACAAAAGTATAAGAATTTGTTCTTTTGAATTTACTCAGTTGTGTTATATTGCGTGAGCAACAAAAATGCAAATAAAGCACTTTCAATAAAAAACGAATAAATGCAAAAATAAAATGTGTACGAAAGGATGTAAAAATTACCAACGTTGAACTTTGTTTTGCAAGCAAAGAATGAATGTAAATTTTAGCGTATGAATAAATCAAGAAAAATAGTGATTTTGAGGTTCTCTGATATGTATGTATGTATAAAAAGGTTTTGTTTAGTTTAAGAACTGTAATAAATGTAATGCTGGGTACACACAATGCAACCTACATGCAATCTGTTTCAATGCAACTTCAAAATATCAAAGCGTTTTGATGTTGATGCAATCTAGAATGAATGAAAATGAATTTAATTCACTAGATTGCGTAAACGCGTTGCATAGTGTGTACCCAGCATTAGTCCTTTTCTATATTTATCATAGTAACCTTTTTTAAATAATAAAAATCCATGAATTTAATAATAAAATGGAACTGGGATTTGTTACGTAAAGTTGAGATTTTATTACATGTATGTTGTTAAAATTATGAAATTCCCAGGAAAAACTTTTTGATTTTTAGTAATAGGTGGTAGTTATTTCATACATTACCTGGTAAGAAGTTGTCATTACAATTGTCATTATTCTGAAAACTTCAATAAGTACTTACTAGTAATGACCTCAGCAACTACTTATTACTTCTGTTATTTTCCCTACTGAATATTTTGAATATTCAGCCGAAAAATAAGTAGTGTTTATTTTCTCCAACATTATTTGCTAACTTACCAGGTAAGTAAAGTTTTTGCTGGGTTAATGAAACATTTTTATTAAAAATTCAATTGTTAAATTGAAATATTTTTTTAGTACACCGCCTTTTTATTTTGGATAAATTTAATTATAAAACAAGTAATCACACAAATTGTGTTTTTTTTCCATAGGCCTTCTGTTATTGACCCATTTTTTTTCTTGATCAACAAAATCTGTTGGCTTGAGAGGAAAAGCAGTATCACCAACTAAATAAAAAGGAAATTAAACGTTGCTGTTTGGAATAATATTATCCGATGGGAAATTAAGGCTTCCTGATAGCAACATCCTTCCAAATTCTGAATGTGGGAGTACTCAACGTCACTTTGACTTCCATAAGCACCTATGTTGGCTGCATCGAATGTGTAATTTGCGTCACATACTCCCAACAGTACAATGTTATATGTTCCTATTTAAAGATATGAGAGTTTGGATATTTCAGTTTATAAATTTATTATTATATATTACATACCTTTATAATTATGAAAACTAGAGCCTGAGTGTGGTGAGCATGCTATGACAACTTGTTTTCCATCAATAGCTCCGACACAATTCAGTAAATCCCACATATTCTTTAACTGGTCCTATATAACCCCACACCTTTCCAATTCGATAAACAACGGTTACTGGCATTTTAAACGTTAGTGAGAGGTACTGCCCACTAGTACCATACGATTCATAGCTATGTACTAAATAGAAATAATTTATAATATAATAATAGTTTATAATAAATTATAATAATTTATTGTATTGTCATTTATTGTCTTTGTACACATACATTTTAATACTTACAATAAAGTTAAGAAAAGCCGACAATCTGCTGGAATAGCTCATGCTGAGTTCTTCTCTAGATTTTCTTTTAGCAAGGAGAGCGGGCACCGGAAGTTGCTATGTGTCGCTATACGGAACTGCTCCCCAGCAAAAACTTGGTAATGACTTGTCATTACTGAACAACTTACTTTTCAATGACTACTTCATACCATCTGCATTACATAGAAGTAGTTTCGTAATAGCTGACATATAATCTGATACCTAAGTACTTGTGTATGAGTTGATAAACTAAATTTATAATTCATTAATAATAAAATGCATCTACGGTTTAATTTTTTCAAATCTAATACAAATTGGTTTTAAATATTTATTCTTACAATTTGTTTTTTTTTTTTATTACACTGAAAGAAAAATGCTTCATATATTTAATAAATCATTTTCATAACAAAATATTCCTTGGGTAAATGAAAATTTTCATTGTCTAAATGGAATTTCATAGTTATAATGAAGTATTTTCGTTAAAATCGCTTCATTGGATTTCGTAATTACGTTAAAAATATTCATTGGATATATGAAAACTTAAGTTTGTCCAAGTTAAACAAAAAATTTTAATTGGGAACATAAAAAAACAATATACAAACATATGTAACTATATTTATAAATTAATACAAAATTATAGTTTCCTTAAAAAAATGTTTAATTGTTAAAAATGTAAGATTTAATAATTTGTCATATGTTATATGTATGCCATTAAATTTATGAAACAAAAACTTTCAATCCACTTTCAATCAACGTTTTTATTGTTATTATGGACAATTTAATCTCATATTTACGCTCTTAATTGAGTAAAAAAACATTGTTTTTTTATTCAAAATCTACACTGCCCCAGTAGACAAGCTGGTAGTGAGCTAGTCTATCAGCACCGAGGTTGCGCGATCGAATCCCACCAGAGACAGAAAAAAAATAAAAAATAAAACAAAGTAAAATAAAATAAGAAAAAAAAGTAAAATAAAGTAAAATAAAATAAGAAAAAACAGAAAAAAAATAATAAAAAAAAAATTTTTTTTTAAGTTTTTACACGTTATGTAGTGGTAATTTTGGTGACATCGGAGTAATAAGTTATTTAAGTCCCTATTTGTAAGCGAATGTGGTAATGACTTATTTAACTCCCTATTTGTAAGCGAGGGTGGTAAGTACTTGCCTCCAATGACATCACCGTGTTAAAATAATGAGTTAAAATGCCAATGTATAAGTAGTGAAGAGTCGTTATATTAGCTTTTTAACTCATTACATTACAATGTAAGTTATTGCTAGGTCGTGGTCGGTATATATAAATTTTCAACTGTTATTCCAAAAAAAAAAAACATTTACATCTTGTTCAAAGTACAAGGGCCGAATCCAATATCGCCAGTTATTGCTCTGCAACTTTATATGCACACTTGTAGCACAAAATATTACCTTAACAAAATCTAAAAACTCGAAAAGTTCTTTAAACGCTTTCATTTCACTGGAATTCTCTACTAGGCATTTTGTTTTTGCTTCGCTAGAATTTCATTCCGTGTTAGAAAACCACTCCATGAAATTGTCTACTGCACGACGAGAAAAAAAACTTTTTTAAATGTGGCCACCTCCAACAAAACTATTTTTAAAGAAAATTTTAAGCATATTGTGGATAATAAAACCATATAATTGTCACCGACAACCATATTATGGTTGAATTAGTCCTCCATCAAGAACCCACAACCGTTTTATGGTCGCCTCCGAACATGTTATGGTTATGGTTGAATTAGTCCTCCATCAAGAAGCCACAACCATATTATGGTTGCCTCTAAATATGTTATGGTTAAATATGACAATAATTTGTTTTATAATTAACAATAGTATTTTCCTCTTCTCCAAGAGCAACATGCTATGGTTGAAAACCAACCATGCTATTATAAGTGTTAAACATGTTTTAGTTATTTTTGACCATAACATGTTCGGAGGCGACCATAAAACGGTTGTGGCTTCTTGATGGAGGACTCATTCAACCATAATATGGTTGTCGGTGACAATTATATTGTTAATTGAATCATTATATGTTTAAAATTTTCTTTAAAAATAGTTTTGTTGGAGGTGACCATATTTAAACATGTTTTTCTCTGGGTGTGGGTATTTTGTTTAGCTTGGCTACAAGTTGACTCCGTGTTAGAAAACCACAAGGTGAAATGTCTACTGGTTTTTAAAAATATTTTCTTTGCTCATTGCCAGTTTATTACCTCTTTTATATTCAACATTTTTCATTTTTCGAATTTATTCTATGAGCTAAATTTCAGTTATGTATTTTATAAAGCTTTTTTGTAATAGTTCTATTCCTACAATTTTTCAGAAATGACTTTATACACTACCAGATTATTACAAAAAAGCTTTATAAAATACATAACTGAAATTTAGCTCATAGAATAAATTCGAAAAATGAAAAATGTTGAATATAATATAAAAGTTACCTTCGGAAGGAAATAATTCCCAGTTTCTATTTGTTAAAATAGTTGAGTTAAATACATTCAATTTATAAAGTAACACTATCCAGTGAGACACAAAGAATGCTGACGACGGCCGTAGCGGGCCAGAAAATGCATTACATTCTGCTGGTGTCTAATAATTGTAAATTTTTCTGTACATTCAATATACCTCATTGCTTTCCAACGGAAGGTTAAGGTAAAATGTAAAAAGAAAATACAATATAATAGTCTGGTAGTGTATAAAGTCATTTCTGAAAAATTGAAGGAATAGAACTATTACAAAAAAGCTTTATAAAATACAAAACTGAAATTTGTATCATAGAATAAATTCGAAAAATCAAAATACAGTGGCATCCCGGTTTAACGTATACTCAGTTTAACGAATTCGCGATTTAACGTACGGTCATATTTTTTCCATACTCTATTAACGAATTTTTACAAAAAAATTTGTAAAAGCAAAATAGATTGAATGCAAACATATTTGCATCCATTCTCTTTTGTTTTTGTATACATTTTTACCATATTTTTAAAGCGATTTAACTGAAAACAACGAGTTAAGAGAAGTATTTTATTTTCTTACACAGAAAGCAAAGAAAATACTTGCTCTCCAAAATAGAAATTTGAACGTTACAAAGTAATTTTTTACTTTTGCTTACAAAACAAATGTTTGTTTTCTGTATCAAATTTTACTTCAATTTTGTGAAGTTTTTGTAAAGTTGACATCAAAACGCCCAAAAGAAAACGTTAATTTCTTTAAGAAAAATTAAAAATTTTTAACGACTATGAAAAGGGACTGCGACTAAGTCCTTTATCTAATAAATATCAGCTGCTTAAGCCATCATTATGCAAAATTATAAAATCAAAACGGAAACTTTTGAGCGAAATGGAAAAGACTAAATTCGGAATATTCCTATTATTGGTCCTATATTAAAAGCAAAAGCCCTCTAGATCTACACAAAAAAATGTATGTTGAAAAATGTTAGCCAGCCATGGCTGGTTCTGTAGATTCAAAAAACGCTATGGAATTCGTTTAATGAAACAAAGTGGGGAGAAACTCTCTTCTAACAAAGAGTTAGTGCAGCCGTTTATATCTACATATGTACTCATTTAATTGAAAATGATATGAAGTATTTATTTTTTGTTTGTGTTATGTATGGAAATAAACGACTTTACTTTGTTTTATTAAAATATTGTGGTTTTATTAATAAAAATGTATTTAAAAAAAACTTCGGGATTTAACGAATTTTCCGATATAACGAAAGGGCCTGACAATATATAATTCGTTAAACCGAGATACCACTGTAATTAGATTTAAGCATTGTCATAAAAATTTCATTCTTCCAAACAGATTTAAATAAAATTTATGAAGAGGTTTCTGAGAATACATACATACATACATAAATACATATTACATTTTTTTAAATTACATAAAATTTCTAAAAAAAACGCTTTAAGAAATATTTTTCAACAAAAAAAAAAAAGTTTTTTAAAAATTTTTATTTGTTTTTTTTTACAAAAAAAGTTTTCGCTTTTTTTTTGAAACTATAAATTTTGTTTTCAAAGAATTTTTTCTTCTTTTTTCGTTTAAATTTTAAAAACAGAAAAACAATATTCTTTTTTTCACACACAAAAATTTTTTATTTAAAAAATAAAATTTAATTTTGTGTTTTCCGTTCGTAATTTCCGGTCCTTGGTTTTAAGTAAGTATTTTTATATGAACGATTGCCCATATCATAAATACATTCTCTTCCTGGTTTTTTTTTTATTTCCTCAATAAGTTTCAGGGCAATATTTTCTTACATCCATTTTTGTTAAATTTTTTTAATTATTCAGCACAAAACGAAAAATTTAATATGTTGAGCTGCCATTCAACTTTTATGTACAAATTGAAAAAAAAAGTGGCATCTCAGTTCATTTTGTTCGGCACAAGAATTAAAATTAAACCCAAGGAGGATTGACTAGAAGCTGAGGCCAACTCTACAACTACAATGCTTCTGTTGTCGGGTTGTCAAAAATATTGCTAGTAAAAAAAACAGGTTTGTTTACATAAAAAACTAGTTTGTATACAAACTTTCAGAAGTCGACCACCGAAAAAAAACACCACGTGTTGACTTGACCCCACCTTCTAGTCAATTCGCCTTGATTAAACAACCAATTCAAGAAAAAACGTTCCGAAAAAAATCATTGCTCTCTCTCTCTCTCAAAAGTAAAACGTCAAACTCAATATAAACAAGTTAGAGAGCTATATTCGGCTGTGCCGAATCTTTGATAACCTCCACCGACAGTTCGAATGTTTAAGGAGTAATATTTGTATGATGTTATTATTATCTTAAACTGTGACGATTTGTAATTAATTATGGATTTAGGCGACTAAACTGTTTTCCGGTAGTAGGGTTTGTATGGGGCCTAGGGTAAATTATGGACCGATCATCACGAAATTTCACAGCGTCATTTCTAGTCCTAAAAAACTGTGACGTACCAAATTTTGTTACGCTAGCGTTATTTTTTTACGGTTTTAGGCGTACTAAACTGTTTTCCGGGAGTAGTGTTTATATGGGGCTTAGGGTATATTATGTACGGATCTTCACGAAATTTAACAGCGTGATTTCCAGTCAAATAAAACAAATTTTTGCAAAATCTTATCTTATTCCGTGCCTTGTTCCAGCATTTATGTTATTTTTTGTAACAAAATTATCAATTTTTTTAGGTGGTGGTTCCACATTTTAATTCATATCATTTTAATTTTGCTGGATTTCAATCCCAAACTGCTTAGGATAACTACAAGCAATTTGACACCAAGTTTGTTTATTTCTTTTGAGTTTTTCGAAAGTGAGCGTGTTTTCAACAGACGGACAGACAGACAGACGGACATGGCTAAATCGACTTAAAATTACTCAAGGACCCAGATTATATATACTTTATTGGGTCTGAGATGAATAATAAAAAAGTTTCATACGGAATGACAAACTTAATATACCCTCTTCACAACTTATTGTGGTGGAGGGTATAAAAATATTCACATCTCCACATTGAAAAAAATATAACAATTTTGGTTAGAAATAACCAAAAACGGCAGCTCTGCTCATACCACATCAAACACAGAAATATACCCTATGTATTGCCTGGAAGAAATATATTATTGCGGCAATAATCGATTTCGTAATGTGAAAGATCCTCTTTTCGGGAAGAAACATGTCTCGATGGCAATACTCCTAAAGCCTAGATTACACTATCTCACAAGTCTTACGTATTCCATAATACTTTGTGAGATAAAAATCTAATGAGTTTTGTTGCGACTGTCAAAAAATCTAATGTAACATGACAGTTTGTGTTCACACCATCACACAAAGTATAAACACTCACGCATGAAAAAAATGCAGCCCTGATCCAATAAAAAGTATTATTGTTTAGCAATTTTTCAAAAAACGATGAGTCGTATGGGATGTCAAACTTTTTACATAATATGTACTTGTCATTTTCGTGAAGCATTGCATTCACACTATCACACTTTGTCATACATATTACTTGAGTTTTTGACATGTATTAATACAAAGTATAATAGTGTAATCTAGTCTTAAGCAATACGAAAGAACGGTAGCAGTTCTGCTAGATGATAAGACTTTATCCAATATATTATGTGACCTACTTATACACAGCAAATTAAATTGTACAATATCGATTATTAAACAAAAATATTCCAAATTTATGGATATCTTAAGCGTGCTGCACGATTTGGGATAACTTTTTTTGTGATGAATAAACATTTATTGTGCGGTCGCCACTACTGCCAATATTTTTTGAACACTTACAGCCAAATCGCACTTTAAGAGCCCAATACACTGTCAAATTCTTTACATCAAGGAGATTGACTCGTGGTAGTAGTGCTTAACGTTATTTCAAAATTAGTTTGATTGTTATTTTCGCTAATACTACCATAGCGCTTGATGAGTAATTTCGGTTTTTTAGTAATTTCAATAAACTAAACCGTTTTTGAGTTTACGCAAATATATGTTGTGCAACCTCCTTCATTTTCGAAATAACGGTATATCTCAAAAATAAGAGCTAACCTAAAAAAAAAACGGTGGGCACCATTGGATTCAGCGTACCCGAATTATGCTGAAACGCCATGTGCCCGGCTTGTCTAAAAAAGTGTCAATTTCGAGCACAGTGTAATTGATAGCTAATTAAATATTAAAATTTAAAAAATGGCTTTTTTCAAAAATACTTATTTCTTAAGCTGGAGGTCCACACCACGCGTTACTCGCTTTTTCGCAGCATACGCAGCTGTCAAAAAGTAGAATCTGTGTAGTTATACGTAGTAAGTTACATGCACAAAAGCGTAGATGCCTTGAGGCGAAAAGTAGGTTTACTTTCTACTTTTGTAAGCGTCACAAGCAGCGTTCGAACAAATCAGCTGATTTTGACAAATTAAATTTTATTTTTACTTGTGCTGCTGCTGAATAAAAAGCGTTGCATGTAACTTGAAACGTAGAACGTAAGTAAGGTTATAAAAGCATGCGCTGCGTGGAGGCGAAAACGCGTGTTATGGACCTCCAGCTTTAGGAGCTAAAGCGCGGCTCAAGCTGTGACATTTTTAACATTTTAACGTTGTTTTAACGTAAGACAAAAAATTTTTCTATTAGAATATAATTCGAGAACTTTTATTTTTTTTTCATACATCAGTGACCCACCCTATTGACCGTGTGTGCAAAACTTACGGAATGCAGAGTAATGTTAAGTAGTCTGTTCGAACTTCGAAGTAACCCAAAATTTGTAGTGAAATGGTTTTTATTCTCACAAAAATCATTTAAAATAAACAGCAAAATCTTAACACGTTAAAATATATACGTACAATATTTCTCAACGATAGAACATTTTACTACTATGTATGATGTAAAGTAAAACTGCTAAAGCTGCAGGTCCACACCAAGCGTTCAATGCGTTTATGCATCTGTCCAAATAATAGTAGTGTAAAATTGTATTTACAAGTTAACCATCAAACGCGTGGAATGCATATACATTCGTATCGAAAGCATGAATTAGGATTACTTTCTAATTGAGCATGCGTTTCGAAACGAGGTCAAAGAAGAAACATACGCATAAAACGCTTGGTGTGGACCGACCTCCAACATAAGAATTAAGACAATTTATTATTTTGTTTGATTTTTTGCGCTACTATTGAATGTGTTATTGCTCTTAGTTGTAATGCAAAAATAAGCATTGAAAATTAAATTGCTTGTTCAAAAAAAAAAAAAAAATATAAAAAAGAACCTTCGTATCGCCAGTAAAATATCGCCGATACCGATATATCGACAAACTCGAAGTTTAGTTGATATGTATATCGGTATTGGAATTCGTTACATCCAGTGATGTTATACGTAGTATAATACTATTCGTAGTGATTTTCTTCTATAAAAATGGTCGTAGGAAAAATAGGACAGATTTTTTTTAAAACATTAAAATTTAGGAACTTTTGATTAATCCCAACAAACACGAAGTCAAACCTTTGATATGAAATCACTTTATCATTTGACATCAAACACAATGCTCAAACGTTTTTCAATTGTTTGATTTTAACATTTAAATCCAAATTTATAGAAGTATAGGAACACAACTATAAGATTGTTTGACATCTTTAAGAAATAAAGGGTAATTTTTTAACTATTATCTTTTAGGCAGCACTATTTAAAACAGCTGACGCACGTTTTGTGTTTTGTTTCACTGTCAAACATATTCAGTTTGATTTATAATTTAACCATGAATCGTCTTACAAACGAACAACGCTTGCAAATTATTGAATTTTATTATCAAAATGCGTGCTCTGTTAAGAAAGTTCATCGCGCGCTTCTTGTGTTTAGCGACGAAGCTCATTTTTGGCTCAATGGGTACGTTAATAAGCAGAATTGTCGATTTTGGAACGAAGATCAGCCAGAAGCATTGCAAGAGCTACCAATGCAACCAGAAAAAGTCACAGTTTGGTGCGGTTTATGGACTTTTGGTTCGGTGAACATTTTATTTCACGTTCGGTAGCGGTCAATTGGCCGCCTAGATCGTGCGATTTAACGCCTTTAGACTATTTTTTGTGGGGCTATGTTAAAGCTCATGTCTAAACTAGGCCTGCCATACGTCCTGGTTTTCCAGGATTGTCCTGGTTTTAGACTACTTGTCCTGGTGTCCTGGTCCACTATTAAATTGTCCTGGTTTTTTTGTACAGGTCAAGACAAACAAATTAGTTTTGTTGCTGGTTTAAATTGCTAACAAAGGTTAAGATTTCTGTTATAACACTGCTAACATAAGGTAATTGTATAAAGAACTATAATTAAATTCAACTCTTATCTGGTATAAAGCTGGCAAAATCTTTCAAATTTTGTTTCAACTAGTGGCTGTAAAAATTTATTCAGTGTAAACAACTTTTATAAGTAATCGAAAACCGATAACAAATTGCTTTCTCTAAGGCAGCCCATACCCGTTTCCAAGGCCTATCCAATAGGTCTGCTTACTTCTACAACAATACAAAAAAAAAACAACAGGCATTTTGTTGTTTCCCCGTCGTTGTCACAATCTTACTAGGGAAAACACAGAAAAAATGTGATTTGTGTGCAAAAAACCGAAAACGTAAACAAAAGTACACATTAGACTGGTCGCAATTTTTTTTTTTAAATTTACATGTTTGCGCTGCTTAAAATATGAGGTTTGGTGCAAGAAATCAAGTCCTTATTTTTCAGCTCAATCCGACGGTGCCTAGTCCTGCCAAGTGGGGCCCAAAGTTCCCCATATGATAAAAAAAAAACATATATTCAAGCAGATACTAGATGAAAAGCCGGTCTTAAAGACCGAAAATCGAAAATCTGGGTACGTTACGATCTTCCGCAGAGAAAATACTTTAAGTATGCCAAATTTCAGCTTCCTATGTCATCAGATGGCTTCAGAAAGTTGCGGAAAGAATAGGACATACATGCAAAATCCTTACATACTAAGAAATTATATATTGTATAGAAAGATTAAAGTATTTGCAGTTTAATATTTTAGTATGATACGAACGAAAGAGTTTTAACTAATTTTAACTAATTCGGGGTCGCTGAATCCAGTGGTGCTAGCCGTTTTTTTAGGTTAGCTTTAGTTTTCGAGATATATCGTTATTTCGAAAATTAAGGATGTTGCACAACATATGTTCGCGCAACTCAAAAACGCTTTAGCTTATTGAAAAACTAAAAAAAACCGAAATTCGGCAATAAAATTTACTTTAAGAAAGTTAAAGATTTTTTCTTCATATTGGCTTTGGTTTTCGAGATATACCGTTATTTCGAAAATTAGGGAGGTTGCACAACATATGTTCGCGTAACTCAAAAACGCTTTAGTTTATTGAAAAACAAAAAAAAAAACCGAAATTCCGCAATAAAATTTACTTTAAGAAAGTTAAAACTTTTTTCTTCATATTGGCTTTGGTTTTCGAGATATACCGTTATTTCGAAAATTAAGGAGGTTGCACAACATATGTTCGCGTTACTCAAAAACGCTTTAGCTTATTAAAAAACTAAAAAAACCGAAATTCCGCAATAAAATTTACTTTAAGAAAGGTAAAACGTTTTTCTTATATACGCAGTCGTTTTAGAAACATAATTTTTTTTTCTGGAAAAAAAAATAATTTTTTTATTAAAATTTCGGAATTTTTGTTTTGAAAAATTCATAAAAAATTTAAAAATGGAGCTATGATTCCAATTTTATAGAGTCATATAAAAAACAATATTGCAAACAAAACAAGCTATTAATGATTAAAATCTGTTCACAACTTTTGATTTTATGTATTCACAAAAGACGAAAAATTTTAATTAATTTAAGAATTTTATTAAACCGCTATATGTGTATAATTGAAATTCTTATATTTGGCCCGTGTAGTGCCTAGGATGCCTCAAGAAGGGTCGAATGTATGACTGGAGTTGGTCTTGAGGCATCCTTGGCACTACACGGGCCAAATATAAGAATTTCAATTATACACATATGGCGGTTTAATAAAATTCTTAAATTAATTAAAATTTTTCGTCTTTTGTGAATACATAAAATCAAAAGTTGTGAACAGATTTTAATCATTAATAGCTTGTTTTGTTTGCAATATTGTTTTTTATATGACTCTATAAAATTGGAAGCATAGCTCCATTTTTAAATTTTTTATGAATTTTTAAAAACAAAAATTCCGAAATTTTAATAAAAAAATTATTTTTTTTTCCAGAAAAAAAAATTATGTTTCTAAAACGACTGCGCATATAAGAAAAACGTTTTACCTTTCTTTTTTTAGTTTTTCAATAAGCTAAAGCGTTTTTGAGTTACGCGAACATATGTTGTGCAACCTCCTTAATTTTCGAAATAACGGTATATCTCGAAAACCAAAGCCAATATGAAGAAAAAAGTTTTAACTTTCTTAAAGTAAATTTTATTACCGAATTTCGGTTTTTTTTAGTTTTTCAATAAGCTAAAGCGTTTTTGAGTTGCGCGAACATATGTTGTGCAACATCCTTAATTTTCGAAATAACGGTATATCTCGAAAACTAAAGCTAACCTAAAAAAACGGCTAGCACCACTGGATTCAGCGACCCCGAATTAGTTAAAAATCTTTCGTTCGTATCATACTAAAATATTAAACTGCAAATACTTTAATCTATCTATACAATATATAATTTCTTAGTATGTAAGGATTTTGCATGTATGTCCTATTCTTTCCGCAACTTTCTGAAGCCATCTGATGACATAGGAAGCTGAAATTTGGCATACTTAAAGTATTTTCTCTGCGGAAGATCGTAACGAAGCCAGATTTTCGATTTTCGGTCTTTAAGACCGGCTTTTCATCTAGTATCTGATTGAATAGATGTTTTTTTTTATCATATGGGGAACTTTGGGCCCCACTTGGCACGACTAGGCACCGTCGGATTGAGCTGAAAAATTAGGACTTGATTTCTTACACCAAACCTCATATTTAAAGCAGAGCAAAGATTTAAATTTAAAAAAAAAAAAAAATCCCATACAAGATGCGACCAGTCTAGTACACATGTATAAGGAAAATGTAAACAACTTTTGACGTCGTTGAGGAATAAAACAAGTAAACATCTGGCTTCTTGCGCAGAACTCTTGGATAGACCTTGCCCGTTTCAATTCAATTGTCAACTGAGTCGGTCGTTGTCCTTATCAAAGCGTGTATGGCTTAAGGCCTAACAAGAATGTGAATAACGTGGCTTAAGCAACTGAGCGAATACATGTAAATCATATGTGTAAAACCATGTTGAACTTAAGGGAACTTTTTGTTAAATTTTATGAAATTGTAATTTGCTTAAGCAAAGTGCGAAACTAATCGCACATTCCGTACGGAATCAAATGTTTTCGTTTTTTTGAATGTATTTGAGAGGCTTTTTCGTTTATTTTTGACAGTAGCTTAAGTTTGTTTATGGACATTCTGGTTGGGCCTTTAGTCAATTGATTAGTTTGACAGTTGTCGAGTTGGTTGAAGAATAATCAAAAGAGTTTGATTTTTTTCAAGTTGAGTACTTAGGCTGCTCAATGGACAAAGGAAAGAAACTTGTTAAAGACTGAAACACTGGAGAGTATTATTCAAAATCTTTGATTTTAATATGACATGCTGCCTGTTTTATAACTATATCAAAGACCGACATGCAGTTCTAGAAAAAGTGCAATCTCCTGAACATTATTTAGCTTAGAACATTTTAAGCTCAACTTCTTATTATTTTTCATCGTTTTTATGTACATGAAGTACACGTTAATTTTTTTTTTCTATATATTGTTGGATTTAAAAATAAAAACTTGATGGTTTTTACATATCGCACCCTAAATAATAAAAGGTTAAAACTCAAAATTTTTAAATTTCCGGAGAGCCCAAAAACTGTTTATGTAAAAATGGTGCTAATATTTAAAAAAAAAAAAATTAGTTCCCTTATTAAAAAAGTCCAATTTGAAGAAAGTTTTGCTATGCCTTTTGATAATTAATTAATGAAAAAAGTCATTTTTGAAAAATTTTGAGTTGTGACCCTTTAGAATTTAGGGTGCGATATACTACACACATATGTATTAAAAAAAAACTTTTCTGTTGGTATAATTTTTTATCCCTGTTTTTCCATGTGTCCTGGTTGATAGGTTCAAACATCTGGCAGCCCTAGTCTAAACACACATGCCCGCTTCAATTGACGCACTGGAAGGCAACATTGAAGCATTTATTCATGAAATGTTGGAAAGAGTATGCCAAAATTGGACTAAGCGGATGGACCATTTGAGGCGCAGTCACGGTCAACATTTGCATGAAATAATCTTCAAACATTAAATTATTTGAGCCGTACTATCGATTCAAATAAAGATTTCATGCATTTTTCTGAGTTTTATGTGTTTTTTTTAACTTTCCTATAGATAGCTCTTAAAAAATCACCCGAAAAATAAACTTTTGTAACGGCACTTGTTTATAACAAATCTACAATTTTGGTCATCGAAATAAAAAATCGAATAGGTAGGTATTTACACAAGATATAATTAACAAATTATTTGAAAAGAAACAAATTTATTGAATGGATTTTGAGTTTATAAAATTTAATTCCAAGTGTAATGCAGTTGTAGGTATTTTAAATGAAAAATTAATTGCAATTTTGTATTAAAAATTTATTGCTACTTAGATACAAAACTACTTATTCTCAAATGGTTGTATGTATAATTTTTATATAATTAAAATTTATTAATAATTCTCATTTAGTTTGTTTTCTTAGTTTTTCGATTTATTATTATTTTGTTTGTTACTGTTTTGTTTGTTTGTTTTTGTTGCTTTATTTTTTGTTTGTTTTTTTTTATTATTTAAAAGTTTACATATTTATATTACATTTACATACATTTGTAAAACATAATTCTTAACTGTACATATCTAGTCTTATTTTGAAAATGGTGCTTAAAATGATCGACGTTCCTCACACAATTCGCTCGTCGATATTTTAATGATTATTATCCTATATACATACATACATATATACTCGTACGTATATATGTATTAATTTACTAATGTATCTGTATATAATAATTTATTTAAATATATGTATATACTATGTACTTATATAATATAATCTATGTATTTATTTGTTTATGTACTCATAGTTTGGCAACATTTTAAATTCGTTGCATTTTCAAGTGCTTGGTTGGATTTATGTATTTTCATTTCTTCTCGTTCCATTGTTTGTTTCAGGCAGTTGAGTTCTTTCCAAAGAAAATTGTTTTCTATTGGGCCCGAAACATGCAATTGTGTTGTGTTTTTATTAAATTTTTTTGTTTTTTTTTTTTGTTGTAGTTAACTAACAAATAGTAAATAATCTAAAGGAAGCATAGATACCACGACATTGTTTTATTTATTATGTTTATTATTGTGTTTTCTTAAAACTAAAGTACGTTCAGAATCCCTTGAAGGTCTCAGAAGTAAGTATTACTATTATACAGGCGAATGTCGTAGTGTCCAGTTTATAAAATTTATCTGAAATATAGAAAAAAATATGTTTAATGAATATAACTTAAAGATGATTTAATATTCGAAATTTAAACAAAATTGTTTAACTACATACTAAAATACAGTGCTGAAACTAATAAAAATCAAGGCAGTTGCAACAACCGCAGTTGATGCCAGGGACGCGGCGCATATATGAAATGAAATATTTGCGAATGCGAATACTTACAATATGTTAAAAACTTATTTTGAAAATACAATAGAAATCGCCAGAAAAATTAACTTGATCTAGTATATAAGGGATACAAATCAAAATAATAAAAAAAAACTAACATTTATAATAATACGTATGCGGAATAAAATATGGACTGACAAATTAGTCTGGGTTCACACCACAGAATACTACAGAACTGTCACGTGACGGAAGATTTTGCGTTTTTTTGTTTCTTTCAAAGAAAGCTGCCCTTTTGCATTTCTCTTTTCATCATATTCTATGCCGCAATACAGTGAACACAAATTTATTTAGTTAAGATTTATTTGCAAAGCTGTTGTAAAAATTAACATTTAAGTTCACCACAACACGAGTAAATAAAATTTAAGAGTATAAATAACATTATAAAACAAAACCATATTATTAAATACATTTTGTTTGCACAAAAAACAGCTTTAGTTCAACTAATGCATTTGTTTAACATGGTTTGCGATTTGTTATTTTTGTTTTGATCACGCCGTTTGTGTTGATTGCTGCGGCCTGCTTTTACACCTTGCCACTTCACAACCAAAAAAGCTTTCTGTCTCTTTCTTCGATAGCTGCCCTCGCAACTGATTTGGGTCTTTTTCACACATCGCTTTTTACAGTTCTGGTATTCTGTGGTTCACACTATGAAAGCTTTCTTTCAGAAATTTCGAGTTTTTGGTTGAGAGGGGAGAGAAGAATAGTCTGTTCTTTTCCCCTCTCACCAACAAAGTCAGACTTTCTGAAAGAAAACTTTCATTGTGTAAAACCAGACTTAGCAAATCAAAGTTGTATAATGTACATATCGCTTTATATGCAAACCCGCTAACTCCCTTTCAGCACATTTTACAGGAGGACAAAAAACTTTTTATGTTTCATATTTGCAGCTTGAGAGGAAACCGAAAAGTATTGTTGGTTTTACACACTTCAAAACTCAAATTGAAGAAAAACTAGATGCTGGTCGACGAGGCGTATCTTTCTCTACCACACGCCATTAAAATCTCAATTTACTTAAAAAGTGGAGCCCCACGGTAAATAATCGATAAGTGCAGGGTTCCCAGTGTTTTTTTAGTCTTATCCCCAATTTTCGATTTTTCATCCCCAAAATAGCTATTTTCTTATCCCCAAAAATCGCCACATTTTCTTAAAACTAAAATACATAATATTTTGTCAATGGAAAAATATGCATACATCGATTTATATAAATAAATCCATTTGGGTAATGTTATTAAAACTAATGTTATTTATTCTTTGAGTTCTACGTATCTATGTACACATGTATAGTATGTAACAAGGGTAACGTTTAAACGCAAAAGAAAAATAATTATGCGTCAATATTTATCATTTCAAAAACTAGGGAATCAAAATCCTCTGATGCATCAGCCAGTGCAATTTCTTTTTACATGTTGGTTGTTTAAAAAGTGCATTTGAGATGATTGAATAAATTTGTCACAGCAAGCTTCATTATTTGAAAGTTTGTATTTATTCTTATTAATTCTAAAAACTTATATTGCATTCTGTTACACATATTGATTTTGGCTGTATTCATTACAGAAAAAGACTAGTTCAACAGAAGTAACGCAAGTTGGTACAAAACCTTATTTAAAACAATTTCAACAAGTTCTTAAAAAAGTTTAAAACCGCAAAAAATACTAAAATTTGAGCCCAAATCTTGACCAAATCAGTCTTCCCATTGCAAAAAGGAAATTTATAATAATATATTTTCCCCACAAATCACTAGCGAAAAAAGTGCTTTTCCCCAAAAAATTCCTCGGGGATTTTTACGAAATTTTTATCCCCAACTACAAAAAAATCCCCAATTTGGGGATAAATCTCCAAAACTGGGAACACTGGATAAGTGTCACATCGCATGACCTTGCAGCAGGGCTGTCAGATATGGCGATTTCTCGCCAAACGTGGCGATTTTGAAACGTGTTTGTGGCGATTTCTGATATAACTGGCGATTAACTTGGCTATTTTTACCATTTATTTTATTTCGGCGATTTTGTTTAACAGCTTGTTATTTTTTGTTATCATTATTAATATAAAAAACTTGCAACTCTTTTCCACATGATTTTTGTTTTGTTGTCAGTTTAAGTGAATTTTATATCCAGTCACTATTTAATTCTAATAGTATGTATGCAGGTCAAAACTCCAGCAATGAAATCAGTGAGGCTGAAGTGTACGATCTTATAGACTTGTGTACTTAATTTAAGCTTTTTTAACTGAATACTTATACGATCTCCATTTTATGTTATTTAAAAAAATATTACAGAAACAAAACAAAATTTACTTTCGGCGAATTTTTTGTATCTTTTCGCAGTTTTTGGCGAGTTTTGACTCACGTATTATACTAGCGTTTTTTGTATGCAAAAATTAATTAAAAAAAATAAAAAAATTACAGAAACTGAACCAAATTGACGTTTGGCGATTTCTGACATCCGGTTTGGCGATAGAGCTCAAAAAAATCTGACAACCCTGCCTTGCAGGCTAATTGACAGGTTATTTTCTCGAAATCAACATATCGGCTTAGGGATGAAACGATACGAGTAAATACAAGTACATATTCGATACTTTTATATAAGTACCAAGTATTTTTGTAATCGATACTTAGCAACCGACTACCAAGTAGTATCGGTAAAAAAATACTCGGTATCGGTCAAAAGTAATCGTTTCACTTTGGTATTGAAATAAATCTTAACTTTTTGATTATTTTCCAAAGCTGGAGCACCAGTAACGGTATAAAGAAACCGTTTGACCAGTAAACACCTATAAGCCAAATATCGTCTAGGTCCATTTCCTCAATATCTGGCTATAGGAAGTTCGTTATCATGTCGCGATAGCGAACACCATTCAAGGTAATTGCTTGGTCGACCTCATTTTCGAAGAAGTACGGCCCGATAACACTGCCAGCCGCAAAACTAAATGGGCGGGCATGCACATATGTTTTCCCATTACCTACAGACCCGGTTTGCTGAAATTTGCAGACAATTCTCCTGATTGTGAAAACATTTGGTCGGTTATATGCTGACCATGCGATGTGCACGAAATGCATTTAGATTGAACGCCCATTTTCGAAAAAGGCTTTAACAATCTTAACGCGCTGCTCAATTGTGTACCTCTCAATGATAGAAGTTCTTAAATACTGAAACAAAGAAAGGTCAATTTAAGTTGCGCAAAAAACTTGACGTTAATGTGATTCACAATTATCGTGGATTATGGTTTAACCACCCTTTATTTTATATTTATCAATTTAAAAATAAAATATATATTTACATTGAAAATAAATTCATAGTAACATTGTTCATTTCTGGAATAAAGGTAAATAAAAGGTTGTTATTCTGAACGTTCTATAAAATTTTGTTTCCTAAGATAAAAAAGATTTTTCGAAAGGAAATTGATACTTGGTGGTAAATTAAAGTGGTCTCAAACTTTACACTTTGTGTTTTGCACAAAAATTCTAATGGGTCGTAGTTTGGGTTGCCAGACGACCTGGTATGGCCTGGATTAACAGTTAAAAAGCTTTATTTAATTTTGAAAAATACCTTTTTTATTTGTTTTTATTATTGTTTAGAACAAATCCATATACTAAGAAAAAATTGTTAGGAAACAATTTCTATTTTGTCGACAAACATTCCAATTAATGAGATAGAGATCCAGTTTTTCAAAAATGCGATAAAAACAACGTACAAACTTATATAAATTGATCTCGTTTGTTAGTCATGCCATCTAGCAATACTTTTTGTGCATGCACTCGAGGTATTTCTGATAATCTTTATTTACAAGAATCCATTCATATGTCCAAATAAAGGCTACTATTTTAATAATACTAAATTTTGATGCAAGTTGCAATATGTTTCAAACATTTTTGCTTACAACTAAAGTAATAGAGTTATTAAATTCTTCAAATAATAATAAAAAAAAAAAAAAAAAAAAAATTCGAATTCGAGTGAAATCAAAATCGAACAAACTTTAAAAACGATCCAGTGTTTAAAGTTCATTAAATAATTTTGTTTTAATTTCAAAAGATTTTGTTATTCGTGCTTAATTCCCAGTTTTTATTATTGATAAAAACACTTGAAATTTATTGTTGATGGGATAAGCTATTCCTATGCATTTCACTGGTTGCTTAGGCCAGATCATCAGGAAACTTCATCCATAAAGGTTTTAGACAAACTAAAGATATTAAACCAAATAAAACTGTTAAACGTATAAGAATTATAGCAACAGTTCTACTTGTAACAATATCAAAGTTTAAACAAAACACATCAACAATAAACAACAGTGGGTTCATCTCATCTTACATTTCCCCACTACAATTAGTTGAAATTCTCTCAACATTAATTGTAGTTGTAAGTAGGTTAAGAAAAACAAAATGAAAAAAACAACAACTTACAAAAGATGTTGTCAATTAAGTGTTTTTTAGGCCGTGCACTGCCTGTTTATTATCAAAAAGTAATTTCAATTTTTTGGGAATACAAAATTTTAATTTCAAAAGATTTTGTTATTCGTGCTTAATTCCCAGTTTTTATTATTGATAAAAACACTTGATTTTATTATTGATAAAAACACGTTGATGTGTTTTGTTTAAACTTTGATATTGTTACAAGTAGAACTGTTGCTATAATTCTTATACGTTTAACAGTTTTATTTGGTTTAATATCTTTAGTTTGTCTAAAACCTTTATGGATGAAGTTTCCTGATGATCTGGCCTAAGCAACCAGTGAAATGCATAGGAATAGCTTATCCCGTCAACAATAAATTTCAAGTGTTTTTATCAATAATAAAAACTGGGAATTAAGCACGAATAACAAAATCTTTTGAAATTAAAATTTTGTATTCCCAAAAAATTGAAATTACTTTTTGATAATAAACAGGCAGTGCACGGCCTAAAAAACACTTAATTGACAACATCTTTTGTAAGTTGTTGTTTTTTTCATTTTGTTTTTCTTAACCTACTTACAACTACAATTAATGTTGAGAGAATTTCAACTAATTGTAGTGGGGAAATGTAAGATGAGATGAACCCACTGTTGTTTATTGTTGATGTGTTTTGTTTAAACTTTGATATTGTTACAAGTAGAACTGTTGCTATAATTCTTATACGTTTAACAGTTTTATTTGGTTTAATATCTTTAGTTTGTCTAAAACCTTTATGGATGAAGTTTCCTGATGATCTGGCCTAAGCAACCAGTGAAATGCATAGGAATAGCTTATCCCATCAACAATAAATTTCAAGTGTTTTTATCAATAATAAAAACTGGGAATTAAGCACGAATAACAAAATCTTTTGAAATTAAAATTTTGTATTCCCAAAAAATTGAAATTACTTTTTGATAATAAACAGGCAGTGCACGGCCTAAAAAACACTTAATTGACAACATCTTTTGTAAGTTGTTGTTTTTTTCATTTTGTTTTTCTTAACCTACTTACAACTACAATTAATGTTGAGAGAATTTCAACTAATTGTAGTGGGGAAATGTAAGATGAGATGAACCCACTGTTGTTTATTGTTGATGTGTTTTGTTTAAACTTTGATATTGTTACAAGTAGAACTGTTGCTATAATTCTTATACGTTTAACAGTTTTATTTGGTTTAATATCTTTAGTTTGTCTAAAACCTTTATGGATGAAGTTTCCTGATGATCTGGCCTAAGCAACCAGTGAAATGCATAGGAATAGCTTATCCCATCAACAATAAATTTCAAGTGTTTTTATCAATAATAAAAACTGGGAATTAAGCACGAATAACAAAATCTTTTGAAATTAAAATTTTGTATTCCCAAAAAATTTAAATTACTTTTTGATAATAAACAGGCAGTGCACGGCCTAAAAAACACTTAATTGACAACATCTTTTGTAAGTTGTTGTTTTTTTCATTTTGTTTTTCTTAACCTACTTACAACTACAATTAATGTTGAGAGAATTTCAACTAATTGTAGTGGGGAAATGTAAGATGAGATGAACCCACTGTTGTTTATTGTTGATGTGTTTTGTTTAAACTTTGATATTGTTACAAGTAGAACTGTTGCTATAATTCTTATACGTTTAACAGTTTTATTTGGTTTAATATCTTTAGTTTGTCTAAAACCTTTATGGATGAAGTTTCCTGATGATCTGGCCTAAGCAACCAGTGAAATGCATAGGAATAGCTTATCCCATCAACAATAAATTTCAAGTGTTTTTATCAATAATAAAAACTGGGAATTAAGCACGAATAACAAAATCTTTTGAAATTAAAATTTTGTATTCCCAAAAAATTGAAATTACTTTTTGATAATTTTGTTTTATATACTTCATACTATGAGTACATCTTATCTTTATTAGAACTTACCTCAAAATAAAAAACGACGGTAATTTAAACAAAAATTTAACTGGAAATCTCTATTGATTTCAATTTCACTCGATTCGTAACATGGCTGTTTATTTATGTACTTTTTTATTTGATTTAATTTAATATATGTATACCAAGTTGAATTTATATAACGTGTGTCAGCAATACTACAACAAAACAAAAAGCACGGAACAGCTGATCTTAACGTCTCGAAATGTCAACTATTTATAAATTATATACATATTATGAAACCAAAACAAATTGGTTCGAACTGTCAAAGTCAGCAAACTTTTCGCTGCCACTTGTAGCAAATTCGCCCTGATTATAATTTTGTCATATGATATAAGACTGAATTTAAAGTGTTACGTTTCTTTGCTCTTTAAATTTTTTTTTTTTTTTATTGCAAAATAAAATCTGAAGTAAAATTTTATATTTTCTTATAGTTAAGTACTTTTTAAAATTTTCCAGTAATTTTTTTTTTTTAATCCAGGTCAATTTTTCTATTGTCCAGTTATTTGACTTCTGATATCTGGCAACCCTAGTCGTAGTTCTTATTGTATTGTATTGTATAGCCCTAAAACACTAATGATACAAACCGATTCAAGTACCGATACAAGTAACTAAGTATCGATACTTTTTTTTCGATACTAACTAGGTATCGATACTTTACGAGCGATACCACATCGAGTAAAAGTATCGATACCTTAGAGGTATCGTTTCATCCCTATATCGGCTTCGTTTGCGGAGAGATAATAAAGAGAGATATGACAGTTCGTGTGACAGCTTATCTTTCGTAAGTTCTATAGGGCTTTAAAAACACCCATTATAAAGGAACGGTAAGGAAGATTTTGAACCTTCCCTAGATATATGTATATGTGCAACCAAATGTGATAGTTAAATATATATTGTTTTAGGAACTAAGAATTTAAATAGCATGACTAATAGTGTTCTCCTTTAAATGATTTTTTTGGTGTTTTTTATATCCTTCACCGAAGGTAAATGGGTATACATAATTTTATCATGCTATTTGTAATTTCTACAATATTGATCTTAGACCCTATAAAGTATATATCGGGTGTTTTTTAAGAGCTATAGGAAAGTTAAAAAAAAAACACATAAAATTCAGAAAAATGCATGAAATCTTTATTTGAATCGATAGTACGGTCCATATAATTTAATGTTTGAAGATTATTTCATGCAAATGTTGACCGTGACTGCACCTCAAATGGTCCATTAGTCCAATTTTGCCATACTCTTTCCAACATTTCGGCCGGTATCTCATGAATAAATGCTTCAATGTTGTCTTCCAATGCGTCAATTGAAGCGGGCATGTGTGTATAGACATGAGCTTTAACATAGCCCCACAAAAAATAGTCTAAAGGCATTAAATCGCACGATCTAGGCGCCCAATTGACCGGTCCCGAACGTGAAATAAAATGTTCACCGAAGTCGCCTCTCAATAAGTCCATTGTTAAGCGTGCTGTGTGGCATGTGTCACCGACTTGTTGAAACCACATGTCATGCAAGTCAAGCTCTTGCATTTTGGGCAAAAAAAAGTTGGATATCATCTCACGGTAGCGCCAACCATTCACAGTTACGTTACGATTCGCATCATCTTTGAAGAAGTACGGTCCAATGATGCTACCAGCCCATAAACCGCACCAAACTGTGCCTTTTTCTGGATGCATTGGTAGCTCTTGCAATGCTTCTGGCTGATCTTCATTTCAAAATCGACAATTCTGCATATTAACGTACCCATTGAGCCCGATTAAACTGACCATAAAATGGAAGAAGCGCGCGATGAACTTTCTTAACATAGCACGCATTTTGATAATAAAATTCAATAATTTGCAGGCGTTGTTCGTTTGTAACACGATTCATGGTTAAATTATAGACCAAACTGAAGATGTTTGACAGTGAAACAAAACACGAAACGTGCGTCAGCTATTTAAACCTGTGTTGCCAAAAAGATAATAGCTAAAAAATCACCCAACCTCAGAATATATACTGAGTCGGTTAGAGTAGCGAAGTTGATTTAACAAAGTCCTTCTGTCCCATTGCATGTTGAAATGGGTTTTCCGAAGACACTAAAAATGATGGAGACCACACGCAGAGAAAAAATATGGTTGGGCATGGTTACGGCAACAACACTATGTTTAATGTAACAATATATTGTTGTCGTACACAAATAATTGTTATTTTTATTTAATATCAATAATATTATAGTTACTGTAAACATATCAATGTTTATCGCAATTATGAATTTAAGTATTGTTGACCGAAAACTAATTATTTTTCTAACAACTTAATTATGATAACTTTCTAAACATATTATATTTCTCACAACCATATCATGATATTTAATAGCCATAACATGATAACTTTCTATACATTTATCATATTATGTTAAAGATGCAATCAAACTATTTTTACTCTAATCATATTATGTTAGCGCCATTTGTAAAAAAATTTTGAAGCAGTTGTGTCGTTTTTTTTATTTGTGAGCGGTTAAACAATTAAAAGATAAAATTCCATAAAAAAATAAGTTTAAAGAAATTAAAATATTAGCGGAGTTCATTGAAGTATTAGTGTAATAAAGCAAATGCAAAATATCATAGTTTTTTTTTGTAAAATCCAACAACAAAACACATAGAGATTTCGTTATATTTTATAAAAGTGCTACGATATTTCATCAACATCTTAATATCGAAAAAATGGACACACGCGGTTGCCCATGAAAACCACAGATTTTTCATTTGCTCTTTTGCAAGCCTTATATTGAACTCCGCTATTTGATTAACATTAAGAAAAATTGTAAAAAGCCACAAATAAAAAATCGATGCAAAAATATTTTAATTTATTTTGTATTTTTATGACAGCTATGAAAGGTGCTGTATCATAATATGAATGCTTCTAAATTTATTATGATTAACATGCCAATAATATGATTAATTTCTTAGCTTATTATGATTAACATGACAATAATTTGATTACTTCTTAACTTAGTATGATTAACAGAATATTATTATGATTAAGGGAAAAATATTATGATGTAATAGTACGAGTATATTTTGTCATAATATGATTTAATAATAATCTTAAATTTGGGACTACAATCATAATTGCTCTTAGGGCCATTATTACAACTTGAAGTTAGCTAAAGTTAAGATTAAATTGACAGATAATAATGTGTTTTCTGTCAAAAAGCGTCTGTTAACTGTCGGATAACAGCTAACGCCAAGTTATAATAATGGCCCTTAGAATATGTTTACCACAACCATGTTTTTTCTTTGCGTGCAGGTTGTTATATATTCATGTCTCATATACCCCGTTAAAGTTTACCAAAGAAATTCAGCCAGATCGGTCCATTATTGATTGACTAAGATATGAGCAAAAACTACGACTTATTTTACCAATTAATCTCTTGTTGTTGTGGTTTTTTTATTTCTTTTTAAATATATCTAGAGAACGGCAAGATTCAGAGCTTCCAAATACACAGCCTCTCTAAACAAATGGGCAGAATAGAAGAAGTGGGCGCTGCACTTCCCATTCAAAGACATTATAAATTTTTGTATATCTGAAAAATGGAAAGAGCAAAAGTTACCAAGCTTAATACAAAAATTGTTTTTATCAATACACAACATCCGACACCATGTGGGCAGGATTAAAGAAGTGGGCGTGTCACAAAATAGTCTTTTATATCTAAAGAGCTGTATTTATGTATATAACTTTCTGTTCTTGAAGTGTATGTATATGAGATTCGGCATAGCCACAGTAGTGAAATTTGTTTTAGCGTTTTTCTGGCCATGCAAAGCTAAATTGGACCAAATTATACTACAATATCTATATTTTCTACGGTTTTAGGTGTTTTTAAATGATTTCCCAGAGGAGGTTTTATAGGGACCTATGGTAAATTAGGGGCCCATCTTCACGAAATTTGTCAAGGTGAGTCTTATGAAAATATTACAGACTAAATTGTACTTAAATAGCATTATTCGTAACCGTTTTACGCTTACTAAAGTGTTGTGCAAGTGTGGGCTTTATATGGGGCATATGGTAAATTATTACACTGTTCTCTAATATATTTGCCTATTCGTTTTCCGAATGTTAGTGACCATTACAATTAAATAAAATTTCGTGTATTTGATAAATACACTGAAATCTATTGTTGAGGGAAAGCTGGCTTCTATTCGCATTTCACTGGTTGCTTACGCCAGATCATCACGAAACATTTTCCAAAGGTTTTAGAAAAGCTAAAAATATTATACAAATAAAACCCTAAATTTAATAAGAATTTTAAACACTCAAAGTCTAACTTGTAACAATATCCAAGCTTAAACAAAACACTAACAATAACCAGTGAGTTTATCTTTTCTTACATTCCCCTAAGCAACCAGTGAAATGCGCATAGAAGCCAGCTTTCCCTCAACAATAAATATCAGTGTATTTATCAAATATGCAAAAATTGGGAATTTAGCACGTCTTAATAAAAAATTTTGTATTCCCGAATATAACTTTGATATTTCTTGTATTTTAAAATAAAATATATAATAAATATTTCTGGTCTTGCTCTAAATATTTTCCACATCTCGGATACCAGTCAGCATTTGTACGTGCTCAAGCCATGTTGTTTCCATTCTTCCTATGGAAATTCTTCCTTAGCTATTTTCTCGAATTATGGTTTGAAGAAGTTTATATTTCGGGTTTCTCATTTTATGACCAGCGTTGCCACGACCAAAAAAAAGTTGTAACCAAAATGTATAAATAAAGTAACCAAAAGCGAAAAAAATCACTAAATTATTTTGTATCAGAAGTTCCATTTTATTCGCACTTCAATTGTGTAGCAGTAGTAGGGAAATGGGGAGGCATTCGTTTTTCCCCCATATACCACAGAGGGAGCATTTTGCTTTTCATTGAAAGCAGCAAAAATTCTGCTTCCCCATTCGTTTTTTCCCATATACCACAGAGGGAGCATTTTGCTTTTTTTCATTTAAAGCAGCAAAAATTCTGCCTGTTTTGTTCCCTATGTATTTTCCATAAGGAGGAATTTTGAATATAAACAAAATAAAGAATTTTTTGTTTGAGTATTTTTCAATAAAAGAGAGAGTAATATTAATTCTCTTCATTAAAGAATATATAAGGCTGCCATCGGCAAAATCAGGGCGCCGCGTTTTCGCTTTTCTCTTTTATTCTCTTGTATGCTCTTTTATTACGTACATGTGCACACACATTGCAGAGAATTAAACAACATTAACAACAACATATGTAAAATTCGTACAACGCATATAATCGCAAAATGTAATAGTATAGGTTGCCGATGGCTGATATAAGGTGATCTATATTTTCTTCAATGAAGAGAAATTTAAAAAATATGTATAAATAAAATTGTTTGAGTATTTTTTTTTTAAATAAGAGAGTAATATGTAATATAGTTTAAATATTCAACATAGAAATTACAAGTTAATAACCTTAACGTTAAAGTAAAAATAAAAGAAAATGCAATCGTATGCATTTTTTTTTAAAGTTAAAAAATTAACCTTGAATATTTGTTTCGCATTAAATTATGAGTCAATAAACTTTTCGTTAGGGTAAAAAATAAAAAATAAAAAAAAAAATGCAATTAACAATATTATTATTTAAATGGATTTATTTAATTAGTCTGTAGACTACTTTCAAAGTGCACAAACATTTATTAAAAATAAAAAGCATATTCTATAACATGGCATCGTTCAATTGCAAATTCTGTAAATCGGTTTTCGAGGAAAAGGACATGCTCGACACTCATGAAGTCCTTCACTGCCGTGAATGCTTCAAATGGTTCTCAAAAGTAAATCATCTGAGGGAGCATGAAAAGTCGCATGCTACTACATCGCTTAGATGTAATAGTGGAGAACAGGTTATTGAAATGTCTAATTTAAAAAACCTTAAATGTGTGAAAAGGGCATTTAAGGATAGAATCGTCACATACATTTATGAAAATCAAAAAGAAGAGATTCTACATCCACAAGAGTTTTTCAATGGAGTTTGTTTGGATCTTTTAAAAATTCTTAATGGAAGCCTAAAACAACACGTTACTATAAAGTATAATCTAGAGCTGGAATGTGAATACATACAAATAAAAAATGAGGATATATACATTCGCTCTATTACGCATAGATCTAAAATGCAATTCCTGACTTTAAGCGACAACGTGGAGGACTCCCTCAAAAATCATTTTTTTAATATATGTACAAAAATGTGCGAATTTCAGGAGAGGGACAGTGGATGGCCTCTACTAAAAATAAAAATACTGGAAATAAATATAAATAAATCATCGTTTATTAAAGGTTCCAAATATATTCCAACACCACAGTGGATAAGAAAAAAACAGGGTGTTTTTAATTTTCAAAACGATGATGACTACTGCTTTAAATGGAGTATTATTGCTTCATTTTTATGCAATAATCAAAATTTATTGAAAGATATAAATATATTTGAAGAAAAGTTTCAAATAGGAGATAATCTTATAAATTTTGAAAGATTGGAGTTCCCTCTTAAGTTAAAGGATATTAAGATATTCGAAGAAATGAATTCAGATATAAGTGTTAATGTATTTGGTTGTGAGGGAAGTCAAATTGTGGGACCATATTACCTTACTAGTGAAGTGAAAGACCATCATATAAATCTATTTCTTTTAACGGATGAACCATAACGAAAACACATTCAAGGTTAATTTTTAAACTTTAAAAATGCATACGATTGCATTTTTCCCCCCAACCAAAAGATTTAATGACTTTTAATGTCAACAATAACAATTGTGTATTTATTTTTTAACAGAATGTTTTAAAAAGTTCAATAACCATAGATCAGTTTTTAAAATATGCTTTGAAAAACATTAAATATATTTACCAAAAATAAAAACAAAAAAGTGCATAAGAAAATAATTATATGTTTTACGAGGTATTTTCAAAAGATTTTTTAACTATTTTATTTAATTAAAAATGGAAAGTGTTAAGTTAACGTGTGAATTTTGTAAGCACATATCTTTTAAAACCAAGTTTAATAAGAAAAGGCATTTTATGCGCCTGCATAATTTCAGTGCCAAAAAGTCAAAATTTTATAAAAGTCCTGCAGAGATGAACATGAAGGAGGAGATCCCTGACAATGCGAAGGAGGAGATTCCCGACTTCATCAAACAATTTTTGGAGGACGACGATTCTTATTTTTTGGAAATTAAATTTTAAATTTTTATATGTAAAATTATTTTAAATAAAAGTAATAAAAATTTAAAAAAAAATCTTGTTTTTCTTTTATTATATTTATCTTTATTGTAAGGATTTTTTTTTTTTCAGAGTTTAGGTATAATTTAAATCGAATATTGCAGGTCCATTTGGTAATTGACGCCCCTTGTAAATAATTGTCCAAACTTTATCATTCATTTGAGTTAAGTTTGGATCCTCCTTATTTAAAAAATTTATCATTCTATTGGGGAGATAAAACCATTTATTGTCGTCTAAATTGGCAATGACTTTTAGACCATATTGTGTTTCTTTCCATTCAAAATTCACAATTTTCAAAGATTGGTTTAAAGGTATATCATCTATTCTAATATACTCAGGCTTAATACCTTGGGCAATATTCACAATTTTTTTATACATCTGAAAACAAACAAGAAAAAAATAATAAATAATTTAATATACCTTTATTATGTACGAAATGCTTACCATTTTTACTAAGTTTCCTTTAAAGTGGCAATTAGAATAATGATGTGGAATATACTCCCTCAGCCTTTTTATATTAATGGCAAACTTTCAAATTGAGTTAATCTCTATACTTACATGTGCTGCATATTCGAAATATATTACACATTACTCTATATTATTTTAAAATACTCAAACAATTTCTTTTATACATATTTTTTAAATTTCTCTTCATTGAAGAAAATATAGATCACCTTATATTTTCTTCAATGAAGAGAATTAATATTACTCTCTCTTTTATTGAAAAATACTCAAACAAAAAATTCTTTATTTTGTTTATATTCAAAATTCCTCGTTATGGAAAATACATAGGGAACAAAAACAGGCAGAATTTTTGCTGCTTTAAATGAAAAAAGCAAAATGCTCCCTCTGTGGTATATGGGAAAAAACGAATGGGGAAGCAGAATTTTTGCTGCTTTCAATGAAAAGCAAAATGCTCCCTCTGTGGTATATGGGGAAAAAACGAATGGGGAGGCAGCATTTTTGCTGCCTCCCCTATTTCCTTACTACTGTTGCAAATATCTCCCATACCACCGCATCAAATTTAATGAATGATATCTCATTTTAAAGCTTATTTCTAACACTAATGACGAAAAATAATTAGAAATTGAAAAAATAATATTTTCATTGATAAAAATTATATTTTAAAATGTATTGAAGTTACTTAAATTTCTATTAACTATTTTCATTTTATGTTACAAAAATGACAACTAACGGTGCGAACGGGGTCATCTAGTAACATTTATATTTAATGACAACCTGCTTTGTCTTACAATTTTCGAGCGAAAATTAAATGCAGATAAGCGAAACTGAGGCAACACATTGAGTATACAGATAGATATTTAGAACAAAAAACGTAAGTAAAACATAACGTTTCGCAAACAATTTTTTTTTATTTGCTGGGAAAGCATTTGTAGGCATCTAAAAAAACATTGAACATGTATCAAAATATGCTTCAAAAACGCAAAATATGCGCTATTAACTTAAAAAATGCTGCAATAACTTAATCATGAAAAAATGCTGCAAACGATAAAATATGCCTTAACAAATCGATGCCAAAATTCATAAAAAGCTCGAAAACGGATAAATAGGAAAAGCTTATATTCATCAACAATAAACTTCAGTTTGTTAATATGTAGTATGAAATGGGAATTTAGCACATTATAACGAAAACTTGATAAATATTTTGTTTTTGCATTCTGCATATTTCTGGTTTCCCTGCTTATGACCATATATATTTAGTTTTTTTTTTTTATATAAATTTTCTGTCTAAAAGATATTGCAGTCCAGTAGTGCGATTCAATAACTTTTATAACGACAATCGAATCGTTAAAATAAGTATAACGAAAATTTATCGAATATGCTATTCTGTAAAATTTTTAACGATATTCGCTGTCGTTTAAAGTCAGCTGTTAATTTAAGCAATTTTTTTGTCGTTATCTAAGCGACAATAATTTAGTTTGTGTTTATTTTATCGATAAAATGTTTTTTATGTTTAAAATAGCTTACAAACATACAAAGATATATTCATATGTATATGTATGAACAAAAACAAAATAATAAATTCTAAATTTCCAAAAATAAAGCAAATTAAGAACAAAAATTTAATTCTAAATGTAAAATTCACAAAAAAAAAAAAACCACAAATTAACCCTTCGTCTTACTTATCAGTCTGGCCAGACCTTTTTTAATGAATTTTGAATGAAAAAACATATGTAACAAGGGGGGTTAAGAACAATTTCATATGTTTTTATTTTATTCTCTTTTGTGCTTTTCGTTTTTTTTTAACATTTTGTAGACAGAGATGTTACAAAAAAATAGCTGTGTACTATCGTTAAAAAAAATTACAGAATCACACTATCGTTACTGCAAGCGAATATAAATGTCGACAAATATTACGATTGTCGGATCGTTAAAAGTTAGTGAATCGCACCACAGGCATATCAGCCATTTAATTGGTATCATCGGCATATCTGAGGATGTTAACGAACATACCGCTTATGTATACAACTCAAGGAACATTAGAAATGTATTCTTGAAATATTTCTTCTGAGTAAATGTTGAATAGTAATGGTGATAGTATACAACTCTTTCTGACTGCGTTGATATTGACTTGTGCAATTTGGTTCCAGTATAGGAGCTTAAAGCATTGTATTTCTTTGCCAATAGACATAAGGATTTCTAACATTTTATTATGCCGAACAGTGTCGAAAGCCTTATAGCAATTAACGAAACATAGAAAAACTTCTTTTTGTAAGTTTCTGTATTAGCACCTGTATAGAAAACTGTGCTTCCCTTGCAACCATACCTTCTTCCAAATTGCGAGTTTCCCATTACCTCTTCCCATTTTTATAAATGCGGGAGTTAATTATTTTAAGGAAAATTTTGGTGGCGTGGCTCATTAGACTTATAAGCCTATAATAACTGCACTGTTTTGGGTGGCTTTTCTTTGGGATGGTGATGAATATATTCATATATGATATATCAATTTCAGCCAGTCTTGATGATATTGGCCCGATTCGTAAATATGGTTAAACAGCTGTGTAAAAGTTGAATGTCTTCGTCTTCTATTAGTTTCAATATTTCAAACGGGATTTCATCGGGGCCACATGCGTTTCTAGATCTTAGCTATTGTATTGCAGATTCCCCCTCCATTTTGCTGATTGGGTAGCCTGTGAGTGGTTGCTGGTTAAGCGATTTGTTGTTTGGTCGGTTCCTATCAGTAAATATGCATGACATATAGAACTTTTGGGATTAATTTGATACTCCAGCTTCTTTAGGTTTTCTGTGCAAGTTTAAATCATCATGTAGTTCTTGCAGTCGTTCAATCTTCTTTTGCCATACGTATTGCCGATTGGATCTCCCTATTTACCTCATAATATAAATCATAATTTGCATATTTATGCTTCCGGCGTTCTTCTATTTAGTTCAGTGATAACCAAGCCCCGAACTAAGAAAGCCCCGAACGCACGCACACAAAGATATTATGTGCTTGTGTGCGGTCGCAGAGACTGATGATAGTCTGACACATTTTTAAGTAACTTCAAACTGGTTTTTTTATAACCACATCTAGTTGATTAAGTGACTTTTTTCCTTGTCGACGACTCATTATTTTAACATAGGCATGTCATAGGCTGTAGTCAATTAGCCATCTTTGCATGACTTTTTAACTCACTACTAACTACTTATTTTTCAACCTATTTGTAGTTAATTGATAGTTTATTCAGTTTATAATAAATTATTTAAATTTTAAATAATTTTTGTCAAAAAAATATATGTACATACATACATTTGTATGTACATATATCTTTATACATATATTTTGATATAGACATAATTATTTACGAAAATTTTGCATTAAATTGCCCTAAATGATGATGTATAATAGTGCTGAAATAAATACGCTACATAATTGCTTCTGTTTTATGTGTGCCTGTATGCAATATTTTTGGTTGATATCTGCATGAGATTTAAACCAATTTGTAGTCATTTGAAAAATAGTTAATTTATAGTTAGTGCCAAAAATATAACAAAATATTTAAAAAGGCGTTCGGCAAATAAAATTTTTTCAAACCTCCTTGGAAAAATTCTTTATAAAGGGTAGTTAAATTTTAAGAGCCGATGTTGATTTTGAATAAAACACAAATTATTTAGGAAATTACTGTAATGTCTTTATACCCACACCACAATAGTGGAGAGGGTATTATGCATTTGTGCTGATGTGTGTAACGCCTTAAAATATTGGTCCTAGACCCACCTTAAAGTATACCGATCGACTCAGAATCACTTTCTGAGTCGAACTAACGATGTCCGTCCGGCTGGCTGGCTGGCTGGATGTCCATGTAACCTTGTGCGCAAAGTACAGGTCGCAATTTTGGAGATAATTTGATAAAATTTGGGACATAGGTTCTTATTGACACAAGGACCAAGCCTATTGAAAATGGGCCAAATCGTAGGACCACGAGGGAAGATAGGGGGAAATTTCTTCCTCTCAGAAACTATCAAACCGATTTTAATGAAATTTAAAACTTACATAGAACCATATCTTCATGGACACAAAAGGGATGTATTTTTTAAAAAATAGGACCACGAGGGGAGATAGGGCCAATTTCTACCTCTCAAACCGATTTTAATGAAATTCAAAACATAGATAGATCCTTATCTATATGGACACATAAGCTATACAGTTTTTCAAAAATAGGACCACAAGGGAAGGTAGGGGGCAATTTCTGCCCCTCACAAATTTTTAGCCCGATTTTAATGAGTTTTATAAACATAGATAAATCCATATTTATATGCACATATAAGCATGATGTGTTCTTTAATACTGTGGTGTAGGGTATCATATGGTCGGGCTTGACCGACTATACTTTCCTACTTGTTTTATTATGATAATAATATGGTTTAATTATGTA
The DNA here is from genome assembly GCA_930367215.1 of Pollenia angustigena. Lineage (NCBI taxonomy): Eukaryota > Metazoa > Arthropoda > Insecta > Diptera > Polleniidae > Pollenia > Pollenia angustigena. Next base: position 36,400,951 of record OV884059.1, read on the forward strand.
TGGAACAAAATATCGGCCAAATGGCCGCCGTCATTTCGGCGGCACACCGCCATCCAATGGTCCAAATTTTCGATGACGCTGAGGCATAATTGAGGTTCAATGCCGTTAATGTGCCGATTCATCACATCCTTTAGCTCTTGAATTGTTGCTGGCTTATCGACGTACACCTTTCTTTCAAATAACCCCAAATAAAGAAGTCTAACGGTGTCAAATCACATGATCTTGGCCACCACGTTAGATAACACGGTCATTGAATTTGTCGCGCAAACAATGGCTCGTTAGCTGTGTGGCAAGTGGCACCGTCCTGTTGAAACTACATATCGTTCACATCCATATTTCCCAGTTCGGGCCATAAAAAGTTCGTTATTATCTCACCATTCACAATAACTGCCTGACCGGCCTCATTTTGGAAAAAATACGGGCCGATGATGTCGCCAGTCCATAAACCGCACCAAACAGTCACTCTTTGTGGGTGGTGAAAATGTGCCTCATCACCGAAGTTGATTTTCTTCGAAAATTGATCATCCACTGTTGCCATTTCTTGCCACTATTCTGACCATTGAAGACGTTTGGAATGGTCAAGAGGCTGTAGTTCTTGAGTCAATTGCACCTTGTAAGCGTGTAAATGGAAGTCTTTATGCATTATGTTCATCAATGACGAGCGTGAGAGGTGCAAGTGTGGGGCTCGACGACGAGTTCAGGTGGACGGCTCTTCAGCCACACTATCGCGAACAGCAGCAATATTTTCTACAGTACGAGCATGCACTGGTGTTTTCACATCTCCTACAGACCCGGTTTGCTCAAATTTTTTCACGATTTTTCCGATTGAACGCACATTTGACCGAAAAAATCACGAAGTGCACGATATGCATTTTAATTTGAACGCCCATTTTCATAATAAGCCTGAATAAATTTAACGCGTTGCTCGATTGCGTATCTTTCCATGGTTCAAATTGAGTTAGTCTGAAATTGAGAAATGTCAAATGAAATGCAGAAAAAAACTTGACGTTTAGGTGTGGTTCACATTCAACATCGGCTTCTAAAATTTATTGGAATGTGTGCGGGGACTTTCTTTTTTTTAAGATACAGTTTAATGTATATTTTGATTTTCTTAAGGATGTGCAGCATGTTAATCAGGCAGTTGAATCTTATTATAGCGACCAAAAAAATTACTTGATAATCTACAAAACCTTTTAAACATGTTAATTTACGAGAAGTAAAACTGTTATAAACATATATCTTATAAACCCTTCTTGAAAGTTTTAGAAGAACTAAAATCCATAAAACAACAAGAAAGCAAATAATTCAATAACTTTCTTCTCTTATCAAACTATGGTAAATGGTATATAAGATTTGGCATAGCCGAATATAGCACTTTTACTTGTTAGTAACTTGTAGTTAACTACTAGTTACTTACAAGTAAAGTGCTTCTAACTCCAACCATTCAAGTCGACCGCAACATTAACATATGATTAACGTGGCATATACTGGTTAACAAGTAAAAACCTTAATTGTTTAGTTTACTAAAAATTGCGTAAATTTATCTTCGTAATGATAACTTACCAATAGTATTAATGTTATTGCATTTGATATGTTGGTCCATTGTTTGCATTGATCGTTCCATAAATATTCGCATTTGATTGTTGGCAAATAGGGTGTGAATCCATGTCATAATGATTGGGTTTAATGTGGTAGGATAAGTGCACTCACGCTCGCTCATGGTCTTCTTGTTGGTCACAGTCGTCTTCATCTTGGCCGCCGCCGCCGTCTCTGTCATAGTCCTAATCGATTGGTGTTGATTGGGGTCCTTGTCCTTGTGTTGGGGAGGTGTTGTTGAAAACTCTACATGTAGTGCTCTCCAGGAAACAACGACTATCAGTAACCAAACCCCGTTGCTCCGTGACCAGTCATCGAAGGTGTAACGCTACTAACTATACCTAATGGTGTGGCTGTATTATTTGATTGTCATTGTTGTTGTGCAGCAAATTTCATACGTTTTTGTTTTTGTCTCTGATTACAGAACCAGACTCTCACCACATTCTTCTTAAGGTCCAGCTTCTCGGCAATGGCAGCTATCTTCTCCCCGGATGGCCTCGGTTGCACGGCAAAGTACGCTTCCAGTGATCGCTTTTCAGGTGCCGCAATGGAAGTCCTTTTTCTTGAAAAAAGACTCGATATAGATTACTCGATAAATGATATTCAAAGTGTAGTTGTATATGTTTCCCTTTCTCGGTTCAAATATCTGTTAATTCATTTTATTAATGAATTTATGTTGTATGTATGTTTTGGCTTTTAAGCATGTTTTCGTTACTGGTCAAAAATTTCCTTGTTCGTTAGCAATAAAAAATAAATCGTCAAAATAAATCGTTTTCTAAAGTCGAATTTAAGTATTTAATTTTTAATTCATACAAAGTCGAACTTATCTCTAACTGAGTAGCTGCGGACCGACGAGCTTCTATGTTGTATACTAAATTCAATAGAGAAAAGCTATCACCTTTAAATATGTGCATTGTATTCCATGTAAACATTTGCTGAAAGTTATGTATTTAAGACACTTAGAAAAAAGTCGTTTTTTTGTTTTAGGGGCTCACATTTTATTTTATTGATAAATACCTGAATTCGTAAATTGGGAATTGATAACCAAGAGGCTTCTACCGAATTTGAAAATTTGTATTTTTATGAGTAGTTCCACGCCTACTTATTTAATCCCGCCCATATTTTCTCGAATGTTGTAAATTGATAACCAAGAATCTTGTAAATTATTTGGAAACTTTGGATCTTTCCGTTCTCCAGATATTCAGAAATTTTTAATGTTTTTGTGTGGGAAGTTCCACGCCCAATTTTTCAATCCCGACCACAACATGTCGGATGAAGGGGTTTGACAACCAAGATGCTTGTAGCTAATTTGGAAACTGTGGTTCGTGCCGTTAGCAAGATATACATTAAAATATAATAAAAAAAAAAACAACAAAAAGGGATTTTCGGGTAAAATTAGAGGCAGTCGTGGTTTTTTCCGGACTGTTTTGAAAGCGGCGTTACCATCTGTCAAGTTTTTCTTTTTTTACAAGTCTTTTTTCGTTTAATATTTTTTTATAATATTAAACAAAATGAATTCCAAATACATTTTGTGATTTCTTTTTTGACCTCAAGCTTGAATAAATGATTTATTTTAAAAAATTATAATTAAAAAAGTTCCAGCGGGCAGTCCAATGGTCAAAGGATCAAGTAACCTACGCGCAGTGTTGCCAATTTAGCCATTTAGTGGCTAGATTTAGCCATTTTTCACCCTGTTTAGCCATTAAAAAATGAGTTTACCCATTTGTTAGCCATTTTTCAACTTGTTTAGCCATACAATTTTTTTGCCGTTTTTCTTTTAAAAGAATAATTTTTATTTTATTATAAAAATTTATAAAAGGAAAATAAACATTTTGAACAATTAAAACGCCTTTAATTTAAATCACAACTTTTACAAATGTTGAAAATCGATATAAACTATGACGCTGAAACATCCTTCAAAGAAAAAAGGAACAGTATTTCACTATTAAATTTATAAAATGGATCAACACCAACAGCGCTGTTTCTTTCTGGTAACAAGTATTTCAATAAAGGGATGCATGCGGTAACAAAATTGTTTTAGAAATTTCAGAATTGACTATAAAGTTGCTCTCACTTCCACGGTCTAATGCTAAAGTAGAGAGGGTGTTTAGCCAAGTAAACATCGTTAAAAGTAATTTGAGAAATAGTTTACATTAAGCAACCTTTAACTCGATATTTTTCCCCGTAATTTTAGCCATTTTTGGTCAACAAGTTTTGGCAACACTGCCTACGCACGTCTAAGAGGTCCTACGATTATCCATGAATGAAGTTCATTGACTAAGATTCATTAACATTTTTCCAAAAATACGTAAAAATTCATTGTTTTAATGAAAATATTCATTAAAATTCAATGTGAACTTTAACGTACGCTATAAAAGGGACATGGAAAGAATACATTCAACATAAACAATTTTAATGAAGAGGTTCATTGACTCAACGTAACAGTAGATTTATATTCGTGCATGTAGAAAGACAAGTTTGACGAAGTGTGAAAAATAAAATAAATTATGAGTACAACAGGCAAAAACATCCGAATTCATAACGAAAATTTGGCATGAAGTTAGCACAAAGTTTGTTCATAATACACTTACCAAACTCTGGCTAACAAATTGCTAAGCTCTTGTTAACGAGCTGCCAATCGTTTTTTTATTTTTTGTAATCTACTTACTGTCTTATTTTAAATACTTTTTATTTTTATATGTGAAGCGAAAAACAAAAAAAAAAAACTAAATAACAAAACCGATGCTTGATGCAAAACGTGTTTCATTTTTGAGCGATATAACGTAGCATCATTAACATTCAGTGTTGATTTATTAAAACTTAGCAGACGAATAAAAGTTTGTTATGAATTAACTGTGCTAACAAGCTGCTGTGCTTTAGGTGATTTTACACGATCTGTATTTAGCAGTGTACTTGTCAAATTTCCCACTGCGAAATCATACTTGTCGTATAAATGCAAAACAAATTTGCTTCTGTAAATGTCAGATGGAATTAGCAGTGTAGAATGTTTCAATAAGAGCGTGTTCTATTTTGATCTGGCAAGCCATCTGCTGTTTTGCAAGACATTTCTTTGTAGCGGCATATATCAATTTTTATTTATTTATTTACACATATTCTTTAAAAAAGCAAAATTTTTAATTAACCGAAATTAAATTAAACGTGAATAAAAATATTAATATGTAAATAATTTGCTGTTATGAACGATTTTAGGTTATGTCAGATAAAACCAAAAACGAACGTGTGAAAGCAAAAATTATAAACCTTCTTTCTGTATTTGTCAATTTTGACAGACATGTGCAATTGCATATGGATTTTACATTTGTAAAAGCACCTTTAATCAGCATTCTAGTTAGCAGTTCGTTGTTCGTAGTGTACAAACTGTGGCTTACTTTTTGTTATGAATACGGCTGTAAGTGCCGGTTCGCACACGTCAAATTTGACTTGTCAAGTCAAGAGAATGCCATTTCTTTTCCTCTCTCTCCTAAAAACTCAAGACTTGACGAGTCAAACTTGACGTGTGTGAACCAGCACTTATTTTCTTGATTTTAGTCAAGATTTTCATTCACTTAAAGCTAGGGTTGCCAGACAACCTGGAATGGCCTGGATTGTCCAGTTTTTTTGGGTGTTGTACTGGTTCCAGCTAAAATGCAATTTATCCAGTTTAAAAATTTCTTATAATTTTAATAAATTACTTTTTTATTACCAAGTAAAAACTTCGCCTACTTTTTTAAAATTAATAGCTTCTTTCACTCATTATTTAGTAGCTTTCTTCTATATAACTACTATAAGTACTTATTTGTCAGATTTTTGTACGTAAAAAATATTGACTTAGTTTTAAATGCGTTAATTTTGGGGCATTCCCTGTAAAATTCATTGGTTCTTCCATTACAATTGGAAGCAGTATTTTTACTTTTTCCGGATTACTTAACATATTATTTTGTAGGCGGAGTGTTTTCTGGGTTATTATATTTATTATTGTATAGAACAAAATTTTTTGCTATGAAAAAATTTCTAATTTGCCGACATACATACATTCAGATTAATAAGATACGGTCCAGTTTTTCAAAAATGCGATAAAATTAACGTACAAAATTTATATAAATTGATCTCGTTTGTTAGCCATGCCAACTAGTAATACTTTTTGTGCAAGGACTTAAGGTATTTCTAATAATCTTTGCTCAAAAAAATCCATTCCCATGACCGAATGCAGCCTGCAATTTTTATAAGACAAGATTTTGATAAAAATTGCAAAATGTTTCCAACATTTTTGCTTACAACTAAAGTAATAGAGTTTATTTATTTTGAAAACGATCCAGTGTTTAAAGTTCATTAAATAATTTTGGTTTATATACTTCATATTATGAGTACAGCTTATCTTCATTAGAACTTATCATAAAATAAAAAAACAACGTTAATTTAAACAAAAATTTTACTGAAAATCTCCATTGATTTCACTTTCACTCGATCCCTAACATGGCTGTTTATGTACTTTTTTATTTGATGTAAATTAATATATTCCAAGTTGAATTTATGTATACGGTGGCAGTAATACTACAGCAATACAAAAACCACATTATTAGTGTTTACATTATGAAACCAAAACAAATTGGTTTGAACTGTCAAAGTCGGCAGGCTTTTCGCTGACACTTGTAGTGAATTCGCCCTGATAATAATTTTGTAATATGATATAAGAAATTTTAAGTGTTACGTTTCCTGGCTTTTATTATTTTTTTATTGCAAAATAAAATCTGAAGTAAAATTTGTAGTTGTCATTTAACAAGAAGTGTAATAGAAAAGTTTAACCAAATCATGTGGCATAGAAGAAATAAAGTGCATGTATTTAAAAACTAAAGTTACTAAAATATGTAACATTATTTACATGTTATACTACATTTTCTCTAAATAATGAGCGGTATTAACCATGACAAACCAAATAAAACCTTAGTTGAACAACCAAAGTTGTAAGAAAGGACATTATAAACTCCTTAAATAAGAGTGAGCAACATCCCAGCAAAAACTTGGTAATGACTTGCCATTACTGAACAACTTACTTTTCAATGATTACTTCATACCATCTGCATTACATAGAAGTAGTTTGGTAATGGCTGACATAAAATCTGATACCTAAGTACTTGTGTATGAGTTGATTAACGAAATTTATAATTCATTCGTAATAAAATGCATCTACGGTTGAAGTTTTTTCAAATCTAATACAAATTGATTTAAAATATTTGTTCTTACAAATTGTTTTTTTTTTTTATTATAAATAAAAAACAATTTGTAATAAATTTGAATATGAAAAATTATGCTGTACTGAAATTTAATAGTCATGACATGTTAGTTGTAATTTTGGTGACATCGGAGTAATAAGTTATTTAAGTCCCTATTTGTAAGCGAATGTGGTAATGACTTATTTAACTCCCTATTTGTAAGCGAATGTGGTAATGACTTATTTAACTCCCTATTTGTAAGCGAGGGTGGTAAGTAGTTGACTCCAATAATTTAATCTCATATTTACGCTCTTAATTGAGTAAAAACATCGTTTTTTTTATACAAAAACTACACTGCCCCGGTAGACTAGCTGGTAGTGAGCTAGTCTATCAGCACCGAGGTTGCGCGATCGAATCCTGCCAGAGACAGAAAAAAATAAAAAATAAAACAAAGTAAAATAAGATAAGAAAAAAGAGAAAAAAAAAACATAAAGTAAAGTAAAATAAAATAAGAAAAAATAGAAAAAAAATAATTTAAAAAAAATAATAAAAATGTTAGTTTTAATTTTGGTGACATCGGAGTAATAACTTATTTAAGTCCCTATTTGTAAGCGAATGTGGTAATGACTTATTTAACTCCCTATTTGTAAGCGAGGGTGGTAAGTACTTGCCTCCAATGACATCACCGTGTTAAAATAACGAGTTAAAATGCCAATGTATGAGTAGTGAAGAGTCGTTATATTAGCTTTTTAACTCATTACTTTGCAATGTAAGTTTTTGCTGGGATGATCACACGGTTATCATGCAACTTATTCAGAAAGAAATGAAAAATTTTTCGCAAAGTTGTATTTTTTGTACAAACCAACACAAAAATGTAGAACATGTTAGTGCTGGTTCACACTCTTCAAGTTTTAGCCGTCAAGTGCTAAGCTTTAAGAAGAGAAGGGAAAAGAGAATACCACTTCTTTTCCTGTCTCTCCTAAAAACTTAAGACTTGATGGCTAAAACGTGAAGAGTGTGAATCAGCACTAACATATAAACAAATTTATATTTCTTTAAAATATTTCAAATGAATAAAAACACTTTAATAAGTTATCAGAAGATTATTTTGAAGATGTAAGTGATGAAATTGTGAAAATTAACTGACTTTTTAATGACGAAATAAAAACATTAAGAAATCGTGGTCGGTTGTACACGTTTGTTATGGCCGATTGTTCATTATACTCAGTTTGAGGTATGTTCAGAGGATTCTATGTGATCAATGAAGTGATTTACTTGTAATCATGTCAATATGAAGTGATTTACAAATGTATGGGTAATCATATCGATTTTGATTAATTAAAAACTTTATCCCGTTCGAGTTGCTTAAACGCGCTTAAGAACCCAAGTATGAACATAGCACGGTGATCATATTTTTCAAACGAAAAAAAGGACATTTCGAAATGTAGTAAAAATTATAAATAGTATCAAGGTTATTGGATAGCAACACATAACACATCTTAGTATATATGAATTAACATGTTTCGAGCATTTATTTTTTCCGTCTTAGTGCACCGATTTGGTGAGGGATCAACCTCCGGTTCATATTTTATCTTCCACATAATTTAATTTAATATTGTATATTCAATATAAAAAATATCAAAAAATATCAATTGAAAAACAAAAAAGTATCAAAAAATCTTCTTTATAGATTGTCATGCACTCAGGACATTGCATGTTTGTTCAATTTTATTTTTCTATTAATCAAAGTACCAGATGTTGAACGAAAAAGTGCCAAAAAGCTCCCCTTACATGTTCTTATTCACCCACTTTAATGTACAATTTTATCATATTACATATGTGTTAGTAGCAAATTTAAACGCTTATATTTCCAAAAATATTGAACAGATTTAAATATACATATATTGTGCACTTCTGTAAGTAAATATCTTTTAAATTGTGTATATTGTGTTCAAATCGGTTGACATACAGAAGAGAAAAGTGTTCTTAACTGTTTTGCCTTTGCCGCTTTATATATAGATACTTATTTTATTGTCTATGAAAAAATCAATAAAATATGGCTAGAAATCCATTTAAAAAAAATGTAAAAGTCTTTAAAACAAAAAAAAATTATAATTTTTGCAATATCATCGGGCTCCTTTGTTGAGAAAGAAAATATTCTTTTAATTGGAACACATACCGTGTTCAGATACGCACCTTAATTGAGTTTTACGCAATAAATGCCATTATTGAGCTCAATTATCCACACAAAATTGCAATTTAGTTATTGCTCAATTAATACGAAATTGTTATAAATATTGAGTAAAATTAAAATGCAACACTGTAACAAGTGTGTTACTTACGCAAAACACAACTAAAGGCTAGATTACACTATTATACTTTGTATTAATACATGTCAAAAACTCAAGTAATATGACAAAGTGTGATAGTCTGAATGCAATGTGTCACGAAAATGACAAGTATTAAGAAAAAAGTTTGACATCCCATACGACTTCATCGTTTTTTGAAAAATTTCTAAACAATAATACTTTTCATTGGATCAGGGTTGCATTTTATTTCATGTGTGAGTGTTTATACTTTGTGTGATGATGTGAACACAAACTGTCATGTTACATTAGATTTTTTGACAGTCGCAACAAAACTCATTAGATTTCTATCTCACAAAGTATTATGGAATACGTAAGACTTGTGAGATAGTGTAATCTAGGCTTAACCAAACAGTGTTTTGACATTTGGCAATTGAAATTACAACAAAAAAAGGCCCATTCATTTTTTCTGCGCAAAAACCAGATGTTTATTCCTTAAAGATGTCAAAAGTTGTTTACATTTTCTTATACATGTACATTTTTGTTTACGTTGAATGTTGTATGTAGTAGTAATATAAATTGAGTTAGCTTAATTGTGTATATGTGAACAGAAAGATAATTATGTCAATTAAACGAATATTGACTCAATAAAAAAGGTATATCTGAACACGGTATAACGCTGGCATTAATGTAAACCAGCGTGTTTTGCTGTATTAATGTTGAAATTTTGGGGTTTTGGGAAAGTAAAAGTAATAGTAAGGGTAATCACGATGGTCATTGTCCAAATTTGCAATTTGTAATGTTGCAGTGCATATTGTGATCGATCGTGAGCATACCACTTTTATTTTTGGGCAAATGTGCTATTATTCTAAAAACTTATTTTGGCAACACAAAAAACTTATGGCAGCACTGTAAAAAATCTGCATTTGTTTACAATTAAACACAAGCAAATTTAAATAAATTTTTCTTTTTAATGGCCAATTTTCAGGATTGATATTAAAACACATTTATTTTTAAAATCCTTTTAAATACAAAATTCTTAAAACTTAAATGAAACTTAATTCAACGTAACTTAATTCCATTGTAATATTTTAGCAAGGCGACCTCAATATCACAACAATACAACAACAACAGGCAAAGCATTAACAGTCAGCTGTTTTTTTCAGACCACCTTGTAAATAAATACACTTTTTTATATTTTTTTTTTGTATTTAGTAGTGCTACCATACTTTTATCTTAATTAAATAAGACTTTTCACATAAATCTCAAAAAACCAATCTGTTTTACCCTGCGGCCACACGATCAAGTTGTTCTTGATAGTCTTTTACATATACTGCTTGTCAAAATTTACATAAATTGAAAGCTGTGACGTAGGCTGCACTCAATTTGTAAGCAATTTACTTCCAAGATGTCAACAACAACAGAGACAAACGTGTACTCAGCTGTTAAATTGGAAGTAAATTGCCAAACAAATGGAAAGGTGAAATTGAAAGCCATCTCGTGGTCAATTTAAAAAGTGTGAGTGTGTTAGTAAAATAATGAGAGTGTATTGCAAATTGAAAGGAATTGAAAGGCAAAACTTGATCGTGTGGCCACCAAGTTAAATACGATTTAAGTTTGTTATGAAAATTAACTTAATATTGATTAAAATACTATCCTGAAAATTGGGCATTAGTTATTTAAATTTAATTCTCTATTTTATATTAAAACCCACAAAAATGTTCAATTAAAAAGTTTCATTAAAAAACAATATGGCGCTTAATATGTCAAATGTTATTGTTAATATTTGTTTGCAAATATGCACTACTAATTTTGCTCAGGGGTTTTTAGTGCAAACGAAATAAATAGAGAAAATTGCAAATAAGTATATTTTGTTGTTGTGTTGTGCAAATTTGTGTATTTTTGCAAGCATTTGCATCGTTTGCACACTTTACACTACCCATCGTGATTTCCCTTAGTTTTTGAGTTTAAAGACGAAGTCAATCTTAAGGGACATCGTATCAAAAAAAAGACTGCCCTCTTAAAAAAAGGACGAATGGTCACCGTAAGCATAAGTCCTTATAAAAATGATTCCTAAATAATACTGTGTGACAAAATTTCAACAAAGTCGTGACCAAATGAATCTGACAGATTATCTTTATGTAAAATTTTCCGCTGAATCCGAATGTGAAGTCAGAATTGTCAAAAGTAAAACAGTTTTTGAGATATTCCAAAATAACCGTTATTTGTGTTTTTAAAAAAGATGATGTGACTGAAATGCAAATATCTTCAAAAATTTTAAACGGGGTATGTAATTCTTTCGTTTTAGTGAAAGGTTATAAAATTTCTACAATAACTATGGATTGCTTGTGAAGATTGGTCAAGAAATGACAGAGTTACAGGGGACAAAAGTTCAAGCTTCATTGAAAATTTTATGATTTTGTTCAATTTTGCTCTTTTCAAGTTATTTTTTTTAAACCAATGATTTAAAAATCCCAATGTTTTATTGCATCCGACATTAGATTATTTTAATATGAACATTTTGCGCCCAACAAGACATAGATTGGTACAAAAATGACAAAGCTACAAAAGATTTAGTAAATTAACCCACATAGAAATTTAATAGTTTTAAGCAATTTTTAATATTTATTGTTACTAAAAATTTTTCTTTGTATGTTTATTTGTTGTGGGGTTAATTCAATTAATCTTCTAAAGCTTTGTCATTTTAGCACCGACCTGGATCCTATTGGGCACAAAATGTTCTTATTGAAATAGGCTAAAATTTTAATTTTTCGACACAGCATCTTTTTTAAAAACACAAATAAGGGTTATTTTGGAATATCTCAAAAACTGTTCTACTTTTGACAATTCTGACTTCATATTCGGATTCATCTTTACATAAAGATTAGGTGTCAAATTCATTTGGTCAAAAAATTGTCACGTAGTGTAACATTTAAAGGTTCAGAGAGTAACGCAGTCAAATAGATGAAAAGTATAAAGCCTAAAATACACGGAATGTTAAAAGCCACACGCGCATGCGGTTCTGGCGTAATTTTGATGTCAGTACAAAGCCACACTGTTTATTTTACATTTCGTGTGCTCTAGGCTTAAGATATGATTATTTGAATGCGAAGGATTTTGACATGTCAATACTACAAGGTTGAACGTGCAAAAACAAAAATGTGGAGAAAATCAAGTTTTTAATATCTTACTTTTATTCAAATAAAGGTTATCTGTTCATTAGCAATAAGTGGACTAAAGAAAAAACTAAATTATGCTTCTTTATCCCTCTTTTAACAAAATATAGACAAATTTCATTTAACATACATCTATTATACTCCAAGTTGATAGTAAGTTCCACCTGCGGAAATTCAATTGCCTGTCATTAAGAAATTTTTTAGAAGCAGCTAACCCTTATACCTCTTGGCTATTATTTTATATAAAATCTTTGATAGGCATGGACTTAGATGTATGTATGTATGTATGTGTCGGTAAGATTTGACCAATGACTCTTTTCTCATAAGCAAGTATGGGCACCACTACATTGAAAGCTTTGCATGTGTGGCATTGTATTGGTTTGTTTACGTTTGCATTTGTTGGTTTTATGCTCTTTTGCTCTTTGTTTTTTGTGTATGTATACAAATGGTTCGCTCTTTTTGCATTTTCATTTTGCATTTGCCCATACCCTGCAAATAATAGGACCAGTCCAAACACGCGTGTAAAGAGTAGTCCACAAGGGACCAGGACTAGTCCACAAGTAACCCAAACGTATGGAAAAAACCTGGTCTATTTAACATTACGATGTCCTAGGAGAGGACCATATAACCCACCTTTGGACCACTAAGGAGTAGTTTTAAAACTACTCCATGGTATATAACCCACCTTTGGACCAGTAAGGAGTAGTTTTAAAACTACTCCATGGTATACTCAAGAGGATTAGTTTTGAAGTCGTTTAAACACGAAAGCATGCATTACATCGGACTAGTCCATGGAGTAGTCCATTTTATCAAAATGGGTCAGGTGGTCCAATTTTATTTGCAGGGTAGCTGCTCATAAGGGAAGTAAAATTATGACCGAAACTAATTCTAATTAAATTCTATTTCCTGCCAACCTTCTTCGTTACAAACTAGTGGTCCCAAAGAATTAACTTTTTCTTAAACCACGTTCTAAAAAACGGGCAAACTTAATCGAAAACACTAAATTAATTCCGAAAAATGTCGACAGCACTAACGCTGATGTCCTATTGTCGTTTTGGTTTCATTTTTAAATGACAAAGCCTACGGGAAAAGGTCCGATTTTCTACCCATGTTCGTGTTTATTAAAGCTTCCTAACAACTCGAATTGTGTCTGTTAAAATGAATGTCAACATATCCACGCTACTCCAGTTGTAATCAAATTAAATGTTTAAAGAAAAACAATTTAACGTTTTAGTAATTCTAATACAAATTGTCTCTTATTGAAAAATATAAGCCATATTTGTCGTTGCTGGTAATTTTGACGATAAGTTTTTAAGTGAATATTCATTCCAACACTTTAATCTGGAGTTGCGTTAATGCCTTCAACAGAGTATTGATACATAGACAATGTAACGTTTTTTGAACTTTTGAAGGGCATTAACTAAAACGCTGTCTACCTTTTCTTTTCGCCAGCTGGAAGTACACTTGGGGCATCGGGATCTCGTCGCTTATTTTTCGCCTGTGCCTCGGCCTCTTCAAGCCACGCTTGTAAGATGGGCTTCAAGGCGATCATATTGTTGTGGGACAGTGTTAGACTCTCAAACCGACATATTGTACTTTGTGAAAGTGCCCCAACTCCAGGTAACTTTAAATTCGCTAGTGCTTTACCAACATCCGCCTGTGTGACTCCTATATGAGGTGGTATTCATTATATTATTTATTAAGTAATTTTTTTTTTAAGTTGCAATATATTCTTCAAACAACTGAAATACACAGAAAAAGGCAATGTTTCAGTACATCCGATATGTTTACCTAGTTTTATTCTTCGTTGTTTAAATCGCTCGGCAAAGGCTTCTAGTTCTCTAGGATCTGTATCGGTATCCGGATGTAGACCCGCCGCCGCAACAGCGGCTGTTATCACAGGATGATGTACTGCAGAATGACCATGATGGCCTTTTTTTTTAATTAGAGGAATTGAATTGAAAATTTAACGTGATATTTCTTAATTTATTATAGTTTTTTTTTAATTTGTTTCGCAATTGCCATAAATGACAATCGTTTTGTTATGCATACCCGCAGAATGTCCACTTAAACTACTTGGATGATGATGACTCATCATATGGTTCATACTATGGTAGGATCCATGTAAATGTTGGTGCGTAGGTGTTAAAGGCGTTTCTGAAATGGGGGCGAGCGTTGTCATTGAACCCGTTGGATCCAGCATATCCAGCTGATCCATGGAATGGTGCATCTGTAAAAAACCATATTATATTAGTTGTTCTTTATATTATTTAATGTTTATTTTTATTTTTAGCAATATTTCATTTTTAATATACATAAATGACTTATCTGACATTCGTTGAAATAGCAGAAGATAAACATATATAATAATTACTAAACTCTCTTTACTTAAGGCTAGTTTACACTATTATACTTTGTATTAATACATGTCAAAAACTCAAGTAATATGTAAAAGTCTGATAGTGTGAATGCATGTGTGATGAAAATTACAAGTATTATGGAAAAAAGTTTGACATCCCATACGACTTCTTCGTTTTTAAAAAATTCCTAAACAATAATACTTTTCATTGGATCAGGGTTGCATTTTATTTCATGTGTGAGTGTTTACACTTTGTGTGATGGTGTGAACAAAAACTGTTATGTTAAATTAGATTTTTTGACGGTCGCAACAAAACTCATTAGAGTTCTATCTCCCAAAGTATTATGGATTACGTAAGCCTTGCGAGATAGTGTAAACTAGCCTTTATCTACGGCTAATTTTAAGAAGATCAGTTAAAACTTACTACATCCCAGTAAAAAAATTTCCGGTTCTTGAAGGACTTAAGATCGCTTCTATAAGAGAGCTTTTATACAGCAGTAAATGATAAAGCATGAAATATGTATACTAAAAAGCTGCTATTTTAGTGCTGACAACGAAGAAGGTTTTAAAGCGAAAAAAATAAAAATATATTATGGTTTACGAAAATGATTGAAAAAAGGCATTTAAACCAGGGTTTCGAACAACTGCTAAAAGCAGTCAAAATTTGCATAAAATTTCATTTATTTTCAGCAACATGCTGGAAAAAAATGAGCTGTATTGTATTTTCATCACACTCATACTTAAATCAGTTGAACTGTGTGCGCACAGTTACTGAAAAAACAGTAACACAATTTACTTTTTTTTCAGCAGTCAAAAGAATCAGCAGCCGACTCACTCCATTTTTAACACACAGACTGCTGAACTGGCGACTGAAACACAGAAGCTGATGTGTTTACAGTTGACGTAAACATTTGTTTTTAGTTTACTAAACGACGTAGCTAGAAACTGGCAGTTCGACTGTATAGTCGCGTAACACAAACTGGCTGGTGACTATATTGAGTTCTGTTCACTTAAAAATACATTTGTTTTGTTGTTGAAAAAGAAAAGAGAAATACAATTACATACGTACATATGTATGTATTAATAGAATGAAGAAACTTATTTGTAATTTTTGGAATGTCAATTATAATACTTTTTATTTAAAAATATTTATTTGTGCTTTATATAGGTACATAGGAATTTAATAAAAAATTAAAAAAATTGTTTTTAAGATAAAATGAAAATAAGATTTTCTATAGAAAAAATAACAAACAAAAAAATTTTTAGCTAGTCTATCAATTTAAATTTTTCTGTATATTTAAGATATAATAATAAAGTTATTATTTAATATATAACTAATAATCCAAAAAGTGGCGAATAAAGCTACAAAGTAATGAATTCTTGAAGTCATTAAAAGTAGGATTGTTAGTAAAGTTTTTGCTGGGTTAATAAATTGTCGCATCATTTTATAATGGAATTTAGCTCATCAAAACATAACTATAATTCTTTTCTTTTTTATAATATGAGAAATAATCACATTTAAATATAATTTTTATAATAATATTTTGTAAATAGTATTTAAATCTTGTAACTAATACTTAAAAAATTGTATATACAGTATTTATCGGATATAAGAAACTTAAAAAATCCACGAAAAAAGTTTCTTATAAGCGTTTCTTTCTTATATGCAATTATTTTATAAAGGGTGGTTAAATTTCAAGGGCCGATGTTGATTTTGAATAAAACACAAACTATTTAGGAAATTATTGTCATTTTATTTTATTATGATATATTGGTATTACTCAATTATGTATGGAACAAAATATCGGCCAAATGGGCGCCGCGACCACGGCGGCACACCTCCATCCGATGGTCCAAATTTTCGATGACCCTGAGGCATAATGGAGGTTCTATGCCGTTAATGTGCCGAATTATCTCATCCTTTAGCTCTTGAATTGTTGCTGGCTTATCGACGTACACCTTTTCTTTCAAATAACCCCAAAGAAAAAAGTCCAACGGTGTCAAATCACATGATCTTGGCGGCCAATTGACATCGCCATTACGTGAGATAACACGGCCATTGAATTTGTTGCGCAAAAGAGCCATTGTTTCGTTAGCTGTGTGGCAAGTGGCACCGTCCTGTTGAAACCACATATCGTTCACATCCATATCTTCCAATTCGGGCCATAAAAAGTTCGTTATCATCTCACGATAGCGAACACCATTCACAGTAACTGCCTGACCGGCCTTAATTTGGAAAAAATACGGCCCGATGATGCCGCCAGCCCATAAACCGCACCAAACAGTCACCCTTTATGGGTGCAATGGTTTTTCGACAATCACTTTTGGATTATCACTCGCCCAAATGCGGCAATTCTGCTTATTAACGAATCCACTGAGGTGAAAATGTGCCTCATCACTGAATCACGAAGTGCACGATATGCATTTTGATTTGAACGCCCATTTTCATAATAAGTCTGGATAACTTTAACACGTTGTTGGATTGTGTATCTGGTTCAAATTGAGTAAGTCTGAAATAGAGAAATGTCAAATAAAATTCGGAAAAAAACCCTTTATAAGAAACTTATTTCTTATATAAGTAGCTATGGCCATAAGACTTTCATATTTTGGTTTTCTGTCTCTTTTTTTGTTAACATTTCTCACTTTTAAATAATTATTTTCTATGTATTTTGAGTTTTTCACTATTTTAGATGTTTTTGCAATTTCGCTTCTTTTTATACCGTTTTGTATTTCTTTAAAAATTTTAACTTTTGTTTTTATTCGCAAAAACCACAAAGCTTCTCATGAGTACCAGCTCGCTCATCTAAAACTAAAAGTAAAAATAAAACTTTGTTCTTGTTGTAAAACTGTCATAAAACAGCGTTGTCCGTGCAAACTACATAAATTATGTGTTGGAAGTTGGAAGTTTCTTATATAAATTATTTTTCTATACATTTTGGGGTTTTGGTGTTTAAGAAAAATGTTCTTTAATCCGTTTTATTCTTATAAGGGTTTTTCTTATATGAAACCTTTTTTGTTAGAAAAATCACTAAAAAGACATGGTGTTCTTGAAAATGTTTCTTAAAAGCGTTTTGTTCTTATATGAGATGTTCTTATATCCGATAAATACTGTATTATTTTGAATTAACTAATTTAAGTTCTTTAAATAGTCTGCAAGGGACAATGTTCTAAAGACATATGTAAATAAATAAATAAATATAAAAAGGTATATAATAATTAAAATACCTATGTATAAACAAAACAAAAAAAACTTAGATTATTATAAATAATTTTATATTTAGCTTTTATTTGACCTTTTTTAATTTAATAACTGTTTTATTTTTAAATCAAGCTCTAGGTCTTTTTATTATTATCGAAAATAAATAATTTAATATTAAAAAGACCTAGAGCTTGCTTTAAAAATAAAATAGTTAATAAATAATTTTAGTGGAAACTTATAATATTTTAAACTAACAGAAAAAATGTGTATGTTTGTTATTTTTTCTATAGAAAATCTTATTTTCATTTTATCTTAAAAACAATTTTTTAATTTTTTATTAAATTCCTATGTACCTATATAAAGCACAAATAAATATTTTTAAATAAAAAGTATTACAATTGACATTCCAAAAATTACAAATAAGTTTCTTCATTCTATTAATACATACATACATACATATGTACGTATGTAATTGTATTTCTCTTTTCTTTTTCAACAACAAAACAAATGTATTTTTAAGTGAACAGAACTCAATATAGTCACCAGCCAGTTTGTGTTACGCGACTATACAGTCGAACTGCCAGTTTCTAGCTACGTCGTTTAGTAAACTAAAAACAAATGTTTACGTCAACTGTAAACACATCAGCTTCTGTGTTTCAGTCGCCAGTTCAGCAGTCTGTGTGTTAAAAATGGAGTGAGTCGGCTGCTGATTATTTTGACTGCTGAAAAAAAGTAAATTGTGTTACTGTTTTTTCAGTAACTGTGCGCACACAGTTCAACTGATTTAAGTATGAGTGTGGATGAAAATTGATGTGTCGAATTTTTTTCAGCATAGTTGCCTGTTAAAAAAAAAAAACTGGCGACTGAATTTTAAACACTGATTTAAACAAGTAAAAGCAAAATATTAATGAATATGTTAATATAGTTAGCCCTTAAAAAAACACTTTAGGAGTGCTTTGTTTGCATGTTAAATGAAGCGCTTATTGTCAGCAGAATATAGTCCTCCAAACCGGGAACACCCCATGCAAAAATCAGGCATCTTATCAGCAGGTTGGAAGCGATTTGAGGTATGAATTCATATACAAAACCTGCTCTTTTTGGAGCACATTTTTAAGTGGGATATTACTTTAAATTTCAATTAACAATATGTTTTTGACAGTTTTAACTTATAGCTTATTATAACTAAACTTGGTGAAAGTGGTTGTCGGTGTTAAAAATTTTATAAAAAATTAACCATATCACCCATAATTAATATTTAAAGTAGCTAAATAGATTGGTATTTTTGAAGTAAGCCTTCGTCCTTAATTAAGATTTTTTTCCTATAGCCACGGGCACATGCCCGCACATTTTTATTTAACCCATTAACGGCCAATTTTATTAACTTCAATTACTCCGTTTATACGCACCATTTACTCGCAAATAAATATATTAAAAGTAGAGAAAATTGCCGCATAAACAGTGAATTAAATTTTTATTTGCGAATAGCTGAATCACGAAAACAATTCCTGATTATCGACACTATGTGCAAATAAGATTTTAAACATTGCCACACTTTTAACCGTTTTACGTTTTTATTTCGATGTGGCACATTCATATGACAACAAAAGTAAAATTAACTCAAAATTGTGCAAATAAAATTAACAAATACACAATAAACAATATTTGATGTTGGCTTCATCGCCAAACACATTTCGAATGATATAACGAAGCAGCTTTTATTTGTTGGGGGGTGTATTTATTTTTTGTTCTTACCATGAATGGTCAAGTTAAATAGCCCATCATGCCAAACTTGGTCGAGTGTTTGGGAAATGTCTTTAAACAATGCTAAGCAATTCTATGCACTTGTTCGATTGTACCATGCCTTGCTCGGAATCCGAACTGATGACCCGGAATGATTGCGCGTTCATTTAGATAGGGAGTTATACTTAAAAGGAATATTTTTTTCGAATAGCTTTGATAAGATTGATAGTAAACTGATTGGTCTGTACGGCGTAATTTTCTTTTTCTGACTAAGGAATCATAACAATTGTAGAGCTCTTCCATGGGAAGTTGCCAACTCGTTATATCGCATTAAAGATGAGCAGACGTAGGTAAGTTATCTCAGTTAAGCTCAATGATAAGAGAGCCTGTGATGCGGTCAGGTCCGGGAGATTTTCCTTTGTTGACATTTTCTATCACAATTTTTGAGATAATTTGATAAAATTTGGCTTGTAGAATCTTATTGGCACAAGGATCAAGCCTATTGAAAATGGGCCTCTCAGAAACTATCAAACCGATTTTTATGAAATTTTAAATAAAGATAGATCCATATTCATATGGCCACATTAACTACGTAGCTTTTAAGAAATAGGACCATAAGGGGAGGTAGGGGCAATTTCTGCCTCTCACAAACTTTCAAACCGATTTTAATGAAATTTAAAACATAGATAGATCCATATTTCTATGCACATAAGCATGATTCTCCATGGGTCCGGAATATGGTGCACTCTCGTAATTGTGTTGTAAAATACTCTGGTGTATATAGTCGAGCTTGACCGACTGTACTTTCTTACTTGTTTTTCATTTGTGTTATTGGCCCAGGAGCGGTTTTCCTGTCTTGGTAGAGGATCGTGGGTTATAGAGCACTCATATGTCTTACAGCCTTCCATAAGCTGTAATTGAAGTTTTTGTGTCATCTAGGCTGTTTAAATGGCCTTCTTTTGCTGAGTCGTGTATCAATTTATTGCGTAGAGTTGCCTGGCATAACCGTAGTTGGGCCTTGATGGTTGGGAAATTATTATTTTGCGCCATTGTCTTCTTAACTTCCTTTTTCCCCTGACAAGGGTCGCTATATCCACTAATGTGTTGTGCGGAGCACGCTTAATCGGGGTTGCATTTGTTGCCGCAGAATCCAAGACTTCCGTAAATCGGTTGGCAGCTGCTTTGATGTCACTGATTTTTTTAGGGGAATGCTCTGAGATAGATGAGAGCTCTCCTACATTTTACACTTCAACCAATTTGTGTTTCTGTTTGGATAGGAAATAAAGTTTACAACTGCGTTATCAAAGTTGCCTTTTAGAATAAGGATTGAAGATGAATGATCATATGAGGAACTAATTAGTAATTGATCGCGCTTGATGTTTTTAGCAGAAGTCGCTGGGCCAATAGGTAGGTTCACCACTCGATACGACATCAAGATTTTATGCAGGTGGCAGTGTTATATAGCTGGTTACCTGTAGGTCTTATAAGTCTGGAGTTTACGAATGACTGTTAGAAACTACCTCCACTAAGCTTGTTACCTTATAAATACACCTCAGGCAAATTGCCCCAACCTCCCAGTGTCCTGGTATGTGTTGCACTTGTACTATTATATTTTTTGTGTTATGCGGCCGTGGCCATACACATTTATAGAAATCAATTTTGATTTATCAGTGTTTAATACACAGCAGTTCAAATAGTAAAAGTCATATGATTGTGCTATTTCTGCGTCTTTTTCATTGGACAAAAAGAAACTGTTGCTTTAACTTCTGATTTATTAAATGTAGACATTCAAAGTCATAGCAAAAGCCAAAAAAACGAAAAGTTGTACACAACAAAGAGCTTCGGCAGTCGTCATGTTGGAACTGGCTAAAACTTCCGGGAGGTCTAGAAACAAAGTCGGTTAACGCATTACAGGGAACATCAATTACTAACACAATTCCTTCTTAAATATTTGTATATAGCGATCCCTTTTTGCAAAATGATTGTAGATCAGTATCATTTCGATAAAAAAATTATGTTTGAAATTGAAACTTTATGGACCTGTCCGTGTTTCCAATCAACAAAGTGTCATTACTGTTAATAACGGAAAATAAACAAGGTGCCTGAGTTAATTATTGTTATACCAATTGATAGTAAGCGACATACAGGGGGAGATTTTGGAATAAAATGAAAATATTGCTTGATTTTGTAAACGATTAGTCCGATTGAAGTTGTTTTCCAAGAGTGGCCTTCATATGGGACCTATGTAGGGGTGTCCGGGTCGTCATTATTTTCAATTCCAGCTTTTCCGCAATTAATTCCCGGAAAATTTTAAAGAAAAACTTTTCTTAAAACTTTAGTAAATCTATGTGGTACTCCTCTCCTTAGTTGTTTTATCCAACTAAAAGCCAGTTTACATTACAAAATTTAAAATGTTTGGAGTAAAATTGACACCAAGTGCATTTAAAGGTTAATCTTCATTTGTTTCATAAAATCGGCATAAAACTATACAATATTGCGTCATGTTTCCTTTAGAAACTCCAAATATGTAAAAATTTAACCTGTGACCTTTATGACTTTAGGGCTATTGTTTTTCGTAATTTAATAAAACCTTTAGCGTATATTTAAAATAATAAGTTATTATAGAGCAACAATATATGAAAGTGTTTTAAAATTTAAGAAATGTGATCATAATCTTTGAACCCCTGATTTTTGCCAATCTAGCCGGACTTTACTTTTTGTTTTAGCTTATATTGCTTCTTAAAAGTTATTGAGTACCCCTAGACCGATGAAACTTGGCAGAAATATGTGATATTGTCATAGGCAGGTAAACCTGAAAAATAAATAAAATCGGACCAAGGAGGAAAAGGTTCCCCCTAGAAGAACTATTCAAACCTCTGAAAAATTCAATTTTTTTTTAAAGTTTTTCCATACTTCTGTTTGGCAAATGCAACTTTTAACGTCGGCGAAAGTTAAAAAACCTAAAATTAGACCCATGAGATCGTAAAATTACACTTTTCCCCCTTTTGAGGGCGGTTACATAAAATATTATTTTAAAAAATTTAAATATTAAAAGAAATAGATTACCAACGCCTTAATACTATAAAAATTAAATTTTTGAACTTTTATGGGTAGGGGGAGGTATCCCTCCAACCCCACCCTCCCCCGGAACGACCCTGTAAAAAATTTTTTTTTTGCTAATTTCTAAAACATATTAATTTTTAAGATTTTATGTGACTTTTATGAATTTTATAGTATATAATTTTTCTGAAAATAATTAATATATTCGTAATAATAACTTATTTATAATAGTAACAGCAAATTTTATTTAAAATAACTTTTCTTTTGCACTAAGATGATGATGAGTGCCATGGTTCTTCTTCGTCTGCTTCTTCAAAATCCTCTTCTGAATCTGAATTCTCTTCAGAGCCAAGTACAGTTGGAAGCATAAAAGAAATTGCTTCTTTCGTAAAGGGTAATGACTTTTTTTTTTGGAGTTGGTCTTATACTAGTAATCAGTGGGTCAGAACTGAGCAAAAGTCTATTTATAATATCTTTGTTACACTGAACCCTCGAAAACTTTCTAGCAAAACTCTGCCTGTAAAGCCGAAAATGTTTATTTCGTGCCTCAGACGCTTCTTCTGAAAATAGCCCGATAGGCAACAACGCCTCACTCATTACAGTTGCGCCATGTATTATACACTTTTTCCATTTTACTCTCAAAGCTTCAAAATAGTTCGGACAACAATTTTATGCTATAACCAAAATATATATATAAAAAAAAAACTAAAAACTAGAGCCCAGATTGGATTTTTTATTATTATTATTATTTTTGTTGTTAATGATTTTAAAAGTTATGCAAAACAGGAACATTTATTTTGCTCCATAAAATAACGTCATTTAGCGGCCGCACAGGTGGTTAAAACCCGTTACTAACTGTTTTGCACATCCCTTTTTTACACAGGTAATATTAGTCTTAGATGTAATAATTTAAATAAAAAACATCTACGTACAACCAAAACATTTTATGACTGACGAAAGGGTTTCTATCATATGTACCTATGCAAGATGAGCAAAAACAGAAAAAAGGTGAAATTTTCAAAAAATCATAAAAAAATGGCGCAACAACGCGCAACGTTTTTTTTTTTTTAATTTAAAAGAAGAGATTTCAAATTTTATCGTGATGTATAACATTTTTAAGAACTCACCGGGCTTCACCTTCAAAAACCTTTTAATTTTTTTTTTTACAAAAAAGTGAACAAAAAAATCGTTTTTTTTAATTTCGAACTAATTTTTTTCTCATAAAAACTTCTAATAAAATTTTTCTAAAAATTTTCGTAATTAGCTGTTTATATAGTCTTTCACAGAAAAAAAATCAATGTAAAATCTTTATTCGTTTATCTACAAAAAAATATATTGTAAACCTCCCAAAACCGTAAAAAGTCAATGAACACGCATGCAATTTAATCAACTTTCCTGGTTTTAACAGTGTCCCAAAACCACAAATCTCAAGCAAAAGACTTGAAAATTCACTATACGATGCAGAACTTTGTCGAGCTGCGTACTTAAATTTTTCCATTTCTTAAATTTAATTTTTTGCTTAATGTCCGGCTAGATTGGCAAAAAACCCCGATGTGCCGTGGAACGATTTTGCTCATTTTTACACTTTACATCTGAGAACATTAAAAATTTAATTTCGCGTGAAACGAAATGAATTGATTTAGCAAAACTGAGAGGTACATATATTTTTTAAAGCTATATTTTCAGAATCTGGTCAGTTTGATCATGGGTAAAAAATCGTATCATACTGTGTAATAAATAAGGCAAAGGGTACACAGAGTTATATAAAACGTTGCTCGAAATATTTTAATGATTCGTTTGTTGGTATAACATTATTCATTGCTGTAGTGTGAAGTACTCTTGAATATGGTTCGATAATATGGGATCCTATTTACTAAATCCATTCCAATGCAATTGAGTCGTTCTAAAAACCATTCCTTTTATTTTTTCTTCCTGGATTACGTTTTAACCCCCTGAACTTGTCATCATATGCTGTTCGATTTGCTTTTATTAAACAAACTACATTTAAAAGTTGTAGCACTAGGCTAAATGTGTAAATTTTATTCAAAGCTATTAATGGTAACAATTGCTCTATGTTTTTGATTAATGATATTTCTTTTAACATTCCTCAACGTCCATCCAGGGATTGCATACCGTTATCAATCATCAGCAACATTTTAATAAGAATATGTGGCATAATGGTTTCAATTAAAAACAAGTAAGAGTGCTATATTCGGCTGTGCCGAATCTTATATACCCTTCACCATTGCGCGAGCAGAATACAGAGCAACTAGACAAAAACTAAATAAATTTTACATACCTATACATACATATTTACAGTACTTAAAACTTCATTATAAATAAAATTTAAAAAGCGAAAACTCGTAAATATTTTTTTTAATCGTTTTTAGAACATAAAAAAAATAAAAATAAAAAAAAAAAATTTTTCTTTTTAAAAAACCGAGATTCGAACCATGGAACTTTCAGTTTCTAACTTAACACACCAACTAGACAACTGAACCATGAAGGAACGTTAATTGAATATCATTAAAATAAAATATGGCACGTTTACTGTTCACAAAGTTCAACACAGTTGAGTTGTAATAACTTTTGACGTTTTTGTTCACCGCAATAGCAAAGTTGTAAACCATAATAAAAAAATTACAAATCAACTTATTTGAGTTGTGAACCGAAATAGGGAAATATATTCACCAAAATAGTTTGTGCCATGTATGTGTGTTGTTTTCTTTTATGGCGAGTTTTTAGCAAAAAGTAGCAAAAAACACAAATTTTCTAGATTCTATTTGTTAAATTTTTTTCGTTAAATAGATGAAATAATGAAGAATGGTGATAACGAAAATCATATTGGGCATTCTGCTAGTATATGTAAACAATTCAAAGGGGAGGGGGGGGGGGGGGCAGAGGGACATCACATGGTTAAATCAAGTTCTCTCCTCATAAGGACCCAGAATATATATACTTTATAGCGTCTTAGATCAATACTGTAGAAATTACAAACGGAATGACAAACTTATATATACCCTTTTCCACCTGAGGTGAAGGGTATAAAAAGAGTAATTTTTGGGATTTAAGTATTTTGATTATAACTCAGCCATTTTTTTAACCGATTTGGCAGATTTATATACCGACGTGTTTAAGAAGAAATTTGCCAGTTAGTTGGGTTATAAAACTTGGACTCGGCAAGATCTATGGCTCCCGAAAATGGGTATTTTTCAAAAAAAAATTAATATTTTGGTCATAACTTTTTCGCATCTGAACCGATTTTTTCGAGTTTTTCAGAAAATATTTTCTTCAAAAAATTTCCGATCTTTTGATATATAAGGCGTAACCATAGGTTATATCACAGTCAAAAAATTCAGGTTATTATAAAATTTTTGAAATTTTTTGTATGGGAGGTACCACGCCCACTTCTCCAACCCCGCCCACATTTTGTGGGTTGGTGTGTATTTATAACTTGAATGTTTGCTCCTAATTTGGAAACTTTGGCTCTTGCCGTTCTCCAGATATACAGAAAAAAGCAATAAAAATACAACAACAAGGGATTTTTGGAAAAAATTAGAGGCAGTCGTGGTTTTTTGGTCATATCTCAGCAATTTGTGGACAAATCTTGCTGAATTTAAATAGCACAAAATGGTGGACTATATGTGAGATAAATGTAAAACAACCTAGTAGCTATCATGTCTGGAGTCTCCGGAAAACACATATCAAACGTAAGACGGACAGACGGACGGACAGACGGACGGATATGGTTAAATCAAGTTCTCTCCTCATAAGGACCCAGAATATATATACTTTATAGCGTCTTAGATCAATATTGTAGAAATTACAAACGGAATGACAAACTTATATATCCCGTTTTCCACCTGAGGTAAAGGGTACAATAACCTTTAAGCATAACAACATTGTACAATGTTGCCAACACATTTAACAGTATATTGGAGTTCTTTTCTTTGCGTAACAAAAATTAAATCTTTTGATTTTTGCCAGTATATTTTGCCACCTTCGAATTTTACATATACAATGGCGACAATTCTACAATAAGAAAAATTGAACTATCTTATTGCAAGTGTAGCGTCCGCTGTCGACCCCAATATACAAAAGTAGCTTATGTCGAATATTGTAATTTCGAGATATCCTCAATTTTATTTAAGTTTTATTAAATTAAAAAATTTTTAATTATAAAAGAAGTTACAACTTTGCTACTTTTAATAACTCAATACTGTCGACTTAAGCTACTCTTCAAAATGACAACAGATATGTATTATGGATCCTTATGAGCAGATTGAAGTTGATTGATTGATGTCCGTCTGTTAAAAGACGCCTTTAACTATAAGACCAATTTTGTTGTGTATTTTTATCACAAACAGCCTGAAATAGATTGTTATTCAAATTCAGCCAGATCGGTCCAATAATGACTGAGATATGAAGAAATATTTGCACACAAACCTTTTTAAAAAGATTATATATAATTAATGGAGTTTATTGTTGCAGATAAATATTAAATTAAATAAAAAATGGAGCTTCCAACGAAGCAGGTTTGTAAGGGAGAAACATACAAGTTTCGCTTACGATTGCGCTTACGGAAGACATCAATTTTATATGGCGAGTTCCCACATAAAGCGCTTTATTTAGCGCATATACAAATTGTTGGATGTAACGATCAGCTTTACACACTGAATGTTTTGATACAGTTATTTTTAGTACTCTCCCTTACAAACCTGCTTCGTAGTAAGGGAATGCCGGCACTTGAAATTGTATTTTTTTTTTTTTTTTAAGTTGTTTACAGTTCTTTCACTTACTTTACTGCATTTCTGTATGTCTTATTGCGTAGCGCATAATTGTGCGCTTATTTTTTAAATGTACCATTAGCGATTTTTTCCAAATGAATCGAAGTTCAGAATTTGCTTAATAATCTAATTTGAGTTTAGATTGAATAGAAAGTAGTTTTCCCTAGATAATTAAAAAAAAAAAAAAAATTGCTGAGATATGATAAAATCTAAAGTATTGACAAAAATTCATCAAAAAAAGGCTAAAAGTAGTTACTAAAATCCAAGTTTTGAGCTTGAAATATGACCAGTATATTTTTGCAAAACATTTTACGATCGGATTTTAAAAGGGCGGCAATGGCGAAAGGTACATAAGATTCGCTAATGCCAAAAAAAGCACTCTTACGTCTTAACTTCTGCATTTAAATTTTAGACATGATTTCATTTGGTTTGTGTTTTTTTAAATTAATGTAAAAATATAAACTTTTTCAATTAAAAATCGTTTAAATTAATACTTATATTTCATAAGGATTTTAAATTTGTGTTATTAAGTTTTTTGTATTAAAAACAAATTAAAGAACCTTTAACACAAATGTATACTTATATTAATTAGCATTTGTACTTTAAAATCGTATTTACATATTTAAATACATTATAGACAGCCATACACACACATACATAAACATATACGGAGATAAATGTTCCCAGCAAACAATCTTCGTCGACATCAGTCATGTCGTGTCAGAAAAAGTTTAACACTTTACAATAATAGAAACGTATAAACGTTCAAACTTCTTAAAGACATCCCAAATAAAAAATTAAGCTACAACCGTGGAAAGTTTGTAAGGAAGAGATGTAAAAGTTTCGCTTACCATCTCGATTATGGACGGCATGAATTTTTTATGGCGAGTTCCCAATTCGAAGCAATTTATTTTATTCAACGTATTTCAAAACTGGTGCCATATTACGGCATTAGATATCGATCGAAATGTCTATTCAAATTGTTCGATATCGAAGGCATAATTTGGTCCTAGTGACACTAAAGCTTTTGTTGTTACAGTTATTTTTATACCCTTCACCACAGGTGGTGAATATGGTATATACATATAAGTTTGTCATTCCGTTTGTAATTCCTATAATATTGATGTTAGACCCTATAAAGTATATATATTCTGGGCCCTTATGAGGAGCGAATTTATTTAATGATGTCCGTCTGTCCGTTGAAATGGGGTTTCCGAAGACCCCATATATGATGGGCGCCAGGTTATTATACATTTATGTCACATATGGTCCGGAATTGTGGAATGGCAAATGGCTCAGATATGAGTAAAAACCACTACTGCCTCAAATTTTTTCCTTTAAAGGTCCAATTAGACGTGACATTACCATACCAACACTGTTTTACCAAAACGAAATAAACATACCATACAAACCAATTCAATTTTGGTTTATACGGTCATACAGTGTTGATAATGAGGTTTTTTTTTTGTTGTTTTTTATACCCTTTACTACAAGTGGTGGATATACCGTGGTTTTTTAATGGTATTTTTATACCCTCCACAACTAGTAGTGAATGAGGGTATACTTAGTCTGTCATTCCGTCATACCGTAAAGAATATATATTCTAGATCCTTGAGCAATTCTTAGTCGATTAAGCCATGTCCATATGTCTGTTCGTCTATTGAAAATACGCCCACTTTCGATCAACTCAAAAGAAAAAAACAATTTTGGTGTAAAATTGTTATTTGTTATCGTAAGCCATTTTGGATTGAAATCCATTAAAATCGGGGCAATATGACCTTAAAAATTGATAATTTGTTTTTTACAAGAACTAACACAAATGGTTGCATAAGGCACGGATTGATTAAAGATTTTGCTTAAATTAGTTTGAATTTATTTCAAATAAATTGATTGTTAGCAGTTTCTGTACGCATTCTTATCATTTAAAACAGTCATAACCACTCCATAGACTCGCGAGCAGTCAATAATTGTATTTTTCACACAGACACGGTCGGTAATTCACATGTATACAACAACTTTGTTCGGGCCACTCCATAGTCTCGCGAGGCAGTTAATAATCGTATTTTTTGACACAGACACGGTCGGCAATTCATATGTATACAACAACTTTGTTTGTTGCTTGGTTATCACTGATTTTAAAGAACAATTTGCAAATTATAATTTGTAACAACATTTTTCAGAAAAATGTTCATCGGTTTCTTTCAGATATTAACAGCATTAACAAGTCACTCATTATCGTTCTCTTAAGCAGCCCACTAACGTAATCTATTTATTTAATGTCAAATGACTGTATTGCCACATCAACAAATCCACAAATAAGACGCAAGTTTGATAAAAATCGGCAAAACATATGAATAAAGGAATGTAAAACAAAGTAGTAAACAAAATTGATTTCTGTGACAGGCCTGCATATAATTTTATTAGTGGTGCCGTTTTAATAAATATTTAGTGTTGGTGTCGATCGACTTGTCGTGCTGAAAGTGGTTAGTTGGTCGCAAATCAGCTGTTTGTCGTTGAAAATGCAATTCGCCTTAATATATAGTAAATAAACCCTGTAGGAAGTCAAACACATTTATAACTAACTTCAAACTGGTTTTTTTATAACCACATCTAGTTGATTAAATGACTTTTTTTCTTGTCGACGACTCATTATTTTAACATATGCATGTCATAGGCAGTAGTCAATTGGCCATCTTTGCATGACTTTTTAACTGACTACTAACTACTTATTTTTCAACCTATTTGTAATTAATTAAAAGTATTGTCAGTTTATAATAAATTATTTAAATTTTAAATAATTTTTGTCAAAAAAATATATGTACATATGAACATCCATACATATGTATGTATATCTTTATATATATAGAATATAGAAATAATTATTTATGAAAATTTTGCATTATACTGCCCTAAATGATGGTGTATAATAGTCCTGAAATAAATACGCCACATAATTGCTAGTACATAAACAGATTTGTATTGATTTAATTTTTAATTATTTTAAAATGTTTGAATATATTTTTTTCATTTGACTTCATGGCATGCTTGTTTTACTTATTTTGCTTTTATTTGTGTTTTACGTGTGCCTTTTTGGTTGATATCTGCATGAGATTTAAACCAATTTGTAGTCATTTCAAAAAAAGTTAATTTATAGTTAGTGTTTTTTGCAACTGACTATTTTATTTACTACAGGGAAGCCATTAACATGTTAGTGTATGTGTAGTAAATGGTTTATTTCTCCTCTTTAAAGATTATATTTGCTTCAATGAATTCAAGTTTTAAAGTTTGTTTTACTTTGGAAAAAAATTCCCTTTTTCTTCTAATGTGAAAACGTAAAATCCCGCTTTTGTACTATTTTTATCCCTATTCCTTGTATAATGCACTGCTTAAACACCATAGTTTAATCAAGTTAATATGTGCATAAACAAATGTATGTATATTGCATATTCATGTTTTAAAATATTCGACTTAAAAATTTTTTAAAATTTTTAAAAACGTTTTCGTTAATTGTTAACTTTGTCCAAAAATCTGTGATCACAACCCTTAACAGCGTAACTTGAGTAAGGACACAGTTGAGTAATTAGTATCATCGTATTCAGCGTCAATCTAAATCTATTTGCTATAAATTTTTCATTTTTGTGGCTGTTATAGGAAGCCAATTAACCCTAAAAAACCTAAAAGTTTAAGTTAATTTTCTAAATGAATGTTTTGGCATAACCGCCTAAGACAATTCAGGATTACAATATATATAAACATTATTTTTTCATTATTGCCTAAATCAACTCAGGTCGTTATTCTTTTAACTTTATGAATTATTATAAAGGAATAACAACCTAACTCAACATGAGAGATCGAATCTGAAAAATGAGTTCATAGAATAATAATTTATGTCAATTTAGGCGCACTGAACGTTTTTTATTTTATCTGAAATAATAGCCAAACTCAACTTTAACTTTTTGACTTTCTTTCGTTAATATTGAAAAACAGACTTAGGCTGTTATGATTTGTGACCACAGAAATATCAAAATTATAAATTGTTTCCTTAGTTTAAAGAAATTCTAACTTACAGTTCTTTATTTACAACAAAAAGTTTTTTACTTAGGATTAAAAACTAGCAAAGTTTTATTCGAACAGTCGCTTGATATCGACTTATGTCATTAGAAATTTCGATACTTTTATTCGATAACGACAGACCGAATCCCAAAAATGAAAAGTTCGAACGTACGAGTAAGTAGTCGCCGCATATTATTTCATTAATTATTAATTGAATCTTCCAGGGTATACAAAACTGCAGTCGAAACCAAAAACTGCCGTATGTATCAAAAGCGAAAATTTGTGCACAACTTTTTGCTTTTTGAGTTGGTTTGACAACGACTGTTTACATTTAATGAATGTACTTTATTTGTTTGCTGTCTTTATGATGAATAGCATAGGTTTTAGATTTGAGCAAAATTATTAAAAAAACGCATTTAAAAGAAGTACTAAAGCACGAATTTTTACCCTGTCTTGACACGTAAGTTACAACTGTTAGAGACCCTGGTTGTAGTTTAAACAGAAATATAGATAATCTTTTCCAATTTTGCAGTGGTGTCGGAACTACAACAATCCAAAAGTAACAGAAACAACATAAGGTTTTTTGCATTGCATGGTTAGTGCCATTAGCTCAAAATGTCAACCATTATTAACAAAACACTACCAAATCAAAACAAATAAGCTCGAACTGTCAAAATCAGATGCCGTTTCGACACCACCTGTTGTTAATTCGCCTTGAACAGGTTAAATAAAAGTTATCTAAATTTCCCCTTTTTCTCACTTTTACCCCTCGAAAGGCTGACTTTCAAAATTTCATTTGCATTATTTTAAGCCTAGAAATAAATAAACTTTTAAATTTTTTCAGTTTTAATTGCGTTGATTAAAAAAAAAACGTTTTTTTTTGACATGCCAACGTAACTATTTTTAGTGTTTCTTGTATAATCGATTAGAGATGTATGGGACAATATTGGGACGGATTCAGTAGAATGTAAAGAAACATATCGCTCATTTGCTGCAAGACCGGCATAACTCAAAAAATGAAATTTTGGAGTTAGAGATGCAGAACTGTTCGCTTTCTTTTTCTTTATATTGTGTATTAAATTCATCTTTATATCTTTTATACCTTCCCGGTTTGAAGAGAATGTGTCTTCTTTTTTTCTAAGTAGTTAGAGCAAATCAAAAACTTTAAATGCGATTATCTCGAAATGGATTTTTTTGAGTTATGCCGGTATTGCAGCAAATGAGCGATATGTTGTAAAAAGTACCAGAATTTTTAAAAACTTTCTGACGTTTCATCAGTCGTCCCGAAGTCTGGAAAATTCTCTCTGAACTTCGTTAGAGGTCATATAGAATTCTATCCGACAAATGTGAAAGTTATAGGATTGATTTCCTGTTCGTTACGGTTTTGGTCAGATATTTAATGCAAAATAGCCAACATCTGACAAAAGTCGTTAAAAAATGTTCACGGGGTTTTTATTCAATACATAAACACTGTCATCAATTGTATGCGTGTGGGTGTAAGTGGTTCTTTGTATTTTCGTATAAACATTCGTTCGTTTACATGCAAAAAAACAACAGGATAATATTAAAGTGGAAATGAAATTGCAAATCAAAACAAAATAAAAATGAAAATTGGAAGGCAAAAAATAACAATAAGAAACAATACATAATGTCGTTAAAGTGAAGCTCTTCAATTATAAACCAATCCCAAATTTAGAAAGGCTTTTATTGGTTTCACCCTTGGCTCTATCTATTTGAAATGAACCTTTATTTATGTATCTGATGGGTACCAGTACGCCGTCGCAGGAATTTGCAACCCCTGGTTATAGTATTTCGAAAATCATTCGAATCTGTTCTGTGGTTGGCTGGAGTGCCTGCAAAAAATATTTTGTTAATATGTTCGCTTAGAACTGAAACAAATCTTTGTTGATACTCTACTTTTTTTTGTTCACTAACAAAATATAATACACAATACAATACAATATAATACAATACGACACAATACAATACAACAATATACGAATAGAATGCATTTTCATTGGGAAAACACATTAAAAATTCCATGTTTCATTGTGTGTAATATTGAAAATAATACAAAAATACCCACTCACTCACACGCGTACAAAAACGTTTGTATATGTACATATATAGTATATACAAAAAACAACTTTATGTATGTATAACAATCTATGTATATACATACATACATATAAACATGTATATATAATTAAGTTTGTGTGAGTGTGTAAAACGGACACAATTCTAAATTCCATATAGAAACAGTCATGCAGATACATTCAGCATAAAGTACTTGAAAGTTATGTATGTTATGTATGTATGTATGTATGTATGTATGTATGTATGTATGTATGTATGTATGTATGTATGTATGTATGTATGTATGTATGTATGTATGTATATTATATACACATGTATGAATTTATATTTGTATGTATGTATGTTTGTTTGTGTGTGCAATTGTTTTTTTTTGTAACACAAACAATAGTTTTATGCTTCCATATTCATACAGTTATAATTTGTAAACAAATAGAAATATTATTTGTTTATAATAATGTTGTGATAGATACGAGCACAATTGTAACAAAAGAATTGCAAAATTATTGTTTTATTTGAGTTCCTAATGCGTAAAAATAAGAAAAAGAATAAAAATAAAATAGTAAAAACTTGGCTTACTTTTTCTAAATTAATAGCTTCTTTCACTCAATATTTAACTACAATAACTACTTCTATAACTACTTATTTTTCATATGTATGTAGGTAGAGAGTAATGAATACCCTGCAAATAATAGGACCAGTCCAAACACGCGTGTAAATAGTAGTCCACAAGGGACCAGGACTAGTCCAAAAGTAACCCAAACGTATGGAAACAACCTGGTCTATTTAACATTACGATGTCCTAGGAGAGGACCATATAACCCACCTTTGGACCACCAAGGAGGAGTTTTAGAACTACTCCATGGTATACTTAAGAGGATTAGTTTTGAAGTCGTTTAAAAACGAAAGCATGTCGTTAAAAAACGAAGACATGTCGTCTCACTACAAACACTTTTTAACAATGACATGGTCCATGCTTGCATTACATCGGACGGAGTAGTCCATTTTATCAAAATGGATCAGGTGGTCCAATTTTATTTGCAGGGTAACTTTTGAATGCGTCCATCTTGGGACGTCCCTTATAAACAGTGTTGCCAAAACTTAGGGACTTAATATGGCTAAGTTTATGAAAATAATTGCTGTTTTAAATAAAACCACGTTAAAATTAAATAACAGAACAAAAATAATTCATTAAAAAGTTTGTTAAATTAAATCATCGATAAATTGGACGTCGTTATTGTTCATCTCATAGAAATCATTGATGCCTTTAAATTTTAAATATTTTGAAGGTCAATCATAATCATGACAACATATAAGTTTGTATGTTTCTATGGAACCTCCTAACGGACATAGACTATATAAGATTCCATTAAGTGCTTAGGATAAAGTCCAGATTTTCTAAACCTCCTATTCTCACCTCACTCATATCTCCAAAACCAAAAAAGACAAAACAAATTGTAATACTTATACATAGTTGTTTTTTAGAAAAATAAGCGGACAGGTGTCTGGTACTCTTTTGAAATTCGGCCTTTTTAGGGAGTAAACGTGTAAAACCTGAATTTTGGTACTCTTTTCTCAGCCCTCTATCTTTTAAACCAATAAACATTATATCACATTGGAAACTTATCTAAAAAATTTAGAAACGAATTTGGTACTTTTTAGAAATTAGAACGTTTAAGGGGTGAAATTCGTAGCTATCGTTGTTATTTTTTTGTAAAGTATTTTTTTTTCATTCTTTGGCATATACATGTTAAAACTGGTACTTTTTTCATGCAATATCCTGAGTGATAGGGCTCTATTGCGGAACTTTTTGGTACTTTTTTGGTCTTTGACTGGTACTTTTTTAATTTTCGTTAGTATTGGACTAGAAATATAAAATCAAACATGCAAAGGTCCTGAGTGGATGAGAATCTGTAACACAATTTTTGGGCAGTTATTTGTTTTTTAACTGGTACTTTTCTTAATTTTCATTGGTATTGAGCCTAGAAACATCAAATTAAACATGCAAGTCTTGAGTGAATGTGAATCTGAAAGAGGAATTTCTTTTATTTTGTATTTTTCTAACGGGTACTAACTTAGGATAGGGTTCAGAGCTGCTAAAGCTCCTATATTTCATTCTGGGCTGCAACGCCGCGGGAACAGGTAGTAATAAAAATTTAAAAAAAAGATAAAAAATATTTAATTTTTGATATTCTTTATTTAGGCTTGAGTTCATCAAATGTAATTTTCATTCAATTATTTTCACTGGGGGAAGGAATTTTACAACTTGGAATTTTATTAAAATTTATTGATAATTTTTCCTGGCTGAGCGGGGATTTGAGCCCGGGTTGATCTTTACATGTTTCAAGAATCACCACATTCTATCCTCGGAAGATCTTTGAGTTCTACACTGAGATTTATTGTTGAGGGAATTGTTCTTAAAATATTTAATTGTTATGGTAGAAATCAGGGCTGTGGAGTCGTCAAGAAATAGTTATAACTCCGACTCCGACTCCTTTTGCTGTAATTTTTTAAGTACGACTCCAACTCCGACTCCGACTCCAACTCCGACTCCAACTCCGACTCCTACTCTAACCTATCATTATTTATGAGACTAGTTCTTATTTGACTTTAAACTCTTTTAATTTGTTTTTTAATTCAGTACCTTTTAAATGGTTAAATATAGCAAGAAAATTATTCTGTAAAACTTTCAAATCGATATTTTAATTCTAACGTGCCGCATTGAGCTTTAACATATGAGGAGGAAAGCTCGACAAACATATATCGCCCGATTAAATAGACCAACTGAGCTCTACTTTTTTGATTCTACAGTGTTATGTCATTCTTGACTAATAACTCAACAGTTGAACATTTTAAGCCAACTGTAATATAGAAAAATAATGGATTTAATTTTGGAACCACCGAGTTTTGTTACGAACTTTCAAAAGATATGAGTTTTGATTCAAACCGTATGGGATCATTAAACTTTAGTATATTTTAAAAGTTATATTTATTTATTAAATATATGCAAACAGTGCTAAAAAAATGTAACAATAGTTGTGTAGGGAAGAGATAAACTACACCAATTGGCAATTCACATCTGTTGGAATTTATAGATGTGTGAATTTCCATAAGTTCTATCTAATGCAGCTTTCGAGATAGAAAAGTTGAAAACAATGCCAAGTCCAATTTGCTAAGACGTTAAGGGCACCAAGTGTACTAAGTATTGTTTATCACAAAATTTGTAGAGACAAAGAACATCATAAGTTCTTTTTTGTAAATTGTGAAGTGAGGTCTTTTGTTTTTAATACACATAAATTCAAAAACTGCCGTTTTGGTCTTGTTTTATTTATTAAGTCAAATATTTAGACCTACTTTTTTAATCATTCTCAGGAAAATTAAATATATTTTTATTAAAACATGCAGATGCGCCTTCAGTTGTTACTTCTACAATTTTTATAACACATTTTGAAGAGAAACGTACCGTAAAAAGTTCTATTATTTCTGGGATCATTAAAATATTCGGATCATTAAAATATTCGGACAAAGGCAAATTTTTAATACAGAAATAGCATCATTTGCGATTTTCAACGTGTTTCAAAATGTGGCTTGCAGAGTTAAAAAAAAATGAATTTTTAAACAACTAAATTGAAATCGTTTTCTTCAGTACACCATTGCTTTTTTTCCGTTCCAAGTTCAATATTATTATTGTCAAAGACCGAAATTTGAAATTGCAAGTCTTTATTATCTCTCCAATTTTTCCTAAATTGAGTAGATAAAAGAATTCTCAAATCAAATTTCGGGTTTACTCCCAGATTGATGGGAATTAAATTTAGAACAATGCCATGTATTTTTCCGAGCTCCTTTTCCTTTTTTTCTATTATAATTCACCTTGAAGGTTAGAACTTAAAATTTAGTTTACTTAATGCTTTCACCACAGGAGCTACAGCAGATTTCAAGTCATATATCGGAACATGGCTACAAAAATATTTGTTAATATACGATAAATAAGAAACAACAAATTTGTAACTTCCTTAATTCGGCTCTATTTCATTAGGGATATCTTGGCGAAATTCAAACAGTGAACCAGCGAGTTTTGTTACAGAAATTTTAGGTCACATAAAAACATAGAAAAGGACATGCTTCGATACAATCTATATATTTCTCATAAATTGCTAAAAGAACTGTCAAAATAAGATGTTATCTCAATTTTTCTAACTCCCCTACTTATATGAAAAGTATACTGGTCATTAACTTCTGACTTCACAAATTCAAAAAGTAGACCCTCTTATTGCCAATTCCACCAATTTATTTAAATATCAATTTATGTTTAAAAATCGTATTTTTTTATGTGGAATAAAAATAAAATTATATGAAAAATTATATTTAAATATGAATTGATATTTTAAAAGAATTGCTGAAATTGGTCATTAAAATTTTTTTATTTTGAAAAATATTAGAAAAAATTTTAATGCCAAAAAGTCGGAGTCGGAGTCATTAGTGTTTGTGGGTACTTCGACTCCGACTCCGACTCCACAGCCCTGATAGAAATGTTTACCTTATTGATAAAATCTTATTAATGGTTGCTAAATGTAGCCTATTTCTCAAATTACTTTAAACGATATTAACAGAATTTCCCCTTTGTCAAAAAATCATAAATCCCTTGCACCTCATTTGTGAAAGTAAGCTTTAATCAGACGGATGTACAACTTTAGAAATATGGACTAATTATTAGAAAAGTGTAAAACTTCCACAAAGACAATCTGTTTTAAACAACGGCAGGTATTTCCCGCAACTATATATACATACTATATATACATACTAATGCAGGCCTCAAACAATGGTCAGTCCGGTACCGGAGGATGCAACAACAAAAGGTGAAATATCCTTAAGATGGTCCCTACACCCCCTTTGGGCACTTTGGGACAGATAACTTTGGAATAGGCAGATAACAAACGTTTTGGACCTCAGCCATTTTTGAATAACATGCTTTTTACACACGCAAAGATTAAAAAATATGTTTAAATTTTTTTGCTTTTTGAATTTCAATTATTTAATTTTATCATTGGAACACAATTGCACTGCAGGAAAGTGATAGCGTACGACGTGGATACGTGTTCAAATTAAAACGTAAAATAATTAATACAAAGGCACACAATAGCTGACGTAAAAGCGTATCTAAGGTTTATTGTCAAAGAAAAAAAAATTAATAATATAAAATTATAAAGAAAATAAGTGATATAAAACTAAACGAAAATTTAAATAAATTTGGAATTTTCTAAGATTATTTTTAATAGAAAACGTTTACACGAAATTTTGGGTAATTGACGCATGTTTTGAGAAATTTAAGGCGAGTGTTCCTAGTGGGGATGCCAATCCCGATCCCGAAAAATCTCGGGATTTTCGTGATTCAGCGTATATTATTTAAATTTTGTAAGCCTTGGATTTTCGGGATTTAGTCAATCCCGAAACTGTTAACCTGTTTTGTTTTACCTTTTTGTAAAAAATGAAATTCATCATGGCATTCCCCTTTAAATATTAATTTTTTTTTGATTTAGTTTGAATCAATTTAGGTTGAATAAAAAAAAGATTTTATGGCAATTATTTTTTAATGGAATCAAATAACTTTTTGTTTTAAGTCGTACGTTTTTTTTATCATATTTTTAATTACATTTATCATTTAATAAGAAAAAAATCACAAATTTTTACAAAAAATTTTTACAAATTTAAGTAATCATTATATTTAACTCTAAAATAATAAATTATTTATAAATCTTTTGTTTGTAAACCTCTTTTAAAGACGTTATTTTAATAAATATCTATAAAAAGCATTTATCTTTAAATTTTCAAAAACACCAAATCCCGATGACTCGAAAAACATCAGGATCGCGGGATTTGATTTTGTTAAATACCGAATCCCGGGATTTGTGAAAACCAGTCCCGGTTGGCATCCCTTGTTCCTAGCACTATATCTTTTCCAGTTGTTAATTGTAAATCAGAAATTGTCAATTATTATTCAGAAAGCAAACAATTTTATTAACTATTTAATTTTATTTTATTAAAAAAAACTAAGGGGCTAAATATATTGGTATATATCCATATATTTCCTTGTACTTTTATTATATTCTGAATTACAATTGATGCTTTCTGAATTACAATTGGCAATTTCTGATTTATAATTGACGCTTTCTGAATTGCAATTCATTAACCTGAATTTCAATTGACGCTTTCTGAATTACAACTGACTAATCTGAATTACCATTGAGGCTTTCTGAATAGCAATTGACACTTAAAAAAGAACCATAGAATATTCATGTTCATTATTTAAGAAAATATGTTCTTAATATAGTACCAAATTAAAAATTAATTTTTAAAATTAAGAATAATTTAAACTATCCAAAAAACATACAACTTTTTTCTTCTTTAATATTTAATTTTGACGTTGTTTTCTTTACACCTTGTTTGGAGGTTCACGAAAAACATTTTGTTTCTCAGGGGTCTGCGTAAAAAAAGGTAGAAACTTCAATTTTGCGTTCTCTTAATTCAAATTTGGATTTTAAAAAATTTTCAAATGTTTTCAAAAAATTTTTTGGATTAAACATTTTACGGTTTTGCCAAATCTTATATAGCCTTCACAATAGTATAAAAATGGTAATTTTTAATAGTTAAAACAATTTTTTTTTCGTTTGTCTGGTTTGTCAAAAGATCTGTTTATGTCCAAAATAAATACTCTTCAAATAATAGGAAAAGGAATAAAATTATAATTAAATTTCTCAGAAAGTCTTATTTAAGTCTAAAAAATCCGATTTTCAAACCAAATTTTGGTTTCTTGCTCAAACTTTTAGATTTATTTTTTTATACCCACACCACAATAGTGGAGAGGGTATATTGCATTTGTGCTGATGTATGCAACACCTTAAAATATGGGTCCTGGACCCCACTTAAAGTATACCGCTCGGCTCAGAATCACTCCCATCGACTCAGAATCACTTTAATGAAATTTGAAACATAGATAGTAGAGTTGTCAATTATTCGCCTTTTAGCTTTGTTCGAATAATTCAAATAATTGTTTTTGTTCGTTCGATCTAACGATTAATTCTGAAAAATTATTCGATTAATCGATGAGAATAACGAATAAAAAAAATTACATATTTTAAATAAGATACATCCGTCCGTTAATTTACAACTATGGAAAATCTTCCATTTTCTTCTTTATTTTTTCTCAAATCCACTATGACTTCTTTTTTTGATGCGTACAACTTTTCATCTAAGCTCCATATCGTTGTATTACTTAAAGGAATCAAAAAATCCTTAATTCTTAAATAATCCGATACAACTTTGGATATTCGAAAGGCGTTTGCAGACCTTCCATCTTCAACCAAACTTCTGCGTACGTACAACTTCTTCTATAAAACAACCGCTGTCTCTCTGTATGTATTTTTCCATTGGAATAAGTTCGGCATATTTTGATGTCGTTGGATTATCTTCTACTACGTCGTTTTCTATTGTAATATTGTGACACTTATGTTATGTTCACACTTTAAACGCGTTTAAGCAACTCGAGCGTGATTAAGCTCTAATCACATCAAAATCGAGATGATTAACCTTATATTGACGTTATTTGTTAATCACTTCAAATTGACATGATTACAACTTAATAACTTCATAAACCACATCGAATCCTCTGAACATACCTCAAACTGAGTATAATATAGAATCGGTTTCTTCTTAATGTTTTTATTTGACTTTAAATAATTCGTAAATTTTCACAATTCCATAATTAATATGTTTAAAATGATGTTCTGATCGCTTTATTTAAGTA
This sequence comes from Pollenia angustigena, assembly GCA_930367215.1. NCBI lineage: Eukaryota > Metazoa > Arthropoda > Insecta > Diptera > Polleniidae > Pollenia > Pollenia angustigena. The sequence continues at coordinate 36,442,332 of OV884059.1, forward strand.
TTTTTTATCCATTTTTAATAATTTAAAGAAATTTAAATTTGTTTGTTGCATTTTTTTCTTTATCATCTATCATCTAAATCATCTCAAATGTAATGTGAACGGCTCTGATTAACTTAATCAACATTTCATGAAAATTGTTTAACGCTTGATTTAAAAAGAAAACAGCTGTTACAATTGTTTGTCAAAGATTTGTTTAATACGAACATAAGATACATTTTTGAAATACAATGAATACTTAACACGATTTTTGCCTACTAAACATTGAAATTAATTACAATGAGGGCTATAGCAAGAATATTTTTTACTTTTTCTACATTTTGTATAAAATCGCTAAAAACGTATGAGAATAAATCAAATTCTAAGCTTTTATTTTTTATTAGTCTTTTATTAATTTATTTTTTAATAAAAAAAAATTGTTCGATTAATCGACATAATTTAATCGATTTATTCGTTATTCGAAAATCGCCAATTTAAAATTATTCGAACAAGAGTTTGTTTTTGTTTGATCGATTAATCGAATTATTCTTAATCGGTTGACAACTCTAATAGATAGATACATATTTGTATGGACACATAAGCATGATTCTCCATAGTTCCCGAATAGGGTGCAGTTTCGTAAATGTGTGTTAAAATACTGTGGTGTAGGGTATCATATAGTTGGGCTTGACCAACTGTACTTTCTTGCTTGTTTATTTAATAAGAGATACAAATACAATTACATATTATATTCTAACTTAATTAAGAGAGCAATAGTAACGTCTCTGGCGTGAATCGAACCCGCAACCCTCGCACTGATAGACTAGCTCACCACCCAAATTTTTAGATACTTTAGACATTTTCTTTAAAATCCAAAAATTTTCAAATCCAATTATTTAGTTTTTATAAAAAAAGAAACACTTTTTAACTTATCGTATGCAAAATACATCAATTAGCTATAGAACCTCCTGAAAATCGATTTATTGAAAAAAAATTTTTTTTTTGAGGTTATTTTTATTGGGGTGAGGTGAAATAATGGACCTAAATATTGTAGCTACTTAATAAGCCGTATATAGAGAAATCATATGATCTGAGTTTGCAGCTCTTCTTTTATTAAGCTCATCGGTATTAATTTAAAAATCCTTATTCGAAGAGGACACTTGTGAGAGAACTGATGAACATACCAAGTTAATTTTCGATAACTTTGTGTATTGTCTACGTCTTGGTCAAATTTTATTTGTTCTCTTAAAGTCGGTATCATTCCAAAATCCTTTTTCCCAGACCATGTGGTCTTTGCCCCAGTACAAGTTTTGCGATTTCGTCAGGTGACCTTCCCAAGTTTTGATCAGTACAAGTCCATTTAGGCCTGCAAATGTGGCGATTTCTCGCCAAACGTGATATTTAAACAAGTAAGAGTGCTATTCACCATGGTGCGGTTATATTAGAAAGTTATATAAATACCGTTCTTTAGATATAAACAAATCAACTTTGTGCCACGCCCACTTGTCTTACCCCGCCCACATGTTGTTCCATACTTTGGCTCTTGTCGATTTCCATATATACAGACACATTAAATGTCTTTGTATGGAGTGTGCCACGCCCACTTGTCCAGTCCACAATTTGTCGGATGTTTGGAATTAATAACCAAGAGGCTTCTACCTAATTTGGAAACTTTGGCTCTTGCCGTTCTCAAGATATACAGAAAACTAAAATTTCTTTGTATGGGGAATGCTTTGCCCACTTGCCCATTTTGTCGGATGTAGTGTTTTGATAATCAAGATGCATGTATCTTACATAAAAAACTAAACAACAACATCAAGCGTCAAGGCCTCCGAAATCTCTTGGTGCCCGAAATATTTTAACCAGTATTTAACCTAACCGTATTTAACTGAAACAGATTAACCCAAGCTGAATTTAGACGAACACCAAGGCCTCCGAAATCTCTTGGTGTCCGAAGTAGTTAGCCGAGCGCAAAGGCCTCCGAAATCTCTTGGTGCGCGAAGTGTTTCCCTAGTATTTACCCAAACCGTATTTAACAGAACCGTATTTGGCTAAATAACAAGGCCTCCGAAATCTCTTGGTGTCCGAAGTATTTTTAAGTCGTTTCTAGTATTTAAAATCGCAGTTAGCCGAACGCCACGGCCTCCGCATCCTCGTTGGTTTCGAACTATTTATGTACCGTAGCTAGTCACACCGTAGTTTGCCGAATACCCGAGGTTGCGAAATCCTCCAGTGTTCGAAGCGCTCGCCCCAACTGGTTGAAGTAGTAAGTCGTGTGCACAGCCAGTTACGGTGGCCACCGAAAGCCCCGTACTCGTAATAGTTTCGATCGTAAAAATAGATACTAATAAACCATAACCGCAACCCGTTTATAATCATCTTCTCTGCCAGATCGAATCAACAGTAACTTAACGCTGCCACACGGATCGCCACCGTACGTGCCTTATGCAAACAACATCTTGCCGTTTCCTCACGTCATCAGCCGTGCATGGAATTGCGCTGCCTCAGCACCCGTTCCCGTCTACATCCGTGCGGAATCAGCCGAAGGCCGTCGTAGTTCTAAGTATTAAGCGTAGATTAAGATTTTGTAAATAAAAGCTTTGTTAAATTATTGTAAACGAACATACACGAAAACATCCTGTGTTTCATTTCAAAGGAAGCAGACCTTTGAATTGACCCTGGACAGACTGAGTCATACCTCAGTTGGGAAAGTAAACTGCGTTACATTACTTTCCGCAAATGTTCCTCTAATGTACGGTTAAATCTTTCAACCACGCGGATGCAATGGGGTTTGCTTGTTTTCCTAATTCCGTACAATTCACGTATTTGCTTGATTATAACAGATTCAAAATTTCTGTCCTAGTCAGAATGTAATTCTAATGGAACAACCGCCCTGGCTTCTTCGTTTGGGATAGCCTATACCTCCGACCATTTACTTAAGTTATCGATAACTACTAAAACATATTTGTTACCGGCATAACTTACAGGGAATGGAACAACTATCCATTGCAATTCGCTCGAATAAGTCACCAGAATTGTAATGTTTAAGCACTGACTACTCCTTACTGGACCTTAGGCGGTAATGCATTGTGCACAATTTTTTATCCCATCAGCTTCAGCTTGCAGAGCCCAGTATGCTTTCAGCGGATTTTATTTACAACTATTAGACTTTAATCCTAAATTTACTTCATGAGCAATTTTAAAAGATATTTGAGCGGTTTCTCCACGCTATTACGGCTTAGCAACAAATGCAAATAGAACAAAATAAAACGATTACAATATACAAACATAGACTTTTTTAATTTTAATGTGTAAACATTTTTATATTTGGTTTTAAAACACTATTTTACAAAACTATGAGCGGTATGAATTATGACAAAGAAAATAAAACATTGATTCTACAAACAAAGTAAGTACCAACGTTGCATAACAGGGCAGTATGAACATCTTAAATAAAAGTAAGGGTAAAATATGCAACATGTTTTGCATGTTTTTCATCAACTTATTCACAAAATAAATTGAAAATATTTCCCACAGTTGTATTTTTTCTACGAATGTAGAACATGTTACATTAATGCAGAAAAGAAATCTTAATAAAATATATTATATAAAATTTCAAATGTATATTTGTTATAATATTCATAAAAATTAATGTTGCAAAACTAGTACTTTTGTTTTTCACTGTAGAACAATTTCGCACTTTCTTTTTGTCGATTTAGCACTTTTAATTTGAATTCTAATGGCAAGCCTGGATTGTGGACACTTTTGGTCGATTATACTGACCAAAAATATCAGGCAGTGCACGAAATGCATTTTGATTTATACGCCCATTTTCGTAAAAGGCTTTAACAATCTTAACGCTGAAACACAGAAAAGTCAAATTAAATTGGGAAAACAACTTGACGTTAATTCGGGCACGCTAAAGCCAGTAGTGTTAACCGTTTTTTAGGATAGCTCTTGTTTTAGAGATATACCGTTATTTCGTAATAGAAAAAGTTCCACAATTTTAATATTCCACTCAAAATGCATATGAAAAATAATTTTTGTATTCTCCATTTCGTTAACAAAAAGTGGGTAAATATGAATATCACCTGTCGATTTCTTCTTTAAAAACCTGAACACATCAAAAATTCCAAGTTAATACGCTCTTTCTGATCAAGTGGGATACATAACACGCAAGCACGCAAATTGAGCATCATTCAAATTTTTTTAATTTCTTTCTAATTTTTTGTGACTGCATCATAAAAGCATAAAACCATATATACATACATACACATACATGTAGTTTTAAAATGCAATAAAAATATACATACATAATTGTTTCTCTTCATGTATTATATATTTTGGTTTTTTATGAATAGAATAAATTAGCTTAATTTTGTGAATAAAAATAGCCATTAAAACTGAAAGCCGTCGATTCAATTAAAATAACAAATTGTTCATACATAATTATAAAATATTTGTACACCATTGACAATAGAAACAAAATATTATAATGATGATTTTATTCAACTACCTTGAAGACAGTGGCTGGTCAAAAACTTAAGGATACGAAATAAGCAAAATATTAAACACAAAACTTTCTTAAATTGTTCTTTTATACCCACACCACAATAGTGGAGAGGGTATTATGCAATTGTGTTGATGTGTGTAGCACTATTGGTTCCAGACCTTAAAGTATACGGATCGACTCAGAATCACTTTCTGAGTCGATCTCACGGACTTCGTGAGATCTTAAAAACATAGGTAGATCCATATTTATATGGATACACAATAGACTGGTCGCAAATAGCTTAGTGAAAAACTAAAAAAAAAACGAAATTTCGTAATGAAATTTACTTTAAGAAAGGTAAAACGTTTTTCTTATATGCGCAGTCGTTTTAGAAACATCTGTTAACAACTTTTGATTTTATGTATTCACAAAAGACGAAAAATTTTAATTAATTTAAGAATTTTATTAAACCGCCACATCTTTTGTGAATACATAAAATCAAAAGTTGTTAACAGATTTTAATCATTTATAGCTTGTTTTGTTTGCAATGTTGTTTTTTATATGTCTGCATAAAATTAGAAGCATAGCTGCATTTTTAAATTTTTTATGAATTTTTAAAAACAAAAATTCCCAAATTTTAATAAAAAAATTATTTTTTTTCCAGAAAAAAAAAAATTATGTTTCTAAAACGACTGCGCATATAAGAAAAACGTTTTACCTTTCTTGAAGTAAATTTTATTACGGAAATTCGGTTTTGTTTTAGTTTTTCACTAAGCTAAAGCGTTTTTGATTTACGCGAACATATGTTGTGCAACCTCCTTAATTTTCGAAATAACGGTATATCTCGAAAACCAAAGCTAACAAAAAAAAACGGCTAACACCACTGGATTCAGCGACCATGAATTAGGTTAAAAATGTTTCGTTCGTATCATACTAAAATATTAAACAGCAAATACTTTAATCTACTATACAATATATAATTTCTTAGTATGTCAGGATGTTTGCATGCATGCCCTATTCTTTCCGCAACTTTCTGAAGCCATCTGATGACATAGGAAGCTGAAATTTGGCACACTTGAAGTACTTTCTCTGCGGAAAATCGTAACGAAGCCATATTTTTGATTTTCGGCTTTTCAACTAGTATAACTATAAAGATCTGATAGAAAAGATTTTTTTTTATAATATGGGGAACTTTGGGCCCCACTCGGAACGGCTAGGCACCGTCGGATTGACCTGAAAAATTAGATCATGATTTCTTACACCAAACCTCATATTTTAAGCAGCGCAAACAATTAAATTAAAAAAAAAAAAAATCCCATACAAGATGCAACCAGTCTAATGCATAAGCTATGCATTTTTTTTAAATTGGATCCCGAGGGGAGAAAGAGGGCAATTTTTGCCTCTCTGAAGGTCTCAAAGAGATTTCAATGAAAATTTAAGCATAGATACTGTATGTTGGTTACCATAAGACCGGGATTGGCTTACTATACTGTGTTTGTTAAGTTTAATAAGTTAAGTGTGCACAACAGTGCTTCTTAAGCTTCAACACGTTCGGTTTTTGCAAACGATATAAAGACAACATTCTTAATTGAACTTAATGCAAATTTTAAACAAAGAAGAATTATGAGGCATTTTTCTATAAAATATAATGGAATTTAATAACATATCGTTTTGCATTTAAACTTTAAATTTTAAAGGCCTAAAAATGGGTTGAAAGTTTTTTTTTCAAGTATATATAAATCAAACTTACACTCTCATTAACACAATTTTTGTGTACAGAAACGCTTTTGAGTATTTTTGGGTAGCTTAGTTGTTATAGCTTCGTTACATAAATAATTTAATGAGCAGCGTACCGCCGCGATACTAAAGTCTTAATATGACTCTTTTTGGACGCTCTTAATGCCTTTTTTATAATTTTTAGCCATTTTGTGTAACTTTTTCGACTCTTTTTAGAAATAGCATTTACTTTTTGTTTTTGGCTTTACTGCCGAACAGTAGTACTTCAGCTAAACAGGTGCTTTCGAATTTGGCATTACCTAAAATAAGGTTTGGAACATACTAATATTAGAAAATTGCAATTCCTGCTTTCGCCGCTTTATTTCCTATAAAGATTTAATATAGGAAATAGTAAGAGTAGTAAGAGTTTGTGAAAATATTCTATATATATGTGGATATGTGTATATATGTTTTATTAGCCGCTTCGTGTTCTTGTTAAGCACATATTGTCAATGTCATGCGAGGTCTTCCTGGTGCCTAATTCTGGCAGTCGATATCGAGTACTTTCTCGATTCAAAAGCAATTAATAATTCTTTCAGTCGATACTAAACGAATCGAAATTATTTTTACAGTATTATGAAACTCAAATTAATGCAACAACAACACTGAAAAATAATTCTGATTCGTTCAATATTGACGAAAATAATTAGATGTTAAATTGTTCTCGAATCGAGAAAGTACTCGATGACGACTGCCAGAATCAGGCCCGTGGTCTTTGTTGACCTTAAGAGTTTCATTGGAGTGCAGATATGGTAATATCGCCGTCCGGTCTTCTTAAAAATTGCCAATCCACATCAATTAACGTTTCTTTTTCTACTGGTCTATTGTTTGTGAGGGCAAGCAGTTCGTTTGTTGATATCGAGTTGGGCCAATATATGCGCAATATGTATAAGTTTTAGCCAACGATTTACGCTTTTTACGTTTTCTTCTTGTCCTGTGTGATGCCCTACGTTGTGGAGCCATACAACAACACTGATTTAACGCTGCTGTTACTTTTGCGACTGATGTTGTTTGGACGCCATATTTTGTGCACTGCATAGAAAGCTGCCCTGGCTTTGTTTAAACGGGCCAGTATATCATCTGCTCGGTTGGTTAGGTTCCACGTTGGCGCTTCACTGTTTGTTTTCTGCATTACGAAGTCTAGCATCAGTAGGAATTAAGTTGGTTAAAGAATGCAGCCTTGTTTTACCCCGGAGATTGTTGAGAAAGGCAAACTTTCTTTTAAACTTAAGCGGACACGGCATATCGAGTCCCTGTAGAGTTCACGAAAAAGGAGCACGATCTGTTTAGGAATACCTTTTCCTGGAGAATATCACACGGTGCGTCTCCTGATACAGCGTAGAAAGCTCTTTCGAAATCGACGAACAGTATGAACTGATGTGTTTTATACATTCCTGTTTGCTCAATTGTAATGTGCCATTTGCTTATGTGATCGGCGCACGATCTTCCAGGATTAAAACCAGCTTGTTCACAACGTGACATCGTCTCTAAAGCTTAGCGTGTTCTGTGGAGCAGTAAGATGGCCATAAGTTTTGCAATGATATTATGCAAAGTAATGCCTCTCCAGTTCTTGCAGTTCTTTAAGACATCTTTTCTGACGTCTTAAGGGTATCTCATATAACATCTTTGCTATTTTTTTATAATTTGATGAACTTATGGCCATTTTCTCAATATATCGACAAACTGTCTGTTTCTTAATTAAATTAAAATTGATGAGACCTATAAACCTTCCGTTAACGATTTTGGGATTCGCAATATACCCACAAAAAACATTGTTTTCAGTTAGCAACACCCCTCAAAATACATGTAAAAGTTGAGAGTCAGCTGATTGAATTTAGCTGTACGGAAAATAAAAGGGAAGTAAATAATTTTCAGATGAGTGCTGGTTACCTCTTTCTTCAATTGGCAGTTTTTCGTTAGGGAAAAAGATAACCGTGAAATGAAAATAGGGCCATTAAAATATTAAAAAATAAGTTTTTTTGAGTACTACCTGCCTGAAATAAATATGTTTTGGTTGCTTTTAAAAAAATTTTAGTTGTATCCGCAACGTCACATTTTCGTGAGAATATCAATTTACACATAACCTTGGTAAAGAAAACTGAACAGCTGATCCGAAACGTATACGTTAACGTAAGAGTAACTAGAGCTGTGAACGCGAGATATGTAATCATAATAATACTCAGCACGAGGGATCTTAAAACTTTTACGATCGCTCGCTTTGGGTTATCATGTAACCCCGATTCATTTCTTAAGTCTTAAAATTACGCACACTTACGGTGTGTTTTACTTAATAACGAATGTACATACTTTTTTGATGAAATAAGCTCTTTTAAATTTAAATGGACGCAAATTCTATATAGCAATGACGTTCAAACGATTAATTTTTTTTAATTATGTATTTACCAAGGATGAGATTTTCGTGCACTAAAAAATCGAAAATATGCACTAAAAACATAAAAAATATGCACTAAAATCTTAAAAATTTTCATAAAAAAATATAAAAAAAATTCAGTCTATTGTTATTCATATATTTAAAAAAAATTAAATTACTAATTAAAATTTTTGTTTGTTTAAATAAATAAGTTCTGTTTAATTAAAAGTATAACTTTATCTTGTACTTTTAGGCCAAGGCCACGCATAAAGCGTCGAGATTGAGCGGCAAGTAGCTTATTACTGAGCGTAATTTCAGAGAGGTTAGTTGTTAAAATGCCATTGTAAAGAGTGGCTTGTTAAATGTTATGACGCAAAAATCGTATTCATAAGAATTTAATGCGTTTATTAAGAAAAAAAAAATTGCGGCCTGTTCGTCGATTTTCGCCTAACTTACATTTAAAAAAACAACTTATAAAATGTTTATATATATGTATATCGAATTTGACGAACAGGCCTTGGTGTTCATCCTATAAATCAATCAAGGCGACATTACGGCGAATTTAATCATTTATATACAAATCTACCCAAATTTCCAGACAGATTTTGGCAATACTGCCGTATGTCTGTGGAATCCTTTGATTTGCTGTTGCAAAAAGTTAACACCAGATTGACAAAACAAAAAAGTTTTTCTCGGTTATATTTTTAAAATTTGGTAATCTGTCTTGCCATAATAGATGTCGGCTTTGTACATATGAAATAATGAAATAATAAAATAATAATCTCCACATTCACTTTTGCCATGTGTATTCTTTGCCGCTCAGAAAACAACTAAAAATTAGAACAAGTTTTATTCGTGAGCGGCGCCGCTAAGCCGCTTAGAAATTTTGCTCACATGCCGCTCATTGCGTGTCCACTTCAGTAGTATTTCATATGATTTAATATTTTTCCGCTAACCGCTCAGCCGCCTAGCCACTCGTTGCGTGGCCTCGGCCGAAGAATGCCAATCAATGCATTTTGAAAAAATTTATTTTCAGTTCAGACTAAAAAAAAAATATTTAATTTTTTGAAATCCAAATTTTATTTGCAAAACGTTTTGGATTTCTTTTAATTTGTAAGGTTTTTCTTCCTTCCACATTGTTAATTTTACTTTCTGAAATATCAATTAATTTGACTTTTGCATTAAATGAACTAAATAGTTTTTGTTTCACTAATAAATCCGTAATTGCAAAATACAAATTTAAATTTAATATTTCTTTTACTTTTTTCATTGCATAATCATCGGTATCAATAAGCTCTTCTGAGATTCTTAAATGACTCAAAGTTTTTTTAATGGAATTCTGAAGCATCTAGCCAGGCCCCTACTCCTTGCTGCGGTGGAATACATTTTATTAAAAATTCCAATATTATCGAATTGGCTTTTAATTTCCTCTGCAACGCGGTATACCCATGTGCCAAGGAAGTTACTTGCAATAGTTTTGGATAAAATATTTTAAACCCATTGGAAGCCTTAACCATGTAAGGTGCTGAATCGGTCTTAAAAAGAAGGCTCTATTGTCGTTTTAAATTTTTTTTTGAATGTTGTTTTGTTTAGTTAAGAATTTGATAAGGACATTTTTTTTTATAATAAGGAAATTAAAAAAAAAAATTTCAAAATATGCAAAAATATGAATTTTCACTTAAATATGCAACAATAATACGCAAAAACAAATCGATGCCATTTAAAGTAAATTTAATGATTCAGAAAGATAATTAGTCGACATCGTTCTTAGACTATCGATAAAAAAACATGCATTTGCATGGAAATCGCATCCCTAGTAATTACAATGACAAGTGATTAAGCGAGACAAGCAAAATTCAAGCCACGCGTCACCTCTAGTCTAAACATTTCAATAACAAGAAATTTTTAACATTACATTACCAAATTTTACAATATTATAAATTGTGAAAGTAATTTGGAATATAACGGTTGAGTTCCTTAACATCAAACGTGTTTTACAATCAAAGTTAAATATGTATTATGGAGTTTAGCGATGCTTATTGTGTGAAACTCAATTTACTTTATCGCTCACTGTATGTTAAAGTAAAGTCTTTATAATGGAACACTTGTTATAAGGCCGGTTTTTGTACGAGTTTAACTTTTTATAGTACCGAGATTACCTGTAATGAGTTCGTAGGTGGCGATAACTTTTATTGTGTACTTTGGGATAAATAACATTGTTAAATTCTACACGGTTGCATTCCAACACGCGATGTTTTTTTGCTTTGCAACTGACATTTTGGAACTAAAGCTTCGTACAATGTTATCATGGTCAGATCTTACAATGTTATCATTAAAATTGCCTAAAAATGTCTTGCAACTGTGTGAACATTGTTAGCTAATTTTCATTTGGCAGATGTGTAAAATTAATGCATTTGCCAATGGAAACACTATCAGAAAAATGACAACATTGTAAGATCAGACCACCGTCTGTACGAAGCTTAACCAAACCCATCGATGTATTTAATTTGATCTGATTATATTTTTTTATTTAAGTTATGCATACAAAGTTTTTTTTATAAAATTTAAAATTTACTTTGTTAAAAAGCTATTGTGGGTTTCCTTAATTTATGACACATTTATCATTTTCTACATTTCATCGTTCTTTTTTAAATGGCCAGCGACTGTGTTTTTGAAGGATCTAAAGTAAACAAAACATTAATTGCAGAAAACACTAATGAGTAATTTTCAAGTTGTTTAAATATTTACACAATTGTAATTTGCCAACAAAAGCAACAGTAACAGTAACAACAACAATAACAATATTTGTAACAAGCAACATCAAAAATCATAAAACAATAATACAGGAAATATAAACAAATACATATGTACATACAATATGTATGTATAAATTGGAATGTATGCGTACGTTTGTATGTACTGATGTTAGTATTAGTGGCAATAAAATAGACCTGGTCGAAAGTGCTTCGCAAACAACATTACAAAGTGAAATCTATTGTCAACCATTAATAATTTTTAACAACAATGAATAATAATAATACGTTCAGTAAGCATCTGTTATTATTCCAAACAAATCAAAACAAGTGCAGTAGGGCAACAATTGTATGATACTCTCTAATATACACACACGCAGGAATTCAATCTGCTCACTGTTGCCAACTCTTTTAAAGTATATCGCCAAAACAGATTGAAAAAAATTTTTTAATATTAAAATTAAAAGGATTTATATGAAAAGTATGAGATATTTAAAGGTGTCGAAAGACCTACAACAAGTACAACAAAATCAAAGTGCGTAAAGTAAGTACGCTTTAGGTTTTTATGACCGTATAAACGACACAAGCAGCTTGACAACAACAAGATGCTTGACACAAGCAGCTTGACAGCAACAAGATGCTTGTGTGAAAATTAAATTTTAATATTTACAAAAGCATGCGCCATACTTGTTTCATATGTTTGTGTAACCGTTTGTGTGGTTTATTTGGCCCTTTAGTTTATTTCAATGCAACTCTTAAGCAATGTTGACAAATAATTTATTATAAACGAACAAAACAATAATAAGAAATCGCTTGATTTTCCGCTAGTAACTAAATCCAAAATTGTCCCGCAAAATTTAAATCAAAATCGCTAGATTTGACAAGAAAATAGCTAAATTGGCAACAGTGAACCTGCTGCCATCATACACGGTGTCTCGAAGGAACTAGAAAGAAAAATACACACATACAAACTCGCAGACAGCTTTCCAACTTGCTCACATCACAAATCTTCATAAATTGAAATTGTGGCTGAGAGAAGGATAAAATTGAAAAGTAGTGGAGGGGTGGTGCCGTAAATGGGAAAATGATACACTTTATTTTTACGCGTTGTACACAATCATAAAACAACAAATTGCCACATAAATACGGGGTGGTTTGCCACGTAATAGATTTTATTTACTTGGTTTTTATTTTTATACTTTCCTTTTTCTTTTTGTTTTTTGCTTGTTTTACTTTTGAAACAAATTTGTTTTTTGTTTCGCTGCTTTCCCCCTTTCATTTGTTGTTTGCATTGCCAAGATGCGAATAGTAAAGCAAGGGATTTGTCTGAAAAAAAAAACATTTCAAATACTCACTCCATTCACTTATCCCGTTTTAAGCAGTAAGTAGTTATAAAGTAGATTCTTATCTCGTATCTTACACCACAACGGACACTTGTTCTGATCTACAAACGAATTGTGCAACAGCTTTTCCTTTTTAGTGATATAGTTGGATGGAATCTATCTTTATTTGAATGTACAATACTTGGCATATCAAAAATTATTGTTTAGCGAAACAAAAGTAAAGGCATTTATTTTGATAAGTTTATAATCTTAGTTTAGGGCGAATTCATAGGCTGCTGGCAGAATCACCCAAGCAATTTGGGAAAAATTGCCCAAAAACTTTTCATACAAACTTAGGTGACTTTGCATAAGAAATACCGCACTTTCTTTTACCGATTTTTCTTTATTATTGGGAAATAATTAATTTTTAACATATTTGAAAAACGTTTTTGGGCAATTTTTCGTTTTCTTATTTTGACAAAGCTTCACTACGCAGACGGCTTTCGGCCGGGCGCTAGGATTTTCTCCTCTATCCCTTTCCGACCCAAGCAATTTCAAAGTTTGCGGATTTCAATGAAACTTTCAGTATACGAAAATTCGCCCTAAGATAACGTAAAAATTAACTTTTAAAGTACATACAAAGCCCATGTCCGTACACATATGTGCACCTTGGGATTTCACTTGGACAAAATATAAGCATTTCTTGGCAAAAGTGTAGCTTACAGGGCACACGAAACACCGCTGGAAAAAAAAACAAAATTAAAATTTAAGGTGGCTGAGGCCCGTGGGCCCCCTGAATCCAAAAAACGGCCCCGCCCACATAATGTTGGAGCCCTCTGGAGCAAAAAAAGTGCCCCTTCCAGTTATATCTATATATGGGTACTTTAATTAAAGATAATTTGCTCACGATTGTAAATATTTTGATTTAATTTGGTTTTTTTTAATTTTTTGTAGACTATTTTTTCCAAAAATTTTCCTCCTTTTTGTTTGCGAAATAACTTGTTAGTTTAGGGTCAAACGATTTGTTTGTATTGTGCCAGTTCCATGCACATTCATTTCCGTCAATCGCCTCGAAAGTAGTTAGCTGGTCAAATACCAAACAAATAATACAAAGGAATTTTTTGGCAAAGTCCTCACCAAACGCTTGCACCTAATCACAGTTTTCTTACGCAAAATTGAGGTAGTTGAAACCCATATTACACATATGTGTAGGGTCACATTGGCTCGCAAAAAACACAAAAAATTCATTGCGTATTTAAAAATATTTGCATATTATTTAAATGTATGATGCTTTTGTTACAAAATAATAACAAAATCTTGATATATTTAGTGTAATTTAAACAAAATAATGTTAATTACTTATCTTGTCTTCCGCACTGCGAAACATGATCGATCATCTTTTTTGCACGCGTCCACACAAATACTAAAAAAACTTCGCAAAAACTTATAAAACAACGATTAAGAGGTAACACATAACATGTAGAGACTAAAAGAAGTAAGAAAAGTTAGATATTTATATATAAACTTCTCTCTTCAAAAAACGTAAAATTTACCTACACGTTTGTGTAGCCAGGGCGGGAAAGGGCTATAGTATAACAAATGTTGGCTTCGCTTACCAAAGATTCTTAATCCGGTCTTGCTCCTGTTCGAAGGTCGGCTATTTAGAGAAGCTTTCGTTAGTGAATCCGGTGTTTGTTACACAGAAGGCCGGCTATGCAGAAAAACTTTAGTTAGCGAATCCGGTGTTTGTTTTACCGAAGGCCGGCTTCGTAGAAAAGCTTTAGTTAGCGAAGTCTGTGTTTGGTTTACCATAGGGAAGAATATTATTGTGGCCGGCCAAAGCTTGGGTATACAGAAAAGTTATAGTGGTCGAGTCCGGATTTGGAAATTCTGAATTTTGAATTCGGGATTCTAAGTTTCGGGCATATGACCCCAACCGAAATATGCATTGTTTCACCATTTTTGGATATACATAATTTGGATTTTTATTTTTTGGGCCATTTTTCGTTTATGTTGGTCTATTTTTCGTTTGGGCGACAGTGCACATTTTGGATGATTTTGCTGGCAGCCGCATACATACAGGTGACCGCATCATAGGGAAAGAGTTATTCTAACTTTTTTTATTCCATATCTTTTTTTTTCTATGCTAATCCCGCTAAGCTTAAGGCTTGTCTGCAGGAGATCAGAGTCTCTGGCACGAATCGAACCCGCAACCGCGGAACTGACCAACTAGCCTTCCGGGGCACTGTCCCATTTTTGTACCCCCACCACGATAGTTGAGAGGGTATAATGGGTTTTTGCTCTTGCTTGTAACACCTTAAAATATTGGTTCTATGCCCACCTTAAAGTATACTGATCGACTCAAAATCACTTTTTAAATCGACCTAATGATTTCCGTCCGTCTGGCTAGCAGGCTGGTAGTCTATGTAAACCTTGTGTGGAAAGTAAAGGTCGCCATTTTGGAGAAGATTTGATGAAATTGGATACATAGGTTCTGGTTACAAGGACCAAGCCTATTGAAAATGGTGAAAATCGGTCCATAATTTCACATAGCCCCCATACAAGTTTGTTTCGAGCCTTTCGAGCCTCTGTGCCAATTATAATTATCATCTTTTTCAGTTTGGTCAAATATTTCGAAAAATAGAAAATAAAAGTACATACACAGAAAAAATTATTTTTCCAATTTAAACAAAAAACTTGTCGCATCAAAACGTTTTTTATTTAAAACAGAACCTACAAACAAATTTCCATATTCAAACAATTTATTTTGCATTTTGTTTATTGAAAAAAACCCTGATTTTTTCAAACAAATAATTATGATTTGATTATTGGACAAATTTGTTTTTAATATTTGAAAAAAATTTCAAACAAATAATTTAGCTAAATCAAACAAAAAAGTTGCCTCACCCCGTCTTGTCTTGCCTGTGTGCCTCTTGTTATAGCAATGTTTTATCCTCACTCACCGTTGCCTTATCCTTTCCTTGGCTAAAGAGGAAGTAATTTTAACTAAAAACTGCAGCAGAACTACCCGATATGATTTTCGTCGTCATTGTGCTATTGATGTATTTAACTAAAAAAATTTAAAAAATATAATACGGGATTTATTTGCATTCTTTTTTTACCAACTTTGAAACCAACCAAAAATTAATTTTTTTCTTATAATGTTGTTGTTGTTTCTGTTGTTTAAGCAGTGAAACGTTTTCACTACACTCATAAAATTATTACAGTAACCGATTGTGGGTTATAAAATTGGTTTTTTTGTTAACTACATATTAAAATTGAATAAAAATATAGTTATTTTAAGAAAACCTTGATTTTTAAAACATTAATGTTTGTTGTTCAAAAAACAAACTTCCAAGAAATGTTGTTTTTCCGTACTTATATTATTATGTAGTTAAACCTGAATGTTCAGGTAATTATTTCTTATTGATTTTAATAGGTGACATGATTCCTTACACAAAGTGAATTTTATATGTATGTATATGTACTAGGGTGACCGTTAAAATCAAAAGTTGGATTTATCCAGGTCTCACCCGTCAATTTGGTGGGTATTGATAAAAAAACAACTCAAAAAAATTTTTTAGGACGATTGGCGAAGGCTAAGCTGTCCCTCAAGCCCGCCAAAGTTTGAGAAAGATCGTTAAGTCCGACTTGTATGACTTATATTTAGGAAAATATTAGTTTTACATAAAAATCGTTTTCTAATAAGTTGTTGTTAGTAAAGTTTCCAACAAAATATCATAGCTGTTTTGTTAAATCCAACAACAAAATACACAGAGTTTCCTTAAGATTTCATAACAACGCTACGAAATTTTGCATTTCACTTTGGCAAAACCATTTGCACCAAACACTGAAATCCGTTTATATTCATTGGACAGTAAATACGAGTTGCCATTTTATATTAATTATAAATATTTAGGTTTGAAAAATTTGGAAATAGTACCAAATGAGTCACGGGGGTACCACCGTACTTTTTGGCTTTGAATTGTATCAAAAAAGTACAATTGCGCCAACTTTATCAACCGTGGTACGTTAGAAACAAATTATATGCGTTTGACTATTTTTTTTTAAGCAAACGCACACAAACACAAATATTAAAGCTGAATTGATGTGTTTAAGAAAAAAATAGTTCTAAAGAAAAGATTCGCATCAATGCTGCTGTTTACTTTTATTTTAATTAGGTTTTGTTCAATGAGTTTAAGAGAAAACTTGTTAAGGCAAAAGTTGTTGGAAACTTTACTAAAAACAACTTCTTAGAAAACGATTTTTATGTAAAATTAATATTTTCCTAAATATAAGTCATACAAGTCGGACTTTACGATTTTTCTCAAACTTTGGCGGGCTTGAGGGACGGCTTAGCCTTCGCCGATCTTCCTACAAATTTTTTTGAGTTGTTTTTTTATCAAAACACACCTAATTGGGGGGTTTGAGCATGGAAAAATAGAAAAAAAATGTATCCATACAGTTAACGACCACCCTAATATGTACATATGCTTCTTTGTGTGACTTCTTTAGTAATTAGTATTCAACCGATGAAGTAGCTTTCCAAAAGCTTGTGTGTGTTAACGGGTAAATTTAGCTTGGATTTATGTATTAAGCCAGACTTTGTCAAAAGATTGAGAAACATCAAGGAGTAGTGCTGAGCCACAATATTATAGCCTCCACCAGTAACCAATCATTATTTCCACCAGTACTTCGTCTTATTTTTATCTGGTACTCTACCAATCACGTTGAGTTGTATGTATATGCCTCTTAACAGTAAGTGAGGTTAAAAACAAATGAATATGGTTAATGTTAAAATCCGAAAAACTATTACTCGGTACAGTTTATACGGCCAACCTTTTAGTAAAATTGCCCTCAAATAATAGTTACTTATATCATGCCTGAACTGCGCTGATTCACCGTGTAATCCATGTGAAAGTTAAAATAGTGGTAAAGTTTAACTTTTAAAATGCACAAGGTTTCATTTAAAATTTTAAAGAAGTATAAAACTAGACATATTTGTAGTTCTATTATGATAAATTACTTTAAAATATATTCGTAGATATTTTTAAACTTTACAATTAATTGTTTTCAATTTGTAGTAATGCTGCATTTATTTAAGTGAATAAAAATGTTTAGACACCTGGGGTGGTGTAGTTCATTGCAAGTCAGAAGAGTCAGTGAAATTGTTCTGTTGCATTATACAGACAGACGGACAGACACTTTTGCTAATAAGATTCTGGGTTAACATATTGTCAGAGTTGTTATCGCACGCTGTGAAAACAAAAATCACCCTCTTGAATTTAACGCTTTAATTTCCTCTTTTTTTGTGTGTGTTTTTTTTACATATTGTGTTCCCCGTGCAGTTCATTTAAAGTTATTTAGCTTGTGTGTGTTTATGTGAGTGTGTGTGCAAGTTGAAAATAAAACTAAGGTACACTTTTGGGAAACATTATCTTGTGGAACAGCAACAACCTGCGGCAGACGAGAAAATCTAATATTACGAATATTTATATACCCGTTTTGCGTTCGATTGCAACAAAAGAACAACAACATTGACCGTCGTGCCGGCAAAGGCAGAAGCAACATGGGACGATGATTAGAACGACGACAAGTGTAATGTGAAAATAAATGTGTAGCTACTTGTTCCATAGACTTTTTGTTTTGTTTGTTAACAACATGCGTGTGTAAAAGGCACATGGAACAGGTTACTGAGACATTAACATGTACACACGGATACTACTTAGATGGATGCATTAAGTACATTATACGGGGTTATAACCTCACAATGAAAAAAGTGGTGGCATAAAGCTTATACCTGCATACTTACGTACATTTAGCATTAGGATAAGTAAATAAATGTGTGTGTGTATGTGGGTACAAACAAATCAAGCAAGTTGGGTTAAAGGGACGCAAAATATTATGATTTATTTTTATTACAGCGGGTAAAGTGGAGTTTTACGAGCAAAAACATACAAATGAATAAAAAAGG
Source organism: Pollenia angustigena (assembly GCA_930367215.1). Taxonomy (NCBI): domain Eukaryota; kingdom Metazoa; phylum Arthropoda; class Insecta; order Diptera; family Polleniidae; genus Pollenia; species Pollenia angustigena. The sequence continues at coordinate 36,460,996 of OV884059.1, forward strand.
CGCACGTAAGACCAGCAGGGAAAACACACGAAACAGAGTTCCCCAAGCATTTTTAACAGAACATTTTATAGGTACTTTTTTTATAATTTATAATTAAATTTTTTTTAGTTTTACATTTTCTTTTCATCTTATAAAAATTTCTTTCTTTATAAAATAATTTAATGAAAATTAAATATAATGAACATTAGCCTGATTTAAAAAAATTTGGATTTTAAAGAATATATTGTCTCTATTATTCCGAAAATTTTCATCTAAATTGAAGTGCTGAAAAGAGCCTTGTTACAAGTGCAAAAATAATTGGATTTGATGACGCAATCAAAATTTAACACTTATATCTTCCACTTAACAAAACCCCAGACTCTAATAACGATCCTAAATAATAAAAAACTTTTAAGCTCAATTCATCATAATTTACATTTTTGCACTTGTTTCGAATGGATTCTCAGCCCTTCAAATATTATAGTGGTCTAATTATCATATTCCTAAGATTTTTATACGAGAAATCGAAAAGGCTATTTATGATTTAAAGCCCAACAAAGTCCCTAATATTGATAAGATCAGTAACAAAATAATTTTGGAGCTATCTGGCATAGCAAATATTAAAATATTAATATTAAATGATATTTTACGCCTTCAATGCTACACTCAAGAAAGGAAGGTTACCTTAGCTACCATTATACCAAAGCCAGGAAAAGATCCCACAAAATTTGAGCCATATAGGCCTACACCGAAAAAAATTCTCCAAACTTTTTCTCCAATTAAAGCATTAAACAAAAAAAAAAAAAAAATTTGTTTTAATTAAAAATTTAATTAAGTGATAACGTTTAAAAGTTTAATCAAGTTAATTGAACGTTTAGAATTTAACGTTTAATTTTTATTAATTATTTCTTAACTGGTGCAAATTTCATTAAATTTGTATTTAATATCACAAATTTTTTAATTCAAATCTATTTTTTTTAACAGATTTTAAATACAGTTATTCAGGGATAAATGCGTTCATGTAAAATGCCTAAAGACCAACGATTTTAAGTTAGAAACCCATTTAAAAGAATCTCGGCTTAAAGCGCTACTTGCGCATTGAAAATAATCTTGGTTAATTGCGTTACTAATGCATTTAACCAAATTCTTTCTTAATTGCGTTCACTATGCAAAATTAAAAAAAGGAAGCATAAATACTTATATCGCTCATTTGCAGCAACAGCGTCATAAGCCAATAATGGCCAATTTTGACTTAATAAAACTATCAAACTTGAGAGAAGAATACAATTTTTTTTTTCATTATATTGTGTGTAAATTTTAGACTTAGTTTTTTTTTTGGAAATCTCATATATAAGAGATAACCGTTTTATTCCAATATGTTTGAATATTTTGTAAAATTTTTTTAGAATGCCACGAAGCAGTGCAAAAGAAAAAAGTATCAAAGCATTGGTGGATTTATATATATATTGATTCCTATGGTTCCAAGTTGTAACAAAAGGCCGTAACGAAATCCTTCCATCCGGATCTATCCTGTGCCATTAGTCTGATTTCAGACCAGGTTTTTCCTGTTTTGCTTATCTAGGATTCTAGTAGCCTTCTCCAGGTGTTAGCGGGTCTACCTTTTCTCCTGCTGCCTTGGGAATTCTAGTCAATTGTCATCTTCGATATATCGTCATGAGGTCTTCTTAGGATATGGCCAATCCAGCTCCATCTCTTTTTGCAATTTCTATACGGATTGGTGTTTCGCCTGTTCTTTACCACAGGTCGCAATTGGAAACTAAGTTCGGCCAAAAAATTCTCAATATTTTCCGCAAGCAACGGTTAATGAATACCTGTAGATGTTGTATGTCGTTTGCCTTACAGTTCCAGGATTCACATCCATATAGCAGGGTAGAGCGAACATTTGAGGAGAAAATACGCAGCTTAGTACCTGTATGTATTTGTGGTGATTTCCATATTCTTTGTAATGCTCCGAATGACTGCTTTGCCTCTTTTATGCGATATACAATATCTTCACGGAAGCTGCCCGTGGAGGAAATTATGCTTCCTAAGAACCAAAACGATTGTACATCCTCGAGCTCTATGTTGTTGACCCTCAGCTTATAGAGATTAGTTGTGTTGATGCGTATAACCTTTCTTTTGTCAATGTTAATATGAAGACCAACATTCGATGCTAGCTGGTGTATCTGCTCTCATTTGCTGAAGTGGATTTATATGACGTTTCTAAATTATTGTTTAGTCCTCACCAATGTAATGGAACATTGGCTTCAAAAACTTTGTTCAATTCTCTTTAAAAAACTGCATTCGCGTCCGTCCATACAATAAAACTTTTGTTTTACAGCTTGTAGGTATTTTGTATGCTTTTACATTATTCTTCTTTCTCCTTTCAAAAATAACCGTTTAGCTCATATGTTTCGGTGCAAATGTTTCATTATTTGGATGGGGCCTTACAAATGTCAGCAAAAAAGCTATACAGTTTTAGTATTGGGCAAAACCAATGATGTGGCATTCTGTGTACAATATATTGCTACAATTAAAATAAAACATCTAAAATTGATCAGTAACCGTTTACTTGAGAAAAACTTAAACCGATATTGTTGCTGTAGCAATGTGACAGGTGTGACTAAGTAGACAATCCTTGGCTGTTGATCGTTGAACGCCGTTGAATTCGTGGAAGCCCGCTGTAATTTCTTTTAGTTCTTGTTAAAAATTGCGATATAAAAAATGCATATGAAGGAAAAGAACCGATATATTTTTATTTTGTAATTGCAACAGATTGACTCAAAAGCAATTCTTTTGATGAAAACGGCGTAGTAGTAAAATTTATCAAAAATATAGATAAGAAAAATGCTTTTTTTTGGGAAAATGCAAATAGCATTAATTGAAAACTTGCCCTGTTCATCATACATTTTAATATGAACAAGTAAGAGTGCTATATTCGGCTGTGCCGTTTCTTATATACCCTTCGCCATTTTGCGAGCAGAATAAAGAGCAACTAGACAAAAACAAAATAATTTTTACATATACATATATATTAACAATAATAAAAACTTCATTATAATCTCCATATATACAGAAAAAAGTAATAAAAATACAACAACAAGCGATTTTTGGAAAAAATTAGAGGTAATTGTGCCATTTTGATCATATCTGAGCGATTTTTGGACCGATCTGGCCGAAATTTAATAGCAAAAAATGGTGGACTAAATGTGACAAAAGTGTAAAACAATCTAGCCGCTTACATGTCTGGAGTCGCCGCAAAACACATATCATACGTAAGACGGACAAACGGACGGACAGGCGGACATCGTTAAGTCAACTTAGGGTCTTAGCTCAATATTGTAGAAATTACAAACGGTATGACAAACTTATATATACCCTTTTCCACCTGTGGTGAAGAGTATAAAAATAATAATATGTTGAAGACATTCGTAGAATTATAGCAAATACAAGAAATGAGACACAATAGAACACTTTGTGAATTGCCTAATTATTTTAAAACACAAATTTATGAGTGTAACGCAGTGCAGCGGAAAGCAATTAAGAAAAAAGTATGGGCACAAATTAAATAGATCAAGGAAGATGTTTCATTTTTAAATTATTACAGCTGAAATCTTACTTAAGCGTGATGCACTTATTCATGAAATTCTGTATATCAAAATTATTTGTGTCAAAATTGACACCAATTTCTTTTGAAGAATTCTACTTAGGCTGGGGTTTTAAGATCTCAGTTTAACCAGGTAAAGTTAATCTGAAAACTGACTTGTGCCGCCATTACCAAGTTTGATTTGATTAAAATTACGCTGTGCTTGAATCGGAAACGGCGGGTAATCCTAATTCAAATATGTTGAATCTAGTGGGGTTAACAGTGTTTTCAGCTAACAGGGGTCTAATTACCGCATACGATATCGAGCAAAATTGATCGTTTTTTTTTTATTTTGTTATTATGACTCTCGATATCGAATGAAATGTATCGTAATTTGAGATGATAGCATTCGATATCGAGTAACCAAAGCCATTACAACTCTCTAGTTTTCATTCGATACGTCAGTGTCTATTGAATGCAGAAAAATACGATAGTTTACTCGATACGATAGCTTACTCGATATCGAATGCGGTAATCCCCTGGTCTTATTTTAAAAATAATTAAGATTGAAAATTATGTTTTCTACCATTTATTAATTTTTATAGCGGTTAAAAATGCACATTACAGACGAACTTGCGAATTGGTAAAATGTATTAGCAAAATTGTCAAAATGCCTCTCTCTATTAGGCAGAAAAAGCCTCTATCAAATCACGATCCTGTTTGTGATTTTAAATTTACATTCTATTGACAAAAAAGATTCGGAATCTCTGGCATACAGTACAGGTTAATGGTAAAGTTCTTAAATTGATGGTGGATTTGCACTTGCCGTCTTCATTTTTGCTTTCATTTATATTGGGTATTGCCTGGGAATTCCTTAGGGATTGTCTAACAAATTGTATACATTCATTGCTACAAAAAAAAAAACCAACTACTCACGGCAACACAAGTTGTAACAAATTTTGGCTCTACAAGTACCAAAAGTAATACAGGCCGGAAGGCAGAAGAGAGGCAGCAAGCTTATCTTCCGCAAAAGTACTTGTCGCCTTATTATGTATCTGCTGTTGTTATTGTTGTTGCCGCTGCTGCTGCTTAGGAAAAAGGAAACAACCCAAATAGTTGTTATTAAATCGAAATTTAATGTTTTGATGCTTGTAAATTTTTTTGTTCCCTTTTGTTTTTTTTTTTGCTTCTCTGGTACACTACGAATACATTTGTACGTATTGAAATTGCATTAATGTGTATGATTTTGTTTGTTTGTTTGTTTATTTCAGTTTTTATTTTACCCTCTTTTTATGTCATTACCATCTCAATTCAAACCCATAACAATTGCTCATTCTGCTTGTCTGTCTGACTGTCTGTCCATTTATCTATTCCCTTTTTGTTTGTTGCTGTATTCAATTTTTTTTTTTGTCTAATTTTTTAATGTGTGATTCATGCTTTGTGCTGTTTTTATTTTTGGTTAATGGAAATCTGCGTATAATCCTCCTCGAGTTGATAAGATGGGCGGAATAAACTAGTTATTGCCATTAATACGATCAATTTGATGTGCATTTCGGTGTAAGTAAATAACAACCTTATTAAAAACATTAAAGCTTAGCGAGTACTTAACATGAGGTACATTCATTCGTACAGCAACAACAACAACAGCCATGACAAAGTGGTCTATGACGAAGTTGTTGATGAGGTAGGAATATGAAGTACAAGCAAAAGACAAGCAAATAAGGCGATGAATGTTTTTAAATTTCAATTTCTACCCCTACCACCACCCGGGCTTTATAAGTTTCTTTTACTTTTTTGTCTTACCTTTGATGTGCTGATAAGTGTTTCTTTTTTTTTTGTTTTGTTTGTTGGGAGTTTGGACATTAAGATCTTTTTAAAAGGTTTAAATACTTTTGAGTTGTCAAAGATTGTATTTATTTACCAATGTTGTTGCTGCTGTTTAGCAGCTTTTATTGTACACACTTACATCTTTACAAACTTATCCGTATTACTTACTGTGTATGTCTGTCTTTATGTATAGATATAATGGAAACCGATTGTAAGATCTAGAACTTGTCAGATTTTCCAATAAAAAATAAGCTGTTTGTAGCATTTAAATATATTTACTATATACATATACTTATGTATATGTCAGTATGTATGAAATTGTATACATACATACATACATACATTCATACATGTATCTTTAAATTGAAATGGAAACATTGAAAGTGTTTTATCTTCTTTGTATGTCAGTCATTCCACCAGCAACTTTAAGTACATTAAACGTTTCTATTTGAAATGGATACTGCACAAAGGTGTATTAACTTTATGTTTTATTTTATTTAGTTAATGTCAAAATATATTAACCATTAGTATGCATTCGAATAGTTTTTCCTCCCTTTTTTCCTACTATATCCATTTTATTTTACAATCCTGCTTTAATAATCTTTTGAAATCATCTTAATTTTTTTAAATCTAATCAGTTCTTTAAATCAGATTTACTCTTTGGAAGGTTTTTAAGTCTGTTATCATCTCGCGTTAGCAAACGCCATTCATCGTTACTGCTTGGCCGTCCTAATTTTCGAAGAAGAACGGCCCGAATACGCCGGCAGCCCATAAACCGCACCAAACAGTAACTTTTTATGGATGCATCGGCTTTTCAACCATCACTTGTAAATTCTCATTTGCCTAAATGCGTCAATTCTCAACTGTGGTGAAAGTGTGCCTCGTCGCTGCAGATGATTTTCTTTGTAAAGTCACCATTCACTTCTGTCTGTTCAACAAACCATTCGGCGTATTGGCGACGCTTAAAATGGTCAGTTGCTTCAGATCTTGTGTCAATTGAACCTTTTAAGCGTGTAAATTCAAATCTTTATTCAAAATTCGCATCAGTGATGTTCGTGAGATGTTCAACTGTTGGCCGCGATAACGAGTCGAGGTTGACGGCTCTTCTGCCACACTTTCTCGAACAACAGCAATGTTTTCCGCAGAATGAACTGGGCGAGCATGTACAGGTGTTTTTTAAAAATATTTTCTACAGACCCGGTTTGCTGAAATTCGCTCACAATTCTCCCGATTGTGGACCCATTTGGTCGATTACGCTGACCAATAAAAAAAAAAATCACGAAGTGCACGAAATGCATTTTGATTTAAACGCCCATTTTCGTAAAAGGCTTTAACAATCTTAACGCGCTGCTCAATTGAGTACCTCTTCATGGTTGAATTTGTCAAACACTGAAACAAAGAAATGTCAAATTAAGTTGGGCAAAAAACTTCACGTTAAGGTGTGACTCACAATTAACATCGTGCATTATGGTTGGACCAACCTTTATTAGAGTTAACATTTAATCGCACTTTTTCATTATTGCAATAAGCATTGAAAAATATTCGGTCATCGCGATTGTCGATTTGAGAAAACCATTTTTTTGCGATTTTTGTGGAGTTCTAAAAATTTGCCTTTTTATGTGTTTTATCCTAATTTGAACGGTTTTTGCTTATTCAAAAACATTTGACTTGACAAAACTTTAAATTGATAGTTTTTTTAAGCAAAAAAAAAAAAAAGTTGTTCAAATAAACTTTAACCATTTTATTTATATTTTTTCTTTTTAAACAAACACTTTTTTTAAACAGACACTAAAAAACATTGAAATAATTTAAAAAAGCTTTAAACAACAATATTCATTAAGTCCTGCTTCGATTCATTTATAGACATCGTTGTTCTGCTTTCTTCCTGAGCTCTTATGAATCAATCCCCTTTCTCATGAGTGTAAACTTTGCTCGAAGACTCCTTTAATTGTAATATAGATCTATCTATGCTCTGTCCATGAGATGGCCACTTTGAAAATGTTATTGGCTCTTCAATAAACTTTCTAATTTCTGATATTTGATTTAACACGTTGTTCCTCTTAGGAGCATAGCATAGCATAGCCTCAACGAATGTCTTCCATATAGGTTTGTCTGAAGCAATACATCTTATAGCATTCCAGAATACACCAGCCTCCGCTGCTTCCACCTCCAATAATCTGCGCCAGGTTTTTAATGGGCGTCCCCTTCTTCGGCTTCCTTGAGGTGTCCATTCTTTACCTTGCTTTGTAATATCATCTAGCGATTTCCGTAGGGTGTGTCCTAACCAGAACTTAGCATGTTAGTGGAGGTCAGGCGCGGATTCAGGGGGAGTGAAATAAGGAAATTTCCCCCCCCCCCCTAAATTATAAAAATATGCTTTGTTTATTTCGATAATAAAAGAATTCCCAATAATAATATTTTTTTTAAATGTACAAAATTTTTGGAAGCCCCAGCAAGGTTTTTTTGTTTTTTTTTTATTGAATCTCTAACGAAATTTTCAATAAGTATCCAAATCTTAATCCTAATAGTTATCAATTAGATATTTCCAATAAACATCTAGTTTACCGTATTCAAATACTTGCTATTCTACATTCAATCCCAGCAGGTGCCATCTATATCCAAAGACTAAACGTTTGACTTGTTAATGCGATATTTATGAATGTACGTGTTATTTGAATCAAAATTCTATTCGATAATTTTTGACGAAAGCACGGATTTGACGGGGAAAAGCCAGATATCCTTATCTTTAAGATATTTCAACATACAAAAAAAAGTTGTTTAAGGAAGAATTTATTGGCTTTATTGTAAACGCATTTGAAGAGGCTTCAAAGGATACCAGCAAAAAAAGACATGCAAAAGAAGTAGTAAATGCATGGGTTCCGCGGATAATGCACAGGTTCTTTTTAGGTGAAACATGCGTGATTTTAACATTAGCGTGCCGTTGGCGAGCATGGGTTCACATTTACGTAAACGGCTCGTCATTAAAAATATTGCTTAGAACCAATGAAAGTTCAGTGATTATATCGGGGTTTTCATTGATCTGGAATATTAACTGAAATGAGTGTGAATGAAAAGCAATGAATCTTTAATGGTTTTAATACGTATTTTCTTTGGTGCTCTATATTAATTTTTATATGTATTATGGGAATGTATAATAAACTAGCTGACCCGGTCCGCGTTGCTGGCCCTAAGCAAATATTGTTGTATTACCAAACGATTTAAATTGAGCTTTAAACGAAATTTACGGCCTTTAAAATGTTCCTTCTGTAAAAACCTAAGTTGGACCATGGCGATGATTTTAAAGAAAAAATCGTCCAAATCGGCCCAGCCGTTCTCAAGTTATGCGCTTAATAGAAAAAGTGGGCGTAAAAGTAGGCGTGATACATTTTTCTTTCGATGAAAACGTAAAATGGATTAATACGAACATTTAAAAGAAAAATTAGTCAAATCGGTTAAGCCCTTTTTTTTAGGTAAATCGAAAAAAGTGGGCGTGGCAAAATTTTCTTTCCGTAAAAACCTAAGTTGGACCATGGCAATCATTTTAAAGAAAAAATCGTTTGAATCGGTCAAGCCGTTCTCAACTTATGCGCTTAATAGAAAAAGTGGGCGTAAAAGTAGGCGTGGTAAATTTTTCTTTCGATTTAAACTTAAAATGGATAAATAGGAACATTTGAAAGAAAAATATGTCAAATCGATGGTAGCCGTTTTCTGATTTTAGGTAATTCAAAAAAAGTGGGCGTGAAAGTGGGCGGGGCAAAATGTTATTTTCGTTTAAATCTAAGTGCGACCATGGCGATCATTTTAAAGAAAAAATCGTCCAAATCGGTAAAGCCGTTCTCCAGTTATGCGCTTAATAGAAAAAGTGGGCGTAAAAGTAGGCGTGGTAAATTTTTTTTCGATGAAAACTTAAAGTTGATTAATACGAACATTTGAAAGAAAAATTAGTCAACTCGATGGAGCCGTTTTCTGATTTTAGGTAAATCGAAAAAAGTGGGCGTAAAAGTGGGCGGGGCAAAATTTTCTTTCCGTGTAGATCTAAGTTAGACCATGGCGATCATTTTAAAGAAAAAATCGTTCAAATCGGTCAAGCCGTTCTCAAGTTATGGTTTTTGCCACGCCCCTCCGCCCCCAGACCGAAAATCAAAAATCAGACTTCCCTATGTCACCCGCCTGAATATTCTGAAGATTCCCTGAAAATTTCATCAAAACCGGACCAGCCGTTTTGGAGTCCATACGTTACATACATACATACACACATACATACACACATCCAATTTTATATATATAGATTACATTTTTCCTTTTGTTTTCCCTATGTAGTAGTAAGATTTTGACAACGGCGGGTAAATTTTACACAAACAAAATGCCTGCTGTTTTTTGTATTGTTGTAGAGGTAAGCAGACCTATTGGATAGGCCTTGATATACGCAATATAACAAATTTAAATACATATTAAAATTAAATGTATTTAACTCAATCATTAAAGTCAATTGTATATAATATTTGCCCCTTTCAATCTTAAAAGAATACCTAATTATAGTGAAAAATTGTAATTCCTACATAAGAGTTGAATGGGTGCATTGCATGTAATTTTTCATGGGTTCACTTATTTAAAATTTATTCGAATTTTGAAAGGCATTTTTAATTCATTCAAGTAGTTGAGTGCTAAAGAAGTCATGAAAATATCCCTTCTACTTGAACAACTTTTTCTAAAAGCAATAAAGTGCCATTAATACAAAAATTTGTTAAAGAAATTACTAAATTTTTTAAATATAATCATCCCAAGCGAAACACAGTTTTAGCAAAGTATTTGGGAGCCAAACTCTCTACATTATGCGAGACAAGATGGGTGGACCGTCACAACTCAATTTTACACTTTGCAACAAGTGTACATCATATAGTAGAAGCTTTGGAAAAAATATCTGAGTGGAAAGGTAGTATCTATACCTTTATATTAAGGAACTCAGCACTTTTGAATTTATTTGCGGAATATACATTTTGATACTTATTGTAACACAGCCACTTAGTATCATTTTATAAAAGAAAGATATAGATCTGCAAGGATCAAGCGATTTTTGAAAAAGTTTAAGTTATTTGCGTTTAAATCGAGGTTCCAATCGAAAAGAACGAAATAATCGCATCCAAAATGTTGAAGATTACTACCGAGTTGTAGGTTACATTCCTCTTAATGAAATTTTTTTAGAAGATCTCAAAACACTTTTCAATAGATATCCTAAATGTATTGAACATACTTAATCAAGTCATATACAGATACAAAACTGTTAAAACCACAACTAGCTGATTAGCTGATTATATTTGATAAAAGAGATAAACACCTGCTAACATCTAAACTTGAGCCTGATCTATTAGATAACGTTGTAGATGGTTTAATAAACTGTGATGAAGATATCTCACCAAATCTATGAAAAATATTTCAAATTTTCGTTTCAATGCTCGTCAGTAATGATACGAGCGAGGGTCATTTCCTACCCTTCGTCGAATAAAAACATGGCGCAGATCAACAATGACAGAAAATTTACTGTACAGTCTAAATTTGCCTCACAAGGAAATCATAAATTGCTTATTTAAAATGATTAATGTATATTGTACTGATCTTATATTTTATTTTACATTTTTGTTGAGTTTTTTTTTTATTATAATATACACACATATTGGCCCATATTCATAGTCAAAAATTAAATCAACTTTAAGTTAAAACCGGCTTTAAACGGATTGTAATAACATTGAAGTCGACTTTATTTTTGACTATGAATATGGGCCATTATTTTTAATAAGCTTTTAAAAACAAATTTTTTACTTTTTTGTATCATACAAAATTCCCCCCCCCCCCCGTAAGGCTCAAGCTGGATCCGCGCCTGGTGGAGGTTTATATACTTGTGCTTTATCGTACTAGTCTATTTGTTCTAAAAGGGCTTTTAAATTTACTGTAGGTGCTATCCCAGGGCGCACAGATGGATTTCTTAGAGTATCATTATCTTCATTCCTTAATTCAATTATCTTCTGGACTCCTGCAATCCTTTCTTTTTTGTCCCCGAGCAAAAAAGTGTCTAAAGCAGTATTTTACTAAATGCGAACTACGATAAAAGCTGAATTGTTAGACAAATAATATCGGCTACTGCCTTCTTCCGAAATCTTAGGAGCTTCAATTGAAGGAGAATGTGGCGGAGCCCTTCCACTCAAGAGAATTTTAATGTAATTATTAGCCAGAAACGAGAGTAAGCGACGACAGGTATTCCACAAGAAGTTGTAAAGTCATTAAAGACATGTTTTCAAATGAATATGCGACAAATCGTATTTGCAGTTGTTAACCAGCGAGAGTGGCCGTTGAAACGAAACCAGTTTTATGGCCTGAACTATCATGTAACCATAAGCCTGATCTGTTGAGATATATCTAAGAATATCGTCACTTAATTGAGCTAAAGGCTCAATTCCTAAGAAATTAGGAATTATATATGTTGCCAATCCTTCCACTCCACTTGTTGTTGGACAAAGCTTTTGCATCCACTCTGCGATCAAGTGGCGCAGAGGTATCTCAGCAGTTTGAAGAGCACAAACCAGGCAGATGAGTTTACAATTCAGTTTTGCCTCCACCAAATATATGACTTCTCCTTGCTAACCTCATCCATGTAACTTGTTATCTATTCGTGCTAGCAAAATTTTTCCCAAACAAATTAGATAGCTTTTTCTTCAATCTTTCGAAAATTTTTATTTTATATCTTATCCCCAATTTACCATTTTTCACCCCTAAGAAAATTGCTGTTTTCTTATCCCCAAAAATACCCACAGATCCTAAAGAATAAAATAATAAAAATATATTATGTCATTGGAAACATATGCACACATTTATTAATTTAATTAAATTCATTTTGTTAAGTATTATTAAAACTAAATATATTTGTACTTTGAGTTCTACATACACAGGTATATAAAAAGAGTAACTTAAAAAAAGTTTCAAAAACTTCAGATAAAATCTTCAAGTTCATTAGCAAATGCCATTTTGATTTACAAATCGAGCCCTTAATGCAAAAAAAGCTTAAAGCCGTGTGTCCACTACCAAGTTTTCTTGCGGAAGTTGCTTCCAGAAGTTTTTGTCGTGTAAACACGTGTTAGAAGTCGACTTCCAGTAGTCACGGCTTGCAGAAGTTACTTGCAGCCATTATTTGGAAACACGTGTTTGTTGCTTGCTGGAAGTAATTTGAACGACTTGCTGTGAACTACAAGTGTTTTGAAGACTTGCAGAAGAAGTCGGTTATACGTGAGAAAACGGTTTTTTTTGGGAGGTTATATTTTGGGGTGTTATTCCATGCCGCCTTTTTAACCATAATTCATCAGCGAAAGTTTTAACTTTTTGCAAATAGGAAAAATGGCATAGGATAGTCGAATAGCGCATAATAAAGTATGAAGAATAAACAAGTTTTTTTTTTAATCGCATAAGATTCATACAGCCATTTGCTTTATCATTAAATTTAGAAATTTGAACAAATATTATTTGTGTAAAAATGTTTAAAAAAGTGATATAAGTGTGACATGCAATACTTATATGAACTGGTCCAAGCTTTTAAATACTTTGAAAAAAATAAATATTTTCCCTTAACAAAATTTAGAGCAATGCCAGCACTCAGTAATGCTCGTTGGTGTTCTAGAGCTATTCTGGTACTTTTGTCGTTTATACTTATTCCGAAATATCGATTGCAATTACTTTCTATTTGTAAATTTGTATGTGATGCTTAGAGCAAAGTCTGGTTTTCGGATCATACTTTCAACAAAAATAATTTCGCCACACTACAAAGATCATTTCAGATTTCGCCACACTACAAAGATCATTGTCCGGCTTTACAAAAGCAAATGAATGTTTTCTCACACATTGGGTCAGAAGTTAGGTGCGGAACATTTTTGATCCCAACTCACCTAAAAGAGTGTTATTTATTAATTGCACTATATATACCACTATGTAGGGGTTTCCCAAAGTTTTTATTAATGTGAATACCCTGCAGACAAAGTAACTAGTCTTTAGGTGGAAATATACCAGTTGGTTTTGAGTAAAAAATAAGTTTCAAGAAAATCCGTTTTCACATATAAACTATCTTATTAAACGTTTGCTGGTCATTGATGCCCAACTAGTTAATTTATAATAGTTTAAAACTAGTTGTTTTATTTGTAATTTAACCCCCGTATTCATAAAAAACTTTTCAGGTTTATTAAGGGTTTATAAAACGAATTTTCTATGAATATGGGGGTAAGTATTTAAAGCATAAATTTTACTTTACTATTCCTCTAAATATATTTTTCATTTATTTTAATTTATAAGCCAAAGCAGCAGTAGTGAAGAAACTTCAAACAAAATACTATCCCCAAATCAGAGAGAGAATATCATTTATCTTCATGTTTACCGTACCTACATATGTTTCACTTTCGGTGTAGTATAAATTACAGGAGACCAGTAGAATGGCTCGATGTGGTTTTGTTATCATTCTACTTTAAAAATTTTATGAATTTACCTCAACTTTAACAAATAGAAATCGGGAATTTTTTAAATGTTCTTAATTATTTTACTTGGATGTTGCCATACTACAGAAACTTTCGCCTTTCGCCTTTTGTTTTTCATTTTACATTAAAAACTTTCGAAACTATTTTTTGTGTAAAAGCCCAATTTGTCAATTCTAAAACCAACCAAAGATGTATGTACAAAGTAAATCTTGCTGTTTCGATAACAAAAAAGTAAGTCGTTTTCATCTGCTTTTGTAGTGATTTTGTTGTTCCCGTTAACTGTGTAGACGATGTTTCATCAGCGTACTAAAATAGCATGTTTGATACGAGGTTCACAACAAGGACGAACGACGAATTTCTTGCCGCCAATATTTATCGCCAAAAATACAACATATTTGTGTACATGAAATACGGCGACTTTGCAATAGATTTATTTCTGGCGGCATGAAATGACTCCCCACGAAATAAGTCCCCAAAAAATATATGAGAGGAAACAACAACGTTTTTTGAGGATTTATTTCATTTTTTGGGGACTTATTTCATTTTCTTATTGGGGAGTTATTTCATATGGAATAAGTCCACAAAAATCTGAAATGAAATAAGTCCGTAAAAATATTTTGGGGACTTATTTTATTTTCGAATTAATTCCAAAATCGTTAAAAATTCAAATTATGTCCCGTTATAATATGAAATAAAACCCCAAAAATTGGGGAATTATTTCATAATTTTTTTTTTGGAGACTAATTTCGTGGGAGGTTATTTCATGCCGCCTTTATTTCTTGTTTATACGCCGGCGATCGACGAACAAATCAATAGCATATAAAAAATTCAGCAAATAAAGTTACGTTTTACTTAAATTTGGGTTTTGTTTTTATTTTTTATTAATTTTATTTAAAATAAAAATGCAAAGTAGTTAGCTATAAAAATAGTTTTAGTTGTGTTTTTGTAAATGTTTTATTTTTCAAGAAATTATTTAATACTAGCTTAACCCGGTGCGCTTCGCAACACTGCTTTAACCACTTTATCGATTGAGAGATATTTAATATATGCATCATATGGAAGGTATTTCTCCCCTGCGCCTACCCGCTTTATTTTTATATTTAAAAGTGTAGTATACCATAAGAGTGACTTCTACAAAGTTTGAACATTATCACTTTAACAGTTTTTAGGATATCCGATATTAAACATTGGCGTCCTATGGAGTGTAACACTTCCCCCGCTGCTATTTAAATTTTGGGACTCAGAGGATCCTACTACCAAAAGTTCAACAAAATGCTTGCAGCGGCTCTTATTAATATTTCTATCTATGAGGGGAACTGCTCCTCCTCTGTCTACCCCGCCCATTACTATATTGAAATTTAAAGTTTGCCATAATAGTAGTTTTAACTACGTTTGAAGACTCGCCCTTTAATAGTTCTTCAGTTGAGCGATATTTAATATATACATCCTATGAGAGGTATTCCCCCCTGCGCCTACCCGCTTTATTTTTATTTTCAATAGTGTAGTATACCATATTAGTGACTTCTACAAAGTTTGAACATTCTCCCTATAACAGTTCTTAAGATATGCGATATTAAACATTGGCGTCCTATGGGGAAAACCACTTCCCCCACTGCTACTTTATTTCAATTTTGGGACTCAGAAGATCCTACTACCAAAATTTCAACAAAATGCGTGCAGTGGCTCGCTCTTATTAATATTTCTATCTATGAGGGGTACTGCTCCTCCCCTGTCTCTCCCGCCCATTTTTATATTGAAATTTATAGTTTACTATAATAGTAGCTTTAACCACGTTTGAAGACTCTCCCTTTAAAAGTTCTTCAGTTGATCGATATTTAATGTATGCATCCTATGGGAGGGATTTCCCCCCCTGCGCCTACCCGCTTTATTTTTATTTTCAAAAGTGTAGTATACCATAAGAGTGACTTCTAGAAAGTTTGAACATTCTCGCTATTACAGTTCTTAAGATATGCGATGTTAAACATTGGCGTCCTATGGGGGATTCCAATACCCCCGCTGCTATTTTATTTCAATTTCGGGGCTCAGAAGATCCTACTACAAAAAGTTCAGCAAAATGCGTCCAGCGGCTCTTAAGATATGCGATAATTAATATTGGCATTCTATGGGGGGTACCAATTCCCCTGCCCCTATCGAAAAAATAGGTAGCCTATTTTATTTTTAGGGCTGACGTGAAGTTACTGTAAAAATTTCAGGAAAATCGGTTCAGTAGTTTCGGAGTCTATAAGCCAACAAACAAACAAACAAACAAACACACAAACAAACATACAAACATTTTTCATTTTTATATATATAGATAATGGCTAGACCGATTTTGGATTTCAAAATCAACTAACCATCATCACTCCTCCCTGTACCTTCCCTAAAAATTTTATGGCAATCGGTCGAGCCGTTCTCGAGTTATGGAGTGACAATCAAAATGTACACTTCTTTTTATATATATAGATGGTCACACTATTTATGTATCTCTCTTTGCACAATCAGCAAACGACTTTCTCATTATAAAGCTCTTAGTTATTTGTCGTTATTGTGCTCGTGTAGGGCGGAATTCGTTGTTCGTCCCAGTTGTGTTCCTAGCATTAAGATACAGGCTATGTACATATGTACTTACATATGTGTATGTATGCTCACAATGAATGTGTATAAATGAATTTTCTCGAATGCGAAATTCTTGCTCACGCTAAACCCCAGTTGTTTTTTTTTTATTTTACTTTTGCAAACAACAATGACAAATACTTTTTATTACATTATTTATTGGTTTTTTTTATTATTGTCTTGTCCAACGGCAATATTTTCGTTTCTTTTCTCATTCTCTAATATGACATGTGAAAAAGATAAGTTATTTTGACAACCGTAATTTTATTAATTTGTTCTCAATTGTCAAATAACGATCATAAATCAGAAAGTTCTAATACTGTCAATTAATTTGTGTCAAATTTTTATCATGACCACAAGTTTTCTTTACTTTTTAAAGCTGATGTACATTTCATCTTCTTTGCGCACAAATTGTTGTCGGAAAAATTTATGTAAGTGTTATTGAACACTGACAATATACTTTGTTAAAATATGTTCTCAAGTAGTTAATTTTCAAGTGTTTTATTAAAAATATATGCGCATAAAACATGCTTAAACAAATGCATGTTTTACCTAAAAAAAACTAAAGGGCCCAATACACTATCAAATTGCTTGGCATCAACCTATCGTGTACGTGTGCTGGACGAAATAATTAAATTAGTTTCTCTAGTTAGATTCTCCATCCAGCACCGTCGGTGTCACACAACAAACAAATGTTTACTGATGCAACCACAGTGCTTGATGGAAAATTTGACCAATGTCTTTGGCCCTTATCAAAACAAAGCCGCATGCATAGAGTTTTTAAATAAAAATTTTGATGTACATAGGATTTGCAACAAAAGAAGGGAAGTTACTTAACCTTACAAGCATCTAAATTTGTAAAAGTAAAATTCTATTTCCTTAATCTTAATCTTGCTTTAAAATAATTTGCCAATGTATGTATGTATGTATATGTTTTCTTGCATAAATATATTCATACCTTAAGAAATTTTCCTTTATTAGAAATGGTTTCGCTTTTTTGTTAATGAATAGACTCAGGCCAGAACAACATTTGCAAATTCTTCAAATTTATTTTGAAATTTCATGGTTCATGATGTTTGTTAATTAAACAGAATTACCTCATGATAATTGTCAAGTCATTGTCGAAACACCTTAACATGCAAAAAACTCACTGTTCGGCAGTGCTACCACTTTGTGGGAAATTATTCGAATTTGGCGTAATTTTTACTGTTGTGCAATTAGAAAGTCTTTCTCATATAAACAAATTATATAAGGATTTGATGTCAGTGGTAAAATGTTGACCATTTATGATATTGTTGATACAAAAAACTTATAATTTTCTCTACCAAAGTCAAATTAAAAATTTCCATAGTTTATCAAGCTAAGTAATGAAAGGCGCAAGATGAACTATTCGGTTTCGATAAATATTAGCTTCGTAGTGATTAAAAACGCGAATTTTATTGGAAAAAGTATTCATACTAAAAAATAACCTAAAGGGAGTTATGTTTTTATTAATAAGCTTAAGCTAAATAGAATACAACTTACAAGAAAACGTCGCTCAAACTGTCGTGCACGACGATTTCCTGTAAATTGTCTTCTAGAAAAGCTAAACAACAGGGGACAAGTCGTGCACACATCATGGACGACGATGTCGTCAACGGCAATCTGGCCAACTGGGTTATTACAAAAATTAATATTTTTTTAAATGCGTTTAGTTGAGAGAATATTTATCCCCCTAAACATTTGTAAAACTTATTTAAGAATCAGACTGTCGTCTGAAACTAAAACAGGAATTTGATTTACTAAATAAAGTATGGAAAGGAATGGCAAGGAACAGTTTAAAGCTTCCCAAGCCAAGTGTCAAAGTAGAACTTATTATTTAGAAATTTTTTATTAATTTTTTCAATGTTTTTAATGTTATTTAAAAAATCTTAATAGTTTGACATTTATGTGAGTTTTTATGCCCACATCATGAATATCTATCGGTAACTCCGATACATCGCATCCACTTTGCCAACCATACGGGCAAATCTACGGTGACTGCCATTCATCACGTTTTGGGCACGATTGAGAAGGCGCTGGACGCAAGACAAAAAGCTCAGCCTGCGTTCATCAACATTTAGGGAGCCTTCGACAACGCTTTCACAACGCAATTATGCTGGTTCTAATGAGGGAAGGTGTTTCAGTTGTTATAAGAAACTGAATAAAGGAAATGCTGGCATCCAGGGAGATTAAGGCGGATCTATGGGCTCATCGAGCACATTTGAGGAAACCAAGGGTTGTCCACAGGTTGGCGTCCTGTCGCCTCTTCTGTAGACCTCGGCCATCGATGAGCTATTGGAGATCCATAACGACCTAAGATTCCGAACTTACAGCTACGGTGATGATCTTGTAATTTCTGTGACTGGATTTGATGACGCAACCATTTCGAAAGGAATGAATCAGATCCTGAACTTTCGAACCCAGTAAAACTTCGCTTACATTTTCAAAATGTATAGCTTCTTTCACTCATTATTGGGTAGCTTTCTTCTATAACTGCAACTTTAACAACTTCTATAACTACTTTTTTCTGGATGTATGTAGGTAAAAAAATAATGATTTACCTTTGCATGCGTTCATTTTGGGATATCCATTGTAAAACTCATGGGTTCTTTCAGTAGAATTATGAGTAGTCTTTTTACTTTTTTCTGATTACTAAACAAATTGTTTTGTGGGCGAAGTTTTTATTGCCCAGTAAAAACTTCGCCTACAAAATAATGTGTTGAGTAATCAGAAAAACATGAAGGCACTACTTACAATTCTACTGAAAGAACCAATGAATTTTACAAGGCATGTCCCAAAACGAACGCATTTAAAAGTAAGTCATTATTTTTTTACGTAAATACATCCAGAAAAAAGTAGTTATAGAAGTTGTTATACATGTAGTTATAGAAGAAAGCCACTAAATAATGATATAAAGAAGCTATTCGTTTTGAAAAAGTAAGACGTAGAGCTCTGAGACTTAAAGAACCGGTACTGGGTGGCACGGTTATCGGATTCTCTAACGAGGTGAAATACTTGGAGCTCAATATGGAGAGATCTGGAACGCTCAGCTATCTCACAAGAAGGGCAACAAGGGCTGTATATGCCTGCCAACGACTCTTCAGGAAGACATGAGGGGCTGAAGCCTAAAATGATCTAGTGGTCTTTTGCTACGATAACTAGACCAATCTTGACCTATGCCTCCCTAGTGTGGTGGAGTAAGACCGAACAGGTCAAAGCTAGAGGCTACTTGATAAGGGTTATCGCCTGATCTGCATAACGATCACGGGCGCCATGAAGACCTGTCCACTCTTGCCTTAGGAGCTATCCTGCACATTCCTCCGTCACACGTTAGGAGGCTTGCGGGTATGCCAGTAAGATGCCGCACGTTGCTGATACAAGGCAGGTGACTATGTAGGTCACATGCGGATCCTTAAAAACGATCCATCTATCTCGGTTAGTGATCGTATGCCTAGTTTGATATTGTATAGGAATTTAAATGTCCTTATACCTTACAGGGATAAAGGGGCGGACCAACCCTGGTGGCGCGGGCGCGCTGAACAGGTCTGGTGCACCGATGGTTTGAAACAGGCGATTGGTGATACTGTATCGGGCATTATGGGCCCGGGTTTTCAAAGGGGCTGCAAACAGCCTATCCTCGTTTTCGCTGGAATGTGTCTCTGAACGATCTCAGGAAACACAATGAGCGGAATTTGTATTGGATACCCGGCTATGAGGGCCATGTGGGGACCGAAAGGGCCAATAGCTTTTCGTTGGCGTCCCTGCAGGTTTCATCAAGAGGACGTTGCAAACATGATCCGAACTTGAATTCCGTCACACATGAACGTCCATCTCTGGATTAAGACAGTCCAAGAGATTTGTGACTCTGTCCCGTGGCAGTGCAGGTTGACTACTTCTTCTTGAGAAGAACGAACTTAGGCTTCTTGTATGCCTACTTACAGGGCACTGCGGTCTCAGATACCATCAGTATAAAATGGGTAAAATTGATACCAAGGCATGCAAATTTTGTAAGGTTGATTTTTGTAAGGTGTTCCACTCCACTGCTGCTATCCCGCGTATGTTTATCAAAGTTTGTTGTAGAAACTACAATAACAACACACAAATAGGGAAAAAGAATTTGCTTGTTTGTGTAGAAACAACAAAAACAGCAGAACAGGAAGAAATACATACATTATTTTCATGTTTAAAAAGTAAAATAAAAAGCAAAAGTTCCCATTTAGTTGATATTTAGTTAAATATGTACATCAAATTTGATTTGAAGTTCGAATTTGGGATTTAATCAGCTTTATAATTCTTGAATCAAGCGCATTTTGAGATTGATTTAATCTTAGTTTTACTTAAATCACGCTTATTTTCGATTATTTCAACTGCGAATTCGTGATTAAATATGCATAAATAAAGTATTTCGCACTTGATAAATTCGTACTTGAAACAATCTTTCTGTACATGATTGAAAAAAATCCGCACTTGCCGTACTATTGATACCGCTTCGGATTGATTTAAGTACGGATGGTTGATTTTGTTTTATTGCGCAAATGAGCCTTTAGTTTTTGCCGAAGTAGGCGTAATAAAAGATTTGGTAAAAGCTATGAACAGAGATGGAGAGGCATTTTAATACCCAAAAAAATATAATTACACGCGTATGTGAGGTCAGATTGAAGGAGGACACATTTATTGGTCCAAAAGTATGACAAATCTTTAAAGATCAATAGCTTTTAAAAAATATGTCAAAACTTTAAAAAAATGCGAGAGCTGAACGTTATACGATAGAACTATTGAGAAAATAAAATGATCGAGAAACAAACATGTGGTTTTCAGTTTAACAATTCATTTTATTGAGTAAAAAAACTAAAGAAAAAAAGGAAGTTAAAAAAGGCTATATTAAACAGTAGTTAAAAATAGTATTGTAATAAAGTTCCAGGTTAAGTTGCCAGACACTATATAAAACCAAATCTTAGATACAAGTACAAGTGTTTAAGTCACAAATAGCCTTTTCGATTTCTCTTATCTCAAATCTGAGGGGAATAGCTGCTCTAGCATCAACAGGTGGTAACTCGACCGCAATATTGTGAGATATATTTGTTGTAAATACGTTTTTCAAATGACTAACAAAAAGATTTCCCTTTTCAATATCGTTTCTTGCCCAACTACCAAGCTACTTAGTCGGTCGTCAATTTATTATTAAAGAAGGAAATTTCTTAAGTTCACCTCAGCCCATTGCCGCTGGAGTCCCACAAGGCAGCATCCTGGGCCCCCTATTATACTTAATTTATACTACGGACATGCCAACAAGCAACTACACACAAACTTCAACATTTGCAGACGATACAGCTTTTCTAAGCGTCCATGAAAATCGTTATGAAGCATCGCGTTACTTACAGCATCATATATTTCAACTAGAAATATGGTTAAGACAATGGAGGATAATGGTCAATGAGCAAAAATGCGTACATATAACATTCACTTTGCGCCGGGAATCTTGCCCCCCTATTACAATCAATAATCAAATAATTCCTCAACATTCGCATGTTAAATATCTCGGTATACATCTGGATCGGCGATTAACGTGGAAATGCCATATAGAGGCAAAATTAACTCAAATGAAACTAAAAGCCATTCAAATTCATTGGCTTATTGGAAGAAATTCTGTCCTTAGTCGCGATTGCAAGCTTCTACTTTACAACTCTATCTTAAAGCCTATCTGGTGCTACGGTATTCAACTATGGGGCACTGCCTCGGCCTCTAATATCGACAAAATTCAAAGGCGCCAAAATAAACTTCTTCGAATTATCACAGCCGGTATGTTAAAAACTCAAACATTCATAAGGATCTCAATGTGCCATTAGTGAAATCTATGATTACAAAATATGCAATAAAATATTTAAAAAGGCTTGAACAACACCCAAATCCACTAGCTCGAAATATTTTAAATCATGGCGGCCACACTCGCTAAAGAAGAAGAGACACTGCAGCACTTACCCAATTAGATGAGCGATAAACACCTATAAAAGTGAACATAACCCGTGATGAAGAAAATTTTGTCTGGCACTGGCAGGAGATAAAATAACGTATTAGGTTAAGATTTGATTAATTATTGTTAGTTCATATTTAATATATGAAGATTCAATAAAAAATAATGAAAAAAAAAAAAAAAGTACAAGTGAATGTTTATAATAATATGTGCTAACATATTCAACAAGAACAACGTAGAGTTCGCTAAAAACCGGAAAAATGTGAAACCACGGTTAAGGTTTTAAAATGATTAAAACCGGTCTGTTTCGGTTCGGTTTCGGTTTTGAAAATATCAAAGTTAAACTTCATACATAAACATATATATTTTTATACCCACACCACAATAGTGGAGAGGGTATTATGCATTTGTGCTGATGTGAGTAACGCCTTAAAACATTGGTCATAGACCCACCTTAAAGTATACCGATCGTCTTAGAATCACTTTCTGAGTCGAACTAACGATGTCCGTCCGGCTGGCAGGCTGGCTGGCAGGCTGGCTGGCTGGCTGGCTGGCTGGCAGGCTGGCTGTCCATGTAACCTTGTGCGCAAAGTACAGGTCGCAATTTTGGAGATAATTTGATGAAGTTTGGGTCATAGGTTCTTATTGACACAAGGACCAAGCCTATTGAAAATGGGCCGAATCGTAGGACCACAAGGGAAGATAGGGGGAAATTTCTTCCTCTCAGAAACTATCAAACCGATTTTAATGAAATTTAAAACATACATAGATAAATCCATATTAATATGGACATAATGTGTTTTTAAATACTGTGGTGTAGGGTATCATATGGTCAGGCTTGGCCGACCATACTTTCTTACTTGTTGTATTTGTTTCAATACAGGTACATTTATTAACCCTTGTAAACCTGGGCCTGGCCAGGCATTTTTTTACATTTTTCCAGTTTTTTTTATATAATTATTAAGTATGTTACAACGAAACACTATGTATTCCTCAATCAAAGTGTTTTTTACAAGAAAATGAGAAAAAAGTGTAAACACCGTGCGCGTCGCAATTTGCAAAATGAAAATTTTGTCCATATTGTATCCACGTGGGCCTGGCTATGCCCTGCCCTATTATATGTATATGAACTGCAGTAAACAAAATCAAAATAAAATGTATCAAAAAGCATACGCAACACACATAAGAATTCTTTCTTTCCTGTTTTTTCGAATAATTATTAAACTTTCCGACAAAATGTTCCTGCTATAGCCATAAACCTCCATATAAAAGTAGTCCCAGCCGTACTCATTGTGAGTTTTTTGAATAGCCACAAAAACTCCATTCAAAATACTAGTGGTTCCAGCCAAGCCTAGGTGCCAGTTTGTGCCACACAAATTAGGTGTCTAAGATTTAAAAAGGTAACATTTGTTCTTCTTAGTACTTCTTTTGAATTTTGAAATACCTTGCCATTGTTGCAAGCTGTTATGTATAAAGTTTTTCTATATGAAGTTCCAGTATTATGTATAATTTGCAATCTTTTTAAGCTTAAATATATTGTTAAAGTTAATCCTAAGACCGTTGTTTTTTTGTCGGTTTTCGTTTTCGGTTTTTAGGTATTTAAAACCGCGGTTTAGATTTCGGTTAAAACCGAACAGCAATCCCTAGAACAACGTTCAAAAATAATGAAAGCTTGGCGGCTGCAGTTCGAAAATTTACAAACACGGTCGGAAAAGAGTTAAAACTTCGTCAACTGTGAAGAAATTTATTGAAAAATTCAGGGAGACTAGATCCGTGGGATACGCCAAAAACAAGCCGTTCAAATGTCAATATCGAAGCAGATGCAGTCTCCCCGAATTCATCAATTAATCTCTTAATTTTGAGACTTTTTTTCAAAATCATAATTTTGTGTAAATAAAAAACTAAGCGACAGAAACAATTAATGAACAGATTTGGATTCAGCACGGTTAAGTCAGTTGAAATCATATAACAAAGTTCTTGCTCCCAACTTCTTTTGTTTTTTTGCCGACCAGTGTAATTTATTACAAAATGTAATTGGCAGTGCCCAAGTCTGCTGCGTAGGATTAAAATATGTATTTAATAATTACCTTTCTTTTACCTTTTAAGTAAATTTTGTAAACTAAAATTGATAAATATTATTTTGATACAAAACACATAATAAAAGTTATTTAAAAAAAAAATCAATAAAACTAAAAGAATATGTTATTTTTTTCAATTTTGTTCATGAAAATTTTTTACCACAGAAGTAAAAAAAGCAAACAGGTGCACTAAATGAATTTAATTTTATTAAACCACTTGTGGTTTAATCGAAAACACGACAATTGCCATAAAAAACTAAAATAATCTAACGGAAAGGAAGGAAAGCATTTTAGGGGAAATTAAACCATATGTTAGAAATAATTTAAACGAATACGGAAGCATTTATATACCACGTAATACTGTTTATTTGCCGTCGTTAACCGGAAACGTATAAGTGTAATTTAAATTTAATTATTATTTTTTATTAAGGGTGGAAAAAGGCGCTTAAGCGAGTAACACTTTGCAGGAAAGGAATGAACATATTTATACATTTTGCCAGCACATCATGGAAAACTAGTTTCCAAAATCAAAAAGGTATCTTTGCAAGTTTAATGAACTAGTTTAATAATAATTAATATTCAACATTGTTAGTCCTTTTTAATATGTTTTTATATTAACAATTAAAAATCATCCTTTAATCAGAATTTCTAAAAGAAGTTTTATTAATGATCCTGTTTCGTAATCACATTCAACTTCATCATTCCATTTTTTTTTCAATTTATTTTGTTGTTAACTCCTTCATTAACGTAATTATAATTTGTATTACTAGTTATTATTGTTACAATTATCATTGTTGTGTTTGTTCTTTTTGTATCATGCAGAAGAAACAACCCGAAAAAACTACCACTGCAACCAAAACGAACATTAACACCACTCAATTCTCGTTGGTATATGTATGTCGGTTTGCTTAGGTTCGTCCCACAGCGCACAGTGCTTTGCCCTAGAGCGATAATCAAAATAATTAACATACAGATGTAGGTAAATATCAACCAATGATACCAATTTTTCATCTTATTTTGCCATTAAATTAAAATAATAAATACCGGAATAATTATTTTAACTGTAAATAAAAGGCATTGTAATATTTTTTCTAACAATTTTTGTCTATTAATGCTCATATCAAGCCCTTACCGTAAAAAAAGCTTAAGCGACAAAAAACACAACTTTAAAGGAGAAGGTTGTTCTTATTATATTTCATAAAAATTTCTTATGAAGGTTGGCGCTTAGTCTGTGTTCATACGGCTCATGTCTTATTGACAAGATTGCTACTTTATAGGCGAGAGGGACGAGGGGAAAAGAAACCAGTACACAGATGCATGTACTGTCTTTACGTTTTGCTTTCTTATTCGTTGTTTAATTTTGTTTTTGTTTTCAATAGTTGCGTTCGAGAACACAAAAGTTTTTACTATTTTTTACTAAACTTTACTGCATTTACGAAATTGCGTTCGAGTACACAAAATGCAGTAAATGAGAACATAAATTGAGAGCGAAAAGTAACAGTTCTTGTCTGAGTATTTACAAATTTTTACTGCAGACATTTTTGCAGTAAAATTTAGTAAATCAAAAAAACATATGTTTCAAAAGGTAAACAAACAAAAGTAACAAATAAATTGTGAAAAATTGTTAAATAAAAGAAAAGTAAAAAAAAAATTTAATCAAAACAAAAATATCTATTCATATTAGTTAATTAAACTTTTTTGTGAAGCATTTATTTGGCTAAATGCAAACTTTTGAAATTATGTTAATTTTTTAGAGTTGTAAAAGTGTGAAGTATTTGGGTACTTAAGTAATCAATAGCAATAAAATTATTAATGTTGTTTTAAATAATTTAACCCGCTACAAATTAGTAAAATCAAATAAAATAAAAGACAAACAAATATGAACGATTACATAAAATAGTTTCTTTGTATTTTCCAAAAATGTTCGTGTTATAAAAAGTATTTAACCGAGTACCGATAAGAAAACGAGTTAAGTAGTCAAAAGTGTCAATATTTTTCAACACTTCAATTATTTGCCATCAGCTGTTGCCTTTATTTTACGAATTTTTACAAATTTTGCGTTCGCGTACTTTTTTGGACAACAGCTTTTTGTGAGAGCAAATTTTTCAGTTTACTCATTTACTGCATTTTACTGTAAAAGTACTCAAACGCACCTAATATCAAAAAGCACACATGCATACGCACGTCGTCAACAGGACATGAATCATTTGAACGACAACTCATGTTCAAAGAAGAAAAAGGAAGAATCTTGTCAATAAGACATGAGCCGTATGAACTCAGACAACATCAACTTGGTAAGAACAGTGAACAAAACATACGTCGCACATGAATTCTGCTTGTGTGGACTGTTCATTTTAAAATTTCGTTCATGTGCTGCCATCATTTGTCTTAGCAACCATGTTCGCCATGATGTTCGCCTTACAATGTAATTTGCTGTCTACAACCAAACGCACTACCGAAAAAATTTATTTATTAAAAAAAAAGCAAAAATTTAAAATAAGGTCGGTTAAGCTATTTTTGCGCTTGTGGCTCGATTTGTATTTATTCCACAAAAAAATTTTATTCGGCAGTCTTTGTCAAAAAATTCCACTGTAAACGAACATAATTTGAAGAAATATTTAAAATACAAAATTTCGGCGAAATATAAATGCGCTTTGAAGTTTTTGCTGGGCAAAAACAATATAGAACAAGAATAGTACTTTTTCCAACAAATGGAACTTTTTGTTAAAAAAATAAAATAATTTTTTTTTTGTGTGGTCTGTAATTTTTACAAATTTGAGGTCGCTGATTTCAAAGCTAATCTCCATTTTTCTCTATCAGCACTACTTTTCAAGATATACCGTTATGTCCAAAACAAAAGGCACTTTCACTACATCTATTGGAATAAATTGAAAACTGTTGACCATATTCAGTTAACAAAAAAATCCGAAACTCTGCAACAGTAGGCAAAAGATAAAAAAAGTACTAAAAACAATACGGGGGTACTGCGGTATTATTAACAAAATAAGGTACTCAAAAAAGTACTAAAGTACTGAATTTTCAACACTGATATTACAACAATCCAAAAACAATAGAAACAACATAAGGTTTTTTGCATTGCAGTGTTAGTGCTTACGGCTCAACACGCCAACCATTCCTAACAAAACGCTAACAGCCGTATTTATAATGAAAATTTGGCATGAAGTTAGCACAAATTTATTTATAATACACTTACCAAACTCTAGCTAACCATATGCTAAACTCTTATTAACGAGCTGCGAAACGTTTGCCAACTTGTGAAAAACAGCTGTTTAATGTTAAACAATTTGGTTGGGTTTATTTTATTTTTATACCCTTCATCGAAGGTAAAAGGGTATATATATAACTTTGTCATTCCGTTTGTAATTTCTGCAATATTGATCCTTCACCCTATAAAGTATATATATTCTGGGTCCTTATGAAAAGCGAAGTTCAAATCCGGTTGTCCGTCTGTCCGTCCTTCTGTCTGTTGAAATGGGTTTTCCGGAGCCCCCAGAAATTATGGGGGCTTGGTTGGTCTATGCATCTGTCAGGTATTCTTATTATAATTTTGCAATTAAAATTCAGCCAGAACGGTCGAAAAATGGCTGAAATATGAGCAAAAAACCATAGCAAACTTAAACGGAGTATATGTGACATAAATATGTATCAACCTAGTCCACATCATTTCTGATATTTTAGGAAAACCCATTTCAACATACACACGGACAGACGGACAACCGGATTTGAACATTGCTTTTCATAAGGACCCATAATATATTCTTTATCAATCATCAATATTGTGGAACATACAAACGGACTGACAAAGTTATATATACCCTCTTACCTTTGGTGGAGGGTATAAAATGGGAAATATATTAAAAATGTGTAAGATCCCCAAAAAATTCCCGATTTTTTTTAAATACCCAAAAATATCCCCAATCCCCAAATGACTTTCTTTGTCCTTTTTGCTGGCATGTTATCTAGAATAGAATAGGGTTTGACAATTTTCCAATGGTTTTAATGCGTGTTCAATAGACTGGTTGCATCTTGTATGGGATTTTTTTTTTTAATTTATTTGTTTGCGCTGCTTAAAATATGAGGTTTGGTGTAAGAAATCATGATCTAATTTTTCAGGTCAAACCCACGGTGCCTAGCCGTGCCGGGTGGGGCCCAAAGTTCCCCATATTATAAAAAAACATATTTTCCATTAGATCTTTATAGTTATACTAGCTGGCTCGGCAAACGTTGTTTTGCCATATAGCTTATTTATTTCAGATGTTACAGTGTCTGCATGCCAAATTTTAAGAAAACCTGTTGATTAGCTAAGAAAATAATAAAAATTATAGTCTTTAGTTCTTTCCAGATGTTACACTATTTGCCCGCCAAATTGCAAGGAAATCAGTTGATTAGTTAAGAAGATATAAGGAGGGGGAGCTTTTACTCCTCTTGCCGTATTTCATGCCCTTTATCTTTCAGATTTAACAGTGTCGGAATGCCAAATTTTAAGAAAACCGGTTGATTAGTTAAGAAGATATAGGGAAGGGAGCTTTTACCCCTTCTGCTTCACGCCCTTAATAGTAAAAACTATAGGCTATAGTACTTTCCAGCTGTAAAAGTATTTGGCTGCGAAATTTCGAGAAGATATTGGGAGGGGGAGCGTTTACCCTTCTTGCCCTATTTCACATCCTATTCCCTATTTCCTTTCAGATATTGCGGTGTCTGCATGCCAAATTTTAAGAAAACCCGCTTCTTAGCTCACAAGATATAGGGAAGGGGAGCTTTTACCGCTATTCCCTATTTCCTTTCAGATGTAACAGTGCCTGCATGCCAAATTTTAAGAAAACAGGTTGATTAGTTTAAAAGATTTGGGAGGGGGAGCTTTTACCTCAATTGCCCCATTTCACGCCCTAAATAATAAAAATTTCAGGTTATAGTTCTTTTCAGATGTTACACGATTTTCCTCCAAAATTTCAAGAAAATCGGTCAATTTGTTAAGCAGATATAGGGAGGGGAAGCTTTTACTCCTCTTGCCCTATTTCACGCCTTATTCCCTATTTTCTTTCAGATGTTACAGTGCCTGCATGCCAAATTTTAAGAAAACAGGTTGATTAGCTAAGAATATATAGGGCCCTATTTTGCGCGCTCTAGCGATATAAAATGTACTCTACGACCTATTTTGCCTTACAAAAACACATACAAAATTTCATAAAAATCAGTCATTCGAAGGAGTTCAAAATGGAGGGCATTTTATTGATATTTGTATGGGAATATATAGGAAAATCTAAATGCAATATCTCCGGAACCACTGAGCAGTTGTCATGCAAACTTTACATAAACCATCTACAGACTATCTCCAACGTGCCCCAACGTTTCTGTTGAAATCGGTCTACCCGTTTTCGCAGTTAGTGGTGACATCAAAGTGTACACTTCTTTTTATATATATAGACTAGTTGAAATGCCGAAAATCAAAAATATGGCTTCGTTACTATCTTCCGCAGAGAAAGTACTTCAAGTGTGCCAAATTTCAGCTTCCTATGTCAACAGATGGCTTCAGAAAGTTGCGGAAAGAATAGGACATGCATGCAAACATCCTGACATACTAAGAAATTATATATTGTATAGATAGATTAAAGTTTTTGCTGTTTAATATTTTAGTATGATACGAACGAAAGATTTTTAACCTAATTCGGGGTCGCTGAAACCAGTGGTGCTAGCCGTTTTTTATGTTAGCAAAAGACGAAAAATTTTAATTAACTTAAGAATTTTATTAAACCGCCATATAAATTTTTCCTATTTGTGAATACATAAAATCAAAAGTTGTTACCAGATTTTAATCATTTATAGCTTGTTTTGTTTGCAATCTTTTTATGAACTTTTAAAAACAAAAATTCCGAAATTTTAATAAAAAAATTATTTTTTTTTCAGAAAAAAAAATTATGTTTTTTTTAGGTTTTTTTTAGTTTTTGAGTTACGCGAACATATGTTGTAAAACCTCCTTAATTTTTGAAATAACGGTATGTCTCGAAAACCAAAGCCAACATAAAGAAAAATTTTTCAACTTTCTTAAAGTAAATTTTATTGCAGAATTTCGGTTTTTTTAGTTTTTCAATAAGCTAAAGCGTTTTTGAGTTGCGCGAACATATGTTGTGCAACATCCTTAATTTTTGAAATAACGGTATATCTCGAAAACCAAAGCTAACCTAAAAAAACGGCTAGCACCACTGGATTCAGCGACCCCGAATTAGGTAAAAATCTTTCGTTCGTATCATATTAAAATATTAAACAGCAAATACTTTAATCTATTTATACTAGGGATTGCTGTTCGGTTTTAACTGAAACCGAAACCGCGGTTTTAAATGCCTAAAAACCGAAACCGAAAACCGACAAAAAAACCTCGGTTTTAGCTTTTACTTTAACAATGTATTTATGCTTGAAGAAATTGCAAATTAAATATCATACTCGTACTTCATATACAAAAACTTTATACATAACAGCCTTCAACAATGACAAGGTACAGTGAATCACAGCCAAATTGGCCCACAAAGAAATCATTGAAAACCTGCCTAATATTTGCTTAAAAAAAAAGATATTTCATTAAAAATGTTTGTTTAAAATAAAGTTTATTTGGCACTAAATGTAAGGAACTAAACGTTTTGAAAATTCAGTAATTTAAAAATTAAAATTAATCGATAAAAACAATAAAATATAAAATATCACCTCACAGTAAAAATGGACCAGCACATCATTTTATTAAAAAAAAATGGATTTTTCATGTCCTAGTATTTTGTAGGAAATCCTTTTTGGGCGATAACAGATTTAAGACGTCTAGACATGGATTCCACAAGTTTTTTTGTAAAATTTGGAGAGATATTTGTCCATTCCTCCTCTAAAGCCGCTTTAAGGTCATTCACATTAGAAATATTATGTTTCCGCACTTCAATTTCTAGCTTATGCCACAAATTTTCGATTATATTTAAATGTGGAGACTGTGGAGGAGTTTTAATGACCCTTGGGCAGTTATACAACAACCAATTCTTTACTATGAATGCGGTATGTTTGGGGTCGTTATCTTGGTAGAAGTGAAAGGTGTCTTTAATACCTAGTTTTTCTGCACTCTGCTTAAGATTATTTCTTAAAATGGAAAAATATTGGATTTTGTCCATGTTCCCCTCCACAAAATGCAGATTTCCAACACCTGCCGCCTAACACGCACCCCATACCATAACGTGACCACCACCATGCTTAACTGTAGGCCGGAGGTGCTTAGGATTCAACTCTTCGTTGGGCTTTCTCCATACATTTACCCTACCGTCTGAGCCAAAAATATAAAATTTTGACTCATCTACAAATAAAACATTTTCCCAGAAGGAAAAATCTTTCATTACATAGCTGTGGGCGAACTCGAGTCTTATTTTTTTATTTTTGGTGCTCACGAAAGGCTTTTTGCGGGCAATTCTACCATTCAGGCCAGCTTTTCTGAGCACTCTGCGCACAGTTTCTGCATTACAGCTAATATGAAAATGTTCCTTTACCATGTCTCTTAACTTTGGCGCACTTAACCTTGGATTATTTTTGGTCTGTTGGATTATCCAGCGTTCCTCTCTCTCAGAAAACATTTTTTTGGGGCTGATTTTTTGTTTATTAGTTATCCGTTTTTCTTCATTAAACCTCTTAATAATGTTTTTTACAGTTCCACGTGGTTTTTTAACAATTTCCGCAATCATCCTCTGGCTTTTTCCATCTTTATAGTGGTCAATTATTAATTTTCTCACTTCAACTGTTTTATGACGACCCATCTTATAGAAGAACACGTTTATTTATGATTTATGGAGTAATATCAATGTCGACAGAAATCAGAACACAGAAAATTTAAAAAGAAGTTATTTTGAGTTGTTTTACTTTGAAATAAACCGTTAT
This sequence comes from Pollenia angustigena, assembly GCA_930367215.1. Taxonomy (NCBI): domain Eukaryota; kingdom Metazoa; phylum Arthropoda; class Insecta; order Diptera; family Polleniidae; genus Pollenia; species Pollenia angustigena. Next base: position 36,493,495 of record OV884059.1, read on the forward strand.
ATAACAGAGTTTATTTAGGTGGACCATTTTCACTGTGAGATAAAAAATTTAACTCTTCCCTTTAACCTTTTGCAATTATGTTGTTGTTATACATATTTTAAATTGATATACATTATGTTAACACTAAATGTACAATATTTTAAAGTATATGGGTTTTAATTAAAAATTTTTTATTTAACATGAGAAATATTAAAAATAAATTTATTTCTGAGGGTGGGCCATTTTGACTGTGATTCACTGTATATCAAAATTCTTAATATTCAAAATAAGTACTAAGAAGAACAAATATTATCTTTATAACTCTTAAGTACACACCTTATTTGTGAGGCATGAACTGCCACCTGGGCCACTTGATTTTGTATGGAGTTTCTTGTGGCAAGGCTGGGACTAATTTTATATGTATGGAGTTTTATGGCTATAGCAGGAACATTTTGTTGGGACAAAACAGAAAAGGAAGAATTCTTATGTGTTGTTTATGCCTTTTGAAACGTTTCATTTTGATTTTATTTACTGCAGTACATATATTATAGGGAAGGGACTGACCAGGCCCAGGTGGATACAATATGCACAAAATTTTCATTTGTCCAATTGCGGAATTGAGGAATACATAATGTTTCGTTCTAATTTACTTAATAATTATATAAAAAAAAATCTAGAAAAAAGTCAAAAAATGCCTGGCCAGGCCTAGGTATACACTTAAGGGCGAATAAAAGTACCTGAATTGAAACAAATAAAAAACTTGCAAAAAAAATATATATGTTTATGTATGAATTTAACTTTGATATTTTCAAAACCGAAAACCGAACCGAAACCGGCCGGTTTTAATCATTTTAAAACCGAAACCGCGGTTTCACATTTTTACGGTTTTTAGCAAACTCTAATCTATACAATATATAATTTCTTAGTATGTCAGGATGTTTGCGTGTATGTCCTATTCTTTGCGCAACTTTCTGAAGCCATCTGATGACATAGGATGCTGCAATTTGGCACACTTGAAGTACTTTCTCTGCGGAAGATCGTAACGAAGCCATATTTTTGATTTTTAACTAGTATAACTATAAAGATCTGATAGAAAATATGTTTTTTTTTATAATATGGGGAACTTTGGGCCCCACCCGGCACGGCTAGGCACCGTCGGATTGACCTGAAAAATTAGATCATAATTTCTTACACCAAACCTCATGTTTTAAGCAGCGCAAACAATTAAATTAAAAAAAAAAAAAAATTGCGACCAGCCTAGTGTTCAAATGGAATTGTGCAGGCCTCTAGTAGGTAGCGAATTAATTCGCGAATTTTAATCGCTGATTGAATTTTTTCATAATAAACTAATAAAAACCAGTCGGATTGACCTGAAAAATTAGATCATGATTTCTTACACCAAACCTCATGTTTTAAGCAGCGCAAACAATTAAATTAAAAAAAAAAAAAAATTGCGACCAGCCTAGTGTTCAAATGGAATTGTGCAGGCCTCTAGTAGGTAGCGAATTAATTCGCGAATTTTAATCGCTGATTGAATTTTTTCATAATAAACTAATAAAAACCAGTGTTCGAAAATAAACACTAAATATCGCTCCTTAGTGTTTGGTTCGGTAGACTTGTGGAAAACACAAACGCTTAAAGTGCAGTACAGCTCATAAGTGTTAGTTCTTAGCGCCCTTTTATCTGGTAAAAAAACCAAAAGTTGTTTATAAAAATAATATAAGTAAAAAAAATTACAATTTTACACAAGCAAACACATACGCACACAAGCTGTTCATGCTGTGGTCATTGCAAAAAATTTTTGCTTAATCATTTCTTCATCAATATAAAAAAGTAACATTATAGAATATTAAAATATAATGTTTGTCTACGGTATCACTACAACTGTTCAGTTTTTTACGAAGAACAGAACAATATATAATGTTCGGCCCTTTTTTGAAAATGGTTGCGAACGGTATTAAGGGTTGTGTTCGTCTACACAAACACTAAAAAAATAGATACCGTTCCCGGGGGTGTGAGCCGAACGCTAAATAATGTTCTGTTTATTCTCGAACACTGACAAAAACACATACTTTGGCAGGTTCCCTAAAACTGATTCTCAAAACGTAACTAAAATTTATTTACTCGCAATTTTTATAAATTCGTTGTTGAAGCAGTACAAAAATCATTACATTAATTTTTCCTTTAAAAAAATAAATAACATTAACCTTCTAAAGCGGCCCATACATATTCGCCATATTATTTACATTTTGTCCTATTCTATGCAATAAGTCGCACAATGGTTTCCTTCATTCAATAAAAAGGTAAACATAACCTATAGGAATAATATAAACAGCATTGTACAATGTTGCCAACACATTCTTTTCGTTGTGCAATAAAAATCAAAAGTCTTTTGATTGTTCCCAATATATTGTGGCACCTATGAATATCACATACACACTGGCGATATAATTATACAATACGTAATATTGAACAATTTTATTGAAAGTGTATGAGCCGCTTAACAAGTTTTTAAATTCTTTGTTTTTATTTAAATATTTTGATTTTTAGTTAATTTGTTTTATTGTAACAGAACACTGTGCGACGTTAGCAAAGTGTTTTCTAGTTAATTTTATTGTTATTTTAATTGAAAATTTGACAGTTTGGCTAATAAAAAGAATGAGTTTCGTTTGGCGTTTGTTAGCTTTCGATTGTTGTTTTTTGTTTTTCTTCTACCTACATACAATTTTAATAAAATTAAAATAATATTACGGTACATACACACCCACACAGGGCTATGGATAAATATGTATGTATGTATGTGTATCCATCTTTCCTGCCCTCCTTTAAACAAAATCAATGATGAAGCTAACGTGTTGTGTTTGCCTTCTGGGAAATGTACACGTGACGGTCGTTCGTCAGGTGAGTTCTAGTATATTTATGATTCGTGTCTTTAATTGCAATTGTAGACGAAGTAGTTGTTGTTGTACTTTTAAGTTGAAGTTTATTGTTGTAAAATCAAGGGGTTTAGGAAACTTATTGGAATTTGATTGTAATCAAATTGCACAACCTGTTTTCTGGAGACAATCTCACATATAAAACCATAACGGAATAATGTCTACAAGTGCGCGTGTTAGACTATAAGTGTGGGAGTGTGTGTATACACAGCGAATACACATAAACGTAATTTACGAGTTCCGGCGTTACAAGTAGAAAACTAATTGAAGCAGAGCAAAAGAAATTGTTGGGTGGTTAAGCGAAATGTCGAGTGGTAAGGTTGGTTGAATTATGATGATGTTAAACTTCTACACACGGGCATATGAATGGGAATAGAAGCTCACAAGAAAAATACTGCACAGTCATGTGCTTCAATTGACTCAGGTGTACAATTAATTTGAAAACATATTATATTTCATAATTTTAATTCAGTTCGAAAGAAGTAATGATCAATAATACGAACAGGCATCAAACAATGATAAATTATACTTATAAGTCTTTGCCAAAGCGTGTTTGTTTTATACTTATGGTAAAGATAAAGAGCATAACCAACTGATATAAACATGTATGTTTATTTGGTAAGGCAACTTTTGTTAGTTCTTATGCGTCCATTATGAATAACTACACAACTAAAGTTGCGAAATTTATACTACGTATAGCAACTGTTAAATAGCAGCAAGTTACATATTTTAGTTGCTATATTGTTAACATATTGGCAACCAAAAACTTGTAGTTGCTGCTAATACTTTTTATAGTAAAGAAGTACATACATGTCTGTGGCCGTATGGAAAAACTAGATAACTCCATTTTTTGAAAACACGAGAAAAACACACTTGAAGTTTTAAACATATTTCGCTTATTATTTAATATGAATTTATGTTACTTTGCATGCGCATTAAACAAAATATAATTTTAAATAATATTAAGGATTTCTGGTTCCATTGAACTAATTTTTGGGCACTTAAACCGAGAATCAATGTCAGTTATTTTTGTCTCTAGACCAAAAAGCCGTACTCGTAAAACTGCTCTGAGTGGAAAAGCAGCTCGCGCTTTTTGTCATTATTTCTTAGGGACAAACAGGTAGTTCGAAAAAACTGGGCGGGGCAAAATTTTCTTTTCGTATAAATCTAAGTTGGACCATGGCGATAATTTTAAAGAAAAAATCGTCACAATTATATACATAGTTGTCATGGGTGTGCAATATGAAAATTGGATTTGGCCAAGCCCCTCCGCTCGCAGATCGAAAATTAAAAATCGGACTTCACAGAGAATATTCTGAAGATTCCTTGAAAATTTCATCAAAATCGAACTAGCCGTTTTGGAGTCCATACGTTACATACATACATACACATATCCTATTTTATATATGTATATAGCAGTGATAACCACTCCATAGACTCGCGAGCCAGTTAATAATCGTATTTTTCACACAGACACGGTCGGCAATTCACATGTATATTACAACTTTGTTCGTTTCAAAACATCAGACTATCATCAGTCTCTGCGACCGCACACAAGCACATACTATCTTTGTGTGCGTGCGTTCGGGGCTTTCTTAGTTCGGGGCTTGGTTATCACTGGTATATAGATAGATAGATACAATATTAATTAAAAATAATTAAAGAAAGTTCTTGTTGTAAAACAAAAAGCTAAAGAAAGGAATTTAGTTTCACGTATTTCCCACTTTTTGATACTTTTTTCTCTCCATTAAAGTATCAGAAATTACAATATTGTAGTTGGAGCTCAAAAAATTAACGTTCGAATTTCGAAAAAGTACCGAATTCGTATTTGGACTTTTTAGATTTGATTCGAATGTGATATAAACTTTATTTTTATGTTTAATGGCATACAAGATAGATGGGATGACCAAAAAGTTTCAAAATACATGTTTTACCCGTTTACTCCCTAAAAGGGGCGAATTTCAAAAAAGTACCAAACACCTTGCCGCTTATTTTTCTAAAGAAAAACGATAACTATTACATTTTTTTGTATCTCTTTTAGTTCTGGAGATATTTTAAATTTCAACCAACCTCCTGGCCCAAATTTAAAATCTTAACTTCAACTGTTGAGGCTGCGCGGTGATGAATCAGTCAGTAACGTTATAATTTTATATTTAAAAACTAGCATTTAACCCGCTACTTCGTTAGCGTTTCCTTTTCCTTCGTGGACATATTTGTATGCCAAAGCTTATTTTTCTAGGTTTAAATTTGTTTAAATTCTAGCATTTAACCCGCCACTTTGTAATCAGCCCTTTTCTTTCATAAACATATTTATATTCCAAAGTATATGTTAATGAACAAAAAAGTACCAAAAAGCCCTCTTACAGATTCTTATCCACTCAGTGCATTGCATATTGAGTTTTATGTTTCTAAGTCCAATAATAACGGATATTCAAAAAGTACCAATTTAAGAACTAAAAAGTACCAATAAGGGTTTTTAGAGATTCTCATTCATTCAGGACTTTGCAGGTTAAATTTTATCTTTCTGGGTCCAATACAAACGGAAAATTAAAAAGTATCTATTAATGAATAAAAAAGTACCAAAAATTTCATGTTTCTAGGTCCAATATTAACGATAATTAAAAAAATACCAGTTGAAGGAGCAAAAAGCTAAAGTAAAATATGAAATTTCCCGTATTTCCTTTTTTTGGTACTATTTTTCCCCCCATTAAAGTATCAAAAATTTCAGTATTGAAGTGGGTGCCCATAATTTAGTACGAATATGTCAATGAATGGAGAAAAATGTTTTGTAAAAAAGGTACCAAAAATAGCTACGATTTTCACCCCTTAAATGTTCGAATTTGGAAAAAGTACCAAGTTTATATTCGTAATTTTTTGATAAGTTTCGAATGTGGTATACACTTTGTTTCTATGTTTATTGGTTCAAACAATAGATGGGGTGGCAAAAAGGTACTAAAATTCCGATTTTACCCGTTTACTCCCTAATAGAGCCGAATTTCAAAAAAGTACCAGACACCTGTCCGCTTATTTTTCTAAAGAACAACGATAAGTATTACATTTTTTTTGAATCTCTTTTAGTTTTGGAGATATAAGGTTACCGAATTCTTCCGTTTTTACCCTTTTTTACCCCCTAAACATTCGAATTTCCAAAAATCCTGTCCTAATGGATCGATTTGGGGAGTGACCAATCTCTGGTCCAAATTTAAAGTGTTTAGCTTCAGGCGTTTAGGCTGTACGATGATGAATCAGTCAGTAACGTTTAGAGTTGTCAACCGATTAAGAATAATTCGAATAATCGATCAAACAAAACCAAACTCTTGTTCGAATAATTTTAAAATGGTGATTTTCGAATAACGAATAAATCGATTAATTAATGTCGATTAACCGAACAATTTTTTTTATTAAATAAACATTTGATTTATTCTTATTTGTTTTTAGCGATTTTATAAAGGGTGGTCCAACTAAAACGCACGATGTTAATTGTAAATATAACATAAATTTTTCAGACAATTATCTTAATATTTTTTATTATTTTAGAAGGCTGACTTCATTGGCGAAGAAGTATGGTCTGATGACGCCACTAGCCCATTAACGAACTGGGCGAGCATGCACAGGTGTTTTCACATTTCCTATAGACCTAGTTTGCTGAAATTTGCGCACAATTTTCCCGATTGTAGACAGATTTGGTCGATTATGCTGACTTAGAAAACCACGAAGTGCACGAAATGCGTTTTGATTTGAACGCCCATTTTCGTAAAAGGCTTTAACGCGCTGCTCAATTAAGTACTTTTCCATTATTGAATTTGTCAAATACTGAAACAAAGAAATATCAAATTAAGTTGGGCAAAAAACTTGATGTTTAGGTGTGGCTCACAAGTAACATCGTGCAAATTGGTTGGCTACCCTTTACAAAATGTAGGAAAATTAAAAATATATAGCCATAGACCTGATTGTAATTAATCTCAATGTTTAGTAAGCAAAAACCTTGTTAAGTACTTATTCAATAATGTATCTTATGTTGTTATTTAACAAGCAATTGTATCATCTATATCAAGAAAGTAGAAAATTATGTTATTTTGTTATAGTTTTTTTTTTATTATATTACCATTGAAAACGATACTTCCACTGATAATCCAACGAAATCAAAAATGCCGAACTTGGTCCAATGGAAGAATACATAAAGAGAGACAGCGATTGTTCTATAGAAGAACTTGTACGCAGAAGTTTTGCTGAAGTTCTGCAAACGCTTTTCGAAAATCCAAAGTAATATCGAACAATATGGAGTTAAGATGAAAAGTTTTACACATCAAAAAGAAAGAAATTTAGAAAAAATAAAGAAGAAAATTGAAGATTTTCCATAGTTGTAGATTAATGGACGGATGTATCTATTTAACATATGGGCATTTCCCCAGAATGGTCTACCAGGATGAAAAAATTAAATGTTGATCATCATCGTCTTTTATTGTTTATTATTATAGCTGTTTTACTTGAGGAAATTGGGCTGGAAACTGGAAAATTTTATATTTTTCTGTATTTTCTATTTCTAAAGACATTTTTATATACTTATTTAACATGCAAGAAATATGTTATGTTTACACTCTTTCTTCATAATCTCTCCATTACAATCAATTGTGGAAGGTGTATTAAGTTTTTTTGTAAAGGGAATTTGAAGACATTTATGGGAAAATGCATATTGTAAATAATAAAAAAACATACAGAAAAATCGTACGTTCGCGACCGGTAAATAAGCCAATTAAACAAAAACCAAGTGAGATATTTTATTTTGTAAATACTGGATGGAGACCTACATTAATACACTTTTAAAATAAATTAATCACTTTTGAATATTCCGTTCCATTGTGCAGATTTTTACATTTCACTACTGTCAGCCAAAGTTGACTTCTATTTTGCATACGTTCGTGACCACACGTTTATAATTCTTATTATGAAAACTTAAACTCGATGAAATCCATCATTTGCACTAAACATAGAGCTACCCAAATGCTATCGAATCGAAAAAAAATGCTAGAAAAAGTTTTGTTTTCTGTATTATTTGTACATCAAAAGCGTACGAACGTACGTTCGTGACCCCAGGAAATGCCCATATGTAATTTTTTTGTAAAAATATTTTTTGTGTTCGTTATTCTCATCCATTTATCGAATAATTTTCTAGATTTAATCCTTTGATCGATCGAACAAAAACAATTATTTAGATTAATCGAACAAAGTTGAAAAGCGAATAATTGACAACTCTAGTAACGTTACAATTTTATATATACAGATAAGCCGAGTTTTTGTCTGTTTTATGCATAAACTGAATTAAAAGGTATGCTCTCTGTGGCTTACCCTTCTTGATTTTATGAAATTCATAGGCCAGTTTATCTGTTTATACATATAAAAATGAAAAATGTTTGTGTGTTTGTTTGTTTGTATGTTGGCTTATAGACTCCTAAACTACTCAACCGATTTTCCTGAAATTTTTACAGTAGCATCACGTGAGCCCTAAAAATAAAATAGGCAACTAATTTTTTTTTTGATAGGGGCAGGGGAATTGGTACCCCCATTGGGTGCCAATATTAAATATCGCATATCTTAAGAGCCGCTTCACGCATTTTGTTTAACTTTTGGTAGTAAAATCTTCTGAGCCCCAAAATTGAAATAAAGTAGCAGTGGGGGAAGTGGTTTCCCCCATAGGATGCCAATCTTAAATATCGCATATCTTAAGAACTGTTATAGTGAGAATGTTCAAAATTGGCAGAAGTCACTCTTATGGTATACTATACTTTTGAAAATAGAAATATAGCGGGTAATCGCAGGGGGGGAAATACCTCTCATAGGACGCATATATTAAATATCGCTCAACTAAAGACCTATTAAAGGGAGAGACTTCAAACGTGGTTAAAGCTACTATTACAGCAAACTTTACATTTCAATATAGTAATGGGCGGGGTGGACAGAGGAGGAGCAGTTCCCCTCATAGATAGAAATATTTATAAGAGCCGCTGCACGCATTTTGTTGAAATTTTGGTAGTAGGATCTCCTGAGCCCCAACATTGAAATAAAATAGCAGCGAGGGAAGTGTTACCCACCATAGGACGCCAATGTTAAATATCGCATATCATAAGAACTGTTATAGTGAGAATGTTCAAAATTTGCAGAAGTCACTCTTATGGTACACTACACTTTTGAAAATAGAAATAAAGCGGGTAGGCTCAAGAGGGGAAATACCTCCCATAGGATCAATATATTAAATATCGCTCAACTGAAGAACTATTTATGGGACAGTCTTCAAACGTAGTTAAAGCTACTGCTCCACCTCTGGCGGGGTAGCCAGAGGAGGAGCAGTACCCCTCATAGATAGAAATATTAATATGAGCCGCTGCAAGCAATTTGTTGAACTTTTGGTAGTAAAATCTCCTGAGCCCCAAAATTTAAACAAAATAGCAGCGGGGGAAGTGGTTCCCCCCATAGGACGCCAATGTTTAATATCGCATATCTTGAGAACTGTTATAGTGAGAATGTTCAAACTTTGTAGAAGTCACTCTTATGGTATACTACACTATTCAAAATAAAAATAAAGCGGGTAGGCGCATGGGGGAAGCACCTCCCATAGTATGCATATTAGACCGGTCGCATCTTGTATGGGATTTTTTTTTTTTTTTAATTTAAATGTTTGCGCTGCTTAAAATATGAGGTTTGGTGTAAGAAATCAAGTCCTAATTTTTCAGCTCAATCCGACGGTGCCTAGTCGTGCCAAGTGGGGCCCAAAGTTCCCCATATGATAAAAAAAACATCTATTCAATCAGATACTAGATGAAAAGCCGGTCTTAAAGACCGAAAATCGAAAATCTGGCTTCGTTACGATCTTCCGCAGAGAAAATACTTTAAGTATGCCAAATTTCAGCTTCCTATGTCATCAGATGGCTTCAGAAAGTTGCGGAAAGAATAGGACATACATGCAAACATCCTTACATACTAAGAAATTATATATTGTATAGATAGATTAAAGTATTTGCAGTTTAATATTTTAGTATGATACGAACGAAAGATTTTTAACTAATTTTAACTAATTCGGGGTCGCTGAATCCAGTGGTACTAGCCGTTTTTTTAGGTTAGCTTTAGTTTTCGAGATATACCGTTATTTCGAAAATTAAGGATGTTGCACAACATATGTTCGCGCAACTCAAAAACGCTTTAGCTTATTGAAAAACTAAAAAAAACCGAAATTCGGCAATAAAATTTACTTTAAGAAAGTTAAAACTTTTTTCTTCATATTGGCTTTGGTTTTTTGAGATATACCGTTATTTCGAAAATTAGGGAGCTTGCATAACATATATTCGCGTAACTCAAAAACGCTTTAGTTTATTGAAAAACAAAAAAAAAACCGAAATTCCGCAATAAAATTTACTTTAAGAAAGTTAAAACTTTTTTCTTCATATTGGCTTTGGTTTTCGAGATATACCGTTATTTCGAAAATTAAGGAGGTTGCACAACATATGTTCGCGTTACTCAAAAACGCTTTAGCTTATTAAAAAACTAAAAAAACCGAAATTCCGCAATAAAATTTACTTTAAGAAAGGTAAAACGTTTTTCTTGTATGCGCAGTCGTTTTAGAAACATAATTTTTTTTCTGGAAAAAAAAAATTATTTTTTTATTAAAATTTCGGAATTTTTGTTTTTAAAAATTCATAAAAAATTGAAAAATGGAGCTATGCTTCTAATTTTATAGAGTCATATAAAAAACAATATTGCAAACAAAACAAGCTATAAATGATTAAAATCTGTTCACAACTTTTGATTTTATGTATTCACAAAAGACGAACAATTTTAATTAATTTAAGAATTTTATTAAACCGCCATATGTGTATAATTGAAATTCTTATATTTGGCCCGTGTAGTGCCTAGGATGCCTCAAGAAGGGTCAAATGTATGACTGGAGTTGGTCATACATTTAACCAAATATAAGAATTTCAATTATACACATATGGCGGTTTAATAAAATTCTTAAATTAATTAAAATTGTTCGTCTTTTGTGAATACATAAAATCAAAAGTTGTGAACAGATTTTAATCATTTATAGCTTGTTTTGTTTGCAATATTGTTTTTTATATGACTCTATAAAATAAGAAGCATAGCTCCATTTTTCAATTTTTTATGAATTTTTAAAAACAAAAATTCCTAAATTTTAATAAAAAAATAATTTTTTTTTTCAGAAAAAAAATTATGTTTCTAAAACGACTGCGCATACAAGAAAAACGTTTTACCTTTCTTAAAGTAAATTTTATTGCCGAATTTCGGTTTTTTTTAGTTTTTCAATAAGCTAAAGCGTTTTTGAGTTGCGCGAACATATGTTGTGCAACATCCTTAATTTTCGAAATAACGGTATATCTCGAAAACTAAAGCTAACCTAAAAAAACGGCTAGTACCACTGGATTCAGCGACCCCGAATTAGTTAAAATTAGTTAAAAATCTTTCGTTCGTATCATACTAAAATATTAAACTGCAAATACTTTAATCTATCTATACAATATATAATTTCTTAGTATGTAAGGATGTTTGCATGTATGTCCTATTCTTTCCCCAACTTTCTGAAGCCATCTGATGACATAGGAAGCTGAAATTTGGCATACTTAAAGTATTTTCTCTGCGGAAGATCGTAACGAAGCCAGATTTTCGATTTTCGGTCTTTAAGACCGGCTTTTCATCTAGTATCTGATTGAATAGATGTTTTTTTTATCATATGGGGAACTTTGGGCCCCACTTGGCACGACTAGGCACCGTCGGATTGAGCTGAAAAATTAGGACTTGATTTCTTACACCAAACCTCATATTTTAAGCAGCGCAAACATGTAAATTTAAAAAAAAAAAAAAATTGCGACCAGTCTAATGCATATATTAAATATTGCTCAACTGAAGAACTATTAAAGAGAAAGTCTTCAAACGTGGTTAAGGCTACTATTAGGGTAAACTATAAATTTCAATATACAAATGGGCGGGGTATACAGGGGAGGAGCAGTACCCCTCATAGATAGAAATATTAATAAGAGCCACTTCACGCATTTTGTTGAACTTTTGGTACTAGGATCTTCTGAGCCCCAAAGTTGAAATAAAATAGAAGCAGGGCAAGTGGTACCAACCATAGGACGCCAATGTTTAATATCGAATATCTTAAGAACTGTTGTAGTGAGAAAGTTCAAACTTTGTGGAAGTCACTTTTATGGTATACTACACTTTTGAAGGCGCAGGGGGAAACACCTCTCGTAGGATGCATATATTAAATATAGCTCAAATGAAGAACTATTAAAGGGAGAGTCTTCAAACGTGGTTAAAGCTACTATTATGGCAAACTTTAAATTTCAATATAGAAATGGGTGGGGAAGACAGAGGAGGAGCAGTACCCCTCATAGATAGAAATATAATTTAGAGCCGCTGCACTCATTTTGTAGAACTTTTTGTAGTATGATCTTCTGAACCCCAAAATTGAAATAAAATGCAGCGGGGAAATGTTACCCCCCATAGGACGCCAATGTTTAATATCGCATATCTTAAGTCACTCCTATGGTATACTACACTTTTGAAAATAAAAATAAAGCGGGAAGGCGCAGAGGGGAAAACTTTTCCGTAGGATGCATATATTAAATATCTCTCAACAGAAGAAGTTGTTAAAGCAGTGTAGCGAAGCGCACCGGGTTAAGCTAGTGCGTTATAAAACTGTTTTTTAGTTAAGCTGACTAAAAACACTGTCTTATCTTTGCAACAGAAACAAAATTATTATTTGGTAAGTCGAAGGATTTTTCAAAGTTACTGTACCACATAGAATACGATAGATCTTTATGGGTTAAAAACTATTACTCGGGAAGATTTCGGGCGTTTGGCAGCCGTATTCTATATATCAAGAACTTCAGAAATGATATCATATGCATATTCTATAATGTTCTTTGAATTATCGGGAGTTGCAAATTTTAGGGTTACAATTTTGACCCAAAGAGCTTGTGACCCGAATTTGTTCTATTTCGCTCTTTCTCACTTAGTTATCGAAACAACATCGTTTTTAACTTTTAATTTTTCTGATGCTTAATACACTATTTTCAAAATATGTATGAAGTTATCTAGTTTTTACATAAAAATTGGTAATTTTCTGATTTTTGTTTTTCAAATAACTTTTAATCAATGAAATGGAAAATAAATAGTCAAATCGCTCGCAGTGTTCGGTCTTTTAGGGAGGCAAAAGCCAGCACTGAAGCTTCAAGAAAGCGTATGGCAAAAAAACCTAACAGTGTGCGTTTATTTTAAGTAGAGTTGTGACGTCCTGGAACGACCTAGTTTCATTGAACGATCCCTAAAAGGAACATTGCGAAGTTTGTCAATAGTTCCTTATTTATCATTCCTCGTATTGCAATCGCAATCCGTTGGATAAACGCATGTGTTTCGTTCACAGGGTTGATTGTTTGTGTAGGTATCAAAGTAACCGACTTTGTTGTATTTATTTGGTGAAATAAGAAATTTCGCAATTGAATCAATTACAAATGTGATCCAAAGAAACATATTTTAGCAATTCATAGCCCTTTTACCACCAGTAATGGTATACAGGTACGCGTAGTTTAAAACAGTTACAAAACATTTAAAACATTTTGCATTTAGAACAAAGTTATTATTTTTTACATTTTTTTTTTTTTTTTTTTTCATTCCCTATGCTAATCCCCGCGAAGCTATACGCTTGTCTGCAGGAAAGAAACCAGAGTCTCTGGCGGGAATCGAACCCGCAACCCCGGGGTTGATAGACTAGCTCACTACTAGCTAGGCTACCGGGGCACTCATACATACATATATATATACATACATATTAAAAAGAAGCAAATAATAAATATTATTAAGTTGTAACGCCACAAAATGAAAGCTAACAATCGGGTGTGTTCTAGAATCCGAATTCACTCGAAATTGGATTACTTCAGCATTTTTGGTGTTCTGCATTTCATATACACAAGTTTTTATTCGTTTTCAATTAGAGTAGTAAGGGGTTGGTGAAAGTTAAACGAATCGACTTTTATTCTAATATTTGATAACATTTTTAATTTTCATTGATTTTGATGAAATTACAGCTTATTTTTAACGCTTTTTATGTTATTTTCCGACAATTTGTTTTTTTAATCGATTTAGCGATCTTAAATAAGTTTTTGGGTTTGTTTAAAATTTTGCAATTTTTCGCGAATTTAAGCCATGTTTACGATAAAAGCGAATTGTTCCCGCAAGTTTTCTGATTCTTTACAGCTTAAACGATTTATTATAAATAGTAGACTCATGCCGCTGTTAGCAAATATTAGCGTATTTCCGCTAATTTACCAATTATTACCAAATTTTTGCCGTTGTTTATAGTTTTATGGCTTGTTTGAAATATTAAATTTTTTTTTGCGAATTTTCGCTATTTTTGCAAATTTGTTTTTGTTATTTTCCGACATGTAACATGTAATGTGAGGTCAGTTTTCTCATTTTTGGGGATTTGTCCCCGAATAGAGTAATTGAAGATACAAATTTTGTCAAAATTCCCAAGGGATTTTTAGGGAAAAAGCACTTCTTTCGCACACTTTAAAAATAATTCAGTTTGCTGCGACAAATTTATTCCATCTTCTCCAACAATAACACTTTTTAATACTAAAAAATTTACAACAAAATTGCATTGGCTGATGAATCAGAAAATTTTAGTTCTGAAGTTTTTAAATACAGTTATTTCCGCTTAATTGAGTTTCTAAAACTGCACGACTTTTGACGCCATTAAACGGGAACTCAATTAAGCAGTACTCGGTTAATTGAAAATTAAAATCGCTTTATTGAGCAAGATGTGCAATAAAGCGAAACACCAATGTGTTGATAGAAAATAAAACTAATTTCTTTATTTATTTTTATAACAATAATTAGTATTGTGGTTATTTTGTTGAACTATTTATGGTTTTAATCCAAATTTTTAATTAGGCTTAAGTTCATGAATTTTAATTTTTCATTAAATTATTTTTATGAAGAAAGGAATTTTACAACATGAAAATTAATTAAAATTGTTATTGATAATCTTTCATTCTTGACGTGACTGGGGCTCGAACCCCGGCCGGCAGGTTACCATGACATGTTTCGATTGTAACCACTCAATCTCCTCAGATGGATTTGCCGTCTTACACTCGCAGCCATCGATGACTGCTGACGTCAATAGTCAAACATCAATCCTTAAACCAAATTGTATTCTAACATTTGGTAGATCGAAATTTGCTTTCCTGAATGATTATCCATTTCAATTGATTTTACATGTTTTTTCCTTACTTCTGTTTTTCGTACTTTTGTCAAGAATTTTTCTTGAAGTCCAAGTAAATTTTTGTTTTGTTTTTTCATTTTGTCTTTTTCTTTTCTGTTGACCTTTTTCAGCATAACTTGAAGGACAAATGTACACATAGAGCCCGTGCATTTATTAATGTAACGGAAACATGAAACATGACTTTCTTGTCGAAAAATAATTTTTTTTACGTTTGTGGAGCAAAAACACATTAAGGGCCATTATTACCACTTGAAGTTAGCTAAAGTTAAGATTAAATTGACAAATAATAATGTGTTATCTGTCAAAAAGCGTCTGTTAACCAGGGTTGTCAGATTGATTTTGACCTTTTTCGCCAAATTCAATATCGAAAATCGCAAAAGCCTTTGTTTACAAGTTTTTGACAATATAATACATATTTTTTAAATTATTAAAAATATTTTTTATAAATCCTAAAAGCTTAATTAGTTCCGTATCACTTAAATATGCCAAAAATTCAAAAAAAGTCGCCATAATATATATTTTGCTTAATTTTGATTTCGAGCGAAATAAAAATAGTTAGTGAACACAAAAATGGTACGATGTTTACTATAAAATAATTTATAGCAGTCTACAAAAAAAGATTTTTTGCGGCTAGTACTAAAAAAATATTAGAAATGGACCATATACAATAGTTGCAGTTTTATTATATATCTAAAACGCTTCACCGTCAAGACTCGCTATTTGTCTTCTAATTTGGAATACATTGTGAGGGTATAACATTTATTCAACGAAAGTACTAAAGAAGTCCAACATGTACTATTCCCATTCATATAACTTATCAGGTATGTTCTGAAAATCACTTTTTGTGAAAGTTATTTGAAATCACAAAAAATGTGTTCTGGACAAAAAGCTTTTTTCATAATTGTGATTTGTTTCCACCATTTTTAACTAAGTTAAAACTTATGTGGTTTTCAAATCACCCATTAATCATAATTGTGATTTCAAAATCACAAGTGATTTGAAATCTTGTGATTTACAGAACATGCCTGTATAGCTCCTAATAACGCGTCTAGAAGTTCCTATTGCATTCTAATTCGAAGGCGAGTTTTAGTGGAGTTCATAGTTTCAACACAGGCATTACTAGTTGTAATAACTGCATATTAAGGACAGCCAAAGTAAAGTCCTTAAAGTTTTACGTACCTACCGTATCCTTGTAGCTTTAAAATGTTGGCCTAAACTTATTCAGTTATCTTTCAATTAACCAACGCTTATTTTTTCCATTGTGTTTCATAAACGTCCAAAGGTATGATAGGATTCAACATATTTGATTTGTGATAATAAATTTCCACATACATATAAGTATAATATTATATTATTATATTATATTATATTATCACATATGTGAAAATATTTGATTTGTGATAATAAATTTCCACATACATATAAGTATAATATTATATTATATTATATTATCACATATGTGAAAATGTTTATAGACTTAATGAAATTTCATTTATAAAAATACGAGAATTAAAATAATTTATTTCTAATTATTGAATTTAACGCAATTCAAAACAAATTCATAGGTCATCAAAAATAGCCAGTTGGCGATTTAAACTATTTTATATATCGGCAAAAAATCGCCATGTCGCCAAATCAAAAATTAGGTCGCCAAACATGTTTGAAAATCGCCACGTTTGGCGAGAAATCGCCACTTCTGACAACCCTGCTGTTAACTGTCGGATAACAGCTAACGCCAAGTTATAATAATGGCCCTTAGTAGACGGAAACAATTAACCGAAACATTTGCTCTTGTTTTTCGCAATGCGGTCTTATTTAGCGAAATAATTAAGCGGGTTACGCAATCAAACGGAACTCAACTAAACGGGTTTTTTTTTACATAGACAGTTATACTGAATGATTTCGTTCATTCGGCTCAATTAACCGAAAACAACTGTTATAATTGATACATAATTATTTTTGATCTTGCGAGTTTTCTACTTTATTGTTTTAATAAACAGTGGGGTAATTCTGTAACTTTTTAACGACAAAAATTTGTCGTTAAGTAGTAAATTTTAAATATTTTTATGTAAAAATGTTCTACTTAACGAAAAATGTTTGTCGTTAAAAAGTTACAGAATTACCCCACAGGTGTATGTACATTAAGAACTCAAAGTAGAAATAAAATTAGTTTTAATAACACTGTGCAGCACATAAATTGCAAACTCCTTCTCGTGGGGAATTACGCAAATAGGGGATTAAGCCTAATACTATGTTCACACAAACATTTTGACATGTATCAATGTTACAATAAGATCGTTCTAGTCTTGTACTGAAACCCCCATTTACAAGAGCTTTAACTCAATTTAATAAATTATTTCATAGTTTAAATGTGGAATTTAGTTCTTCGAAAAAAACTTCAGCCATATACTTGGTTATAATAAATGTGACGAGTTCCATAACAAAACGCAACAATTCCACTTTTTAAATTTAATGTTTTTTTTTACTGAATAATGGTGTATATAATAAAATTCTTAGGCTGGATTTTTGAGATCTCAGTTAAACTAGGTTAAATTAATCCGAAAACAGATTTATGCCGCCATTACCAAGTTTGTATACAAAATTTTGACGGAACCGCTAAGTTTTACTTAAAATGTTGCTCGTTAATTAAATAATTACAAAAGAATCACCATTCGCCGGAAAATTCCGAGTTTCAGACTACGTTAAACTAAGTTTAAGCTTAATCCACATCACAATAACTCGGCCTTAAGGTTACTGTTTTAACGAATTTATTTACTTTGAATCGGATCAAAGCGCAACAATTTCACATGCATACATAAATCGTACTAACTTAAATTCATTTTTATTTGTTCATTTATCTAAAAATTGTAAAAGTGGCATTGTTCCGTTTTAATATGGAGCTCCTCATTTTCGACTAACTAATTCAAGTTTAAGTTCAAATAGCCTGAAGGGAACAATGTTCTCCCAACAAACACGAAGTCAAACCTTGATATAAAATGAATTTATCATTTGACATCAAACACACTTTGCAAACCTTTTCGATTATTTGCTTTAAATATTTGAATATAAATTATTAATAACTTGAATATAAACGTTTGACATACATTGTTTTATCAAATTGATGTCAAATTGTTATCAAATGTTATACTCAAATCAAAAAAATAACTTGGCAGCACTGAAGCGAAAAAAGTCTAAACACTAGAAAATGGAGATTTAAGTTAAATAAGTTACACAATTAAAGAAAAGTTACAGATTACATTGAGTAAATTCGCCTTATAAAAACTTTGAATTCTTATTAAAAATTATAAATTATTTGTAAGTAAAAAATTGATTACAAAGTGAAAGAATGTGAATAAAAATAATACGGGAAACTGAAGAAAATAAAAGTTTGTTGCACGATCGCAGTGATACGTCATGACAATCCTCAAAATAAAAAGGAGCCAAGTATTTTGTCTTTCCAAGATTTAGAGGACGGAAAGAACACTATTTCATTTTTTAACTATGGTGCCAAATGTTTATCTAACAGTTGATTCAAATAAATAATGAATGTAAATTAAAAAAAAAAATATTTTTATTTATGTTCCGCATTGTATAAAAATCCACATTTGAAAAGCGTTTGAGAATAACGTTTAAAAGCAAGTTGAAAATAAATGCATTTCTCAATTTTAAAATAATTTCCCCTTTTTGTTGAGAATGCTATGATTTTCAAATCATTATCAAATGTTTGTCGTTTGAGAAAAGGTTTGATTTCAAATCACTTTCAATTTAAAATCAAACCTCCGTGTTTCTGGGCTTTTGATACATATGAAAACACTATGGATATCGATTAAATATCATTTAAAATTATATATAAAAGTTAGGAAATTTAAGACTTGAAATGTCCCTTTGTGTATATAATATTCCTTTTCTTTTTAATAATTAAAAAAAAGTACCTGTAATGGTCTTTGTGGAGGTCCCCCCATACTGTGGTGATGGTACATTACATCATGTTTCATTTGGGAGGTCATTTGTGAAGGATGTACGTGCGAGGCCTGATGTTTTCCAATATCAACCGCCGCAAGTGCTTCCGCTCTGCTAAGGATTCCATCGTTGATTCCGGCAAATATATCACCCTGAAATTAGAAATAGTAAATACCAAAATACAAATGTATATAGAAACAAATACAAGTTGTATATACGGCTTAGGCCAAGGCCACGCGATGAGCTTAAAAAAATTAAAACATATGAAATACTACTGAAGTGGCCACGAAATGAGCGGCATGTTAGCGAAATTTTTGAGCGACTAAGCGGCGTCGCTCAGGAATAAAACTTGTTCTAATTTTTAGTTGTTTTCTGAGCGTCAAAAAATAAACATGACATATTTGCATTAGACTTCAACGGGAAATCCCCTTTTTTGTTTAAGCTTTGTACAATCATTTTTAAATTAACGACGTAAATCGAAGCATTAGCGACGCAACTTTGTAGCCATGCGACGCAAAGTGAAACAAAATGACGCAACTTCGAAATCAAAGAAATTTTAAAAAAGACGCAACTTCGAAAAATAATCAAACCGAAGCGACGCAAACCGGGTTGTTGGTGTATATACAAATCTACCCAATACAATATATTAATACCCACACCACAATAGTGGAGAGGGTATTATGCATTTGTGCTGAAGTGTGTAACGCCTTAAAATATTGGTCCTAGCTTGACCCACCTTAAAGTATACTGATCGACTTAGAATCACTCTCTGAATCGAACTAACGATGTCCGTCCGGCTGGCTGGCTGTCCATGTAACCTTGTGCGCAAAGTACTGGTCGCAATTTTGAAGATAATATTGAAAATGGATCACGAGGAAGATAGGGGGAAATTTCTTCCTATCAGAAACTATCAAACCGATTTTAATGAACTTTAAAAAAAAGATAGAACCATATCTATATGACACAAAAAATGTGCATTTTTTAAAAAATAAGACCACAAGGGGAGGTAGGGCGCAATTTCTGCCTCTCAGAAATTATCAAACCGATTTTAATGATATTTAAATCATACATAGAAATATATTTATATGTAGTTTTTCAAAAATAGGACTACAAGGGAAGGTAGGCGGCAATTTTTGCTTCTCTCACATGCTGGTTAATGAAGTTTATAAACATAAATTAATCTATATTAATATGGACACATTAGCATGATGTGTTTATTAATACTGTGGTCTAGGGTATCATATGGTCGAGCTTGACCGTACTTTCTTACGTGTTTATAATTTGTTTTTGTTTTAAATGTAAGTTAAGCGAACGAAGTTTTCGCTCGAAAAAGACGAACAGGCTGCAATTTTTTTTTTTCTTAAAAAACGCTTTACATTTTTATGAATACGATTTTCGCGTAATAACATTAAACAAGCCACTCTTTACAATGGCATTTTAACAACTAACCGCTCAGACGTGACGCTCAGTAATAAGCCACTTGCCGCTCAAACTTTACGCTTTGACGCTCATCGCTCCGCCGCTTGACGCTTAGCCGCTCAATGCGTGGCCTCGGCCTTAGCCGAATCTTATATACCGTTCAACGTGGTGCGATATAAAAAGAAAGTTATATGAATTATTATATATATCTACAAGCTGACCCGGCAAAAGTTGTTTTGCCACATTACCTTTTTCTAGTGGATATTTTGGTTTTTAATTAAAAAATAACGAATGTATTGCAAGTGTGTGGGGATGGGATCTATAAGGAATCAAGCGCTTTATACCATGATCCGCGATATAAAAAAGCAATAGCCATCTATTTCTTTATTTCTGTTCGTTAAATATTCAAATGTTAAACATAAAAAAGTTATGTATTTTGTATCCTAAAGTATGAAAATAAAACAATGATAATCAATATTCATTACGAAGAGCAATTACGTGTACGATATTTTTTGTCAGTTCGTCTTTAGCCAACACAAATAAACACGATGGCTTGCCAACGCAAGAACATGTCACGTTGAAATGTTCCGTGTGAAAAACATGGTGTGCCCAAATCTAAGCCTCAAACAGACATTTGGCCTTGCGACTTATTTCAAATGCCAGTCTAATAGGAAATTGAACGCGTTTGAATTCAATTGGGACGTCTGTGGGAATCATCGAAGTTCGTAGCAGCAAAATATTTTCGTCTCGGAATTTACCATTCAAAATGGTGGCTTCGATAACTTTTTTCATCAATTTTTCGAATGCGTGACGAAGGAAGGGAGCGGATGTATGTGATCGATGTACTTGTTGGCGTTGTTGTTCAATAGCGCTTTGTGTGTCAACTACGAACCGAATACCGCTGTGCTCCCACGCCCGTTTTCATTATCTTGTTGAGTTTTTTCGTTGGTTCGTGCTGCTCTAAAATTTCGCACGTATGTTGCATTGTTCGTTCGACGGCTCAAATTTGCTCCCTTGCGTCTTCCTGTAATACTGTAATTCTGTAATACTCACAGACAAACAGGCATTTGTGTGCTTATTGATTTATTATTTGAATATTGTTCCTACAAAAATGTTAAAATCGGGATTAAAAATATGAGAAAGTGATGTTAGGATTGTGAAAATGTATGGTTATTGCTATTTTTTGATCCAAATGAAAAAAATTATGAAAATAAAAAAATTCGTTAAAAAATACATGAAGTTTTCAAAAGAATCGGTTAATTAATAAAAAAGGTATAGAGGGGGATGATTTTACCATTTCGCTTTATTTTACGCTCTAAATGTTAAAATGTTTAGACTTTATATCCTTCAAACATTTAAGCTATCATCGGTTAATTAATTAACGAGACATGGGTAGGGGGAAGTTTTACCCGTTTTGCCCTATTAAACGCGCTAAAGGTTGGAATTTCCAAAAAAATTTTATCTTTAGGTTCCTGTCAGATGTTACGGTGTCTGCTTGCCAAATTTTAAGAAAACCGGTTGAAGATATAGGGAGGGGAAGCTTTTACCCCTCTTGCCCTATTTCACGCCCTAAATAATAAAATTTATAGGCTATAGTTCCAGATGTTACACTATTTGTCTGCCAAATTTTAAGAAAATCGGTTGATTAGTTAAGAAGCAATAGGGAGGGGAAGCTTTTACTCCTTTTGCCCTATTTTACGCCATCTAGCGATATGCAATATACTTAACGACATATTGTCATACCTAACGAACACATACACAATTTCATAAAAATCGGTTAAGCCATTTCGAAGGAGTTCAATTACAAACACCGTGACACGGAAATTTTATTTTTCATAGAAGATGAAGATATGTATGTATTAGGGTGTTCAATTAATCGTTTTTTATTTTTGTTCGATCAAACGATTAATCAATATTTTTCATTTTTAACATTTTCGATTTAACGAATACAATTTTAAAATTAATCGAATAATTCTTAATCCAGCAATTTTTTAAATTACGAGATTATTTTCGATAATTTTAGAAAAAAATAGTACTCCAGTAAATAAACATTCTTTTTTAAATAAAACTTGTCAATGTAGCTTCACTTTCGGTCACTTAGATTTTAAAATAGTCAATATAACTTTGGAGTTTTTGAAACTGTTCACGGGCATTCCATGCAAATAATTTCCTCTAGTGAAGCGATCGAAGTATCTTATTTAAAATATTAATTCATTGGACCACTTGTAGCCCCCTGTTGATTTTGTTGGTGGAGCATCTTCTTCAAGTTCTATGTTATAGTCACTATGCAAGTGGATAATTAGTGAAGTTTTTGAAGAACATTAACGTTAATTCATT
Organism: Pollenia angustigena; assembly: GCA_930367215.1. Lineage (NCBI taxonomy): Eukaryota > Metazoa > Arthropoda > Insecta > Diptera > Polleniidae > Pollenia > Pollenia angustigena. Next base: position 36,516,424 of record OV884059.1, read on the forward strand.
TTTTGACACCCGTTACATTAGTATTATTAGATTTATCCTTCGTACAATATTTTTGAACCAAACTATTTCTAAATTTTTTTATTTCTAAATGTTTATTTTGTTAAAAAATACGTGCGTATTCTAGAAATCGAAATGAGGTGAATTTAAAATCGATCAAATTTTAAGAGCGTAATGAAAGTTTCTAAAAATTTTCCTACTTCATTCATTAAGCATCTTATATTTTTGCAAGAACAACATTTACCCAAAAAATAACGGTAATTTTAATTGAATTTAAATTATCGTTTAATTTGAATTTCACTTCATTTCGATTTTTAGAACATACCCAATAAATTAATATAAATCTCTGAGTTAACATACCTTTTCTTTTGTGAAATGAATTATTAAATTGTGTTGAAAAAATGTAACAAAAATAGCTCTTAATCAGATCTAAAATTTGACCTTAAGATAAAATTAAATAAGAACATTTAAAAAAAATGTTGCCCCCCTCCCCAAGATTATATCCTGGCTATGCCCATGTATTCGTGTATTGTCATCGGGAGTATGTCTGCCTGCAAAGTTTCATCCATTTGCATTGAGTAAAAGGCGGTTAAATTAACGTTACAAGATTTGATTTTCCGAAGTGAAGCTAAAGAAAAGGTTTTAAAAAAATGTTACCCCCCCCCATAGATTTTATCCTGGCTACGCCCATGTATTCGTGTATTGTCATCGGGAATATGTATGCCTCCAAAGTTTCACCCATTTGCATTGAGCATAAGGCGGTTAAATTAACGTTACAAGATTTGATTTTCCGAAGTGAAGCTAAAGAAAAGGTTTTAAAAAAAATGTTACCCCCCCCCTAGATTTTATCCTGGCTACGCCCATGTATTCGTGTACTGTCATCGGGAATATATATGCCTGCAAAGTTTCATCCATTTGCATTGAGTAAAAGGCGGTCAAAAAAGCATTTTACCAAAAAAAAAACATTTTGCCCCTCCCCTAGATTTTATCCTGGCTACGCCCATGTATTCGTGTACTGTCATCGGGAATACATATGCCTGCAAAGCATTTACCAAAAAAAAAATTTGCCCCCTCCCCCTAGATTTTATCCTGGCTACGCCCATATATTCGTGTATTGTCATCGGGAATATGTATGCCTGCAAAGTTTCATCCATTTGCATTGAGTATAAGGCGGTTAAATTAACGTTACAAGTTTGATTTTCCGAAGTGGAGCTAAAGAAAAGGTTTTAAAAAAAAACAACATCTTATTCTAAACAGCAAAACTGTCAAAAAACGTTAAATTTCGTCATAGATTTCACTGTGCTAGTTGAAAAAATATACAAGCCGGTCACATGGCGTTTCAACATAATTCGGGTGCGCTGAATCCAATGTTGCTAACCGTTTATTTAGGTTAGCTCTTGTTTTCGAGATATACCGTTATTGCGAAAATGGAGGAGGTTGCACAACCTTTATTCGCGTAACTCAAAAACGGTTCAGTTTATTAAAATAACTAAAAAAGACCGAAATTCCGGCCACGTGCCGTAAAATATATGACGAAATTTAACGTTTTTTGACACTTTTGCTGTTTTCAGTAAGATTTTGTTGTTTTTTTTATTTTATCTTAAGGTTTTTTTTAGATCTGATTAGAAGCTAAAAATTTGCTGAAGAGACCCAAGCAATATTTCGACCACTTCACAAGATGTAGACTTAAGAATCAGTACATGTTTTTTGAAAATTGTGCTAAAATCTACACCCAGTCGAAAACTTCAAAAATTATTTAAAAAAAAACCTTAGCTAATAATTCAAAACCCAGCTAGAGTTTTTCTTCTAGCATCATAAGCTTTCAGATTTTAGGGGTCTGTAATTAAATCTAATATCGAATATATAGCAAAAACGAAAAATTTAAGATTAAAGTTATACAGGTTATTTTTGATGCCAATAAGATCACATATTGTTAAATTCTGCTGTTATGATTATTTGCAAAACTAGGCTGACAGGATTGAAGTATTATGGAAATATAATTTCTGATCATGCCACACAGCAAGCTTAACAATGGACTTATTGAGAGGCGAGTTCGGTGACCATTTTATTTCATGTTCGGGAGCGGTAAATTGGCCGCCTAGATCGTGCGATTTAACGCCTTTAGGCTATTTTTTGTGGGGCTATGTTAAAGCTCATGTCTATAGACACATGCCCGCTTCTGTCACAAGTTAGTTGCCCCGCCGTTGGCGTACACTGCTCTCGGTAGTGATAGAAAAATTTTAGTCGATTTTGGATCATAGGATCCCAACAAAACCCTGCACGTTTTTGTGTTTCCCCAAAACTTTCTTAGATTTCCTAAGTATAGTAGCGTCCGTATCCCTTTTAATATAACAAATTGGAACTGGAATGTCAATCACTCGAATGAACGGTAATTGAACCCTCCCGTCTCGCCAATTCGTCTGCCACTTCTTTTCCTTCTACGCCAATGTTACCATGTGTTTATTGATAATGGTCGGCTTTGACCGACTTTACTTTCTTACTTGATTTTTTTTAATTATATTCGAGTATTAAAATTTTTTTTTTTTTTTGACTTGGAGTTTTCCCGTCTTAAAATTTTTATCAAGAGCTTTAACAATCTTTAAATAAAAAAATAAAAAACTGAAGTGTTTATTTAATATTGCAAATACATGTTTATATACAGGTGTATATACTGGTGTAACATACTTTATGTATAGAATACAATATATTATTACATGTGTTGACACAAGTAACTTGAACAATATATAAATACATGTATCCATATGTACATGTATAAAAAGATATGCATATGTGTGTATATATATAGGGTGGTATTTATACATACGACAAACACTTTCACACATTCATATATCTATGTATGTACATATGTATGTATGTACATAAATGTAAGTTTTTTTTACATTAATTTATAATGAGTTCTGCTTTAAACATCAGCAGCAAAGAGCAAAAAAAAAACAAGAGTAAAAGCTTTTTTTGTTTTTTTTTTTTATTTATAGTTTAGAAAAGGAAACATTTTTATCTTAACTTACATTCTGGCGTGCTGACCATGAATTGCATAAAAGGGATGCATCTTCTAACAAACGAGTCTGAAAAGAGGGAAGGGGAACAATTTACAGAAAGAGGTAAAAGTTTAACAAGCAAAACAATACAAAAAATTTCAAACTTAATAAATAATAAATTTTCGTGTTTTTTTTTTTTTTTTTTTTTTTGTGGTTTTACAAATTGTTAATTCTGCCAACGCACACACATGCGTGCGTGAATGTTTGTATGTATATGTTACCAATATGATTGTTTCCGCACCAATGTTGCAAATCTGAGTGCAAATACATATCGAGCCCTAACCGCGAAAATAACGTAAGCGCCAAAAATCATATTTTACAAGAAAGATTTTATTTTATTTCATATAATTTTGTATGAAATTTATCGCTTACGATAAAATTGATCTTGCTATAAAATTGATAAAATTGATCTTGCTATAAAATCGTAACGGAACCTTATGTGACCACGACATTTTAGGAAATTATGCTGTCGCTTACGCTAATTTCGCGGTTAGGGCTGTCAGATATGGCGATTTCTCGCAAAACGTGGCGATTTTGAAACGTGTTTGGCGGTGGGATTTGACGACTGGCGATTTTTTTTATAATTGGCGATTTATTTGGCTATTTTTACCATTTATATTATTTCAGCGATTTTTTTTAGCAGTGTAATTTTTTGTTATCATTAAGCTAGAGGTCTACACCACGCGTTTTCGCCTCTACGCATTGTATGATTTTTATACCTTCCATGCGTTCTATGTTTCAAGTTACATGCAACGCTTTTTATGCGGCATCACCACAAGTAAAAATTATATTTCATTTGCCAAAACCAGCTGATTGGTTCGAACGCTGCTTGTGACGCTTACAAAAGTAGAAAGTAAACCTACTTTTCGCATTCAACGTCTCAATGCATCCTACGCTTTTGTTCATGTAACTTGTTACATATAACAGATTCTACTTTTTTGACAGCTGCGTAGACAGCGAAAATGCGTGTAACGTGTGGTTGGGACCTTCAGCTTTACTAATTCAAAAAAATTTGGCAACTTCTTTTCACATGATTTTTGTTTTGTATAATTTTAAGTGAATTTTATATTCAGTCATTATTTAATTCTAATAGTAGGTATGTATGCAGGTCAAAACACTTAATGAAATCGATGAGGCTGAAGTGTACAATCTTACAGGTTTGTGTACTTAATTTTAGTTTTTTTAACTGAATATATGATCTCCATTTTATGTTTTTTAAAAAAAATAGCAGAAACTAAACAAAATTTACTTTCTGCGACTTTTTTTCAGTTTTTCACGATTTTTAACTGAAATATTAAACAAGCTTTTTTTGTATGCAAAATTTAATTAAAAAAAAAATGTTACGAAAACTGAATAAAATTGACGTTTGGCGATTTCTGACATCCGGTTTGGCGATGGAGCTCAAACAAATCTGACAGCCCTGATTTTGTGTGTAATTTCTGTTTGCCTGTGTAGCCCATGTAGCTTCATGTGTAATCTGTTTGTAATTTTATTTTGAGTTCTAGTTTTATATTAATTTTTTAAAATCAAGTTTTTCTTTTCGAACAATTATTTCTTCTTTGTAATTTTTTCAGTCTTTACCACAGTCAAACGTGTTTTTCAAACCTTGTCTTTTTTAATTTCTTAATTTCCAAATCCAACGTATAAAGAAATGTTAAATGAGGTCCTCAACGAGCAATAAACTTGCAAATATGTATGTACTCACCTGTCAAATTTAATTGCCAACACTAAGGCCCCTATTACGGTTAACAACTCAACTGATTTTCCCAATTTTTGTATTATGGTTTACAACTTTGCTATATTGCGGTGAACCAAAACATAACAAAAATTACAACTGATCACAACCAGTTGTCTTAATTACAACTCAACTGAGTTTAGTTGTAAACCGTAATAGGGGCCTAAAATGCCCGTGGGTATACTACAAAATCGTTAATATGCCCATATGTATATTGCGAAATAATCGTCTAATAATTTTTGGAGGAAATAATTTTGCACGAACTATCAAATTTGATTATCATATTTTTGGTATGTGTTATTTGCGCAAATTAAAACAAAATTTAAAAGGTTAGTTTCTTATGTTTTATTAAAAAAAATATATTTGTGGCTTTTATTTTAAGGCTATAAGTCAATATACATATTTATTTGCATCAAACAGAACCATTCATAACTAGAGAATCTTGATATTTTTTGTTTCTTAAGATTGTGCTTCAACATTTTTGTACTGTTCTTCTGCCTTGTTTACATTTGTAACATCTTTCACCATAAAAATATTTATTTTCACGTTTAGGAGCGCAAAAAAACTAAATAAATGATATTGTTGTCCTGCTCTGTTGTATTTTTTCTAGTGGTGGTCATATATACTTTTCACCAAATTATTTATTTTTACTTAAATAATCGAAAGATGTTGAATGAAACAACATGAGATAGGAACATCTTTTAAAGATGAAGAAAGATGTTGATTTTTAGCCCTGTACAATTCTTATGAGAAGATGTTATCATCTTTGCAATAAGATGACACAGTCATGTGTAATTTCCGAACTCTTCATTAGCAACACTGTTACGAACGAACATTTCGTAAATGTATTTAAGATTTGTAGTACACAAAACATGCACATAAATCGATTTGCTTTCAGCTTTCTTTAATTTGATCATAACACAAATATACACACTCAACTGGATAAAAACGAGAACAACAAATCATTTACACATACCCACACACTCATATTACATGCCCTCAAATATTTGAGTGTAAAAAGGATGTGTTTGTTTTATTTTCATCTATTTTCTTTGTACAAAAAAAAAATTACCACAAATTTGTTTGCTACTTGTAATTAATTGTTTTTTATTATTTCTTAAAAATTAAGATAAATGAACACAAGACCTTGACATTGAATTGTACTCATGACCAGAGCAAAGAGAGATACGGAAAAAAACAAAACTTTCATAATAAATTCATAGTCGTATTTGGTTGCGTTTTTTTTTTTTGTAATTTTTTTTCTTGGTTTTGGTATTTTTAGAAAAATTGCCCATTATAAATATAAAAATTCACTTTGTTGCCTAAACAATGCACAACTTTTAATGAGGTAATTTGTTGTACATTTGTGAGAGTTGGAGAGATAGAGAGAGTTTATTGTTTTGTTTCCCAACAATTTCGAATAAAGTTGTAATTATTGTAATCACCCTAATTCACTTGTTTAAATGTGTTTTCTTTAATAAATGGCCATAATAATCGTGGTGCTGCCTTTGAAACTTAACTGGGGGTAAAATGTAACGCAAATTTATTTATGTTTTTAAAACAACTAAGTCGAATTAAAAAAAAAATAGTTGTGAAAACATGTAAGATATAGAAGATTTGAAAAATTTCTTATAGGGACAGTAAGTAAGTTTGATCTAAAAGAAAGTTTTGACAACAATCCCATAACTTTATTTTAAAGAATATCAGGTATAGTTCAAAAAAATTTCGAAATATTTATCGATCTAAAACATCAATATGCTTAGTAGGGACATACTAACAAAATCTTTATATATAAAACAAGATGTATGTTTGTATGTATGTAACGTATGGACTCCGATTTTGAAGAATATTTTCAGGGAATCTTCAGAATATTCAGGCGGGTCACTGTGAAGTGTGATTTTTGATTTTCGGTCTGCGGGCGGAGGGGCGTGGCAAAATCCAATTTTCATACTGCACCACCAATGAGATACTATGTAAACATACATATATTTATTTTTTTTTTTTTATTTTTTTTTGAAAGCCGTTGTCATGTTTTTCAAAACGAGATATCAAACTCTTAAATCGGTTATGTAGTTCCGAAGATACATATTTAAAAAACCTATGTTAATAATGATCCAATATCAAAATTTTAAAATTTTCGAAATCCACGAATTCCGATGATTTCCAACGATTTACCTTTCCAATTCAAGCGGCTGCAATTCCCTTTGCGTCTTGCCTTTGCTATTACCATCAGCAAAGCACAAGGCCAATCATTGACTATTGCTGGCTTCAACGGCGAGTTGTATGTGGCTTGCTCCCAAGTTGGCACGCCAAAAAATTATACGTTTTTACACCAAATAAAAAAACAAAAAACATTGTCTATCGGCTGACCTTAAGATGAAGTAATAAATAAATATAATTTCCAATTTGCCTTAAATACATGCGTTTCTTTTTTGATTGAGCCCATATCTACACCATATCGAAGTTATTCTGTAAAAAAACTTTATGATAGGTATTCCATGGATTTTTATTTAAAGGCCGTAAATTTCGTAAAAAGCTCAATTTAAGCCGTGTGGTAATACAACACCAATGTTTGCTTAGGGCCAGCAACGCGGACCGGATCAGCTAGTTAGTTATATTGAAGAACAAGTCTCATGGCTGCAAACGCGTCCGACCTCCATTAGGTTTTTTTCCTAAACATTTTCTTTAAACATACTTGCCCCTTATTTCCACCCTTTAGGGGGGCTCCCACACAAATTTGCTGGTTAAATACAATTCTTAACTTGGCCCCTGCAGCGCCTAGGATGCTTCTAGATGGTTCAAATGTATGACCCATCTAGGAGCATCCCATCTCCAACAATTGCTTCAAACATACCAATCCGCTATCTCCATTCCTTAAGGGGCTCCATTCAAAATTTTCAATACCGACTAGAAATATAAAGGTTGTTTTTTATAAAGTGTCACAAATTTGAGTTGGCATCACTGATTTATTTGAGCACCCATTTAACAGCTGATAGTTGCTTTTTGTTTAGTTTGCTTTGGAATTTCATTATGAATCAACAACACCAGAGCAACGCGTGCAAATTGTTGAAATTTGTAATCAAAATAATTGTTCAATCCAAATATTATTTTCCGATGAAGCCCATTTCTGGTCGCATTTGGAGTGAGGCGAATCCACAAGCTTTTGTCGAAACACCATTACATACACATAAAATAACTGTTTTGTGCGCTTTATGGGCTGACGGAGTCAATGGCCGATATGTCTTCAAACACGATGATGGTCAGAATGTTACTGTCATTGGTGAACGGTATAGGAAAATATTTCGAAATTTTTTCGCACCTCAATTACGTGGCATTTATCTTGCTGATATGTTGTTCCAACAGGACTGAACCATATTCCACACAGCTGATTTTCTCAAAGAAACTTTTGATGAAAAAATAATTTCACGTAATGGCCCAATTAATTGGCCACCAAGATTTAACCCCATTGACTTATTTTATTTGGGGTTATGTTAAGTCACTTTTCTCCGTCGATAAACCACAAACAATTTAAGTTTTCGTCAAAATACGGTCGCAAATGCTGCGAAAAGTTATTGAAAATTGGTGTTCCAGATTGCGTCTTCTCTGGCCAGCCTTGGCGGCCACATGGCAGAAGTTATATCAAAACATTAATTTCATAAAATTTTATATCAAAGAAATCTGTCATTTAATTTCAGACTTTAGGAGCCAGTTATGACAGAAAAAATCCCTTTTTTCCCTACAAGCACTTTTTCCTCCTAAATTACTTTTTTAAATGGTTCAAAAAACTAAACTTTAGTTTTAATTTTTACATTTTTATATCAGGAACATAAATTTAGGTAGATTTTAAAATCTGTGGCATTAAGGAAAAAGTGCATAAGTGTTCAAACAGAATTGAGTCTTCAACTTCAGGCAAGAATCCAAAAGCCCATAATTAAAACGTCGCACAGACGTCGCAAAAAATGGATATTAATTGAAAAATGAAAATTTGTTTTTTTGAAAAATATTTAGTAACCGATTACAGTATATAAAATTCTACATCACTACTGAAAATTTCAATGTCATATGTTGTTTACTTGTCAAGCTGCATTGTATTCAAGTTAAGTAATTTTTGAGCTATTCGCGCACAATATTGTTAATTGAAATTCGGTATATTTCGACGCTTAATATATAGTTTTTCGCAAGTCAAAGGTAATACTTTTACTATAGAATCTTCAACCGCGGGTATTTTAGCGTTGTTCTAAAAATAATTGTGTTAACAAAAGTTGTGTAGAAGTATTTTTAAAATATGTCTCAATTTTGGCTTTTTTCAAAATATTCTTGGATATTTAGATATGGCTATAAAATATTAATTTGCTTTCATATTCAGTAATAACATGTTGCGCGTTTTGGCACGAAATTTTTATATTAAATTAATTGTAAAAATAGTCACTCAAGCAAAGAACACCAGTTCTTGTTTTTTTGTTTGCTTTGTCTTCGTTTTCGTTGTTATAATTGTTGTTTTTGTATATAGTTGGCAACTGTGTGTTACTTTTTTCTCGCAAATGTAGTCGGGAGGATTGCAATCGAAACATATTAAATAGGTTCCTACTAAGTTCAGATCCAATCCTATCTGGTAAAACAAAATTGCTCGAAAAAAAATTCCACCAATTTCCAAAATCAGTAGTCGATCTACTAGTTTCGCCTTCAGTTTTGACGAACGTGGCACCAGAAGGCACAAATCATGATACAGATGAAGACGGGCATATTTTTTAAAATAGAAGGTCAGAAACACATGTCTTATAATAAATATATAAATTATTTTATGTGTTATTTCAATAATAAAGAATAAAACGCTCTATTTATCGCTTATTGGATTATTTATTCAGTATAACGTTTTATTAATAACTTGAACAAAAATAATTCACTTATAGGTATTTTAATTATTTAATATTATAAATAAACAAAATTAAAACAAATATTAATTCAATTAATTTCATTTTCCTTATAATAATTTTAATTTCTATTTTATCAACTATTTATTCGTTAAATCACTTATGATTTAAGACCAACGCATCTATGATGTTTGCTAAAATTATTTTATTTTAACAATTTAAGGCCCACACCAAGGCAATTTTATACAGTAGTTTTGACTTAGCTGCACAATCTCCTTTGCACAATTTTTTGTGCAGGTAAATCAAAAAAGCAGTTATCTTAAATGCATTTACCTGCCTTAATGTGCAGGTACAAAATTGTATTTACATGCACAAAAGTGCAGCTAAAGTAAAGTGTTTGATTTAAAAGTCGAATAAAAAAATTATTTTATTATTTCAACCCAACTAGCATTTTCAATCGTCTAGGAGTCTACTGGGAATCTCACAAAGAGTGTTTTTGATCGACGAGCTCATTTTTTAATTGTAGAGAATTCCTCGCACGGGAGAACCTGTTACACGTGCTGATTCCTATGAGAGATTCTTCCATAACGCAGCGAAAAACACTTACATTAATCGTAAAGGGAATCGTTAATGATGTATGTAGGGATTATCTAATGAGTCTTTCAAAAAGCATGCCAAGAGTCGTATGAGACTCATGTACATAGGTATTATTTTACAACTAATAAAATGCTCAGCCGTATAACTAAGCTGCCTAAATAAGGGCATCAAGCGTATTTTTCATGCCAAAACTTCTAATTTTCATACAACTTTTATAAAACAAACCTTCAGGTCGCGAAATCAACACCATCCTGTCGGAAAATGCTTTTTAACAGATCCTTAGGCCGGTTTGTTTTATTAAAATTGTATTGGCACTATCATTTTCTTAGTTCAAAAACGGTCTTATTTAGTTAGCCCAGTAATTGTTATACGACTCTTACAGAGAATCTCAAAAGGTTCATGCCAAGATTTAAAGATGATCGTGTCAAAAAATAATAAATTAAAAAAGAATTTAGATGTTTTTGTTACTCATCAGATAATCATCCAAAGATTCTTTTAGGAGTTGTATATTAAACATAATCGTCTAACAAACAGCCTATGCTAGCTGGGAAATAACAGATCATTTTATACATGTATGTATGTATGTATGTTAATTTAATATAAAAGAAATATTAACAAAAACAATAAGAATTAACAAAGAACATAAAAATTGATGGAAAAAAAAAACAAAATAATTGCGATTTATATTTTTATAAACAGCTTAAATTGGATATTTATGTGAAAAAGTGGCCACCATATATTTTTATGTGTGCAGCTAACTTTGATGTTTTGTATGAAAATATTTTAAAGCTGCCCAAAAATATGAATAATTCCAGAAAATATGTATTTTGGGCAGTTAAGTCAAAGTGCAGCTAACCTTGATTTTTTGTATGAAAATAATTTTAAAATGCCAAAAATTTTGGGCATTTATCTTAAATGTACAGGTATAGAAAGTGCACTTAAAAAAGGAATTTGTATAGAATTATAAAGAATAATTCCAAAAATGATCAATTTTGTGCAGTTAAGTCAAAAGTGCACGTAAACAAAAGGCAGTTAAGTCAAAACTACTGTATTTTACAAATATCAGAGGTATTTCACTTTTGTTCATATAATTTTAGGGTACTAAGCTTTTTAATGCTTCACTTAATTTTCAATTTACAATATTGGATTTTAACTTCTATGAGTTATTGTATTTAAAGTTGCCTACTATGTAGGCTGAGTACTGATTTGCGACTAACTTATTATTATAAAATAAAAGAAATCCAGAACTTCGATTGCCCGACTCTCTTCGAAAGGTGATAAGCAAATAAGTAATTAAAAAACAATGCTAAAGCATCGGCAATGACAGCGATATTTCATGCTACAAAGCGTACCTTAACTTATACAAGTTATTTATATTTTTGAACAAAACGCTCACCAGATACATCCGTACACGATCGAACAATTTTAATATCTGCTTTGAGTCCCGAATTTAGTTACATATATGATTCAATAATCCCCCTTTCGTCTACGTAATTAAATTAAAAATAAATTGATTACTATGTTAAAATTTTATTACTTTTTTTTTCCAAAAAAAAAAAAAAAATTCAACTGAGCCAGAGCTATTTTTTAAAAGAGGGCGTGACACCGCCCTATTCAACCTTGGATGTAAATCATACTGTACGATCAACATATATACCAAACCTCATCTTCATACCTCTGATAGTTCATGAGATATATCCGTTCTAAGTGTCAGGTTATATGGGCAGTGCCACACCCCTTTATCCAATCATAACCAAGTATATGCAAGGACTATTAGCAGGTCAACATTGGGAAAGTTTCATGACAATCGGTCTATTACTATGGCCGCTAGAGCAATTTTTAATAGGGGGAGTGGCACCGCCCACTTTTCCAAAAGATGTGTAGCCTACGTCACTAAGTGATAACGTAGCATTCTATTAGTGAACGAATTTTAAAATTGGATAAGTAGTTAAATTAATCTCCATTTTTTGCGATTTTACCCCTCTGTGCGTCGGCTGTAAATTAAATTCTCTCTCATTTTATTGTTTAAATTTTGTCTTTTGTTTTTCATTTTCTGTTAAAAAAATATAAAATTTAATGAAAGTATGTGCTGGTTCACACTCTTCAAGTTTTACCTGTCAAGTCTTGAGCTTTTAGGAGAGAAGTGAAAACAGAAGGGATTTATTTTCCTTCGTTACCTAATAACTCAAGACTGGACGGTGAACCAGCACTATGGTAGCATTGTTGGGAGAATAATTGCCTATTCAACAATTACGACATGGAACCCTAATTATGAGTCAGAGTCATTGTGAATTTGGACCATCGGATAGAGGTATGCCACTGAAGTGGCGAGCATTTAGCCGATACACATAATTGCCCGAGATCTTTCTCTAACAATAGAAAGTATTAAGATACTTCTCAATTACCATCGTACGTTTTGGTTGGACCACCCTTTATATCAATTTATTTTTGAAAAATCTTTAAAGTTCCTATTTTAAGTTGCAAATATTAAAATATACTACAGGAAAAAGTCAATATTTAGAAAATATTACTTATATTTAAGTTGTAAGAAACACTAAAATTTGTTTTGTGTTCTTTTTATATAAGCTTATTTTATATATATACATATGTACATACTTCATTATTTAGAAACCACAGAAATTAACTACTCTTATGGCTAATATATCTATGAATATATAAACGTTGGCTTAGTTGAAATAAACTTAAATTAATACGCAGTTTGAACCTAACAGCTGTAAATCAATGCCCCATATATTATATGTAGCTAAAAAAATAACATGTGGCAGCACTACGATAAATGTTGCCGAATTCATATGGTTTATATTGGTACTTTAAACGCCGCACTGTGGCGCCTTTTCCCAAAAACCGTGGCAAAAATACAAAATTTGATGACAAAATTTTGTAAAATTAATGAACACATCCTATAAAGACCATTTTACTGATCAGAATTCAAAAACGTTTTTCTTAATTGGATAAGAATTACAGCTGGTGGAGCTGCTTAAAGTCGACAGTTTTTTAGAAATTCAACAAAAAGGTGATTTTGAGAAAAAAAAAGACATTTTAGAATTGAAGTGTCAGAAATATTGCTATGTGATCACCACTTTTTTGGTATTGTTTTAAAGGTATATTTATTGTTTATTAAAAAAAGTAAGAAAATGTCCACCAGATACCCTACTTTTTTGGCAGTTGCCGTTTTTCAGACACCCTATATTTAGGTACTTTTTACAAATAAAATAGAGAATATCTAAAAATGGGCAAAAATGGTCACGCCCCTATTTTTTTAGCATATTAACTACACAGTACTTTAAATAATTAAGCTAAATTGGGCCACAAAAAATGACAGGTTTTCTTAAAATTTGAAGAAAGATGTTACAATCTTATAGCCAAATAAGGAAAAAAGCTACCAAAATTTTAATATTTTTTATATTTTATGTTATCTAACAGCACAAAAATGTAAATATAAGTGGAACTGACTGACATATTTATGTTAATGTATGCATATGTGCCTACTTATAAATATGTATGAAGCCTTATTTATAAACAATATTTTGCTGTGCGAATCAGGTAGGCATAATTATTAGAATTTGTTTATTTATTTAAATTTAAGAACACATTATGAAAATTGGCAGGTAGTTTTAAAACTTGGTTTTTATACTAAGTAAAATAAAAACCGCAGTTGAATGCATTACCCACAAAGTATAGCATAGAAGAAGCCTTAGCGTTATTTCTGGACTTGGGATTGTCAAAGGAGAAATATAATATTTTACGAAGCTCTTTAAAGAATCATAATGTGAATGTTCTTCCTGGATAAAAAAAGGTTACCTCTGCCAAAAAGAAGCAGTACCATATAATGTAAAAGTTACTGAAGTATCAGCAGAAGTTGAACTGCAAGACTTAAGCTGTTATGATACTTGCTATTTTTTGTATTTTTTCTATATTGGAGAACAGTGCAAATATATTTGCATAGGAAAACTGACTAAGTGTAAAGAGTATGATTATATCATAAAAAATCTTGAAATGTCAAACAAATATACATGTGTTATCGATAAATAATCTAAGACTGTCAAAAAAAATATAAAATTTTTTAACTTAAAATTGACATTTCCAGATTAATTGTTAGCACTGTTGCCAATTGTTTTAGTTTTTGATCGAAAGAAACGGGTTTTAACTTTTTTTTTGCGATTTTTAGCTTTTATGACGATTTTTTTTTGGGAAAAAACGTGGGCAGTATGTTTGTTTTGTTTACATTTTATCAAATTGTATTTCTTGTTCTTTCTCGCATTTGTTGTTTCATTCAGTCAATCCTAAAAAAATCCAATACAAAAAATAGCAAGTATCATAACACCTTTAATGGATCATACATCTAAACGCTTAGTTCAAAGTTTTCCTGAAAAAAAAGAGCATTACTTCCAGATAAGCTTACATTGATAAGCAAGTGGGGATGTGATGGATCATCTGGTCAAAGTGCTTACAAACAAACAATATCGACAACTGACATAACAATTGCAGATGCAAATATGTTTATGGCTTCTATAGTTCCTTTACGACTTAGAAGTGAAATCTCTGAGCATTGGAAAAATCCTCGCCCATCGTCAGTCCATTTTTGACGTCCGATATTTTTTAAATATGCAAAGAAGTCTTCAGAGATAATCAAGTATCCAAAAACTATGAATATGGAATTTCTCCGTTACATGCCAGAATTAGGTGCATGGAGTTTATTTTAAAATAAGCGTATACAATTCCGAGAGAAGGAGAAAGTTTTCATGAGAATGCAATACCAAAAGAAAAACTTACTCCTCGAAAAAATATTATACAAAATGTATTTCTTAAGAACCTTGGACTAAAAATAAACTGCCCAAAGCTGGGATATGGAAATACTAACGATGGTAACATGTCCAGATCGTTTTTTGAAAATGATGAGGTAACAGCCCAAATTACTGGTGTCGACAACCATATTATAAAAAGGTTGGCAGTTATTCTAAATGTTATAAACTCTAGAGAAATGGTAAATGGCCCAAAGTTTCAGGATTATGCATCAAAAACTGCCCAGGTTTTGGCTCAAAAGTACCCTGAGAAGAAACTAACTCCTACGGTCCATAAGATTTTGGCTCATGGCCAAAATTGAATTGAATATCAATGCTTACCAATTGGAGAGTTATCAGAAGAAGCCCAGGAATGCAAAAACAAAGATTACAAGCACTTTAGATATGCGAATACTTGCAAAGTTTCACGGATTAGACAGAATGAGGATATTTTTAATATGTTGGCGGCCTCTTCAGATCCACTGATTTCATCGCGGAGACATGTAAGATCTCGAAAGGATTTGGAAGAATATAATTATAGCTCCGATATGTTAAGTCTATTACAAATCGCTCAAAATGTTAATGACTATTTTGAAGAAAACTAACTATTAAAAAAATTAATAAAAATAACTCAATATCATATTATAATATATCATACTATAAAATAATATTATAAATTAACAAACATTAGTATTAAAAATATTTCAATCATTTTTATCTGTTATATAAATGAAAAGAGTTATATTAATAAAACATGTTATATTAGAGTAGCATTTTTTCTAGACTTCCCTATGGGAATGTCATTTAAAGCACAAAAAGTTGTGTTTTAAATATTTGAGAAATCTTAAAAATATCATTACTTCAAAATATATGATTTTTGCGACAAGAAAGGTCAAAGGTGTCATCGTGTCCAATGCCTATCACAATAAGGGAGCACTTATTTTGATCCTAAGAGATTTAAAAATCAAGTGTTTTTTCCCATTACAAATTTCTTGTTAACTTAAAAAATTATGATATTTTCAAAAAAAAAAAAAAACACTGTGCACAGTGCCTCCACAAAGCTATGGCCAATAATAATACTCTTTTTTAAGTTATTATGTTTGTAAAAAAAACAGTAGAAAGCAGACACTGTGCACAGTGCCGCGCCTAACCTATGACCTTGCAAATCATGTATATCAAAGCTAAAGGAGTTTTCTTTCAAATGCTTTTTAAAATTTTTAAATATCTTTATCAGTTCCAAAGTTATGATTTTTGCAACGAAAAAAGTCAAAAGGCCCCACTGTGCGCCGATTTATGCGTTTAGAGATGGTTAAATGCTTACTGAATTATAGGTTTGCTGATTAAAACACATTTTAAACCAAAAAAAGAGTTTAACTTGCACTGATTTATTAGCCCTTAAAATCAGGAAAAACTACACCCGTAAAAATATCAACTATTAAGAGTTCTGTATAATTATATACCCTTCACCATAATAATAACTAAAAATCGTACCGTCACCCTAAGTTCGACAATGCACTTATATGGGGGCCAGCTGAAATTATGGAGCGATCTGGCTGATTTTCAATGTTTAAAACTCCTTATATCAAAAAATACGCATGCACACTACAAAAACTTTTTTAGTCATATGGTTTGGGTGCTACAACCATTATTTCGGGTAAAGCGGGATTTATTTTTAAATTTCCCGGGATCTCGGAAGCTCCCGCTCAATACAAATCGATGCAAAATTTTATTTAATTTAATTTATTTGAACAACTAACATTTCCTGAGATCAGTTAAATAAGAATATTATTGCATTCAACTTTTTTATTTCTGTGGCAAAAAAGAAAAAGTGCTTAAGGCTGTTACACAATATCCCACAAAGTCTTAAGTATTTTTAAAAAATTTTTAAAAAGCAATAACAACTTATCTTGATAGGGTTACATTTTCGTCAATTACTAAAGACTTTGTAGTACAGCGTTTAACGGCATTTAATGACCTTAAATGTTCAAAAGTACACATGGGCAAAATTTTAATTATTTTGTAGGATTTTTGAGACACCTTAAGCAAATGACTTTTTGGTTATCTTTTTTCAATGTACACTGAAAGAATTTTCTTCGCAATACCAATGAGTTTTGACATTAATCCCATGAAAAATTGCATTAAAAAGAAACCTATGCAGCGCTTCGTTGGATCAATAAAACCTGTTTCATTAACCCTAGATACACTTTCTTATTTTTTATACACTACACACTTTCTTCGTCGAATCGACGAAGTCCGTTTACGATCTGGCCCCAAACCTACCCAATACAAGGAAACACGAAAATTTTTGTTTCGTTTATAAAATACTTAAGTTGTTATTCATTCTAAATAGTATATTATAGTTTACTTGAAAACTTAATTCTAAAAACACAACAAAAGCAAGCCAAGGTTTTTTTTCGTCAATACGACGAAGAAAGTGTATCTAGGGTAAAAAAAGGTTAAAAAATATACTAAAAGGCAATATTTCTCACACTTGCATCGTCAGTGCGACGAACACAATCAACGAAAAATCAGACTTACACACCACCTATAAGCACGTACTTCCACACACCTCGGCAGATCAGCAATATCTACAGCTACATGAAATTTGGAAGAGTTTCAGTGAAAAACTGCGGAGTTAAATAAGTACTATTTAACGGTATTCGTCAATACGACGAAGAAAGTGTATCTAGGGTCAATAGGATTTAATGAAACATTACATTAGATCTACGAATTTTATTCATTGGATGAATACTTTCAATAAAGTAAAAAAAAGTTTTTTTGTTTTTTTTTCTTTAATTATTTATTTTTTCTTATATTATTTTATTTTTTTCTGTCTCTGGCGGGAATCGATCGCGCAACCTCGGTGCTGATAGACTAGAGGCCTAACTATAATATGATTATGCTAGCTTAAGCTACTGTCAAAAATTAACGAAAAGCCTGTCAAATGCTTAACCAAATTATTGGTGACTTTTTGGTGGCTATATTATACTTTTTTAACTTAAATAGCTTTAACGCTTAGTTGCAAACATTTCGTCGGTTGATTATTTAATTGTCGTATTTGGATACAAATTACATTCGACATACGACAATTAAAAAATCGGCTGTAGGAAATATCGCCCAAAGAAAAATGGCCAAAAAAAAAAAAAAATGAAAAATCGCCCAAATGAAGAATCGCCCAAGCGAACATGAAAAATGACCCAAAAAAGTAAATATGAAATTTTGCCCAAAAAAAACGAAAAAGGGCCCAAAAAAAATGAAAAATTACCCAAAAAGCATAAACGAATTTTTTCCCAAAAAAATAAAAAAAAAATTACTAAATTTGCAAAAAAGTGTTTATTATTCATATAAATTTAGGTGGCATTTCATAACGTCCAGTGTCGTAGTGTCCTTGGACACTTTTAAAGTGTCATAATGTCCATCGAAGACGAGGGCGAGGACGTTATGACACTTTGCAACGTCCGCAACTTAACTTATAATCAAAAATGTGTAAATTTTTTTTTAAAATACCGTTAAAATTTCAAGTGATTTTTTTAAAGATACTTATTTAACCATAATATGGTTGTCGGTGACAATGATTTGGTTAAATTAAACATAATATGGATAAAATATTTTTATAGCTTTTACTCCGGGTGTATATATTAACGGCCTAATTTATAAAAAATAAAACCGGTTAATAAAGGCTTTATGAAACGGATTTTCATACGAAATCCGTTTAATAAACCCTTTATTAACATGTTTTATTTTTTATAAATAAGGCAGTAAATATATATATCCAAAATAAGGATTTCATCTTCTATGGTATAACAAATACTGGCTTCGCTAACTAAAGCTTCTCTGTATAGCCGGCCTTCGGCCGGGCGCAAGGATTTTCTCCTCTATGGTATAACAAAGACCGGCTTCGCTAACTAAAGCGTCACTGTATAGACGGCCTTCGGCCGGGCGCAAGGATTTTCTCCTTTATGGTCTAACAAAAACCGGTTTCGCTAAGTAAAGCTTCGAAAAACTGCATTGTTTCCGAACAAGGCCGACTACGCAGAGAAGCTTTAGTTAGCGAAGCCGGTGTTTGTTATACCATAGAGGAGAAAATCCTTGCGCCCGGCCGAAGGCCGGCTATACAGAGAAGCTTTAGTTAGCGAAGCCGGTCTTTGTTATACCACAGAGGAGAAAATCCTCTCGCCCGGCCGAAGGCCGGCGATACAGAGAAGCTTTAGTAAGCGAAGCCAGTATTTGTTATACCATAGAAGATATTTAATATATACACCCAGAGAAAAAAGCTACAAAACCATTTTTAAAAAAATTCTACCGATATTATGTTTAATTTAACCAAATCATTGTCGCCGACAACCATATAATGGTTAAGTTAGTTTCTTGAAAAAAAATTTTGTTGTTTGTAACCATAATAAAACATGGTTTTCTCTGCTATGTAAGATTATGGTAGAATTTTAAAAATAGCCCATTTTTTTTGGGCCATTTTTCATACAACATTCATTATGAAAAATCACCCAAATTTAAAAAACGAAAAATCACCCAACAATAACGATAAATAGCCCAAAAATTTTGGGCCATTTTTCATATGAAATCAGGCCCAATTTTACATGCAATTTTTTTGGGCGATTTTTCATTTTTTTTTTTTTTTGGCGATTTTTCTTTGGGCGATATTTCCTACAGCCTAAAAAATCAACCGACGATTTGTACTTTTGCTAAAATTATTTTCTTCGTAGGTATATTTCCTTATAATATCAATTCTTCGACAAAATTGTATTTAATGTCTACAAAAGAAATTGTATATTAGCATGAGCAAGTAAAACCATCTTTATATTATTAATATTGAAAGCAAATCAATACAAAAACAAACAAAAAAGTACTAAAAAAGGCAATAGAGTTTTTTTTTGTTTTGATATTTTTCAGTATGTAACCAAGAAACAGCTGATTCCTTAAGCAAAGTACGATTAGTTTCGCTCTTTGCTTAAGCAAATGACACATGACGATACTTAACGAAAAGTTGCTTAAGTATATTATAGTTGTACAAATTTCGCACATTTGCTTAAGAAATCTTAAGGACATTATAGTTAGCCCTTAGCTCACTACCAGCTAGCCTACCGTGGCAGTGTAGTTTTTGGATAAAAAAAACTTGTTTTTTACTCAATTAAGAGCGTAAATATGAGATTAAATTGACCGTAACAACAATAACAACGTTGATTGAAAGTTTTTGTTTCATTACTATAATGACATTTTTATTGTCATAATGAAAATTTAAATTTATGAAGGCAATTATTGAAATATGTTGCTTTTATAAAAAAAATTTGATTTCATAAAATTAATGGCATACATGTGACATTAGATATATGAAATTATTAAATCTTACATTTTTTAATTAACAATTAAACATTTTTTTAAGGAAACTATAATTTTGTATTAATTAATGAATATAGTTATGTTTGTATATTGTTTTTTTATGTTCCCAATTAAAATTTTTTGTTTTACTTGGACAAACTTAAGTTTTCATATATCCAATGAAAATTTTTTACGTAATTACGAAATCTAATGAAGCGGTTTTGACGAAAATACTGCATTATAACTATGAAATTCCACTTAGACAATGAAAATTTTCATTTACCCAAGGAAATTTTTTTTATGAAAATGATTCATTAAATATATGGAGCATTTTTCTTTCAGTGTACAATAACATTTGGAAAAATAAAAACTTGCGATATGTGAGTTTTTAAGATTAAAAAAATTTAAAAACTTTAACCGCAGAGAACTGATGATTATATTAAATTCGGAGTAAATTTCCAAGTCACATTTAAAGTGTTAAATTTTTATTCTAAAAAACTAAACAACCCAGCAAAAACTTTACTTACAATCCTACTTTTAATGACTTCAAGAATTCATGACTTTGTAGCTTTATTCGCCACTTTTTGGATTATTAGTTATATATTAAATAATAACTTTATTATTATATCTTAAATATACAGAAAATTTTAAATTTGCATTATGACAATAAAAATGTCATTATAGTCAAAAAACATAGTTTTTTAATACAAAAACTACACTGCCCCGGTAGACTAGCTGGTAGCGAGCTAGTCTATCAGCACCGAGGTTGCGCGATCAAATCCCGCCAGAGACAGAAAAAAAAAAATAAAAAATAAAATAAGAAAAAAAAAAAATAAAATTAAAAAAATAAAAAAAAATAATTTAAAAAAAAAAATATTAAAAAAAAAAATTTTTACTTTATTGACTTTGTGTTACTATATATTTTTATAAAAATTTTAAGTATAAAAAAAACATATTATTTTTTAGATTATAATAGGCTAAATTATAAAGGATTACTTTTGGGACATCTCGAACAAACATAAGTACTTTTTCTAGTAGAAAAGTAGGTAGTCGGCTCGTCAAATTCTCATTATTTTTCTGCTTATTTTTAAAGCAAAGTTTTTGCTGGGAAATAGCTGTTGTGCTAGATTTAAGTGATTTAAACCAAACAAAAGAGAAACATAATGAATTAAAGCCGATCAAAAACTCAAAATGTGTTTTTTTTGACTTAAGACCTTTTGTCTAACGGAAAAGATCTATTTCATCACACAAACTATTTACAATTATATTAGAAGTAAAGTTGCCATAATTAAACTATAAAAAATCCCCGGAATTCCCGCCCAATTTTCCGGGGATTTTTTCCCGAAAAATGTAAAAACCCCGTATGAAAAACACTAGTTCATAGATTACACAGTGCAACATATTTGAAGTTATTGAATGCAAAAGCCTGCTCGTGTGGAATTTCTTGATTTTTCGAAAAACATGCAATTTTTCTCACGACTACATCTCGGCAAACCATTTGGGGATTTGTTTTCTTGTCTTCGGCACAATTGTTAAGATAGACTAGAAGTCTAAAGTAAACTAACCCTAAAAACTGTATCAAGCGCCTTAAAATTGCAAAAATTTTTGGCCCATAGTTACTAAACTATGGGGAATTCAGTAAAAAAAAAATTCCTTGAAATGTAATTCATAATTTTTCAGAACATTATAATACTGAAAAATACTTTTTTTTTATTTCCCAGCTGTATTTTAGATAGAATTGCCAACCGTCAAGTTTTCGCCGTGACACTCTTAACTGGACGCCATTTGAATAGTAATAAAAGCTTTGTTTCAAATGGCAGCAACATTTTCACTTGGTGTTCAAAATAAAGCAGCAATTGAAAATCTCCATCGATTTCAATTTAAATCGATTTCCATTTCCAGAACATTGCCGTTTCTGATAGAAAAAAATAAAATTTGGTGAATTTTGTGCGATTTTTGAGGTATTATTTGATATAAAAATCGGACAACCCTCTGTTTATCAGCCATCGTTTTTGAAGATTTTTTCACTCATTACTTAGAAGTTTTCTTTGCTACTATTTGCCTTACATAGCTATTTCTTATAATATAAGTCGTTATCTTAATGAATAAATTAATCAGTTACAACGCACTTTGGGTAATTTATCAAATTTTTTTTCGCCAAAATTAATAACAGCTAGAAAAAAGTTTTTCGAATTACTTATACGGTCTTGAAGGTGGCATGTCATAACGTCCAGTGTCATAGTGTCCATGGACGTTATGACACTCCAAAAAGTGTCATAGTGTCATAACGTCCATGGACACTATAACACTTTGCAAATGGACATTATGACACTTTAAAAAGTGTCATTAGGTCCATAATTACTAAAGAAGTTAAATACAAAAAAATGATCTGCATACACGCAGAGAAAAACATGTTTCATTATGGTCCCAACCAACAAAGCTATTTTTAAAGAAACTAATTTAACCATAATATGGTTGTCGGTGACAATGATTTGGTTAAATGAAACATAATATGGTAAAAAAAATTTTAAAAATGGTTTTGCTGCTTTTTCTCTGCGTGTATATATTAAATATATAACGAAAACACTTTTGGGCGCAAGGATATTCTCCTCTATGGTATAACAAATACCGGCTTCGATAGCTAAAGCCTCTCTGCAAAGCCGGCCTTTGGCCGGTCGCAAGGATTTTCTCCTCTATGGTGTAACAAACACCGGCTTCGCTAACTAAAGCTTCTTTGCACAGCCGGCCTTCGGCCGGGCGCAAGGGTTTTCTCCTCTATGGTATAACAAACACCGTCTTCGCTAACTAAAGCTTCTCTGCATAGTCGGCTTTCGTTCGGAACAAGGCAGATTTTAGAAGCTTTACTTAGCGAAGCCGGTGTTTGTTATACCATAGAGGAGAAAATGCTTGCGCTCGGCCGAAGGCCGGCTGTGCAGAGAAGCTTTAGTTAGCGAAGCCGGTATTTGTTATACCATAAAGAAGAAAATCCTTGCGCCCGGCCAAAGGCCGGCTATGATCCCAAATTTGTTAACATTCTTGCTTGTAAGAATTTTTTGCATTATACTTACTTATTTTGATATTTCAAAACAAATTTTACACATTTTAATATTTTTCATTATAAGTTAAGTTGCGGACATTATGACAATTAGCAAAGTGTCATTACGTCCGCGGACGCTTTGACATTTCTCTGATGGACGTTATGACACTTTTGAAAGTGTCATAATGTCCATGGACACTATGACACTTTCAAAAGTGTCATAACGTCCATGGACACTATGATACTGGACGTTATGACATGCCACCGTCTTGAATAAAGAATCTATAAAGTATTAACCCTAGTGCTGCTAGTATTCCGAGTTAAACCAACCATGTATTTGAATTTTTTTTTAACCTTAAAACTGAGTTTGTAAAAAGCTGTTAACACTAATATGATGTTAGTGGTAAGTATAGACTCATGATTAGACTGGTCGCATCTTGTATGGGATTTTTCTTTCTAATTTTGCAAAGTACTAATGGCACATTTTAAAAATGAGCGCACGTTAAGGGGCTACGTAATAAGTCACAGAGAGAAGCAGTACGGTAAGTCAACGAATGCTTAAAAAAGGTTATAAAAACACATTTAAAGAGTCACGACATTCCCTTAATACTTAGGGAAAATATTAAAGAATAACTGCAACAAAAGAGTAAATGGATAGTTACACTCACCAGTTTTTACTTGCATTGAAAGACACGCTTATTGTGTCAAAAATTTATTACTTCAAGGCGGGAACTCGCCATATAATATTCGCGCCTTCCGTAAGCGAGATGGTAAGCAAAACTTTTGAGTTACTCCCTTACAAGCCTGCTACTTTCGAAGTGTACCAGCAGAAGGTTCCTCAATTAGTCTGGGTTCACACTATGAAAGTTTTATTTCAGAAGTCTGAGTTTATTGGTGAGAGGGGCAAAAAACATGCTTTTTTTCTCCTCTCTCACCCGTAAACTTAGACTTTCTGAAAGAAATCTTTCATAGTGTGATCCCAGAATTATTGCAATAAGCAGACTTTTTTACCCACATCTTAAAGACAATTTTATTACAAACGTATTTGTTTTTAATCCAAATTTTGATATTTTTAATTCGGCTAAAGTTCATCCAATTTAATTTTCATGAAATTATTTTTATGAAGAAAGGAATTTTACAACATGAAACTAATTAAAATTTATTGATAATTTTTCATACTTGACTGCCGCGGGGCACGAACCCAGGCTTTCACGGACAGGTTACCCTTGCATGTTTCAATTCTAACAAACGTATTTGTCTTAAAATTGTTTTCATCTGACTAAAAAATAAAAAAGTTATAAAATTTGCAATAAAAAAATTTTTGTTTCTGAGTTGTGTAAATTGGATTAGGATTAATGGTTAAGAGACAATTTAATTAGTTTACACAATTTTATTTTTGGTCCAAATGTAATATTTTCCCTTTTCGGTGTCTTCTTTTATGTTGCGATAACATGTTACCCAACATGCCCCGATCGTAATGGCGCTGATAGCACTTTTCCATTACTGCAAGAACTTGTGGAAAATGTTCATCTTGTTCATCACTCCTAAATTTGGAGTATAATTAATTGTAAAGAAACTGCATTTGCAAAGCCTTGTATGCTTCTGTAAATACAAGAAACCCATTTAGACTTCAAATAATACTAATTTATTTGTTATATAGCAATGCACAGTGTTCTATTTTTAAACTTAGGTGCCCAAACCCCCCAAAATGAACTTTAGAAAAGGAAAAAAGGACAACCATATTTTAAAACAAACTATCTAATTAAGTTAAAAAAATATTTTTTACAAGTTTTATTATTAGAATAACAAAAAAAATTACATTAAAATGCACTTGTGCCATACATTTATATTTGAAATTTACCTTTGGCAATTAACAAAAAGAAAAATTAAGTAAACAATAAGGAATTTAGACGAAGAATTTTAACTTTGTTTTTTTTAGAGTTGATAGTGGAACAGGCTAAATAAATGTTTTACCTACCCAGTAAAAACTTCGCCTGCAAAATAATGTGTTAAGTATTCAGTAAAAAGTTAAAACACTACTTCCAATTCTACTAAAAGAACCAATGAATTTTCCAAGGGAGGTCCGAAAACGAACGCTTTTTTATGTAAGTCATAATTTTTTTCTTTTAAGGAAAACACTTGAATCGTTATATATATTTTCAAAAAGTTTGGTAATAAATCTCGCAAGATGACTCTTAGGTTTGGATAAAGATGACTATCATAGTGATTTAGAACCTGAAGTTTATTGAAAAAAAATATTCAAACTATAAACTAGCCTGGGAGTAGAAATATTCCAATATTCCAACATATCGAGCCCTTACCACAAAAAAAGCTGAAACAACACCATTTTTAATTTTCGTTTTTTATAAATGACTTTATTGGTAACACTTGCGTCATCTCCAAAAATATCATATTCACATAAGGTACCGTTACGATTTTGTAGCAAAAACAATTTTATCTCAAGCGACAACCTTCATACAAAATTTTTATGAAATAAAATAAAAAAAACCTTCTCCTGTAAAATTTTGTTTTTGTCGTTTAAGCTTTTTTTTGCGGCTCGATATAATTTATTTAATTTGTGTCCGAAAACTTTCAATTGCTTTAGTTTGAAGAATATTTAACGCCCTTACTGAATTACGAAAGGGACAGTTGTAAAAAACTCTGCAGGCATTTTTTTTTCAAATTTTAGTATAAAATATAACAATATTACAATTTCAGTGTTTGTTTACTAAATATGGTATAAAGGGCATTTTTTTAGACCATGAAACTTAAAATGGTAGAAAACACAAAATCAATACACGGCATTACCTTTTAAAACTCATTTAAAACAAATAGGCATCCCATTTTGTTCTTCTCTTCGAGCATTGCTGGCTGCATGCCACGAATAAAATGAACAATATTGACCTCCAAAACGTCAATTGTTGCTGGTTTATCAGCATACACCAGAGACTTCACAGGCCTACGGAAAACAATCAAGTGGTGTCACATCGCACGGCCTTGAAGTATAATTGCCGGTTTATTTTCTCTAAATCCACACATCGCCTTCATTTGGGAAAAAATAAGTTAAAGATAAAAATAAGTTGCGTCATTTAAATCATAAAGTCGCCTTTAAGTTGCGAAAATCGATGTCTGATTTTCAAAATAAATTTGTATAATCTGGTGGCGTTGTTGAAGCATGAATCTATCTATCTGTGATGATGTGCCTGAGCAAAAAGTGAGAGCAGTATGACAGTTCGTTTGACAGCTAACCTTTCGTAAGCTCTTTCGGGCTTAAAAAACATCAATTTTAAAGGAATGGCAATGAGCATTTTGAACCTTCCCTAGCTATATGCAACCAAATGTGGAAGTTAAACTCATTATTTTAGGAGTTTTATGTTATGTTTTATTAATTGTTTTAAATTCTTTAAGTTATTTATTTTAATGTTAATTTATTTTAAATTACAATAAGGGATAATACAACAGTGCAAGTTTAACTCTCTTTTTAGCTTAAAATGTGTTTAAACCAGCAAATCTATAAATCAGTAAACATTTAAACCATCTCTAAATTATTTGGGCGTTTAAACTATCAATACAAGCCATATGAATTTGACAACATTTATCGTAGTGCTGCCACATTATTATTTTTTGCACTACATATAATATACGGGAAACTGATTTACAGCTGTTAAGTTTAAACTACAAATTAATTTAAGTTTAGTTCAACTTAACCACCGTTTAAACATTCATTGATTTATAAGCCATAAGAATGTTAACAGTTTGAGTAATAATGATTGTCTTTCAATGAGTTTGTTGTGTTTTTGCTTCTTTGTAAATGTCTTTTATTAATTAAAACTTCAATTTTATATCAGGTGCAATTTCATCGGGTAATTTTGCTTCATCTCAAGTGTAATTTTGAATTTTGCTGGTGGTAACACTGCCTGTAATACATGTTTAAACTTTTTGTTTCCCCCTTTGTTCACAGAAGCAGTCACAATTAAAGACACCAGCAGAATGGCCTGATATGGTTTTCGTCATAATTCTACTTTGAAAATTTGTTATACTATTTAACAAAATGATTTTAACAAAACGAATGCGGGAATTTTTTCTTTTTATAAATAATAAAAATTATGGTTGTAGTTGTTCCTTTGGCCGAAGTGATGAATTTATAAATTTTATTTTTGTCAAGCTAAGAGGGCATAAATTTTTTTAATGTAAATAAAACTAAATTTTGAAAAAGTCGAAAAACAATCGACGAAACGTCGGGAACAAAATATTGTAATTAAAAATTTAATTTTATTTGCATTGAAAAAAGTATGTTTTGCTATTGTTATGTTGTTATTGTTGCTATACAAACAACTATAACAGGGTTTTTTGGATTCAATATTGAACCATGTTATTTTAACATTTTTCATTTAAAATGTGTGACATTTTATTTAAAAAAATGCAATTTGGAGTCTGTTTCTTAAAAATTTTGCTCCCGAAAGGGTGGCTTGTTTTATTCTAAAAAACTCACCCTTTTTTGAAAGCAAAATTTTTATGAAGCAGACACCAAATTGCATTTTTTAAATAAAATGTCACACTTTTTTGTAGAAAAGAAAACACCATGAGAGTGTATTGCAAATTGAAAGGAATTGAAAGGCAAAATTTGTTCGTGTGGCCACCAAGTTACTAGAGTTTCTTGCCAGTATTTCCCGTCCCAGGAATTCCCGGGATATTTATTTGTTTTCAATTCAATTCTTTCCCGGGAATTAATTGCGGGATTTTCGGGAAATTTTGAAGAAAACTTTTTTTATTGCCAATTTAAAGCATTGATATTAAAACACATTTATGTTTAAAATCGTTTTAAATACAAGAATTTCTTCTTCACTAAACACTTAAATGAAACTTAATTCACCGATGTGGGGCATTTAAATTCAAATTAAGTTTGCACTGAAATAACTTGGCAAAGTGGCCTCAATATAACAACAACAGGCGTAGCCTTAGCAGTCAGCTGTTTTTTAAGACCTTGTCAAAAACAAACTTTTTTATGATATTTTTTTTTTAGTTAGTAATCCGCACCATACTTTTATCTTAATTAAACACAACTTCAAATAAAACTCAAAATTGTAAGTTAACTACGATTTAAGTTTATATGAAAATTAACGTAATATAGATTTAAATACTTGGACATTAACCCCCATATTCATAAAAAATATTTTTATTTTATTGGAGGTTTATTGAACACATTTTCATAGGAAATTCGTTCAATAAACCTCCAATAACACAAAAATATTTTTTATGAATATGGGGGTAAAAAACTTTAGTAAACCTATGTGGGACTCGTGTCGTAAGCTGTTTTATCCAACTAAATTTACACACAATAAAATTCCCTCAACAATAAATTTCGGTGTATTTATCAAATATGAAAAATTGGGAATTAAGCACGTCATACGGAAATCGTATTAATAATAAACTTTGTATTCCCGAAAATAACTTTGATTTAACTAAAAAATTTTTAGTTAAAATATGACTTTAAAATTAATCGTTTAGGTTTACTAATTTTTTTTATTTAGTATCATACTTGTATACATACATAAAACGTTTTATCCTCTTTCATTTCATTTATGGTGGATCAGATAACGAGCTTAGAAAATGTGATTTTTGCGCCGCAAGATTGTCTTTATTTTCAAGGGTGTTTAAGCGCTAATAACAAGACTACAGATTCAGTTTATGTAATTATGTATATAAAACCATAAATCAGAATAAACGTGTTGAATGAATAACTTTTTGGAAAATATTAATTTGTTATGAAAATATGGCAACATACATTTAACAAAATAATACATGTTAACTTTTTATATAAAGTGTATACTCCTTTTAGGGCCATTATTATAACTTGGCGTTAGCTGTTATCCGACAGTTAACAGACGCTTTTTGACAGATAACACATTATTATCTGTCAATTGAATCTTAACTTTAGCTAACTTCAAGTTGTAATAATGGCCCTTACGGCCATTTTCACCAAGTTCGGTTATAATTAACCATCGGTTATAGCTGTCAAAACGTATTGGTAACAGGAACTTTAATTTAAAGTTAGTTTTAACCGAACTTGGTGAAAATGGCAGTAAGAGATATTTAATTAGCCGTAAGATATAAATTTTAAATTTTCCTGCGCTCATAAATTTTGCATTGCTCTGGCACAAAAACCAGATAAAATTTTAGCGCCGCTGTGGCTTGTGGCTTAAAGTCCAATTAGACGTGACATAACCATACCAAAACTGTATTACCATAGCCACTGTATTACCAAAACGACATAATCATACCATACAAACCAATTCAATTTTAAGGCTCAGTTAGGCGAACGTTGCTGTACCGTATCTGTACTGTATCCATCAGCTGTTCGCTTTTTGTTATATGAAAACCAATACAAAAGCTTACCGAAATGCAATGTACCGTAGTTGCAACGTACCAATCTGTATAAAATAGAATTTCATGCCGTTGTTACGTGACATTTGTAAGACAGCGATGGGCGGCTTGTATGTTACATTGAATGCGGGTAATTTTGCTCTCTTTTTTTTGTACTTTTTTCAGTATTTTTATGGAATTGCGAAAAAACAACTTACAATACAACATATTTCCAAATATACAAATATACATATGTTTAGATGTTTAAAGTAAACAAATGCACATACAATGGACATGTGAAACATATAAAAGACTTTAAATGGTATCAAAACCTTGTTTGGTGTATGCAAATTTACAATATATGTATGCTAAAAATTTATATATGCTAAAATACAAATTTATTTATTGTAAATCAATAATATAAATATGAAAATTTTTGAACATATACAAAATACTCTTTTAATACCATTTATATCACGTGGTACCTTTTCTGCACAACGGTCACCATTTGAACATTTTTGATTCCCATCACTGTGTGTTTTGTTTTACCCTGCAAACACGCGTGTAAAGAGTAGTCCACAAGGGACCAGGACTAGTCCAAAAGTAACCCAAACGCATGGAAAAAACATGGTCTATTTAACATTACGATGTCCTAGGGCAGGACCATATAACCCACCTTTGGCCCACTAAGGAGTAGTTTTAAAACTACTCCATGGTATACTTAAGAGGATTAGTTTTGAAGTCGTTTAAAAACGAAAGCATGTCGTTAAAAAACGAAGATATGTCGTCTCACTACAAACACTTTTCAACAATGACATGGTCCATGCTTGCATTCCATCAGACCAGTCCATGGAGTAGTCCATTTTATCAAAATGGATCAGGTGGTCCAATTTTATTTGCAGGGTATGTATTATGGTATTCATTCGGTTAACCGTTAATCGGTTAATCGATTAATTACTACCCGATTAACTGATCGGTTAAATTAAAATTGGCTATTTTCGATTAACGATTAAACCGGTTAATTTCAGTCGGTTAACCGATTAACCGATGTAATAAAATTTCTAATTGTTTGTAGTATTTAACCATATTTTTTGTGTTTTAAAATTTGGGTGAGTTCAAAAACGTTAGTTGCAAAGGAAATTCACTCTTTTAATTGCATTCTACAATGCATCCGTGTCCAATTTTACAACGTTTTCTGTACCAAAAATCACCAAAATGTTACCTATGTGCACCAAAAAAGTTGTGTTTAGAAATATTTTTTCATACAATATATTTCCTCCTATTTCCTATAAAAACAGAAATTAAGGAATTCGGAAATAAACTTTTTTGCCGAATGATCGGTGCTAAGCTTTGTTAGGATGAGTAACATGATGAACTGACAACAGCAGAAACTCTCAATAGTAACACGAGCAATATTTTAACTGAATTAACTGAAACAATTTGAAGTATCAAAAATTTTAAAAATTAAAACAGGACTCTAATAACATAATGGAATATTTTATATGTTTAGAAAAATCTAGGAAAAGGACTGAGAATTTTGATATTCTCTATTATTGGTTGCTTTCGATTTCTGCGACATCTACGATAAGTAAAAGAATTTTTTCCAAGTCAAAATTTATCAAAACTAAAGAAAAGAGTCGCTTAAATCCTAAACATTTTAACCAAATTATTTTTCTAAAAGATTATTTTAGAAGAACTCCTTAAACTATTTAAATTACTAATAAAATTATCTCACAGTTTATTTTTTAATAAATAAATAATATGTATTGATTAAAAAATATGTATTACATTGTTATGAATTATTTTTTTGTTTGCTCGTTTTGGTTTAAGAATTGTTATGTTTTTATTTGTTTACTAATAAACTCCAAATAATAAGTAATTTTTAATTTTTATTTATTAAAATTACTTAATTTATAAAAAAACTTTATTAATCGGTTAACCGATCAATTACATAATTAACCGATTATTAACCGATTAAACCAAAACCTCGATTAATTAATCGAGCGATTAACCGATTAAAGTAAAAGCCCGATTAAATGAATACCCTAGTTTGTATAATATTGCTTTTTGTTTATGCATGCGAAAACATATCGAGTCATAACCGCAAAAAAAGCTTAAGTAACACCATTTTCCATTTTCGTTTTTTTTAATAAACGACTTTATTGGCAACACTTGCATCATCTCCTAAAATGTCATGGTCACATTAAGAACCGTTACGATTTTATAGCAAAAACAATTTTATCTCAAGCGACAATATTCATACAAAATTTTTATGAAATAAAATAAAAAAAACCTTCTCCTGTAAAATTTTGTTTTTGTCACTTAAGCTTTTTTTGCGGTTATGACTCGATATGACACGTTTTTAAACGTTCTATAAGTGCACCAACGTGCTTACAGTACGGTGCGGTACATTACGGGCACAGCAACGTTCGCCTAACTGAGCTTTTAGTTTCTAAATTCGCCGTTACGGCTGTGGCATAATGTTTATGTCACGTCTAACTTGAGCTTTTTTCGTATACACCTTTGACTTAATAAAACCCCCAAATGAAACTGTCTTACGGGGTCAATTCATACGATCTCTTTGGTCCGTTCACATCCACGTTCACCCACGTGAGATGCCTTTTTCCTCAAACTGCTCATGCAAACTATCCAATGGGGCATGAGCTGTAGCGCGGCCCCATTTAGCCACATGTCGCTAGTGTCCATTAATCAAATTTAGGCCTAACGAAGTTGGTAATCATCGACATATAGCGGTCGTCGTTTACGACGCGCCGATCTTAAAGAAAATCCATACAAGCATTAACTTTTTCGAAATGCATTAGACGCTCATTGATCTAATGTGGAATGGTATCGTACAAACTTCAGCAATTTTGTTTGTTGACGAACTCATTCGTCCAGAAATGGGCCTAATCGCAAAATATGATTTTTAAATAAGAGTTAGTTAAGGTTAGTAACCGTCTATGGAGGTTTTGCCAAACAGACTGAATAAATTACAGCCCACTTGACAGATGTAGCTTCAGCAATATGACCGCTATTAACTGTTAAAGTTTAAAAAGTAATTTGGTGAATTTATAAATTAACTATAAAACAAAGTGGTTTTGAACCTATTTTTATTGTATTCATAAAAAATAATATCGAATCCTATTAAATCAAATTTTTTTCCGTTCAACAATTTTTTGCAACAGTAAAAACCAACTGATATATAAAAGGCGTCGTTACTCACGCGGAAATGTTGCGGACACGTAAACGTTAGGGTCTACTTACCCTGCAAATAAAATTGGACCACCTGACCCATTTTGATAAAATGGACTACTCCATGGACTAGTCCGATGTAATGCAAGCATGGACCATGTCATTGTTAAAAACAGTATGTAGTTAGACGACAAGTCTTCGTTTTTTTAACGACATGCTTTCGCTTTTAAACGACTTCAAAACTAATCCTCTTGAGTATACCATGGAGTAGTTTTAAAACTACTCCTTAGTGGTCCAAAGGTGGGTTATATGGTCCTCTCCTAAGACATCGTAATGTTAAATAGACCAGGTTTTTTCCATACGTTTGGGTTACTTTTGGACTAGTCCTGGTCCTATTATTTGCAGGGTAAATACACAAAAATACATAAACGAGTTAAAATGTGTTTAAAAGAAAACCGTAATATTCATATGTCCGTTTTGTATGAAAATATATAAAAACGGCGTGTAAGTCGATGGAATGCTCGCTTTATCAATAACCATAAACAAACATAAATAAGCAAAAGCGGAGATTTTTATCAGGTTAAAGCGTTACGCAACGTCACGTTTACATAAGAGAACCTATTTATTCATAAGGTTGGTAAGGTTAACAGTTGATCTGTAACGCATACGTTGACGTAAAGTTGTAAGGCCTTGAGTTGGCCTCTTATTAACGAAAACAAAAAATGTTTTTTTTTTATATTATTTGTCTACATGTTTTCTTTTTGTTTTTTTAACATAAGAAAACGAAAATATAAGAATAAATGAGAAACTGATTGCACAAATTAATTAATTGCTTAAACAAACTTTTATTATTTTTAAAAAATAAAAAATTGTAGAAAGTTATTGAAACTTAAAAAAAAAAATTATTTGCATATGAATAATAAATATCAGGCCTGTTCTGAAAATCGCGTGGTTTCAAAAATCTGATTTGCTTTTAAAATCATACGTATGATAACTATTGTGGTGTTCCGTTGTAGCGTTTTTTCGTGTGATTTTCAATTTCAGAAAGCACACCGAAAAACACAAAAACGATGTGATTTTCAGAACACCACAAAATCACACGTGAAAGCTTAAAAGCACGTGATTTTCAGAACAGGCCTGTATGTAAATATATAAAAATTTTATGAACAACCCCATTTCTTACCGATGGATTCTGCATGCATCGCCTCATTTGCTCTGAACTACGATATGACGGACTATATCGCCCTGGAAAACAACTCGGCGCTGACATTTTCATTTTATCCGTCGATGAATACATCGACATGGTCATGCAACCACCCACAAAATCTTCCTCCAGTTTGAACGCCCTTGAGGCGTCAAAAGTCGTTGGCGAATAAATTTTGAAGCACTTTAATTAAAATTTAACCACAAATCCTGCTTAAGCAGGACACAAAACTGAATATATCAACAAAATATTTATAATAATTTCTATTTAATTTTTTAATTAATTGTAATTTTCTTATTTTTGTAATTCTTTTTTTTTTTTTTTTTGTAACAATTATGTTACTTTTTAAAATTACTTTCAATATATTTTTGTTGTTGTTGTTGGTTTTTCTATTGCACACCGAACTTATACATCTTAATTAATATAATGCACAATTATCGGACGAAAAACTTATGCGAAATTGAAATTAATTAACACGATTTTGCACGCGTTTGCATGTATGTGTGCATGGAACAGAGAGTACATGTGCGAATTGGATTTTGTTGTTATTTTGATTTCGATGTTATGGGAGCCATTCAAATATTAAAACTTAATTATTTAAATTGATCACAATTGATAGATAATGCAAGTGACACACAATTCAACATACGTAATAAACTATAAATTACAAATAAGATAGATGAATTATAAAGAAGGTTGGTTGGTTGCTTAGTTGTCTAAATATCTGGCTGGCTAACTGGTTGGTTGATAAGTTGTTGGTTTGTTAGTTAGATAGTTAAGCTTAGCACGCACTGTTATGGGTATAATTATGTATTATTATTATTTTTTTTTCTCAAGTAGTATTTTGCTCACGAATTGTTAAAGTTGGTATCTCTGCTATTGTTTAAACTAAACGGACCCGAACAGATTTCACAGCTAGACAACAACCGTGTGATAAAGAATTCTATGATGAGTTTTACTAACTCCAGTTCATTTTGGGGAGGACATGTTTTCATTATTCATGAGAGGCGTGTTCCGTTACAAGAACCACCCCTTAGAAAATGGCCGAGAAATACGTCAAGTGTTTTTCTATGCCTTTGACTTTCATGTCATTGGTCTAATTTATATTTTGTGTCAATACGAGTTTGCGGGTTGCAAGGGGATGCAAAAAGTTTGATTAAGTATTAAAAGCTTTTTTTTATTATGTATAACAAGTGCTTAATATATAAACGAAACAACGAAAGCTCATTCCCAAAAATAGAGAGAAAGTGCGGCGTTCAGAGTTATTGGCAGTGAAAGCTGCTTTTGCGCATGTCAGTAATCGAAGTAGTAAAAAAAAATTCTTCAGGCCAAAAATTTCAAAAAGTCCGCTTAGACAGACAATGTTAGAGTTAGCGATAATCCTGCTGCTGCCTACGTATACGTACATTCATACGCACGTCAGCCGTTAAGAGGTAGAGAAGTACGATAAAATATTTTTTAAAACATTTTGGAGAATCAGAAATACAAAGTTTGTTCTTGTGAATTTTGTGACAAAACAAGTTATGCCAATGAACGGTTAATAAATAATTTAAAGCTGTTTAATTACTCACACACACTCACACAGGGGTTTTCAGCAAAGGGTTACAAAATGAACTATTTAAACATTCATACTTCATTTTGTAATTAGTTTACCTTAAATATTTCGTCTACTTTTCCAGTAAGTATTATATGGGTCGATTTTTAATATTTAAAACATTTGGGAACTTCTGTACCAAGGATTCTTAAGAATACATTTTGTCAACTTTAAAATGGCTTAATTTCAAACATAGAAAGCATAATAAAAAATAGTGATACAGTAATTCACGGATAAATGCGCTTATGAAAAATGACGTAAGCCAAAAAATCTCAGTCAATTGCGATACTAAAGCAGTTAATAGAATTCTTTCTTAATTACGTTCACAATGTAATTATTGAAAATGTAGCTTAAATGCTTATAACGCTTATTTACTACAACGAATGTCATAAGTCAACAACCGCAAATTTTTACTTAATCAGGCGTGTTCTGCAAATCACTTTTACTCAAATCACATGTGCCTACTAAAATCACACGTGTGATATTTTAGTGTCCCGTTTTTGTGTGATCTTCAATTGCCGAAAGCACACCGAAAAACACAAAATCGAAATGACTTTCAGAACACCAGAAACCCGCACGTGTGTTTTCAAAAACACGTGATTTTCAGAATATGCCCGAATATCACTTATGTATGTATACTCAATCAGCTGTTTTATGAAGTGGTATTTATATCATGTGACGATATTGTAAACTCAACTTTTGAGAGGAATACATTTTTCAATTTAGTATTGAAATGGTTTAACTAAAAATAATACTGGAAAATAGTCGAAATATTAGAAAATCGGTTTCTTAAAAATTTCGAATAATCGAATTTGAAAATTTAAAAAAAAAATATTATGTAGATTAGGTTTTTACGTTTTTTTCCTCCATACAAATCAACCCGCACTAGTGTGTATACTAGAACA
The DNA here is from genome assembly GCA_930367215.1 of Pollenia angustigena. Classification (NCBI taxonomy): domain Eukaryota; kingdom Metazoa; phylum Arthropoda; class Insecta; order Diptera; family Polleniidae; genus Pollenia; species Pollenia angustigena. Next base: position 36,553,114 of record OV884059.1, read on the forward strand.
TAATTCAAACTTTCTTTTGATAAGGGCATGTTTGCATGGTTACGGCCAGTTTTATTATTGTTGAATGCCACCACTCTTTTGTACTGTCGTTCTAGTGAAAAATATAAATAAGTATCCCATTGTGCAAAGGTTTTCGCTAATCTCTTCCCACATTTGCTTTTTACTTTTAAAAATTTATTGTCTTGTCAAATTTTGTATGATACAAAAAAGTAAAAAATTTGTTTTTAAAAGTTTATTAAAAACAATATGTGTATTAGGGTGAGTATTTTTTGCAATTTTTGCGAATATAAAATTCTCATCGCATAGCCGTTAAGACCGTGAAAAAATATAAAGAAATGATCAATTACTTTTTCGCGATCCTGAAGAAAATTTTCGCACCAAACGCGATAAAGTTTTGAATTTCAATTTTTCTCCTTACTATACAAAATTAACATTTAATTACACAATTTTAGGTATTTTCTAATAATTTCATGAATATAACAAGATCTTACCATTTGTACGGAAGAGCGCAAAAAAAATCGAGACTCTATTTCACGGTTTTTTTAATAAACTAAATTTTAATGGCAAATGATAGATGTTGTGATAGATGTGTTGTTTGGCGGATATTAATGAAGCAGAAAAAACACGTTTGCAGGTAAAATTTGCACAAGATATTTTTCCATTATGTAAATCAACTCGCACTTTAAACTTACAATTTATTTCATTAAACCCAAAAAAAGCTTTACATTTTTGTTATTTTTGTTATGTATTTATCCCTGTATTCATAAAAATATTTTAAATTTAAAATAAGCTTGAAAACCAAATTTTCTATGAAAATTTTCCTTAATAAACGTTTATTAAATTTTATAATCATTCATGAATATCGAGTTCGGTTTGTGCTTTGTTGTGATACAGACGTGTATTTTTAGCCCCGCATACGATTTGAACTATTAATTAATCACATTTGATTTTGTAATACATACATAAATATAAGCAGCGAATGGACGCTTAAAAAAAAATAATATATTTTGTTATTTAAATTACTTAACATAATAGTGAACAATTTAAAACGATAAAATTAAATTAAATAAAACAGTAAAAATATATATGTATGTACGTATGAATGTTCATACATGTGTAAACATATTCTGAACAAAACATTTAAATTCTGGTTTTTTCTTTTGTTGTTGTAAAATACAATAAATAATAAAAATATTAAAGCAAAGCAAAACGGTGAAAAACAAAAACAACTCTTTGCATGAGTACAAGCAGTGAAACAACACTAAGACAAAATGAAAGAAACGTTTACGTTTTAGTTAATGCAAATGAAAATAATGCAGAAATAAATAAAACAAAACAAAACAATATAAACTACCTAACGGCTAAGCCAATTACTCGAACACGTTCCCTCTCACCCTCGGTATTTACACAAACGGTGGATAGTGACTCATTAAAAAAACTACAACAAGATTTGGTGACAAGTGTTGCCAGGCCAGCAAGTATTGCCGTGACGTCAAAAACAAATTTAGTGGGAAATGATACCATGAACTCAAACACAAATGCAATGGAAAACCCCCCTGTAAAAAGTTGTCAAAAGCCTACAGTACAAGTTGGTATGGACAGGTACATAACAGTGCTTAAACGGGGACGCAGCCCTACCTCTGCAGCAGTTGCTTCGGCCTCAAAAGTACCATCTTTTGATAAAATAAATACTCAAAATCGTTTTGCAATTCTGGAGGATGAATCCTCTGAAGCACCAAACGTCATTAAACCATCCAAGCCTCCCCCGATATATCTAAGGGAGCAAAATTCAAATGAGCTCATAAAGAGTTTGATATCGGTGATAGGTGAAAATTCGTTTTACGTAGCGGCTATAAAGCGTGGAAGTATAAACGAGACAAAAATACAAGTCAATAATGAGAATGATTTTCGCAAAATAGTAAACAACTTTGAAACGCTTAAAAAAAACTTTTATACCTACCAACTGAAAAGCAGTAAAGGTCTACAGGTAGTGATTAAGGGTATTGACTCATGTGTGGACCCAGAAGAGGTTAAAACATTCCTAGAAGAAAAAGGCTTCAAGGTAAAACATGTAGTAAATATTAAAAATAGAGAAAAAATTCCCCAACCACTTTTTCGAGTGGAGTTTGAACCCGGCGACGTAAAACTTAAAAAAAACGAAACACATCCTATTTACAATTTAAAATATATTCTCTACAGAAGAATAACTATAGAAGAGCCGCACAAAAAAAATGGACCTGTTCAGTGCTTAAACTGCCAAGAATTTGGCCATACCAAGGCATACTGCTACTTACCCCCTGTCTGCGTAGTATGTGGTGAACTACACGGTACAGTTTCTTGCGATAAGTCTAAAACCGACCCCAACGTAAAAAAATGTAGCAACTGTGGCGGTAATCACACTGCCAATTATAGAGGATGCCCAGTATATAATATTGTCAAGCAGACGGTTGGACCGAAAACAAATACCCCTCAAATGCAGGTTGCAAATCAGGTAAACACAAATGCAATTCAAGCCCCCCAGCCTAGTAATAACAGAACCTCTTACGCTAACGTCCTAAAATCAAACCATCAGCCAATGCAAGGTGCCTCGCCAAGTAATGATGAAACTCCGGTTTCTAATTTAAGTCGTTTAGAAAAAACCATGGAAACATTAGTGCAAACAGTAAATAATTTTACGAACACAATGGGTAATATGATGCAGGAAATGCTTTGAATGCAATCGATGTTATTGCAAGCTGTACTTAACAAACCATGAACTGTTTAAAAATTTGTTTTTGGAACGCAAACGGCATCCGCCAACATAAAAATGAATTAGAATACTTTCTTAAAAATAAACAAATTGATGTCATGATGATTTCTGAAACTCATTTGACCTCAAGAAATACGTTTAAAATCAATGGTTATATACTATATGATACCAAGGACCCTCGGGATAGAGCTTGTGGAGGTTCTGCCATCTTAATAAAAACTAGAGTCAAACACTACATTATGTGTGATCACCGTGAAGACTATCTGCAAGCAACGACTATTTGTGTTGAGGAGCTAAATCGAAACATAGTAATTTCTTCTTTATACTCTCCACCTAGATTTTCCATATCAGAAGGCCAATATTATAAATATTATAAATCATTAGGACCCTGTTTTCTGGCCGCTGGCGATTATAACGCTAAACATACCTTCTGGGGGTCACGACTTATAACACCAAAAGGTCGTGTTTTGTTTAACACAATCTCTAAAATGGGTTTAAATGTGGTCGCGAGCGGGCAACCAACATATTGGCCTACTGATCAGCAAAAAATTCCAGATGTTATCGACTTTGGCGTGGTTAAAAACATCCCCACAGAAACGATTCATGTTGAAGCTTCCCTAGAATTATCATCCGACCACACACCTACAATTGTTACTATATCGAACCCAAATAGAATTGTATTTCCGTCAGGTTACTTAGCGACGCCAGCCACACAAATAAATTGGTTAAAATATAAAAAATTTCTCAGTGCCCATTGCACAGAAAATATTCCGCTTAGTACACCGGAGAATGTGGATCTCTCTCTTGTTAACTTTGACAGTTATCTTAAACTAGCTGTTCAACACTCCAGCGTTACCCTCAAAAAAATTAAAAATAATAAAATATGTTCTTCAGATGTCGAGCGGCTCTTGACTGAAAAAAGGAGAGTTCGAAGAGAGTGGCAACTTTACAGATCCCCGCAACTTAAGATTTTATTAAAAGAATGCACAAAAAGGCTAAGAAAGTTGCTACAGAATCAGAAAACGGCTTCTCTAGAAAAATATCTTAAGGAACTTGATGCAACTCCACAATCTGACTACTCATTATGGCGTGCAGCTAGAAATTTAAAAAGGCCAGTTATATCTAAGCCACCATTAAGAAACTTGAATGGTAGTTGGGCAAGAAATGATAATGAAAAAGGAAACCTGTTTGTAAATCATTTGAAAAACGTTTTTACACCAAATATATCTCACAATATTGCGGTCGAGTTACCACCTGTTGATGCTAGAGCAGCTATTCCCCTCAGATTTGAGATAAGAGAAATCGAAAAGGCTATTTGTGACTTAAACACTAAGAAGGCACCTGGTATTGATAAAATCAGTAATAAAATGCTTTTGGAGCTACCTCGCATAGCAAAGAAAATTATTCTTTTTATTTTTAATGCTATTTTACGCCTTGAATACTATCCTGAAAAATGGAAGGTTTCCTTAGTTACCATGATACCAAAGCCAGGTAAAGATCATACAAAAGTTGAGTCTTATAGACCTATTAGCTTATTATCAAATATGTCAAAGCTGTTTGAGAAATTATTAGTTTCAAAATTAACACCAATTTTAAGTGAAAATAGATGTATTCCAAACCATCAGTTCGGATTTAGAAGAAAACACAGCACAATCGAGCAGACTCATCGAATAGTAAATGTCATAAGAAAAGCATTTGAAGAAAAGAAATATTGCTCAGCACTCTTCATCGATGTTTCGCAAGCTTTTGACAAAGTCTGGCATGAAGGCTTATTACACAAATTGAAGCAAAATTTACCAGCAAACACACACAAGCTGCTAGAAAGCTACTTAGTCGGTCGTCAATTTATTATTAAAGAAGGAAATTTCTTAAGTTCACCTCAGCCCATTGCCGCTGGAGTCCCACAAGGCAGCATCCTGGGCCCCCTATTATACTTAATTTATACTTCGGACATGCCAACAAGCAACTTCACACAAACTTCAACATTTGCAGACGATACAGCTTTTCTAAGCGTCCACGAAAATCGTTATGAAGCATCGCGTTACTTACAGCATCATATATTTCAACTAGAAATATGGTTAAGACAATGGAGGATAATGGTCAATGAGCAAAAATGTGTACATATAACATTCACTTTGCGCCGGGAATCTTGCCCCCCTATTACAATCAATAATCAAATAATTCCTCAACATTCGCATGTTAAATATCTCGGTATACATCTGGATCGGCGATTAACGTGGAAATGCCATATAGAGGCAAAATTAACTCAAATGAAACTAAAAGCCATTAAAATTCATTGGCTTATTGGAAGAAATTCTGTCCTTAGTCTCGATTGCAAGCTTCTACTTTACAACTCTATCTTAAAGCCTATCTGGTGCTACGGTATTCAACTATGGGGCACTGCCTCGGCCTCTAATATCGACAAAATTCAAAGGCGCCAAAATAAACTTCTTCGAATAATCACAGCCGCTCCCTGGTATGTTAAAAACTCAAACATTCATAAGGATCTCAATGTGCCATTAGTGAAATCTATGATTACAAAATATGCAATAAAATATTTAAAAAGGCTTGAACAACACCCAAATCCACTAGCTCGAAATATTTTAAATCATGGCGGCCACACTCGCTTAAGAAGAAGAGACACTGCAGCACTTACCCAATTAGATGAGCGATAAACACCTATAAAAGTGAACATAACCCGTGATGAAGAAAATTTTGTCTGGCACTGGCAGGAGATAAAATAACGTATTAGGTTAAGATTTGATTAATTATTGTTAGTTCATATTTAATATATGAAGATTCAATAAAAAAAAATAATGACAAAAAAAAAAAAAAAAAAAATTCATGAATATGGGGGCTAAAACTAAAATATCTTCATCACAGTTTATTAAAGCATATTCAACGTTATCTGATAGATCAGGCTCAAGCTTAGATTTTAGTAGGTGTTTATCTCGTTTATCAAATATAATCAGATCATCCGCCAGTTGTGGTTTTAAAAGTTTTGTATCTGTATATGACTTGATTACACTTTGAGGTAGAAGTTTAGGTATGTTCAATACATGTAGGATATCTATTGGGAAAAGTGTTTTGAGATCTTCTAAAATAAATTCAATAAGATTAATGTAACTACAACTTGGTAGTAATCTTCAACATTTGGGATGTGATTATTTCGTTCAAATCTTGTCTTTTCGATTGGAACCTCGATTTGAACGCAAATAAGTTTAACTTTTTCAAAAATCGCTTTAAATTGTTCTTCGGCTTTATTTATTTTTTCTTCAAGGCACATGATTAAAATTTTGATAAGGCTTGATCCTTTTTGAAGATCTATATCTTGCTTTTGTAAAATGATACTAAGTGGCTGTGTTACAATAAGTATCACACTTAATATGTATATTTCGCAAATAAATTCAAAAGTACTAATAGAGTTCCTTAATATAAAGGTTGAGATACTCCCTTTCCACTCAGATATTTTCGTTTTCGCTTGGGATGATTATATTTAAAAAATTTTGTCGTTTCTTTAACCAGTGATACAACTTTTTGTATTAATGGGGCTTTATTGATTTTAGAAATTGAGTTGTTCGATTTATGGGAATAGCAAGACGTTTGTTTCGCATTTTTCGCTTTTCCAGAAATTTTGAACAGCTCCATTTTCTGCTGACATCAGAGGACACCCATCCGTTGCATATCCTACACAATTTTTTAGGTCAAGACCACAATTTGTCAAAGCTTTAACAACTATTGATGATAGTGCCTTCGCATCAATTGACACATCAACGTCATCAATATCTTTTGAAGCCTCTTCAAAGCCAATAAATTCTTCCCTAAAAGCTTTTTGTTGTATGTTGAAATATCTAAAAGATAAGGAAATCTGGCTTTTCACCGACAAATCCGTGCTTTCGACAAAAATTATCGAATAGAATTTTGATTCATATAACACATACATACATAAATATTGCAAATACTAAAACTTTTTTATAATTCAACCGCACGCATTATCAAGTAAAACGTTTAGTCTTTGGATATAGATGGCACCTGCTGCGACTGAGTGTAGAATAATAAGTAATTGAATACGGTAAACTAGATGTCTCAGTGGAAATATCTAATAAATAACTATTAGGATTAAGATTTAAATACTTATTGAAAATTTCGTTAGAGATTAAAAAAAAAAACCTTGCTGGGATTTCCAAAAATTTTGTACATTAAAAAAAAAATTATTATTGGGAATTCTTGATTATCCAAATTAACAAAACATATTTTTATAATTTACGGGGGGGGAAATTATTCCCCCCCCCCCCTGAATCCGCGCCTGGATCATATGATACCCTACACCACAGTTTTAAAAAACACATCATGCTTATACATATGGATTTATCCATGTTTATAAACTTCATTAAAATCGGTTTAAAAGTTTGTGAGAGGCAGAAATTGACTCCTACGTACCTTTTTGAAAAACTGTATAACTTATGTGTCCATATAGATATTGATCTATATTTTAAATTCCATTAAAATCGGTTTGAGAGGCAGAAATTGCCCCATATCTCCCCTCGTGGTCCTATTTTTTTAAAAAATGCATCCCTTTTGTGTCCATAAAGATATGGTTCTGTCTATGTTTAAAATTTCATTAAAATCGGTTTGATAGTTGCTGAGAGGATGAAATTTCCCCCTATCTTCCCTCGTAGTCCTTCGATTTGGCCCATTTTCAATAGGCTTGGTCCTTGTACCAATATTTTATTAAATTATCTCCAAAATTGCGACCTGGGGTCTAATCACCGCATTCGATATCGAGTCCACTATCGTATCGACTTAGATTTCGATACGAGTCAAGTAAGCAGATCACCGCATACGATTTACATATATCGAATCGAAATTGTTAGGCAAAATGTAATGATTCTCAAACATATGTTTTCAAAAGGTAAACAAATAAAATAAAAGCACATTGAACAGCATTTGTGCGCGAAAATTTTTTTATTTTTAAAAGAAATTGTGAAATGAATAGCTCATTTTTGTTTTGCTTATCTTCGTCTGATGAGGAAGAAAGCTGTATAATACGCATTAGAAAGGAGATAAGAGATAAAGCGCCCCTTTGTCTTTCCCGGCAGCAGCGTAATAGTGAATTTGCATATATTTTTCGAAATCTTTGTAGTCATAATGCTTCTTTTCAGATTTAAAACAAGATTTCGACTGACAAAGGAAGCTTTCAGTTACGGGTTTTGTCAGTTAAATTTTTTTCACAGCCGTGCCGCTAAAGATTAAATTAGCAGCCACACATTCACTTTTGGCAAGTGGAAGTTTTCAACATTGTGTGGGAAATGACTACATGTTAGGTTTAGGACAGAGCACGGCCTCTAAAATTGTAAGCCATGTGATACAGGAAATTGAAACTAAGCTTTATCCAAAACTTCGCCTGAACAATCTCATACACGCATGGTCTATTTTTTTAACAAGTATAATATTTCTGGAGGTTGAAAAAAATTATTTTGGGCAACAACTTTTTTTATTGACTCAATAAACTTGGTTGTTGACTAAAAATTAAATTATTATACCAACAAACTTTTTTATCAATACCGCAAAAATCGTCATCGCAGAAAATTTAAAATTTATTTTATCAATGTATATTTTGTTTCTATGTATAGATAGATAGATAGATTAAATCAATTAAAACATTGTTTGAAACGGCAAAGTTTTTGATAATTTTTTTAATTAAAAAAAAAAAAAATAATTTATTGAAAAAAATTCACAATTTTAAATTTTTACAATTTTTAGTAATCTATATAATCATTTTGGTAATAGGTACAAACTCAACAAATTGTTTGCTGGATTTTTTCTGTATAGGATAACTTCAAGCAATTTGACACCAAATTTGTTCTATTCTATTGAGTTTTTCGAAAGTGAGCGTGTTTTCAACAGACGAACAGACAGACGCACATGGCTAAATCGACTTAGAATTACTCAAGGAGCTAGAATATATATACTTTATGGGGTCTGAGATGGCTAAAAAAAAAGTTTCACGCGGAATTACAAACTAAGGACATGCTCATTCACCACTTTTGATGATGGAGGGTGCACACACAAACACATCTGCCAGATCAAATGTATTTTCAATTTAAATTTTTAGTTCAAAATTAAATTTTTTGCCTATCTTTTTCATAAAATAGCCATATCAAGGCGAATTCATGTAAACGGTGGTGTCGATACTACAACAATTAACAACACCAAAAACACAACAATGTATTTTGTTGCTGCTTTCGTTGGCCGATAAGTCAAAAACACAAGTAACTTTTGACATTCCTCTCTCTAATTAAAAAAAAAAAGTAGCACAGCTGTGTTTTCAACGCCACCTGAAAGTCAATTCGCCTTGAGCCATATGATACATTTTTTTATAAGGCAATTAAAAATAATATTTTTTATAAAAATAAAAATTGTTGACCAAAAATCAAATGCTGTTATCCAAAATATGCACTTAAGCAAAATGTACGTACACGTTTTTTTCTAACTAAATTTTGCCATCATACACAATGCTCTGTATTTTGTGCAGATAGGAAAAAAAATAAAGTTAAGTGAAATGCAGCTAAACGAAAAATACTGTATACTGTTTTAAACAAATTATCGTATCTAAGACGATAGAACTGGATATCTTTAATGTTCTTATTTTATAGCTCTTTATTTTTATCGTCTTGTTGATATGAGGGTTCTTTTACAATTCGCGATGCATTATCAATACTTCCTCTATTATCAAGATCAAGCTTTATAATATCTTGCACGTCTGCGGAAGCGTGTTTAAGCTTTTAAGGTTTCTTTGCATTTGTAAGGAATTTTTTTATTGCTTTTCGTTTATTTTCATTTTTTTTTATTCCAATTTTCTTCTGTTTCCATAGCTTCTATTAATTCATAGTCGTGCTCTTTAGATATTTGCAATAAATCTGTATTTTTAGTATTGTTCTTATTCGATTTTATATATTTTTGACCATCTCTCTGTTGCGTGTCATACATAGGGATGAAACGATACCTCTAAGGTATCGATACTTTTACTCGATGTGGTATCGCTCGTAAAGTATCGATACCTACTTAGTATCGTAAAAAAAGTATCGATACTTACTTGTATCGGTACTTGTATCGTTTGTATGATAAAAGAATAGAAAGCAGAATTTAAAAACTTTCTTATTAGTGTTTTAGTACTATACAATAAAATAAGAACTACGACCTATTAGAATTTTTCTGCAAAACGAAAAAGGGACAGGATTGAGACCACTTTTAGTTACCACCTAGTACCAATTTCCTTTCGAAAAATCTTTTTTATCTTAGAATAGAACGTTCAGGATAACAACCTTCATTCACCTTTTATTATAGAAATCGACAATTTCGCTATGTATTTATTTTAAATGTTAATATGCATTTTTTTTTTTAATTAATAAATATATAATAAAGGGTGGTACAACAATAATCCACGATGTTAATTGTGAGTCACACCTTAACGTCAAGTTCTTTGCGCAACTTAAATTTACCTTTCTTTGTTTCAGTATTTGACAACTTCTATCATTGAGAGGTACACAATTGAGCAGCGCGTTAAGATTGTTTAAGCCTTTTACGAAAATTGGCGTTCAATCAAAATGCATTTCGTGCACATCGTGATTTTTTTGGTCAGCATAATCGACCAAACGTTTCCACAATCGGGAAACCGGGTCTGTAGGAAATGGGAAAGCATATGCTCATGCTGCCCAGTTAGTTCTGCGGCTGGCGGCGTTATTGGGTCTTCGGCCAAGCAATTACCGTGAATAGTGTTCGCTATCGCGAGATGATAACAGACTTTCTACAGCCAGAAATTGACGAAATGGACCTAGACGATATGTGGTTTATAGCTGTTTACTAGGGATGCCAAACGGGACCAGGTTTTTTGAAACCCGGGATTCGGGATTTTTAACTCAAAAAAACGGGATCCCGCGACGAATCGGGATTTTTTGGGATTTCATATATAAAAGCCAATTTGTTAAATTCATATACATAATTATAATTGATTTTTTATGTATAAGTATTAAAAGAAATTAATTCACGTAGAAAATTAAACTCATTACAAAATAAAACAGTTTAATGTATTCTTTTAAAGTAATATGGAAGTATGTATTATGTTTTAAAACTTATATTGTAAAAAGCTTCAAAAACAAATTAATGACGTCTGATAACACTATGCTAGTTGAAAAAACAGACAAGCCGAGCACATGGCGTTTTAACATAACTCTGGGACCCTGAATCCAGTGTTGGCCGCCGTTTTTTAGGTTGGCTCTGGTTTTCGATATATACCGTTATTTCGAAAATGGAAGCATTACGCAAAAACGCTTTAGCTTATTGAAATAACTAAAAAAACCGAAATTGCGCAATAAAATTATAAAATAACTTCTTTCTTATTGAGGTCGGTCATACATTTAATCCCACTAGGAGCGTCTCCTGGGCATTTATGGGACTTTTTCTTCAATATATTTCTAGTCTGCATTGAACATTTTGTATGGGAGCCCCCTTAAGGAATAGAGATAGCGGGTAGGTATTTTAGAAATAAAAGATTGGGATGAAAAATAAAGTGGGGTCGGTCATACATTTGACCCACCTAGGGGCATCCTAGGCGCTGCAAGAATTTTATTATTATATTAAGAATTTTATTACACCGCCAACAATTAGGTTAAAATGCCAGGTGCCCAGCTTCTCAAAAAAAAAAAATTCAGTTTCTTGCACAGTGTAATTGTTACCTAATTTTATTGCAAACATATGCTGCCGACGAAACCAATGTTCGCATTCAACACTTCTGGGTATCGTAAACAAATAGCTAAATATATGCTATATGACAATATTTAATTTATTTTATTTCAAATATATATGCAAGTATTAATTTAAATAAAATAAATAAACTATAACAAATATGTGTGCAAAGGCCTTTGGAACCCCCTAAAGTTTTTAACACCTTTTTGCACAACTTGCTTTTTTCGTGCGCAGTTCTATTATCAATAACATAGAAAAAATGCCACACTTTCTGATTTTGTTTTCGTGGTACAAAATGCATTGCATGCAATATTTTTTCACTTGTGACTTTTTTTGTAACCAGTTACAAATTAGGTTCATGGCCAGTATGATTTAATATTAAATTTTTGAATTTTTACTAAGCCCAAATCTCGGGATTCGAGACTTAAATTTGTAGAATAACTCCGGGATTTCGGGATCGGCATCCCTAGTGTTTGCTGGTCAAACGGTTTCTTGATACCGTAACTGCTGCTCCAGCTGTGGTAAATAATCAAAAATTTAAGATTTATTTCAATACCAAAGTGAAACGATTACTTTTGACCGATACCGAGTATTTTTTTACCTATACCACTTGGTACTCGGCTGCTAAGTATCGATATGTACTTGTATTTACTCGTACAGTTTCATCCATAGTTGTACATATCGAAATTAGCTCTTGACGAGTATGGACGTGTATCAGTGAGTAAAAAAAAAAATTCGAAGTGAAAAAAAATATTTGTAATAGGTAAAGAAATGCAGAAATGCGTATATTGTGGTAAGCTCTCTGAGCGTGAGCAATGAAAACATTCAATACCCAGAATTTAATAAAATTAATTTAAGTGCAAAAATTGCCAGCGCAACTGGTTTTCCATACAGCAATTTAAGTGCAAGTGTAAATGTGGTTCAAAGTGTGAAGTCGTCTGACTACACGCAAAGAAAAAACATGGTTGTGGTAAACATATTCTAAGAGCAACATATTATGATAAGAATTATGATTGTAGTCACCATATTAAGATTATTATTGAATCATATTATGACTAAATATACTCGTAATATGTCATCATAATATTTTTCCCTTAATCATATTATTATTCTGTTAATCATACTAAGTTAAGAAGTAATCAAATTATTGTCATGTTTATCATAATAAGCTAAGAAATTAATCATATTATTGTCATGTAAATCATAATTAGGTAAGAAGTAATCATATTATCATCATGTTTATCATAATAAATTTAGAAGCAATCATATTATGATACAGCACCTTTCATAGCTGTCATAAAAATACAAAATAAATTAAAATATTTTTGCATCGATTTTTTATTTTGTGGCTTTTTACAATTTTTCTTAATGTTAATCAAATAGCGGAGTTCAATATAAGGCTTGCAAAAGAGCAAATGAAAAATCTGTGGTTTTCATGGGCAACCGCGCGTGTCCATTTTTTCGATTTTAAAATGTTGATGAAATATCGTAGCACTTTTTTAAAATATAACGAAATCTCTGTGTGTTTTGTTGTTGGATTTTACAAAAAAACTATGACATTTTGCATTTGCACTATTACATCACTAATACTTGAATGAACTCCGCTAATATTTTAATTTTTTAATTTCTTTAAACTTATATTTTTTAATCGAATTTTATCTTTTAATTGTTTAACCGCTCACGAATAAAAAAAACGACACAACTGCTTCAAAATTATTTTACAAATGGCGCTAACATAATATGATTAGAGTAAAAATAGTTTGATTGCATCTTTAACATAATATGATAAACGTATAGAATGTTATCATGTTATGGCTATTAAATATCATGTTATGCTTGTGAGAAATATAATATGTTTAGAAAGTTATCATAATTAAGTTGTTAGAAAAATAATTATTTTTCGGTCAACAATACTCAAATTCATAATTGCGATAAACATTGATATGTTTACAGTAACTATAATATTGTTGATATTAAATAAAAATAAGAATTATTTGTGTACGACAACAATATATTGTTACATTAAACATAGTGTTGTTGCCGTAACCATGCCCAACCATATTTTTTCTCTGCGTGCATTATTTATTTTTATTTTATTATAACAAAAGAAAAAAATTTACACTAAAGAGCTAATATTTGGTTGTATTTTAAATGCATATTTATATATATATTTATGATTATCGACCGACCGCCATGTTATTCATTGAGGACGCAGAAGCCTGGTGAACTGTACAGTGTTGCACAGTACGGGCGCACACACCCCCAGTTCTGGTATTTGTTGAATGATCTATAATTTCCTACAAGTAGATCAATCTTTGTTCTATCACGCCAGGACCTGCAACGTTTGGAACACGAATGTTGCTTTTGGTATAGTCTTTAACTTTGGCCCAAATATTTTCAAAAGAATTTTGGATTGGAGAATAGGGTCCGAGCCGTAAAAGAGATGCTGGCGTACTATTGATTACTCTTTCAAGTTTTGAATGACAAGGTGCGTTGTCAGCAACAATCACCAAATCTTAAAGCAGATTATCCATATCTTGCCACTTTTGCATTAATGTAATCAACCAGTCATTTGCTAAATGTGCAGTAAATGAACGCCTCCTACGATCCGTGTGTACGATTCCTGTAGTTGAAATTGCTCCTATTAAATGTATGTTAGGACCTCTTGATGATGGAAGGTGTTGTACTGCTCTATCCCCAGCTCTTGCACGGCCTCTCGTTCGACGGCAAAACAAATTAAAATTGGTTTCATCCATCCAAACAACTTGCTTTCCATGCTGTATGTAGTGGTTCAAGGATTGAACATTGTGATTTCAAAAAAATTTTAGCAAAAATTTTAATTTTAAAAGATAAAGATAATAAACACAAATAAAAGTGTTGTCTTGTGAGCTTGGCTCCGTGTACCCAGGGATGAACGAAAAAGGAATAAGTGTAGGCGGTGTAAAACTGTCAGCATGCGATCGCATTTATACCGGCCACTTTTTGCCTTCCAGCATTGTTGATGTTTGAAACAGAATAACACTTTTGCCAAATGCAGAAGCTTTCATGGGCCAACGTATATGAGACATGTTTGCCCTAACGGATTTTAGGAAGGGCACTTCTATGGGCCCTACCCGCACAACATTTTTTAAGATTTTTTAAGCTATCTTTAAAGTTATTGAAGCCAATCAATACCAACAGTTATAGTGAAGTAACGGCATTAAAAGCTTTCCGAGAGTAGTATCGTCAAATATCGACCGATTTCAATAAAATTTTGTAAGATGATTTAGATTGCAATAACATAAGTTTTGCCCAAAAGTAAATCTAAATACCAACATAATAATAGAGTTAATAGTCACAAGCACTATTCCGGAAAGAAGTTTGTATGGCGGCTATGTGAAATTATGAACCGATTCTCACCATTTTCAATAGGCTTCGTAATTATAAATTGAAAGCTATGTACAAAATTGCTACAAATTACCTTTAAAATTGCGACCTTTACTTTGCACACAAGATTAAATGGACAAAAATCCAATCAAAAAAATTTCTCTTTTCTTGTCAAAGGCAAAAGGAGGTATGTTAATAAACATTTTATTAATGAAAAGAAAAGTGAGTTAATCCACCTAAAAGAAATGATAAAACTACGTGGGTATTGTTTTAATTGTACCAAAAAAAAAAAAATATGAATTGTACCAGTGTACCAATTAAGTTTCGATTGTACCAAATTTGGTACAATTGCACCACAAATCCCATCAGTGGTGAGTACCTGCCTTTAATATATGAATATAATGTTCTTTTGTATGTAATGTACATATTTACTAGTGTCCGACCGAACGTTCGGGTTCGGTTACGGAGTTCGGCAAAAAATGATGTTCGGCCAAAGTTCGGTGCTCGGCGAAATTTTAACCGAACAACGAACTTTTTTATGACATAACATATTTATTATAATTTCAAATTATAATTTGGCGTCATTGGTTATGAAAATAATACGAAAACAAAACAACTATTTTTCTCTATGATTATTAGTTCGAAAAAATACAGCGGTGACTAAATAAAATGCTTAAGTGTATAAAAATGTCTTTATATGTGTAATTTTTAGAAGACGGTAAACAACAGGACGGGTCGTTGGATTTTGTTATTAGTAAGCCAATTATGGGCTCCATTTGCTATATATTCAAAAAATGTCTCGCTCACCATCCAGCCCGTTTCTGACTTTCCCAGAATCCAATTATCTGGGAGGCTGTTTACTACGTCTTTAGGTGGAAGTATATATGGAAAGATAACCATTGGTACCACTGTCTTGCCATTAGCTGAAAAGACCAACAGCACCGTAATGGTTTGTTTTTCGTTCCCTTTCTGGACAGAATACACATTCCGATAGCCCTTGGGTGCCAAAACTTTACCTGTTTAAGGACACAAACTAAAACTAGTTTAATCCCCATTAAATATTCGCGATGAATCATTTAAAATATCCATCGCATTCTGTTCAGTCCGAAAGTTTTTTAGACCTTCGAACCATTTTCTGATGCCCTCTTCGGTTATTACAGGCATTCCCTTGCTTATTCCCTCAGCTTCACGAATTGCTAGACAAGGATGCCGCTTCAAGAACCCTTCATACCACCTCTTTCCCGGTCTACCATTCAAAAATGGTGTGGTGCGCTGGTCTTCTTTAACTATTGCCTGAACAGTGTTTAACAAATCCTCGGGTTTTAATGGAAACCCGCATTTCGCCATTTCTTGGCACCACCAAACGCATTTCTTCGACTATAGAAAAGACCGTTTGTGGACCCATTCTCCTCGGACCTTCAGGAGCTCGGCCATATAATTTGTCCTGTATGGTGGAACTCGGAACGCCATATTTTTTACTAGCACAACGTATAGAAATTCTACCTTCTCTTATTTCGGAAAGCGCATTTTTTTAATGAATCTTCGGAATATTGGTGGAAGGGTAGTTTTCCTAGTCGTTCCATTTTAATTTTATAATGGTCTGAAATGCCAAAGAAATGAATCCTAATTCAAAACCTACCAAAATTTTATTTTTATTGTATTTATAACCACTGCCGACATCAGAATACATTTTCTCCTATACTCGGCATCATATAAAATACTAAATACAGTATTTTTCGTTTAGCTGTACATTCAAGTTTGCACGAAAATTCGTGCAGGTACGCAAAATATTCTCTTACGCAGTATTCCCTTAGCAGCATAAATAATGCTTTTAAAAGAATTCACTTACCTGCATAAATGTGCATTTATGTAAAAATTTTTTCTTATTACAAAATTAGATTTAGTCATGCAATCATTATTTTCAACAAATTTTTTTAATACAGCTTTAAATTTAATATATGTTTATTAAACAATTTATTTAAAATAAGTTAGAGCATTAACATTGTCGCGGCTTAGACACAGAACTGAAACGAGACGGAAGATTTTGCGTTTTTCAAAGAAAGCTGCCCTTTTGCATTTCTCTTTTCATCATCTTCTATGCCGCAATACAATGAACACAAATTTATTTAGTTAAGATTTATTTACAAAACTGTTGTAAAAATTAACTTTTAAGTTCACCACAACACGAGTAAATAATATTTATGTAAGTAAGTAAATAACATTATAAAACAAAACAATATTACTAAATACATTTTTTTTTGCACAAAAAACAACATTTGTTGAACTAATGCATTTGTTTAACGTGGTTTGTGTTTTGTTATTTTTGTTTTGATCACGCCATTTGTGTTGATTGTTGCGGCCTGTTTTTACACCTTGCCACTTCACTACCAAAAAAAGCTTTCTGTCTCTTTCTTCGAAAGCTACCCTCGCAACTGATTTGGGCCTTTTTCACATGTCACTTTTTACAGTTCTGTGTATTCTGTGGCTTAGACCAATGTTAAATTATTGACTGGCAATCCGAAAGTTTTATGCTTTTTTAGAAATTGGAACCAGCTTGACTAAAATATCATGACTAGTAACAACAGTTTTAACCGATTTAAAATTATTTTCAGGAGGGGAATTTGTATTGGACCCATGGTTAATTATGAACCAATCATCCCAAAATTCTGTAGAGTGATTGCAGGTGATTAAAAACATAGTGAAATTAGTTTTTTAGTTTACAGTGAATTTCAGAGGGCTGCTTAGTATGGGATCTGAGATAAATTATGCACCGTATATCACAAAATTGCATGACATTGTTTCTGGCTATATGAAGCTAAGTTTTAAGAAATTTTACCGCACTATCTATATCTGCTACGGTTTTAGGCGCATTTAATTAATTTCCCAGAGTAGGATGTATATGGGGCCTATGGTAAATTATGGACCGATCTTCACAAAATTTAACAGTAAAATTTCCAATCGTATAAAACGAATTTGTGCAAAATCTTATATTATTGGGTGCATTATGCCACCATTTATGTTAGTTTTTGTAACGAAATAATCATCTTTTTAGGGTGGTGATTCACATTTTGATTCTCAGCTCTGATCCTACGAAAACGATTTTGCTGGCTTTCAATCCCAAAATCAATTAAAAAAATTGTTTAAAAAGTATTTCAATTTAAATAATTAAATCAATTATTTTTTTGTTGAAAGAAAATTAAAAATATAATTTTGATTTAATTAACATTTTAGTTTTTTTTTCGTTTAAAATAAAATAATTTAAACTTGTAGATGTGTTGTTGGGAATTATCAAAGCCTGAGCTATAATTAACTAGCTGACCCGACAGCCAGTGTCCTGTCCAAATTAGGAAAAATGTTTGCGTTCGATTTTTAAAATCCGTTAAAAAGATACGAATATTTGAAAGAAAAATTAGTCAAATCGATGGAGCAAAATTTTCTGTCCGTAAAAACCTAAGTTGGACCATGGCGATGATTTTAAAGAAAAAATTCGTCCAAATCGGTCAAGCCGTTCTCAAGTTATGCGCCTAATAAAAAAAGTAGGCGTGGTAAATTTTTCTTTCGATGAAAACTTAAAATGGATTAATAACGAACAATTGAAAGAAAAAATTGTCAAATTGATGGAGCCGTTTTCTGATTTTAGGTAATTCGAAAAAAGTGGGCGGGGCAAAATTTTATTTTCGTATAAATCTAAGTTGGACCATGGCGATCATTTTAAAGAAAAAATCGTCCCTATTTTGGTCCGCCGCCAGCCGCTAACTGACCTGTCTCAACAAACCACTTCAGTGAGGTCCAGTGCCACTTTGTAATTCCAGACAACGTACCCAAGCAACAGGTAACCAGCCCCATTTTTCACCCCAACGTTTTTGATAAAAGTATTTAAATGTTCTATGGTGTCGGACGTGTTTTAAAGAGCTCCAATAATAAATCAAAATTATCCTTCTAATTTATATATTTAATGGTTTGAACTAAATCAACACATTCTAAATAACTATTATAAAACAATTAAAAATCAAAAATCGAACTAAAGCATAAAATTATTTAAAACGATAGCAGTATTATTATCAATAAACAAATAAAAGTAATAACACAAAAGTGACATCAACACAAGTTTAAACAGAAACATAAAAAAGAGAAAAAAAAACAATTAAAACAAAATAAAAACAAATCAACTTTGTAAACAAACTCAAGAACCGGTTTATGTGCATCTGCATATAAAACAAAAAAAAAAAGAAAACAATCAAATTACTGAAATGTTTACAAGAAGTGAATCTTCTGCTTAGAGGTCGAGGAGAGAGTTAAAATCAAACAATGTTGCGCGGGTAACTGAAGCTAGTGATGCGTCGCCAGTCAGCTCTGAACAAGGCGAATTAACTAGAGGTGGTGTCGAAACGACAACAAGTACAACATTGCAAAAACAACAGGGTTTTTTATTGTTGCTTTGGAAGCCCGAAATGTCAAAACTTTGAATTCGCCGTGATGCAAACCAAAACAAAAATTTAAAATTTGTAAACAAAAATATGTCAAAGAAAACAAAATTAAATAAAAAATAGTATAAATTAAACAAAATTAAAAAATAGTCATTAAGGTAAAAGCAAAATAAAATAAATTCAAAAAATATTAAATAAAAACGTGTATTTCTGGCAGTGTTGAAAAATTCAGTACTTTGGTACTTTTTTCAGTACTTTTTCATATTAAAAATACCGCAGTACCCCCGCGTTGTTTTTAGTACTTTCTATCCATTGAGCTTTTTAACTCTTAACTTTTTAACTGTGATGAGATCATTTCGAAAGCAGGCATAGGTTTTCATGTGTTTGTTGCAAAATTTATAATGTTGTATTTTAAAGCTAATAATAAACGACGCTAATATTGAAATACAAAGAGTATTCCTTTCCAGAATGAGATATTTGTTCTTACAAGTGGCAAGAAAATTTATAAAAAGGGATGCATTGGATACTATGTTAACTGAAAACCACATTTATGGAAACATGCAATGTTAAGGAAATCGTTTTATTCGACAATTTGCGAAACATTAAGAACTAATAATTAGTATTGTGGTTATTTTGTTGAACTATTTATGGTTTTTAATCCAAATTTTTAATATTTTTAATTAGGCTTAAGTTCATGAAATTTAATTTTTATTAAATTATTTTTATGAAGAAAGGAATTTTACAACATGAAAATTAATTAAAATTGTTATTGATAATCTTTCATTCTTGACGTGGCTCGGGCTCGAACCCCGGCCGGCAGGTTACCATGACATGTTTCGATCGCAACCACTCGATCTCCTCAGATGGATTTGCCGTCTTACACTCGCAGCCATCGACGACTGCTGACGTCACTAGTCAAACATCAATCCTTAAACCAAATTGTTTTTTAACATTTGGTAGATCGAAATTTGCTTTCCTGAATGATTATCCATTTTAATTGATTTTACATGTTTTTTCCTTACTTCCGTTTTTTCGTACTTTCGTCAAGAATTTTTCCTGAAGTCCAAGTACATTTTTTGTTTTTTCACTTTGTCTTTCTCTTTTCCGTTGACCTTTTTCAGCACAACTTGAAGGACAAATGTACACATAGAGCTCGTGCCTTAGCTTTAACAATAATTAGTATTGTGGTTATTTTGTTGAACTATTTATGGTTTTTAATCCGAGCCCGAGCCACGTCAAGAATGAAAGATTATCAATAACAATTTTAATTAATTTTCATGTTGTAAAATTCCTTTCTTCATAAAAATAATTTAATAAAAATTAAATTTCATGAACTTAAGCCTAATTAAAAATATTAAAAATTTGGATTAAGAACTAATTTTTGTTTTGAACATAAAACCTTAAAAGTGATAATCAGCTTCACTCCAGAAAATATTGTTTCCCTAAAACCCAATAGCATAATACTGATGTTATTAATGTTATTTACTAACGAAAAAGCAAACTATAATAATATTAATTCTCCATTCCGCGTTCAAGGGGATCTTTCAGAACTGAATATATTTAAAATTCTTTGAAAAATATAGCCAATATTAAGAATGAAACTGATGTTTGCTGACATTTCACATATTGCTTTTGGTATTTTATCAATACCACATTTCTGAGCATCAATTGAATTACAATAATATTGTAAATGGATGGGGTGCTTGACGCTTATGTATAACAGAAATATTATTTACATGTGTACCTGAAATATAAATATTGTTTGCTATTAAATACTTAGATAAATGAATTCCAATAAAATATTTTTTGTTCCTTTTATTTTCATAAATTATTGGTTTTTTCAACAAAAAGTACCATTTGGTGAGAAAAAATACTATTTTAGTTGAAGTTCAGTACCATTTCAAAATTTAAATTTTGCAACACTGATTTCTGGTATCATTACTACAGCTAGCTAGCACTGCAGCCTATGCCTCCACAATAATCGCTACTGTTGAAACCAGCATAACCGCGGATGAAGCCAATATATAGCAAGTGCCATTTAAAGGCATGAAAATCTTTAAAACAGCCTTTCCGCCACTGCATTGGATGTTATAACCATTACTAATGTACTTTTTTCAAAACACAAGTTATTGAAAATAATGAAGCATTTTCTACAGAAAAGTTGTGGAGTTTCTGAAGCATATATTTAGGAAGTCAGCCACAATTTATTTTTTTGTTTGCAAATATCCATTATAAACAAATAAGAATGTATAGTCGGTCAAGCAGAGATTGTACCTCATTTGGGCCCCATTGGCAATTTTAGATTTATGTTGAAGTTATCGCCAATTGCAATACGCTTAATCCTCATGACAATTAGAACCTATGTACCAAATTTCATTAATTTACTTCAATTGGTTATAAGACAACTTAAATAAAATATACATACATATAATTTTTTATCTAAAATTCATCAATATTAATATGTAGTTAAATATGATTTTTTTGTCGTATACCTTATAACTGTTAGGCTCCACAATAGTGGAGAGGCTATTGTGCATTTGTGCTGATGTGTGTAACACCTTAAAATATAGACCCAACATCCACCTTAAAGTATACAGATCGTCTGAGAACCACTTTCTGAGTCGATCTAATGATGTCCGTCCGCTTGGCTTGCAGGCTGCCCATGTTGCCTTGTGCGCAAAGTAAAGGTCACAATTTTAAAGATAATAGGTCTGTCTGCGTACACATATTTTGCGCAAAATGTTGCAAAATCTTGCAAAATGTTGTCTGCGTACTCCAAATCTCTTGCAGCGAGAGAGCCAAAAAGAGAATTTTTTGACAGTTGGAAGTTAGAGAACTTGCAAAATGTTACTGGAGAAATTTCCGCTTGCAAGATTTTGCAAATAGTTTGAACAGCTGTTTGAATGAAATAGTTGTTGTGAAATGAAAATAAAAATTTAAATTTAACAATGGCAGAGGTAAGTAGTTAGAATTGTGTTGATTTTTAACGTTTATAATAAATTATAATAAACAAAACATTTTACTTCATGCTAGAAACGTCCAGTGCGACCGTGGAGTAAGTGGAGCGTAGAAGGCAGAACCGATAGAACCAGCTGAACTTTCTGGGACAAACTTTGCAATTGAAGAGGCGAGTATTTGGAATTGTGTTACTGGCGAGCACTTCACATCCAAATTATTTTTCTCCGTTGTCAAGCTGTTGGAGGGACTGTATTGGGCATTTCATTCTTTTTTTCCATTGTAAGCCGGCACTATGTTGGGCAATGTAAGCAAAAGAAGTTTTACACAAAACCCGACAAATAAAACTAAAAATTAAGAAGAAATTGAATTTACCAAATTAATAACAGTGTAATTAAGAAGTTTTTTAATTTACAACACTTCACTTTAATTAATAATTTTTTAATTTACCTCGAGAATTAAATTTTGCGTACACATAAGCTAAATTTCTTTTGCTTTTGCTTTCAATTGTTAACACACCGATCAGCTGTTTTCTTGCAAAATTTCACTGGATACTGTCTGCGTACTTTTTGAGATTTTTTCAGCCGATAGAGTAATATTGGTCTTACTCTCCCAAAAAAATTTACTGAGTATTTGCTACTGGAAAAGTACCCAGACAGACCTAATTTGATGAAATTTGTTACATAGGTTCTAATTGGTACACCAAGCCTATTGAAAATGGGGCAAATCGGTCCACAATTTCATATAGCCCCATACAAACTGCTTTCCGGAATAGGGTCTTTGTGTCTACTATCAAACAAATTTTAATGAAATTAAAAACATAGGTCGATCCCTCTTGAATCATATGGTCGGGCTTGGCCGACGATACTTTCTTACTTATTTCTTTTAAAATAAGACAAACTGTTTTTCTATATATTGCAATCATTTTTAATGTTTTTATTTAAGTTATAAATGTTGACTTCTTATATCAATTATATTGTTTAGAAACAAATGAACAAATGAGGTTTTGAAGATACTTGATGATGCAAACTGGTTTGCAATATTTGGTTGCAAATATTGCTCCACTTACGCCTGCGATCATCGTTCGGAACACGGAAAAAACTTCCACTTCCAGCTTTTTGGTTTTTTTTATAGAGCCACGCTTCATTTTTTAATCTTACTTTTTTGACTGTTTTTCGTTTTACACTTTTTAGTTTATTTTTTTCACTTTTTTTAATTTTAATGTTTTTTATCACTGTTTTGTTTTCCAATTATATAAAAAACTTATAAAAACAACTAAATATTGGCTTAAAAATTATTTAAATTCTAAAAGCCTGTTATTTCAATATAAATAAGTATATAAAGAATAAATAACAATAGAAAATGGTTAGCTCGAACTGTCGAAATCAAAAGGCCTTTCGACACCACCGGTAGTTGAATTCGCCTTGGCTCTGAACTCAGATGAACTCTTTTTCTCAAAAAAAGCCCTGCTGATATTAGCAAAACTCACTGTTGGATGTCAAAATTTTGTTTATTCTCTTTTATTATCTTTGTTTCTGTTTTGTTTTATTTCTGTTTTTGACATTGTACAATGATTTTACAAAAACAAATTGTTTGTGGTTTTTGTACGAGTTGTACTTGTTGTAGTACCGAGATTACCTGGGATAAATTCGCCTTGGATCCAGCAATTCGTACACGAATTTGGAATTGGTTGGATACAAAGTTTACAAAACAAAATTAGTATACTAAAGAGCAATCAGACTTAATAATAACAATAATTGAAAAGAATAAGAGTTGCCTAATACTTGAATTTGAAAAAAAGTTCAGTGATCTTAAAAATGAGAAATTAAGTGACTTTAAAAATTAAATAAGTCAATTAAATGAAAGAATTAATAAATTAGAGGCTGCCAACAATGACAAATTAAAAGATGATGCACGAAATTTAAATTTAAAAATACTTGCGCATGATAATTCTGTTGTTGCATCTGACCTCAGAATAACTGGTATACCGTTCCTTGAGCATGAGGATTTGCCTCGCATATTCGAAAATATTTGTGGTACGCTATATATAAGAATACCTCCTTACAATGCCATTTTTAGGGTAAAGCATTTTAAACATGTTCGTGATGTGAGTGACCCACCAATAATAGTTAAAACTAACTCTCCTTATGAGAAAAACATATTCATAAAATATGCTGCTGGCTATCAGCGTAAATGGAAGTGCCCACTTCGCTTATGTAATGCAGGTTTTGATAGTAATGAGCCATTTTATATCAATGAGAACTTAACTCCACATAACCACGGTATCTTTAAAACTGCTCTAGGCTTAAAAAAGGATAATTGCTTGAATGCTGCTTACACACAACGTGGGATTGTTTATATAAAGAAAGAGGATAAAGATGATCCTATTAGAATTGATTTTCCCGATCAATTAAAGCCATTTTTTCGGACACGTATACATTTATTATTTATCTATGCACTTTTTTACTTTGCATTAGTTTTTAACTCGTTTGCTATTTTATGTCAATTTATATTTATTATTTTCTTATTTATATGTCATACGTATTATTTTATAAGAAAGTTTATTTTTTGCGTTGCTATTAAGGGTTTTTATTTTGCCGCTGATTATGATTTTGGATAATGTTCTACGAAGCAACTCCACAGACACGACAATGAACATGGTTAGAATTTTAACCAATTACAGTAAGGGTCTTAAGATAACTCATATTAATGCCCAGAGTCTGAACAATAAAGCCAATGAGTTTAGATATGTTTTTGAAAATTCAAACATTGATATCGTGTGTGTTTCTGAAACATGGCTCTTGCGCACGACACCAGATAGTTTTTTTGCCTAAATGGATACAAGATATATAGGGAAGACCGAGTTTGCTTAAAATCTTCGTCTAATATTTCACATAGAGAGGATAAGGTTGAATACATTTTTATAGAAGTAGTTTCTGATGGTAGAAAAATGTTGGTAGGGTGCGTTTACAGGCCTAATAAAAGCATTTGTTTGTCTAATTTTTTCTTAACCCTTGAAACGCTGGTCACTGCATATGATGATGTTGTTGTATCAGGCGATTTTAATTCGAATATATTAATGGAATCAATATTTACTGACAATATGTTGTCTCTCGGATTAACTCCCACTAATACTACTAACCCAACGAATCACACAGCAACTAGTAGAACCTTGCTTGATATTTTTTTGTTGCAGATACTGCAAACGTAATATTATATGACCAAATATCTGCCCCTTGTTTCTCAAAGCATGATTTAATTTTTTTTAATATATCATTTTAAAATTCCTCCATCACAATGCACGGTCTACTATCGTGATTTCAAAAACGTAAATTACAACGTGCTTAATCAGAATGCTTCTCTTATCGAATGGTCACGAATGTACTACATGCCTTCAGTTGATGAGCAAGTATCTTTTCTGGAAAGTAATATACAGCGTCTATATGCCGATATGGTACCTATTAAATCTAAAACAATATGCCCTAAAACTAAACCCTGCTTTTCTGTCAACATAAAATCTTTAATTTGCAAGAGAGACATTGCGTATTCTAGGTGGAAACGTTTCAGAACCTCAGAGTTGGAAGCAGAATTTAAGGCTGCTAGAAGAAATGTGAATAATATGATCAGAATTGCTAAAACAGAATACTATTTTAGGCGTTTTGGTTCTGCTGTCGATTCTAGGCAGACATGGAAATGCATTCGTGAGATTGGAGTTGGTAGGACGGGAAATGTGGAAGAGCTTAACAAAACTTTCACAAATGTACCTCTGGTGCCAATTGATAACGGGTTTTACGACCTTCCAAATCTGGTGGTGCAATATGAAAATTGGATTTTGCCACGCCCCTCCGCCCGCAGACCGAAAATCAAAAATCACAGTGTCACCCGCCTGAATATTCTGAAGATTCCCTGAAAATTTCATCAAAATCGGCCCAGGCGTTTTGGAGTCCATACGTTACATACATACATACACATCCTGTTTTATATAAATATATAGATAGATAGAAAGACTAAATCAATTAACACATTGCTTGAAACGGCAAAGTTTTTTGATAACTTTTTAATTAAAATTAAGAAAATAATTTATTGAAAAAAAAAATTCACATTTTAAATTTTTACAATTTTTAGTAATCTGTATAATCATTTTAGTAATAGGTACAAACTCAACAAATTGTTTGCTGGATTTTTCTGTATAGGATAACTTCAAGCAATTTGATACCAAATTTGTTCTTTTCTATTCAGTTTTTACAAAGTGAGCGTGTTTTCAACAGACGGACATGGCTAAATCGACTTAGAATTACTCAAGGAGCCAGAATATATACACTTTATGGGGTCTGAGATGGCTAATAAAAAAGTTTCACACCGAATTACAAACTAAGTACACGCTCATTCACCACTTTTGGTGATGGAGGGTGCACACACAAACACATCCGCCAGATCAAATGTATTTTTAATTTAAAATTTTTTTCAAAATTAAATTGTTTGCCTATCTTTTTCATAACTGCCCGTCTATACCAGAGATAATTATTGCGACATATATTGCAATAAATGTCAAAACTATGTTATACCGTGTTCATATATTCATCTTAATTATCCATACAAAATTGCAATTTAGTTATTGCTTAATTAATACGAAATTGTTATAAATATTGAGTAAAATTAAAATGCGACACTGTAGCAAGTGTGTTTATTAAGCAAAACACAACTTACTAAAGCCTAGATTACACTATCTCACAAGTCTTACGTATTTCATAATACTTTGTGAGATAGAAATCTAATGAGTTTTGTTGCGACTGTCAAAAAATCTAATGTGAAATGACAGTTTGTGTTCACACCATCACACAAAGTATAAATACTCACACATGAAATAAAATGCAACCCTGATCCAATGAAAAGTATTATTGTTTAGAAATTTTTCAAAAAACGATGAAGTCGTATGGGATGTCAAACTTTTTTCTTAAAACTTGTCATTTTCGTGACACATTGCATTCTCACTATCACACTTTGTTATATTACTTGAGTTTTTGACATGTATTAATACAAAGTATAATAGTGTTATATAGCCTTAAACAGTTTTTTGACATTTGGCAATTGAAATTACAACAAAAAAAGACCCATCCATTTGGTCTGCGCAAAAACCAGATGTTTATTCCTTAAAGATGTCAAAAGTTGTTTACATTTTCTTATACATGTTCATTTTTGTTTACGTTGAATGTTGTATGTAGTAGTAATATAAATTGAGATAGGTAAATTGTGTATATGTGAACAGAAAGATAATTATGTCAATTAACCGAATATTGACTCAATAAAAAAGGTATATCTGAACACGGTATTATCTTTAATGTAGACAGCAATTTCTTGTACATATTTATTGCCGACAATTTATCTTGCAATAATTGTTAGTCCATTTTCGTTGACAATTATTGCTTACATAAAACTTCAAATTTGGTTATCAATTGAGAAAAAAGAAGAAAAAAAGAAAAATATAAAAGCAAATTGTGTAAGAAAGAAATTAAATTTGTAAAATGGTAGCAAATTATAATTGTAGTAAAAGAATTAAATTAATGAATTTAATAAACACTAAAATAAAATTCCAAAAATTATTTGGATTGTTAAAGTAAAATTAATATTTTTATATAAAAAAGACCTCAAGCTTAAATAAATTAATATACATTTTAATAATGAAGTCGAATAAGAAAGAATTTATATCAATAGAAATATTTTTTGCAAGAAAGCGCCAGTTTTTACACTGCGTTTTCCCATGCCTTTAACATAAGCTGAGCAATAAGCAATATTGCTTTGTTATTCTGCCGACGTTATTGCCAACTTGCTGAGATATTTATCTTTAGTGTAGACCTAGGGTAAAATAGAGATATGATACATTTTTTTATGAAGCACTTAAAAATAATATCGAGGGCCTTTATTCAAACCCCTCTATCTTTGATTTTCACGAAAATGACTTTTTAATGGTAAAATGTTTAGTAAAGCAACCCTCATCTATGGTGTGATTTTCATAACAAACATATTCTTTTTTGCGATTTTATTTGCATTTTTGTATTTTCTCTATCTTATACAACTAATTTTTCTGAATGCAAAACCCTCTATCTTTTCTAATAATAAATTTTCAAATATTTTTTTGAATAACTTGTTCCTGCAAGGCATGTGTTTTACTATTTTTTGCAAGCTGAACATGAATTTGACATTTTTAATTGTTTATTAAAATAGCGAAAGCCGATTCTGAACTGAGTTATAATTTAAATATTTTGCGTGCTTGTTTTTGGAAAATATAATGTCCATGGCATAAAAATAAATGGTAAAAGTTGGAATTTGCTCAAAAAGTGTCTTCTTTTAAAGTGTCATCTATGATATAATTGTCAAAAAATAAGTAATTTATAGGATGTTTAAAATCGTATGTAATTAAAAAATTATTATCGTGGGAAAAACTTACATAATAGTACCAGCTGATAAATATAATCAACACGTTTAACAAAAAAACATCGTGCACAGTATGAAAAAAGTATTGATAAAATTGCAGCTGAGAATGGTGTTCGTCACGTTATTACAATGAACGCTTAACCAGTAAAACTTTGTCAAAATATTAATGCATCAGCAATTTACTTTAAGCAACGCCTTCAGGTACACAGTTTTACTATTTATAATATAGGTACTCATCAGTGAACAAACTATTGGTGGAGCGAAATCAATGGTGATTTGTCCGCGTCGGTATTTGTTTCATTTATTATTCATTATTTAAAAACGTATTGCATATCAGATTCATTGCCAATTAAACCGTAACCATTATTTATCTAATGCTCTATCCAATTTTGTTGTTAAAAATAATAAAGTTATTGAAGAGAAGTTCTTAGAGAAATGCCATACGCAAATGCCCATGCTAAGATAGAGATTAAGTGGAAAAACCAATCTAAACACTTGCCAAGCGATTGCGTTCCTTATTTAAGATCTCTTTTATATCTTCCAGATGGTAGCGTTAAATATAAAATAAATTTTGATACAGATCACATTGATCTTCTTGTTCGTATTAAACCTTATACAGAACATATTAAACCGAAACCTCTATATTCTGCTCCACTTTCAATTTAACCAAATAAGTGGAAGAATTTGCGAGATTTGAAGAGCGGTATACGATCATCAAACTCGAAACATATTTAAAAAAGCAAAAACAGAAGAAAAAATTGTTGCTGTAACTTTTTGTTTAACATTGTTAATTGTTAAGTTTTTTTTTTATCTTATGTTGTATTATCAGCCATTATCTTAAATAAGCCACGTTAAACACTGACAGATGGCATAAATAAATTCAAAATAATTAATTTTTATTAAAATGCAAAACCCTCTATCTTTTCATTTTCATACATACATATTGAATATTTTTGAGAAGCAAAACCCTCTATCTCGCATAAAGTCCCCAATAATGCAAAATTTTATGAACCCTGTGAGATTCAGTAGTAGATTTCAAAAGTATTGTAGAATACCGAATTTTAATAACTCAAGTAATACGCGAAAAAACAGTTTTTTGGCTCTCCTGGAAAGTTGTGTTTTTTAAGATAGAGGATTTTGAATATAGGCCCTCGATATTTTGTATTAAAAATAAAAATTGTTGACCAAAAATCGAGTGCTGTTATCCAAAATATGCACTTAAGCAAAATGCACGTACACGATTTTTTTTTCTAAAAAAATTTAGCCATCATACACAATGCTTTGTATTTTGTGCAGATAGGCAAAAAAATGCAGTTAAGTGAAATGCAGCTAAACGAATAATATTGTAAAATGTATGCCGACTATTGGGTAAAGTAAAAAAAAACTCATTTTCTTTGCATTCATTATCAAGAGAGGCGAGTAATATATAAAAGAGAGAAATTTGAGCTTAATATGTGAAAATATAAATTATTCTAAAGTCGGCATCCGTATGCCGACTACTGGAAATCGCTCAAAATTTTGTCCCTAATGTCGGCAGCCTTAAAAATAAGCGAAATATAAATTTTTTTTCTTTGGAGACTTAATTTGAACGTCTATCGTCCTACTAAAAGCATTATGGTAAAATAATAACTTAATTTAATATGATTACTTACTTATTCCAACAGTCATTGACACTAAAAAATTACTAAAATAACTAGCACTACCGCGCGTGTTGAGAGGTTGTCACTGAATGACAAGCCAAATCGATCGAAATACTCATCTCATCCAATACAAACTTTACATTAAGAGAATGGAGTATATTTTCTATTAAAAAAGTGTTACTTATATATATATTTGCCGTTATTCTTTTATTTAACTTTTATAAAAAATTGGCCGACTACTGGTGCATGCCGAACTTAGGGGACTTTACCTTATTTTTATTAATATCTTTTAATGTTCTGCACGTTTATTTTAATTTTCGCAAAAAGTGTGAAGAAGTTATAGCCCTAATGTATACTGTATTAAACTTGAACTTTATTTTGTATTTTTTGTCTTTAAAAAAAAGCAATTACTAATTATTTTTTAAGTATAAAATAGTTTTGACTACTAAAAATGGATAATCATTCAGGAAAGCAAATTTCGATCTACCAAATGTTAAAATACAATTTGGTTTAAGGATTGATGTTTGACTAGTGACGTCAGCAGTCGTCGATGGCTGCGAGTGTAAGACGACAAATCCATCTGAGGAGATCGAGTGGTTGCGATCGAAACATGTCATGGTAACCTGCCGGCCAGGGTTCGAGCCCGAGCCACGTCAAGAATGAAAGATTATCAATAACAATTTTAATTAATTTTCATGTTGTAAAATTCCTTTCTTCACAAAAATAATTTAATAAAAAATTAAATTTCATGAACTTAAGCCTAATTAAAAATATTAAAAATAATATTTTTATATAAATAAATGTGTTTAATTATCATCACAAAGTGGTTTAACGATAAATTAGAGAAATTTAATTTAAAATTTTTAAGGCGTTATTTATTGGTTACACAGAGGTATTTTATTTTGAAGTTTGGTTCCTTAAGTTTGGAATTAAAGAACCGTATAATGAAATAAATTCGAATGCGAATAAACATATTCAGAATATCCTCGTGTTTCAGACCGTCGCAACATAAAAATGGCTTTATTTGAATTAATTGGTCAAAAATTACTTGACGAAGGCCAACTCGATGGCAATACATATTAAATAAAGACTCGAATTTGTCTTCCAATTGTTGTAGGTAATCTACAAACTGTTGCGGAGGTTGTACCAAATTGCACTTGTCGAACTGTTTTTCGAAAGTAAATAAAAATTCTGCTGAAATTGGTTTACCATCAAAATGAGGTATTGGAAGCTTCCACTTATGCATATTAAAAATCTTTAGGTAAAAATACCCAGAAACGTACACAAAGGCACTTTTATTTAAAAATTGCTTTTCGTTTATGGAAACTTTGCTTAAATCAGCAGCTACAACTTGAGGAGTAGGATTAGGCAAAGAATGAAACTCTTCCCAAGCGTTATTGTTTTCAGCAGAAAACGCTTCATCCACAATAGAAAAATCGATTACAGAATCGTTTGGCGAAATAGCTTCGCAGTTTCCGTTGACAACAACGTTTATGTAGTGGAGTCCCCAGCGTTTTTGAAATGAACTGGAAAAGTTTCGAGCTGTTACTGAAACACAATTCCCAGATCCTTTTCGAATTTGGCCAAAGAAATGTTCAAGAAGGTTTGCGTTAACCTACGTGTTTTAAGCCATTGAAATCCTTCCTGATTAAGATAGCACCAAAGAGATTTTACGGCCGAAATATTTAATAGCCACCCATTTATAAACTTGAACATATTTGTTACTTCGGACCCCTTTTCTTCATATATTTTGATGGACTTTAGTTTTTGCGAGGCATCTCTTAAAAATTCTAGTTGTTCATTAGAAGCGCTAAAGTTAGAAAGTGCACTGCTAGAACTAAAATTAAAAATATCAAATAAATCATTAAAAAACTTAAGATATTCAGCTGTATTTAGGAAGCTTATAGAATTCGAAGAATCTATTTTTCCTGACTGATGGAGAATGCGCATCCCGGTAGAAACGGTGTTACTTAAAACTTGGGTTGCTAAGCTAACGCGCATGCGTTGAAAATTATTTGGATTAATGTGTTCCCTTCTTAGCTTAGGAGCACATCTTAATTTATTTGAAGAATCTACCTGATAGAAATGAGTAACGTCATTCCAAGATATACATTTTTTTAAAAAATAAATGCGGTTTTGGACACTGTTGTCACTGAACCGGGCGCTTTTAATAAGATGGGGGCTATCGTACATAAAAAAGATTCTCCTATCATTAACTACAAAATATGGTGTTTGTTGGGTTACACCGGCTATTTTTGAAAAATTTTGAAAATTTTAACCTTGATCGCAAACGAATTGGCAAGGATACAAGCCTATTGCTTCTAACTTCGAAATAGCCTCGAAGACATACTTTTTTAGTAAAGAACCAAGACAATTACCACTAACAAAGAAATATGATACTGCTTGCGACCAACTTTCACCACCTATTCCACTTGCCATTACAACTACTACACTAGTAGCTAAATTATAAGAACGATTTTCGTCACCGAAATCCTGAAGGCCAATAACACGATCTTTGTTGCTATCATAATCCAGGTAGGTTTTCAATGACATTTCATCGCAGGAAACACTGACAAATTTCTGGTCTTTAGTGAAAGTTTGAGATCGAACTCGAAGGGCTTCAAAACTTCCATCTAAATTTCCAGGAGTCTTTGGCCACTCCTCTACAAACCTGTGTAGAGTCCTTACTTGGGGCCAGTCGAGCATTGGAGCTAAATGACGATACACCAGCGGGGACAAAAATAATACACCTAACGAAATAAGTTTTGTTGCCTGATCATATCGACGTGTCTTCGCATCTCGGTTATGGTTTTTTAAACCATTATTAAGACAGACCAACATGGTCTCAGAAATCTTTGAAGACAAATCATTTTTTTTTTAATTCCTCTTCCAAGCTTTTAACTTTGATTTGATACTTTTTTAAGCTCGATGCTAACCTAAAATTTTCCGCCTTTAATCTAAACTTCGTCCGTTTTTCTCCTAAATATAAATTTCGATAACGTCCAATGCAGATCGCAGGGAATTCAATTTTGAATTAATGTCTGTGGGTATGAAGGAGCCACCCACTTGTGCGTCTTCAAGTTCAACGTCTTCTGAAAAACTGCACACTCCTATATTTGTATCATTTTTCTAAGAAGTTTTAGCTTGGTTCGGAGTAGGAATTACATTTTCCGTTAAGGAACTAAGTATTTCTGAATTCAATTTTGGGTCAGAGTAGGAAATATTTGGTGAATCATTTTCAGAATACGAATTATTTGGCGAAGCAAATTTGTGGACCCGATTTCCAAAAAAGTTTTCCTTGGAGAAGTGACGGCTGCATGCATAAATGCGCTTAACCGAAGATTCCACTCCTAGGAAGTTTAACCATTCGGCACGTCTACAAATAACGTAAACATAAATTTTTTTTAAAGATAAAACATTAAAGATAAAAAAGAGTTAAAGATAACAGATAAAAAAAACTATCTTAACAAAAATGTAGATAGATACCTTAAACCAATAAAATACATTTAAATTTAAAAAATATTATTTAACAAAAATGTGTACCCAAATACCACTAAAGGAGGGGTGGGTATTATGTGATAGTGTGTTATAGTTTATTTAATTTAAAAAACAACAAAACAAATAAACAAAAACCGTAAACTTATATTGTAAATCAAATAAATAAGCATTAGAAACACTTTAAGGATCAAAAAAAAAAAAGTTCAAAAATACAGGTTTTACCTGTTTACTAAAGTTATGCGAATTTCTTTACACTCGTACATGTGGTTATTACAATGTTGTACCGTAAAAGACAGAATAGAACGAGTTCGAATTAAAATTTCTCAACTTCCACCTAATTTTCGATTCTATTTTTACCGAAAATAGCCTTCGTTGTAAAACTAATATTATGTCCTCTTCATTAGTTTAAAAACATTCATACATACGTATCGGCTATGCATAAAAGAAACACAAAATAAAACAAACTCAGTCAACTCGCGATAATGAAACTAATTTTTACCATGGCGTTTCACGTTTTCGAGTTTGTTCAAGTTGTCGAATGCCAAAAGTTGAAAAAAATAACACCCCTTTTTCAAATAAATAGATAAACAAGTATTTTAAAAAACATATTTTATTCATTTTTAATAACAAAAAATATATGTATACGCAATAATTCAGTTGACTTTGCATATGATACATTAAAAAATTAATTTCTTATGAATACCATAAAAAAATAAACATAAAATTAACAAAAACGAATAGAAAAATTTTTTTGTTTAAGGAATGTTTAAAAGGGATAAAAAATTTCTCAGGAAAAAATCGGTCATCTTTTTTTAAAAGTTGTTTTGTTTGATCATCTTTAACAAAGCTTTTTATTTCGGCACTTGTTCCAATGATGAAAAGTATGGGTTACCTTTTGCTTCCATTACAAGCTGATTTGCACATAAACAGAGTTACTCCATTTTTTATCTTAACTTTTCTTTAAACGGGTCAACAAGTTGTGGCTGATCAAAAAGCTTTTCTCCGGAAATTATGAGAAGACGATCAATAAACCTCTGTGGCACGAAAACCACAAAAACTCTCTTTAATTGGTGAATTTCTAAAGCACATGCTTTTAGCATAAGTCCGCTTACCGGTTATTTTTTATTTCGCATGCTAAGAAACCATTTGTAAAGAATTTTTTTCCATTTTGGGAAGCTGAGAAGAACGTAATGCTTTACGCTTTCCGGTAACATAAACAGTTTTCTTTACACGATTTGTTATTTCCCATCTTTTCTTCTTAATGGAACAAACTGTTGATTTAGCAACACCATATTTTCTAGCCATTCCAATGCCACTATAACGTTTTTGCAAAAATTCAAAAATATTTATTTTATCTTTTAAAGAAAACACAAACCGAAAGTGTTTTAGTGACATTTTTCACTTTCACAAATAACGTAGCGATGTTAAAAACAGCTAACATGTCAGCAAATACATACATGGATACAATTAAGAAAAAAGAACGCTGTGACATAAACCAATAAGTGAACTCAATATTGTTATCATTTATAACGTATTACTTATTTATAATAGATCTTTCTGAATTCACAAAATTAATATCAAAATTATCTTTAACTACCATTACAGTTTTTACAAAATTTTGAATCAAAATGTTACGGAAGTGCTCTTAGTGTATATGTACTTAAACTACACACGTATATTCCTATACAAGCTAAAAATAAATATTTTTTAAATAACAAACACCGGCTAACTAAAGTTTTCTGGATAGCCGACCTTCTGCCGGGCGAAAAGGCATTCTCCTCTATGGTAAAACAAACACTGACCTCGATAACTAAAGCTTCGGCCGGGAGCAAAGTATTTCTCCTCTATGGTATAACAAATACTGGCTTCGCTAACTAAAAATTCTCTCTATAGTAAATATTTTGCTTAAGCCTAGATTACACTATCTCACAAGCCTTACGTATTCCATAATACTTTGTGAGATAGAAATCTAATGAGTTTTGTTGCGACTGTCAAAAAATCTAATGTAACATGACAGTTCGTGTTCACACCATCTCACAAAGTATAAACACTCACACATGAAATAAAATGCAACCCTGATCCAATGAAAAGTATTATTGTTTTGAAATTTTTCAAAAAACGATGAAGTCGTATGGGATGTCAAACTTTTTTCTTAATACTTGTCATTTTCGTGACACATTGCATTCACACTATCACACTTTGTCATATTACTTGAGTTTTTGACATGTATTAATACAAAGTATAATAGTGTAATCTTGCCTTTACTATCTATTCAAAAGCTTTAAAATTATACCAGTATTGGCCATATACATAGTTTGAGAAATGTAGTGAAAATCCCATTTATTTTTCCAATTAATTTTTTTTTAATGGAATTTAAGACTAGATGTATAATATCATTTTTATATTAAAAAATATATATTTCAGTAATCATTAATGCAATAAATCCATACCACTGCTGATTTCTTAATGTTATACGTGAATTTAGCATTATTTTAGGTGATTTTTGTGCTTAAAGTAGCACTTACAGCAGACTTATCAAAATATAAATTTCGTTAAAAAAAAGTTTACATTCATTAGTTTAAGAAATGCAATTTATAAAAATATAATTTGTTTTGTTAAAATAAATAAAATGTAATAATAAAATACTAATAGAAAAACTGTAGCGTGCGTCACAAAGGGTTCACGGCTTTTGTCAAAAAATCACAACATTTTTTGGCTGCGAATAAGCGCGTTTAGAATTCTCTTAGTCATCTTTCTTTTAGGAATAAGATTTTGTATACCTTATCATGCCAAATTCGCTAAAAATTAGGAAAACGCACTTCAACCTTTTAAGTTACTTCCACTTTTTGTAGCGGTCGTCACAAAACTTTGTGATCATTTATTTCGCAACAAATACTTGCTAAGAAATTATGATATATGCCATTCGTAAGTACATATTAATGTCACTAAATGCTATATATACCACAGAATACAATATATACATAAGTTGAAGCTATCTTTTTTGAAAGACCAAAAAATGTTTATATTTCAATCAGAAAACGCGTGCGAATGTAGCGTTCGTCACGCAGGATTTTCCCATATGGAAACTCAAAAGGTCAATAACTAGATAGAATACTATGTGCTTGCGCCACTTTTTCACTTTATACCTACCTATTTTCTTTTTTTTTCAATTTTCTGTCACTCAAGGTAGGTATTTGTTTCTTTATTTGGATATGCGTCTGTAAACTATATTTACACATGTAATGTTTCCAGGTGACAAGCTTAGTTTTTCGAGTGCTTTTCATATAATTTTTACTACACAATCATTGCTTGTCACCTGGAAACAACACATAAGCCATGTATTCATTGTGACAATGATGAATAAGTGCTCAAGTCGACTTTAAACAAATTCATGTTAATGATAAAAAATTTGAGAACAAAGAAGTGGACTTGAGCATTTGTTTCTTATTGCCACCGATACAATAGCTTAACTTTAAACACTTTATTAACATTTTGGACTTACCTCTTCAGATCCTTAGGAAAAATATGGAGCTTCTCACCCGCTGGACATCCTTTAATACACTTAGGACTCGTGAAAAGAAAAAAAAATTAATATTTGCTTCAAATTATCTTTTGATATTTTACTTACATTTTTTGTTGCAAAAATAAATTTATCTCCAAAAATCTAGAAGAACAACAATAAAAAAGTAAATATTTTGTATAAAATATGTTCTTATGTAAATAAATTTAAATAAAAAATTCTTTTAAAATATTTCCACATGAAAAAATTGGGCTGAAGTGCACTTTACGGGGCGTACGAAAAAAAAATATAAAAAATATGCCACCCGATCCAGAATTAAAAAAAAAAAATACCAAAATTAATATTTAAGGGGGCTGAGGCCCGTGGGGACCCCTGGGTCCAAAAAACCGCCCCGCCCACTAAATGGTATGTGTGGGTACTCAAATTAAAGGTAATTGTACAACAAAAACAAAAATAATAAATTTTCGGTCGGCGGCTCTTCTAGGGCCCTCTGGGGCAAAAAAAGTGCCCCCCATAACACTTATGCAAATCTGTGTGGGTACTCAAATTAAAGGTAATTTGCTCACGATTGCAAATATGTATTTTGTTTTTGTATTCGTTTAATATTTTCCTCTCTAGGTTAATTTATGTATCTTTTATATTCAGAGAAGTTTTAGTTAGCGAAGCCGGTCTTTGTTATACAATAGCGGAGAAAATCCTTGCGCCCGGCCAAAGGCCGGCTATACAGAGAAGCTTTAGTTAGCGAAGCCGGTCTTTGTTATACCATAGAGGAGAAAATCCTTGCGCCCGGCCGAAGGCCGGCTATACAGAAAAGCTTTAGTTAGCGAAGCCGGTCTTTGTTATACCATAGAGGAGAAAATCCTTGCGTCCGGCCGAAGGCCGGCTATAGAGAAAAGCTTTAGTTAGCGAAGCGGGTCTTTGTTATACCATAGAGGAAAAAAATCTTTGCGCCCGGCCGAAGGCCGGCTATACAGAAAAGCTTTAGTTACAAAAAAATAAAAAAAATCCCGCGATTTTTATAACAAATTGTTTGTCTACGTTGCTATTCCCTTAAACAATACAATCGTAAGCAAAATACCTTTCATTCGAGTACCCTCACATAGTTATAAGGGTGCGAGGGGCTATATTTTAGCCCTCAGAGGGACCCAGAAGTCCCGCTCGACCTAAATTTTATTAATTTCGTATTTTTTACACAATTACCTTTAATTTGAGTACCCACACATACCACTAAGTGGGCGGACCGCTTTTTTTGATCCATGGGGTCCCAGGGGCCTCAGCCCCCTTAAATTTTAATTTTGATTTTTTTCTTTTTTTATTCCAGAGGGGGTCCAATATTTTTTTTTTTTCGTACGCCCCGTAAAGTGCACTTTTGCCAAAAATTGTACTTACCTTCACAAATCTCAGAAAACAATGAAAAATCGTTGTTCGATTTTGTTTTGTGTTCATTGTTTGCGCCAGAAATATGATGCAAAGAGAAATGCAAAAGGGCAGCTTTCTTAGAAAGAGACAAAAAAAAAGGCAAAATCTTCCGTCTCGTGACATCTGTATATTCTGTGTGACATAGCGTTTACATTTGCCAGTACTGGTAAGACAGTAGCAATTCATTCAAACTTTTTCACTAATGCTATGTTCATACGACGTTATAAACCACTCGTTTCGCTCGTTGACACAGCGTTTACATTTGCCAGTACTGGCAAGACAGTAAGCATATACATATTAGTTGGCAAAACAATGCAAAAACAAAATAGCTGTCAAAGTGTTTATGTATTAGTGAAAAAGTTTGAATGAATTGCTACTGTTTTCCCAATGTGCACAAAAACGGATGCGGATCCGTTACGGACCCGTTCCGGATCCGTAAAAAAGTTAGAAACGGAATCAGTGTAATCGCGATTTGACTGATCCGTTTCTGACCCGTTTCGGATCCGCAAAAAAGTTAAAAACGGAAAAT
Organism: Pollenia angustigena; assembly: GCA_930367215.1. Classification (NCBI taxonomy): domain Eukaryota; kingdom Metazoa; phylum Arthropoda; class Insecta; order Diptera; family Polleniidae; genus Pollenia; species Pollenia angustigena. Next base: position 36,592,394 of record OV884059.1, read on the forward strand.
AATTTAAAAATTTACCCAATTCAATGCATAATCATTCATGCTAATTAATCTAAAAATTAATGATTCCTTTGCAGTTCTGGTAGGTCATAAGTTTTTAAATAGTTTAAAATATAAAAAATATTTTTGTTTGATTCAGGTGCATTCCAAAGGAAGTTTGTGAACGAACCAATTTCGGTAGTGGAGGAAGTTGGTAAAAAATTCTTCCACTACGCACATGACCGAGTTCAAAAACAACAAAAATAAATGATCAGCCTTACCCACGATGTCGAGTGAAGGACATAAGCGAATGAAACCCAGTCACTCACTTTGTAATTGATTTTGTAAATTGAAAAATTACAAAGTGAGTGACAGGCTTTCGTGCGCTTATGTTTTCTTTCAAAATCGTGGGTTAGACCATTAATTTATTTTTTTGTAAACAAACTTTTTTTAATATTCTATGAATTGTTTTTTATGTTTTTAATGTATTTTACTTTTATATGTTAATTTTAAATGAACTGACTGAATAATAATAATAAAAAAAAAATTAAAACAAAAAATTCATCACAATATTAAATCTTTTTTATTAAAAACACGCAGTGGATTCCGTTTTATTAAAATACACGGGTCCGCAACGGATCCTAATATGATGTCCGTAACGAGTCCGTAACGGATCCAAAAAACGGACATAAAATCCGTTCTTGGATCCGTTTTTTTTAAAGAATTTCTCCCGCTTGCGGATCCAAAACTGATCCGTAACGGATTCCGCTACGGATCCGTTTAATGAAAACAAACGGGTCCGTAACGGATCCCAATATGATGTCCGTAACGAGTCCGTAACGTATCCAAAAAACGGACATAAAATCCGTTTTTGAATCCGTTTTTTCGAGAGGAATTTCTCCCGCTTGCGGATCCGTAACGGATCAGTGACGGATTCCGTTACGGATAGAAAATACGAAGATGCGGATCCGTTACGGATCCGAAACGGATCCGTTTGGCACACTGGGTTGTAACAATTTCGTATTAATTGAACAATAACTAAATTGTAATTTTGTATGGAAAATTGAGCTCAATAATTGCATTTTTTGCGTAAAACTCAATTAAGGTGCATATCTGAACACGGTATAACTTTGATGTATGAAAAAAGTTAAGAAAGGAATTTTTACATGTATGTACCAGCTAAATCTTAAGAGATAGCAATAAAAACAATGGGATTTGTTGTCTTAAATTTTATCTGTAGTGCTTTTTGAGTTGTCCTATCATATCCTACTACTACTCATGGAAGCCGTAAATATGCAATTGAATGGTTTTTCTTGTGCGACCAATGAATGCAGAAACAATATATTTATGCGCTTAGAGCTTTTAATGAATTTTGGTATCGATTTGTTTGTAAATAATTTTCATATTTTAACCATTGCTGCATTTTTATTGCACACATATTTTAAGTTTTTAAAACATATTTTAATACATGTTAAGCAAAAAAAAAAAAATTGCTTTAAATTCTGGTTAACAGATGAATTTTCTGTTGCTTTAATTTCGCCACCTACATTAAATTTTCACTGTACAATTTTAAACCAAAGCAAGTTTTTGTTGAAGATAAATGTTTTTCGCAACTTATAACATAGAAACCTAGACGCATCGTTTCGTAAACACTTGTTTAAGTAATCTTTTCGAGTCCGTCCGTCCATCTTGCTGATTGTATGTCCATGTAAACCTTGTGCAAAAAGTAAAGGTATCAGTTTTTAGATAATTTGATAAAATTTAATTGTCATAAGAACAAAACCTATGTAAATTGTAAGAATATAACTCTATATGAATCTTGACCTCATAACATTACTTTTAATGCAAATATTAATTTGTTGAATATTTTGCTTTTAATCAAGCCATATTTTGTTTTTTAGGCATATTTTTTAAACAAAATTTTAGTGCCTATTTTCAAATTATTAACATATAAAACTTGGTTGCTTTTCTTGCTGTGCTTTTGTCAAATAGTACTGAGGCAATTAAACGAATGTAATTTAGGTATAATTAAACGTTGTTTTAGTTTAAAAAATGGAAGAAAAAAACGGGGATTTAAAACTCGAGGTAAATAAGCGTGAAAGGCATTTAAGCGTGGGGTAATTAACCAGGTTATACTGTAATTAATATTAGTCAGTGCCATTTGTTGATGTTTTTTAAATTGGCAGGACGATTTTTCGAAAAAAAAAAAATAGTCTGACAGCACTATTTTGTCACTTGTTTGTTTTGTTTGAGTACAATAGCTGCCTATTTTTAAAACACGAGTGCAAAATTCTTTCAAATTACTGCCTGCCATTCCTTAAGGGGGCTCCCATACAAAATGTTAAATACAGATTAGAAATATAATGAAGAAAACATAATTGCCCTTTATCACCACTTCTTAAGGGGGCTCCCATACAAATATTGCGTTTTATTAAATTTGTAAATTAATTAAAATTTTTCGATTTTTGTGTATAAAATCAAAAGTTTTTAACAGATTTTAATCGTTTATAGCTTGTTTTGTTTGAAGCTTTGTTTTTTATATGTCTGGAATTTTTTATACATTTTTAACAAACAAAAATTTCGAAATGTTGCAAATGATTATTTTTGTTGCCAAAAAAAGTTATGTTTCTAAAACGACTGCGCAAGTTAGAAAAAAATTTAACGTTTTAAGGAAATTTTATTGCAGATTTTAGTTTTTTCCTTAGTTATTTCAATAAACTGAACCGTTTTTAACCGGTATTGGATTCAGCGTACCCAAATTGGGTTAAAGCGCCAGTTGCCCGGCTTGTCTCAAGAAAAAAGTGTAAAATTCTAGCACAGTGCAATTGTTTGATAAAACTGGCGAAAAGCAGTAAAAAACGTTTTTAAATAAACCAATAAAAATAAATTAATTGTACTTTATATTTATACTGTGTACTTTTTTTTGTTAACCTTTAATAATCAATGTACTTTAATTGCAACAAAAAAAGTTGGGAACCCTAATCTCAACGTCCCCACTATTCAGGAGGAAATTAAAAAATATTCAATTAGCTACATCGATAAACTAATGGCCCACCCTAACTAGCCCGCTCGGGGTCTGCTGCAGTTCGAAGGTCACCAGAGGCTAAAAAGAACCGATACTTTGATCCTAACTAGATGACATATTTAAAATTTGAATACAGCAGTTAGTGGTTACATTGGAAACCACTAATAAGCAACAAGTAGAATTAAGATTTGAATACATATTTTAAATTTCGATAAGAAAGATTCAATAATAATAAAAAAAAAACTTTTCGTACCTGTAGCCCAACTTGCAAGAGAAATTGCTTGCAAATTAATTTTTGACACTTGCAGCAAGTAAAATGACAAATGAAGAAACAATGTTACCGTGGATGACTTTTGTATAAATTTAGCAGTACTTAAGGCGTCCGTATACGACATGTTTTTGTCATCTGACATGTCAAATTTCCCACAGCAAAATACATACATGTCGTGTGTTGCCTTTTTAACTTTGCTTTCGTAAAAGTCAGATGCAAAGTCATCTGACAAAATTTCAATTAGAGCATGCTCTATTTTCTTCTGACAAACCATCTGACATCAGAAATCTATGCAGAGAAGAAAACGGCAGCGGCGTCCAGTATTAACGGAATCATTAGCCGGCTGAAGATAATATTTTACAATACCGAGATATTTATGATCATCCCACCATTGAATAGAATTTATATTAATATACATATATATATATATATATATATATATATATATATATATATATAAAACCCGTTTCATAATAATATCCTAACTTGATATCTTTGAATTAAAAGAAAAATATGTTAAGATGGCTAAACTATTTTACGGCGTAAATAAAAATTTTCATGGCATTTTTATGGGCAAAAAACAGAGACAATGTCAGAAGCAAATTACATGTACGTTTGTGACCGAATATTATAAACCTTCTGTAAAACAGTAATTTTGACAGACATGCACAGTTACATGTGACTTGAAAAGTTGACAAGTCAGATGTAAAAAATATGTCGTCTACATGCACCTTTAGCAATATAAAAGTTATGTTTATAGCCAAGGCGAATTTAAAAAGGTAAGTGCAACTCTACAACTACAAAAAGCCCCATGTATTTTGTGTGCAATTAATTAGATAGCTGTCAAAAAAATTTTATTGCAAATTAAAAATTATCCCTTTTTTATAAAAGATATTATTAAATTAACTTTAATTATTCACAGTTTTGAAATGTTTTTATTATAAAAATAATATTTTTAGCACTTTCCATTCAACTTCTTCTCAAAACAAAGTTATATTTTGACAATAATGTATTTTTTGTAATTCGCCGTGGAGACAGCTGATGAACGGCTGACGAGTTGAGTTTACCTTTTAAAATTCGCCTTGTTTATAGCGGATTTTCTGTGTATTTATAAAAAATAACAAATAAAAAAGAGAGCAACTATACCAAGGCCCATTAAAAAGGTCTGCGCAAGAAGCCTGATGATCATTGTTTTCGTTCTTTTGAGCTTTCAAAATTTGTTTACATACACGTTTTTTCCTTTTGCTTTGTATATGTGGTAGTAAGTTTTTGACAGCTTAAAAGAAAAAGTTTTTTGTTTTTGTAAAAGTAAGCAGACCTGATAGATGGGCCTTGAACTATACAACAACGCATCTCAATGGTAATTTGGTTATAATTTTCAAGCATTTTGAAAAAAAAAAATGTTACTCCAAAAGATTTTCTCAGTTATATCATGATATCGCCATTACTTGGCATGACATATTAATTATGAAAAATACAAAGATCATGAAAGGCAAAAATTGCTTGATGAAATGAAAGTCAAAGTCCCCAGTAAATTTGTAAAACAGTCAGATCACATTGAAAAATATGATGATAGCCAAATATAAAAAGCCTCTTACGTTGTTGCACTTGTGGTGGCAAAGCAATGTCGCGCGTATGAAGACGGCATTTTTATAAAACATGTTTTGCAAGACGTTTTAAAATGCTTTGCCAAAGTAGGGAAAGATACGGCTGGGCTAGTAGAAGCGATTCCATTATATGGCAGAACTATTATGCGCCGTACAATAAAAATAAGTAGTTTTTTTTATGGCTGTGCAGAAACGCCTTAAAGAGTCATTGTTTTTTTCTATTAGCTAAGATGAGAGTACTGACATAAGTAATACTAGTCAATTATAGTATAGTTTATTTAAAAACAGTACATGAAAATTTGGTTATTTATGAGGATTTTTTTGGTTTAGTTCCTATGAATAAACATGTAAATGGGCAAACATTGTGGGAAGCTATAAACAAAAAGGTTTTTTCAGTTGGGGACCTAAGTAAATTAAGTGCCGCCTGTACTGACGGAGCAAAGGTGATGGTGGGGAAGAAGAAGGGCCTTAATGGGTATTTAACGCAAAATATTGACGTGCCATCATGCATAATACATTAGCAAGCCCAGTTAGCTAAAAATTTATACTTGAATGATGTAATGAAAATATGTGTACAAATCATAAATATGAATTTAGAAATAAAGCCATATGGCTATATTACCACCATCCAAATGCAATAATACCATAATCGCGTAGTAACCAAAGTGGAAATTACGCCATAACAGTGTAATTGTTATGGATGCAAATTGGCAAAGTAATGAGTTGCCATTATCAAGTGTTGAAAAAATAGGTGCAGAAGGTGGAACGGGGGGGGGAGCGCGTCCGGCGGGCCCTCCACAACATGTTTACAAACTTCAAAGCATAGCCGGCCTTTGGCCGGCGCAAGGATTTTCTCCTCTATGGTATAACAAAGACCGGCTTCGCTAACTAAAGCTTCTCTGTATAGCCGGCCTTCGGCGGGGCGCAAGGATTTTCTCCCCTCTATGGTATAACAAATACTGGCTTCGCTAACTAAAGCTTCTCTGCGTGGTCGGCCTTCGTTTGGAAACAAGGCAGATTTTAGAAGCTTTACTTAGCGAAACCGGTTCTTGTTATACCATAAAGGAGATCATTTTTGCGCCCGCCCAAAGGCCGTCTGCGCCTAAAAGTGTTTTGGTTATCTTTTTAATATATACATACACCCAGAGAAAAACAACAACACAATTTTTAAATAAATTAGAATTGTGTTAAAAGAAAAAAATTTTAATGATAAGTAAGGCCATTATGGCTTTCTTTCACTTCTTTCATGGAAATAAAGCGATATGCCCTTTTTTCTCAATGGAATGAGAAATAAGGCCATATGGCTTTATTGCCTATGGCTTTATAACACGGCGCCGGAAAAACATGGTCTATTTAACATTACGATGTCCTAGGGCCGGACCATATAACCCACCTTTGGACTACATAGGTGTAGTTTTAAAACTACTCCATGGTATACTCAAGAGGATTAGTATTCAAGTCGTTTAAAAACGAAAGCACGTCGTTAAAAAAAGAAGACATGTCGTCTCACTACAAACAATTTTAAAAAATGACATGGTCCATGCTTGCATTACATCGCACCAGTCCATGGAGTAGTCCATTTTATCAAAATGGGTCTGTTTATGTAAGTTTTTTGATGCTTTTCAATTCGATTTTAATAAATATTTAAATAACTTTACCATGTTTTGTCCGATTTTCATTTCCAATACGTCTTTAGAAAGGATTTTTGTCAAAAATTAACCCTTAACTGCCCATATTACTTTTTTATAACACTCATTTAGACATTACTAAAACCCATTTTATAACCACATAAAGTATTCATTTGTGCAGAAAACACGTGGTATATATATATAAGCTTATTTTAAATTAACCCGTTCATAAATAGAACGTTTATTTATTGACGAAAAAAAAATAGTTCGATTTGTAGGTTGTTTTTAGTAAAATGATTTTAACGATGCTAATAAATTAAAATTTCAAAAAATTAAATTTGAAATTCGGGGAAAAAATTCCCGGGATTAATTTTAAAAAAAATGTCCCGGGATTCCCGGGAATTCTTTCCCGCGTAGAAACTCTAATTAAAACTTTAAAATAAATAAATGTAAATTATTTTTAAGGTTTTTTTTAAATTTTATTAACTGAAAAAACATGTTTGTTTGTTTGTTTGTTTGTTTTTTTTAAATTAAACATTAAATAATTTTTGAACATAATTCTCACAGTTACCAAACGTTTATTATATTTTATAAAACTTTTCAACACTGTTATTGTAGTAATACTTTTTTCATCAGTTGTATAAATAATTGTAATTGCTTGTATTAACTAAATGAATTAATATTATCAAATAAATATTTTTTAGGTAAAACAATGTGTATGTAAGAAAGTATGTATGGAAGTTGGCTTATACATATGTAAATATATAAATTAGTACAGTTACATACAAATATAAGTTTATAGGTGTGTTCGTTTATTTTTGTAGTAAAATTATTTTATAACTCCTTAATCACTATAAAAAAAATTGTGTTATAAATTGTTTGTTTTGAATATTTTAGCTAATTCTCAATTATACTACGTACGAATGTAATTTATTTGTATATTCGAAGTACTACTATTCGATAGTAAAGTTGTGTTAATAAAATAACCAAAGCTAAAAGCAAATGGATAATGTGCTCATTTCAATCGATTACATTAAGTTGGTATAATTATTCTTATTTCTATACATTAAATAAATTATTAAAACAGATGAAGACATGTTATCAATCGAGTATCTAGTATATTATTTGTGTGTGTTCAACGCAGACGCCTAAGCAAGTTATATACATTTTGTTTTTTCTCTTCTAGTTTTGCTCTCATAGCCGGCGTATACGGATCAAATGATAAAATGCGCTTTTTTCTTCTAAATATGCCCTCCTTTCTTGTTAGAGCACATTGTAAAAGATCCTGCAAAATAGATTTTTTTTTAAATTTAAATGTGAATAAAATAATCGATAATTTAATCCATCTTACTTCGTCGATTGGAAATTGAAGGAATTTTAAGAGGCTTCTTAATACTAGTTCAGGATTAATAACTAGATCGTCATAGAAAACAACTCTAAGATTTCCAGTGAAATTTCGGGCCCAGTTAAGATTCATTAGCTCCCAACCTCTTAATTTGTTGGTCACAAATTGTTGCCAATCTAAAAAAAAAAGTTTTTTTAATATTATTTTAATTTCCCTACAAGAAATGAATGAGCGATTATTCACATTTTTCACGTTGGTGTTAAGCTAAGATCCCACTATCGGCACAATGTGCCAATTTTTGTCGTATTTCATGTGCCGATAGTGCGAACGGACAAAATTTTTTAATATGCGACAATCAAAACTAACCTTGAACCGCCGATAATGTAAACACTCTTTTTCACAATGTGGAGCAATCAAATTGTGTCATATGTACCTATTTTTATCGGCCACTTGTGCGCCGATCGCAGTCAGCAATCAGCGTCGATACAAGGGACGGCAAAACGAAATTTTTAAATTGCACCAACTGGCTACTAACATTTTACTTTTTTGAGCTAAATTGTACCAAAATTACATTTGTTTTATTTATTATTTATGTATTAAAACGTTAAATAGTACATTTGTATTGTTAAATAAAAGAAATCAATTCGCTTTAACAAAAACATTGCAGTTGTATCGATGTTGCCATCACTGGTTTGTAAACATCTGTTTCATAAACAGGACGATAGTGTGACCGCATTGTACCGATTATTGTCGCAATTGAGTTTTGGCCGATATGAACCGAAAAAAATGCCACAATGTGAGACGATAATGGTTCCACCCAAGAATAAATTGTGCAATGTTTTTAAATGTGCGCCGATATAGCACGATACAAATCGTCACAGATGGTGCTATTTGAGCCGATAGTGGGATCTTAGCTTTAAGAAAATAACTACTTGCTCATTCATTTCTTGAAGGGTTAATAAACATAATTGCTTTTACAATAAGAATCTTACATTTTCCCTTTGTCCTTTTGTAACGATCAGGAGAAGCAAAACCTACATGACCACCACTTTGGCGATTGAACTCAGCAATAATTGCCTTTTCTGGATCTCTAACTAATAAAATGGCTTTTGAGAATGGTGCCCAAGCTTTTGGGCCCCACTCGTGAGTTTTAACTAATAACACAGAACTATTGCAAATGTTTTCTGCTGGAAATCCAGTTTTAAGTAAACCGTAATCTTTATATATGCTTCCAGTCAAAATACCTGCAAAAAAATGATATATGTAGTTATTAGAGTTGGGGAAAAAATGATAAAGGATATACATATGAAATTTGCTTATAGTAATTTCAAAAATATTTTAAATAAAGATTATTTAATTTAAGTTAAAGATTTTGAATCACACATACGGACCCTCACCGGGGAAGCAAATATAATAACGCGCGATAACGCAAGGGGAATTTTAAAATTTTCATTATGGGTAAAAAAGTACTTTTGTAATCGATTAGAACCTAAAGTTGTATACAGTAGTTTAAACTTAACTGCCTTTTGTTTAAGTGCACTTTTGATTTAACTGCACAAATTATCAAAATAATTTTTGGGAATACAAAATTTTAATTCAAAAGATTTTGTTATTCGTGCTTAGTTCCAATTTTTATTCTTGATAATAACACTGAAAATTTATTGTTGATGGGATAAGCTATTACTATGCGCATTTCACTGGTTGCCAGATCGTCAGGAAACTTCAACCAAATAAAACTGTTAAACGTATAAGAATTATAAGCAACAGTTCTACTTGTAACAATATCAAAGTGCAAACCAAACACATCAACAATAAACAGTGAGTTTATCACTTCTTACATTCCCCACAACAATTGATTGTTCTTCTTCTAACATTAATTGTAGTTGTAAGTAGGCTAAGAAAAAACAAAAACAATTTGCAAAAGCTTGTTGCCAGTTAAGTTTTTTTGGGTTGTGCACTTGCCTGTTTATTATCAAAATAATTTTTGGGAATACAACATTTTAATTTAAAAGATTTTGTCATTCGTTTTTAATTCCTAATTTTTATTCTTAATATCTTTTGTCATTATTGTTTAAAATATCATACAAATTCCTTTTTTAAGTGCACTTTCTATACCTGTAGCTCGTTTCTGTATTTCTCGCATCGTAAAATTTCTTACATGAAATGTGAAACAAAAAATTCCATCGTTTCTCGATTTATGAGATAAAAGTGTGTCTGTATTTGAATGCGAAAACAGACACAACAAATTCTGTTTATACTGGAATATTTCCAGTCAAGAAATAAATATAATAAAAACAGGGCTGCCAGATTTGACGAGTTATCGTCATCTTGACGATTTTTTGTTCCGATATTAACAAAGTGACGTTTTGATGATTTTTTCTAAAAAAGTGACGAAAGCAAAAACAAAATCAAAAATATTTTATAATTTTGTTGTTACTTTCTATAGAAATTTATCTTGAATTTTTAAATTTCAAACACTTCTATTTTGTGGCGTTGAAAATTGAAAAAAAAAAAATAATATGAATGTCTGTAGAAAGCAACAACAAATTGTTGGCGTTGCGTTTTACACTATAAGCCCCTTAGTCTTCGAAATAAGATAATTATAAATATTTTTATATGTTTGTTTATTAGAAAAAAAGATATCTTTAATAACAAGGGTTAAATTTGTATATTTATCCCTATTGTGAAAATTGTCCTCGAAATTGTTTGTCTCTTCCCTAAAAAATGTAATACTTTTTATATACATATACAAAATATGATTGATATTTTATATTCTTATCTTATATGTACACTTTTGTGCCAAAACCATTATTCCGGCAAGAAAGAAATTTGTTTGTCTCCCAGTAAAAACTTTTTCAAAATGGATAGCTTCTTTCACTCGTTATTTAGTAGCTTTCTTCCATAAGAACTTCGATAACTACTTTTTTCTGGATGTATTTAGATAAAAAAAAATTACTTACTTTTGTATTTGTTCATTTTGGCACAACCCTTGTAAAATTCATTGGTTTATCAGAAGAATTGCATGTAGTGCTTTCATGTGTTTCTGATTACTTAACATGTTATTTTGTAGGCGAAGATTTTACTGGGTCTTTAACCAGTTTATTTATGAACCGATTTTTTTAAGAATAAACAATATTTATAATACTGTTATCAAAGCTGATTTAATTTAAAAATTTTCCATTTTGATCTTGGTTTTTGTAAATATGTATACATATATCTATTTTAAAAAAGGATGTATGTTTATATTATTAAGCTTGGTTTCTTTTTGCTTTTGTAAAAATATTTATTTTATTTTTTGTTTAAAATGATATTTTCTCATGCCTTTGTGTAACTTCTCCAGTTCTTGAAACAAAAAAGAAGATCTTTTTTATTTTTTTTCGCAGGAAATTGACGATTTTGACAAACATTTATCTGGCAGCACTGATTAAAACCAAAACAAGAAAAGGCTAAAATAATTTAATATAACAAAATAAAACAATTGTTTTTCGTTTATTTTCATCATATAAATTATGCATTCATCATTTATATTCCTTTTTTTTATTTATTTTAAAAAAATATCAACATTTTGGTTTTCTCGCCACCAATTTCAAATGTGACTTATTTTGACAGTTGTTGAAAGAAACTTTTCGCAAAATATTGTTATAGAAACACTTTTTCTCGCATCCTTCCAATAACTGCTGGAAAATTATTTAAATGACAGATAATTCTCGCAAAAAAAGATACAGAAACACTTGTGTGAGAAAACCCATTTTTTGTTTCATTTCACACTTTTTTTGTTGCAATTCACACGTTTCATGCGAAAAGTTTTACGATGTGAGAAATACAGAAACGGGCTACTGCACATTTGAGATAAATGACCAAAACTTTTGGCATTTTAAAATTATTTTCATACAAAAAATCAAAGTAGCTGCACTTTGACTTAACTGCCCAAAATACATATTTTCTGCAATTATTCTTTAAAATTTTTGCTTACGTGCCTTTTGTATACCTGCATATTTATCATATTTTTGTGCAGTTGGCATCATTATAATTCATTTATTTTGCTTGCATTTACCTACATTTAAGCATATGGCTTGTGGTTACAGCAACTTTACCACGATTATATAAGAGGAATAGAAACTAGGGTTTTTAATTTCCCGGACTTTTTCTATTCCCGGGAAACGAAACAAAAAAATTTTATTCCCGGGAATCCCGGGATTCTTTGAATAAAACAATGATTTCATTAAATTTTTTCAAGACAAAAGTTTTTACCATCAAAAAGTAATTTCAATTTTTGGGAATACAAAATTTTAATTTCAAAAGATTTTGTTATTCGTGCTTAATTCCCAGTTTTTATTATTGATAAAAACACTTGAAATTTATTGTTGATGGGATAAGCTATTCCTATGCATTTCACTGGTTGCTTAGGCCAGATCATCAGGAAACTTCATCCATAAAGGTTTTAGACAAACTAAAGATATTGAACCAAATAAAACTGTTAAACGTATAAGAATTATAGCAACAGTTCTACTTGTAACACAAAGTTTAAACAAAACACATCAACAATAAACAACAGTGGGTTCATCTCATCTTACATTTCCCCACTACAATTAGTTGAAATTCTCTCAACATTAATTGTAGTTGTAAGTAGGTTAAGAAAAACAAAATATACAATAAATTTCAAGTGTTTTTATCAATAATAAAAACTGGGAATTAAGCACGAATAACAAAATCTTTTGAAATTAAAATTTTGTATTCCCAAAAATTGAAATTACTTTTTGATAATAAACAGGCAGTGCACGGCCTAAAAAACACTTAATTGACAACATCTTTTGTAAGTTGTTGTTTTTTTCATTTTGTTTTTCTTAACCTACTTACAACTACAATTAATGTTGAGAGAATTTCAACTAATTGTAGTGGGGAAATGTAAGATGAGATGAACCCACTGTTGTTTATTGTTGATGTGTTTTGTTTAAACTTTGATATTGTTACAAGTAGAACTGTTGCTATAATTCTTATACGTTTAACAGTTTTATTTGGTTTAATATCTTTAGTTTGTCTAAAACCTTTATTGATAAAGTTTCCTGATGATCTGGCCTAAGCAACCAGTGAAATGCATAGGAATAGCTTATCCCATCAACAATAAATTTCAAGTGTTTTTATCAATAATAAAAACTGGGAATTAAGCACGAATAACAAAATCTTTTGAAATCAAAAGTTTTTACTTTTTTAAAAGAATATACACATATACAAAAGGTCAAACAAAATTAGCTTTATTAATTCCAAAGAAAATCAAAACAAAACCAAATAAATTGTTACAATCATATGTACATGCATATTATATATGCATGTATAATTTTTTTTTTTTGGGAGATCAAGAATTATTAAAACTTATAATACTTATGGCTAATTAATCACTGATGGTTTAAACGCTGGCTTAGTTGAACTAAACTTGAACTTATATGTAGTTTAAACTCAACAACTATAAATCAGTGCCCCGTGTATTATATGTTGTCAAAAAAATAACATGTGGCAGCACTACGATAATAAAATGTTATTCCCGGGATTCTTTGAATAAAACAATGATTTCATTAAATTAGTTCAAGACAAAAGTTTTTACTTTTTTAAAAGAATATACACATATACAAAAGGTCAAACAAAATTAGCTTTATTAATTCCAAAGAAACTCAAAACAAAACTAAATAAATTGTTACAATCATATGTACATGCATATTATATATGCATGTATAATTTTTTTTTTTTGGGAGATCAAGAATTATTAAAACTTATAATACTTATGGCTAATTAATCACTGATGGTTTAAACGCTGGCTTAGTTGAACTAAACTTGAACTTATATGTAGTTTAAACTCAACAACTATAAATCAGTGCCCCGTGTATTATATGTTGTCAAAAAAATAACATGTGGCAGCACTACGATAATAAAATGTTATTCCCGGGATTCTTTGAATAAAACAATGATTTCATTAAATTAGTTCAAGACAAAAGTTTTTACTTTTTTAAAAGAATATACACATATACAAAAGGTCAAACAAAATTAGCTTTATTAATTCCAAAGAAACTCAAAACAAAACTAAATAAATTGTTACAATCATATGTACATGCATATTATATATGCATGTATAATTTTTTTTTTTGTGAGATCAAGAATTATTAAAACTTATACAGTACTTTTCGCTTATAGTCACATCCTTTAGTTGCAACCAAAACGTGGACTATATCGCTAATGTGACTATAAGGCTAATTCACATACATATATGCCGCTATAACGCATATAACCGAATTCGAATATATTCAAGTAATGTGAATAAAGGAAATAAAAAATTCATATAAATTTCACCGACATCAGGCTTATGGTTTTATAACAGAGTTGCATACTGTATAAAAAGTAGTTAAAATAATAACAAGATATTTAATAGCTGATACCAACGGCAAAAATTAATTTTTTACGAGTAGAGAGTTGATGACAAAAATTAAATGATTTAATTCATTCGTTCTTTGGATAGATTTTTGATTCGAAAACTAAAAAGCACTTAGTCAATTTTGCTAATGTGACTATAACGCCATTAATTTGCTTTACTTTTCCCTTTGACTACTGTTGATAAATGGCATATATGGCAAATGTGCTTATATCGCTAAATGGACTATAACGTTAAAACTTTATATTAAATTAACTTATAGCGGCAAAATAAACACATAAAATGGACTATATCGCTAATGTGACTATAAGCGTAGTGACTATAAACGAAAAGTACTGTACATTTGCCATATATGCCATCCATCAACAGTCATAAAAGGGATAAGTAAAGCAAATTAATGGCGTTATAGTCACATTAGCAAAATTTACTAAGTTCTTTTTAGTTTTCGAATCAAAGATCCATCCAAAGAAAGAATGAATTAAATCATTTAATTTTTGTCATCATACTCGTAAAAAATTAGTTGTTGCCGTTGGTATCAGTTAGGAAATATATTTTTATTATTTGACTAATTTTTAATACGGAATGTAACTCTGTTGTAAAACCATAAGCCTGATGTCGGTGTAAATTATAAGCATTTTTAATTTCCTTTATTCACATAACTTGATTACATTCGAATTCGGTTATATGCGTCATAGTGGCATATATGTGAATTAGTCTTATAGTCACATTAGCGATATAGTCCACGTTATGGTTGCAACTAAAGGATGTGACTATAAGCGAAAAGTACTGTAATACTTATGGCTAATTAATCACTGATGGTTTAAACGCTGGCTTAGTTGAACTAAACTTGAACTTAAATGTAGTTTAAACTCAACAACTATAAATCAGTGCCCCGTGTATTATATGTTGTCAAAAAAATAACATGTGGCAGCACTACGTTAAAAAAATGTTATTCCCGGGAATCCCGGGATTCTTTGAATAAAACAATGATTTCATTAAATTAGTTCAAGACAAAAGTTTTTACTTTTTTAAAAGAATATACACATATACAAAAGGTCAAACAAAATTAGCTTTATTAATTCCAAAGAAAATCAAAACAAAACCAAATAAATTGTTACAATCATATGTACATGCATATTATATATGCATGTATAATTTTTTTTTTTGGGAGATCAAGAATTATTAAAACTTATAATACTTATGGCTAATTAATCACTGATGGTTTAAACGCTGGCTTAGTTGAACTAAACTTGAACTTATATGTAGTTTAAACTCAACAACTATAAATCAGTGCCCCGTGTATTATATGTTGTCAAAAAAATAACATGTGGCAGCACTACGATAATAAAATGTTATTCCCGGGATTCTTTGAATAAAACAATGATTTCATTAAATTAGTTCAAGACAAAAGTTTTTACTTTTTTAAAAGAATATACACATATACAAAAGGTCAAACAAAATTAGCTTTATTAATTCCAAAGAAACTCAAAACAAAACTAAATAAATTGTTACAATCATATGTACATGCATATTATATATGCATGTATAATTTTTTTTTTTTTGAGATCAAGAATTATTAAAACTTATAATACTTATGGCTAATTAATCACTGATGGTTTAAACGCTGGCTTAGTTGAACTAAACTTGAACTTATATGTAGTTTAAACTCAACAACTATAAATCAGTGCCCCGTGTATTATATGTTGTCAAAAAAATAACATGTGGCAGCACTACGTTAAAAAAATGTTATTCCCGGGAATCCCGGGATTCTTTGAATAAAACAATGATTTCATTAAATTAGTTCAAGACAAAAGTTTTTACTTTTTTAAAAGAATATACACATATACAAAAGGTCAAACAAAATTAGCTTTATTAATTCCAAAGAAACTCAAAACAAAACTAAATAAATTGTTACGATCATATGTACATGCATATTATATATGCATGTATAATTTTTTTTTTTTTTTGAGATCAAGAATTATTAAAACTTATAATACTTATGGCTAATTAATCACTGATGGTTTAAACGCTGGCTTAGTTGAACTAAACTTGAACTTATATGTAGTTTAAACTCAACAACTATAAATCAGTGCCCCGTGTATTATATGTTGTCAAAAAAATAACATGTGGCAGCACTACGATAATAAAATGTTATTCCCGGGATTCTTTGAATAAAACAATGATTTCATTAAATTAGTTCAAGACAAAAGTTTTTACTTTTTTAAAAGAATATACACATATACAAAAGGTCAAACAAAATTAGCTTTATTAATTCCAAAGAAACTCAAAACAAAACTAAATAAATTGTTACAATCATATGTACATGCATATTATATATGCATGTATAATTTTTTTTTTTTTTGAGATCAAGAATTATTAAAACTTATAATACTTATGGCTAATTAATCACTGATGGTTTAAACGCTGGCTTAGTTGAACTAAACTTGAACTTATATGTAGTTTAAACTCAACAACTATAAATCAGTGCCCCGTGTATTATATGTTGTCAAAAAAATAACATGTGGCAGCACTACGTTAAAAAAATGTTATTCCCGGGAATCCCGGGATTCTTTGAATAAAACAATGATTTCATTAAATTAGTTCAAGACAAAAGTTTTTACTTTTTTAAAAGAATATACACATATACAAAAGGTCAAACAAAATTAGCTTTATTAATTCCAAAGAAAATCAAAACAAAACCAAATAAATTGTTACAATCATATGTGCATGCATATTATATATGCATGTATAATTTTTTTTTTTTGGGAGATCAAGAATTATTAAAACTTATAATACTTATGGCTAATTAATCACTGATGGTTTAAACGCTGGCTTAGTTGAACTAAACTTGAACCTTTATGTAGTTTAAACTCAACAACTATAAATCAGTGCCCCGTGTATTATATGTTGTCAAAAAAATAACATGTGGCAGCACTACGATAATAAAATGTTATTCCCGGGATTCTTTGAATAAAACAATGATTTCATTAAATTAGTTCAAGACAAAAGCTTTTACTTTTTTAAAAGAATATACACATATACAAAAGGTCAAACAAAATTAGCTTTATTAATTCCAAAGAAACTCAAAACAAAACTAAATAAATTGTTACAATCATATGTACATGCATATTATATATGCATGTATATTTTTTTTTTTTTTTTTGGAGATCAAGAATTATTAAATCTTATAATACTTATGGCTAATTAATCACTGATGGCTTAAACGCTGGCTTAGTTGAACTAAACGTGAACTTATATGTAGTTTAAACTCAACAACTTATAAATCAGTGCCCCGTGTATTATATGTTGTCAAAAAAATAACATGTGGCAGCACTACGATAAATCTTATCAAATTTATATGGTCTGTATTGGTAGTTTAAACGCCAAATTGTATGCGTTTAAAGATGGTTTATATTTTTACTGATTTATAGATTTGTTGGTTTAAACACATTTTAAACCAAAAAGAGAGTTTAACTTGCTCTGATTTTTTAGCCTTTAGTAGTTATAATTAATAGCTTTCTTTTAAAAATTTTTTTTTTACATTGATTTTTTAGAATTTGATATAGCGTTTTCCAAGGTTTTCTTTAAAAATAATAGATTGTTCATCATCTGGTTTTCGTAATGGTGTATCGTGTACATTTTCATTATCTTCTTCAAGAAGCTTTTAAGACATTTCATAAGCTATTAAAAAGACCGTGAATTTATTGGCGTAGGAAAAATAGTTTGATTTGTAGGTAGTTTTTAGAAAAGAATATATTTGTATTGCTCGTTTTTGATTTTAACGATGCTAACAAATTAGAATTTAAAAAAATTTTGCTTGTCGTTTAAAAATATTTAAAAAAATTTAATTTGAGAAAATCTAATAGTAACCCTACAAGAAATGAATGAGCTAGTAGTAACATTTTTCTTAACACCAAAATGAAAAATGTGACTACTCGCTCATTAATTTCTTGTTGGGAAATCTTAGGCCTGGAACAGAATAAAGTAGTTGCCGTTTTTAATTTTTGACATCTTGCAGCGCCATTCTTAACGTTGTACTACAGCAACTATTCAGTTCCCCACTTTATTGTTACCAATTTGACTACCTCGTTCATTATAAAAATGCATAACAAATGACTACAGGTTGTTTGAACGTCATTGTTATTATCAATTTATTAATAAAAACGTTGGTACTTCTCTTTCAAACACTTCACTTTACCTGCACTTTTATGCAGGTAACCCCAATTGTGTACCTGTACATTATGGCAGCTAAATACATTTAAGGTGCTACATTTTTGATATATTTGCACAAAAAATCGTGCAGAGGAGATTGTGCAGCTAAGTCAAAACTACTGTACTTGATTTCTTTATGCCACCATTTCTTGTATTTTTATTTTAATTTAAGTCATTTATAATTATTTTTTGTTTTTAAATAATTTTTACAACTTTTGCGTGCAGTGGTTAAAATTGAAAATTGTGAAAGTTGGACTGATAGTATTGTGTACTAAGTCTTCTATGTAAAGTTAAAATTTTATAATACAACCATCAACTTCAGGTTTTTAAGTACCTTACTATCATAGATAGAGGTAGTGCACTCATTTTGCAGTTTCAACTCACACTTAGGCCCAAAACAGACGGTAAAACGCAACTGCAACGAAACCCTTTAGAAATTATTGTTTTGAAACCAGTACCTCGTTTCTGTATTTCTCGCTTCGTAAAATTTTCCGCATGAAACGTGTGAATTGCAACAAAAATAGTGTGAAATGAAACAAAAAATTGTTTTTACCACGCAAGTGTTTCTGTATCTTTTCTTGGCGAGAATTATTTGTCATTTTAATAATTTACCAGCAATTATTGGAAGGATGCGAGAAAAAGTGTTCTATAACAATGTTTTGCGAAAAGTTTCTTTCAAGAACTGTCAAAATAAGTCGCATTTGAAATTGGTGGCGAGAAAAACAAAATGTAGATATTTTAAAATAAATAAATAAAAAAATAGAAGGAATATAAATGATGAATGCATAATTTATATGATGAAAATAAACAAAAAACCATTGTTATATTTTGTTATTTTAAATTTTTTTTAGCCTTTTCTTGCTTTGGTTTTAATCAGCGCTGCCAGATAAATTTGTGTCAAAATCGTCAATTTTCTGAGAAAAAAAATATAAAAGATCCTCCTTTTTTGTTTTACAAATCGTGTAATTTAAAATAAATTTTAAACAAATTTGTTTCGACTTTTATTAAAACATAATCAAACAAAGTTAAAGTTCATGGGTATTTAATAATTTCTTTAAATTTATATTTGTTTTGTTAAGCTGAAGGATAATTTTTTATAAAACTATTTATTTTCTTTAAAGGCAGAATTAGTCTTTAGTTTCTGTTCTATTACGAATCAGCTGATTTGTTTTTGTTATTAAAAAACCTATGAAAATGATTAGTTTTTCTGTTCTGTTGCGGTTCAGTTGTTTAAATCAAAAAATTGTTAAGAATTTGTAAGTGACAGCAAAATAAATAATAAAAAAATACATATTTTTATTGAAATGAACTGTTTTTTGATTTTAAGAATTCATAAAATTTAGTTTCTTCAAATTCATGTGCATTAAAGTTATTGAGATAAACAATGCAAGGTGCAAAACTAATAAATTTGTCATAATTGGCTGATAAGTTACTACGGAAAAAGTAACTACTACAATTTCGTAACAGAACGGCACGGAACAGAACAGAAACAGAAAGTAAAGACTAACTGAGCCTTAATCCGATAACAATTAAAAATTGTTTTTCCCTGAAGAAGTCACACAAAGGCATGAGAAAATATCATATTAAACAAAAAATAAAATAAATAAATATTTTTACAAAAGCAAAAAGAAGCCAAGCTTAATAAAATAAACATACATCCTTATTTAAAATAGATAAATAGATAAATTTTTTAATTAAATCAGCTTTGTAAAAAACCTAGAATTCATAGTGACAACATTGTTTTATATTTATATCGTATGTAGTCCGAAATAGTATATTATTGAAATTTAACTATATCGGTTTACAATGCATGGTCTAATGATGAAGTAGAGAGGGTATTTACCCAAGTAAACATCGTTTAAAGTAATTTGAGAAGAAGGATACATTAAGCAACCGTTAATTCGATTTTATCAATAAAATATTTATACCAGCACCACAATAGTGGAGAGGGTACGATGCGTTTGTGCTGATGTTTGTAACACCTTAAAATAATGGTCCTAAGCCCACATTTACGTATACCGATTGACTCGGAATCACTTTCTGAGTCGAATTAACGATGTTTGTCCTGCTGGCTGGCTGTTTTGGAGATTATTTGATAAAATTTGGTACATAGGTTTTAATGTGGTGTTGACCGACTATACTTTCTTACTTGCTTTTTTTATTGTAGATCTGGACTGAAAAGGTTGGGTAAATGTTGTCGTGATTATGATTTACCTTCAAATTATTTAAAACTAATAGGCACGAGTGATTCCTTTGAAATAAACACTAACGACATCGAATTTATCGATGTTTTGCTATTGAATTCTAATGTGTTTTTATTTAAAAAAGCTTTTAGCCATTTTTTACCGTAAATTTAGCAATTTTTGGTCACCAAGTTTTGGCAACACCGCATTTAATAGACATTAGCATATTTATATATATTCATCATAGACTTAATAACCTATCTGCAAAAATTTCAAAATTGAGTTTTTTATGGATTTTTATTCCTGACCATGTCATATTACAAATGACAAAGTTTTTTTACCTAGAGGACCGTTACGCACAAAAAAAAAGAAAAATAAATCATAAAAAATCACGATAAAAGATTAATTTTGTTGCATAGTGTAATTTAAACAAACATTAAGTACTTGTTTTTGCTTAAACCAGTAAAAGAAACTACTACTGTCATTATTTAATGTATATAATATTCATGTGTATAAAGAAATTTTTATTTATTCATACTAATTAGTACTGCAGATAGGTTATTTGGTTTCAGATTTTTACAATTCCAAAAAACCTAAGTGTAATAACATAATTATGATTAGAAAAGCAAAATTTTCTCAACCGATATATGTATATTACTTGGTTCATTTTAATCAAAATGTGTAATTTTCGTTTCAATATCGCTAATAGTTCCAATTATAATTATATAACGTTTCTTCCATCTCCTGTAAACTTTTGAAAACTGCAGATAGGTTATTTCGTCTTTTAGGTGACGATATGTATATATGCTAAGTAAATAAAAAAAATAACAACGGTGACCGCCGTGAAATAATATTTATTTTAATTTATAAAAATAAATATTTATCATGCTTTTTGAAATAAAGATGACAGATTACGAAAAAAGATGACACAAATTTAAAAGATGACAGCCAATTATAAAAGGAGGATTGTCCTCTAAAAAAGAGTACGTATGGTCACCTTAAATTATCACAATCATTTCGATGTTCTTTGCGAACAGATGAAACGCAAACACGAGTTTCGTGCACGCCGGTTTCAGTGCAACTGATTTCCAATGCATTTCAAACCGGTCTCCAAATGGTCGCGTCGTATGTGGTCCCTCACAGGAGTCTATGGCATAAACTCAAATGAAACTCGCAAATAACTAGAAGTTGCAGTTTCGTTGCAGTTGCATTTCACCGTCTGTTCTGGGCCTTAGTGATAATGCAAAAATATTGCAATCATTTTGTTGATGTTGAGTGATGAATTAAAAATTTGCAGCCTCACTAAACATGTAAAAAAATTTTGCACTCAAAAAAAAATAGCTTGATTAGAGTGCAACTAAAATTGTTGCACTAAATTTAAAATCAAAAACTTGTTTTCCATGATTAAAGCCAATAATTATACATACCGTTATTGACAAAATTTCAGTTTGTTTAATGTTCTTTGCTTATGAATATCCTACAACAAAATTAAAAATCATGCACATACAAGGTTACATTTTTTAAATTTTAGTGATAAGATATTTGTATGCAGCTTTTTTGATTGCAAGTCCAAATTTTGCACTATTTGAATTGAGTGCAGATTTTTGCATTCAATCTGCGTTTAGTGATAGTGAAAAATTTGCAATATCACTAAAAATTTTTTTAGTGGTAGGTACAAAATAACAATCATCACTAAAGCTGATAAAAAAGAGTGCAAACTAATTTTTTTGCAGTTTTATTTAGTGATAGTGCACTGCTGGTTTAAATCAATATTTAGTGCAATAATTGTTTTGGTAAATTTTTTGGAAATATTTTTAATGTTTTTATTTAAAGATGCCTATAAATGGGCTATTTTTAATGTATACGTTGAGTTAAAAAAATTTTAGGGTCAAATCGGGCTAATTTTAATGATAGCTCCCCAGCGGGAAGACTCAAAAGACATTCTAACTTCAGGTCTTTTTAAAGGCCTGCTTAAAAAATTGTTTGATTTAATTACTATTCTTACGTAACTGCAAAAGAAGGCCTCCACACTCGCTTCTATGAGAAGCGAGAAAAGAAGGAGTCACATTTTTTGTTTTGTTATAATTCAGATGCCTTTACAAAAACAAAGTAACATATGTTGTCAATCATTTTAGTTGAAGTGGAAAAAAGAAAGAGTAAAATTGTTTGTTTGGTTTTTTCAGATCCCGTTATAAAAACAAAGTAACAAAGTAGGTGCATATTAAAATACAAAATAAAAACAAAAATGTAAATCATTTTAGTTGAGTTTTGTCCACAGAGCACACAGAGGCGTCACGAGACAAAAAATATTGTGTTTTTTCTGTCTTTTCCTTCGAAAGCTGCCCTTTTAACATTTTTTGTTTTGATTACGCAATTTGTGTTGAAAGTAGCGGCCTGTTTTTACACATTGCCACTTCACCACCAAAAAACGTTTTCTTTCTCTTTCTTCGAAAGCTGCCCTCGCAAATGATTAACTTGAGGGTTACACGATCAAGTTTTGCCTATCAATTTTTAATACACACACTTTTTTACCAATACACTCATACTATTAAAAATTGATACGAACTTGCCTTAAAAATTCTCTTGCCAGTGAGTGTTTCAATTTACGTTCAAGAAAACAGCTGATTTCAAGGTTAGTGAGCAAATTTTTCGTTTCTCTTTATAAATTTTTTTTTAACGACATCGTGCAGCCTACGTCACAGCTGCCAATTTTTGCCTATTTTGACAAACAGTATAGAGCAATTCCATATGAAAGCGATCACCTTTTGGACGACCCCTCTCCGATTTTAAAATAAATAGTCTCAATCGATTGCCCAGCAAAAAATAATGTACCTACATATTTTTTTTTTATAGTGACTGGTTTAGTGGTGGTGTACACCACTGTCATGTGACAAAATTGAAGAATTCTTCATAAAAACTACTAAAGCGATCGCAACGAGTGATAGCTCGTTGGAAAGGTATTAAATCAGGCTTTAATTGAAAAATAAAATTTTCCTAATTTTTCTTAGAAATTTACCTTTAAATTTTCCCATGAAAATTAAATTTTCCGATTTTCCACAGAAGCTCCTAAATTTTCCGGCAAATTTTTTTTTTTTTGGATTCCTCATAATTTTTGCTTTAAGAATCAGCAATAAAAAAATGGGCCCCGACTCCTTGTTTGGACAGGAGAAGAGCATTTAAGAGACCACCTTGTTAAAAATACATTTTAAAAATTATTTTACAGTTAAAAATACATTTATGAAGAAAAAATCAATTTTTTTTTAAGAGCCCCAAGTTGAGTGTGTAGTGAATATGGTCTGCCTGCCTTCACAAGATCGGCCATAAATCCATGGATAATAGCAGCAGTGGCATGTAATGGCACACCAAACCCGACTGAGGCTACAGGTCATAAAATGTTTTGTAAATTTTTTAAATTACCAGGTAATAAATATTTCGCCTAAAATGACACGTGCAGAAACAAGTCATAAAACACGGATTTTCCATATATATGGCGAAATATTTATTACCTGTTAATTTAAAAAATTTGCAAAACATTTTATGACCTGTGGTCGGCTTATTGGCAGTAACCAATTAAGTCCCTCTTTAAAAAAACATTTTATGACCAGTAGTTCACGCAAATTTTCCTATTAAAGAAAAGCAAATATCGCTTATTTTTTTTTACCTATTTTTTACCAAAAAATAAATATAAATACTTCACACACTCTGAGTCAAATTTCAGTTGAATACTAAACGTGAAAGTGTTAAAGTGTTTTTTTTTTTTTTGTAAAGTAAAGAGTGAAGCTGTAAAGACAATTTAAAGTAAAATTAATAAATTTTGCTGCAATCCGTTTAACAAGAGTGGACATCGTTCGAAAAAGATAAAAGTATTAAAATTAACTGGTGTTTCGAAGCGATACATGAATGAATTAAATATACAATACGGTGAAGAAGCAGAATTCATTTGCCCCAAGTGTAAAATCGATTTGTCTCAACAAGCAAATGCATTGAAACAAATGCAGCCACAATCCGAGAGTGAAATGACAAGTGAACAAAATGTTTCATCTGATAGTGAGGCAGACATTCCGATGGTCAATATGTCTTTGGTTGCAACACTAATAATCACACTGCCCTAATAGCCTTTTTACACTGATCAACATCTACCATCAATTTGCCACCATTTGCGAAGATGTTAACATCTTTCCATAAGAAATACATAGGACTAAAAACCAACATCTTTCAACATCTTTAAAATATGTTCCTATCTCATTGTATTCCATTCTACATCTTTCGATTATTTTAGTGTCATCACTAGAAAAGTGGCAATAAGTTATATTATTATTGTGGCATCACTGACAAAAAGAAGTTTGTTTTGAAAGCAGCGTTACCATTTGCCAAGTTAAATCTTTAATTGCAATGTTTTTTTTGTTAAATATTTTTTTTATATTTTAAAACAAATTAAACTTCAAATACATTTTTGAGTTTTCTTTTTAAATTTTAGCACTTTTGTGAGAAAAAAACATTTTAAATTTAAAAAAAAATTTTTTTTCAAAAATGGTGACATTTTTGCTTGATGGTAGATGTTAGATGTGAGCAATGTAAACGAGTGTTTCACAATTTCCACATCTTTGATGGTAGATGTTAGATGTTGATCAGTGTAAAAGGCCTATAAGGTATGCAACAGGAATCAACACCAAAGCAAGCCAAACGTAAATTAAAAGAAACATCGCCGGAAGAAAATATGGCAAAGAAACCAGTAGGAAACATGGACGTTGATGACTTGATGAATCTGATGAAAACAACAATGAATTCTCTATTAGAAGAGAAACTACAAAATTTACCAACAAAAACAGATTTCGATGAAATTAAATCCGAAATTACACTCGCCGCTACAGAGATAGGTGCACTTCGAACCGAAAATGTAAAACTTAAAGCAGAAATTGAAAAACTAAAAGATATGAGGGAGGAAGATGCCAATAATATTAGGTGGCTAGAGCATCAAATTAAAAGTACGAAACTCATTTTTAAAGGAATTAGCTCTGCAACATCTGCTTCAGAATCTGTGTTGAAGGTATGCACGGATAATCTTAAAACGAAGCCAAAAATCATTTCAGCCCATAAGGTGTTTGAACAAAATGGAAAACAAACAGCAATTGTTGAATTTGAAAATGAGTCCTCGGTGTTGGAAATATTGAAAGCAACAAATCATTTGGCTGGAACATCAATTTCTATTGATAGAGATTTAAACCCTAGAAGGCAAAGAAACAAGAAGGCTATGTTAATAATAAGGAAACAAATTTTAGCTGAAAACAAAGTTCACAAAATCATCGTTAGGGATGATAAAATGAAAATAAAGGATAAATGGTTTGTTTGGAATGCAAAAAATGAACTCATTAGTGGCAACAATAAAGGAGAACAAGTTCTTAAATCCATTTATGGCGATAGTTTAAAAACAATTAATTTTAATAACGTTTTTGAGGAAATTAATTCAAAAAACTAAAGAACAATGTTATCGAATCGAATATAGTACTAGAACATAAGCAAATTAATAAAAAAGAAATAATTAATACAATAGAATTAAAGCAGCTACGATTGTTATCCTATAATATTAACGGCTTAGAAAATAAATACTTATATCCATATTTTTTCAATTACATTTTGTCTTTTGATATTTTTGTGTTGATAGAAACACATATAACTGAAGAAAAAACCAAACAAGCAGAAAAATATTTCCCAGGCTTTGATATATATTGGGAACCGGCTAGAAGAAACAGTGGTTATGGAAGAGCTATAGGAGGCTGTATGTTTGCTGTAAATAGGGCTTTAATCGAGAATGGGGTAAAGCATGATTTTACTAGGGGAATTGTACCAACAATCAGATTGGCAATGAATAACACAATAGCAACAATAATACCTTTATATATTAGGGGTGCTGATTGGAATAGAGAATTTAATATAGTAAAACAATATGCAGAGGAAAATGAAATAATTAATCCAATAATCATAGGAGACCTTAATATAAGAATTGGTGAAATCAAGCAGGATATGGTTGATTGGTACAAAGAATGTTTCCCAGCAGGTACTGAAGAACGGCGTTCTATGGACAAAAAAATCAATTCAAACGGGCGAACCTTTTTAGAGTTTTCTAATTTTTACAATTTGGTTATTTTAAATGGGCAAACAGAAGGTGATGAAGAAGGGAATTTTACATATATTGGGCCTACAGGTAATTCTGTTAATGACATATGCACTGTAGCACATGATTTGTTACAGTATGTTGATAAGTTTACAGTAGAAGAGAAGATATGGTCTGACCATCTACCAATTGTGTTAACCATGAAAGTGGAAACGAGTGGCAGTAGTGTAAATAAACTAAGCCTTTTACCAAAGCTCTTGTGGAAGGACTCAAAAAGGGCTCAATACCAACAAAAACTTAATTTAAATTTGAACACAGCTTCACAACAGTCCAATACAATCAATGTTAAAAATCTAACTGATATAATCGTTATGTCAACAATGGAAAATAAAGCTATACAAAAGTATACCCCTAAAAATAACTGGTTTGATAACCGATGCAATTGGGCTCGGAAAAAGGTGTTTCAATTATTAAATAAATATAGAAAGTCAAAAATAGAAAGCGATAAAGAAGGATATTTGGTAGCAAAAAGTAAATACAAGCATATATGTAAAACGAGCAAAGAAAATTACTACAAAAACATTTCGGAAAAAATTAATAAGATTAAAAATGGCAAAGAATGGTGGAAATTAGTTAGAGAGATAAGAAACCAAGATTTTCAAATATGCCCAATGATATCATCTGCTACTTTTAAAGATTATTTTGTAACATTGCTTAATCCAGCTCAAATTTCACAAGACATTCAATATGCACCAATTTTAATACGTGATGAAATTTTGGATAGAGATATAGAGGTCGAGGAAATTAAACGTATGCTAAAAAATGTTAAATTGAACAAAGCACCAGGGGAAGACAGGATACCTTACGAATTCTTTGTAAATGCCACTGATGAATTTCTTAAAGAACTTGCCCGTATATACAATACAATTTTTGAAGATGGAATTATAGATGAATCATTTAGAAAAAGCATAATTCTTCCTATTTACAAAAAGGGATGTGTAAATGACCCAGCAAATTATAGGGGTATATCGTTTATGAATTCTATCGCAAAAATATTTATGGGAATCCTTAATGATAGACTTGTAGCATGGATTGACGATAGAAAGATTATGAATGAATACCAAGCAGGATTTCGAAGGAAATACTCTACTGCAGACAACATATACAATTTAGCTTCAATTGTTAATATTAAACTCGAGGAAGGAAATAAAGTTTATGCTTTTTTTGTGGATTTCAAGGCAGCTTTTGACAAAGTTACCAGAAAATCTATGATATACAAACTGTACACAATTGGAGTATCCTATAAATTCATTAAAATTATAAAAGAAATATATGAGCACACACAATCGGCGGTCTGGACAGGAATTGAGTTGTCTGAATACTTTGACACAACATCTGGCGTCAAACAGGGCTGTTTATTATCACCGATTTTATTTGCTCTTTATATAAACGATTTACATGATTTTTTGGAAGGTGGACTTGAGATTGAAGGAACCAACATCCGAATGTTATTATACGCAGACGATATTGTTATCTTGGCCGATGATAAGAAAACGATGGAAAAGATGATACGAAAGCTCGAGATATATTGTGATCTATGGAATTTAGAAGTGAACAAACAAAAATCAAAGATGATGGTATTTAGGAATGGGGGAAGACTAAGTATGCAGGAAAAGTGGCTCTTCAAAGGAGAAGAAATAGACATAGTATCAGAATACAACTATCTTGGAGTCATCCTTACTCCTAAAATGTCATTTTTTAAACATTTGCAAAATAGAAACGCGCAGGCAAAGTGTGCAATAAATGTAACATGGCAAAACTTTTTAAAAAATAATGATATAACACTAGAAATGAAATGGAAACTCTTTATGGCAGTATGCAGATCCGTTCAAGCATACTCAGCACAGGTTTGGGGCTATGGCCTTTTCGAAGAGGTAGATAAACTACATAGATTCTTCCTAAAAAGAGTGTTAAAACTCCCTATAAATACACCAAACTATGCATTAGAGCTTGAAACTGGCATAGAAGAAGGGCATATATATACCTTGCAACTCCATCTCCAGTATATAACCAAAACGATGTTAAGCTACACAGAAGATAGGTTACCACACCACTTAACAAAAATAATCCTTAGAAAAAATATATTTTGGGCAAAAAGCCTTAACGATTTGGCAAATAAGCTTAACACTCAATGGGCAGATATAAATACTACGGAACCAGATTGGAACTTCCGAAACAGCTTGTTAATACAGAATCTCAAATATGAAAATTTTTTAAATAAAACACAAAGAGCTATGAGAAGCGAAACACGTATATATAAACACTTAGATTATAGAGTTGGGGCCATATATTTTCAAAGGTTCAACCAAAATGATATCACCTGGATAATCAAAGCACGTTGCAATCTTATATATCTCAATGGTAATAAGTATTCAGCAAATGAACGGGATCACCTTTGTACACTATGTAATCGGAGGGAAGCGGAAACATTGCAACACTTCCTAGGTCGATGTCCTATACTAACCTCTTTCCGAATGCGATATTTTTCAACAGCTACATTATCAGAAGATGAAATCAAAAGAATTCTAAATGGGCGATTGCAGTCAGATTGGACAAACTTAGTTAGTTATTTAAAATCATCCCTTAATTACCGAAAACTAATTATAAATGAATTTGAATGATATTTTATTAAGTAAATTACCGTATAAAAATAATAGCAATTTTAAAATGTATCCAGCTGACGACTTATTGTTATAGCTGTATAATCTTTATTATATATGAAATTATACAAATTAATAATGTAAATGAAATAATTATCCAAAAATAAAGATTTACTACTACATTACTACTACATATCGTCGTGCGGGAGTTTATGTGCTCTATCCGCCATTTTACACATTTCGAGTTAATTATGCCACTTTAGGTTTTCGACCCCAAATTTTTCAAATATGTAATCCGTTTTCGGCTATCTCATCTAGTTTCTGAGATAAATAGTGTCTGTTTTGTTCTATATCCTTCAAACCTGAATTATGTTAAAACTTCAAGATCGATTTTCTCAAAATACACTTTTGGCATATAGAGCACATAAACTCCCGCACGACGATATGTCTTTGAGTCCTTTGAATGGGGCTATTACCACTTTAGGTGAAACGCCTATTAGAAAAAGAAAGTTGCGAAGTGAAACATACAGGAAAGAGAAAAAAGGCAAGGTTATGAGTGCAATCGCGACAATATTTGATGAAGGCTCTGATATCGAATGCAGTCAAGCAGATGAAGTTAATGACGGCAAACAAAAGATTGAGCAGTTGAAAAGAAAATTAAATTTAGCGACCACTTTTCCGGAGAAATATCTCATTTTATCTGTGCTGCCTCAATCATGGTCTATACGCAAGATTTCTGAACAGTTTCAAACATCTTTTTACATCGCGAGAAGAAGCAAAGAATTAGTGCGACAGAAGGGCATATTGGCGACTCCCACCAAGAAATTTGGCTCAAGGACCCTCAGCGAAGCAACGGTGAAATTGATTCAAGATTTTTACTGCAAATGTTATCACACGTGAAGATGGAGAAAAAGTACACAAGCAGCGCAGATTATTATTATGTAATCTATCCGAAGCATACCATCAGTTCAATGAGAAATACCCAGCAGAAAAAGTGGGATTTTCTAAGTTTGCCATCCTACGACCAAAAGAATGCGTGCTGGCATTAGACAGGCACATCAAATTAATTTTCTTTCCATGCAAGAAATTGAAAGTATTTCACGGTGAAATTGAAACATATAGGGACCTCCTGTCGAAGTCGTTGTGCGCATACCCCACGGAAAATTGTCATCTGTCCAAATGCGACAATTGTCCGAAGATTGACGAGCTAGAGCAATATTTGGCGGAAAAGTTTGAACAGCTGTTAATTCAGGAGGTGCATTTCAAACAGTGGATAATTAGCAGCGGCAGATGTTCCCTTGAGACCGTGGTAAAGCAGATTCCGGAATTCATCGAGGAATTCGGATTCAAGTTGAATGAACTGAAGGGGCACCATTTCATATCCGAGATGCAATCGAAATTTCTAAAGGAAAGTAAGGAGAAATAAGCCCAAAATGAATTCATTGTGATAAGCGACTTTGCCGAGAATTACACTTTTCTCGTTCAGGATGAAATTCAGGCTTATCACTGGGCAAACGACCAGTGCACGGTGCATCCTTTTTGCATTTATTTCAAAAACGAAGATAACGAACTACAGACCGTAAGCCTTGTTGTTGTCTCGGAGAGTTTAGCTCATAATTATGTGTCCGTTTATTTATTTCAAATGAAACTGTTTGAATTCTTAAAATTCGATGCAATCGACAAAGTAACGTTTTTCTCAGACGGCGCGGCTTCTCAGTACAAGAATAAAAAAAATTTTTACAATCTTTGCATAATTGAAGAAGAACAAAACTGCAAGGTCGAGTGGCACTTTTTCGCGACGTCCCACGGTAAGGGCCCATGCGATGCGTTAGGGGGAACCCTAAAACGCATGGCGACTAATGCAAGTTTACAAAGGCCATATACTGACCGATTTTCCACAGAAGCTCCTAAATTTTCCGGCTAATTTTTTTTTTTGGATTCCTCATAATTTTTGCTTTAAGAATCAGCAATAAAAAAATGGGCCCCGACTCCTTGTTTGGACAGGAGAAGAGCATTTAAGAGACCACCTTGTTAAAAATACATTTTAAAAATTATTTTACAGTTAAAAATACATTTATGAAGAAAAAAATCTTTCTTATTTTGCTGCTTATACTTAATTACAATATTTATTAAAAATTTCAATTGTCTTGGCATCATTATAAAATTAAAGTAACTTTAAATTTAGCACGTCGGCAGACGAAGAGTACCGCTTTACATTAATTGACATATCAGAAATATTTGGTATGAAGCAATGAAACTTTTGCGTTCCAGTTATAGTTTTGACATTATTATATTTGTTTTGAATTCGTCGCTCCATGGCATCGTGTTCTTTTTGAGTGCATAAAACTGTGTTAATGGCAATTTCCTTGCTTTGAATCCACGAAAACAAATGTTGTACATTTAAGATCTGGTCAGTATATGGCCTTTGCAAACTTGCATTAGTCGCCATGCGTTTTAGGGTTCCCCCTAACGCATCGCATGGGCCCTTACCGTGGGACGTCGCGAAAAAGTGCCACTCGACCTTGCAGTTTTGTTCTTCTTCAATTATGCAAAGATTGTAAAAATTTTTTTTATTCTTGTACTGAGAAGCCGCGCCGTCTGAGAAAAACGTTACTTTGTCGATTGCATCGAATTTTGATCTTAAGAATTCAAACAGTTTCATTTGAAATAAATAAACGGACACATAATTATGAGCTAAACTCTCCGAGACAACAACAAGGCTTACGGTCTGTAGTTCGTTATCTTCGTTTTTGAAATAAATGCAAAAAGGATGCACCGTGCACTGGTCGTTTGCCCAGTGATAAGCCTGAATTTCATCCTGAACGAGAAAAGTGTAATTCTCGGCAAAGTCGCTTATCACAATGAATTCATTTTGGGCTTATTTCTCCTTACTTTCCTTTAGAAATTTCGATTGCATCTCGGATATGAAATGGTGCCCCTTCAGTTCATTCAACTTGAATCCGAATTCCTCGATGAATTCCGGAATCTGCTTTACCACGGTCTCAAGGGAACATCTGCCGCTGCTAATTATCCACTGTTTGAAATGCACCTCCTGAATTAACAGCTGTTCAAACTTTTCCGCCAAATATTGCTTTAGCTCGTCAATCTTCGGACAATTGTCGCATTTGGACAGATGACAATTTTCCGTGGGGTATGCGCACAACGACTTCGACAGGAGGTCCCTATATGTTTCAATTTCACCGTGAAATACTTTCAATTTCTTGCATGGAAAGAAAATTAATTTGATGTGCCTGTCTAATGCCAGCACGCATTCTTTTGGTCGTAGGATGGCAAACTTAGAAAATCCCACTTTTTCTGCTGGGTATTTCTCATTGAACTGATGGTATGCTTCGGATAGATTACATAATAATAATCTGCGCTGCTTGTGTACTTTTTCTCCATCTTCACGTGTGATAACATAGTCACGTGTACCTGGGCAGGCGCGGCTGTTGTCATCATTGCAGTAAAAATCTTGAATCAATTTCACCGTTGCTTCGCTGAGGGTCCTTGAGCCAAATTTCTTGGTGGGAGTCGCCAATATGCCCTTCTGTCGCACTAATTCTTTGCTTCTTCTCGCGATGTAAAAAGATGTTTGAAAGTGTTCAGAAATCTTGCGTATAGACCATGATTGAGGCAGCACAGATAAAATGAGATATTTCTCCGGAAAAGTGGTCGCTAAATTTAATTTTCTTTTCAACTGCTCAATCTTTTGTTTGCCGTCATTAACTTCATCTGCTTGACTGCATTCGATATCAGAGCCTTCATCAAATATTGTCGCGATTGCACTCATAACCTTGCCTTTTTTCTCTTTCCTGTATGTTTCACTTCGCAACTTTCTTTTTCTAATAGGCGTTTCACCTAAAGTGGTAATAGCCCCATTCAAAGGACTCAAAGACATATCGTCGTGCGGGAGTTTATGTGCTCTATATGCCAAAAGTGTATTTTGAGAAAATCTATCTTGAAGTTTTAACATAATTCAGGTTTGAAGGATATAGAACAAAACAGACACTATTTATCTCAGAAACTAGATGAGATAGCCGAAAACGGATTACATATTTGAAAAATTTGGGGTCGAAAACCTAAAGTGGCATAATTAACTCGAAATGTGTAAAATGGCGGATAGAGCACATAAACTCCCGCACGACGATATGTAGTAGTAATGTAGTAGTAAATCTTTATTTTTGGATAATTATTTCATTTACATTATTAATTTGTATAATTTCATATATAATAAAGATTATACAGCTATAACAATAAGTCGTCAGCTGGATACATTTTAAAATTGCTATTATTTTTATACGGTAATTTACTTAATAAAATATCATTCAAATTCATTTATAATTAGTTTTCGGTAATTAAGGGATGATTTTAAATAACTAACTAAGTTTGTCCAATCTGACTGCAATCGCCCATTTAGAATTCTTTTGATTTCATCTTCTGATAATGTAGCTGTTGAAAAATATCGCATTCGGAAAGAGGTTAGTATAGGACATCGACCTAGGAAGTGTTGCAATGTTTCCGCTTCCCTCCGATTACGTAGTGTACAAAGGTGATCCCGTTCATTTGCTGAATACTTATTACCATTGAGATATATAAGATTGCAACGTGCTTTGATTATCCAGGTGATATCATTTTGGTTGAACCTTTGAAAATATATGGCCCCAACTCTATAATCTAAGTGTTTATATATACGTGTTTCGCTTCTCATAGCTCTTTGTGTTTTATTTAAAAAATTTTCATATTTGAGATTCTGTATTAACAAGCTGTTTCGGAAGTTCCAATCTGGTTCCGTAGTATTTATATCTGCCCATTGAGTGTTAAGCTTATTTGCCAAATCGTTAAGGCTTTTTGCCCAAAATATATTTTTTCTAAGGATTATTTTTGTTAAGTGGTGTGGTAACCT
The DNA here is from genome assembly GCA_930367215.1 of Pollenia angustigena. Lineage (NCBI taxonomy): Eukaryota > Metazoa > Arthropoda > Insecta > Diptera > Polleniidae > Pollenia > Pollenia angustigena. The sequence continues at coordinate 36,626,734 of OV884059.1, forward strand.
ATCTTCTGTGTAGCTTAACATCGTTTTGGTTATATACTGGAGATGGAGTTGCAAGGTATATATATGCCCTTCTTCTATGCCAGTTTCAAGCTCTAATGCATAGTTTGGTGTATTTATAGGGTGTTTTAACACTCTTTTTAGGAAGAATCTATGTAGTTTATCTACCTCTTCGAAAAGGCCATAGCCCCAAACCTGTGCTGAGTATGCTTGAACGGATCTGCATACTGCCATAAAGAGTTTCCATTTCATTTCTAGTGTTATATCATTATTTTTTAAAAAGTTTTGCCATGTTACATTTATTGCACACTTTGCCTGCGCGTTTCTATTTTGCAAATGTTTAAAAAATGACATTTTAGGAGTAAGGATGACTCCAAGATAGTTGTATTCTGATACTATGTCTATTTCTTCTCCTTTGAAGAGCCACTTTTCCTGCATACTTAGTCTTCCCCCATTCCTAAATACCATCATCTTTGATTTTTGTTTGTTCACTTCTAAATTCCATAGATCACAATATATCTCGAGCTTTCGTATCATCTTTTCCATCGTTTTCTTATCATCGGCCAAGATAACAATATCGTCTGCGTATAATAACATTCGGATGTTGGTTCCTTCAATCTCAAGTCCACCTTCCAAAAAATCATGTAAATCGTTTATATAAAGAGCAAATAAAATCGGTGATAATAAACAGCTCTGTTTGACGCCAGATGTTGTGTCAAAGTATTCAGACAACTCAATTCCTGTCCAGACCGCCGATTGTGTGTGCTCATATATTTCTTTTATAATTTTAATGAATTTATAGGATACTCCAATTGTGTACAGTTTGTATATCATAGATTTTCTGGTAACTTTGTCAAAAGCCGCCTTGAAATCCACAAAAAAAGCATAAACTTTATTTCCTTCCTCGAGTTTAATATTAACAATTGAAGCTAAATTGTATATGTTGTCTGCAGTAGAGTATTTCCTTCGAAATCCTGCTTGGTATTCATTCATAATCTTTCTATCGTCAATCCATGCTACAAGTCTATCATTAAGGATTCCCATAAATATTTTTGCGATAGAATTCATAAACGATATACCCCTATAATTTGCTGGGTCATTTACACATCCCTTTTTGTAAATAGGAAGAATTATGCTTTTTCTAAATGATTCATCTATAATTCCATCTTCAAAAATTGTATTGTATATACGGGCAAGTTCTTTAAGAAATTCATCAGTGGCATTTACAAAGAATTCGTAAGGTATCCTGTCTTCCCCTGGTGCTTTGTTCAATTTAACATTTTTTAGCATACGTTTAATTTCCTCGACCTCTATATCTCTATCCAAAATTTCATCACGTATTAAAATTGGTGCATATTGAATGTCTTGTGAAATTTGAGCTGGATTAAGCAATGTTACAAAATAATCTTTAAAAGTAGCAGATGATATCATTGGGCATATTTGAAAATCTTGGTTTCTTATCTCTCTAACTAATTTCCACCATTCTATGCCATTTTTAATCTTATTAATTTTTTCCGAAATGTTTTTGTAGTAATTTTCTTTGCTCGTTTTACATATATGCTTGTATTTACTTTTTGCTACCAAATATCCTTCTTTATCGCTTTCTATTTTTGACTTTCTATATTTATTTAATAATTGAAACACCTTTTTCCGAGCCCAATTGCATCGGTTATCAAACCAGTTATTTTTAGGGGTATACTTTTGTATAGCTTTATTTTCCATTGTTGACATAACGATTATATCAGTTAGATTTTTAACATTGATTGTATTGGACTGTTGTGAAGCTGTGTTCAAATTTAAATTAAGTTTTTGTTGGTATTGAGCCCTTTTTGAGTCCTTCCACAAGAGCTTTGGTAAAAGGCTTAGTTTATTTACACTACTGCCACTCGTTTCCACTTTCATGGTTAACACAATTGGTAGATGGTCAGACCATATCTTCTCTTCTACTGTAAACTTATCAACATACTGTAACAAATCATGTGCTACAGTGCATATGTCATTAACAGAATTACCTGTAGGCCCAATATATGTAAAATTCCCTTCTTCATCACCTTCTGTTTGCCCATTTAAAATAACCAAATTGTAAAAATTAGAAAACTCTAAAAAGGTTCGCCCGTTTGAATTGATTTTTTTGTCCATAGAACGCCGTTCTTCAGTACCTGCTGGGAAACATTCTTTGTACCAATCAACCATATCCTGCTTGATTTCACCAATTCTTATATTAAGGTCTCCTATGATTATTGGATTAATTATTTCATTTTCCTCTGCATATTGTTTTACTATATTAAATTCTCTATTCCAATCAGCACCCCTAATATATAAAGGTATTATTGTTGCTATTGTGTTATTCATTGCCAATCTGATTGTTGGTACAATTCCCCTAGTAAAATCATGCTTTACCCCATTCTCGATTAAAGCCCTATTTACAGCAAACATACAGCCTCCTATAGCTCTTCCATAACCACTGTTTCTTCTAGCCGGTTCCCAATATATATCAAAGCCTGGGAAATATTTTTCTGCTTGTTTGGTTTTTTCTTCAGTTATATGTGTTTCTATCAACACAAAAATATCAAAAGACAAAATGTAATTGAAAAAATATGGATATAAGTATTTATTTTCTAAGCCGTTAATATTATAGGATAACAATCGTAGCTGCTTTAATTCTATTGTATTAATTATTTCTTTTTTATTAATTTGCTTATGTTCTAGTACTATATTCGATTCGATAACATTGTTCTTTAGTTTTTTGAATTAATTTCCTCAAAAACGTTATTAAAATTAATTGTTTTTAAACTATCGCCATAAATGGATTTAAGAACTTGTTCTCCTTTATTGTTGCCACTAATGAGTTCATTTTTTGCATTCCAAACAAACCATTTATCCTTTATTTTCATTTTATCATCCCTAACGATGATTTTGTGAACTTTGTTTTCAGCTAAAATTTGTTTCCTTATTATTAACATAGCCTTCTTGTTTCTTTGCCTTCTAGGGTTTAAATCTCTATCAATAGAAATTGATGTTCCAGCCAAATGATTTGTTGCTTTCAATATTTCCAACACCGAGGACTCATTTTCAAATTCAACAATTGCTGTTTGTTTTCCATTTTGTTCAAACACCTTATGGGCTGAAATGATTTTTGGCTTCGTTTTAAGATTATCCGTGCATACCTTCAACACAGATTCTGAAGCAGATGTTGCAGAGCTAATTCCTTTAAAAATGAGTTTCGTACTTTTAATTTGATGCTCTAGCCACCTAATATTATTGGCATCTTCCTCCCTCATATCTTTTAGTTTTTCAATTTCTGCTTTAAGTTTTACATTTTCGGTTCGAAGTGCACCTATCTCTGTAGCGGCGAGTGTAATTTCGGATTTAATTTCATCGAAATCTGTTTTTGTTGGTAAATTTTGTAGTTTCTCTTCTAATAGAGAATTCATTGTTGTTTTCATCAGATTCATCAAGTCATCAACGTCCATGTTTCCTACTGGTTTCTTTGCCATATTTTCTTCCGGCGATGTTTCTTTTAATTTACGTTTGGCTTGCTTTGGTGTTGATTCCTGTTGCATACCTTATAGGCCTTTTACACTGATCAACATCTAACATCTACCATCAAAGATGTGGAAATTGTGAAACACTCGTTTACATTGCTCACATCTAACATCTACCATCAAGCAAAAATGTCACCATTTTTGAAAAAAAATTTTTTTTTAAATTTAAAATGTTTTTTTCTCACAAAAGTGCTAAAATTTAAAAAGAAAACTCAAAAATGTATTTGAAGTTTAATTTGTTTTAAAATATAAAAAAAATATTTAACAAAAAAAACATTGCAATTAAAGATTTAACTTGGCAAATGGTAACGCTGCTTTCAAAACAAACTTCTTTTTGTCAGTGATGCCACAATAATAATATAACTTATTGCCACTTTTCTAGTGATGACACTAAAATAATCGAAAGATGTAGAATGGAATACAATGAGATAGGAACATATTTTAAAGATGTTGAAAGATGTTGGTTTTTAGTCCTATGTATTTCTTATGGAAAGATGTTAACATCTTCGCAAATGGTGGCAAATTGATGGTAGATGTTGATCAGTGTAAAAAGGCTATTAGGGCAGTGTGATTATTAGTGTTGCAACCAAAGACATATTGACCATCGGAATGTCTGCCTCACTATCAGATGAAACATTTTGTTCACTTGTCATTTCACTCTCGGATTGTGGCTGCATTTGTTTCAATGCATTTGCTTGTTGAGACAAATCGATTTTACACTTGGGGCAAATGAATTCTGCTTCTTCACCGTATTGTATATTTAATTCATTCATGTATCGCTTCGAAACACCAGTTAATTTTAATACTTTTATCTTTTTCGAACGATGTCCACTCTTGTTAAACGGATTGCAGCAAAATTTATTAATTTTACTTTAAATTGTCTTTACAGCTTCACTCTTTACTTTACAAAAAAAAAAAAAACACTTTAACACTTTCACGTTTAGTATTCAACTGAAATTTGACTCAGAGTGTGTGAAGTATTTATATTTATTTTTTGGTAAAAAATAGGTAAAAAAAAATAAGCGATATTTGCTTTTCTTTAATAGGAAAATTTGCGTGAACTACTGGTCATAAAATGTTTTTTTAAAGAGGGACTTAATTGGTTACTGCCAATAAGCCGACCACAGGTCATAAAATGTTTTGCAAATTTTTTAAATTAACAGGTAATAAATATTTCGCCATATATATGGAAAATCCGTGTTTTATGACTTGTTTCTGCACGTGTCATTTTAGGCGAAATATTTATTACCTGGTAATTTAAAAAATTTACAAAACATTTTATGACCTGTAGCCTCAGTCGGGTTTGGTGTGCCATTACATGCCACTGCTGCTATTATCCATGGATTTATGGCCGATCTTGTGAAGGCAGGCAGACCATATTCACTACACACTCAACTTGGGGCTCTTAAAAAAAAATTGATTTTTTCTTCATAAATGTATTTTTAACTGTAAAATAATTTTTAAAATGTATTTTTAACAAGGTGGTCTCTTAAATGCTCTTCTCCTGTCCAAACAAGGAGTCGGGGCCCATTTTTTTATTGCTGATTCTTAAAGCAAAAATTATGAGGAATCCAAAAAAAAAAAAATTTGCCGGAAAATTTAGGAGCTTCTGTGGAAAATCGGAAAATTTAATTTTCATGGGAAAATTTAAAGGTAAATTTCTAAGAAAAATTAGGAAAATTTTATTTTTCAATTAAAGCCTGATTTAATACCTTTCCAACGAGCTATCACTCGTTGCGATCGCTTTAGTAGTTTTTATGAAGAATTCTTCAATTTTGTCACATGACAGTGGTGTACACCACCACTAAACCAGTCACTATAAAAAAAAAAATATGTAGGTACATTATTTTTTGCTGGGCAATCGATTGAGACTATTTATTTTAAAATCGGAGAGGGGTCGTCCAAAAGGTGATCGCTTTCATATGGAATTGCTCTATTTTAACGATATTTATGCTCTATTATTAACAAACTTGCTTTTATTTATGCGCGTTTTTAAAAAATTAATCATAATAATTCTTTATTAAGTTTAAACTTCAATAACAATTTGACAACAATCCAGTAAATGTGAATTAAATTTTTAACAGGGTAACATTGCTTATCGTTTTGACATTTAGTGGCATGCAAGTGCCAAATTTCCACTCGCATGCAATTTTTGCTGCCACTGGAGCTGCCATTGCGAAAAATGTGAGTGTATTAGTAAAAAAGTGTGAGTGTATTGAGTTTTTCGAACTGGCAGTGGCATGTGTAAATGCTAGGTAAGCCTGGTACTCTGTTCAACATTTCACGTGAAATGCTGTCAAAATGCATATGAAAAAAACTTGTGCGGAATATTTATTAAATAATGTTTATAGAGTTGTACTCTGTTTATTTTGTGAAAAAGTTCCGAAATGTTTCTGGCAACATTTTTTTACAACTGCGAAATAATGTAAGCTGCCTTTATTTCACGTGGAATTTTAAGCAGAAGCAAAAAAAGTATGAACTTAATAATAAATAAGAAATAACAAATTAAAATAACACAACCGGTAACAGTTTTTTATTCATATTACCTTTTTTTTATTAAATTTTTTATTAAAAAAACTAATTTTAGTAAAATACATGTGGCGTTTGTTTACATACACGAAACAATGTAGCATACTTTTGTAAATTGTACAAACTCGCAAGATTGGTAACATTGATAAATGTCAAAATTTTCATGTGGAATAATCAATGTTGCTCAACATTTTTCACAAATTTGAACAGATTACTAGGCTTTAGTCCGAATCCATATTATGAAACATTTGAATTTGTTGATGAAAGGGGAAAGACGAATGGAAAAGAGTAATTTTTTTCATGTACAAGCAGGGTTACCGTTGGAAATTTTCGAAAAGGGTCACAAAAAGGGGATTTTCCAGGAAAAGGGGTCAAAAAAAAGGTATTTCAATAAAGAAAAGGATCAAGTTTTTTATAAGCAGTATTTACCATTTAAATGAACATAATAAGACCAAGTTTTTTTATAAGCAAATAAAAAAATAATATTTCAGGTAGGAAGAGCTCAAAAAAAACTTAATTTTTTATAGAATGCTCTGTCCTGTTTTTAACACCTGACAAAAAGTTTATTCTTTATCATTATAGCTAATTTTTTAATACTTTTTATATAATTTTCCGATTTAGCGATGTCAAATAAATTTTAGTGTTTGTTTTAAATTTTGCAATAGTTCGCGAATTGTAACCATTTTCTCGATTAAAGCGATATTTGGGAATTTCCGCTAATTTAGCAATTTTTACCTCTTTTTTTTTCATTCCTGTTAGGGCACTCTCAACACTGTCGATTCAAAAGGTGTCGAAAAGTTCAATACCTTTTGCCATTATTAAGGGTGGATTTTTTTGAATAAAACATGCTACTCTTTAGGAGAGCAAAACACCAAATTGCATTTTTTAATAAAATGTCAAATTTTTGTTTTGAAAAGAAACCATCGTAAAAAATAACAAATATCTATGTATATGAGTCATGTTTGCTTTTAGGGAAATTGTACTTTACTATCAAAAACCAAGGAGAAGAAAGCATGGAATTGTAAGTTTATTCTTTGAGTCTGTTCCATATCAAGCAATGCCTATTTCGAAAACATTTGTTTAGCACTTCTGTTCCGCAGTGTTGACAAAAAACAAAATGTGAGAGCTATTTCCAAAAAAGGGTCAAAAAGTGTCACAAAATAGGTGAAAATGATACAAAAGTATAATTTAAAAAAAGGGTCATAAAAGGTATCAACACCGTCGAAAAAGGGTCAAATTGATACTTTATTATCACAACGGTAACGTTGTGTACAAGCAGTTTTTGTAAGTTTGCTATTGCAACAAAGAGAGAAGGCATAGAAAATGACTCAATGCTGTAAAACAAAATTTGTATTCTATGGACACGAATGCAGTTTCAAAAGGGAATTAAAGAAAATTTTTGCAGCAAATGTTTCATAATATGGATGGGGACTTATGTTCAAAATTGTATTAAAATCCACATTTGAAACATTTGTGAATTACATATGAAAGCAAGTAGAAAATAAAAGCATTTTTCAATTTCAAAATAATAAGCAAAATTTTATCTGATATGTATAATAGTTTTAAAGGTATAATTTTACATAAAATTATTTAAATTTTTTATAAAAGTAAGTTTTTTAAGTAGCCTTTTGGTTAATAATATTGGTTAAAAATTAACTGTATATCGATTAATTTTGTTAGCGTTGTTTTCTTCTCACCTGTAGATTGCTGCAATAAGTATCGAAGCCAAGTATTTCCACTTCCCGGAAATGATGCTAAAGCAGTCAACCCAGTCTTAATGTTTTCTTCATTATCGCTAATATTTGGAGCTGCATAAAATATTATATAAATTATTTAAATTTTAAAATAAACTATTAAACATTTAGTTTTTTTTAATATAAAAGATGTATCTCAGATTATCGTTACTTTACATTGGAAAAATAATTATAATGAAATATATATACGGACAATTTCACCAAGTTCAGTTATAATTAACTATCAGCAGCATTTAAAAAACTGCAGTCAAAGTAGAAAAACTGCAATTTCTTCCACTTATTTATTTGTCATTGGACAAAAAAAAACTGTTGCTTTACTTCTGATTATAATAAAGTCACTGTCAAATAGGGTTGCCAGACGGGCCTGATTTCCAAGTTTTTTAATGCGTGTCAAGTGAAAAAGTGATTTGTCAAGTTTTTCAATCTCAAATTTTTTATCTATGTGAAAATACTGAAATAAAGAAAGTTTATATTTCTAAAAAGATCTTAAGCCCATATTTGTAATATTAATAGAACTAAGGAGTAATCTGATGCATATTTTTCTTTCTGTGCAATTAAAGTTTTCTTTCAGTGCACTGATATTTAACCCATTACTCAATACTAATTAATTTGCAACATTGAACAGCTGATTTGCAATACTTTCATTTAAGTTAATTTTTATTGTTATATTTTTTGTTGTTTCTTTTATATTGTTTCTGTTATTTTTACTTTTTATGATATTTTTGTTTTTATTCTAATAATTTTTATGAAAAAAATTATAAAAATTAAAATAAAGTGTCAAGTTTTTTTTTTCAAAATCAAGTTTTTTTTTGTCAATGTCAACCTTTTTGGCAAATTGGATCTGGCAAGCCTACTGTTAAACCAAAAATCTAAAAGTTGTACACAAATTTTCGTTTTTTGTTTTACGGTTTTTGGTTTCGACTGCCGTTTTTAAACCCTGACTAGAAGTTTAAGGGCTAAAGAATCAGAGCAAGTTAAACTCTCTTTTTGGTTTAAAATAGCTCAATTCACAATCTTGTGCAAATGGTCTTGCATCGTAGCATTTGCAAAATGGTATAGTAAATACTGTAGCATACTTTTGGGAGCATTTGCAAAATGGTATAGTATATTTTTACTCTACACCAACAAAATATACAGCAATGCACTTGCTACTCTTTTGCAAATATGCAACGCCTAAAACCAATAGTTTATATTTACTCGACTTTTGCAACACTTGATTGTAAATCGACAGCTAACACTCTGTGAACCAAGCCAATCAAAAGTATACTACAGTATTTACTATACCATTTTGCAAATGCTACGATGCAAGACCATTTGCACAAGATTGTGAATTGGGCTAATGTGTTTAAACCAACAAATCTATAAATCACTAAAAATATAAACCATCTTTAAACGCATAAATTTGGGCGTTTAAACTGCCAATACAGACCATATGAATTTGAAAAGATTTATCGTAGTGCTGACACATGTTATTTTTTTTAACAACATATAATACATGGGACACTGATTTGTAGTTGTTGAGTTTAAACTACATATAAATTCAAGTATAGTTCAACTAAACCAGCGTTTAAACCCTCTGTGATTTATTAGCTATAAGTAATAGTAAGTTTAAACTGAACTTGGTGATAAAGTTATTCAAATAAACGAAAAATTGTTAAGGCCCAAATACACTTGTCAAATGCTTGTCCAGCCGGCGAATTCATCGTGTACGTGTTCTTGACGTAATATTCGCCGTAATATCTAAATTTTTTGATTTTCCATCCAGCATCGTCGGTGTGACACATACAAACATATTTTCACTAATACTACCACAATGCTTGATGAGTATTTTGATCAATGTATTTGGGCCTTTAAAAGTGTTATGATACTTGCTATTTTTTGTATTGGATTTTTTTAGGATTGACTGAATGAAACAACAATTGCGAGAAAGAACAAGAAATAAAATTTGATAAAATGTAAACAAAACAAACAATACTGCCCACGTTTTTCCCCACAAAAAAACCGTCATAAAAGCTAAAAATCGCAAAAAAAAAAGTTAAAACCGTTTCTTTAGATCAAAAACTAGAAAAATTGGCAACAGTGCTAACAATTAATCTGGAAATGTAAATTTTAAGTTAAAAAATTTTATATATTTTTTTTTTTGACAGTCTTAGATTATTTATCTATAACACATGTATATTTGTTTGACATTTCAAGATTTTTTATGATATAATCATACTCTTTACACTTAGTCAGTTTTCCTATGCAAATATATTTGCACTGTTCTCCAATATAGAAAAAATACAAAAAATAGCAAGTATCATAACAGCTTAAGCAAATTTCTTTTCATAGTTTTGGTTACAAAATTAGTAATCAACTTAAAATCCAGATACGCCTTTTTAATAATAAGCGAACAACAAATAACATGCATTGCTTTTACTTTTAAATTCGGAAGCTGCATCTGCAGTATCTACTGGAAGCTCTGTTTGCAAATATTTTAGTTCTCTACACCATCTAATTGTCATCTTTTGATAAATGCCCGATACTTTTTGATTATGATAGTTAGGAAACTGTGGTACAAATAAATGGGTTTTATTAATTTTTATTTAATGCAGTTATGCTGACGTGCATTGAAAGTAATTAAAAATGTTAAGTACCTCTGCAAAACGCTCAATTCGCATATGCCGGGGATGTGAACCAGGAACATTATTCATGGATAGAAATAGAACTCCTCCAATGTATATAACAATTGTTACCGTTACGCCGCAAAGTCGCCAACCTTGTAATGCCATACCGCCTCTTTTTCATAACTGAAATCCAAATTTTTGTAATCAACAATTGATACTTATTATTTCTTATAACTAGAAATTCCTAAATGCACTTTTTAACCAAAATCAAATTGTTATTGTTTCAAACCAGTGTTCGAAAATAAACACTAAATATCGTTTCTTAATGTTCGGTTCGGTAGATTTGTGGAAAACACAAACGCTAATAGTGTTTGTGTAGAAAATCATTAAAAAAAATAACGTTTCCCTGTTAGTCATCTTTCGAACACAAAAATATTACTGTTTTTATCAAACTCAACAAAAGATGTGAACATTTAATTCCGTTTGGTTTTTTTTGAAAATCCACGAACTTCAATGTGTTCGGTTCGGATCGTTAATGTTCGTCGCTTTTTGCTGATAAAAAAAAACAACCAAACATTTTTTACAAAAACAAAATACACACACGAAAAAAACATTATAGAACATTAAAATATAATGTTCAGTGTTCGAAAATAAACAGTACATTATTTAGCGTTCGGCTCGCACACCGAAGAACGATGTCTATTTTTTTAGTGTTTGTGTAAACATACACAAACATTATATAATGTTCGGTTCTTCGTTAAAAAACAGAACAATTGTAGTGATACTGTAGAAAAACATTATATTTGAATGTTCTATAATGTTTTTTTCGTGTGTGTATTTTGTTTTTGTAAAAAATTTTTGGTTTTTTTTTTATCAGCAAAAAGCGACGAACATTAACGAGCCGAACCGAACACATTGAAGTTCGTTCGAAAGATGACAAACAGGGAAACGTTATTTTTTTAATGAATTTCTACACAAACACTATTAGCGTTTGTGTTTTCCACAAATCTACCGAACCGAACATTAAAGAACGATATTTAGTGTTTATTTTCGAACACTGATAATGTTTGTCTACAGTATCACTACAATTGTTCTGTTTTTTAACGAAGAACCGAACAGTTGAAAATAGTTACGAACGTTATTAAGGGTTGCGTATGTCTACACAATCACTAAAAAAATAGATATCGTTCCTGGGTGTGTGAGCCGAACGTTAAATAATGTACTGTTTATTTTCGAACACTGTTTCAAACCAAAATCTAAATGCTTAAAATATTTAAAATGGAAAATAGGTTTCGCTAAGGCGAAAAGCCTAGGATTCGTCACAACCGTATAAAGAAAGAACTGTGAATGGCTCAAAAATATTCAAGGTGAATTCATTACAGGTGATCTTAAAGCCCTGCTGATACTTTTTTTGGCTTTATAATTGTTAGATGTTAACATTTTAATTATTTGCAATTTTTCTGTTTCGTTTCTGTTTTTAACATTGTATCGGGTGATTTTTTAAGAGCTATAGGAAAGTGTAAAAAAACACATAAAATTCAGACAATGCTTGAAATTTTTATTTGAATCAACAGTACGTTCCATATAATTTTATGTTTAAAGATTATTTCATGCAAATGTTGACCGTGACTGCGCCTCAAATGGTCCATCTGTTTAGTCCAATTTTGGCATACTCTTTCCAACACTTCGGCCGGTATCTCCTGAATAAATGCTTCAATGTTGTCTTCCAATGCTTCAATTAAAGCGGGCATGTGTGTATAGACATGAGCTTTAACATAGCCACACCAAAAATAGTCTAAAGGCGTAAAATCGCACGATCTAGGCGGCCAATTGACCAGTCCCGAACGTGAAATAAAATGTTCACCGAACTCGCCTCTCAATAAGTCCATTGTGAAGCGTGCTGTGTGGCATGTAGCACCGTCTTGTTGAAACCACATGTCATGCAAATCAAGCTCTTGCATTTTGGGCAAAAAAAAAATTTGGATATCATCTCACGGTAGCGCTCACCATTCGCAGTTACGTTACGATTCGCATCATCTTTGAAGAAGTGCGGTCCAATGATGCCACCAGCCCATAAACCGCACCAAACTAGTGCTGGGAAACTATCGATAGTCTTAAAATATCGAAAATATCGATAGGAAAAATATAAATATCGATATTTTTGCTATTTAAAATACAGATATAAAGACATCTAACAGCAGCTATACACACACAGTAATTTGCCGCAAATTTTAACTTGCTATTATTATTTCGCGCTGAATTACAGCACTGAATACAAACAACAAGAATGGCAAGTGGTATATATTGCTTAAGGCTAGATTGCACTATTATACTTTGTATTAATACATGTCAAAAACTCAAGTAATATGACAAAGTGTGATAGTGTGAATGCAATGTGTCACGAAAATGACAAGTATTATGAAAAAAGTTTGACATCCCATACGACTTCATCGTTTTTTGAAAAATTTCTAAACAATAATACTTTTCATTGGATCAGGGTTGCATTTTATTTCAAATGTGAGTGTTTATACTTTGTGTAATGGTGTGAACACAAACTGCCATGTTACATTAGATTTTTTGACAGTCGCATCAAAACTTATTAGATTTCTATCTCACAAAGTATTATGGAATACGTAAGACTTGTGAGATAGTGTAATCTAGGCTTTAGCAGTGCTTCTTACAGCTAATTAAAGGCCTTTAAGTCGAAATTTGTACATGTTTATATAGGGACTGAAATGTCAAATATTTTTGTAATGTTTAAGCATAGGACAAAGCAATGAACGACCATTAGAGGATAAGTCTGCTAGATTGATTACCTTTTTGGGTTTAGAATTCAGAAAATTTTTTAAATTTGCGATGCAGCATCTTATAGTCCCTGTTACTTCGGCTCCTTCAGAAAGGTACTTACCAATTTTTAAAAAACTGCCATCTAAAATTACGTGCGTATATACATACGTCTCATACATTCAATAAAGTGATGAAAACAACGGACTGTAGCCTGATAAAAAACCAGTTAAGGTTTTCATGAACAAGTACAAACATTCAGTCGATAGTAATATCGATATATCGATAGTGAAATCTGAACTATCGATAAATAAAGATAGTAGAAAATATCGATAGTATCCCAGCTGAGACCTGCGCCGTGGGATTTCATCGGCGGCGGCGGCTGACGCAAAAAAATGCTCGGCGGCGGCTCGCTCCGGCTGTTAGCCGATGTGGCTGTCAGCCGATGGGATATGTATATTAAAATTATATGTATGTACATTTGTGTAAACATATTTGTATGTGTTTATATTAAAACAAACACGTTAAGCTATTTTCATTCTATAATTCACTACTCATTGAAAAAAAAAATATGTTTTTGTTTAAACAAGAATCACATGTTTTCAATGACACAGGAAATCAAACATTAATTGAATAATTAGCTATTCCAGAGGTACAAAATTTAAAATTTTTACATATAAAACAGTTATAATAAAACACACCATCTTTTTTATCTTTGTTCGGCTTGAAAATGGTCTCTTAAAAAAGGACAAAATGTTGTAGAGTGACACAGCAAAATTTCGACCACGTTGAAGGCTAGTCTTGGTGTGTCGACAGCGTACATGAATACCTCAGTAGTGACGCAAACAAACATATTTGCGTTTTACTCTTAAATTCACTTTTCTTGTTAAGCATATTTTCTTAATGCACGAAATCTTAATTGAACTCGCTGATCTCGGCAACCGTATCGCTGGAGTCAATTTCATCCTCCATTACTTTTGATGCTTTAAAAAATCTGTAATTTTGTTATTCTCACACATATTGAGTTTTAAAAACAATCAACACTTAAGACTGTTTAACAAAAGTGAGTTGGTCAAATTTTTACAGAGTTAAAACTTTTCGGCGGGAAAATACACTGAATAGTTATCACAAAAAATAATCAACAATTTCACCAGTGTTCACCCATTTTCCTATATGTCGTTATTTTGAAAATTTTGATGAAATTTTGGTGCTTTATTAACAAGAAACTAAGAGTTGCACTTTTTAAGAATAGACAAACAAAAAAGAATGTGGCAAGGTGTTAAAAAAAGAGAATAAAAATTATTTGTAAAGTAATCGGTGGCTAAGCTGCAGCCGATTTTTAGCCGAAGAATTTTCGGCGGCGGTGGCTACAAATATTTTCATCGGCGGCTGGCTAACAGCCGGCTAAGCCGCTTCGGCGCAGGTCTCTGTATCCCAGCTCTACACCAAACTGACTTTTTCTGGATGCATTCGTAGCTCTTGCAATGCTTCTCGCTCATCTTCACTCCAAAATCGACAATTCTGCTTATTAACGTACCCATTGAGCCAAAAATGAGCTTCGTCATTACAATGATTTTAGAAAAACAAGCCAAGATTACTTGCAATGAATTCGCCTTGAAAAAATCTAAGATTTTACATTTAAGTAGGTATTTAAAAAAATTAGGTTGTCATTTCAAAACGCAGAATATTAAAAGAATATTTAAAAATTCATAAATTTATTTTGGTGGTTGACAACTTTCATTTTCGAAAGAATTAAGAACATCTGGGGCATGATTCTGGCAGTCGTGATCGAGTACTTTCTCGATTCGAAAGCAATTTAATATCTAATTAGTTCAATCAATACTGATCGAATCGGAATTATGTTTTCAGTGTTGTAAAGCATTAATTTGAGTTTCACAATACTGAAAAAATAATTTCGATTCGTTCGGTATCGACTGAAAGAATTAAAAATAAAGTTGCTTTTGAAACGAGAAAGCACTCGATCACGACTGCCAGAAACCTCTTTCCATTTTACAAAATAACAAGAAGAAAGTAAAGACGGTCAAGCCCGACCATAAGAAACCTAATTGCACACACAGTATTTGAAGACAAATTTTCAGAGTGGACCCTATTTGGGACCCATGGACGTGCCAGAACAAAATAATGTTATAAGCTGAAGATTCAAACGATAATTCTTTGTGTTAAATATTTTATTTTATAGTAATTTTAGAAAAGGAGTTCACATCCGACCTATGATTAACTCTGAACCTGTCGCCAATTTGTATGTCAATACCAACATTTATAGGAAAGTAATGGCCTTCCGTGTGGAGTTGCCAAACTCCCATCGGACGCGTCCCCAGGTGGCGGATAGGGGGAGGTTTAGTGCACACGTCGGTTATTATTGTAAGCGTACTTAGTACGCTTGCAATTGTAACCGCCTTTTGGCATTTAACCTTTGGGCATGACTTGTCATTCCCCGCGGACCAAAAATTGGATATGGGCGGTTCCCTGAAAAAAAATAACCTGGTCCCTTGCCATTAAATAGGTTAGGCTATGGGCTAATAACCCATTCTCGTAAAAAAAACCTTATTACTGAAACGCTATTTTTTTGGCGCCCTAAGTTCAAATTGAACGTTTTATTTAACTTTTTTTACTATTGCAATCAAAAGTTTTATAAATAAAGGAATTGAAAAAAATGGCCTTCAAAGCTATTTTCAGTATTGAAAATTGTATGGGAGCCATGGAGAAGTATGGACCAGTTATAGTAAAGTTTGAACCAAATTTTATATCAAACAAGTTAGAGTGCTATATTCGGCTGTGCCAAATCTTTAACACCCTCCACCGACAGTTCGAATTTTTCAGGAACGGGATCTATATGATATCTATACCGACAATCAGAAGGTTTTATGCTTTTCTTTTTAGAAATTTAAACAAGTTTGAGCAAAATATCATGATTCGTAACTGTTTAAGCCGAACTAAAATAATTTTCAGGAGGGGAATTTATATTTGAGCCATCCCAAAATTTTGCAGAGTGATTTCTGGTATTAAAAAACATAAACATAGTTTTGGCGTTTATTTCTTTATTTTAAATTCCTTAAGCATATCCCGCGAATCTCTTCGCTTGTCTGCAGGAAAGAAACCAGAGTCTCTGGTGGGTATCGAACCCGCAACCCGGCGCTGATAGACTAGCTCACTACCAGCTAGCCTAAATGTTAGAATCAATTAAAAATAAATTTGCTTTGAATTTTAAATGTTTCTTAATTTAAAAATGACTGAACGGAATACTTCTTAAATAAACTACATACTGTAAAAAATATTGTAAGTGAATTCTAGGAAAAAAAACTTTAGTACGCATATGTCTGTAACGAATAATGCTATTGTGGTAAATTATGATTGAATTAATCATTATTTGGCTAGAAATAGAATAAATTTTGTGATAATCGGTCCATAATTAACCATAGGTACCATATAAAGCAGCCTTCTGAAAATTCTAACAAAATTGTATTACTGTACTGAAATTTAGTATAATTAATTTTTTTTAATTCTACACCTTTTTAAGTTGAAATTGAGAAAATACAAATTTATATTCAGAAAAACGAATTGGAATTGGGAAAACCCAAGTTAACATTAAGAAAAACAAATTAATATTGAGATATAAATTCATAGTTTTATTGATATTAGGAACAAAAAAATTATGAGTTTAAAAACAAGTAACTGAAAATATTTGAAAATCAAGTTTTATAAAAACATATGTATACAAACTTATTCATTCTCCAGTTCTATTGCCTTTTGGTAAAATGGAGAATGTTATACTGCTCAACTGTGGTTGTAGTATAGGGCTGCCAGAAGTCTGAACCCGTCGACCAGGACACTTATAATACAAATCACAAACGAACGTTCAACAAAACCTTTTATACTCCAAGACCTTGTTAAATAAAAATTAACCCCAGCAAATTTGTATGTTGATGCATTGATACTACCATATATTTCAGGTTTAATTTCAACAATTAAATAAAGTGTGATTTTTGAAGAGATATAGGAAAGTTTTAAAACAAAAAACACATAAAATTCAGAAAAATGCATGAAATCTTTATTTGAATCGATAGTACGGTCCATAAAATTTAATGTTTGAAGATTATTTCATGCAAATGTTGACCGTGACTGCGCCATCCGCTTAGTCCAATTTTGGCATACTCTTTCCAACATTTCGGCCGGTATCTCATGAATAAATGCTTCAATGTTGTCTTCCAATGCGTCAATTGAAGCGGGCATGTGTGTATAGACATGAGCTTTACCATAGCCCCACAAAAAATAGTCTAAAGGCGTTAAATCGCACGATCTAGGCGGCCAATTGACCGGTCCCGAACGTGAAATAAAATGTTCACCGAACTCGCCTCTCAATAAGTCCATTGTTAAGCGTGCTGTGTGGCATGTGGCACCGTGTTGTTGAAACCACATGTCATGCAAGTCAAGCTCTTGCATTTTGGGCAAAAAAAAGTTGGATATCATCTCACGGTAGCGCTCACCATTCACAGTTACGTTACGATTCGCATCATCTTTGAATAAGTACGGTCCAATGATGCCAGCAGCCCATAAACCGCACCAAACTGTGAGTTTTTCTGGATGCATTGGTAGTTCTTGCAATGTTTCTGGCTGATATTCACTGCAAAATGGACAATTCTGCTTATAAACGTACTCATTGAGCCAAAAATGAGCTTCGTCGCTGAACACAAGAAGCGCGCGATGAACCTTCTTAGCAGAGCACGCATTTTGATAATAAAATTCAATAATTTGCAAGCGTTGTTTGTTTGTAAGACGATTCATGGTTAAATTATAGACCAAACTGAAGATGTTTGACAGTGAAACAAAACACGAAACGTGCGTCAGCTGTTTAAACCAGTGTTGCCAAAAAGATAGTAGCTAAAAAATCACCCGATATAAGATACAAAACCTAACTTGTAATTATGGCTGTTTCCAAAACGCCAGTTGCATTGTAGTAATACATGGCAACATGTTCTTAAATGCAACTTTGTAGTTGTCACTGCGCAGAGAAAAGCAAATAAAGCACTTAAAATAATGTTGATGCTAACCATATTCATATACAATACAACGTAGGTAAAGATTTAAGTACACAATGCATCAACACGGTGTTGATACATTGTAAACACACGTTAGCTTAACTTTATTGAAATCGATTAGTCAAACGATATTTACCCCAGGCTACAAGCAGAAAGCTTAACTCTGTTCATAATAAAATTCAGCAAAAACTAAATTTGTTTTGCATTGACCTGTATCAATAAACCAGGACAATTAAAGGATGGACCAGGACACCAGGACATTTAGTCTAAAACCAGGACAAATCCTGGAAAACCAGGACGTATGGCAGCCCTCTTGTAGTAGCCTTAGCTTCGTCGATAACACCTTCCAAATAAACAAGACATTTTTACTCAATTGGATTCAACATTGGGCTATAAGGAGCCAATCGAAGAAGAGTCGCTGGTGAATTTTCAAAAATTATTTCCATTTGGCTATGACATGGTGCATTATCACACACAACAACTAAATCTTGTAAGAGGTTTCCTAATTGCTCCCATCGATTCATCACGCTGTTTACTAACTCTCTTGCGTCTTGCATTCTGAATGATCCTCGTTTTCTCGTCATAAGAATTACTCCAGGAATGCTATTCCCCCGATAAGGTGGACAATTGGACCTCGGGAAAATGGTACGTGTATTGTAGCTCTTGAGCCTTTCCTGGACCATCAACGAGTTCTTCTGTAGAACAAATTGAAATTTGTTTCATCAATCCAAATTATTTGTTTTCCACTTTGAATGAAATTATTTAAATCCTCAACATACTTGGCTCGTTTTTGTTGGTTTTCCATGCTGTTCATGGTTATTGGTTCATAGTGCAACGATTTCATATTACAACATCTTACCATTAAGGTTATTCGAAATTGTTGTCGTTGTGACACATTTGTGAAACTCTCTTTCAACGTTTTCTTTTAGCTCCTGTAGCGTAATGGTGGGCTTTTCTTCTACCCATATTGTAAATTATTCCCTATCTCATTCTCGGTTAATAGTTTAGGTTTTTTACCACCGCAGTTAAGAGGTTCAAGGCTTCCATCCAAAACCCAATGGTGGGCAGTTTTATAGTTTATTTCTAATGTATCAGCTAATGTCTTCCAATCATCTACCCGTAAAGCTGCTTCAACAATTCTTTTCCTGTCCTGAATGTCGTGTCTCTTATATATTTTCCTTGATAATACAATCGTTTCTCCAAAAAAAATAAAAATAACCACACTGCTGATAATGAATACATAAGAGAAATATGTTTCCTCGAATTTCACCTCTACATAATGAACACTGATTGTGTTTTCGAATTGGAACAAAACACTTATTATGTAGAAGATGATTACATGGAATTAGCTGGATAATATCTCCTCTTATCATTGATATTCGACAAACGGAGCAATTGACTTTAAATTCAATTTTAGAAATAAAAACTTATTTTAATATTTTTTTGACAGATATGTCAATGACAATATTGATGCACCGCAATATGTATTGCAATTTGTGATGGTTATTATACATAAATAAAGGACAATGGATTTTTTTATGTATACAATACATATTCAAAATATAATAATGAAAAAAATCTCAATATTAATTTGTTTTATCTCAATTTCAATTTGTATTTTCTCAATATCAATTTGGATTGCTTAATATCAATTTGTTATTTCTCAACATCAATTTGGATTTCTTAATATTAATTTGTATTTTCTCAACATTAATTTGGATTTCTTATTATCAATTTGTATTTTCTCAACATCAATACGTTTTTCTGAAGATTAATTTGGATTTTCTCAATTTCAACTTAAAAATGTGTAGTAACAACTGTACTAAACTTTGTTACAAACGATCCTTAATGACCAATATGTCCAATATAAAATCCCCTCTTGAAAATCACTTTAATACGCCTAATAATATTTCGGAAACAAATCATGATATTATATTTAAATAAGGCAACGATGATAATGATGTGAGGTGATTGTCAGCTGATTACTTGTCAAAAACACACAACGCGTTAAAAAGTTCAAAGTTTACCAACTTTCTGGCGCAAACGCGTCAAAATATTTTGCATGTAGCTTGTTCTATGAAAATACACTAGTTTAACTTTTTTTGATAGAAGTCTTCAGAGCGTGCGCACACTAACGCGTGCTGACCAATGGACCAAGGGTACCTTATAAATCGCCTCTCTAAAATATTCTCTAAATTTTTATCTCATAATATAATTTAATTTTCTTTGCTAGCTCCATGATTGGCTATGGATCCAAAATAGGGTACACTCGAAAATGTTTCTGCTTACTTTGCTATACCGTATGTATGATATGGTCGTTCTTTGATCGACTATACTTTCTTACATGTTTTTCTATCTCATAGTCATTTAAATACTTAACATACAAACAAAGATACGTAATAAGTTGCAAATATTAAGCAAAAACTTGGTAATGACTTGCAATTGCTGAAGAATTAAATTTTCAATGACTACTTCATACCATCTGCATAGAAGTAGTTTAGTAATGGCTGACATATAATCTGACACAAAAGTACTTGTTTAAATTTATAACTAGTTGATAATTAAACGCATCAAAGGCTTTGTTTATTCAAATCTAATCCAAATTTATTTTATATATTTGTTCTTACAATTTGTTTTTTTTAATTGTTATAAATGAAGAGCAATTTGGAAAAGATTTAAATATGAAAAATGTAAGTACTTTATTTAAAAATTTTAATAAAAACTACACAACTCAATCAACCAAACGATATAATAATGATATCGTCTAGGGGATATAATTTATAATATATGATATCGATCCAGTATCATAAGCGATTGTATTTAAATTGTGCCTTTCCATGAAAATATCATATCGTTTCCAGGTTTATTGGTTATGAATAAGTCCTTAATGCAGGGTAGTCAAATTTTGCATTAGAAAGTAAATTAAATTAAATACACAATTTATTTAACAAAATCTGTTTTGTAAATTAAATACACAATTTATTTAACAAAATCTGTTTTGTTTATATTAATTGTAAGTGAATGTTTGTTTTGTTGTTTAGTAATCCTCATACTTTCTAACTTGAAGCAAGCTGAAGGCTATGGTTATATTTATACATAAAACATAAAAAGAAGAGGAAAGACAAGATGAAAATACAAAAATTTTATAACTACGATTTCTTAATCTGGACACTAATGCAGTTTTAAAGCAGAATTTAAACAAATTTCAGCAACAAAAATAGAAAGTCTGGGCGATGACTAAAGCTGCGTTCACAATCAAAAAAACATTTTCACTTGGTGTTCATAATAGAGCAACAATTTTTTTTGTAACTACACACATTTTGCATCAAGAAACCGTTTGCAAATTTAAGCCACAACAATATTATACATTTATTTTTGTAAACATTTTGTTAAGATTTTCATTCAAAACTAAATAAAAATTTTTTAAACGTCAGAAACAATTTCATACAAATTGTTGCTGAAGTTCTAGTTGACTCAACTTAAGTTACATTTTTAAAAAAAAATTTAGTTACATTTTTGTTCTAAAAATGAAAGGAAAATATAGAAATACTTTGGGAAGAAAAAAGATAGAAGAAAAAAGGAAATTGTTTTTTTGATTGTGAACGTAGCTTTAAAATTTCCAATTTGTATCCTACAATTATAATTAAAGAATACTATAATATTGTAGTGTTCTCTTTATAATATAAAAATTGTATATGAAATTAAATTATTTGTTAAACTTTTTTTTAAGAGGATATTACGTATTTGTGCTTCCTTTAAATATTGATCCTAGACCAACTTTTAAGTATACCGAACAACTGAGTCACATAAGCGATGTCCGTCCGGCTGGCTGGCCATTGAACCCTGTTCGCAAGGTGAAAAATCTTACCAATTTTTTTTTGCTCTGTCCATATTTGCCAATGACTCCCATACAAATTCTACTTCCGAAAATGGCTTTTAATGCCATAACTTCCTTATAAATGTTGGTATTAATATAAAAATTGCCGATAATAGCCTTTACGATAGCATGACAAAATGTTGTCCTGGTAGCCCCAAAATTGGTCCTAGGTCACATACATATAGATGAAAATTTTTTAATATTTTATTTTCGTCACAAAGAACTTTTACATGAATCTTAACCTCATAATATAATTTTGTTTAGGCCGGTCCATGATTGTCCATAGGTCCCAAATAGGGTACAATAGCGAAAATAGTTTTATATACTGTGGTGTAGGGTATCATATGGTTGTTATTACCTTGACTTGACTTTCTTACTTCTTTGTATTTAATTAGAAAATTAATTTTGTGCGCGAAGCTTTTTTTTGCAAAATAACCCATGACAATGATTTGTGTCCATCTCTTAGTACAATGCGAAAAATTTGGTTATGGCCCTAATCAGTGATGTTAACTTTTAATTTTTCATTACCGTACGGCCCTCTTAAAATTACCGTTTTTGAGAAGAAATTACCGTACGCAAAGATTTTTAATGAAAACATTAATGTGCTGTTTCCAAATGACAGGCGATTGATTGTGTAGTAAAATTTAATTTTAAATGTGTTTTAAGAAAAATCTGAATGGAAATTTTTGTCTAAAAAATATTTTTTCCAAAATCATTGTATTTTTTATAAATAACGTAGTAAAATAATTTTTAATAAAAAAAGGTGCATACCAGAGAACGGCGTTGTGCAATTGCAAAAAAATCGCATTAAATGAACAGCAACAAATACACTCGCTTGCGGTCATACAATCCCTCCAAATAAGGGACCAGGACTAGTCCAAAACTAACCCAAACGTATGGAAAAAACCTGGAGGCTTATTCTGAATTGCGATGCGAAAATCAATGCGATGCGAAAATGCATAAATGCGAACAATTGCTATTCTGTATTGCGATATTCGCAAAGTTTTTTTTTAATCGCATTTCAAATGCGAAAAGGTGACAAGTCGGTATTCTACATTGCGAAAACAAATGTCAAATTCGCAAAATTTATTCGACAACAAAATAGCATTCGCAAAGTACAAACATGTTAATGAAAGATAATATTTTATTTATTTATTCTTCATATATTTATTATTTAATTCAGGGAAGCAAGCCATAAGACCACCAAACCGCGTCAATTTGATAAAATGATAGAATATATGAATAAGCACAGCCAATTGGCAAGAGGCCATTTGAAAACACCACATGCACATCAGTCGGCAAATACTTTGTGGCAAACGTTAACTGAAGAACTAAATATCAATGGACCACCTATTAGAGAAGCTGCAGGATGGAAAAAGTATGAAATATATAAACCAGTTCAAAAATATTTGACTTTAACTTAAATTTTAATAGGCTTGGGCCGATTTTAAAGTACACACAAAACATTTTCATTTTCTTCGTCGTCGAACCACAGCGCCACAAAATCCATTTTTATTATTTTATTTATTACAGAATGTCCTAAATAAATTATTTAAACAATTTTCACAGCCAAACACAAACAATTTATTTATTTTTAATTTGACGTTTATTGACACTGACGTATTTTTGAGCAGCGTTGCCACGATTTGAAATAAATTGCGAATGCGATTGCGAAAGTCTAACAGAATACCAATTTTCTTTCGCATCGCATTTCATTTGCGCATCGCATTGATTTTCGCATCGCAATTCAGAATAAGCCTCCTGGTCTATTTAACATTACGATGTCCTAGGAGAGGACCATATAACCCACCTTTGGACCACTAAGGAGTAACTTTAAAACTACTCCATGGTATACTCAAGAGGATTAGTTTTGAAGTCGTTTAAAAACGAAAGCATGTCGGTAAAAAACGAACACATTTCTTACTACAAACACTTTTTAACAACGACATGGTCCATGCTTGCATTACATCGGACCAGTCCACGGAGTAGTCCATTTTATCAAAATGGATCAGGTGGTCCAATTTTATTTGCAGGGATCAAACTTGCACAACCGCAAACAATCGCAGCTGGTTTGCAATCATTCAAATAATGCACATCGTGCTTTGTTATTTATACCATCGTTAGCTTCGTTTTTTAATAAAGATTGTGTGTTCGGTGCGACAATGATTGTTTTGGTAAAGAAAAAAAATACAAACCAAAAATGCCAGAAATCAAGCAATCATTACTCATGTATTCTTCAGCAGTTGCTATGTAGTACAAGAAAATAAAAATTGAAATGAAACTAAACGCACATACACATGTAGGTACCAACAATTTCCATAGAAACAGAAGGCTATTTTTATCATCTTAAAAAGTACAATAGTTCTGTATGTACAATGTATTCTTGTTATTGTTGTTAATTTTAACAAAGCGTCTCATCAAGTGGCTTATTGTTGTTAATGTTAACAAAGCGTCTCATCGAGTGGACAATGACTACTTGAATGCAAAAGTAAAGAAAATGTTCCTTTTGAATTTACACAGTTGTGTTATATTGCGTGCGCAACAAAAATGCAAACAAAGCACTTTCAATAAAAAACGAACACATGCAAAAATCAAATGTGTACGAAATGATGTAAAAATTACCAACGTTGAACTTTGTTTTGCAAGCAAAGAGTGAATGTAAATTTAAGCGTATCAAGAAAAGTAGTGATTTTGCAGTTCTCTGGTATTTACATATATGCAGTTAAACCAGAAATATGCTCTAAAAAACACGTTTTATGCGCATTAAATATATATATAAAGTAAAAACTGGAAAATATGCCCTGAAAAGTGTTGAAAATATGCCCTAAAAATTAAAAATTGCTCATTTGAAGACACAATATTCAACAATTTAATAACAATATCTAAAAAAACATAAAAACGGTTAAAATTATATAAATTATATCTAGATATTAACATCCATATGGGTTTTTGTCTTAAAGGGATTTTAGGCACGGTCGGTAAATTGTTAACAAATGTTTACATTTAAAAGGAATTTAAAGCTAGTTAAGGATGGAAGCTTTGAGCAAATGTGAACCGATTCGAAAATAATTTAATTTGAAGTAAAATATTTTTGGCACGAATTTAATTTAAATACCATCGTAATTAGATACCTTGCGGGCACAAAGAGTCTAATTTGGATGAAATTATAGACCGATTCTCACCATTTGCATAGACTTCGTCCATATTTGATCAAATTATCAGCAAAATTGGAACTTGCGCACAACGCTAACATGGACAGACAACCAGCCAGTAATTGTGAGTCGATCGGAATACTAAAAGATTGTTCTAGATACAAATCGCATAACATTTATCTTATTTATTATTTAATGACAACCTGCTTTGTCTTACAGTTTAAAGCTAAGATCCCACTATCGGCTCAAATAGCACAATCTGTGACGATTTTTATCGTGCTATATCGGCGCACATTTAAAAACACTGCACAATTTATTTTTAGGTGGTCCCATTATCGTCGCACATTGTGACAATTTTTTTCGGTTCATATCGGCCAAAACTCAATTGCGACAATAATCGGTACAATGCGGTCACACTATCGTGCTATTTGGGCAAATTAAATCAAATGTTTTTGTTTATTTACTTGTTGGCAGACATAATTTTACTTTAGAAATTTGCAAAATTATCCGTCCGAATATTAAATTATGTTTCCTAACAATTTTAAATAATATATTAATATATGTATGTATAATAAAAAATATATTCAATTTCATTCAAACATACTGCACTTGTTCTTTTTTTTGTAATTGTTGTTTTGTAAAAAGATGTTTACAAACCAGGGATGGCAACATCGATACAACTGCAATGTTTTGGTTAAAGCGAATTGTTTTTTTTTTTCATTTAGTAGTACAAATGTACATTTT
Organism: Pollenia angustigena; assembly: GCA_930367215.1. NCBI lineage: Eukaryota > Metazoa > Arthropoda > Insecta > Diptera > Polleniidae > Pollenia > Pollenia angustigena. The sequence continues at coordinate 36,652,779 of OV884059.1, forward strand.
TACGTTTCAATACATAAATAATAGATAAAACAAATGTAATTTTGGTACAATTAAGCTCAAAAAAGTAAAATTTTAGTAGCCAGTTTGTGCAATTTAAAAAATTCGTTTTGCCATCCCTAGTATCGGCGCTGATTGGCGACTGTGATCGGCACACAAGTGGCCGATAAAAATCGGTACATATTAAACAATTTGATTGCTCCACATTGTGCAAAATAGTGTTCACATTATCGGCGCATCTAGGTTAATTTTGATTGCCCACAGTCAGCACAATTTCGGCACAGATTGTCGCATATTAAAACATTTTGACCGTTCACACTATCGGCACATGAAATACGCCAAAAATTGGTACATTGTGCCGATAGTGGGATCTTAGCTTAAGAGTAAAAATTAAATATAGATGTCGAAATTGAAGTAACAGATTTTCGAAAAAAAAAATAAATTTATTTGCTGCGAAAGCTATTGTAGGCATCTAAAAAAATTGAATATGTATCAAAATATGCATTAAAAAGGCAAAATATGCGCTAGAAACCTAAAAAAGCTGCAAAAAGGCTCTTTTTACTAAAATATGCCAAAAAAACGCTGCAAACGGTAAAATATGCAAAAATATGCACTAACAAATCGATGCCAAAATTCATAAAAAGCTCTAAAACGGATAAATATATTGTTTCTGCCTTCATTAGTCGCACAAGGAAAAACATGCAATTGCATATTTCTGGTTTCCCTGCATATATGTATATTCATTCAACTCAAAAGATTTTTATTTTATACGCCAAGCGTACATACATATGTATGTGATAAACATTAAAAAAATTATGTATTGTTTAATTCATTTAATTAAATACATAAAAAAAATAAAAATACATACAGCACTATAATTTTTGAAATGTTACAGCCGCAAGAAAAATCAATCCATCCGTACTTAAAGTACGGATTTTCTTAAATCAGGAACAGAATGCTGGATTCAAATACGGATTACGTTTAAACACTTAACCCCGGATCCGTACTTAAAATAATCTGAAAACTATAAATTTAAAACACTGCGGCTATTTAATATGTTTAAGAATTGTTGATTTTTAAACAAACAAAAAGTTTAATATAAAATTAATAATATGCAAGAGTAATTTAATTTTTTTTATTTTGCACTTATCGGTGTTACACAAACCTTTACAGAACATAGAGTTCTTAATTTTATTGTTCCAACATTTATCTACATATGTATTTTAAAATTGAAAATCACCTCTCAAGCCAAGTTTAAATTATAAACCCTAAATATATGTATTACCAAAAAAATCCAATTTTCTTTAAATTACCGTATTTAAAATAAAATTACCTTGCAACCTTTTGCGGCTCAAAATTACCCTAAAAAAGGGTAATTACCGTACGGTTAACATCACTGGCCCTAATGTACATATATGTAAAACTAAAATATTTGAATGCAAAAATGCATTAATCTTTAAGGGCATTATGAAATAATAAAAAACAAGTGTTAAGAGAGATTAAGTATCGTAAAATGGGCGCAGTTGTGAGTGTGTTTTTTTTTTCATTATTTTAAATAGTAAGTGGATGAAAATCAATAGCAATGGAATTTAGAAAAATGTATGTATATTGATCTGGGGGCAAATTACGGCATTCCATACCGATCAAAAATCCCATTTAAATTGTATTGTAATTTTTGTCGGTATTTAATGCAGTGATTCGGCCCTTGTCTTTAAAACAATCCATCTATTCATTTGGTATTTGTAAAACTACAAAATGTTAAAAATAAAATATTTAAATATGGATATATTCCAGCTTCGTTCCTATATTTTTAACTTCTTTCTTCAATTGGTACTTACTTTAGTTCCGTACTTTGACAGCTTTATTCGCACGTTGTTTTCATTATTTGGGTGGTGGTTTTCCTTCACTGAATTTATTTATTTTTTTTTTTTTAATTTCTATTTTGGGGTGTTTGATGAAAATTACAACAAAGTAATCTGTTTTGTTTGCTTTAAAGTAAAATTTTCATGTTGAATTTGGTCATATTTTTTTTTTTTTTTTTGTTGAAAACGTTTTAAACTAAAATTTAAATTATTGTATTTTACGGAATTTATTTAACTTTTTTCTTATTGTATTCACAGTTTTTGATGATTAAATTATGAAATTATTATTTTGCAATTTTTCTTTAGTTGTGAGGAGTTCGGTGAAAATAAATAAAACAAGATATTATTGTAAAAATTTTGACAGATGATGAACAAAACTGCGCATGTCTCAACAATACAACTTGTAAATTGCTTTTTATTAAAAGCTCTAAAGACGAAAGCTTTTGAAACTTTTTTTCCAATTGTGCATATTGATTTGGCAAGTAGAAAACTTGCCATAACTGACACATAGGTGGCATAAAATCTGTTTTTGAATAAATGTAAAACTGACGGTTACAGCTTGTTGAAAAATTAAATAAATGAAAAGCTTTTACACGGATAGATTTAGAAATATTATGTATGGCCAATTTCACCAATTCTATTTACATAAATATCAGTTCATATTTAAATATAGGCTTTCATTTAATTTTATTTTTATTTAACAGTAAAAACGAATTTTAAACATAAATTGATAATTAAATAAATTGCCATTAGTAACTTATTTCGGGTTAAAAATAATTAAAAATGTTGTATGCTCCGATTTAAAGTACAGTAGTTTTGACTTAACTGCCACTCTTTTAGCTGCCAATTTGAGATACCTGCCAAAAACCACAAAATTTCACTAATTTCTTCAATTTCGTATGAAATGTACTTGTTTAGGTGCTAATTCCATACGTGCCAATTTAAGTTAGCTGCCACAAATATTTGAAATTATTATCCCATACTCATTGATAATTTTTCATTTAACTGCCAGAAATTTAAACTTTAACTGCTTTAACTGAAAGAGACCTTATCATTCAAGATACAGACTTTCTAGAACTGATACCAAATTATTCAGACTATATTAACTGTGACGCCGATGTTGATTGTTACGGAGAGTTATCGGATAACGAAATTCTCGTGCCTATTACAGAAACTACTCCTACTGAGGATGAAGACTTTGAAGATGAAGGAGACAATGAAGAAAATAACGTCTCATTCAAAGTTCCATCGACTAAGAAGGCATTAGAAGCTTTGAATGTCCTCCAAAAATATTGTATGCGCCACAAGATTGATATAATTCCAGAAACTATTGAGGATCATATCCTAAAAGGGTCTATAAAAGCTTTTAAGCAAACTTCAATTACTGAATATTTTTCTTAAATGCTATGTACTTTTTAAGTACCTTTTGCTTATTTGCAAAGGCTGAAATAATTTGTTCCTTTTAATTTATATTATTTTTCCTGAAGTACCTTTATGTTGTTTCATTAATAACTAATAAATGAAAATAAAATTTTTATTTTTTTTAAGTTGTGGTTGAAAAAATAGGGAATTGTGTGAATCGCACTTATGGGCCACTTCTATGGCTGGTAAACGAATCAGACAACTGCCAATTTTTTGACTTACCTGCCACAAAATGCGTGCAAAACACGGTAAGGCAGTTAAGTCAAAAGTACTGTACTAAATGTTAATTTAATTATTCAAATAAAAATATATTTCATTCCAGTATACACCGATTTTAATCATTTTACGCCTTTTTGTATTCCAATTTGTGTAATTGTTTGGTATTTAAATTAGCGGAGAAGGTTTTAGATATTCTCATATCTCTTAAAACCATACAAAACTTTACTTTAGCAACTCTAAATTTTATATTTTTTTTTTTATTAAACTTTAAAGTTTAACTGCACTTTTGATGCAAGTAAAAACGTATTTAGCCACGATGCTAAGACACTGAGAAATATTAGCTTTAGACTAGGCCAGGATTGTTATTAACAATCTTAAAAAAAAATAACATCACATTATTAAAATTCTTTGCGCATTGCAATAAAACGTTTCCGAGAATTGGCCCTAAATGCGGCCTACGGGAAATAATTGAACGATTTTCACGCAATTTGGTCGTGTATTTTCTAGTCTTATTAAGCTATTACATGTATTTAACCCTTATAGCACTATTTGTTACGGTTAAGGCGTCCTAAAATGCTTTCTTAGAGCGGGCTTTATATGGATCATATCGTCGGATTAGAGTTTAAACCTGCTCAATCCATTTTTGAATTATGTATGACATATTAATACGGCTTGAAAGATAAAGAGACGCTCAGATAAACATTTACTTAATTTTGGAACTCAATAGAATATTAGAAAATAAGCCAAATATATGTAAGGTTTGCTTCTTAAGCTAAAATAGAAAACATTAGCAGTTCAACACTTTAAGGCGACCGATTTTTACGAAATAAAGTTGTATAATTGTAGGCATATACATTAATAGATAACAGTAAAAATATAAAAGAGTTATTTGAATGACTCAAATTTAATTTCATTCCTAGTCATCTGTAAAGGCTCAGTTAGCCGGGGATAAAAATAACGTTGCAAATCAGCTGCTTCATTTTGTTGTATGTAAAGCAATTATTACGATTATAGTTAGCAGTAATATAGTACGTCTCCATCTGTAAGAAATATATTGGTTTTGCTTTTTTACGGTAAGGTAAAGTACCTGTTACTCCCTGCTGACGGAGCCTTAAGTTTTTTGATCAAAATCGGGCAAATCCTTTTCAAGATATAATAAAATTTCTGAACATAACCGCCTTATAATGGGTGATTTTTTAAGAGGTATAAGAAAGTTTAAAAAAAGCACATAAAATTCAGAAAAATTCATGAAATCTTTATTTGAATCAATAGTACAGTCCATTTAATTTAATGTTTGAAGATTAATTCATGCAAATGTTGACCGTGACTGCGCCTCAAATGGTCCATCCGCTTAGTACAATTTTGGCACACTCTTTCCAACATTTAGGCCGGTATCTCATGAATAAATGCTTCAATGTTGTCTTCCAATGCGTCAATTGAAGCGGGCATGTGTGTTAAAACATGAGCTTTAACATGGCCACACAAAAAATAGTCTAAAGGCGTTAAATCGCACGATCTAGGCGGCGTTAAATTGCACGATCGAACGTGAAATAAAATGTTCACCGAACTCGCCTCTCAATAAGTCCATTGTTTAGCGTGCTGTGTGGCATGTGGCACCGTCCTGTTGAAACCACATGTCATGCAAGTCAAGCTCTTTCATTTTGGGCAAAAAAAGTTGGATATCATCTCATGGTAGCGCTCACCATTCACAGTTACGTTACGATTCGCATCATCTTTGAAGAAGTACGGTCCAATGATGCCACCAGCCCATAAACTGCACCAAACTGTGACATTTTCTGGATGCATTGGTAGCTCTTGCAATGCTTCTGGCTGATCTTTACTCCAAAATCGACAATTCTGCTTATTAATGTACCCATTGAGCCAGAAATGAGCTGACCATAAAATGGACGAAGCGCGCGATGAACTTTCTTAACAGAGCACGCATCTTGATAATAAAATTCAATAATTCCAATTCATGGTTAAATTATAGACCATGGTGAAATTACTACAAGGTGGCATCGCCAGGTGTTGTTGTACAACAATACAACAAAAGCAGGCAAATTTGTTTGTGTTGAAAACTCCGTGCTGTCAAAATTTTTTTGTCAAAAAACCAAAATAATATGAAAAATTAAACAAAATGTTCATTGTAATTCAATTAATTTAGCTTCAATATATATGAAAGTGCTTTTGAAAAACTGATAGCAAAAAGTTGTGCGCTGTTGTTATGCAACACAAAATCTCCAATTTTGATAGAAATTTGGTCAGCAACTTACTTAAATGCATTGGAAATGGGTCTTAGAACTGTGAAATTAAAAGTGTGGATGCAAATTGTAAATTATATCGTTTTATTGGTGGTCGTTTTTGTGAACATTTACTTATTACATTTACTATCAGCTTGCTACTTTGTAGGCGAGAGTGACGAGGGGAAAAGAAACGAGTACTCAGCTTGCTGTACTCGTCATATGCGTTTTGTTTTCTCATTCGTAATTTTCAGCAGGTCTATTTTGACAATTATCTTTCATATTTAATTTCGTTGTACAAAGTTAATTTCGTAGCGTGTTTGATTTTTTGTGTGTGTTGTATGTGCGAAATGTAAAAACGCACATATACATTCATACAAATGGAATAACAGATAAATAATAAGACTTGACTCGTAAAAACGCCGAAGCTGATTCAAAGAAGAAAATGTGATAAGTTTATCAATAAAATTGCATTGTGAAAATTGGGACTTAATAAAGTTTTACCTCATATTGTAGAAAAAAATGTTTTTATTGAGAAAGCCATTGTGCACCGTGTCGAATTAATGGAATTAAAAAGGGAAATATGTATAAAAAATTTTCTAAAATGGATATGTACTTTATGTCTGAAGAATATGTACCTAAAACATTTTTATATGGATATAAAAAATTGTACATAATCAAAACAAAGGAGTAAACGTGCAATATTCGCGTCACTTTCACGTTAAAACATCTATTTTTCATACAATTTACATGAAACAAACTTTTAAGGTTACGAAAGCAACACTATCCTATCTAGGGTTGCCATACGTACTGTTTTAAGCAGTACATGTACTGATTTTTTGCAATTGTACTGTTTTATGCACAACTCCTAAAACAGTACGCAAATGTACTGTTTTTTACACTTTGTACTGTTTTTTGTACTGTTTTTTTTTTGCTCAGTCTATATTTAACAGAACTGGCTTACAAAAAATTATGTTGTGTTAAAAAAAAAGTTCTAAAATAATAAGAGTTTTTACGCTGTGGTCATTGTTTTCTCATAAATACACAGTAGAAATCTAAATTATAATGGGTGGCTCGTAGCAGTGGTATATTTTCGTGTTGTTATGATTTTATGGCTACCTCTTCCAATAGTCTTTCCCTTTCCACAGAAAGACAAAAATAAAATCTAAATTTTTTTAAGTACTAAAAAATACTTATTCCAAAACAGTTATCGTTAATTTTTAGAACTTTTTTAATTTTCGGGCATGTTCTGGAAATCGAAATCACGTAAAAAAACACGTAAACGTAAACAAACAAATTTGGAAAATTATCCGTGTTCAAAATTTATTAAAATACCTAATACCTTCGAGGACCACTTTTCTTTACCTAAACTACTGAAATAAGAAAAAGATAGAAAATTTTTACAAAAATTTTTTTGAAAATATTCATCGTTTTCAATTTCACTTGATTTTAAATATTTTCAGATTTTGTGAAATAAAAATAAACCAAACTATTTTTTTTGGGTTTTTTAGATTAATGGCCAATTCCACCAAGTTCAGGGGGCAAATTATGGCAGTCGTGATCGAATACTTTTTCGATTCGAAAGCAATTATATTTCTAATTCTCTCTGTCTATACTGAACGGATCGAAATTATTTTTTGAGTATTGTAAAGCATTTATTTTAGTTTTCACAACACTGAAAAAATAATAACGATTCGTTCAGTATCAACTGAAATAATTGCATTCGAATCTAAAAAGTATTCGATAACGACTACCATAATTTGCCCCCAGGTTTAATTTACTTTCATTATAAAAGTCAAAAAACCTATTGTTTTAGTAATAGTTAATTATAGCTGAACTTGGTAAAATTAGCCGTAAATAATTTAAAAATTATTTAAAATTGGAAAATTAATTTAGGAAACAAACATTTTCTTAAATTCTATATGATTTGTGCAACTATGTGTGTAGTGAAAATTGCTTTAAATACGAATATGTTTAAAGAAAATCGTACTTACAAAATCAATGAGTTGATTGTTTTGAGCTAAGTAAGGCTTTTCTCCTTTCTTATATGGCTTACAGCAATGTTATGGTTTTCCTGGCCAAATGCTTCGTTTGTAGTGTTTGCTTTTTAAACGCAAATGGAGTAATTTCATATGTATATTTATGAAATGCCATAAACTGGAAATAATTCCTCTGACGTTACACATTTTAAGTGTATTTCTTTCTTTATATAATTGTTGTTGCATATTCAATCAAAAGTTTAAAATATTTACCCCAATTTCACCAAGTTCAGTTAAAACAAACTATTACTTTAACTTCCAGCTTACAATATGTTTTGACAGCTTGAACTGATAGTTTATTATAGCTGAACTTGGTGAAATTGGGGGTTACTTATTAAAACAAATGGTAATGTTGTCGTCAAAAAAAATGTACTGTTTTTTACTTGATTGTACTGTTTTTATGTATTCAATGTACTGTTTTTCCGAATTTAAAATCTGGCTACCCTAATCCTATCGGAAAATCCTGTTTTTACAGATCATTAGGTCAGTTTGTTTTATTGAAATTGTATTGACAATACAATTTTCATATTTCAAAAACGCTCTTATTTAGTAATTGTTATATGACTCTTACAGAGAGTCGCAAAAGGTTCATTCCAAGATTAGAAGGCGAGCATGTTAAAAAAATTTTTAAAAAACTAATAAATAAAAAACAAATTTGATTTTTTTGTTTTTGTTAATCGTCAGATAATCATCAGATTGTTTTAGGACTTGTATATTAAACATAATCGTCTAACAAACAGCCTATGCTAGCTGGGTAGACGCCTGAAAGTACTATATTGTTTTTATACCCACACTGGTCCTCGACGCAAATTTAAGTATACCGATCGGCTCAGAATCCCTCTGAGTCGAATTAACAATGTCCGTCCGGCTGGCTGACCATGTAACCTTGATAGCAAATTAGAGATCGCAATGTCGAATAATTTGATGGAATTCTGTACATATAAAGGTTCTAATTGGCACAAGGATCAAGCCAATTTAAAATGGGGCGAAACGATCCATAATTTCATATAGCCCCCATAAAAGCAAGCTGCTTTCCGAAACAGGGTCTTTCTATGCATTTTTAAAAAAGTACCACGAGGGGAGATAGGGGGAAAATTATGCCTCTTCTTAACTATCTAACATATTTTAATAAATTTAAAACAGATAGATCCCTATTCATTAGAGTTTGCTAAAAACCGTAAAAATGTGAAACCGCGGTTTCGGTTTTTAAATGATTAAAACCGGTCGGTTTTGGTTTTGAAAATATCAAAGTTAAACTGTATACATAAACATATATATTTTTTTTATTTGTTTCAATTCAGGTACTTATGTATATTAACACTTGTATACCTGGGCCTGGTATACCTGATTATGCTTATGCAGTTTTTAACTTTTTTATAGTTTTTTTTTATAAAATTATTAAGTATATTAGAACTTAGTACTTATTATAAATTTTAAGAATTTTGAAATACCTTGCCATTGTTGCAAGCTGTTATGTATAAAGTTTTTGTGTATGAAGTTCCAGTATTATGCGTAATTTGCAATTTCTTCAAGCATAAATATATTGTTAAAGTAAATTCTTAAACCGAGGGTTTTTGTCGGTTTTCCGTTTTAAGTAGAGTTTTTTTTCCCCGGAGTTTTTGGATTCCCGGGAAAGCGGGAAATTTTTTGAATTTCCCGGGATCCCGGGATCCCGCTCCATATAAATAATACACAGTAAATTTGTTTTTAAATAAAACAAACTTTTATAAAAAAAACGTAAGGCAACTTGTTTACAAAGTAAATAAAAGAAACCCTTAAATACTACAAAATTAAATGAAGATTAAAAGAGGAACTTGAATTATTATTACCTTACGGTTTTATATGTAAATTCCGTATTATTATTATCATGCTCTAGATACAAGATAAAAAATTAAGATAAACATAACAATTTAATTCATAAAACAATAATAAAAACAAACACAAATTGAGGTACTCAAGATATGAGATCAAAAAGTTAATTCATAAAATAGATAAAATATTTTAAATAAATATATTAACATTTTTTAACGGCTTAGGAACTAACCTTCTGACACACTCAAAGCGCTTAGTAAGTCGTCAAAAAGTATATTGATTATTTTATTTACTAATTACCATGTTTCCGAAAAATTTCGTTCATTTTTTACCGAGGTTGGATAAATAGTTAAAAGTGCACCGTTGTAGAAGGCTTTTGATTCACAATAAGAAGCATTTTTTTTTATAAACAACGTCTATATCAGTCAAATGTATGTCAAGGTTCATGCAAAAAATAGCATCAACCTCTTACAAACCTTTTCATTTCATTAGGTCTATCTGTAATCCTTAGGACAATGTGTTTTTAAAATTGTATGTTATAGTATCTTACACGAGTTTCCAAATTTTTTCTTATTTCGGTTTCCCCGCACTTTAAGGGTATATAAACCAACACAAATTGAAAAAAAAAAAATTTGTATTTATCACCTAATAAACATATCGCTCCTTCATTGCAACACAGTCATATCTCAAAAAATCAAAAATTGTAAGTTATTTAAGCAAAGTGTTCCTTCATGCCTTCTCGTATTTTATCTCAAACTGAACCGAAGTTATAGCAAAATATATCTTTAAATCGGTACATTTTGAAAACTTTAATCGCATTTTGCCAAGTTCATTTGTTTTTTTAGATATGACTATGTTACAATAAAGGACTATATGTTTAGGTATCTGCTATTTTAAAGACTTGTCCATGGACAATTAAACTTTACTACCTGTATCTTATTTTGAATTAATGTTCTTTATTAACTTTTCACTTCACTAAATTTACTGCCTATTCTGCTTTAAGTAGATTTATTGCATCATGAGACATTGATTTACGTATGTACTCACTTCTTGTAATTGATCTAATCGACAACCCATCCACATATGCTTATTTTAAGAGAATATAAAACTAAATTTCAAAGTATAAATAGCTGTTTTCTTAAACTATGAGGAATTTTTTATTTCCCGGGATCCCGCATGAAAAATCCCGGGAAAACGGGAAATATAATTATTGAAAAAACCCTAGTTTTAAGGCATTTAAACAAGCCGCTGTTTCGATTTCGGCTAAAACCGAACAGCAATCCCTACGCTTTCGAAAATTTGATTGACCGACTATACCTGTACTTTCTTACCTGTTTTCATTTGAAAATATTCTTATAAAGGTATGTTCGCCAAATCATTTTTTGTGAAAGTGATTTGAGAACACAAGAAAGGTGTTCTGGACAAAATAAAATTTTTCATAATTGTGATTTTATTCCGGTCAGCTAAGTGGCTGCCGATTTAAAAATACTTTCTTATCTTTTCCAACATTTTAAACTTAGTTAAAACTTTTGTTTGTTCCAGAACATGGCAGATATTTATTTCGCACACGTTTCCACGCCACCTATGAGGTAGTGTACTTGGCGCGTTTTTTTAACGTGGTTTCCCCAGTAGGCCTACTCCACGATCTTTATTAAATGATACAATTCTTTAGCTGCTTTAATAACAAAGAAAGAAATATTTTGTAAGCTTTGTTTACAAACTTACACATCTTTTGAAATTTACAAATTTATTTTTATCAGTTTTTACATCCCACTATGCGTTGCTTAGCCTTTTTCACTTTAAATCTTTTATTTAAATTACGTATCCGAAAGTAGATACTGCATTTAAAAAATAATTTTTTAATATATTCCGGAAAATCGACACATGTACTATTCACGACCAGGTGTTTTTGAAGGTTCCGATCATGCGAAATGTTAAGTCCATTTAACCTGTAAAATATTGTTTCCAATTCTTTACATTTTAAGACGAACTCCGGTTTGGGCTTTTTTAAATATCCTTTCGACAACTGATCAACCCACGTGTAAGAATCTTGATGACATTCGTATTCCACAAGGTTGAGCTTTCGAATGATATATCCAGCAATATATTCTAGGGCATCATCCTGTAGAATACCAATGGCATCTAGATCCGCAACGTATAGGTCACTGAGTACGCCATCATTAGTTGATGATGCAAATCCACTCTCTAAACACTCATCTTCTGATACCATTTCATTAAATATATCTTCGTCTTCACGCAAAACATCGGGGGAAACGCGGCTGTGTGTTGTGGGAATGGCGACGACACTAGTGTCCAACCAATCAATGTTGTCATTTTCGACGTTTCCGCTGCCATTAAGATGTTCTGTATTTCTTGCTAATTTAAATAAAATGTTATTAAATAAAATTAACATTAAGAGTTCAAACTTTATTATATATTGTGGTGAAAGTTGTCAACATACCCAGTATGTATTTCCGCAGCCTATATTTAAACTGCTGTGGCGAAGGATGATCGTTTAATCCACCTTTACTACGTATTGCGCCAAAGAAGTTCTCCAGCACATCTTGGTTTAGGCGACTTATTATTAAATGTCGTACCGTTCTACGTATTTGAGTAGCATGTCCAGTGCGTTGTTGGTGGCGATGATGCCTTTCTGACAGTGCTCCATAGTTTTTTTCCCAGGAACAATGATTTCGGACATAGCATTGGTCATATAGTATGCTTTTGGTTTTCATATCAAATCCCATAGGGTTCCTTAGGAGAAAACCAAAATATTAAAAAAAACCATTTCATATTTTAAAATTCAAAAATAAAGTACCTTGCCAGGGTAATTAAACGTGCTTAACTTCGAATTCGTAACATCGAACCAGTCGTTTACTAACTGAAAGAATTCGGACGTATTTATTGGCTCACAAATGGTCATTCCCAGCGAATAGCACCTTTTTATTGCATTGGCTGTTGTGTTTGAAAAAAGCTGTGCAGCCAATTTAACCTTTTGTCTTCCTGAAATTAAATTAACAGTTTTTTTATAGAATATGAAACCTTAACAAATTTACATACCAACTCCTTTTACAGAAAGGTGATCTTCACTTAATTTAAAAACGATTGATAGGTCTGACTTAGATGTTAGACCCATTAAGTCCGAAATAGTGCGCGTACTTAAAACACGGTTATTATAAATTAATCCGGTGTCCAAAAAATGGTTCCGGATTAATTTTAACAGATGGGGTGCATCCAGAAAGAAGAAAACTTTTTTTTCTTGGTTTGAAGGGTTAGGAAACCATGGCTTTTGTACAAAAAACAATTTAATGTCAAAAAAATTGTTTTAATTAAAAAATGGTGCTGTGTAATTTTGTTTTATATTTTCAAAAAGTTAACCAAAACCAAATGAAATGTATCATTCAAAAATAGTTTTCTTATATGAAGCTTAATCCAAATTTTTAAACTAACGTATTAAATACCATTTCAACGGCGATTCCATTATTGATTTTTATTGAAGATAGCACACAACTTTTACTCTAGTTCTCGCCGACGAATTGTAGGTTTGTCGATGCACAGAAACCCGTATATTTAAACAGCAGTGTGGCGTATGTTGAGTAGGTGGTGTATAAATGTTTTAAATCTCAATATGTGTTTTACTTACCTGGAGTTACACCCAACTCTTTCAACTACCTACGGTTTGTCGGGCCCATATCACACACCACAGCGACAACAGTAAAGCCAGCATCGTTTAGTTTTGTTAAAATGACATTTTAAAGTTCCGGGGTCATTTTGCAGTCGTAAAACACGAGCTGCTTCCATGACTTCCTTAAACCTCGTGCCATAACTACCTGTACGTAGTTAGCTGGCTTTCGCACCACGTCATCAACAGCATCGTACATAAAGGTTTCCTCTACCTTCATCTCGTCAAATGCCAAAACACAAACTTTTTCTTCTAACGATAAATGCGTCGTTTGTCGCATAAACTCCAGTGTGTTGTTCAAAATTCCTTCGGAAATATGGATTTTTCGGCACCAGCGTTACATGAGGTAGAGGAAATCCTTTGTTATACATATGCCTATATGCTCGAGGACCAGAAGCATGTAGGCAAATTGCGCTCGATATATCGGCCCATTTCCATTTGACATTAATTGCAGTCATTAGGCTCCGTATTTGCCCTTCTGTAAAATTTTTTTTTAATGGAATCCATTGCAGTGTTCGCTTGTAGCAGCTTGAACCTAAGTTCTCTATTTTCAGATTCCAATTCACGAATTTTTTCCTGGTATTGCTTCAAAACCGTTTCAAAATATGACGGACTAAAACATAAGCAAAAGCTAGTATTGGCTTAGAACTGATAAAATTACAAACATTTTGATTTCAGAAAAAATTTCAATATACGAAAATGTAATTATAAACTGCTGCTTACTCAGTTTGAGACTCTTTTTCTTTCCATTTTTGTTCTGAAACCTTCGATGCAGCAGTGCACGTTAGTTCTTTGATTAAAAAAAGTTAAAGGTTCTGTAAATTAGTTGTCGATGGCATACAGAAAGTCATTTCACATTCCATTGGGCAAGATGGATCTGGGTTATTACAGATCACATAATTTTTTTGCAACTGAGGCACTCTTGGAATAGCTTTTGGCAACAAACGCGTTAAATGTCCCACAGCTACGATATCGGTCTGACAAAAGTGGTCAATGCATATTCTTGAGGATGAAGTAAACTCCTTCTTGCATATCTTACTCCACTTTTGCTTCATTTAGAGGTTTAAAGAATGTATCGTTTGCATGCACATTAATCTTACCACATAACAAACAATTACGCATTTTTTAACAATTCAAAAAACCAAAATTATATTTTTTGGAAAACAAGATTTCATAAAACACAAATTAACACAACCCAAAATTTCTTTTTTTTTCTTTTTTAAAACAAAAGATGTACCATTTCACAATTTAATACGCAGTTTTTAAAATAATTACGATATTTATTTAAATTTTCAACGGAAATTTTCAATAACACAGCACAAAAATTAAATTTGTAACGCATAAAAATATTTTTCAAAAAAAGGAAATGTAAACAAAAAAAAAAAAAAAATGACATCTCGGAGTTTTCACCACAGTTTAAGCAAAAAATAGCCAGATGCCGTAGTGCTGCCACCTTGTAGTAATTTCACCATATTATAGACCCAACTGAAGATGTTTGACACAAAACACGAGACGTGCGTCAGCTGTTTAAACCAGTGTTGCCAAAAAGATAATACCTAAAAAATCAATTATCAGTCTAAATATTGGTCTAGCCCATAACATTCGACGTAAAAGAACCAATTTGAACTAAGCACGCTAAAGTCAATTAAAATAACATTGCAAAAGTTCTTGCTCCCGACCTTTTTGTTTGTTTTTAGCCGACCAGTGTTATTATATTATAGTAGAGCGACTCAAAAAAAAAATTTGAGTCGGAAAGAACCCAACCAATTGTAGGGGGATGTAAGAAAAGATAAACTCACTGGTTATTGTTGGTGTTTTGTTTAAGCTTTGATATTGTTACAAGTAAGACTTTGAGTGTTTAAAATTCTTATTCGCATTAGGGTTTTATTTGTATAATATTTTTAGCTTTTCTAAAATCTTTGGAAAAGGTTTCCTGATGATCTGGCCTAAGCCACCAGTGAAATGCGCATAGAAGCTAGCTTTCCCTCAACAATAAATTTCAGTGTACATATTTATCAAATATGAAAAATTGGGAATTTAGCACGTCATACAAAAATCTTAATAATAATTTTTTATTCCCGTAAATTACTTTGAGAAAGCTTTCATGAACTTAAGCCTAATTAAAAATATTAAAAATTTGGATTAAAACCCATAAATAGTTCAACAAAATAACCACAATACTAATTAAAGCTTGATATGTTTTATGGTGATTCCTAAAATATTTTGGTTGTAGCGTTGATCATACGTAGGCTGGACCATTTTTAAAAAAGGTTTTTTCAGTTTTTCGAATTTTTCTGTACTTTGCTCCAAGAAGACATAAATAAAATTTGGTATCATAAAAAGATCCAATGGTATATAAAACTTAACCACAATTGAGATATTTAACTAAATACATATTTTCGTTTCGGGTTTTCGTACAAATTATACGTATGTGGAAATAATGTTCGGCTTTTCAAATTGAATGTGTTTTAAAATAATGTTAATTTATTTTTTTTTGGAATTATTCACATAAAACGCTAAAATCGCGATCCATTTTATCTTTTTTCAAAATAGGCAATATGGGTATCAAATTTTTTTATTATTCAATTATAATAACCTGCTAATAAATTTAAGCTTTTAAATATTAATTTTTCTTATATCTTATTAAAAAGTTATTAATCTATTAAACAATTAAAGACTGACACCAGATTTTGTGGTCCGATTTTCATTAAATTTCAGACATTTAATATTATGGGCATTGATATTGCGTTTTTTATTTATTTTTATCTGTCAAACCTTGGCCCCTAGACTATGGGTATTTTTCTACCCACTTCGCTTTTAAAGAGTTCTAAAGCACAAGATTTTTTTTTTTAACTAAAAAAAAAATTAAACAACTCATTTATTTTTTATTTTAATTAATTTTTAATGATGTTAGTGTTGTGTGTTTATTTCACTATGTACATAGAATCCGTCCCAACGGGGAAAAGAAGGCCTGCTCGCTACATTTCATACTCATATCTTATTTCCACACGTTGTCATTGCGGGATAGGCCTTCCGCTCTCGCTTCTTTCACAGTTACATAAGAATGGTAACGGGATCATAAAAAAAATTTATTTTGCTTTTGCTTGTGCAAAAAACAAAACAAAAACTCTCCCTTCTCATAGAAGGGAATATGGAATCCTTTAGCAGTTAGATAATAATGGAAATTTAATCAAATCATTTTTAAGCAGTCTTTTAATAAGGCCTGTAGGAAAGGGGGTGGGCGATTCTATTCTAGACAACTTTTAACATCATTTTTCAAATCACACTATTTGATACTTTTTTGATGCCTTTTTTGAATTTAAAGTACAATATCTATTTTTTATAATAATATAATTTTTTTGTGTTTGTTCTGTGTGTATGTAGACCTTTTCACTTGTTAAATGTGTTGTGTTTATATTTTTCGGCTTGAGGTCTGTTTCATAAAATATAATAAAAATAAAAACTCTTGTTTTGTTTTAAATTTTAATTATTTATTCCGATATTTCGACCAACTTTGTTGGTCATCCTCAGGGAAATAGTTGTGATCTAAAAAATATATAATTTTAAACATGTTTCTTAATTTTAACAAACCATTAATTTACTTAATATTTAATGCGGTGTTGTCCGATGTTATCGTTTAAAGTTTTCCTCACTGACTGTCTTATAATTTTTTTTTGTTTTTTAATCTTGTGTTTGTGTATTGTATGACGACATATGTGAGCGCAATTATCAGTATCAGTTTTGTAGTTAATTCTCTTTTCGTTTGGTGTATTTCAAGGCGAATTCAACTACAGGTGGTGTCGGAACTACAACAATCCAAAAACAACAGAAACAACATAGGGTTTTTAACATTGCATTGTTAGTTCCATTAGCTCGAAATGTCAACAATTATTAGCAAAACACTAACAACAAATCAAAACAAATGAGCTCGAACTGTCAAAATCAGATGCCGTTTCGACACCACCTGTAGTTAATTCGCCTTGGGTGTATTTATAATATGTAGCATCTCCTGCATGTATCGTTTATTGTAATTATTCTCTCCCACAAGTATTCTCACCTTATCAAAGTCTGGTTGATGTCCCGTTTTAGCACAGTGGGCCGCTAGTGCTGTTTTTTGTGCTCTAACGTACATATATCAATTTCGTATACACTTGCCACATATTCTTCGCTGGTTCGTCGAATTGTACCAACGGACAATATTCCCTGAGTACTTAAAATACTACTAGAGGTACCGTAGTATAGAAGTTATCAAAATATACAATAAAATTTTGGTACTTGGGTACTTCACGTAGTAGTCTTACAACTATGTTTCCAGATGTTTGAAGATCTGGTTCACCTTGAGCTGGAACATCAGGGTTACCATCATTAATCTAAAATTTCGCATACAACGAATTACATGAACCCCCACTTTTTGGGCTTGTTTGGCAAATATTGTTTTGAGTGGCTTCCAATTTTTGTTGAACACATTTGCTCATCCACGCACAGTCTGCTCATTTTATACTTTTCGCTTATAGTCCACTACTAGGGTTGCCAGACGAGCTTGATTTGGCTTGATTGTTAAGCTTTTTCAATAAGTGTCAAGAATCAAGAACAAGTATCATTTGCCAAGATAAACCTGAATTTTGCAAATTGTTAAAGGTACGGTCAGATTAGGCAAACATTTGACGCTCGTAAGCTTATCTGTATTTGCCCAAAATACTTTTGAAACAATACGAATTTTATTTTCTGGTCACACTACGCACATTTGTTTGCCCATTTTTGTTTGATCAAACATTTATTGACAAGTGTCAAATACACATACGGGAAAACATGTTTGACCAGCGGTCACACATACAGAAATATTTGCCTTAAAAAAATATTTGTTCAAACTGTCAGAAAACATTAAATTATTTGAAGTGAACATCGTAATGGAAGATTGTGAAACTTTTTTTATTTTATGCTGTGGTGCGGCCACAGCAGTGACATTGGAAGAGAAAAAAAAAGAGTGTAACAACAAAAAACATAGACAATGGGTTCGAGAGTGGGTTCTTCGTCGTAATGATGAGGGATGTTGTTCGAAGTTGCTAAAAGAACTACGTTTGGAAACTCCGTCTTTGTATTTAAATTTCTAACGAATGAACGCATCTGATTTTGACTACTTGGTAAGTTTTAATTATAGATACATATGTGCATAAAGACCAATTTATTTTTTAATCCGTTTTAGCTTAAATTAGTGACACCTTTTATTACAAAACAGACAACAAAGCTCCGCCAGCCTATTTCGCCAACAGAACGTTTAGCGGTCACACTTCGTTACTTGGCTACTGGTGAGAGTTTTAGATCTCTGCAATATGTTTTTCGTATTCCGCACAATACAATTTCAGGGATTATTCCCGAAGTTTGCGATGCAATTTACACTGTTTTACAGCCGAAATATTTAAAAGTATAAAATCTTGCATTATTTGTATATTTTTTAATGATATAATTATAGGTACCATCGTCCGAAGAAGAATGGAAGTCCGTTTCCGAGGAATTTCTGCATTTGTGGAATTTTCCTAATTGCTTTGGATCTATAGACGGTAAACATGTTGTAATGACTGCGCCAACACATTCAGGAAGTGTTTACTATAATTATAAAGGTATATACATTTAACAAATTTTGCTTTTATTTCTGTGAGTTCGGTATTTGTAGGTACGCATAGCATTGTACTTATGGCCATTTCCGATGCATCCTACAAGTTTCTGTATATAGATGTGGGATCCAACGGTAGAATATCTGATGGAGGAGTTTTTCGGAAATGCTCATTTAATAATGCTCTTATAAACAAAAAACTTAATATTCCTCCTCCAAAGCCACTACCAATGAGAACGTTACCGTTCCTTATCTTCTGGTTGCTGATGATGTTTTTGCTCTGACAACTAATTTAATAAAACCATTTAGTGCTCGTAACATGAACGCCTTACAAAGGGTTTTTAATTATAGATTGTCGAGAGCAAGAAGAGTAGTTGAAAACGCATTTGGCATTATGTCGGCACGTTTTCGAGTCATGCGTAGCCCAATTAAGCTGGAACCAGTAAAAACAAGGCAAACTTGCATGTTGTGTACTACACAACTTTTTAATGATTCAAAAAAGTTCTATGTATTTTAATTCCAACCTGGTCGATCATTATTCAGAAGACGGGACTCTAATTCCTGGGGAATGGCGCCATGAACAAGTATTCAAACGCCGAGCTATTATATTGTTAACGAAGCTTTAGAAATAAGGGAGGAATTTTCTCAGTATTTCGTAGAGGAAGGAGAGGTGTCGTTTCAATATAAACATATATAGCGAATAAATATACCTCGATTATAAATTTCTAAATAGATACTACTCAATTATACTACTTTATTTTAACAACCTTTTCTCGGAAAAAATATTAATTTGTGTTTTAAAGTTTTTATGCGATTCGTCATACATTCATACATATTATAACCCTTTTTCTATTTTTGGTTATTGTGTAAAACGGAACGCCAAACATTTCATTAGCTTCATTAGCTCATAAACCCAATAAAACAATTAGCACACTTTTTACACAAACAAAAACCAAAATTGAAAAATATGATCGTAGCAATGTCGTGTACGAAATTAAATGTGATGGTAATAATGACGAAACGTGCGGTAAAGTGTATGTTGGAACAACCAAAAGAAATTTAGCTACTAGGATAAACGAACATAAAGCAGACATTGACAAATTAAAATATGTACATGCAAGTCTACAACATTTTTTATTTATTATTTGCGACTTTTTTGTAATTTTGCCCTTTTAGCAAGTTGTAATAATATTAATTGGCACAATTTAAAACAACAAGTACTTAAAAAATAATTTGTTCAATTCATTTTACTCGATTGGCAGGAAGAAAAGTCACAATACTTATGAATGCTGATTTCTGTTGAAAAAAAGAATTTTTCTCAAAAACTCTTTGACTAAGTGGAATGAAAAGTATATACATATGTAGCTATACATGGATTGGCTTAAGATATCGTGCCTGTTGTGTGTTTTTGGATTTGTACGTGAAATACGACCTTCAGAACCGTACATAACAGAATTTTTGGCTGGACCATGGCGCAATGTAACAGAAGAACAGGTAAATTTTTAATTATCATACATACATTCTAACGTCATTCGGTACATTGAAAAACTTCGTATGGACATATGTATGTACATACATATGGTGACCTAAAACGCAAAAGGTTATATCTAACATTTAAAAAATTTTATAGAATAACAATAAATCTATTTAAAGTAATAAATTACCTTAAACTGCTTATACCTATATAATTGATTTTCCTTGTTAAATCTGACAGTTCTTTTGAGAATTGACGTTGTTACGTATTATAGGTACAAAATGTTGTCTTTAAGCATTTATAATATACCTACCTTTTGTAGATAGGGGTGTTTTTTTTTGTTTTATTGAAAGAGTTGAAAGATTCCAAAATGAGTGCAATCGTAAATAATTTTCACGTGAAAATCTGTTTCACAAAACGCAAATAAGTTTCAATATGCATAAGTACATAGGTAATTTTTGCTTACATACATATATACATACATAAATTATTCCGAAGTTCAAAATACCTAAGAAATAAGTATGTACCTATGTATTTTTAGTACTATTTTCGAATTGGTCCATTTGGTTTGAATTTATGTACATCATTTAACCAGCCTTATTACGGATCTCGTTCTTATAAACGAATAAGTCACAATCCTCATGAATGCTGATTTCTGCTGGAAAAAAACGTTTTCCTCAACAAATTTTTGATTAACAAGAGTACTATATTCGGCTGTGCCGAATCTTTGATTCCCTCCACCGACAGTTCGAATGTTTTAAAAGTAATATCTATGTATATGATGTCTATTTATTATTAATTTATCTTTATAAAAACAGACATCTGTATTAAAATTGGTTGCGGCTTAGACATACATACATTAAATAATTGACTGACAATCAGAAAGTTTTATGACTTTTTTTATAGCAATTTTTACTATCTTGAGTAAAATATCATGATTCGTAACAGTTTAAGCCGAACTTAAATGATTTTCAGGAGGGGAATTTATATTGGAGCCATGGTAAGCTATGAATCAATCATCCCAAAATTCAGCAGAGTGACTTTTGTTATTAAAATACATAAATTTCAATACAGCGGAGAAATTAATGCTTTAAATGGATCTAAGGGTTATTATGGACCGTATATCACAAAATTGCATAACATTTTTTCTAGTCATATGAAGCTAAGTTTTAAGAAAGTTTACCGCAATATCTATATCTGCTACGGTTTTAGGCGTATCTAATTATTTCACCAGAGTAGGCTTTATATGAGGTCTATAGTAAATTATGGACCGATCATCAAGAAATTTATTATTTATTTATTTCATTCACAGTAATATATAAAAGCATTCTAGGCCAATTAACATATATTACTACATCTCATATAAGAACAAAACGCTTTTAAGAAACATTTTCAAAAACACCATGTCATGTCTCTAACAAAAAAGGTTTCAAATAAGAAAAACGCTTATAAGAAAAACACTGATTATAGAACATTTTTCTTAAACACCAAAACCACAAAATGTACAGAAAAAGAATTTATATAAGAAATTTCCAACGGTAACACAGACTTTATGTAGTTTGCTTGGACAACGCTGTTTTCTGACAGTTTAACAACAAGAACATAGTTTTTTTACTTTTAGTTTTAGATGAGCGAGCTGGTACTCATGAGAAGCTTTGTGTTTTTTGCCAATAAAAACAAAAGTTAAAATTTTTAAAGAAATACAAAACGGTATAAAAAGAAGCGAAATTGCAAAAACATCTAAAATAGTGAAAAACTCAAAAGACATAGAAAATAATTATTTAAAAGTTAGAAATGTTAACAAAAAAAGAGACAGAAAACCAAAATATGAAAGTCTTATGGCTATAGCTACTTTTATAAGAAATAAGTTTCTTATATAAAATAATTGTATATAAGAAAGAATCGCTTATAAGAAACTTTTTTCGTGGATTTTTTAAGTTTCTTATATCCGATAAATACTGTATTTGTTTCCCATGGTATAACATTTTATGAACTGTGGTTGGCATATGTCTCCAAGAGTATTTTTTGTTATAAAGAATTGCTGTTTCATTTGCATTCTGGCCAAATTTTTTTGCATTTATCTTTCTGCTACATGATATAACTTGTAAAATGATCTGGAATCGTCTTATTAATTCAAAATGTACTCCTGTGATAGATGCTGCAGTTTCTGGATCGGAAAAGAATCTCCTTGCAGTGTTTCCATCATTTGAATTTCCTTCTCCTTGTTTTGGCTGATCAATTATAAGGCCTAGGTGAAGGTATTTTTCTTGAATTTGTTTTTTTGTTTGCTTCCTTTTTTCCACATTTTCTTTGTTTTTTCTCACTGTTTCGCCTAACGGGCCAAATTCCAAATCATAGCCCAATTTATGAATATGCTCCATAAAACGAATTCTGGTATGAAGAGGGGACATTCCAAATTCGTATGCTTCATTGAAACTATTGTCTTGTGATGGGGGTTGGCTTAATTGACTTGATGTCTTTTTGCATATGGTACAGCTTGACGAAGACTTTGTTTCGGTTAATGCTTGTGCAACTTTTCAATCGATCATTGTAAGGAACATTTGAAAATTAATTTCAATGCATTGGTCATCAAATTTAAATATTGCCGGTTGAAGTTCTTTAATTTGATCTTTTATTTTTCGAACTTCTTCAGTTATGACATCTTTAGTTTCCTTTTTGTAAACAAACTTTATTGGTCTGCAATACTTTGTTGAAGAGGGAATTTCATTTTTCCATACATCCATATCTGTAACTCTACTGGTTGACGGCTCTAAGCCAATATAAGTTTTTCTTAAACGTAATGGAACTAAAGATACCATGAATAAGTTAGCATCAGATGAGTTTTCTGCATTATATTGCTTGTATTGTTTCTGACCAGAGCTTCCATCACATCCCCATTTAGAAAATAAAGTGATGCTGCAATTTTCAAGTTTTTTTAAACAGTCAGCATCAAGTGTATTTAATAATCGTTCTGCAGTGTGTTCGAGAGGAGCCTGCAATTTTACTTCTGCTGAACTTGAAGTTACACTAATGGCCGTTTGTGAAGGTAAAAAAAAGAGTGCCTTTTTTGACAGAAACTAAATCTCGATATGCTGGAAAGATTCCACAATTTTTTTCATTGGTTCGCTTTCTCAGTTCTGTATACTGATTTTTTGCCAGTTTTAAATCCAAAAATAGTGCAAATGCTTCTTCTGGAGTAAATTTCATTTCTTCAGTTGGTGTAGGCATACTTTTTAAAATCCTCTTTGTGCGTTTAGGGCTCGCTTCCACTATTTTTTCAATTATTGCAATTTTTGTTTTCTTATTTTGCGTTGGTTGAATTTGATGCAGAAATGAATCCCTTATCATACTATGAGAAATTTCTTCATTGATATTTGCAAGCTTGCGTCTTCGTGATCTTTCACTGCAATTGTCAATTTGTTTTGCGGGCCGACCCACTTTTCCAGTTTCCTTAGCGGTTATTGACAGCTTCTGAAAAATCAGATCATTTGTTAGCCATTTTTCGTTGCGTAAGTAAAACTTTTTCTTGTTTCTAGAACATTTAAGGTACCGTTTTCTTAATGCAAATGAAAAACTTTTAATTTTTATTTTATGTATTTGGATTTCTTGTTCGTTGCATAATTTAAAGAATGGATTATTCATTATGTGTACCACAAAATCTTTTTCATCTTTCTGTTGAAAATATATATCTGCGAGAACTTTATAACTGAACTTAGCCATTGTTTAAACAATAATGAAGGTAAAATTATGAATGCATGCATTTGTATACTCTTGATAGAAGTTTTTTTAAATGATATTTTGTTGCCACTTCTTTGAAATATAAAAACCCTTTTTTAAATACAAATTTAATCTTTTATTAGCATTTCTTTGAAACATAAAAACCCCTGTTTTCACACTTTTTAAAAGGATAACATACCGGCAATAAATTAACAGGTAACATGTAGGTAATTTTCATGTAAAATATAACTGCGTGCTGGTTTTTTTTACCATTTACCTGCTCTTCCATTTTTTTAAATTAAGTTGCAATTTTCAGGTAGTTAAACTATGTAGTTTATGTTGCGGCTATTTACTAATGTTTAACCGTTTAACTTACTCAGAAATCTAACGTGTTAGTCTATTTATGCCGCCTATTCGTTTTGCAGCATCCGTTCACCCACAATAAGTTCATAACAATGGAAATACCTTTACCTTCTCCAAATTAATTGATAACCTGACGTGCTAGATAATTTATGTGGCCTGAACTGCTTTATTTGTCGAAAATTCTTTAAGACTCATCTTCTTTAATTTCAGTAATGTATACTTGCAGGACTTATTTTTTGAACCTAATATCTTACCTTGGGTCACAGAAATTGCTGTAGTTCTCAAGGCCGTATCCAGACGTGTGTACAATGGGGTATAGAAATGTAGGTTAGATTCTGGACTACAAGAGAGTATAGATTTTTGACGGGCAGGACTTATGCTCTATAAAGTAGGAAATTTCCGGGAAATTTAAACATTAAAAAAAAATTAAATAGTTTTAGATTTCGCAGAGTTTAATCCTTTAAACCACGTGTAGCTAATAAAATATACTAATTCACAAAACTTATTCTGTCAAAAAATCTTAAAAAACAAAAAAGTTATGGGCATTTCAACTTTAAAAATTGACTCAGAAATTCAAAACTATAACCAAATATTGAGAAAGTCCATTTCGGACCACCCTGTTCTCAATGAAATAGTTGAAATAGGGTTGAAATTTTTTGGCTCCCGAGGTTCACTAGTATTTACGTTCACATGAATAAAAAAAATTTAAAATCGGAGAACATAAAAAAAATAATTTTGGCCGCCTTTTCAAAATATGAACCAGTGTGCGGCGGTTTATTCACCGCAATCAAACGCTTCAGAACGAGTTAATCGTTCTCTAATTGCAGGAATTCGCTCATATTTGAAAGATGACCATACTAAATGGGATGAGAACTTTAGTGATATAAGCTGTGCACTAAGAAATTCATACCATCAGTCAATAAACACATCTTCCTATCATGCCGTATTCGGCTTAGATATGATAACTCATGCTTCTTTGTATCAATTGCTGAAAAGCTTAAAACTTCTCGATGAGCCATTAATTAATTTATCTCGAGACTATTCTTTACAAATAATAAGACGAGACTTACAGAAACATTTAAAAGATGCGTACAAACAGAAGAAAAAACTATATAACTTGCGAACCAGATGTCAAAATTTTAACATAGGTCAGGAAGTATTGAGACGTAATTTTGTTCAGAGTAGTCATGAAAAACGATTTAATGCAAAACTGGCACCCCTGTTCTGTTACTATGTACTCGTTGATTTACAGAACCGCCCAATTGGAACTTATCATGCCAAAGACCTTCGGTGTTAGATCATATATCGGTGTTTTTCAACCTAACATTGGCACTCATGGAGTCAATGTTATGTAGTTTTGTAGTGAACGATTTTATTAGTTAACCGCTAAATTTTTTTTTTTTTTAATGAATTTTCAATTTTATAAAAATTGAAAAAAGGAAAAAAAAACTAATAAGTAAACGAAAGTTTCTATTCATATACCCAATGTTGCGACGACTAAATTAATCACTCATAACCATGCATACGTTTGATAAACGAAAACAATGCATATAAACATGTTGCAATTGCATCAGACAAGAGGTAATAAGTAAATGTTGATGGAATATCATTAGTACTAAATATGTTCATTAATAAAAATAAAATTTACAATTGCTTTTAAATAAAGTAATAAAAGATATGGGTCACATTAATTTTTTTACTTAATAAGTAAAAACAGAAAAAATGGATTAAGGAGATGAAAATCAAATTTGGTGAGACCTACAAAAATTCGGTTGTACACGTATAAGTACCTGGCATTGATTGAATACCAATAAAATCCATTACCCCATAACCCAATTTGAAAAGTAACCTACTAGGTTTTAATACACGACATGAAGTTTATAATTTCCTTTTTAATTAAATCATCGACGAGTTAACATTAAAATTCGGAAAATTTAAATCGTATTATATCCAAAGACATCACATTTATCAGAAGATATAAAGTAATATTTCAGTTTGTTAACTACAGTATTTATCGGATATAAGAACATCTCATATAAGAACAAAACGCTTATAAGAAACATTTTCAAAAACACCATGTCTTTTTTGTGATGTTTCTAACAAAAAAGGTTTCATATAAGAAAAACGCTTATAAGAAAAAAACTGTTAAAAGAAATACAAAAATTAGTATTGTGGTTATTTTGTTGGACTATTTATGGTTTTTAATCCAAATTTTTTTAATATTTTTAATTAGGCTTAAATTCATGAAATTTAATTTTTCATTAAATTATTTTTATGAAGAAAGGAATTTTACAACATGAAAATTAATTAAAATTGTTATTGATAATCTTTCATTCTTGACGTGGCTGGGGCTGCTAGTGTAAGACGGCAAATCCATCTGAGGAGATTGAGTGGTTGCAATCGAAACATGTCATGGTAACCTGCCGGCCGGGGTTCGAGCCCCAGCCACGTCAAGAATGAAAGATTATCAATAACAATTTTAATTAATTTTCATGTCGTAAAATTCCTTTCTTCATAAAAATAATTTAATGAAAAATTTAATTTCATGAACTTAAGCCTAATTAAAAATATTAAAAAAAAAATAAATACAAAACGGTATAAAAAGAAGCGAAATTGCAAAAAAATATAATATTGGACTTTTAACGTTATCTAAAATAGTGAAAAACTCAAAAGACATAGAAAATAATTATTTAAAAGTTAGAAACGTTAACATGGGGTCGTCACCTAAAAATTTTTTGTCATACCAAACGTCAAAGTCCATATGGGCAAATCCTGCGTGACGAACGCTACATTCGCACGCGTTTTGTGATTGAAATATAAAAATTTTTTGGTCTTTCAAAACAGATAACTTCAACTTATTTATAGTATTTAGTGACATTAATATGTACTTACGAATGGCATATATCATAGTTTCTTAGCAAGTATTTGTTGCAAAATAATTGATCACAAAGTTTTGTGACGCACGCTACAAAAAGTGGAAGTAACTTCAAAGGTTGAAGTGCGTTTGCCTTATTTTTAGCGAATTTGGCATGATGAGGCATACAAAATCTAATTCCTAAAAGAAAGATGACTATAGGAGAATTCTAAACGCACTTATTCGCAGCCAAAAAATGTTGTGATTTTTTGACAAAAGCCTTGCTACAGTTTTTCCAGTAGTATTTTATCGTTATATTTTATTTATTTTAACAAAACAAATTATATTTTTATGAATTGCATTTCTTAAACTAATTTCTTAACTAATGAATCTCAACTTTTTTTTTAACGAAATTTATATTTTGATAAGTCTGCTGTAAGTGCTATTTTAATCAGAAAAATCACCTAAAATAATGCTAAATTCACGTATAACATTAAGAAATCAGTGGAGGGGTAGAATTTGGTAAAAATTATTGCATTAATGATCATTGAAATACATATTTTTTAATATAAAAATTAAATTATACATCTTGTCTTATATTCCATTAAAAAAAAATGCATTTGAAAAATTTTTGGTTGGTGGACTGTTTCTGGGATTTGCCCATATAAAAAAAACTTTAAAATTTTTGTCAGCGTTTTTTTTTTTTTATAATTGGTTTTGTTTGTGTAGTACTAGCAATAGAGCCAGCGGATGAATGAACTGAATTTTTGGTTTTGAGAACCGATAAATCAAACGATATCTTAATGCGGTGCATTGGTTGAGGAACTTTATTCCTGTTCAAAATGTTATGAACTGGTTTTACCTCATACCCCTCTAGCTCTACGGCAGATTTGGGGGTGTCAAACATGGTGGTGGTAACGTCATAGTGAGGGGGTGTATGGCAGCAGCTGGGGCGGGGAAATTGGGTTTTCTCGAAAATACAATGGATAAACATTAAAACCTGAGCATTTTACGGAACAATATGAAACAAAGTGCGTCTCAATTGGGGTTAGAAGAAAATACATTCCTCTTTCAGCAAGATAATGCCCCCAAGCACACGTCGTACTTGGTCAAGGAATGACTTTTGTACAACTGCAAGCAGCTCCATACACCCCCACAATCACCAGACCTTAATCCAATAGAACATATCTGGGATTTGTTGGAAAAAAGGATTCGAAAATATACAATCACTTCGAAGGAATCGCTAAGAAATGCCTTGTTAACAGAATGGCGAAAAATATCGGAAAAGGACACAACAAGATTAGTGAGAAGCATGCGTCGACGTCTTCAAGCGGTAATTGATGCAGATGGTGGACCTTCAAAATATTAATTAATCCTAAAATTCGTTTTTGACTTTGTTTAAAATATTTTTTTATTTAGTGTACGTAAACTTTTTTTATGTGAATTAACGATACTGCGGAGTTTTTGTTGTTTTTCTTTTATAAACCTTAGGTTAAATTTAAAAAAAATTATGGTTTTAAGTTCTTTAATATAAGTACATATGCCCAAAAAATACATACAAGCATTAATAAACTTTTATTTAAAACATAATAAGGGTCCTCATGATATCGTTCATAAGTCTCGTAAACTGTGCATTCTTACGCCCTCGTAAATGAACTGTCAAAAATTGTATGAGAATTCATTTACACAAACTGCTTAAATTTGCCCAACAATTTTGACTCGTAAACTTACGCAGTTCAATTGTGCATTTATACAGACAAATTTTTTTAATGCTTACCGCCGTTTTCAATGAAAACTTCAAGTGTAAATAAATCACAAACAATAAATTCTTGTAATAATATAAGCATATTAGTCTTTTGGCTTTCTTTATGCATGTTTAAAAACAAATTTCATTTATAATTTACAAATTCCAAGTTTTTTATTATATTTTTGATTATTTTTTTTTAATATATTTTTTATTGACGTTTCTGTTTGAAATGACATTAATTGTTTAAAATTACACAAAACTTAAAAAGGATCTTCATGAAACGAGTCTCGCAAGTTTACCCATTTGCACAAATGGTAATTTTAAGCAACATCATGAAGACCCTTAATGAATTTTATTTGTTTGTTTTTTTGAATGCTAGGTGTACTTAAACTTTATTGGTTCACTGTAGGTGGCGGTTTAACTTCTTTAGTGGCTGTTCCATTAGCTGATTCTGCTTCTTCATCGTCAGGTATGGATAGTACAGAGAATCTGTTACCACTTACCGAAATGCAATGTACCGTAGTTGCAATCTGTATAAAAACGTGACATTTGTAAGACAGTGATGGGCGGCTTGTATGTTACATTGAATGCGGGTAATTTTGCTCTTTTTTGTTGGTACTTTTTTCAGTATATCTACGGAATTGCGACAAAACAACTTACAATACAACATATTTCCAAATATACATATGTTTAGATGTTTAAAATAAACAAATGCATATACACATACAATGGAAATGTGAAACATATACAAGACTTTAAATGGTATCAAAAACTTGTTTGGTGTATGCACATTTTCAATATATGTATGCTGAAAGTTTATACATGCTAAAATACAAATTTATTTATTGTAAATCTATAATAAAAATATTTAATTATTTAAACTTTTTACATACCCAAAATACTGTTTTAATACCATTTAAATCACGTGGTACCTTTTCTGCACAACGGTCACCATTTGAGCATTTTTAATTCCAATCACTGTATGTTTTGTTTTATGTATACTATTGCTTTTTGTTTATGTATGGGAAAACATATGACACGTTTTTAAACGTTCTATAAGTGCACCAACGTGCTTACAGTACGGTGCGGTACATTACGGGTACAGCAACGTTCGCCTAACTGAGCCTTTACGGTCGGATCAACACACTTGCTCAGGTTGGGTATACTTGCACTTAAATTGCTGTATGGAAAACCAGTTGCGCTGGCAATTTTTGCACTTAAATAATTTTTATTTAATTTTGGGTATCGAATGTTTTCATTGCTCACGCTCGGAGAGTTTACCACAATATACGCATTTCTGCTATTTGTGCTGGGCCTACTCTCCTTATTGGGAGTATTTGTGTGGCTCATTCACAAAGCACTTCGGGCACCTTAGTTATTGTTCTCTTTTTTTACCTATTACAAATATTTTTTTTTTATTTTTTTTACTCACTGATACACGTCCGTACTCATCAAGAGCTGGTTTCGTAAATTTGTTAACTGGCTTCCTTTTTTTTAGAGATTTCTAATCTTCAATATCCAATAAATTGTAAAATCCAATGTCAAATTGTCTTATGCCCAATTTTCAGGATAGTATTTAAATCAATATTAAGTTAATTTTCATAACAAACTTAAATCGTATTTAAAACAGATTGGTTTTTCGAGTTTTATTTGAAAGTCTTATTTAATTAAGATAAAAGTATGGTAACACTACTAAATACAAAAAAAAAAAAATATAAAAAAGTGTATTTATTTACAAGGTGGTCTGAAAAAACAGCTGTCTGTTAATGCTTTGCCTGTTGTTGCTGTATTGTTGTGATATTGAGGCCACCTTGCTAAAATATTACATTGAAAACTTGAGATGAAATTAAGTGTACCACATAGGTGACTTAAGTTTTTAGTGAAGAAGAGAATTTTGTATTTAAAACGATTTTAAAAATAAATGAGTTTTAATGTCAATCCTGAAAATTGGCAATTAATTTAGAATACATTGTTTTAAACAAATTATCGTATCTAAGAGCGGGTTTTTTACTTAGAGCTTAAACCAGGATCAATAGTAAGATTTGTTAATCTTATAATAAAATTAATCTAGCCTTAATCGTCTGTGGCATTTTTGAGTGAAAGATTAAAGCTTTTAGCATTGCCATATGAATTGACAATACTTTTATGTATAAGTATGGCAGTTTACAACAAATACCAAAAATTGTCATCAAATTACTGTTCTTAACGTGAAAAAGAAGAAGAAAAGGCGAGAATTTTGTATTGTGTTATATAATATTATATGTTTATAAATATATATTTATTCTTATTGGAGCTTTATTTAATAATTACTTTTAATTATTTAAGCTTGAGGGTGGAATATTTAATAAAACTTTAAATAAAAAAAAATATTTCCTTTTATAAGCTGTTCGTACTTTTGAAAGTTCTGTCGCAAGTTTAAACCACCAACTTTGGGCGTTTAAACTTGGCAACAAAATGAAATAATCGACTACCCAAAAACGAATTTCAAAGATTAGTTCTTATTTAATCGCTGATCTTTATGTCAAAAACTGGCTCTAAGACGATAGAACTGGATATCTTTAATGTTCTTATTTAATAGCTCTTTATTTTTATCGTCTTGTTGATATGAGGGTTCTTTTACAATTCGCGATGCATTATCAATGCTTCCTCTATTATCAAGATCAAGCTTTTTAATATCTTGCACGTCTGCGGAAGCGTGTTTAAGCTTTTTAGGTTTCTTTGCATTTGTAAGGAATTTTGGCTTTATTGCTTTTCGTTTATTTTCATTTTTTATACCCTCCACCACAATTAGTTGTGAAGAGGGTATATTCAGTTTGTCATTCCGTGTGAAACTTTTTTACTATTCATCTCAGACCCTATAAAGTATATATATTCTGGGTCCTTGAGTAATTTTAAGTCGATTTAGCCATGTCCGTCTGTCTGTCCGTCTGTTGAAAACACGCTCACTTTCGAAAAACTCAAAAGAAATCAACAAACTTGGTGTCAAATTACTTGTAGTTATCCTAAGCAGTTTGGGATTGAAATTCAGCAAAATCGGTTCAATAGGATCTGAGCTATGAATCAAAATGTGGAACCACCACCTAAAAAAGATTGATAATTTTGTTACAAAAACTAACATAAATGGTGGAAAAATGCACAGAATGATATAAGATATCGCAGCAATTCGTTTCAACTGGAAATCACGCTGTGAAATTTCGTGAAGATCCGTCAATAATTTACCCTAGGCCCCATATAAGCCCTACTCCCGGAAAACAGTATATTAAGCCTAAAACCCTAACTAACAATGCTATCATTACAAATTTAGGCAAGTCACAGTTACATAGGACTAGAAATTAAACTGTTAAGTTTCGTGAAGATCGGTCCATAATTTACCATAGGCCCCATATAAAACCTACTTCCGGAAAACAACTTAGTACGCCTAAAAACGTAAAAAATAATGCTATCATAACAAAATTTGGTACATCAAAGTTTTATTGGACAAGAAATAAAATTGTGTTATTTCGTGAAGATCGGTCCATAACTTACCCTGGGCCCCATATAAACCTTACTCCCGGAAAACAGTTTAGTACGCCTAAATCCGTAAAAAATAATGCTATCATAACAAAATTTGGTACATCAAAGTTTTATAGGACAAGAAATAAAACTGTGTAATTTCGTGAAGATCGGTCCATAATTTACCCTGGGCCCCATATAAACCCTACTCCCGGAAAACAGTTTAGTACGCCTAAAACCGTAAAAAATAACGCTATCGTAACAAAATTTGGTACGTCACAGTTTTTTAGGACAAGAAATAACACTGTGAAATTTCGTGACGATCGGTCCATAATTTACCTTGGGCTCCATATAAACCCTACTACCAGAAAACAGTTTAGTACGCCTAAAACCGTAAAAAATAATGCAATCATAACAAATTTTGGCTCGTCACAGTTGTATAGGACTATAAATGATACTGTGAAATTTCGTGAAGATCGGTACATAATTTACTCTAGGCCCCATAGAAACCCTACTCCCGGAAAACTGTTCAGTACACCTAAAACCATAATTAGTAATGCTATCATAACAGAAATTGGTACGTCACAGTTTTAAAGGACTAGAAATGACGCTGTGAAATTTCGTGATGATAGGTCCATAATTTACCCTAGGCCCCATATAAACCCTTCTACCGGAAAACAGTTTGGTTGCCTTAAACCATAATTGATAACAAATCGTCACAGTTTAAGATTATAATAACGTCATACAAATATTACTCCTTAAACATTCGAACTGTCGGTGGAGGATATCAAAGATTCGGCACAGCCGAATATAGCACTCTAATTTGTTTTATTCCAATTTTCTTCTGTTTCCATAGCTTCTATTAATTCATAGTTGTGCTCTTTAGATATTTGCAATAAATGTGTATTTTTAGTATTGTTCTTATTCGATTTTATATATTTTTGACCATCTCTCTCTTGCGTGTCATACATGTCATAATGGTATCGAAGTTCTTTTAAAGAGCTCATATTGTCTTTTCTGTCAATTTTTATAAAATCTCCAGGCCGAACTGATTTATTATTAAGAAGAATATGTTTTTGCAGAAAGAAATTAAATTCTTCTGGAGCATGTCATAATGGTATCGAAGTTCTTTTAAAGAGCTCATATTGTCTTTTCTGTCAATTTTTATAAAATCTCCAGGCCGAACTGATTTATTATTAAGAAGAATATGTTTTTGCAGAAAGAAATTAAATTCTTCTGGAGCATTGCTTATATGATCACCGGATGGATCTACCGTTATTCCCGTTATGTTTGTCCACATAGGTAGTAGAAATGAACAATTTTTTTTAAACTATAAATCTGCACATATTCCCATTATAGTAGTCATTGATGTCACATTTGCAGCATCGTTCTTCAAATTGTCATACACATTATCATGTATATTTTCAAACATTTTTTTAAACGGACTTCTAGAAGCAATTGTTTCCACGTTTTTCTGGTCCTCACCATTAAATACATTTAAATTTTCGAAGTCATTCTCATTAATATCTATAACATTTTTTTTTCTTGTAACTTTCTCTAAATTCATGATTTTTCTTTGCAATCATTCACTGTTTTCAAATCGAAAGCCAAAGTTCTTTAATAAATGACGCAATTTATGATGTTTACCAATTTTATTATTTAAATCCTTACATATAATATGAACACAATGAGCTTTGCACCACTGAACGATTACTTTAGGCTTTTTTTTTTGCTAATTTTGGATTTTCTAAGTAAAATTAGCAATCGTTAAGATATTCTGAAATATTTTGTGTATTACAACACTTTAATATTCCACCAAATAATGCATAACTCACATCTGTGCAAACTCTTTCTAAAAATGGCCATTTGTATTTGCGTTCTTTGCAATACATTTCTAGTCCCTCGAAAATATAGCAAATATCTATAATTGTGTGGCGAGACAGTATAGCGGTCACTTTAGGAATTATCATTTTCAACTTTTTAATCCGCATTACTACTTTATATATTAAAATCCGCTTTTCTGCGCATTCGATTTGTTTCGCGCTTTGCCCAGTTGTATCATCATGTATTGTATGATTTGCGTCTTTTAAAATGTGGCAATTTTGACCAAAAGTTTCGAATGTTTTATTTTCCCAACAATGTATTGCTAATTGTGACGCTAGGTTAGGCCTGCCACACGTCCTGGTTTTCCAGGATTGTCCTGGTTTTTGACTACTTGTCCTGGTGTCCTGGTCCACTATGAAATTGTCCTGGTTTTTTTTTTACAGGTCAAGATAGAAAATTTGCTTTTTGCTGGTTTTAGTTGTTAGCAAAGGTTAAGATTTATGTTATAACACTGCTAACATAAGGCAATTGTATAAACAACTTTAATTTAATTCAACTGTTATCTGGTGTTAACGTCGTTTAACTAAAAGCTTTCAATAAAATTAGATGAGAGGCAATTCTCTTCCAAAATTTGTTTCAACTAGTTGCTTTAAAAAGTTATACCGTGTTAACAACTTTTATAAGTAATCGAAAACCGATAACAAATTGCTTTCTTTAAAATAGCCAATACACGTTTCAATTCAATTGTCAACTGACCCAGCAAAAACTTGGTAATGACTTGCCATTACTGAGCAACTTACTTTTCAATGACTACTTCATACCATCTGCATTACATAGAAGTAGTTTGGTAATGGCTGACATATAATCTGATGCCTAAGTACTTGTGTATGAGTTGATTAACGAAATTTATAATTCATTCGTAATAAAATGCATCTACGGTTGAACTTTTTTCAAATCAAATACAAATTGATTTAAAATAAAAAATAAAAAACAATTTGTAATAAATTTGAATATGAAAAATTATGCTGTACTGAAATTTTATAGTCATGACATGTTAGTTGTAATTTTGGTGACATCGGAGTAATAAGTTATTTAAGTCCATATTTGTAAGCGAATGTGGTAATGACTTATTTAACTCCCTATTTGTAAGCGAATGTGGTAATGACTTTTTTTTTTTTTTTTTCATTATTTATTTATTGAATCTTCATATATTAAATATGAACTAGAAATAATTAATCAAATCTTAACCTAATGCTTTATTTTATGTCCTGCCAGTGTCCTGCCAGTGCTGCAGTGTCTCTTCTTCTTAGGCGAGAGTGGCCGCTATCATTTAAAATATTTCGTGCTAGTGGATTTGGGTGCAACTCTAGCCTTTTCAAATATTTTACCGCATACTTCGTAATAATAGTCCTTACCAGTGGCACATTGAGATCCTTGTGGATATTTGAGTTTTTAACATACCAAGGGGCAGCAGTAATTATTCGAAGAAGTTTATTTTGGCGCCTTTGAATTTTTTCGATATTTGAGGCCGAGGCAGTGCCCCATAGTTGAATACCGTAGCACCATATTGGCTTTAAAATAGCGTTGTAAAGTAGTAGTTTGCAGTCGAGACTAAGAACAGAATTTCTTCCAATAAGCCAGTTAATTTGAATTGCTTTTAGTTTCATTTGGGTTAATTTTGCTTCTATATGGCATTTCCATGTTAAACGCCGATCTAGATGAATACCGAGATATTTGACATGCGATTGTTGAGGCACTAGTTGATTATTGATTTTAATAGGGGGACATGTTTCCCGACGCAAGGTAAATGTTATATGTACGCATTTTTGCTCATTGACTTTTATTCTCCATTGTTAAAACCACAGTTCTAGTTGAAATATATGATTCTGCAGGTATCGAGATGCTTCACGACTGTTCTCGTGTACGCTTAGAAAAGCTGTATCATCAGCAAAAGTTGAGGTTAGGGTGTGATTGTTTGTTGGCATGTCCGAGGTATATATAAGGTAAAAAAGTGGGCCCAGGATGCTTCCCTGAGGGACTCCAGCTTCAATTGGCTGAGGAGAACTATGCTCTCTTCTGAAGCCGAATTGATGATTGGGTATACACCCATTGTCATTTAAAATTGGGGTTAATTTTGACGCTAAGAGCTTCTCAAACAGCTTTGATATATTAGATAATAAGCTAATAGGCCTATATGACTCAACTTTTGTGTGATCTTTTCCTGGCTTTGGTATCATCGTTATTAAGGAGACCTTCCATTCTTGAGGGTAGTATTCAAGTCGTAAAATAGCATTAAAAATATAAAGAATAATTTTCTTTGCTATGCGAGGTAGCTCCAAAAGCATTTTGTTACTGATTTTATCAATACCAGGTGCCCTCTTGGTGTTTAATTCATAAATAGCCCTTTCTAATTCCCTTATCTCAAATCTTAGGGGGATAGCTGCTCTAACATTAACAGGCGGCAACTCGTGCGCTGTATCGTCAGGTATATTTTGGGTAAATACGTTTTTCAAATGATTTACAAACAGATTTCCTTTTTCATTATCATTTCTTGCCCAACTTCCATTCAAGTTTCTTAATGGTGGTTTCGAGATAACTGGTCTTTTGAGGTTTCTAGCTGCCCGCCATAATGAGTAGCCTGATTGTGGAGTTGCATCCAAGTCCTTAAGATATTTTTCTACGGAAGCCGTTTTCTGAGTCTGCAGTAATTTTCTTAGCCTTTTTGTATACTCTTTTAATTCATTTTTAAGTTGAGGGGATCTTTGCAATTGCCATTCTCTTCGCACTCTCCTTTTTTCATTCAAGAGGCGCTCGACATCTGCAAAATATATTTTGTTATAATTGGTTTTTTTGAGGGTTTTGCTGGAATGTTGAACAGCTAGTTTAAGATAACTGTCAAAATTGACAATAGAGAGATCCACATTTTCCGGTGTGCCAAGCGGAATATTTTCTGTGCAATGGGTACTGAGATATTTTTTATATTTTAACCAGTTTATTTGTGTAGCTGTTGTCGCTATGTAACCAGAGGGAGATACGATTCTATTGGTGTTTGTTATAGTAACTATTGTAGGTGTGTGATCAGAGGATAATTCTAACGAAGGTTCAACTTGAATCGTTTCTGTGGGGATGTCTTTAACCACTCCGAAATCGATGACATCTGGAATTTTTTGCGGATCAGCAGGCCAATATGTTGGTTGTCCGCTCGCGACGACATTTAAATTCATTTTAGAGATTGTATTATACAAAACACGACCCTTTGGTGTTATTAGTCGTGAACCCCAGAAGGTATGTTTAGCGTTATAATCGCCAGCAGCCAGGAAACAGGGCCCCAATGACTTATAATATTTATAATATTGGCTTTCTGATATTGCAAATCTAGGTGGTGAGTATAAGGATGAGATTACTATGTTTCGATTCAGCTCTTTAATACAAATGTTCGTTGCTTGGAGATAATCTTCACGATGATCACACATCAGGTAGTGTTTGATTCGGGTTTTTATCAAAATGGCAGAACCTCCACAAGCTCTATCTCGAGGGTCCTTGGTATCATATAGTGTATAACCATTGATTTTAAACGTATTTCTTGAGGTCAAATGAGTTTCAGAAACCATCATGACATCAATTTGTTTATTTTTAAGAAAGTATTCTAATTCATTTTTATGTTGGCGGATGCCGTTTGCGTTCCAAAAACAAATTTTTAAACAGTTCATGGTTTGTTAAGTACAGCTTGCAATAACATCGATTGCATTCTAAGGATCTCCTGCATCATATTACCCATTGTGTTTGTAAAATTATTTACTGTTTGCACTAAAGTTTCCATGGTTTTTTCTAGATGACTTAAATTAGAAACTGGAGTTTCATCATTACTTGGCGAAGCACCTTGCATTGGCACATGGTTTGATTTTAGGACGTTAGCATAAGAGGTTCTGTTATTACTAGGCTGCGGAGCCTGAGTGTCATTAGTGTTTGCTTGATTTGGTACCTGCATTTGAGGGGGATTAGTTTTCGGTCCAGCAGACTGCTTGACGATAGTATATACAGGACATCCTCTATAATTGGCAGTGTGATTGCCGCCACAGTTGCTACATTTTTTTACATTGGGGTCATTTTTAGACTTATCGCACTGGACTGTACCATGTAATTCACCACATACTACGCAAACAGGGGGTAAATAGCAGTAGGCCTTAGTATGGCCAAATTCTTGGCAGTTGAGACATTGAACGGGACCATTTCTTTTGTGCGGCTCCTCTATAGTTATTCTTCTGTAGAGAATATATTTTAAATTGTAAATAGGATGCGTTTCATTTTTTTTAAGCTTAACGTCGCCAGGTTCTAGCTCCACTCGAATAGTGGTTGGGGATTTTTTTCCCTATTTTTGATATTTGTAACGTTTTTTATTTTAAAGCCTTTCTCTTCCAAAAAGGTTTTAATTTCTTCAGGGTCCACGCTCGAGTCTATGCCCTTGATCACTACCTGAAGGCCTTTGCTGCTCTTCAGCTGATATGTATAAAAGCTTTTTTTAAGGGATTCAAATTGGTTTGTTAGTTTGCGAAAATCATTCTCATGATTAACCTGTATTTTTGTCTCGTTTATATTACCACGCTTGATTGCCGCTACGTAAAAAGAATTTTCACCTATTACCGAGATCACGCTCTTTATTAACTCACTTGAGTTTTGCTCCCTAAGATATATTGGGGGTGGCTTAGAAGATTTTATGACGTTTGGTGCCTCTGGGGATTCGTCCTCAAGAATTGCAAAACGGTTTTGTGAATTTATTCTATCAAAAGATGTTACTTTTGAGGCCGAAGCAACTGCTGAAGAGGTAGGGCTGCGACCCCGTTTAAGCACTGTTATATACCTGTCCATACCAACTTGTATTTGAGGCTTTTGACAATTTTTCACTAAAGGGTTCTCCATTGCGTCTGTATTTGAGTTTATGGTATCATTTCTTACTAAGATTGTTTTTTCCGCCGCGGTAATACTTGCGGACGCTACAACACTTGTCCCCAAAGACAGATTAATATTTTTTAATGTATCACTATCCACCGTTTTTGTGAACACCGAGGGTGAAAGAGAACGCGTTCGAATAATAGGCTTAGCCGTTAGATAGTTAATATTGTTTTGTTTTGTTTTATTTATTTCAGCATTATTTTCGTTTGCCTGAACGGTCACTTAAACATTTCTTTCATTTTGCCTTAGCGTTGTTTCACTGTTCTTACTCATGCAAAGAGTTGTTTTTGTTTTTCACCGTTTGCTGTGCTTTAAATATTTGTATTATTTATTGTTTTTACAACAACACAAAAAAAATGTTTTTGTTAAGAGTATGTATGCATACACATGTATGAACATTCATACGTATGTATATATTTTTACTATTTTTCTTTATTTAATTATATCGTTTGAATTGTTCACTATTATGTTAAATAATTTAAATAACAAAATATATAATTTATTTTTAAGCGTCCATTCGCTGCGTATATTACAAAATCAAATATGATTAATTAATAGCTCAAAACGTATGCGGGGTTAAAAATACACGTCTGTATCACAACAAAGCACAAACCGAACTGACTTATTAAACTCCCTATTTGTAAGCGAATGTGGTAATGACTTATTTAACTCCCTATATGTAAGCGAGGGTGGTAAGTAGTTGCCTCCAACAATTTAATCTCATATTTACGCTCTTAATTGAGTAAAAACATCGTTTTTTTATACAAAAACTACACTGCCCCGGTAGACTAGCTGGTAGTGAGCTACTCTATCAGCACCGAGGTTGCGCGATCGAATCCCGCCAGAGACAGAAAAAAAATAAAAAATAAAACAAAGTAAAATAAAATAAGAAAAAAATTTTTTTTTTAAAGTCATGACATGTTAGTTGTAATTTTGGTGACATCGGAGTAATAACTTATTTAAGTCCCTATTTGTAAGCGAATGTGGTAATGACTTATTTAACTCCCTATTTGTAAGAGAGGGTGGTAAGTAGTTGCCTCCAATAATTTAATCTCATATTTACGCTCTTAATTGAGTAAAAACATCGTTTTTTTATACAAAAACTACACTGCCCCGGTAGACTAGCTGGTAGTGAGCTAGTCTATCAGCACCAAGGTTGCGCGATCGAATCCCGCCAGAGACAGAAAAAAAATAAAACAAAGTAAAATAAAATAAGAAAAAATAGAAAAAAAAACATAAAGTAAAGTAATTTAAAAAATTAAAAAAAAAAAATATTTTTTTAAAGTCATGACATGTTAGTTGTAATTTTGGTGACATCGGAGTAATAACTTATTTAAGTCCCTATTTGTAAGCGAATGTGGTAATGACTTATTTAACTCCCTATTTGTAAGCGAGGGTGGTAAGTACTTGCCTCCAATGACATCACCATGTTAAAATAATGAGTTAAAATGCCAATGTATAAGTAGTGAAGAGTCTTTATATTAGCTTTTTAACTCATTACTTTGCAATGTAAGTTTTAGCTGGGGAGTCGGTTATTGTCCAAATCAAAGCGTGTATGGCTTTGTCAATTGATTAGTTTGACAGTTGTCAAGTTGGTTGAAGAAAAATCAAAAGATTTTGATTTTTTCAAGTTAAAGACTAAAACACTGGAGAGTAATATTCAATGTAAGTAACTATATCAAAGGCTGATATGAAGTTCTAGAAACAGTGCAATCTTCTGAAACGTATTATAGTTTTAAGCTCAACTTTTCATTATTTTTCATCGGTAAATGAAGTACAAGTTAATTTTTTTTATATATGAGAAGTGGTGTAACCCCAGACTTATTAAGAGATAATGAGGAGTTAACACTACTCTTGCACTATAGTACTTGGTTGCAACGGCCCATCCAAAAACTACGTTTCTAGCGCCATCTGTTTTGGATACAAGCAGTTGACTTACTCGACTAGAAAATATCTTTCACCAGAACCGTAACCAAGTAACCACTTCAGCGCTGATAGCCTCATATTATGTTGGATTTAAAAATAAAACTGGATGGTTTTTACATATACATACATACATATGCATTAAAAAAAACTTTTTTGTTGGCGCAATTTTTTATCCATTTTTTCTATGTGTCCTGGTTGATAGGTTCAATCTTCTGGCAGCCCTACGCTAGGTACTGTACGTATCCATGATAAAATCCTGGTTTCATTAGGTAAACGTCAATAAATGGGTTAGGATCATTAAAACCATAAAAATTTCCTTCAAACTTGACTTTACGTACTGTTGATAGTTTTTGAATATTTTGCAAATTTCCACTTTGAGCTACTTCATCAGCGGCTTCAAGAATTTTTTCCTTTCTATATATGTATCAGAGATCAGCAATGAATCGCTTTTTCGCTACTCATACTGACTCATGCAATTGTAAGTATAAGTGCGTAGAAATCATTTAAACTAAACTACTCTGATTCACTCATACTCACAAGAGAAATATTTATGAGTGCGACGTCGACATTATACGAATACTCATAAATGACCTCAGCTTGATTTATAATTTCAAGAAAATACTTATAATACTCACAATGATTCAAATCATTTAGCTCATCCATTTACCGTTTTAACACAACAGAGACAACACACAACTTAATAATCAGCGCTGCCAGATAAATTTGCCGAAAAATCGTCTACTTCATACATGTTACTTTAGTAAACTGTAATTGCCAAATCGTCACTTTGCTAATTTGGGGACAAATCTGGCAGCCTCGCATTTTGCTTCGCCTATACACATTGACTTGAGTAGATTCTAAATCAAACACTACAAATGTTGGTAAGTATGAGTACGATGAATAAAATGAAACTTATGAGTGAATATGAGTTTGAATCACATTGGAATAAGTATGAGTGCGTATCAGTACAAGAATTTATGAGTCATGATTTAGCTCTACTCACTTTTTCACTACTCATTGCTGATCTCTGATATGTATGCACTTTTATTTTTCAGGATTTTTTTTCACCAGATCACGCGTTACACCACGAATTTGTGCAACACGTTTTTGCCCTTGACCATAAAAAATTTCACCTGTTCTGTAAACGGAAACATGTCCGTTTAGATATAATTTTAATCGGTATTTGCAATAACCTGGAAAGGTGCAATACGCATAAGCTAACAGTCCTGAAACTAATTTTGTTGTGTTATAAAAAGAGATTGGACACGAATTATTAATTTTTAAGTATTCTTGACGAATAACATCTATTTCAGTTTTATTTTTAGAAAGATTCAATTTACGATTGTCTTTTGCATTGAAAACTAAATCAGGATTTATTTTAAAATCGCAATCAAAATTTTTTTTTGTTTTGGCTTTACTTAAAACTAAAAAGTAGTTTGGCTAACTATGAAAGTTATATTGCCAGAATATCACACGAATAAAAATTTGGCTAACCAATTTAGGTTATAATGCCAGGGTATCTCACAATTTCCAGAGCGTCAACCACAAGACGTCGTTCGACCTAAACCTTCGTATAGGAAGGCGAGAGCTTCCAGAATCCGTTCTGGAGTAGTTTTTTAAAAAACGTCTGAGTTTTATTTGGTTCTCCACCTGTCACATTGAGTTATTAATGGTTCTCCACCAGACAAAACCTTAAATTGAGGTTAAAAACGATTGCACAAAATCAATGGTGACAGCCGCAAAAACCGTAACTCGGTACAGTTATACGACGCCAAGCCACTAACCAATGCGGGGTGACACCGCAAAACGCACGAAAAGCAGACAAACAAGAACGACCTGATTGGCCTTTAAAAAAAATGACAACGAGCGCGAGCTGCTTCTCCACTCAGAGCAGTTTTACGAGTGCAATCAAAAATTTTAGATTTAAATTGACGAACCTGATTAACCGTCTTTCCAGGTTCACGGATAACATATTTATTAATTTTTTCTTTTTGGTCAATTCTCTTTCTATAACTGTAAAATTGAGATAAATCTAAGCTACTTTCGGTGGTTTCAAATAACCAAGAATCTCTTTACTTCTTTTCTTCGTTTGCTTAGTTTCATTAGATGCAATAGAATAAGACAAGGATTCTGGGGATTTATCAATTTTATTAGAACTATTTTTATTGTTAGTAATAAAATTGACATTAGAAAATTTTTCTAATCCTTCATTTAACAATACTTTTAAATCTTTTAAACAACTTTTTAATTGTTTTTTAATAACATCCGCCTTATTTGAATCGTTTATTTCAGAAACCCGTCAACTCTCATTAAAAATAGGCACACTTGACGGGTTTCTGAAATAAACGATTCATTTACAGAATCGTCTTGGTGGTGCTAAAAAATAAACAAAAACATTAAAAATTAAATAAAACATAATTATTTAATGAATATTATTTTTGTCAAGCTAATAGGGCCTAAATTTCTTCAATGTAAATAAAATCCAATTTTTAATTACAATATTTTGTTCCCGACGTTTCGTCGATTGTTTGTCGACTTTTTCAAGGGATTGTCTATTTAAAAATTATAAAAACAATAAAATAAATACAATAATGTACCACATAAACATTAAAGACTTACAATATGAAAATTTAATCACATTAAAAAGTTTTAGATGTACTCAGGATCATACAAATATAAAAATT
This sequence comes from Pollenia angustigena, assembly GCA_930367215.1. Classification (NCBI taxonomy): domain Eukaryota; kingdom Metazoa; phylum Arthropoda; class Insecta; order Diptera; family Polleniidae; genus Pollenia; species Pollenia angustigena. The sequence goes on from OV884059.1 coordinate 36,696,694, forward strand.
AATTTTAATATTTAAAAAATACATATTACTTTAAACTTTAAATATATCACAGCTTAAGTAATGGCAACAATATAGCTCGCATTTATTTTGTTCGTGTCTTCCTTCAAATTCATTGTTCTATTAATTTGTTGTTGGATTCTTAGGCTTTCAATTGTGTACCTCTTTCTTTCTTTATTTTCTTTATCTAGAATTTTTACATCATCGAACCTAATTGTGTGACCAGTATGTAGATGTGTTGTGCTAGTGCTGTTGTCTCTTTTCTCCGCATTATGTCCATCTTGTGTTCTCCCATTCTTGTCTCCAGTGTACGTTTTGTTGTTCCGATATAAATTAGCTCGCATGGCTGTTTGTCATTTCCTTCACATTGTAATTCGTATACAATGTTACTTTGTTTTTGTTTATTAATTGGCGCCTTAACTCTAGAAAAAATTGTACTTAATGTCAAATTGGGTTTGTATGCAAAACAGATGTTTTTTGTTTTTATTGACGACCGTATATTATTATTATCGGTTAACCCAGGTATGTATTTTACACCGTAAAATTTGTTCTCTTCTTTTTCTATGTTTGCAGATTTGTTGTGGTTATTTTTGTCCTTATCCAATTGTTTAATCGTATTGTCTATCAATGTAGATGTGAGTTTGGTGGGGAAGCTATTGTTTTTTAAAATGTTTGTTATAATGTGTTTGTTTTTATTATGAAACTGTGTATCACTTATGTTGTATACCCTAGAAATAAAATTTTTTGCTGTGTTTATAATTTGATTTTTGGGTTGTGTAGCGTGGTAATTCATTAACCTTCCTGAAGATGTTTCTTTAGTGTACCAATCAAACAGAATCTTATTATTTTTGCGTATAATTTTTGAGTCTAAGTACGCGATTTCTCCGTTTTTCTCAATCTCAGTAGTAAATTGTATTTTAGGGTGTTGTTTGTTAAGAATTGACAGAATTGTGTCCTTGTCTTCTATGCGAATTATCGCCAAAATGTCGTCTACATATTTGGCGATATATTTAATGTAAATATTTTCATTTTCCAGTTCAGTAATTGCATCGTCAAGTAGTTTGTCAAGTATGATATCCGCTATAGTAGGTGATAGTGGGTTCCCCATTGGCATACCAAAGATTTGAGTATAAATATTTTCACCAAACATAAAATAATTATTGTCATTTAGACAAAATTTTAGTATTCTTAAAAATTGTGAGCTGGACATCTTAGTATGATTTTTAATAATACTCCATTTTTTCATAATTGTGTTTATTGCCGTCTGAATTGGGATGTTCGTGAATAGTGAAATCACGTCAAACGATATCATAGTTTCATTATTGTTAATTTTCATGCCGCTCAGTTGCTCCTTTACCCGTAGCGAATTTTTAACATTATATTTGTCAGAAATTATGACTTTAAGAATATTACCAACGTATTTTGATAATTGGTAACATGGTACTTGAACTGACGACACAATAGGTCGTAAGGGTGTCCCTTCCTTATGTATTTTGGGTAAGCCGTATATTCTAGGTGCAGTAGCCGCAGAACAAAGAAGTTTACGTTTTTCACCTGTATTAATAATATTATTTTTGTAGAGGTCAGAAATAATGGCATTGTTTTGTTTCTGCAGTTTGTCAGTTGGATCTGCTCTTGAAATTCTGTAGGTGTTTTTGTCTCCTATAAGTGCTTGCATTTTCCCCTCATACTCATTTTTATACATAGCTACCGTCTTATTTCCTTTGTCCGCCTGTATAATAATTATGTCGTTATATATCCTTAAAAGTTTCTTAGTTTTCTCAAAAATTGTGAGGAAAAACTTATCCTTTTTAGTATTTTTAATGCTTCTTTTAAAAGCGGATACATGGTTTGCTAATTTTGTTCTAGCGACGTCCTTTTCTTTATCAAAATTCACATCCATGGCCTGTATACATTGCTCTACATCAGCTATTATATGTAATGGGGAGAAGTTATGTTTATCTATTGGTAATGCGAATTTCTGCCAAGTGATAATATCCACTTACATTCCATCGGGATATCGTATTTCGTTTTATTTTCAGACCAGTGGTTTGTAAATACTAATCCATGTAATTTGAACTGTTTTTCTTTTAGTGTAGTTAATTTTCCAATGTGTCTCTCCTTAACATTTTTCACTATTTGTTTTGATCTGTCTCTTTGTGTGTTAATAAATTTAGTGTGGTCCTCTTCTGTTATCATGTTTTTAATACCAATATTTAAGTGATAGAGTTTACGTTTAATAATTTTAATATTTGTATTAGTCTGTGAAATTTCCAAGTTCAAAATTTTCTTATGGAAATTGTGTTCTATTGTTATTAGTTTTCTTTTTATTGTTGTACATTCAAAAAGATTTCCAAAATGTTTAGTCGTGTCTTTGTATGGTTTGGGGTTATTCCGTAGCTTCTGCATGATAAAATAAATGTTTTAAATTGTCTTACCAATTGGTTTAGCCCACTACATAAGGAACTAGATCTAAAAATTAAGCTTAAAGAAATTTTGAAATTGGTAAACTTTGAACCTTATTACTTACCTTTTCTTTAACAGAACAAGTTGAATTTTCATTTTGCAAATTTTCAAATTTTCTGTACCTTCTTCAAACAAGGAGGTTAGAGCTTCTGTTGCAATTTTTTCATCCTCTGTACAGTTACTTGTGTTGTTTTTCAATTTTTTTGTTTTTTTGTAGCAAAAGAATAGATTCTATTGCAATTTGTTCATGTTCTGTATAACTTTTAAGCGTTGTTTCACACACTTTTTTGTTTTTTTTGTAGCAAAAGTAGTGACCCCATTGCACATTTTTCTTCTTCCGTTAATCCACTCTCAATTTTTGACTTAAAGTCTTCGCTAATATTTAAGTCTTGCAAAGACATATCATTTTTCTACAAACAAATATTAAGAGTTTTTTTTTTTGTTAAAATGAACGTAAAATGTTATACAAACCTGAGTGCTTTCTAAATTATGAAATCCTTGAAAAATATCGGACGAATTCGTTTTTCAAGTGGAAGTTTTCAACATTGTGTGGGAAATGACTACATGTTAGGTTTAGGACAGAGCACGGTCTCTAAAATTTTAAGCCATGTGATACAGGAAATTGAAACTAAGCTTTATCCAAAACTTATAAAGTTTTCGCCTGAACAATCTCATACACGCATGGACTATTTTTTTAACAAATATAATATTTGTGGAGGTTTGTTGAAAAAAATTATTTTGGGCAACAACTTTTTTTATTGACTCAATAAACTTGGTTGTTGACTAAAAATTAAATTATTATACCAACAAACTTTTTTATCAATACCGCAAAAATCGTCATCGCAGAAAATTTAAAATTTATTTTATCAATGTATATTTATTTTTTTCTATGTATAGATAGATTAAATCAATTAACACATTGTTTGAAACGGCAAAGTTTTTGATAATTTTTTTAATTAAAATTCAAAAAATAATTTATTGAAAAAAATTCACAATTTTAAATTTTTACAATTTTTAGTAATCTATATAATCATTTTGGTAATAGGTACAAACTCAACAAATTGTTTGCTGGATTTTTTCTGTATAGGATAACTTCAAGCAATTTGACACCAAATTTGTTCTATTCTATTGAGTTTTTCGAAAGTGAGCGTGTTTTCAACAGACGAACAGACAGACGCACATGGCTAAATCGACTTAGAATTACTCAAGGAGCTAGAATATATATACTTTATGGGGTCTGAGATGGCTAAAAAAAAGTTTCACGCGGAATTACAAACTAAGGACATGCTCATTCACCACTTTTGATGATGGAGGGTGCACACACAAACACATCTGCCAGATCAAATGTATTTTCAATTTAAATTTTTAGTTCAAAATTAAATTTTTTGCCTATCTTTTTCATAAAATAGCCATATGGTACATTTTTTTATAAGGCACTTAAAAATAATATTTTTTATTAAAAATAAAAATTGTTGACCAAAAATCAAATGCTGTTATCCAAAATATGCACTTAAGCAAAATGTACGTACACGTTTTTTTCTAACTAAATTTTGCCATCATACACAATGCTCTGTATTTTGTGCAGATAGGCAAAAAATTAAGTTAAGTGAAATGCAGCTAAACGAAAAATACTGTATACTGTTTTAAACAAATTATCGTATCTAAGAAGATAGAACTGGATATCTTTAATGTTCTTATTTTATAGCTCTTTATTTTTATCGTCTTGTTGATATGAGGGTTCTTTTACAATTCGCGATGCATTATCAATACTTCCTCTATTATCAAGATCAAGCTTTATAATATCTTGCACGTCTGCGGAAGCGTGTTTAAGCTTTTTAGGTTTCTTTGCATTTGTAAGGAATTTTTTTATTGCTTTTCGTTTATTTTCATTTTTTTTATTCCAATTTTCTTCTGTTTCCATAGCTTCTATTAATTCATAGTCGTGCTCTTTAGATATTTGCAATAAATCTGTATTTTTAGTATTGTTCTTATTCGATTTTATATATTTTTGACCATCTCTCTGTTGCGTGTCATACATGTCATATTGGTATCGAAGTTCTTTTAAAGAGCTCATATTGTCTTTTCTGTCAATTTTTATAAAATCTCCAGGCCGAACTGATTTATTATTAAGAAGAATATGTTTTTGCAGAAAGAAATTAAATTCTTCTGGAGCATTGCTTATATGATCACCGGATGGATCTACCGTTATTCCCATTATGTTTGTCCACATAGGTAGAAATGAACAATTTTTTTTAACTATAAATCTGCATATATTCTCATTATAGTAGTCATTGATGTCACATTTGCAGCATCGTTCTTCAAATTGTCATACACATTATCATATATATTTTCAAACATTTTTTTAAACGGACTTCTAGAAGCAATTGTTTCCAAGTTATTCTGGTCCTCACCATTAAATACATTTAAATTTTCGAAGTCATTCTCATTAATATCTATAACGTTTTTTTTTTTTTCTTGTAACTTTCTCTAAATTCATGATTTTTTTAAGGACTTAAAAGAACGATAAACATGTTTTTAAACCAAAATTTGCAATCATTTACTGTTTTTAAATCGAAAGCCAAAGTTAAAACATTCTTTAATAAATGACGCAATATATAATTTTTTCCAATTTTATTATTTAAATCCTTACATGGAAAATAAAATACATGCCCTAGAACAACTAATAATTAAGAAAAAATATTGAAATAAAAAATGTACCAAATAAAGAGCTGAGTGCAATGGAAGTAATAAAAACAATTGCAGCATCGGTAAACGTCGAAATACAAGATAATGATATCAGTAACGCATATACTTTAAAGAAATCAGAGAAACGTATAATAGAGTTTAGCTCTCTTAATAAGAAAAAAGAATTCATGATGAATATACGCGGTCACAGAGTCAAAGGAGAAATCTTTAATACGAACATCTCGTCTAATGTAAATGAAAATACCACCAACAATAATGTTTTTATAAATGACCAATTAACACCCAACAATCATAAACTTTTGTGGCTTGCTAAAAATAAATCCCGAGAAGCTAATTGGAAATTTGTGTGGACTAGAAATGGAAATATATATGCCAAAAAAGATGAATCTAACAAACCTTTAATAATTTCAAATTTGGATGATATAAACAAAATTGCCTAAAAATATATGCGAAGCAAAATAATATAACAAAAAGAAAAAAAAAATAAAAAAAAAACGTTAAAATGATTAATTCGCAAATATACTTAGAGAATTTTAATCAAATAAACAATTCATATTTAAGTTATCCCATTTCTATACTAATGTTAAATATCCGTTCTATGCGAACAAATTTTAATTCATTTTTGTTGTCAATACAGAGTATAATAAATAGTATTAAAATTATCATCATCGTAGAAACAAATTTAACAGATGAAGAAAGTCCCTTTTACTGTATACATGGTTTTAATTCAACATACAAGAACAGAGGAAGTATAGGTGGAGGAATACATATATTTATTAAAGAGAATATCACATCTACAAATATAGCAATAAACACTGTCTCATTCGAATCTCTGCAGATCAACCTACAATTAGCGGAGAACATAACGATTTTTGCAATCTATCGTCCACCGTCTCTTAATGTTAATGTCTTTATTAAAGAACTAGATGCATTACTCAAAACTACAAACGAAAACATTATAATAACGGGAGATATTAATATCGATCTCTTAAAAAGAAATTACACAGAAACAATATATCTAGACATGCTGGCATCTAATGGGATGAAAAGTTTAATAAACAATTGCACAAGAGAGGACATAAACAAAAATACAAAAACATGCATTGATCATCTCTTTGTAAGGTACAAACAATTAAACAAACAAGAATACGCCGCAATAATAAAAACAAATATCTCGGATCATTACACCATTGCTTACGGTTTCTCTGATAATAATAATATTGTTGATAAACAGATGATTAGGAAAACCCAGCGTTCAAAAATATGTAAATTTAAAATTAACCATGAAATGAAATTATAATTAAAGATAACCCAAATACAATGTTTAATATCTTAAATGAAAAATTTAAAGACATATATAAAAACTCCATGATTAAAACTAAAAAACCCAAAAATAGAATACCTAATCCGTGGATAAACGAAAATTTAATAAAATGTTGTGAAAATAGGGATAAACTTTATAAAAAGTGGCTATTAAACAAAAACAATAAAACATATGAAATCCAATACAAAAAATACAGAAATACTCTAAACAAAAAACTTAACTTTGCCAAAAGTAACTATTACAAAAATAAATTTTTTGAAAACAGAAATAATATTCGAAAAACATGGCAACTAATAAATGAAATATTAGGCAAAAAATCCAATGACATTGATAAAGTAATTGTAAGAAACTTCAAATCAAACAATATACTCGAATTATGTAACTCCCTTGCTGTAAATTTTAAGGATAATGTAAAAAAAATAATTCATAAATGTAAAAAATGCGTCTCACTTCACGCTCCTCAATGTCTTGCAAATTCTTTCTACCTTGCCGAAACATGCGAAGAGGAAGTTTATGCAATAATTAATTCGTTAAATATAAACAAAGCTGCAGGTGTAGATAACATAAGGCCCATTGATATCAAAAATAATTCATATGTGATGGTTCCAGTTATAACCAAATTAGTAAACCAAATTATTGATACTTCAATAATTCCTGATATTTTCAAAATTTCCCGTATCCGACCTGTGTATAAAAGTGGATGTAAAGCAGATTTCAATAATTATCGGCCAATAGCAATTCTACCTGTCATTGAAAAAATTATGGAAGAAATTATAGTTCGACGTCTAACCAAATTTATAAAAAAATATAAAATCATCAACCAAAACCAATATGGGTTCCAAAGCGAAAAAAATATAAACAAACTGCTAGGAAACTTTGCCAATCATATTAACGAACATCTGAGCAAAAATAACCACTGTCTTACGTTATTCATTGACTTCAGTAAAGCATTTGACACAATCCCGCACGTAAAGCTCTTACAATCACTGGAAAAAATAGGAATACGTGGTAGAAGCCTGAAATTTTTCGAAAACTACCTTAAATGTAGAAAATTTTTTGTGAAAATATCAGACAGTGTTAGCCAAGAAGTTGTTATGAATTATGGTGTGCCACAAGGTTCTAAATTGGCCCCCATATTATTTATTATATATTCAAATGAACTGCTACGCAACCTTAGTAATAGCAAAGCATTTGCATATGCAGACGATACAACTATTGTTGTGGCGCATAAAAACGTTGAAGCTGCCTTAAAAATTATGCAAATTGAACTAGAAAAAGCGCAAAGATGGTGTCATGATCACGGTTTGATAATAAATGTATCAAAAACCAAACTAATGCACATAAAACCCCCACACTTTCTATATGCAGACTTAAAGCTCAAATTTCACTGCCCAGAATGTCTACACGACACAGGTAGAACAAACCTCAACTGCGAACAAGACCAGTGTAACACAACAGTTGATATTGTAAACTCTTACAAATACTTGGGAGTAATAGTAGATCATAACTTTAAATGGCGTGAACACATAGAATATCTAAGAAAAAAGCTAAGGAAAGCCTCCTACATGCTATACCACCTAAGATTCCACTCAAACAAAATGGTATTGAGGCAAGCATACTTTGCGTTAGTAGAGTCTAACATTAGACATGGCATCACAGCCTGGGGGAATTCAAGCCATTGCAAAAAGCTACAACAAACGCAAAACCAGTTAATAAAAATACTGGATGAAAACACTAACTCACGAACATATCACCAAGATAATACATTAAGGAATAACAACAACTCCTTCAACACAAGCACCAACAACACCCCCCACAGCACTAGCAATAACATCAACAGCACTAGCAACAACATCGCTAACTACACTACCAATAACATCCATAGCACCAGACACAATAATGATATCTATAACTCCAACAATAACAACATAAACTACATCAGTAACTATAACCACAATGATGATAGCATTAACATCAATAACAACAACGGAAGCAACAGCGAGATTACTAATATTTATACCAGCAACACGAACAACAACAATGGTAACAGGAACACCAACAACCCAATCAACAACAACAGCATTAACAATAATCGCACCAATAATGCAAACAACAACATCAGCAATAACATTACGAACAATACGGTAAATAGCAACATTTCATCAACCAACAATAACATAGCTAACAACACCACTACCAATATCAACAACAATATCAACGGAAATATAGCAAATACAACTCTCAAAGACATACAAATAGTAAATATAACAAGTATATACCACATAACACTAGTCATTGAATTCAGTAAAGACACCCGATTCTTTAACAGAATTGATCATACCTACCAAACTCGGCGAAATCAGGAGGGAAGATTCAAAATTCCGAAATACAAAAACAATTACGGAAAAAATACACTAGCCGTCGTACTACCTACGATACTTAATACTATGCCTTTGGATATTATTAATATTTCAGTAAATTGCCCCAAAAGAAAAAAGGCAATCGAAAAATATTTTGTGAATATACAATAAGTAATTTTTAGTCGAAAAATTATATCAAATATCAAATTGAATTATTGAATTATAAAAAACTCTTTTTAGTAATTAAGCTACATATATTGTTTTGAAATTCATAATTTATAATTTATATCATTTTATAGAAATTTAATTTTTGTATACTGTACCTGCAGACAAGCCAACATGGCTTCGCAAGGTCAATATTTAATTAAATGTAACTGAAATGAAATAAATAAATAAATAAATAAGAAAAAAATAAAAAAAAAAAAAAAAAAAAAACATATAATATGAACATAATGAGCTTTGCACCACTGAACGATTACTTTAGGTCTTTTTGAAATTTTTGGATTTTCTAAGCAATTATAGCAATCATTAAGATATTCGGAAATATTTTGTGTATTACAACACCACAGAATACACAGAACTGTAAAAAGTGACGTGTGAAAAAGGCCCAAATCAGTTGCGAGGGCAGCTTTCGAAGAAAGAGACAGAAAGCTTTTTTTGGTAGTGAAGTGGCATGGTGTAAAAACAGGCCGCAACAATCAACACAAATGGCGTGATCAAAACAAAAATAACAAAACACAAACCACGTTAAACAAATGCATTAGTTCAACAAACGTTGTTTTTTGTGCAAAATAATGTATTTAGTAATATTGTTTTGTGTTATAATGTTATTTACTTACTTAAATATTATTTACTCGTGTTGTGGTGAACTTAAAAGTTAATTTTTACAACAGTTTTGTAAATAAATCTTAACTAAATAAATTTGTGTTCATTGTATTGCGGCATAGAATATGATAAAAAGAGAAATGCAAAAGGGCAGCTTTCTTTGAAAGAGACAAAACAAACGCAAAATCTACCGTCTCGTGACAGTTCTGTGTACACCACTTTAATATTCCTCCAAATAATGTATAACTGCAAATGTGCAAACTCTTTCAAAAAATGGCCATTTGTAATTGCGTTCTTTGCAATACATTTCTAGTCTCTCGAGAATATAGCAAATATCTATAATTGTGTGGCGAGACAGTATAGCGGTCACTATAGGAATTATCATTTTCAACTTTTTAATCCGTATTACTACTTTATATATTAAAATCCGCTTTTCTGCGCATTCGATTTGTTTCAGGCTTTGCCCAGTTGCATCATCATGTATTGTATGATTTGCGTCTTTTAAAATGTGGGAATTTTGACCAAAAGTTTCGAATGTTTTATTTTCCCAACAATGTATTGCTAATGGTGACGCTAGGTACTGTACGTATCCATGATAAAATCCTGGTTTCATTAGGTAAACGTCAATAAATGGGTAAGGATCATTAAAACCATAAAAATTTCCTTCAAACTTGACTTTACGTACTGTTGATAGTTTTTGAATATTTTGCAAATTTCCACTTTGAGCTACTTCATCAGCGGCTTCAAGAATTTTTTCCTTTCTATATATGTATGCACTTTTATTTTTCAGGATTTTTTTTTCACCAGATCACGCGTTACACCACGAATTTGTGCAAACACGTTTTCGCCCTTGACCATAAAAAATTTCACCTGTTCTGTAAACGGAAACATGTCCGTTTAGATATAATTTTAATCGGTATTTGCAACAACCTGGAAAGGTGCAAAACGCATAAGCTAACAGTCCTGAAACTAATTTTGTTGTGCTATAAAAAGAGATTGGACACGAATTATTAATTTTTAAGTATTCTTGACGAATAACATCTATGTATTTCAGTTTTATTTTTAGAAAGATTCAATTTACGATTGTCTTTTGCATTGAAAACTAAATCAGGATTTATTTTAAAATCGCAATCAAAATTTTTTTTTGTTTTGGCTTTACTTAAAACTAAAAAGTAGTTTGGCTAACTATGAAAGTTATATTGCCAGAATATCACACGAATAAAAATTTGGCTAACCAATTTAGGTTATAATGCCAGGGTATCTCACAATTTCCAGAGCGTCAACCACAAGACGTCGTTCGACCTAAACCTTCGTATAGGAAGGCGAGAGCTTCCAGAATCCGTTCTGGAGTAGTTTTTTAAAAAACGTCTGAGTTTTATTTGGTTCTCCACCTGTCACATTGAGTTATTAATGGTTCTCCACCAGACAAAACCTTAAATTGAGGTTAAAAACGATTGCACAAAATCAATGGTGACAGCCGCAAAAACCGTAACTCGGTACAGTTATACGACGCCAAGCCACTAACCAATGCGGGGTGACACCGCAAAACGCACGAAAAGCAGACAAACAAGAACGACCTGATTGGCCTTTAAAAAAAATGACAACGAGCGCGAGCTGCTTCTCCACTCAGAGCAGTTTTACGAGTGCAATCAAAAATTTTAGATTTAAATTGACGAACCTGATTAACCGTCTTTCCAGGTTCACGGATAACATATTTATTAATTTTTTCTTTTTGGTCAATTCTCTTTCTATAACTGTAAAATTGAGATAAATCTAAGCTACTTTCGGTGGTTTCAAATAACCAAGAATCTCTTTACTTCTTTTCTTCGTTTGCTTAGTTTCATTAGATGCAATAGAATAAGACAAGGATTCTGGGGATTTATCAATTTTATTAGAACTATTTTTATTGTTAGTAATAAAATTGACATTAGAAAATTTTTCTAATCCTTCATTTAACAATACTTTTAAATCTTTTAAACAACTTTTTAATTGTTTTTTAATAACATCCGCCTTATTTGAATCGTTTATTTCAGAAACCCGTCAACTCTCATTAAAAATAGGCACACTTGACGGGTTTCTGAAATAAACGATTCATTTACAGAATCGTCTTGGTGGTGCTAAAAAATAAACAAAAACATTAAAAATAAAACATAATTATTTAATGTTTTAAATTGTCTTACCAATTGGTTTAGCCCACTACATAAGGAACTAGTTTTCCAGATCTAAAAATTAAGCGTAAAGAAATTTTGAAATTGGTAAACTTTGAACCTTATTACTTACCCAGCAAAAACTTACATTGCAAAGTAATGAGTTAAAAAGCTAATATAACGACTCTTCTCTACTTATACATTGGCATTTTAACTCATTATTCTAACACGGTGATGTCATTGGAGGCAAGTACTGACCACCCTCGCTTACGAATAGGGAGTTAAATAAGTCATTACCACATTCGCTTACAAATAGGGAGTTAAATAAGTCATTACCACATTCGCTTACAAATAGGGAGTTAAATAAGTCATTACCACATTCGCTTACAAATAGGGAGTTAAAAAGGTCATTACCACATTCGCTTACAAATACGGACTTAAATAACTTATTACTTCGATGTCACCAAAATTACTACTAACATGTAATGACTATAAAAAGTCATTGATTGATGTGGTTTACAAAAGTCGTTATTATTAAAACCTAAATAATTAGATATTTATAACTTTCAGTGCTGCCTTCCATAATTAATCAGAAAAACATACAAACAACAAATTTTTATTTCATATATAACGTAAAAACAGAAAAAATATGTTTAAAAACATAACAAAAATTAAAAAAGTAAATAATAAGTAAATACAATTCATAAATATTTTGTTTTATATATTTTTAAATAAAACATTAGACCTGGGCCCTGTTTCTCAAATCTACAAGTTACAGATCTACAAGTAAAATACATTTGAAACAAAAACCAAAATTGTTAAATTTATGCTTCCTTTAATTTATTTTACTTGTAGATTTTTAATTTGTAGTTTTGAGAAACAGGGCCCAATTCTAAAAATAAAGTTTTGGTTTGTATCTGTCTAACTTGTTTTACTTTAAGTATATCTATATACATAGTTACTTATTTGTATTTTTTTTAATTCACATTTTTTCAATTAGATGTATATGTATGTATGTAAGTCATTAATACATAGGTTAGGTTAGGATAGGTTAAATGGGTAGCCGTCACGAAGACGACTCACTTGGGTCCTTATAGCGGTCCCTTTGTGATACCCCTAGCCAGTGACAAGGGCCAGCCAGTATCCACCAGACTATTCCCCAGAGGTCACCGCAGTCTCGAACCACCCCGATTCCCTGCAGAACAGGGAGATCGATTTCAGTCCCGCATTGGACAAATCGTCCAGACATGGCAATTTCGGTCTCCCAAAATGCCTCAACCTAACGCCCGCCAGACCGGGGCATTGACAGAGGAAGTGAAACACCGTCTCCTCCTCCTCCTCATCATGACAACTCCTGCAGTAGTCATTATACTCAAGACCCATCCTCCTAGCATGAGTCCCTATCACCCAGTGACCCGTGATAACCGATATCACTGTCCTTATCCGGTCCCTGCCGAGACCGAGTAGTACGCGCGTTTTCGCCGCGTCATAGCCAGGCCATAGAGTCCTGGCCATCAAACAGGTATGCTCGCCGTGCCATCTCCCCTGAGCCCTTCTGTACGACTCCCGTCTGATGAGAGTCCTGCAGCGGGCCATTGAAGTGCCAATTAGGCCGTCGACGAACATGTCGTCCAAGAGACAGCCTTGTTTGGCCAGACTGTCCGCAGTATGGTTGCCCAGGAGCCCACTGTGTCCTGGTACCCATGTCAGCGTTACACTGGAATGTTTCGCGATCTCATTTAGAGACATCCGGCATTCCACTGTCAACATAGATGTCGTAAAGACACCAGCCAGAGCTGCAATGGCAGCCTTGCTGTCCGTAAATATACATATATCCCTCGATATACGATAGTACTTCAGCCAGTTTGCCGCCCGCTTTATGGCAGAGATTTCCGCCTGCAGCACACTACTGCCATCTGGCAGCCTAAAAGAGACCCTGATGTCCAATTCTTCGATGAAGAAACCTCCACCCACTCTGTCGCCCATCCTGGAACCATCGGTGTAGACCCGCAGGGTCGGCTCCAGAGATCGCGTATTATCGAGCAGCTCATCATAGCTACCATGATGAACCGTGAACAAAGCACCGAAAAAGGGTTCCGGAGTGCAATAGTCCAGCCCCGCCAGGTCGTATGACGCGTGAAGCGTGACCCTGGCATGACCATAGTTCCGCGTAGACCACAGGCCCACCGCCCCCAGTCTCATAGCGGAAGTCAAGGCCTGTTGTTCGGCCATGATATCAATCGGCAACCAGTCTAGCATAGTAAACAGTGCCTTCGTCGGTGTCGAGCGGAGTGATCCCGTGATCATCAGCGCAGCCAACCTATATACTTTCTCAAGCATCCTGCAGTACCGTCCCCTTTCCACGGCAGGCCACCACACTATGACCCCATAGAAGAGAATCGGTTTTACCACCGCTTCAAAGATCCATTCGACACCCCTGGGGCCCAGGCCCCAGCTCCTGCCCAAGGATCTCTTGCAGGTGTATAAGGCCACAATAGCCCTATCAACCCTCGTCCGAACGGTGAGTTCCCATGATAGTTTGCTATCGAGAATTACGCCCAAATATTTGGCACTGTTCGAGAGCCTCAGCTCCGTGCCGTTTAGCCTAGGAAGCCTAAAGTTGCCAACCTTGTACTTCCTGGTAAAGAGTACCAACTCAGTTTTCTGTGGATTGACACCAAGTCCACAGGAAATGCTCCAAGAACTTAGAATCTGCAATGCAGATTCCATACAATGGGACAGTGTGTCCAGGTGTTTACCCGCGACCGCCACCGCCACGTCATCCGCATACGCGACGGTTTTTATCCCTAATCTGTCGAACCGACCCAGCAAAGTGTTCACCGTCAGGTTCCACAGTAGAGGGGAGAGAACCCCACCTTGCGGGGTGCCCCTGTGCACAAATCTGCAAACATTAGTAGCACCCATTGTGGATTCAATGATCCTATTATCGAGTAGATTACCAATAAATCTACAAATTACATCGTCAACCCCAACCTCCCCCATCGACTCCAAGATGGAGTTGGGTTTGACATTATTGAAAGCTCCCTCAATGTCCAGAAAGGCCACAAGGGAGTATTCCCGAAATTCAAGGGATTTCTCAATGTAGCCGACCAGTGAGTGGAGCGCCGTCTCTACAGACTTGCCCTTGGTGTAGGCATGCTGCGATGAAGAGAGCAAATGTCTAGGAATAGACATCCTCAGATGAATATCAATGACCCTTTCAAGGGTCTTGAGAAGAAATGACGACAGGCTAATTGGCCTGTAGTCCTTAGGTCTGGTGTGGGATGCTTTACCTCCCTTTGGGATGAAAACAACCCTACATCTAGTCCATCGGATGGGAACGTACGAGAATCTAATACATTCCGTATAAATAGCGGACAGCCAAGGAACCAGAAGCCCCGCGTTCTTTTGAAGGTCGGCCGGAATAATACCGTCCGGACCAGGAGCCTTAAAGGAGTCGAAGCTCCTTATCGCCCAATTGAGCCTATCATAGCACAGAGAAATGGACACGGGTCCAGGCTCTGATAGGCAGTTAATCTTCCGTGGTGTTGGAAGGGAATTGCCAGGAAAGTGCGTGTCAATTAACACCTCCAGCGTCTCCTGACTATTCGTAGTCCAGCTACCATCAGCTTTCTGAATGTAGCTAGGGACAGTCGGGCAAGAAGCCATTATTTTGCGCAACCGGTTTGTCTCAGAGGAGCCTTCCACGCCGCTGCAGAAGTTCCTCCAGGCATTCCGTTTCGCCGATCTAACCAAATTCTTGAACCTATTCAATGCCGACTTATAATCCGCCCAGTTTCCCAGTCGTTTAGCCATATTGAATAACCTACGACAGTCTCTGCGAGACTGTGCAATCTCAGGGCTCCACCATGGTGGCTTGCCCCCCTTTTTCCTAACCACTGGCCTACAGGCCAGTGCCGTTGCCTAACGCAGTGCCCCCGATAGGAATTCCACTGCCATTTCAGTCTCCGTAATGCCACTAATGACAGGGACTGAGCCCAGAGAATCAGCGAGTAGACTAGCCTGATAGTCCCACCTCGTTCTCCTCCTATTCACAAAAGTACACACCCCCAAGGGGGGTGGACCTAATTGAAACTCAACATACCTGTGGTCCGAAAAAGAACAGTCATTTGAGACCGCCCAGTTACTTATTAAGTCGGAGTGTTCCGAGCTGACCAATGTCACATCAAGAACCTCCTGCCTATTAGCTACAATGAACGTGGGTTCCGCGCCTATGTTTGCTATTTCCAAATTACTGCTACAGATAAAAGAAAATAGCGACTCACCTCTAGAGTTGGTGTTGGTGCTGCCCCACGTGATGTGGTGCGCATTAGCGTCAGCACAGATAACCACCGGGGTACCCATGGAGCCGGCTTTGGCTACCAAGCCACGAACAAGCCCATTAGGTGGCTCATTGTCCTGGTCATGCGCCATATAGCCCGAGACGATCCAGATCGGCATGTCGCCCATCTCTAGGGCCGCTGAAGTTGTGTCTTCATCACTGAAATCAGAAAGAATGAAGATATCCAGCGTGTTTTTAGCCAAAATACAAGATCTAATTTTACCTGTTGCTTTGGCATATAGGAGCTTATAGCCCTTGAGGTTTAATCCGCAAACCCGATCCTTGTGGATCCATGGCTCTTGGATCATTATTAGCTCCTCCTCTCTCTCTACCACCCGGAGGAGCAGTGCAGCGGATGCTGCCTTAGAGTGGTGAAGGTTTATCTGTGTCACCTTCACCATGTCCAGTATTAACGACCGTGACATTGGCGTCCTCCTGATCTGATTCCAGGAGGGCGTCCTCATCAGCCAATTCACCCATGCGTTCAAAGAGGTCACCCAGCATGTCAGAGACGGACGGGGTGTCTTCTTTGTCACATGAATGAACGGAAGCGTCATTCGTGCAGTCCGCAGACTGCGTAGGCTCCACAACCTTCGGAGCGGGCTCGCCCTTGTCATCACCTCGGTAGACACGGAGCAAGATGGTACTGAAACCATAGTAAATCTTGCCCTGTTTCTCCCTCAGTGTCTTCAAGGAGTCCTGATTCAGGACTACGATCGCCGTTCTTGAGGATCCTTCAGCTGCTGAAACCTTGACAACTTTCCAGTTATGAGTGGGAAGTTGGGTGTTGCAGCACTGAATAATCTTCAAGATTTCCTCCGGTGCAGAGGGTTCCGCTGGGATGGTGACGATGGATCTAGGTCTCCGTGGTATCTCACTCATCAAAACCACGTCGAGCCTAGCACCTTCCCATATTTCGCCAATCGCTCCAATGGCAAGCTTCAGCAGAAGTGCAGAGCGCTCGTCCACACACGCCATCAGCTTAACGTGACCCTGGTACCAGCCAGCATCGTCGCATTGCGGGGGTGCTCCTGGATTCTCACTAAGGATCTTCCAAAAGACACCCATCATTTGCTGCTTCACCAAGTCCCACCTAGAGTGGGAGATGGATCCATCAGCAGCACTTCTGTCTATAATAGCCCTAACAAGATGGTCTTTCGCCACCTCGCTGTAGGACCTATTAGTCGACTTTGGTGCGTACTTGGGACGTTTTGTCCCTGGTTGCTGTCTAACGGCTGTCGCTTCTTCCTCCGAACGTTGCCGTTTAGGCATTGCCTTTGCAGGGGCGGGAGGTGAAACGCTTTGAAGCCCAGCAGTAAGGGCCTTAGCCCATGCCAATGAAGCTTCCTGTTCTGCAGAAAGCTCATTGGCATCTTTGGAGCCGAATAGCTCGATAACACGCAAGGCAGCACGCCTTGAGTTAGATGCCCTCTTGGAAGGATTTTTATGCCGAGGTGTCTTCTTAGTGACGCCGGACTTGGCGGGGGGAGGTGCAGAAGTGGGACAGGATGTAATCATCTCCGTCCCTCTTTGCACAATAGGCATATGGGAGGCTGCTTTGTTGGACGACTTTGTCATTTCCAACTTTGCAGTACCCGAAGCATGGGCTTTATCCGCTCTGGCGGAAAGGGCTGATGCGGCTTTTGATGTACTTGGCGCGAAAGACAGAGGTACATCGCCGCTGTTAGGTGTCGAGGCTGATACAGCCACCGACGGGATCGTCTTCGTCTCATTGTCCTTATCATTGGTCCTTTTCGTGTCCTGTTCCGTGCCATTGTTAGTTTGTTGTTTGTTTTGTTTTTGATTTGTTTTAAAAAGAGTTGTCATTTTGTTTTTGGTCCCACGAGTGTAGGGGATCTGGAGGTCCGCCACGTCATAGCCCCCGATAACGCGGTAAGGGCGTAGTCTATTTGCTGAGGTGCCCAGGTATCAGCAAAGCTCCGTGATAATACAGTCGGTAACCCCTGACTGCAAACCAACCGATAGGCACGGGTCGCATAACACCTCGGTTTAGGGGATGGATAACCTTTCGTTGCCAAGGTCTTTAAGTTCACTGCCCTCATCTCGGGAATCACCAGATGCTGGCAAAATGCCCGGATCAAGACACGAACCACAGCCAAGACGTTAGCCACCACATCGCTTCAAGATTGTTATCCATAATAGTGGCGGAAGTCATTAATACATAGTAAATCAAAAATTTGCATTAAAATGTTTAATTGCGTTGACTGTTCTAATACAGTATAATTTTGAATTATTAAAAATAATTATATTGGTATTTTCAAACTTTTTAAATATTGTAAATATTAAATTAAATTAAATATTTCAAAGTAACTTTTTACACAATTAGGGCCTTATAAATAATATTTTATTACTTTTTAATTGTCTTGACTTTTTATGGGCGGATTTTTATCTTTTTTTTTTTTTTTACGCAGACATTCTTAAAATAACGGGTTTTAATATCCTTTATAGCTTTTCTCAAGTCATCTTCAAAGGAATGAAGATCATTTGGGTTCACAGTAGCGTCTAAAAAATAAATTAAAGAAAAATATAGTAAATTCTTGTAATAATGATAAAGTAATTGTTCATACTCACGTAATAGAACATCCATTATTTTAGAAAACTTATATAGCCTCTTTTTAGTATGACTTCCATTTAGGTTATAGGTGAGGACTAAATTCGGGCTTAAAATTAATTTCAAACTTTTTCTTAATCCATTTTTACCCACTATACATTTGACTGCATGAATCTAAAAAAATAGAAAATATATATGTAATATTAATGGAAATTTTTTTGCAATTTAATAAGAATTACCATTCCACATTTGTTTTCATCATCGATGGCATTTTCCCATTCTTGTAAGGCATCATCTAAATCTATTGGGAAACGTTGTAGATGTTTTGGATTTTGCCAAAGTGATGTTATGGTGGACTTAAGGGCCACTGTTTGTTCAGCCAAAATATTATCAACATTTACATGTTGAGTAGCAATTTTGTCTAAAAAAAGCCAAATTATAAAGAATTATTACACAATTTAACCGGAAGTTGAAAATAAGTTTTTAATTACCTAAAATATTTTGATTTGTTGACTCGTTTTTAGTATTTTGAAGGATGTGCGCTAAATAAAAAAAATATTAACGAAATTAGCCTTGTATACAGTCAGGTTCGATCTCACATTGTTTTAAATTTTTAAATATACCCCTCTTTCAGTCAATCGATTAAAGATTATCAGGAGGTATGCTGGAAAACGGAAACGTAAGACGCAAGAATTTGGAAATCGTTTTTAATACATTTTTAATAAATTTTTTTTCATTTTTGTTATAAAATTCTGTTAAATAGAGAAATATTTGTCATAAAATTCTTATATTACAGAAATCTTATTAAAAACCGACATTTAAAATTCTTGCGTTTTACGTTTCCGAGTTCCAGCGTACCCCTGTATATGTAAAAAAATTTCAAAAATTATGGGAGTTTTTTCAAAATTTCTTACAGAATGCAGAATGATTTTAAAATGCATTTGAACTTAAAAAGGCATAGTTTTGAAATGTTTGACAGTGTGGCTGTAGGAAATATGAAATGGAAACTATTTTATACTAACTTTTAATTTCTTTGACTTCTTCCTGAATTGATTCTACTTTTATTAATATGTCATTCAGCATGTTGTCTTATTTTAATTTCTTCTGTTTTGACATTTTCGAAATGAATTTTTTTAGCAATCGTGCTGTTCTGGAATTAATACACATCCATTATTATACAGAAGTTCGACAACTTTTGCAAAAACGTCTTTTATATGAAAAATGCTTTTTTCAGTAAATTCATTTTTTTGCAAAAGCAATATCGAGACAAGTAGAATTTAAGGGGATATTGAAGAAATTCTGTGGGTTTAAAAAGGTTTTAGCAGTAAATGTCTCTTGGTTTAAAATGCAGGTTATTTTTAAAAATATTTTGTTGTTCATTAAACAAACATTATCTGGAGAGTTGCATGAAAAATATCCTTTGGAATTCACAAATGATTTAATAGCACCATTTTTAAATTTTACTCCCTCAAATGGTTTTGGCAGAATAATAGATTCTTCAGAAAATGTGTTGTGTATTTGCTGTGTTAAATGCTTTGGCATTTTTATGCTTTTTTTTATTTTTTTCATAAATTTTTCAAAACTATATGCTGAAAAGGAATCAAGATTTCCAAATTCTTTTACACAATCCACCAAATGCAGTAAATTGTGAACATTATAAGTGACGCTTGCTCTGCCATAAAGAACTGGAAATGTTTCAACAAATTCGTTGATCATATTTTGGGCTTTTTCAATGGATTTATTGCTGGCAGAACTAATTAAAATTCTATATGAGCAGTGCATCAAAAGAAAATGTTCATAAATTTCAATTGGAACGCAATCTTTTAAAAAAACAATACCTGTGTACAACATGAATTGCCTAAATTCAGTAGCTTTCCATCTTGCAATTTCTGATAGAGTTCTAGGCTTTCTCGAGAATTCACGAGGTATATGACTACTCAATGAAACCAGTTTTTCTGATATTTGTTGTATTGATGACTGGGATACCGGATTTATAGTCTTTTTGTTTATTATAGCCATCAGTATCTTTTTTGTGAACCCAAGATCAATCAGATGCATTGAGTCAATAGGGAATTGAGACATCATTTTAATCCCAACAGCTTCTAAGTTCATTTGCATTTCCAAGTGCATTGGATGGTGGAAATCTTTGAATGTTCTTAGTTGAAAATCTTCATTAGTTCTTTTTTCGCCAACAGTTGTTAAAAATGTGTTAACATTATCAATTCTTACACCAACTTGTCTGCACCAAGGGCATCCATTAAGAGACATATGTCCTTTGATCCCACATACAAATGCCTTTGCTGGAGCATCACATATAAAAGCTCTTATGTTGATACGCACTCTTTTCCCATTGCAATCAAAATCACTGCCTTTTAGTTCCAATAACTCAGCAATAAATCATGCAAATAACTATTTACATCTGCAGGTTTGTGTTTGCCAACATAGCATCCTATCATGAAAACACTACACTGTGGAACATTAACAACTCTACCTAATATAGGCCACAGACCAACGGCGGAACTTTTAAAAATAGGCAAACCGTCTATTCCAATGTCAATTGAAACTTCTTCTAATTGTAGCTCTTCTAATAAACATGTTATTTTGCCTAGTTGTTTTATTAGACCGATATGTACATATTTTCCAGGAGATGTAGTTCTTTCTTCACATTGTTTATATTTGCCTACAAGACCCTGCACAGAAGTCGGTACATTTAAATTTTCAGATTTCAAGAGTTTAAGTAGATCTTGAGTACACTCGGTTGTCGGTTTGTGTTTCAGAAACCACTTATTTAATTTGTCAGTCAAAGTTTCACCCAAATCTAATGAAGAGATTGTTACTTCCCCAAGTTCTTCACAATTTTCTTTAGTTACGTTATTTTCTGTATATGGGAATAAAAACTGTTCATTGGAAACGGTATCAGTCGACGTGGTTATATGTTCCGGCTGCGTTTCTGCTATGATAAAATTTAAAACCTTTTCTTTTTCTTTTTTTGCATTTCGCTTGAATTGCCTTTTACTAAGCATGATTAAACAGCAAATTTACTCACTTGAAATAGTTTTTTTTATTAAATTAGTTTTTATTTTTGTTTGTAAACAATTAATTACACTTTTGTTATATTTTTAAACACACATACATATATCAATTTTACTTTTTCACTTTAAAATTTTCTTTGCGCCACCAATCTGTTGAAAATATTTTTTATATATAAAATCAATCGGTAGGCTTGTAAACTTATTGGGTATTTGGGTACTAAGTATTCAATAATGTCAAGTTTATATAAGAGTATGGTTTTTTAAAAGAAAATCGCTCATTAGTGATATTTTTTTTGAATTTATCTTGAAATCGTATGTTTACCATTTACACAGCTAAATATAAACTCCACAAATATGAAACTGTGTAAAATAATAAAACAGGAAATGTTCTGCATTACCAGGGCCGCCATATTTGACGATTTATCGTCATTTGGACAATTTTTTGGCTTGGAAATTACAGTGCAGTTACACGCTCGTTTTTCTTGATAGTCTTGTACATATACTTAAAACTTAAGGGGGCTGAGGCCCATACACTCATATCTATGTGTAGGTACTCTAATTAAAGGTTATTTGCTCACGATTGTTAATATATGTTTTTATTTTGTATTTTTTAATGTTTTAGATCGATTTTTTAAAAAAAAAATTTTTAATTTTTTTGTACTTAATAGCCTATTTCCGATGTGCTAAAGAATTTTTTTCTGCGTAGACGGCCGGGCGCTAGGATTTTCTCCTCTTTGGTATAACAAAAACCGGCTTTGCTAACTAAAGCGACTCATTTAGTCGCCAATTTCAATGAATGAACGATTTGAGACTCAGATCTCTAAAATTTCAAAGACAAAGACTTATTGAGCTACTTATTTCTTACTTCTTATTTTTCTAGAGAGACATTTCCGCTTGTTTACTGACGGAATGAAATGCTATACCCAAAATTTAAGAACATGGCGCAAAAAGTTGTTCTGTCACATGTGAGAGACTATTTTGCACTGTAGATCTGCTTCAAACGGATTTGCAAAATACAAAAATAAAAAACTTATTAATGAAATTAATAATTAATAACTTTTTGTTAATTTTAAATATTAATAATCTCTTACACTCAATTAACATGATGAATTTTATGACGTCCAATTTTGGACGTCATTTTTTGTTTGGCAGCAAGCGCTGTAGAGAAGAAAGAAAGGTCGAAAAATAGACATGATTTCTGTTTTCTCTTCCTCTTTCTTCTCTACACCGCTTGCTACCAAACAAAAAAATGACGTCCAAAATTGGACGTCATAAAATTCATCATGTAAATTGAGTGTTACACAGTAATTTTGTATTAAAAAAAAAAAATCTACTCGAGTTTTGTTAATTTTACCTTGAATATAAATGTGTTATTGTTTATTTTTTTCGGCTAAAGGTCTTGAATCATTAAATAAAAATAAAAACAACTTTTTTTTATTTAATAAATTTAATATTCTTATCGGTATCGCCGATATTTCCTTTTGAGTATCGTATCGGCAAAAAGGCGCATCGTTACATCCCTATATGTTTTATAAAAAAATCAACATTTCATAAATGGCAAAAGTCGACTATTCAAAAAAAAAGTCCAAAGTTTAAAAAGCCTACTCAAAAAAAATCGGAGAAAGTCGAATTTTTCTTCCAACTACAGGACCCTAGTTGATAATATTGCAAATGCGACTTTAATTTCGAAAAATTTAGCTGAAAAATTAATTAAGCTACTTTTAGAGATTTGTAACACAGATTAAGCGAGTTTTTACAAACAAGTTTTCATCACCAAGATTACTACGAAACACCGAGTACTCATGTCATCAATGCATACTGTTCAATAATAGCACTTAAACTATATTGAAACTAAAGTAGATTGGATACAGGATAAAAAATGTTCAATAATAGCACTTAAACTATATTGAAACTAAAGTAGATTGGTACAACAGTAGCACTTTAACTATGTTGCAATTTGGTTTTGGATGGGCAACAACAGCACTTGAACCGTGTTGCTTTCTCTTAATTAAAAGTCTTGATTTACCTTTAGAATAAGAGTGTTTTTATTATTCATAATTTCCAACTTAAATACTAATTTTTTACACTAAAAAACATATGAATAATTGCTTATGAAAAATATGCTGACGGCCTATTTGTTATAAATTGATTAATAATACATTGACCCATATTTCTGCCGAATTTACAATTATCATATGAACAAATAAACATTAAATTAAAGTCAATGAAACTTATAGCCAAAACAAAAAATATGTATGAAGTTGCAAATTTAAATAAACAAGAAAATAATCGTATGAACAAATAAACATTATTAAAGTCAATGAAACTTATGTACTACTAAGTAAGCAAAAGACAAAACAAAAAATATGTTTGAAGTTGCAAATTTAAATAAACAAAATTATTAAGTATTAAATTTCAATTTCAATGTCAAAACAAAAAAAGTGTGTAACTTCAATGAACTTAAATTAAGCAGAGAATGGTTCAACAAACTTAAACGACAACAATTAAACAATAGCAAAATAATCCATGTATTACGGAAATAATTAGGCAAGAACAAAATAAAATATGTATTAACATTGCTCCCCCCGTTGAGTGTAGCTCAAAATAAAAAATTAAATAAGCAAACAAATGGAAAAATTACTACTAAACTTTGAAGATTATGTGTCCGCGTTGTGCTGAGCTGGCATTCCTTCTCGTCTTATTGAAGCTGTGTAGATAGATCTTTTGCCTTTTGTTAGTTAGTTGTTGATGTTTGTTAAATGTGGACGGTGAATTCTGACGAGGCTTGTTGTTGACGGGGTGTGGGAACTGGAGTAGCAGCCTTTTTAGAATTTTGTCTTCTTGTGAGGTAAACTAAGATGCCAAGCGTGATTATTAGAGATGAGTAGCCGATGGTGATGTGATGGTAATTGTTGGTGTCAATTTTGTTCGGAAGCTGAAGAATTTTTTGTGTGTTCAAAGAGGTTTGTAGTTTTGTTAGATTTTTAACTTGTGATATATATTCGTTCGTATGGATTTCATTTAGCAATGGGTTTATACGTTCTTCATGGCTTTGTTTGGTGGTTTCCCAAAGATTAGTGTATGATGTTTTACTGGAGCTGGATATTACTTGCTGCCCCTTTAGTGTCATGAATTTATGTTTCAGGGTGCATATTGGTTCCAGTTCAAGCAAACCTGATCCTTCGAGGGTTAATTGGGTGATCTGTTGGTTGCATACCACTGTTGCTTGGGATTGAGATGGAATGGAATATATCCATTTGTTTGGATGTCGTAGCGATACCCATGATGCGGGTTTTTTGACATGCTGCACTGGGCAATCTAGCTGAGTTCTGTTGTGAAACAAATTTATTTCACAACTACATGCTGATGAACCATGGTCATACTTTAGTTGAATCTTCGAACAGAGATATCGCTCTTTTGTGAGAAGTAAACATGAGTTGAATTCGAGATTACTGAGAGCGTAATACTGGTTGCGATCAGTGTTGATGACCAGAAACGTGGAGCATGGCTGAATTGAGATTAACGTGTTATTAACCCAATTTGGTATTGGGACTATGCTGAAGACATCAAAACTATCACGTTCAATTAATGGTAACGTAATGCTAAATATTACTGTGTTTTCAGTGAGGCCTCCCTTAACCTTCATTAGCTTGTACAACTGTAGCGTGTCTTCTTGGTTAACAGGTAGGTCTAGTGCTTCAGGGAGATGGAATCTTATTTTTTCCACTTCTTTTTGCAATTGGCGTGGAGTCAGGAGTAATGGACTGATGATGCCATGGTGAGTATTGGTGAGCACATCAAGAATTGATAATTGAGTGCGCTGTAGATTAGCTGCTGTAATTGTTAACTGAATGCAAAGTGATGAAAACAACCGGTAGAGCCTGTCCTGATGGTGTTCGTCTTTGCCAGCGAGTATCATGTTATGTATTTCGGCGATTTGGAAGTCAATTTGATCAAATTTTTTCTTTACAGCTCCTTGGTCTGCCTTCATGATGTTTATGGTTGAGTCAATAATTGAAGTCTGATTCTTTAGGAGATTAAGTAGATGTGCTTCGTTTTCCTTGACCTTTGAAATTGTTTGTGCCATGTTCGTCGCATATTCGGAATCCAGTACACCAAATAGAGAATGGGCGATGTTCCCAACTAAATCTATTGCTGCTCTTTTTTTTCTTTTTCCGGAAAGTAACATACTGTCCATGGTGAGTTCATCTTCAGTATGTTCAAAATATTTTACCAGGTTAGTACATGTTGTCTTTTCTTGTATTTCCTTACATACATGGTTAAGTGTTTTTGTCCCTTCCGAGAAAATGGTTAACTCAGACCAAAATTCCTTTAAGTCATAGTATATCAATAGTTGCCATTCTGTCGGTGATATTACTGCTGATCCGATTCCTTCGAAATGTATGCCTAATTTTCTTCCGAATTTTTTATTGTGTACTTGTGCACCTACTATCAATGGAAGTAGCATAATTGCTATAATCACGGTGACTAAAGTGTGATTAAGAGAGGCACGTCTTCTCTTTTTAGGAATTTCATTGTCATTGGTTTGTGACGTGGTTGGTTCTTCTGAATCATCTTGGTTGTTGGTTCCACTTGAGTCTGTAGTGTTAATTGGTAGTGGTGCTAGTCGAGCAATTGGCCTTCTGGAAATGCCCTTTGCTGTTTTGACGTCCGCTACCCGTGCAAAGCCATCATCTCCATAGTGTACCTTTACAATCCTTCCTAAAGGCCATTGCAAAGGTGTTGTGTTATCTTCTTTTATGATGACCATATCACCAGGTCTTATGTTATTTTTTTGTGTTTGCCACTTATGGCGATACTGCAGTTCACAAAGATACTCGCGTGACCATCTTCTCCAGAATTCCTCTTTGACATGAGTGACCAACTTCCATCTAGTCAACAGGTTGGTGTTTGGCTGTGTGTCTCCAATGTTGGCTTGTGCATTTATAGGTTCCCCGATGAGAAAATGACCGGGAGTGAGTGCCGCCAAATCATTTGGATTGTCTGACATGGGACTTATTGGGCGAGAGTTGAGAATACCTTCTATCTCTATTACCACAGTATCAAGTTCTTCGTACGTCAATGTTGCTGTTGATACACTCCTTACTAGCAGATGTTTTGCGGACTTAACCGCCGCTTCCCATAAGCCTCCAAAGTGGGGCGCCCTTGGTGGGATGAAGTGAAATGCAATCCCTCTGGACGTACATTCGTTATGGATTTTTGCATGAGCGGAACTTTCATACAGTGAGTCCGACAGCTCCTCAAGTTTATTTTTTGTACCAACGAAATTTGTTGCGTTGTCACAGTATAGGTTTTTGCAGTGTCCTCTGCGGCTTGTAAATCGCTTTAATGCGCCTATGAAGGCTTCAGTGGTTAGCTCACTTACTAATTCTAAGTGCACAGCTTTAGTAGCGAAACAGCAAAATACAGCGATGTAGGCCTTGTGAGGCCTTTTTCCTCTTACTTTATAGTGAATCCAAAATGGTCCACAGAAGTCAACGCCAGAGTTGATAAATGGTCGTGCTGGTGTTATTCGTGCTGGTGGCAAGTTTCCCATAATTTGGTTAAGCAATTTTGGCTTTGCTCTAGTGCATTTTATGCAGTGTTGAACAGTTGATCGTGCTGCTGTTTTACCTTTTACTGGCCAATACCTTTGTCTTACGTGTGACAATAGTGCTTGGGGGCCACAGTGGCGATTCTTCTCATGTGTCATTTGCATTATTAACTTTGTTATTGGGTCATTGTATGGGATTAACATTGGGTGCCTTGCGTCGTAAGGTAACGTTGATGATTCTAAGCGTCCTCCCACTCTGATAAGACCATTAGAGTCTAAAAATGGTGTAAGATTGTTGTATGGGCTGCCTTTGGTCACTTCCTTATGTTTCAGCAAATGTTTTAACTCGTCACTAAAGTCTGCCTGCTGCATTGCCCTAACGATGACTATGAGAGCTTGCTCCAACTCGTGGGTTGATAACTCTAGTTCGCGCTGCTGCTTCTGTTTTCTGCTATTATTGATGAATCTGAAGATATATCCTGTCACTCTTTGCAGTGTTCTGAAAGACCCTTTATGATTTATCTGGTAGATTAGACTTGTTGAATTTTCACCTGTGGTTGTGATGGCAGTGACTTTCTTTAGTTCCATGTTACTGTCGTCACTGATGGCCTTATGTTTTGAGAAGTTTTGTGGCCAAATTCCATCAGGTTTACAAAGAAACATGGGTCCGTAGAACCATAAGGGGTGTTCGGATAATTTTCTTGGCGAAAGACCACGTGACAGAACATCTGCGGGATTATCCTTTGATCTTACATGTCGCCATTGTTCGACAATAGATATTTCTTGTATTGCAGCTATTCGGTTAGCCACGAACGTTTGGTATGATGACGATGGTGAATGGATCCAGGCCAACACGATTTCAGAATCTGTCCATAGATATGTAGGGCTACTTTCAAGTTTTAAGTCCCGTTTAACCCTTGATGTTAACTGAGCTGCTAGCAGTGCTGCGCAGAGTTCGAGGCGGGGAAGAGTTTGGTTCTTCAAAGGTGCTACCCGAGATTTTGCACATAGTAGTCGTACTATCACTTGATTGTTCGTGATGACTGATCTTATATAGATTGCTGCACCATACGCCTTTTCTGATGCGTCGGCAAAGGCATGAAGTTGTATATTCGATGCTATTTGTCCTGCGAACATATGTCGAGACATCTTTAGATTGTTGATATGTTTTAAATCATTGCGGAAGGTCATCCATTTTGAGCAAAGGTCTTCGGGTAGCTCATCGTCCCATCCTAGTTTTAGTTGCCACAAATGTTGAATAAAGATTTTTGCCGTGACTACAATTGGTGATAATAGCCCCAAGGGATCAAATAGTCTAGCTAGATCTGAGCAGACTGTTCGTTTAGTAATCTGATGGATTTCCCTTAAGCATACTTTAACACAGAACTGGTCAGAGGTTGGCATCCATGTTAATCCTAGGGTTTTGACCGTTTGGTTATTATCATTAGTAAAGTCGAAATTTACTTCTTTTTGTTCTTCTGTGGTGTTTGGTAGCAACTTCTGGTGATTGGCGGTCCATTTTTGTAATTTCAGACCATGTTTGCTTAGGATGTGTTTTAATTCTGTCTGAATCATTAAAGCTGTATGCAAGCTATCATCTCCCCCGATTCCATCATCCACGTAAAAGTTGTTTAGCAGGAATTGGGCTCCATGCGGATACTTTGTTTTATTTGATTCACCAATTTTTTGTAGACATTTTGTTGCTAAGTATGGTGCGGATCGGGTTCCGTAGGTGATTGTGTTCAGCTGGTAGTACTTTATTGGCATAGTCGGTTCTTCCCTCCAGATAATTATTTGAAATTTTCTGTCTTCTGGCTGCATGAGGAATTGCCGATACATCTTTTCGATGTCAGTTGTGAATACGAACCGTGGTAAGCGGAAGCGAAGAAGAATTGAGAATAGATCGCTTTGCACCGTGGGTCCTGTGTGCATTATATCATTCAATGATACACCGTCTGAAGTCTTAGTAGAGGCATCAAAGACTACTCGTAGCTTAGTTGTGCTGCTTTCAGGGCGAAGTATGCAGTGATGAGGAATGATATACATTGGTCTTGGCGTGGAATTTAGGTCAATTTGTGACATGTGGCCTAATGCTTCGTACTCTTTCATGAACTTGACATATTGTGCCTTTATTTCGGGGGACTTCGCTAACCTTCTTTCCAGTGACATAAATCGGTTGAATGCTGTATTATGTGATTCTCCCAATGTATCAGGGTTGTTGCAGAATGGAATTTTTACCGTAAATCTTCCATTCCTATCGATTGTGTGAGTTTGTGCAAAATGATCTTCGCACTGTTTGTCTGAAGTTGATAGTCTTGTGTCGACTTGATTTAGAGTTTCGAGCTCCCAAAGTTGAGCAATGGCATTTTCTAAATTTGTATCGTCTTCAGTGCACATTCCACATACTGCACCTCTTGCTTCGTGTCCTCCTATCTTACCAGCAACGACCCAACCCAATAATGTATTTTGTAAAATCGGTAAATCGTTACCAAGTTTAACCTGACCCATTGCCATTAGTTGATGGTAAAATTCTGCCCCTAGTAAAACGTCTATTCTATCAGGGCGGTTGAATTTTGGATCGGCTAGCACTAGGTCTTTAGGAATTTGCCAGTGGTCAATTGTGATCGTTTGCGATGGTTGAGGCGGAATTATTTGTGGAAGAACTGCAGCCTCAAGTCTTGTATTAAAGTTGTTTATGCGTGAGTGTAAGGCTATGTTTACGCGATGCTGCACTCTAGTGTTGCGTGAGCCTATACCGCTGATGCATATTGAGGTTGGTTTTAGTGAGATTCCAAGGCGTTTAACTAACCTTTCGCTGACAAGGTTTAACTGTGATCCGGAATCAAGGATTGCCCTACATTGTATCTCCTTGTTGTTTGATTGAACCTTGATCATTGCTGTGCCCAGAAGGACGTAGTTAATTGTTTGAGCGTGGTTTGAAGCAGCGAGTGAAGTTGCGTTTTGCTGAATTTGCGGTGTTCTGGCGACGGGTGTTGTGCGTTCGTTAGAAACCAGGTTATTTGCTGCTGGTGCGACTTGGTTCTGGTTTGTGCCTTCTAGATGCAACAGAGTATTGTGTTTTTTGTTGCACTTCATGCAATTTTTGCTAAGGCAGTTTTTAGCGTTATGACCAGGTTTTAAGCAGTTCACACAGCGCTTTTGCTTTTGAACAAATTGAAGCCTTGATACCGGTGACTGCTGAAGAAAAGTGTTGCATGCAAATAATGGGTGATTTCCCTTTTTGCACAGAATGCAGCATGGGTTGCCTTGGCACTCGGATGTAATCGAGGTACACACTCGGGATTTGGAGTGTGGCGATTTTTCTTTTTCTGACATTGCTTCTACCGACTGAAAATTCCTTTCCAAGAAGTTCAGAAAATCTTTGATGGTTGGCACTTCTCGTGGCTGTAGAAGAGACTGTTCGTATCGGAGTCGTGTGGCCTGATCCAGCCCTTTAAGCAGCAAATGGATCAGCAATGGGTCCCATGATGAGGTGTCAATATCAAGGTTTCGAAGTGATAAAAGACACTCTTGAGTTTTATCATGTAGCGACTTGTAGTTGTCGCTTGACGTCTTGGTTGGAGCACTGACTAGCTCCTGGATTAGTTTGCTCACCAATAATCTTCTGTTGTTGTAGCGCTCTACAACGAGGGACCATGCAGCTTCAAAGTTTTCTCCTGTGGTGGAGAAATGTTTGATTAAATTTGCTGCTTCTCCCCCTAAATGGGTTTTTAGATACCACATTTTTTGCACGTTTGGTGTTGGTTGATGAATGATTAGGGACGAGAACAGATCATGAAATTCCTTCCACTTCATGTAGTCTCCTTCAAATTTGGGGATTGTTATCTTTGGAATTGGCACGGTGGATGATTCGGAACGCCCATTGTTGCACTCATAATGACCCTGAATTGTTGTGTTGTTTCTGGAGGCTGCCCTGACCTGTTTTTCGAGCTGGATAAACCTCCCCATATTGTACCCGTGTTGAACGGCTTCACTGCATAGCTCCGCTATTTGGTAGTGCAAGCCTTCGATGTCTCGCCATAGCCTTGTGGCAGCTACGGCATCTTCAGATGTGAAATTGTCTTCCAATAGTCGGTCTATGGAGGACATCATGGCTGCTTGCCTGCGCATGAGTCTCACCAGCTCACCATTTGGTGCCGTGGCTTCCTCAGCAGCAGTGGCCTGACATTTATCGTCTGGGCTGTTGTTCATTAGCCGCTTCATGGCTTCAGGAGGACCGACCTTTAGCATTGAAGATTCGAATTCTTCCTTATATTGCTGCACGATGCCCATGATTGAGCTGTAGTAATCCTTTACAAAGTAATCATGATCCAACGGGATCTTTTCCAGTAACCGAATCTGATTATCGGTAGCTTCAAAACTTGCCCACTCCTCGTCAAGCCGTCTCAATCGTTCCTGGAAGTAGCTAATTGATGTTTTCCTTGAAGCTGGGTCCTTTTTGTAATTTCGGATGATGGCTTCAATCCGCTGTCCAGTCTGTTGCTGGCTGATGACAAGCTCTTCGAACGAGGTCATGGTGTATCCTTTCTCCTTGCTTGTTCAAATTAAATGAAAATCCTGTGCCTGATACAGGATCACGTCGGGGTCACCAAAAAATGTTCAATAATAGCACTTAAACTATATTGAAACTAAAGTAGATTGGATACAGGATAAAAAATGTTCAATAATAGCACTTAAACTATATTGAAACTAAAGTAGATTGGTACAACAGTAGCACTTTAACTATGTTGCAATTTGGTTTTGGATGGGCAACAACAGCACTTGAACCGTGTTGCTTTCTCTTAATTAAAAGTCTTGATTTACCTTTAGAATAAGAGTGTTTTTATTATTCATAATTTCCAACTTAAATACTAATTTTTTACACTAAAAAACATATGAATAATTGCTTATGAAAAATATGCTGACGGCCTATTTGTTATAAATTGATTAATAATACATTGACCCATATTTCTGCCGAATTTACAATTATCATATGAACAAATAAACATTAAATTAAAGTCAATGAAACTTATAGCCAAAACAAAAAATATGTATGAAGTTGCAAATTTAAATAAACAAGAAAATAATCGTATGAACAAATAAACATTATTAAAGTCAATGAAACTTATGTACTACTAAGTAAGCAAAAGACAAAACAAAAAATATGTTTGAAGTTGCAAATTTAAATAAACAAAATTATTAAGTATTAAATTTCAATTTCAATGTCAAAACAAAAAAAGTGTGTAACTTCAATGAACTTAAATTAAGCAGAGAATGGTTCAACAAACTTAAACGACAACAATTAAACAATAGCAAAATAATCCATGTATTACGGAAATAATTAGGCAAGAACAAAATAAAATATGTATTAACACATACCAATACAACACTAATATAAAGTTGAAATTGTCAAAATAAATAATACAAAACAGAAATTTTTTCAAACAAGAAATTAAATAAATGGAACATCAGTTAATTCGCTTTTTGCAAAACTTAATAAAATAATAATGAAGTGATCAGCCCATTTTCAATTTTGCTATTGTGTGAACAAAATATTGCGATCTTTATTTTCATTAAGACGGTGCCACAAGTCACACTGCCGGCCAAACAGTTCAGTTGTTGCAATAGGAATTTCCCGGTCCCGTAATTTTGCAAATTGCCGATGTCAATTTTCTTTGGGTCATTTGAAAGATCGAGTTTGCCCGACAAAACTTAAACAACTGATGCTGTGAAAGATAAATTTCGGTTCTGTATTGACGAGATAAGCGAAGCATTTTTCCAAATGTGGTTTACAATTTTGTGGAAGGAGCTGCTGATGTTCTCGGGATAGGCATTTGCCTAACATCGTTTTTCATTACATCCATGTTTGTTCCTTACATTGGTGTCAATAAAACTGAATTTGTCCAAAAAAAATTGTGTTTTAAATGTTATTTACTTTATATTGCAAAATTTGACTACCCTGCATTAAGGACATGGCTGATTTCATAAACGCAGTATTGCAAAGCATCACTAAAAACAAATGCATTGACAAGGCATCACAAATTTACACAATGCAGGAAATTCGCAACCGTTGTGCAGTGAATACAGTTACCATGCTATAATGAACTCAAAGCATTGTCTACAGAATAGTTGTGGAGTTTATGAAGCTATTCCTTTTGGTGTTGCATTGCAATACTGCATTTATGAAGTCAGCCATATTAATACCCAATAACCTAGAGAACGATATGAATTCAAAAACGTTATGCAGGGGTGTTCTGGAAATCGAAAACGCAAAATGCAAGAATTTGGAAGTTGGTTTTAATACACTTTTATTAACATTTTTTTAATTTTTGTTATAAAATTCTATTTAATATAGAAATATTTCTATAATATTTGTCATAAAATTCTTATATTACAGAAATCTTATAAAAACTGACTTTTAAAACTCCTGCGTTTTACGTTTCCGATTTTCAGCACACTCCTGTAAATTTTTCATATTCAAATTTATTACAAATTGTTTTTTATTTATTACAAGAAAAATAAACAAATTGTAAGAACAAATATTTAAAATCAATTTGTATTGGATTTGAAAAAATTAAACCTTAGATGCAGTTTATTATGAAATAATTATAAATTTCGTTAATCGACTTATATACAAGTACTTATGTATCAGATTATATGTAAGCCATTACTAAGCAACTTCTATGTAATGCAGATGGTATGAAGTAGTCATTGAAAAGTAAGTTGTTCAGTAATGGCAAGTCATTACAAAGTTTTTGCTGGGTACCTTTTCTTTAACAGAACAAGTTGAATTTTAATTTTTCAAATTTTCTGTACCTTCTTCAAACAAGGAGGTTAGAGCTTCTGTTGCAATTTTTTCATCCTCTGTACAGTTACTTGTGTTGTTTTACAATTTTTTTGTTTTTTTGTAGCAAAAGAATAGATTCTATTGCAATTCGTTCATGTTCTGTATAATTTTTAAGCGTTGTTTCACACACTTTTTTGTTTTTTTTGTAGCAAAAGTAGTGACCCCATTGTACATTTTTCTTCTTCCGTTAATCCACTCTCAACTTTTGACTTAAAGTCTTCGCTTATATTTAAGTCTTGCAAAGACATTTTTCTACAAACAAATATTAAGAGTTTTTTTTTGTTTCAATGAACGTAAAATGTTATACAAAGCTGAGTGCTTTCTAAATTATGAAATCCTTGAAAAATATCGGACGAATTCGAATTACTTTCATGATGGTATGTTTTTGTGACTGTTTTATTCAATAAATGTAACTAAAATTAATAAGTGTTATTTTAATGTTTCAATATTTACGTACACTTGTCCTACTCTTTTCAAAATCATTTTTCGGCGTTTTAAGTTATTTGCAAGTTTATAACATTTGGAAAGTTCTTTGTTGTATTCCTCAAGCAGGCTAATAAAAACTGTATTATTAGCATATGCCTTAAGGCTACCAACATCCATTCCCATATCAATTTCTCTTTGCAAAATAGCCGAAAGTTTTTGGTTATTTACAACCATATTCTTAAAGAAAATCTGCAATTGGTCACATTTATGAAGTTAAAAAATTAAAATATTATAACAATTTAATAACAAACATTAAAATAATTGCCACATAAATACAGAAAACTTCAGAAGTTTATAATTATTTTTTTCATTTTCCATCACCTGGGGCCTAATTCTGGCAGTCGTGATCGAGTAATTTCTCGATTCGATAGACATTTTATTTCTTATTCTTTTAGTCGATACTGAACGAATCGAAATAATTTATTTTCTATTGTATTGTGAAACTCAAATTTATGCTTTACAACACTGAAAAAATAATTCCGATTCGTTCAGTATTGACTGAAATAATTAGATACATATGAAATTGCTTTCGAATCGAGAAAGTGCTCGATCGCGACTGCCAGAATCAGGGCCCTGATATTATTTTGTTTAACTCTTTGCCAACACATAAAGTACATTAATTGTGTCCTTAACTTGAATTTTTAAGTTTCTGTAAAATTATCTGGACAAATTTTTATTTTTTACTCTTGCACAAATAAGTATGTGTTCAACTTTTTTAAAAACCCGTTTTTACCGATATGTATATTTATATCATACAAAAAGTACTTAAATTTTTCATCTTATAGGGTTTCATTCACTCAGGACCCTGCACCTATATTTTGTATTACGTTTCTAGGTTCAATATTATAGAAAATTAAAAAATGATCACATTAAATTTCCCGAACTTATAAAGTCGAAATATTCGAAAATCGGTTTCTAAAAAATTTCGAATAATCGACAACCCAATTTTTTTTTTAAATTTGAAAATTTAAAAAAAAAATATTATGTAGATTACGTTTTAACGTTTTTTTCCTCCATACAAATCAACCCGCACTAGTGTGTATACTAGAACATAATTCAAACTTTCTTTTGATAAGGGCATGTTTGCATGGTTACGGCCAGTTTTATTATTGTTGAATGCCACCACTCTTTTGTACTGTCGTTCTAGTGAAAAATATAAATAAGTATCCCATTGTGCAAAGGTTTTCGCTAATCTCTTCCTACATTTGCTTTTTACTTTTAAAAATTTATTGATTTGTCAAATTTTAGTGCTGCATAACATCAACCACTTATTTTTTCCATGATGCTGAGGGGTACTTGACCACTTTTGAACGGACTACTATTAGTCGGTTCAGAACCTACATCATCATTTGGGGTGAAAATCATCTCATCAAATTATTCGTCCGCTACCAATTGTGAAGTAACATTATTTCTGCAAATTGATATAAATACATATTTAAACAAGTAAGAAAGTATAGCCTGATCATATCAGGCGCGGATCCAGCTTGAGCCTTAGGGGGGGGAAATTTTGTATGATACAAAAAAGTAAAAAATTTGTTTTTAAAAGTTTATTAAAAACAATATGTGTATTAGGGTGAGTATTTTTTACAATTTTTGCGAATATAAAATTCTCATCGCATAGCCGTTAAGACCGTGAAAAAATATAAAGAAATGATCAATTACTTTTTCGCGATCCTGAAGAAAATTTTCGCACCAAACGCGATAAAGTTTTGAATTTAAATTTTTCTCCTTACTATACAAAATTAACATTTAATTACACAATTTTAGGTATTTTCTAATAATTTCATGAATATAACAAGATCTTACCATTTGTACGGAAGAGCGCAAAAAAAATCGAGACTCTATTTCGCGGTTTTTTTAATAAACTAAATTTTAATGGCAAATGATAGATGTTGTGATAGATGTGTTGTTTGACGGATATTATTTGAAGCAGAAAAAACACGTTTGCAGGTAAAATTCGCACAAGATATTTTTCCATTATGTAAATCAACTCGCACTTTAAACTTACAATTTATTTCATTAAACCCAAAAAAAAAGCTTTACATTTTTGTAAGTTTTGTTATGTATTTATGCCTGTATTCATAAAAATATTTTAAATTTAAAATAAGCTTGAAAACCAAATTTTCTATGAAAATTTTCCTTAATAAACGTTTATTAAATTTTATAATCATTTATGAATATGGGGGCTAAAACTAAAATTTTAAATATTTTTCTTAGATATGGGTAGATATCTTCATCACAGTTTATTAAAGCATATTCAACGTTATCTGATAGATCAGGCTCAAGTTTAGATTTTAGTAGGTGTTTATCTCGTTTATCAAATATAATCAGATCATCCGCCAGTTGTGGTTTTAAAAGTTTTGTATCTGTATAAGACTTGATTACACTTTGAGGTAGAAGTTTAGGTATGTTCAATACATGTAGGATATCTATTGGGAAAAGTGTTTTGAGATCTTCTAAAATAAATTCAATAAGATTAATGTAACTACAACTTGGTAGTAATCTTCAACATTTGGGATGTGATTATTTCGTTCAAATCTTGTCTTTTCGATTGGAACCTCGATTTGAACGCAAATAAGTTTAACTTTTTCAAAAATCGCTTTAAATTGTTCTTCGGCTTTATTTATTTTTTCTTCAAGGCACATGATTAAAATTTTGATAAGGCTTGATCCTTTTTGAAGATCTATATCTTACTTTTGTAAAATGATACTAAGTGGCTGTGTTACAATAAGTATCACACTTAATATGTATATTTCGCAAATAAATTCAAAAGTACTAATAGAGTTCCTTAATATAAAGGTTGAGATACTCCCTTTCCACTCAGATATTTTCGTTTTCGCTTGGGATGATTATATTTAAAAAATTTTGTCGTTTCTTTAACCAGTGATACAACTTTTTGTATTAATGGCGCTTTATTGATTTTAGAAATTGAGTTGTTCGATTTATGGGAATAGCAAGACGTTTGTTTCGCATTTTTCGCTTTTCCAGAAATTTTGAACAGCTCCATTTTCTGCTGACATCAGAGGACACCCATCCGTTGCATATCCTACACAATTTTTTAGGTCAAGACCACAATTTGTCAAAGCTTTAACAACTATTGATGATAGTGCCTTCGCATCAATTGACACATCAACGTCATCAATATCTTTTGAAGCCTCTTCAAAGCGAATAAATTCTTCCCTAAAAGCTTTTTGTTGTATGTTGAAATATCTAAAAGATAAGGAAATCTGGCTTTTCCCCGACAAATCCGTGCTTTCGTCAAAAATTATCGAATAGAATTTTGATTCATATAACACATACATACATAAATATTGCAAATACTAAAACTTTTTTATAATTCAACCGCACGCATTATCAAGTAAAACGTTTAGTCTTTGGATATAGATGGCACCTGCTGCGACTGAATGTAGAATAATAAGTAATTGAATACGGTAAACTAGATGTCTCAGTGGAAATATCTAATAAATAACTATTAGGATTAAGATTTAAATACTTATTGAAAATTTCGTTAGAGATTAAAAAAAAAAAACCTTGCTGGGATTTCCAAAAATTTTGTACATTAAAAAAAAAATTATTATTGGGAATTCTTGATTATCCAAATTAACAAAACATATTTTTATAATTTACGGGGGGGGGGGGGAAATTTCCTTATTCCCCCCCCCCCCTGAATCCGCGCCTGGATCATATGATACCCTACACCACAGTTTTAAAAAACACATCATGCTTATACATATGGATTTATCCATGTTTATAAACTTCATTAAAATCGGTTTAAAAGTTTGTGAGAGGCGGAAATTGACTCCTACGTACCTTTTTGAAAAACTGTATAACTTATGTGTCCATATAGATATTGATCTATATTTTAAATTCCATTAAAATCGGTTTGACAGGCAGAAATTGCCCCATATCTCCCCTCGTGGTCCTATTTTTTTAAAAAATGCATCCCTTTTGTGTCCATAAAGATATGGTTCTGTCTATGTTTAAAATTTCATTAAAATCGGTTTGATAGTTGCTGAGAGGATGAAATTTCCCCCTATCTTCCCTCGTAGTCCTTCGATTTGGCCCATTTTCAATAGGCTTGGTCCTTGTACCAATATTTTATTAAATTATCTCCAAAATTGCGACCTGGGGTCTAATCACCGTATTCGATATCGAGTCCACTATCGTATCGACTTAGATTTCGATACGAGTCAAGTAAGCAGATCACCGCATACGATTTACATATATCGAATCGAAATTGTTAGGCAAAATGTAATGATTCTCAAACATATGTTTTCAAAAGGTAAACAAATAAAATAAAAGCACATTGAACAGCATTTGTGCGCGAAAATTTTTTATTTTTAAAAGAAATTGTGAAATGAATAGCTCATTTTTGTTTTGCTTATCTTCGTCTGATGAGGAAGAAAGCTGTATAATACGCATTAGAAAGGAGATAAGAGATAAAGCGCCCCTTTGTCTTTCCCGGCAGCAGCGTAATAGTGAATTTGCATATATTTTTCGAAATCTTTGTAGTCATAATGCTTCTTTTCAGATTTAAAACAAGATTTCGACTGACGAAGGAAGCTTTCAGTTACGGGTTTTGTCAGTTAAATTTTATTGGAAATATGTTCACAGCAGTGCCGCTAAAGATTCAATTAGGTGCCACACATTTAATTTTTTCAAGTGGAAGTTTTCAACATTGTGTGGGAAATGACTACATGTTAGGTTTAGGACAGAGCACGGTCTCTAAAATTTTAAGCCATGTGATACAGGAAATTGAAACTAAGCTTTATCCAAAACTTATAAAGTTTTCGCCTGAACAATCTCATACACGCATGGACTATTTTTTTAACAAATATAATATTTGTGGAGGTTTGTTGAAAAAAATTATTTTGGGCAACAACTTTTTTTATTGACTCAATAAACTTGGATGTTGACTAAAAATTAAATTATTATACCAACAAACTTTTTTATCAATACCGCAAAAATCGTCATCGCAGAAAATTTAAAATTTATTTTATCAATGTATATTTATTTTTTTCTATGTATAGATAGATAGATAGATTAAATCAATTAACACATTGTTTGAAACGGCAAAGTTTTTGATAATTTTTTTAATTAAAATTCAAAAAATAATTTATTGAAAAAAATTCACAATTTTAAATTTTTACAATTTTTAGTAATCTATATAATCATTTTGGTAATAGGTACAAACTCAACAAATTGTTTGCTGGATTTTTTCTGTATAGGATAACTTCAAGCAATTTGACACCAAATTTGTTCTATTCTATTGAGTTTTTCGAAAGTGAGCGTGTTTTCAACAGACGAACAGACAGACGCACATGGCTAAATCGACTTAGAATTACTCAAGGAGCTAGAATATATATATACTTTATGGGGTCTGAGATGGCTAAAAAAAAAGTTTCACGCGGAATTACAAACTAAGGACATGCTCATTCACCACTTTTGATGATGGAGGGGGCACACACAAACACATCTGCCAGATCGAATGTATTTTCAATTTAAATTTTTAGTTCAAAATTAAATTTTTTGCCTAGGTTAGGTTAGGTTAAATGGGTAGCCGTCACGAAGACGACTCACTTGGGTCCTTATAGCGGTCCCTTTGTGATACCCCTAGCCAATGACAAGGGTCATCCAGTATCCACCAGACTATTCCCCAGAGGTCACCGCAGTCTCGAACCACCCCGATTCCCTGCAGAACAGGGAGATCGATTTCAGTCCCGCATTGGACAAATCGTCCAGACATAGCAAATCCGGTCTCCCAAAATGCCTCACCCTAACGCCCGCCAGACCGGGGCATTGGCAGAGGAAGTGAAACACCGTCTCCTCCTTTTTTTTGCCTATCTTTTTCATAAAATAGCCATATGATACATTTTTTTATAAGGCACTTAAAAATAATATTTTTTATTAAAAATAAAAATTGTTGACCCAAAATCAAATGCTGTTATCCAAAATATGCACTTAAGCAAAATGTACGTACACGTTTTTTTCTAACTAAATTTTGCCATCATACACAATGCTTTGTATTTTGTGCAGATAGGCAAAAGATTAAGTTAAGTGAAATGCAGCTAAACGAAAAATACTGTATACTGTTTTAAACAAATTATCGTATCTAAGAAGATAGAACTGGATATCTTTAATGTTCTTATTTTATAGCTCTTTATTTTTATCGTCTTGTTGATATGAGGGTTCTTTTACAATTCGCGATGCAATATCAATACTTCCTCTATTATCAAGATCAAGCTTTAGTATATCTTGCACGTCTGCGGAAGCGTGTTTAAGCTTTTTAGGTTTCTTTGCATTTGTAAGAAATTTTGGCTTTATTGCTTTTCGTTTATTTTTATTTTTTTTAATTCCAATTTTCTTCTGTTTCCATAGCTTCTATTAATTCATAGTCGTTCTCTTTAGATATTTGCAATAAATCTGTATTTTTAGTATTGTTCTTATTCGATTTTATATATTTTTGACCATCTCTCTCTTGCGTGTCATACATGTCATAATGGTATCGAAGTTCTTTTAAAGAGCTCATATTGTCTTTTCTGTCAATTTTTATAAAATCTCCAAGCCGAACTGAATTATTATTAAGAAGAATATGTTTTTGCAGAAAGAAATTAAATTCTTCTGGAGCATTGCTTATATAATCACCGGATGGATCTACCGTTATTCCCATTATGTTTGTCCACATAGGTAGAAATGAACAATTTTTTTTAACTATAAATCTGCATATATTCTCATTATAGTAGTCATTGATGTCACATTTGCAGCATCGTTCTTCAAATTGTCATACACATTATCATATA
The DNA here is from genome assembly GCA_930367215.1 of Pollenia angustigena. Lineage (NCBI taxonomy): Eukaryota > Metazoa > Arthropoda > Insecta > Diptera > Polleniidae > Pollenia > Pollenia angustigena. Next base: position 36,738,152 of record OV884059.1, read on the forward strand.
TATTTTCAAACATTTTTTTAAACGGACTTCTAGAAGCAATTGTTTCCAAGTTATTCTGGTCCTCACCATTAAATACATTTAAATTTTCGAAGTCATTCTCATTAATATCTATAACGTTTTTTTTTCTTGTAAGTTTCTCTAAATTCATGATTTTTTTTAAGGACTTAAAAGAACGATAAACATGTTTTTAAACCAAAATTTGCAATCATTTACTGTTTTTAAATCGAAAGCCAAAGTTAAAACATTCTTTAATAAATGACGCAATATATAATTTTTTCCAATTTTATTATTTAAATCCTTACATATAATATGAACATAATGAGCTTTGCACCACTGAACGATTACTTTAGGTCTTTTTGAAATTTTTGGATTTTCTAAGCAATTATAGCAATCATTAAGATATTCGGAAATATTTTGTGCATTACAACACCACAGAATACACAGAACTGTAAAAAGTGACGTGTGAAAAAGGCCCAAATCAGTTGCGAGGGCAGCTTTCGAAGAAAGAGACAGAAAGCTTTTTTTGGTAGTGAAGTGGCAAGGTGTAAAAACAGGCCGCAACAATCAACACAAATGGCGTAATCAAAACAAAAATAAAAAAACACAAACCACGTTAAACAAATGCATTAGTTCAACAAACATTGTTTTTTGTGCAAAATAATGTATTTAGTAATATTGTTTTGTGTTATAATGTTATTTACTTACTTAAATATTATTTACTCGTGTTGTGGTGAACTTAAAAGTTAATTTTTACAACAGTTTTGTAAATAAATCTTAACTAAATAAATTTGAGTTCATTGTATTGCGGCATAGAATATGATGAAAAGAGAAATGCAAAAGGGCAGCTTTCTTTGAAAGAGACAAAACAAACGCAAAATCTACCGTCTCGTGACAGTTCTGTGTACAACACTTTAATATTCCTCCAAATAATGTATAACTTACATCTGTGCAAACTCTTTCAAAAAATGGCCATTTGTAATTGCGTTCTTTGCAATACATTTCTAGTCTCTCGAAAATATAGGAAATATCTATAATTGTGTGGCGAGACAGTATAGCGGTCACTATAGGAATTATCATTTTCAACTTTTTAATCCGTATTACTACTTTATATATTAAAATCCGCTTTTCTGCGCATTCGATGTTTCAGGCTTTGCCCAGTGATACATTATGATGCATGTAATGTATGATTTGCGTCTTTTAAAATGTGGCAATTTTGACCAAAAGTTTCGAATGTTTTATTTTCCCAACAATGTATTGCTAATGGTGACGCTAGGTACTGTACGTATCCATGATAAAATCCTGGTTTCATTAGGTAAACGTCAATAAATGGGTTAGGATCATTAAAACCATAAAAATTTCCTTCAAACTTGACTTTACGTACTGTTGATAGTTTTTGAATATTTTGCAAATTTCCACTTTGAGCTACTTCATCAGCGGCTTCAAGAATTTTTTCCTTTCTATATATGTATGCACTTTTATTTCTCAGGATTTTTTTTTCACCAGATCACGCGTTACACCACGAATTTGTGCAAACACGTTTTTGCCCTTGACCATAAAAAATTTCACCTGTTCTGTAAACGGAAACATGTCCGTTTAGATATAATTTTAATCGGTATTTGCAACAACCTGGAAAGGTGCAATACGCATAAGCTAACAGTCCTGAAACTAATTTTGTTGTGTTATAAAAAGAGATTGGACACGAATTATTAATTTTTAAGTATTCTTGACGAATAACATCTATTACAGTTTTATTTTTAGAAAGATTCAATTTACGATTGTCTTTTGCATTGAAAACTAAATCAGGATTTATTTTAAAATCGCAATCAAAAATTTTAGATTTAAATTGACAAACCTGGAGGCTTATTCTGAATTGCGATGCGAAAATCAATGCGATGCGAAAATGCATAAATGCGAACAAGTGCTATTCTGTATTGCGATATTCGCAAAGTTTTTTTAATCGCATTTCAAACGCGAAAAGGTGACAAGTCGGTATTCTACATTGCGAAAACAAATGTCAAATTCGCAAAATTTATTTGACAAAAAAATAGCATTCGCAAAGTACAAACATGTTAGTGAAAGATAATATTTTATTTATTTATTCATCATATATTTATAATTGAAGCAAGCAATAAGACCACCAAACCGCGTCAATTTGAAATAATGATAGAATTTATGAATAAGCACAGCCAATTGGCAAGAGGCCATTTGATAACACCAAATGCACGTCAGTCGGCAAATAATTGTGGCAAACGCTAACTGATGAACTAAATATCAATAGGCCACCTATTAGAGAAGCTGCAGGATGGAAAAAGTATGAAATATATAAACCAGTTCAAAAATATTTGACTTTAACTTTAATTTTAATAGGTTTGGGCCGATTTTAAGTACACACAAAACATTTTATTTGTCGTCGAACCACAGTGCCACAAAATCCATTTTTATTACAGAATGTCCTAAATAAATTTTCTAATCAATTTTCACAGCCAAACACAAACAATTTATTTATTTTTTAAGAATCGGGGGATTAGTTTGCGAAAATACAAGAGTAAGCATAATAATTATTTTGGAGAGAAGCTTTAGTTAGCAGAAATGAATTTCAATTCGTTTTCCAATTCAAATGACATTTTTTCCAAGTTTTATTAAGTGATAGTGCACTGCTGATTTAAATCAATATTTAGTGCACTAGCCCCAATTATGATATATATAGAGGTACCATGTGTCATGACCAATACAAATTAATGATTTTTTATTTTCAGAAATTGTTGCTGTTAATTTTTGGCGAAGGCGAAAAGAGAGGTACCTAATAGAGAAATAGGGACTCCAGTGGAAGCCTTCAAGGATTCAAAAATTACTTAAATAAAATAAAAGTAATACGTTAACTTTATGATAAATGTCAAATTCTTCATTTTTAAAGGACTAAGAATTTATGTTCTTGCAAAAATCATTCTATTACAGCTGGGAATATTTCCAAGTTTCACTTGGCTTACACCCATAAAAATAATGAAATATTTTTCCCAAGGCTTGCATAGGTAATTTTTTTTTTCAATTTTTAATTTTAACAAAAAATACAGATGTCAGCTCATTTTAGAAAACAAATTCTTAACAATCACCCCTATCGCAAACAACTACTCCCATGACATTATTCCCATATTTTTTTATTTTGTATTGTGAATGATTGTGAACCAATTAGTTGGGAATGAATAACCAAACATAAAAAAATTTGGCATCGCCAATGCTTACTCCCGCGAGTATTTTTACTAAATAAATTCCGAACAAGTGTTAATGTGAACGAGAAGGGAACATTTAAATTTTAATTTGTATTCTAAAGTAGGACTAAATTTTTTCCTTTTATTGAAGGAGTGTAAATAATGAAAATGAAGATAAACACTATTCATTATTTATTTTTTTTTTTAATTTATTAGTATTTTATTTTGTATATTTTTTTTACAATACAAGAACTGACAAGTTATTCACAATAGAGACTTTTGTTTATAAAGCACTGACAAATAATTCACAATATAAATTTTTACTCCCAAAATATTTGAGATACCAACTTTTTGGAAAATTTTTGAATTTTTTAACTTTAATACAGAATGCCCCCTAAACTTTTAATTTTCCGAAAGTGACAGCTGGTGGCTTCAATAGCCCTGGTTGGGGGCTTTCGAAATCATTTATCAGATTTTATAAACACACAAATTTACAGATTTTATTCAACTAACAACTTTTTGGAAAATTTTTGAATTTTTTGACTTCATACAGAATGCACCCTAAACTTTTAATTTTCCGAAAGTGACAGCTGGTGGCCTTAATAGCCCTGGTTGCTTCAGTTTTTCCTGTGAGACAGGATCAAAGCTTTGTATCCCAGTGAATTGTTGAGGGTTTTCTGTTAATTTTGATTTAATATGTTCGCTTTTGGCTTTTCATAAAATATATCTTTGTTTACGTATAACATTTCGGTTAATCGGGCATGTTCTAGAAATCGAAATGAAGTGGAATTGAAATCGAACGAGTTTTCGATCTTGAATATTTACAAAATGACTGTAGTTTATCCTATTTTTTACAGTGGTTCTTGTAAAGATAAATGGTGCTTAAAGTATGAAGTAAAGAAAAAGGAATATTTTTGTCAACTTTCTTTTCAGGCTCGTTTTCAAAATGTGTGTGATTTTAAATCCACTTCATTTTTGGATTTATAGAACATGCCGGAATGTCTTTATCTTTTTCAAAAGAGATTCTAACCGCACTTCATACAATTAATGAACAACTTTCGTGCCAATCCCAGAACAACCAAGAAAATTCCTGATAAAAAATAGAATTTACTTAAATTTGACCTTTGACCTCTTTGCGGCAGCACTTTAAGTAGTCCGATATTGCTAGTTATATTTAAGACCAATCGAAAGTTCAAATTTCGGTGCCACCCTAATATGTATGTATGTATGTACATTTCATACTCACATTTGCTTTCCATTTTTAGGTTTATTTTGTTTTTATTTTATTTAAAATTGAAGAAACACTAGACTTTAAGTAGTCCGATATTGCTAGTTATATTTAAGACCAATCGAAAGTTCAAATTTCGGTGCCACCCTAATATGTATGTATGTATGTACATTTCATACTCACATTTGCTTTCCATTTTTAGGTTTATTTTGTTTTTATTTTATTTAAAATTGAAGAAACACTAGACGCAAAACTAAAATAATTTTTCTGTCGACAACAAAACTACAAGTGATTGCTTTTGACATTCGCTTGCGCACAGATGGCATTTAAAATAGTTAGGGACGCTATTTTGTACTGAAGTGATTATGTCATCACATATTTGCGACTTGTGGTGCTAAACAAAACTTAGGGGAACGCAAATCAGCTGTTTTGCGTTTAGAATGCATGCAACGTTAACGTGCGACATCGTGGGATTGGATATAAATATGTTTAATCTATATATAGTTATATCACACTGTTCAACATACTTGTTTTGAAATGATATACATTGCTAATATGCTACTTCCAACATCTAGTTTGATTTCTGAAATTATATAATTTAAGTTATTGTTATTTTTATATAATAATTAAAAATAAATAAAAACTTACTATAACTTTGAGTCTCTACAAAAAATGCATTCAAAGCCGGTGTTTCCATAATAATAGGAAAAACATCGCTCACAAACATTTCTTTCCCGGTGGGGACCTGTGAATTTTATTTCATTTATATTACATACCTCCACATTGCAAACATATCTTTGAAATGTTGTCTGTATGTTCTAAAAGTGTTGTTTTTATTTCTTCTCGAAAAGTATTTGGATTTTCAAGATTTAAAAGTTTTATTTTTAAATTGCTTTCACGAATAAACAAATATGAACCCCGCAATTAAGAGTCTTTCTGGATATAATGATTCACTTTACACATTGTATAATTAGTTTTCAATTTTGAGTTAAAAATTGTTTGATTCTTCACCATATGGATTGATGTGTGTTATTGTTATATTATGCACATAAGCTAATGTCAAGTGACAGCGATAAACACTAGGAATTAAAACATATTTGTTATCAAAAACTGCAATCAATAACCGAATCTTTATCGTAAAAGAATGATGCTCCCTCTCCACATGTTGTAGAATAGGCATTAGCCTTAGAAATATACAGTTGTTAAACAGTTGTTGATTTTTGTTAAGATTACTTATTTCTACTAAATTAAGTGTCGGAGGACATACGGTTGTAAACTTAGACGAATTTAAAACGTTTGTAAATCGAAATAAGACGTAAGGCTTATCTTTAAGAGACCGTGGAAACCACAGAATACACAGAAATTTATGTGCTTGGGACACAACACCTTTTCTATAGCATTGCACACTTCTTTGATGCAGTTTGACATAGTTTGTTGTGCCAAGCCAGCGAACCGGTCTTGACCGATTTGGTGTTGGTACCCACCTTGTCCAAGAAACTTAAGTGTAGCACCTAATTTGATTGCTGGTGTTACAGCAGTCGATCTCACTGTTGTTGGTAGCTGCGCACTAATGCTCTCCAACACATATTTAAAAGCTTCCTTGTTAAGCCGGAAATTTCGCACAAACCTACAAATGAAAATATTTAGTTACATACAACATATTTAATAAATTGTTACTTACATTACATCCGTCAATTGCATAAAATCTACACCATCGCGTAAGATTTTACGTTCTAATCTCTCGTCTTCATTTTCCATCCAAAGGGCAACCGAATCCTTTTTAATAACGCACAAATATTTCTTGTTTATTTTTTTTTTATTTTTATTTGAATTGTTTTGACATTTGGCGTAATAAATGCTGCCAATGTTAAATAATATATTCGAAAGTAGTGCCAAAATTATTTCAATTAGTGTCAGCACTTTTCCCTCGATCCGAAACTGTTACATGGTAAGAGTTTAAATTCGGATCGAATACAACTTTCGAGCTGTTCATACTTTCGAATCGAGTTACATAGTAACCAGAGAACAGCTTTATACGATTGAAAAAAAATCGCATTAAATCAACAGCAACAAATACACTCGCTTGTGGTCATACAATGAAACTTGCGCAACCGCAAATATTCTCTGCTGGTTTGCAGTCATTCAAATAACGCACATCGTGCTTTGTTATTTATACAATCGTTAGCTTCGTTTTTTAATAAAGATGTTTGAGTGTTCGGTTCGAAAATGATTGTTTTGGTACAGAAAAAAAAATACAAACAAAAAAGCCAGAAATCAAGCAATCTTACTCATGGATTTATTCAGCATTAACTATGTAGTACAAGAAAAAAAATTGAAATCAAACTAAACACACATACATATGTAGGTACACACAATTTCCATAGAAACAGAGTTTTTTTAATTTTAAAAAGTACAGTAGTAGTAGTAGTAGGTATGTACAATGTATTTTTGTTATTGTTGTTTTTATTGTTGTTAATTTGGAAAAAGCGTCTCATCGAGTGGTTTATTGTTGTTGTTAATGTAAACAAAAGTATAAGAATGTGTTCTTTTGAATTTACTCAGTTGTGTTATATTGCGTAAGCAACAAAAATGCAAATAAAGCACTTTCAATAAAAAACGAATAAATGCAAAAATAAAATGTGTACGAAAGGATGTAAAAATTACCAACGTTGAACTTTTCATTTATAGAGTTATTGTAAATTTTAGCCTATGAATAAATCAACAAAAATAGTGAATTTTGAGGTTCCCAGATCAAATGTATTTTCAATTTAAATTTTTAGTTCAAAATTAAATTTTTTGCCTATCTTTTTCATAAAATAGCCATATGATACATTTTTTTATAAGGCACTTAAAAATAATATTTTTTATTAAAAATAAAAATTGTTGACCAAAAATCAAATGCTGTTATCCAAAATATGCACTTAAGCAAAATGTACGTACACGTTTTTTTCTAACTAAATTTTGCCATCATACACAATGCTTTGTATTTTGTGCAGATAGGCAAAAGATTAAGTTAAGTGAAATGCAGCTAAACGAAAAATACTGTATACTGTTTTAAACAAATTATCGTATCTAAGAAGATAGAACTGGATATCTTTAATGTTCTTATTTTATAGCTCTTTATTTTTATCGTCTTGTTGATATGAGGGTTCTTTTACAATTCGCGATGCAATATCAATACTTCCTCTATTATCAAGATCAAGCTTTAGTATATCTTGCACGTCTGCGGACGCGTGTTTAAGCTTTTTAGGTTTCTTTGCATTTGTAAGAAATTTTGGCTTTATTGCTTTTCGTTTATTTTTATTTTTTTTAATTCCAATTTTCTTCTGTTTCCATAGCTTCTATTAATTCATAGTCGTTCTCTTTAGATATTTGCAATAAATCTGTATTTTTAGTATTGTTCTTATTCGATTTTATATATTTTTGACCATCTCTCTCTTGCGTGTCATACATGTCATAATGGTATCGAAGTTCTTTTAAAGAGCTCATATTGTCTTTTCTGTCAATTTTTATAAAATCTCCAAGCCGAACTGAATTATTATTAAGAAGAATATGTTTTTGCAGAAAGAAATTAAATTCTTCTGGAGCATTGCTTATACGATCACCGGATGGATCTACCGTTATTCCCATTATGTTTGTCCACATAGGTAGAAATGAACAATTTTTTTTAACTATAAATCTGCATATATTCTCATTATAGTAGTCATTGATGTCACATTTGCAGCATCGTTCTTCAAATTGTCATACACATTATCATATATATTTTCAAACATTTTTTTAAACGGACTTCTAGAAGCAATTGTTTCCAAGTTATTCTGGTCCTCACCATTAAATACATTTAAATTTTCGAAGTCATTCTCATTAATATCTATAACGTTTTTTTTCTTGTAACTTTCTCTAAATTCATGATTTTTTTAAGGACTTAAAAGAACGATAAACATGTTTTTAAACCAAAATTTGCAATCATTTACTGTTTTTAAATCGAAAGCCAAAGTTAAAACATTCTTTAATAAATGACGCAATATATAATTTTTTCCAATTTTATTATTTAAATCCTTACATATAATATGAACATAATGAGCTTTGCACCACTGAACGATTACTTTAGGTCTTTTTGAAATTTTTGGATTTTCTAAGCAATTATAGCAATCATTAAGATATTCGGAAATATTTTGTGCATTACAACACCACAGAATACACAGAACTGTAAAAAGTGACGTGTGAAAAAGGCCCAAATCAGTTGCGAGGGCAGCTTTCGAAGAAAGAGACAGAAAGCTTTTTTTGGTAGTGAAGTGGCAAGGTGTAAAAACAGGCCGCAACAATCAACACAAATGGCGTGATCAAAACAAAAATAAAAAAACAACAACCCCCGTTAAACAAATGCATTAGTTCAACAAACATTGTTTTTTGTGCAAAATAATGTATTTAGTAATATTGTTTTGTGTTATAATGTTATTTACTTACTTAAATATTATTTACTCGTGTTGTGGTGAACTTAAAAGTTAATTTTTACAACAGTTTTGTAAATAAATCTTAACTAAATAAATTTGAGTTCATTGTATTGCGGCATAGAATATGATGAAAAGAGAAATGCAAAAGGGCAGCTTTCTTTGAAAGAGACAAAACAAACGCAAAATCTACCGTCTCGTGACAGTTCTGTGTACAACACTTTAATATTCCTCCAAATAATGTATAACTTACATCTGTGCAAACTCTTTCAAAAAATGGCCATTTGTAATTGCGTTCTTTGCAATACATTTCTAGTCTCTCGAAAATATAGGAAATATCTATAATTGTGTGGCGAGACAGTATAGCGGTCACTATAGGAATTATCATTTTCAACTTTTTAATCCGTATTACTACTTTATATATTAAAATCCGCTTTTCTGCGCATTCGATGTTTCAGGCTTTGCCCAGTGATACATGATGATGCATGTAATGTATGATTTGCGTCTTTTAAAATGTGGCAATTTTGACCAAAAGTTTCGAATGTTTTATTTTCCCAACAATGTATTGCTAATGGTGACGCTAGGTACTGTACGTATCCATGATAAAATCCTGGTTTCATTAGGTAAACGTCAATAAATGGGTTAGGATCATTAAAACCATAAAAATTTCCTTCAAACTTGACTTTACGTACTGTTGATAGTTTTTGAATATTTTGCAAATTTCCACTTTGAGCTACTTCATCAGCGGCTTCAAGAATTTTTTCCTTTCTATATATGTATGCACTTTTATTTCTCAGGATTTTTTTTTCACCAGATCACGCGTTACACCACGAATTTGTGCAAACACGTTTTTGCCCTTGACCATAAAAAATTTCACCTGTTCTGTAAACGGAAACATGTCCGTTTAGATATAATTTTAATCGGTATTTGCAACAACCTGGAAAGGTGCAATACGCATAAGCTAACAGTCCTGAAACTAATTTTGTTGTGTTATAAAAAGAGATTGGACACGAATTATTAATTTTTAAGTATTCTTGACGAATAACATCTATTACAGTTTTATTTTTAGAAAGATTCAATTTACGATTGTCTTTTGCATTGAAAACTAAATCAGGATTTATTTTAAAATCGCAATCAAAAATTTTAGATTTAAATTGACAAACCTGGAGGCTTATTCTGAATTGCGATGCGAAAATCAATGCGATGCGAAAATGCATAAATGCGAACAAGTGCTATTCTGTATTGCGATATTCGCAAAGTTTTTTTAATCGCATTTCAAACGCGAAAAGGTGACAAGTCGGTATTCTACATTGCGAAAACAAATGTCAAATTCGCAAAATTTATTTGACAAAAAAATAGCATTCGCAAAGTACAAACATGTTAGTGAAAGATAATATTTTATTTATTTATTCATCATATATTTATAATTTAATTCAGGGAAGCAAGCAATAAGACCACCAAACCGCGTCAATTTGAAATAATGATAGAATTTATGAATAAGCACAGCCAATTGGCAAGAGGCCATTTGATAACACCAAATGCACGTCAGTCGGCAAATAATTGTGGCAAACGCTAACTGATGAACTAAATATCAATAGGCCACCTATTAGAGAAGCTGCAGGATGGAAAAAGTATGAAATATATAAACCAGTTCAAAAATATTTGACTTTAACTTTAATTTTAATAGGTTTGGGCCGATTTTAAGTACACACAAAACATTTTATTTGTCGTCGAACCACAGTGCCACAAAATCCATTTTTATTACAGAATGTCCTAAATAAATTTTCTAATCAATTTTCACAGCCAAACACAAACAATTTATTTATTTTTTAAGAATCGGGGGATTAGTTTGCGAAAATACAAGAGTAAGCATAATAATTATTTTGGAGAGAAGCTTTAGTTAGCAGAAATGAATTTCAATTCGTTTTCCAATTCAAATGACATTTTTTCCAAGTTTTATTAAGTGATAGTGTACTGCTGATTTAAATCAATATTTAGTGCACTAGCCCCAATTATGATATATATAGAGGTACCATGTGTCATGACCAATACAAATTAATGATTTTTTATTTTCAGAAATTGTTGCTGTTAATTTTTGGCGAAGGCGAAAAGAGAGGTACCTAATAGAGAAATAGGGACTCCAGTGGAAGCCTTCAAGGATTCAAAAATTACTTAAATAAAATAAAAGTAATACGTTAACTTTATGATAAATGTCAAATTCTTCATTTTTAAAGGACTAAGAATTTATGTTCTTGCAAAAATCATTCTATTACAGCTGGGAATATTTCCAAGTTTCACTTGGCTTACACCCATAAAAATAATGAAATATTTTTCCCAAGGCTTGCATAGGTAATTTTTTTTTTCAATTTTTAATTTTAACAAAAAATACAGATGTCAGCTCATTTTAGAAAACAAATTCTTAACAATCACCCCTATCGCAAACAACTACTCCCATGACATTATTCCCATATTTTTTTATTTTGTATTGTGAATGATTGTGAACCAATTAGTTGGGAATGAATAACCAAACATAAAAAAATTTGGCATCGCCAATGCTTACTCCCGCGAGTATTTTTACTAAATAAATTCCGAACAAGTGTTAATGTGAACGAGAAGGGAACATTTAAATTTTAATTTGTATTCTAAAGTAGGACTAAATTTTTTCCTTTTATTGAAGGAGTGTAAATAATGAAAATGAAGATAAACACTATTCATTATTTATTTTTTTTTTTAATTTATTAGTATTTTATTTTGTATATTTTTTTTACAATACAAGAACTGACAAGTTATTCACAATAGAGACTTTTGTTTATAAAGCACTGACAAATAATTCACAATATAAATTTTTACTCCCAAAATATTTGAGATACCAACTTTTTGGAAAATTTTTGAATTTTTTAACTTTAATACAGAATGCCCCCTAAACTTTTAATTTTCCGAAAGTGACAGCTGGTGGCTTCAATAGCCCTGGTTGGGGGCTTTCGAAATCATTTATCAGATTTTATAAACACACAAATTTACAGATTTTATTCAACTAACAACTTTTTGGAAAATTTTTGAATTTTTTGACTTCATACAGAATGCACCCTAAACTTTTAATTTTCCGAAAGTGACAGCTGGTGGCCTTAATAGCCCTGGTTGCTTCAGTTTTTCCTGTGAGACAGGATCAAAGCTTTGTATCCCAGTGAATTGTTGAGGGTTTTCTGTTAATTTTGATTTAATATGTTCGCTTTTGGCTTTTCATAAAATATATCTTTGTTTACGTATAACATTTCGGTTAATCGGGCATGTTCTAGAAATCGAAATGAAGTGGAATTGAAATCGAACGAGTTTTCGATCTTGAATATTTACAAAATGACTGTAGTTTATCCTATTTTTTACAGTGGTTCTTGTAAAGATAAATGGTGCTTAAAGTATGAAGTAAAGAAAAAGGAATATTTTTGTCAACTTTCTTTTCAGGCTCGTTTTCAAAATGTGTGTGATTTTAAATCCACTTCATTTTTGGATTTATAGAACATGCCGGAATGTCTTTATCTTTTTCAAAAGAGATTCTAACCGCACTTCATACAATTAATGAACAACTTTCGTGCCAATCCCAGAACAACCAAGAAAATTCCTGATAAAAAATAGAATTTACTTAAATTTGACCTTTGACCTCTTTGCGGCAGCACTTTAAGTAGTCCGATATTGCTAGTTATATTTAAGACCAATCGAAAGTTCAAATTTCGGTGCCACCCTAATATGTATGTATGTATGTACATTTCATACTCACATTTGCTTTCCATTTTTAGGTTTATTTTGTTTTTATTTTATTTAAAATTGAAGAAACACTAGACTTTAAGTAGTCCGATATTGCTAGTTATATTTAAGACCAATCGAAAGTTCAAATTTCGGTGCCACCCTAATATGTATGTATGTATGTACATTTCATACTCACATTTGCTTTCCATTTTTAGGTTTATTTTGTTTTTATTTTATTTAAAATTGAAGAAACACTAGACGCAAAACTAAAATAATTTTTCTGTCGACAACAAAACTACAAGTGATTGCTTTTGACATTCGCTTGCGCACAGATGGCATTTAAAATAGTTAGGGACGCTATTTTGTACTGAAGTGATTATGTCATCACATATTTGCGACTTGTGGTGCTAAACAAAACTTAGGGGAACGCAAATCAGCTGTTTTGCGTTTAGAATGCATGCAACGTTAACGTGCGACATCGTGGGATTGGATATAAATATGTTTAATCTATATATAGTTATATCACACTGTTCAACATACTTGTTTTGAAATGATATACATTGCTAATATGCTACTTCCAACATCTAGTTTGATTTCTGAAATTATATAATTTAAGTTATTGTTATTTTTATATAATAATTAAAAATAAATAAAAACTTACTATAACTTTGAGTCTCTACAAAAAATGCATTCAAAGCCGGTGTTTCCATAATAATAGGAAAAACATCGCTCACAAACATTTCTTTCCCGGTGGGGACCTGTGAATTTTATTTCATTTATATTACATACCTCCACATTGCAAACATATCTTTGAAATGTTGTCTGTATGTTCTAAAAGTGTTGTTTTTATTTCTTCTCGAAAAGTATTTGGATTTTCAAGATTTAAAAGTTTTTTTTTTAAATTGCTTTCACGAATAAACAAATATGAACCCCGCAATTAAGAGTCTTTCTGGATATAATGATTCACTTTACACATTGTATAATTAGTTTTCAATTTTGAGTTAAAAATTGTTTGATTCTTCACCGCAATTAAGAGTCTTTCTGGATATAATGATTCACTTTACACATTGTATAATAAGTTTTAAATTTTGAGTTAAAAATTGTTTGATTCTTCACCATATGGATTGATGTGTGTTATTGTTATATTATGCACATAAGCTAATGTCAAGTGACAGCGATAAACACTAGGAATTAAAACATATTTGTTATCAAAAACTGCAATCAATAACCGAATCTTTATCGTAAAAGAATGATGCTCCCTCTCCACATGTTGTAGAATAGGCATTAGCCTTAGAAATATACAGTTGTTAAACAGTTGTTGATTTTTGTTAAGATTACTTATTTCTACTAAATTAAGTGTCGGAGGACATACGGTTGTAAACTTAGACGAATTTAAAACGTTTGTAAATCGAAATAAGACGTAAGGCTTATCTTTAAGAGACCGTGGAAACCACAGAATACACAGAAATTTATGTGCTTGGGACACAACACCTTTTCTATAGCATTGCACACTTCTTTGATGCAGTTTGACATAGTTTGTTGTGCCAGGCCAGCGAACCGGTCTTGACCGATTTGGTGTTGGTACCCACCTTGTCCAAGAAACTTAAGTGTAGCACCTAATTTGATTGCTGGTGTTACAGCAGTCGATCTCACTGTTGTTGGTAGCTGCGCACTAATGCTCTCCAACACATATTTAAAAGCTTCCTTGTTAAGCCGGAAATTTCGCACAAACCTACAAATGAAAATATTTAGTTACATACAACATATTTAATAAATTGTTACTTACATTACATCCGTCAACTGCATAAAATCTACACCATCGCGTAAGATTTTACGTTCTAATCTCTCGTCTTCATTTTCCATCCAAAGGGCAACCGAATCCTTTTTAATAACGCACAAATATTTCTTGTTTATTTTTTTTTTATTTTTATTTGAATTGTTTTGACATTTGGCGTAATAAATGCTGCCAATGTTAAATAATATATTCGAAAGTAGTGCCAAAATTATTTCAATTAGTGTCAGCACTTTTCCCTCGATCCGAAACTGTTACATGGTAAGAGTTTAAATTCGGATCGAATACAACTTTCGAGCTGTTCATACTTTCGAATCGAGTTACATAGTAACCAGAGAACAGCTTTATACGATTGAAAAAAAATCGCATTAAATCAACAGCAACAAATACACTCGCTTGTGGTCATACAATGAAACTTGCGCAACTGCAAATATTCTCTGCTGGTTTGCAGTCATTCAAATAACGCACATCGTGCTTTGTTATTTATACAATCGTTAGCTTCGTTTTTTAATAAAGATGTTTGAGTGTTCGGTTCGAAAATGATTGTTTTGGTACAGAAAAAAAAATACAAACAAAAAAGCCAGAAATCAAGCAATCTTACTCATGGATTTATTCAGCATTAACTATGTAGTACAAGAAAAAAAATTGAAATCAAACTAAACACACATACATATGTAGGTACACACAATTTCCATAGAAACAGAGTTTTTTTAATTTTAAAAAGTACAGTAGTAGTAGTAGTAGTAGTAGGTATGTACAATGTATTTTTGTTATTGTTGTTTTTATTGTTGTTAATTTGGAAAAAGCGTCTCATCGAGTGGTTTATTGTTGTTGTTAATGTAAACAAAAGTATAAGAATGTGTTCTTTTGAATTTACTCAGTTGTGTTATATTGCGTAAGCAACAAAAATGCAAATAAAGCACTTTCAATAAAAAACGAATAAATGCAAAAATAAAATGTGTACGAAAGGATGTAAAAATTACCAACGTTGAACTTTTCATTTATAGAGTTATTGTAAATTTTAGCCTATGAATAAATCAACAAAAATAGTGAATTTTGAGGTTCCCAGATCAAATGTATTTTCAATTTAAATTTTTAGTTCAAAATTAAATTTTTTGCCTATCTTTTTCATAAAATAGCCATATGATACATTTTTTTATAAGGCACTTAAAAATAATATTTTTTATTAAAAATAAAAATTGTTGACCAAAAATCAAATGCTGTTATCCAAAATATGCACTTAAGCAAAATGTACGTACACGTTTTTTTCTAACTAAATTTTGCCATCATACACAATGCTTTGTATTTTGTGCAGATAGGCAAAAGATTAAGTTAAGTGAAATGCAGCTAAACGAAAAATACTGTATACTGTTTTAAACAAATTATCGTATCTAAGAAGATAGAACTGGATATCTTTAATGTTCTTATTTTATAGCTCTTTATTTTTATCGTCTTGTTGATATGAGGGTTCTTTTACAATTCGCGATGCAATATCAATACTTCCTCTATTATCAAGATCAAGCTTTAGTATATCTTGCACGTCTGCGGAAGCGTGTTTAAGCTTTTTAGGTTTCTTTGCATTTGTAAGAAATTTTGGCTTTATTGCTTTTCGTTTATTTTTATTTTTTTTAATTCCAATTTTCTTCTGTTTCCATAGCTTCTATTAATTCATAGTCGTTCTCTTTAGATATTTGCAATAAATCTGTATTTTTAGTATTGTTCTTATTCGATTTTATATATTTTTGACCATCTCTCTCTTGCGTGTCATACATGTCATAATGGTATCGAAGTTCTTTTAAAGAGCTCATATTGTCTTTTCTGTCAATTTTTATAAAATCTCCAAGCCGAACTGAATTATTATTAAGAAGAATATGTTTTTGCAGAAAGAAATTAAATTCTTCTGGAGCATTGCTTATATAATCACCGGATGGATCTACCGTTATTCCCATTATGTTTGTCCACATAGGTAGAAATGAACAATTTTTTTTAACTATAAATCTGCATATATTCTCATTATAGTAGTCATTGATGTCACATTTGCAGCATCGTTCTTCAAATTGTCATACACATTATCATATATATTTTCAAACATTTTTTTAAACGGACTTCTAGAAGCAATTGTTTCCAAGTTATTCTGGTCCTCACCATTAAATACATTTAAATTTTCGAAGTCATTCTCATTAATATCTATAACGTTTTTTTTTCTTGTAAGTTTCTCTAAATTCATGATTTTTTTTAAGGACTTAAAAGAACGATAAACATGTTTTTAAACCAAAATTTGCAATCATTTACTGTTTTTAAATCGAAAGCCAAAGTTAAAACATTCTTTAATAAATGACGCAATATATAATTTTTTCCAATTTTATTATTTAAATCCTTACATATAATATGAACATAATGAGCTTTGCACCACTGAACGATTACTTTAGGACTTTTTGAAATTTTTGGATTTTCTAAGCAATTATAGCAATCATTAAGATATTCGGAAATATTTTGTGCATTACAACACCACAGAATACACAGAACTGTAAAAAGTGACGTGTGAAAAAGGCCCAAATCAGTTGCGAGGGCAGCTTTCGAAGAAAGAGACAGAAAGCTTTTTTTGGTAGTGAAGTGGCAAGGTGTAAAAACAGGCCGCAACAATCAACACAAATGGCGTGATCAAAACAAAAATAAAAAAACACAAACCACGTTAAACAAATGCATTAGTTCAACAAACATTGTTTTTTGTGCAAAATAATGTATTTAGTAATATTGTTTTGTGTTATAATGTTATTTACTTACTTAAATATTATTTACTCGTTGTTTAGGTCCCACTGTGGTTATTTCAAGTGTTACTTGCGGTTGATTAGCGGTAGATTGTTGCAGCAACCAGTGGCTGTATATGTTACTGCGCATACATAACTATTAGCAAGGGTATATGTTGCGCATGTACGAATGAATTAGAGCGAATGTACTCGCTGGTTTTATGACGAGCCGGCACTTGTATTTCTTCAACCATCGAGCGCGGTAGCAAAAAGTGAGCCAATAAAGTAAAAGGCAAATAAAATAAAAAAAAAAGTAAAGTTTACAAAAATTAAATTATAAGCAAAACAAACCAAATAGACTAAATTAAATAAAAGAACAAACCAACAAAAATTATATGAAAAAAAAAGGAAAAAGTGTGTTTGATTTCAAAGGCATCGGAACCAAAGACCAACAGCAGACGGACGAACAAACCCATAACCCAGCAAGCCCTTAAACATTGGTACTTCGCCGGTAATAAAAACCTTAAAAATAAGCAACAAATTTGGCAATTTCGAGGTATGTACACATTGAATTTAATAAATAAAGTGGATTTGCATGAAAAAGTGAATAAACGTGTCCCAAAGAATTTTAAAGATTTTGTTTTATTGCTCGTTGTCGCCATTTTCGGTTGCCCGTTATAATTTTTTTTTTTTTTTGGCTCTTTTTTATGGTCCTCTGCTGCGCCGCTGCCGGCAAAAGCGCCCTTTTTTTGGTTTTTTTTTTAGTCGTGGACATCTTTATTTTATTTGAAGCCATCTTTTTTAAATTAATTTTTGATTTGGTATACAAGAATTAACCAAACTTTTTGTAAATATTTTTTGTTTGTGGAAATTTTCCTTTTTGGCTCAAAATATTTGCAATTTCGAATATTATTGGGAAAAATATTTTTTTTGGCTCAAAATATTGACAACTTGTATATTATTGGGAAAAATCTTTTTGGCTCGAGAAAATTTACAATTTCGTTTAGTCATTAAAATAAAAAGTTTGATTTGTAGTAGAAATGGCCTTTTTAGAAAAATTTAATGAAGCAATAGAAGAAATTGGGAGATTTGAAGCGAGGCTCAAGGAGGAAGATTTTTCAATTTATACAAGTGAGGCTTTGGAATTTGAAAGGGCTGAGCTTAATGAATTGTGGGCAAAATTTAAAAATTGTTATGAAACTTGTGTAGGAGAGCTAGGAGAAAAGAAGAAAGAGCTTATACCCATTCACGCAAAACATAGCCAAACCCACAAAATTCATGTGAAGTGTATTAACATGTTGGCTAGAGCAAAACGTAGGCTACCAAAGGAAGATACATCCTCATCTAAATCAGTGGTTCCCAAACAGGGTACTTCTATACCAATTCAAGCATGCGATGTAGAAGTTTTTCGGGGCGATTATGCGTCATGGCCCACATTTAGAGACCTATTTACCACAATTTATATAAATAATGACCGTTTAGGCCCTGTTGAAAAATTGTGTTACCTTTTCCAAAAAACAGAAGGGGACGCAAGGGAAGTAAATAGAAATATTACCGTAACTGCTGATAATTTTGAGATTGCCTGGGAAAACTTGAAAGCAACCTACGAGAATAAAAGGGTATTATTTAATAGTCAAATGAATTTGCTGTACAATTTGGCTCCGTGTCAAGGGGAATCGTCCGCTGAAATTAAAAGGCTCCAGAGGGAGATAAATAATTGCATATCGACTTTAAAACTTTACAAAGTTGATGTGGAGGCTTGGGAACCACTTTTTGTTTTTCATTGTTCAATTAGATTACCTGAGCAAACATTAAATTTATGGGAACAATCTGTAAAAAATAAATCAGAAATTCCAAAGTGGAAAGAAATTAATGATTTTTTGACCGATAGATTTCGGGCGTTAGAAAGCGTTTCCAATATTCGGGCCAGTGGTTCTCAAACTATATTCAATAATTCCCAAAGCCAAAATAAGCCAAAACAATTTAAAACACATCATACTAAAGCTAATATGGCCCAATGCAAGTTATGTAAACAACCACACGAAATAAGTCAATGTGGTAAATTTTTGAACATGGACTATAAGAGTCGTGTGTCTACTTTGAGAAAATTTAGATATTGTTTTAACTGTCTAAAGGTGGGGCATATGTTTGGCGATTGTCCTAATAATAATGGTTGCCCCAAATGTAAAAGAAAACATCACAATCTTTTACATAGGGACTTTGTTCAAAAGCCAGTTACGGGGAATAGCACAAATGTTGAGGCCCAAAATAAGGAGAGGGCGAATACTCAGTCTGTACCAGTTGCGTCATCTTCTAATGTAGTTCAGAATCATCATCACTCGGCTTCGAAAAGGGTTTTATTAGCTACTGCATGGATTAATATAGAAAATAATGGCTCCAGTTATAAAGTGAAAGCGTTAATTGATCCGTGCTCAGATGAGAGTTTTATTTCTGAGAAGATTTGTAAATTGTTGAAGCTGACTACATTACCGACATCAGCTGAAGTAGCAGGTTTGGGTGGTGAAATAATAAGCCATGTTGATAAAATGGCTTCATTTATTGTGACTTCGTTGATCAATCCGAACTTGTCATTAAAAGTTACAGCTTTAGTAGTGTCCCAAGTAACTGGAGATATTCCAACACATTCCTTTAGCCCTGATAAAAATATTACTCTGCCAGGGTTAGAGTTTGCAGATCCAGCGTTTTATAAAAGTGGCTCTGTGGATATAATGTTAGGAGGTGATGTTTATCCCTCAATACTACGTGGTGGGGTAAAACATGGTATTTTTGATTCCCTAGTGGCTCAAGAAACCATATTTGGTTGGGTGGTAACAGGTCCAACGAATCCACAGCGTACAGTAAGAAGGTCTTATTTAACCAAAGTTGCAATTGATGAGCAATTGGCAAAATTTTGGGAGCTTGAGGAAATTTCTCAAAAACCAGTAGTCTCAGAAGGAGACAAGTTATGTGAGGAAATATTTAGATCAACAATTAGGAGAAATTCTGAGGGAAGATACATAGTTAATTTGCCATTTAAGTCAGATTTCTCAGCTCTTGGTCCAAATAGAAACATGGCTCTGAGTCAATTTTTGAGAAATGAAAATTCATTGTTGCGTAGACCTCAAAACAAGATTTTATATGATGAGGTTATTAAAGAATATTTGACATTGGGGCATATGGAGAAAATTGAATATCCTGAAATTGGCCCAAGCTATTACTTACCTCATCATGGCGTTTTTAAGCCAGAAAGCACTACAACAAAGTTGAGGGTAGTGTTTAATGCCTCCAGTGTTACAACTAGTGGTAAAAGTCTGAACGACATTTTGCACGTTGGCCCTGTACTTCAAAATGATTTAGTTTATTTGATACTTAAATGGAGGTTTTATAAGCTGGTGTTTAATGCGGATATAACAAAAATGTACAGGCAGATTTTAGTTAACCCTGATCATGCTCGCTTTCAACAAATAGTTCATCGTGGTTCTCCAGATGAAGAGATAGTAGATTACAGACTAAAGACTGTTACCTTTGGCATCAATTGTGCTCCATATTTGGCTCTTAGAACCCTGCTACAACTGGCAAGTGACGAGGAACGTTATTACCCCTTAGGGGCAGAAATATTGCGAAACTTTATGTACGTAGATGACGCTCTGGTGGGTGCGCACAGTTTACACGATATTTTAGAGGCCCGAAATCAATTAATAGAGATATTAAAGTCTGGTGGGTTTGAGCTAAGAAAGTGGACCTCGAATAATAAAGAAATATTAGAAGGGCTGCCCTCTGAATATTTAATAAATCAGGATTTTTTACGTTTTGACGATAAAAGTAATGCAAAGACTTTAGGTGTTCGATGGAATGCTTCAGCTGATTATTTTTATTTTACGACGGAAAAAATTCCACTTAAATCTACTTATACCAAGAGGGAAGTGTTATCCGTGATTGCTAGGCTCTTTGACCCAGCGGGTTGGCTTGCTCCTGTAATAATCATAGCGAAGATCTTAATGCAGCAAATGTGGCTCGATAAGATCGATTGGGATGACAATATTAAGGCAGTAGCTTTGCAAAGTTGGCAAACGTTTATTAGTAGATATAACGATATCAATGAAATCACGGTCCCACGGTGGGTTATGTACACGCCTGGCTCAATTATAGAATTTCATGGCTTTTGCGATTCGTCTGAGTTAGCTTATGCAGCGGCTTTGTATGTGAGAGTTAAAACTGGGGAAAATATATATTCGAACTTATTAGTGGCAAAATCGAAAGTGGCCCCAGTTAAAAAACCTTCAATACCACGGTTAGAGTTGTGTGGAGCGGTATTACAGTACTTTTCGCTTATAGTCACATCCTTTAGTTGCAACCATAACGTGGACTATATCGCTAATGTGACTATAAGGCTAATTCACATATATGCCACTATGACGCATATAACCGAATTCGAATATAATCAAGTTATGTGAATAAAGGAAATAAAAAATTCATATAAATTACACCGTCATCTGTATAAAAAATAGTTAAAATAATAACAAGATATTTCATAGCTGATACCAACGGCAAAAACTAATTTTTTACGAGTAGAGAGTTGGTGACAAGAATTAAATGATTTAACTCATTCTTTCGTTGGATGGATTTTTGATTCGAAAACTAAAAAGAACTTAGTAAATTTTGCTAATGTGACTATAACGCCATTAATTTGCTTTACTTTTCCCTTTGACTACTGTAAATAAATGGCATATATGGCAAATGTGCTTATATCGCTAAATGGACTATAACGTTAATACTTTATATTAAATTAACTTATAGCGGCAGAATAAACAGATAAAATGGACTATATCGCTAATGTGACTATAAGCGCAGTGACAATAAACGAAAAGTACTGTATTAGCAAAGTTAGTCAATAGTGTTGCGCCCCAATTTTCAATAAAAAATTATGCGTTATATTTGTGGTCTGATTCGACCATAGTGCTGGCTTGGTTAAAAAAACCTCCATGCAGCTGGAAAACTTTTGTGGCCAACAGGGTAGCAACCATTTTAGAAAAAGTGGGCAATAAAAACTGGAACCATGTAGTTTCCCAAGAAAATCCTGCTGATCTAGCAACCCGGGGGCTGACTCCAGTGGAGTTAAAGAGCTGCAGACTTTGGTGGAATGGTCCACATTGGCTCACGTTGGAGAAAAGTTCATGGCCTTCAGTACCAGCAGAATTTGAAACGACTGAAGAAATAAAAAACGTTCAGGTACATGTTGCTAGATCTGCTGTTAAGGAAGATGTTTTAGAACGGTTTTCAAGTTTGCCAAGGGCTATACACGTTATTGCTTACATTTTTCGTTTCTTTTTCGCGGTTAAAACTGGCTCCACGAAAAAGGCACGACATACCTCTTTAACTGTAACGGCTGTAGAGTTAGCTTTTGTAAGAAATCGTCTGTTTTTGCTCTCCCAGGAGATATATTTCGCCAATGACTACCATAAGCTGCTTACCAAGGGACAAATTGAAAAAAGTAGCCCGTTGTTGACCCTCACGCCTTTTCTTGATGAGCATAAAGTTATTCGGGCTAACGGCCGCCTCAGCGCATCAATAAATTTGTCCTATAGTGAACGCCATCCGATAATATTAGCGTATAAAAGTAGATTGGCTCGCTTGTATGTCGACTTTATACACAAAATGACACATCATGGAGGGTTAAGGTTATTGCACAGCGTGGTTCGGCATGAGTGCTGGATACTTAAAGCCAAAAATTTAATAAAGACCTGTATTAACAACTGCAAAGAATGCGTTTTACAACGGAAAGTACGTCAGGGACAAATCATGGCAGCGTTGCCCATAGAAAGAACTACTTTGAGTAGGCCCTTTGCGAACACAGGGGTGGACTTTGCTGGCCCTTTTGAAATTAAAAGTTTTACCGGTCGATATTGTCGAATTACGAAGGGTTATGTGTGCCTCTTTGTCTGCTTCGCCACGAAAGCAATTCATCTTGAGGCTGTTAGCGACTTAACCACCGCTGGTTTCTTAGCTGCGTTGGCCCGTTTTATTGCGCGTCGAGGTTGCCCAGATTGCGTATACTCGGATAATGGCCGCAACTTCGTTGGCGCGTCCAAAGAAATAGCTACTAATTTCGACAAACATTTGGCCGATATACGAGATGCCGCGCTAGAAAAGTATGGACACCATCATTTAAAATGGCACTTTATTCCCGCTGCGGCGCCTCACATGGGGGGTTTGTGGGAGGCAGGTGTAAAAAGTTTTAAGGTGCATTTTAAAAAGATGGCTGGTCAACTGAAATACACCTTTGAAGAGTTTTCTACGCTTCTAGCCACCATAGAAGCATGCCTCAACTCCAGACCTTTAGGCCCTTTGTCAGATAGTATCGAAGATCTAACTGCGCTTACGCCTGGCCATTTTCTAATTGGCTCTGCGTTGTTGACACCGGCTGAACCTGAAGAACTTAGCTCTTCCTTGAGCGTTATAAATCGATGGAGGAAGGTCAAGGCTATGCAGCACGAAATATGTCGCCGATGGAAAGCAGAATACCTGACGGAGTTGTATAAGCGTTACAAATGGAAAGCGCCGCAACCTAGTCTTAAAGAAAATGATTTAGTGGTCCTTAGAAATGAACCCCTTTGCCCTACTGAGTGGCGTTTAGGCCGTATTGTAAAAATTTACCCAGGCAGGGACGGAAGAGTGCGGGTAGTTGACATAAGAACGCAAAATGGTGTTATTAATAGGCCCATTCATAAGTTAGTCCTTTTACCCAACCCCGCTGAGCAATAAAATGTATCACTTGAGACACGTATTCGTTTTAGTTTGGTCCACATTGGCTGGCATTCGTCTTTGATTCAATTTCTTCATCCTTTCATTTTTTTTTACAGCGCAACATGACAGACGCCTGGTTTAACACCGACTACGGCTGCCCATTATGTAACCGGCTCCACGCAATTCGGCAATGCTCGAAATTCCTCACAATGCGGGTGGAGTTGAAACGTCGCACGGTTTTGAGCTACAACCTCTGCAAAAGCTGCTTGGCCCAATCGCACCAGGTACGTGACTGTCCCAGTATTGACAGGTGCAAAAGATGCCAAAGACAACACAACACGTTGTTGCACCCCGTCGACCCAGACCACGTGTGGTTCCACATGACTGTGGAGATAAAATTATACCCTCATCAGGGCTCGTCGCGGTTTATAAAGGCTCGCGCAAGAATAAATCCGAATGCGGCAAGAACTTCCATTCATGAGCCATTCGCCAGACGTGCGGGGTGCAGTATTATGCACAACAGAACGTTTATAACCGTGGCTCATCGGCAGTACAGCCACAGGAGCCTTTTCGTCCAGTGTGCCGTGGAGACGTACGCTTTTTTTAACACCCCAGAGGTTGACGTATGTGACGAGTGGGTCAATCGTAATAAACGAGGAGTCATGGTTGCCGACCCCGAATGGTTCCGGTCAGCTCCTGCGTATATCATTTTGGGCGCTGATGTTGCCCCTAAGCTGTTAGAGGGGCCGGCTGAAGGAAAACCAGGAAAGATATTCGCCCAGAAGACCTGGTTGGGAGAAGCGTTTTTCGGTGAAGGGGTCAGAGGCGATATCTAAAATGTTGGGCCCAAAATTAAAGTGAAATAACTTATTTTTTTGTAAATATGTACATACCGCATATTTGCTTTTTCCTTTCTATCTGTATATTTATGAATTAATTGTTTTTTTTGTATTTTTTTATATAATGAATTAAAACCCCTTGAATTAAATTATATTAACTTTAAATACTTGTTATCCTTTATTTTATCATTAATTAATGAATTGTATTTTGTATCCCACTGTTTGATGGTTAATGGCTCTACGAATGTGTTGCGTTAATGCCGCAAGGTGGGCGGTATGTTTAGGTCCCACTGTGGTTATTTCAAGTGTTACTTGCGGTTGATTAGCGGTAGATTGTTGCAGCAACCAGTGGCTGTATATGTTACTGCGCATACATAACTATTAGCAAGGGTATATGTTGCGCATGTACGAATGAAGTAGAGCGAATGTACTCGCTGGTTTTATGACGAGCCGGCACTTGTATTTCTTCAACCATCGAGCGCGGTAGCAAAAAGTGAGCCAATAAAGTAAAAGGCAAATAAAATAAAAAAAAAAGTAAAGTTTACAAAAATTAAATTATAAGCAAAACAAACCAAATAGACTAAATTAAATAAAAGAACAAACCAACAAAAATTATATGAAAAAAAAAGGAAAAAGTGTGTTTGATTTCAAAGGCATCGGAACCAAAGACCAACAGCAGACGGACGAACAAACCCATAACCCAGCAAGCCCTTAAACACTCGTGTTGTGGTGAACTTAAAAGTTAATTTTTACAACAGTTTTGTAAATAAATCTTAACTAAATAAATTTGAGTTCATTGTATTGCGGCATAGAATATGATGAAAAGAGAAATGCAAAAGGGCAGCTTTCTTTGAAAGAGACAAAACAAACGCAAAATCTACCGTCTCGTGACAGTTCTGTGTACAACACTTTAATATTCCTCCAAATAATGTATAACTTACATCTGTGCAAACTCTTTCAAAAAATGGCCATTTGTAATTGCGTTCTTTGCAATACATTTCTAGTCTCTCGAAAATATAGGAAATATCTATAATTGTGTGGCGAGACAGTATAGCGGTCACTATAGGAATTATCATTTTCAACTTTTTAATCCGTATTACTACTTTATATATTAAAATCCGCTTTTCTGCGCATTCGATGTTTCAGGCTTTGCCCAGTGATACATGATGATGCATGTATTGTATGATTTGCGTCTTTTAAAATGTGGCAATTTTTACCAAAAGTTTCGAATGTTTTATTTTCCCAACAATGTATTGCTAATGGTGACGCTAGGTACTGTACGTATCCATGATAAAATCCTGGTTTCATTAGGTAAACGTCAATAAATGGGTTAGGATCATTAAAACCATACAAATTTCCTTCAAACTTGACTTTACGTACTGTTGATAGTTTTTGAATATTTTGAAAATTTCCACTTTGAGCTACTTTATCAGCGGATTCAAGAATTTTTTCCTTTCTATATATGTATGCACTTTCATTTTTCAGGATTTTTTTTCACCAGATCACGCGTTACACCACGAATTTGTGCAACACGTTTTTGCCCTTGACCGTAAAAAATTTCACCTGTTCTGTAAACGGAAACATGTCCGTTTAGATATAATTTTAATCGGTTTTTGCAACAACCTGGAAAGGTGCAATACGCATAAGCTAACAGTCCTGAAACTAATTTTGTTGTGTTATAAAAAGAGATTGGACACGAATTATTAATTTTTAAGTATTCTTGACGAATAACATCTATTACAGTTTTATTTTTAGAAAGATTCAATTTACGATTGTCTTTTGCATTGAAAACTAAATCAGGATTTATTTTAAAATCGCAATCAAAAATTTTAGATTTAAATTGACAAACCTGGAGGCTTATTCTGAATTGCGATGCGAAAATCAATGCGATGCGAAAATGCATAAATGCGAACAAGTGCTATTCTGTATTGCGATATTCGCAAAGTTTTTTTAATCGCATTTCAAACGCGAAAAGGTGACAAGTCGGTATTCTACATTGCGAAAACAAATGTCAAATTCGCAAAATTTATTTGACAAAAAAATAGCATTCGCAAAGTACAAACATGTTAGTGAAAGATAATATTTTATTTATTTATTCATCATATATTTATAATTTAATTCAGGGAAGCAAGCAATAAGACCACCAAACCGCGTCAATTTGAAATAATGATAGAATTTATGAATAAGCACAGCCAATTGGCAAGAGGCCATTTGATAACACCAAATGCACGTCAGTCGGCAAATAATTGTGGCAAACGCTAACTGATGAACTAAATATCAATAGGCCACCTATTAGAGAAGCTGCAGGATGGAAAAAGTATGAAATATATAAACCAGTTCAAAAATATTTGACTTTAACTTTAATTTTAATAGGTTTGGGCCGATTTTAAGTACACACAAAACATTTTATTTGTCGTCGAACCACAGTGCCACAAAATCCATTTTTATTACAGAATGTCCTAAATAAATTTTATAATCAATTTTCACAGCCAAACACAAACAATTTATTTATTTTTTAAGAATCGGGGGATTAGTTTGCGAAAATACAAGAGTAAGCATAATAATTATTTTGGAGAGAAGCTTTAGTTAGCAGAAATGAATTTCAATTCGTTTTCCAATTCAAATGACATTTTTTCCAAGTTTTATTAAGTGATAGTGTACTGCTGATTTAAATCAATATTTAGTGCACTAGCCCCAATTATGATATATATAGAGGTACCATGTGTCATGACCAATACAAATTAATGATTTTTTATTTTCAGAAATTGTTGCTGTTAATTTTTGGCGAAGGCGAAAAGAGAGGTACCTAATAGAGAAATAGGGACTCCAGTGGAAGCCTTCAAGGATTCAAAAATTACTTAAATAAAATAAAAGTAATACGTTAACTTTATGATAAATGTCAAATTATTCATTTTTAAAGGACTAAGAATTTATGTTCTTGCAAAAATCATTCTATTACAGCTGGGAATATTTCCAAGTTTCACTTGGCTTACACCCATAAAAATAATGAAATATTTTTCCCAAGGCTTGCATAGGTAATTTTTTTTTTCAATTTTTAATTTTAACAAAAAATACAGATGTCAGCTCATTTTAGAAAACAAATTCTTAACAATCACCCCTATCGCAAACAACTACTCCCATGACATTATTCCCATATTTTTTTATTTTGTATTGTGAATGATTGTGAACCAATTAGTTGGGAATGAATAACCAAACATAAAAAAATTTGGCATCGCCAATGCTTACTCCCGCGAGTATTTTTACTAAATAAATTCCGAACAAGTGTTAATGTGAACGAGAAGGGAACATTTAAATTTTAATTTGTATTCTAAAGTAGGACTAAATTAAATTACTTTTTCCTTTTATTGAAGGAGTGTAAATAATGAAAATGAAGATAAACACTATTCATTATTTATTTATTTTTTTTAATTTATTAGTATTTTATTTTGTATATTTTTTTTACAATACAAGAACTGACAAGTTATTCACAATAGAGACTTTTGTTTATAAAGCACTGACAAATAATTCACAATATAAATTTTTACTCCCAAAATATTTGAGATACCAACTTTTTGGAAAATTTTTGAATTTTTTAACTTTAATACAGAATGCCCCCTAAACTTTTAATTTTCCGAAAGTGACAGCTGGTGGCTTCAATAGCCCTGGTTGGGGGCTTTCGAAATCATTTATCAGATTTTATAAACACACAAATTTACAGATTTTATTCAACTAAAAACTTTTTGGAAAATTTTTGAATTTTTTGACTTAATACAGAATGCACCCTAAACTTTTAATTTTCCGAAAGTGACAGCTGGTGGCCTTAATAGCCCTGGTTGCTTCAGTTTTTCCTGTGAGACAGGATCAAAGCTTTGTATCCCAGTGAATTGTTGAGGGTTTTCTGTTAATTTTGATTTAATATTTTCGCTTTTGGCTTTTCATAAAATATATCTTTGTTTACGTATAACATTTCGGTTAATCGGGCATGTTCTAGAAATCGAAATGAAGTGGAATTGAAATCGAACGAGTTTTCGATCTTGAATATTTACAAAATGACTGTAGTTTATCCTATTTTTTACAGTGGTTCTTGTAAAGATAAATGGTGCTTAAAGTATGAAGTAAAGAAAAAGGAATATTTTTGTCAACTTTCTTTTCAGGCTCGTTTTCAAAATGTGTGTGATTTTAAATCCACTTCATTTTTGGATTTATAGAACATGCCGGAATGTCTTTATCTTTTTCAAAAGAGATTCTAACCGCACTTCATACAATTAATGAACAACTTTCGTGCCAATCCCAGAACAACCAAGAAAATTCCTGATAAAAAATAGAATTTACTTAAATTTGACCTTTGACCTCTTTGCGGCAGCACTTTAAGTAGTCCGATATTGCTAGTTATATTTAAGACCAATCGGCACAATATTCCGCTTGGGCATTTGCGAAAATCGAAAGTTCAAATTTCGGTGCCACCCTAATATGTATGTATGTATGTACATTTCATACTCACATTTGCTTTCCATTTTTAGGTTTATTTTGTTTTTATTTTATTTAAAATTGAAGAAACACTAGACGCAAAACTAAAATAATTTTTCTGTCGACAACAAAACTACAAGTGATTGCTTTTGACATTTGCTTGCGCACAGATGGCATTTAAGATAGTTAGGGACGCTATTTTGTACTAAAGTGATTATGTCATCACATATTTGCGACTTGTGGTGCTAAACAAAATTTAGGGGAACGCAAATCAGCTGTTTTGCGTTTAGAATGCATGCAACGTTAACGTGCGACATCGTGGGATTGGATATAAATATGTTTAATCTATACATACATATTTATGTATGTATGTATATAGTTATATCACACTGTTCAACATACTTGTTTTGAAATGATATACATTGCTAATATGCTACTTCCAACATCTAGTTTGATTTCTGAAATTATATAATTTAAGTTATTGTTATTTTTATATAATAATTAAAAATAAATAAAAACTTACTATAACTTTGAGTCTCTACAAAAAATGCATTCAAAGCCGGTGTTTCCATAATAATAGGAAAAACATCGCTCACAAACATTTCTTTCCCGGTGGGGACCTGTGAATTTTATTTCATTTATATTACATACCTCCACATTGCAAACATATCTTTGAAATGTTGTCTGTATGTTCTAAAAGTGTTGTTTTTATTTCTTCTCGAAAAGTATTTGGATTTTCAAGATTTAAAAGTTTTTTTTTTTAAATTGCTTTCACGAATAAACAAATATGAACCCCGCAATTAAGAGTCTTTCTGGATATAATGATTCACTTTACACATTGTATAATTAGTTTTCAATTTTGAGTTAAAAATTGTTTGATTCTTCACCGCAATTAAGAGTCTTTCTGGATATAATGATTCACTTTACACATTGTATAATAAGTTTTAAATTTTGAGTTAAAAATTGTTTGATTCTTCACCATATGGATTGATGTGTGTTATTGTTATATTATGCACATAAGCTAATGTCAAGTGACAGCGATAAACACTAGGAATTAAAACATATTTGTTATCAAAAACTGCAATCAATAACCGAATCTTTATCGTAAAAGAATGATGCTCCCTCTCCACATGTTGTAGAATAGGCATTAGCCTTAGAAATATACAGTTGTTAAACAGTTGTTGATTTTTGTTAAGATTACTTATTTCTACTAAATTAAGTGTCGGAGGACATACGGTTGTAAACTTAGACGAATTTAAAACGTTTGTAAATCGAAATAAGACGTAAGGCTTATCTTTAAGAGACCGTGGAAACCACAGAATACACAGAAATTTATGTGCTTGGGACACAACACCTTTTCTATAGCATTGCACACTTCTTTGATGCAGTTTGACATAGTTTGTTGTGCCAGGCCAGCGAACCGGTCTTGACCGATTTGGTGTTGGTACCCACCTTGTCCAAGAAACTTAAGTGTAGCACCTAATTTGATTGCTGGTGTTACAGCAGTCGATCTCACTGTTGTTGGTAGCTGCGCACTAATGCTCTCCAACACATATTTAAAAGCTTCCTTGTTAAGCCGGAAATTTCGCACAAACCTACAAATGAAAATATTTAGTTACATACAACATATTTAATAAATTGTTACTTACATTACATCCGTCAACTGCATAAAATCTACACCATCGCGTAAGATTTTACGTTCTAATCTCTCGTCTTCATTTTCCATCCAAAGGGCAACCGAATCCTTTTTAATAACGCACAAATATTTCTTGTTTATTTTTTTTTTATTTTTATTTGAATTGTTTTGACATTTGGCGTAATAAATGCTGCCAATGTTAAATAATATATTCGAAAGTAGTGCCAAAATTATTTCAATTAGTGTCAGCACTTTTCCCTCGATCCGAAACTGTTACATGGTAAGAGTTTAAATTCGGATCGAATACAACTTTCGAGCTGTTCATACTTTCGAATCGAGTTACATAGTAACCAGAGAACAGCTTTATACGATTGAAAAAAAATCGCATTAAATCAACAGCAACAAATACACTCGCTTGTGGTCATACAATGAAACTTGCGCAACTGCAAATATTCTCTGCTGGTTTGCAGTCATTCAAATAACGCACATCGTGCTTTGTTATTTATACAATCGTTAGCTTCGTTTTTTAATAAAGATGTTTGAGTGTTCGGTTCGAAAATGATTGTTTTGGTACAGAAAAAAAAATACAAACAAAAAAGCCAGAAATCAAGCAATCTTACTCATGGATTTATTCAGCATTAACTATGTAGTACAAGAAAAAAAATTGAAATCAAACTAAACACACATACATATGTAGGTACACACAATTTCCATAGAAACAGAGTTTTTTTAATTTTAAAAAGTACAGTAGTAGTAGTAGTAGGTATGTACAATGTATTTTTGTTATTGTTGTTTTTATTGTTGTTAATTTGGAAAAAGCGTCTCATCGAGTGGTTTATTGTTGTTGTTAATGTAAACAAAAGTATAAGAATGTGTTCTTTTGAATTTACTCAGTTGTGTTATATTGCGTAAGCAACAAAAATGCAAATAAAGCACTTTCAATAAAAAACGAATAAATGCAAAAATAAAATGTGTACGAAAGGATGTAAAAATTACCAACGTTGAACTTTTCATTTATAGAGTTATTGTAAATTTTAGCCTATGAATAAATCAACAAAAATAGTGAATTTTGAGGTTCCCAGATCAAATGTATTTTCAATTTAAATTTTTAGTTCAAAATTAAATTTTTTGCCTATCTTTTTCATAAAATAGCCATATGATACATTTTTTTATAAGGCACTTAAAAATAATATTTTTTATTAAAAATAAAAATTGTTGACCAAAAATCAAATGCTGTTATCCAAAATATGCACTTAAGCAAAATGTACGTACACGTTTTTTTCTAACTAAATTTTGCCATCATACACAATGCTTTGTATTTTGTGCAGATAGGCAAAAGATTAAGTTAAGTGAAATGCAGCTAAACGAAAAATACTGTATACTGTTTTAAACAAATTATCGTATCTAAGAAGATAGAACTGGATATCTTTAATGTTCTTATTTTATAGCTCTTTATTTTTATCGTCTTGTTGATATGAGGGTTCTTTTACAATTCGCGATGCAATATCAATACTTCCTCTATTATCAAGATCAAGCTTTAGTATATCTTGCACGTCTGCGGAAGCGTGTTTAAGCTTTTTAGGTTTCTTTGCATTTGTAAGAAATTTTGGCTTTATTGCTTTTCGTTTATTTTCATTTTTTTTAATTCCAATTTTCTTCTGTTTCCATAGCTTCTATTAATTCATAGTCGTTCTCTTTAGATATTTGCAATAAATCTGTATTTTTAGTATTGTTCTTATTCGATTTTATATATTTTTGACCATCTCTCTCTTGCGTGTCATACATGTCATAATGGTATCGAAGTTCTTTTAAAGAGCTCATATTGTCTTTTCTGTCAATTTTTATAAAATCTCCAAGCCGAACTGAATTATTATTAAGAAGAATATGTTTTTGCAGAAAGAAATTAAATTCTTCTGGAGCATTGCTTATATAATCACCGGATGGATCTACCGTTATTCCCATTATGTTTGTCCACATAGGTAGAAATGAACAATTTTTTTTAACTATAAATCTGCATATATTCTCATTATAGTAGTCATTGATGTCACATTTGCAGCATCGTTCTTCAAATTGTCATACACATTATCATATTTATTTTCAAACATTTTTTTAAACGGACTTCTAGAAGCAATTGTTTCCAAGTTATTCTGGTCCTCACCATTAAATACATTTAAATTTTCGAAGTCATTCTCATTAATATCTATAACGTTTTTTTTTCTTGTAAGTTTCTCTAAATTCATGATTTTTTTTAAGGACTTAAAAGAACGATAAACATGTTTTTAAACCAAAATTTGCAATCATTTACTGTTTTTAAATCGAAAGCCAAAGTTAAAACATTCTTTAATAAATGACGCAATATATAATTTTTTCCAATTTTATTATTTAAATCCTTACATATAATATGAACATAATGAGCTTTGCACCACTGAACGATTACTTTAGGTCTTTTTGAAATTTTTGGATTTTCTAAGCAATTATAGCAATCATTAAGATATTCGGAAATATTTTGTGCATTACAACACCACAGAATACACAGAACTGTAAAAAGTGACGTGTGAAAAAGGCCCAAATCAGTTGCGAGGGCAGCTTTCGAAGAAAGAGACAGAAAGCTTTTTTTGGTAGTGAAGTGGCAAGGTGTAAAAACAGGCCGCAACAATCAACACAAATGGCGTAATCAAAACAAAAATAAAAAAACACAAACCACGTTAAACAAATGCATTAGTTCAACAAACATTGTTTTTTGTGCAAAATAATGTATTTAGTAATATTGTTTTGTGTTATAATGTTATTTACTTACTTAAATATTATTTACTCGTGTTGTGGTGAACTTAAAAGTTAATTTTTACAACAGTTTTGTAAATAAATCTTAACTAAATAAATTTGAGTTCATTGTATTGCGGCATAGAATATGATGAAAAGAGAAATGCAAAAGGGCAGCTTTCTTTGAAAGAGACAAAACAAACGCAAAATCTACCGTCTCGTGACAGTTCTGTGTACAACACTTTAATATTCCTCCAAATAATGTATAACTTACATCTGTGCAAACTCTTTCAAAAAATGGCCATTTGTAATTGCGTTCTTTGCAATACATTTCTAGTCTCTCGAAAATATAGGAAATATCTATAATTGTGTGGCGAGACAGTATAGCGGTCACTATAGGAATTATCATTTTCAACTTTTTAATCCGTATTACTACTTTATATATTAAAATCCGCTTTTCTGCGCATTCGATGTTTCAGGCTTTGCCCAGTGATACATGATGATGCATGTAATGTATGATTTGCGTCTTTTAAAATGTGGCAATTTTGACCAAAAGTTTCGAATGTTTTATTTTCCCAACAATGTATTGCTAATGGTGACGCTAGGTACTGTACGTATCCATGATAAAATCCTGGTTTCATTAGGTAAACGTCAATAAATGGGTTAGGATCATTAAAACCATACAAATTTCCTTCAAACTTGACTTTACGTACTGTTGATAGTTTTTGAATATTTTGAAAATTTCCACTTTGAGCTACTTTATCAGCGGATTCAAGAATTTTTTCCTTTCTATATATGTATGCACTTTCATTTTTCAGGATTTTTTTTCACCAGATCACGCGTTACACCACGAATTTGTGCAACACGTTTTTGCCCTTGACCGTAAAAAATTTCACCTGTTCTGTAAACGGAAACATGTCCGTTTAGATATAATTTTAATCGGTTTTTGCAACAACCTGGAAAGGTGCAATACGCATAAGCTAACAGTCCTGAAACTAATTTTGTTGTGTTATAAAAAGAGATTGGACACGAATTATTAATTTTTAAGTATTCTTGACGAATAACATCTATTACAGTTTTATTTTTAGAAAGATTCAATTTACGATTGTCTTTTGCATTGAAAACTAAATCAGGATTTATTTTAAAATCGCAATCAAAAATTTTAGATTTAAATTGACAAACCTGGAGGCTTATTCTGAATTGCGATGCGAAAATCAATGCGATGCGAAAATGCATAAATGCGAACAAGTGCTATTCTGTATTGCGATATTCGCAAAGTTTTTTTAATCGCATTTCAAACGCGAAAAGGTGACAAGTCGGTATTCTACATTGCGAAAACAAATGTCAAATTCGCAAAATTTATTTGACAAAAAAATAGCATTCGCAAAGTACAAACATGTTAGTGAAAGATAATATTTTATTTATTTATTCATCATATATTTATAATTTAATTCAGGGAAGCAAGCAATAAGACCACCAAACCGCGTCAATTTGAAATAATGATAGAATTTATGAATAAGCACAGCCAATTGGCAAGAGGCCATTTGATAACACCAAATGCACGTCAGTCGGCAAATAATTGTGGCAAACGCTAACTGATGAACTAAATATCAATAGGCCACCTATTAGAGAAGCTGCAGGATGGAAAAAGTATGAAATATATAAACCAGTTCAAAAATATTTGACTTTAACTTTAATTTTAATAGGTTTGGGCCGATTTTAAGTACACACAAAACATTTTATTTGTCGTCGAACCACAGTGCCACAAAATCCATTTTTATTACAGAATGTCCTAAATAAATTTTCT
Organism: Pollenia angustigena; assembly: GCA_930367215.1. Classification (NCBI taxonomy): domain Eukaryota; kingdom Metazoa; phylum Arthropoda; class Insecta; order Diptera; family Polleniidae; genus Pollenia; species Pollenia angustigena. The sequence goes on from OV884059.1 coordinate 36,773,567, forward strand.
AATCAATTTTCACAGCCAAACACAAACAATTTATTTATTTTTTAAGAATCGGGGGATTAGTTTGCGAAAATACAAGAGTAAGCATAATAATTATTTTGGAGAGAAGCTTTAGTTAGCAGAAATGAATTTCAATTCGTTTTCCAATTCAAATGACATTTTTTCCAAGTTTTATTAAGTGATAGTGCACTGCTGATTTAAATCAATATTTAGTGCACTAGCCCCAATTATGATATATATAGAGGTACCATGTGTCATGACCAATACAAATTAATGATTTTTTATTTTCAGAAATTGTTGCTGTTAATTTTTGGCGAAGGCGAAAAGAGAGGTACCTAATAGAGAAATAGGGACTCCAGTGGAAGCCTTCAAGGATTCAAAAATTACTTAAATAAAATAAAAGTAATACGTTAACTTTATGATAAATGTCAAATTCTTCATTTTTAAAGGACTAAGAATTTATGTTCTTGCAAAAATCATTCTATTACAGCTGGGAATATTTCCAAGTTTCACTTGGCTTACACCCATAAAAATAATGAAATATTTTTCCCAAGGCTTGCATAGGTAATTTTTTTTTTCAATTTTTAATTTTAACAAAAAATACAGATGTCAGCTCATTTTAGAAAACAAATTCTTAACAATCACCCCTATCGCAAACAACTACTCCCATGACATTATTCCCATATTTTTTTATTTTGTATTGTGAATGATTGTGAACCAATTAGTTGGGAATGAATAACCAAACATAAAAAAATTTGGCATCGCCAATGCTTACTCCCGCGAGTATTTTTACTAAATAAATTCCGAACAAGTGTTAATGTGAACGAGAAGGGAACATTTAAATTTTAATTTGTATTCTAAAGTAGGACTAAATTAAATTACTTTTTCGTTTTATTGAAGGAGTGTAAATAATGAAAATGAAGATAAACACTATTCATTATTTATTTATTTTTTTTAATTTATTAGTATTTTATTTTGTATATTTTTTTTACAATACAAGAACTGACAAGTTATTCACAATAGAGACTTTTGTTTATAAAGCACTGACAAATAATTCACAATATAAATTTTTACTCCCAAAATATTTGAGATACCAACTTTTTGGAAAATTTTTGAATTTTTTAACTTTAATACAGAATGCCCCCTAAACTTTTAATTTTCCGAAAGTGACAGCTGGTGGCTTCAATAGCCCTGGTTGGGGGCTTTCGAAATCATTTATCAGATTTTATAAACACACAAATTTACAGATTTTATTCAACTAAAAACTTTTTGGAAAATTTTTGAATTTTTTGACTTAATACAGAATGCACCCTAAACTTTTAATTTTCCGAAAGTGACAGCTGGTGGCCTTAATAGCCCTGGTTGCTTCAGTTTTTCCTGTGAGACAGGATCAAAGCTTTGTATCCCAGTGAATTGTTGAGGGTTTTCTGTTAATTTTGATTTAATATGTTCGCTTTTGGCTTTTCATAAAATATATCTTTGTTTACGTATAACATTTCGGTTAATCGGGCATGTTCTAGAAATCGAAATGAAGTGGAATTGAAATCGAACGAGTTTTCGATCTTGAATATTTACAAAATGACTGTAGTTTATCCTATTTTTTACAGTGGTTCTTGTAAAGATAAATGGTGCTTAAAGTATGAAGTAAAGAAAAAGGAATATTTTTGTCAACTTTCTTTTCAGGCTCGTTTTCAAAATGTGTGTGATTTTAAATCCACTTCATTTTTGGATTTATAGAACATGCCGGAATGTCTTTATCTTTTTCAAAAGAGATTCTAACCGCACTTCATACAATTAATGAACAACTTTCGTGCCAATCCCAGAACAACCAAGAAAATTCCTGATAAAAAATAGAATTTACTTAAATTTGACCTTTGACCTCTTTGCGGCAGCACTTTAAGTAGTCCGATATTGCTAGTTATATTTAAGACCAATCGGCACAATATTCCGCTTGGGCATTTGCGAAAATCGAAAGTTCAAATTTCGGTGCCACCCTAATATGTATGTATGTATGTACATTTCATACTCACATTTGCTTTCCATTTTTAGGTTTATTTTGTTTTTATTTTATTTAAAATTGAAGAAACACTAGACGCAAAACTAAAATAATTTTTCTGTCGACAACAAAACTACAAGTGATTGCTTTTGACATTTGCTTGCGCACAGATGGCATTTAAAATAGCTAGGGACGCTATTTTGTACTAAAGTGATTATGTCATCACATATTTGCGACTTGTGGTGCTAAACAAAATTTAGGGGAACGCAAATCAGCTGTTTTGCGTTTAGAATGCATGCAACGTTAACGTGCGACATCGTGGGATTGGATATAAATATGTTTAATCTATACATACATATTTATGTATGTATGTATATAGTTATATCACACTGTTCAACATACTTGTTTTGAAATGATATACATTGCTAATATGCTACTTCCAACATCTAGTTTGATTTCTGAAATTATATAATTTAAGTTATTGTTATTTTTATATAATAATTAAAAATAAATAAAAACTTACTATAACTTTGAGTCTCTACAAAAAATGCATTCAAAGCCGGTGTTTCCATAATAATAGGAAAAACATCGCTCACAAACATTTCTTTCCCGGTGGGGACCTGTGAATTTTATTTCATTTATATTACAACCTCCACATTGCAAACATATCTTTGAAATGTTGTCTGTATGTTCTAAAAGTGTTGTTTTTATTTCTTCTCGAAAAGTATTTGGATTTTCAAGATTTAAAAGTTTTTTTTTTAAATTGCTTTCACGAATAAACAAATATGAACCCCGCAATTAAGAGTCTTTCTGGATATAATGATTCACTTTACACATTGTATAATTAGTTTTCAATTTTGAGTTAAAAATTGTTTGATTCTTCACCGCAATTAAGAGTCTTTCTGGATATAATGATTCACTTTACACATTGTATAATTAGTTTTAAATTTTGAGTTAAAAATTGTTTGATTCTTCACCATATGGATTGATGTGTGTTATTGTTATATTATGCACATAAGCTAATGTCAAGTGACAGCGATAAACACTAGGAATTAAAACATATTTGTTATCAAAAACTGCAATCAATAACCGAATCTTTATCGTAAAAGAATGATGCTCCCTCTCCACATGTTGTAGAATAGGCATTAGCCTTAGAAATATACAGTTGTTAAACAGTTGTCGATTTTTGTTAAGATTACTTATTTCTACTAAATTAAGTGTCGGAGGACATACGGTTGTAAACTTAGACGAATTTAAAACGTTTGTAAATCGAAATAAGACGTAAGGCTTATCTTTAAGAGACCGTGGAAACCACAGAATACACAGAAATTTATGTGCTTGGGACACAACACCTTTTCTATAGCATTGCACACTTCTTTGATGCAGTTTGACATAGTTTGTTGTGCCAAGCCAGCGAACCGGTCTTGACCGATTTGGTGTTGGTACCCACCTTGTCCAAGAAACTTAAGTGTAGCACCTAATTTGATTGCTGGTGTTACAGCAGTCGATCTCACTGTTGTTGGTAGCTGCGCACTAATGCTCTCCAACACATATTTAAAAGCTTCCTTGTTAAGCCGGAAATTTCGCACAAACCTACAAATGAAAATATTTAGTTACATACAACATATTTAATAAATTGTTACTTACATTACATCCGTCAACTGCATAAAATCTACACCATCGCGTAAGATTTTACGTTCTAATCTCTCGTCTTCATTTTCCATCCAAAGGGCAACCGAATCCTTTTTAATAACGCACAAATATTTCTTGTTTATTTTTTTTTTTATTTTTATTTGAATTGTTTTGACATTTGGCGTAATAAATGCTGCCAATGTTAAATAATATATTCGAAAGTAGTGCCAAAATTATTTCAATTAGTGTCAGCACTTTTCCCTCGATCCGAAACTGTTACATGGTAAGAGTTTAAATTCGGATCGAATACAACTTTCGAGCTGTTCATACTTTCGAATCGAGTTACATAGTAACCAGAGAACAGCTTTATACGATTGAAAAAAAATCGCATTAAATCAACAGCAACAAATACACTCGCTTGTGGTCATACAATGAAACTTGCGCAACTGCAAATATTCTCTGCTGGTTTGCAGTCATTCAAATAACGCACATCGTGCTTTGTTATTTATACAATCGTTAGCTTCGTTTTTTAATAAAGATGTTTGAGTGTTCGGTTCGAAAATGATTGTTTTGGTACAGAAAAAAAAATACAAACAAAAAAGCCAGAAATCAAGCAATCTTACTCATGGATTTATTCAGCATTAACTATGTAGTACAAGAAAAAAAATTGAAATCAAACTAAACACACATACATATGTAGGTACACACAATTTCCATAGAAACAGAGTTTTTTTAATTTTAAAAAGTACAGTAGTAGTAGTAGTAGGTATGTACAATGTATTTTTGTTATTGTTGTTTTTATTGTTGTTAATTTGGAAAAAGCGTCTCATCGAGTGGTTTATTGTTGTTGTTAATGTAAACAAAAGTATAAGAATGTGTTCTTTTGAATTTACTCAGTTGTGTTATATTGCGTAAGCAACAAAAATGCAAATAAAGCACTTTCAATAAAAAACGAATAAATGCAAAAATAAAATGTGTACGAAAGGATGTAAAAATTACCAACGTTGAACTTTTCATTTATAGAGTTATTGTAAATTTTAGCCTATGAATAAATCAACAAAAATAGTGAATTTTGAGGTTCCCAGATCAAATGTATTTTCAATTTAAATTTTTAGTTCAAAATTAAATTTTTTGCCTATCTTTTTCATAAAATAGCCATATGATACATTTTTTTATAAGGCACTTAAAAATAATATTTTTTATTAAAAATAAAAATTGTTGACCAAAAATCAAATGCTGTTATCCAAAATATGCACTTAAGCAAAATGTACGTACACGTTTTTTTCTAACTAAATTTTGCCATCATACACAATGCTTTGTATTTTGTGCAGATAGGCAAAAGATTAAGTTAAGTGAAATGCAGCTAAACGAAAAATACTGTATACTGTTTTAAACAAATTATCGTATCTAAGAAGATAGAACTGGATATCTTTAATGTTCTTATTTTATAGCTCTTTATTTTTATCGTCTTGTTGATATGAGGGTTCTTTTACAATTCGCGATGCAATATCAATACTTCCTCTATTATCAAGATCAAGCTTTAGTATATCTTGCACGTCTGCGGAAGCGTGTTTAAGCTTTTTAGGTTTCTTTGCATTTGTAAGAAATTTTGGCTTTATTGCTTTTCGTTTATTTTCATTTTTTTTAATTCCAATTTTCTTCTGTTTCCATAGCTTCTATTAATTCATAGTCGTTCTCTTTAGATATTTGCAATAAATCTGTATTTTTAGTATTGTTCTTATTCGATTTTATATATTTTTGACCATCTCTCTCTTGCGTGTCATACATGTCATAATGGTATCGAAGTTCTTTTAAAGAGCTCATATTGTCTTTTCTGTCAATTTTTATAAAATCTCCAAGCCGAACTGAATTATTATTAAGAAGAATATGTTTTTGCAGAAAGAAATTAAATTCTTCTGGAGCATTGCTTATACGATCACCGGATGGATCTACCGTTATTCCCATTATGTTTGTCCACATAGGTAGAAATGAACAATTTTTTTTAACTATAAATCTGCATATATTCTCATTATAGTAGTCATTGATGTCACATTTGCAGCATCGTTCTTCAAATTGTCATACACATTATCATATATATTTTCAAACATTTTTTTAAACGGACTTCTAGAAGCAATTGTTTCCAAGTTATTCTGGTCCTCACCATTAAATACATTTAAATTTTCGAAGTCATTCTCATTAATATCTATAACGTTTTTTTTTCTTGTAAGTTTCTCTAAATTCATGATTTTTTTTAAGGACTTAAAAGAACGATAAACATGTTTTTAAACCAAAATTTGCAATCATTTACTGTTTTTAAATCGAAAGCCAAAGTTAAAACATTCTTTAATAAATGACGCAATATATAATTTTTTCCAATTTTATTATTTAAATCCTTACATATAATATGAACATAATGAGCTTTGCACCACTGAACGATTACTTTAGGTCTTTTTGAAATTTTTGGATTTTCTAAGCAATTATAGCAATCATTAAGATATTCGGAAATATTTTGTGCATTACAACACCACAGAATACACAGAACTGTAAAAAGTGACGTGTGAAAAAGGCCCAAATCAGTTGCGAGGGCAGCTTTCGAAGAAAGAGACAGAAAGCTTTTTTTGGTAGTGAAGTGGCAAGGTGTAAAAACAGGCCGCAACAATCAACACAAATGGCGTGATCAAAACAAAAATAAAAAAACACAAACCACGTTAAACAAATGCATTAGTTCAACAAACATTGTTTTTTGTGCAAAATAATGTATTTAGTAATATTGTTTTGTGTTATAATGTTATTTACTTACTTAAATATTATTTACTCGTGTTGTGGTGAACTTAAAAGTTAATTTTTACAACAGTTTTGTAAATAAATCTTAACTAAATAAATTTGAGTTCATTGTATTGCGGCATAGAATATGATGAAAAGAGAAATGCAAAAGGGCAGCTTTCTTTGAAAGAGACAAAACAAACGCAAAATCTACCGTCTCGTGACAGTTCTGTGTACAACACTTTAATATTCCTCCAAATAATGTATAACTTACATCTGTGCAAACTCTTTCAAAAAATGGCCATTTGTAATTGCGTTCTTTGCAATACATTTCTAGTCTCTCGAAAATATAGGAAATATCTATAATTGTGTGGCGAGACAGTATAGCGGTCACTATAGGAATTATCATTTTCAACTTTTTAATCCGTATTACTACTTTATATATTAAAATCCGCTTTTCTGCGCATTCGATGTTTCAGGCTTTGCCCAGTGATACATGATGATGCATGTAATGTATGATTTGCGTCTTTTAAAATGTGGCAATTTTGACCAAAAGTTTCGAATGTTTTATTTTCCCAACAATGTATTGCTAATGGTGATGCTAGGTACTGTACGTATCCATGATAAAATCCTGGTTTCATTAGGTAAACGTCAATAAATGGGTTAGGATCATTAAAACCATACAAATTTCCTTCAAACTTGACTTTACGTACTGTTGATAGTTTTTGAATATTTTGAAAATTTCCACTTTGAGCTACTTTATCAGCGGATTCAAGAATTTTTTCCTTTCTATATATGTATGCACTTTCATTTTTCAGGATTTTTTTTCACCAGATCACGCGTTACACCACGAATTTGTGCAACACGTTTTTGCCCTTGACCGTAAAAAATTTCACCTGTTCTGTAAACGGAAACATGTCCGTTTAGATATAATTTTAATCGGTTTTTGCAACAACCTGGAAAGGTGCAATACGCATAAGCTAACAGTCCTGAAACTAATTTTGTTGTGTTATAAAAAGAGATTGGACACGAATTATTAATTTTTAAGTATTCTTGACGAATAACATCTATTACAGTTTTATTTTTAGAAAGATTCAATTTACGATTGTCTTTTGCATTGAAAACTAAATCAGGATTTATTTTAAAATCGCAATCAAAAATTTTAGATTTAAATTGACAAACCTGGAGGCTTATTCTGAATTGCGATGCGAAAATCAATGCGATGCGAAAATGCATAAATGCGAACAAGTGCTATTCTGTATTGCGATATTCGCAAAGTTTTTTTAATCGCATTTCAAACGCGAAAAGGTGACAAGTCGGTATTCTACATTGCGAAAACAAATGTCAAATTCGCAAAATTTATTTGACAAAAAAATAGCATTCGCAAAGTACAAACATGTTAGTGAAAGATAATATTTTATTTATTTATTCATCATATATTTATAATTTAATTCAGGGAAGCAAGCAATAAGACCACCAAACCGCGTCAATTTGAAATAATGATAGAATTTATGAATAAGCACAGCCAATTGGCAAGAGGCCATTTGATAACACCAAATGCACGTCAGTCGGCAAATAATTGTGACAAACGCTAACTGATGAACTAAATATCAATAGGCCACCTATTAGAGAAGCTGCAGGATGGAAAAAGTATGAAATATATAAACCAGTTCAAAAATATTTGACTTTAACTTTAATTTTAATAGGTTTGGGCCGATTTTAAGTACACACAAAACATTTTATTTGTCGTCGAACCACAGTGCCACAAAATCCATTTTTATTACAGAATGTCCTAAATAAATTTTATAATTTTGGAGAGAAGCTTTAGTTAGCAGAAATGAATTTCAATTCGTTTTCCAATTCAAATGACATTTTTTCCAAGTTTTATTAAGTGATAGTGCACTGCTGATTTAAATCAATATTTAGTGCACTAGCCCCAATTATGATATATATAGAGGTACCATGTGTCATGACCAATACAAATTAATGATTTTTTATTTTCAGAAATTGTTGCTGTTAATTTTTGGCGAAGGCGAAAAGAGAGGTACCTAATAGAGAAATAGGGACTCCAGTGGAAGCCTTCAAGGATTCAAAAATTACTTAAATAAAATAAAAGTAATACGTTAACTTTATGATAAATGTCAAATTATTCATTTTTAAAGGACTAAGAATTTATGTTCTTGCAAAAATCATTCTATTACAGCTGGGAATATTTCCAAGTTTCACTTGGCTTACACCCATAAAAATAATGAAATATTTTTCCCAAGGCTTGCATAGGTAATTTTTTTTTTTCAATTTTTAATTTTAACAAAAAATACAGATGTCAGCTCATTTTAGAAAACAAATTCTTAACAATCACCCCTATCGCAAACAACTACTCCCATGACATTATTCCCATATTTTTTTATTTTGTATTGTGAATGATTGTGAACCAATTAGTTGGGAATGAATAACCAAACATAAAAAAATTTGGCATCGCCAATGCTTACTCCCGCGAGTATTTTTACTAAATAAATTCCGAACAAGTGTTAATGTGAACGAGAAGGGAACATTTAAATTTTAATTTGTATTCTAAAGTAGGACTAAATTAAATTACTTTTTCGTTTTATTGAAGGAGTGTAAATAATGAAAATGAAGATAAACACTATTCATTATTTATTTATTTTTTTTAATTTATTAGTATTTTATTTTGTATATTTTTTTTACAATACAAGAACTGACAAGTTATTCACAATAGAGACTTTTGTTTATAAAGCACTGACAAATAATTCACAATATAAATTTTTACTCCCAAAATATTTGAGATACCAACTTTTTGGAAAATTTTTGAATTTTTTAACTTTAATACAGAATGCCCCCTAAACTTTTAATTTTCCGAAAGTGACAGCTGGTGGCTTCAATAGCCCTGGTTGGGGGCTTTCGAAATCATTTATCAGATTTTATAAACACACAAATTTACAGATTTTATTCAACTAAAAACTTTTTGGAAAATTTTTGAATTTTTTGACTTAATACAGAATGCACCCTAAACTTTTAATTTTCCGAAAGTGACAGCTGGTGGCCTTAATAGCCCTGGTTGCTTCAGTTTTTCCTGTGAGACAGGATCAAAGCTTTGTATCCCAGTGAATTGTTGAGGGTTTTCTGTTAATTTTGATTTAATATGTTCGCTTTTGGCTTTTCATAAAATATATCTTTGTTTACGTATAACATTTCGGTTAATCGGGCATGTTCTAGAAATCGAAATGAAGTGGAATTGAAATCGAACGAGTTTTCGATCTTGAATATTTACAAAATGACTGTAGTTTATCCTATTTTTTACAGTGGTTCTTGTAAAGATAAATGGTGCTTAAAGTATGAAGTAAAGAAAAAGGAATATTTTTGTCAACTTTCTTTTCAGGCTCGTTTTCAAAATGTGTGTGATTTTAAATCCACTTCATTTTTGGATTTATAGAACATGCCGGAATGTCTTTATCTTTTTCAAAAGAGATTCTAACCGCACTTCATACAATTAATGAACAACTTTCGTGCCAATCCCAGAACAACCAAGAAAATTCCTGATAAAAAATAGAATTTACTTAAATTTGACCTTTGACCTCTTTGCGGCAGCACTTTAAGTAGTCCGATATTGCTAGTTATATTTAAGACCAATCGAAAGTTCAAATTTCGGTGCCACCCTAATATGTATGTATGTATGTACATTTCATACTCACATTTGCTTTCCATTTTTAGGTTTATTTTGTTTTTATTTTATTTAAAATTGAAGAAACACTAGACTTTAAGTAGTCCGATATTGCTAGTTATATTTAAGACCAATCGGCACAATATTCCGCTTGGGCATTTGCGAAAATCGAAAGTTCAAATTTCGGTGCCACCCTAATATGTATGTATGTATGTACATTTCATACTCACATTTGCTTTCCATTTTTAGGTTTATTTTGTTTTTATTTTATTTAAAATTGAAGAAACACTAGACGCAAAACTAAAATAATTTTTCTGTCGACAACAAAACTACAAGTGATTGCTTTTGACATTTGCTTGCGCACAGATGGCATTTAAAATAGCTAGGGACGCTATTTTGTACTAAAGTGATTATGTCATCACATATTTGCGACTTGTGGTGCTAAACAAAATTTAGGGGAACGCAAATCAGCTGTTTTGCGTTTAGAATGCATGCAACGTTAACGTGCGACATCGTGGGATTGGATATAAATATGTTTAATCTATACATACATATTTATGTATGTATGTATATAGTTATATCACACTGTTCAACATACTTGTTTTGAAATGATATACATTGCTAATATGCTACTTCCAACATCTAGTTTGATTTCTGAAATTATATAATTTAAGTTATTGTTATTTTTATATAATAATTAAAAATAAATAAAAACTTACTATAACTTTGAGTCTCTACAAAAAATGCATTCAAAGCCGGTGTTTCCATAATAATAGGAAAAACATCGCTCACAAACATTTCTTTCCCGGTGGGGACCTGTGAATTTTATTTCATTTATATTACATACCTCCACATTGCAAACATATCTTTGAAATGTTGTCTGTATGTTCTAAAAGTGTTGTTTTTATTTCTTCTCGAAAAGTATTTGGATTTTCAAGATTTAAAAGTTTTTTTTTTTAATTGCTTTCACGAATAAACAAATATGAACCCCGCAATTAAGAGTCTTTCTGGATATAATGATTCACTTTACACATTGTATAATTAGTTTTCAATTTTGAGTTAAAAATTGTTTGATTCTTCACCATATGGATTGATGTGTGTTATTGTTATATTATGCACATAAGCTAATGTCAAGTGACAGCGATAAACACTAGGAATTAAAACATATTTGTTATCAAAAACTGCAATCAATAACCGAATCTTTATCGTAAAAGAATGATGCTCCCTCTCCACATGTTGTAGAATAGGCATTAGCCTTAGAAATATACAGTTGTTAAACAGTTGTTGATTTTTGTTAAGATTACTTATTTCTACTAAACTAAGTGTCGGAGGACATACGGTTGTAAACTTAGACGAATTTAAAACGTTTGTAAATCGAAATAAGACGTAAGGCTTATCTTTAAGAGACCGTGGAAACCACAGAATACACAGAGCTGTCACGAGACGGTAGATTTTGCGTTTGTTTTGTCTCTTTCAAAGAAAGCTGCCCTTTTGCATTTCTCTTTTCATCATATTCTATGCCGCAATACAATGAACTCAAATTTATTTAGTTAAGATTTATTTACAAAACTGTTGTAAAAATTAACTTTTAAGTTCACCACAACACGAGTAAATAATATTTAAGTAAGTAAATAACATTATAAAACAAAACAATATTTCTAAATACATTTTTTGCACAAAAAACAACGTTTGTTGAACTAATGCATTTGTTTAAGGTGGTTTGTGTTTTGTTATTTTTGTTTTGATCACGCCATTTGTGTTGATTGTTGCGGCCTGTTTTAACAACTTGCAACTTCACTACCAAAAAAATCTTTCTGTCTTTTTCTTCGAAAGCTGCCCTCGCAACTGATTTGGGCCTTTTTCACACGTCACTTTTTACAGTTCTGTGTATTCTGTGGTGGAAACTTTTAACATAGTTTAAGAGTTTTTCGTAAAATAAGTTTTTTGTTTTTTATTTTTGTTGGTGTTCTTTACCACGTAGTATCCTTAATAAGTGGAATATTATTTCGAATTAACAGAAGCCTAACTCCAATCTAAGCAAATTCTTTTAGCAATCGGCCATGTTTATTGTTTTTATGCAAAACGTCTGCAGAAAAATTAAAAATCTTTCAATATCATCCGAGAAATGATATGAAAAAAAAGATGCAGCCACTGGTAAAAGAAAAGATGAAACTATCAGTAGCATCAATAAACAATGTGTTATGGCTTAATTTTAATATTTTCTTTTTATTTGATTGCGTAATGCTTAATTGTTTCTTCATAAATAAATAAATTTCTTGTGGAACAGAAATTTGTTGTATAAATTTTTTCCAATTTTTATCCTTCGCATTAGATGTATCTAAACAAATGTCTTTATTTCTATCGAGACTTCTCTGTTCTTCGGATTTCATTTTTCGCGTTGCGTCTTTGCTGGGTATATCTTGTGTATTTCCCACTTTTCTAAGACGTTTTTCTTGTTTTTACAATTTTTTTATTTATCCAATTCGAAGCTTTTTTATTAGCAATTTCTTTCTTAAATATTCTTCTTCGTACTGCTCTTATTTGGGTATTTTAACATTTTGATGGGTGACAAATCAAATATCCTGCAGAATTTATCACCGCGCTACTAAAATTTGTATTAAAACTAACAGAAATTTTGTCTATAAAGCAGGATCTTATCGTAACTTCTGCTCCAGCCATGACGCCTATAGTTTATAGGACAAGTATTATTGAAACTTAACTTAATTAAAACAAAATCTTTTAAAACTGCAATAGTTTCCTTAAAATATAGATTTTTTGTGTGGAAAGTAATAAATATTAATTTATAAGCAAACCATAAATAAATATATGTATATAAGCGATAAATCCTGTAAAAATTGGTATAATTATTATTTAAATCCTTTACACTGTGGCCTATGAGCTTTATGGTTTAAGCAGTTTATAACTAGTATTGTGGTTATTTCGTTAAACTATTTATGGGTTTTAATCCAAATTTTTAATATTTAAATTCATTAAATTAATACATTAAGTTCATCAAATTTAATTTTCATTAAATTATTTTTATGAAGAAAAGAATTTTACGACATGAAATTAATTAAAATTTATTGATAGTTTTTCATTCTTGACTGAATCTGGGCTCTTACCCAGGCGGTTTTACGGACAGGTTACCCTAACATGTTGCGATTGCTACCACTCGATCTCCTCAGAGGGGTTTGCCGTTTAACACTCACAGCCATCGACGTCTGCTGACGTCAATAGTCAAACATCAATCCTTAAACCAAATTGTATTTAACATTTGGTAGATCGAAATTTTAAATCTATTTTTTAATTTATTTTATATGTTTTTCCTTACATCTGTTTCTTCGTACTTTTGTCAAGAATTCTTCTTGAAGTGTAAAGTATAGTTTTTTTGTTTTGTTTTCATTTTTCTGTGTTTCCTTTTTTCGTTGACCTTTTTTTATAACTTTCTTATTTATGAGATAATTATAAAATACAAAAAACTTAATTTACCACTAAAACTGAATATTGTACAATGAGAATACAAATTAATTAATCATAAATAAGTACAAAAATCCTATTAAAAATTGTATAATTATTATTCAAATCGTTTACACTGTGGCTCAGAATAAGCTATGTTTTATTTATGAGATTATATTACATTTTTTTTTAATACATTATATTATTGGGGAATTTGTTCAATTAGATATCCTGTAAGTGATGTCCATTTATTGCTTCGGACGTAGGTACATGCTCTTTTTCCATAACTTTTCGCCAAATTTCGGATAGAATTATTTTTGTTCGTTTGTCAAGTAATTCGTTATTAATTCTCCAAATCATCTTGAATTCTTCATTCTGCAATCAGCTCTTGATGAGTGCGGATGTTTTTAAGTTATATCTTTTGTGAAAAAAACCAAACAAAACAAATTAAAGCCGAACCAAGCTATAATATTCGTAATAGGTGCAGAGAATAATATTATTTTAAATAGTCACGGAAAATAGTATTATTAAATTATAGGCACAGAAAATAAATAAACATCAACAATTTCGTGAATGAGCCTCAAAAATACTCCCAACAAAGAGAGCAGGCCCAGCTCAACGAATAGAAATGCGTACATAGTTATAAAGTCTCCAACCGTCAGCAATGAAAACACTCGTGACCCAGAGTATAATAGGAACTATCTAAGTGCGAAAACAACTGGCAGTGCACTGATCTCGCATACACAAAGTAAAGCTCAAGTGTGCCCAACCTGAACAAGTGTGCTGAACACGCCGTAAATACAGTTCAGAGCGTGAAATCGTTTGATAAGAAAAATACCAACGAAGAACCTTCTACATCCCGTTGGGCATTAATAAAAATACAAAAGTGCAAACAAGTATCGATTGATATATCACTATAACCAAGAGGAGAAGGCTAGTCCTAGGTCCACGCAACAGGATCGCATGCCTAAACAATACAAAAGTTCTAACGTAGGCTCCTTGCGAACAAGCCAAAATAGATTTGCTGTACTCTCCATTCCTGACGACGAAGAAGCAAAATCAGCTAATGTAGCAGTATTTAAAGAAGCCAAACCTCCACCCATTTACCTTTGAGAACAAACATCTATTACCATAGTAAACATGTTGTCCGAACTTGTGGGCAAAAATAATTTTTATGTCGTTTCAATACGACGAGGGCAAATCCAAAAGACCAAGATCCAAACCCATACTGAAATGAACTTTCGTATCATCTCAAAACACCTCGATGCAGCAAAGAAAATTTGCTATACGTATCAACTAAAAAGTGCTAAGGGTTTGACTGCCGTCATAAAAGGTATAGATAGTTCCGTTCCCACAGAGGAAATAAGATATGCCTTAGAGTTGGAAGGGTATGAGGTAAGATCTGTTCACAATATTTTGAACAGGAGCAAAGTTCCTCAACCAATGCACCGTATCGAGATAGCTTTCGATTCATCGCTCCTAAAATCAAAAAAATCGGTTCATCCTATTTACAACTTGAAATACCTCCTAAGTAGGAGAATAACAGTAGAGGAGCCATAAAAACGCAAGGGTCCAACTCAGTGCACCAATTGTCAGGAATACGGGCATACAAAAACGTATTGCAAGCTACCTCACGTATGTGTGGTTTGTGGCAGTGTTGCCAATTTAGCCATTTAGTGGCTAGATTTAGCCATTTAGTGGCTAGATTTAGCCATTTTTCATCCTGTTTAGCCATTAAAAAATTAGTTTAGCCATTATCCATTTTTTTTTAAACATTTTTCAACTTATTTAGCCATAAATTTTTTGCCGTCTTTCTTTTAAAATAATAATTTTCAATTTCTTATAAAAATGTATTAAAGTAAAATCAACAGTTTTAACAATTCAAACTCATTTCATTCAAAGCACAACTTTTACAAATGTTGGATATCGCTATAAACTACATATGATGATGAAACATCTTTCAAAATAAAGCAATAGTAGTCCAATTTTAAATTTATAAAATGGATCAACACAAACATCGGTGTTTCTTTCTGGTTGCAAGTATTTCAATAAAGAGATGCAGGCGGCAAACATTTTTTTTAGGAATTTCAGAATGGACTATATAGTTGGTCTCAGTTGCATGGACTAATGATGAAGTAGAGTGGGTACTTACCCAAGTAAACAGCGTTTAAAGTAATTTGAGAAAAAGGATACATTAAGCAACCGTTAATTCGATTTTATCAATAACATATTTATTCCAGCACCGCAATAATGGAGAGGATACGATGCGTTTGTGCCCTAAAATAATGGTGGACTTAGACCTTTACGTATACCGATTGAATCAGAATCACTTTCTGAGTCGAATAAACGATGTTTGTCCTGCTGGCTGGCTGGCTGTTTTGGAGATCACAAACTGATCTTAAGTTACAATTTCATCGTAAACCACTTTAAATGAATTATTTCTGTTTTGTTATTGAAGTTTAATGTGTTTTTATTTAAAAAAGCCTTTAGCCCATTTTTAGCAATTTTTTTCCGTAAATTTAGCCAAAATCACACAGCTTACTATAGGGGTTGTAGAGTATTCTTGCAAGCATTTTTATTGGCAACTGTGTCAAACTGGAACTTAAATAAATTCAATGGTGAGCTGCCGTCAAAACTTGGAGCTCTTATTCTTTTCGAGACTTCTGAAAGAACTCGCACCGCTCCCTCTTGGCCCTGAAGACTATTTACTTTTTCTTCCAGATTATGTAGTTTTCTATCAGTGACTTGTGTTCTTATATCAAACAGCTTCTGGTTGAATTTTATATCCATATGGGCTACTCTTCATTTATAGCAGGCGAAATCTCTTGATGCTTCATAATTTTCGTTTGTCTATCTGGAATTTTCTTGAATTTCTGCTAAAATGGTACTTGAATTTTCTTCCATTTTTCTAAAATTTTCTGCTACGATAGCTTTTGAATTTTCTTCCATTTTTCTAAAAGTTTCAGCCGAATTTTCTTTTACCATTCACCAAACAAAACCACTCATATGCCCAAGTCCTGAAAGAAAACTCCCACAGGCATAATCCTGCGAAAATAGCTAACGCAAACTAACCTTCATACGCTAATGTTCATAAGGAATCTCTACAAATACCTTCTGCAGACATATCGGGCTCAATTGAAAATCATGGCCAACATGTAGAACATATTTCAGGAAATGATGTGAAACCAAAACATGCTCCTGAAAACCACTTTACTGTAAAAAAACTGCTTTAGCGTAAATGGGTACCTCACATACGACCGGACGGGCTTGTGGTGGCATAGCCATAATTATGTCCAAACAAGTTAAGGCTCAGTTAGTCTTTAGTTTCTGTTCTGTTCCGTTCCGTTCTGTTACGAAATTGTGGTAGTTACTTTTTCTGTAGTAACTTATCAGCCATTTATGACAAATTTATTAGTTTTGCACCGTTCGTTGTTTATTTCAATAGCTTTAATGTACATGAATTTGAAGAAATTAAATTTTATGAATTTTTAAAATCAAAAAACAGTTTATTTCAATAAAAATATGTATTTTTTATTATTTATTTTGCTGTCACTTACAATTTTTTGATTTAAACAACTGATCCGAAACAGAACAGAAAAACTAATCAATTTCATAGGTTTTTTAATAACAAAAACAAATCAGCTAATTCGTAACAGAACGGAAAGTAAAGACTAATTCTGCCTTTAGACACTTACCATTACCAGAATTGGAAGAAGATTGTATCCAGGCCACATCTATAAATCTTACTGATTTCAAACTTACGTTCTCATCCGTTTATTGTCCCCCGAGGCACAAAATTGTACATGATAAATATCTCAACATTTTCTCCACATTGGGACAAAAATTAATTGCAGAAGACGATTACAACGCTAAGCAAATCTTGATATCGTATCGAGTGGAGAACCTACCTATTGGCCCACCGACTTCAACAAGCTACCAGACCTTATCGACTTTGCCATAATTAAAAACATCAAGCGCAATCAATTACTAATTAGTTCCTCACACAATTTATCGTCTGATCAATCACCTACAATCCTTATTCTAAAAGGCAACTTTGATAACGCAGCCGAAAACTTTATTTCGTATTATTTTTGGCACGAATTGAAATATTATCCTAATTAGATAGCTTGCGGACACAAAGAGTCGAATTTGTGAAATTTTAGACCGATTTTCACCATTTACATAGACTTCGTCCATATTTGATCAAATTATCTACAAAATTTCAACTTGTACTCTGCGCATAAGGCTAACATGGACAGACAAACAGCCAGGCGGATGGATGGACATCGTTACATCACTTTAACAAGTGATTCTGAGTCAATCGGAAAGATTGGTCTAGATCTGCCATCGGCAACCTATACTATTACTTTTTGCGATTATATGCGTTGTATGAATTTTACATATGTTGTTGTTAATGTTGTTAAATTCTCTGCAATATGTGTGCACATGTACGTAATAAAAGAGAATACAAGAGAATAAAAGAGAAAAGAGAAAACGCGGCGCCCTGATTTTGCCGATGGCTGGTCTAGATACAAATCGCATAACATTTATTCTTAATGACAACCTGCTTTGTCTTACAATATAAGAGTAAAAATTAAATGTAGATGTCGAAATTAAAGTAACAGATTTTCGAAAAAAAATTTTTTTTTTATCAAAATATGCATTAAAAAGGCAAAATATGCGCTATAAACCTAAAAAATGCTGCAAAAAGGCTGTTTTAACTAAAATATGCTGCAAATGGTAAAATATGCAAAATTATGCACTAACAAATCGATGCCAATATTCATAAAAAGCTCTAAAACGGATAAATATATTGTTTCTGCCTTCAGTAGTCGTACAAGGAAAAACATGCAATTGCATATTTCTGGTTTCCCTGGTTATAAGCGTTCAAAATTGATACTAACATTGCTGATTATTTTTTGTAAAAATCACCCAAATGATTCTTTTCAGATCAGTACCCATGTTCTGTAACTTTAGTGAGACTTTCTTGCATCGAAAAGATGTGAAACAAAATATTCCATCGTTTCTCGAAAAGTGAGAAAAATGTGTGTCTGTAACTCATGTCGAAAACTATCAAAATAGATTACGTCGTTACGTTATAAACGTCATAATATTGCACTCGAAGTCGATGTGACATTGCAAACGTTCAGAACGCCAGTAACACATATCGTTGACGGCGACCAAAATTTACTTAAATTAAAAATTTTTCAACGACGGCGGCGAAAACACAACCGTCGGCTATACGAAATTGTGTAAAGAGCGACTTTAATGTTTGTTGCTTGCAAACGAGTTTTGAAAAAATTCGTATGTTTTATAAAAATATTAAAAGCAAAATAATAAAACAATGAAAAATGTGCCAAGAATAAAATATTATTATTATTATTCTTTGCATTTTGCATTTTTAATGGTTTTTTTTGTGTTAAAATTTTTTCTCGCCCCATTTTTATTCGTGAGTTTATTTGACAGTTCAAAGCGGGAACTTTTCTCACCAAAATGTTACAGACACACTTTTTCTGTAAATTGGCTAGTAATTTCCTTACGTGACAGCTTGTACTCGCCAAAAAAAGTTACAGACACAGTTAAGTGAGAAAAACAGCTGTTTGTTTCAATTTATGGCATTTTTGTTTCATTTCACACATTTCAATCGAAAACTTTCTCGACGCGAGAGTTACAGAACATGGGCACAGTTTTGATAATTAAAAACTGATTCATCACTTGAGTGATTGAAAAAGGATTCATGTATGATTAATTTATATGTTTAAATAATGATTTTTAAATATTTTGAATTTTTGTTTTTGCCAAATGAAAAAAACAAAAATAGAAACGTTCATTCAAGCGAAATAAATAAGAAGCTTGGCTAAAATAGAAGTCCAAAAATTATTGACACGTTATGAACACATGTAAATGTTAGTGCAAATTGTTTCTTCTCTTCTTTGCGAAAAACCGATAACTTTTGACTGGTTTAAATTAAATAATCAAAAGCCATAATTTTCGGAGAAAAAATAGAAAAACATGACATTGAAAAAATGATATGAAATATAATCAAAAACTATATAGTTTACGATTGAAAAATGAGACAAAAACGATTCAATAATGATTAGAAAAACTAACATTAAAATGATCAAAAATGAATCAGAAAATTGTATCACAAATGATTCTTTCAGGTGATTCATCGGTAGGGTACCATTATCTCACAACGAGAGTATCACATATGATTGAAATATGAGCTCATATAAGGGTCTTTTGCTCGTGAAGCTGATTCCTAAATGATAAGATTATTATACAAAATGCTAGCTGGGTTACAAGTGTTTGGTTGGCGTCCAAGTTTCTATTTTTATATTTTTTCATTTGGCAAAAACAAAAATTCAAAATATTTAAAAATCATTATTTAAACATATAAATGAATCATATCGATGGTTTTCTTCCGCAACCTCGTAACTCAAAAACAACTACTTTTCAGGAGAGACAAAATACTTTATGTTAACCAAATATTTGAAACTTTTTCAATTTATTGCAGGTAATATAAAAGCCTCATTAGGCCAATAAACTATATTACAAAGAAATATACCTGAGTTAATACTAAAAATATTAAAATTTAGAACTTAACTCAAATCCCTAGGTCCCAAACAAAAATAAATATCAATATATATATGTACACATATACATGCACATATATATATATATATATATATATATATATATATATATATATATATAATATATATATACATATATATGTGTTAATATTATATATATTTATATTGCCAAGGCAATCTAAACGCAAAAGACCCTATTTAAAATTTTGGAAATTTTACAGGAGAAGAAAAATTATCTAAAATGTATTAAAATTGATATATTGCCTTAAATTGCTTATAATTTATTTTTTCTAATTTTTTTTTGTAAAACCTACCAGTTGTTTTCATAATGTTGCATGTTGTGTTTTGGAAGATATATGTATGTACATATCAGTGGCAATTTGACAAAACAGCTTAAGTCGAGATAAGAAAAAAAAGTTTTAAAAAGTTTAAAAAGTAAAAGTATTAAAAAATTAAATAAACCAAAATTAAAGAAAAATTTCGTTTACAATACAAAATTTAAATTAAGTAGGGAAAATATTTTTTGAATAAAAATTCGTAGGATTAACAACAATTTTTTCAACTTTTGAAATTTGACTTAAAAGGTATTTTGTCAAAATGCCACAGTTATATTGCCGAATGTTGCCTCAAAAAGAATTGAGCTTCGTTTAGAATGATACCAATAATTTCGTTTTTCTTCCATCTTATTTTTTCTGAAATTATTTCATATAATTATACCCACACCACAATAGTGGAGAGGGTATTATGCATTTGTGCTGATGTGTGTAACGCCTTATAATATTTGTCCTAGACCCACCTTAAAGAATACCGATCGTCTTAGAATCATTTTCTGAGACGAACTAACGATGTCCGTCCGTCTGGCTGGCAGGCTGGCTGGCTGTCCATGTAACCTTGTGCGCAAAGTACAGGTCGTAATTTTGGAGATAATTTGATGAAATTGGGTCATAGGTTCTTATTGGCACAAGCACCAAGCCTATTGAAAATGGGCCGAATCGTAGGACCACGAGGGAAGATAGGGGGAAATTTTTTCCTCTCAGAAACTATCAAACCGATTTCAATGAAATTTAAAACATAGATAGAACCATATCTATATGGACACAAAATGTATGCATTTTTTAAAAAATAGGACTACGAGGGGAGATAGGGGCAATTTCTGCCTCTCAAACCGATTTTAATGAAATTTAAAACATAGATAGATCCATATCTATATGGACACATTAGCTATACAGTTTTTCAAAAATGGGACCACAAGGGGTGGTACGGGGCAATTTCTGCCTCTCACGTACTTTCAAACCGATTTTCATGCAGTTTATAAGCATAGATAAATCTATATTTATATGGACACATAAGCATGATGTGTTTTTAAATACTGTGGTGTAGGGTATCACATGGTCGGGCTTGACCGACTATACTTTCTTACTTGTTTTTTTTTTTTCATTTTTTAAACCAAAATTTAACGAATTTTTTTTTTTAAATTTATTCTACTTCTGCAACAATTTATATTTAGTTTTCAATTAAAATTTTAACAATATATGTGCATACATATATTAGTAATGATGTCATGCGCAAAATTTGTAAACGTTTTCTTGATTGAAAATGTGTGCTTTTAAAAAAATACTTACTTTATTTTGGAAAACAAGTGAAAATGTTACTGCCATTGTGAATTTGGTCTTATTTATAATTCTATTTCAAAAATAAAAACATGTATGTATGTTCTGTAAATCCAATTTAATTTTTAATATGTTGAAAACATTTTTTATAATAATTTTATTTAAACATAAATGAATAAATACATAAGAATTTCAATTGATTTAGGATTTAATTGTTTAAAACGCAACGCCAAAAATATCGTTAAAAGCAAAAATAAAACCCAAAATATTTTATAATTTGGCTTCCTATAGGAATTAATATTGAATTTTTAACTTTTAAACACTTCAAATTTTGTGGCCTCGAAAATTTAAAAAAATTAAATTAATTTCCGTAGAAAGCAACAACAAAATTATAAAATATTTTTGATTTTGTTTTTGCTTTCAACGATATTTCTGGCGTTGCGTTTTACACAATAAGGCCGTAAATAAAACTTATAAACTACATAAACATTTCAATGAAATTCTTGTTTAAATTGTTTTTACAATGTATATTTATTATACTTGCATATGTAAATAAAAAAAAAATGAAAAACTAAAACTAAAAACCAAAAAGAAAATTATTGTACTTCATTATCACATTTTCAAAGTTAAAATCTTTGATATAAAAAACTAAATAAAAAAAAAAAATACAAAAATAACACATCTAATTTTCTTCTGCTTCTAAAGCAGCTTCCATTGCAGTCTTAACAAGTTGCATATGTAGTTTGTTAGCAGCCTTTTTGTTTGTCTTCGCTAATTCCCGCATTTGTGATGTCAAATAGGTACCAATCGTTTGCCAGTGATCCTCTTCCGTCTCCAAGTATTTAACCGCACGCTGCATCATTTCGTCGTGGTTTTCTATCCTCGCAGGCGAAAAAGTCTTTTCTGTGCTGCAGCCTGGTTCAATTACTTCCACATCTAACGTGGATATAGAGCATGTACTTTTAGATAAGTCATGACGGCTATAAAATTGCATTGCGCTCCAATGTGGCCAATGTGGAAGAGTGTTATCTGCACCCTGACCAGACTTTGTTTTTAATTTTTTTTTTTACGTTCTGCAAAGCCGTTTTTAAATTCGCCGATTTGCCTTTGCAGTCTTCTATTTATTGTGTGGCCCTGCAACTTGTCTTGAATTTTCCGCCACGCTTGCTCCCGTTTGTACCGGTCTTTATAGTCTGCGCACGAATACTCCCAAACACATGGGTGCTCTTCTACAGCCAGTATAAGACAATTTATCACCATACGTCCAAGGTGAAATAACACTTGGCTTCTTCCTTTTTTTTGGTACAGGTTTAGTCAGTGTGCAGTTTCCATCTTCGGTGCATACGGATTCATCTAATAAGACGCAAAATTCTTCAGTGAATTCCATTATTAAACTACAATAAAATGGCAAATGAAATTTAATACAAATTACATAAATAAATAAAAATGTTTATATTTATTACTTACGAAAAGGAATGGGCACACACAAAAGATAATTTATTTTAAAAAGGCAAATATTGGCGCGCATTATGTTATTTAATTGCCGCACGAGAACACAATAAATATTGGTACAACTTTGTTTTTTTATTGACGCGCGGTTGCATATCAAGCAGTCACACGATTGCCGCACCAGGGTTGCATTTGATTGGTAAAAGTAAGCACAATATTGTCCTCGATTGGTACATGAGGCAATTGGTTGTGCAGTCACACGATTGGTGTATTAAAAATTGTAAAAATTGGTGCGTTGCACAGAGGGATTTGTCCATACAATGTTTGGCAAAAAATATAAGGAGTGCTCGTAGAATGTTGAAATTGTGCTCTGAGCCTTTGGTTAACTCAGTTAAGAAAAATATAAAGTTTCATCAAAATTGGCCACGCCCTCCACCCACCGCCCATAGAACCCAAAATTTTTTTTGGACCAAAGTTTTTGAAATTTTGCTCTGAGCCTTTATTTAGGCTCAATTAAATAAAAATAAAGTTTCATCAAAATTGGCCACGCCCTCCACACACCACCCATAGAACCCAAAATTTTTTTTGGCCCAAAGTTTTTGAAATTTTGCTCTGAGCCTTCATTTAGCTCAATTAAGAAAAATATAAAGTTTAATCAAAATTGGCCACGCCCTCCACCCACCGCCCATGGAACCCAAAATGAAATCAGTTAATAAATCCACATTATTATTGCAATTTAAGTTCCTTGCAAAATTCACTATATGAAACACAAAAGGAACCCATTTTAAAAATTAGTTA
The DNA here is from genome assembly GCA_930367215.1 of Pollenia angustigena. NCBI lineage: Eukaryota > Metazoa > Arthropoda > Insecta > Diptera > Polleniidae > Pollenia > Pollenia angustigena. Next base: position 36,797,543 of record OV884059.1, read on the forward strand.
GATTTAATAGTTTTCTTAAACTTTTTTTTGCATATATTATTATTTCAAATAATCATATGGTTTTGTTTTTTTTTTTTTTTTGTTATGCACTTTTTCGATATTGCTGTCAATCAGTTATTAAAAAGTAAAAGCCTAAAAGTATACAAAACCTTTTACTGTAAATATGCATTGCAATTTATTGTAAATATTCACAAAAAATACGTGAGTTTTATCACAAAATTTATAAGTTTGTTCAGCGATCGCAAAAAGTCGCAGAATTTTTCAACATAAAATTAAAGAAAACATTCCAAACTTTAATTTAGTAGTAGTACTAACACGGAGGTAGACCGAGCTAACTTATTTTTTTTCTAATGAAAACTGCAAATGCTAAATTTTTTGGAGTCATTTTGATTTGCTCAGATCTCTTAAACTATATATGTAATTTAAATAATTTTTCTTTCCTATTAAATTTAAAATACTATATTTTAATAAGAATGCTCCAAAACTATTCGTAGTTAAACCATATTTATTGTATAAACAACTGAAATGTAGTAAAATTTTCATCAGTTTTCGTTGTATAATATTTAGATAACTTTTACCACACTCTTTTTTATACAAAATTTTATTATTTTTCGAAAACAAATCATGGGTTTCTACTAATGAAACACTTCTCTACAGAATTGCATCATAAGATTTCTAAAAAATAACTGTAAAAAAATAGACTTTTTGCCAAAAAAAATACCACTGTGCGTTGCGGCAATCGTGTGATCCCAGCTTAAGGATGATCAAATTAATGGCGGTCATTAGAGAAAGAAATTTAATAATTTTATTCAACTATAAGTAAGATTATATATAAAACAGATCGAAAGCAGATTGAAAGCATATATAAAGCAGATCAAAAACAGATATGAAACAGTTCAGTAGAGCAATATGCTAACAAACGAAACAAATTGTTATTAGACATGCTGTAAAACAGATGATCTATACAGAGATATTAAAAATGATATAAATACTCATTTTGATTCATCTGCATATCCGATAGATAATGTCTACAATATCCCACTTCTTAATAAAAAAGGTTTTAGGAATGATGAAGGATGAGTGTAATGGTAAAATTATTGAGGAATTCATTGGGTTTAGAGCTAAAATGTATTCGGTGAAAATTGATAGGGCAGATCAGGAAATAAATAAAATTAAGGGGTACCTGCCGAACAGAAAACATCAACAAACTTATAAAATCTTCAAGATTTTATAAAATTCAAGAATTATAAATAAAAATTTTACTTTTAAACATGTTCAATCATGTTTGGTTTTGATATTTCTAGGTTAGTGTAATTAATGTATTTGTAATATTTAATAATTATAAACATGATTAAACATGCTCAATCAATAGTTTGAATTTCACACTTAAACATATTTTTGGTACAGTCCCGTCATATTTTATTAGTTAAAAAATTTGTAAGAATTTTGGAAAGATAATTATGGTTTTATTGATGGCAGTATGGAAGATCCAATTAACGGTGGTGGTTATAGAAAGGAATTTAATAATTTTATTCAATTATAAGTAAGATTATACATATATTAAACAGATTTTCTTGCTGAAGAAATTGGAAAGCAACGTGTTCTTTTGAATGCACTTTATACAAAACAGTCAGATGTAGAGACTTTAAAACAACAATTTCCTATTTCGAATCACCAACAACTGTCCGAAATAAATGAAAAGATTGTGTCTGGTAACAGAAAGGAATATGTAAGTGTGCTTTATGTGACTAAAACATTTAAATATTTCTTTAACTTTAATTTTTATTTTCATTTTATTAGATTGAAACTATGAAATCCCTTATTCTTCCTAATGGAATAAAAAAAAACTTGAAGAATATTTTGTCTTCAGAAATAACGTACGAATACAACATAGATGGCGTACACGGGAAAAAATCGCTTAAAACTTTAAAAAATTTTTATAAAGCACTTTTAGGTAATAAATATTAAAACCACGGGTTTTTTGTATATTAACCTAACTAACATACATCGTACATACATTTGTTTCAGATTCTATTCCATGTTCAGAGCAAAGTAAAGGCGAAGAAGAATTACGAAAAGCCATACAGCTCCAAAAGAAACGTAATTTTAAAAATATTGCGGCAAAAAAAACTACACAAACAGATGACCCAAAGGAGAGTGTAGGAACCGTTTAATAGATAATTTTGTACTCCTTTCTGTATCTATAAAATACCATATTAAATTAATATAAGTTTTTTCTCATTTTGCAATAAAAAGTATTGAATTTAAATGTAATACCTATGTAGTTTTAAGCTTTAAAAAATAAATTTAGTAATTTGGTTTTTAACTTTAAACAAAGAATTAATATTATTTTTTAATAAAAATTTAAATATGAACTTATATGATTTTGTATCAAATATTTTTTTAAACAGGCATATTGAAAAGGTTAGTAATTGAGAACTAGCGAATTCGCTGTAAATTTAGGGGTGGTGAGTCTAGTAGTACTTTGAAGAGACTCTACCCCGCACTATCATCTAGTCACTAGCACGAACGTCGATCTTTGGGGGTAGTGCAGTGAATGGATATATGTGGGTATCTACGTTGCTAGGTATGGGTTATGCAGAGAGGGGTCAATTGCCATCTTCGTAGGACATTGCCATATTAAATTCCACAGTTAAAAGCATGTAGAGTAGATTGCGATTGCACTAGTGGTAGTTCTTTTAGAGCTAGTGAATATACATACGCGGAACTAGTCCCGTAAACTACTGGGTATGGTTTAGTGCAGGCATTTTTTGGTTGTGTATTAGTGAGTACCAGAGAGTAAAAAATTGAGAGAATGCATTCATTTACAGCCAAAATAAAATGTTAGTAATATATTTTATAAGTTGTATAACACAAAGGTACAAGATAAAAGTTTTTTTGTGTTGGTAAAATATTTGTAGCAATTCTTTACCAATTCAATGTCGCTGATTTAAAAAATGCCCTTTTTTATTCGGAAGCTTTTTGACTCTAAATCAGTTTCAAATATCTTATCAAACAATTGTAAAAAAATTAAAGATTTTTATGTTTTAAAAATTCACAAAAAATAAATATTGCACGCAAATCACAACTGATAGAAAAAAAGTTCAGTTTTAAAATCAGCGATATTGAATTGGTAAAGAACTGCTACACATTTTCTAGCAACACAAAAAATGTTTAATTTTGTTCCCTTGTGTTATACAACTTATAAAATAAAATCTTCTAAATTTATACTTTTATGGCAGTTTCGTAATAGCAGAATGCTTTTCAAATTGGATGAACTTTATTTAATTTACGTTGCTTGGAACAAATAAATTTTAAATCCGAAAAAATTTGTTCGCATAGGTAAGTAGTGCCGAATAAAGAGAGGCACTTAAATGAATTTTTTTTTTTTTCAGTTCAGGATAGAACTCGCCATCCAAATCTTTCCAGAGCTCTACAATATTAATTTCGTCTAGAGCATTTACTTCGCTTCGTAGTATGATTAGTTCTGATTGAATATCAAATTCGAAGTTGCTTACTTCGCAACGAAAAGGGTTTTCGAAAAGATCTAATAGCGGTTGTAAAATTACAAAATCTTGAAACCTGTCTTGAAAATTATTGAAAAGTGTTTCAAATATTTCGGCATATTCATATCTTTTGTCGATTTCGAGATTTCTATAAACAAGTGAAGTTTTTGGAAAATTGGAAAAATCACCAGTTTTTATTTGGGAAATAATTAGAACCTGCTGTCACATTTGCTTTTATCTGTATATGATTACACACAAATTTTAGCAAAACAAAACTTTTTTAACTTGTTTTTTAAATATTTTTACTTACTTAAGAAAAGAGTTTTAAAAGAAAAAAAACCCACCGACGCGATTGGTACAGAAACAAAAATATTTTTACAAGCACAAAATACCAACAAATTCTTGTGGCTATTTTTTTCTTAATAATTTCTGCATTTAGGTACGTCTTTTTAACGAAAGAAAAAGGGACCCTTTTACAGGCATCAAAGAATTTTTTTCGCAAACAAAACACATATCGTTAGCTTAAATGCAAAACAATGTAGATATTATTTGAAAATTACAAATTAATAGAATACAATATTTTTTCCTTAATAATATATCGGTTCACGCATTTTTATCTGAAATATTAAAAATTGATTTTAAATTTCAAAAGATTTTGTTATTCGTGCTTAATTCCCAGTTTTTATTCTTGATAAAAACACTTGAAATTTATTGTTGATGGGATAAGCTATTCCTATGCATTTCACTGGTTGCTTAGGCCAGATCATCAGGAAACTTCATCCATAAAGATTTTAGAAAAACTAAAGATATTAATTAGGGAATGTAAGATGAGATAAACCCACTTTTTTATTGTTGATGTGTTTTGTTAAAGCTTTGATATTGTTACAAGAAAACTGTTGCTATAAGTCTTATACGTTTAACAGTTTTATTTGGTTTAATATCTTTAGTTTTTCTAAAATCTTTATGGATGAAGTTTCCTGATGATCTGGCCTAAGCAACCAGTGAAATGCATAGGAATAGCTTATCCCATCAACAATAAATTTCAAGTGTTTTTATCAAGAATAAAAACTGGGAATTAAGCACGAATAACAAAATCTTTTGAAATTAAAATTTTGTATTCCCAAAAATTGAAATTACTTTTTGATAATAAAGAGGCAAGTGCACGGCCTAAAAAAACACTTAATTGACAACATCTTTTGTAAGTTGTTGTTTGTTTTTTATTTTGTTTTTCTTAACCTACTTACAACTACAATTAATGTTGAGAGAATTTCAACTAATTGTAGTAGGGAATGTAAGATGAGATAAACCCACTTTTTTATTGTTGATGTGTTTTGTTAAAGCTTTGATATTGTTACAAGAAAACTGTTGCTATAAGTCTTATACGTTTAACAGTTTTATTTGGTTTAATATCTTTAGTTTTTCTAAAATCTTTATGGATGAAGTTTCCTGATGATCTGGCCTAAGCAACCAGTGAAATGCATAGGAATAGCTTATCCCATCAACAATAAATTTCAAGTGTTTTTATCAAGAATAAAAACTGGGAATTAAGCACGAATAACAAAATCTTTTGAAATTAAAATTTTGTATTCCCAAAAATTGAAATTACTTTTTGATAATAAAGAGGCAAGTGCACGGCCTAAAAAAACACTTAATTGACAACATCTTTTGTAAGTTGTTGTTTGTTTTTTATTTTGTTTTTCTTAACCTACTTACAACTACAATTAATGTTGAGAGAATTTCAACTAATTGTAGTAGGGAATGTAAGATGAGATAAACCCACTTTTTTATTGTTGATGTGTTTTGTTAAAGCTTTGATATTGTTACAAGAAAACTGTTGCTATAAGTCTTATACGTTTAACAGTTTTATTTGGTTTAATATCTTTAGTTTTTCTAAAATCTTTATGGATGAAGTTTCCTGATGATCTGGCCTAAGCAACCAGTGAAATGCATAGGAATAGCTTATCCCATCAACAATAAATTTCAAGTGTTTTTATCAAGAATAAAAACTGGGAATTAAGCACGAATAACAAAATCTTTTGAAATTAAAATTTTGTATTCCCAAAAATTGAAATTACTTTTTGATAATTGATTTTAAATCTCAAATAATTACCATTTTACAAAGTTCTTTGCTTTGCATGTAAACTTATGAAATGTTCTATTATTCTACATTTAAGTCTTAAAATTTAAACTCTAAATAAAAATTGCACGCAAGGCATTGGATGTTACCAAAAGCATTTTTGACCGCACAATATTTTTTGAGTGTTAGCTTAAACAAAATAATATAGCATTCGCTAGACATGTACACTTGTCGAAGTCACATCGACGACTGAATTGAAGAGCATAAAAATATGTATCAGTATTGGTGTGCACAATTGTGCAAAGAAATGGAAATCCCCGGTTTAGTGGTACATTTGTGAAAGATATATTCTCAACAATGTATACTGCTACACCCCCACCACCTCTGTCTGCTGTGTTAATAAATGTTGAGTTGAAGCCGGTAAAAGGGAGTTTCTTCGTCTGTTATGTTAGTTTCAACAAGGAAATCGTTAAATCAAGTTCTCTCCTTATAAGGACCCAGAATATACATATATACTTTATAGGGTCTTAGATCACCTGAGGTGAAGGGTATAAAAAGAGTAATTTTTGGGATTTCAGTATTTTGATTATAAATCAGGCATTTTTTAACCGATTTGACAGATTTATGTACCGACGTGTTTAAGAAGAAATTTGCCAGTTAGTTGGGTTATAAAACTTGGACTTGGCAAGATCTATGGTTCCCAAAAATGGGTATTTTTCCAAAAAAGCTAATATTTTAGTCATAACTATGACCGTATGAACCGATTTTCTCGAGTTTTTCAGAAAATATTTTCTACTAAAAATTTCCGATCTTTTGATATGTTAGGCGTAACCATAGGTCATATAACAGTCAAAAAATTCAGGTTATTATACAATTTTTGCAACCCCGCCGACATTTTGTGGGTTGGTGTGTACTTATAACTTGAATGTTTGCACCTAATTTAAAAACTTTGGCTCTTGCCGTTCTCCAGATATACAGAAAACAGCAATAAAAATACAACAAAAAGGGATTTTTGGAAAAAATTAGAGGCAGTCGTGGTTTTTTGGCCATATCTCAGCCATTTGTAGACCGATCGTGCTGAATTTCAATAGCAAGAAATGGTGGACTATATGTGGCATAAATGTAAAACAACCTAGCCGCTATCATGTCTGGAGTCTCCGGAAAACACATATCAAACGTAAGACGGACGGACGGACAGATGGGCGGACATAGTTAAATCAAGTTCTCTCCTCATAAGGACCCAGAATATATGTACTTTATAGGGTGGTTAGATCAATATTGTAGAAATTACAAACGGAATGACAATCTTATATATACAGTATAACCCGGATAATTACTCCACGCTTAAATGCCTTTCACGCTTATTTACCTCGAGTTTTAAATCCCCGTTTTTTTTCTTCCATTTTTTAAACAAAAATCCACGTTTAATTGCCATACGCTTTATTACTCGATTCGGATAATTGCCTTAAAAATTTAACTCCCAAAACAAAATTATACCTACATTTCATTCGTTTAATTGCCTCAGTACTATTTGAAAAAAACACAGCAAGTAATACAACCAAGTTTTATTTGTTAATAATTTGAAAATATCAACTAAATTTGTTTTTAAAAAATATGCCTAAAAAAACCAAATATGGCTTGAAGCAAAATATTCAACAAATTAATATTTGCATTAAAAGTTAGGGTCTATGAAATAACTCCCACTTTTAAAAACGAAATAAGTCCCACAAAAAATTGCTGTTTTGAAAGTGGGAGTTATTTCGTTTTTAAAAGTGGGACTTATTTCGTCAATTGATGGTACTTATTTTGTTACGCGTTTTTATTTCAAGTGGGACTTATTTCGTTTTGAGTGGGAATAAATTCGTTTTGTAAAGTGGGAGTTATTTCATACCCCTAAATTTATATTTGTAAGCACTTGAAAATTTGCAGTGAATGCTGTCTTACAATGCAAACTCACAAAATTGATCAAACCAGTAAACTAGTATGTCCATTCTGTCGTGCAGAAGTTCATGAAACCCTTCAAATATTTATCTGATAAATAAATGATTTTTTTATGGAGGAGTGCGATAGAGCCATGAAATATAAGGCCATTATGGCTTTATTTTTCATTTTTTTCTTATGCAAAAAGTTATATATTGGACATTTCGTAATAGGGACAACTATAATTTTTTGTCCTTATCTCTCATGGCTTTCCTTTTTTTGTTATTAATTACTTTATACTTACTATAATAAAAAAACTTTAAAGAAATGTGTACAAATAGGTACCGAACTTAACTACTGGAAAAACAATATTAAAAAAAATTGTTGACGTAATTACGTATGTATGTGTTTTATTATATTTTTAGTAGGAAATTGGAATTCGTGTTCCATGTTTTCTAATATCACCATTACAAAATACAACTAATCCCAATGCCACGTTAAAACTATAATACCGTCTACCATGCACTGGATCTTCAAGCCATTTATAAAGGTCGATAATTTTAATCTGATGTTCCTTCCAAAACGGTTTCCATATTAATAATAAGAACAATTGATCTGTACTTAATCCATTTACGAATCCAAACGTTGTTACTAGTAGGCGTTCTCTATACGTTCCTTGACCGAAAAAAGAATTAATAATAAATTCTGGAACTCTATCAAAATTCGTAATATCCATTCCATTAAGAAGCCTTCTGCAAGCTTGCATACGATTTTTCTTTATTATTCCTCTGCTTTGATTATTCATATTATTCGACGTGTTTTTTTCGAAGAGCCAAATACTTCTTATTTGAAATCGCATTAAACAGTGAAAAAGTGGGACTTATTTCGTTTATGAAAGTGGGACTTAATTCATTTAAGAAATATATTATTTAAGGGGGAGTTTTTTCATTTTGTGTGGGAGTTATTTCATTTCAAGTAAATTTTTAAATCATTTCATTTTGGTGGGACTTATTTCGCTTTCAAAAGTGGGACTTATTTCGTGGGAGTTATTTCATTTTTTAAGCAATTTTTGGTGGGACTTATTTCGTTTTTAAAAGTGGGACTTATTTCGTGGGAGTTATTTCATAGACCCTAAAAGTTATGTTATGAGGTCAAGATTCATATTATCTAGATACACCAAATTTATATCAAATAATAGCTGATACATGTAAAAATTCCTTTCTTAAATATTTTCATACATCAATGTTAAGTTATCTTGTAAATAAATACGTCTAATTACCTCACTGAGGTATTTAAACGAATTCGCTTAATTACCTCAAAGAGGTAGTTAAACGTATTCTTATTATTACCTCAACGAGGTAGTTAAGCGTATTCGTTTAAATGCTTACCCCGCATAATTACCCAAAAATATTGGCATTTTTGTCGAGGTAATTATCCGTGGAATACTGTACCCTTTTCCACCTGAGGTGAAGGGTATAGAAATAAAAGTTTATTTAAGCAATAAGTTCAATATCACAAGAGTTTGAAATTAAGATAGCAGTGGAATTTTAATTTTTTCTGGCTAGAAGATGTTCATTTTTAAACCAAAAAAATTTCCAATCAGATTGCTTTGCCTTTGTTTTGGCTAACCATAAAAGCTTTCGATTATTAGCTGTTAATTCGTCGTTTATGAAAACATTATCATTGGTATTAATGTGTTTGTTGGGTTGTATATTTGTTGCATTATTATTGTTGTTGTTTTCCTGTGTATTTTTTGGTGTATTTGTCTTGAATATATCCCCTTTTACCCTATGTCCAGTAATCTTTGACATCAGTTCTCTTTTTTATTTAATGAACAGAACTCAATAATTATTTTGTTTTGTTTTTAATTTGTAAGCATTGCTAATATCATTGTCATGGATGTCAACATTAACGTATGAGGCGATCGTTTTTAAAACTTCTATTGGTGTAAGATTCTCATTCTGCAAATTTTTTATCTCCACGTTCCTATTTATTAACTTCTGTTCAAGAGCGTTTACTTTATTTTACATATTTTGTATACGCAAATCTTTCTCTTTATTTTGTTCTTTGAGTTCATTGACCTGCGTAGCTAAACCCGCCATAGCGTCGGTTAGTTTAGCAAATGGTTCTGGGTTCGTAGATTTACCGATACCAATTTCGCGTATCGTTTGCCATGTTCTTTTGGAGCCAATGGCGGAAGAAAAATTTTCAGATTAAAAAACAGATTTGGCCCTTTTAATCATTTTATTTGTTTTTCTTCTAGCAGTCAGTTAATCCTCATGTAATGTTGTAGTTTTAAATCTCTTCCAACGTCCATATGCAAAATCTCTTTGATTCATATAATCTTTAATTTCAGAAGAAATCCAGGGGCCTAATTCTGGCAGTCTTGATCGAGTTCTTTCTCGATTCGAAGCAATTTTATTTTTAATTCTTTCAGTCGATACTGAACGAATCGAATTGTGAAACTCAAATTGATGCTTAACAACACTGAAGAAATAATTCCGATTCGTTCAGCATTGACTGAAATAATTAGATATTAAATTGCTTTCGAATCGAGAAAGTACTCGATCACGACTGCCAGAATCAGGACCCAGATTTTTTGCTTATTACCAATAATGTTTTTCCTTATTGGTACAATTAGATTACAGTACTTTTCGCTTATAGTCCACTACTATAGTTGCACAACTTTTGTGGACTATAAGCGAATTTGGACTATAACCGATTTTTTTTTTATAAGCCATTTTATGGATAATAAGTGAAACCTAGTATAATCCACATTTTGGACTATATAAATATTATTTTCTTCAATAAATCCACTTTTTTTAAACAAAAGAAAAGTTTATTTAAAACATAATCAAATATTGATTTATTTGGATGACGAAATCTAACACAACATAAATATCAATTTCATAGGATCTTTACATGGGGTCTTCACCTGACAGTTTTTTGTTATATCAAACGTCAAAATCTATATAAAAAAACTAATATTTTTATGAAGTTGGACGTTTATTTAACCAAAAATTGTCAGACGAAGACACCATGTCATGAAATATAAATTGCGAAATTTGGCATTTATAATAGTTGCCAGAAAGGTAAATTAAAACATGTTGCCAGTTGATTAAAAATATATATTTAAAACAGAGTGGACTATAAGCGAACATTTTTGCATGAAGAATTATATATACAGGCTAAGAAAATGTGGCTTTTAAACGAAAATGGACTACAAGCGAAATGGACCTTAGAACAAATAATTTGTATGAAATTCAAAAAAATCTGCATGCGAATAAGACAGTTTTGGCTTATATCCGTTTTTGGCCTTTAAGCGAAATAGACTATAAGCGAAAAGTACTGTATATAGATAGTTAGCGTTTTGCTATAGAAAAAGAAGTTTGACATCTACCGAATATAAAGAATAAAAAATATTCCAATTGATTTTAAAAAATTCTTCCTTGAGTAACCTGAAATTAATATTTTTGAAATCTCTAAGGGCCATTATTACAACTTGAAGTTAGCTAAAGTTAAGAAAAGCGTCTGTTAACTGTCGGATAACAGCTAACGCCAAGTTATAATAATGGCCCTAAAAGTAATTCTCTCAACTGGTATTACAAGTTGGAAATTATAAGTCATAAAAATTAGGTCATGTTTGAGCAGTATATTAATTTCATTACTCACGAGAAACAAATCCAAAAGTGTATTATAAGTTGCAGTGAAGTGTGTAGGATTCAAAGTAATAGGCGATGTTAAGCCAAGCGGGGCACAGTGATCAGAAAAACTACTATCTACTAGTGCTGGGATACTATCGATATTTTCTACTATCGATATATATCGATAGTTCCGATTTCACTACCGATATATCGATATTACTATCGATTGAATGTTTGTACTTGTGCAGGAACACATTAATTATTTTTTATAAGGCAACATGCAGTTCGTTGTTTTTATCACTTTATTGAATCTATGAGACGTATGTATATACGCACGTTATTTTAGATGGCAGTTTTTTTTAAAAATTGATAAGTACCTTTCTGAAGGAACCGAAGTAGGGACTATACGATATTCCATTGCAACTTTAAAAAATGTGCTAAATTCTAAACCCAAAAAGGTAATCAATCTAGCGGACTTTTCCGCTAATGGCCGTCATTGTTTTGTCCTATGCTTGCAATTGCTTTTGGATTTGCATTTTTTTTTTTACAACATTACAAAAATATTTGACATTTCAGTCCCTATGTAAAAATGTAAAAATTTCGACTTAAGGGCCTTTAATTAGCAGTAAAAAGCACTGCTAATCAATCCATACCACTTGCCATGCTTGTTGCTTGTATTCATTGCTGTAATTTAGCGCGAATTAATAATAGCAAGCAAAAATTTGCGGCAAAAAACTGTATGTATACCTGCTGTTAGATGTCTTCATAGCCGTATTTAAAAAAAAATATCGATATTTATATTTTTCCTATCGATATTTTAAGACTATCGATAATATCGATAGTCTATCGATAGTTTCCCAGCACTACTATCTACAAGTATGTTTGAATTAAAACCTCCTGCTATTATAACATCATCAGTTATTAAGATAAGTCAGAATCAAAAACAAAAAGTGTAGTTTTGAAACTTATGGATCCATTCCTTAACCGTGGCCACCATTTATATACGGATAACTTCTACAACAGCGTTGAATTGTCTCAAACGCTTCTTAATTACAAAACTCACTTCACAGGTACCTGTCGTTTTAATCGCAAGCCAAATCCTAAATGCATAACCACACAAAGACTATAAAAAGGAGAAATGATCTGGCGAAGACATTACAAAATGGAAAGACAAACGCGAAGTTTTATCCATAGCTACGGCACATCAACCATGTCTTATAGAAGTATCTAGCAAAAGAGGCCAGAAGAAGATGAAACCGGTAGACGTTGTTGCTTACAATGAAAATATGGGAGGAATTGATCGATCTGACCAACTATTATCATATTATTCCAGTCCAAGAGAAAACAATAGAATGGTATAAAAAGGTGCTGTTTCATATCCTGGATATGGCTGTGTGAAATTCTTTTTATATTTATAAATCTTTCATCCTAAAACAAAATTTTTAGACTTTCGAGGTGATTTGATATTAAATTTTTTTAATACACCGGCCCATGTAGCTGAAGGCAAGGATATCGTTAATTACATATCATCTTAAGGACGTCCCCTAAAACCACAAGGAGAATCTTGTTAAATGGACTTGAGCGTTCAGCATTTCGCAGAAAATTTCCTTTTAATTAAAAATAAAATGTTTCTTTTTAATATACACTAGATGACCCGTGCGAATATTTCGCACCGTTAGTTGTCATTTTTGTAACATAAAATGAAAATAATTAATAGAAATTTTAGTCACTTCAATACATTTTAAAATTTAATTTTTATCAATGAAAATATTAATTTTTCAATTTCTAATTATTTTTCGTCATTAGTGTTAAGCACGATGGCCACGGTCAAACTGATTTGACAAATAATATGTATGTATTGGTAATATTTAGTTTTGCTTAACACAGCAACGTATCAAACTAAAACCATCAAATTTCATTTCAAAGCTGTTTTTAAAAGGTAAGAACGTGTGGTTTATTTGGTCGCAAAATATTTTTAATGTTTACAATTAATTTTTCTTTTTCAGAAATATGAATGACACAGAAAAATGTTGCATAGCTATTGCTCTGGCATATGCAGGAAAAAAGAAAGAAGAAAAAAAAAAAGGCGTAAAACGACTTTGGATGAAAAACTGAAATGAATTTACTCACGAAAATTTACTTAATGAGCTTAAATTGAGTTCTCCAAGCGATTTTCGAAATTTTTTGCGCATGAGTGAAGACACGTATGAAGAACTTTTAACTTTGGTTGGCCCGAAAATTAAAAAGCAGGATACTGCAATGCGTGAATCAATTTCTCCGAACCAACGCCTTTCCACAACCTTGCGTTTTCTGGCTACGGGTAATTCATTTGCTGATTTAAAATTTACCAGCGCTATTTCGGAACGAGCAATTGGTCGCATTGTTATGGAAACTTGTATACAAATAAATAAGGCATTAAAAAATTACATAAAGGTGAATAAAATGCAATTTTTGTTTTATTTATTAATTAATTTATTTAAATACTAAAAAAGAAAAAAGGTATAACTCAAGTAAATCATTGAAAAGACGAAAAATATCGTGTCAGTGACCCTTCCGACGTCTCACTTTGTTAGGTATAGTTAATTTCCGGGTTTATATATGGCGATACGAGTGGTACTGGAACTTTCATAATAGGTGTGCTACTTCGAGTTAAAGTGACATTGCTGTAATTAGAAGCTGGAGTTTGGGGCGAACTGCATTCACTGAAATAAGCGGGTGGTGAAGGGGTTGCAATGTTTATATGCATAGCATTTCTATGCAATGTGCCCATTTGGCCTTCAAAAAGAATTTCGTTAATAAATTTTTCAGCGTATGCTCTTTGTGTGACAGTCATTTTTTTTTTAGCTTCAATGCCCAACCCTCGGCAACTTTGTAGCATTCGTCCGGAGCCTGGTTGAGGCGTTTAGCTGCCAAAATCATTAATTCTTCCGCCGCATCTGACTTTTTACGCTTTTCGCAAATCTGCAAACAAAAATTAAAAAATAGATTGATATATGTATGTATTTTTATTTACAGATCCCTTCAAACGAAGACGAGTGGAAAAAATGCAACAGACTTCTATCGCCGTTGGAATTTTCCTAACTGCTTAGGAGCCATCGATGGCAAACACATTGCAACAAAAAAACCACCGAACTCTGGGTCGTTCTACTATAATTATAAAAAGTTTTTTAGCATTGTTTTATTGGCAGTAGTAGATGCGAACTACGAGTTTATTATGGTGGATGTTGGCACAAACGGAAGAGTATCGGATGGCGGAGTACTAAACAACACCAAATTTGGAGAAGCATTTTGTGAAGGTGCATTGAATCTGCCGAAACCATGCACATTGCCATCAACAAATACTAAATTGCCTTTTGTTTTTGTGGGAGATGATGCGTTTCAGCTGTCACCTAATTTAATGAAACCTTATTCCCAAACAGGGCTTACCGAAGAGCAACGCATTTTTAATTATCGCTTGAGCCGCGCCCGACGCATCGTTGAAAATGCTTTTGGTATATTAGTATCCCGATTTAGGGTGTTGCAAGGAGCAATTGGGCTTTCGCCAGAAAAAGTTGAAACAATTGTATTGACGTGCTGCTATTTGCACAATTTTTTGAGGAAAAAAAAGGCGAATGAATACATATCTGAAGGCGCAGTTGATAGTGAGAATTTGCTGGTTGGAAGAATAGTTGATGGTTAATGGAGGGAAGATTCCCATTCAACACCATTACAAAGCAGTCACTCAAGAAATTCATCAAACGCTGCTAAATTAATTAGGGACCAATTTTGTAGTTATTTTAATAACGAAGGTCAAGTTTCTTGGCAAAAAAATTTGTAAGCGCCAAACTAAATAAATAAAGATAAATTTTATCTAAAAAGCACTTACCATTGTATCATTTTCATCTATCATGGACGTTTGCGATGCACACGGTTTCTCATTGTCTCTGAGAAAATCTATAGCTTCAAAATAGTACAAGCTAGGTTCGCACTCCTCTTCTACTCCGGCGCCACTTTTCTCCAGCTTCTCAATTCTTCTTAGTTCTTTTCTATAAGCGGTTCTTAATATATTAATTTTTTGTGTTACATCTTTTTTTTCCGCGTTCGGATACTTTTCTTTGTATTTTTGAAGAAGAACTTCATACTGAGAATTTTTCTCATCTCTGTTGCTGTATTCCTTGGATTTGACCTGCCATAAAGCAGGCAAATCACGGTATACTTCAATAAATTCGAGTATAAAATTTTTTTCGTCCATTTTTTAATCATCCACAAAATTTGTATTGTACGGTGTTGTAGCTGCGAAAACTAAATAAAAATGCCATTTGACGTTTTTCGCAGCAACACATCAAATTCGCTTCAAATCTAGTAGCGGCGGCAGTGAAAATCTAAATTGTTTTGATTTTCGTCAAACTCACATCAACAAATTTTTAAATTGACCACGAGATCAGAGAACCTCAAAACTCACTATTTTTGTGCATTTATTCATACGCTAAAATTTACAATAACTCTATACATGCAAAACAAAGTTCAACGTTGGTAATTTTTTTTTCCTTTCGTACACATTTGATATTTTCATTTATTCGTTTTTTATTGAAAGTGCTTTATTTGCATTTTTGTTGCTCACGCAATATAACACAACTGAGTAAATTCAAAAGAGCACATTCTCTATACTTTTGTTTACATTAACAACAACAACAATAAACAACGATGAGACGCTTTTTCAAAATTAACAACAATAACAAAAATACATTGTACCTACTCTACTACTACTGTACTTTTTGTTTCTATGGAAATTGTGTGTACCTACATAAGTATGTGTGTTTAGTAAAGGTCTGCATGACTACATTTAAAATGCATATGAATACATTCATTTGTTTTTTAAGTAGGTAAAGTTAAGTACAACAAACGATTTAAGTACGCAGTGCTTTACATTTTATGTTAAAAAAACAAATGAATAAACACACAAGGCAAAAGAGAAAAGAAAACAACTGTATTTAAACAGAAACAAATACTACCACATTCAAATAAAACAGACATAATAAAATGTGTATAAGTTTCGAATATAATATTATTTGAATGTTTTACTCATAACATGAATACATTAATATTATTACTAGCAACTTTTGTTATGGAAATCGAAAACGTAAAACGCAAGAATTTTAAAGTCCTTTTTAATATACTTTTAATCCAATTTTTATAATTTTTGTTGCAAAATTCTGTTTGATAGAGATATATTTGTAATGAGAATAAACATAAGTACTAATTTTACTATGTAGTATTTCTTGCACACAGGTAACTGTTACCATATACTTGTGTGTGTTTGCATTTTCAAATTGAGTAAATAAATATTCAAAGAAAAAGAGTAAATAGAATGTGAGCCTTTGTTGTGATAAAGTAAAACACAGACTACACTCTCTTTTATGTTTTAACTCTTAAACTCTGTAAACCAGTACTTAACTATTTAAATATTTGAATGAATATTGGAATGCTTGTGTGTAATAAACAAATGAATGTATTCTTGCAGCCCTTTAGTGTTTAGTTTCATTTCAATTTTTTTTCTTGTACTACATATGTAGTTAATGCTGAAAAAATACATGAGTAATGATTGTGTGATTTCTGGCTTTTTCGTTTGTATTTTTTGTTTCTTTACCAAACAATCATTTGCGCTCAGAACACTTAGAATCTTTATAAAAAAAAAAACGAAGGTAACGATTGTATAAATAACAAAGCACGATGTGCGTTATTTGAATGACTGCAAACCAGCAGCGAATATTTGCGGTTGCGCGAGTTTGACTGTATGACCGTAAGCGTGTGTATTTGTTGTCGTTAATTAAATGCGATTTTTTTTCAATTGCAAAAAGCTATTCTCTGATCAACATATACGTGTGAGATTTTTTCACTAACACAATCAAAAAAAACTGAGTTTGACAAATCAATTTTATACGTGGCCATCGTGCTTTAGAACTAAGCTTTAAAATGAGATATCATTCATTAAATTTGATGCAGTGGTATGGGAGATATTTGCAACCGACAAAAAAGTGCTTTAGAAATAATATATGATAAATATGATATGTAACTCCTTTAATTTTCTCCATATTAATGACGGCATGTCGCGCAATTATATTCTGGGACCTTATTAAACTCCAAAATGCGAAATTTTCGGAATTTCCGTCCTTAAGGAATTCCCGCCATTTGTTATACACTGCTTCATAGATTATTGAAAAATTTAGTGCGTGAATTCCCGTCATTTGATCCACAGTTTAAAAACTGGTTTTACGTTAAAAATGCGGGAACTACCGCTCTTAATTTTTATATGAAAAATTACGTGATTCTCTTGGTAGAAACAACTAAATCCAAGTGCGGCAGAAAGGGTTAATCAGACTATTTACCAACCACAATTACAAACATATACTTAACAACAACAAGCAGGATTACACACCACATTACCGGGTCAACACCTTTTTAACTCATCGCAGTATCATTCTCACCGACAACCATTTGCAGTACCGCCGAACTACATATGCACCTTCATATGTGTATTGCATATCCAATATATTATTATACACAGCCACTTCTGTTACAATCTACTGTTTCGGTACAAACGAACCAAATACTTGCTAAAGCGGTTTCAGTACAAACCGAGAAAGACGAGGCTGGCCCTGATTCAAAAGCAGTATCTACACACACTGACAATTACTCAGTGTCAATTTCAACACAAACTGAATATGACCACAAAATATCTGATGATATGACACCAATTCAATCGATCTATGCCAAAGACACTGATAAAGCTGATCAAGAAATAAAAAATCTCGATGATACAGAAGATGCCGCCTACACTTTTAAACAGTTAGACAATCAAGAATCGCTGGCAATTGCTAAGCCACACATAAAAAGCCACAATAAAAATCGGAAAGCTGTAAAACACCAAGAAAACTACAGGAAGGTATTGAAGCAACAAAAAAAAAAATCAAACAAAATAATTTCAGAGTACTAAGACGCAAAATAAAATTACGTAACATATACATAAAGTCCAAAATAACGAGCTCAAAGAAGAGCCAAAACTGACACCAATACGTTACACTTTGGAGGAGCTTAAAACTTTCTACAAAACACAAGAACCATGAAAGATTTCAAATGAAGATGCCATGGCAAAATAACATGCAAATCATCAGAGTCTTAATTCGGAAAAAATGGAGGTAATACGAATTAACTTATCCTTAAACGACGAGGTAAAATTATCCAAATGCTTGGCAGCCAAAATGTAAATCTTCGATAACAAACAATAACGATAATATTGAGGATACCTTTAAAAAAGTACGAGGAATACTTAATAAGCTCACAGCAGTTAATTTTTATGTCCTATCAAATGAAATGGCCGACATCAGAATTACTTCGGAAGGAAACAAGGAAAAGATTATGATCTCCGTGAACATAACAAAGTAGTTAACAAAGTAAATCTTGTTTCACTCAAAAGAGAGCAACAACATATGTCTCTCTTCTCCTCATTAACACTGAGTATTTCTGGCAGAGCAGTACTAAACTTAGGTGCGGCCAAGTTAAAATAGAGAAATATTGTGAATATATGGCAACTTTGGGCATTTCATAGAGAATAATATCTTCTTCTTGTTTTCGGGTTATGGGAGAGTTTTAGGCTTTTAACAAGATAACAAAGTAAAACCGGAAAAGTTATTTAAATAATAAATAATTAAAATATTGCGACAAACTATTAGAAAAACTAATGTATTTAAATTAGTTTACAAATGTTTGTGTTAAATAGATTCCTTAAAAATATTATTTTACTCTATAATTTCCTTTCGTTTGTTGTTAAACAAAGTTAAGAAATAACTTTTTTGGCTAAAGGGCCAAAATTAGGACTTCCTCCGATGGTTGGCTATATGTGGCTTATAGCAGCGTACTTAAGCTTCATTTTGGTATATCATTTATATTTCCCTAAAGTTTTTTGTTGAACAAAGTTATAAAAAATAACTTTCTCCTAAATTTAACTCATTTTTTCTTTTGGCTAAGGGGCCGAAATTAGGACTTCGTCCGAAGGTTGGCTATATGTGGCTTATAGCAGAGTACTTAAGCTTCATTTTGGTATATCATTTATATTTCCCTAAAGTTTTTTGTTAAACAAAGTTATAAAAAATAAGTTAGAAACGAACTTTTTAATGTGTGCAGGTTTTTAAAAAAGATGTTGGAAGCCGAAAATCATCTCCCATGTAGAAAGAAAGAAGAAGAACATGCACTCATTTTAGTTTTCTCATATTCGGGTATATGATGTTGCCATCATGGTTGTTAGGCTTTTATCTTCAAAAATCGTCAAAAGTTTTAATAAAATTCGTCAAAAACGTCATGAACAGTTCACAAAATCGTCAAATGTTAAAGTTTTACAAATTATAGACCATTTATTGCATTGTGTGGTTCAAAAATATAAATTTTTAGCAAGAAATTGTATTTATGATAAAGAAAGTGATATGGTTAAGTTTTATTCTATTTACTTCAGCAAGTGGGCTGAAATATATTTATAATTTGAAAAAAAAAAACATACATAAGAATAAATATATTTTCATAAAAACATAACAATCATTTATTTATTTCATTTATCCATATTCACAAAAACATTAAATAAAAAATAAAATCTCATTTGCTATTAACTCGAGCTATCTTTAAATTATTAATTTTTTTAGCACTATCACTAAAGGCCAGCTTACACGGTAATACAATGTATTACGACTTTGTAGAATCAAAATATTATGAAATTCTCTCCGTGTTTAAAAGAAAAAAATAAAAATCTTTTGTAAGTATAATTCATGTTTACACGGATGGTATAAGTAAAATCAAAAATAATGACAAAAAAGCAGATGGTTACAGTTTTAAATATTTAAAAAACAACATGAAAATTTCCCGAGTTGATTTTAGTGTTTTTTGTAATTGTATAAAAATGCTTATTACCTTTAATGTATCCGTATTCTCTCCTACTCAATACATTTTCCTTTTACATGATAAGATTTTTCCCATTCTACATAATTTTTCGACATGTCGTAATACATTGTATTACTGTGTAAACTGGCCTTAATGCAAATTGTTTTTACTGTTGAAGGTGATAAACAAAGGGTTCTGTCTATATCAACAGTCTTTTTACCCGACTTGAAACGTTTTATGACGTCCAATTTTGATTCCAAACTAGTGCATTTTCTTCACTTGGCACTCGTTTTTATTTAGAACTAACTTCTTACTTCATAACACTCAACTATACTTAGAATACTCTTACCTAACGGAATGATTTTTATGTTTTAAACTGTTCGCAATATAATTGTTAATCGTCATAACACTATTACTTTTAGTTTAAAAATCGTCAATCGTCATTTTACTGTATTTTCACAAAAAAATCGTCAAAACGACGAAAAATCGTCACATCTAACAACCCTGGTTGCCATATATATTAGCAGTAATGTCAAGTTGTTTTTGTACTAAAACCAAAATTAAACAATCTAGCAACGCTAAAAAAGAGATGGCTTCCATTTGAAATGGCGCAAACCACAACATAAAAATTATAGCTGCTGAGCATACGTGATTTTATTTTAAGCACAAATTATATTTTTAAGAAAATGATTTCTAGCCGAAAAGCTATTATTTCGTCAATAAAAAAAAATGGTAAGTATTTTAATATTTATATTTGATATTAGCTAGCGAAGCCGGTGTTTGTTATACCATAGAGGAGAAAAATCCTTACGCACGGCCAAAGGCCGGCTATGCAGAAAAGCTTACAGAGCTACCTGAACAAGAGCGGCAAGCGTTTTTTTATACATGCAAATTCTATTGCCAAAACATTTTCAATAAAATAAAACGACCACGCGATCTATCGAATAAGATTTTCCAGCCGGGTGGTGTTAAATTCGCGTTCTAAAGGTTTATCTCGTATAAACTGTATAAAAATGAAAAGTTTTGACATAAAACAGACGCTTGCCGCTCTTATTTAGGTAGCTCAGTTAGTTAGCGAAGCCGGTGTTTGTTATACCAAAAGTGTATTAAAAACAACTTCAAAATTCTTGCGTTTTCGATTTCCACACTGTTTATTTTTTATTTTAATTTTGTTCTTTTTTATAAGTTTTTAAAGTGCCCCCACTGCCACCAAAAGGTTGTAGTAAACCTCAAACTCAAGAGAGCAAATGGGGAAGTCTATTAGAACCAGCCACCAATACAACAGCCATACTACCAACTGAGTACCGGCATGTTTATGACCCGCAGCGGCAGTTGGTTCCCCAGCAGCAGCAGTTGGTTCCCCTGTAGCAGCAGTTGGTTTCCCACCAGCAGCAGTTGGTTCCCCTGCAGCAGCAGTTGGTTCCCCAGCCGCAACAGCAGTTGGTTCGGCAGGAGCAGCAGCAGTTGGTTCCCCAGCAGCAGCCGCAATTGGAAGCTGTGGCGGCTAACTCAGTCTGTCTTGCCAATTGACACACTTTCAAATGATTTTTTTTTTAATATTAATTTAAATTTTTTATATTATATTATTTTATATTATTAATATACATACATATATTATATATACAGGTCTGGCACAGAAACCCATTCCGATCGAAAGTGATTTCGTTTTATGTGAAGCAATATACGAAATCACTTCCACTTTCGATCGGGATGGATTTCTGTGACAGGCCTGGGACCTAATTCTGGCAGTCGTGATCGAGTACTTTCTCGATTCGAAAGCAATTTGTTTCTAATTCTTTCAGCCGATACTAAACGAATCTTAATTATTTTTTCAGTTCCGTGAAACTCAAATTATTAATGCTTTACAACACTGAAAAAATAATTCCGATTCGTTCTGTTTTGATTGAAATAATTAGATATTAAATGGCTTTCGAATCGAGAAAGTACTTGATCACGACTGCCATAATCAGGCCCTGATATAAACATATTTCGCCGCGGACACGGCGACAGAACTGAAATGTTTTATTGTTTTTAAGATTAATGTGTTGTTTATAGAACACGAGCGCCTTACTCGTCTGTTCAAATTACATTTAAAACAAAAACAAATTTCGAAATTTTGTTTTTGTTTTAAATGTAAGTTGAACGGACGAGTAAGGCGCTCGTGTTCTATAAACCACACAAGATTTTAATAAAAAAAAATTTTATTGACATAGCTGTAAGATATGAATTAAAATAATTTTTTTTTTTTAATTTCCATTTCATAAAATAAAAAAATTTTTTGTTTAAATGTTTGTGGTATTAATTCTCATAAAATCGAATAGAATCCTGGGGGTTTACTGCATATGTATTTGGATTCAAAAGAAATAATCGAGTTCGAGCAAGTTGTACTTTGCACACAAAAAAATAGTTTCATCCTGGATATGCCCATGTATTCGTGAATTGCCATCGGGAGTATAAATGCCTGCAAAGTTTTATCCATTTGCATTGAGTAGAAGGCAGTCAAAATAGCATTTTTGAAAGTAATCAGCAAATACCGCTTTACAATTTTGCAATTTTTTTGTTTGGCGGAATATCAGAATTTTTCCTAATTCTTGGATTATAAAAGAATATGAAGCAAAAAGTTTAATTCTACCTTTAAATATATATATATATATATATATATATATATATATATATATATATATATATATATATATGTCATGGCGATGTGTTGGGGTCTGTTTTTCGATATACGGCTTTTTTTAAGGTCATTTGTATACTTTGGGTACCGGTCCCAAATAAATCATAGGTCTAAAGCTTGCTTTGGGGACCGACATAATTTCAGGAGATTTTTTTCAAAAAAAATTTTTTTTTTTAATTTTTATTGATTATGAATTGACTATTGCTTATTTACTACGATTACATATCCTTTTATTAATAGACACTCAAGAAATGTATAATTTTCACATTTTTAGTTAAAATATTAAAATTGATATTGCCACATTTTCGAAAAAAATTTTATATTTTGAGGTCCATATCAACACTGTATTACCATAACCACTGTATTTGCAAACCGACATAATTTTGTATAACTTTAGGGTAGTTAAACTGTCAAACTTGTATTATAAATTTACATAACAAAAGTACTCAAATTTTTTTATACATTAATTGGGGGAAAAAATAGTACCAAAAAGGGGAATTACGGGAAATTTCTAATTTTACTAAAATGTTTGGTTCTGCAGCTGGTATTTTTTTAATTATCGTTAATGTTGGACCTTAAAACATAAGATTCAACATGCAATATCCTGAGTCGATAAGAATCTATGACGGAACTTTTTGGTACTTTTTTGTTCTTTAACTGGTACTTTTTGAATTTCCGTTAGTATTGGACCTAGTGGATGAGAGTCAGTAAGAGTGTACTTTTTGGAACTTTTTTATGCGTTAACTGGTACTTTTTGAATATCCGTAAGCATTGTACCTAGAAACATTAAATTAAACATGCAAGGTCCTGAGTAAGAATCTGTAAGAGGGCTTTTAGGTACTTTTTGTTCATTAACTGTTACTTTTTGAATTTCCGTCAGTATTGGACCTAGAAACATAAAATTAAACATGCAAGATCCTGTGTAAATGAGAATCTGTTAGAGGTATCTTTTCGGTACTTTTTTATTCGTTAACTGGTACTTTTTGAATTTTCGTTTGTATTGGACCTAGAAACATAAAATTAAACATGCAAGGTCTTGAGTGAATGGGAATCTGTATGAGGGCTTTTTGGTACTTTTTTTCTTTAACTGGTACTTTTTGAATTTTCATTAATATTGAACCTAGAATCATAAAGTTCAACATGCAAGGTCTTGAGTAAATAACAATCTGTTGGAGGGATATTTTTGGTACTTTTTCGTTTTTTAACTGGTACTTTTTTTAAATTTTCGCTAAGATTGGTCTTATGAACATAAAATTAAACCTGCATGGTCCTGAGAGAATGAGAATCTCTAAAAGCGCTTATTGGTACTTTTTAGTTCTTAAACAAGTACTTTTTAAATATCCGTTAATATTGGACTTAGAAACATTAAATTCAAGATGCAATGCCCGGAGTGGATAAGGATCTATAAGCGGGAAGTTTTTGGTACTTTTTTGTTCTTTAGCTGGTACTTTTTGAATTTCCGTTAGTATTTGGCTTAGAAACATAAAATTAAACATGCAAGGTCCTGAGTGAATGAGAATCTGTAAGAGGGCTTTTTGGTACTTTTTTTGTTCTTTAACTGGTACTTTTTGAATTTCCATTAATATTGAGCCTAGAATCATAAAATTCATCATGCAATGTCCTGAGTTGATGAGAATCTATAAGAGGGAAGTTTTTGTTACTTTTTAATTCATAAACTGGTACTTTTTGAATATCCGTTAGTATTGGACCTAGAAAGATAAAATTAAACATGCAATGTCCTGAGTTGATGAGAATCTATAAGAGGGAAGTTTTTGTTACTTTTTAATTCATAAACTGGTACTTTTTGAATATCCGTTAGTATTGGACCTAGAAAGATAAAATTAAACATGCAATGTCCTGAGTGAATGAGAATCTATAATAGGGAACGTTTTGGTACTTAGTAATTCATTAACTGGTACTTTTTGAATTTCCGTTAGTATTGGACCTAGAAAGATAAAATTAATATGCACGGTGCTGAGTGAATAATAATGAATAATTTAAATAATAATTGAATTTAGCTATAAATCGTTAAAACCACCCTTTTTAAATAAAATTATCGAAATATAATGAAACAAACAATAAAAAATCGCAAAATTTTTTAAATAATAATTGAATTTAGCTATAAACGGCTAAAAGCACATTTTTTATATAAAATTATTGAAATATGATAAAACAAACAATAAAAAATAAAAATTTTTTTTAAAAAATAAGTGAATTTAGCTATAAATCGCTTAAACCACCCTCTTTTAAATAAAATTATTAAAATAAATTGAAAAAAACAGTAAAAATTCGCTAATTTTTTTAAATATAAATTAAATTTAGCTATAAATCGCTAAAGCCACCCTTCTTTAAATAAAATTATTGAAATATAATGAAACAAACAATAAAAAATCTCAAAATTTTTTAAATAATAATTGAATTTAGCTATAAATCGCTAAAATCCCTTTTTAAATAAAATTATTGAAATATAATGAAAAAAACAACAAAACATCGCAAAATTTTTTAATAATAATTGAATATAGCTATAAATCGCTAAAAACTATCCTTTTTAAATGAAATTATTGAAATATAATGAAAAAACAACAATTTTATTTAAAAAAAGAGTGGTTTTTAGCGATTTATTGCTAAATTCAATTATTATTAAAAAAATTTAGCGATTTTTTATTGTTGTTTTCATTATATTTCAATAATTTTATTTAAAATAGGGTGGTTTTTGGCGATTTATAGCTAAATTCAATTATTATTTAAAAAATTTAGTGATTTTTTATTGTTTGTTTGATTATATTCCAATAATTTTATTTAAAAAAGGGTGGTTTTTGGTGATTTATAGCTAAATTCAATTATTATGTAAAAAATGTAGCGATTTTTTACTGTGTGTTTCATTATATTTCAATAATTTTATTTAAAAAAGGGTGGTTTTTGGTGATTTATAGCAAAATTCAATTATTATTTAAAAAATTAAGCGATTTTTTATTGTTTTTTCATTATATTTCAATAATTTTATTTAAAAAAGGGTGGTTTTTGGTGATTTATAGCAAAATTCAATTATTATTTTAAAAATTAGCGATTTTTTATTGTTTGTTTCATTATATTTCAATAATTTTATTTAAAAAAGGGTGGTTTTTGGTGATTTATAGCTAAATTCAATTATTATTTAAAAAATTTTGCGATTTTTTATTGTGTGTTTCATTATATTTCAATAATTTTATTCAAAAAATTGTGGTTTTTGGCGTTTTATAACAAAATTCAATTATTATTTAAAAAATTTAGCGATTGTTTATTGTTTATTCCTTATATTTTTATTGTTTTTTCATTATATTTCAATAATTTTATTTAAACAAGGGTGGTTTTTGGTGATTTACAGCTAAATTCAATTATTATTTTAAAAATTTAGCGATTTTTTATTGTTTGTTTCATTATATTTTAATAATTTTATTTAAAAAAGGGTGGTTTTTGGTGATTTATAGCTAAATTCAATTATTATTTAAAAAATTTAGCGATTTTTTATTGTTTTTTCATTATATTTCAATAATTTTATTTAAAAAAGGGTGGTTTTTGGCGATTTATAGCTAAATTCAATTATTATTTGAAAAATGTAGCGATTTTTTATTGTTTGTTTCATTATATTTCAATAATTTTATTTAAAAAAGGGTGGTTTTTGGTGATTTATAGCTAAATTCAATTATTATTTAAAAAATTTAGCGATTTTTTATTGTGTGTTTCATTATATTTCAATAATTTTATTCAAAAAATTGTGGTTTTTGGCGATTTATAGCAAAATTCAATTATTATTTAAAAAATTTTGCGATTGTTTATTGTTTTTTCCTTATATTTTTATTGCTTTTTCATTATATTTCAATAATTTTATTTAAACAAGGGTGGTTTTTGGTGATTTATAGCTAAATTCAATTATTATTTTAAAAATTTAGCGATTTTTTATTGTTTGTTTCATTATATTTTAATAATTTTATTTAAAAAAGGGTGGTTTTTGGTGATTTATAGCTAAATTCAATAATTTTTTAAAAAATTTAGCGATTTTTTATTGTGTGTTTCATTATATTTCAACAATTTTATTAAAAAAATTGTGGTCTTTGGCGATTTATAGCTAAATTCAATTATTATTTAAAAAAATTAGCGATTGTTTATTGTTTTTTCATTATATTTTTATTGTTTTTTTCTTTATATTTCAATAATTTTATTTAAAAAAGGGTAGTTTTTGGTGCTTTATAGCTAAATTCAATTATTATTTAAAAAATTTAGCGATTTTTTATTGTTTTTTCATTATATTTCAATAATTTTATTAAAAAAAGTGTGGCTTTTGGTGATTTATAGCTAAATTCAACTATTATTTAAAAAATTTAGCGATTTTTTATTGTGTGTTTCATTATATTTCAATAATTTTATTTAAAAAATTGTGGTTTTTGGCGATTTATAGCAAAATTCAATTATTATTTAAAAAATTTAGCGATTGTTTATTGTTTTTTCATTATATTTTTTTTGTTTTTTCATTATATTTCAATAATTTTATTTAAAAAGGGTGGTTTTTGGTGCTTTATAGCTAAATTCAATTATTATTTAAAAAATTTAGGGATTTTTTATTGTTTTTTCATTATATTTCAATAATTTTATTTAAAAAAGGGTGGTTTTTGTTGATTTATAGCAAAATTCAATTATTATTTAAAAAATTTGCGATTTTTTATTGTGTGTTTCATTATATTTCAATAATTCAATTATTATTTAAAAAATTTTGCGATTGTTTATTGTTTTTTCCTTATATTATTATTGTTTTTTCATTATATTTCAATAATTTTATTTAAAAAATTTAGCGATTTTTTATTGTTTTTTCATATATTTCAATCCTTTTATTTAAAAAAGGGTGGTTTTTGGCGATTTATAGCTAAATTCAATTATTATTTGAAAAATGTAGCGATTTTTTATTGTTTTTTCATTATATTTCAATAATTTTATTTAAAAAAGGGTGGTTTTTGGTGATTTATAGCAAAATTCAATTATTATTTAAAAAATTTAGCGATTGTTTATTGTTTTTTCCTTATATTTTTATTGTTTTTTCATTATATTTCAATAATTTTATTTAAACAAGGGTGGTTTTTGGTGATTTATAGCTAAATTCAATTATTATTTTAAAAATTTAGCGATTTTTTATTGTTTGTTTCATTATATTTTAATAATTTTATTTAAAAAAGGGTGGTTTTTGGTGATTTATAGCTAAATTCAATTATTATTTTAAAAATTAGCGATTTTTTATTGTTTGTTTCATTATATTTTAATAATTTTATTTAAAAAAGGGTGGTTTTTGGTGATTTATAGCTAAATTCAATTATTATTTAAAAAATTTAGCGATTTTTTATTGTTTTTTCATTATATTTCAATAATTTTATTTAAAAAAGGGTGGTTTTTGGTGATTTATAGCTAAATTCAATTATTATTTTAAAAATTAGCGATTTTTTATTGTTTGTTTCATTATATTTCAATAATTTTATTTAAAAAAGGATGGTTTTTGGTGATTTATAGCTAAATTCAATTATTATTTAAAAAATTTAGCGATTTTTTATTGTGTGTTTCATTATATTTCAATAATTTTATTCAAAAAATTGTGGTTTTTGGCGATTTATAGCAAAATTCAATTATTATTTAAAAAATTTAGCGATTGTTTATTGTTTTTTCCTTATATTTTTATTGTTTTTTCATTATATTTCAATAATTTTATTTAAACAAGGGTGGTTTTTGGTGATTTATAGCTAAATTCAATTATTATTTTAAAAATTTAGCGATTTTTTATTGTTTGTTTCATTATATTTTAATAATTTTATTTAAAAAAGGGTGGTTTTTGGTGATTTATAGCTAAATTCAATAATTTTTTAAAAAATTTAGCGATTTTTTATTGTGTGTTTCATTATATTTCAATAATTTTATTTAAAAAATTGTGGTCTTTGGCGATTTATAGCTAAATTCAATTATTATTTAAAAAAATTAGCGATTGTTTATTGTTTTTTCATTATATTTTTATTGTTTTTTCTTTATATTTCAATAATTTTATTTAAAAAAGGGTAGTTTTTGGTGCTTTATAGCTAAATTCAATTATTATTTAAAAAATTTAGCGATTTTTTATTGTTTTTTCATTATATTTCAATAATTTTATTTAAAAAAAGGGTGGTTTTTGGTGATTTATAGCAAAATTCAATTATAATTTAAAAAATTTAGCGATTGTTTATTGTTTTTTCATTATATTTTTTTTGTTTTTTCATTATATTTCAATAATTTTATTTAAACAAGGGTGGTTTTTGGTGATTTATAGCTAAATTCAATTATTATTTTAAAAATTTAGCGATTTTTTATTGTTTGTTTCATTATATTTTAATAATTTTATTTAAAAAAGGGTGGTTTTTGGTGATTTATAGCTAAATTCAATTATTTTAAAAATTTAGCGATTTTTTATTGTGTGTTTCATTATATTTCAATAATTTTATTTAAAAAATTGTGGTTTTTGGCGATTTATAGCAAAATTCAATTATTGTTTAAAAAATTTAGCGATTGTTTATTGTTTTTTCCTTATATTTTTATTGTTTTTTTATTATATTTCAATAATTTTATTTAAACAAGGGTGGTTTTTTGTGATTTATAGCTAAATTCAATTATTATTTTAAAAATTTAGCGATTTTTTATTGTTTGTTTCATTATATTTTAATAATTTTATTTAAAAAAGGGTGGTTTTTTGTGCTTTTAGCCGTTTATAGCTAAATTCAATTATTATTTGAAAAATGTAGCGATTTTTTATTGTTTGTTTCATTATATTTCAATAATTTTATTTAAAAAAGGGTGGTTTTTGGTGATTTATAGCTAAATTCAATTATTATTTAAAAAATTTAGCGATTTTTTATTGTGTGTTTCATTATATTTCAATAATTTTATTCAAAAAATTGTGGTTTTTGGCGATTTATAGCAAAATTCAATTATTATTTAAAAAATTTTGCGATTGTTTATTGTTTTTTCCTTATATTTTTATTGCTTTTTCATTATATTTCAATAATTTTATTTAAACAAGGGTGGTTTTTGGTGATTTATAGCTAAATTCAATTATTATTTTAAAAATTTAGCGATTTTTTATTGTTTGTTTCATTATATTTTAATAATTTTATTTAAAAAAGGGTGGTTTTTGGTGATTTATAGCTAAATTCAATAATTTTTTAAAAAATTTAGCGATTTTTTATTGTGTGTTTCATTATATTTCAACAATTTTATTAAAAAAATTGTGGTCTTTGGCGATTTATAGCTAAATTCAATTATTATTTAAAAAAATTAGCGATTGTTTATTGTTTTTTCATTATATTTTTATTGTTTTTTTCTTTATATTTCAATAATTTTATTTAAAAAAGGGTAGTTTTTGGTGCTTTATAGCTAAATTCAATTATTATTTAAAAAATTTAGCGATTTTTTATTGTTTTTTCATTATATTTCAATAATTTTATTAAAAAAAGTGTGGCTTTTGGTGATTTATAGCTAAATTCAACTATTATTTAAAAAATTTAGCGATTTTTTATTGTGTGTTTCATTATATTTCAATAATTTTATTTAAAAAATTGTGGTTTTTGGCGATTTATAGCAAAATTCAATTATTATTTAAAAAATTTAGCGATTGTTTATTGTTTTTTCATTATATTTTTTTTGTTTTTTCATTATATTTCAATAATTTTATTTAAAAAGGGTGGTTTTTGGTGCTTTATAGCTAAATTCAATTATTATTTAAAAAATTTAGGGATTTTTTATTGTTTTTTCATTATATTTCAATAATTTTATTTAAAAAAGGGTGGTTTTTGTTGATTTATAGCAAAATTCAATTATTATTTAAAAAATTTGCGATTTTTTATTGTGTGTTTCATTATATTTCAATAATTCAATTATTATTTAAAAAATTTTGCGATTGTTTATTGTTTTTTCCTTATATTATTATTGTTTTTTCATTATATTTCAATAATTTTATTTAAAAAATTTAGCGATTTTTTATTGTTTTTTCATATATTTCAATCCTTTTATTTAAAAAAGGGTGGTTTTTGGCGATTTATAGCTAAATTCAATTATTATTTGAAAAATGTAGCGATTTTTTATTGTTTTTTCATTATATTTCAATAATTTTATTTAAAAAAGGGTGGTTTTTGGTGATTTATAGCAAAATTCAATTATTATTTAAAAAATTTAGCGATTGTTTATTGTTTTTTCCTTATATTTTTATTGTTTTTTCATTATATTTCAATAATTTTATTTAAACAAGGGTGGTTTTTGGTGATTTATAGCTAAATTCAATTATTATTTTAAAAATTTAGCGATTTTTTATTGTTTGTTTCATTATATTTTAATAATTTTATTTAAAAAAGGGTGGTTTTTGGTGATTTATAGCTAAATTCAATTATTATTTTAAAAATTAGCGATTTTTTATTGTTTGTTTCATTATATTTTAATAATTTTATTTAAAAAAGGGTGGTTTTTGGTGATTTATAGCTAAATTCAATTATTATTTAAAAAATTTAGCGATTTTTTATTGTTTTTTCATTATATTTCAATAATTTTATTTAAAAAAGGGTGGTTTTTGGTGATTTATAGCTAAATTCAATTATTATTTTAAAAATTAGCGATTTTTTATTGTTTGTTTCATTATATTTCAATAATTTTATTTAAAAAAGGATGGTTTTTGGTGATTTATAGCTAAATTCAATTATTATTTAAAAAATTTAGCGATTTTTTATTGTGTGTTTCATTATATTTCAATAATTTTATTCAAAAAATTGTGGTTTTTGGCGATTTATAGCAAAATTCAATTATTATTTAAAAAATTTAGCGATTGTTTATTGTTTTTTCCTTATATTTTTATTGTTTTTTCATTATATTTCAATAATTTTATTTAAACAAGGGTGGTTTTTGGTGATTTATAGCTAAATTCAATTATTATTTTAAAAATTTAGCGATTTTTTATTGTTTGTTTCATTATATTTTAATAATTTTATTTAAAAAAGGGTGGTTTTTGGTGATTTATAGCTAAATTCAATAATTTTTTAAAAAATTTAGCGATTTTTTATTGTGTGTTTCATTATATTTCAATAATTTTATTTAAAAAATTGTGGTCTTTGGCGATTTATAGCTAAATTCAATTATTATTTAAAAAAATTAGCGATTGTTTATTGTTTTTTCATTATATTTTTATTGTTTTTTCTTTATATTTCAATAATTTTATTTAAAAAAGGGTAGTTTTTGGTGCTTTATAGCTAAATTCAATTATTATTTAAAAAATTTAGCGATTTTTTATTGTTTTTTCATTATATTTCAATAATTTTATTTAAAAAAAGGGTGGTTTTTGGTGATTTATAGCAAAATTCAATTATAATTTAAAAAATTTAGCGATTGTTTATTGTTTTTTCATTATATTTTTTTTGTTTTTTCATTATATTTCAATAATTTTATTTAAACAAGGGTGGTTTTTGGTGATTTATAGCTAAATTCAATTATTATTTTAAAAATTTAGCGATTTTTTATTGTTTGTTTCATTATATTTTAATAATTTTATTTAAAAAAGGGTGGTTTTTGGTGATTTATAGCTAAATTCAATTATTTTAAAAATTTAGCGATTTTTTATTGTGTGTTTCATTATATTTCAATAATTTTATTTAAAAAATTGTGGTTTTTGGCGATTTATAGCAAAATTCAATTATTGTTTAAAAAATTTAGCGATTGTTTATTGTTTTTTCCTTATATTTTTATTGTTTTTTTATTATATTTCAATAATTTTATTTAAACAAGGGTGGTTTTTTGTGATTTATAGCTAAATTCAATTATTATTTTAAAAATTTAGCGATTTTTTATTGTTTGTTTCATTATATTTTAATAATTTTATTTAAAAAAGGGTGGTTTTTGGTGATTTATAGCTAAATTCAATTATTATTTAAAAAATTTAGCGATTGTTTATTGTTTGTTTCATTATATTTTAATAATTTTATTTAAAAAATTGTGGTTTTTGGCGATTTATAGCAAAATTCAATTATTATTTAAAAAACTTAGCTATTGTTTATTGTTTTTTCCTTATATTTTTATTGTTTTTTAATTATATTTCAATAATTTTATTAAAAAAAGGGTGGCTTTTGGTGATTTATAGCTAAATTCAATAATTTTTTAAAAAATTTAGCGATTTTGTATTGTGTGTTTCATTATATTTCAATAATTTTATTTAAAAAATTGTGGTTTTTGGCGATTTATAGCAAAATTCAATTATTATTTAAAAAATTTAGCGATTGTTTATTGTTTTTTCATTATATTTTAATAATTTTATTTAAAAAAGGGTAGTTTTTGGTGCTTTATAGCTAAATTCAATTATTATTTAAAAAATTTAGCGATTTTTTATTGTTTTTTCATTATATTTCAATAATTTTATTAAAAAAAGGGTGGCTTTTGGTGATTTATAGCTAAATTCAATTATTATTTAAAAAATTTAGCGATTTTTTATTGTGTGTTTCATTATATTTCAATAATTTTATTTAAAAAATTGTGGTTTTTGGCGATTTATAGCAAAATTCAATTATTATTTAAAAAATTTAGCGATTGTTTATTGTTTTTTCATTATATTTTTTTTGTTTTTTCATTATATTTCAATAATTTTATTTAAAAAAGGGTGGTTTTTGGTGCTTTATAGCTAAATTCAATTATTATTTAAAAAATTTAGGGATTTTTTATTGTTTTTTCATTATATTTCAATAATTTTATTTAAAAAAGTGTGGTTTTTGTTGATTTATAGCAAAATTCAATTATTATTTAAAAAAATTTGCGATTTTTTATTGTGTGTTTCATTATATTTCAATAATTTTATTTAAAAAATTGTGGTTTTTGGCGATTTATAGCAAAATTCAATTATTATTTAAAAAAATTAGCGATTGTTTATTGTTTTTTCCTTATATTTTTATTGTTTTTGCATTATATTTCAATAATTTTATTTAAAAAATTTTGCGATTTTTTATTGTTTTTTCATTATATTTCAATAATTTTATTTAAAAAAGGGTGGTTTTTGGCGATTTATAGCTAAATTCAATTATTATTTGAAAAATGTAGCGATTTTTTATTGTTTTTTCATTATATTTCAATAATTTTATCTAAAAAATTTAGCGATTTTTTAATTGTTTTTTCATTATATTTCAATAATTTTATTTAAAAAAGGGTGGTTTTTGGCGATTTATAGCTAA
Organism: Pollenia angustigena; assembly: GCA_930367215.1. Taxonomy (NCBI): domain Eukaryota; kingdom Metazoa; phylum Arthropoda; class Insecta; order Diptera; family Polleniidae; genus Pollenia; species Pollenia angustigena. Next base: position 36,831,511 of record OV884059.1, read on the forward strand.
ATTCAATTATTGTTTGAAAAATGTAGCGATTTTGTATTGTTTTTTCATTATATTTCAATAATTTTATTTAAAAAATTTAGCGATTTTTTATTGTTTTTTCATTATATTTCAATAATTTTATTTAAAAAAGGGTGGTTTTTGGCGATTTATAGCTAAATTCAATTATTATTTGAAAATGTAGCGATTTTTTATTGTTTTTTCATTATATTTCAATATATATATATATTTTGGCGATTTATAGCTAAATTCAATTATAATTTAAAAAATGTAGCGATTTTTTATTGTTTTTTCATTATATTTCAATAATTTTATTTAAAAAAGGGTGGTTTTTGGCGATTTATAGCTAAATTCAATTATTATTTGAAAAATGTAGCGATTTTTTATTGTTTTTTCATTTTATTTCAATAATTTTATTTAAAAAATTTAGCGATTTTTTATTGTTTTTTCATTATATTTCAATAATTTTATTTATTGAAAAATGTAGCGATTTTTTATTGTTTTTCCGTTATATTTCAATAATTTTATTTAAAAAAGGGTGTTTTTTGGCGATTTATAGCTAAATTCAATTACTAGTTAAACAATTTAGAAATTTTTTATTGTTTTTTCATTATATTTCAATAATTTTATTTAATAACGGGTGGTTTTTAGCGATTTATAGCTAAATTCAATTATAAGTTAAGCAATTTAGCGATTTTTTATTGTTTTTTCATTTTATTTCAAAAATTTTATTTAAAAAAGGGTGGTTTTAGGCGATTTATAGCTAAATTCAATTATTATTTAAAAAATGTAGCGATTTTTTATTGTTTTTTCATTATATTTCAATAATTTTATTTAAAAAAGGGTGGTTTTTGGCGATTTATAGCTAAATTCAATTATTATTTAAAAAATGTAGCGATTTTTTATTGTTTTTTCATTATATTTCAATAATTTTATTTAAAAAAGGGTGGTTTTAGGCGATTTATAGCTAAATTCAATTATTATTTAAAAAATGTAGCGATTTTTTATTGTTTTTTCATTATATTTCAATAATTTTATTTAAAAAAGGGTGGTTTTTGGCGATTTATAGCTAAATTCAATTACTAGTTAAACAATTTAGCGATTTTTTATTGTTTTTTCATTATATTTCAATAATATTATTTAATAACGGGTGGTTTTTAGCGATTTATAGCTAAATTCAATTATTAGTTAAACAATTTAGCGATTTTTTATTGTTTTTTCATTATATTTCAATAATTTTATTTAAAAAAGGGTGGTTTTTGGCGATTTATAGCTAAATTCAATTATTATTTAAAAAATTTAGCGATTTTTTATTGTTTTTTCATTATATTTCAATAATTTTATTTAAAAAATTTAGTGATTTTTTATTGTTTTTCATTATATTTCAATAATTTTATTAAAAAAAGGGTGGTTTTTAGCGATTTATAGCTAAATTCAATTATTTAGCGATTTTTTTTTATTATATTTCAATAATTTTATTTAAAAAAGGGGGGTTTTTAGCGATTTATAGCTAAATTCAATTATTATTTAAAAAATTTTGCGATTTTTATTGTTTTTTCATTATATTTCAATAATTTTATTTAAAAAAGGGTGGTTTTAGGCGATTTATAGCTAAATTCAATTATTATTTAAAAAATGTAGCGATTTTTTATTGTTTTTTCATTATATTTCAATAATTTTATTTAAAAATGGGTGGTTTTAGGCGATTTATAGCTAAATTCAATTATTATTTAAAAAATGTAGCGATGTTTTATTGTTTTTTCATTATATTTCAATAATTTTATTTAAAAAAGGGTGGTTTTTGGCGATTTATAGCTAAATTCAATTACTAGTTAAACAATTTAGCGATTTTTTTATTGTTTTTTCATTAAATTTCAATAATTTTATTTAATAACGGGTGGTTTTTAGCGATTTATAGCTAAATTCAATTATTAGTTAAGCAATTTAGCGATTTTTTATTGTTTTTTCATTATATTTCAATAATTTTATTTAAAAAAGGGTGGTTTTTGGCGATTTATAGCTAAATTCAATTATTATTTAAAAAATGTAGCGATTTTTTATTGTTTTTTCATTATATTTCAATAATTTTATTTAAAAAATTTAGTGATTTTTTATTGTTTTTCATTATATTTCAATAATTTTATTAAAAAAAGGGTGGTTTTAAGCGATTTATAGCTAAATTCAATTATTATTTAAAAAATTTTGCGATTTTTATTGTTTTTTCATTATATTTCAATAATTTTATTTAAAAATGAGTGGTTTTAGGCGATTTATAGCTAAATTCAATTATTTTTTTAAAAAGTTTGCGATTTTTTATTGTTTTTTCATTATATTTCAATAATTTTATTTAAAAAAGGGTGGTTTTTGGCGATTTATAGCTAAATTCAATTATTATTTAAAAAATGTAGCGATTTTTTATTGTTTTTTCATTATATTTCAATAATTTTATTTAAAAAATGTAGTGATTTTTTATTGTTTTTCATTATATTTCAATAATTTTATTAAAAAAAGGGTGGTTTTAAGCGATTTATAGCTAAATTCAATTATTATTTAAAAAATTTTGCGATTTTTATTGTTTTTTCATTATATTTCAATAATTTTATTTAAAAATGAGTGGTTTTAGGCGATTTATAGCTAAATTCAATTATTTTTTTAAAAAGTTTGCGATTTTTTATTGTTTTTTCATTATATTTCAATAATTTTATTTAAAAAAGGGTGGTTTTTGGCGATTTATAGCTAAATTCAATTATTATTTGAAAAATGTAGCGATTTTTTATTGTTTTTTCATTATATTTCAAAAATTTAATTTAAAAAATTTAGCGATTTTTTATTGTTTTTTCATTATATTTCAATAATTTTATTTAAAAAAGGGTGGTTTTTGGCGATTTATAGCTAAATTCAATTATTATTTGAAAAATGTAGCGATTTTTTATTGTTTTTTCATTATATTTCAATAATTTTATTACAAAAATTTAGCGATTTTTTATTGTTTTTTCATTATATTTCATTAATTTTATTTAAAAAAGGGTGGTTTTTGGCGATTTATAGCTAAATTCAATTACTAGTTAAACAATTTAGCGATTTTTTATTGTTTTTTCATTATATTTCAATAATTTTATTTAATAACGGGTGGTTTTTAGTGATTTATAGCTAAATTCAATTATTAGTTTAGCAATTTAGCGATTTTTTATTGTTTTTTCATTATATTTCAATAATTTTATTTATAAAAGGGTGGTTTTAGGCGATTTATAGCTAAATTCAATTATTATTTAAAAAATGTAGCGATTTTTTATTGTTTTTTCATTATATTTCAATAATTTTATTTAATAAAGGGTGGTTTTTCGCGATTTATAGCTAAATTCAATTACTAGTTAAACAATTTAGCGAGTTTTTATTGTTTTTTCATTATATTTCAATAATTTTATTTAATAACGGGTGGTTTTTAGCGATTTATAGCTAAATTCAATTATTAATTAAGCAATTTAGCGATTTTTATTGTTTTTTCAATATATTTCAATAATTTTATTTAAAAATGAATGGTTTTAGGCGATTTATAGCTAAATTCAATTATTATTTAAAAAATTTAGGGATTTTTTATTGTTTTTTCATTATATTTCAATAATTTTATTTAAAAAAGGGTGGTTTTTGGTGATTTATAGCAAAATTCAATTATTATTTAAAAAAATTTGCGATTTTTTATTGTGTGTTTCATTATATTTCAAAATTTTAATTTAAAAAATTGTGGTTTTTGGCGATTTATAGCAAAATTCAATTATTATTTAAAAAATTTAGCGATTGTTTATTGTTTTTTCCTTATATTTTTATTGTTTTTTCATTATATTTCAATAATTTTATTTAAACAAGGGTGGTTTTTGGTGATTTATAACAAAACTCAATTATTATTTAAAAAATTTAGCGATTGTTTATTGTTTTTCCCTTAAATTTTTATTGTTTTTTCATTATATTTCAATAATTTTATTAAAAAAAGGGTGGCTTTTGGTGATTTATAGCTAAATTCAATAATTTTTTAAAAAATTTAGCGATTTTTTATTGTGTGTTTCATTATATTTCATTCATTATATTTCAATTATTATTTAAAAAATTTAGCGATTGTTTATTGTTTTTTCATTATATTTCAATAATTTTATTTAAAAAAGGGTAGTTTTTGGTGCTTTATAGCTAAATTCAATTATTAGTTAAACAATTTAGCGATTTTTTATTGTGTGTTTCATTATATTTCATTCATTATATTTCAATTATTATTTAAAAAATTTAGCGATTTTTTATTGTTTGTTTCATTTTATTTCAATAATTTTATCTAATAACGGGTGGTTTTTAGCGATTTATAGCTAAATTCAATTATTACTTAAACAATTTAGCGATTTTTTATTGTTTTTTCATTATTTTTCAATAATTTTATTTAAAAAAGGGTGGTTTTTGGCGATTTATAGCTAAATTCAATTATTATTTAAAAATTTAGCGATTTTTTATTGTTTGTTTCATTTTATTTCAATAATTTTATCTAATAACGGGTGGTTTTTAGCGATTTATAGCTAAATTCAATTATTAGTTAAACAATTTAGCGATTTTTTATTGTTTTTTCATTATTTTTCAATAATTTTATTTAAAAAAGGGTGGTTTTTAGCGATTTATAGCTAAATTGAATTATTATTTAAAAAATGTAGCGATTTTTTATTGTTTTTTCATTATATTTCAATAATTTTATTTAAAAAAGGGTGGTTTTAGGCGATTTATAGCTAAATTCAATTATTATTTAAAAAATGTAGCGATTTTTTATTGTTTTTTCATTATATTTCAATAATTTTATTTAAAAAAGGGTGGTTTTTGGCGATTTATAGCTAAATTCAATTACTAGTTAAACAATTTAGCGATTTTTTATTGTTTTTTCATTATATTTCAATAATATTATTTAATAACGGGTGGTTTTTAGCGATTTATAGCTAAATTCAATTATTAGTTAAACAATTTAGCGATTTTTTATTGTTTTTTCATTATATTTCAATAATTTTATTTAAAAAAGGGTGGTTTTTGGCGATTTATAGCTAAATTCAATTATTATTTAAAAAATTTTGCGATTTTTTATTGTTTTTTCATTATATTTCAATAATTTTATTTTAAAAATTTAGTGATTTTTTATTGTTTTTCATTATATTTCAATAATTTTATTAAAAAAAGGGTGGTTTTTAGCGATTTATAGCTAAATTCAATTATTTAGCGATTTTTTTTTATTATATTTCAATAATTTTATTTAAAAAAGGGGGGTTTTTAGCGATTTATAGCTAAATTCAATTATTATTTAAAAAATTTTGCGATTTTTATTGTTTTTTCATTATATTTCAATAATTTTATTTAAAAAAGGGTGGTTTTAGGCGATTTATAGCTAAATTCAATTATTATTTAAAAAATGTAGCGATTTTTTATTGTTTTTTCATTATATTTCAATAATTTTATTTAAAAAAGGGTGGTTTTAGGCGATTTATAGCTAAATTCAATTATTATTTAAAAAATGTAGCGATGTTTTATTGTTTTTTCATTATATTTCAATAATTTTATTTAAAAAAGGGTGGTTTTTGGCGATTTATAGCTAAATTCAATTACTAGTTAAACAATTTAGCGATTTTTTTATTGTTTTTTCATTAAATTTCAATAATTTTATTTAATAACGGGTGGTTTTTAGCGATTTATAGCTAAATTCAATTATTAGTTAAGCAATTTAGCGATTTTTTATTGTTTTTTCATTATATTTCAATAATTTTATTTAAAAAAGGGTGGTTTTTGGCGATTTATAGCTAAATTCAATTATTATTTAAAAAATGTAGCGATTTTTTATTGTTTTTTCATTATATTTCAATAATTTTATTTAAAAAATTTAGTGATTTTTTATTGTTTTTCATTATATTTCAATAATTTTATTAAAAAAAGGGTGGTTTTAAGCGATTTATAGCTAAATTCAATTATTATTTAAAAAATTTTGCGATTTTTATTGTTTTTTCATTATATTTCAATAATTTTATTTAAAAATGAGTGGTTTTAGGCGATTTATAGCTAAATTCAATTATTTTTTTAAAAAGTTTGCGATTTTTTATTGTTTTTTCATTATATTTCAATAATTTTATTTAAAAAAGGGTGGTTTTTGGCGATTTATAGCTAAATTCAATTATTATTTGAAAAATGTAGCGATTTTTTATTGTTTTTTCATTATATTTCAAAAATTTAATTTAAAAAATTTAGCGATTTTTTATTGTTTTTTCATTATATTTCAATAATTTTATTTAAAAAAGGGTGGTTTTTGGCGATTTATAGCTAAATTCAATTATTATTTGAAAAATGTAGCGATTTTTTATTGTTTTTTCATTATATTTCAATAATTTTATTACAAAAATTTAGCGATTTTTTATTGTTTTTTCATTATATTTCATTAATTTTATTTAAAAAAGGGTGGTTTTTGGCGATTTATAGCTAAATTCAATTACTAGTTAAACAATTTAGCGATTTTTTATTGTTTTTTCATTATATTTCAATAATTTTATTTAATAACGGGTGGTTTTTAGTGATTTATAGCTAAATTCAATTATTAGTTTAGCAATTTAGCGATTTTTTATTGTTTTTTCATTATATTTCAATAATTTTATTTATAAAAGGGTGGTTTTAGGCGATTTATAGCTAAATTCAATTATTATTTAAAAAATGTAGCGATTTTTTATTGTTTTTTCATTATATTTCAATAATTTTATTTAATAAAGGGTGGTTTTTCGCGATTTATAGCTAAATTCAATTACTAGTTAAACAATTTAGCGAGTTTTTATTGTTTTTTCATTATATTTCAATAATTTTATTTAATAACGGGTGGTTTTTAGCGATTTATAGCTAAATTCAATTATTAATTAAGCAATTTAGCGATTTTTATTGTTTTTTCAATATATTTCAATAATTTTATTTAAAAATGAATGGTTTTAGGCGATTTATAGCTAAATTCAATTATTATTTAAAAAATTTAGGGATTTTTTATTGTTTTTTCATTATATTTCAATAATTTTATTTAAAAAAGGGTGGTTTTTGGTGATTTATAGCAAAATTCAATTATTATTTAAAAAAATTTGCGATTTTTTATTGTGTGTTTCATTATATTTCAAAATTTTAATTTAAAAAATTGTGGTTTTTGGCGATTTATAGCAAAATTCAATTATTATTTAAAAAATTTAGCGATTGTTTATTGTTTTTTCCTTATATTTTTATTGTTTTTTCATTATATTTCAATAATTTTATTTAAACAAGGGTGGTTTTTGGTGATTTATAACAAAACTCAATTATTATTTAAAAAATTTAGCGATTGTTTATTGTTTTTCCCTTAAATTTTTATTGTTTTTTCATTATATTTCAATAATTTTATTAAAAAAAGGGTGGCTTTTGGTGATTTATAGCTAAATTCAATAATTTTTTAAAAAATTTAGCGATTTTTTATTGTGTGTTTCATTATATTTCATTCATTATATTTCAATTATTATTTAAAAAATTTAGCGATTGTTTATTGTTTTTTCATTATATTTCAATAATTTTATTTAAAAAAGGGTAGTTTTTGGTGCTTTATAGCTAAATTCAATTATTAGTTAAACAATTTAGCGATTTTTTATTGTGTGTTTCATTATATTTCATTCATTATATTTCAATTATTATTTAAAAAATTTAGCGATTTTTTATTGTTTGTTTCATTTTATTTCAATAATTTTATCTAATAACGGGTGGTTTTTAGCGATTTATAGCTAAATTCAATTATTACTTAAACAATTTAGCGATTTTTTATTGTTTTTTCATTATTTTTCAATAATTTTATTTAAAAAAGGGTGGTTTTTGGCGATTTATAGCTAAATTCAATTATTATTTAAAAATTTAGCGATTTTTTATTGTTTGTTTCATTTTATTTCAATAATTTTATCTAATAACGGGTGGTTTTTAGCGATTTATAGCTAAATTCAATTATTAGTTAAACAATTTAGCGATTTTTTATTGTTTTTTCATTATTTTTCAATAATTTTATTTAAAAAAGGGTGGTTTTTAGCGATTTATAGCTAAATTGAATTATTATTTAAAAAATGTAGCGATTTTTTATTGTTTTTTCATTATATTTCAATAATTTTATTTAAAAAAGGGTGGTTTTAGGCGATTTATAGCTAAATTCAATTATTATTTAAAAAATGTAGCGATTTTTTATTGTTTTTTCATTATATTTCAATAATTTTATTTAAAAAAGGGTGGTTTTTGGCGATTTATAGCTAAATTCAATTACTAGTTAAACAATTTAGCGATTTTTTATTGTTTTTTCATTATATTTCAATAATTTTATTTATTGAAAAATGTAGCGATTTTTTATTGTTTTTCCGTTATATTTCAATAATTTTATTTAAAAAAGGGTGTTTTTTGGCGATTTATAGCTGAATTCAATTATTATTTAAAAAATGTAGCGATTTTTTATTGTTTTTTCATTATATTTCATTAATTTTATTTAAAAAAGGGTGGTTTTTGGCGATTTATAGCTAAATTCAATTACTAGTTAAACAATTTAGCGATTTTTTATTGTTTTTTCATTATATTTCAATAATTTTATTTAAAAAAGGGTGGTTTTTAGCGATTTATAGCTAAATTCAATTATTATTTAAAAAATTTTCGATTTTTTATTGTTTTTTCATTATATTTCAATAACTTTATTTAAAAAAGGGTGGTTTTTAGCGATTTATAGCTAAATTCAATTATTATTTAAAAAATTTAGCGATTTTTATTGTTTTTTCATTATATTTCAATAATTTTATTTAAAAAAGTGTGGTTTTTGGCGATTTATAGCTAAATTCAATTATTATTTAAAAAAATTTACGATTTTTATTGTTTTTTCGTTATATTTCAATAATTTTATTTAAAACTGGTGGTTTTTAGCGATTTATAGCTAAATTCAATTATTAGTTAAACAATTTAGCGATTTTTTATTGTTTTTTCATTATATTTCAATAATTTTATTTAAAAAAGGGTGGTTTTTAGCGATTTATAGCTAAATTCAATTATTATTTAAAAAATTTTCGATTTTTTATTGTTTTTTCATTATATAACAATAATTTTATTTAACAATGGTTGGTTTTAGGCGACTTATAGCTAAATTCAATTATTATTTCAAAAATTTAGCGATTTTTTATTGTTTTTTCATTATATTTCAATAATTTTATTTAATAACGGGTGGTTTTTGACGATTTATAGCTAAATTCAATTATTATTTAAAAAATTTAACGATTTTTTATTGTTTTTTCATTACATTTCAATAATTTTATTTATAAAAGGGTGGTTTATGGCGATTTATATTATTATTTAAAAAATTCAGCGATTTATTATTGTTTTTTCATTATATTTCAATAATTTTATTTAAAACTGGTGGTTTTTAGCGATTTATAGCTAAATGCAATTATTAGTTAAACAATTTAGCGATTTTTTATTTTTTTTTCATTATATTTCAATAACTTTATTTAAAAAAGGGTGGTTTTTAGCGATTTGTAGCTAAATTCAATTATTATTTAAAAAATTTAGCGATTTTTATTGTTTTTTCATTATATTTCAATAATTTTATTTAAAAAATTTAGCGATTTTTTATTGTTTTTTCATTATATTTCAATAATTTTATTTAAAAAAGGGTGGTTTTTGGCGATTTATAGCTAAATTCAATTATTATTTGAAAAATGTAGCGATTTTTTATTGTTTTTCCGTTATATTTCAATAATTTTATTTAAGAAAGGGTGTTTTTTGGCGATTTATAGCTAAATTCAATTACTAGTTAAACAATTTAGAAATTTTTTATTGTTTTTTCATTATATTTCAATAATTTTATTTAATAACGGGTGGTTTTTAGCGATTTATAGCTAAATTCAATTATAAGTTAAGCAATTTCGCGATTTTTTATTGTTTTTTCATTTTATTTCAAAAATTTTATTTAAAAAAGGGTGGTTTTAGGCGATTTATAGCTAAATTCAATTATTATTTAAAAAATGTAGCGATTTTTTATTGTTTTTTCATTATATTTCAATAATTTTATTTAAAAAAGGGTGGTTTTTGGCGATTTATAGCTAAATTCAATTATTATTTAAAAAATGTAGCGATTTTTTATTGTTTTTTCATTATATTTCAATAATTTTATTTAAAAAAGGGTGGTTTTAGGCGATTTATAGCTAAATTCAATTATTATTTAAAAAATGTAGCGATTTTTTATTGTTTTTTCATTATATTTCAATAATTTTATTTAAAAAAGGGTGGTTTTTGGCGATTTATAGCTAAATTCAATTACTAGTTAAACAATTTAGCGATTTTTTATTGTTTTTTCATTATATTTCAATAATATTATTTAATAACGGGTGGTTTTTAGCGATTTATAGCTAAATTCAATTATTAGTTAAACAATTTAGCGATTTTTTATTGTTTTTTCATTATATTTCAATAATTTTATTTAAAAAAGGGTGGTTTTTGGCGATTTATAGCTAAATTCAATTATTATTTAAAAAATTTTGCGATTTTTTATTGTTTTTTCATTATATTTCAATAATTTTATTTAAAAAATTTAGTGATTTTTTATTGTTTTTCATTATATTTCAATAATTTTATTAAAAAAAGGGTGGTTTTTAGCGATTTATAGCTAAATTCAATTATTTAGCGATTTTTTTTTATTATATTTCAATAATTTTATTTAAAAAAGGGGGGTTTTTAGCGATTTATAGCTAAATTCAATTATTATTTAAAAAATTTTGCGATTTTTATTGTTTTTTCATTATATTTCAATAATTTTATTTAAAAAAGGGTGGTTTTAGGCGATTTATAGCTAAATTCAATTATTATTTAAAAAATGTAGCGATTTTTTATGGTTTTTTCATTATATTTCAATAATTTTATTTAAAAAATTTAGCGATTTTTTATTGTTTTTTCATTATATTTCAAAATTTTTATTTAAAAAAGGGTGGTTTTTGGCGATTTATAGCTAAATTCAATTATTATTTGAAAAATGTAGCGATATTTTATTGTTTTTGCATTATATTTCAATAATTTTATTTAAAAAATTTAGCGATTTTTTATTGTTTTTTCATTATATTTCAATAATTTTATTTAAAAAAGGGTGGTTTTTAGCGATTTATAGCTAAATTCAATTATTATTTAAAAAATTTTCGATTTTTTATTGTTTTTTCATTATATAACAATAATTTTATTTAACAATGGTTGGTTTTAGGCGACTTATAGCTAAATTCAATTATTATTTAAAAAATTTAGCGATTTTTTATTGTTTTTTCATTATATTTCAATAATTTTATTTAATAACGGGTGGTTTTTGACGATTTATAGCTAAATTCAATTATTATTTAAAAAATTTAACGATTTTTTATTGTTTTTTCATTACATTTCAATAATTTTATTTATAAAAGGGTGGTTTATGGCGATTTATATTATTATTTAAAAAATTCAGCGATTTATTATTGTTTTTTCATTATATTTCAATAATTTTATTTAAAACTGGTGGTTTTTAGCGATTTATAGCTAAATGCAATTATTAGTTAAACAATTTAGCGATTTTTTATTTTTTTTTTCATTATATTTCAATAACTTTATTTAAAAAAGGGTGGTTTTTAGCGATTTGTAGCTAAATTCAATTATTATTTAAAAAATTTAGCGATTTTTATTGTTTTTTCATTATATTTCAATAATTTTATTTAAAAAATAATGAATGAAAAAAAAAATTAAAAACAATACAAAATCGCTAAATTATTTAAATAATAATTGAATTTAGCTATAAGTTATTGAAATATAATGAAACAAACAATAAAAAATCGCTAAATGTTTTAAATAAGAATTGAAATTAGCTATAAATCGCCAAAACTACCCTTTTTAAAAAAAATTATTGAAATATAATGAAAAAATCGCTAAATTTTTTAAATAATAATTTAATTTAGATATAAATCGCCAAAAACCACCCGTTATTAAATAAAATTATTGAAATTTAATGAAAAAACAATAAAAAATCGCTAAATTGTTTAACTAATAATTGAATTTAGCTATAAATCGCTAAAAACCACCCTTTTTTAAATAAAATTATTGAAATATAATGAAAAAACAATAAATAATCGCTACATTTTTTAAATAATAATTCAATTTAGCTATAAATCGCTAAAACCACCCTTTTTTAATTAAAATTATTGAAATATAATAAAACAAACAATAAAAAATCGCTTCAATTTTTTAAATAATAATATAAATCGCCAAAAACCACCCTTTTTTAAATAAAATTATTGAAAAATAATGAAAAAACAATAAAAAATCGCTAAATTGTTTAACTCATAATTGAATTTAGCTATAAATCGCTAAAAACCACCCGTTATTAAATAAAATTATTGAAATATAATGAAAAAACAATAAAAAATAGCTAAATTGTTTAACTAGTAATTGAATTTAGCTATAAATCGCCCAAAACCACGCTTTTTTAAATAAAATTATTTAAATATAATGAAACACACAATAAAAAATCGCTAATTTTTTTTTTTAATAATAATTGAATTTAGCTATAAATCGCTAAAAACCACCCGTTATTAAATAAAATTATTGAAATATAATGAAAAAACAATAAAAAACCGCTACATTTTTTAAATAAAAATTGAATTTAGCTATAAATCGCTAAAAACCACCCGTTATTAAATAAAATTATTGAAATATAATGAAAAAACAATAAAAAATCGCTAAATTGTTTAACTAGTAATTGAATTTAGCTATAAAACAATAAAAAATCGCTAAATTGTTTAACTAATAATTGAATTTAGCTATAAATCGCTAAAAACCACCAGTTTTAAATAAAATTATTGAAATATAATGAAAAAACAATAAAAATCGCAAAATTTTTAAAAAAATAATTGAATTTACCTATAAATCGCCAAAAACCACCCTTTTTTAAATAAAGTTATTGAAATATAATGAAAAAACAATAAAAAAATCGCTAAATTGTTTAATTAATAATTGAATTTAGCTATAAATCGCTAAAAACCACCAGTTTTAAATAAAATTATTGAAATATAACGAAAAAACAATAAAAATCGCAAAATTTTTAAAAACATAATTGAATTTAGCTATAAATCGCCAAAAACCAACATTTTTTAAATAAAATTATTGAAATATAATGAAAAAACAAAAAAATATAATGAAAAAACAATAAACAATCGCTAAATTTTTTAAATAATAATTGAATTTTGCTATAAATCGCCAAAAACCACAATTTTTTAAATAAAATTATTGAAATATAATGAAACACACAATAAAAAATCGCTATTTTTTTTTAAATAATAATTGAATTTAGCTATAAATCGCTAAAAACCACCCGCTATTAAATAAAATTATTGAAATATAATGAAAAAACAATAAAAATCGCTAAATTTTTTTAAATAATAATTGAATTTAGCTATAAATCGCCAAAAACCACCTGTTTTAAATAAAATTATTGAAATATAATGAAAAAACAATAAAAAATCGCTAAATTGTTTATCTAGTAATTGAATTTAGCTATAAATCGCCCAAAACCACGCTTTTTTAAATAAAATTATTGAAATATAATGAAACACACAATAAAAAATCGCTAATTTTTTTTAAATAATAATTGAATTTAGCTATAAATCGCTAAAAACCACCCGTTATTAAATAAAATTATTGAAATATAATGAAAAAACAATAAAAATCGCTAAATTTTTTTAAATAATAATTGAATTTAGCTATAAATCGCCAAAAACCACCCGTTTTAAATAAAATTATTGAAATATAATGAAAAAACAATACAAAATCGCTAAATTGTTTAACGAGTAATTGAATTTAGCTATAAATCGCCCAAAACCACGCTTTTTTAAATAAAATTATTGAAATATAATGAAAAAACAATAAAAAACCGCTACATTTTTTAAATAATAATTGAATTTAGCTATGAATCGCCAAAAACCACCCTTTTTTAAATAAAATTATTAAAATATAATGAAAAAACAATAAAAATCGCTAAATTTTTTTAAATAATAATTGAATTTAGCTATAAATCGCTAAAAACCACCCGTTATTAAATAAAATTATTGAAATATAATGAAAAAACAATAAAAAATCGCTAAATTGTTTAACTAGTAATTTAATTTAGCTATAAAACAATAAAAAATCGCTAAATTGTTTAACTAATAATTGAATTTAGCTATAAATCGCTAAAAACTACCAGTTTTAAATAAAATTATTGATATATAATGAAAAAACAATAAAAAATCGCTAAATTGTTTAACTAGTAATTGAATTTAGCTATAAATCGCCCAAAACCACGCTTTTTTAAATAAAATTATTGAAATGTAATGAAAAAACAATAAAAATCGCTGAATTTTTTAAATAATAATTGAATTTAGCTATAAATCGCTTAAAACCACCATTTTTAAATAAAATTATTGAAATATAATAAAAAAAACAATAAAAAAAAAATCGCTAAATAATTGAATTTAGCTTAGTTTTTTAATAAAATTATTGAAATATAATGAAAAAACAATAAAAAATCGCAAAATTTTTTAAATAATTATTGAATTTAGCTATAAGTCGCCAAAAACCACCTTTTTTTAAATAAAGTTATTGAAATATAATGAAAAAATAATAAAAATCGCTTCATTTTTTAAATAATAATTGAATTTAGCTATAAATCGCTAAAAACCACCAGTTTTTTAATAAAATTATTGAAATATAATGAAAAAACAATAAAAAATCGCAAAATTTTTTAAATAATAATTGAATTTAGCTATAAATCGCTAAAAACCCCCCTTTTTTAAATAAAATTATTGAAATATAATAAAAAAACAATAAAGAAAAATCGCTAAATAATTGAATTTAGCTATAAATCGCTAAAAACCACCCTTGTTTAAATAAAATTATTGAAATATAATGAAAAACAATAAAAAATCACTAAATTTTTTAAATAAAATTATTGAAATATAATGAAAAAACAATAAAAAATCGCTACATTTTTTAAATAATAATTGAATTTAGCTATAAATCGCCAAAAACCACCCTTTTTTAAATAAAATTGTTGAAATATAATGAAAAAACAATAAAAAATGTCTAAATTGCTTAACTAATAATTGAATTTAGCTATAAATCGCTAAAAACCACCCGTTATTAAATAAAATTATTGAAATATAATGAAAAAACAATAAAAAATCGCTAAATTGTTTAACTAGTAATTGAATATAGCTATAAATCGCCAAAAACCACCCTTTTTTAAATAAAATTATTGAAATATAATGAAAAAACAATAAAAAATCGCTACATTTTTTAAATAATAATTGAATTTAGCTATAAATCGCCTAAAACCACCCTTTTATAAATAAAATTATTGAAATATAATGAAAAAACAATAAAAAATCGCTAAATTGCTTAACTAATAATTGAATTTAGCTATAAATCACTAAAAACCACCCGTTATTAAATAAAATTATTGAAATATAATGAAAAAACAATAAAAAATCGCTAAATTGTTTAACTAGTAATTGAATTTAGCTATAAATCGCCAAAAACCACCCTTTTTTAAATAAAATTATTGAAATATAATGAAAAAACAATAAAAAATCGCTAAATTTTTGTAATAAAATTATTGAAATATAATGAAAAAACAATAAAAAATCGCTACATTTTTCAAATAATAATTGAATTTAGCTATAAATCGCCAAAAACCACCCTTTTTTAAATAAAATTATTGAAATATAATGAAAAAACAATAAAAAATCGCTAAATTTTTTAAATTAAATTTTTGAAATATAATGAAAAAACAATAAAAAATCGCTACATTTTTCAAATAATAATTGAATTTAGCTATAAATCGCCAAAAACCACCCTTTTTTAAATAAAATTATTGAAATATAATGAAAAAACAATAAAAAATCGCAAACTTTTTAAAAAAATAATTGAATTTAGCTATAAATCGCCTAAAACCACTCATTTTTAAATAAAATTATTGAAATATAATGAAAAAACAATAAAAATCGCAAAATTTTTTAAATAATAATTGAATTTAGCTATAAATCGCTTAAAACCACCCTTTTTTTAATAAAATTATTGAAATATAATGAAAAACAATAAAAAATCACTAAATTTTTTAAATAAAATTATTGAAATATAATGAAAAAACAATAAAAAATCGCTACATTTTTTAAATAATAATTGAATTCAGCTATAAATCGCCAAAAACCACCCTTTTTTAAATAAAATTATTGAAATATAATGAAAAAACAATAAAAAATCGCTAAATTGCTTAACTAATAATTGAATTTAGCTATAAATCGCTAAAAACCACCCGTTATTAAATAAAATTATTGAAATATAATGAAAAAACAATAAAAAATCGCTAAATTGTTTAACTAGTAATTGAATTTAGCTATAAATCGCCAAAAACCACCCTTTTTTAAATAAAATTATTGAAATATAATGAAAAAACAATAAAACATCGCTACATTTTTTAAATAATAATTGAATTTAGCTATAAATCGCCTAAAACCACCCTTTTTTAAATAAAATTATTGAAATATAATGAAAAAACAATAAAAAATCGCTACATTTTTTAAATAATAATTGAATTTAGCTATAAATCGCCTAAAACCACCCTTTTTTAAATAAAATTATTGAAATATAATGAAAAAACAATAAAAATCGCAAAATTTTTTAAATAATAATTGAATTTAGCTATAAATCGCTAAAAACCCCCCTTTTTTAAATAAAATTATTGAAATATAATAAAAAAAAATCGCTAAATAATTGAATTTAGCTATAAATCGCTAAAAACCACGCTTTTTTTAATAAAATTATTGAAATATAATGAAAAACAATAAAAAATCACTAAATTTTTTAAATAAAATTATTGAAATATAATGAAAAAACAATAAAAAATCGCTAAATTTTTTAAATAATAATTGAATTTAGCTATAAATCGCCAAAAACCACCCTTTTTTAAATAAAATTATTGAAATATAATGAAAAAACAATAAAAAATCGCTAAATTGTTTAACTAATAATTGAATTTAGCTATAAATCGCTAAAAACCACCCGTTATTAAATAATATTATTGAAATATAATGAAAAAACAATAAAAAATCGCTAAATTGTTTAACTAGTAATTGAATTTAGCTATAAATCGCCAAAAACCACCCTTTTTTAAATAAAATTATTGAAATATAATGAAAAAACAATAAAAAATCGCTACATTTTTTAAATAATAATTGAATTTAGCTATAAATCGCCTAAAACCACCCTTTTTTAAATAAAATTATTGAAATATAATGAAAAAAACAATAAAAAATCGCTACATTTTTTAAATAATAATTGAATTTAGCTATAAATCGCCAAAAACCACCCTTTTTTAAATAAAATTATTGAAATATAATGAAAAAATCGCTACATTTTTTAAATAATAATTGAATTTAGCTATAAATCGCCTAAAACCACCCTTTTTTAAATAAAATTTTTGAAATAAAATGAAAAAACAATAAAAAAACGCTAAATTGCTTAACTTATAATTGAATTTAGCTATAAATCGCTAAAAACCACCCGTTATTAAATAAAATTATTGAAATATAATGAAAAAACAATAAAAAATCGCTACATTTTTTAAATAATAATTGAATTCAGCTATAAATCGCCAAAAAACACCCTTTTTTAAATAAAATTATTGAAATATAACGGAAAAACAATAAAAAATCGCTACATTTTTCAATAAATAAAATTATTGAAATATAATGAAAAAAACAATAAAAAATCGCTAAATTTTTTAAATAAAATTATTGAAATAAAATGAAAAAACAATAAAAAATCGCTACATTTTTCAAATAATAATTGAATTTAGCTATAAATCGCCAAAAACCACCCTTTTTTAAATAAAATTATTGAAATATAATGAAAAAACAATAAAAAATCGCTACATTTTTTAAATTATAATTGAATTTAGCTATAAATCGCCAAAATATATATATATATTGAAATATAATGAAAAAACAATAAAAAATCGCTACATTTTCAAATAATAATTGAATTTAGCTATAAATCGCCAAAAACCACCCTTTTTTAAATAAAATTATTGAAATATAATGAAAAAACAATAAAAAATCGCTAAATTTGTTAAATAAAATTATTGAAATATAATGAAAAAACAATACAAAATCGCTACATTTTTCAAACAATAATTGAATTTAGCTATAAATCGCCAAAAACCACCCTTTTTTAAATAAAATTATTGAAATATAATGAAAAAACAATTAAAAAATCGCTAAATTTTTTAGATAAAATTATTGAAATATAATGAAAAAACAATAAAAAATCGCTACATTTTTCAAATAATAATTGAATTTAGCTATAAATCGCCAAAAACCACCCTTTTTTAAATAAAATTATTGAAATATAATGAAAAAACAATAAAAAATCGCTAAATTTTTTAAATAAAATTATTGAAATATAATGCAAAAACAATAAAAAATCGCTACATTTTTCAAATAATAATTGAATTTAGCTATAAATCGCCAAAAACCACCCTTTTTTAAATAAAAATTTTGAAATATAATGAAAAAACAATAAAAAATCGCTAAATTTTTTAAATAAAATTATTGAAATATAATGAAAAAACCATAAAAAATCGCTACATTTTTCAAATAATAATTGAATTTAGCTATAAATCGCCAAAAACCACCCTTTTTTAAATAAAATTATTGAAATATAACGAAAAAACAATAAAAAATCGCTAAATTTTTTAAATAAAATTATTGAAATATAATAAAAAACAATACAAAATCGCTAAATTTTTTCAATTATAATTGAATTTAGCTAAAAATCGCTAAAAACCACCCTTTTTTAAATAAGATTATTGAAATTTAATGAAAAAAACAATAAAAAATCGCTACATTTTTTAAATAATAATTGAGTTTAGCTATAAATTGCCAAAAACCAGCCTTTTTAAATAAAATTATTGAAATATAATGAAACAAACAATAAAAAATCGCTAAATTTTTTAAATAATAATTGAGTTTAGCTATAAATCGCCAAAAGCCACCCTTTTTAAATAAAATTATTGGAATACTAGCATTTAACCCGCTACTTCGTTAGCGTCTCCTATTACTTCGTGGACATATTTTTATGTCAAACTTTCTTTTTCTAGAACCAATCGTGTTTTAATTCTTGCATTTAACCCGCTACTTTGTAATCGGGTCTTTTCTTTCATGAACATGATATGCTAAAGTACATGTATCTAGGTTTTAGCAAAAAGTTCCAACATTTTTCATCTCATAGGTTGATATTCACACAGGGCTTTACACCTATAATTTTGTGTTTCTAAGGTCAATATTATAGAAAATTCAAAAAGTACCACTCATAGAACATAAAAGCAGATAAAAGAATGTTAATTTCCCGTATTATCATTTTTGATACTATTTTCTCCCCATTTATGTATTAAAAATTTCAATGTTGTAGGAGGAGCCCATAATTTTGTACGTTTTTGTCATAGAATGCAGAAAATGTTTTGCTTTAAAAGATAGATGGCGTGACAAAAAGGTTCCAAAATATGAACAGGCTTAACGCGTTTACTCCCCAAAAGGACCAATTTTCAAAAAAGTACCAGGCACCTGTCCTCTTATTATTTTAATGAAGAACAATAAGTGTTAATCTTTTTGGATCTCTTTTAGTTTTGGGTTTTTTAGGTTAGCGGGATCGATTTGGCGAGAGGCAAGCCTCCGGCCAAAAAGTTAGCTTTTTAGCTTCAGGAGTTTAGAATGTGCGATGATGAATCAGTCAGTAACTTCAAAAAAGGTTTAGATAAGCTACGAAGTGATATAATTTTTATTTACCCTTTTACACCCCAAAAAGGGCGTACCTCGAAAAAGTACCACCTTTTAATAAACAATAATAAGTATTAAATTTTGTGTATCTCTTTTAGTTAAGGAGATATGAGGTTAGCGAATTTTTTTAATGAACAACAATAAGTGTTAATGAGTTTTATCTCTTTTAGTTTAGGAGGTATGAGGTTAGCAGGATCGTTTTGGCCAGAACTTATTCACTTAAGAACTTGCATGTTTAATTTTATGTTTCTAGATCTAATAAATACGGATATTAATAAGGTGACAGTTAAAGAACAAAATAGTACCAAAAACCTCTAACAGAATCTCATTCACTCAGGACCTTGCATGTTTAATTTTATCTTTCTTAGGTCCAATACTAACGGAAATTCAAGTTAATAAATAAAAATGTAACAAAAAGTTCCATCTTATAGATCCTCATCCAATCATAACATTGCATGCTGAATTTTCAAATTTTCAAAAAGTACCAGTTAAAAAACAACAAAAGTACCAAACGGCCCTCTACAGATTATCATTCACTCAGGACCTTGCATGTTTAATTTAATGTTTCTAGGTCCAATACTAACGGGAATTCAAAAAGTAATAGTAAATGAACAAAAAAAATTCCAAAAAGCCCTCTTACAGATTGTCATTTACTCAGGACCTTGCATGTTTAATTTTGTTTCTAGATCCATTACTTACGGAAATTAAAAAAGTACCAGCTAATGAACAAAAAAGTTCCAAAATGCGCTTTTACAGATTCTCATTCACTCAGGACATTGCATGATGAATTTTATGTTTCTAGGTCCAATAATAACGGAAATTCAAAGAGTACCAGTTAAAGAACAAAAAAGTACCAAAAAGCCCTCTTACAGATTCTCATTCACTCAGGAGCTTGCATGTTTAATTTTATCTTTCTAGGTCCAATACCAATGGAAATTCAAAAAGTACCAGTCAAAGAATAAAAAAGAACAAAAAGTTCCCTCTTATATATTTTCATCCACCCAGGACAGTGCATCTTAAATTTTATGTTTCTAGGTCCAATACTTACGGAAATTAAAAAAGTACCAGCTTAAGAACTTAAAAGTACCAATAAGCGCTTTTTGAGATTCTTATTCACTCAGGACCTTGCATGTTTAATTTTATATTTCTAGGTCCATTACTTACGGAAATTAAAAAAGTACCAGCTAAAGAAAAAAAAAGTACCAAAATGCGCTTTTACAGATTCTCATTCACTCAAGACCTTGCATGTTTAATTTTATGTTTCTAGGCCCAATACTAACGGTAGTTCAAAAAGTACCAGTAAATGAACAAAAAAAAGTACCAAAAAGCCCTCTTACAGAATCTCATTCACTCAGGAGCTTGCATGTTTAATTTTATCTTTCTAGGTCCAATACCAATGGAAATTCAAAAAGTACCAGTCAAAGAATAAAAAAGAACAAAAAGTTCCCTCTTATATATTTTCATCCACCCAGGACAGTGCATCTTAAATTTTATGTTTCTAGGTCCAATACTTACGGAAATTAAAAAAGTACCAGTTTAAGAACTTAAAAGTACCAATAAGCGCTTTTTCAGATTCTTATTCACTCAGGACCTTGCATGTTTAATTTTATATTTCTAGGTCCATTACATACGGAAATTAAAAAAGTACCAGCTAAAGAAGAAAAAAGTACCAACATGCGCTTTTACAGATTCTCATTCACTCAAGACCTTGCATGTTTAATTTTATGTTTCTAGGTCCAATACTAACGGAGATTCAAAAAGGACCAGTTAAAGACAAAAAAGTACCAAAATGTTCTCTCATAGATTCTCATCCACTCAGGACATAACATGTTGAATTTTATGTTTCTAGGTCCAATAATAACGGAAATTCAAAAACTACCAGTTAAAGAACAAAAAAGTACCAAAAAGCCCTCTTACAGATTCTCATTCATTCAGGAGCTTGCATGTTTAATTTTATCTTTCTAGGTTCAATTCCAATGGAAATTCAAAAAGTACCAGTCAAAAAATATATTTTCATCCACCCAGGACAGTGCATCTTAAATTTTATGTTTCTAGGTCCAATACTAACGGCTATTCAAAAAGTACCAGTTTAAGAACTGAAAAGTACCAATAAGCGCTTTTTGAGATTCTCATTCACTCAGGACCATGCAGGTTTAATTTTATGTTCATAAGACCAATATTAGCGAAAATTTTAAAAAAGTACCAGTTAAAAAACCAAAAAGTACCAAAAAGATCTCTCATACAGATTGTCATTCACTCAAGTCCTTCCATGTTTAATTTTATGTTTTTAGGTCCAATACTAACGGAAATTCAAAAAAGTACCAGTTGTTGGTCCAAAAAGCTAAAGAAAAGTATAAAATTTCACGTATTTCCTTTTTTTGGTACTATTTGTTCCTCCCATTAAAGTGTCAAAAATTTCAGTACTGTAGTGGGAGCCTATAATTTGGTACGAATATGTCAATGAATGGAGAAAAATGGTTTTGTAAAAAAAAGTACCAAAAAAATCACGATTTTCACCCCTAAAATGTTCGAATTTCGAAAAAGTACCAAATCTATATTCGTATTTTTTGATCACTTTCGAATGTGGTATAAATTTTGTTTCTATGTTTATTGGTTCTAAAGATAGATGTGGTTCAAATAAGTACCAAAATTTAGATTTTACCTGTTTACTCCCTAAAAGGGCCGAATTTCAAAAAAGTACCAGACACCTGTCCGCTAATTTTTGTAAAGAACAGCGATATGTATTACATTTTTTTGTATATCTTTTAGTTTTGAAATTTTCGAATTTTCCCGTTTTTACCCTTTTTTACCCTTTTTTACCCCCTAAACTTTTGAATATCCAAAAATCCCGTCTTAGTGGACCGATTTGGTGAGTGACCAATCTCTTGTCCAAATTTCAAGTGTTTAGCTTCAGGCGTTTAGGCTGTGCGATGATGTTGATAACATTTAATAAATTGAAAGAAAACTGCATTACCAATACCAAAATAAAGTGTAAGTATGGCAACATGAATTTTGATATACACAGAGTTTTTTATGAGCCCCGGTTCCCAGAGAAAACGTAACGTAATTACAGGACCCGTATGAATGCGGTGCATACTAAAAACTGTTTTTTTTTAATTGTAGAAAGTTTTGGAGAAAAATATTGTATTTGGGTTTCCAAATTGTCGAAATGCACAAAAATCGATAAAAAAAAGTTAATAATTTTACGGTCCCCAACACATCGCCATGACATACATATATATATATATATATATATATATATATATGTGTTAATATTATATATGTATATTTATATTGCCAAGGCAGTTCACCAGCTGGTGACATAAAATATTTTTCAAACTTCTCCCGATTGGCCTTTGCTTCATTACTAATGTAAGAGCTAGGAATATCTTCTGTTCCACTTTTGACAAGCAATGTAGCATCACTTCTCCATGCACCAGGAATAAGAGCACCGTTTTCATCGTATCGGTTAATAAGCACCGATGTTGCACAATTCATCTTTTTTTTATCAAAAAATTATGCAAAGCGCAACAAGCTAATGTGGTGGTGGTAGTTTTTTCTGCAGTTAGTCTGGACGATCGTGAAAATATTTGGAAACGCTTAACCATAATACCAAATGCATTTTCAACTATGCGTCGGGCTCTAGACAATCTGTAGTTGAATATTCTTTGGCCGGCAGATAAACTCTTTCCAGTGCCCATGTTCTGTAACTCTCGCCCCGAGAAACTTTTCGATTGAAATGGGTGGAATGAAACAAAAATGCCATAAGTTGAAACTGTTTTTCTAACTAAACTGTGTCTGTAACTTTTTTTGGCGAGTACAAGTTGTCACGTAAGGAAATTAGTCGCCAATTTACAGAAAAAGTGTGTCTGTAACACTTTTGTCAGAGAAGTTCCCGCTCTGAACTGTCAAATATTCCCACAAATAAAAAGGCGGTGAGATAAAGTTTAAGATATTGAAAAAATATATTAAAAATGCAAAATGCCATGAATAAAAACATGGAAAAGGTAATTATTTTGTTTTAAAGTAAATGTATCATTGTAAATTATATTGCTTTTATAATTTTAGAAAAATATGCGAATTTCTAAGCAGCAAAAAGAAAAATTGGTAGACTATAGTATGTCTAACAACTTAGAATTCGCCAGAAGGCAATTTGATGGCATAAACTCCAATACTAACTCTAAGGAGCAATGGGAAATGCTCAAAATTTCTTTAAACCCCCTTGGTGGCAGCGCCAAGTCTGTAGAACAGTGGAAAAAGGTATGTATACTTTATTTACTTAAACTGAAATTTACAAATATACACAAAATAAAATACATATGTAATTGTTTTTAACTTGTATTTTACTCGTATATTTGTTAATTGAAGTTTTGAGAAATGGATGCCAGCTGTTATTCTAATAAGTTCATTTGTTTCTAGTGTTGGAAAGACTTAAAAGAAGCAAGTAAACGCAAGACGTTCTTTTATGAACAAGACTGGGGGCGGAAGTCAAACTGACATACCTCGGGATTTGAGTCATCTTGAGGAACAAATTTTGACTATAATAACCACCGATGCTGTTGATGGTGATTCACGAACTCTAGAGTCTGGTTTTGCAGATTTAAAGTTTGAGGTAACTATGTGTATTTCATATAAAAATTGTGTTCAATGATTAAAGAAATATGGTTCTTTTAAAAGCATAAACAACGATTTACAAAGTGTTTTTATCTTCCTAAAAATGGTGACGCGGTATATAAAAAACTAAAAAGGTTGTATACAGAGGCAAAAAGGGAAAAATCCTTGCACCTAACTTACCTAATGTTTAAGCTCAGGCGGTGATTAAATATTTTTATACCCACACCGCGATAGTCGAGAGGGTATTATGCATTTGTGTTGATGGTTGTAAAACCTTAAAATATAAGTCCTACCCCCTTCTTTAAGTATGTATATCGATCTAACGATGTTTGTCCAGCTGACGATGACTGTCCATGTAAACTTTGTGCGCAAAGTACAGCTCACAATTTTGCAGATAATTTTATAAGCTTTTGTGCATATGTTGTAATTGGCATAAAGATCAAGCCTAATGAAAATGGTGCGAATCGGTCCATAATTTCACATGGTTTCTTTTTGAAGTATGGTCTTTGTGCCCATAAACCATCTTATTATATTGGTACTTAAATTAAATTTGGAACAAACTTATTTAATTGCAATCAAAATCATCATATCAATTACTCAAGGACCCAGAATATATATACTTTATAGGGTCTGAGATGAATAATAAAAAAGTTTCACACGGAATGACAAACTTAATATACCCTCTTCACAACTAATTGTGGTGCAGTGATGCCGCAGCTCTGCAGCAAATTTTGGCAATTATTGCTGCAGTTAATTTTCTGAAGCAATAGCTTTCGACATAAAAGAAATCGTTTTATTTCTTTTTGTGATGCTTTTTCTTGTCATTTATTAGAAAACTGTCAGTTGTTGG
This sequence comes from Pollenia angustigena, assembly GCA_930367215.1. Taxonomy (NCBI): domain Eukaryota; kingdom Metazoa; phylum Arthropoda; class Insecta; order Diptera; family Polleniidae; genus Pollenia; species Pollenia angustigena. The sequence goes on from OV884059.1 coordinate 36,856,867, forward strand.
TTCAATATTTTTAATAAAATTTTACTTCCTTATTGTTGATAACATTTTTATTATTATTTTATGTTTGCTTATTACACTTTTGAAATTCAAACTTTGCACAGCTGTTGTGCAGTAAAAAAGTATCAGCATCACAACTGCAACTGGTAATTACGCATCAGCAATAACCTTATTCATCACTGCAGCATTGATGAATAGTTTTCATGCATTAACGTGTTCTGAAACTTTTACGACCTATACCACGCTCGTTGACGAAATTTTTTTTTATTTTTAATGCAGTTTTTATGTATGTATTTATTTAATCTGCCGTTAAAATTATACTGTTTATAACTTTCAAAAACAACAAAATTATAATATTTAATATGTTTTATAATAAATTCAATTGTTTTTACGTTATAAAACGTAATATAAATAAGTATTTATATATTTATAATCGATTTAGTTATTCGTGCTTAATTCCCGATTTTTTTATTATTGATAAAAACACTGAAATTTATTGTTGATGGGATAAGCTATTCCTATGCGCATTTCACTGGTTGCTTAAGCCAGATCGTCAGGAAAATTCATCCATAAAGATTTTAGAAAAACTAAAAATATAAAACCAAATAAAACTGTTAAACGTATAAGAATTATAAGCAACAGTTCTACTTGTAACAATATCAAAGTTTAAACAAACACATCAACAATAAACAGTAAGTTTATCTCATCTTACATTCCCCGCTACTATTGATTGGAATTCTCCTAACATTAATTGTGAAACGTGCAAAAGCATGTTGCCAGTTAAGTTTTCTTAGGCCGTGCACTGCCAGTTTATTATCAAAATAATTTTTGGGAATACAAAATTTTATATAAATAACTAAATCTTTTGTATTCCCAAAAATTATTTTGATATTTAAGCTGCGTTCACAATCAAAAAAACATTTTCACTTGGTGTTCATAATAGAGCAACAATTTCTTTTGTAACTAAACACATTTTGCATCAAGAAATCGTTTGCAAATTTTAGCCACAACAATATTATGCATTTATTTTTATTTTTGTAAACATTTTATTAAACTTTTCATTCAAAACTTAATAAAATTATTTTAAACGTCAGAAACAATTTCATACAAATTGTTATAGTTGAATCAACTTAAGTTACATTTTTAAAAAAATTTTAGTTACATTTTTGTTTTCAAAATTAAAGGAAAATATATGAAATACTTTGGGAAGAAAAAAGATAGAAGAAAAAACGAAATTGTTTTTTTGATTGTGAACGTAGCTTTATAATCTTAAATTAAGTTTGTATAAAAGTCTGCAGTTACGCATGTTTTTCATTTTATGAAATTAAAAAATGTGGTAGTGGCACCACAGAAATATAAGCACACAGTAAAAAAAACAGCTGTTAATATTTTTTCATTTGTAGCTGCCGTCTTCAACATAATTTAGTAGCTGACACACGTCGTGTGCTCGTGTATCCTGCTGTGGTGAATGTGTTAAGGTTCAGTTAGGCGAACGTTGCTGTACCGTATCTGTACTGTATCCATCAGCTGTTCGTTTTTTGTTATATGAAAACCAATACAAAAGCTTACCGAAACGCAATGTACCGTAGTTGCAACGTACTAATCTGTATAAAACTGAATTTCATGCCGTTGCACATATGGGTTTTTTGCCAATCTAGCCGGACATTACTTTTTGTTTTAGCTTATATTGCTTCTTAAAAGTTATTGAGTGCCCCTAGATCGATGAAACTTGGCAGAAATATGTGATATTGTCATAGGCAGGTAAACCACAAAAATAAATAAAATCGGACCAAGGAGGAAAAGGTTCCCCCTAGAAGAACTAATCCAACCTCTGAAAAATGCAATTTTTTTTTAACTTTTCCCATACTTTTGTTTGGCAAATGCAACTTTTAACGTCGGTGAAAGTTAAAAAACCTAAAATAAGACCCATGAGATCGTAAAATTACACTTTTCGCCCCCGCCCCCTTTTGAGGGCGGTTACATAAAATAATATTTAAAAAAAATGTAAATATTAAAAGAAATAGATTACTAACGCCTTAATACTATAAAAATTAAATTTTTGAACTTTAATGGGTAGGGGGAGGCATCCCTCCAAACACCCCCCCCCCGGAATGACCCTGTAAAAATTTTTTTTTTTTTTGCTAATTTCCAAAACATATTAATTTTTAAGATTTAATGTGACTTTTATGTATTTTATAGTATTTAATTTATCTGAAAATAATTAATATATTCGTAATAATAACTTATTTATAATAGTAACAGCAAATTTTATTTAAAATAATAACAACTAATTTATTTAAAATAACTTCTCTTTTGCACTAAGATGATGATGAGTGCCATGGTTCGTTCTTCTTCGTCTGCTTCTTCAAAATCCTCTTCTGAATCTGAATTCTCTTCAGAGCCAAGTACAGGTGGAAGCATAAAAGAAATTGCTTCTTTCGTAAAGGGTAATGACTTTTTTTTGGAGTTGGTCTTATGCTAGTAATCAGTGGGTCAGAACTGAGCAAAAGTCTATTTATAACATCTTTGTTACACTGAACCCTCGAAAACTTTCTAGCAAAATTCTGCCTGTAAAGCCGAAAATGTTTATTTCGTGCCTCAGGCGCTTCTTCTGATAATAGCCCGATAGGCAGCAATGCCTCACTCATTCCATTTGCGCCATGTACTAAAATCTTGTGCATTGTAGGTGTCATAGGATGCCAGGGATATAGAGTAACGTAAAGTTTTGCAGTGTCTAAGCAATAATTGGCAAACTCGTGCAAATGGATTTTGTGACCACTTGTAATTACTTCAATAATAACTTTGATCCGGTAGATGAAATCCAATGCAATTCCAGTTATTTCTGCAGCTAATTTAGTTGGATTTTGCCATAATATTTTCTCCTTTTTTGCACCATATATTAGTCGAAGCGGTACGAAACTACTCTGAAAAATATGAGAATCAGAAGCATAATTTTTCATCTTTTGCTTAAATTATGCCTGGTGTGATCCATCGCAGCCCCATTTGCTTAATAGTTCGAGGGAGTTGCATTCTTCTATTTGTGAATCACATAAAACATCTTTTAAATATGTATGTAATCTACTTGCAGTATGACTTAGCAAATCCTGAAGATTTATTTGAGCACATGTTTCCGTTACTTCAAATGATTCTTTTGGAGGATAGCATTAACTTTTTTCGCTCTGCAGAATATTGTAGCTAGGTTAAACCTTCTTATCGGCACTTCGGATTATTTCATATTGTTTTCGAGAAAGATCAGCTTCTACAAATATAGAAAGAGCCTTTAGAGGGGTTAGCTGTTTTACTTTATCCTCTTGTGCAGCTTTGTATGCTTTTTTTAACTTTGTAGCTCTTGCCGCAGAAGACACAATTTCTTTAAGCAGACCTGAGGCATCTTTTTTTCAAGACGTTTGTAGTTGTGTTTGGGCAGCGTGCATCAATAAATCAGCATCGTTTTGAGTTCGCAAGATTTCAGTTTTTCTTCTCTTACTTCTTTCGGTCAATTCAACGAACGGCTTTTGTAGTCGTTTTGAAGACGAACTCCCAAAAAAAGGTATTGTCACTGTTCCTTCCAGCGATTTGGCATGCATGCTTACAAATCGATCCTTTTTTCTTTGTGCTGAATGCCAAAATATTTTAAAAAAATATTTGAATTTCTTTAAGCATTGATTTACTACTGATATGTCACTATCTCCCTGACATTTTGAAATTTCGCACAATTTTCTAACTAAAAATTGTAATTTCTCTTCAACGAGTTTAGAACTACATTCTTGTATAATTTGGAATAACTCTAATTTCGTATACACTTTTTCCATTTTACTCTCGAAGCTTCAAAATGGTTCTGATAACAATTTTATGCAATAACCACAATATATATTTAAAAAAACTGAGTACTTAGAGCCCAGATTTTATTTTGTATTATATATTATTTTTGTTGTTAATGATTTAAAAGTTATGCAAAACAGGTACATTTATTTTGCTCCACAAAATAACGTCATTTAGCGGCCGCACAGGTGGTTAAAACCCGTTACTTACTGTTTCGCACATCCCTTTTTTTACACAGGTAATATTAGTCTTAGATGTAATAATTTAAATAAAAAACATCTACGTACAACCAACACATTTTATGACTGACGAAAGGGTATCTATCATATGTACCTATGCAAGATGAGCAAAAACAAAAAAAAGGTGAAATTTTCAAAAAATCATAAAAAAATGGCGCAACAACGCGCAACGTTTTTTTTTTAATTTAAAAGTAGAGATTTCAAATTTTATCATGATGTACAACATTTTTAAGAACTCAGCGGAACTCACCTTCAAAAACCTTTTAAATTTTTTTTTTTTACAAAAAAGTGAACAAAAAAATCGTTTTTTTTAATTTCGAACTAATTTTTTTATCATAAAAACTTCTAATAAAATTTTTCTAAAATTTTTCATAATTAGCTGTTTATATAGTCTTTCACAGAAAAAAATTCAATGTAAAATCTTTATTCGTTTATCTACAAAAAAATATATTGTAAACCTCCCAAAACCGTAAAAAGTCAATGAACACGCATGCAATTTAATCAACTTTCCTGGTTTTAACAGTGTCCCAAAACCACAAATCTCAAGCAAAAGACTTGAAAATTCACTATACGATGCAGAACTTTGTTGTCTGTCGAGCTGCGTACTTAAATTTTTCCATTTCTTAAATTAAATTTTTTGCTTAATGTCCGGCTAGATTGGCAAAAAACCCCTATGTGCGTTGTTACGTGACATTTGTAAGACAGTGATGGGCGGCTTGTATGTTACATTGAATGAGGGTAATTTTGCTCTTTTTTTTGCTACTTTTTTCAGTATATCTATGGAATTGCGACAAAACAACTTACAATTCAACATATTTCCAAGTATACAAATATACATATGTATGTTTAGATGTTTAAAATAAACAAATGCATATACACATACAATGGAAATGTGAAACATATAAAAGACTTTATATGGTATCAAAACCTTGTTTGGTGTATGCACATTTACAATAAATGTATGCTAAAAATTTATATATGCTAAAATGAAAATTTCTTTATTGTAAATCTATAATATAAATATTAAAATACATATTAACATGTTTTACATACACAAAATACTTTTTTAATACCATTTAAATCATGTGGTACCTTTTCTGCACAACGGTCACCATTTGAAAATTTTTGATTCCCATCACTGTGTGTTTTGTTTTATGTATACTATTGCTTTTTGTTAATGTGTGGGAAAACATATGACACGTTTTTAAACGTTCTTTAAGTGCACCAACGTGCTTACAGTACGGTGCGGTACATTACGGGTACAGCAACGTTCGCCTAACTGAGCCTTTACATGCATAATACGTGGTTAACGGCAAATGTAGGGTTGCCAGATGGCCTGGAATGGCTTGTATTGCCAAGTTTTTTGGGTGTGGTCCAGGTTCCAGCTTAAATGCAATTTGTTCAGTTTATTTAATTTCAAAAATAGTTTTTTTATTTATAATATTTATTATTGTTTAGAACAAAATCATATACTTAGAAAAAGTTGGTAGAGAGATGTCCAATTTTTCAAAAATGTGATTAAAATAACGAACAAAACTTATAAAAATTGATCTCGATTGTTAGTCATGCCAACTAACAATACTATTTGTTCAAGTACTTAAGGTATTTCTGATCATCTTTACTCACAAGAATCCATTCACATGTTTTGATGAAAGTTGCAAAATGTTTCAAACATTTTTGTTTACAACTAAAGTAATAGAGTTGTTTAATTCTTCAAATAACAATACAAAAAAAATATAAATGTGGCTAAACAAAAAGTTATCAGCAATGTTCAGGAAATCGAATTCAAGTGAAACGAGCCAGTGCTTAAAGTTCATAAAATAATTTTGCTTTATATACCTCATACTATGAGTACAGCTAATCTTCATTAGAATTTATTTTAAAATAAAAAACGATGGTAATTTAAACAAAAATTTTACCTATAATCTCCATTTATTTCAATTTCACTCGATCCATAACATGGCTGTTTATGTACTTTTTTATACCCTTCACCACAGGTGTAAAATGGTATATATAAGTTTGTCATAACGTTTGTAATTTACACAATATTGATTTTAGACCCCATAAAGTATATATATTCTGGGTCCATATGAGAAGAGAAGTTGATTTAACGATGTCCGTCTGTCCGTCCTACGTTTGATATGTGTTTTCCGGATAATCCAGACATGATAGCGGCTAGGTTGTTTTACATTTATTTTACATACAGTCCACCATTTCTTGCTATTGAAATTCAGCCAGATCGGTCCAAAAATGACGTAGATATGAGCAAAAAACCACGACTACCTCTAAATTTTTCCAAAAATCCCTTGTTGTTGTTGTATTTTTTTTATTTCTGTATATCTTGAGAACGGCAAGAGCCAAAGTTTCCAAATTAGGTACACACATTTAGGTTTCCAATACACACCATCCTACAAAATGTGGGCGGGATTTGAGAAGTGGGCGTGGTACCTCCCGTACAAAAAAAAAATTAAAAATTTTATAAAAACCTATATTTAAGGGCTGCCATATGTCCAATGGATATGACTTATATATCAAAATATCGGAAGAACATATTTTATAAAAAACTCGGAAAAATCGGTTCAGATACAAAAAAGTTATGACCAAAATTAATTTTTTTTTAAGTACCAACTTTCGGGAACCATAGATCTCCCCGAGTCCAAGCTTTATAACTTAAGTAAATGGTAAATTTCTTCTTCAACACGTCGGTATGTAAATCTGCCAAATCGGTTAAAAAATGGCAGAGTTATAACCGAAATACTGAATCCACAAAAATTACTCTTTTTTATAATTAACTTTGTTAAAATATATATTTACAAGTTTATATAAATATTTATATATAAATATAACTTAAGTAAATGGTAAAATTCTTCCTTAACACGTCGGTATATAAAACTATCAAATCGGTTAGACAATGGGTAATTTATGAGCAAAATACTCAAAAAATGGGCTAAAAAACATCAAAATTTTTATAAAAACCTAAATTTTAGGGCTGCTATACGTCCTTGGATATGACTTATATATCAAAATGTCGGAAATTTGTATGAGTTATAAAAGAAATACTGGGGTCTAATCACCGCATACGATATCGCGCAAAATTCATCGAAATTATTTATTTTGGTATCTTGAAACTCGATATCGAATGAAATGTATTGAATTTGAAATAATAGCATTCGACATCGAGTAACTCGACATTACATTTATCGAGTTTTCATTCGATACGCCAGTGTCTATCGTATGCAAAAAAATTCAATAGTTTATTCGATACGATAGTATCGAATGCAGTGATTAGAACCCTGAATTCCCGAAAATTACTCTTTTTTATACCCTTCACCGAATGTAAAAAGGTATATACAATATTGATCCTACACCATATAAAGTACATATATTCTGGGCCCTTATGAAAAGCGAAGTTCAAAACCGGTTGTCTCTTATTTAAAAAAAAAAATATTTACCAGTTTTATTTAGTTTTTGTCTAGTTGCTCTGTATTCTGCTCGCACAATGGTGAAGGGTATATAAGATTCGGCACAGCCGAATACACTCAGGTCTTTTTTTATGCGGTAGATGCGTTCCAAAAAAAAACCGCACAAATGTAATCCGCATAAAAAAGACTCCATTTTCACACAAAACGCATGATTCGTTCCGAAAAGTTAAAAAACCGCATAACTTCAAATCTGGGCGTAAAAATTAGACCAAAACCGCATAAAAAAATCATTATATAAAAAAATTAACCAAAAACAACTCATTTATTTATTATAAAAAACACATAAGAAGAGAAAAACTACAATATAAACCAGTTTTATGAAAGTTAACAAAAAGTTGAAGGCATAAATTTAAATTAATACGTAAATTAGTAATGAATAAGATACTTAAAAAAATATTTATAAAACTTAAATTAATATTTAAAAGTAAAACATTACATGTTATCGGAATCACTACTTGGCAGCGTTCTAATCCGCTTTTTAATTGGTGCAAAATCACTTTCATCGCAAGAGGACCCAATCAAATCCTCGTCGCTAGATAAGACAACATACACATTAGCAGTTGGTAAAGTCGGAACATTCATACAATCTTTATTTGGAAGGGTTTCGGCAGTTTTTTCAAAATAATTCGTCATTAATTTTTGAGAAGTACTATTTTTAATTGATGGTGTTGTTCACGATATCCAGACATAAGGTTGGAAATTTCTCTGTTCAGTTTTAATGCCTTTTCTGCATCTGGCTCGTGCATAAGTATTTGATTTTGTAACTCATTTGCTGTTTGGAGAATTTTTCCAACCGTTTTAACATTAAGTGGTGCGATAATGTCTTCGTCACAATCGCTTTCTGAATTTTCAGCAATTTCTGTATTAATGCTATTAAAAATTTCGTCGTCACTTAAAGGAATATCCTCGATTAATTCTTCCAAATCATTGAGATTTAGTTCATCAAATCCCTCTCCTCCTATTTGGTGTGCCAAAGCTATAATATCGTCACATATTGTTAATGTTTCAGTTTCTGCATCATTTTTAACACACTCAGGCCAAGTCGCTTTCCAGCAAGCATTTAAAGTGTGTGGTCTTATGTCTGAGACAGCTGATGAAGAATGAATTATGCAGTCAAAAATTGTAAATTTTTTCCATACTTCATTTAGCGCTAAAGATTCGTTTTCAATTTTATTGACAATAAATTTATACGTACGTTTAATATAATATTTTTTAAATGTAGAAATAATTCCTTGGTCTAATGGTTGGAGAATACTTGTGGTATTGGGTGGAAAAAATACTACCTTTACATTAGGATGTTCGATGTGTGGATGCCCTGGAGCATTATCCACAATAAGCAAAACTTTAAATTGTAAATTTTTTTGCTTCATATACAATTCCACTTCGGAAACAAAGCAATTATTAAACCATTCGGTAAAAATTGCGGTTGTTACCCAGACTTTGGAATTAGCCATCCAATGAACAGGTAAACGCTTTAAATCCTTACCTTTTAATGCTCGTGGTCGTAAAAATTTGTTTACTACCAGTGGTTTTAACATTCGATCGCCTGAAGCATTGCTGCATAGTAAAAAAGTTATCCGATCCTTGCTGGCTTTAAACCCACTAGCTCTTTTTTCGGACTTTGCTATGTATGTACGATTAGGCATTTTTTTCCAGAACAATCCAGTTTCATCTGCATTAAAAACCTGATGTGCACAATAACCCCATCTTCTATAATCTTTTTTAATTTTTGGGGATAGTTGTTGGCACTGTCTTCGTCAGCTGATGCAGTTTCGCCTCTAATTTGAACGTTATGAAGTGAATTTCTCTTTAAAAATCCGGTAAGCCACCCTTTGCTTGCCGAAAATTCTTTAGATGTGGAGGGCTCCGATTCTTTAATTTTTTCATACAATATAAGAGCTTTTTCTGCAATTAAGTAACCACTAATAGGTATTTTTTTTTTGGTCAGATCCTCAATCCATATAATAAGAGCTCGCTCCATTTTCTCCAAAACTGAATCTCGAGAATAAGATGATAGCTTTGAACTAAGTTGAGTTCCAGAACTAACAGATTTTCTTATTTGAGCTTCATTTTTTTTAATTGCTCTTACTGAAGATTCTCCTATTTTAAAATGTCTTCCAATAGAAGCACATTTTTCACCATTTTCGATACGATTAAGTATTTCCATCTTAGTTTCCAAAGTTATAGATTGTCTTTTCTTCCTAGTTGCATCCATTTCCTGGTAGAAAAATATTAAAATATATAAAAACTTAAATTTCAGTCATTTAAGCAGACACATGTCGTAGAACTTACCTTTTACAAATATTATTTTTTTATAATAACCTTACGATATAATGGAAAACTGAAACCTCTTGCTTTTCATGTAACAAGTTCTATGACTCAATTAACACACAGGCTGAATGACCAAAATGCACATTTAATTTTATAATTTAAAACTGGGAATCCCCTAATTCTGTATGCTTTCGTTGCTTACACAAATATCAACCCACACAACGCGTACACATCGGTAAAGAAAAAATTCAAATAGCTTTTAAATTTTGAAAACTACTATTCCGAAGTGATGCCAACGTTTAAAAATGTTTAATACGACAAAAAAAAAAATATAAAAAATCAATAAAAAAAAAAAAATTTGTAAAAAAAAATCGAATTGAAAACCGCATAACTTCAAATCCGCATAAAAAAACCCGCATAAAAACAGACCTAAGTGTATAGCACTCTTACTTGTTTTTGATTAATTTTATGACCCTATTGCGGTTCTCAACTCAACGCAGTTTGCTCGTGTGAGAATAAACCCAACTTATGCACAACCAAACTCATTTAAGGTATTGTGATACCCAACTGTTTTTGGTTGAGTTTCCTATAAAGTTGCCAATTTAAAATATCACGTTTGACAAATAAAAATTTTATAAAATTAAATAATTTTTTTAAACTAAAAGGGTTTTTAACTGTTGTGTCGAATAAAAAGTATTTATAATGGATATTGGTGTCGATTTATTTTATTATGATGAAAAGCAAAACTCTTGAATAGATGCGCTACGTACAAGAAGATAAATTCGTTATGATTCCAACCCTCTTGAACTTCCCAGTGCCAAGTATGAACCTCTAATAATGCCCGTAATTTTTACAAAAAGAAATCTAGCTGTGCATAGAAATCTATGTTGTAAAAGCTGCATATTTTAAAGGAAAAGTGAAGGTAAAAACACGTAGGCAACATCAACTTTCAAATAGGTAAAGATAACTGTTAGGTACGAACACGACCTGCTTTCTTTTTGTAGAAATTAAGGGCATAAGTAAAGAAACTTTCTTGCGCCGGATGAGTTCCTCTTCTGGTTAGGGTAGCTGTTGGCAAATCTGCTGGTTGTATTATTGGTTCAACTGACTCAGTAAAATTGTCACATGATGGTGGAATATTTTCAACATCAAATACTTGGCCGAACTTGCAATACCAGAGCTGCGAAACAGTGTCCTCAAGGCTATTTAATGAATCTTCTTGTGCTAAGCCACCTTCTGTCGCTTGAGTGTTTCTTATATTGTTGACAATTTTTTTCTTTATACTTGAATTGTAGTGTATCCAAACCTGTGCCAAGAATATTATAAATAGATTAAGAAGATTATAAGTGTTTAAAAGAAGTTCTTGTCGTGGTCCCAAACTATTTAACTCCACTATAAACTCTTCCCATAACTCCTTACATACATTTTGCGTCATACTAAACTTTGGTGTTTTCCGCAAGCAATTTCTAAGTTTGGGTGCGTTCGTAACTCGCCGTCTCCACCTAATATGAAATGCAGTTAAAACATGAATTAAGACTTGCTGATTAAATACCGAAATGTTTATGGTGGCGTACGTGTACGTGTTAAAGTTATAACTTTTCATTATTTTCAGTTCGTTGGCGCCGCAAGTAGCTGCACTGATTTTTAAAGCTTGTGGAGAATAAAAGTTTAAAATAAAAATTTTGTGAATTGTGAGAACTTTTTGAAGTTGCTGTGTAAAATAATTTGAGCAAAAGCAAACAAATTCAAAGTGAACATTTTTTTTATTTTTGTGTATTTTACGGAAATAAAAAATGTCATTACGAAAAGTTGGGAATCTGTTGGAAGCTTTAAGAGACCTTAAAACATTAATGGATCTCTCCGATGAGGTTGAGCTAGTTGAGCGGAGATTTTGGGTTAATCCTTTTTTGGCGAAAAGGCAGGAACACAGCCTGGAAAATTTTTGTTGAAAGATATGTTTTGGGAGGATTCTGAATACCAAAACTTTTGTCTTATTAATATTAACGACTTCGAAAAACTACTAGCTTTGGTGTGTTTTAAGTTTTGGTTTAATTCTAGTTCAATGGCTGCTCCAAATTAAAAAAGTACATATACAATTAAAACTTTAATACTACTTTTACCATTAATATTTTCTTTTCATTTTTCAATTTTCTATCACCCATTGTTTTTATTTGGAGCAGAGTCATTGAACTAGATTTTTTATAAAATGATTTTAAAACTTACTGCAAAAGTAAGAATTATTTCCAAATAAATTAATTATTTTTCCACATTTTCTAATATTACAGATTGATGAGAAAATAAGAAAAAGAGATACGGTCATGAGTTCGTTAGGAATCACCTTGCGCTTTATTGGGACAGGAGACTCATACCGTTCCTTGGAGTTTCTTTCTAGAGTTTCAAGGAAAACTATTAGCAAATTTGGGGCCGAAGTGTTGGAAACAATAGTTGAGGCCCTACAAAGTGAACATTTTAATGTAGCGCGCAACTTACCGCAATTTTTGAATTCAGCAGACATTTAATGGAAAGAAATCAGCAAAGGGTTTCAAGGTAGATGGCAGTTCCCCCACACCTTAGGTGCAATCGATGGGAAGCACATCCGCATAAAAGCCCCTCCACATTCTGGAAGCGACTTTTTTAATTACAAAGGTTACTTCAGTGTTGTACTTTTGGGTGTGGTTGACTGCCATAGCAGATTTATTTACGTTGATGTAGGTGGCAACGGAAGGGTATGAATCCATCAAAAAAGGTTCAGTTAAACTTCCGCTTGATGACCCTCTTCCAGGTCAAATGGCGAAAACCTGATATTTCTTCATCGGGGATGATATTTTCGGGCTTGATATAACCATGATGAAGGCATACAACAGAAACTCCAACTTGACAACACCGCAAGAAGTTTTTAACTATCGCCTAAGTCGAGCAAGGATGACAGTTGAAATGGCAGTTGGAAGAGTGGCGGGTATGTTCCGTGTATTTCATCGTCCTTTGGAAGTGGAACTAAAGACGTGCGACTTGGTAGTGAAAGCATGCTGCATTTTGCATAACTTCCTTACCAAGATACCATCATTTTCTGAAACCTTGCCTGAAGAGAACCTGTCACCACAATCGCTTCCTGAAACGTTTTCAAACTTACCCGTACAGACCCATGAAACTGAAAGGTTCGCTTACGAAAACCGAGACAACGTCAAAAAGTATGTAATTTCTGAAGGAGGCGTTCCATATCAATGGCAGAAAGTAAAAAAGAAAATTGATTATACTGTGACAATTACGGCAGATTAAATCCTTTGCATATATACATATGCTCTTCAATAACCTTAAAAACATATTTTTCAAATGGTCCTTTTAAGGGCCATCAATCAATTATAAAAGAGAAAAACTTTCGTTTTTAAACATGTTTCAGGAATAAATTATTATGATTATTTGAGACCTGAAACTAATATACAGGAGTGTTCTGGAAATCGAAAAAGCAATTATTTGAAAGTTGTTTTTGATACACTTTCAATCAAATTTTTATAATTTTTGTTATAAAATTCTTTTTAATAGAGAAATATCTGTCATTAAATTCTTTTATTATAAAAATCTAATTAAAAATTGAAGTTTTAAATTCTTGCGTTTTCTATTTCCAGAACACCGCTTAGTCTGGGATCACACTATGAAAGTTTTCTTTCAGAAAGTCTGAGTTTATTGGTGAGAGGGGAAGAGAACATGCTTTTCTTTTCTCCTCTCTTACCTATAAACTCAGACTTTCTGAAAGAAAACTTTCATAGTGTGAACCAAGACTTATAGTTATTACTTCGTAAATATTTGTAAAGATCTATATATAACACTGCTTACTTAATTAGTTTTAAATAAAGCCTAGTACTCTGTTCGAACTTGCGAAAAATGTTGAGCAACATTGATTATTTCACACGAAAATTTTGTCATGTATCAATATTATCTATCTCGTGGTTTTTAAAAACTTAACGTTTTTATTAGTTACGAGTATACAACATTATTTTTGAAGGTAAACAAAAACCATAGTTGGGGGTAGTGCACTAAATTTTAATCAACATTGCACTCTCACTAAATAAAACTGCAAAAAAATTTTTACCAGCTTTAGTGATGATTGGTATTTTTTTACTAGCACTAAAAAAATTATTTGGTATTGCAAATATTTTCATTATCGCTAACAGTGCCAGTGATGTTCCTCGACACGTCGTCTTTAAAAGTCGACACAACAGTGTCGTCAATCGTGTCGTCAATGTCGCCTATGTCGTCTATGTCGCCAATTGTGTCGCCAATGTCGCCTGTGTCGACAATTGTGTCGCCAATGTCGTCAATAAGAATCAGCTGTTCTTTAATTCACGTTTTGCCACGTTTTGCAATAAACTGTCATCAGTGAATCAAATTTATTAAATCAATCCTTAAGGGAAAAAACTTAAAAAATAAACAAACAAAACAAACTCATTAAATAAAAGATATGGTTGGGCGCACAAAGAATAAAGGTTACACAGAATTAAATTATGATTTAGTGAAAATAAATGGCAAACATGCCGCATTTTGCAATGTGTGCAAAAAACATTTATTGAACACTGCAGAAGTTCGTCTAAAATTTGTTCATTTACACCATTTCTTACATTCTTTTTTTTTTTCAAGAAATGTTTGCAAAATGATAACCGAAGCAAAAGATGCAAATGCATCTAATAATAATCCAGAAAATGAGAGTGAGGTTTCTGTGATCTACATCGTGGAAGATAACTCAAATAATGAGGTTCAGCTTTTGGATGCCGCAGAAACATTTGATATAAGTGTAAGCTTTGAATTAAAATCCATTAATTGAAATAATTTGCAACATTGACTGATTTTTCTCTAGATGGAAAACAGCTCCAATGTTCTAGAAAATTGTCGATCTCCAGTTTCGTCTAATTTCAACAATAAACAAGCAATATCATGTTCATCAACATCGTTGAATTCAAACAATGAATTTGTTTCCAGACCAGCCTCTGCAGCATCGCTTTACTTCAACAATAATAAACAAAACCTAAATAGCAACGTTAATCATTTCAGTTCAGGCTCATTGTCTACTACAAGCTCCGTCACAGCATTGTCTTCCAACGACGACCAATCATTTTTCGCATCAAGTTAAAACAGGAAACGACCAGTTTCTAAAAAAAATTCCAGCTCTATTACTGCATTTGCTGACAGGTTGTCTGAAAAAGAAGAAGCTGAAATTCATCAATCTCTGGCTGAGTTTTTCTACGGATGTAATATTCCACTTTGTGTAGTAGAATCAATATATTTTAAAAACCTAATTAAAAAATTAAGACCAGCGTATGCTGACAAAATTCCTGGCCGGAAAGCGTTATCAACAACATTATTGGACACTGCATATGAAAAGTGCTTAACTTCTGCCAAAGAAACTATGGGTTCCGAAGCTGTTTTATTAATTGACGGATGGAAAAATTCTTCATCTAATTGTAAGACAGTGGTGTCGATGTTGCGTAACGCAAATGGAGAGCAAGGATTCTTAGAAGCCTGGGATGTGACTTGTGAAAGCGAAACTGCAGAAAAACTTGCCGAGATTGTGTCGGAATCTGTTAAGTTGGCTGAAAAAATGTATTCAACACACGTCTATGCGGTCGTCTCCGATAATGCAAGCGCAATGAAGAAGATGGGACAACTTACGAGTCATTTGGTTTGGAAAAGCAATTGTAGTAGTCATACAGGAAACCTTTTAGCTAAAGATATTATTAACAAAGAGCTTGATCTTAAAGTCACATCGGTTTTAAAAGAATTTAAACATGCAGATTTAGAAAAGCTAATTGTTGAGAAAGGTGGAAAGCGAATGAAACTTCCATGTGACACTCGATGGTGTTCATACCGTGACGCATATCAATGTTTAATTTTAAACTCTCAAATTATGAGGCAAGTTGCAGCTGATTCAAAAGTGAGTGCTAAATCTGTGGGACTTCTTTTCGATGAAGTATTTATGAACGAAGTTAAAAAATATGTACTAATTCTGGATCCAATTTGCAAATTAATAAATGAATGCCAGTCACAAAAGTGTTCTGCAGCAGATGCAGTGGACACTTGTAGTCCGGTCAAAATAAACATTTCAAATTGCATTAACTCGCATAAAGCTGAAAATTGGCATAGACCTTCAGTTCACGAATACAAAAAATATGTGAAAAGTCCCCGTTGATCCGATGCTTGCTAAAAAAGATATTCGAGGTCAAAGGTCAAAAATATACGGTTTTTGCATTTTTTTCGTAAACGGTAAATATATCGCGAAAATGGTTAAAGTAAAAGTTGTAGATTATTAAATTTCCTACAAAAAACGTTCTTATACTTTTTTGCTACGACCCACCATTCCAGAGATATTCCCGTTTGAAATACTGGATTGGATGCCTACGCCGCCTGCATACAGAATTATACGTTAAAAAAATTATTTTTTTTATATTTTTAGTGTTGAATGTTTCTTTGCATTGAAAATACGTACTCGTTACTGCTGCTTTTTATCACGATTTGTATTGTTTAATAGTTTTTGACAAAAATGTCGAATTTGTGTTTTATTTGTAGTAAATCTTTGACTGAAGGTGACATTGTTGTTGTTGAACGTGGAATGAAAACTTTAATTGATTCAAGTGCTGAGAGAAATGATGGGTTTTTTGAATACCTAAGTAATAGTGAATCTGTAACCATTCATACGCAATGCCGAAAAATGTATACTCGTAAGAGTTCTATTGCTGCAGTTAAAAGGCAGCGTGACATAGAACAAGCTAGTACATCTAAAATGTCTAAAATCAGTCCACCGCGTACTAGAGCGCAGCTAAGTGAACCTGATTTTAGTTTTAAAAATTATTGCTTTTTTTGCGGCAATAATGCAAGTGAAGAGGCTGAAAAAAAACAACCGCAAAAGTGTAGGCGTAAAATCTGTAAAGTGTCTACATTAGAATTTAAAGAATCTATTATGAAGATAGCTCGAAGTCGTTCTGATGATACTGCAAAAAATGTTATTGCTCGCATTGAGTATGTGTATGATTTAGTTGCTGCTGAGGCTAAGTACCATATTAATTGCTACAACTCCTTCTTGAGACCCACTACTGGGGTGAAAAGCTGTCGTCCTCAAAATGAATCTATAAATTCTGCGATGGATAAAATATTTACATACATCGAAAATAGTGATGATTGCCAGTTTTCATTAGATGAATTAAAAAATATTTGTGAAATTCCAACTATAGATAGCAGAACAATTAAGATGCGTTTGAAGTTGAAGTATGGAAATAAAATTATTTTAACTGAAAAACCCGGAAAAGTAACATTTATTTGTTTCATCGATAATCAGCATCATATTCTTAACAAAACTTGGTATGAAAATAAAAAAAGTAATGAAAAAGAAGAAAAGTTTAGATTCCTGAAAGCTGCAGCAGCAATCATTCGAGAGGATATTCAATCTTTAACATTTGATAATAGTGATTATCCCTCGCCTAATCGAATGTTTGAAGATATATACAGTGTTATACCGGAATCATTGACATACTTTTTAGAAAAACTTATTCTTAAAAATAAAAGATTCAAATTAGAACACTTTAAATTAGTGTGTACAAATATTAGTCATATTATTATGACTGCTATTAGGCCTAGATCATTCAAATCAAAATTGCAATTAGGTCTTTCGATATTTTTCCATCGACGGTTTGGATCAAAACGACTTATCGAAATTTTTTCGTCTCTTGGTTTGTGTGCATCTTACACTGACACTATGTTGTATGAAGCGGCCGCAGTTTTTCACAAACCACCTCACATTTTACCACCAGAAACTGGTACATGTATTCAGTATGTTGCAGACAATGCTGATATAAATGTACATACTTTAGATGGCCATAATACGCTTCACGTAATGGGTATCATTCAAATTGTTACTCCGAAAAATTCATTTATATTAGAAGAGCCTATATCGCGAGTGAATAAAGTCCATTCAGCAGAAGATTTCGCGGCAAAAGCTGAAGTGAAAATACGATTCTATCAAAACAATGGTGTAGTAGCTCACAGTAAAATACCTGTGCAAAATGTTGAATATGAAAATGTCGTAAATGCACTCCAAAAAGTTGATATCTTATGGTTATATGCCAAAACCAAGAATGTAACGCTACCCGGTTGGAATGGATATATTGAACGTTTAACAAGTAGTATTAAGAATTTTTCTACATCACAAATTTCATTCTTACCATTTATTCATCAACCAGCCAGTAACTACAATACAATATACACAACTTTACTCTGTACTTTGGAAAATGCAAAACATTATGGTCACGATGTATGCATTATTACTTTTGATCAACCTCTGTATGCGAAAGCTCGACAAATCGTCTCTACAGCACCTGAAGGATCTGAATTATCAAAAATCATAGTAAGACTTGGAGGATTTCATTTACTCATGTCATTTTTTGGAGCAATTGGTTTCATCATGCAAGGAAGTGGCCTAAAAGAGGTGCTGTCTCTAATTTATGCACCCAATTCACTAGACAAAATGCTCAATGGCCATGCTTACGCGAGAGCTGTTAGAGCTCATACATTGCTTCATCTGGCTTTAGCAACAATAATATTAAAAGAAATTGTAATTGATGATGAGATAACTGAAAATCTCAAGACAACAATTGAAAATTTATTAAATAACACCACTACTTATTATGATATAGAAAATGACGATGAAATAAGCGGAGTATTACTCAAACAGTTCGACCACAAGCTCAAAGAATATGAACAACGAGGACCTACAGCAAAATTGTGGATACAATATTTTCGCATGGTATCACTTGCTAAAGAGTTCATAAGAGCTGAGCGTATGGGAGATTGGCAAGCTCACATAAACAGCGTCAAAGGAATGCTCCCTTATTTTCACGCATCAGGACACTTTCCTTATGCCAAGTCGGCGCATCTATATTTGCAAGATATGCTGCAGTTGGAGAAGTTAATGGATAGCAGTGTTTACCGGAGATTTACAGAGGGATTTTTTACTGTAAGACGTTCCGACAAATTAACTTGTGGAACTTCCACGGATATGGTTATTGAGCAATCACTGATGAAATCAATGAAGACAAGTGGAGGGATTTCTCGAGGAAGAAGCACGAAAGAGAGTGTCATAAGTAAATGGGTTTATGGCATGCATGCGATGAATGCTGTGTGTGAAGGAGTGGAAGATCTTGCTAATGTTAGAATGGACGTAACAGATCAACATGTAGATGCAAGTGACTCAAGAGTTAAAAAAGATGTTAGTGACGTGAAAAAACTTTTGGAATGGTTTTTATTCCACAATCCTTTTCCTCATATTAACAAAATCTTATCAATTGCTAGTGGAGTAGTCGGTGATAATAAAATTAATTGTCATCAAGCTCGAGAAGTTGGAATTGCTGCTATGTCTAAAATAACAGGACAAACATTCAACAACATAAAATTAAAAAGGGCTGATAGAGTACTCCCTATTTTAAGCATGAGTAGCTCTATAAAAGTTCATGACGAGAAAGTACCTGTAGACCCTGTATTGCTATTTCAACGTATGAGTATCACTAAGGCATTTGATGATGAAATCGAAAAATTCTTCGAATATGAATTAGCTCCTTACCCATTATCACTCTTCGATGCAATTGGAATGCGTAAAACACAAAAGTCAGCTATATATGATTGCTTTCAACCCGTGATCATTGAAATTGACAGCACCAATACAAATTACATCATTGATGGTGGATATCTTTTACACCGCGTTGTGTGGGATCAAGGAGAATTATTTAGCTCTATTTTTGATAAATACGTTCAGTATATACATAGACATTTTGGTCAAAAAGTGACAATTGTATTTGATGGTTATTCTGATAATAAAAAAAATATTAAAGCTGCAGAACAACACCGTCGATCTACAAAAACATCTTCATCTGCGGATTTTGTTTTTGATGAATATATGGCTGTTCCAACCAATCAACAAAAATTCCTGGCTAATACTCACAACAAGTCGCGCTTTATTTCAATTTTATGTGATAAATTTAAAGCTGCAAACATTTCAGTGAAACAA
Organism: Pollenia angustigena; assembly: GCA_930367215.1. Classification (NCBI taxonomy): domain Eukaryota; kingdom Metazoa; phylum Arthropoda; class Insecta; order Diptera; family Polleniidae; genus Pollenia; species Pollenia angustigena. The sequence continues at coordinate 36,876,720 of OV884059.1, forward strand.
GCTGATAACGACGCTGATGTTCTAATCATTGAAACAGCAATAGAACAATTTAATACAACAAATTTAACTATTGTTGTTGGTGAAGATGTGGATTTATTAATACTACTCACTGCGCGCGTTCCAGTTGATGAGATTATATATTTTTTAAAACCTGGAAAGGCCGGACAACAAACAAATATTTATTCATCGAAAAGTTTATCTGCCTATCCCAAATGTGAAAAAAATATCTTATTTTTACATGCAATAACTGGCTGCGACACTACTTCAGCATTTTTTAAAAGGGGTAAAACATCAGTCTTCAAATTATGTGAAAAACGTAATGATTTAATTAATTACGCGGAAGTATTTAAAGACATCAATTCTTCTTCACAACTCATCGTCTCAAATGGAATTCGCTTTCTTCTTGCAATGTATGGAGCTCCAAAAAAAATTGATTGTCTCGATAAATACAGATATTTAAGTTTTGTAAAAAATACCCGAAATAATAAAAGGGTAGAATTATCTTGCCTTCCACCAACATCTGCCGCTGCTTACCAACATTTATGTCGAGTGTATTATCAAATCCAAGTGTGGCTAGGCAATGAATTGAATCCGGAAGACTGGGGTTGGACATTAGTAGATAATACTTTGGTGCCAATTCATACTTTACTCCCACCTGCTCCAGAAAAACTTCTGAACACCATTTTTTGCAACTGCAAAAAAGGTTGCAGTGGAAACTGTGGCTGCAAAAAAGTTGGATTGTTTTGCTCAGTAGCATGCACTAATTGTCAAGGTCAGTCTTGCTCTAATACTATATCAATTGCCTCAGGTGAAAATTTAAATGATATCGACGAAGAATCATCTGATGAATTTTTATTTGAACAATGTACAGATATACAAGAAGAAGTAGAAGAAAACCAAGGAGAAAACGAAGACATTATAGTTGAAGTTGAGCTCGAAGACTATGTCAGATTAAAATTTTTTTAAATCAATTCACATAATTTTATGAAATAATTTCCAATAATACCATATTTTATTTCATATTGTATTTTTTAATAATAAAATAAAAATAAATAAAAAAAAAGTATAAGAACGTTTTTTGTAGGAAATTTAATAATCTACAACTTTTACTTTAACCATTTTCGCGATATATTTACCGTTTACGAAAAAAATGCAAAAAACGTATATTTTTGACCTTTGACCTCGAATATCTTTTTTAGCAAGCATCGGATCAACGGGGACTTTTCACATATTTTTTGTATTCGTGAACTGAAGGTCTATGCCAATTTTCAGCTTTATGCGAGTTAATGCAAGGTTAGCCTTTTTTTGTGTCTATTTTGACCGGACTATTGGCTGAGTCTGCAGTTGCCCGCAGAATATTCAACAATGCTTAAAAACAGACAGAATATGGCTTTAAACAAATACTCGTTAAGTGCATTCTACTTGCATCCTTTCAAGGATAAAGCAAAATTAAACAATGAACATGATGACATTATTTTTGAATTCCTGTTCCAAAATTTGGATGGAACTGGAATTGAAGAGTGGGACCATTATCGACACAAAACAGGTTTTTTTAAAACGCTCTTTGAAAAAGATATTCAAAAGCCTCTTGTTTTTTGGAACATGGCGGAAATGAAATATCCAACATTAACAAAGTTCGCAAAAAAATTATTGCAGATTCCGACCTCTTCTGCTCAACTAGAGCGACTGTTTTCAAGCTGGGCTCATGTTCACTCTTTCAAAAGAAACCGTCTCACATTTGAGCGGTCCAAAAAACTCCTACATGTTTATTATTCCCTTCGATTCAAAGATGTTTCTCTAGAAAATGAAACAGATGAATCTGATTTTTAATAAATAATTAAAATATCTAAAGTTTACATAATTTTCCAATAAATTTTTACATTTTATTATTTTTATCTTTTAAATTGAAAATTAAAAATGTAAATTGAAAGGTTCTGAAATAAAAATATATACAATAAAATATTGAATTTTTGCGTTTTGTCGAATTATTATACTTTTTAAACAGTGAATTTTCTATTGTCGACGTGTCGTTTATTTGGTGTCGACAATTATGAATTGACGACACGGAATTGTCGACACGTCGACAATTGTGTAGTCGACACCGTGTAGTCTACACGGCACATCACTGAACAGTGCAATCAAAAGCTGTACGAAAACATAATATCACTAAAATTTAAAAAATTTTATGTTGAACGTGCATAAGCAAAGGAAATTAAATTCAATGAAATTCTGTGAATAACGGAATAATTCTTGGATTTAATCATGAAAACACAAGTTTTGTATTTTAAATTGTGTGCAAAATTTTTAGTCAAATAAGTGAAGCGCAAAATGTTTTCAAATTACAATCAATTATGTGTAGTGAGATTGCTAATTTTCAATTCATCACTCAACATCAACAAAATTTTTGCAATCATTTTGAACTAGTGCACTACCCCCATCTATGACAAAAACCATGTGTTTTGATAATTGTCATTAAAAAAGTAAAACAATTTTATTTTATAAATTTCTATAGTAAAAAACAAAAAAATTTAATTTTATTATTAATTTTTGCACTTCTCAAATACAAAAAGAAATTTTTTTATATTGATTTTTAAAACAATTCGCACGAAATACTGAACAGAGTACCAAGCTTAAAACAAAAATTTAAGATGGCAAACAATTTTTGGAAATAAAATTCGACTTGTGGAAGTGTGGCTACGCGTGGGGCAAATTCTTTACTTTGAGTTATAGAAAAATTCAAGATAAAGAAGTTCTAGAGTTCAAGTTATAGGCATAAAATCATGTGAATTGGCCTGTCTACCGCTAGTGCCAAGAGACTCCTTTCGACTTCGAACCTATAGCGGCCCTCATGATATGTCTTTAGACACCAGACCCAAAACTTAAACTCGAATATAAGTCTTTTATTGCCACCTAAAATTTTATTGTAACAATATGTAACAGTCATTTCAATGATAATAATATATTTTTTATACCAAACTCTTAATTTTTTTTCAAACTGTGTGCTTACCTGAAGTACATAAATGAAAATATGTAGTACAAATATAAAGTTACATATAACAAAAACCATTTATTTAAAATTAATGTACATTAAATACTATGTATAAAACAAACTAAAACAATTCATATTGAGAGCATATCACAAAATTTATGAATAATAATTGCCTATTTCACGATGTCACTCGAACGTTTACGTTCGCACAAATAACATATAAAACAAAAACAAAGTTTTCAAATTTGTTTTCATATCAGCAGTCTTCGTATAATACAGTAAAACCCGCTTTAGTACCTCCCCTCTTTAGCACCTAACCCGTTTTAGTACCCAAAATCTGCAGACACTATGGCTTTTTTGTAAAAAATCGAACAAATTTACCCTTTTAAGTACCTCCCCGCTTAAATACTCAACCCGCCTAAGTACCATAATTTGTTGAGCATTAAATAAAACTTTACGTACGTTTTCCCCCGGTTAAGTACCTTTCTGAACACAATTGCTTTTTTAAAACGGCAACTCTTTATAATCGATTGTTTATTTATACCGTAACTAATTTATCGAAAAACTCACATACATATCTGTCAAAATAAATATGTTTGTAAGCAAGATATAAAATAAAGATTCGTTACATAGCGTCTTCACCTGACAATTGTTTGTCATACCAAACGTCAAAGTCTATATAAAAAAAACTCGAAAATTTTTGTCAGCTTTTTTTTAATATGAAGTTTGACGATTGGTATGACTAGAGTTGCCATTTTTGAAATTAGAAAAATCAGTACATCGTAAGAAAAATACCAGTACATTCGAAAAAAAACCAGTACACAAATTTTTACCCAAAATTTTATTGAATTCATTAGTTTTAGAAAATTACACATTAAAAATTATTCATTTTTCTTTTTTTTAAGGCAAGAACTTAACAAAATACATATAATAAAAACATCACGTCAAATTATTAAAAATAGATAGAAGTAATGTCATTGATCGGCACATTTGTTGTAAATGCACAAAAAATTCTAAATGCATACAAATTATTGTCAATATAATGAGGGTATTCACGAGGTCTCCTATCTAGCCATATTGTTATAGGTTATAATTTTAAATCCACTTAAAATTTTTTTTTTTTGAATTTTGAAAAGCACTAATGACACGTCTATTTATTTGAATACAAAGTATATGGTAAGTTAAGAGTAAACAAAAATAAAACGTAAGACTGAATTTTAACTGGGTGATTCATAACAAATCAAAAGTAATAAGGGAAGTAAGCCAGTTTTAAACAAGTAAAATTATTTGGAGGCAAAATTTAAAAAAACCAGTACATTTGCGTACTGATTTGGGTGTTATGCATAAACCAGTACATTGAATAAAAACCAGTACGTGTACTGGTAAAATCAGTACGAATGGCAAGCCTAGGTATGACAAAAAATTTTCAGGTGAAGACGCTATGTTAAAATGCCTGGCAAAGGGCGAAAACTTACAATTTTGACAATTAAGCAAAAAATTCAAATTCTTCACTTAATTGATCAGAAAGCAAAATCGAAAAATGAAATTGCACGGCATTTTCGGTGCGACATATCAACTGTAAATAGAATTTGGAGAAATCGGCAACAAGTGGAGGATGCCGCAAACGCAACTTGTTTGCGACGTAAACGTTTACGTACGAGTCCGCACAATGACATTGAAAAAGCTCTTTCTCAATGGTTTGACCAAATGAGAGCTCTTAATACTGTGTTAACCGATGCTCAAATCCTCCAAAAAACCAGGGACTTCGCAGCAAAATTGCATTCCGATTTTATGCCAACAAATGGCTGGCTATGGCGATGGAAACGTCGGGAAAGTATTAAGTTCATAAAAATAACAGGAGAAGCGGCTGATGCTGACACCGAAGAGGCGAATAGGTATCGCCAACAAAAATTGCAGGATTTAATGAAAGCTTATGATCCTAGCGATATCTTTAGTGCTGACGAAAGTGGGCTATTTTATAAGGCATTGCCGAATGGAACTTTGGCAAGAAAGGGTACAACAGTAACAGGAGGAAAAGGTCAAAAAGCACGGCTGACTCTTCTTTTCTTGTGCAATGTTGACAAGAGTTACAAAAAATTGTTTGCTATCGGAAAATCGAAGAATCCCAGATGCTTTAGAGGAAAATCTATTCCTTTGACTTACTACTTCCAAAATAAGGCTTGGATGGTAGGCTCTCTGTGGCCAACTATTTTAAAAGAATTTGATCGCGAAATGGAAAAGGAAAATATAAAAGTTTTGCTCTTTGTCGATAATGCTCCTTGCCATAAGGTGGCCGATTTGAACCTCGAAAATGTGAAAGTTGAATTTCTTCCAGCGAATACCACGTCGATATTGCAGCCTCTCGATCAAGGAATCATACACATCTTTAAGTTTACTTTTGACAAATAATGGTTAGAAAACAGTTGCTTGCAATTGAAAAAGGTTTAACAACCAAGGATTTTTTGAAAACCATTTCGATTTTGGATGCTTGTCAAAGGTGAATCCATCAAAAACTGCTTTCAAAAGGTGTGGGTTATCACTACTACATATTTTGAATTTAAAAATTGTATTAATATTAATTTCTTAGGCCGGATTCGTGATTCAAAATTATTTTCCTGATGACGACGAGGAAAAATATGTAAATTGCGATAAGGATACTGAATGCTTTGGCTCACTTACGGAGGAAGAAATAGTGTCATGTATTTTGGAAGATAACGCTGGCGAGGTGTCAGCATCTGAAGATACTATGGAAAATTCTATTGAAGTGAAACAGTGAAAAAATATATGGAGGGCAATAATCTTGAATTTGATGAACTCGAAATATTAGAAGAAAAGTTGTTTAAAAAAAATTCAAAACATGCGTCAAAAGAAAATTACTGACTTTTTCGCTATTTAAACCTATTTTTCAAATCCACTTTATTTTAAGTGATCTCATAAAATACATATGTTTTACATATATGTATTATGTACACAAAACGTTCCTTTTTTAAAATGAATTTTTAAAGCAATATGAAATAAGTTTTTAATTAATATGTAATCAAAATTTTTTTTTTTAAATAAATTTTTTGTTTCAGTTTAAATTAGTTATTTTCAATATTCTTAAAATTATTAAATGTTTATCTACCCAACAAAAGGTACTAAACCGGGGTTGCTTAAGTACCCAACCTGAGGTACTAAACCGGGTTCTTATAAGTACACAACCGCTTAAGTACCTCAAAATGCTGTAAATTTTAGGCAAGGCACTTATGCGGGTTTTACTGTAGTAGAAGAATCAGTCGAGTGGAGGTCTGCATTATATTTGCTTTTTAAAGATTTTGAAAGGGCATTTGACACGTTATACCAACCGGCCATATGGCATGCTTTAAGATGTAAAGGGATTCCATAACGCATCCTGTCGTGTATTACATGATGGACTTGTAAGCAATAAATTTCCAGTTGAAAGAGGAATACGACAAGGTTGCGTGCACTCCCCACTTCTTTTTAACATCGTTCTAGATGTTGTAATGGAACAATCGATGAAAGGTGATCGTGGTATAGCTTTTGGGCTGCAGGGTAGACTGGATGATTTAGATTATGCCGACGACATATGTCTTCTGTCACATAACTTCAATAACATGCAAACCAAACTTAATATACTTCTTGAAACTGCAACCAGAGCCGGTCTTAAGGTAAACATATCTAAGACAAAAACATTTCGTATTAGCACCAACAACACCGAGCCTCTAAAAATGTTAGATCACCCACTACTTGATGTAGACAAGTTTTGCTATCTCGGTAGTATAATAACTACATCCGGTGGTAGCAAAGAAGAAATAGCTTACGGCATTGTCAAAGCAAATCAATCATTTGGCTCACTAATTAAAGTGTGGAAGTCCAATCGTATAACTCTTCGCACGAAAATAAAACTTTTTAATTCAAATGTAAAATCAGTGCCCATGTTCTGTAACTCTTGCGTCGAGAAATGTGTGAAATGAAACAAAAATGCCGTAAATTGAAACAAACAGCTGTTTTTCTCACTAAACTGTGTCTGTAACTTTTTTTGGCGAGTACAAGCTGTCACGTAAGGAAATTACTAGCCAATTTACAGAAAAAGTGTGTCTGTAACATTTTGGTGAGAAAAGTTCCCGCTTTGAACTGTCAAATAAACTCACGAATAAAAATGGGGCGAGAAAAAATTTTAACACTAAAAAACAATTAAAAATGCAAAATGCAAAGAATAATAATAATAATACATTATTCTTGGCACATTTTTCATTGTTTTATTATTTTGCTTTTAATATTTTTATAAAATATACGAATGTCTTCAAACCTCGTTTGCAAACAACAAACATTAAAGTCGCTCTTTTCACAATTTGGCATAGCCGACGGTTGTGTTTTCGCCGCCGTCGTTGAAAAATTTTCAATTTAAGTAAATTTTGGTCGCCGTCAACGATATGTGTTACTGGCGTTCTGAACGTCTGCAATGTCACATCGGCTTCGAGTGCAATATTATGACATTTATAACGTAACGACTTAATCTCTTTTGATAGTTTTCGACATGAGTTGCAGACACACATTTTTCTCACTTTTCGAGAAACGATGGAATATTTTGTTTCACATCTTTTCGATGCAAGAAGTTCTCACTTATGTTACAGAACATGGGTACAGTTTTACTATATGGATGTGAAACATGGAACATAACAAGTGAAGACTCAAATGCACTCCAGGTTTTTGCTAACCGTTGTTGCAAATAATGATCTATGGCGAAAAACCCAACAAAATCAAATCTTGTTAGATATCCGTTTGAAAAAGTTTAACTGGCTGGGTCATACCTTTAGAAAAAGCCATGACGACGTCACAAGAAAAACTCTTGATTGCCATCCCCAGGGCTGTCGACGTAGAGGAAGACCCGCAAATACATGGAGGCGCCGAATAGAAAATGAACTGCTTTCAGCCAGAACTTCATGGAGAGAAGCAAAAAGTCTAGCCAAAGATAGAATTCAATGGAAAGCTTTTGTACTGGCCCTTTGTTCCAACTAGGAATCCCAGGAATTTATATATGTATGTATATACATAACTATTAATTAAAACAATTCATACAGAGAGCATAGCTAAGTAAAAAGAAATCGTCATATGATTTCAAAAAAGTCCACATTTCAAAAAATCACTACATAAAAAACCTAAAGTTTCAAGATTGCTTTTAGTACAATATAAAATTTCCTTTTTTGTGTTGTTTATTTTTTATGGATCCTTATTTAGACCTTAACGCTTTTACAATTTTTTTGATAACAACGTTATTTTTATTTGTAGGAGTGTACAATTTGCAATTGAATTTTTTGAAAGTTTGGGGCATTTTTGAAATCTTATGACGATATGCGTATAAAAGAGTTTAACAAATAATAATAATAATTAATATACCTATGTATACATAAATTCAAATTCTTCGAATAATTTTATTTATGTATGTATTACACATGTATGTAGGCTCTCCATTTCACAAAAAAGAATGGAATACTTCAACTTTAATAACACTAGTAAACAAAAAAGATTTTTACTAATTTAAGTCCACGATGTGAATAATATAGCAGAGTACCGAAACGCTCGCTCATTTTTCAGTCATGAGCGAGCGTGAAGAATTTTAAATTGTACTGCTTCTTCTCATTCATGAGGGTGAGGAAAAAAAATATTTTTAATTTCCTCATTCATGAAAAATGAGCAAACAAAAAAAATTCATATATGAATTTGTCAGATATGAAAAATTTAAAAAAATTCACATTCAAATTCCTCATAATGAAAAAAACGCGATTTGCCTGACCATTAACAGCGGGAAAATGAAGTTGTTAAGAGGCCTTAAAGAAGGCCTTTTTACCAATATTAAGTTTCCAGTCGCATTCCAACTGTATTTCTAATTTACACAATATATCATTGAATACCAAAGCCTTGGCTTCTTGCATCTTCTTTAAAGGCCTTCTAAAAATAATTAATAATAAAGCTTTATCCCAATGTAATTGTTGTTGCTAATAATGTGAAGTGAGTAAATTAATAATTTAACCTGCTACAAATTCCAACATAGCTACTAATAAAACGATTTCGACAGGCCTTATCTTAGAATAGAAAATTTTAATTTCTAAAATATTTAATAAAAACTATTCTAAAAGAACTTTTAAAATAATGTAGAGTGGAATAAGTAAAAGTTTATTAAAAATACAGTTGTTAACCTTTTTTAAGGCCTGCAAAGTGAAAGCGCTGGCAATTTTTCCCGCTGGGTAACGCGATAGCATGTGTGTGTGTTTTGTAAAATTATTTGTTGGCTGGAGAACCAAAATGCATGTGTTGGTTTTTTCGCAGGCATAACCCTGCAAATAATAGGACCAGTCCAAACACGCGTGTAAAGAGTAGTCCACAAGGGACCAGGACTAGTCCACAAGTAACCCAAACGTATGGAAAAAACCTGGTCTATTTAACATTACGATGTCCTAGGAGAGGACCATATAACCCACCTTTGGACCACTAAGGAGTAGTTTTAAAACTACTCCATGGTATATAACCCACCTTTGGACCAGTAAGGAGTAGTTTTAAAACTACTCCATGGTATACTCAAGAGGATTAGTTTTGAAGTCGTTTAAACACGAAAGCATGTCGTTAAAAAACGAAGACATGTCGTCTCACTACAAACACTTTTTAACAATGGCATGGTCCATGCTTGCATTACATCGGACTAGTCCATGGAGTAGTCCATTTTATCAAAATGGGTCAGGTGGTCCAATTTTATTTGCAGGGAAATTATTGGAAAAAAATTAAAAGAACTGCACATATCGTCATCTTAAATGCAGAATAAAATAAAATTTCATTAGTTTACATGCAAAGCAAAAAACTTTGTAAAATGTTAATTATTTGAGAATTAAAATCAATTTTAAAAATTTAAGATAAAAATACGATAACCCATATATTTTTGAAGACAAAATATTCACCCCTATCGGGAACAATTATTCCCATAAAATATTTTCCCTTTTTCTATAATTGCAATCGTGAATAACTTTTCCCTTAAAATGTTTTCCCATTTATTTATATGTAATTCAGTGGGGAATAACAACACGAAAATATTCACATTTAAAAAAATTTCCCATGATCGTGAACGGTTTTTTCAAAGCTGTTTCTTCCCTTTTTCGTGTTTGTTTGTTCACTTTGTTTTTTCATGCGAACTGGATAAAAAATGTAAGTAATTTTTTACTTCTTACTGAATATTTAGATTATTTTAACTAATTTTAGGTCAAAATCAATAAATAAAGTGCAAAGCGACATTCTTTTAAATAGGATGCAAAATAACAGACCCATTGCATGTGGTTTTGTTAAGGTTTCCAAAGATGTGGTTAAACAATTTTGGACTTCTATTGTAGAGGAATTAAATAGTGCTGGTCCTCCTTTAAAAAGTATCAATGAATGGAAAAAGGTATTTTTGTATAATATTGTATATTTTTATACATACATAAATACTTATGTATATGTAATTTGTTATAGGTATGGATAGACCAAAAAAGGTATGTTCGGTCAAAAGCTGCGGCCAATTTAAGAAGTCAACGTGGAACTGGAGGTGGACCAAACCTAACCAAAAGCTTGTCAGCTAACGAGCAATGTGTATTTGACCTCATAGGAATGAAAGAGTCGGTAGAGGGTTTAGAAAATTCCTTCTGTTTTGGTTTACCAAATGATTTTTATGAAGGTGAACAAAATGAAGCAATGACATCTTCCCATGAAGTCAAAAAAATATGTTCTGATTCACCCACTAGTTCCAAAATTTTAACTCCACCGCGACTAGTGACCACAATTAGAGAAGAGTCCAGTGAAAAAAAGGTGGTGGCTAAAAAACGAAGAATTGAGCCACAGGAAAAATTAACAACCAGTGAACTTATTGCAAAAGAGTTAAAATCTCAGGAGAATTTATGCTCCACGATCGCACAAATTTCTGAGTCGGTCCAAACTCGCAACAAGGAAATGGAAGCTGCGATGAAAAGAGTGTATCGTTCCTTAGAAAAAAATAACGACTTAAAATCAAAAAAATTAAACGAGTTGCTCCGACACAATGCAGTTCTTGAAAAACTTCGTGCAAAAGAAGTTGAGAATAAAATAGAAAAAAATAAAAGATTGATAGAAATCGAAGATATAAAGCTTGAACTATTCCGGAAAAAAAATAGTTATTTTGATAAAAATTAGTAGTAGCGTTCTAAATTTGTCATTCCTTCAATCGCTACGAACTAGACTTTTGCTTTCGATTGAGATCAATTTGCCACAAATTATTGGTGTTTATCGTAACACAACCACGAAATTAAAAATGCTGTTTTTATTAAAATGAAAAACAATTGAACAAATGAAGACAATTTTAAAAGACTGTTTAATAATAAGTGACTTCAAGATTAATCTCTCAAAACCTGAATTATGTTAATTTAATTTTTTTTTTAACAAATACTTTTACAAACATACTCATCCAAGAAAATAATATATGCTTATCTATGTATGTACGTACAAAAGTTTAATTTTAGATATGCATGCTAGTTAAAATGTACCTGTGAATTAAATACCAAATTAAAATACTTTTTTTTAATTCTTATTTTTTATTATGTTAATTTTAAACTTATAATAATGAATTTAATTTAAGATTTTTTATTAAAATGTTTTTGTCATAAACTTTTAACAAATCTACATGTATTATTTTACAGTGAACTCGCAATATCAGTGCGAATTCGTTGAGCAGTAGCCAGATATCCTTCTCTTTCATTTGAATTTCTATATTTAAAAATTCAGGTTCTTCCTCCTCATATAAATATCATTATGAGGTTCGCACTTGTAAGCAATGCATATATTATGCAATGCAACACAAACGTTAATTATTTTCGAGGCCTTCTTAGGTTCATAGTGCAGCTCTCTATCACCGAGCAGGCACCTCCATCTGTTTTTCAATACTCCATTTACTCTTTCTATAATATTCCTACATTTGGAATGGGAATCATTAAACTTTTGTTCAACGGAGCCATGAGCAGGAGTTCTATACGGCGTCAACAACCATGGTTCCAAAGGATATCCACCGTCTCCTAAAAATATTTATATAAAGTGCATAAAGTATTAGTTAATCGTACCTGTGCACAAAAACATATGTATGTATGTACATTTCCATATTTGTACTTACCTAGTAGCCATACGCGGGAACCTCTTTGCAAATAATTTTGCTCCAGCACGCGCCTGTACGAACTTGTATTCCACACAAAGGAATCGTGACAAGCTCCGGGATGTGTGGCATCAACGTAACTAATTCTCAATTGACTATCGCATATCTACGAAACAGTTATGTTCATGACTATTAATATACTGTATATTTACAACACAACTTACGAGAGTGTCATTCAAGCTGTAATTTCCTTTTCTGTTGTAATATAAATGGTTGTTTTTATTTGGGCTTACAATATTGACGTGTGTTCCATCAATGCATCCGATGACGCCGGGTATCCCAAACTTACGGTAGAACTCCTGGCAAGTAAGTCTTCTTTCTTCTTCCGTCGGATATTTTATCCATTCAGCACAGAGACTATTCTCTAAAGCTGGTATTACTTTGGAGAGCACTTCACAAAATGTGGATTGTGCCATTCCCACTTCGTAGTCTCTACCAACACCCTTTTGGTATCCACCCTCTGCGAAAAACCGTAAACAAGCACTAAGGCTTACGATGGTCGGAATACCAAATGGTTTTTTTGCTGCCGGCAGAGAATTTGTCAGTATATTTAATAAGTATGAAAATGCGGCTTTATTAACCCTGTAATGTTGCACAAATCTAAAATAAAAATCATTTAATAATCGTATTTTTTGAAAATTAAGCCACTTACAAAGTTTCGGGTAATTCCAAGGGATTAGACGCATCTCGCAAAGCACGACGAGTTATTCGCTGTTGCAGTATCTCCTCCTCTTGCAATAAAATGACGGCACCAATTCTTAACATTCTTACTTACTAAAAACTTATTTTTTTTGCACCGATAAAAATGTTCAACAATTTGGATTTCAAATTGAGTTTTTAATATTTTAATTTCTTTTTGTTTTCTTCTTCCTTATTTAACATTCACTACGTATTGATAGCAGGAACAAACGTTCCCATGAAATTCACGATAGGAATTTTCCTTTTATGGGGAATGAAAATTTCATGGGAACAAAAATTTCACATTTTGTTCCCGATAGGGGTGATTATTTTTAAGATGTGTTATTATAAATATATTAATTTGTAATTTTCAGAAACAAAAAGACATATCGTAAAAGAAAGTATATTAGTATTAAATGAAACAAACATATAAAATAGTAAATAATTAAATATTTGTGTTTAATTACCGGAAAAATAGAATATATATAAATATATATATATATATATATATATATATATATATATATATATATATATATATAAATATATGATAATCACACGATTAATATGTAGCATCATAAGGATTGCGTTGACATGGTAAGATAAGTTTGCTTTTCTGATGCAGTGCAGGCAGTAATGCATTTAACAATGTGGATAATTTATATTATTATAAATATTATGGCATACCTATTACTATGCATAATTTTTTTTATTGATTTTAATTACTAATAAGTAGTGGTTTAAACTAAAATATGTACTTCATTAAATTTAGCTATGAATTGATTTTAAAAAGACATCTTTTTCATTATAATCTAAACGTATTTTGATCTCCATGAAATGAATTATCTTAATGAATTTTTTTTTTACAATGAACAAATTTTGCAAATAAATATTTGACTCATATTCATTCATACCTATTTGTCTCCAGTTCACGAATTATTTCAAAATAACTGTGCATCATATACTTACAACGCTAATGCAAAAAGTAAATTTTAATTAGGTAATTTCTAAAAAAAATAAAGAAGAAGAAGAGAGTAGTCCAACTAATGGCGATTTCTTTTCTGAGAAAAATGTTGCATTAATGTTACATGTTCTACATTTTTGTGTTCGTTTGTACATAAAATACAACTGTGGGAAAAATTTTCAAGTTCTTTTGTGAATATGTTGATAAAAAACATGCAAAACATGTTGCATGTTTTACCCTTACTTTTACTTAAGGTGTTCATACTGCCCTGTCTTACAACTTTGGTATTTACTACTTTGTTTGTACAACCAATGTTTTATTTTGCTTGTCATAACTCATACAGCTCATAATTTTGTAAAAAAAATTATTTTAAAAGAAAATATAAATATATTTACACATTAAAATCAAAAAAAGTCTATTTATATTATAATCGTTTAAATTTTTCTAAGCCATTAGTGATGTCAATATTTGTTTTCAAGCCATAATTGCGATCAGAAACCGCTCAAATAGCATTAAAAATCGCTCATGAAGTACATTAATTATGAAAGTGTAATAGTTGTAAATAAAAGCAGCTAATTGTGTTCTATTAAAATTGCACAACATGTAACACTTCCAGTGATTATAGGTAACATTAGAAAATGTTACATGTACATATATACTGTAGCATATTGTTTTCAGAAAAGAAATCGCCATAAGTGAAATAAAACCAAAAGCGATTCTATTGATTATTTGACCGAAAAAATTATTTATCGATGATTCTGAATGAAGATGAACTCAATTCAATAGAAAACAAATTTTAAAGTGGAATTAAACTTGCAATATCGCATGTTGGGTCATATTGACCCAAATGATATTAAATGTGTGTAAATCGTGTTTTTTGGAGGGGGAAGGAACAACTAAAATTTTATTATTTTCATTTAAATTTATAATTTTTGTCCCTGTAATGGATAAATTGAAGTTTCACGTCCATATCTTATATTAAAAGGGACAAATTTTGCGTTTGAAAACCAAAATTGGGTCAAATTGACCCAAGGAGTGCAGAAGGGTTAAGGCGTTCATATTGCCCTGTTCTACAACTTTGGTACTTACTACTTTGTTTGTACAACAAATGTTTTATTTTGTTTGTCATAATTAATACCACTCATAATCTTGTAAAAAAATTGTTTTAAAAAAATATAAAAATATTTACACATGAAAATCAAAAAAAGTGTATTTATATTATAAGTGCTGGTTCACACATGTCAAGTTTGACGCTTCAAGTCTTGAGCTTTTAGGAGAGAGGGGTAAAGAGAATAGAAAGGGGTACATACTTGACCGTACCAGTCAGTTTTGTATTTTTCTTTTCTTTTTTCATCCGTAATATAATAAAAAGCTATAAAGTTGAAGGAAAAGAAAACAAAAATTAATTTTGTGCATGAACGTGAACGCAAGTTCAAAAGAAAATTTAAATAAAACTGTTCAAGTAAACTTGACCTGTGTGAACCAGCACTAATCGTTTTAATTTTTATAAGCCATTAGTAATGTTAACATTTGTTTCCAACCCGTAATAGCGTGCAGAAACCGCTTAAATAGCTTTAAAAACCGCTCATTAAGTACATTAATGATAAAAGTGTAATAGTTGCAAATAAAAGCACTAATTGTGTTCTATTGAAATTGCACAACATGTAACACTTCGAGTGATTATAGGTAACATTAGAAAATGTTACATGTATGTACTGTAACATATTTTTTTCAGAAAAGAAATCGCCATAAGAGTAGTTGTTGATAGCAGCTCCCGTATTAGGTAAACGTAAATGTTGGACAAAGTAGTACTTCTCCAAAGAAAGATATTATTAAAATTTAATAAAGCTGAAGAATTAACAAAATATAGCTAAACAGTATATATTCCACTACTTAATAAAAAATAAAAAAATAAAATTCTAAAAATTTATAAAACCTGTCTTTATAAAGGGTATTGATGAAGGGCCACTTGGAAGAATGCAATTCTAACACAAAAAACCAGATAAATTTTAAATAAACTAATAAACAATATTTCTTTTGTATTATAAACTTTATATTTTATAATGAAGAAATTTTATGGTCCCATACAGATTTATTATAGGGCAGTTCGACTAAATTTAAATTTATGAAAAAGGAAATACATACATACATATACAAACAAAAAATCTAAGAACCTGCAGATGTTGTCATTTATTCTTGTTCGGTTCGGTTCTTTTAATTTTACAACACTTTTTTATTTTTTCTTATGCTATACTGAAAATTATTATTATTAATTATTATCTGATCACAAATTTCACTAACACCGTAGTAACAGTTATAAAACAGATCACCCAATTTTAATGTTTTAAAAAAATGTGTTTTTATAAAAAGAATTAAAGGCTCTGCTAATTTTTTTCTTGAGTGTGATTATACATTATGTTGTTAAGAAAAAATGATATATGTATTTGATAACAATTCATTTTTAATTTTGTAAATAACTTGGTTATTTTTTAAGATAGAAGTTTTTTTTTTAATTTTATAAAAATATGTTGTAACGTGAATCGTAATCAACATAACAAGTCAGTTTAAAATTTTCCAATAAGATCTTCATTGTTTTCCATTTAAGCTAACGATATGTGTTTTGTTTGTGAAAAATAAAAATTCGTTGATGCCTTTAAAAGGGTTACTTTTTCTTTCGTTAAAAAGACGTACCTAAAGGCAGAAATATTAAGAGAAAAAAATAGACACAAGAAGTTGTTGGTATTTTGTGCTTGTAAAAATATTTTGGTTTCTGTACCAATCGCGCCGGTGGGTTTTTTTCTTTGAAAACACTTTTCTTATGTCAGTAAAAATATAAAAAAAAAAAAATTAAAAAGGTCTTGTTTTGCTACAATTTATGTGTAAATAATCTATATACAAAAAAGCAAATGTGACAGTAGGTAAAGTATTTTGGTAAGAAGATGTGTTTTATTGATGTATTAATGTAACTTTATTGTTTCGCACGAAATTTATTGCTTACTTTTTTATGCTACAATTATATAACCGAGCCCAAAGAGTTATATAACCTTACCATTTTATGGAAATTTACTTAACGTAAATTTGAACTGGTTTAATGACATTATACATTGCTGCAGGCAAACACAGGTGCGCATTTTTTTCATATTTTGTAGAAAGTTATGATACTATTAGGTAGAATTAAAATGTATGCACAGATGTTTGAATGGATTGTCCTGTTGCCTTTTCTTATTGTACATTTTTTTAAGTATTGTGGTTACCTGATTATCATTGTGTCAGGCAATAACTGTAAAACATTTTGCACTGGCAATGCAAAATATTTACATATATTCGTATAGATAGTTTTTACTGAAAGCAGTTCTTAATAGGTGATTGACGTGGAGTGTGTGTCTAAGTTCAAAAGTTTAACAATGCCGAAAAAACAGTTTAACATAGACAAATTTGTGTCGTATAATGCATCTTCAAAGAAAAGCACTTGTTTAATAATAACATGCAAAAAAGAACTTTGTGGAAAGATAAAATCGAACATAAAAAGACATTATAAACTTGTTCATCGGCAGGACATCAAAAGTGATAATGAAAGTGATAGTGATGATGTCCCTGATTGCAAAAAAAATAGAAAAACAATAAAGTTAAACACTACAATTAACAAAACAGATTTTTTTAAATGTTGTATTGGATTGGTGACGAAAAAAAATATTCCATTTAGAATATTTGACGATCAAGAGTGCTTCAAGCAATTAATAGCACCGTACGAGCAAAAATTTAATACAAATTTAAGCTCCAGTAATATTGGAACCATATTGGAAAAGGCTAGTAGCCATATAAAATCGGAAATAACCACTTTGGTAAAGCATAAAATGATATGCTTAAAAATAGATATTGCTAGCCGAATGGAAAGAAATGTAGTCGGTATTAACATACAATACATTAAAGATTACAAAATTTGTGTTAGCACCATTGGTAAGCCTATAATTATACATTTGTTCTACTCTATAACGATTTAGAAATTTATTCCTTGTTTTGTGTTAGCATAACTAATATGTATGTATTTGAATTTCTTAAAAAAATTTATTTGATTAAATTACAGGAATGATACAAACAACAAAACGACATATACATAGCTTCAAATTTGAAGGAAGAAATTCGAAAATGTCTTGAGGAATATAACAGACATTTTGCGAATGCGGCGCAAAGACGAAGGGCCACTACAACATGGAGGTACTAAAATATCGGACATGCTAGAATCCTTTATAAAAAAATTGGCACGTGGACATTGATTATGCCACACCTGAGCCAATCTTTGACCCTGGCTACAAGACAAGCGTTTCGGATAACGTGGTTCAGTATGACTACCTACAAATTCCCGTGGCTGCGATTCGAAAATAAACTGACGGCTGCAACACCCTGTAAGGTGTCGGTTCCGGCATAGTGTCCGAGCAGCTAAAATGGAGGATTCCTATAAAGCTGCCGAGCCTCTGCAGTGTCATTAAGGCCGTCTATACATTTGCAGCAAACATCCGGTATGGTGAATTGTCTGGCAGGGCAAGGCGGCCATAAAGCCCCTGGAGAATGTGTTCGTCACATCGAAAATTATCCAAGAATACCGGAGGTCTCTGGAGGAGAAAGCGAAATTCTGTGTTTACCCTTTCCTATGTAGAAGTTGTGGCTATGAGGAGGGGGAAAGTTAATGGAACATTATCCGGCATTGGGAGATTTAAGACTCGAACTATTTGTTCAAGGAACAGTTTGGGTCAAAACCTGTCGCTCTTATATTGATTTGAACAGGAGCCACTCCTTTATTGAATGAACCAGGAGGTTGAGTGAAAACATTAGCTGCTTGTGACCCTTGGGAGACGGTGTAACATGGTAAAACAACGGGAACTAATAAATGGACCCACGTGGGCTGTGATTGATTACTGCCAATGGAACCTAACCTAAGCTTCTTGCCCAACTACCATTAAAATTTCTTAATGGAAGCTAAGTCTTTTGAGATTTATAGTCACAAGTAAATAAATGTTACATGCAATGCACTATGTACCACGAAAACAAAATCAGACGATGGGTCTTTTTTCTAAGTGGATGATAATACTGTGGTTTTCATTGGCAACCGCGTATGTCTTAAAATAAAATTTTTCAGGAGAGCCGAAAAAACCATTCTAGAGCAAACTATGGGTTAGATATTGCACCTTTTGAACTTTGTCTGTTTTAAAAAATTTTTAAAAAAATATAAAGAGTGCTTAAAATTAAGCAATATGCCATCGACAATTCAAAATCGAACTAATAGACGTACGCGGTTGCCCATGAAAACCACAGAATAGAACTGCGCACGCAAATTCAAGCTGTGCAAAAAGGTGTTAACAACTTTAGGGGGTTCTACCAAAAGTCTTTTGACACATATAAGTTTATTTCATTACATTAATACTTGCAAATATAGTATAAATGAGATAAAATAAATTAAATATTGTCATATATAATATCGGGTGTTTTTTTTACAGGTTTGTTTTTCGAATAGAGATAAAACTGGCATTTTGTGGTCAAATCTGGCAACTCTAATGTCATTTATGTTCAGTTTGGTTTGCCATTTCATCATGAACAGGTTGACAAAAGAACAACGCTTACAAATCGTGCAAATTTATTTCGAAAATAACGGTTCAGTTCGCGAAGTTTACCGCAAGCTCCGTCCATTTTATGGTCGACATAATCGTCCATCAGAGCAATTAATTCGGTTAACCATGGATCGTTTTCGCACTACGTTTACTCTATGTAGGGTTGCCATTCGTACTGATTTTACCAGTACACGTACTGGTTTTTATTTAATGTACTGGTTTATGCATAACACCCAAATCAATACGCAAATGTACTGGTTTTTTTTAAATTTTGCCTCCAAATAATTTTACTTGTTTAAAACTGGTTTACTTCTAGGCTTGCCAACCGTACTTTATAATAAAGTATTGTACGTTATTTCGAGTAATTGTACTCAATACTTTATGAGAAAAATAAAGTACGCAAAAATACTTTATTTCGCATGATTAGATTTATCTAGAATTCAGGTTATATTAGTCAGGGTTTTATTAGTCATTAAATTACAATTCCTATTGTACAAGTTTTTTTTTAGAAAATCTAAAGAACAAATAATTAATATTAGTCAGGGCCATTTGTTGATGTTTTTTATATTGGCAGGACTATTTTTCGAAAAAAATAATCTTACAGTACTATTTCACTTGTTTGTTTGGTTTGAGTACAATAACTTCCTGTTTTTAAAAAACGAGTGCAAAACTCTTTCAAATTACTGCCTGCTTCTAGATCGCGAGCACAAAAGCGACTCGTTTAACTAACATTTAAAACAAAATTTTCATTCCTTAAGGGGGCTCCCATACAAAATGTTTAATACAGACTAGAAATATATTGAAGAAAACGTATCATAACGTATTAAGGAGTCGCCTTAACAATTTCTCGAGAAATACTTGCCCCTTATCACCACTTCTTAAGGGGGCTCCCATACAAATATTGCGTTTTATGAAATTTTTAAATTAATTAAAATTTTTCGACTTTTGTGAATAAAATTAAAAGTTGTTAACAGATTATAATCATTTATAGCTTGTTTTTGAAGCTTTGTTTTTTATATGTCTGTAAAAATTAGAAGCATAGCTGTAATTTTTTACAGATTTTTAACAAACAAAAATTTCGAAATGTTGCTAAAAATTTTTTTTTGCTAAAAAAAATTATGTTTCTCAAACGACTGCGAATGTTAGAATTAACGTTTAAAGGAAATTTTATTGCGGATTTTCGTTTTTTTTTAATAATTTCAATAAACTGAAACGTTTTTGAACGGGTATTGGATTCAGCGTTTCCGAATTAGGTTAAAGCGCCAGTTGCCCGGCTTGTCTCAAAAAAAGTGTCAAATTCTAGCACAGTGTAATTTTTTGATAAAACTTGCGAAAAGCAATAAAAAAAACACGTTTTTAAATACAACGATAAAAAGAAATATGTAATTGTACTTTATATTTATACTCTGTACTTTTTTTTCTTAACCTTTAATAACAAATGTACTTTAATTGCTACAAAAAAAGTTGGGAACCCTATTTACTTCCCTTATTACTTTTGATTTATGAATTTTTGAATATTATGAATTACCTAGTTAAAATTCAGTCTTACGTTTTATTTTTGTTTACTCTTAACTTGCCATATACTTTGTATTAAAAAAAAAGAAGTGTCATTATTGCATTTCAAAATTCAAAAACATAAAATTTTAAGTGGATTTAAAATTATAACCTATAACAATATGGCTAGATAGGAGACCTCCTGAATACCCTCATTATATTGACAATAATTTGTATGAATTAAGAATTTTTTGTGCATTTACAACAAATGTGCCGAATAATTTGACGTGATGTTTTTATTATATGTATTTTGTTAAGTTCTTGCCTTAAAAAATAGAAAAATGAATAATTTTTAATGTGTAATTTTCTAAAACTAATGAATTCAATAAAATTTTGGGTAAACATTTGTGTACTGGTTTTTTTTTGAATGTACTGGTATTTTTCTTACGATGTACTGATTTTTCTAATTTCAAAAATAGCAACCCTAACTCTATGTGATAATACGCATCCGCAGAGACGTCGAACAGTGCGCACCGAATAAACAATTGCCGCTGTAGAGAAAAAGTGTTGAAGAGGACCCGAATGAATCGATTCGCCACCGTGCACAGCAATTGGAGCTTTGTCCATCAACTTTATGGAAGATTTTGCGCAAAGATCTTGGCTTGCGACCTTACAAGATCCAGCTTGTGCAAGAATTAAAGCCGCGAGACCATGCAATGCGTCGTGATTTTGGTGTATGGGCCGAAAATGAGATTGATCTCGATGCTGATTTTCATCGCAAAATTTTGTTCAGTGATGAGGCTCATTTTTGGTTGAATGGCTACGTCAACAAGCAAAATTGCCGCATTTGGAGTGAAGAGAATCCACATGAGACCCTTGAGACGCCATTACATCCACAAAAACTGACTGTTTGGTGTGCTCTATGGGCTGGTGGAGTCATTGGGCCATACTTCTTCCGAAATAATGCTGGAGAGGCAGTTACCGTTAATGGAGACCGGTATAGAGCCATGATAACCGACTATTTTGTTCCCGAATTGGATGGCGTGAATGTGGATGAGTTGTGGTTCCAACAAGACGGCGCTACATGCCACACAGCGCACGCCACAATCGATTTATTGAAGGAAACATTCGATGAGCGCATAATTTCGCGAAATGGACCTGTCAATTGGCCACCAAGATCGTGTGATTTGGCACCATTGGATTATTTTCTTTGGGGATATGTGAAGTCGCTCGTCTACGCCAACAAACCAGAAACGTTAGGGGAATTGGAAGCCAACATTCGTGGCGTTATTGCCGACATACGGCCCCATATGCTCGAAAAAGTGGTTGAAAATTGGACCTGTAGAATTGGCTTTATTCGAGCCAGCCGCGGCGGCCACATGCCTGAAATCATATTTAAACATTAATGGCATAAAATTATCCTTCCAATAAAGCCAAATTGATGGTCATTAAAACGATTTTCTTGTGTTTTATTTCAATTCGAAGTTCTATACCACTGAAAAAAACACCCGATATATGTAGTTATTTATTTACGATACCACCCAGAAGTGTTAAATGCGAATATTGGTTTCGTCGGCGGCATATGTTTGCGATTAAATAAGATATCAATTATCTGACGTCATTAATTTGTTTAAGAATCTTTTTAAAATATAAGTTTTAATACATAATACTTCCATATTACTTTAAAAGAATTCATTAAACAGTTTTATTTTGTGTTGAGTTTAATTTTCTTCATGCATTAATTTGTTTCAATTCTTATACATAAACATTAAATTATAATTATGTATATGAATTTTAAAATTGGCTTTTATATATGAAATCCCGAAAAATTTCGATCCGTCCCGGGATCCCTTTTTTTTAATTAATAATCCCGAATCCCGTGTCCACATCTATAAACCACATATCGTCTAGGTCCATTTCCTTAATTTCTGGCTATAGGAAGTCCGTTATCATCCCGCGATAGCGAACACCATTCACGATAATTGCTTGGCCGGCATCATTTTCGAAGACGCCGCCAGCCGCAGAACTAACTGGGGAGCATGCACATATATTTTCCCATTTCCTACAGACCTGGTTTGCTGAAATTTACGCGCAATTCTCGCGATTGTGGAAACATTTCGTTGATTATACTGATCAACAAAATCACGATGTGCATTAAATGCATTTTGATTGAACGCCCATTTTCGTAAAAGGCTTTGTTAATCTTAACGCGCTGCTCAATTGTGCACCTCTCAATAATCGAAGTTGTCAAACACTGAAACAAAGATAGGTCAATTTAAGTTGCGCAAAAAACTTGACATTAAGGTGTGACTCACAATTAACATCATGGATTATGGTTTTACAATTTAAAAATAAAATACATAAATTATTTAGCTTAATATCTTCGACCTTCTTAATATTATTTTCTTTTTTTAAAATTTTTTTTTTTATATAAAAAAACCAAAAAATCACTGAAGAAGCTATCCATTGAGATATCGAAATATTGAATAAATTTTAAATAAATATTCTTTATATAAAACGGAGCTTGAGAAATTATTGAAAGGAAATAAAATACATATTTACATTTAAGATAAATTCATAGTGACATTGTTGATTTCTGGAATAAAACGTGAAGGTTGTTATCCTGAACGTTCTATAAAATTTTGCTTCCTAAGATAAAAAAGATTTTTCGAAAGGAAATTGGTACTAGTTGGTAACTAAAAGTTGTCTCAATCTTTACACTTATCGTTTTGCACAAAAATTCTAATAGGTCGAAGTTCTTATTTTATTGTATAGTAATAAAACACTAATAAGAACGTTTTTAAATGCTGCTTTCTATTCTTTTATCATACAAACCGATACAAGTAGCTAAGTATAAAAAAAGTCAGAATCCGTTAAATCCGTTAATTTTTGCTAATTAATGAAATTTCCTCGATTTGGACTAATTTACCTTGTTAAAATTATAATAACGTTAACAATAATAACAAAATAAAACAATTAAGAAAGTATAGTCGGTCAAGCCCGACCATATGATACTCACACCACAGTATTAAAAAACACATCATGCTTATATGTTCATATAAATATGGATTTATCTATGCTTATAAAACTTATTAAAATCGGGTTAAAAGTTTGTGAGGGGCAGAAATTGCCCCCTACCTCTCCTTGTGGTCCTATTTTTGAAAAACTGTACAGCTTATGTGTCTATATAGATATGGATCTATCTATGTTTTGAATTTCATTAAAACCGGTTTAAGTGGCAGAAATTGGCCCTATCTCCCCTCGTGGTCCTATTTTTTAAAAAATACATCCCTTTTGTGTCCATGAAGATATGGTTCTATGTTAGTTTTAAATTTTATTAAAATCGGTATGATAGTTTCTGAGAGGAAGAAATTTCCCCCTATCTTCCCTCGTGGTCCTACGATTTGGTCCATTTTCAATAGGCTTGGTCCTTGAGTCAGTAAGAACCTATGTCCCAAATTTCATCAAATTATCTCCAAAATTGCGACCTGTACTTTGCGCACAAGGTTACATGGACATCCAGCCAGCCAGCCTGCCAGCCAGCCGGACATCGTTAGTTCGACTCAGAAAGTGATTCTGAGTCGATCGGTATACTTTAAGGTGGGTCTAGGACCAATATTTTAAGGCGTTACATACATCAGCACAAATGCATAATACCCTCTCCACTATTGTGGTGTGGGTATTGTAACGAATATTAGTGTTGTTCTTATTAGGGAAGCTACCTTTAATAACGGCTGTGCTCGTCGGAGGGGTGAGTTAATTAAAGTTCCCATTAAAAATATATTTAAAACATTTACAGTAGATTTAAAAAATCAGGTAGCTAAGTAGATAACATGTGAAAATAGATCGATAATTATATAAACCAAAACAAAAAAAAAAATGATAATAAGCTAGGCTTGATAGAGTATTGTGTAGCTTGGAATGGAAATCGCTACACATTCTCTAACCCTCCCACCATGCTGACAATATTGCATACTTCTTCTGTCAGCCCTAAATAAAATAACAACAAAAAAAAAAAAATTACTAACTTACCTACCCATACTATATTCTTCACCTTTCGCAATTAAAACTATCAAAATTTTAAGACATTATGTTTAATACATAAGAAAAGTTAAAACATATTTATTAATATAACAGAAAAGAAAAATAACAAAACAAATGAGATAATGTTAATTCAGTATGTAAATTATCTCAATTGGTCACCCTAAATGTTAATTTCAATATTTTTGAAATCTAGCAAATAGTCTTATGCAGGGAAAAAAAACTAACGTCATAAATAGGAAAACAAAACGTTTGATGAATTAAATATGTAGTATGTAGGGTATTTTAAGGTATATTGTAATGATTTTGTTCCCTTTTTTAATAACGTAACATAAATAAGTATTTAAATAGATAAATCAAATATTATTTTAATAATTTTAATAATGTAACAAAAACGAATCTTAATTTAAAGATGATTATCTATGTTACGTTTTATCTTTTTAAATGAGAATATGATAAAAACCGAAATGGCTGAATAAAAATTTCATAAAAAGAATTAACTTACTGTTCATTGGTACATCGATGTCAGCAGGCGCCAGATGACAGATGACTTGCGTTAGTATAATCAATTTTTATATCAACCACAAAATAAGAGTAAAGGTTAAGTTTGGGTACGTATGAATATTATATCATTGAAATACCTGTTAACAATCCATACGCAATTACGTATTTTTTTTTTTTTTTTTTAATTGTAGTTATGGATAAGGTAAGTTTAAGTTTAGAGTGTCATTATAAGTGTAAAAGAAAATATGAATTTTGTTTTTCAATTTACTACTTTAGATTCTTGTTTTTTTTTTTTATTTTTTTTTTATAAATTTAAATTAATTAAGGTGACCATCCGAAATAATATTATTAAATTTTAGCAAAAAGAAAACACTTAAGTATTCATTAATTTAAGGTAATTTAGAGGTAAATTAGAATTAAAATCGCTTCAAATTTAAATGAAGAATTGAAATTTCAAAAGAGTGTAGGATTTAAAATTTTGTGAAACGAATTTAAAAAAAAAAATATTATCCAATTGAATCTGGTGGACAATCCGGATCTTATTATTAAAACAAAAAAAAAAAATTCGAATAATTCCTATTTTTTTTTTTTTCCCACCACCAGTAAATTAGAAGGGGGTGGTCACCCCACCAAAAAAAAAATTAAAACAAACGTATCAGTAATTTCTTCTGTTCCTCGGTTCGCCCTTGCCTGAATATTCCAAGGGAATTGCTCAAAAAGAATATTAATCCCTGAGCTCTCCAAATTCCTTTTTCCACACAAAGTAAAATATTAATAATTTCCTCTACGATGAAAATTTCTAAAAAATTTAAAAACTAATTTTAACATTGTCCAAATAAAACTATAGAAAACCATCCTTACCAAGTTTTACTCCAACCGAATTTTCCCAAATATCCTATTCTTTTCTTTCAACCTTCTCCATGAAAATTAAATTTTGGAATGAAAATTTTCTGAAAACTGTCTATTCCTAATTTCAATAATTTCAATGTTAACTACAATTTATTTATTTTTCCCGTGCACATGAAACTCAATGAAAACTTGCGTACACCCTAAAATAAATGTTAATAAACCAAATATTACTAAAATAAGATTCTTAGACAACATAAAAATTGTCGCTATCACAAAATAGATTAACAACCAGGCCTGCCGCAGAAATTAATATAAACAAAGGCGACAATTAAGTTAATTATATTTTCCTCTTATTGTAATCAGGTCCATATGTCCTTTACATGATATACACCAACATGGCCACCAATTATATCTTCGAGCTCGTAGTTTACATTGCCTAATTTTTTCCTTACTACTGCTCTTACTCCAACTGGAGCAAGTTTAGCATTAAAGTGATTCACAAATGAACTCTGAGCAAAATTACGATGTACGACTTCCTGTCCAATATTGAATTCCCTTCGCCTAGACCTCAAATTATAAGATTTCGTATTTCGTTCATACGCATCCTTAATTCGCATTCGTATAGAATCTCGTAGAATCGTAAAATTATCCTGTCGTTCTATCCGCGTATCAGATTCAGATAATAATTTTAGATTTCTTAGAATTTTGTAGTCTTGTCCATGGTTGATCATATTCTGTCCAAATAGAAGCTCATAAGGGGTTCGTCCAGTTGTTTGATGTATACTATTACGAAGTGCACAATTAACACTAGAAAGGTAAACATCCCATTGGCGCTGATCGTTACGTACGTATGACCTCAAAGCTTCATTAATAGATCTATTAACCCTTTCAGAAGCGTTTGCCTGAGGACTATGGACAGCAGTAAATTGGTGATGTATTCCAAATTTTTTTAACAAATTTTCAAATTCTTTCGATTTAAATTGACTGCCGTTATCCGTGACTATAATCTCGGGTATTCCATAACATGTAAAAATATCATTTCCCAAGTATTCGACAATCGGTTTCGTAATAAATTTCTTCAACGGTTTTAAAAAAGTAAATTTTGTAAAATGGTCCATAATAATTAGAATCCCAATATTTCTGTTCTTTGTTCTTGGTAATGGTCCAATAAGATCCATATAAACACGCTGAAATGGCCTTTCAGTAATCACCATTTGTCCCATGGGTGTTTTAAGACTTGTGTTAGGGGTTTTGGACGTTTTGCATAGAGAACAATTCACTATGTATTCCTTAACATCTATTACCATTTTCGGCCAAAAAAAGAATTGTCGAATTCGATGCAATGTTTTTTCTATGCCACCATGTGAAGCGTTTGGAAGATCATGAGCTACATAAATGACATCTCTACGTAATTTTAGTGGGACGAACAGTTTCCACGAATCTGATTCATCTTCGTTTCCTGATGAAAATCTGGTTCTTTTATAAATATATTTACCAATTACTTTGTAATCAGGCAAATCAGATGTTATAAATTCATTACGCAAGTTGCTATATTCCGAACTATCAAATGAACTTGAATTAAGATCAATTGAGGGTAAATCTTGTATATCCAGTTCAGCTATTGTATCCTCACACTCATATGCCCGGGATAACGCATCAGGAACGATATTTTCTTTACCTTTGCGGTGTTCAATTGTGAACTCAAAGCCTTGTAGTTTGAGAGCCCATCTTGCCAAACGGCCACTCAAATCCTTCTGCCTCATCAGCCATTTGAGACTCGAATGGTCTGTTATCACCTTGAATTCTTGACCTTCTATGTAAGCTCTGAATTTTTTAATAGCCAAAACTACCGCTAGACATTCCAGTTCTGTTATAGAATAGTTTCTTTGAGCCTTGTTTAATTTTTGTGACATAAAGGCTATAGGCCTTTCGTTATCATCATCATCAAGTTGAGCTAAAACGGCACCTATTCCGTGCATACTTGCATCGCACTGCAAAAGAAATGGTTTATCAAAATTTGCGTGAACTAAAATTGGAGCTGAAGTTAACTTTTGTTTAATAATCTCAAAGGACTTTTGAGCTTCATCATTCCAAGAAAATGTTTTCTTCTTCGATAGCAATTCTGTCAAAGGATATGTAAGCGATGCATATTCGTCGATAAACCTTCTATACCAGCCTGCCATTCCAAGAAATTGACGAAGTTGGCGAATTGATTTAGGAATAGGAAATTCAGAAATTGCTTTCACTTTGTCTGGATCTACTTTTAAACATCCCTCTCCTACTATGTAACCTAAATATTGTACTTGTTTTATAGCAAAGCTGCTCTTTTTCACGTTGATGGTTAAATTCGCTTTTCGAAATTGTGTAGCCACCTCCTCTAAATGTCGTAAATGTTCGTCAAAGTCTTTTGAGATGACTAGTAGATCATCCAGATATACAAAAACGTTAGTCTTTAAATGATACGGAACAACTATGTCCATCAGTCTACACATTGTCTGTGGTGCATTACACAAACCGAACGGCATCCTCGTAAATTGGTACAAAGGCCGATTCGGTATGGTAAAAGCGGTCTTAGGTCTTGAGGCTTCGTCCAATTTAATCTGCCAAAATGCATCCTTTAAATCCACCTTGGAAATATAATAAATTGGAGGAAGTCTAGAAATAAGTCCGTCTATGTTTGGAATAGGGTACGCGTCTTTTGTCGTCACGGAATTTAACTTTCTACTGTCCAAACAAAATCTCACTTTACCTGGTTTCACTATTAAAACCCCAGGAGATGACCAAGGAGAAGCTGGACATTCTTCGATTACACCTAATCCTAACATCCTATCTATTTCTCCACATAAAAGTTTTTCCCTCGCAGGAGATATGGGATAATATCTCTGCTTGATTGGAATTGCATTTCCAGTGTCAATCTTATGTGTAATCAGAGATGTACAACCTAAGCCGTCACGCTCCGAATTTGGAAACCATTCTATAACTTTTAGAAGTTGCTTCTTTTCAACTGTTGACATATTAATTTTGTTTTCGTCTTCTTCCAAAACAATTTCATTAATTTTATCAATTGTTGCAATTTTTATGCCAAACTTTTGCCAAAAATCCATACCACATATAATTTCTTGAGATATAGTGGGAATTAAGAAAAATTCAATTGATTCCATTTGATCGTTGTAAATTACATCTAAATAAATAGTGCCTTGAACGCGTTGTTGTTGTCCGTCAGCAGTTCTAACGCTACCAACTCCACGTTTATAATTTTTGGTTTCAGAAATTTCTAAACATAGTTCACCTCCAATAACACTTATATTCGCACCACTATCCAATAATGCAAAACGATTTTTATTTTGTAAATTAAGTGAGATATAAGGTCTGTTATCATTAGCTCTTGTTATTATTGAAGAAATTACACATTTTTTTAAAAGTTTTCTCTTGTTATAATATTTACGAATTCTTCTTGAAGATCTATTCGTCTTTTGTTTTATGTCAGGATTATTAAATATTCTACTTCTAGCACGAATGTACTGATCCAACCGAACATGATAAGGTCTTTGCAAAGGGTGTATATTTTTAAAGTCAGGTTTGCTTGTCTCATCCGATTTACTTGTCATAACAGGTGTATTCGATTCATTAAGTTGCGTATTTAACACTTGTTCATTGTTATTATAAACGTTTGGTTTTATAATGGATGCCCGTGCTTCCTTATACGGACATCCCTCAATGCGTTTCCCCGTTTCTGTGAACAGTTTGGACATTGGGGTTTGTAAATACCTTTAGTTCCACATCCGTAGCAGAATACCGCCCTTGGTTCCATGCATTCAACGAAACTATGGCCAGATTTATCGCAGTTCCAGCATTTGCCTTTTTGCACCACTAAGCAAACTTCCAAATCTTCATCGAAATCATTTTCTGTCTCTAACTGTGTTGTGTCCCCAACAACTTCTGCAACAAGTCCCTTTTCAAATGAACGTCTATTGGAGTTAAATGTAGTCATATCCTTTACGAATTTCTCATGCTTCCGAGCAGCACGACGTAGCTCAGCTACACAAGTTATATCTAAATGCAAAAGCTCGTGCCTAACTTCCGGTCTCAAATTTCGTTGCATCATTTCACAAAGTTCATAATCCGTTAAAGGTGTTCGTAATCGATCACATAACACAATAGTTGAATCATAAAATTCATCAAATGACTCCTTAGGCTTTTGTTTTCGTCTTAAAATTTCATCCTTTATATCGAAATCAGTGTGATAATCTTTATATTGCCCAATCCATATATTCGCAACTGCGATGATATCTCCAAAACCATTTCAAAGCCTTACCTTCAAACAGAATATGTGCATGTTCACATAAATTTTTAAAGTTGCCTTTTAAATTGGCTCTCGTCAATGTATTCACTCGGTATATAAATTCATTGACCGTAAGCTCTGAGATATCTCCAGTGAACCGTATTTTCCAGTTTCGAATTATATTCAAAACCTTTTCTGAATTATTATCAGTATATGTGTTAGAAGGTCTATCATTTGCCAAATCTACAATTCTATTTGGTGCAGCAGCGCCGTATTCAATTCTGTTCTCGCGATCAGTCTGTTGTGATTGCCTGTCCTGAGAATTATGTTGCAAATTCCGAAAAGTGTCGGTTATCATCGTACCTATTTCATCTCTAAATTCTCTTAAGGAATCATTAAGAAATTGACGAACGTAAGTGTTAACATTTCTCTGTTCACTTGCCTCTCTGCGAGCCTGCAATCGTGTTCTTGGTCTATATAATTGATCTATCGGAGTTGCCGTATCCCCCCCAGCTCCTCGATTATCGATATACGAAGCTTCCTGCTCAATCTGAGCCGGGATATCGCCAGTACTACGTACCAGTGGCATTTTTTTTTTCTCCAGTAAACAACTATGTATTATTAAAGTAAAGTTCAGTCGAAGTAAAGAAAAAATATAAAAAACCTAATAATATTCAAGACAATATCTTCCTACAAAGTACTGTCAGCTAAAATAATATTAAATATTATAAGTTATAAACGGTTACAACTACAATTCGCAAATAATAACTACTCAGTGAAGAAATACAGAATGGGTAGTAAAACAAAAAAAAAAAAAAAATAAATAAATAAATAGCTAAAGTCTGCTCATCAAGTCCAGCATATAAAATCATACAGAAAAAGTAACTCAATATTGTTGGAAAATATTCGACTAATGTCAAATAAATTTAATCCAGTAACCTTATTCAAGGGGGGGAAAAAAATTGATTATCTAATGTAGGAAGTAATTCCTTAAAATCAAAATACTTTAAATTCCGTACATTAGAAAAACAAAGGAGGGAAAATTTCAAAAGAAGAGGGGGGAAAAAATAGTTTAATTTAGAAGATAAAGAGATTTAGATTCGTACGACAATTGAACCGATATAATACCAGAGCAACAACTCAAGCTCGAACCCAAACCCTGTTAATAAATGTCCCATAAAATGTGTGTTATGGAAATGAAAATCATACTGTACAATTATCATTTAAATCCTAACTAACAAATATTTCAACATAAGTTAAAGAAAATAGAAAAATTAAAAGTAAAATAAATCTATATAACTAAAGATCACCACCCACCCAAGGTAAAAGTTCATTTGGTCCTCAGTATCTAGATAAAATAGCACATATGAGTTTTAAAAGTTACGAACACTGAGGCCCCACGTTGGGCGCCAAAATCTCTGTAACGAATATTAGTGTTGTTCTTATTAGGGAAGCTACCTTTAATAACGGCTGTGCTCGTCGGAGGGGTGAGTTAATTAAAGTTCCCATTAAAAATATATTTAAAACATTTACAGTAGATTTAAAAAATCAGGTAGCTAAGTAGATAACATGTGAAAATAGATCGATAATTATATAAACCAAAACAAAAAAAAAAAATGATAATAAGCTAGGCTTGATAGAGTATTGTGTAGCTTGGAATGGAAATCGCTACACATTCTCTAACCCTCCCACCATGCTGACAATATTGCATACTTCTTCTGTCAGCCCTAAATAAAATAACAACAAAAAAAAAATTACTAACTTACCTACCCATACTATATTCTTCACCTTTCGCAATTAAAACTATCAAAATTTTAAGACATTATGTTTAATACATAAGAAAAGTTAAAACATATTTATTAATATAACAGAAAAGAAAAATAACAAAACAAATGAGATAATGTTAATTCAGTATGTAAATTATCTCAATTGGTCACCCTAAATGTTAATTTCAATATTTTTGAAATCTAGCAAATAGTCTTATGCAGGGAAAAAAAACTAACGTCATAAATAGGAAAACAAAACGTTTGATGAATTAAATATGTAGTATGTAGGGTATTTTAAGGTATATTGTAATGATTTTGTTCCCTTTTTTAATAACGTAACATAAATAAGTATTTAAATAGATAAATCAAATATTATTTTAATAATTTTAATAATGTAACAAAAACGAATCTTAATTTAAAGATGATTATCTATGTTACGTTTTATCTTTTTAAATGAGAATATGATAAAAACCGAAATGGCTGAATAAAAATTTCATAAAAAGAATTAACTTACTGTTCATTGGTACATCGATGTCAGCAGGCGCCAGATGACAGATGACTTGCGTTAGTATAATCAATTTTTATATCAACCACAAAATAAGAGTAAAGGTTAAGTTTGGGTACGTATGAATATTATATCATTGAAATACCTGTTAACAATCCATACGCAATTACGTATTTTTTTTTTTTTTTTTTAATTGTAGTTATGGATAAGGTAAGTTTAAGTTTAGAGTGTCATTATAAGTGTAAAAGAAAATATGAATTTTGTTTTTCAATTTACTACTTTAGATTCTTGTTTTTTTTTTTTATTTTTTTTTTTATAAATTTAAATTAATTAAGGTGACCATCCGAAATAATATTATTAAATTTTAGCAAAAAGAAAACACTTAAGTATTCATTAATTTAAGGTAATTTAGAGGTAAATTAGAATTAAAATCGCTTCAAATTTAAATGAAGAATTGAAATTTCAAAAGAGTGTAGGATTTAAAATTTTGTGAAACGAATTTAAAAAAAAAAATATTATCCAATTGAATCTGGTGGACAATCCGGATCTTATTATTAAAACAAAAAAAAAAATTCGAATAATTCCTTTTTTTTTTTTTTTTCCCACCACCAGTAAATTAGAAGGGGGTGGTCACCCCACCAAAAAAAAAATTAAAACAAACGTATCAGTAATTTCTTCTGTTCCTCGGTTCGCCCTTGCCTGAATATTCCAAGGGAATTGCTCAAAAAGAATATTAATCCCTGAGCTCTCCAAATTCCTTTTTCCACACAAAGTAAAATATTAATAATTTCCTCTACGATGAAAATTTCTAAAAAATTTAAAAACTAATTTTAACATTGTCCAAATAAAACTATAGAAAACCATCCTTACCAAGTTTTACTCCAACCGAATTTTCCCAAATATCCTATTCTTTTCTTTCAACCTTCTCCATGAAAATTAAATTTTGGAATGAAAATTTTCTGAAAACTGTCTATTCCTAATTTCAATAATTTCAATGTTAACTACAATTTATTTATTTTTCCCGTACACATGAAACTCAATGAAAACTTGCGTACACCCTAAAATAAATGTTAATAAACCAAATATTACTAAAATAAGATTCTTAGACAACATAAAAATTGTCGCTATCACAGTATAAAAACTAAAAATAAAATATCTGTGAAAAGTAATAAAGTTAAAGATTTTATCGCAAATAAATTTATCTTGGGTATCACGTTCTTTACATAACCTAATGCTATGTTCACATTTGGATTTTTAAACGCGTTTAAGCAAAATGTTGATTTAGCTAATCAAAGCCGTTCACATTACATTTGAGATGATTAAGATGACAGATGATTAAGAAAAAACACACACACAAACACACAAAAAACAACAAACAAATTTAAATTTCTTTAAAGTATTAAAAATGGATAAAAACACTTTTATGAAGTTATCAGAAGATTATTTTAATAATTTTAATGATGTAATTGTGAAAATTTATGAATTATTTAAGAAAAAAAAAAAAAAAAATAAGAACATTAAGCAGAAATCTTGGCCGGTTGTACACGGTTGTTGGCGATTCTACATTTGAGGTATGTTCAGTGGATTCTATGTGGTTTATGAAGTGATTTAGTTGTAATCATGTCAATTTGAAGTGATTAACAAATCACTTCAATGTATGGGTAATCATCTCGATTTTGAAGTGATTAGAGCTTAATCACGTTCGAGCTGCTTAAACGCGTTTAAGAACCCAAGTGTGAACATAGTATAAGAAACATAGTGTGTGAATTTTAATGAAGAAAACTCAAATAAAAACACTAGTAAAATGGCTATTACTTGTGAGTTCTGCAAGACCGAATGTAAAAAAAGCTGAAACGGTTACATGGTCCTTTTGTAATACACATCAACATTGTAATTGTATTATTAAGCAAAATCCGTCAATTTTTAGAAAAAAAATTAAACTAAAATTTTTTTAAAAATGAAAATAAAGTTGAGTCAGCTAGAACTAGCAACAATTTGTATGAAATTGTTTCTGACGTTTTAAATAATTTTATTTAGTTTTGAATGAAAATTTTAACAAAATGTTTACAAAAATAAAAATAAATGCATAATATTGTTGTGGCTAAAATTTGCAAACGGTTTCTTGATGCAAAATGTGTGTAGTTACAAAAGAAATTGTTGCTCTATTATGAACACCAAGTGAAAATGTTTTTTTGACTGTGAACGCAGCTTTACCTCCTGATTTTATTAGTTTTTAAAAATAAAATATAACAGCATCTGAGTCAAATTTTTTATTTATTTTCTGTGTAAAAAGTTATTGTGCTTTTTCTTGCTAATTCTTTTTGCTACCATAAAAACAAGCGAAACAAAAATTTTGAAGTCTAAAAACAGTACGACCAAACTGGAACCGCTCCTGATACCAGACATGAACTAGTAAAAATGCAAAATTTTTTAGATCAGTTTTATTAATTTTTTATTGAGCTTTTTTTATGCATCAAACATATACAACGTTAGTAAAAGTTGACATGATGCGTGTGTATGTGTTTTTTTTTTTATTAATTTATTAATATTATTATTATTATTATTTTTTTTTTTTTTTGGCACACTATTTTAAAGTAAAACGTTTAAAATTTACTCAAAATATGTATGAATGTATTTATATTTGTTAATAAATTTTCAACTACTAGTTTCACAAATACAATATATTTTTAAATTCAATAATTTATTAGTTTTTCATTACAATCATTCGGTTGTAATATGTTTGTTTTTGTGTTGTTTAAAAATGCTTTTATTGTTTCTTTTTTCCTAGTTTTATTTTTAATTTATGTTATTATAAATTTCCTTTTAAGGTTTCTTTTTTAATATTTTAGTCATATGTAATTACTTAATAACATTAATATTTAATTTTATTAAGTAAAACTATCAACCACTTCATGAAATTTATAAAATTAAATAACTTGTCATCTTTTATGTTATTCAAAAGAATGTATTTCTAAAAAAAAGTTAAACTATAATTGCTCTAATTACGTTAAGAATAAATCAATTCAGATTGTGAAGTAAAAATTATTTTGAAAAGTTATTGCTTTTATTGTCAAATATAAAAATTGTGATGCAATGGAGTAAAATTAAGAAAACTTTTTTAATATCTAACAAATTAAATGTTTCTTATTTGGCTTAAATTAAAATAAAAACACTTTTCATTTGAAACTTTATTTTTAATTCAAATTTAAATTCTTTTATTTGAAATTTAACTATGTATACCCTTCACCAAAGGTATACCCTTCACCAAAGGTAAAAGGGTATATATGTATATAAGTTTGTAACTCCGTTTGTAATTTCTACAATATTGATTTTTGACCCTATTAAATATGTGTGTATATTCTGGGTCCTTTTGAGGACCGAAGTTCATTTAACGATTTCCGTGTATCCGTTGAAAAGGGTTTTTGGAAGATCCCACATATGATGGGAACTCGTTGGAAGTTATAAATTTATGTCACATATACTCCTTTAAGTTTGCTATTGAAATTCAGCCTGATCCGTCCCCAAATGGCTGAGATATGAGCAAAAAGCATGATTGCCTCTAACTTTAACCAAAAATACATTGTTGTGATTGTTGTTTTTTATTTATTATACCCTTCACCGAAGGTAGAAAGGGTATATATAAGTTTGTCATTCCGTTTGTAATTTCTACAATATTGATCTAAGACAAAGTATATATATTCTGGGTCCTTATCAGGAGCGAAGTTGATTTAACCATGTAAGTCTTCGCGTTGAAATGGGTTTTCCGAAGACCCCATATATGATGGGGGCCAGGTTATTATACATTTATGTCACATATGGTCCGGAATTGTTTGCTATTGAAATTCAGCAAGATCGGTCCACAAATGGCTGAGATATGAGCAAAAAACCACGACTACCTCTAATTTTTCCCAAAAATCCCTTGTGGTTGTTGTATTTTTATTACTTTTTGCTGTATATCTGGGGAACGGCAAAAGCCAAAGTTTCCAAATTAGGTACACACATTTAGGTTGCCAATACACACCATCCTACAAAATGTGGGCGGGATTGGAGAAGTGGGCGTGGTACCTCCCGTACAAAAAAACCTAAATTTTAGGGCTGCTATATGTCCTATGGATATGACTTATATGCCAAAATATCCGAAATTTTTAGTAGAACATATTTTATAAAAAACTCGGGAAAATCGGTTCAGATACAAAAAAGTTATGACCAAAATTTAATTTTTTTTTTAAATACCCACTTTCGGGAACCATAGTTCTCCCCGAGTCCAAGCTTTTTAACTCAAGTAAATGCCAAATTTCTTCTTAAACACGTCGGTATATAAATCTGTCAAATCGGTTAAGATTTAAGTTATACCCGAAATACTGAATCCCCAAAAATTACTCTTTTTTTTATAATTAACTTTGTTAAAATATATGTATACAAGTATATATAAAGGTTTGTTTATAACTATAACTTAAGTAAATGGTAAAATTCTTCCTTAACACGTCGGTATATAAAACTATCAAATTGGTTAGACAATGGGTTATTTTTTGAGTAAAATACTCCAAAAATGGGCTAAAAAACATCAAAATTTAAAAAAAAACCTCAATTTTAGGGCCGCCATATGTCCTATGGACAAATGGACGCTATGTTACCGAAACGTTCACTAATTTTTCAGTCATGAGCGAGCTGCAAAAAAAATTGATATGTGAACTTGTCAGATATGAACAATTTGAAAAACTTCATATTCAAATTCCACATAACGAAAGAAAGAGGACTTCTGTATCGCATACTTACAACGCTATCTACGGAGCAAAAAGTTAATTTTAATTCGGTGATTTCTAAAAAATAATAAGAAGAAGGAAAGTCCAATTAGGAGGAGTGTTGATAACAGCTGCCGTATTCAGTAAACAAAAATGTAATAGAGAAGGGAAAAGAGAATGCCATTTCTTCTCCCCTCTCTCCTTAAAACTCAGGACTTAACGAGTCAAACTTGATGTGTGTGAACTGGTACTATTCATGGCGGGGTGCAATAACGCCTTAAGAAATAAGGCCTTTAAGGCCTTAAGGCAGCATTTCGACCGATTAGTAGTTCCAATATCTTTAAACAACTCCTAATAATACATATTGCTCATAATGAACATGTAAGTATATATTTCCGGTGGCATGTCATAATGTCCATGAACATTGTGACACACGAATATTGACATAATGTCCATGGACTTTATGCACTACGTAGGAAAAAGCCACCTAAATCTTCACTTAATACAGTTTTTCTACGTGGCGGCCTGCGGTCGCTCTTAGGGGTTTTCTCCTCCATAGGACGCGGCAGGTGGCTTCGCTGAATACAGTTTTCCTGCGCGCGACTCATTATCAACCGTAGTGTGACGCGCGCAGGGAAACTTTATTCAGCGAAGCCACCTGCCGCGTCCCATGGAGGAGAAAACCCCTAAGAGCGGCCGCAGGCCGCCACGCAGAAAAACTTTAAAAAGCAAAGATTTTTAATATTGTTGCAGTTAAATTAACATTTGTTTTTTTTTTTAATTATTAATGTTCTATTATTTTTTGTTAATATGAAATTTTTTATAATTGTTCAATAAAATATAATAAGAATAAGAAATTTTATTGCTTCATTTAAAAAGAAATTTAAGTGTAATAACCCCATTACGACTTTATTTCACTTTCAAAGTGCAATAAAACCTTTTTGGAAATAAAGGCCTTATTTCACTTTCCATTGAGAAATAAAGTCTTAAAGGCCTTATTTCTTAAGGCGTTATTGCGCCCCGCCACTATTCATATTAAAAAAGTGTAAAAAATGCTAACAATTTATACAAAATTAGAATTAATTAAATTCTTTTGTGCTAAGTTAGAAATAAGGGCTAGATTTAACACTAAAAATGCCTTGTGGTTAAAAAGCTAATTTAGTTCAAAGGATATAAAAACTACCACAAGGGCCAAAGTAGACATTTGCCTTTTTATCGCATGATCAGCATGTACACGACATGTTTTTTACATCTGTACCCATGTTCTGTAACTTTAGTCAGAATTTCTCGGATCGAAATGATATGAAACAAAATTTTCAATCGTTTCTCGAAAAGTGAGAAAAAGTGTGTCTGTAACTCATGTCGAAAACTATAAAAAGAGATTAGTCGTTACGTTATAAATACCATAACATTGCACCCGAAGCCGATGTAATGTTGCATACGTAGAGAACGGCAGTTACACATATCGTTGACGTCGGCCAAATTTAAAATTTTTCAACGACGACGGCGAAAGTACAACCGTCGGCTATACCAAATAATGTAAAGTGACACTTTAATGTTTGTTGTTTGCAAACGAGCTTTGAAAAAATTCGTATATTTTATAAAAATGTTTAAAGAAAAATTATTAAACAATAAAAAAATGTGCCAAGAACAAAATGTTATTATTATTTTTTGCATTTTTAATTGCTTTTAGTGTTGAAATTTTTTCTTGCCCCTTTTTATTCGTGAGTTTTTTGACAGTTCAAAGCGGGAACTTTTCTCACAAAAATATTACAGACACACCTTTTCTGTAAATTGGCGAGTAATTTCCTTACGTGACAGCTAGTAGGTACTCGTCAAAAAAGTTACACACACAGTTCAGTGAGAAAAACAGCTGTTTGTTTCAACATACATATATCATTTTTGTTTAATTTCACATATTTCAGCCGAAAAATTTCTCGACGCGAGAGTTACAAAACAGTGTCCATTTTCTGTCAAATTTTCCACTGCAAAATACAAAAAATCCGCAGCTTACCAAACTTTGCACTTTTTTATTTTTTTTTTTTTAGAAAATGTTAGTTATATTCCCGAAATTTCATGTGGTTGATTTAAAAGAAAAGTTTGGACCGGAGATTGGTCTCTCGCCAAATTGATCTTTTATCCTCCATCCTAAACTAAAAGAAATACAAAAAAAATTTAATACATATCGTTCTTCATTAAAAACAATTCCGCTCTTTTGGGGAGTAAACGGGTAAAACCTGTATTTTGAAACTTTTTTTGTCACCCTATCTAGCTTTTAAACCAATACACATTAAAATAAGAATTATATCATATCCGTTTCTAATCTAAACAAGTAAGAGTGCTATATGCGGCTGTGCCGAATCTCATATACCCTTCACCATTGTGCGAGCAGAATACAGAGCAACTAGACAAAAACTAAATAAAACTGATAAATATTTTTTTTTTTAAATCGTTTTTAGAACATACAAATTAAAAAAAAATTCTCTTTGAAAAACCAAGATTTGAACCAGAGGACTAACAATTTCTAAACTCAACCCCCTAGACGACTGAACCATAAACGAACGTTGTTTGAATATCATTAAAATGAAATATGGCCCGAATAAGAGACAACCGGTTTTGAACTTCGCTTTTCATAAGGACCCAGAAAATATATACGTTAAAGGGTGTAGGATCAATATTGTAGAGAATTACAAACGGAATGATTTAATTTTGGTCATAACTTTTTTGTATCTGAACCGATTTTTCCGAGTTTTTTATAAAATATGATCTACTAAAAATGTCCGATATTTTGGCATATAAGTCATATTCATAGGATATATGGCAGCCGTAAAATTTAGGTTTTTATACAATTTTTTTGTACGGGAGGTACCACACACACTTCTCCAATCCCGCCCACATTTTGTAGGATGGCGTGTATTGGCAACCTTAATGTGTGTACCTAATTTGGAAACTTTGGCTTTTGCCGTTCCCCCGATAAACAGCAAAAAGTAATAAAAATACAACAACCACAAGGGATTTTTGGAAAAAACTAGAGGTAGTCGTGGTTTTTTGCTCATATCTCAGCCATTTGTGGACCGATCTTGCTGAATTTCAATAGCAAACAATTCCGGACCATATGTGACATAAATGTATGTATAATAACCTGGCCCCCATCATATATGGGGTTAAATCAACTTCGCTCCTCATAAGGACCCAGAATATATATGTATACTTTATAGGGTCTTAGATCAATATTGTAGAAATTACAAACGGAATGACAAACTTATATATACCCTTTTTACCTTCGGTGAAGGGTACAAAAATACAAATATAAATTTGGTACTTTTTCAAAACTGGCAAGCTAAAGGGATGAAAATCGTACCAATTTGTGGTACTTTTTTTTACAAAACATAGACACCTTTCACACTCGGCAAGTTACTTGCGCAAGTCTCTTGCGCAACTCTTTGTTTGTAGTCGTCAGCAGTGAGGTCGGGGTAAGGAAAAAAATATTTTGTACAGACTGTGTTGTTGTCGGCAAGTTACTTGCGCAAGTAACCTGCCGAGTATGAAAGGGGTCATAGTTCTCCATTCTTTGGCATATACATACGAATTAATTAGGGGCTCGCACTACAATATTAAACTTGTTAAAACTGCAACGTGGAGAAAAAAAGTATCAAAATGGGGAAATACAAGCAACTAATTTTATTTCTTTCAATTTTCCGTTCTACATATGGTACACATAATTTAAGCTTCAGGGTCATAAGTAAATGAGAAAACCTAAAAACATAAACTTTGGCATCAGCGTTGCCAGAAGATTTGGAAGGAAAATCTTTTTTTGGCGAAAAAAAATCTTATTTTGAAGAGAAAAATCTTGAAATTTTTTATAACAAAGGCAAAAAAGTAAAAATTATTAATTTTTTAAAAGAAACTACATTTTATTATGGAAACTACATACATATTTAAATTAAAATACGTAATTGTGGTATTTATACAAAATTAAATTGTAGGTTTAAAATTGTGTTTTAGTTATATTTTCCAAAAAATACGTTTTAAATGCACTTAATTTCTAATAAATAAGAACGCAAAAAACTCCATCTATATAAAGAAGTTTCATCGAAAGTAATTAAATTCTTATATTAGAGATGCATAAATTATGGGCAAAAAAAATTTGGTTTGGGGGCTATGAGACTCATACACCATATGAAATCTTGAGGGTTTTCAATTTAATATTATATTTTTTGATACCGTTGTTATATCGAAGGCAATTTGAGAAAATTGCATTTAAAAAAAGCTCACTGAAAACTATGGATTTTCCTAAATATATTCCTAATGAATTTTTATTAAAATAATGTTGGTACACGTTTAAACAGATATTCTTAAGCACTTATGTATAAATACTTTGTTTACAAACATTCCATGTTTATGATTAACTGTAACTTTTTACCACTCCTCTTGTTCTAGGCAGACCACAATTAGAACAGCTTAAAACCCAATTAAATAAAAAGTTAATAAATATATTTTTTTATTGAACGTAAGTTATTTGCTAGATTATACGCATTTATTATATATTTTTATTATTATATTTTGCATGCAAGTCATCGAATATGTAGTCCTTAATTTTGCGCATTGCTTTTTCGCATCTACCACACATTTGATTCAAACTTGATTCATTCAATTCAGAACATATCATTTATAGAATTCACGTTTCTGTTTTTTGATATTTTTTCCTATTTGAAAAATATTGCAAGAAAACAAGAATTCGGTCTGGCCAAAAGGGTAATTTCATAGACTTTTATATAAAAATAAAATTTTACCCCACTAGTTTGCTTCAATCGAATCCAAATTAGTTTCATTCGATTGTTTGTTTTGTTATATTCGAAAAATATTGCAAGGAAAACACAAATTTGGTCTGGCCCGACCAAGACGGTAATCCTAGGGTTTAGTTCCATTAGTTTTACCTTTTGGTACTAAGACATGGTAACTAAATACATGAACTTTTTTGTTCTTTAATAAATTAATCTTTAAATAGATACTATACATTTTTCTTTTCACAAATAATTTTTTTATCAATATTCCCAAAATGAACAACCGCGAATCTCTGAGGTTTTTTAAATGTTTTGTATGCCCAGAAATAATGATGCATGTTAGTACAAAAGTGTGTAAAACCAATAGACAACAAGCTGATATACAACCTCGTTATTTTAAAAATTTACTGTTTAAAAAACTGTAAAAGAAAATTATGTAGGATGTACAAACTTAAAGTTAAAAATCTTTATATCAAGAAATAAAAAAATCTTAATTTGAGAAAAAAAATCTTTAAATCTTATTTTGTTCAAAAAATCTTGAAAAATAAGATAAAATCTTAATTCTGGCAACGCTGTTTGGCATATAAATTTGTCCACGAAAGAAAGGGAGACACTAACGAATTAGTGGGTTGAATGCTATTATTATATTAAAATATTTTTGGTTTCATTTTAAAAAAATTTTATTATTCGTGCTTAATTCCCAATTTTTATTATTGATAAAAACACTGAAATTTATTGTTGATGGAATAAGCTATTCCTATGCGCATTTCACTGGTTGCTTAGGCCAGATCATCAGGAAAATTCATCCATAAAGTTTTTAGAAAAACTAAAGATATTAAATAAATAAAATAAAACTGTTAAACGTATAAGACTTATAAGCAACAGTTCTACTTGCAACAATATCAAAATTTAAACAAAAACATCAACAATAAACAGTGAGTTTATCTCATCTTACATTCCCCACTTCAATTGATTGGAATTCTCCCAACATTAATTGTAGTTGTAAGTAGGTTAATTTGGTTTATTTAATTAAAAAAAGAACTTAAATAAGTACGTAATGCATGTACGTTTATACCTTTTTTTATTTACATTTCTAATTATGTTCTTGTTCAATAAATGAATTTGTTGTCTTCTTATTATCATTGAACCTTGGAATAAAAATATTTGTTTTATATGAATAACATAAATTACTTTTTATTTTTGGATTATTACAAAACGTTTGTTTTGTTAAAAAAGGTTCACACTCTTCAAGTTTTTACCATAAAGTCTTTAGCTTTTATTAAAGAATGAAAAAGAGAATGGCATTTCTTTTCCTTTCTCTCCTAAAAACTCAAGACTTGAAGAGTTTAAAACAGCAATAACTTTTTTGAAGGAAGAGATCACATTTTTTTTAATATTCCCCTGGAAACGCTGGTATGTATTTAAAATAAAATCAGCAAAACCAATTGATTATGTGCTGAGAAACTATCGGCCAAGTTTCGGAATCCAAAATCGAGTAAAATTTAAATCGAAGGAAATTTTCCGTTAAATTTTTTTACAAATGGCGGTAGTTTTGTTTGCTTTTAAGAGTAATGCTAATATTATAAGACGTATTTAAAGTGTGACGTATATAAAACGAAATATTTATACGAACCTAATATGTAACAGGAATCGTCTTAAAAATTTTTTTGATTGCAATTTCACTCGAATTCGATTTCCAGAACATAGCTTAGTAGTTTTTAGTTACGTTATATGGCCACAACACATTATTCTAAACAGTTTTATTTATTTTGAAATATAAACTAATTACTTGAAATTTAAGAAAAAGCTTAAAGCTTAAAATATTTACATTAAGCCAAACAAAAAAAATAAAGCTAAATTTAACTCGAAAAAAGCGAATATGGTCACACTGACTGTAAGTGCTCTTTTGTTCTTTTTCGCAACACTAATCAGTGTTCGAAAATAAACAGAACATTATTAAGCGTTCGGCTCACACACCCCGGAACGATGTCAATTTTTTAGTGTTTGTGTAGAAAAACACAGCCCTTAATACCATTCGGAACTATTTTCAAGAATGAGCCGAACATTATATAGTTTTCTTCTAAAGGATATAAATGTTCTCATCTTTTTATTGTTTTCGAAAGATGACAAACAGGGAAACATTATTTTTTTTATGATTTTCTACACAAACACTATAAGCGTTTGTGTTTTCCACAAACCTACCGAACCGAACACTAAGGAGCGCTATTTAGTGTTTAATTTCGAACACTGTTTCAAGCTAAACATAAAAAATAAAGCTAAATTTAGCTCGAA
The DNA here is from genome assembly GCA_930367215.1 of Pollenia angustigena. NCBI lineage: Eukaryota > Metazoa > Arthropoda > Insecta > Diptera > Polleniidae > Pollenia > Pollenia angustigena. The sequence goes on from OV884059.1 coordinate 36,921,412, forward strand.
AAAACTAATATGGCCACACTGACTGTAAGCGCTCTTTTGTTCTTTTTCGCAACACTAATTTCATTCCCTTGTTAACCCGGCAATTCCCACACCTTGAATAATGAAAACAAAACTGATTTTTTTTTCAAAATATTATAAATACGTCGGGTTTACACTAAAACAAAAAATAATAAAGAAGGCGATCGTAGTTTGCTTAATTTTCGTCTCCACCTTTCCATTGGTTACCACTCCATTCACAAGAGGGTACATTCTGACGTCGTCAGGGTCATCTCCAGCCTTTAATATTTCCATTATTTCATTTAATTTGAATCTTTAGCAAAACAATCGACATTTAGCGAAATATAAACTAAGTTTATACGTATGTATATGTACATATACGTATGTAAATATGTGAAATACTGCCCAGTGTCACCTGCAGGTGACAATTGACAATCTAGCCCTATTTTTACCTAGAAGGCAATTTATTTTTTCACGACAATCACTCAAATTATAAGTTTGAGTATCGTACGGTGTGAATCAAAAATATTATTCCGTTTCTTACCCTTTTGACATTTTTGCAACAATTCATTTATGTATCACAACACAAGTAAGCAATATAAACAGACAAAAACACGAGAGGGTGTTAACTTTGTTCAAATATTAAATGAATGTTTCAAATAGTTTCATAGACCTACAAAAAAAAATGGCTAAAGCCCTTGTGACACTACATTTTTTATTCATTAATTGATATAGAATTGATAGAAAGAAACAGTAAATGCTAGAAAGAGCAAACTATAACAAATGTTAACAAAGTTATTAAGTTTTTTTTTTTCTCTTGTTATGGTTTCATCAGTTTCAAACACAAAGCATACAGAGATGAAAAAAGTGACGTATGAAAAATGTCCAAATCATTTGCGAGGGCAGCTTTCGAAGAAAGAGAAAGAAAATGTTTTTTGGTAGTGAAGTGGCAATGTGTAAAAACAGGCCGCTACTATCAACACGAACTGCGTAATCAAAACAAAAAATGCAAAAAGGACAGCTTTAGAAGAAAGAGACGGGGAAAAACGCAAAATCTTCCGTCTCGTGACGTCTCTGTATGCTCTGTGGTTTCGAACCAGCTCTTGAAGAGTACGGACGTGTATCAGTGAGTAAGAAAAATAAAAAAAAACAATTCGAAGTGAAAAAAAAAAAAATATTTGTAGTAGGTGAAAAAAAAACACAATAACTAAGGTGCACGAAGAGATTTGTGAATGAGCCTCACAAACACTCCCAACAAGGAGAGTAGGCCCAGGAGGCTTATTCTGAAATGCGATGCGAAAATCAATGCGATGCGCAAATGAAATGCGATGCGAAAGAAAATTGGTATTCTGTTAGACTTCCGCAATCGCATTCGCAATTTATTTCAAATTGTGGCAACGCTGCTCAAATATACGTCAGTGTCAATAAACATCAAATTAAAAATAAATAAATTGTTATGTTTCGCTGTGAAAATTGTTTAAATAATTTATTTAGGACATTCTGTAATAACAAAATAATAAAAATGGATTTTGTGGCACTGTGGATCGACGACGAAGAAAATGAAAATGTTTTGTGTGTACTTTAAAATCGGCCCAATCCTATTAAAATTTAAGTTAAAGTCAAATATTTTTGAACTGGTTTACATATATATTTCATACTTTTTCCATCCTGCAGCCTCTCTAATAGGTTGTCCATTGATATTAAGTTCTTCAGTTAACGTTTGCCACAAGGTATTTGCCGACTGATGTGCATTTGGCTGTGCTTATTCATATTCATATTCTATCATTATTTAAAATTGACGCGGTTTGGTGGTTTTATTGCTTGCTTCCCTGAATTAAATAATAAATATATGATATGATGAAATAAATTAAATATTATCTTTCACTAACATGTTTGTACTTTGCGAGTGCTATTTTGTTGTCGAATAAATTTTGCGAATTTGACATTTGTTTTCGCAATGTAGAATACCGACTTGTCACCTTTTCGCATTTGAAATGCGATTAAAAAAAACTTTGCGAATATCGCAATACAGAATAGCAATTGTTCGCATTTATGCATTTTCGCATCGCGTTGATTTTCGCATCGCAATTCAGAATAAGCCTCCAGCACAAATAGCAGAAATGCGTATATTTTGGTTAGCTCTACGAGCGTGAGCAATGAAAATATTCGATACCCTGAATTAAATAAAAATTATTTAAGTGCAAAAATTGCCAGCGCAACTGGTTTTCCATACAGCAATTTAAGTGCAAGTGTGCCCAACCTGAGCACCGTAAATGTGGTTCAAAGTGTGAAGTCGTCTGACCAGAGGAATAATAACGAAAAACCTGGAACATCACGATTAGCATTAATAAATACAGGAGCTGTGCCAATAAGTACTAAAGTGCAAACAGGCATGGACAGATATATTACAATAACTAAGAGAAAGGCTAGCCCTAGGTCCACCCAACAGAAACGCATGGCCAAACAATACAAAGGCTCTAACGTAGTCTCTTTGCCAACAAGTGGTAACATATTCTCTGTACTATCCATACCTGACGATGAAGAAGCAGAATCAGCTAATGGAACAGCCACTAAAGAAGTTAAACCGCCACCTATCTATCTGCGGGAGCAAACATCAAATAGCATAGTCAACATGTTGACTCAACTTGTAGGTAAGAATAATTTCTACTTCGTTTCTATACGACGCGGGCAAATTCAAGAGACCAAAATTCAAGCCAGTACAGAAACGAACTTTCGTATTATATCAAGACACCTGTACCCATGATCTGTAACTTTAGTGAGAACTTCTTGCATCGAAAAGATGTGAAACAAAATATTCCATCGTTTCTCGAAAAGTGAGAAAAAATGTGTGTCTGTAACTCTTGTCGAAAACTATCTAAAGAGATTACGGCGTTACGTTATAAATGTCATAATGCACTCGAAGCCGATGTGACATTGCAGCCGTTCAGAACGCCAGTAACACATATCGTTGACGGCGACCAAAATTTACTGAAATTGAATATTTTTAACGACGGCGGCGAAAACACAACCGTAGGCTATGCCAAATTGTGTAAAGAGTGATGTTTGTTGTTTGCAAACGAGCTTTGAAGACATTCGTATATTTTATAAAAATGTTAAAAGCAAAATAATAAAACAATGAAAAATGTGCCAAGAATAAAATATTATTATTATTATTCTTTGCATTTTGCATTTTTAATTGTTTTTTAGTGTTAAAATTTTTTTCTCGCCCCATTTTTATTCGTGAGTTTATTTGACAGTTCAAAGCGGGAACTTTTCTCACCAAAATGTTACAGACACACTTTTTCTGTAAATTGGCGAGTAATTTCCTTACGTGACAGCTTGTACTCGCCAAAAAAAGTTACAGACACAGTTAAGTGAGAAAAACAGCAGTTTGTTTTAATTTATAGCATTTTTGTTTCATTTCACACATTTCAATCGAAAACTTTCTCGACGCGAGAGTTACAGAACATGGGCACTGGACGCTGAAAATTAAAGTTACTATACATATCAATTAAAAAGTGCTAAGGGTTTGATTATTGTCATAAAAGGCAAAGATAGTTCTGTTCCTACAGAGGAAATAAAATCTGCCGTAGAGCTAGAGGGGTATGAGGTAAAATCTGTTCATAACATTTTAAACAGGAATAAAATTCCTCAACCAATGCACCGCATTGAGATATCGTTTGATTCATCGGTTCTCAAAACCAAAAATTCAGTTCATCTCATATACAACTTGCGTTACCTACTCAACAGAAGAATAATATAGGGTCCCTCCCAATGCACAAACTGCCAGGAATATGGGCATATGAAATCATATTGTAAATTGCCTCACGTATGTGTGGTTTGTGGCGACGCTCATAAAATCGCCAAATGTAATCGTTCTAAAGTTGACCCGAATGTTAAGAAATGCAGCAACTGTGGCGAAAATCACACGGCAAACTATAGGGGTTGTAAAGTCTTCTTGCATTTAAAAATACCTGCTTTAGTTCAAAAATATACTCATTCCCAATATGGTCCGTCATTTTCGCCCAGCCAAGCCGCTGGCTCTATTGCTAGTACTACACAAACAAACAAAACCAATCATATGCCCAAGTCTTAAAAGGAAACCCTAATTCGAAAAATCCTCCGAGTACTTCCAACGCAAAGCAACCTCCATACGCTAATGTTCCAAGGGAAGGTCTTCAAATGCCTTCTGGAAATATGCCTAGCTCAATCGAAAATTTAATTCAAACTATGAATAACTTCATGACCACTATGCAGAACATGTTTCAGGAAATGATGCGAAACCAGAACATGCTTCTGCAAATTCTACTCAACAAAAAATGAACCAGTTAAAAATATGTTTCTGGAATGCAAACGGGTTATCCCAACATAAACACGAAGTTGCAAACTTTCTTCATAGGCATGAAATCGACGTACTTCTTGTCTCTGAAACTCACTTTACTCATAAAAACTGCTTTAGGGTAAATGGATACCTTACGTATGACACAAAACATCCCAGCGGACGGGCTTGTGGTGGCACATCCATAAATGTGCACAAACACATCACACTTACCATTGCCAGAGTTCGAAGAAGATTGTATCCAGGCCACATCTATAAATCTTATTGATTGCAAACTACGTTGTCATCCGTTTATTGTCCCCCGAGGCACAAAATTGAGCACGATAAATTTCTCAACTTCTTCTCCACATTGGGCCATAAATTCATTGCTACTGGCGATTACAACGCTAAACATACATATTGGGGCTCTAGACTTATTAGTCCTAGAGGTAATCAGCTATACAATACCGTAACTGCAAATAATTTTGAGGTCGTATCGAGTGTTGAGCCTACCTATTGGCCAACCGACTTCAACAAGCTACCAGACCTTATTGACTTTGCTGTAATTAAAAACATCAAGCGCGATCAGGTACTAGTTAGTTCCTCCTATGATCTATCGTCTGATCATTCACCTTCAATCCTCATTTTAAAAGGCAACTCTGACGCCGCAGCTGCAAACTTTATTTCCTATCCAAACAGAAACACAAATTGGTTAAAGTATAAAATGTATGTGAGCTCTCACCTATCATATTGCATTCCCCTAAAAAAATCATCTGACATCCAAATAGCTGTCGACCGATTTACAGAAGTCTTGGATTCTGCAGCAAGAAATGCAACCCCAATCAAGCGGACAATTAAACGTGCTCCTTACAATACATCGACGGATATAGAGACCCTTATCAGAGAAAAAAGGAAGTTAAGAAGACAATGGCAAAACAGTCGTTCCCCAACCACTTAGGCCCAACTACAATTATGCCTGACAACTATTCGCAACAAATTGAGACAGAACCACGAGTCTGCAACAGAAGGCTATCTAAACAGCCTAGATGCCACAAAAAACTCCAATTCCAGCTTATGGAAGGCTGTACGGCATATGAAATGCCCTATAAACCAAGAATCTCCATTAAGACTGAAAAACCGCACATGAACCGAAAACACAAATGAAAAATTAAACGCTTTCGCGGGCCACCTTGAGAAAGTTTTCACGCCACATGATGCACATACTTGTTCCTGTCGTCCAATCGTTCCTGATAAGGTAAACCATCCAATAAAATTTAACATAACTCAAGTAAAATCTGCAATAGAAAAAGTGAATATAAGAAAATCTCCCGGACCTGACTGCATCACAGGGTCACTGATAAGAAACTTACCATCGTCTGCTTCTAGGATCTTGCTGCTCATTTTTAACGCGGTATTAAGAGTCGGATACGTCCCATCCTCATGGAAAAGGTCTATATTTGTTATGATTCCCAAGTCAGGAAAAGATGCTAGCCAGGTTGCGTCGTACAGACCGATAAGCTTATTATCAATCCTATCGAAGCTTTACGAAAAAATATTCGTTTTAAGTATAACTCCTCATCTAAATGAACACGATATCATCCCGGATCACCAGTTCGGATTCAGAGCGAAACATGGTACAATAGAACAAGTGCATAGAATTGTCACCCTAATTAGATCGGCGTTTGAGAAAAAGCAATACTGCTCATCCCTGTTTATAGACATTTCCCAAGCATTTGACAAAGTTTGGTATGATGGGCTACTCATCAAAATTACACGAACGCTTCCTCAAAACATTCACAAGCTTCTGGAGAGCTATCTAACAGGCAGAACATTCACAGTAAGGTCGCAAGATAAATACTCCCCCACAAAAAAATTACTGCTGGTGTCCCCCAAGGCTTCTATATATAATATATACAGCGGATATGCCAACAAACCTGAGCACGCATACCTCTACATTTGCAGATGACACAACTTTTATTAGCGTTAACCATGACCCAAAAGTCGCATCGCAAAACCTGCAGTCCCACATCAATGAACTAGAGGCCTGGCTAGAAAAATGGAGAATAAAGGTTAACCCGGCTAAATGTGCTCACTTAACTTTCGCGCTCAGAAGACAAACGTGCCCAGCTGTAAAAATAGATAACATCACTGTTCCGGTAGAAAACCATGTTAAGTACTTGGGAATTCATATAGATAGACGCTTGACCTGGTCTCGTCATATTGAAGCGAAAATAACGGCTATGAAACTTAAAGCAGCTCAACTACATCGGCTTCTCGGTCGAAACTCAAACTTGTGTTTAGACAACAAAATTCTCTTATACAAGTCCATCATAAAATCAATATGGACATATGGCATCCAATTATGGGGTACTGCATGCGCATCTAACATCCAAAAGCTTCAAAGAAGACAGTCTGGAATATTACGACAAATTGTCTGCGCTCCATGGTATATACCTAATGATATTATCCACAGAGACCTCAACGTCCCCACTATCCAGGAGGAAATTAAAAAATATTCAATTGGCTACATCGATAAACTAATGGCCCACCCTAACTACCGCGGCTCGGGGTCTGCTTCAGTTCGAAGGTCACCAGAGGCTAAAAAGAACCGATACTTTGAGCCTAACTAGAAGACATTTTTAAAATTTGAATACAGCAGTTAGTGGTTACATTGGTAACAACTAATAAAAAACAAGTAGAATTAAGATTTGAATACATATTGTAAATTTCGATAAGTAAGATTCAATAATAAAAATAAATTATTAAAACAAGTAAGAAAGTATAGTCGGTCAAGCCTGACCATATGATACCCTACACCACAGTATTTAAAAACACATCATGCTTATGTGTCTATATAAATATAGATTTATCTATGCTTATAAACTGCATGAAAATCGGTTTGAAAGTATGTGAGAGGCAGAAATTGCCCCGTACCTCCCCTTGTGGTCCCATTTTTGAAAACCTGTATAGCTAATGTGTCCATATAGATATGGATCTATCTATGTTTTAAATTTCATTAAAATCGGTTTGAGAGGCAGAAATTGCCCCTATCTCCCCTCGTGGTCCTATTTTTTAAAAAATGCATACATTTTGTGTCCATATAGATATGGTTCTATCTATGTTTTAAATTTCATTGAAATCGGTTTGATAGTTTCTGAGAGGAAGAAATTTTCCCCTATCTTCCCTCGTGGTCCTACGATTTAGCCCATTTTCAATAGGCTTGGTCCTTGTGCCAATAAGAACCTATACCCCAAATTTCATCAAATTATCTCCAAAATTACGACCTGTACTTTGCGCACAAGGTTACATGGACAGCCAGCCAGCCAGCCGGACGGACATCGTTAGTTCGACTCAGTGATTCTAAGACGATCGGTATACTTTAAGGTGGGTCTAGGACCAATATTTTAAGGCGTTACACACATCAGCACAAATGCATAATACCCTCTCCACTATTGTGGTGTGGGTATAAAAAAGAAAATGGTTCCGTTTCAGGGATGGCGTTGAGAATTTTTAAAATTATACCAACAACCTTTAAAAATTGTATCTAATTGTACGAAAAGATAGATTTTAATTAGATTTTAATTAATTAATTGTATTTATGTTCTTAAAAAATACCACAAAAAGGTATTATAAATCTTAGTTTAAAAAGTATCAACAAAAAAGAACAATTGAAACAACTTAGCCATCCCTGTTCTGTTCATTTTATTAAATGTTGCCAACTTTTTGTTTACGAGAAACCTAAAAACAAAAAGCGGTAAATCGCTGAATTTGCCCATTAACCGCTGATTTAGCAACACATACAAAATCCACCACTTGTAGTGAAGGGTATAAAAAACAACAAAAAAAAAAACACATTACCAACACTGTATTACCATAGCCACTGTGTGACCGTAGAAACCAAAATTGAATTTGTATAGTCTGGGTTCACACTATGAAAGTTTTCTTTCAGAAAATCTGAGTTTATTGGGAGAGAATAAAAGCATGTTCTCTTCCCCTCTCACCAATAAACTCGGACTTTCTGAAAAAAAATTTTCATAGTGTGATCCCAGACATAGTCTGTTTATGTCGTTTTGGTAATACAGTGTTGGTATGGTAATGTCACGTCTAATTGATCCTTTAAAGGAACAAATTTGAGGCAGTCGTGGTTTTTACTCATATCCGATCTGCCTGAATTTCAATAGCAAACAATTCCGGACCATATGTGACATAAATGTATAATGTATAAACATGGCCCCCATCATATATGGGGTCTTCGGAAAACCCATTTCAACGGACATCGTTAAATCAACTTCGCTCCTCATAAGGACCCAGAATATATATACTTTATAGGGTCTAACACCAATATTATAGAAATTACAAACGGAATGACAAACTAATATACACCCTATTCACCACCTGTGGTGAAGGGTATAAAAATACCACATTTTAAAAGGTGCATGTATAAAATGTCTTGCCGAACATGTAATACTGCAATTTTTTATTTGACGAGAACAAAATACAAAATTGGATCGCCCTATTTTTAATAGCTAACATTGTTCTTCAATATATAAAAAAAACTATGTACATAAATGAAAAAGTGTGGGTACGTTCGTAAATGCAGTTGATGCGGATCAGTTGCGCATTAGTAAAGTTGAATGTTCGTAAATGCATCACTTGTAAGAAACTTGGCATTACTTTCATATGTCAAAAGTTTTTTTAATGCAGTGATGCCGCAGCTTTGCAACAAATATTGGCAATTATTGCATCAGTTAATTTTCTGCTTAAACTGTGCATCACTGCTGCAGTGATGCAAAATTTGTGAATTTTTTTAGAATAAAACACGCTGCCCTTTTAGAGAGCAAATCATTTTTAAAAAACGGACACCAAATTGCATTTTTTCAAATAAAATGTGACATTTTTTGTAGAAAATAAAACACCATTACTGATAACTATAACCATTCTAATTGCTCTACGTGCAACAGAATGAAGCAGCTGATTTGCAATGTTACTGTTACTCCCGTCTAATAGGATTTTTACACTTGCTCACATCTTTCATCTTATCGCAAAGATGATAACATGTTCCCATAAGAATTGTTGGGCTAATAGCCTTTTCACACTTGTCAACATTTAACATCAATTTGCGAAGATGTTGGAATTTTCCCATAAGAAATACATAAAGCTAAAAATCAAAGTTTTTCAACATCTTTATAGCCTTTTCACACTTGTCAACATTTAACATCAATTTGCGAAGATGTTGGAATTTTCCCATAAGAAATACATAAAGCTAAAAATCAAAATTTTTCAACATCTTTGCAGAATGTTACTATCTCATTCTGTTCCCTTTTACATTTTTCGATTCGTTGAATGTCATCACTAGAAAAGTGGCAATAAATTCTGTTATTATTGTAGCATCACTGACAAAATGGAAGTTGCTTTGAAAGCAGCGTTATCATTTCTGAAGTTTTTCCTTTTTTGCAAGCCTTATTTTGCTTAATTTTGCTAAAATTATTAAACAAAATGAATAAGAAATACATTTTGGTTTTATCTTTTAAAATGTTGGCACTTTTGTAGAAAAAAAGTATTTAAAAAAAATAAAAGTTTTTCTTTCAGAAATGGTGACATTTTTTATTGATAGTAGATGTTAGATGTTTCAAGTGTGAACGCGTATTTCACATTTTCAACATCTTCCATGCGTTCTTCCGAAATGTATGCAAGTGTACAAAGGGTATAAAAATCAACATCCTTCTTCATCTTTAAAAGATCTTCCTATCTCACGTTGTTTCATTTAACATCTTTCGATTATTTTAGAAAAAACAAATATTTTGTTAAAAAGTATATACTAGCGTGACCGTTATTTTTTTCGTATTTTCACTTGGCAAACCAGAATCATTTGGTCAAGACTTTGTTGAAAATTTGTCACGTAGTGTAATCACCAAGCAAAGAATGCGAAGATACGTGCAAATTTCGGTGTTATTTTTATACCCTTCACCGAAGGTAGAAAGGGTATATATAACTTTGTCATTGCGTTTGTAATTTCTACAATATTGATCCTACACCCTATAAAGTATATATATTATGGGTCTTATGAAAAGCGAAGTTCAAAACCGGTTGTCCGTCTGTCTGTTGAAATGGGGTTTCCGAAGCCCCCAGATATGATGGGGACTTGGTTGGGGTATCTTTATGTCAGGTATTCTTTTTTTACAAAAATCCTTTGTGTTTGTTGTATTTTTATTACTTTTTGCTGTATATCTGGGGAACGGCAAAAGCCAAAGTTTCCAAATTAGGTACACACATTTAGGTTGCCAATACACACCATCCTACAAAATGTGGGCGGAATTGGAGTAGTGGGCGTGGTACCTCCCGTACAAAAAAAATTAAAAATTGTATAAAAAACTAAATTTTACGGCTGATATATGTCCTATGGATATGACTTATATACCAAAATATCGGAAATTTTTAGTAAAACATATTTCATAAAAACTCGGAAAAATCGGTTCAGAAACAAAAAAGTTATGACCAAAATTTAATTTTTTTTTAAATACCCACTTTCGGGAACCATAGATCTCCCCGAGTCCAAGCTTTGTAACTCAAGTAAATGGTAAATTTTTTCTATTAAGATTTTCGTATGACGTGCTAAATTCCCAATTTTCCATATTTGATAAATACACCGAAATTTATTGTTGAGGGAAAGCTAGCCTCTATGCGCATTTCACTGGTTGCTTAGGCCAGATCATCAGGAAACCTTTTCCAAAGATTTTAGAAAAGCTAAAAATATTATACAGATAAAACCCTAAAGCGAATAAGAATTTTAAACACTCAAAGTCTTACTTGTAACAATATCAAAGCTTAAAAAAAAACACCAACAATAAACAGTGAGTTTATCTTTTCTTACATCCCCCTACAATTGGTTGGGTTCTTTCCGACTCGAATTGTAGTTGTATGTGGGTAAAAAGAAAAAACAAAATTAAAAAACAAATTGCTTCATTCTATTGTCTTCGCAAGAAAACAACAAAAAAAACCAATTTGGCAATTCAGTTTTCTGCACGGGCACATGCAAGTATATTATCAAAGTTATTTACGGGAATACAAAATTTACTATTAAGATTTTCGTATGACGTGCTAAATTCCCAATTTTCCATATTTGATAAATACACCGAAATTTTTTCTTCAACACGTCGGTATATAAATCTGTCAAATCGGTTAAAAAATGGCTGAGTTATAACCGAAATACTGAATCCCCAAAAATTACTCTTTTTTATACCCTTCACCGAAGGTAGAAAGTAGTAGGTAGAAATTTCTACAATATTGATCCTACACCCTATAAAGTGTATATATTCTGGGTGCTTATGAGGAGAGAACTTGATTTAACGATGTCCGTCCGTCTGTCCGTCTTACGTTCGATATGTGTTTTCCGGAGACTCCAGACATGATAGCGGCTAGGTTGTTTTACATTTATGTCACCATTTCTTGCTATTTCTTGCTATTGCCATTTCTTGCTATTGAAATTCAGCAAGATCGGTCCACAAATGGCTGAGATATGACCAAAAAACCACGACTGCCTCTAATTTTTTCTAAAAATCCCTTGTTGTTGTTGTATTTTTATTGCTTTTTTCTGTATATCTGAAGAACGGCAAGTGCCAAAGTTTCCGAATTAGGTGCAAACATTCAAGTTATAAATACACACAAAATGTGGGCGTGGTTGGAGAAGTGGGCGTGGTACCCCCCATACAAAAAATTTCAAAAATTGTATAATAACTTGAATTTTTTGACTGTAATAGTACCTATGGTTACGCCTTATATATCAAAAGATTGGAAATTTTTAGTAGAAAAGATTGGAAATTTTTAGTAGAAAATATTTTCTGAAAAACTCGAGAAAATCGGTTTAGATACGAAAAAGTTATGACCAAAATATTAATTTTTTTTTTTGAAAAATACCCATTTTCGGAAACCATAGATCTTGCCGAGTCCAAGTTTTATAACCCGACTAACTGGCAAATTTCTTCTTAAACACTTCGGTATATAAATCTGTCAAATCGGTTAAAAAATGGCTGAGTTATAATCAAAATACTGAAATCCCAAAAATTACTCTTTTTATACCCTTCACCTCAGGTGGAAAAGGGTATATATATAAGTTTGTCATTCCGTTTGCAATTTCTACAATATTGATCTAAGACCCTGTAAAGTATATATATTCTGGGTCCTTATGAGGAGAGAACTTGATTTAACCATGTGATGTCCTTTATGTTTAAATTTTATTTATAATGAAGTTTAAAGTATTGTAAATATGTATGTATATGTAACAATTATTTAGTTTTTGTCTAGTTGCTCTGTATTCTGCTCGCACAATGGTGAAGGGTATATAAGATTCGGCACAGCCGAATATAGCACTCTTACTTGTTTAATTTGGTTTTTTCTGGATTAAATATTCATGTTAAAGAAAACTAATACAGAGCAACATAGTTCATAAGATATAGCCCTAGAATATTTGTAAATAAGGTTTTTCTCTAAAATAAATATTACGGAAGTTATCAACAATTAAAGCCACCCATAGTGAGAAAAATAGCATTCTAGCAAACTTTGTGGGCTCAAGGCACGGCTAATAACTATGCAAACGATCTAAACATTTTTATATATATTTTTTTTCTAATTTGGAATCATTTTAAGGGGTTTGCCAAGTGAAAATACGAAAAAAATTGCCCATATAACTTGCGGTCACACTAGTATATACCATCAGCCATATCATTTATTTAGTTTATATTCGCTCTTACACGTGAAAATAAATATTTTTATGATGAGAGATGTTACAAATGTAAACCTTTTTTTCATTTTCAGCACCTTCCACGCATTTCTCTAAGATGTGCTCAAGTGTAAATAGGATATAATAACTGAGCCTTAATCCTAATTCTGAATTTCGATAACATTCCCGCATCAATCGAAAAAAGGCATTTCAACAAAAAACTGAATCAAAAGAAAAATACAATATTTACAGTTGCTATGAAACGTATGAAATCGGAACAGAATATTTTAATAAATAGTTAAATTTAGTGCAAGAAAACAGTGATAAATATATTAAAAAAATAAAATTACAACATTTATAGTAAAAAAGTTAATAAAATAAATTTGCAATTAATTAAATAAAACTTTAATATTTAAGTAAAAAACATTGAATCAAATAAATAGTTACATATTGTCTTTCCTTTCACCTTAATTATTTTATCACGCAGTTTTTTTAAACGAAATAAACAAAAAATCTAAGAGCTTTCCGTTAGTAAATAAACAACTTGATAAAACGTAGCAACGATCGTAATGCCAAATACATAAAATCGATAGAAAAAAATTTAAACGGAACGTAAAATATCAAAGTTGGCAAACGGAGAAAATTTCGATCAGAATCGAAATGCAGAATAAGAGCGATTAACTTGAGGGTTACACGATCAAGTGTTGCCTATCAAGTTTTATTAAACTCACACTTTTTAACCAATACACTCATACTTTTAAAAATTGATACGAACTTGCCTTTGAATTCTCTTTCCAGTGAGTGTTTCAATTTACGTTCAAGAAAACAGCTGATTTCAAGGTTAGTGAGCAAATTTTTCGTTTGTCTTTATAAATTGTTTTCTTGATGACATGTTGAAAGTAAATTGCTCAAAAATTGAATGCAGCCTACGTCACAGCTTTCAATTTATGTAAAATTTGGCCGCAGGGTAAATTTAAACTGACATCACTTTTATAAGATTGTCACCAAATTCGAAAAAAAACATATTGAATCGAGAGTGTTGAGAGTGACCGGTAAAATAGGTGACTTCGGTTTATGTATGGGGCTATTTTTAAAACGGCGACGATGGCCTCAAAGAGAAACTACGCTAAAATTTTAAAACTTGGAAAAGTTTGCAAAAATAGCGCCCTTAAATTAATTTAAAGTCCCTAAAGCTAACAGGAATGAAAACATTTGGTACAAATTGCTTAATTAGCGGAAATTCCCATATATTTGGTAACAGCGGTATGATAGCAAAGTCTAATATTTATTAAAAATCGTAAAAGTTTTAAGGAATCAGAAAACTTACAGGAAAAAATCGCTTCAATAGCAAACATGGCTACAATTCGCGAACGATTGCAAAATTTAAAATAAACCCTAAAATTTATTTGAAATCGCTTAATTGGTAAAAAAAAAAGAAAATATCGGAAAATTACATTAAAAGGATTTAAAAATTAGCTATAATGATAAAGAAAAAACTTTTTGTCAGGCAGTGTTTCCAGTGGATTTTTCCAAAAAATACCTACACATGCTAATAAAAATCCGATTTTTCCCTATACGCTGGAAAAATTTCCCCTACAAAAATCCCTACTCGTTGTTGTCATCAAAATAGACGAAAGAACATTAGTTTAAAAAAAAAATTAAGGCTTTGACAAAAAATAAGTACAAAACTAAAAAAAAAATAATACGTATGTATTTTAAATTAAATCTTTCTACATTGAATGATATCTTAGAAAAAACATATACATATGTACATACGTATTAGTGTCGCTTACTTTAAAGCGACATACAACTATGGAAATATATTTTTATGCGATTTAGGAAAAATAAAATTTTTTAACCTTTTGGGACATAAAAATATCACTAAGAAACGTTTTTTTCGGCATTTATTTCATAAATCAAGCTATATGACGAAAAATCCCTACATTTTGGAGATTATAAAAAATCTGTCCGATTTTCCCTACGCTGCTATTTTAGTATCAAAAATTCCTACATGTAGGGATTGTCCCATACTTCTGGCAACACTGTTTTCAGGTGTATGGGACAATACATGGGACAGGGTATTTCATAAAAAAAATTAAGTTTTTTGAGCACTTCCTACCTGAAATAAATATTTTTTGTTTATATAAAAAACTTATGTGCTGTTTACACAACACAAGTGACTAAGCGTGTAGTAAAATTTATATGGAAAACACTCAAAAACTTAAGTGCTTTTCATATAAATTTTACTGCACGTTCAGTCACTTGTGTTGTAAAAACAGCACATTAGTCTTATTATGATCATTAAAATGAGAAATACTGCTTAATTAATCTTGACCCTTTGTTTTATTGTAATATGTAACCCTTTTTTGAACCCTTTTTCCGGAAAATTCTTTTTTCGAAAACTTCCAACGGTAACCCTGCTTGTGATAGCAATGAGTGTTATTATAGCCTTTTTACACTGAACAACATCAAATTTCCACAATTTGCGAAGATGTTAACATCTTTCCATAAAAAATGCATAGTGCTAAAAACCAACATATTTCAACATTTTTAAAAGATGTTCCTATCTCATCTCAGCATAGCATTAAGACAAGTTGTTGTCGATTGAATGCATGGAAAAAGCATTTCCATGCATTCAATGAATGTATTCATTATGTTCTCTGTTGTTAACCTTGACTTTTTGAAATAAAAAAAGCATGAAAATTATGAGAAAACAAAAAGCATTTTATGATTATTTTACGAAATATATAATAACATAAAAATTACATACATAAGTACATACATATTGTATGTATATTGCTACATACTTAAATATAACATTACATATTAATTGACATAATTACCCAATGGAAATGGTCTTTGTTATATATTTTTTATGTTTCTATAAGTAAATTTGTAAATAAACAAAAAAAGAAGATACTTAACATGTCACTTATTATGTATGTTTGTGTACATATTGCTAAAGGCCAGTTTACACGGTAATACAATGTATTACGACTTTGTAGAAGCAAAATAATATGAAATTCTCTCCGTGCTTAAAAGAAAAAAATAAAAGTCTGTTGAGAGTATACTTTATGTTTACACGGATGGTATAAGTAAAATCAAAAATAATGACAAAAACGCAGATGGTTGCAGTTTTACAATTTTTACAAAAACAACATGAAAATTTCCTGAGTTGATTTTAGTTGTTTTTGTAATTGTATAAAAATGCCACCACCTTCAATATACACCGTTAAAATGCACCTCTGGTGTGATGAAAATACACAAGTTTCTAAAATGGTTTAGAAAAAAACCATTTAACGACCGCTTGTCAGATTTTGTATTCGTATTCTCTCTTATTCAATGCATTTTGCTTTTACATGATATGATTTCTCTCATTCTACATTATGTCGTAATACAATGTATTACCGTGTAAACTGGCCTTAAGTATGTATGAATGTACAATGTACGTATATACATATTAGGTACACACTTACATAAATATGTTTACTGTTTGTTTTGTATAAAATAATTTAACACATTTGTATGTATGTGTATACAGTATCCCAATATAAACGAAGGCAAACCTTTGATATGAAATTACTCTATCATTTAATATCAAGCGCAACTCTCAAACCATTTTCATTGGAATTCAAATTTATAACGATTTAAATATAAACATTTGACAGAAAATGTTTTATCCATTTGATATCAAAGGTTATTTTCAAATCAAAAATTAACTTGGCAGCACTAAAGCGAAAAATAAATGTAGACATTAAAAATTGGCGATTAAATATAAATGTGTTTACAATTAATGAAAAATTACATATTAAGTAAAGTGAATTCGCCTTTAGAGAAAATATAAATTATTTGTGAGTAAAATATTCATTACAAAGAGTAATAATGATAATAAAAATAGAAAGATAAAGTGAATAAACGATCGCGGTGCTATATGCCAAGTTTTTCGTCTTTCCAAGACGGAAAGAACGCTATTTCGTCTTTAGCTGATAGCTTATTTAATTAAATATTGAGTTTAAAAAAAACATTTTCCATTTGTGTTCAATATTATATTACAATCTAAATTTGAAAAGAATTTGAGAATAATGTTTAAAAGTTAGTTGAAGCAAATGCATTTCTCAACTTGAAAATAATTTCCCCTTTTTGTTGAGAATGCTTTGATTTTTAAATGATTTTCAAATCATTTTCAAAAGTTTGTCGTTTAAAAAAAGTTTGATTTCAAATCACTTTCAATTTGAAATCAAAGCTCAGTGTTTGTTGGGATGGTGTAAAATAAAATAATTTCTTTTTTATATTTTTATTTTCAAGTGGGTTTCTTTAAAAAACAAATAAACTTTCTCAGTTTTTTTTTTCACTTTTATAACGATTTCATTTGCCTGCGTGCGTAAGTTTCTATTACTATTTTGTGATATAATGGCGATGTAGTACAACAGTGATGCATTTTGAGTTTTTTTTTTTTTTTTGAGCCAAAATGTTCATTTAAAAGGGCCAAAAATTTCTTTAAGATATAATAATATTCAGATAAATGATATAGTGATGGTGACCATGCGTTCTGTATTATACAGAACAATACTGCATTTTAGAGCTTTGTTCTGTTTGAATTATTTTTTAGTAAAAAACCATAAATTGTTCTGGATATAAATAAATTGTATTTATTTGATCTGTATTTAATAGAATAGCTTAACTACATTCTCTATTTATCTGACTTTTCGAACTATTGGAATATGAAAAACGTTTCTTTTTTCTGGAAAATATTTTAAAGTAATAAGTTTGAAAAGTATAAATAAAAGATCTTATTTTATATCAAATTTGTTTCAAGGAGCACTGCAAGCTTAAGTACACTATTTTTGGAACTAAAGAAATGAAAAGATATATTTTCAAATTTGCAAAAAAAAAATCATAAGATATTACATTTCTAAAAATGTTTTAAGCAGAATTTCAAAATACTGCGTTAACCATTTTCTAAATTTATTGCTTGGAAATATTGTAAGCTCGTTTTATGACAAATTTTGCCTTGATACTCTTTTCATATTTTAGGGGTATAGATGCAAAGACTGCAATGTCCACGTTTATAGTTTTCGTAATAAATAGTAAAAACCTCTAGCTCAAAGTATATTCATATTTATGTATTGTATATCTGCTATTCAGTAAATAAGAATATGATGAAGATATGACGCAAGTTTCAACCAAATCGATATAGCGGTTTGCTGGCAATTATAATAATAAAATTGGAGATTGGTGTGTTTGCTCTAATCAAATGGACATTGCTGCTTTTTTAGCATTGGCAAGTACTTAAAAAAAGTAGTTACAAAATTCTTAAACTTAACAAAGGCTTAGTTTTTTCTTGATGGATTTGGAGGAACTTCATAACAACTTAGCTTCATAATAACGACTAATGACAAGTTATAAAATGAACAATAAAACTAACTAATTTGTTATATTTTTAAATTTCTTTTTAGTTTTGTTTTGCAAAAAAAGAAACAAAATAAAAAAATAGCATGCATTTTCGAAAATAGTTGAGAGAAAGAGAGCTTAACAAACTGTGATCATTGCAAAAACGACAATCTCCAATGGACATTGTCGTTTTTGCATCAATTCTTAATTTTTTAACATACTTTTTTATGGGATAAAAGTGTATCGGGTAATGTAATATTCACTAATTGGAAGCATTCATTAAATACAACTAAGAAGTATTATTAGTTACGTTTGTGAAAAAAGTGGACTTTGCAGTCTTTGCATCTTTACCCATCATTTAGTACCCGTCTATACCAGAGATAAATATTGCGACCAGTGTGACCAGATTTTTTAAAAATATAAAACTAAATCATGTTTGAAATAGAGCTAAAAAAAGCTAAAGAAGGAAATTTAAAGCCAAAAAATAAAGCTAAATTTTTTTTATAGCTTCTTGTAGTAACTTTTAATTATTTCGATATTTTTTATAGATTAAGTATTGCTTATGTTATTATAGCTGAGAATAATTATATAAATAAACGAGAAAAAGTCCAAAAAAAAGACCAGTAAATTGATCAAACTTTAGCTTTATTTTTAACAATTTCTATGGATTTACTTAACTTTATTTGTAAGAAGATAATTGTATAATGTAATTAAGAAACTGCATAATGATGTTTGATCTAGCTGAACATTTTGATAAAGTAAATAATTTTTTTATTAAAACAAGGGACGCCAAATATTTAATAGGTATGAACATAACATAACTAGTAAAATTTTTACTAGCAGAAATTTTCAAAAAATAGTTGACTGAAGTCGTTGTCGTGATATAAGTCGTAGCCGTTTGAAATTCGAAATCACGACAACGACAACGTAAAACACATAAGTAAAAAGTTCGCCGTACATATGTCTTTTTCGTCAATCATAATACCAACTTTTAAAAACGACTATACATATTTCAACAACACTCATAAGAAGGCCAAACAAGATATTTTTCCCTGATACAATAGCCACAAACAAATTTTTTTCATGATTAGTTCTTTTAATGGTTTGAGTCTTCGAAAATTAAAAAGAACGTACAACGTTTTGCTAATGTAACTATAACTCCCATAATGAAATAAGTATGTGACAAATATGCTTTCTTCGCTTAATGGACTATCACGTAAATCCTTTATATAAAGTTTACTTACAACGGCAGAAAAAACAGATAAATTGTAATATATCGCTAAAGTGGCTAAAAACTGTAGTGACTATAAACGAAGAGTACTGTATGCTTAAACCTTATTTTTAAATTCTCATGCAATAGGCATAGGCATAAAACTTACTCTAAGCTTTGCTTTTGTTCAATAATTGATTTGTGGTCCTGCTATTATCACTGAAATATGGAATAGAAATATGTATGTATGTTTTTTGTTCTTATAAATCACAAAAATTTACTGTTTATTTATGAAATTTTTCGAAGTGCAACTTTTGAGAAATATTCTTATTTGTTTTTTTTTTTGGAAAATAGCGTAAGTTTTGTATTCTTCTGCTCGCAGCACTGTTATGTATGTACATATGTAAATCAAATCTGCAACAGCGATTTCTTCTGCTCTGCCAGACTATTACCCTTATAACTAAATCACACATAAGTTTATTCGGATAAACTCTTTTATTTATTTTAAAATATAAATAAACACGAAATTGAAATTGAAAAAAGGCTAGCAAAAGCTAAATGCATCGTTGAAAAAAGCTGGAAAAAAGCTTAAAGCTAAATGAAATATCTCAAGCTAAAAAGGAAAAAATAAAGCTAAATTTAGCTCGAAAAAAGCTAATATGGTCACACTGATTGCGACATATATTGCAGTAAATGTCAAAATTATGTTATCTTTTATGTTGCAATAATTGTTAAGGCCTAACTATAATATGATTATGCTAGCTTAAGCTACACTGAAAGAAAAATGCTTCATATATTTAATTAATCATTTTCATAAAAAAGTTGTCCTTGGGTAAATGAAAATTTTCATTGTCTACACTGAAAAAATTTTCTTTCACAGATCCAATGAAATTTACATTAAAATTCAACCTATGTCACCCTTCATTGTATTAATGAAATGTTTCATAAAATCATTAAAAATTTTGCATTAGTTTAAAGACAAACGTTTATTTTATCCATTTTTTCAATGAGGATTCATAAAATCAATGACAATTTTGTCATTGATTTTATTAATCCTTCATTAATCCAATGAAGGGTTACATAGGTTGAATTTTAATGTAAATTTCATTGGATCTGTGAAGAAAATTTTTTCAGTGTACATGGAATTTCATAGTTATAATGAAGTATTTTCGTTAAAATCGCTTCTTTGCTGTCAAAGGAAGGCTAAAGTATAAAGTCATTTTTGAAAAAATTTAAGGAAAAGAACTATTACAAAAAAGCTTTATAAAATTCATTGGATTTCTTAATTACGTTAAAAATTTTCATTGGATATATGAAAACTTAAGTTTGTCCAAGTTAAACAAAAAATTTTAATTGGGAACATAAAAACACAATATACAAAGATAACTATATTCATAAATTAATACAAAATTATAGTTTACTTAAAAAAATTTTTAATTATTAATTAAAAAATGTAAGATTTAATAATTTCATGCATCTAATGTTATATGTATGCCATTAAATTTATGAAATCAAAATTTTTTTTATAAAAGCAACATATTTCAATAATTGCCTTCATAAATTTAAATTTTCATTATGACACTGAAAAATGTCATTATAGTAATGAAACAAAAACTTTCAATCAACGTTGTTATTGTTGTTATGGACAATTTAATCTCACATTTACGCTCTTAATTGAGTTGAAAACATAGTTTTTTATCCAAAAACTGCACTGCCCCGGTAGATTAGCTGGTAGTGAGCTAGTCTATCAGCAACGAGGTTGCGCGATCGATTCCCGCCGGAGACAGAAAAAAATAAAAAATAAAATAAGAAAAAAGAAAATAAAAAAAAAAAGTAAAAAAAATTTTTTTTTTGCAATGACCGACCATTCTTCATTTTAATAAAAAAACCTTATATTTCATCGGTTAAATAATTTTATATTAAAATCGTGCAAAGTTTAATAAAACAATTGGCGTATGATATTGTCCAATTATTTTAACCTATGTACGCTTCTGAATAAAGAACACACATAAGGTGCAAAATAGAAAAACATGTATGTTTGTATTCTGATACTTCTGATACTTTTTGCAATAGCACTTGAGGTAGAAGTGTACAACACCAGGGCTGTCAGATATGGCGATTTCTCGCCAAACGTGGCGATTTTGAAACGTGTTTGGCGATGGGACTTCCCATTTGGCGACTGGCGATTTCTGATATGACTGACGATTAAATTTGCTATTTTTACCATTTATATTATTTCGGCGATTTTGTTTAACAGCGGGTTATTTTTTGTTAGCATTACTTATAAAAAACCTGCAACTTTTTTCCACATGATTTTTGTTTTGTTATCAGTTTAAGTAAATTTTATATTCAGTCACTATTTAATTCTAATAGTATGTATGCAGGTCAAAACTCCAGTAATGAAATCAGTGAGGCTAAAGTGTACGATCTTATAGACTTGTGTACTTAATTTAAGCTTTTTTAACTGAATTTTTATTCGATCTCCATTTTATGTTATTTAAAAAAAAATTACAGAAACAAAACAAAATTTAGTTTTTGACGATTTTTGACTCACATATTATTATATTATTATACTAGCGTTTTTTGTTAAAAAATTACAAAAACTGAACCAAATTGGCGTTTGGCGATTTCCGACAACCGGTTTGGCGATAGAGCTCAAAAAAATCTGACAGCCCTGTACAACACGCGGTTAATCGGAGACGAGTGTCGTTTGTTTGAAAACTAACATAGCGTCTTCACCTGACAATTTTTTGTCATACCAAACGTCAAAGTCTATATAAAAAAAACTCGAAAATTTTTGTCAGCGTTTTTTAATATGAAGTTTGACGTTTGGTATGCCAAAAAATTGTCAGGTGAAGACGCTATGTAAAGCCCATGAAAAATGGCAGGTTACATAAAGCTCGTTATAAAAGCATTTTCTGTCAGCTGTTTTTGAAACAGTGTTTACTAAAAACAAATACATCATTTTTATTACGATTGCTTAATATGTTTTCAACGCTAAAAAGTGTGACGTTTTGTAAAATTTCCAAATTGCTAGGAAGCCTAGCTCTAACCTCGTAAATAACCTATCTTTTATCACTTTTTTATCATTTGAAATCTTAAAATCTTTGCAGGCCTTCTTAAAATTGTACCCCAAATAGCAAATCTCATCGAAAATTATAGAAAAAATAAAAATTGTAAAAAGCACTAAGCACTAACGAAAAATTGAAAAAGCACCAAGTTAGTGCTTTTTTTTTTGAGGTATCAAAAAGCACCATAAATAGTGCCAAAAGCACTCAGTTGGCATCGCTGTTAAAAACACCCATTATAAAGGAATGACAATGAGCATTTTGAACCTTCTCTAGATATATGCAACCAAACTGGAAGTTTAACTCATTAAGCCTAGTACTCTATTCAAATTCGTGAAAAATGTTGAGCAACATTAATTATTTCACACGAAAATTGTGACATGTATCAATGTTACCTATCATGCGAGTTTGTACAATTTGACGTTTTTATTCCTGCAAAGTATGCAGCATTGTTTTGCGTATGTAAACAAATCCCACATGTATTTTACAAAAAATAATTTATTTTAATAAAAAATTTAATAAAAAAGAAAGTTAATATGGATAAAAAACTGTTATCGGTTGTGTTATTTTAATTTTAATTTCTTATTTAATAATCAGTTCATACTTTTTTGCTTTTGCTTAAAATTCCACGTGAAATAAGTGCAGCTTACATTATTTCGTAGTTGTAAAAAAATGTTGCCAGAAACATTTCGGAACTTTTTCATAAAATGAATAGAGTACAACTCTATCAACATTATTTCATAGATATTCCGCACAAGTTTTTTTCATATGCGTTTTGACAGCATTTCACGTGAAATGTTGAACAGAGTACCAGGCCTTATTGTAGGAGTTTTATTTTAAGCTTTATTAATTGTTTTTAAGTCTTTAATGTTATTTTTGTAAATTTTTTTTAAATTACAATAAGAATCTTAACAGTTTGACTTCTTCTTCCAATAAGTTTGTTGTGTTTTTGCTTCTTTGAAAATGTCTTCTTATTAAATAAAACTTAAATTTTATATCAGGTGTAATTTCATTTAAATTGGGTTATTTTGCTTCATCTCAAGTGTAATTTTGAATTTTGCTGGTGGTAACACTGATGATTATACAACATACTCGACAATAATGCGAACTTGTCAATTGGGCAAACATTTTTCCCGTGTGGCTTTTACTGCTAGACCACTTTTTGTGTTTTTTTTTAACAAATATTTAAACGCTGTTCTGTTTGGCTTAAAAATATGGTCACCGTTAAAAACAAATTTACATTTTAAAAAGTATTTTTGTATAATTTTATTACTTCTCCTTAAAAAAAAAACAAAACAATCTTGTAAATAAAAGAAGTTTCAAAACACTAAGAAAATAACATTAAAAATTTACTGAACGGCTGGCTTATAGTAGTTAGTTTGATTTTGCCTTAAAAGGGCCAAAATAGATAAGAAAGTACCACAGCGCCGTTAGACATTCAAAAATGCTACGAATGGCCCAATTGTAACACATTTTGCATCACTGTAGTACAATACCATAGTGTAATAATGTACCTATCTGTGCTTTATTTTCTAGATCTTCTACTTTCTACTTGCTCTTCATTTGTATTACGATCGCGGTCAATATAAACATCTCTAAGCAGATGTGACTTTAAAAGTTTACGTGTCAACGAGCTATTTTCTTATTCCTTAAGTAAAAAAATTCAAAAGAAAATCTGGAGTTTTATATAAATGTTAATAAATATTTTGTGGTCCCTGATGTTATTTAAATAAAAAACAAAAATTAAATGTATATTTGTAAATCTAATAAAATATATTGATTTTCTTTTTATGAACGGATTTTTCGAGATATACTATGTATAGGTATTTGTTTTCTATTTCTATTTTTTAAGTTTTTAACAAGATTTTTGAAGAATTTCTTAACAACAAATAATAACAAGAACTTTATATTTAAAAAGGATTACAAAAACTTATAGTTTTTATTTTTTGTTTTTGTCTCTTTAAGATTCTTAAAACCAAAAATAAAATTAAGAAAAAGTTCTAAGAAATTGACATTAAACGTTATAAATTTTGTATGTACATTAGGGGCTCACCAAAACAAAAAGAAGATATCTCACAAGATAAGGTCCATATATTGATTCTATTCGACGCTCAACGATTTTAATTTTTTCCATATAAATTACATGTGAATAATTGTTTACTTCGTAAAACTGAAAGTCTGTGAGCAACGCGTAGAGTAAAAATATGGACATGATCTTGTGAGAGAACTTTGTTTACACCTGCTGCAAACTTTTGAGATAATAGCAAATCAAAAAAACAAAAAGAAAATTTTTTAATCCCCCAATGTACATATTTACATTAGGGGTACAATGAGGTCAAAAAGTTTTAAAAAGTTATGTGCCTAATGTACATAAGTAATTAAAGTATTTACAAGCTTGTTGGGTTTAAGGTAAAATTTTCCTCTTAAGCCCAGCTTTAAAATAGGAAAAAAATGGACACACTATTTGAAAACAACAGCTCTGTAATTTTCGAAAGCAACCAAGTATCGTCATGTCTTTTAAAGACTTGAAGAATAAGACGAATACAAAACTTATGGGCAGCACTGTATTTGATTACAAATAACTTACCATAACGGCATAATCATAGAATCCAATTTAATTTAGGTCGAGTTACATTTACACAAGATACACTCATTTGGGAGTGTAGACATGCTGCTCTATAAAAATATCCGACTTGTCAAAATTGTCTTTATATAAAACAAAAACAATTTAACGCACACAGGTACAAATTTTGACTCTATTTTGGTTTTTTGACATAAGTATATTTTATCTTCTGCAGAAATTTAAAAAAAGGGTCCAATACTGAATAAAAACTGTTTAATTTTTTATTTTATGTAGATTTTACTTGATCTTTTGTAAAAACCTTAATAGCTCTCTGATAGTCGTGCTGACTTGAAACTGTATTATTTTAAACCCTGCAAAAATTATAGGACCAGTCCAAACACGCGTGTAAAGAGTAGCCCACAAGGGACCAGGACTAGTCCAAAAGTAACCCAAACGTATGGAAAAACATGGACCATATAACCCACCTTTGGACCACTTAGGAGTAGAGGATTAGTTTTGAAGGCGTTTAAAAACGAAAGCAAGTCGTTAAAAAACGAAGACATGTCGTCTCACTACAAACGCTTTTTAACAATGACATGGTCCATGCTTGCATTACATCGGACTAGTCCATGGAGTAGTCCATTTTATCAAAATGGATCAGGTGGTCCAATTTTATTTGCAGGGAATAAACCAATACGCATGTATTTCATAGAAGACGAGTAATCGGTATAATCACAACAAGGTAAGACTACATTCCTAGTATCAGTTAGGATTTTGGTCAGCCGCGATCGTTTTCAGATCTAAAAACTAACTTAAAGCAATAGTAGTGTCCATTTTGTTTAAATTATGTAATTTTTCTTATATATCTTTCAGTGCACTTACATACAAACAAATTTAACCAACTCAATAAGCATATGCATTCGACGCTGTTTTAGCGACGACTATATAACAGAGCTTTAGAATACGTTTAATTTTATCTTGTACAAATGGGCACCCATGTTCTAAGCCCAATTTGTTATGGCACTGTCACAAACAACATTTTGGTTTTAAGAACTTTAAAGGGACTTTAAGTGTCGTAGCGAATTAAAGTTTTAAAATCGTAAATGGGCCTTAGGGTATATGAGAGGTGGCCGGCCACTGTTAAACGCATTAATAGTCTACATAAGAAGATAATAAAACGATCGTAAATATATATTTTACATACATATATGTACAGATTTAATAAATCTATATAAGTTATTAAAGCTTTCAGATTTCATTATACTAAAGTAGTTTTATCTTAAAAATATAGGCTTTTTATCTTATTTTAAAGAGGTATTTACAATATACAAACACTTTATAGACCCTTATTAAGATATAGAACACTCTGCATCCGATTTAACTTTAAATTTAGGTAAACGAAGGCGTAAAACGATGTTGATATTTGCATAAGCTTGTAAAATTGTGAAGTGAACTTGCGTAGTGTATGTAAGGTTCACACTATGGATACCCAACGGGAAACCCCGAAATCCCGGGATTTTTTTTTAATCCCGGGATTTTTCGGGATTTTTAATACATCAAGTTTTGTGTACAAAAATGTTCGTTTTTATTGAATTTTTATACTCTTTACAAAAAAAAAAATTATTAAAAATTATATTTCAGTTGTATTTTTTATTTTTATAATTCTTATTTTTCTTTTTTAAAAATATGTATTTTGTCTTTTTCGCTTTTAATTTAAAATGTTTTACAGTTTACTTGCATAGTGTCTGTTTCGTTAACACAGTGCCAGACTTAAGTACTGAATTTGTGTAGTGTATGGCAGGCATAAGAAATAGATTCTTGCAATTATAGCCATCGTCTAATAGGCTTTTTACATTGATCAACATCTAACATCCACAATCAAAGATGTAGAAAATGTGAAACACTCGTTTACATTGCTCACATCTAACATCTACTACCATCAAACAAAAATGTCACCATTTTTGAAAAAAACATTTTTTAAATTAAAAAGGTTTTTTTCTCACAAAAGTGCCAAAATTGTAAAAGAAAACTCAAAAATGTATTTAAAGTTCAATTTGGTTAAAAATATAAAAAAATACTTAACAAAAAAACATTGCAATAAAGGATAATACTTGACAAATGGTAACGCTGCTTTCAAAACAAGCTTCTTTTTGTCAGTGATGCCACAATAATAATAGAACTTATTCCAGTAGAATGGAATAAAATGAGATAGGAACATATTTTAAAGATGATTGTAGATGTTAGATGTTGATCAGTGCAAAAAGGCTATAAACCTGCGATCGGCAACCTATACCATTACATTTTACAATTGTATGCGTTGTATGAATTTTACATATCGCTCATTTGCTGCAAGACTGGCATAACTCAAAAAAATCCATTTCGAGATAAACGCATTTAAAGTTTTTGATTTGTTCTAACTACTTAGAAAAAAAGAAGACACATTCTCTTCAAGCTGGAAAAGTATAAAAGATATAAATATGAATTTAATACACAATATAAAGAAAAACAAAGCGAACAATTCTGCATCTTTAACTCCAAAATTTCATTTTTTGAGTTATGCCGGTCTTGCAGCAAATGAGCGATATGTATTGAATAAAAGAGAAAACGCACGCCCTGATTTTGCCGATCGCAGTTCTAAACTTTAGATTTATATTAGGCAAAATAAAAAGAGCATTAAAAATATTTTGTAAACATTCTACATCTTTCAATAATAAAAAATTGGTTTTTTCAGTTTAAACTAGAGTTTGCTAAAAACCGTAAAAATGAGAAACCGCGGTTTCGGTTTTAAAATGATTAAAACCGGTCGGTTTCAGTTCGGTTTTCTTTTTTGAAAATATCCAAGTAAAACTACATACATATATATATTTTTTTGTATGTAATAAAATTTTTTTATTTGTTTTAATTCAGGTACTTTTATTAAAAAAGAATCATTTATTCTTCGTAGTACTTATTTTAAATTTAAAGAATTTTGAAATACCTTGCCATTGTTCCATGCTGTTATGTATAAAGTTTTTTTTGAATATGAATACGAGCATTATGTATAATTTGCAATTTCTTTAAGCATAAATCTGTGGCCGTATGGAAAAACTAGATAACTCCATTTTTTGAAAACACGAGAAAAACACATTTAAAGTTTTAAACATATTTCGCTTATTATTTCATATGAATTTATGTTATTATGCATGCGCATTTAACAAAACATAATTTTAAATTAAGTTAAAGATTTCTGGTTCCATTGAACTAATTTTTGGACATTTGAACCGGAAATCAATGTCAGTTATCATCTTTTTTCGAAAAATGGAGTTATCTAGTTTTTCCGAAACAATTTTATTTTTTTTAAATTATTTAAAAATTTTATGGAAACATGAACTATTTGACTCAGCACGTTAATAAATCCGTTTATTTACGAAAAAATGGAGTTACCCAGTTTTTAAAAAAATAATGTTTCCTTTTATGAAAAATAAGCCGAGCTTTTGTCTGTTTTTATGCGTAAACTTAATTAAAAGAGTTTACAATTTATGGTTAACTCTTCTTGATTTTATAAAATTCATATGCCAGGACGTGGATTTAAGTTATACTCGGTTTAACATAGGTTGAAACTGAAAAACAGCTTTTGGCTCTGTGGTTTATTTTATTTCAATAAATATCAAAATTTTTAACAAAAGGTGTTCCGTTAAATTTTTATACTAAAATTGGTAATAAATTTGTTTTTTAGTTTAGCTGAACAAAAACACTGTCTTATCTCTGCAACAGAAACAAAAAAAAAATATTATTGTAATATATTGAAGTTTGAAATCTATATAATAAGAAATGCTTAACTGGCAACACTTTGTAATAATATGTAATCATCTTAATGGCCATTTTCACCAAGTTCGGTTATAATTAACCATCGGTTATAGCTGTCAAACCGTATTGGTAACCGGAACTTTAATTGAAAGTTAGTTTTAACTGAACTTGGTGAAAATGGCGGTTAGTTGAATAATAAGAAGAATGAAATAAAGTTTTTTACTCTGTATTTTGGAATCATCGAAGTTGCATGTGATTTTCTTGTCTCTGTTTTATAATCGTAAGCTAAAGCTGGGTTAAGGCTGCTACAATTGTTTAAGTATTTTTTTTATTTGCGAAAAAAATATGCCGTCAAAAAGTTGTCATCCATACATGATCTTAAAACTAAGTCCGCTATCATATTAGAGTAACGACAAAATTGCATTTATATATATTCCAGAGCACCGTGAAAAATGCATCTAATTGGCAAAAATCTAAATTATTTACATACAAAGATGATGTACTTGGCAAAAGAAAAAATTTGATACCCATATTGCCCTATTTAACACGAAGGGCTACCACCCCATTGCATTTTTGTCAAAACGCGAACTAGCACGAATTTCAAACAAAACTGAGACACGTATTTAATTAAATCGACTAAAGATTAAAATATGTTAATTTCGCATTTTTTTACAGACAACCCCGAACAAAAAATACAAAAACCGTTCTTTTTTTTATAGAATATCCTTAAAAAAAAGGACATTTTCCTTGGACAAATTGTACATACAGTTGGAAGCGTCTTAAAAAATCTTTCTTATTATGCCATATTGTATATGTTGGTAAGGAAACAGATCCTCAAATTAACAAAACATGCAAAAATATACCGTTTTTCAAAATGGTCCAGTTCACGAGAGGTCAGAACTGGATCCGAAATATTTAAGTCAAAGGTTCATTTTTAGGAGGGTTCATCGAGCACTTTTTTGGTGAGTCGCTCTAATATGCATATAAAGAATTCATATAATATTCTTTGAATTCTCTGAAGTTGCAATTGTTATGTTCAACATTTTGACCCAAAGAACTTGCGATCCGAATTTGTTCTATTTCGCTCTTTCTCTCTTAGTTTTTGAAACAACTTCGTTTTAACCTTCTAATTTTTCTCTTTTATCTTGGAGTTATCTTGTTTTTTCAAAAAATGCATGGAGTTATGTAGTTTTTACATAAAAATTGGTATTTCTCTGATTTTTGTTTTTCAAATAACTTTTAAATGAGAAACTATATCAAAATTAAAAACTGACAGAGTGATAGTAAATAAAACATGCTTTCTATTTTTGGTGTTATTTCCGTTTACAAAAAAAATGGAGTTAACTAGTTTTTCCATACGGCAACAGAAATATACATATGTATATTTAAAGTAAAAGCTAAAACCGAGGTTTTTTTGGTCGGTTTTCGGTTTTTAGGCATTAACACCCCGGTTTCGATTTCGGTTAAAACCGAACAGCAATCCCTACTTTAAACTACTTAACTTTGAAATGTAATAAAAACATTTTGTGCATTCAAATCTTTTTTTAGCGGCAGTGTTCTATATCTTATAAAAAATCAATCGTATTTCTGCTTGAGTATAATTGATAGTAAAATTATCATTGTGTTTGTTTTTGCTTTACAATGTTGGTTTTTTTTATCTTAAAATAAATTATACTATAATATAATTGTACCTTTCAATACTGTAAAATTGCTTTAATTTACTTTCTAAAATACTATTAACATAAGACCGGTTTTGTGTGTGTATGACTAGCTTTCAAAGTTTATCTTTATCACGATCGATACTCATTGCTTTGAATATTCCACCCCTGCTAATGCCGTAACGTAAATTGAATTGATCGAGACTAGATGACCTCGGACGTGCTGTTGTTGGGGCCTGATCGGCATCAGTTTCACTGCAATCCGTTTCCGTGTCACTGAATTTCCGACGTCTCCTTAGAAAGCTCCCACATAACTTTGCATTACCAAACTGCAAATTATCGGATAGTGAAAGGCCACGCTTTCGCTCTTGTTTCTCCATTTCGGCCGCCAGCATTCTAACCTCCCAGTCGTTGTGATGAACGTGATTATCTGAGCCCTCATCTTCATCATCTATGATGCTTACGGCATTAAGTTTCTCGGAGGAGGAACTTGAACTCGTGCTTTCGCCGATATCTAAGATAACACTATCGCCAATACGAGACAGATTTCCTTGGATATCTGCCAAAACGACTGGTTGATTTATAGACCAGTTGCTACCGTTTTTACTTTTTGTTCCATTGCCGGTCTTGCAATAATGGCTATAGCTCGATGCTGCTAAATTATCTCTACTCGTTTTCGGCGAGCATGTAGAATATTCTCTTGCTTGTGTTGGTGGCGAAGATGAAAACACTGTATCAAGTGAGTCTCCCCCACGCTAAAATTTAATATTAAATTAGTAAGTAACTGGTAAAAATATTTGAAAAAAAAACATCATTACCATAAAAAGTAATTCTGCTGATGAACCTGAACTGCTGTTGTCCTCAATATTTAGATTTTCAGCAGCACCACCTTCGAAACACTGGCCAGACATTTTTTCTCGATTTACTTTTCTTCTGCTGGAAAAAGATGCATTTAATTCCAATGTTTTTAGTTTCGATTGCAAATGAGCTATAAGAGCATCTCTTTTTTCAACCTCCACTGCCATGCTGGAAAATTTAGCTTCAAACTTTGAATGTATTTCGTTAATATGCGTGCGTATCACATTATTAATGCCATTTAAAATTTGATTATAACAGTCTTGTCCTTCGGCCAATCCTATGATAGAAGAAGAAGAATAAGAAATGTTTCATTGTTTTAAAAATAGTTTGTGTTTGTGCACTTTTAATATGTGCTTGTTAATTTACGAAAGTGTGCATCTGATATCACTTAATCGAAAATAAAAAATATCTCATCGTGGTTCCGCATTCACAAAGCTAAATTCGAAAATCAAAAGCTGTTTTGGTGTTTATTTATTAGTAAAAGTGTTAAAAATATTAAAATATTACACTATTAAATATTACATAATAATACATACATACCTTGTGGTTTACTTAAATTTAAAAATAAATAAAAATCAAAAAGTTTGTGTAGACAAAAAATAAAATAGTTTTTAATTAATTAAAACTAAATAAAATAGCAATAAAAATCAGCGTTTAAAAAACTTCAATCAAAGTGGAAAAAATGCCACTCTTCCACTTCTTCGTTTGTCACTGGCCACAAAACCGTTGTTCTGGTTCATTAAATGTAAACAGTCGCTGTCAAACCAACTAAAAAAGCGAAAAATTGAACTCACATTTTCGGTTTTTGTTCGACAGTTTTAGGTTTCGATTGCACTTTTTTAAACCCTGATAAAAATATTCGGAAAATGTTTGTGAAAATACTCGTTAATCTGAAACTAAATTTATTATAATCAGTCCTTCAAATACAACGCTAATCTATGCTTAAAGTTACCACAATGAATAGACTTAAAGCATTCAAAATGTGGTGCCGCCAATGATTGCTTATAATACCATGGGTAGATAGAGTATGCTTTAAGAAGAATGAAGAACTATCGTGAAGAATTTTCAAGCATTTAACGAAATATATGAGCTTTAAAAACTAACTTATACTTAAAGAAGCGATAAAAGGATGACGAACTATGGGAAGCAATCTAAAGTTCTTGCTGAGAAATATAAGAAATTTGATGGTGCTAGGAACAATTGAACTGATAGAAACTTCAGTCTAATCCAAAACTAGTGCCCATGTTCTGTAACTCCCGCATCGAGAAACTTTTCGTTTGAAATGTGAGAAATGAAAAAAAAAAATACCATAAACTGAAACAAACAAATTGGCAGATTTTTTCATTGTTTAATTATTTTCAAAGCCATTTTATAAACAACTAACATAAAAGTCGCACTTTACATTATATACAATAGCCGACGGTTGTTTTTTTCAATTTTAGTAAACTTTGGTCGCCGTCAACGATTTGGACTTTGAAATTCGAGTTTGTGTTTTTTTTTAATGAACGAAAACTTTAAGCTTTCCTTTGTTGTACCGAAAAAAATAATTCCAAATATGCACTTGTAACCTGAATCGAGTTTACCTTTTTGCTTGAAAGATGTTCATACCGCACTTGATCATAAACAGGGTATTAACTCAAAATTTCAATATCGTTACGAAAGTAACTTTAGTTAAGAATTAAATAGATTAATTTATTAGTTATCTTGCAATGATTAGTTATTTAGTATTTGTGAGTTATGTTATTAGTTTAATTTGTAATTGTGTTAGTTATGCACACTTTTAGTGTAAAAATCACTTTACAGAATTTTCTAGTACAAATGTAATGTTTAAACAAGTAAGAAAATATAGTCAGTCAAGCCCGACCATATGATACACTACACCACAGTATTTAAAAACACATCATGCTAATGTGTCCATGTAAATATGGATTTATCTACGTTTATAAACTTCATGAAAATCGGGTTGAAAATTTGTGAGAGACAGAAATTGCCCCCTACCTCCCATTGTGGTCCTATTTTGAAAAACTGTATAGCATCTGTGTCCATATACAAAGATAGGGATCTATATATGTTTTAAATTTCATTAAAATCGGTTTGAGAGGCAGAAATTGCCCCTATCTCCACTCGTGGTCCTATTTTTTAAAAAATGCATCCCTTTTGTGTCCATAAAGATATGGTCCTATCTATGTTTTTAATTTCATTAAAATCGGTTTGACAGTTTCTGAAAGGAAGAAATTTCCCCCTATCTTCCCTCGTGGTCCTACGATTCGGCCCATTTTCAATAGGCTTGGTCCCTGTGCCAATAAGAACTTATGACCCAAATTTTATCAATTTATCTCCAAAATTGCGGCATGTACTTTGCGCACATGGTTACATGGACAGCCAGCCAGACAACCGGACGGACCTCGTTAGTTCGACTCAGAAGGTGATTCTGAGTAGATCGGTATACATTAAGGTGGCTCTAGGACCACTATTTTAAGGCGTAACACATCAGCACAAATGCATAAGTCCCTCTCCACTGTTATGGTGTGGGTATAATTATTGTGCATAATTGTACTTCAATCCCACTGTGGAAACTAGAATTTTCGTTATGGATAACTAACAATTCATTGTAACACCTTAAAGTATGCTTTAGTTTATTGATGTATAATAGTTCAATTCAAAATCAGCCATAGCGTTAATAGCTGAAAAAGTTAAGATGAATAAGTTAAGAACTCATGCTCGAATGTTCTACTGCCGTCTAGACGTGAGACGCTAGAGTAAAAATACCAGTTAGTTTTAGTTTAAACATGTAAGTGTGTAGATCACAATAGTGAGCTGTGAATAAAAGCTGTAAATAACGGTTGTTAAAGTTACTAAGTTCTAAATAAAATTTTGTAAATTGTTAACAGTGTTTAAAGTGTTGTGTTTATTTTATTTCATTAAAGTTTCCTAAGAAAAACTCAGATGTTTATTATAAAGGAAATAAACCAAAAAACGTTATTGAAAAGGCAGTAACGTTTTTAGTAAAATCGTGACGTTATATTAATATCTACTTAAAATTGACATTTTAAGCTTGAAATATTAAAAGTGTTGCAGAATCAACGGTTTATAAGCGAATTCAGCGATTAGACGCTTTCCTTTGTTTTTATGTTTCTCATAAAGTTGACAACATTTAATAAAACAATAAATTTCAAGTGTTTTTATCAAGAATAAAAACTGGGAATTAAGCACGAATAACAAAATCTTTTGAAATTAAAATTTTTGTATTCCCAAAGAAATTACTTTTTGATAATAAACAGGCAAGTGCACGGCCTAAAAAAACACTTAATTGACAACATGCTTTTGCAAGTTGTTCTTGTTTTCATTTTGTTTTTCATAACCTACTTACAACTACAATTAATGTTGGGAGAATTTCAACTAATTGTAGTAAGGAATGTAAGATGAGATGAACTCACTGTTTATTGTTATTGTTTTTTGTTTAAACTTTGATATTGTTACAAGTAGAACTGTTGCTTATAAGTCTTATACGTTTAACAGTTTTATTTGGTTTAATATCTTTAGTTTTTCTAAAATCTTTATGGATGAAGTTTCCTGATGATCTGGCCTAAGCAACCAGTGAAATGCGCATAGGAATAGCTTATCCCATCAACAATAAATTTCAAGTGTTTTTATCAAGAATAAAAACTGGGAATTAAGCACAAATAACAAAATCTTTTGAAATTAAAATTTTGTATTCCCAAAGAAATTACTTTTTGATGACAAAATTATAGCAAAAGAAAAACTCAAAAAAATGATTGTTTACTTTGTTTATAGTTTGCTCTTTCCAACATTTACTGTTTCTTTCTATCCATTCTATATCAATTCAATGAAAATTTAAATTTGAGTTAATACCCTCTTTATGATCTAGTGCGATATGTGGTATGAAATTGTTTTACAAATATAATGATTTTTTTTTGCTTTAAAAGAGATTAGAAAAAATAAATTTTTGATATTTTTACCTGGGCTTTACACGTGAAAGTACTTTCTTGCAAGTAGAGTACACGTATGTTTTATCAACGAAAAATCGAAGAAACAGCCGATTGGCTGAAAGAACCAAAATTATGTGTATGTTATGAAAAAGTGTGAGTGTATTGCGACTTTCAAGAAATTTACTTTCACGTGTAAATGCTAGGTTAGTTAGGCTTGAAATGATTTTTACTGAAGAAAGGAATTTTTCAACATGCAGTTTATTTAAAATTATTGATAATTTGTAGTCTAAGTGGGGATCGAACTCAGGTAAAATTTACATGTTTTAGGAATCGCCACATTCTTTCATCAGAATTCTTTGACGTCTATTCTCTGCACCACTGCGGTGCCTGCCAGCCAACCGTCAAACATCAATCTTTAACCAGTGGTATTGGTGGTTCGAAATTTGCTGTAATTGTCACTTTCAATTTTATTTACGTGTTGCTTCCATTCTTCTGTTTTTTCGTATTCATTCTGTCAAGACTTTGTCTTGAAAATCTGAATACATTGGTTTTATTATGTTTTTTGTCCACTTTCGTCGACATTTTATTTGTACAACCAGAAGTACAAATGTAAACATTAGAGCTTGTGCTATAGCCATTTTTACCCGAGTTCGATCACAGGCTCAGCCAAGAATAAAAATGATCAATAAATTTTAATAAATTTCATTTTGTAAAATTCGTTCCTTCAGTAAAAACAATTTAATATAAAAAATTAGCAGTTCAACTAAAAATCACAATTGTTCTAAAAATGGCAAGCAAATGCCAAATTTCCACTCGCATGCAAATTTTGCTGCCACTGTAGTGCCATTGCGAAAAATGTGAGTGTATTAGTGAAAAACGTGAGCGAATTGAGTTTACCGACCCTGCAAATAATAGGACCAGTCCAAACACGCGTGTAAAGAGTAGCCCACAAGGGACCAGGACTACTCCCAAAGTAACCCAAACGTATGAAAAAACATGGTCTATTTAACGATGTCCTAGGGGAGGACCATATAACCCACCTTTGGACAACTATGGAATAGTTTTAAAACTACTCCATGATATACACAAGAGGATTAGTTTTGAAGTCGTTAAAAACGAAAGCAGGTCGTTAAAAAACGAAGACATGTCGTCTCACTCCAAACACTTTTTAACAATGACATGATCCATGCTTGCATTACCTGATCCATTTTGATAAAATGGACAACTCCATGGACTGGTCCGATGTAATGCAAACATGGACCATGTCATTGTTAAAAAGTGTTTGTAGTGAGACGACATATCTTCGTTTTTTAACGACTTGCTTTCGTTTTAAAAAACCTTCAAAACTAATCCTCTTAAGTATACCATGGAGTAGTTTTAAAACTACCATGTTATTTCCATGCGTTTGGGTTACTTTTGGACTAGTTCTGGTCCCTTGTGGGCTACTCTTTACACGCGTGTTTGGACAGGTCCTATTATTTGCTGGGGTGGCATGTGTAAATGCTAACGCCTAAAGTACACGGCAGAGAATATTTAACACGTTGGTTACAGTTTTTGACTGAGAAGTAGTGATTACATGCAACGAAATTTTGATAGTAGACGAAATCTAATTTTGTCCCAAAATTTAAATGGGACGCATTTAAATGATGCTGACATATTTGCAGAGGTGGTACATGTAAATGACTACATAAATGTTACTAGTACACGGAACGCAGGAAATGTACGCATTTTACTTGCTTGTATGGACGAAATCTACATGTGTATGTGACTTTCTAGTACACGGCATGTAAGTAAGGGGAAAAGAAATGGAATTCTCTTTTCCCTTCTCTCCTAAAAGCTCAAGACTTGGCGAGTCTGAACAAGGTGAACCGGCACCTATCGATGAGCTGAATTAGTTGAATCAATCGGGTATGCTCTGTTAATCGAAATGAAGTGGATTTAAAACCAAACAAATTTTGAAAACGAGCATGTAAAGAAAATTCACAAAAATATTCCCTTTTATATATGTACATCAAACTTTGAGTACCAATTATATTTACAAGAGCAGCTCTTAAAAACAGGAAAAACTACAGTAATATTGTCAATAATTGAAATCAAAATCTCGTTCGATTTCAATTCCACTTCATTTCGATTTGTAGAACATGCCCGAATGTGAGTATTGTAATAGGTTTTTAGCACTAATCAACATCTACCGTCAAAGATGTCGAAAAAGTGAAACACTCGTTTACATTGCTCACATCTACCATCAAACAAAAATGTAACAATTTTTGAAAAAAAAATTTTTTTAATTAAAAATGTTTTTTCTCACAAAAGTGCCAAAATTTAAAAAGAAAACTCAAAAATGTATTTGAAGTTCAATTTGTTAAAAAATATAAAAAATACTTAACAAAAAAACACTGCAATAAAAGATAAAACTTGACAAATGGTAACGCTGCTTTAAAAACAAACTTCTTTTTCTCAGTGATGCCACAATAATAATAGAACTTATTGCCACTTTTCTAGTGATGACTCCGAAATAATAGAAAGATGTACAATGGAATAAAATCAGATAGGAACATCTTTTTAAGATGTTAAAAGATGTTGATTTTTAATCCTATGTATTTCTTATGGAAAGGTGTTAACATCTTCGCAAATGGTGGCAAATTGATGGTAGATGTTGATCAGTGTAAAAAGGCTATAAGCAGGTCTGCCAGATAAATTGGTGAGGAAACCGTAAATTTCCTGAGAAAAAATAAAAAAATCGTCTTCCATGTTTCGAAAAATCGTCAAAAAACAAATCGGACATTTTAAAATTTAGTTTTTTTTTTAACAATTTTTTTTAAATTTTTATAAAAAAAAAACATTCAAACAAAAACATAATTACTTCATACCCAGTTAAGGCTAGATTACACTATTATACTTTGTATTAATACATGTCAAAATCTCAAGTAATATGACAAAGTGTGATAGTGTGAATGCAATGTGTCACGAAAATGACAAGTATTATGAAAAAAGTTTGACATCCCATACGACTTCATCGTTTTTTGAAAAATTTCAAAACAATAATACTTTTCATTGGATCAGGGTTGCATTTTATTTCATGTGTGAGTGTTTATACTTTGTGAGATGGTGTGAACACGAACTGTCATGTTACATTAGATTTTTTGACAGTCGCAACAAAACTCATTAGATTTCTATCTCACAAAGTATTATGGAATACGTAAGACTTGTGAGATAGTGTAATCTAGGCTTTAGCATTTTCAATCATGTAAGAGATACTGGGAGTCTCATGAAGACCGTCTTTGATCGTCGATGTCCTCATTTCTTAATCGTAGAAGATTCCTCACAAGGCAAAAACTGTAACACGACTGAGATTCTTCCATAGCACAGCGAAAGACGCTTCTTCAATTGTTGTGGGAATCGTTTAAGACGTGGGTAAAGATTATCTAACGAGTTTTTCATGTAAAGGATGGTATGAAACTCATGTAGATTTTATCTTATAACTCGTGACATGTTCGCCGTATAATTGTTGAAAATATGTTTTTTACAGAGAGTCGTTAAAGGTTCATTCAATGCTGGTTTGACGAAAGATAAACAAAGTGTAACATTGTTGTTTTTGTGCACTGAAAATAATCATTTAAGATTTTCTTAAGACTTGCATATTACAGCCGTACCTATACAAAACAGACACGCGTGTTCTAGTTTTGCAATTGGAAACACCAATTTTTACAGCTAGTTTAATATTGAAGTTTGCCGCTATTATTAATTAATATTGGCAATTTAGCAATTTTTTGGTCAATCTAGCGTTTTAATCTCTATTTTTATTTATAATTTGTGTGTTTTATTAAACAAGAGAGTTAACACTACATCTATAAAAATATCCGACAAGAACCGACTTGTCAAAACTGTCTTCATATAAAACAAAAACAATTTAACGCACACATGTATAAATTTAGGCTCATATACACGAAATTTGACAATTGGGTTCTAAATGGGCTAAACAGCTGACAAACATATGGGACAACGAGTCTACCTTACGTAGTTGTATCATGGACGCACTGCTTAAGGTGCTATCAGACGGGATGTATTTTACATATGTACTGTCACTTTTCTTTCCCATATGTAATTCCGTACGTATGTCAAAATTTCCATTTTACATACGATTCATAATTTTTGCTATAACCTTTTGTTTACGTTTCAAAACAAACCAGCTGTTTTGTTTATGTCTGCACAGGAAAATAGAGCGTGTTCTAATCAAAAAAGTTACATACATATGTAGTTCCACATGTATTTAACACATGCAAAGTTTCATATGTATCACACGATGTGTACAAATTTTACAGATGGAAAATTTGACAGTACATATGTAAAATACATCCCGTCTGATAGCACCTTTAGGTATGGCATATCATGCGTAAAAGCTAAGCAAAAGAAAACGTTCCGCCTTTCGCTCTTGTTAAGGGACGGCTGCATCAAGATTGCAAGATTAAAAAACGAACGTTTCAGAAATTTAATGTTTTATTCAAACTTTGGAGACTGAAAAAAATAGTCACTTTCCAGAAAAAAATCGGCACTTCGCTTATTTCGGAACAAAAAATCGTCAAATCTGGCAGCCCTGATTGTAAGTATTTTCCTGAAATTATAAATCAAACTGAGGTCATTTGAGGAGGTCCATAGCAAAACGCAATAATTACACCATAATATTTTTGGGTAAACGACAAAATGTAATTTAAGTAAGTCTGAGTTCATACGGCTCATGTCTTATTGAAAAGATTCTTCCTTTTTCTTCTTTGAACATGAATTGGCGTTCAAATGATTCATGTCATGTTGACGACATGTTTTTTATTCTGTTTTATTTGATATTGAAAACAAAAACAAAATTAAACAACGAATAAGAAAGCAAAACGTAAAGACAGTACATGCATCTGTGTACTCGTTTCTTTTCCCCTCGTCCCTCTCGCCTATAAAGTAGCAATCTTGTCAATAACACATGAGCCGTATGAACACAGACTAAGTAGCACATAATTTTTTAAAAAACAATTATTGAGGCATTATTGTCTACAAAAAATAATATTAATCACAAATTAATTATTTTATCTGACAGTTTGTTTTAAAGTTATTTAAATAACAAATTTGGATATATTGCGTTTGGGTCCGAATCCACAGTATTTACATATTTCATTTTGCTTTGAACTGTATGAAAATATTATTCACAATCAACTTGACAACGGCAAAAGTTATTAAGTAAACAAAAATTCCTTTGTCTGAGTTCATACGGCTCATGTCTTATTGACAATATTCTTCCTTTTTCTTCTTTGAACATGAATTCGCGTTCAAATGATTCATGTCATGTTGACGACATGTGCTTTTTTGATATTGAAAACAATAACAAAATTAAACAACGAATGAAAAAGCAAAACGTAAAGACAGTACATGCATCTGTGTACTCGTTTCTTTTCCCCTCGTCCCTCTCGCCTATAAAGTAGCAATCTTGTCAATAAGACATGATACGTATGAACTCAGACTTACGTTTAACAGTTAAATAATAAGTTGCTCGTGTGCATAACTTATTTATAAAGTTGACTTTTTTTAAATTTCTTGTAGCGATTTATTGCAAAGATGTGTAATTATTCCATTTTGCTCTGAACCATTATATTTGATATTGAATTGCAGTGTAGTTATTGAGTTTTGGAAAGCTTTGAATTAAAGGTAATATAGATTTCAATGTATAGAATAGGATTCAATCAAAAAATCAAAAAACTTGAAAAATGTAATTATTGCGTTTTGTTATGGACCTCCTCAATAATGAGTTTGCGTATGATGTCGACTTCGCACTCATATTTTTTTCTCTCGTGAGCATGAGTAAATCAGAGTAGTTGATTTTAAATGATGTCTACGCACTTATACTTACAATTTCATTTGACAATTAAATAAACAAATAAACAAACAAATTTTTTGCGGGAATCGGGGGATCCCGGGAATGTGATTTTTATTCCCGCTTTCCCGGAAATCCAAAACCTGCGAAAAACTCTATGTATATAGTTCTTGAGATAATCAAAGCTGTTGGCGAAAAAATTAATAACTCATACATATTCAGGGCGAATTTACACAGCGTTTACATTTGCCAGTACTGGCAAGACAGTAAGCATATACATATTAGTTGGCAAAACAATGCAAAAACAAAATAGCTGTAAAAGTGTTTATGTATTAGTGAAAAAGTTTGAATGAATTGCTACTGTCTTGCCAGTACTGGCAAATGTAAACGCTATGTTATACAAGGTGGTCTTGGCTTGCTACGTTAGCAACAGATTATAACTAACCATGTGTCAAAATGATATGCTGTTACTTTTGTTAACATTAATATTTAAAAGTTTGTTTTTTAGTGCACAGCTAATTTACTGCAGTGTTGTATTATTTTGATACAACGTTAAAGTATTTTACAGTGTTGTATCCGTTTTCAAAATAAGACCATCTTGTATGAATTCGCCCTTTACATATTCGTAAATCATATTTTTTTAGTCTTGCAAAACGATCTTGCCATGAATTCAACATATTTAAGATGTTGTGCTGTGATGAACCACATCAAGCAAAGGCTATATCTGCTACATATTCGTTGTTCCACGGAGGACAATGTATAATATTGTAAATACAAAAAAGTATGAGTTTTTTTTATTAACATGTTCATGCAAAATTATGGATATATTTGCTATTGTGTAGGTAAGCACTTGCTGTTAGAAGTATGCATATCTTAAGAACTACGGAAATGGTGTTATAATTAAAAATGTTTTTTTCTTAGATTTGTGTAGTCTTAGTTTAGTACATTTTAGATACCAAAAAGGGAAGATCGGTAATAGAACATCCAAGGATAGGTGTATCGTACGGAAAATGCAGTGAAATTAAAACATTGTGTTATAGTTACCTTTTGTTGTTGGAACTTGGCATGCGCCATGACTAGTACTGGAGTGCGGGTATAAATCTGTGGGAAACATTGTTAAAGTATTACTACTACTATTCACTTGAAAACTTTGGGAACAATTAGCAGTTGTACAACAGGTGGCAATAGATTCGGCTCTTAAGAGATCTGGTGGTGACATAGCCGATTCCGTACAAAAAAACGGAGCATTGATTGTAGGGGGTGAGTTAAGACTGTAAACAGTTTGATGATCGTCTTTAGAGCTTCCGGTATTAGAGATGACGACGCTACTAGGTGGGCTAGAAAGAGTTGAATTGAATGTTACACTCTTGAACAGTTTACCGTGCCTCGCCACGTACCCTTCAACAGTGGGTTCCAACGGTAGGCCTCTGCAATGTAATTGCGATTGTATTTCACCAGTCGTATTCCTGTGCTCACGTTCATGGCTTATTTTCTTTAAAATGCTCTTCAATTTTCTCCGTTCAAGTGTTTCGTTCGATTCCGGACTAAGAGGTGTATAATCGTGACGGTCTGTATCTAAACGATGATGACGGTGGTAATGAGAACATTTTGGCTTTTCCGATGTGGATGTATTGGTCGATGTGGTTGAACTGGATTCATAGGTTGAGAATAATTGTGAGTTTATTCCAGTTGCATCACTGTGGCAGCGATATAGTGCCTCTGATATCTGGGCGCTGTTAGTTTTAGAACTATCCAAGCTAAAGCTTCTAGTCTGTAGAGCTCTCTCCAGCTCTGCTAATTTCTGTCGTTCGTTTAATATTTTTAAACGTTTTACAAATGGCAATCCGCTGTATTCCGGTGAGAGGTCAAACACAGACTGATACAATTTCGTCTGATTTGAAAATGAATTCTGAAGTGCCTTTCCGTTTTTCGAGAACCTTTTTTGTTTATCAGCAGCTCGTTGTTTACTGCAGCTGCTTGTCGTTGGATGATTAGGAGATATGCTTTCAGTTTGAATGCAAGGCTTATGTGTTTTTGTGCGGCGCTTCTCTTCCCTTTTGAGCTGCAGCGGTATACTTCCTACAGAGTAAATCTTAAAAGGAGATGTGACATCTTCTGAAGAAGTGTTGGATGTAGCTAAACTTGTGTAACTCGATGATATTAATGTTGCCAACTTCAGTTTGGACCATGGCCTAATAGGTGTATCTGAATCAGATACAACTGAAGGTGTAGTTGTTGTGGACGGTTTAACAATTTGGTTAGGAATGGTAGTTGGTGGTTTGTGCGATTTATTGTTGGTCCTCTCTGTTTTGCTATCTATACCAGTTTCTTTATCGATTTCACCGCATTTTACAACCGATAGAGTTTTTGGTGGTTCCTTTTTTACTTTTGCAATCGTTGCTGGAGTCTTTTCACTCGTTGCCTCCTTTACTTTTGAAACCGCTTTTACTGAACTAGATGATTCAGTTTCGGCTCCCTGGTGCTGTAATTGCTGAATTCTTTGACGAAAAGAAACCTTTATAGTCGGTTTGGCTTGAGCGGTTGCAAGTGATATTGAAGTAGCATTGCTATTGT
This sequence comes from Pollenia angustigena, assembly GCA_930367215.1. NCBI lineage: Eukaryota > Metazoa > Arthropoda > Insecta > Diptera > Polleniidae > Pollenia > Pollenia angustigena. The sequence continues at coordinate 36,965,355 of OV884059.1, forward strand.
TGTTATTATAACTGCTGATATTCGATATGTTTTCTAATTTATTATTTATTTCGCATGTTATGGACGAAATCTAGAAAAAATAATTTGTAAGAAAATAATTTTACGATTATGATTTCTTCTAAAGTGTCTTCTGATTATAAGATGAATTTAAATAAAATTGTAAATACCGGTAAAATGGATTCATTTACAGGATGGGGAGGATCGTTTTTTATCTTCAATTGCTGCAGTCGCTCTATAAGGGGAAGTCCCTCGTTTATCTCCCTTTCGGGCTCTTCTTGTATTGATTCCTGTGGCGATAACGTACAGGTTACATGTGAGTGAGGTGGAGATTTCTGTGGTGGTGTGGACTTAACAGCTCGCTCTTCGCGATCCTAGTGCAAGACACATAAAGACACATACAAAACTACTTTTAGGAGCGGGGATTGATACAAAAATTATAATGGCGTGATTTCAAAAAACCAAAAATTAGCAAAATAAAAAAGAAAGTAAGTAGCAAGCAATATTTTACATAGAACATCAAAATCTTATATCTATAACCAATTGCTAATTAATATTGCCTAATTAAAAAAGACAATAGAAAAGAATTTATTTATTAATTTAAATGCTGTTCCAAAAACTATTAAACCCACGGGGCTCATTCTGGCAGTCGTGAAATACTTTTTCGATTCAAAAGCAATTTTATTTCTAATTCTTGCTATCAGTACTGAACCAATCTAAATTACATTTTCAGTATTGTAAAGCATTTATTTGAGTTTTAACAACACTAAAAAAATAATTTTAGTTGTTTAATTTATCTAAAAAGTGTGAATTGCAGTAATTATGATTAAAATTAGAAGAAAAAATAAAAAGCACTTTACGTCAACTTCGAAATATTCAATTAAACTTATTCAATGATTAGCCTCAATATCATAGAATAACAAGTAACTGCCATACCTAAATAAGAGCGGAAGGAGGAACGTTATCATCCGCTTAGCTCTTACGCTGAAATGCCATACCCTACTAATAGCGTCAACGTTGTTGGAGTTAACTTTCTTGTTTAAAAACCCCCCAAAATTGAAATAAAAATGGAGATAAAATCGCAAGATTTCCCTAACAACAGCTTAATTGCCATTATTTATTAACAAAAGCGTCCAACTTCACTCTTAAACACGCTGTCAAAATCGAATTTTCCATTTGCAAAGCGTTGCCGACGCGCTGTTGTGGTATGATACATACAAATTGTTTAGCCACATGTATATCTATTTTGGAATGTAGTTGAAATTGCAAACATGGAATGGGCTCACGAGTCATGTACTCCACTGAGAAATTAGCTAATAGAAATAATGAATTGATATTAAGATATAGTTTATACCAAAGTATTAACATTATATAGATTGCGAATCTCATATTAACGACTTAAATATTTCTGTAAGCACGCAAATGGTACGGGGCTAAGGCTAGAGGTCGACACCATGTGTTCATGTATTGATGCGTTTGACACTTTTTGTGCATTTTTACGATTCTAAATTCAAACTACACGCAACGCGTTTTGTGAGCCAACACAGGCAAAGAGCCTAAAGGCCCAACTATAATATGCTTGGGCTTAAGCAATTGTGCGATTACTAGTGATTCAAATGTGCCGAACCATATTGAACTTAAGAAAACCTTTTGGTTAATTTTACGAAACAGGCATTTGCTAAAGCAAAGTGTGGAACAGATCGCACTTTCAGTACGGAATAAAATATTTTTTGATTTTATTTTTATTGTCTTAAAATCTTTTGAGAGTCTTTTTGTTAATTTTTGACAGTAGCTTTAGCCAGCTTATACATATTATAGTTGGGTCTTAACAATTCCTTGCTCCCATCACGTATGTATGTTTATAAGTTATTTAGTATGTATCAGTGTTGCCAATGCAGAATTCGGAAATTACACATGACTCTGTACAAAATTACACATACAAATTGAAAAAGTAACTTTGATTGAATGAATTCAACTTTCAGCACAAAAATATTTTTGTTGATTAGTGCCGACTCACACACGTCAAGTTTGACTCGTCAAGTCTTGAGCTTTTAGGAGAGAAGGGAAAAGAGAATGCCATTTGTTTTCCCCTCTCTCCTAAAAACTCAAGACTTGACGAGTTTAACTTGACGTGTGTGAACCGGCACTAATCAACATAAATTTTGAACCACTCAAACTGTTTGATGCAAACAAATTTATTGACTTAAAGTACCCATCTACATCATAATATTATTGAGTACTTTATTGCTATTTTTTATTGTGAAAAATTAATCTTGAATCTTTAGAAATTAAACACTTTTTTTATTAAACAGCAAAAAAAAAAAACAAAATTCAAAGAAATTAAATTTGACAGTTTATGATTAACATAATTTCTTCAAAAAAAGTTTAAAAAGCAGGTTCAACTGTGATGAAAACAGATAAAAATTATCAAAACTTAACGTTCGAAAAGCAAATCTTGACTGTCAATAATTAATGAAAAAATAGAACTCAAAGTCAAATTACACACAGATTACACATGGAACTAATGGCACACTAAATATCACCGATAGGATTTGTGGTACAATTGAAACATTATTGGTACACTGGTACAATTTAAAAAAGAAAACAAATACCCATGAAGCTTATCATTTCTTTGCAGTGGATAAACTCACTTTTCTTTTTAATAATAAAACTTCTAATTACATATCTCCAACCTTGATTATAAAGGGATTTTAGGAATTTTTTTTTATTTTTTCTTTTTATTAGGCAACAAAATAAAATTTTATGACTTGGAAGTCTTTTAATGAGTAATAACATTTTTCATGTTGGGTATATTTAGTGAAAACGTAACAGAAATAATTGAGGCGATAGAAACAGCCTACTTAGCATTAGATTCAATAGTTTTGGGCTACGATTTTGAAGAAGAAAAAAATCGATATATTCATTGTTATTTAAAGTAAAGAAGACTTGTTTTTTATATCTTAACACTTTATTGCAGCAAATGTTCAAGCGTTTCCCACCAAAACTAAATTTTATAAGACTTACAAGCATTTTAATCCAAATATTTGCTGTAACCTACTGAGGCAGCCCAATTTGAATTATATATACAAATAATTCGACTGGTGATGAATATCATCAATCTTTCAAGAGATATTTATGAATCACAATAAAGAAAACTGCCGTTTGTTAAATGGAAAGACTTTTTTGACGAACAAAAATTTTATAATTTGAGCACATTCTTAACAAAAGTTTATTAATATCAAGATGCCTTTACATGGGGTCTTAACCTGAAAATTTTTTTGTAAAAATAAACGTCAAACTTCATATAAAAAAAACGCTGAAAAAATATAGTTTTTCTATACAGACTTTGACGTTTGGTATAAAAAAAAATTGTCAGGGGGAGACTCCATGTTAGATCACGGCCGGTTGAAAATAAAGCCAAGTTGGTAGTAATAGTATAACTACCAACTAAAAAGGCAGCATCCAGAGGCGTAGCAAAAATTAAAAAAAAAATGTCTGGAATTCTTTTCAACTTGTCTTTAATCCTAGCGGGATTAACCACTCTACTGTTCATGTAAACCTTGTGTCAAAGTTCAGATCGCCATTTTAGAGCTCATTTGAAGAAAATGGTGAGAATCGGTCCCAAATTTTACGTAGGCCCCATACAAGCTTCTTTCAGGAATTGTCTTTGTGCCCACACAGAAAGAAAAACATTCGTGATAAATTTAGCCGTTTATACTGACTTTGAATCGAGTCGTTCTTAAGAATTAAAGAATGAATAACTCTAAAACGTTCTGAAAACAATTTCTAATGGGATTACTTTTGAAAATCAATCCCGGTATTTCTTAAAATAAATACAAAATTCTTTAACCAAGTGAAAAAAATATTATATTTTTCGAGGGTTTAACAAAGTTTGTTGTAGAAACTACAACAACACCACATATGTAGGTAAAAAGAGATTCGCTTGGCTTGTGTAGAAGCAAAAAAACAACAAAAAGAGAGGCAAAACAAACATTATTTTCATCTTTAAAAAGTAAAATCAACAGACAAAGTTCTTATTTAGTTTATATTTTTAGTTGAATAAAGGGTGTTTTTATAGAGTGACACAAGTTTAAATCATATTAAAACAAGGAAATCATTATATATTATTTCTAAAGCACTTTTTTTTGTCGGTTGCAAATATCTCCCATACCACCGCATCAAATTTAATGAATGATATCTCATTTTAAAGCTTATTTCTAAAACTAATGACGAAAAATAATTAGAAATTGAAAAATTAATATTTTCATTGATAAAAATTATATTTTATATAGAACTGCATGATAATACTGTTCAAACGTGGTAACACAGGGTCGCTTAACAGAACTGCATGATAATACTGTTCAAATGTGGTAATACAGGGTCGCTTAATAGTAATGCAGTTCTACATAATATAGTATGTATTAAAATCCATTCTGGCAATACCGCTATTTACTATAATGCCGTTTATTACTAAGTCAGTTATATTCATCATTTTCATTGATAAAAATTATATTTTAAAAATTTCTAAAATTTCTATTAATTATTTTCATTTTATGTTACAAAAATGACAACTAACGGTGCGAAATATTCGCACGGGTCTTCTAGTATATATTATTTCTAAAGCACTTTTTTTGTCGGTTGCAAATATCTCCCATACCACCGCATCAAATTTAATGAATGATATCTTATTTTAAAGCTTATTTCTAACACTAATGACGAAAAATAATTAGAAATTGAAAAAATAATATTTTCATTGATAAAGGATTCGTACGGGCAAAAAGTTAACGATGATCATGTCATTACCTCTAACATTGTATTCAAAGAAGTATTATAAAAGCATTTAAACATATGTTTGTATGTATGTAAATATGTATGATATATATTATGATTTCTAATATTATTATACTACTTTTAATAAAATGTATTGAAGTTACTAAAATTTCTATTAATTAGTATTGTGGTTATTTTGTTGAACTATTTATGGTTTTTAATCCAAATTTTTAATATTTTTAATTAGGCTTAAGTTCATGAAATTTATTCTTTATTAAATTATTTTTATGAAGAAAGGAATTTTACAACATGAAAATTAATTAAAATTGTTATTGATAATCTTTCATTCTTGACGTGGCTCGGGCTCGAACCCTGGCCGGCAGGTTACCATGACATGTTTCGATCGCAACCACTCGATCTCCTCAGATGGATTTGCCGTCTTACACTCGCAGCCATCGACGACTGCTGACGTCACTAGTCAAACATCAATCCTTAAACCAAATTGTATTTTAACATTTGGTAGATCGAAATTTGCTTTCCTGAATGATTATCCATTTTAATTGATTTTACATGTTTTTTCTTTTACTTCTGTTTTTTCGTACTTTCGTCAAGAATTTTTCTTGAAGTCCAAGTACATTTTTTGTTTTTTCACTTTGTCTTTCTCTTTTCTGTTGACCTTTTTCTATTAATTATTTTCATTTTATGTTACAAAAATGACAACTTACGGTGCGAAATATTCGCACGGGTCATCTAGTATATTTTTAATATCAATGTAACTATGATTTCTGCCATGTGGCCGGCACGGCTGGCGCGTAGAAGGCACTATCTGGAACACCAATTTTCAACAACTTTTCGCAGCATTTTCGGCCGAATTTATTTATTTTTTTTTTTTATTTTTTATTTCTTTATTCATGGTAATACAAATAGCCAATTGGCCAATAAAATATATTACAAGTAATTTCATAACTATGAGGTAAGAAATAATTCAATATACATATAAAATAAGTACAACTATGAGATTTCATTATCTAAAATAAACATATACCAACGTCATGACAACCCAACCGACTCCCATACATTATAGCGAGTAAATTTAAGCAGGATAAAACAAGAGAAGTGAAAAAAACCCAAAAATTTATCAGTGATTACAAAATTGAGCTATGTGAATTAAGAAACACACAGAGAATTTCGCCGATAATTCTACGAATGTTGATTTCCAGGTGTTCAATTGTTTGCCGTTTATCGACGTAGACAAGTGACTTAACATAACTCCAAAGAAAATAATCCAACGAGGTTAAATCACAGGACCTTGGTGGCCTATTGCGTGAAATTATTTTTTCATCAAGTTTCTTTTAGTAAATTAATTGTAGCTGTGTGGCATGTGGCTTCGTCCTGCTGGAACCACATATCAGCAAGATAATTGCCACATAATCGAGGTACGAAAAAATTTCGAATCATGTTAGTATTTCGTTCACCATTGACAGTAACATTCTGACCATCATCGTTTTTGAAGCCATATGGGCCAATGACTCCGCCAGGCCATAAAGCGCTTCAAACAGTAATATTCTGTGGATGTATTGTTGTTTCGACAAAAGCTTGTGGATGCTCCTCACTCCAAATGCGACAATTCTGCTAATTTACGTACCCATTTAATCAAAAATGGGCTTCATCGGAAATTGGAATTATGTAAGTCGCGTTGCTCTGGTGTAAGTCGATTCATAATGAAATTCCAACGCAAAGAAAACAAAAAGCACCTATCAGATGTCAAATGGGTGCTAAAATAATGCAGTCATGCCAACTCAAAGTTGTGACACTCTAAAAAAACGTGTTTACGTACATAAAATTTTAAAGTAGGAAACATAATATTCTCCTTTTATCTTTGGGATAGATGTTTTAGGCTAGAATCAATCTAATTTTACTTTTGGCTTATTTCGAGTACAAATTCGGGATTTAATGAACTTTATAGCAATCAAGCGCATTTTGAGATTTATTCAATCTTAGTTCTACATAAATCAATCTCATTTTAGGAACCTCTCAAGTACGAATTCGGGATTAAATATGGATGAGGTAAGTATTTTGCAATAAATAAGTCTTTCTGTACTTGATTCAAGGAAATCCGTACTTAGCGTACTATTGATACCGCTTCGTATTGACTTATGTGCGGATGGATTGATTTTTCTTTTCATCTGTTGATCTTATCATTCAGGTTAAATTTGGTCCCAACTTTTTTATTGCAATATAAATTGTTATACCAAGTTGTATTGGAATCAGTCTATATTTGACCATAGCTTTCATACAAGTGTTACTCCCAATAAAGTGTTTATATTTGATCTATAATCCTATAAGTCCTGTCTTTAAGACATTTGCATGACAGCTGTGATATAATATAAGGACTGCAGCGAATGTATATTATTTAATATTATGCCATTACACAAGTTTAAGGTAGCACTTTTTTGAAAGCTCTCTCTTTGTTTCACTGCCGTTGCTTTTTAGCTCACACGCTTCTGCAAGTCTGTAAACCAAGCAACAATTTTAGGGAGAGCCATCAAGAAGAAGTCAAACTCACTGTCAGGTTTAGCTGTTAATGAAATTAAATTTTTAAAGTTTTTGTAAATCATCGAATAATTAAGTTTGGCCGGCTTATTGAGAATCAAATGACAGACTTACACTCTGCATATCCTTAAGAATACCAGATAAATAAATCAAGTAGATATAATTTATATCATTATTATACATGTTTTCCTTCGCGAATGGGTGGTCATCTTGCCGCGAGGCGAGGGCATAAGTACAACGATATGTATAGCCATTCTGGCAGTAGTGACGTTAATCAAGAACGGCAGGGCCTCTAATACCAGAACGGTCTAAGCCGAGGACAACTCAAGAACTATCTCCGGTCTGTTAGCCTCTGTTCCTACGAGTTGAAGCGGTAAATGACTATGCGTCCGCTGACCCTCAACCATCAACTGTTGGGTTTCTGAAGGCTGTCGGCCCGCAATCAAAGCTATCTCATATTGAGCGGGTGATGGTCTCCGTCTGTCTCTAGAAGAGCGGCAGCTATCGTTTCGCATTTCATTATATCCGGGGACCCAATGTGAACAGCGTCAGTGTCAAGCTACTGAACCGACATCCAGCAAAGTGGTAGCGCCAGGCTCTGCTAGAACGTTTGCACTAGTGCACAAAATTAAGTTTGACAAACCAAGCTTAGTACAGCGTTCTTTGAAACCAAGTAAATTACAGGCTTTCGAGGTCCGAACGGGATAAAATCCTGCCAAAACCTGTTCTTCCGGCTGGCTTGACGATACAGACTCAGTCTACCGAAAAACCAATTTCCCACGTGCCGAAGCCTGTTAAATGATTCGAATCAAAAAAGATTCGATGCCCTCTGATGCACCTCCCTCAAGCTCTACATTAATAAACTCTATAGGCACATTAGTCCATCTAAGCGAGCCTTCACTACTAGGCGTTCCACCTACAAAATAATAAGATTACTTGGTGAAAAACCGGTTGGGGACCTCACGGAGTAGGAGAAAACCTCTCTCCAGTACGCTAAATCCCATATTGAGCGTTTACAACGGGTCTCTCCATCTGCAGAGTGAGGCAATTCTGAATGGAAGCCAACCGAAGCATCACCTAGAAGATAACAATGCTGATGCAGGGGAAGATTTTATATGGTTTTGGAACTATCTTCTTTAGAGTCTATAAAGGTGACGACAGACAGAAGCCAAAAGCTCCGGTGACTACCACAACAATCACTGAAAGCATGGAACATGATTCTGCCGCGTCATCTACCAACGAAGACTCTCAATTGGTCACAAGACTTGCGGGTGACTTCTTTGGTAAGATGGAAGTGGCAGACCCAGAGGATGCCAACGCCACTTTCGTCCATAATGATGAGCTGTATTGACAGTTACACAGATAAACCTTCATCACTCCAAAGCGGCGGCAGCTAACCTTCTCCTCCTATTAGCTATAGGCGCGGAGGAGCTCATATGTATAAGGACAGGGTTTGTGGACTCAACTAAGACGGATATAGTTCTCTGTACGCAGCCGGTTCAGATAATACCAGAGCTTGCATTATGGTCGAAAACATCCATAAAGCTTTTATTTTATCTGATTTTAGCGATAAGGACACTTGCTTAGAGCTGTTATATGGATCCTTCAAACTCCTTGACTAGGAAGCCGATTCGCATGCCAACAGGCAGAACATACCCTTTGTAATTTGTGCTGACGCTAACACACATCACACCATCTGGAGCAGTTAGGATGTTAATCCACATTGTGCAGGTGCGGATTCAGGGGGTAAATTATAAAAATTTGTTTTGTTAATTTCGATAATACAAGAATTCCCAATAGTAATATTTTTTTTTATGTACAAAATTTTTGGAAATCCCAGCAAGGTTTTTTTGTTTTTTTTATGGAAGTTCTAACGAAATTTTCAATAATCCTAATAGTTATTTAATAGATATTTCAAATGAAAAATCAAGTTTACCGTATTCAAATACTTACTATTCTACATTCAATCCCAGCAGGTGCCATCTACATTCGAAGACTAAACGTTTGACTTGATAATGCGTGTGGTTGAATTATTAATAAGCCCTTGTAAATGCAATATTTATGTATGTACATATGTGTTATATGAATCAAAATTCCATTCGATAATTTTTGACGAAAGCACGAATTTGTCAGGGAAAAGCCAGATTTCCTTATCTTTAAGATATTTCAACATGCAACAAAAAGTTTATAGGGAAGAATTTATTGGCTTGATTGTAATCGCATTTGAAGAGGCTTCAAAGTGCGAAGGCACTATCATCAATAGGTGGCATGTCATAACGTCCAGTGTCATAGTGTCCATGGACAAGTTCCATAAAGGATTTTCTCCTCTATGGTATAACAAACATGATTATTGGCCGGAATCATGGATTTTCTCCTCTATGGTATAACAAAAACCGGCTTCGCTAACTAAAGCTTCACTGCATAGACGGCCTTCGGCCGGGCGCAAGGATTTTCTCCTCTATGGTAAAACAAAAACCGGCTTCTCTGCGTAGTCGGCCTTCGTTCTGAAACGTGGCATATTTTAATAGCTTAACTTAGCGAAACCGGTACTTGTTATACCATAAAGGAGAAAATCCTTTATGGTACTTGTCCATGGACACTATGATACTGGATATTATGACATGCCACCCATCAATAGTGCTTAAAGCTTTGACAAATTTGGTCTTGACCTAATAAATTGTGTAGGAGATGGAACAGATGGGTATCCTCTGATGTCAGCAGAAAATGGAGCTGTTAAAATACTCTGGAAACCGCGACAAATGCGAAACAAACGCCTTGCTATTACCATAAATCTAGAAACTCAATTTCTAAAAGCAATAAATTGCCATTAATACAAAAATTTGTATCATTTGTTAAAGAAACGACAAAATTTTTTAAATATAATCATCCCAAGCGAAACATAGTTTTAGCAAAGTATTTGGGAGCCAAACTCTCAACATTATGCGATCACGACTCAATTTAACACTTTTCAACAAGTGTACATCATATAGTAGAAGCTTTGGAAAAATATCTGAATGGAAAGGTAGTATCTCTACCTTTATATTTAGGAACTCACTTAGTACTTTTGTATTTATTTGCGGAATATACATATTAAGTGTGATACTTGATGTAACACAGCCACTTAGTATCATTTTACAAAAGCAAGATATAGATCTTCAAAAAGGATCAAGCCTTATAAAAACTTAAATCATAAACCTTGAAGGGAACAGAAATAAAACAAAAGAATATTTCAAAGCGATTTTTGAAAAAGTTTAAGTTATTTGCGTTCAAATCGAGTTTCCAATTGAAAAGACAAGATTTGAACGAAATAATCACATCCCAAATGTTGAAGATTACTACCGAGTTGTTACATTCCTCTTATTGAATTTATTTTAGAAGATCTCAAAACAAATTTCCCAATAGTGAACATACCTAAACTTCTACCTCAAAGTGTAATCAAGTCATATACAAATATAAAACTGTTAAAACCAAAACTAGCTGATGAGCTGATTATATTTGATAAAAGAGATAAACACCTACTAACATCTAAACTTGAGCCTAATCTGTCTGATAACGTTGAAGATGCTTTAATAAACTGTGATGAAGATATCTACCCAAATCTAAGAAAAATATTCTAAATGTTCGTTTCAATGCTCGTCAGTAATGCTACGAGCGGGAGGTCATTTCCTACCCTTCGTCGAATAAAAACATGACTCAGATCAACAATGACAGAAGACATACTGCACTGTCTAAATTTGCCTCACAAAAAAATCAAAAATTGCATATTTAAAAATAGTAATGTATATTGAACTGATCTTATATTTTATTTAACCTTTTTGTTGAGTTTTTTTTAATATAATATACACATATTGTTTTTACTAACCTTTAAAAAAACAAATTTTTTACTTTTTGTATCATACAAAATTTCCCCCTTGTAAAGCTCAAGCTGGATCCGCGCCTGACATTGTGAGTCTCTTTTGCATTTAATGTTAGAAAATAAAGTAACCGTAGCAAATAGAGCTAATGAAACCACTTTTATTGTGACAAATAAAAGGGAAGTTCTTGATGTTACGCTTATAAGCGATAAGTTCTCAGATATGAAATGTGTCAAAGGACCGTTCCTTTTCTGACCACATGTACTTATATAGATTTATATAGATGTCAATTTCTCCTTTAGGGTTGATTCAGTTAGATTCTAAACGAAAAGAAGATAGACTGGTCTGTCCTGCTAGTGTACTCAGTGACAACCTGCCAGGGTGATCAGATCCTCTGAGCAGTGGGTCCAGCTTGACGCCGCAGTGAAGTCTCTAACGAGTGTCTTAACTGAGGTCTATGGGAATCTCCGCGGAGACGAGTCGGCTCTCTCTGACATAGATTTAAAAAGGATCCATTCCATCATTGAATTAGCCGGATGGCTGGGTAAGATGTCACCACCCAGGTAGCGTAGGAATATTCGGAGACGGTGTAAAGTGGTAACACAATGGGAACTAATTACTGGACCCACGTGAGCTGTGCTTAATAGCGTCTGCCAGTGGAAGCTAACCTATACATGTTTTAATACTTAGAATACTAACATGATTTTTTGTACGTTAATACTAATTGTTAGTCAAATCGACTTCCATCAATGCAAATCCAAATGTCTTTTTAGGAAATTATTCTTAACTTTAAATTAATAATTTTGTCCCGAGAGTAAATAAGCTAATACATAATTTTGTAATTTATTGTTAAGCCTCAAAGTATATTTTTGTTTTTTTGATGTATATTAGGTCAATTAAAATTTAGCCATAGCGTTTATGCATGTTATTAGCCGTTAAGTTTATATAATAATAATGATCGAATAACCTACAGCCATCTAGACGTTTGGGCTTGAGAAAGTCAGTATTAGTATGAACCATGAAACAAAGTAAACAAGATAGTGCTTTTCAATTTAAAAAAAACCATTCACCCCTATTATGAAAGTCAACCTGATATGGTATTTTGACAATAATCGATTACTATTGACAGTCACTTGATATTTTCTAAGGTGCTTTTAAGTCGACGTCGAGTAGAATTGTCCCTGTTTTAGTCGACAGAAAGTTTTGCCACGACTCAAATTAAAGTTAAAAATATTTTAAATGAAATCTAAACATATTTATTGAATACGTTATAATAAAAAATGCAAATTTAAAAAAACAAATTTTATTATTAAATTTAACGCTAAAATTCGGACAATTTTGCTAAAAAAGCGAGATTCCCGAAAATTTTTAATTTAAGACGATCGTCTCAAAGAGCCAAAATTTCAAAAATTAGGAAAAGTTTGCAAAAATAGAGAAAATTGATTAAAAGTCTCTAAAACTATAAGGAATGGCAAAATTTGGTAAAAATTTCAAAATTAGCGGAAATTCGCAAAAATTTGCTTAACAGCTACATGAAAGCAAAGTCTAATATTTATTAAAAATCGTTAAAGCTGTAAAGAATCATAAAACTTATAGGAAAAATATCTCTTATCGAAAACATGACAACAATTCGAAATTGGAAACAAACTCTACACTGTATTTGAAAGAGCTAAATCGTTTAAAAAATATGTCGTAAAATAGCAAAAAAGCGAGCTATAATGATGAAGAACAAAAATAATAAAAAATAATTGGAGATGGGATTTTTTTTTGTCAAATTTTTGATAGCTATTCGACGTCGACACAACATTCATACAAAATACCAAATAAACGTCGAAGTAATGTAGTCGTCCGTCGACTTGATGCGACAACAATTTACAATTAATTTCGACGTCGACTACGACTTACATAATGGGGATGATTGTTTTCTGCGCATGTACGTCATAGTAGTAAATGAGCACAAACATGATCACACAAACACGTGTGTGTAGTACTCTGAATGTTTGTTTATTTTAAAATCTCTTTACTACAGTAAAAAGGACGTCACAATTAGAGTATAAAGTTAACGGCGATGCACAATGCGCTATCTTGTTTTCTTTGTTTCATGGCACGAACTTTAAAGTGTGGAGATCACAAATAGGGGTCGCAGTTATAAATTACGGATGTTAAAGTGACTAAGTTTAAAATAAAGCTTGTGAACTTAGAAAGTGTTTAGTGTTGTGTTTATTTTATTTAAGTTTCCAAAAACGTTATTGAAAAGGCGGTAACGTAACAATATTATAAAACATACTCTTGTAGGAACACAAAATTTTTAATTAATAATGTAATACATATAAGAAAACATATCAAATATTACTTTATTGGGGAAAAAATAATTTTTCGAGTTTTATCTACACTTGTGAATCGCTTTAATATTACGAAATCCAGAAATGTAAGATACGACATACCTTCATATAGAGAATAAGTTAAATAAAAATTAACTAGGAAAAACCAAGTAAAAATAGTACAACTATATACATAAATAAAAGACAAGATATAAAAACATAAATACATATATCGCCCTAACCGCGAAAATAACGTAAGCGACATAATTTTAAATTTTCGTTTTTTTTTTAATAAATAACTGTATTTGCAACACTTGCATCATCTCCTAAAATGGCATGGTTACATAAGGTACGGTTACGATTTTATAGCAAAGAGAAAAGAGGGGAAAAGAAATGGCATTCCCTTTTCCCTTCTCTCCTAAAAGTTCAAGACTTGACGAGTCAAACTTGACGTGTGTGAACCGGCACTAAGCGACCAATTTCATATCAAAATACGAATTTTTGGGGTTAGAGCTCGATATATGTAGAAGGTATACAAGATTTCTAACTAAATGCTGCAAAACAAAAATTTCATTATATTGGCCCGATTGCAGTTTCAAAAGATAACCAAAGAAATTTTTGCAGTAAATGTTTCATAATATGGACGAGGACTAAAAAATAATTAAGAATCGATAAACAAATTTACTAATGCTTTGATAATTTTTTCTTTTGCTTTGCTTCGAGGCATTTTTAAACAGTTTCACAAAATAATGAAACACCTTTTTGTAAATTTTCACGACAAAGAATTTTGTATATCAGCTGTTAGCATTGCAAAGTTGTTTAAAATACCGCTCACTGCAATAACAAAAATATTGCAATACCAAACAGTTACAACCTTAAACGCACCAAACACTGAATATCCGCTCTTGTATGGGTATGGCTTTCAGCTTTTAGTGGAGTATCGGCAGTTTTAAAGGTGCCTAAAAAACCAAATTCTTTATTTTCTGCAATAACCTAAAATTCTTTATCGCGAATTAAAAAAATTTAAGTTTGTAATTTTTGGATTTTGTTGCATAACTATTTAAAAACAATTATTTTCAGGATAATGATTTGTTTAATATCTCACATTTCCTAACTGTTGTGGCAAAAATTTATAAGTGTTTTTTGTTTGTATCGTGTCATTGTATGAAGTTAATATTATGTTGTAACAGATATTTAGCGCTTAAAAATTAATAAGGATAACAAAAACACACATTAAAAAAACAACTATTTACATACTGATAAAAACATACATTACAAAAGGAAAAAATACTAGAAAAGTTAACAAAATAAAAAAAGTATTAAAATTCTAACCTGTTTCTCTTTCAACAAACGCAACCTTTGCAAAAGGGGCAAACCAGCTCCAATTGGACTTGGCGACTTGTCGTGGAATTCTTCTTTTTCGATTGCCGCTTCTTCTTTTTCATCTGATCGAACACGAGACATTCGCTTTAACATTGATTTGCCGTTCCTAGGAGACGTATTATGTAACGGCTGCATTTCTATTGATTCATCACTTCTTCGGGATGTACTGAATTATAATTAAAATTAAAAATAGTTTGAAGTGTTAAGGGTACATATGGAATTTAACATTAGAATTATATTTTGAAATTAAATATTTTAATTAAACAAAAGATTGTTTGAAAAAATAGTTTAAGTGTATGTGCACAGTGAAAAATGAAAGTGCAGTTTCTAAACGATTAACGGCACTTTTTACAGTATATAATAAAATTAATTCAACAAGAAAATTAACAAACTGTCGTTTAGGTTAACAATAACTTTTTAACCAACGGTAACGGGTTTCTTTAATAAAATTGACATCACTTACAGGATATAATTTTTTAAAACTAATTGCAAAAAATTTATTTCAAATTATAATATCTGAGCCTTTAGTCTACACGATTTGCTTCCGGTGTCAATTTATCGTGTCCTTAAAAGAGGTGATATTTGATAAAAAATATTCCAAACAAATTTTCTTACATGGTCTGTAACCTTAGGAAGAGTTCGAAGAGAAATATGTTATTCGGATTAAAGGCAAATTTTTTGTTTTAATCATTATTCTGTTAAATTATTATGGAAAAAATTTCACGTTCAAAATGTCACGTATCGACCCAGATTTTGGCTTAAAAAATTATAGAAGATTTTGGAATCAAGCCAAAGACATTTTAATCTTACTTTGCTGCGTAAAATTCTGAAAGTAGTTTGACTAAAAAATTGTGCCAGGTTTCGCTGAATTGCGCCTTTTTAAAAATGGCCACAAAAACTACTTCTATTTTTTCACGTTCGAACCGCTACTTTTTTGCCATTATCATTGACCTAAAATCGAGCCCTCCATAAACTTTAGCATAGATAACAGTGCTTTAATTTAAGGGTAAAAAGAACGTAAAAATATTTGTTGTTTAAAATGTTATTGCATTTTTGACACTATGGAATTACCCATATCCTTCTCTACGACTCGTTTATACATCATTTTGCAAAGATTTAGAAGATTCAGATTTATTACCACTTTTTTGCGAATTTAAATAAGAAAATTAAAAATTGAACTTGATAGAAACAATCCAAACAGATTTGGATTCAGCACGCTGCAGCAAATTGAAATCAAATAACAAAGTTCTTGCTACCGATTCTTCTTTTGTCCACCACTGTAATTTAATTCTTAATTCTTAAATAAAAACTAATTTTTGCATCTTTAGTTCACGTGTTTTTTCATTAAAAGTGTATTAATCATTTAGAAACTGCATATTAAAAAAAAGCTACTGCAATGTGTAAAGAAAACTTAACGGATCAGAGCTAATTCTTTTTCCACAATTAATATGATATTGAGTGTTCTTTTATTGGCTTTTGAAATGCAGTTAAGCGCATAAAATTTAAACTTTACTTTTCTTATTTTGAATTTGTTAAAAAGCTGAAAACTAAATTAAAATGGATTTGAAATTAAAAAATTTATTAAATCATGAAATTTATTTCGACACATACATACATATATGCGACATAAGGGTGGTTCAAAAAAAAATTAATTTAGGATTTTCCACCGGTTCACCCCCTAAACTGTGCTGCCAATAGGCTAGAAAATGTGATTGGAAAAGTTTTCGATCAATCTGATAATATTTACACGTGCACATTGAGGTAAAAATTTTTTTTGGCTAAAACAGATAGACTTAGTGGCATTTATATTTACCAGTTCAGGGGGCTTATTCTGACATTCGTGATCCAATACTTTTTCGATTCGAAAGAAATTTTATTTCTTATTCGTTCAGTTAAATCAAAATTATTTTTCGAGTGTTGTGAAAATTTAAATAAATGTTTCACAATACTGAAAAAATAATTTTGATTCGTTCAGTATCACTGAAAGAATTAGAAAACAATTTGCTATCGAATCGAAAAACTATTCGACCACGACTGCCAAAATTAGCCCCCAGGTCGTAGTGGAAATCTTCAAATATGAATTTCAATTATAAATGTTATAAATATATTTTATTAATTCTACTGTTGAATAGTGTTATAAAAAAGTTTACTAATTATAATTTTGAATTGTATTTCATTACGTTTTTAATTTAAAAAATAACATTTTATGGTGGTAATGGATTACATACGATAGCTTTTGAAGAGTCCGGAAAATGGTGGCAACATTCAAACACAACATGTAATAAAAACTATCGTTTTTCTTCATAGTTTTTCAAGGATTAGTTGAAGTCCTGGATATATTTTACTCCTCTCTCTTAATTTTCCCTTTTTGATATTTTTTTCTTCCCATTGAAGTATTAAAATTTTCAAATTGTAGGGGAGCTCATAATTTAGTACGTATATACATATGTATATGCTTATGAATGGACTAAAATGTTTTGTAAAAAAAGTACCACGAAATTTCATCCCTTCAACGTGCCAATTTCGAAAAAGTACCAAAGTTATTTTCTTATTTTTTAGATAAGTTACGAGTTTTTTAATTTTTCTGTGTTTATTAGTTTAAAAGATAGATGAGGTGACAAAGAAGTTCCAAAATGCAGGTTAAGCCCGTTTACTTCCCTAAAAAGGTCGAATTTCAAAAAAGTACCGCACACCTGTCCGCTCATTTTTCTAATAAAATACGAAAACTATTTTTATTTATTTTTTGTCTCTAAGGCTACCAAATTTACCTGTTTACTTAACAGTTCTTAAGATATGCGATATTAAACATTGGCGTCCTAGAGGGGGTACCACTTCCCCCGCTGCTATTTTATTTCAATTTTGGGACCAAAAGTTCAACAAAATGCTTGCAGCGGCTCTTAAAATATGCGATATTTAATATTGGCATCCACGAAAAAATATGGCACCGCCCCTTTGTCCAATCACACCTTTTTGAAACCTACGACACATTAATTCAGAACAATAGCCTTCTGTGAAAATTTGATGACGATCGGTTCAGTAGTATATTAGATATAACGTTTTTTACTTTTTCTATAAAGGGGCGGGTCCACGCCCACTTTTTTAAATAAAGGTATTTCTATTCATGCCAACAACATATATAATAATATATATATATATAATATACCAAATATTATCGATTTAAAATTTGGGGTTGTATGGGCGTGGCATCGCCCCTTTGTCCAGTCACAATTTTATATAGCCTAATGTCTCTTTCAGGGTCACAGTTACATGCTGTGAAAATTGCAAGGCCATCGGTCAAGTGGTTTGGCCTCCTATAAGTAGACTTGCCAACTGGCCAGTTTTCGCCGGGACAGTCCAGTTTTAGAGTGGAATGTCCCGTGTCCCGTCGATACTCTGAACTGGACGCCATTTTTCCCGTTTTTCTTTTGCTAACTTTTTTATTACCTGGCAAAACAAATCAAAAAAATCGAGAGCTTTAGAACTTATTTTTTAGTACAGCAGATATATTTACTAGATACTCTTGCTTCCACAGCAGATTTCATTTTTTTATTTGTAGCTGTCAACTTTGTATCACAATACACATGTTATATTGCGTATGAGCAAGGCAAGTACATGTAAAGTTAATTCGCCTTGTGTTTAATAATTTAGCATCTTCATGGAACTGCGCCTACATGGTAAATAATTCTGCCTTAATTAGCAACACTGGAACATTTTGATTCCCTTTTGTCATTATATATGTATATCCCTTTCAGACCTAACTGAATCGATTGTGCGGTCTGCCTTTGTTTGCCTCAAATAACATGAAATAATAATTTTTTGTCTACTAACCGGCAAGCAATGATTGTGAGTTCTTGTTTCTGTTTAAAAAAAATAAAAAGAAAAAAACTAACCAGCAGAAATAAAAAACTACAGCTTATGTTTTATTGTGTCTTTCCACAAGTGTAAACATGCGTTCACAAGTAAAGTGTTTTTGTAAAAAAATATTGAAATACGTTTTTAGTTTTAGTAGTGGTAACTGTATAATGAGTATTTGCAACAATTAGGCTCTTTAGTGTTGATATTGTGCATAGTAACAAGGAGTCAGCGCTCAAGAAAATACAGATAGCACAATTGTGATGATCAGACGCAACATGACATTTTGTTTTATGCTCACGTTTGAGCTACCTAATAATTTTACAGGGGAATAATGATGTTGGGGCAGTTTTAAAAATGTTTAATGATTCTGATGCTGACATCAGTGTTGATGATAATGTTACTAATGAAACATGGATCCCTTGTAATGTAAATACTGATGCACAAGAAAGTTATGAAAGCTCATGTAATCCAAACACTTTCCCTAACACGATTGACCAAACAAGTACACCAGTTGAGCAATCATACTCCTCGGACCACCCAGATACAGCGTAACTATCATCAGTTTTTAGATCCAAAATTCCGATAACTTTCATAACACCATTACAATATTTTAAAAGCTTATTTCCAGAAATATACCGAGGAAGTTGTGAAACAAACTAAAATGTATATATGTGTTGAGTAAACTGGTCATGGCGTGACGTACCAGCAGATATAAAAAGATTTGACTGGTGCGCGATCATGATGGGGTGTCTCAATTTTACCCTGCGGTAAGAATGTACTGGGCGAGTGGAAGCAAAACTACTGCCGTTTATAACTCCATGTCCCGCGATAAGTTTTTACAGCTCCGTTCATATGCACATTTTGAAGATAACTCCACACCACACTCGACAAATAAGTTTTGGAGAGTTCAACCAAAATATGGTGTTATGATTTGGCAACAGAAATCTCGAATTACTTAATTGATGGGCAGATTATATTTTTTTGGGAAGATATCTTGTACTTGAAGTAATTAAGCCAAACCACAATCCGTTGGGCTGATAAATCTTGTCTGTGCTACTACAAGAGTTGGCTTAGTGCACTTTTAAATATTGTAGATTAAAGATTGGGGTATTGATCATGGACCGTTTATATCCATTAATATATATTTCGAACCGACTTTTTACACAAATACTACTTTTTGAAGCATTACACCAGATGGGTTGGTAGCAACAAGTACAAGTATGGCAAATATAGTGTAAAATTCTCTTTGGACAAAGAAATGAGTCGGGGCGAATATCCCAATTTACCAATATCGAAATTGAAGTTGTTTTGAAATGGAAGGACACATAGGCAGTGATAGTCAGTAAAATTGCTAGTAGTGAAATATGCTATCAGTGCGGGGATTGCGATTTAAATTCCCGCCGGAGACTGGTCTCCTGCAGACAAGCGTAGAGCTCCTCGGGATTAGCATAGGGGGAAAAAGTAAATGTGGAAAGGATCCTGTAAGAAAAATTAGTAGATAGAACAAAAACTTGAAACTTCTTTGATTAAATTCTTTATTTCTTATAAGGTAGAAAAGTATCTGCATTTTTTAAGTTTAATAACAGCTAGACAAGTTCCAAGCTATGTTTTATCATTTCGAAGATTCTTTGCAGATATTGACCTAGACCGCACAATTGTGCGATGTCCTGTTTGCCAAAAAGGACCCTGTAGGAATATTTTATGGGTCTATCTTATACAAAATACAAAAATATTTTGTTTGATTTTTATGATTTAGGGTAATTTGAAAGCAATTTAAAGCTTGGGTCTGAAAGGGATATAGTGCATCAACTTCTATGTCCGAAATCCCCCGTTCAAATAAAATAATCCAAAAATGGTTAAAATGTTTCGATAATGGGGAAAGTCCTAATTTGTTTATTATAGTGCAATATATTTTTATTGTACCACCTAGTAATTGCTGTGTAGGCATGATAGCGCTCTAGGGTGCTTGTTCCTTTAGCTAAAGCTGAGTTGTTGGTTCATTTAAATTTTAGCTTAATATGTGCTGAGTTTTTTGAATTTATTACTTTAAATAAAGATTAAATAAAAACTATTTTGAATGTTTTTAATTTTAAGCTCCAGGTCTTTTTTTATAGAAAAAATATTTGTTTATTTGAGTAAATAATTAAATAAATAAATATTTTTTATATAAAAAAAGACCTGGAGCTTAAAATTAAAAACATTCAAAATATTATTGAAAAGGTCAATTAAAACTGAATTTAAATAAAAACTGCTAAAATTGATAAAAAAAAATAAAAAATTTTTAAAATTTTATTTTATGTTACTATCGTTATCAACTATGTATTTATTTACGTTTATGTTTTGGTAATGTTTTATAAGTCTAGATTTAACACAATCTGAATTAATGTGTGATTGTTGATTTTCCAAATAAAATAGTATAATAATTATACATAAACGGATTTGTTTGAGTTTTTTTATGATTTTTTAGTGGTGTCCCGTTTTTGCAATTTTAAAAGGTGGTAAGCCTACCTATAAAGCACAAATATATATATATATACAAATACATGCTTTCACTTTTATATATATATAGATTGTATATAAAATAACTAGAGATGTGTTCCTCTATTGAATATTTTTATTTTTACAAGTCCTTATTTTTATTGATTTATATTCTATTAAAACCAAAAAATAACCTTTTTAGAATTTGTGTTAATTCTTTAAAGAACAAAAATGGGGTTTTAATAGTTTGATAAGACTTTTAACTTATTACAGAATATATCGTTCCAAATATTATCGACATTTAATTTTCTCTACATGCCAATATGCATGGTTGCATTTCTTCTATCAGCCGAGAGCTGTTACTATGTTAGTTATGAATTGTGAATAAGATCTACATATAACTATTTATCAACGAACTATTTTTTAGTTTCTGTTTTGTTAGTTACAACTTTAGTTATGAATTCTGAATATGCGCCAATGTAATTTTGTATAATTAAAAGTTAGCTCTTCTTGAGTTTTGTTAAATTTAACTTGAATTCAAACTCAATATGCGTATCGGTAGCGATATCGATATCGGCGATATTTTTGTTTGAGTATCGGTATCGTCTCGACAATAAGACGTATCGTCACATCCCTAGTTTTTACCCTCTTTACCTCATCAGATCTTTATAAAGTATATATGTATAATGCTCTTCTGGAAGTTAATAGCTCTTAAATGATGTATATTTTTGTTCACATCGCTTGGCAAACAGAGGAGGAATGTAGGTATAGATTAGATTTCTCATAAAATTTATAATAATATTAATACTAACACTATCTCAGGTGGAGACCCTGTGTAACCTTAGCGTGGAAATTAATATTTGATACTCACTACGACCTGAATTTGTAAACGATAAATGCCACTAAAGCTATCAGTCTTAGCAAAAAAATTAGTAAAGTCAAAATTAATAAGAATAAAATTTCCTATCAAACCATTTTTTAGTTATATTCCTAGAAAAATTGTTTTGGATTTTAAGGACGAAAAACTAGGATTTTTTTGAAAAACCTCTGTTTTCGTAACTTTAACCTCAATGCAGCACGTAGGAATGGACAAAAAATATCAAAATATCGATATTTTTTAAAAAATAGTCGATATATATCGCCGATATTTAAAATACCGATAAATCGATGTGTCGATATTGAAATACGACTATCGAATTCGATATTTTTTAAAGTCAGTTTTCATTTAAAACTCAAAATTTTAGCCGTTTTTCAAACAATATGTATCTAAAAATTGGCATCACTGCAAGCATCACATGTTTTTTTAAACTAATATGAAGATCTATAACTCCCCGTCTACAACTGACATGATTTGCTGTTATAACATGGTTATAAAAGCGTTGTTAAAACATTTGCATTAACAATAGTGTTCTAACATGAGAAAACCTCTAACATGATGAGTCTATGCTTAAAGCTGGGATCACACGATTGCCGCAATGCACCAATTTTCACACTTTTTAATACCCCAATCGTGTGACTGCACAACCAAATGGCTCATGCACCAATCGAGGACAATATTGTGCTTACTTTTACCAATCAAATACAACCCTGGTGCGGCAATCGTGTGACTGTTTTCGATGCAACCGCGCGTCAATAAAAATAACAAAAATGCACCAATATTTATTGTGTTCTTGTGCGGCAATCAAACAACACAATATGCGCCAATATTTGCTTTTTTAAATAAATTTACTTTTTTGTATTCGTTTTTCATGTAAAATAAAAATAAAATTATATGAAAAACTATATGTATGTATGTACATTAGGGAAATAACTTTTTAACAATTTATTAAAATATCAAAATTGGCATAGCACAGTCCGATAGAGCATAAAAAACTATAAGGGAACGTATATTTATTTTTTCGCTAAGGTCAAAAAAGTTCACGCACCAACTGCGATGAAGTTTTGAAAATTTTTAATTTTCTTTTTGGTTAAGAAAAATTAATAATATGTTTATTTAAAACAAAAAATAGCTCAAGTATGAAATTTCATTAATATTTAGAGATGGTAAGAGATTTTTCAGCAAACTAAAACGTATCTTTTATAACAAAAAAAATTAAAAAAGAATAAAAAACACCGAATAAAATTATGAATATTCAATATTGCATTGGTTTAGAAAAACCAATTGGTGCGTGAACTTTTTTGAGAAAAATTACAAAAGATTATGATTTTCGTGGTTACTAGGACATGGTTGACCTCATGGTACTACGCCAAAAAATTAGTTATACCCCTAATGTACATACTTATGTATTTAAATATGAATTTATATTAAAATAGAATTGGTGAAATTGGCCATAAAAATTTGAATAGATATATCAACTATTTCTTGATACATATATTTTACTTTGTTTAGTTTTTAGAATTTCATATATTTTTCTTAAAAAACTTCAAACAAAATTATTCAACAAAAATTTGTTTAAATATAGGTACCTATGATACAATTTTCTTTTTTTTAATGAACACACAAACTAGAAAATCCAAACAAATAAAAAATCTACCACAACAACTGTTTACGCAGTTGGCACAAGTACGAACAATCGTGTGACTCTGCTGCGGCAATTATTGTACCCATTTCGTTTTGTACCAACTAGCGGCAATTAAATTTGTAAAAAACAGGGCAATCGTGTGATTTCAGAATATTTGATTGGTGCAATTTTAATATTGTGCGTCAATAAAGCACAATCAAAATTGTGTCATATTGGTGCATTTGCGGCAATCGTGTGATCCCAGCTTAACACTAACATCATATTAGTGTTAATGTTTAGCATTTCATGTCAGTTGTAGACTGCATGTATTATAAGAAGAGTTAAGAAAGAAGCGGGGTTTTCACCTTGCAGATTTCTAATTAAAACAGTAAAGTCAAACGAACTTGAAAAGATTTATTTTATGCGGTTTTAGAACAATATATCTGTGGCCGTATGGAAAAACTAGATAACTCCATTTTTTGAAAACACGAGAAAAACACACTTAGGGCCATTATTACAACCTAATGATAAAGTTGCTGATAGTTAACGTGAACAATAGCTATCTTGAACGATAAAGTGACCAATAGGTTTTTTCCATTATTACAACTGTCCGATAAAATAAAAAATGTAATTTATATACTGTGGCAACATTGCAGTATATACCGACTACTTTTGTTCGTTTAAAATACATGGTGGCAACGCCTTTGTTTTGCTTGTTTCTTTAATTGAAAGCAAAAGTAAATTTTGTATGCTTAATTTTTGGTTTTTATGGTAAATTGTTTTGTTTTTTGTGTTAAATTGTGTTTTTTTAAGTTTAAATAATTTAACTTGACATAAAACTGCAATTGAAGTTATTCCCATATCTTCAGCAGAAAATATGGTAGCTTCAATTTCTTAAAGTTCACTTGTAAAGTTACCATGAGGACAAACCTGATGTTAGCTTATCAGTCACTTTTTAGGTTAATGTTAACTTGTAATAACCAAAAACTATTTATCTGTCAGATAGCATCCTAAAAAAACCTATTTGTAAGTTGTAATAATGGCCCTTAAAGTTTTAAACATATTTCGCTAATTATTTAATTAGAATTTATGTTACTATGCATGCGCATTAACAAAACATAATTTTAAATTATGTTTAACATTTCTGGTTCTATTAAACTTATTTTTGGACATTAAAACCGAAAATCAATGTCACTTATCTTGTTTTTTCGAAAAATGGAGTTATCTAGTTTTTCCGAAAAAATTTTTTTTCTTAAATTATATAAGTATTTTACGGAATTAAGGCAACTAAAGTAATGATTTGTGGAAAAACATTTATTTTTTGACTCAGCACGTTAATTTACCCGTTTTTGCTACGAATTAATGGAGTTATCCAGTTTTTCCAAAAAATATTATTTTTCTCTTTATGCTTATACATCAAAAAATAAGCTGAGTTTTTGTCTGTTTTTATGCATAAACATAATTAAAAGGTTTACCCTTCTTGATTTTATAAAATTAATTGGCCAGTTTTTGGGACGTGGATTAACGTTATACTCGGTTTAACTTAGGTTGAACCTGAACAACAGCTACTGACTTTGTCTCTAAGTTTTCGAGACAACACCGTTTTAAACTTCTAATTTTTCTGTTTTCTAAGAGACTATGGAGTTAACTTGTTTTTTCAAAAAATGCATGGAGTTATCTAGTTTTTACGTAAAAATTTATATTTTTCTGATTTTTGTTTTTCAAATAACTATTAAATGAGAAACTATATCGAAATTTCGATCTGACAGAGTGATAGTAAATGAAACACGCTTTCTATTTTTGGTGTTATCTCAATTTTCACAAAAAGTGGAGTTAACTAGTTTTTCCATACGGCCACAGATATGTGCATATTATATGTATACATATTAAAATTTTTAATTTAGTAATACGTTCGATATATCGATATTTTTAAAATAATAAATATCGATACTCTTAAAAAATATGGATTCGATATATGTATATCGATATATTTTTTCAATTTTAGGGGAATAAAAAAGAAAATAAGGAAAAACCACCCTAACGTACACAAAAAAGAGTTGCTTGATATACAAAGCGATCAATGCTTGAGGGTATAATGTTTAAGTTAAATCTTTAAGTTCATACAAGTATGCCTTAAGATTAACTTCTAGGTTTAGTATTTGTTAACAAAATCATTGTATTTTGACAAAATTTATTTGGGCTTAAAATACGCTGTCTACTTTAAATGCCTGCCCAATGAGATTGAAAAGGAAATTGAAGTTAAATACTAGGAATTAAAACTGGATAGTAGTCCCTTTGTAAAGTTAAAAGAGCTCTTAAATACTATACGTTAGTTTTATGACAATATTTTAAAACGAGCTCCGAAAGTGACATCATATGAATCAAGCAGCTAAAATCGACAGCATATTTTAAACCTGATACTCTAAATACCGTGATTTTTTAAGAACACTTCGGAAGCCCTTAACGTCGTGTCTCAATTTATCGACAATTTTCTTTGAGGTACTGTTTTCACTGCTATCGCTTTGATTCACATGGTGGTGGGTCCCTTGGTGGCGTGCAGCTTCTTTATCGGCCTGTGCCTTAGCATACTTTTTGTTGACACACCTTACTTCCATTAGACGCTTTCTACCAAGAGTCTGTAGGATTTCCTGTGCTTCAGGGTAGTCTTTCATTGCAGCAAGTACATCTTCCCGAGATAGAGAAAACAATTCCGAATATCCAACTGATCGAACGTCAGCAGTTCGTCTAGAATTTACAAGAATTAAATTAATATTTCATTAGGAAATTTTTTTATTAAAATACTTGTTTAAGCCATCCAAGTTGAGAATACCAATTTCACCGAAAAAATCGCCCGCTTTCATTGTAGTAAGGACTTTTCCGGTCTCGCTTAAAACTTCTAAAATACCATCGGCTATTATAAACATTTCGCGGGCCACCTCTCCTTTACGGCATATTGAGTCCCCTGGTGTAAATATGTACGCCTTCATTTTCAAAACCAAATCGTGAAGGAATTCGGGCTGACATTCTTGGAAAATGGTTACTTTTTTCAAAACACTTAGATTTACATGTAAAGCTAGTTCCGTTTTCAGTTTATCGGGCAAAAGCCCTAAAGCAGTGTTGATATCGCCGCCACCTTGTATCCGTCCTCTTGACCAGCTGTAATCATACCAACGTAAAACACGACGCTTCATTCCTCCAGGCACCTTGATTAAGAAATAAATAAATTGAATATAAAAAAATTATTTATTGAAAAATTATCTAACCTTATGATGCCGCATGTATGTTTTGGCACCATCTAAAAGACGTTCAAACTCCAGACGATTTGCGTTACGATTGGTAATTACATTACCAACCTGTCCAACGATCGTAGCAAATATAAAAACGCCGATCAAATAACTCACAATTGTAAAAATGTATCTGAAAACAGAAAATTGTTATGAAAATACTCAATACAAGATTTCGATTTTTTTTTTGAGGTTAATCAAAGTTTTCGAAAATTTTAACTGCTTTTATAAACATTTTAAGAATTTTACAAAATATTACAAAATTCTAAAATAATTTACACAATTTAAAAAAAATTTAATTCATTGAAATTAATATCATTAATTGTTAAAGGCTGTCTCAATACTTTTCGAAAACTTTGATTTCTATTTATGTTTTGCAGTGTTCAAAGACTTAAAAACTCCACTTTCGTTAAAAAAAAATACGTTAAAAATCCCGTCAATTGGCGGACAGCCCTAACGCATATTGATATTTATTCCAAGAATATATTTGAATGTTAAATTAATCATTTGCATACCCGTAACTTGAACCAAACTGAAGTAATCTGGATTTGATTCCGCGTCTAGGAATTGATCTTGGGCCGTCCACCGAAAAATTTATTCTTAAATTTTAATTGCGAGAATAATGAAAATTAATTTAAAAATATAAAAAATTTTCCTTAAATTGAAATGTAGTTTGATTTAGCTGATATCTAATAGATTTTTTTTAAAGTTGTGGTTTTTAAGGCGAGAAAGCAAGTATGGCTGCATAAGCGGTCCTACACGTCAATATGATACCGTGGACCACAAAATTTAGGTTAACCCATTCGTACCTGACAATATTTCCTCTCGTACTATTTAAATGAAGTTTATTAAATATTTACCAGTTTACCCCTTTCCACACCTGAGATAGGACATGGATATTTAAATTCCCAACAGGCTTTGCTGTCGTATATGAAACTACGTTTTACCGTTAAAAAAAAGTATTGAGCCACTTTTGCCCTTAACTGCATAAAAGTCATATTTTCGATTACATGTTCTTTTGGAATATTTATTACCAAAGACCGGATTTTTATGCAAATGTATAGTCTGAGATCACCACATACTTAATACCTTTGCGAATCAAGAAATTGCAGTAAACTGGCATCGATTTGTTAGTGCATATTTTTGCATGTATTGCTGATATTGCATCTTTGAAAAACAAAACTGGTTTTAATTGCTTTATTTTGAAATGCACCATGATGCAGAAAAGATAAGAGACAACAAAAAAAATAGCATTGATTTTCTATGGGGAAAAAAAATTTTTAAATCACCCTTGCATGTTACCGCATATAAAGAGAAGTATCCCGATTTATGTCTTCCTCAACAGCCTCTAACAACCAGGTAGGGCACATAGTTGAAGGCAATTATGTATTATGCTAAAAACTTTTACCAATTTAAAGATGTGGTAGAGGAACAACGCTCGGTGTCAAATTCCGGCCAAAATGTTTTATTTTTATACCCTCCACCACAATTAGTTGTGAAGAGGGTATATTAAGTTTGTCATTGCGTGTGAAACTTTTTTTTTATTCATCTCAGACCCCATAAAGTATATATATTCTGGGTCCTTGAGTAATTCTAAGTCGATTTAGCCATGTACGTCTGTTGAAAACACGCTCACTTTCAAACAACTCAAAAGAAATGAACAAACTTGCTGCCAAATTGCTTGTAGTTATCCTAAGCAGTTTGGGATTGAAATCCAGCAAAATCGGTTCAGTACGACCAGAGCTATGAATCAAAATGTGGAACCACCACCTAAAAAAATTGATAATTTTGTTACAAAAAATAACATAAATGCTGGAACAAGGCACGGAATGAGATAAGATTTTGCAAAAATTTGTTTTATTTGACTGGAAATTACGCTGTGAAATTTCGTGATGATCTGTCCATTATTTACCCTAGGCCCCATATAAACCCTACTATCGGAAAACAGTTTAGTCGCCTAAAACCATAATTAATAACAAATCGTCACAGTTAAAGATAATAATAACATCATACAGATATTACTCCTTAAACATTCGAACTGTCGGTGGAGGGTATCAAAGATTCGGCACAGCCGAATATAGCACTCTAACTTGCTAATTTTTATAAAATTTTGATGGTAAATTTTTCCTTACACTTCAAAATATTCAGTATCTTTGTTAATTTGGTTGTAAAGTAACTATATGGTTATTTATAGTGCCAAAGTAGTAGTCAAAGGTTTTTTCTTGTAATTTTATTATTTGATAAATGTGATTTTTTACTTTTGAATCGAAGAAGGCTACGCTTTTTTTCTTTAAATGTTTTTTACAAATTAGCACATGTTTTTAAAAAACAGTTAGCAGTTTACCAATCCACGCGGTTATTAAGGAGTTTTTGCGAGTCCTTTCTTTTATAAAAGTGAATTGATTGGCAAGTAGTTTTAAAAAATCTCTTAGGGCCATTATTACAACTTGAAGTTAGCTAAAGTTAAGATTAAATTGACAGATAATAATGTGTTATATGTCAAAAAGCGTCTGTTAACTGTCGGATAAGAGCTAACGCCAAGTTATAATAATGGCCCTTAAAGTAAAACCGCTATTCTCACTTCTATTGACTATATATGCAATTTTTAACTTTTCTTATAGACAACTAAAATAAGAATAGAAATCGTTTTTTAAATATGAAAAATGCAGATTTTAAAAAATCTGAAAATGGAAAATGTTTGAGGAACAAATGTACTATCATAGTACTAAATTTACTATGTATTGCCAAATGAACTATTTAAGTCCGAATCTCAAACTACCGAAGCCATCCTACAACCACTATTTGGAAAAATTTGGGCGAATGAAACTATACCGAAAGATTGGAAGGAGAGTTTAAAAATTAAAGTTCCCAAGAAAGGAGACCGTTAACTTTTTGCAAACTGGAGAGGTATTGCCCTTACATCGGCTGTGTGTAAAATTTTTAATTCCTAGACAGACAGCTACGAAAGGACGAAGCCGGTTTCCGTCCCAATCGCTCATGGATCGACCAAATTAACAGCTTTCGTCTAATAATTGAATAATGTAATGAATAAAATTCAACCCTGTTTCTTACTTTTGTTAATTTTAATAAAGCCTTTGACGCTATCGATCACAGCAAAATATGGTATGCTATCGCCAGCGAAGGTACATATACCAGATAAAATAAGTCATTAATAAAGGCACAATAAGAAGATGAAAATGCGCGTATTACACGGCGGAAAAATAATTGAACAATTTAATACAATTAGCGGTGTTAAGCAAGGATGTTTACTGTCTCCTATCCTATTTATTACAGTTCTTGACGAAATCGACAACAACAGTTGGCAGAAGAGAAATATAATCCTCCAAGCTCCTTTACTAGGAGGGCGATGTCGCATGCCAGCAGACGTAACATCCCCTTTATAATATGTGCTGACGCTAATGCACATCACACTGTCTGGGAAGGCTCGGATGTCAATATACGAGGTGAGTCGCTTTTGAACCTCATAGTAGAAAATAAACTATTAGTAGGTTATAGGGGTAATGAACCCAACTTTATTGTGAATAACAGAAGTATTGTGAAACCCTATACGAATAGAAGAAAGACCAACTGGTCTACCCATGCAAGTGTACTCGAGGACATACTGCCGGTGTGTCAAGTTCTCATAGGCAGTGTAGCCATGCTGGACTCCGCAGTGGAGCCATTGACGGGAGTCTTAATTGAGGCAACAAACGAATCCTGTAAAAGAGTCGACAGGAAGGGCAAGGCTAAGCCCATATGGTGAAACTCTTTAATGAGGCGAAACGTAATGGTGTTTGGAACAACTTCAAGTCCTCAGTGAATAGATTCAAAAATCTTATCAAGAGGGCCAAGAGACAGTCATGGAGAAAATTTTGCAGCGGCGTGAAAAACAATAACCTGAATCTGTTATTAACGCTATGAGACTTTTGGAGATCGACCTAGCGATCATTCAATTTGTGAACAGTATCTTGCACTTCAGTCGTATCGAATCCAACGAATGAACATTTCCAAGGTTGCGACTAGGGGCACCCCGCAAGGTGGTATATAAATACCATACCATGGAAAGGACGTGCTGCAGACCGGTTGCGTATGCGGATGACGTTGCAGTTGTGGATATGGTACATTACTGTCAACCAAATAAGCGAAAGTAGAAGTTATTTAGGGTATAAATCGTCAATGGTCCATTTTTGACCCCAAAATCGTCAAAATGACGATAAATCGTTAAATCTGGCAGCCGTGATTGGCAGGACGCAAACTTAAGAATTAGATTAACCCTTTCAGACATTTTATCCAATATATTGGACATTTAAATTTTTCTCTTTGAAGTCATGTAGAGTTGACGAAAATCAACTGATTTTTAAAGTATTTACACATGTGTATTAGAAGTGATATTTTTCATTAATTTGTGTTTAATTTAGTGATTTTCAAAAGTTCCTTTGCTATTGTGAAATATAGTACTCTTCAGTGCTAGTTTTAAGTGATAATAACGTTATTTTACACTTAGAAAAAAATTTGTTAGTGTTACTTGAGTAGTTAATTCCATTTAATTTTCAAATAATATAGCCTTTAGACGCTTTTAAATGCACGTCCATTATATTGGACAAATTGACTTTGTGGTTGCATTTTTTGGAATTGGCGAGAACATTTATTTTGCCAGTACTGGTGTTAATTTTACGAAATGGCTTTAAAACTACTGCTTAGTGAAGAAGAAATCTTGAAACTTTTAGAAGAATCTTCTGAAGTAAGCGATGCTAGAGCAGATGATAAGCTTTTCTCTTAGTAAGTTTCTTGAATTTAGTACAAACTCCTGTGGGGTTCTGTTGATGCACAGACGCGTCTGGACGGCCCTAAGCTAGGGGATAGAACGAGGGTCTATGTTGAAAACACAGAAACCGAGATATTCTACCGTCTGCCGGATAAAGGCAAAAACTTCCAGGTGAAGTCCATGCTATTACGGAATGTATGAGATGAATGGAATCGGATATGGGGCGATTAGATGCCAATATATTTACCGACAGCCAAAGGGCAATTAGGGCGATAGCAGTTAATAAGCTTAAGTCCAGGAATCTGACGAGTTTAGAACGTTTGGTGAGGAGAGCGAGACGCTGAACACTTTTATAGCCACTGTCAGGACTTCGTCGAATTAAGATCGAAACACCTCGGGAGCGATGCCATGTTGGACTTAGGATCCCTGAGGAACGCTGACTGGAAAACCTTAGGAATTACCTCCGGGAAACTGAGTTTCTTAACGCCAGACGTTAATACCCTCCCTATAGGTGGTGGTAGCACTACCCAAATAAATCCCCATGTTTCCTAAGGAGTGCACAACAGGCCCAGTAGTGGCCTAGGTGTATATCGTACTGAAATGAGGTTGTATCCTTGATGCGTCGTCCTCCTTTCGACCTACCCTTACCTAAATTTCTTGAAACGGTGGTTCAAGACCATGAAGCATTTCCAGAAGAAATTGAAGATGCAGAAGTCTAAGGAGAATTGAGCTGACCCACACTGTGGATTAAGTTCCACAACCAAAAATTATGAAAGCACCAAAATGCAATTTACTGAAAATCTATTGTATGTAATAATCAGGGGTGTCATAGAATCCAAGTCGGTTTTGCTCATTGTCGGTTTTGCAAACCAATATTGGTTTCATTTGGTGTCATGAAAACAAGTCGGATTTGTTATTTTCGAATACAAATAAAACCGATATTCGAATCAGCTGTTTAATGTTTTGGCTCATGTGTTTACAGCGTTAAATGCAATTTTTGTTTTAACAATTTTGTAAATTATGAGTTTTGCGCTAAAATATTGTAAAACCTGTGTTTTTATTGAAGGAAAATTATGGAAAAGAAAATAAGAAGTGGTAATACATACAGTAAACATATGAAATAAATGCCATCGTTGTATTACATATGTATGTACATACTTGCATTTGTTTATTACATTTGTGTAATTTTATTGTTTTGTAAAAATATGTATGTAGGTATAAAGCGAATTATTAAAAATATAAACAAATTTGTTGTTTAAC
Source organism: Pollenia angustigena (assembly GCA_930367215.1). NCBI lineage: Eukaryota > Metazoa > Arthropoda > Insecta > Diptera > Polleniidae > Pollenia > Pollenia angustigena. Next base: position 36,998,376 of record OV884059.1, read on the forward strand.
GTTATAAATAAGTAAAATTACCTCTGCTGTTGTTGCATATTTGCTGTTTGCAGAAAAAGTGAGAAGAAGACTTGCGAATTTGCAGCAGCCCGCTGCCGGAGAATACCGGAAACATGCAAAAAAGTAATATTTTACCAAATTATCAATTTTATTTACTTCTACTTTCGGAAAAAACCTAACTTTTGAAAAAAAATAAAATAAAAAATTATGCTTTTAACAACTTTATTTATTTCCAGTAAAAAAACAAGAGCTGTAAGCTGCTTGGTTTATTTTCAATAAAAAACCGATAACATTGGTTTCTGTGACACCTAAAACCGACACAAATTTTAGTTCGAACAAAAAACCGACAACATTGGATTTCATGACACCAACGTATTTTTTTTGTCGGTTTCAAATCCAATACCGATAAGATCGGTTTCTATGACACCCCTGAATAAGCTCATGCGAAATCAAAAACTAGTCGAATTTGTTCCGCAAAATGATAATATTATTATAGAAACGCCATTTTAAATATTTCCAAAAATATATATATAATAATTTTTTGACAATGCCACATGTTACACAATTTTATATGCCGTTCAGCAGGGCAAGTCATCTTTTAAACCATCCAGCGCTGATGAAATACGTGTATTTTTTTGACTTCATATTATGATGAAAAACGGTCCGTAATTACCAGTTGCCCGTGTAGGAAAATATTTACTTGGACGAGCAAATTAATCCATTCAAAGAAAAATGTATTTCTTTCTACTGAGCCATTGCAAAATTCAATCAAGCACAAAAAAAAAAAACAAGTGATGTTCACAACCGCTAACTAATATTTAAGGAAAATACAAACACTGTTCGCTACAAAATAGTCGGTTATTCAAAAAAATGATTTTTTATTTGCAAAACCTGCTTTGCTAACTATCACACAAAATAGATTTTTATACCCTCCACCACAATTAGTTGTGAAGAGGGTATATTAAGTGTGTCATTCCGTGTGAAACTTTTTTATTATTCATCTCAGACCCCATAAAGTATATATATTCTGGGTCCTTGAGTAATTCTAAGTCGATTTAGCCATGTCCGTCTGTCTGTCCGTCTGTTCAAAACACGCTCACTTTCGAACAACTCAAAAGAAATGAACAAACTTGGTGCCAAATTGCTTGTAGTTATCCTAAGTGCCGGTTCACACATGTCAAGTTTGACTCTTCAAGTCTTGAGTTTTTAGGAGAGAGGGGAAAAGAAATGGCATTCTCTTTTCCCTTCTCTCCTAAAAACTCAAGACTTGACGAGACAAACTTGACGTGTGTGAACCGGCACTAAGCAGTTTGGGATTGAAATCCAGCAAAATCGGTTCAGTAGGACCAGAGCTATGAATCAAAACGTGGAACCACCACCTAAAAAAATTGATAATTTTGTTACAAAAAATAACATAAATGCTGGAACAAGGCAGGGAATGAGATAAGATTTTGCGAAAATTTGTTTTATTTGACTGGCAATCACGCTGCTAAATTTCGCGAGGATCCGTCTATAATTTACACTAAGCCCCATATAAACAATACTCCCGGAAAACAGTTTAGCACGCCTAAAACCATAAAAATTAACGCTAGCGTAACAAAATTTGGTACGTCACAGTTTTTAAGGACTAGAAATAACACTGTGAAATTTCGTGACGATCGGTCCATAATTTACCTTAGGCCCCATATAAACCCTACTACCGGAAAATAGTTTAGCACGCCTAAAACCATAAAAAATAATGCAATCATAACAAATTTTGGCTCGTCACAGTTTTATAGGACTATAAATGATACTGTGAAATTTCGTGAAGATCGGTACATAATTTACCCTAGGCCCCATATAAACCCTACTACCGGAAAACAGTTTAGTCGCCTAAAACCATAATTAATAACAAATTGTCACAGTTTAAGATAATAATAACATCATACAGATATTACTCCTTAAACATTCGAACTGTCGGTGGAGGGTATCAAAGATTCGGCACAGCCGAATATAGCACTCTAACTTGTTTTTAATACCTTTGTCTCATTAAATTGCACCCTTTGACTTTAAGTTTACTTAGAAGAAACATGTCCAACGAGTAACTTTGTCCAATATATTGGACAACACCTTGCGGCCAGGTGAGACAACCTATCTGTAATCTGACTTCAGATTCTTAATCAGCACTCCCAAATTAGCTTACACTGAAGATTTTTATCTCAACTGGTTCTATTTAATGTCTGAAAGGGTTAAGATTTGATTAGTAACACAAGTGAACAAAATAAAACTTTTTTGTGCGGCCAGAGTTCCCAGTTTTATTTTAAGCCTCATCCCCAATTTGTGATTTTTCATCCCCAAAAATCCCCAAAATAGCAATTTTCTTATCCCCAAAAATCCCCACATTTTCTTAAAAATAAAATACATAATATTATGTCAATGGAAAAATATGCATACATCGATTCATTTAAATAAATCCATTTGTCTAATATAATTAAAGCTAATGTTATTTATTCTTTGAGTTCTACGTATCTATGTACACATGTAAAGTATGTAACAAGGGTAACGTAAAAACGCAAAAGAAAAATAATTATGCGTCAATACATATTTATTATTTCCAAAACTAATCTATAATCTTCTAATTCATTAGCCAATGCAATTTTGTTTTACATGTTGTTTGTTTAAAAAGTGCATTTAAGATTATTGAATACATTTGTCACAGCAAAATCCCCAGCGAAAAAAGTGCTTTTCCCCAAAAAAATCCCCTGGGGATTTTCACGAAATTTTTATCCCCAATCACCAAAAACAATCCCCAAAACTGGGAACACTGTGTGCGGCCTGGAACTTTGATGCTAATTTTTTGTTACTAATTTGAGGTCGTTGATTTCAAATCAAATCTCTATTTTGCTCTATCAGCTGCATATATTGGATTAACTTGTGAGCAAAATCAAAAGTTGTGCACCGATTGCAATGAAATAAGGCTATTTTTAATCGAAATATGTTTAACTAAGAGTTTTTAGAACAAAACTGTGACTTTTGTCGCATTTTTATTTTTATTAATTTTTAAAAAACAAAAAAAATTTATTTTATTAAAAAATTTTTATATATTATTAAAACTTGAACGATATCTCTAAAACTATTAGGCAAACTAACAGCCAATGTAAGTACGGGTTAAAGATAATATTATTACCGAATTTTGAATTTTTTAACATGACTTCAGTAAAGTATTTGTTTGTTCTTTTACTACACACCAAGGCGAATTCATAAAGGTGACATTTTCGAGTCATCTGTTTATTGTTTATTTTTTTCTGTGTATACTGAATGTCATGAATTGTTTACATTTTGTGAAAAATTTATTTTAAATTCAATAAAAATCTTAATACCTGAAAAAAACTTTATAAAACAAAAAAAGTGAACATAAAATATAAACACAAGGATTCAAAAAGGCGTAAGGAATAAGTAGAGCCACAATAAATTTGCAATACAGGAAAAAGATTTACATTCCAAAGCAATTGTGTATCTAAGTATATATATAAAAGTGAATGTATGTATATTTGTATATATATATTATATTATATATTATATATTATATATTATATATTATATATTATATATTATATATTATATATTATATATTATATATTATATATTATATATTATATATTATATATTATATATTATATATTATATTATATATTATATTTGTGCCTTATAGGAGGTCAAACCACTTGACCGATGGCCTTGAAATTTTCACAGCATGTTACTGTGACCCTGGAAGAGACATTAGGCTATATAAAATTGTGACTGGGCAAAGGGGCGATGCCACGCCCATACAACCCAAAATTTTAAATCGTGTTATCTATGATATTTTTTGCCCTACGGCGATAATATTTGGTATATTGTATATATATATATTATTATATCTGTTGTTGGCATAAATAGAAATAAGTTTATATAAAAAAGTGGGCGTGGACCCGACCCTTTATAGAGGAAGTAAAAAACGTTATAAATATCTAATAAACTACTGAACCGATCGTCATCAAATTTTCACAGAAGGCTATTGTTCTGAATTAATGTGTCGTAGGGTTCAAAAAGGTGTGATTGGACAAAGGGGCGGTGCCATATTTTTTCGTGGATGCCAATATTAAATATCGCATATTTTAAGAGCCGCTGCCAGCATTTTGTTGAACTTTTGGTAGTTGGATCTTCTGAGCCCCAAAATTTAAAAAAAATAGCAGCGGCGGAAGTGGTACCCCCATAGGACGCCAATGTTTAATATCGCATATCTTAAGAACTGTTATAGTGAGAATATTCAAACTTTGTAGAAGTCATTCTAATGGTATACTACACTTTTGAAAATAAAAATAAAGCGAGTAGGCGCAGGGGGAGCAATACCTCCCATAAGATGCAAATATTAATTATCGCGTTACTGAAGAACTATGATAGCTAGAGTCTGCAAACGTGGTAAAATCCAATATTATGGTAAATTTTTAAAGAAAAATGGGCGGGGTTGACGGAGGGGGAGCAATACCCCCATAAACCAAACTACTGAATGCCTCGGAATTCTCTTACGACGAAGCCGCTAATAATTTAATAAATAAATTTTTGTTTATATATATTGTAAATACTTTCAGATTTATTTTATAACGATGGGGGTAGCGAAGCACACCGGGTTAAGCTAGTATTTAATAAAAAATACAAGATTCCCTTTTTTATATTTTCAAAAACTTATTTTGACATTCACTCGAACTTTTTACAGAAACAAAATACATAGAATTTTTTAAAAAAAGGGATAGCTAGCATAACTTTATCTCATGATGCGGTCACCTGAATGAATTCGCCTTGCTACACACTGACATTAATTTGTCCTCCACAATTCTCTTTAGTATTTGTTTGTGACAAAGACGAAACAGCCGATTTTAAAAAAATTTTAATGGTTTGAACGTGTGTTCAAATGGAAAATTGTTCAGGCCCCTCTGTACACATTAGCGAATTTTTAAAAGCACGAACAGGCTTGCAATTTGGAAGTACAAATAAGCGATATTCATATACTCTCGTAAACATACATGGATCAACAATAAAAATCTGAAAAAGGTTTAAGTTTTTCCTATTCCCGACGCTTCCTGTATTTACTTTAAACGTTATTTTGTAAGGTTTTATAATTAACCAGATTTATCGTTGCACAATTGAAATTTTTCGTAAATCTTAATTTATGTGGATATTAAAAAAAATTATAGAAGTTAATCATCGTGTATATACAAAAAAATCAAACATACTCTGCATTTGTTTCTGGTGTTGGCAGGTCGCCGATTGTTGTCAATGTCAAGGTGGACCAATACAAACTGCCTAAATACTTTCTGGTTAAAGTGGCATAATCTCCTGGACGGTATGGATATACCCAATCACCCTAAATAATAAAAAAAAACCATTAACTTATTTCACGTTTACTTTAACAAATTAAATACAGACCTGAAAACCTTCGGCTTCGGAGAGAAGGTAATAAAAACATCCAAACCAATGGGCAAGTATCAATAAAATATGAATAAGATTCACCACGCGCCATAAATTTGGCCAAACAGTTCTGCTTTCAACAATATAATAAAAACGAACAGATCTATAAACCTAAAAAAATAAAACCATGTGTATTTTTGAATATTAATTAAAAAGAATGTAGTAGAAAATTTATTTACATATGTTATGAAAACAGATTTTATATCGAATTACTAAGTCAAAAAATATATACAGTAAAATTACCTTAAAAAAACGAGTAAAACGTAATAATGGCTGAGAACCCATTTTCAATTGTAATAGATCGAATGGTACAAGCGCAATAATATCCAGACAACAATCTCTTGAATGTACATAATGTGACATAAGTTTTTTATCGTCGTACACCTACAAAACAAATTTAGACAACTGAAGTTTAATTGCAATAAATTGTTCGACTCACCATTAGACCCTGTTCCAAGTAGCCGGTTCGCAATTGTACGAAAATATCGAAAATAAATACAATATCCGTTAGTGTATCACAAATAAACCAAAATGTTGGCACTGCTTTCTAAAATTTAAAATATATTAAAGAGTCATACATATGGTTAAACATACGTAGTAATCAAGGCGAATTCGTGAACACGCTGGCAGCAATACTACAACAATAGCGGTATTCAGTGTTTGGTGCATTTTAGGTTGCAACTGTTTGTAATTTTGCCATTGACAGTGAGCGGTTTTTTAAGCAACTTTGCAATGCTAACAACTTTGCAATGCAAATTAGGTAACAGCTGATAGAAAAAATTATTGGTTGTGAAATTTTACAAAAAGGTGTGTGATTATTTTGTAAAATTGTTTTAAAATGCCATGAAGCAGTGCAAAAGAAAATATTATCGAAGCATTAATAGATTTGTTTGACGATATTAAATTAAATTAAATGCAAACGCAAAAGACGTAGCAATCAAAAAAGCTATACAGTTTTAATATTGCAATTCTATGTATTTTGTTGTTGGATTGCAAACAAAGCTACAATATTTTACATTTGCACGTTCGCAAGATAATTTGCCTCAAATACTGACTCCGCTTATAAAAAAATGTTGTTATAAACATATTTTATTCTGTTTGCAAAAAACTTTATTGTTTTATACTTGTTTGTTTTTTTATAAATTGATATATTGATTTTTTATGTTTTGAATATTTTGTTATTGTGAAAAAAAAAAAATTTATGAGATTGAAAATTGTAATAAACTTTCCTGTGTTCTTTGATTTTTTAAATAATTATTTTATTAATATAAAATAAGAAGAAGCAACAGAAGACTTTTTTCGGCATTGCATTGTGTTTGTGTGAACCATTTCTAAACAGATTATAAAACCAAAATAAATTGGTTCGAACTGTCTTTTCGCTGCCACCTGTATTGAATTCGCCTTAGTAGTAAATATAATATTACTAAGTACCTACCTGTAGTTCGGGAAAACTTTGGCGAACAATTAAGGTCCACAAATTATAAAGAACACAAATTGTAAGTACCATCAACCAATAAAAGTAAAAATTTTCATCTGGATTTACTACGGAACGACGCTTTTGAAGGTAGCGTCTGCGTCTTTTAAAAGTTTTATCGACGTCCCCTGAGGCACTTTCGGATCCAGTATCTTCCACAGTTTCCTTTCAAAGAGATTATTTGTTTAAATCAATATGTAACCAATTTAAATACAAATGTCTAAGCAAAATTAATTTATTGAGGTTAAGGTCCGATAACTTGTCTGACTTTAATCAGGCTTACGGCCAATTCCACCAAGTTAAGTTATAATTAACTATCAGTTATAGCTGTAAAAAACATATTGTTAACTGGATGTTAAAGTAATAGTTAGTTTTAACTGAACTTGGTGAAATTGGCCGTTAAGGAAATTATTTATATTTATTTTATTTTACCACGCGCTCTACGCGTTTGATACTTTCTTTGCATTTTATAATTTTCGAAATTAAAGCACCACGCTGTTTTATTTGGTTTTTATCGCATTTATCGATGACATCGTATATCACAAAATCGAAAAAAATGAGATAAGACCGTTTCCTTTGGTAAATTTAACAGATCTATCGATCTGCGCAATCCTCACGTATCTATCTCTGATGGTTAATGAGATATTACGAAGCCATTTTGTTGTATATCCACTTTTTCGAAACATTTAATGCGTTATATCATCGTATGTAGCATAATTGTGGATATACGACAAAAAACGTATGAAAATTTTCAATTAAAAAAATCTTGCGTTATCTTGTTGTATGTGAACAAAGTATATTAGGCATGTTACAAAAAAGAGACTATCTTCACGCAAGGAAAAAACATGGTTGTGGTAAACACACTCGTACTAAGTTAAGAAGTAATCAAATTATTGTCATGTTAATCATAATAAGCTAAGAAATTAATCATATTATTGTCATGTTAATCATAATAAGCTAAGAAGTTATCATATTATCATCATGTTAATCATAATAAATTTAGAAGCAATCATATTATGATACAGCACCTTTCATAGCTGTCATAAAAATACAAAATAAATTTAAATATTTTTGAATCGATTTTTTATTTTGTGGCTTTTTACAATTTTTCTTAATGTTAATCAAATAGCGGAGTTCAATATAAGGCTTGCAAAAGAGAAAATGAAAAATCTGTGGTTTTCATGGGCAACCGCGTGTGTCCATTTTTCCGATTTTGAGATGTTGATGCCATATCGCCTAATTTTAAAAGCTCTTTACATTTTTTTTTTTAAAATATGGATCAATTCCGGTTTTTTAACGTAATCACAAAGTATAAAAAATGCAATACCTAGCGCATAGTTTGATATCGAATGGTTTTTCTGCTTTCCTGAACAATTTGTTTTAAGACATACGCGATTGCCCATGAAAACCACAGAAATATCGTTGCACTTTTATAAAATATAACGAAATCTCTGTGTGTTTTGTTGTTGGATTTTACAAAAAAACTATGATATTTAGCATTTGCACTATTACATCACTAATACTTGAATGAACTCCGCTAATATTTTAATTTTTTAATTTCTTTAAACTTATTTTTTTTATGGAATTTTATCTTTTAATTGTTTAACCGCTCACAAATAAAAAAACGACACAACTTCTTCAAAATTATTTTACAAATGGCGCTAACATAATATGATTAGAGTAAAAATAGTTTGATTGCATCTTTAACATAATATGATAAATGTATAGAAAGTTATCATGTTATGGCTATTAAATATCATGATATGGTTGTAAGAAATATAATATGTTTAGAAAGTTATCATAATTAAGTTGTTAGAAAAATAATTATTTTTCGGTCAACAATACTCAAATTCATAATTGCGATAAACATTGATATGTTTACAGTAACTATAATATTGTTGATATTAAATAAAAATAACAATTATTTGTGTACGACAACAATATATTGTTACATTAAACATAGTGTTGTTGCCGTAACCATGCCCAACCATATTTTTTCTCTGCGTGTTGTTAATATTACTGTTATTTTAACATTTTTCAATGTCCTTAATGTGTCAAATTATCTAATTGTTTAGCTCTTGAATTGTTCTTGTCTTATTGACGTACACTTTTTATTTTAAATATTACCAAAGAAAGAAGGCCAATGGTGTCAAATCATATGATCGTGACGGCGAGTTAACATCGCCATTGAATTTCTCGAGCAGAATAGCCATTGTTTCGTTGGCCGTGTGACACATTCTTTTGGAACTAGGTACTTATCGCCCAGGTCCATATCCTCAAAATCTGTTATCAGCTCGCGATAGCGAACACCATTCACAGTAACTGCTTGGCATACCTCATTTTCGAAGAAGTAAGGCCCGATGATGCCGCCTGGCCATAAACCGCACCAAGCATGCATGCACAGGCGTTTTCACATTTTCTACAGAGCCGGTTTCAAAATTTGCCCACAATTATCCCGATTGTGGACACATTTGATCGATTATGTTGACCAAAAAAATCAAGATGTGCACAAAATGTATTTTTGATTTGAACGCCCATTTTCGTAAAAGGCTTCAGCAAGCTTAACGCGCTGCTCAATGCTGCAACTCTCCATGGTTGAATTTGGCACTGATACCAAGAACTGTCAAATTAAGTTGGACAAAAATTTGTCGTTACGGTGTGACACACAGTTTTCATCGTGCAATATCGTTAGACCACCCTTAAGTAGTAATAAACCTTAAAATTATTCATACATAAGGAAATTCGATAATATAAAAACTATAACTATACGTAAATATATTTGTCACTTGCATAAATTTTCGTTTCGAAAATTATTATAACTTAATTTTCAATATTGGTAAAACACGTGAATGTAGGTTTATAATACCTTATTTTGACTTATATCCCACAAACTAAAAAATATATCGCAAAAAGTGGCGTATACGACAAAATTTAAAAATTTTTTCAAACGTGATAATGGCTATAACTTAAAAATTTTTTTCCATGACTTTGGATATTTTTACATAAATCGATAAAGAACTTCAAATACTATATCTGACAAAAATATTGGACGACTTTTTTCACGTAAATTTTTGTGAATAATAATTTGAACCTTAAGATTCGATTTCCCAAAAAAAAATTTTTGTGATATACGGCAAGATAACTTCGGCACGACGATATGTATGTATATAAAAATTAAAAATGTTTGTTTGATGGCTTATAGACTCCTAAATTACTGAACCGATTTTCCTGAAATTTTTACATTAACATCACGTGAAATAAAATAAAAATAAAATAGGCTACTTATTTTTTCGATAGGGGCAGCGGAATTGGTACACCCATTGGATGCCAATATTAAATATCGCGTATCTTAAAGCTGGAGGTCCACACCACGCGTTACTCGCTTTTTCGCAGCATACGCAGCTGTCAAAAAAGTAGAATCTGTGAAGATATACGTAGTAAGTTACATGCACAAAAGCGTAGATGCCTTGAGGCGAAAAGTAGGTTTACTTTCTACTTTTGTAAGCGTCACAAGCAGCGTTCGAACAAATCAGCTGATTTTGATAAATTAAATTTTATTTTTACTTGTGCTGCTGCTGCATAAAAAGCGTTGCATGTAACTTGAAACGTAGAACGCAAGTAAGGTTATAAAAGCATGCGACGCGTGGAGGCGAAAACGCGTGTTAAGGACCTCCAGCTTAAGAGCGGCTGCACGCATTTTGTTGAACTTTTGGTAGTAGGATCTTCAAAGCCCCAACATTTAAATAAAATAGCAGCGGGGAAAGTGGTTTCCCCCATAGGACGCCAATGTTTTATATCGCATATCTTAAGAACTTTTATAGTGAGAATGTTCAAACTTTGCAGAAGTCACTTTTATGGCATACTACTCTATTGAAAATAAATATAAAGCGGGTGGGCGCAGGGCGAAGAAATACCTCCCATAGGATGCATATATTAAATATCGCTCAACTGAAGAACTATTAAAGGAAGAGTCTTCAAACGTGGTTAAAGCTACTATTATGGTAAGCTATAAATATCAATATAAAAATGGGCGGTGTTGACAGAGGAGGAGCAGTACCCCTCATAGATAGAAATATAATTAAGAGCCGCTGCACGCATTTTGTTGAACTTTTGGTAGTGGGATCTTCTGAGCCCCAAAATTGAAATAAAATAGCAGGGGGGAAGTGGTAACCCCCATATGACGCCAATGTTTAATATCGCATATCTTTAGAACTTTTATAGTGATAATGTTCAAACTTTGCAGATGTCACTCTTATGGTATACTACACTTTGAAAATAAAAATAAAGCGGGTAGGCGCAGGGGGGAAATACCTCCCATAGGATGCATATATTAAATATCTCTCAACTGAAGAAGTGATTAAAGCAGTGTAGCGAAGCGCACCGGGTTAAGCTATGATCTTATCTTTTTTCAAGACACATGTAACGCATACAAAAGTAGAAAGTAGACATTCTTTATTACCGCCCGTTTCCTCATGCAAGTGTAAGTTCGAAAAATTCAATACACGCACACTTTTTCACTAACAGTCACACAACTTTTGTACTCTCAGTCATTCGGCTGTTTCCCCGATTTTTCGTTGATAATACGTATACACTACTTCCAAGTAATTACTTGCATGTCGAAACGTAGGGTAACATACACACAATTTTTGTACTTCGGTTACCTACCCTACGTTATATGAGCCGTTTATTTTGAAAGTGGCATAAGTCATTTTATTTTTAAGTCGAGATATTTAAGGGTTTGCGTTTTAACACGTTTAAAAATATGGATGCTAACTTTCGAGAAGATTCACTTGTATTTGATATATCATAATAATGATATTTTCCTCAGTATTTATTATTATTATTATTATTTATTATTATTATTTATTATTACTCGATTTTTGTGAAAAAGTGACTTATACCACTTTCAAAATAAACGGCTCATATATAGATATAAAAAAAATGTGCAATTTTTAACCTTCGATACAATGCTCGAATATTTTAAAGACAATCGACTTCAATTATATCAAAAAAACGCTTTATTAAGCTACTTAACATGTCCCTGCATTCCGAAAGTTTTGCAAACACGGTCACCCCTACAGGTGGTACAAGAAGTTCTGATAAGTCTAAAAGAACTGGTCTTTGAAGCGTTAGTGAACAACTTAAAAGAAAATCCGAGGAGTATGGCGATTCAAGAAATGAGCTGTTAAATTTTTTTATGTCAAGACAATCAATTATGCCCTTGAAATATGGGAGATCAAATAGTACCAAAATAGTAAAATGATTTACAACCTGATGAACATTTAAAATAATTCAAATAAAGTAAAAGCATTCGGACATCATTAGGTGCTGAATTCGCTTTATATAAAAGGACAATAAATAAAGGACCCTTTCCCCAATAATAAATTACATTATGTTAAATTGAACAAGCTTACTTGAGCTTCTGGTATTTGTCGTGTTGAAAATCTTTTAAGAAATGAGTCTTCCCTCTTTAGCGGTGGTTTCTTTTGTATAGCTGATGATATTTGTACAGTAGTTCGCAGTTTCATCCAGCGTTGATTAGATCGCGTCCTGTAGTTTTTTTTTTTTCAAAAAAAAAAGTAATTTTAACAATTAGATAATATTGCATTTAATTTTTGTATTATTATAATATTTAAACCATAATAAAGCCAGACACATACCATATAAAATAAAATTAAAATAAATAAATAACATTAAGTTATGTACATATGTAAAAATATAATTTGAATACCAAATAAAAATGAATAGCATTATACGATAATAAGATAATAAGAAATAACAACAATGATAAGATTAACACAACTACTACATACGTAAAAAGATACTTACAAAAACAGACACAAAATGGTCTACTTACAAAATCAATGATGGCACCATATACACACATACATACGAAATCCGAAATGGCAAACGCACACACATACACATGGCCACACACAATTTGCATGTGCTTATTTATTTGTCAGGCATATTTTAAGCATAAGAAAATCCGTACATGTATGTACAATGTACATACATATGTGTATAGTATATAGTATTTACTTGAAGGTGTGTGTATTAGACTGGTCGCATCTTGAATGGGATTTTTTTTTTTTAATTTAATTGCTTGCGCTGCTTAAAATATGAGGTTTGGTGTAAGAAATCATGATCTAATTTTTCAGGTCAATCCGACGGTGCCTAGCCGTGCCGGGTGGGGCCCAAAGTTCCCCATATTATAAAAAAAACATCTTTTCTATCAGATCTTTATAGTTATACTAGTTGAAAAGCCGAAATTTTAGTTTTTCACTAAGCTAAAGCGTTTTTGAGTTACGCGAACATATGTTGTGAAACATCCTTAATTTTCGAAATAACGGTATATCTCAAAAACCAAAGCCAACATAATGAAAAAAGTTTTAACTTTCTTAAAGTAAATTTTATTACGGAATTTCGGTTTTTTTTAGTTTTCCACTAAGCTAAAGCGTTTTTGAGTAACGCGAACATATGTTGTGCAACCTCCTTAATTTTCGAAATAACGGTATATCTCGAAAACCAAAGCCAACATAAAGAAAAAAGTTTCAACTTTCTTAAAGTAAATTTTATTGCGGAATTTCGGTTTTTTTTAGTTTTTCACTAAGCTAAAGCGTTTTTGAGTTACGCGAACATATGTTGTGCAACATCCTTAATTTTCGAAATAACGGTATATCTCGAAAACCAAAGCTAACCTAAAAAACTGCTAGCACCACTGGATTCAGCGACCCCGAATTAGGTTAAAAATCTTTCGTTCGTATCATACTAAAATATTAAACAGCAAATAATATAATCTATCTATACAATATAATCAGCCCAATTATGAATAAAAATTCCCCGGGAATTTTTTCCCATTTCCCATTTTGACAATTGAATTTAAATAGGAAAAATTGGAAGAAGGAAGAAAACTCCCGGGGAATTTTTATTCATAATTGGGCTGAATATATATATATATATATATATATATATATATTATATTATAATTTCTTAGTATGTCAGGATGTTTGCATGTATGTCCTATTCTTTCCGCAACTTTCTGAAGCCATCTGATGACATAGGAAGCTGAAATTTGGCACACTTGAAGTACTTTCTCTGCGGAAGATCGTTACGAAGCCATATTTTTGATTTTCGGCTTTTCAACTAGTATAACTATAAAGATCTGATAGAAAATATGTTTTTTTTTTTATAATATGGGGAACTTAGGGCCCCACCCGGCACGCCAAGCCACCGTCGGCTTGACCTGAAAAATTAGATCATGATTTCTTACACCAAACCTCATATTTTAAGCAGCGCAAACAATTAAATTAAAAAAAAAAAAAAATTGCGACCAGTCTAGTGTGTATACATACATACAGACTAGAGTTTGTTTCCAGAATTTCCCGAGAATTACCGGGATTATTAATTCCCGCTTTCTCAGGAATTAATTCCGGGATTCCCGGGAAATTTTGAAGAAAATGATTATGTGGGAGTCGTGTCTTTAGTTTTTTTTATCCAACTAAGTTTCACCACAATTTTAAAATTTGCTACAGTTTAAGGCTTATTAAGCTGATTTTGAGAATGGGTTTTTTATAGGGCTAGTGTTTTTCATACGGGATTTCCCGGGAAAAAAATCCCGGGATTCCGCACATTTTTCGGGAACAAATCCCAGGAAATTTGTGCGGGAATTCCAGTGAATTGTTTGAAAAAATCAGTGTTTTTTTCAATAAACAAAATGCAAATAAATTGTTTGAATATGCAAATTTGTTTATAGGACCGATTTCAGACAAAAAATTGTTTGATTCTACAAATTTTTTGTTTGAATTGGAAAAATAATTTTTTCTGTGTATATAATGTCCCTTTGACTATAAAGGCAAACACCCGTAGAAAGGAAACGTGTTTTCTCGTTGAAATCTCCTTGATAAAATTAAGAAATAGACTTTCAAACCAGTGTTCGAAAATAAACAGTACATTATTTAACGTTCGGCTCACACACCCAGGAACGATATCTATTTTTTTAGTGATTGTGTAGACATACACAACCCTTAATACCGTTCGTAACTATTTTCAAGAAAGAATTATATAATGTTCGGTTCTTCGTTAAAAAACAGAACAATTGTAGTGATACTGTAGACAATCATTATATTTTAATGTTCTATAATTTTTTTTCGGTTGTTTATTTTGTTTTTGTAAAAAATGTTTGTTTTTTTTTACCAGCCAAAAGGGACGAACATTAACGAGCCGAACCGAACACATTGAAGTTTGTGAATTTTCAAAAAAAAAAACCGAACGGAATTAAATGTTTACATCTTTTGTTGAGTTTGATAAAAACGGTAATATTTTTGTGTTTGAAAGATGACTAAAAGGGAAACGTTATTTTTTAATGATTTTCTACACAATCACTATTAGCGTTTGTGTTTTCCACAAATCTACCGAACCGAACATTATGAAACGATATTTAGTGTTTATTTTCGAACACTGTTTCAAACGATTCTGTAAATGCTTATTAAAAAGAAATGTTTTTTAATAATTTGTTAAAATAATTTAACTTTTTTGTTTTTATATAAATGCTATTGGCTTTGAGTTAATTCCAAGAAGTCATTTTGCTATAATTTTCTCAAAAATCCTACAAAATAATTTAAATTTTGGCCATATGTTCTTTGGAACATGAAGAAAATTTTATGCTGACTAAGCACGTTTTCCTTTTTGCCACAGAAATAAAAAAAATTGAATGCTTTTATAAACTGTTTTAATTGATCTCGGGAAATGTAAGTTGTTCAAATAAATTAAATTAAATAACACTTTGCATCGATTTGTATTGAGCAGGAGTTCCCTAGATTCGGGATTTAATTTTCAATTTCCCGGGAAATGAAAAATTCCGGGAAAAGAAACTCTCTAAATAGGGCCTATGGCAAACTATAGACCTATCTCTACAAATTTTATTCTTGTCTTAGAAACCTGTAGTGGTTTAAATTTCACAACAATATTATTAAGATTGAGTTTTATATGGGACATTTCGAGAAATTTCGAGTCTTATGAAAGTAGATTATGCTAAATTGCACCACAAAACCATGATTCGTTACTTTTTAAGACATACTAATATGATTTCCGAGAATGGTCTTAACATGGGGCCGTAGGTTTTGTTATATAAAAGACACTAGATTTAATTATTTTAAGCTCACTAGCCATTAAGAAATATTAGTTTCATTGGAAAAATACATTTTCTTTTCTTTTATATCTCTACAGTTCACCTAAAAAATCACAATTTTTATAAATAATAAATTAATAAAATGAATTTGGGCGGGAATTTTGGGAACATAATTTTTATTTCCAGGGAATCCAAACAGTGCGGGAAAAGGGAAACTCTTATACAAACGTATGTACATGTACGTATGTACATTTAATATGCTCTTTTATGTTGACATTAATAGTTTAGCATACATATGTATGTACATTAGACTGGTCGCATCTTGTATGGGATCTTTTTTTTTAAATTTAATTGTTTGCGCTGCTTAAAATATGAGGTTTGGTGTAAGAAATCATGATCTAATTTTTCAGGTCAATCCGACGGTGCCTAGCCGTGCCGGGTGGGGCCCAAAGTTCCCCATTTTATAAAAAAAAAACATCTTTTCTATCAGATCTTTATAGTTATACTAGTTGAAAAGCCGAAAATCAAAAATATGGCTTCGTTACGATCTTCCGCAGTGATAGTACTTCAAGTGTGCCAAATTTCAGCTTCCTATGTCATCAGATGGCTTCAGAAAGTTGCGGAAAGAATAGGACATACATGCAAACATCCTGACATACTAAGAAATTATATATTGTATAGATAGATTAACATATGTTCGCGCAACTCAAAAACGCTTTAGCTTATTGAAAAGCTAAAAAAAACCGAAATTCCGCAATAAAATTTTTCTTATATGCGTAATTTCAGTTTTTTTTTAGTTTTTCAATAAGCTAAAGCGTTTTTGAGTTGCACGAACATATGTTAATCTATCTATACACAGAAAAAATTATTGCCGAAATTTTTCAAACAAACGCTTGTTTGAAAATTTTTTTCATTTCTATAAATTTTTTTACTGATTCAAACAATATTTTTGTTTGATTTTTATTTAACCAACAAAAATGTGGACAACTCTTCAAAAATATAATAAACGCGTTATTGGTGTCAGGTTTTCATAATTTTGTATGAAAAATTTTACGCTCTTTAATGTTGTCGTCTTTTTGCATTTTTTTATTTGATTTTAAGCAACACTTCTTTATGTGAAATAAAAGAACAACAACAAAAAACACACACAGTATATTTTTGATAAGAAAAACAATAGCAGAAACAACATTACAAGAAACAAAATCCCGTATTCAATTTTTTAAAACTGTTTGGTTAAATACATCAAATACAAAAATAGAATGATGACGAAAAACATATCGAGTCGGTCTGCTGCCGTTTTTGGTTACATTTCTTCTTTAGCAAAGGAAAGGATACAGCAACAAAGAGTGATAAAGAAAAACAATGTGTTGTGTGTATAAATATAACTTCGTTCAAAAATTATTTCAACAAAAAAAATGTGTCTCAAAGCCAGCCGGCGGCTCTGCTCTGCCGTCGTCTTCTCATACAGTGCATACTTGTGTGCGCGTCATTGCTTGTGCAAAAACTTTTATTTTTTTTATTTTGAAATTTAGTATATGAATTTTGAATAAACTTTTTGTTTGATTCAGTTAAATTATTTGTTTGAAAAAATCAGTGTTTTTTTTAATAAACAAAATGCAAATAAATTGTTTGAATATGCGAATTTGTTTGTAGGACCGATTTCAGACAAAAAATTGTTTGATTCTACAAATTTTTTGTTTGAATTGAAAAAATAATTTTTTCTGTGTACAATATATAATTTCTTAGTATGTCAGGATGTTTGCATGTATGTCCTATTCTTTCCGCAACTTTCTGATGCCATCTGATGACATAGGAAGCTGAAATTTGGCACACTTGAAGTACTTTCTCTGCGGAAGATCGTTACGAAGCCATATTTTTGATTTTCGGCTTTTCAACTAGTATAACTATAAAGATCTGATAGAAAATATGTTTTTTTTTTATAATATGGGGAACTTTGGGCCCCACCCGGCACGGCTAGGCACCGTCGGATTGACCTGAAAAATTAGATCATGATTTCTTACACCAAACCTCATATTTTAAGCAGCGCAAACAATTAAATTAAAAAAAAAAAAATTGCGACCAGTCTAATGTACATATGTATGTATGTGTACTACATCGATTGCAAGTATGCATGTTTGTATAAATGTGGTGTATGAAACGGAAACAGAAACGGTTAATAACATTTACAACACGTATGAGTATGCACGTTTAACTCAGTTAGATCTCTCTCATTAATTTACAAAATTAATCACAATTCAACGAACACATTTTGAACATCTAAGTATCATACTAGTCACATGCATTTCAGTCTTTCATTTCATTTCTCAAGACTTTGAACCTGAATTCTCTAAAATAGAACCATAAAAAATAAGAAAAAAATAAACAAAAAAAAAAAAAAAAATACAAATAAATTAATGAACGAAACAAATAAACAATAATTTTACACAGTTACATATATTAAAGGTAAATTACTTAAGATGAGTAAAATCAAAAATTGTTATACCTTGTGTGTAAAACATAACATGACATTCATTTTTAAATTTCATACATAAAACTACAAGTCCATTAACATAAACATACACTTAGAAATTAATCAATCTAGAATAATGCAGCACAGTGGTTCTAAAACAATTTGGTTGGATGTGATTCTGTGTATTATGGACACTTTGCGAATTTCTTATATGTATTTAGAACACATAAAGTTTGGACTTTGTGGTGGAGCTTCTAATGTTGGTTATTACATCGGGTATGAAAATAAAAAACAAAACTTGGAAAAAAAAATTCAATTGCAATCAGATTAAAACAAATGTATTCATAGTCCGTGCTAAGTATAAACAAAACCGCGAAAATAACGTAAGCGACATCATTTTAAATTTTCGTTTTTTTTTTTTGGCAGCAATAGCATCATCTCCTAAAATGTCATGGTCATAGAAGGTATTGTTACGATTTTATAGCAAGAACAACTTTATCGTAAGCGATAAAATTCATACAAAATTTATATGAAACAAAATAAGAAAAACTCTCTCCTATAAATATTGATTTTAGGCGCTTACGTTATTTTTGCGGTTAGGGCTTGTTTTGATCTTTCAGACTCCTTTTTCACGTGCAAATTTTACATTGCAAAGTCTTGAGTTTGTAGGAGAGAAGGAACAGTAGAATGGAGCTGAGTATAGACTTTGATGTACTCGCAAAATTGCTACTTCTCGTGCGTTGTTTTTAAATAAAAAAATGTAAAAGCCTTTGTCAAAGTAAACCTTGCGTGTGGAAAAAGAGTTTTTAAGGCTTCTTATTTACTTCAGTCTGTGTTGCCATTCTTATATATTTCTTGTTAAATTCAATCCCAACTCTGTTAAACGTTTTTTCACTAAATTGAAGATACAAATTTATATCAATAAGAATTGATAAGGGGTTATATTTTGGGGGGATCGGGGGCCAATATGGCTGTTTTGTGAATTCCAAGCTAGTGGATTATTTTGGAAGGGCTTACAACAAAATCTTAGGGGAGTATGTAGTGAGACTATGCTGGATACCGGGTCACTGCAACATCACCGGTTATAATAGAGATTAGCATTACAAATGGAGGGTCCTCACTGTATGCAGACAGACAGACCTTCACTAGGCTTTTATTTAGGGAATGGGCTCTGACCAGGATTAACCTTGCCTGGAGTAACAGAACGGTCGTTATGGCCGCTATCTGATTCTCACTCACTACTAGGCAGGAGCAAGGTCTGCGTTAGAACCATGTAGGTAGGTATTATTACGGGCCACTGCATGATAGTCAGAATGGCAGGATCTGACTCGTTGAATTTTTGTAGGCTGAGCGAGGAAACGAAGGAGATAAAGACAGTTGAGCACATTGAGCAAGGCGTCACAATCACAGACCACACAGAGGCGTCACGAGACAGAAAATATTGTATTTTTTCTGTCTTTTTCTTCGAAAGCTGGCCTTTTTGCATTTTTTGTTTTGATTGAGCAATTCTTGTTGGTAGTAGCGGCCTGTTTTTACACATTGCCACTTCACTACCAAAAAATGTTTTCTTTCTCTTTCTTCGAAAGCTGCCCTCGCAAATTTTTCATACGTCACTTTTTTCATCTCTGTATGCTTTGTGGTCACAATGGACCATACTGGTCTTTGGATGAAATATATTAAATCTTTTTCTCCAAAATAAGAAGATATGACGACAAAAATTGCTTGAAAAATTCTAAATATTGATTGAAACTGACAGTCTTATAGGGAATATCATACACAATATTAAGAGTTTCTTTTTATATAAAGGTCAATTACGTCTATTTTATAGCATTTTATAGTCTTAAACATTCACCAGAATTAAAACAAACTTATCTGGTTTCTTTTACCGTACTATTACAACGAATAAAAGAACCTGCATGCTGGAGCTTTTGCTGACTTCTGGCAACACGGACTTAAGAAATATGCCGGCATATAAATAACCAATTTAGCTATAATTAAAAATAAAACGCCGAAGTTTTTTTGTGCCATTATTTCTAAAGAAAAGCGCTTTGAAACCACTGTGTATATTGTTTAGTAGTGTAGATGTTTAAAATTTGTTAGCAGATGCTATAAAGAATTACAAAAAGAAACAAGATACAAAAATAAGAGCAACAAAAACAAAATACAGTGTTTCGTGACAAGTGTTGAAAAATCATACAACTAGCATCAAAAGAATTTCATACTTGGTTCTAATTTCGTTTGTAGTTCTAATCATTAATCTATTGAATTAGACCTGCACTACTATTCAATAATTAAGTAATCAATCAAAATAACGTATTTACAAGTTGCCATTGTGGGCTATTGATGATTGAGATAAACGTGTCAAACTAAAAAAAAAATATTGCAGCTAAATAGTTTTTAGTTTGGGTTATCTTGCATGAGGTTTTTAAGCAGCAACTATGTATTTATTTAGCATATTGCGTCATATCTACTCGTATTTCAAACTATTTTATTAGCAATTAATTAACAATATATATGATAATAAAATTAACTATTTAGCTTGTATATATGTAATTCTCAATTAAAAGCATGAATTAATCAATAATATATTTACTTATTTGAAAATTTGCTTCAATCTTCTAATAACAACATGGCTTTTCGAATAATTATTTCTTTAACAAAAGCGTACATGCCGATTAGCCAACCCATTATTTAAGCTCTTTATTTTATTTATTTCGATTTTTTTACTTTTTGTTATGAAGTTTAATTTGAACTTACCAATCGGAATCTGGATCCGAAGTTCCATCTCCGATACGTGGTTTCCTAAATGAATTTAAATTTTCTTTCATAAAATTGCTCAAATAACAGTTTATTAAAAATATTTTTTTTTTCTTTTTTAATTTAATTGCCAAACTAAATATCTGGTCACCATGACATAGATCAAAAGCACATATCGTGTTCTAAAACCCAAAAAGCCGTAACCGTAACAAAAAATTCAAAATCAACTTGTTGATTGATGGTATTCTTATAAACCTAAATACATCATAATCAATCAAAAAGTTGATTTTGAACTTTTGTCGCTTACGGCCATTTTAATTTTAGGTAACGATATTTACCTTTTGCAAAATATTTTATATTTACGTCATAGTCAATATGTATATATATATGTATGTTCCTTTTACTCCTCTGGGGAGCATAGGGCCGCAACGCCATAGTCAATAAGCTAAACTAAATAAATGTAAATGTTTACAAAAAAAAAAAAAAAAAAAAAGAATACGATGTACGCAAATAGTGTAAATAATCTTTCTCTTTTTAAGAAATTCAAAACATTCTGTAAATCTTCAATTCTATACAAAACGGAATGTTTTTGCGAAGCTTTAATTTAAAATCAAGTACAAAAGAATTTTAGTTTGAAACAAAATAGAAAACATGGTATTTATTTTGAAAGCACTTTAAAACGCGAGTACGCATATGGAAAAAAATCACTGTACAATATAAACATATCAAAAATTCTTGTTTCTGTCTATAATCTTACATGCAGTCTGTAACTGACATGAAATGCTTAATTTTAACACTAATATGATGTTAGTGTTAAGTATAGACTCATCCTGTTAGAAGTTTTCTCATGTTATAACACGGTTGTTAATGCAAATGTTTTAAAACGCTTTTATAACATCAAGTTATAGCAGCATTTTATGTCAGACTGCATGTAATAATCCTATAAATGTATCATAAAATACAATTACAGTGAGACCTCGAATATCTGTAATGGATGGGAACATTCTGTTTAATCAGTTTTCCTGTTGAAAAAACAAACCAGGCCAAAAGTATGTCATTCGCGTCACAATTTTTAGTCTTGTAAAAATTCGAAAATGCAAAGTTTTGCACTAGTTGACGTGAGCATACATTTTACATAAATTTTTTTTGCAGACCAATAATAATAGACGCCATCTTTTATTAGAGTTTATTGTCGATTGTCTGCTAAATAATTTATTATTTTTTGAATGTCGCAATCTGTCCATTTTTATATTTCATGAATTTAGATTTGTTTTATATTTTGCAACATTAATTTTTTTTAAATTAAAAAATATTCGTCTAATTTTTGGTACTTTTTAAGATAATACCCTATATTTTATGAAATTGGCAACGCCATTCAACTGACGTTGAACATATGCTTTGTGCTAAAACTTGCACTGATTTTTTGCACTTGCTCATGTGTAGTGCTAGGTGCAAGAGTCAGTGCGAAATTATTTTCTACATAGTTGCTGTTATGTTTCAAAAAACAACTTCGCATTTTTGCAAGACTAAAAATGGTGACGTGAATAACTCTATTATAGTTTTGTTGTTGCTTAAAAATTCAATATGAATTTCTGTAGAAAGCAACAATAAAATTCGTAAATATTTTTGAAATTGTTTTTGCTTTCAATGTAATTTTTGGCGTTGCGTTGCTTTTTACACAATAAGGACGTTAATTTTTAAACACAACAATATTCACAGCAACTCTATGCACAGATTAATATTGTTTGTGTCTGTAAGTCAAAGTTGTGTTCGGGTATGTAATGCAAGTCACACAGCGGAATATGTGACACTAGGGTGGTCGTTAACTGTATGGATCAAATTTTTTTCTATTTTTCCAATTCGGTGGGTATTGATAAAAAAACAACTCGAAAAAATTTTTAGGACGATCGGCGAAGGCTAAGCCGTCCCTCAAGCCCGCCAAAGTTTGAGAAAAATCGTAAAGTCCGACTTGTATGACTTATATTTAGGAAAATGTTAATTTTACATAAAAATCGTTTTCTAAGAAGTTGTTGTTAGTAAAGTTTCCAACAACTTTTGCCTTAACATGTTTTCTCTAAAACTCATATTGAACAAAACCTAATTAAAATAAAAAGTAAACAGCAGCATTGATGCGAATTGTTTCTTTAGAACTGTTTTTTCTTACGCACGCCCAGCGGTAAATATTGAAAGGACCGCAAGTGGCAGGCCTTTTTGAAGGCCACTATACTCCTTTCTAAAAGATTCGCTTCGCATGATATCCTGCCTTCAGAAGTATGCCTTTTAGAAGGTATAAACTTCTTTTTAAAAGACCTTCTGAAATATTCAGTACACATTCAATACTCCATTCTTTGAGAAGGGAGAAAGGAAGGTGTTCAGTTTTATTTACTTTTAATTTTTAGTGACCTTCGAAAGATCGAAGTTGTTTTTAAAGGAAGTGTGGAAGGCCTTGCGCCCAATGACAACCTGTGTAAAAAATAAATAAGTATGGAATGCGGCGAGAAGGGCTTCTGACTGCTTGTGACTGCTAAATAAGGCCTTCTATTAGGCCTCTTTACTCATTCTAGTTACCGCTGGGCGTTAATTCAGCTTTAATATTTGTGTTTGTGTGCGTTTGCTTAAAAAAAAAAATAGTCAAACGCATATCATTTGTTTCTTGCGTAACACGGTTGATAAAGTTGATGCAATTGTACTTTTTTGATACAATTCAAAGCCAAAAAGTACGGGGGCCGTTAAAATCAAAAGTTGGATTTATTTAGGTCTCACTAGCCAATTTGGTGGGTATTGATAAAAAAAAAACAACTCAAAAATGTTAAGGACGATCGGCGAAGGCGAAGCCGTCCCTCAAGCCCACCAAAGTTTGAGAAATATTATAATTTACATGAAATCTGACTTTTATGTTTAATAACTTATTAATATTAATTTTGTAGAAAATTTGTTCACAAGTTTTTCTTTATCTCTTATTAAACAAAATAAACTTAAAATATCGAATAATAAAGCCTGGTACTCTGTTCAACATTTCACGTGAAATGCTGTCAAAACGCATATGAAAAAAACTTGTGCGGAATATCTATGAAATAATGTTGATAGAGTTGTACTCTATTCATTTTATGAAAAAGTTCCGAAATGTTTCTGGCAACATTTTTTTACAACTGCGAAATAAAGTAAGCTGCACTTATTTCACGTGGAATTTTAAGCAAAAGCAAAAAAGGATGAACCGATTATTTAATAAGAAATAAAAAATTAATATAACACAACCGGCAACAGTTTTTTATCCATATTTACTTTCTTTTTTATTAAAAAAAATTATTTTATAATGTGGGGTTTGTTTACATACGCAAAACAATGTCGCATACTTTGCATGAATAAAATCGGCAAACTGTACAAACTCGCATGATAGGTAACATCGATTCATGTCAAAATGTTCGTGTGAAATAATAAATGTTGCTCAACATTTTTCATAAATTTGAACAGAGTACTAGGCTTAAGCCACTAAAAAATCTAATTTTTAATTCATTAAAGAAACGCATTTTCTATGAATTAGTTTTGTTGAAAAACATTTTTATTATTTATTTAAGAAAAAAACCGACCAGCCGGGCACCTGGCGTTTTACTCTAATTCGGGTACGCTGAATTCAGTGGTGCTAACCGTTTTTTAGGTTAGCTCTTGTTTTCAAAATTTCGAAAACGGAGGAGGTTGCACAGCGTTACTCAAAAACGGTTTAGTTTATAAAATAAACTAAAAGAACGAAATTCCACAATAATATTACCTTTAACCATTGATATAGGTTTTTCTAACATGCGTAGTCGTTTTAGAAACCAAATTTTTTTGGCAATGGGGATAAAACAAATTATGTGAGGTTGGTCATACTTTTGACCCAACTAAGGGCAATCTTGACGCTGCAGTGGCCAAATTTATGAATTATATTAAATCGGCATATTTGTATGGGAGCCCCCTAAAGGGTGGAGATACAAGGCAATTATGTTTTTAGAAAATGTTTAGCACAAAAAACTAATGAAGGTCCGTCATATATTTAATCCACCTTGGGGCGATTCCTTGGCAGTTCTGGGGCTTTTTCTTCAATATATTTCTAGTCTGTGTTGACAATTTTATTTGAGAGCCCCCTTAAAGAATAAAGAAAACGTGCAGGTATGTTACAGGGATGATAAATGAGAAAACCAATATCGTACTTACGAACTTCTACAATCGTACTTTTTCGACCCCAATACATAGTAATAAATATTTTTTTTTATAAAAGAAAAAGACTTTGTTTCGGTTACACTTGAAACCATTGGTACATACGGTCTATTTCGTTCCTTTGTTTTTATAATATTTTGCCATGAAGCCTTATATGCTGCCGCTGATACTTGATTTAGAATGTGGCATATGCAATCGTCCAATGATCAAGTGCAAAAATCTATTCACAATAGCGAAGTTTAGTGTTTGGTGCAAATGGTCTTGCAAAGAGCAAATGCAAAATATCATAGCTGTTTTGTTTAATCCAACAACAACATACACAGAGTTTATTTCAGATTTCATAAAAACGCTACGAAATTCTGCATTTGCACTTTGGCAAACCCATTTGCACCAAAGACTGAAATCAGTTTATATTCGTTGGACAGTAAATACGAGTTGCCATTTTATATCAATTATAAATATTTAGGTTTGAAAAATTTGGAAATAGTACCAAATGAGTCACCCCTGCAAATAAAATTGGACCACCTGATCCATTTTGATAAAATGGACTACTCCATGGACTGGTCCGATGTAATGCAAGCATGGACCATGTCATTGTTAAAAAGTGTTTGTAGTGAGACGACATGTCTTCGTTTTTAACGACATGTTTTCGTTTTTAAACGACTTCAAAACTAATCCTCTTGAGTATACCATGGAGTAGTTTTAAAACTACTCCTAAGTGGTCCAAAGGTGGGTTATATGGTCCTCTCCTAGGACATCGTAATGTTAAATAGACCATATTTTTTCCATACGTTTGGGTTAGTTTTGGACTAGTCCTGATCCCTTGTGGGCTACTCTTTACACGCGTGTTTGGACTGGTCCTATTATTTGCAGGGACGGTGGTACCACCGTACTTTTGGCTTTGAACTGTATCAAAAAAGTACAATTGCAACAACTTTATCAACCGTGGTACGTTAGAAACAAATTATATGCGTTTGACTATTTTTTTTAAGCAAACGCACACAAACACAAATATTAAAGCTGAATTGACGTGTGTAAGAAAAAACAGTTCTAAAGAAACATTCGCATCAATGCTGCTGTTTACTTTTTATTTTAATTAGGTTTTGTTCAATATGAGTTTTAGAGAAAACTTGTTAAGGCAAAAGTTGTTGGAAACTTTACTAACAACAACTTCTTAAAAAACAATTTTTATGTAAAATTAACATTTTCCTAAATATAAGTCATACAAGTTGGAGTTGTTTTTTTATCAAATACCAAATTGGCGAGTGAGACCTAAATAAATCCAACTTTTGATTTTTATTATTAACATGTATAAAAAAATTTAAGTTAAATTGTAAAAATGGATATAAATCGGCAAATTGAGTATAGAAAGAATTAAGTGTTGTTCAAATCTTTTATGGCAACTTTAGTCTACCAATCTGCATATTCTAAAATGAACTAGTTTTGTAGTTTCATATATTTTTGTTTATTTTTAAGTTTAATTTTCCATAAAAATTACCAAAATGTTGAATAAAGTACTCTTTTGCTTGCTGTTCAGTAACATCTCATTTTAAAAATTTGCAAGGCGAAATCAAACCAGTTGACCTTAGCTTGCTACGTAAGTATCAGCTGATAACTTATCATTTGTCAATTGGTATGCCGTTCTGGTGGTTATGAGGAATCTTTCATAAATTCTACAATTTTTAGTTAGAATTATGAAATTTAAACGTTTTAAATTATTTCATTTCAAAACAAAAATATTAAAATTAAAAACAAAATGAAATGAGTGTTTGAATTGTTAACTGCAGTATTGTATTATTTTGACACTACGGTGAAGTATTGTACATTGTTGTATACATCTTCAAAATAAGACCACCTTGTATGAATTCGCTTTGGCTATCTGCATACAAATTTAGGATCGTTATTACATTCTACTGATAAAGTTCCTGATAGTTAACGGTAACAAGCGCTTTGGTGAACGATAAAGTGGTCTGATAAAAATGAGATATGTAATTTATATACTATGGCAACATTGCAGTAGATACCGACTAATGCATTAAACACATTAACCACAGCAAGATACACGGACACACGACTACAAATGCTGCTTGGAGCAATTATAGTCGTGTAGTCAGCTACTGAATTATGTTGAAGACGGCAGCTACAATTGAAAATATGTAAACAGCTGTTTTTTTTTACTGTGCTTTTATATTTCAGTGGTGCCACTATCACTTTTTTTAATTTCATGAAAAAATGAAAAACATGCATAATTGCAGACTTTTTTTACAAACTTAATTTAAGATTATAAATATATAAATACTTATTTATAATACATTTTATAACGTAAAAACAATTGAATTTATTATAAAACATATTAAATATTATAATTTTGTTGTTTTTTGAAGTAACAATATAATTTTAATGGCAGATTAAATAAAGAAATACATATAACCTGCATTAAAAATAAAAAAAAATTTCCGTCAACGAGCGTGGCAAAGGTCGTAAAAGTTTCAGAACACTTTGGGTACGTACGTTAATGCATGAAAACTGTTAAGTGATGCAAAATGGTGTTGCTGATGCGTAGTTACCAGTTGCAGTTGTGATGCTGATACTTTTTTACTGCACAACAGCTGTGCAAAGTTTGAATTGCAAAAGTTTAATAAGCAAACATAAAATAATAATAAAAATGCTATCAACAATAACGATGTCAAATTTTATTAAAAAAAATATTGAACCAACAACTGACAGTTTTCTTATAAATGACAAGGAAAAGCATCACAAAAAATAAAACGATTTCTTTAATGCCAAAAGCTATTGGTTCAGAAAATTAACTGCAGCAATAATCGCCTGCATAAAAAAACTTTTGACACATAAAAGTCATGCCAAGTTTCTTAAAAGTCATATTTTTCAAACATTAAACTTTACTTCTGTGCAAGTGATACCCAACAACTGCATTTTAGGTAAAAACTGGATCAAAGAAGTACTGGTATTATTAGAAACTACTTCGAAATATCTTTCACATGATGTATTAAAAATTCCGTTA
The DNA here is from genome assembly GCA_930367215.1 of Pollenia angustigena. NCBI lineage: Eukaryota > Metazoa > Arthropoda > Insecta > Diptera > Polleniidae > Pollenia > Pollenia angustigena. Next base: position 37,026,910 of record OV884059.1, read on the forward strand.
AGAGCAAATTTCAAAAATAAGTATTGCTTGAAAGATTTTCTACAAAACTTAAAATTTAACAAATAGAAACTGGGAATTATTTCCTTCCGAAGGTAACTTTATATTATATTCAACATTTTTCATTTTTCGAATTTATTATATGAGCTAAATTTCAGTTATGTATTTTATAAAGCTTTTTTGTAATACATAGTTCTATTCCTACAATTTTTCAAATATATTTAAAATTTTGTAAATATATTTATTAAAACATAATCTGCAGTATTCATAAAAAATAAAATAAGTTTGAAATGTGTTTTGATGCAAAATTTTCATAAAAATTTTTCTTAAAATAAAATTCAAAAGACTATGTATAGGGAAAAATACTTCAAGCTTTTATAAACCATATTTTTAGTAACTCTATATGAGAATTTTATATTTATAAAGATTTAAAAAATTTTATTTTGGAAAATTTCTCAAATTATTTATAAGTTTGAGTAAAAATATGTATGTATGTAGTAATAATTTATGTACATGTTACATATTTAATTATTGTAATATGTATATAATTTATTAAGTGTTCCGCAAAGCCGAAAACCCGCAATAAAGAAAGTTTATTAAGCAAATATCTAGAGTTAAATAAATAAATATCGACATAATTTAAAGATAAAGCTAATTTTGTAAAAAAAAAATGTCAGCCACGGAGTATGAATATATAATATTACCTCTTAATTGGTTAACCGGTATGCTTTAAACGCCATGTAAAACATATTTTGAAACATTTTCCACTGATTCCTATATTTTAAAGATCCATTTTTTGCCTAAATAGATATGGATAAAGTATTTTGCAACTTTTACGACCTTTAACTCCTTAACTAGGAGCGTTGGCGTGAAAAACATGTTCCTATAGAACTTCTTTCAAGAATACTAAAAAATTATATAAATATCAATTTGGTGTTGAGCCGAGTTAATATTTTTGTATCAAGCCGGTTCTTTTCTGTTAAACAAAAAAAAAAAAAAAAAAAAAAAATTTTAAGCACTCATTCTGTAAATAATTTTTTTTATTAGCAACACCTTTTCTGTTTTGTAGTGAACAAAAAGAGAAATTAGTTTAATTTGGCTACAACGACAAAATAAGCACAGACAACAACCTGCAGCCATGTAGCCGTGTCGTCGTGAAAATAATCGTTGCCATATACACACATGTATTCTATTTTTGACATATTGAAGTCGGTAGCTTGCTGTCTCGAATGTGTTTAAAGCATAATTTTCGAAGTACATAGCACGCGTCAGTTCGTCGACGAGTATCGTGCGTTTAAAAACTTTAGCGCATGAAAAATTGCAAGTTACACAACGCGCGTTGCAAAAGCCATTCCTGTCAGCTGTTTTTTATTTCTTTACTTATTTGTACATTGGAAACCTATTCGAAAGTATATCAAGAGTTTTTTATTTTGTTGAATTTATTGTTTTTATATAAATATTGTATGTTTTTAAGCTCTTCAATAAGTTTTTCTTTCATGATTCACAAATTTGTTAAATTATTCTTTTTATTAGGTGCGTTTGAGTACCTTTACAGTAAAATGCAGTAAATGAGTAAACTAAAAAATTTTCTCTCACAAAAAGCTGTTGTACAAAAAAGTACGCGAACGCAAAATTTGTAAAAATTCGTAAAATAAAGGCAATAGCTGATGGCAAATAATTGAAGTGTTGAAAAACATTGACACTTTTGACTACTTAACTCGTTTTCTTATCGGTACTCGATTAAATACTTTTTATAACACGAACATTTTTGGAAAATACAAACAAACTATTTTATGTAATCTTTCATATTTGTTTGTTTTTTATTTTATTTGATTTTACTAATTTGTAGCGGGTTAAATTATTTAAAAGAACATGAATAATATGTTTGCTATTGATTACTTAAGTACCCAAATACTTCACACTTTTACAACTCTAAAAACTTAACAAAATAAAATAAATTTCAAAAGTTTATATTTAGCCAAATAAATGTTTCATAAACAAGTTTAATTAATTAATATTTATTCACTTTTTGTTTTGGTTTAATTTTTATTTCAACTTTTCTTTTATTTAACAATTTTTTCACAATTTGTATGCTTTTTATTTGTTACTTTTGTTTGTTTATCTTTTGAAACATATGTTTTTTTGATTTACTAAATTTTACTGCAAAAATTTCTGCAAATTTGTAAATACTCAAACAAGAACTGTCACTTTTCGCTCTCATTTATGTTCTCATTTACTGCATTTTGTGTACTCGAACGCCATTTCGTAAAATGAAGTAAAGTTTAGTAAAAAATAGTAAAAACTTTTGTGTTCTCGAACGCAACTATTGTCAGCTGATTACTTGTCAAAAATACACAACGCGTTAAAAATTTCAAAGTTGACCAACTTTCTGTCGCAGTCGCGTCAAAATATTTTGCATGTAGCTTGATCTATGAAAATACACTAGTTTAACTTTTTTTTACAGAAGTCTACAGAGCGCGTGTTATGTACTTCTACTTGCGCTTGGTTTCGAACCCGAAACCCCGGCGTTGATAACCAAGCTCATTAGCATCTAGGCTACCGGGGCACTTAATTTGAAATCAGCTGTTTTCTTGGACGTAAATCAAAACACTCAACTTTTGAGAGAATTTCAAAGGCAAGTTTATTTCAACCCAACAAACACGAAGTCAAACCTTTGCTATGAAATGAACTTTTCATTGGACATCAAACCTTTTTCAATTGTTTAATTTTAACATTTGAATTCAAATTAATAACGATTTGAATATAAACATTTGACATACAATGTTTTATCACTTTGATGTCAAATTGTTATCAAATGTTATTCCCAAATCAAAAAAGCTTGGAAGCACTGAAGCGAAAAAATCTAAATTAAACAAAAGAATTTGAGAAAACTTACATATTACGTGAAGTTAATTCGCCTTTAAAAAGCATTGATTTTTTGTTAAAAAATATAAATATAAAAATGTGAAAGAATGTGAATAAAAATAAATGTGGAAAGTAAAGAAAATATAAGTCTGTTGTACGATCGCGATGATGCGTCATGACAATCCTCAAAACAAAAAGGAGCCAACTATTTTGTCATTCCAAGAATAAGTGGACGAAAAGAACACTATTTTATCTTTTAGCTTTGGGGCCGAATGTTTGATTCAAATAAATAATGAATTTAAATTAAACAAAAAATTTTATTATAAAGTTCAACATTGCATTAAAATCCACATTTGAAAATAATAAGGGTATTCATTTCAGTTTTTTTTTTTATTTGTTGGAAAAATTGAAAAATGTAATTTTTGTTACAACAACCACAAGAAAACATATTCCACCAAAAGTTACACTTTTATCAAACTATAACCAAGTGTAAAAAAATCAGGATAAAAAGATGTAATTTTCCGCTTTAAACGTCAAACAAAATGATGCTGCCATTCATAAAAAATTTAAAATTTTTAATACAAAGTACGAAAAATGTCATCTCTTTTTATAAACTCTTGAATTGTACAACTCTGATTTTAAAAATTATTTTTTATTGTTACAACATTTCACAGATAACTTCATTCTCATTTAATCTTTCAAAAAGAAAAAATCATATTAAGAATGTGTTCATTGAAAAAAGTTATTAAAAAAGAATTAAAAAAAAGAAATGGGGTCAAAAAAATGGACAGAAGCTGAAGTTAATAAAATACTCGACTTTTTGGCAGACAATCGCCATTTTGAGGTAACTTTTTGTAGTCGAATATTATGATGAAAATAACACCATTCACTTCGTTTTACATTTATTAATTCACTTTGAACACTTTTATTCGGCATCTTGAAAAATATCAACTACTTCCAAGAATTATTTGACAGATTTTTTTTGACAGTTTGTACTTTTAACAAAAAAAAAAAAAACCCCCCGTTCACGTCAATAAGAGTGTAATTTTTCTTTTTTCCAACCAAAAAAAAAAAATTGAAATGAATACCTTTAATGTTTGAAAGTAAGTTGAAAATAAATTTATTTCTCAATATCAAAATAATTTCCCCTTTTTTGTTGAGAATGCTATAATTTTCAAATCATTATTAATCGTTTGTCGTTTGTGTAAAAAGGGTTGATATCAAATCACTTATAATTTAAAATCAAACCTCAGTGTTTGCTGGGTTAAATTAAAATAAAAAGAAGACAAAATTGCCAGTTCTGAGTTGAACAAACTTCTATGATTTTTAATTTTTTTTGGAGAAGAAGGAAGCCGCGCCATCGACATTAATGCAATAATTAAATAAAACACTCTCAATCAAGGCAAGTAAAAAAAGAAAGACAAATTTATATTTGTTTGATTTGTGGGTTTATGGAAAAACTTATTTTATTAGCTCTAGACAATTTTTGATTTAGAGTGTTTTATCGGATTGTTGCATCATTGTAAATTGGATACAAGGAAATGAGTAAAATTTTTACTAAAAGTTAGAAAAACTATTACAATATTAGTAGGACTGCATTCGTTACACCAAGTATATGTATTAAGTATGTAAGTAATATATAAGAGTATATGTATAAATAAATATTTATAAAGATAGAGACAAAAAATATTTAACCTACTTCTACTACTGGTAGTGGAAAAAAGTAAGAAAATATTTTATTTGACTGGAGAGCTAAATATTTAAACAACATGTCTTTACTGTTATATAATTATATTTAGATATACAAAATAGATATACATATGCAAGTTCTATATAATCAAAAATGGACCGTTCCTCTTGATGCGTCTTAATGTACAATAATATGGCATAACTGCTTTAACGTTCTTCCACTTTTGGCTTGTACCGTTGTTCGCAGTTGTTGCTGAACTCTTTTCTTCGTCATCATCGTGCAGAATTTGCTGGCGTATAATGGCAGGTGTGGCAATTTTGGTCTGATGATAACATTTGAGGGAATTGCTAGTGCCAGATTGGACGATGCTGCCCAGTATTTCCGAAGAGGGGCTGTTTGCTAATAATTTAACATGGTGTCGGTTGTAATCGAACGATGAATGATTTGACAATGTCAGTCTATCTCTCTCTGTATAATTTCTTATTCTAGATGTGCGTGATTCCTTTCCGGATTCCTTAAACTTGTTGCCATTAGTTGCATAAATTTTATAAGTATAACTATGGGAACATGTGGTGGATGAAGAGGATGGCGATCTTAAGAAATGGTAAACATTTTAAATTCGTATTTAACAAAAAGATGTGAAACATTAATTATTTAAAAATCAAATAACATTTACACTCGCACATACACATTTGCATAAGTCTGCTCATTTTAGATGTATGTATATCGTCAGCTAATTATTAGTTTGGCGTATATGCTCACAAGGGAAGAAAAATGACAAAGAAGGCTTACATGAAGTTTTGCCAAAATATACCCGATATAATGTTTTATATTTTGACCTCTTAGTTTCATTTGTGTAAAATTAATGCATCTGGCAAAGATAAATGGCAGCATTGTAAGATCTGACCACCGTTTGTACGAAGCTTTAGTGACAAGCAAAGAATTTGTCGTAAAGCTAGCGAATAGTGGGTATCAATTGGGTCAGCTTAAGGTGTATGGAGAAAGAGATACACATATATGTACACTGTGGTATACAATATCACTAGCGCCATTGGTGTATATCAGTTACGTCCAAACACACATACTTGGATATTTGCATTTTCGATAAACAGCTTTCAAAGCTCTTACAATTTGTTATTGTTTCTTTGTAAAATAAGCAGCAAGCATTGTTGTCACCGCGATCTGATGCTCTCGTCGGTGTGAAAGCACAAAAGCTCTTTTGTAAAAGTTTGCCTATTGGGCATATCAGCCGGACGTAACCGGTGCATATAGTGAAAATGCCAACCATTTCACTAGTCACTAATGGCAATGGTTCTTTCTTATACCACTGGGATATTATTCAATGTTGAAAGATTTCATTGAATTTATTGAAAGTACACACATATGTATTATTTTTTGTCAAAGCTTTAATATACACATTTGAATAAAATTTATTTTTTATAACTATTTTTTTTTCATCCATTTAAATGACAATAATGCGTAGGGATTTTTGTAGGAGAAATTTTATCAACTTGTAGGGAAAAATCAGATTTTTTTTTTAGCAAGTGTACGTATTTTTTGGAAATATCCAGTCAACACTGGTTTCACCTAAAGTTAGAAGCTAGTTGTATTTTAATGAAAAATAATTTTTTGTGCCGCATGCGCCACTTTTCTAAAAAAAAAAAAAATTAAAAGTAGCTTTTTGTGCTGTTTCTATATTTACAATTAAAAAAAAAGTGAATGAAAGCAAAAACAAAGCCATAAATATTTTATAACAAGAATTGCATGCGAAAAACCCAACTCTGCAAAAAATCAGCAGGCGTTTTGCGTGCACCTACTGATTGGGCCATGCTTTTGCTTTAACTACTTTGTTTTTCTTACGGCAATGAAGAAATACCGAAATTTTATACGGTTTTGTATGTTTGGTGCAATCGCCAAATAGTGGCGTGAAGAGCAAAACAATACTTGAAGAACTGTAAAATAGTGGATATGGAGCAAAATGAATGCTTAATATCTCAGAAACTATAAAAAGTTACGAGAAGCAGGTTTTAGAATTTATGCAAAATATACATATGTATATACCTCATACCTCAATAACTTAATTTTTTTTAAATCGTCGGTTAGTCAAACCAATAATGAGCGGACGATATTTACAAATATGTATAATTATTTTAATTGGATGCTTAATTTACACATACAAAATGATAGATTTTATGTTATATCAAAATTAAAATTTAATTAAGAAGAAATATTGTTTAATTTTGTTGTCATTGATAGAAAGAAATCAAGCACTAATTCTTTTATTGTTAATTAGTACAGTTCCATTCGGAAACGGAATTCCTTCCATTGAAACCATTTTTGTTTTCATGAACGGAATGGGAGTTTTCTGTATCTGGAAGGCCCAAAAACTATCAAAATACACTTGCTATCAATAAACAAACGTGTTTTTCGATACCGAACGGAATTGTACTCTGTGACATGGCTGTATAATTTATTTTAAATACATTCTTTCAAAAATTCAAAGATAACAAATGAGAAAGCTATATTCGGCCGTGCCAAATCTATAATACCCACTCCCATTATAAAACATAAAGAATATATTTATTTAACCGTTAGAAAATAAAAATTAAAAAAAAATTATAAAAATTAGATAAAATATAGCACTGAATTGGCCCATTTTCTACCGAGAATTTTTTGTTGAGTTATCTCATTGTTATAGCTCCAAAAGTTTTATGCCAGGTTATCTTTTGTTTAGAGGGCTAGATGAAATAATGCACTGTTTTCTCCCATTTTCGATCTGTCTTCCAAAAATAATTTTAACAAAATAGTTTCCTTCTATGTCTTTTATTGCGATCTCGTAGGACAACATGGAAATAATATGGCGAATATCATATACAATAATATTGCATGTTTATGGGCCGTTTAAGATATCTACATGAGTCTTGCCCACATCTCAATCGATTCTCACAACGATTAAAGACGCTTATTTCGCTGTGTAATGGAAGAATCTGACTCGCGTTACAGTTTCTGCCGTGTAAGGAATCTTCTACGATAAAAAAAAATGCGCTCAAAAAGTACGAAAATGCTCTTCATAAGTTGGGTATGAAGTTATTATGTTTTTGTTTGAATTTTTTTTTTATATTATATAGGAAATTTACGATTTTTTCAAAAAAGTATCTGGCAGCCCTGTTTGTAAGCTATTGTAAAATCATGTGGATGGATTTTAATAATAGTGGTATTCACACCGAGCTTGTTAGTCTGTTAGTCGTTAACCGTTACTTTTTTACACGCATTTTGTTTTTATATATTTAAGGCGCTACCGGATTAACATTTAACAAATTAACGACACGGCAATCCTGATAAAATAGTTGTTAGTTTGTAACTCACAATCAGCTGTTGCAGTTTTTAAATAAATATAAATCATGAGTAATTAAATGGTTAACAATTGTTTTTTTTACACTTTCTCGTGGCATGTTTTATTTTTTCCAGAATAATAAATTCTGTCAGAACAATAAATCAGATGTTTTACTACGAAAGTTACCAGACTAACAAAGTTTTAAAAATTGGGTCGTTCACAGGTGGTAACTTTAACAATATAACAAACTACCGTGTAACAAATTAACAAGTTCGGTGTGAATACGACTATTATTAAAATCCATCCACATGATTTTTTTAATGTTAATATTTTTAGGTAAGTCTGTTGTTATACGGCTCATGTCTTATTGACAAGATTGCTACTTTATAGGCGAGAGGGACGAGGGGAAAAGAAACGAGTACACAGATGCATGTACTGTCTTTACGTTTTGCTTTCTTATTCGTTGTTTAATTTTGTTTTTGTTTTCAATATCAAAACAAAAAACATGTCGTCAACATGACATGATTCATTTGAACGCCAATTCATGTTCAAAGAAGAAAAAGGAAGAATCTTGTCAATAAGACATGAGCCGTATGAACTCAGACTAACTAGTATGTATATTAGGGTTGGTAAATCTTTTTTGGGCGAGAAAAAACGTGAAAGGCGTATACCAAAATCGAAACCTACACAAAATTCTAAGAAAATTACCAATAGAAAGTATGGGTCGAAAATGAAAACCTAGCTCACGCCGAGAGGCTTGATTATGAAAGTTTATATGTATACCAAAGTATTTTAATGTAAAATTTTATAATTCAGTAGTACATGGCAGTGCGCTTTTTTAAAAATTTATTAGGTCCACGCAAATTTTACCACAAAATCTTCGAGAAATTGCAAACAAAACGATACAAAACAATGCATTATCCGTGAAAGAGCCATTAACAAAATTTCGTATTGTCGTGAGTAATTGTATGACTCAACTCAGGACTTATAAAAAGCATTCAATTAATTTTTATTGCACAGATTATATATGTATATGGATTTAGTCGAGTTGGATAATGACAACATAAGTATTATCTGAGCCTCCATTTACTGCAAGCATCCCACACGAGCACCTATTGGAGTATATTAAATCTGATTATGTACCACTGCCAGATCCAGGAATTCCGTCACACATTCAGGAAACCGAGCGGTGTGCAGTTGCTAACGCATGTCTCACGACGAGTAGTTGCAAAAAATCGTGACAGTGTTATGGCAGTGACTATAGAAAGTCGAACCCATATACCCCGAATGGATTGTAAAAAAGACTTGGGTTCTGTTGTTTTAATTACGAAATAAAACTATAATTAAAACAAATTGTATTCTTACTTATTGTCCAAGTACGAAAAAACAAAGGTAAAGGAAAAACATGTAAAATCAATTAAAAAAGGGATAATCATTCAAAAAAGCAAATTTCGATCTACCAAAGGTTAAAATACAATTTGGTTTAAGGACTATTGACGTCAGCAGTCGTCGATGGCTGCGAGTGTAAGACGGCAAATCCCTCTAAGGAGATCGAGGGGTAGCGATCGAAACATGTCAGGGTAACCAGCCGCCTGGGTTCGAATCTCAGGTCAGTCAAGAATGAATGATTATCAATAACAATTTTAATTAATTTTCATGTTGTAAAATTCCTTTCTTCATAAAAATAATTTAATGAAAATTAAATTTGATGAACTTAAGCCTGATTAAAATTATTGAAAATTTGGATTAAAAAACCATAAATAGTTCTATAAAATTACCACAATACTAATTATTGTCCAATAACATTAAAAAGTTTTAGGTAAATTTGATAAATAAAAGTGTTTTAAAAATGGCTCGAAAAGATGAAACAGAATTAAGCCCAGAATTATTAAATAAATTGAGCCAAGTGTAAGGCTCGCATATGTAAGGTTCTGTACTACGAGTACCGTGCAATATATGTATTTATGTATGGAAAATTTACAAAATGGATTAAATGATATTTGAAGATACGTTTTCTTGTTTTGGGCCCCCTCTATTTTTTAGCATTTTACTTTTTAGTATTTCTTGTATCACCCATGCAACTACATATTCTGTAAAGATTCTACCTCTTACCGCTTCCTCACCGTTCCGGAGAATAGGCACTGTGACGGACTGACGGACGCACGGACAAAGAAGTCTCAGTAATAAGTTTCCATTTTCACTCTTTGAGTACGGAACATTAAAAATGTGTAATTTTTGCATAAAACAGTATTTTGCTCTCATTACCTATTATTTTTTGAAACCAATTTTCAAGATTGATGGATTTTAGATCCATACTTTCTTTCTTGGTCAAGTTTTTTTAGAATTTATTGTAGATTATGTTTTTGCTATACGCCTACTTACAAAAAAAAATTGACCCACCCGAATGTTTAATGGTTAAATATGACCATGATATGATAAAAGTAACCATAATTTGGCAGAAATTAACTATAAGTTGTTCGAAATTAACTATAATCAGTTCGAAATTAAGTTTAATTTGGTCAAAACTTGCCATAATATGGTAAAGAACATCAATAACTTAGTAAAAAAAAAACCTTTTTATGGGCAGATTCTATAAAAATATGGTCTATATTAGTCATATTATATGAGTATTTTAGCCATTTTTTAAATTTGCGTACTTAGCCAAGTTAAATTTTTTATTTCGTTTTTTGCATGTTTGTTTCCACTTTCATATGTACATATGTATGTAGGTAAAGCAAATTGCATGTTACCCTGCGGCCACACGATCAAGTTGTTCTTGATAGTCTTTTACATATACTGCTTGTCAAAATTTACATAAATTGAAAGCTGCGACGTAGGCTGCACTCAATTTGTAAGCAATTTACTTTCAAGATGTCATCAAGAAAACAATTTATAAAGACAAAGATGTAACCAGCTGTTAACTTGAAAGTAAAATTGCCAAACAAATGGAAAGGTGAAATTGAAAGCCATCTCGGGGTCAATTAAAAAAGTGTGAGCGTGTTAGTAAAAAAGTGAGAGTGTATTGCAAATTGAATGGAATTGAAAGGCAAAACTTGATCGTGTGGCCACCAAGTTATTCATATTTCATATTCTTATGTATATCGACGACATTCATCAGCATTCTTTCCGTTTTACTAGTTTATACTGCTTCGTAAATGTTATGTATTTTAATCCATAATTAAAACAAGTTAGAGTGCTATATTCGGCTGTGCCGAATCTTTGATACCCTCCACTGACACTTCGAATGTTTAAGGAGTAATATCTGTATGATGTCTATTTATTATTATAATCTTTCTTAAAACAGAAATCTGCATTAAAATTTGTTGCGGTTTAGACCTATATGAAATTATTGACCGACAATCAGAATCAATTTTAAAAAGCTTGAGTAGAATATTAGTTTAAGCTGAACTTAAATGAACAAATTATATAAACGCCATGGTAAGCTATGAACCAATCATCTCAAATGCTGCAGAACGATTTCTGGTATTAAAAAACATAAATTTCAATACAGCGGTGCAATTAGTTTAAGCGTTTGCAGTGAATTTCAGAAGGCTGCTAAAATGGAATCTAAGGCAAATTATGAACCGTATATACAAAATTGCATAACATTTTTCTGACCATATGAAGCTAAACTGGAAGAAAGTTTACCGCGTATTTAATTATTTTACCAGAGTGGGCTTTAATTGAGGCCTATGGTAAGTTATGCACCGATCTTCACCAAATTTCCCAGTGTCATTTCTAGTTCTATAAAACTGTGATGTACCAAACTTTGTTCTGATAGCATTATTTTTTACGTTTTTAGGCGTACTAAACTGTTTTCCGGAAGTAGGGTTTATATGGGGCCTAGGGTAAATTATGGACCGATCATCACGAAATTACATAGTTTTACTTCTTGTCCTATAAAACTTTGATGTACCTAATTTTGTAATGATAGCGTTATTTTTTACGGATTTAGGCGTACTAAACTGTTTTCCGGAAGTAGAGTTTATATGGGGCCTATGGAGCGATCTTCACGAAATTTTACAGCGTGATTTCTAGTCGAATAAGACGAATTCTTGCAAAATCGTATGTCATTCTGTGCATTATTCCACCATTTATGTAAGTTTTTGTAACAAAATTATCAATTTTTTTAGGTGGTGGTTCCACATTTTGATTCATAGCTCTGATCCTGCTAAACAGATTTTGCTGAATTTCAATCCCAAACTGCTTAGGATAACTACAAGCAATTTGACACCCAGTTTGTTTAGTTCTTTTGAGTTTTTCGAAAGTGAGCGTGTTTTCAACAGACGGACAGACAGACCGACATGGCTAAATCGACTTAGAATTACTCAAGGACCCAGAATATATATACTTTATGGTGTCTGAGATGAATAATAAAAAAGTTTCACACGGAATGACAACCTTAATATACCCTCTTCACAACTAATTGTGGTGGAGGGTATAAAAAGGTATGTGAGAATTTGTATGCGAACCAAGCGATTGCTTGAAAAACATTCAACTACCGTAGAGACAACCATAACAAGAACAACAATCACAATTTTGTTACTTTTAAACAAATTATTTTAAAAATTAAGCATTCATAATCGATTATTAAATTTAACAAATTTTTATTTTTTTTTTAAATATCCTAAGCTAATCCCGCGAAGCTTTTCGCTTGTCTGCAGGAAAGAAACCAGAGTCTCTGGTGGGAATCGAACCCACAACCGCAATGCTGATAGTCTAGCTCACTGCCAGCTAGCCTACCGGGGCACTCATTAATTAAGAATAATTTTCATGGTAAATTTGTACTTTAAACCTTTATTAATTTTAAAAAGATTTAATGAATACAGGCATCATCAATGTTTAAAACTATTAATTACTATTGTGTTGTATTTTTTAATACTTATGGTTGTAGCTAAATTTTGTTTAAACATTTTATGGTTAAATCGAACCTTATTTGAAGTTTCGTGTAAAATAGAAACAAAATATTATTAATCGTGACATTTGTAAACATCAAAAACTACAATAGTTGGTTTGTGGTTATTGCGAGGACCAAAATATGTTTATTTTAACTATACTATACTAAAAAAGTTTTTTCTCTGCGTGTCATATAGTACAAACATAACAAATATATTTAGGTATATACATATATACACACACATACATATGTAGGAATAACATAAAATAGAGTTAGAAAACCATTTATATATTGATCCATCCATTCATCCATCCCCGTTACTTGTCGAGTTAAAACGTTAATCACATGTAAAAAAAAGTACCAACAACAGCACATATTATGCATAGATATCAGAGCTTTGAAAGATTGCAATCGATTTAATTTTATTTTATGATTTGAATTTGAAATGATGGAAAAAAATACGATTGAATCAATCGTTTTCTTCAAATAAACTTATTCTTCTAGAAATAAGGCTGACTCTGATAAGTTTGAATTGCCAACAATGTCAATTTCTCTTTACAACCGCTTGATTTCAAGTATATATCATTTCGATGGACTTGATTTCAGACGAATTGATGGAAAATATTTTACAAGATTTTATTATGAAATCTGAAATCTTAGACACTTCAATGTCACTTGATTGAAGTTTTTACAGCTCTGATATAATCAGATGTGTCACAGAAATCAATTCCGATTGAAAGTGATTTCGTTTTATGTGAAGCAAGATACGAAATCACTTTCACTTTCGATCGGAATTGATTTCTGTGACAGGCCTTAATATAAGTATGTATATAGTAAAAGTACCCATAGCAAGTATGGGTGCATAAATAAAAACATTCGAAAATCGAGTTAATACATATATGTACACACATCAATATGTATAAAATCGAATATTGGATTTTGTAAACTTTGTTATTTAAAAAAAAGTCGCCCAGTTCACAATTTAACACAGATCGAATAGAAGTAATTGTTATTATAGGTCATTTATGTTAAATATGTTTTAAAAATAATACAAAATTTTACCTCTGACTTGGGCTCTTATTATCAGAGTGTGATGAGTGAGCGTTACTGATTTCATCGTCAGCTTTTCGTTGTGCCCTTCGTTTAGAAACTGGGTGGATTTGATCTTGGCCGGAACTACTCGTTCCAGTAGGACTGATCACATCGGTGTCGCTATTGTTGCATTCTGTTTTATTCATTTCTTGCGGAAACGTAATGGAGCTTTCGTTGGTTTCAATCTAAAAACGAACAGAAATAAAATTATTTAAATTATACATTGTGGCGCATAAGGAACGCTATGATTAAATTACTTAATGAATTTGTTGTTTATATTTTTGTCCTTTAACTTCAAATAACTTTTGAAATTTGTGATACAAAAACTCAGCACAGTTTTAATAATGAATTTTTAAATTAACTATTCTTTTAATCATGGAAGTTGTGTTACAGTACTTTACGGATAAGTGCATTATGCTTAAGTAAGTTTAACGCTTAAGAAATCTTAAAATTAAAGATTTTCCTTGATCCATTAAGTTTGTGTACATTAGTGTGACCGCAAGTTATATGGGCAATTTTTTTTCGTATTTTCACATGGCAAACCCCTTAGAATGATTCTAAATTAGAAAAAAAATATATATTAAAAATTTTAGATCGTTTGCATAGTTATGAGCCCACAAAGTTTGCTAAAATGCTATTTTTCTCACTATGGATCGCTTTAATTGTTGATAACTTTCGTAATATTTATTTTAGAGAAAAACCTTATTTACAAATATTCTAGGGCTATATCTTATGAACTATGTTGCTCTGTATTAGTTTTCTTTAACATAAATATTTAATCCAGAAAAAAACCAAATAAAAAAATAACACCGAAATTTTGACATATCTTCGCATTCTCTGCCTGGTGATTGCACTACGTTCAATCAATTCAATTTTTAACAAAGTCGTGACCAAATGATTCTGACAGCTAATCTTTATGTAAAACTTTCCCCTGAATTCGAATTTGAAGTCAGAATTGTCAAGAGTATAACAGTTTTTGAGATATTCCAATATAACCGTTATTTGTGTTTTTTTAAAATATGATGTGACTGAAATGCAAATATCTTCAGCAATTTTGAACGGACTATGTATTTCTTTCTTTTTATTGAGAGGCTTTAAAATTTACTAAATAACCATGGGTCGTTTGAAGAGATGAGTCATTAAATGGCAGAGTTATAGTGGACAAAACTTCAAACCAGGGTTACCGTTGGAAATTTTCGAAAAGGGTCACAAAATGTGGATTTTCCAAAAAAAAAGGGGTAGAAAAAAGGGTATTTCAATAAAAAAGGGGTCAAGTTTTTTAAAAGCAGTATTTTCCATTCGAATAAATAAAATAAGACCAAGTTTTTTACAAACAAGCAAATAATATTTATTTCAGGTAGGCAGAGCTTAAAAAAGTAAGTTTTTTTATGGAATGCCCTTTCCTGTTTTTAACACCTGACCAAAAGTTTGTTCTTCATCATTATAACTCATTTTTTTAATACCTTTTATGTTATGTTTCGACATTTTCTTTTTTTTACCGATTTAGCGATTTCAAATAAATTTTAGGGATTGCTTCCAATTTTTCAATCATTCGCGAATATTAGTGCTGTTCAGGATTGAAGTTATTTTTTCCTGTAAGTTTTCTGATGCTTTAATAAAGTTTTTACAATTTTTAATAAATACTCGACTTAGCTATCATACCTCTGTTACCAAATTTTTGAACATTTCAGCAATTTTATCAATTTTTTTCATTTCTGTTAGTTTAAGGGACTTTTAATCAATTTTATGGCGCTATCTATGCAAACTTTTTTGAGTTATAAAAATAGCCCCAATAATAAACCGAAGTCACCTATTTTACAGGGCAGTCTTAAAATTGTCGATTTAAAAGAGAGCGAAAAGTTCAATCTTTTATGCCATTATTCAGGGTGATTTTTTTTATCATAAAACTTGCTTCTCTTAAAGATACCAACACATTTTTGCATTTTTTTTAAATAAAATGTCACATTTTTTTTTCTTTTTTGAAAAGAAACCACCATAAGTTATTCAATAAATAAAAAAATACTAAATTCCTTATGAGTTATATTTGCTATTAGGGAAATTGTACTTTATTTTGTACTTTACTATTGAAAATCTAATTTGGAAGTCATAACAAATTTATTAACACAAACTTTTTACGAAAACTAACTACTTTTTAGGAATTTGCGTTCTATATTTTGGTATTAAATCTTCACTTGAAGTTCATTTCTCCATCTCCGCTTGTTTCCAAAACTTTTCTTTAGCACTAACGTTCAGCTGTGTTGACAAAAAAACAAAATGTGAGTGATATTTCCAAAAAGGGTCAAAAAGTGGCACAAAATAGGTAAAAATGATACAAAAGTATAATTTAAAGAAAGGGTCATAAAAGGTATCAAGACCGTTGAAAAAGGGTCAAATTGATACTTTAGTATCACAACGGTAACGCTGCTTCAAACTTCATTATAAATTTTATGATTTTGTTCAATTTTGCTCTTTTCAAGTTATTGTTTTTAAGCCAAAAAATAAAACTTTTTTAAGTTTTATAACTTACGACATTAGCCTATTTCAATACATAGTTAGAGAAGATTAATTGAATTAACCCACCTTTCGATTTGTATCAAAACACATCAAATAAATGAGGCTATCAGCCGTTACAACCAAGTACTGTATGCAAGAGTAGTGTTAACTCCTTATATCTCATAATAAGTAGTCTGGGGTTACACCACTTCTGCGCTGATAGCCTCAAATATACAAAGCTAAATTTTTAGTAAAAATAAATATTAAAAATAGCTTAAAGCTATTGAATTTACTAAATGTAGCTTTGTCATTTTTGTACCAACCTTTGTCTTGTTGGGCGCAAATTGTTCTTATTAAATTAATCTAATGTTGGATGCAATAAGACATTAGGATTTTTTAATAATTAGTTTAAAAACAATAACTTGAAAAGAGCAAAATTGAACAAAATCATAAAATTTATAATGAAGTTTGAAGTTTTGTCTACTATAACTCTGCCATTTAATGACTCAGCTCTTCAAACGACCCATGGTTATTTAATAAATTTTATACCCTCTCAATAAAAAGAAAGAACTACATGTTCCGTTCAAAATTGTTGAAGATATTTGCATTTCAGTCACATCATCTATTTTAAAAACACAAATAACGGTTATTTTGGAATATCTCAAAAACTGTTATACTTTTGACAATTCTGACTTCAAATTCGGATTCAGGGGAGTGTTTTACATAAAGATTAGCTGTCAGAATCATGTGGTCACGACTTTGTTGAAAATTTGTCACGTAGTGCAAACACCAGGCAGAGAATGCGAAGATATGTGAAAATTTCGGTGTTATTTTTTAATTTGGTTTTTTCTGGATTAAATATTGATGTTAAAGAAAACTAATACAGAGCAACATAGTTCATAAGATATAGCCCTAGAATATTTGTAAATAAGGTTTTTCTCTAAAATAAATATTACGAAAGTTATCAACAATTAAAGCGACCCATAGTGAGAAAAAAGTATTTTAGCAAACTTTGTGGGCTCAAGGCACGACTAATAACTATGCAAACGATCTAAAATTTTATATATATATTTTTTTCTAATTTCGAATCATTTTAAGTGGTTTGCCAAGTGAAAATACGAAAAAAAATAACGGTCACCCTAGTGTACATATTTATGCATCCCACAAAAAAAATTAAAATAAAATATCAAACAAAATTTCATGGTTCACTGCACGCATTAATTTCTTGATTTTTTTATGTTTTGTTTGTTACTTACTTTCAGGTCCATTAATACAACTTGCCGTTAGTAAGTTAAATGTAGGATTTTTTCGGCCGTAAAACAAGTTATAAGTTATAACATAGCTACTTGCTATTTCCATTCCTTATGGGGCCTCCCATACAAAATGTTTAATACAGCCTAAAAATATATTGAAGAAAAAGCCCCATAACTGCCCAGAAGTCGCACCTAATGAGATAAAATGTATGTTCGGCCTCAATTAGTTTCTTGTTCTTAACATTTTCTCGAGACATACATGCCCTTTATCACCACTTCTTAAAGGTCCAATTAGACGTGACCTAACCATAACAAAACTGTATTACCATCACCTCTGTATTACCAAAACGACATAAACATACCATACAAACCAATTCAATTTTGGTTTCTAAATTCACCGTTACGACTGTGGCATTATGGTTATGTCACGTCTAATTTGAGCTTTAGGTCCAATTAGACGTGACATAACCAAACCAACACTTGGGCATTTAGACTTCGGAACCGTTGTAAAGGACAAACTAGGTCATCTAACGGAAAATCATGCGCATGGCGTTATCTTTATCTCTATAAACCCAGTCGATAGTTTCGATAGTTAGCTTAAAAACTATCGATACTATCGATAGCAGGGAAAAGTTTCTATGTGCCACTTCTTAGACCACGGTAGTCAATAAATGGGGTAAAAAAAGAAAAAGTTTAAACACACCATTTACAAAAAACGTTTTTTAGGTATAAAAGACCAGCATATTTACTTTTAATTTCGGTGTCATCTATAGTTAATAATAAATACAGTGCACTCGCGGTAACTTGAACACCGTCTAACGTGAACACCGCCTAACTTGAACAAGATTTTTTTTACATTGACTACTCTGTAACGTGAACAAACTCAAAAAGCTCTATAACGTGAACAATTTTGTATACCTTTTACCAAAGGTAAAAGGGTATTAATAACTTTTTCATTCCGTTTGTAATTTCTACAATATTGATCCTACACCCTATAAAGTTTGCATTCCCGATGATGCTGTTAAAAAAATTGCTGCAAGTGAGGCACTTGAAATTTTAAACAATGCATTGCAATGGGCAGGAGATGCAATGGTGGATCAAAGTGACATGAGTGTAGTTAGACGCTTAAGGGAGAAACGAGTATTTCAACTACTTATTAGAAAAGAAAAAGCAGCAGAAAAAGATAAACGATTTTTTAATGCCTAAATGCTATGAGTAATTTTATTTGCAATGTTATTTTAATTCAATAGATATATTCTCGTGATCTCATTTTGGTTTGTAATGAATTCTAATTTATTTTTACTAGGATCGCCCGGTGTTCGAAATTCGACCACTCGACATTTACTTTCGAGAAAACCAGTGCGTTATATAACAAAAACGTACACATTTCAAGAAAACGACAAAAATTCACTATTGACCCAACTTTGTACGTATGTCTGTAAGATAAATTAAAACGTTTTTCAAACACTTTTAAATAATAATAAAACACATAAATATATACATTTATATTTTAATAATGGCAATAACCAGAAAAAATTTCACGTTCAAGGGTGTAAAACAGACATATATTTTATGAAATTCGACAATCGCTAACGTGAACAATTTCGCTAACATGAACTCCCTAGATTTTAATTAGTTCACGTTACCGCGAACGCACTGATATACTTTATATAGATTTAGAGACGCTTTATTGCCTGCAGGTTTGTCAGTTTTTACCTTCGACGTCAAAATATTTACCTTTAATCTTTTAAAAGGTTATTTCAAATCCCTTGCGTTGAAAATTTATTCATATAAAAATTTTTGGATTTTTATAAAAAATTTTGAATAAAGAAGAATTAAAATTAGGTCTTTTACAAAATAACTCCATTAATTTTTTTAAGATTTTTCGTTAAGAAAAAAATTATAAACAGGTAAAAAAAAAATCGACACAAGAAAATAAGCAATATGGAAAAAGTGCTTAAGCCTTTTCTTAAAGTTTTAAAGTTGTTTTTTAAAAACTTACTCCTATTTTAAAAGGTATAATCGTCACTGGGGTTATATGTATAACAAATATCGGGGTGTTCAACAAGAACTTTATTTTTTAATTGTGGCAACACCAACAACATGATAGTTTTGACATTTAGTTTTTTGACGTATTCGTAGTAGATGCATTCTCAACATTTGTGGTTATCGAAAACCACCACATGGCGAATTTTGCGTAAGGTTTTGGCTTTGAAGCCTTACAAGGTTTTTTGTAGAACTATGTTAAGAACAGAGTATATACGGAGCCAATCGAATCGATTACAGCCTTAAAACTCAAAATCCGTGCTGTGATTAACAAAATAGACCCGCCATTTTGCGTATAATAAAGCGTGGTCCGCAATTCACATCTGTGGATATAGAGACCCTTGTCAGGGAAAAAAGGAAGTTGAGAAGACAATGTCAAAATAATCGTTCCCCAACCATCAAGGCCCAGCAGCGGTTATGCCAGGCAACGCATAACCGCTGCTGGCAACAAACTGAGACAGAAACACGTCCTGCAGCAGAAGACTATCTAAACAGCCTAGATGCCACAAAAAACTCCAATTACAGCTTATGGAAGGTTGTAAGACATATGCAATGCCCTATAATCCACGAATCTCCACTAAGACTGGAAAACCGTACCTGGGCCAAAAACACAAATGAAAAAATAAATGCCTTTGCAAGCCACTTGGAGAAAGTTTTCACGCCCCATGATGCTGATACTTGTTCCTGTCGTCAAATTATTCCTGATACAGTTAACGATCCAATAAAATTTAAATTAACCCAAGTAAAATCAGCGATAGAAAATGTCAACATTATCCTGACCGCATCACAGGCTCAATGATAAGAAACTTACCTACGTCTGATTCAAGAATCTTGCTGCTCATCTTTAATGCGATATTACGAGTTGGCTATTTCCCATTCTCTTGGAAGACCTCTACAATTGTTATGATGCTTAATCCAGGAAAAGACGCTAGTCAAATTACGTCGTACATACCAATCAGCCTACTATCAATATTATCAAAGCTATTCGAAAAAATATTCCTTTTAAGTACAACTCCCTATCTCAATGAACACGCAATTATTCCGGATCATCAGTTCGGATTCCGAGCAAGGCATGGTACAATCGAACAAGTGCATAGAACTGTTATCCAAATTAGATCAGCGTTTGAGTGAAAGGAATATCGCTCAGCACTGTTTATAGACATTTCCCAAGCATTCGACAAAGTTTGGCATGATGTTATCCAAATTAGATCAGCGTTTAAGTGAAAGGAATATTGCTCAGCACTGTTTATAGACATTTCCCAAGCATTCGACAAAGTTAAAATAGCACGAATGCTTCCACAAAACACTCACAAACTCCTTGAGAGCAATTTAACTGGCAGAACATTCACGGTTAGATCAAAAAACCAATACACCCCCACCAAGAATATATCTGCAAGGCAGCAAATTAGGGCCGTTACTGTATATAATATACATATACAGCTGATATGCCAACAAGCCCGAGCACACAAACTTCTTCGTTTGCAGACGACACAGCACTTATAAGTGTTAATCAGGACCCAAAAGTTGCATCGCAGTATTAACAGTCCCACATCAATGAACTAGAAACCTGGCTAGAAAAATGGAAAATAAAGGTTAACCCGGCTAAATGTGCTCACTTAACTTTCACGCTCAGAAGACAAACGTGCCCTGCTGTAAAAATAAATAACATCACTGTTTCGGTAGAAACCCATTTTAAATACTTGGGAGTTCACATAGATAGACGCTTGACCTGGTCTCGTCATATTCAAGTAAAAATAACGGCTATGAAACTTAAAGCAGCTCAACTACATTGGCTTATCGGTCGAAACTCAAACTTATTCTTAGACAACAAAGTTCTCTTATACAAGTCTATCATACAACCAATAAGGACATATGGCAACCAATTATGGGGTACTGCATGCGCATCAAACATCGAAAAGCTACAAAGAAGACAGTCTAGGATATTACGGCAAATTGTCTGCGCCCCATGGTATATACGCAATGACATTATCCACAGAGATCTTAACATCGCTACCATCCAGGAAGAAATTAAAAAGTATTCAGTCAAATACATAGATAAACTAATGGTCCATCCCAACTACCTCGCTCGGGGTCTAATAAAGTTCGAAGGTCTCCGGAGGCTGAAAAGATCCGACACTTTGAGCCTAGCAGGCTTTTTTGACACTTGAATGCAATTAATTAGCGGTAACATTGGTTACGGCTTACAAATACAAATAAGAATTAGGATAAAGCTTTGAATACATATTGTAATTTTCCACAAGAAAGATTCAATAAAAAAAAAAAATATTTTGCCAAAAAGTTATTAATAACAATAATTAGTATTGTGGTTATTTTGTTGAACTATTTATGGTTTTTAATCCAAATTTTTAATATTTTTAATTAGGCTTAAGTTCATGAAACTTAATGTTTCATTAAATTATTTTTATGAAGAAAGGAATTTTACAACATGAAAATTAATTAAAATTATTATTGATAATCTTTCATTCTTGACGTGGCTGGGGCTCGAACCCCGGCCGGCAGGTTACCATGACATGTTTCGATTGCAACCACTCAATCTCCTCAGATGGATTTGCCGTCTTACACTCGCAGCCATCGACGACTGCTGACGTCAATAGTCAAACATCAATCCTTAAACCAAATTGTATTTTAACATTTGGTAGATCGAAATTTGCTTTCCTGAATGATTATCCATTTCAATTGATTTTACATGTTTTTTCCTTACTTCTGTTTTTCGTACTTTTGTCAAGAATTTTTCTTGAAGTCCAAGTACATTTTTTTTTTGTTTTTTCATTTTGTCTTTTTCTTTTCTGTTGACCTTTTTCAGCACAACTTGAAGGACAAATGTACACATAGAGCTCGTGCCTTAGCTTTAACAATCCCATGCATCCCTTAACGTCATTTGTGTTACTGAGACTTGGTTAGATCCGTTGATAACAGATCAGGCTGTAAGTATACAGGGTTACTCCTTGTGTCGAAGTGATAGACCCTCTGGTTTTAGAGGTGGTGGTGTGGCAATATATATTGCTGAAGGTATTAAACATAAATGCATTTTTAAGTGTACAGAATATTTTTCGTGTGAAAGTCTTTTTATTGAAATTGATATTGGTGACAGTGTATTGGTTGTTGGTGTGGTATATCTTCCCAGGGGAAACTTATCACTATTTGAGCGATCTATTAGTGACATTTTTGTTCGTTATAGGGATATTATTGTGGTTGGTGACTTTAATTATGACCTTTTCAGTCCAGCTAAATCTGAGAATCTAAGATTGCTTTGTGGGCGATATAGTCTTTCGTGCTTACACAATTCCCTGCCTACTCACTATGATGCTTTTTATCAGTCCACATCTTTAATTGATTTTTTTCTCGTCAGCCATTGTCTGACAATTAGTATCTCGGCACAATTTCAGGTGCCTTTTATTTCGCATCACTGTCTAATATGTGCTGCCTTCCGAATACCAGTAAACCATTCGCAAAGTCGTCCTTTGAGTATTACTACCCGTCTCCACCATCCATCAACTTGGTAAGAACATCATGTCGCACATGAAATCTACTCGTGTAGACTGTTAATGTTCATGTTTCGTCCATATGCTGCCATCGTTGCCTAAATATTCGTCTTAGCATCCATGTGCGGCATGATGTTGGCCATACAATATATTTTCTGTATACAACCAAACGCACAACAACAAAAATTGTGGTCAATCAGAACATGAACATCACATCGTATTCGCCACATACAAGAACATGAACAAAATAATACCGTTGCTCTGCCGGCGTTATGGTCATGTCATGTTCTAATCGAAAGAGCATGGAGACGTGGGGTAAGAGACTATTGTCGTGCGGATATGACAGAAATTCTTAGACTAATAGCTCAGACTGATTTTTCACGAATTTACAATACATGCGATCCGGATGAGCAACTATTGTTTTTCAATACTCTCTTTAATGAACTTTTGAACTTTATACCGATCAGGATAGTGAGGCGACCACTTGCTCAGAATAGAATTAGATTTTCTAGTGATATCAATTACCATAGATCCTTAACTAACATTGCGTTAAGGGCATTTTATGAACATAGAACTGACGGAAATTGGGATATTTATAAGAAACTACGTAATCTGACGAAAGCCAAAATTAGGAAACTTAAGATAATAGTGGTATTCACACCGAGCTTGTTAGTTTGTTAGTCGTTAATCGTTACTTTTTTACACGCATTTTGTTTTTGTATATTTAACGCGCTACCGGATTAACATTTAACAAATTAACGACACGGCACCCCTGATAAAATAGTTGTTAGTTGGTAACTCACAATAAGCTGTTGCAGTTTCTAAATAAATATAATAAAAAAGTAATTTGTGATACTTTTCTAAAAAAATATTTGTGTTTTGGCAATTTTCGTGTACATTGAGAGTAAGTTTGTTTATTAAATGACTTTTTATTGTAAAGTTACCAGACTAACAAAGTTTAAAAAATGGGGGTCATTCACAGTTGGTAACTTTAACAAATTAACAAACTACCGAGTAACAAATTAACAAGTTCGGTGTGAATACCATTAATGTATAGTCGTCGTATATTTTGTTGCGGGGATACGAAGAAAATGTGGAACAGTTTAAGAAATGCTGGTATTTCTGAAGCACCAAACACTGCTACTGATTTAGATGTTAATGAAATTAATGAACATTTTATTAGTAGTCAACTAGATGTTGCTAATATGGAACCTGATTTTACTCAATTTATTAGTTCGACTGAATGTTTCTCTTTTCCAAATATCACTGAAATTGATTTATGCATTAGTTTATTTAAAATAAAGTCTACGGCATTGGGTGTTGATGGTATTTCTATTAAGTTATTAAAACTGATTTTTCCCTACATCAGTAGATATCTTCTTCACTTCGTAAACACCATCTTAACATCATCTAAATATCCCAAAGATTGGAAAACATCGCGTATCATTCCAATTCCTAAGACTGGTTGTATTCTGGCAGTCGACAATATGAGGCCCATTAGCATTTTGCCTGTGTTATCTAAAGTTGTTGAAAACATTATTAAGGAACAAATCACAAGGTGGATTGATTCTAGGAGTTTGCTTAATGAGTGTCAATTCGGTTTTCGTAGTGGTCGGAATACGGGACTATTATTGACTGAGCTCACTGGTACTATCAGGGGTAAACTAAATGAGGGTATGTTGGCTGTGTTGATTTCTATTGACCTATCCAAAGCATTTGATCAGGTTAATCATTTTGCGTTAATTACAAAGTTGAATCAAAAGTATAAATTTTCAACTTCAGTGTGCCGGCTTATTTGGTCTTATTTGAGTAACCGCAGTCAATTTGTCGCTCTAGCAGATATGGTCTCTGACATTAATTCTGTCAAATCTGGTGTGCCTCAGGGCTCTGTAATTGGTCCGATCCTATTCACTTTGTATATCAATGACTTATTTGAGGAACTATATTACTGTAGACCATATGCTTTTGCTGATGATATACAGCTGTTGTGGGTAGGTGACTATCGATTTACGGATTCGTTGCAGGCTAAAATTAATTATGACCTAGGTAACCTGATGGATTGGATTGATTTAAATTATCTTAACCCTTATGTGTGTGGAAAAAAACACCTTCTATAGGGTGGATAGGTACCTGGGTACCTTCATGCAAATTGTATGAGAAATCTAATTTTTTGTCTTGTATTGTACAAACAATCGATGGTTAATGATATAATATTAGAATTTTACTCTGGTTTTCTCCTTTTCATATATTTTTTAAAATTCTACACCCAAAAAAAAAAAAATTTGGAATATAAAACACCTTCTATAGGGTGGATAGGTACCTGGGTACCTTCATGGAAATTGTATAGGAAATCTAATTGTTTGTCTTGTATCGTACAAACAATCGATGGTTAATGAAATAATATTAGAATTTTACTCTGGTTTTCTCCTTTTCATATATTTTTTAAAATCCTACACCCAAAAAAAAAAAATTTGTAATATAAAACGTATACAGGTACAAAGGTACCTATTCACCCTATTAAGGGTGCAAAAAGCAAATTGGTATGCCACGCCCCCCCCCCAAACTCATATTGTATATAAACACCTATGAAAATATAATAATAACAAAAAGTTAGGAGTTCTCATGAAATTGTAGAATTGTAGACTAAAATCTTATATAAAAAATTTCGATTTGAAAACGCAATAGGTACACAGGTACCTGTCCACACACATAAGGGTTAAAGTTAATCCTGAGAAAACTAAAGCTTTAATTTTTAAGTCAAATAGGTTATACACAATTGATTTGAACATAGAATTACGTGGGTCGGTGATTGAATTTGTAAACCAACTAAGGTGTCTTGGAGTAATTTTGGATGATAAATTATCCTTTGGGCCTCATATCGATAATATTTGTTCTAGAGTTTGTTGCACTTTGCGGAGATTATATCATCTAAATCTGTTTCTACATTTGAGTGTTAGAAAGTCAATTGCACATGCATTGCTTATGTCTCAAGTGAATTATTGTTTTGAAGTTTACACAGGTTGTAACTTAAGCAACGGAAGGAAAATAAAGCGTATTGTCCACCGTATTGTTAGATTTGTTTATAAACTTAGGCTGAGGGCGCATGTGTCTGGTTACGTAAAAAGTTTTCTGAATCTTTTTTTTGAGGACTATTTAAAGTTTCGGTTATTAATTTATCTTTTTAATATTATAAAGACTCAAAGTCCTCCGAGTGTTGTGCGAATGATATCTTTTAACATTTCTGTTAGAAATCCTCAAATCGTTATACCACGTATTTATAACATGGTTTATGAACAATCTTTTTTCGTACGTGCGGCACGGTTATGGAATATTTTGCCTAGAAATCTACGTTCTTTCGCCATGTCTTTTGCAGTCTTTAAGCGTAACCTCTGTGTGTTTCTTAATTCACATAGCTCAATTTTGTAATCACTGATAAATTTTTGGGTTTTTTTCACTTCTCTTGTTTTATCCTGCTTAAATTTACTCGCTATAATGTATGGGAGTCGGCTGGGTTGTCATGATGTTGGTATATGTTTATTTTAGATAATGAAATCTCATAGTTGTACTTATTTTACATGTATATTGAATTATTTCTTACCTCATAGTTATGAAATTACTTGTAATATATTTTATTGGCCAATTGGCTATTTGTATTACCATGAATAAATAAATAAATAATTAGTACTGTGGTTATTTTGTTGAACTATTTATGGTTTTTAATCCAAATGAAAAATTAAATTTCATGAACTTAAGCCTAATTAAAAATATTAAAAATTTGGATTAAAAAGTTATTAATAACTTTGATGAAAGAATCGACATCTGTCAGCGAGCTCGTGGTGGACATTTTCCATAAAGCATTTTTCATTAACAATTGCCGAACTTTTCTCTTCGTAATGCAATAAAAA
This sequence comes from Pollenia angustigena, assembly GCA_930367215.1. NCBI lineage: Eukaryota > Metazoa > Arthropoda > Insecta > Diptera > Polleniidae > Pollenia > Pollenia angustigena. Next base: position 37,053,985 of record OV884059.1, read on the forward strand.
TTTGAATCCTCTTTATCTACATTTTTTTTTTTTTTTTTTGTTTTAGAAAACAAAGTTCTTGTTAAAAAAAACCGATATTATTGCACATTGAAAAATGATAGCAAAGAGTAATTTTGCTATAACTTCCTGAAAAGTCGTAAAAAATAATTGAAACTTTACCCGTTTGTACTTTTGAATGTGAAGATCTCAAAGGTGTCATTGTTTCTAGTTGTTGTTGCCATAAACTTAAATTTAGCTAAAGCCAACTTAAGTAGTTTTTCCTTTTTGGCACAGAATTAAAAAAGGTTATGCATTGCTATAAACTTGCGTCTAATAAGTTGTTAAAAATGTTTCGTTGACTACATCTAACCAACTTTGTAGTTACTTTTAAAATTTTCCGATAGTATCGATAGTAAAAAAAACTATCGATAGTCTGCCAAAAATAAAACTATCGATACTATCGATTGTTTTGCAGCTCTAATACTTTACCTAGCATTTACACGTGAAAGTAAATTTCTTGAAAGTCGCAATACACTCACACTTTTTCACTAACACACACATAATTTTGGTACTTTCAGCCAATTGGCTGTTTCTTCGGTTTTTCGTTAATAATACGTATACTCTACTTGCAAGAAAGTACTTTCACGTGTAAAGCCCAGGTTAGAACTCTTAAGTTAGGCTTTTCTATGACTTTGGCTATGGGCAAATTAATTTTCATTATACTAACCGCATATAATCCTGCTGATGTGCTTGAGGAGGCTGTGGCAGCTGCTCCAGTACTCCCGTAATTAAGTTGTGAGTGATATCCGCTTGAGAGTATCTTTTTGTGTGCTGATGCATGTGCGCGATACGCGCTTACACTTAGTTTCATTGTGGTAAGAACATGAAATCCAAGAATTTGTACTTTTGCTGCCAATTATGCAGTTTAGCACAATTGTCCCGAACGATTACCATCTGTTCGACATTTTGTGACGTGGTGCCAATAACTAGAATGCTGAAAGTGGTTTTCATTCGCTCTATTGAAAAATGAATAAGATGTTTTCATTTGGTTCTTTGAAGCACTTTTTAATTTTTTGGTACGAATTTTATCCATAAAGTATGTATATTCTTTGTAATTAAGTAAAAACTGATCTGGTTCATTGAAATTAATCAATTTTTAAGGCCTCTACGTTAAAATCCTAATAAAAAATAAAAATAAAGATGTTATTAAAATGTTTCAGTTTTTGAATAATTTAAAAGATTATTTTATAAAATGTTAAAAAAAATTGCTTATATAGTAAAAATAATACTAATAGTGCAACTTTATCGTCTTATATTTAGGGATGCAACATCGTTCTTAAGATCATCGATGTTTGAAACATCTAAATTAGAATCGATACATCGATGTTTTAATTTGTTCATCATTAAAAGATTTAATATAACGTATGCGTATAGAAATATGGACGCATTTTTAACCATCAGCGCAAAAATAAAAAAAAAAACAATATATAAATAAAGTAACGGTACTATTGCTATAATTATTTGGCTAGAATCTGTTCAATAAATTGATAACAAGTTTAAAACTAATTAAAACGTTGCAAGTTGATTTGTAAATATTTTGTGAAAATAATCCTCCTTAGAGAAAATATGAAATTTTTCGTCACTTTTCTGAAATCCAAATCAAAATTTTTTTTATTTATAAGACAACAAAAGCTTTCGAAATTGGAAAACCGTTTAAACAAAACTTTTTCGCTGCAGGATCGCCATGAGCTGTTAAATGGAGGATGATATTTTACAATGGAAGAGGTCATTTTCTTTTATTTCAAATCTTAGGGGAATAGCTGGTCTGACATTAACAGGTGGTAAATCGACTGCTATATCGTGAGATATATTTGGGGTAAATACGTTTTTCAAGTAACTATCAAACAGATTTCCTTTTTCGGTATCATTTCTTGCCCAACTTCCATTCAAGTTTCTTAGTGGTGGTTTAGATATAACTGGCCTATTGAAATTTCTAGCTGCACGCCATAATGAGTAGTCTGATTGTGGAGTTGCATCAAGTTCCTTAAGATATTTTTCCAGAGCAGCCGTTTTGTGCACTCTTTTAATAAATTCTTAAGTTGAGGGGATCTGTGCAATTGCCACTCTCTTCGAGCTCTACTTTTTTCTGTCAAGAGCCGCTCAAAATCTGTAGAATATACTGGGGTCTAATTCTGGCAGTCGTGATCGAGTAATTTCTCGATTCGAAAGCCATTTTATTTCTAATTCTTTCAGTCAATACTGAACTAATCGAAATAATTTTTTCAGTATTGTGAAATTTAAATTAATGCTTTACAATACAAAAAAAAATAGTTCCGATTCGTTCAGTATTGACTGAAATAATTAGATATTAAATTGCTTTCGAAGCGAGAAAGTACTCGATCACGACTGCCAGAATCAGGCCCCAGGTATCTTATTATTTTTGATTTTTAAGGGTAATGCTGGAATGTTGAACAGCTAGTTTAAGATAATTGTCAAAATTAACAATTGAGAGATCCACATTCACCGGTGTACTAAGCGGAATATTTTCTATGCCATGGGTACTGAACATTTTTTATATTTTAACCAATTATTTGTGGGGCTGACGTTGCAAAGTAACCAGACGGAAATACAATTCTATTTGGGTTCATTACAATTCCAATTGTAGGTATATGATCGGAAGATAATTCTAAGGAAACTTCAACATGAATCGTTTCTGTGTTGATGTTTTTAACGGTGGCATGTCATAACTCCCATTGTCATAGCGTCCATGGACGTCTATCAAAGAAATGTCATAGCGTCCGCGGACGTTATGACACTTTGCAAAGTGTCATAATGTCCACAACTTAACTTATAATGAAAAATATTAAAATGTAAACAAATTTGGAATCATAACCGGCCTTTGGCCGGGCGCAAGGATTTTCTTCTCTATGGTATAACAAATACCGGCTTCGCTAACTAAAGCTTCTCTGCACAGCCGGCCTTTGGCCGGGCGCAAGGATTTCCTCCTCTATGGCATAACAAACACCGGCTTCGCTAAGTAAAGCTTCTAAAATCTGCCTTGTTTCCGAACGAAAGCCGACTATGCAGAGGCGCTTTAGTAAGCGAAGCCTGTGTTTGTTATATCATAGAGGAGAAAATCCTTGCGCCCAAAAGTGTTTTCGTTATATATTTAATATATGCACCCAGAGAAAAAGCAGCAAAACCATTTTTAAAATTTTTTTTACCATATTATGTTTCATTTAACCAAATCATTGTCACCGACAACCGTATTATGGTTAAATTAGTTTCTTTAAAAATTGTTTTGTTGGTTGGGATCATAATGAAACATGTTTTTCTCTGCGTGTATGCAATCGTTTTTTTTTTTTTGTATTTAACTTCTTTAGTAATTATGGACCTAATTACACTTTTGAAAGTGTCATAATGTTTCTTTGCAAAGTGACATAGTGTCCATGGACGTTATGACATGCCACCTTTTTAACCACGCCAAAATCGATGGCATCTGGAATATTTTGCTGATCAGTAAGCCAATATGTTAATCCATTTTAAAGATGGCATTAAAAAAAGTCGTGAACCCCAGAAATTTTGTTTAGTTTTTATCGCCAGCAGCCAGGAATAAGGGTACTAGTGATTTATAATATTTATAATACTGGCTTTCTGATATTGAAAATCTGGGTGGAGAGTATAAAGATGAAATAACTATGTTTAGATTTAGCTCTTCAACGTAAATGTTCGTTGCTTGCAGACAATCTCCACAATGATCACATATTAAGTAGAGTTTGATTGGCCTTTTATCAATACGGCAGAACTCCCAAAAGCTCTATATCGAGGCTCCTTGACATCATAATGTTACGTTTTTTCTTGAACAAACGCGTTCGATTTACTCCCATTGTAATAAACCGTAGAGTTATTTTAATTGCAAATTAAAATAAATAAACACTCTTATTCAACTTAAAAAACTTTATTGAAAAAATTAAAAACGTTCACAATTTTTATTCAATATTGTTAGGTTCCAACCGATCCGTTTAAGTCTCAAAACAAACTTTTTAAATTCACCAGCGGTAGAAGTTGTAGAGCAGTAGATTCAAGAACCTTCTAGTCAATTCCAGACCATTATTTTCGAATTCTACAATTTAATGTTAAGTCTTCAATACAGTAAAGCAAATAACAATTTAAGCTCATACGACTTAAATTAAAATTTACAAAATAACTATCAATAATTTTTAGATAAATCTAATTTCGTAACAATATAATATTTAACCATAGATTTTTAACGTTTTTCTAGAGGTCAAATTAGTTTCAAAAACCATCATAACATAAATTTGTTATTAAGATTTTTGTATGACGTGCTAAATTCCCAATTTTTCATATTTGATAAATACACTAAAATTTATTGTTGAAGGAAAGCTAGCTTCTATGCGCATTTCACTGGTTGCTTAGGCCAGATCATCAGGAAACCTTTTCCAAAGATTTTAGATAAATTTGTTTATTTTTAAGAAAGTATTTAAATTAATTTTGATGTTGACAGATGCCGTTTGCGGTACACAAGTTTGCTGTAAAGCAGTGATAACCAAGCCCCGAACTAAGAAAGCCCCGAACGCACGCACACAAAGATATTATGTGCTTGTGTGCGGTCGCAGAGACTGATGATAGTCTGATGTTTTGAAACGAACAAAGTTGTAATATACATGTGAACTGCCGACCGTGTCTGTGTGAAGAATACGATTATTGACTGGCTCGCGAGTCTATGGAGTGGTTATCACTGCTGTAAAGTATATGTCATGTTGCAAAGTGAATGGGCTGCTCAGCAATAAAACCTCTAAGTTAAAATGTTACTTTCAAAAACATCTCTTTTGCCGACATTTTTATACTCGTCTGAAATTTTTACAGGTTGTTACACAAAATATTTGAGAAAGCTGACCGTAACGCACAACAATATCATCTGCAGCACTTTATCTTCAAAAAGATTCGATCATATATCTCGGCATTCTTGTCGTTTATCCAATGTCGTTTTCAAACTTCGATCAATTCAATAACTTAATATTACTTTACAAAGTTATTATGACAAAAGAGCAAAAATATCCTTTGCAGTTTTCTGGATCGTGCAGAGGAAATTTCGTCATTGCTACCATGCTGCTAAATGCCAATACTTTACAATGTAAAGTTTACATTAAAGGCTCAGTTAGCCGGGAGTAACAGTAACGTTGCAATTCAGCTGTTTCATTTTGTTGTATGTAAAGCAGTTAAAACGATTATAGTAAGCAGTAAGATGTAACGTCTCAATCTGTAAGAAATAGATTGGTCTTACTTTTTTACGGTAAGGTTAAGTTACTTTTACTCCCGACTAACTGGGCCTTAAGTATACGTCTCCGATCAACTTCCAAATGATTTACAAATCACCAGCATTGTTATACGATTAAAGAAATTACTGAGGGAATATTTTTCGTAAATCTTTTTAATGTTTTAAATGTAAACTTGTAAACCAAAACTTGGCCACAAATTTGCTTCATAATTGCCAAAATAGATAAAGTTGTTGCCAATTGTAGTACTGGAGGTACCGCTTTGGCATTCGATTGTTTATAATTTAGTTCATTCAAGACATATCTCCGGGTGGTAACTGGTTTGCCGCAAGGAGCATAAATGTTTTGATCTACATTTTTTTAAAAGAGTGCAGCATCACAAATACAAACAAAACAACAACAAAATAACGTTGTTTATGAAATAAGATGTAAAGGAAATAACGAAGAACTCTGTGATCAGGTGTATATAGGAACAACAAAGAGAGCTTTATCAACAAGGATAGGAGAACACAAGATGGATATTGCGCGGCAGAAAGAAACAACAGCACTAGCCATGCATACACTGAGAAAATTAAAAGCTTTAAAGTCAAAGAAAAAACGTCTTTGTAAAATTGTAACGAAAATATCTTTGTTAGAAGGAAAAAATCCTTGCATCAATGATTTATTCTTTAAACAAGCAAATGGTGCGTCTTCAACACAAACGACTAAAATTCTTTGAAGCTTAATCAAAGAAATTATCTTTTCCGTAAAGATAAAATATTTGCTACAACGATTAATGTCTTTACTAATAAGGGATTGAAAAACGTATTTAAAATTAAAGACTTTTCTTTGTTTTTTTTAAAGCTAAGCATCCTTGCTAGAAAGACAAAGTCTGTAACTTTAAAGAATTTTGTCTTCAATGCTCAATTGTGCATGTGCGCCTTGTCTTTGTCTTTTTTTTTTTCTTTTTCGTTGAATTTAATTGCGTTTATTTCTAGCTAGTAGTGAGCTAGTCTATCAACCCCGGGGTTGCAGGTTCGATTCCCGTCAGAGACTCTGGTTTCTTTCCTGCAGACAAGCGTAAAGCATAGATTAGATAAGCATAGGAAATTAAAAAAAAATAAAAAAAATACGTCTTTGTAACAATGAAAATTGTACTTAAACTTAAAAATTCAAGTCTTAAGACTAACGAATGAAAGTCTTTGTGCCAAAATACTTTTTCCTTAATTTAAGGACTTTTTTCATGTGTTTCCAAAGACGTACATCCTTGCCACAAGATTTTAAATCTTTGATTTTAAGTATATATTTCATGGGAATCTAAAGATCTTTGCGCCTTTCCGGTAAAGATGTTTTGTCTTTGGGCACAATCTGACCAATAAAAGTCTTTGCAACAAAGTGTATTTTCTTTGATTTTACGATTTAATTTTCTCAGTGTATGATCAGTTCACACCATGCACCAGATTTTCAACGTATTAGAATATTAGACAAGGAGGAAAATATGAGAAAGAGATTTACGAAGGAAAGCTTGAGAATTCAGCAAAACATAAAAAAGACAATGAATTTGAAAGAAGACACCAACAACATATGTGCAAGTTATAGAGTAGCCATCAAATAAACTGTGATACAATTTTTAAATATTATGTGTTTTAAAAATAATTCCATGTTTTATGTTTTTAGTATTATATATGTTAAATGTAAAATTTTTGTTTTTAAAGTTTGCTTTTTAATGTAATAATATATAAAAACAAAAATGTAAGTTTTAAATGTTACTTGGTAAAAAATTGTTAATTAATGTCATGTCAATTTTATTAAATAGACGATCCCCAGAAGAAGTCGACAAAAATCCGACGAAACGTCGGGAAAAAAATGTATTAAAATTGTGTTTTTAATTACATAAAAGATTATAGGCCGTATTAGCTTAACAAGGAAATACAAACAGATAAATAAAAATTGGCCAAATAAAAAACAACGTAATAATATTTTTACTTTTACATTTACCAGAAACAACCCGACGATATGTATACAAGACTCCTTATTCAAACCGAACCTTTTTTCAAAGCTGCAATTAACAGTTTACGTTGTGTTCAATAGTACCAATGGATTTCTTTGATCCCTCAGCTGCCTCCCTATCATTCTTTCATCTCCTTCGCTATTACCCGAACTTAAAAAAATTATTATCCCGGTACCTTAGTTTATCCCAAAACTCGCAAAATTTAAATCGCAGGGACGGAACATCTAAAGGAGCTATTGACAAATTTGTTCATATTTTTATTCTAATGTGATGACCAACAAATTCTTAACTTTGCTTAACAACATTTTTAATAATTTGAAAGTGGAGTTTTGAAACTTTTTATTATGCGTGCGAATAGGCAAAACGATGACAAAAACTGATATCTTATACATATATTAAACCGCGAACAATTTATTTGTTGTAGGGTTTTAAGTATTTTATTTCTCACCGACTTTAACAAAAGATATGGAGAACTTCTACAATTTTAGGATTTAAGTGTTTTAAAAAATTGTATTGCAAATTCACGTACGCGCATGTATTAAACTGACCACATACTAGTGATTTGTGCGTGTGATTTGTTAGCGTTCCATTCTCCATGCACAACGAACAAATCACAATTGCACTTTTGATAATTTATTTGTGTTAACAACAACAAAAAATAAATTAAAAAAAAAGAAAAAATTTTAGTAGAATAGAAGGTATTTTTGAGATTTTTTTCGGAAGAGGTTGTGAGGTCGCTCAAGACGAATTTTGGCCAAAAATAATTTGCCTGCCTTTTTTTGAATTTTCTTCATAACTTTGTCAAAAACCACGATTTACTTCACTTTTGAGGAAATAATTAAAAAGAAAAATTACCAAGCTTTGTTTTTGTGTGCAAAAACTATTAGTTTTGAGCTTTGTACCAGAGAACTGCAAAATCACAATTTTTCTTGATTTATTCATACGCTAAAATTTACATTCACTCTTTGCTTGCAAAACAAAGTTCAGCGTTGGTAATTTTTACATCGTTTCGTACACATTTGATTTTTGCATTTATTCGTTTTTTATAGAAAGTGTTTTATTTGCATTTTTGTTGCTCACGCAATATAACACAACTGTGTAAATTCAAAAGAACACATACTTATACTATTGCAGTCAAGTAATCATTGTCCACTCGATGAGACGCTTGTAAACAATTAACAACAATAACAACAATAAACCACTCTCATGCTTTGTTAAAATTAACAACAATAAAAACAACAATAACAAGAATATACCTACATACAGAACTACTGTACTTTTTAAGATAAAAAAAGTCTGTTTCTATGGAAATTGTTTGTATGTATGTACCTACAAATGTGCGTTTAGTTTTATTTAAATTTTTTTTCTTGTACTACATACATACATAGTTAATGCTGAATGAATACATGAGTAATAATTGCTCAATTTCTGGCTTATTTTTACCAAAACAATCATTGTCGCACCGAACACACGAACATCTTTATTAAAAAACGAAGCTAACGATTGTATAAATAACAAAGCACGATGTGCATTATTTGAATGACTGCAAGCCAGCAGCGAATATTTGCGGTTGCTCAAGTTTGATTGTAAGACCGCAAGTGAGTGTATTTGTTGCTGTTCATTTAATGCGATTTTTTAACAATTGCACAAAGCCGTTCTCTGCTTTGTACCCAGTTTATGATATGATGTTTTTCTCATACCCAACAAACAAATAAAAATCAAACGTTTGGTTTTGCTTTGTTTAAAATCTGTGCAATAAATACTGAAAATCAGTTTCAGGAGCTGTGACATTGAAGTAAGTGTTATCCAAGGCCACACCTCGTAAATATTGAACTTTGACATTTTTATCACAATGTTTCGGATCTGTTTTTAAAAAATCAATTGGTTGATATTGCAAGCTTAAAAAAAATAAGACTGGTTTTGGAAATTTTTTTAGGTTGTATTCTTTTAAAATTTACAACTTTGATTTTTGGCCATTCAACTCAAAGTTTTGGTGTCGATATGTTCCTCAAAAAAAAAACGCTTAGTTTTCCAATTTTGGGAAAAAGTTTCACTGATGACCTGGAAAAGTTTTTAACTTGACTAAAACGACAACCGGATCGTCGTCAGCATCATGATCATGAACGTAATGCTTTTCATCAATATTAATTTGTGGCTGATTCTGCAGCTGATAGTGTTCTTTTGAAGAATTTGTAGGACTTTGATTCAGTCTACGCCTTGGTTTGCAAGCGACAGCTGAACTTATAACTCCGCCACCCGCTGTATTAATAATTTTGTAGTTATCCAACCGCTTTAATAAAATAGGATCATTGTGGGGAGTCTATCGAGGGCATGGAATGAGGTACCAGTAGGGATGAAACGATACCTCTAAGGTATCGATACTTTTACTCGATGTGGTATCGCTCGTAAAGTATCGATACCTACTTAGAATCGAAAAAAAAGTATCGATACTTAGTTACTTGTATGGGTACTTGTATCGGTTTGTATGATAAAAGAATAAAAAGCAGCATTTAAAAACGTTCTGATTAGTGTTTTATTACTATACAATAAAATAAGAACTTCGACCTATAAGAATTTTTGTGGAAAACGATAAGTGTAAAGATTGAGTCCACTTTTAGTTACCACCTAGTACCAATTTCCTTTCGAAAAATCTTTTTTATCTTAGGAAACAACATTTTATAGAACGTTCAGGATAACAACCTTCATTCACCTTTTATTCCAGAAATCAACAATGTCACTATGAATTTATCTTAAATGTAAAAATGTATTTAATTTCCTTTCAATAATTTCTCAAGATCAAGGTCCGTTTTATATAAAGAATATTTATTTAAAATTTGTCCAATATTTCGCTATTTCTCAATGGATAGCTTCTTCAGGGATTTTTTGGTTTTTTTATATTTCAAACAAATTTAAAAAAAAAGGAAATAATATTAAGAAGGTCGAAGAAATTATATAAATAATTTATGTATTTTAATTTTAAATTGATAAACCGTTAAGTCGTTCGGCATCATCACCTCCGATTTGAATGAAATTCAACACAAATGTTGAATGTTATTGGACTTTAACAAAACATAAATTTTCAGACCCCAGATTCTTTCGGCTTCCGAAATATGACGTCATAAAAGATGAGAAAAATGTGAAAAAACCTCAAAAGTCTCCTTACAAAAGGGGATAGAACTCTTGAACTACGCAAGATAATTTAGATTTATTGGTATCGTTTTAAAGGTGAAAGTGCACCCTTTAAAATGATATGCATATTGTGTTTTTCTAAGAAAAGGTCAAAGCTCAATTATTGGGGTCTTGAGTTCAAAGCTCCATATCTAGAAAAGTATATTTTTTAAAATTCTTAAAAAAATATATGTTAAGTATTATACCCTCTTCAACATTTGCAGAAAATTTAAAGGTGGAGACTCGATTGGTGTTAGAGTTATATACCAGAACGTGATTCTAAGTATGTTTTGTGTTCAAAAATCCCTTGTTGTTGTTGTATTTTAATTATTTTTTTCAGTATATCTGGAGAACGGCAAGAGCCAAAGTTTCCAAATTTTGTACACAAATTTTAGTTATCAATACACACCATCCCACGAAATGTGGTCGGGATTGGAGAAGTGGGCGTGGTACCTCCCGTACAAGAAATATCAAAAATTGTATAAAAACCTGAATCTTTGGACTGTCATATGATCTATGGTTACACCGTATATATCAAAAGATCGGAAATCTTTAGTAGGAAATATTCTCTGAAAAACTCGGAAAAATCGGTTCAGATACAAAAAATTTTTGATATTTTTTGTACGGGAGGTACCACGCCCACTTCTCCAGTCCCGCCCACATTTTGTGGGATGGTGTGTATTGATAACTAAAATTTGTGTACTAAATTTGGAAACTTTGGCTCTTGCCGTTCTCCAGATATACTGAAAAAAATAATTAAAATACAACAACAACAAGGGATTTTTGAACACAAAACATACTTAGAATCACGTTCTGGTATATAACTCTGACACCAATCGAGTCTCCACCATTAAATTTTCTGCAAATGTTGAAGAGGGTATAATACTTAACATATATTTTTTTAAGAATTTTAAAAAATATACTTTTCTAGATATGGACCTTTGAACTCAAGACCCCAAAAATTTACCTTTGACCTTTTCTTAGAAAAACACAATATGCATATCATTTTAAAGGGTGCACTTTCACCTTTAAACGATACCAAAAAAACTAAATTATCTTGCGTAGTTCAAGAGTTCTATCCCCTTTTGTAAGGAGACTTTTGTGTTTTTTTAAACATTTTTCACATTTTTATGACGTCATATTTCGGATGCCGAAAGAATGTGGGGTCTGAAATTTATGTTTTGTTTAAGTCCAATTACATACAGTAGTTTTGACTTAGCTGCACAATCTCCTTTGCACGATTTTTTGTGCAGGTAAATCAAAAATGCAGTTATCTTAAATGCATTTACCTGCCTTAATGTGCAGGTACACAATTGTGGTTACCTGCACAAATGTGCAGCTAAAGTAAAGTGATTTAAAAGTAGAATAAAAAAATTATTTTATTATTTCAACAATAAAGAGTGTTTTTGATCGACGAGCTCATTTTTTAATTGTAGACAGGTTCTCGCACGGGAGAAACTGTTACACGTGCTGATCCCTATGAGAGATTCTTCCATAACGCTTATATTAATCGAAAAGGGAATCGTTTATTTTTTATATTTTTTACAACTCGTGAAATGCTCGGCCGTATGACTGAGCTACCTAAATAGATGCCCTTATTTTTCATGCCAAAACTTCTAATTTTCATACAACTTTTATAAAACAAACCTTAAGGTCGCGAAATCAACACCATCCTTTCGGAAAATCATTTTTAACAGATCATTAGGCCGGTTTGTTTTATAAAAATTGTTTTGGCAAAAGCATTTTCATACTTCAAAAACGGTCTTATTTAGGTAGCTCAGTAATTGTTATACGACTCATACAGAGAATCCCAAAAGGTTCATTCCAAGATTTAAAGATGATCGTGTCAAAAAATAAATAAAAAAATAATAAATTAAAAAGAGATTTAGATGTTTTTGTTACTCATCAGATAATCATCAAAAGATTCTTTTAGGAGTTGTATATTAAACATAATCGTCTAACAAACAGCCTATGCTGGCTGGGAAATAGCAGATCATTTTATGCATGTATGTATGTTTATTTAATATAAAAGAAATATTAACAAAAACAATGAGAATTAACAAAATAACATAAAAATTGATGAAAAAAAACAAAATAATTGCGATTTATATTTTATAAACAGCTTAAGTTGGATATTTATGTGAAAAAGTGACCACCATATATTTTTATGTGTGCAGCTAACTTTGATGTTTTGTATGAAAATATTTTAAAGCTGCACAAAAATATGAAAAATGTGCAGGTATACAAAATGCACTTAAACAAATATTTTGATGAATAATTCCAGAAAATATGTATTTTGGGCAGTTAAGTCAAAGTGCAGCTAACTTTGATTTTTTGTATGAAAATAATTTTAAAATGCCAAAAATTTTGTGCATTTATCTTAAATGTGCAGGTATAGAAAGTGCACTTAAAAAAGGAATTTGTATAGAATTATAAAGAATAATTCCAAAAATTTTAAATTTTGTGCAGTTAAGTCAAAAGTGCACGTAAACAAAAGGCAGTTAAGTCAAAACTACTGTATAACATTTGTGTTGAATTTCATTCAAATCGGAGGTGCTGATGCCGAAAATGCCATTTTTTCGTGATGGTTTGACGTGTTTTAACTCCTTTTACGAAAATGGGCGTTCAATCAAAATGCATTTAATGCACATCGTGATTTTTTTGGTCAGTATAATCGACCAAATGTTTCCACAATCGGGAGAATTGCGCGTTAATTTCAGCAAACCGGGTCTGTAGGAAATGGGAAAATATATGTGCATGCTCACTAGTCAGTTCTGCGGCTGGCATCGTCTTCGAAAATGAGGCTGGCCAAGCAATTATCGTGAATGGTGTTCGCTATATCGGGATGATAACGGACTTCCTATAGCCAGAAATTGAGGAAATGGACCTAGACGATATATGGTTTATAGGTGTGGAGTAGGGATGCCAAACGGGACCAGGTTTTTTTGCAACCCGGGATTCGGAATTTTTAATTCAAAAAAAGGGATCCATATTATCATAATTTAATGTTTATGTATAAGAATTAAAAAAAATTAATTCATGAAGAAAATTAAACTCATTACAAAATTAAACTTTTTAATGTATTCTTTTAAAGTAATATGGAAGTATTATGTATTAAAACTTATATTTTAAAAAGATTATTAAATAAATTAATTCTGGGTGGTATCGTAAATAAAAAAATAAAAACTACATATATGTATGTGGTAGTGTTAATTGTACTGTACTACTTATTACTTGGTAGCAATATTGTTAATCAAGTTCTCCTTTATTATATTTTCAGTAGTTGTTAATTTTTATTTTCGTAAATCAAAGGTATTCAGTTTTGAGTTGTCATTGAATTCAGTTTTAATATTTTTAATATTTTGAATAATAAATTTGGGTTTTTGTATAAAACAGGCGTTTGGCTTTGGGGTTTCAATATTAAATCCTACATTTGGGGGCTCAACCGTACCATAAATCGGAATATTCATTTAAAGAAAATGGAGTGGGCCAGCGCATCAGATCAGGACCTAAAGGATGCTTGCCAAGAATATAAATTATCGGATGATGGTGACAGAAGCACATTGATAAGACGTATCAAACTTTTTGAGAAAAACCGAGCTGAGAAACGGAAGTCAGAAGAGGAAGAGCGAATTCAGATTGAAGCTATAAGAAGAAGGAAAGAAGAAGAAGAAATATTGAAAGCTGAACATGAAATTAGAAAGGAAGAAGAAAACAATGAACGGTGTACTGAATCAATAACTAAAGACGAAAGAAGAAGAAAAGATGAACCACAAACTTTTGATGAAAAAGTAAGACGAGAAGCTGAAAGAAGGAAAGATGAAGAAGATGAAAAACGATTTGAAGAGATGGTCACAATAGAACTACGACGGCTGAGAGATATGGAACTACAATCTTCAAGTGAATCAGTAGCAGCACTCCAACCACGCAGAGGTTGTGAAAAATTTCTGGATGAAATTGTAAGGGGAAATCAGTCGGGAGTTACGTTGCGGGATGTCGAGGAATCAATGCAAAAGTTTTCCGGCGAAGGTGGTCATGGCATAGATGAATGGGTGGATGATTTTGAACAGAACGCTTGTTTGCTAGGATGGACGAATTTTCAAAAACTCATCTACGCAAAAAGACTGCTAACAGGTACTGCAAAGCTTTTTATGGAGCATGAATGCAAGGCGAAATCATATGATGCGTTAGTGGCTGGACTTAAAGAAGAATTTAAATTAATGGTTAACAGTGCTACTGTACACCGAATGTTATGTGAGCGAAAAAAGAAGACAAACGAATCGTATCGCCAATACGTATACACGATGATGGATATTGCTTCTCAAGCAAGAATCGATGCAAGCTCTATCATCAGTTATATTGTCGATGGCATAAGAGGCTCACCATACAACAAAGCGTTCTTGTATGAATCGAAATCAATTGGCGAGTTGAAGGAAAGGTTGCAGACGTGTGATCAAATTCAAGCTAGAATTGTTTCAAAACCAGAAAGTGACAAATCGGAGAGATACTGCTTTAGCTGTGGCGAAAAGTCTCATGTATCAGACAAATGCCCAAACAAAGGTAAAGGGCCAAAATGTTTCCAATGTAACGAGTTTGGTCATAAAGCTAACAATTGTAGTAAATCTGAAAAGCGTATGCCAAAGGCCAATGTTCACGTAGTGGAAAACAGAACATCATTTAAAGTTGTCAACATAAATGGTATTGAAGTGGAAGCATTAATAGACAGCGGAAGTCAAGTAACTACAATTCGGAAAGACGCATTTTTTAACAAAGGTTTTGGCAAATATTCAAAAACAGATATGACAGTATGTGGTGTCGGATCAACTTATATAGCTGCAATTGGTGTGTTTGATGTTCAAGTAGTAGCGGATGAGTGCAAACTCGTGGGACAATGTCATATTTTACCAAACGAGTGTGTGGGTATCGATGTAATTATAGGTACAAATCTGACGAATCAGGCAATTGTAAGCTTCTCACTAGATGGCGTAAAAATGAGTAGAAAAGTAATATCAACGAATGACGAAATGTCAATTGAAATATCAAATCAATCAAACTGCTTATTTATTTCCAACGAGGAGACTTTTCTACCAGACATGAAGCACATGCAAAGCGAATCAATACGATCTGAGGTGAAGAAGATAATTACCGGGTACAAACCTAGACCAGCTAAAAGCTCCCCCATAACTATGAAAATAGTTCTTTCTGATGACGTTCCAGTGGCTCAGCGTCCGCGTCGTTTACCTCAAGTTGAAAGGGCGGAAGTAGAAAAGCAAATAAGTGCTTGGCTAGCAGACGGAATTATTCGACCTAGTATCTCTGATTATGCAAGTCCAATAGTACTCGTAAATAAAAAGGATGGAACAAAACGATTATGTGTCGACTATCGGCGTCTTAATCAAAAAATTATTAAAGATAAATACCCGATGCCAGTCATAGAGGACCAAATAGATATGTTGCAGAATAATAAAGTTTTTAGCACACTTGATTTGGAAAACGGGGTTTTTCACGTTTCAGTAGATGAGGAAAGTCGTAAGTACACATCGTTTGTAACACCAGCAGGTCAATATGAATTTATGAAGGTCCCGTTTGGATTATGTACCAGCCCAGCAATTTTTCAACGATTTATCAATACCATATTCAAACCGCTCTTGCTCAAAGGCATTGTCTTGATTTATATGGATGATTTAATTATTCTTGCAGAAAACGAAGAAGAAGCAGTTCGTCGATTGAAACTTGTTTTATGTACTGCGGAAGATTACAACTTGAAAATTAAGTGGAAAAAGTGCTGTTTGATACAAACAAAGATTAATTTTTTGGGGTACGAGATTGCAGGTGGTCATATCAGGCCATCACCATTGAAAACTAAAGTCGTCCGAAATTACCCGGAACCAAAAACAGAAAAGCAGGTGCAGCGTTTCCTGGGGTTAGCTGGATATTTTCGTAAGTTTATCCAAAATTTCGCTCTAATCGCAAAACCCCTAAGTGACTTATTACGTCAAAATGTAAAATTTCAATTTAACGAAGAACAGCGTCATGCATTTAATCTTTTAAAAGAGCTTATATCAGAGAGGCCAGTGCTGACAATATTTCGACAAGGCGCAGAAACTGAACTATATACGGATGCGTCGAAGTGGGCATTCGCAGCAATACTCATGCAACGTAGCTATGATGATGGAAAGATGCATCCAGTTATCTTAGTATCAAGACATCCGAAACAGAGCAAAAATACCACAGCTATGAACTAGAGGTATTAGCAGTTATAAAAGCAGTGCAAAAATTTCGGGTGTACCTTCTCGGAAATCGATTTAGAATTATTACCGACTGTAAGGCATTTGAAGCAACAATGAAAAAGAAAGATGTACCAAAAATATCTCGCTGGGCGTTAATGTTACAAGAATATGATTGTGAAGTGGTGCACCGTGCAGGAGACAAGATGAAGCATGTAGACGCTTTGAGTAGAATGTATTTGATTCAAGATTCAAGTTTGGTATGCAGTCTCAAAATAGCGCAAGCTAACGACGAACATATAAAGGCCAATATCGTGCTCGTTGTACCAGAAGAAATGAAATATGGTATTGTAAGGAAAGTCCATGAGCAAGGGCATTTCAAACAGAAAAAAATGAAGGATGTCATTGAGAAAGAATTTTATATATCAAAATTGGAAACGATAGTGGACAATGTGGTAAAAAATTGTGTTCCGTGTATCTTAGCTCAAAAGAAGGAAGGCAAGAAAGAAGGGTTTCTACATCCAATACCAAAAGAAAGTGTACCTTTAGATACTTGGCATATGGATCACGTTGGGCCTATGCCATCGACGAACAAGAATTACAGACACGTGTTGACAATTGTGGATTCATTTACAAAATTTGTGTGGATTTTTCCTACCAGATCCACTTCAGCCTTAGAAACCTTATCTAAATTAAAGATAGTAACTAACATTTTCGGAAATCCTAGACGTATAATTACAGACAAAGGTACAGCATTTACTGCAGAAATATTTCAAGAACATTGCAGAACTGAAAATATCGGCTTAGTTTTCACTACAACTGGCGTTCCCAGGGGCAATGGTCAAGTGGAGCGAGTTCATAAAATAATTATTTCTGTTCTTTCCAAGCTATCTGTAGACAACCCGGAGAAGTGGTATCAACATGTCGATGCAGTACAGCAGTTTTTAAACAAGACCCCTCATCGCTCGATTAATACATCACCATTCGAGTTGTGGATTGGAGTACCAATGAATACAAAGGAGGATATGCATATTTCTGAAATCATTGAAGTCGAAGTTGCAGCTGAATTTCATCATGAACGGGATGAACTTAGAAATAAAGCGAAACAACAGATATCAGTAATCCAAAAAGAAAATAAAACCAATTACGATAGGAAAAGAAAACCTGCGGCACAATACAAAGTAGGTGATCTGGTGTCCATTGCTCGTACACAGTTTGGTAGTGGTATGAAACTTCGACCAAAGAATCATGGACCTTATGAGGTAATTAAATGTAAAGGGAACGACCGATATGACGTCAAAAAGATTGGTGGCCATGAGGGTCCAGGTTCGACCTCTACAAGTGCAGACAACATGAAACCTTGGGCTACAGTGGTATGATAGTCTATGTATCCGAGGCGGATGACGTGTAGGATGGCCGAGTGTGGTAGTGTTAATTGTACTGTACTACTTATTACTTGGTAGCAATATTGTTAATCAAGTTCTCCTTTATTATATTTTCAGTAGTTGTTAATTTTTATTTTCGTAAATCAAAGGTATTCAGTTTGAGTTGTCATTGAATTCAGTTTTAATATTTTTAATATTTTGAATAATAAATTTGGGTTTTTGTATAAAACAGGCGTTTGGCTTTGGGGTTTCAATATTAAATCCTACATATATGCTATATGACAATATTTAATTTATTTTATCTCAATTATATATATGCAAGTATTGATCTAATAAAATAAACTTATATGTGTCAAAAGACTTTTGGTAGAACCCCCTAAAGTTGTTAACACCTTTTTGCACAACTTGCATTTTGCTTGCGCAGTTCTATTATCATCCACTTAGAAAAAAGATCCACCATCTGATTTTGTTTAAGTGGTACATAATGCATTGCATGAAACATTTATTCACTTGTGGCTTTTTTTGTAACCAGTTAAAAATTAGATTCATGGCCAGTATGAATTAATATTGAATTTTTACTAAGCCCAAAATCTCATGATTTTTACATCAAACCCCGGGATTCGGGGCTTAAATTTTTAGAATATTCCCGGGTTTTCGGTATTCGGGTTTGGCATCCCTAGTGTTTACTGGTCAAACGGTTTCTTAATACCGTTACTGCTGCTTCAGCTTTGGAAAATAATCAAAAATTTAAGATTAATTTCAATACCAAAGTTAAACGATTACTTTTGACCGATACCGAGTATTTTTTTACCGATACTACTTGGTACTCGGTTGCTAAGTATCGATTACAAAAATACTTGGTACTTATATAAAAGTATCGAATATGTACTTGTATTTACTCGTATCGTTTCATCCCTAGGTACCAGATGATTATTCTTAGAAAAAATGAACTAAATTCTAGCAAGAAATCCATTTTTGAATTGTCCATGTAAGATTGGCAGCTAGTTTTGAAAAATGCATATTTTTTAAAGAATACCTAATTTTCTTCATTCAGTGAGCCCGATTAATAGCTCCTAAAGCTTTTACTTTTAGAAAGGGCTTAGATCTGTCACCCAAAAAGATAAAATTCAGATGAAACAATTCATTTTAGTCTACTCTTGGTTGCATGTCTTCAAGTTGGTATTTAATAAAATTGCTAAAATCTTCACGTTTTGCCAATAGATAACACTAACATCAATGTAACAACTTCTTAAACTGATTTTCAAAGACTCTATCGTAAAAACCCCAATAAATGATTTTTGAACAAAGCAAAACATTTGATTGTTGTTTGTGAAAACCGTTAATAAAAATTGTTTTTCCTAAATAGTTTAAAACAAATTTTAAAAGTTTTAAAGCGTTATTTACAAAATGTATGGAAAAAGAAAAAGTTAAGAAAATCGTGGTTTTTGACATTGGTCACTGGTACAATTCATCTTTTTTTGGTACTATTTAAAAAAACCCACAAAGTTTCAAAATTTTTGTCGATTGCTTTGCTGGCACTGTCTACACTTTTGTTTACTCTTAACAAAAAAAAAGAGAAATAGAGAAATGTTTGCTTTTTCAATATTTTGTATGTATTCCCACACCACAATAGTGGGAAGGGTATTAAGCGTTTATGCTGACGCGTGTAACACTAAAAAATATTGGTCCTGGACCCACGTTTAAGTAAACCGATCGACTCAATATCACATTCTGAGCCGATTTAACGATGCCCCTCAGTCAGGGTGGCTGGCCCACCTTTAAGTATACCGATCGACTCAACATCACTTTCTCAGCCGATTTAACGATGTCCCTCAGTCCGGTAGGCTGGCTGGTTGTGCGCAATTTTGCATTAGGCGAAGCCTAGAATCGGTTCATAATTTGTTTGTGCCTATAAACCATCTTATTATGTTGGTTTTTAAATTAAATATGGGTTAAACCTATTTTATTGCAATCAAAAACTTCTCACCAAATTTTATTGGAATCAGTCCAAATTTGACGATAGTTAACATACTCCCGAAAATAACTTTTAATGGCATAACTTCCTTATAAATGTCAGTATTTGTATAGAAATTGGTTCCTATAATTAACGATAGCTACTCCGCCGTGAAAAATTTTATGCTGGAAGGTCCAAAATGATCCATGTATGTCCCATATAAGCGCCTTTCCTTAAATCACTTATGGGCAAACAAATCTCATATAGATGAGGATATCTAAATAATATACGGCACAAAGAACTTTCACTTTAATCTTTACCTTCTAACATAATTTTGTTCTGGCGAGTTCATTATAGGTCCGTAAAAGGGTACACTCTCGAAAATGTGAGGCTTGACCGACTATATCGATGGTTTTCTTCCGCAACCACGTAACTCGATTTTTTGTTTTAACCAGAAAAGTAATCAGTAAATACCGCCTTACAATTTTGCAATTTTTTGTTTGGCGGAATATCGGAATTTTTCCTAATTCTTGGATATAAACGAATATACAGCATAAAGTTTCAAATATTTGGTAAAAAAAAAGTATTTTGTCTCTCCTGAAAAGTATTTGTTTTTGAGGTACGAGATTGCGGAGGAAAACCATCGATATGTACTTTCTTACTTGTTTTGTTTTTTTTTTATCTTTATTGAATAAAAAAATATTATAAACAATAGTTTAAGCCGATTTTAGTCTAAATACCTATAGATGGTTTCAGACACAAAGAGTCTAATTTGGAAAAAAGTTTTAATGGGGCATATGTAAAATTATAGAAACCGATTCTCACCATTGACATAGAATTCGTTCTTAGTATGTACAATTAAAATGTATTTACCAAATTTGATCAAATTATCTACAAGCAACCAGCCAGACGGACGGATGGTTATCGCTGGATCACTTTAAAAAGTGATTCTTAATTGATCGGTATACTAAAAGATTGGTCTAGATTTCTATGTATGGCACACCTCGATAAAAACGTTTATAATTGCCTTGTCCTTAATTTTTGCTTATTCATATATAAAATTTTAAAATGACATTAATTTTAAGTTATAACCTGCTTTGTTTAAAAAAAATGGCGAAATTGAAGCAACACGTTGGGTATACAGATATATATTGAAAACAGGAAAGCCAAAATATCGCAAAAAAAATTTCCTCATTTGTTTAACATTTAACATTTATCAAAATATGCCTCAAAAAGGCCAAATATGCGATAAAAACTTGAAAATGCTGCCAAAAGTGCGTTCAATAACAAAAAACCATTTGTTTTGTTTTTAATTTTAGTAGCCCTAATTTCAAGAAAGAATCACATACTATACCTACAAAGGTAAATATTTATTTTTTAATTTTAAAGTAAATGTCAAGTTGCAAGAGCGAAACTCGACCACCGGGCAAACCTAGTTCTAACTAGTATATATGTACAGGTATATTTTAAGTAAAAATTAGCCCTTATTAAAATATTTCTTTTAATATGTTAATTTTGTTCCAACATTTCTTGTTGAAATGGCCTGAGACACGTCAGTGGCCTAGAGAAATTTTAATAACTTTAACATTTTCCCACTTAATTTTGCATTTTATATCTCATTAGAACGATAATTACGTACACATTTCGATTCTTTTACATTTAATTGCATTCAATTTCTTGTAAATGCACCTTCAAACTTCAGCGTCGCTGCGGCGACTTAACGTTTTCGTATTCTCCTCATATGCGCATATGTACAATACATAGAACAATTCTAGGAGGGGTGGGGCTGTGTCTTGACAATTTTCTCGTCCATAAAATCTTGTAGAACTCTAATGAACAGTAGTGGTCCAAAGTTTCTCAAAGTAGGAGTTACCGTTTAGAAATTATGGAAAAGTTTCATTGTTTTTTCCCACATGCCTAATTTATCAATAATATGTACACCTACTTATATGTATAGTAAGTATGTATCTAGTATAATAGTAGTCTCAAAGTAGCTGCAAAAATAATAAAAAATCTTTCCAAACGACTTAAAAACAGTAAAAAAATAGATACTTAAATGTTCAATTTGTACTACTGACATTTGTTTTAACTATTTGTTTCACAATATTTTATAAAAGGGATTAATTTTGAAAATAAAAAATTTAAATTAAAGCCAATTTAATCACACCAATCAAAAATGTTTAATTTATCGGTTTAAATGTTTTGGTTTTGCACTGTTAGACACATGTACATATATTTTTAATTTAATTCCACAAAATATTTACTGCTTTTATGGCACATTAACATTTAATTGTTAAAATCAGTTAGTGGAAGCTTAAAAAATCTAAATTCTATCGAAACTTATGGCGATTTCTTTTCTGAGAAAAATGTTGCATTAATGTTACATGTTCTACATTTTTGTGTTCGTTTGTACAAAAAATACAACTGTGGGAAAAATTTTCAAGTTCTTTTGTGAATATGTTAATGAAAAACGTGCAAAACATGTTGCATATTTTACCCTTACTTTTACTTAAGGTGTTCATACTGCCCTGTTCTACAACTTTGGTACTTGCTATTTTCTTTGTAGAAAAAATGCTTTATTTTGTTTGTCATAATTCATAACGCTCATAACTTTGTAAACAATTTGTTTTAGAACAAAATATAAAATATTTACACATTAAAATCAAAAAAAGTCTATTTATATTATAAACGTTTTAATTTTTATACGCCATTAGTGATGTTAATATTTGTTTCCAACCCGTAATAGCGTGCAGAAACCGCTTAAACAGCTTTAAAAATCGCTCATTAAGTACATTAATGATGAAAGTGTAATAGTTGTAAATAAAAGCACTAATTGTGTTCTATTGAAATTGCACAACATGTAACACTTCGAGTGATTATAGGTAACATTAGAAAATGTAACATGTATATACTGTAACATATTTTTCTCAGAAAAGAAATCGCCGTTATATTGTCCAATTTGTATATTTTGTTGAGTAGTGTCTTAAGGGTATTGTTTTGAATTTAAACTATAAGAGAATACTTAAAAAGAGTTTTATTTCCTTAAAATGCTTATCTAATCAAAATTTTGTTGAACGCAGTTCAATTGCATGATATACATACATACATTTGAATTCAAAATAACTGATAAAGGTTACTTTACACTTTCACACAGGTCTTACGTATTATGACGAAAATGCATCTCTGATCAAATTATTGTTTGAAAATTTTAATAACAAATTACAACGTATTATGACATGGCTGTATATTCCTCAAAACGTGTAATAGTGTAAAAAAGCTTTAACTATCAATGCCTGTATTCATAAAATGTTTTTTTAATTTAATAAAGGTTTAAAAAAGAAATTTACTATGAAAATTATACTTAATAAACGTTTGTTAAATTTAATAATCGTTTATGAATATTCTCTAATAAAAGTCTCAAATGTCTGGTACAGAATATTTTGCTTTTATGCACGCCTCTTATAGAATTTAAAGCCTTTTTTGCTTCCAAAAGGTTCAAATATAGAGCGGAGTACACAGGGCCGTCACGAGATAGAAAAAATTGTGTTTTCTAATATGTGGTTTCTTACTTGCATTTCTCTTTGTACCATCTTTAATGTCGATCATAAAATGTGTGTTAAATGCTACCGTATGGTAAATGAAATACAAACAAGTCCAACACTGTTGTTAAAAAAGAACCCATGACACTTGCAAAAAAAATATATAAGGTTAATTGAACTGTACCATCTTTTTATAAAAAAAAAAACTAATATTGCTCCGATCAGTTGATTACTAATTTGAAAAATGTCACTTAGCAAGCTAAGTCGTCGCAAAGTATGCCAGTAAAGTCATTTATTAAAAAAACGAAAATTGAAAAGTATGTCGCTTAAGCTATTTTGCGGTAAGGGCTCGATATGATCCCAACAGAACTACCTGGTTAATAGTATCAACGCCAGCAGATTTTCAATGATTCGCGCATATAAGATGTCTATAGTAAATAACATTGTCGGGTGTTATAAGTCACTAGTGCTGGTGGATAAAAAAAGTTGGAAAAAGTGCCATATAAAAAATTTCGTAGAACAAAATATAAACAACATCAAAATTTCAATGATCATTAACTTCAGTGGACTGCATCTTTTTATCGCTGTGGAGCGCTGTTTAACGAAAGATGTCAAATTACAGCTTGAAGTCTCAGCTAAAAGTAAAAAAAAATTCAGCTGCTCCTACCTGCTCCTTCCCAAAAAAAGCATTAAAAACTATGAAATGATAAAGTAACAAAACATGAATTTTCGTTCATGATTGTTGTTGTTGCCATAATTCTTTACTGTTTAAAATTATTACATAATGTAATATACATACTAGTCAATAGTGTTAATTTTTATGTATTTCATTGTTGAAAAAAGCATAAGCTTCAATTAAATTTGAATTGTTGTTTACTGATACTGTTTGATAACAACAATAGAAGATCGAGCACGATTATATGTATGCGATAGACTGACTATTAGGTGATGTGTTATCATTAATTTATTTTATTGTTGCATGCAATAACAACTACACATCACGTCTTGCTCTCTTTATTGCACTTAATCATCGGTGGGCGCTGGTTTGCCCGGAAAAAATTGGAGTACGATAATGATGTTAAAAAAATTATTAAAAGACTATGCTTAAATTAATTATTCATGTTTTTTCTATTTGTCTTTTTTTCTATGGGAGGTGGGCGTAAAAGTGGGCGGACCAGCTATATATTCTACATTCTACAATTATAATATTTATTATATACAAGTTATATGGGAAGTGGGCGGATATTTTTTTTAATTTCACACAAATGATTATGAGTGTTTAAAAATGCCACGAAAAAGTTAAAAAGAAAATATTGTTGAAACAATAAAGAACACGCCTTTGAAGAATCAATTTATGAGGAAGGTATGTTTATTATAAGTGTATAGACTGATACGCTTAGTATAAATTTAACTTTTACATTGTTTTTTTAGAACAGCTTGGTAATGATAACACTGTGGAAAACATTACCATTGCGATATCTTGTCGTCGAGGAATTTTTGATCCAGTTTTTACTTCCCATAATTGGCGAAACAATATTCTTACAACAGTGGATGTCGTAAGGTATTTGCTTAAACCTCAAAGGTGACAGGGACCTGTATAATGGCCCTTTTAGCCGACCGTAAATGTAGATATGTAAACAGCTGATCGTTTCTGTTATATTACAAGATTTTTTTAAAGGTATTATTAACGAAAAAAATTTGTTAAGATATATTAAGTATTTAAAAACACGATAATATTGCGTTTAATTACATTAATAGAAAAATTGATTAAGCTATACAATTCATTGAAATTTTTGCATAATCTCCTCAAAGGATCAGCATAATTTGTTTGAACAAAAGGAAGGTGCATTAGCTTAAATAATATTGTAATATTAATATAAAATATTAAACTACATATTTATATTTTAATACATACAAGAAATACAGTTTTAACACTATTTAAATCACTTGGTACTTTTTCTGCAAAGCGGTCACCATTTGAAAATTGTTTATTCTCATCACTGCGTGTGTTGTTTTATGTATACTAATGCTTTTTTGTTTATGTTTTTGAAAAACATCTGACACGTTCTTACATGCAGTGTTCGAAAATAAGCAGTACATTATTTAGCGTTCGGCTCACACACCCTGGAACGATATCTATTTTTTTAGTGATTGTGTAGACATACACAACCCTTAATACCGTTCGTAACTATTTTCAAGAAAGAACCGAACATTATAGTGATACTGTAGACAAACATTATATTTTAATGTTCTATAATGTTTTTTTCGTGTGTGTATTTTGTTTTTGTAAAAAATGTTTTTTTTACCAGCCAAAAGGGACGAAAATTAACGAGCCGAATCGAACACATTGAAGTTTGTGGATTTTCAAAAAAAAAACCGAATGGAATTAAATGTTCACATCTTTTGTTGAGTTTGATAAAAACAGTTATATTTTTGTGTTCGAAAGATGACTAACAGGGAAACGTTATTATTTTTAATGATTTTCTACACAAACACTATTAGCGTTTGTGTTTTCCACAAATCTACCGAACCGAACATTAAAAAACGATATTTAGTGTTTATTTTCGAACACTGCTTACATGCTCTATAAGTGTACAAACGAGCTTGCAGTACGTTACATTTCATTTCATTACATTTACGGTCGGCTAAAGCGGCTTTAAGGTTCTGGTGAATTTATTAAGGAATGACAAGGAATTATGCAAGCTTTTTAGTTCAGTGGAACTGCAACTTGCCGTTGTGCTCTTTCGCCACTGTTGCCAATTTAGAGATTTTCCCGCTAAATCTAGCGTTTTTGAAATGTCAAACGCGGGAAAAAAAAGGTTTTAGCGGTAAGCGGGAAATCTAGCGATTTTCAAACAACAGCAGCTCATTTTTTGTTTTTCTGGCCAAAAACTACTTGTTTATGTTCACTGTTTATTTACTTTTGTAGTTTTAGTGAACTGAAGATTGTATATGACATTTTTTCTACGATTTTCAGTAAGTACCCAGCGGTAACTAGAATGAGTAAAGCGTCCTAATAGAAGGCCTTATTTAGCAGTCACAAGCAGTCAGAAGCCCTTCTCGTCGCATTCCATATTTATTTATTTTTTACACAGGTTGTCATTGGGCGCAAGGCCTTTCACACTTCCTTTAAAAACAACTTCGATCCCTTCCCAAAGAAGGGAGTAAGGAAGGTCACTAAAAATAAAAAGTAAATAAAACTGAACACCTTACTTTCTCCCTTCTCAAAGAAGGGAGTAGCGAATGTGTACTGAATATTTCAGAAGGTCTTTCAAAAGAAGTTTATTCCTTCTAGAATGCATACTTCTGAAGGCAGAATATCATGCGAAGCGAATCTTTTAGAAAGGAGTATAGACCCCTTCAAAAAGGCCTAGCACTTGCGGTCCTTTCAATATTTACCGCTGGGTATTTTGTTAGGGATGTATGTGACAATTCACAACTTTAAGATTGCTAACAATTTTGAAACAAATGTTAAGGAAAGGTTATATGTCTCGATAGATCCAAAGCAATATAATTCAATAACTTTCATCGTACTAGTTTTATCTAATTGCCTCAAACGGCAAATAATTACCAAAAATAATAGCACAAATGTTATAAACTTTTTTGCGTTTACGTACTTACGTTCTAAGTTTGTCATTCCGGGTGAAACTGTTTTAATATTCATTCCAGACCCCATAAAGTATATTTATTCTCGTTCCTTGAGTAATTCTAAGTCGATTAAGCCATGTCCGTCTGCCTATCCGTCTGTTGAAATCACGCTCACTTTCAAGCGACTCAAAAGAAAAGATAAATATTGGCATTAAATTGTTTAGAATTCACCTAAGCAGTTTGGGATTGAAGTCCAGTACAATCGGTTCAGTAGAAAAAGAGTTATGAATTAAAATGTGGACCAACCAACCTAAAAAATTTATTATTATGTTACAAAAACTAGCATAACTATGGCGGAATGCACATATTGATATAAGATTTTCCACAAATTCGTTAAATATGACTAGAAATTACACTATCGATCAGATCGGTCCATAACTTACCATTGCCCTCATATAAATCCTACTCTATGAAAAAACTTTAGTACGCGTAGAACCGTAAAGCTCTCAATCTTTGCTCTATTATAATAACATTTGGTCAGTCAAAGTTTTATAAGACTATAAAATACTTGTTCAAATTTCGTGAAGATCGGCCCATAATTTACCATATGTCCCATACAAAGACCACTCCGGAAATGTTCTAACTGTATGTGGAGGTTATCAAAAATTCGCCACAGCCGAATACATAACTCTCACTTATTTTATTTTTTGGAAACCTTACTATGTAACGTAATTTGAGAGTCATATACATTTGAAAAATCAGGCTATATCTAGTTTTATTTAAAACCTTAAAAAATGTTTTGGTTTTAGCGGTATTTTTAAAAAAATTCCCGCTAAGTTAAATATTTAGCGGTTTCTAGCGGTTTGGAAGTCCGATTTGGCGGGAAATGTTAAAAAAAAGTTGGCAACAGTGTCTTTCGCATTGGTTCTTCTGGTGAAAGTTCACTTTTTAAGCAAAATGATAACTATATTTCATCCAAAAAATGGATTGCTGGAGACTTGGCTTGTCGACAATGTTGATCACTCCATACAGAAGTAATGCCAGACAACTAGGCTTGTGTCGTTCTGAATGAATTACTTCAACTGAACGATTCACTTAAGTGAAAGAATTAAATTTTTCCGTATTTTCTTTCCATTTTTTTATCTTTCAGTTTCATCTTTCGTTTGTTATGCTTTTTGTCTTCTATTTTTCATTTATTGAAATTTAGTTTTTTTAATTACTTCGTCAAAAATTACATCTTTCAAAACCAATCTGAATTTTTACATACGAAAGCATCCTAAATGTGTGCATATTTAACATATTTCTAAAACCACTCTTTAACATTGAAACTCAAATCTAATTTAAATTTACTATAAAAACACGTTTTTGTTTTTCAAATATAAATTAAGCCATTCCTCAAAAGGACTAGACACTTCATTCTGAAAGCTGTGTGTCATTTAGAAAGGTGAAAGAAAAGAATGAATTAGTTCACTTAACGTTTCTGAAAGAAAATGAAAGATTCACATAAATGAAAGATTTTGCCCAATACTACAGACAACTTAACAAAAATTATCGTATCGAGTTTAATTTACACCGCAGTTGGTATCGTCTTCGGGTCGAGCATTGCTTCGGATTTCTTTTCCCCCCGTTTCTACATCCTGATACATTCGCACGCGTTTTCTGATTGAAATATAAACATTTTTTGGTTTTTCAAAAGAGATAGATTCAACTTATATAAAGTATTTAGTGACATTAGTTGCGTTCGAGAACACAAAAGTTTTTACTATTTTTTACTTAACTTAACTGCATTTTACGAAATTGCGTTCGAGTACACAAAATGCAGTAAACGAAAACATAAATTGAGAGCGAAAAGTGACAGTTCTTGTTTGAGTATTTACAAATTTGCAGAAATTTTTGCAGTAAAATTGAGTAAATCAAAAAAACATATGTTTCAAAAGGTAAACAAACAAAAGTAACAAATAAAAAGCATACAAATTGTGAAAAAATTGTTAAATAAAAGAAAAGTTGAAATAAAAATGAAACCAAAACAAAAAGTGAATAAATATTAATTAATTAAACTTGTTTGTGAAGCATTTATTTGGCTAAATAAAAACTTTTGAAATTTTTTTTGTTATGTTAATTTTTTAGAAATTATTCATGTTCTTTTAAATAATTTAACCTGCTACAAATTAGTAAAATCAAATAAAATAAAAAACAAACAAATATGAAAGATTACATAAAATAGTTTGTTTGTATTTTCCAAAAAATGTTCGTGTTATAAAAAGTATTTAATCGGGTACCGATAAGAAAACGAGTTAAGTAGTCAAAAGTGTCAATATTTTTCAACAATTCAATTATTTTACATCAGCTGTTGCCTTTATTTTACGAATTTTTACAAAATTTGCGTTCGCGTACTTTTTTGGACAACAGCTTTTTGTGAGAGCAAATTTTTCAGTTTACTCATTTACTGCATTTTACTGTAAAAGTACTCAAACGCACCTATTAATATGTACTTACGAATGGCACACATATATCATAATTTCTTAAGGCTAGATTACACTCTTATACTTTGTATTAATACATGTCAAAATCGCAAATAATATGACAAAGTGTGATAGTGTGAATGCAATGTGTCACGAAATTGACAAGTATTAAGAAAAAAGTTTGACATCCCATACGACTTCATCGTTTTTTGAAAAATTTCTAAACAATAATACTTTTCATTGGATCAGGGTTGCATTTTATTTCATGTGTGAGTGTTTATACTTTGTGTGATGGTCTGAACACAAACTGTCATGTTACGTTAGATTTTTTGACAGTCGCAACAAAACTCATTAGATTTCTATCTCACAAAGTATTATGGAATACGTAAGACTTGTGAGATAGTGTAATCTAGGCTTTAGCAAGTATTTGTTGCGAAATAATTGATCCCAAAGTTTTGTGACACACGCTACAAAAAGTGGAAGTAACTTCAAAGGTTGAAGTGCGTTTTCCTAATTTTTAGCGAATTTGGCATGATAAGGTATACAAAATCTAATTCCTAAAAGAAAGATGACTTTAAGAGAATTCTAAACACACTTATTCGCAGCCAAAAAATGTTGTGATTTTTTTACAAAAGCCGTGAGTGAATCCTTTGTGACGCACACTACAGTTTTTTCCAGTAGTATTTTATTATCGTATTTTATTTATTTTAACAAAACAAATTATATTTTTATGAATTGCATTTCTTAAGTAAATTTCTTAGCTAATGAATATAAACTTTTTTTTAACGAAATTTATATTTTGATGAGTCTGCTGTAAGTGCTATTTTAAGCACAAAAATCACCTAAAATAATGCTAAATTCACGTATAACATTAAGAGATCAGGGTTGGGGTAAGATTTGGTAAAAATTATTGCATTAATGATCATTGAAATACATATTTTTTAATATAAAAATGAAATTATACATCTAGTCCTATATTCCATTAAAAAAAAATCATTTGAAGAATTTTTGGTTGGTGGACTGTTTCTGGGATTTGCCCATATGTGAATATTCTTTTAAAAAAAGTAAAAACTTTAATCTTAAACTTATTTAATGAAATCATTGTTTTATAAAAAGAATCACGGGATCCCCGGGAATAGAAAAAGTCCGGGAAATTAGAAACCATAGTCAATACCTAAAACTGAAGAAAATATATATTACAAATATATGTAAATGGAAAACTAAAACGTGAAGCTATTACACAGAAAAAATTATTTTTTTAATTCAAGCAAAAAATTTGTAGAATCAAACAATTTTTTGTCTGAAATCGGTCCTACAAACAAATTCGCATATTCAAACAATTTATTTGCATTTTGTTTATTGAAAAAAAACGCCGATTTTTTCAAACAAATAATTTTACAGAATCAAACAAAATGTTTACTGAAATTCATATAAATTTTAAACAAATAATTTTGCTGAATCAAACAAAAAAGTTTTGGCACAAGCAATGACGCGCACACAAGCAAGCACTGTTGGTGAAGATAAGGCAGAGCAGAGCGGCCGGCTGGCTTTGAGACACATTTTTTTGTTGGAATAATTTTTGAACGAAGTCTTATTTATACACACAATGTTTTTCTTCGTCACTCACTTTTGCTGCATCCTTTCCTTTGCTAATGAAGAAGAAATGTAACCAAACACGGCTGCAGACCGACTCGATATGTTTTTCGTCATCATTCTATTTTTGTATTTGATGCATTTAAACAAACTGTTTGAAAAAATTGAATACGGGATTTTGTTTTTTTTTTACCAACTTTGAAACCAACCAAAAATTTATTTTGTTTCTTATAATGTTGTCATTTCTGTTGTTTAAAAAATATTAAACGTTTTTTTTACCTGCTATTGTTTTTGTTGTTTTTTTACTACAAACCTCGTCACGCTATTTTATAATTTTTCTTATTGCTGTACTTTTTTAAAGCGTACAAAAATAGACTGCATGTGTTTTTTGTTGTAGTTCTTATATTTCACATAAAGAAGTGTTGCTTACAATCAATAAAAAAAATGCAAAAGGACGAGAGAGCATTAAATATTTCATACAAAATTATGAAATCTTGAAACCAATAGCGCGTTTATTATATTTTTGAAGAGTTGTCCACCAGAGAACCTCAAAACGCACTATTTTTGTGCATTTATTCATACGCTAAAATTTACAATAACTCTATACATGCAAAACAAAGTTCAACGTTGGTAATTTTTTTTTCCTTTCGTACACATTTGATATTTTCATTTATTCGTTTTTTATTGAAAGTGCTTTATTTGCATTTTTGTTGCTCACGCAATATAAAGCTTAGTCTAGACGATATGTTGAATCAGCAAATGTATGCTTATACTCATATGCTTAAAAATAATAACAAATGTCTCTATCAGCATATGCAATATGCTAGGTGTCTAGACGATATGCTGAAAATACTAAATTTTTCAAATTCATCATATGCTAGCAAATGATATTTCAACAAATAAGTTAGCATACAATTTTTGTGTCTACACGATATGTTGAATTTTGTATGTTGTTATGTATGTTGAGTAAAGAGAACATTTGTTTAAAAATTAAAAATTCATTTGACAATTCTCTTTTTTTATTATTTTATTTAAAATTTGTTATCAATTATCGCCTTTATTGCAAAAATGAATAGTTTTAGTGTAATTAACACTTAAAAAGTAAGAGTGCTTTATTGGGCTTGGTCAAATCCGCAAAAAATTAAAATATTTAAGGACTGGATTGATCTTAAAATTATTAGTAAAGTCTCACAATTTATTAATTTATTTCAGTTCTACCCCTATGGTAAATTATGTGCCGACCAGAATGTTTTATGGATTAATTTGATACCCACACCACTATAGTGTCTGTAACACCTAAAAATATTGGTCCTATAACCATCGTTAAGTATACCGATCGACTCAATCGCTTTCTAAGTCGATATAAGGATGTCCGTCCGGCCGGCTGGCTGGCTGTCCACTTTGTAGTGCGCAAAGTACTTGTCGCAATAATTTGATGAAATTTGGTACATTGGTTCTATTATTTATTGTAATTAAACGATAAGAAACGGTCCATAATTTCTCAAAGATCCCATAAAAACTTGTTTCCGAATAAGAGTCTTTGCGCTCATAAACCATGTTCTATGTTGGTATTAAGACTAAATCTGGGTCAAAAAGTTTTATTGTAAATCTATTGTTCCCATACAAATACCACTCCCAAAAATATTTTACCAATACCATAACGTCCTTAAAAATGTTGATCGGTTGAGTAATTTTTAGTATTAAAAACATAAATAAGACCAAATTTCAATACAAAACACTTGTATGTTTCAACCGTTTTAAAGTCCCGCTCTCTACGGTAGCTATAGTGAGATTTGCCGATTATCACAAAATTGCATCGTGTTATTTCTAGCCACATAAAGCTAAATTGGGCCGATCTTCTCCAAATTTAGTTGTGTGATTTCTAATTTTATGAAAATATGGCCGAACAAATTTAACTATGATAGCGTTATTAGGTACGTCTTAGGCATATGTAAGTATTTCCGAGAATGGGTTTAACATGGGGCCTATGGTAAATTATGGAACGATCATCTTAGTGTGATATCTAGTCATATAAAGTTCTTGCAAAATTAAATAGCAATCGGTTCATTCTGTCGCGAATTTTTGTTAGTTTCTTTAACAGAAATATCCATTTTTAAGGGTGTTGGGGTTCTGGTTAAAAAGAAGAAAATTTACTCAGCTGAGCGAAGTCGTTGCTTGATATACCATTAGATTAAGAACCCGGCAATAAGGAAAAAATTTATAAAGCGAAGCTGATGTTTGTCATACCATATAGTTAATACCTATATTGAAGCAATTACAAAAAGTATATTAAATATTACCACATGTATACTCAAACCTAATATATTAAACAAAAAGATTTATTAGAATATAAATGGTTAACTTTAATAGCTTCAGAATTTTATACGCTACTGTACCATGCATTATTTTATATGAAAGCTTGAAGATTTCGCTAGAAAATATTATATGTAAATAAAAATACCTTAATATCGACAAAATTTTGAGATAAGAGCCATTTTGACAAATTACATTAGTAACTAAAAATATTTTTTGAAATTGGTTCTTAATGGGTTAATAATTCAGCATGTTTTATATACCACGTAAAAGGTATTTGGAAACACGCTTCAGCGCTACCCATATTGCTGAGATCAAATTTATACTTCAAGAGATATTGGTAAAGAATTTTTCAACTTTTATGATCTATATATCTAAAACAAAGTTCGTTGACCAACATTTTTATTTTCAAAGAATATTTTGTTTGCCGATGAGCTAGAAATCTTGATAAGTTCCGGGGTTATATACAAAATTAAACAAGTAATTGAAAGAATACCAATTTTTATCTATTTTATATGCTACCAAATTTTCCGTATGCTGAAAAGCTTGCATACGACTTTCAACAAATAAGATATTTGTCAACATACGTAGAAAGTTTGTTGAAAAGTAAAAATATTGTGTCTAGACGATATGCTATAATTGTGAACAAACGTTTGCTGACTTCGTTAACAAATGCCTGTCATATGTTAGTAAGCATACGTATGTTGGAAAAATTTGGTGTCTACACGATATGTTGGCGATGAAAGCAAATTTTTCAACATAAATTTGCTGATTCAACATATCGTGTAGACTAAGCTTAACACAACTGAGTAAATTCAAAATAGCACATTCTCTATACTTTTGTTTACATTAACAACAACAACAATAAACAACGATGAGACGCTTTTTCAAAATTAACAACAATAAAAACAACAATAACAAAAATACATTGTACCTACTACTACTACTACTGTACTTTTTGTTTCTATGGAAATTGTGTGTACTTACATAAGTATGTGTGTTTAGTTTCATTTAAATTTTTTTTTTCTTGTACTACATAGTTAATGCTGCATAAATACATGAGTAATGATTGTTTCATTTCTGGCTCTTTCGTTTGTATTTTTTGTTTCTTTACCAAACAATCATTTGCGCTCAGAACACTTAGAATCTTTATAAAAAAAACGAAGGCAACGATTGTATAAATAACAAAGCACGATGTGCGTTATTTGAATGACTGCAAACCAGCAGCGAATATTTGCGGTTGCGCGAGTTTGACTGTATGACCGTAAGCGTGTGTATTTGTTGTCGTTAATTAAATGCGATTTTTTTTCAATTGCAAAAAGCTATTCTCTGTTGTCCACATCTTTGTTGGTTAAATAAAAATCAAACAAAAATATTGATTGAATCAGTAAAAAAATTTGTAGAAATCAAAAAAAATTTCAAACAAGCGTTTGTTTGAAAATAATTCGGCAAAAATTTTTTCTGTGTAGTTAAAAATTAAAATTTTATCTGTTTTAATTTTTCTAAGCAAATGTATTTTTTTTTTTTTTTATTAAATTCTTAAATTCAATTAAAAAAATTAACACATTTTTTAAAAGTTAAATAAAGCTTTATAAAACCCATAAAAATAAGTTAAGCCATTCGTATAAGTAGGAAAATAGACAATCTTTTATAACAATAAGTTTGGTTCACTTAGATCCACTTTTTGGGTATGGTATTTAAGTTAATTTAATTCTATAGTTAACTGATCTGAGAATTAAGTTAATCTAGTTTCAATTGAATTGGATATTTTTTGGTGGAGGCTAAAACCCTGTAGCGCTACCATACTGATCACAAATAAATGGCAATATTTTTTTGCAAATGTCAACTTTTTATCAAGTAATATGGATGTTTACCAAGAAGAAGAAGAAGAAAATTCGCGAATTTAATATTGTTAACAAGGTAGAAATTTTTTGCGTTTAAATAAATATATTAAAGAAAAAATATAGAATGGAAAAATTATATAAAAGTGCTAAAGGCTAGATTACACTATCTCACAAGTCTTACGTATTCCATAATACTTTGTGAGATAGAAATCTAATGAGTTTTGTTGCGACTGCCAAAAAATCTAACGTAACATGACAGTTTGTGTTCAGACCAGTGTTGAAAAATTCAGTACTTTGGTACTTTTTTCAGTACTTTTTTATATTGAAAATACCGCAGTACCCCCGCGTTGTTTTCAGTACTTTTTTATCCTTTGAGCTTTTTTAACTGTGATGTGATTATTTCGGTAGCAGGCTTAGGATAATATGTTATTGGAAAATTTAAATGAAAACCATCTTTATAGAAACATGCAATATAAGGGAAAGGTTTTTTAAAGTAAAAGAAACTGCGAAATAGTTTTATTCGACAATGTCCGAAACACTAAGAACTAAATTTTGTTTTGAAGATAAAACCTTAAAAGTGGTAATCAGTATTGTTTCCCGAAGAACCATTAGCATAATACTAATATTATTAATATTATTTACAAACGATAAAGAAAACTATAATAATATCAATTCTCAATTCCGTGTTCTAGCGGATCTTTCAGAAATAAAACATTTCAGAACTGAATATTTAAAATTTCCTAGAAAAATATAGCCAATACTATACCTCAAATATAAATACTGTTTGCTATTAAATACTTAGATAAATTAATTTTGTGGCATTGTGACAAAACATCTTAAGTCAAATTTAAAAAGTTGAAAAAAATGTTGTTAATCATGCGAGTTTTCATTTAAAAAACATTTTTGTTTATTAACGAAATTTTTCTTTAATTTTGGTTTATTTTGTTTTTTGATTAAAATCTTTTTTTCATCGCGATTTTTTAAAAACTTTTTTGCTATCTTATCTCGACTGAAGGTGTTTTCTCAAAATGCCACAGAATTCTAATAAAATATTTTTTATTCTTTTTATTTTCATAATTTATGATTTTTTTTACAAAAAGTACCATTTGGTGGGAAAAATACTCTTTTAGTTGAAGTTCAGTACCATTTCAAAATTTCAATTTTGCAACACTGGTTCAGACCATCACACAAAGTATAAACACTCACACATGAAATAAAATGCAACCCTGATCCAATGTAAAGTATTATTGTTTAGAAATTTAAAAAAAAACGATGA
Organism: Pollenia angustigena; assembly: GCA_930367215.1. Taxonomy (NCBI): domain Eukaryota; kingdom Metazoa; phylum Arthropoda; class Insecta; order Diptera; family Polleniidae; genus Pollenia; species Pollenia angustigena. The sequence continues at coordinate 37,090,600 of OV884059.1, forward strand.
AGTCGTATGGGATGTCAAACTTTTTTCTTAATACTTGTCAATTTCGTGACACATTGCATTCACACTATCACACTTTGTCATATTACTTGAGTTTTTGACATGTATTAATACAAAGTATAATAGTGTAATCTAGCCTTAAGCAATGTTTTAAAATGTATTTTTTGTTTATACTTTTGCAAAAGATCTTTGTGTTAAACATGTGTATGTTGACAGTTTAAGTTTAGGTTTAAACCACCATCGTTGGCCGCTTAAACTATCAAAAAAAAGTTTAACAAATACAACTCAAAAAGTAAATACGGAGATTAAAATTATTTTAATCGCTAATCTCTAACCCAAAAAGTGGCTCTTATAGTTTATTTGTTTTGGTTTTTATATTTCATTTAAATTTTGAATCTTTTCAACATTTCTTTTTTTTCCAGCTCCAAAATTCGCAGGCTTTCGTGATATTGTTCTTGTTTTTTTTTTATATCTAATCCTTTTTTCAAGTGTTGTTGATATGCAACAAAAAACGAAACGAGATTTTGCACTTGCTATGTTACAACTATTTGAAAGCTATTTCACAGAAAAAACTTCCTTAAAAATTTAAATGGTAAATTGTATTGCAGGTCTTCAATGATATCATAAATGTTTCCATTATATTAACGTATTTGTTACTTACGTTTGAGCTTCAAAGTTTACTCTCGTAAATTTCATAAGGATTCTTGTTTTCCAAATGATCTAAACTTTGCAGAAGTTCCAACACGTTCATAAGATATGTATACCCAAAAAAAATTTTATTTACGCCTTGTTTATTTTAATATATGATATTATGTGTAGATAGGAGATAATGAATTTGAAAGTAACTTAGCTTGTAGATATGGAAAAAACTAAAACAAAAACTGTAGCCAAAAATATATTATTTGGCTTCCAAACTGATATACATGGGTATACCGACATCGATGACTTTCCCATCACAAACACATTTTGGTGAAAATTGCAGACAGAATACTTCTATGGCGAATTGGAAAAACAGAATACGTCAGCGATGCCAATTTACCCACAGTTTCCACATGCAAGTGCAAGTTAAAAAAACTCAATACACTCACACTTTGTCACTAACATTCACCCAGTTTTTATACATTCAGCCAATCGGCTGTTTCCTCGATTTTTCGTTGATAATACATATGTATACACTACTTGCAAGTTATTACTTGTATGTGAAAACGTAGGGTAACTTGAGGGTTACACGATCAAGTTTTGGCTATCAAGTTTTAATACACTCACACTTTTTTACCAATACACTCATACTTTTAAAAATTGATACGAACTTGCCTCTAAAATTCTCTTGCCAGTGAGTGTATCAATTTTCGTTCAAGAAAACAGCTTATTACAAATCTTTTGAAGTTGTTTTTGTTTTTTTTTTCTTTTTTTCACAAATATTTTGCCGGCAAAAGCTGAAGTTCTTTTTTTTACAAATTGTTGCGGGAATTTTAAAATTTTAACTAAAAACCTATAAAAATAGTGAAATATGTTTATTAATAAAATTAATAAGCAAAATGATAAAGTCCCTTCGAACAGCCTACAGTGCAGAAAAATCAAAAGTGGAAAATAGCAAAACATTTTGAGTTGTTTTCTCGGCGACGACATCTTGAAAAAGTAAATTGCTTTCAACTTTCGTGCAGCCTACGTCACAGCTGTCAACTTTTGCATATTTTGACAATCAGTATATGTAAAAGACTATCAAGAAAATCTTGATCGTGTGGCTGCACTGTTAGTGTGTTTTAAGGCGACCGTACACGACATGTTTTTGTCATCTGACATGTCAAATTTCCCACTGCAAAATACATACATACATGTCGTGTGTTACCTTTTTAACTTTGCTTCTGTAAAAGGAGATGCAAAGTCATCTGACAAAATTTCAATTAGAGCGTGCTCTATATTCTTCTGACAAACCATCTGACATCAGAAATCTATGCCGAGAAGAAACCGGCAGCTGTGTCCAATATTGACGGAATCATTAGCCTGCTGAAGTTAATATTTTACAATACCGAGATATCTATGATCATCCCACCATTGAATAGAATTCGTTTAAGTTTATACATTAGTGTGACCGCAATTTATATGGGCAATTTTTTTCGTATTTTCACTTGGCGAACCCCTTAAAATGGTTCCAAATTAGAAAAAAATATATATAAAAAATTTTAGATCGTTTGCATAGTTATTAGCCGTGCCTTGAGCACACAAAGTTTGCTTAAATGCTATTTTTCTCACTATGGGTCGCTTTAATTGTTGATAACTTTCGTAATATTTATTTTAGAGAAAAACCTTATTTACAAATATTCTAGGGCTATATCTTATGAACTATGTTGCTCTGTATTAGTTTTCTTTAACATGAATATTTAATCCAGAAAAAACCAAATTAAAAAATAACACCGAAATTTTCACATATCTTCGCATTCTCTGCCTGGTGATTACACTACGTGACAAATTTACAACAAAGTCCTGACCAAATGATTCTGACAGCTAATCTTCCAAAATAACCGTTATTTGTGTTTTTAAAAAAGATAATGTGACTGAAATGCAAATATCTTCAACAATTTTGAACGGACTATGTATTTCTTTCTTTTTATTGAGAGGTTATACAATTTATTAAATAACCATAGGTCGTTTGAAGAGATGAGTCATTAAATGGCAGAGTTATAGTGGACAAAACTTCAAACTTCATTATAGATTTTATAATTTTGTTCAATTTTGCTCTTTTCAAGTTATTGTTTTTAAACTAATGATTTAAAAATCCTAATGTCTTATTGCATGCGACACTAGATTATTTTAATATGAACAATTTTCGCCCAAAAAGACAAAGATTGGTACAAAAATGACAAAGCTACATTTAGTAAATGTATTAATATTTATTTTAAATAAAAATTTAGCTTTGTATATTTGAGGCTATCAGCGCAGAAGTGGTGTAACCCCAGACTACTTATTATGGGATAATGAGGAGTTAACACTACCCTTGCACTATAGTACTTGGTTGTAACGGCTGATAGCCTCATTTATTTGTTGTGCTTTGATACAAATCGAAAGGTGGGTTAATTCAATTAATCTTCTGTAACAATGCAATTTTTGCACCGATTCAATTACCTTTCCAACGATATGCCATTTATTTCGATCGGACTTTTTGGTTGGGCTCCACAAGGGTTTGAGTGGGACCATACACCGAAAAACACAAAAGTACCGTTATCTAAAAAACGATACTTAGAAAAAATAAATGAAATAAAATTAAATTAAATTAAATAAAATAAACCGTTATTCGTGTTTTTAAAAAATATGATTTGACTGAAATGCAAATATCTTCAACAATTTTGAACGGACTATGTATTTCTTTCTTCTTATTGAGAGGCTATAACATTTATTAAATAACCATGGGTCGTTTGAAGAGATGAGTCAGTAAATGGCAGAGTTATAGTGGACAAAACTTCAAACTTCATTATAAATTTTATGATATTGTTCAATTTTGCTCTTTCCAAGTTGTTTTTTAAACCAAAAAATAAAACTTTTTTAAGTTTTATAACTTCCGACATTAGCCTATTTCAATACGAACAGTTTGTACCCAATAGGATCCAGATCAGTGCAAAAATTACATAGTTACAGAAGATTAATTGAATTAACCCACCTTTCGATTTGTATCAAAACATAACAAATAAATGAGGCTATCAGCCGTTTCAACCAAGTACTATAGTGCAAGAGTAGTGTTAACTCCTCATTATCTCATAAGCTCTGTTTCTTAACTCTACTTTGGAATCCCGAGGGATTTTTGCATGAAAAGCGGTTCCGTACTTTTAATTTGTGTAAATGAGAGCGGATTTGGGAGAATATAATTCTTCTCCTTCTTGCACGAAACAGCCCAGACTTTTTCTTCGTGCAAATTGTGTAAATTGTCAAGCAGCTGTAAAACATAAACAAAACAATGAAATGCAAAGGAAAAAAATCATAAACCAAATTTTGGAAAAATTGTTGTGGAGAGAAATAATGTACTTAAATATAAAGTTTTATGGTGAAATATTAGGAAAACATAATGTTAGTTATGGTAAAAGTGTTTGTTTTGTTTAATTTTTGGTAAAATTAGTTTATTTCTACAGACAATATACAAGTTTTCAAAAGTGGCACAAACTTTTATCGTTTTGTAAGGCCTGGCACAAAGTTGAATTATTTACATTTAAAGAACGGTATTCATGTTATTTTCGCAGCATGGTGAAGGGTATATAAAATTCGGCACATCCGAATAAAGCACTCGTACTTGTTTCGTCTTAGCGCGTTTTTAGTAAAGTAAATAAAAGCGATGCGGAGTTACATTTTTGTACACAAAAATTGTTTTTATAACTTTAATCGCCGTTTTCACAACTTAACGACAGCTTACTTACCGGCCATATAAAAAGTCTTACAACTTAGCTTTAACCTGCCTGTGGGGTAATTCTGTAACTTTTAAACGACAAAAATTTTTCGTCAAGTATAAAACTTTAACTTAAAAATACTTAAAATTTACTACTTGACGACAAATTTTTGTCGCTTAAAAGTAACAGAATTACCCCTTGATAGGATTAAGCTTTCTTATCGCTAACTTTATTTTAAAGCAAAGTTGTAGTAATTGAACACTTTTTGAACGGCCGATAAAACTAACGGCAATAGCGAAAAATATAGATAAAACTTAATCGTTTTGATTGAAGTTCACAGGCTTAAAAATCCTGTTCGCGAAATCCATTTATTAAGCTGACTGTATTTGCTATAAACTTATTAAGCTTTCCACTTTCAATTGCAGAAGTTAAGAGAAATTTCAATGTGATGACTTAAAAAGAAATTTAGTCTCACAGTCAATTCTAATAATTCACATTAAATATAGCCTAAGATCATAAAAATCTGGTTGCAAAAATTATGATATTGCATTTGATGTGTGTGCAATAAAAAAATTTAAATGATACATATTGCACACCTAGTTCAAAAGTGACTCAACTCAAAATATTAATTTTTCGGGTTTATTTGCTTAAACTATACTAAATACACTTGTATATCTATAAAAAAAAATATCAGTGTACTTTGTTTTTGCACACAGAAAAAAATCAATGTAAAATCGTCGAAAACAAGGTGGATTTTACCGTTTTCGGTAGTGATTATGCTTCATAGTTACTTCCTCTTACTTAAACATGATTTTACAATAACTTGCAAACAACATTATTTTCTTTTAAAATAACTATAATTCATGTTAATTTAACATTGCAGTAAAGTTAGAGCAAAAGGTAATTTATATTGAAATAACAATCCAAATTACGTTTAATGAAAGTTGAAACAACGTGAACTTCATGTAGAATCAAATTGGTTTGAGTGTGATATAACAGTGAGAAGAAGCTTCCAGAGACAACATATGTGACAGTTTCAGTTATAAGTTACCTATGGCCAAAAAATGAGTTTTGGAGAAAAACGATTTTGAAGTTAACAAGTTAATTTTTGTTTTTATCAAAGGTGTATTTTAAAGCTTACTTATAACAAAAGTAATGAGGTTTGATGCATTAGACGGAGCGTATTGTCTATGTTAAGATTCACCAAAAAAGTAAGAATCGATTTTTTCATCCATAGGTCCCTTTTAACTGAAACTGTTACATATGCATTTATTTAGAAATAATTCAAGACGCTTGCCCCTGTAACACATGTTTCACTTATTTTGTATTCCCCTTTGTTAACAGAAGCATCAGCAAAATGGCCCGATATGGTTTTCGTCATTATTCTACTTTGAAAACTTGATGTAGTATTTCACTAAATAGTTTTAACTATAAGAATACGGGAATTTTCTTCTTTTTATAACATATTTTAAACATGAAAATAAGGAAATGAAGGTTTTTTTTTGTTGTTTTTTTATATATAACAAGTATAAAAGGTTTTTATAGTTTCAACACACAAAGAAAAAACATGGTTGTGGTAAACATATTATAAGAGCAACATATTATGATAAGAATTATGATTGTAGTCACCATATTAAGATTATTATTGAATCATATTATGACTAAATTTACTCGTAATATGTCATCATAATATTTTTTCCTTAATCATATTATTATTCTGTTAATCATACTAAGTTAAGAAGTAATCATATTATTGTCATGTTAATCACAATAAGCTAAGAAATTAATCATATTATTGTCATGTTAATCATAATAAGCTAAGAAGTAATCATATTATCATCATGTTAATCATAATAAATTTAGAAGCAATCATATTATGATACAGCACCTTTCATAGCTGTCATAAAAATACAAAATAAATTAAAATATTTTTGCATCGATTTTTTATTTTGTGGCTTTTTACAATTTTTCTTAATGTTAATCAAATAGCGGAGTTCAATAAAAGGCTTGCAAAAGAGCAAATGAAAAATCTGTGGTTTTCATGGGCAACCGCGTGTGTTCATTTTTTCGATTTTAAGATGTTGATGAAATATCGTAGCACTTTTATAAAATTTTGCATTTGCACTATAACATCATTAATACTTGAATGAACTCCGCTAATATTTTAATTTTTTAATTTCCTTAAACTTATTATCTTTATCTTTTAATAGTTTAACCGCTCACAAATAAAAAAACGACACAACTGCTTCAAAATTGTTTTACAAATGGCGCTAACATAATACGATTAGAGTAAAAATAGTTTGATTGCATCTTTAACATAATATGATTAATGTATAAAAAGTTATCATGTTATGGCTATTAAATATCATGATATGGCTGTGAGAAATATAATATGTTTAGAAAGTTATCATAATTAAGTTGTTAGAAAAATAATTATTTTTCGGTCAACAATACTCAAATTCATAATTGCGATAAACATTGATATGTTTACAGTAACTATAATATTGTTGATATTAAATAAAAATAACAATTATTTGTGTACGACAACAATATATTGTTAGATTAAACATAGTGTTGTTGCCGTAACCAAGCCCAACCATATTTTTTCATTTAAAACAATGGTAATTTTAAATAGAGTCCATACTTTTGCAGAAATTTGTTATGATTTTTAATCAACATTGCGCCATGTTAATTACGCATAGATATTTTTTCTGTGTGTTTACTGTTCCTCCAGTTATAAGCTATAAAAGCATATAATATAAACCATAAAAAAAACAAACCAGAAAAATTAAAATTTTGGGTTGAGTCACTTTTGAACTAGGTGAGCGATATAAAAATTCGAAGTATTGCATTTAGGGTTTCTTATTTCCCGCACTTTTTCTATTCCCGGGAAACGAAACAAAAAAAATCTTATTCCCGGGTATCCCGGGATTCTTTGAATAAAACAATGATTTCATTTAATGAGTTCAAGACAAAAGTTTTTTACTTTTTTAAAGAATATATACAAAAATCCAAAAAAAAAATAAGCTTAACTCCATAGAAAACCAAATAAATTGTTACATTCATATTTACATGCATATTATATATCGATGGTTTTCTTCCGCAACCACGTAACTCGATTTTTTCCGATTTTTTGTCTTAACCGGAAAAGTAATCATTAAATACCTCCTTACTATTTTACAAAGTAATAAGGAAAACTGTTTGGAGGTTTATTTTTTATTCGACATTATGTAAACTCGTATCTCAACGGTGAAAAATATGTCATGCACAACCTCGTATCTTAAATTAAAATATGTCGCACAGTGATGCCTGCTCAAAATCTGTCTTGGACCCTTGTTCATGATATCAGAAGTTGGTGATTTTATAGTGGCATATTTTGAAAATCGTTTGTATCACTGATATAACAAAAAAAATTGCACGTTACAACACGGCTTTTTGCTTTATTCTAAGGCGAATTCATGTAAAATTAATTCGCCTTGCTTTATTCATTGCACATAGAGACTGTGCAGTCAGTTATTTTTTCATACTCATTAATTGATGTTATATTTTATTTTCAACAAATAAAAGTATTTTGGTAGGTAACTCGTGGTAATTCTAACCTATAATTCTGATGTCCACTACAATTTTCTACACGTATTTTTCAGAAAAGCCTATAGTGAAAAACAACACAATATAAAAGATAAAAAAAGAATTTTGAAAATATCGATCGTAATAATTTGAACGACAATAAATATGACCAAGGAAATATAGTACTTGATGACAGATCTGGTATTTTAATTCCTTTTCAATGTACTCCAGTAGATGACTTAGAAGAAGAATTTGAGTCCATTATTTTTACAAAAATGCATTTGTGTGAAACTACGGGAATATTTTTTGAAGACTTAAATAAATCAGATTCATCTCTTGCACCTTCAGGTTCTTCAATGCTGAATGAAACTGAAAATGAAGCAAATTCTGTAAATCCACCCTGTTCATTCAAAACCACACTGGATGAACATTCAGGGATCGTGTCGATAAAAAGAAGCCGTAAGAATTGTGGTGACAGTAATGATTGGTAGCGCAATCAAATAAAAAAAGCTCGTGAAAAAGGCAAGTCTTATTATATCTTTAGTCGAAAAAAAGGAGATAACTGTTCACTTGTTTTGAGAAATGAACGAAAAATTAAGTCAAGATGTACGTCAAAAAAATGTACAGCAAGTAAAATCAAAAAGTGCAATGCAATTCTTGAAAAGGAGAGGAAAAAAATATTTAATTCATTTTGGAATGATTTAAATTGGGTCCAAAAACAGTCTTATGTGATTTCTCTTATTAGCAAAGAAGTTATTCCTCGAAGAGATAAAAGCATTACATCGCGACGAAATTTTACTTTTCAATATTACCTAATCGTTAATTGCAAGCGATTTTTAGTATGCAAAAAACTGTTCCTAAATACTTTAGGTTTAGGTGAATCTCAAGTCTTGCACTGGGTTAAAGAAAGTAACGACAATTGTTTACCTAATAAAACTCAATCAAAAAATACAAAAAACTCAAAAATAAAAAACGTAAAACAAACAAATGTAGAAGACTTTTTAAACAGATTACCCAAAATAGAGTCACACTACTGTCGCAAATTCACTAAAAAACTTTATATAGATAATTTTTATAAATCTGCAAAAGATGTTTATCGTGATTATTTAAAATATATGGACGAACGTAAATTACAGCTAATGAAAGAGCTAGTTATGGGTTGTTTTAAAAAAAAATGCAAAATATGAATATAGCAATTTTCCAACCTCGCAAAGACTTTTGTGATGTTTGTTTCGCATTAAAAAAAAAAATATATCTGCAGACGAGAACAACAATCATGTAAAGGAAAAAATTCGTGCTAGAGACGAAAAAGATACTGATAAAATAAAGGCTATTGCTGGAGAAATAAAAGCTTTCACGGTAGATGTTCAAGCTGTGCAGATGATACCATATTTACCCGCTAGTGCTCTTTATTTTAAGCAAAAATTAAAGTGTCATCAGCTTACAGTATACAACTTAGCTAATGGGGATGTAGTATGTTATGTCTGGCACGAGGGTCAAGGCGGAATGGATGGAAACGTTTTTGCATCCTGTCTGATTGATTTCTTAGAAACTGAAGTTGACCTAACCACACCAATTGTATTTTACAGTGATGGCTGCAGTGCTCAGAACCGTAATGTAACTATAGCTAACTCTTTGTTTCAATTCGCAGCAAAAAACATGCTTACGCTCTATCAAAAATATTTAGTTAAAGGTCACACCCAAATGGAGTGTGATTCAGTTCATTCTGTTATCGAAAGGCGTAAGAAAAACCGAGAATTATACGTACCTTGTAACTTCGTTAAATTGATTGAAGAATCGAGACAAAAAACCCATACAAGGTTAAATATCTTGATTATAAATTTTTTAAAAACTATTCTGAGTTGAAAGTTTTTAAATCAATTCGGCCTGGAAATAAAGCTGGATACCCTACTGTATTACAGATAAGAGGATTAAAATATTGCAACGATACGATAATGTTTAAACTATCTTTCAAAAACGAATGGCTAGTTCTTCCTCAACGTTTAAACAGAAAATATTCAATCGACTCCGAAATTAAGGACTTATATTCAGAAGAAATTCCTTTATCTAGTCAAAAGTAAAACGATTTGCAATCTCTTAAAACATTAATACCGAAGGAGTACCATACCTTTTTTCATAGTTTAAAATACAAGAATGAGAAATAAACAACCAATATTTTATAAGACAAAATGTTATTAGAAATACATAATTACACTTATTAAAAATAAAAATAATAATAGTAAAACTGATGTACAAATGTCATGTTTTCTAGCAATTTTGCAGTGCAGAAAACTCGTATCTCAAAAAAGGGTAAATATTTTATCATGAATTAACTCTAACATAATTGTTACCTTACATATTTATCGGAATTTTTCCTAATTCTTGGATTATAAAAGAATATATAGCAAAAAGTTTCAAATATTTGGTAAAAAAAAGTATTTGGTCTCTCCTGAAAAGTAGTTGTTTTTGAGTTACGAGGTTGCGGAAGAAACCCATCGATATGTATGTATATATTTATCTATTTTTTTTTTTTTTTTTTTTTTGGAGATCATGAATTATAAAAACTTATTAATATTTAGTAGTTATAATTAATAGCAACTTGGTAAAATCAATTAAAGCACTTAAAAGATCATCAGAGATTATATTTCTAATCCTTGTTGTTATGTATATTGCCTGCTACCGTAAACGTGCTCTCGCTTTCTACAGACGTTGGTTTTTTAGTAAGAAGCGCATTATAAACATATTATAAACTAGCTGACCCGACAGACGTTGTCCTGTCCAAATTAGGAGAAATTTTTGCGTTCGATTTTTAAAATCCGTTAAAAAGATGCGAACATTTGAAACGGCTCAATTATTCAAATCAATTGAGCCGTTTTCTGATTTTAGGTAAATCGAAAAAAGTGGGCGGGAAAAATTGTGTTTCCGTAAAAACCTAAGTTGGACCATGGCGATGATTTTAAAGAAATCGTACAAATCGGTCAAGCCGTTCTCAAGTTATGCGCTCAATAGAAAAAGTGGGCGTAAAAGTAGGCGTGGTAAATTTTTCTTTCGATGAAAACTAAAAATGGTTTAATACGAACATTTGAAAGAAATATTTGTCAAATCGATGGGGCCGTTTTCTGATTTTAGATTATTCGAAAAAAGTGGGCGTAAAAATGGGAGGGGCAAAATTTTCTTTTCGTATAAATCTAAGTTGGACCATGGCGAACATTTTAAAGAAAAAATCGTCCAAATTTAATAGTTGTCATTGGTGGTGCAATACGAAAATTGGATTTTGCCACGCCCCTCCGCCCGTAGACCGAAAATCAAAAATCAGACTTCACAAAAAGATCGTTGATTTATTGGCGTAAGAAAAATTGTTCGATTTGTAGGTAGTTTTTAGTAAAGAATATATTTTTAATTGCTCGTTTTTTGATTTTAACGGTGCTAACAAATTAAAATTTCGAAAAATTTAATTTGAAATTCCCGAAAATTCTCCGAAAAAATTTCCCGGGATTAATTTAAAAAAAAAATGTCCCGGGATTCCCGGGAATTCTTTCCCGTGTAGAAACTCTAATTGCATTCAATCAGTTTTGTGATAAGAATGTAAACAAGACGGTTTAAATTAAAGTATCTTTTTAATTGACGATGATCAATATTTTATACTCTATTTTTTTTTTAACTTATTTTGATGAAATTCAAAATTTCATTATAAATCATAAAATTTTTTTAATTTAACAAATGCTTACAAAACAAATTTTCGATGAAAATTTTCCTTAACAAACGTTTGTTAAATTAAATAATTGTTTGTGAATATGGGAGTAAAGTTAAGTATTTAATAAAAAAGAGTAAGCTATTGATTTAATAAATGACCGATTTTTAACATGTTAAAAACGTGTTTAAAAAGTCCAAATTTTAATACCAGAAGAATATTTTAAGTTTTTGTTGTTTTAAGCTTTTTACATTTCATTTTGTTCTTAATAGTTGTAAGTATCTACTTTTTATGCCAGAATTAAATTTAAAAACAAGTGTGTAGAAAGTTAATTATTTGTAAATATTGGATTTTTTGTAGTATTGAATTTAGCGCGCCAAAAATAGGGCGTTTTGATAATAAATATTCGTTAACTCTATGATTTAACATCTTTTGATAAGGGGAATAGCGCGCTTTCGTTATAAAATGTTGAGAATGCTGGAATAAATTACTGAAAATTTTACAGAAGCAGCTTCAAAAATTTGACCGCTTTCAGCTGTTAGGCGGAACCCACACTAACAAAAGACAAAACTTTTTGTTCCCCCTAAAACAAAACCCCAAAACATTGGTTGCAGAAAATACATGTACAGGTACAACATACCCAAACAAAGTAAAACAAAACAGACTGAAGCGAACCTCTTCGCACATAATTGCGTGATTTCTTATGATGGTGCCGGTTCACACACGTCAAGGGAAAAGAGAATGCCATTTCTTGTCCCTCTCTCTCCTAAAAACTCTAGACTTAACGTATGTGAACCGGCATATGTAACCCACACAAATTAAGACAAATCAAAAAAGTAAGAAAGTGCAGTCGGTCAAGCCCGACTATATGATACCCTACACCACAGTATTTTAAAACACATTTACGAGAGTGCATCCTATTCGGGATCAATGGAGAATCATGCTTATGTGTTCATATAAATATGGATCTATATATCTTTTAAATTTCATTAAAATCGGTTTGTAGTTTCTGAGAGGCAGAAATTGCCCCTATCTCCCCTCGTGGTAATACGCTTCGGCCCATTTCCAATAGGATTGTTCCTTGTGCCAATGAGAACCTATAAGCCAAATTTTATCATATTATTTCCAAAATTGCGACCTGTACTTTACGCACAAGGTTACATGGACAGCCAGCCAGCCGACGGACATCGTTTGTTCGACTCAGAAAGTGATTCGATCGATATACTTTAAGGTGGGTCCAGGGCCCATATTTTAAGGTGTTGCACCCTCTCCACTATTGTGGTGTAGGTTAGCATCAAACAACCTAGCTAGCATTTATCCTCTAGGAGTCTACTGGGAATCTCACAAAGAGTGTTTTTGATCGTCGACGAGCTCATTTTTTAATTGTAGACGATCCCTAACACGGGAAAAACTGTTAAACGTGCTGATTCGTATGAGAGATTCTTCCATAACGCAGCGAAAGACGCTTCTATTAATCATAAAGGGAATCGTTTATGATGTATGTATGTAGAGATTATCTAACGAGTCTTTCAAAAAGCATGCCAAGAGTTGTATGAGACTCATGTAGGGATTATTTTACAACTCGTAAAATGCTCAGCCGTATAACTGAGCTACCTAAAAAAGGGCATCAAGCATCTTTTTCATTTCAAAACTTAGGTAGGTTTGTTTTATTAAAATTGTATTGACAAAAGAATTCTCATATTTCAAAAACGCTCTTATGACTCTTACAGAGAGTCACAAAAGGTTCACTTTAAGATTAAAAGACGTGCTTGTCAAAAAATGTATAAAAAAGTAATAAATAAAAAAAATGAAAATGTTTATGCTTTTGTTACTCGTCAGATAGAGGGAGTTTACACGGAGTCTTTTCAGACATGTCTGTTTTTGGCATTCTCTTTTGAACTTGCTTCCAAAAACCTATTGCCTTTTTACGATGTTTTTCCAAAAATGTCTGTTTTCATGTCTAATAGTCTAAAATACATATACATACAAATTAAAAACATGAAATTTCTTATAAACAAACATGAAAACTCGTTTCGAGTCTGTTTGACAACCCCTCTTGCATCTCTACCCCGATCACCAAAAAACAAAACAAACATGTTTGTTAGACATGTCTAAAAAGACACCGTGTGAACTACCTCCTAATCATCAGAAGATTCTTTTGGGAGTTGTATATTAAACATACTCGTCGAACAAACAGCCTATGCTAGCTGGAAAGTGTCTTTGACTTTAAAGACAAAAACCTCTTGTCTTGTTGGTTTGTGTTCAGTCTGAACTTCAAGACTTTGCACAAAAGTCAAAATACCATGCCCTTGATTTTTTTCTGAATTAAAGTCGTGCAAGTAAGTTCATTATAGCTACTTAAAGATTTTTTTAATCACTGTACGTACTCTACGTACATACGAATGTGTGCGTCCAATATTAACTTACGATCAAAACTGGTGCTTTATCATAATTGTAGACAAAAGTAAATATTGATATTTTATAAATAAGACAACAGCTTGATAACAACTTTAAAATCAGTTACCTGTTGCTGGTTCGCTTTAATTTAAACATTTAACTTGATTTATCTACCAGATAACAATATATATTAAGTTAAATTAAATTAAACACCACAAATAACTAAAAAATAAAATTTATGTTTATTTATATATTAATATTATTAAATTATCATTAGTCACAAGTGCCTCTTGTGCCCTACAAAACAGAACATACATATTTAGTTCTGCACAAATAGCCGTACAGGTTCAAACTTAGAAATTTAAAAGCATTCAATGGAACAGGAATAATAGCCCTTTTACAGTGATCAACATCTAACATCTACCATCGAAGATGTAAAAAATGTGAAACACTATTTTTCAGTATCCACTTCTAACATCTACTATCAATCAAAAATATCACTATTTTGGAAAAAAATAACAATTTATAAAAAAACTGGAATTTTGCGAAAATTTCGAAAAAAGCTTCTTACGATGGGTCTCCACGAAGGAATTTCTTTTGCTTACCACAAGCAGAACGTCGGCAGAACAATGACACAATAATTGCTAATTATATTGCTGTAGAACACATGAAATTTCTTTGCCATAAACAAACGTACAGAGAAATGAAATGTCAGATAAATGGCAACTGACTTTACATCAGTTTGCTAAGCAATAATTGCGCAAGTAATCAGAAGAGCAATCATTGCGCAATGGATTGCCACTCATGGCAATATGCGGTCCACACGTCGCAAATGTCATGGAGCAATTAAATTCAACGTTTGCCGCAATAAGTATTCCTACGTATAGACCGTACGTATAAATATTTGAATGCCATAATCGCGTTCAGCAGCTCAAATTCAGCTAAGAAAACATCTAATTTTTAACGACGGTAATTCCAACTAAAATGTAACTGAAAATCTCCATTGATTTAAATTTCACTCGATTTCCATAACATGGCTGTTTATGTACTTTTTTATTTGATTTAATTTAATATATACATACCAAGTCGAACAACAACCACAGAAACAACAGATGTTTTTTGCATTGCATTATTAGGATTTACGGCTCGAAATGTCAACTTTTTATAAAAAAAAAATTATGAAAGTCAGTAGGCTTTTCGCTGCAACTTGTAGTGAATTCGCCCTGATAATAGTTTTGTAATATGATATAAGACTTAGGCCCTAAATTTGTAAAACGCAAACGCCACGCCAAAAATTATATTGAAAGCAAAAACAAAATCGAAAATATTTCAAAATTTTGTTGTTGTTTTCTATAGAAATTTATATTAAATTTTTAAATTTTAAACGCTGCATATCTTGTGGCGTTGATAATTTTAAAACGCAATATGTATTTCTGTAGAAAGCAACAACAAAATGTTGAGAAATTTTTAACATTGTTCTTGCTTTCAATGTTATTTTTTTTAAATTGTTACGTTTCCTTGCTTTTAAAATTTTTTTTATTGCAAAATAAAATCTGAAGTAAAATTTTACTTTTTCTTATAGTTAAGTGTATTTTTAAATTGTTCAGTTATTTTTTCGAAACCCAGGTGAATTTTTTCTATTCTCCAGTTATTTGACTTTTGGTATCTGGTAAATCTACATACAAGCGAAATGTTTTCAGTCCATACATCAACATAACACTCGTAAAATTGCTCTGAGTGGAGAAGCAGCTCGCGCTTTTTGTCATTATTTCTTAAGGACAGACAGGTCGTTCTTGTTTGACTGCTTTCCGTGCGTTTTGCGTGTCACCCCGCATTCGTTAGTGGTTCGGCGTCGTATAACTTTACCGAGTTACAGTTTTTGCGGTTTCTACATTAACTATATGCAGTCGTGTTTAACCTAAATGTTTTATTCACCCCTATCGTGAATAAAAATTCCTTGCGAGTTGTTTCCCTTTCTCCATTTTTCCTATGTTAATCCAATTGTAAAAATGGGAAAAGGGAAAAAACTCCCAAGGAATTTTTATTCACGATAGGGGTGATTGTGTTGTCTGGTGGAGAACCAAAAATAACTCAACGTGACTGGTGGAGAACCATATATAACTCAGAACTATTACTGGTGGAGTACCAAGTAAATAACTCGGACGTTTACTGGTGGAGACCAAAATACTCGGGAGCGGATTCTGGAAGCTCTCGCCTTCCTATATGAAGGTTTAGGTCGAACGAGGTTTTGTGGTTGAAGCTCCAAAAAATTGTGTGATACCCTGGCATTGTAACTTAAATAGTTCGCCAAAAACTTTTAGTTTAAAGCAAAATCAATAAAAATACATCAACATAAAAAAGACGAAATTTATGTAAAATAAAAGCTGGAGGTCCACACCACACGTTTCACGGATTTTCGCTGTCTACGCAGCTGTAAAAAATTATAAACTGTGTAGTTATATGTAACAAGTTACATGCACAAAAGCGTAGGATGTATTGAGGCGTTGAATGCAAAAAGTAGGTTTACTTTCTACTTTTGTAAGCGTCACAAGCTGCGTTCATACAAATCAGCTGGTTTTAACAAACCAGCTGACATGCCGCATAAAAAGCGTTGCATGTAACTTGTATTATAAAACGCATGGAACGTATAAAAATCATGCAATGCGTAAAAGCGAAAACGCGTGTTGTGGACCTCCAGCTTAAGTATATAGAATAAATCCTTAACTCAATGCAACGTTGAACGAGCGAGATGTTTTAAGTACCTGGAAGACTTAAAAAATTAACAGTGGGACTCATCAAAAGAAATTTAATGTCTTATAGAGATGGCGAAAGATGCTCTATAAAATGTTACATTTGGTCAGTGCTACCATATGGGGTAGAATTTGATGAATTTTTCGCCAAGTGCTGAAAATGCCATGGACTGCCAGATTCTCTAATGGCGAAGTATTAAGAAGGATGAATGCCAACCGACAACTTATATCGACAATTAAAAAGGAAGGAAATTTTGTAAATACCTAGGACCATAGCTGCTAGATAAAATAAATCGAAAATCTGCAAATTTTGCAAAAAAAAATCGACAAAAGCCTAATTGTGCAAAACGCAACGCCAAAAATTACATTGAAAGTACCAACAAAGTCAAAAACTTTTCATAATGTTGTTGTTGCTTTCTACAGAAACTCATACATATTACGTTTTAAAATTTTCAACGCCACAAGATATGCAGCGTTTAAAATCTAAATATTGAATACAAATTTCTGTTGAAAGCAACAACAAAATTAAAAAATATTTTTTACTTTCAATGAATTCTTGGCGTTGCGTTCATCTTCATCGAATGAAGACTTCGTTCGCTTAACGTACATGTAAAACAAAAACAATTATTTTTATAATTTGTTTTAAATGTAATTTCGTTCGTTTTGTAAATTATTACAAAATTTGGCTTTTGAAAAATCGTAAAATTTTTGGTATAAATCGTCAATTGGTATAAATCATCAATGGTCCAAAATCGTCGAAATGACGATTAATCGTCAAATCTGTCCAAATGTGCCTAGGACACATATTAAGAAAGAACTAATACAAAATTCTACAGGGAATCATTAAAGCAAAGTTAAAGGAAGACGTGTGAAAGGTAGATAAAAACATCATGGTTGAAAAACATCCAGAACTGGACAGTTTATATAAAATCCACGCCGCTAAGAACATACAGCTCATAATATCAATATATAAAATTTTTGCATATATGTATGTATATATGGGCATTTCCGTCAATTTCCGTGACCGAAAATTTTAAAGTTATTAAAAGCTGATTATTTTACGATTTTGTTATAGAGAAATATTTAGATTTAACTAATTTGATAAATTTACCCATAAATTTGTTCACTTAAAAGCCGTTCACATTACATTTGAGATGATTAAGATGACAGATGATTAAGAAAAACACACAACAAACACACAAAAAAAAATCAAACAAATTTATATTTCTTTAAAGTATTAAAAATGGATAAAAACACTTTTATAAAGTTATCAGAAGATTATATTAATCATTTTAATGATGAAATTGTGAAAATTTATGAATTATTTAAGGAAAAAAATAAAAACATTAAGCAGAAATCTTGGCCGGTTGTACACGACATGTTGCCGATTCTACATTATTAGGTATGTTCAGTGGATTCTACGTGGTTTATGAAGTGATTTAGTTGTTATCATGTCGATTTGAAATGATTAACAAATCACTTGAATGTATGGGTAATCATCTCGATTTTGAAGTGATTAGAGCTTAATCACGTTCGAGCTGCTTAAACGCGTTTAAGAACTCAAGTGTGAACAATCAGACTGCAAAGTTGTGCAAACGTAATTTCTTACTTGTGAGAGAATGTTTTCTTTATGTTTTCTTTAATATTTAACTTCCTTAAAAGAGGTGATGTTTGATAAAAATTATTTCAAAAAAATTTTCTTACATGGTCTGTAATCTAAGGAAGAGTTCAAAGAGAAATATGTTATTCGAATTAACGGTAAATTTTTATTTTATTTTAATGATTATGCAGTTAAATTATTATGGAAAAAATTTCACGTTCGAAATGTCACGTATCGACCCAGATTTTGGCTTAAAAAAAGAAAATACAGAAGATTTTGGAATCAAACCAAGGCATTTTAATGTTAAATTGCTACGTAAAATTCTGAAAGTAGTTTGACTTAAAAATTGTGACAGGTTTCGCTGAATTACGCCTTTTTATACATGGCCACAAAAACTACTTCTGTTTTTTTCACGTTCGAACCGCTACTTCTTTGACCTTGAATCGCGCCCTCCATAAACTTTAGCATAGATAACAGTGCTTTCTTTGTGCTATAATTTAAGGGTTAAGAGATCGTAAAAATATTTGTTGTTTAAAATGTTATTGCATTTTTGATGCGTACGACTGTCACGTTCAACACTTTGGAATTACCCATATGAAGCTATCAGGTGTTACCCCAGACTACTTATTATGAGATAATGAGAAGCTTATACTACTCTTGTACTATAGTACTTGGTTTTAACGGCTCGTGCAAAAACTATGTTTCTAGCTTCATCTGTTTTGGATACAAACAGTTGGCTTACTCGACTATTGCACTTTAAAGAACAGGGCAAAGAACATATCTTACACCAAAACCGTAACCAAACCATATAGTTACATTACTGACATCCGAATATCGGTTAATAAATTAAGAAGAAGAAACAAATATGTATACAAGTCTTTTATGCATAAATCCCAAAGGGATTTGTATTGCCCAATTTGGTGTTGGAATCATTGCGCGGTATGCTTTGCCATTTTATTGTTTTGTATTCTAAGTTAATTTGTGTTTCAAACGCTTGGTCAGGATTATTATGCTAATATCAATTTTATAGAGAATATAAAAAGTACAACAATAAGTACGTAAATATTTAGGAAGATT
This sequence comes from Pollenia angustigena, assembly GCA_930367215.1. NCBI lineage: Eukaryota > Metazoa > Arthropoda > Insecta > Diptera > Polleniidae > Pollenia > Pollenia angustigena. Next base: position 37,110,052 of record OV884059.1, read on the forward strand.
AATTGCCTGTGCAGTAAGGTTCACATACACACACCTCCAGTACAAATATTTGTGTATCTTTGCTACGTATTCAACTTAATTAAATAATATTTACGTGCATAGACGAAATACAATTTTGTTTTGTATTGTAAATTAAAATCAAACATTCATTCAACCGAATTTTCTAACGTTAGAAATAAGAGAGTGGCAAATTAAAAAACAGTTTAAAAAATCTTTTCGATCCACATGCAACGATTTAAAACAATTGTCGAACGTATAGCGGCGTTTACACAAGTATTTTACAAAAAAATCTGACAGAGGAAGGGGTGACATTAATACAAATTAGAAAAAAGCACACTAAAATTGAAAAATAATGAATATTAATAGTTTAATTGCGTGTTTAATTATGAGTTACTTTGGAAAGTCGTTTGTATTAGCATCGGCACTACATCAGCCTGACGGGTTCACTAAAAATAGTGTGAGTAATGCAGAAGCTGCAGCTACATTGGTGTCATCCACAACAGCAGCTTTATTAACAACAGATAATGAGGATGTTAATAAGCGAAATACATTTAGTAGCCATGTCTCGCTGTCAGGAAAATTAAATTCGGTATTAGTTAATGATAGCAGCACTATTAATGTTTTGTCTGATTTAAACGTTACTAAATTTTCGGATGACACGTGTCCTTCAATGGAAGATGCCGACGGATTGACTCAAACACAGTTAATAAATCGTTTGACGGCACCTTGTCGTTATGATCGATTTGAGCGCCCATATGTTGTGGAAAATGGAAGCATCACTAATTCTCCCGTAAAGATATATGTCCGTATTTATATATACGTTCTACAGAATTTGGATTCCAGCGATCTGCAGTTTAAAATGCACGGTCTCCTTCAGATGCGCTTTCAGGATCCACGACTGGATTTCTCAAAATATGCACCCAGCCGAAGCCAATCAATACTGGGAGAGTCGTCACTGCGTAGTCTTATTTGGGTGCCACATATTTTTCTGGCAAACGAACACGATTCTAATGTTTTAGGCACTAACGAAAAAGACATACTAACTGCCATAAGTCCTGATGGCACTGTTATTATATCGTCGCGCATACAAGCAACCTTATATTGTTGGATGAAGTTGCAAAAGTTTCCTTTCGATGAACAATTTTGTCCGACAGTTCTTGAAAGCTGGATGTATAACTCATCAGAGCTGCTTTTGCATTGGGAAGAAAATGAACCTGTGGCTTTTAATCCAAAAATGCATTTGACTGAATACGCCCTTCAAAATGTTTGGAACAACGAAACCATTATTAATGCCGACTTAGATGATTTACGTCACGGAGCATTTGCGGGCAATTACAGCTCGCTGTCGTTTACTGTTCACCTGACCCGAGAAGTTGGATATTATGTAATGGATTATTTCCTGCCCTCCATAATGATTGTTGCCATATCGTGGGTAACGTTTTGGCTACAGGCAGATCAAACGCCAGCTCGTACAACTCTTGGGTGTACAACCCTGCTATCATTTATAACACTGGCCTCATCTCAAGAAAATAACTTGCCAAAAGTAAGTTATATAAAAATTTCGGAAGTTTGGTTTCTCGGTTGCACTTGTTTTATTTTCGGCAGCCTAATGGAGTTTGCCTTTGTCAACACAATTTGGCGTCGAAAACATAGTGTTGAAGTAAAAAAGGTAAAGAGCAAATATATTTTAAAATCAACCCTAACGCCACGCATGAAAAGGCATAAATTGATGGATAATGTTAACTGTGATAACCATCCTTCCGCTAAAAGCGGATGCGAACGGTACTTGTCTGTTGTGGAGTCACCTGTTATCATAACAGTGGATGAGGAGACTACAAATAGATTCAAATCTACTGAGTCGATCATTTCCCAATCAACTAGTACAGATGAATGCGAAAATGAAAAGAATAAGAAATATCCTCCAAATACTTCCTGGTCGACAATGGCGCCGCACGAGGTATCGTTGTGGATAGATAGAAAGGCTCGCTTCGTATTTCCTTTGGCTTTTATTATATTTAACGCATTCTTTTGGACGTTCGTGTATTGTTTGTAAAAATAAAATACTATATAGGTATATTAGAGTCTATTCAACAGTGTGTTTAATTCAGAATTCTGAATATAAGAATGTCTCTTAGAAATAGTATGTACATATTGTTAAGTAAAAGGTGACTAAAGGGTTTAAATAAAGAATACTAAAGATTTAAGTTGATCCAAAATTAATAAGCCAAATTTAAAAAAAAAAACATTAAAAATAGAATTTAAAAGCTGTACAATTTAAAATACATCATATCCAAAAGAGAAAATCTTATGTAGCCGTTTTTTACCTGCTGTCGAGCACTGGAGCAAGACCACACCACACTTCAGATCTATTGTCATTTACACCGTTAAGTTATTAAGACTATAAAAAAAGGAAAATATATCTGAACTTACAATTTGTGGCTGGTGGCGACACTGTGGGAAACCATAATATGATTGTGGTATTAATGTTAAACATTAAAAGCTTGGTACAGACAAGGGTCAGATCTAATAATATTTTCAGTAAAATTTGTTAAAAACTTTTTACAACAGTCTGAACGGGTAATTTTTGTTTAACAACGTTGTCAGAAAAAGCATTGACAGTCCATTATAATTGCAAATTTATCTTAGGCAGTATATTGTCAACACATTTCCAGGCCTTACATTATTGTACGATATAACCACCGTGTGTACGAAGAATCTGTACTAAGGGTTTTTATAGAGGCAATACACAACAAATTCAAGGGAACGACCAAAATTTCGGCTTTAAAAGCTACCAAATTTAATGGCATTTAGTGTTCGAGTTTCTGGCCTATGGCCTCCGCGACTTCGCCTTATGAACGCCACTATCGGTGCACCACTTTTTCAAGCATATCCGGTCTTATTTCGTCAATAGCGCGACGAATCTTGCCTTCCTCGTAAAAAAAGTAGGCCAAATCATACGAACGAAGTGGACATTTCATTTCTTGAGATAATTCGGGCACCAAATGTTTGTCTCAACAAAGTGATTGTTACACATGCTTTATGGCATGTTGCGCCGCACACTGGATCATATTTTGAGAAGGCGGCCAAAATAATTTTTTTTTTATGTTCTCCGATTTTAAAATTTTTTTATTCATGTGAAAGTAAATACTAGTGAACCTCGGGAGCCAAAAAATTTCAACTCTATTTCAACTATTTCATTGAGAACAGGGTGGTCCGAAATGGACTTTCTCAATATTTGGTTATACATAGTTTTGAATTTCTGAGTCAATTTTTGAAGTTGAAATGCTCATAACTTTTTTGTTTTTTAAGATTGTTTGACAGAATAAGTTTTGTGAATTAGTTTATTTTATTAGCTACACCTGGTTTAAAGCATTTAACTCTGCGACCTCTAGAACTATTTAATTTTTTTAATGTCAAAATTTCCCGGAAATTTCCTATTTTATAGAACATAAGCCCTGCCCGTCAAAACGCGTCAAAAAAAAATCTATACTCTCTTGTAGTCCAGAATCTAACCTACATTTCTATACCCCATTGTACACACGTCTGGATACGGCCTTGCGAACTACAGCATTAAACTCTGCGACAGCAATTTCTATAACCCAAGATAAGATACTAGGAAACATTACTGAAATTAAAGAAGATGGGTCTTAAAGAATTTTCGACAAATAAAGCAGTTCAGGCCACATAAATTATCTAGCACGTCAGGTTATCAATTAATTTGGAGAAGGTAAAGGTATTGCCATTGTTATGAACTTATTGTGCGTGAACGGATGCTGCAAAACGAATAGGCGACATAAATAGACTAACACGTTAGATTTCTGAGTAAGTTAAAAGGTTAAACATTAGTAAATAGCCGCAACATAAACTACATAGTTTAATTACCTGAAAATTGCAACTTAATTTTATAAAATCGAAGAGCAGGTAAATGGTAAAAAAACCAGCACGCAGTTATATTTTACGTGAAAATTACCTATCCTTTTAAAAAGTGTGAAAACAGGGGTTTTTATGTTTCAAAGAAATTCTAATAAAAGATTAAATTTGTATTTAAAAAAGGGTTTTTATATTTCAAAGAAGTGGCAACAAAATATCATTTAAAAAAACTTCTATCAAGAGTATAAAAATGCATGCATTCATAATTTTACCTTCATTATTGTTTAAACAATGGCTAAGTTCAGTTATAAAGTTCTCGTAGATATATATTTTCAACAGAAAGATGAAAAAGATTTTGTGTTATACATAATAAATAATCTTTCCAGCATATCGAGATTTAGTTTCTGTCAAAAAAGAGTGCTTACCTTCACAAACGGCTATTAGTGTAACTTCAAGTTCAGCAGAAGTAAAAATGCAGGCTCTTCTCGAACACACTGCAGAACGATTATTAAATACACTTGATGCTGACTGTTTAAAAAAACTTAAAAATTGCAGCATCACTTTATTTTCTAAATGGGGATGTGATGGAAGCTCTGGTCGTAAAAATACAAGCAATGTAATTCAGAAAACTCATCTGATGCTAACTTATTCATGGTATCTTTAGTTCCAATACGTTTTAGAAAAACTTATATTGGCTTAGAGCCGTCAACCAGTAGAGTTACAGAAATGGATGTATGGAAAAATGAAATTCCCTCTTTAACAAAGTATTGCAGACCAATAAAGTTTGTTTACAAAAAGGAAACTAAAGATGTCATAACTGAAGATGTTCGAAAAATAAAAGATCAAATTAAAGAACTTTAACCGGCAATATTTAAATTTGATGACCAATGCATTGAAATTAATTTTCAAATGTTCCTTACAATGATCGATGGAAAAGTTGCACAAGCATTAACCGAAACAAAGTCTTCGTCAAGCTGTACCATATGCCAAAAAACATCAAGTCAGTTAAGCTAACCCCCATCACAAGACAATAGTTTCAATGAAGCATACGAATTTGGAATGTCCCCTCTTCATACCAGAATTCGTTTTATGGAGCATATTCTTAAATTGGGCTATGATTTGGAATCTGGCCCGTTAGGCGAAACAGTGAGAAAAAACAAAGAAAATGTGCAAAAAAGGAAGCAAACAAAAAAACACATTCGAGAAAAATACCTTCACCTAGGCCATATAATTGATCAGCCAAAACAAGGAGAAGGAAATTCAAATGATGGAAACACTGCAAGGAGATTCTTTTCCGATCCAGAAGCTGCAGCATCTATCACAGGAGTACATTTTGAATTAATAAGACGATTCCAGATCATTTTACAAGTTATATCATGTAGCAGAAAGATAAATGCAAAAAAATTTGGCCAGTATGCAAATGAAACAGCAATTCTTTATAACAAAAAATACTCTTGGAGACATATGCCAACCACAGTTCATACAATTTTATACCATGGGGAACAAATAGTTCAACACAATATGCTACCAATTGGAGATCTATCTGAAGAAGCGCAAGAAAAAAGGAACAAAGACTACAGATTCTTCCGCGAGCATAACACAAGAAAATGTCCAGATGTTGTACTAATGAAGATCTTATTACTATTTTGTTGTGCACATCAGATCCATATATGTCCAGTTTTCGACAAAAATGGAAATCAACCTCAATCGAATTAGAGGAAGAAGCTAAACAACTTCTGGAAAATGAACCCCAAAGCTATTTAGAAGAAATTTTTACTAATATTGTTTAATTTAAAATTGTTTATATGTACATTATAATTTGTTTTTGATTTGAGTATATATTCGTATTAATATATATAAAAATAAAATACACATATGTACATCTCAAACCAAAAATAAAAGCTGAATTACCTAAAATGTTATCGATAGCCAAGAATGCTATTTGGGCATTTTTCAAAATATTCCTTTTCAGTTTTATCCTTATAACAACTCGTCTCGTCCCAAAAAAGCCAACCTTTGGCCCCTGTGAATATTGGGACTAAAAAATTTACAGTGGCCAAATATTGGCATTTTCTGAAAGCATCTAAGTTCGACAATAAAAAATAAGTATCAGTTGTAAAATACAAGAGAAATAATGATAAATTATAAAAAAATCATATTTGAAATATTCAACTTTTACACCGAAACTCAACAAAAAAATGAAAATGCATTTTGAACTCCCCATAACTTTTGCTCCTATCAGTCGAATTTTCCGTTTTATAGCGCAAATTAAAGCCTTACATCGCACCTATAGAGCAAAAAAATACCGTTCCAGTCAAAAGTTATTTCTACCATTGTGCGCCGTCTGGTAGAAATCATTTCTCCTCCAAATGGTTTGCATACAATAAAAAAATAACGAATCATTTGCCTGTGGCGTTCACCTTTAAATAGGCCAATGACGGCTTTGGCATGTAGATCGCACGGTGGGTTTTCATGATGCCACGGAGTCTCAAGAGTCTAAAGGCTGCTTTAGCCGACCGTAAATGTAATTAAATGCAATCTAAAGTACCGTATCGTACTGTAAGCTCGTTTGTGCACTTATAGAACATGTAAGAACGTGTAAGCTGTTTTTCACAACCAAAAACAAAAAAGCATTAGTATACATAAAACAACACACACAGTGATGAGAAATAAAAAATAGATTTAAATAGTATTAAAACTGTATGTCTTGCATGTATAAATAAATAAATAATTTAATATTTGATATTAATATTACAGATTTAAAAAAAAAACAAATATGTATTATATCATATTCGTACACATGTTCTTACATTAATTTCAAAATGTGCATACACTTAAACAAGGTTTTGATACCATTAAAAACCAGACGGATATGTATACATTTGTTAATTTTATACATCTAAGCATATATTTGTATAAATGAAAATATGTATGGATTGTTACTTATTTTGTGAAAAGTCCACAGATATTATAAATGAAAAAGTACCAAACAAAAAGAGTGATTTTACCCGCATTGCATTTAAAATATAAGCAGCCCATCACTATCTACAACTGTCACGTAACCTCGTAATGAAATTCTATTTTCTACAGGTTGGCACGTTACGGTTAAGTGACATTACAGTCAGTTAAGCATTTGTATTGCTTTCCATATAACAGAAACGATCTGCTGTTTACATTACATTTCTACATTTACGGTCGGCTAATGGGACCTTAATGTGGATTGTGCTCTCTCAAAAAAACAATTATGCTTGTTTATATTCTCGTTAAGCCAGAAATGAGCTTTACCGCTGAAGTTGATTTGACGATAAAAACCGGGTTCTACTTCCAGTTGACGCTCAGCTTAACCTACTGTCAAAAACCAACAAAAAGTCTCTCAAATGTATTAAAAAAAACCCAAATCAAAAACATTTGATTCCGCACGGAATGTGCCACCTGTTTCGCACTTTGCTTAAGCAAATTACACTTTCATAAAACTTAACAAAAAGTTTCCTTAAATTCAATATGGTTTCCCTGTTGTGATTTACATGTATTCGCACATTTGCTTAAGCCAACTCAAGCACATTATGATTGGGACTTAATGATGTTATTTAGACTTGGCCATGTTTATAAAAAGTTCTAATTTTAAGCTTACAGTATGGCTGACTTCCAAAACGTCAAATGCTTTGTATAAGAACAAAGTATAATGGGTCGAGTGAATAAAAATGTAGTTTATACTAGCAAGCACAAAGTACTAGCACTAGTTTTTACTTTTCAGTACTAGCTATGCTGAAAAGTTAAAACTACAAAAAGTGTGAATAACTCTTTGCTAGTGCTAGATAGCTAGTGCTTAAAAGGGGAGGCAAACGCTGGAAAGCGAGACTATTAAAATAAATTTAAAATTAATTACAAAGTACAAAAATGTCAAAAATTAAAATTTTTTTAATTATTAATGTATAAAACAGAATATAAGTACAAAACATGTTTATTTTGATAGACAATCTATTGTGGCTTTTGAAAGACCTTGCTCAAGACATCATCCTGTATCAGCTTTACAATCCCTTACAAACGATTAGTATTTACTCCTGTAGTTTCGCAGATTACCATGCGAATATTTCTCCATATACTCTTCCCCTAGAACTCTTACCATCAAATTGAAGACAATAGGGATCTTTGCTTTAAAGTTTTTTAAAATTTTGCTTTAATTTGCTGTGCTTCTGAGATTACTCGTTTCCAAACACCCGACTGAATTGAAATGATGTTTTCCAGTACCAGTAAACTCGCTTTTGTAGTGCTTGTTCTTTTGTATTTCGGTTTGTATTCAGAAGAAGATGACGTGGAAGAAGAGCTTGCAGACTTGGGTGAAGAATCGGAGGAAGATTCAGAGACAATTCATGTGTGAGTTGCGATAGAGAAGTACTGGTTTGAGCTTGAGTTATTGATAGTCAAATTCGTTTTCTTGGGTGGATTGATTCCGAAGGGGCTTGCTTGACCGTTGAATAGCAAACCTTACCTGCACTCTCAACTTGACTCTAGTAGAATTCTTTATCTTCCGAGCATCGCCATTCTCCATAAACGTTGGTGACATTAAATACCTGAGAAAGTGTTGCAGTGAATTTGTTAGACGGTTTCTTTTTGTTTTTGTCATTTAGATCAATCAGACGATTAAGTTTCTTTCTGATGAGTGCACTGAATAAAAGTGGAATATCTAGAGTTCCCTCCAGAACAATTATATATCCGAAATTATAGCCGTTTCTCGCTGTTGAACAGAAAAGTGAAGTTTCCAGGAATTTGGCGGTTTGTCGGCATCCATGTGAGATTGGAGAGCTTTTGAACAGATGAAATGCGTTGATCCCTTTTCTGTTTAGAAGAAGAAGGTAGATTCTTCGTCCAAATAAAACTATTTACCTTTACGCTATTGCTGGAATTTCTAGAAGACATTTTATGGTGCACTGAAAAGACTTAAAAAATTAAAATTTATCTTATTTTTGATGTTACTTATGTCATATAAATGCAATTATTTCTCGAATTTAAGGGGTTTTTTTTGTAATGTTAAATATGCAACCCCTTTCAAAACATCACTGTTAAGAATTAGTAAAGTAGCAAAAAAACCAATCAGAGCATTGGTTTTAAAGTTGATGCTTTATGACATTTAACATTTAATTTGCAAACTATACAGATTTATTTATAATATGTTTTATGCATCGCATCACTTACAAAACGTTTAAGTAAATAAAACACATAGTTGCTTTGTTGCGGTACTTGCAGATGTACATTGTACACAGAAAAAATTATTTTTTTAATTCAAACAAAAAATTTGTAGAATCAAACAATTTTTTGTCTGAAATCGGTCCTACAAACAAATTCGCATATTCAAACAATTTATTTGCATTTTGTTTATTGAAAAAAACGCCGATTTTTTCAAACAAATAATTTTACAGAATCAAACAAAATGTTTACTGAAATTCATATAAATTTTAAACAAATAATTTTGCTGAATCAAACAAAAAAGTTTTGGCACAAGCAATGACGCACACACAAGCAAGCACTGTTGGTGAAGATGAAGCAGAGCAGAGCGGCCAGCTGGCTTTGAGACACATTTTTTTGTTGGAATAATTTTTGAACGAAGTCTTATTTATACACACAATGTTTTTCTTCGTCACTCACTTTTGCTGCATCCTTTCCTTTGCTAATGAAGAAGAAATGTAACCAAACACGGCGGCATACCGACTCGATATGTTTTTCGTCATCATTCTATTTTTGTATTTGATGTATTTAAACAAACTGTTTGAAAAAATTGAATACGGGATTTTGTTTTTTTTTACCAATTTTGAAACCAACCAAAAATTTATTTTGTTTCTTATAATGTTGTCATTTCTGTTGTTTAAAAAAAATGAAACGTTTTTTTTACCTGCTATTGTTTTTGTTGTTTTTTTACTACAAACCTCGTCACGCTATTTTATCATTTTTCTTATTGCTGTACTTTTTTAAAGCGTACAAAAATAGACTGCATGTGTTTTTTGTTGTAGTTCTTATATTTCACATAAAGAAGTGTTGCTTACAATCAATAAAAAAAATGCAAAAGGACGAGAGAGCATTAAATATTTCATACAAAATTATGAAATCTTGAAACCAATAGCGCGTTTATTATATTTTTGAAGAGTTGTCCACATCTTTGTTGGTTAAATAAAAATCAAACAAAAATATTGATTGAATCAGTAAAAAAATTTGTAGAAATCAAAAAAAATTTCAAACAAGCGTTTGTTTGAAAATAATTCGGCAATAATTTTTTCTGTGTACGTTTTGGAAGTCAGCCTTTATATTTAATAGCTATTTGTATTCATAAACGTACATCAACAGAGTTTTAACCAAGGCGAATTCAACAAGGTAAACTCGTCGCTACAACAATTACAACTCTAACAAAAATAACAGGCATTTTGTTAGTGTAACAAATCCGATTTGTCAAAATAGTTGTTTACGAAAAGTGTGAGTAAAAAGTAATCAATAAAAAATTTTATTAATTTTTTTATATTTAAAGTTGTGTGTTTATGAACCAATCTTAACAAAATTTAATGGATTCTATGTTTTAGAAGATTTAATGAGAAATATAAATTTTAAAGGCACGATTTTTTACATTTGGTTATTTGACTCGTTTCCTACTAAACCGATTGTGGTAAAGTTCAATTCCGAAATGCGCAGGAGGAGTGGAAAGAATTGTACACCAATATTGTTCTTGCCTTTTGAGTTCTTTTGAGAGTGTTTTGAACAGACGGACATGGCTAAATAGACTAAGAATTGCTCAAGGATCCAGCATATACATAAAAATTGGAAAAAAGTCTAGTTTACTAACGCAAAAAGAACAAATTAAATGGCAAAATTATAGGAAACGCATAGCTTCCGATTACTGGAATTCTGAAGTTTTCACATGAATAAGAGATTTTCCACCACATTTGTAAGCGTATGTGGCCAAAATTGGTGTCTTTTAAAAGCTTTTGAACAGATCTTTCTGAAAATGTAAAATGTATCCAAAAGTTTTTAACTCTTTAGCTCCTAAAACAATTTTTAAAAAATTGTTTATCAAAATGTTACGGAAGTGCACTAGGAACAAAAATTTAATCAAATAAACCCCAGCTTCGCTAAATAAACCTTCTCCGCATAGCCGGCCTTCAGTCGGGCGCAAGGATTTTCTCATCTATGGTATAACAAACACCGACTTCGCTAAATAAAGCTTCTCCGCATAGCAATTGATATGCTAACTACCTAGGTATAAACTCTTGTGTTGTGGCAAACTCATCGCCGCTCCTTAATGGATTAAGAATTTTTAAATAAAATGTTCATATTCAGAAAGAACAATTTAAAAGCACTTAAATTATAACAGTATTAGCTATTTGCGTTCAGAAATGTAGTGGGGAATCGCGAATTTATATGAAAACATTATTTTTCCCTTTTCTATTCCCCTTTGTCTTTTTTATTTGGAGCTGCGTTGGCAAACTAGAATTACCTTACAATTTTTTTGTTCTTGCACATTTTGCTCAAGTTAAGGATCTTCATTTAATATAACTGTTAATATAATAGAAAAAAAAATTTCACAAATGTCATTAATCACAATTTTTTTAAAATGAAAAACAAAAATAATAAAAAAATAAAATTTATTGACAAATCGGATTTTACAGCTGACGAACAGATGTTCTAAAGAGTTTACCTTGTTGAATTCGCCTTGGTTTTAACTATTAAATATTTGTAGCGATTTTATGATTAAGTATGGCAACTGTCTTTATGTTTTGTTGCCATCTTGTTGCTAGTGATGCATGAAACTTCTATTCGGTTCATATGATAATTAATAACTAATATATTTTCTTCGGGTATACAAATATGTAATATAAATAAATATACAAATAAAATGAACAAATCCTAACAATAGTGATGTTAATAAAAAGTAAACAAACTTTTTATTCGAATACTTTATAATCGAATATTTTAAAACAATAATTATAAAATAAATAATTTATTCAAGCTTGAGGTAAGTTTTTATTCTTTAAATTTTTTATTTCTTTTTTTGCGTTTTTTTAACATAAAGTGAAGTGAGCGATTTATATCTAGAGTGCAATTAAATACTCCATGATGAAGAGTTCTCGAGATTTTTGAAAATATCTTAAACAACTGCAAACAAAACACGACTTTCGCGAATATCTCGAAAACGATTCTTAAGATAAATAAATAAATGCAATGAAGCGACAAATATTATTCAAATAAATATGCATGTACATTAGAGCGACTCACCAAAAAAAGTGCTCGATGTACCCTCCTAAAAATAAACCTTGGACTTTTTTAGGATGACATTTTAAATATTTCGGCTCCAGCTTTGACCTCTCGTGAGCTGGACCAGTTTGAAAAAGGGACTATTTTTGTATGCTTTGTGAATTTGTGAATCTGTTCCCTTACCAACATATACAAATTGGGTATTGTAAGAAAGGTTTTTTTAAGGCGCGCCGAACTGTATATACAATTTGTCCAAGGACGATCATCCATTTCCTTTTTTTAAGGATTTTCTGTAAAAATAACGGTTTTTGAATTTTTTGTTCGGGGTTGTTTGTAATAAAAGTGCCAAATTATATATATTCCAGAGCACCTTGTAAAATGCATCTAATTTGCAAAAATCTTAATTATTTACATACAAAGATGATGTACTTGGCAAAAGAAAAAATTTGATACCCATATTGCCCTATATAAAACGAAGGGTTACCACCCCATTGCATATTTGTCAAAACGCGAACTAGCACGAATTTCAAAAAAAGCTGAGACACGTATTTAATTAAATCGACTAAATAATAAAACATGTTAATTTGGCACTTATATTACAAACAATCCCGAACAAAAAATTCAAAAACCGTTATTTTTACAGATAATCCGTAAGAAAAAGGACATGGATGATCGTCCTTGGACAAATTGTATATACAGTTGACGCGCCTTAAAAAAACCTTTCTTACGATACCCAATTTGTATATGTTGGCAAGGGAACAGATTCACAAATTAACAAAACATAAAAAATAGACCCTTTTTCAAACTGGTCCAGCTCACGAGAGGTCAAAGCTGGAGCCGAAATATTTAAAATGTCATCTTAAAAAAGTCCAAGGTTCATTTTTAGGAGGGTACATCGAGCACGAATTTTGCTTACATACAACTTGAGTCGTTCTAATGTACATATATTTTTTTTCAATATTTATTAATTGAATCTTCATATATTATATATAGTGTTTCTGGTTTCGACTGCAGTTTTTTAAACCCTGGGGTCTAATCACCGCATACGATATCGAGCAAAATTGATCGAAATTATTTATTTTGGTATCATGCAACTCGATATCGAATGAAAATTATGGAATTTGAAATAATAGCATTCGACATTACATTTATCGAGTTTTCATCCGATACATCAGTGTCTGTCGTATGCAAAAACATTGGATAGTTTATTCGATACGATAGTATCGAATGCGGTGATTAGACCCCAGGGTTTAAAAAACTGCAGTCGAAACCAGAAACACTCGAACAAAATTTGTGAACAACTTTTCGCTTTTTTGAGTTGGGTTGACAGCGACTGCTTACATTTAATGAATCAGAAGTAAAAGCAACAGTTTTTTTTTTTTTTGGCCAACGACAAATAAAGTAGTGGAAGAAATGGCAGTTTTTCTACTTTGACTGCAGTTTTTTAAACGCTGGTTTTATGTCCTGCCAGTGCCAGACAAAAAATTTCATCATCACGGTTTCTGTTCACATATCGCTCATTTGCTGCAAGACCGGCATATTGTTTGCAGAATTGTTTGCTTTGTTTTTCTTTATATTGTGTATTAAATTCATTTTTATATCTTTTATACTTTCCCAGTTTGAAGAAAATGTGTTTTCTTTTTTCTAAGTGGTTAGAGCAAATCAAAAACTTTAAATGCGTTTATCTCGAAATGGATTTTTTTGAGTTATGCCGGTCTTGCAGCAAATGAGCGATATGTAGGTGCTTATCTTCTGATTGGGTAAGAGCTGCAGTGTTTCTTCTTCTTAAGCGAGTGTACGAATGAATACAAACATATAAAACAAATGATTCAGACTATGGCAAGAGTACATAACGAAAATTAGTTGGACGAGGGTGTAGGTCAGCCTTCAGGTACAGTTACTGCAAAATTAGAAGAACTTGATAAGTAAGTTTGTTGGTCGAGTACTCGAGTCGTTAAATCCTCTACAAATCACCGGTAGATATCATGCAATTTTACATGTTATCCGAGCCAAAATAACTGGTAACGCGGACACTACTTTAGAGTCGTATATCGGATTTTCCAATAGGTACTTGAAAACTTTGAATTTAATTTGTGAGCACACAATTTCACTGATCATCTTGTCAACTGTTACTTTAATTTGTTTTTTCAGTCAACTCCACATTTTCATCATGGTAAAGGCGCCCGTACACGACATGTATTTGTCATCTGACATGTCAAATTTTCAAGTCACATGTAATTGTTAATGTCTGTCAAAATTGCTGTTTTACATAAGGTTTATAATATTCGGTCACAAACGTACATGTAATTTGCTTCTGACATTGTCTCTGTTTTTTTTCGCATTGTTATTGCAGAAACCAAAGTAGCCACGAAAATATTTATTTGCGCCGTAAAATAATTTAGCCATCTTAAAATTTTTTCTTTTATTTGAAAGATACCAATTTAGAATTTTACAATTAAACGGTTTTTATGTTTATATTTACATAAATTCTATTCAATGGTGAGATGAGCATACATATCTTGCTATTGTAAAATATTAACTTCAGCCGGCTAATGATTCCGTCAATAGTTGACGCCGCTGCCAGTTTCTTCCCGGCATAGATTTCTGATGTCAGATGGTTTGTCAGAAGAAAATAGAGCACGCTCTAATTGAAATTTTGTCAGAGACTTTGCGTCTGACTTTTACAGAAGCAAAGTTAAAAAGGTAACACACGACATGTATGTGTTTTGCAGTGGGAAATTTGACATGTCAGATGACAAAAACATGTCGTCTATATGCCCCTTAAAGAACACGAACGAACAACATGTGCAAATTATAAAAATGTACTACCGAAATTCGGAGTCGGTGACCACAACTTTAAGAGCGTTAACTCCAATTTACGGTCGTTATTCTCACCCTAGTAGACAAGCAATAACAAGTTTTGCGCAAAAATTTGATTCTACATATTCATTGTGTGATGCTTCTGTTGCAGTGAGACAACGAGTTGGTCGAAGTGACGAAAATATCGCTGCCGTTCAGGCGTCCATAGCAAAAGATCCAAATTTGCGTAAAGATCTTGGTTTACACCCATACAAGATCAAGCCGACTGAAGAATTGAAGCCGATGGACTATTTGACGCGATGTACGTTCTCCAATTGGGCTCTGGAGATGATGAATTTTATCGCAAAATCATCTTCAGTGAGAAAGCTCATTTTTAATAAACAAAATATGCGTTATTGGTTTGGTTAAAATCCACATGTGCTTCATGTGTCATGCCACAAGTCAAACAGCACACGTTACAATCGATTTATTGAAGAGTAAGTATGGTGAGCGTTTTATCTCAAGAAATGGGCCAGTCAATTGGCCGCCTCGTTCGTGCGATTGAACGCCTCTAGAATTGTTTTTCTTTGGAACTACGTCAAATCATTGGTCTATGCCAACAAGCCGACGACGCACAGTGGCTGAAAATCGTTTTTCGTCGGCCAAAAATCTGTAACTTTTGAACCGATAGAGATAATTTTGCAATTTTTTTGCAGGAGAGAAGACTTCTTGAACTTTTTTACAGTTTTAATTTTGTTAAAATCGGTTCAGCAGTTGTTGAGAAATGTAAGGTCAAAGTTGAACATTTGATGTTTTATAGCATTTAGTATGAAAAGGCTAATGATTGAGATTGAGAATTATGGTATTTTTTATTCAAAAAGTTGGATGTTTTTCAGCCCACTGTTTTAAGAACTTTTTAATCTACATAACTGCCAAATTTCATTAATATATCTTTGTTCATGTCAGATTTATAGAATGTCAAACCTTAAAATTATTATTTTTTACTCATATTGAAAGCCCTTTTATTCATTTACACTATATAAATAATAACTTTAATGTTTGACATTCTATAAATCTAACGTAAATAAAGGTATCATAATGAATTTTGCCAGTTATGTAGATTAAAAAGTTCTTAAAACAGTGGACTGAAAAAAACCCCCATTTTTGATTAAGAAATACCCAAATTCCCAATCCCGGAAAACGGCTTTAAATTCTTTTTTTTTTTTTTTTTGTTCAAAAAAGGCAATACAATTTACCACTCGATATTAATCAGAATTTTCTAGAAAATAATGGACATATTAGAAATCATTACTGTTCTAATTGTATAAAAATCGGTGTGTGGAATTATTAGAACTTTTTATTCAAATAGATTTTTTTTTTTTTTTTGTTTGAAAAATTTGATTTGGAATAGGGCATATGGGAGTAAAAATGTCAAACTGACTAAAAATTGCTTCTACAAGCATACTCATAATGTTTTCTTTCGAAAAATATAAACATTTTTATATGTATATTTCTGTAGAAAATATTTTTTTTATCAGCGAAAGAACAAATGAGTATTCGTATAACCTTTATATGCATATAAATTCGCCTCGTATATACCACTATACTCTACAACAGGTTCAACTGGAACCAGTTCCACTAGAATACTTTTTAAATTAAAAAAATAAATAAGTGTAAAATTTTAAATGTTTATTTTCTTTTTTATTTAAATAACAATAACGAAAAAACTTTTTTTTGCTTAAATAACAATAAACGTTAATTATATCTACTATTCATTCGGTTGGAAAATTGCCTCCAAATATTCCATACTTGGTTTTGTATAACCTCTGTCCTGTAGCAGCCCTTGCTTCTTCACCTAAGTCCCGATGTTCTACATTCCATGGACTTCGAATGCTAGAGATGAGCGGATCTGTCGTTGCCAACAGTATATTAAACAGATCTTCGTTTGTAAACTCTCGTGACATTTTTCTGGTATTGTGCTCCCTATAAAATCTGTAATCTTTATTGCTTTTTTCATTGTTTAAAGACTGTTTTACTACCAACATAAAAAGTGTTGAACCCACTATTGATAACAGTTTGACATAAAACATAATCCACCCGATTAAAAAACTAGAAAAATCGTTATAAAATCAAGCCAAAAAATCCGTTTTATCCGAATATCTGCAAGCACAGAAAAAATTATTTTTCCAATTCAAACAAAAAATTTGTAGAATCAAACAATTTTTTGTCTGAAATCGGTCCTATAAACAAATTTGCATATTCAAACAATTTATTTGCATTTTGTTTATTGAAAAAACACTGATTTTTTCAAACAAATAATTTAACTGAATCAAACAAAAAGTTTACTGAAATTCATATACTAAATTTCAAAATTAAAAAAAAAAAGGTTTTTGCACAAGCAATGACGCGCACACAAGTAAAGCACTGTATGAGAAGATGACGGCAAGAGCAGAGCCGCCGGTTGGCTTTGAGACACATTTTTTTTGTTGGAATAATTTTTGAACGAAGTTATATACACACAACACAATGTTTTTCTTTATCACTCTCTGTTGCTGTATCCTTTCCTTTGCTAAAGAAGAAATGTAACCAAAAACGGCAGCAGACCGACTCGATATGTTTTTCGTCATCATTCTATTTTTGTATTTGATGTATTAAACCAAACAGTTTTAAAAAATTGAATACGGGATTTTGTTTCTTGCAATGTTGTTTCTGCTATTGTTTTTCTTATCAAAAATAGACTGTGTGTTTTTTGTTGTTGTTCTTTTATTTCACATAAAGAAGTGTTGCTTACGATCAAATAAAAAAATGCAAAAAGACGACAACATTAAAGAGCGTTAAATATTTCATACAAAATTATGAAAACCTGACACCAATAACGCGTTTATTATATTTTTGAAGAGTTGTCCACATTTTTGTTGGTTAAATAAAAATCAAACAAAAATATTGTTTGAATCAGTAAAAAAATTTTCAAACAAGCGTTTGTTTGAAAATAATTCGGCAATAATTTTTTCTGTGAAGGCAAAGGAGATAACCTAAACATTTAAGCATATTTTTTGTAATTCAGCTTAAGCTTAATTTTTTTTGCAATCCATAAATATATTTTTGGTGAATTTTTTAAAAGTTTGAATTTCCGAGGTTTCCAATTTTACAGGTCCGCAAGTCACTCTCCCGACCCTCCATGGACCCGTGCTCCTTCAATTCAACTCAAAAGCTACCCGGCCATGACAGTTTAAAATTTCATTCAAATATGTTCAGCCGTTCATAAGAAGCAAAATAATTTTTCAAAACAAAACGATCGTAAACCATTGTGTTATATTTCAGTCATATGAGCAGCTTAAATAAAAAGAGCAAACAAAAATGTTGTCTGATGGTACTAAAATCTCTTTAAGCCATTTTGACCCTAACAAGTTCTTCTTCTCTAAAATTCGGATTTAACTAAAATATAGAACCTGGGGAAACATTTAATAATACATCAGGTATAAATGATACAGTGATGTTATGAAGCACTTCTTAAAGACTACTATGTATCCCACTAATATAACAAAAAAAATTTCGACCAATTATTGATAACGGTTTGCGAGAAATCATAATTTAGTTCTGATCAAATTTACAAAAATTAATTTTTTTCTAAAACAACATAAAATATTTGTTTCCAGCAGCATGCCACAGCCACAATTATCAATATTTTAATCTAGTTTTTTTGGATACTTTAATTCTAATATGTTTGCTATCGAATGGCATTAAAATTTTTGAAATCGGCGATGACAAGAAATTGGACTTTTGGCCGATGAAATTCAATTTTCAGCCACAGTGCGACGTTCGAAGAACTCAGGGCCAACATTGAACGCGAAATAGCGGTCGAAATGTGTGACTGAGTCATCGAAAATTGGGTCCAACGGATCGACCGCTGCCTACGTGCCCGCGGTGAACGACGTCGAGTTTCATTTATAAATGTTTTGATTGTATTTCAAGTCGATCATAAAGTTTTGGAAATATCTCAGATGACGGTATGGTGTCAGGAAAATAGGACAATTAACGAATTTTAATAAGCTGTTTATCAGCATCTGTCATTGATAATCGACAAGGTTTCTTGTCTTGCTCTGGATGAGGGTAGTCTCTGCGCGATGACCAATTCGTATAGAGAAAAAGCTTTGGACACTTTTATAAGAAGGCTTAGTGAAAAACTTCCTCGGCTATTGAGCATTTGAGAACTGACATCTTTGCCACAGGCATTTTACATATGTTTGAAACGTTTAATAGAAACTATGCGCATGGAAATACTTCTAGGGCAATAGTTCAGAAAGATAAAATTGGCTCGTCAAATCCTACGGATTGCGTAAATTGTATCCAGAGGTAGCTCAAACCAGTGCTAGTGCCTCCACTCTAGCAAGAAAATTAAGTTAAACATAATATTAATTCATTCACTCAAGGATAATATAAGCTATGCAATACGGTGTAACACAAAATATAATAATAAATTCAAATAATTATGATTCATCTTGGGCCGGATTGGTCTGGTGTGGTGGTGTAGTCTAGGGCATGTGACTCAAAAACGAGGGCTCCGACTTTTGGTCGTCACAGTCTATATGGATGATATTATTATCTTATGTATCGATGAAAAGTCCCACCTTAGACACGTGAATGAAGTATTCAAAACTTACACGGCGCTTACCCCCCACCCCTCTCCCCTACCCCCTTTCCACATGCACGTGCAAGTTCGAAAATTTCAATACACTCACGCTTTTTCACTTTTTCGGCTGTTTTCCCGATTTTTTGTTGATAATACGTATACACTTCTTGCAAGCAATAACTTGCATGTGGAAACGTAGGGTTACATTTTCCAGCACTGGCAAGACAGTAGCAAATCACGAAAACTTTTTCACTACTACATGCACACTTTTCCAACTGTCTTACAAATTTCGCAGACATTAATTGGACAGTGATTGGACATTTGCTAACATTAATTTTAAGTTTTATTTCCCGAAAAAAATTAAGGAGAACAAAAATAGATTCTGCTTTGGTTTTTTTATTTTTTAGTTTAGTGTTATCTATGTTTACACAATATAGTTATTTAAAACCATTTTTTTATTTGTTTAGTTCATATAAAACTTGTTTAGTTGGAATTTGCAATGCAACATTCACGTCTGAGATTTTTTAAAAAGTAAACTCTCTTAATTACGCCTACGTCATGAAGGCAGTTTTGTAGCAGTATTTTTTTTTGCAACTGTCTTGCCAGTACTGTTAAATGTAAGCGCTGTGTTAGGAACGAACTCATATGAAAAGCCAATTGGATAAATGTAAATTTTTTACACGAGAGGTGCAATTTTTAGGTAACAAAAAAAGGAATTAAAGCAAATTCTAAAAAGGTGGAATCAATATTGAAATTCAATTAACCAGGGACTTTAAAGGAACTCCGTTCTTACCTGGGTTTATCCACCTACTACAGACGTTTTATAGAGGGTTATACTGTTAATTGCGAAGCCATACAAAAATTAACTTAAATGGCTTGGCAAGAAAGCTTTTGAAGAACTAAAGAATGCATTAGTCTCAAGGGGAGTAATTTTATCATACCCTGATTTCAATAATGTGCTTCAATTAGGGATGAAACGATACCTCTAAGGTATCGATACTTTTACTCGATGTGGTATCGCTCGTAAAGTATCGATACCTACTTAGAATCGAAAAAAAAGTATCGATTCTTAGTTACTTGTATGGGTACTTGTATCGGTTTGTATGATAAAAGAATAGAAAGCAGCATTTAAAAACGTTCTTATTAGTGTTTTATTACTAAACAATAAAATAAGAACTTCGACCTATTAGAATTTTTGTGCAAAACGACAAGTGTAAAGATTGAGGCCACTTTTAGTTACAACCTAGTACCAATTTCCTTTCGAAAAATCTTTTTATCTTAGGAAACAAGTTTTATAGAACGTTCAGGATAACATCCTTCATTCACCTTTTACTCCAGAAATCAACAATGTCACTATGAATTTATCTTAAATGTAAAGATGTATTTTATTTCCTTTCAATAATTTCTCAAGCTCAAGGTCCGTTTTATATAAAGAATATTTATTTAAAATTTATCCAATATTTCGCTATCTCAATGGATAGCTTCAGGGATTTTTTGGTTTTTTTATATTTCAAACAAATGTTTTAAAAAAAGGAAATAATATTAAGAAGGTCGAAGAAATTAAGCTAAATAATTTATGTATTTTATTTTTAAATTGATAAATATATAATTAAGGGTGGTAACACCATAATCCATTATGTTAATTGTGAGTCACACCTTAACGTCAAGTTTTTTGTTTCAATATTTGACAACTTCGATTATTGAAAGGTACACAATTGAGCAGCGCGTTAAGATTAATAAAGCCTTTTACTAAAATGGGCGTTCAATCAAAATGCATTTAATGCACATCGTGATTTTTTTGGTCAGTATAATCGACCAAATGTTTCCACAATCGGGAGAATTGCGCGTAAATTTCAGCAAACCGGGTCTGTAGGAAATGGGATAATATATGTGCATGCTCCCCAGTTAGTTCTGCGGCTAGCGGCGTCTTCGAAAATGAGGTCGGCCAAGCAATTATCGTGAATGGTGTTCGCTATCGCGGGATGATAACGGACTTCCTATAGCCAAAAATTGAGGAAATGGACCTAGACGATATGTGGTTTATAGGTGTGGTCTAGAGATGCCAAACGGGACCAGATCGAGATCATATATAAAAGCCAATTTTAAAATTCATATAATTATAATTTAATGTTTATGTATAAGAATTAAAACAAATTAATTCATGAAGAAAATTAAACTCATTACAAAATAAAACTTTTTAAAGTATTCTTTTAAAGTAATATGGAAGTATTACGTATAAAAACTTATATTTTAAAAAGATTCTTAAACAAATCAATTTTTTTTTTTTTTTTTTCTTCATTATTTATTTATTGAATCTTCATATATTAAATATGAACTAACAATAATTAATCAAATCTTAACCTAATATTATTTTTTTGTCCTGCCAGTGCCAGACAAAAATTTTGTTCATCGCGGGTTCTGTTCACTTTTATAGGTGTTTATCGCTCATCTAATTGGACAAGTGCCGCAGTGTCTCTTCTTCTTAAGCGAGTGTGGCCGCTATCATTTAAAATATTTCGTGCTAGTGGGTTCGGGTGCAATTCGAGCCTTTTTAAGTATTTTACTGCATATTTCGTAATCATAGTTTTAACTAATGGAACATTGAGATCCTTGTGAATATTTGAGTTTTTAACATACCAAGGGGCAGCTGTGATTATTCGAAGTAGTTTATTTTGGCGCCTTTGAATTTTTTCGATATTAGAGGCCGAGGCAGTGCCCCATAACTGAATACCATAGCACCAGATTGGCTTTAAGATGGAGTTGTAAAGAAGAAGTTTGCAGTCGAGACTAAGGACAGAGTTTCTTCCAATAAGCCAATGAATTTGGATGGCTTTTAGTTTCATTTGAGTTAATTTTGCCTCTATATGGCTTTTCCACGTTAAACGGCGATCTAGATGAATACCGAGGTATTTTACATGCGAATTTTGAGGTATTATTTGATTATTGATTTTAATAGGGGGGCATGATTCCCGACGCAAGGTGAATGTTATATGTACGCATTTTTGCTCATTGACCTCTATCCTCCATTGCTTTAACCATAGTTCGAGTTGAAATATATGATCCTGTAGGTATCGAGATGCTTCTTGACGGTTTTCGTGCACGCTCAAAAAAGCTGTATCATCAGCAAATGTTGAAGTTTGTGTGTAGTTGTTTGTTGGCATATCCGAGGTATATATTAAGTATAAAAGTGGGCCCAGGATGCTTCCCTGAGGGACTCCAGCGTCAATTTGCTGAGGAGAGCTTAAATAATCACCTTCTTTAATAATAAACTTTCGACCGACTAAGTAGCTTTCTAACAGCTTGTGTATGTTTACTGGTAAGTTTAGCTTCAATTTATGTAATAAGCCTTCATGCCAGACTTTATCGAAAGCTTGAGAAACATCGATGAAGAGAGCGGAACAATATTTTTTTTCTTCAAAGGCTTTTCTTATTGCGTTTACTATACGATGGGTTTGCTCAATTGTGCTGTGTTCTCTTCTAAAGCCGAATTGGTGGTTAGGAATACATCTATTATCATTTAAAATTGGGGTTAATTTTGACGCTAACAGCTTCTCAAACAGCTTTGATATATTAGAAAGTAAGCTTATAGGCCTATATGACTCAACTTTTGTGTGATCCTTTCCAGGTTTAGGTATCATGGTGACTAAGGAGACCTTCCACTTTTGAGGATAGTATTCAAGGCGTAAAATAGCATTAAAAATTAAAAGAATAATTTTCTTTGCTATGCTGGGTAGCTCCAAAAGCATTTTGTTGCTGATCTTGTCAAACCCAGGAGCCTTCTTGGGGTTTAAATCACAAATAACCTTTTCGATTTCTCTTATCTCAAATCTTAGCGGAACAGCTGCTCTAGCAGCAACAGGTGGTAACTCGACCGCAATATCGTGAGATATATTTGGGGTAAATACGTTTTTTAAATGATTGACAAACAGATTTCCTTTTTCAACATCATTTCTTGCCCAACTTCCATTCAAGTTTCTTAATGGTGGTTTAGAGACAACTGGCCTTTTGAGATTTCTAGCTGCACGCCATAATGAGTAGTCTGATTGTGGGGTTGCATCAAGTTCCTTAAGATATTTTTCCAGAGAAGCCGTTTTCTTAGTCTGCAGTAACTTTCTTAGTCTTTTTGTACACTCTTTAAGTAAGTTCTTAAGTTGAGGGGATCTGTGCAATTGCCACTCTCTTCGAGCCCTCCTTTTTGCAGACAAAAGATGCTCGACATCTGTGGAATATATTTTAATAGTTTTTGTTTTTTTGGGGGCAATATTGGAATGTTGAACAGCTAGTTTCAGAAAACTGTCAAAATTGTCAATAGAGCGATCTACATAATCCGGTGTACTGAGCGGAATATTTTCTGTGCAATGGGTACTGAGATATTTTTTATATTTCAACCAATTAATTTGCGTAGCTGTCGTCGGAGGAACAATTCTATTGGGGTTCATTATAGTAACAATTGTAGGTGTGTGGTCGGAAGATAAATCTAGGGAGGCTTCAACTTGAATCGTTTCTATGGGAATGTTTTTAACCACGCCGAAATCTATGACATCTGGAATTTTTTGAAGATCAGTGGGCCAATATGTTGGTTGTCCGCTCGCTACCACATTTAAATCCATTTTAGAAATTATGTTATATAAAACACGACCCTTTGGTGTTATAAGTCGCGACCCCCAGAGGGTATGTTTAGCGTTATAATCGCCAGCGGCTAGGAAACACGGTCCTAATGATTTAAAATATTTACAATATTGGTCCTCCGATATTGAAAATCTAGGCGGGGAGTATAACGATGAAATTATTAGGTTTCTATTTAATTCCTCAACGCAAATGTTCGTTGCCTGGAGATAATCTTCACGATGATCACACATTAGGTAGTGTTTGACTCGGGCCTTTATTAAAATGGCGGAACCTCCACAAGCTCTATCTCGAGGGTCCTTGGTATCATATAGTATATAACCATTTATTTTAAACGTACTTCTTGAGGTCAAATGAGTTTCAGAAATCATCATGACATCAATTTGTTTATTTTTAAGAAAGTATTCTAATTCATTTTTATGTTGGCGGATGCCGTTTGCGTTCCAAAAACAAATTTTTAAACAGTTCATGGTTTGTTAAGTACAGCTTGCAATAACATCGATTGCATTCTAAGCATTTCCTGCATCATATTACCCATTGTGTTCGTAAAATTATTTACTGTTTGCACTAATGTTTCCATGGTTTTTTCTAAACGACTTAAATTAGAAAATTGAGTTTCATCATTACTTGGCGAGGCACCTTGCATTGGCTCATGGTTTGATTTTAGGACGTTAGCGTAAGAGGTTCTGTTATTACTAGGCTGGGGGGCTTGAATTGCATTTGTGTTAACCTGATTTGTTACCTGCATTTGAGGGGGATTAGTTTTCGGTCCGACCGACTGCTTGACGATAGTATATACAGGGCATCCTCTATAATTGGCAGTGTGATTACCGCCACAGTTGCTACATTTTTTTAAGTTGGGGTCGGTTTTAGACTTGTCGCAAAGAACTGTTCCATGTAATTCACCACATACTACGCAAACAGGGGGTAAGTAGCAGTATGCCTTAGTATGGCCAAATTCCTGGCAGTTTAGACATTGAACAGGACCATTTCTTTTGTGCGGCTCCTCAATAGTTACCCTTCTGTACAGAATATATTTCAAATTATAAATTGGATGCGTTTCATTTTTTTTGAGCTTAATGTCGCCGGGTTCAAGCTCCACTCGAAATAGTGGTTGGGGATTTTTTTCCCTATTTTTGATATTTGTTACGTTTTTGATTTTAAAGCCCTTCTCTTCCAAAAAAGCTTTAATTTCCCCTGGGTCTACGCATGAGTCTATGCCCTTGATTACTACCTGAAGACCTTTACTGCTCTTCAGTTGATACAAATCAATGACGTCAGATAATTGATATCTTATTTTATCGCAAACATATGCTGCCGACGAAACCAATATTCGCATTCAACACTTCTGGGTGGTATCGTAAATACATAACTACATATATGCTATATGACAATATTTAATTTATTGTATCTGAATTATATATAAGAAGTATTTATCTATTAAAATAAACTTATATGTGTCAAAAGACTTTTAGTAGAACCCAACTTGCATTTTGCGTGCGCAGTTCTATTATCATCCACTTAGAAAAAAGACCCACCATCTGATTTTGTTTTCGTGGTACATAATGCATTGCATGTAACATTTATTCACTTATGACTTTTTTGTAACCAGTTAAAAATTAGATTCATGGCCAGTATGTTTTAATATTGAATTTTTACTTAGCCCAAAATCTCGGGATTTTTATATCAAACCCCGGGATTCGGGACTTAAATTTTTAGAATAATCCCGGGTTTTCGGTATTCGGGATTGGCATCCCTAGTGTTTACTGGTCAAACGACTTCTTGATACCGTTACTGCTGCTCCAGCTTTGGAAAGTAATCAAAAATTTAAGATTAATTTCAATACCAAAGTTAAACGATTACTTTTGACCGATACCGAGTATTTTTTTACCGATACTACTTGGTACTCGGTTGCTAAGTATCGATTACAAAAATACTTTGTACTTATATAAAAGTATCGAATATGTACTTGTATTTACTCGTATCGTTTCATCCCTAGCTTCAATTAACTACAAATGCACTCAGCAGTTATAATCGCAATCACAAAATTAAAAGATGAAAGTGAATTCTGGGAGAATATAAATACAATCTGAGGTATAAGCCAGGACGAGCAAATGAAGTGGCGGACGCACTGCCAAGAAATACGACAGGAATGTACATACTCAATGGTCGTTAAGAATAGTCGACGAAAACTCAACACTGTGCAGAAAGTTCGTCAGAAAATTTAATACCTCGCGTTGAAACTCCAATCAACGTATTTAAAAATCAATTATTTATCAATACCGTTCAAGAACCTTCATACCAAATTAAAATTGTGTTTCCGGGAATTCATCGACATCTCATTTTCGAAAAGGAATACAACGAAGACAAGTTTGTGAACATTCTTTACTCCATGCCTACATGATTGCATGATGATGTTATTAAAGCGTTGTTAAAACATTTGAATTAACGATCGTGTTATATATCGATGGTTTTCTTCCGCAACCACGTAACTCAAAAACAACTACCTTTCAGGAGAGACAAAATACTTTTTTTTTACCAAATATTTGAAACTTTTTGCTATATATTCTTTTAAAATCCAAGAATTAGCCAAAATTCCGATATTCCGCCAAACAAAAAAATTCCAAAAATGTAAGGCAGTGTTAATTGATTACTTTTCCGGTTAAAACAAAAAATTGGAAAAAAATCTAGTTACGTGGTTGCGGAAGAAAACCATCGATATGTATCTTACATGATGAGTCTATACTTAACACTAACATCATATTAGTGTTAATGTTAAACATATAATGTTACATGCTACAACATAATGTAAACTGCGTGTTAAAGATACCTCAACCCTTCTGTCAGCAATGTTTTTAAAACGGCTGAAAATAAAATGGATAAAATACAGAACTGATGCCCGTACCATTTTTCCATTTGCACATTCAGGTTCTCACACAAATAGTCGTGAACGATATAATATCAGATAGTGATCAAGAAGATTTAATTTTGGAAGAACATTACAGAACACATCGCAGAGAGAAGGAAAATCGAAAGCAAATTTTGGAAAAATTATATTCTGTCGGGGACAATAAGGCTTTTAACCAATAAAGAAACTGTGCGGTAAAAACTCACAGCAGAAAAAATATATAAAAAAAAACTTTTATTAAGTTAAAGTTACCCTGCAGATAACGAGACAAAAGGCCTAACCAGAATGTGAATAGCGTGGCTTAAGCAACTGAGCGAATACATGTAAATCATATGTGTAAAACCATGTTGAACTTAAAGGAACTTTTTGCTAAATTTTATGAAACTTTAATTTGCTTAAGCAAAGTGCGAAACTAATCGGACATTCAATACGGAATAAAATGTTTTTTATTTTGTATTTTTAAATGTATTTGATAGGTTTTTTCGTTTATTTTTGACAGTAAATTAAGTTTGATTAGGCACATTCTGGCTGGGCCTTAACGAAAGGTGGTCCAATTAACATTACGATGTCCTAGGAGGGGGCCATATAACCCACAAAGTAGTCCCTAAGCTACTCCATGGAGTACTAAAGTGGGTAAGTTTTAAAAGTACTCCATGTTACTACAGTATGGAGTACACTTAAAGGGTAGTTTAAGCATTTTTCATTTTTTACGAATCGCCTTTTATGGTGTGTGTACTGTAGTCTATTATTGATATAACTAAATATATTTACTTGGTACTTTTAATTTTTTTTACCTTTTTTCACAAATTTCATAAGCTTTCGCTTTTAAATAAACAATTAATACAGTTTCACGTCAGTTGGTGAAGAGATTCTGTGGACATCTCTGGTATCTTAGTGGCGAAGCTGTTGCTTTTGCATTATTTGATAAGAATGTGCCCTTTGATACCAAGCGAAAAATGGCAGATGCAATTCGTACATTTGAGAGAGATAAAGAGAAATACGCGGAAGAACTGTCGGGCAGTCCCATGGAGGAATCTTATGATAATGAAAACGGGGCAGAAGAGAGTAGAGTAAATGTTTTTCCAGTACCTTTTTGCGACTTCGAAAGTGTTAAAAGAATTTCATTGTCATCAAAAGAAGTTAACGAAGAGTTCATGGTGAAAAATTTGAGTCATTATGTTACACCAGACACAGGAAAAATGTTTACCGTCTCGGATTGTCAAAAGATTTTTTGATAGTGATCCAGAAACTTGGGAAAAGGTGTAAAACTTATAGAGGACTACAACAATATTTTGTGCCGCAACGAGGAAGAAAAATATTTTTACAGACTCATCGTGAGGTGCAGTTTAAGTAGTTAGGTGGAAAGGGCAAATTTATAAAACTTTATTTGAAGGGAAGTATCCTAAGGAGTAGATATGGAAGGTTGGTGTCTTCCACAAAAATGTTGTGTGAGAAAAATCAATGGTCGATCATACATTTTACCCCTCCAGAGGCGCTTTGAAAGAAGTAAGAACGAGGGGGGCAAATCCAGAGGCGCCCTGAAACTTGTTAGGATGATAGGGGTAAAATTTATAAAAAACTACATTTTGTAGGGCAAGCCCCTTAAGGAGCGGAGATAGGGTATAAGTATGTTCTACAAAAATGTTGGGGAGGAAAAATGAATGCGAGTCAGTCTTACACTTTACTACTCTAGGTGCGATTGCACTGCAGTAATTGGACATTTTATGAATTTTTTCATTTTTACCTTGAACTTTGACCTCGATGAGGAGCCATTTACCCTCAACCAAACTCCCCCAGTTTTTGCGACATCAATTTTTTTTCCAAGCCTAACACAATAAGAGGCGTCAGCGATTCGAAATCGAAAAACCGTTCACTATGTCATACCTAATGTACACGACCTGTTTTTTACATCTGACTTGTCAACTTTTCACGTCACATGTATTTGTGCATGTCAATCAAAAATGCTGTTTCACAGAAGGTTTATAATATTCGGTCACAAACCAGTGTTGGAAAATTCAGTACTTTGGTACTTTTTTCAGTACTTTTTCATTTCAAATATACCACGGTACCCCCACGTCAGTTTTAATACTCTTTCCTTGTTATGTTATGGAATTACACACAAAATTGTAGATGTTTTGAGGGAAAACAATATTCGTCTGGAAAAAATGATTGGGCTTACGGCTGATAATTGCAATGTAATGATGAAGCAATTTAGTGATGTTCAGGCCAGATTAAAAGAATTGTTACCAAATTTGTTCGTAAATGGCTGTGCATGCCATAATTTAAACTTAGCTTCGTCTGCAGCTTATTTATGTCTACCTAAAAAAATTTATACATTTATGAAGGAAATAATTTTTTACTTTTGTAATACCTCAAGCCGAAAAGAAAACTTCAAAATTTTCAAGACTATTATGGAACAGAAGTTCACGTTATATTAAGGTGCGCCCAAACTAGATGGCTTTCGAGACAGGCTGTGGTTGAAAGATTTTTGGAGCAATGGGAAGCGCTATCGTATCTTTTTAATTTACATAACTCTGAAAGCGGACATAAGAATGAACGCCTTAAATTTATTGGAACTTAAATTGTAAACGTTGAAACAAAGATGTATTTTTTAATTATGTCATACATAATTACATACAAGTTCGGTTTGTGCTTTGTTGTGATACAGACGTGTATTTTGAACCCCGCATACGATTTGAACTATAAATTAATCACATTTGATTTTGTAAATAAAATTATAAATTTTGTTATTAAAATTATTTAACATAATAGTGAACAATTAAAACGATAAAATTAAATAAAGAAAAATAGTAAAAATATATACGTATGAATGTTCATACATGTGTATTAGACCGACTCAACTTGTATGGAGCTGAAAAAAGTGATTTTGTTACCCCTCTGAAAATAAAGCTCGATGTTTTATGATGATTCCTAAAATATTTTGGTTCTAGCGTTGAACATCCGTGAGCTGAACCATTTTTAAAATAGGTAATTTTTCAGTTTTTCGAAGTTTTTTGTTCTTTGCTCCAAGATGACATAAATAAAGTTTGGTATCATCGAAGAGTTTTTGAAGCAGCTTCCAATGGTATAAATTAACACCGTACCAGTGACAACAACAAATATTGCACATACAACGTGCCAACAAATCTAAGAAGTTAAACAACAAAATGTGCCAACAGCAAAACTGCAGCACTAGCAATTTCAAACCATGTAACTTGAGTCCACACGAGCCGCAACATTTCATCGACTGTTCGATGGGAAAATACAAACTCAGCAACTGAGTTACACGCGCAACCACAAGTAAATTAATTGGTGGGAAAATGCGGGATTGGCAAATTATTTTTAGAAAGTAGGTTTCATTATAAGAAAAAATTGTAATGTTGTTACAGTCAGTTTTGGAATTTAAATTAATAAAGAACCTTACTATTAATCCGTCTGATTAATAGTAATAAAAAATATTTTTTTAATAAAAATTAAATACCGAATTTTAATTTATATAAACTTGACCACTTGCGACCTACTAATTGAGATATTTAACTAAATACATATTTTCGTTTCGGGTTTTCATACAAATTCTATGTGTGTGGAAATAATGACCCGTCCAGTGTTTGAACTGCCAGGAATATGGTCATTTTAAGGCATACTGCTACTTACCCCCTGTTTGCGTAGTATGTCGTGAGCTACACGGTACAGTTCTTTCGGTTGGACCGAAAACAATCCCCCGCAAATGCAGGTAACAAATCAAGTAAACAATAATGAAATTCAGGCTCCGCAGCCTAGTAATAACAGAACCTCTTACGCTAACGTCCTAAAATCAAACTATGTGCCAATGCAAGGTGCTTCGCCAAGTAATGAAACTCATTTGACCTCAAGAAATACGTTTAAAATCAATACAATATGATACCAAGGACCCTCGAGATAGAGCTTGTGGAGGTTCTGCCATTTTAATAAAAGCCCGAGTCAAGCACTACCTAATGTGTGATCATCGTGAAGATTATCTCCAAGCAACGAACATTTGCGTTGAGGAATTAAATAGAAACCTAGTAATTTCATCGTTATACTCCCCGCCTAGATTTTCAATATCAGAAAGCGAATATTATAAATATTTTAAATCATTAGGACCGTGGTTCCTAGCCGCTGGCGATTATAATGCTTAACATATCTTCTGGGGGTCACGACTTATAACACCAAAGGGTCGTGTTTAATTTAACACAATTTCTAAAATGGATTTAACCAACATATTGGCCTACTGATCATCAACAAATTCCAGATGTCATCGATTTCGGCGTGGTTAAAAACATCCCCATAGAATCGATTAATGTTGAAGCTTCCCTAGAATTATCTTCCGACCACACACCTACAATTGTTACTCTAATGAACCCCAATAGAATTGTACATCTATATCTCATTCCCCATTGCACAGAAAATATTCCGCTCAGTACACCGGAGTATGTGATCGCTCTATTGACAATTTTGGCAGTTTTCTGAAACTAGCTGTTCAACATTCCAATATTGCCCCCAAAAAAACAAAAACTTTTAAAATATATTCCACAGATGTCGAGCGTCTCTTGTCTGAAAAAAGGAGGGCTCGAAGAGAGTGACAATTGCACAGAACCCCTCAACTTAAGAACTTACAAAAAGACTAAGAAAGTTATTGCAGACTCAGAAAACGGCTTCTCTGGAAAAATATCTTAAGGAACTTGATGCAACCCCACAATCAGACTACTCATTATGGCGTGCAGCTAGAAATCTCAAAAGGCCAGTTGTCTCTAAACCACTATTAAGAAACTTGAATGGAAGTTGGGCCAGAAATGATGTAGAAAAAGGAAATCTGTTGTCAATCATTTTAAAAACGTATTTACCCCAAATATATCCCACGATATTGCGGTCTAGTTACCACCTGTTGCTTCTAGAGCAGCTGTTCCCCTAAGATTTGAGGTAGGAGAAATCGAAAAGGCTATTTGTGATTTAAACCCCAAGAAGCCTCCTGGTTTTGATAAGATCAGCAACAAAATGCTTTTGGAGCTTCGGAGCATAGCAAAGAAAATTATTCTTTTAATTTTTAATGCTATTTTGCGCCTTGAATACTATCCTTAAAAGTGGAAGGTTTCCTTAGTCACCATGATACCACACAAAAGTTGAGTCATATAGGCCTAAAAGCTTATTTTCTAATATATCAAAGCTGTTTGAGAAGCTGCTAGCGTCAAAATTAAACCCAATTTTAAATGAAAAAAGATGTATTCCCAACCACCAATTCGGCTTTAAAAGAGAACACAGCACAATTGAGCAAACCCATCGTATAGTAAACGCAATAAGAAAAGTCTTTGAAGAAAGAAAATATTGTTCCGCTCTCATCATCGATGTTTCTCATGCTTTTGATAAAGTCTGGCATGAAGGCTTATTACATAAATTGAAGCACAACTTACCAGTAGAAAGCTACTTAGTCGGTCGAAAGCTTATAATTAAAGAAGGTGATTATTCAAGCTCTCCTCAGCTAATCGACGCTGGAGTCTCTCAGGGAAGCGTCCTGGGCCCACTTTTATACTTAATATAGACCTCGGATATGCCAACAAAGAACTACACCCAAACTTCAACATTTGCTGATGATACAGCTTTTCTAAGCGTGCACGAAAACAGTCAAGAAGCATCTCGATACCTACAGGACCATATATTTCAACTCGAGCTATGGTTAAAGCAATGAAGGATAAAGGTCAATGAGCAAAAATGAGTACATGTAACATTCACCTTGCGCCGGGAATCTAGCCCCCCTATTACAATCAATAATCAAATAATTCCTCAAAATTTTTATGTAAAATACCTCGATATTCATCTATGTAGATCGCCGTTTAACGTGGAAAAGCTATATAGAGGCAGAATTAAACTAAAAGCCATGCAAATTCATTGGTTTATTGGAAGTAACTCTGTCCTTAAGCTGGAGGCGAAAACGCGTGGTATGGAACTCCAGCTTTAGTCTCGACTGCAAACTTCTTAACAACTCCATCTTAAAGCCAATCTGGTGCTATGGTATTTAGTTATGGGGCACTGCCTCGGCCTCTAATATCGAAAAAATTCCAAGGCGCCAAAATAAACTTCTTCGAATAATCACAGCTGTCCCTTGGTATGTTAAAAACTCAAATATTCACAAGGATCTCAATGTTCCATTAGTTAAAACTATGATTACGAAATATGCAGTAAAATACTTAAAAATGCTTGAATTGCACCCGAACCCACTAGCACGAAACATTTTAAATGATAGCAGCACTTATCCAATTAGATGAGCGATAAACACCTACTTATATAAGTGAACAGAAGAAAATTTTTGTCTGCCACTGGCAGGACATAAAATAACGTATTAGGTTAAGATTTGATTAATTATTGTCAGTTCATATTAAATATATGAAGATTCAATAAATAAATAATGAAAAGAAAAAAAACTGTTCAAATAATTTAAATTGGCTTTGATTAACGAATACATAATTCGAATAATATAAGACGATTAATCGAAAATATGTTTTTCGCAGTATAAGTTTTTTTTTTGTTTTCTTTTATATAAAAAACAAGCCGGTACGTTTTAAGTGCCCTTTTATTGTTTCTTAACTCAGGAACATTTCCTTCGAGAAACAATTTTTTTAAATATAGTAACAAGACTGAAACCAAAAAGTTTGAGAATAATTTATTTTTAAGAATGTTTAGTACAGACTTGTGCCACAATGGTTAAGATGATTTTTTGAGACGAATAAAAACAACCTGCTACCAGGCCTTAACAAGAATATTACAGTTGTCAAAAAATCAATAAGAGATTCAAGACTACGAGGTTTTAGAAAAGGCGTGAAAAAGAACAACGAAATTGGATATGCTTCATAACGCTTTACTTTTAACCTCTTCAACGTCAACAATAAGGGAAAGAATCTTTTCTAAATCAAGAAATCGTTTGAAACATGTACATTTAAACTCTTTTTGAAAGGTTATTTTAGAAGATAAACTTAAATGTTGATGGTAATTTTTATTTAAAAGGTTTTCCTCTTTTATTACATGAAGTAGCTTTTGTTAAATTGCTGTTACTTTTTTAATAAAATTTTTATGTTTAAAAATATCTGTGGCATTTTGACAAAACATCTTAAGTCGAGATAAGATAAGTTTTCAAAAAAAAAAAAACGCGGTGAAAAATAATTTTTATTAAAAAATAAACCAAATTTAAATAAAAATTTTGTTAGTAATACAAAATTTTAACCGTTAACAAAAATGTTTTTTTAATGAAATTTCGTATGATAAATAACATTTTTTTCAACTCTTAATTTGACTTAAGATGTTTTGTCAAAATGCCTCACACATAATTTTTGGTCTTATTTTTAAACTTCTAAACTAGACAAAATTACAATTATTCGATTTACCGAATAATATTAAATTGTTAGATTATTATTCAATTGAATTTTGACCTCGAATAAATGTTCGCGCGATTAATCGATTAATACAAAACATCAATTAATTGAATACCCTAGTATGTAGGTACGACATTGTATTTTAAGCTGTCTTCCATCCAAATCTGTGAAGGACGGTTAAAATGTCATTGTCTTAGGAGTTGTCTTCTATCAAACTATACATAGAAAGAATTATTGCCGAATTATTTTCAAACAAACGCTTGTTTGAAAATTTTTTTGATTTCTACAAAATTTTTTTTTACTGATTTAATTAATATTTTTGTTTGATTTTTATTTAACCAACAAAAATGTTGACAACTATTCAAAAATATAATATATGTACGCGTTATTGGTTTCAAGTTTTCATAATTTTGAAATATTTAATATTTATGTAAAATATTGTCGTTTTTTGCATTTTTTTATTTTATCGTAAGCAACACTTCTTTATGTGATATATAAGAACTACAACAAAAAACACGTGCAGTCTATTTTTGGACGCTTTAAAAAAGTACAACAATAAGAAAGACGATAAAATAGCGTGACGAGGTTTGTAGTAAAAAACAATAGCAGGTAAAAAAAAACGTTTCACTATTTTTAAACAACAGAAACAAAAACAACATTATAAGAAACAAAATAAATTTTTGGTTGGTTTCAAAGTTGGTAAAAAAAAACAAAATCCAGTATTCAATTTTTTCAAACTGTTTACTTAAATACATCAAATACATAAATAGAATGATGACGAAAAACATATCGAGTCGTTCTGCTGCCGTTTTTGATTACATTTCTTCTGCATTAGCAAAGGAAAGGATGCAGCAACAGTGAGTGATGAAGAACAACATTGTGTGTATAAAAATAAAACTTTGTTCAAAAATTATTCCAACAAAAAAATGTGTCTCAAAGCCAGCCGGCCACTCAGCTCTGCTGAGAAGATGTCTCCAACAGTGCTTGATTGTGCAAAAACTTTTTTGTTTGATCCAACAAAATTATTTGTTTGAAATGTATATGAATTTCAGTAAACTTTTTGTTTGATTCAGTTAAATTATTTGTTTGGAAAAATCGGTGTTTTTTTCAATAAACAAAATGCAAATAAATTATTTGAATATGCGAATTTGTTTATAGGACCGATTTCAGAAAAAAAATTGTTTGATTCTACAAATTTTTTGTTTGAATTGGAAAAATATTTTTTTCTGTGTATGTGGGACAGTATAAGTGACATTGCCTTATAAGTTGTCTTGTATTAAAATCTATTGATGGATGACACTATGAAAGTCGAAATTCCGTGGTTAAATGTGTTGCTTGGTTTTCTTAAAATTCTCACTTTCTTTTTTCTAGTTGTTGATTTAAATACCTACATAAAACTTACAAATGAGCATAAACTAGTGAAACAGAAAAGGTATATGCTAATGAAAGAAGTTGCGGTTCAGGAACTAACAAGGATGTCTAACAAACGTGGCCAACTGGGAAAATGTGTGCATGTATGTTTGTAAGTACATATGTATATCGGTATTAAGGTTTATTTTGCAGTATCAAAATCAGTCCGGCTCTTCTAGACCAAGAACATATTATTAGTTATATAATAGGTACATATTTTTACTGCTTTTTTGTATTTGCTTTTAATACCTATTAAGACTTTATTTTTTATATTATAATTTTTTAGAAACAATTATTACAGAAATTAAAAAGGATACTCCATTAAATTGTGAATTAAATCAAATCAAATAATTCACTGAAAGCGATTTTCTTTTGTTGTACGGGTAATTTTTCACTTACAATACGAAATTAAAATGAAGTACACACATTAATATTTTCATATGGATAGATAACAATATCTGTAGTTTATTTGTAGGTAGTAGTAAACTTTAGGCACATTTATCACTTACCCAGTCTCATATTTACTGTTACGACACAAACCCATACACACACAAACATATTTACTGTCAAACAAACAAACTTATGTACACAAGACACTAGTGAATGAAATGTATCTTTTTTCATTTGTTACTTTTTTGTATATTCGTATACACGCATACATGCATATACACATGTATATATTTATTTTTCTTTTCACAACGTTTTCTTTATCGCTATCTTTCATTTTTCATACTTCTTTATCATCTTCGTTTAAGTGTGCTCTTTTGCCTGTCTTTGTTTATTATTCGATAAAAGTAGACTTTGGGTGGGTACAAATCAATTTTTCCTTTGATTTGATTTCAATATTGATTTCTAACTTAATTCGAATTTTAACTTTCATTTATTTGCACCTTATTAGTTAATTAGCTGCTGACATTTATTAGCACAAACACATAAACAATTCCATGACTAGATTTATTTGTTTTATATAATTTTTTTATTCAAAACTAGATTATAATTTAGTATTTTTCTTAACTTTTTTCCGTTTCCTTTCCTTTTTTTGCTTTCTTTTGTTAAAATTAAACACTCTTTAAGCGATTATTAATAAATGACCTTTCATGTGAATTTAACTGTGTGAATAGATAGATACACTTAAATATATATTATAAATACAAAAAGTTTTTATTTTTCATTTTTGCCTGTATTAACACAATGTGTAATTGAATGACCCACTTATTATACACATGCACACACACACACTCACACATATCCATGCATGTTATTACAATATACTTAACTGTATATGTATGTATGTATAAATTATTTCACATAAAATATGCATGGTTTTTTGCTATTCATATAAAAAAACATAATATTTCATTAATTGTGTGTTGAAAAACTTAATTTTTTGTATGAACCAACCATCTAAACTACTAGAACTATTTTCTTTTTATTTTGTTGTTCCTCTTATATCAATTAATTAGTTATTTTCTTATATTTACAGCACATATACTGATACATATACATATATGTATATATGTACTTTTAAAATTGGTGTGTATGTACTTTATAAATAAAAAAAAATTATATATTTTTTTATTTAATTTTTTTTTTGTGTATTTACTATGTGGAAGTTTTATTTTCTTTGAAATCCACACTTGTCTGTTTATAGTTTGGCACTGATTGTTAGCCTATCAAATTTAACTCGAGCACTGACATCTCGAAATCAGGATATACAATAAGATTGCTTTACGCGTCTCTCATTTGCTCATTTAACTTATCCTTTTAAATTTACTCTTTGACATACATACATATAAACACTAAACACAGCATAAAATACTTGTTAGTGTGCGTGAGTCGAATACGGTAGTATGTGTAACAAAACTTTTGTGATGATAAACGTTGTACATTTTTTTTGGTACAATTTGACATATTTAGTGCTGAGCTCACTGTGGCCTGAAGTGCAGACTTCTCTGCATTTTGCTGATTCTTTGTTGCAAAAATGACAAAGTGAGATTTTTGCTGTCAAAGTGCAGATTTTTTAAAATTGAAGATATTAAAAACAATTTTAAAAACTTTTATATTAAACTTTGTGACCAATTTTTTTAAAGATTGGATTTTGGAGATCTATTAAAATGTTAAAAAGGAATAAATCCAAAAAATAAATAGAGAGAATGAAAGACTTTGTATTTGAAAATTTGCAAAACTCAAACACTTCATCAGCTAGAAAAAATTAAGTGCAAAAAAAAGTTATAATAATGACGTTAACATTACTGCCTTTTCAATAATGTTTATTGGTTTGGTTTATTTCCTTTATTATAATCCTCTTAAATTCTTTTATTGCAACTTTAATAAAATATTTATTTATCCAGACCCCTGAAGATGGTTAGCGATGCTAGCCGAAATATTGGGAAAATAATAAAAATATAAAAAACAAAAATATCAAGAATTTTTATTTTATTTATTTACGTGGACCTGCAGCCAAAAAAAAAATAGTTTATATATATCGGAAAAAGGTCAACTATAAAAACATACATATAAACACAACACTTTAAACACTGTTTACAGTTCAAAAACTTTATTTACACTTTGTTACTTTCACAACCTTTGAAACTAACTCGATTGCGATCTGCACACTTACCTCTGTATTCATAAAAAATTAAAATGGATTTGAAATGCATTTTAAGAAAAATTTTGATTTCTCGCCAAACGTGGCGATGTTGAAACGTGTTTGGCGATGGGATTTTCCATTTGGCGATTTTTGTTATAACTGGCGATTTACTTGGCTATTTTTATCATTTGGCAACTTTGTTTCACATGATTTTTGTTTTGTTATCATTTTAAGTGAATTTAATATGCAGTCACTATTTAATTCTTATAGTTTGTATACAGTAGCTCGTTTCTGTATTTCCCGCACCGTAAAATTTCTTACATGAAGTGTGAAACAAAAAATTCAATCGTTTCCAGTGTTTCTGGATTTGAATGCGAAAACAGACAACAAAGATTCTGTTTTAACTGGAATATTCCCAGTAGTGTCAAATAAAAGCGAAACGTCAACAAAAAAATAAATATAATAAAAACAGGGTTGCCAGATTTGACAAGTTATCGCCATTTTGACGATTTTTTGGTCCGAAATTAGCAGTGACGATTTGATGATTTTTTCTAAAAAAGTGCTGAAAGCAAAAACAAAATCAAAAATATTTTATAATTTTGTTGTTACTTTCTATAGAAATTCATATTGAATTTTTAAATTTCAAACACTTCATATTTTGTGGCTTTGAAAATTGAAAAAATAATCTGATTTTCTGTAGAAAGTAACAACAAATTTATAAAATATTTTTGATATTGTTTTTGCTTTCAATAAAATTGTTGGCGTTGCGTTTTACATTATAATCCCCTTAGTTTCGAAATAAGATAATTTTAAATATTTTTATATGTTTGTCTATTAGGCACCACAGAAAAATATATATCTTTAGAAACAAGGCAGCCTTAATTTTCATATTTATCCCTATTGTGAAAATTGTCGTCGAAATTGCTTGTCTCTTTCCTAAAAAATATATTGGCAGAAGCAAAATTTCGAGGGAAAACTGTTTACTTTTTATTCCCGTGATTATTTAATACAATTCTTTGTGTTCAAAACATTAAACCATTATCATTTTTCAGTAAATTTAGAAAAAAAGTTTGAGTCAAGATTATTTAAATAAAACAATTTAAAGTGCTATATTCGGCTATGGTAAATCTTATATACCCTTCACCATAGCATTAAAAATCGCACCAAAACCTTAATTTGGAGAGAATACTTGCTTGTATGAGGACCAGGTGAAGTAATAAACCGACTTGGCTTTTTTTATAAAAATATTTATTTTATTTTATGTTCAATATTATATTTTGTCCCGCCTTTGTGTGACTTCTTCAGGGAAAAATAACAACTTAAAATTGTTATCGGATTAAAGAAAATAAATAATTTTATAAAAAATAGACCTTAAGCTTAATAAAATAAATATAAATTTAAAAAAATTAAGGTCAAACAATAGACAATTTATATGTATGTATGTATAAAATACCCAACCAGCTAGCATTTGGGTGATTATTTTTTGATGATTAAAAACGGATTTATCACTCGAGTGATAGAAAATGGATTCATATATGATTCCTTTATATGTTTAAATAATAAGGGAAATCACGATGGGTAGTGCAAAGTGTGCAAACGATGCAAATGCGTGCAAAAATGCACACATTTGCACAACACAACAACAAAATGTACGTATTTGAAATTTGCTCTTTTTTACTTCGTTTGCACTAAAAAAACAATGAGCAAAGTTAGTAGTGCATATTTGCTCAGTTGCAAACAAATGTAAGCAATAACATTTGACATATTAAATGCCATGTTGATTTTAAGAAAACTTATAACTTGAACATTTTAGCAGATTGTAAAATAAAATAGAGAATTAAATTTAAATTAATTAAAAAGAAAACATTTGTTTTAATTTGCTTGTGTATAATTGTAAACAAATGCAGATTTTTAACAGTGCTGCCAGAAGTTTTTTGTGTGGCCAGAATACATTTTTAGAAAAATAGCATATTTGAACAAAAATAAAAGTGGTATGCTCAGGATCAATCATAATATGCACTGCAAATTTACACATTGCAAATTTTCACAATGACAATCGTGATTACCCTTATTGATTTTTACATATTTTTGTTTTTGCCAAATCAAAAAAATAAGAAACAAGTAAGAGAACTATATTCGGCTATGCAGAATCTTATATACCCTTCACCATGATGAGGTAAGAACAAAAAGTTATATACCAAGGGTGCGTAGGGGTAGGAACCGGCCACCATGGTGGGATCCTGACATTACGCAGGCGAGAATTGACCGTCGTAGGTTGTTCAATGTGGTAAAGCGCCATGACAACTGGGCGGACTATAAGTCATTATTGAATAGGTTTAGAAACTTTGTTAGATCAGCGAAAAGGATTGCTTGGAGGAACTTCTGTAGCGGCTTCGAAGGATCCTCTGAGACGAACCGTTTACGTAAGGTAATGGCTTCGAGGCCGGTTGTCCCGAGATATGTCCGGAAATCGGATGGTAGTTGGACTACGAATAGTCAAAAAACACTGGAGGTGTTAATTGATACTCACTTTCTTGGAAACTCCCAATGGGGAATGCGGGATCAAGCGTGGGAGGCGAGTCCCATTCCTATGTCTATTCCATTGGACTATGACAGGATTAAGTGGGCTATCGATAGATTTAGCCCATATAAATCTCCGGGTATGGATGGTATAATTCCGGCGGACCTGCAGAAGAATTCGACCCTGATAGTACCCTGCTTGCTGGCCATATACAGGGAATGCACTAGATTTTCGTATCTTCCTGTGAAATGGACCCTGTGTAGAATGGTCTTTATACCCAAGGGGGTAAGGCTTCTCACACCGAGCCGAAGGACTACAGACCGATTAGTCTTGCATCCTTTCTCCTTAAGACTCTTGAGAGGGTTATCGATACGGCTCTTCACTCTCTAGTCGGAACTATTGACAGATCGCTCGAATTCAAGGAGTACACACTTGTGGCCTTTCTCGATATTGAGGGGGCCTTCAACAATGTCAACCCGGACTCTATCGTTTCGTCCATGAGGAGTCTTGGGATCGACGCCGGCATATGTGTATCGATAATATTGATAGTACTATCGATAGTTTCCCAGCACTAGTAACGACCATTACCTTTTTTTTTGGCGTTTTGCATTTGAACTGTTTTCGTCTTACTTAATTAAATTCTCATTGATTTTAGCTGAAAAATCAGTAATGCAGATGCAAAAATACGGAAAAAAACAAAAGGAAAAAAATTTAAAAATGAACAGCCTAAAACGCTTACAATATAATGAAGTTTATTGTTCATCTGAATGCGAATTAAACTATGAAAAAAACTAAACACACTAATTTTACGCAATAGCGTACGACCGTTACTTTAAAAAAAAAAAATTTTTTTTTTGGTAACTCATTTCTTTTGTTTGAAAATAAATCCATTCCTTAAACAAAACATTTCAAAGAAATTAATCAGATATTTTACTTGATGTATCCTGTGAAAAATTTTCCAATACATGATGTTTGTTTCCGACATTTGAAAACAGCACATTTATAAAGTAACGACCGTCATTAGCGTTTCATGTTAATTTAACATGATTTTACAGTAAAACAAAAATTAATATTTTTTCAATTAAAAACAAATGGAAACGATGTTGAATTAGCATTTAATTCTAGTAAAATTAAGGGGTAATCATGTAAAAATTATGTTTAAATCCTTTAAAAGTAACAGTATAAAATGTAAAAATAACATGAATATCATGTTAAATCAACACGAACTTACTTTTAAATTTACTATTAAATCATTTAAGCTGCGTTCACAATCAACAAAACATTTTCACTTGGTGTTCATAATAGAGCAACTATTTCTTTTGTAACTACACACATTTTGCATCAAGAAACCGTTTGCAAATTTTAGCCACAACAATATTATGCATTTATTTTTATTTTTGTAAACATTTTGTTAAAATTTTCATTCAAAACTAAATAAAATTATTTTAAACGTCAGAAACAATGTCATACAAATTGTTGCTGAAGTTCTAGTTGACTCAACTTTAGTTACAATTTTTAAAAAATTTTAGTTATATTTTTGTTCTAAAAATGAAAGGAAAATATATGAAATACTTTGGGGATAAAAAAGATAGAAGAAAAAACGAAATTGTTTTTTTGATTGTGAACGTAGCTTTAGTATTAAAATGATAGCAATATTGAAATAACATGAAACCCTGTTAAAATAACATGAAATTTCATGTTAATTTGAAATGATTTCTATATAAAAATAACTTTAAAGCTTGTCGGTTTAGTAAAAACAATTTCTATTTCATTCTTTTATTTATTAATTTATTAATATTTTATTATTTAATATACATTTAATAAAGTTTACAAAAACTTATTTCTTAAATATAATTTACCATTATTAAGTGGGAAAAGATATAAAGGTGGACTTGTAAATTCATGGAATTCTTTTAAAATTAACTCATCCTTTAAGTTACCTACTACATATGAATGGAAATGTTCATCAAAGTTGCTAGTTTCAACTTTATAACATAAAACATAAATTTTAGATTGTACTTTTACAATATAGGAAATTTTGTACAAACTTAAATATTATCTTTTGATTGTTACGTAACAATTTTTTTTATACACTCTTCCTGAGAAAAGGATTTTATCATAAAATACAACATTATCAAAAATAATTTTCGAATGGTCAAAAATATATCTAAATTCATGAATGGGTTTAATTTTATTAATATCATTTAATATAAGAGTTTCTGGAATTCCATTTTCATAATCCACAAGAAATTGAGCAAACCTTAATCCAGCTTTTTTACATAGTGTTAAAGGGACATTAACTCTAGAGTTCATATTATTACAACATCTTTTTGTGTCCTTATGTTTTGCCTCAAACCTTAAACTCCAAGTAAACTTCGGTGGTCCACATTTTTTTATAAATGTTACATAGTGCAGTAAAAAATGAGCTTTAGGTTTGAGTGGTCCATAGTGTTCAACATATGTTTGATTATGCTCATAGACTACTGATTTAAGCATATCTAAATCTCTGTCTGTATATTAATTTTTTAATAGACAGTCCATAATTTTTACAAGAGAAATCAATAGCTTCCAATGAGGATTAGTTTCAGGAACTAAGTCCCCAATTATGAGAAGTATGAAATCTGTAAACGTCCATTATTCTCGAGCAGTCATTTTTAAGCTAAATGTTTGAAGTGATATATCAGGGCCTATATTTCCTAACTCGTCTTCTCCATATGGAAACAGTCTTTTGTGACTATTGAAAACTTCTAAAGAAAATGTTTTAGAGTTGTTAAACGACTTAATTGCATTACAAATGTCATAAATACAAACCTATTCAAAAATATCGTGCATTAGATCTAGCGATATATTTTTGGTGACATGAAAGGCTCTCAGGTCATTAAAAGTACAATTTGTTTTTACGCCTGTTTCTCTGAAAATGTCTTTTAAAAGATCAGCGTTAT
The DNA here is from genome assembly GCA_930367215.1 of Pollenia angustigena. NCBI lineage: Eukaryota > Metazoa > Arthropoda > Insecta > Diptera > Polleniidae > Pollenia > Pollenia angustigena. The sequence continues at coordinate 37,153,962 of OV884059.1, forward strand.
AGTTTTCCGAATTTCGTAATGAATTTTCGATTTCAATGTTATCTTTTTGCATGTCACAGCGCTTGCGGCGGCAAATTCGGCAAAATCTTTTCGAATTAAATGATTTAACAAAACCCAGTAGTAGTAGAAGTAGTAAGAATTCTTTATTCAATATTGTTTTTTTTTTTTTTACAAATTACATTATAAAACTTAAAAGAATGTACGGCGTTGACTATGTCGCAAGCCGGAAAAGAGAGTTTATAAGCATATACATATATATACATTTTTTTTTTTTTTTTTTTTGTGTTTGTAAAAATTAATTGTTGTATTCAATAATTAAGGTTTTTCTATAAGCCAAAGCATTGATTATATATTTTACTAGTTTTTCCCAATTATCTTCACCATTTAAAATTCTAATCAGCTCATTTTCTGTAATTGTTATTTTTTGGAACCAATATTGCCGAAAATTATTAAATATAGGACACCTTCCAATGAAATGTTGTATATCTTCAATCTCCTTTTTATTACACAATGAACAATATTTTACAGCTTTCCTTGAGAAATAGGAACCATTTGGTTCTATTAGATCACATCGAACCTTGAATACCCACATGACATTTGTCTGATTATTGTTGCTGCGGAAATATAAGTGTGCCACTGTAGTATCCATTCTACTGTAAAACGATTGTGTTTGACTTGCTCGAGTCAACCGTCATTGGTGATATTTATTTTCTAGACAATTTAATAAGAGTGTTTGTTTTTCACTCCATTCCCCTACAGTAGTATTTGTTGTCCATGATATGTGGAACTCTAAGCCGATCGTATTTAAACATTTCACCCAGGATATATTTTGTTCCAATGCCAGTCTACTTAATTGATACGGTAGACGAGAGTCTTGATATTCAAAGAGGGTGCGTTTTATGTATCGCATATGTAGATTAAGCATAAATAAATGGCCATCGTTGATTCCAGATTCGAGAAGGAGGGCGTAGTTGGTAGTAAATTTTGGTAAATTCAGAATGCGTTTTATAAAATATCTTTGCAGTTTATCCACCTCATCAAAGTGAGAATGTCCCCATACTTGGGCACCGTATGATTGAACTGACCTGCAGACAGCATTAAAAAGGTGAATTTTTGTTCCAAATGCGATATCTCTTTTACTTAGAAAGCTACTCCATGTTGAATTGAGGCAGGATTTCGCAACATTGTTCCTTTTTTCTACATGCCTTGTAAAAACACATTTTGGAGTTATTATCATACCAAGGTAACAATATTCCGAGACTATTTCAATTTCTCTTCTTAAGTAGAACCATTTCTCATTGCTGGCTAAACGTCCGCCATTTTTAAATATCCTAATTTTTGAGTTTTCCAAATTTACTTCTAGATTCCAATAACTACAGTAAGTTTCTAAGTTGTTTATCATTTGCTGCAGTACTTTAACATCATCTGCTATTATCACTATATCGTCAGCATATAAAAGCAATCTTACATTCATATTTCCAATGAAGAGTCCCCCTCCTAGTTCTTCATGCAGGTCATTCACATACAGGGAGAAAAGCAAAGGGGACAATAGACACCCTTGTTTAACTCCCGAGACAGTTTTAAATTTATTAGATAACTCTGTTCCATTCCAAACCGTGGAACAAGTGTTCAGGTATAAATTTTCAATAAAACGTACCATTTTCGTTGACACCCCTATGGCATGTAGTTTGAACATTAGTGACTTTCTTACAACTTTATCAAAGGCAGCAGCGAAGTCTACAAAAAACGCGTAGACTTTTTGCTTCTGTGCAAACTTTAAATGAACTATTGTCGTAAGGTTATAAATATTATCTACTGTAGAATAGTCTTTTCTAAATCCCGCCTGATATTCGGTGATAATATTATGTTGATATACCCAGCTATACATCCTTTCTGTTATTACACCCATTAAGATTTTTGCGATACAATTCATAAAGGTAATGCCTCTATAATTGCTTGGCTGGTTTATATCACCCTTTTTAAAAATTGGAAAGATTACGCTGGTTGTAAACGATTCATCTACCTTCATGTTGTGAAATAGTTCATTGTATGCGTTTGTCATTTCTACAATAAGTTCATTTGGTGCATTCTTAAAAAATTCATATGGGATCCTATCTTCTAGAGTTGGGCAAAATCGTTCCTTTTGTGGAATCGTTCCGACCGATCCGAAAGATCAAAGGAACTATGTCGTTCCTTTCGTACATCGTTCCGGTTTTTACTTTGAACAATAAATGAACGAGGAACGAAAAAACTTCTCTTTCGTTCGTTAAAACGTCAACAATTTTATATTTGTTATTGTTTGTTTTTATGTTGTGGCGTAACAACTACCTACATAAGAATTATGTATTTTTTTAAATGTTTGTAAAAAATAATTACAAATAATTATGAGTGGTTTATTGCTAAAATATATTGCTTTGGAGCACATTAGTAATTGATTTATTTAGAAATTTTTTATATGTCACGACAAAAACACACAAAAGTCGACAACATTGATCAATATACAAAAAATAACCCTACAAAAATACATGTGATCATCCAACAGATTGCAATTGCGGAACGAGGAACGACAAAAAATGAACTATTGAAAAAGTCCGCACCGTTCCTTTTAGGGAATCGTTCAATGGAACTAGGTCGTTCCAGAACGACACAACTCTACTATCTTCCCCTGGGGCCTTGTTGAGTTTTGCTTTTGAGAGTACTTGAAGAACTTCAATTGGTTCTATATTTCTATCCAAAAAGTAATCTGTTTGATACAAGGCTGCATAATGTATATCATTTGCTGTTTGAAGTGGAATTAGTAAAGTCATGAAATAGCTTTGAAATTCGGATGTCGATATGTTGGGTAGTACATAAAAATCTTTGTTTCTTATTTCATTCGCTAATTTCCACCATGATTTACTGTCTTTTACTTCATTTAGTTTAATCTCCAGCTCTCTGTAGTAGTTCTCCTTTCTTTCCTTACATATTCTTTTAAACATTTGATTTGCCTTCAGATACTTGTTTTTAGTTTCAGGATCCATATTTTCTTTATAATCTTTTAGTAGCTCAAATGAACGATTTCTCGCTTGAAAACATTTCCAGTCGAACCATTTGTTTATTGCCGTAAAGACTCTGTTAGATGTATTATTTTTTGTTGCAGATTGGTATATAACGTTAATAACGTCATTCAGTTCAAGCACATCTTTTTGTTCTTTCATTCTCATTAAATTATTTAGAAATTTTTGGTTGTATTGTTCACCCACATCATCTTTCCATTGTAGTTTAGGCAGAAGTTGTTGCGGTTTAGTGGTACTATTTTGGATTGTTACTTTTAGGTCTAAAATTACTGGCATATGATCGGACCATATTTGGTCACAAACAGTAAAACTATTTACTATTCCGATAATGTCTTGTGAAACAGCGCAGTATTGAAATTTAATCTAAATTGTCGCCTAGAACCAGACCCAGGGTGAAATATATGTGTTTTAAGTGGAGTTTTTATTTCGAGTCCTTCATCTTCAAGAGACTTTAATTCTTGAATTAAAGAATAGAATATCTGTTCGTGTCCAAACTTTTTAATATCAGAACAGTTTATGTAGCATAAATGGAAAATGAAGTCTGAAGGCAAAGAAGGCAAACTATAATATCTAGCTAAAACAGATTTTGAATGGGATCCTAAAGGATTCTTAATTCCATGACCATCGAAATATATAAACTGGAATAATTTGTTTATTTTCGAATTGAGTTTTTTGTAATTTAAAAATATCTCCGTTAAAAAAATTCGTTAATATTTTTCCCTGAAGTGACTCTTCTATATTATTAAAAGCTCTTTCTAAAATTCCATGCATTTCAAAAAGTTTTTTTAATTGAAATTTAAGTGGCATAAAGCAGCAGGTAAATTTTTTGACGTCTAAATCAGGATATCCATGCGTAATGCGTTCTGAAATTTGATTTGAAATAGTGAAAGACATGGGTTCCTCATATATTTGTTTTTCTTTTATTTGTTTAAAAAACTTGTACTCTGTCGAAAAGTCTGCGAATGGATTCTTCAAAAAATTTTAAAATATTATTTAAATTTGGGTTTACATTTCTATTACCTAAAACTGCTCTTATGCATTCTTCGACATTGGAAAATATGTTGAACAATAAACTTTGAATAGTCTCAACTTCTTTTCTTGGCATCATTGGTTCTGAGTGCAAATATAATGAAAAATTAAATGCTTGGTTTTTAAGATAAGCAATCTTTGAAAGTGACGAAGGTACTATTTAAAGTAGCATCTTCATCATCAATAGCCATATTATGAACGCTAGCAGAACTCAAGGTAATTAAGGGTTTAACACTGTCCACATTTTGATTTGAATTAGTATTTAAATGCTTGCGATTAATGTGAGCTTTCAATGACTTGAAACACGAAAACTTTTGCGAACAACTGCCTTGTTTGCACTGTATGGTACTTGTAGAATTAAGAAAGTGATCAATTTGATAATGTTGTATTAAGTCTTTTAGAAATGGTAGTTTTTTATTACATATGAAACAAGTAAACATTTTGTATTTAATTATTTTAAATTTAAAAAGTTAAGTAAAGCGCAAATACTTGGAAATTTATAATCATTGGCTAGCTTTATTTCATAAAAGTACTCTTGTATAAAAAGCCATGGACCTTGACAACATTTTGGGTATTCCAAAGATAGTGTGTGAATTATTTTAAAGCAAGTATCTAAGCATTGTAAAAACGATCCAAATTTTATCAAAACAGACATAAAATTTCTCAAGATTATATATACTCTGGCCTACAACAATTAAGAGAGGCTGAACCGTGAAGCCACTATTGTAATACTTTTCACGAAGTTCAGATATTACCTTTTCATAATTATTTATTGAAATAAGATGTACAATAAAGCCCTCGATAGCATCTGCTATAGAAATTTACCTCGAGTTGTTTCCAATTTTATCTGAAAATCGTGCCGTTGGTAGAATTACTGCATTTAGTAGAATAGCATAGCTTTGCCCTTTGGTTTACATATTTGTCCCAAAGTTTACCAGCAGGATTCGCTTTCTTACCTCTTGGTATAAAGTAGTATTCCTGAAAGATTAAATTTTAAAAAATGTGTGTAGTTAATAAGAAAAAATTATATACATACGTACTCTTACTTCACAAGAAAAGTTTTCTATTATTTCATCTACCATTGCTGGCAAATCTTTTGGGGGCAATTCAACATCGCGATAAAAAATGTCTTCCAATATAATATTTATTAAATCTCCACGAAACGAGTCGGTTAATTGACAATTTTTTTCATAAAATCTTGTAATAGCATTCCCTTTAACGCTGTTTTCTAAAATAAGTTTAAGGCTCTGAAAAAAAAAATAATAATAAATGGTAAGCAAAAACGTAAATTTTTAAATTACCTAAGATAGCTTGGACTCCCTTCTGAAGTGCAATGGGATGAAGTCAGAGTGTTTGTTGTGCTAACAGCAGATTGATTTTGTAACCAAGAAACTACTTTATTGGCAATCGTTTCAGACAAGGTATCGTCATCAATGCCATACTGTAGAACAATTATTGAAAATTTAGCCAAAAATAAATTAATACATTATTTAAATTTCTGTCTTTGCCTCACTTTTCCTGCAAATAAACAGTTTTTCTCGGAAAAAAGCACGAAGGCCAAAGGGTGGTATAGCTTCCTTTATGTCCTCTTTTGATAAGTATTTAAGGCTTTCAAATGTAATTTTAGCTCCTTAACAATAATTTAGTTTTTGTTAGAGAAATAAACAAAAAAAAATTAAAATATACTTACTTGTCAAATAAGGCTTTACTTCACTTAAATCAAAAGTTTTCAACAACTCGCCTAATTGGGAACTTTGATTTTGAGCCACCGGTATATTTAAAATTAAATTTCCGTCTACGTCGCTCTCGAAATTAATAGTTTCTCCTAGAGAACCAACCCAGCGGGAAAATGAGGAATTGATTACATAAATAATTAAAAAAATAATGCATTATTTTCGAAAGAATAATAATGCATTCATTGGAATCGAGAAGGTAATTTCATCAGACACAAAATTTAAGCACTGATTACCACGTATATTCCCACATTTGCAGAACAAGGAATGTATTGTTTCTGTTAGTAACAATTATTCGTGTTTTTGCTTTACATACACAGAAAAAAATATTTTTCCAATTCAAACAAAAAATTTGTAGAATCAAACAATTTTTTGTCTGAAATCGGTCCTATAAACAAATTCGCATATTCAAACAATTTATTTGCATTTTGTTTATTGAAAAAAACACTGATTTTTTCAAACAAATAATTTAACTGAATCAAACAAAGAGTTTACTGAAATTCATATACTAAATTTCAAAATCAAAAAAAAAAAGGTTTTTGCACAAGCAATGATGCGCACACAAGCAGGCACTGTATTAGAAGATGATGGCAGAGAGAGCAGAGCGGCCGGCTGGCTTTGAGACACATTTTTTTGTTGGAATAATTTTTGAACGAAGTCTTTTTTTATACACACAATGTTTTTCGTCATCACTCACTGTTGCTGTATCCTTTCCTTTGCTAATGAAGAAGAAATGTAACCCAAAAACGGCGACAGACCGACTCGATATGTTTTTCGTCATCATTATATTTTTGTATTTGATGTATTTAAGCAACAGTTTGAAAAAATTGAATACGGGATTTTGATTTTTTTTTAACCAACTTTGAAACCTACCAAAAATTTATTTTGTTTCTTATAATGTTGTTGTTGTTTCTGTTGTTTAAAAAGAGTGAAATTTTTTTACAAACAAAAATTTTAATTGAATCAGTAAAAAAATTTGTAGAAATTAAAAAAATTTTCAAACAAGCGTTTGTTTGAAAATAATTCGGCAATAATTTTTTCTTTGTACATATTTCCTTAATAAAAATCCGTTATTTTTTTGCTGCCTTTATGTCGCCTACTTATAATTTTTATTTTAGTCGCAGTTTGTGTTTGAAAGCGTACGGTCAAAGCACAAATTATATGTCTCTGGGTCAAAGTTATTTAAAGTAAACAGGTATTAAAAAATGTATTCCAAACGGCATTGGAGAACACTTTTATTATAAGACTTTTGAATAATATAATTTATTCCAAAGAATGAATATTTAATTCATTCGTAGGATACATTAAAATAATTTATTACAATCCTAGGACATGGTCTGTGTTAAGAATAATGAATTCTGGAATCAAATATTATACAAGATATGTATTACTTTTTCGATTCCTTTTAATTCCATTTTCCCGCTGGGAAGGTTTTGTACTAAGTTTTCGAAATTCATGTTATTATTATTGTAAGCCATTATTACACTTTAAAGAATAAAATTTATTCACTTTGTTAACCACACAATTAGAATGTTTGTTTTTTTTTTTTTTTTTTGTTTTTGTTCTAAAACAAGCGGCACTTTTCGGTTTTTTTTTTTGGATTTACATGATTTTTACATTTTTCATGTTATTTTAACACTTCTTTGTTGTTATTTTTATTTGATTGTAGTGTTGATTTTACAGTGGTTAATATTGTTTTTAAACGAACCAATGTTAATTTTTCTTGAAAAACTTTGATTTTTACTACAAAAATGTAATTTTAAAAATTTTACATGGACCAATGTTATTTTTACCTTGAAAAAGTTTAAAATTAATGTCCACAATTTTATTTTTACGTTAACAACTTAAAATTAACAACTTTTAATTTAAAATTAACATGTTTAACTGTTAATTTTATATGAAACAACGTAAATATAAAATTTTTTTTGTTTTTTTTTTTTTGCAAAAATTTACAATGACTTGAAATTAATATTTTTTCATGTTAATTTTACATTGCGATTTTTTTCTGTGTGTGGGTAGATTGGAAATTTATTAAAAAAATCTCCGAAAATCTCTAACGAAACGAAAAACCCATAAATCAAAGAAGCATATATAAAAGTAAAATTTATTTCATTTATTTTAAGAAGTATTACTTAAATACATTTTTGTTAACTTAAAATATTTTTTTTTTTAAATAAATTAATTTTTTGTTTTGAATTTTAAATTACCTATTTTTGCACATCGAATATTTACATACACTATATACATATGCTTTGTACTCTAATTTTTACAGATATTTTTGTACTTGTCACTAGGAATCAGAGAGCGGCTTTGTGCAATTGTAAAAAAATCGCATTAAATGAACAGCAACAAATACACTCACTTGCGGTCTTACAATCAAACTTGCGCAGCCGCAATTATTCGCTGCTGGTTTGCAGTCATTCAAATAATGCACATCGTGCTTTGTTATTTATACAATCGTTAGCTTCGTTTTTTTATAAAGATGTTTGTGTGTTCGGTGCGACAATGATTGTTTTGGCAAAAAAAAAAAAAAAAATACAAAAAAAAAAGCCAGAAATGAAGCAATTATTACTAATGTATTCATTCAGCATTAACAATGTATTAGACTGGTCGCTTCTTGTATGGGATTTTTTTTTTTAATTTAATTGTTTGCGCTGCTTAAAATATGAGGTTTGGTGTAAGAAATCATGATCTAATTTTTCAGGTCAATCCGACGGTGCCTAGCCGTGCCGGGTGGGGCCCAAAGTTCCCCATATTTTAAAAAAACATCTTTTCTATCAGATCTTTATAGTTATACTAGTTGAAAAGCCGAAAATCAAAAATAAGGCTTCGTTACGATCTTCCGCAAAGAAAGTTCTTCAAGTGTGCCAAATTTCAGCTTTCTATGTCATCAGATGGCTTCAGAAAGTTGCGGGAAGAATAGGACATACATGCAAACATCCTGACATGCTTAGAAATTATATATTGTATAGATAGATTAACATATCGATACCTTCCCGTAAGAATGTATTAAGCGACATTTCTAAAATTGTGTAGGAAACGAAAAAAACGTTTCATTTAGTTATTTATTTTTCGGATTTTATTGAAAGAAACATATTTGGAAAGCGATTTTCAGAATACAAAACATATTTAAAAATGTGGCTTAGCATAGTTTCTTTGGCTGATAATAAAAATTACAGGTGCAACATTATTCCAGTGAGAAAATTTGACGGTTGATACAATTTTATTTTCACTCTAGTTTCCTTTGCATCCATGATAGGGCAGCGAAACCCAGGCCAAAATGTGGCGCTTAATTTCTAGTATAGTTCCACATCAAAAAGTCATTTTCGAAAAAAGTGTCGCTTAATACATTCTTACGGAAAAGTATCGATATGTTCGCCCAACTCAAAAACGCTTTAGCTTATTGAAAAACTAAAAAAAACCGAAATTACGCAATAAAATTTACTTTAAGAAAGGTAAAACGTTTTTCTTATATGCGCAGTCGTTTTAGAAACATAATTTTTTTTTCTCTGGAAAAAAAATAATTTTTTTTTTAAATTTCGGAATTTTTGTTTTTAAAAATTCATAAAAAATTGAAAAATGCAGCTATGCTTCATATGCATAGATTTCTGCAACCATATTTGAACCTCGATCAGTAACAATTATGGTTTTGTCATCGTGGTCCAAGTCAAATTCATTCAAAACTTTGCGAACTTTCGTATTTACTTTCTCACCTGTAAGTTAAGGAAATGATTGTTATTTAATTACCACTAAGGAGACAAATTGATTCTGAGGTAAGCGATTTTGTTTCCGAAGTGCCCATATACATGTATGCATATACAGTTTCCATACATTTCATTCCTAGTAGTCTTTTTACTAAAACCTGATTTTTTATGTATTGAATTGTCAAAGATATATATGTATTTTTAATGTAGTCACCTTTCCCAGGCGAATTCATCCCAGGTAATCTCGGTACTACAACAAGTACAACTCGTACAAAAACCACAAGCAATTTGTTTTTGTAAAATCATTGTACAATGTCAAAAACAGAAATAACACAAAACAGAAACAAAGATAATAAAAGAGAATAAACAAAATTTTGACATCCAACAGTGATTTTAGCTAATATCAGCAGGGCTTTTAAGACCTTTCGCCTTGCACCTTTCCAAAGGTTTTAACTTTTTGAAAGTGCGCATTGTGTACTTTGGTTATATTACGAGATATTGATTCAGGATGTGGTAAAAGGGTTTCTAAGTCAACATTTCACCGCTCTCCAATCCTGAAAAGCAAGCTTAAAATATGCCAAAAAGCCCTACATAAAGCACTCGAAGAAAATAAAAACGCATCTCTGAATCTTTATTTACAGGGCCTAGATCCAACAGACAAAACGGATTACAGTCTTTGGAAAGCAACAAAACAACTGAAAAGACCCATACCCTACGAATCTCCTCTACGTCTTAGTGACGGTAATTAGGCGACAAGTCACTTCGATAAAGCCAACGCTTTTGCCGATCATTTAGAAGAGGTATTCACACCCAACATCACTATGTCGGACATACAAATTCCTCAAATAAATGGCATAGTAGTTTCTCCCATGAAACTTAGATTCTCTAACATAACAACAATTGTAAACAAGTAAGAAAGTATAGTCGGTCAAGCCCGACGATATGATACCCTACACCACAGTATTTAAAAACACATCATGCTTATGTGTCCATGTAAATATGGATTTATCTTAGGCCTGCCATACGTCCTGGTTTTCCAGGATTATCCTGGTTTTAGACTACTTGTCCTGGTCCACTATTAAATTGTCCTGGTTTTTTGTACAGGTCAAGACAAACAAATTTGTTTTTTGCTTTAGTTGTTAACAAAAGTTAAGATTTCTGTTATAACACTGCTAACATAAGGTAATTGTATAAAGAACTTTAATTAAATTCAACTGTTATCTGGAGTAAAGCTGGTAAAAGCTTTCAATAATATTAGATGATAGTCAATTCTCTTTAAAATTTTGTTTCAACTAGTGGCTGTAAAAAGTAATACCGTGTAAACAACTTTTATAAGTAATCGAAAACCGACAAATTGCTTTCTCTAAGGCAGCCCATACACGTTTCAATTCAATTGCCAACTGACTCGGTCGTTGTCCAAAACAAAGTGTGTATGGCTTTTTCAATTGATTAGTTTGACAGTTGTCGAGTTGGTTGAAGAAAAATCAAACGAGTTAGATTTTTTTTCAAGTTGAGTACTTAGTTTGCTCAATGGACAAAGGAAAGAAACTCGTTAAAGACTGAAACACTGCAGAGTATTATTCAATGTAAGTTTGACTTCAATATGACATGCTGCCTGTTTTATAACTACATATATCAAAGACATAAATGCAGTTCTAGAAAAAGTGCAATCTTCTGAAAATTATTTTAGTTTAGAACATTTTAAGCTCAACTTTTTATTCTTTTTCATAATTTTTATGTACATGAAGTACACGTTAATTTTTTTTTCTATATATTGTTGGATTTAAAAATAAAAACTGGATGGTTTTTACATATCGCACTCTAAATACTAAAAGGCGACAACTAAAAATTCTTAAATTTTCAGGAGAGCCAAAAAACAGTTTATGTAAAAATGGTGATAATATTAAAAAAAAAAAATAGTTCCCTTATTAAAAAAGTCTAATTTGAAGATAGCTTTGCTATGCCTTTTTCAATTTTGTAAGTAGCTAGAGATGTGATATGAGAATTACTTTATGAAAAAAAGTAATTTTTGAAAAATTTTGAGTTGTGACCATTTAGTATTTAGGATGCGATATATGTATGTAGTATACATATGTATTAAAAAAAAACTTTTCTGTTGGTATAATTTTGTATCCATTTTTTCCATGTGTCCTGGTTGAAAGGTTCAAACATCTGGCAACCCTAAATTATCTATGTTTATAAACTTCATGAAAATCGGTTTGAAAGTTTGTGAGAGGCAGAAATTGCCCCCTGCCTCCACTTGTGGTCCTATTTTTTAAAAACTGTATAGCTAATGTGTCCCTATAGATATGGTTCTATCTATGTTTTAAATTTCATTAAAATCGGTTTGATAGTTTCTGAGAGGAAGAAATTTCCCCCTATCTTCCCTCGTGGTCCTACGTGTGCCAATAAGAACCTATGACACAAATTTTAACAAATTATCTCCAAAATTGCGACCTGTACTTTGCGCACAAGGTTACATTGACAGCCAGCCAGCCGGACGTACATCGTTAGTTCGACTCAGAAAGTGATTTTGAGTTGATCGGTATACTTTAAGGTGGGTCTAGGACCACTATTTTAAGGCGTTACACACATCAGCACAAATGCATAATACCCTCTCCACTATTGTGGTGTGGGTATAAAAATCTCAACACCAAAAAATCTCCTGGTATAGGCTCAATAACATCTAAAATGATCTGCGAAGTGGTTTTTTTCCTCCGTCCTGGAAATCGTCAGAAATTATAATGATTCCTAAACCGGGAAAAGATCCTAGTATGGTCACCTCATATAGACCAATCAGCTTACTTTCCATCCTAAAAGTATTCCTGCAGGAACTGACACCATACCTCAATGACCAACAATACCATTGAACCATAACACCATTGAACAAGTACACCTTATCGTGACTCAAATTAGAAAGGCATTTGAAGAAAAACTTTACTGCTCTTCATTATTTGTTGACATCTCACAGGCCTTTGATAAAGTCTGGCGCAAAGGGCTTATATGTATATAAAATAGTTCAATCCATACCGCAAAATACCCGTAGATTACTCCAAAGTTACCTGACAGACTAGGGTAGCCAGATTTTAAATTCGGAAAAACAGTACATTGAATACATAAAAACAGTACAATCAAGAAAAAAACAGTACATTTTTTTTTAACGACAACATTACCATTTGTTTTAATAAGTAACCCCCAATTTCACCAAGTTCAGCTATAATTAATAGTTAGTTTTAACTGAACTTGGTGAAATTGGGGTAAATATTTTAAACTTTTGATTGAATATGCAACAACAATTATATAAAGAAAGAAATACACTTAAAATGTGTAACGTCAAAGGAATTATTTCCAGTTTATGGCATTTCATAAATAAACATATGAAGTTACTCCATTTGCGTTTAAAAAGCAAACACTACAAACGAAGGATTTGGCCAGGAAAATCATAACATTGCTGTAAGCCATATAAGAAAGGAGAAAAGCCTTACTTAGCTCAAAACAATCAACTCATTGATTTTGTAAGTACGATTTCTTTAAACATATTCGTATTTAAAGCAATTTTCACTACACACATAGTTGCACAAATCATATAGAATTTGAGAAAATGTTTGTTTCCTAAATTAATTTTCCAATTTTAAATAATTTTTAAATTATTTACGGCTAATTTTACCAAGTTCAGCTATAATTAACTATTACTAAAACAATAGGTTTTTTGACTTTTATAATGAAAGTTAATTAAACCTGAACTTGGTGAAATTGGCCATTAATCTATAAAATCCAAAAAAAATAGTTTGGTTTATTTTTATTTCACAAAATCTGAAAATATTTAAAATCAAGTGCAATTGAAAACGATGAATATTTTCAAAAAAATTTTTGTAAAAATTTACTTATCTTTTTCTTATTTCAGTAGTTTAGGTAAAGAAAAGTGGTCCTCGAAGGTATTAGGTATTTTAATAAATTTTGAACACGGATAATTTTCCAAATTTGTTTGTTTTCAATTTTACGTGATTTCGATTTCCAGAACATGCCCGAAAATGAAAAAAGTTCTAAAAATTAACGATAACTGTTTTGGAATAAGTATTTTTTAGTACTTAAAAAAATTTAGATTTTATTTTTGTCTTTCTCAGGTGTGGAAAGGGAAAGACTATTGGAAGAGGTAGCCATAAAATCATAACAACACGAAAATATACCACTGCTACGAGCCACCCATTATAATTTAGATTTCTACTGTGTATTTATGAGAAAACAATGACCACAGCGTAAAAACTCTTATTATTTTAGAACTTTTTTTTTTAACACAACATAATTTTTTGTAAGCCAGTTCTGTTAAATATAGACTGAGCAAAAAAAACAGTACAAAAAACAGTACAAAGTGTAAAAAACAGTACATTTGCGTACTGTTTTAGGAGTTGTGCATAAAACAGTACAACTGCAAAAAATCAGTACATGTACTGCTTAAAACAGTACGTATGGCAACCCTATGACAGACAGATCATTTCTAGTCAAATATAAAAGCTACACTTCAAGCTCTCGGGATATCTCAGCTGGGGTTCCTCAAGGCAGTATACTTGGTCCCTTGATGTATATTCTTTACACAGCAGATATGCCAACAAATTCTCAAATTCATACCTCAACTTTTGCAGACGATACAGCATTCATGAGCACTCACAAAGATCCCAAAATTGCCTCCTCCAACCTACAGTCTCATATACATGAGCTGGAATCATGGCTTAACAAATGGAAGATAAAAGTTAATCCAGCTAAGTGTGCACATGTGACTTTTACACTGCGAAGAGAAAACTGCCCCACAGTTACAATAAATAACACCAGAATACCTAAAAAACTACACATTAAATACCTAGGAATTCACCTTGATCGCATTCTCACATGGTCCAAACATATTGACTCGAAAACAACGCAATTAAAACTCAAAACTGCCCAACTCGGATGGCTTCTAAACTCCTCATCTTCTCTTAGTTTAGAATGCCAATATGGACCTATGGAATCCAACTTTGGGGAACAGCATCCACTTCCTATATTGCAAAGTTACAAAGAAGACATTCAAAAATATTAAGATACATAACAGGCGACCCATTCATAACGACAATATACATAAAGACCTCAATGTCCCGTCAGTTTGCGATAAAAAAAAAAATATTGTTGTAAATATATATCCAAACTAGCATCTCAGCCTAATCCCCTAGCACAGAACCTACTCTCATTTAGAGGCCACTCACGGCTAAAAAGGGTAGACACCTTGGCCATAGCACAAAGCTAAAACATGTTTAAATGTTCTCAATATGGTCTTCTATTGCACTGGCAATAGAATCATAAATTAAAAATAGTTTTTAAGATGTTATTACTTATTATTATTTTCTACTAAGAAAGAACCAATAAACAAATTAAAAGCTGAAAAAAAATTTTTAACTAAATTTGACGTTGAGTTATTTGTAGATTTACATACACTAAAACAATTCCGGCAAGCATATACTTACATACATTTGGTATTTCTTGACCATGTGTGTTTTCTATGTTAACAAAGAGGCACCAAACCTTGCTTCTGCCTCTTTTGTCACTTATTTTTAATTCACCGCTCAAAATCTTTGAATTGATCGCGGATTTAATAGAATTTAATAGAATGCAGTTATTAGGATAAACGACATTATAATTTTCTGGCTCTATCTACTTACTAGCTGACCCGGTCCGCGTTGCTGGCCCCAAGCAAATATTAGTGTTGTATTACCAGACGATTTAAGTTGAGCTTTAAAAGAAATTTACGGCCTTTAAAATGTTCCTTCCTTAAAAACCTAAGTTGAACCATGGCGATGATTTTAAAGAAAAAATCGTCCAAATCGGTCAAGCCGTTCTCAAGTTATGCGCTTAATAGAAAAAGTGGGCGAAAAAGTAGGAGTGATACATTTTTCTTTCGATAAAAATGTAGAATGGGTTAATACAAAGATTTAAAAGAAAAATTAGTCAAATCGAAGGAGCCGTTTTTTGATTTTAGGTAAATCGAAAAAAGTGGGCGGGGCAAAATTTTCTTTCCGTAAAAACCTAAGTTTGACCATGGCAATCATTTTAAAGAAAAAATCGTTTGAATCGGTCAAGCCGTTCTCAACTTATGCGCTTAATAGAAAAAATGGGCGTAAAAGTAGGCGTGGTAAATTTTTCTTTCGATGAAAACTTAAAATGGATTAGTACAAACATTTGAAAGAAAAATTTGTCAAATCGATGGAGCCGTTTTCTGATTTTAGGTAATTCGAAAAAAGTGGGCGTAAAAGTGGGCGGGGCAACATTTTCTTTCCGCAAAACCTAAGTTAGCCCATGGCGATCATTTTAAAGAAAAAATCGTCCAAATCGGTCAAGCCATTCTTCAGTTATGCGCTTAATAGAAAAAGTGGGCGTAAAAGTAGGCGTGGTAAATTTTTCTTTCGATGAAAACTTAAAGTTGATTAATACGAACATTTGAAAGAAAAATTAGTCAACTCAATGGAGCCGTTTTCTGATTTTAGGTAAATCGAAAAAAGTGGGCGGGGAAAATTTTTTTTCCGTAAAAACCTAAGGTGGATCATGGCGATCATTTTAAAGAAAAAATCGTTCAAATCGGTCAAGCCGTTCTCAAGCCCCCAGACCGAAAATCAAAAATCAGACTTCACAGTGTCACCCGCCAGAATATTCTGAAGATTCCCTGAAAATTTCATCAAAATCGGCCCAGCCGTTTTGGAGTCCATACGTTACATACATACACACACACATCCAATTTTATATATATAGATATGCAATTAAAAGGAATAGAAAGACCAGAAATCTTCTATATGCGGCCAATTAAGCTTTTCAATTTATGTCCATTTTATGGTATACTAATAATTAACTTATAAAGATACATTACCATTAAGACGTATTTAAAAATCATAAAATAAGTGAGTTTAATGGGGAAATTTTGTAAAACACTTTACCCTCACTTGAAAAATATGTTCATACAAATTTTTGAAAATTAAAAAGAATTTTATATGAAACATTTTTCAACGCAAGGTGAAGGGATTTACAAATCTTCATCACCTATTGTTTTCTAAATTTTCCACTAATACTCGTGCCTAAAGAACCGGCTTTTATAAAAATGTGTTTTTTCCTTATTGTGTCTTCAATATTAACCATGTCATTGGAGGTTTTCTTCAAGCATTTAAGATTTTTACTTTATCAATTACACTGTTACTTAGACTTTAATTTTCGATATGACACCAAAACTCCAAGAACTTATTGCATAACATTGATTTGATTCCGAAAAATTTTAAAAAAAAATTATAAAAAACCCAAATTTAACGAACTATTCAAGTTTACATTAACTTTTTTGCATAAGATTGCTAATGTACAAAATATATCTGCAGAATTCTGAATAAATACTTTTGATTTACAATTTTATTTTTGTAAAATGAAAAGAAATTCAATTAAAAATTTACCTTATTTACTTATATTTTTTTAGAAAAATATGAATTAAAAATAACTTTTTTTGTCCTTGAATTTTATAATTATTGTTGACACTATTTTATTTTTAAAATTTAACAAAAGTTCACAAATTTGCAAATGCCAAAGTAAATTAGCGACTAGAATAAAAATATGGCTTACAATAATTGTCTTAATAAATTTTGTAAACATAAACATATGTATGTATGTACATATGAAGGATAATTTTATAATCAGCCCAATCATGAATATTCTAACGGAATTTCTTCCCCATGGAAAATACTTTTGTCGAGAAAAATTTCCACTAACACAGCTGTTTTCTTTTTTTACATTATACTTTTCAAAGCGCGGGCTTAAATATTAAATAAATTGTTTAGTGTTTTAAATAAAAAAAAGTTCAATAAAAGTGTAAACTGTAAAAAAAAGTAAGAGTGCTATATTCGGCTGTGCCGAATCTTATATACCCTTCACCATTGAGCGAGCAGAATACAGAGCAACTAGACAAAAACTAAATAAAACTGGTAATTCAAATAAATTCAATACATTTCATTCGATATCGAGTTTCAAGATACCAAAATAAATAATTTCGATCAATTTTGCTCGATATCGTATGCGGTGATTAGACCCCAGTATTTCGGTTATAACTCATAAAATTTTCCGATATTTTGGTGTATAAGTCATATCCATAGGACGTATGGCAGCCCTAAAATTTAGGTTTATATAAAAATTTTGATGTTTTTTAGCCCATTTTTGGAGTATTTTGCTCATAAATTACCAATTGTCTAACCGATTTGATAGTTGTATACATCGACGTGTTAAGGAAGAATTTTACCATTTACTTAAGTTATATTTATATATAAACATTTATATATACTTGTATACATATATTTTAACAAAGTTAATTATAAAAAAAAGAGTAATTTTTGGGGATTCAGTATTTGGGGTATAACTCAACCATTTTTTTAACCGATTTGACAGATTTACGTACCGACGTGTTTAAGAAGAAATTTGCCATTTACTTAAGTTATAAAGTTATAAAGCTTGGACTCGGGGTGATCTATGGTTCCCGAAAGTAGGTATTTAAAAAAAAAATTTAATTTTGGTCATAACTTTTTTGTATTTTCCGATATTTTGGTATATAAGTCATATCCAGAGGACATATGGCAGCCCTAAAATTTAGGTTTTTATAAAATTTTAAATTTTTTTTGTACGGGAGGTACCACGCCCACTTCTCCAATCCCGCCGACATTTTGTAGGATGGTGTGTATTGGCAACCTAAATGTGTGTACCTAATTTGGAAACTTTGGCTTTTGCCGTTCCAAAGATATGCAGCAAAAAGGAATAAAAATACAACAACCACAAGGGATTTTTGGAAAAAATTAGAGGTAGTCGTGGTTTTTTGGTCATATCTCAGCCATTTATGGACCGATCTTGCTGAATAGCACGAAATGGTGGACTATATGTGACATTAATGTAAAACAACCTAGCCGCTATCATGTCTGGAGTCTCCGGAAAACACATATCAAACGTAAGACGGACAGACGGACGGATATCGTTAAATCAACTTCTCTCCTCATAAGGACCCAGAATATATATACTTTATAGGGTCTTAGATGAATATTGTAGAAATTACAAACGGAATGACAAACTTATATATACCCTTTTCCACCTGTGGTGAAGGGTATAAAAATGCATACTTTAGCTTTTAGAATATTAGCAGAGAGTATTTCCGTTGTAGAAGAGCAACAAACAAGTCTTCGTATTGGTAGAAGGCAGTTGCGGGACGTATCGAATCCTTTGGAATTGCCCCAGTCGTTGTAAGTAAATTTCAAACCAATTTTAAGTGTAGACATTTTCCAATTTATTTAAAGATTTCAGAAGTATTATAGAGTTAATAAACCGGCATTTCGATACTTGTTGGAAGTTTTAACAATGCACACTCAGCAGACAAAAAAACAATTTGCGGTTTCACCCATTGTTAAATTAAGTGGTTGTTTACGGTATTTTGCTGAAGGGGGATACCAAACAGTAGCCCGTTCCTGTATTTCTCACATCGTAAAACTTTTCGCATGAAACGTGTGAATTGCAACAAAAATAGTGTGAAATGAATGGTTTTTCTCACACAAGTGTTTCTGTATCTCATCTTTTTTTTTTTTTTTTGTGAGAAAAGGGTTTCTGTAACAATATTTTGCGAAAAGTTTTTACAAGAACTGTCAAAATAAGTCACATTTAAAATTGGTGCGAGAAAAACAAAATGTAGATATTTTAAATTTTAAATATGTTTATATACTATTTTTTTTTTTAAATAAATAAAAACTAGAAGGAATTTAAATGATGAATGCATAATTTATATGATGAAAATAAACAAAACACAATTGTTATATTTTGTTTATTTTTAAATTTTTTTTTTTTAGCCTTTCCTTGTTTTGGTTTTATTCAGTGTAGGGAAGGGTAAATGGATTCCAAAATCGATTTTCGATTTTTCGATCGACTTTTTTTATTTCGGTTTTTGAAATCGATTAATCGAACCTCAAAATCGATTTTAAAATCGATTTCAAAATCGCTTAAGATTAATTTGCAAACTTATACAATATATCACAAAGACAAACTACTACTACTACTACTACTACTACTAGAGAAATTGAAATTAGATTTTCTCCTGTAAAAAGTGAAAATGTGTAAATTTTGAGATTGCCTTTAGAGGAACAAGTGCATGTACAGTTCACGTATTAATATTGTATACTTGTGTAGTCAATCAGGCCTATCACATAAATTAATTCCGATCGAAAGTGGAAGTGATTTCGTATCTTGCTTCACATAAAACGAAATCACTTTTGAACGGAATTGATTTCTGTGGCAAGCCTGAATGTATGGATAGTATTTCAAAGGATTATGACAACAGTTCCTGATCGGTGGCGACTGTTGCTTTGCTAAGTTACTATTAATTTAGTTTTAGAAACCAAACGTTTGCATGTCATTGATTTCAGAAAGATGCAAAGATATTTCGTATTTGATAGGATAAATTACATACTTTTTGCTTTTTCACTCTGCGTAAAACTACACTGGTCTGTTAAAATATTAGCGTATTGCCACAGGAATGCCATGGCTTGATTCACCTGTTGTGTTTCTATATAATATGTGTTGAATAAGAGCCCTTATATTAAAGTTGGAAGTTGGTATACTTTTAATAGATAAATACGTAAAACCACAACTTTAGACTGGGGAAACTGCATAAGCATACCTACAGACGCACAAAAAAAATAAGTTTAATTGTGCATGCCCATAATTTATCGATTTAGTTAAGATTAAAATTAATAATTGCCAAAATTTTGATAAAAATAAAAAAAATCGATTTTAAAAGCCCAATAATCGATTTCAGTATAAAATCGCATACGTAAATTCGATTGCAAAAAATCGATTTTTTTAACAACAAAGTCGATTTTCGATTGGAATCGAAATCGATTTACCATTCCCTAATTCAGTGCTGCCAGATAAATTTATATAAAGAACGTCAAATTCATGAAAAAAAAAATTATGAGATAGTTTTTTTTGTTTAAAATAATAAAAATTAAAGGCAGAATTGGTCTTTACTTTCTGTTCTGTTACGAATCAGCTGATTTGTTTTTGTTATTAAAAAGCTATGAAATTGTTTACTTTTTTCGTTCTGTTGCGGTTCAGTTTGTTGAAATCAAAAACATGTTAAGTAATTGTAAGTGACATCAAAATAAATACATATTAATATTGAAACTAGCAAACCCGGCGAACTCCGTTTCGCCACCAGATGGCTTCGTTTTATGTAACATTTCGTGTGGTGATTAAAAGATGAAGAAAAATTTTTTTTTTGTAGCTGACCCGATAGACGTTGTTCTGTCCCAATTAGAAAAAATGTTTGCGTTCGATTTTTAAAATCCGTTAAAAATAGGAAAAAAGTATTTTTAAATTAAAATGTTGTTCATATACATATATATGATTTACATTTGATTTGAAAATACATATGTTTGTATATATATGCTGTGAATATTATAGTATTCTATTTACATTTTAGTTGATAAGATCAATATTCAAGTAAACAGTAAAAAATGTAAAACTTATTCGGTTGCTTTGCTAGGATATCATAATTTTTTAATTGCAATGCTTTGTAAAATACAACATTTTTTGTTTGGTTGTCTGGTTTGTTGATTGTCATTGCATATGCGAGCCTTACTGGAAACTAACTGCAAGCGTTAAAATTGAATGCCATGTCGGTTGGAATCATTGAGATCCGAGGTATCAAAACATTTTCTCCCTTGTACTTTCCTTTAAGCATTGTTGCTTCGATGACGTAATTCATCAGTTTTTTTACCGTAAGTCGGGTGCCATTACAAAGACGTGGTTGGTTTATATTTCGTAACATTATGATTACCGATCCAACTTTTAGTTTGAATTTATGAGGAGGTAACCCGGGTAATCCCAGGGAGTTCGATTGGATAGTTGACGACATCGTTCTGAGAAGTAATGGAATCTACCGATTTGTACGTCTCCAATTTGCCAGCGATTCCACTTTGAATCTTAAAATTCAGTTCGTCGACATCAACGTAGCTAATATATCGCTCAGCAAATCATGATTTCTGTAATTTTGTGTAATGTTTGAAAACACCTTTCGGATGAGTTCGGACTTTGATTCGGTGAACCGGCAGAAATTGAAATATCCACCGGGATTTTGTCGTTTCCTATGTCCAGCAATTGTTTGGAAAATACGTCTCGAGATTGATTGTTTTGCAGCTCGATCCGCATTTTCAGAGTCAATTTGAGCTTCCTAACGTGTTTCCACAAAGCAGACGACTTCAAACATGCATTTAATTCATCGGCGGGCGTGGATCGTGGTATTACTGGAAGTGTTTGCCAAAAATCACCCGCCAACAAATCATCGTACCTCCAAATCGGCTTTGATTGTTTCGTGGTAGGCGTAAAAGTAGGCGTGGTAAATTTTTCTTTTGATGAAAACTTAAAATGGAATAATACGAACATTTGAAAGAAAAATTAGTCAAATCTATGGAGCCGTTTTCGGATTTTAGGTAAATCGTACAAAGTGGGCGGGACAAAATTTTCTTGCCGTATAAACCTAAGTTTGACCATGGCGATCACTTTAAAGAAGAAATCGTCCAAATCGGTCAAGCCATCCTCAAGTTATGTGCTTAATAGACAAAATGGGAGTAAAAGTGGGCGCGGTAAATTTTTCTTTCGATGGAAACTTAAAATGCATTGATACGAACAGTTGAAAGAAAAATTAGTCAAATCGATGGAGCCTTTTTCTGATTTTAGGTAAATCGAAAAAAGTGGGCGTAAAAGTGGGCGGGAACAATTTTCTTTCCGTATAAACTTAAGTTGGACCATGGCGATCACTTTAAAGAAAAAATCGTCCAAATCGGTCAAGCCAACCTCATGTTATGTGCTTAATAGAAAAAGTAGGCGTAAAAGTAGGCGTGGTAAATTTTTCTTTCTATGAAAACTTAAAATGCATTGATACGAACATTTGAAAGAAAAATTAGTCAAATCGATGGAGCCGTTTTCTGATATTAGGTAAATCGAAAAAAGTGGGCGGAAACAACTTTCTTTCCGTATAAACCTCAGTTGGACCATGGCGATCACTTTAAAGAAAAAATCGTCCAAATCGGTCAAGCCGTCCTCAAGTTATGTGCTTAATAGAAAAAGTGGGCGGGGAACAATTTTATTTTTTTTTTCCAACGAATGCAAAACCGTGGAAATCGGTTCGTGCGTTCTGGAGTTATAGCGTCAGGAAGGAAAACCCGACTTATTTTTATATAATAGATAAACTGTTTTTTTGATTTTAAGAATTCATAAAATTAAATTTTTTCAAATTTATGTGCATTAAAGTTATTAACTTAAAACAATGGACGGTGCAAAGCTAATAAATTTGACATAATTGGCTGATAAGTTATTACAGAAACAGTATCTATTACAATTTCGTAACAGAACGGCACTGAACAGAACAGAAACAGAAAGTTAAGACTAAATTAGCCTTAATTTTAAACATATTTTGTTAGATTTTTTTTTAACATTATCAAACCAAAGCATAGTTAATGTTCATGCCAAGCTAGCATTTTGATCTAATAATTTAGGAGTTAGCTTCACGAGCAAAATACCCGTATATGAGCTCATTTTTCAATCATAAAAGTTACTCTCGTTGTGAGAAAATGGTACCCTAAAGATGAATCTGAAAGATCATATGTGATACAATTTTTGATCCTTATAATGTTAGTTTTTATAATCACTATTGAATCGTTTTCGTCTCATTTTTCAATCGTAAACTATTTTGTTTTTGATTATATTTCGTATCATTTTCTTCATTGTCATGTTTTTTAATTTTTCTCCGATAAAATCTGCACCATTACGGCTTTTGATAATTCAAACCAGCTTTATTTTGAACCAAAAAAAGAAGAAAAGAAACAATTTTCACTTACATTAAGCTCATAAATTGTCAATAATTTTTGGGCTTCTTTTTATCCAAGCTTTTTTTTATTTTTTTGAAAAACAAAAATTCAAAATATTTAAAAATCATTATTTAAACATATAAAGGACTCATATATGAATCCATTTTCTATCACTCATGTTATATATCCGTTTTTTATCATCAAAACTGATCTGAAAAGATTCATTTAGGTAATTTTTACAAAAATAATAACCCAAATGCCAGCTGGTTGGTTATTTTATACATACATACATACATATAAATTGTCTATTGTTCGACCTTAATTTTTTTAAATTTATATTTATTTTATTAAGCTTGAGGTCTATTTTTTATAAAATTATTTATTTTCTTAATATTTTTAATTAGGCTAAAGTTCATCAAATTTAGTTTTCATTAAATTATTTTTATGAAGTAAAACATCAATCCTTAAACCAAATTGTATTTAACCTTTGGTAGATCGAAATTTGCTTTGAATGATTATCTATTTTTAATTTATTTTACATGTTTTTCCTTACTTCTGTTTTTTTTCGTACTTTTGTCAAGAATTTTTCTTGAAGTTCAAAGTACAAATTTCGATCTACCAAAGGTTAAATACAATTTGGTTTAAGGATTGATGTTTGACTATTGACGTCAGCAGTCGTCGATGGCTGCGAGTGTTAAACGGCAAGCCCTCTGAGGAGATTGAGTGGTTGCAATCGAAACATGTAAGGGTAACCTGTCCGTAAAAACGCCTGGGTTCGAGCCCAGCTTCAGTCAAGGATGAAAAATTATCAATAAATTTTAATTAATTTCATGTTGTAAAATTCCTTTCTTCATTAAAATAATTTAATGAAAATTAAATTTGATGAACTTTAGCCTAATTAAAATATTTGGATTAAAAACCATAAATAGTTCAACAAAATAACCACAATACTGTAGCCCGTTTCTGTATTTCTCACATCGTAAAACTTTTCGCATGAAACGTGTGAATTGCAAAAAAATAGTGTGAAATGAAACAAAAAATGGGTTTTCTCACACAAGTGTTTCTGTATCTTTTTTTGCGAGAATTATCTGTCATTTAAATAATTTTCCAGCAATTATTGGAAGGATGCGAGAAAAAGTGTTTCTATAACAATATTTTGCGAAAAGTTTCTGTCAAGACCTGTCAAAATAATTCACATTTGAAATTGGTGGCGAGAAAAACAAAATGTACACATAAAGAAAAAAACATGGTTGTGGTAAACATATTCTAAGAGCAACATATTATGATAAGAATTATGATTGTAGTCACCATATTAAGATTATTCTTGAATCATATTATGACTAAATTTACTCGTAATATGTCATCATAATATTTTTTCCTTAATCATATTATTATTCTGTTAATCATACTAAGTTAAGAAGTAATCATATTATTGTCATGTTAATCATAATAAGCTAAGAAATTAATCATGTTATTGTCATGTTAATCATAATAAGCTAAGAAGTAATCATATTATCATCATGTTAATCATAATAAATTTAGAAGCAATCATATTATGATACAGCACCTTTCATAGCTGTCATAAAAATACAAAATAAATTAAAATATTTTTGCATCGATTTTTTATTTTGTGGCCTTTTACAATTTTTCTTAATGTTAATCAAATAGCGGAGTTCAATATAAGGCTTGCAAAAGAGCAAATGAAAAATCTGTGGTTTTCATGGGCAACCGCGTGTGTTCATTTTTTCTATTTTAAGATGTTGATGAAATATCGTAGCACTTTTATAAAATATAACGAAATCTCTGTGTGTTTTGTTGTTGGATTTTACAAAAAAACTATGATATTTTGCATTTGCACTATTACATCACTAATACTTGAATGAACTCCGCTAATATTTTAATTTTTTAATTTCCTTAAACTTATTTTTTTCATCTTTATCTTTTAATTGTTTAACCGCTCACAAATAAAAAAACGACACAACTGCGTCAAAATTGTTTTACAAATAGTTTGATTGCATCTTTAACATAATATGATTAATGTATAAAAAGTTATCATGTTATAGCTATTAAATATCATGATATGGTTGTGAGAAATATAATATGTTTAGAAAGTTATCATAATTAAGTTGTTAGAAAAATAATTATTTTTCGGTCAACAATACTCAAATTCATAATTGCGATAAACATTGATATGATTACAGTAACTATAATATTGTTGATATTAAATAAAAATAACAATTATTTGTGTACGACAACAATATATTGTTACATTAAACATAGTGTTGTTGCCGTAACCATGCCCAACCATATTTTTTCTCTGCGTGTAGGTATTTTAAATATAAAATATGATTATATACTATTTTTTTAAAATAAATAAAAAAAATAGAAGGAATATAAATGATGAATGCATAATTTATATGATAAAAATAAACAAAAAACAATTGATATATTTTGTTATTTTAAATTTTTTTTAGCCTTTTCTTGTTTTGGTTTTAATCAGTGCTGCCAGATAAATTTGTGTCAAAATCGTCAATTTCCAGAGAAAAAAATAAAAAAGATCGTCTTTTTTGTTTTAAAAATCGTGCAATTTAAAATCAATTTTAAACAAATTTGTTTCGACTTTTATTAAAAAATAAACAAACAAAAACATAGTTGAAGTTCACGTGTGGCAGGAAAAAATTGAGGAACTTCGAGGTTTAAGGAAGAATTCGCACGTGTTCCAGGAAATTACAGCGAAGTTACAAGAAGCCGGATTTTGTGGCAGCTGGGGAAATGTAAGGACGAAAGTGGACAACCTAACTCGTAAATACAGGTAAAAAAAAATTTGTTGCAAAATATGCACTAATGGAAAATTACATATCGTCACTAGAGTTTTTTTTTCCCGGAGTTTTTCGATTCCCGGGAAAGCGGGAAATTTTTTTGAATTTCCCGGGATCCCGGGATCCCGCTCCATATAAATAATACACAGTAAATTTGTTTTTAAATAATGAAAAAAAACTTTTATAAAAAAACGTAAGGTAACTTGTTTGCAAAGTAAGTAAAAGAAATCCTTAAGTACTACAAAATTAAATGAAGATTAAAAGAGGAACTTGAATTATTATTACCTTACGGTTTTATATGTAAATTCCGTATTTTTATTATGCTCTAGATATAAGATAAAATATTAAGATAAACATAACAATTTCATTCATAAAACAATAATAAAAACAAACACAAATTGAGGTACTCAAGATATGAGATCAAAAAGTTAATCCATAAAATAGATAAAATATTTTAAATAAATATATTAACATTTTTTAACGGCTTAGAAAATAACTTTCTGACACACTCAAAGCGCTTAGTAAGTCGTCAAAAAGTATATTGATTATTTTATTTACTAATTACCATGTTTCCGAAAAATTTCGTTCATTTTTTTACCGCGGTTGGATAAATAGTTAAAAGTGCATCGTTGAATAAGGCTTTTGATTCACAATAAGAAGCATTTTTTTATATAAACAACGTCTATATCAGTCAAATGTATGTCAAGGTTCATGCAAAAAATAGCATCAAATCTTTTCATTTCATTAGGTCTATCTGTAATCTTTAGGACAATGTGTTTTTCAAATTGTATGTTGTAGAATCTTACACGAGTTCCCAAATTTTTTTTTATTTCAGTTTCCCCGCACTTCAAGGGTATATACACCAACACAAATTGAAAAAAATTTGTGTTTATCACCTAATAAACATATCGCTTCATTGCAACATAGTCATATCTCAAAAAATCAAAAATTGTAAGTTATTTAAGCAAAGTGTTCCTTCATGCCTTCTCGTATTTTATCTCAAACTGAACCGAAGTTATAGCAAAATATATCTTTAAATCGGTACATTTTGAAAACTTTACTCGCATTTTGCCAAGTTCATTTGTTTTTGTAGATATGACTATGTTGCAATAAAGGAGCTATATGTCTAGGTATCTGCTATTTTTAAGACTTGTCCATGGACAATTAAACTTTACTACCTGCATCTTATTTTGAATTAATGTTCTTTATTAACTTTTCACTTCACTAAATTTATTAATTATCAACTGTTGCACTGCCTATTCTGCTTTAAGTAGATTTATTGCATCAGGAGACATTGATTTACGTATGTACTCACTTCTTGTAATTGATCTAATCGACAACCCATCCACAGATGCTTATTTTAAGAGAATATAAAACTAAATTTCAAAGTATAAATAGCTGTTTTCTTAAACTATGAGGAATTTTTTATTTCCCGGGATCCCGCATGAAAAATCCCGGGAAAGCGGGAAATATAATTATTGACGGGACGGGAAATCCCGGGAAAAAAACACTAATCGTCACCTAAAATACGAAATAACCTATCGGCAGTTTTCAAAAGTTGACAGGAGAGGCAAAAAACGTTATAAAATTGGAACTATTAACGATATTGAAACGAAAATAACACATTTTGATTAAAATGAAACCAGTAATATATATCGGTTGAGAAAATTTTGTTTTTCTAATCACAGCTTATGTTATGACACTGAGGTTTTTTGGAATTGTAAAAATCTGAAACCAAATAACCTAACCTAGCAGTACTAATTAGTATGAATAAACAAAAATTTCTTTATACACATGAATAGTATATACATTAAATAATTACAGTAGTAGTTTCTTTTACTGGTTTAAGCAAAAACAAGTACTTAATGTTTGTTTAAATTACACTATGCAACAAAATTAAACTTTTATCGTGATTTTTGATGATTTATTTTTCTCTTTTTTTGTGCGTAACGGTCCTCTGGGTACAAAAACTTTGTCATTTGTAATATTACATGTTCAAAATTTTGCACACATATGCGTTATGATATAGGGAATAAACATCCATAGAAAACTCAATTTTGAAATTTTTGTAGATAGGTTATTAGGTCTTTAAGATGACGATATGTACATATTATTATACATAGTAAACTTCCACGTACATTTTTTGTTTCAGACAAGAAAAGGAAAAAATTGGACCTACAGGAACAGCGCCTTCATCATGGGAGCATTGCCAAAAGGTAAACAATATCTTGGGGTCTTTTAGACTTCATAATATACAAGAAACCGGTTGACTTCCAAAACGTCAAATGCTTTGTATAAGAACAAGGTATAATGTTTCATTACGACGCAGTACAATATATGTATATGCAATGCAAACCCTTCCAAAACATCAATGGTAAGTATTAGCAACGCAGAAAAAAAGCAATCAGAGCATCGGTTTTAAAGTTGATGCTTTGTGATATTTGACATTTAATTTGCAAACAATACAGATTTTTTTAATATTATGCATTGCATCACTTACATTTCAAAACGTTTAAATAAACAGAACACATAGTTGCATTGTTTCGGTACTTTGTGCATGTGCTTGGTTAAAATACAGTAGTTAAACTATATACAAACTTTGTATTAGTACGTTTTGGAAGTCAGCCACCATGCATGAAAGTACAGGTATGTATATACGTAAGTAATTGTGCTGACCATAAATAGTGGAAAAGTATGAATTGTTTTATTGACAGATATGTATGTCTACGCTTTTAAATATATCCAAAGACATAATTTATTATTTATGATTAGACCCCAGTATTTCGGTTATAACTCATAAAATTTTCCGATATTTTGGTGTATAAGTCATATCCATAGGACGTATGGCAGCCCTAAAATTTAGGTTTATATAAAAATTTTGATGTTTTTTAGCCCATTTTTGGAGTATTTTGCTCATAAATTACCAATTGTCTAACCGATTTGATAGTTGTATACATCGACGTGTTAAGGAAGAATTTTACCATTTACTTAAGTTATATTTATATATAAACATTTATATATACTTGTATACATATATTTTAACAAAGTTAATTATAAAAAAAAGAGTAATTTTTGGGGATTCAGTATTTGGGGTATAACTCAACCATTTTTTTAACCGATTTGACAGATTTACGTACCGACGTGTTTAAGAAGAAATTTGCCATTTACTTAAGTTATAAAGTTATAAAGCTTGGACTCGGGGTGATCTATGGTTCCCGAAAGTAGGTATTTAAAAAAAAAATTTAATTTTGGTCAGTATTTTCCGATATTTTGGTATATAAGTCATATCCAGAGGACATATGGCAGCCCTAAAATTTAGGTTTTTATACAATTTTAAATTTTTTTTGTACGGGAGGTACCACGCCTACTTCTCCAATCCCGCCGACATTTTGTAGGATGGTGTGTATTGGCAACCTAAATGTGTGTACCTAATTTGGAAACTTTGGCTTTTGCCGTTCCAAAGATATGCAGCAAAAAGGAATAAAAATACAACAACCACAAGGGATTTTTGGAAAAAATTAGAGGTAGTCGTGGTTTTTTTGGTCATATCTCAGCCATTTATGGACCGATCTTGCTGAATAGCACGAAATGGTGGACTATATGTGACATTAATGTAAAACAACCTATCCGCTATCATGTCTGGAGTCTCCGGAAAACACATATCAAACGTAAGACGGACAGACGGACGGATATCGTTAAATCAACTTCTCTCCTCATAAGGACCCAGAATATATATACTTTATAGGGTCTTAGATGAATATTGTAGAAATTACAAACGGAATGACAAACTTATATATACCCTTTTCCACCTGTGGTGAAGGGTATAAAAATGCATACTTTAGCTTTTAGAATATTAGCAGAGAGTATTTCCGTTGTAGAAGAGCAACAAACAAGTCTTCGTATTGGTAGAAGGCAGTTGCGGGACGTATCGAATCCTTTGGAATTGCCCCAGTCGTTGTAAGTAAATTTCAAACCAATTTTAAGTGTAGACATTTTCCAATTTATTTAAAGATTTCAGAAGTATTATAGAGTTAATAAACCGGCATTTCGATACTTGTTGGAAGTTTTAACAATGCACACTCAGCAGACAAAAAAACAATTTGCGGTTTCACCCATTGTTAAATTAAGTGGTTGTTTACGGTATTTTGCTGAAGGGGGATACCAAACAGTAGCCCGTTCCTGTATTTCTCACATCGTAAAACTTTTCGCATGAAACGTGTGAATTGCAACAAAAATAGTGTGAAATGAAACAAAAATAGTGTGAAATGAAACAAAAAATGGTTTTTCTCACACAAGTGTTTCTGTATCTCATCTTTTTTTTTTTTTTTTTGTGAGAAAAGTGTTTCTGTAACAATATTTTGCGAAAAGTTTTTTACAAGAACTGTCAAAATAAGTCACATTTAAAATTGGTGCGAGAAAAACAAAATGTAGATATTTTAAATTTTAAATATGTTTATATACGTATTTTATCTCAAACTGAACCGAAGTTATAGCAAAATATATCTTTAAATCGGTACATTTTGAAAACTTTACTCGCATTTTGCCAAGTTCATTTGTTTTTGTAGATATGACTATGTTGCAATAAAGGAGCTATATGTCTAGGTATCTGCTATTTTTAAGACTTGTCCATGGACAATTAAACTTTACTACCTGCATCTTATTTTGAATTAATGTTCTTTATTAACTTTTCACTTCACTAAATTTATTAATTATCAACTGTTGCACTGCCTATTCTGCTTTAAGTAGATTTATTGCATCAGGAGACATTGATTTACGTATGTACTCACTTCTTGTAATTGATCTAATCGACAACCCATCCACAGATGCTTATTTTAAGAGAATATAAAACTAAATTTCAAAGTATAAATAGCTGTTTTCTTAAACTATGAGGAATTTTTTATTTCCCGGGATCCCGCATGAAAAATCCCGGGAAAGCGGGAAATATAATTATTGACGGGACGGGAAATCCCGGGAAAAAAACACTAATCGTCACCTAAAATACGAAATAACCTATCGGCAGTTTTCAAAAGTTGACAGGAGAGGCAAAAAACGTTATAAAATTGGAACTATTAACGATATTGAAACGAAAATAACACATTTTGATTAAAATGAAACCAGTAATATATATCGGTTGAGAAAATTTTGTTTTTCTAATCACAGCTTATGTTATGACACTGAGGTTTTTTGGAATTGTAAAAATCTGAAACCAAATAACCTAACCTAGCAGTACTAATTAGTATGAATAAACAAAAATTTCTTTATACACATGAATAGTATATACATTAAATAATTACAGTAGTAGTTTCTTTTACTGGTTTAAGCAAAAACAAGTACTTAATGTTTGTTTAAATTACACTATGCAACAAAATTAAACTTTTATCGTGATTTTTGATGATTTATTTTTCTCTTTTTTTGTGCGTAACGGTCCTCTGGGTACAAAAACTTTGTCATTTGTAATATTACATGTTCAAAATTTTGCACACATATGCGTTATGATATAGGGAATAAACATCCATAGAAAACTCAATTTTGAAATTTTTGTAGATAGGTTATTAGGTCTTTAAGATGACGATATGTACATATTATTATACATAGTAAACTTCCACGTACATTTTTTGTTTCAGACAAGAAAAGGAAAAAATTGGACCTACAGGAACAGCGCCTTCATCATGGGAGCATTGCCAAAAGGTAAACAATATCTTGGGGTCTTTTAGACTTCATAATATACAAGAAACCGGTTGACTTCCAAAACGTCAAATGCTTTGTATAAGAACAAGGTATAATGTTTCATTACGACGCAGTACAATATATGTATATGCAATGCAAACCCTTCCAAAACATCAATGGTAAGTATTAGCAACGCAGAAAAAAAGCAATCAGAGCATCGGTTTTAAAGTTGATGCTTTGTGATATTTGACATTTAATTTGCAAACAATACAGATTTTTTTAATATTATGCATTGCATCACTTACATTTCAAAACGTTTAAATAAACAGAACACATAGTTGCATTGTTTCGGTACTTTGTGCATGTGCTTGGTTAAAATACAGTAGTTAAACTATATACAAACTTTGTATTAGTACGTTTTGGAAGTCAGCCACCATGCATGAAAGTACAGGTATGTATATACGTAAGTAATTGTGCTGACCATAAATAGTGGAAAAGTATGAATTGTTTTATTGACAGATATGTATGTCTACGCTTTTAAATATATCCAAAGACATAATTTATTATTTATGATTAGACCCCAGTATTTCGGTTATAACTCATAAAATTTTCCGATATTTTGGTGTATAAGTCATATCCATAGGACGTATGGCAGCCCTAAAATTTAGGTTTATATAAAAATTTTGATGTTTTTTAGCCCATTTTTGGAGTATTTTGCTCATAAATTACCAATTGTCTAACCGATTTGATAGTTGTATACATCGACGTGTTAAGGAAGAATTTTACCATTTACTTAAGTTATATTTATATATAAACATTTATATATACATGTATACATATATTTTAACAAAGTTAATTATAAAAAAAAGAGTAATTTTTGGGGATTCAGTATTTGGGGTATAACTCAACCATTTTTTTAACCGATTTGACAGATTTACGTACCGACGTGTTTAAGAAGAAATTTGCCATTTACTTAAGTTATAAAGTTATAAAGCTTGGACTCGGGGTGATCTATGGTTCCCGAAAGTAGGTATTTAAAAAAAAAATTTAATTTTGGTCAGTATTTTCCGATATTTTGGTATATAAGTCATATCCAGAGGACATATGGCAGCCCTAAAATTTAGGTTTTTATACAATTTTAAATTTTTTTTGTACGGGAGGTACCACGCCCACTTCTCCAATCCCGCCGACATTTTGTAGGATGGTGTGTATTGGCAACCTAAATGTGTGTACCTAATTTGGAAACTTTGGCTTTTGCCGTTCCAAAGATATGCAGCAAAAAGGAATAAAAATACAACAACCACAAGGGATTTTTGGAAAAAATTAGAGGTAGTCGTGGTTTTTTGGTCATATCTCAGCCATTTATGGACCGATCTTGCTGAATAGCACGAAATGGTGGACTATATGTGACATTAATGTAAAACAACCTATCCGCTATCATGTCTGGAGTCTCCGGAAAACACATATCAAACGTAAGACGGACAGACGGACGGATATCGTTAAATCAACTTCTCTCCTCATAAGGACCCAGAATATATATACTTTATAGGGTCTTAGATGAATATTGTAGAAATTACAAACGGAATGACAAACTTATATATACCCTTTTCCACCTGTGGTGAAGGGTATAAAAATGCATACTTTAGCTTTTAGAATATTAGCAGAGAGTATTTCCGTTGTAGAAGAGCAACAAACAAGTCTTCGTATTGGTAGAAGGCAGTTGCGGGACGTATCGAATCCTTTGGAATTGCCCCAGTCGTTGTAAGTAAATTTCAAACCAATTTTAAGTGTAGACATTTTCCAATTTATTTAAAGATTTCAGAAGTATTATAGAGTTAATAAACCGGCATTTCGATACTTGTTGGAAGTTTTAACAATGCACACTCAGCAGACAAAAAAACAATTTGCGGTTTCACCCATTGTTAAATTAAGTGGTTGTTTACGGTATTTTGCTGAAGGGGGATACCAAACAGTAGCCCGTTCCTGTATTTCTCACATCGTAAAACTTTTCGCATGAAACGTGTGAATTGCAACAAAAATAGTGTGAAATGAAACAAAAATAGTGTGAAATGAAACAAAAAATGGTTTTTCTCACACAAGTGTTTCTGTATCTCATCTTTTTTTTTTTTTTTTTGTGAGAAAAGTGTTTCTGTAACAATATTTTGCGAAAAGTTTTTTACAAGAACTGTCAAAATAAGTCACATTTAAAATTGGTGCGAGAAAAACAAAATGTAGATATTTTAAATTTTAAATATGTTTATATACTATTTTTTTTTTTAAATAAATAAAAACTAGAAGGAATTTAAATGATGAACGCATAATTTATATGATGAAAATAAACAAAACACAATTGTTATATTTTGTTTATTTTTAAATTTTTTTTTTTTAGCCTTTCCTTGTTTTGGTTTTATTCAGTGTAGGGAAGGGTAAATGGATTCCAAAATCGATTTTCGATTTTTCGATCGACTTTTTTTATTTCGGTTTTTGAAATCGATTAATCGAACCTCAAAATCGATTTTAAAATCGATTTCAAAATCGCTTAAGATTAATTTGCAAACTTATACAATATATCACAAAGACAAACTACTACTACTACTACTACTTCTACTACTACTACTACTACTACTAGAGAAATTGAAATTAGATTTTCTCCTGTAAAAAGTGAAAATGTGTAAATTTTGAGATTGCCTTTAGAGGAACAAGTGCATGTACAGTTCACGTATTAATATTGTATACTTGTGTAGTCAATCAGGCCTATCACATAAATTAATTCCGATCGAAAGTGGAAGTGATTTCGTATCTTGCTTCACATAAAACGAAATCACTTTTGAACGGAATTGATTTCTGTGGCAAGCCTGAATGTATGGATAGTATTTCAAAGGATTATGACAACAGTTCCTGATCGGTGGCGACTGTTGCTTTGCTAAGTTACTATTAATTTAGTTTTAGAAACCAAACGTTTGCATGTCATTGATTTCAGAAAGATGCAAAGATATTTCGTATTTGATAGGATAAATTACTTACTTTTTGCTTTTTCACTCTGCGTAAAACTACACTGGTCTGTTAAAATATTAGCGTATTGCCACAGGAATGCCATGGCTTGATTCACCTGTTGTGTTTCTATATAATATGTGTTGAATAAGAGCCCTTATATTAAAGTTGGAAGTTGGTATACTTTTAATAGATAAATACGTAAAACCACAACTTTAGACTGGGGAAACTGCATAAGCATACCTACAGACGCACAAAAAAAATAAGTTTAATTGTGCATGCCCATAATTTATCGATTTAGTTAAGATTAAAATTAATAATTGCCAAAATTTTGATAAAAATAAAAAAAATCGATTTTAATAGCCCAATAATCGATTTCAGTATAAAATCGCATACGTAAATTCGATTGCAAAAAATCGATTTTTTTAACAACAAAGTCGATTTTCGATTGGAATCGAAATCGATTTACCATTCCCTAATTCAGTGCTGCCAGATAAATTTATATAAAGAACGTCAAATTCATGAAAAAAAAAATTATGAGATAGTTTTTTTTGTTTAAAATAATAAAAATTAAAGGCAGAATTGGTCTTTACTTTCTGTTCTGTTACGAATCAGCTGATTTGTTTTTGTTATTAAAAAGCTATGAAATTGTTTACTTTTTTCGTTCTGTTGCGGTTCAGTTTGTTGAAATCAAAAACATGTTAAGTAATTGTAAGTGACATCAAAATAAATACATACATATTAATATGTATTGAAACTAGCAAACCCGGCGAACTCCGTTTCGCCACCAGATGGCTTCGTTTTATGTAACATTTCGTGTGGTGATTAAAAGATGAAGAAACATTTTTTTTTTGTAGCTGACCCGACAGACGTTGTTCTGTCCCAATTAGAAAAAATGTTTGCGTTCGATTTTTAAAATCCGTTAAAAATAGGAAAAAAGTATTTTTAAATTAAAATGTTGTTCATATACATATATATGATTTACATTTGATTTGAAAATACATATGTTTGTATATATATGCTGTGAATATTATAGTATTCTATTTACATTTTAGTTGATAAGATCAATATTCAAGTAAACAGTAAAAAATGTAAAACTTATTCGGTTGCTTTGCTAGGATATCATAATTTTTTAATTGCAATGCTTTGTAAAATACAACATTTTTTGTTTGGTTGTCTGGTTTGTTGATTGTCATTGCATATGCGAGCCTTACTGGAAACTAACTGCAAGCGTTAAAATTGAATGCCATGTCGGTTGGAATCATTGGGATCCGAGGTATCAAAACATTTTCTCCCTTGTACTTTCCTTTAAGCATTGTTGCTTCGATGACGTAATTCATCAGTTTTTTTACCGTAAGTCGGGTGCCATTACAAAGACGTGGTTGGTTTATATTTCGTAACATTATGATTACCGATCCAACTTTTAGTTTGAATTTATGAGGAGGTAACCCGGGTAATCCCAGGGAGTTCGATTGGATAGTTGACGACATCGTTCTGAGAAGTAATGGAATCTACCGATTTGTACGTCTCCAATTTGCCAGCGATTCCACTTTGAATCTTAAAATTCAGTTCGTCGACATCAACGTAGCTAATATATCGCTCAGCAAATCATGATTTCTGTAATTTTGTGTAATGTTTGAAAACACCTTTCGGATGAGTTCGGACTTTGATTCGGTGAACCGGCAGAAATTGAAATATCCACCGGGATTTTGTCGTTTCCTATGTCCAGCAATTGTTTGGAAAATACGTCTCGAGATTGATTGTTTTGCAGCTCGATCCGCATTTTCAGAGTCAATTTGAGCTTCCTAACGTGTTTCCACAAAGCAGACGACTTCAAACATGCATTTAATTCATCGGCGGGCGTGGATCGTGGTATTACTGGAAGTGTTTGCCAAAAATCACCCGCCAACAAATCATCGTACCTCCAAATCGGCTTTGATTGTTTCGTGGTAGGCGTAAAAGTAGGCGTGGTAAATTTTTCTTTTGATGAAAACTTAAAATGGAATAATACGAACATTTGAAAGAAAAATTAGTCAAATCTATGGAGCCGTTTTCGGATTTTAGGTAAATCGTACAAAGTGGGCGGGACAAAATTTTCTTGCCGTATAAACCTAAGTTTGACCATGGCGATCACTTTAAAGAAGAAATCGTCCAAATCGGTCAAGCCATCCTCAAGTTATGTGCTTAATAGACAAAATGGGAGTAAAAGTGGGCGCGGTAAATTTTTCTTTCGATGGAAACTTAAAATGCATTAATACGAACAGTTGAAAGAAAAATTAGTCAAATCGATGGAGCCTTTTTCTGATTTTAGGTAAATCGAAAAAAGTGGGCGGGAACAATTTTCTTTCCGTATAAACTTAAGTTGGACCATGGCGATCACTTTAAAGAAAAAATCGTCCAAATCGGTCAAGCCAACCTCATGTTATGTGCTTAATAGAAAAAGTAGGCGTAAAAGTAGGCGTGGTAAATTTTTCTTTCTATGAAAACTTAAAATGCATTGATACGAACATTTGAAAGAAAAATTAGTCAAATCGATGGAGCCGTTTTCTGATATTAGGTAAATCGAAAAAAGTGGGCGGAAACAACTTTCTTTCCGTATAAACCTCAGTTGGACCATGGCGATCACTTTAAAGAAAAACTCGTCCAAATCGGTCAAGCCGTCCTCAAGTTATGTGCTTAATAGAAAAAGTGGGCGGGGAACAATTTTATTTTTTTTTTCCAACGAATGCAAAACCGTGGAAATCGGTTCGTGCGTTCTGGAGTTATAGCGTCAGGAAGGAAAACCCGACTTATTTTTATATAATAGATAAACTGTTTTTTTGATTTTAAGAATTCATAAAATTAAATTTTTTCAAATTTATGTGCATTAAAGTTATTAACTTAAAACAATGGACGGTGCAAAGCTAATAAATTTGACATAATTGGCTGATAAGTTATTACAGAAACAGTATCTATTACAATTTCGTAACAGAACGGCACTGAACAGAACAGAAACAGAAAGTTAAGACTAAATTAGCCTTAATTTTAAACATATTTTGTTAGATTTTTTTTTAACATTATCAAACCAAAGCATAGTTAATGTTCATGCCAAGCTAGCATTTTGATCTAATAATTTAGGAGTTAGCTTCACGAGCAAAATACCCGTATATGAGCTCATTTTTCAATCATAAAAGTTACTCTCGTTGTGAGAAAATGGTACCCTAAAGATGAATCACCTGAAAGATCATATGTGATACAATTTTTGATCCTTATAATGTTAGTTTTTATAATCACTATTGAATCGTTTTCGTCTCATTTTTCAATCGTAACTATTTTGTTTTTGATTATATTTCGTATCATTTTCTTCATTGCCATGTTTTTTAATTTTTCTCCGATAAAATCTGCACCATTACGGCTTTTGATAATTCAAACCAGCTTTATTTTGAACCAAAAAAAGAAGAAAAGAAACAATTTGCACTTACATTAAGCTCATAAATTGTCAATAATTTTTGGGCTTCTTTTTATCCAAGCTTTTTTTTATTTTTTTGAAAAACAAAAGGACTCATATATGAATCCATTTTCTATCACTCATGTTATATATCCGTTTTTTATCATCAAAACTGATCTGAAAAGATTCATTTAGGTAATTTTTACAAAAATAATAACCCAAATGCCAGCTGGTTGGTTATTTTATACATACATACATACATATAAATTGTCTATTGTTCGACCTTAATTTTTTTAAATTTATATTTATTTTATTAAGCTTGAGGTCTATTTTTTATAAAATTATTTATTTTCTTAATATTTTTAATTAGGCTAAAGTTCATCAAATTTAGTTTTCATTAAATTATTTTTATGAAGTAAAACATCAATCCTTAAACCAAATTGTATTTAACCTTTGGTAGATCGAAATTTGCTTTGAATGATTATCTATTTTTAATTTATTTTACATGTTTTTCCTTACTTCTGTTTTTTTTCGTACTTTTGTCAAGAATTTTTCTTGAAGTTCAAAGTACAAATTTCGATCTACCAAAGGTTAAATACAATTTGGTTTAAGGATTGATGTTTGACTATTGACGTCAGCAGTCGTCGATGGCTGCGAGTGTTAAACGGCAAGCCCTCTGAGGAGATTGAGTGGTTGCAATCGAAACATGTAAGGGTAACCTGTCCGTAAAAACGCCTGGGTTCGAGCCCAGCTTCAGTCAAGGATGAAAAATTATCAATAAATTTTAATTAATTTCATGTTGTAAAATTCCTTTCTTCATTAAAATAATTTAATGAAAATTAAATTTGATGAACTTTAGCCTAATTAAAATATTTGGATTAAAAACCATAAATAGTTCAACAAAATAACCACAATACTGTAGCCCGTTTCTGTATTTCTCACATCGTAAAACTTTTCGCATGAAACGTGTGAATTGCAA
Organism: Pollenia angustigena; assembly: GCA_930367215.1. NCBI lineage: Eukaryota > Metazoa > Arthropoda > Insecta > Diptera > Polleniidae > Pollenia > Pollenia angustigena. Next base: position 37,193,256 of record OV884059.1, read on the forward strand.
AAAAATAGTGTGAAATGAAACAAAAAATGGGTTTTCTCACACAAGTGTTTCTGTATCTTTTTTTGCGAGAATTATCTGTCATTTAAATAATTTTCCAGCAATTATTGGAAGGATGCGAGAAAAAGTGTTTCTATAACAATATTTTGCGAAAAGTTTCTGTCAAGACCTGTCAAAATAATTCACATTTGAAATTGGTGGCGAGAAAAACAAAATGTACACATAAAGAAAAAAACATGGTTGTGGTAAACATATTCTAAGAGCAACATATTATGATAAGAATTATGATTGTAGTCACCATATTAAGATTATTCTTGAATCATATTATGACTAAATTTACTCGTAATATGTCATCATAATATTTTTTCCTTAATCATATTATTATTCTGTTAATCATACTAAGTTAAGAAGTAATCATATTATTGTCATGTTAATCATAATAAGCTAAGAAATTAATCATATTATTGTCATGTTAATCATAATAAGCTAAGAAGTAATCATATTATCATCATGTTAATCATAATAAATTTAGAAGCAATCATATTATGATACAGCACCTTTCATAGCTGTCATAAAAATACAAAATAAATTAAAATATTTTTGCATCGATTTTTTATTTTGTGGCCTTTTACAATTTTTCTTAATGTTAATCAAATAGCGGAGTTCAATATAAGGCTTGCAAAAGAGCAAATGAAAAATCTGTGGTTTTCATGGGCAACCGCGTGTGTTCATTTTTTCTATTTTAAGATGTTGATGAAATATCGTAGCACTTTTATAAAATATAACGAAATCTCTGTGTGTTTTGTTGTTGGATTTTACAAAAAAACTATGATATTTTGCATTTGCACTATTACATCACTAATACTTGAATGAACTCCGCTAATATTTTAATTTTTTAATTTCCTTAAACTTATTTTTTTCATCTTTATCTTTTAATTGTTTAACCGCTCACAAATAAAAAAACGACACAACTGCTTCAAAATTGTTTTACAAATAGTTTGATTGCATCTTTAACATAATATGATTAATGTATAAAAAGTTATCATGTTATAGCTATTAAATATCATGATATGGTTGTGAGAAATATAATATGTTTAGAAAGTTATCATAATTAAGTTGTTAGAAAAATAATTATTTTTCGGTCAACAATACTCAAATTCATAATTGCGATAAACATTGATATGATTACAGTAACTATAATATTGTTGATATTAAATAAAAATAACAATTATTTGTGTACGACAACAATATATTGTTACATTAAACATAGTGTTGTTGCCGTAACCATGCCCAACCATATTTTTTCTCTGCGTGTAGGTATTTTAAATATAAAATATGATTATATACTATTTTTTTAAAATAAATAAAAAAAATAGAAGGAATATAAATGATGAATGCATAATTTATATGATAAAAATAAACAAAAAACAATTGATATATTTTGTTATTTTAAATTTTTTTTAGCCTTTTCTTGTTTTGGTTTTAATCAGTGCTGCCAGATAAATTTGTGTCAAAATCGTCAATTTCCAGAGAAAAAAATAAAAAAGATCGTCTTTTTTGTTTTAAAAATCGTGCAATTTAAAATGAATTTTAAACAAATTTGTTTCGACTTTTATTAAAAAATAAACAAACAAAAACATAGTTGAAGTTCACGTGTGGCAGGAAAAAATTGAGGAACTTCGAGGTTTAAGGAAGAATTCGCACGTGTTCCAGGAAATTACAGCGAAGTTACAAGAAGCCGGATTTTGTGGCAGCTGGGGAAATGTAAGGACGAAAGTGGACAACCTAACTCGTAAATACAGGTAAAAAAAAATTTGTTGCAAAATATGCACTAATGGAAAATTACATATCGTCACTAGAGTTTTTTTTTCCCGGAGTTTTTCGATTCCCGGGAAAGCGGGAAATTTTTTTGAATTTCCCGGGATCCCGGGATCCCGCTCCATATAAATAATACACAGTAAATTTGTTTTTAAATAATGAAAAAAAACTTTTATAAAAAAACGTAAGGTAACTTGTTTGCAAAGTAAGTAAAAGAAATCCTTAAGTACTACAAAATTAAATGAAGATTAAAAGAGGAACTTGAATTATTATTACCTTACGGTTTTATATGTAAATTCCGTATTTTTATTATGCTCTAGATATAAGATAAAATATTAAGATAAACATAACAATTTCATTCATAAAACAATAATAAAAACAAACACAAATTGAGGTACTCAAGATATGAGATCAAAAAGTTAATCCATAAAATAGATAAAATATTTTAAATAAATATATTAACATTTTTTAACGGCTTAGAAAATAACTTTCTGACACACTCAAAGCGCTTAGTAAGTCGTCAAAAAGTATATTGATTATTTTATTTACTAATTACCATGTTTCCGAAAAATTTCGTTCATTTTTTTACCGCGGTTGGATAAATAGTTAAAAGTGCATCGTTGAATAAGGCTTTTGATTCACAATAAGAAGCATTTTTTATATAAACAACGTCTATATCAGTCAAATGTATGTCAAGGTTCATGCAAAAAATAGCATCAAATCTTTTCATTTCATTAGGTCTATCTGTAATCTTTAGGACAATGTGTTTTTCAAATTGTATGTTGTAGAATCTTACACGAGTTCCCAAATTTTTTTTTATTTCAGTTTCCCCGCACTTCAAGGGTATATACACCAACACAAATTGAAAAAAATTTGTGTTTATCACCTAATAAACATATCGCTTCATTGCAACATAGTCATATCTCAAAAAATCAAAAATTGTAAGTTATTTAAGCAAAGTGTTCCTTCATGCCTTCTCGTATTTTATCTCAAACTGAACCGAAGTTATAGCAAAATATATCTTTAAATCGGTACATTTTGAAAACTTTACTCGCATTTTGCCAAGTTCATTTGTTTTTGTAGATATGACTATGTTGCAATAAAGGAGCTATATGTCTAGGTATCTGCTATTTTTAAGACTTGTCCATGGACAATTAAACTTTACTACCTGCATCTTATTTTGAATTAATGTTCTTTATTAACTTTTCACTTCACTAAATTTATTAATTATCAACTGTTGCACTGCCTATTCTGCTTTAAGTAGATTTATTGCATCAGGAGACATTGATTTACGTATGTACTCACTTCTTGTAATTGATCTAATCGACAACCCATCCACAGATGCTTATTTTAAGAGAATATAAAACTAAATTTCAAAGTATAAATAGCTGTTTTCTTAAACTATGAGGAATTTTTTATTTCCCGGGATCCCGCATGAAAAATCCCGGGAAAGCGGGAAATATAATTATTTACGGGACGGGAAATCCCGGGAAAAAAACACTAATCGTCACCTAAAATACGAAATAACCTATCGGCAGTTTTCAAAAGTTGACAGGAGAGGAAAAAAACGTTATAAAATTGGAACTATTAACGATATTGAAACGAAAATAACACATTTTGATTAAAATGAAACCAGTAATATATATCGGTTGAGAAAATTTTGTTTTTCTAATCACAGCTTATGTTATGACACTGAGGTTTTTTGGAATTGTAAAAATCTGAAACCAAATAACCTAACCTAGCAGTACTAATTAGTATGAATAAACAAAAATTTCTTTATACACATGAATAGTATATACATTAAATAATTACAGTAGTAGTTTCTTTTACTGGTTTAAGCAAAAACAAGTACTTAATGTTTGTTTAAATTACACTATGCAACAAAATTAAACTTTTATCGTGATTTTTGATGATTTATTTTTCTCTTTTTTTGTGCGTAACGGTCCTCTGGGTACAAAAACTTTGTCATTTGTAATATTACATGTTCAAAATTTTGCACACATATGCGTTATGATATAGGGAATAAACATCCATAGAAAACTCAATTTTGAAATTTTTGTAGATAGGTTATTAGGTCTTTAAGATGACGATATGTACATATTATTATACATAGTAAACTTCCACGTACATTTTTTGTTTCAGACAAGAAAAGGAAAAAATTGGACCTACAGGAACAGCGCCTTCATCATGGGAGCATTGCCAAAAGGTAAACAATATCTTGGGGTCTTTTAGACTTCATAATATACAAGAAACCGGTTGACTTCCAAAACGTCAAATGCTTTGTATAAGAACAAGGTATAATGTTTCATTACGACGCAGTACAATATATGTATATGCAATGCAAACCCTTCCAAAACATCAATGGTAAGTATTAGCAACGCAGAAAAAAAGCAATCAGAGCATCGGTTTTAAAGTTGATGCTTTGTGATATTTGACATTTAATTTGCAAACAATACAGATTTTTTTAATATTATGCATTGCATCACTTACATTTCAAAACGTTTAAATAAACAGAACACATAGTTGCATTGTTTCGGTACTTTGTGCATGTGCTTGGTTAAAATACAGTAGTTAAACTATATACAAACTTTGTATTAGTACGTTTTGGAAGTCAGCCACCATGCATGAAAGTACAGGTATGTATATACGTAAGTAATTGTGCTGACCATAAATAGTGGAAAAGTATGAATTGTTTTATTGACAGATATGTATGTCTACGCTTTTAAATATATCCAAAGACATAATAGAGTTTGAGCCTCTAAATGTTGATGATAATCAACTAACATGCAGTTGGGCACAATCTGATACTGATGACAACCAGCGGAGCCAGCCAAAGAACTTAAATTCGATGTAAATTCGGAGATGGTCAAATTGGCTAAAGAGCGTAACGCAATGCAACGGCATATGTATGAGGAAGAGGAAGCAACAAATTAATGAGATTGTACAGAGGATAGAGACTCTTTCGTCGCAAAATGCATCCTTTCAAAGTGAGCTGCTTTTCACTTTTGCAAGAGAAGTAGATAAACGCATTCAGGTATGCATATATACATACATACATATGTACATTTTATAAGCTTTAAAGAATTATTTTAATTTCGTTATATCTTATTCTGTTTTTATTGTATTTGTTTTACTATTATATTTATTACTAAGAGCCACTTTTTGGGTTTGAGATTAAAGTTAATTTTATTATATAATTTGCTAATCTGAGAATTAAGTTAATCTAGTATCAATTGAATTTGATATTTTTGGGTGGTAGCTTAAACCATGTAGCGTTACCATACTGAACACAAATAAATGGCAAATTTTTTTTGCATATATAAACTTTTTATCAAGCAATATGGATTTTTTTCAAAGAAGAAGAAGAAAATGCGCGAATTTAATATTGTTAACAAGGTAGAAATTTGTTGCGTTTACTTGAGGGCTACACGATCAGGTTTTGCCTATCAAGTTTTAATACACTCACACTTTTTTACCAATACACTCATACTTTTAAAAATTGATACGAACTTGCCTCTAAAATTCTCTTGCCAGTGAGTGTATCAATTTTCGTTCAAGAAAACATCTTATTACAAATCTATTGAAGTTGTTTTTGTTTTTTTTTTTTCCACAAATATTTTGCCGGCAAAAGCCGAAGTTCTTTTTTTTTACAAATTGTTGCGGGAATTTTAAAATTTTAACTAAAAACCTAAAAAAAATAGTGAAATATGTTTATTAATAAAATTTATTTATAAAATTGATAAGCAAAATGATGTTCTGCGATTTATGGAGCTGTACAGAAGCCATGAAATTTTATGAATCTTTCATCATATAGGCGAAATGATTTGAAAATAAAAGCCTACGAGTCTATAGCTTCTGAAACAAAAATGCCAGTGGAAGAAGTAAAGAAAAAAATAAAGTCCCATCAAACAGCCTACAGTGCAGAAAAATCAAAAGTGGAAAATAGCAAAACATTTTGAGTTGTTTTTTCGGCGACGACATCTTGAAAAAGTAAATTGCTTTCAACTTGCGCGCAGCCTACGTCACAGCTGCCAATTTTTGCATATTTTGACAAACAGTATATGTAAAAGACTATCAAGAAAAGCTTGATCGTGTGGCTGCAATGTTAAAGAAAAAATATATTAAAGAACAAATATAGAATGGAAAAATTATATAAAAGTGCTAAGCAATGTTTTAAAATTTATTTTTTGTTTATATTTTCGCAAGTTCTTTATGTTAAACATGTTTAATTTTATGTTTAAACCACCACCGTTGGCCGCTTAAACTAGCAAAAAAATTTTAAAAAATACAACTCAAAAAGTAAATACGGAGATTAAAGTTAATTTAATCGCTAATCTTTAACCCAAAAAGTGGCTCTAAGAGAATTATTTTTATTTTGTTATGATTAATTTGATTTTTTTTGTTTTACCATTTTTTTTTTTTTTTTTTTGTCTCATTATTTATTTATTGCATCTTCATACAGTTATTTTCGCTTAATTGAGCCCCGCTTAATTGAGTTTCCCGTTTTATTGCACTTAAAATCATGTAACTAAATCATTCAGTTTAACTGTCTATGTAAAAATATCCGTTTAATTGAGTTCCGTTTAATTGCGTCACCCGCTTAATTATTTCGCAAAATAAGGCCGCATTGCGAAAAAACAAGCGCAATTGTTTCGGTTAATTGTTTCCGTCTACTTAATGTATTTTTGCTCTACAAACGTAAAAAAATTATTTTGAGGCAAGAAAGATTGTACAATAATCGTTCCTGATTTTATTTTGTTTTAAAAAACCTTAACAATTTTTAACTTATTAAATAAAGAAATGAGTTTTATTTTCTATCTACACATGGGTGTTTCGTATTATTGCACATCTTGCTCAATTAAGCGATTTTCGTTTTAATTGCGTCGGCGATTCAATTAACCGAGTACCGCTTAATTGAGTTCCCGTTTAATTGCGTCAAAAGTCGTGCATATTTAGAAACTCAATTAAGCGGAAATAACTGTATATTAAATATGAACCAACAAAAATTAATCAAATCTTATCCTAATACTTTATTTATGTTCTGCCAGTGCCAGACAAAAATTTTCTTCATCACGGGTTCTGTTCACATATATAGCAGAGAATGACAAAAGTATCATTTTAAGTACTCTATCAATATTAGTGAGAAAACATGTAAGGACATGTACGGGTAAAGATCAAAACCATACATATACGTACCAATACCCATTACAAGCTAAAGTTGAATATGTTTAGGTATACGCTGCCAATGTGTAAGTTAACGACACAAAAGTTGTTACCTTTTTTTATAATTATTGTTTGCAACATCAGTTCTACTATTTTTAATATGACCCAAATTGTAAATTCGATTTATGCTGACACTATGTTGCAATAAATCGAACAAAGAAATAAAATAAACAAAAATTGAAATATTCGATTTATGCTGACACTATGTTTGCAATAAATCGAACAAAGAATAAAAAAACCAAAATTGAAATTGATGACTCTTGCTTTTAATTCTTGCTTTAGATTTAAGTTAAGTTTGATTTAAAAAGTATTGTTTTACAGACTGTTAAGTTTCAATAAAGAAAAATCTTAAATGTGTAAAGAAAAGTAAATAAGTGTTTTAATAACTTGTATTTGCATATTCATTATTCTTTTTGAATGTACATGCAGATATAAATAAAATTTCTGTTAACTATATGCAATACACATATGTATAAGTATATGTATTACCGTAAGTATAACGTAAATATACAGAGCGCGAGAGAGAGCAGAGATGGCAAATGCAATTTTAAAAATGTTGAAACTAGGCAAAATTTTTTTGTGTTGTTATTCAGAAAAATATCAAGATAATTTTAAAGCTTTTTAACATTTGACTAAGGCGGTAAGCTTATTTTATTAGAACAACGATGGGTGGTTGGCGGCAATTTCTGCTTCTCCGAAACTATCTAACAGATCTTAATAAAATTTCAAACATAGATATATCCATATTAATATGAACACACAAGCTTTATGTATTTTTTTAAAAATAGGACCCCGAGGGAAGCTCGATGGTATTTTCTGCCTCTCCAAAACTATCTAACAGATTTTAATGATATTTAAAACTTAGATAGATACATATTTGTGTAGACACATTAGCTATGTATTTAAAAAAAAAATTTGGATAACGAGGGGAGATAGGGGGCGACTTATGCCCCTCCAAAATCATTTATTTTCTCTAAAATTTCTTGATTATTTTCCATACTTTAAATTTTTAATTTTTCATATGCTACATACATACATACACTGAATGAAATTTTTAAAGAAAAACTCTTCTTTACAACTTATTAAAAAGAAATGTTTGAATTTTAAAACGTTACAGAAAGGCGTCTAAGCAAGCGCTAAATGTATTAAGTGGCGGTTACACTCTTTCTTAAGGCCAGTTTACACGGTAATACATTGTATTACGACATAATGTAGAATGAGAGAAATCATATCATGTAAAAGCAAAATGCATTGAATAAGAGAGAATACGAATACAAAATCTGACAAGCGGTCGGTAAATGGTTTTTTCTAAACCATTTTAGAAACTTGTGTATTTTCATCACACCAGAGGTGCATTTTAACGGTGTATATTGAAGGTGGTGGCATTTTTATACAATTACAAAAACAACTAAAATTAACTCAGGAAATTTTCATGTTGTTTTTGTAAAAATTGTAAAACTGCAACCATCTGCGTTTTTGTCATTATTTTTGATTTTACTTATACCATCCGTGTAAACATAAAGTATACTCTCAACAGACTTTTATTTTTTTCTTTTAAGCACGGAGAGAATTTCATATTATTTTGATTCTACAAAGTCGTAATACATTGTATTACCGTGTAAACTGGCCTTTATTAACACAACATACAAATCAATACTTTCATGCATACATAAAAAACAATATCTTCCATCTCGTGTCGTCTACCTATGCTTTGTGTGTGTGACAACGATAAGTGCAAAAAAAATTGTGCGGATGCGTAAAGGGTTTTTACATGCAAAAATAAAAATATCGTAGAGCCACTTGTTGCTGTCACACGCACATAGCATAGGTAGACGACACGAGATGGAAGATATTGTTTTTTATGTATGCATGTAAGTATTGATTTGTATGTTGTGCTAATAAGAAAGAGAGAAACAACCACTCACTACATATTGTAACGAATCCCACCTTACGGCCTTGTTCCCTTGGAAATATTAGCCATCCTATGTGCCAACCGTGCTCAGTCCGGGGTCTGGTTCTTTTTCCAAGAGAACTAAGTAAAGGATCGTAACATAAAAGTAAAATTTTTAGAGGATAGCCATTGTAAAAATAATAATTTAAGAAACTATAAATAAACTATTCAAGATCTGCCTTACCGATTTAATTTGTTTTTGCAATGTTTAATGATGCTTGACATATTGAAATATCAACATCATATATTATAGTTGTGGCCTATTTCCGTTCTATACCTTTCATGAAATTTATAAACTAATTCACTTAATTTTTCATTGTTAAGTTATATTTATTATCAAACAATTTTAACAACAATCATAAAGGTATTAAAAGAAGTACTAATGTTGTAATTATGTTGTAAGTAATTGTTATAAATATTGTAAACTATATGTAAATTGGGGTTTTCTGTTTTTTTTTTTTTTTTTTTTTTTTTTTTTTTTTTTAATATAATAAATCATTAATATTTATGAGTGAAATCAATGTAGTTAAATTATTGTCAATAGTCTACGATTTTATATCTGATAACAAATATTTCAAACTCACCATAATTTAGCTCCATCGATGACAGCAGGCCTGAAGTCAAAATCTTGGAAATCGTGGTTTTTCTAATTGCAAAGACTTACAATAAATTTAAAAACATCAATTTCAAAGTGTGTTAATAAAATTTAGCAAGCTATAGTAATCTGTAAAGTAATGGGGTAATGGATTATGATTGTTTAGTGGTAAAAATGAATTGACAAATTGAATAATACTTAAACTTAATTTTACAAACTCAAAAAAAAACAGTATTCTTATTAGATCTTGCAAATATTCAATAGCTGTGTTTGATGATCCTTATCCTTTTTTTTTTTTTTTTTTTTTTTTTTTTTAAATTTAAATATCAAATTTTTTGGTTATCGCCAAAATTTATTAAAATTAACAACTCCCTTGCTTTGTGCCAGTTTTAAATTGCAGAAAACATATATTGGTTACTGATACCCGAAATAATACAGCCTTTGGAACTTCCGGAATCACTATCTCGTATAAGCCAAAAGATTTCCCTTATCTTTGTTGCAAAATTTTTTTTTTTTTTCTTTTAGTTTCAAAATCTTCGCTCAACCACACAACTTTAGTAATTTTCGTTCGGTCTCAAATTTACGTTATAATTTTTATTCAAATCTCCACAAAAAAAAAAAATTATTTATTTTTCTCCTTTTTTTTTTTTTATTTTTTTTCCCAATCAATTCAATTCAAATTCAAAAATTTTCTGACAAAACTTTTTCTTTTAAATTCCATATTACTACGATTTCTTTTTTTTTTTTTTTTTTCATAAAAAAAAATTTAATAAATCTTCCTCATAAAGCAGATTTAATTCAATAATTCTAAAGAATTTAATCTGAAAAAGAAGATTTATACATGTTAACAATTTACACATCATCATTACAAAAAACACAAAAAAAAACTATTTCCATATATCTTTTAAATGATATATAGATTTATTTTTACTATCACAGTCCTCCAACTCATAATGTACTTGACCCACTTTCCTTATCACTATTGCTTTAATACCTTTTGCGGCAAGTTTAGAATTAAACTTTTTCGATAATGAGCTTTGGGCAAAATTCCTCCGGACTACTTCATCACCGGTTTCAAATTCTCTTTTCCTCGATCTTAGATTGTATATTCTTTCATTCTTCTCGTAAGCTTTTTTAACCTTTTGCATCAAAGAATCCCTCAAAATACAAAGCTGGTCTTTTCGCTCTAAATTACATTCAGACTCTTTAAGTAGGTTTAAATTTTTCAACAACTGATAATCATCACCATGTATTACCATCGATTGACCAAAAACTATCTGGTACGGTGTACTTTCTATAGTTTGATGTATGCTATTCCTCAAAGCGCAATTTATGCTACTAATAAAAATATCCCAATTTTGGTGATTATCGTGAACATACGAACGTAATGCCTCATTTATCGAACGATTTACCCGTTCACTTGCGTTAGATTGCGGACTATATAAAGCTGTTGTCAAATGATTTATTCCATGTTTTCTTAAAAACATTTCAAAATCTTTACTTCGGAATTGTGATCCGTTATCCGTTACAATTATTTCCGGTACACCAAAACAATGAAAAATGTCTATTCTCAGATATTCTATTATATTTTTCGATGTAAATTTCCGTAACGGTTTCAGGAAAGTGAATTTAGAGAAATGGTCCAAAATAATTAATATTCCAATATTACCTTTCTTTGTTCGTGGGAAAGGGCCTATGAGATCAATGTACAAGCGCTGGAAAGGTCTTTGTGAATCCGCCATTTGACCCATTGGAGGTCTTAGAGTCATAGTAGGGGTTTTTGATGTTCTACAGCTATCACAAGCTCCTATATATTTCTTTACATCAGTAACCAACCCTGGCCAAAAAAAATACCGACGTATACGCTCCAATGTTTTAGCTATACCGAAGTGTGCAGATGTGGGAACATTATGTGCAGAATATAATATATCCTTTCTCAATTCCGTGGGTACTAATAGTTTCCATGATTCTGAATCTTCGCTGTTGTCTATATTAAAATTGGTTCTTTTGTAAATGTATTTACCTACCACTTTAAAATCAGGATGTTCTAACTTCACGTAGTTATCCCTCCACGCTCTATATTCATTGTTTTCAAATGATTCTGAATCTAGACTAACTGATGGCAACACTTCCAATTCTATTTCATCAATATTATTATTTTCATTATTAGCAAAAGCTCTAGATAGTGCGTCTGGTACGAGATTGTCTCTACCTTTTCTATGTTCAATCGTAAAATTAAACCCTTGAAGTTTCAGAGCCCATCTAGCCAAACGACCAGATAGATCCTTTTGCCTCATTAACCACTTAAGGCTTGCGTGGTCCGTAATAACCCTAAATTCGTGTCCTTCGATATAGGGCCTAAACTTTTTAATCGCAAGAATTACCGCAAAACATTCTAGTTCCGTTATTGAATAATTGCGCTGAGCCCTATTCAGTTTCTGTGACATGAATGCAATAGGTTTCTCATGTCCTTCTTCATCTAATTGTGCTAAAACAGCACCTACACCAAATGTACTTGCATCACATTGTACAATAAAAGGTTTCTTGAAATTCGCGTGTACTAATACTGGAGCTGACGTTAATTTAGACTTAATCGTTTCAAAACCTATCTGCGCCTCCTCTGTCCACTTAAATATTTTCTTCTTCGAAAGCAAATCTGTTAAGTGGAAAGTAATTGTGGCATAGTCATCAATAAACTTTCTATACCACCCAGCCATACCTAAAAATTGCCTTAATTGACGAATGGACTTTGGGATTGGAAACTCCGTTATAGCCTTTATTTTCCCAGAATCAACTTTCATTGCTCCTCCTCCTACAACATAGCCTAGATATTGAACTTCCTTAATAGCAAAATTACTTTTCTTCCCATTAATTGTCAAACCAGCCTTTTTAAGCTGTGTAGCAACTTTATGTAAATGTCCTAAATGTTCGTCGAAGTCTTTCGAAACAATGAGTAAATCGTCTAGGTATACAAATATGTTTGTTTTTAAATCGTACGGAATGACAAGGTCCATAAGTCTACACATAGTCTGCGGTGCATTACACAATCCAAACGGCATTCTTGTAAATTGATACAACGGCCGATTAGGGATTGTGAATGCAGTCTTAAATTTCGACGTTTCGTCCAGTTCAATCTGCCAAAATGCATCTTTTAAATCCACTTTGGAAATAAAATGAACTGGAGGAAGCCTAGAAATTAATCCGTCGATATTTGGTATTGGGTACGCGTCCTTAATAGTTACTGAGTTTAATTTCCGACTGTCTACACAAAAACGTATTTTCCCAGGTTTGACAATTAATACACCAGGTGATGACCACGGTGAATTCGGACATTCTTCTATAACTCCCAACCCTAACATCCTTTCTATTTCTCCACATAACATTTCTTCTCTTGCTGGAGATATGGGATAATATCGTTGTTTTATTGGTGTGGCATTTCCCGTATCAATACGATGTTTGATTATCCTTATCCTTTTTTTTTTTTTTTTTTTTTTTTTAAATTTAAATATCAAAGTTTTTGGTTATCGCCAAAATTTATTAAAATTAACAACTCCCTTGCTTTGTGCCAGTTTTAAATTGCAGAAAACATATATTGGTTACTGATACCCGAAATAATACAGCCTTTGGAACTTCCGGAATCACTATCTCGTATAAGCCAAAAGATTTCCCTTATCTTTGTTGCAAAATTTTTTTTTTTTTTCTTTTAGTTTCAAAATCTTCGCTCAACCACACAACTTTAGTAATTTTCGTTCGGTCTCAAATTTACGTTATAATTTTTATTCAAATCTCCACAAAAAAAAAAAATTATTTATTTTTCTCCTTTTTTTTTTTTTATTTTTTTTCCCAATCAATTCAATTCAAATTCAAAAATTTTCTGACAAAACTTTTTCTTTTAAATTCCATATTACTACGATTTCTTTTTTTTTTTTTTTTTTCATAAAAAAAAATTTAATAAATCTTCCTCATAATATTTATTTATACCGTTTGCTTAAGATACATGTACACGACATGTTTTTTACATCTGGCTTGTCAACTTTTCATGTCACATGTTGTTGTGCATGTGTGTTACAATTGCTGTTAAACAAAGTTTTTTTTAATTATTGTTATTGTGTTTGGCGTATTTAAAAACGCCTACGACTGTTTGGTAATAGATTAAAGAAAACAAATTCACGTTCTCTTTAATCTGTAACCAAATAGTCGTAGGCGTATTTTAAATACGCCAAACACAATAAGGATGAATATTCGATCAAAAACGTACATGTAATTTGCCCCTCGTGGTCATAGTTGGAAACAAATACCTACATTAGAGTGGGTCAATTTTTTTGCCCACCAAGCGTATAGCAAAATCGTAATCTACGGAAAATTCTAAGAACTTTTCCTAAAGAAACCATGGTTCTAAAATCAAAATCGAGCTTCCGGTTTTTGACTTGAAAATTTGGTGCTCAGGAAATCTGAAAAAAATAATACTTTTTTGGAAATATTTATTGCAATTGGTGAATAGTTGGCCTGTACAGCGTTACCGTTGTGATACTAAAGTATCAATTTGACCCTTTTTCGACGATCTTGATACCTTTTATGACCCTTTCTTTAAATTATACTTTTGTATCATTTTAACCTATTTTGTGCCACTTTTTGACCCTTTTTGGAAATAGCACTCACATTTTTTGTTTTGTCAACACAGCTGAACGTTAGTGCTAAACAAATGTTTTGGAAATAAGCGGAGATGGAGGAATGAACTTCAAGTGAAGATTTAATACCAAAATATAGAACGAAAATTCCTTAAAAGTAGTTAGTATTCGTAAAAAGTTTGTGATAATAAATTTGTTATGACTTCTAAATTAGATTTTCGATAGTAAAGTACAAATTAAAGCACAATTTTCCTAATAGCAAACGAATTTAGTATTTTTTTATTTATTGAATAACTTATGGTGGTTTCTTTTCAAAAAAAAAAAAAAAAAAGTGACATTTTATTAAAAAAAAAATGCAATTAGGTGTTTGTTTCTTAAAAATGTGTTGGTCTCTTAAAGAGAAGCAAGCTTTATGATAAAAAATTCACCCTTAATAATGGCATAAAGCATTGAACTTTTTGCCCCATTTTAAATCGACAATGTTAAGAATGCCCTGTAAAATAGGTGACTTCGGTTTATTATTGGGGCTATTTTTACAACGGCGACGATTGCCTTAAAGAGCAAAAATTTAAAAACTCAAAAAATAGATAGCGCCATAAAATTGATTAAAAGTCCCTTAAACTAACAGAAATGAAAAAAAAATTGGTAAAAATTGCTGAAATTTTCAAGTATTTGGTAACAGAGGTATGATAGCTAAGTCGAGTATTTATAAAAAATTGTAAAAACTTTATTTAAGAATCAGAAAACTTACAGGAAAAAATCACTTCAATTCTGAACAGCACTAAAATTCGCGATTGATTGCAAAATTGAAAACAATCCCTAAAATGTATTTGAAATCGCTAAATCGGTAAAAAAAAAAGAAAATGTGGGAACATAACATAAAAGGTATTAAAAAAATGAGTTATAATAATGAAGAACAAACTTTTGGTCAGGTGTTAAAAACAGGAAAGGGCATTCCATAAAAAAACTTACTTTTTTAAGCACTGCCTACCTGAAATTAATTTGTTTGTTTATTAAAAACTTGGTCTTATTTTATTTATTCGAATGGAAAATACTGCTTTTAAAAAACTTGACCCCTTTTTTATTGAAATACCCTTTTTTTGACCCCTTTTTTTGGAAAATCTACTTTTTGTGACCCTTTTTGAAAATTTCCAACGGTAACCCTGGGCCTGTATCGCTTAAAGAGGGCTTATTTAAAAGAAAATTCTCTCAGCTTTATATATCTGTGCCCATTTTTAGAAAAATCTGTACATCAATAGTTGGCTAGGAGGTTTTTGTCAAAATAATCATAGTCAAGCTGATAAGAAACCTAAAACTGTTACAATTTTGATACATAAAAGTAAAATAAAATAATTTAACTCAATTTTAATTCAAAGTTGATTAATATAAAATAATTCTGCGGCATTTTGACAAAACATCTTAAGTGGAGATAAGAGAGCAAAAAAGATTTTAAAAAAACTCGGTGAAAAAATCATTTTTGTTTAAAAATAAAATAAACCGAAATTAAAGAAAAATTTTGTTCATAATGCAAAATTTAAAAAACGTAAGCAAAAATGTTTTTTAATGAAAATTCGTACGATTAACACCATTTTTTTTCAACTTTTTAATTTTGACTTAAGATGTTTTGTCGAAATGCCATAGAATTGATTAATCAAAACTTAATTAAACGAAAATTTCTTTAAATAAAATTTAAGCAAAAACTGAAAATAAAAAAATTAAAAAAAAAATAAATATTTTTATTATTATTCTATTTTTTATTAAAACGCAATTTTTTGGAAAATTCACAACTTAAAAAAAGGAACCGATTAAAATAAAAATTAAAAATTTATAAAAAAAAATACTGGCCAAGGCGGGGGTAAATTAATTTAGTTTCGGCCTATAGCTGCAATTTACATACAATATATTTTTTGCTATCCATTCGTGGTATTCTGTTGTGGCTTTTAATAGTAACTGCCAAAATATGATCTCGATTACATTCTATGGCACGTGGGAAACATTGGTAAGCAATTATACAAATCGCTCAGTTTCCTGAATATGTGCCGGTAACGCTAGCTCAGTAAACGATAGATGCTTGTAGTAAATGGCGGCTCAGACAAATTGCTATCGTCCATTTCCAATTTAAAAATTTTATTAGCTATAACAACAAAAATTTCTGAAATACAATTGGACACTTTCAGAAGTTAAAATTGGAAATTTTTTAAGTTAAATTGGAAATTTCTGAAATATAGGTAGAAAATTCTGAAATACAATTGGAAATGGTGTAGTAAGAAACATAGGCCCTAATTATATAATTCGCAACGTTACGCCAAAGAATTACATTGAAAGCAAACACGAATTTATAAATACTAGGATCGCCCGGTGCCCGAAATTCGACCACTTCACATTTACTTTTGAGAGAACCTGTGCGTTGTACAATAAAATCGTACACATTTTAAGAGAACGGCTAAATTCACTATTCACCTATCTTTGTACGTGTGTCTATAGGATAAATTAAAATGCTTTTTAAACACTTTTATTCCAAAAATTTAGAAAAAAAATATATTGTGCATATCCCCGTAATTTATTTATAAGATTTTCATGAAATGTTATCAAAGTAAAAAATAGAAACACAGATCTTCGTTAAAAGTCATTAAAAAAGTTTCCGACTTTTATTTTTCTAAACGACGTTTTTGCGCGACTTCATTTTTTAAAATGTTTAAGGTAACCCTGTCCTAATACGTTTAAGCTGGAGGTCCACACCACGCGTTACTCGCTTTTTCGCAGCATACGCAGCTGCCAAAAAAGTAGGATCTGTGTAGTTATACGTAGTAAGTTACATGCACAAAAGCGTAGACGCCTTGAGGCGAAACGTAGGTTTACTTTCTACTTTTGTAAGCGTCACAAGCAGCGTTCGAACAAATCAGCTGATTTTGACAAATTAAATTTTATTTTTACTTGTGTTGCTGCTGCATAAAAAGCGTTGCATGTAACTTGAAACGAAAAACGCAAGTAAGGTTAGAAAAGCATGCGCTGCGTGGAGGCGAAAACGCGTGGTATGGACCTCCAGCTTTATACATGTGTGTTTGCAAGTGCAGAATGAAAACAAAAACATTTTGGGAGAACAACATAGAGCATAACCGTCGTTTATACATTTGTGTACATGTGTGTTTGCAAGTATAATAACAACATCCCTACAGATAATATTGGACTACGTGGTCCATTGTGGCTCAAATGGACTACTTACAACATGGTCCAATGTACTGTAGTATGGACCATGTTATAAGAAATAAACACGAAGTGCTGCCAACAACTGCATGATGTATAATTTTCTATAGTTTACAGTATTACACATTGGTAGCCCTGATGTTGTCCATTATTAATTGTTTATTTAAAAGTGAAAGTTTGTGAAATTTGTGGAAAAAAGGTAAACAAATTAAAAATACCAAGTAAATATATCTAATAATAACAATAATAGACTACAGTACACATCATAAAAGGCGATTAGTAAAAAATTAAAAAGAAAAATGCTTCAACTACTCCATACTGTAGTAACATGGAGTACTTTTAAAACTAACCCACTTTAGTACTCCTTGGAGTAGTTTAGGGACTACTTCGGTGGGTTATATGGTCCCCTCCTAGGACATCGTAATGTTAAATGGACCACCTTTTACCCATATATTTGGAGTAGTTTTGGAGTACTCCTACTCCTTTATGGACTACTCTTTACATGCATGTATGGACTAGTCTCGTTATCTGCAGGGATAGAGCACACCGTCTTTTATACATGTGTGCACATGTGTGTTTGCTAGAGTTGGGTAGTTCATGAACGAACTAGTCAGTCAGATGAACGTTGAACTGTCATTCAGTCTGACAGTTCCTTTTAGTTCAACAGTTCACTTTTCGTCACTTTGTCTTTTGCGTCAGCAGTCTTTTGAGAGGGTTCATTTAGTTCAATTCATTTAGTTCACAGGTTCATTTACTTCAGTTGCTTGTCCACTTGATTTCTTAAGGGGCCCATAGACACATACTGCTGACAGCTACTGCCGATGAACCCTTCGTATACGTGTGTGATTGATATTTTACTACACACTTATCAATCATCATTTTAAAATAAATTTTATTACGTGAAATTCAAGAAAAACCCTATTTTCTTCCCACTTTTATTTCTCAAAAATTATTTTAAATTTGTTTTAATTTAAATTGAAAAGAAAATTATAACAAAAAATTTATTTATTTATTTTATTGTTCATTTTTACAACTGTCAGCAGTATGAGTTCATTTCAAAATCAAACCTATTTTGATTTTTCATACTGCATTGTCGGTGTGACGCATACATAAATAAAAATTTCAAATTTACAAACACATGTTTATTGCATGAGCATAGGCAGTATGTGTCTATGGGACCCTTTATTCTTTACCGCACTGATTGAAAAGAAACAACAATAGTATTAGTGTCTCTATGTTTAACATTATATTGTTTCTTTTACTCATTGCCAGATAACTTTAAACATTTTCATAATAAAATCAAGGCTGCCATACTTAGAGATGTCTAGCTGCGATTTTTTCGGCAATTTATAAAATCTTTTGTATTATTAATAAAGGGTCACATAGACACATACTTCTCATGCTCATGCAATCAGCATGTGTTTGTAAATTTGAAATTTTTATTTATGTATGCGTCACACAGACAATGCAGTATTAAAAACCAAAATAGGTTTGATTTCAAAATGAACTCATACTGCTGACAGTTGTTCAATGAACAACAAAAAAAATTATTAATTTTATGAGATTTTTTTCTTTCAATTTAAATTAAAACAAATTTAAAATAAGCGGTTTTCACCCTTTGTATTAAGTGTACACCTCTGCTCTATTTAATACGATTTTATACTACAAAGCGTGAGTGACTTTTTCGTTAGTATTGTAAATTAAAAAAGTTGCTGAGTGAGGGAGAGAGACAGATATAGTTTCTTCAACTGTTTTATTTTGGGTTATTTAACAAAGGTGTTTACTACAGCTTTTTGTTGGATTTTTCAACTACAGCGTAGTAAATTTTAGTCTAATACATTTTGTTGTTGCAGTGTTGTAAATCTTAGTACTTTAACTAAATTAATAAGATTCACAAGGCCTACAAGGAACTTTACTATCAAGGGTGAAAACCGCTATAGTTTCTGAGAAAAAAACGTGTGAAGAAAGTAGGGGTTCTCTTGAATTTCACGAAATGACATTTATTTTAAAATGATGATTGATAGGTGTGTAGTAAAATATCAATCACACACGTATACGATGGATTCATCGGCAGTAGGTGTCAGCAGTATGTGTCTATGGGCCTCTTAAGATTTCCGTAGGACATGCTGAAATTTATTGTTGAGGTGATTTTGTCGGCATTAACATTGCGTTTTCACCTGACAATTTTTTGTCATCGCAAATATTTTGGGAGTAAAAATTTATATTGTGCATTATTTGTCAGTGCTTTATAAACAAATGTCTCTATTGTGAATAAATTGTCAGAGCTTGTATTCTGAAAGAAAAATATACAAAATAAAACACTAATAATTATATGATAAAATAAATAATGAATAATGTTTATTTTAATTTTTCTTATTAATACTCCTTCAATAAAAGAAAAAAGTAATTTAATTGAGCCCTACCTTAAAATACAAATTAAAACTTACATGTTCCCTACATGTTTTTAGTTTGGGAATTCGTTCCCATAAAATTTGTTATAGGAATCATTCACAATACGAAATAAAAAAAATATAGGAATATTTTCATGGGAGTAGTTATTTGAGGTAGGGGTGCTTATTTTGAGCAAACCGTGTCAGAGTGTTTCCATTATGTAATAGTATTTCACTTAAGCGGCTCATACACTTAGAATAAAATTGTTAAATTTTACGTATAGTACAATTATATCGCCAATGTGTATGTGATATTCGAAGGTGGAACAATATATTGGCAACAATCAAAAGACTTGATTTTTATTGCACAACGAAAAGAAAGAGAAGTGTGTTGGCAACATTATACAATGCTGTTTATATTATTCCTATAGGTTATGTTCGCCTTTTTATTGAATGAATGAAACTATTGTGCGACTTATTGTAAAATATAGGACAAAATGGAAATGATATGGCGAATATCATACACAATAATATTGCAAGTGTATGGGCCGCTTTACATGTTTTGGGCCACAAAACTACATTTGCAGCAAAACAAGTGTTCTGCTACTTGTTTTCCCATACAGTTTTCATGTTCGAAAAACTCAAATAAATACTAGTTTTGCTCCAAAAAATGTCGAAAACCATGAAAAAACTCAGAGTTTTCCATTATTGGTGATTAACCATTTCGAAAAAAATTACAGATTTACCAAAATAACAAGACTTATTAAATTATATGTATAATGTGTATTAAAAAACAAATAAGAAAATATTTATTATTTTACAAAAATATTTTTTGCTTTCATGTTTGTAAACAACATTAATGCCAAATAGATTTCGAAAACCAAAACCAGTTTTACATAATGGAAGCACTCTGACACGTTTTGCTCAAAACAAGTTGACAACAAGCTGATAGTGGAAACATAGTATTAGAGTCTTAAAATAAATTAATAGCTTATCTAATTTCAGTGTATTTATCAAAAATAATAATTGGAAATTTAGCACGTCATACGGAAATCTTTTTAAAATAAAAAAATCGCCATATATTTTATAAATCGCAGTGTAGTCAAAATGTTTGAAAATTGCCAAATGTGGCGAGACATCTCTTAATATGGCAGCCCTGATTATATTATGAACATATTTTAGTAGTCTGGCAATGAGTAAAAGAAACAAGTATATTATAACATATAGAAACTAATAATATTGTTGTCTCTTTTCTATCAATTCGGTAAAGAACATGAAAAATACTATGCATTTTGTTTTTGTAAAATGAGAAATGTCAAATTTATTTGTTGAAAAACAAAGAAAAGGAAATTTTTTAAAAAATTCACAATTGTGTTTTTGAACTTTATTAAAAATTTATATTTATTACATTATATTTAAATATTTATTAAAAATTTAAATAAGTTTTTTTAAGTATTTAAATTTTTATTAGTTTTTTCAAAGCTTGACACACACAAAAATAAACAACAACAGAATAAGAAATCAAAACAAGCAACTGAAGTAAATGAACCTTTAAAATACATACATGAACTGACTTAAATGAACTGACTGACGAAATATACAGCTGGCTCAAAAGACTGACTGACTAAAAGTGAACTACTGAACTAAAAGAACGAACTAGTTCACTTTTTTTAAATGAACTCTAATGAAAAGTCACCTAAATGAACGATTAAGCCCAAGACTAGTGTTTGCCAGTATAATGCAAGAAAAAAACACATTTTGGGAGAATAACAAAACACACAACTTCTTTTTATACATGTATGTGCGTGTGTTTGCAAACAAATTTAAAACGCTTTTAAAACCATTTAATCCTCAAAATTTAGAAAAAAATGTACATTGTGCATTTCTACACAAAAATACCTTTAAAACGATATATGTTTCATTAAAATCGGTGGACGTTAAGATACTTAAAAATCAACGATAAAAAAATTGCTTCCGTATTTATATATAAGATTTTGTAATTTTGTTGTTGCTTTCTACAGAAATTATTTTTGCGTTTTAAAATTGCAAACGCCTCATTACTTGTGGCATTGAAAATTTGAAAACGGTACATGAATTTTTGTAGAAAGCAACAACAAAATTACAAAATATTTATGAATTTGTTTTGCTTTCAATGCTTTGGCGTTGCGATTTACATAATAAGGGCCATAATTTAAAAACAAAAAATAAATAGGTAATGAGAAACTGATAAGTTTGTAATTCTATCGTTCACACAATTTAAAGTTAAAATTCTCACGTTTATTCCATTTTAGAAATGTATGGTAAACAAAAATAATTTTTTTTAATAAAAATTTTCACTTTTTTGACGCGTTTTCAAGAACAGCCAGCAATATTTAAAAAATGTACAAAAACTCGTATTAAGCGCTTAAGTTAATAAGTGCTGTTATGGTTTAAAGGTTATGTTGGGCCTTGTGACCCAGGATGTAATGGTTTAATTTCTGGTTTGGCCAGTATTTTTTCTTTTAAATACAATTTTATTGAAGTCGTAACCCAATAAAAAATGGAGCTTCGAACGAAGCAGGTTTGTAAGGAAGACATGAATGTTATATGGCGAGTTCCCACTTTGAAGCAATACATTTATGACACATAAAGCATATAAAAATTGTTAGATGTAACGATAAGTTTTACACACTGATACAGTTATTTTTTAGTATTCTACCTTACAAACCTGCTTCGTAGTAAGGGAATGCCGTAGCACTTGAAATGTTATTCTTTTTAAGTTGTTGAGAGCTGTTTCACTTACATACTTTACTGCATTTCTGTATGTCTTATTGCGTAGCGCATAACATTGCGCTTATTTTTTAAAATGTACCTACCCATTAGTGATTCGCAAAATGAGAAAAATTTTTATTGGGTAATTTTATTTTATTTTT
This sequence comes from Pollenia angustigena, assembly GCA_930367215.1. Taxonomy (NCBI): domain Eukaryota; kingdom Metazoa; phylum Arthropoda; class Insecta; order Diptera; family Polleniidae; genus Pollenia; species Pollenia angustigena. Next base: position 37,215,974 of record OV884059.1, read on the forward strand.
TTCATTTAGTTTCTTTCTTAAAAAGGGAGTGAATTTAAAATAGAAAATTTGGTTAAAACAAAAATAAAATACATTTTTTTTTATTTTACCAGCTTGACTATGAACATTTTGACAAAAATCTCCTAACCAATTATTTATGTACAGAATTTTATAAAATTGAGCACAGATATATAAAGCTGAGAAAATTTCCTTTTAAACAAGCCCTCTTTCAGCGATACAGGCCAACTATTCACCAATTGCAATAAATATTTCCAAAAAAGTATTATTTTTTTCAGATTTTCTGAGCACCAAACTTTCAAGTCAAAAACCTGAAGCTCGATTTTGATTTTCGAACCATGGTTTCTTTAGGAAAAGTTCTTAGAATTTTCCGTAGATTACGAATTTGCTATACGCTTTGTCACTTTTTTTGGGCCCGAACAAATTGACCCACTCTAACCTACATAGCTAATGTGTCCAAATAAATAAAAACCTTTATATTTTTTAAATGTTTTTTTAAATCTATTAAATAGTTTCGGAGAGGTAGAAATTGCCCACTATAACCCTTTTAGTCATATTTTTTAAAAAATACATAGCTTATGTGTAGTTTTACATAGGTACTGCTGATGTTACGGACAAATTTATTTTAAATATCATAAATAATATGTACATAGTCCCATACCTGCCTAGTGACAAAGCACATTTTTGGTAAATTTTTTTTTTTTAATTTTTACACAGAAGTGCCAAAAATACTGAATGTATTTTTTTAAACATGGATATTTTATTTGTATGGCAGATAACCAAAACACATTCATGGGTATTGAATAACATCTGCATAATATTCATTTATTTTTGTTTACTGAAAGTGGTTGCGTGAAGATATTGCCGTGCATAAGTACAGTAGAATCCCGATAATTCGTAATCGCAAGGGACCGGCTATTTCTTACGAATTATAGGGGTTTTCGATTTAGCGGGGTTTCGATTTAACGGGGTTTAAATAAAATAAATACGAATAAACGGGGTTTTTCAATTTATTTACTAAAACGATACAAAAAACATAAAAAACAATGGTTAAAAATAAAATTTATAAAAATTATTCATGTAACAAAATAAATCCACACACAAGCAAAAATTCACGCAGAAATAAAATAGTGGTAAACAAAAAATCATTCTTTCCATGTTTTTGTTGTTTTTATTACGAATTATAAGTGGTAGTTAGCAAATAATTACGAATTATAAGAGGTAAAGGAGATTTTATTTGCAAAAAAATTACGAATTAGCGAGGGGACCAAAATGTATGGAAATTTTACGAATTAACGAGATTTTTTCAAGGGACCGACAGTTTATTACGAATTATCGGGAATTACGATTTATCGGGGTACGAATTATCGGGATTTGACTGTAATAACCATACTTTTTGCGTTATAAATATGTGTATACACAATAACGAAAAGCGTGGGTAAATACCTCTGTATATTATTCTTATGGGAACTTGTTGTCATTCTCTGATATATAGGTGTTTATCGCTCATCTAATTAGGTAAGTGCTGCAGTATCTCTTCTTCTTAAGCGAGTGTGGCCGCCATGATTTAAAATATTTCGAGCTAGTGGATTTGGGTGTTGTTAAAGCCTTTTTAATTATTTTACTGCATATTTTGTAATCATAGTTTTTTCTAATGGCACATTGAGATCCTTATGAATGTTTGAGTTTTTAACATCCCAAGGGGCAGCTGTGATTATTCGAAGAAGTTTATTTTGGCACCTTTGAATTTTTTCGATATTAGAGGCCAAGGCAGTGCCCCATAGTTGAATACCCTAGCACCAGATAGGCTTTAAGATTAAGTTGTAAAGTATAAGCATACAATCGAGACTAAGGACAGAATTTCTACCAACAAGCCAATGGATTTGAATGGCTTTTAGTTTCATTTGAGTTAATTTTGCATTTATATGGCATTTCCACGTTAATCGCTGATCTAGATGTATACCGAGATATTTTACATGTGAATATTCAGGAATTGTTTGATTATTGATTGTAATAGGGGGCCAAGATTCCCGGCGCAAGATGAATGTTATATGTACGCATTTTTGCTCATTGACCATTATCCTCCATTGTCTTAACCATATTTCTAGTCGAAATATACGATGCTTCATAACGATTTTCGTGGACGCTTAGAAAAGCTGTATCGTCAGCAAATGTTGAGGTTTGGGTGTAGTTGCTTGTTGGCATGTCCGAAGTATAAATTAAGTATAATAGGGGGCCCAGGATGCTGCCTTGTGGGACTCCACCGTGAATGGGCTGAGGTGGGCTTAAGAAATTTCCTTATTTAATATTAAATTGACTACCGACTAAGTAGCTTTCTAGCAGCTTGTGTGTGTTTGCTGGTAAATTTTGCTTCGATTTATGTAATAAGCCTTCATGCCAGACTTTATCAAAAGCTTGCGAAACATCGATGAAGAGTGCTGAGCAATATTTCTTTTCTTCAAATGCTTTTCTTGTGACATTTACTATTCGATGAGTCTGTTCAATTGTGCTGTGTTTTCTTCTAAATCCGAATTGACGGTTTGGAATACATTTATTTTCACTTAAAATCGGTGTTAATTTTGAAACTAATTATTTCTCAAACAGCTTTGACATACATATGTATTTGATGATAAGCTAATAGGCCCATATGATTCAACTTTTCTATGATCTTTGCCTGGCTTTGGTGTCATGGTAACTAAGGAAACCTTCAATTTTTGAGGATAATATTCAAGGCGTAAAATAGCAGTAAAAATAAAAACAATAATTATCTTTGCTATGCGAGGTAGCTCTAAAAGTATTCTATTATTGATCTTATCGAAACCAGGTGCCTTCTTAGTGTTTAAGTCACGAATAGCTTTTTCGATTTCTCTTATCTTAAATCTGAGGGGAATAGCTGCTCTAGCAGCAACAGGTGGTAACTCGACCGCAATATCGTGAGATATATTTGGTGTAAATACGTTTTTTAAATGATTAACAACCAGATTTCCCTTTTCAACATCATTTCTTGCCCAACTTCCATTCAAGTTTCTTAATGGTGGTTTAGAGACAACTGGCCTTTTGAGATTTCTAGCTGCACGCCATAATGAGTAGTCCGATTGTGAAGTTGCATCAAGTTCCTTAAGATATTTTTCCAGAGAAGCCATTTTCTGAGTCTGCAGTAACTTTCTTGGCCTTTTTGTACACTTTTTTAGTAAGTTTTTTTTAGTAAGTTCTTAAGTTGAGGGGATCTGTGCTCTTCGAGGTCTCCTTTTTTCAGACAAGAGACGCTCGACTTCTGCGGAATATATTTTAGTATTTTTTGTTTTTTTTTTTTGGGGGGCCAATACTGCAATGTTGAACAGCTAGTTTCAGAAAACTGTCAAAATTAACAATAGAGCGATCTACATTATCCGGTGTACTGAGCGGAATATTTTCTGTGCAATGGGTGCTGAGATATTTTTTATATTTTACCCAATTAATTTGCGTAGCTGTCGTCGCTATGTAACCAGTCGGAGGTACAATTCTATTGCGGTTCATTATAGTAACAATTGTAGGTGTGTGGTCGGAAGATAATTCTAAGGAAGCTTCAACATGAATAGTTTCTGTGGGGATGTTTTTAACCGCACCGAAATCGATGACATCTGGAATTTTTTGCTGATCAGTCGGCCAATATGTCGGTTGTCCGCTCTCGACCACATTTAATTCCATTTTAGAGATTGTATTAAACAGAACACGACCCTTTGGTGTTATAAGTCGTGACCCCCAGAAGGCATGTTTAGCGTTATAATCGCCAGCGGCCAGGAAACAGGGTCCTAGTGATTTATAATATTCACAATATTGGCTTTCTGATATTGAAAATCTAGGTGGAGAGTATAAAGATGAAATTACTATGTTTCGATTTAGCTCTTCAACACAAATGTTCGTTGCTTGCAGATAATCCTCAAGATGATCACACATTAGGTAGTGTTTAACTCGATTTTTTATCAAAATGGCAGAACATCGACAAGCTCTATCTCGAGGGTCCTTGGTATCATATAGTATATAACTATTGATTTTAAACGTATTTCTTGAGGTCAAATGAGTTTCAGAAACCATCATGACATCAATTTGTTTATTTTTAAGAAAGTATTCTAATTCGTTTTTATGTTGGCGGATGCCGTTTGCGTTCCAAAAACAAATTTTTAAACACTTCATGGCTTGTTAAGCACAGCTTGCAATAACATCGATTGCATTCTAAGAATTTCCTGCATCATATTACCCATTGTGTTCGTAAAATTATTTACTGTTTGCACTAATGTTTCCATGGTTTTTTCTAGACGACTGAAATTAGAAACTGGAGTTTCATCATTTCTTGACGAAGCACCTTGCATTGGCACAAGGTTTGATTTTAGGACGTTAGCATAAGAGGTTCTGTTATTACTAGGCTGCGGAGCCTGAATGTCATTAGTGTTTACTTGATTTGGTACCTGCATTTGAGGGGGATTAGTTTTCGGTCCAGCCGACTGCTTGACGATAGTATATACAGGGCATCCTCTATAATTGGCAGTGTGATTGCCGCCACAGTTGCTACATTTTTTTACATTGGGGTCATTATTAGACCTTTTGCACTGGACTGTACCATGTAATTCACCACATGTGGTATGTGTGCCTAAGTATGGCCAAATTCTTGGCAGTAAAGACATTGAACGGGACCATTTCTTTTGTGCGGCTCCTCTATAGTTATTCTTCTGTAAAGAATATATTTTACATTATAAATTGGATGCGTTTCCTTTTTTTTAAGCTTAACGTAGCCAGGTTCTAACTCCACTCGAAATAGTGGTTGGGAATTTTTTCCCTATTTTTAATATTTACTACATTTTTTACTTTGAAGCCTTTTTCTTGCAAGAAAGTTTTAATTTCTTCTGGGTCCACACATGAGTCAATTCCCTTAATCACTACCTGAAGACCTTTACTGCTCTTCAGTTGGTATGTTCTTCAAATTTGTTAATTAGCTTGCGAAAATCATTCTCATTATTTACTTGTATTTTTGTCTCGTTTATACTACCACGCTTGATTGCAGCTACGTAAAACGGATTTTCACCTATCAACGATATCAAACTATTTATAAGCTCATTTGAGTTTTGCTCCCTAAGATATATCGGGGGAGGCTTGGACGACTTTATCACGTTTGGTGCTTCTGAGGATTCATCCTCCAGAATTACAAAACGATTTTGTGAATTTATTCTATCAAAAGATGGTACTTTTGTGGCCGAAGCAACAGCTGAAGAGGTAGGGCTGTGACCCCGTTTAACACTGTTATATACCTGTCCATACCAACTTGTACTTGAGGCTTTTGACAACTAGAGGGTTTTCCATAGTGACTGTGCAATACTTGCGGACTCGGCAACACTTGTCCCAAAAGACAGTTTAATATTTTTAAACGTATCACTATCCACAGTTTTTGTAAAGACCGAGGGTGAAAGGGAACGCGTACGAACAGTTGGTTTAGCCGTTAGGTAGTTGTTATTGTTTTCTTTTGTTTTATTTATTTCAGCATTGCCTTCTTTAGCATTTACTGTTATATATGCATTTCTTTGATTTATTTTTATTGTTGTTTCATTGATTTTATTCATACATCGAATTGTTTTTGTTTTTCACTTTTTTTTATTTTTTCTGTGCTTTTAATATTTTTGTTTTATAATATTTACAATAACAAAAAATTAGAATTTTAAATTTAAATGTTTTTGCTCATACAAATGTATGTGCAAAATAATTTATGGGAATACAAAATGTTAATTTTAAAAGATTTTGTTATTCGTGCTTAATTCCCAGTTTTTATTCTTGATAAAAACACTTGAAATTTATTGTTGATGGGATAAGCTATTCCTATGCGCATTTAACTGGTTGCTTAGGCCAGATGATCAGGAAACTTCATCCATAAAGATTTTAGAAAAACTAAAGATATTAAACCAAATAAAACTGTTAAACGTATAAGACTTATAAGCAACAGTTCTACTTGTAACAATATCAAAGTTTAAACAAAAACATCAACAATAAACAGTGAGTTTATCATCTCATCTTACATTCCCCACTACAATTGATTGGAAATGTATGTCAAATCGACCTAGAGTGGGACTTGACCCCTTTCGATTTGAATGAAATTTGGCGGGAGGGTTTCTTTCATCCCATAAAGAACATATATCAACGAAAAACAATTTTTTAGTTTTTTTCAAAAGTTATGTCATATTCAAAATGTCATAATTTCGCCGAATGAGCCGAATGTGTTGAGTTTATTTTTTTATATCTCGAAAACTACTTAACATACGAAAATGATTTTTGTCAGTTAAAAGAAAATACTTGAGGCTACAATAAATATATTGAAAAAATGTCTTTGCTAAATATTAAATTTTAAAAATGGACTTAGTCAGAACCTTATTTTTTTGCTGATTTTTTTTTTATATAATACTTCAAACTGTTCTTTCAAAATCCTGAAACTTTGAAGGATGTACTTTTTTTAAAGATATGATTTATTATTTCTTTCCAAAAATAATCTTAAAATAAAATTTTAATATAGTCATTTGAGCAATAAGTATTTATTTGAACAAAAGTAACGAAATTGATAAGGTTGCTTTTGCTTATTTGTTGCATTTTTTTGGGAGCTCCATTTTCAAAGAAAAGTACTCTTTTTGTCACGTTACGTCCCCAAAAATTAAATCATACCTATCTTAAAAAAACCAGAGCACCTAAATCTTTTTTTAATTAATTTTGTGACCTGTGATTTAAAGTTTAAATGCAGGAACAAATTTTCAATAAAGCTGTAAAAAGCCGGACAACCCCGGACACTTGATGAAAAATAAGTAGGACTGCCCCGGATACCCAAAAAAAGAGGACGGCGCACACTGGGGATTTTTGTATGGAGGTGAGGAAAAAAATATATTTGTCAAAAAATATAATGATTTCATCACAAATTAAGTTTTATTTATATAGTAATACACAAAAGTAATCAAAACAAAGAAAGTTAGAGAAATGTATATCGTTACCTACAATGTAAAAAGCCCTAACTAACAAAAAAATTTAAAAGATTTTTTTTAATTTTTAATTCATTATTTATTTTAAATCTATTTTTAATTTCATCACAAACTTAGTTTTATTTATATAGTTATACACAAAAGTAATCAAAATAAAGAAAGCTAGAAAAATATATATCGTTACCTACAATGTAAAAAGCCCTAATTAACAAAAAATTTAAATGAATTTTTTAATTTATTATTTATTTTAAATCTACTTTTTAATTTATTATTCTAAAAGAGCCTTAACTTCGTCGCTTATATCACTATGCTTTTTCTGGCTAAATGAAGGAGTCAAGTGTGAGATCATGGGATCTGATGTAACCATCATTCGGTGCATAATATCTTCATTCGTCGCAATTCGACTGCATTTTCTAGAGTGTCTAAGGCGATATTTTTATAGTCTTTGTTACGACTTTCCTGATCCTCTTCGGATAATAAGCCTACAGGAAAAATACACTTTTCAATTATATATTTTCCATGAATCAGAATTTTGTGGAGTGTTGGTGGCATATTGTACCACTCGCACAGTGCAACAAACTTTTTTGCCGTCTCCAGACAAAAATCACCAAATTTTTTCGAATCTAGTGCCTCGGTAATGGTTATAGCTTCGAGAATTTCTGAAAACCTCTTGATTATGTCTTCATCTAGACCCGTGATTTCGGAAATCAAAGCAGGATTAGCAAAGAATCTTCGTGACGTATTTCCTGAATTTCCAATTTTCTCTTTAATTTCACGCCTTATCAAACATTTTCGGGCTTCTCTTATCGGACGAGTATTTGAGTCGACTCTTCCACTTTTAAATTCAATATTGTAAGCTACATGCAAAAGACACTCCATCAGCTTAATACGCGCATGAAGTTGTGACATACCAAATTGCAGTGCTTGTTCATTTACGGGCATAGCTTGAACTTCTTCGATTTTATTCATTTTGGATGTTGTTGCTCCACAAATAAAACAAGAAGATGCTGCTGGTGTCTCTGTTACTGATTGTGCTGTCTTGCCGTCAATCATTGTAAAATATAATTCATGTTTTACTTTAAAGTTACGATTATTTACTGTTAACTCAAATTCTTTTAGTTGAGATATCTCCTCATCGACTCTTCTCTTTTCTTCTCGTAAAACTTGAGGTGTCTCTTTAACGTATGCAAACTGCAGTGTTCTACAATACTGTGTGGAAGAAGGTTTATTGTTGTTCCATACTAATTTATTTATGTCATCACTCAATGATAATTTTAGTGGTACAACTGATGTCATATATAAATGAGAGTCAGAAATTTGATCATCTGAAAACCTCTGTTGGTATTCGCTTTGACCAGATGCCCCATCACATCCCCATTTATAGTACATTGTTAGATTTTCGCTTTCAATTTTATTTATTTCCTTTACTGATTTGGTCTCTAGGATTCTTTTAGCAGTATGATCTAACAGATTTTGCAGAGGTACACTGCCTGAACTTTCAGTAATAGAAATTTCTAGAGGATAACTGTTAGTTTTTTTCTTTCGTAAGTTGTTTGTATGGTACGAGTATGTTATATCCTTCATTTTGTAACCAATGCATTAGATACTCGTATTTTTCTTTTGTAAGTTCAAGCTTTGTAAGCATCCCCAAAGTTTTTAATGTACAAATTTTGTGGTTGGTTTTTGAAATACTAGAAGAAAAATCAATTACTTCTTGAGGAAACATAGAACGTACTTCATCCCTTTTGTATCATTTGGCGCGATCACAGCACTCCTCAAACGATTTGCGTGGCCGACCAAGTGCAGAACTGGTAGAACATTCAGCCTCAGTAAACTTAATTGTAAATGTGCCTTCAAGCCAATTTGCATTCTTTTTTTTTAAATCGCGACTTCGTACGGTTAGAATCCTGCCATCTTTGTTTGAAGTTACAGTAAAAGTTTTTATATATTGTATCCAAAATTTCACATGCTCTAGTATCGTTTAAGCCAACGTGCAATTGTTGCAAAAACTGTTTTAATTTTGTTCTGTCTTTGTCAAATTCCAGAGGCTTCGAGCATAAAACCCCATGAGAAATAGAAAAACTTTCCATTGCCGTAAAACTCTTGGTCCTTAGTTTCAGTTATAATTAAAAAAAAAACGGAGAAAAATCGGTGGTGCTTTTCGCGTTCGTCAGCACTTGTTGAATGACAAAAATCGATAAATGAACACCTATAAATACTACGTATTTTCCAATATTTTACTGACAGGTACGTTCCAAAACATGAGCACTAATAGATGTGGGTGGAATTTCTGTCAAAAAATCATACAGGTAGCCAACGGAAAACCCCAAATAATTAAAAAAGTGCACTTTCCTTTTTCCTTTCAATTGTCCACGCACATTTATTACCGCTTATTACTTTGCTACCGCAATCATAGAAATCAAATAAGCTTTTGTTTATTATCAAAAGATTTTGTTATTCGTGCTTAATTCCCAGTTTTTATTCTTGATAAAAACACTTGAAATTTATTGTTGATGGGATAAGCTATTCCTATGCATTTCACTGGTTGCTTAGGCCAGATCATCAGGAAACTTCATCCATAAAGATTTTAGACAAACTAAAGATATTAAACCAAATAAAACTGTTAAACGTATAAGACTTATAGCAACAGTTTCACTTGTAACAATATCAAAGCTTGAACAAGTGTTTTTATCAAGAATAAAAACTGGGAATTAAGCACGAATAACAAAATCTTTTGAAATTAAAATTTTGTATTCCCAAAAATTTAAATTACTTTTTGATAATAAACAGGCAAGTGCACGGCCTAAAAAAACACTTAATTGACAACATCTTTTGTAAGTTGTTGTTTGTTTTTTATTTTGTTTTTCTTAACCTACTTACAACTACAATTAATGTTGAGAGAATTTCAACTAATTGTAGTGGGGAGTGTAAGATGAGATAAACCCACTTTTTTATTGTTGATGTATTTTGTTCAAGCTTTGATATTGTTACAAGTGAAACTGTTGCTATAAGTCTTATACGTTTAACAGTTTTATTTGGTTTAATATCTTTAGTTTGTCTAAAATCTTTATGGATGAAGTTTCCTGATGATCTGGCCTAAGCAACCAGTGAAATGCATAGGAATAGCTTATCCCATCAACAATAAATTTCAAGTGTTTTTATCAAGAATAAAAACTGGGAATTAAGCACGAATAACAAAATCTTTTGAAATTAAAATTTTGTATTCCCAAAAATTTAAATTACTTTTGTTTATTACTTTTTTTTTTTTTGAATTCTAAGAATCATAAAAAAAGTCATAAATGTTTTTGCAAAGAATTTTGTGCATATCTCGAGCAAATTTTTGAAATGCATACCTTCACTTAATTTTTAATAAAAGCGAAACGCGTTCATCGATTTTCATGATTTATGTCTAATTTATTTCATAGGTTATGCGACTTCACGTGAAAGTAATAGGACTTGAAACTTTTTTTTACTGTTTTGGATTTTTTATGAATTAAAAATAAAAAATTTAAATTTTTTGGGCAAAAAATATTTTTTTCTTCATACATTTATTTATAACTGCGAAACTGTTGCTTATGTAGATGAAAGTAATTGTAATTCTTGATTTTTCTAAATTTTTTTCAGCAAAATCTGACTAGTGGTTCTCGAGTTATGTTAAACAAAAGAGCCTTATCAGAATTGAGTCCCGAATCAATCAGCTGAAAAATGTTGTACTGTGTAATGCAACAAATTGAGAGGTGGCACCTGGTGACACTTGAAATTGATTAATAATGTTAAAACAGATATAAGACAATGTATTAGTAGTGATTTCAAACTAAAGATCAAACTGCAGGTCCAAGTGTTTGGAGAATAATGGGATTTTTGTTATATGTTCATAAAAATACACAAAAAAAAAAAACTTAAGTCTCTGCAGATTTTTTTTTTCAATTTTAGTATACTGAAATACACTACTTTAAATAGAAAAAAAAAGAAAAAGGTTTGCTCACATAGTAAAAAAATATTCGCATTTAAATTCTTAGGTTTAAATTAAGTTGGTTCGGTAAAACACACAAGTTCTGAGTTTGAGACGGATATAAAAAAAAAACTGGCAGTCAGATCGGAGTAATTCTTTTTGATTTTATTGTACCATTTAGTCTAAAATTGCAACATATCACTGCATATTGCATGAAGAGTATGTTGACAATTTGACTTTTTTCCGCGAAATCCCCAGTGTGCGGCGTCCGGGGAAAAGAGGACGGATGGCAACCCTAACTGCATGTAATAAGTATTTTTTTCATGCACTGCCAGTTTATTATCAAAATAATGTTTGGGAAAACATTCGTACATGCATACATATATTTTTTTTTTCTTTATTTAATTTTTGTTTTTGATAGTTGTTCACTTTTATGTTAAATTTTTATTTTAAAAATCAATTGTTATAATTAAAATTGTATGCGCTGTTAAGAATACACGTCCGTATCACAATAAAACACAAACCGAACTCTACTATTGAATTTAGCTTTTACATGTTTTGATTTTATGTTATTGTTTTTCTTTTTTTTAATAAGTTGTCCTTTTTTATTATATCCTTATTATTTATTGTTACTTATATTTTTGTTATTGAGGCCCTATGTTCCACCTAGGAACTACGGGAAATTAATAATAAATAATAATAATATTTTTGTTATAAATTAAATAAAATGCATTTTATCTCCTCTCAAAACAAAACTGTGCACGGTTTTATTTAACAAGTATATGGTGAGGTATAAATATTTTTTTAACTACTACATATTAAAACGTACACGCCTTGCTTTGGACAATTTGTAATTAAAGTTTTGTTGTTCCAAAGAGGCGGAAGTTGAAAAAGGGTAAGGTTTCATTACTGTTGGTGAAAACCTAAAGGCTGAAACCCCAATAAGAACAACTGTAACCTCTGCGTTGTGTATTTGTAAAGATTTTTCTTTTAAAATGTTCGATGACTCAATCATCTTGCTCAATTGGGATTGTCGATAAATTTGAGAATCATTACAACGCACAGTGGTATTTCTTCATACATCTAACTGCAAAAAATAGAAGGAGTGATCCTACAATTATGAAATTTTGCACGCATGTTTAAATTTAAGTAGAAAAGAAAAATACAAAAAATTTTTAAAATCCGTCGACTACTTAGGGTACCTCCCTTGGAACGCCATTTTTTCACGAATTTTTGTCCTCAATGTAAAGGTCGCAATTCTTTATAGAATTTTACGAAATTTTACACACATCTGTAAGTTGATCCAAGAAAGAGCACTACAAATTTTGGTTGAAATCCGTCGACTCCTAGGGGTACCTCCCTTGGACCCCCATTTTTTTGCTTATTTTTCTTCTCAACGTATGGGCCGCAATTCGCAACGAAATTTTATAAAATTTAGCAGATATCCATAAGTTAATCTAAAAAAGAGCACTACAAATTTTGGTTGAAATCCGTCGACTGCTAGGGGTACCTTCCTTGGACCCCCATTTTTTTTTTGCCTAATTTTCTTCTCAACGTATGGGCCGCAATTCGCAACGGATTTTGATAAAATTAAGCAGATGTCCATAAGTTGGTCTTAAAAAAGTACTACAAATTTTATTTGAAATCCGTCGACTCCTAGTGGTACCTCCCTTGGACCCCCATTTTTTAAAACCATAAATAGTTCAACAAAATAACCACAATACTAATTATTGTTAAATATGTTTTTAAAAAATATCGCATGCGATAAAAAATATTTTAAAAAAATATCGCATGCGTATTATAAAGAAAATACGACTATTTATACGAAATTTTACAGTTTTTATGAAAAATTAATAATTTTTATTTAATATTTAAAACTATTTAGATATTTAGTCCATATCCCTCACACAGCACTTTCAAGAGAATTTCACTCTAAGTCAAATTTTCAAAAATGTATAAAAATTTTCACAAATACAATTTGGATAAAGTGCTTATAGGTTATTGTAGCCTTGCCCATAGTCTTCATTTTCCATTAGGTTTGATTCCCTGAGATCGAAGGGTTTGGACACAGTGGCCATATCCCTCACACAGCACTTTCAAGAGAATTTCACTCTAAGTCAAATTTTCAAAAATGTAAAAAATTTTCACAAATACAATTTGGATAAAGTGCTTATAGGTTATTGTAGCCCTGTCCATAGTCTTCATTTTTCATTAGGTTTGATTCCCTGAGATCGCAGGGTTTGGACACAGTGGCCATATCCCACACACAGCACTTTCAAGAGAATTTCACTCTAAGTCAAATTTTGAAAAATGTATAAAAATTTTCACAAATACAATTTGGATAAAGTGCTTATAGGTTATTGTAGCCTTGTCCATAGTCTTCATTTTCCGTTAGGTTTGATTCCCTGAGATCGAAGGGTTTGGACACAGTGGCCATATCCCTCACACAGCACTTTCAAGAGAATTTCACTCTAAGTCAAATTTTCAAAAATGTATAAAAATTTTCACAAATTTCATAATATTCAAAATGATTTTTTTTTAATTAATTTATTTTTTAAAGATGTGTTTAAATTTAAAAAATTACCAAAAACCTCTTTTGAACTGCCTTTTTCACTATTTCAATTTCATCAATAGTAAGCACCGAATTTTCCTGTTTTATAAAATTTGTTAACAAATTGACATTGCTACCACAATCAATAAGTTCCGGGCACAATTCACTATATGACACAGAAAATAAAATCATTTTTAGAATTATATTTTAAATTTTATTACAATATTTATTATTATTTATTTATTAACGTTAAGTATTTACTGGTTGCAAATTTTGTTTTCAATTTAAGCGGTTTTCTTCAATACATTTTCTTTTAATAAAACATATGATTTTGTTTATTTTATTTTTTTAATCTTATTCACTTTTAAAAACAGCTGTCAACAATTTATTAAGAAATTGTTGTTATAATTAATAACTCAAATTTCTTTAAACCGTTAAGCCTAAAGGTATGCAAAACTTTTTTATTACAAATACTAGGGTGCAATATTCGTGACTTCTTATACTAAATTTGGATTTTTTTAAAATATTGACAAAAGTTGGTGAATTTTTTTGACTATTTAGAAAGAAGAGCCTTTTACCTTTCATTTCGTTATACTGAGAGCACGGAGGTAAACCGAGCTAACTGACTTTTTCTCCAACGAAAACAGCCAATGCTGAATTTTTAAGGACAATTTTGATGCACTCATATCTCCCAAACTATGTATGCAATAACTTTTTCTTTTCCTTTAAATTAAAAACAAGGCTTTGGACTTAAATAAAGTCAAAAAATGCCTTTTTTGCAGCAGAAATCCCATAGTGCAACGCCCTGGACAACCAACATTAACATATAGAAATCTGTAACTAATTTAGAAAATACTACATAGTTGAAGACATTTTTATATCCTTAACTTACCGATAGTTAACCAATGCAAATGGTACCACTGCAGCTAGTGGCTTAATTTCAATATGACATCCATCTATTTTAATATGCAAACGTTTATATTAAAAAAATGTAACTATTGGTTTAAAAACACTGGCTGACCAATCGCGCCTTAGTACTGAGGAAAACCTATATTATTAAATCCTTTGACGCACTCCTCGTCCTTAGAAGCTGTTAGAAACTTGGTTGGGAGAAATTCTTTAGCTAGCTTTTCAATAACTACCCTACAAAATTCGTGCAAGATATTGCAAACGTTACTACTGGAAACTCCAAAAAGCCTTCCTTCTGTACGGTATTCCGCTGAGGAACCCAGTGTGTAGAGCTATAGCCACGCGCTTTTCTAATGGAATACATTTTGGAAATTTCGTATACATTTATCTTAAGCCAGCCAACTGATGCACTAGCAATGAAAATGTGGTTCTATCTAAACGTAAGCTCTCTTTAAAGAATTCTGGGGTACCATTTGCAAGATATTGCAAACGTTACTACTGGAAACTCCAAAAAGCCTTCCTTCTGTACGGTATTCCGCTGAGGAACCCAGTGTGTAAAGAGATATAGCCACGCGCTTTTCTAATGGAATACATTTTGGAAATTTCGTATACATTTATCTTAAGCCAGCCAACTGATGCACTAGCAATGAAAATGTGGTTCTATCTAAACGTAAGCTCTCTTTAAAGAATTCTGGGGTACCATTTTCTAGATCCTTCTCCCAAAAAGTACCGTAACGACTCTAGAAATTTTAAATGATTTAAAATTCAAATCCAAAGAAAAAATAATATACAATTGATAACAAATATCCAAACGCTTCGGGGACTCGAAATACTTTGCGTAAAAATAAGGAATTCTTCATCATCTTCATCCTCCAGCATAGCTTCAATAAGTTCAGTGTAACGCAGTAATAATTGTTTTTGCCCTTCAAGAGCAACAATTAAACCAATTATTATCAAAGTTATTTTCGGGAATACAAAGTTTATCATTAATACTATCTCCGTATGACGTGCTAAATTCCCAGTTTTTCATATTTGATAAATACACTGATATTTATTGTTGAGGGAAAGCTATGCGCATTTCGCCGGTTGCTTAGACCAGCTCATCAGGAAACCTTTTCCAAAGATTTTAGAAAAGCCAAAAATATTGCTGATTTTTGTAAATTCATTTTATAAAATTTTTTTTTTATTCAACACGTGAAAAAAGTATTTAGACAGATGAAAGCAGGGTTTAAAATGCTATCGCCATATTAGCAAAAGCAGCCAAATTTTGCCTTTTTCCTATTAAAAAAAAAATCAAAATTAAAAAGCCGACAAGTTCCACTGCTAAAAAAGCCCACACTTTTCAAAAGCAGCAGCAAAATAAACACACAAAATAATTGGCACTGGCTTTTTTCAGCTTTTGCTTTTTTAACAATTTGATGGAACTCAAAAAGCAACGGCAATTACTTTTATGTTGTAGGAAAAAATAGGTAGGAAAAAGAATAAAACAAACAGCTTCTGTCAAACAGCCGCCAAATCAAAAACCAATGCATGCTAATAGCCGCAAAATAGGAGATAAAAGCAGCAAAAAAGGTTGCAAAGGCACATGATTGCGAAAAAAAATACTCGACGACGACAAGTGATATTTTTCATGCAAAACAAACACAACAAGAATTTTTTATTTGTTTGGCGAGCAACAACAACATTACTACAACATTACTGAAGAAAGGCAAAAATTTATTTTTCCTCATCACCATAAAAAAACCATGTTGCTTGTACACTGATCAGTATTTTTTCGTTGTAATCTGCCTTTTTGCAGAGCTAATAGCTCTGCTCAGACTGCTTTTAGCACACACTTCCGCTGATTTTCATTTTATTGAATCGGCTTTTTGTTATTACCAGCCAGAGAAGAATTTTTGTTCTTTGAATTTTAGATTTTTTTTTGGTTTGTCTTTTTTAACCAGCT
The DNA here is from genome assembly GCA_930367215.1 of Pollenia angustigena. Classification (NCBI taxonomy): domain Eukaryota; kingdom Metazoa; phylum Arthropoda; class Insecta; order Diptera; family Polleniidae; genus Pollenia; species Pollenia angustigena. The sequence goes on from OV884059.1 coordinate 37,232,314, forward strand.
CTTCTTTCAGGAAAAAGTAAAAAAGCAAAAGGCGAAATAATTTTTTTTAGCTTTTGCTTTTTATGTGGTTGTCCATTTTTGTCGCTGGCTGGTAAAAAAGCAGTTGTCAGAAAATAAAAATATACAAAATAGGAGATTTGCTTTTTTGCACAAACGAAAAACAAAACATTGGCTGTTGGAAAAAAAATTACAAATTTCAATAGCAGTGGCAAAAGCAAAAATAAAAAGCATTCAGCTGATGGATGCTTTTAAACCCTGGATGAAAGATGTTGCAAATGTAAACAAGTTCTTTCATTTTTAACATCGTCCATGCATTCCTCTAAGATGTGCTCAAAAGTAAAAAGGCGTACATTTAACCATTTTGTATAAAACAATCACTTGAATAAACAGTCGGTCTTCTTCACCATTTCTTACTTGAATGAATATTGTCGCACTTGAATGACTGATTTCTTCAATTTGCTTTGGTATTTATACCAGAGAACCTCAAAACGCACTATTTTTGTGCATTTATTCATACGCTAAAATTTACAATAACTCTATACATGCAAAACAAAGTTCAACGTTGGTAATTTTTTTTTTCCTTTCGTACACATTTGATATTTTCATTTATTCGTTTTTTATTGAAAGTGCTTTATTTGCATTTTTGTTGCTCACGCAATATAACACAACTGAGTAAATTCAAAAGAGCACATTCTCTATACTTTTGTTTACATTAACAACAACAACAATAAACAACGATGAGACGCTTTTTTAAAATTAACAACAATAAAAACAACAATAACAAAAATACATTGTACCTACTACTACTACTACTGTACTTTTTGTTTCTATGGAAATTGTGTGTACCTACATAAGTATGTGTGTTTAGTTTCATTTAAATTTTTTTTTTTTTTTGTACTACATAGTTAATGCTGCATAAATACATGAGTAATGATTGTTTCATTTCTGGCTCTTTCGTTTGTATTTTTTGTTTCTTTACCAAACAATCATTTGCGCTCAGAACACTTAGAATCTTTATAAAAAAAAAACGAAGGCAACGATTGTATAAATAACAAAGCACGATGTGCGTTATTTGAATGACTGCAAACCAGCAGCGAATATTTGCGGTTGCGCGAGTTTGACTGTATGACCGTAAGCGTGTGTATTTGTTGTCGTTAATTAAATGCGATTTTTTTTCAATTGCAAAAAGCTATTCTCTGATTTATACCCTTCACCGAAGGTGAATCCGTTTGTATGTTCCACATTATTGATCCTATACCCTATAAAGTATATATATTCTGGGTCGTTATGAAAAGCGAAGTTCAAATTCGGTTGTCCGTGTGTATGTTGAAATGGGTTTTCCGAAAACCCCAGAAATTATGTGGACTAGGTTGATGTATATTTATGTCACATATACTCCGTTTAAGTTTGCTACTGAAATTCAGCCAAAAATGACGGAGATATGAGCAAAAAACCACAACTGCCTCTGATTTCGCAAGAGCCAAAAATTCCAAATTAGGTACAAGCTTTAAGATTATCCATATACAGCATCCCACAAAATGTGGGCGGGATTGGAGAAGTGGGCGTGGAACCTCCTGTACATAAAATATTAAAAATTGTAAAAAACCTGAATTTTTGGACTGTCACGTGACCTATGATTACGCCTTATATATCAAAAGATCGAAAATATTTTCTGAAAAACTCGGGAAAATCGGTTCAGATACGAAAAAGTTGTGGCCAAAATATTAATTTTTTTGAAAAATACCCATTTTCGGGAACCATAGATCTTCCCGAGTCCAAGTTCTGTAACCAAAATAACTGGTAAATTTCTTCTTTAACACGTCGGTATATAAATCTGTCAAATCGTTTCTTAACCGATGAGTTATGACCAAAATACTGCAATCCCAAAAATTACTCTTTTTATACCCTCCACCACAATTAGTTGTGAAGAGGGTATATTAAGTTTGTCATTCCGTGTGAAACTTTTTTATTATTCATCTCAGACCCCATAAAGTATATATATTCTGGGTCCTTGAGTAATTCTAAGTCGATTTAGCCATGTCCGTCTGTCTGTCCGTCTGTTGAAAAGACGCTCACTTTCGAAAAACTCAAAAGAACTAAACAAACTGGGTGTCAAATTGCTTGTAGTTATCCTAAGCAGTTTGGGATTGAAATCCAGCAAAATCGGTTCAGTAGGACCAGAGCTATGAATCAAAATGTGGAACCACCACCTAAAAAAATTGATAATTTTGTAACAAAAAATAACATAAATGCTGGAACAAGACACGGAATGAGATAAGATTTTGCAAAAATTTGTTTTATATGACTGGAATTCACGCTGTTAAATTTCGTGAAGATCCGTCCATAATTTACCCTAAACCCCAAATAAACCCTACTCCCGGAAAACAGTTTAGTACGCCTAAAACCTAAAAAAATAACGCTAGCGTAACAAAATTTGGTACGTCACAGTTGTATAGGACTATAAATGATACTGTGAAGTTTCGTGAAGATCGGTACATAATTTACCTTAGGCCCCATATAAACCCATCTCCCGGAAAACAGTTTAGTACACCTAAAACCATAATTAATAATGCTATCATAACTAGGGTTCGCAACTTTTTTTGTTGCAATTAAAGTACATTGATTATTAAAGGTTAAGAAAAAAAAGTACCCAGTATGAATATAAAGTACAATTAATTTCTTTTATTGGTTTATTTAAAAACGTTTTTTACTGTTTTTCGCGAGTTTTATCAAACAATTACACTGTGCTAGAATTTTACATTTTTTTCTTGAGAGAAGCCGGGCAACTGGCGCTTTAATCCAATACCGGTTCAAAAACGGTTCAGTTCATTGAAATAACTAAAGAAAAAACGAAAATCCGCAATACAATTTCCTTTAAATGTTAAATTTTTTTCTAACTTGCGCAGTCGTTTTAGAAACATAATTTTTTTTTTGGCAACAAAAATAATTTTTTGCAACATTTCGAAATTTTTGTTTGTAAAAATTTATAAAAAATTCCAGACATATAAAAAACAAAGCTTCAAACAAAACAAGCTATAAATGATTTAAATCTGTTAACAACTTTTTAATTTTCAAATTTCATAAAACGCAATATTTGTATGGGAACACCCTTAAGAAGTGGTCTCCAGAAATTGTTAAGGCAACTCCTTGGCTGTTATGGTACGTTTTCTTCAATATATTTCTAGTCTGTATTCATTATTTTGTATGGGAGCCCCCTTAAGGAATGGCAGGCAGTAATTTGAAAGAATTTTGCACTCGTTGTACTCAAACAAAACAAACAAGTGAAATAGTGCTGTCCGATTTTTTTTCCCTAAAATCGTCCTGCCAATATAAAAAAACATCAAAAAATGGCCCTGACTAATATTAATTAGTTGTTCTTTATTTTTTCTTAAAAAAAATTTGAACAATAAGTATTATAATTTTATGATTAATAAAATCCTGACTAATAGCACCTGAAACTATTTTGAATTCTAGATAATCTAATCATGCGAAATAAAGGATTTTCGCGTACTTTATTATTCTCATAAAGTATAGAGTACAATTACTCGAAATAACGTACAATACTTTAGTATAAAGTACGGTTGGTAAGCCTAATCATAACAGAAATTGGTACATCACAGTTTTAAAGGACTAAAAATGACGCTGTGAAATTTCGTGATGATCGGTCCATAATTTACCCTAGGCCCCATATAAACCCCTCCTACCGGAAAACAGTTTAGTCGCCTACAAGCATAATTAATAACAAATCGTCACAGTTTAAGATAATAATAACATCATTCAGATATTATCTCTAAACATTCGGTGGAGGGTATCAAAGATTCGGCACAGCCGAATATAGCACTCTAACTTGTTTTTATTATAATTAAGTTTGTTTTTTTTTATAATTTATTTTGTTTAAATATATGTAAGTATATATACATATATACCTATAAGCACGTTGGTATATAAATCTGCAAAATCGGTTAAAAATGGTTAAGTTATGAGCAAAATACTCAAAAAAGCACTAAAAAACCTTACAATTTTTATTATAAAAACTAAAATTTTAGAGAAATCATTAGAACATACATATTTGCTGAAAAACTCGGAAAATCGGTATAAAAAAAAAGTTATGTCAAATATACATATATTTTTTTTAAATACCTAGTTTTACCACCAAAGTAAATGGTAATTTTATACTTTAAAATATACTCTAAAATTATTATCGTGAAGTCTGGAGTTCCTCAAGGGAGCCACCTGGGACCGATTTTATTTTCTATTTTTATAAACGATTTACCGAGTGTAATAAAATTTTGCAATGTTTTAATGAGTGCTGATGATGTGAAGGTTTTCCTAAGTCATAATAATATTTCAGGAGCAAACATTTACAACGTGATTTAAACAAATTGTATGATTGGTGCAATATCAACCTGATGGGTCTAAATTTAAAAAAGTGCAAACATATGCGATTTTCACGAAATTGGAATGATAATGGTCGCTGTTTCTTAGGTGGAAATCAGCTAGAATTAGTTACGGAGTTTCTAGACTTAGGAGTTCTCCTTGATTGTAAATTAAATTTTAACAAACATATTGGCCCATAATCATAGTCAAACACTAAAGTTGGTTCTTTTTAAAAACAACTTTAAAAGAAAAACATTCTTTTAATTATTTTGCTACTATAGTCGAAATTAAAGTATGTTTTAAATTGAACCGACTTCAACTGGGTGCCACCTCCAATGTAGGTAATTTTTTCATACAACATACAAGAAAATATAAGCAAGTGGCAACTCTAAGCAGCTGACATTGCCGATTTAAATATAAATAAAACACTGCATACCTTGTAGCGTTGAAAATTTTAAAAACGCAATGTGAATTTATGTAGAAAGCAACAACAAAATTACAAAATATTTTTGACTTTGTTTTTGCTTGCATTAATAATTTTATTCTATTTCTTTGTTAATAATTTTATTCTAATTTCTTCGACCTTTTTTAAATATTTTTCTTCTTTATTAATATTTGAGCTTAAGGTCACTTTTATTTTAAATACTTCGTATATTTTTATTATCGATATTTCGATTTCCTTTGGAAATCTTCTTCAGGATATATTTTAATTAAAATTAACAAAAATTATGTTTGACAATTAATTTTTGGCATTGCGTTTAAACACAATTAGGGCCTATACATAGATATGTATTTTGTGTTAAAAGATAAAAAATATCCTCCAAATCAATAATAATTGGAAAATATCGACCAATATCTTGTAACATAAACATTCTTAACTTTTTGCAAGAACTTTTTTATTTGACGAAAACAGCTGATGCTGTTGTTAAATGAGTTAAAAACAACTTCAGCTAGTTTTAAAATTAACACCGGTTTTAACGTGTAAAGTATGCTTTTGCTTGTCTATAGTAGATCAAAAACATATTTTTTATAAAAGTTTACTTTAGAACTCTTAAAGTATGCTTTGTTTATGACTATAGTTATGGGCCATTGTCATGATGGTGAATAAAGCTCGTGGCGTGCTTGCTTTTATTAAACGATGGGCTAAAGAATTTACTGATCCTATAATAACCAAACGTTTGTATACAGCGTTAGTAAGGCTTATCCTGGAATACGGTTCTATTCTATTTGGGATCCCTACACTGATTGTCACAAGAAGCGCATTGAATCTGTTCAAAAACAATTTCTCTTATTTTGTCTGGGAAATACAACATGGAATGCAAATGTGAATCTTCTTCCATATTCTGCAAGACTTTCTATAATTAATTTGCCGACTTTAGAAAGCAGACGCATCATGCTTAACGTTGTTTTTTTTAGTAAATTTATTAAATGGTTCGATTTTCTCAGAGTTCTTGCTGAACACAATAAACTTCAATATACCTCTTAAGCACGATGGCCACGTATCAAATTGATTTGTCAAACTCAGTTTTTTTTGATTGTGTTAGTGAAAAAAATCTCACACGTATATGTTGATGTGAGTTTGACGAAAATCAAAACAATTTAGATTTTCACTGCCGCTGCTACTATGATTTGAAGCGAATTTGATGTGTTGCTGCGAAAAACGTCAAATGGCATTTTTATTCAGTTTTCTCAGCGACAACACCGTACGGTAAAAATTTTGTGGTTAAATAAAAAATGAAGGAAACAAATTTTGTACTTGAATTTATTGAAGTATACCGTGGTTTGCCTGCTTTATGGCAGGTTAAATCCAAGGAATACAGCAACAGAGATGAGAAAAATTCTCAGTATAAAGTTCTTCTTCAAAAATACAAAGAAAAGTATTTTCCTGCATATGCCAGAGCAATAGCTATGCAACAATTTTCTATGTCATTCATATTTCTAAAAAAAAAAAAAATTTGTAAACATAAAAATATTTTGCGACCAAATTAACCACACGTTCTTACCTTTTAAAAACAGCTTTAAAATGAAATTTGATGGTTTGAGTTTGATACGTTGCTGTGTTAAGCAAAACCAAATATTACCAATACATACATATTATTTGTCAAATCAGTTTGAACGTGGCCATCGTGCTTTAGGTCTACTCGGAACTACGCACATCAAACTAACTATGCAAACGCTGACCCTTTAAGGAGATTATGCAAAACTTTTAATGATTTCTATAATTTTATTGATTACCCTGTTAACGTTAATATTTTAAAACGTAACATCATTTTGTTCTTGAATGTAAACCATTAGTTAAGTATCCTTATAAAATGTATGTCCATAGACCGTGATTAAATAAATAAAAAAAAAAAAATTGATTCAATTATGTACATTAAAATCAAATTAGTTCAGCAATTAATTTAATTAGTAATTTTAATTACTTAAATCAGGTCATCAAGTATTAATTCAATTTTGTATTTTATAATTAAATTAATCAGTCCAATTTAAAATTTTTTTTGTTAACTTTTAAATCTAAATTAATTGAGCAAATAAGAACTAATTGAATTGTGCATTTTAAAATTAAATCAATAAAGTAATCACGAATTAATTCACTTAGGCACTTTCAAATTAAATTAATTAGAACTAAAACAATCAGGTTACCCATAAAAATTTTTTTTTTTAATCTTGTAATAACCCATTCAATTAAATTCTTAAGTGTTTTCTAATTATTCCGCTACCAATTTAATCATTTAGGCACTTTTTCATTTATCTAATAAGATAATTAAAGTTTATTTAATCACGTAATTAACGAACCATTAACTAGGTTGTTAAAACGTATTTATCTACGTAATTGAGATTCATTCGATAAGATAACCGACATATTCTAAATTAATTGGTAAACAGAGGATCCATTGGATCAAACAAAAAAATTCTCTAAGCCTCTTTCTCACTGAATTTACATTTGACACTCAAGATTTCCTTCTATTTACCTACGGTTAGGTATGTAATTTAATTAAATTATTAATATATATTGACTGATTGATTATTCGCCTTGATCACAGAATTATGTTTTGTCGAGTGAAAAAAACATGTATATTTGACTCGTCTCTCGTTCAAGTCACAGCACTAAATGTTTCTACAGTTTTACCTGCGTTTATCGGATCCTGCAAGTTCGTCCGGGGTTTTGAAAGATTAATAAGCTGTGGCCATTCTGGCAATTTTGGATGATGCCGTCTCGAATCCTGATAATGCTGTTGGTATTGCCCCGACTTGAATGGGTAGAGGTGACGGCGAAGCCTTGGCGGTTAAAGTTGATGTTGAAAGAGTATTCAAAGTTGTTGAGTAAAGGATGAAAAAATGTTTCGGTCAAGCTGGAAATATATATCGAATATTCAATGAGGCGATTGGTCCGTTGAAGTTGTGGTAGCACCTCTGAGGTATTGGCACTTAGATTAAGGTTATGTGACACTTGTGACATGTTAACGTTGAATCGGTGGTAGCACATGTGACTAATTGGCGCTTAGATTGAGGTTATGTGACACTTGTAACGTTGAATTGGTGGTATCACATGTGACTAATTGGCGCTTAGATTGAGGTTATGTGACACTTGTAACGTGTTAACGTTGAATTGGTGGTATCACATGTGACTTATTGGCGCTTCGATTGAGGTTTTGCGACACTTGTAACGTGTTAACGTTGAATTGGTGGTATAACATGTTACTAATTGGAGCTTAGATTGAGGTTATGTGACACTTGTAACGTGTTAACGTTAAATTGGTGGTATCACATGTGACTAATTGGCGCTTAGGCTAAGGTTGCGTTTTTTAGTTTGACTGTTGCCCCGGCTGGCGGATAAGTGCGGCAGTTCAACTTTTATGCCGAACCTTATTAAACAAAATTGCCACCTGCCTAGTCACAATACCTTGAGCAGCTAAAATGATTGATATTAAATCTCGTGTCACCAGCAATATGTGTAGCACCTGCGGCCAACACCACTTTTCTTCCTTCACAAATTCCTAATAGGCCTCTTTAAATTTTCCAGGCAACGCTAAAACTCTTAGTTCTGCACCAATTCCTCTTTCACCAAAATTTGTCTCTTTTTTTCGGCAAAAAAAATCTTTCTTTTACTTAAGAAGTTTTTTTCTTTTCCTTTTTTTCACTCACTTTCAACAACTTTCCAGGCCGGCTTCTACTTAACGAATGATCTTCCTCTAATTCTGTATACCCACGCCAAGTCTACAAAGTTCTTATCAAGGCGAATTGGCTAGAGTAGTATTCATTTTGGCATGTGGTAGGGTTGTATTTTTTTACACTTAATTAGTGATGGCCCTCAGAGATGGAGATATTCAATTATTATTTTTTTTTTTTTAAACTTAAATTAAAAACATCACGGTGGTCGACACAGTTGGCAAGCCTAGTTGCGCTCCAAAATGTTGTATGGCAAAACATGTTTTTCAATCATGTTTGGGGCGCGAAACACGAATATCGCTGTCCGTGTAAACATGGTATAGCAAGACAATGTCGGCCAGGTTTTTGCAGATAGACTTGTATAAAAGACAACTTGGAAGACAATGTCGATCATTTCGTCGTTAATAAACTTCATTAGAAGACAGTGCACTAGAGACTGTCGAGTATTTTAAAGAAAGAATAAATAAAAAAGGTGTCAAATTCTAGCACAGTGTAGTTAGTGCATTTCGACAATCGTAAGATCCTTCCTTTAGACCCTATTCTGGCTCCTTATGGGTAGCAAAGTTGATTTAAAGATGTCAGCCTGTCTGATGAAAAGTGTTTTCCGAAGACCCCAGAAATTATGGAAACTAGATTATTATATATTTCTGTCACATATGCTCCGTTAAATTTGGCTGTTGAAATTTCACCCGTTCGATTCATAAATGACTGAGATATGATTAAAAAATCTCGATTAGCTCCAATTCATAAAATCCCTTGTTGTTGTTTTTATACACTTCACCATAAGTAGATAGGGTATATATATATATAAGTATGTATATAAATTCTGAGTCCTAATGAGTTGCGAAGTTGATTCAACGATGTCCGTCTGTCCATGTGTATGTGGAAAAAGATTTTCCGAAGACCACAGAAATAATGGGGTCTAGGTTGTTATATAATTAGACATGCTTTTTATTGGCTCTAACTTTAAATATATACATAGTATGTATTTTTGAAGTTCGGAAAAAGGTCTTAATTCAAAACAAGTAAGAGTGCTATATTCGGCTATGCCGAATCTTATATACCACCATGATTAGATAAGAACAAAAAGTTATATACATAAATAACGTTCTTTAGATAGGTATTAATAAATATTAATCGAGCCACGCCAACTTTTCATTTCGTCATGCCGAAGAATATGAAAACACAAAAAATTTGTATATTTACCTAAACCCGTTTCCTCTTTTGCCAAAGTTGATGTTTGAAATTCGTTTTATAATTTTAAAATCGTGTTTTAGAACATAAAAAAATTAAATAAAAACAAATTATTTTTGGGATTCGAACTAGCAATATCATCAGTCTCAGGAGAGAACTTAACAACTCGGCTACGAATGCGTTTACTAAAGAAGCGTTAAATTAAAATATATTGAGACTATGAGTTTGTTTCTTTATTTGAGCGGGATATCATATACATACATGCATTAATGTGTATGCGTAAAATTAAACACATTACAAATAAAATCCACCACTTGTAGTGAAGGGCATAAGCAACAAAAAAAAACACATTACCAACACTGTACAGTTGTTTTGACTTAACTGCCTTTTGTTTACGTGCACTTTTGACTTAACTGCACAAAATTGATAATTTTTGGAATTATTCTTTCTAATTCCATACAAATTCCTTTTTTAAGTGCACTTTCTATACCTGCACATTTAAGATAAATGCACAAAATTTTTGGCATTTTAAAATTATTTTCATACAAAAAATCAAAGTTAGCTGCACTGTGACTTAACTGCCCAAAATAAATATTTTCTGGAATTATTCTTCAAAATCCTTGTTTACGTGCATTTTGTATACCTGCACATTTTTCATATTTTTGAGCAGCTTTAAAATATTTTCATACAAAATATCAAAGTTAGCTGCACACATAAAAATATATGGTGACCACTTTTTCACATAAATATCCAATTTTAGCTGTTTATAAAAATATAAATCGCAATTATTTGGTTTTCTTTACATACATTTTTATGTTTTTTGTGAATTCTCGTTGACTTTGTAAATGTTTTTTTATATTAAAATAAACATACATACATGTATAAAATGATCTGTTATATCCCAGCTAGCATAGGCTGTTTGTTAGACGATTTTGTTTAATATACAACTCCTAACATGATGATGATTATCTACCTTCACCACAGGTGTAAAAGGGTATTTATAAGTTTGTCATAACGTTTGTAATTTCCACAATATTGATTTTAGACCCCATAAAGTATATATATTCTGGGTCCATATGAGAAGAGAAGTTGATTTAACGATGTCCGTCTGTCCGTCTTTCGTTTGATATGTGTTTTCCGGATAATCCAGACATGATAGCGGCTAGGTTGTTTATTTTATTACATTTATGTTACATACAGTCCACCATTTCTTGCTATTGAAATTCAGCCAGATCGGTCCAAAAATGACGTAGATATGAGCAAAAAACCACGACTACCTCTAAATTTTTCCAAAAATCCCTTGTTGTTGTTGTATTTTTTTTATTTCTGTATATCTTGAGAACGGCAAGAGCCAAAGTTTCCAAATTAGGTACACACATTTAGGTTGCCAATACACACCATCCTACAAGATGTGGGCGGGATTGGAGAAGTGGGCGTGGTACCTCCCGTACAAAAAAAAATAAAAATTTTATAAAAACCTAAATTTAAGGGCTGCCATATGTCCTATGGATATGACTTATATATCAAAATATCGGAAATTTTTAGTAGAACATATTTTATAAAAAACTCGGGAAAATCGGTTCAGATACAAAAAACTTATGACCAAAATTAATTTTTTTTTTTTAAATACCCAACTTTCGGGAACCATAGATCTCCCGAGTCCAAGCTTTATAACTAAAGTAAATGGTAAATTTCTTCTTCAACACGTCGGTATATAAATCTGCCAAATCGGTTAAAAAATGGCAGAGTTATAACCGAAATACTGATCGGTTCAGATACAAAACACTTATGACCAAAATTAAATTTTTTTTTTTAAATACCCAACTTTCGGGAACCATAGATCTCCCGAGTCCAAGCTTTATAACTAAAGTAAATGGTAAATTTCTTCTTCAACACGTCGGTATATAAATCTGCCAAATCGGTTAAAAAATGGCAGAGTTATAACCGAAATACTGAATCCACAAAAATTATAATTAACTTTGTTAAAATATATATTTACAAGTTTATATAAATGTTTATATATAAATATAACTTAAGTAAATGGTAAAATTCTTCCTTAACACGTCGGTATATAAAACTATCAAATCGGTTAGACAATGGGTAATTTATGAGCAAAATACTCAAAAAATGGGCTAAAAAACATCAAAATTTTTTTAAAAACCTACATTTTAGGGCTGCTATACGTCCTGTGGATATGACTTATATATCAAAATGTCGGAAATTTGTATGAGTTATAACAGAAATACTGGGGTCTAATCACCGCATACGATATCGAGCAAAATTCATCGAAATTATTTATTTTGGTATCTTGAAACTCGATATCGAATGAAATGTATTGAATTTGAAATAATAGCATTCGACATCGAGTAACTCGACATTACATTTATCGAGTTTTCATTCGATACGCCAGTGTCTATCGTATGCGAAAAAATTCAATAGTTTATTCGATACGATAGTATCGAATGCAGTGATTAGAACCCTGAATTCCCGAAAATTACTCTTTTTATACCCTTCACCGAAGGTAAAAAGGTATATACAATATTGATCCTACACCCTATAAAGTACATATATTCTGGGCCCTTATGAAAAGCGAAGTTCAAAACCGGTTGTCTCTTATTTAAAAAAAAAAATATTTACCAGTTTTATTTAGTTTTTGTCTAGTTGCTCTGTATTCTGCTCGCACAATGGTGAAGGGTATATAAGATTCGGCACAGCCGAATATAGCACTCTTACTTGTTTTAATATATTATTTTTTTATTTATTTTTTGACGCACTCGTCCTTAAATCTTGGGATGAACCTTTTGAGACTCACTGTAAGAGTCGTATAACAATTACTGAGCTACCTAAATAAGACCGTTTTTGAAGTATGAAAATGCTATTGCCAATACAATTTTAATAAAACAAACCGGCCGAAGGATCTGTAAAAAAGGATTTTCCGACAGGATGGTGTTGATTTCGCGACCGTGAGGTATGTTTAATAGATATTGTATGAAAATTAGAAGTTTTGGCATGAAATATACGCTTGATGCCATTATTTAGTTAGCTCAATCATACGGCTGAGCATTTCACGAGTTGTAAAATAATACCTACATGAGTCTCATACGACTCTTGGCATGCTTTATGAAAGACTTGTTAGACAATCTCTACATACATCATAAACGATTCCCTTCACGATTAATATAAGCGTTTTTCGCTGCGTTATGGAAGAAGCTCTCATAGGTATCAGCAGTTTCTCCCTTGCAAGGAATTGTCTTCAATTAAAAAATGAGCTCGTCGACTATCAAAACCACTCTTTGTGAAATTTCCAGTAGACTCCTTGACGATTGAAAATGCTAGCTGGGCTGATATATCATTTTAATATCATATAAATTTATGTATTAATAAAATAATTTTTTTATTCTACTTTGAAATCAAACACTTTACTTTAACTGTACTTTTGTGCAGGTAACCACAATTGTGTACCTGGTCATTTAGGCAGGTAAATACATTTAAGATAATTGCATTTTTTATTTACCTGCACAAAAAATCGTGCAAAGAAGATTGTGCAGCTAAGTCAAAACTACTGTATTACCATATCGACTGTATGACCGTAGAAACGAAAATTTAATTGGTTTGTATGGTATGTTTATGTCGTTTTGGTAATAGAGTGTTAGTATGGTAATGTCACGTCTAATTGGAACTTTTAAGGAAAAAAATTTGAGGCAGTCGTGGTTTTTTACTCATATCTCAGCCATTTGTGGACCGATCTTGCTGAATTGCAATAGAAAACAATTCCGGACCATATGTGACATAAATGTATAATAACCTGGCCCCCATTATATATGGGGTCGTCGGAAAATCCATTTCAACGGACAAACAGACATTGTTAAATCAACTTCGCTCCTCATAAGGACCCAGAATATATATACTTTATAGGGTCTAACATCAATATTATAGAAATTACAAACGGAATGACAAACTTATATGTACCCTTTTCACCACCTGTGGTGAAGGGTATAAAACTGCATTTTGAGTTTTTGATTCAGTTTAACTCAATTTGTTAATCCTGTTCGTTTAGTCTCAACAGCAAGTCTAGTACAGCTGTATCCAATCGTAATCGTATAATTTTTAGGAAATAAATCAATTACATAAGGCAATTAAATAAATACTTCTGGCGTTAGACCGTTTTGCCAAACTTCAAAGTTATATAGGTAGATATATATTTATTAAAAAAAAACTGTACTCAATATACTTTTTTGAACTTAACTTAAGTGAACAGAATTAAAGATTCGGAACAGCCGAATATGCACACTTATCTGTGTTTTAACATCCCTAAAAGAAATGAATGATCGAGTAGTCACATTTTTCATTTTGGTGTTAAGAAAATGATAGAAAGAAATGACCGAATGTGACCGAAAACTTTATTTCGGTCATTTCTTTCTATCATTTCTTAACACCAAAATGAAAAATGTGACTACTCGCTCATTCATTTCTTGTAGGGTTGTAGGGATATTAATATACATATATTGGTCCCTATTATGAATTACATTCGATAAACGATTTTCGCTGGCTATCGAACATCGACTATCGAATGTTAGTTTGGTATTATTAGTTGGCAGCACTGTCAAAAATTTCGTTGCGTATCGAATTTTTCAACAAAACAAATTTGCTTTCGACGGTGCAAATAAGTGTAAAAAACTTGTTGAAAATGTTACTACAGTAGTTTTGACTTAGCTGCACCATCTCCTTTGCATGATTTTTTGTGCAGGTAAATCAAAAATGCATTTATCTTAAATGCATTTACCTGCCTTAATGTGCATGTACACAATTGCGGTTACCTGCACAAAAGTGCAGCTAAAGTAAAGTGTTTGATTTAAAAGTAGAATAAAAAAATTATATTATTCAAACATAAATTTATATTTTATTAAAATTTTATTTCAACCCAGCTAGCATTTTCAATCGTCAAGGAGTCTACTGGGAATTTCACAAAGAGTGTTTTTGATAGTCGACGAGCTCATTTTTTAATTGAACACAATTCCTTGCACGGGAGAAACTGTTACACGTGCTGATTCCTATGAGAGATTCTTCCATAACTCAGCGAAAAACGCTTATATTAATCGTAAAGGAAATCGTTTATGATGTATGTAGAGATTATCTAACGAGTCTTTCAAAAAGCATGCCAAGAGTCGTATGAGACTCATGTAGGTATTATTTTACAACTCTTGAAATACTTAGCCGTATGATTGAGCTACCTAAATAAGGGCATCAAGTGTATTTTTTATGCCAAATCCCTAAGGTCGCGAAATCAACACCATCCTGTCGGAAAATCCTTTTTTACAGATCCTTAGGCCGGTTTGTTTTATTAAAATTGTATTGGCAATAGCATTTCCATACTTCAAAAACGGTCTTATTTAGGTAGCTCAGTAATTGTTATACGACTTACAGAGAATCCCAAAAGGTTCATTCCAAGCTTTAAAGACGATGGTTTCAAAAAACAAATAAAAAAATAATAAATTTAAAAAAAGATTTAGATGTTTTTGTTACTCGTCAGATAATAATCAGAGGATACTTTTAGGAGTTGTATATTAAAAATAATCGTCTAACAAACAGCCTATGCTAGCTGGGAAATAAGAGATCATTTTATACATGTATCTATGTTTATTTAATATAAAAGAAACATTAACAAAAACAATGTGATTTCACAAAGAACATACAAATTTATGTAAAAAAAAAACAAAATAATTGCGATTTATATTTTTATAAACAGCTTAAATTGGATATTTATGTGAAAAAGTGGCCACCATATTTTTATGTGTGAAGCTAACTTTGACGTTTTGTATGAAAATATTAAACAAGGATTTTGAAGAATAATTCCTGAAAATATGTATTTTGGGCAGTTAAGCCAAAGTGCAGCTTACTTTGATTTTTTGTACGAAAATAATTTTAAAATGCCAAAAATTTTGTGCATTTATCTTAAATGTGCAGGTACAAAAAGTGCACTTAAAAAAGGAATTTGTATAGAATTAAAAAGAATAATTCCAAAAATAATCAATTTTGTGCAGTTAAGTCAAAAGTGCACGTAAACAAAAGGCAGTTAAGTCAAAACTACTGTATTTGTAAATTTGTTTGTGTTCGTATACCAAATGCCATGTTCTTTTCAGTATTGTTCATTTTATGCAATCCAACGTCGTAAACACCAATTGGAAACGCTCAAAAATTTTGTGCATTTATCTTAAATGGGCAGGTACAAAAAGTGCACTTAAAAAAGGAATTTGTATAGAATTAAAAAGAATAATTCCAAAAATAATCAATTTTGTGCAGTTAAGTCAAAAGTGCACGTAAACAAAAGGCAGTTAAGTCAAAACTACTGTATTTGTAAATTTTTTTGTGTTCGTATACCAAATACCATGTTCTTTTCAGAATTGTTCATTTTATGCAATCTTAAAGGGGCAGGTACAAAAAGTGCACTTAAAAAAGGAATTTGTATAGAATTAAAAAGAATAATTCCAAAAATAATCAATTTTGTGCAATTAAGTCAAAAGTGCACGTAAACAAAAGGCAGTTAAGTCAAAACTACTGTATTTGTAAATTTTTTTGTGTTCGTATACCAAATACCATGTTCTTTTCAGTATTGTTCATTTTATGCAATCCAACGTCGTAAACACCAATTGGAAACGCTCAAAATTCTTTTTTGACCAAATGATTTGTAGCAAAGTTCAGCATGTAAAAAAGTGGGATGAAACCCCATTGAAGCTAAATTATTTGAAAACAACCATAATTCCACCGTGTTCATGTTTAACTTTAATATTATTTCTTAAATTTGTACACAAAAATTTTTTATTTTAAGTGACAGCTGATCGAAATTTTTATCGAATGCGCGCCATAATGCCAAATAAAAAATTCGTTCGATCAGCTAATTCGACTGCTGTCGAAAATCGAATTTAGTTCATAATAAGCACCATTAATAATAACATATATTACTAATTGCTTGCCCTTTTTGAAACAGCTTACGGTGCTTTTGCTCTTTCTAAAATTACCAGCACTGCTTATAATGTTATAATAAAGGAGACACATGTATGGAATGTGTGTGAAAATGCTAAACCGACTGACTCTTTATGCCTCTTTTGAGAAGCGCATGAGTACTACAGAAAAACATAGCAATATGTAATGAATGAGAAAAATTGTTACACGTGATTGTATTTTATTTACAATTGTAATAAAGATTAATAATTAAGACATCTGACAAAGATGTCCTTTTTCTCATTTTTTTTTTTCTTTATGTATGTATGTATGTAAGTTATACGTAAATTTTAATTTTAACAATATATTTTAAAAAACTAGTCCGAATTATAAATTGGCATGTGTATTATTTTAATACATATGTATGTATATTAATACAAGTTATCTCTTTAAAGTTTAAACGTATGTATGTATGTATTTTAACAGAAGTGTAATTTTTTCGAGAATAAATTTCATTTTCTTACTTTCATTTAAAGAACCTTATTTACATCATGGTAGAATAAGTACAAGATATAGTCATTAGAAATTTTGTTCTCAATTTTAAAATCCATATAACGTCAAACAAAAGAAAATAAGGAAAAAAAATTAAAACAAGCGTCACAAATCAAATAAATTATTTTGACATTACATTGGTAAATAATGAAAACTTTCCCTAATGAACATACCTGGTACTTATTATACTATGATTAACACTAGACTACATGAAAACAAAAGTTTTTATTATATACATATGTACGAGGGTGGTCCCAAGCAGCCGTCCTGACAGTAGTTTGAAAAAATTAGTTTTGTAAAAAGTACAACCTTTTTAAACATCTGTTTTAAGGTTAAAGGCGCCACGTTGTTAAGTATTTTTTTTTTTTTAGCTATCAAAATAAAGCGATCTCAGTCAATTTGTAAACATGGACAAAATTGGTCACGTTAAGTAATGCATTGCTTTACGCTGGGTCTCCACGTAGCAATTTTTTGCTAAGCACAAGCAAAAACGTCGGCGAACAATGGCGCAATAATTGCTGATTATAGGTGCGTTTGAGAACTTTAACAGAAAATGCAGTTAATGAGTAAACTAAAAACTTTGCTCTCACAACAAGCTGTCGAACAAAAAAGTACGCGAACTACAGCTGATGGCAAATAATTAAAAGTGTGGAAAAATGTTTACACTTTTGACTACTTACGCGGTTAAATTCTTTGTATAACAAGAACATTTTTGGAAAATACAAACAAATTATTTTTTGTAATCTTTCATATTTGTTTGTTTTTTATTTTATTTGATTTTACTAATTTGTGGCGGGTTAATTTATTGAAAAGAACTTGAATAATTTTGTTGCTATTGATTACTTAAGTACCCAAATACGTCATAATTTTTCAACTCTAAAAAATTAACATAACAAAAAAAGTTTAAAAAGTTGGTATTTAGCCAAATAAATGCTTCACAAACAAGTTTAATTAATTAATATTTATTCACTGTCTGTTTTGGATTAATTTTTATTTCAACTTTTCTTTTGTTTAACAATTTGTAAGCTTTTTGTTTATTACTTTTGTTTGTTTACCTTTTGAAACCTATGTTTATTTTGTTTTACTAAATTTTACTGCAAAAATTTCTGCAGTAAAAATTTGTAGCTAGGCCTATCAGTGCCCATGTTCTGTAACTCTCGCGTCAGTAAACTTTTCGATTGAAATGTGTGAAATGAAACAGAAATGCCATAAATTGAAACAAACAGCTGTTTTTCTCACTAAACTGTATCTGCAACTTTTTTTTGGCGAGTACTAGCTGTCACGTAAGGAAATTACTCGCCAAATTTCAGAAAAAGTGTGTCTGTAACATTTTTGTGCGAAAAGTTTCCGCTTTGAACTGTCAAATAAACTCACGTATAAAAACGGGGCGAGAAAAACTTGTAACACCAAAAAACACTTAAAAATGCAAAATACAAAGAATAATAATGAAAATATTTTGTTCTTGCCACATTTTTTTATTGTTTAATTATTTTGCTTTTAACATTTATATAAAATATACGAATGTTTTTAAATCGTTTGCAAACAACAAACATTAAAGTCGCACTTTACATTATTTGGTAAAGCCGACGGGTCTAATTTCGCCGCCGTCGTTGAAAAATTTTCAATTTTAGTAAATTTTGGTCATTTATTTGTTATTTGTTATTTGTTACTGGCGTTTTCAATGTCTGCAATGTCACATCGGCTTCGAGTGCAATGTTATGACATTTATAACGTAACGACGTAATCTCTTTTGATAGTTTTCGACATGAGTTACAGACACACTTTTTTCTCACTTTTCGAGAAACGATGGAATATTTTGTGTCACATCTTTTCGACGCGAGAAGTTCTCACTATAGTTACAGAACATGGGTACAGGTCTGCTTACTTGTACAAAAACATAAAACGACATGCATTTTGTGTGTAAAATTTCTTTTTAACTGTCAAAACTTACTACCGCATATACACAGCAAAAGGAAAAAACGTGTATGTGTGGCATACCATAAACGTATGTGTAGGAAAAAACAATTAACCCAGCGGGAAAAAGAAGGATTACGGAGGCCTTCCAGAAGGCCTCTGTACCCCTTCTTTTGGATGAACAAAGCCTGCTCGCTCCATTCCATACTCATATCTTTGTTACACGCGTGGTCATTGCGGTGAAGGCCTTTCGCATTCCTTTCTTTCGCCAGAGCTTCTTAAAAGCATTCAAATAAATGGCTCTTAGAAGGTTTTCCAGAGAATGAATGTCTTAAGGCCTTAAAAAAAGGTTATCTTGAAGGGTTTTTAAGAAAGGTATGTTAAAAGGCCTTTTTCAGTTAATGGCTCTTAAAAAGCCTTTCAGACCATTCTTGTACAAATGCCTTTGATTAAAGGTCATATTGAAGGGTTTTTAATAAAGGTTTTTCAAAAAGCCTTCAGCTGCAGGCATTTAAGGAGGCCTGTAGAATAATCCCTGTTTATATGCCATCAAAAACAATTCATTAATAAATACATACATAATTAATACATAATAGAACACATTTTCATTATTTTCATTTAATTTGTTAACTATTTTTTGTTTTACTTTTTAGCACAAGTACCTTCTTCCTTAATGAACAAAACTCAACTAAAGCGATTCACATTTATTGTTTTTATTTTGTATTTTAATATGTATGTACCTACTATGTTACTTTGTTTTAATAACGAGATCTGAATTCATTCGCTTTGGCCAAGGCGAATTTATTACAGGTGGTCTTAAAAGCCCTTCTGATATTAGCTAAAACCACTGTTGGATGTCAACATTTTGTTTATTCTCTTTTATTATCTTTGTTTCTGTTTTGTTTTATATCTGTTTTTGACATTGTACAATAATTTTACAAAAGCAAATTGCTTGTGGTTTTTGTACGAGTTGTTCTTGTTGTAGTACCGAGATTACCTGGTATGAATTCGCCTTGGCTTTGGCGAAAAAACAAAACACAAAATGTTACTCTTTCTCTTTTCAACTTCAACTAAAATGATTTACATTATTGTTGTCGTTTGGAAGTTATTTTATTATGTAAGTATCAGAGAACGGCTTTGTGCAATTGCAAAAAAATCGCATTAAATGAACAGCAACAAATACACTCACTTTCGGTCATACAATTAAACTTGCGCAACCGCAAACATTCGCTGCTTGTTTGCAGTCATTCAAATAATGCACATCGTGCTTTGTTATTTATACAATCGTTAGCTTAGTTTTTTAATAAAGATGTTTGTGTGTTCGGTGCGACAATAATTGTTTTGGTAAATAAAAAAAATACAAACAAAAAGCCAGAAATCAAGCAATTATTACTCATGAAGACATTCAGCAGTAACTATGTAGTACAAGAAAAAAAAATTGAAATGAAACTAAACGCACATATGTAGGTAGAAACAATTTCCATAGAAACAGACTTTTTTTCATCTTAAAAAGTACAGTAGTTCTGTATGTAGGTACAATGTATTCTTGTTATTGTTGTTTTTATTGTTGTTATTTTAACAAAGCGTCTCATCGAGTGGACAATGACTACTTGAATGCAAAAGTATAAGAATGTGTTCCTTTTGAATTTACACAGTTGAATTATATTGCGTGCGCCACAAAAATGCAAACAAAGCACTTTCAATAAAAAACGAATACATGCAAAAATCAAATGTGTACGAAACGATGTAAAAATTACCAACGTTGAACTTTGTTTTGCAAGCAAAGTGTGAATGTAAATTTGATGGTATGAATAAATCAAGAAAAATAGTGATTTTGCAGTTCTCTGGTAAGTATGTTACTTTGTTTTTGTAAAGGGATCTGAACTCTTTTGCTTTTGTTTGTGCAAAAAAAACTTTAAAACAAAAAATTTTACTCCTTCTTTTATCGCTTCTCATAGAAGCGAGTGTGGAAGGTGTATCTTATCTTTTATACCAAAGAGCCGAGGCCTTCTATGAGGCATTCTTTAGCAGTTACATAAGAATAGTAATTAAATCTAAAAATTTTTTAATCAGTCCTTTAAAAAGGCCTGAAGTAAGAAGGTCTTCTGAGTTTTACCGCTGGGAACGTAAACAAACATATACATGCACATATAAGCAAAATGTAAATATCTTTTGACAGCTTAAAAGAATATAAACAACGATCATCAGGCTTCTTGCGCAGACATTTGCAATTGGCCTTGATTTGTAAATACTTAAACAAGAACAGTCACTTTCCGCTCTCAATTTGCATTGTCATTTGCTGTATTTTGTGTACTCGAACGTAATTTAGTAAAACGCAGTAAAGATCAGTAAAGAAGTAGTAAAAACTTTTGTGTTCTCGAACGCAGCTTATATTGCTGGAGAACTCGTGAAATTGTTTTCTATTAACAAACGTACAGAGAAATGAAATGTCAGATAAAGGGAAGCTCATTTTACTGCAGATTGCTAAGCAAAAATTGCTCAAGCAATCAGAAGAGCAATCATAGCGCAATGAATTGCCACTGATGGCAATATGTGGTCTATACATATGTCGCAAATTTAATGAAGCAATCAAATTTGACGTTTGCCGCAATAAATATTGCTACGTGGAGGCCCAGGGTTAAATAGAAAGGTTCATTCCAATCAGTATTCAAGCCGACCTAGATTCTACTCTGGGGAAGTCTGCTTCCATGTTAATGCCTTTAAAATATAAGGTGGCAGAGCTCAAAACGAGGCCGAAGCTGTGCGCAAAATGGGTGCCGCGTTGACTCATTTATTAAGACAATGACTTAGTGCATATATCCACCATTGCGATGGCCTAAATCAGTAAATTTTAGTTCGAATAACTTTATTACTCGCCTTATTCGACACATTTAGTTTCCTCGGACTATTTTCTTTTTCCAAACTTGAAAGAATGGCTCGCTGGTAAAAGATTTACCAACAATAAAGATGTGAAGTCTGCATTTGATAGCTTGTTTAAGGATCTTAACAGTTCTTACTACAAAAAGGGTATCTAAGCTATTAAATATCGCTGTGCAAAATGTATCCAGCTTAAGGTACATATAAATGACATGTTTTTTACATCTGACTTGTCAAATTTCCTACTGCTAAATACATACATGTCGCGTTTAACCTTTATAACATAGCCACAGAATACAACATAGCTTCTGTAAAACTTATACCATGTTCACACGGACAGAAATATTCGTGTTTCGCTCTCCCATTCCTGTTTCGCGCCCCAAACATGATTGAAACAACATGTTTTGCCATACAAACTTTTGAGAGTGAAACAGGTCGTTTCATTTTGAAACATGCTGCGAAACAGGAAAATGTACTATCACCTCTAATTTTGATAATAATTATCGTTAGTTAATCTGCACTAGCTCCCAAAAAATATCAAAACGAAGAAAAAAACAAAATAAAAATTGATGTTAAATAAAATAAAGTGATAATTATAAAATAATAATAATACATATTAATAAAAGTATTAAGTAATATATTTTTAACTTTTAATTACTTTTTTTTATCTATTTTCAATAAAATCACACTAACAGCACAAAAAAAAATTCAAAATGAAACAAGAATGAATCGTATGAACCGCATGTTTGGCAAACTAGTTTTAGAGAGCGAAACGAGTGGTTTATATCGTCGTATGAACATGGCATTAGATGCATCATCTGACAAAATTTCAATTTCCTTGCAGCAACACGTTCAAGTAGTTCTTGATAGTATTTTACATATACTGTTTGTCAAAATTTACATATATTGAAAGCTGGGACGTAGGCTGTACTCAATTTGTAAGCAATTTACTTTCAAGATGACAACAAGAACACAATTTTAAAGACAAACTTGTACTCAGCTGTTAAATTTAAAGTAAAATTGCCAAACAAATGGAAAGGTGAAATTGAAAGCAATCTCGTGGTTACCCACCTGACCAAGACTTTCGTTAATGATATTGCCATCGAATATATCTCGAACATTTACTCTGTTAATCTTTCGAGATCGACACTCAAAAACGAATTGAAAATTGTTTACATGTCGCTCAGTTTGATCCAAAAAAGCTATCGAATTCGAAGGTTCGATAAAGAATTAGAAACGAAGATTTAGCAATATCAATTGCTGTTTGAAAATTCCTTTGCTAATATTTCGATAGTGGTATCGAAAAATGTTTGCCAAAACATCTTATTCAATATTATGAAATGTTTACAAAAGATAACTTTGACGATATCGAGAAACCTTATCTGGAGATATTGTTATTAGTCAAATTCGATATCGCTAAATATTCGTCGTTACTATCGTTAGTAATACTTCGATATCGAATGATTATTGTTATGTTTCAATTTCCTTTTGGTCCAAATCAAACAATTTTTATCGTTTTAATATTTAATTAATTTTTTTAAAATTAATATTTTATTAATATTATTTTTTCAAATTAATTATATTAACATGTACAATGCTACATACTAAAAAATTTTTATTTTAATGAAAAAAATAAAATAAAAAAATTTGAATCGCCAAAGAAAATACATAAAGAAAAATTCTGTATATTTAAATTGTGTATGTTAATATATTTATATGCATGTATAATAATTAATCAGTGTTAGATAAATATAAATGCAAAAAAAAAAGAATTAGTTCAACATGAATAAAGACAGTTTTTAACTCAAATAACCTCTTAAAAAATATATGTATAAATAAATGAAATTATGTTGTTTATTTTTTTTTTTTTTGGTTAAGAGGTCGTCACCTCTCCCCCAAGTTTTTGCTTTTTTATATGGTATACTGATGTTTTCGACAGCCTGTCATGAGCATATTGGAAATGATTCTGCGATATTTTGTCGAAGTCATCGTCACAAAGCGCAAATTTGTTTTTGAACGAATCTAGGTACATAAAAAGAATGAAAGAGTTAAATTATAAAGGTGCAAAAACGTAAAAATTTTCTTTTAAAACTTTCTTACTTCGAATAGCTTGTGTCAATCTGAATCCCCTTATAAATTTTTTTTGTACTTGTTCCCCTCCATGAAAATTGTTCCGCTAAAGTGTCAGCTAATATTTTTTTCCAGCATGCTCGTATAAACTTGTGTAAAGCTTTTTCACCGGACTGGCACAGTTCTTTTATCTGAATGGGAATTGAAAAAATATTTTACATACATATATATCGCACAGTAACTGAAACAACGTCATAACGCCAACCTTGTGTTAAAATCAATAATACCTTCTTTCACTTCTTTTAACAATTGAACATCTGACTGGTCTGGCTCAGTATTATTTAAAACAACAATTTCAACATTTTCATTACCCCCAACGCCATCAGGAGTATCTCTTGGACGGAGGTTTCTATTTAAAGTGTTAGTTACACTGGGTTATAACATGTCTGCTTTCACATATATATTTTTTTTTCTATCCCCCATTTAACTCACCTTGTTAATTAAATTAAATAACGAATTTTCACTTTATTTTTTTATCACTTTTTAAAAATTTTTATTTTCTTTATCCACACTTTATAAAGTCTAAATCACAAATAAAATGTTTTTCTGTTTTTATGTTTCAACATAAAAAAAACTTCGTAACTTCTTTTCGCGAAAAATTCGATCAAAGTAGGTTTATCGAACCTTTGGTGATAATGTGAAAAATAAAAAATAGTAAAAAAATAATTTAACGGTAAACAAAATAAATGTTCGAGGATTTGTCTAAAATAAAAAAATATAGAATTCATTTTTGTTTCGAGATTTTATCAAAAAAGAAAAAACCTCGAATGTTTTAGTTAATGAAAAATAACACATATTCAAATGTTGACTGTCGGTAAAGTTTCGAGAATTGTTCAAAAAAAAGAGCATTCGCTATATAAAATATCATCGACTATTTATCGAACATTTTTGTTTCGAAAACTCTTCGCCTTAGTGAGCTTTAAATTTTTTCGAATCTCAGGTCAGGTGGGTAATTTAAAAAGTATGAGTGTGTTAGTAAAAAAGTGAGAGTGTATTAGACTTGCCAACTGGCCAGTTTTCGCCAGGACAGTCCAGTTTTAGAGTGGAGTGTCCCGTAGATACTCTGAACTGGACGCCATTTGTCCCGTTTTTCTTTTGCTAACTTTTTTATTACCTGGCAAAAAAAATCGAGAGCTTTAGAACTTATTCAAGTACAGCAAATATATTTACTAGATACTCTTGCTTCCACAGCAGATTTCGATTTTTTATTTGTAGATGTCAACTTTGTATCACAATACACAAGTAATATTGTGTATGAGCAAGGCAAGTACATGTAAAGTGAATTCGCCTTGTGTTTAATAATTTGGCATCTTCATGATACTGCGCCTAATTGGTTAATAATTTTGCCTTTATTAGCAACACTGGAACATTTTGGTTCCCTTTTGTCATTATAGGTCTGTCTGCCTAATTTTCCAGTAGCAAATACTCAGTAAATTTTTTTAGGAGAGTAACACCAATATTACTCTATCGGCTGAAAAAATCTCAAAAAGTACGCAGACAGTATCCAGTGAAATCTTGCAAGAAAACAGCTGATCGGTGTGGAAACAATTGAAATAACAAAGCAAAAGAATTTTAGCATATGTGTACGCAAAATTGAATTCTCGAGGTAAATTAAAAAATTATTAATTAAAGTAAAGCTTAAAAGTGTTGTAAATTAAAAAACTTGTTTATTACACTGTTATTAATTTGGTAAGTTCAATTTCTTCTTAGTTTTTAGTTTTATTTGTCGGGTTTTTTATAAAACTTCTTTTGCTTACATTGCCCAACATAGTGCCGGCTTACAATGGAAAAAAAGAATTAAATGCCCAATACAGTGCCCCCCAACAGCTTGACAACGGAGAAAAATAATTTGGATGTGAAGTTCTCGCCAGGAACACAATTCTAAATACTCGCCTCTTCAATTGCAAAGTTTGCCCCACAAAGTTCTGCTGGTTCTATCGGTTCTGCCATCTCCACTCCACTTACGCCACGGTCGCACTGTATATTTGGACGTTTCTAGCATGAAGTAAAATGTTTTGTTTATTATAAACGTTAAAAATCAACACAATTCTAACTACTTACCTCTGCCATTGTTAAATTTCAATTGTTATTTTGATTTCACAAAAACTATTTCATTCAAACAGATGTTCAAACTATTTGCAAAATCTTGCAAGCGGAAATTTCTCCAGTAACATTTTGCAAGTTCTCTAACTTCCAACTGTCAAAAAATTCTCTTTTTGGCTCTCTCGCTGCAAGAGATTTGGAGTACGCAGACAACATTTTGCGCAAAATATGTGTACGCAGACAAACCTTATATATATAGTGCATCAACTTCTATGACCGAAATCCCCCGTTCAAATAAAATAATCCAAAAATGGTTAAAATTTTTCGATAATGGGGAAAGTCCTAATTTGTTTATTATAGTGCAATATTTTTATTGTACCACCTAGTAATTTCTGTGTAGGCATAATAGCGCTCTAGGGTGCTTGTTCCTTTAGTTAAAGCTGAGTTGTTGGTTCATTTAAATTTTAGCTTAAGATGTGCTGAGTTTTTTGAATTTATTACTTTAAATAAAGATTAAATAAAAACTATTTTGAATGTTTTTAATTTAAGCTCCAGGTTTTTTTATAGTAAAAATATTTATTTATTTGAGTAAATAATTAAATAAATAAATATTTTTTATATAAAAAAAGACCTGGAGCTTAAAATTAAAAACATTAAAAATATTATTGAAAAAGGTCAATTAAAACTGAATTTAAATAAAAACTGCTAAAATTGATAAAAAATAAAAAATTTTTAAAATTCTATTTTATGTTACTATCGTTATCAACTTTGTATTTATTAACGTTTATGTTTTGGTAATGTTTTACAAGTCTAGATTTTAAACAATCTGAATTAATGTGTGATTGTTGATTTTCCAAATAAAATAGTATAATAATTATATATAAACGGATTTGTTTGAGTTTTTCTATGATTTTTTAGTGGTGTCCCGTTTTTGCAATTTTAAAAGGTGGTAAGCCTAGAGTGTATTGCAAATTGAAAGGAACTGAACAAGGCGAATTTATAACAGGTAAGTGCAACTCTACAACTACAAAATAAGGCGAATTAACTCCATGTATTTTGTTTTTGCAATTTTCTGACTTGTTGTCAAATTTCAGTATAGAAACAAAACAATATTTTGACTTTTCACCATTTTTTTAATTCGCCGTGGATACAGCTGATGAACGGCTGACGAGTTGAGCTTACCTCGAGTTAATTCGCCTTGGAACTGAAAGGCAAAACTTGATCGTGTGGCTGCCAAGTTAGAGCGTGCTCTATTTTCTTCTGAGAAACGATCTGACATCAGCTGTGTCAGCAATCCATGCCGGGAAGAAACCGGCAGCGACGGTCCGTTGTTGACAGAATCATTAGCTGCAGGCGGACGTGTTAGCATCAGAAGCAGCCTATTGATTCCGTCAAAGTTAATACATATTTAACAAAACCGATAAATGCATGATCATTTCACCATTGAATACATATAAAACACGTTTAATTATAATATCCTTAATTGGTATTTTAGAATTTAAAGAAAAAAAATTTTAAATGTCTGAACTCTTTTACGGCGCAAATAAAAACTTTTATGACGGCAGCACGCTATTTCGAAACCGAGAACTACTTTGGTTTCTGCAATAACTATGTGAAAAAAATACAGACAAGGTCTGCGCAAGAAGCCTGATGATCATTGTTTTCGTTCTTTTGAGCTTTCAAAAGTTGTTTACATACACGTTTTTTCCTTTTGCTTTGTATATGTGGTAGTAAGTTTTTGACAGCTTAAAAGAAAAAGTATTTTGTTTTTGTACAAGTAAGCAGACCTGATAGATGGGCCTTGAATACAGAGCCAATGTCAGAAAAAATTACATGCACGTTTGTGACAGTGATGGAAAATTGAAAAATCGAGATGGTACTGAACACCAAGCAAAGGAGTACTTTTGTCAATATTTTGGTACTTTTTTCAAACATATTTTTATTGGAAAACAAACTTGAAAATAATAAACAAATACACATAAAATTAAAAAACTAATTAATTTTAATAAAAAAAATATATAAAATATTTTGGTTAAGAAACTAAAAATAATTTAATTTTTGAAATAAACATTTATGTAATATAACCCAGCTAGAATAGGCTGTTTGTTAGACGATTATGTTTAATATACAACTCCTAAAAGAATCTTCTGATGATTATCTGACTAGTAACAAAAACATCTAAATTTTTTTTTATTCCTTTTTTATTCATTTTTTGACACGCTCGTATTTTTATCTTCGAATGAAGCTTTTGCGACTCTCTGCAAGAGTCGTAAAACAATTACTGAGCTACCTAAATAAGAGCGTTTTTGAAATATGAAAATGCTATTGCCAATACAATTTCAATAAAACAAACCGGCCTAAGGATCTGTGAAAAGGAATTTCCGATAGGATGGTGTTGATTTCGCGACCTTAAGGTTTGTTTTATATAAATTGTATAAAAATAAGAAGTTTTGGCATGTAAAATACGCTTGATGTCCTTCTTTATGTAGCTCAGTTATACTGCTAAGCATTTCACGAGT
Source organism: Pollenia angustigena (assembly GCA_930367215.1). Lineage (NCBI taxonomy): Eukaryota > Metazoa > Arthropoda > Insecta > Diptera > Polleniidae > Pollenia > Pollenia angustigena. Next base: position 37,261,029 of record OV884059.1, read on the forward strand.
TGTAAAATAATCCCTACATGAGTCTCATACGACTCTTGGTATGCTTTTTGAAAGACTCGTTTGATAACCTCTACATACATCATAAATAATTCCCTTTATGATTCATTTGAGCGTCTTTCGGAATCGTCTACAATTAAATAATAAGAACATTTAAATAAAAAATTTTTTAAGAAACGTTTTTCTTAAAAAAGAACATTAAAAAAAATGTTGCCCCTCCCCTAGATTTTATCCTAGCTACGCTCATTATTCGTGTTTTGTCATCGGGAATATGTATGCCTGCAAAGTTTCATCCATTTGCATTGAGTATAAGGCGGTTAAATTAACGTTACAAGATTTTCCGAAGTGAAGCTAAAGAAAAGGTTTTAAACATGAGCTCGTCGACGATCAAAAACACTCTTTATGAGATTCCCAGTAGACTCTTAGACGATTGAAAATGTTAGCTGGGAAGGTACACACATTTCGATGACTTAAACTATTAGGCATTTTGTTTAATTTACTTAATGAGATCATTAGTAATATTATAATTGTAACAACAAGAATCAGCTGATTTTATTAAATCTTTAGTTTTAATTAAATTTGAAAGAGTTTGTACTTGCAAACGATTTCTTTCTTTCGTTTTTGTATCATTTTGAATTAAAAACGTGCGCCTCACTGCTGTTGATGAATGGGATATTGACAATATTTCGATAGCAATACGTAAAATATCAGGAAACATAAGTTCGTCCATTTCGTTCTTAATTTGGCTAACATTTTTCAAAAAAATCGAAATATCTTAATTTCTAAAGTTTTATTTCTGGGAAATCCGCTAATGCACGAAATTAAGAATAGATTCTTAAAATGTATGACATAATTAAAAAATACATCTTTGTTTCAACGTTTAAAATTTAAGTTCCAATAAATTTAAGGCGTTCATTTTTATTTCCGCTTTCAGAGTTATGTAAATTAAAAAAATACGATAGCGCTTCCCATTGCTCCAAAAATCTTTCAACCACAGCCTGTCTCGAAAGCCATCTAGTTTGGGCGTACCTTAATATAACGTGAACTTCTTTTCCAAAATAGTCTTGAAAATTTTGAAGTTCTTCTTTTCGGCTTGAGCTATTACAAAAGTAAAATATTATTTCCTTCATAAATGTATAAATTTTTTTAGGTAGACATAAATAAGCTGCAGACGAAGCTAAGTTTAAATTATGGCATGCACAGCCATTTACGAACAAATTTGGTAACAATTCTTTTAATCTGGCCTGAACACCACTTAATTGCCCCATCATTACATTGCAATTATCTGCCGTAAGCCCAATCATTTTTCTAGACGAATATTTTCCCTCAAAACATCTACAATTTTGTCTGTAATTCCATAACATAACAAGGAAAGAGTACTAAAACTGACGTGGGTATTTGAAATGAAAAAGTACCGAAGTACTGAATTTTCCATCACTGGTTTGTGACCGAATATTATAAACCTTCTGTGAAACAGCATTTTTGATTGACATGCACAAATACATGTGACTTGAAAAGTTGACAACTCAGCTTTAAAAAACAGGGGGTGTACATGTTGAGAAACTTTTTCTTAATTCGTTATGTTTTCCTTATTAGGTTGGCTTATTTCGGGACCACCCTCGTGCATACATTAATACCAGAGATGTGAATTTTTGAAATACATTTATTTAAAATGCAGCTATTAAATTCAAAATATGCATTTTTAGAATTTAAGAACTGAAAACTTAAAATTAAAAGTTTTCTTTAAAAAAATAAAAATTTCTTACGTATAAAATAATTTTTTTATTTCATTAGAAAAGAGAAAGAACAATTTAATTTTGTACATTGAAAAAATTAAAATCAAAAACTATTTTTTTTAAGTTTAAATTTATTTTCATAAGAATTTAACATGTTCTAAATTCAGCAAAAAAAAAACAATATTTTAAATCAAGACGGTATCTGCAATTGTCTTAACACGTTCTTTAAAAAGTTTTAAAAATTCCCAGTCATCGTCTGCGGTAAACATGTTAATTAATTGCACAAATACTTTGCATTCAGTCAGAGATTTCACCATTTCAAACATAGAGCTCCACCTGGCGCAGTTATCCAAAACAGGCAAAGGTCCATTTTTAGACTCTCAAATTTTCTTTCTAATAAATTTTACGTTTTCTCTACATTTACTTATGTATATCTTTTTTTTAAATGTTTTAATACAACTCATGCTGCCAATTTCAAAGTATGTGCAGCGCAATGTGCAACTGATCAAAACTCTGATATGCCACTCGACCCATTATTTAACATCTGATCATTAAAATTTTTATCATTTTCAATACAATTTTCTGCGTATTCTTGCAGAAGCTTCGACGTTTTACGACATTTGCTTCATTGTCTGTCGTTACGGCATGCACTTGGCTTAAATCTATGTCAAATTTGTAAAAGATGTTTAATACTTGCAGTTTAAGGTAACGGGAGTGATGCTCAAAGTGAAGTGAGTGAGGCGCAAAGGGATTTTGTCATATTAACCGATTTGAATTTGTACTTTATTTCAAATCCATCTGTCCATGGTTGCAGTAGATTCTGGAATGGTTCGTTGAAAAAAACTCGAAATGGTGTATGGAGTATGCTGTTACATGGTTTTAATAGAACTAAGAATGTCATTTCTTTTCTCCTCTCTCCTAAAAACTCAAGACTTGACAAGGCAAACTTAACGTGTGTGAAACGGCACTAACAAAACTTGTGCATATTAGTGCCGGTTCACACTCGTCAAGTTTTAGGAGAGAGGGATTTATTCTGTGAGCGTAATTTCAGTTATGTATTTTATAAAGCTTTTTTGTAACAGTCCTATTCCTTCAATTTTTCAGAAATGACTTTATACACTACTAGACTATTATATTGTATTTTCTTGTTACATTTTACCTTAGCTTTCCTTTGGACAGCAATGAGGAATATTGTATGTACAGAAAAATTTACAATTATTAGACACCAGCAGAATGTAATGCATTTTCTGGCCCGGAAAGTTTTTAAAGGAATTAAAGATGTGGATGATTAACATTTTCTCCTTCACACACGAATGACAAAGGATGTTTACGCGCTTTTAATGTAATTAATAAAAAAGCTTGCCAAGAAAGCCAGGCCAGGATATATTTCCTGAGGAGATACTCTCCATAACACTTCTGTAAGCATGTTAATTGCAATTCTTTCTTTTTGTGGTGTTGATTATACAAACTAAAATTTAAATTATTGCTTAGAGTCATAAATGAGGGAAAACCGCAATTAGGAACATTATTTTAGAGGTATGAAATGTATCGTGGTGCCTACTGTCTCCAATTTACGTCAGTAAACTTCTTCTTCTTTATTAATTTTTGAGCTTAAGGTCACTTCTATTTTAAATATTTGGTGTATTTTAATTATCGATATTTCGATTTCCTTTGGAAATCTTCTTCAGGATATATTTTAACAACAATTATGTTTGACAATTAATAAAAACTAAAAATTAAAATTAAATTTCAAAAAATTTTTCAACATTCAACTATAACATATCATAAAATCAAAAAATTAAAAAATTCAAAATTAAAAAGAGGAAACAAAAAACAATTTTAAAATATTTCCCTTTTTCGTCAAACAATTTTTAACAAATCTAACTTAAGCCATCTAAACTTTATTTTAGAAAACAACCATATTTCCAAACCTATTTCCCTTTTCGTCAACCTATTAATTTTTATTCAATAAATATCTATAAATCTGAGCTAAACCCTCAGTATATTTTTAAAATTAATCCTTTCTTCAAATGGAACATTATTTATTTGTAACATTTCTAACATATATCTTCTTTTCTTAAAACCTTCCACGTTTAAAATGGATGTGTTCTCAAAATCTGGATAATGATTTAAATCCCTGCAATGAGTCGATAAAGCTGTACCATGTGCTGAATTATAATTTCTATATTTTTGGTCATGTTTATGTCCTGCTATTCTAGTTTTCAGTTTCGTCCCAGTTGTTCCTACATATAATTTTGCACATTGTTCATTATTGTTGCCACCACAAGGTATTTTATAAACTAAGTTTGACATATCTAACTTTTGCAATCTATCTTTCATTCTTGTGAATAACCTACCAACATTATTGTTTACCTTGTGTGCCATTCTATATTTCCCTTTGTCATAAATATTCGAGTTTTCTAACCTTTCTGAAAATCCAGGTACATAAGTTAATGATTTATATATTTTAGGTGTTAAGATCTCACTATTATTTCGAGATTTTCTTATATTATGTATATTGTCTTATTAATTTTTGAATTAGTTTGTTAGGAAAACTATTATCTTGTAAAATATTTCTAATAATTCTTTTATTTTTCTTATGAAATCTAGTGTCACTTATTGTCAATATTCTATCTATTAGATTATTAGCTGTGTTAATAATAATCCTCTTAGGATGCTTAGAAAAATAATTTAAGATTCTACCTGATGAGGTTGGTTTTTTATACCAATCTATCAATAACCTATTATCTTTCCTTATTACCAATGTATCCAAATATGGAATCGAATAATTTAATTCCCTTTCAATAGTAAACCTGATATTCTGATCAAAAGAATTAAACGTTGATAATAAAATATCTATCTCATTTTCATTAACTATAACAAATAAGTCATCTACAAATTTAGTTATGATTTTTGGTTTATTAATCAATTTTCCTAGACATGTATCTAATAATTTTTCCATCACAATATCAGCAATTATTGGAGATGCTGGTGAACCCATTGGAAGCCCCTTTTTCTGCGCATATATTTTATTATCAAACTGAAAATATCTGTTATCAACTACACAGAATTTAATAATTCAAAAAAACAAATCTTTATTAATATTCGTTATCAACGAAATTTTATCCCAATTATCCTCTATAATTCTAATAGCCAAGTCAACTGGAATACTAGGAAATAACGAAACAACATCAAGCGATATTAATTTTTCATTATCTTGAATAGCAACATTTTTTTACCCTATCTTTAAATTGTACAGAATTCATTACATTATACTTAGAATTCTCTGTTAACTTCTTGAGTATATTCGAAATATATTTGCATAGATCATGTGAAGGTGAATTTATAGAAGAACAAATTGGTCTTAATGGAAAATTTTCTTTATGAATTTTTGGTAATCCATATAATCTTGGTGCTACAGATATGGAAGTTTTTAACTTGACTTTTTCTCCTATTGTTATTATTTTCAATTTAAAAAGTTTCAAGTTAAAATTGTTTTTTGTTTCCTCTTTTTAGTTTTGAATTTTTTAATTTTTTAATTTTATGATATGTTATAGTTGAATGTTGAAAAATTTTTTGAAATTTAATTTTAATTTTTATTAATTGTCAAACATAATTTTTGTTAAAATATATCCTGAAGAAGATTTCCAAAGGAAATCGAAATATCGATAATTAAAATATACCAAATATTTAAAATAGAAGTGACCTTAAGCTCAAAAATTAATAAAGAAGAAAAACATTTTAAAAAAAGGTCGAAGAAATTAGAATAAAATTGTCAGTAAACTTCACAATTCATTGAGATAGAAACATGTTTTGAGATGATGTGGAATATTTCAAATTGTGCGGGAGCAATCGACGTAAAACACATAGACCTTAAGTGGCCTCCAAATTCACGATCTTTTTTTTAATTAAAAACAATTTTTTAGTAACCGTACGAAGTTATGGCAGCCAAAGTGATGGAGGTAATTAAATACAATACTTTTTATACAAGCATGTGACAATTAGCAATCTGCAATGCAATCAAGTACAAGTCATTTTGGACAGTCAATACAAGATAACACAATTGCTGTGCCACAAGAGAAGCCCCTACATATGAGGAGGATTTTTTTGTATATGTTTATCCGTAAATCGAGGATGATTTAAATACGATATATACTTACATACATGCAATATAAAAATAAAGAAAAATCATAGTAATGGCATGGAGTAATTTCACCATGAGAATATGGAATTTAAATTAAACAAGTAAGAGTGCTATATTCGGCTGTGCCGAATCTTTGATACCCTCCACCGACAGTTCGAATGTTTAAGGAATAATATCTGTATGATGTCTATTTATTATTATTATCTTAAACTGTAACGATTTGTTATTAATTATGGTTTTAGGCGACTAAACTGTTATTTGGTAGTAGGGTTTAAATGGGGAATAGAGTAAATTATGGACCCATCATCACGAAATTTCACAGCGTCATTTCTAGTCCTTTAAAACTGTGACGTACCAATTTCTGTTATGATAGCATTATTAATTATGGTTTTAGAGGTACTAAACTGTTTTCCGGGAGTAGGGTTTCTATGGGGCCTAGGGTAAATTATGTACCAATCTTCACGAAATTTCACAGTATCATTTACAGTCCTAAAGAACTGTGACGAGCCAAAACCGATCGTCTCGAAATTTCACAGTGTTATTTCTAGTCCTAAGAAACTGTAACGTACTAAATTTGGTTACGATAGCGTTATTTTTTACGGTTTTAGGCGTACTAAATTTTTTTCCGGGAGTAGTGTTTATATGGGGCTTAGGGTAAATTAAAGACGGATCTTCACGAAATTTAACAGCGTGATTTCCAGTCAAATAAAACAAATTTTTGCAAAATGTTATCTCATTCCGTGCCTTGTTCCAGCATTTATGTTATTTATTGTAACAAAATTATCAATTTGAAATTAAAATTTTGTATTCCCAAAAATTAAAATTACTTTTTGATAATAAAAAGGCAAGTGCACGGCCTAAAAAAAACACTTAATTGACAACATCTTTTGTAAGTTGTTGTTGTTTTTATTTTGTTCTTCTTAACCTACTTACAACTACAATTAATGTTGAGAGAATTTCAACTAATTGTAGTGGGGAATGTAAGATGAGATAAACCCACTTTTTATTGTTGATGTGTTTTGTTTTAACTTTAATATTATTACAAGTAGAACTGTTGCTATAAGTCTTATACGTTTAACAGTTTTATCTGGTTTAATATCTTTAGTTTTTCTAAAATCTTTATGGATGAAGTTTCCTGATGATCTGGCCTAAGCAACCAGTGAAATGCGCATAGGAATAGCTTATCCCATCAACAATAAATTTCAAGTGTTTTTATCAATAATAAAAACTGGGAATTAAGCACGAATAACAAAATCTTTTGAAATTAAAATTTTGTATTCCCAAAAATTTAAATTACTTTTTGATAATAAACAGGCAAGTGCACGGCCTAAAAAAACACTTAATTGACAACATCTTTTGTAAGTTGTTGTTGTTTTTATTTTATTTTTCTTAACCTACTTACAACTAAAATTAATGTTGAGAGAATTTCAACTAATTGTAGTGGGGAATGTAAGATGAGATAAACCCACTTTTTATTGTTGATGTGTTTTGTTTAAACTTTGATATTATTACAAGTTGAACTGTTGCTATAAGTCTTATACGTTTAACATTATCAATTTTTTTAAGTGGTGGTTCCACATTTTGATTCATAGCAGTTTGGGATTTCAATCCCAAACTCCTTAGGATAACTACAAGAAATTTGGCACCAAGTTTGTTCATTTCTCTTGAGTTGTTCGAAAGTGAGCGTGTTTTCAACAAGTTTTCAAAAAGTTTCACACGGAATGACAAACTTAATATACCCTCTTCACAACTAATTGTAGTGGAGGGTATAAAAAAGTTTTTGAATTTGAAAATTTTGATGAGAAAAGACATGATACAAATACAGAAGGTAGTTCCACTCTCTCCTTTTGTCGCCATATTAACGTTCTGACGTTTATTAAGATTTATGAAATAATCAATAAATAACCCCATCTTTCTATTTTTGTTTTGTTTGTGATTGGAATTGAAAAGAATTGAAAAAATTTATTATAAAAAGCTTTAAAATATTTCTAATATTTTGAAAATAAAAAACCATGCACGCTAAAGAACACAATATTGTAGATAATTTTAGGAAATTTGTTATATATGTGGCACCCTATTGTTTTGGCACGTACCGAGTACAAGTACCAAATACTATAACCAAATACTCGTACCAATTAGTTTTTAGATTCTTCAACACTAATATTAAAAAACATTTTCTCTCATTCCTTTTTACTTTTTCGCGCTTGCAACACGCTTCATATCTTAAATAAAATAAAAAGTCTGTCGCATGTTAAGTAAATTATAATTTCAATCGGTTGTGTTATAAACAAACGTATAAATATATACAAAAATTAACAACAATAAATAGCAAAAAAAAAATCTTCCAAGATTAAGAGAACATTTAGTAAAAATGAGACTAATATCAACTCACAAAATAACGTGATGAAGAAGGCAAAAATTAGTAACGGTAGTGCCGTAAACAAAATAAATTACTTTCAACCTTTGCAAACATTGGAAATAGAAAATGACGAAGAGATTGTTCTTCAAAAAATTGTTAAGAGTGTCGTTCCTCCTATTACTCTTCTTAAATGCAAACTAGAAGAAATAAAAGAGTTATGTGAAACCAATAACATTACTGGTTATGCATTGAAAAAAATAAATATGAATATTTTACCTACACCAGTAAAAACCAGCGCCCTTATAAGGCCTTACTATTTGGTTTAGATAAAATTGACCCTAAAGCTCTGAAAGCTAAACTGACTGATCTAGGCCTGCAGTGTCAGGATATTAAACTAGTTCAAAGAACTGGTCAGTTTAATAAAGAACAAATTATTTATGTTGTTCACTTTAAACGTCAATCGATTACTGTAAAGGAACTTAGAAAAAGTTTTTCAAATATTGATTATATCAGAGTAAATAAAATTACTCAATGTTATAATTGCCAAATGTTTGGCCATGGATCATCTCGATGCAAAGTCAAAACCTTCTGTTCCAAGTGTGCAGGGCAACATAAGACAGAAGATTGTACAGATGAAACAATTAAATGTGCCAATTGTAATGGGCCACATAAATCAAATTCACCTCAGTGTCCTAGCAGACAAAATTATATTCAAATTAAGAAACGTTTTTCACCTCAAAAAAGTAACTCTCGCAGACCAGTGCAGCATCAAGCTAACTACAATCAAAGCTTTCCGAATTCACTTCGCCAGGAACCGGCGCAGCCCACTTTAAACTGGAACCAACAAAATTTCAACAATAGCCCAACAAATAACAATCTCTTTTCATTAGAAGAAATTCAAAATCTAACTTTGGAGCTTATAGACAAATTAAAAAACTGTCAATCAAAAGCTGATCAATTTCAAGTGATCACTAGTTTGGCATGTAAATTTTTATATGAGTGAATCGCTAAATATAATATCATGGAATGCCAGGGGTATTCGAAATAAAAAGGAAGAGTTTTTCAATTTTTTAATCACTATTAATATCCATGTCTGCTTGCTAACTGAGACATGGTTAACTCCAAAAATATCAATTAAACATAATGCATTCTACTGTTATCGATATGACAGAGTTGGCTCAAGAGGGGGTGGTGTCGCTGTTGTTATAAGAAGAAATCTCAATCATCAAGTTTTGCCGGTAATAAATACTCAGATCATTGAAAATGTTGGGATTAAACTGGTAACAAATAATGGCTTCGTTAATATACTTTCTTGCTACTTTCCCGGTGGAACTGCTGGCAGAGACAATTCAAAAAAAACCAAGTTTGCTTCAGACATAAACAAGCTTACAAACAACAGCAACATGTATATATTAGGTGGTGATCTTAACTGTAGGCATCAAGAATGGGGTTGCAACAGATCAAATTGCTTGGGCAAATTATTATGTGAAAAACTAACAACACGAAATATTTTTATAAAATATCCAGCTGACCCAACACACATACCATCGTCATCAAGAAGTCAACCTTCCACTCTTGATTATTTTTTAACAAACACACCTCAAATATTATCGGCAGCAGTAGTATTAAATAATTTAAGCTCGGACCATCTTCCCGTTAAAACTTCTCTTAACTTCAGATTCAATAACGAGGAAAACTACAAGCTGGTTTATTCAAAAACTGACTGGAAAAGATACACAAAAAACATAAATGATTCTCTTAGAAATCTAAATTTTAATGTGTCATCAGAAACAAATATTATTGACGAAATGATAACAACTTTAAACAATGCTATTAAAAACGCCATAGATGTTAGTGTACCAAAAAAGGAAATAACATTTTACCATAAATCGTTTCCAATACAAATTCAAAATTTGATTACGTCCAGAAATTATTTCAGAAGAAATTGGATTCGTTATAGAAACCTAGCTGATAAAACTGAAATGAAACATCTTAATCAACTTATACAATACGAAATCATTAAATTTAGGAATTCGTCTTGGAATAATCATCTGGCAACTCTAGAAAAAGGTTCTTCCCCCTTTTGGAACATCACAAAAGTTATAAAGAAGAAATCAAAACAAATACCAACGCTACTTAGCACCAGTACTCAATACGCTTCATGTATAGAAAAATGCAACTTACTAGCTGAAACATTCAAAATGAATAATTCATACTCAGTAAATCTAAGCGATTCTGTAACAATACATGATGTTAACAACTGTATTCAGCATCTAGAAACTGACACCTATAATGATTACCCTGATCTTGAAATAGCAGAACCTGACATAAAAAATATTATTAAAAAACTAAAAAATAGAAAAGCACCAGGTATTGATAAAATCAATAATCTGTGCATTAAAAATCTCCCTAATAATGGTATAAAATTACTTTCGTCAATACTTAACTCGTGCTTAAAAAACGCTTATTTTCCAAACTGTTGGAAAGAAGCTATGGTTATACCTATCGCCAAACCTAATAAGCCTAGCAACTCTCCACAGTCTTATCGCCCAATTAGCCTTCTACCATCCGTTAGTAAGTTGCTAGAAAAAGTTATCAAAAATAAATTATGCTCATTTATTGATGATAATAACATATTTCCAAACCAACAGTTTGGATTTAGAAATGGCCTCAACGCATCTCATGCTTTACTTAGAATCAAAAACATAGTCAAATCAAATTTTAATAACGGAAAATCAACGGGTATGGTGTTATTAGATGTAAAAGCAGCATTTGATTCTGTTTGGCATGATGCCCTTGTTTTTAAAATGACAAATTTTAACTTCCCCACCCCGCTCATAAAAATAATAAAAAGTTTTTTAAAAAATCGTGAGTACAGAGTACATATTGGCAAATGTTTCTCCAATAAAGTGGGTGTTACAGCTGGCTGCCCACAGGGCTCCTGCTTATCACCCATTCTACAACATATACACATCAGATTTTCCAGTTTTTCAACACTGTACAACGTCTATATTTGCTGACGATACAGCATTACTATGTTCGGGAGTCTTAGCGGAAGATATAATTATTAATCTTCAATCTTCATTAACTATTGTTCGAAATTATTTCATTAAATGGAAAATCGTCATAAATAGCTCTAAAACGCAAGCTATATTTTTTACAAGAAAAAGAAAAGACTGTTATATTCCTCAACATTCTTTACGTTTTGAAACAAGCAATATTTCTTGGGAGCCTAAAGTCAAATATTTAGGTGTTATCTTAGATTCAAAACTTAACTTTAAAGAACATGTTGCTTATGTCATAAATAAAATAAATATAGCCAAGAGAATACTTTTTCCTTTTATCAATAAAAAATCCAAACTTAGTCGAGAAAATAAAATTGTTATGCTTAAGGTCATATTTCATTCAATAATGTTTTACGGGGCTCCAGTTTGGGCAACCATAGCAAAATGTCATATAAAAAACTTACAAATCGCTCAAAATAAGATACTAAAAATGATGTATAACCTTCCATGGCATTTCTCTACTAGAAGATTGCATAATATAAACAGCATCGAAATGGTGGACGTGAAGATACAACGGCTTAAACTAAACTTCGACAAAAGATGTCAAATATCACAATACCAACATATCAGTAATATCATGGTAGCACCTTTAGACTAGTTTATTTTTAAGTTTATTTTATCTTTACAAATTTTTTTTTTTTTTTTTCTCTTAAAGAGTTTTTTTATATAATTTTTCTCTAGGTCGTAAACTGTTAATTATTTCTAATTAATTTAATCAAAAAATTATAATATTTAAGTAGAAAAGATCATGCATATCTAAACTCTCTACATTATTTAAAACACACTTATAAATTCCTGTACATATTATCATAAATAAACGAATTGAATTGAATATACCACCGCCTTTTAAATTTAAGGAAATTAATAACAAATTTCCCAAACTGGTGACCCCGACGTGATCGGTGGTGATCGTAATTGTGTGATTTTTTTCCTTTTTGGAGTGAAGTTTTTTTGTTGGATACCGGCCATTTTGATTTTTTTTGCAACAGCAAGTGGCGTAATTTGAGGCGCCATATTTTTTTTACAAAATATTAAGCCGATTGTTACGTAACAATTTTATTAAAACTTACGATGGTCAATCCAAACGACAGCAGCATCCAATGTTGGTGGACACAATATCGAAGAATCCCCACAACATATTCAACCGGCTCATAATGTTTCTGTCGTCTATGCCAGATTGCCTGTTCCTCAGATGACTAACACTTATATTGAGGCATGTTTCAACACAATGGAGTTCTAGTTCACGGCATCGGGGATAACCGCTGACCGACAAAATATGGGAACAGTGTTGGCAGCGCTTAGTCCAAATGTAATATCACAGTTGACTGACGTTATTGCTGCACTTCCGGCCACCGAAAGGTATGAGTATATCAAAACGAATGTAATCGAGCATTTTGCGGACAGCGAGCATCGTCGACTCAACCGGCTGTTGTTTGAATTACCCCTGGGCGACAAAAAACCATCCGAATTGTATTTCGAAATGAAGCGGGTCGCCGGAAGCACTCTGGGTGATGCGGCTCTAAAGGGTCTATGTACACAACGGCTGCCGGCATTCGCTAAACCTGTGGTGGCTGCTTCTTCAGGCACTCCAGTCGAGTTTACGAAAATTGCCGATTCAATTTGTGACGCCATGGCATCGAGCCAAGTTAATCAAGTGGCGTCTGGGCCATCAAGCGAATTAAGCGAAATTCGGGCAGCTGTCGTTCAACTCACAAAAAAAACTGAAAATTTTTCGACTCGGTCACAATCACGCTCGCGCTCACGTTCAAGTAAACCAACAGTGGCGCGCAACCGATCCCACAATCGTGCTCCGTATTCCAGCGATACGACTGGTGACGAGTGCTGGTACCATAAAAAATATGGGCGAAATGCTCAAAAGTGTCGCAGCCCTTGTAGACATAAGCAACGTAAAGTGAATGTACTGCCTACAGGTACATCGCAGTGACTCAATCGGCCGGTGGATTTCGGGCGAAAATTCCCCCACCAAGTGCCAAATATTTGACCTTCAAGTCAAAGATAGTTACACCAACACAAATTTTCTTGTCGATAGTGGCGCCGATGTTTCCGTCCTGCCTCTAACTTCGAAGTCGTTTGATGTCCGTTCAACTGCCATCACGTTATACGCCGCTAACGGTTCTCCCATTAAGGTAAGTGGAGAAAAACGTATGAAACTTGACCTTGGTCTTCGCCGTGGATTTCATTGGTCATTTGTGTTCGCCGACGTGACTTCACCTATCATCGGGTCCGATTTTGTAAAACACTTCGATCTTCGGCGTAACCGCCTTATCGACAACATCACTGATCTTTCATCAAGTCTGACATCATCAACGTTTTGCGAAGCAGCCGTCATCAAAACTTTCGACGCAACCGATACGTTTGCTGATATTTTAAAAAATTTCCCGCCGTTACAAAACTCTCGCCATATGGGTCTACGACAAAATCTTCGATTTTTCATAGAATCGAAACGACAGGTCAGCCTGTTCTTTGTCGACCACGACGTTTATCTCCGGAAAAGCTCTCAGCTGCTAAAAAAGAGCAACTGGTCTAGTCCGTTGCACTTAGTCAAAAAAAGTGACGGAACTTGGAGACCATGCGGCGTCTATCGAGCCCTGAATGCGCAGACGTTGCCAGATCGTTACCATTTGCCGTATTTCACAGATTTCACAGCAAATTTGAGAGGTAAGAATTTTTGTCTTAAATTGACCTGAAAAAGCTTTCCACCAGGTGCCGATCCATCCCGATGACGTACCGAAAACCGCCATTAGTACCCCGTTCGGCCTGTACGAGTTTAAGTTTAGCGGTTAATAAATGAGGTACTAGGTGGTCTGGATTTGGTTTTTCCATACATCGATGACATTTGTGTCGCTTCGTCTTCTGCTGAACAACATCGTCATGATCTTGCTAAAGTTTTTCGACGCCTTTAAGACAATAATCTTGCCATCAACCTGAAAAAATGTGAATTTGGTAAAAACGAAATAAAATTTTTGGGTCATCTGGCTAACGCTGACGGAATCCGACCTTTGCCGGAAAAAGTAGCTGCTATACGCGATTTTCCAAAACCAAAAGTGGCTCAAGAGCTTAAAAGGTTCATCGCCATGCTGAACTTTTATAGAAAATTCTTGACATATGCAATTTATTATCAGACGCAGCTGCAGACGCTAATCGTCGGCAATAAAAAAAAACGATCGTACAGCAATAAAGTGGACTCCGGACGCGGAAGATGCTTTTGTTCGATGTAAAAACGAATTAGCCAACGCAGCACTTTTAGTACACCCCGGTGCCGAGTTAGCTATCTTCGTGGACGGTTCCGATACAGCTGTTGGGGCAGCTTTGCATCAAAAAATGTATGGTGATTTACAACCTCTGGCGTTTTATTCCAAAAAATGTACACCGACCCAGCAAAAATGTTCAACATATGATCGCGAGCTTGCAGCAATGTACCAATCTGTGTCCCATTTCCGTTATATGATAGAAGGAAGGAGTTGTTACATTGTCACCGACCATCGTCCGCTAATTTTTCATTTCAACAAAAACTCGAGAAAGCTTCGCCCCGTAGAATACGTCAACTCGAATTCATCAGCCAGTTCACCACCGACATTCGCCACACGCCTGGTTTAGAAAATGCTACAGCTGACACACTGTCTCGCATTGGTTCAATTAATCAAATTGTCGACTATTCTCGCATTGCGTTCGCTCAGAAAGATGATGAAGAACTTCAACAAATGCTTCAAAGTTCAGGTAACCAAATCAATTCACTTAAATTAAAAGTTTTTTCAATCACAGGTTGCAACGACCAACTAACCTGTGACACATCGACGTCCCGTGTTCGCCCATACATCCCAAAGGAATTATGTCAACAGATATTATCAACAGTTCATAATTTGTCACATCCAGGTGTCCGGACTACCATCAAATTGGTCACATGCAGGTTTTGTTGGCCTGGGATTCGAAAAGATTCTGCTGTTTTTATGCGAAGCTGTTTGCAGTGCCAACGATCAAAGATTCAGCGGCATACTCGATCATCACCTGTGAAGTATGAACCTCCAAAACAACTTTTCACTCATATCAACATAGACATCGTTGGTCTGTTTCCATTATGTGAAGGGCAACGGTACTGACTTGCGATAGTGGATCGTTTTACACGCTAGCCGGAAGCTGTTCCAATCCCAGACATGTCAGCCATCACAGTCGCGAAAGCTCTAGTGTCTCAGTGGATTTCAAGATTTGGTGTTCCAGCTCGAATAACATCTGATCGTGGTCGTCAATTCGAATCGTCAGTCTTTGCCGAATTAATAACTGCAATCGGCGCAAAACATCTTCGTACTACACCATACCACCCACAATCGAATGGTCTGATTTTAAAAAATAAATTATTGGCACCAAATGTAGTAGAAGAACTTCTACTAACCTAATTATATCAAAATCCGTAAATCTTGAAATGTTACATGTAAAAGGAGCTGGTATGTACACTCTTTTAATGTACATATATCGATATAGAAAAATAAAACTAATAAAACATGAATTTTTGTTTAACAGCGAGGCAAAATGTAAAACACGCTACGAAATTGTTTTCACATACGACAGCATCAGCATTCATCCGCTTTATTTTATTTTCCGAGTTTTTTCAAATTATTAATGATCGGTTTGATATTTTTAATTCTAAATTTAAATTCGCGTCCTTTAAGTAAGGCATATGGACTTTCACAACAAAACGAGATTTTAAAATCTATGAATGAAATCGTAGTAAAATTTGTCCCTGTTCGTAAAAATGCCAATCTTCTTCCATTTCAAAGAGGAATATTGCAAAATAATAATGGTCTACCTCAACTTTTAACACATATCCAGGAACAGTTAGTATGAGCTATATTTTATCGTCAAAATCAAATCAAGACTGTCTGGAAAACGTTTTTAGTTCAATACGTTCAAAAGGTGGTCTGCATAACCATCCTTTTCCTCTGGAATTTAAGTACAGATTACGATATTATTTATTAGGTAAAATCAAATTAATAATTTATCGCATGTTCTAAGGATTCTGTTTATAGGCCGAAATGAACATATACTAGGCAGACAAACCAATGTTTCACCTTCTAATGAGCAATTAATTGAACTTAAAAATATTTTAAGCCAAAATATAACTGAAACAATAACCGAAATACTTCCTAGTGAAGAAGAGAAAATTGAGGTAAACTATTTAATTTTTGCTTGAGCTTAATTTTACATTTCTTAGTAGCTCGCAGAACAACATGAAGTTGAAAATTTTTGGGGAGAAATTAAGTTATTAAATGATGTGTATTTTATGGTCACTTACGTTGTCTTCTACATAAACAATTTATAAACTTTAAATTTGTTTTTAATTTAAAATTAAAATTTCTTGATATTTTGCTTTTATTATCATTATATTTGATAATAAAAAATATTAACAAATAAATAATCCTGAACGTTAAAAACGTTTTTTGCTCTCCTAAACAATTAATGTGTAACTTACAACGTTATTCGCGGCTGTGCTTCAATTCTGAAATAAGCCATATGTGAATTGATGGGTCGAGAAGCGCAAACAAATTATTGTTTCTGCTGACTACATTTCCATATGCTAAGTTCAGAACCCATTCCCTAATTAATCAAAAGCCGATTGAAGGTCTGACTGTCTCCACTCATCCAGTATCCCCTATTTTCGAGCCCAGTCTCCCAAACTCATCGGCAATTGCATTAGCGGTGATGTTGCAGTGACCAGGTTGCTAGCGTACACTCACTTCATACTTTCCTTATATTTCCCTTAGAGCTCTTCTACAATCATTTAATAGTTTGGAATTCACAGCCCATCATAGCGCTAAGATCTGTTCACATATATAGTGACCCTCGTGCCCCAGCAATGTTACCTCTTACCAATTCTACGCCCTTCAAAATCCCTAGAAAATCAGCCTAATATATACTGCAGTCGTCGGGAAGCCTATTTAACCTTTCCCCTTATACAGGATATATCGGCAAATCTGAAGTATCGCCGATATATCGGTTTCGGTATTCGTTACATACCTAACTGTAACTTACCTATCGGCGACTAAATAGTATTGTCCACAATACTGTCATCAACGGCACTATTAAGGTAATGTCGCTAATCGGGCATTAACGACTTTATGAAAAAACACGTCGTTTTAATAGTCGCCAATAACAACTTTAACCACATTGTTACCAATATGGTCATTAACGACAATGTGCATGATTATGTCGCTCACATTGTCTTGTACGACTAAAGTGCCCTTGGTTCGAAAAAGTTGTCGACGATTTGCATGAGCTATCGCCAACATGTCGTTAGGGATTAACTATGGGTCTTGTACGCGTCGTCAACGTTGTCTTGAAGATATGGCCAACTGGGAATAATAAAACAGATTTGCGAAACTTCAGATTTGGCGATATATCGGTACCGGAATTCGTTACATCCCTATTTGTCACTTACCTATCGGCGTCTAAAATTTAGGGAAACTGGGTGTGTGGAGAAAGTCAGACCTTCTATAAAATGTTTATAAAACGATCCCTACAAGAACAATGACAGTCATTTGATGCATCATCTGATGGGCATTGCTGATGGGTTGATACATCAGAAGTTTCTATCATTTTATTAAGGGCAATATGAAAAAAACTGATGTAAACATTCGTGTACGTGTGATTTTGCTTCTCTCTCATACTTGCGAACTTCGTAAACTAGTGAAACATATGTCTGAACTGCTCAATCCACAGTATTTCAGTTATCAGTACTGATGTAAATATCGTCAGACCTGAGTAATCAGTACTGATGTAAATATCGTCATACCTGACTAATCAGTACTGATGTAAATATCGTCATACCTGACTAATCAGTACTGATGTAAATATCATCATACCTGACTAATCAGTAATGATGTAAATATCGTCATACCTGACTAATCAGTACTGATGTACAAACCAGTCATAGCTGACTGGTACATCATTAAAAAAAAGATTGTTTTTAATTTTTTTTAAATAAATATTTTAAAAATATAAAAATAACATAAATTATTAAAAACAAGTAAGAGTGCTATATTCGGCTGTGCCGAATCTTATATACCCTTCACCATTGTGCGAGCAGAATACAGAGCAACTAGACAAAAACTAAATAAATTTTACATACCTATACATACATATTTACAATACTTAAAACTTCATTATAAATAAAATTTAAAAAGCGAAAACTGGTAAATATTTTTTTTAAATCGTTTTTAGAACATAAAAAAAATAAAAATATTAAAAAAAAAATTTTCTTTTCAAAAAACCAAGATTCGAACCAGGGAACTCTCAGTTCCTAACACACCCTCTAGACAACTGAACCATGAAGGAACGTTAATCGAATATCATTAAAATGAAATATGCCACGTTTACTGTTCACAAAATTCAACAAAGTTGAGTTTTTGTTCTGATGTTTTTGTTCACCACAATGGCAAAGTTGGCAGAGGGACATCATATGGTTAAATCAAGTTCTCTCCTCATAAGGACCCAGAATATATATACTTTATAGGGTCTTAGATCAATATTGCAGAAATTACAAACGGAATGATAAACTTATATATACCCTTTTCCACCTGAGGTGAAGGGTATAAAAAGAGTAATTTTTGGGATTTCAGTATTTTGATTATAACTCAGCCATTTTTTGACCGATTTGAGATTTATATACCGACGTGTTTAAGAAGAAATTTACCATTTACTTGAGTTATAAAGCTTGGACTCGAGGAGACCTATGGTTCCCGAAAGCGGGTATTAAAAAAAAATTTAATTTTGGTCATAATTTTTTTGTATCTGAACCGATTTTCCCGAGTTTTTTATAAAATATTTTGGTATATAAGTCATATCCATAGGACATATGACAGCCCTAAAATTTAGGTTTTTATACAATTTTTAATTTTTTTGTACGGGAGGTACCACGCCCACTTCTCCAATCCCGCCCACATATTGTAGGGTGGTGTGCATTGACAACCTAAATGTGTGTACCTTATTTGGAAACTTTGGCTCTTGCCGTTCTCCAGATATACAGAAAAAAGCAATAAAAATACAACAACAAGGGATTTTTGCAAAAAATTAGAGGCAGTCGTGGTTTTTTGATCATATCTCAGCCATTTGTGGACCGATCTTGCTGAATTTCAATAGCACGAAATGGTGGACTATACGTGACATAAATGTAAAACAACCTAGCCGCTATCATGTCTGGAGTCTCCGGAAAACACATATCAAACGTAAGACGGACAGACGGACGGACAGACGGACGGGCAGACAGACGGACGGACAGACGGACGGACGGACAGACGGACGGATATGGTAAAATCAAGTTCTCTCCTCATAAGGACCCAGAATATTTACACTTTATAGGGTCTTAGATCAATATTGCAGAAATTACAAACGGAATGACAATCTTATATATACCCTTTTCCACCTGAGGTGAAGGGTATAAAAAAAGCAAATTATTTTTTAGATTTATTCTTTTGAGAATAAATTTTTTGTTTTTGCCTATAGTGGCATTTTTCTATAGCTTTTTTTAGGCCCCTCTCAAACTAAGTATAAGACTGCTTCGGAAAGACATCTGAAATTAAAAAAGTAAAATGAAGCAAGTACTTAGATTATAATTTATTCATTGTGAGGCAAAAATGGTTACTTACCTCTCAAAATGGTATTAAACAGCGTCAAGTTTTCCAGAGCTCTCTTCTCCCACCGCCCTTCCCAATTAAATTCATCAAGGAGCTCATCCGTCATCAAAGTACGTATGACTTCGTTGGCGTCACAGACATAATTTGTGCTGGCGTCTTCTGCCATCCCTTTTGATTTAAACAAAAACGTTTTCTGTAAAAAGAGTTAAGTTAAAATTTTTTTACATCTATATATATAAAAGAAAGTCGTGTTAGTTACACCACTTATAACTCAAGAACGGCAGAACAGATTTGGCTGAAAATTGGTAGGGAGGTAGCTTAGAGCCAGGAGACGGACATAGGATACTTTTGCCCCGCCCACTTTTACGCCCACTTTTTTCGATTTACCTAAAATCAGAAAACGGCTCCATCGAGTTGACTAATTTTTCTTTCAAATCTTCGTATTAATCCATTTTAAGTTTTCATCGATAGAAAAATTTACCACGCCTACTTTTACGCCCACTTTTTCTATTAAGCGCATAAATTGAGAACGGCTTGACCGATTTGGACGATTTTTTCTTTAAAATGATCGCCATGGTCCAACTTAGGGTTTTACGGAAAGAAAATTTTGCACCGCCCACTTTTACGCCCACTTTTTTCGATTTACCTAAAATCAAAAAACTGCTCCATCGATTTGACTAATTTATCTTTCAAATGTTCGTATTAATCCATTTTAAGTTTTCATCGATAGAAAAATTTACCACGCCTACTTTTACGCCCACTTTTTCTATTAAGCGCATAACTGGAGAACGACTTGACCGATTTGGACGATTTAACTTAGGTTTTTACGGAAAGAAAATTTTGCCTCGCCCGCTTTTTCCGATTTACCTAAAATCAGAAAACGGCTCTTTCACCAAATAAAAAAAAACAAAAAACATTGTCTATGCGCTGGCCTTAAGATGAAGTAATAAATAAATATAATTTCCAATTTGCCTTAAATACATGCGTTTCTTTTTTGATTGAGCCCATTTCTACACCATATGTAAGTTATTTTGTAAAAAAAACTTAATGATAGGTATTCCATGGATTTTTATTTTAAAGGCCGTAAATTTCGTTAAATGTTTAATTTAAATCGTGTGGTAATACAACACTACTGTTTGCTTAGGGTCAGCAACGTGGACCGGGTCAGCTATCTATATATATAAAAGAAAGTCGTGTTAGTTACAAAGTTCGCCCCCATGTGCTGTCATCTGCTTACAGATAATAAGCGGTACCCGTGCGACGCCGGGGCGGGTACACTAGTACATAAATAATTTTAAATTTGAATTGCTTACTACTGCCATTGTGAACTCCGGCGTTTGAAGTTTTTCTTCGATGTTAACCACTTCTTCCAACGTTTTTAAAGGAAGTATAGAGGCGACTTCGTTCAGCCCATTATCAATAGTTTCTCCGGTCATGCGGTACACTGACTGCTCTACCTTCCTTATGGACACCTTACATTCCATAAGGATTTTATTTTGAGCAACAAACTCAGCTTTAGATAAAAGCTGAAAAAGTTTAGAAATAAGTTAAAAATGTCAAAATGATACATATGTTTGTATATGTACTTACATTTACCTCGCAACGTTCTAATTTGAGAGCAATGCTTTCCTGGTTTGTAACCAGAGCGGCCTGCCTGTTGCTCAGTTATCCCTGATTGGCCAGTATATTGGTTTGCTTTAAGGTAAGAAAATGTGATTACCACTAAAAAAGAAAGATATTGTATTGAAAAAGCATTACTTTATACTAACATTCACTTCGACTTTGTTATACCCTCCACCACAATTAGTTGTGAAGAGGCTATATTAAGTTTGTCATTCCGTGTGAAACTTTTTTATTATTCAACTCAGACCCTATAAAGTTTATATATTCTGGGTCCTTGAGTAATTTTAAGTCGATTTAGCCATGTCCGTCTGTCTGTCCGTCTGTTGAAAACACGCTCACTTTCGAAAAACTCAAAAGAAATAAACACACTTGGTGTCAAATTGCTTGTAGTTATCCTAAGCAGTTTAGGATTGAAATCCAGCAAAATCGGTACAATAGGATCTGAGCTATGAATCAAAATGGGGAACCACCACCTAAAAAAAATTGATAATTTTGTTACAAAAACTAACATAAATGGTCGAAAAATGCACAGAATGACATAAGATTTCGCAACAGTTCGTTTTATTTAACTGGAAATAACGCTGTAAAAATTCTTGAAGATCCGTCCATGATTTACCCTAGGCCCCATATAAGCCCTACTCCCGGAAAACAGTATAGTAAGCCTAAAACCCTAACTAACAATGCTATCATAACAAAATTTGGCACGTCACAGTTAAATAGGACTAGAAATGAAACTATTAAGTTTCGTGAAGATCGGTCCATAATTTACCATAGGCCCCATATAAAACCTACTTCCAGAAAACAGTTTAGTACGCCTAAATCCGTAAAAAATAATGCTATCATAACAAAATTTGGCACATCAAAATTTTTTAGAACTTAAAATAAGACTGTGAAATTTCGTGAAGATCGGTCCATAATTTACCATAGGCCCCATATAAACCTTACTCCCGGGAAACAGCTTAGTACGCCTAAAAACGTAAAAAAGAATGCTATCATAACAAAATTTGGTACATCACAGTTTTATTGAACGAGAAATAAGACTTTAAAATTTTGTGAAGAACGGTCCATCATTTACCATAGGACCCATATAAACCTTACTCCCGGAAAACAGCTTAGTAAACCTAAATACGTAAAAAATAATGCTATCGTAATAAAATTTGGAACATATAAGTTTTACAGGACTAGAAATAAGACTGTGAAATTTCGTGAAGATCAGTTCATAATTTACCCTAGGCCCCATATAAACCTTACTCCCGGAATACAGCTTAGTACGCCTAAAAACGTAAAAAATAACGCTATCATAACAAAATTTGATACATCACAGTTTTATAGAACTAGAAATGACACTGTGAAATTTGGTGAAGATCGCTGCATAACTTACCATAGGCCTCATATAAAGCCCACTCTGGTAAAATAATTAAATACGCGGTAAACTTTCTTCCAGTTTAGCTTCATATGGCCAGAAAAAATGTTATGCAATTTTGTGATATACGGTCCATAATTTTCCTTAGATTCCATTTTAGCAGCCTTCTGAAATTTACTGCAAACGCTTAAACTAATTGCACCGCTGTATTGAAATTTATGTTTTTTAATACCAGAAATCGTTTTATGTGAAAAAGTGGCCACCATATACTTTTATGTGTGCAGCAGAGAACAGCTTTATGCAATTGAACAAAAATCGCATTTAATCAACAGCAACAAATTCACTCGCTTGCGGTCATACAATGAAACTTGCGCAACCGCAAATATTCGCTGCTGGTTTGTAGTCATTCAAATAACGCACATCGTGCTTTGTTATTAATACAATCGTTAGCTTCGTTTTTTAATAAAGATGTTTGTGTGTTTGGTACGACAATGATTATTTTGGTAAAGAAAAAAAAAATACAAACGAAAAAGCCTGAAATGAAACAATCATTACTCATGCAGACATTCAGCAGCAACTATGTATGTAGTAAAAGAAAAAAAAATTGAAATGAAACTACACACACATACATATGTAGGTACACACAATTTCCATACCAACAAACACGAAGGTTTGATTTCAAATTGAAAATGATTTGAAATCAAACGTTTTCTCAAACGACAAACGTTTGATAATGATTTGAAAATCATTTGAAAATCATAGCGTTCTCAACAAAAAGAGGAAATTATTTTCAAATTGAAAAATGCCTTTATTTTCAACTTGCTTTCAAACGTAATTCTCAAATGTTTTTCAAATGTGGATTATAATACAATGTGGAATATAAATAAAAATATTTTATTTTTTTTAATATAAATTTATTATTTATTTAAATAAACTGTGAGATAAACATTCGGCACCATAGCTTAAAGATTAAATAATGTCCTCTAATTCTTGGAAAGACAAACTACTTGGCTCCCTTTTATTTTGAGGATTGTAGCACCGCGATCGTTCAACAAACTTTCTTCACTTTCCCGTTTTATTTTCCTTTTTTTCGTATTTTTAATCATTGAAATTACTCACAAATAATTTTTATTTTTCACAAGAAATAAGCTGTTCACTTTATATTACAATTTATTTTTAATAGTAAAACACATGTAACCGCAAAGTAAAAAATTTAACTTTAATCGCCATTTTTAATGATTACATTTATTTTTCGCTTTAGTATTGCCAAGTTTATTTTTGATTTGATTTAACATTTGACAAACATTTGACATCAAATTGATAAAAAATTTGGTATCAAATGTTTATTTTCAAATCATTATCAATTTGAATTTAAATGTTAAATCAAACAATTGAAAAACGTTTGAGAATTGTGTTTGATGTCAAATGACAAAGTCATTTCATATCAAAGGTTTGACTTCGTGTTTGTTGGGTAGAAACAGACTTTTTTTCATTTTAAAAAGTACAGTAGTAGTAGTAGTAGGTATGTACAATGTATTCTTGTTATTGTTGTTTTTATTGTTGTTAATTTGGAAAAAGCGTCTCATCGAGTGGTTTATTGTTGTTGTTAATGTAAACAAAAGTATAAAGGCTCAGTTAGGCGAACGTTGCTGTACCCGTAATGTAATGCACCGTACTGTAAGCACGTTGGTGCACTTATAGAACGTTTAAAAACGTGTCATATGTTTTCCCATACAAAAACAAAAAGCAATAGTATTCATAAAACAAAACAAACAGTGATGAGAATCAAAAATGTTCAAATGGTGACCGTTGTGCAGAAAAGGTACCACGTGATTTAAATGGTATTAAAAAAGTATTTTGTGTATGTAAAAAATGTTAATAATTTAATATTTATATTATAGATTTACAATAAATAAATTTGTATTTTAGCATATATACATTTTTAGCATACATATTGTGGTACTCTACAACATATTTAAGTTTATACTTTGTTTTAAAATTTTTTATTTAGATTAGTAACAGTTGATTTTTATTTTTAATTATTAATTTTCTGTAATAAAATTTTATGATTGTTAATTTTGAAATCAATTGAGTCGGACGTAATTTATTTTGTGAATAACTCCACAAATTTGGTGACCCCATGTCCTTAGTACATTCACCGACTCCTCCTGCGGATCATGCAATCCTGCAAAATTCTAATACTACTGGACAAGCATCACGCAACCTTCAACAAAACGATTCAACAAGATATCCAGAAGTAGCGGCTACATCAACTGCAACAATTCAAAAACTTCCGCCATTTTGGGCTGATCAACCACAATTATGGTTTATTCAAATTGAGTCACTATTCCAACTTTCGAGAATTTCTCGAGATGAAACAAAATATTGCCATGTCGTTGCTAGTTTGGATTCTTCTTATTTAAAGTTCATTGGCGATATTTTGTTGGATCCACCGGCAACAAATAAATATGAAACCATAAAAAACCGCCTGATAAACAGTTTTTAAATTTCCGAAGAAGCTAAACTTAAAAAATTGTTTAGTGGATTGGTTATTGGAGATCAAAAGCCGTCTCATTTTCTACAAACAATGAAAGCTTTAGCAGTTGGTAACGACGTGGGCGATAATGTACTCAAGACGCTCTTCTTAGAACAACTTCCTGAAAACATTCGATCAATTTTGGCAACCAGCAATTTAAATCTTAATGAATTGGCATTGCAAGCGGATAAGATAATGGAGGTTACTCACCCTCAAATCGCTAGTTTAAGTTTATCCGACAATATTATAAATGAGTTAACTGCAAAGATTGAAGCACTTGACAGGAAATTAGATTCATCTATACGTGGTCGAACTGAAAAGGTAACTTTTAATAGAAACCGCCGTAGAAGCCGAACTAATTCTAAATCTCGATCAAATTGGTGTTGGTATCATAAACATTTTGATACCAAAGCAACAAAATGTGTTTCGCCTTGTAAACACCCGCAAGCAAAAAACTAAATGAAATTTCGGGTAAAGCGGTACCCGAAATATCAACAACAAACCGCTTACTTCTTAAAGATATAACAACTAAACGTTCCTTCCTTGTTGATACAGGAGCTAATGTATCAGTTATTCCGCCTACAATAAAACAACAACGAAGCTCAACATTAAAACCTTTTTCTATCAAACTTTTCGCAGCAAATGGAACGGAGATACAAACGTTTGGAACTGCGTTACTCCAGCTAAATTTTGGTTTGCGCAGAAACTTCTCCTGGATTTTCCTTGTTGCTGATGTCACTCGACCAATTTTGGGATCTGATTTTTTAAAGCACCATCATTTATTACCCGATCTTAAGAATCGTGTATTAATTGACGGAAAAACATTAATATCTACTCCTGCATCATTATCATCACTACCTTCTTTATCAATTTCTCATGTTCAGAAGGATGATTGTGTTTATAAAAAAATTCTCCAAGAATTCCAAGAGATTGTAAGTATTAACTCATCCCTCAAGTGCAAAAACGAAACAAAATGTTTTCACTACATTGAAACTACTGGAAGACCAGTCACAGCAAAAGCTCGTAGACTTGATTCGAAACGTTTAATGATAGCAAAAAGAGAATTTCAGTTTATGCTGGATCAGGGCATTATTCAACCATCTAAGAGTGAGTGGGCTAACCCTCTTCACATGGTGTCAAAATCCAATGGAGACTGGCGTCCCTGTGGAGACTATCGTTTTCTCAACAAAGTTACGGTTCCAGATAAGTACTCCATCCCTTTTTTGTCAGATTTTACATACAATTTAAAAAACTGTCAAGTATTTTCCAAACTTGACCTGGTGCGGGCGTATCATCAAATAAGAGTTAATCCCGCTGATATACCCAAAACCGCCATAATTACTCCTTTTGGACTCTTTGAGTTCCTCAAAATGCCATTTGGCCTAAGAAACGCTGCACAGACCTTCCAAAGGTATATGGACGAAGTCTGTAGGGGATTAGAGTTTGCTTTTGTTTATATTGACGATGTGCTAATAGCTTCAAAATCTGAAAAAGAACATATTGAACATCTAAAGATTCTATTTGAACGGTTAAAAAATTACGGTATTTTAATTAATCCTAGTAAATGCAAATTTGGCTTAGATGAGATTGATTTTCTTGGTTTTAATATAACTTCTGCTGGTTTAAAACCATCGAAAGACAAAGTTGAAAGCATTGTTCAATATCCAAAACCAAAGACTGTAATGGATTTAAAAAGATTTTTAGCCATGATTAATTTCTATAGAAAATTTATGCCAGGTGTTGCAAAAATTCAAGTTAGACTTAATGACCTCTTAAAAGGTGCGGTAAAAAATGACAAAACCCCTATTCAATGGACGAATGATCTTGAGGACGATTTCCAACAATGCAAGGAACATTTAATTAAATCTGTTATACTTTCTCATCCAGATCCTGAGGCTGAAATTTGTTTAAAGGTTGATGCTTCTGAATTGGCAATAGGCGCCGCAGTTGAACAATTTGTTAATGGTGATTGGAAACCATTAGCATTCTTTTCCAGGAAGCTTTCGAAAGCTGAATCGAAATATAGTACATATGACAGGGAATTGCTAGCTGCATATCAGTCTATTAAATATTTCCGTCATATACTTGAAGGCCGAAAATTTGTTCTCTACACTGACCATAAGCCATTAGTGTTTGCTTTCAATCAAAATCCTGAAAAAGCATCACCGAGACAATATCGGCACCTAGATTTCATATCACAATTTACGACAGATATTCGTCATATATCTGGTAAATTTAACGTGGTAGCGGATGCAATGTCACGTATAGAAGAAATTTCTTACATCAAATATGAAGATATCGCCAACTTACAAACTACCGATGAAGATTTTTTAAATTTTCGTAATTCGTCAACTGCACTTAAGTTTAAACTTTTACAAGTTCCAAATTCTGATGTAAAAATATTTTGTGACGTATCTACTGAACATGTAAGACCATATGTTCCTTTGCAATTACGGAAAGCAGTATTTGACAATATACATGGACTTACACATCCTGGAATACGTTCAACTAGGCGTTTACTCGCCCAAAGATTTGTATGGCCATCTATAAATAAAGATTGTAACAAATGGGTTAAAATGTGTACCATTTGTCAAGCTTCAAAAGTGAATCGTCACACAAAATCAAAGTTTGGCGTCTTTCCTCAAGAAACTCAGCGATTTGCAACTATCCATATGGACATTGTAGGACCGTTACCACCATCAGAAGGGTATCAATACATGTTGACAATTATAGACCTTTTTACCAGATGGGTTGAGGTTATACCCTTAAAGAATATTACATCTGAAGAAGTATGTAGGAATTTTATTGAAGGATGGGTGAGTAGATTTGGCTGCCCTCATAAAATACACACAGATCGAGGAAGGCAGTTTACCTCAAAAGTTTTTGCAAACATTGCTAAAACTTTTGGAGCTCAACATCAACAATCTACAGCGTATCATCCGCAATCAAACGGAATTGTCGAACGATTTCATCGTACACTCAAAACAGCTTTAATCTGCAGCGAAAATTTACAGTGGACAAAAACACTACCTATGGTTCTGCTAGGACTAAGAGCGGTTTACAAAGAGGATATTAAAGCATCTTCTGCGGAATTAGTTTATGGAGAAGTCCTTCGATTACCAGGTGATTTTTTTAAAAGCAAAATAGACTACCATGCACCTCCTTCGGAAGTGTTAACACAGCTGCGGCAATCATTTGAAAATGTCAAGTCAATTCCGGCAAGTAATCACACTGTTCAGAAACCATTTGTTCATAAAGATTTGAAAAATACTTCGCACGTATGGAAGAAATTATATTCCTCTAAGCCTTTATGTCCAAAATATGCCGGTCCATATAAAGTTATACATAAAAGCGACAAGTTTTTTAAACTGCAAATTGGATCAAGAACGGAAAATGTTTCAATTGATCATCTTAAACCAGCTTTTGTTAACAACGAGATTGCGGAAAACTCAACTAAGTTGAAAGATTCAAGGCCAGTTAAAACTATATCGTTTAAACAAGTGTGTTTAAACTAGGAAGGGGATAATGTGGTACTCTACAACATATTTAAGTTTATACTTTGTTTTAAAATTTTTTATTTAGATTAGTAACAGTTGATTTTTATTTTTAATTATTAATTTTCTGTAATAAAATTTTATGATTGTTAATTTTGAAATCAATTGAGTCGGACGTAATTTATTTTGTGAATAACTCCACAATATATTGTAAATGTGCATACACCAAACAAGGTTTTGATACCATTTAAAGTCTTTTATATGTTTCCCTTTTTCATTGTATGCGTATATGCATTTGTTTATTTTAAACATCTAAACATATGTATATTTGTATATTTGGAATTATGTTGTATTGTAAGTTGTTTTGTCGCAATTCCATAGATATACTAAAAAAAGTACCAAAAAAAAAGAGCAAAATTACCCGCATTCAATGTAACATACAAGCCGCCCATCACTGTCTTACAAATATCACGTAACAACGGCATGAAATTCTATTTTACACAGATTGGTACGTTGCAACTACGGTACATTGCATTTCGGTAAGCTTTTGTATTGATTTTCATATAACAAAAAGCGAACAGCTGATTGATACAGTACAGATACGGTACAGCAACGTTCGCTTAACTGAGCCTTAAGAATGTGTTCTTTTGAATTTACTCCGTTGTGTTATATTGCGTGAGCAACAAAAATGCAAATAAAGCACTTTCAATAAAAAACGAATAAATGCAAAAATAAAAAGTGTACGAAAGGATGTAAAAATTACCAACGTTGAACTTTGTTTTGCAAGCAAAGAATGAATGTAAATTTTAGTATGAATAAATCAAGAAAAATAGTGATTTTGAGGTTCTCTGGTGTGCAGCTAACTTTGATGTTTTGTATGAAAATATTTTAAAGCTGCTCGAATATATGAAGAATGTGCAGCTATACAAAATGCACGTAAGCAAGGATTTTGAAGAATAATTCCAGAAAATATTTATTTTGGGCAGTTAAGTCACATTGCAGCTAACTTTGATTTTTTGTATGAAAATAATTTTTAAATGCCAAAAATTTTGTGCATTTATCTTAAATGTGCAGGTATAGAAAGTGCACTTAAAAAAGGAATTTGTATGGAATTAGAAAGAATAATTCCAAAAATGATCAATTTTGTGCAGTTAAGTCAAAAGTGCACGTAAACAAAAGGCAGTTAAGTCCAAACTACTGTATATTACAAAATCAAATGTGATTAATTAATAGTTCAAATCGTATGCGGGGTTAAAAATACACGTCTGTATTACAACAAAGCACAAACCGAACGAATAATGAAATAATTAAATATTTCTTCATATTCAATATAAAAATATTTGAATCAAAGTAAAGACATTGGTGCCTATTAGAGGTCTGCTTTAAATAATTCACCTGTTTGCCTTTACTCAAAGTGCACAACATTTACTCAAATATAAAACATTAAAAAATATAAGAAAAGAGTAAACCATATACAATAATATGAGAGAATGAATTGAATAAAAAACTTGTTTACTGTAAATGAATTTAATGCTGGGTACACACAGTGCAATCTGTTTCAATGCAATCTCAAAATATCAAAGCGTTTTGATGTTGATGCAACTGGAATGAATGAAAATGAATTTAATTCACTAGATTGCGTAAATGTGTTGCATAGTGTGTACCCAGCATAAGAGTCATTCATAAATAACAAAACATTGGAATGACCCGTTAGATAGAGCAAGTTTACAAAAAACATTCAAATAATTTTTGAATTATTGAATAATGCATATACATATTTATTTGAATACATTGACATAATATGTGTGTAAGCTCGTGGCTTCTTTTTTGTATAAGCAGTGTTGCCAAAACTTTGTGACCAAAAATGGCTAAATTTACGGAAAAAATGGCTAAAAAATGGGCTAAAAAATGGCTAAAAGTTTTTTTTTAAATAAAAACTAATTAAAATTCAATAACAAAACAGAAATTATTCATTTAAAGTTGTTTACGATGATACTGTAAGTTAAGATCAATTTGTTAAATAAGAATAAATAACAAATATTTAAAAAATTAAAAAATCAATAAATTCGATTTCGTTATTGTTCATCTCATAGGAATCACTCGTGCCTATAAGTTTTAAAAAATTTGAAGGTAAAACATAATCACGACAACATTTACCCAACACCTTTTGAGTCCGGATCTACAATAAAAAACAAGTAAGAAAGTATAGTCGGTCAACCCCGCCTAATTTGCGACCTGTACTTTGGCACAATGTTTACATGAACAGCCAGCCAACCGGACAAACATCGTTAAATTGACTCAGAAAGTGATTTTGAGTCTATCGGTATGCGTAAAGGTGGGCTTAGGACCAATATTTTAAGGTTTTACAAACATCAGCACAAATGCATAATACCCTCTCCACTATTGTGGCGTGGGTATAAATATTTTATTGTTATGGTAAATATATTTACCTAATTGATAAAATCGAATTTACGGTTGCTAAATGTAACCTTTTTCTCAAATTACTTTTACCGATGTTTACTTGGCTATATATACCCTCTCTACTTTAGCATTAGACCATGGAAGTGAGAGAAACCTTATAGTCAATTCTGAAATTCTGACAATTTTTTGTCATACCAAACGTCAAACTTCATATTAAAAAAACGCTGACAAAAATTTTCGAGTTTTTTTTATATAGACTTTGACGTTTGGTATGACAAAAAATTGTCAGGTGAAGATGCTATGTAATGAAAATTCTTATTTTTAAGTGATGCCAGATGGAAAATTTCTTAATTTAGTAGCACTGTATGTATATAAACTTTTTATTTTTTAAATGAAAAAGATCAAAAATTATTGTGTATTTTTAAATTTATTTGCACATTTTTGATTTAATTGTACTTTTGTTGTCATATGAATGTGCCACATCGAAGTAAAAACGTAAAGCGGTTAAAAGTGTGGCAATGCTTAAAATCTTATTTGCAAATAGTGTCGTTAATCAGGAATTGTTTTCATGAGTTAGCTATTCGCAAATAAAAATTTAATTCACTGTTTATGCGGCAATATTCTCTTCTTGCAATATATTTATTTGCGAATAAGTGGTGCGTATAAACGTAGTATGAATTTAATGATTTTTTATTTGTTTCGTCTTTCATTTGCTTCTTTATTATTGGGTGCTCGACATATACTACGTTTATACGTAGCATATTCGCGAATAAAAATTATTTGCGATTAACTAACTTACTGTTTATATGTCTATTTCTTAATAAAAATTCTTATTTTTAAGTGATGCCAGATGGAAAATTTATTCATTTAGTAGCACTGTATGTTTATAAACTTTTTATTTTTTTAATGGAGAAGATCAAAAATTATTGTGTATTTTTAAAATTATTTGCACATTTTTGATTTAATTCTACTTTTGTTGTCATATGAATGTGCCACATCGAAATAAAAACGTAAAACGGTTAAAAGTGTGGCAATGCTTAAAATTTTATTTGCAAATAGTGTCGTTAATCAGGAATTGTTTTTGTGAGTTAGCTATTCGCAAATAAAAATTTAATTCACTGTTTATGCGGCAATATTCTCTACTTGCAATATATTTACCTGCGAATAAGTGGTGCGTATAAACGTAGTAATATTGTAGTTAAAAAACAAATGAGTGTGTTGAAATTGGTTTTTATTTATTATTGCAGACCTCTAGCGCCTATTATGATCTAAATTCGATTTAGCAAATTAGCTGGTCGAAGAATTTTCATTTGGTATTATGGCGCGCAATCGATAAAAATTTACTATTGTGATTTTGTTAATTCACAGTAGTACATTTTCTATCAGCTGTCGCTTAAAATAAAAAATTTTTGTTTACAAATTTAAAAAATAAAATAGTTCAACAAAATAACCACAATACTAATTATTGTTAAAGCTAAGGCACGAGCTCTATGTGTATATTTGTCCTTCAAGTTGTGCTGAAAAAGGTCAACAGAAAAGAGAAAGACAAAATTAAAAAACAAAAAATGTACTTGGACTTCAAGAAAAATTCTTGACAAAAGTACGAAAAAACAGAAGTAAGGAAAAAACATGTAAAATCAATTAAAATGGATAATCATTCAGGAAAGCAAATTTCGATCTTCCAAATGTTAGAATACAATTTGGTTTAAGGATTGATGTTTGACTATTGACGTCAGCAGTCGTCGATTGCTGCGAGTGAAAGACGGCAAATCCATCTGAGGAGATCGAGTGGTTGCGATCGAAACATGTCATGGTAACCTGCCGGCCGGGGTTCGAGCCCCAGCCACGTCAAGAATGAAAGATTGTCAATAACAATTTTTAATTAATTTTCTAGTTGTAAAATTTCTTTCTTCATAAAAATAATTTAATGAAAAATTAAATTTCATGAACTTAAGCCTAATTAAAAATATTAAAAATTTGGATTAAAACCCATAAATAGTTCAACAAAATAACCTAATTATTTAATAAAATTCAAGTTAAACGTGACCACGGTTGAATTACGATTGTTTTCAAATAATTTAGCTTCAGTGGGGTTTCATCCCACTTTTTTACAAGCTGAATTTGGTTAAAAAATAATTTTGTTCCATAAGGAATATGCGCGTTTCCAATCGCTGTTTACGACGTTGAACTTGCATAAAATGAACAAAACTGATATAGAATATGGTATTGGTATACGAACACAAAAAAATTTACTAATAGTTACATTTTCAACAAGTTTTTTACATTTATTTGCACCGTCGAAAGCAAAGCGTTAAAAATTCGATGCACAACGAAATTTTCGACAGTGCTGCGAACTCATAATACCAATTTTATTCGATAGCCAGTGAAAATCGTTTATCGAATGTAACTCAAAATAGGCGCCAGTATTTTGACAACTCTTGTGCATTTTTTAATCACCCCTATTATGTTAGGCGTTGGCGACGTTGATATTAATTTTTAATTGTTGTCATATCGAGGCGACGATTACATCACTTCGACGTTTATTTGGTATTTTATAAAAATGGTGTGCCGACGTCGACTAGTTAATGAAAAAATCCCATATCCAATTATTTTTCTTTTTTATTTCGGTTCTTCACTCACTTTTTTACGCTATTTATAATATTTTCCGACATATTTTTTTAACCGATTTATCTTTTTAGAATAAAGTGTAGAGTTTGTTTCCAATTTTGAATTTTTTTCGCGAATTTAAGGCATGTTTTTGATAAAATATATTTTTACTCTAATTTTTCTGATTCTTTATTGCTTTAACGTTTATTAATAAATATAAGACTTTTCTTTCATGCCGCTGTTAGCAAATTTTTCCTTACAGTTTAAGGGACTTTTAATAAATTTTATGGCTTGTTTGAAATATTGAAAATTTTCGCGAATTTTCGGTTTTTTTTGTCATAATTTTTACCAAATTTTTGCCATTTCTTATAGTTTTAGGGACTTTTAATAAATTGTATGGCTTTTTATATTTATATATATTGTAGCGATACATTTTATTTCATTCCAGGATACTCCAGCCTCCTCAGTTTCCACCTCCACTAATCTGCTCCAGGTTTTTGATGGGCGTCCCCTTCTTCGGCTTCCTTGAGGTGTCCATTCTATACCTTGCCTTGTGATATCATCTGGCGGTTTCCGTAGGGTGTGTCCCAACCAGGACCATTTGCGCCGCTTTATTTCCGCATGAATCGGTGTCTGACGGGTTCTTACCCACAAATCACTATTTGTGATAGAATTAGGCCAGAATATGCGGAGAATTCTACGGAGGCAACGATTCACAAACGCCTGCATTATTTGCAATTCTCGATTGGATGGATTCCACGTTTCACATGCGTTAAGAAGCACAGATTTTACGTTGGCGTTAAAGATTTTTATTTTAGTGTCTCTGGATATAGAGGTAGATTGCCAAACCGAGGAGAGAACACCGTAGGCAGCTTGAGCCTTATTTAGACGTGCTTTTATGTCTTCACTAGAAGCACCACTGCAAGAAATAATGCTCCCGAGGTAAGTGAAGGAGGATACTGATTCTATTTATGTGCCGTACAAAGTAAAAGGCCTGTTCGTAGTTGTATTGATGCACATCGTTTTTGTTTTGAAGACATTAATCTTTAGCCAGCACTCGGTCGCGACCTTGCACAATTCCTCTAATTTAGATGACATATGGGAACTTCTATGGGCGAAAATACAAATGTCATCAGCATAATCTAAATCATCCAATGTTCCGTGAAGACCCCATGTTATTCCCGTGTTACTTGGAGTCGCGTTACTTAGTATGTTGTCTAATACGATGTTGAATAGCAGGGGGGAGAGTACGCATCCTTAACTAACACCCGTCATTACCGAAATCGTACCACTTAAATTTTGATTGTATTTGATAAGACAACTTGCAGCACGACACATCGCCTTGATTAAATTTATAATTTTGGACGGCACTCCCTTACATTCTAGCGCATTCCATATGGCCTGGTGTTGTAACTTATCAAACGCCTTTTCAAAGTCAATAAAGGTGAGATAGAGAGGTGTACGCCATTCTACAGATTGTTCAACTATTACGCGAACGGTATTTACGTGGTCTATACACGACCGTTGAGGACGAAAATCGGCTTGATCTTTTCTTAAATGCGGGTCAAGAGCATTCACTAATCTTTTCCTAATTATATGGGCACAAATTTTGTTAATAATGCAAAGTAATGTTATACCTCGCCAGTTTTTACAATTGGGAAGATTGATTATAGTGATTTTAGTATCTTCTGGGAGCGTTTCTGATGACCAAAACCTAACGATGCTGGGGTGTACAATCTTGGCACTTGTTCTTGGGTCTACCCTTAATAATTCTGGAGGGATGTTATCTGGACCAGGAGCTTTGTTGTTTTTGAGAGCTTTAATGGCCGCTATTATTTCCTCCATGTTCGGGGCGTGGGTGTGAATGTCGTGTCTTTCTACATGTTGTTGACATCCACAGATTTTTGATACCGGTATCGGGGGAATTGAGAGCATACTAGCAAAATGCTTTTCCCATATTGCAAGCTGTTCTTGTCCTGAGGAGGTAAGGATGCCCTGTTCATTCTTCAAAGACTTTGTAACATTAACAGTTTTGTTTATCATCTGTTTTACGATTTTAAAAAGATCTCTAGAACGATTAGTGTCAGCAGCCGCCTGAGCACTTTGCGCTAATTGATTAAACCAACGTCTCTTGTCATTCCATGCGCTTTTCTTAACTTTTTCATCCATCTCGGAGTATTTCCTCTGCAATTCTATGTTGCTAGATCTGTTTTTTGCCATGTTAAGCTCACCTTTGATTTCTTTTCTACTCTGAATCAAACTCCACGTGTGGTCAGAGATCCATTCTTTTCTTTTAGTTGCAGTAAAGCCAATATTTCGTTTCGAAACTGTTAGAAATATATCTTTAGCTGCAGCCCACTTTGTATTGTTGGATTCCAATAAGGCTTCGTAAGAATTTTGCAATGCCTCTGAGAACTGCTTGCGTGTCGAGGGCTGCTGTAGTTTTTTAACATCGAATCTCTTTTGTAGGTTGCAAGTTTTGTCTTTCTTTATGGCTGTAACTTATAATCGGATCTTCGCGATAACAAGATGGTGGTAACTGGATATATCCGCTCCCCCCGTTTATTTCGAACACCCAACAAAGATCCGCGCCAAGTCCTACTAATGGCTATGTGATCTATTTGATTTTCGGTCCTATGATCAGGTGAGACCCACGTAACTTTGTGTACATTCTTATGTGGAAATATTGTCCCTCCTATTACCAGATTGTTGTTTGCACATTATTCTGTCAAAAGATCCCCATTTTCGTTCATATTCCCACAACTATACCTTCCCATTACACGTTCATATCCATTATTATCACAGCCAAGTTGTGCGTTGAAGTCACCCATAAGAATTATGTTTTCCCCCCGCTTAATGGTAGACAAAACACTCGTGAGACTGCTGTAAAATTCTTCCTTAGCAACTGAGTCTGAAACCTCAAATGGTGCATAACGTTGAATGATCGATACTTTCCTTACACGCGATCGTTATCTGATAGAGATGATTCGATCAGAATGTGGCTTCCATTCAATAAGTGCGTCCTGTGCCTCTTTGGAGAGTAAAAATCCAACACCGCTTGTATGGCTTGAACCATTTGGCTTTCCCGAAAACAGCAATTTGAAACCATCCTTCGTCTTCATTTCTCCAGAGTCGAGCCATCTCATTTCGGCAATACCAAGTATCAGCAAATTATATCTTTGAAATCCATTACACAGCTGAGACAGTTTAGATGCTTGCAATAACGTTCGTACATTCCATGTTCCAATTCGTAATTCGTATTTTATGCTAAAGGTTGTCGACAAATAATCCATCCGTTTTTCATTTTTTGAGGTTTCATTAATCAAAGAGGTTTATGATGGTCAGAGGATTGGTCTGCCACATCCTACCCTGGATCTGGGGCTGCCAGATAAAGCTACCAGGCTAGCTGATGTTCGGTATGGAGCCGCACCTTATCTGGTGGACAGACGCTCCGAAGACACATTTGTATAGCGATCCGCTTGATGCAAGTCCGACGCCCGCTTCAGTCGCACCTTACATGGTGTACAGACGCTGATTTGTTGGTTTTGGTTCGGGGTATCTATTTTATTTCGATACTACCTGTTACCGGCATTTCCCTTTCCACCAGCTGGTACCACCAATGTTCGTGAATTTTCGCTATTTTGGCTTTTTGAGGCGTTTGTCCTAAATTGAAAATTTTCGATATTTTAGCAAACTTTTCCGAACTTTCGCAATTTACGCGTTATATTTACTAATAAAATTTGTGCCCATAACTTCTTTTAAATTTGCATTTTTTATTTTAAACGCATTCAATAAATATGTTTACATTTCATTTAAAATTTCTTTAACTCTCATTTGAGTCGTCGAAAAATTTCTTATCGACTCAAACGGGGACAATACTACTCGACGTCGACTTAAAAGCGCCTTAGAAAATATCAATTGACTGTCAATAGTAATCGATTATTGTCAACGACTCAGAAAATACCATTACTGTTCAGGTGCCGTCGACTTTCATAATAGGGGTGAATATCTTATTATTCTCATTCTCTTTGGAAAAATGTTTCCTGATGATCTGGCCTAAGCAACTAGCGAAACTCTTCATCACAATCAATTGTAAAATGACTTTAAGTTGTTTGTTAAGGAAATTTTAAGATATTTATGGGAAAATGCATGGTGATAATAATAAAAAAAAAACAAATGAAGAAATCGTCCGTTCGCGTCCGGCACATAGGCCAATTAAACAAAAACCAAGAGAGATATTTTATTTTCTAAATAATGGATGGAAACCTAAATTACTACACTTTAAAATAAATTAATCAGTTTTTAATATTCCGTTTCATTACGAAGATTTTTACATTTCACTACTATCAGACAAAGTTGACTTCTATTTTGGGTACGTTCGTGACCACATGTTTATAACTATCATTACAAAAACTTAAACTCGATAAAATACATCTTTTGCACTAAACATATAGCTAGCTAAATGCTATCGAATCGCAAAAAAAATGCTAGGAAAAGATTTGTTTTCTATATTATTTGTACATCAAAAGCGTACGAACGTACGTTCGTGACCCTAGGATATTCCCACATGCGATTTTCGTATTCAAATATGAAAATTATTGTTTTCTGTGTACATATTTGTTTGTTTTGGCTTTGTACAAACATTTATATATTAATGACGCAACGTCGAAGCTATGCAAAGCAAAGTGAAACAAAAACGTCGCAACTTCAAAATCACAGAACTTTTAAAAAGACACCACTTCGAAACGACGCAAGCCGGGTAATTGGAATATAGTTAAAATGTATAACTATCTTTAATCAAAATAGTTTTATACTACACAGAAAAAATTATTGCCGAAGTATTTTCAAACAAACGCTTGTTTGAAAATTTTTTTGATTTCTACAAAATTTTTTTTACTGATCCAATTAATATTTTTGTTTGATTTTTATTTAACCAACAAAAATGTTGACAACTATTTAAAAATATAATGTACGCGTTATTGGTTTCAAGTTTTCATAATTTTGTGTGAAATATTTAACGCATTTTAATGTTGTCGTCTTTTTGCATTTTTTTATTTGATCGTAAGCAACACTTCTTAATGTAAAATATAAGAACTAAAACAAAAACCACATACAGTCCATTTTGTAGACTTTAAAAAAGTACAACAATAAGAAAGATGAAGAGGTTGGAAGTAAAACAAAAAAATAGCAGGTAAAAAACGTTTCACTCTTTTTAAACAGCAGAATCAACAACAACATTATAAGAAACAAAATAAATTTTTGGTTGGTTTCAAAGTTGGTAAAAAAAAAACAAAATCCCGTATTCAATTTTTTCAAACTGTTTAGTTAAATACATGAAATACAAAAATAGAATGATGACGAAAAACATCGAGTCGGTCTGCCGCCGTTTTTGGGTTACATTTCTTCTTCATTAGCAAAGGAAAGGATACAGCAACAGTGAGTGATGAAGAAAAACATTGTGTGTATAAAAAAATGTGGTGTTTATAGAACACGAGCGCCTTACTCGTCCGTTCAACTTACATTTGAAACAAAAACAAATTTCGAAATTTTGTTTTTGTTTTAAATGTAAGTTGAACGGACGAGTAAGGCGCTCGTGTTCTATAAAGTACACATAAGACTTCGCTCAAAAATTATTCCAACCAAAAAATCTATCTCAAAGCCAGCCGGCCGCTCTGCTCTCTGCCTTCATCTTCTAATACAGTGCTTGCCTGTGTGCGCATCATGGCTTGTGCAAAACTTTTTTTTTTTGATTTTGAAATTTAGTATATGAATTTCAGTAAATTTTTTATTTGATTCAGTTAAATTATTTGTTTGAAAAAATCAGTGTTATTTTTTCAATAAATAGGACCGATTTCAGACAAAAAATTGTTTGATTCTACAAATTTTTTGTTTGAATTGGAAAAATAATTTTTTCTGTGTATGTAATCCTATTCGTACAAGCTATCTGCTGGGTGTTTATTTAATTAACTTTTTTTAATATTTGCACTGAAGCAATCTGAAGAATTCGTTTTCAAAAAATCCTTTGGAAACAAAAACAATTGAATGCAATTTGTTATTTTAGTTTTATTTAAATCAAAAATTCGATCAACGTTAGCTGACGAATTTAAATAAACCGTCAAGTCATTAATAAAATTACATAAGTAAGGGAATGCATTATTATTCTTCTTCAACTTCATTGATTTGAATTTCTTTCCAAAAGATATTGATATCAAAATCTCTTTTGTCAAAATTGTCAAATCTTTACTCTCTTATATCCTTT
Organism: Pollenia angustigena; assembly: GCA_930367215.1. Classification (NCBI taxonomy): domain Eukaryota; kingdom Metazoa; phylum Arthropoda; class Insecta; order Diptera; family Polleniidae; genus Pollenia; species Pollenia angustigena. The sequence goes on from OV884059.1 coordinate 37,301,278, forward strand.
TCTATTGACTGGAATCTCTCTTTAGGTAAAAAATTAGAAAAAACTTAGCAAAGAAGTCAAGAAGCATTTCTGTTTAAAATAATAGATAAAGTAAATAATTTTAAATTATTTGTAACAGATTTTCCGAAATCAAATCTTTTTTTTATTTAAAATTAAAATTAATTAATTGTGAGCTGCAACATTATTTGCAAATTGAAAAATTTTTGTCGTTAACGTAAACTCCAAGATACTTCTTTCCTCGTTAAAAAATTTTAAGTGTCTACAAAATTAATTTCATCAAACTGATTATGTTTTACACAATCTTCACTCATTTTATAAATTTGAACACCTTTACGTTGTAAAGTCTTATTTGTATTATTTTAATGTTAAAGGCCAGTTTACACGGTAATACAATGTATTACGACTTTGTAGAATCAAAATATTATGAAATTCTCTCCGTGTTTAAAAGAAAAAAATAAAAATCTTTTGTAAGTATAATTCATGTTTACACGGATGGTATAAGTAAAATAAAAAATAATAACAAAAAAGCAGATGGTTGCAGTTTTAAAAATTTACAAAAACAACATGAAAATTTCCTGAGTTGATTTTAGTTGTTTTTGTAATTGTAAAAAAATGCTATCACCTTTAATGTACTCCGTTAAAATACACCTCTGGTGTGATGAGAATACATAAGTTTCTAAAATGGTTTAGAAAAAAACCATTTACCGACCGCTTGTCAGATTTTGTATCCGTATTCTCTCTTACTCAATACATTTTGCTTTTACATGATAAGATTTTTCTCATTCTACATAATCTTTCGACATGTCGTAATACATTATATTACCGTGTAAACTGGCCTTAAGAATGTATTTATTTTCAAAAACGAAAATACAACCCATTTAAATTTTTTAATTACTATAACTTTTTTAATATCGATTCATATAATTGTAGAATTCAATTTTCTAATGCTTCTAATGAAAGCCACCTGGCTCGTGATGGGTGAAGATTTTTTTTGTTTAATTTCCAATAATTTCTGTATTTCGAAAAATTTATTGTTAGGTTTTGAATTGTAAATATTTATTGTGTTTCTTAACATGAAGGAAGTTTTAAGCACGCATATTGATGCCAGAAAATCGTCATATGTAACACTATTACTTTTTTTTAAATCCATCAGTTTAAACGTATATAAAAAACACGGAATTTTATATGAGATGAAAATATTGTCGTTCCACAAAATCCTTAATAAAAACTTTTCATCCGATTTTTTTCAAATTACGCTCAAAATGTTGGTAATTAAATATACTATTTGGTTAAGAAATAAAACATTCCAGATATTTAATATAACGTAGTAAAAAAAGAAATGAAAATGAAAAATTTTGAAAAAAACGTAAAAAATTTAAATTTTTTGAACTTTGAGCTGCCATTACTCAGCCATTTCTTATCAGATAGAAATTTGTAGCATGATGGAAAAGGCATTCGATTACCTTTCCAACGATATGCCACTTATTTCGATCGGACGTTTTGGTTGGGCTCCACAAGGGTTTGAGTGGGATCATACACCGAAAAACACAAAAGTACCGTTATCTAAAAAACGGTACTTAGAAAAAAAAAATCACAGCGATTTTCGTGTTCAGGAGGTGCCAATTAACTTATCTAGGCATGTGGTGTTCGCGGTATTTTTCCAAATTAAAAATTTGTAAAGCAGTGTTATCTATGTTCAATTTTACATTAAATTTTGTTCTATTGCATCTTTTTGTCTCAAAAATTTTAACTACTTCTTATACCATGTTACACGGACAGCAATATTCGTGTTTCGCTCTCTTATTCCTGTTTCGCGCCCCAAACATGATTGAAACGACTCGTTTCCCCATACAAAATTATAAGAGCGAAACAGGTCGTTTCATTTTGAAACAGGCTGCGAAACAGGAAAAATGTACTATCATCTCCAATTTCGATAACATTTATCGTTATTTTATCTGAACTAGCTCTCAAAAAAAATCAAAACAAAGAAAAAAACAAAATAAAAATTGATGTTTAATAAAATAAAGTGATAAAATTAACATTATAATATTAATAAAAGTATTAAGTAATATATTTTTAAGTTTTATTTACTTTTTCATCTTTAAAAAAAAATCACACTAACAACACAAAAAAAATGTCAAAATGAAACAAGAATGAATCGTATGAACGGCATGTTTGGCAATCGAGTTTCAGAGAGCGAAACTAGTGGTTTCTATCGTAGTATGAACATGGCATTATTCTCCAACAAGAAACTGTCTGTCTGATGCTACATTTAAAAATCTGATATTTATAAAAGGAAACAATTGTTTTGTTAATAAGTTTTATCTAATGTATTTTTGTACCACAACCATAGTACAACTTCAAAAGGTAAACACGTTGGCCCATATGTTTGTCAGCTGTTTACCCCAGTTAAAAACAAGGTTCAAAAATATTTATGTATGCATACTTAAATTCCAACATGCATGATAAACTGACATGAATAATGCAAAATTTTTTGTTTTATTCTCGCACTGTAAAATGAATAGCTAAGATTTTTTTTTTATTTTTAAGCACATGAATACAATTGTTTTTCATTTTTCAGTTTGTACATATGCGCGTATGTGGATAATGAGAGGCTAATGGTTGTGTTTTGCTTTATTCGCCCAGCGGGAAAATAAGGAATTGATTACATAAATAACTAAAAAAATAATGTATTATTTTCGAAAGAATAATAATGCATTCATGGGAATCGAGAAGGTAATTTTATTGACACAATAATTATGATTTGATTACCACGTATATTCTCACATTTGCAGAACAAGGAATGTATTGTTTCTGTTCGTAAAAATGTTTCGTGTTTTTACTTCTGTTCGTGGCCGGCACATGAAAATCCTTCTACTGAACCCTCCACGGGGGTGCTGGCTGGAAACGGGTACTAGTGGGTACGTGGCTAAGATCAGGACCTTGAGCATAATGTCACAAAGTAATGCCTATTGCCACATTAATGTGATGGGTCATGATCATAGGTAGAAGGTAATCGTGGGGTTTGATTCGGTCCGGGCGTCTGTTTCCCACACAGAAAAAATTATTGCCGAATTATTTTCAAACAAACGCTTGTTTGAATTTTTTTTTTGATTTCTACAAATTTTTTTACTGATTCAATCAATATTTTTGTTTGATTTTTATTTAACCAACAAAAATGTGGACAACTCTTCAAAAATATAATAAACGCGCTATTGGTTTCAAGTTTTCATAATTTTGTATGAAATATTTAATGCTCTTTAATGTTGTCGTCCTTTTGCATTTTTTTTATTGATTGTAAGCAACACTTCTTTATGATAAATATAAGAACTACAACAAAAAACACATGCAGTCTATTTTTGGACGCTTTAAAAAAGGACAACAATAAGAAAAATGATAAAATAGCGTGACGAGGTTTGTAGAAAAAAAAAACAAAAACAATAGCAGGTAAAAAAAAGTTTCATTTTTTTTAAACAACAGAAATAACAACATTATAAGAAACAAAATAAATTTTTGGTTGGTTTCAAAGTTGGTAAAAAAAAACAAAATCCCGTATTCAATTTTGTCAAACAGTTTGTTTAAATACATCAAATACAAAAATAGAATGATGACGAAAAACATATCGAGTCGGTCTGCCGCCGTTTTTGGTTACATTTCTTCTTCATAAGCAAAGGAAAGGATGCAGCAAAAGTGAGTGATAAAGAAAAACATTGTGTTGTGTGTATAAATAAGACTTCGTTCAAAAATTATTCCAACAAAAAAATGTGTCTCAAAGCCAGCTGGCCGCTCTGCTCTGCTTCATCTTCACCAACAGTGCTTGCTTGTGTGCGTGTCATTGCTTGTGCCAAAACTTTTTTGTTTGATTCAGCAAAATTATTTGTTTAAAATTTATATGAATTCCAGTAAACATTTTGTTTGATTCTGTAAAATTATTTGTTTGAAAAAATCGTAGTTTTTTTCAATAAACAAAATGCAAATAAATTGTTTGAATATGCGAATTTGTTTGTAGGACCGATTTCAGACAGAAAATTGTTTGATTCTACAAATTTTTTGTTTGAATTGAAAAAATAATTTTTTCTGTGCACATTGGGCGGTTTGCGGGTCGGTGATGGCTCCACGATTCTTGGAATTAAAATCCAGGCGCGTCTGTTCCCATATTGGGCGGCTTCCTGGTGCGCGTCTGTTATCCAGTGGATCGGCGTTACTACGAGCATGGCACTATGTATAAAAGGCAACCGATAGAAATGAAATGGAAGAAGATTAAAATAAAAGCCGGGCTGTAATATACGCCCAAACGTCGGTGTAAGCAGTGACTGCGACCACCGGCGGGCACGGTGGAGAACCAGTATCTCCTCTGCGTGTCGCCAGCGGTCACACATTCTCTGTCGTGGTTAAGGCGCCTTACGGTGGAAGTATTAAAGATGCCAAAAACTCAATTATGACACGTACGGATGCCGTTGCCGATTCAGACTCGGATCTCGATAGCGTCAAAACTATTACCTCTAAAGAGGAACGCGAGCTGCTAAATTCGCCTAACACATCTCGGGGAGCCCATTCTATAAACAGGAACTTTTCCAGGAGAAGCAAGGAAGGACTTAGAGCTCTATCGGAATACAAAGCTGCGGTCCGGAAACAGCATCGACTTGGCTCCCAATCCAACCTTTCCAATGATGAGAAAGAGCGGATGAAGTGGGCCAAAGGGGCCATTGCAGAAGGCCGAGCCCACTTTTCTAATAACCCCAAATATGCTGCCAAAAACCATGGTTTCCCCAACTGCATTGAAGAAGCCGTGTTTAAGAGCATGCAGGGATAAAGACAGCGGTCAGTAGATGAGTATCCATCTGCCGCAAATCCTAAGGAGACAAAAAAATCCAAGAGAAACCCTGTGGAGATCAGACCCTCGACATCTGCCACTGAGCCGTTGCCAAAGGGTGCAAGAGTCAATGAAGTGGCCAAACGTCCTCTGAGCGTGGCACTTCTCGACATGAGCAACCCCTTTGGTCAAATGTCCACAGAGCGGTGGAAGATTGTAGAGTTGAAGATTTTCAACGAAATCGATGCTAAGATGGAAGCTGAACCTGGAAGACCGCTGCCCCCATTTTATGGGGCTGGTTGGTTCAATGGAGTGAAGCTCATCAGTTGCAAGGACGAAATGGCGCTGGAATGGCTTAAAGGAGTCATTACGAAACTCAAGGGTCTGTGGTCGGATGCACAACTTAAGATTGTGGATCGATCGCACATTCCTGCTGTGCCGAAGGCGAAGGTGAATTTTCCGCGTATTGTCAAACCGGAAGTCGCTCTTCGGCTCCTACAAAACCAGAATCCCGACATTCCCACTAAAGAATGGAGGATTCTGCATGTAAAAAAGGTAACAAGGACGGGCATAACTACATACTGCAGATCACAAAGGAGTCGGAAGACCTTTTGTATCCTCGGTATGGAAAATTGTCTTGGGGAGTGGAAAGTGTGTTTCTACGCTTAAAGAAACGACATCCACAGGACTCCAACCATAACACACTGGAGGTCGGTGAAGTGGAGCGTGATCTGGCGGCTGCCACTTCTGGACTGAGTCTCGGTGAGACGGCCAAGGAGGATAGAGCCGACCCCGAGCGGGTGATTTTAGTTGATGACGCTAAAGATCCTCCAACTTGTAAGATGGCATCGGTCCAACTCCTCCTCACGTTAGAGGAGGGTCGCTACGACGTGGCTTTAATCCAGAAGCCGTGGATCTCCACAGGAAATCGGGTTTCTGGATTGAAGTCACGTAATTTTAACACGTACTTCTCAAAAGTGGTAGGTAGAATACGATCTGCAATACTTGTTAGGAAGAATTTTTACTCATATATTCTCTATAATTACAGCACTGACGATCTCACGGTAGTGGCCTTGGAAGATGGCAGGGATGACATCATACTCCTTGCATCATCCTATATGCCACACGACAGGGATGCCCCACCAGTAGAACTCCACAGACTAGTCGAGGAAGCTTGTAGAAGGAAACAAAATCTGGTGGTGGGCACGGATGCTAACGCTCATCATACAATATGGGGCAGTAAGGACATCAACAATAGAGGTGATGATCTTATTGCTTTTATATTACAGAATAATATACAAATTGCGAATCGAGGTGAGGTCCCGACGTATAAGGGTCCTATTTCGGAAAATGTTCTTGATGTGACGCTTTATACGGATTATAAAGTAGTGATAGAGGATTGGAAGGTGCTAAAGCAGCCATCCTTCTCTGATCATTCCTATATATCCTTTTTGTTAGATTACACTATACTATAGGAACCCAAGGAATACAGATTGGGCGCAATACTCTTTACTTCTAAATAGGGACCTAGGTCACTCGCGAGCACTGGGGACATAGATTCTGCTATAGATACGTTGGTATCGGGCGTTATTGGATCCTATGAGAAGTCGTGCCCTCCGACACGAGCTTGGTGTAAGTCCAGATCACCTTGGTGGAATAGACAGCTGGGCTGTGAAAGACGCGAGCTCCGTGAGCTATTCAAACTTGCGAAAATCGTCGACCGGTCTGAATGCTGGGGAGAGTATAGAGACGCTCTTAGGGTGTATAAGCGTGACGTGCGAAGAACCAAACGAACTTCGTGGAAGAGCTTCTGTGATAATATAGAGAAGACAACCGAAACGGCAAGACTGCGGAGGATGCTAGTGAGCAGTCCGGTTATGCCGAGTACGGTTTGTAGGGAAAACGGAGAATGGACAAGGAGCAGTACGGAAACGCTGGAGGTACTCGTTGATACACACTTTCCGGGCTGTTCTGATGTTCCTACTCCAACTGGTGAAACTTCTTTTATGGCGAAACTTCTTCTCCTATGAAAGGGTAGAATGGGTCATTGACTCGTTCCAGCCGTACAAGTCGCGTGGTCTTGACGGAATCATCCCTGCACAACTACAGCGAGGCAGACAACGGATAGAACCATGGCTAGTGGGAATCTTTAAGGGATGTTTGAGAATGAACTATGTGCCTAAATCTTGGATGTTATCTAGGATTGTGTTTCTACCGAAAGCGGTTAAAAGCAATCATATGTACCCATTAGTCTCACATCATTCCTGCTGCAAACGTTTGAGAGAATTTTGGACTATCATGTCAAGGGCAACATGGGACCGACTATTCTCTCTGCTTATCAACACGCCTACACGAAGGGTAAATCAACTGAGACGGCACTCCACTCAGTCGTCTCACTGATTGAGAAGACACTCAACTATGAGGACTTCGCTATGGGTGTGTTCCTGGACATCGCGGGGAATTCAATAATGTGTCCACGGAGGCAATTTTTGCAAGCTTGTCTCGCACGGGGGCACACTCACGTGCTAAATACTGGATCGGTAACCTGCTACGGTACAGAACTATATCTGCGACGTGAGGCAATTCCAGGATAATGAGGAGGGCACACCGGGAAACTCCCCAGGGAGGGGTGCTCTCACCAATGCTTTGGACGCTTGTCGTCAACGAACTTATCAATGGACTTCAGGACGGGGCGGCAAAGATACCCGCATACGTAGATGACGTGGCGGTGTTAGTTGCTGGCAAGGATCTGAACACTATTAGTTCTGTAATGGAGGCTACGCTGGCGGCCAGTGGGAAGCCGGAGTAGGACTGGGAGTTAATCCCGAGAAGACGGACCTATTACTATTTACGAAAAGGTACAAAGTTGGTCCATGGAGGAAACCTAAACTAGGGGGTACTAGCCTGGAACTTAAATACCACACAAAGTACCTGGGAGTAATACTGAATAGCAAACTGTCGTGGAGATTTAATGTTGAGGAGATGGTGAAAAAGGCAACGAATGCGCTCTACGCATGTAAGGGAATGCTGGGCAAGACGTGGGGTCTAACCCCTGCTCTTACACATTGGGTCTACACATCGGTGGCGAGACCAATCTTACTCCACGGGATACTTGTATGGTGGACGGCATTGGATAAGAAATCGTACCGGAATATGCTAACGGGCTTACAGAGTCTCGCCGAACTTAGTATCACCGGTGCCTTGCGTAGTACAACGACTGCGGCACTGGATGTGATCCTGGACTTGCAACCGATTCATCTAGTGGCAGAAGGAGCAGCGAGGAAGTCTGTGATCCGCTTAACGGCGACGGGACAGTTTGCATACGGACCTTATGGTCATGACAGTATTATAAGGGGAATAGATTGTAGCAGTGACTACACCATTCCGAGGCTGACATTTGGAAGGAGACCACGAGTTACCTTGTAGGAGGACGGCTTGTTGGCAGGACTCCGATCTGGCCATGGGACCTTCAGTTTCAACACTGACGGTTCCAAAATCAAGGACGGAGTTGGAGCTGCAGTCTACTGCCGGGAACTGGGCCTTCGGGAATCTTATAAGCTTCCCGATTACTGCAGCATATTCCAGGCGGAGATATTTGCGGCCAAGATGGATGCTGATTTGGCACGTAATTCCATTACTGGGAACTCGCACGTGAATTTTTTCATCGATAGTCAGGCGGCAATCAGGGCGATAACCGCTGATTAGTCATACTCTTCGATCGTCTGGGAGTGTAGGGACTCGATGGATGAACTCTGTTCGTGGCCACCAGGGCATAGAAGGCAACGACGAGGCGGACGAATTGGCGAAATGATCAAAAAGTGAAAGCAGTATGACAGTTTTTTTGACAGCTAACCTTTCGTAAACTCTTTCTGGCTTAAAAAATACCCTTTATAAAGGAATGGCAATGAGCATTTTGAACCTACCTCGAATTTTTGCAACCAAACAAAAAAACTCATTATTTTTGGAGTTTTATTTTATGTTTTATTAATTGTTTTAAAGTCTTTAATATTATTTATTTTAATGTTAACTTATTATAAATTACAATAAGAATGTAAACAGTTTGACTAATATTGATCTTCTTTCAATGAGTTTGTTGTGTTTTTGCTTCTTTGTAAATATCTTTTATTAAATAAAACTTAAATTTTATGTCAGGTGTTATTTCATTTAAATCGGGTAATTTTGCTTCATCTCAAGTATAATTTTGAATTTTGCTGGTGGTTAAACTGTATGAATATGTAGGAATCAAACGTTCTTGAAAAATAATCTCTCTTATTATCTAATGTTTTTTGTATAAAGAAAAAACAATACAAATACAGCAAGAGATTTTAAAAACGAAGAAAGCAAAACACAACAGAGATTATGATGTAAATACCAAGTGAATATTTGGAAGTATGTGTGAATGCAAGACGAAGTTTAAAAAAACAATTATCTCATGTACAAATATAAGAAAAGAAAAATCTCTCTTATTATCTCATGTGTTTTGTAAAACAAAAAACAATGAAAATACTTTTATACAAGAACTAATATAGCAACACTTTGTTTGTGTTTTTACCCTGCAAATAATAGGACCAGTCCAAACACGCGTGTAAAGAGTAGTCCACAATGGACCAGGACTAGTCCAAAAGTAACCCAAACGTATGGAAAAAACCTGGTCTATTTAACATTACGATGTCCTAGGAGAGGACCATATAGCCCACCTTTGGACCACTAAGGAGTAGTTTTAAAACTACTCCATGGTATACTCAAGAGGATTAGTTTTGAAGTCGTTTAAAAACGAAAGCATGTCGTTAAAAAACGAAGACATGTCGTCTCACTACAAACACTTTTTAACAATGACTTGCATTACATCGGACCAGTCCATGGAGTAGTCCATTTTATCAAAATGGATCAGGTGGTCCAATTTTATTAGTAGGGTAAACACGAATAAATCAGCACACAACAGTGTTTGTGCTTTGTTGTAATACATACGTGTATTTTTACCCCCGCATACGATTTGAACTATTAATTAATCACATTTGATTTTGTAATATTAGCAGCGAATGGACGCTAAAAAATAAATGCTATATGTACTTTGTTATTTAAATTATTTAACATAATAGTGAACAATTAAAACGATAAAATTAAATAAAGAACAATAGCAAAAATATATACGTATGAATGTTCATACATGTGTATGTATACATATTCTGAACAAAAACATTCAAGTTTAACAGCCAGTCCCACGATGTCACATGTTAACGTTCGCATAGAAAATAACATTTAAAACAAAAACAAATTTTAGAAATTGTTTTTGTTTTAAATGTAATTTTCTATGCGAACGTTAACGTGTGACATTGTGGGATTGGCTGTAAATTTCTTATTTTTTTTGTGTTGTTGTAAAATACAATAAATAATAAAAATATTAAAAGCACAGCAAAACGGTGAAAAACAAAAACAAATCTGCATGAGTAAGAACAGTGAAACAACAGTAAAAGTAAATGAAAGAAATGTATTTTGTATTTGTATTTATTAATTTGACAGTTCATGCAAACGAAAATAATGCTAAAATAAATAAAACAAAACAAAACAATATTAACTACTTAACGGCTAAGCCAATTATTTGAACATGTTCCTTTTCACCCTTGGTGTTCACAAAAACGGTGGACAGTGATACATTAAAAAATATTAAACTGTCTAAGTCAAGTGTTGCCGCGCCCGCAAGTAAAACCGCGGCGGCAAAAACAATCTTAGTAAGAAATGATACCATGACTCAAATACAGACGCAATGGAGAACCCTTTAGTAAAAAGTTTTCAAAAGCCTCAAGTACAAGTTGGTATGGATAGGTATATAACAGTGCTTCGGCCTCAATAGCACCATCTTTTGATAGAATAAATTCACAAAATCGTTTTGCAATTCTTGAGGACGAATCCTCAGAAGCAACAAACGTGATAAAATCGTCTAAGCCCCCCCCCCCCCCAATATATCTTAGGGAGCAAAACTCAAATGAGCTAATAAAGAGTTTGATCTCGGTGATAGGTGAAAATTCGTTTTACGTAGCTGCAATCGCGTGGTAGTATAAACGAGACAAAAATACAAGTAAATCATCAGTGTGATTTCCGCAAAATAATTAACAAATTTTAAGAACTAAAAAAAAGTTTTTATACATACCAACTGAAGAGCAGCAAAGGTCTTCAGGTAGTGATTAAGGGAATTGGCTCATGTGTGGACCCAGCAGAAATAAAAACTTTCTTGGAAGAAAAAGGCTTCAAAATAAAAATTGTGGTAAATATTAAAAATAGGGGAAAAAAATCCCAAACCACTATTTCGAGTGGAGTTGGAGCCCGGTGACGTTAACCTAAGAAAAAACGAAACGCATCCTATTAACAGTTTAAAATATATCCTGTACAGAAAAATCACAATAGGGGTGCCGCACAAAAGAAATGGACCCGTCCAGTGTTTGAACTGCCAGGAATATGGTCATACTAAGGCATACTGCTACTTACCCCCTGTTTGCGTAGTATGTGGTGAGCAACACGGTACAGCTCTTTGCGATAAGTCTAAAACCGACCCCAACGTAAAAAATGTTGCAACTGTGTATATATACTATCGTCAAGCAGTCGGTTGGAACGAAAACTAATCCCCCTGACAAATCAGGTAAACAATAATAACATTCAACGAACTTATCAATGGACTTCAGGACGGGGCGGCAAAGATACCCGCATACGTAGATGACGTGGCGGTGTTAGTTGCTGGCAAGGATCTGAACACTATTAGTTCTGTAATGGAGGCTACGCTGGCGGCCAGTGGGAAGCCGGAGTAGGACTGGGAGTTAATCCCGAGAAGACGGACCTATTACTATTTACGAAAAGGTACAAAGTTGGTCCATGGAGGAAACCTAAACTAGGGGGTACTAGCCTGGAACTTAAATACCACACAAAGTACCTGGGAGTAATACTGAATAGCAAACTGTCGTGGAGATTTAATGTTGAGGAGATGGTGAAAAAGGCAACGAATGCGCTCTACGCATGTAAGGGAATGCTGGGCAAGACGTGGGGTCTAACCCCTGCTCTTACACATTGGGTCTACACATCGGTGGCGAGACCAATCTTACTCCACGGGATACTTGTATGGTGGACGGCATTGGATAAGAAATCGTACCGGAATATGCTAACGGGCTTACAGAGTCTCGCCGAACTTAGTATCACCGGTGCCTTGCGTAGTACAACGACTGCGGCACTGGATGTGATCCTGGACTTGCAACCGATTCATCTAGTGGCAGAAGGAGCAGCGAGGAAGTCTGTGATCCGCTTAACGGCGACGGGACAGTTTGCATACGGACCTTATGGTCATGACAGTATTATAAGGGGAATAGATTGTAGCAGTGACTACACCATTCCGAGGCTGACATTTGGAAGGAGACCACGAGTTACCTTGGAGGAGGACGGCTTGTTGGCAGGACTCCGATCTGGCCATGGGACCTTCAGTTTCAACACTGACGGTTCCAAAATCAAGGACGGAGTTGGAGCTGCAGTCTACTGCCGGGAACTGGGCCTTCGGGAATCTTATAAGCTTCCCGATTACTGCAGCATATTCCAGGCGGAGATATTTGCGGCCAAGATGGATGCTGATTTGGCACGTAATTCCATTACTGGGAACTCGCACGTGAATTTTTTCATCGATAGTCAGGCGGCAATCAGGGCGATAACCGCTGATTAGTCATACTCTTCGATCGTCTGGGAGTGTAGGGACTCGATGGATGAACTCTGTTCGTGGCCACCAGGGCATAGAAGGCAACGACGAGGCGGACGAATTGGCGAAATGATCAAAAAGTGAAAGCAGTATGACAGTTTTTTTGACAGCTAACCTTTCGTAAACTCTTTCTGGCTTAAAAAATACCCTTTATAAAGGAATGGCAATGAGCATTTTGAACCTACCTAGAATTTTTGCAACCAAACAAAAAACTCATTATTTTTGGAGTTTTATTTTATGTTTTATTAATTGTTTTAAAGTCTTTAATATTATTTATTTTAATGTTAACTTATTATAAATTACAATAAGAATGTAAACAGTTTGACTAATATTGATCTTCTTTCAATGAGTTTGTTGTGTTTTTGCTTCTTTGTAAATGTCTTTTATTAAATAAAACTTAAATTTTATGTCAGGTGTTATTTCATTTAAATCGGGTAATTTTGCTTCATCTCAAGTATAATTTTGAATTTTGCTGGTGGTTAAACTGTATGAATATGTAGGAATCAAACGTTCTTGAAAAATAATCTCTCTTATTATCTCATGTTTTTTGTATAAAGAAAAAACAATACAAATACAGCAAGAGATTTTAAAAACGAAGAAAGCAAAACACAACAGAGATTATGATGTAAATACCAAGTGAATATTTGGAAGTATGTGTGAATGCAAGACGAAGTTTAAAAAAACAATTATCTCATGTACAAATATAAGAAAAGAAAAATCTCTCTTATTATCTCATGTGTTTTGTAAAACAAAAAACAATGAAAATACTTTTATACAAGAACTAATATAGCAACACTTTGTTTGTGTTTTTACCCTGCAAATAATAGGACCAGTCCAAACACGCGTGTAAAGAGTAGTCCACAATGGACCAGGACTAGTCCAAAAGTAACCCAAACGTATGGAAAAAACCTGGTCTATTTAACATTACGATGTCCTAGGAGAGGACCATATAGCCCACCTTTGGACCACTAAGGAGTAGTTTTAAAACTACTCCATGGTATACTCAAGAGGATTAGTTTTGAAGTCGTTTAAAAACGAAAGCATGTCGTTAAAAAACGAAGACATGTCGTCTCACTACAAACACTTTTTAACAATGACTTGCATTACATCGGACCAGTCCATGGAGTAGTCCATTTTATCAAAATGGATCAGGTGGTCCAATTTTATTAGTAGGGTAAACACGAATAAATCAGCACACAACAGTGTTTGTGCTTTGTTGTAATACATACGTGTATTTTTACCCCCGCATACGATTTGAACTATTAATTAATCACATTTGATTTTGTAATATTAGCAGCGAATGGACGCTAAAAAATAAATGCTATATGTACTTTGTTATTTAAATTATTTAACATAATAGTGAACAATTAAAACGATAAAATTAAATAAAGAACAATAGCAAAAATATATACGTATGAATGTTCATACATGTGTATGTATACATATTCTGAACAAAAACATTCAAGTTTAACAGCCAGTCCCACGATGTCACATGTTAACGTTCGCATAGAAAATAACATTTAAAACAAAAACAAATTTTAGAAATTGTTTTTGTTTTAAATGTAATTTTCTATGCGAACGTTAACGTGTGACATTGTGGGATTGGCTGTAAATTTCTTATTTTTTTTTTGTGTTGTTGTAAAATACAATAAATAATAAAAATATTAAAAGCACAGCAAAACGGTGAAAAACAAAAACAAATCTGCATGAGTAAGAACAGTGAAACAACAGTAAAAGTAAATGAAAGAAATGTATTTTGTATTTGTATTTATTAATTTGACAGTTCATGCAAACGAAAATAATGCTAAAATAAATAAAACAAAACAAAACAATATTAACTACTTAACGGCTAAGCCAATTATTTGAACACGTTCCTTTTCACCCTTGGTGTTCACAAAAACGGTGGACTGTGATACATTAAAAAATATTAAACTGTCTAAGTCAAGTGTTGCCGCGCCCGCAAGTAAAACCGCGGCGGCAAAAACAATCTTAGTAAGAAATGATACCATGAACTCAAATACAGACGCAATGGAGAACCCTTTAGTAAAAAGTTTTCAAAAGCCTCAAGTACAAGTTGGTATGGATAGGTATATAACAGTGCTTCGGCCTCAATAGCACCATCTTTTGATAGAATAAATTCACAAAATCGTTTTGCAATTCTTGAGGACGAATCCTCAGAAGCAACAAACGTGATAAAATCGTCTAAGCCCCCCCCCCCCCCCCCCCCCCAATATATCTTAGGGAGCAAAACTCAAATGAGTTAATAAAGAGTTTCATCTCGGTGATAGGTGAAAATTCGTTTTACGTAGCTGCAATCGCGTGGTAGTATAAACGAGACAAAAATACAAGTAAATCATCAGTGTGATTTCCGCAAAATAATTAACAAATTTTAAAAACTAAAAAAAAGTTTTTATACATACCAACTGAAGAGCAGCAAAGGTCTTCAGGTAGTGATTAAGGGAATTGGCTCATGTGTGGACCCAGCAGAAATAAAAACTTTCTTGGAAGAAAAAGGCTTCAAAATAAAAATTGTGGTAAATATTAAAAATAGGGGAAAAAAATCCCAAACCACTATTTCGAGTGGAGTTGGAGCCCGGTGACGTTAACCTAAGAAAAAACGAAACGCATCCTATTAACAGTTTAAAATATATCCTGTACAGAAAAATCACAATAGGGGAGCCGCACAAAAGAAATGGACCCGTCCAGTGTTTGAACTGCCAGGAATATGGTCATACTAAGGCATACTGCTACTTACCCCCTGTTTGCGTAGTATGTGGTGAGCAACACGGTACAGCTCTTTGCGATAAGTCTAAAACCGACCACAACGTAAATAATGTTGCAACTGTGTATATATACTATCGTCAAGCAGTCGGTTGGAACGAAAACTAATCCCCCTGACAAATCAGGTAAACAATAATAACATTCAGGTAACAAATCAAGTAAACAATAATAACATTCAGGCTCCGCAGCCTAGTAATAACAGAACCTCCTACGCTACCATCCTAAAATCAAACCATGTGCCAATGCAAGGTGCTTCGCCAAGTAATAAAACTTATTTGACCTCAAGAAATACGTTTAAAATCAATGGTTATATACTATATGATACCAAGGACCCTCGAGATAGAGCTTGTGGAGGTTCTGGCATTTTAATAAAAACCCGTGTCAAACACTACCCAATGTGTGATCATCGTGAAGATTATCTCCAAGCAACGAACATTTGCGTTGAGGAATTAAATAGAAACATAGTAATTTCATCGTTATACTCCCCGCCTAGATTTTCAATATCAGAACGCCAATATTATAAATATTTTATAATTGGGGGTCACGACTTATAACACCAAAGGGTCGTGTTTTATTTAACACAATTTCTAAAATGGATTAAAATGTGGTAGCGAGCGGACAATTGACATATTCACCCCTATTGTGTTTGGCGTATTTAAAATACGCCTACGACTATTTGGTAATAGATTAATGGAAAAAAGTTCACGTTCTCTTTAATCTATTACCAAACAGTCGTTGGCGTATTTTAAATACGCCAAACACAATAAGGGTGATTGGCCTACTGATCATCAAAAAATTACAGATGTCATAGATTTCGGCGTGGTTAAAAACATCCCCATAGAAACGATTCATGTTGAAGTTTCCCTAGAACTATCTTCCGACCACACACCTACAATTGTTACTCTAATGAACGCCAATAGAATTGTACCTCCGACTGGTTACTGTTATAATCTATTAATTATTTGTAGTACAAATAACCAAACAATTGCCCAATCCAATCTGGATGCCTTATGATTTTATAATTTTCCTTCCTATGTAATAAAAAGACGTGTGCTGTCAGTTTTAACCGTTTTCTTTTTTTTATTTAAATTTAAATTTAAAATTTATTTAAAAAAAACTTGACATTTCATATGTTAGTGTTCTAGAAAATTACCTTTGTTTTTATGACAACAATTAGTGCTGTCGATACATATGTACATCGATTAATTTCTACCTATGTTGCCATTGTATCTAACAGTTACTTAGCGACGACAGCTGCGCAAATTAATTGGTTAAAATATAAAAAATATCTCCGTACCCATTGTACAGAAAATATTCCGCTCAGTACACCGGAGTATGTGATCGCTCTATTGACAATGTTGTCAGTTTTTTGAAACTAGCTGTTCAACATTCCAATATTGCCCCCAAAAAAACAAAAACTATTAAAATATATTCCACAGATGTCGAGCGTCTCTTGTCTGAAAAAAGGAGGGCTCGAAGAGAGTGGCAATTACGCAGTTCCCTCAACTTAAGAACTTACTAAAAGAGTGCACAAAAAGACTAAGAAAGTTATTGCAGACTCAGAAAACGGCTTCTCTGGAAAAATATCTTAAGGAACTTGATGCAACCCCACAATCAGACTATTCATTATGGCGTGCAGCTAGAAATCTCAAAAGGCCAGTTGTCTCTAAACCACCATTAAAGGCCCAACCACAATGTGATTAAGTTGGCTTAAGCGAATGAGAGAATACATGTAAATTATATGAAGCAAACCATTTTGAACTTAAGGAAACTTTTGGCTAAGCTTAATGAAACTGTCATTTCCTTAAGCAAGGTGCGAATCTAATCGCACATTCCGTATGGAATCAAATGTTTTTTTATTTTGTTTTCTTTAATACATTTGAGAGACTTTTTGTTAATTTTTGACAGTAGGTTAAGCAAGACTATGCATATTATGGTTGAGCCTTAAGCTGGGATCACACGATTGCCGCAATGCACAAATTTTCACACTTTTTGATACACCAATCGTGTGACTGCACAACCAATTGGCTCTTGTACCAATCGAGGACAATATTGTGCTTACTTTTACAAATCAAATGCAACCCTGGTGCGGCAATCGTGTGACTGTTTGCTTTGCAACCACGCGTCAATAAAAATAACAAAAATGCACCAATATTAATTGTCTTCTTGTGCGGCAACCAAACAGCACAATACGCGCCAATATTTGGCTTTTTTTTAATCAATTTTACGTTTTTGTGTTTTCTTTAGTAAGTAATGAAGATAAATACATATGTATTTATTTATTATGCATTTTAATTTTTGCTATACTATGTAGCTGTTAAGTGCGAATATTTTACTAAATATCTTTAATGAAACTAAGTATTATTTAATTTGTTAATTTTTGGATTTTCACAAATTTTTCTTAAAATATTTCAAATAAAACTATTCAACAAAAAATTGTATAGTAGGTACCTACACAGAAAAAATTATTGCCGAATTATTTTCAAACAAACGCTTGTTTGAAAATTTGTTTGATTTCTACAAACTTTTTTACTGATTCAATCAATATTTTTGTTTGATTTTTATTTAACCAACAAAAATGTGGACAACTCTTCAAAAATTTAATAAGCGCGCTATTGGTTTGAAGTTTTCATAATTTTGTATGAAATATTTAACGCTCTTTAATGTTGTCGTCTTTTTGCATTTTGTTATTGATTGTAAGCAACACTTCTTTATGTGAAATATAAGAACTACAACAAAAAACACATGCATTCTATTTTTGGACGCTTTAAAAAAGTACAGCAATAAGAAAAATGATAAAATAGCGTGACGAGGTTTGTAGTAAAAAAACCACAAAAACAATAGCAGGTAAAAAAAACGTTTCATTTTTTTAAACAACAGAAAAAACATATAATAAGAAACAAAATAAATTTTTGGTTGGTTTCAAAGTTGGTAAAAAAAAAAAACAAAATCCCGTATTCAATTTTTTCAAATAGTTTGTTTAAATACATCAAATACAAAAATAGAATGATGGCGGAAAACATATCGAGTCGGTCTGCCGCCGTTTTTGGTTACATTTCTTCTTCATTAGCAAAGGAAAGGATAAAGCAACAGTGAGTGATGAAGAAAAACACTGTGAGTATAAATATGACTTCGTTCAAAAATTATTCCAACAAAAAAATGTGTCTCAAAGCCAGCCGGCCGCTCTGCTCTTCATCTTCGCCAACAGTGCTTGCTTGTGTGCGCGTCATTGCTTGTGCCAAAACTTTTTTGTTTGATTCAGCAAAATTATTTGTTTGAAATTTATATGAATTTCAGTAAACTTTTTGTTTGATTCTGTAAAATTATTTGTTTGAAAAAATCGGCGTTTTTTTTCAATAAACAAAATGCAAATAAATTGTTTGAATATGCGAATTTGTTTGTAGGACCGATTTTAGACAAAAAATTGTTTGATTCTACAAATTTTTTGTTTGAATTGGAAAAATAATTTTTTCTGTGTATATGAAAAAAATTTTCGTTTTTAATGAACATACCAACTAGAGGCCCAACCAGAATGTGAATAACGTGGCTTAAGCTACTGAGCAAATACATGTAAATCATATGTGTCGAACCAAATTGAACTCAAGGAAACTTTATGTTTAGTTTTATAAAACTGTCATTTGCTTAAGAAAGTTGCGAAACTAATCGCTCATTCCGTACGGAATCAATATTTTTTTATTTTGTTTTTGTTATTTTAAATGCATTTGAGAGGCTTTTTGTTTTATTTTTGACAGTAGTTTAAGTTTGTTTATGCACATTCTGGTTAGACCTTAGAACTTCCAAACAAATGAAAAAACTAACAAAACAGCTGTTTCGCAGTTGTCAAGGAAGAACAATCGTGTGACTGTGCTGCGGCAATTATTGTACCCATTTCACTTGGTACCAACTAGCGGCAATTAAATTTGTATAAAACAGGGCAATCGTGTGATTTCAGAATATTTGATTGGTGCAATGTCTTTTTTGTGCGTCAATAAAGCACAATCAAAATTGTGCCATATTGGTGCATTTGCGGCAATCGTGTGATCCCAGCTTTAAGAAACTTAAATGGAAGTTGGGCAAGAAATGATGTTGAAAAGGGAAATTTGTTTGTTAATCATTTAAAAAACGTATTTACCCCAAATATATCTCACGATATTGCGGTCGAGTTACCACCTGTTGCTGCTAGAGCAGCTATTCCCCTCAGATTTAAGATAAGAGAAATCGAAAAGGCTATTTGTGATTTAAGCCCCAATAAGTCTCCTGGTTTTGATAAGATCAGCAACAAAATGCTTTTGGAGCTACCCAGCATAGCAAAGAAAATGATTCTTTTAGTTTTTAATGCTATGTTACGCTTTAAATACTATCCTCAAAAGTGGAAGGTTTCCTTAGTCACCATGGTACCTAAACCAGGAAAGGATCACACAAAAGTTGAGTCATATAGGCATATAAGCTTACTTTCTAATATATCAAAGCTGTTATCGTCAAAATTAACCCCAGCTTTAAATGAAAATAGATGTATTTCTAACCACCAATTCGGCTTTAGAAGAGAACGCAGCACAATTGAGCAAACCCATCGAATACATAGTAAACGCAATAAGAAAAGCCTTTGAAGAAAGAAAATATTGTTCCTATCTCTTCATCGATGTTTCTCAAGCTTATTACATAAATTAAAGCTAAACTTTTGTTGCGGGCGGAATAAGCAGGGATAATATTTGATGTTGAAGCACTTACGTTAAATTGTTGTCTGGGTTACCTTAATTAAATTAAGGAATGTTTGCTTGGTTTGGTTTTTTTTAAATGTTTATTTATGTGTTACTTTCTTCTACTTTATGTTTAGCTTATTGTCTGAATGTTGTTGTTTTTTTTTTTGTCAAGCCCTTTGCTTTGTTTTTGTGTACATGACTGGAAAACCGTTAAAATGTTAAGTAAATATATTTAAGGAAAACAGGCAAGAAGAAAAATAAGAAATAAAATCAATTTAATAGCGATCGTAAAATCACCAGAAAAGGACGTGTTAAACAAATAAAAAAAGTGTGAGTGCAAAATTTGTAGATTGGTTTTTTTTTAACAAACTAAATTATTAAAAAAACGTAAGTTAGTGTAAAAAAATGTGAAAGTGTTTGGGATAAACTGGGATTTTATTCTTTCAGCTGGCTATTTTCTCGGAAAGGAAACCGTCCTGACAGCCACACACCAGAGAAATAAATAGCCTGGTAAAATAATTTATTCTTGTTTTTTATACATGTTATAACACCACAAAGTTATTGGTATAAAATAAACCATTGCGGGCACGTCAAAATATTGGCCCAAAAGCTTATTTCTTTTGCAATAAATTAATTTAAAAATTGGCAAAAAAAAAAAGGGTCTGAAAAAGGAAACAAAATGGAAAAAAAAATAAATTGGAAATAGTCGCGGAAGTAAAAAAACAGCAACACGAAAAAAGTATTTAATATTGGGAAAAAGGAGAAAATGAAAATAACAAAAAAGAAGAATAGATTATAAATTAACTAAAAAAGTAGTACATAAAAGAAAAAGAACAGAAAAAAATTTATGTTTAAAGTAAAATACAGATTAATTAAAAAGTTTAGATTAAGTTAATTTTAAATGTAATTTTGTGACTTGTGAATAAAAACCTGTAAAGATAGTGTCAAGTGTAGTTGTTTGTGTGCATGTCCTACATATATGTTTCTTTATATACTTCTAATCCTCCATTTTCGGTATTAAATGAAAATTTGAATTATATATATATTTTTTTTAGGCATTAAAAATAAAATATTAAAATAAAAGGAAAACTTATGTCTCAGGGAGCTCCTTTAGATAGATATTAAGATAAAAAAATTAGAGTACAGAAAAATAAACATGAAGAAGAGTTATAGAAAAATGAAAAAAATATATATATTTAGAATTGTAAAAAAACTAAATAGGGCAGAGAAAAATGAGGATAAATGATAGTTGTTTATATTTGTGTTTTTATGTTTTTTTTTTTTTGTATGGGTGTAATTATTGTTATTGTTATTAATTATAATAAAAAAAATATTCTTTATTAATAAATAATGTAAATTTTAATTTGAATATTTAGATTTTTGATTTAGAAAGGTACAGGCAATGATGGAGTGGTAAGTGAAGAAGTGGTCAAGTGGGTAGTGGGTCATAGGAAGAAGATAAGCGGATGCTTCTATGACATGGTTGGGAGGGCTAAATGAGACAAACAGCTGTCTCCCAAATTCTTCATGTGGTAGAGTTGCGTTTAGTGGTAGTTTTGATTTGTATTTTATGTTTCATTTTTGTTTTTTTTATGTTCGAATACGAGGCTGGTGAGGAGGGTTGGAACCCCCCGAGGATAAAATGTTCAAGAGCTAGTGGGAAACCTCGCCAGACCAAACGGTTCGTAACACTTTCCAGTAAACACACACAAGCTGTTAGCAAGCTACTTAGTCGGTCGAAAGTTTATTATTAAAGAAGGTGATTATTTAAGCTCTCCTCAGCTAATTGACGCTGGAGTCCCTCAGGGAAGCATCCTGGGCCCGCTTTTATACTTAATTTATACGTCGGTTATGCCAACAAACAACTACACTCAAACTTCACCATTTGCTGATGATACAGCTGATCTAAGCGTGCACGAAAACAGTCAAGAAGCATCATGATACCTACAGGATCATATATTTCAACTTGAACTATGGTTAAAGCAATGGAGGATAAAGGTCAATGCGCAAAAATGCGTACATATAACATTCACCTTTCGTCGGGAATCATACCCCCTTATTAAAATCAATAATCAAATAATACCTCAAAATTCGCATGTAAAATACCTAGATCGCCGTTTAACGTGGAAAAGTCATATAGAGGCAAAATTAACTCAAATTAAAATGGCGATTAAAGTTACATTTTTTACTTTGTGGTTACAGTAGTTTGGACTTAACTGCCTTTTGTTTACGTTCACTTTTGACTTAACTGCACAAAATTGATCATTTTTGGAATTATTCTTTCTAATTCCATACAAATTCCTTTTTTAAGTGCACTTTCTATACCTGCACATTTAAGATAAATGCACAAAATTTTTGGCATTTAAAAATTATTTTCATACAAAAAATCAAAGTAAGCTGCACTGTGACTTAACTGCCCAAAATAAATATTTTCTGGAATTATTCTTCAAAATCCTTGTTTACGTGCATTTTGTATACCTGCACATTCTTCATATTTTCGAGCAGCTTTAAAATATTTTCATACAAAACATCAAAGTTAGCTGCACACCAGAGAACCTCAAAATCACTATTTTTCTTGATTTATTCATACGCTAAAATTTACATTCATTCTTTGCTTGCAAAACAAAGTTCAACGTTGGTAATTTTTACATCCTTTCGTACACATTTTATTTTTGCATTTATTCGTTTTTTATTGAAAGTGCTTTATTTGCATTTTTGTTGCTCACGCAATATAACACAACTGAGTAAATTCAAAAGAACACATTCTTATACTTTTGTTTACATTAACAACAACAATAAACCACTCGATGAGACGCTTTTTCCAAATTAACAACAATAAAAACGACAATAACAAGAATACATTGTACATACCTACTACTACTACTACTGTACTTTTTAAAATGAAAAAAAGTCTGTTTCTACCCAACAAATACGAAGTCAAACCTTTGATATGAAATGACTTTGTCATTTGACATCAAACACAATTCTCAAACGTTTTTCAATTGTTTGATTTAACATTTAAATTCAAATTGATAATGATTTGAAAATAAACATTTGATACCAAATTTTTTATCAATTTGATGTCAAATGTTTGTCAAATGTTAAATCAAATCAAAAATAAACTTGGCAATACTAAAGCGAAAAATAAATGTAATCATTAAAAATGGCGATTAAAGTTAAATTTTTTACTTTGCGGTTACATGTGTTTTACTATTAAAAATAAATTGTAATATAAAGTGAACAGCTTATTTCTTGTGAAAAATAAAAATTATTTGTGAGTAATTTCAATGATTAAAAATACGAAAAAAAGGAAAATAAAACGGGAAAGTGAAGAAAGTTTGTTGAACGATCGCGGTGCTACAATCCTCAAAATAAAAGGGAGCCAAGTGGTTTGTCTTTCCAAGAATTAGAGGACATTATTTAATCTTTAAGCTATGGTGCCGAATGTTTATCTCACAGTTTATTTAAATAAATAATAAATTTATATTAAAAAAAATAAAATATATTTATTTATATTCCACATTGTATTATAATCCACATTTGAAAAACATTCGAGAATTACGTTTGAAAGCAAGTTGAAAATAAAGGCATTTTTCAATTTGAAAATAATTTCCCCTTTTTGTTGAGAACGCTATGATTTTCAAATCATTATCAAACGTTTGTCGTTTGAGAAAACGTTTGATTTCAAATCATTTTCAATTTGAAATCAAACCTTCGTGTTTGTTGGTATGGAAATTGTGTGTACCTACATATGTATGTGTGTTTAGTTTCATTTCAATTTTTTTTCTTTTGCTACATAGTTGCTGCTGAATGTCTTCATGAGTAATGATTGTTTCATTTCAGGCTTTTTCGTTTGTATTTTTTTTTTTTTTCTTTACCAAAATAATCATTGTCGTACCGAACACACAAACATATTTATAAATGTGCGATGTGCGTTATTTGAATGACTACAAACCAGCAGCGAATATTTGCGGTTGCGCAAGTTTCATTGTATGACCGCAAGCGAGTGAATTTGTTGCTGTTGATTAAATGCGATTTTTGTTCAACTGCATAAAGCTGTTCTCTGCTGCACACATAAAAGTATATGGTGGCCACTTTTTCACATAAATATCCAGTTTAAGCTGTTTATAAAAGTATAAACCGCAATTATTTTGATTTTTTTTTTTCTTTTATACTAAATAAACATACATACATGTATACAATGATCTGTAATTTCTCAGCTAGCATAGGTGAGACGATTATGTTTAATATACAACTCCTAAAAGAATCTTCTGATGATTATCTGACGAGTAACAAAACCATCTAAATCTTTTTTTAATTTATTTATTTTTTTTTGACACGCTCGTCTTTAAATCTTGGAATGAACCTTTTGGGACTCTCTGTTAGAGTTTTTGAAGTATGAAAATGCTATTTCCAATACAATTTTAATAAAACAAACCGGCCTAAGGATCTGTAAAAAAGGATTTTCCGACAGGATGGTGTTGATTTCGCGACCTTAAGGTTTGTTTTATAGAAATTGTATGAAAATTAGAAATACGCCTGATGCCCTTATTTAGGTAGCTTAGTCATGCGGCTGAGCATTGCACGAGTTATTCAATAACACTTACATGAGTCTCATACGACTCTGGCATGCTTTTTGAAAGATTCTTTAGATAATCTCAACATACTACATCATAAACCATTCCCTTTACGATTAATATAAGTGTTTTTCGTTGCGGTATGGAAGAATCTCTCATACGAATCAGCACGTGTAACAGTTTCTCCCTTGCGAGGAATAGTCTACAATTAAAAAATGAGCTCGTCGACGATCAAAAAGACTCTTTGTGAGATTACCAGTAAGCTCCTAGACGATTGAAAATGCTAGCTGGATCGAAATAAAATTTTAATAAAACATAAATGTATGTTCTATTTATTCTACTTTTAGCCGCACTTTTGTGCAGGTAACCACAATTGTGTACCTGCACATTAAGGCAGGTAAATGCATTTAAGATAACTGCATTTTTGATTTACGTGCACAAAAAATCGTGCAAAGGAGATTGTGCAGCTAAGTCAAAACTACTGTAAAGTGAACAGCTTACTTCTTGTGAAAAATAAAAATTATTTGTGAGTAATTACAATGATTAAAAATACGAAAAAAAGGAAAACAAGCCAATGAATTTGGATGGCTTTTTTATTTTGAGGATTGCAACACCGCGATCTTAATCATTCGAATTACTCACAAATAATTTTTATTTTTCACAAGAAATAAACTGTTCACTTTATGTTAAAATTTATTTTTAATATTAAAACACATGTAACCACAAAGTAAAAAATGTAACTTTATTCGCCATTTTTAATGCTTTTTTCGCTTTAGTGTTGCCAAGTTTATTTTTGATTTGAATTTAACATTTGACATCAAATTGATAAAACATTTGATATCAAATGTTTATTTTGAAATCATTATCAATTTGAATATAAATGTTAAATCAAACAATTGAAAAACGTTTGAGAATTGTGTTTGATGTCAAATGATAATGTCATTTCATATCAAAGGTTTGACTTCGTGTTTGTTGGGGTATGAGCCAAAAGTTGTACATGTGTACGTTAAATTGTTATACCACTCGTAAAACTGCTCTGAGTGGAGAAGCAGCTCGCGCTTTTTGTCATTATTTCTTAAGGGCAAACAGGTCGTTTTTGTTTGTCTGCTTTTGTTGCGTTTTGCGGTGTCACCCCGCATTGGTTAGTGTTTCGGCGTCGTATAACTGTACCGAGTTACAGTTTTTGCGGTATCTGCATTAACTATATGCAATCGTTTTTAACCTCAATTTGAGGTTTTGTTTGGTGGAGAACCATTTATAACTCATGTGACTGGTGGAGAACCAATATAACTCAGACGTTTTACTGGTGGAGTACCAAGAAAAAAACTCAGAAGATTACTGGTGGAGACCAATATACTCTGGAGCGGATTCTGGAAGCTCTCGCCTTCCTATGCGAAGGCTTAGGTCGAACGAGGACTTTGCGGTTGAGGCTCCTAAAATTTGTGTGATACCCTGGCAATATAACTATGATTAGTTCGCCAAAAAAATTTTAGTTTTAAGAAAGCCAAAAAAAAAAAAAAAAATTGTTATACCCACACCAAAATAGTGGATAGGGTATTATGCATTTGTGCTGATGTGTGTAACGCCTTAAAGTATACCGATCGTCTTAGAATCACTTTCTGAGTCGAACTAACGATGTCCGTCCGGCAGGCTGGCTGTCCATGTAACCTTGTGCTCAAAGTACAGGTCGCAATTTTAAAGATAATTTGATGAAATTTGGGTCATAGGTTCTTATTGGCACAAGGACCAAGCCTATTGAAAATGGGCCGAATCGTAGTACCACGAAGGAAGATAGGAGGAAATTTCTTCCTCTCAGAAACTAGCAAACCGATTTAAATGAAATTAAAAACATATATAGAACCTAATCTATATAGACACAAAATTTATGCATTTTTTAAAAAATAGGACCACGAGGGGAGATAGGGGCAATTTCTGCCTCTCAAACCGGTTTTAATGAAATTTAAAACATACATAGATGCATATCCATAGGGACACATTAGCTATACAGTTTTTAAAAAATAGGACCACAAGGGGAGGCAGGGGGCAATTTCTGCCTCTCACAAACTTTCAACCCGATTTTCATGAAGTTTAAAAACAATCTATATTTATATGGACACATAAGCATGATGTGTTTTTAAATAATGTGGTGTAGGGTATCATATGGTCGGGCTTGACCGGCTATACTTTCTTGCTTGTTTTTGTTTGCATATGAAGACAACTTTGACAAGTCGGTTATTTTTATAGAGCAGCATGTCTACACTCCCAAATGAGTCTACCTTGTGTTAACGTACCTTGATTACAACTCAACTGCAAATAATAATGGACTACTTGATCCATTTTGAGCATTGTTAAAAAGAGTTTGTAGTGAAACGACAGGTCTTCGTTTTTTAACGACATGTTTTCGTTTTTAAACGATTTCAAAACTAATCCTCTGGAGTTTACCATGGAGTAGTTTTAAGACTACTCCTTTGTAATGCCAAGCTGGGCTATATTGTCCTGCCCAAGGACATCGTAATGTTAAATAGACGATTTTTTCTATACATTTGGGTTACCTTTGGACTAGTCCTAGTTCCTTATGGGATACATTTTACATGCGGGTATGGAGTAGTCGCATTATTTGTAGGGTAGCTGTCACCTCCCATTAGTATTTTTCGTACGGGATTTCCGGCATTTTTTTTTTTACTGCTGATAAGAAAAAATAAGTACAAGAAGCACAAAACAGTAATTTTTATTTTCGTAAAAGATAAATATGTCATCATATGCAAACGTACAAATACTTTCTTATATGTGCAGCAATTAATTGGTAACATAAAGCAAAAGATTTATCGCATATACTATACATATATGCAGCACCAAGTTTTAAAGTAAAAGGTCAGTTATTTCCCAAAAATAATACAAACATTTTTTTTTACCTTTCTTTGCTCTTCAAAATGTATTAAAACAAGTAAGAGTTCTATATTCGGCTGTGCCGAATCTTATATACCCTTCACCATTGCGGGAGCAGAATACAGAGCAACTAGACAAAAACTAAATAATTTTTACATATGTATACATACATATTTACAATACTTTAAACTTCATTATAAATTAAATTTAAAAAGCGAAAACTGTTAAAAAATTTTTAATAATATTGTTTTTAAAAAAACAAGATTCGAACCAGAGAACTCACAGTTTCTAACTTAACACACCCGCTAGACAACTAAACCATGAAAGAACGTTGTTTGAATATAATTAAAATGAAATATAGCCCGTTTAATTTTCACTGTGTTGAGTTGTAATTACTTTTGATGTTTTTGTTCACCGCAATAGCAAAGTTGTAAACCATAAAACTTATTTCAGTTGTGAACCGAAATATGGAAATATATTCACCAAAATAGTTTGTGGCATGTAAGTATGCGTGTTTGATTTCTTTTATCTTTTTGGGGAGTTTTTAAGTAGCAAAAAAACACAAAAATTCCTAGTTTCGATTTGTTAAAATAGTTTCGTTAAATAGATGAAATAATAAAGAAGGATGATATCGAAAATCATATTGAGCATTATGCTAGTATATGTAAACAAATGTGAAGGGGGGGAGAGACGGACAACCGGATTTGAACTTCGCTTTTCATAAGGACCCAGAATATATGTACTTTATAGGGTGTAGGATCAATATTGTAGAAATTACAAAGGGAATGACAAAGTTATATACAGTAGAATCCCTATAATTCGTAATCGCAAGGGACCGGCCATTTCTTACGAATTATAGGGGTTTTCGATTTAGCGGGGTTTCGATTTAACGGGGTTAAAATAAAATAAATACGAATAAAAGGGGTTTTTCGATTTATTTACTAAAACGATACAAAAAACATAAACAATAATTGTTAAAAATAAAATATATAAAAATTAAACATAAAAATTATTAATGTAACAAACTGATCTTAAGAAAATAAATCCTCACACAAGCAAAAACCCATGCAAAAATAAAATAGTGGTAAACAAAAAATCATTCTTTCCATGTTTTTGTTGTTTTTATTACGAATTATAAGTGGTAGTTAGCAAACAATTACGATTTATAAAAGGTAAAGAAGATTTTATTTGAAAAAAAAAAAAATCCGAATTAGCGAGGGGACCAAAATGTCCGAATTAACGAGATTTTTTCAAGGGACCGACAGTTTATTACGAATTATCGG
The DNA here is from genome assembly GCA_930367215.1 of Pollenia angustigena. Classification (NCBI taxonomy): domain Eukaryota; kingdom Metazoa; phylum Arthropoda; class Insecta; order Diptera; family Polleniidae; genus Pollenia; species Pollenia angustigena. The sequence goes on from OV884059.1 coordinate 37,330,047, forward strand.
GAATTACGATTTATCGGGATTTAACTGTATACCCTTTTACCTTCGGTGAAGGGTATAAAAAAAATAATTTTTGGGATTGCAGTATTTTGATCATAACTTAGCCATTTTTAAACCGATTTGAAAGATTTAAATACCGACGTGTTAAGGAAGAAATTTACCATTTACTTGAGTTGTAAAGTTTGGACTCGGAAAGATCTATGATTCCCGAAAATGGGTATATTAATAAACAAAATTTTATTTTGGCCATAACTTTTTGCATCTGAACCGATTTTTCCGAAATTTTCAGAAAATATTTTCTACTAAAGATTTCCGGTCTTTTGATATATAAGGTGTAACCATCGGTCATATAACAGTGCATAAATTCAAGTTTTTATGAAGTTTTTGATATTTTTTATACGGGAGGTACCACGCCCACTTCTCCAATCCCGCCCACATTTTGTAAGATGGTGTGTATTGACAACCTTATTGTGTGTACCTAATTTAGAAAATTTGGCTTTTTCCGTTCACCAGATATACAGCAAAAGGTAATAAAAATACAACAACAAGGGATTTTTTTAAAAAATTAGAGGTAGTCGTGGTTTTTTGCTGATAACTCAGCCATTTTTAAACCGATTTGACAAATTTATATACCGACGTGTTAAAGAAGAAATTTACCATTTACTTTAGTTATAAAGCTTGGACTCGGGGAGATCTATGGTTCCCGAAAGTGGGTATTTAAAAAAAAATTTAATTTTGGTCATAACTTTTTTGTATCTGAGCCGATTTTCCCGAGTTTTTTATAAAATATGTTCTACTAAATATTTTCGTGTATAAATCATATCCATAGGACATATGGCAGCCTTAAAATTTAGGTTTTTATACAATTTTTAAATTTTTTTGTACGGGAGGTACCACGCCCACTTCTCCAATCCCGCCCACATTTTGTAGGATGGTGTGTATTGGCAACCTAAATGTGTGTACCTAATTTGAAAACTTTGGCTTTTGCCGTTCCCCAGATATACAGCAAAAAGTAATAAAAATAAAACAACCACAAGGGATTTTTGGAAAAAATTAGAGGTAGTAGTGGTTTTTTGCTCATATCTCAGCCATTTGTGGACCGATCTGGCTGAATTTCAATAGCAAAATTATAATAAGAATACCTGACAGAAAGATAGCCCAACGAAGCCCCCAACATATCTGGGGGCTTCGGAAAACCTATTTCAACAGACAGACGGACAACCGGATTTGAACTTCGCTTTTCATAAGGACCCAGAATATATATTCTTTATAGGGTGTAGGATCAATATTGTAGAAATTACAAACGGAATGACAAAGTGATATATACCCTTTTACCTTCGGTGAAGGGTATAAAAATGTATGAACTTTTACACAAAGAAACAAAGATTATAAGTACACATGATGTTCTTTGCCTCTAAGCAATTTCTGAAATGAAAAAGTCCGGGAAAAGAAAAACTCTGCCTCCCATCAAAAGAGATCTGCATTGAAACCATTTTACTAGTTTTATTTCAATGAGGGTAGCGAATCACACTGGGTTAATCTAATATTAATATAAAATTTCACGGCAATTACTTTCAAACCATATTAAAATTTTGTGCTGTTATAAATTTCGAATAGATGTTGATATTCGGCACAAAATAACTTTTATATAAATCTTAACTTCATAACATAATTTTGTTTGGACGTGTTCATGGGTCGCAAACAGGGCACACTGTAAAATTTGGTTGCGGTGTAGAGATCATTAGGTCTCGCTTATCGAACCATACTCGTTTAACATGCAAAAGTTTTTTTTGATTTAATAAATTGAATTAAATAAAAACAACCAGACCAATAATATATACATCTAATAATAAAATTATTTTTTATTACACAAAGTTGTTTATGCAAATAATAACAAAAAAATGGATATTATAATATTACATATATATAAATGTGTTAAGAAATCACTGTTTAGGAACAGCATTTAGAGAAATATGAATCTACAAATAATCTAATCGCTATCTATATGATTAATATTATTATTTATTTCAAATATTAAATTTTATATGATTATACATTGTAAATTGTGTAAGTTACATATATTATGAATTATGTTTTTATGTAAATAAGTGGACGTACACATTGACATTCCTCGCTTCGAAGAATAGTTTATAAAATACAATAAAATAAATATTATTGTAACAAATAGTGTTAATTTTAAATTATGTTTTCTTTTTCAGAAAAGAAATTATTTATATTTAAGTGTTTAAAATCATAAACGTAACCAATAATAATAATAAGCAAATAGTTCGGTTTTGAAAACTGCTAGGTAAATTTGCAAAATGTTTGTTTCTGTATAATATGTACTTAATAGCTATCTACTTGTTTCACACATCATAATTGCAGTCCGTAATCTTTATGTTAAGATGGTGACTACTAGGTTCATTTCATTGCAGTGCAAAATCGTATTGACTGTTTAATACCGGCGATTGTTAAATTGAGAATTAACAGCAGTGTTAACGGCAGATGATGCAGCTTGCTGAACATGCTGATTGCGCATAAATTCAGTGGCAAACTCAGCTTGAGCTTTTGCCATACTAGCGCCAGTGCTTCGGTATATCGAATGAATCTATAAATTAAGTATTAATTAAAATATTAAAAGGCATTAATATTGTAAAGTGAAAGTTTTTGAACCTACCTTAGTTATCATCAATATATTTGCTGCTGCCGTTATAGCAAAACAGAATGCAATACAAAGCAACAACAAACCAACGATAATGCCTGTGGCAGACGAATTAAACTGGGATATGGCAACAATGAAACCGCAATAACCAGTTCCAGGAAATCCTATGGCTTGGAAAACTGAAAAAATTGTTTGGAAAAAGTACACAAAAAAGAACACCATAAAATTAAAACTCGAATCACTGCGAAAAGCTTTGTAGGCTGGCCTGAACCTGCAGTAAAAATAAATTTTTTAAGAAAAATTATTATTATGAAAATATTTAAATTCAAAATTTCTTACGAACCAACAAATATATGAAGCTGGCGTAAATAATAATGTATAGAAAATCGCAAGACCAAAATTCGTAAATTCTTTACTATGCAAAAGTAAAATAAGTCCACCAATGATATTGACGCACATGGTCAATGTGTAAACTAAAACAAAAAAGGTGTTTATTAATTTTCATAATTTCTCAAACAACAAAGACATTCGTATCTTACACATCCACGTATAATATAAATGTTTTACAAGTCTCTGAAATTCTGGAGGTATTTCCAAATTAAAATCTTGGTAGAAACAGGGTTTTACAAAAAAATTATCGGGAAGAGGTGGCCAATTGTTTAGCTGGGGTACATTTCCCTGTAATTGCTGTTCACGTCGGTCCAACTCCTCTGCCTTTCGATTAAGTTCTTCTTGGCGTCGCTAAAGAAAGTAAACATTTTAAATTATACATATCGCTCACTCAATATTTTAAGGTTGTGTGTAAATTTTTTTTCCTTTTATCGAGTTCGAAAAAAACTTTACACTAACGTGGTGTACTTTTAAAAAACTCGAACTCTAAATCTTATTATGTATTGTGTTTGTGAATTTGTACACAAGCTGTCATGAAACCTGTCATGAAAAGTTTTTTTTTTTTTAATTTTCAAACAATAATTAGATCAATGAAGCATTTTCGTTAAATACTTAAGACTTTGTGGGGTAGTGTATAACGGGCTTTAGTAATGAAATTACTTGTTATATTGAATTAAATTTTGTATTGAATTCAATTAAGTGTTGTTTGGCTTAAGATAACACCATGTAATTATATAAGGTTCGGTCTATATTTTACAGTAGGTCACAAATAAAGTCCTCAGTTAAAACACTATAATACGTCTAAAACAAATTATGATGTTTCGTTAAAATTAGGTGCAATTTAGTTTCCTTAGAAAAGAAATCACACTAAAAGGCTCTTACTCACTTACTCATCGGCTAAAGCTTAGCTTGAAATCCGGTACACAGGTACCTCTTTTGATAAGCAGATCCACAAAAAGCGAATTTTTGAGATTCGATCGCTAAGAGGGTAAAAATGGGTAAATTCGATAATCTCATATCGTACTTATCGTTGTCCATTAGAAAAGTAGAAGGACACGTGAACTTTGGAATTTTTTTGTGATCCCAATCATCTTTGAAACTAATAAACATAGAAATAAAAATTATACCAAATTCGTTACTTATCTAAAAATACCAAAATCAAGTTTAAGGGGTGAAAATTTTACCTATTTTTGGTACTTTTTTTAACAAAACATTTTATTCCCAACACAATATTGAAACTTTTAAAACCTCAATGGGAAGAAAAATAGGTAGCTAAAAGGAGAAATACGGGAAATTAAACTATTTTCCCCGTATTCATAAACGATTATTAAATTTAACAAACGTTTATTAAAATGTCCATGCATGGTGTGTCCAAATCTAAGCCGCAAACAGACATCGTTTGGCATTGTCTACATGCCAAATTTTAAGAAAACCGGTTATGAAGTTAAGAAGATATAGGGTGGGGGAGCTTTTACCTCTCTTGTCTTATTTCACGCCCTAAATAATAAAAAGTATAGGCTATAGTTTCTTCCAGATGTTACACTAATTGCCTGACAAATTTCAAGAAAATAGGCTTTTATCCTTTTTTCCCTATTGTACGCCCCCTCTAGCGATATGAAATATTCTTAGCGACCTATTTCGAATTTCATTGTACACATAAGACATTACGATACATGGTTTGGTATATTTTCAAGTGAAAATAAAAAATCATATGGGAATGGAAGGCATTTTGTTGATATTTTTACAACAAGTAGTTAAAGCGAAAGCAAAATGAAATTACAAGAAATTTTACTCTTGCTTCGCTTTAATGCCGTAAGAAAAAAGTAGTAAAAGCAAAATAAAATGTCAACAACTCAATAAAAAGCAGTAAGTATAAGTATGCAGCACAAAAAGCTACTACTAAGAAAAGTGGTGTATGCGACACAAAACAATAATTTTCACGTTCAATGAAATATTATTAACTTCTAAGTTCGTTCACAAAAATTTACAGGTTTCTTGGAAACATATGCCAGAAGCTGTGGTAAAAATGCAAAAAAAAGTACATATACATATTTTCATAAAACTTCAAGTAAACCTTCATTGTCGTTTTTCACCACTACGACTTTTTGACATTTGCGATAAACCATTAATGAGCTGACCAAGGCAAATTTATTACAGGTGGTCTTAAAAGCCCTGCTGATAACTTTTTTTTTTGTTGCTAAAATCACTGTTGGATGTCAAAATCTTTTTTTTTTTCTCTTTTATTATATTTGTTTCTGTTTTGTTTTATTTCTGCTTTTGACATTTTACAATGATTTTACAAAAACAAATTGCTTGTGGTTTTTGTACGAATTGTACTTGTTGTAGTACCGAGATTCCCTGGGATGAACTCGCCTTGGAGCTGACGATATGTCAATAAAGTTTATTTAACAGGAAAAAATATTTTTTGCAGCATACTTTATTTTTTTATAAAAGTAAATATCACTTATTTTAATTTAAACAAAATCGTATTTACAAATTTGGTGCGTGAATTTTGTTTACAATATCGAAAAAGTGAAATCGGTAGTTGTTTTCATGCAATTCACGATTTTGAAACTGGAGCTTTCATATTTAATATGCAAAATATGCAAAAAGTAATTACCAGTGTGACTAGATCTTTAAATTTGTACAGCTAAATCTGGCTTATACAAGGCAAAACAAATGATTTTGAAAATCCTAAAATATTTCAATTTCTATTTATTGCATGCAGGTAATATTAAAGACTCATTTGGCTAATTAACTATGTATATTACAAAGAAATATTCCTGAATTATTATTAAAAACACTAGAATTTAAATTAAATACCTTGGACCAATCTAAATATTACGGTGCGCCTTATTTTTCGTATTTGTAACGTTACTCCCTAGAAATGTTCTTCCTATCAAAAAAGTATGTTTCACAAAAAATTAGACTGATCACATATAGGGAAGGCATGGCGCATCGCCTCTCAAGTTTAAAGGTGCAGAAGTAATATATAAATTTTTTTTTCAGTTTTTATAAAAATTTTGCCATTAAATGACTACTTTTGCAATTAAATATAAAAGAATCAAAATGTTTACAAAATTATCATTCTGATGATATATAAAACACAAAATTCCCCAAGCTGTTAACGTGTCTAAGACCACTTGAACAAGAAAAGTAGGAATAAAATATTTTTTGAGAAATATTTGAAGAGCTACGTTTTTCTTCAAATATACCCGTATTTATGTACTTGGATATGAGTTTTTGTCTTCGCAGGATACCTACAACTTATTCGGCAATCTGCCTACTCTATTTTTTGAGTGTCCCGCTCTATACTATAGGTTTTCTAATCGAAATTTACTAGCGTTTCTAGCAAATTATGATAATTGTGATTGGACAAACAGAGTAAATTATTAAATTTCAGGTGATTTTAACTTACAAACTATTAACTGCCGTCAACAAATTATAAATAGTTTTTGTTCACCATCTTTAAGTATCATTTATTAAATGCATGTTATACGATATAAACAATACGAAATAAGGTTTCTCATTGCAAAAAAAAAAAAAATTAAATGACGAAAATACTTTAATGATCTCCTTTTTTTAAATTTGCTTTTTATGTATATGAATTTATAGAAAAAATTTTGCACCAAAGTATAAAATTTGTACATTGGATCGAATGTTTATTTCAAGATCACATTACCTGCAACTCCTCTGTGGTTATTTGCACACTAGTACTAGGTGTGGCTGTGGTTGCAACGCGCTGTTGGGTAGGCGGAATGTTCTGTGATAAAGGTTGAACTACCGCTGCATTGTTTGTTGAATTGATTTGTAACTGTGGCTTACTTTGTTCTTGCTCAAATGGATTATAATCCTCTAAAGAATTCTGTACGTTTGTCGTTGTACGAGTAGCTTGTTGAATGGCTGGATCCTAGATAGAGAGCAAACAAAATAGAAATCTTATGAGTGCCTGCATTTAACAGAGCAATATGTATACATATCACTTAACTCAGATAAGGAATGTGAGTCAATACGAAAACATTTCGTGTATATTTTTTCTAATTTAGTTTGCTAAACATCGATTAATATATGGTTATTACATTTCTTACCGCAAACGGATTATCTACAGTTGGTTCGCCAAATGGATTGTCATCAAAACCCGACATATTCGTTTAATCAGTAAAATAAGAATTAATAAGTTTTATATGTATTTATTTTTTTTCACAGAAAGTGCAGTTTTTTCTTGTTGGTAATATTGTAAAAGCTGTGTCACTAATTGAAGCCAGAGAAAATGTCGCAGAAAAAAGTTGACGCCGACAATTTAAAAAAATCACAATCGGCCAAAAGACGATAAAAGTTGATAAATCATCATCGCTTATGATAGCGTTGCCACTTAAAATATTTCTATACGACCAAACAGCGTTACCGTTGTGTGACTTTAGTTGCAATATGCAGCCTTTTTGACGCTCTGACACTTTCTGTACAACTTTTTCAAAGACGTCTAATTTTGCAACTTTTTTGCAAGTGAAATACTTTTTTTACACTGCATTTTTTACACATATTTTCCCTTTAAAATATACCAGGATATGTTACCTCATTCTATTGATCAGGTGATTATTTTGTATCCAGACATTTTCAACTACTGAACTATATTGCATATGCCTTGTTTTGTATCGTGTTCATTGAGTTTCCATGCCAATCTAGGATTATCGGCTTTATTATTAAAAGCGTTTTAAGACCAACTTTTTACCACTATTTAAAAATGTTATAAATGACACAGATTTATTATAAGTTGTTAGAAAGTTAATCCAATGATAAATCATACAATTACATTTTTAAAACTAAAAATGCTAACCATTTTTGGCAAACAATAGGGAGCTTAAAAATTGCTTTTAATTAACTATTGTACTTTGCTTGTGCATTGTGATTGTACCTTAATTTAGACAAATAAGCAGCACATGTATTAATTTACCGCACAACAGTTTTTTTTTAATTAGAATTAATGAAAAACAAGTAAGAGTCCTATATTCGGCTGTGCCGAATCTTATATACGCTTCACCATTGTGCGAGCAGAATACAGAGCAACTAGACAAAAACTAAATAAAACTGGTAAATATTTTTTTAAAATCCTTTTTAGAACATACAAATTAAAAAAAAAATTCTCTTTGAAAAACCAAGATTTGAACCACAGGACTAACAGTTTCTAAACTCAACCCCCTAGACGACTGAACCATAAACGAACGTTGTTTGAATATCATTAAAATGAAATATGGCCCGAATAAGAGACAACCGGTTTTGAACTTCGCTTTTCATAAGGACCCAGAATATATATACGTTATAGGGTGTAGGATCAATATTGTAGAAATTATAAACGGAATGACAAAGTTATATATACCCTTTTTACCTTCGGTGAAGGGTATAAGAAGATTAATTTTTGGGAATTCAGTATTTCGGTTATAACTCAGGCATTTTTTATTTTGGTCATAACTTTTTTGTATCTGAACCGATTTTTCCGAGTGTTTTATAAAATATGTTCTACTAAAAATGTCCGATATTTTGGTATATAAGTCATATCCATAGGACATATAGCAGCCCTAAAATTTAGGTTTTTATACAATTTTTAATTTTTTTTTGTACGGGAGGTACCACGCCCACTTCTCCAATCCCGCCCACATTTTGTAGGATGGTGTGTATTGGTAACCTAAATGTGTGTACCTTATTTGGAAACTTTGGCTTTTGCCGTTCCCCAGATATACAGCAAAAAGTAATAAAAATACAACAACCACAAGGGATTTTTGGGAAAAATTAGAGGTAGTCGTGGTTTTTTGCTCATATCTCAGCCATTTGTGGACCGATCTTGCTGAATTTCAATAGCAAACAATTCCGGACCATATGTGACATAAATGTATAATAACCTGGCCCTCATCATATATGGGGTCTTCGGAAAACCCCTTTCAACGGACAGACGGACATGGTTAAATCAACTTCGCTCCTCATAAGGACCCAGAATATACATATGTATATACTTTATAGGGTCTTAGATCAATATTGTAGAAATTACAAACGGAATGACAAACTTATAAATATATACCCTTTCTACCTCCGGTGAAGGGTATAATAATTAACCAACAGGTTAAAATTTGAAACTTGTGAATCCATGCTATCAACTCTGAATTTTATACATAGATACTGAGGTTGGATGCCAAGTAATGAACTTGTGCGAAAATACAAAATAAGTAAAAAAAGATACTGAGGTTAGATGCCAAGTAATGAACTTGTGCGAAAATACAAAATAAGTACAAAAAACATAAAGTATATTAAAGTATATACAAAGACATTATTAAAAATCAATCAAATGTTAAATTAATACACAAAAGTGTGTTTAAACAGATTTTTAACGAATTATTTCTCAGCTATTTTTATTGGTTAAATTGTTAATTCCTTTTTGTTTTGTGTATTTTTGACTAACCATCGCCTTACTAAAGATTTTTATGTACATCGTTTACCAATACCCACCCGTATGTTACTGCATGTCTATAAGCGATGAGAACAAGTTATCGTCATACAACTTTTTTTCGATTTTTTTTAAAGAAGTTTACGTCATACAAATTTTTTTCAGTTTTTCTAACGAAAACATTTTGTTTTGTAAGTAAAAATGTCTTTTTAACTGAAGCAAATTTAAGAGAGTTATTAAAGAAATAAAAATTCAATTGTCAACCGGGTGGTAATTAAATTAAAGTAATTAAAATATTAAAAAGTGTGAGACTTAAATTTGAAAAAACAACTTTTTTGTGCGACTTTTTGTTTTAAAAACTACTTTTTGTGCGACTTTTTCTCGTACATTCGAGCTTGTTCTGACAAACGCAAAACGCTTAACATTTGCGATCTTGACTTGAAATTGCATAATACGTGTAATGCAAATCGCAATCGCAAGAAGTTTGGTGACTTCAAATGCAAAAGTATACTCAAGGGAACTTTACTTGAGGGTTACACGATCAAGTTTTGCCTATCACTTTTTTACCAATACACTGATTCTTTTAAAAATTCTCTTTCCAGTGAGTGTTTCAATTCACGTTCAAGAAAACAGCTAATTTCAAGGTTAGTGAGTAAATTTTTCGTTTGTCTTTATAAATAGTTTTCTTGATGACATCTTGAAAGTAAGTGCTGGTTCACACCCATCAAGTTTAACTTATCAAGTGTTGAGATTTAGGAGAGAAGGGTAAAGAGAATGCCGTTACTTTTCCACTCTCTCCTAAAAACTCAAGACTTGACGAGTCAAACTTGACGAGTGTGAACCGGCACTAAATTGCTCAAAAATTGAATGCAGCCTACGTCACAGCTTTCAATTTATGTAAATTTCGACAAGCAGTATATGTTAAAGACTATCAAGAACATCTTGACCGTGTGGCCGCAGGGTTGAGAAATTATGGCAGATCGCAAGCAAAATGCACGAGTTTCAGAACACCATAAAATCAATCTGACGTTTTGCGATTTCAAATCGTGCGATTGTCAGAACATGGCCAATTGTTGCCAACACATTTCACAGTATATTTCACTTATTTTTGTTGTGCAATAAAAATCAAAAGGATTTTGATTCTTTCCAATGCATTGTTACGTATTAACGCCTTTGAATTCTTTTAATTGCAAATCCAAATAAATACACACACTTATTCAACTTAACAAACTTTATGGAAATTAATTATTTTGTTCACAAAATTTTACCCAATATTGTTATTTACGAACAGAATCGTTTAGTCACCACAGGTTGTAGTTGTAGACTCCAGACCATTTTGTTCGAATCCGAAATTCTATAACTAGCAGATTCAAAAACCATCTAGTGGATTCCAGAACATTCTGTTCGAATTCGAGTTTCTATAATTAAATCTAAGTTCTAAAATACAGTGTAGCAAATAATAATTCAAACTAATACGACATAAATTGTAATAATACAAGACAACTTATAACTAAAACTACAAATAATTCTTAGATAAATCTAGTTTCCTAACACTGCCCTCCACTTAAGCCTCTTCGTCCCGAATAGGCTCAGGTTCTCCTTTTCCATATTGGACTAGTCGTTCTAGATGTACCACTTTCATTTTTGACCTGGACTCTTATATTTCTAGGTTCGATGTGGTGTCATTCAATTTCTTCATTACTTTATATGGGCAATCCCAAAGAGTCTGCAGCTTTGGAGAAAGTTTTTTCTTCCGTTGCGGATTAAAAAGTAAAACCAACTGGCCTTCTTTGAAGCCTTCCCAGTTTGCCGCTCGATCGTATCTGGCTTTCATCTTGTCACTGGACAGCTTAATCCGGCTTCGCACGAACTCATGAAGTTCATTCAGGTCGTCTTGTTTCTGTGAGGTAAAGCCCTTATTGTGTTCATCTGTTGGTCCAGGCTTAACGCCTAATTCTAGATCTCCAGGTAGTTTGAGCTCCGTTCCAAAGACAATTTTGGCAGGTGTACGAGAGGTGGAGTTCTGAACAGCTGATCTATATGCCAACATAAACTTCGGAATGTGTTCATCCCAGTCTTTCTGATGTGTGCTTACTACTTTACGCAAGTGGTCCTCTAGTGTGCAGTTAAATCTTTCAATCATGCATCGGATTGTGGATGCAAAGGAGTTGTTCTAGTTTTCCTTATTCCGTACAATTCACACATTTCCTTGAACACCCCAGATTCAAAATTTCTGCCTTGGTCGGAGTGTAATTCTATTGGAACTCCGTAGCGGCGCACCCAGTTATTCAAAAAAACGTCCACAACGGTTCTGACATCTTGATTTGGGATGGCATACACCTCTCACCATTTGCTAAAGTAATCGATAACTACTAACACATAACGGTTAAGGCCAGTTTACACGGTAATTCAATGTATTACGACATGTCGAAAGATAATGTAGAATGAGAAAAATCTTATCATGTAAAAGCAAAATGTATTGAGTAAGAGAGAATACGGATACAAAATCTGACAAGCGGTCGGTAAATGGTTTTTTTCTAAACCATTTTAGAAACTTATGTATTCTCATCACACCAGAGGTGTATTTTAACAGAGTATATTGAAGGTGATAGCATTTTTATACGATTACAAAAACAACTAAAATCAACTCAGGAAATTTTTATGTTGTTTTTGTAAATATTTAAAACTTCAACCATCTGATTTTTTGTTATTATTTTGGATTTTACTTATACCATCCGTGTAAACATGAACTATACTTACAAAAGATTTTTATTTTTTCTTTTAAACACGGAGAGAATTTCATAATATTTTGATTCTACAAAGTCGTAATACATTGTATAACCGTGTAAACTGGCCTTTACCGGCACCACGCACAGGAAAAGGTCCAGCCAGCGTTACCGTTATGCGACTAAAGTCGCATTTTTGCCTCTTTTTGACTGCCGTGCCACTTTTTTAGCCCCTTTGTTTTAAATCCCCTTTTTTTATCATTTTGTAGTTTATTGTGCCCCTTTTATTATTAGCGATAAGAGACTTAGTTCATTAAGGGTTTTAGATCTGCGATCGGCAAAATCAGGGCGCCGCGTTTTCTCTTTTATTCTCTTGTATGCTCTTTTATTACGTACATGTGCACACACATTGCAGAGAATTTAACAACATTAACAACAACATACAGGGCTGCCAGCTTTGAGGTTTTGACCCCAAATTAGGGGTTTTCTCGTTGCTACAAGGGACAACAAATTTTATTTGGGGTTTGGGGTTTTCATTGGGGATTTAAAAAAAAAAATTAGGATTTTTTGGGGAAATACACGGAAAGAATTATTTACTAAAGCACCACAAAATATGGCTTGAACTAAAAATATTTTGCACCATTCTCGTTCAAGCCAAAATTTTCTTATTTTAAAGTTTAAGCAAAAAGTTATGACTCAAAGCGAACTACATATATTTAAATATGGCTAATTTCAACAATTCAATTTAAATATCAATTCGTATTTAAATATAGTTGTTCCTATAATTTTATTATATTTGACATGAAAAACTAATTTTAAACATAAATTGGTATTTAAATATGTAAAAAGGTGAAATCGGCTATTAATATTTTACAAAATACGAAGATGTCGATTCAAATAAAAATTAATTGAATTAAGCCAAGTTTTCTTGAACATTTTCTGAAAAATTAAAAAAAAATCCCTAGTATTTGTTTCTAGATGCAAGAAATTCGATTTTTTTAATTAATCAAGATAACCAGATTAATATTAAATTAATGCAGCTTGATTTAAGCCAAATCTTTCTTATTTTTAATAAAAACAAACTTCTTTTGTATATCTTGTCTTAAGAAATTTTTGATCATATACCAAAAACATGAATTTTTTGATTGTGAGAAAATTTTTGTTTATTCAAGAAAATTTTACTAAATACGAACAAAATATGTTAAAATCATTAAACTATTATTGGATTTTCTGTGTTAAGAAAGGAATTGGTTACTTTAGAAAATAAACTTATTTCCGTGTAAAAAATATGAGTTTAATTTTTCTATAGGAGATAACTAAGTTTTATGCACACATAAACATTAGGGTGGCTATTTTTGCAATATTTCTTAATATCAATAAACACCGGGTAAAAAAAGTTGTTTTTTTTTATAAAAAAAAAATATCTGGGCTAATTTTGTTACCTTGTATATACAAACACAACAATTATGAAGTTTGGTGACGATTTGGTAAAGAAAAGTCGATTGATAAGTTGAAAAGTGAATACAAAGCCAAAAAATCTCTTATTTTAGTTTTTCTCAATTTTTTAAATGTCGTAAACTGTTCTTCTAGATGATAAAGTAATCAAAGTGTATATACAATTATGTTTTCAATTCAGAATCATAGGGAAGTTCTACTGTATACATACATATATACAATGTATATATGTATATTATACATATATATAAACTATATATGTGACAGCGCATAGAGAAAGGGACCAGTAAGTTAAAGGGAACAGTAAAAAGCAACTACACAAAACAAGAGGTTGGGACGACCTACGTACGTTTTCAAGGTTGCCCAACAAGGTTGAGATGTGTCGCTTTCAAATGAGACCAATACCAACACGCTCTTGTAGAAAATAGTACAAGTAAAACTCAAATAAATATTTAAATTATCCGTTAAAAATTGTGTATTTTTTACAGGGGTTTATTTTTGGGGATGTTCTCTTTTATTGCGGGATTTTTGGGGAAATTTTTTTTTTAAGTTTGGGGAGGACGAAAAATATTACCTGGCCGCCCTGACAACATATGTAAAATTCATACAATCGCAAAATGTAATAGTATAGGTTGCCGATCGCAGTTTTAGATCCAGTATTTACCCTGCAAATAATAGGACCAGTCCAAACACGCGGGTAAAGAGTAGTCCACAAGGGACCAGGACTAGTCCAAAACTAACCCAAACGTATGGAAAAAACCTGGTCTATTTAACATAACGATGTCCTAGGAGAGGACCATATAACCCACCTTTGGACCACTAAGGAGTAGTTTTAAAACTACTCCATGGTATACTCAAGAGGATTAGTTTTGAAGTCGTTTAAAAACGAAAGCATAAAAGACGAAGACATGTCGTCTCACTACAAACACTTTTTAACAATGACATGGTCCATGCTTGCATTACATCGGACCAGTCCATGGAGTAGTCCATTTTATCAAAATGGATCAGGTGGTCCAATTTTATTTGCAGGGTATTAAGTCAGCTGAAGACATAAATTACTTTGAAATTGTTTCCGTTTTTATTGATATAATTAGTAACCCAGAGGATTTTGTAAAAGAGTTTAAACTTTTAGAAAACAGATCAAACGATATTAGCTTTAAAGCAAATAAAATATCTTAGCCTGAAACATTTTGGTATGAAATTGGGAAATTAATAAACTGGGTGACAATTTATATCCAAACTTGTATAAATTTGCTTCGTATGTTTTACTTTACCACATAGTAAGCATTATTAAAAAATAAATTGTCAAATAGACTGAAAGTAGATTGTTATTATACTACTTTAAGCTCGTTCTTAGCGTTGCCAGAATGAAGATTTTATCTTATTTTTGTTTTTGTTTTTTGACCAAAATATGATTTAAAGATTTTTTCACAAATTAAGATTGTTAACTTTAAGTTTGTTTCTACAAAATAAATAACTTTTTCACAGTTTCTTAATCAGTAATTTTTTAAAACAATAAGGTTTTGTAGCAGCTTGTTGTTTATTGGTTTTTCAAAATGTATTTTTAGAAAAATTTTTATTAAAAATTTAACTAAAAACCAATTTAATTTTGTGTAAATATTATTTCAATGTAATAGTTTTCGTAATAAGAAGTACTACATATGGTCTTATAAAAAATTAATAATTTTTACTTTTTTGCCCTTGTCATAAAAAATTTTAAGATTTCTCTCTTCAAAATAAGATTTTTTTTCGGTAAATAAAGATTTCCCTTCCTAAACTTCTGCCAACGCTGCTCGTTCTATTTACAAGTAATTAGTAACTGTTCACGATATATGTTTATATATACATACGTGTGTGTGTTTTTCCCAAACAATTTGTATTATTTATAATGTACCAGACTATTATATTGTATTTTCTTGTTAAATTTTACCTAAGCTTTCCTTTGTAACAAGAAAATACAATATAATAGTCTGGTAGTGTATAACATCATTTCTGAAAAATTGAAGGAATAGCACTATTACTATTACGAAGGCAGTAGCGGGCCAGAAAAAGCATTACATTCTGCTGGTGTCTAATAATTGTAAATTTTTCTGTACATACAATATACCTCATTGCTGTCCAAAGGAAAGCTAAGGTAAAATGTAACAAGTAAATACAATATAATAGTCTGGTAGTGTATAATGTCATTTCTGAAAAATTGAAGGAATAGGACTATTACAAAAAAGCTTTATAAAATACATAACTGAAATTTAGCTCATAGACTAAATTCGAAAAATGAAAAATGTTGAATATAATATAAAGTATCCTTCGAAAAGAAATAATTCCCAGTTTCTATAATGTATTTTTTTTTTAAATATAAAGTTTATTTTTGTTATGATCAGTTTTCGATGAAAATATTTTAATAAATACATATGTTTGTTTTTTTTTCATTGAAAAATTTCCTGTTTTTAAAGTTGCCCTTTTTTTCTCAGAATTCCCCTTTTTGTGACACTTTTTTTTGTAAAATCCCCTTTTTGTGCACCTTTTTGAAAAATTTGAACGGTAACGCTGTGTCCAGCTATATCCATTGCGATTCGCTCAAATAGGGCACCCGCATTGTACTGTTGAAGCGGTCCACGACTTATCTTTGTTGGTCCTTTGGCGACAATGCATTGGGTGCAATTCGATATCCAATCGGCCACAGCTTGTTGGCACCCAACCCAGTAGAAACGTTGTTTTAATTTTTCTAGTGTTTTTGTTACGCCAAGATGGCCACCACTAGGTCCGTTACAGAATTCATCTAAGTCTTCATGTACTATGGACGACGGCACTACGATGAGGTTCCGAACTGACTTTCCATTGGTACTTTCCAGTGCACGGTACAGGCAGCCATTTATCAACTGTAGGCTGTTCCATAGGGCCCAGTATGCTTTTGCTAGAGAGCTTTCAGATGATATTTCGTTTCGATTCTGCCTTCTGCCTTCTTCTTTGGCCTTCATAATTTATTTTAATATAGGGTCAGCTTTCTGTGCCATTGACCAGTCTTCATTGGACCCAATCTGCGAACTTCACAGTTGTGTTCCTTTCCTTCAGCCTTTACACAATGCTTGCATTCCAGTTTGCAGCGTCGTCTTAATAGCGCATCCGCATTTCCATGTTTCCCACCTTTCCTGTGCTCAATGCTAAAATCGTAACTCTGTAGGCGCTCAATCCAGCGAGCTATCTGACCTTTCGGATTCTTGAATTGCAGCAACCACATGAGTGCTGAATGGTCTGTTCTTAAATCAAAATGTTGACCATACAAATACTTGTGAAAATGTTTTATGCACTCTAGTACTGCCAGGAACTCCCTTCGCGTCACCCAATAGTTTCTCTCAGGCTTCGAAAGTATTCGGCTGTAATAGCCCACGACAAGCTCTACGCCATTGACCACTTGGGAAAGCACACCTCCAATTCCGTATCCGCTCGCATCTGTATCAATCACAAATTTCTCTCCAGCAATGGGATAAGCCAAAATTGGTGTTGAGCACAATAATTCCTTTAGTTTCTGAAATGCTGCTTCCTGTGCTTGACCCCAGATGTATTTTTGCGCCATATTTGCAGCAATATTTGCAAATTTCGGTACAAAGCGCCTGAAGTATGTACATAAGCCTAGAAAAATGCGTAATTTATTAAGATTTTTCGGACGACGCCAATCCATTGCAGCTTTTATTTTATCATCATCCGTTGAGCTGCCTTTGGAGGTAACACGATGTCCCAGGTATTTTACTTTCTTCTGGAACAGTTGTAATATACAGGGGCTTACGAATCTAAAAAAAATGTATCTTTTAAGAAACAGAAGTGTTCGAACATTTTATGTGAATGATGGAAAAATATTTCATTATTTGAAAACACTAGGAAGGACGAATTGGAGCCATTAAAGCCACTAGCAAGCAGTCGTGTGGGGGGGGGGGCGGGTACGGTCCACCTGGTTTCTCTGAATCCACAAAAAAACCCTGCAACACAAATATTATTTAAGACTCCCTAGTTTTGTATTTTAGTGTACCTACATGTTTCCATATTACCGAATAAATAATGTCTTCTAGATGTAACCGAAGACGAACGTCTCATAACCCACCCTACCTTTGGTTTTAGCGACGTTTATATTATGCTAAAACCCCTTCATCAAAACTCACAACCGCTCTAAGGCCATCAGGCAAGAAAATTTAAAAATAACAAAAGCTTGTGAGGAAAATTCATCAAGCTATGTATAATAGACTATAAACTAATCTATCAACTATTTAACCTATACATGTTTTATAAGTTTACCAAAATATAATTTATTTTCTTATAATTAATCCGCAAGTCGATTAAAATTTTGTAGCATACAAAATTTCAAATTATAGTTGGGGGATTCACAAGGTGTCATAAAGTCATATGTCTTAAAATAATAACATGAAAAAAATACGACTGTTGTGAACAACCCCTCATAATTTAGTATGTTATTTTGAATTTAAATCAGCTGATTTAAAACAAATATAAAAAATAATTAATTAACTAACATCAAAAGATTTTTTAATTATTTTCCATGAATTAATAAATTAAATTGGATCTTACCTGATCCATTTTGCAGACGCAAATAAGAAATAAATTTTATTTTGTTTGTTTACCAAACAGCAGAGTCATAAGCCGATCTTCGTTGACGCCGCAAGTGATTTCTTGCAAAAATTCATAGCCGCAGGTCAAATTTTGATGTCAACCGGATAAAATTATACCATCAACGGCGACGGCTACAAGAACGAATGCGATACGCTTCAGCCGCTCAGCTATGGTCTCTTCTGATTAAATACGACAGCACAATAAACATAGCAAGCAACGTTCTATTAATTTAAGCAGTGATAACCAAGCCCCGAACGCACGCCCACAAAGATATTATGTGCTTGTGTGCGGTCGCAGAGACTGATGATAGTCTCATGTTTTGAAACGAACAAAGTTGTTATATACATGTGAATTGCCGACCGTGTCTGTGTGAAAAATACGATTATTGACTGGCTCGCGAGTCTATGGAGTGGTTATCACTGAATTTAAGACACTTTTTGTTCACAAGGCAACAACAATATTTTAAAGTCATTGTAAAATGTTAGAACATTATGACAACATAACATGATAGCATATAACATGGTAACCTTGTGAATACCCCAAGTATGTAAAACATTAAGTTAAGAATATGAGTAACTATTTACGCAATTTTTTAGGGGTTAAATTTGTTGGAAGACTGTTAATTAATTTATTTATTTGGTATTATAAATCCCCAACACAGTTAGGTTATATAGGCCACCGACTGTTAATTAATATAGGTCAGTAATAATCTTTTTTTTTCATTCATGCTTTAAAACTCATTCATAAATAATAAAACGTCATAATTAAGTTTGCTCATATTCTTAAGGCTCAGTTAGGCGAACGTTGCTGTACCGTATCTGTACTGTATCCATCAGCTGTTCGCTTTTTGTTATATGAAAACCAATACAAAAGCTTACCGAAATGCAATGTACCGTAGTTGCAACGTACCAATCTGTATAAAATAGAATTTCATGCCGTTGTTACGTGACATTTGTAAGACAGTGATGTTACATTGAATGTGGGTAATTTTTCTTTTTTTTTGTTGGTACTTTTTTCAGTATATCTATGGAATTGCGACACAACAACTTACAATTCAACATATTTCCAAATATACACATATACATATGTTTAGATGTTTAAAATAAACAAATGTATATTCACATACAATGGAAATGTGAAACATATAAAAGACTTTAAATGGTATCAATACCTTGTTTGGTGTATGCACATTTACAATATTTGTATGCTTAAAATTTGTATATGCTAAAATACAAATTTATTTATTGCAAATCTATAATATAAATATTAAATTATTAAAATTTTTTACATACACAAAATACTGTTTTAATACCATTTAAATCACGTGGTACCTTTTCTGCACAACGGTCACCATTTGAACATTTTTGATTCCCATCACTGTTGTTTTGTTTTATGTATATGTACTATTGCTTTTTGTTTATGTATGGGAAAACATATAACACATTTTTAAACGTTCTATAAGTGCACCAACGTGCTTACAGTACGGTGCGGTACATTACGGGTACAGCAACGTTCGCCTAACTGAGCATTTAAACAGAATAAAAAAACCAAATAATCGTAAAGGAAAATATGCAAATAAACAAGTAGTATGTTTGTGTATGTCCTCCCCCACCTTTCCCATACAAAAGTTGGCTGCATGTTGTAAGTGTTGCCAAGTTTTTATTATATTGGCCATTTTAGTGCTTTTTTTTAGTATTATTATTATGGAAAAATAAAAAAACGCTACAAATGTTTAAAAATACTGTTTAGGTGCAAATACGAATATGAGTGTAAAAGGGAAATGACGTGTAAAGAAAGTTGTTTATTAAGGATGTGTGAAATTTTTGTTAGGTGTGAAATTTCTTCGTGTACGTGTCAGTCTTGAAGATTTTAAAAATTTTGTGAGGGATGATAATTTTACTTGTGCGTTTTCGTATTAAAGATAAAACTGATCGTGAAATAATAATTTTTTGTTGTTTCAGTTTTTGTATGTGTTTAGAATAGTTTATGACTTTGCTGCATCGGCTTTCTAGTGACTTTTTGTATACATGTCTCGGTAGGCTTGTGGGATAGTGAGCTAGTCTATTAGTATAAGGGTTACATATTTGATTATCACCAGAGATTCTGGTCTGTTTTACTACAGCAGACTAAGGATCTAAGCAACTATTAATCGGTTGTATGTCAGTATGTGTGTATGAGTGATTGATACCGGCTATTTATGTGAAAAGTAGGATTCCATATACTTTTTTTGAATCAACAGCAGCCAGCTGCACATTAGCTTTGTTTACATAATTTACCAGTTATATATACATAAATACTCAGGCAATAATAAAAACAACAGCAACTTAATATATACATAAATATTCAGAATTATATTAAAAAAAGTAGAAAGTAACTTCTTGGTTTTACTTATAGACTTTTAATAATTTTCCTTATCGTTCTCTACTCCTCCTTATATACAAGGTGGCGCAAAAATAACCTTCCGATGTTTTTTGGCTGTAATTTAAAAAAAAAAAAATGACAAATTTGATTCTTCTTTCGGATTATTTTTATTTGGTCTTTTAATTTTTTTTACATCAAGTCGAGAATATGATGTCATGTAAATGGCCGCCGCCACAGTTGATTGTCATTTGAGCACATTTTATGGCATTTTCCATCACTTTGGCCAAAACTTCCGGCGATAGGTCCTCACATTCTTGACGGATATTGTCTTTAAGATCTGCAAGAGGCTGAGTCTTGTTGACATAAACCTGCGACTTCAAAAAGCCCCACAAAAAGAAGTCTGGAGCGGTCAAATCAGGCGATCTTGCTGGCCAGTGCAAATCGCCAAAACGGGAGATTAGGCGCCCGGGAAATGCATCCTTCAGCATATCGGTTGTGGCACGTGCAGTGTGTGCCGTTGCACCGTCCTGTTGGAACCACATGTTTTCCAATCCCAATTCATCAAGTTGCGGCAAAAAGAACTCGTTTATCATTGCTCTGTAGCGCTCACCATTCACAGTAACCGTTTGGCTCGCGACGTCTTCGAAGAAAAAAGGTCCGATGACTCCTCCAGCGAAAACAGCACACCATACAGTGACTTTAATCGGGGCTATGTCTCTTCGTGGGTTACACGCGGATTTTCGGTGACCCATAAGGGTACATTTTGCTTACTTACGTACCCGCTAAGATGGAAATGGGCCTCATCACTCATGATTATTTTTGATGAAAAATCATCTTCCTGTTGGTGGTGATTAAGGATGGCTTGAGCGTATGTTAGACGCGATTGGCGGTCAGCAGCTAACAGCTGATGCACCGTCTGGACTTTGTACGGAAACATCTTCAAATCTTGTACCAAAATTCGCTGTAAAGACCGTCGACTAATACCCATTTGCGTGGCACGTCGTCTGGTCGATGTCGACGGCGCTTCCATGACATCCTCGGCTACAGCAGCAATATTCTCTGCAGAACGACTACTCCGGGGTCTGGCACGCCTGGCAGCATCTCGTGTTGTGCAAGTCTCTTCGGGCGAGCGGCTAAACGTCGCAGTGTTTCACCAGTAGGCGTTGGACGGCTAGGAAATCTGCGACGAAATTCACGTCGTGCCAAAGTCACCGACCCATTATTGGTCAAATAAATAGTCACCAATATTCTGCGTTCTGGAGCAGTGTAGCGTAACATTGTTTATTAACGTGTATTTCGCATGTGTTTACTACACAAATGTCAAAACAGAACTGACATTAGGGGCCAATCGCAAAATTTATAGCATTTTCTGATATGAGGATTACTTTTGCGCCACCTTATATAACAACAACAACATTATCAACTTAGAATATACATGAATAGAGCTGTCGCAGCTGTGACAAATCAAACAGAAAACAAAAACTAAAAATGTTTGGTTTTCTGAAATTCTCTAATTCTACTAAAATAAGCCACGCCCCTTATTTATAATTTTTTTTAACTATTGAAATATGACGGGACTGTACCTAAAATATGATTAATTGTGAAAAATTGTAGTATAAATACCGCTATTATTTCTCAATCGAAATCAATCTTGTTTGAAAATCAACCCGTGAACATTAAATTTTTAATTAAATAAAAAAAAAAAAAAATCAAATCCTAAAATAAAAATGCCTTCTTTTGGTGACAATTATTGTAAAAAAGTGTTTACACAAAACAGAAGTTTAGCGAGTCATATCAGACTATTACATGATAGTCCGTCCTCAGCATAGAAGTGTACAACTTGTAATTTACAATTTGCTTCTCGTTAAGAACTTCTTACACATACAAATTCAAGAGTGCATATACAGAATGCGGGGGAATCCTTTAATTAATGCAATACATGTAAGGAGCATATTTTAAAACAAAAATGGCATTATCATTTAAGAACTATTAACCATAAAAGGAAGAGTGCTACTCAAATTGATTCTAACTTATTTTGTGTAAAATCAGTATTTAACAATCGTATGATGACTTATGTTTTGCAAAATACAGAAGAGAAAATTCTGATTCCTGAAAAATTTTTAAATGAAAACAAATCACAGATAATAACATTAATTAAAGATTCAGCAGAAAAATAAATATAAAATTAAATATAAAATTAAATTTTGAATTATTTTGTGAGTATATGCTTGTCAAACAGGAAGATGATTCATGTACTATAAACCTAAAGTCTCATCAAACAAAAATGATTATTTTGAGTTCAACCCTCACAATTGAGGAAATTGAACAACGTTATAAAGATCAATGTGAGATCCTAATAAGGAAAATGAGCGAGTTTCAGGAACGTGATAGTGGATGGACTTTAATAAAAATTAAATTTCTGGAAATCAATGTAAACGGATATAATTCTATATAATAATAATAATATAATTAAAATATGAATATATATTCATCAATATAATAATTATTAAGTTAAAACTCATAATATTTAAATAAAAAAAACATTCTCTTTCTTTTTAAAAATAATTTCAATTGTTTTATTTCTTTTTCAGTTATTTTATATACAAACTAGCTTAACCCGTGCGCTTCGCTACACTGCTTTAACCACTTCTTCAGTTGAGAGATACTTAATATATGCATCCTATGGGAGGTATTTCCCCCTGTGCCTACCGGCTTTATTTTTATTTTCAAAAGTGTAGCATACCATAAGAGTGACTTTTACAAAGTTTGAACATTCTCACTTAACAGTTCTTAAGATATGCGATATTAAACATTGGTGTCCCATGGGGGGTAACACTTCCCCCGCTGCTATTTTATTTCAGTTTTGGGGCTCTGAAGATCCTACTATCAAAAGTTCAACAAAATCCGTGCAGTGGCTCTTAATTATATTTCTATCTATGAGGGGTACTGCTCCTTCTCTGTCAACCCCGCCCATTTTTATATTGAAATTTAAAGTTAACCATAATAGTAGCTTTAACCACGTTTGAAGACTCTCCCTTTAATAGTTCTTCAGTTGAGTGATATTTAATATATGCATCCTATGGGAGGTATTTCCCCCCCTGCGCCTACCCGCTTTATTTTTATTTTCAATAGTGTAGTATGCCATAAGAGTGACTTCTACAAAGTTTGAACATTCTCACTATAACAGTTCTTAAGATATGCGATATTAAACATTGGTGTCCTTTTGGGGGTAACACTTCCCCCGCTACTATTTTATTTCAGTTTTGGGGCTCTGAAGATCCTACTATCAAAAGTTCAACAAAATGCATGCAGCGGCTCTTAATTATATTTCTATCTATGAGGGGTACTGCTCCTCCCCTGTCAACCCCGTCCATTTTTATATTGAAATTTTCATTTTACCATAATAGTAGCTTTAACCACGTTTGAAGGCTGTCCCTTAAATAGTTCTTCAGTTGAGCTATATTTAATATATGCATCCTATGGGAGGTATTTCCCCCCTGCGCCTACCGCTTTATTTTTATTCTCAATAGAGTAGTATACCATAAGAGTGACTTCTACAAAGTTTGAACATTCTCACTGTAACAGTTCTTAAGATATGCTATATTAAACATTGGCGTCCTATGGGGGGAACCACTTCCCCCGCTACTGTTTTATTTAAATTTTGGGGCTTAGAAGATCCTACTACCAAAAGTTCAACAAAATGCGTGCAGCGGGTCTTAAGATATGCGATATTAAATATTGGCATCCTATGGGGGGTACCAATTCCCCTGCCCCGATTTTGGATTTCAAAATCAACTAACCATCATCACTCCTCCCTGTACCTTCCCTAAAAATTTTATGGCAATCGGTCGAGCCGTTCTCGAGTTATGGAGTGACAATCAAAATGTACACTTCTTTTTATATATATAGATTCAAGTTATGAATATCCACAATGAAATGAATCTTCCTAGGTAGTAAAATTTTCAAAATACAGGTTTTGAATATTTCATGATGAAATAGCAATTCTATTTGCTTATAGATATCAGTAAGAATTTAAAGATAATAGATTTTTGATCATTATAACCTTTTATTTTTTTCTAGTTTGATACTCTATAATATAATTTTAATGAAGAATTTTTCTATGGTTTGATACTCTACAATGACAATATAGTTAAGAATTAAGTTCAATCCATGCTTAGGATACACTTCATACAGTATGTATTTATACATTATACATACAAAATACAATAAAATTTCCATTTTATTTACCATAGTACATGGTTTATTAATTGTTTTGATAACATTTAGTAAAAGTTTATATATAGTATAAACTTGAAGTCGACTAAAGATTATTAAATGTTACTAAAAAATTACAAAATCAATTAAGATGATCTAAAAAAGAGGATAACATAGGAGTTTTGAATATTTAATAAGGAAATATCTATTATATCTGCTTATAATTATCAGTTATGAAATTAAAGATAACAGATTTTTTTTCTAATTATTAACCATACATTATCATACCATACCATTATAATCCATAGAATATAATACAATTTAAAATAGTTAAATCCGCAAAAGAAAATCACAAAATATATTTATTTATATAAAACCTTACTCCATTAATCATTTACTTATACTTTATATATACTAATACTATGAAATGCACAGTTCAATAACCATATTATATGGTTTATTTAATGTTTTTGTATGCCGTTTTGTAATTCCTATTATTTCCCTTCTATACTTAATATTTATACACCTCCATACATCCCTAAATAAACATTCTGTTTTAAGAATTTCTATACTATACATATAAATAAATTGTTTCTTATACTAACATTCCTATATTAAATCTTAGTATTATTATCTTACTCTTGATTTTAATCTTAGTCTTAATGTTGATCTTAATAGTAGTCTTTTAGTATTGGTTTTATAGTTTCGGATTTCGATCTTTTTTTTTTTACAGTAGCAAATCGATTATTGCACATACTTGATACTTGCACACATCGATTCTTGCAACATAGAAATATTTTTCATTACGCACTCAGTACTTGACACATCCGAAAATTTTGAACTCGATACTTGCAACATTACTCTGGTATAACTCTTGCGTGCTGTTTTGTTTACGTTTTCTTAGACTGAATACATATCGGGAAATTTTAAATTTCTTTAATTACACAAAAAATATCTATCTACTGTTATACGAATGCGTTGAATTTAAGTGTTTTAAATTGAAATATTAAACTTAGATTTCAAACAGATGGATATGTCCTTTATTTTATATAGGAAATTAATACTCGGTACTTGCGACAACATCGAAACTTGCACCGACCCCAGTTTTCATTACGTGCAAGAATCGAGTTTCTACTGTACTTCATTCTCATCAAACTAATCACACAAAGCGATTGTCTACGATATTAAAAAATAATCTATAAACTTGAATTAAAATTAAGGTTTATATTAAGTAATTTTATTATACGCTGATAGTTTTTCTACCTTAAATTTATATATTGGATAGAAAGTTGCATCTAAATGTAATGTTTTGATAAGAATGTCTTTATATTACTTTAAATCAGGTTTCTTATAATACAGAGTTTTTGAATGAAATATTAACAATCCTAATGTTAATTTCAATCTAATTTCATTTAAATCATATATATATGTATATATATTTATTTAATAGAATCAAACCAACAATAACCATTATGATCTTATTAAAGCAATATATATTTTTTTTTTGCCATTATTTTTATTATTCGTTAATAACTTTATATTCTCATATAAAGGGGATACATATGATTTA
Source organism: Pollenia angustigena (assembly GCA_930367215.1). Taxonomy (NCBI): domain Eukaryota; kingdom Metazoa; phylum Arthropoda; class Insecta; order Diptera; family Polleniidae; genus Pollenia; species Pollenia angustigena. The sequence continues at coordinate 37,356,473 of OV884059.1, forward strand.
GGATTTCTCCTTCATTTTATACTTATTTGATTTTAAAATTTTCATATAAGTTATTTCAACCTTTTCATTATCATTATGCTCATTATCATAATCATTATAATTGATATTAGTTTTATTCTTTTCTCAATTAAACCAACAATTCTATTACCATAATCATCAAAATTGGGCTTGAATATATTTTGTTTTTATTTTTTCGATGAAACCAACAAATCATCATCATAATTATCAAAATCAGGTTTATATATGTTTTTTTTTTAGTCAAGATACTTTAACATCATCATAATCATAATTCATATTAGAAATATTATTTTTACAAATGTTGATATTTTGAATTTAATTAAACTGGTTATAATCACTTAAGACTGAAATGAATTTAATTTTGTTTAATTTTCTTTAATTGTACCAAAAAGGGATGAATTATTCATCATTATTTATTTATTGAATCTTCATATATTAAATATGAACTAACAATAATTAATCAAATCTCAACCTAATATTATTTTTTGTCCTGCCAGTGCCAGACAAAAATTTTCTTCATCGCGGGTTCTGTTCACTTTTATAGGTGTTTATCGCTCATCTAATTGGATAAGTGCTGCAGTGTCTCTTCTTCTTAAGCGAGTGTGGCCGCTATAATTTAAAATATTTCGTGCTTGTGGGTTCGGGTGCAATTCGAGCCTTTTTAGTATTTTACTGCATATTTCGTAATCATAGTTTTAACTAATGGAACATTGAGATCCTTGTGAATATTTGAGTTTTTAACATACCAAGGGGCAGCTGTGATTATTCGAAGTAGTTTATTTTGGCGCCTTTGAATTTTTTCGATACTAGAGGCCGAGGCAGTGCCCCATAACTGAATACCATAGCACCAGATTGGCTTTAAGATGGAGTTGTAAAGAAGAAGTTTGCAGTCGAGACTAAGGACAGAGTTTCTTCCAATAAGCCAATGAATTTGGATGGCTTTTAGTTTCATTTGAGTTAATTTTGCCTCTATGTGGCTTTTCCACGTTAAACGGCGATCTAGATGAACACCGAGGTATTTTACATGCGAATTTTGAGGTATTATTTGATTATTGATTTTAATAGGGGGGCATGATTCCCGACGCAAGGTGAATGTTATATCTACGCATTTTTGCTCATTGACCTCTATCCTCCATTGCTTTAACCATAGTTCGAGTTGATATATATGATCCTGTAGGTATCGAGATGCTTCTTGACGGTTTTCGTGCACGCTCAAAAAAGCTGTATCATCAGCAAATGTTGAAGTTTGTGTGTAGTTGTTTGTTGGCATATCCGAGGTATATATTAAGTATAAAAGTGGGCCCAGGATGCTTCCCTGAGGGACTCCAGCGTCAATTTGCTGAGGAGAGCTTAAATAATCACCTTCTTTAATAATAAACTTTCGACCGACTAAGTAGCTTTCTAACAGCTTGTGTGTGTTTACTGGTAAGTTTAGCTTCAATTTATGTCATAAGCCTTCATGCCAGACTTTATCGAAAGCTTGAGAAACATCGATGAAGAGAGCGGAACAATATTTTTTTTCTTCAAAGGCTTTTCTTATTGCGTTTACTATACGATGAGTTTGCTCAATTGTGCTGTGTTCTCTTCTAAAGCCGAATTGGTGGTTAGGAATACATCTATTTTCATTTAAAACTAGGGTTAATTTTGACGCTATCAGCTTCTCAAACAGCTTTGATATATTAGAAAGTAAGCTTATAGGCCTATATGACTCAACTTTTGTGTGATCCTTTCCAGGTTTAGGTATCATGGTGACTAAGGAGACCTTCCACTTTTGAGGATAGTATTCAAGGCGTAAAATAGCATTAAAAATTAAAAGAATAATTTTCTTTGCTATGCTGGGTAGCTCCAAAAGCATTTTGTTGCTGATCTTGTCAAAACCAGGAGCCTTCTTGGGGTTTAAATCACAAATAGCCTTTTCGATTTCTCTTATCTCAAATCTTAGCGGAACAGCTGCTCTAGCAGCAACAGGTGGTAACTCGACCGCAATATCGTGAGATATATTTGGGGTAAATACGTTTTTTAAATGATTGACAAACAGTTTTCCTTTTTCAACATCATTTCTCGCCCAACTTCCATTCAAGTTTCTTAATGGTGGTTTAGAGACAACTGGCCTTTTGAGATTTCTAGCTGCACGCCATAATGAGTAGTCTGATTGTGGGGTTGCATCAAGTCCCTTAAGATATTTTTCCAGAGAAGCCGTTTTCTTAGTCTGCAGTAACTTTCTTAGTCTTTTTGTACACTCTTTAAGTAAGTTCTTAAGTTGAGGGGATCTGTGCAATTGCCACTCTCTTCGAGCCCTCCTTTTTTCAGACAAAAGATGCTCGACATCTGTGGAATATATTTTAATAGTTTTTGTTTTTTTGTGGGCAATATTGGAATGTTGAACAGCTAGTTTCAGAAAACTGTCAAAATTGTCAATAGAGCGATCTACATAATCCGGTGTACTGAGCGGAATATTTTCTGTGCAATGGGTACTGAGATATTTTTTATATTTTAACCAATTAATTTGCGTAGCTGTCGTCGGAGGTACAATTCTATTGAGGTTCATTATAGTAACAATTGTAGGTGTGTGGTCGGAAGATAAATCTAGGGAGGCTTCAACTTGAATCGTTTCTATGGGAATGTTTTTAACCACGCCGAAATCTATGACATCTGAAAATTTTTGATGATCAGTGGGCCAATAAGTTGGTTGTCCGCTCGCTACCACATTTAAATCCATTTTAGAAATTATGTTAAATAAAACACGACCCCCAGAGGGTATGTTTAGCGTTATAATCGCCAGCGGCTAGGAGACACGGTCCTAATTATTTAAAATATTTACAATATTGGTCCTCCGATATTGAAAATCTAGGCGGGGAGTATAAAGATGAAATTATTAGGTTTCTATTTAATTCCTCAACGCAAATGTTCGTTGCCTGGAGATAATCTTCACGATGATCACACATTAGGTAGTGTTTGACTCGGGCCTTTATTAAAATGGCAGAACCTCCACAAGCTCTATCTCGAGGGTCCTTGGTATCATATAGTATATAACCATTTATTTTAAACGTATTTCTTGAGGTTAAATGAGTTTCAGAAATCATCATGACATCAATTTGTTTATTTTTAAGAAAGTATTCTAATTCATTTTTATGTTGGCGGATGCCGTTTGCGTTCCAAAAATAAATTTTTAAACAGTTCATGGTTTGTTAAGTACAGCTTGCAATAACATCGATTGCATTCTAAGCATTTCCTGCATCATATTACCCATTGTGTTCGTAAAATTATTTACCGTTTGCACTAATGTTTCCATGGTTTTTTCTAAACGACTTAAATTAGAAAATTGAGTTTCATCATTACTTGGTGAGGCACCTTGCATTGGCTCATGGTTTGATTTTAGGACGTAAGCGTAAGAGGTTCTGTTATTACTAGGCTGGGGGGCTTGAATTGCATTTGTGTTAACCTGATTTGTTACCTGCATTTGAGGAGGATTAGTTTTCGGTCCGACCGACTGCTTGACGATAGTGTATACAGGGCATCCTCTATAATTGGCAGTGTGATTACCGCCACAGTTGCTACATTTTTTTACGTTGGGGTCGGTTTTAGACTTGTCGCAAAGAACTGTTCCATGTAATTCACCACATACTACGCAAACAGGGGGTAAGTAGCAGTATGCCTTAGTATGGCCAAATTCCTGCCAGTTTAGACATTGAACAGGACCATTTCTTTTGTGCGGCTCCTCAATAGTTACCCTTCTGTACAGAATATATTTTAAATTATAAATTGGATGCGTTTCATTTTTTTTGAGCTTAACGTCGCCGGGTTCAAGTTCCACTCGAAATAGTGGTTGGGGATTTTTTTCCCTATTTTTGATATTTAATACGTTTTTGATTTTAAAGCCCTTCTCTTCCAAAAAAGCATTAATTTCCCCTGGGTCTACGCATGAGTCTATGCCCTTGATTACTACCTGAAGACCTTTACTGCTCTTCAGTTGATACGTATAAAAGTTTTTATTCAGAGTCTCAAATCTTGTAATTACCTTTCGAAAATCATCCTCGTGATTCACCTGCATTTTAGTCTCGTTAATGATACCGCGCTTTATTGCAGCTACATAAAATCAAAAGTTGTTTACAGATTTTAATCATTTATAGCTTGTTTTTTTGCAATGTTGTTTTTTTATATGTCTGCATAAAATTAGAAGCATAGCTGCATTTTCCAATTTTTTATGAATTTTTAAAAACAAAAATTCCGAAATTTTAATAAAAAAATTATTTTTTTTCCAGAAAAACGTTTTACCTTTCTTAAAGTAAATTTTATTCCGTAATTTCGGTTTTTTTTAGTTTTTCAATAAGCTAAAGCGTTTTTGAGTTGCGCGAACATATGTTAATCTATCTATACAATATATAATTTCTTAGTATGTCAGGATGTTTGCATTCTCGTACACTCTTCACAAATGTGTTGTTGGTATATGAAAATATGGTTTTCCATATTTATCATGACAAGAATATAGTGAAATTATTCATTTTAATGTAAAAGTATAAATTAATATGGAATGTATTATCTATACTTTATGGATAGGGTTGCAATTTGAGAGATAATTCAATGAAATTTTATTAATTTAAAGAAATTTGTGATTATCATGTATAATATAATATTGTTACGTTACTGCCTTTCAATAACGTTTTGGTTTATTTCCTTTATAATAAACCGTTTCGAGTTCTTTTATTGCAATTCAAATAAAACAAATAAACACTACACTTTTGCTATTGTTTACAATTTACACAACTTTATTTAGTACTTAGTCACTTTAACAACAGTAATTTATAATCTTCTCAGCGTGATACGTTTTTGACAAAGTCAGAACTTAGAATGAATCATGCCATCTCTTGCGATCCTATTTATACTCGGGCAAATGACCATAGAACGTTCGAGTTCTAAAGTCTAGATGGCTCTATAAAGTTCGCCTAATAACGGCTATTTCGATTATAAAACTTATTCAGCTATTACTATCTATATGGCTGAATTAATTGAGTTATTAGGCATCATAAACTAAGGCATACTTTTAGGCGTTGCCATAAATTGAAATAACTTAATAACGAACATTCTGGTTTACAGTGGGGTTGAAGTACAATTATGCACAACAATTTTAACATTACATCTGTACATTGATTTTGTTTCACTAGAAGTGTGCATAACTTATACAATAAAAATGTTAACTAATAAAATAACTAGCAAATACTTAACAACTAATCAATACAAGATAACACATAAATTAATCTAATTCTTAACCAATAATTACAAATAATTCTTAACTAAAGTTACTTTCGTAACACTGCCCCCCACTTAAGCCTGTTCGTCCCGAAACGTTCCAAATGAACAACTTTCATTTTGGCTCTTGGACTTTTATATTTCTGTATTCGGTATACAACATCATTTAATTTCTTTATCACCTTATATGGACCATCCCAATGTGTCTGTAATTTGGGAGATAATCCTTTTTTTTGTTGGGGATTGAAAAGCAAAACTAACTGGCCCTCCTTAGATCCTTCAGCATACACCACCCGATTATATCTGGACAACTTTCTATGGCCACGCGCGGACTTTCTATGGTCGTAAGGATTTCCCCGCTCCAATGAAGATACCTGCTTATCTTCTGGTATAGGTAGTGCCTTACAATTGCACTGTGGATACGACGCACAAACTCTGTTTACTGTGCTCCTGGCTGCCACACGCTTTTGGCAGTTTCCCTTAGAATTTTGCCTTCCCCCTATACTAGTGGCCTTCCTTACCTTTGCCAATACGGTTTCAAATCTTTTCGCCGCTAACCAGTCTTTACTGGGCTCTACCTGCAACGAGCGACCTTCACTGACGCATACCCTTTTATCTGCCTCCGTACAGTGCCTGGCTTCCAATCTGCTAAGCTGTCTTGCATGAGCAACCGCTTTTTCCCGTTTTGCAACTTTTCTGTATGGTGACGATTCCAGACGAGTACAAGCGAGAAGCAGTCCCACACGAGCCTCACTTTCATACCCAACATTCAGGGGTATATCATAATCAAACAAATACATGATTTGTTTTCCCATATTCAGACTTATGTTATGACTAATCATAAAATCTGCGCCAATCAGTACTTCATCTACAATGTCGGCCACAATAAACTCATGAAAATTGACAACATTGGCAAGTCTTAACACCACACGTGTTTTGCCATAGACAGTAGCAGGCTCACCTGTAGCTGTTCGCAAGCTCACTCCGCTTAGTGGTTCGACAGCTCCCGTTACCAAGTCAGGCCTTATAATTGAAAATCCTGCACCATTGTCGATAGTCAAAATTCGCTTTTTACCATCGATGTAGCCAAATGTCGTAATACTTTTATATCTCTTTGGCACTACTAAATTTATTACCGAGCGATGACTAGCCCGTTGGTTGTTTCTCAGCGGCGAAGCAGATCTTGAATTTTTTTCCAGTGCTTTGCAGTTACGCTGTATGTGCCTAATCTTACCGCAGTTATAGCATTTCAATTTGTTTTTGCCCAGCTTCTCACTTAACACCCGCAAAACTGCTTCCTTAAGGCTTTTTAATACCTTCATGATATATCTATCATCATCAGCAACAACATCGAGCCTTTGCACCTTATACGACTTCTGCTTTGCAACTATTCTTGCGGTTTCCTGAGCCAGGGCAAATGAAACAGTTTCTGCAAATGTCGACTTTAATGCTGCACACACCGCATACTTAACATCAGCATCTCTTATACCGTTAATAAATGCTTCTGTTTTGAAGCTGTCCAACAATGGATGATTCTCAACAGGGTAAGTTAGCTGCACCAACCGCTCAATCTCCAGTGCGAAGTCCTGTAAGGTTTCGTTTGCCTTTTGCACTCTGCCACGTAACTCCATTTTGTAGATTTCCTTTTTGTGTTCGCCTCCATACTTACGTTGCAGTGCTACCATAATTTCATCATAATTGTTTATGCTACTTACTGGTACACTTTCAAGCACTTCAGCCGCAGTCCCCTTTAAAGCAAGAATGAGCTCGATAGCTTTTTCCTCACTATTCCATGCATTTCTGTTGGCAACTGTATCGAACTGGAACTTAAAAGCATTTAATGGAACACTACTGTCAAAGCAAGGGGCCTTTATCCTGCTAGAAACCTCTGGAATAACCCGTACTGATCCCTCTTGGTTTTGAAGACTATTTACTTTTGCTTCCAGATTGTGTAGTTTTTCATCCACTTCTATTTTAACATCAGTCAACTTTTTGTTGAACTCTATTTTCATTTCATTTACTCTCTCATTTATTTCACTGGAAATCTCCTGAAGTTTCTCATTTGTTATTCTGGAATTCTCTTGGATTTCAGCCAGGATGGTGCTAGACTTCTCCTCCATTTTTCTAGAAGCTTCATCCATTTTTTTTAGAAGTTTCGTCAATCTTTCTCGAAGTTTCAGCCAATATATCGTTAGAATTTTCCTTTATCATCTGTACCATGCTTTTGGAATTATCGTCCATTTTTGCCATCATAGCAGCAAACATTGTGTTAAAATCCATACTGCTGCCAATTGCTAGAGTACATACCTCTATTTCTTCTTTTTCCTCGAATTCGTAACTCGCAATATCCATATTGCGTCGCTCGAATTCATCTAAAAGTCTCTTCTGCAGCTCTGCTTTATTACCTGCAGTTGGCAGATCCAACTCTTTCCCAATTCCCAATTCTTTCTTGAGCTGTTCTACTTTAAGCTCTTCAAATTTCATTGCTGTCTATTTTTTTTTTTTTTTATTTTATTTATGCAATTTCACTTCTGACACCAATTGTTACGTTACTGCCTTTCAATAACGTTTTGGTTTATTTCCTTTATAATAAACCGTTTCGAGTTCTTTTATTGCAATTCAAATAAAACAAATAAACACAACACTTTTGCTATTGTTTACAATTTACACAACTTTATTTAGTACTTAGTCACTTTAACAACAGCAATTTATAATCTTCTCAGCGTGATACGTTTTTGACAAAGTCAGAACTTAGAATGAATCATGCCATCTCTTGCGATCCTATTTATACTCGGGCAAATGACCATAGAACGTTCGAGTTCTAAAGTCTAGATGGCTCTATAAAGTTCGCCTAATAACGGCTATTTCGGTTATAAAACTTATTCAGCTATTACTATCTATATGGCTGAATTAATTGAGTTATTAGGCATCATAAACTAAGGCATACTTATAGGCGTTGCCATAAATTGAAATAACTTAATAACGAACATTCTAGTTTACAGTGGGGTTGAAGTACAATTATGCACAACAATTTTAACATTACATCTGTACATTGATTTTGTTTCACTAGAAGTGTGCATAACTTATACAATAACAATGTTAACTAATAAAATAACTAGCAAATACTTAATAACTAATCAATACAAGATAACACATAAATTAATCTAATTCTTAACCAATAATTACAAATAATTCTTAACTAAAGTTACTTTCGTAACAATATATAACCAGCCTATCAGCTGGGTGTACGGATATCAAAATATTAATGCAAAAATTAATTCTAAGTAAGTTGATTCGATGTATTAAGAATTTGATCTAGCTAAAATCGATAAATATTAAAAAGTGTTAAAAACATCATTATGAACGTGTATCTAATATCTATTTCATTAATGTGGTGTAGGTATAAAAGAAGAAAAAAGCAAACAAATCAAAAATTATCAAATTGAAATAAATCATATGTATGTATGTATTTATATTAAAAATAAACTTCCTGAAACCATCATTGGTGGGCTGTCTATTGTATGGTTTCTATAAACCACACAATAAAATTTGTTTTTGTTTTTAATGTAAGTTGAATGGATGAGTTTTGCGTTCGTGTTCTTAAAACCACACATATGTAAACGATGGACGGACATCGTTTACATAAACAGCTGGCTATCCATGTAAACCTAAAAATCAAAATTCATTATCTCTAAATTTGTTTGCCCTAAAACAATTTTCGAGATAATTTAATGAAATTTGATTTTTAGGTTTATACAGTACTTTTCGCTTATAGTCACATCCTTTAGTTGCAACCATAACGTGGACTATATCGCTAATGTGACTATAAGGCTAATTCACATATATACCACTGTGACGCATATAACCGAATTCGAATAGAATCAAGTTATGTGAATAAAGGAAATAAATAATTCATATAAATTACAACGACATCAGGCTTATGGTTTTACAACAGAGTTACGTTCTGTTTAAAAAATAGTTAAAATAATAACAAGATATATCATAACTGATACCAACGGCAAAAGCTAATCTTTTACGAGTAGAGAGTTGATGACAAAAATTAAATGATTTAATTCATTCTTAATTTTGATGGATTTTTGATTCGAAAACTAAAAAGAACTTATTAAATTTTGCTAATGTGACTATAATGCCATTAATTTACTGTACTTTTTCCTTTGACTACTGTTAATAAATGACATATATGGCAAATGTGCTTATATTGCTAAATGGACTATAACGTTAATTTATTAATTTTAATTTGAAATTAACTGTATGTTTAAAAGTAAAAGTATTCGTATGTTTACGTTTATGTTTGGTAATACTAAATTTAGAATTTAGACTAATACCCTTTGTACACTTGCATACATTTCGGAGGAACGCATGGAAGATGTTGAAAAAGTGAAATACGAGTTCACACTTGAAACATCTAACATTTACCATTAACAAAAAATGTCACCATTTCTGAAAAAAAAAACTTTTATTTTTTTTTAAATACTTTTTTTCTACAAAAGTAACAACATTTTAAGAGATAACACCAAAATGTATTTCTAATTCATTTTGTTTAATAATTTAAGCAAAATTAAGCAAAATAAGGCTTGCAAAAAAGGAAAAACTTGAGAAATGGTAACGCTGCTTTCAGAGCAACTGCCATTTTGTCAGTGATGCCACAATAATAACAGAATTTATTGCCACTTTTCTAGTGATTACACTAAAATAATCGAAAAATGTAAAAGGGAACAAAATGAGATAGTAACATTCTGTAAAAATGTTGATTTTTAGCCCTATGTATTTCTTATGGGAAAATTCCAACATTTTCGCAAATTGATGTTAAATGTTAAATGTTGACAAGTGTGAAAAGGCTATAAGTCTCTGTTTACACGTTAAGTGTTATCGGGTTTTTTAATTTATTGTTCACTGTTACCGTATTTCCGTTACTTACAAAGCTATTGGTAACACTGGAAATCCTTTTAGTTTTTTGTACGAACATTCGTAACTTAATTTATATGTTGGTAGCATTGCTACAATTTTAAACAACGATTCGAAATAGATCATACTGGAAAAGACTTAAGAAGAATAGAATTGTGTAAGTTAGGTTTTGCTATGTATTTTTAAGATTAATTAATGTACTTTAAATTCGTTTTAGATAATAAAACACTAAACACAACCAAAAAAGAAAGTAAATTGTTTTCGTTTTAATATAATTTTAAGACTGAGTGTTACAGCCGTAATACCTTAATTGCTGCCACAATACCATCCACTATCACGTTCCTGAAACTCGCTCATTTTACTTATTAGGATCTCACATTGATCTTTGTAACGTTGTTCAATTTCCTAAATTGTGAGGGTTAAACTCAAAATAATCATTTTTGTTTGATGAGACTTTAGGTTTATAGTACATGAATGATCTTCCTCTTTGACAAGCATATACTCACAAAATAATTCAAAATTTAATTTTATATTTAGATGTTTTTCTGCTGAATCTTTAATTAATGTTATTTTAATTAATGTTATAAAAAATGTTAATAGAATTTTCTCTTCTGTATTTTGCAAAACATAAGTCATCATACGATTGTTAAATACTGATTTTACACAAAATAAGTTAGAATCAATTTGAGTAGCACTCTTCCTTTTATGGTTAATAGTTCTTAAATGATAATGCCATTTTTGTTTTAAAATATGCTCCTTACATGTATTGCATTAATTATAAGATTCCCCCGCATTCTGTATATGCACTCTTGAATTTGTATGTGTAAGAAGTTCTTTACGAGAAGCAAATTGTAAATTACAAGTTGTACACTTCTATGCTGAGGACGGACTATCATGTAATAATCTGATATGACTCGCTAAACTTCTGTTTTGTGTAAACACTTTTTTACAATAATTGCACACAAAAGAAGGCATTTTTATTTTAGGATTTGATTTTTTTTTTTTTTTTTTTATTTAATTAAAAATTTAATGTTCATGTTGCTTTACGAGAAGCATATTGTAAATTACAAGTTGTACACTTCTATGCTGAGGACGGACTATCATGTAATAATCTGATATGACTCGCTAAACTTCTGTTTTGTGTAAACACTTTTTTACAATAATTGCACACAAAAGAAGGCATTTTTATTTTAGGATTTGATTTTTTTTTTTTTTTTTTTATTTAATTAAAAATTTAATGTTCACGGGTTGATTTTCTCAAACAAGATTGATTTCGATTGAGAAATAATAGCAGTATTTATACAACAATTTTTCACAATTAATCATATTTTAGGTACAGTCCCGTCATATTTCAATAGTTAAAAAAATTTACAAATAAGGGGCGGGGCTTATTTTAGTAGAATTAAAGAATTTCAGAAAACCAAACATTTTTAGTTTTTGTTTTCTGTTTGATTTGTCACAGCTGCGTCAGCTCTATTCATGTATATTCTAAGTTGATAATGTTGTTGTTATATATAAGGAGGAGTAGAGTACGATAAGGAAAATTATTAAGAGTCTACCTATAAGTAAAACCAAGAAGTTACTTTCCAATTTTTTTAATATAATTCTTAATATTTATGTATATTCTAAGTTGCTGTTATTATTATTATTATTATTGTCTGAGTATTTATGTATATATAACTGGTAAATTATGTAAACAAAGCTAATGTGCAGCTGGTTGCTGTTGATTCAAAAAAAAGTAGATGGAATCCTACTTTTCACATAAATAGCCGGTATCAATCACTCATACACACATACAGACATACAACCGATCAATAGTTGCTTAGATCCTTAGTCTGCAGTAGTAAAACAGACCAGAATCTCTGGTGATAATCAAATATGTAACCCTTATACTGATAGACTAGCTCACTATCCCACAAGCCTACCGAGACATGTATACAAAAAGTCACTAGAAAGCCGATGCAGCAAAGTCATAAACTATTCTAAACACATACAAAAACTGAAAAAACTAAAAATAATTATTCCACGATCAGTTTTATCTTTAATACGAAAACGCACAAGTAAAATTATCATCCCTTACAAAATTTTTAAAATCTTCAAGACTGACACGAACACGAAGAAATTTCACACCTAACAAAAATTTCACACATCCTAAATAAACAACTTTCTTTACACGTCATTTCCCTTTTACACTAATATTCGTATTTGCACCTAAACAGTATTTTTAAAATTTTTTAGCGTTTTTTTATTTTTTCATAATACTAAAAAAAAGCACTAAAATGGCCAATATAATAAAAACTTGGCAACACATACAACATGCAGCCAACTTTTGTATGGGAATGGTGGGGGAGGACATACACAAACATACTACTTAAACAAAATTCATTGATCAACTAAGATCAAAAGAAATACTAACACAATTTTCACAATAGGGATAAAATAAAAATTTAAGCTGTCTTGTTTCTTAAGATATCTTTTTTCTGTGGTGCCTAATAAACAAACATTAAAAAAAAACTATCTTATTAAGAAGACTTAGGGGCCTACAGTGTAAAACGCAACGCAACGCCAACAATTTCATTAAAAGCAAAAACAAAATCAAAAATATTTATTTTATATTGTTTTTTTCAATTTTCAACGCCACACAATAGAAATGTTTAAATTTAAAAATTCAATATGAATTTCTATAGAAAATAACAACAAAATTATAAAATATTTTTGATTTTGTTTTTGCTTTCGTCACCTTTTTAGAAAAAATCATCAAAACGCCACTTTGTTAATATCGGAACAAAAAATCGTCAAAATGACGATAACTCGTTAAATCTGGCAGCCCTATTTTTATTATATTTATTTATTTTGTTGACGTTTCGCTTTTATTTGACACTTAATTACTGGAAATATGTATTCCAGTTAAAACAGAATCTGTGTTGTCTGTTTTCGCATTCAAATACAGAAACCCTTTTTTCTCACAAATCAAGAAACGATGGAATTTTTTGTTTCACACTTCATGTAAGAAATTTTACGATGCGAGAAATACAGAAACGTCCCAGCGGGAAAAAGAAGGAGTACGGAGGCCTTCCAGAAGGCCTCTGTACCCCTTCTTTTGGATAAACAGGGCCTTCTCGCTCCATTCCATACTCATATCTTTTTTACACGCGTTGTCATTGCGGAGAAGGCCTTCCTCTTTCCTTTCTTCCCCAGAGCTTCTTAAAGGCCTTCAAATAAATGGCTCTTAGAAGGCTTTCCAGAGAATGACTTTCAAAAGGCCTTAGCAAAAAGGTTATCTTGAAGGGTTTTTAAGAAAGGTATGTTAAAAGGCCTTTCAATTAATGGCTCTTAAAAGGCCTTTCAGACCATCCTTCTACAAATGCATTAAAGATCATATTGAAGGGCTATCAGTCTAAAACATTAAGGAATATTTCCTTACAAATGAAATTAGAAGACTGAATAGGCTTCATGTACATATCAGATCTCCAATATAGAAAATGAAACAACACTTAACTTTTTATATATGTATACCTATTTTACAAACGTGCGTTTATATATTTAATTAAACTTATTGTGGTTTAATGACACATCTATTTTCTTTTATTGAAATAATCAAATTTGCTAAATATTGCAATATAATATATAATATAAAAAACTTTTAAGCACAAGTACCTATCTTCCTTAATGGACAAAACTCAACTTAAATGATTTACATTATTGTTTTTATTTTGTATTTTAATATGCACCTACTTTGTTACTTTGTTTTTATAACGGGATCTGAATTCTTGCGTTTTGGCGAAAAAAACAAAACAAAAAATTTTACTCTTTCTCTTTTCCACTTCAACTAAAATGATTTGCAGCATATGTTACTTTGTTTTTGTAAAGGGATCTGAATTCTTTTGCTTTTGCTTGTGCAAAAAAAACAAAACAAAAAATGTTACTTCTTCTTTTCTCGCTTCTCATACCAAAGAGCCGAGGCCTTCTATGAGGCATTCTTTAGCAGTTACGTAAGAATAGTAATTAAATCAAAAAATTTTTTTAGCAGGCCTTTAAAAAGGCCTGAAGTAAGAAGGTCTTCTGAGTTTTCCCGCTGGGGAGCTACAGGTTGTGATGTGTAGCTAAATATAGGGTTTTCAAATCTTAGTTTTTTTTTGTTTGCATAAGGATTGGGAACTATTAGAGTATTATTTAATCGACCGCTTATGACTTATTTATAGATAAAACAGAATGTAATTAATTTAATTGTATATGTTAGCATCGTGAAGATTAATTATTAGAATAATTAGATTAACATATATTGTATTAAAATACATACTATTAATTTTAATTGTTTTGTTTTTCCTTCTTGAGATCTTTTAACATTAAAGGCTTTATATATAAAAAAAAATATTTCAAGCATTATCAAACGACATTTCTAAGAAAATTTGTTAACTAAGCAAAATTGCATAGTTAGAATATAGTTTGGTTTAGACGGAATCTAAAAAGTTATAATATATGTAATTTGTGAATATATTAAAAGAAATTTTAAATTTTGTTCTTCTCTTTTTTTTTTTAATTTAAAATGGTAGTGGATTTGCTGTTTTAATGGAAAAAATAGATCATTGAATAGTAGTATTGGTTACTTTTAAAACCGAAAATTTCTGTTACAGTTCTGGATGAGGTCGATAAAAGGCAGTGAAAAAAAAAGTTTGAGGTTAAAGTCAAAATATAAATCTTAATGAAATGTAAATGAGGTGATTAAAATAGGTTTTAAACGTGAAGAGTAGGAAATCACCTTAGCTCATAGGTTATTCTGTGATGTGGTCCAAATTAACAATTTAACAGGATACTTAATAGATGAATGACCGATGTGTAATTTTAATGTTGATTTTCCCCTGTGGAAGTTAGAGCGGTCTTAGAATAAACCCCACTTTTTGGATATCCAGTTTTAGAGGGCGTGAGACAGCAGCGTTAATGGGATGCTTGTGCGAGATTATAATTTACTGCCTAATCGGTAGCAAGGTTAGGAGCACGCTTTGACACGTGAAAGTGAGGTTATCGCACTTTAGGTTGAGGTTAGAGCCTACCACTTTTTGGTACGAATTCCCCGTTTGCGCTGCTTTAAATTTGCCCTATTTTATGTTTTCTAAAAAAAATTATCGATTATAATTATTGACTTAGATTTACCTTCATACAAGCTCTTACCGGGCTTAGTGTTAATATTTAGGAAAATGTTAAAACTAACAATTCCAGTATTTGGTATTATGGAAAAATATTAACAGGGACAATTCCAATCCTCGGCTGAAACTTTTCTTCCACATTGAAGTTACTCAGATTACAATTTCAACGTTTAAAATAATTGTAAAATTCACTTGTCATTAAATAAAGTACATTTAAAAGAAAACAAAATGATAGTCTCGTTTACTTATGTAACTAGTAAAATTAGTTTTTTCACACTTATTAATTTAAACTTTTGTCTCCCGACTTTGTTCTTTTTACTTCAATGATCACCAACAGAAAGAAAGAAGTTAGTTACAAAAGGATTAATGAAATTTTTGGTTACCAGCAGTAAAGCTTTTATCCCAAAAAAAAAACTCAACTACTCATTAAGTATAACTTATAGAATTTGACAAAACTTATGCTCAAAAATAATTAAAAATGTAAAACGCAATATTTAAGTGAGACTTCAAGCTTTACATCTACATTGTCGTACTGATAGAAATGCATTTACTATCACAACTACATATATATTTAGCAAAGACACTATTCCGGTCACTTAGAATGTTGGCTGCAACATGTATGGAGTAAACTTTTATAGGGTTAAGCTGAAGGTCCACACCATGCGTTTATGCGTCTGTCCTTTTTATGCATTTGACAAAAAAGTTGAATAAGTGTAATTGTATATGACAAGTTACACAACAAAATGCAGAGAATGCATAGACGCATCAACGCATGAAAGTAGGTTTACTTTCTACTTTTGTATCCGTCGCATGTGTGGTGAAAAAAAGTCAGCTGCTATTGATGGCCATGGATGGCAAATCATATATTATTTTCAATGTTATCGATAAATATGTTTGTGTGGTGGATTACTTTTTACTATGTTTTTGCATTAAAAAAGGTTTTTAATAAGAGAAAAAGCTTTCGTTATAAAGATTGTATAAACTTTAATGAATAAAATACATTAAAATTAATTTTTAGCACAATTTAACAAGAACAAAATTTGCCATTCTACTTATCGATTACTTTATCTTTTGAGTGTCATCTTTGTTGTGCTTATTATTTTTTTTAACAAATGCCATGAATTGGAAACATATTGATACCGTGAAAAATCACGAATATTTTTATAAGCTTACTCCCCTATGAATTCTATTAAATAAATTCTATTAAAATATCAATAACACTCTCAATTTCTTGCAAAATTGTTTTTAATTGTTAAACATATTAGCACAACAGCTGATAAAAAAAAAAAAAAATTTGGCGCATAAAACGCATTGCATGTAAAGCTGAAGGTCCACACCATGCGTTCATGCGTAGATGCGTATGATACTTTTTGTGCATTTTATGCGTTTCAAAATTCAAGTTACATGCAATGCGTTTTATGCGCCAAATTTGTTTTTTTTTATCAGCTGTTGTGCTAGTTTGTTTAACAATTAAAAACAATTTTGCCAAAAATGGAGAGTGTAATTGATATTTTAATGGAATTTATTTAATAGAATTCATAGAGGAGTAAGCTTTTATTATAAAAATATTCGTGATTTTTCACGGCATCAATAAGTTTCAATTCATGGCATTTGTTAAAAAAAATAATAACAACAAAACAAAGATGACACTCAGAAGATAAAAGTAATCGATAAGAAGAATGGCAAATTTTGTTCTTGTTAAATTGTGCTAAAAATTAATTTTAATGTATTTTATTCATTAAAGTTTATACAAACTTTATAACGAAAGCTTTTTCTCTTATTAAAAACCTTTTTTAATGCAAAAACATAGTAAAAAGTAATCCACCACACAAACATATTTATCGATAACATTGAAAATAAAATATGATTTGCCATCAATGGCCATCAATAACAGCTGACTTTTTTTCACCACACATGCGACGGATACAAAAGTAGAAAGTAAACCTACTTTCATGCGTTGATGCGTCTATGCATTAAGGCCAGTTTACACGGTAATACAATGTATTACGACTTTGTAGAATCAAAATATTATGAAATTCTCTCCGTGTTTAAAAGAAAAAAATAAAAATCTTTTGTAAGTATAGTTTATGTTTACACGGATGGTAAAAGTAAAATCCAAAATAATAACAAAAAATCAGATGGTTGCAGTTTTAAATATTTACAAAAACAACATGAAAATTTCCTGAGTTGATTTTAGTTGTTTTTGTAATCGTATAAAAATGCTATCACCTTCAATATACTCCGTTAAAATACACCTCTGGTGTGATGAGAATACATAAGTTTCTAAAATGGTTTAGAAAAAAATCATTTACCGACCGCTTGTCAGATTTTGTATCCGTATTCTCTCTTACTTAATACATTTTCCTTTTACATGATAAGATTTTTCTCATTCTACATAATCTTTCGACATGTCGTAATACATTGTATTACCGTGTAAACTGGCCTTTATCTGCATTTTGTTGTGTAACTTGTCATATACAATTAAACTGATTCAACTTTTTTGTCAAATGCATAAAAAGGACAGACGCATAAACGCATGGTGTGGACCTTCAGCTTAACTTGAATTTAGAAACGCATAAAATGCACAAAAAGTATCATACTCATCTACGCATGAACGCATGGTGTGGACCTTCAGCTTTACAATCAGCGTTTAAAAAGCTGCAGTTGAGATAGTAAAAGTCATAAGATTGTGCTGTAACTTCGACATCTTCATTTGTCATTGGACAAAAATAAACCGTTGACTTTACTTCTGATTCATTAAATGAAAACAGTCGCAGTGAAGGCAAAAGCAGAAAACGAAATGTTGTGCACAACAAAGAACATCGGCAGTCAACATGTTCGGAAGTGTTTTGTTTGACCGACTGAAACTTTTAAAAAATCCCGTAGTTAACGAAGATGGGACGTTGCATTTGTGTTTTTGTTTCCATATTTTTTTTTAAATAATACATGCGTACATAAATACATAAATATGTACATACATATTTATTTATTTTAAAGCTTAACAAATCTTTTTAATTTTTTGAAATTAAATAAAACTTTAAATAACATTATCGCTTTCATATTCATACAATGAACACAACGTCCCATCTTCGTTAACCTCGGTATTTATTAAAAGTTTCAGTCTGTCAAACCAAACACTTTCGAACATGTCGGCTGCCGATGTTCTTTGTTGTGTTCAACTTTTCGTTTTTTGCTTTTGCCTTCACTGCGACTGTTTTCATTTAATGAATCAGAAGTAAAAGCAACGGTTTATTTTTGTCTAATGAAAAATCAGAAAGTGGAAGAAAAAGCAATTTTTTGATTTTGACTGCAGCTTTTTAAACCCTGGTTACAATTACTCTATTAACTCAGTTTAATAATAGTATTGGGTACAACATGTTTGAAGCAATTTTTTACATTTTTGTAATAAGCAATCAATATGTATATGTAAGTGGGTATTTTACAACGTTTTTTTGTAATATATTTCAACTCTTTCTTTTTACATCGACAAAAAGTTTCATTTAAAATTTTTTCCAGGAAATAGAAAATGTTTTGAAATATTACATCTCACCATTTTATAATCGAACCTTACACAGTGAACATTTCTTAGCATTTAGTTTGAGTCCTGCCATTGATATACGTTCCATCACCTCCTCTAGGTTTTTCAGGTGTTCATCAAATGCTTTCCCCATAACAATAATGTCGTCAAGATACACCAAACATGTCTTTCGGTGAAGACCTTTTAACACCTACATTAAACGCTCAAATGTAGCCGGAGCATTGCAGAGTCCAAATGGCATCACATTAAACTGCCATAGACCATCACTTGTACTAAATGCAGTTTTCTCCTTATGATTTTCTAAAATTTCCACTTTCCAATAACCGCTCTGCAAATCTAATGTAGAAAACCATTCCGTTCCGGCTAACGTGTCCAAGGTATCATGAATTCTAGACAATGGATAAATATCTTTTTTTCATGACGTCATTCAGTTTTCTGTAGTCTACGCAGAATCTGGTACTTCCATCTTCCTTTTTAACCAAAACCACCGGTGAGCTCCAAGGACTTAATGACACTTAAATAAATCCGTTCTTTTCCATCTCGCTAACCAGCTTTCTTACCTCATTTCGCTTTGCTAGGGCAATGCTTCTTGGCGCCTGTTTTACTTTTGACGTTCTGCCTTGGTTTTGACCTTTCAGAGCGAATGCAGAGGCATATTTTCTTAGAAGCTGTTTGGCCTTGTATTTACTAGGCGGTGTTAGTTTTTCGCACATCTTCCTCTAGTGACTCGTGGTCCTTGCTACTCTTCCTGGCTGCGCCTTGATGCTGCTCGCAATTAATTATTGCCTCTGTTGAAGTACATTGTCCAATCTTGAAATTCTGAGTAAGGACTTTTTCACTGCTGGATAAATTTAATACTTTCACGGGAACTACCCTCTTACTGGGTTTTACGAGGGCATTCGCTGTTACAATATCTCCTTTAACTTCTGCTGGCTCTACCATCCACAAACTGTTGTCCTCACAATCTCCCTCCATTCGCACCCATACTAAGGTTTCTGAATTGTGTTTCAGTTTTTCACGTTGAAAGGCAATTAGCTGTCTTAGTCCCAATTTACACTAGGGACATTTCTTGCTGGACAGACGAAGTTTGATGGCGAGGGGTCGAAAAGGTAGAGTGTGTAGTACATGACTATCTGTACTGGAAATTTTTTAATTTTTCTTTCTTACTTTTCGTAGTTTACATACAAGTATTAATTTCTGTCTGACTTCTAATGTTTCATATGTAAACGCTTCAGGTAAGATTAAAAGAGAATTCAAAAAATGTCCGGCAAGAAATGTCCCTAGTGAAAATTGGGACTTACATCGGCCTTGATTTCGTATCCAACTTCAAGAGGTATCACACCAATACATAACGTCACCTAAAAGACGAAATAACCTATCTGCAGTTTTCAAAAGTTTACAGGAGAGGCAAAAAACGTTATAAAATTGGAACTATTAACGATATTGAAGCGAAAATTACACATTTTGATTAAAATGAAACCAGTAATATATATCGGTTGAGAAAATTTTGTTTTTCTAATCACAGCTTATGTTATGACACTTAGGTTTTTTGGAATTGTAAAAATCTGAAACCAAATAACCTATCTGCAGTACTAATTAGTAAGAATAAATAAAAATTTCTTTATACACATGAATATTATATACATTAAATAATTACAGTAGTAGTTTCTTTTACTGGTTTAAGCAAAAACAAGTACTTATGGCGATTTCTTTTCTGAGAAAAATGTTGCATTAATGTTACATGTTCTACATTTTTGTGTTCGTTTGTACAAAAAATACAACTGTGGGAAAAATTTTCAAGTTCTTTTGTGAATATGTTGATGAAAAACGTGCAAAACATGTTGCATATTTTACCCTTACTTTTACTTAAGGTGTTCATACTGCCCTGTTCTACAACTTTGGCACTTACTACTTTCTTTGTAGAACAAATGCTTTATTTTGTTTGTCATAATTCATACCGCTCATAAAAATTGTAAACAATTTGTTTTAAAACAAAATATAAAAATATTTACACATTAAAATCAAAAAAAGTCTATTTATATTATAAACGTTTTAATTTTTATAAGCCATTAGTGATGTTAATATTTGTTTCCAACCCGTAATAGCGTGCAGAAACCGCTTAAATATCTTTAAAAATCGCTCATTAAGTACATTAATGATGAAAGTGTAATAGTTGTAAATAAAAGCACTAATTGTGTTCTATTGAAATTGCACAACATGTAACACTTCCAGTGATTATAGGTAACATTAGAAAATGTTACATGTACATACTGTAACATATTTTTTTCAGAAAAGAAATCGCCATTAATGTTTGTTTAAATTACACTATGCAACAAAATTAACTTTTATCGTGATTTTTGATGGTTTATTTTTCTCCTTTTTTGTGCGTAAAGGTCCTCTAGGTACAAAAACTTTGTCATTTGTAATGTTACATGTTCAAAATTTTAAACACATATGCGTTATGATATAGGGAATAAAAATCCATAAAAAACTCAATTTTGAAATTTTTGCAGATAGGTTATTAGGTCTTTAAGATGACGATAATTTGGTGACCCATATCCAAATCTGACTCTGTCCAATCATGAAAACTGCGACAATGATTACCTCGTCTACAATATCAGCCACAATAAATACGTGATGGGCGCTTGTATTGGCCATACTTAATTGTACTTTTACTTTCCAATAGACAGTGGCAGACTTACCCCGCTTAGTGGTTCGATTGATTTTTGGATTAAATCGTGTCTTATAATAGAATGTGTGCCTCAGTGTCCACAGTAAAAATTCGTTTTTGACCGTTGATGTAAACACAAGCAGTAAGATTCCTGTTACTCCCTTGCACTACTGATATAGAGATTGTGGGGCCCTCAGATGTGGAAGCTAGCCCATGACCCGCAGTGCAAGCTATTTTTAGTTTAAAGGTGACTCTTGTGATGTGTGGTGATTCGCACGCTGCACAGTGGCGCCCGTAGAGCAAACGAGGTTGCAAAAATCAAATTTTCATGAGCGCCGACGAAGTTTTCAATAAACCCATGTTATAGGAAACTTTTCAACGATTTCAAATATGCCACTCTTAATAATATCACATTTTAAGTTTAGAAGATATAACCGTTCAAAATTGACCGACTTTCGTTTTTCAAAAAAACACACAATTTTTAGTCAATTTGTTGCGATTTCTGGTGTAATATCACGAAAAATAGGTAACGAATCGCCTTATTATACCCTTCACCACAGGTGGTGAATAGGGTATATATAAGTTTGTCATTCCGTTTGTAATTTCTTTAATATTGATGTTAGACCCTATAAAGTATATATATTCTGGGTCCTTATAAGAAGCGAAGTCCGTCTGTCCGTTGAAATGGATTTTCCGAAGACCCCATATATGATGGGGCCCAGGTTATTATACATTTATGTCACATATGGTCCGGAATTGTTTCCTATTGAACCTCAGACAGATCGGGCCAAAAATGGCGGAGTTATGAGCAAAAAACCACGACTACCTCTAATTTTTCCCTTGTGGTTGCTGTTTTTGTTTTTTTTTATTCGAACGAGTTGAATGTTAAGCATAACAAACACATACACACGCTTGTACATGGTTGGTCGCTTAAATTGAAAAATACATACCTACATATTTAACAGATAATTTGACGGAATATATTCTACTTTAATTCTTCATTTGAAATAGCGTTAATAGCTGAGTTGTTTGGGCGGTTGACTAAGCAGCGTGTTGTGTTTAGTAATTACCGCGGTTCGAATCCGACGTTCACCTTTTGGAAAAACAATTTTTTTTTATATTTTTTATATTCTACTAGCTTAACCCGGTGCGCTTCGCTACACTGCTTTAACCACTTTTTCAGTTGAGAGCTATTTAATATATGAATCCTATGGGAGGTGTTTCCCTCCCGCGCCTACCCGCTTTTTTCTATTTTCAAAAGTGTAGTATACCATAAGAGTGACTTCTACAAAGTTTGAACATGCTTACTATAACAGTTCTTAAGATATGCGATATTAAACATTGGCGTCCTATGGGGGTAACGTTTCCCCGCTGCTATTTTTTTCACTTTTGGGGTTCAGAAGATCATACTACAAAAAGTTAAACAAAATGAGTGCAGCGGCTCTAAATTATATTTCTATCTATGAGGGGTACTGCTCCTCCTCTGTCTACCCCGCCCATTTCTATATAGTTTACCATAATAGTAGCTTTAACCACGTTTGAAGACTACCCCTTTAATAGTTCTTCAGTTGAGCGATATTTAATATATGCATCCTACGGAAGGTATTTCCCTCTGCGCCTACCCGCCTTATTTTTATTTTCAAAAGTGTAGTATACCATAAGTGTGACTTCTACAAAGTTTGAACATTCTCACTATAACAGTTTTTAAGATATCCGATATTAAACATTGGCGTCCTATGGGGGTAACACTTCCCCCGCTGCTATTTTGTTTCAATTTTGGGGCTCAGAAGATCCTACTACCAAAACTTCAACAAATTGCTTGCAGCGGCTCTTATTAATATTTCTATCTATGAGGGGAACTGCTCCTCCTCTGTCCACCCCGCCCATTACTATATTGAAATTTAAAGTTTGCTATAATAGTAGCTTTAACCGCGTTTGAAGACTCTCCCTTTAATAGTTCTTCAGTTGAGCGATATTTAATATATGCATCGTATGGGAGGTATTTCCACCCCTGCGCATGCCCGCTTTGTTTTTATTTTCAGTAGTGTAGTATACCATAAGTGTGACTTCTACAAAGTTTGAACATTCTCACTATAACAGTTCTCAAGATATGCGATATTAAACATTGGCGTTATATGGGGGAACCACTTCCCCCGCTGCTATTTTGTTTCAATTTTGGGGCTCAGAAGACCCAACTACCAAAAGTTCAACAAATTGCTTGCAGCGGCTCTTATTAATATTTCTATCTATGAGGGGTACTGCTCCTCCTCTGTACACCCCGCCCATTACTATATTGAAATTTAAAGTTTGCTATAATAGTAGCTTTAACCACGTTTAAAGACTTTCCCTTTAATAGTTCTTCAGTTGAGCGATATTTAATATATGCATCGTATGGGAGGTATTTCCACCCCTGCGCATGCCCGCTTTATTTTTATTTTCAAAAGTGTAGTATACCATTAGAGTGAATTGTACAAAGTTTGAATATTCTCACTATAACAGTTCTCAAGATATGCGATATTAAACAATGGCGTCCTATGCCACTTCCACCGCTGCTATTTTATTTGAATTTTGGGGCTCAGAAGATCCTACTACCAAAAGTTAAACAAAATGCTTGCAGCGGCTCTTAAAATATGCGATATTTAATATTGGCATCCACGAAAAAATATGGCACCGCCCCTTTGTCCAATACACCTTTTTACCACTGTTTTAATTAAACGTATTTCTATTCATGGCAACAACATATATACCAAATATTATCGCCGTAGGTCAAAAAATGTCATAGATAATAAACATCTGCATGAAACTTAATAATGATGTTCATGAAACCTTCATTAAAATTTTGTGTTCGCTTCATTCGTATTCAGTAAGATGAAATACTATGAAATGAAAGCAGTGAACACTTGATATTTAAGAGACGAATAAGATGAAATTAGTTTATTTGCTTATACAAGAGAATATGAACATCAACAACCATGAAACAGAACAACCATTGAACAAATCTCGAATAAGTTCATGGAAAAACAGTATGATTTAAATGTCAGTGTTGCCAGTTGTAGAAAAATAAAAACAAAAGAAAGTTAAAAAAAAAATAGAAATAACCGTGAGGGGTAAATGCAACAAGTTAAAGAGATACATTAATATTGAAATAAAAACTCAAATTTATTTTTGTTTTCAATATAAATTTTCAATAAAATTAAATATATTTAATTTTATTTTCAAAAACATTTAAGGCCAGTTTACACGGTAATACAATGTATTACGACTTTGTAGAATCAATATATTATGAAATTCTCTCCGTGTTTAAAATAAAAAAATAAAAATCTTTTGTAAGTATAATTCATGTTTACACGGATGGTATAAGTAAAATCAAAAATAATAACAAAAAAGCAGATGGTTGCAGTTTTAAATTTTTACAAAAACAACTTGAAAATTTCCTGAGTTGATTTTAGTTGTTTTTGTAATTGTATAAAAATGCTACCACCTTCAATATACTCCGTTAAAATGCACCTCTGGTGTGATGAAAATACATAAGTTTCTAAAATGGTTTAGAAAAAAACCATTTACCGACCGCTTGTCAGATTTTGCATTCGTATTCTCTCTTACTCAATGCATTTTGCTTTTACATGATATGATTTCTCTCATTCTACATTATGTCGTAATACAATGTATTACCGTGTAAACTGGCCTTTACTAACATTAAAAAATTTTCGGCAATATATTTGTCTTAAACAGAAAAAAGTAGATAGCTAATAAATTAAAAATGCTTAACAATCTACAGATATTATTATAATGAGAACTAAAAAAAATGAGATAATTCATGGTTAAAATAAAAGAGATAAATTCTAGGCAAAAAGTGTCATATACATCATCCAGCACGATCAACATCCATCGTTTTCATATTATGATGTAAAGCATAATTTGTTCGACTAACGCTGTATTCCACCCAATGACGCAACGTTTTTCGCAAAGTAAATTTCTTGCTTTTTTTTTATAAAATGTTACATATTATCTACCAAAAAAAACACGTATGGTTAAAAAGCTGTTATGCTACATACAAACGTGACATCGAGACAAACGTGAACCGTTATTAATTATATTAACTTACATTAATTTTCAAGTTTTTAATATCTTTCGAAAAAAAAACTACCACGTGGTCAGACTCCTAAGACACTTACAAAACTAACAATTAAATTTCTCATAAACTCATTCCTCCTTTTGTTTTTCATCTTTTACCTAAAAATGTGTTTGATTTTTATGAGTTCGTTTCATTTCAGGGCCGTGTACAGTACATTACAAGACAATAAAATCTTGCTATGTTTCAAAGATTTGTATTATTCAAAAATGCAAATGACAAACAAAAAAAAAACATATTTTGCATTTTATTTATTGTTTATATTCCAAATTAAATTACACATGGACAACGCATGCAAATAATTACATGAATTTACTGAAGTGGCAACATTGCTATTGAGTATTAATAAAAATAAATGAGAGAGAATGAAAACTATGAAACAAAGCCCGTTTCATTGAACAACCTCTGTGTGTTTGCGATATGAAACGAAATGTGTTCATAGCAGCATGAATAAAACAACAGTTTGTTCGGTAATCTCAATTTTATTCGAACACGACTTTCAGTGAATAAGCATTTCAGTATGTTTATGAAAGAAGTTGTTCATGCAGCCCTTTAATAGATAACACGATTTTAAATTTTGGGTTGTATGGGGGTGGCATCGCCTCTTTGCCCAGTCACAATTTTATATAGCCTAATGTCTCTTCCAGGGTCACAGTTACAGGCTGTGAAAATTTCAAGGCCATCGGTCAAGTGGTTTGGCCTCCTATAAGGCACAACTATATATACCCTGCAGGAAATGTCACTAGTGAATCTGTACTGATTCACTATTGACACAGTCACCAGTACTAGTGACCTTTTATACCCCAGGCAATGTTATTTACTATAGACATTTAACATGTGCGTGTCATTGGAAATCTACCACTGGCGTTGGTACTATAGACTAGGTACTGACTAGGTAGTTCCTTTGGGAACATAAGTAGACATTGGAACCAGAGAATCGCTAGTTCATTTTAGTAAAAGTAGTCTACACTTGTTGTAAGAATATGAAATCATAACAACTTTTTTTTATTATTTCTTCAACTTTTATAAGAATTGTACTTCTCAGTTGTTATTGATAAAATCTTTTTCGTATTAAAGCCAAATATAGTGGCAAATGTAATGTAGTGTGGACACTTTGTTGACAATGTCACCAATATAGCCGACAAAACTGGTGACGTGGAAGCACTTGCACCCAGGTTTCCTTCAGGGTAGTTTTAGAAACTGTATGTTGCTATGTGTACAGCATCATGGTCCAATTAGTAGGTCTGCTTGAAACGCCTGCTGATTTTTTGCAGAGTTGTGTTTTATACGTGCAATTGTTTTTGTAACAATTGCTTTTGACATTTCCACCATTTCTTACACAAACAATTGCTTTTGTTCTTGACATCCTTATCATTTTTTACACAAACAAAATGCGTGTTGTTTTTTCTGTTGTTGGATTGTTGTAGTTGCGCGCAGACCTACTAATTGGGCCATGTACAGCATCTCTTCTAACATTTATATTCTTACACAAGTGTTGCCATGTTATTTAAAAAATCTTATTATTTCTAAAAAAAATCGCATGTGTTATTTGAAAACAAAACAAAACATTCAACAATATGTATGTATTTGCGTACGTAAAAGTTTAATATATTCAAAAAGCAAGAAACATGTACGTTTGTATAATTTTATTGACGAAAACAATGACATAGAAACAGATCTTAAAATTTGTTCACAGCTTACTCTGGCATTTGACAAGGCCAAAAAATGCTAAACTGATTTTTAAAATGCTAGAAATAATTCTTAAAGTTCATTATTTTTTTTAAGTCTTTATAAATTTTAGTGACTTATTTTAAACAAATTTAAAATAAATGGTAATATCTAAACAAGTATTTAGGTAGATTTGATATAGCATCAGATGTACACAGTTGGTTAAGTTTGAAATTGGAAGGCCCTCTGATAACGATTTTATTTCCATTTCGATTTAAAAGAATTTATAGAAAGATATTTAGACCAGATCACTTTTTTATATATAAAAAAAAGTCATCATTGATTGCGTAAAAGCTAGTTTATAACAATTTATAAGAAAATGTTAGATTAAATCACTTAGACTATTCCCTCCAACTTTTAAAATTAATCAAAAGAAGCTTAAAACATTTCTTAAAAAGCTAAATAAAATGCCAAATAAAACTTTTGCAGCTAAATCTAAGTTTTTGGTGCTGAATTTACATTCAAAAATGGAAAGTCTTCATTAAAAATCGCACAAACATTGTCTTGTAAAAAATAAAATGAAATTTATTTGAACTTTTATATCGTTATATCATATATTACAAATTTTTAAAATCAACATGATAAGGTCATTTCTAATATTCCCTTAATATTAAATTTTTTTACTGGGCTGGTAAGATATACTCGATATTTCCTAACTCTGAGGAACTGGCTGATACTGAAAGCCGTGGACCTAGGCACATTGTTCAGTAAAATATATAGTAACTCATATTATTTTAAAGCTTATTTTGTCTTTTGTTCTGAGTTATTAAATACTTTTATCTTTAAACTTAAAACTTTATTTACCAATTTAATAGACTTCTTATTTTTTACCAAACTTTTTATGTACAACTCCTTTTTTCGCTGGAATCCAACTATACTTAACTTGGTTATTGACCTAATTTTTTTACGCATTGCCAACACTTCAAACGTAAATGTTCAACTCTAGTACAGTACAATACGCATATAAGAAAGCCTAAAAATGCACCGATTTTCTTTCTTATATGCAAGCTTTCTTATAAAGAAAACACGCATATAAGAAAGATACTTTCTTATATCTGTAACACGCATATAAGAAATATACTTTCTTATATCTGTAACAAGCATATAAGAAGGATATTTTCTTATATACATCAGTAACAGAATTTAAAAAATTTCCTATAGAAATATATAATTGAAACAAAACTGTTTAATACTAATACATACTACACTTCATTTTGTACTAAATTTCGTTTATTTGTCGTACAAATATAAGTAAATATATAAGTACACAATTAAAGATAGAAACATAACAAAAACAAAACAGGTGATTGCACTTCACTTAAAATCACATTTGATAAAAAAAGTAATTTGGTAAAAAAAATATTAATTCATCATCACTAAGAAGAATGAATACATAGCTTAAAAACATGTGTTTACTTAAAAAATACTATTAAGTAACACTGAACAAATCTTAAATTTTTTTTTGGACGAGCTCCTTTTCATGGGTTCTAAAGAGAATATCTTCTAATTTACAAATAGTATCGTTGCCTTCGTCAACGTCTAGATATTCTTTGAAAAATAAAAATCAATTTTAACCGAGGTTAAAAAAAATTCAATTGTGAGAATATGTACTACTTTCTTATACACGTACCATTTTCTATGGAATGAGCATAATTTTCTTCAGAATTTGTTTCTTATAGAAGAGTTTTTCTTATAAGCGAGTTTCTTATATGAGATTTATTTAGCACGCAGATATATACAAATGTGCATGGTGTCTGAAGATGTCTTTCTTATAACCAAGTTTTTCTTATGAGCGAGTTTCTTATATGCGTATTGTACTGTAGTCAAAATTCCAGATACTGTGTTTACAACATGCTTAGAGTCCTAGCCAAACAACGGTCTGATCTTAATATTGTGCACTTAAATGCACAAAGTTTAAATAACAAAATCGATGAATTTCGGCATTTATTTATATCGTCAGGTGTTGATATCATTTGTGTTTCTGAAACATGGTTCCAATTAGATGTGCATGATTCAGTGTTTAGTTTACAGGGCTTTATACTATTCCGTTCCGATAGAAGAATTCTTGTTGATGATGTAGTAACCAGAGCTAGAGGTGGTGGAGTTGCGATTTATGTTCAAAACGGAATTTCTTGTAAAGTAAAACTTTCCAATAGAATTGGCAGTGAAACTGAATATTTATTTCTAGAAATCTCAACCTCTTATAATAAGAAAATGCTATTGGGCAGTGTGTATAGACCTAGTAGTAAGATGAACGTAAATCCCCTCATTTCAATTCTTGAGGATATCACTGTTAAATTTGATGATATTGTTATTATTGGTGACTTTAATAATAACCTTTTAGTTGATAACTCGTTAAAAGATCCTATGCACTCTCTTCATCTTTATCCTGTGAATGACTCTACTCCAACTCACTTTCACATGACCTCTAATAGTTTGATTGATCTAGTATTCGTTAATAATAAACCTAAAGTACTTCTTTATGATCAAATCTCAGCTTCAGTGTTTTCTAATCATGATATTCTGTTTCTGACTTATAAACTGGCCGTGACTGCTGAGAATAAGTATATTACATACCGCGATTTATATAATATCGATCACACAATTTTAAACCAGAATATTGATAACATTTTTTGGGACCAGATATATACAATTGATTGTGTAAATGACCAACTTTCTCTAATCCAGGAGAACGTTCAATTATTATTTGACATGTGTGTCCCAATTAAAACTAAGCGGATCACAACGAATCAGCAACCTTGGTTTACTAACGAAATAATGTTATTAATAGAAAGACATGATGCTGCTTACAGTCGATGGAAGAGATTCAAAACTGATGATCTGAAGGATATTCACAAAGCTGCTCGTAGGGAGGTAACTCAGCGCGTAAAACATGCGAAGGCTACATACTACCACAGAAAGTTTTCTTTAGCAATGGATAACAAATCCAAACGGAAGGAAATTCGCAAAATTGGAATAGGCCAGAAATTCAACAAAAGATGTAATATGGATGCTGACGTTGACATTCTGAATGACCAATTTATAAATGTTAATGTCCAATCGCCAGCTTGTAACATTTATGATGATTTTTGCTTTGTCCCAATACAAAATCCCTTTAGTTTTCGTTGCGTTAATCAGATTGAAGTTTTGGAATGTTTGTCATCTGTAAAGTCAAATGCGGTTGGTTCTGATGATTTAGTTCCCATGTTTTTAAAATATTTAACACCTAGGCTACTTCCCTACTATACATATTTATTCAATTCTGTTCTCATGAAGTCTACTTTTCCCGATGCATGGAAGCAATCTAAAATAATCCCTATTCCTAAAACCAACAGTGAATTCAGGCCGATTGCCATTCTTCCGTTCCTATCGAAAGTCATGGAAAACCTCATAGCAAAACAAATCAATCAGTACTTAGAAAGTAATAATTTTCTGTCTGATAGGCAATCGGGTTTCATGAAAGCTAGAAGCTGTACCACTGCCCTACTGGATGTAGTTGAAGACCTCAGATCAAAGTTAGATGAAAACTTGCTTGCTTTCCTAGTTCTTCTTGATCATAGTAAAGCATTTGATACGGTAGATCATGCAATTTTATTAACAAAGCTTCAAAAATTATTTTATTTTTCGAATACAGCCTGTAATCTTATATATTCGTATCTTATGGACAGATCTCAACGTGTTTATCTTAATAATAATGTTTCAAATTCATTAAATGTTAAAAGAGGAGTTCCTCAAGGTTCTGTACTGGGGCCACTCTTATTCTGTATGTACATTAATGACCTACCTGATGTTTTGACTGACAGCAAAGTCCATATGTACGCTGATGACGTGCAGGTTTACATGAGTGCCCATATAGAAAATGTAAGTTCTTGTGTAAACTCTTTAAATTGTGAATTAAACAAAATTGACAGCAATAGAGCATTTGAAGTACCGGAAGTTAACATCAAGGGAAATATAATCGAGTATGTTAAAACAGCTGAGAACCTGGGAGTTGTTTTTAATGTTCGGCTAACCTGGTCAAACCATATTAATATCGTTGTGGGTAGAGTGCATAGAATGCTTCGCAACTTGTGGGCAGTAATAGATTCAACACCATTGCCCATACGTATGAAACTTGCAAAAAGATATCTTATTCCTGTCCTAATTATACGGTTGTGAAATTTTTGCGAACTGTGACAGTGACGATCAACGTAAACTCAACTTAGCTTACAACAATATTGCAAGATATGTATTTCTCAAAGGACGTCGTGACCACATTTCACTCTACTCGTATCAGATATTTCAAATTAAGTTTGATAACCTCTTGAAACTTAAATGCCTTATATTTTTACATAAGATTATTATCTCTAAGCAGCCTATATATTTGTTCAATAGGATTCAATTTGCTAGATCTAACCGCGGAAGGAAGATTATTCAACAAAGATATAAGATTCTTCTGTCACATCGACAATTTTTCATTTATACCACAAGTCTTTAAAAAGGAGTTACATAAATTTTATCCATTTTCATTCGAAACTTCATTTGAGTACAATTTTTTTTAGTCAAAATTTATTGCAATATATAAAAAACTTAAGTTACATCAATAAAACTATTCTTCAATTTTTAAAATAGTTCTAAAGAAAGCCAGAACCATTTTATAAAAATCCCTAAAAAAATGCCAAGCGCTGCAAAATTGCCAAGATGGTCACACTGCTTAAAAATCGCATAAACATGCAGGGTTATCAGCATATAAAAAAATATAATACTCAGGGAATATTAGAAATGCCCTCATCTTCTAATTTTACGACTATTTTTTTTACAAAAAGGGTGATACAACGAACACCAATCTAGTCTGTCGTCATAATATTAAAAGCAAACGTCTAATTTTTATTGTTGACATGGATAACATAGAACTATTACAAAAAAGCTTTATAACTGAAATTTAGCTCATAGAAAAAATGAAAAATGTTGAATATAATATAAAGTAACCTTCGGAAGGAAATAATTCCCAGTTTCTATATTTATAAATTTTATATACCTACATATATTTTATACATATTTACGCCTTTTAATTTACCCTCTTTTTTATTTTATTTTTATACCCTTTTTTTAAATTAATTTTGTTTATAGGTATTTTTCTCTTTTTATAGGTAATTAATTTTGTTTAAATAGTTCCGTTTCAAATCTTAAAGATCGGAGCAAATTTTCTTAAATTCTTATTTAAATATTCAATTACCTATTCAAAGAATTGAATTTTGAATTTTTTTTACTTATTTAGCACGCCAATGATACAAGACCATTGCATATGTAACAATTTATATAAAAGATGTTTTCATCGTTTGCTTTGGGTTTCTTCTTTTTTATTCAAAAGATGTCATCACTAAAAAATTTTATAAACAAATTGACGTAGGTTTATCATAAGAAAAATATTTTGGGAAATTGAATACCTTTGTACCTATTTACAATAGCGGTTTTTACCCTTGTGTTAAGTGTAAATGTCCGTTTTACTTAATTCGATTTTATACTACAAAGTGAGTGTCTTTTGGTATTTATTGTAAAGTAATGAATTTTCTAAAAAAAAAGAGAGATAGAGAGAGAGATAGCAAAAATAAGATTAACAAAGTCTGTAAGGGTATTTTACTACCAATACTGAATACCGTTTATTTCTATAAAACTTCTGCAAGGGAAGACGATTTAAAGACTTAAACTTTGGAAAAACTGGAAACAGACTTATCTTAATTTTTTGAAACTTTGAAAAACTACGGCACGACGAAATTAAATGTGGGGATAGCTCAAAATAGATTTATTTACATCCAAAGAACGCTATTTATGTAACTTTCTGTTCTTATCGCACAATGGTGAAGGGTATTTAAGATTCGGCATAGCCGAATATAGCACTCTTACTTGTTTTTTGTTTGTATTGATTGATGTATTTATTAAATGTATAATGATAAAAAAAATTAACTGTTTGCTTTGTGTTTCTCCTGGTAAACTATTTAAAAACTATCCGTTTTTCACTATTTTTCAACTTTGACGGAAAATAAAAAAAATCTATATTTTTCTATATTTGCCATATTTGCAAAACCTGTTCTTTGATTATTTCTTTACATAATTCAAAAGGTTTTATCTGCCCTTACGTGCCCCTTTGGCTTCTAGAGGCAAAAAAAGGTTAAAAAGACATGGTTGCAGAAATTGTATGGCGTCCATCCCTTATATGTTTTGACTGACAGTAGTTTGATCTAATAGTTTGAAAAAAACTACTCATTGAAATTAGCAGGTACGTACCTCACATAAACAATACTTTGGCGTACAAATGGTCCAGAACAATATTGACTTATGGTCCCTACAGGTAGGCACAAATCTTATTTGGAAACGTGCCTAATATCAAAATTGCATTATTGATGTTTCCCTACACTGGAAAAATCCACGTCCGTCATCAGTGCATTATTGCCGACCAATATTGTTTCAGTTTGCAAGGGAATCGGCAGAACTCATAAGGACCACGGTGAAGGACATTGAAGAACAAATAAGCAAGATTAAGCCTACAAAGCTGCAAATTGGAGAAGGAAAATATATTGAATGCAATTACGAGTTCCACCTGACCATGTTTGACGGAAAAGTCGTCAACGAACTGACAGGAACAACCTCAACAATGTCATGCCCGATTTGCAAAAAGAGTCAGAAGAACTTTGGTAATTTAAACGATTCTACAAAGAGGAGAATTACGAATATGGAATGTCACCATTGCACGCAAGGATAAGGTGTATGGAATTCTTGCTAAAACTGGCGTATACCCTACCACAAGAGGAGGAAAACTTCGATGAAAATACATCAATAAAGGATAAGGAAAAGATCAGAAAGAAGCAAATACAGGATGCTTTTTTTAAGCAAGTTGGACTAAAAGTAGACTGTCCCAAGCACGGATACGGTAACTCAAACGATAGAAACACTTCTAGGAGATTTTTTGAAAATGATGAGGCAGTAACTAGAATCACTGAAATTGACAATCAAATCGTGAAAAGATTGGGAACGATCTTGGATGTTTTAAACTGCAAAGAAAATGTTAATTCTACAAAATATGGAGAATATGCGTCGAAAACTGCATCTCTTTTAGCAGAAATGTGTCCACAGAAGAAGTTGACCCCGACCGTCCATAAAATATTGATCATTGGCAAAGATATAATTGAGTACCAGTCTTTGCCAATTGGAGAGCTTTCTGAAGAAGCACAGGCGTCTGTTAACAAATTTTATAAAAAATATACATTGCAGAACACATTCAAAGCATCAAGGGTAAGGCAAAATGAGGACCTCTTCAACATGTTGGCAGCATCTTCCGATCCACTTATTTCTTCCCTGCGGCATGTGAAGTCACGAATAGAGTTAGAAAATAATTATAGTTTAGAAATGGTTAGTCTTTTAGATATACCTTCTCTTACGAATTGTGATGAATATTTTACAGAAAATTGAAAAAGTAAATTTAAAAAAAAATCTTTTTTTTTTTAATTTGTTGGGTAATAATTTAAAACATAAAACCCTAAAGAAAAAAAAATAAAAACAATCTAAAAATGTAAAAATAATTTTTTTTAGTTACCATAAAATTGATTTTTCTACTAATTTTAACTTTGATAACCCATAACTAGGCCCCTACAAAGCGTAGCACCCTTTCCAAACGCTTATTTCATAGGCTGAACAGTTATCTATCATATGCTGTTTAAACTGTTCAATTATTTTTTTCGGTTCAAAAGATATGATTTTTGCAACGAAAGAAGATCTTGATCGTCTTCTAGGTGCTTTGCAGTTTCGCTGAATATGGCCAATCTTACCG
Organism: Pollenia angustigena; assembly: GCA_930367215.1. Classification (NCBI taxonomy): domain Eukaryota; kingdom Metazoa; phylum Arthropoda; class Insecta; order Diptera; family Polleniidae; genus Pollenia; species Pollenia angustigena. The sequence goes on from OV884059.1 coordinate 37,391,681, forward strand.
CAATTATAGCATTTTGCAAGGCTTACATCACTGCCTCCTTTGTGTCCTTTACAATATTTCTTTCTTCTTCAGCGGCAAAATCAAGTTTTCGCACCTTATACGCTTTCGGCGTTGAAATTATCCTTGCGGTTTCTTGAGCAAGGGCAAATGATACCGTCCGTAAGCGATGATTTCCCTGATGCTCATAGTTTTACATCAGCATCTCGTATACCATTTACAAATGCTTCGGCCTTAAAGTGATCTAGCAAAGGATGAGTTTCACCTGGATAAGTAAGCTGCACCAAACGCTCAATCTCTAGTGCAAAATCCTGTAGCGTCTCGCTTGCCTTTTGCACTCGGCCCCGTAATTCCATCCTGTCTATTTCTTTTTTGTGCTCACCACCATATTTACGTTGCAGTGCTACCATAATTGTTTCTGCAACTTAATGGTACACTTTCTAGAATTTCAGCTGCAGTTCCTTTTAAAACCAGAATCAGCTCTATGGCTTTTTCTTCATTGTTCCAAGCATTTTGGTTGGCAACTGTGTCAAACTGGAACTTAAACACATTCAATGGTGAACTGCCGTCAAAACTTGGAGCTCATATTCTATTCGAGACTTCTGGAAAAACTCGATGCGCTCCGTCTTGACATTGAAGACTATTTACTTTTTCTTGCACATGGTGTAGTTTTCCATAACAGTAGAAATTTCTTGATGCTTCCCAAGTCTTTCATTAGTAGCCTGAAGTTTCTCGTTTGTCACTCTAAAATTTTCTTGAATTTCAGCTAAGATGGTGCTTGAATTTTCCTTTACCATTTTCTCCATGTTTTTAGAATTTTCTACCATTTTTCTAGATGTTTCAGTCGAATTTTCTTTCATCATTTTCTCCATATTTTTAGAATTTTCATCCATTTTTCTAGATGTTTCAGCCGAATTTTCTTTCACCATTTTCTCCATATTTTTAGAATTTTCTTCCATTTTCTGCATCATAGCAGCAAACATTGTGCTAAGATCCATGTTGCTTGTTACTGCACGGGTAACAACTTCCATTTCTTCTTTTTAATCAAATTCAATATTGCGTCGCTTAAATTCATCGATTAGTCTTTTCTGCAGCTCAGCTTTATTTCCTGCAGTAGGGAGATCCAACTTGCCCAACTCTTTCTTGAGCTGTTCAACTTTAAGCTCATCGAATTTCATTGTTGTTTGTATAGTTTTTTAATCTTTTTTTTATTTGTTTATTTATTTTATTTTCTCTTTTTTATTGCAATTTCACTTCTGACACCAATTGTTACGTTTTTCCTTTAATAAACGCGTTTGAGTTCTTTTTGCTAATCCAAATAAATACACACGATGCCGTGCAATAAAGCCATAGGAAATAAAACCATATGGCTTTATTTCTCAATTCATTTATTTTATTTATTACCACCATCCAAGTGCAATAAGACCATAATCGCTTAATAACCAAAGTGGAAATAAGGCCATAACAGTGTGATTGTTATGGTTACAAATTGACAAAAGAATGAGTTGCCATTGTCAAGTGTTAAAAAAATATTGTGCAGTAGGAGGAAGGGGGAGGGGAGGGAGTGGGTCCATGTTTACAAACGCCAAAGCATAGCCGGCCTTTTGCCGGGCGCAAGGATTTTCTCCTCTATGGTATAACAAATACCGGGTTCGCTAACTAAAGCTTTTCTGCATAGTCGGCCTTCGTTCAAAATCAAGGCAGATTTTAGAAACTTTACTTAGCGAAACCGGTACTTGTTATACCATAGAGGAGAAAATCCTTGCGGCGGCCGAAGGCCTGCTATGCAGCATGATAAGGACCATAGAGCTGAATTATCGGCTGTGACAGAAATTGTCATTAGTCTTTCTAGAAAATATAGCTAAGAAAGACTCCTCACTGCACGATGGGCGGGGTAGGCATCTGCTTAGGAAGCACCGAAAGAACGTTGATAGATTCGAACGAATCCACGGATCAGTCGGTGCTATCCTAGCCTTCCCTAACCTGCGGAATACACAGCAAGGGCTACTAAGGAATCAAATGTTGCCAGTAAGGACAACGAGTCCTCAGAAACCCCTGCTGTTGAATCCTCCAATGAAGAAGCGGATAACTAAAAGGAGGGTAAAGATTCAACACCTGGCCCTTTCAACCGTAAAAGTATGGTCGCAGCTAAGGGAGCTAGGCCTGTGAACTAATTATCCACTACTAGTCGCGCGATGAGGACTGAAAAGGCTGGTAGTCATAGTATGGATACCTCCACCTATAAAACCGGTGTAGGCCAATCAGAACAATGGACTCAGTGGACTAAGAGTCTCTCAAAAAGCTGAAATCGATGGGAGGGGTTGCGGTATTCAGACTTAGGTTTCCTAAAGATGATTGACCATAACAGCTTAAAAGTGGTGCAGACTAACTTGCACCACTGTGAAGCAGCCTCAATCGAATTAGCAACCCACCTCATCGATAACAACGTGGACGTGGCTTTAATCCAAGAGCCCTGGTTTAACAACACCCGGGTAGTTGGATTAAACGTCACGGGGTATACTTTGTTCGTACCCCAGAGAATTGAGCTAAATTTGTGATCTCTCATTCTAACAGTAATGGAGACCTCACGGTTGTGACAGGAGAAGCCAAGGTCATGTCACTAGCATCGGTATACTTGCCATACGAGGCTACCTGGTGAAAAAGTGCGAGAGTTGGTGGAGTACTCAGGCAGAAGCGGCTCGAGGCTAGTACTAGGTTGCGACGCCAATGCACACCATACCCAACGGGGAAGTGCCGACATCAATAAAAGAGGCGAGTCTATGTTTGATTTTATTGTTGCCAGCAATCTTTTTATTACATTGACGAACTGTAGGGAATTAGTGGAGGATTGGAGGGTGGCTTTGGGTTTTTCATTCTCTGAGCATAGTCGCCTGTCCATTAATTTAATGTAGGGAAGAGGATTGGAGTAACTTCTGATTGAGTTTCAAGAGGTATAAGGGAGATATTAGAAGAACGAAAAGGGACTCGTGGATTAAGTTTAGAGAGTCAATAGAATCTGTGAATGAGATGTCCAGGTTCAACGTAGAGTGAGAAAAACAGTTATTTGTTTCAATTTATGGCATTTTTGTTTCATTTCACACATTTCAATCGAAAATTTTCTCGACGCGAGAGTTACAGAACATGGGCACAGTTTAAAATTTCGTCTTCAAAGTTAACTTTATTTCTTAAAGCCTCGCAAAAATTTATACATATACATATTTAGTATTATTCTTTCAATGTTATTTCTGAATATATAAATATCGTGAAGTGGCAGATGATTTTCTTCAAATCTTAGGTTTGATAATTCGAAATTGTCTAAAACCAATTTTTTCAAAAAATTGCGCCCCATTTGACAAAACAAAAATTTGAAGCGTTCTAAAAATATGTGCATACGAGCATCTTGAGATGGTATTTCGAAATTTATTGTGTTTACAATTTTCAATATGTTCTGCAGAAAGAGAAAAGATGAAATAAAATTAAATTTAGCGATTTTAAAATCTCCTTCAAAATCATTCAGTGTAAAATAATAACGACATGACAACCAACTTGTTGACGAATATTTCAAAATATTATGAGTTTCCGTTCCAAAATATTCTCGAAATGGGAGAAAGTCGTCTCTTTTACTAGAGCTTTTGCAGAAGTGGTTTCCTATATCTATAAAAAACTTGTCAATAAAACAGAAAATGCAAGCTTATGTATATGCTGCCACTGATACTTAATTTAGAATGTGGCATATGTAATCGTCCAATTAACAAGTACAAAGAAATCTATTCACAAAAGCGGAGTTTAGTGTTTGATGCAAATGCTCTTGTAAAAGCATAAGCTCCGTTTATATTCATTAGACAGTAAATACAAGTTTCCATTTTATTTCAAATAATAATAGCTCTGTTTCTTTACTTTTTGGGTAAAGTTCGTGATTAGAGCAAGCATAAATTTCTCTCATAAAGAGACAAAATTACACAAAAGTACGGCAACAGAAAAAACCAAATTTTAAGCACAAAATAAAACGTCAGTGTTTTTTGACAGTCTTAACAAAACAATAAAAGTTTGCGCCACTTTTGTAAAATAAGAAACAATAAAATACTTACATATATAAAAAATGGATCCTTCATTGACCATTTGTTGTTCTCCAGGTACATATAAAGTAATAAAAAATGGTAAGTTCCCCTGTAAATTTGTTTAAAAAAGTTTTTTGTTTTATAATACATACTTATGAATATTCATGTTTTAGATGAAAAATACAGAATGCAGGTGACGCACGATGTGTTGGCAGAGCAGGGGAGCTCATTTAGCCAAATAATTTTTGCGGAGTCAGAGTCGCATGAAGGTTGTTAGTTATAAATTTAGATAACTTTATATCAAAGTAAAGTATTTGTATTTAAATTATTAGAACCGCAGGAAAATATTCACATCCAATGTTGAAACAAATGGTAATATAAATAAATAGTACCACAATCATAAGAAACTAATTCAGCTTTGTCTATCAGGTATGTTCTAGGTTTCGACTCGAATTGAAAACGAACAATTTTTTAAATCAACATAATTCATAAATTGGTGTTCTCAAATCAGCATGTTGTATTCGAAGTTTATATTAGAAAAAAATTTTTGTTGAACTTAAGATCGCTAATTTGCTAACCTCAGCATGATAGAAATATCTAATATTTTTTAAAAATCGTGAAAGCTGTAAAGGATCACAGGAAAAATCGCTTCTATTGCAAACTTTTAAACAAACGCTAAAATTTTTTTGGAAATTGCTAAATAAATGGGTTAAAAAAAACAAAATGTCGGAAAATAACAAAAAATAGCAAAAATTCGCCAAAATTTTTAATATATCAAACCAGCCATAAAATTGATTAAAAGTCCCTAAGACTATAAGGAATGGCAAAAATTCGTTAAAAATTGTTAAATTCGCGGAGATTCGCAAAAATTTGCTAACAGCATGATAGAAAATCTACTATTTATTAAAAATCGTGAAAGCTGTAAAGAATCAGAAATCTTACAGAAACAAATCGCTTCTATTGCGAACATGGCCGAAATTCGCGAAAAATTGCAAAATTTTAAACAAACCCTAATTTGAGATCGCTAAATCGATTAAAAAAACACAAATTGTCTGAAAATAACATAATAATATGAGCTTTAATTACATCATAATCAATGAAAAATTTGATTTTAAATTTATGGCTAGTTAGGGCCTTTTGTGTTTTAGATAACGATAACTTTTTGATTTAATTGGATAAAGAAGATTTACAGCTGAAAACAAAATTTATTTTTTTGTTAAAATGTTATCACATATAAGAATTAAAATCAATTCGTTTTACTTTCACCAACCCATTACTACTCTAATTGAAAACGACTAAAAACATGTGGATGTGAAATGCAGAACTGTTAATTTTTAATTTTTTATATTCTTTAATTAGGCATGAGTTCATCAAATTTAATTTTCATTAAATTATTTTCACTGAGGGAAGGAATTTTACAACTTGGAATTTTTTCCTTCCCTCAGTGAAAATAATTTAATGAAAATTTAATTTGATGAACTCAAGCCTAATTAAAGAATATCAAAAATTAAAAATTAACAGTTCAACTAAAATCATAATTGTTCTTAAAATAGCTATGTCACAAGCTCTAATGTTTACATTTGTACTTTAATTTGTTCAAATAAAATGTCGACGAAAGTGGGCAAGAAAACAAAATAAACAAATGTATTCAGGTTTTCAAGACAAAGTCTTGACAGAAAGAATACGAAAAAACAGAGGAAAGGAGGCAACATCTAATTTGAAATGTAAGTGATAATAACAGAAAATTTCGAACCACCTGCAAAACTAGTTAAAGATTAATATTTGACTGTTGGATAACGGGCACAGCAGTGGTGCAGTGGGTAGAACTCAAAGATCTTCCGACGAAAGAATGTGGTGATTCTGGAAACATGTAAAGATCAACCCCGGTTGAAATCCCAGCTCAGCCAGGAAAAGTTATCAATAAATTTTAACTAAAAAATTCCAAGTTGTAAAATTCCTTCCCTCAGTGAAAATAATTTAATGAAAATTAAATTTGATGAACTCAAGCCTAATTCAAGGCGAATTAACTACAGGTGGTGTCGAAACGGCATCTGATTTTGACAGTTCGGGTTTATTTGTTTTGTTAGTGTTTTGCTAATAATGGTTGACGTTTCGAGCTAATGGCACTAACAATGCAATGCAAAAAACCGTATGTTGTTTCTGTTGTTTTTGGATTGTTGTAGTTCCGACACCGCCTGTAGTTGAATTCGCCTTGGCCTAATTAAAGAATATCAAAAATGAAGAATAAGAATTTTATTCTCTCAAACCCGCTCTCATTTACACAAATCCCGAGGGATTCCAAAGTAGAGCAAGGTATATTTACACAAGGTAAACTCGTTGGCCCATATGTTTGTCAGCTGATTACCCCTAGTTGGAGCCTTAACGTCAAATTTCGTGTATATGAGAAAAAATTTGTACATGTGTGCGTTAAATTGTTTTGGTTTTATATGGAGACAATTTTGACAATTCGGTTCCTTTTATAGAGCAGCATGTATACACTCCCAAATGAGTCTACCTTGTGTAAATATACCTTGAAGTAGAGTAAAGAAACAAAGCTAATGGGTTTGAAAAATTAGGAAATAGTACCAAATGAGTCACGGGGGTACCAGCGTACTTTTTTGCTTAAAATTGTATCAAAAACAGTACAATTGTACCAACTTTATAACCGTGATGTATACCCTTTCCACCTGTGATGAAGGGTATACAAATATTCTGATAACGGGGTTTCCAATAAGAACTTGACAACATTTTTTTTTAATAAAAACCATTTGAAATATTTCCAAAACTTTATGATCGACTTGAAATACATGGTGGCCGGAATGTGCTGTATGGTTTGAATTCTTTATAACTTTTTTATTTATTATTCTTTCTTTTTTTCAGCATTTTGTGAAGGAAGCTTGGGGAATTAATTATAAATCATTTTACACGATCGAACAACGTTCAAAAATAATTAAGTTTTATTTTTCAAACCAACAGTCTATTGAGTTGACACAGCGTGCATATCGGCGTCATTTTAATGTGCGCATTGCAACCTCAGCGTCCTGAGCGTTTAACAGTGATTCGGTAACACATTTCGGCCGTAACGGCTGCTACTTCTAGTCTAGTCTCTTGTATTGATCAGACGTGTTTTGATGGATCCTCCACCTAATACTCTGTGCTCAAAGTGTTTTAAATCGCTTAAAAACAATTTTATTTCCTGACTCTTTTTTTTGTGCCAATATTGATGATAAATGTATTGGATTATTTAATGCAAATAAAAATGTTGTGTTTAATTGCTGTGATTGTCTTAATGTGACTTCAAATCTTATTTCGCATATTTCATCGTTGACAAGTGAAGTGAGAGAGTTAAAAGAAATGCTTATGTCATCAGTTAAAAATGAGTTGAATATTTTAAGAGAAGAATTCGTTAAGTTTTCTAAAAATAGTGAAAAGGAATTCAAAAATAACCTTCAGAAAACTCCGTTTAACAGTAAAGGTGCTATTGTTAAACGAAGAGAGCTTACTAATAATCTTGATTTTTTTTTTTTTTTTTTAATTTTTATTTAAAACGATACTTCATTCTTAATGCTAAAAACCTGCTAAGCCACATGGCTTGTCTGCAGGTAATTAATGTTAATAAAAAAGTATTTTAACAATTATACTTCATTGCGAGTTTAAAAAATTATTTTTATAAATTCTCTTTCTATTCGCCTCATTTGTGATATTTCTCAGGTTGGTTGGCAGTTCATTGAGGATTGTGGGTAAGATGACATCTAACGTTCGATCTCCATAGCTATTTTTTGTGTGTTTTACCTTAAATCATCCCTCTGAGCGTAGTCTGGTGTTGTACGAATGGTCGATTCTTTCAAGAGAACTGTAGTCTTTTAGTTCCGTTAGAACTGTTAATCGATATATGCTTTCTATATTTAGTATTTTCAGATGATATGGTAGGCTTCTAGAATGGTAGTTGTTGTGATTGTTTTCTAGATTAGTGCCTACAATTAATTGTTGATTGGTGATATTTCCGCTGTTGTTGCTGGTTGTATTGTTGTTGTTTCTGCTTATGTTGTTGTTGTTTGAGTTGATCGTGTTGGTGCTGTTGACATTGGTGACATTGATGTTCGTGCTGTTGTTGTTAATGCTGTTGTCGTTGTTGATGTTTTGATTGGTGATGTTGTTGTTAGTGCTGTTGTTGTTGATGCTGCTGCTGTTGATACTGTTATTGCTATTATTGTTGGTTATGCTAGTGTTGTCGTTGTTGTTGTTGTTTATGTGATTGTTAATGATGTTGTTTTATTCAGTGCTGTTGGTGATGATATTGTTATTGATGTTATTTGGTTCATTGTTGTTGTAATGCCTATTATTCTGATTTATCCTTAAGATTCTTAGGACTCGATTTTGAGTTTGTTGTAGCATTTTACAGTGGGATGAGTTTCCCCAAGCCGATATGCCATGCCTTATGTACGATTCCGCTAACGCAAAGTATGCCTGGCGGAGTACACTGTACGGTGTAGAGTAGCTCAAATGGTATAAGGAAAAGGCAGCTTTACATAGTTTCTTTTGTAATTCTATTATATGTATTTTCCACTTGAAGGTATCGTCTATATGCACCCCTAAGTATTCGTAGCGATTCACTAGTTCAATTGTTGTGCTACAAGCATCGTTGCTGTCCTCATTTGTTTTGTTATGTATGCACTCTATATTATGGTATTTTAATTTAATATTAGATATACACTCAATTCACATGAGGGCTTTTACGACGTCGTTTTATCTTGATTCCCTTTTAAAGCAACTTCCAAAATCTCTTTGCGTTCATACGATGATTTTTGGTTGCATGTCTTTTTTTTATTTACAGTATGGCCTTGATTACCCGTCATTCGATTAACCGGCAGCTTCAATAAAATGGAAAACAAACATTTTTTTGCACTGATTTAAATTGCCTCTATTATCCGAAATTATAAACAAATTATCTTTTTTTCGTTAAATTTTGAACAATCAAAAGAAATTTAAATAAACGAAGAAAGAGAATATCTTAACGGTGTGGAAGCATGTTCTGCCAAATTTACTTTTTTCCTCATGTTTACATAATAAAACGTTATATATTTACATAAAATAAGAAACACACCAAAAAAAATAAATAATCAAGAATTCTGCCGATCCCGTCTATTATCGATAATCGAGGTCTCACTGTATTTTCAACCACACACTTCAAAGTAAGAAAAAGAATAAAACGTAAACAGAAAAAGTTAAAAGAGAAATGTAAAAAACGACATGCAAAATACAAAACGAGACATTTTGTTAACCCCTCTTTCTTTTCTACACCGCTCACCAGCAAACCAAAAGAGACGTCGACAAAGCGACGTCGTAAAAGCCCTCATCTAAACTGAGTGTTACTCACGTAAGGTTGTCTAATGTGCATAACTTTAGTTTTCGAGGCGTTTATCACTAATCCATTATCACGGCACCATTTACATATTGTATCGAGTTGGTTTTGCATTATTTTGGTGGCGATCTCAATGTTTTTGTTGGTCACAATGATTGCTGTATAATCAGCATACACAGAGGGAAAAATCCGGTATAAAAATACCAAAATTGACACCATCCGTTGTCAAAAGTGAGCCAACTACGTTTGTGTTCAATTTGATAACGGATGGTATCAATGTTTTTTAACCACCTCGTTGTCAGTTTGTCACCATTTGTTCTCAATATGACATCAAATTGGTTATATATTATCACCATAATGGTACCATACCGACAACATGCTGTTGTCATTTTTGACAACACACCGTTAATATATTGACAACATTCGGTTGTCCTTTCGATAACACATTGTTCTGATTGTAGTATGTACTTAATAACCCATTCTGAACCCAAGTAAAAAAATGGAATAATGTAAATTTATTAATTTATTTCACATTAAATAATATACTTATAAAAAAATACATAAAAAATTCACACTAGTAGTGTGTTTATGCCGCTACCAAATATGATTTCCCATACAAAGTTGGGAGCCACCAGTAGGGGTGTTCACAATCTGTAAACATTAATAAAAAGTTGGGTGCATATCATGAGGGTTATTCACAGACTGTGAACACCCTAATACCATGCATTTACTCCTGAGAAATAGAGGTAAAAGGGACATGACGTGTAAAGAAAATTGTTTATTTATGATTTTTAAAATTTTGTGAGGGATGAAAATTTTACTTGTGCATAAGAATTTGTGGGAAAATTTTTTTTTTTTTTTTATTTATTGGCAGGTGTTAAATTTTAGTTGTACGTGTCTTGAATATTTGTTTATGACTTTTTTTTTTTTGCTTGTGCGTATTCATATTGATGATTTACAAGTTGTTGGTGTTGAATTTCTTCGTGTACGTGTCAGTCTTGAAGATTTTAAAAATTTTGTCAGGAATGATAATTTTACTTGTGCGTTTTCGTATTAAAGATAAAACTGATCGTGAAATAATTATTTTTAGTTTTTTCAGTTATTGTGTGTGTGTTTAGAATAGTTAATGACTTTGTTGCATAGGTTTCCTAGTGACTTTTTGCTTTGAATGACTCGGTAGGTTTGTGGGATAGTGAGCTGGTCTATTAGTATAAGGGTTGAATATTTGATTATCACCAGAGACTCTGGTCTGTTTCACTACAACGGACTAATCGGCAAGTAACTATTGATCGGTTGTGTGTGTGTGTGTATGTGTATGATTGATAACGATTATTCATGTGAAAAGTAGGATTCCATCCACTTTTTTTTTGTATCAACAGCAACCAGCTGCACATTAGCTATGCATACATAATTAATCAGTTAGATATGTATAAATACTCAGAATTATATTACAAAAAGTAGAAAGTAACTTCTTGGTTAATATTTGTCCTAATCATACTCTACTCCTCCTTATTTATAACAACAACAACAACAACAACAACAACAACAACTTAGAATATACTTGAATAGAGCTGACGCAGCTGTAACAAGTCTTACAAACAGAAAACAAAAACTAAGAATGTTTGGTTCTCTGAAATTCTTTAATTTTACTTAAATAAGCCCCGCCCCTTATTTATAAATTTTTTTTAACTAATGAAATATGACGGGACTGTACCTAAAATATGATTAATTGTGAAATTTAAACTGTTGATTGAACATGCTTAAGCATGTTTATAATTATTTAATATCACAAATACATTAATAAGACTAACCTAGCAAAAGCAAAACCAAACATGATTGAACATGTTTAAAAGTAAAATTTTTATATATAATAATAAAGAGATATAAATACCGCGTACATTTTATTTAAACAATTAGTATATTGCAATATTTCATAAAGTTAAAATACTATTTTTTAATAATTGTGTTTAATATTTTAATATATTAAAATTTTTAAATTAAAATTAAAATGGTTAAAGAATTAAAATCCGAATGTAGTAATAAAGATTCTCATCATCATTTAAAACAATCTCCATTCACACCACGCTATAGCATGAACGATGATCTTCATAGAGAAGATAAACGTTTAAAAACTTTTATATGTTGGCCATTAAAATGGTTAGATAAAAGAGAATTAGCAATGACTGGTTTGTTTTATAGCGGAGATAACGATAAAACAAAATGTTATTTTTGCGAAGTTGAAATTTGGAATTGGGGGCCTACTGATCAACCTTTAACAGAACATTTGCGTTGGTCACCAAATTGTGCTTTACTGAGAAGACGTTGTACCAATAATGTACCTATTAATTCGAATGTATTAGATCAAATACTACCACCACCCAGCTATGATACCTGTGGTCTAAGAGGTGTAGAAGGGGAAATACGAGACGATAATTTCTATAACATTCCAGAATATAATTATATAGAAGGGAACAACGATGATATCAATAGATGTAAAAATATAACATATTATGGAGATCAAGTTATTGAAATCCCAATTTCATTTGTTGAATGCTCAAAAACGAAATCACAAGACGCTGATTTTTTATCATCATCATCCATAAAAAATATAACAAAATACTTTTTTATTTATCATTTAATATTATTCATCTTATTTATAATTTTATTTGTATTAGAATATATTTTATTTGTTGAAATTAGTAAATAAAGAAAACAAAAGAAAAAATTTAAAATTTTTAATCTGAAAAGATCTATATATCTTTATCTCTTTCTTTCACATTATTATATAAAAATTAATAAAATATACTAAGATCGGTTTAGTTTTACTCATATAAATTCATAGAAATTGATTTAATGCTTTAGTTGAAGAAAAGAAACTAAAGTGAATAGTTATAGAAAAATGGACTCCTCTAAAAATTTAATAAATAAATTTAATTCTCTTGGATATAACAAATCCTTATTACATATTAAGGATCTTATAATGTCAGCTAAATATGTAATTATAAATGCAAGCAGAGTAACAACAAAATATGGTAACACAATTAAAATTGAGCTGGAGGATAATGTATTATTTTTACCATATCGCTATAATACGCTAAGTGACGAAGATGTTAAGAACTTATCTTCTGGAGCATATCTTATATCAAAGGAAGGAGAGAAAAACTTACGATTGAAAGCATTAGAAGAGGGTGACATCTTTATATCCAATTCTAGATACCCCATATACGCAAACTTTAACAATTATTAAATTTTATTTTAATGAAATTTAAATATGTATATCAATATTATAATAATAATTAAGTTAAAGCTAAAAATAATTAAATAAAAAATATTGTTTTTCTTTTTATAATAATTTCAATTGTTTTATTTGTTAATTTCTTTTTCAGTTATTTTATACAAAAATTTAAGACATAAATGTCCACAATTAAATGAATCATAGTTTTGATGTTGATTATAGTTATATTTTATATTTCCTCCTAGGTAATCAACTAGCTCCACTGGTGGTTGTAAATTTCCAAAACTATCATAGTATTCTATTTGTTGATTATTTTTATAGTAAGCTACCCAATGTGTACCATTGCCGATTGTAGAATCCAAATTAATCACTCCACATTCAATATTTCTGGGATGTTTTGGTATTGAGTCTAGCATGAAAATTCCTCTAAAGTGTGGTATATTTTTTGAGAATTTTCGTATATCAATATCAGTCAATGGTCTTTTGGGTAGCTTTTTTAGAAGTTTTTTACCTTTTCTTCATAAGTTATTCCATATCCTTTCTTATATGGTTTAAGATAAAGTCCTTTACCCATTGCTATGGCTTCCATATTCTTATTGTGTCTAGTCGCTTCATCAAGTTGAAGTTTAGCATTCTTTGCTGCATTAACTGCTTTTGCTATGTTAGCACCTCCACTAGATAGGGTTCCAATTACACCTAATGCAGTTAATATTGGTATTAATGGTAAAACACCTCCAATTTTTGGAACACGTATTATACGTGGTATTACAATTTCAGATTTTTTTCCCTTTAAGGATTTCTTAATGGTTTTGCGTGCAATCTTAATAGCACTATTAAGATCTGTTGGTTTTGCTTTTTTCAAAATTTTTGTTGTTGCTTTTATCGTTGAATTGAATAGTTGTCTTCCATTAACTTTTTTTGATTTTAATTGTCTATTATTATGGCTTTGCTTAGTCATACCCATACCGAATTTAGTTTTTGCTTTCATTGCGTTAGTAACCAAATATGCAAATGATTTTTCTGGAAGACTGATATTTTTTGAAAGTACTCGTTCCCAAGCTCTATTCTCAAGAATTTTATCAGCTTGATGTCTAATATTGAAATCTTTACTTTTTGAATAAGCAATATCGTGTTCTTTGCATGCAGCGTCTAATAGATTTATTCCTTTATCACCTCGTTCTAAACGTTTTTGTAATTTCGTTCCAGGACCACAATATTGATAACCAGGAAGATGTAATTCGAAAGGAATTGAGTTTATTAATTTATTAATTAAACCTCTTCCTCCTCTGACGGTTTTATTGCAATTAACCTTGTTTTTAAAACGTATTACCATTTTATATTATTTCATCCTATAAGAAAGCATAATATTTAATTATTTAATTCAGTTATAAAGATGCGTTTAATAAAACAACATAAAAATATTTTTGTTCGCAATACTGATTCTTCAACGAATATAAAATCAAAGATTAGACATAGTTCTATATTACCGAATTCAATTCGTGCGCTAATTGTAGGTCCTTCAAATTGTGGAAAGACTAACGTTATGATTAGCTTACTAGAAAGTTCTAATGGATTGAAATTTGAAAACATCTATTTATACTCAAAATCACTTTTCCAACCAAAGTATGAATATTTAAAAAAATTAATATCGCCAATTCAAGGAATGGGGTTTTATACGTTTTCAGATAATGATTCCGTAATACCTCCTGATGAAGCACAAAACAATTCAGTTATGATATTCGATGATGTTGCATGTGAAAAACAAAACAATATACGTGCATATTTTTGTATGGGTAGACATAAAAATATAGACTCATTCTACTTATGCCAAACATATACAAGAATTCCTAAACATTTAATAAGAGATAATGCTAATATGATTATTATGTTTAAGCAAGATGAAATGAATATGAAACATATTTATGCTGATCATGTCGGTAGCGATATGAGTTACGAAAAGTTTCGTGAAATTTGTAGAGAATGTTGGAAGGATAAATATGGATTTTTGGTTATAAGTAAAGATGATGATTTGAATAATGGAAGATATAGAAAGCAGTTTGATTATTTTATAACATTATAAATTCGAGAATATATTACATACCATTATTAGTATATCATCAACCTTTCAAGATATTACAACAACAACAACAACAAGAAAACGCCTTGTTACCCATCGAAAAAAAAATGAATGAAAAAGTTTTAAAAGAGCTAGTTAAAACAAGAAATGTCTTAACGCTGGGACTCCACGTAGCAATTTTTATTGCTAAGTACAAGCAATAACGTCGGCAGAACAATGACAGAACAATGGAGCAATAATTGCTGATTATATTGCTGGAGAACACTTGTTATTGCTTTGCCATAAATTTGCAATTTTCACCGCGAGTATAGGTATGTATAAAGTTTTGTGCCTTTATTTATAACAAATGTTTCATGTTGTGTTTTGAAGTGATTGTTAAATTTTCTTTTTAAATCAATAAATTAAATTAATAAAATAAAATAATTAATTGTAATTGTCGTAGCTGTGTTTTGTATTACTTTTTTGTTTACTTGCGTATGAAACTTGTATTGTTCTATTGAAAAAATAAAAATATACAAAAAAAAAAAACAAATGTGTCGTTTGTTTTTGTTAATATTGACGTTTATTTAAAAATATAATATATAAACACTTTTTCTGTATTTTGTTGAAGTATTTTTTCACTTGGCGGCTTTTTCTTAACTGCTTTTTTAATAAATAAACACACTAACAAATAAACAACCGTACAGAGAAATGAAATGTCAGATAAATTACAACTGATTTGACAGCAGATTGCTAAGCAATAATTGCTCAAGCAATAAGAAGAGCAATCATTGCGCAATGGATTGCCACTCATAGCAATATGCGGTCTATACGTCGCAAATTTTATGGAGCAATCAAATTTGACGTTTGCCGCAATAAATATTGCTACGTGGAGACCCGGGGTTAAGAAGAAATTTCGCAGTATAAAAATTGGTGAAGCTGATACTCGTGAACAACTTAAAGATACATTTAAACCCATAACAGAACCTTTGAAAAATTTTATTAATAATTCAAAAAATACCAGAGTAAATTTAAAAATTGAAAAGAATAAAATTAAAAATGAATCAAAACAACAACAACAACAACAAGAACAATTTAAACCAGATTCAAGTATTCCAATTATAAAACGAGAAAAAAATATATTATCTACTACTGCAAGTAACTCTGAAGATTATGATGAGGATGATTTTTATTCTCAACCAGAAACAGAAAATCTAAATAGTAACATAAATTTTAATGATTTGTTATATCTAGAAAAAAGACATGAATTAGACACACTATATGGAATACATAAAGATTCAAACAATGAATGGAAATTTGGTGATAGTAACATTAAATTTAATGAAGATAAGATTCAAGTTGGAAATCAAATATGGGCACTCACTCCAGGTTTATTTTCATTAATGTTTCAAAAAATACCAAAAAACTATGATAAATCCGAGTTAGATATTTATAAAAAGATATTAATTAATACTAATGCCTATAAAAGGGGTTATGCCATAGATGGTAACATAAGGGGTACAAGAGCATATAAATACAGAAATATTATTAGAAAATTGATTAAACCTAAGAACTCATGTACCACAATACCGCAATCACCCACTTCATCTGATACATCAACAACAAAAGAAAATTATATGGGAAGTGGGTTAATGGATTACAATTCAAATAAACCAAACTATATATACTGGGATGATCCAAATGAGTTGATAGATCGACTTAGACTCCTGCTCGCATCACAAGCTGCAGGTCACAGCAATCATAATAACGAAATTGTGTCTATTATTGAAGAATTATACGAAGCTAACATTATTGAATAACTATTAAATTAACACAAAACAATGTCTATTGATAAATTTGGACATTACATTAACGATACAAGTGATATAATTTCTATGAAGAATGCACCTAAACTGTTTGGGTTCTTTATGGATAGAGATAACAACATTGACGTTCAAAACAAAAGAATCAAACATATGTCGAATGCTTTGGAAGAAAACGATGGTGTCAATAAAATGTTTTTACAATCTCAAATTGAAAAAACAGAGAAGGAGATAATGGATCAATTAAACAAGAATATTAATGAAGTTTATCAAATAATAGAGAAAATTAAAAAAGATTTTGAAAGAAGAATGAAGATCTTGAATCAGAAACTATATAACAGGCTTGATATTAAAAATAAAGAACAGGAGATTACTATATTCCCTTAAGTAAAGAAGGTAAACCAAATAATGCATTCAAGAAAAAGAGAATTAGTAAATGAACTTCATAAACCAGCTCGAAAAAATTTCATACGTCGAAGAGTTGTAATGAAAGGTATAGATGATCTCTGGCAAGCTGATTTAGTTGAAATGGGGAACTATTCTACATATAATAAAAAATATCGTTATTTATTAACTATCATTGATACTTTTTCAAAGTTTGCATGGGGTGTTGCACTTAAAACAAAAACAGCAACTGAAGTATTTCAAGCAATGGAAAGTATTTTAAAATTAGGTCGAGTTCCCAAAAACTTGCATACTGATGATGGTAAAGAATTTTTCAATAAAAAATTTAAAACCCTCATGGACAACCACAATATCAATCACTATTCAACATATAGTATAATGAAAGCCTCAATAATAGAACGATTTAATCGAACTCTAAAAGGAATGATGTGGAAAGAATTTAGTTTTAATGGATCATATTATTGGCTTGATATTTACAAAGATCTAATTAATAAATATAATAGAAAAGTTCATCGCACCATTAAAATGGCACCAATTAATGTAAATTCTAAAAACGAAATGAAGTTATTGAAAACAGTCTACAATCATCTAAAAATATATAAAAAATCTAAATTTAATGTTGGAGATTATGTACGCATAAGTAAATATAAACACATTTTTGAAAAAGGTTATACTCCCAATTGGACAACAGAAATTTTTAAAATTAAAACAGTAAAAGTTACCTTTCCCTCGACATACATATTGGAAGACTATCAAGGCAATCCAATTAAAGGTGGTTTCTATGATGATGAACTTACAAAAACTCGATTTCCTAATACATATCTTGTTGAAAAAATTCTTAAAACTAAAGGAGAAATGGTCTATGTAAAATGGTTAGGATTTTCTAATCAACATAATTCTTGGATTAATAGAAATGATATATTATAGTTTGTAAGAGTAGATATAATAATAAAATTAGTATGTAAGAGTTAATGTATTATTATGTAAGAAAAGAAAAAAAATTATGTAAATAAATTGTTTTTAAATAAAGAATATTATGCTTTTTACTTTATTTATAATTCAACAGTCGAAATGTCAATAACTCTAACGTTAAGCTCTAACTCATCAGAGTTGACAGCTAACTATTTTCCTCCAATTGAGTTGAATGGAAAATATGAATGTGCACTTACAGATTTTCATTCATATAATAGTATTCCAAATATAGATGTATATAATAATATGTTTCATATTGGTGAACAAGTAATTCAAATTCCGGTTGGATCTTATGAATTGAAGGATATAGTTGATTATATTAAAGGACAATATCATCGATATAGTCCTCAAAATAAGCTTATCATTGAAGCTAATAATAATACAATGCAAGTTAGAATAAAAAACTCTAATGATCCAATATACTTTAATAAGGAAAATACTATTGGCAAGCTTTTGGGATTTAAAGAAAATATTCTATTACCTAATAAAGAATATTATTCAGATCTTCCAGTTAATATTTTTAAAGTTAATCTTTTACGTATTGAGAGTAATATAGCTGTCAACACATACATGAATAACTCCCAAGCACATACTTTGCATGAGTTTGCCATTAATGTCCCACCTGGCTATAAAATAGATGAGATTCCTAGGAATCTCATTTATTTACCAATCAACTGTCAAGAGATAAACACCCTTACTCTGCGAGTGGTTGATCAAGACGGTGATTTACTTAATTTTCGAGGAGAGGAAATTACAATTCGAATACATTTGAGACTAATAAAATAATGATAATTTACAATAAGAAAACATCTAAAAACCAATTATCACAGTCATCATCTTCTAACAAAATATTGAAAAATAAATTAAATTTAAAGAGTTCATTAAAATATATAAACTTAACAGAATCAAATAAAGAATTTCTTAAATCATTAAATTTAAAATTGAAGAAACCATGAGTTCAATAATAGATGTACTGGATAAACCTTTATCCGATGAAAATATAATTAAAAAGGATTACCATACGTATAGCCCATATTTACAATCTTATAATAATAACGATGAAATTCGTATTACAATACAAAATCAAGACTTGTATGTTTTACCGTCGGAAAGTTTTATATATGTAGAAGGATTTGTTAAAGATGAAAGCAATACAAAATTAGTATCTTCTGTAGCCAACTTTAAATTAAAAAATAATTTTGTAGCACATCTGTTTGATGAAATCCGTTACGAAGTAAATGGTGTTGAAATTGATCAAACGAGACATTTAGGAATATCAAGTACTATTAAAAATTTGGTTTCACTATCACCAATAGATAGTAATGGAATGCAAAATGCTGGATGGAATAAAATTGATGATATTGTTCTCGTAAATGGATATTTTAATTTTTATGTACCACTTAAATTGTTTTTGGGATTCGCTGAAGACTATAATAAAATTTTATTGAATGCAAAACATGAATTGATTCTATTACGTAATAAAAATGATGAGGGTCTTGTGTATTCAACTGTTTCCACCGAAAAGGCTAAATTAACAATTTCAAGTATATCGTGGAGAATTCCTCATGTACAACTATCTGATTTTAGTAAATTAAATACTATAAAAATAATAAACAGTGGTACTTCAATACCAATTACATTTAGAAGTTGGGATTGTCATATAAATCCACAACTAAATATGACAACTAATCATGTGTGGAATGTTAAGCTGGCGGCAAATAGAGAACGCCCTCGTTTTGTTTTGATTGCATTCCAACATGAAAAGAAATTTCTACACTGCGAATTGACTAATTTAAAAGTACATTTGAATTCAGAGTCTTATCCATATGACGATCTTAACATAAAGTTTAAGAATGAACGTTATGCAATTCTATATGATATGTATTTAAGATTTCAAGAAAGCTATTATATGCGAGACTCCCAACCTCTTCTCACATCTCAAGAGTTTAAAAATAATGCTCCAATTATAGTAGTAGATGTAAGCTATCAAAACGAATCTATAGTTAGTGGACCTATTGATATTAAAATCGAATTTGAAACAGCTACTAATGTTCCAGCAAACACATCAGCTTATTGTATTCTCATTCACGATCGAATCATTGAATATATACCATTAAAGGGACAAGTTCGGAAAATTGTATAAATCCTAAATCATAAATAAAAAGAAGAAGAAAAAAGATGTATTGCAAACACGTTTTCATTGATTTACAAGGTTTTAAACTAAAATCAAACAAATTTATCGTAAAAGAAGTCGCAATTGTTTTCAATTCAAAGGAATATATCAATTTCATTATAAAACCACCTTTTGATTTCAATTGTTTATCGCAAAAGGAGCAAAAAGAAGCATATTGGTTAATCAAATATTTTCATCATCTTAAGTGGAATATAGGAGTAATATCGTTTAAGAGTGTTTGTAATTTCTTAAAAGATAATTTAAAAAATTGCAAAATATATGTTAAAGGAACAGAAAAAAGCAAATGGTTGGAAAAAATGCTGCAGTTGAAAGTATTTAATATAGAGGATTTTGGATGTATAAATTTAAAGAAACTTAATGAAAAGTATCCAGAAAACCTGTATTGCAGTTATCACAACTATGGAGTTTGCGCCTTGAAAAATGCTATTTTACTTGAAAGAGAAAATCTAATTTAAATAAGAAAAACAATTTTATATTTTTATTTCTTTTATCTATATATACAATAAATAAAATCGATAAAAATAAAAAAAAAAATCTGGTTGTTTTTAATTTTTATATTATAAATATTTTATTTATTTATTATTTATTATCTTTTTTTTATTTTTTCATATAACAATCTTATATTCTAAATAACAATGATTGATCCTTATACACTATTTAATAAACATTTACATACTTACAATCTAAATAACAATGATTGATTCTTATAAAATATTTAATGTACATAAATTTACATATTTATAATCTAAATAACGTTAGTTGAGTTTTAAAAACTATTTGGATTTATATTAAATATTCATTTGAATCCTTTAAACTATTTATTCTATATTAACATTCATATAAACTATTTAATCTATATTTACATTTAATAAGATATCATCATCAACTTCCATCAATTCATTATAAATGTTTGATGGTGTTGATATTGATGGGGGATAATTAAAATCTACATTAAGTAGAATATCATCATCATCATCATCATTTTCCATATATTCTTTATATAAACTTATATTTGTTGATGGTTGTAATGATGATGGTGATGAAGGTTTATTTATTTTATAATGCCCCCATGCATACGTATCAACACCATCTTCTCTTATATAACGCTTATCATCTAAATAACTTAAAACTAACTTACTAATATGTTGTGTATAAATTTGATGGATCTTTGATTTAAATACATACATAGAATCATAATATAATTTCTTATCAACTAAACATTTCCTAAAATCACTTATATTTAACTTATTTGTTACTGAGTGTTTAACACCCTTAATTTTTTTAATTTCCCTATCCTCCCTATCTATTTTTATCGAATACATTTTCGCTCTTAAGCCAATGAATTCCTTTATAACTTTGCCATTGCACTCATCCTTCATCATACCCAATACTTTTTTATTTAACAATGGTATGTTAAAAGCATTATCTTGCGGATATGCAGATGTATCGAAATGGGTGCTAATATCATTTCGAATATCATCATACATGTCATTTGTTCTTACATCATATATAAAGGAATCGGTATCCATGTAGTTCAAACTAATATTATCAAGATATTTCGGTTTCATGTAATCATAATGGAAATTATACATTTTCCATTTTGACAACTCTAAAACTGAAAATCCGATGTAAATAGGTTTATTATATTCAGTCTTTACTCTTCCCAACTCAATAGCAACCATATCGTCATGAATTTTTAACGAACTATGGAAATTGGGTCTAGCTATAAGAGCTCTAGCACCTAATCTCTTACCCCTGCTTTCCCATTCACATACTATTTTAATGTCCTTACGTTTATCAACGTTTTCCATAGTTTTACCGTATACAGCGTTATTTAATAATTTAAAGAAATTTTGTTGGAAAGAGTTTTTTGCTAACGTCCTATGGTGATTGTTCAAGTCAATGTATATCTTCAACCAATTGGATTGATTAAATTGAAGAATTCTATGAATTTTCTTTAAAATCAATCCATGTTGAAGACATTGTTGTAATGTTCTGTAATGGATTATATAGTTTGTTTTGTCATTTAAGTCCGCAATTAATTTTACTTGTTTCATTATTTCTATTTTTTTATTTGCAACACAAAACGGTAAGTCATTATGGTAGTCGTGTAATGTGGATGGATATTCTAAGTCTACTTCCAATATATACCCTAAATCGGAATTTTCTTCAATGTTTGCAATATTAAAATTTTCAACGTCTTCAACCCATTTAAAATTTTTATAGGGGAGATATTGTGACATTGCATGACCATATAAATTATTCACATCTAAATACATTAGATAATTTGATTCCTTGGTTGAATCATAATCACTAATATATTTATTGTTAGCAATGGAATGACGTTTACTGCATTGTACAATACCTCCCCTAATACCCCGGAAAACAAAATTATACATGTTAATATCAGTTAATAATTCCAACTCAATTTTAGTTGTTTTTAGCATTGCATCCCATGATAGACCTGGGATGGTATAATATTGCGAGGGGTCTAAATTATAAATGTTTTTACAGATTTTGCGGAAATTTTCAAAAATATCGCATAACAAGAGAACATCTACTTTTAAATATAAAAGTAGATAGTCCATTAAGGTTTTACATTGGAATGTAGACCATACCTTTTCGGCATGATTATAATCATCCTCACTACACGACTCATTAGTGAGTTTATTAAAAAATACTGAACGGGGTGGTAGTTGAGTCTCTTGGAGACGATTCACAGAATTCAAATAGTCATACGGAAAGACACCTTTACGTTTCATTAAACTAAATTCATTGTCATTTGTAAAATTAGATTTTATTATATTTAAGTCATCATCGGTTAAATAACTCGATAATTTGTCTAAACTAGATGGCATGAATCTTAATGAATCTAGAAAACGTAATTCAATTGTTTTCTTTTCATTTACCGATATCTTTTTTGATATTGAAATATATAATTCCTTGTTTAAAGGAATTATATTAATATCACCTTCAATTGATGACAGTTCTCTTACAAACAAATGACAATCATATGCCGAAAGATTATGAAAAAATATTGGAATGAAACTGGCGATTTGGTATTCTAAATTACATTTGTTGTGGGCCGGACCTCTATAATCACCAGTTAGATGACAATGGTCAGCTACTCTATCTTCAACAGATAAAAATTTATTGCAAATATGACAATTTATGTCTTCATTTTGTCTTATCTGTTGAAGTAGTGTTAAGGAATTCATTTGCTTGACAACACTTAAATAATTATTATAAATATCTATACTATCCTTAACTAAACTATTGAAAAAATGATTTGGTGCATTTACACCGCTATAAATTCTAAATATATCTAAACTTGAGTCAAATGAACACTTAATATAATAGCTGTAAGCAAATGGAATGTGCTTTTGTGTCGATTTTACGTTCGTAGAATTTTGAATGTTTACTGTTTCCAGAATACATTCAAAATCAGCGTATACAACAAAAGGCACATCCATTTGCTTTTTGAAATTTTTATAACTCACTAAACTTTTTTCCGTAGTAGGCATTCTAGTTACAATCTTATTGCATTCGCCTTTATGCTTATTTAAGGATTCCTCTTGATGGAAATGAATTAAACAAGTGTTGCAGATGAAAAGTTGATGTTTATGTTTAGTCAGTTGACTACTTAGCAATCTATAATTAAATGGAAAAAAAGAAAATGATTTAAATTAATATAATTTTTTTTAAATATATGCATATAAAAACTATTTAAATATTATTAACCTACCTTGAAATATTTTTGATCCATACATAATGGAATCTTTCACCGTCCTCTAGCAGTAATAAGTTGAAGTGTTTGGATTTCTCTTCTTTTGTGAAGTAGTATGGCCCTACGATTACATCACCTTCTAATCCAAACACATTCACACTGATTTGAGGATTAGTTACCTCGAAATCTCTTATTTGACTTACCGCTAGAGGAAAATTCAAGTTTTTGAAATTAAGGGTGATTCCATTATGCAGTAAAATGATGTCATCTTCAATATTTTGAATTTTGTATGATGAACATATACTGGAATTGATGGCTACTGGAGAAACTGCTGAAATTATTGCCCACTTGAAACAATACTCATCTTTATTTTGAACGTTTATACATGCGTTCTTTCTCATTATTGTTGCTGGTAAAGGAAGGTATTGTGATCCCTTGATGGAGCTATATTTGTTGATATTAATTTCAAGATGGGAGATCTCTATTAAGGCCCATCCACTATCTCGCTCCTGAAACTCGCTCATCTTTCTCATAACAATATTGCAATGGTCATCATAAAGCTTAAGAATATCATCCGTTGTTGTTGCAGCATTTAAGATGACCATTTTTGTTTGATGAGATTTCATGTCGATAGTGCATGAGTCCTCTTCTTCCTTTACCAGCACATACTCGCAAAATAACTCAATGTTGAATTTTATTGCAGAATACTTCTGAATAATATTCTTAAACAATTGAATAATTTTCGGTTTTATTTCGCCTAGAAACTTTTCGGGCAATAAATTATTTGTATCCTCGTTCTCCAGTTGATATGTGGCGATACGGTTTTTAAAAGAAGTCTTAATACAGCTCATATTATTATTGTCTTTAGATTTTTCACAATTCATTTTGTGGTCATTTGTCCTTAAATGATGATTAAATTTTGATTTTGGTATATGTGTATTACACGCATCGCAATAAACATCTTTAGCTTCACTCATTTCTTTCAAGTGTTCAGTCAAATGATTATGCTTATGAAATTCATCGTGGTTTGCGAATTTCAAGTTGCATGTAATACACTTCCATGATGTGGACGGACCATCATGAAATAATCTTATATGACGCGTTAAGTTTTTGTTTTGTGTAAACACTTTTTTACAATAATCGCACACAAAAGAAGGCATTTTTATTTGAGGATATTATTTTTATTTAATTAAAAATTTAATGTTCACGGTTTGATTTTCAAACAAGATTGATTTCGATTGAGAAATAACAGCGGTATTTATACAAAAATTTCACAATTAATCATATTTTAGGTACAGTCCCGTCATATTTCATTAGTTAAAAAAAATTTATAAATAAGGGGCGGGGCTTATTTAAGTAAAATTAAAGAATTTCAGAGAACCAAACATTCTTAGTTTTTGTTTTCTGTTTGTAAGACTTGTTACAGCTGCGTCAGCTCTATTCAAGTATATTCTAAGTTGTTGTTGTTGTTGTTGTTGTTGTTGTTGTTATAAATAAGGAGGAGTAGAGTATGATTAGGACAAATATTAACCAAGAAGTTACTTTCTACTTTTTGTAATATAATTCTGAGTATTTATACATATCTAACTGATTAATTATGTATGCATAGCTAATGTGCAGCTGGTTGCTGTTGATACAAAAAAAAAGTGGATGGAATCCTACTTTTCACATGAATAATCGTTATCAATCATACACATACACACACACACACAACCGATCAATAGTTACTTGCCGATTAGTCCGTTGTAGTGAAACAGACCAGAGTCTCTGGTGATAATCAAATATTCAACCCTTATACTAATAGACCAGCTCACTATCCCACAAACCTACCGAGTCATTCAAAGCAAAAAGTCACTAGGAAACCTATGCAACAAAGTCATTAACTATTCTAAACACACACACAATAACTGAAAAAACTAAAAATAATTATTTCACGATCAGTTTTATCTTTAATACGAAAACGCACAAGTAAAATTATCATTCCTGACAAAATTTTTAAAATCTTCAAGACTGACACGTACACGAAGAAATTCAACACCAACAACTTGTAAATCATCAATATGAATACGCACAAGCAAAAAAAAAAAAGTCATAAACAAATATTCAAGACACGTACAACTAAAATTTAACACCTGCCAATAAATAAAAAAAAAAAAAAAATTTTCCCACAAATTCTTATGCACAAGTAAAATTTTCATCCCTCACAAAATTTTAAAAATCATAAATAAACAATTTTCTTTACACGTCATGTCCCTTTTACCTCTATTTCTCAGGAGTAAATGCATGGTATTAGGGTGTTCACAGTCTGTGAATAACCCTCATGATATGCACCCAACTTTTTATTAATGTTTACAGATTGTGAACACCCCTACTGGTGGCTCCCAACTTTGTATGGGAAATCATATTTGGTAGCGGCATAAACACACTACTCACACTTTTACAGCCAGGCCCACGATGTCACACGTTAACGTTCGCATAGAAAATTAAATTGAAAACAAAAACAAATTTTAGAAATTTTTTTTATTTTATTTATTAAATTTTTATTTATTAATTTAATCACAGCACTGAAACTTTTCAATTTTTACTTTCGAATACCAAAGTTGATTGTGGGATAACTTGTATACGCTGTTAATAATGACAACAGGGCGATACCTATTTGACAACAGGGTGTTATCAATTTGACAACAATGGTACGTTTTTTATCTAACGGCCCAATTTGACAACATTTTGTTTAAAATTTAACAACAAATGTTGTCGAAATATTGACAACAGTTTGTTATCAATTTATTACCACTGGTTGACAGTTTTTTAACGATTTTTTTCGCTCTGTGTAGGCGTAGGAATGGCACTCGTTGAGAGTGTTCAGCATTTCGTTTGCATACATATAGCAGCGGCCCGAGTTTAGATCAGCGATGGGCGCTGGTTTGCCTGGATTACGAAGTTTTTCGGGTTTTTACATTTACTCATCGTGTTTTTTTTAACAGAGCTGCTAAAAATGCAAAAATTGCCCTACTAAGGTATTCCTTTAAATCCCCAAAACATACCAAACAATTGTTTTATTATACTACTTTTTAACTTAAAAAAAGTAGGTTTAAAATAGAGAAACTAAATAAAAAACTATTTTTTAGCAGTCAAAACAAGAAGAAACAACAATATTTACATTAAAACCAGAATGTGAAAAAATTTACCGTATAACACATACACGTGTTTGTGTGATGTTGTTTTCGCTAATTTACTACTGCCCACAAACTGAAAATTTTGAATTCATGTTTCATGCATAAAAAGTTACAAAGGCAACCCGAAAAACAAATAAAACAGAAGAATAAAAAGTAAAATTGTATTCAGTTGCTTAATAAATTTCAACAAAGCATGACTGTTGCGCATGTTGTTATTTTGGCAAATTTGGCAATTTCGTAGTGGTACACTGACAATATATTTATTGTGTTGTGATCAAGCTGTGCTTAGGTATGTTTTTTTCAGCTTGTTTTAAAAACTTTTCAGCAATCATGTGGGATGATGAATTATATTATAATCGAGTTTTTTTATTGAATTCCTTTTTTTTTTTTTTGCATATTTACATATAAATAGTACACATTTTGAAGTTTTTGTTCACGGTCTTTTCGATTTCAGGTAACAATATGCATATATATATTTTACCGTTAAGGAAAACTTGATGAATTATATAATAATAATATTTTTACTAAACTTTTTTTTTTTTTTTTTTTGTTTTGCAAATTCACATACAGTTTGAAAAACTTTTCAAAAATTTCTCTAAGTGTAAATCAACTAATTTACTCCCTTTTATTCAATGTTCTCTATCTGCCCTTCGCTGGTTTAGATCCTTGTGGAACTCCTTGACTGGTTTCGACTTCTTCACTAATTTTGTTATTGAGTTTGACTCTGTAGGTTCTGAGATTAAGATAATCTTCACGTCCTCTGATACCGTTTCTTTCAAGAATTTCAAGAAGTTTAGAATGTGGCAAGGTGTCGAATGCCTTACTAAAATCTATGAATAAAACTAGGCAATGCTCAACCTTACCTATTGCAGTATTTATAGTATTTGCGAATTTTCCTTTTTGAAAACCGTATTGATTAATGTTTATTATTTTGTATTTTTTAAGAAAATTATTCAGTCTCGTTACAATAATCTCCTCTAAAACCTTTTCAATCTCCGGTAATATTGATATAGGTCTATAGTTCTTCACATTATCTTTCTCTTTGCTTTTGTATACCGGTCTTATTAAGGATGTTTTTAATTGTTTTGGTATAGTTGATGAAAAGATACTTTGATTTATTAAGGAAGTTATTATTGGTGTAAAAATTGAAGCATTATTTTTTATGTCTATGGGTCTGATTCCATCATAACCTGCACTTTTTCTCACATTAAGTTTTGTTAATATGTTGAATATTTCTTCTTGTGTTGCATGTTCAATATACATTGAATTTGGTAATATTATTTCACGATTAAAATTGGTTGTTTCTACGTAACAAGTGTGGATTAATTTTAAAACATTTGCATTAAAGTTTAAGGCAAACTTTTTCAATATAGTTTCAACATTTTGATTTCTAAAGTTTTTTAAAATTCTTCCATCAATATTTTGAACTGTTTTACCCTTTATCTCGTTAATTAGTTGCCAAGTCAAAGTCATAGTGAAATTGTTGTTACAAATGAACAAAACAAACAACCATAATTTGATTGATGAGTGTAGATGTTGTCGATGCTATACAAAATGCAAATCAAGTAAAAAATGCCGTTGTTGTTGCTTCTCAAAATCAGAGTGCAGTTGTTACAAATGCACAAAACAATCATAGTTTTGTCTGCTCCCTCTGTATCTTCTATTTCGTTAATTACTGCAGAGAATAATTCTTGTTTCAATACCAAGGAGTCGTCAGATTGGGTGAGTGTTAAGAGGCCCCTGTTGTTTATGGGGCGAAGGCATCGGATGAGTTAGATGTCATTGCTCAAAAGAAATGGATTCATTTACCATCGATTAAACCAACGGTGTCTAGTGATCAAATTATAAGCTACGTAGAGAAAGTTACGGCTATAAATACAAATCATATGCTATGCTATAATCTTATTAAAAATAATACTGATGTGAGCCGATTAAAAAGAATTAGCTTTAAACTTGGTATCTCCCACCGCTTTTATAATGACCTGTTAAAGCCAGAAATTTGGCCAGCAGATATTTAAATTCGTCCGTTTGTAAATTTTCCCAGAAAAGATCCACCTCCAGTTCAAATATAATAAATTCTGAATCAGATTTTAAAATATATTATCAGAATTTGTCAGGAATGAGAACCAAATCTAAAATGATATATGATGTTTCATGCCAATGCGTCTTTGATGTAATCGTGCTAATTGAAACTTGGCTAAACAAAGATGGCTACTTTCCCTTGGGTCAAAATTCGCCTTACCAGTCAGTGATAAAAACTTTTCATCAATTAACCTAATAGCCGATTTAGAACAGTGGGTTCAAACTCTGTGTGACGACAGGCAAAAGGACATAGTTAGATCAAAAATTGCGAACAGAATACTCACGTTTAAAAGAAAATCAAAAACAATCTAAAGGAAAAATAAATTTTAAACATTTTTGAAGAGACGAAACGAATTTTGAAAAAACACAAAGATGTAATCGTAATAACCAAATCAGATAAGGGTAATAAAACGGTAATTATGTACAAGGAAGACTATAAATCAGGAATGACCAAACTTTTAGAGGATAAAACAACTTACAAAACCATACGATCAGATCCGACACAAAAATTACAACGTACAAACAACAAAATATTCATGGATTTGTACAAGGAGGAACACATAACAAGATACGAAAAATTGAAACTAACATCCCATTCAGCCCCAGCACCCAGACTATACGGACTCCCGAAGATTCACAAGCCTGACATGCCACTCCGCCCAATTTCATCCTCGATAGAGGTTCCATGCTACAGCCTGTCAAAATATATTGGACACATTTAAAAAAATATTATATTAGAAAAATATAATATAAAAAACTCATTAGAACTTAAGGAAAAACTCAAAAATATTACTTTAGAAGACGACGAAATTCTTATTTCCCTGGACGCCGTATCCCTATTTACGAACATACCAATCCACTTGGCAATAAATAACATAATGTCACATGGGAATATTTTGAAAAATCACACCACAATACCAAGGGCTCAATTTCTTAAAATACTACAGTTCTGTCTTAACGACAACAATTATTATATATGACGACACCTACTATAACCAAACTTACGGAATGCCCATGGGTAATCCATTATCTCCAACAATAGCTGATATCGGATCTTAAAAAGGAAAATGTAAATATAAAACTAATTTCAAAATATGTTGACGATTTGTTTGCGATTATTAAAAGAAAGGACGAAAAACTAATTCTAAAAACATTTAATAACTACCACAACAAAATAAAATTCACGATAGAAAAAGAAGAAGACAGTTGTATCCCATATCTAGATATGAAAATATTTCGGGAAAACAAAATTATAATAACGGATTGGTATTCGAAAACTATTGCCTCAGGTCGTCTTATAAATTATCACTCTACACAGCCAAAAAGTCAAAAAATAAATACTGCACTTAATTTAATAACAACGGCTTTAAAATTGAGGGATAACAAATTTAAATCCAAAAATATTGACAAATTAAGGGACATACTAATAAAAAACAGCTATCCGACATATTTAATAAATAATCTAATAAAAAAAGGCACAAACAGAAAAGCAATTGGGGGAAAACATAAACAACACATCTGGCAACACTAAGTATTACAGCCTCCCATACATACCAAAGTTCACAGAAAACAAACAAATTCAAGAGAAAATAAATGACAACGAAGTAAAATTGACGCACAGAGCGAGCAAAACAATCAATACTCTATTTACACAAACAAAAACAAAAATAGAAAAAAGTGAGCGAAGTAATCTTGTGTATGAAATCACATGTTTAAGGTGCTATCAGACGGGATGTATTTTACATATGTACTGTCAAATTTTCCATCTGTAAAAGTTGTACACATCGTGTGATACATATGAAACTTTGCATGTGTAAAATACATGTGGAAATACATATGTAACTTTTTCGATTAGAACACGCTCTATTTTCCTGTGGCAAACATAAACAATACAGCTGGTTTGTTTTGAAACGTAAACAAAAGTCAGATTTTGTTTACATTTATAGGTTATGTCATAAGGAAAAACATAAGCAGGTGTGATAGCAAAAATTATTAATCGTATGTAAAATGGAAATTTTGACATACGGACGGAATTACATATGGGTAAGAAAAGTGACAGTACATATGTAAAATACATCCCGTCTGATAGCACCTTTAGGAAAAACAGATGAGGAGTGTGGTAAAGTTTACGTGGCTACTAAAAAGAGAAGCCTTGGAACACGAATATCAGAACACGAAACAGACATAAGGAAAAATAAAATAACTACAGCTCTGGCTATACACTGTGTTGAAGAAAAACATTTACCCGATCTCACAAACGTTAAAATATTGGACAAGGAAAAGAGAACAAATAAACGATATACACTGGAAAGTTTGAGAATTCAGGAAAAAGCTACGAATGCCTTAAATACAAAAGACGACAAAAACAACATGAATGCAATTTATACAATCGCAACATTTTAGTTTAGTTCTGCTTCTGTGATACTTAGTTTAATACAATTTATTTATACTGTGATATTTTTTACTTTTATTTATATTTTTGCATTTGTTTTGTTCAATTAAATTTATGTTTTATGTTGTGTTTATGTAAAACAGAATGTGTGTTAAATATTCAAAATGCAGAACTATTGACGAAAGATTATATGTGAGAAATATTATTCCTGTAGAACTAACATAGCGTTTACATTTGCCAGTACTGGCAATACAGTAGCAATTCATTCAAACTTTTTCACTAATACATAAACACTTTTACAGCTATTTTGTTTTTGCATTGTTTTGCCAACTAATATGTATATGCTTACTGTCTTGCCAGTACTGGCAAATGTAAACGCTGTGTAAGTTATCGTTGTTGTTATTAAACTATTCGTGGTTATTCCAAAATACGCGTCGAAGAAGTGAACATTTGCATGAAAACAAAACCAAACCAAAGTGACGAAAATTGTTTTTGTTATCTATACAATTCTAAAATAAAATTAACGCGAGAGTTATAACGCGTTTCTTTCTCTTTTAAAAACTGTAAATTTTGTATGATAAACAAAAACAATGTTTTGTTTTTGTTATCATATAAATGTTCACTTCTTCGACGCGTATTTTGGAATAACCACGATTATTTTTCAATTGTATATTTATTTTGGTGTTGCCAGATCTAATAAAATATCCCTGATGATGCTTGGAATCTCCAACGAAACGTCGGAAAAATAAATTATGAAATAATCTTTTATTTGCATAGAATACATGACCTTAATAAGCCCGATTTAGAATTTTCTAAACAAATCAATAATAAAATAAGGAAAAGGTCGATAAAAAAACTTAAATATATAAAAATTTTTTCGATGCTGAATTTTTTGATACTAAGCTATATAACATTTATCGTAGAGATGCTCAATGTACTGGTCATTATTTAGGCGGTGGTGTGTTAGTTGCAGTCAAAAGAAGCTTAAAATCTTATATATGTACTATTAACTATGCTGGCGGATTATTAGATCAATTAATTGTTTCTATTGCTGGCGTTAATTTAAATCTATTCTTAAATGTCTCCTATATTCCTCCCAGAAGTCCAGATAGTTTGTATGATGCACATATAAATAATATTGTGTCTCTGGGTGAAAAATTAGCAGTAAATGGCTATTTATGTGTATTAGGTGATTTTAATCTTAGAAATCTGTTTTGGTCTAAATTTGCTGATAATGTATTTTTATCTCCTCATAATGTTAATCAGGCTCATGAAATAAACTTTATTGACAGCTTAATGTCCTTAGATCTTGTTCAAGTTAACAATTTTGCTAATCAATTAAATCATTTTTTGGATCTAGTTTTTCTTCCATATAATTGTAAATTTCAAATTAAATAATCACTTATTTCTATTTCACCACCTAATGTTCATCATATGCCCTTATTAATTGAAATTGGTAGTTATAAATTTATTGATACCAGCAATGTTATACTGGATCGTTTTAATTTTAATATGTGTAATTTTGATGTGCTTAATTCTATATTTGAATCAATTGACTGGATTGATTTATTTTCTGAACTTAAAGTATCAGAATGTTATGAAATATTTTTAAATAATGTTCTTGATGTATGCTATTAAAATTCCAATTAAAAAGTCTAAACCTTATAAGCTCCCATGGTATACTAGTGGTCTAAAGAAACTTAAAAATCTTCGCGATAAATTTCATAAACGATTTTTAGATCTGGGTGATTCTGAATCAAAATATTTTTTTGTTTACTATCAGCGTGAATTCAATTTTTTGAATAAATTTCTCTATAAGCAATTTCTGTTGGAAAAATAGCAGGAAATTAAAGGTAACCCAAAAGCTTTCTGGAACTTTGTTAAATCTAAAAGCCAGTCTTCAAATATATCTCAAACAATGAAATATGGAGCCAATATTGCTTATTCTTGCGTAGATTCGGTTAATATGTTTGCATCACATTTTAAATCTAACTTTGAAACTCTTAATCAAATTAACAATAATAATACCCCTTGTTCGGTTGATAAACTGAATACAAATAAGGCCTTTTGCCATTTCTGAGATTGATGTGAAGAATGCTATTCTTGAAATGAAAAATTCTGCTAAATTGGATATTGATGGCATTTGCGCTCATTTATTGAAAAAATGTATTGCTTCGTTGTCGTCAGTGCTTACCTACATTTTTAATTTGTCATTAAAAGAGGGAGTTTTTATTGATCGATGGAAGACTGCATGTATAACTCCAGTTTTTAAAGATGGTAATAGGGTTGATGTTACGTGTTACAGACCTATATATAAATTATCATCTGTTTCCAAATTATTTGAACGTATTATATACAAAAATTTATATTTTCTTACCAAATCATGGATTATCCCTAACCAGCATGGTTTTTTTGCCGGCAGATCAACGATATAAAATTTAATTGTCTTTAGTGAATATTGTCTTGATGCTATTGAGCATAATAGTCAAGTGGAAGTTATCTACACCGATTTTTCAAAGGCTTCTGTTAAAACTTAGGCAATTTGGCTTCCATTCAAATTTTTAGACTGGATAAAATCTTATTTATTTGGCAGAATGTGTAAGGTTGTGATTGAAGGCTAAGAATCTCATCCTTGTGTTCAAACTTCTGGTGTACCTCAGGGAAGTATATTAGGGCCATTATTTTTCAATTTATTTATCAATGATATAATTTCATGTTTCAATAAATCGAAATTTCTTTTATATGCTGATGATCTGAAAATTTTCTTGAAGGTTGATTCGGCGGCTGATGTATTTAGTTTACAGAGTGATTTAAATAAGCTAGTTAGATGGTGTAAACTTAATAAGCTGAAATTAAACTTTGAAAATGCTTCCATGTTTCGTTTTATAGGAAATTTAATCCTATTTAGATTGATTTTAATCTTAATGGTGTTATTCTAAAAAATGTCGAATCCAAACTTGATCTAGGTGTTGTCTTTGATTCATCCATGTCTTTTGTTCCTCATATTGAGTACATTATTCCTAAGGTTTATAAAACGTTAGCTTTTTTAAAAAGGAATTGTTCTAAATTCCATGACCCATACACATTTAGACATATTTACACATCTTTTGTTAGATCAAAGTTAGAATATGTTTTAGTTATCTGGAGTCCATATATTTCCACTCACATTTCTCGTGTTGAAAGAGTACAACGAGTGTTTATTAAATATGCTTTTCGCGCACATACTCAATTCCAGTTTGCTCCTTATGAGGCTAAATGTCTCCTGATTGGTTTGAGAACATTGGAATACCGTAGAAAATTTCAATCTATGACATAATTAATTCAAGAGTTGATTGTCCGGAATTGTTATCTTTAATACAATTCAATATACTAGCTAGAAACTTGAGGAAAATTTACACATTTGAAGTTCCTGTTCATCGTTCTAATTATGCTCTTAATGGTACTTTAACGAGAGCATTTCTTAGTATGTATTAATAAACTAAATATATGAGTTCAAAAAGAATCTAAATCACATATTGAATTCTGCACATCAAACGATAATTTTAAGTTATTTCTTTTGAGTATTTTATAAATTTTGTGTGTTTTTTTCAAAAGATTTTGCTATTCGTGCTTAATTCCCAGTTTTTATTATTGATAAAAACACTTGAAATTTATTGTTGATGGGATAACCTATTCCTATGCTTATTTCACTGGTTGCTTAGGCCAGATCATCATAAAAAAACACTTAATTGACAACATCTTTTGTAAGTTGTTGTTGTTTTTATTTTGTTTTTCTTAACCTACTTACAACTACAAATAATGTTGAGAGAATTTCAACTAATTGTAGTGGGTAATGTAAGATGAGATAAACCCACTGTTTATTGTTGATGTGTTTTGTTTAAACTTTGATATTATACTGTTGCTATAAGTCTTTTAACAGTTTTATTTGGTTTAATATCTTTAGTTTTTCTAAAATCTTTATGGATGAAGTTTCCTGATGATCTGGCCTAAGCAACCAGTGAAATGCGCATAGGAATAGCTTATCCCATCAACAATAAATTTCAAGTGTTTTTATCAATAATAAAAACTGGGAATTAAGCACGAAAAGCAAAATCTTTTGAAATTAAAATTTTGTATTCCCAAAAATTGAAATTACTTTTTGATAAAAAACAGGCAACTGCACGGCCTAAAAAACACTTAATTGACAACATCTTTTGTAAGTTGTTGTTTTTTTTATTTTGTTTTTTTAACCTACTCCAAAGACTGACATAAATAAATAAAATGTGGGCTCTGAGTTCTTCCAACGTAGTCGGCTTGTTGGCATAGACCAATGATTTGACGTAGCCCCAAAGAAAAGTCTAGAGGCGTTGAATCGCACGAACGAGGCGGCCAATTGACTGGTCCATTTCTTGAGATAACACGCTCACCAATTTTAAGCTGGAGGTCCACACCACGCGTTACTCGCCTTTTGGCAGCATACGCAACTGTCAAAAAAGTAGAATCTGTGTAGTTATACGTAGTAAGTTACATGCACAAAAGCGTAGATGCCTTGATGCGAAAAGTAGGTTTACTTTCTACTTTTGTAAGCGTCACAAGCAGCATTCGAACAAATCAGCTGATTTTGACAAATTAAATGTTATTTTTACTTGTGCTGCTGGTGCATAAAAAGCGTTGCACGTAACTTGAAACGTAGAATGCAAATAAGGTTAGAAAAGCATGCGCTGCGTGGAGGCGAAAACGCGTGGTAAGGCCTAACCATAATGTGCTAAAGTTGGATTAAGCAAATGTGCGAATACATGTAAATCATATGAAGCAACACATATTGAACTTACGGACATTTTTTGTTAAGTTTTATAAAACTGTCATTTGCTTAAGCAAAGTGCGAAACTGATCGCACATTCCGTACGGAATCAAATGTTTTTTGATTTTGTTATTGTTTTTTTAAATACATTTGATAGACTTTTTGGTAATTTTTGACAGTAGGTTAAGCACGGCTATGCATATCATGGTTTGGGCTTTACTCTTTGTGTGACTTGTGGCACCGCACGGTTGAAACAACATGTCCTCCTCCAAGTCCCTGTTTTTTTGATTCGGAGCAAAAATAGTCGGTTATCATAGCACGATAACGATCGCCATTCACAGTAACGTGACGATCGTTAAGGACAAATATGACCCAATGACGCCGCCGGCATGAAATCCTCACCAGTTATTTTTGTGAATAAAGTGGTTATTCATGAAGCACATGTGGATTTTCACCAAACCAATAACGCATATTTTGCTAATTGACAAACCCATTGAGCCAAAAATTAGCTTTGTCACTAAAGATGAAATTCATCATTATGGCGCATCTTCTCCAGAGCCCAATCGGAGAACGTACGTAGCGTCAAATGGTCCATATGCTTCAATTCTTTTCGTCACTTCGGCCAACCCGTTGTCTCACTGGCACGGCAACATCACACAATAAATATGTTGACTCAAATTTTTGCACTTAACACTTATTGCTTGTCTACTACGGCGAGAATAAAGACCGAAAATTGAAGTTAACGCTCTTAAAGTTTCGGTCACCTACTACGAATTTCGGTAGTACATTTTTATAATTTGCAAACGTTGTTCGTTCGTGTACTTTACCACAAAGATAATGTCGAGCTTACTAAAAAAAAGGATCACAGATGATCAGTGAGAATTTGCGTTCACAAATTAAATTCAAAGTTGTCAAGTACCTATTGGAAAACCCGTTATATGGAAAGACGACAGATAATCAACCAGTCTAAAGTCAAAAGGAATTCATAAAATTATACTTTTTCTGCAGGACAATCAATTGCAGCTTTACTCATTCAGTACTAAATATCACAGTACACATCGCTCATTTGCTGCAAGACCAGCATAATTCAAAAAAATCCATTTCGAGATAAAGGCATTTAAAGTTTTTGATTTGTTCTAACTACTTAGAAAAAAAGAAGACACATTCTCTTCAAACTGGGAAAGTATTAAAGACATAAAGATGAATTTAATACACAATATAAAGAAAAACAAAGCGAACAATTCCGCATCATTAACTCCAAAATTTCATTTTTTGAGTTATGCCGGTCTTGCAGCAAATGAGCGACATGTGTGTGTTATATGCCACTGTAAAGGTATTACTAAAAGTTTATGCAAAAAAAAAAAAAAACTTTTTGAAACTACTATTTGACCTTGCGCCGTTGTATAAGAGACGCCGACATAGACGATCTTCTTCGTTTGTTACACTGAGTCTCCACCTAAGATAATTATCAGCCTGATTACAGTTGGCGTTGGCAGATACGCCTGAGTCGTTGTTTGTTGTAGATTAAAGAACAAAGGTTGTGTGTTATTTAATCTACTACTAAAAACGACTAAGCGTATTAGCCAACGCCAACCGTAATCAGGCTGAACATCTGATATTATATGGTAGAGAACGTCGACAGAATGAGAGAAAACACATTTTGTATGTATCTTGTAAGATTTCATAATCGACTGATTCTCGTTCAGTAAACTTGTATCGTTTTTAAAATACATTTGAAATGTATTTTAAGAAAAATTTTTATGAAACTTTTGCCTTTAAACACATTTCAAACTTGTTTTATTTTTTATGAATACGGCAGTTATTATTGTTTTATATGTATGTATGTGTATTTTTGACAGCTCATCTTATACGATAGTTTTTATGAGATTTCTCATAACTTTTATTATAATATTAATTCTAACACTATTGTGGACTCTCAACACGTAAGAAAATTCTCTCTGCGATTGTATTTGACGTTTGCTGATATATAAATAGTATATCTTATCTCAGGTGGAGACCCTGTGTTAGGAATTTTCTACTCATCGAAGATAGACCATTAATTTTAAAACATTTTCATTTGTAAACATCGAGAAGATTTATTTAGTACTCATTTTTCTTGTAATATTAATAGACATAGTTTTATGTATATGTATATGATTAAATCATAATATTTATTTGGCCGTAGATTTTGTTTGTATTTAATGTTTTTTTCTCTGATTACTTGACACTAAATAATTTATTTTCGAAAATGCTTTTGGGTATGATCGTTGATGTAATGGGTGCATATGCGTTTGTTAAACATGTGTAACAGTTTTGTTTATTGCCTCTTAAATTTAGCCCATATTTATTAATTTGAAATACATAATAACAAAAAATGCAAGACTTATTTTCTTTATAATTGAAATTTTAGAAGATTG
The DNA here is from genome assembly GCA_930367215.1 of Pollenia angustigena. Taxonomy (NCBI): domain Eukaryota; kingdom Metazoa; phylum Arthropoda; class Insecta; order Diptera; family Polleniidae; genus Pollenia; species Pollenia angustigena. The sequence goes on from OV884059.1 coordinate 37,430,357, forward strand.
TAAAAAATTCTTCGCAACAACATTACGAGTGGACAACGTATTTTTACATTTATTGTAATTTCATTTTTATATATTCAAAAATATTTGTATTTTGTAGATAGTGTAGATTTTTTTGCATTTTCAATGACATGCATTTAATAAAATTAAACTCAATAAAAAAGAATTATCATGCCTGTTCTGAAAATCACCCAATTTCAAATCACGTACTTTTAAAATCACAGGTGCGATTTTGTGGTGTTCTCTAATCACACAATTTTTGTGTTTATCGGTGTGCTTTCGGTAATTGAAAATCACACCGAAAAACACAAAAAAGGAACACCACAATATCACCGTGTGATTTTAAAAGGCACATGTGATTTGAAATCACGAGACTTTAACTAAAGTGATTTTCAGAACAGGCCTGCATGTGACATGTTTAGTGTTCAGCGAAAATGGTCCTGCAAAAGAGCAAAAGCAAAATATCGTAACTCTTTTGTTAAATCCAACAACAAAATACACAGAATTTTCGATAGATTTTATAAAAGTGCTACGATATTTTGCATTTTTTCTTTCGCAAGGCCATTTCCACCAAATACTGAACTCCGCCGTTGTTATTTATTCTACAATTTTATGTGCGGAAATTGACAAAAGTTAACATGTTTAATTTTCAACATTAAAACAGTTATGGTTACGCATTCAAAGCTAGTTAATATCAATTTCGAAAAATGTTTTTTTGTTCACACTCGTTAGGTATTCGTAAAAAATGTTTAACATTTTTAAATTTAAATCACTTAATATGGGTAAACTTATCAATACTTATATTTTCAAAATATATGTATAAAAATTGTTTCAGTTATAATTTTGTTATTCTGTTGTTTTAATCGCTTAACTTAAATACTGTATTCAAATATAGATTTATGTGTGTGTTTTTTTTTGCAATTCAGTCAAATTGTAATTTCTTATATTATAGCACCGAGTACAAATACTTTGTAAGCAGCAATAATTTAATTATTAACATAATCCAATAATAAGAGACAATCGGTTAATTGTTATGCACTGTAATTCTAACTATATAACTATAGTATATTATAAATACGGTAACTATTCCTAATTTTTAAATAAATTGATAACATTTAAAACAATAATGCGAACAAGTCTACAAAGACCCTTCTCCGGAAATCTGAAAAAAAGAAAAATGTAAAAGTTATTTTAAAAGTTTTAATTAGTAAAAAAAATAATTATCAATATGTAAATCAGTGTTCGAAAATAAACACTAAATATCGCTCCTTAGTGTTCGGTTCGGGAGATTTGTTGGGAAAACACAAGCCCTAATTGTGTTTGTATAGAATATCATTAAAAAATAAACTATCCCTGTTTGTCATCATTCGAACGCAAAAATAATACTGTTTTTATACAACTCAACAAAAGATGAGAACATTTAATTCCGTTCGGTTTTTTTTAAACCACAAACTTCATTGTGTTCGGCTCATTAATGTACGTCCGTTTTGACTGGTAAAAAAAACTAAACATTTTTTACAAAAACAAAATACACATACAAAAAGCCAGCAAAATAATTTTACACAAACAAAACATTTATGGGCATTTCCGTCAAAAGGTCCACCGTGAACGAAAATTTAAAAGTTATTAAAAGCTGATTATTTTACGATATTGTTATAGAGAATTTACTAATTTTTTAAATTTACCCATAAATTTGTTCACTTAGATGAACAATCTGACTGCAAACGTAATTTCTTATTTTTTAGAATGTTTTATTGTATGTTTTCTTTAATATAATCTTCCTTAAAAGAGGTGATATTTGATAAAAATTATTCAAAAAAAAATTTCTTACATGGTCTGTTATCTAAAAGGAAGAGTTCAGTGTTTCAATTATTATTCAGTTAAATTATTATGGAAAAAATTTCACGTTCGAATTTTTTTGCTTAAAAGAAAAAAAATACATAAAATTTTGGAATCAAACCAAAGACATTTTAATGTTACATTGCTTCGTAAAATTCTGAAGGTAGTTTGACTAAAAAATTGTGCCAGGTTACGCTGAATTACGCCTTTTTATACATGGCTACAAAACTGCTTCTATTATTTCACGTTCGAACCGCTACTTCTTTTGCCATAAACTTTGGCATAGATAACAGTGCTTTCTTAGTGCTATAATTTAAGGGTTAAGAGAACGTAAAAATATTTGTTGTATAAAATGTTATTGCATTTTTGATGCAATATGGGATTTACCCACATGTTACAAGTTACATGCACAAAAGCGTAGGATGCATTGAGGCGTTGAATGCAAAAAGTAGGTTTACTTTCTACTTTTGTAAGCGTCACAAGCAGCGTACAAACAAATCAGCTGGTTTTGACAAATTGTTTACTTGTGGTGCTGCCGAATAAAAAGCGTTGCATGTAACTTAAAACATAGAACGCATGGAAGGTGTAAAAATCATGTAATGCGTAGAGGCGAAAAACGCGTAGTGTGGTGATAAATTCAAACGTACGAACAAAAACGATACATGTGTAAATATACCCTGCGGACAAAGTAACTATGATTTAGCTAGAAATATACTGGTTAGTTTTTCCTTTAAACTAGTTGCACTTTTGATTTTTTGTAATCAAACTATCGTATTTAACGTTGGGTTTTCATAGGAGCCCAACAGATTCAGTTTTATGAATTTTTAAAATAGTTTAAAACTAGTTGCTTTATTTTCGGTATAAGTAATAATAAAAGTAGAACTAAATTTTACAATTCACCTCAATATTTTTTTCATTCTTAATATTTGCTTTAAATTATACTAGCTGGACCCGGTCCGCTTTGCTGGCCCTTAGTAGAGATTTAAAATTTTATAAAATATGAACGTGTTTAATTGATTTCCAAAACAAATATATGCAAAAACACCTAATAAACCAATAATAATTTTTATTAAAAATCGCAAAATTTATTGAACAAACGCGAAACTACACAGAAACACTCTTCATGCATCATACATCAAACACACAAAAAATGTTTGGAATAAAACTGACTATTAAACCATACAAGGTTTTTTTTCACTTTGGTGATTTTAGCGTATTTTAGTGAATTACCGCTGAATTGATAAATGTATATTGATAAAGATTTAGTGACATACCATGCGTCTAAATGTTAAAACATTGACGAATATTATGGAATATGATACATGGGATCAAACCTAAATTCCCATCCCCAACAAATCGGTATCGAAAATATTTTGAGAGTAAACAATTCTATTGTGAATTATTTTTCAGTGCTTTGTAAACAAAATTCTCTATTGTGAGTAACTTGTCAGTGCGTGTATTGTGAAAGAAAAATATACAAAATAAAATACTAATAAAAATATGATAAAATAACTAATGAATAGTGTTTATCTTCATTTTCTTTATGTGCACTCCTTCAATAAGAGGAAAAAGTAATTTAATTTAGTCCTACTTTAGAATACTAATTAAATTTACATGTTCCCTTCTCGTTCACATCAACACTTGTTGGGAATTTATTTTTAAAAAAATTCGCGGGAGTAAACATTGGCGATGCCAAATTTTTTAAGTTTGGGAATTCATTCCCAAACACGTCTCTTTTATATATATAGACTAGCTTAACCCGGTGCGCTTCGCTACACTTTTAAAATTTAGGGCTCACGTGTTGCTACTGTAAAAATTTCAGAAAAATCGGTTCAGTAGTTTACGAGTCTATAAGCCAACATACAAACAAAAAAACAGACAAACATTTTTTCAATTTTATATATATAGATAGTCTTGGTTCACACTATGAAAGTTTTCTTACAGAAAGTCTGAGTTTATGGGTGAGAGAGGAGAGATGAAAAGCATGTTCTCTTCCCCTCTCACCAACAAACTCAGACTTTCTGAAAGAAAACTTTCATAGTGTGATCCCAGACATAGATATATATTTATTTTAGAACAATTCTAAGCACTTCCCCTGGAACCAGAAAGAGAAAATATTATTATTTATTTGTTTATAGAAGGGACCAGGGATGATAAATAACATTTTTAAACTTGTACTTAATTATGTAAAAAATTTTACTTTTTCAATCCAAGCCCAAATTTTTTTTTACTAGTTAGAATATCAAGAAATTTGAGGTTGTTTTTAAGCTGCATGAGAACTATCGATATGCTTTGACAGCTGAGAATGTCAAACTGCGTTGACATATCTGTTCAATATGGTTTGGCAAATCGTCATAAATCGTTTAACGCTGAAACAACGCTTCAAAATTGTGTAAATTTACTTTGAAAAAAGTTAATCTGTTCGCGAAGTTCATGGAGCACTTTCATTAGAGAAAAATGGCTACGTCAATAAGCAAAATTGCCGTACGTCATTGGTTTATGCCGACAAACAAGAAACTCTTGGAAGTCAATATTCAAAACAACTTTGACGCCATACAGCCAGATTTAATGGAAAAGTAGTAAAAAATTTGGACAGATTGAATGGACCATGTAACTCGTACCCGCGGCGCACATATGCCGAAAATTATATTAAAAACATAAATGCTATGCATTATCTACTAGATTATTATAAAAATAAATTCATTCCAACAATAATTCTGACTTGTATTTCAAGCACTTTAAGTTCTCATGAAGCTTAAAAAACACAATCATACATTAAAATTCACTTGTACTATACACACAAAGAAAAATTAAGAAAATATGTAATAATTAAGGAGTTTAGACGAATATTCAGCCATATTCCGGTTGTTTTTGTCGTCAGCGACAGTGACAAGCTGATTGTTTAGCATTTTTTAGAATAGTGTGTGGTGTTTTATTTTTTAAAAGGAAAATGATGAAAAAATAAAGTTATTGTTTTCAGTATTTACTAAGCTCTGTAGCCGCTTTCCTTCAGGACCCAACAGTGCCGATTTTTGGTGAGATATTTAAAGAAGCTTATCTTTTAGCTGTTCAATAAATTCTAATTTTATTAATACAAATTACCAACTTATATACTAATTTATTTTATGGTCAGCATTAATGTGGCACAGTAACAATCTGTCCAATACATCTTCAAGTCTGGTTAAACGGAATTTGTCATTTACTATTTTATTATTTAAACGTTTGAAGTCTACAACCAAACGCCATTTTTCCGTTCCGTTTTGTCTTTTTTCGGTACTAATAATAATGGAGAATTGTATGGACTAATGGACGGTTCTACTACGTCTTTGTCCAACAACTCTTGCACTTGTTTATTTATTTCGTCTAATTGTGTTTGTGACAGTCTGCAATTTTTTATGTAAGTGGGTGTGTTATCATTTAATTCAATACTTTGTTTATAAAAATTGTTTATCGTTAATGGTTCGTCTTCAAGATGAAATACTTCTTGATATTGTCGTAGAATATCACAAATGATTTTCTTATTTTCTTCTTCAATGTTCTTGAAATCTAGTTTTTCTAGTAATCTCTGAAATCTGTTATTATTGCGCATGTTAGTTTTATAAATTGTGTAATTTTGTGACTCCCAACTTCTCTAGGCGCACTGGTTCCTCTAATGTATTCAAAATTTTAACATACCGTCGACCATCCTTGGGTATTATAGTGTTTGCTAAAAATATTCCTTTTATTATTTCTTTACTACATGTGACACTATCTTCTTTTATGTCAATGTTTATATGTAGGTACTATCTTTTCTGTTCTGGGGGGTATAGTTATATTATGTATTCTTTTTGTGTTAATCTCTATTGGGATTGTTATTTGCTCTCCCTCGTTACAAGTATTTAAAGTTAGTGTCTCATAGTTAATCTGACAACTGTATTTACAGAAAAAATCTATTCCTAAAATTCCATCAGTAGCGTTTGTAAATTCTTCTTCTACTAATTGAAATCTGTGTGTTAATATTTGCTCTCTTAGTATTATTTGTAAATCAGTGGTTCCTAACGTTTCTTTAAAGTCATTTGTAATGCCATTTAATCGGCAAATGTTGTCAGTATTCTTGTAATAATTGTATATTACATTTTCTTTGCAGAGTGATACCTCTGAGCCTGTGTCTATTAGGAATGTTAATTGATAGTTGATGTTTTTTATTGATAGAAAAAGAAAATTTGATGTTTCAATATTTAGTGTATATACTATTAATTTTCCCTGTTCGGAGATTCGTAATGAGTCTCCAGGGTTTGTACGTTTCCCTGTTGTTGTATAGTATGAACATTGGAGTTGCCTCTTCCTCTTGTGTTATTATTGTATCTATTATCTCTGTTGTTGTTATAGCTATTGTAGTTATTGTTGTTGTTATACTGTCTGTTATTGTTGTAGTTTATGTTATTGCTATTATGATTTCTGTTGCTACGGTTATAGTTTCTGTTGCTATAATTATAAGTTGTGTTATTGTTGTTATAGTTTCTGTTATTCCTGTTATTGTTAAAGTTACCATCTATCTGTGAATTGGGATAATTTGTATTCTTTCTATTTCTAAAACCTGAATTGTTTCTATTTGTGTTATTGTAATAGTTTTGTCTATTATTTATCTGTAGTGTTGTAAATGTATCTGATAGTTGTAGTGATCTTTCCTGTGTACTTGCAATATTAAAGGCTTGTGCCAAGGTCTTGGGCTGTGCGGCTATTACAGCTGTTCTTATATCTTTAGATAAACCTTCTTGAAAAATTTCTAAAGCTAGTTTTTCACTCATAGTCTTAATCGTAGATCGAGCCACTTGATTTTACTGTCCTCTAGCTCTGAAATTTGTACCGATGTCAAATCCGCTATTAAAGTGCTAATACGTTCTTTGTAATTAAGCACATTTCCTTTTTGTTTTGTATTCCTTAATTCATAATGTATGCTGCTTGAATTTCTTGTCGATTTGAATTGCTTTGCCAAAACTGTCTTTAGTTCCTCGAAAGTTTCAGGCGTATTCTGTATAATCAAAATGTCCCTGACTTTGTCTACTAATTTTATTGCCAATACATATTTTATCAGGTTCTTTTTTCCTTGCTCATTTAGCTCAGAATGAACCATTTCTACCATTGTAAGGAAAATATCAACATGTTTAGGCTTTCCGTCGAAAACTGGTATTGTTTCCGAAGCCTTTTTACTGTCAAAGTTCGACATTATTTTAAAATCTTCAACTTTTTCCTCTATTTTCAAATTTGTTTGTGCTCTCAATAGCTGAATTGCTGTTTCTCTCACGTCTTTAAATTTAATAATCTTTTCCTCCCTTAAAGGATTTGCTAAATGTTCTACAAGTTTTCCGAATTTTTCACTTAACTGTTCTATTGATTTTAGTTTTTCTTTGATAGTTTCTTTTGTATATGGTATTGTTATTGATTTCCTAGCGTTAACAATTAATCGTTCTAAGTCTTCGAATATCTGCTCCATTAATCACATTTATTTCTGTAGCAAAAAAAAATTTTCTTTTTAATAGTTTCTTTTTTTAAATTCATACATTTTGAACAGAGTTTCTTACAACCTGTTTTTTTTATATAGTGTTGTAGAAACTTGAATATGACCACTATTACGAAAATTACAAATATAATAATTATTATTTCCTGTACCCATGTTCTGTAACTTTAGTGAGAACTTCTTGCATCGAAAATATGTGAAACAAAATATTCCATCGTTTCTCGAAAAGTGAGAAAAATGTGTGTCTGTAACTCATGTCGAAAACTATCAAAAGAGATTACGTCGTTACGTTATAAATGTCATAATATTGCACTCGAAGCCGATGTGACATTGCAGACGTTCAGAACGCCAGTAACACATATCGTTGACGGCGACCAAAATTAACTTAAATTGAAAATTTTTCAACGACGGCGGCGAAAACACAACCGTCGGCTATGCCAAATTGTGTAAAGAGCGACTTTAATGTTTGTTGTTTGCAAACGAGCTTTGAAGACATTCGTATATTTTATAGAAATGTTAAAAGCAAAATAATAAAACAATGAAAAATGTGCCAAGAATAAAATATTATTATTATTATTCTTTACATTTTGCATTTTTAATTGTTTTTTAGTGTTAAAATTTTTTCTCGCCCCATTTTTATTCGTGAGCTTATTTGACAGTTCAAAGCGGGAACTTTTCTCACCAAAATGTTACAGAAACACTTTTTCTGTAAATTGGCGAGTAATTTCCTTACGTGACAGCTTGTACTCGCCAAAAAAAGTTACAGACACAGTTAAGTGAGAAAAACAGCTGTTTGTTTCAATTTATGACATTTTTGTTTCATTTCACACATTTCAATCGAAAACTTTCTCGACGCGAGAGTTACAGAACATGGACACTGGTCTATTGTTATTTTATTTGTATTTGTAGCGTTGGCAATCGCATAACCCTCTACTTTCGCATCTGCGATACCCATTTTAAGTATATTCTAATCTATCTTCCTCTGTTATCTGAAAAATGTGTAGTTCTGGATTCATTACCTATATCAATATCTTCTTGTGTTTTATCTTATTTCTAATCATTTTAAGAACAAAAAACCTTAAAGTACAATTAAATGTTACATTATATTAATTCATACAAAATGTGTAAAATCCTAGAAATTTTATTAATATTATTATTTTTGGTTGATGTTATTTAGTTTCTCCAATATTTTTTCTTTATTTTTAAAAAAGATTTTGCTTACTTAAAGGTGTTTTTGTTATAAAATTGTTGTTAACTGAAAATCACACCTTTACATGTGTTACCCTTATTATCTGCTTTTAAAGCTGAAAAGCATATCGTTAGCTAAAATGCAAAAAGACGTAACTAACAAAAATATAATTTTACAGGAGAAGCAAGAAACTTTGTAAAGTGAAAACTATGAACACGTCAGAAAAACATGCATTGATAATAGACGCCTGCACAAATGGATTTGTACTTCAAAAGTACATATGATCTAGCAAAGCATGAACACTTACTCGAACTATAATAAAAAACATGGTACATGTTTTTGAGAACAACAAAATTAGCGAGTAACTATTGGTTGTTACTCGACTTTGTTTGTGCTTGCTAACCACTTGTTCGTTTTTCTCTCACACTTGACCATTCATAAAACGAACGGTCGAGTATCATGCGACAGCCAAACTTCAATAGGTACCATCAGTACCACGTGAAGTTTTGCAAACATTAAAAACAAAAAATATTGTCTTTTTTAACTGTTAAGTTTAATAAAAAAAAAAAATGGAAATAAATGAGGTATGTTTATACATAAATTTATTTATTTAGATCATTTAGATTTTTATTTATTTATAAATATTTAAAAGTGAAATTTATTTGCAATAATATTTACTTGTATGTATATGAAAAAATATTTAGGCTAAATTACACAAAAAAATTTCTAATTATCAATAGTCTTAAGAAATAAATGTTTGTCTAATAATTAGACTCTAATTACACATATTCCAGCTTTACTGCGTAATACTACAAGTACCACATGAAGTGAACATAATTTTAAAGGTACTTCTTTTTCGTTGTACCCATTTTTATATGTTCCTTTTTTTCGGAACATATTTCATCTTCGGCTGCTGCATGTTACTATTTATAAAAACAACAATCACTTCTCTTCACTTTTTGCGCGTTAAGCAAGAGAACAAATAAATACTATATTCGACAGCGAGTTTCACATATGAAGAAAAAAGTTACTCGTTGCAGACCTCTAATTGATAAGTCGTCCATGGAATAATTCAACCAATTTTCAAAGAAACCAATTTTATTATATTTTCTTAGAAAAAAAAAGTGTAATTACGTCGCTACTTCAAACAAAAAAACTTGTAGTTACGTCCCTTTGTTTTTTGTTAATAAAAACGCAATTTTTGATCGCAGAAGTGTAAAATTTTGTCAAGACATGTAGTTTTATAGCATTCATAATAATCAATCAAAAACTCGACTTTTAATTTTTTGTTAGTTACGTCTTTTTGCATTTTAGCTAACGATATATTCTGGTATATTACTCATAATATACGACAATTTTTTTTTTTTACTTGTTGTTCTGCATAAATTTTTGAAAACTTTTTTTTTTTTTAAATTATAACGTTTTCATTTAGAGGTGTGTTATATTTAATTTTTTCAATTATCTATATTATTTATAAATGTTCTTTTTGCTTAGTTTTTTTTGTATTTTAAGGGGTTTCGGTGGCATTGTTCAAATCCATCTTAGCTTTTAAAAATTGAGACTCTATTTTTATATAATGTTTTTCAACACTGGCAAAATGTATACAGGCATTATCAATTTGTTTTCTTAGAAGAGCTACATCAACAGCAAGATCGTTATCTAATTTAGCTAGTTCAGCTTTAATTTCTTCAATTTTCCGCGTTTACAGGATACAGATTGGCAGGATCGTATACAAATTTAAATTGGCAGGATCACCATGTGGTGTTTTATTTTTTAAAATGAAAATGATGAAAAAATAAAGTTATTGTTTTCAGTTTTTACTAAGCTCTGCAGCCGCTTTCCTTCAGCACCCAACAGTGCCGATTTTTGGTGAGATATTTAAAGAAGCTTATCTTTTAGCTGTTCAATAAATTCTAATTTTATTCATACAAATAACCAACTTATATACTAATTTATTTTATGGTCAGCATTAATGTGGCACAGTAACAAATCAATAGTAGATTTGCTTTTCCCACGGGAATTTGCAATTGTGACAAATTTACTAGAATTTGTTGGCGCGTGAAAATAATTATTCAAAAATATTCAACAAAAAAAACTCAATGCACATTTATGCTGACCAAAAACAAAAACAATTATAAATTTAGTTCATTGACTTTATAAATAAAATTCATATAAAATATTTATCGTAAACAAAGAAAAAAAAAATGAATTGAATTTCAAGTTCAATGTCATGCTTAAAGTAAATAAAATTCTTACATTGCTACAGTGCCTTAACTAATTACAGATACACTACAGGTGGAACAGGGTTAAAATACGTAAATTTACATAAAGGTAATTTCTTCGCTTTGTTTTTATAATATTTTGGTACGAAAAAATTCGTTCCACATTCGCCGGCAAATGTGGTATAGACAATATACCTTGCGAATGGGTAGTCATCTTGCCGCGATGCAAGGGCTTAAGTACAAGGACGTTTAGAGTCATGCTGGCGGTAGTGACGTCAGTCAAGACCGGTAGGGCCTCCCATGCCAGAAGGGTCTAAACCGAGTACGAACCAAGAACTACCCCGGCTGTCTATTGGCGTCTGTTTCTCCTAGTTGGAGCGGCTAATGACTATGCGTCCGCTGGCCTTTTACGGTCAACTGTTAGGCCTTCTGAAGGCTGTCGGTCCGCAATCAAATCCATCAGCGTCTGTTCTCATAGTGAGCGGCTGATGGTCTGCGTCTGTCTCCAGAGGAGCGGCAGGTATCCTTTCGCCTGGCAGTTAGGCATAAAATTCAACCCCAATTCACCCTCCCGAAAATTCACGCCCTACGTGTCCGGCAAAGGGCTTCATAATCCCCGGAGACCCTACTACTACAGCGTCGGTATCAGGCTATAGTATGTTGAATGCTACTGAGACCTCGTCTAGCAAGGTGGTTGCGCCAGGCTCTGCTAGACGGTTAGCTACGAGTGCGCAAAAACTCGTCACGACTAAGCCTTCAGGCGGTCGTAAACCAAGCTTGGTACAGGGTTCTTCGAAACCAGGTACCTCTAAGGCTTCCCAGGTCCGGACGGGAGAAAACCCTGTCAAAACCCCTTCCTCGGGTGCTGGCTTGACGGTACAGACTCAGTCTGCCGGAAATCCAGTTTCCCATGTGTCGAAACCTGTGCAAAGAGAGCACATGAAGAAAGATTCGATGCCCTCTGATGCACCTCCCTCAGCCTCTACGGCACTTATTAAAAAACCCCAAAGGCACATAAATGCATCCAAACGGGCCTTCACAACCAGGCGCTCCGCCTACAAAATTATTAGCCGACTTGGTGAGCTTACGGATCAGGAGAAAACCTCTCTCCAGTGGGCAAAAACCCATATTGGGGGTTTAAAACGTGCACCTCCCTCTGCAGATGAAGGCAATCCTGAACGGAAGCCAACCGAAGCAGCGCCTTAACGGCAACGGTCTGGGTAGGAAACCTTTCCTAGGACTAAGCGGTCCAAATATACGCCTCAACGGCCGCAAAACAGGTCGTACAAAGATGTGGATAAAGACCACCTCATTTGGGCGATCATTGACCGCAACGCCAGTGACGGCACCATTTCCTCCAAGAACTTGAAGCTGGTTGTCGTCGCACTTAGTAGGGCGTTCTTGAATGTTTTAAGCGGTAACCCTGGACCACCACCACAATGTGAAGATGCCGGCTGGTATCAAGGTCACATTTAGTTGATACCGTGTGCAGTCACCGGAGTACTGCTGTACAAGGATGCCGTGGAGTCCCTGGGGGAAGTTTGGCAGGGCGCTAAGATTGAGGCAATACCTCTGGCCGATGTACCGCAAAGGCCCAGATCTATTGCCAAGATCCCCGCTGAGCCATCGGACCCCAAGGAGATCCTGGAAATAATGCAGATCATTAACCCCAAGCTACCCACACAGGACTGGAAAGTAGTGAGGGTTTCTGTGAATCTGTTGAGGAGTCCAGGAAGGCCACTGTTATAATAAACAGTGACTCTGCCGTAACTTCGGAAGACACAGGGGAAGATATTCAATGGATTTGGAACTATCTTCCTCCGAGTCTAGTGATGACGAAGGGAAGCCTCAAGCTCCGGTGACTACCACCACAACAACATCATCAACGGAGCATATGGAAGACGATTCTGCTACGTCATCGGCCAATGAAGGCACTCAATCGGTCAGTGGACTTGTGGGTGACTTCTTTGGTAAGATGGAAGTGGCGGACCATGAGGACATCCTTCTGGAATCGGACGACGACCCAGAGGATGCCAACGTCACAGTCGTCCATAGCGATGAGCTATGATGAATGTTACACAAATCAACCTTCATCACTCTAAAGCGGCGTCAGCTGCCCTTCTCCTCCGATTGGCTTCAGGCACGGAGGAGCTTATATGTATCCAAGAACCATTGTTGTATAGAGACAGGGTTTGCGGACTCAGTTAAGACGGCTATAGTACTCTGTACGCAGCCGATCAAGGTAAAACCAAGGCTTGTGTTATGGTCAAAAACATCCTTAAAGCTTTCATTCTTTCTGATTTTAGCGATAAGGACACATGCACTGTCGCAGTAGAATGCAAAACCAGTACAGTTTGGTTTATGAGCTGCTACATGGCACATGACCAGGGTGCTAATCCTCGTATGCTAACAGGCGCAACATCCCCCCAATAATATGTGCTGATGCTAATGCACATCATACCGTATGGGGAAGCTCGGATGTCAATCCACGAGGTGAGTCGCTTTTGGACTTCATAGTAGAAAACGAACTAACAGTAGTTAATAGGGGTAGTGAGCCCACCTTTATTGTGACTAACAGAAGGGAGGTTCTTGATATTACGCTTATTAGTGATAAGTTCGCGGATATGATTAGCGATTGGAACGTGTCAAAGGACTGTTCCTTCTCTGATCACATGTATGTTGATTTAAATTTTTCCTTTAGAGTTGATTCAGTTAAACCCTACACGAATACAAGAAGGACCAACTGGTTTATCTATGCGAGTGTATTCGGGGACAAGCTGCCTATGTGTCCGGTTCTCATAGACAGTGTGTCCATGCTCGACTCAGCAGTGGAGTCATTGACTGGTGTCTTAATGGAGGCAACAAACGAATCCTGTAAAAGAATCGACAGGAGGGGCAAAGCTAAACCCAAATGGTGGAATGCGGAAATTGCTGAAAACCGCAAGGAAAGCAGGAAACTCTTTAATAAGGCAAAGCGTAATGGTATTTGGAGCAATTACAAGTCCTCAGTAAATGGATTCAAAAATCTTTTCGGGAAGCCAAGAGACAGTCATGAAGCAAATTCTGCAGTGACGTGGAAAACTCCTCGGAGACAAGTCGGCTACGTAAGATTTTATCCTCTAAACCAGCTATTCCACCACAAACAGTCGGGACACCCTTGAGGTCCTGATGAATACACACTTCCCAGGTTGCACTGATGATGTGCCTAACGAGGAAACAGATAGTGGCGCTCGGGATATCTTTTATATTCCTATAACTCGCCATCGTGTGGAATGGGCGGTCTAAAGCTTCCATCCCTTTAAATCTCCAGGCCCGGATGGCATTATCCCAGCGGACCTACAAAAGAACCTGGGAATATTGATGTCATGGCTCTTGGCAATATTTAGAGCTTGCCTGAGTCTCTCACATGTCCCATCAACTTGGACAACATATAAGATCGTCTTCATCCCCACGAGTGGGAAGACATCTCACACTATGGCTAAAGACTTTAGACCAATTAGTCTATCCTCCATTCTACTGAAAACACTGGAGAGGATTTTGGATATTCATATTAGATCATCGTAAGGACACAATTCCCTGTCACTGGCTCAGCACGCCTACACGAAGGGAAGGTCCACTGAAACTGCGCTTCACTCTTGGTGGGCCACAGAGAGGAATTTGCTTTAGTTGCATTCCTGGATATTGAGGCCGCTTTCAACAACGTTAGACCTGAATCGGTTATTAACGCTATGAGACATTTGGAAATCGACCCAGCGATCATTCAATTTGTCAGCAGTATCTTGCACTTCAGGCGTATCGAATTCAACTTGGGCGCCTCGAACATTTCAAAGGTTGCGACTGCGGTGGTATACTGTCACCTTTACTTTGAAATCTGAATATAAATACCCTACTCAGAGCCATGGAAAGGACGTGCTGTAGAACGGTTGCATATGCGGATGACGTTGCAGTTGTGGCTATGGGTAAAGATCCCAGGCAATTGTCTGAACTAATGGAGTCCGCATTGGACGTCCTAACAAAATGGTGCCAGGGATGTGGACTGGATGTAAATCCTGCCAAAACAGAACTGGTACTTTTCACAAGGAGATACAAAATTCCCAAATTTAATACCCCGAGGGTAAAGGGGGTGCCACTGGAACTGTCTGACAGCGCCAAGTATCTTGGGCTAATATTGGACAGCAAACTGAACTGGAGGATGAATACCATTTCCAGGACTAATAAGACGGCTACTGCATTATATTGCTGCAAAAGGGCCATTGGGCTAAACTGGGGAATTAACCCGAGGAATGTATACTGGCTATACGAATGTGTCATTAAACGTATTATTTTCTACGGGGCAGCTGTTTGGTGGCCGGCGCTCAAGGCGAAGAGTCATCAAACCAGGTTTGAACGTACAATGAGAATGGTGGCGATAGCGGTAACAGGTGTCATTAGAACAACCCCCTCTAAGGCATTTTTTTAAGATTTTAAACTGGTTACAATCAGACATTTTGGCGAAAAGGCTAGCTGCGAACGCGGCGGTGACTAATTGCCACCGGAGCATGAAGGGATTACAATATCGGATATGCCAACATTCTGAATGATATTAATTGGCACATGGATGTTGATTATGTCACACCCGAGCGAATCTTTAATCCTGTCTTCACGGTAAGCATTTTGGATAACGTGGTCCACTATGATGACCTGCAAATTCCCGCGAATGCGATTCGAATTTTCACGGGCAGGTCTAAAACACTGTATGGTGTCGGTTCTGGGATATACTCCGAGCAGCTAAACTGGAGCATTCGTATAAGGTTGCCAGACCACTGCAGTGTCATCCAGGCCGAGACAATAGCCATCCACACAGCCGCGAGACGCATCCGGTACGGTGAAATATCTGGAAGGGATATTCATCCCTTGGAAAATGTGTTCATCACATCGAGAATAGTCCGAGAATGCCGGATGTCTCTGTAGGAGATAGCGAGACATTCACTGGTCACCCTTAATTGGGTCTCCGGACACGGGGACATACATGGGAACTGCATGGCGGATTCGTTGGCGTATGCAGGTACAACCTTGAATCGGGACGGTTCCACATATTATGTAGGTGCTTCGCTCCCAAGGTGTAAGAAAATCTGGCCCATCTTAGATGAAAAAAGGACACGAAGGGCATTACATCATTACATCCAGACATCATCTAAGAAACCTAATTGCGGTTATAACTGGCCACTGTCCCATTGGGAGGCAAGCCCAGAGGCTGGGGCTCCCTTATAATGATTTGTGTAGAAGTTGCGGCGATGAGGAGGAGGAAGAGTCAACGGAACATCTTCTCTGTAATTGCCTGGCATTCGGAGACTTAAGACTCGAAATGTTTGGTCGAAGAGCCCTTGGGGACAAAACTTGTCTCTCTGATGTTGATGTAAACAGGATCCATTCCTTTATTGAATCGACCGGATGGCTGCATGGGAATACTAGCAGCCAGATTTCATAGGACCCATGGTACACAGCGTAATATGGTTACACAACGGGAACTACTTAATGGACCCACGTGAGCTGTGCTTGATCACGGCTGCCAATGGAACCTTACCTAACCATATACCTTTGGTAATTCTCTGATATCTGCAAACATTAGTTCATTAATTTCATTTTTCAATTATCCAAATTGTTTCAATTTTATAGCGTAAGAAATTTTTTAATTGTACTAGAAATGTCATTGGAGAGCTTTAGTACTTTTGCAATGCTATTACTACTGAAAAAAGTACAATTCTACTGACTTTTTCATCCTTGCAAGGAACTCTTAACTGTAAGAAACCAACAGAATGTCCCGATATGGTTTTCGTCATCATTCTAAATTTGGTATATTAAACTAATTCATGTTAACAAAAAGAATACGAGAATTTTCCTTATTTTTTTTTTACTTGTTTTAAACATGAAAATATTTTCTCAACTCTTAAACCAAATAAAAATGTACGTTTGGTTCTTGTATTGTTGTTGTTTTTTTTTCTTCAACAAACAAGTAAATTATTTTTATCTATGTACTTTTGTAATGTTGTTGTTTCTACAGCGAACAAGTAGTAAATCTTTTCCAACTATTGTAGTGTTTTGTTGACGCCTAACAACTTGTATTATTACTCGTCCAAAACCTTACTACATAGTAACGTTTTAGCTGCAGGGTACCTACAGAATAAAGACCTGCATCAGTGTAAAAATAAGTATGGACAAAGAAAACCGTTCCAAAATAGTGTACTACTTATCAGTGCCCATTTACATTATACGATTTTTGTCGTTGCGATTCTTACCGTATAGACGAGAGGGGAGAGAAGAATTAAAAGGGGTACACAAGCGAGACTACTCTTCGATTCGGTTTATTTTTTCATTCATTGTGTATACATAATACACAAAAAGGTTCAACGCCAAAAATCGCACAATGTACACATAAGAGCTACTTCAAAGAAAAAACGACAATAATCTCAACGACAAAATCTTATAATGCAAATGCGATTTCCATGCAAATGCATGTTTTTTGTCGATAGTCTAAGATCGATGAAGACCAGAGAACGGCTTTGTGCGACTGCAAAAAAATCGCATTTAATGAACACCAACAAATACACTCACTTGCGGTCATACAATCAAACTTGCGCAACCGCACACATTCGCTGCTGGTTTCCAGTCATTCATATAATACACATCGTGCTTTGTTATTTATACCATCGTTTAGCTTCGTTTGTCAATTAAGATGTTTGTGTGTTTGGTCCGACAATAATTGTTTTGGTAATGAAAAAAAAAAAAAAAACCAAACAAAAAAGCCAGAAATCAAGCAATCATTACTCATGTAGGCATTCAGCAGTTGCTATGTAGTACAAGAATGCAAAAGCATAAGAATTTTTGACTTTGGGTATTTGTGTTGTTGCGTGCGCAACAATAAATGCAAACAAAACACAAATGAAATGTGTAAAAAACGATGTCAAAATTAACAACGTTGAACTTTGTTTTGCAGGCTTAGAGTTAATGTAAATTTTAGCGTATGAATAAAATAAGAAAAATTGTGATTTTGCAGTTCTCTGATGTTGACCAATTATCTTTCCTAATCATTAAATTTGCGTTATAATCGATGGCATTGATTTGTTTATGCATATTGTTGCATATTTTGGTGAAAACCCATATTGTTACTTATTTTAATTTTAAATGCATATTTTTGCATATTTTAACCGTTATGAGTCATATATTTTTTTAAAATTTCCATATTATAAAAAAAGTTCTTCATAAAATACAAGATTATAACCTTAAATTTTTAACCGATGTAGCAGCTTACATGGTTAAGGCTGCCACCGAGTTGCAGAGGAAATTAGAAGAAAATTCAATAATAAACTCCGGATATATTGGTGAAACAATAACTAAATTGGAGGCATTAAGATTACTTAATAGTCAACTAAAAACAATTGATATGGCAGAAAGGAAGGATAAGTTAAAAAAAAAAGATTTTGCAAAAAAATATGGCATTTTAAAAAATAAAACAAATTTCAACTATTTTTGATCTGGAATCCAATGTGGGATCTGAATTAGAAAATTAATATTCTCCAAATAAAATGGCATCCTTCAAGTATGCTTCAACTTCGGTTGACGTTGAGAGATCATTTCTCATGTACAAAAGCTTTTTAACATACAAAGGTTTACTTTTCATGATATAAAAAAGTATTAATGTATTTGATTATGCAAACAAAAATTTAAAAGATGTATTTATATAAATTAAGCTTTAATAATATACCTATGAATAACAATAGAATAAAACAACAATGTAGTTTTTAGTGTATATTTTTGATTTTTTAGTGCATGAAAATCTCATCCCCACTTATAAGCAATAACTGTTAGAAAAATTTTCAAAAATACCGGAAATTCGCGAAAATGTTTAATATTTCAAATAAGTCCCTGAAACTAGGTATAAGGAATAGCAAAAATTCCATAAAAATTGCTAAATTAGCGGAAATTTGCGAATTTTAGCCATGTTCGCGATAGAAGCACTTTTTCCTGTAAATTTTCTGATTCTTTACAGCTTTAACGATTTTTAATAAATTTTAAACTTTTCTATCATGCGGCTATTAGCAAATCTTTGCGAATTTCCGCTAGTGTCCATTTCTTATAGTCTTTGAGAATTTTTAATCAATTTTATGACTTGTTTGAAATATTTTAATATAATTTTAATTTTCATGAATTTTCGCTATTTTTGCAAATTTTTCGAATGTTTGCAATTTTCGCGTAACTTTTTGTTTCTCTTTTCGGCAATCGTCGCCGTTATAAAGATAGCTCCATATATAAACCGAAGTCTGTATTTTACAGGGCACTATCAACACTGTTGATTTATACGGGGCCAAAAGTGATATGCCTTATTGCATTAGTAAGGGTGAATTATTTTGAATAAATCAAGTTACAATTCTTTAGAGCACAACATTTCTAAGAAACGAACATCAAATTGCCAACTGTTTTAATTATTAGAGATGTGCTTTAAAAAAAGATATACAATCGGCATCGTTACATTGCTGTTATAGAATACAAGTTTTGGATCGAATTGATGACGACGTCGATAAAAATTGATATTTGGGCATGTTTTAGAAATCGGAATGAAGTGAAATTGAAAACGAACGAGATTTGAAGTTCAATTATTTACAAAATGACCGTGATTTTTTCTCTGTTTAAGAGTTGTTCTTGTTAAACTAACTTATACTTAAAAAATTAAATTGATAAAATGGAATATTTTTATAAACTTTTAGTACAGGGTCGTTTTTAAAATTTGCTCGATTTCAACTCCACTTCATTTCAGTTTCAAGAACATGTCCGATTGATACTAAATTGATAAAGAACTCAAGATCTTCCGACGATCGAATGTGGTGATTCTTAAAACATGTAAATATCAACCCGGGTTCAAATCCCCGCTCAGCCAAGAAAAATTATCAATAAATAAATAAAAATAAATAAATAAAAAATGAACTTAAGCCTAATTAAAGAATATCAAAAATTAACAGTAGTATTATAACATATTTGTATGTGTTTTTACTTATTTGTGTTCAGAAAATATTTTTTCATACAATATATTTCATTAAAGCAATGCATTCTTAAAATACTGTACACAAATAAAATACAAATGTTCGGTGCTGAGCTTTGCCACGATGAGTCAGATGATGACCTGACAACAGAAGAAACTCTCGAACACAAACAATCTTTTAACAGAATTCACAGAAGCAATAAGAAGTGTTACAAATTTAAAAAAATTAAAACAGAACTCTAATGGCATAGTGGAAGATTTTATATGTTTAGAGAAATCCAGGAAAAGGACTGAGAAATTAGATACTTTGTATTATGGGTTGCTTTCGATTTCTCCAACATCTTCGAGAAGTAAAAGAATTTTTTTCAAGTCAAGTTTTATTAAAACAAATGAAAAGAATCGCTTAAATCGTAAACATTTAAGCCGAATTATTTTTCTAATATACATATTATTTTAAAAGATCTTCTTAAACTAAACCGAATCAATATCCTTGTAAAAACAACGTCTAAACCAAACATTTGTTAATTTTTTTCAAATTCCAGATATTCGCGCTTGTATGTCTGATAACCAGAGAAGACTAAAATGCTTTTTTTTGCTTTTTAGCTTTTTTTTTTTAGCTGTTTTTTATAAAACCTGGTGTGTTTTGCATCTTTTACAATGGTGTTGCTTTTTTGGATTTTTTTTGTTTAAAATTCCCATTTTTGTATTAAAAAACTTCGTATGTTACTACCAAGGCAAATTCCTCTATAAAAGTGAATTCGCCTTCGTTACTACCTTTTTGCTACTCATTTTAAAAACAATCAACTGAAACCATAGTAGGATGTTAAAAACAGGGTTTAAAAGCACCCATCAGCTGGCTGCTTTTTATTTTTGCTTCTGCCACTGCTTTTGAAATTTTTAATTTTTTTCCAATAGCCAATGTTTTGTTTTTCGTTTGTGCAAAAAAGCAAATCTCCTATTTTGAATATTTTTTTTTTTTCTGACAACTGCTTTTTTACCAGCCAGCGACAAAAATGGACAACCACATAAAAAGCAAAAGCTAAAAAAAATTATTTCGCCTTTTGCTTTTTTACTTTTTCCTAAAAGAAGAGCTAGTTAAAAAAGACAAACCAAAAAAAAATTTTAAATTCAAAGAACAAAAATTCTTCTCTGGCTGAAGTGTGTGCTCATGATGGTGAGAAAAAATAAATTTTTGCCTTTCTTCAGTAATGTTGTTGTTGCTCGACAGTTTGCATGACTAT
This sequence comes from Pollenia angustigena, assembly GCA_930367215.1. Lineage (NCBI taxonomy): Eukaryota > Metazoa > Arthropoda > Insecta > Diptera > Polleniidae > Pollenia > Pollenia angustigena. The sequence continues at coordinate 37,451,355 of OV884059.1, forward strand.
AGCACGAAATGTGTGTGTATTTTGGGTTTTTTTTAAATATTTTTAGTAAAGGCAACCAGCCAAAGTGTCTGTTGGATTTTTTATTGTATAGAAACAAAAACAAATTCTTGTTGTATTTGTTTTGCATGAAAAATATCACTTGTCGTCGTCGATCATGTGCCTTTCAACAACCTTTGCGCTGCTTTTATCTCCTAATTTGCGGCTATTAGCATGCAGTGGTTTTTGATTTGGCGGCTGTTTGACAGAATCTTTTTGTTTCATTCTCTTTCCTATTAGGGAATGGTAAATCGATTTCGATTCCAATCGAAAATCGATTTTGTGGTTAAAAAAATCGATTTTTTGCAATCGAATCTACGTATGCGGTTTTATACTGAAATCAATTATTGGGCCTTTAAAATCGATTATTGAATTTTTATCAAAATTTTGGCAATTTCTAATTTATATCGATAAATTATGGGCATGCACAATAAAACTTGAGATTGTTTTTGTGAGTACACACGTGTGTAGGTGGTACATATGTTTATGCAGTTTTCTAAATTTAAAGTTGTAGTTTTACGTATTAGTACCCTTAGTATACTTTCAAGTTTAATATAGGGGCTCTTGTTCTTCAGAAATTAAAGTCAATAGACAGTGAACAAAACAGTCCAAACATATCGTACCGAAACAAACACTGAAAGTCAGCTCTGTGATAATCAACATATTATAGAAACACAACAGGTGAATTAAACCATGGCATTCCTGTGGAAATGCGCTAATATTCAAAAAGACCAGTGTGTAAGTCTAAGTTCATACGGCACATTTCTTATTGACAAGTTTCTTCCTTTTTCTTCTCTGAACATGAATTGGCGTTCAAATGATTCATGTCATGTTGACGACATTTTGTTTTTTTTTGTATAGTCGTGCGTATGCATGTGTGCTTTTTTGACATTGAAAACAATAACAAAATTAAACAACAAATGAAAAAGAAAAACGTAAAGACAGTATATGCATCTGTGTACTCGTTTCTTTTCCCCTCGCCCCTCTCGCCAATAAAGTAGCAATCTTGTCAATAAGACATGAGCCGTATGAACACAGACTAAGCGATATTTAAATCAAGTTATAAGAAGAGTGGAAAACAAAAAGCATATAATCAATGACATGCAAATGTTAGTTTTCTCTTATCTAACTTAAGGCTAGATTACACTATTATACTTTGTATTAATACATGTCAAAATCGCAAGTAATATGACAAAGTGTGATAGTGTGAATGCAATGTGTCACGAAATTGACAAGTATTAAGAAAAAAGTTTGACATCCCATACGACTTCATCGTTTTTTGAAAAATTTCTAAACAATAATACTTTTCATTGGATCAGGGTTGCATTTTATTTCATGTGTGAGTGTTTATACTTTGTGTGATGGTCTGAACACAAACTGTCATGTTACGTTAGATTTTTTGACAGTCGCAACAAAACTCATTAGATTTCTATCTCACAAAGTATTATGGAATACGTAAGACTTGTGAGATAGTGTAATCTAGGCTTTAATAGTAACTTAGCAAAGAAACAGTTGCCACTGATCAGGAACTATTGTCATAATCCTTTGAAATACTATCCATACATTCAGGCTTGTCACGATCAAAAGTGATTGAAGTGATGAAGATACGGAATCACTTTCGATCGGAATTGATTTATGAGACAGTTCTGATTAACTACACAAGAACACAATTTTAATGTGGAATGTACATGCGCACTTAATCCTCTAAAGGCCATCTCAAAATTTACACATTTTCACTTTTTGCAAGAAAATTATAAACAGTAGTCATATCTACCGACTGTGAAAATCTTAGTTCAATTTCTCTAGTAGTTTCCCAAAAAAATGCTGGTGTATCCCCCTTTGTGATATAAGGAATAAATTTGCAAATTAATCTTAGAAGATTTTGAAATCGATTTTAAAATCGATTTTGAGGTTCGATTAATCGATTTCAAAAATCGAAATAAAAAAAGTCGATCGAAAAATCGAAAATCGATTTTGGAATCCATTTACCATTCCCTATTTCCTACATATTTTTTCCTACAACAGAAAAGTTATTGCCGTTGCTTTTTGAGTTCCATCAAATAAGAAATTTTTGCTATTGTTAAAAAAGCAATAGTTGGAAAAAGCCAGTGTCCATTAAAAGGTTACTTTTCAAAAAAAGAGTGTTTATTTTGCTGCTGCTTTTCAGCAGTGGAACTTGTCTGCTTTTTATTTTTGATTTTTTTTTTAATAGGAAAAATGCAAAATTTGGCTGCTGTTGCTAATATGGCGATAGCATTTTAAACCCTGTACCTCGTTTCTGTATTTCTCGCTTCGTAAAATTTTCCGCATGAAACGTGTGAATTGCAACAAAAATAGTGTGAAATGAAACAAAAAATGGTTTTTCTCACGCAAGTGTTTCTGTATCTTTTCTTGGCGAGAATTATCTGTCATTTTAATAATTTTCCAGCAATTATTGGAAGGATGCGAGAAAAAGTGTTTCTATAACAATGTTTTGCGAAAAGTTTCTTTCAAGAACTGTCAAAATAAGTCGCATTTGAAATTGGTGGCGAGAAAAACAAAATGTAGATATTTTGAATTTAAAATATGTTTATATACTATTTTTTTTTAAATAAATAAAAAAATAGAAGGAGTATAAATGATGAATGCATAATTTATATGATGAAAATAAACAAAAAACCATTGTTATATTTTGTTATTTTAAATTTTTTTTAGCCTTTCCTTGTTTTGGTTTTATTATGTGCTGCCAGATAAATTTGTGTAAAAATCGTCAATTTTCTGAGAAAAAAATATAAAAGATCCTCCTTTTTTGTTTTAAAAATCGTGTAATTTAAAATAAATTTTAAACAAATTTGTTTCGACTTTTATTAAAACATAATCAAACAAAAACAAAGTTAAAGTTCATGGGTATTTAATAATTTCTTTAAATTTATATTTCTTTTGTTAAGCTGAAGGATAATTTTTTATAAAACTATTTATTTTCTTTAATCCGATAACAATTAAAAATTGTTTTTCCCTGAAGAAGTCACACAAAGGCATGAGAAAATATCATATTAAACAAAAAATAAAATAAATGGCCCATAACTATAGTCATAAACAAAGCATACTTTAAGAGTTCTAAAGTAAACTTTTATTAAAAATATGCTTTTGATCAACTATAGACAAGCAAAAGCATACTTTACACGTTAAACCCGATGTTAATTTTAAAACCAGCTGAAGTTGTGTTTAACTCATTTAACAACAGCATTAGCTGTTTTTCGCCAAATAAAAAAGTACTTGCAAAAAGTTAAAAATGTTTATGTTATAAGATGTTGGCTGATATTTTGCAATTTTTAATGATTTGCAGGAAAACTTTTATGGAAAGAAACACAAAATATATATGTATAGGCCCTAATTGTGTAAGTTTTGTAATTTTGTTTTTGCTTTCTACATAAAATCATATTGCGTGTTTCAACCGTACAAGATATGCAGTGTTTTATTTATATTTTAATTTTCAATGTCGGCTGCTTAAAGTTGCCACTTGCTTATATTTTGTTGTATGTTGTATGAAAAATTTGCTACATTTGAGGTGGCACCCAGTTAAAGTCGGTTCAATTTAAAACATACTTTAGTTTCGACTATAGTAGCAAAATATTTAAAAGAATGTTTTTATTTTAAAGTTGTTTTTAAATAGAACCGACTTTAGCGTTTGACTATGATTATGGGCCAATATTTTTACAAAAGCAAAAAGAAGCCAAGCTTAATAAAATAAACATACATCCTTATTTAAAATAGATAAATATAGATACATAGATACATTTTTTAATTAAATCAGCTTTGTGAAAAACCTAGAATTCATAGTGACAACGTTGTTTTATATTTATATCGTATGTAAGCCGAAATAGTATATTATTGAAATTTAACTATATCGGTTTACAAATGGCTGAGATATAAATCTGTAATTTACCTATTCCTATAAATTTTTTTTCTTTTTTTTTACCTGAAATATATTTAGTAGAACAGCTGGTAGTTTTAGTTAAAAAAAATCGGTTCATAAATGAACGGGTTACAGACAAACAACTTTTTTTCTTGAAGGAATAATGGTTTTGGCCCAAAAATGTCCATATAAGATAAGAATATCAAAAGGGTGTTTCCACAGAAATTGACCCCTTATAGCTCAAAAATTAAATTTTTATTTTGAATTAATTTTTCCGCTATTATACAAAATAAATGTATCGTGTCATATTCCTAAAGATTAACTTTAATTTTATTTATACTAACAAAAATATATTTTTTTTTTGTCACCGATAATAAATGAATTCACACGCAAAAAACTTGTAATTTTTATAATGTATTATTTAAACAAAACACTTCAAAGAATTAAATCAGTTATTTAACTTGACATATCCTGTGCAAAATTTTACAAAACATGATGTTTGTTTCAGACATTTAAAAACAGCACATTTATAAAGTAACGGCCGTTACTTTGGATACACCCAAATATCAATCATATTTTGTTAATGTATATAAGAAGTATTAAATGTTCAAAATAAGCCAAATCGGTCCATTTCTTCCCCTCGAAATTTTGCTTTTGCCGATACATTTTTCAGGGAAGAGGCAAACAACTTCGAGAACAATTTTCACAAAAGGGATAAATAAAAAAATTTAAGCTGTCTTGTTTTTAAAGATATTTTTTTACTAATAAACAAACATATTCAAATATTTAAAACTATCTTATTTCGAAGACTAAGGGGCAACGCCAACAATTTCATTGAAACAAAAAAAAAAAAAAAAAAATCAAAAGTATTTTATAAATTTGTTGTTACTTTCTACAGAAATTTATTTTGTTTTTTCAATTTTCAACGCCACAAAATATGAAGTGTTTGAAATTTAAAAATTCAATATGAATTTCTATAGAAAGTAACAACAAAATTATAAAATATTTTTGATTTTGTTTTGGCTTTCGTCACTTTTTTAGAAAAATCATTAAATCGTCACTTTGCTAATTTCGGAACAAAAAGTTGTAAAAATGACAATAACTCGTCAAATCTGGCAGCCCCGTTTTTATTATATTTATTTCTTTTGTTGACGTTTCGCTTTTATTTGACACTTAATTACTGGAAATATTCCAGTATAAACAGAATTTGTTGTGTCTGTTTTCGCATTCAAATACAGAAACACTTTTATCTCATAAATCGAGAAACGATGGAATTTTTTGTTTCACACTTCATGTAAGAAATTTTTCGATGCGAGAAATACAGAAACGAGGTACTGGTTAAAAATAGAAATAAATAAAAAAGTTTAAAAAATATTCTCTTTCGGTATTTTTTAAACTTTTTTATTTATTTCTATTTTTAACCAGTACCTCGTTTCTGTATTATTAGTAATAGAAATTTATTATTAAAAATGGTAAAAACATATCGAGCCCTAACAGCGAAAATAACGTAAGCGACATGATTTTCAATTTTCGTTTTTTTTAATAAATGGCTTTATTGGCAACAATTGCATTATCTCCTAAAATATCATGGTCACATAATGTACCGTTACGATTTTATAGCAAAAACAATTTTAGTGTAAGCGACAAATTTCATACAAAATTAATATGAAATAAAACAAAAAAGCTCTCTCCTGTAAAATTTGATTTTTGGCGCTTACATTATTTTCGCGGTTAGGGGTCGATATGAAGTAGTCTTTAAAATTGAAGAAAATTGGCTCTTTTGCAATATATGCTGCTGCAAAATAAATTGTTCGAAAAAGTCTAATGTCGATCAAAATATAAGATGTGGGAAACACCAATTGGCGTTTTCTAAGCAAGAGAACCATCCACAGAAACTAATTACGGAATATCCAGTGACTCCAACTAACACAACATTTCAAAAGGATCTTTGTAAAGCATTGTTAGAATCCAATATACCAATAAAAAAAGTTAGTTCTCCCAGTTTCAAAAATTTCATTGAGAAATATTCTTAAATGTCGGTTCCGTCTGAAACTTGCATTCGCCAGAAAAACATACCAGAATTGTATAGGTAATCTATAGAAAAAATGTGTCAAGCAGCCAAAGACAAATATATATGGATTTCTGTAGATGAAACTACGGACAGCGAACAGAGATATGTTGCAAATTTTATTTTTGAAGTCTTAGGAGAATTGAAAGACAATAAATATTATTTATTCAACATGCAAGTACTTGAAACGGCAAATGGCGCATCTATTGCTGCATTTTGTAATGATTCGTTACAAATATTGTGGCTATTGTTCTGTATTTAGACATAAAATATAACAAAGTGTTACTTGTAGTAACGGATGCAGCTGCATATATGCTAAGTAGAATATATTCTCTAAAGGCAATGTATCCGAAAATGCTTTATTTAACATGTTTTGCACATGGTATCCATCGATTAGCTGAATTCATTCGAACAAACTTTGAAAATGTCAATAAATTGATTTCCAATGTTAAAAATATTTTCTTAAAGGTAAATATAACTATTAATCAGAGGTGTTCTAGAAATCGAAAACGCAAGAATTTAAGTCGTTTTTTTAATCACCCCTATCGTGAATAACAAGTGGAATTTTTGTTCCCATGAAATTTTCATTCCCCTCGAAGGGAAAAAAGCAATCGTGATTCTCGTGTGAAAAATTTTTCACGCTATCAGTTCCAGTGAATGTAAAAAAAAGAAGAAAAACTAAAAAAATTAAAAATCAATGAAATTTATGTTCAAAAATATACAAGTAATACTTAGTTTAAAGAAAAGTTTAAACAATAAAGCAAAATATTTAGTATTGGAGGGATAGTTTGATTACAACGTTAGTTTTATGCACTTTTTAAATTTTATGTAGTAAATATTTTCCAAAATTCTGCCACCAAGTCTGTCGAAAGCTTCACAAATCCGCAGGCAATTGACCTATTGTTTTGCATTTTGTTGAACAATATATCGGTTTGTTTGTCATTAACTTTATTAACACTTAATATTTGATTTATAGGAGGAACTACTTACATACATGTTCTGTTCCTTAGCAAAAATAAAGTGAGAAAATCTAAGGGAAATGTGAACAAATTACGAGGGAAAACATTTTTCACGATAAGGGGAATTTTATTCCCGTGAACGTTTTTTCACGTTATTATTCTTCTTTGAATTACATTTTTTCATGGGAGTTGTTCATGATCGCAAATATGTGAAAAGGGGAAAATTATTCACGATAGGGGTGAATATGATTTTTGTAGTAAAAGAATTTTATGACAAATATTTCTCTATTAAACAGAATTCAATAAGAAAATTATATAAAATGGATTAAGAGTTTATTAAAAAGAACTTGAAAGTTCTTGCGTTTTTTTAATATAAACATACATATGTATGTTAAAAATATATGTTACAAAAACAAAATTTTTACAGGCACCGCGAAGAAAACAACTCTTTCTAAAAATGAATCCTAATGTTGTACTTCCACCGTCTGCATGCCCAACTCGTTGGTGTACTTGGTTAGAAGCGGCAATTTACTATGCTTAACATCTTGAGGAAGTTAAAGCCGTTGTTTTAGAACTCAACATTCAAGATGCCGACTTAATTGGGCAATCCAAAAAAATATTTGAAAGCTCCGAACTAAGTTCTCAACTTGCATTCCTAAAATACAATGTTGCAGAGAGCACTAATGCTTTATCGACAGTTTTTGACGGACTATGCAAGATCGAGGACCAACAATATAAAAAGAAATTTGAGAAAATATTAAAAAGAAATGCCGGATATCAGCAGTTTTTGGAAATAAAATATATTTTAGAGGCGGTACTGTTCCAAAAGATGAATATCTAAAAAGTTGTCCTCTAATTAAATTCTCAAATTTAAATATGCACCGTCAACCTCCGTTAATGTAGAAAGCTGTGATGAAAACTATTTGAGACTTTAATTTGACGCAAACAAACATATTTGCGAATTACTATTAAATTCGCTTTTCTTGTTAAGCATATTTTCGTAATGCACGAAATCTGAATTGAACTCGCTGATCTCGGCAACCGTATCGCTGGAATCAGTTTCATCCACCATTACTTTTGATGTTATAAAAAACCTGTAATTTTGTTATTCTCACACATATTTATTTAATTTTGAATTGCAGCCAAATATATAGTTTTGAAAACAATCAACACTTAAGGCTGTTTAACTAAAGTGATTTGGTCAAATTTTTACAGAGTTAAAACTTTTCGGCGGGAAAATAGCAGAATAGTTTTCACAAAAAATAATCAACGACTGCACTAGTGTTCACTCATTTTCCTATACATATGTCATTATTTTAAAAAATTTTATGAAATTTTGGTGCTTTATAAACAAGAAACTAAAGGTGAAAGTACATAACACGCGTTAGTTCGTCGACGAGTATCGTGCGTTTAAAAAAATTGCATGTTACACAACACGCGTTACAAAAGCCATTCCTGTCAGCTGTTTTTATTTGTTTACTTACTTGTGCATTAAAAACGGGTTCGAAAGTATATCAAGATTTTGTTATTTTATTTTATATAAATATTGTATGTTTTTAAGCTCTTCAATAAGTGTTTCTTTCATGATTCACAAATTTGATAAATTATTCTTTTTATTGTCAGCTGATTACTTGTCAAAAATACACAACGCGTTAAAAAGTTCAAAGTTAACCAACTTTCTGAAGCAAACGCGTCGAAATATTTTGCATGTAGCTTGTTCTATGAAAATACACTAGTTTAACTTTTTTTGACAGAAGATGAAAGAGCGCGCGCGCACTAACGCGTGTTATGTACTTCTACCTTAACACCGGCGTAACACGCTCAAGTTTTTCTTGATAGTCTTTTACATATACTGTTTGTCAAAATTTCCAAAAATTGATATTTGTGACGTGGGCTGCATTCAATTTTTGAGCAATTTACTTTCAAGATGCCATCAAGAAAAAAATTTATAAAGATAAACGAAAAATTTGCTCACTAACCTTGAAATCAGCTGTTTTCTTGAACGTAAATTGAAACACTCACTGGCAAGAGAATTTTAAAGGCAAGTTCGTATCAATTTTTAAAAGCATGAGTGTATTGGTAAAAAAGTGTGAGTGTATTAAAACTTGATAGGCAAAATTTGATCGTGTAACCCTCAAGTAAGAGTTGCACTTTTTAAGGATAGACAAACAAACAAGAATGTGGCAAGGTGTTAAAAAAAGAGAATACAAATAAGTTACAAAGTAATCGCTGGCTAAGCTGCAGCCGATTTTTAGCGCTCGGCGCAGGTGTCTGCTGCGGCCGCAAGGCTCTTCCGAAATAGTTCTATTTTTTTTACAAATTTTGATTTAATGACACATTTTCTCCAATTGCAAAGCAAAGTTTGTGTGTCCAAATGAGTTTATAATAATTGTGTAATATATACATATGTATGTACATATTATATTATATTTTCAAAAAACATTTTTGGGGATTTCCGAAAGTTTTTTTGGAACTGTGGGATTCGTTTTTGTTTACGATTTTGTATTAAGTGCTACAAAATCAATTTTCTTGTAAAATTTCATAAAATAATATTAGCTAATAAGATTTTATTGTATAAATAAAAATTTATATTATTGACAAAAACTCATTTTTTGCAAAATGTCTTTAACGAATTTTAAAATTAAATTAGATTTTGAAATCTAGGCACCATTCCCAACTCTTTGATGTATTATATGTCTACTTTGTAATAACAATTTTTATCCTTTTTGTTTATTATATTCTCTTACAGCCGTATTCATAATGAAGAATTGGCATGAAGTTAGCACCAAGTTTATTCATAATGGACTTGCGAAGCTCTGGCTAACGATTTGCTAAACTCTTGTTAACGCTTACCAACTTTTGAAAAGCAGCTGTTTAATGTTAAACAATTTTTTTAAATTACTGTTTTTTTTTTTTAATTTAATCTTTTTTTATTTTAATTTTAATTTTAAAAACTTTTTAAAATTTGTAATTGTGGAGGAAAAGACAAAAAAAAAAAGACAAAACCAGCGATGATTAATGCACAACGTGTTGCATTTTTGAGAAATGTAATGTGGCATCATTAAAATTCAGAGTTGATTTATTAAAAGTTAGCAGATGGAGAAAAGTTCGCTATGAATTAACTCGGTGCTAACAAGCTGCTTAATACCCTTTGTAAACTTGCATACATTTCGGAGGAACGCATGGAAGATGTTGAAAATGTGAAATATGCGTTCACACTTGAAACATCTAACATCTACTTTTACTTATTTTAAATACTTTTTTTCTACAAAAGTGCCAACATTTCAAAAGATAACACCAAAATGTATTTCGAATTCATTTCGTTTTATAATTTTAGCAAAATTAAGCAAAATAAGGCTTGCAAAAAAAGGAAAAACTTGAGAAATGGTAACGCTGCTTTTAAAGCAACTTCCATTTTGTCAGTGATGCCACAATAATAACAGAATTTATTTCCACTTTTCTAGTGATGACACTAAAAGAATCGAAAAATGTAAAAGGGAACAAAATAAGATAGTAACATTCTGTAAAAATGTTGAAAAATTTTGATTTTTAGCCCTTTGTATTTCTTATGGGAAAATTCCAGCATCTTCGCAAATTGATGTTAAATGTTGACAAGTGTGAAAAGGCTACAAGGCTCAAAAGTCTTATACAGTATTTATCGGATATAAGAAACTTAAAAAATCCAGGAAAAAGTTTCTTATAAGCGTTTCTTTCTTATATACAACTATTTTATATAAGAAACTTATTTCTTATATAAGTAGCTATGGCCATAAGACTTTCATATTTTGGTTTTCTGTCTCTTTTTTTGTTACATAGTGTCATCACCTGACAATTGTTTGTTATAATAAACGTCATATAAAAAAAAAACGCTGAAAAAAATTTTAAAGTTTTTTTTTATATGGACTTTGACGTTTGGTATGACAAAAAATTGTCAGGAGAAGACCCCATGTTAACGTTTCTAACTTTTAAACAATTATTAGCTCTGTTTCTTTTTTTTTTTTTTTTTTTTTTTTTTTAAAACTTTGTTCTTGTTTTTTTTTTTTTTTTTTTTTTTTTTTTTATTTTTTTTTTAATATCCTAAGCTAATCCCGCGAAGCTTTTCGCTTGTCTGCAGGAAAGAAACCAGAGTCTCTGGTGGGAATCGAACCCACAACCCCGGTGCTGATAGACTAGCTAACTGCCAGCTAGCCTACCGGGGCACTCATCTCTACTTTGGGATCCCTCGGGATCCCAATTTGCACGAAAAGCGTTCCCGTACTTTTAATTTGTGTAAATGAGAGCGGATTTGAGAGAATAAAATTCTTCTTCTTCTTGCACGAAACAGCCCAGAATTTTTCTTCGTGCAAATTGTGTAAATTGTCAAACAGCTGTAAAACATAAACAAAACAATGAAATGCAAAGCAAAAAAATTTTGAACCAAATTTTGGAAAAAGTGTTGTGGAGTCAAATAATGTACTTAAATATAAAGTTTTATGTTGAAATATTAGAAAAATATAATGTTTATTAATGTAAAAGTGTTTGTTTGGTTTAATTTTTGGTAAAATTAGTTTATTTCTGCAGACAATATACAATTTTTCAAAAGTGGCATACATTTTTATTGTTTTGTAAAAACTATCAAAACAATGACTTTTTATTTCGTGCTTAAAATTTGGTTTTTTCTGTTCCCGTACTTTTGTGTAATTTTGTCTCTTTATGAGAGAAATTTATGCTTGCTCTCATTTTCACGAACTTTACCCAAAAAGTAAAGAAACAGAGCTATTGTCTATGTCTTTTGAGTTTTTCACTATTTTAGATAACGTTGAAAGTCCAATATTATATTTTTTTGAATTTCGCTTCTTTTTATACCGTTTTGTATTTCTTTTAATATTTTAACTTTTGTTTTTATTGACAAAAAACACAAAGCTGCTCTTGAGTACCAGCTCGCTCATCTAAAACTAAAGCTGGAGGTCCATAACACGCGTTTTCGCCTCCACGCAGCGCATGCTTTTATAACCTTACTTGCGTTATACGTTTCAATTTACATGCAACGCTTTTTATGCAGCAGCAGCACAAGTAAAAATAAAATTTAATTTGCCAAAATCAGCTGATTTGTTCGAACGCTGCTTGTGACGCTTACAAAAGTAGAAAGTACACCTACTTTTCGCCTCTACTTTTTTGACAGCTGCGTATGCTGCGAAAAAGCGAGTAACGCGTGGTGTGGACCTCCAGCTTAAAAGTAAAAAAAAAAATTTTTTTCTTGTTGTAAAACTGTCAGAAAACAGAGTTCCCCATGCAAACTACATAAATTCTGTGTTGCCGTTGGAAGTTTCTTATATAAATTCTTTTTCTATACGTTTTGTGTTGTGGTGTTTAAGAAAAATGTTCTTTTATCAGTTTTTTTCTTATAAGCATTTTTCTTATATGAAACCTTTTTTGTTAGAAAAATCGCAAAAAAGACATGGTGTTTATGAAAATGTTTCTTATAAGCGTTTTGTTCTTATGTGAGATGTTCTTATATCCGAATAATACTGTAATACGTATTCCATAATATGAATGGTTTTTTTTTGCACTTTTTAGTTCAAGAATTGTTATGTTTGTTTTGTGTTATTTTTTATTTTACTAATAAACTTCAAATAATAAACAATTTATGCATTTTTATTTATTAAAATTACTTAATTTTTAAAAAAACTTTATTAATCGGTAAACCGATCAATAACAAAATTAACCGATTAAACCAGTCGCAAACTATCGAACATATCGATAGGAAAAATATCGATATTACTATTATTTAAAATACAGCTATGAAGACATGTTACAGCAGCTATACACACACAGTTTTTTGCCGCAAGTTTTTACTTTCTGTTATTAATTCGCGCAGAATTACAGCAATGAATACAAACAACAAGAATGGCAGGTGTTATGGATTGCTTAGCTGTGCTTTTTTACTAATAACTTAAAGCCTTTATGCCGAAATTTTGATATGTTAACATAGGGACTGAAATGTTAGATAGTTTTATGATGTTGTAAAAAAATCAAAACAAAATGCAATTGCGAGCATAGGATAAAACAATGAACGACCATTAGAAGAAAACTCGGCTAGATTGATTACCTTTTGGGTTGAGAATCAATTAAATATCTTATAGTCCCTGTAACTTTGGTTCCTTCAGAAAAGTGCTTATCAGCATCACAATTTTTAAAAACTGTCATCTAAAATACGTCTCTTACGTGCAATAAAGTAATAAAAATAACGAACTGCAGCCTGATAAAAAACTAGTCAAAGTTTTCCTACTAAAGTAAAAAAATTCAGTCGACAGTAATATCGATATATCGATAGTGTAATCTGAACTATTAATAAATATCGATAGTATCCCAGCACTATATACATATATCTATATATAAATAGGCAAAACAGTTAAGAACACTTTCCTCCTCTGTATGCCAACCGATTTGAACAAAATACACCATTTGGTTTGTAGCCCCAAGTATTCTCTTTAAAATGACATTAAAATCATCTTCGTGTGTCATGTAGTTTTCGAGATATTGATAGAAATAAGCTCAACACATTCGGCTAATTCTGCGAAATTATGACATTTTGAATATGACATAACTTTTGAAAAAAAAAATTGTTAATTTTTTTTCGTTCATATATGTCCTTATAAGATAAAAGGAACCTTCTCACCAAATTTCATTAAAATCGGAAGGGGTCGTGTCCCACTCTTAGTCGTTTTGACATGGAATTACCCATTTGTATTCATAAAAAATATTTGTATTTTATATACACATAGTTCGGATTTAAAAGATTAATCTTGAGCTTTCCCTATGTTGAGGTTGAGTGCTGTGACGTATTTGTGCGTTATAGAGATATTTTTTGTTCCTGTTTTAAAATACTCCTACCAAACTTATCTTGAGGTATCCCTATATTGAGGCTGAGTGCTGTGACATATTTGTGCGTTATAGAGCTTTCCCTTTGTCTCTTATCATATGTAATAAAAGATAGTGCTGTGACGTATTTGTACATTTTTGGTGAGTGTTTGTATTCAATGGTTTTGTATCTAGATGGTATCAAATGGTTTTGTATGCTCCTTTTTTAAGAAATAGTTGCATTTGATATACACATAGTGCCTAATTCGAATTTAAATGACTCCTACCGAACTAAGCGGTTTTTAATTTCCATTAATTGGTGCGAATTTGTGTTCAAATGGCAGTCATGATCGAATAATTTTTAGATTCGAAAGCAGATTTATATCTAATTCTTTTAGTCGATACTGAACGAATCGAAATTACAGCACTGGAAAAATAATAATCTTCTATATATAAATCGGCTAAGGCAAAAAAGTTAAGAACACTTTCCTCCTCTGTATGTCAACCGATTTGAACAAAATATACACCATTTGAGAGGTATTTACTCAAAGAAGTGCACAATGTATATTTTGTTAAAATCTGTTCAATAATTTCAGAGTTATAAGCCTTCAAAATTGCTATGTACTAACACAGATGCAAAATAAATAAATAAAAATTTATTTTCAACTATCAAATAATAAAAAAATTAGGGTGATCGATTATTCGACTTTTCTATAATATAGAACTTAGAAACATAATATTAAAGCTGTAGGATCCTGAGTGAGTGATAACCTATAAGATAAAAAAATGCTGGTATTTTTTGTTCTTCATCTGGAACTTTTTGAATTTTTGTTAATATTCGACCTATAAACATATAATTATACATAAAACTGGGTGAATAAGAACATGTAAGGGGAGCTTTTTGGTACTTTTTCGTTCAACAACTGGTACTTTGATTAATTTTCGGTAATATTAGACATAGAAACATATAATTAAACGTGCAACGTCCTGAGTGGATGACAATATATAAAGGAGACTTTGTAATACTTTTTTGTTTTTCAATTGGTATTTTTTATACTGAACTTACAAAATTAAATTAACTCACGTAGAAGATAAAATATGAACCGGAGGTTGGTCCCTCGCCAAATCAATCCACTTTGAACGAAAAAATAAATGCAAAAAATAAATAAATTCATATATACTTAGATGAATTATGTTTCCTTCATATTTAAAAAAAAAAATTATGGTCGAATTTTGACAATTAGGCGAACTCTAGTACATATTAAAGGCCTAACTATAATATGCATGAACTTCCTTAAGCTACTTTCAATAATTGAAACACAGCCGCGAATAACGTTGTAAGTGACAAAATCGTTATTTTTTCAGGAGAGCAAAAAAACATTTTTAAAAGGCAGGATTAGTTATTTTTTTAAGATTATCAAAATTAATGATTATAAAAACTTGTATGCAAACTATCAAGAAATTTGAACCTTAAATTTAAAACTTTTTTAGTGGCAAAACGTTTCATATCCGCAATTGCGATGTCATTTAAAACGTTCTTCCACTACGCAAGCGGCTTTTAAAACGTTATTCCAATTTGCAAAACCAAAGGCTGACTCTTTGTATTGCATTTTGAAGAGGTTAAGGTGCATAATTTTGGATGATATGCACCCTTATTGTGTTTGGCGTATTTAAAATACGCCTACGACTGTTTGGTAATAGATTAAAGAGAACGTGAACTCTTTTCCTTTAATCTATTACCAAACTGTCGTAGGCGTATTTTAAATACGCCAAACACAATAAGGGTGATAATGTTTAAATAATGTAAGAGAGTAATGTTAACGATAATTTGGAAAAGAAACAGATTTTGCAACGTTATTCGCGGCTGTGCTTCATTAACGAAAATCCTCTCAAATGCATTTAAGAAATAAAATCAAAAGATATCTAATTCTGTACGAATTGTGTGATCAGTTTCGCACTCTGCTTAAGCAAATGACAGTTTTATAAAACGTTACAAAAAGTGTCCCTTAGTTCAATTGAATTGAAAAAGGTGTGATTGCAGACCCATGTGTCTCACTTAATGAATGAAGTTATTAAAATTATTGAAAAAATATGGTTTGACACACATGATTTACATCTATTCGCACAATGTTTAAGCCAACTTAAGTATGTACATTAGGGTGGCAGCTAAATTTCAACTTTGGATTTTCAACATCTCCCGGGCGGAATATTGTGCCACATGGTCTAAAACTGATGTGGAAAAAATTTCAGCCAAATCGGATAACTTTTACCCCTGCCCCTTTGAGGTCAAAGTTCAAATGATAAAAAAAAAATTTCCATACAAGCAAAAATTTTTTTTTAAATTTTTTTTTTTTAATATTAGTAAGCTTTATAAGCTTATTAACAACAAAAAATTTCATTTCGATCGGACAAGATTTTCAGTTTCAAAAGGGCTTACTCTAAAAAAAAAAAAAAAATCGAAAAAAAAATTTTTGCTTGTATGGAAATTTTTTTTTTTTATCATTTGAACTTTGACCTCAAAGGGGCAGGGGTAAAAGTTATCCGATTTGGCTGAAATTTTTTCCACATCAGTTTTAGACCATGTGGCACAATATTCCGCCCGGGACATGTTGAAAATCCAAAGTTGAAATTTAGCGGGCACCCTAGTAATCATGCTCTTAAATAGGGCCAAAAACTGAATTTTTCCAGTTTTTTACCTCAATTTAGAACAAAAATGCGATGTCGAAAAAATTTTTTTAAAAAAAATTTAAAAAACCTGGTATTAAGAGCAACAAAAAATCTTTAATGTGTGCTTATCAAAACTAAAAAAAATTTTTTTTTGAAAAGCCTCAAATTTTTTTTTCAGAGTCACTTTTGAAACTGAAAATCTTGTCCGATCGAAATGAAATTTTTTGTTTATAATAAGCTTATAAAGCTTACTAATATTAAAAAAAAAAAAATCGAAAAAAAAAATTTTTGCTTGTATGGAAATTTTTTTTTTTTATCATTTGAACTTTGACCTCAAAGGGGCAGGGGTAAAAGTTATCCGATTTGGCTGAAATTTTTTCCACATCAGTTTTAGACCATGTGGCACAATATTCCGCCCGGGAGACATCAATATTAATACAAAAAAATTGCTCCATACATTTAGCTGCCACCCTAATGTACATTATGGTTAGGCCTTAAAGTTTGAGTTTTTAATCTTTAAAAATAGTGTAAGTATTAATAAAAAATTTTAAATTTTAATAAAGGTCTATGAAAATGGTTCTTAATAAACGTTTGTTGAAGTTTTTTGATTAGCGGGTAGTTCTATGGTTAGCGAATTGATATGCTTACCTGAGAATTGGAACTATCACTTTCAACTTGTTCTGAATAACAATGCTTATAATTAAGATAGTCTAAAAGTCTTCTTGGTAATGGCAATGTTTGTATTAAGTCCTTTCTTACTACGGCTTTTAATATAACAAATCTTTAAATAAAATAAATTTCAATTAAGTGTGCATTTGCATTTTTTCATTATATCAGTGTTAATACCTGCACATATGCTGTAAACTTTGCACATGTTTAAATCTAGATACGGGATTTGTCAACTGCACACGCATTGGTCCATGTTCCGGCCTTCGATGTAAAAAGAAAAGATATCTAAAATAAAAATTATAATTATATTGTTTTTGACTTGTGTATGTTCTCTTATATTTTTTACCTGCCACTGCGGGAGTGCTCTACAGCTTTTTCAATAAATTCGGTAATTGTTTGCGATTTAAATTTAGCATACGACCCAAATGAAAACGTACCTTTAATAAAATAGAACATTTACACGTACACATTAAAAACAAAACAGAACATTCAATTTTATTTTTAACTCATACCTTGGTCTTGTTCAATTCGAACATGACGAACACAGTTATTAAGTTTGAAACTAAGAGAAAATATGTAGTGATCATCGGAGCTATCACGCACTATAAAACTTCCATCTGGCTCATTAGACAAAACTTTCTCCGCTGCCTCACTTGATAGCGGACCCCAGTACCAGCCGTACTGTAAAAATGATGTAAAAAATAAATTATTTTTTGCATTTAAATAAATAAATCCACAATGTACATGTTAAGGTTATTTTAGAGTTTCCACCTTTTATTCGTAACAGCAAAAAATTTCTGCGATTACGATAAAAAACAAGTTAGAGTGCTATATTCGGCTGTGCCGAATCTTTGATACCCTCCACCGACAGTTCGAATGTTTAAGGAGTAATATCTGTATGATGTAATTATAATCTTAAACTGTGACGATTTGTTATTAATTATGGTTTAAGGCAACCAAACTGTTTTCCGGTAGAAGGGTTTATATGGGGCCTAGAGTAAATTATGGACCGATCATCACGAAATTTCACAGCGTCATTTCTAGTCCTTTAAAACTGTGACGTACCAATTTCTGTTATGATAGCATTATTAATTATGGTTTTAGGTGTACTGAACTGTTTTCCGGGAGTAGGGTTTCTATGGGGCCTAGGGTAAATTATGTACCGATCTTCACGAAATTTCACAGTATCATTTATAGTCCTATAAAACTGTGACGGGCCAAAATTTGTTATGATTGCATTATTTTTTACGGTTTTAGGCGTACTAAACGGTTTTCCGGTAGTAGGGTTTATATGGAGCCCAAGGTAAATTATGGACCGATCGTCACGAAATTTCACAGTGTTATTTCTTGCCCTAAAGAACTGTGACGTACCAAATTTTGTTACGCTAGCTTTATTTTTTACGGTTTTAGGCGTACTAAACTGTTTTCCGGGAGTAGGGTTTATATAGGCCCAGGGTAAATTATGGACCGATCTTCACGAAATTACACAGTTTTATTTCTTGTCCTATAAAACTCTGATGTACCAAATTTTGTTATGATAGCATTATTTTTTACGGTTTTAGGCGTACTAAGTTGTTTTCCGGGAGTAAAGTATATATGGGGCCTATGGTAAATTATGAACCGATCTTCACGAAATTTCAAAGATATATTTTTAGTTCTATAAAACTTTGATGTACCAAATGTTGTTATGATAGCATTATTTTTTACGTTTTTAGGCGTACTAAGTTGTTTTCCGGAAGTAGGTTTTATATGGGGCCTAGGGTAAATTATTGACGGATCTTCACGAAATTTCACAGCGTGATTTCCAGTTGAATAAAACGAATTGTTGCGAAATCTTATATCATTCTGTGCATTTTTCCACCATTTATGTTAGTTTTTGTAACAAAATTATCAATTTTTTTTAGGTGGTGGTTCCACATTTTGATTCATAGCTCAGATCCTATTGAACCGATTTTGCTGAATTTCAATCCCAAACTGCTTAGGATAACTACAAGCAATTTGACACCAAGTTTGTTGATTTCTTTTGAGTTTTTCGAAAGTGAGCGTGTTTTCAACAGACGGACAGACGGACAGACAGACATACATGGCTAAATCTACTTAAAATTACTCAAGGACCCAGAATATATATACTTTATAGGGTCTGAGATGAATAGTAAAAAAGTTTCACACGGAATGACAAACTGAATATACCCTCTTCACAACTAATTGTGGTGGAGGGTATAAAAACTCAAAGCTTTTACATACAGTCTACAACTGACATGCCATCCTTAACATAAACACTAATATGATGTTAGTGTTAAGTATGGACTCATCATGTTAGAGGTTTTCTCATGTTATAACACGGTTGTTAATGTAACATCAAGTTATAACAGCAAATTATGTCAGTTGTAGACGGGCAGTTATAATACCTTGTTTTTTGTTAGTCGAGTTAGAATGAATTTGACTTATTTCTTTTTTTCCTTTTAATCTAACAGTTGTTTTATTAAAAATTAAAATGCTATAAAATTGTTAACAAAGAGTCTGCAACTATAAGTTTAATCGAAATTCCCTGATTTTGGCCAACGGTTTTTAAGTTTAAAAATGCTCTGCTGATCACTTGCCGAAATCCAGTTAAGATGTTATTGCTATGGGCACAGGTTTCTTAAGCTATGGTCACACATAAAAAATATTTGCTGCCCCACACGCAACCACTATTTTTACTACAGATTTGTTTGGTTTTGCATAACGTTTACTTGATGAAACATCTTTTAACAATTTTTTTGTATAATACAAAAAACAGTACAAAAATTTGTTTTTAAAAGATTATTAAAAACAATATGTGTATTAGGGCTATAACCAAATTTTTGGCAGGGTACCACGCAGTGGCCAAGAATGTTTTAGTAATGAAAACACCTGTCTCCCGTCGTTTTGCAAAAAAAAACCTCACGCAGGGAAGCAAATTTTTAAAACCTTCCAAGAAATTTTTGACCGCGATGAATTGTAAACCGTAGAAAAATTTTTAAATCTAAAGCAGTGGATAATTCTAAAAATATAATTTAAGTGATATAATAGAAGTATAGAAAGAAATATATACAAATATCAGGTGCATATTTTTTTAAAATTTCCGTGAGTTAAAAGTGGTTTCTTCAAACTTCAACCCGATCCCTTCGTGAACATTTTTAACAATCCGAAAAAATTATCATGTTTTTTATTAATAACTTTTAATGTTCTACACGACTATACTATGCCGTTTTTGACATTCGCAAAACGCAAAGTGTGAAAAAGTTATAGCCCTAATGTGTATTTTATTTTTAAAAAAAACTGAACAATAAGGTTAAATAATATATAAGATCAGTTCAACACAAATTAAAAAAAATTATCTTTTTAAATAAGCAATTTGTGATTTCCCTGTGAGGCAAATTAAGACAGTACAGTCTATCTTCTGTCATTGTTGATCTGAGCCATGTTTTTACTCGACGAAGGGTAGGAAATGAAAATTTGAAATATTTTTCTTAGATTTGGGTAGATATCTTCATCACAGTTTATTAAAGCATCTACAACGTTATCCGATAGATTTTCAGATATTTTCCATGTTTGTTGCCAATGCAGGCTCAAGTTTAGATGTTAGTAGGTGTTTATCTCTTTTATCAAATATAATCAGCTCATCAGCTAGTTGTGGTTTTAAAAGCTTTTTATCTGTATATGACTTGAATACACTTTGAGGTTCATTTAGAATATCTATTGGGAAAGGTGTTTTGAGATCTTCTAAAATAAATTCAATAAGAGGAATGTAACCTACAACTCGGTAGTAATCTTCAACATTTTGGATGTTATTATTTCGTTCAAATCTTGTCTTTTCGATTGGAACCTCGATTTGAACGCAAATAACTTTAACTTTTTCAGCAATCGATTTAAATTGTTTTTCGGCTTTATTTCTTTTCTCTTTAAGGCACATGATTAAAGTTTTGATAAAGGCTTGATCGTTTTTGAAGATCTATATCGTGCTTTTGTAAAATGATACTAAGCGGCTGTGTTACAATAAGTATCACACTTAATATGTATCCGCAAATATATTCAAAAATATTAAGTGAGTTTCTTAATATGTATAAAGGTAGAGATACTACCTTTTTACTCAGATATTTTTTCCAAAGCAAGTGTAAAATTGAGTCGCGACGGTCCACCCATCTTGTCTCGCATAATGTAGTAAGTTTGGCTTCCAAAAACTTTGCTAAAACTGCGTTTCGCTTGGAATGATAATATTTAAAAAAATTAGTCGTTTCTTTAACAAATGATACTACTTTTTGTATTAATGGCACTTTTTGCTTTTAGAAATTGAGTTGGTTGATTTAGGGGAATATCAAGGCGTTTGTTTCGCATTTGTCGCGGCTTCCAGAAATTTTTAACAGCTCCATTTTCTGCTGACATCAGAGGACACCCATCTGTTCTAACTACTACACCATTTTTTAGATCAATACCAAAATTTGTCAAAGATTTAAGAACTATTGATGATAGTGCCTTCCATACATGTAAAATTCCAATTAGAATTAGCAATTGATGCAATTAGTTTATATTCTCTAATTCATCAAACAATTAGAATTTGTTCAACTAATTCCCATTAGATAATTGAAATTTTTATTCCAATGGTAAAACTAATTGCAATTAGTTGCCATTAGCAAAAAAAAATTGGTTTACCTTTACAATTAGAAATCTAATTGACTTCTGATAATGAAATAAGATATTCAATTAGCTCGAATTAGAATCAATTATTTTGATATTTTCAAAAACAAAAAAAAAAAACTAAAATATTCATAATATGAATTTCACACATATATGTATATATTACTTATGTACATATATTACATATCGACGCCTCCATTCTATAACATTCTAAGTCGAAAATGTAAGTTTTGAGTTACGAGCTCTCAAAGTATATTTATGCCTATATTTATGTATATATTTATGTATATATTTATGCCTATAACTTTGGAACGGATCGGCCCATCTTAACCAAATTTTGACAGTATTTAAATTAGAGAACGTAGGATTCAAAAATTCAAGAACATTAAAAACGTTCTAAGTACACTTAGAACGTTATAGAATGGAGGCGTCGATATATGTACACATATTTAACGTACGTACTAACTGTTTAATAACTACAATGGCCGGTCCGTCCAGCGACCCCGCCTTGGACTATTAATAATGCCCGCAAAGGAAAATAGTCGCTCCACAGGGCCTGAAGCCGTAAGCGGTGTGTTGCAAAACAGTGATATTTCCTTTAATGTAGGATATTTGGACCATATATTGGAAGTTTTACCAGCATCATTCAAATTTCAATTATCTAATGGGAATTAGTTGAACTAATTCTAATTTTTTGATGAATTAAAGAATTTCACAAAAGAAGGTTAATTAGCAATCATAAGCATTATCTAATCATTACTTAACATCTTTAGTGCCTTCGCATCAATTGACACATCAACGTCATCAATATCCTTTGGAGCCTCTTCAAATGCGTTTACAACAAAGCCAATAAATTCTTCCCTAAGAACTTTTTGTTGTATGTTGAAATATCTTAAAGATAAGGAAATCTGGCTTTTCCCCGACAAATCAGTGTTTTCGTCAAAAATTATCGAATAGAATTTTGATTCATATAACACATAAATATATACATAGATATTGCAAGTACTAAGGCTTTTTAATAATTCAACCGCACACATTATCTAGTCAAGCGTTTACAGGCATGTGATGAAAATCGATCGATTTCAAAACGAACGTTTTTAAAAGGTGTGATGAATTTCGAGGGACTTTTAAATCCAATTCTGAATTATAGTCTTAAATTTTCGTTTAGAGTTCACTTCAGTTAACGTATACAATATAAAATTAAAAAAATAAAGACTAAAAATAAAAGGAATATGTATTTAAGATCTATTTTAAAAGATACTGAAAACGATATTTTCAGTTTCAAATCGTTTCGTTTTTAAAATCGGTTTCTATCACATACCTGTTAGTCTTTGGATATAGATGGCACCTGCTGGGATTGAATGTAGAATAAAAATTATTTCAATACGGTAAACTAGATGTTTCATTGGAAATATCTAATAAATAACTATTAGGATTAAAATTTGGATACTTATTGAAAATTTCGTTAAAAAACCTTGCTGGGATTTCCAAAAATTTTGTACATTTAAAAAAATATTATTATTAGGAATTCTTGTTTTATCGAATTAAACAAAACATATTTTTATAATTCAGGGGGGGGGGGGATTTCCTTATTCCCCCCTGTATCCGCGCCTGATATGTAGTTAGATAAAAGCTCATCGTTAATAGGGATTTGGAAAATCCGAAGTTGAACAAAGTAATCAGTGTATAATAGCTAGATCATAACTTCTAAAGTAGATCGACAGTAAAACTGTATACTTTATTTTATCTGACCAAATTTTTTAATTGGTTTTACACAAATTTGTACTAAAACAAGGTGTTATGTATTAATATTATTCATTTTCGTAATCGTAATAGCAGAATTTTTTGTGATGATAGCAATAAAAAATGCGTCCTAAACCTAACTTAAAGGCTAATAAATTGTAATTTAAGGGATATAGATATTTAAATTACTCACATCCTTAACTTTCTCAATACTTGAAGTAAAATGGAATGAACGATTTTCGGGTTTCTTCTCCTCTTTTTCGTGCTTGTCATCAGTCGATTCGCAACTTTCTTGTAAAGGTTCTAAAAAAATGATGCATAAAAAATTTAAGCACATTAACTTTGAAACTTTAGTATTAGGGAATGTCTTCGTAAAGATAATAATTTTTAAGATTACCTTTCTTTGGTAAAGGTGGAAGCGCTCTTGACTGAAATTTTTTGCGTTTTTCATCACTTGACTTCGAATGGTTGTGTGTGCCCTTTTCGCTGTTTGAAACATTTTCTTCCCCCTCGGTGACAATATTTCTATTACTACATCGATTATGATTTCTTCGAAAACGAAAAATGCTACAAAATTTTTGCTTTAAATTTAATGTGAATTGTGATTTCTTTTCGTTAGGCGCTATAATGTTAGACTTGATAATTGATTGTGAATTTTGTAACGATTGTTCTTTTTCCTGGCAATGATAAAACTTTGTTATAGGTGATTGATTCTGATTCTGATTTTGGTTTTGAATATTGTGATTATTTATGGCCGTTAAGCTGTTGTTATTGTTGATGTTGTGGATCGCTTCAGTATCGGAAGCAAAACTTTTCTGACCAACAATGTTGGCTTTGTTAGTATGTGAAGAAATATTTTTATCGATTCTGTTTTGTGCTAGTGTTGAATTACTACTACGAGAGCGAGCTGTAGATCCACTCCAAATGGTTTCATTCGAGGATTTGGCAACTGCATGATGATTAATATTTTTAATGTGGCGAATGGAGGTTCCGCCACTGCATCCGCTTGTATCAGCTGTCGGCTTCGTATCTGAATACAAAGTGTGATAAAACTGTTTGACCTCATCCAATGTCATATGCAATGGTTCGTTTATATTGGTTTCGTCCTGTATACTAGATGTGGATATAAACGTCGTGGTATACCTTGATGTTGTACTAGTTGATATGTGACTCGGCGCTTGATCACTACATTCTTCGTTATCTCTACAATTCGAAGTGGATCGTTTTTTTCTTTTGTTTCGATTCTTACGATTAGATTTTGTTTGATGATGACATTTGGCATGACCATGCTTATTGCAACTGTTCTGAACCCCAATATCTTTGGTTTCGCTAACTGCGCAATCAGATGTGTTATCTCTGTGATTATGTTTGAATCGTTCTTTTTCAGACCTGATCATATCAACGGGCAAAGCGTAAATGTCAGAATCGATTGGAACATTATAAAAATCCGATATTTCCCTTGTCAAAAGAGCATCGTGTGACATTGCTTGGGTAATAAATATAGAATCATCCGGTTTGTTCGCTGACGATACACTTAGAGAGTTATGAGAGCTTGAAAGACGGCTATTCAAAGAATTTCTTGAGTTGGGTCGGTTACTACTAATACCTTTAACGAAAATGAATTAAAATAAAAAAAAAAAATCAAGAATTTTAAACAAGACTTACCACCATGATAGATGTGGTTGTGACAATGATGTGAGTTACTTAAAGGACTATACATGACTTTTCGTTGTAGACTATTATCGTATTGTTGATATGTATTTCGCTTAATTCCATAATAGAGATCATAATCGTGAATTTCAGAAAGACCTGGTATATTAAAACGTTGAGCGGCTGTTGTTATATTATCTTGTTCCGACGGAATAGCTTTAAAATACCTTGTGTGATCCTGGAAGTAGGGACACAAAGTTTGTTTGATTTTCACTATAGATACCGGAGGCGGGGGTGGAGGAAGTGATTGTGATGGGGAATCTGATTCTAATATGTCGACACTATTCCCTAATGAAGAACTAAGTATATTATTTGGCTCGTCATATATGTTATCCGTATGAGAATTAAGAATAGAATCACTAGAGTACATATGCTTATTAACAGCATATAATTCCTTTGATATTTTGTCTTCTTCTGCTATATAATTAACCATATTATCATGATCATCATCAACACTACTGTTTGCATTGCCAATTGTAGCAATGCTAATATTTGTTGTTTCGCCACTACCATGATCCTTTAAATGTTCAAAAGAAGACTGTGATGATGTCCAACGCCTTAAGCTGCCAACTCGATTTTTGGTCATAGCACGTACAAGAGTCGTTTGGGGAGAGTCTTGAAATTCTGGTGGTGGATCTATAGGGGCTAAAGGTCCCTTCTTTAAAGTGTTGAAATTTTCTGCGCTCATACCACCTTCTGAACAATTGTCCAGTGAATCAAATTGAGAAACTTCACCATCGCTTTCAACAATCTAAAAGTGCAAAACAAAAATTAATTATGACATTTTAATTAAAAATGTTACAACTTGCCTCTATATCAAATTTACACAATCCTAGTCGATATGAATCACCACTAGATATTGAGCTGTTTGTAGTTAGTGGAACTCCAGAATCATCGCTCAACGAAGCAGCTGCATTTAGTTCAATACTGTTGGCACTTGCCAAATCATGATGGTGCTGTGGAAATATACTAAAACTATCACTACTACAGATGCTCGCTATCACCGAAGCGGTTGCTGAAGAATTACAACAGGAATCCTTGATTTTCGCCGAAGAATCCATATTGTTGATTATTTATCTCCAGCCTACAAGATCAACACAAAAACATCTAACTCTCATAGGCTTATGTTAATTTTTTAAATTGAAGAAGAATTTGCACTTTAAAATACTTTCAAACATAAAATAAAGGCTTTTTATAGGCAAGACAAAGTTGATTTTCTAAATCATTCTAAAAACAAGTATGTAATTGCATGTTTTCGGTTTCCCTAGTCAGAGAACATCTTTTTGCGATTGAAAAAAAATCGCATTTAATCAACAACAACAAATACACTCGCTTTCGGTCATACAATCAAACTTGCGCAATCGCAAATATTCGCTGCTGGTTTGCAGTCATTCAAATATTGCACATCGTGCTTTGTTATTTATACAATCGTTAGCTTCGTTTTTTAATAAAGATGTTTGTGTGCTCTTTGCGACAATGATTGTTTTGGTAAAGAAAAAAAAAAAATACAAACAAAAAACCAGAAATTAAGCAATTATTACTCATGTATTCATTCAGCATTAACCAAGGCGAATTGACTAGAAGGTGGGGTCAAGTCAACATGTGGTGTTTTTCTTCGGTGGTCGAGTTGTCAAAGTTTGTATACAAACTAGTTTTTTATGTAAACAAACCTGTTTTTTTTACAAGCAATATTTTTGACAACCCGACCACAGAAGCATTGTAGTTGTAGAGTTGACCTCACCTTCTAGTCAATTTGCCTTGAGCATTAACTATGTAATACAAGAAAAAAAAAATTTAAATGAAACTAAACGCACATATGTAGGTACATACATACAAACAATTTCCATAGAAACAGACTTTTTTTATCTTAAAAAGTACAGTAGTTCTGTATGTATGTACAATGTATTCTTGTTATTATTGTTGTTAGTTTTAACAAAGCATGCGAATGGTTTATTGTTGTTAATGTTAACAAGCGTCTCATCGAGTGGACAATGACTACTTGACTGCAAAAGTATAAGTATGTGTTCTTTTGAATTTACACAGTTGTGTTATATTGCGTGAGCAACAAAAATGCAAATAAAGCACTTTCAATAAAAAACAAATAAATGCAAAAATCAAAATGTGTACGAAACGATGTAAAAATTACCAACGATGAACTTTGTTTTGCAAGCAAAGAGTGAATGTAAATTTTAGCGTATGAATAAATCAAGAAAAATTGTGATTTTGCAGTTCTCTGTCCCTAGTTATCAATAATGCAGACATTCAGGCATGTTCTACAAATTGAAATAAAGTGGATTTAAAATCGAACGAGATTTTGATTTCAATTACCATTTACAAAATATTATATATATATTCTTTTTTGTTTTTAAAAGTTGTTCTTGTAAATATAATTGGCACGAATATTATTATGAACTTTCTTTACAGGCTCGTTTTCAAAATTTGTTCGATTTTAAATCCGCTTCATTTCGATTAACAGAACATACCCGTTTGTATCGGTTACGGTCTTTTAAAGTTTCAGTTGGCCAAACTGTCTCGCCACAAACGCATTGGAAAATGAATACATATAAATTAAACATATTCGGGCTTGTTTTATAAACTAAAATGAAATGAAGTGGATTTAAAATCAAACATATTTTGAAAACAAGCCAGTAAAGAAAGTTCATAAAAATATTCCCTTTTATATACATACAAGAACAACTTTTAAAAGCAGGAAAAACTAGTCATTTTGTTAATAACTGAAATTAACATGCTTTTATTTAATTTTTGAACAATAAAAAATAAAATCCGAAGTAAGTCATGCGTGTGTCTTATTTTGCAAGCAAAATTTTGTAAAGGACCCTGTACGGAGCTGATTAGCGTGACAATAAGTTTTACGGTAGCTACTATTTTTTGGGATTGACAAATCCCGAATCCCAGGATTTATTTTCTTGCATCCCGGGATTTTTATAAGGTTTTTAATACATCAACTTTTATGTACAAAAATGTTCTTTTAAAAAACAATTATATTTGAGTTATATTTTTTATTGCAAATATGTAATTCTTTTTTTTTGAGTTTCATATTTTTTTTTGCACAAAACGATTATTTAAAATTTATATTGTTTGCTTGCTATATCAAAAAAGATCTTTTTCACGAATTATTCGAAAACATAATTGTTTATTGATAGAAAGTTTATTTTGATAGTTTTTTGGACTTTCAGATACATAGAACTCCCATTCCGTTCATAAAAATAAAAATGGTTATTTAAGCTTCAAATCGGGTTTAAGAAACAGAACGTTTTGTTTTGAAAATAAACTTCAAACGTACTTAAAACTGATTATGAATCTAGCAGTAAGTGTATGCATATCAGTACCCTGGTGGTGTACTTGCTGCACATCGATGAGGGAGTACACTTAGCCGTGTAATAATTTCGTCAAAACCTAAGGTAGCAAGCAGTGTAGCTCCGAGGTATCGATATTCAAGCTATGGTTGAAAAATTGTATATGAGTAATATAATCCATGATTTACATACAAAAACATACTTTGATTGGTATCAAGGCGAATTCAACAAGGTAAACTCTTTGCTACAAATAATAGGCATTTTGTTAGTGTAACAAATCCAATTTGTCAAAAAAGTTGTTTACAAAAAGTGTGACTATAACGTAAACAATAAAAAGTTTTATTGATTCGGTTTTTATATCAAACTTTTGTTTTTGGAGATCTTGAAGAAATAAGATAAATATTTAAAACGGATAACTAAAATATAAGCTGTTGGAAAAAAGGAAGTATACTCTTTCATCAATTTGTATAAAAGTTTCACACAAAATTGGTTGTTTCCAGCAAATAAACTGTAAACCAGTTTTGAAATATTGAGAAGGATCGGTATATTCGAATATATCTGGAGGGGGCTCTGAATGGGATCAATAAATTCAATAACCAAGATTTATAAAAACTGACGTCAGCATATTAAAAATTGGATTTGTAGCCATATAAAACGAAATTTCACTTAATAAAGAAATAAATTATAATGATTTGTAACAGCTTAAGCCGCACTAAATTTATATTCAAGAGTGTAATTTTTATTGGACCTTTTATTGGACCTATGGTATGAATCATTCGTCACAAAACTATGTTGAGGGATTTCTGATATAATAAAACCTTAATAAAACGAAATTTTAATATAAAGTGATTCTCAAAACAAAAGTGTTATTTCTAGTCATATAAAGCTAAGTTAGACCGAATTTGACCACAATATCTATATTTGTATCTATAAGCGTAGCGGTTTCGAATCTTCCGGAACTATTACGGACTAAATTTGACTCCAATACCATTATTCGTTACGGTTTTAGACGTACTAGTGTATTTTTTTGAGAGTGGGCTTTATATGGGGCATATGGTAAGATAGACCCAATATACAATGTGGAAATTTCTTGCCAGACAGACAAAGTTTGTTGGTAAGGGGGCGACGCATTGTATATTGGTTCTTATAAACCGATCTTTACAACATTTTATGGATTCTTCTTTTATATTAAATTTTGTGTTTTTAAAGATTTAATGAGAATCGGTGCATTCTGTAATGCATTAATGTTAGTTTCTGTAACCAAAATGTAAATTTTTAAGGCATGCTGTTCCACTTTGTTTTTTTTTTTTTGTTATTTTATATTTAATTTGCATTTGATTTGTTTTTTTTGTTTCTCAAAACTCCTCACAAATTTTAAGTCTGACAATCAATTGAAAATGATAAACAATAAAATAAAAAAGAAAATTTTTTGACAAACTGGATTTATCAGCTGATGAACAGATGTTCTAAAGAATTTACCTTGTTCAATACGCCTTGATTGATATCATTACACACAATTTTTGAACGTAAAAAAGCATTAAAAAATTTTAAACAAAAATATGATTAATCAATGTTTAATTTAGCAATATGCCAAAATCGACTTTTTGCGAAAAAGAACTTTTTTATTGTGTAAAATGGTTCTTTAGGGTGTCAGAAGCAACTTTTGTTCCGCGACTTTTATATAATTCTGTTATTTACAAAATTACCGTTATTTTTAGGTGCTTGAAGAAAATCAAAATTTTGACCGTTAAATTTCCAGAATTCGACCAAATTTTGTTTGGCAACTTTGTACAAAATTGTATGGCGAGTAGTTTTGAGGAACATATAAAAATTTTACGCCATCTAGCGGCAATAATTTTTACTAACTATATTCTACATTTAGAAAGGTAATTTAAATAACTTTCCAACAAAAAAAAACTTGAAAATCGGAAGAAAAATAACCAAATGGAAAGAAAAGATCTATAAGAAAATGAAAAAGTATCAAATTTATATTAAAATATGTATGTATGCAACTTTTATTAAATCGATCATTAAAGTTTACATTTTTAGTTTTGCGAAAAAAATTTTAGTTATTTTACTGGAAATGTATTTAACAGAAATCTTTATTATTTATACTTTTAAAAACATCAAGTTATTTTATTTTTTAAATTTTTAGAGATCTACATAATAGTGCAAATTCTTCAGCTTTTCTTTGAGTTGGGACTCTAAATCCAAATTTGTTGTTTGCCAAACTTTTCACCG
Organism: Pollenia angustigena; assembly: GCA_930367215.1. NCBI lineage: Eukaryota > Metazoa > Arthropoda > Insecta > Diptera > Polleniidae > Pollenia > Pollenia angustigena. The sequence goes on from OV884059.1 coordinate 37,482,156, forward strand.
TGATATTTATAATTTAAACCTCTCAACATGTTTATTTGCTTTTTAAGAATTTTTATCCGTCTGTAATATAATCATGAATCATTTTCGCATCCGTGTACGCTTCAGAATATTTTTGCACAAACTGAAATAGCAAATCGGTTTCTTTGTAATTTTGAATTATTGTTAGTTAAAATTTTTTAAAATTGTATTTCTTTATGTAAGATCAAATCTGTCAAAAATTTTAAAAGTTACATGCATTTAAACAAACACTTTTTAACGTGGTCAAATTTACAAATTAGGTAAGGGACTTTGCGGATTTTCCTTGTAAATTACATGAAAACCCAACGATAGAATTCAATTCTTATGGCGGCATTGCATTCAGGAGGTGATAATACATAAGGATTGGTGGGTCTGGTTTCTGGGTCAGAACCTTTTTATATTTTTGTGAGACTGTGTAATTTAAAAGCACTCAAAGGTGACGGCTAAAATATCTACTGCCGCTTTATTACAATAGTAAATGAAATATAAGTATATTTACTTATCACATGGAAAATAATTTTGTTTCTCAAAGTGAAAACAGTGAACATAGAGTTCTTAATAACTAATGTAAAACTAATTTTAGTAGCATAAATTTACGTTTTTTTTTAAAATTCACCCTGTTTTTTTTAATCAATTAATAAAATTTGTCGAAAATAGGCTGTACTGTTTGTACTACGTCACAAATTCGGCTGAATATTATGCCTTGGGAGACAACAGAGTTGTTGATGACTAAAATATCTAAAATTCCGCGGTGGTGCTTGAAGATAACACTCCTACTTCAAAAGTTATAAGTGAATGAAGGTCAAAAAACCCATTTTTTTAATTTTTTTCGCCTTTTTTTACATTTTCCTAATTTTCTTGTAAACGAAAAATGCGATCGCCACGCACCTCCGCAGAATTTTAGATTTTGATGTCATTAACAACTGTGTAGCATGGCAAGCCATAATATTCAGCCCAATTTGTGCCGTGCTAAATGTTAGAAGTCGTATTTTCTTACTTTCAAGTTTTGTTTTTGCCACTTTGTTTTTTTTTAGTGTATTATTCCAACAAAACCCAAAAATGAAAGATTACTACCCAAACTAACTATTCAATACATAAAAACATTGATTTTGTAGCTAACAACATAAATAATGCGTTAAATTCATAAAAAGCCAAAAAATCCAAGTTTTAAGGGCCACCCTAAATATCCGTTTTAGGACAAGTGAGGGGCACTCTAATAAGCAAGTAGGGTACTTGACTCTACCCCCGAAGTATTAAAATAGCTTGAAAACGAAAAAGTTGATTTTTTTGGCATATTGCTAGTTTAATTTATGTACGTATATGAATAATATTATAAATTGTGTTTACATATTCATTATATTTGTATAAAATTATGTTGTTATTTTTTCTTTTTTAAAACATATCGTCGGTTGATTATTTAATTGTCGTTGATACCGAATCTCGAAAAATTGGGATTGCTAAAACCTCGAGTCCAGGGATTTTTAAAAATCATTACCAATTGGCCTAGTAGCTACTGTGTCATGACAAAATCAGTGTTGCCTTAAATATCCATTCAACGGCCTTGGGGCTAAGACCCCAGTTTCTGCCCACAGATCTCTTACAGGTGCATATTGTCACAATGGCCCTATCAATCCTCGAACGAACGTTGAGTTTCCCAAAATAGTTTACTATCGAAAATTACGCCCAGATATTTGGCACTGTTTGAGGTTATCCGCTCCGTACCATTTAGCCTAGAAAGCCTGAAGTTACCAACCGTGTATTTCTTAGTGGTCCCAATACAGTTTTATGTGGATTGACACCAAGTCCATAGGAGATGCTCCATGAGCTTAGAATCTGGAGTGCAGATTCCATACAATGGGACAATGGGACAATGTGTCAAGGTGTTTACCCATGACCGCCACCGCCACGTCATACGCATACCCGACGGTTTTTATTCCTTATCTGTCGAACTGACTCAACAAGGTCTTCATCGTCAAGTTCCATTGTAGAGGGGACAACACCCCAATTTGCGGGGTGCCCCTATACTCAAATCTTCAAACATTTGTAGCAACGATCGTGGATTCAATGATCCAGACAAGTAGGTAGGTATGATGTTGAATTTTCACAAGTGTCTACCTTACTTCAAAGTTTTTAGACTTTCTTATGGTTTTCTTCATCTTCACTGGTTAAGACATTCTTTAGTTTTTCAAAAAATTATAAAATAAAATGTAAATAAGTTAAGAAATTTCAAAAGATTTTGTTATTTAGTATGTTAGATTTTAGAAAAACTAAAGATATAAAACCAAATAAAATTGTTAAACGTATAAGACTTATAGCAACAGTTTTACTTCTAACAATATCAAAGCTTTAACAAAACACATCAACAATAAAAAAGTGGGTTTATCTCATCTTACATTCCCTACTCCCAAAAATTGAAATTACTTTTTGATAATAAGTTAAGAAATTAAAATTTTTGTAACAATAATATTTATTTTTTTTTTAAATTAATAACGACACAATTAGAAATATACCGACGTGTTTTGAAAGAGAAAAGTTTGTACTAAAGAATGTTTAAATTACAAACTTGATCTTTATAACGAATAACGTTATGTCTTATCAAAAACATATGGAAAGAGTTGTGGATTTTTTTTTTTACCAGAGGCGCTGTAATAATGTTTTGAATGCGTCAAGATTTTATGCGGTCCATTGTTTACATAGATATGCATACCTATTCGTGTTGCGAAGAGGTTCGCAAACTTGATTTAAACTTTCTTTCTCACAAAGATCGATAATATATACTTATATGTACGTTATTCTTGCACAATTGACTTTAATTTGAGTATCCACACATACAACAAAGTGGGCGGGTCGGTTTTTTAGATACAGTAGGGCGCACGGTCCTCAGCCGCCTTAATTTTTAATTTTGGTTTTTTTTTAATTTTAGAGGGGATCAATTTTTTTTTCGTGTGCTGCGTAAATTGAACTTTTGCCAGTATTTCTGTCAAAAAAAAGTTGAAAAAAATTCACAAAATTGCAAATATGTAGTGACACCATGCACAAGAAAAAATTCTAAATTAATTGTATTATGGCAATAGGTATATTAAAGTTATTTAAAAATTTGTATGAAAGTTAAAGTTAGTTAAAATAACTCATATCGCACCTGTTCAACAATACTGTTTTAACTCAGGCAAATCCTGCGTGACAAACGCTACATTCGCACGCGTTTCCTGTTTGATATATAAACATTTTTTGGTCTTTCAAAAAAGATAGCTTCAACTTATATATAGTATTTAGTGACATTAATATGTACTATCGAATGGCATATATCATAATTTATAAGCCAGTATTTGTTGCGAAATAATTGATCACAAAGTTTTGTGACGCACGCTACAAAAAGTTGAAGTAACTTCAAAGGTTGAAGTGCGTTTTCCTAATTTTTAGCAAATTTTGCATCATAAGGTATCCAAAATCTGATTCCTAAAAGAAAGATGGCTATAAGAGAATTATAAACGCACTTATTCGCAGCCAAAAAATGTTGTGATTTTTTGCCAAAAGCCGTGAACCCTTTGTGACGCACGCTACGTAACGCACGCTACAGTTTTTCCAGTAGTATTTTATTATTATATTTTATTTATTTTAACAAAACAAATTATATTTTTATGAATTGCATTTCTTAAACTAATTTCTTAACTAATGAATGTCAACTTTTTTTTTAACGAAATTTGTATTTTGATAAGTTTGCTGAAAGTGCTATTTTAAGAACAAAAATCACCTAAAATAATGCTAAATTCACGTATTTTATTAAGAAATCAGCAGTGGGGTAGGATTTTGTAAAAATTATTGCATTAACGATCATTGAAATATGTACATATTATTTAATATAAAAATGAAATTAAACATCTAGTCTTATATTCCGTTAAAAAAAATTAATTTACAAAATTTTTGGTTGGTTGGCTGTTTCTGGGATTTGCCCATATGCGTATAAATTAATTGATTCGAAAAAAAAGATAAATGGTTAACGAAGTACTACAACTTTTAGCACATACTTGTGTATATTAGAAAATATGCATTTGGAACAACAATACTCTAATCTAAGGCATATTTATGATCTGAAAATCATTTTTTATTAAGTTTCTTATATAAAGGGTTATAAATAGCAACATAAAAAAATTTTAAATCATGGTGGAAAAATTGTCCCGTTTACAATGTCCCGTTTATAATTTCTTTAACAATTTATTTAAAAAAATGTAATTCATATTTTATTTTGAAATCGAAATCATTTTTAGGGCATATTAGTACGCAACATTTTAAAATTAATCCCAATAAAATATTGTGTCAGGTTTCGCAGAAATCACTGTTTAAACGGTTACCAATTAAAACCCACTTCCGTTTTTTGTCCCGTTTACAATCACTGGTTTTTTGCAATTATTTCGGAAACCACGACAGTAAGCGAAAAATTTCATTTGCGAAAATTAAAGAGCTAATTGAGGGTTAAAAAAATCATTAATTTAAAAAATGAAAATCAGGTTGTTTTTTACAGTTTTGTCAATATAAACGTGTGCGAATGTCCCGTTTACAATCTTGGAAGTGCCCATATGTAGTCAGTTTTAACTGAACTTGGTAAAATTGGACGTTAGTTCATTTTAAGTGTATGTACCTATCTAGATAATAATCTGATTTTTAATAAACTTACACGTGTGTGAAGATAAATATGAAAAGTTAAATTCGTTTTAAAAAATATCGCATGCGATAAAAAATATTTTAAAAAAATATCGCATGCGTATTATAAAGAAAATACGACTATTTATACGAAATTTTACAGTTTTTATGAAAAATTAATAATTTTTATTAAATATTTAAAACTAATTAGATATTTTACTAGTCTTTTTATATTAAAATTTATGATTTTTGAAAAAATACGACTTAGAGTGAAATTCTCATGAAAGTGCTGTGTAAGGAATATGGCCACTGTGTCCAAACCCTTTGATCTCAGGGAATCAAACCTAATGGAAAATGAAGGCTATGGACAGGGCTACAATAACCTATAAGTACTTTTTCCCTGAGATCGAAGGGTTTGGACACAGTGGCCATATCCCTCACACAGCACTTTCATGAGAATTTCACTCTAAGTCAAATTTTCAAAAATGTATAAAAATTTTCACAAATACAATTTGGAAAAAGTGCTTATAGGTTATTGTAGCCCTGTCTATAGCCTTAATTTTCCATTAGGTTTGATTCCCTGAGATCAAAGGGTTTGGACACAGTGGCCATATTCCTTACACAGCACTTTCATGAGAATTTCACTCTAAGTCGTATTTTTTCAAAAATCATAAATTTTAATATAAAAAGACTAACTAAATTTCTAATTAGTTTTAAATATTAAATAAAATTTATTAATTTTTCATAAAAACTGTAAAATTTCGTACAAATAGTCGTATTTTCTTTATAATACGCATGCGATATTTTTTTAAAATATTTTTTATCGCATGCGATATTTTTTAAAAACGAATTTAACTTTTCATATTTATCTTCACACACGTTAAACTTACTGCCAATTTATAATAAACTATCGTTTATAACTGTCAAACACATATTACATGGAAGTTGAAGTAATACCTAGTTAGTTTTAACTGAACTTGGTGACATTGGTCCTTAATTTTTAATAAAATTAGTTTATTACTGCTAGAAATTGTTTTTTAAATTATGAACACAAATTTATTTGTGTAAAAAATTATTTGCGTACGATTTGACATTTGTTTTAAGAATCTATGAACTTACAGGATTTAGGAGGCGTACGGGGAAATTACATTTTTAGATGAGGACCCTTATATGTATATTTTTGTACATACATATGTATGTGTATACATATACGATATATGTACATATTATATATACTATTTCCAAATACAAGTGTTTATGTGGTTATGCTGTATTATATATGATGCAACGTAAAACGAAATGTTTGTAAATCCGTAAGGGTTAATTTTGTTCTTGTTTATTGTACTGACAGGATGTTCTACAACAATTCACGCCCATTATAATTTTACGCACTATTGTCGGTAAAACTCGTATATGTACATTCAAAAATATTCTAATTGGAAAAATAAACCAAGTTTCCAACATTTTTTTTCTTTTTTGGCAATTTAGTAAAATTTTTATTGCAAAGAAATATTAATTTTTAGAATTTAAAGAGTATAAAGAATAAGTACATGTAGTACATTTTTACACAGTTTTCTAAGAAAAGGATCTTTAAACAAAAAGATTTAGTTTTGATAAATTTGTTTATTACTTGTTTTAAATTTAAATATTTTTCATTTAAATAATGATTTAACGCACAGATTTTAATATTTTTTACATTTTTTCACTATAAAATATACAATCAATTCAGTAGCCATTGTATGAACATTTGATAAAAAAGGTACTCGAAGCCTATTTTATGCTCCCACCCGTTAAAAATTACATGTTCAATTTTCCGCTATCTGGCAAGTCTAAGTTAATTAAGGTAATGTCAGCGTTGCCATGTATGAAGATTTAACAGTTTTTCAGGTTTTTGAAGTGCAAAACAGTCTGATTTTTACTTAAAAAAACCGTTTTTTAAATCATAGCAGGTTATACAATTTTATTTATATAATACAAAAAAGCATAACTTTCAAGTTGTTCACACAAACTGCGTGTCAAAACTCGTTTGAATTGACAGCCGTGGCATAGGCTGCATACAAATTGATAGTCAATATCATTTTGAAAAGCCCCCGACGTAGAAACAACTCAAAATAATAGTTTTTATCAACGTAATTTTGTAAAAAATCACAAGAACTTTATAAAACATGATGTTTTTAAGATATATATTTTTGTATACATATTTTGAAAAGAATCACAAAAATTAGGAATTGAAAGGCAAACGTTATCGTGTAGCCGCCAAGTTAAGTCTAGGATCAGAAATTTCTCAAACGATTTTTGTTGCCTAACCTTTCCTCAATTTTCTTGTGGGAGGAATATGAAAATATTGTTGATGAACCTTTTTTTTGTTTAGAATAATTTAAAAGATTGCTTATAGTAGTGTAAATGAGATAAATTATTTTTAGTGTTTTTCAGTTTTTGTGTCTGTTTAGGACAGTAGCCTTATCTATTATGGCTTTACTGCATCGGTTTTCTAGTGACTTTTTGCTTTGAATCCCTCGTTAGGCTTGTGGATAGTGAGCTAGTCTATCAGTACAAGGGTTGTAGATTTGTTTATCAACAGAGACTCTGATCTGTTTCACTACAGCAGATTAAAGGTATAAGTAACTATTGATCGGTTGTGTGTGTGTGTGTATACGTGATTGATACCGATTATTCATACGAAGAGTGGGAATCCAACCACTTTTTTTATATCAACAGCAACCGGCTGCACATTAGTTTTAATTACATTTAACAAATAGAAGGAGTTGTATTTTTTGGGTTTTGTTAATCTTAAATAGAATTATATATATATATATATATATATATATATATATATATATATATATATATATATATATATATATATATATATATATATTTGCTTTAAGTTCCTCGGTAAGTCAATATGAAGATTGCAGATTTGATTATCACAAGAGACTCTGGTCTGTTTTACTACAACGGACTAAAGGTCAAAGTAACTATTAATCGGTTAATTAAGTTAGCATATAATTTTTGTTGATAACACTTAATAAGCATTTTCTAAAAACATTTGCAGATAGTTTCACTATTACTCAATGTTTATAACCTTTAATTTTTTTCTAGTTTGATATTCTACATTGACGGCTTAACAAAGAATTTTGCTATAGGTTGATACTATACAATACCAGTTTGATACTCTACATCTTCAGTTTAATGAAGAACTTTTCTATGGTTTGACACTCTACAATGACAGTTTAATTAAAAATTTAGTTCAATCTATGCTTATGATAGAGTTATTTTGTGAGGGATGATAATTTTTTTTTGCTTGCGAGTATTCATATTGACGATTTACTTAGGATTATTCTAATCATATGTGTGTTTATGAAATCGACAAAAGGGAAAGATATATATGTAGAACTGATCGTGGAATAATTATTTTTTAGTTTTTTTTTTTGCGTGTGTTTAGGATAGTACCGTTATCTATTATGACTTTGCTGCATCGGTTGTCTAGCAACTTTTGGTGTACGTGCCTTGGTAGGCTTGTGGATAGTGAACTAGTCTATCAGTATAAGAGGTGTAGATTTGATTATCACCAGAGACTCTAGTCTGTTTCACTACAACGGACTATGTGTATATACGCGATTGATACCCGCTTTTGATGTGAAAAGTGGGAATCCAAACACTTTTTTTTTATATCAACAGCAACCGGCTGCACATTAGTTTTAATTACATTTAACAAATAGAAGGAGTTGTCAATTTTGGGTTTTGTTAATCTTAAATAGAATTATATATTTTTTGTTTTTTTTTTTTGCTTTGAGTGCCTCGGTAGGTTTGTGGGTAGTGAGCTAGTCTATCAATATGAAGATTGCAGATTTGACTATCACAAGAGACTCTGCTCTGTTTCACTACAACGGACTAAAGATCTAAGTAACTATTGATCGGTTAATTAAGTTAACATATAATTTTTGTTGATAACACTTAATAAACATTTTCTAAAAACATTTACAGATAGTTTCACTATTACTCAATGTTTATAACCTTTTATTTTTTTTTTCTAGTTTGATACTCTATAATATAAGTTCAATAAAGAATTTTTCTATGGTTTGATACTCTACAATGACAGTATAGTTAAGAATTTAGTTCAATCCATGCTTAGGATACACTTCATACAGTTAATAATTATACATTATACATACAAATACAATAAAATTTCCATTTTATTAACCATAGTACATGGTTTATTAATTGTTTTGATAACATTTAGTAAAAGTTTATATATAGTATAAACTTGAAGTCGACTATACCAATAGAATATTAAATGTTACTGAAAAAAGGAAATCATATTTCCTATTACATAGGAGTTTTGAATATTTAATAAGGAAATATCTATTATAACTGCTTATAATTATCAGTTAGGAATTTAAAGATAAAAAATTTTTTTATAATTATTACAGCTTTATGTTTTTTTTTCTAGTTTATTAACCATACATTATCATACCATACCATTATAATCCATAGAATATAAAACAATTTAAAATAGTTAAATCCGCAAAAGAAAATCACAAACTTTATTTATTTTTGTAAAACATTACTCCATTAATAATTTATTTATACTTTATATATACTAATACCGTGAAATGAATAGTTCAATAACCATATTATATGGTTTATTTAATGTTTTTGTATACCGTTTTGTAATTCCTATAATTTGTTTTCCTATTATTTCCCTTCTATATTTAATATTTATACACTTCCATACATCCTAAAATATACATTCTGTTTTAAGCATTTCTACTATACATATATAAAAATTTTTTCTTATACTAACATTCTATATTTAATCTTAGTATTATGATCTTACTCTTGATTTTAATCTTAGTCTTAGTGTTGATCTTAGAAGTAGTCTTTTGGTCTTGGTTTTATAGTTTCGGATTTCGATCTTGTTTTTTTTTTATAGACTTGCAACATTACTCTTGTTTTACTCTTGCGTGCTGCTTTGTTTACGTTTTCTTAGACTGAATACATATCTGGAAATTTAAAATTTCTTTAATTACATATAAAATATCTATCTACTGTTATACGAATGCGTTGAACTTAATGTTTTCAATTGAAATATTAAACTTCGATTTTAAACAGACATATGCATCTTTTATTTTATATAGGAAATTAATACTCGGTACTTGCGACAACCTCGAAACTTGCACCGACCCCAGTTTTCATTACGTGCAAGAATCGAGTTTCTACTATACTTCATTCTCATCAAACTAATCACACAAGGCGATTTTAAGAAAATCCATACTAATCCTTTCCATTTTATCAAATCTATCCATTATATTATTATTTTAATTTTAACAATTCTTATAAATTCTATTCAGTTCTCACATAATTTAATTCATTCTATATACAACCTTAACCAGTAACTCATATTTATATATACAGTTTTTTCAAACCACTTTTAAAAACATATTTTGATTTTTACTTGTCTACTATATTAAAAAATAATCTATAAACTAAATGAAAATTTAGGTTTATATTAAGTAATTTGATTATACGCTGAGATACGCTAATGGTTGTTCTACCTTAAATTTATATATTGGATAGAAAGTCACATCTGATTGAGTATTCATATTGACGATTTACTTAGGATTTTTCTAATCATATGTGTGTTTATGCAATCGACAAAAGGGAAAGATATATAGAACTGATCGTGGAATAATTATTTTTTAGTTTTTTTTTTGCGTGTGTTTAGGATAGTAGCGTTATCTATTATGACTTTGCTGCATCGGTTTTCTAGCAATTTTTGGTGTACGTGCCTTGGTAGGCTTGTGGATAGTGAACTAGTCTATCAGTATAAGAGGTGTAGATTTAATTATCACCAGAGACTCTAGTCTGTTTCACTACAACGGACTATGTGTATATACGCGATTGATACCGGCTTTTCATGTGAAAAGTGGGAATCCAAACACTTTTTTTTTTATATCAACAGCAACCGGCTGCACATTAGTTTTAATTACATTTAACAAATAGAAGGAGTTGTCAATTTTGGGTTTTGTTAATCTTAAATAGAATTATATATTTTTTGTTTTTTTTTTTTGCTTTGAGTGCCTCGGTAGGTTTGTGGGTAGTGAGCTAGTCTATCAATATGAAGATTGCAGATTTGACTATCACAAGAGACTCTGCTCTGTTTCACTACAACGGACTAAAGATCTTAGTAACTATTGATCGTTTAATTAAGTTAACATATAATTTTTGTTGATAACACTTAAAAAACATTTACAGATAGTTTCACTATTACTCAATGTTTATAACCTTTTATTTTTTTTTCTAGTTTGATACTCTATAATATAAGTTTAATGAAGAATTTTTCTATGGTTTGATACTCTACATTGACAGTATAGTTAAGAATTTAGTTCAATCCATGCTTAGGATACACTTCATACAGTTAATAATTATACATTATACATACAAATACAATCAAATTTCCATTTTATTAACCATAGTACATGGTTTATTTATTGTTTTGATAACATTTAGTAAAAGTTTATATATAGTATAAACTTGAAGTCGACTATACCAATAAAATATCAAATGTTACTGAAAAAAGGAAATCATATTTCAAAATCAATTAAGATGATCTAAAAAAGAGTATTACATAGGAGTTTTGAATATTTAATAAGGAAATATCTATTATATCTGCTTATAATTATCAGTTAGGAATTTAAAGATAACAAATTTTTTTTATAATTATTACAGCCTTATATGTTTTTTTTCTAGTTTATTAACCATACATTATCATACCATACCATTATAATCCATAGAATATAAAATAGTTAAATCCGCAAAAGAAAATCACAAACTTTATTTATTTATGTAAAACATTACTCCATTAATCATTTATTTATACTTTATATATACTAATACCATGAAATGAATAGTTCAATAAGCATATTATATGGTTTATTTAATGTTTTTGTATACCGTTTTGTAATTCCTATAATTTGTTTTCCCATTATTTCCCTTCTATATTTAATATTTATACACTTCCATACATCCTAAAATATACATTCTGTTTTAAGCATTTCTACTATACATACATAAACATTTTTTCTTATACTAACATTCTATATTTAATCGTAGTATTATGATCTTACTCTTGATTTTAATCTTAGTCTTAGTCTTGATCTTAGAAGTAGTCTTTTGGTCTCGGTTTTATAGTTTCGGATTTCGATCTTGTTTTTTTTTTTATAGACTTGCAACATTACTCTTGTATTACTCTTGCGTGCTGCTTTGTTTACGTTTTCTTAGACTGAATACATATCTGGAAATTTAAAATTTCTTAAATTACACATAAAATATCTATCTACTGTTATACGAATGCGTTGAACTTAGTGTTTTCAACTGAAATATTAAACTTCGATTTTAAACAGACATTTGCATCTTTTATTTTATATAGGAAATTAGTAGTATGTAGTAGGGAAATTTTTGCTGCCTCCCCATTCGTTTTTTCCCCATATACCACAGAGGGAGCATTTTGCTTTTCATTGAAAGCAGCAAAAATTCTGCTTCTGCTTTTTTTCATTCAAAGCAGCAAAAATTCTGCCTGTTTTTGCTCCCGATGTATTTTCCATAAGGAGGAATTTTGAATATAAACAAAATAAAGAATTTTTTGTTTGAGTATTTTTCAATAAAAAAGAGAGTAATATTAAGTTGATCACCTTATATTTTCTTCAATGAAGAGAAATTTAAAAAATATGCATGAATAAAATTGTTTGAGTATTTTAAAATAAGATAAATATTCAACATAGAAATTACAAGTTAATAAACTTTACGTTAGAGTAAAAATAAAAGAAAAAATGCAATCGTATGGATTTTTTTTTTAAAGTTAAAAAATTAACCTTGAATATTTGTTTCACATTAAATTATGAGTCAATAAACTTTTCGTCAGAGTAAAAAATAAAAAATAAAAAATAAAATGCAATTAAAAATATTATTATTTAAATGTATTTATTTAATTAGTCTGTAGACTACTTTCAAAGTGCACAAACATTTATTAAAAATAAAAAATTATATTCTATAACATGGCATCGTTCAATTGCAAATTCTGTAAATCGGTTTTCGAGGAAAAGGACATGCTCAACACTCATGAAGTCCTTCACTGCCGTGAATGCTTCAAATGGTTCTCAAAAGCAAATCATCTGAGGGAGCATGAAAAATCGCATGCTACTACATCGCTTAGCTGTAATAGTGGAAAACGGGTTATTGAAATGTCCAATTTAAAAAACCTTAAATTGTGAAAAGGGCATTTAAGGATAGAATCGTCACATACATTTATGAAAACCAAAAAGAAGAGATTCTACATCCACAAGAGTTTTTCAATGGAGTTTTTTTGGATCTTTTAAAAATTCTTAATGGAAGCTTAAACCAACACGTAACTATAAAGTTTAATCTAGAGCTGGAATGTGAATACATACAAATAAAAAATGAGGATATATACATTCGCTCTATTACGCATATATCTAAAATGCAATTCCTGACTTTAAGCGACAACGTGGAGGACTCCCTCAAAAATCATTTTTTTAATATATGTACAAAAATTTCCGAATTTCAGGAGAGGGACAGTGGATGGTCTCTACTACAAATAAAAATACTGGAAATAAATATAAATAAATCATCGTTTATTAAAGGTTCCAAATATATTCCAGCACCACAGTGGATAAGAAAAAAACAGGGAGTTTTTAATTTCCAAAACGATGATGACTACTGCTTTAAATGGAGTGTTATTGCTTCATTTTTAGGCAATAATCAAAATTTATTGAAAGATATAAATATATTTGAAGAAAAGTTTCAAATAAGAGATAATCTTATAAATTTTGAAAGATTGGAGTTCCCTCTTAAGTTAAAGGATATAAAGATATTCGAACAAATGAATTCAAATATAAGTATTAATGTATTTGGTTGTGAGGGAAGTCAAATTGTGGGACCATATTATCTTACTAGTGAAGTGAAAGACCATCATATAAATCTACTTCTTTTAACGGATGAAGAATGGTCCCATTATGTGTTAATAACAGATATTTCAAGGTAACAAACGTAAATTACAAAATTTTAATTCCAAAATATTAATTTTGTTTTATTGTCTAAATATTTTAGGCTAATAAGAAGTAGCTTAACTTCTCATAAGGGACGGGTATATCTTTGTAACGCATGTCTTCAATACTCTTCAAGTGCCAAAATTATGAATGATCATGAAGAAGGTTGTAAGAAAGTCGTTTCAAAAATGCCGAAGCCGGAAGACTGTGTGTTACCATTCGTCATATATGCAGAAAAAATTGATGGGAGTGATGAACATGGTAACATTCAAAAACACATAGCTTGTGCCTTTAGCTATTATATTAAGTGTAGTTTTGATAATAATTTAGATAGATTTAACATTTATTTTGGTGAAGATGCTCCCTACATATTTATTGAAAATTTAATTAAGGACACTAAAGAAATTTTTACGAACTACTTATCTACCCATCAAACCATGACAGCACTTACTAATGTTGAGATAACTTCATATAATCTTGCAACAAATTGCCACATATGTGAAAAAATCTTAGGAAGTGACAAAGTAAAGGATCACTGTCATTTGACTGGAAAATACAGAGGAGCGGCGCATAACTCTTGTAATCTTCTGTACCAAATTCCTAAGTTTATACCGGTATTTTTTCATAATTTTTCTTCCTATGATTGCCATTTATTTGTAAAAGAATTATCAAAATTTGAGGGTGATATAAAAGTAATTCCTCTCAACAAGGAATTATATATATCATTATCAAAATTTATACCAATGCAAAATAATAAGAGCTTTGAAATTAGATTTTTAGATTCTTTTCGATTTATGGCGTCTAGTTTAGAATCTCTTGCCAACAATTTAAATGACAATGATTTTCAAACTCTCAAAAAAGTTTATCAACAGAAAAATGAACTTGATTTAATAAGAAGAAAGGGAGTATTTCCTTACTCTTACATTGATTCAATGGAACGCTTTTATGAATCAAATCTTCCCACTAAAGACAATTTTTACAATATTTTAAATAATACTTATTGCACTAATGAAGACTATGAACATGCTCACGCTGTTTGGAGAACTTTTAAATGTACTGACTTATTAGATTACGCAAATTTATATTTAAAAACAGATGTTCTTTTGTTAACTGACATTTTTCAAAATTTTCGAAACATTTGTAAAACTATTTATAAACTTGACCCATGCCAATATTATACTGCCCCAGGACTATCATGGGATGCTATGCTAAGAACAACTAAAATAGAGTTAGAACTGCTAAGTGATGTCAATATGTACAATTTTATACAAGATGGAATCAGAGGAGGCTTAGTTCAATGTTCAAAGAGATATTCTAAAGCAAATAACAAATATTTGGAAGACTTTGACAGTAGTAAGCCTTCAGAGTATTTAATGTACCTCGACGCTAACAACTTGTATGGATGGGCAATGTCAGAATATCTTCCCCATGGAGAATTCGAATGGAATTATGAAGAAGACATTTTAAATAATCTGGATGTTGCTAATATATCAGATACATCTGAAATTGGTTATTTTTTGGAGGTAGATTTAGAATACCCCGAATACTTACATGAAACACATAATGATTTACCATTTTGTCCAGAAAATAAAATTGTTGGTGAATCCAAATATAGAAAGCTAATTGCAGACTTGACATCAAAAACAAAATATAAAATTCATTATAGGGTTCTTAAACAGTGTTTGAAAAATGGACTGAAATTAAAAAAAAATACATCGAGCGTTAAAGTTTAAACAATCTCCATGGCTAAAAAAGTATATAGATTTAAACACACACCATAGAACATTAGCAAAAAATTCGTTTGAAAAAGATTTCTTCAAACTTCTTAACAATGCTGTTTATGGGAAAACTATGGAAAATGTTCTTAATCGTACAGATGTCAAAATAGTAAGTGATTGGGAAACTACAAATCGTAATCATTTAGGAGCAAGAGCACTAATTTCTAAGCCAAATTTCTCGAGTATTACACAATTAACCAATAATATGTTTGCAATTCAATTAAAACTTATGCAAATAACTTACAACAAGCCCATTTATTTAGGCTTTGCTGTGCTAGAGCTGTCTAAATGGAAAATTTACGATTTTCATTATCAATACATGAAGCCAAAATTTCAATCCAATTTAGCTTTCAATTATATGGATACAGATTCATTTATCTACATAATAAAAACAGACGATTTCTATGCTGATATTCATGATGACATTGCTTCAAGGTTTGACACATCTGAATATCATCCAAATAATATTTTTAACCTCCCATTATTAAATAAAAAAATTTTAGGTATGATGAAGGATGAAAATAGTGGAAAAATTATGAAAGAGTTTGTTGGGCTTCGATCAAAAATGTATTCATTTAAAACAGTTGGTATGAATGAAATAAAAAAGTCTAAAGGTGTTAAAAAATCGTGCATAAAAAACCTTTCAATGGCAGACTATAAAAAGTCATTGTTTGAAAAAGTAATTCTTTCTGATACAATGAATACATTTAGATCTAAGCTTCATCAGCTGTATACTCAAAAATTGCACAAGGATGTCTTGAGTTATGCGGATGACAAAAGAATTATCGCTTCAGACCAAATAAATACTTATGCACGAGGACATTTTAGACTTCAATCTTACTTTGACAACTTTTGTACAGAAATAGACAATTTTTTAAATGACTCATCTGACGATGAATATTTAATAAACATAGATATTTAAATTAATATTTAATAATTATGATGTAATAAAAAAAAAATTTACAAAAATTTAAGATACATAAAAAAAAAAATAAGTAAAACAATATACATATATTAATAAATACACTTTTATTCAAAACATTTTTTTGGTTTTATTTCTAAAATAAGTTTTTAAATATTTTGCCATAATACATTTTCAGTATCGTAATCTAATTTCTTTCGATTTCTTGTTACACGAGGAGAGTATTGGTAAGGTTAAGTGGATTGTTTCATATTTGAGTAGTTATCATTTTTTGATAATATTCTTATTTTTGGAGTTCTTTTTTCCGAAAAGCTTTTAAGACGCTTAGCTACGGAAGATGCAGAAGAAGGATTAAATTTTTGTATTGTTGTATCCATATCGTTTTGATCATCATTATTTGTATAAATTTCCTCAGGCAAATTCAAATCTGTTTGCAGTGCTATACTACTCGATTTAGGTGTTATAGTTTGAGTTTCAATATGCTTCTTATACACCTTTTTAGTTTGAGTTTCATTATCGTGCAAATTATTCAATGCTGATATTTTATTCTGGTTAGATGTTCGTTGGGATCCAATTAGATATTTAGCTAGTTCTTGTTTAATATAATACCATTTGTTTATATCTTTTAGAGAATGTGAACCATATATTGGTAAGAGTTTCCGATGCAAAAAATCTGAATCAGAATATTTAACTTTAAATTTTTCGTAAGTTGATGGATGAAGAACTATAAGTTTTGATAAATTATTTGACATTTTCTAAAATTTTTCCAATGACTCCACTTAATATCGATGAAATAATAATGGGTAAAAATCCTCCCTTTTGAATAAGATGTTTCCTCTTTTGACGCATAGAGGTTTGTGATGAGCAAACTTTCCTCAAAGTATTTTTATATGGTTTTAGTTTTTCAAACACAGTTTTGTTTATTTTATGATTTCTGTTTATAATATTTAAAATAATTTCATTTAAAGTTTTTATAACAACATTGTCAACATTTTTCAAAATTGCATTTCGTAGTTTGTGATCCGCTTTTCTAAGAACATAGAGAATATGTTTGTTCTCCTCCAGTAACTTTAGATTCGAGGTCATTGCTTTTTTTTGCAAATATATAGTAATCTGTATAAAAAATATTAGATCTAAATCTAAAAGCGTTAGGTATTTCTTGAGTAAGATCAACAATTAAATAACCATGAGCCTGTTGTGTACAATGATTATATACATCTACTAATGATTTTGAGTTTTCTGGATATACTTGACGAGCTAGATGTTGAAATTGTGTCTTATCTCTTGGGTTTTTAAACATAACTATATATTTGGAGTTTAATGAAATATCTCTCGAATAAGCCCCTTTATGAAAAATATTTTGTGTTACTAAAATTACACTTAAATTTCTATGATGAGATCCTTTTGTAAATAGTTCACAAACTTTCTTATTTGATGTTTCAAGCATTAAATCATCCAATATTATCAAAGTCGATTCTTCGTCATTCGTATTAAAAGTCTCTGGAATTCCTTTGACAAATTCTACATTTTCTATATTGGAAAGTGAATTTTTTTCAGAATAACACCATATGATTCGGTCTATATATTTAGATATTAAGTTTTGATTTTTTATTAACTTTTTAATAAAAGTAGATTTTCCACAGCCTCAGGGACCACAAACCATCATTGTAAATGGATATATAAACTTATGAAACATGTTTGCGGTCTTAAAAACCATTTGTTAATGAATTAAAAAGGAAGAATATTTTAATTAATATGAGTAAAAAAAATCTAATTGACGAAATTCATAGTCAAGCTAGAAAAAACTTTAAGCGACGTAGGTTTATTCAAAAGGGAATTTTAGATACTTGGCAAATAGATTTGGTGGAGATGATACCATATGCAAAATTTAATAAAGGTTTCAAGTATATGCTTACTGTAATAGATGTTTTCTCAAAGTATGCCTACGCTTTGCCATTAAAAACTAAAACAGGATTTGAGGTTTCAAAATCATTTAAAAGAATTATAAAGTTAAACAGTAACAAAGCTCCTAAAAACATGCATTCAGACCAAGGAAAAGAAATTTACAACACACAGTTCAAAACTCTAATGAAAGAGCTAAACATTAATCATTATCATACATATTCAAATTTAAAAGCTTCAATAGTTGAACGATTTAATAGGACTTTAAAAAATAAAATGTGGAAACAATTTAGTATGCAAGAATATTATAACTGGATAGATACATTAGATAAGCTGTTGAAAGAATATAACTCATCTTATCATAGAAGTATAAAAATTAAACCTAATTCAGTTAATAAGCGAAATGAAAAAAAACTTTTAAGAACTGTATATAATAATTTAAAAGTTTTTAAAAATGGAAAATTCAATATTAACGATTTTGTTCGCATAAGCAAATATAAAAATGTTTTTGAAAAGGGATATACACCAAATTGGTCTACAGAAGTTTTTAAAGTAAATAAAATTAATGCAACAAACCCTGTCACCTACCAGCTAAAAGATTTTAATGGAAATGTAATTAAAGGTGGATTTTATCAAGAGGAGTTATTAAAAACTAAAGTTCCTAACATCTTTTTAGTTGAAAAAGTCTTAAAACGTAGAGGCGAAAAACTATTTGTAAAATGGTTGGGTTTCGGAAAAGAATATAATTCATAGATTAATCAAACAGATTTTAGTTGATAAACTAAATTTTTCATATATGTATAACACACAACTTATAATATTTAACATTTCGAAGTAATATGGCATCAAGCACAGAGGAAAATAGTATTTATGTTACTTTATTAAGTAACGATTCAGTAAAATTATATAAAAACACTTCAAGTACTTTCACAAATTTATTAAAGCAATCTCTTAGCATGAGTGACCAGTGGGAAGTCGGATTATCAGATATATCCTTCTCGATAGCGAATAAACAACTAAATATGAATCAAAATATACTTAAACGTAAAAAACGCAACATTTCAAATTTAAATAATCAATCTGTAAAAACATTGAAAATTGACTCTAATAATGAATATGATGAAATTAAAGCAAAATTTAAAGAACTAATGGAAACATCCGACGAGTTAAAACTAAAAAATATTAATAAAACTTCAAAACTTGTAAATACATTAAACATTGTTAAACCCCAATCTAATATATCTATAAGAGAAAAAGATACTCGTAACGTAGATATAAAAAGTTCAAACATAGAACAAAATGTTCAAAAAACTAGTCCTGGGGGCAAATTATGGCAGTCGTGATCGAATACTTTTTCGATTTGAAAGCAATTTTATTTCTAATTCTTTCTGTCCATACTGAACGGATCGAAATTAGTTTTTTTAGTGTTTTTAAGCATTTATTTGTGTTTTCACAGCACTGAAATAATAATTACGATTCGTTCAGTATTGACTGAAATAAAATTGCTTTCGAATCGAAAAAGCATTCGATCACGACTGCCATAATTTGGCCCCTGAATCTACAACAACTGATGAAAAAGATATTATCGTCATCAAATTATATATTCGAAAAATCTTTGAACAAATTCTCTGACAACATAAATAAGTTTATCAATAAATTTGAATCGTCTGATATAAGTGAAAACATATTTATTTATACTGATATAATAAAACCTCGGAATGTTGGTAGTAAAAAAATTAAATGTCTAAAAATATTTTCAGTAGCAACATTGAAGAACTATATTCATTTCAATAGAATTGAATATTTTCCTCTTGAAGCCTATAATATAAATGATATTTCCATAATGATTCGAAATGATGAAGGAGAAGAGATAAGCTTTAATAAATTAGTTCCCGTCTATTGTACTCTACACTTTAAAAAAAAAAGTGTATATAAAATAGGTGTGTAACCAAACAAAATTAATCATTTTTATTACAACCATGGATACGATTTATACAAGTTATTATAATAATCAGTCTGGAGAAAATATACAAAATATTGGTGAAATATATCACGCACCAAGAATTTTACAATACGGTCGTGGTATTGGATCCATATTTTCGGCTGTATTTTCACATTTAAAACCCTTATTTAAAACGGGGATGAATATATTAAAGAATAAATCATTAGATATTGAAAAGGAAATTTTAGAAGAAATTGGAACAAAGCCAATAAAAGAAATCTTACTAAACAAAGGAAAAAAGGTCATACAAAATATAAAAGAAGCTACTATTGATAAAATTAAAACAATGCAGAAAGGTAAAGGTCGACGTATAAAACTTAAACGTTTGAAGCAAAAGCAACAGATTAAATCAAAACGTTGTGGAGGAAAGAACTTTAAGGATATTTTTGGAAATTGGAAATGTCAGGATTTATAGAATGTATGTAGAGTGAGTTGGATTTATTTGAATCTCCTCCAATTCAAACCAGCGTTGTTAAAACTGAAGAAATATGCTACAATCCAATTGCCTCACTAGATAATTCGAGCACAATTGAATTTGTATCACTAGGCAATGGTGAAACATATCGAGATCTGAACAGTATTTATCTTCGATTAGTCATTGAATTAAAAGGAAACGGAGGAGTAGTTAATAACTTACTGCACTCCTTGTTTAGAAATTGTATTGTACACCTTAACAATAAAAATGTATCACAATCTGACAATAACTATCACTATAGGGCTTATATTGAAAAATTATTAAATTATGGAAATGATGCCAGATCTACACATCTTGAATCATGTGGCTGGGCTATTGATACAAATAAATACAAATAAAATAAATTCATTAGTTGATAAAGAAAATCCTGGTTTAGACAAGAGAAAAAAACTATTTAAGGATGGGAAGAGAGAAGAGCTTTTTGGAAAACTTCATGTTGATGTATTTAACCAACAAAAATACTTGCTTTATAATATTGATCTAAAGGTAACATTAAATTTGGAAAAACCGGAATTTTATATTTTAGAAGGTGGCGATAAAAATGAATCCTATATTAAAATACATGAAGCTAATTTATATATAAACCATCTTACTATTAATCATAATATTCTAATGGCTCATCATAATGTATTACAATCAAGAAATGCTATTTATCCTTATAAAAGAGTAGAAATAAAAACGTTTACAATACACCCTGGAAATCACTCATTAACTTTAGATAACGTTATACTAGGACAGTTACCAAATTTTTTAATTTTTGGAATGGTGTCTAATAAAGCATATACTGGAGAGAAAAAAGAAAATCCATTTAACTTTCAACATTTTAATTTACAAAGATTTAATTTGGTTGTTAATGGAGTACAATTTCCTGCACAACCAATTGAACTTAACTACAATAACGGAGGAATAATAAGTACTCGTGGTTATCAAACACTATTTAAAGGAACTGGAATTCATCATTTCGATAAAGGTCATCAAATAACTAAAGAACTTTTTGATAACGGATATTTTTTACTTGCTTTCGACTTAACACCAGATCATAATAATAATTCCAATTGCGGTAACTTAATAAACCAGGGAACTATTCGTATTGAAGGGCGTTTTGGAAAACCAATTGTTGAAGCAATAACGTGCTTAGTATACTGTGAATTTGATAGTGTTATAGAAATTGATAGACACTATGAATTCAATTAATATTAAAAATACTTTGAACTCCAATAATATAACCAAATATAAATTTAAAGGTGTATTTGCATGTAATAAATTACCAACACACCCAGTTTTAAAACCGTAATTTTACGTTGCTAACACTGATCCATCACATAAGCCTGGAGAGCATTGGGTTGCTTTTTATTTTCCTAAAAACAAACATGCCGAGTACTTTTGTTCTGCTGGCCAATATCCCAATAAGTCTTTTAGGTTATTTTTTAAATAAAAATTGTAAAACTTTTACTTATAATAGTCTTCGAATTCAGAGTGTTTAAAATCAATTATTTTAAACAATAATTTCATTTTTTTTGTACTTTTTTGCTCATATATTTGAATTCCAATGTCTTAAAATTTGTGTAACTTTAGACATAAATGTCATAACAGCAAATGTAACGATTAATCCTTTTCGTAACTATTGTGAATTTTTATTAACGTTAACGCCTAACAAGTTAAAACTGCTATACATTGTATTACAATAATGAAAACCTAAGTTAGTTAGTTAGAAAAAAGAAAATGAAGACTCACTTCTTTTTAGAACCTACAACTGAACGGTGAGCAACTCAAATAAAATATACCCATATTTTGAATTCTAAACCTAAACTCTTTTTATTTAAACCCATTACTCAACTTTATCTACCGCTTTTATAATTTCTCATCCTGGTGAGGAATTATAAAAACATTGAGACAAAGTAAAGCCAGCAAATTCCCCAAACCAGCGACCTTAAAAGCAAGCTACGGGTTTGTCTATCCTTCTCACGTATTAAGGTGCAACCTCAAGTGTCTACCTACAGTCCACTCTTCATCATCTAACACCTAAATACCCCAACCCTCTAAATAAGCCCTGGTTTGCAGCAAACTACTTTGTTCATGGTCCTTCGATGGTTAATTGGAATCTTATTAGTGCATGCTAATTCAATGGTTAATTTGAAGACTTCATAAATTGCAACCGATATAAGACAATAGAAAAACTACAAAAATTCTAAGAATCATCTATTACAACAAAAAACATCTAAGTACAACATCTATAACATCAAAGGAAAGTTAACATCAAAATTTAACATCATTTAGGAGCTTTTTAAAAAGGAAAATAACATCTCTGGAATTACCAACTTCACCAAAAGGGAAAATGAGGTAAAGTAAAGTTCTCATTTTAATTTATCTTGTTACGCACTTAGTTTAAACCTAACAAGCAAAGCATTAAAATCACCGTCGCGACGCGTTTAAGCAAATAAAAAATAAATATATGCAAATACAAACATTCGAACGTCTAGCAAAAGAAAAAACATAAAAGTGTAAGAACAAAGTGTTAGAAAGAAGTTAGTGCGGGAGAAATCGTAAAAAACAAATTAAATTCGTAAAAAATTTGGAAAGGAATAATCCAGAAATTAAAAAGAAATTCAAAATCGTAATAAACTCCAACAAATATATATATATGTATGTATGTATACATAGATACCGGTTAAAGTTAAAAAACTTTAAAAGTGAAAAAAAACTAAGTTATAAAAAAAAAAAAACCGTAAGATATCGAGAAAAAAAGTATAACGGAAAATACAGCAAAAACAAAAACATACATACATATATAAAAACGGTATTGTTAAAATCTTAAAAAAAAAAAATAAAAATTTCCAAAACGGCAGTTTGAAATCGAAAAAAAACGTATAAAAAGCAAAAGAAATCTTTCGTGTAATACCAACTTTCAAATTTTGTATTTTAATATAAATTTCAAGGGCATTTTTTACCGAATACCTACATACATAGTTCATGTTGAATTTAGCAACAACAAAAAATATTGTGTACGGCAAATTATAACAACAAAACAAAGTTGCATTGTTACATTTTTTTTAATAAGATTTCGTTTATTCGTGTTGATTTATTTACTCTTTTAAAAAAGCTCTCAATTTTTTGGGGAAAAAAAAAAAACCAAAAGAATCAAATAAAGAGAATAAAGTTCTAACAAAAGCTCAAATAGTGGTGAAATTAATAACATAATCGTCTCTTTTGATTTTAACGTTACACAAGAATTAAACATCGTGTTTGATCAACATAACAAAAACCAAAATTAACAGCGCGAATAATAATATCTGTTTAATTCTACATAATTACATCGTGTACAATAACATAAAGCTCTTAAAGCAGATACAGAAAGAAAAAAAACGCAAAAACGGTGACGTCACGAATATTTAAAATAAATAACAAACTAAAATTTCGTTTGAAAATTATACCACAATACCTATCGATCGTAATTCAGTTGAATTAAGGTAAATTTTTTATTTGAACCATACATATATACATAATTACATTCATCTCACATTCATATTAGTGTTAATTGATTTAAAGAAAACAAAACAACAACAACAGACTGTTTTCTTAGTACATTCTTATGGTTGATTCTGTGAAATATTGAAACTCGGGAAAAAATTATTAAAGCAATAAAACTCCTAGTAAAATTCGTGAAAAGTAAAGCAAAATATTAAAAATAAGGCGAGCAATTGAGTGTAGGAGTAAAGAAAGTTTAATTGTGAAAATATTTGCCTGCAAATACCGGAAAAGAAGAAGAAAAAATCTTGAAAATAAGTACAGTGTCAACCAGAATAATTCCTACAATTTTACAAAACACCGAAAAATTACATTATCATTGCAAATAGTTTATAGTTGAGATTTTCTGAAAAATTAACAGTGTAACCCAATGTTTTTGGGAAAGTTTATTGCAAAAATTTAAAATAAAAGATTTAAAAAATTTTAAAAATCAGCCAAAAAGGTTCCAGTTTTATTAATTTTATTTGGAAAACTTGCATTTTTTCTCAAATTTTCTTCGTTATAACCGCATAATAAAAATTGGTATTAAAACTTAATATTTACCGAATCGAGGCAGGGATATTTTAATTTCTCTGTAAGATAACATCAACCAAAGAATCATTGTACCACAGCTTATGCTTAATTACAGACTATAAACGTATTTTGGTAAATATTTGAAATTTGTATTTATTTCTGTTACGACTAATTATTTTAACGTTGCAAAATTCGTGTTCCCACAAAATTAAAGAACAATTTTTCCATATTACAATTTCAATCCCAATATTTACAAACCATAGTTAATCAGTTACAACGTATACTTTTGAAAACAGTTAAATTTGAAGAAAAAAAAAAGGAAAATTTAGCAGTATTTATTAATTGACCTTGCGCTGTAATCGGGAAATTAAAAATTTTTTTTTTGCAAATTCAGATAAAGATAATTAAAATTTCAAGAGTCCTTTTCTTAAAATTCAATCAGTTTATAACCTAAACTTAACCCATTTCCTAAAGTTCAATCATGCCTAACATAAATGAGTCCCAATCGTTTAACGAGGATAAATTCCTGTTTGATTCAGATCACCTGCTCACATTTTGCTCAAGCTTTAGCAATTTGGAAATTCAAGAGCAAACCGATTCAATGCTAGAGACAAAATTAAGTGATCTGGAAAATAGATGGAAAAAACTGGAAGTTTCATACGAAACTCTCATGCTCTCAACAGTTAGTAAAGAAACCAAAGAAAACTCTAAGGAAAATTTTCACGCATGTGCTGAAACTTTCCATGCTTGCAGGGCAAATATTATGGATATACTTAAGATCACACGAATTACTCAAAGTGCTCAAACAATTTCTTCTCGTATGAGTTTACCACTCCAAAACTACCCTCTCCAGAGCCCTGCCATGCAGATCAAACTACCCCCCTGCGACACTGAGATTTTCGAGGGCAGCTACGAAAAATGGCCATCCTTTCGTGATATGTTCACGGCCGTGTACATAAATGGTACAAATTGCCCACCAGTAGTCAAATTATTTCATTTGCGTAATAAAACAATTAATGAGGCAGGAGCAATAGTAAAACGCTACCCATTGTGCGACGACAGCTTTGAAATCGCTTGGAATGCCCTAAAAGCTCGTTATGAAAACAAACGAGTTCTCGTAGATCACCAGCTACAAATTCTTTTCAATATACCTATAGCCACCTCGGAAAACAGCAAAACGCTTCAGAAAATTCATTCGACGGTTACCGATGTTCTGCAAACGTTAAAAACACTAAACGTGAACACAGATAACTGCGATTTCTTTATTGTGTACCTAGTATGCTCTAAACTTCCCAATGAAACTCTCGCTCTTTGGGAACAATCTCTTAAGTCCCACCGAGATTTACTTAAATGGTCACAGCTTGAAGAATTTCTAATCGATAGATATGAAGCCGTTGAAAGAATCTCTAATATGCAAATTACAAGAGATCGCCTTAGCCTGCCAAATACTGCTCAAACAAGAATTCAATCTTATGCGTCTCAAGAGAATCTCAATACATCTCCGTGTAAGGTTTGCAATGAAACTCATAATTTAAGAGCATGCCAAAAATTTAAAAGGTTTACTGTACAACAAAGAATAGATTTTGTTGCTGCAAACAAAATCTGTAACAATTGCCTTTCCCCAAATCATTTAAAGGCAAATTGTCCCAGCAAAAATACTTGCTTCAAATGCAAAATGAATCATCACACCTCTCTTCATTTGGTAAAAGCCAACAATTCACAAAACGTTACAAATGCCTCTAACCCCTTACAATTTTTACCAAACCAAACTGTTCATGACAGGGTTGATACTCAAAATACCAATAGAACAGATTTTCAAACTCCAACCACATCCAGGCAGGCCCAGAATCCCAATGTACAAGCCAATGTATCGGTCAATAGCGAATTTATATTGTTACGTACAGCTTTGGTTCACATCGAACACATGGGTGAACTTTTCACTGTAAGAGCCCTAATTGACCCAGGTTCGCAGAGAACGTTTTTATCTGAAAGAATCAAAAATAGATTACAGCTACCCACACAAAATGCCCACGTAGATGTAGTTGGTATTGGAGGGCAGGTACAAACAGCCACCAAGGAATGTAATCTTGTTCTTTTCGCGAAGAAAACAAACCAAAGATTCTCCATTAGTGCCATTATATTACCAAAAGTCACTAAACACATTCCCTCAGTTTCATTCGAAGTTTCAAAGACAGAATTAAAAGACCTTGATTTGGCTGATCCCACGTTCAATGAATCGTCACAAATTGATCTTATTCTTGGAAATGATACAGAACGTTTCATAAACATAGATGGCATCAAGAAAAATATATGTGGTCTCGCATCCGCATATAATACCATATTTGGTTGGGTTCTTAGTGGTCCAGTAAGTGGTCACCCGGTTAAGTCATTCACAACTTCTGTAGTCCCTTCTGAAAGCTCGATTCTAAACGATCTTCTGAGAAAATTCTGGGAACAAGAAGAATTGCCATCTCCCAAACATATGTCTAAAGATGACCAATATTGCGAAGAATTATATACTCAAACTACAAAACGCAATGAAGATGGTAAATATGTAGTGAGATTGCCCTTTAAAAAGGAGTTTCCTAGCTCAGTTTATCTTCATTCATCTCGTATTCTGGCTCTAGGCCAATATGCTCGAATGAAACAATCTCTGTCGAAAAACCCAGAACTCCAAACACAATACAAGGCGGTTTTGGAGGAATATATTTCACTCAAGCACATGGAAAAAACCACTTTCCGTGAAATTTGTATTGATAATAAGTACTTCTCGTTTTATCTACCTCATCACGCCGTAGTGCGTCCCGAGCATAAAACAACTAAGGTTCGAGTTGTTTTCAATGCCTCGCGTAAAACAAAATCTGGGTTTTCCTTAAATGACATTCTACACACAGGTCCAACGCTACAACAAGATCTCATGACTATTATTCTCAATTGGCGAAAATATCGGTATGTCTTCAGCGGCGACATACAGAAAATGTATCGTCAAATCTTGGTACACCCTGAAGATAGACCATTTCAGAGAATTCTATTTCAGGAAGAAAACAATTCCTACTTTAATGATTACCAACTAAATACAGTTACTTTCGGAGTTAATTGCGCTCCATTTTTAGCCATTCGCACTTTGCTTCAATTAGCAACAGACTCTGAAACACAGTTTCCAAATGCTGCTTACATTTTGCGCAACGAAACATATGTTGACGACATATTGTCGGGTGGTCACTCTATCGAAGCAGCATTTAAGGCGCAAACCGAATTAATTCTTACTCTTAAATCGGCAGGATTTCCATTGAAAAAAATAACGGCAAATAACGCTCAATTGCTATCTAAAATCCCTCCCGAGGATTTATATGACTCTGACTTTCTTCGTTTCCAAGAAGCAAGCACTACTAAAACCTTAGGAATCAAGTGGAATGCACTTACTGATTCGTTTACTTACTCATTTAACCCAATTCCTCAATCACCTAAGGTTTCTAAACGCTCAATACTCTCAGCAGTGGCTAAATTATTCGACCCAGCAGGTTGGCTAAATCCTGTTATAATAAGAGCCAAAATGTTATTACAACAACTTTGGTTAGAAGGTCTTGACTGGGATCAGAATGTTAGCGCAGAGTCGCTCGAAAAATGGAGCTCTTTGTTATCTGACCTTCCTCACATAGAAAGGATTGTTATTCCGAGATGGATACAATATACGCCCGATGACATTATACAGGTCCATGGCTTTTCCGATGCTTCTAAGCAGGCATATTGTGCTGCGGTTTATGTAAGGAGCCAAACTAAAAATAACGTCGTATTCTCAAATCTGCTAGTAGCTAAAAGCAAGGTTGCTCCTCTACAAACTGTTTGTTTGCCACGGCTCGAACTCAACGGAGCCGTTCTATTAGCTAATTTAGTTAATCTGGTATTAAATTCTCTTAATCTAAACGAATCGGAAGTTATACTATGGACTGATTCAACGATAGTCTTAAGTTGGTTATCAAAACCCCCAGTGACATGGGAAACTTACGTAGCCAATCGTATATCGCAAATCCACCGATTAGTGCCAAAATCAACATGGCGTCATATTCCGTCTCATGACAACCCGGCTGATATCGGTACTCGTGGATGCAGACCACAAGATTTGATTAACAATCCACTATGGTGGCAGGGACCTCCGTGGCTCATTAATCCATCATCAGAATGGCCCGCCATAGCTCAAATACCTCATTCACAACACTCATTAGCAGTCACATTAACTCCCGTTAAAACCGTCGACATTTTAAATGAATTTTCCTCATATCACAAAGCGTTACGAGTTTTGTGTTACATTTTTCGTTTCTTCAAGAAAAGTTTGTCAAAGCTTAGACCCCACCAAAATTATACTTCTCTAAATATCTCCCAAAACGAAGTACAATTCGTTAAGAATAGATTAATTATTCTTGCTCAGAAACGCGCTTATGAATCAGAGTATTTGTGTATTTATAACTCCCAACCAATACCTAATAAAAGCTCTCTCAAAACATTAAACCCATTTCTCGATTCTAATAAGATACTGCGAGTTAATGGACGTTTATCAGAATCGTCTCTTCCGTATAACGAACGATTCCCTGTAATCTTACCCGGAAACGCGCGACTCTGCCATTTATACTTAACCCATCTGCATTTGGTTTTATTTCATGCCGAATGCAATCAAATGTGCCGAATGGCTCAGACGGAATTTTACATATCCCGTTTAAAACCTCGTGTCAAGAAGATTATTCATCACTGTAAGACTTGCATCATACTTAAACAAAAAAATTGCGCTCAAATAATGGCGCCATTACCTCCCGATAGATGTAATCTCTCGGTGCCGTTCCAAACCACCGGTATTGATTTTGCAGGTCCGTTCGACCTAAAAACGTCTACACTGCGAAATGCCCCTTACACCAAAGCCTATGTCTCTGTTTTTGTTTGTTTTAGCACTAAAGCCATACATCTCGAAGCATGTTCTGACTTATCCACAGCAGCGTTTCGAGCGGCATTCGCTCGCTTTATCGGGAGGCGGGGCCTCCCACACAGGATAGTGTCGGATAATGGTCGCAATTTTCTAGGTGCTAGCAGAGTATTAAATAGAGAATTCAAGTCATTTTTAAAGTCGGCCTCAGACGATATATCCCAAAAATATGTTACTCAGGGATTCGAGTGGAGTTTTATTCCACCGCACGCGCCACACATGGGTGGCCTATGGGAAGCGGCAGTTAAAAGCTTTAAGTTTCACCTTAAACGAATTGCTGGGGCACATAAATTCAATTTTGAAGAGTTTACCACTGTACTCGCTAGTATAGAGGGAGTTCTAAATTCACGCCCAATCTCAGCAGTTTCACAAGATCCCACTGATTTAACTGTGCTCACCCCGGGGCACTTTCTGACAGGTAAACCTATAATGGCATTTCCATCCCCACCATCAGAAAAATTATCACTTACAAACAGATGGGAAAAACTTAAAGCGCTTTACCAACAATTTGCGGTTCGGTGGAAACAAGATTATTTAAAAACGCTACACAAGAGATATAAGTGGAAAGCAGCCACTTCCGATCTTAATTCGGGCGACCTAGTCGTAGTAATCGATGACTTACTTCCCCCTTCAGAATGGCGGCTTGGTCGAATATTAAGAACCTATAAGGGCTCAGATGCCCACGTAAGAGTAGCTGATGTAAAAATCTCCACAGGGGTCATAACACGACCCATAGTAAAACTTTGTCATTTACCATTTTTAAACGGAACTGATTCTCTATGACAAAACTTTTTTCAATTCCCACACACAAAATTAACTCACCAATTAACACATCATAGCATTTTCAATCCATAATTTCACTCACTAACTCAACTTTTTGTGTTTCTTTTCTTTTGTTTTCTTTTCTCTTATCTTTTTACAGAAGACAACACCGTAACCGTAACCCAGACATCCATCAATGCAAGGTGTGCAGGCAATTTCATGCTTTAAGGTTCTGCCGAGAGTTCTTAAAAATGGCGGTGAAGGAAAGAATTCGTGTCGTCCATCGCCATCACTATTGTGAAAATTGTTTAGCCAGGAGTCATGACCTGAGGGCCTGTTTATCATCCAATACGTGTCGCAAGTGTGATCGACATCATCACTCCCTTTTACATCCGAATCACAGCCGAAAAAATGACTTACGCGCAACAATAAACAGTCGTAGCAACAGAAAAGGACGTAAAAACAGGCCTAATAACAATCAACAACCTACTTCTAGTACCCAGCCAACAACTGCTCAACAAAGTTCAACTGTTTTAGATCAGCAAGTCATCTCTGAAGCCATCCGCTCCCTTGCACAGGTGCTCTGTGTCCAGCCCAGCGTCAAGGTTGCACAAGTGCAAGGGGGGCGGCATGTTTAAAATCAATTATTTTAAACAATAATTTCATTTTTTTTGTACTTTTTTGCTCATATATTTGAATTCCAATGTCTTAAAATTTGTGTAACTTTAGACATAAATGTCATAACAGCAAATGTAACGATTAATCCTTTTCGTAACTATTGTGAATTTTTATTAACGTTAACGCCTAACAAGTTAAAACTGCTATACATTGTATTACAATAATGAAAACCTAAGTTAGTTAGTTAGAAAAAAGAAAATGAAGACTCACTTCTTTTTAGAACCTACAACTGAACGGTGAGCAACTCAAATAAAATATACCCATATTTTGAATTCTAAACCTAAACTCTTTTTATTTAAACCCATTACTCAACTTTATCTACCGCTTTTATAATTTCTCATCCTGGTGAGGAATTATAAAAACATTGAGACAAAGTAAAGCCAGCAAATTCCCCAAACCAGCGACCTTAAAAGCAAGCTACGGGTTTGTCTATCCTTCTCACGTATTAAGGTGCAACCTCAAGTGTCTACCTACAGTCCACTCTTCATCATCTAACACCTAAATACCCCAACCCTCTAAATAAGCCCTGGTTTGCAGCAAACTACTTTGTTCACAGAGTGAAACTTCAATTTTATGTGGTGTTTATTGTTGTGTATTTATTTATTTAAGATGTAAAAACATAAGTTTTAATAAAATTTTAAAATTGTTTAATTATTTCAATTTAAATTATAATGATATTTTAGTTTTAAGTTTATTTAAGTATATATTTAAGAATTTTTAAAAAATATAAAAAAATAAAGTTATTGTTTTTCTTC
This sequence comes from Pollenia angustigena, assembly GCA_930367215.1. Taxonomy (NCBI): domain Eukaryota; kingdom Metazoa; phylum Arthropoda; class Insecta; order Diptera; family Polleniidae; genus Pollenia; species Pollenia angustigena. The sequence goes on from OV884059.1 coordinate 37,514,164, forward strand.
CACGATTCTTGTCGCCTCTAAAAGGATTTCATCCATACCATCGTACAGGTGCCATATCGGTGGTATTGATCTTAAAACATCGTCATGCCCGTCATAAAGCGCTAGGAATATTTTTAAATCTATTGGCGGTAATATAAGCACTTCTGTTACATTAATTCTGTCTGTTCTGTTTTTTAGGTTAATATGATTTCTTTGATTATTCATTGTTAATAGATAGTTGCCAAATAAGAGATTTGTTTCTTTTTAATCATAAGTTTTTAATTTTTTTTTTTTTTACTAATAAAAGTTCATTAACTCATAATTTAAAATGAAACAAACATTCAAGGTTAATTCTTAAACATAAAAAAAAATGCTACGATGGCATTTTTTCACAAATGAAAACTCTATTAGCTCATAATTTAATTTTTTACCATAACGAGAAGTTTATTAGCTTATATTTTAACGTGAAGCACACATTCAAGGTTAATTTTTAAACTTTAAAATTCATACGATTGCACTTTTTACCCTAACGAAAAGTTAATTGGCTCATAATTTAATGTGAAGCAAATATTCAAGGTTAATTTTTAAACTGTCCACAATAACAATTGTGTATTTATTTGTTAACAGAATGTTCTAAAAAGTTCAATAACCATAGATCAGTTTTCAAAATATGCTTTGAAAAACATTAAATATATATACCAAAATAAAAACAAAAAAATAAATATATGTTTTACGAGGTATTTTCAAAAGATGTTTTATTTAATTAAAAATGGAAAGTGTAAAATTAACTTGTGAATTTTGTGAGCACATAACTTTTGCAAACAAATTTAATAAGAAAAGGCACTTTATGCGCCTGCATAATTTCAGTGTTAAGAAGTCCAAATTTTATAAAAGTCCTTCAGCTATCAAGGAAAAAAGGCGGGAGGATGTTAGTGAAGAGACTCCTGCCTACATCAGAGAATTTATGGAGGAGGATGACTTCTTTTTATCGGAATTAAAGGAGGATGACGATTTTATAAGAGAATTTATGGAGGAGGATGACTTATTTTTATTAGAAATAAAGGAGGAGGACTTTAAATTTTTTAAATGTAAAATTATTTTTTAATAAGAGTAATAAAAATGAAAAAAAAAATTTTTGTTTTTTTGTTTTATTATATTTTCTTTATTGTAAGGATTTTTTTTTTCAGAGTTTAGGAATAAATAATTGTCCAAACTTTATCATTCATTTGAGTTAAGTATGGATCCTCCTTGTTTAAAAATTTCATCATTCTATTGGGGAGATAAAACCATTTATTGTCATCTAAATTGGCAATGACTTTAAGACCATATTGTGTTTCTTTCCATTCAAAATTCACAATTTTCAAAGATTGGTTTAAAGGTATATCATCTATTCTAATATACTCAGGCTTAATACCTTGGGCAATATTCACAATTTTTTTATACATCTGAAAACAAACAAGAAAAAAATAATAAATAATTTAATATACCTTTATTATGTACGAAATGCTTACCATTTTTATTAAGTTTCCTTTAAAGTGGCAATTAGAATAATGATGTGGAATATAATCCCTAAGCCTTTTTATATTAATGGCAAACTTTCAAATTGAGTTAAATCTTATTTTAAAATACTCAAACAATTTTATTCATGCATATTTTTTAAATTTCTCTTCATTGAAGAAAATATAAGGTGATCAACTTAATATTACTCTCTTTTTTATTGAAAAATACTCAAACAAAAAATTCTTTATTTTTGTTTATATTCAAAATTCCTCCTTATGGAAAATGCATCGGGAGCAAAAACAGGCAGAATTTTTGCTGCTTTGAATGAAAAAAAGCAAAATGCTCCCTCTGTGGTATATGGGAAAAAACGAATGGGGAAGCAGAATTTTTGCTGCTTTCAATGAAAAGCAAAATGCTCCCTCTGTGGTATATGGGGAAAAAATGCTGCAAAAATGCTGCCTCCCCATTTCCCTACTACTGAAATTAATACTCGGTACTTGCGACAACCTCGAAACTTGCACCGACCCCAGTTTTCATTACGTGCAAGAATCCAGTTTCTACTATACTTCATTCTCATCAAACTAATCACACAAGGCGATTTTAAAAAAATCCATACTAATCCTTTCCATTTTATCAAATCTATCCATTATATTATTATTTTAATATTAACAATTCTTATAAATTCTATTCAGTTCTCACATAATTTTATTCATTCTATATACAACCTTAACCAGTAACTCATATTTATATATACAGTTTTTTCAAACGACTTTTGAAAACATATTTTGATTTTTACTTGTCTACTATATTAAAAAATAATCTATAAACTTAAATGAAAATTTAGGTTTATATTAAGTAATTTGATTATACGCTGAGATACGCTAATGGTTGTTTTACCTTAAATTTATATATTGGACAGAAAGTTACATCTGAATGTAGTGTTTCGGTAAGAATGTCTCTATATTACTTTAAATCAGGTTTCTTATAATACAAAGTTTTTGAATGAAATATTAACAACCCTAATGTTAATTTCAATCTAATTTCATTTAAATCATATATATATATATATATATATATATATATATATATATACATATAGAGCAATTCCATATGAAAGCGATCACCTTTTGGACGACCCCTCTCCGATTATAAAATAAATAGTCTCAATCGATTACCCAGCAAAAAATAATGTACCTACATATTTTTTTTTTTTTTTATAGTGACTGGTTTAGTGGTGGTGTACACCACTGTCATGTGACTAAAGCGATCGCAACGAGTGATAGCTCGTTGGAAAGGTATTGAATCAGGCTTTAATTGAAAAATAAAATTTTCCTAATTTTTCTTAGAAATTTACCTTTAAATTTTCCCATGAAAATTAAATTTTCCGATTTTCCACAGAAGCTCCTAAATTTTCCGGCAAATTTTTTTTTTTTTGGATTCCTCATAATTTTTGCTTTAAGAATCAGCAATAAAAAAAATGGGCCCCGACTCCTTGTTTGGACAGGAGAAGAGCATTTAAGAGACCACCTTGTTAAAAATACATTTTAAAAATTATTTTACAGTTAAAAATACATTTATGAAGAAAAAATCAATTTTTTTTTAAGAGCCCCAAGTTGAGTGTGTAGTGAATATGGTCTGCCTGCCTTCACAAGATCGGCCATAAATCCATGGATAATAGCAGCAGTGGCATGTAATGGCACACCAAACCCGACTGAGGCTACAGGTCATAAAATGTTTTGTAAATTTTTTAAATTACCAGGTAATAAATATTTCGCCTAAAATGACACGTGCAGAAACAAGTCACAAAACACGGATTTTCCATAAATATGGCGAAATATTTATTACCTGGTAATTTAAAAAATTTGCAAAACATTTTATGACCTGTGGTCGGCTTATTGGCAGTAAACAATTAAGTCCCTCTTTAAAAAACATTTTATGACCAGTAGTTCACGCAAATTTTCCTATTAAAGAAAAGCAAATATCGCTTATTTTTTTTTACCTATTTTTTACCAAAAAATAAATATAAATACTTCACACACTCTGAGTCAAATTTCAGTTGAATACTAAACGTGAAAGTGTTAAAGTGTTTTTTTTTTTGTAAAATAAAGAGTGAAGCTGTAAAGACAATTTAAAGTAAAATGAATAAATTTTGCTGCAATCCGTTTAACAAGAGTGGACATCGTTCGAAAAAGATAAAAGTATTAAAATTAACTGGTGTTTCGAAGCGATACATGAATGAATTAAATATACAATACGGTGAAGAAGCAGAATTCATTTGCCCCAAGTGTAAAATCGATTTGTCTCAACAAGCAAATGCATTGAAACAAATGCAGCCACAATCCGAGAGTGAAATGACAAGTGAACAAAATGTTTCACCTGATAGTGAGGCAGACATTCCGATGGTCAATATGTCTTTGAGTCCTTTGAATGAGGCTATTACCACTTTAGGTGAAACGCCTATTAGAAAAAGAAAGTTGCGAAGTGAAACATACAAAAAAGAGAAAAAAGGCAAGGTTATGAGTGCAATTGCGACAATATTTGATGAAGGCTCTGATAACGAATGCAGTCAAGCAGATGACGTTGATGACGGCAAACAAATGATTGAGCAGTTGAAAAGAAAATTCAATTTAGCGACCACTTTTCCGGAGAAATATCTCATTTTATCTGTGCTGCCTCAATCATGGTCTATACGCAAGATTTCTGAACAGTTTCAAACATCTTTTTACATCGCGAGAAGAAGCAAAGAATTAGTTCGACAGAAGGGCATATTGGCGACTCCCACCAAGAAATTTGGCTCAAGGACCCTCAGCGAAGCAACGGTGAAATTGATTCAAGATTTTTACTGCAATGATGACAACAGCCGCGCCTGCCCAGGTACACGTGACTATGTTATCACACGTGAAGATGGAGAAAAAGTACACAAGCAGCGCAGATTATTATTATGTAATATATCCGAAGCATACCATCAGTTCAATGAGAAATACCCAGCAGAAAAAGTGGGATTTTCTAAGTTTGCCGTCCTACGACCAAAAGAATGCGTGCTGGCATTAGACAGGCACGGAACGCATTCAGTCTGCGTTTGCATGTTTCATCAAAACATCAAATTAATGTTCTTCCATGCAAGAAATTGAAAGTATTTCACGGTGAAATTGAAACATATAGGGACCTCCTGTCGAAGTCGTTGTGCGCATACCCCACGGAAAATTGTCATCTGTCCAAATGCGACAATTGTCCGAAGATTGACGAGCTAGAGCAATATTTGGCGGAAAAGTTTGAACAGCTGTTAATTCAGGAGGTGCATTTCAAACAGTGGATAATTAGCAGCGGCAGATGTTCCCTTGAGACCGTGGTAAAGCAGATTCCGGAATTCATCGAGGAATTCGGATTCAAGTTGAATGAACTGAAGGCGCACCATTTCATATCCGAGATGCAATCGAAATTTCTAAAGGAAAGTAAGGAGAAATTAGCCCAAAATGAATTCATTGTGATAAGCGACTTTGCCGAGAATTACACTTTTCTCGTTCAGGATGAAATTCAGGCTTATCACTGGGCAAACGACCAGTGCACGGTGCATCCTTTTTGCATTTATTTCAAAAACGAAGATAACGAACTACAGACCGTAAGCCTTGTTGTTGTCGCGGAGAGTTTAGCTCATAATTATGTGTCCGTTTATTTATTTCAAATGAAACTGTTTGAATTCTTAAGATCAAAATTCGATGCAATCGACAAAGTAACGTTTTTCTCAGACGGCGCGGCTTCTCAGTACAAGAATAAAAAAAATTTTTACAAACTTTGCATAATTGAAGAAGAACAAAACTGCAAGGTCGAGTGGCACTTTTTCGCGACGTCCCACGGTAAGGGCCCATGCGATGCGTTAGGGCGAACCCTAAAACGCATGGCGACTAAGGCAAGTTTGAAAAGGCCATATACTGACCAGATCTTAAATGTACAACATTTGTTTTCGTGGATTCAAAGCAAGGAAATTGCCATTAACACAGTTTTATGCACTCAAAAAGAACACGATGCCATGGAGCGACGAATTCAAAACAGATATAATAATGTCAAAACTATAACTGGAACGCAAAAGTTTCATTGCTTCATACCAAATATTTCTGATATGTCAATTAATGTAAAGCGGTACTCTTCGTCTGCCGACGTGCTAAATTTAAAGTTACTTTAATTTTATAATGATGCCAAGACAATTGAAATTTTTAATAAATATTGTAATTAAGTATAAGCAGCAAAATGAGAAAGATTTTTTCTTCATAAATGTATTTTTAACTGTAAAATAATTTTTAAAATGTATTTTTAACAAGGTGGTCTCTTAAATGCTCTTCTCCTGTCCAAACAAGGAGTCGGGGCCCATTTTTTTATTGCTGATTCTTAAAGCAAAAATTATGAGGAATCCAAAAGAAAAAAAATTAGCTGGAAAATTTAGGAGCTTCTGTGGAAAATCGGAAAATTTAATTTTCATGGGAAAATTTAAAGGTAAATTTCTAAGAAAAATTAGGAAAATTTTATTTTTCAATTAAAGCCTGATTCAATACCTTTCCAACGAGCTATCACTCGTTGCGATCGCTTTAGTAGTTTTTTTTTTTAAACAACTTTCAATGAGGTCCCTTATGAAGAATTCTTCAATTTTGTCACATGACAGTGGTGTACACCACCACTAAACCAGTCACTATAAAAAAAAAAATATGTAGGTACATTATTTTTTGCTGGGCAATCGATTGAGACTATTTATTTTAAAATCGGAGAGGGGTCGTCCAAAAATTTGCCAATTTTGATCGTTTTCATATGGAATTTTTCTATATAAACCTGATTTTGATAATAATGATTATGATTTGTTCGTTTCAACGAAAAAATAAAAACAAAATATATTTAAACCCAATTTTGATGATTATGATAATAGAATTGTTGGTTTTAATGAGAAAAGAATATAACTAATCTCAATTATGATAATGAGTATAATGATAATGAAAAGGTTGAAATAACTAATATGAAAATTTTCAAATCAAACAAGTTTAAAATGAAGGAGAAATCCTAAATCATATGTATCTTCTACATATAAGAATATAAAGTTTTTAACGAATAATAAAAATAATAAAAAAAAAAATATATGGCATTAATAAGATCATGATGGTAATTGATGGTTTGATTCTAACAAATTAATATATATATATAATATATATAATTAATAATGTAATATATAATAATAATTATATATATATATATATATATATATATATATATATATATATATATATATATATATATATATATATATATGATTTAAATGAAATTAGATTGAAATTAACATTAGGATTGTTAATATTTCATTTAAAAACTCTGTATAACTTTCTGTCCAATATATAAATTTAAGGTAGAAAAACTATCAGCGTATCTCAGTGTATAATCAAATTACTTAATATAAACCTAAATTTTCATTTAAGTTTATGGATTATTTTTTAATATAGTAGACAAATAAAAATCAAACTTTGTTTTAAAAGTGGTTTGAAAAACTGTATATATAAATATGAGATAATGGTTAAGGTTGTATATACAATGAATAAAATTATGTGAGAACTGAAGTGGAATTTATAAGATTTGTTAAAATTAAAATAATAATATAATGGATAGAGTTGATAAAATTGAAAGGATTAGTATGGATTTTCTTGAAAAACAGAAGACAATCGTCTTGTGTGATAGGTTTGATGAGATTGAAGTTATAGGTTTGTAAATGAGATTTCTATACAAAAACTAAGATTGAGATCCGAAACTATAAAACCAAGACAGAAAGGCTACTATCAAGATTAACACTAAGATTAAGATTAAAATCAAGACTAAGATCATAAGATTAAGCCTAATATAGGAATGTTAGTAAAGGAAAAAATTTATATATATGTATGGTATAGAAATGCTTAAAACATAATGTATATTTAAGGATGTATGGAGGTATATAAATATTAAGTATAGAAGGGAAATAAAAGGAAAACAAATTATAGGAATTACAAAACTGTATGCAAAAACATTAAATAAACCATATAATATGGTTATTAAACTATTCATTTCGTGGTATAGAAAAACTCTTCATTAAACTAATATTATAGAGTAGCAAACTAGAAAAAAACATAAGATAATAGAATTGTTGTTTTTAATGAGCAAATAATATAACTGATCTTAATTATGATGATTATGATAATGATCATAATGATAATGAAAAGGCTGAAATAACTAATATGAAAATTGTAAAATCAAATAATTTTAAAATGAAGGAGAAATCCAAAACCATATGCATCTCCTATATATAAGAATATAAAGTTTTTAACGAATAATAAAAATAATGAAAAAAAAAATATATATCACATTAATAAGATCATGATGGTAATTGATGGTTTGATTCTAACAAATTAATATTTATATGTATATATATGATTTAAATGAAATTAGATTGAAATTAACATTAGGATTGTTAATATTTCATTCAAAAACTTTGTATTATAAGAAATCTGATTTAAAGTAATATAGAGACATTCTTACCGAAACACTACATTCAGATGTAACTTTCTATCCAATATATAACTTAAAGATAGAAAAACCATCAGCGTATAATCAAATTACTTAATATAAACCTAAATTTTAATTTAAGTTTATAGGTTATTTTTAAATATAGTAGACAATTAAAAATCAAAATATGTTTTTAAAAGTGGTTTATGGTTGTATATAGAATGAATTAAATTATGTGAGAACTGAATAGAATTTATAAGAATTGTTTAAATTAAAATAATAATATAATGGATAGATTTGATAAAATGGAAAGGATTAGTATGGATTTTCTTAAAATCGCCTTGTGTGATTAGTTTGATGAGAATGAAGTATAGTAGAAACTCGATTCTTGCACGTAATGAAAACTGGGGTCGGTGCAAGCTTCGAGGTTCTCGCTAGTACCGAGTATTAATTTCCTATATAAAATAAAAGATGCAAATGTCTGTTTAAAATCGAAGTTTAATATTTCAATTGAAAACATTAAGTTCAACGCATTCGTATAACAGTAGATAGATATTTTATATGTAATTAAAGAAATTTTAAATTTCCAGATATGTATTCAGTCTAAGATAACGTAAACAAAGCAGCATGCAAGAGTAATACAGGAGTAATGTTGCAAGTCTATAATCAAAAAAAAACAAGATCGAAATCCGAAACTATAAAACCAAGACGAAAAGACTACTACTAAGATCAACACTAAGACTAAGACTAAACTCAAGAGTTAAGGTGCATGTAGACGACATGTTGTCAACTTTTCAAGTCACATGTAATTGTGCATGTCTGTCAGAATGGCTGTTTTACAGAAGGTTTATAATATTCGGTCACAAACGTACATGTAATTTGCTTCTGACATTGTCTCTGTTGTTTTTTCGCATAGTTATTGCGAAATCCAAAATAAAAATGCCGCCACGAAAATTTTTATTTACGCCGTAAAAAAGTTTAGCCATCTTAACATATTTTTCTTTTAATTCAATGATACCAATTTAGGATATTATAATGAATCGATTTTTATATATATATTTACATAAATTCTATTCAATGGTGCGATGATCATACATATCTCGGTATTGTAAAATATTAACTGCAGTCGGCTAATGATTCCGTCAATAGTGGACGCCGCTGCCGGTTTCTTCTCGGCATAGATTTCTGATGTCAGATCGTTTGTCAGAAGAAAATAGAGCACGATGTAATTGAAATTTTGTCAGATGACTTTGCATCTGACTTTTACAGAAGCAAAGTTTAAAAGGTAACACACGACATGTATGTATTTTGCAGTGGGAAATTTGACATGTCAGATGACAAAAACATGTCGTGTACGGTCGCCTTAAGATCATAATACTAAGATTAAATATAGAATGTTAGTATAAGAAAAAAATGTTTATATATGTATAGTAGAAATGCTTAAAACAGAATGTATATTTAAGGATGTATGGAAGTGTATAAATATTAAATATAGAAGGGAAATAATAGGAAAACAAATTATAGGAATTACAAAATGGTATACAAAAACATTAAATAAACCATATAATATGGTTATTGAACTATTCATTTCATGGTATTAGTATATATAAATGATTAATGGAGTAAGGTTTTACATAAATAAATAAAGTTTTTGATTTGCTTTTGCGGATTTAACTATTTTAAATTGTTTTATATTCTATGGATTATAATGGTATGGTATGATAATGTATGGTTAATAAACTAGAAAAAAAACATATAAAGCTGTACTAATTATAAAACAAATTTGTTATCTTTAAATTCCTAACTGATAATTATAAGCAGATATAATAGATATTACCTTATTAAATATTCAAAACTCCTATGTAATACTCTTTTTTAGATCATCTTAATTGATTTTGTAATATGATTTCCTTTTTTCAGTAACATTTAATATTCTATTGGTAAAGTCGACTTCAAGTTTATACTATATATAAACTTTTACTAAATATTATCAAAACAATTAATAAACCATGTACTGTGGTTAATAAAATGGAAATTTTATTGTATTTGTATGTATAATGTATAGTTATTAACTGTATGAAGTGTATCCATGGATTGAACTAAATTCTTAATTATACTGTCATTGTAGAGTAGCAAACCATAGAAAAATTCTTCATTAAACTTATATTATAGAGTATCAAACTAGAAAAAAATAAATAAAAGGTTATAAACATTGAGTAATAATGAAACTATCTGTAAATGTTTTTTAAGTGTTATCAACAAAAATTATATGTTAACTTAATAGTTACTTAGATCTTAATCCGTTGTAGTGAAACATACCAGAGTCTCTTGTGATAGTCAAATCTGCAATCTTCATATTGATAGACTAGCTCAATACCCACAAACCTACCGAGGCACTCAAAGCAAAAAAAAAAAAAACACAAAAAATATATAATTCTATTTAAGATTAACAAAACCCAAAAATGACAACTCCTTCTATTTGTTAAATGTAATTAAAACTAATGTGCAGCCGGTTGCTGTTGATATAAAAAAAAAGTGGTTGGATTCCCACTTTTCACATGAAAAGCCGGTATCAATCGCGCATATACACATCTCACATATAACCGATCAATAGTTACTTATACCTTTAATCCGTTGTAGTGAAACAGACTAGAGTCTCTTCTGATAATCAAATCTACACCCCTTATACTGATAGACTAGTTCACTATCCACAAGCCTACCAAGGCACGTATACAAAAAGTTGCTAGAAAACCGATGCAGCAAAGTCATAATAGATAACGCTACTATCCTAAACACACGCAAAAAAAAAACTAAAAACTAAAAAATAATTATTCCATGATCAGTTCTATATATCTGTCCCCATTTGTCGATTGCATAAGCACACATATGATTAGAAAAATCCTAAGTAAATCGTCAATATGAATATTCGCAAGCAAAAAAAAATTATCATTCCTCACAAAATAACTCTATCATAAGCATAGATTGAACTAAATTTTTAATTAAACTGTCCTTGTAGAGTGTCAAACCATAGAAAAGTTCTTCATTAAACTGAAGATGTAGAGTATCAAACTGGTACTGTATAGTATCAACCTATAGCAAAATTCTTCGTTAAACCGTCAATGTAGAATATCAAACTATAAAAAAATTAAAGGCGATAAACATTGAGTAATAGTGAAACTATCTGCAAATGTTTTTAGAAAATGCTTATTAAGTGTTATCAACAAAAATTATATGCTAACTTAATTACCCGATTAATAGTTACTTTGACCTTTAGTCCGTTGTAGTGAAACAGACCAGAGTCTCTTGTGATAATTAAATCTGCGCAAAAAAAAAATATATGTATATAATTCTATTTAAGATTAACAAAACCCAAAAATGACAACTCCTTCTATTTGTTAAATGTAATTAAAAGTGATGTGCAGCCGGTTGCTGTTGATATAAAAAAAGTGGTTGATCCCACAAGCGTACCGAGGCATTCAAAGCAGAAAGTCACTAGAAAACCTATGCAACAAAGTCATTAACTATTCTAAACACATACACAATAACTGAAAAAAACTAAAAAAATAATTATTCCACGATCAGTTTTATCTTTAATACGAAAACGCACAAGTAAAATTATCATCCCTCACAAAATTTTAAAATCTTCAAGACACGTACACGAAGAAATTTCACACCTTCCACTAAATAAACAACTTGTAAATCATCAATATGAATACGCACAAGTAAAATTATCATCCCTCACAAAATTTAAAATCTTCAAGACACGTACAAGAAGAAATTTAACACCTGCCTCTAAATAAACAAAATTTTTTCCATTTCATTTAATATTTATATCTCTTTATTATTATAGATAAAAATTTTACTTTTAAACAAAATATTGTAATAAAAATTGAATTTTATTTACATTGAAGAAGTGTAGGCCCTATTAGCTTGACAAAAATAATATTCATGTTCAATCATGTTTGGTTTTGATATTGCTAGGTTAGTCTTATTAATGTATTTGTGATATTTAATAATTATAAACATAATAAAGCATGCTCAATCAACAGTTTTAATTTCACAATTAATCGTATTTTTTGTACAGTCCCGTCATATTTCATTAGTTAAAAAATTTATAAATAAGGGGCGGGGCTTATTTTAGTAGAATTAAAGAATTTTAGAAAACCAAAAATTTTTTTTTTTTTTGGATTTGTTTTCTGTTTGTTAGACTTGTTACAGCTGCGTCAGCTCTATTCATGTATATTCTAAGTTGTTGTTGTTGTTGTTATAAATAAGGAGGAGTAGAGTACGATAAGGAAAAATATTAACCAAGAAGTTACATTCTACTGTTTTTTGTAATATAATTCTGAGTATTTATACATATTTAACTGATTAATTATGTAAACATAGCTAATGTGCAGCTGGTTGCTGTTGATACAAAAAAAAAAGTGGATGGAATCCTACTTTTCACATGAATAATCGTTATCAATCATACACACACACACACACACACACACATACACACAGACACACAACCGATCAATAGTTGCTTAGATCCTTAGTCCGTTGTAGTGAAACAGACTAGAGTCTCTGGTGAGAATCAAATATGCAACCCTTATACTCATAGACTAGCTCACTATCCCACAAGCCTACCGAGGTATGTATACAAAAAGTCACTAGAAAACCTATGCAACAAACTCATTAACTATTCTAAACACACACAAAAACTGAAAAAACTTAAAATAATTATTCCACGATCAGTTTTATCTTTAATACGGAAACGCACAAGTAAAATTATCATCCCTCACAAAATTTTAAAATCTTCAAGACACGTACACGAAGAAATTTAACACCTGCAACTAAATAAACAAAATTTTTTCTAATTCCCTTTTACCCTTATTTCTCTAGAGTGAATGTATAGCATAACCCAGCAAACAATTGTTTTCTTGCACGCTCCTAAATTTGTATTAGAGGCGATAAGAAGGCGATAGATAAGCGATAGATAGGCGATAGTTTTTACATGAAATTGTTTACTGGGTTACGACATGCTCCCAACTTTGTATGAAAAAAGTGCCGTAGAACCGCTCTAAACACACTACTGCTGATGTAATAATTTATTAACATACTATTTTATATTGTACTAGCATTTAACCCGCTACTTCGTTAGCGCCTTCTTTTCCTTCATGGACATACTTGTTTAAATTTGTGCATTTAACCCGCTACTTTGTAATCACGCCTTTTTTTTCATTAACATATTTATATGCCAAAGTATATGTAAAAAGGTTTTAGCAAAATAGTTCCAACATTTTTCATCTCATGGGTTGCTATTGACACAGAACTTTGCACCTATAATTTTGTGCTTCCAAGTTAAATATTACGGAAAATTAAAAAAGTGCGACTCGTAGAACACAAAAGCAAATGAAAGAAAATTAATTTCGCGTATTATTCTTTTTGATACTTTTTTCTCCCCATTTATGTATCAAAAATTTCAGTGATGTAGTGGGAGCCTATAATTTAGTACGTTTTTGTCATAGCAGAAAAAAAATGTTTTGGTTTAAAAGTTAGATGGCGTTACAAAAAGGTTCCAAAATTTGAACAGGTTTAGCGCTCTTACTCCCCAAAAGGACCAAATTTCGAAAAAGTACCAGACACCTGTCCTCTTATTTTTTTTAATGAACAACATTAAGTGTTACATTTTTTGTATCTCTTTTAGTTTTGGATTTTTGAGGTTAGCGGGATCGAGTTGGCAAGAGGTCAGCCTCCGGTCCAAATGTCAACCTTTTAGCTTCAGACGTTTAAGCTCTGCGATGAAAGATAAATAGATGGAAGGAAAAAAAGTACCAAAAAATTCCCTCTTATAGATTCTCGTCCACTCAGGACATTGCATATTGAATTTTATAATTCTTGGTTCAATATTATCGGAAATTCAAAAAGTACCAGTCAAAGAACGAAAAAGTACCAAAAAGCCGTCTTACAGATTTTCATTCACTCAGTCCCTTGCATGTTTAATTTTATGTTTCTAAGTCCAATACTTACGGAAATTAAAAGAGTACCAGCTAAAGAACAATAAAGTACCAAAAACTTCCCTGTTATAGATTCCTATCATTACATTGCATATTGAATTTTATGTTTCTAGTTCCAATAATAACGGAAATTTAAAAAGTAACAGTTAAAAAACAAAGAACTACCAAAAAGCGCTTTTACAGATTCTTCTTCACTCAGGACGTTGAAAGTTAAATTTTATGTTCATAAGACCAATATTACCAGTTAATGAACAAAAAAGTACCAAAAACTTCCATCTTATAGATTATCATTCACTCAGGACCTTGCATGTTTGATTTTATCTTTCTAGGTCCGATACCAACGGAAATTCAAAAAGTACCATTAATGAATAAAAAAGTAGCAAAAAGTTCACTCTTATAGATTCTCATCCACCCAGGACATTGCATATTGAATTTTATGTTTTTAGGTCCAATACTAACGGTAATTCAAAAAGTACCAGTAAAAGAACAAAAAAGGACCAAAACGTTCCGCAATAGATTCTTATCCACTCAGGGCATTGCATGTTAAATCTTATGTTTTAAGGTCCAATATTTACGATAATTAAAAAAATACCAGTTGTAGAACCAAACAGCTAATGAAAAATATAAAATTTTCCGTATTTCCTTTTTTGGTACTATTTTTTCCCCCCATTAAAGTATCAAAAATTTCAGTATTTTCAGTTCCAAAATACAGGTTTTACCCGTTTACTACCTGAAACGGCTGAATTTCGTAAATGTGCCAGACACCTATTTGCTTTTTTTTTTTATTTAATGCACAAAAATAAATATTAAATTAAAAAAGTACCAGTTTATTTAAAAAAAAGTAACAGTTAGAGAACGAAAAAGTGCCAAAAAATCCCACTTACAGATTCTCATTCACTCAGGAACTTGCATGTTAAATTTTATGTTTCTAGATCCAATAAATGCGGAAATTGAAAAGGTACCAGTTAAAATACAAAATAGTATCAAACCCCCTCTTACAGATTCTCATTCACTCAGGACCTTGAATTTTTAATTTTATCTTTCTAGGCCCAGTACTAACGGTAATTCAAAAAGTACCAGTTAATGAATTAAACAGTACCAAAAAAATCCCTCTTACAGAATCTCATCCACTCAGCACATTACATGTTAAATTTTATGATTCTAGGTTCAATATTAAAGGAAACTCAAAAAGTACCTGTCAAAGAACAAAAATGTACTAAAAAGCGCTCTTACAGATTTTCATTCACTTAGGACCTTTCATGTTTAATTTTATGTTTCTAGGTCCAATTCTAACGGAATTTCAAAAAGTACCAGTTAAAGAATAAAAAGTACCACAAACTTCCCTCTTATAGATTCTTATCCACTCAGGGCATTGCATCTTAAATTTTATGATTCTAAGTTAAATAATAACGGATATTCAAAAAGTACCAGTTTAAAAACCAAAAAGTACCAATAAGGTCTTTTAGGGACTCTCATTCATTCAGGACCTTACAGGTTAAATTTTATGTTCGTTAGACCAGTATTATCGAAAATTTAAAAAAAGTACCAGTTAAAATTAAAAAAGTACCAAAAAGATCCCTCTAACAGATTGTCATTCACTCAAGACCTTGCATGTTTAATTTCATGTTTCTAGGTTCAATACTAATGGAAATTCAAAAATTACCAGTTAATTGACAAAAAAGTACCAAAAAGCCCTCTTACAGATTCCTATCCACTCAGGGCATTGCATCTTGAATTTAATGTTTCTAAGTTCAATAATAACGGATATTCAGAAAGTAGCAATTTAAGAACTAAAAAGTACCAATAAGTGCTTTTAGAGATTCTCATTCACTCAGGACTTTGCAGGTTTAATTTTATGTTTATAAGACCAATATAAGAAAAATTTTAAAAAAAGTTCCATTTAAAAAATGAAAAAGTACCAAAAAGATCCCTCTAACAGATTGTCATTCACTCAAGACCTTGCATGTTTAATTTCATATATCTATTTCCAATACCAACGGAAATTAAAAAAAAAAAAAAACAAGTTAATGACCAAAAAAGTACCAAAAAACCCTCTTACAGATTCTCATTCACTCAGGACCTTACATGTTTAATTTTAAGTTTATAGGTTCAATAATAACGGAAATTAAATAAAGTACCAGCTAAAGAACAAAAAAGTACCAAAAACTTCCCTCTTATAGATTCCTAGCCACTAATTACATTGCATATTGAATTTTATGTTTCTAGTTCCAATAATAACGGAAATTCAAAATGTACCAGTTAAAAAACAAAGAAGTACCAAAAAGCGCTTTTACAGATTCTTATTCACTCAGGACCTTGAAGGTTAAATTTTATGTTCATAAGACCAATATTAACAAAAATTTAAAAAAGTACCAGTTAAAGAACGCAAAAGTACCAAAAATATCCTCTTACAGATTCTCATTCACTCAGGACCTTGCATGTTAAATTTTATCTTTCTAGGTCCGATACTAACCGAACTTCAAAAAGTACCAGTTAATGAATAAAAAAGTACCAAAAACTTCCCCTTATAGATTCTTATATACTCAGGACACTGCATCTTGAATTTTATGTTTCTAGGTCCAATACTAACGGAAATTCAAAAAGTACCAGTTAAAGAACAAAAAAGTACCAAAAAGTTCCCACATAGATTCTTATCCACTCAGGACATTACATGTTGAATTTTATGTTTCTAGGTCCAATATTAACGATAATTAAAAAAATACCAGTTGTAGAACCAAAAAGCTAAACAAAAATATCAAATTTCCCGTATTTCCTTTTTTGGTACTATTTTTTCCCCCCATTAAAGTATCAAAAATTGCAGTATTGTAGTGGGAGCCCATAATTTAGTACGAATATGTCAAAGAATGGAGGAAAATGTTTTGTAAAAAAAGTACAAAAAAAAAATTACGATTTTCACCCCTTAAATCTTCGTATTTCGAAAAAGTACCAAATTCGAATTCGTGTTTTTTTGATAAGTTTCGAATGTGGTATAAACTTTGATTCTATGTTTATTGTTTCAAAAGATAGATGGGGTGTAAAAAAGTACCAAAATTAAGGTTTTACTCGTTTACTCCATAAAAGGGCCGAATTTCAAAAAAGTACCAGACACCTGCCCGCTTATTTTTCTGAAGAACAACGATAAGTGTTACATTTTTTTTGTATCTCTTTTAGTTTTGGAGAAAACGACTTTTTGATGTGGAACTATACTAGAAGTTAAGCGCCACATTTTGGCCTGGGTTTCGCTGCCCTATCATGGATGCAAAGGAAACTAGAGTGAAAATAAAATTGTATCAACCGTCAAGTTTTCTCACTGGAATAATGTTGCACCCTGTAATTTTTATTATCCGCCAAAGAAACTATGCTAAGCAACTTTTTTAAATATGTTTTGTATTCTGAAAATCGCTTTCCAAATATGTTTCTTTCAATAAAATCCGAAAAATAAATAACTAAATGAAACGTTTTTTTCGTTTCCTACAAAATTTTAGAAATGTCGCTTAATACATTCTTACGGGAAGGTATCGATATATAGATTAGTACGTATAACTGCACCTATGTAAATACCGCTTTTTCTTAAATACATATGCACTTTATCTCTTTACTTGTTAAAAAAACGTTCATCTCAACAGTTCCTTAGTCGAGAGGAATTGATTAATTAGAGTGAGAGAGACAAAACCACGTGTAAACAAGAGTTTCGGTGAGTGTTTTTCATTTTGGTCTTATACTATGTTTACACTTGGATTCTTAAACGCGTTTAAGCAACTCGAACGTGTTTTAGCTCTAATCACTTCAAAATCGAAATGATTACCCACACATTGAAGTGATTTGTTAATCAAATTTGTTAATCAAAACAAATTGACATCATTACAAATGTATGTAGCATAAATGCCTTATTTCTGTCGAAATATTAGCCTAGTCCATAAAAAAAGGCATGATAGAAAAAACTGATAACGAAGTTGAATTTTATTTATACCCTTCACCTCAGGTGGAAAAGGGTATATATAAGTTTGCCATTCCGTTTGTAATTTCTGCAATATTGATCTAAGACCCTATAAAGTATATATATTCTGGGTCCTTATGAGGAGAGAACTTGATCTAACCATGTCCGTCCGTCCGTCTGTCCGTCTTATGTTTGATATGTGTTTTCCGGAGACTCCAGACATAATAGCGGCTAGGTTGTTTTACATTTATGTCACGTATAGTCCACCATTTCGTGCTATTTAAATTCAGCAAGATCGGTCCGCAAATGGCTGAGATATGATCAAAAAACCACGACTGCCTCTAATTTTTTCCAAAAATCTCTTGTTGTTGTATTTTTATTGCTTTTTTCTGTATATCTGGAGAACGGCAAGAGCCAAAGTTTCCAAATTTGATCAATGATGTGCATGCATAAATGTAAACAAGAGATTGAAATAATTTAATAAACTAATTTATTTGCATTTTATGTGTTTTGTTTACAAAATTTTTTTGTTTAAAATATGTTTGTATATACTCGTATATATATGTATGTATATACATACATATATAATATAACTTACACTTAATATTTATATTTTGTTTTATTTTTTGAATGCAGTACATAATAACTACGTATATTTTATACTTAATTTGGAATATGTTAATTATTAGTTGTGAGTTTTATAAAAGATTCTTGGAAGACAAACATAATATATGTATATTTAAAATTTAAGCTTAAAGAATAGACTAAATAACGTATAATATACAATTACATCATAGTTTCCTATTTTAATGATTCGTTGTAAAATTTCTATATCGTTGAATCGAGTCTTTTGTTCGTACTTTCCTTACATAGCGTCTTCACCTGACAATTTTTTGTCATACCAAACGTCAAACTTCATATTAAAAAAACGCAGAAAAAATTTTCGAGTTTTTTTTATATAGACTTTGACGTTTGGTATGACAAAAAATTATCAGGTGAAGACGTCATGTTAATGTAGCGAATACATATTTATGTAACATTTTTAAATACGTATGTATGTAAATATAAACAATAAAAAATATATGTAAGTAAGAGTATGCACGATATGGAAATTATAATAAATAATTTTGATGTTCACTAGAATTTTTATTTAAATATATTATTTATTTAACCGGTTTACAATATAAATCATCCAATAATAAGCTTTGACACCATCTGTAGAACACTTTAAATAAATTGGTATTTGGAATGATGCAATAATTGGCTTTGAATATACACCATAATTATTTACTCGTAGGTATTGATTTTTTTGTGATATTGATGGTGAATTATCGATTGTTTTATCTTAATAGTTGTAAGGTCCATATTGTGACCCATGATAATACGGACCGGCAAACATTTGTGGTTGAGGATAATTAGCGTAGGGTGGATAAGGAGGTTGTTTTTGTGAATAAACTGCAAAGAAACAAAAGAGATTTATAATAAGTTTTCAACTACGACATTTTTAATTAAAATTGAGAAATATTAGTTTTGAGAAAATTCCAAATGGAATTGAAAATTTGTAAAGATGGAAAAATTCAGTTTTTTATTACAACAAACACAGGGGAAATGAAATTTCACCAAGTGTAAAAAATTTCAGATTTGAAAATGGCAACATTGCAATTTTTAAAGCGTGATCAATTTATAAACATCAAATTGAATGACTTTGCCACTCTAAAAAGATTTTGTTTTTTTTTTTACAAAAAGTACTAAAATTTACATCTCTTTTTAGGATTATCAACTATGATTCTTTGATCTCCATTTTAAATACATCAAATTTAAATTTTTGTAAACGCCGTTTTTTTCAAAAAAAAGTTAAAAATGAATTCAATAAAAAAATATTAAAAAAAAAATTTAATTTCAGAGAAAATTAATGATCCTTCTTTATTTTAGAATCCCTCAGTAGATATATATATATTATATATATGAGCCGTTTATTTTGAAAGTGGCATAAGTCATTTCGGTTTTTAAGTCGAGATATTTAAGGGTTTGCGTTTTAACACGTTTAAAAATATGGATGCTAACTTTCGAGAAGATTCACTTGTATTTGATACATCATGATAATGATATTTTTCTCAATATTATTATTATTATTATTTATTATTAACTCGATTTTTTTTGAAAAAGTGACTAATGCCACTTTCAAAATAAACGGCTCATATATTATTTACATTTGATAGACAGGTTGTTTAACTTTTTTTTAACACGTCAAATGTTTACAACTTTACACATTTAAATTGAGACAGCTTACTTCAACATGAGTGCAGTTATCCACTATTCCTTCCTGAAATCAAAACAAAATCTAAACTAGGGTATTTAGAAAATTCAAAATAAACACAACTACATTTAGAGTTGACAAAAAATCAACCAATTGTGGTCGGGGTTGTAAGAAAAGATAAACTCACTGTTTATTGTTGTTGTTTTTGTTCAAGCTTTGATAAAACTGGGGCTTTCTTATTCTTATTCGCTTAACAGTTTTATTTGTATAATATCTTTAGTTTTTCTAAAATCTTTGGATGAAGTTTCCTGGCGATCTGACCTAGGCAACCAGTGAAATAAACTTCAGTTTGCCAATAGTATTAAATGGAAAATAAGCACATTATAACGATACCTTGATAATTAATTTTTGAATCCCAAGAAAAGCTTTGATAAAATTGAAAAATGTTATTTAGTTTTTTTTACCTTTTTTAATTGTATATGTGACAGTTTCCGTTAAAAGGGACCTATGGGCAAAAAATTAGTTTTTTTCTTATCAAAGGTTTTTTTAAAGCTTGCTTATGAAAAGTAATGCAGGTAGAGCGGTTAGCTGCATTAGAAAGAGCGTATTGTCTATTTTAAGAATCACCAAAAAAGTAAATTTTTATTTTTTCATCCATAGGTCCCGTTAACTGAAACTGACTCATATTTATTTAAGCTTGTGGTTCGTTTATTTAAAAAATAATATATATTTGTTATGCTAACTAACCTTTGGTTAGTCAGCAACTTCAGGAAATTAAATTTTTATAACAAAATTGTTTTTGTTATAAAAATTATGAAAATCATTTACAAAAACAATTAAAATTATGAAAAATAATTAATATTTGAAAAAACACTTGCCATAAATTAATAAATTAAAAACAAATTTGTCATACACCAATTCAAAAACCATATTAAGCAAAAATAAAAATATTATAACTTAAGTATTACAACTCATTAAAACTGAAATCACATCCTATCTATAAACCTATCTATAAAAATATGGTATATTTTCAATTTTTGTATATTACAGGTAACCCTCCTACAAGACGGCTTCCTTCAAAACGATTTCGATCTTACACGAAAAATAATTTGCGGAAATCTCCTCATCTACAACACGGTTTCATTCTAACACGATAAAATCGACTTGAAACTTTATCATGATTGAGTTGTTGAAATTGTACCAAAATATTACAAAAGTACTAATTTTTGCATCCCTGTTACCATTTAGTTAGATTTCAATGATTCAGCAAAATGTATGTATATATTTCTAATAAAAACAATGAATTTAAAGAAAATATTTAATTAAAAAAAATTTATATTTTACACTGTCTCCTGCCTCATTTAACACGTTTTCCTACAACACGGCGTTTTTTTTAGGAACCTATCTACCGTGTTGTAGGAGGGTTACCTGTACTCTATTATGTCTAGGCTTGCCAACCGTACTTTACAATAAAGTATTGTACGTTATTTCGAGTAATTGTACTCTATACTTAATGAGAAAAATAAAGTACGCGGAAATACTTTATTTCGCATGATTAGATTTATGTAGAATTCAAAATAGATTCAGGTTATATTAGTCATAAAATTATAATACTTATTGTAAAATTTTTTTTTTAGAAAAACTATAGAACAACTAATTGATATTAGTCAGGGCCATTTTTTGATGTTTTTTTTATATTGGCAGGACGATTTTTCGAAAAAAAAAAATAATCACAAATCACTATGCACTTGTTTGTTTTGTTTGAGTACAATAACTGCCTGTTTTTAAAACACAAGTGCAAAACTCTTTCAAATTACTGCCTGCTTTTAGATCGCGAGCACAAAAGTGACTCGTTTAACTAACATTTAAAACTAAACTTCAAGATTTCCATTCCTTAAGGGGGCTCCCATACAAAATGATTAATACAGACTAGAAATATATGGAAGAAAACGTACCATAACAGCCAAGAAGTCGCCTTAACAATTTCTCGAGACATAATTGTCCCTTATCATCACTTCTTAAGGCGGTTCCCATGCAAATATTGCGTTTTTTGAAATTTTGAAATTAATTAAAATTTTTCGACTTTCGTGAATAAAATCAAAAGTTGTTAACAGATTTTAATCATTTATAGATTGTTTTGTTTGTTTTTTATATGCCTGGAAAAAATTAGAAGCATAGCTGCAATTTTTTATAGATTTTTAGCAAACAAAAATTTCGAAATGTTGCTAAAAAATAATTTTTGTTGCCAAAAAAAAAGTTATGTTTCTAAAACGACTGCGCATGTTAGAATAAAATTTAACGTTTAAAGGAAAGTTTGTTGCGGATTTTAGTTTTTTTTTTGTAATTTCAATAAACTGAACCGTTTTTGAAACGGTATTGGATTCAGCGTACCCGAATTAGGTTAAAGCGCCAGTTGTCCGGCTTGTTTAAGAAAAAGTGTCAAATTCTAGCACAGTGTAATTGTTTGATAAAACTTGCGAAAAGCGATAAAAAAAACGTTTTAAATATAACAATAAAAATAAATTAATTGTACTTTATATTTATACTGTGTCCTTTTTTTTCTTAACCTTTAATAATCAATGTACTTTAATTGCAACAAAAAAAGTTGGGAACCCTAATTATGTCATCAATAGTTTTCTTAATTAGATGCAGGAATACAGTGATTATGCCAAAATTTGACATTGACTTAGCAGATCATAATTTCTTAGCCCCTAATCAAATTTTTTGCTCTTGGGCAGTAACATTATTCCACACATCATTCTGGATGGTATGAAAAGAAATATTTAAGAAAGGTGATTAAGAAGGGTGATTTTTTAGCTATTATCTTTTTGGCAACACTGGTTTAAACAGCTGACGCACGTTTCGTGTTTTGTTTCACTGTCAAACATCTTCAGTTTGGTCAATAATTTAACCATGAATCAATCGTCTTACAAACGAACGCTTGCAAATTATTGAATTTTATTATCAAAATGCGTGCTCTGTTGAGAAAGTTCATCGCGCGCTTCTTGTGTTCAGCGACGAAGCTCATTTTGGCTCAATGGGTACGTTAATAAGCAGATTTGTCGATTTTGGAGTGAAGATCAGTCAGAAGCATTGCAAGAGCTACCAATCCATCCAGAAAAAGTCACAGTTTGGTGCGGTTTATGGGATGGTGGCATCATTGGACCGAACTTCTTTAAAGATGATGCGAATCGTTACGTAACTGTGAATGGTGAGCGCTACCGTAAGATGATATACAACTTTTTTTGCCCAAAATGCAAGAGCTTGACTTGCATGACATGTGGACGGTGCCACATGCCACACAGCACGCTTAACAAGGGACTTATTGAGTGGCGAGTTCGGTGAACATTTTATTTTACGTTCGGGACCGGTCAATTGGCCGCCTAGATCATGCTTTTTACCGCCTAGACTATGGAGCTAAGTTAAAGCTCATGTCTATACACACATTCCCGCTTCAATTGACGCATTCGAAGACAACATTGAAGCATTTATTCATGAGATACCGGCCGAAATGTTGGAAAGAGTATTCCTAAATTGGACTAAGCGGATGGAACATTTGAGGCGCAGTGACGGTCAACATTTGCATGAAATAATCTTCAAACATTAAATTATATGGACCGTACTATCGATTCAAATAAAGATTTCATGCATTTTTCTGAAATTTATGTGTTTTTTTTAACTTTCCTATAGCTCTTAAAAAATCACCCATTATTTGGTCCGTTAATAACAAACAACACTGCACATGTGTCTGAAAAACATATATCTAATCCACCGAAATCTAACTTTATTCTATTACTTGAGGGTCAAGTTTTAATACACTTACACTTTTTTACAATACACTCATACGTTTAAAAATTGATACGAACTTGTCTTTAAAATTCTCTTGTCAGTGAATGTTTCAATTTACGTTCAAGAAAACAGCTGATTTCAAGGTAAGTGAGCAAATTCTTCGTTTTTCTTTATAAATTGTTTTCTTTATGGCATCTTGAAAGTAAATTTCTCAAAAATTGAATGCAGCCTATGTCACAACTATCAATTTTTGGAAATTTTGACAAACAGTATATGTAAAAGACTATCAAGAAAAACTTGAGCGTGTAACTGCAGTGTTAAGTACTAATTCATCTACGGGAAATTCTCATGTATCTGTAGATAATACATTTAAACTACTGAATTTTTACCCACGTTTAGCACTTTCTCCTAAAGCGGCTCATACATTTGCAATATTATTGTATATGGTATTCGCCATACTATTTCCATTTTGTCCTATATTATGCAATAAGTCGCGCATTGTTTTCATTCATTCAATAAAAAGATGAACATAACCTATAGGAATAACATAAACAGCATTGTACAATGTTGTCAACCCATTCTACTTTCTTTTCGTTGTGCAATAAAAATCAAAAGTCTTTTGATTGTTTCCAATATATTGTGTCATCATCGAATAGCACATACACATTGGCCATATAATTGTACAGTACGAAAATTGAATAATTTTATTGCAAGTGTATGAGCCGCTTAAAGTGTATTTTCATAAGATTGCGCAGTTGCAACTTGATAAGTTTAATCAATTTAAATTAAATTACTTTATTATTATATGAAGCTATAAATCAGTGTCCCATTTATTATATGTTGTTAAAAAAATAACATGTGGGATCACTACGATAAATCTTGCCAAATTCATATGGTCTGTATTTGTAGTTTAAACCACAGAGCACACAGAGGCGTCACGAAACAGAAAATTTGTGTTTTTCTGTATTTTTCTGCGAAAGCTGCCTTTTTGCATTTTTGTGTCGATCACGCAATTTGTGTTGATTGTATTGGCCTGGTTTTACACATTGCCACTTCACTACCAAAAAACGTTTTCTTTTTCTTTCTTTGAAAGCTGCCCTCACAAATGATTTGGCCATTTTTCATACGTCACTTTCATCTCTATATGCTCTTTGGTTTAAACGTCCAATTTTAGGCGTTTAAAAATGGTTTATGTGTTTACTGTTTTTTTTTTTTTTTTTTTTTGTTTAAACACATTTTAAACCAAAAAGAGAGTTTACCATGCTCTGACTTATTAGCCCTTATAAGGCCAGTTTACACGGTAATACAATGTATTACGACTTTGTAGAATCAAAATAATATGAAATTCTCTCCGTGCTTAAAAGAAAAAAATAAAAGTCTGTTGAGAGTATACTTTATGTTTACACGGATGGTATAAGTAAAATCAAAAATAATGACAAAAACGCAGATGGTTGCAGTTTTACAATTTTTACAAAAACAACAAGAAAATTTCCTGAGTTGATTTTAGTTGTTTTTGTAATTGTATAAAAAATGCCACCACCTTCAATATACACCGTTAAAATGCACCTCTGGTGTGATGAAAATACACAAGTTTCTAAAATGGTTTAGAAAAAAACCATTTACCGACCGCTTGTCAGATTTTGTATTCGTATTCTCTCTTATTCAATGCATTTTGCTTTTACATGATATGATTTCTCTCATTCTACATTATGTCGTAATACAATGTATTACGACTTTGTAGAATCAAAATATTATGAAATTCTCTCCGTGTTTAAAAGAAAAAAATAAAAATCTTTTGTAAGTATAATTCATGTTTACACGGATGGTATAAGTAAAATCAAAAATAATAACAAAAAAGCAGATGGTTGCAGTTTTAAATATTTACAAAAACAACATGAAAATTTCCTGAGTTGATTTTAGTTGTTTTTGTAATTGTAAAAAAATGATATCACCTTTAATGTACTCCTTTAAAATACACCTCTGGTGTGATGTGAATACATAAGTTTCTAAAATGGTTTAGAAAAAAACCATTTACCGACCGCTTGTCAGATTTTGTATCCGTATTTTTCTTACTCAATACATTTTGCTTTTACATGATAAGATTTTTCTCATTCTACATAATCTTTCGACATGTCGTAATACATTATATTACCGTGTAAACTGGCCTTTAGTGGTATTTGTAATAAGTTTAAAAAAAGTTTCGTTGATGAAACCATTAAAATTAAGTTCCCAACTTAAACTGGATAACCCTATCCTCTACTTCAGGGTAATTCGTCAAGTAAGCGTCGTCTTTCCAATTTGTTGTCCAAACGATATTGTCTTTCCCTTTGGTTAATTATTTTTTTTTTTTTTCAGATAAAAACGAAATATTATCTGCAAGCAACGAAAAATTGTGTTGAAGCATGTGTTGAAGAACTAAATAAATAAACATAGTAATTTTATCTTTATACTCTCCACCTAGATTTTCAATATCAGAAACCCAATTTTATAGATCATTACGACTCGGTTTCCTGGTCGCTGGCAATTATAACGCTTAACATACATATGTACCTTCTGGGGTAACAACTTATAACACCAAAGGGTCGTGTTTTGTTTATTTGCCTACTGATCAGCAACAAATGCAAGTGTCATCGATTTTCGCGTGGTTAAAAACATCCCCACAGAAACGATTCATGTTGAAGCTTCCATAGAAATATCTTTTGATCACACCTACAATTTTTACCATAGTGAACCCCACACTGAAAGAAAAATGCTTCATATATTTAATGAATCATTTTCATAAAAAAATTTTGCTTGTGTAAATGAAAATTTTCATTGTCTTAATGGAATTTCATAGTTATAATAAAGTATTTTCGCTAAAATCGCTTAATTGGATTTCGTAATTACGGTAAAAATTTTCATTGGTTATATGAAAACTTAAGTTTGTCCAAGTTAAACAAAAAATTTTAATTGGGAACATAAAAAACCAATATACAAACATAACTTTATTCATAAATTAATAGAAAATTATAGTTTCCCTAAAAAAATTTTTAATTGTTAATCAAAAAATGTAAGATTTAATTATTTCACACATTAGATATGTAATATGCCATTAAATTTTTGAAATCAAAATTTTTTTTATAAAAGCAACATATTTCAATATTGCTTTCATAAATTTAAATTTTCATTATGACAATAAAAAATTTCATTATAGTAATTAACCAAAAACTTTCAATCAACGTTGTTATTGTTGTTGTGGACAATTAAATCTCATATTTACGCTCTTAATTGAGCAAAAACATAGTTTTTTTTATCCAAAAACTACACTGCCCCGGTAGACTAGCTGTTAGTGAGCTAGTCAATCAGCACCGAGGTTGCGCGATCGATTCCCACCAGAGACAGAAAAAAAATAAAATAAGAAAAAAAATTAAAAAATGTGTAATTTTTCATTAAATACATTTTAATGAAACAGGTTTCATTGATCCAACGAAGCGCTGCCATAGGTTTCTTTTTAATGCAATCATGGGATTCATGTCAAAATTCATTGGTATTGCGACAAAAATTCTTTCAGTGCAATAGAATTGAATCTCCGTCTGGTTCAGGGTTGCCAAACATGGTCTTTTCCGACCAAATTTGGTCGGATGTTTTTGGTTTGGTCGGATGGTAGGCCAAACCTAATTTTGGTCGGTTTTAGAAAATTGGACGGATAGCAGACAATTACAAATCTCATAGCTTTTTTACCAAACACAAACATTTTTTTTTTTTTTTATTGTTGTTGATGAAACTATGGATATGGCATTGATATTACGTTAGGAGCAAGTTACTTTGACGGTGTTAGTTTTATAAAGGATAGTTTTGTCATCTTATTCGAGCTTACCAAGTCAGATGCCGTTTAAATTTTTCTTCTTATAAAGTTTTTTTTATCAAAAAAAAAAAAATATTTCTATACAAAATTTGATCGGATTGGCAACAAACGGCGCTTACGCCATGACTGGAACTGTTGGTAAGCTTATAGCCTAACCATCGATGTCGAACGTAGACTTCGTTCGACTAAATTACATGTAAAACAAAGACAATATTGTATAATTTGTTTTCGTTTTAAATCCTGTAAACACAAAAAAAATTATATACGAAATGGTAGATTTTACTACAGAATAAACAACGGTTTTAGAACAGCAATGGCAAAAGCGGAATGCATACGAATTGATGAACCAAAGTTCAACTATTGAATTCTGGATAGGTGTTTAGAATATTATGAAAACAGATCATATTCTAATGGTATTTTTACCAACAATTTGGAAATTAAGGAAAACTATTCATATAATTAAATAAATTTACTGAAAATGCTGTTGAATAGCCATTTATGTTTTCAATGATAATTTTTGTTTTTACTTATATTTTGTATTTAATAATATATTTGTATCTGTGGCAATAAATAATAATGGCTTAAGTTGACTTAAGTGCTTTTTAATTTTATTACATATTCTTATTATCTTCTTCAAGATCTATGACGCAGTTGAATTTCAAGTATAAAATGCAAGGACCCTAAATAATAATTATGCTCATTTTTCAGGTACCAAAAAATTGACCACTTTTAAGAAATATTCTTAAAAATTGCTCATAATTATTATGTATAATGAAAATAAATATTTGTTAAACATAACTATTATATCCAATTAATATCTTTTTACATTGACTCATAAGTATTAAGATCGATAAATATTTATTTCTCTTACAGATAACTATTACTAAAGATTTTTATTGTTTTTATTTACGATAATAATTATTTTGAATGTTTTCCTTATATTAATTGTTTTATTTTTGGAGATTATGCATGCGCATATGTACATTAGGGTGTCCCAAAAATGTTTTCTTTCTGGTTTTCATAGGTGCTCAATTAAAATTTAAAAGCTTATAGTGTAAAGTATTTTTGATTTTTTTTTAAGAATTTTCGGAAGAGGTTTAGAGGTCGCGCAAATGAAGTTTTCATAAAAAAAACGGAGTTTTCGGCCTTTTTTTAACTTTACTCATAACTTGGTTAATACCACGAGTTTCTTCACTCCTGAGAAAACAGTTTTAAAGAAAAGTATCCAAACTTTATTCCTGTGTGAAAAAACTATAAGTTTTGGTGATGAGTTTACTTATTTAGATACCCTTAATTACAATTTTTCGTAATTTTTTCAAAAATTTTGTAATAACGCTTTACATCTTTTTTAGTTGGAATAGAAACGAAAAAAACTAATAATACAGTTTGAAAGACAAATTAATTCGTATTAATATGCATAAACAATTTTTAAATTTATTCTTACCGTTCCTGAGTTATACCCGTTTTTATCTTATATGTATTTATAAGCTGTATATGTTATTATAAGCTGTTTGCCAGTTCACCAATCTTACCCAATCAACAAAAAAAAAACTTTTGCTCTGTGAAAAATCATTTATTGAGGTTCTTGCGATGTAGTTCCTATACCTTGCAATAAATTCTGGTAATCAGTTTCAGAAGTTGTGACATTAATATAAGTATTACCCATAGCCACACCTTGTTCTGCCACATCATTTACCACTTGTAATTGTTGAACTTTTTTTTTAATTCTTGAAATAACTTGTTGGCTTTCTAATTCTCTGGATCTATTTTTAAAAAATCTATTGAAATATTGCAAGCTTCAAAAAAAGTTAAACTGGCTTTTGAAATGAATTGTTGAATTTCTTTATTTCTAAAGTTTTCTTAAAGTTACATTGGCTACTTCATGATCGCTGCATGGAGTATCTGCAAGTTTTTTTTTTTTTTGTCATTAAGCGCAAAGTTTTGGTGTCGATACGTTCATCAATTCGAAGTTAAGTACAACTGATGACCTATAAAAGTTTTAGGCGAGGCTTTTACAACTGCTTTATTAATAATTTTATATCTATCCAATTCCTTTAATAGGCTCAGATCATTGAGAGGATCGTATCGAGGGCACTGGCAGAGGTACCAATATTTGATATATATTCTTAAAATAAATGAACTAAATTCAAGCAAGGCATCAACTGTTGATTTGTCTTTAAAAGATTGCAACTGGTTTCGGAAAATGCATATTATCAAAGAATAGATAATTTGCATTATCCAGCGAGCCCAATTGATAGCTCCTGGAGCACACATAAAATAGAAAGTGAAAATGACAGCGTGTAACGATTTAGATCAATAAATGTCAGAAGTTAATGACAGTTAAAACCTAACTATAAAAATTGATGGAAATATACAATAATTATAACGAAAAAAGTATCACAATTTTTAAGGTACAAACTATAAAAATAGTGTAACTCGGAAACTGTAGGACAAAATTCCATTTTTGTTTTTCTTAATTGTTAAGAACTTATCGGTATTCAAAATCGAGTCACGAGTTTTAATACCTTTCATATAAATTTGAAAAGTAATAAACCGTTTTTTACAGAATTTGTTAAAACATTACAAAAATACTAAATATGTGGAATCTTAATGCACAAAAATATTGCCGGAACTTAAAGTTTTTGCATATGGAAATAAAGTTTGGGAAATTTTCTTTAGAAATATTCGGTCAATTAAATGAACTTGGTTATTGACAAAGTTATGAGTCAAGTTTGAAAAAAGGCCGAAAACCCCGATTTTTAACAAAGACTTGATTTGCGCGACCTCTAAACCTCTTCCTAAAATTCTAAAAAAAATTCAAAAATACTGGACCCTATAAGCTTTCAAATTATGCTTGAGCCTCTGACAAAAAAAAAAATTTGGGACACCCTAATGTACATACGACGCCCTATGTTCTTCGTGAACTTTTTATTTAAGTATCATGTAGAATTTTCTTTTTTTTTAATTTTACTGCGTATATTTAAGTAAATAAAGGACATATATATATATATATATATATATATATATATATATATATATATAATGTACATACACATTGAAATTATATTTAAATATTTTAAATATTATATTCAACATTTTTCATTTTTCGAATTTATTCTATGAAATAATTCCCAGTTTCTATTTTAAATATTATTATATACATATTTGGAATATTTTCTTGATATTAATTGTTTTATTTTTGCAGATTATACATGTCCGTATATACATACACATTAAAATTAGTTATAACTGTTATGTTATTTCTTATTCATAACTATTAAAAATAATTAGTAATATATCTATCGAATAGTAATAGTTATGTTTGAGAAATTCTTTTATTTGATACCCATAATAGTTATCATCAATTTTTAAAAATAAAAATTGGAAATAATTATTATTCTTAATAAATAAAATATAAATTTATTCGTAATTATTATTCGCAATTTTTATCGAATAAAAGTTATAACTATTAAGTCCTTGATAAAATGTCGTTATTAATAAAACCCTATCTAACATTTTGAAAATTTTACAAAAAACTATTTAAAATTATAAATTTATTAATCGCCTTAAACTGTTTATAATTTTTCTTCTACTTTTTTGTAAAACCTAAAGGCCCAACAATAATATGCATAGCCTTGCTTAACCTACTGTCAAAAATTAACAAAAAGTCTCTCAAATGTTTAAAAAAAAAAAACAAAACAAAAACAAAAAACATTTATTTCCGTACAGAATGTGTGATCAGTTTCGCACTTTGCTTAAGCAAATGACAGTTTCATAAAACTAAACAAACATTTTCTTTAAGTTCAATATGGTTTGCCTCATATGATTTACATATATTCGCACATTTGCTTAAGCCAATTTAAGCACATCATGATTGCGCCTTAACAGTTTTTTTTTTGACAGTTGACAATGTTGCAAATTTTGCAAACTGTTGGTTAGGGCTTTAAGCGTGTATCATGTAATATTTTGTAGATAGGGCCTTTTGTTTTTTTTGGTTAAAAAATCGCTAACTATTGTCAAACTTCTTAATTGTTTTTATTAAATAAATCTATATATGTATATAATTTTTTTATATAAACTTAATTTTTTTAAAGAAATATAATATTTTCAGTTAAATTTGTACATTAATTCATTAAACTGAATCAATTATTTTAAAAAAATTTAGCATTTTCAAATTTAATTTTTAGCATTTTTAGCATTGTTTTAATCCCCATTTAGCATCCAAATTTTTTTTAGTTGTGGTCACACTGCTCACCGGAGAATGTGGATCTCTCTATTGTTATTGATATTTTTGACAGTTATCTTAAGCTAACTGTTCAACATTCCGGTATAACCCCAAATAATAAAATATACAGATGTCGATCGGCTCTGACTGAAAAAGTAGAGTTCGCAAAGAGTGGCAATTGCACAGATACCCTCAACTTAAGAATTTATTAAAAGAGTTTACAAAAAGGCTAAAAGTTACTGCAGTCTCAGAAAATAGCTTCCCTGGAAAAATGTCTTAAGGAACTTGATGCAACTCCACGACCAGACTACTCATTATGGCGGGCAGCTTAAAATCTCAAAAGGCCAATTGTCTCTAAACCACCATTAAGAAACCTGAATGAAAGTTGGGCAAGAAATGATATTTGTAATCAATTAAAAAAACGTATGTACCCCAAATATGTCCCACGATATAGCAGTCGAGTTCCCAACAAACACGAAGTCAAACCTTTGATTTGAAATGTATTTATTATTTGACATCATACACAATTTTTAAACCTTTTTTCAATTGTTTGATTTTAACATTTTAATTAAAATTAATAATAATTTGAATATAAACATTTGACAAACAATGTTTTATCAATTTGATGTAAAATTTTTTTCAAATGTTATTCTTAAATCAAAAAATAACTTGGCAGATCTGAAGCGAAAAATAAATATAAACACTAAAAAATGGCGATTAAAGTTAAATGAAATAAAGAAAAGTTACATATTATTAAAAGTGAATTAGCCTTTAAAAAACCTTGATTTCTTATTAAAAAATATAAATTGTTTGCAAAGTGAAAGATTATCAATAAAAATAAAACGGGAAAGTGAAGAAAGTTTGTTGTTGTACGATCGGGGTGCTACGTCATGGCAATTCTCAAAATAAAAAGGAGCCAAGTAATTAGTCTTTTCAAGATTTAGAGGACGGAAATAACACTATTTCATCTTTTAGCTATGGTGACCAATGTTTATCTCACAGTTTATGCAAATAAATAATGAAGAAAAAGATCAAACTTAACTTTAATCTTATAGGCCTATTAGCTTATTATCTAATATGTATGTATGTATATCAAAGCTATATAAGAAACTATTAGTTTTAAAATTAACACCAATTTTAAATGAAAATAGTTGTTCCAAACCATCAATTCGGATTTAGAAGAAAACACAGTACACACAGAAAAAATTATTGCCGAATTATTTTCAAACAAACGCTTGTTTGAAAATTTTTTTCATTTCTACAAATTTTTTTACTGATTCAATTAAAATTTTTGTTTGATTTTTATTTAACCAACAAAAATGTTGATAACCATTCAAAAATATAATACACGCGTTATTGGTTTCAAGTTTTCATAATTTTGTATGAAATATTTAACGCTTTTTAATGTTGTCGTCTTTTTGCATTTTTTTATTTGATCGTAAGCAACACTTCCTAATGTGAAATATAAGAACTACAACAAAAAACACATACAGTCTATTTTTGGACACTTTAAAAAAAGCACAACAGTAAGAAAGATGAAGAGGTTTGAAGTAAAAAAAAAAAAAACAAAAAAATAGCAGGTAAAAAAACGTTTCACTCTTTTTAAACAACAGAAACAACAACAACATTATAAGAAACAAAATAAATTTTTGGTTGGTTTCAAAGTTTGTTAAAAAAAAACCAAAATTCAATTTTTTCAAACTGTTTGCTTAAATACATCAAATACCAAAATATAATGATGACGAAAAACATATCGAGTCGGTCTGTCGCCGTTTTTGGGTTACATTTCTTCTTCATTAGCAAAGGTAAGGATACAGCAACAGTGAGTGATGACGAAAAACATGGTGTGTATAAAAAAAGACTTCGTTCAAAAATTATTCCAACAAAAAAATGTGTCTCAAAGCCAGCCGGCCGCTCTGCTCTCTCTCTGCCATCATCTTCTAATACAGTGTCAGCTTGTGTGCGCATCATTGCTTGTGCAAAAACCTTTTTTTTTTTGATTTTGAAATTTAGTATATGAATTTCAGTAAACTTTTTGTTTGATTCACTTAAATTATTTATTTGAAAAAATCTGTGTTTTTTTTCAATAAACAAAATGCAAATAAATTGTTTGAATATGCGAATTTGTTTATAGGACCGATTTCAGACAAAAAATTTTTTGATTCTACAAATTTTTTGTTTGAATTGGAAAAATAATTTTTTCTGTGCAATTGAACAAACTCATCGAATTGTAAATGTCATAAAAAAAAGCTTTCGAAGAGAGAAAATATTGCTCAGCACTCTTCATCGATGATCGAAGTTTTGTAATTCAGCAATATACTTTAATACTTAATTAACCAACGCCGACCATGGTAGTTAGTTGCATTACTTTAAAAGTAATGAACTATACTTGGGTTATTAAGTTTATATGTAATTTAGAGTTGTTTGGAAAAAACAAAGAATTCCGAAATGATAATAAGAAAAATTGTGTGTATTTATATATGTGTATAAGTACCTGGCATGAGGTATTGTAGGTTTAGTTGTTCCTCCTTTTCACGTTCACTTCTCAAACAAACAGCAGCTCCGGACAATAATATAGCCGATAAAAGGCAGGCTCCAACTCCAGCCCATGCAACAATATAAGACCAATCATAACTTATTTTGGTGTTATCTTTTAAGACCTTCAAAAATTAATATTAATAAGTATAATAACACTAACAAAATAATAAAAAAAAACTACTTACAGTATTCCACTGTTGATAAAAGTCTTCTCCAACAACTTTTTCTTTCTCAAAAAATTCAACAGTGTGCCAAAGTCCCATAGCACCAGCTGCAAGCAGACAAGTTGCTAATAACAGTATTGATGTTGCTGTTATAGCACCAGATGATCTTTTCCAACACCCAGAGAGACCAGTCCAAAACGCACAAAATGTAGTTATGAAGCTACATATTCCGATTCAATGTCAAAGTTTTTAACATGAATTGATTGTAAAAAAAAATATTGATTATTTAAAATTAAAACAGTTTGTAAAAAATTTTCTAAACATACATTTGTATGTACATACATATTAGAGTTGTCAACCGATTAAGAATAATTCGATTAATGATCAAACAAAAACAAACTCTTGTTCGAATAATTTTAAAATGGCGATTTTCGAATAACGAATAAATCGATTAAATTATGTCGATTAATCGAACAATTTTTTTTTATTAAAAAATAAATTAATAAAAGACTAATAAGAAACAAAAGCTTAGAATTTGATTTATTCTCATACGTTTTTAGCGATTTTATACAAAATGTAGAAAAAGTAAAAATTATTGTTGCTATAGCTCTCATTGTAATTAATCTCGATGTTTAGTAGGCAAAAACCGTGTTAAGTATTCATTGTATTTCAAAAATTTATCTTATGTTCGTATTAAACAAATCTTAGATAAACAATTGTAACAGCTGTTTTCTTTTTAAATCAAACGTTAAACAATTTTCATGAAATGTTGATTAAGTTAATTAGAGCCGTTCACATTACATTTGAGATGATTTTGATGACAGAAGATAAAGAAAAAAAATGCAAAAAACAAATTAAAATTTCTTTAAATTATTAAAAATGGATAAAAATACTTTAATTAAGTGATTAAGTGAATTGCCATTTTCTGAATGTATCGAAAAACTGTCTGTTACTTAATGTCAACATAAATTTATTGGACCGATAAACTGTCCGTTAACGATTTTGGTTTTCTCAATATACCGACAAAAAACAAAGTTTTCAGCTGGCAACACCACTCAAAATACATGTAAAAGTTGGGAGTCATCTGATTAAATTTATCTGTACGGCAAATAAAAGGAAAATAAATAATTGACAGATGAGTGCCGGTTAGCTTTGCGATAAAATCGAAGCAAATAAGACATTGAGAAAACCAAATTTCTTTAATGTGCAGTTTTTCGTTGGGAAAAAAGATAATCGCCTAACGAAAAAATGGCCATAAGAAGAAATCATGGTCGGTTGTACACGCGAGGGGTACTAACATGGTGACCGTTTCTATATTATACTCAGTTTGAGGTATTAAGTTGTAATCATGTCAATTTGCAGTGATTAACAAATAACTTTAATATATGGTTAATAATCTCGATTTTGATCTGATTAGAGCTTAATCACGCTCGAGTGGCTTAAACGCGCTTAGAGTGTGAACATAGCATAAGTGTCATAATATTACAATAGAAAACGATGTAGTAGAAGATAATCCAACGACATCAAAGTATGCCGAACTTCTGCCAATGGAAAAATGCATACAGAGAGACAGCGGTTGTTTTATAGAAGAAGTTGTACGCAGAAGTTTGGCTGAAGATGGAAGGTCTGCAAACGCCTTTCGAAAATCCAAAGTTGTATCGGATTATTTAAGAATTAAGGATTTTACGATTCCTTTAAGTAATACAACGATATGGAGCTTAGATGAAAAGTTGTACGCATCAAAAAAAGAAGTCATTGTGGATTTGAGAAAAAATAAAGAAGAAAATGGAAGATTTTCCATAGTTGTAAATTAACGGACGGATGTATCTTATTTAAAATATTCGTTATTCTCATCGATTAATCGAATAATTTTTCAGATTTAATCGTTAGATCGAACGAACAAAAACAATTATTTGAATTATTCGAACAAAGCTGAAAGGCGAATAATTGACAACTCTAATACATATATACTTATTTATATAAAACATAAACCCATGCATACATTTTTTTGATTTTGTCTAAGATATAGAAGCTCCTATCTAGGTACTATGATTTCTAGATTAACAAACGAAACCTATATACAAAACATCGGTAAAAACCTACATACTAATTGAAAGATATAATACATACATATCAGAGAACTGCAAAATCACAATTTTTCTTGATTTATTCATACGCTAAAATTTACATTCACTCTTTGCTTGCAAAACAAAGTTCAACGTTGGTAATTTTAACATCGTTTCGTACACATTTGATTTTTGTATTTATTCGATTTTTATTGAAAGTGCTTTATTTGCATTTTTGTTGCTCACGCAATATAACACAACTGTGTAAATTCAAAAGAACACATACTTATACTTTTGCAGTCAAGTAGTCATTGTCCACTCGATGTGACGCTAGTTAACATTAACAACAATAAACCATTCTCATGCTTTGTTAAAATTAACAACAATAATAACAAGAATACATTGTACCTACATACAGAACTACTGTACTTTTTAAGATGAAAAAAAGTCTGTTTCTATGGAAATTGTTTGTATGTATGTACCTACACATGTGCGTTTAGTTCATTGGTGCTCAAAAATGTTTTGCATACGTATTGAGAGAGAATCTTAAAATACAGAGATAGCAAAACTATGCGCACCAGATTTATTTAAATTTAATAGAAAGAAATTGTGTAGGTTGTAAAACATTTATAATAATGCAGTCAAAACTAAATTTTCTAATTTTTTTTTTGGCTTTTAAAATTGTAACTTTTCAAAAATTTTAAAAAACAGTAAGAATTGGAAGTTTTCCAATGTTACTATAAAAAAAAAATTTGTGTGAACTGCGAGCATGTTTGTATGTTAAAAGTAAGAATTATATGGGCATTTCTCCAGAATGGTCTACCAGGATGAAAATAAAAAATGTTGATTATCATCGTCTTTTATTGTTTATTATTAGAAAAAAAGTCTATGTTCTTATTAAAGAATGGTTTCCTAGCATATCTGAGCTGTTTTACTTAAGGAAATTGGGCTGGAAACTGGAAAATTTTATAATTTTCTGTATTTTCTACTTTTAAAGACATTTTTATATACTTATTTTACATGCAAGAAATATGTTATGTTTACACTCCTTCTTCATAATCTCTTCATTACAATCAATTGTAAAACGAGTATTAAGTTTTTTTGTTAAGCTAATTTTAAGACATTTATGGGAAATGCGTGGAGATAATAATAAAAAAACATATGGAAAAAGTGTCACGTGCGTAATGTCACGTGCGTAATTTACAATTTATTTTTTTCTTCGCCAACCCATGCATAGTTGCTTTTGAACAAAACATGTTAATAAAGGCCCATTACTAACCTTTATAAAAACATTTTTTCCGAAATAAAAACCTCCTACAATTCACTTACTTTCGCACTTTTTCTTACGGTCCTAAAAGGCACTTCTATTTTTGTCACGTGAGTAAGTCAACTTTGATTGCATGGCATTTGTGTACCCAGTGCTCAATTTACCATTATATATACTTTTTAGAAAGAACTCATCACAAACAATGTAACGATTCTAGAATTCATTCTAAAATTCCAATCCACTTCTATTTTTTTAATATTCAAACACAATAAAACGCGTACAAATGTCGCGTGCATAACCAGAGAAACACCCATATCTAAAAAAACTGCACTAAAATCTTGTAAATTTATGCTTTTATGAAAGTTTCGTAAAACCATTAAAAATTTTTTTTAAAGTTTATTACTTATCCTACACACTGTATTTGAAACAAGATCAACTCATCTTCCGTACATGTGCAACTAAATTAATGAGCGTAAAAAACAATTGTTTGCCTGAATGAGCATCACTGGTTTAGTTTTTTTTCTTGTACTACATAGTTAATGCTGAATGAAAACATGTGTAATAATTGCTTCATTTCTGGCTTTTTTGTTTGTATTTTTTTTTTCTTTACCAAAACAATCATTGTCGCACAGAACACACAAACATCTTTATTAAAAAACGAAGCTAATGATTGTATAAATAACAAAGCACGATGTGCATTATTTGAATGACTGCAAACCAGCAGCGAATATTTGCGGTTGCGCAAGTCTGATTGTATGACCGCAAGCGAGTGTATTTGTTGTTGTTGATTAAATGCGATTTTTTTTCAATCGCATAAAGCTGTTCTCTGATACATATGAACATACACATGTACATATGAACATACATATGTACATACATATATTATTTATGTTTATATGTATGTAAGTATGTATTCATCAATAAATTTTAAGTGTTGCCCTGACCAGTTCCAAACTCTAATAATTACGTATTTTCGCAAAGGAATTTTGCCTATATTGTGGAAGAGGCAAAAGCTGGTCCTGTTGCCCAAGGACAACAAGCCGCTAGATGACCCTTCCTCACACCGACCGCTTTGTATGATAGATACTAGCGGAAAGCTATTGGAAAGCGTAATTTGTAAGCGTTTGGTAGCATGTGTGGAGGCCGCAGGGGGTCTGTCAGATAGCATATTTGTTTTAAAAGGGAAAGTCAACAGTGGATCTTATTAATGTTGTAGTGGAAACGGCAACGATGGCAAAATATGGAGAATATTCTGTGGTAGTTACGCTAGATGTGAGGAATGCTTTTAACACAGCTAGTTGGGGAATTGTAATGGATACTCTCACCAGGTTGAGTATACCCGAAAACCTGTTGGCCATAATTAGGGACTACTTTTGCAACAGGGTCCTTATATACAACACTGACAGCGGAACCCGGCATTAAAATGTTACGGGGGAGTACCCCAGGGATCCATTATTGGTCCACTACTGTGAAATGTGATGTATTATGCTCTTTTTAGGCGAGGGTGTCCAAATCGCTGGTTTTGTGGCAATGCAAGTATACAGACTTTACGCTATTGGCTCACATCTGGCGGTCTTTAATTGGCCGATCATAAAACTGAAGCGGTGCTGATAAGTAGTCGAAGATAGATAGAGACAATGAATTTTAACATTGGCACCTATCGTGTGGATACAATACCGTCTCTTAAATACCTTGTTGTAATAATTGATCGTCGTCTCCCATTTAGGGATCACCTACAATATATTAATGTGAAATCTTCCAGAACCTGTGCAGCCGTATACCGGATAATGCCGAATACAAGGGGCAAGAGTACCTGCAGAGAAAACTCTTAGAGTGAGATAGTGAAAAAACGTCATGTTGTATGCATCATCTGTTTTGTCGGGAGCATTGGATCTCAAATCCTCCGTGCGTATGTTGCCTTCCGGACTGTTTCGGATGAAGCATAGCTTGTCATCACTGGAGAGTATATCCCAACTCGTGATATTGCAGCTGGAGAGGCTGCCATTCGAAATGACGCAAGGAATGTGAGTCTGCGGGCACCTTGGTCGAATTTCAGCAAGGCAAAAATATTCACTTATCCCTGATGCGTGTCTGTGGTTTGAACGAGGGCATGGTGACCTGAACTTTTACTTTACGCAGATGTTGAGTGGAGACTAGTTGTCCGTAGTAGAAGATCTTTCGCGGCAGTCCAGCAGGATCTCTCTCGCACTCCTGGCAATCCTTAGAGTGGGATCTTTTGAAGATTTTGCATGATTGTTACTATGGGAAAACTGTATGAAAATCTACTATACAACAGACTGAAGGAGGATATTAACAGCGTAGATGGTTTATCTACAAAACAATATGGCTTCCGGAAGGGAAAAGGAAACAATGGAAATTGCATCAAGGTCCGAGGGAAACAAGCTTTTGCAAAGTCATAAATTTGGATGTAAAAAATGCGTTTGATACTGTGAAGTTGAATGTAGTCCAAGAGTCTTGCAAAAGGTGAGGCATAAATCTTTCTTAATTAAACGAGAGAGTTCTTTTTTATCAAACTGATGATGGCATGAAGGAGTATAAAATCACGGCTGCTTAATATGGACTTGCCACATGGGGCACATTAAATAGGATACGCAGATGATGTGGCATTGGTTATCTCGAATAAACTGTCACAGGAATAATCGCTAACGATATTTTGGGACGATGTGATGGGTGCATGGTCTCGAATTAGCTGCTGTGAAAACCGAAGTCATTTAAACTACACACCGACGGGTTTTTAAGATGCCTGAGATAAGAATACAAGGAATAAATGAAGCCCTCAGTAAGGGCTTTCGGTACCTTGGCGTACAACTGGATAAAAGTTTAATTTTCCATATGCATATACAAAACATTCGAGATAATGCCCTAAAAACTGCCAATAGGTTAGCGGGGAACATGCCGAACATAAAATGCCCAAAAAACTCCACTTATAAATAGCGTGGTTCATTCACAAATGCTATATGCTGCACCAATAACTGCAGCAGAAATGACGAAGGCATACGCGGTTACACAACTCTTAAAACCACAAAGAATTAGTGCTCTAAGAGTAATATCTGTCTATAGAACGGTTTCTACGTGTGCAATACTTGTGCTGGCTGGAATTTCAGCTATAGATCTACTTATACTGAAACGTAAAGAAATATGACACAAATGCTGAATATAAAAAAAACAGTGAAAAGAGAAGCGAAATCGAACGCTTAAATGTCAGGAGCGCTGGGATGCAGAGAAAAATAATAGATGGACATATAGGTTAATACCGAATAATGGACACAAATGTATTAATTATTAACATTTAATCTCCGTCAGGATGAACACATTAATTTCATTTTGTTGTTGTACCCTTCACCGAAGGTAAAAGGGTATATATAAGTTTATTATTCCGTTTGTAATTTCTACAATATTTATCTTAGATACAGTAAAGTATATACGTATATTCTGGATCCTTGTGGAGAGCGAAGCTGATTTAACGATTTGTGTCTGTCAGTGTGTCCGTGGAAATGCGGTTTCCAAAGACCGTAAATATGATGGGGACTTGGCGTCATTGTTATCAATACACAACATCCGACAAAATATAGGCGGGATCGGACAAGTACACGTGGCGAAAAGTTGATTTATTTATAAGTTAAGAACAGTATTTATATAATCTCAGTTATTATCGCCCCCTGGTGAAGGGTATAAAAGATTCTTCATAGCGGAATTTAGAACTCTGATTTGTTTGACTCTAAGTTTTTCCAAAACACACTTTTAAGTTACATTTATTTTAATTAAAATTTTATTAAAAAACAAACACTTAACATCAGCCAATAAGCATTCAAAAATAAAATTTCATGTACTTAAAATTTAACTGATAATAAACTTCTGTTCAAACGTATTTTGAAATGCTATTTAAGTTTTAAAGTATTTTACTAATACTCACTTGATTTCAAATTCCCATTTTACTGGAGAATGCTATTGAAATAAAGTGTAACAAAAGTATATCTTAACCCTTGAAACTTGAAATTCGAACTTGAATACCATTGTTTTGCACTTGATTTCCAGTAAAATTGCTTATTGGGTCAGAAGGAAAAATAATTAGATATCGAATTATTTTTTTTGGCAGATTTTCAATAAATAGTCGATATCGAAAAAAAATTCTTAGAAAATACCAAATAACGTCGAAGTGATATAGTCGTCGACTTGATGGGGCAACAACTTAAAACTGACATCAACAACGACTTAAACAATACTTTATTCATTCTGAAGGATCTTAAATTTCGTCGTCGTGAAATTTCCTGTCGACTAAAACAAAGTCAATTCGATTCGACCACGACTTAAAAGCGCCTAAGAAAATAAATACTGTCTGCCACTATTAATCCATTGTGGGCTAAAACGTCTAAGAAAATACAATTAGGTTTCGCAATAGGGGTGATTATTAAAGTATAAAACTCACTGTAAGATAAACAATATTGCGAAAAAAATATTTTTTCAAAAGAAAAGAAATGAGTTCGATAAACTTTCAGAGTAAATATGTAAATGTGAAAGCGACGATTAAATCAAACATTTTCTCGCTGCTCTGTAATACAATGCAAAATAATTGTCTTTAAACGTTAATATTTACCTTAATATAAACATTGCCACACACGAACGAGCTAAATGTAATCTAGATGTAGAATCTTCATTATAACTTTTATCCTCCTCCATTTGAGGGAAATAGTCAATGTTCGAACAGTGTGTCTCAATTGGCGACAGATATGTTGGCACTGAAAAATATTAAATTTTTTTTATTAGTGAACAAAAAGGAGATTTATTACACACTGCCTGTTCAACAATTTCGAACCTTAACGTTCGCATTGAAAATTTCTATGAAAACACTGTTTTAAAAATGTTTTTCATCTAAAATTCGATACGAACGTTTACGTTTGAAATCGTTAAACAGGCAGATAATCTTTATACAATTACCGGCACTAGCTGGTGGTCTTTCTTTCGGATAACATATCCTAAAAAGACCTCGTGTTCTCGTATAATAGTAATATTTGTTGTTCAAATTACTTAGTAGTGTTTCGGCATCAGAGTGTTTAGCGGCAAACGTCTGAAAATATTTTATAAATTATATACATTGCAGATAATGTTACTTGTTGAATTAAATAATAATTTATAAAAAATACTTTAAGGCCCAGGTCCACGATGTGGACAAGAACATTTCTTTTCTATATTTGTATTGAAAACAAATTTAAGTTTTTTATTATTGTTTTCAATATAAAATATGCGAAAGAAATGTTCTTGTCGACAACGTGGACCTGGAAGTTAGCGTGATTTCTACAACTTAATTAAGGGAGAAAAAATCTATTTCCTAACGGCTAGGTACTTTCAATATGTGTAACTTGTAATTTTATGCAAGTAAGATTTTTCTTTACTTTTTCTGCGTAATTGTTAGACGAATTTAGCAAAGTTTAGTTAAACTCTCTCATTGCTAGTTTTGCCAGTCAAGAAAATTAACAGAACTATTAAACTGTCAAACGGGGCACACGATGGGTTAACCTAATTCGAGTACGCTTAAAGGCCTTTTCACACTTGTCAACATTTAACATCAATTTGCGAAGATGTTGGAATTTTCCCATAAGAAATACATTGGGCTAAAAATCAAAATTTTTCAACATCTTTATAGCCTTTTAACACTTGTCATCATTTAACATCAATTTGCGAAGATGTTGGAATTTTCCCATACGAAATACATTGGGCTAAAAATAAAAAATTTTCAACAAAAAATAAAAGTTTTTTTTTCAGAAATGGTGACATTTTTTTTATGGATAGTAGATGTTAGATGTTTTAAGTGTGAACGCCTATTTCACATTTCCCTGCAAAAAATAGGACCAGTCCAAACACGCGTGTAAAGAGTAGTCCACAAGGGACCAGGACTAGTCCAAAAGTAACCCAAACGTATGGAAAAAACCTGGTCTATTTAACATTACGATGTCCTAGGAGAGGGCCATATAACCCACCTTTGGACTACTAAGGAGTAGTTTTAAAACTACTCCATAGTATACTCAAGAGGATTAGTTTTGAAGTCGTTTAAAAACGAAAGCATGTCGTTAAAAAACGAAAACATGTCGTCTCACTACAAACACTTTTTAACAATGACATGGTCCATGCTTGCATTACATCGGACCAGTCCATGGAGTAGTCCATTTTATCAAAATGGATCAGGTGGTCCAATTTTATTTGCAGGGTTTCAACATCTTCCATGCATGGTGAAATTAACAGGTGGCAGTACTACGCCAGATGACGATTTTTTGCTCTTGCATTGTTTGTCTAGGTTTATGTCAAAGTTTTGTTTATGTTTACAAAAAGT
Organism: Pollenia angustigena; assembly: GCA_930367215.1. Taxonomy (NCBI): domain Eukaryota; kingdom Metazoa; phylum Arthropoda; class Insecta; order Diptera; family Polleniidae; genus Pollenia; species Pollenia angustigena. The sequence continues at coordinate 37,558,585 of OV884059.1, forward strand.
CCACGTTTTATGCTGTGATTATTGTATTTTATTAAAGTTTTTGATAATTTTAAATAAAAATAAATGAGATATTGACCATAATTAAATAAAAATTGGCTAAAAATTTATTTATTTCATCACGTTCAGCGGCACTCATTGATTTTTGTTTAAAGTATTTTTTGACGTAAACGGTGATATAATTTCCATTTTTGTTGTAATGTTGTATTTGTTGCCGTAACGATGCCACCTGCTTATTCCACCATGCTTCCATGCGTTCCTCCGAAATGTATGCAAGTGTACAAAGGGTATTACAGAATGTTACTATATGTTATTTTTGCAAGCCTTATTTTGTTTAATTTTGCTAAAATTATTAAACAAAATGAATTAGAAATACATTTTGGTGTTATCTTTTAAAATGTTGGCATTTTTGTAGAAAAAAAGTATTTAAAAATATAAAAGTTTTTTTTCAGAAATGGTGACATTTTTTATTGATAGTAGATGTTTCAAGTGTGAACGCGTATTTCACATTTTCAACATCTTCCATGCATTCCTCCGAAATGTATGCAAGTGTACAAAGGGTATAATACAGTGGTACTAACCGTTTTGTTATGATAGCTCTTGTTTTCGAGATATACCGTTATTTCTAAAATGGAGGATTTTGCTCAAAATATATTCGCGTAACTCAAAAACGGGTTAGTTAAATGAATAAACAAAAAAAAAAAAAAAGAAGTACATACATATTGAAGAAAAAGTCCCATAACTGCCTTGGAATCGCCCATAGGGGAAAAAAAATGTATAACCGACCTAAATTAGTTGTTTGTCCTTAACATTTTCTCAAAACATACTTGCTCTTTATCTCTACCCCTTAGAGGGGCTCCCATACAAATATGGCGTTTTATGAAATTCTTATCTTAAAATAAAAATTTTCATCTTTTGTGAATAAAATCAAAAGTTGTAGAGAGGTTTAAATCATTTATGGCTTGTTTTATTTGAAACTACGTGTAGAAAAAAACAAAGCTACATTTTTCAATTGTTATGCCCTTTTAAAAACAAAATTTTGCAAAAAAAATTCTGTTTCTAAAACGACTGCGCTTACTTAATGGTAATTAAATTTTTTTTCGTTTATTCAATAAACTCAACCGTTTTTGAGTTACGAGAGTATATTTTGTGCAACATTCTCCATTTTTGAAATAACGGTAAATCTTGGAAACTAGAGCTAACATAAAAAAAGGTTGGCAGCACTGGGTCCAGCGTACTCCAATAAGGTTAACCCGCCAGGTGCCCCGCTTCACAGAAAAGTGTCAAATTCTAGCAACGTATTATTATTTAAATTTTATTTTCTTTGAATTTAATAAATGACTTTATTAGCAACACTTGCATCCTCTTCTAAAATATCATGGTCACATATGGTACCGTTACGATTTTATAGCAAAAACAATTTTAATGTAAAGCCTAGTACTCTGTTCAAATTTATGAAAAATGTTGAGCAACATTTATTATTTCACACGAACATTTTGACATGTATCGATATTACCTATCATGCGAGTTTGTACAATTTGCCGATTTTATTCATGCAAAGTATGTGACGTTGTTTTGCGTATGTAAACAAACCCCACATGTATTTTATAAAATAATTTTTTTTAATAAAAGAGAAAGTAAATATGGATAAAAAACTGTTGCCGGTTGTGTTATATAAATTTTTTATTTCTTATTAAATAATCGGTTCATCCTTTTTTGCTTTTGCTTAAAATTCCACGTGAAATAAGTGCAGCTTATACTATGTTCACACTTGGGTTCTTAAGTGCGTTTAAGCAGCTCGAACGTGATTAAGCTCTAATCACTTCAAAATCGAGATGATTACCCATACATTAAAGTGATTTGTTAATCACTTCAAATTGACATGATTACAACTAAATCACTTCATAAACCACATAGAATCCACTGAACATACCTCAAATGTAGAATCGCCAACAACCGTGTACAACCGGCCAAGATTTCTGCTTAATGTTTTTATTTTTTTTTTCTTTAATAATTCATAAATTTTCACAATTACATCATTAAAATTATTAAAATAATCTTCTGATAACTTTACAAAAGTGTTTTTATTCATTTTTAATACTTTAAAGAAATTTAAATTTGTTTGTTGTTTTTTTGTGTGTTTGTGTGTGTGTTTTTTCTTAATCATCTGTCATCTTAATCATCTCAAATGTAATGTGAACGGCTTTGATTAGCTAAATCAACATTTTGCTTAAACGCGTTTAAAAACCCAAGTGTGAACTTAGCATTACTTCATTTCGCAGTTGTAAAAAAATGTTGCCAGAAACATTTCGGAACTGATATTTATAATATTGGTCCTCCGATATTGAAAATCTAGGCGGGGAGTATAACGATGAAATTACTAGGTTTCTATTTAATTCCTCAACGCAAATGTTCGTTGCCTGGAGATAATCTTCACGATGATCACACATTAGGTAGTGTTTGACTCGGGCCGTTATTAAAATGGCAGAACCTCCACAAGCTCTATCTCGAGGGTCCTTGGTATCATATAGTATATAACCATTTATATTAAACGTATTTCTTGAGGTCAAATGAGTTTCAGAAATCATCATGACATCAATTTGTTTATTTTTAAGAAAGTATTCTAATTCATTTTTATGTTGGCGGATGCCGTTTGCGTTCCAAAAACAAATTTTTAAACAGTTCATGGTTTGTTAAGTACAGCTTGCAATAACATCGATTGCATTCTAAGCATTTCCTGCATCATATTACCCATTGTGTTAGTAAAATTATTTACCGTTTGCACTAATGTTTCCATGGTTTTTTCTAAACGACTTAAATTAGAAACTGGAGTTTCATCATTACTTGGCGAGGCACCTTGCATTGGCTCATGGTTTGATTTTAGGACGTTAGCGTAAGAGGTTCTGTTATTACTAGGCTGGGGGGCTTGAATTGCATTTGTGTTTACCTGATTTGTTACCTGCATTTGAGGGGGATTAGTTTTCGGTCCGACCGACTGCTTGACGATAGTATATACAGGGCATCCTCTATAATTGGCAGTGTGATTACCGCCACAGTTGCTACATTTTTTACTTTGGGGTTGGTTTTAGACTTGTCGCAAAGAACTGTTCCATGTAATTCACCACATACTACGCCAACAGGGGTTAAGTAGCAGTATGCCTTAGTATGGCCAAATTCCTGGCAGTTTAGACATTGAACAGGACCATTTCTTTCGTGCGGCTCCTCAACAGTTACCCTTCTGTACAGAATATATTTTAAATTATAAATTGGATGCGTTTCATTTTTTTTTAAGCTTAACGTCGCCGGGTTCTAGCTCCACTCGAAATAGTGGTTGGGGATTTTTTTCCCTATTTTTGATATTTGTTACGTTTTTGATTTAAAAGCCCTTCTCTTCTAAAAAAGCTTTAATTTCCCCTGGGTCTACGCATGAGTCTATACACTTGATTACTACCTGAAGACCTTTACTGCTCTTCAGTTGATAAGTATAAAAGTTTTTATTCAGAGTCTCAAATCTTGTAATTATTTTTCGAAAATCATCCTCGTGATTCACCTGTATTTTAGTCTCGTTAATGATACCACGCTTTATTGCAGCTACCTAAAAGGAATTTTCACCTATCACCGAAATTAAACTTTTTATTAACTCATTAGAGTTTTGCTCTCTAAGGTATATCGGGGGTGGCTTAGACGATTTAATGACGTTTGGTGCCTCAGAGGATTCATCCTCCAGAATCGCAAAACGATTTTGTGTATTTATTTTATCAAAAGATGGTACTTTTGAGGCCGAAGCAACTGCTGCAGAGGTAGGGCTGCGTCCCCGTTTAAGCACTGTTATGTACCTGTCCATACCAACTTGTACTGTAGGCTTTTGACAGCTTTTTACAGGGGGGTTTTCCATTGCATTTGTGTTTAAGTTCATGGTATCATTTCCCACTAAATTTGTTTTTGACGTCACGGCAATACTTGCTGGCCTGGCAACACTTGTCACCAAATCTTTTGTCGCTCTAGCAGATATGGTCTCTGACATTAAGTCTGTCAAATCTGGTGTGCCTCAGGGCTCTGAAATTGGTCCGATCCTATTCACTTTGTATATCAATGACTTATTTGAGGAACTATATTACTGTAGACCATATGCTTTTGCTGATATTATACAGCTGTTGTGGGTAGGTGACTATCAATTTACGGATTCGTTGCAGGCTAAAATTAATTATGACCTAGGTAACTTGATGGATTTGGTTGAGTTAAATTATCTTAAAGTTAATCCTGAGAAAACTAAAGCTTTAATTTTTAAGTCAAATAGGTCATACACAATTGATTTGAACATAGAATTACGTGGGTCGGTGATTGAATTTGTAAACCAACTAAGGTGTCTTGGAGTAATTTTGGATGATAAATTATCGTCAATTGCACATGCATTGCTTATGTCTCAAGTGAATTATTGTTTTGAACTTTACACAGGTTGTAACTTAAGCAACGGAAGGAAAATAAAGCATATTGTCCACCGTATTGTTAGATTTGTTTATAAGCGCATGTGTCTGGTTACTTAAAAAGTTTTCTGAATCTTTTTTTTTTTGAGGACTATTTAAAATTTCGGTTATTAATTTATCTTTTTAATAGTATAAAGACTCAAAGTCCTCCGAGTGTTGTGCGAATGATATCTTTTAACATTTCTGTTAGAAATCATCAAATCGTTATACCACGTATTTATAACATGGTTTATGAACAATCTTTTTTCGTACGTGCGGCACGGTTATGGAATATTTTGCCTAGAAATCTACGTTCTTTCGCCATGTCTTTTGCAGTCTTTAAGCGTAACCTCTGTGTGTTTCTTAATTCACATTGCTCAATTTTGTAATCACTGATAAATTTTTGGGTTTTTTCACTTCTCTTGTTTTATCCTGCTTAAATTTACTCGCTATAATGTATGGGAGTCGGTTGGGTTGTCATGATGTTGGTATATGTTTATTTTAGATAATGAAATCTCATAGTTGTACTTATTTTATATGTATATTGAATTATTTCTTACCTCATAGTTATGAAATTACTTGTAATATATTTTATTGGCCAATTGGCTATTTGTATTACCATGAATAATTAAATAAATAAATATATCTTAGGGAGCAAAACTCAAATGAGCTTATAAAGAGTTTGATCTCGGTGATAGGTTTCGTTTAACGTAGCTGCAATCAAGCGTGGTAGTATAAATGAGACCAAAATACAAATAAATAATGAGAATGATTTTCGCAAGCTAATTACCAAATTTGAAGTGCTTAAAAAAAATTTTTACACATACCAACTGAAGAGCAGTAAAGGTCTTCAGGTAGCGATTAAGGGAATCGACTCTTGTGTGGACCCAGAAGAAATTAAAACTTTCTTGCAAGAAAAAGGCTTCAAAGTAAAAAACGTAGTAAATATAAAAAATATCTCAGTACCCATTGCTCAGAAAATATTCCGCTTAGAACACCGGAGAACGTAGATCGCTCTATTGTTAATTTTGACAGTTTACTGAAACTAGCTGTTCAACATTCCAGTATTGCCCCCAAAAAAACAAAAAATATTATAATATATTCCACAGATGTCGAGTGTCTCTTGTCTGAAAAAAAGAGATCCCCTCAACTTAAGAACTTACTAAGAGTGTACAAAAAAGCTAAAAAAGTTACTGCAGACTCAGAAAATGGATTCTCTAGAAAAATATCTTAAGGAATTTGATGCAACTCCACAATCGGACTACTCATTATGGCGTGCAGCTAGAAATCTCAAAAAGGCAGTTGTCTCTTAACCACCATTAAGAAACTTGAATGGAAGTTGGGCAAGAAATGATGTTGAAAAAGGAAATCTGTTTGTTAATCATTTAAAAAACGTATTTACCCGAAATATATCTCACGATATTGCGGTCGAGTTACAACCTGTTGCTGCTAGAGCAGCTATTCCCCTCAGATTTGGGATAAGAGAAATCGAAAAAGCTATTTGTGACTTAAACACTAAGAAGGCACATGGTTTTGATAAGATTAGCAATAAAATGCTTTTAGAGCTACCTCGCATAGCAAAGAAAACGCCTTGAATACTATCCTCAAAAATGGAAGGTTTCCTTAGTTACCATGATACCAAAGCCAGGTAAATATCATACAAAAGAATAGTCATATAGGCCTATTAGCTTATTATCAAATATGTCAAAGCTGTTTGAGAATTTATTAGTTTCAAAATTAACTCCGACTTAAGTGAAAATAGATGTATTCCAAACCATCAATTCGTATTTAGAAGAAAACACAGCACAATTGAACAGACTCATCGAATAGTAAATGTCATAAGAAAAGCATTTGAAGAAAAAAATATTGCTCAGCACTCTTCATCGATGTTTCGCAAGCTTTTGATAAAGTCTGGTGGCATGATGGCTTATTACATAAATTGAAGCAAAATTTACCAGCAAACACACACAAGCTGTTAGAAAGCTACTTAGTCGGTCGTCAATTTATTATTAAAGAAGGAAATTTCTTAAGTTCACCTCAGCCAATTGGCGCTGGAGTCCCACAAGGCAGCATCCTGCGCCCTCTATTATACTTGGTTTATACTTCGGACATGCCAACAAACAACTACACACAAACTTCAACATTTGCAGACGATACAGCTTTTCTAAGCGTCCACGAAAACCGTTATGAAGCATCTCGTTACTTACAGCTGGAAATATGGTTAAGACAATGGAGGATAATGGTCAATGAGCAAAAATGCGTACATATTACATTCACCTTGCGCCGGGAATCTTGCCCCCTATTACAATTAATAATCAAATAATTCCTCAACATTCGCATGTTAAATATCTCGGTATACATCTGGATCGGCGATTAACGTGGAAATGCCACATAGAGGCAAAACTAACCCAAATGAAACTAAAAGCCATTCAAATTCATTGGCTTATTGGAAGAAATTCTGTCCTTAGTCTCGATTGCAAGCTTCTACTTTACAACTCTATCTTAAAGCCTATCTGGTGCTACGGTATTCAACTATGGGGCACTGCCTCGGCCTCTAATATCGACAAAACTCAAACATTCATAAGGATCTCAATGTGCCATTAGTTAAAACTAAGATTACAAAATAAGCAATAAAATATTTAAAAAGGCTTGAACAACACCCAAATCCACTAGCTCGAAATATTTGGCGGCCACTCTCGCTTAAGAAGAAGAGACACTGCAGCACTTACCCAATTATATGAGCGATAAACACCTATATAAGTGAACAGAACCCGTGATAAAGAAAATTTTTGTCTGGCACTGGCAGGACATAAAATAACGTATTAGGTTAAGATTTGATTAATTATTGTTAGTTCATATTTAATATATGAAGATTCAATAAATAAATAATGAGAAAAAGAAAGAACAACCAGCTATTCTACTAAGTCTATTTCAGGTAAAAAAGAAAAAAAAAAGATTATAGTAATATTTAAATTAAAGATTTATATCTCAGCCATTTGTAAACCGATATAGTTTAATTTAACTAGTAATATAGTATTTCGGACTACATACGATATAAATATAAAACAATGTGTCTTGATAGGTTTTTCGCAAAAATAAAAACCCAGAATATTTATAATACTGTTATCAAAGCTGATTTAATTTAAAAATTTTCCATTTTGATTTGATGGTATTTGTTAATATATATCTATTTAAAAAAAGGATGTATGTTTATTTTATTAAGGTTGGGATCTTTTTGCTTTTGTAAAAATATTTATTTTATTTTTTCTTTTCTCATGCCTTTGTGCGACTTCTCCAGGGAAAAACAACAATTTTAAATTGTTATCGGATTAAAGAAAATAAACATGTAAAGATCAACCCGGGTTCAAATCCCAGCTCAGCCAAGAAAAATTATAAATAAATTTTAATAAAAATTACAAAGTTGTAAAATTCCTTTCCTCAGTGAATATAATTTAATGAAAATTAAATTTGATGAACTCAAGCCTAATTAAATAATATCAAAAATTTAAAATAAATAATTTTATAAATAATAATCCTCCAGCTTAACAAAATAAATATGTATAAATAAATTATTAAATACCCATGAACTTTAACTATTTTTTTGTTTGATTAGGTTTTAATAAAAGTCAAAACAAATTTGTTTAAAATTAATTTTAAATTGCACGATTTTTTAAACAAATAAGACGATCTTTTTTATTTTTTTCTTAGTAAATTGACGATTTTGACACAAATTTATCTGGCAGCCCTGAATAAAACCCGAACAAGAAAATCCTAAAAAAAAATTTAAATAACAAAATATAAAAATCATCATTTATATTCTTTTTTTTTTTATTTATTTATTTATATTAAAAAAATAGTATATAAACATACATATTTTAAATTTAAAATATCTATATTTTGTTTTTCTCGCACCAATTTCAAATGTGACTTATTTTGACAGTTGCTGAGAGAAAATTTTTACAAAATATTGTTACAGAAACACTTTTTCTCACATACTTCCAATAATTGCTGGAAAGTTACTTAAATGACAGATTTTTCTCGCAAAAGAAATATACAGAAACACCTGTGTAAGAAAACCCATTTTTTGTTTTAATTCGCACTGTTTTTGCCCCAATTCACTGGTTTCATGCGGAAAGTTATACGATGCGAGAAATACAGAAACGGGCTACTGTACAATAAAACCAAATTTTGTTTTTTAACTTCAAACTGTTTTTTTGCAATTTGTTCAAATATTTATTTTTAGGCAATTATGTTTGTATGTGAACACATTTTTTATTTGAAACTATTTAATATGTATGTATATGTTTAAAGAAACAAAATTGGGCATAGAAATGAACAAAGTGTGAACAGAAAATAAAATTTTTATTGTTTTAAACAAATTTTAGGAAAACACTGTCAAACAAAAATTGGGCAAATATTTATCCGTACCTTTAGACAAATCGTAACTACAGTCGGGCCTCGATTATCCGTGATCCGGTTAACCGATTAACCGTGATTGCCAAAGATCAGTCTATTGTTTTTTGTTTGCAATGTTTTCAAATGGTTTGCTTCGGTTATCCGTGATGGCAGTTGAAAAATATTGGACAAACAGCATTACTTTTTTTTAAGAAATTGTATTCTTTTTTTGTTAATGTCCTTTTTTTTGCCTCATGTTTTCAGTAGAAAATTTAATGTATAAATATTTATAATTACTTTTAATTATTTAAGCTTGAGGTTTTTTTTATAAAAAATTATATTTATTTTCTTCAATATTTCGCTTACCTTTGGTTAGCATCGTCAGGAAATTAACAAATTTTAATAATAACAAAAAACGATAACAAAATTATGAAAAAATTTTTGTCAGAAATTAAATTCAAAAACCTATTTGTCATAAAAAAATTTTCAAAAACCATTATAACAAAATTTAAAAATTTAACTAAAGTATAACAATTCATATAAACTTTTAATATTTTTAATTAGGCTTAAGTTCATGAAATTTAATTTTTATTAAATTATTTTTGTGAAGAAAGGAATTTTACAACATGAAAATTAATTAAAATTGTTATTGATAATCTTTCATTCTTGACGTGGCTCGGGCTCGAACCCTGGCCGGCAGGTTACCATGACATGTTTCGATCGCAACCACTCGATCTCCTCAGATGGATTTGCCGTCTTACACTCGCAGCCATCGACGACTGCTGACGTCACTAGTCAAACATCAATCCTTAAACCAAATTGTATTTTAACATTTGGTAGATCGAAATTTGCTTTCCTGAATGATTATCCATTTTAATTGATTTTACATGTCTGACAAAGTGAAAAAACAAAAAAATGTACTTGGACTTCAAGAAAAATTCTTGACGAAAGTACGAAAAAACAGAAGTAAAGGACACAGTACAAGAATTATTATAAATACTGCTAGAAATTTGATTAATAGGGTACTAACAATTAGTGACAAGGCTTATCACAGGAAAAACATAATTAAAATTAGAAATATATTAGGGGAAAACAATTTTCCAAATAGATTAAGTTATGGATTAATAAATCAATATAATGATAGGAGTAATGGGAATACAAGAATTAGCAGTACAATAGAACCAATGATATATAAATCATTATCATACATATCCAATATTTCGGAAAGAATAAAAGAATCGGGAATCTTTGACACTGACAAATATAAGGTAGCATACAAAGCTTATAACACGTTGAACAGTTTATTTAGCAAGACAAAAGATAGAACTAGTAAATGGGATATGTCAAACATTGTTTGCAAAATTCCTTGCAAGGGAAATGATAATGAAAGTTGCAACCAAGTTTACATAGGTACAACGAAGAACAAATTAAGGACTAGAATTGCGGGACATAGATCCGATCAAAAATATAGGGACATTAATTCTAAGAAGACAGCATTATGTCATCATTGTTATCAATCTAATCACTATCCAAATTTTGAAGAAGTATCGGTTTTAAACACTGAAACTACCTACAAACGCAGATACATATTGGAAATGTTACACATAATTAATACACCAACGGCACAAAAAATAAATTTTAAAGCAGACACAGAACATAAAGCGAATAATTATAGGAATTTAGTTATTAAGGGATAGAAGATTAGATACAATAATATAAATATAGGTACCTATCGCAGCCTTGGAACAAGAGGGTTCAATTTGTTACATGAAAACTAGGACCTTCATGTCCTTAGGTCACGACATACATATTATTTTGTAACAATGAAAATAAGTTTAATTATGTATGTAAGATAAGATAAAAATAAGTTTAGTTTTTAGAAAAATTTTTATTTTATAGGAATTTTCATTAGCCAAAATATTTTTTTATTATTGTAAATATGATTTTCGAATTAGGTTTATAGATAGAAAATTTTTTCAGTTTATATGAATTGTTATACTTTAGTTAAATTTTTATTTTTTGTTTTAATGGTTTTTGATAAAAAATTTTTCATAATTTTGTTATCGTTTTTTGTTATTATTAAAATTTGTTAATTTCCTGACGATGCTAACCAAAGGTTAGCGAAATATTGAAGAAAATAAATATAATTTTTTATAAAAAAAGACCTCAAGCTTAAATAATTAAAAGTAACTATAAAATAAAGGTTAAATAAGAATAAATATCAATTACAAATATTTATTTAATTTTAAAATGCACATAAGCTTCTTGAATTAATTTTTTCAATGTAAGTATTTATGTACACCAATGTTCACTTGTTAAATAATAAAAATATTAAAAAAAAAACTGTATAATCAAAATTGTTATTCGATTAACCGTGAAAATCGATTATCCGTAATGCTTCTGGTCCCGACCATCACGAGGCCCAACAATTAACATACATTTTAAATAAAAAAATATTGAAAAATTTTAAAAATATTGTCTTTAATTACTTCATAACTTTCGAACTTTAACTTTTTATTCATATTATTAAAAATATAGTCTATGTGTTACGACATCGCATGGACGATTTTTAAACAAACTCACACATTTTAACGAAAAGCTTATAACGAAATACATAAATTTATAAATCATTATTAATTTCCGGTAAATACGTACATAATTTAAAATTTATTTTTGGACAGTGGCGATTATGTAAATGTATTTTATATTTTGATTATGATGTTAAATTAAGTATAAAACGATTTTCAGGTTATTTGATAAATATCGTTTTAATTGAAATCGAGAGTTAAAATGATAGATTTGTTTGTTTGAATGAAAACCAAACAATTTATTTAGAAAAATTTTTATTTCAATTTTATTTTCGTAAGTTTTTACAGGAATTAAACATCATGATGCACAAACTTTCACCGTGATCGCAACTCCTTTTCTGTATTTGCATTTCTGTTGTATAGGAATTTAAGACTCAAACACAATTACAATTTGACCGATGGTACAATCCATGGTAATATCATCTACCAGATACACTTGAAGCTACAATAAAAAAACAACAAGTTTTGCTTATGTTATTATATAGTATGTGTGTGTGTGTGTTAACGACATTTGACAGTTCCTATTATGTATAAAACAATAATTAAAAGCACTGAGAAATGCAAGCAAAAAATAGTCAGCTACCGTTTCGGCCGTACAATCATGGTGCAATCCGCGATAAGAACAGCAAGTTATATAAATACCGTTCTTTATATACAAATAAATATACTTTGCGCCACGCCAAATTATATGTATATTCTGTATTGATAACCAAGTTGCATGCGCCTTATTTGTAAACTTTAGCTCTAGCTGTTCTCCAGATATACAGAAATCTTTAATAATGTCTTTTTAAAGGAAGTGTCACGCCCACTTTTTCAATCCCGCCTATATTTTATTTATATTTATGACTCAGCTATGTGTACCAAATTTGGACAATTATTCTCTTAACGTTCTTATGATATAAATAAATCTATTTTGTGCGACGCCCACTTCTCCAATCCCTCCTACATTTTGTTGGATGTTGTGAATTGATCGCCAAGATGCTTGATCATAATTTTGAAACTTTGCCTCCTGCCATTGTACAGATATTCAAAAATCTTTTATGTCTTTGTAAGTGTATTCCACAAATTTACCAAACCGAACACTAAAGGTACGTTCAGACTGATAAAATATTTGATAGCAAACATCAAATATTTCACTAACGTAGTCTGAACACAAAATATTTTTGAATGTCAAATAAAATAACAGCTGATTTTGAGCAAATAAAATTATTTGCCGGCAAACAAATATACAAAAAAATCAAATATTTTAGTAGTTTTTGAGCAAACATTTAATTGATATTACAAAAAAATTGTAAGAGCAAATAACGACAAATAATTTTAGCCATTTTACCTATAGAAGCAATTTTTCTTGTAAGTTTTCGGATTCTTTACAGTTTTAAAGATTTTTTATAATTATAAGTCTGTGTTCATACGGCTCATGTCTTATTGACAATATTGCTACTTTACGTTTTGCTTTCTTATTCGTTGTTTAATTTTGTTTTCAATATCAAATAAAACAAAATAAAAAACATGTCGTCAACATGACATGAATCATTTGAACGCCAATTCATGTTCAAAGAAGAAAAAGGAAGAATCTTGTCAAAAAGACATGAGCCGTAAGAACTCAGTCTGACAAATTTTTGCGAATGTCCGCTAATTTAGCAATTTTTATAGAATTTTTGCCATTCCTTATAGTTTTAGTCTGAGTTCATACGGGCCATGTCTTATTGACAAGATTCTTCCTTTTTCTTCTTTGAACATGAATTGGCGTTCGAATCATTCATGTCATGTTGACGACACGTGCGTTTTTGATATTGAAAACAATAACAAAATTAAACAACGAATGAAAAAGCAAAACGTAAAGACAGCACATTCTCTGCAAATAAAATTGGACCACCTAATCCATTTTGATAAAATGGACTACTCCATGGACTGGTCCGATGTAATGCAAGCATGGACCATGTCATTGTTAAAAAGTGTTTGTAGTGAGACGGCATGTCTTCGTTTTTTAACGACATGCTTTCGTTTTTAAACGACTTCAAAACTAATCCTCTTGTGTACACCATGGAGCAATGCGATTATTTCAAAAAGTAATAAACGTTGCGGAGGGAGGTTGGAGCCGTTGGAATTATCGATTGGGAGGATTTGTCAGTCACAGTAGTCGAGTGAGCATCGCGCGTTCGCTGAGGAGACATTTTTTAAGGGTAATGATTCTTACGTAATTGCTCGTCGACAATTTTGTTCAAAGCTCATTTTCACTAAAATAGCCACGTCAACAAACAAATCTACCAAGAACCTAAAACCCTCGATTGAAACATCAAATACCTTTACATTGCCTCAGGGTAAATGTTTGGTGTGCCTTATCCACGCATGAGAAAATTGGGTCATTTATTTTTTTAAATTCTCGAAAAACAAGGCTCCGTTTTGAACAGTGTGTTCAAGTCGACAAAAGACATGTGGATGACATACTCTTTAAAAAATAAAATCCGCATTTCCATTCTACCGTTTAATGCTTTTAATAAAACTTTGTGTCAATTATTAAATTTTTTATTTAAGTTTGAAAATATACAGCCATGTCACAGAGTACAATTCCGTTCGGAAACGGAATTTATTCCGTTTTTTGGTGCTTCAGAAAATGACCGTAAAAAATTTTGGAATGAAACCATTTTTGTTTTCATGCACGGAATGGGAGTTTTCTGTATCTGAAAGGCCAAAAAACTATCATAATACACATTCTATCAATAAACAAATATTTTTTCTTCAATTCCGAACGGAATCATTCCGAACGGAATTGTACTCTGTGACATGGCTGTATAATCTGCTATCAGATACCCCGTATTTTTTTAATTAAATAAAATTTGTTTATAAAACATTTATTTTTATTTATTTTTTTAAAGCATTATGTAATGGTTAAAGGTTTTGCTTTGTTGTTTTTGTCATTAAAAATATGTTTTATGTGTTTAAAACAGTAATTTTAATTTGCCGTTTTTTCATAATTTGATTTCCGATTTGTTTTTGAAAATATGCTGATTTTTTACAAAAACCATCTGGTACCCCTGGTTGAGATCTTTACAAATTTTTACAAACTCTCTTATGTTCATCAACTCGCCAACAATATTTAAAAATACAACAGATTACCACAGATATTGTAGAAATACTTATGGTGACAACAGATATTTGTAAGCAAAAAAAAAATGTTATGACACACTCAATCCAAAACCATAACAGATCTACCTAAACAAAAGCAGCAAGCGTTTTTTTAAACATGCAAATTCTATTGCCAAAACATTTTCAATAAAATAAAACGACCAAGCGAACTATCAAATAAGATTTTCCAGCCGGGTGGTGTTAAATTCGCGTTTTAAAGGTTAGTTTCGTATAAACTGTATGAAAATGATAAGTTTTGACATAAAACAGACGCTTGCCGCTCTTATTAAGGTAGCTCAGTAAGCATCTGTTTTTGTTTTTAAGATATGGTGAGTGGGCAAAAGCAAAACCATACAATATCAGTTACACTCATTCTCTCATTTATATCAGTAGTAACAGATATATATCTGGTGTATCTGTTTCAACAATACTTACTGATACACTCGTGCACAGTGATGTTAACTTTTATTTTTTCATTACCGTACGGTCCTCTAAAAATTACCGTTTTTGAGAAGAAATTACCGTACGCAAATGTTTTTTAATTTAAACTTTCACAGCAGTATTCAAAAATAATTCAATTTTAAATGCGATCTATGAAAAATTTTAATGAAAATCTTGGTTTTAAAATACATTTTAAACCAAAATTATTGTATTTTTATCAATACGAAAGTAAAAACATCATATAAATAAATTGCTAACGTTACTGTCAGACTGATTCATCATCGCACAGCCTAAACGACTGAAGCTAAAAAGTTTAAAGTATAACATTCATTTTTTTTTTAAATTGCCGTTGAAAATAACCTCTCAAAAGTTAAAATCATAAAGCCTTCATATGTAAGTATGTATAAGAATATCAAAAACCCAAATCTTGATATTACCGTTTTTTAAGTGAAATTACCTTGCTACTTTTCAGGGCTCAAAATTACCGTAAAAAAGGGTAATTACCGTACGGTTAACATCACTGCTCGTGCAGGTCTTTAGTTCGTATGTTAGCTACCTCCTTCAGAAGTTTCAGATAGGTATATTATATATTACTTTATTTTTTTTAACTTTTTTCAAAAGTGCCCAAAAAACAGGAAAAATTAAAAATTTTTATAAAAAAACTTATGTATGATACAAATCCAAAAACAGGTCGATTAGATATTTAGTTAAATTTTATTTCACTGTGCTTTATAACACTATCACGTAACAACAAAATGCCTGAGGGGAGGTTTAAGTGAACGTTGCGAAAACGCAACGCAGGGCCTTAATGGGTTAATCCACTTTTGAAGCAAATTGAGATTTTTATGCCGTGTGGAAGAGAAAGATACACCTCGTCGACCAGCATGTAGTTTTTCTTCAAATTGAGTCTTAAAGTGTGTTAAACCAACTATATTTTTAGGTTTTCTGTCAAGCTGCGCATATGAAATTTAAAAAGTTTCCATTAAAAGTTATTGGAAGTTAGCAGGTTTGCATATTATGTCGACGATATGTTAACTTCAGAACCCATTCCCTTATTAATCAAAAGCCTATTGGAGGTCTGACTGTCTCCACACATCCAGTATCCACTATTTTCGAGCCCAGTCTCTCAAACTCATCGGCCATTTCATTAGTTTGGAATCCACTAGTTGGAATTAACAGCCCATCAAGGCCCTGGAATTCACTAGTTGGAATTCACAGCCCATCAAGGCCCTGGAATTCACTAGTTGGAATTCACAGCCCATCAAGACCCTAAGAGATTTTAGTAAATATGTCCTCGAGGTATACCCATTTACCCGTTCCCCTTATTCTGGATATATCGGCAAATCTGAAGTATCGTCAATATATCAGTATCGGTGGTTGTTTAATCCCTAATTGTCACTTAACTATCGGCGACTAAATCGTAGATAGTGTCAACAATATTGTCATCAATGACACTATTAAGGTAATGTCGCTAATCGGGCATTAACGACTTTATGAGAAAAAAGTCGTTTATATAGTCGCCAGTGTCAACTTTAACCACATTGTTACCCATATGATCATTAACGACAATATGCATAATAATGTCGTTCACATTGTCGTTTACGACTTAAGTGCCCTTTGTTCGAAAAATTCGTCGACGATTTGCACGGGCTGTCGCCAACATGTCGTCAGGGATTTACTATGGGTCTTGTACGCGTCCTCGACGTTGTCTTGAATACATGGCCAACTTGGAACAGCCCAACGTATCCCAGTTAGACAGATTGCCGTTGACGACATCGTCGTAAATGATGAGCGACGTTGTCTTATAAGTTGTCTTCTATTTAGCTTTATATGGGACAGTATGAGCGACTTTGTCTTAAAAGTTGTCCGTATTAAACTCTATGTGGGACAGTACGAGCGAAACTGTCTTATAAGTTGTCTTGTATAAAAGCTACTGACGACAAAGTATTCTTGAATGCTATTCAATCAATTGCTTGGTTTTTTTTTAATTCTCACAATCTTTTTACTTTAATTGTTGATTTAAATACCTAAAAAAAATTTACAAATTAGTTCTAAACAGTAAAACCAAAAATGATGATGAAATTATTCGCGGGCTGGAAAATGTAAGTACTTCACTGTCAACTTTAGGATTGCTTATAGGAGTCGAATATAAAACATATAACAAAAATTAAAATTCCAACTATACTAAAAACTGTCTGAATTAGATTTAATGATTTTTGTCGTGGACGTCGAAATAGACGACATTGTCATGCAGGTAGTCGTTAATGATAAAGTAGGCGACATTTTCTTTCTTTGTGTCGTGCACGATTTTCGCGACACTTGTTCGAAAATGTCGTTGACGATTTGTTCCGGCTGTCCCTCACATGTCGTACAGGTATTAACATTGTCGTGCATCCGTCTTCGAGGATGTCTTAAAGACGTGGCCAACTGGGATACTGTCACAGACCACACAAAGAAGTTTATAGGGTACATGTGTCAGCGTCACACAAGCAGCATTTTTATTCCTATGCACGCGTACATAGGATTTGCAAATGCGCCCTTCACTGCATTAGAGCGACTCAAGTTGTATGGAAGCAAAATTCGTGCTCGATGTACTTTTTTAAGATGACATTTTAAATATTTCGGCTCCAGCTTTACCTCTCGTGAGCTGGACCAGTTTGAAAAAGGGTCTTTTATTGCATGTTTTGTTAATTTAAGAATCTGATTCCTTACCAACATATACAACTTGGGTATCGTAAGAAAGGTAATTTCTTTTTTATTTCTTTAGTCCTATTTTCATCCATACATGATCTAGCAACTAAATCCGCTATCATATTAAAGTTACTACAAAATTGCATTTATATATATTCCAGAGCACCGTGTAAAATGCATCTAATTTGCCCAAATCTCAATTATTTACATACAAAGATGATATACTTGGCAAAAGATAAAATTTGATACCCATATTGCCCTATTTAAAACGAAGGGTTACCACCCCATTGCATTTTTGTCAAAACGCGAACTAGCACGAATTTCAAAAAAAGCTGAGACACGTATTTAATTAAATCGACTAAAGATTAAAATATGTTAATTTGGCACTTTTATTACAAACAACCCCGAACAAAATATTCAAAACCCGTTTTTTACAGAAAATCCTTAAAAAAAAGGACAGGGATGATCGTCCTTGGACAAATTTTATATACAGTTGGACGCGCCTAAAAACCCTTTCTTACGATACCCAAGTTGTATATGTTGGTAAGGAAACAGATTCTTAAATTAACAAAACATGCAAAAATATACCCTTTTTCAAACTGGTCCAGCTCACGAGAGGTCAAAGCTGGAGCCGAAATATTTAAAATGTCATCTTAAAAAAGTCCAAGGTTCATTTTTAGGATGGTACATCGAGCACTTTTTTTGGTGAGTCGCTCTACAGTACATGCATCTGTGTACTCGTTTCTTTTCCCCTCGTCCCTCTCGCCTATAAAGTAGCAATCTTGTCAATAAGACATGAGCCGTATGAACTCAGACTTAGATACTTTTAATAAATTTTATGGTTTTGTTTGAAATGTTAAAATTGTTCGCGAAATTTCGCTATTTTTGCTTTTTTTTTTTTTGTTTTTGTCCGACATTTTGTATTTTTTAACCGATAAAGCGACTTCAAATAAATTTTAGGGTTTGTTTCCAAGTTTGCAATTTTTCGCGAATTTTAGCCATGTTCGTGATAAAAGCGATTTCTTTCTGTGATTCTTTGCAGTTTTAACGATTTTTAATAACTATTAAGCTTTGCTATCATGCCGCTATTAGCAAATTTTTGCAAATTTCCGCTAATTTGGCAATTTTTACCGAATTTTTGCCATTCCTTATACTTTAAGGGACTTTTAATCAATTTGTTTGAAATTTTAAAAATTTTCGAGAATTTTCGCTTATTTTGCAAAAAAAAACATTTTATTTTTTGCTATTTTCCGACAATTTGTTTTTTTAAACGATTTCAAATAAATTTTAGGGTTTGTTTCCAAGTTTGCAATTTTTCGCGAATTTTAGCCATTCTCGCGAAGAAGCGATTTTTCCCTGTGAATCTTTACAGCTTTAACGATTTTTAATAACTATTAGGCTTTGCTATCATACTGCTATCATACTGCTATTAGCAAGTTTTTGCAAATTTCCGCTAATTTGGCAATTTTTACTATTTGTGAAATATATTTCAATTTTTGAACACTTTCATTAAATAATTATTTGATGCAAATATTTGTCTAATACTATGTTTCCACTATGAGCAAAACAACTTGTTTTGGTTTTCGAATTTTCGAAATCAATTTGACATTTATGTTGTAAACAAATATTAAAGCCAAAAAATATGTGTGTTGAAACAAAAATATTTTTCTTTAACATGAAATTTTCTTGTTTGTTTTTTAATACACAGATATACATATATGAACGTATATAAAAGCACATTACTTACTACCTTTTTATTATGTTATTTTATTATTTTTACGCTGCAAACAAATAAATCAGCTGGAGAGTTGCATAAACCTATTTAATAAGTCTTGATATTTTGGTAAATATATCACTTTTTTCGAAATTGTCAATCACCAATAATGGATAACCCAGAGTTGTTTTCATGATTTTCGACATGTTTTGGAGCAAAACTAGTTTTTGTTTGAGTTTTCGAACATGAAATATGTATAGGAAAACAAGTAGCAAAACACTTGTTTTGCTGCAAAACTAGTTTTGTGGCCCAAAACATGTAAGTGGAAACGTACTATAAGTCTGAACACATGGCAAACATGATTTCATTTATTTTAAGGTGCTATCAGACGGGATGTATTTTACATATGTACTGTCAAATTTTCCATCTGTAAAAGTTGTACACATCGTGTGATACATATCGTCATCTTAAAGACCTAATAACCTATCTGCAAAAATTTCAAAATTGAGTTGTGTATGGATTTTTATTCCCTATATCATAACGCATATGTGTGCAAAATTTTGAACATGTAATATTACAAATGACAAAGTTTTTGTACCTAGAGGACTGTTACGCACAAAAAAAGAGAAAAATAAAACATCAAAAATCACGATAAAAGTTTAATTTTGTTGCGTAGTGTAATTTAAACAAACATTAAGTACTTGTTTTTGCTTAAACCAGTTAAAGAAACTACTACTGTAATTATTTAATGTATATAATATTCATGTGTATAAATAAATTTTTATTTATTCATACTAATTAGTAACGAGGTGGGACTATCAGGCTAGTCTACTCGCTGATTCTCTGGGCTCAGTCCCTGTCATTAGTGGCATTACGGAGACTGAAATGGCAGTGGAATTCCTATCGGGGGCACTGCGTCAGGCAACGGCACTGGCCTGTAGGCCAGTGGTTAAGTGGAAAAAGGGGGGCAAGCCACCATGGTGGAGCCCTGAGATTGCACAGTCTCGCAGAGACTGTCGTAGGTTATTCAATATGGCTAAACGACTGGGTAACTGGGCGGATTATAAGTCGGCATTGAATAGGTTCAAGAATTTGGTTAGATCGGCGAAACGGAATGCCTGGAGGAACTTCTGCAGCGGCGTGGAAGGCTCCTCTGAGACAAACCGGTTGCGCAAAATAATGGCTTCTTGCCCGACTGTCCCTAGCTACATTCAGAAAGCTGATGGTAGCTGGACTACGAATAGTCAGGAGACGCTGGAGGTGTTAATTGACACGCACTTTCCTGGCAATTCCCTTCCAACACCACGGAAGATCAACTACCTATCAGAGCCTGGACCCGTGTCCATTTCTCTGTGCTATGATAGGCTCAATTGGGCGATAAGGAGCTTCGACTCCTTTAAGGCTCCTGGTCCGGACGGTATTATTCCGGCCGACCTTCAAAAGAACGCGGGGCTTTTGGTTCCTTGGCTGTCCGCTATTTATACGGAATGTATTAGATTCTCGTACGTTCCCATCCGATGGACTAGATGTAGGGTTGTTTTCATCCCAAAGGGAGGTAAAGCATCCCACACCAGACCTAAGGACTACAGGCCAATTAGCCTGTCGTCATTTCTTCTCAAGACCCTTGAAAGGGTCATTGATATTCATCTGAGGATGTCTATTCCTAGACATTTGCTCTCTTCATCGCAGCATGCCTACACCAAGGGCAAGTCTGTGGAGACGGCGCTCCACTCACTGGTCGGCTACATTGAGAAACCCCTTGAATTTCGGGAATACTCACTTGTGGCCTTTCTGGACATTGAGGGAGCTTTCAATAATGTCAAACCCAACTCCATCTTGGAGTCGATGAGGGAGGTTGGGGTTGACGATGTAATTTGTAGATTTATTGGTAATCTACTCGATAATAGGATCATTGAATCCACAATGGGTGCTACTAATGTTTGCAGATTTGTGCACAGGGGCACCCCGCAAGGTGGGGTTCTGTCCCCTCTGCTGTGGAACCTGACGGTGAACACTTTGCTGGGTCGGTTCGACAGATTAGGGATAAAAACCGTCGCGTATGCGGATGACGTGGCGGTGGCGGTCGCGGGTAAACACCTGGACACACTGTCCCATTGTATGGAATCTGCATTGCAGATTCTAAGCTCTTGGAGCATTTCCTGTGGACTTGGTGTCAATCCACAGAAAACTGAGTTGGTACTCTTTACCAGGAAGTACAAGGTTGGCAACTTTAGGCTTCCTAGGCTAAACGGCACGGAGCTGAGGCTCTCGAACAGTGCCAAATATTTGGGCGTAATTCTCGATAGCAAACTATCATGGGAACTCAACGTTCGGACGAGGGTTGATAGGGCTATTGTGGCCTTATACACCTGCAAGAGATCCTTGGGCAGGAGCTGGGGCCTGGGCCCCAGGGGTGTCGAATGGATCTTTGAAGCGGTGGTAAAACCGATTCTCTTCTATGGGGTCATAGTGTGGTGGCCTGCCGTGGAAAGAGGACGGTACTGCAGGATGCTTGAGAAAGTATATAGGTTGGCTGCGCTGATGATCACGGGATCACTCCGCTCGACACCGACGAAGGCACTGTTTACTATGCTAGACTGGTTGCCGATTGATATCATGGCCGAACAACAGGCCTTGACTTCCGCTATGAGACTGGGGGCGGTGGGCCTATGGTCTACGCGGAACTATGGTCATGCCAGGGTCACGCTTCACGCGTCATACGACCTGGCGGGGCTGGACTATTGCACTCCGAAACCCTTTTTCGGTGCTTTGTTCACGGTTCATCATGGTAGCTATGATGAGCTGCTCGATAATACGCGATCTCTGGAGCCGACCCTGCGGGTCTACACCGATGGTTCCAGGATGGGCGACAGAGTGGGTGGAGGTTTCTTCATCGAAGAATTGGACATCAGGGTCTCTTTTAGGCTGCCAGATGGCAGTAGTGTGCTGCAGGCGGAAATCTCTGCCATAAAGCGGGCGGCAAACTGGCTGAAGTACTATCGTATATCGAGGGATATATGTATATTTACGGACAGCAAGGCTGCCATTGCAGCTCTGGCTGGTGTCTTTACGACATCTATGTTGACAGTGGAATGCCGGATGTCTCTAAATGAGATCGCGAAACATTCCAGTGTAACGCTGACATGGGTACCAGGACACAGTGGGCTCCTGGGCAACCATACTGCGGACAGTCTGGCCAAACAAGGCTGTCTCTTGGACGACATGTTCGTCGACGGCCTAATTGGCACTTCAATGGCCCGCTGCAGGACTCTCATCAGACGGGAGTCGTACAGAAGGGCTCAGGGGAGATGGCAGGGCGAGCATACCTGTTTGATGGCCAGGACTCTATGGCCTGGCTATGACGCGGCGAAAACGGGCGTACTACTCGGTCTCGGCAGGGACCGGATAAGGACAGTGATATCGGTTATCACGGGTCACTGGGTGATAGGGACTCATGCTAGGAGGATGGGTCTTGAGTATAATGACTACTGCAGGAGTTGTCATGATGAGGAGGAGGAGGAGACGGTGTTTCACTTCCTCTGTCAATGCCCCGGTCTGGCGGGCGTTAGGTTGAGGCATTTTGGGAGACCGGAATTGCCATGTCTGGACGATTTGTCCAATGCGGGACTGAAATCGATCTCCCTGTTCTGCAGGGAATCGGGGTGGTTCGAGACTGCGGTGACCTCTGGGGAATAGTCTGGTGGATACTGGCTGGCCCTTGTCACTGGCTAGGGGTATCACAAAGGGACCGCTATAAGGACCCAAGTGAGTCGTCTTCGTGACGGCTACCCATTTAACCTAACCTAACCTAACCTACTAATTAGTACTGCAGATAGGTTATTTGGTTTCAGATTTTTACGATTCCAAAAAACCTAAGTGTCATAACATAAGCTGTGATTAGAAAAACAAAATTTTCTCAACCGATATATATTACGGGTTTCATTTTAATCAAAATGTGTAATTTTCGTTTAAATATCGTTAATAGTTAAAATTTTATAACGTTTTTCCCCTCTCCTGTAAACTTTTGAAAACTGCAGATAGGTTTTTTCGTCTTTTAGGTGACGATATGTAACTTTTTCGATTAGAACACGCTCTATTTTCCTGTGGCAAACAAAAACAAAACAGCTGGTTTGTTTTGAAACGTAAACAAAATTAAGCTTTTGTTCACATTTATAGGTTATGTCATAAGGAAAAACATAAGCAGGTGTGATAGCAAAAATTATGAATCGTATGTAAAATGGAAATTTTGACATACATACGGAATTACATATGGGTAAGAAAAGTGACAATACATATGTAAAACTCTTGTCAAAACTTGCTGCATTTGGTGTCGGTGATAATTTCTCTCGATTTATATCGAGTTTTCTCAGAGATCGCACTATACGAGTTGTTATAGATGGGGTTTCGTCAAACGAGTTCAAGATTCATTCAGGGGTGCCGCAATGCTCCGTTCTTTCTCCTACTCTATTTCTTATCTTTCTAAACGACCTCCTTTGTCAAACTTCCAACCCTATCTACTCTTTTGCAGATGACAGCATCCTTTGCCACTCGTTCTCATTCGAATGCAGACCAAGCGTATCGTAATCTCGGAATGGGGTCGTGCGAATAGGGTCGATTTTAATGCCCGAAAAACCCAATGTTGCGTGCTGACGCATAAACGCGCGACAAATCAAGGTGCCTCATCTGTATATATGGGTGGTATAATTATTGAGGAATCAGAATCTCTTGATGTTCTGGGCATGAGGATACAATGTGATGTCCGATGGACAGAACATATATTCAAGGTGTCGAAAGAAACATTCAAGTGCCTCGGTTTTCTAAGACGGTGTAAGATATACTTCACTCCATCTGATATCCTTACTATTTCTACCACCTATATCCGACCGCGTATGAAATACAACTCTCATGTGTGGGCCGGTGCTTCAAAGTCTATTTTGGAGATTCTCGACCGCGTGCAGGAGAGGGCGAAGGTTCTCATTGGTGACAGTAGGGTATCCAATTCTACTGACTCCCTTAAGCACCGTCGCAATGTGGGTTGTATTTGTCTCTTATATCGTTACTACAATTGGATGTGTTTTGACGAAATTAGGGATCTGGTTCCCAAAACCCGTACTTTTGTTCGTAATACTCGTTTTTCCTCAAGAGCCCATCCTTATGTGGTCGATTGGCAGGTGAATCGTACAACGCATTACAGAGAGAATTCGTTTTTTTCCCGCACAGTTCGTATGTGGAATAACCTTCATGCAGAAGTCTTCCCTCTGACTTACAACATGATTAAGTTCAAATCGAATGTTCACAAACACTACTCCCTCTATCCTCCTTCCCGCAACCTATTTTCCTAGTTCCAACACAATGCAATGCATAAGTAGGGGTCATCCCCTGAGTGCTGGTCCTAACAGTAAAAAAAAATACATCCCGTCTGATACCACCTTTATTGGACACTATTTGCCAACGGTTTTAACAACATTAAATAAAATTTATTTTTTTGTTTCACACAGTTTGAAGCTAATATCAGAACAAATATTTTTGTCAAATATTTCATTAGCCTGAACGTACCTTAACGAGCGATATTTAGTGTTTATTTTCAAATACTGGTTAAATATACTAAATTTGTTGGCAAAATAGCACATAATTAATGGCGTTTTCTTTTCTGAGTAAAATTCTGCATTTATTCTGCCTTTTACATTTTTTATGTTTTTTTCTGAAAAACATGTTTATTTGAAAAGTGTAAAGCGTTCTTTTCTGATGATGTTCCCTTTAAAATTAAAAAAAAAAAATGCTACATGTGCAATACTCATTTTAATTAAAGGGGCATGAGTGCAGCACAGATCAAGGTGAATTCAGTACAAGGTGGTGGCAAGTTTCGAGCCGTAAGCCCAAGGCGAATTTAACAAGGTAAGTGCAACTCTACAACTACAAAAAGCCCCATGTATTTTCTTGCCATTTAATAGGCGGCTGTCAAAAATTCTGACAAGGCAAAAATTGATTGAAAAACAAAACAAAAATTTTGTTTGGGTAATAAAAGGGATTATTAAATTCTCTTTAATTACTCGCAGTTTTTCGGTTATTTTGGCGCAAAACATAAACAGAATTATATTTTGACGTTTCCCTATTTTTTTTTTTTAATTCGCCGTGGAGACAGCTGATGAACGGCTGACGAGTTGAGTTTACCTTGTTGAATTCGCCATACGTAAACCCTAACATACAGTCTACAACTGGCATGAAATTCTTAACATTAACACTAAAATGATGTTAGTGTTAGGTATAGGCTCATCATGTTAGAGGTTTTCTCATGTTATAGCACGATTGTTAATGCAAATGTTTAAACAACGCTTTTAAAACATCATGTTATAACAGCAAATCATGTCAGTTGTAGACGGGGAGTACCAATGCAATACAAAAAACATCTCTTGTTTCTGTTGGCTCTGAATTGTACTAATTGTACTTTATTGTTTAATGTCGAAATTTGTGATCTTTTGTAAACGTAAAATATGAAGCACTTCTTAAAAATTAGGGGAGTATTCAAAAATGTTGCCAAGTCACATGTAACACTTATGCAAAACTTTTTTTTAGAAAAGAAAACGCCATAAGTAATACTCAACTGGTTACCTTTTATTACACAAAAAGGTAGTTATGAATTTAAATCTAACTTTTTTAACAGACCATCACAAAGTTCTACATTTAGTCCATTACAAAAGTATATTTGGAATTTTAAGGTACGAAGGACTAAACACAACTTAACACTGTTGAAATAATAAAGCACAGAGAAAATATGTTGTGAAACTTCCCTCTGCTAACAATGTGTTGCAGCCCCACTAGCTCACTATCAATGGGCGTGTATCCTCAACCACTCAACACATGTAAATTTTCACACAGCAAAAAAATTAAAAAAAAAAATATTTACCTCTGGTCCTAAAGCACCAAAATTGATCAATATAGGGAATGCTGTTTCCTCCCTTATCGTCGCCCTACCCAGCCTACGTCATCTTAAGATTCCATAATGACCCCATACTTATCAAACACCAACAACTTACCGAAACTCACTCATCCCTTTCTTCCCCCAGAACCACTGCACCTGAAATCCTTGTGAAAACAATTAATGACACATTTTGAATTCAACCCAAATATTCACAACATTTATTACAATAAATTAAACTACATTTAACATCAATTCTTAGCCTACTATTCTCTATTCGTGTTTCCCTACTTCGGTTTTTACTTTTATACTGAATCAAAAAAAAAAAAAAAAAAATAAATTATCAAAATTCAGCTAAATCTACTTTTCCTATTTTTTTTTTTTTTTTTTTTTTTTTAATTTTTTTTTTATATTTTTTTCTCTTTTTCTTTTCTTTTTCTTTTCTTAACAACTATTCTTAAAGTAATAATTTTCCCTTCTTACTTTAGCCTCACACCTACAAACAAAATAAACAAAATTCCTAACAAGGACCGACCAATTGATTTAGTTTTTACCGTAGCTTTTATATCCTGCCACCTTTCGATATTTCCTATCTCATTCCTACCTTAAAAGAGCTCTCTGAAGATATTTTCTCTTAACTTAACTTTTGCGATTTTTCATCGGCTTCACTTCGTGATTTTAATATTATTTAAATCTTTTTATCAAAAGCTTGATCCTTTTACAAAACAACAATAACCTTACTTATTTACTATTATTATTTTTCCTCACCGATATAATCTCCTACAAAACTAGTTAAATCTTTTACTAAAACTTTTCCTTCCTTTGAACTTTTTTCTTTCCTTTTTTTCTTTTTTTTTTTTTTCTTTCTCTTCTTTTCTTTAATGAACTTTTATTATTCTTTCCCGTCCCCGATTACACAAAATTTTTAAAATATCATAAGGTTACAATCTTTGCTGCTTCCTTATCCGTAGTCTTGACTCATAGATCCAAACCCGCACTAAACGCAAGTGCTTCCAAGTTTTTAAGATTTTCCCTCCCAAGGTGAGGATGCCACTTGCCCTTGGATCTATGATTTCCTTTTTCTCCCTTAGATTTCCAAAATTTTCTTAGAATATAATTCTGTTACCTCTTTTTTACTCCTTCTTCCAGCACTATCTATTCTCCGCACTTTCCCAGATTTAAATTAAATCAGCACATTAATCCCTGGCCACCTGTTTGTGGAATCTTCACTATTTGTTTGCGAAATATCTATGTAACAAGAAAAAAAACTATCTTTCACCGCTGATATAAATTTTAATCTCATAATTTTCTTTTTTCTACTTACTTTCGGTAACAGATTATACGACGTTCACTTTAAAACTTCCTCTATCCCTCTATAAAGTTCGCGTTTAACTTCCTCTAAAAGAAAATGTATCCACCCTTTAATGGTCATCTTAAATTTTTTTTATCATATGTAATCTAATACTCACTACTTCAAATTTGAAATTTCCACCTTCCCGTTTTCGCTTTCCTTAAACTTTGACACACAACAAAAATTTACTTTCATTTAATTTAATTTTAATTTACTTTAATTTTAATTTAAAATAGATTCAACACTGTTACTACAACTTTCTCAAGACTTATCTCCAACTTAACCGTTTCACGTTAACTTTTCAAATGAAATTTACTCATTCGTTATTCTTTTTGCAACATATTTTCTTTTTCATATAACATGCACCCACTAACAAAAAATCATATAGAAAAACAATCTACCGAAACATAACATTACATTTTAATAAATAAGCACGGGTCAACGTCCCTATCCCTTTGGCCTTGAACTTTATTAATTCCCCTAAGAGAAATTACTGTCTCTCTTCACCCTAGAAAAAACACAAAAATCACTTGCCATTGGCAATGCCCTAAATTACCACTCTACAGATAGGCACCACTTTTAATTAGAATCCACATTTTGACATTTAATATTGACACAAAAAAAAACACATTTTTTTAATTTTTCTTCTTTGGAACCTTTATATTTAAATAAATCAACCCATAAATAACAATCAAAATCAAACAACACCATAAGCACAAAACACAATCAATATTAAACAACAAATAACCAAGCGCAAGCCGGATGCAGCATTACACAGAATTTGACCTGTAGCAAGGCAAGCTATCACATTCATATCCGCCCATGGAACACCTAACCCAACCTTCCTCAACCACAGCCTTCAAACCATTCATCAAACATTACCCACTGGATGAATCACTTCCACCACCACTCCAGGCCACCATCAACAAATATAAGATCGTTTAATCAAAAAAAAAAAACATCACTAAATATTTTCACTTATTAAATTGAAAATTTTAAATTATATGTATCAGTTTCAGTTAAAAGTGACATATGGGCAAAATATTAGTTTTGGAGAGAAACGATTTTGAAGTTAACAAGTTTAATGTTTCTTATCAAAGGTGTATTTTAAAGCTTACTTATGACAAAAGTAATGCAGTTAGAAAACTGCGGTTTGCTGCATTAGAAAGAGCGTATTGTCTTTTTTAAGAATCACCAAAAAGTCAAAAACCGATTTTTCTCATCCATAGGTCCCTTTTAACTGAAACTGGCACATATGTACCTATATGTATTTAAAAAAAACTTTATATAAATTTAAACCCTTTTAGCATTTCAAAAAACTTGCAAAAAAAGTTAAAACTTGACAAATGGCAACGCTGCTTTCAGCTTACTTAGTGCCGGTTCACACACGTCAAGTTTGACTCGTTAAGTCTTGATCTTTTAGGAGAGAAGGGAAAAGAAATGGCCTTCCTAAAAACTCAAGACTTGACGAGTCAAACTTGACGTGTGTGAACCAGCACTTAAGGCCCAAATACACTTGTCAAATGCTTGTCCAGCCGGCGAATTAATCGTGTACGTATGCTTGACGTAATATTCGCCGTAATATCTAAATTTTTTGATTTTCCATCCAGCATCGTCGGTGTGACACATACAAACATATTTTCACTAATACTACCACAATGCTTGATGAGTATTTTGATCAATGTATTTGGGCCTTTAGATGTAGATGCTAAATCCTTTGTTTTTACAAAAGAGTGTTATTTGTCTTTATCTAGTTTTTACTACAAAAGTTATTTGATGTTATATTAATGAACTTAAAAAATATAGTCTTAAAAATTCTCAGGCAATCGCTGTTTTTTTCTCATGTCTGCAGTGTTGTCATATCGTATGATTAATTTTTTTTGCAAGTTTTTGAGATGCAAAAAGTTTTTTTAAGTTAAAAAAAGTTTTTCTGAAATTTAAGTAGTTTAGTTGTAATTTGTAAAAAATTAATCTTCACTCAGCTTAGTTTATTTCAAAATATACGAATTTAATACGTGATATAAAACAAATGGATGATTTTATTTTTATTTATACATATTATATACATTTATAAGTTCATATATATTTATGTATGTATATTTTTTATATTATATTTTTTAATAAATAGAATCAAAACACATGCAGTGTAAGTCTGGGATCACACTATGAAAGTTTTCTTTCAGAAAGTCTGAGTTTATTGGTGAGAGGGGAAGATAACATGCTTTTATTCTCGCCTCTCTCATCCATAAACTCAGACTTTCTGAAAAAAAACTGTCGTAGTGTGAACCCAGACTAAGTGGTTATTTTTAACGATTTGGTAAAAAAAGTTTTTTTTTCAGAAATTAAAAGATTTTCGAAAATAAATATGATGACACATCATGTCGGAGCCATTTATGTACCAATCTGGTTGAATTTAAACGGCAATCTATTTCAGACTACATGTGAAACAAATATATTACGACATAGGTCCTATCATATTTGGGTATTTAGAAAGTTGGTTTAAAAATACATACATACATACATACATACATACGAACATTGTTAAATCAACTTCTCTACCCAAAATGATCCAGATAATGTATATTATATACAAATTTTATTTTCTAATTCTTTCAGTCGATACAGAAAGAATCGAAATTATTTTTCAGTATTGTGAAACTCCAATTAATGCTTTACAACACTTAAAAAATAATTCCGATTCGTTCAATATTGACTGAAATAATTAGATATTAAATTGCTTTCGAATCGAGAAAGTACTCGATCATTAACTGCCAGAATCAGACCCCAGATGTTGAATGATGACTGAAATCAAAACTAAAAAATGCAAAAATCTCGAAGCTTTACGTTCGCAATGAAAATTCTTACCCCTGCAAAACACCCAATTATTTAAACATTTTTCATACCAAATTCTATCCGAAAGTTCAAAATTGTGAAACAGGCAGTTCGGGTTTTTTTTAACAAAACAAAAAAAAAACAAGAAATGATAATAATAAATTACAAAAACAAACCCTTAAATACTGTTATTCAATTAGAGATTTGTTCTTTGTTCAGGAAGGATAAATGGATGTAAGAGCATGCAGTTTTTATTGCAACAAAATATTATGAAATTCCCTCTTTTTTGATTAAATTTATATTTTTTTTTATTTTAAACTTGTTTAATAAATATATCTAGCCCTAACCGCGAAAATAACGAAAGCGGCAAAATCAAATTTTACAGGAGAGAGGGTTTTCAATTTTATTTCATATAAATTTTATAGCTTACGATTAAATTGTTCTTGCTATAAAATCTTAACGGTACCTAATGTGACCATGGTGTTGCCAATAAAATAAAACAAAGAAAATTGAATATAATGTCGCTTACGTTATTTTCGCGGTTAGGGCTCGATATGTATTTCCTTTTTTACTAACTTTTATATGTATCGTCTCAAAATTTCCTGTCGACTAAAACAGAGTAAATTCTACTCTACGTCGACTTTAAAGCGCCGTAGAAAATACCAAGTGACTGGTTAACACTTATTGATTATTGTCAATTACGATTATTGTTCCATTGGCGTCGACTTGTTTTTACGTCGACTTTTTAAAAGGGGTGAAAATTCCTTCCGGAAATATTGATAAAGTGTGAAGTATATATATATGTGTATATATAAGTATATATATGTATATATATTAGAGTTTGTTGAAAAATCTGTGCCTACTAAAAATTTTACTATTTTTAAATTATTTTAAGACAAATTATTGTTCTGTAGGCAAAATAAGCCCAAATTGTAATGGCTTCGTCTTTACAAACCTTTATATGATTTCAAAAAAGTTTGTTTTTTGCCATTCTTAATTTGTTTATTTGTTTTGTATTTTCACCATAGGGCTTATCAAAATGCTCAAAAGTGCAGCTTAAAAAGAAATACCTATGTACATGTTTTTTTACAATAACAAAACACATGTAAAATTTTCACTTATGAAAACTATCGTTTAACAGAAACTGGTAGTAAACATACATACATACTTACATACGTTCATATTAACAAAAAATTGCCAAAAGAAAAAACGACGAATACCAACGTAACAAAGTCGTTGGTAATATTTTGACGAGTATATTTTTAAAAATAAACTCAAAACCAGTTTCACAATGAAACATACATACTTATGTATCAACTACATACATATGTACATATGTAGGTATGTACGTTCAAAAAAATATTTGTTCATTTAGGTACCTACCTACCAACATAAACTCAAAACTGTTCTGCAGTGATTCTTAAATATTTTGCATGAAATTATATTTTTGAATACTATTTTATTCAAATTTCTTTCAGTAACAGTTTTATTTGTAAGGTACGTATGTATGTAAATATTGTAGGTAGGTATGCACGATTATCAGTTGCAAAAAGTTTCGAGTTCTGACAAATAAATCTAGTATTGAAATATTTTAAAACTTAGTTTCTCTATTAAAAAATTGTTGCTTTATGTTTAAACGCATATTTGTTGTTAGTGCTTTTGTTTTCTTCTTTAAACTCGCATTCCAACGAAACAAACACGTACTCAGCGGACCTACCCAACTACTTGCATACACACGTACTTACCTACATAGATACATATTTATATTAAATATATACATACATATGAACAACCATTAACAAAAAGCTAGTTTTGAGAAAAAGTTATTAAATGGTGGCACTAAAAATTTGTAGAAAGTTTGGATGTTGAGAAAATTTAAGAGCCAAAAGTATTTACGTATTTAACATTTTTGATGTACATAAATGAAAAT
This sequence comes from Pollenia angustigena, assembly GCA_930367215.1. Taxonomy (NCBI): domain Eukaryota; kingdom Metazoa; phylum Arthropoda; class Insecta; order Diptera; family Polleniidae; genus Pollenia; species Pollenia angustigena. The sequence goes on from OV884059.1 coordinate 37,591,029, forward strand.
AAAAAAAACTTACAAAATAAATAATAAAGACATTGTAGGTATATATTTTTTGTTATTACATATTATAAACACAATAAAAAGTATCGACATACATATGTATGTAAATACATTTGTATTTACATATTTACTAAAAATATACAAAAATATACATAGGTATTTATTTACCTATTTGTAATATAAATATGTATGTATGTACATAGGTATGCATTATTGTTTTAATGTGGGTTTTTTTAGAATGAAGGAGATACACACCTGTATGTTGTTTCTTTTCACTTCATAATGCAACCAGTTATCTGTGGAAAATGCAATTGCCAATAAAGCAGTTGCAATAATGGCGGATATTGTAGCTATAGAAAGCGTTACAGCAGAGCAAGGCATTTTAATTAAATATTTATATTTAATTTCAAATTTATTTTTCTCTCTTTGCTTTATTTTATTTATTTTCACAAAATTAAATTATTCACAGCTCATTTTTCAATAAAAAATTCCAACAAAACCTTAATTTTGTTTCTTTTTTTTCGAATAAAACCAGTTTTTTTGTTGTATCTATGAGTTTTATTTTAACAATATGTGTATTAAATATTGATCGTAAACGCTCTAGGAATTTAAATGTATTTACTTCTAAGACGATGGTTTAACAACTAACAGGTAAGATTTGTTTAGGCTGTAGCTAAAACCAAGTTTTAAAATAATGAGAAAACAAAATGAGTGATAAGAAAACTACTAATTCAAAATTAACTCAATGTTTTGAGCGATGCTGAAATTTAAAAATAATTAATGTTGCATATTTTTACCTGTTAAACAAATTGTAAGTAATAAAAACCTTGTACCTTAGTCACATTTTATGTGAGTAGCCTGAATTTATTTTTTTATTATTGATTTCTGCGAAGTGAATTTGAGGCTAAAAATTTTGAATTTATTTTTTCGCAGAAAAATTAGTGTAGGAAAGTTGCTTTTAAACAAACTGCACACAGAAAAAAATATCAATGTTAAATTAACATTGCGCAATGTTGATTAAAAATCAAAGTAAATTTCTGCAAAAGAATAAACATTATTTAAAAATATCATTGTTTCATATTAATTTTAAACGAAAAATGTTAAAATAACATTGTTCAATATTGAATCCATAAAATCCTGTCTTATTTGTTATGTACATATAGAAACAATAACAACACTAATAAAAGAAAAACATAAATTTTTTTGACAAGCTTTCGTTTAAATGTGCTGAATTCCCATTTCATCTACTTACACAGTACAACATTTTTCAGTTAATTGATTGCCAACTCAATTCTGTGAACTGTATGTGAAATTAGACCCAAAAAGAAGAATTTCTGCATCATTCGTTTTGTCTTCTTACCTGCGATTTGAAGTTAGTATCGATTTGAAGTTAGTACTATCGTATAGGGGAATTTATCACGTTTTAGGCCCTGTTGTTTGACATAGCTCGACAACCCCTAGCCCAATTTAGTTGAAATAAATTTTAAAAAATTAAGAATTACAATTCCCTTAATCTGTTAATATATTGTTTTCCTATACAAGTAACACTTTCGAAGTTAAAAATGAATGTATGAAGGGAAAAAATTATTTTTTGCCTAAAAATTTAAATTTTTTTTTTTAAAAATACATAAAAAATCCAAAATGGAAAAAAGTTTCAAGTCTAGTTATTTTTTCGCAAAGTCACATAACCTATGAGCAAAATGAGACAAAGATCATAAAAATCGATGCACGCGTTTCTTCGCAATTGAGTAAAGGTATGAATTTCAAAAATCAGTTATAGCCACCACCCTTAAAATAAAAATAAAAATATAAATTAAAAAATTATCATGCAAAAAAAAAACTTTATTTATAAAAACTTAATGAAAATAAAATAATATGCAATTAATACGCAATTATAATATGCATAAAAACAAAATTTAGAACATTTTTTCAATTATTGGCAATATCCATCCTTGTAGAAGTTGACGCTTGTGGTTCTGATGATCTTGTTTTTTTCGTAGGTTGTTCATATTCATGGTCTGAGTCTGTATCGTCATCCGAGATACACATACTATTCAAGGGCGTGTTTCTTTCACTGTGTCCACCAATTTCAATGTCTTCATCTTCGGTGCTTTCTTCAAACTGCATAATTGTGGAACTCCACCAACAAACCTCCGCAAGCAATGCATCCAATTTTTTGCTTTTGAACCGCTTTTCAAATGGCATGGTCACCTGGTGGAACCTCTCTCCTTGTTCGTCTGATTCCTGAGGTGATTGTGCCAAAAAAGTATCGAGGTGGTGGTGCAAGAAATGCAATTTCATCGTCATGGATGCACCGATTTTTTCGAAATAAAACAGCAACCTGTCCACTCGTTGCTGTATCTCTTCTCGCTGGACACGGTTCTTTCCTAGAACGCCTTCTATTAATTCTTTCAATACGTTCCATGCATGTTGGTGGTCGTGATGCTCTGAAAGCAAATGTGTGAAAGAATCACTTTTGATCAATTTCCGAATATCAGGTCCATTGAGAATACCTGTTTTAAATACATAAGAAAAACGAAAAAATTATTGGTAATGCGAATGTATAGAAATTAACAAATTTAGATATGACAATATTGAAATACAGAGTACGATACGTACCGTTTTTAATTTTCTCATCACTGAGTTTCGGAAAGATGGATTTCAAACAGTCAAAGGCGCCGTTAACTTTTTTGACCACCACTTCAACGAATTTCCCAGCTATTCCCAGTTTCATGTGGAGCGGTGGCAACAAAATATCATCCAGGTCCTTTATCATAGGTTCATTGCGTAATTTTAATTGTTTGTTGAGCTCGGGAGTTCTTCCTTTCCAATCTTTACATTGATATTGATTTCCTTTGTATCGTGAATCCCAATTACAAAGGAAGCAGAAGTATTTTGGATATCCGCCCTTTTCTATAATCCCTTGTAGTATGTTGACCACCTTCAGATCGCAACAAATGTTCCATTTGTGTTCATCGTATTTGATTTTCTTCAAAATTTCGCCCAATGCTTCATACGTTTCCTTTATAGTTGTGCTGAATCCCAATGGAATGCATGGTTTTTTATTTTTCCTTCAAACTAGTAACTGAACCATCGATGAATAAACGCCAGTCGCCAGCGATATAATCCATTCCCAATTTTTTCACTAAACCTGGGATATCATGGCAGTACGTGAACGTATTTGCTTCGTCAACGGAATAAAATTTCTGAAAATCAGCTTGGCGTTGTCGGTATGATGTTGCGCTGACATTTTGCTGTGTGAGTTTTCTTCTCTTCAAAAATGATGTCAGCCATTCGGAGTCGTGTTGTGATAGTCCCAGCTTGGCCACAATGTAATCCATTTCGATTTGTGGTAGCGGTTGTGGTGCACTATTTTCAATATCGGGTATCCAATCAGCATCATCCAAATCGGTTGGATTGGTGAAAACGGTTTCGGCTAGCAGGGACACAGTATCCGCACTCGGAGGTTTAGGTGCATCGGTATCAGCAGGGCGTTGCACTGGAAGTGTGGCAGTAAATGCAGCAGTGTATACTTTTGTTTTCAATTGTTGTCTGTTTAATCCAGGACGAAAATTTATGCATGCATAGCACCTGGATTCATCATGTCCAGTTGTGTCTTCCACCCAAATTACTGGCTTCATAAAATATAACTTTCTACTTTTTCCGTGAATCCATTTTAGAAGGGTAGTATAACAACTGTTGCACACTGTGTTCGGCGTAAAATTTGCACCACTTAAATCTGCTTCATCGAAATAATTACAATACGCGGTTTTGAATTGCTCAGTAAACAAATTTTTTCGATCTTTTTTCTGTATTTTTCGGACGATATGACCACAAACGTAACAATATTCATCCAAATATGGGCACTTGTTGTTTTCCATATTGATATATTTTATGTTTTGTTGTTATTCACTTTTAAAAAACTGGAGAAAAATCACTTTTACTGTTCGCGTTCGTCGGCACTGGCTGAATGCCAAAAATCGATCAATGCACACCTATAAATACTACGTATTTTTGAATATTTTACTGCCAGGTACTTATAAATGGGCGCATATTTTAAGGGCGGCTGGCTATATACCTGATTCAGCACTTGTACGTTTCAAACTGTGCAAAACTTTCCAAATAATGACCACCCTTAAATGTGGGTGCAATTTCTGTAAAAAAATCATATAGGTAGCCACCGGAAAAACCCAAATAATAAAAAGGTCCACTTTCCGTTTAATTGTCCAAGTACATTTATTACCGCAATCATAAAAATCAAATAACCTTTTGTTTATTCCTTTTTTTTTAATTCTCAGAATCATGAAAAAGGTGTCAATGTTTTCTCCAAATAATGTTGTGCATATCTCGAGCAAATTTTTGAAATTCATACATTTACTTAATTGTGAATAAATGACAAACGCGTGCATCGATTTTTATGATCTTTGTCTCATTTTGCTCATAGGTTATGTGACTTTGCGAAAAAATAACTAGACTTGAAACTTTTTTCCATTTTGGATTTTTAATGTATTTAAAAAAAAAAAAAATTTAAATTTTTAGGCAAAAAATAATTTTTTCCCTTCATACATTCATTTTTAACTTCGAATGTGTTACTTGTATAGGAAAACAATATATGAACAGATTAAGGGAATTGTAATTCTTAATTTTTTAAAATTTATTTCAACTAAATTGGGCTAGTGGTTGTCGAGCTATGTCAAACAACAGGGCCTAAAACGTGATAAATTCCCCTATACGATAGTACTAACTTCAAATCGATACTAACTTCAAATCGCAGGTAAGAAGACAAAACGAATGATGCAGAAATTCTTCTTTTTGGGTCTAATTTCACATACAGTTCACAGAATTGAGTTGGCAAATCATGTGTTGTACTGTGTTATATATATAAAAAGAAGTGTACACTTTGATGTCACCACTAACTGCGAAAACGGGTACACTGATTTCAACAAAAACATTGGGGTACGTTGGGGATAGTCTGTAGATGGCTTTTGAAAAGTTTGAATGAAGTCGGCCAAGTGGTTCCGGAGATATGGCATTTAGATTTTCCTATATCTGTGGCTTGTTGCTTAAAATGCCAATGTCAAAATATTTACTTTTGAGAAAATTTAAATTAAATTTTAGAGAAGAGTTCTTACTGAAAAAAAAAGATGTTAGGAGAAAAAACCTAATGTAACGATTAACTCAAAACAGAAAAATATTGACATTCATTTTGAACTCCTTCGAAACGGCTCGACTAATTTTCATGAAATTTTGTATGTGTTTTTGTTAGGTATGAGAATATGTCGTAGAGTATATTTTATATCGCTAGAGGGCGCAAAATAGTGCATTAGCTTCCCCTCCCTATATCTTCTTAGCTAATCAACCGGGTTTCTTAAAATTTGGCATGCAGACAATGTAACTTCTGAAAGGAAATAGGGCGTGAAATAGGGCAAGAGGAGTAAAAGCTCCCCCTCCCTATATCTGCTTAACAAATCGACCGATTTTCTTGAAATTTTGCAGGAAATAGGGTGTGAAATAGGGCAATAGAGGTAAAAGCTCCCCCGCCCCAATCTTTTAAGCTAATCAACAGGGTTTCTTAAAATTTGGCATGCATACACTGTAACATCTGAAAAAAATAATTTATATGGCAAAACAACGTTTGCCGGGCCAGCTAGTACTATTGAAAAACTGAAATTTATTGTTGATGGGATAAACTATTCCTACTCCAAATTTTTGATTTTCATGTCTAAATTTATTTTTAAAAAGAAAAAAAATTCTCGCATTCTTTTTGTTAAATTTTTTTTAGTTAAATAGTACATCAAGTTTTTAGGAGAGAGGGGAAAAGAAATAGCATTCTATTTTCCATTCTCTCGTAGAAGCTCGACTTGACGAGTAAAATTTGACGTGTGTGAACCAGCACAAACAAAAAAAATTATTAAAGGCCCACTTTACATTATTCGGTATAGCCGACTTTTGTATTATCGCCGCCGTCGTTGAAAAATTTTCAATTTTATTAAATTTTGGTCGCCGTCAACGATATGTGTTACTGGCGTTCTCAACGTCTGCAATGTCACATTGGCTTCCAGTAGAATATTATGACATTTATAACGTAACGAACTAATCTCTTATTAGTTACAGACACACTTTTTTCGTTCTTTTCGAGAAACGGTGGAATATTTTGTTTCACATTTTTTCGATGCGAAAAGTTCTCACTATAGTTACAGAGCATGGGTACATGTTAAATTTTTATGGTATCAAATAATGTTAATTTTAACTTATATTAAAGAAGAAGAAAGCAAAAATCGTACATATCTGAAAGGATAAGCCATACTACAAATCTTGTGAATTGGACAATTTTGTTTGGAAACATACAATATTAAAAATTTTGATATTTGAGAAACCAAGAAGGTAATACGAATTTCAACGAGAAACATTATACTACACACGTAGCATCATTAAGTGAAACACGCCCAAGTTTGTTTTTGTAAACAACTTCAACAAAAAAAAGTTTGTTATTTCAATTCCATGATGTCCCCAAGTAATAATATGACAAAACAAGTTAAAAATTAACTTGAAAAATCACATATATAGTTTGTTAGATTTTAAAACCGACAAATATCGGTGTGAGAAAAATTGAAAAACGTATTTCTATGTAGAAAGACCGTAGGAATCCAAATAACGGGTTGTCACTTTCGAGAAATTAGCCGTTTATAGGGTATAACCAAAAATGTGTAAAATAAGAAAATCCATATATATATTGCTTGTTACTATATAAAATCGACAAATATCGGTGTGAGAAAAATTGGTTAACGCAGTTCTATGTAGAAAGACCGTAGGAATCCAAATAATGGGTTGTCACTTTCGAGATATTAGCCGTTTATAGGGTATACCCAAAAATGTGTAAAATTAGAAAATCCATATATATATATTGTGCGGTGTGAGAAAAATTGGTCAACGCAGTTCTATGTAGAAAGACCGTAGGAATCCAAATAACGGGTTGTCACTTTCGAGAAATTAGCCGTTTATAGGGTATACCCAAAAATGTGTAAAATTAGAAAATCCATATATATATATATATTGTTTGTTACTATATAAAACCGACAAATATCGGTGTGAGAAAAATTGGTCAACACAGTTCTATGTAGAAAGACCGTAGGAATCCAAATAACGGGTTGTCACGTTCGAGAAATTAGCCGTTTTTTAGGGTATACCCAAAAATGTGTAAAATTAGAAAATTGATATATATATTGTTTGTTACTATATAAAACCGACAAATATCGGTGTGAGAAAAATTGGTCAACACAGTTCTATGTAGAAAGACCGTAGGAATCCAAATAACGGGTTGTCACTTTCGAGAAATTAGCCGTTTTTTAGGGTATACCCAAAAATGTGTAAAATTAGAAAATTGATATATATATTGTTTGTTACTATATAAAACCGACAAATATCGGTGTGAGAAAAATTGGTCAACGCAGTTCTATGTAGAAAGACCGTAGGAATCCAAATAACGGGTTGTCACTTTCGAGAAATTAGCCGTTTATAGGGTATACCCAAAAATGTGTAAAATTAGAAAATCCATATATATATTGTTTGTTACTATATAAAACCGACAAATATCGGTGTTAGAAAAATTGGTCAACGCAGTTCTATGTAGAAAGACCGTAGGAATCCAAATAACGGGTTGTCACTTTCGAGAAATTAGCCGTTTATAGGGTATACCCAAAAATGTGTAAAATTAGAAAATCCATATATATATTGTGCGGTGTGAGAAAAATTGGTCAACGCAGTTCTATGTAGAAAGACCGTAGGAATCCAAATAACGGGTTGTCACTTTCGAGAAATTAGCCGTTTATTGGGTATACCCAAAAATGTGTAAAATTAGAAAATCCATATATATATTGTTTGTTACTATTTATATAAAACCGACAAATATCGGTGTTAGAAAAATTGGTCAACGCAGTTCTATGTAGAAAGACCGTAGGAATCCAAATAACGGGTTGTCACTTTCGAGAAATTAGCCGTTTATAGGGTATACCCAAAAATGTGTACAATTAGAAAATCCATATATATATTGTTTGTTACTATATAAAACCGACAAATATCGGTGTGAGAAAAATTGGTTAACGCAGTTCTAAGTAGAAAGACCGTAGGAATCCAAATAACGGGTTGTCACTTTCGAGAAATTAGCCGTTTATAGGGTATACCCAAAAATGTGTACAATTAAAAAATCCATATATATATTGTTTGTTACTATATAAAACCGACAAATATCGGTGTGAGAAAAATTGGTTAACACAGTTCTATGTAGAAAGACCGTAGGAATCCAAATAACGGGTTGTCACTTTCGAGAAATTAGGCGTTTATAGGGTGTAGCCAAAAAAGTGTAAAAATTGAATGGTAATTATGGTTAGAAAAGTCTATTTCTTTTAGAAATCAAAAATTGTGACAGTTCGGATCCATAAAAGGTTTTGTTCCATTTACACTTCTTACAGAAATTCAACCTTTTATTATTTTGTATTAAGTTTTTTATTATTACATTAAGGGCCATCATTATAACTTGGCGTAAGCTGTTATCTAAGGCGACCAGATTTTGAAAATAAAAATAAAGGACATAAAGGAAACAAGTAAAAAATATTTTTGACTTCAAGATTTTTTACTTATATTACAGACAAATTTTCATATTGTTTGCTTAATATGCAAACCTGCTAAATCCACTTTTTAAGTAAATTGAGATTTTGATTCCGTTGGGTAGAGAAAAATATGCTTCGTGGACCAGCAATTTGAGCATTGAAGTGTGTCAAATCAACTATATGTTTTGTTTCCTCTCAAGCATTTGTTGAAAGGGAGTTAGCAGGTTTGGATATTAAGCAGACGATATATAAAAATTTACATTTACTTAAGTAAAATAAGTTTAAAAAAATAACGAAACTTAAAAATGCATTGGAGTTACTTATTCAAAATTTTATACTGCAAGTGTATGAGAGTTCAGTAGGAACAAGCATGGCACGACATTTACCATACGATTTGACAGAAAAGACCAGTGATCGCCGTGAAATAAAATTTATTTTAATTTATAAAAATAAAATCAAATATTGGTCATGCTTTAAAAAGAAAGAGGACAAAGATGACAGATTACACAGTACAACAGCCAATCTGGGGGGTGAGAAATTCCAAGTCAGGGTGATGGTACTAGGTCAGTATAGTAAAACCCTCAAAGGGTTTGGTGTTCGTATGTGTCAGTTTTTTTTTTATGACATTTTAAATTTTTTCCTTATTTAGATGTTTTTTTGTTTAACATGACTCGAGAACCACTTGTCCGATTTTGCTAAAACAAACTCAAATATTGTCAATATTGTTATCGATTTTCACCGATCGCTTAAAAAAAGTCACAAAAATTGCAGTGCAGGTTTGTGATAAAATCTGCTGCATACATCCAGGCTTGAACATTTTTTTGCACTTATCAATTATAATTCTCCACAAATTTATTTTTACCGGCAAAACTGTTGATTATAAAGAAAAACGTTATATGAACGGATTAAAGAAATTGTAATTCTAAATTCTTTTTTGAGTTTGTTTTAGCAAAATCGGACAAGTGGTTCTCGAGTTATGTTAAACAAAAAAACATCAAGATAAGGAAAAAATTTAAAATGTCATAACAAAAAACTGACACATACGAACGCCAATTCTTTGAGGGTTTTACTATACTGACCTAGTACCATCACCCTGACTTGGAATTTCTCACCCCCCAGACAATAATCCCAAAAATGTTCCATAGTGTTATTGGAGTTCAAAGTATTTTTAATATTAATTGAATTCATAGTGTCTGAATAATATTACGTGTTCTATCAATTTCTATAACACTATCAAATTCACAGTATACTAAGCACGTTATTGCTTCAACAATTGGTTTTCCAAAACGCCCTTCAATACGAATAGTTCCCTGGTTTATTAAGTTACCGCAATTGGAATTATTATTATGATCTGGTGTTAAGTCGAAAGCAAGTAAAAAATATCCGTTATCAAAAAGTTCTTTAGTTATTTGATGACCTTTATCGAAATGATGAATTCCAGTTCCTTTAAATAGTGTTTGATAACCACGAGTACTTATTATTCCTCCGTTATTGTAGTTAAGTTCAATTGGTTGTGCAGGAAATTGTACTCCATTAACAACCAAATTAAATCTTTGTAAATTAAAATGTTGAAAGTTAAATGAATTTTCTTTTTTCTCTCCAGTATATGCTTTATTAGACACCATTCCAAAAATTAAAAAATTTGGTAACTGTCCTAGTATAACGTTATCTAAAGTTAATGAGTGATTTCCAGGGTGTATTGTAAACGTTTTTATTTCTACTCTTTTATAAGGATAAATAGCATTTCTTGATTGTAATACATTATGATGAGCCATTAGAATATTATGATTAATAGTAAGATGGTTTATATATAAATTAGCTTCATGTATTTTAATATAGGATTCATTTTTTTCGCCACCTTCTAAAATATAAAATTCCGGTTTTTCCAAATTTAATGTTACCTTTAGATCAACATTATTAAGCAAGTATTTTTGTTGATTAAATACATCAACATGAAGTTTTCCAAAAAGCTCTACTCTCTTCCCATCCTTAAATAGTTTTTTTCTCTTGTCTAAACCAGGATTTTCTTTATCAACTAATGAATTTATTTTATTTGTATCAATAGCCCAGCCACATGATTCAAGATGTGTAGATCTGGCATCATTTCCATAATTTAACAATTTTTCAATATAAGCCCTATAGTGATAGTTATTGTCAGGTTGTGATACATTTTTATTGTTAAGGTGTACAATACAATTTCTAAACAAGGAGTGCAGTAAGTTATTAACTACTCCTCCGTTTCCTTTTAATTCAATGACTAATCGAAGATAAATACTGTTCAGATCTCGATATGTTTCACCATTGCCTAGTGATACAAATTCAATTGTGCTCGAATTATCTAGTGAGGCAATTGGATTGTAGCATATTTCTTCAGTTTTAACAACGCTGGTTTGAATTGGAGGAGATTCAAATAAATCCAACTCACTCTACATACATTCTATAAATCCTGACATTTCCAATTTCCAAAAATATCCTTAAAGTTCTTTCCTCCACAACGTTTTGATTTAATCTGTTGCTTTTGCTTCAAACGTTTAAGTTTTATACGTCGACCTTTACCTTTCTGCATTGTTTTAATTTTATCAATAGTAGCTTCTTTTATATTTTGTATGACCTTTTTTCCTTTGTTTAGTAAGATTTCTTTTATTGGCTTTGTTCCAATTTCTTCTAAAATTTCCTTTTCAATATCTAATGATTTATTCTTTAATATATTCATCCCCGTTTTAAATAAGGGTTTTAAATGTGAAAATACAGCCGAAAATATGGATCCAATACCACGACCGTATTGTAAAATTCTTGGTGCGTGATATATTTCACCAATATTTTGTATATTTTCTCCAGACTGATTATTATAATAACTTGTATAAATCGTATCCATGGTTGTAATAAAAATGATTAATTTTGTTTGGTTACACACCTATTTTATATACACTTTTTTTTTTAAAGTGTAGAGTACAATAGACGGGAACTAATTTATTAAAGCTTATCTCTTCTCCTTCATCATTTCGAATCATTATGGAAATATCATTTATATTATAGGCTTCAAGAGGAAAATATTCAATTCTATTGAAATGAATATAGTTCTTCAATGTTGCTACTGAAAATATTTTTAGACATTTAATTTTTTTACTACCAACATTCCGAGGTTTTATTATATCAGTATAAATAAATATGTTTTCACTTATATCAGACGATTCAAATTTATTGATAAACTTATTTATGTTGTCAGAGAATTTGTTCAAAGATTTTTCGAATATATAATTTGATGACGATAATATCTTTTTCATCAGTTGTTGTAGATTCAGGGGCCAAATTATGGCAGTCGTGATCGAATGCTTTTTCGATTCGAAAGCAATTTTATTTCAGTCAATACTGAACGAATCGTAATTATTATTTCAGTGCTGTGAAAACACAAATAAATGCTTAAAAACACTAAAAAAACTAATTTCGATCCGTTCAGTATGGACAGAAAGAATTAGAAATAAAATTGCTTTCAAATCGAAAAAGTATTCGATCACGACTGCCATAATTTGCCCCCAGGACTAGTTTTTTGAACATTTTGTTCTATGTTTGAACTTTTTATATCTACGTTACGAGTATCTTTTTCTCTTATAGATATATTAGATTGGGGTTTAACAATGTTTAATGTATTTACAAGTTTTGAAGTTTTATTAATATTTTTTAGTTTTAACTCGTCGGATGTTTCCATTAGTTCTTTAAATTTTGCTTTAATTTCATCATATTCATTATTAGAGTCAATTTTCAATGTTTTTACAGATTGATTATTTAAATTTGAAATGTTGCGTTTTAGTTGTTTTAGTTGTTTATTCGCTATCGAGAAGGATATATCTGATAATCCGACTTCCCACTGGTCACTCATGCTAAGAGATTGCTTTAATAAATTTGTGAAAGTACTTGAAGTGTTTTTATATAATTTTACTGAATCGTTACTTAATAAAGTAACATAAATACTATTTTCCTCTGTGCTTGATGCCATATTACTTCGAAATGTTAAATATTTTAAGTTGTGTGTTATACATATATGAAAAATTTAGTTTATCAACTAAAATCTGTTTGATTAATCTATGAATTATATTCTTTTCCGAAACCCAACCATTTTACAAATAGTTTTTCGCCTCTACGTTTTAAGACTTTTTCAACTAAAAAGATGTTAGGAACTTTAGTTTTTAATAACTCCTCTTGATAAAATCCACCTTTAATTACATTTCCATTAAAAACTTTTAGCTGGTAGGTGACAGGGTTTGTTGCATTAATTTTATTTACTTTAAAAACTTCTGTAGACCAATTTGGTGTATATCCCTTTTCAAAAACATTTTTATATTTGCTTATGCGAACAAAATCGTTAATATTGAATTTTCCATTTTTAAAAACTTTTAAATTATTATATACAGTTCTTAAAAGTTTTTTTTCATTTCGCTTATTAACTGAATTAGGTTTCATTTTTATACTTCTATGATAAGATGAGTTATATTCTTTCAACAGCTTATCTAATGTATCTATCCAGTTATAATTTCCTTGCATACTAAATTGTTTCCACATTGAAGCTTTTAAATTTGAATATGTATGATAATGATTAATGTTTAGCTCTTTCATTAGAGTTTTGAACTGTGTGTTGTAAATTTCTTTTCCTTGGTCTGAATGCATGTTTTTAGGAGTTTTGTTACTGTTTAACTTTATAATTCTTTTAAATGATTTTGAAACCTCAAATGCTGTTTTAGTTTTTAATGGCAAAGCGAAGGCATACTTTGAGAAAACATCTATTACAGCAAGCATATACTTGAAACTTTTATTAAATTTTGCATATGGTATCATCTCCACCAAATATATTTGCCAAGTATCTAAAATTCCCTTTTGAATAAACCTACGTCGCTTAAAGTTTTTTCTAGCTTGACTATGAATTTCGTCAATTAGATTTTTTTTACTCATATTAATTCATTAACAAATGGTTTTTAAGACCGCAAACATGTTTCATCAGTTTATATATCCATTTACAATGATGGTTTGTGGTCCCTCAGGCTGTGGAAAATCTACTTTTATTAAAAAGTTAATAAAAAATCAAAACTTAATATCTAAATATATAGACCGAATCATATGGTGTTATTCTGAAAAAAATTCACTTTCCAATATAGAAAATGTAGAATTTGTCAAAGGAATTCCAGAGACTTTTAATACGAATGACGAAGAATCGACTTTGATAATATTGGATTATTGAATGCTTGAAACATCAAATAAGAAAGTTTGTGAACTATTTACAAAAGGATCTCATCATAGAAATTTAAGTGTAATTTTAGTAACACAAAATATTTTTCATAAAGGGGCTTATTCGAGAGATATTTCATTAAATATATAGTTATGTTTAAAAACCCGAGAGATAAGACACAATTTCAACATCTAGCTCGTCAAGTATATCCAGAAAACTCAAAATCATTAGTAGATGTATATAATCATTGTACACAACAGGCTCATGGTTATTTAATTGTTGATCTTACTCAAGAAATACCTAACGCTTTTAGATTTAGATATAATATTTTTAATACAGATTACTATATATTTGCAAATATAAGCAATGACCTCGAATCTAAAGTTACTGAAGGAGAACAAACATATTCTCTATGTTCTTAGAAAAGCGGATCACAAACTACGAAATGCAATTTTGAAAAATGTTGACAATGTTGTTATAAAAACTTTAAATGAAATTATTTTAAATATTATAAACAGAAATCATAAAATAAACAAAACTGTGTTTGAAAAACTAAAACCATATAAAAATACTTTGAGGAAAGTTTGCTCATCACAAACCTCTATGCGTCAAAAGAGGAAACATCTTATTCAAAAGGGAGGATTTTTACCCATTATTATTTCATCGATATTAAGTGGAGTCATTGGAAAAATTTTAGAAAATGTCAAATAATTTATCAAAACTTATAGTTCTTCATCCATCAACTTACGAAAAATTTAAAGTTAAATATTCTGATTCAGATTTTTTGCATCGGAAACTCTTACCAATATATGGTTCACATTCTCTAAAAGATATAAACAAATGGTATTATATTAAACAAGAACTAGCTAAATATCTAATTGGATCCCAACGAACATCTAACCAGAATAAAATATCAGCATTGAATAATTTGCACGATAATGAAACTCAAACTAAAAAGGTGTATAAGAAGCATATTGAAACTCAAACTATAACACCTAAATCGAGTAGTATAGCACTGCAAACAGATTTGAATTTGCCTGAGGAAATTAATACAAATAATGATGATCAAAACGATATGGATACAACAATACAAAAATTTAATCCTTCTTCTGCATCTTCCGTAGCTAAGCGTCTTAAAAGCTTTTCGGAAAAAAGAACTCCAAAAATAAGAATATTATCAAAAAATGATAACTACTCAAATATGAAACAATCCACTTAACCTTACCAATACTCTCCTCGTGTAACAAGAAATCGAAAGAAATTAGATTACGATACTGAAAATGTATTATGGCAAAATATTTAAAAACTTATTTTAGAAATAAAACCAAAAAAATGTTTTGAATAAAAGTGTATTTATTAATATATGTATATTGTTTTACTTATTTTTTTTTTTATGTATCTTAAATTTTTGTAAATTTTTTTTTTATTACATCATAATTATTAAATATTAATTTAAATATCTATGTTCATTAAATATTCATCGTCAGATGAGTCATTTAAAAAATTGTCTATTTCTGTACAAAAGTTGTCAAAGTAAGATTGAAGTCTAAAATGTCCTCGTGCATAAGTATTTATTTGGTCTGAAGCGATAATTCTTTTGTCATCCGCATAACTCAAGACAACCTTGTGCAATTTTTGAGTATACAGCTGATGAAGCTTAGATCTAAATGTATTCATTGTATCAGAAAGAATTACTTTTTCAAACAATGACTTTTTATAGTCTGCCATTGAAAGGTTTTTTATGCACGATTTTTTAACACCTTTAGACTTTTTTATTTCATTCATACCAACTGTTTTAAATGAATACATTTTTGATCGAAGCCCAACAAACTCTTTCATAATTTTTCCACTATTTTCATCCTTCATCATACCTAAAATTTTTTTATTTAATAATGGGAGGTTAAAAATATTATTAGGATGATATTCAGATGTGTCAAACCTTGAAGCAATGTCATCATGAATATCAGCATAGAAATCGTCTGTTTTTATTGTGTAGATAAATGAATCTGTATCCATATAATTTAAAGCTAAATTGGATTGAAATTTTGGCTTCATGTATTGATGATGAAAATCGTACATTTTCCATTTAGACAGCTCTAGCACAGCAAAGCCTAAATAAATGGGCTTATTGTAAGTTATTTGCATAAGTTTTAATTGAATTGCAAACATATTATTGGTTAATTGTGTAATACTCGAGAAATTTGGCTTAGAAATTAGTGCTCTTGCTCCTAAATGATTACGATTTGTAGTTTCCCAATCACTTACTATTTTGACATCTGTACGATTAAGAACGTTTTCCATAGTTTTCCCATAAACAGCATTGTTAAGAAGTTTGAAGAAATCTTTTTCAAACGAATTTTTTGCTAATGTTCTATGGTGTGTGTTTAAATCTATATACTTTTTTAGCCATGGAGATTGTTTAAACTTTAACGCTCGATGTATTTTTTTTTAATTTCAGTCCATTTTTCAAACACTTTTTAAGAACCCTATAATGAATTTTATATTTTGTTTTTGATGTCAAGTCTGCAATTAGCTTTCTATATTTGGATTCACCAACAATTTTATTTTCTGGACAAAATGGTAAATCATTATGTGTTTCATGTAAGTATTCGGGGTATTCTAAATCTACCTCCAAAAAATAACCAATTTCAGATGTATCTGATATATTAGCAACATCCAGATTATTTAAAATGTCTTCTTCATAATTCCATTCGAATTCTCCATGGGGAAGATATTCTGACATTGCCCATCCATACAAGTTGTTAGCGTCGAGGTACATTAAATACTCTGAAGGCTTACTACTGTCAAAGTCTTCCAAATATTTGTTATTTGCTTTAGAATATCTCTTTGAACATTGAACTAAGCCTCCTCTGATTCCATCTTGTATAAAATTGTACATATTGACATCACTTAGCAGTTCTAACTCTATTTTAGTTGTTCTTAGCATAGCATCCCATGATAGTCCTGGGGCAGTATAATATTGGCATGGGTCAAGCTTATAAATAGTTTTACAAATGTTTCGAAAATTTTGAAAAATGTCAGTTAACAAAAGAACATCTGTTTTTAAATATAATTTTGCGTAATCTAATAAGTCAGTACATTTAAAAGTTCTCCAAACAGCGTGAGCATGTTCATAGTCTTCATTAGTGCAATTAGTATTATTTAAAATATTGTAAAAATTGTCTTTAGTGGGAAGATTTGATTCATAAAAGCGTTCCATTGAATCAATGTAAGAGTAAGGAAATACTCCCTTTCTTCTTATTAAATCAATTTCATTTTTCTGTTGATAAACTTTTTTGAGAGTTTGAAAATCATTGTCATTTAAATTGTTGGCAAGAGATTCTAAACTAGACGCCATAAATCGAAAAGAATCTAAAAATCGAATTTCAAAGCTCTTATTATTTTGCATTGGTATAAATTTTGATAATGATATATATAATTCCTTGTTGAGAGGAATTACTTTTATATCACCCTAAAATTTTGATAATTCTTTTACAAATAAGTGGCAATCATAGGAAGAAAAATTATGAAAAAATACCGGTATAAACTTAGCAATTTGGTATAGAAGATTACAAGAGTTATGCGCCGCTCCTCTGTATTTTCCAGTCAAATGACAGTGATCCTTTACTTTGTCACTTCCTAAGCTTTTTTCACATATGTGGCAATTTGTTGCAAGATTATATGAAGTTATCTCAACATTAGTAAGTGCTGTCATGGTTTGATGGGTAGATAAGTAGTTCGTAAAAATTTCTTTAGTGTCCTTAATTAAATTTTCAATAAATACGTAGGGAGCATCTTCACCAAAATAAATGTTAAATCTATCTAAATTATTATCAAAACTACACTTAATATAATAGCTAAAGGCACAAGCTTGTGTTTTTTATTGTTACCATGTTCATCACTCCCATCAATTTTTTCTGCATATATGACGAATGGTAACACACAGTCTTCCGGCTTCGGCATTTTTGAAACGACTTTCTTACAACCTTCTTCATGATCATTCATAATTTTGGCACTTGAAGAGTATTGAAGACATGCGTTACAAAGATATACCCGTCCCTTATGAGAAGTTAAGCTACTTCTTATTAGCCTAAAATATTTAGACAATAAAACAAAATTAATATTTTGGAATTAAAATTTTGTAATTTACGTTTGTTGCCTTGAAATATCTGTTATTAACACATAATGGGACCATTCTTCATCCGTTAAAAGAAGTAGATTTATATGATGGTCTTTCACTTCACTAGTAACATAATATGGTCCCACAATTTGACTTCCCTCACAACCAAATACATTAATACTTATATTTGAATTCATTTGTTCGAATATCTTTATACACACAAAAAAATCATCGAAGTAATTTCACCAAGGGGTGCATAGGTAATTTATTTTTATATAAAAATAAAAATTTAAGTTTAATTACCTAAGATAATTGGTAATATATACAATAAGTTTTGCCTAAACTTTTTGTTAATAGTACTAACTGAGTAAGGTATCCTCTTCGAATTTTTTATATACATAAGTATTTTATTTTATTCTTTGTCAATTGGAAAATTTGTTTTGTGGAAAAACGTTTGAATTTAATTATAAGACAAAAAAAAATATAAGATAAATTAAAACCAAACTACGGATCCCGCTTAAAGGGCGAGTAAAATTAAGTAAGTATTTGTTTAAATGGTATAATTTATAATAATATCCAAATTTTTAATATTTTTTTTTTTTTTTTTAATATTTTTAATTAGGCTTAAGTTCATTAAATTTAATTTTCATTAAATTATTTTTATGAAGAAAGGAATTTTACAACATGAAAATCAATTAAAATTTACTGATAATTTTTCATTCTTGACTCAATCTGGGCTCGAACCCAGGTGTTTACGGACAGGTTACCCTGACATGTTTCGATTGCAACCACTCAATCTCCTCAGAGGGCTTGCCGTTTAACACTCGCAGCCATCGACGACTGCTGACGTCATTAGTCAAACATCAATCCTTAAACCAAATTGTATTTAACCTTTGGTAGATCGAAATTTGCTTTGAATGATTATCTATTTTAATTTACTTTAACATGTTGTTCCTTTACTTCTGTTTTTTCGTACTTTTGTCAAGAATTCTTCTTGAAGTTCAAAGTAAATATTTTTTGTTTTTTTATTTTTTTGTCTTTCTTTTTCTTGTTGACCTTTTCAGCACAACTTGAAGGACAAATGCAAACATAGAGCTCGTGCCTTAGCTTTAACAATTATTAGTATTGTGGTTATTTTATTGAACTATTTATGGTTTTTATCCAAATTTTTAATATTTTTAATTAGGCTTAAGTTCATTAAATTTAATTTTCATTAAATTATTTTTATGAAGAAAGGAATTTTACAACATGAAAATCAATTAAAATTTACTGATAATTTTTCATTCTTGACTCAATCTGGGCTCGAACCCAGGTGTTTACGGACAGGTTACCCTGACATGTTTCGATTGCAACCACTCAATCTCCTCAGAGGGCTTGCCGTTTAACACTCGCAGCCATCGACGACTGCTGACGTCATTAGTCAAACATCAATCCTTAAACCAAATTGTATTTAACCTTTGGTAGATCGAAATTTGCTTTGAATGATTATCTATTTTAATTTACTTTAACATGTTGTTCCTTTACTTCTGTTTTTTCGTACTTTTGTCAAGAATTCTTCTTGAAGTTCAAAGTACATATTTTTTGTTTTTTCATTTTTTTGTCTTTCTTTTTCTTGTTGACCTTTTCAGCACAACTTGAAGGACAAATGCAAACATAGAGCTCGTGCCTTAGCTTTAACAATTATTAGTATTGTGGTTATTTTATTGAACTATTTATGGTTTTTAATCCAAATTTTTAATATTTTTAATTAGGCTTAAGTTCATTAAAGGAACAACATGTTAAAGTAAATTAAAATAGATAATCATTCAAAGCAAATTTCGATCTACCAAAGGTTAAATACAATTTGGTTTAAGGATTGATGTTTGACTAATGACGTCAGCAGTCGTCGATGGCTGCGAGTGTTAAACGGCAAGCCCTCTGAGGAGATTGAGTGGTTGCAATCGAAACATGTCAGGGTAACCTGTCCGTAAACACCTGGGTTCGAGCCCAGATTGAGTCAAGAATGAAAAATTATCAGTAAATTTTAATTGATTTTCATGTTGTAAAATTCCTTTCTTCATAAAAATAATTTAATGAAAATTAAATTTAATGAACTTAAGCCTAATTAAAAATATTAAAAATTTGGATTAAAAACCATAAATAGTTCAATAAAATAACCACAATACTAATAATATTTATAATAATATATATATAATAAATTAAAAAATAAATTATTTAATGAATAAATTAATGTGTAGGAATCTAAATTTATTTATTTATAGCTTCCCATTGAAAGTGAAATCGTTGGCCAAAATGTGAAATATAATGTTTTGTACAAAATCAAACCGTGGACGATGTTTAAGGGTTACACGGTGAAATTAATTCATGCAATGACCTATGTCGCCCAAACAATATTATTAATGTGTTATATTATATTAATGTAACTTTAAATATGTCAGGTTGTACATCGGACAATGGAATAAGTCTGCATAAGTTTGAATTATAAACGTTCCTTTACGAAAAATCTTTTTACCGATAGAATCCACTAAAGTAGTCAATTTATTAATATTGTAAGGACGGCCCCTGATCTACCTTGAGATATTCCAAGCTCCAGTATTATACCAACAGCCTATCAGGATTTTGGTAAGTCCATTATCAGTGTGAAACCTGTATATTTGATAATTGTTATGTATTATTTAAAGGTCATCCGAATGACCATGATAAAGATAAACGCCACCGTTGTATTCCTCGTAATCACAAACTGATCAGTAGACGCACTAATTACCTTATATAAGTTAGCAAACTGATCTTAAATTCTTGAGCTAAATATAAAATTTTAAACATTTTTGGACCAAATCTTTCCTTTTAAACTGATTAATACAAATATTGCATTTATTTTATTTTATACATATATTCTTTATAACTTTGTACAAAATTTAAATTGCTAAATAAAATGTTATAATGAAATGAAAAATGTAGTTAATTGTATTTAAATAAATTTAAAAAAATCTATGTTCTTGTACAAAATTTTACTTAGATAAATTACCAAAAATAAATATATAAACTAACTTTGCTATCATAGGTAGTTTTTCCAAGTTTTTAAGTAATTTTAACAAAATTTTAAGTTACTTTTTCGAACATGGAAATTACCTAAGTTAATGGTTATATTACCTAAGAAACTTAGATACTGCCATGCTACCCTTGCGCTTAGTTAATTTTATACCATATCTTTAGGTAAATTTACCTATGAATTTTTTTGTGTGTATCCTTTAACTTAAGAGGGAACTCCAATCTTTCAAAATTTATAAGATTATCTCTTATTTGAAACTTTTCTTCAAATATATTTATATCTTTCAATAAATTTTGATTATTGCCTAAAAATGAAGCAATAACACTCTATTTAAAGCAGTAGTCATCATCGTTTTGGAAATTAAAAACTCCCTGTTTTTTTCTTATCCACTGTGGTGTTGGAATATATTTGGAACCTTTAATAAACGATGATTTATTTATTTCCAGTATTTTTATTTTTAGTAGAGACCATCCACTGTCCCTCTCCTGAAATTCGGACATTTTTGTACATATATTAAAAAAATGATTTTTGAGGGAGTCCTCCACGTTGTCGCTTAAAGTCAGGAATTGCATTTTAGATCTATGCGTAATAGAGCGAATGTATATATCCTCATTTTTTATTTGTATGTATTCACATTCCAGCTCTAGATTAAACTTTATAGTTACGTGTTGTTTTAAGCTTCCATTAAGAATTTTTAAAAGATCCAAAAAAACTCCATTGAAAAACTCTTGTGGATGTAGAATCTCTTCTTTTTCCCTACTACTATTAAAAGATTACTTTTCAAAAAAAGTGTGTTTATTTTGCTGCTGCTTTTCAAAAGAGTCGGCTTTTTTAGCAGTGGAACTTGTCGGCTTTTTATTTTTGACTTTTTTTTAATAGGAATAAGGCAAAATTTGGCTGCTTTTGTTAATATGGCGATAGCATTTTAAACCCTGGTTCTGACAAAAACCGTCAAAAAATCGTTTTTTTATCAACACGGATTAATTACTCTATTAAAACATAAAAAAATAATTATGTATAAAATTATACAAAACCAAAAAATATAGAATTTTTAATACTTCAGACGATTTGGTGGGGCTTTGATATTGCTCTCCGGAGATTTTCGTCAAACACTTCCTGTCATCCCCAAATCTTCTGCTGCGGATGAACTTAACGCGTGCCTGTAATCGTCGTCTTTGTGGAGGCATGTCCAGAAGTTGCAATTGACCACAAACATGAGAATCGCGTTGCAGAACGACCCATCGGCTGCTAAATTCTCGGGACAACTGCTGGAGCTTGGCAAGGGCCAAATTCCTGATGATGTTTCGAATGGACTGATATCGTTCCCTGAAAATTTTTGTGAATTCACATCGTCCAAGGAAGAACTCAGCAGCAAAGTTTTCCCTGGAATTGCACAAAATTACAAAAATCTCGATTGGATTCGTGAACGGGCAATACTAGCAGCGAAGAATAAGGACGTCGATAGCTTAAACTTAATTATTCAAAGTCAAATCGCAGGACAACTGCATACGTACAAATCTGTTGACTGCGTGACTGACGAAAATGAACCGACCATCTACCCGTCGGAATTTTTGAACTCACTTGATGTACCAGGAAATCCGCGGCATAATTTACAGCTGAAGGTGGTATCGATCATAATCATGTTGCGGAATCTCAATCCTCCAAAAATGTGCAACGGAACGCGGTTGTCCGTCAAAAAGCTAATGAACAATGTGATTCAGGCGACAATCATCAAGGGCAAATTCAAAGGAGAGGAAGTCCTTACCCCACGAATTCCCATTATTCCAACTGACCTTCCATTCCAATTCAAGCGAATTCAGTTCCCCGTTCGATTGGCATTTGCAATCACAATCAATAAATCGCAAAGCCAATCACTAGAAGTCTGTGGGATTAATCTCGAATTTCCCTGTTTTCCGCACGGTCAGCTGTACGTTGCATGTTCTCGTGTTGGGAAACCGTCTTTGTTATTTGTTTTTGCGCCGGAAAACAAATCGAAAAACATTGTTCATCAAATCGCTCTGTACTGATTCCATTCAAATAAATCACATTGAAAATTTAAATATTTGTGTTGTATTAATACTCTAAAGTTTGTCTGAAGGCTTAAAATTGGGACAACGCGAAGTTGGTCGGGACCGCTATTATCAAAGTATATTTATACCAGGGATGTCAGCGCCTTGCACAATTGTGCAAATTAATTCACATGTACGCTTACGCTCTTTTATTTTGCGAGCGTAAAATATAATTGTTTACTGAGAAACACTCTCATTCAGCGGGAAATATCGCAAATATTGCACGGCCTGTTTTGAGGCCTCTAAATATATTTATGTATATAAATAAATATACAATAACTGTATGTAATTACATCTTTTTTTTTTTTTATTATCTTTTTTATTTTATTTATTATCTATGTTTTTGTTCTGTTTTTGTAGCAGTGGAACTTGTCGGCTTTTTATTTTTGACTTTTTTTTAATAGGAATAAGGCAAAATTTGGCTGCTTTTGTTAATATGGCGATAGCATTTTAAACCCTGGTTCTGACAAAAACCGTCAAAAAATCGTTTTTTTATCAACACGGATTAATTACTCTATTAAAACATAAAAAAATAATTATGTATAAAATTATACAAAACCAAAAAATATAGAATTTTTAATACTTCAGACGATTTGGTGGGGCTTTGATATTGCTCTCCGGAGATTTTCGTCAAACACTTCCTGTCATCCCCAAATCTTCTGCTGCGGATGAACTTAACGCGTGCCTGTAATCGTCGTCTTTGTGGAGGCATGTCCAGAAGTTGCAATTGACCACAAACATGAGAATCGCGTTGCAGAACGACCCATCGGCTGCTAAATTCTCGGGACAACTGCTGGAGCTTGGCAAGGGCCAAATTCCTGATGATGTTTCGAATGGACTGATATCGTTCCCTGAAAATTTTTGTGAATTCACATCGTCCAAGGAAGAACTCAGCAGCAAAGTTTTCCCTGGAATTGCACAAAATTACAAAAATCTCGATTGGATTCGTGAACGGGCAATACTAGCAGCGAAGAATAAGGACGTCGATAGCTTAAACTTAATTATTCAAAGTCAAATCGCAGGACAACTGCATACGTACAAATCTGTTGACTGCGTGACTGACGAAAATGAACCGACCATCTACCCGTCGGAATTTTTGAACTCACTTGATGTACCAGGAAATCCGCGGCATAATTTACAGCTGAAGGTGGTATCGATCATAATCATGTTGCGGAATCTCAATCCTCCAAAAATGTGCAACGGAACGCGGTTGTCCGTCAAAAAGCTAATGAACAATGTGATTCAGGCGACAATCATCAAGGGCAAATTCAAAGGAGAGGAAGTCCTTACCCCACGAATTCCCATTATTCCAACTGACCTTCCATTCCAATTCAAGCGAATTCAGTTCCCCGTTCGATTGGCATTTGCAATGACAATCAATATATCGCAAAGCCAATCACTAGAAGTCTGTAGGATTAATCTCGAATTTCCCTGTTTTCCGCACGGTCAGCTGTACGTTGCATGTTCTCGTGTTGGGAAACCGTCTTTGTTATTTGTTTTTGCGCCGGAAAACAAATCGAAAAACATTGTTCATCAAATCGCTCTGTACTGATTCCATTCAAATAAATCACATTGAAAATTTAAATATTTGTGTTGTATTAATACTCTAAAGTTTGTCTGAAGGCTTAAAATTGGGACAACGCGAAGTTGGTCGGGACCGCTATTATCAAAGTATATTTATACCAGGGATGTCAGCGCCTTGCACAATTGTGCAAATTAATTCACATGTACGCTTACGCTCTTTTATTTTGCGAGCGTAAAATATAATTGTTTACTGAGAAACACTCTCATTCAGCGGGAAATATCGCAAATATTGCACGGCCTGTTTTGAGGCCTCTAAATATATTTATGTATATAAATAAATATACAATAACTGTATGTAATTACATCTTTTTTTTTTTTATTATCTTTTTTATTTTATTTATTATCTATGTTTTTGTTCTGTTTTATTTCTGTTTTTGACATTGTACAATGATTTTAAAACAGGAATTTCCATTTCTTTGCACAATTGTGCAATTGTGGTTATTTTTTAAGATAGAATTTTAAAATTTTATAAAAATATATATGTAAAGTGAATCCTAATCAACAAAAATTTCAAATTTTCAAAATAATTGTTTTGCATTTAAGCTAACGATATGTGTTTTGTTCGTGAAAAAAAATCGTTGATGCCTGTAACAGGGTCCCTTTTTCTTTCGTTAAAAAGACGTACCTAAATGCAGAAATTATTAAGAAAAGAAAAAGCCACAAGAATTTGTTGGTATTTTGTGATTGTAAAAATATTTTTGTTTCTGTACCAATCGCGTCGGTGGGTTTTTTTTTTGAAAACTCTTTTCTTAAGTAGGTAAAAATATTTAAAAAACAAGTTAAAAAAGTCTTGTTTTGCTACAATTTATGTGTAAACCTATACACATAAAAGCAAATGTGACAGCAGGTAACATTTTTGGGTAAGAAGATGTGTTTTATTGATGTATTAATGAAACTTTATTGTTTCGCACTATTTTTATTACTTACTTTTTTATGCTACAATTATATGACCGAGTCTAAAGAGTAAACCTTACTACTTTATGGTATTTATTTAACGTAACTTTGACCTGTTATAATGACTTTATACATTTTTGCAGGCAAACTCAGGTGCGCATTTGGTATTTTGTAAAAAGTTATGATATACTATTAGCTAGAATTAAAATGTATGCACAGATGTTTGAAGTATGAGTAACGGATGGTGCAAACGTTATGGCCGGGAAGTATGAAGGTTTCGTAGAACAGCTTAAGAAAAATGGAATTGATGTACATGCTTTCCATTGCATAATTCATCAGTCCATGCTTGCCTCAAAATTTATAAGTGATCATGCCGCTATTAAGACTGCAGAGCGGATAATCAATAGAATACGGGGGGGTCATCATTCATTAACGCACAGAAAATTTGTAAGTTTTCTTAAAAACGTAAACGCCAATCACCACGACTTAAAAATGTTTACGGAAGTTCGTTGGCTTAGTCGGGGTGATTGTCTAAACAGGTTATTCGATCTTAGAAAAGAGGTGTTGCGTTTTTGGGAAACTGAAAATTTAGACGCATGTGAATTAATACAGTTGAATGATTATGAGTTCATTTTAGACCTTGCGTTTCTGGCGGATACAAGCAGTATTTTAAATGAGCTAAATTTGGAACTACAAGGAAAGGGAAACAATTTAAGTGACATATATACGATTGTTTTTAATTTTAAAACCAAATTATTTTTATTAACAAATGAAATAAATAATGAAGATTTTTCCAACTTTCCTAAAACTTTGCTTATTTATGACAAGGAGAAATATTTGAAAAAATCTGAGTATTTGGCAATTTTTGAAAACCTTTTTTACAACTTTCAAGATCGTTTTCAAGATTTTGAGGATATAAAACCACTACTTAACATATTCCAAAATCCCTTTAAGTGCGACATTGCGAGTTATGAATTCAGCATCCAGTCGGAACTAATCATACTAAGGAGCGAAATTAATCCTCCAGACAGGGAAAATATTATTGAGTTCTGGAAAAATTTAGACGAGGCGCTATATCCTATATTAAAAAAAAATTCCTTCAAATGTTTGTCGCTTTTCTCCTCAACATATCTTTGCGAACAAATATTTTCCGATTTGAAATACATTTGCTCAAAACAACGCAATAAATTAACATCCGCAAACCTAAAAAAGTTTTGTTGTTACGAAACGGCAATATAAATTTAGAAGATATTATTGGTAAATAAAAGTATTTATTATAGGCTAGTAAAATCTTCTCTTTTTATAATGGTGGTAAATACTAAAGGGCTGCAAGAATACATTCATTTGTTTATTACACACAAGCATTCCAATATTCATTCAAATATTTAAATAGTTAAATACTGGCTTACAGAGTTTAAGAGTTAAAATATAAAAGAGAGTGTAGTCTGTGTTTTACTTTATCATAACAAAGGCACACATTCTATTCACTCTTTTTCTTTGAATATTTATTTACTCAATTTGCAAATGCAAACACACACAAGTATATGGTAACAGTTAGACTATGTGCAAGAAATACTACATAGTAAAATTAGTACTTATGTTTATTCTCATTACAAATATATCTCTATTAAACAGAATTTTGCAACAAAAATTATAAAAATTGGATTAAGAGTATATTAAAAAGGAATTTAAAATTCTTGCGTTTTACGTTTTCGATTTCCATAACAAAAGTTGCTAGTAATAATATTAATGTATTCATGTTATGAGTAAAACATTCAAATAATATTATATTCGAAACTTATACACATTTTATTATGTCTGTTTTATTTGAATGTGGTAGTATTTTTTTCTGTTTACATACAGTTGTTTTCTTTTCTCTTTCGCCTTGTGTGTTTATTCATTTGTTTTTTTAACATAAAATGTAAAGCACTGCGTACTTAAATCGTTTGTTGTACTTTACTTTACCTACTTAAAAAACAAATGAATGTATTCATATGCCTTTTAAATGTAGTCATGCAGACCTTTAGTAAATACTTACAGAATATTTTTAAACTTAATATTTGCATTAGTATGAGCAAATGAATTTTCATTGTTAGAATTCGCAAAGGTATGTTGAGCAAAAAACGAAAAATATTGGAAAGAATTGTATTAGGTTGTAAAAAGACTTCAAATATTGTGAACTGCGCAATTTTTCTAAAAAATAAGCAAAGTTTCTGAGGTTCCAAATTAAATTTATTTAAATAATAACTGATTGTGTCTGTCCATAACTCAACATTTTTCGATAATTGTATTATTATTTATTGCTTTTAAGTCTTCATAGCAATAAATGTAAGTTAACTTTAAATGGTCTGATGAAAAATGAATGGAAAGCATGAACTATATTTCCTCGCATAATGCTGGCCCTGGTGTTTGCATCGCCCTTTCATGAAAATGTTTTGTAAGTTTTAATACCTTACCTGATTCCCAACAATTTAATCGAACATAGATGACCCTTAGAAAAGGTCTTTAATAAGGCCTCGCAATAGGCCTCGCAACCGCATATTTCTGGGCATGTAAGAGCCCTGCAAATAAAATTGGACCACCTGATCCATTTTGATAAAATGGACTACTCCATGGACTGGTCCGATGTAATGCAAGCATGGACCATGTCATTGTTAAAAAGTGTTTGTAGTGAGACGACATGTCTTCGTTTTTTAACGACATACTTTCGTTCTTAAACGATTTCAAAACTAATCCTCTTGTGTACACCATGGAGTAGTTTTAAAACTACTCCTTAGTGGTCCAAAGGTGGGTTATATGGTCGTCTCCTAGGACATCGTAATGTTAAATAGACCAGTTTTTTTCCATACGTTTGGGTTAGTTTTGGACTAGTCCTGGTCCCTTGTGGACTAATCTTTACACGCGTGTTTGGACTGGTCCTGTTATTTGCAGGGAGATAAGAGTAATCTCACCAACACAATCATAATTGACATCACTGATTTATACCAAGTAAATGCAAGTCTACAACAAAACAACATTCATTTTGTTTGTGTGCTTTATATTAGGGAAAAGAGAATGCCTTTTCTTTTCCCCTCTTTCCTAAAAACTCAAGACTTGACGAGTCAAACTTGACGTGTGTGAACCTTGACTAACAGCCAAACAAATTTTAGAAACTGTTTTTGTTTTAAATGTAATTTTCTATGCGAACGTTAACGTGTGACATCGTGGGACTGGCTGTAAATTCATCGAAAAAAATCGTCAAAATTACGTAAAATCGTCATATCTAACATCCCTGTCTGGCAATGCTATGTAGTACATTAAATTGCTTCTATGTTTTTTAAAGACAAAAAAAACAACTCTGCCGAACTTCTTTTTTACAAATTTATTGTATGCTTTTTTTTATCGAGTAGCGTTTGCAAAAGTTAAATTTGTTATCATATTTATATATTGAGGTAGTGCATAAATTGGTAATAGCTATGAACTGTTTTATTGTATACGCATTAGTTTTGAAATAAATTGTCATTGTTAAATTTTTCAGTAATAACGCTACTATGGATTGGGCCAAAAAAGCAGAAGACCAGGTTTCGAAATTGGTAAGAAAATTTCGCCTGTTTAAATGATTGTTCTATGTATTGTGTCACAGGATTATATATGTATGTTATGGAATAAATCTTATTTACCCAAACTTATTCAAAACAAGTAAAAGTGATATATTCGGCTGTGCCGAATTTTTGTTACCGACCTCCGAGAGTTCGAATATTTCAGGCGTTAACTAAAAATGGGATCTATAAATATCGAACAAAACTTTTTAAAATCTTAGCTCACAGCATTATAACACGTTGCGGATAAATGTGTTAAAATCTAGTACAAAAAGTCATACAAAACAAAATGCTGCTAATTCTAATAAAAAAAGCTGATTTGATCAGATCTAGACGTATAAAAATTATTTTAAGGGATTTTTTGGTAAATTATTGATCAATCATCGTAAAGTTTGGTAGTATTAATACAACTTTTTTTTAGAATTTTTGAAAGCCGCTTAAAAATTGTGGACCGATTGTCACAAAATTGCACGGTATTATTTCTAGACATACCTATAAAGCTAAATTAGACCAAATACCCTAATATCTATATATGTATATATAAATCTACAGTGTACTGTATATGTGTTACGGTTATTTTTTTTTATCAAATCGTTTTTAACAAACATTGGACATGGCTTAATCTACTTTAAATTTCGGCTTAAATCTAGTTTACCAACGCAACTCTAAAGTTAAAAATTCTTAACTCATTAGGAAGCGGAGTTTTTAGTAAGCATATTAATTGCTATCCAGAGTAGTTTTAGTTAGCGAAGCCAGTGCTGTTATACCATAGAGGAAAATGTCTTGAGCCCGGCCGAAGACCTGATACGCAGAGACGTTTTAGTTAGCAAAGGCAGAATTTTTGATACCATAGAGAACATTTTTGCGCCCGGCTATGCAGAAAAGCTTAAGTTAGCGTAGCCGGTATTTGTTATACCATACAGGAAAAATTCTTGCACCCGTCCGGAGGCCTGCTAACAAATTAAGCTTTATTTAACGAAGCGAGTGCTTGTGATTAATTTAAGCTTTGTTTAACACTTATATTTAAATAAACTACACACATATTTAGTGCATTTTCGTAATATTTTGGTGTTAAATTTTTTAAAAACAGTATTGGGAACTAAAGGGCTATTATTATTTTTATTATAATCAGGGCTGTGGAGTCGGTGTTGAAGAGTCGGAGTTGAGGTTTTTGTACCGTAGTCGGAGTCGAAGCACCAACAAAACCTTGCGACTCCGACTCCAACATTTTTGGTATTCAAATTTATTCTAATATTATTAAAAAAAAAAAAAAAAAATTTTAATGGCCAATTTCACCAATTCTATTAAAATATCAATTTACATATATTTAAATCATAGCTGTAAGATGTGAATAAAATAGAAAATTAAATTTTTTAAATTAGATTTTTAGCTAATATTTTTCGCTGAAAATAAAATCAATCTATGTTAAAATTTTATTGATATAAACTTTTGATAATTAATTTTTCTTGAATCAATTTAAATTCGATAGTAATGTATTTAAAATGAAAAACAATAATTGTAGATTGAATTATCTTTTTTACGTTAAATATACAATTTATTAATATTCGTTGAAACATAATAAAATTTTATATATTTGAATATAAAAAACTTGAATAATATTCATATTTATTTTATAAAAATGTAAAGAAATCTAATACAAACTAAATGATTTTATTCAAAAAAGTATAAAAAATTTTAAAATATTTAAATTATAAATTATTGAATACATGATATTAAAAAAAAAAAAATATAAAATTTCTTATTCCAAAAATTTTTTAACAAATTATTTTATTTTACTATTTTTAAACCAAATTTATTAAAATAACAAAACATTCTAGTCTTGAAGAACAATACAGGAGTTTGCTTTAAGAACTGTTTTTAAAATAAATAGTTGTTCAAAATGATCATCTGTTAAAGAATTTATCCTTGGGCTATTCAATAATCCTGCTAGTGAAAAAAGTCTCTCGACTGGTGCTGAAGATGTAATTGGTGTGTTAAATTTTAAAAAAATTTCATAGATTCTCGGATATTTCTTTAAGTTTTTTAAATATACATCAATATAGATAATAGTTAATTTTCAGATGGTGTAATAACCTTTTCATTTGCATCTAGAAACAAAGAAAACATAATTTAAAAAAGAATAAAAAAACTTCCGGGAATTTTTCTTTAACACTTTAATCTACTTCAAAAAACAACTATGGCGTATACGCCAGCGGTAATCCGGCTGACTTGTTTATAAGGGGACAGAGTTTGTTTAAAATTTAACGATACAAGTGTGAAGATAAAAGTTTTTTAAAGCATGTGAAAGTTTAAGCATGTTAAAAATTTATTATTGATAATTAAGTTACCTGTTCCATACTCTTAAAATAACGCACATTGTTTAACATCACAATTCTGTTGCACATTTTGTGCAACTATTAATTTGTTCATTTCAGAAATTACAATTTCATGTAAAACTTTTTATTTAAAATATTGAAAAAAAATTGACAACTTTCTTTTTAATAAATCAAAGTATTTATAATTTTTTTCTTCAAATAATATTATTTGGAAGTTTTTTTGTTGAATTAGTGTATTTAGAATTTTTTTTTTTAATAAAACTATTTGGAAGTTTTTTGTGATGAATAAAATTATTTGTAAATTTTTTAATGAATATTGAAAAAAAACAAATATTTTTATTTGAATCAAATCAGAGAAAAATATTTAAACGTTTTTTAAGTAGATTTTTTTACAAAATTTTTTGTTAATTTGTATATTTAATAACAAAATATCTATTTCTTAATCTTAGTCGAATAATATAAAAATAAATTTAATTTATCGTAAATTTATTTAAATTCATGGAATTGAAATATGATTAACTTGGCCAACAAGCAAATAAATCAAAATTTGAAATAATTAATAATAATTAATTAAAATAATTAAAATAAATAAAATAAAAATAATTAATTTCAAATTAACAAAGTCGGATTTCAGTTATGTGATTAACGATATCAGATGATTTTTGTTAATTTGTATTCTTCATATTCTGATAAAATTTATATTTATTTAGTTTTAACAAATATTTGTAAAAAAAATATCCGTTATACGCAGCTATGATTTAAATATTGTTTTTCATATAATTTTAATTGACATAAAAAACGAATTTTTAACTTAAATTGATATTTTAATAAATTGGTGAAATTGGCCACAAGAGGGTCTGCTTTTTGATATTTTGAAGTCAGAAAATAACGACGAGTATACTTTTCATATGAGTAGGTGAGTTTCAAAAATTAAAAATTGGGATAACATCTTATTTTGACAGATCTTTTAGCAGTTTATGAGAATATAAATAAATAGATTGTATCGACGCATGTCTTTTTCTATGTTTTTATGTGACACTAACATATAACCTTCTACTTTGTTAGCGTCGCCTTTTTCTCCGTGGACATATTTTTATTCCAAAGTTTATTTTTGTAGGATAAAACTTGTTTAAATTCTAGCATCTAACGCGCTACTTTGTAATCGGGCCTTTTCTTACATGAATATATTTATATGCCAGAGTATTTGTATTTAGGTTTTAGCATAGTTTGGTATTCACACGGGATTTTGCACCTATAATTTTGCGTTTCAAAATTCAATATGTATGTATTATAGAAAATTCAAAAAGTACCACTCGTAGATCACAAAAGCAAATGAAAGAAATTAATTTCCCGTAGTATCCTTTTTTCACCACATTTATATATCAAAATTTTCAGTGTTGTAGTGGGAGTCAATAATTTAATACGTTTATGTCAAAGAATTAAGAAAATTTTTTGGTTTAAAAGATATGTAGATGGCGTGACAAAAAGGTTCCAAAACATGAACAGGTTTAACGCGTTTACTCCCCAAATGGACCAAATTTCAAAAACAATAAGTATTCATTTTTTTATCTCTTTTTAGCTAAGGAGGTGTGAGGTTAGCAGGATCAATTTTGCTAGAGGCCTGCCTTTGGTCCAAATTTTAACCTTTTAGCTTCATACGTTTAGGCTCTGCGATGAAAGATGGAGAAAAAATCTTTTGAAAAAAGGAACAAATATAGTTACAATTTTCACCCCTTAAACGTTCAAATTTCAAAAAAGTACCAAATATGAATTTGTATTTTTTAGATAAGTTACAAATGTTATATAGATGATGGGGAAAAAGTTCCAAAACACAGGTTTTACCCCTTTACTACCTTAAACGGCCGAATTTCGTAAAAGACACCTATTTGCTTTTTTTATTTAATTCACAACAATAAATATTAAATTAAAAAAAGTACCAGTTTATTTAGGGTTAGGTTAGGTTAAGAAGGGTTGTGCGCCCACAGGCACACCTCCACTAGGAGACCGAAAACGATCCATTGTGATTCCCTTCAATGAAAATATGAAGTATGAGATAGAGATAGGACAATGGCACAGTACATACTCGATCGTCACTAGCTCCTCCGAATCCTCGCATAGCCTGCAGAAGTCCGGTATGGCGTTGTCCCATCTGCCCGCAAAAGCCCTGACAGGACAATGCCCCGTCAAGCACCCTATAAGTGTTCTGAGACTACCCCTATCCAATCCCAGTAGAACCCTGGTTGCCCCCGCGTCCAAATTGGGCCATAGTGCCCTAGACACCCCGCAATCCATTCTGCCCCTCCAGGATCGGTCAAAGTCATCACGGAATTTCTCCCGTATCACCCCATAGTAGTAGCATAGGGGGGGGTTTTACCCCCTGTCCCCCACCACTAAGTCGAGACCCGAACCTCCTCTCGCGAGTTCGTCCGCCACCTCATTCCCATCAACCATGCAGTGTCCTGGTACCCAACACAGCCTCACGTTGAATGCCCCCATGAGTTCCCTAAGAGCATTCCTACACCGCGCAACCAGGCATGATCGCACCGTATGGCTCTTCAATGCCCGAAGCGCCGCCTGACTATCGACGTAAATTGTCACCTCAGATCCACCCACGATGTGATCCAGTATCACCTCCGTCGCGCCCCAGATCGCTAGGATCTCAGCCTGGAAGACACTGCACTCATCAGGGAGTCTGAGTGACCTTTTTACATCGGTGTCCGCGATATAAACACCGGCACCAGTGCTGGTTTCCATCTTGAACCCATCCGTAAATACTGCCCACCCCTCAAAAAGTCCATTGGAACCACTCCAATTTTCCCTTTCCGGGAACTCCACTGGTGGTGTTGCACCGAAGTCCAGGGTCATAGTCTTATGATCCGAAATTCCCTCGAGAATAATACCCTGATCAAGCAGACCCATCTCGTACAAAATTCTCGTGTGATCATCCCGCCTAGGTCTAACTAAAGAAGACTCGTAAAGTCTAAGTAAGTTCCTAGCTGCCACACTCCTCACATAATGCTCGATAGGGGATAGATATAGTAGGATGTCCAGCGCTGCCTGCGGAGTGCTTCTTCTTGCGCCTGTGATGCCAAGAGATGCACTTCAGTCCCCTATCCTTTGCCCATGCCGAGAGTTCACCTAGCAACACCTGCATAATTTCCCCGATCGTGGACAGAAATTTTCCCCTGACCAGCAGAACTATGTCGTCCGCATAGGCAACAACTTTCCTGCCCATGGAATCAAATGACCTAAGAATCCCGTTAACCACAGTAGAGGCGATAATACCCCCCCTTGTGGTGTCCCCCTGGTAACCCTCCTCCTTATCACATGATCCCCCAGGCTCGAGTTTATAATCCTACTGCCAAGCATGCAGATTATCCACTCCACCAGAAAGTCCTTAACTCCCAACTCCAACAAAGAATCCCTAATCGCCTCAATCCTAATGTTATTAAAGGCTCCCTCTATATCCAGAAACACGGCGAGAGTATACTCCTTATGCCTCAGACCGTGCTCAATACAACCCACCACCTCATGTAACGCGCTCTCAACAGATTTACCCTTCAGGTAAGCATGTTGAGCGTTGCTAATAAGGCGGGTCTCAATATTACTCCTGAGATAGAAATCTACTAGCCTCTCAAGAGTCTTCAACAAAAAAGAAGACAAACTAATAGGTCTAAAATCCCCCGGTTTCGAGTGGCCTGCTTTACCGGCCTTGGGTATGAAAATCACCCTGACCTCTCTCCACCCCCTAGGCAGATACCTCCTACTGAGGCATTTCCTAAATATATCCACCAGCAGAAATGATGCATCGTCCGGGATGTTGCAAAGCATAGCCGAAAAAATACCATCCGTACCCGGTGATTTATATGGGTCGAAAGTATTGACCGCCCACGCCGGCTTCTCCCTTGTGACCATTTCATCGACGCAAGCGGAAGTATGAACCGATGTCACGGACATGGCGTCCCACTGACCGTCCTCCATACTACCGGTTTCCCTGCACCCGGGAAAGTGCGTCTCCATAAGTAAGGTTAGGGTCTCAGAGCTAGACTCAGTACATGAGCCGTCATTTCTTTGGATGTAACCCAGGGCCTTAGGGTCCTTAAATAAAATCCGTCGGAATCTTGACAGCTCGTTGACATTATCGATGGACGCACAAAATTGCATCCACGATAGTCGCTTTGTTCTCTTCAGATCCGCTTTATACTTGTTGAACTGCACCCTGTGATTGTTCCAATCATCTGGTGCTCTCGTAAGCTTGGCCCTATTAAACAGTCTCCTCACCGTAGACCTTTGAACATGAAGTTCCCTGGTCCACCATTTAGGCTGTTTACGCCTACCCGGAAACGTAACCGGGCAGGACTGCTCATAGCTTTCCCTTAGAAGATGAGTGAACCTATTCACCACCCCCTCTAGATCCGTCGGCAGCAAGTCGCCCAAGGCCTGATGCGCTAACCCAGTTCGGACCCCTTCATTGAAGGAGTCCCGTTTTGTCCCCCTCGGGTTCCTGAATGGAGCAGCCCTAGGTAGGTCAAAATTCAGTGTGAAGGTAATACGACTATGGTCTGAAAAAGTACAGTCCGTTGCCACCCTCCAATCAACAACAATTTGCTCGTCACGGTTTACTAATGTCAGATCTATCACTGCCTGCCTATCTTTATTTCTGAACGTCGGCGTGTTACCCATATTACAGATAATAAGATTGTTAGTAGTTATAAAATCAAACATTAACTCACCTCTTTTATTAATATCGGCACTCCCCCATTGGCTGTGATGAGCATTGGCATCGCAGCCCAACACAAGGATTGCACCTCTCCTCCTTGCATATGCCGTGAGTTGCCGCACCTCTGTACCCGGTGGGTCCAACCCCTCGTATGGCATATACACCAGTTTATTTAAAAAAGTACCAGTTTGAGAACGAAAAATTACCAAAAAATCCCTCTTACAGATTCTCATTCACTCAGGACCTTACATGTTTAATTTTATGTTTCTAGATCCAATAAATACGGGAATTGAAAAGGTACCAGTTAAAGAACAAAATACAAAGTACCAAAAACCCGATAACAGATTCTCATTCACTCAGGACCTTTCATGTTTACTTGTTCAAAAAGTACCAGTTAATAGATAAAAAAGCAACAAAAAGTTCCCTCTTATAGATTCCTATCCCCTCAGGACATTCCATCTTGAATTTTATGTTTCTAGGTCAAATACTAGCGGAAATTTAAAAAGTACCAGTTAAAGAACAAAAAAGTAACAACAAGTTCCCTCATAGATTCTTATCCACTCGGGAATTTTATATTTCTAGGTCCAATAATAACGGAAATTCAAAAAGTACCAGTTAAAGAACAAAAAAGTGCCAAAAAGCCCTCTAACAGATTCTCATTCATTCAGTACCTTGCATGTTTATAGGTCCAATACCAACGGAAATTCAAAAAGTACCAGTTAAAGAACAATAAAGTACCAAAAAGATCCGTCATAGATTCTTATCCACTTAGGACTTTGCATGTTGAATATTATGTTTTCAGGTCCAACATTAACGATAATTAAAAAAATACCAGTTGTAGAACCAAAAAGCTAAAGTAAAATATCAAATTTCCCGTATTTCCCCTTTTTGGTACTATTTTTCCCCCCCATTAAAGTATAAAAAATTTCAGTATTGTAGTGGGATCCCATAATTTAGTACGAATATGTCAATGAATCGAGAAAAATGTTTTGTAAAAAAAGTATCGAAAATAGTTACGATTTTCACCC
The DNA here is from genome assembly GCA_930367215.1 of Pollenia angustigena. NCBI lineage: Eukaryota > Metazoa > Arthropoda > Insecta > Diptera > Polleniidae > Pollenia > Pollenia angustigena. The sequence continues at coordinate 37,628,228 of OV884059.1, forward strand.
CTTAAATGTTCGAATTTCGAAAAAGTACCAAATTCACATTCGTATTTTTTTGATAAGTTTCGAATGTGGTATTAACTTTGTTTCTATATTTATTGGTTCAAAAGATAGATGGGGTGTCAAAAAAGTACCAAAATTCAGGTTTTACCCGTTTACTCCCTAATAGGGCCGAATTTCAAAAAAGTACCAGACACCAGTCCGCTTATTTTTCTAAAGAGAACTTTCATTACATTTTTTATTTTGTATCTCTTAGTTTTGGAGATATAAGGTTACCGAATTTTCCCGTTTTAACCCTAATCATTCGAATTTCCAAAAATCCCGTCTTAGTGGATCGATTTGAGGAGTGACCAATATCTGGTCAAAATTTTTTAGTTTTAGGCGTTTAGGCTGTGCGATGATCAATCAGACAGTTCATATATAGATACAATTTCTGTAACAAAACTCGCTGGTTCACTGTTTAACCTTTCTGTTTTAGTTTCGCCAAGATATCGTTAATGAAATAACGCCGAATTAAGGAACTTAAAAATTAAATTTGTAAATGAGTTGTTTTTTATTTGAATCGTTTATTTCAGAAACCCGTTACCTGTCATTTAAAAAAGGCGCACTTGACGGGCTTGTAAAATAAAGGATTCATTTATCGTATATTAACAAATATTTTTGTTGCCATGTTCATAAATATGACTTGAAATCTGCTGTAGTTCCTGTGCTGAAAGCATTAAGTGAACTACATTTTAAGTTTCAACCTTCAAAGTGAATTATAATAGAAAAAAGGAAAAGGAACTCGGAAAAATACATGACATTGTTCCAGATATAATTCCCATCAATGATTTGAAAATACTTTTATCTACTCACTTTGGGGAAAATTGGAGAGATAAGAAAGACTTGCAATTTTAAATTTCGGTCTTGGACAATAATAATATTGATTATGGACCGGAAAAAAACAATGGCAAGTATGTACTTTATTGGGGCTTAGATGTTTACTAAAATAGTTTTACACGGAATGACAAGCTAAGTTTACCTTCTTCAGAACTAGTGGTGGAGGGTATTAACATGAAAAAGTGTTTTAGGTGGTAGAAAACACAATTTAAAACAAAAAAAAGTAAAAACAAAAAATTCGATGTGGCGTACATTTCCCGAAAATATATTTGCTTGTATCTTAATTTAAAAATCCAACTCCTTAAAATCCAACCTTTGAGAACCAGTTAAGGATTATGGATGTAACGATACGCCTTTTTTCTGATACCGGTATACTCAAAAATAAATACCGGCGATACCGATTCCGATACAGATACGCATATTGAATTTGAATTCAAGTTAAAATAAGGAAAATCAAGTAAATAACGTTATAATGCAAAATAACAGCGCAAGATATTATTATTATTTGGAATTAAAAAATTTTCATTCATGCAGTGAAAAGAAGTCTCTCAGAAGCGACAGCAATAATCAAACTTAATAAAACTAAGTACCTAAGTGGGCGAAGTAGCTGAAGGCCGTTGCATTAACTTTTAAAAATTTTTTTGGAGATTTGCTTACTGTTTTCAATACACACCACAATAGTATACTACCCTCTGTATTATACATATATATTAATTTGAAAATGGGGCAAATTGGTCCATAATTTCATATATGTATACATATATGCCCCCATACAAGCTGCTTACTGGAGTATGATCTTCGTGCTTACTATCAAACCAATTTTAATGAAATTTAAAAAATAGTTAGATAGATATTTTTATGGACAAATAAGCTATGCATTTTAAAAAAAATAGGACCACGAGGGGAAATAGGAGGCAATTTCTACCTCTCAAACTATCTTACAGATTTTAATGAAATTTAAAACATAAATATATCCCTATTTATATCAGGGCTGGCAAAAATCAACCCAGTGGTTTTTTTCATGGGTTTAATTGGGTTTTATGGTATTTTTTTTTTTTGGGTTTTGTTGTTTTTCGTGTAATGGTATAATAACACTACATGACAGTTTTTTGACCAAATGAACTTGACACCTAATCTTTATGTAAAATTTTCCGCTGAATCCGAATAAGAAGTCAGAATTCTCAAAAGTAAAACAGTTTTCCAAAATACAGTGAAACTTCGATATAACGAATCTATAGGGGATCGAAAAATGCTTTGTTATAGCTATTGATTTGTTATACATATGCATAACGAAATTTAAAGAAATACGAAAAAAATTCGTTATAACTACAGTTTTTTTTTATCCAAATTCTATTTTACACGAAAATACTATGTACATAATAAAAATTCAATATTTAAGAGGTAAATAAAAAATTATGTTTTTATTTGGCAAAGAACCAAAACAGAACTGACTACATTTGTGGCGCTTTACATATGCAAAGACATTTATGTACCTTTCGTTGTTTTTAAAAAGACTTCCCCGTTTTGTTTAAAATTTAATTTTGCTTTATTCTAACTTCGTTGTATGGAGGCTATAGTTCAAGACTTCGTTATGTAGAGGCTTTTGATAACGGGATTTTAATGACTAAAGCCTGGTACTCTGTTCAACATTTCACGTGAAATGCTGTCAAAATGCATATGAAAAAAACTTGTGCGAAATATCTATGAAATAATGTTGATAGAGTTGTACTCTGTTTATTTTGTGAAAAAGTTCCGAAATGTTTCTAGCAACATTTTTTTTTACAACTGCGAAATAATGTAAGCTGCCTTTATTTCACGTGGAATTTTAAGCAAAAGCAAAAAAGTATGAACTAAATATTAAAAAAGAAATAAAAAATTAAAATAACACAACCGGTAACAGTTTTTTATCCTTATTTATTTTTTTTTTTTATTAAAAAAAAAATAATTTTAGTAAAATACATGTGGCGTTTGTTTACATACACGAAACAATGTAGCATACTTTCAAGGAATAAAAACGTCAAATTGTACAAACTCGCAAGATTGGTAACATTGATAAATGCCAAAATTTTCGTGTGGAATAATCAATGTTGCTCAACATTTTTCACAAATTTGAACAGAGTACTAGGCTTAACACACTTACTGCCTGTTTTTAGAAAACGTAAGCAAGTGAGTGAGTGAGAAATTATATTGAAAACAAAAACAAATTTTAGTTTTTTATTGTTGTTTTCAATATAATTTCTCACTCACTCACTTGTTTACGTTTTCTAAAAACAGGCAGATAAAATGTTATATGTATGTATTTCTCAATTATAATTTCGTTGTATAGAGGCTTTTGAAAAAATACTTCGCTATATAGAGGCTTTGTAGCTCAGAATTTCTTCGTTATAGCTATAGAGAATTTTTGTACAAAAAACTTTGCAATAAAAAGGTTTTTTCAAGGGACTCAGCTAAAAATTCGTTCTATTGAGTTTTTCGTTATAACGAAGTTCGTAATATCGAAGTTTCAATGTATTCCAAAAACCGTTTTTTGTGTTTTTAAAAAAGATGACGTGACTGAAATGCAAATACATATCTTAAAAAATTTTAAACGGATTATGTATTTCTTTCTTTCGACAATTCTGACTTCATATTGTGATTCAGCGGAAAATGTTACATAAAGATTAGCGGTCAGATTCATTTGGTCACGACTTTGTTGAAAATTTGTCACGTAGTGTAATTGGTCGAAGCAATATTTTCAACTTAGCTCTTTTCGGTATAGATTTAGCAAGAAACTCTTCAATATGTTTTTATTATGGTATCATCATCAAATGCATGGATGGTTAAAAGAAAAGCTAGGACTTTAAGTTAAAATTTAAGTTGCAGAATATTTTTCACAATAACGGTTTTCAGTTCAGATTTTATTTGATAGAAAAAATGGAAAAAGCATTTTTTTATTACAACAAACACAAGGAAAAGTATTTACACTAAAAGCTGCAATTTAAACAACCTTAAACCATTTACCATTATTTTCATATATATCATCTATATACTTTAACGACGTAATAATAAGATGACAGGCTGTTTTAATTTTTTTGACACGACAAATATGTAGAAAATTACACTTTCAAATTATATAAGTAATAAAGACTGTTTACTTCAACGTGAGTGCAATTTCCCATTATCCTTTTTTGCAACCAAAAAATCTGAACTGAACAACAATGGTGAAAAATATTAAATGTTAAAAATTTAGAATTTTTACCAGCAAACTTACGATTTTTTCACTTCAGTAATAAATTGCCCTGCTAGTTCAGCATCAATAGAAAAAATTTTTCCCCTTATTGTTTAATATAGAATAACCATAGAAATCGTCTTGGATTGGAAAAAGCATTAGCTCTTGTTCTTGTTAAAATATATCGACATTTAAAATCTGAGCCACTTTTTATGTATAGGGTCTTAACTTCAATTTGGGGTTTTTAAAAATTAAATTCAGGTTTTTAAAAAACAAATTCAGAATTTTCGTAATCCAATTGAGTATTTTACAAATCATATTTCGCATTTTTCAAATCCAACTCATTTTAAAAAGCCTGATTTTGATTTTAAATTGAATTAGATTTAGAAAAGGTCGAATTTGGAGTTAAATTCAATAAATAACAAGTTAGAGTGCTATATTTGGCTGTGCCGAATCTTTGATACCCTCCACCGACAGTTCGAATGTTTTAGGAGTAATATCTATCCTCTTAAGACCCGAACATTAACCCATTGAATTTTTACATTTCTTATATATTTTTTACACCTTTTGGGGGGCAAATAAGACAACTGTATATTTGTATACCCTCCACCACAATTAGTTGTGAAGAGGGTATATTAAGTTTGTCATTCCGTGTGAAACTTTTTTATTATTCATCTCAGACCCCATAAAGTATATATATATTCTGGGTCCTTGAGAAATTCTAAGTCGATTTAGCCATGTCCGTCTGTCTGTCCGTCTGTTGAAAACACGCTCACTTTCAAACAACTCAAAAGAAATGAACAAACTTGGTGCCAAATTGCTTGTAGTTATCCAAAGCAGTTTGGGATTGAAATCCAGCAAAATCGGTTCAGTAGGACCAGAGCTATGAATCAAAATTTGGAACCACCACCTAAAAAAATTGATAATTTTGTTACAAAAAATAACATAAATGCTGGAACAAGGCACGGAATGAGATAAGATTTTGCAAAAATTTGTTTTATTTGACTGGAAATCACGCTGTTAAATTTCGTGAAGATCCGTCCATAATTTACCCTAATTAATAACAAATCGTCACAGTTTAAGGTAATAATAACATCATACAGATATTACTCCTTAAATATTCGAACTGTCGGTGGAGGGTAGCAAAGATTCGGCACAGCCGAATATAGCACTCTAACTTGTTTTTTGAAATTTCATTTGAATTCTTAGAAATTAAGGGGCACATATGTGTAAGGTCTTGAAATATGAAAAATTTCAACGTAAATTCTAAATTTCTTAAAATCTGAACTGAACCGATTAAGTAACTATTTGTTTTACCTTATGAGGTGTAATTTAAATTTCGGTTTATTTTTTTTTTTTTTTAATTTTTTTATTTAAACTGGTAGAAAAAGAGGTGCACATATGTGTACTTCAGGGGTCTGATTCTGGCAGTCGTGATCGAATACTTGCTCGATTCGAAAGCAGTTTAATATCTAATTATTTCAGTCAATATTGAACGAATCGCAATTGTTTTTTCAGTGTTGTAAACCATTAATTTGAGTTTCACAATACAAAACAAGTTAGAGTGCTATATTCGGCTATGCCGAATCTTTGAAACCCTCCACCGACAGTTCGAATGTTTAAGGAGTAATATCTGTATGATGTTATTATTATCTTAAACTGTGTCGATTTGTTATTAATTATGGTTTTAGGCGACTAAACTGTTTTACGGTAGTAGGGATTATATGGGGCCTAGGGTAAATTATGGACCGATCATCACGAAATTTCACAGCGTCATTTGTAGTCCTTTAAAACTGTGACGTACCAATTTCTGTTATGCTAGCATTATTGATTATGGTTTTAGGTGTACTAAACTGTTTTCCGGGAGTAGGGTTTCTATGGGGTCTAGGGTAAATTATGTACCGATCTTCACGAATTTTCACAGTATCATTTATAGTCCAACAAAACTGGGACGAGCCAAAATCTGCTATGATTGCATTATTTTTTACGGTTTTAGGCGTACTAAACTGTTTTCCGGTAGTAGGGTTTATATGGGGCCTAAGGTAAATTATGGACCGATTGTCACGAAATTTCAGTGTTATTTCTAGTCCTAAAAAAGTGTGACGTTCCAAATTTTGTTACGCTAGCGTTATTTTTTACGGTTTTAGGCGCACTAAACTGTATTCCTAAAGTATGCTTTATATGGGGCGTGGCCTATGACAAATTATGGATCGATCTTCACAAAATTCAACAATATTAATTTGTGCCAAATCTTATATCAATCCGTGCATTGTACCACTATTAATGCTAGTTTTTGTAACAAAATAATCAGTTTTTTAGGGAGGTGGTTCTACATTTGAATTCGTAACGCTTATCCTACTGAACTGGTTTTGCTAGATTTCAATCCCAAACTGCTTAGGACAACTATAAGCAATGTGAAACAAACAATTAGCCTGATTACGGTTTGCGTTTACACCAGAGTCGGTTTTTGTAGTAGATTAAAGAACACATGTTGTGTGTTACTTTAATCTACTACAAAAAAGGACTCAGGAGTATACGCCAACGCCAACCGTAATCAGGCTGATTGTTTTTTTTTTTTTCAATTCAATTTATTTCGTATTTAATATGTTACATCTTAATTTTATATAATAAGTTGTGAAGAGTTTAAGATTTGTATCTTTTTCTGCTTAATTATAATATATTTCGATAGTTATTATTAGGGAGCGATTTCCATGCAAATGCATGTTTTTTGTCGATCGATGTCGACCAATTTCCGAATCATTAAATTGGCATCGATTTGTTTTTGCATATTGTTGCATATTTTGGTGACAATGCATATTATTGCATATTTTGGTTTTAAATGCATATTTTTGCATATTTTGACATTTTTGGGTAGCATATTTTTTAAATTTCCATATTATAAAAACAGTTCTTAAAAAAATTTCAAAATGGTAAAAAAAAAATTTTCCAAAATAAAAATTTTTAGATCAATTAATAAATTTTTTTTGGAGCTCTGCTTAAAATACAAGATTTCAACAAAAGATCCTTAAACTTTTTACCGATATAGCACCTTACATGGTTAAGGCCGCAAATTGGCCTAACATAATTTATCCAAAACTGTTACATGTTAATTGCTAGGCACATGGGTAACATCGAGTTGCTGAGAAAATTAGAAGCCAATTCTATAATATTGATTTAATGATTTCATACGGGAAACAATGTGAAGTGAAGCCCGACAAATTAAAAAAAAAATCCAAAACGTTTTGCAACAACAATAAAACAAATTTCAAGTATTTTTGATCCAGAATCAAATGTGGGCTCTGAATTAGAAAAGTTTTATTATGCAAGCACAAATTTAAATTATGCAGTTATTTATGTAAACAAATGAATAACAATGGAATGACAACAACAATAGAATTTTAATTTTTTTGTTTTAAATAAAATTAAAAAAACAAACCCTTTTTTATTGAAATTTTTCAAGTTTTTAGTGCATATTTTTAATTTTTTTAATGCATATTTTGGAGTTTTTGGTGCATATTTTATGCGCATATTTTTGATTTTTTAGTGCATGAAAATCTCATCCCTAGTTATTATATATGTACATACATATATATTGACAAAATTATATTGAAAGTAAAAATTTAGCAAAAACCTATTTAAGCCTCTTTTTTCTAAACTTATTCTAAATGTTAACAACGTGAGTTGAGCTAGCAGTTCATTAATATGTTTATAAGAAGAGTTTTGGCACCTGTTAGTAAAATTTTCATTTAGTCTTGAAAGTCTATCTTTAACTAATTCTATATCTGCAAGAGAATGAAGGCGAGCTGTTGAATAAAACCAAGAAAGGTTATATATGAGTTTTAATAATTTATTCCGCGATATTTGTAACTTGTTTAAGTGATAGTTAGCACTGTTCGACCAAACAGGAGCTGCTTAGTAAATAACGGCGTAAAATATAGATTTCAGTATAAACATTTTATTGCTAATGCTTTAAAGCAGAATTCATATTTAACAAGTTAGAGTGCTATATTCGGCTGTGCCGAATCTTTGATACCCTCCACCGACAGTTCGAATGTTTAAGGAGTAATATCTGTATGATGTTATTATTATCTTAAACTGTGACGATTTGTTATTAATTAGGGTAAATTATGGACGGATCTTCACGAAATTTAACAGCGTGATTTCCAGTCAAATAAAACAAATTTTTGCAAAATCTTATCTCATTCCGTGCATTGTTCCAGCATTTATGTTATATTTTGTAACAAAATTATCAATTTTTTTAGGTGGTGGTTCCACATTTTGATTCATAGCTCTGGTCCTACTGAACCGATTTTGCTGGATTTCAATCCCAAACTGCTTAGGATAACTACAAGCAATTTGGCACCAAGTTTATTCATTTCTTTTGAGTTGTTCGAAAGTGAGCGTGTTTTCAACAGACGGACATGGCTAAATCGACTTTGAATTACTCAAGGACCCAGAATATATATACTTTATGGGGTCTGAGATGAATAATAAAAAAGTTTCACACGGAATGACAAACTTAATATACCCTCTTCACAACTAATTGTGGTGGAGGGTATAAAAAAGGGTATAGCATGCGTGTAAGCACATTTACTTTTTTTTTCTTTTGAGTTTTTGAAAGTAAGCGTATTTTCAACAGACGGACATTGCTAAATAGACTTAGAACTACTCAAGAAGCCAGAATATATCCTTTATGAGGTCTGAGATGAATATTAAAAAAGTTTTACACGGAATGGCACACGATATATAAGTTTCGGCATAGCACTCTTGCTTGTTAATTTTTCACACTATATAAAAATTCTTTCAGATATATTTCTTGTTAATTTTAATATCATTTACATTTTATTATTTAGGTCAGTAATTTGGAAATAGAAAATAAAGATGAAGACACAAAAGAACAAAAGGAGGAGGAAGCTGACGTAGTAAAGTAAGTAATCTTAATATCCTAATAAACATAAACATATGTATATTATAAAAATTAGGTGTAAGTTTCTTTGTTGCGCTTTCATGCCCAAGCGGCTATGAATGGAATGATAAAAATGTCTAAAATGGGAAAAAGTGACACTCATCCTTAATCCAAAAATTTTCGCACGAATTTCTATAGCTACATCGTCATATTATTATTATTATTAATTTCCCGTAGTTCCTAGGTGGAACATAGGGTCTCACATCGGTCAGGCAAAATGCAAATGACAAAGCCAGCCTGGGGGCGTAATCGGCAACCCCGGAACCAGGATCGGATGCTGAAGGCTTATCTCATCTTAAACACAACTGATTAAAGAAACCGAAACTAACATCGGCATATCAAAAAAAAGTAAAATGCAAAAATCGGCCTTTTCGAGGGTAAGAGTGGGTAAAAAGAAAACATTCGGTACATTTTGTTCAGCTCAAATTTGACTTGAAAATTTTAAAAGTTATTTTATTTTTTGGCTTAAACTACCGCCAGGGATATAGGTTTGAAAATTTGAACGTTAAAGGGCAAAAAGGTGGCATGTCGCAATAAAAGTTAATTTTTTAAGTCGGGCTTTCAGAGGGTTAAAGTGGATAAAGAAGGAAATTTTTGGTACTTTTTAATTAACCCTGTTTAGACTGCAACATTTAAAAATCCTAATTTTGTTACTTTTTTAAATCCATGTTCTAAACATATATGAGTCGTTCAGTGGATAAAGGGAATGAGTCCAAAAATTTGATATGGAGAAAAACGACAGAACTGTTGACGTTGACCTTAAAACTAGTTGTTACAACAAAACTCAAAACTAAAATTGCAAAATTAATTATTAGGGCTTCTTTTACAATTTGTAAACATATAATGTTTGTATGTAAGTGTATGTGTTCAAAAACCCTGTTAATATGATACAAATACATTTTTATTGATAAGAGTTTCAGTGGAAAAAGGGAATAAGTCCACCAAATTTTTTGTGGTTAAAATCGAAAGCGTAAAAATTCAAATTTATTATGTTTTGACTTTGAGCATTCGTTTGGAAATAAAAAAAAAAAATATCCATCTAAATATTGGCTTACCTCGTGTAGTGTTTAAATTTAATTAGTATATTTTGGAAAGAGTACATTTTTTATAATTTGGCAAAAAAAGGCTGCAGCTAATTTTTTAGTTCAGTGCATTCGATCAGTTTTATTTTAAATGAAATTAAAAAATAACATAAAACATTTCTTCTTTTTAAAACAAAAATTAACTAAAAAAATTTCTTCTTTTTAAATTTAACAAAATAATGTCTTCTTCAGAATAAGCTTCCTGACTTTATACTGTTTTCAAGTTTTTATAGAAAGTATGGTACACTGGAGGGATATATTTAAATAAATATTTTATTAATCTAGTTTCAGGATACAATGGACTTTGACTTACGCTATTCAATAACATTACTTTAGCTTTCTTTCTTATGTTTATATTTTCAAATCCAAATTTTTTATCGATATTATTTTTATATTGTATTACCATGGTTTCGATCTATCTAGTTTGATCCACCTCATTTGGAGCCGGTTTACCGGTGTTACCGCGGTGTTGGCTTCGCGATTGCAAACGTTATTTTCCAAAGATTTTGTAGAGAAAAAAGAAAAACTGGTCATTTAAACCACTCGAAACTGTTCTTTTATTTTGCATGTTGAACACAAAACAATCCGATCGTGCGTATCAGCAAACATTTTTATGTATTTGACCAAACAAGAGGCAAGCATTGTTTTGAAACTCATGGAAAGCAAAGTTAACAAGTGATTAATGCAATATAAATGCAAGCGTGGACTTATTCCCTTTTTCCACGGAAAATACAAATTTTGTGTTTCGTACAAAAAAATGTTTTGTCTTTAAAAGGGGGTTACCGTTGAAATTTGACAACAAAACTTTTACCATACATTGTTAGTCATAAAAGAAAGTGTATCCACGCTAAATCTCAAAAACGCCAAAAATGGACTCATTCCCTTTATACACTGAACGACTCATATGAGGCAAGCAAATTATGTACAGGCCAAAAATTTGTACTTTTTGTAAACATGCTCTTTTCAAATTAATTTTACTATATATTATTTAAATTATAAATTATGTATACATATTGTTACTAAACTAGATTCATCTAAAAATTATTTATGTATAGTTTTAGTTATAAGTTATCCTGTAAATAATAAATTATGTCGTATTAGACTAAATTGTTGTATTGTAGACTTCAAATTTAATTTTAAAATTTCGTACTCGAACAGAATGTTCTGGAATTGACTAGAAGGTTCTTGAATCTACTACTCTACAACTACTACCGGTTGTGAACTATAAATACAGGCTGACTCATAAAGTTTAGTTTGTTTTGAGACATTAAACGATTCAGTTCGCAACTAACAATATTGGATACATTTTGTGAATATAATACAGTGGACTCCCGATAATTCGTAATCGCAAGGGACCGGACATTTCTTACGAATAATAGGGGGTTTCGATTTAGCCGGGTTTCGATTTAACGGGGTTAAAAAAATTTTAAATCGCTTAGCAACGTTCATTTTTTTCTCTCCATTGTCAATGGCTGCAAAAATATGTTGCTTTTGTAACACCTAGACATTTTTCTTTATTATTCATGTAACCAACTGATCTTAAGAAAATAAACACACACACAAGCAAAACCAAAACCCACGCAAAAAAAGCGGTAAAAAATTCATTCTTTCCATGTTTCTGTTTTGTTATTACCCAACAAACACGGAGCTTTGATTTCAATTTGAAAATGATTTGAAATCAAACGTTTTCTCAAACGACAAACGTTTGATAATGATTTGAAAATCATAGCATTCTCAACAAAAAGGAGAAATTATTATCAAGTTGAAAAATGCCTTTAGTTTCAACTTGCTTTCAAACGTAATTCTCAAATGTTTTTCAAATGTGGATATTAATACAATGTAGAACATAAATAAAAATATTTTATGGCCCCTATTACGGTTTACAACTCAACTCAGTTGAGTTGTAATAAATACAACTGGTTGTGATCAGTTGTAATTTTTGTTATGTTTTTGTTCACCGCAATTAAGCCAAGTTGTAAACCATAATACAAAAATTAAGAAATTACAACTCAACTGAGTTGAGTTGTAAACCGTAATAGGGGCCTATTTTTTTAATTTAAATTCATTATTTATTAAAATAAACTGTGAGATAAACATTCGGCAACATAGATAAAAGATGAAATGAGGTTCTTTCCGTCCTTTAATTCTTGCAAAGACAACATTTGCTCCCTTTATTTTGAGGATTGTAGGCACCGCGATCGTTCAACAAACTTTCTACACTTTCCCGTTTTATTTTCCTTTTTTTATATTCTTAGACCATATTTATATTATGCAATTAACGCCGCAACTTTCGCATGCAACTTTTTGTGTGTTTGATAAAGTTAAATAAAGTTGATAAAGTTAAATAAATGCTTGAAAAAAATGTAAATGTGAAAAGAGTTTCGTAGTAACAACTTCAAAAGAAAATAGAAAAAAAACTCGGCGTTAATTGCATAGTCTAAATGCGGTATTAATCATTGGAATTACTCACAAATAATTTTTAATTTTCACAAGAAATAAACTGTTCACTTTATATTAAAATTTATTTTTAATAGTAAAACACATGTAACCACAAAGTAAAAAATGTAACTTTAATCGCCATTTTTAATGCTTTTTTCGCTTTAGTGTTGCCAAGTTTATTTTTGATTTGAATTTAACATTTGAAAAACATTTGACATCAAATTGATAAAATATTTGATATCAAATGTTTATTTTGAAATCATTATTAATTTTAATATAAATGTTAAATCAAACAATTGAAAAACGTTTGAGAATTGTGCTTGATGTCAAATGATAAAGTCATTTCATATCAAAGGTTTGACTTCGTGTTTGTTGGGTATTACGAATTATAAGTGATAGTTAGCAAACAATTACGATTTATAAGAGGTAAAGATTTTATTTGAAGAAAAAAATTACGAATTAGTTTTACGAATTAACAAGATTTTTTCAAGGGACCGACAGTTTATTACGAATTATCGGGAATTACGATTTATCGGGGTACGAATTATAGGGATTTGACTGTAATTAATTTTAATAAAAAAATCTTAGGAAGAGCAATAGCTACATTGGCCTTCAGCTCTCTTAATTATTAAGACATTTTAGTTGTTATAAACATATGAAGTTAGAAACAACGTGATAAAATTACATTTTTCTAATGATAATTACAAAGATTATATTCTGTTATACATGAAAGTTTATTAATACTGTGACATTTTTAATGGTGGGATGGGAAAGTAGGAATAATGGGTCAGAATTTTGGAATATGGAGTTTCTACAGGAACTAAGTGCTGGGCATTCGCACAGAAAATGCTTAGGTGTCGTGGGAAGATTGATGTTACAATTACAAGATAGATTAAAATTGGTGTCAAATAGAATTCCATGGGTTACTCTGGTGTGTCCCAGGCGTAGACGTAAGAACTTCTATATTCGATTCTATGTATATATTTCCCAAATATCGCATAGTCGTATATAGTTTTTCTGTCGTAATTAATCGTTTGATACCAACGAGATGTTGAGTTGTACACATTTTCCCTATCAATTGAAATAAAGTATTCGTCAATGAGTTTTTCCAAATCTCTTCGATTTAAATTATTAGTATAATGAAGGGGCTGTTTTTCTGCGTTTCTGGCAGTGAAATCAGCAAGGTCGTTGCCTTGAATTCCGCTATGGCCAGGAACCCAAACTAATTTAATATCAGGAGATTTTTCAATAAGAATGTTTCTGATATTTGATGCATAGTGTTCACTATTTGTTATATTTAGTATAGCCTTTAGTGCCGACAGTGAATCTGTACATACCGCAAATTTGCCGTTCTTTTGCTTCGCATATATAATTGCCTCATAAATTGCAATGATTTCCGCCGAAAAAATTGAGCTATGATCAATAATTTTAGAAACTTTCAAAACAGTATCTTCAGTAGTTATTCTATAAGAAACCAATGAATTGGAACCGTCCGTAAATATAAAACTGAAATTTCTCAGGTCGTTCTTCAAACTTGCAAACAGGCTCTTATATACCGAGGAGGAAGTGTTAGATGTTAATAATTCATGCAAGCTTGTGTTAACCGAAGAAGCATCTAAAAGCCATGGAGGAGGCGGTGGTTTGTTTTTATGTTTAGTGTTATACAGTGGTATTTCAAGCATGTTGCAACCCTGAATTATTCTGTAGATTAGGTATTCTATGTGGTCGTTTCAATTGTTACGTTAATTTATAATTAAACCTAGCAAACGAAGAGTATCCACTTTTAAAATTGAAATATTTAAAGCACGAATTTCACAATTACAATTTTTCAGACGGCATATGTGAATATATTTACATTTTGTAGTGGAAAGGGAAGCACCCGTTTTTTATATCATTAAAAAGATTATCAAGCTTTAATATAATACGGTTTTTTCTGTGTGATTTAATAATAATGTTAAAATCATCCGCATATGCACAAAAATCGATTTCTCGATAGAGGGAAATAATGGAGCACAGTTTGTTATAGGCTATAACGAAAAGAACCACCGACAAGGGCGAACCCTGTGGTATTCCATTATAAAGAGGAACTGAGTTTGAATAATGGTTACTGATGCGAACTGTTATCTTCCTGTTTGTCATAAAATTAAAGATGTATTTAATAATTTTAGGTCCCAATTTCCACTCCATTAATTGGTCCAATATTGAATGTATGCCAATTTTATCGAACGCTCGTTCAAAGTCTAACGAAACAATGGTCGCGTGCTTGCGTAGCGAGAGACAATTAGCAAGTTGATAGTATACATATAGTCGAGTATCAATTGTTGAGCTCCCATTGCGGAAACCAAATTGCCGGTCATTAAGAAGTTTGTTAGAAATAACAAACCACCATAACCTATTGGCTATTATTCTATCTAAAATCTTTGAAAGACATGGATTTAGAGATATGGGCTGTTAGAATTTGACCAGTGTTTTATTATTTCCTGGTTTCAGAATCGGGACAACAACACTATTCTTGAACTGCTGGGGGATATAATTTGCGAAAATTGCGTTGTACATACAGGTTAAAAATTCTTTTTTTCAACTGTATTGGGTCCATTTTTAGCATTGGATACCATATCCTGTCAATACCAGGGGTTTTTCCCTTTAGCTTTCCTAGGGTTGAAGAAAGTTCTATAAAACTAATGTCAGATTCTATTCTCATAGCACCCGTACAGGGAGCGGATACTGAAGTATTTAATTTTACATTTTGTTTTTTCATAATAAAATTCCTAGAGAATTTGGAATCGTTGGGAGTTCTCCGACCAAAACTTGGCAAATTATTTTCCTATTTCCGTTTTATCTGTGATTAAAGTGTTCTGGTCTGTTATTGAGGAGATGCAGTGAATACTCTGTGTCGATTTGTAGCCGGTAAAGTTTCTAATATTGTACCAAATTTTGTCAATTGGAGTATTTGGAGAAATGGCGGAGGGCAAGTTATAGATAGAAGTTCTCTTCGATAGTTTTATTTCTCTTTTATAAATAGCGTTAGCCCGTTTGTAGGAGGTTATACTGTGTCATATTCGTTTTAAACAAATGCCAAAGTCTGTTTTTATCGGATTTAAGTTTTTCCAATTCCTTGTTCCACCAAGGAACTTTCCTTGGTATGAAACGTGACTGAGGAATTGAATAGTTGGCAGATTGTAAAATTATTATACATACAGTTGCGGTTTCTTTATTTATGTTGTCCGTTACCAATCTATTTCGATCAAAATCTATACATAAATTCCGAAATGTATTCCAGTCTGCGAGTTTAGTATTAAATCTAGGTTTATTACCATTATTATTAATTGTATGCGCCGGAAACAACTTAATAATAATTGGAAAGTGGTCACTTCCAAATAAATTCTTTTCTGTTTCCCATACAGCGTGTAGAGCCAGAGAAGGCAAACATGGGTATTAAAATGGGTAGGAGACTTATCATTTAATAATACAAGATCTGTACCTCAATTCTGTAACTTTTTGAATTTAACTACCGATATCGTTAATTAACGAGAAATATCGGTTACTTTAACGAATTTGTTATTCTGTATTTTAAATAAACAAATATTTTTGTTTAGAAATATTGACGACAAATATCGGTAAAAATATAAGAACGTCAAAGTGAAAAATTTTTAAAATTAATAAAAAAATACAAAATAAATTTACTTTATTGCATTTATTTTAACAAAACATGAATGAAAACGCGTAAATATTGATTATATTTCTAAACAAATATGTTGGTTTTAAATCTTTTTATACATAGGGAAAAATTTCCAGATGACTGAGCCACTCTAGCACAACATTCTGCTCTTACTTTTTATACCTGCACTACTGTATGTGAAGAGGGTATTATGTGTTTGTACGAATGTGTGTAACACATTTAAATAAAGGTTCTGGGCCTGCCGTTTAGTATACCGGTTGACTCAGAATCAATGTCAATGTCCATTTAACGAAGCCCGTCCTTCTACAGGATGGCTGGTTGTCTGTCCAAGATAACCTTGTGCGCAAATTACAGGTCGCAATTTTAAAAATAATTTTTTAAAATTTGTTACATATGCGTTTATTGTCACAAGGTCGAAGCCTTTTTATAATGGTGAGAAGCAGTTATTTAATTTTTATAGCCCACATGAAAACTTCTTTCCGGAATAGGGTTTTGTGCCTATTAATAGCCATCTTGTTTTATAGACATTTGAGTTGAATAAGATCCAAAAATATTTTGTAGCAACCTGCATAAATCAGCAGAACAAATTTAATTAGGATCGGTCCATATTTGACCACAGCTCCCATACGAATACACTTATAATGGTAGTAGATACTTAGATATTATTTGGCACAAAAATGTCTTATGTGAATATTAACCTCACAACATACTCTTTTTGGCGGAAACATGATCGCCCAAATACTGCAATGAAGAGTCGGACTTGATCAACTATACTTTCTTACTTTTTTTGTGTTAAAAATTGGTTACTTTCTCTATATTTTTAATCTGTTAACAGTACATTTATTGTCGTTATTATTTAACAAGATCTTTTTTTGTGTCGTTAGCTACCGACATTTTTTGCCGATAAAAATTGTTAAAATTTCATTACTGAAAAGCTCTTAACGACAATTTTCGTTAGCTAATGAATTTTGACTACTTAACGACAATTTTTTGTCGTTAAAAAGGTACAGAAATTTATCTACGGCTGTTTAAATTTGATCCCCAGTTCCTATGGGAGCTGTTAAAATCTCCTGATATGAGTGCAGGAAGGTTTGAACTTAATATATTAGCGAGATTAGCCTCATTAAAATTCATTGTCGGTGCAATGTACGTGCTAAAAAATATTAAATTTGATTTTAGATATAATCTCAATGGGAATTGTGTCAAAATCATTGGATACTGGATTTTGCTTATGTTGTAGTGAGTAAAACTACATTTACATTAAGCCGAAATCTTGTAGAGTTGATTTAAAATCTTCTTCGAAATCTAGTGCGTTTACATTATACTTTTTTGACATTAGCGAGATTTTGTTTTTATAACAAAACAACTGACTAAAAGTTTTTTCGTTACACATACAAACACAAAAGGAAATACAATTTGCATTACCTTTTATTAATAATCAACGATATTTATTTTATCATTACTATTCTTCTTTTTTGTTTTTTTTTTTTACATTTTTTATAAAATTTTTTAATTTTTTTTAACAATTTTTGTTTTGTTTTTTTTTAATGTCATTTTTTCTTGTGCAGGGAAGTATTTTTTAGTACTATATTTTAAAAACCATAGTTGCATCATTAAGTACTACTAGATTTTGAGTAGATTTCGTCGAAATCTAGTCACGAAGTAGATTTGGTTTTGTATGGGAAATCTAGTCAAAAACAACTAGATTTGGCTCGAAATCTCGTAAGTGCTTGATTTTGCGTAAGTGTAAATGTAGTATTATGTGTCAAAATAACCACACCTCCATACCTTGTTGAAGATATATTTTTTTGGTATAAAGTGTAATTAATAGGAATAGGAATATTAACAGGAGAATGGATATGGGTTTCTTGTAGACATATAATTTTTGGGCAGTAGGTTTTGATTAGTATTTGTAATTCGTTATAATTATTTATGTAGCCGTTCATGTTCCATTGTAAAATATTAAGTTTTATTGTTTAAGTAAAAACTAATTGTATAATATATTTACATATATGCATTTGTACTGTAAGTTTTTTGATGGGTTAATAGAACAGCCGAAATACGGTGTAAAATTGATTTTGTGTTTATGCAACCTTTTTTGATTAAAGCAAAAATTGTTTTGTTATAAAACATGTATTGTAATAATTATTGAGAATAAACTATAATAAATGTAGAAGCAATAAGTAGAGTAAGTCATATGATATATATTTAGCGTTCTGATTTGTGGTATATTTAAATTATGTATGTGTAAATATCTTAATAGGAGGGAATCTGTCATATTTGTATTACAAATAAGAGCATAACATGAAACAATGATTTTGATTTCTATATCACAAGAGATTTTGATAACAAAGATAATTAAGATTGCGAGAGAAGTGATCTGTGACAAAAAGAGAAAAATATTAGCTGTGTGATGAGAGCATAATTTATTCCAATGTAGTATTCTGATTTTGGTTCTCATATAAGCTGCGTAAAGATATGTTAAGACCAAAGCCATACATATTTTACCATTTTTGTTGTAGGAGTATAGATTACAATGTTTAAGTTTCACTATGCTTATACGTAGGGATGAAACGATACCTCTAAGGTATCGATACTTTTACTCGATGTGGTATCGCTCGTAAAGTATCGATACCTACTTAATATCGAAAAAAAAGTATCGATACTTACTTGTATCGGTACTTGTATCGTTTGTATGATAAAATAATAGAAAGCAGCATTTAAAAACTTTCTTATTAGTGTTTTAGTACTAAACAATAAAATAAGAACTATAACCTATTAGAATTTTTGTGCAAAATAAAAAGTGTAAAGATTGAGACCACTTTTAGTTACCTAGTTCCAATTTCCTTTCAAAAAATCTTTTTTATCTTACGAAACAAAATTTTATAGAACGTTTAGGATAACAGCCTTCATTCACCTTTTATTCCAGAAATCAACAATGGGACTATGTATTTTTATTAAATGTTAATATGTATTATTTATTTATGTTAATATGTATTTTATTTTTTAATTGATAAATATGTAATAAAGGTTGGTAAAACAGTAATCCACGATGTTAATTGTGAGTCACACCTTAACGTCAAGTTTTTTGCGCAACTTAAATTGACCTTTCTTTGTTTCAGTATTTGACTACTTCTACCATTAAGAGGTTCACAATTGAGCAGCACGTTAAGATTGTTAAAGCCTTTTACGAAAATGGGCGTTCAATCAAAATGCATTTCGTGCACATCGTGATTTTTTTGGTCATCATAAACGACCAAATGTTTCCACAATCGGGAGAATTGTGCGCAAATTTCACAAACCGGGTCTGTAGGAAATGGGAAAACATACGTGCATGCTGCCCAGTTAGTTCTGCGGCTGGAAAAGGTGTTTACTAGGGATGCCAAACGGGACCAGGTTTTTTGAAACCCGGGATTCGGGATTTTTAATTCAAAAAAACTCGATCCCGGGACGAATCGGGATTTCATATATAAAAACCAATTTGTAAAATTCATACAATTATAATTGATTGTTTATGTATAAGTATTAAAACAAATTAATTCATGAAGAAAAATAAACTCATTACAAAATAAAACAGTTTAATGTATTCTTTTAAAGTAATATGGAAGTATTATGTATTAAAACTTATATTGTTAAAAGCTTCTAAAACAAATTAATGACGTCTGATAACACTATGCTAATTGAAAAAACAGAAGAGCCGGGTACATGGCGTTTTAGCATAATTCGGGTACGCTGAATCCAGTGGTGCCCTCCGTTTTTTTTAGGTTGGCTCTGGTTTTCGAGATATACCGTTATTTCGAAAATGGAGGAGGTTACACAACATATGTTCGCGTAACTCAAAAACGCTTTAGATTATTGAAAAAACTAAAAACCGAAATTCCGCAATAAAATTATAAAATAACTTCTTTCTTAGGTCGGTAATACATTATTTCGCAGTAGGGGCGACTCCTGGGCATTTATGGGACTTTTTCTTCAATATATTTCTAGTCAGCATTGAACATTTTATATGGGAGCCCCCTTAAAGAATAGAGATGGCGGGTAGGTATGACAGAAAAAAAGATTGGGATGAAAAATAAAGTGGGGTCGGTTATACATTTGGCCCATCTAGAATTTTATTAAACCGCTAACAATTAGGTTAAAACGCTAGATGCCCAGCTTGTCTCAACAAAAAAAGTGTCAATTTCTTGCAAAGTGTAATTGATACCTTATTTTATTGCAAACATATGCTGCCGACGGAACCAATGTTCGCATTCAACACTTCTGGGTATCGTAAATAAATAGCTTCATATATGCTTTATGACAATATTTAATTTATTTTATTTCAAATATATATGCACGTATTAATTTAATAAAATAAAATTAAACAAATATGTGTCCAAAGACCTTTGGTTAAAACCCCTAAAATTTTTAACACCTTTTTGCACAACTTGCATTTTGTGTGCGCAGTTCTATTATCATTAACTTAGAAAAAGGACCACACCTTCTGATTTTGTTTTCGTGGTACAAAATGCACTGCATGTAACATTTATTCACTTGTGACTTTTTCGTAACCAGTTAAAAACCGTTAAGCTGGAGATCCATACCACGCCTTTTCGCCTCCACGCAGCGCATGCTTTTATAACCTTACTTGCGTTCTACGTTTCAAGTTACATGCAACGCTTTTTTATGCAGCAGCAGCACAAGTAAAAATAAAATATAATATGTCAAAATCAGCTGATTTGTTCGAACGCTGCTTTTGACGCTTACAAAAGTAAAAAGTAAAGTAGTTATACTATGTATAACTACACAGATTCTACTTTTTTGACATCTGCGTATGCTGCGAAGAAGCGAGCAACGCGTGGTGTGGACCTTCAGCTTTACTGCTGCTCCAGCTTTGATAAATAATCAAAAATTTAAGATTAATTTCAATACCAAAGTGAAACGATTACTTTTGACCGATACCGAGTATTTTTTTACCGATACTACTTGGTACTCGGTTGTTAAGTATCGATTACAAAAATACTTGGTACTTATATAAAAGTATCGAATATGTACTTGTATTTACTCGTATCGTTTCATCCCTACTTATACGGAACAGATGAAGAGTACAACACTTGAATATAAGAGTAATCCCCTTAAAAGTGATTGATAAAGATAATGATGTATAAACGTGTAGTGTAGAATAACAACAATAAGAAATGTATATAGTATTAAGAGTAAATAGAATGTAATATAATAAGGTTATTTTAAAAATGAGTATAGGAACTTTATGTTAATTGGTAAATGTATGTATGTAGTAAGTGAGAGTGGTCATTGTCAAAATAGAAGATGATATATATATTTGTCTGATACTGCTATAAATGACTATTTTTAAAATTATACGGTAATTAATTAAAGAAATATGTATACATACAAAACAATAAAGGCATAATGAAACAATTTAATTGTTTTAAATTTTTACGAGATTTGAAACTGTTAATTATTAATTCTTTTAGATTTACGAGTAGCTTGTTTTATTTTGTTCCTTAATTTTTTTGAAGCATTTTTGGGTAAAATAATTGGCTGTGCACCTACCATTAATAGTTTGTGATGAACTGCTTAGATGATCCGTTTCCATTTCCGATAAAGAGTTATCATTATCACTTATTAGGTCCAAATAATCTTTAACAAAGCGTGATTTGGTTGATTCTATTGGAGGAGGCATGCTTGTAGACGAAGAAGGTATGTTTTGTTCATTATTTTTGGTTATTGAAGAGTAAGTGGTATTTTGCTGGGAATGTCTTTGTTTGTATAAAGCTGTGGCCTTTTTTTACCTACTTTTTCGAGAGTTGATATGGCTTCAATTTCTTTTTCCTTAAGAAAGATAGGACAACATTTATCAAAGGAAGAGTGCTTAGTAGACTGGTCGCAATTTTTTTTTTTTTTTTTAAATTTTATTGTTTGCGCTGCTTAAAATATGAGGTTTCGTGTAAGAAATCATGACCTAATTTTTCAGGTCAATCCGACGGTGCCTAGCCGTGCCGGGTGGGGCCCAAAGTTTCCCATTTTATAAAAAAAAAACATCTTTTCTATCAGATCTTTATAGTTATACTAGTTGAAAAGCCGAAAATCAAAAATATGACTACGCTACGATCTTCCGCAGAGAAAGTACTTCAAGTGTTCCAAATTCAGCTTCCTATGTCATCAGATGGCTTCAGAAAGTTGCGGAAAGAATAGGACATACATGCAAACATCCTGACATACTAAGAAATTATATATTGTATAGATAGATTAAAGTATTTGCAGTTTAATATTTTAGTATGATACGAACGAAAGATTTTTAACTAATTTTAACTAATTCGGGGTCGCTGAATCCAGTGGTGCTAGCCGTTTTTTTTAGGTTAGCTTTATTTTTCGAGATATACCGTTATTTCGAAAATTAAGGATGTTGCACAACATATGTTCGCGCAACTCAAAAACGCTTTAGCTTATTGAAAAACTAAAAAAAACCGAAATTCGGCAATAAAATTTACTTTAAGAAAGTTAAAACTTTTTTCTTGATATTGGCTTTGGTTTTCGAGATATACCGTTATTTCGAAAATTAGGGAGGTTGCACAACATATGTTCGCGTAACTCAAAAACGCTTTAGTTTATTGAAAAACAAAAAAAAACCGAAATTCCGCAATAAAATTTACTTTAAGAAAGTTAAAACTTTTTTCTTCATATTGGCTTTGGTTTTCGAGATATACCGTTATTTCGAAAATTAAGGAGGTTGCACAACATATGTTCGCGTAACTCAAAAACGCTTTAGCTTATTGAAAAACTAAAAAAAAACCGAAATTCCGCAATAAAATTTACTTTAAGAAAGGTAAAACGTTTTTCTTTATGTTGGCTTTGGTTTTCGGCGGATTGACCTGAAAAATTAGGTCATGATTTCTTACACCAAACCTCATATTTTAAGCAGCGCAAACAATTAAATTAAAAAAAAAAAAAAAATCCCATACAAGATGCGACCAGCCTAGTGCTTAGTCTCATTTAGATTTTGACTTTTACAGTTTATACATGCTGCTGGTAAGGTACATTTTTTATTCAATTCTTCATTGGTGTGGAACGTGTTGGAACAGTTAGCACATATTTTTTCGTTTTTGCATATTTTAGCTACATGACCGAATTGTTGGCAGTTTTTACATTTTAATGGTAGTGGTATGTAAGGGCGCACTCTAGCTTTTTCGTAGCCAATTCCTATTTCGGAAGGAATAGTAGTAGATGCAAAAGTAAGCACTATTAACCCATTTAAGCATGCTGTGCCAATTCGGGAACACTTCATTATTTGCGGCTTATAACAAAGTTTTTGACATTATTCAATATATGTCTGCATAATCGATAAATTAAAAGTGCAGACATTTCTATAACATAAATTTTTTTTTTTTAAGTGACTACTGTGCCAATTTTGGTACACCTCTTGTCTATTCTTTCCATTACGAGAAATTTCTCACCAGGTGATATAATGTTAAGATGTTTAGATTTGTCTAAAGTAAAAAGAGGGGTTGGACGCCCACCACGATCAGGGGGGTCAGTCATTTTTAAGTTATTTTTTGTTTTCTTTCTATTTTATTTGTTATCAGTAATATGTATATTTTTTTTTCAAAAACAAAAATTAATGAATAATAAGTTTTGATATTTTTGGGAGAAACCGTTATATTTACTTTAAGTAATTGCGAGTTAAGTATTTACACGGAGACTGCTAAATATCGACTGAGTTTGTTAAGTTGAATAAGTGTGTTTTATTTATTTTGATTTGCAACTAAAAGAACTCAAAGGTTTAAAACGGGAATAAACCGAAACGGGTTTATTAAAGGAAAGACGTAACGATATAAACTATTTATGTTTATTATGATTTTGTTCGTTGTTTTTTTATTTTGTTATTTTTCAGTTTTGTTGTTTTTACTTTTTAAGAGTTGTTTTATTTTGAAATGAATTTTTTGTTTATATATATGTATTTACGTTTTTATTTTCTATTCTAGTTTGTGTTTTCAAGAAAAAAAGTAAAGAAGTTTGTTTTGGTAACTTAATAATGTAAATATTTAATAAGATAAATTTGAATTTCGCAGACACTGTTGTTATTATAATTATTGTTATATTGCAACAAAATAATATTGTGTAACCAAATAATATTATTTATAGTGCTGTTTATAACTTTAATTATTTATTACTCTCACGACTCGCAAATATTCAATATGAAATTGTATTGTTTTATTTCTCTTAGTTTGGAAGGTGTGTTTAAAAGAAATCCCTAGCATTTATTTCTTGATGCAAGAAATTCGATTCTATTTAAAACTCATGAAAACCATGAATAATAAGCTACTTTTGTATATCTTGTTTTAAGATATTTTTGATCATATACCAAAAATTTGAATTTTTTGATCATGAGAAAATGTTTCTGTATTTAAGAAAATTTTTTTTGACACATGTAATTCTGCTGGGCAGGGGAAAATTTTTGTCCACGATCAGTGAAATTATGCAGAGAATGTTGGCCGAACTCTCGGCATGGGCGAAGGTTAGGGGGCTGGGTGTAAACCCTGCAAAGACAGAATGGGTTTTAAGTAGAGTTTGCTAAAAACCGTAAAAATGTGAAACCGCGGTTCGGTTTTAAAATGATTAAAACCGGTCGGTTTCGGTTCGGTTTTGAAAATATCAAAGTTAAATTCATACATAAAAATATATTTTACGCATGTAAAATTTTTTTTAATTTGTTTCAATTCAGGTACTTTTATTCACCCTTAAGTGAAGTGTATACCTGGGCCTGGCCAGGCATTTTTTTGACTTTTTGAAGTTTCTTTTATATACATAATTATTAAGTATATAGAACGAATCTTTATGTACCTGGGCCTGGTCAGGCCCTTCTCTATAATATATGTACTGCAGTAAATAAAATCAAAATGAAACGTTCCAAAAAGCATACACAACACATAAGAATTCTTTCTTTTCTGTTTTTTTCGAAAAATTATTTTATTTCCCAACAAAATGTTCCTGCTTTAGCCATAACGTAGTCCCAGCCTTGCCCAGGTGCTCGTTAAGGCTAGATTACACTATTATACTTTGTATTAATACATGTCAAAATCTCAAGTAATATGACAAAGTGTGATAGTGTGAATGCAAGTTGTCACGAAAATGGCAAGTATTATGAAAAAAGTTTGACATCCCATACGACTTCATCGTTTTTTGAAAAATTTCTAAACAATAATACTTTTCATTGGATCAGGGTTGCATTTTTTTTCATGTGTGAGTGTTTATACTTTGTGTGATGGTGTGAACACAAACTGTCATGCTACATTAGATTTTTTGACAGTCGGAACAAAACGCATTAGATTTGTATCTCACAAAGTATTATGGAATACGTAAGGCTTGTGAGATAGTGTAATCTAGGCTTTAGTGTGAGTTTTTTCTATAGCCACAAGAAACCCCATACAAAATTCAAGTGGCCCAGGTGACAGTTTATGCCTCACAAATAAGGTGTGTACTTAAGAGTTATAAAGATAACATTTGTTCTTCTTAGTACTTATTTTGAATTTTAAGAATTTTGAAATACCTTGTCATTGTTGAAGGCTGTTATGTATAAAGTTTTTGTATATGAAGTACGAGTATGATATTTAATTTGCAATTTCTTCAAGCATAAATACATTGTTAAAGTAAAAGCTAAATCCGAGGTTTTTTTGTCGGTTTTCGGTTTCGGTTTTTAGGCATTTAAAACCGCGGTTTCGGTTAAAACCGAACAGCAATCCCTAGTTTTAAGAGTCGTTGTTGGATGGCGTCGACTTAACTCTATCTGACAACGCTTATGGCCAATTTTCAGGATTGATATTAAAACACATTTATATTTAAAATCGTTTTAAATACAAAATTCTCTGCTTCACTAAAAACTTAAGTGAAACTTAAGTCACCGATGTGGTACATTTAATTTCAACTTAAGTTACCATTGTAATATTTTAGCAAGGTTGCCTCAATATCACAACAATACAACAACAACAGGCAAAGGATTAACAGTCAGCTGTTTTTTCAGACCACCTTGTAAATAAATACACTTTTTTATATATTTTTTTTTTTTGTATTTAGTAGTGCTACCATACTTTTATCTTAATTAAATAAGACTTTTCAAATAAAATTCAAAAAACCAATCTGTTTTAAATACGATTTAAGTTTGTTATGAAAATAAACTTAATAGGAAAAAAAGATCCTCAATAACAACAATTATGTCGACTACTGCAAAGAGAACAAAAGCTTCGTTCCAAGCCTCTGCTCTCGAAGATAATTTTACTCCAAAAAAAACACCTAGGCTATCTGGCAATGACTCGTCTCTTAAATACATTCAAATATTAGATAAAGGGGTAGAAAAACAAACGGAACAAATAATGAGTCTACTTGAGGAGTTTTTAAATCTCGACTCTTTGATGAAATTGATAAGAGAATCGACGAAGTTAAGAGTAAGGTTTCTGTTCTAAGGGAAAGAGTAGAAAATTTAGAAACAGTCACAGTAAACATAAATAGTATGCAGGACGAAATAATAACTTTAAAAGCCAAAATTATACACCAGGAAAACAGTAGTGTTGCTTGTGACTTACGTTTTAATGAAATACCATTCGTACAAGATGAGAACCTATATGAAATTTTCAATAATATTTGTAACACTATAAATATTTCGGTTCCGGCCGTTAAAACTATCTACCGTCTAAAAAACCAAAACAATAAACATTCTAATATTTCAAAAGATGCAGCCATAATTGTGAAGATGTGGTCACAGTATGACAAAAACTTTTTCATGAAATCATTTACAAATTATAGGAAAATAAATAAAGATTTTTCCTTTTGTCTTCGACACATTGGGTTTAATTCTGATCATAAGTTTTTTGTCAACGAAAATCTTACGCAATCTAATTTTAATCTACTTCGTTCTGCTGTTCGCCTTAAAAAGAAAAAAATTTTACACAGTGCATTTAGCATGCGGAATCGCATATTTATTAAAAAAAACACCAAATGATCCGATTATGCAAATTGATGACATTTAGCATCTGTTTCGGTTGTTTCCTGGATCAAATCAATCGGATGCACCAGTCAATAAAAGCTGCAGTGACGTGTCTCCTACTTAAAACTAATTATAAAAATTATATTTTTTTATTTTTTCTCAAGCACTACATTCTACTTAAATTTATTTTATTTTTACTTTTATTAATTTATTTACACTTGTACAGCTTCTTTTTACGTTACAACTTTATTAGCCCAATTATTCCAAAACAAATATTAAAATGTGTATTATTTGTGTTTCAGAAATTTGGTTTCCGTCGGATGTTCAGAAGGCTTATTCTGAATTGCGATGCGAAAATCAATGCGATGCGTAAATGAAATGAAATGCGATGCGAAAGAAAATTGGTATTCTGTTAGACTTTCGCAATCGCATTCGCAATTTATTTCAAATCGTGGCAACGCTGCTCAAATATACGTCAGTGTCAATAAATGTCAAATTAAAAATAAATAAATTGTTGGTGTTTGGCTGTAAAAATTGTTTAATAAATATATTTAGGACATTCTGTAATAAAAAAAATAATCAAAATGGATTTTGTGGCACTGTGGTTCGACGAAAAGAAAATGTACTTTAAAATCGGCACAAGCCTATTAAAATTAAAGTTGAAGTCAAATATTTTTTAACTGGTTTATATATTTCATACTTTTTCCATCCTGCAGCTTCTCTAATAGGTGGTCCATTGATATTTAGTTCTTCAGTTAACGTTTGCCACAAAGTATTTGCCGACTGACGTTCATTTTGCTGCTTATTCATAAATTCTATCATTATTGCAAATTGACGCGGTTTGGTGGTCTTATTGCTTGCTTCCCTTAATTTAATAATAAATATATGATGAATAAATAAATAAAATATTATCTTTCACTAACATGTTTGTACTTTGCGAATGCTATTTTGTTGTCGAATAAATTTTGCGAATTTGACATTTGTTTTCGCAATGTAGAATACCGACTTGTCACCATTTCGCATTTGAAATGCGATTAAAAAAAACTGCGAATATCGCAACACAGAATAGCAATTGTTCGCATTTATGCATTTTCGCATCGCATTGATTTTCGCATCGCAAATCAGAATAAGCCTCCAGGATTCCGTATATAATTTGCATGGATTCAGCTTATTTCGAGCTGATAGGAAAACTAAAGTCGTAACTAACGGTGTCGTAAAAGACAGCAAGGGTGGTGGAGTTGCAATATTTGTCAGAAATGGTATTAATTGTATGGTGAAATTAAAAACAAAAGAAAATAGCAAGATTGAATATCTTTTTCTTGAAATTACAAGTATAGATAAAAGAAAAATGCTCGTGGGATGCGTTTACAGGCCAAAATCGGACCTTGAGTTTATTTCTTTAATTGATATTATAGAAGATTTTTCTATCCAATACAATGATATTGTCATTCTAGGTGATTTCAATCATAATATTCTTGTTGACAACACATTGACTGAGAAAATGCAGTTAATTGGTCTACTACCTGTAAATATTTCAACTCCAACACACTATCACAGAACCTCCAACAGTTTAATTGACTTACTATTTGTAAATAATGAATCTTATGTACTTTTATATGACCAACAAACAGCATCAGTGTTTTCAAGACATGATATGCTTTTCGTTGCCTATGATTTCTGCGTGACCAGAGAAGATAAAAATATAACTTATCGTGATTTCCACAACATTGATTATGCCATTTTAAATCAACACATTGACATCGTTGAATGGAACATTGTATACTCTTTAGTTAGTGTCGATGATCAATTAAATTTTATTCAAGATAACATAAATAACGTTTTCGACCTGTGTGTTCCTTTGAAGACTAAATCTATAAAAGCTGATAAGCATCCCTGGCTCAACAACGATATCAAACATTTAATAAAATTACGTAATGATGCTTACTGCAGATGGAAAAGGTTTAAAACCCCTGTACTTCAAAATATTTTCAAATGTGCAAGAAAAAATGTTGTTAAAAATATACAAATAGCAAAATCTTCTTATTACCAGAGAAAATTCTCGTCTGCTGTTGATAGTAAATCTAAATGGAAGGAAATTCGAAGCATAGTTATAGGCTGGAAATGCACCACAGTTTACAATGAGGATATTGATGTGGACACCCTAAATAGTAAATTTGTTAATATAGATATTCAACCTCCCTCCGGAAACGTCTATAATAACCTCTGTTATGTACCAGTAGAAAATTGTTTTTATTTCCGTTGCGTAGACCAGTTCGAGGTTTTAGAAAGTATGTTGGCTGTTAAATCAAATGCCACTGGTATGGACAATATAAATCCCATCTTTCTGAAAGCTATTATTCCCAAAATTCTACCTTCTTTGACACATGTATTCAATACGGCTCTTGCAAAATCAGTATTTCCTCAAGGATGGAAACTTTCTAAAATTATTCCCATTCCCAAATCCAACAACGATTTTCGACGTATCGCTATCCTTCCTTTTCTATCAAAGGTAATGGAAAAACTTATGTCCAAGCAAATAAATGATTACTTGGTCATCATTAACCTTTTATCGGAAAAACAATCCTGCTTTAGGAAAGGAAAAAGTTGTATAACAGCATTGGCAGATGTAGTTGAATCTTTGCGGATGAAACTTGATAGTAATAATGTATCATTTTTAATTTTATTGGATCACAGTAAGGCTTTTGACACTGTCGATCACGGTATTCTTGTGAAAAAACTTGAAAAACTATTCAACTTTTCTAGTTCTGCTTGCAAGCTTATATCATCATATCTCGATAACAGATCCCAAATTGTACACTATAATGGTTAATTTTCGAATCCTCTCACAGTCGTCAGAGGTGTTCAACAGGGATCAATCCTTAGACCTCTTCTGTTTTGTTTGTACATTAATGATCTACCAGACGTTCTTAAAAGTAGCGAGATACATATGTATGCTGATGATGTTCAGCTTTATAGTAGTGCTAGTGTAGCTGATGTGCAATCGTGTGTTTGCAATATAAATGATGATTTAAATAGAATTTATAATTGGGCCATGGAAAATGGATTAGTCCTTAACCCCCTTAAGTCGAAATGTATTTTTCTGTCTAAATCTTCAAAAAATCCTAGAGTTCTTCACGATAATATTTAACAGTCAACTAACTTGGTCAAATCATATAAACTCGGTCGTGGGAAAAGTGTACGGAATGCTGAGAAATTTATGGGTTGTAAAAAGTTCAACACCTTTTAAAATAAGAATGCTGTTAGCCAAAACGTATTTGATTCCAGTTCTGCTATAAGGATGTGAAATTTTTGCAAATTGTGACAGTGTCGACTTTCAAAAATTAAATGTTACCTACAATAATGTATTGCAAGATATGTATTCAACAAAAATAGCCGTGAAAGCATATCAATGTTTTCATATCACATTTATGGAATGAATTTTAAAAATCTTTTGCAATTTAGATGCCTTTTTTTTTTTTTTTGCTATAGACACATTAGTATCGGGCGTTACTAGATCCTATGAGAAGTCGTGTCCCCCGACACGAGCTAGGCGTAAGTCCAGACCACCGTGGTGGAATGGTCAGCTGGACTCTGGAAGACGCGAGCTTCGTGAGCTATTCAAACTGGCGAAAATTGTCGACCGGTCTGAATGCTGGGGGGAGTATAAGGACGCTCTTAGGGTGTATAAGCGCGACGTGCGAAGGGCTGAACGAGCTTCGTGGAAAAGTTTCTGCGATAATATTGAGAAGACAACCGAAACGGCAAGACTGCGGAGGATGCTAATGGGCAGTCCGGTAATGCCAAGTACGGTTTGTAGGGAAAACGGAGAATGGACAGGGAGCAGCGCGGAAACGTTGGAGGTGCTTGTGGATACACACTTTCCGGGCTGCTCTGATGATCCCATTCCAACTGATGAAACTTCTGTTCTGGCAGATGGTGATAGCGGAATTATCACCTATGAGGGGGTGGAATGGGCAATCGATTCGTTCCAGCCATATAAGTCGCCTGGTCTTGACGGAATTATCCCGGCGCAACTACAGCGGGGTAGACAACGGATAGTACCATGGCTGGTGGAAATTTTTAAAGGATGTCTGAGGATAAACTATGTGCCTAAATCTTGGAGGATATCTGAGATTGTTTTTCTGCCGAAATCGGGCAGGAGCAATCATATGTATCCAAAAGATTTTAGACCTATAAGTCTCACATCCTTCCTGCTGAAAACGTTGGAGAGAATTTTTGACTATCATGTCAAGGGTAACATGAGGCCAACCATTCTCTCTGTCAATCAACATGCGTACACGAAGGGTAAATCAACTGAGACGGTACTTCATTCAGTTGTCTCGCTGATTGAGAAGACCCTGAGCTATAAGGACTTCGCTATGGGTGTGTTCCTGGATATCGCGGGAGCATTCAATAATGTGTCCACAGAGGCAATTTTGGCCAGCTTATCTCGCACAGGAGCACATCCGCATGCTAAAAACTGGATTGGTAACCTGCTACGGTGTAGAACTATATCCGCGGCGTGGGGCAACTCCAGGATAACAAGGAAGGCACACCGGGGAACCCCCCAGGGAGGGGTTCTCTCGCCGATGCTATGGACGCTTGTCGTCAACGAACTTCTCAATAGACTTCGGGACGGGGCAGCAAAGATGACCGCATACGCGGATGATGTGGCGGTGATAGTTACCGGCAAGGATCTGAATACTATTAGTTCTGTACTGAAGGCTACATTGGCGACAATCAGCCAGTGGGCAGCCGGAGTAGGACTGGAAGTAAATCCCGAGAAGACGGACCTAAAACTATTTACGAAAAGGTATAAAGTTGATCCATGGTCCACACTAAGTATCTGGGAGTAATACTGGATAGCAAACTGTCGTGGAGACTGAATGTGGAGGAGAGGGTGAAAAAGGCAACGATTGCGCTCTACGCATGTAAGAGAATGCTAGGCAAAACGTGGGGTCTAACCCCTGCTCTTACACATTGGGTCTACACAGCGGTGGCGAGACCAATCCTACTCTACGGGATACTTGTGTGGTGGACGGCCTTGGATAAGATATCGTACCGGAATATGCTAACGGGCGTACAGAGACTCGCCGAACTTAGTATCACCGGTGCCTTGCGTAGTACACCGACTGCGGCAATGGATGTGATCCTGGACTTGCAGCCGATTCATCTAGTGGCAGAAGGAACTGCAAGGAGGTCTGCGATCCGCTTAAAGGCGACGGGACAATTTGCATATGGACTCTATGGTCACGGTAGTATTATAAGGGGAATAGATTGTAGCAGTGACTACACCATTCCGAGACTGACACTTGGAAGGAAACCGCGAGTTACCCTAGAGGAGGACGGTTGGTTGGTAGGACTCCGATCTGGCCAAGAGACCTTCAGATTCTACACTGATGGTGCCAGGAACTGGGTATTCGGGAATCGTATAAGCTTCCCGATTACTGCAGCGTTTTCCAGGCGGAGGTTTTTGCAGCCAAAATGGCTGCCGATTTGGCACGTGTTCCCGGCACCGAGAACTCGCCGGTAAACTTTTTCATTGATAGTCAGGCGGCGATCAAGGCTATAACCGCGGAATACTCATACTCCTCTGTCGTCCAGGAGTGTAGGGACTCGATAGATAGACTCTGTGTCAATAGGAGAGTGCATATCTACTGGGTTCGCGGTCACCAGGGCATAGAGGGCAACGAAGAGGTGGACGAATTGGCGAAACGGGGGGCCCGTTTACCACACGATAGGATAGTGGTCATCCCGGCTTCAATTCAGAATATAAGGAGAGATACGGACTCTGCTATACGGAGGAGATCAGAGGCGTTTTGGGAAAACACAAGAACGTGCAGGGTTTCCAAGGTAATGTGGGGATCCTACGATCCGGAGTCGTCGAGGATTCTTCTGTCGCTATCGAGAAGGGACTGTAGACTTCTGATAGGTTTTATAACGGGTCATTGTTGGACTGCGGTATACGCCTGGGGCGGTTGAATAGTGACAATTGTAGATTTTGTGGGGTACCAGGGGAAAAGGAGACGGTAGAGCACTTGTTATGCTACTGTCCGGCACTCGTGCGCTCCAGGGCGAACTGTCTGGGAGATCATTATCTCCAAGATCTCGGGGCAGTCTCTGGAATTGGGTTAATGAGACTCCTGGCATTCGTCAAGAGAGTGTGGGGTACTCTGGATACCATCACATCTGACTGACCTTTTTACTTTCTTCTGTGGGTTATCGTACAATTGTGGTAACGCTAGGGACCTATTTGGTCTATGCGGGGTCTTTGTGACCGGCCACTCTAACCTAACCTAACCTAACCTAGATGCCTATTATTTTTGCATAAAATTATTACATCCAAAGAACCAAGCTATCTTTATAATAAACTGCAATTTGCCAGATCAAATCGTGGAAACAAATTAATTCAGCACAGGTTTGTCAGCCTTATGTCGGAACGACAGTTTTTTTGTTTTTACAATCCTTCTTTGGAACGCCCTTCCCACCCACTTTCAACTCTTAAGCAACGAAAACACGTTTAAAAAGAAGCTATTAGAAATACTTGGTTAATACCTTATACCTTAATTTTTGTAATAATCTTTACTTTTTTGTATTGGTTATAAATGTTTTTATCTATGTACTTTAATATTTTACATTTACGCTGTAATTTATAAGATTTTATCTTGTTGCGCTAGATCAGTTAATAAATAAATAAATAAATAAAAATTGATTTAAATACTATCCTGAAAATTGGGCATTAGTCTTGGGTAAATATGTTAGCAACTTTTAATTTTAAAGTCACAAAATTTTAATTTGTTTAAGAATTTCATAAAACGCAATATTTGTATTAGAGTATGGCTCGAGAAAATGTTAAGGACAAAAAACTAGTTGAGGTCGGTCATATATTTTGTCCCACTAGGGGCGATTCCTGGGCATTTATGGGACTTTTTCTTCATCATATCGACCCCTTTGCGCGAAATTATCGTATGTTACAAACATAGCTGCGTATTACGAATATTTTTATAACAAATATTTGTTAAAACTAAATAAATATAAATTTTATCAGAATATGAAGAATACAAATTAACAAAAATCATCTAATATCGTTAATCACATAACTGAAATCCGACTTTGTTAATTTGAAATTAAATATTTCAAATTTTGTTTTATTTGCTTGTTGGCCAAGTTTAATCATATTTCAATTCCATGAATTTAAATAAATTTACGATAAATTAAATTTATTTTTATATTATT
Source organism: Pollenia angustigena (assembly GCA_930367215.1). Taxonomy (NCBI): domain Eukaryota; kingdom Metazoa; phylum Arthropoda; class Insecta; order Diptera; family Polleniidae; genus Pollenia; species Pollenia angustigena. The sequence continues at coordinate 37,662,689 of OV884059.1, forward strand.
CGACTAAGATTAAGATATATGATATTTTGTTATTCAATATACAAATTAACAAAAATTTTTGTAAAAAAATCTACTTAAAAAATTTTTAAATATTTTTCTCTGATGTGATTCAAATAAAAATATTAGTTTTTTCAATATTCATTAAAAAATTTACAAATAATTTTATTCAACACAAAAAACTTCCAAATAGTTTTATTTAAAAAAAAAATTGTAAATACCATAATTCAACAAAAAAACTTCCAAATAATATTATTTGAAAAAAAAAAATTATAAATACTTTGATTTATTATAAAGAAATTTCTAAAATTTTAGAAAATGGAAATTTTTTAACACCTGCGGTTACAAGATGGAATTCGTTATATGATTCTGTAAAAAGATTGCTTAAATTTGAAAATAAACTGGAAGACGTTTGTAAAGCTCTAAGTATATCGTCTTTTACAAGCATATATATTCAATATCTTAAAAATTACGTATTATTAATGGAGCCCATTTCATTGGCAATTGACTTTTTACAGTCAGAAGGAGTATTTTATGGGTTTTTGTTGCCTACGTTAATTACAATAAAACTTAAACTTCGAAAAATTGTGTTGAACCAATGTAGCGTTATCAAAGAAAATATTTTGAACGAGCTTCTTGACTGTATCCATAGCCGCTTAAATGATTTTTTTTTCGTTAAATGAAATTTCACATGACGCGATAATAGCATCCGTAAGTCACCCAGAAGTAAAATTGAAATGGTATAACATTATTTCTGAGACAACTTATGTAAACAAATGCAATATACATGAAATTGTAATTTCTGAAATGAAGAAAGTAATAGTTGCACAAAATGTGCAACCGAATTGTGATGTTAGACAATGTGCGTCATTTTAAGAGTATGGAACAGGTAACTTAATTATCAATAATAAATTTTTAACATGCTTAAACTTTCACATACTGTTAAAAAAAACTTTTATCTTCACACTTGTATCGTTAAATTTGATACAAACTTTTTCCCCTTATAAACAACTCAGCCAGATTACCGCTTGCGTATACGCCTGAATTGCTTTTTTAAGTAGATTAAAGTGTTAAAGAAAAATTCCCCGGAAGTTTTCTTTATTCTTTTTTAAATTATGTTTTCTTTGTTTCTAGATGCAAATGAAAAGGTTATTACACCATCTGAAAATGAACTATTATCATATCTCAGCGATATTGATGTATCTTTAAAAAACTTAAAGAAATATCCGAGAATCTATGAAATTTTTTTAAAATATAACACACCAATTACATCTTCAGCACCAGTCGAGAGACTTTTCACTTGCAGGATTGTTGAATAGCCCAAGGAGAAATTCTTTAACTGATGATCATTTTGAACAACTATTAATTTTAAAAACATTTCTTAAAGCAAACTCCTGTATTGTTCTTCAAGACTAGAATGTTTTGTAATTTTAATAAATTTGGTTTAAACAAAATAAAATAAAATAAAATAATTTGTTAAAAAATTTTTGGAATAAAAAATTTTATATATTTTTTTTTTGAATATCATGTATTCAATAATTTATAATTTAAATATTTTTAAATTATAATTAGTATTGTGGTTATTTTGTTGAACTATTTATGGTTTTTAATCCAAATTTTTAATATTTTTAATTAGGCTTAAGTTCATGAAATTTAATTTTTATTAAATTATTTTTGTGAAGAAAGGAATTTTACAACATGAAAATTAATCAAAATTGTTATTGATAATCTTTCATTCTTGACGTGGCTCGGGCTCGAACCCTGGCCGGCAGGTTACCATGACATGTTTCGATCGCAACCACTCGATCTCCTCAGATGGATTTGCCGTCTTACACTCGCAGCCATCGACGACTGCTGACGTCACTAGTCAAACATCAATCCTTAAACCAAATTGTATTTTTTTAAACATTTGGTAGATCGAAATTTGCTTTCCTGAATGATTATTCATTCTAATTGATTTTACATGTTTTTTCCTTTACTTCTGTTTTTTCGTATTTTCGTCAAGAATTTTTCTTGAAGTCCAAGTACATTTTTTGTTTTTTCACTTTGTCTTTCTCTTTTCTGTTGACCTTTTTCAGCACAACTTGAAGGACAAATGTACACATAGAGCTCGTGCCTTAGCTTTAACAATAATTAGTATTGTGGTTATTTTGTTGAACTATTTATGGTTTTTAATCCAAATTTTTAATATTTTTAATTAGGCTTAAGTTCATGAAATTTAATTTTTATTAAATTATTTTTGTGAAGAAAGGAATTTTACAACATGAAAATTAATCAAAATTGTTATTGATAATCTTTCATTCTTGACGTGGCTCGGGCTCGAACCCTGGCCGGCAGGTTACCATGACATGTTTCGATCGCAACCACTCGATCTCCTCAGATGGATTTGCCGTCTTACACTCGCAGCCATCGACGACTGCTGACGTCACTAGTCAAACATCAATCCTTAAACCAAATTGTATTTTTTTAACATTTGGTAGATCGAAATTTGCTTTCCTGAATGATTATTCATTCTAATTGATTTTACATGTTTTTTCCTTTACTTCTGTTTTTTCGTATTTTCGTCAAGAATTTTTCTTGAAGTCCAAGTACATTTTTTGTTTTTTCACTTTGTCTTTCTCTTTTCTGTTGACCTTTTTCAGCACAACTTGAAGGACAAATGTACACATAGAGCTCGTGCCTTAGCTTTAACAATAATTAATATTGTGGTTATTTTGTTGAACTATTTATGGTTTTTAATCCAAATTTTTAATATTTTTAATTAGGCTTAAGTTCATGAAATTTAATTTTTATTAAATTATTTTTGTGAAGAAAGGAATTTTACAACATGAAAATTAATCAAAATTGTTATTGATAATCTTTCATTCTTGACGTGGCTCGGGCTCGAACCCTGGCCGGCAGGTTACCATGACATGTTTCGATCGCAACCACTCGATCTCCTCAGATGGATTTGCCGTCTTACACTCGCAGCCATCGACGACTGCTGACGTCACTAGTCAAACATCAATCCTTAAACCAAATTGTATTTTTTTAACATTTGGTAGATCGAAATTTGCTTTCCTGAATGATTATTCATTCTAATTGATTTTACATGTTTTTTCCTTTACTTCTGTTTTTTCGTATTTTCGTCAAGAATTTTTCTTGAAGTCCAAGTACATTTTTTGTTTTTTCACTTTGTCTTTCTCTTTTCTGTTGACCTTTTTCAGCACAACTTGAAGGACAAATGTACACATAGAGCTCGTGCCTTAGCTTTAACAATAATTAGTATTGTGGTTATTTTGTTGAACTATTTATGGTTTTTAATCCAAATTTTTAATATTTTTAATTAGGCTTAAGTTCATGAAATTTAATTTTTATTAAATTATTTTTGTGAAGAAAGGAATTTTACAACATGAAAATTAATCAAAATTGTTATTGATAATCTTTCATTCTTGACGTGGCTCGGGCTCGAACCCTGGCCGGCAGGTTACCATGACATGTTTCGATCGCAACCACTCGATCTCCTCAGATGGATTTGCCGTCTTACACTCGCAGCCATCGACGACTGCTGACGTCACTAGTCAAACATCAATCCTTAAACCAAATTGTATTTTTTTAACATTTGGTAGATCGAAATTTGCTTTCCTGAATGATTATTCATTCTAATTGATTTTACATGTTTTTTCCTTTACTTCTGTTTTTTCGTATTTTCGTCAAGAATTTTTCTTGAAGTCCAAGTACATTTTTTGTTTTTTCACTTTGTCTTTCTCTTTTCTGTTGACCTTTTTCAGCACAACTTGAAGCACAAATGTACACATAGAGCTCGTGCCTTAGCTTTAACAATAATTAGTATTGTGGTTATTTTGTTGAACTATTTATGGTTTTTAATCCAAATTTTTAATATTTTTAATTAGGCTTAAGTTCATGAAATTTAATTTTTATTAAATTATTTTTGTGAAGAAAGGAATTTTACAACATGAAAATTAATCAAAATTGTTATTGATAATCTTTCATTCTTGACGTGGCTCGGGCTCGAACCCTGGCCGGCAGGTTACCATGACATGTTTCGATCGCAACCACTCGATCTCCTCAGATGGATTTGCCGTCTAACACTCGCAGCCATCGACGACTGCTGACGTCACTAGTCAAACATCAATCCTTAAACCAAATTGTATTTTTTTAACATTTGGTAGATCGAAATTTGCTTTCCTGAATGATTATTCATTCTAATTGATTTTACATGTTTTTTCCTTTACTTCTGTTGTTTCGTATTTTCGTCAAGAATTTTTCTTGAAGTCCAAGTACATTTTTTGTTTTTTCACTTTGTCTTTCTCTTTTCTGTTGACCTTTTTCAGCACAACTTAAAGGACAAATGTACACATAGAGCTCGTGCCTTAGCTTTAACAATAATTAGTATTGTGTTTATTTTGTTGAACTATTTATGGTTTTTAATCCAAATTTTTAATATTTTTAATTAGGCTTAAGTTCATGAAATTTAATTTTTATTAAATTATTTTTGTGAAGAAAGGAATTTTACAACATGAAAATTAATCAAAATTGTTATTGATAATCTTTCATTCTTGACGTGACTCGGGCTCGAACCCTGGCCGGCAGGTTACCATGACATGTTTCGATCGCAACCACTCGATCTCCTCAGATGGATTTGCCGTCTTACACTCGCAGCCATCGACGACTGCTGACGTCACTAGTCAAACATCAAGCCTTAAACCAAATTGTATTTTTTTAACATTTGGTAGATCGAAATTTGCTTTCCTGAATGATTATTCATTCTAATTGATTTTACATGTTTTTTCCTTTACTTCTGTTTTTTCGTATTTTCGTCAAGAATTTTTCTTGAAGTCCAAGTACATTTTTTGTTTTTTCACTTTGTCTTTCTCTTTTCTGTTGACCTTTTTCAGCACAACTTGAAGGACAAATGTACACATAGAGCTCGTGCCTTAGCTTTAACAATAATTAGTATTGTGGTTATTTTGTTGAACTATTTATGGTTTTTAATCCAAATTTTTAATATTTTTAATTAGGCTTAAGTTCATGAAATTTAATTTTTATTAAATTATTTTTGTGAAGAAAGGAATTTTACAACATGAAAATTAATCAAAATTGTTATTGATAATCTTTCATTCTTGACGTGGCTCGGGCTCGAACCCTGGCCGGCAGGTTACCATGACATGTTTCGATCGCAACCACTCGATCTCCTCAGATGGATTTGCCGTCTTACACTCGCAGCCATCGACGACTGCTGACGTCACTAGTCAAACATCAATCCTTAAACCAAATTGTATTTTTTTAACATTTGGTAGATCGAAATTTGCTTTCCTGAATGATTATTCATTCTAATTGATTTTACATGTTTTTTCCTTTACTTCTGTTTTTTCGTATTTTCGTCAAGAATTTTTCTTGAAGTCCAAGTACATTTTTTGTTTTTTCACTTTGTCTTTCTCTTTTCTGTTGACCTTTTTCAGCACAACTTGAAGGACAAATGTACACATAGAGCTCGTGCCTTAGCTTTAACAATAATTAGTATTGTGGTTATTTTGTTGAACTATTTATGGTTTTTAATCCAAATTTTTAATATTTTTAATTAGGCTTAAGTTCATGAAATTTAATTTTTATTAAATTATTTTTGTGAAGAAAGGAATTTTACAACATGAAAATTAATCAAAATTGTTATTGATAATCTTTCATTCTTGACGTGGCTCGGGCTCGAACCCTGGCCGGCAGGTTACCATGACATGTTTCGATCGCAACCACTCGATCTCCTCAGATGGATTTGCCGTCTTACACTCGCAAATGTTAAAAAAATACAATTTGGTTTAAGGATTGATGTTTGACTAGTGACGTCAGCAGTCGTCGATGGCTGCGAGTGTAAGACGGCAAATCCATCTGAGGAGATCGAGTGGTTGCGATCGAAACATGTCATGGTAACCTGCCGGCCAGGGTTCGAGCCCGAGCCACGTCAAGAATGAAAGATTATCAATAACAATTTTGATTAATTTTCATGTTGTAAAATTCCTTTCTTCACAAATATAATTTAATAAAAATTAAATTTCATGAACTTAAGCCTAATTAAAAATATTAAAAATTTTTAAATTTTTTATAGTTTTTTGAATAAAATCATTTAGTTTGTATTAGATTTCTTTACATTTTAATAAAATAAATATGAATATTATTCAAGTTTTTTATATTCAAATATATAAAATTTTATTATGTTTCAACGAATATTAATAAATTGTATATTTAACGTAAAAAGATAATTCAATCTACAATTTTTGTTTTTCATTTTAAATACATTATTATTGAATTTAAATTGATTCAAGAAAAATATATTATCAAAAATTTATATCAATAAAATTTGAACATAGGTTGATTTTATTTTCAGCGAAAAATATTAGCTAAAAATCCAGTTTAAAAAATGTAATTTTCTATTTTATTCACATCTTACAGCTATGGTTACAAAAACCAAATTTTACAGGAGAGCCATTTTTCTACTTTTCTCTGCTATCACTTGCAATATAAAAATGAAAATATACATTCAATTTTTGGAGCAACGAAGTGGAATTCGCCTACAATATTCTGTCAGGTGACGTTTCTTTGAATGTAGAACAAGATGGCATCAAAAACTCAATTTCCAAAAAATTGCCATATACGATAATTTCGCGCAAAGGGGTCGATATTTCTAGTCCGCATTGAACATTTTGTATGGGAGCCCCCTTAACCCATTTACACTTGCTGTGCCAATTTGGGAACACTTCATTATTTGCGGCGTATGACAAAGTTTTTGACGTTATTCAATATATGTTTGCATAATCGATAAATTAAAAGTTCAGACATTTCTATAACATCAAAATTTTTTATTTTTTTTTTTAAGTGACCACTGTGCCAATTTTGGTACACCTCTTTAATTCCATTATTTGTTTATATGTAATGAATTTAATAATAAAATACTTTATATTATATTCAACATTTTTAATTTTTCGAATTTATTCTATGAGCTAAATTCCAGTTAAAAAAATAATTTTTTTTTTTTTAGAAAAATAAATTATGTTTCTAAAACGACTGCGCATATAAGAAAAACGTTTTACCTTTCTTTAAGTAAATTTTATTGCGGAATTTCGGTTTTTTTTAGTTTTTCAATAAGCTAAAGCGTTTTTGAGTTACGCGAACATATGTTGTGCAACCTCCTTAATTTTCGAAATAACGGTATATCTCGAAAACCAAAGCCAACATAAAGAAAAAAGTTTTAACTTTCTTAAAGTAAATTTTATTGCGGAATTTCGGTTTTTTTTAGTTTTTCAATAAGCTAAAGCGTTTTTGAGTTACGCGAACATATCGCACCTGTTCATCAAAAGTAACACAACTCCAAAAATTCTATTTTCCACTTTTTTGAAGGAAACAGTGTATGGTTACCATATCTAACCATTGTAAAATTTTTGGTATTCTATTTGTAATATTTCATGAGAGAAATGCCGTTATGTCTTTCTTTGCGTACTCATATTATTTGTTTTTATTCAATTAAAGAGTTGTAATTTTAGTTGCGTTGAAGTGTTCAAGGGTTATGGTGCTCAAATGAATCAGCGAAACTGTATTAATTCGAGTTGTGATTGTTTTCATGTTAAAAATCTGTTTATCAATAGCTGTTGATTTTGGGTTGTGATAAGCATAACTTGAAATAATATTGACATGTAGATCAAAAAATTTCATGAAAACTGTATTAAATCAAAAATCCGTAATAATTTCGGAAAAAGGAAGAAGAGAAATAAATTTTGTGATTTTATTGAAATATAAGTGAGTTTCCTTTATAACGGTATATTTGTTTATAACAATAATTCCATCATATTGGCGGAATTAGTTTTTTGCCTCTACTGAAAACTTGTAAATTTTGAGTTGTGTTACTTTTGATGAACAGGTGCGATATGTTGTGCAACCTCCTTAATTTTCGAAATAACGGTATATCTCGAAAACCAAAGCCAACATAAAGAAAAAAGTTTCAACTTTCTTAAATGTAAATTTTATTGCGGAATTTCGGTTTTTTTTTAGTTTTTCTATAAGCTGAAGCGTTTTTGAGTTGCGCGAACATATGTTGTGCAACATCCTTAATTTTCGAAATAACGGTATATCTCGAAAACCAAAGCCAACATAAAGAAAAAAGTTTTAACTTTCTTAAAGTAAATTTGATTGCGGAATTTCGGTTTTTTTTTTAGTTTTTCAATAAGCTAAAGCGTTTTTGAGTTACGCGAACATATGTTGTGCAACCTCCTTAATTTTCGAAATAACGGTATATCTCGAAAACCAAAGCCAACATAAAGAAAAAAGTTTCAACTTTCTTAAATGTAAATTTTATTGCGGAATTTCGGTTTTTTTTAGTTTTTCTATAAGCTAAAGCGTTTTTGAGTTGCGCGAACATATGTTGTGCAACATCCTTAATTTTCGAGATAACGGTATATCTCGAAAACCAAAGCTAACCTAAAAAGACGGCTAGCACCACTGGATTCAGCGACCCCGAATTAGGTCAAAAATCTTTCATCGTATCATACTAAAATATTAAACAGCAAATACTTTAATCTATCTATACAATATATAATTTCTTAGTATGTCAGGATGTTTGCATGTATGTCCTATTCTTTCCGCAACTTTCTGAAGCCATCTGATGACATAGGATGCTGAAATTTGGCACACTTGAAGTACTTTCTCTGCGGAAGATCGTAACTAAGCCATATTTTTGATTTTCGGCTTTTCAACTAGTATAACTATAAAGATCTGATAAAAAATATGTATTTTTATAAAATGGGGAACTTTGGGCCCCACCCGGCACGGCTAGGCACCGTCTGATTGACCTGAAAAAATAGGTCATGATTTCTTACACCAAACCTCATATATTAAGCAGCGCAAACAATTAAATTTAAAAAAAAAAATTGCGACCAGTCTATTGGTCATACATTTGACCCATCTAGGAGCCTAAAATAATTTGTTTACAAAAAAAAAAAAATTATGTTTCTAAAAGGAACAATTTTTGTGCGGAAGCCAAATTTGAAATTATTCATTCCGTTTGTGTGGTATCCTTCCGTTGTTGCGGTATCATGTCTACCTTGACGGTATTGCCATATTATTGATTCCGCAATGTAGATATGTTTCTTCATTTTGCTTACGCTCAAATTTTATAAAGAAAAGCTACGGAATTGTAAAATTTGCAAGAAAAATGGTTTTAATTTAAATATTTTGATTTTTTTATGCGGAAGCCAAATTTGAAATTATTCATTCCGTTTGTGTGGTATCCTTCCGTTGTTGCGGTATCATGTCTACCTTGACGGTATTGCCATATTATTGATTCCGCAATGTAGATATGTTTCTTCATTTTGCTTACGCTCAAATTTTATAAAGAAAAGCTACGGAATTGTAAAATTTGCAAGAAAAATGGTTTTAATTTAAATATTTTGATTTTTTTATATTTTTATAGGAGTAAAAAAGGAAAATACTCAAGTAAATTGCAAATAAAAGCAATGGTTGATTTAATGAAAAAAAAAAATCAAGATATTGCTTGTGGTTTTAAACATATTAATAATAGATTTATCCTGGAATTTTTTTTTATTTTTGAACTTACTCTCTATCCTTCATTTGTAACAAGTCTTCAGATGTATAGCGTAAAACTCTTTTTTCTAATCGCATGTCCAAGTAATCATCGTCGAAAAAGGCAATTGTGTCCATATTTTAATTTTATATTAACTGCCTTTTAAAATTTCACATATAATTTACTAAAAACACTTTTTATTTTAAGTTTAAATTTCTAATCTTGTCTTGAAATGTCTTTTTTTCCATCAGCTGACACAAAATCAACTCGTAATTAATTAAAACAGGGATGTTAAATTTTCTTCGCAGAAAGTGTATACCGCAGGAATAAATAATTGCAATTTTCATATCGATCGATATTTTTTTCCGCAAAATTTTCCTTTCCGTGCGGAATCAAAAATATTGTTACAAGTAAGACTTTGAGTGTTTAAAATTCTTATTCGCTTTAGGGTTTTATTTGTATAATATTTTTAGCTTTTCTAAAATCTTTGGAAAAGGTTTCCTGATGATCCGGCTTAAGCAACCAGTGAAATGCGCATAGAAGCTAGCTTTCCCTCAACAATAAATTTCAGTGTATTTATCAAATACGAAAAATTGGTAATTTAGCACGTCATACAAAAATCTTAATCACCCCTATCGTGAATAAAAATTCCTTGGGAGTTTTTTCCCTTTTCCCATTTTTGCAATAGAATTAGCATAGGAAAAATTAAAAAAGGGAAAAAACTCCCAAGGAATTTTTATTCACGATAGGGGTGATTCAATAATAAATTTTGTATTCCCGTAAATAACTTTGATAACCACCCATTATGTTTTGCGACCTCCCCCATTTTCGAAATAACGGTATATCTCGAAAACCAGAGCTTACCTAAAAAGACGGCTAGCACAACTGGATTCAGCGTACCCGAATTAGGTTAAAACGACAAGTGCCCAGCTTGTCTAAAAAAAGTGTCAATTTCTATCACAGTGTTATTGATTTTGATAAAATTTAAAACTTATGTAGATCGACCTTCACACAGGCTTTATATTAATATATATATATATATATATATATATATATATATATATATATATAATATTTACAGGTTCATTTTCATTCTAAACAAATATTACACATTTTGTCACTTTATAAAACATAATATTTTTTGTATTTTAGTCCTGCTGAAACCAGTCTTTTGTTAAAAATTATACGAAAAGGTTTAGTAGAATCTAAACTGGACTTAGAAGTTCAACGTCAGGATCCCACATCGCCGTTATATTCTGTGAAAACATTTGAGAAACTTCATTTGTAAGTTAACACATAAATAAATTCTATGTTTTTAGATTTAAATTATTTTATAAATTTTTAGAAAACCGGAAATTTTAAAAGGTATATATGCAATGGGCTTTAATGCCCCATCAAAAATTCAGGAAAATGCTTTGCCAATATTATTAGCTGATCCTCCACAAAACATGATAGCACAAAGTCAATCGGGTACTGGAAAGACTGCCGCCTTTGTTCTTGCTATGTTAAGTAGAGTAGATACTAAATTGGATTATCCTCAGGTAATAAATTATGCGCTTAGAATCGTGTTTTTCCTTTTTAAATTAAGAATATCATGAAATGAATGTATACACAAAGAAGTTAATTCTTCAAAATCTAAACGTTTTTAAAAATTTATATTTTTATAGGTTCTTTGTCTTTCTCCAACATATGAACTAGCTATTCAAACAGGTGAAGCTGCAGCTAGGATGGCACAATTTTGTCCAGATATTAAACTTAAGTTTGCTGTTCGTGGTGAAGAAGGTAATATGAAAATAAATTTATCAGAATTTTCTTTAAAGTATAAAAACCTAATAAAACGTTAAAGGTAAATAAATAGAATATACCGACGTTAGGAATATTTTTTAGCGAATTCAAACCCGAATAACAAATATTTCAAAACTACATACCATCCAAGTGTTACATTTTTTCAAAAAAAATTGTGTGAAATTGAATCAATTATACTTTTTATTAAATTTTTGTTAGATCGAGTTTACACGGAGTCTTTTCAGAGATGTCTGTTTTTGACATTCTCTTTTGAACATGCTTCCAAGAACCTATTGTCTTTTCACTATGTCTTTCCAACCATGTCTGTTTTCATGTTTAATAGGCTAATATACACATTAGTGTGACCGCAAGTTATATGGGCAATTTTTTTTCGTATTTTCACTTGGCAAACCCCTTAGAATGATTCCAAATTAGAAAAAAATATATATAAAAAATTTTAGATCGTTTGCATAGTTATTAGCCGTGCCTTGAGCCCACAAAGTTTGCTAAAATGCTATTTTTCTCACTATGGGTCGCTTTAATTGTTGATAACTTCCAATTAGAAATTGGGAATTATTTCCTTGTGAAGGTTACTTTATATTATTATAAACATTTTTTTTTTTTTTTCATTTTTCGAATTTATTCTATGAGTTAAATTTCAGTTATGTATTTTGTAAAGCTTTTTTGTAATAGTTCTATTCCTTTAATTTTTCAGAAATTACTTTATACACTACCAGACTATTATATTGTATTTTCTTTTTACATTTTACCTTAGCCTTCCTTTGGAAAGCAATGAGGTATATTGAATGTTCAGAAAAATTTACAATTATTAGACACCAGCAGAATTTAATGCATTTTCTGGCCCGCTACGGCCTTCGTCAGCATTCTTTGTGGCTCACTGGATAGTGTTACTTTATAAATTGAATGTATTTAACTCAACTATTTTAACAATTAGAAATTGGGAATTATTTCCTTGTGAAGGAAAAAAAAATGTTTATAATAATATAAAGTAACCTTCACAAGGAATCCGAATATGTATTAACAGATTAAAGGAATTGTAATTCTTAATTTGTTTCAATTTGTTTCAGCTAATTCGGACTAGTGGTTCTCGAGTTATGAGCAAAAGAGCCTAAAACGTGACAAATTTCCCTATACAATATTACAAACTTCAAATTAATTTTTAAACTATTATTTGATGTACCATGACCAAACTAATGATGCAGAAGTTCTTCTTTTTGGGTCTTCTTTCATAACCAATTATCAGAATTGAGTCCCGAAATCATGTGTTGTACTGTGTAATGAAACAACTCCTAAAGACATTAATGAAATAACTTCCAAAAACAGTCCATCGAAAAGAAATGAAATAAGACCCAAAAAAATGAAACAACTCCCAAAGAAATTTATTATATATGTATTCGTTTTACTTGAATATTTGCATATTAGGTTACCAAAAAACTAACATTGAGTCCTCGACATTTTGACAACAAATGGGGCATTTTATTATATCCTGACCTCCTGTAATGGCAACTGCCTGCAGTTTAAGCACGCCGGGTACAAAGATTACCTCCTCTATGGTATTACAAACATCGGCTTCGCTAACTAAAGAAAACACCGTCTTCGCTAACTAAAGCTTCTCTGCATAGCCGGCCTTCGGCCGGGCGCAAGTATTTTATACTCTATGGTATAACAAACACCGGCTTCGCTCACTAAAGCTTCTCTGCATAGCAGGCCTTCGGCCGGGCGCAAGAATTTTATACTCTATGGTATAACAAACACCGGCTTCGCTAACTAAATCTTTTCTGCATAACCGGCCTTTGGCCGGGCGCAAGGATTTTATACTCTATGGTATAACAAACACCGGCTTCGCTAACTAAAGCTTCTTTGCATAGCCGGCCTCCGGGCGGGCGCAAGGATTTTATACCCTATGGTATAACAAACACCGGCTTTGCTAACTAAAGCTTTTCTGCATAGCCGGCCTTTGGCCGGGCGCAAGAATTTTATACTCTATGGTATAACAAACACCGGCTTCGCTAACTAAAGCTTCTCTGCATAGCCGGCCTTCGGCCGGGCGCAAGGATTTTATACTCTATGGTATAACAAACACCGGCTTCGGTAACTAAAGCTTTTCTGCAAAGCCGGCTTTTGGCCGGGCGCAAGGATTTTATACTCTATGGTATAACAAACACCGGCTTCGCTAACTAAAGCTTCTCTGCATAGCCGGCCTTCGGCCGCGCGCAAGGATTTTCTCCTCTATGGTATAACAAACACCGGCTTCGCTAACTAAAGCTTCGCTGCATAGCCGGTAACCATAAGACACTGCAATTGCAATTAGCAAAATTTTCTTCTTTGATAAACTTAAGTCATTGTATTCAAATAGTTTGAAATATCCCGTTATAAATACCGTTTAAAATTTTAAACAATTTTAAGAAATTGCTTATAATTGAAAATGAAAAAACTCCCACAAAAAATGAAATAACTCCCACAGCCAATGAAATAACACCGAAAACCAAAATAAAATAAAATAACTTCCACGTAAATTTTTTCGGGGACATATTTCATTATGAAATAACTCCCAGGCAAAAAATGAAATAACTTCCAAAAAAATGAAATAAAACCGAGAGGGCTGGGAGCTATTTTATAATGAAATTACTCCCACATTTATATGAAAAATGTTTGGGTCTAATATCATTTTTTTCTTGCGACTTATTGCACCTGGGAGTTATTGCACGGAGCCGTCTGAATAGACACCGTGTAAACTTCCTCTTACATAAAGTTTTCTTGATTTTCTGGTAATAACAAACGATAGAATGCATATTTGGGAAGAGTTTTGAAAAATGCCTTTTAAGCCATCAATTTTGTTTCCAAAAAAACAAATTATTTTATGAATTTAACGGCTTAATAATTTAGATTTAAGAAACAATCTGTAAACCATTTATACGTACAAATATTACTTATCAGGCATGTTCTGAAATCACGGTGATTTCAAATCACGTACGATGTAAACAAAACTAAAACAGCATTTGCAAAAAATACAGCGGCTTCCTAAATTTGTAAATTTAAAGGTTATTCCGTGTAAAATAATTAATTTTAATGCAAAAACAAATCAAGGACAGATCATTTAATGTGTATGTGATAATTTTATTATAGATTTCAAAACACAAATGCTTAAAAAACTTCAAGTGATTTTAAATCGTCATGCTGTAAGCTAACCGGTTTTAAATCACAAGATTTCAAAAACTTTTTAGTGATTTCAAATCACTTTACGAAAAAGTGATTTTCAGAACATGCCTGTATATTTTTTTTAACCTGGAAAATATTTAACTGAAATGTGATGATCAGTGTTGCCAAAACTTGGTGACCAAAAATGGCTAAATTTACGGAAAAAAATGGCTAAAAAATGGCTAAAAATGGGCTAAAAAATGGCTTAAAGCTTTTTAAATAAAAACACATTAAAATTCAATAACAAAACAGAAATAATTCATTTAAAGTTGTTAACGATGAAATTGTGAGTTAAGATCAATTTGTTTAATAAGAATAAACGTAAATCAATATTAAAATAAATTAATATTATAAAATTAAATCATCGAAAAATTCGATGTGGTTATTGTTCATTTCATAAGAATCACTCATTAGTTTCAAATATGTAATCATAAGTTTTAAATAATTTTAAGGTAAATCATAATCACTATAACATTTACCCAACCTTTTGAGTCCAGATCCACACTAAAAAAAAATAAAAAAGTATAGTCGGTTAAACCCGACTTTATGATACCCTACACCACATTAGAACCTTTGTCCAAAATGTTATCAAATAATCTCTAAATTGACAGCTCGCGGGCCGGACAAACATCGTTAATTCGACTCAGAAAGGGATTCTGAGTTAATCGGTATACGCAAAGGTGGGCTAAGGACTAATATTTTAAGGTGTTACAGACATCAGCACAAACGCATAGTACCCTCTCCACTGTTATGGTGGTGGTATAAATATTGTATTGTTATAGTAAAAATATTTACCTAATTGATAAAATCGAATTAACGGTTGCTTAATGTAACCTATTTCTCAAATTACTTTTAACGATGTTTACTTGCCTAAACACCCTCTCTACTTCAGCATTAGACCATGGAAGTGAGAGCAACTTTATAGTCAATTCTGAAATTTCTAAAACAATTTTGTTACCGCCTGCATCCCTTTATTGAAATTCTTGCAACCAGAAAGAAACAGCGATGTTGGTGTTGATCCATTTTATAGTGGAATACTGTTCCTTTATTTTGAAAGATGTTTCAGCGTCATAATTTATAGCGATTTTCAACATTTGTAAAAGTTGTGATTCAAATTAAAGACGTTTTGATTGTTCAAAATGTTTATTTTACTTTTATAAATTTTTATAATAAAATAAAAATTATTCTTTTAAAAGAAAAACGGCAAAAAAATTTTATGGCTAAACAAGTTGAAAAATGGCTAAAAATATGGCTAATGGCTAAACTCATTTTTTAATGGCTAAACAGGGTGAAAAATGGCTAAATCTAGCCACTAAATGGCTAAATTGGCAACACTGGTGATGATACGAAATCTATTCTTAACAGTTGTTGATACGATCTTGCTTTTTAAGTGCTAGATTTAAATTTAGTAATGCTGACCAAACTAAATAAGTTAGTTTAGATAATTTACAAAACATGAAATAGTTTTACTTAAAAAAATAGCTAAACCTGGGGTCAATTCTCGTTCTGTGATGAATTTAAGTTTTGTTTTTTATTCATTATTGAATCTTCATATATTAAATATGAACTAATAATAATTAATTATCAAAGTTATTTTTGGAAATACAAAATTTATTATTATTATTGGGATTTAGCACGTCATGCAGAAATCTTATTAATATTTAATTGAATCTTATCCTAATACATTATATACATTCATATGTCTGTTCACATTTGTATGCAGGTGTTAACGCATATCTAAATGGGTAAGTGCTGCAGTGTCTCTTCTTCTTAAGCGAGTGTGGCCGCTATCATTTAAAACACTTCGAGCTACTAGTGGGTTCGGATGCAATTCGAGCCTTTTTAATTATTTTACTGCATATTTCCTTATCATAGTTTAAACTAATGGCAATATTTGAGTTTTTAACATACCAAGGAGCAGCTGTGATTATTCGAAGAAGTTTGTTTTGGCACCTTTGACTTTTTTGACATTTTTAGGACATGTTTCGTGTTAAGCATAATGAATTCTGAATTAAAAATTATACAAGATATGTACAGTCAACGCCCGGTATAGCGAATGATATAATGTCACACCCATTTGTTATAGTGAAAACTTCGTTATATAGCAAAGTTTTTTATTTAATTTATTTATGTATTTTATATAAATATGTACTTATATTAATTTAAATTAAATGTTAAAAAAACTTTTATGCAATTTTAAAACTAAACAGCATTGAAAAAAGTTGTTTGCTTCTGCTCTATTTGCAAACTTTTTTGAACAACTTCTTCCTGGATTTCTCCTCAAACTAATGATTTCGAAAAAGAAATATTATTTTGCTGACTCCATTGAATGCACTTGTCCAAACATTTAATTACTTCAGCATGTATTATTTTTGTTTCAATATCGGCCACTGGAACTACAATGTCTACACTATTTTGTTCATTCTCGTCGTTTTCTTCATCTGACATGAAATTATCATCAGAAAAAACTAACGGTACTAAAACGAATACATACTCTTCTTTTTTGTCTTTGCTTTTCTATTAAAACACACAAACAATCTTTTCTGTGTTTACTTTTCTGTGTTTATTTTTTCAATCATTCGTTATACTGAGCGTAAAAATTTCAAAATATTCGCTATATAAGGTATTTAGTACTTGGACAAAACTCATTCGTTGTATAACGAATTATAATGAGTATTTGTTATACCGGGCGTTGACTGTATTACTTTCTCGATTCCTATTGATTACATTTTCCCGCTGGGAAATAAAAGAAGCTACAAGCTTACACACATATTATGTCAATATACTTAAATAAATATAATCACGTTCAATAATTCAAAAATTATTTGAATGCTTTCTGCAAACCTGCTCTCTATAACGGGTCATTGTAAAATTTTGTTATTTATGAAAGAGTCTCAAATTCATTTACAGTAAAAAAGTTTTCTTTTCAATTCATTCAGTTTTATTTTTGTATATGGCTTACTCAGTCCTTATCTCTTTGAGTGTTTCATATTTGAATAAATGATGTGCATTTTCAGTAAAGTCAAACAAGTGATTTGAATTTGTCTATATATGAGGGCGAGGCAGTGCCCCATAGTTAAATTCCGCAGCACCAGATTGGCTTTAAGATAGAGTTGTAAAGTAGAAGTTTGCAATCGAGACTATGAACAGAATTTCTTCCAATAAGCCAATTAGTTTGAATTGCTTTTAGTTTTATTTGAGGTAATTTTGTTTTTATATGCCGTTAAACGTTAACCCTGATCTACATGTATACCGAGGTATTTAACATACGAGTGTTGAGGTATTATTTGATTATCGATTTTAATTAGGTGGCATGTTTCCCGACGCAATGTAAATGTTATGTGTACGCATTTTTGCTCATTAAACTTTATCCTCTATTGTTTTAACGAGATGCTTCGTGACAGTTTTGGTGTACGCTTAGAAAAACTCGCACTTGCAAATGTTGAAGTTTGGGTGTAGTTGTTTGTTGGTATGTCCCAAGTATACATTTATTATAAGAGAGGGCCAATTGGCTGAGGGGAGCTTTAAACACCCCCTTCTTTAACAATAAATTTGCGACCGACTAAGCAGCTTTCTAACAGCTTGTGTGTGTTTGCTGGTAAATTTGCTTCAATTTATGTTTAAGCTTTCATGGCAGACATTATCAAAAGTTTGCGAAACATCGATGAAGAGTGTTGAGCAATTTTTCTTCAAAGGATTTTCTTATGAGATTCACTGTTCTATGAGTTTGGCTGTTTTCCTAAACGTGTTTTCACAATGTATCAATACCGTGTATTGTATATGAATATGGTTTGCATCTACATTATTTTAACTGCTTTATTTGCTTCTCTCAGCGCAGTGAAAACTACAAAGTTGCATAACGGAACTAAATGCATTGTCAAACTTTGTATGGTTGCATTTAAGAAAATGTTGCCATGTATTTTCAATTGCGCTGTATTTTTTTCTTAAACCAAATTGATGGTTTGGAATACATCTATTTTAATTTAAAATCGGTGGTAATTTTGATACTAATAAT
This sequence comes from Pollenia angustigena, assembly GCA_930367215.1. Lineage (NCBI taxonomy): Eukaryota > Metazoa > Arthropoda > Insecta > Diptera > Polleniidae > Pollenia > Pollenia angustigena. Next base: position 37,681,270 of record OV884059.1, read on the forward strand.
TTCTCAAATAGCTTAGATGTGTTATGTAATAAGCTATTAGGCCTATATGACTCAAATTTTGAATGATCTTTTCCTGGCTTTGGGGAATCATGGTAACTAAAGAAACCTTCTATTCTTGATGGTTATATTCAAGGCGTAGAATAAAATTAAAAATAAAAAGAATAATATTCGTTTATATGCGAGGCAGATTCAAACGCATTTTGTTAGTCACCTTATCAATACCATATCCCTTTTTGGTGCTTAAATCACGAACAGCTTTTTCAATTTCTCTTATTTCGAATCTTAGGGAAATGGCTGCCATAACATTAACAGGCGATAAACTCCAGATATCGTCGACTTAATATGCAAACCTTTCAGCACATTTTACAGGAGAGACAAAAAACTTTTTATATTTCATATTTGAAGCTTGAAAGGAATACCAAAAATATAGTTGGTTTTACACACTTCAAGACTCAAATTGTAGAAAAACAACATGCTGGTCGACGAGGCGTATCTTTCTCTACCACACGGCATCAAAATCTCAATTTTCTTAAAAAGTGGAATTTGCAGGTTTGCATATTAAGCCGACGAAATACAGAATTATATATTGTGCCACTTTTCCAATGTCGCCCACTTATTGATACTTGTTGTGCATTAATAACCAAGATATTTGTACTAAATTTGGAAACTTTACCTTTTGCCGTTCATCAGATATAAAGACTTCTAGTTTAAACCACGCCCATTTCTACAATTCCAACTACTTTTTACAGATGTGCATTTTTAAACTCTAAATGGTCCCGTTCTCCAGATATACGGAAACCATATTGTCTTTGTATGGGAAGTGCCCCGCCTACTTATCCAATAACACCCACTTTTTGACGGATTGTGTGTATTGGTTTACCCAGCTTTGTAGACTAAATTTTACAATTTTTCTCCTATAGATATAAAGAAATAAATTTTGTCCACTTTTCGAATCCCGCCCACTTTGACATTGAAGCAATTTGTAGCAAACTTGAAACTTTGCTGCTACGTTTCTCTTTATAGAATTATATTCTGTATTTGCGACTTCCGCTTCTTCACTCCCGCCCAAAATTTTGTCGGATGTTGTGTATTAAAACCAAGAAGGTTGTACTTTATCTGGAAACTTTGGCTCTTGTCGTTCTTCAGATATAGAGATATCTATAACATCTCTGTATGGGAGATGCCATTCCCACATACAATCCCGCCCATTTCTTAAGAGAAGTTAAGAACTTAGCTGTGTGTATTAATTTGGACAATTTTTTAACGTTCTTTAGATATACATAAATAAATCTATTTTGTGCAATGCCCACATCTTCATCCCGTCCACATTACCTAGATATTTGTAAAAAATTGGGAAATTTAAGCTCTTGTCGTTCTCAAGATATACAGAAATAGATATTGTCTTTGTATGGCAGGTGCCACGCCCACTTTAAATTTCAAAAAAAGGAATATCCTGTAACCTTCCTGGAGGTGCACAGAAAAATGTCACCAAATTTTTTTGCGATCGGGTAAACGGTTTCGACGCGCATAACAAACGAACACACAAATTTTAATTTTTATCAGCCCAATTATGAATAAAAATTCCGCGGGAGTTTTCTCCCTTCTCCCATTTTTCCTATGTAGATTCAATTGTAAAAATGGGAAAATGAAAACCTCCCGGGGAATTTTTATTCATAATTGGGCTGTATATAAAACAAATTTATAAATTAAATTTTTTGTGATAATTTTGTTGTTAATGTTAAATATTGAAAGGGATATACGAATTAAAAGAAGAATGTTTTATATCCGTTGTTTATGGTCCTTAACAATTTTACAAAATCTATTTACCATTTTTTAATATTTTTAGTTGTACCCGGTACCAAATTAACAGATCATATAATAATTGGAACACCTGGAAAAGTTCTTGATTGGAGCCTTAAATACCGTGTTATTGACTTAAAGAAAATTCGAGTTTTTGTTTTAGATGAAGCCGACGTTATGATAGCCACCCAAGGACATCATGATCAATGTATTCGTATTCATAAGTAATGATAATTTTATTATTGCACACTAATTACATTAAAATGTTATCTCGTTAAACAATTTTAGACAGTTTTCACCCAAGTGTCAGATGTTATTTTTTTCGGCTACATATGATAAAGAAGTGATGGAATTTGCAGAGCATATTGTACCAGAAGCAAATATAATTCGGTAAGTTAAATGAACACTTATAAAAACAAGTAAGAAAGTATAGTTGATCAAGCCCGACCATTAAATATTTGGGATCAATGGGCAAACATGGACCCGCCACAACAAAATTTTGTTATAAGGCTAAGACACATGTAAAAGTTCTTTGTGCCAATTATTATTTAGATATCTTCATCTGTATGAAATCTGTTTGGCCTTCAGTGATTTTAGGAAGGGGGTTTATATGAGACCTATGGTTAATTCTGGATCTACCATCACAATATTTCGTCATGACATTGTGGCCATCGCAAAAGTTATTGTCGTCAAATTTTATGTCAGTACCAAAAAGTTATGACAATAAGGACTATTTTCGATGTCGTATTTATGTGAGAGCTATGGCCAAATATGGACCGATTCCAATAAAATTAGGTTAAATGATAAAGATTGCAATTAAATTTAAATTTTAACTTAATACCAGCATAAACAAGATGGTTTATTCACACAATATATATTAAGGCAAGAAGTTTGTATCGGGGCCTTCTTCCTTATGACAATTGAAACCCATCTGCCAAGTATCTTCAAATTATCTTGAACATTTCGATATATACTTTGCGCACAAGGTAAGATGAACAGACAACCAGGAAGCCAGTCGAACGAACATCGTTATATCGACTCAGAAAATGATTCTTATCAAACGTATAGCACCCTCAGTACTATTGGCATTCATTTATTTTTCTTTCGAGATGTACGAGATATATTTTTGCAGTTCATAAAGGTATTTCCAAAAATCTTGAGAACTGATTTTTTTAATACGCAAATTTTACACTGTTACAAAGATATTTCCTATTTCAGCCGATATCTAAAGTTTGCTTATCGGACAAGAAATCACTCAGTTACATGCTTTTAGTCCGTTCGTTAATGCAAATAAAAAATTTTTAATTTTTAAGCCCATATCTTAAAGACAATTTTGTTAAGTGACAATTAAATTTATTTACATAATTATATTTTTGTTCAAAAATGTTATATTTTTCCTTTTCGATTTATCATTTTATGTTGCGATTATGTTTCACGAATTTACATCCAGCAGTATTTACCCATCATGGTCTGATCCCAATGGCGCTGATAATGCTTTTCCATTACTGCAAGACCTCGGTGAAATCTTTCACCTTATTCGTCATAATGAAACAAGTCTAAAAAGTGTTAAAGAAAACGCATTTTCAATGACATGTCGTCGTCCGAAAGTTGAAGTGCTCTACGTGCAAAAAATGCATTTTGAGTGAATTGAGTTTAAAGGTTCAGAAATTTTTTCTGAAAAAACTACTCGATATGATTTTTTGATTTTTATACCAAATATTCGTCTTAAAAAAATAATTCTGAATAGATGCTTTTTGTCTCCAGTTCGCATCTACAACGGTATATTTTATAATGGTAATAAAATTCCTGTTTGCTCTATACGCCACCTTAGTCATATTTCCTTGCAAATACATACACGTAGAGCAAAATGGCATTACCAAAGCAATAAAACACATCTAAAATTATTTATATAACAAAATGAACTACTTAATTTATTTGACTTAGGTAGTAATTTTTGTCTTTTTCAGATATAAAATTGAATAACAGTTTAAGATTGGAAATTTTTTCATTTTGAATTTTTTCTTTTCTCTTAAATATGTTCAACTGTGTTTCAAAAGTATTTAACGGTTTTGGGAACTGATTCTTTTTTTTATTATGTGCTGACAAACATTTTGAGATTGCTGTAGACAATATTTGAGTTTTATTTTGGGCAACCCACGAATCACTTCACATGACTATATCTTGTATAGTTGGATGTTCTATTACCAAAGTATTTTGTATATACAACTACTTATTTCGTTACCTAAACGACCGTTATTAAACTCGTTCCAAACGCAGCAATAAGTAAATTTTTTCTTATTGGGAAAAATAATTGTAGCAGTCATATTGTAAACATTTACTTTTCGCTTATAGTAAAATGACGATGCAAACCTTTTAAGAAGGCTGAAAACGCTTTGCAAATCAAAACATACAATAACAGAAAAAAGGTCTTGATTTTGCCGATCTATGTCACGTTATAATTAACTGTAAAATATAAGTATATAGGAGATCAATTTAGAATTTTTTTACTCTACTTTTTCCCCTTCTTTTTTTTAAAGAGTAAGAGAAAATATATTCTTAATAATTCTTTTTAAGAGAAAATATACTGAAAAATATTTTCATTAAACAATTCTTACTCCACGTAGAGCAAAATGTTCATCAGCAATCAATTTCCATGTTTTATATTGATATTTTGCTCTATACGCCACTAAATGGCATATAGTGCAACATTTCATAAAAAATATTTGTTTTGAAGGATAAAAAGCTAAATGAACACGATTAATCTCAGCCACCAGACGAGATAGGTAAAAACGGATTGCAGATTTGAAACGACGATGTGTGCTCCTGTAATTACAGGAAACCCATTTAGACTTCAAATAATTTTTTTTATTTATTTGATATACTACACCTATGCCATAAAAGTTTTCATGGCTCCTGTTGTTTCCTAAAAACCCACTTACTGTGTCCGAAAATCCTCTTTCTTTAAAACACAGAGCGAGTAATTTCGAGTTCTCTTTTGACAATTTTAAATCATGATGTAAATCATTAAGTGCGCTTTGACTCATAGTTTGATGTTTGTATCACGATAACAATTTTACGCTTATTAGGTTTGAACAGTTCTCGAGATTTTTTCGAAATAACTAAAACAACTGCAGAAAAACACGATTTTCGCGTAAATCTCGAAATCTCTTCTTGAGAATATTTCGAAAACCCGACTTCTGAAACAAATCAGATTTTCGGTTTTGTAACTTAAAACCGGTTTCGAATAATCGATTTTTTAAATTATTTATTTAATAAAAAAGTAAAACAGAACAAGCAATCTGTAATGCTTGTTAGGTATATAACCACAAAAAATGTAAAAGGTTTTCATTTCAAAATTTTTTTGGTTGGAAAAATGAAAAAAGGGAAAATTACACCTTATTGACGTGAACGGTATTTTTTTTAGTTAAAGGTACAAAACTGTCAAAAACAAAAATCTGTTATATAATTCTTGGAAGTAATTGATATTTTTCAAGATGCCAAATAAAAGAGTTAAAATTAAATTAATTGGTTATTTAATTGTCACGTCATTTTTAAGTTCTTTTTTAATGTTTTTTTTTTGCACAGAATTCATTTTTAATTTAGTTTTGAAAAACCACGTTTTAAAAAAGTAAAATTTGATTTAACAAAAATGGAAAGGGTATTAATTTCAAAATTTTTTTGGTTGGGAAAAATGGAAAAAAGGAAAATTACTCCTTATTGACGCGAACGGTATTTTTTTTTAGTTAAAGGTCAAAACCGTCAAAAACAAAAATCTGTCATATAATTCTTGGAAGTAATTGATATTTTTCAAGATGATAAATAAAAGAGCTAAAATTGAATTAATTGATTATTTAATTGTCACGTCATTTTTAAGTTCTTTTTTAATATTTTTTTGTATAGAATTCATTTTTAATTTAGTTTTGAAAAACGACGTTTTAAAAAAGTAAAATTTGATTTAATAAAAATGGAGTTTGAAGAATCATAGTTGATTATCTTAAAAAGATATGTAACATGGGGTCTTCACCTGACAATTTTTTGTCATACCAAACGTCAAAGTCCATATAAAAAAAACTTTAAAATTTTTGTCAGCGTTTTTTTTATATGAAGTTTGACGTTTATTATGACAAAAAATTGTCAGGTGAAGACCCTATGTAAATTTTAGTGCTTTTTGTGAAAAATAACAAAATTTTTAATATTGTGGCAACCACACTCAATTGGAAGTTTGTGAATTGCCAACTCTTTAAAAATTGTAAAATTGTAATTTTCCAATCAGGGGCCAAATTATGGCAGTCGTGATCGAATACTTTTTCGATTCGAAAGCAATTCAATTTCTAATTCTTTCTGTCCATACTGAACGGATTGAAATTATTTTTTTGGTGTTGTAAAGCATTTAATTGAGTTTTCAAACACTGAAAAAATAATACCGATTCGTTCAGTATTGACTGAAATAAAATTGCTTTCGAATCGAAAAAGTATTCGATCACGACTGCCATGATTTGCCCCCTGATTTGTTTACACTTGGTTAAAGCTTGTTTAAATTGCAACTTTCGGTGGAAAAGTTTTTCCTTGTGTTTGTTGTAACAAAAATTACATTTTTCCACTTTTCAATTTTTCAATTTTTCCAACAAATAAAAAAACTGAAATGAATACCCTTTAAGTTAGATGTAAATAAATACATATACACACACCATGATGCGCTTATTTTGATGTGTAAAACTAAAAAATATTGGTCCTAGACTCACCTCTTAGTATGCCGATCGGTTGGTTGTCTGTCCATGTAAAGTACAGGTCTCAATTTTGATAAAATTTAAAACATACATTTCTATTGTCACAAGGAAGAATCCTTTTAAAAATGGTGACTTGTTTCCGGAATAGTCTTTGTGCCCATAAACTATCTAACTATTTTGGTAATTAGATTGAAAATGACTCAAAAATATTTTATTGCAACATAAAGTGCTCAAATAATTTGCAGGCATCCGATTTCTCACCTTAGTTTTTATAAAGGACAACACGTTCACTAATCTTTGAAATTGGGTTAATTGTCAGTAATGACATGTAAAGCAGATCAAATTTGGAAGATATTTTAGAAAATTTATTTCAGTAGTCAAAATCCTCTTTTAAGTCCCCAGCAAAAACTTGGTAATGACATGCCATTACTGAACAACTTACTTTTCAATGACTACTACATACCATCTTCATTACATAGAAGTAGTTTGGTAATGACTTATTTAACTCCCTATTTGTAAGCGAGGGTGGTAAGTAGTTGCCTACAATAATTTAATCTCATATTTACGCTCTTAATTGAGTAAAACAACGTTTTTTTATACAAAAACTACACTGCCCCGGTAGACTAGCTGGTAGTGAGCTAGTCTATCAGCACCGAGGTTGCGCGATCGAATCCCACCAGAGACAAAATAAAAAATAAAACAAAGTAAAATAAAATAAGAAAAAATAGAAAAAAAAAAAAATAAAGTAAAATAAAATAAGAAAAAATAGAAAAAAAATAATAAAAAAAAAAAAATTTTTTTAAAGTCATTCAATGTTAGTTGTAATTTTGGTGACATCGGAGTAATAACTTTTTAACTCCCTATTTGTAAGCGAGGGAGGTAAGTACTTGCCTCCAATGACATCACCGTGTTAAAATAATGAGTTAAAATGCCAATGTATAAGTAGTGAAGAGTCGTTATATTAGCATTTTAACTCATTACTTTGCAATGTAAGTTTTTGCTGGGTCCTTAAGGGTATTCATTTCAAAATTTTTTTGGTTGGAAAAATGGAAAAAAGGAAAATTACACCTTATTGACGTGAACGGTATTTTTTTAGTTAAAGGTACAAAACTGTCAAAAACAAAAATCTGTCATATAATTCTTGGAAGTAATTGATATTTTTCATGAAACCAAATAAAAGAGTTAAAATTGAATTAATTGATTATTTAATTATCACGTCATTTTTAAGTTATTTTTAATATTTTTTGTATAGAATTCATTTTCAATTTAGTTTTGAAAAACGACGTTTTAAAAAAGTAAAATTTGATTTAATAAAAATGGAGTTTAAAGAATCATAGTTGATTATCTTAAAAAGAAATGTAAATTTTAGTGCTTTTTGTGAAAAATAACAACATTTTTATTATTGTGGCAACCACACTCAATTGGACGTTTGTGAATTGCCAACTCTTTAAAAATTGTAAAATTGTAATTTTCCAATCTGATTTTTTTACGCTTGGTTAAAGCTTGTTTAAATTGCAAATTTCGGTGGAAAAGTTTTTCCTTGTTTTTGTTGTAACAAAAATTACATTTTTCCACTTTTCCATTTTTCCAACGAATAAAAAACCTGAAATGAATACCCTTACTGTTTTTAATTGTTTTTTACCTTTTAGCTGGATTTTAAATTTACAACTCAACTCTAGTTTGCAGTCTTTCTATTATGGTTTATAACTGTTTTTTGGTGCGGTTTACAAAAACATCAAAAATTTACAACTCACCACTAGCAGTCAGAACTGTCGCTTAACTCATACTGCTGACAATTAAAAAAAGTCTGTGTTGTAGAATTCTTCTGCAAGTTCAATAGCTGGGTACTGTGATGAATATGTTATGTATGGTGACAACAATTTAAATACTGTTGTGAATAACGGAAGTTGTTACTAAAAAATGTCATCGAATGCAAGATAATTAAAAAAATTAATTATAAGAAAAAGTCGATTATTCGAGACCAAAAAACCGATTTCTCGAATACTTCGAAAGCCGGCCTAGAAATAGAAAAAAATTGATTTTTTGAATACTTCGAAAATCGGTTTTGACAACTCTATATGTCAAGTACTAGCGCTGTCAGAACAAAATTGGAAAAAACCGAGTTGCATTAACAAAAACTGGTTGTTTGTAACTAGCTTATCTCAAAAGCTAGTTAGTCTGAGTTCATACGGCTCATGTCTTATTGACAAGATTCTTCCTTTTTCTTCTTTGAACATGAATTGGCGTTCAAATGATTCATGTCATGTTGACGGCATGTGCTTTTTTGATATTGAAAACAATAATAAAATTAAACAACGAATGAAAAAGCAAAACATAAAGACGTACATGCATCTGTGTACTCGTTTCTTTTCCCATCGTCCCTCTCGCCTATAAAGTAGCAATCTTGTCAATAAGACATGAGCCGTATGAACTCAGACTTACAAACGTGCTTATAATTTGTATGGCTAAACAAGTTTCTTAAACTATAACTATTTTAGTATGTATGTAAAGATTTTAGTATGTACAATAGACTGGTCACAATTTTTTTGTTTTTTTAAATTTACATGTTTGCGCTGCTTAAAATATGAGGTTTGGTGTAAGAAATCAAGTCCTAATTTTTCAGCTCAATCCGACGGTGCCTAGTCGTGCCAAGTTGGGCCCAAAGTTGGGGAAATGATAAAAAAAACCTTCTATTCAATCAGATACTAGATGAAAAGCCGGTCTTAAAGACCGAAAATCGAAAATCTGGCTTCGTTACGATCTTCCGCAGAGAAAATACTTTAAGTATGCAGAGAAAATACTGTCATCAGATGGCTTCAGAAAGTTGCGGAAAGAATAGGACATACATGCAAACATCCTGACATACTAAGAAATTATATATTGTATAGATAGATTAAAGTTTTTGCAGTTTAATATTTTAAAATGATACGAACGAAAGATTTTTAACTAATTTTAACTAATTCGGGGTCGCTGAATCCAGTGGTGCTAGCCGTTTTTTTAGGTTAGCTTTAGTTTTCGAGATATACCGTTACTTCGAAAATTAAGGATGTTGCACAACATATGTTCGCGCAACTCAAAAACGCTTTAGTTTATTGAAAAACAAAAAAAACCGAAATTCCGCAATAAAATTTACTTTAAGAAAGTAGAAACTTTTTTCTTTATGTTGGCTTTGGTTTTCGAGATATGCCGTTATTTCGAAAATTAAGGAGGTTGCACAACATATGTTCGCGTAACTCCAAAACGCTTTAGCTTATTGAAAAACTAAAAAAAATCGAAATTCTTATATGCGCAGTCGTTTTAGAAACATAATTTTTTTTTCTGGAAAAAAAAAATAGTTTTTTTATTAAAATTTCGGAATTTTTGTTTTTAAAAATTCATAAAAAATTGAAAAATGGAGCCATGCTTCTAATTTTATAGAGTCATATACAAAACAATATTGCAAACAAAACAAGCTATAAATGATTAAAATCTGTTCACAACTTTTGATTTTATGTATTCACAAAAGACGAAAAATTTTAATTAATTTAAGAATTTTATTAAACCGCCCAATTTGTATAATTGAAATTCTTATATTTGGCCCGTGTAGTGCCTAGGATGCCTCATCATTTATAGCTTGTTTTGTTTGCAATATTGTTTTTTATATGACTCTATAAAATTAGAAGCATAGCTCCATTTTTAAATTTTTTATGAATTTTTAAAAACAAAAATTCCGAAATTTTAATAAAAAAATTATTTTTTTTTTTTTTCAGAAAAAAAATTATGTTTCTAAAACGACTGCGCATATAAGAAAAACGTTTTACCTTTCTTAAAGTAAATTTTATTGCGGAATTTCGTTTTTTTAGTTTTTCAATAAGCTAAAGCGTTTTTGAGTTACGCGAACATATGTTGTGCAACCTCCTTAATTTTCGAAATAACGGTATATCTCGAAAACCAAAGCCAATATAAAGAAAAAAGTTTTAACTTTCTTAAAGTAAATTTTATTGCCGAATTTCGGGTTTTTTTAGTTTTTCAATAAGCTAAAGCGTTTTTGAGTTGCGCGAACATATGTTGTGCAACATCCTTAATTTTCGAAATAACGGTATATCTCGAAAACTAAAGCTAACCTAAAAAAACGGCTAGCACCACTGGATTCAGCGACCCCGAATTAGTTAAAATTAGTTAAAAATCTTTCGTTCGTATCATTTTAAAATATTAAACTGCAAATACTTTAATCTATCTATACAATATTTAATTTCTTAGTATGTCAGGATGTTTGCATGTATGTCCTATTCTTTCCGCAACTTTCTGAAGCCATCTGATGACATAGGAAGCTGAAATTTGGCACACTTGAAGTACTTTCTCTGCCGAAGATCGTAGCGTAGTCATATTTTTGATTTTCGGCTTTTCAACTAGTATAACTATAAAGGTCTGATAGAAAATATGTTTTTTTTTATCATATGGGGAACTTTGGGCCCCACTTGGCACGACTAGGCACCGTCGGATTGAGCTGAAAAATTAGGACTTGATTTCTTACACCAAACCTCATATTTAAAGCAGCGCAAACATTTAAATTTAAAAAAAAAAAAATCCCATATAAGATGCGACCAGTCTAATGTACAATGTGTATTAAAAAAAGCATTAAGGCCCTAAATTTGTAAAACGCAAAAGCAACGCCAAAAATTATATTGAAAGCAAAAACAAAATCGAAAATATTTCATAATTTTGTTGTTGTTTTCTATAGAAATGAATATTGAATTTTTAAATTTTAAACGCTGCATATCTTGTGGCGTTGATAATTTTTAAACGCAATATGTATTTCTGTAGAAAGCAACGACAAAATTTTGAAAAATTTTTGACATTGTTTTTGCTTTCAATGTTATTTTTGGGATTGCGTTGCGTTTTACAAATTCAGGGCCTAAATTTCAAAAGTGGAATTGTTGCGTTGTGCTATGGACCTCCTCATATAAAAATAAATTGTCAAATGATTGTATTTATATTATTAACTCTTATATTAATTTTAACTTCACAACATAACTTTATTCTGGTGAACCAATTAGAGCTCATCGGTTGCAAAAAGGATTCAATCTATAAAATTCGTTTGCAAATACTATGGTGTTTTTCCTTGTTTTATGTTTTATTGGGGCTAATTTTTTGTAAAAAATTTTATTACATATTTTAAAGTTTTTATTGCATATTAAATGCTCAAAAAACACTTTTTTTATATCATATTTCCGGTTTCCGTGCTAATTATTAACATGTAAACTTGTTTGCATTACTTGCTGTGTTTTGTTGTCAAATAGTACTGAGGCAATTAAACAACTTAAATTTAGGTGACATTTTATTTTGGGAGTTTAACTTTTAATGCAGTTACTCGAACTGGGTAATTAAGCGTGTGGTAATTAAACATGGATTTTTGTTTAAAAAAAGGCAGAAAAAACGGTGATTTAAAACTCAAGGTTAATAAGCGTGAAAGTCATTTAAGCGTAGGGTAATTAACCGGGTTATACTGTAGAATTTTGAGAACAATATTTTAAAAAACTATATAATTTTGTTGGTGGTGGTGTTTTAAAAAATATAATTATAAAAAAAATATTTATTTGTTTGTAAGTAAAGAAAAATTTCGTTTAATATTTTAACAATATGTCTCTGTCAACAACCGCAAGACAAGAGACTGATTTTGACGTTTATGATCGCATCATATTTCTTAGTGGGCCGCAAATTTGTATGGAAACTGTTACGTTATCAGTCGCTTGCATTGTCGATCCACTAGTCTTATTGAAAATTATTAGTGGGCCGTAAATTAGCTGTTTGTCGTTGAAAATACAAGCGAGCGATAGCGGTCGAAATTTTAACCTTTTGACTATACCCTTGAAGCTTTTATTTCAAAAATGCCAACGTTGGTTATGATAAATTTTAATGACTACTCAAATATTAATATTATATTTTACAGACTTAAACGGGAGCAGGAATCACTCGACAACATTAAGCAATATTATGTAAGATGTCGCTCGGAAGATGAAAAGTATCAGGCAATTCAAAATATATATGGCAGTATTACTATTGGACAAGCTATAATTTTTTGCCATGTAAGTTATTTTTAATGTTTGAAGTTTAAAATATCACTAGCTACGCCTTTTTGGATCATATTTTTTGTGAACTACATACTATATTTTCTGTTATTAAAATACTCGTATCAGAGAATGACAAAAGTATCAATTGAAGTATGTACTTTAAAGTATTAACGCGCAAACATTTTTATATTAAAGAGCTGCACAAGCACAAGAAAAATTGCTTACAGGCAAACTCATTTAATTTGAAATAGTGTGTGTATATTACTTTCTTAATTTAAAACACATAGGTTAGATAAGGTTCCTTGGATAGAGATCAAGAGACAGCTCACTTGGTCCTTCAGTGGTCCCTTTGTGACACCCACCGCCAATGCCTATTCTATAGAGCAGTCTAATAGGCGTCATTGCAGAATTCAACCAATTCGTATTAATAATGAAAACAGAAGAAGCAACCTTAGTTCTGTTCTAGATAGATCCTCCAAGCAGGCAAATACCAGTTTACTCAGGTATTTTCCCCTAATGTCCCGAATTCCAGCACTTTTACATAGAAAATAATATACAGTTTCCTCTTTCTTCCGTCATGACAACTTCTGCAGTAGTCATTGAATCCCAGACACATTCTCCTCGCATGAGTTCACACAGGCCATTGCGAAGTCACAACTTAGCCCACTGTTCTAATCTGGTCCATATTGAACTTAAGTAGAGAGCTAGTTTTCCGTTCATCATAGCCAGGCCATAGTGCCCAGGATATGGAGCAGGTAGATTCGCAAATCCATCCTATCGGCAGAACTCTAAAAGATACGCGATTGATAAGTGAGCCATTGTAAGGCCAACGAATTGATCAAAGAAATTGTTAACCAGACGACCACCACGTTATGCAAGATCATCTGCTATATGGTTCCCTGGCCCAAACCACCGTTACCTTCGAATGCTAACCTAGATGTAGTATACACACCTGCTAGGAAAGCAATGGCAGCCTTGCTATCAGTTAATATACATATATTCCTCGATATGTGATAATACCTAAGTTAGCCAGTTAGCTGCCCGGCTTATAGCAGAGATTTCCGCATGCAGGACACTACAGTCGTCCAGGCAGACAAAAGGGAACTTTTACACTCAGTTCTCTTTGAATAAACCCCTGCCAACTCTTCCTCCTTTCCTCGAGAAATCAGTATATACCCTTAGGGCTGGTCGAAGAAAAGTCCTTTCGCCTGACATTACCACCCTTCGTATGTGCTGCGTACCCCGCACCAAAGAAAGAGTACATTAATTCACCCAATCAGAGACAATCGAATGTTTGATTATCCTAGCGTATCCATAATCACGAGTCAACCAGCTGCGCGCCTCGTTTAGCCGTGTCGCCGAGCAAAGAGCCATCTGTCCGGACGTAATGTCCACTGTGATCCAGTTTAACAATGTAAACAGCGCCCTCGTCGGTGTGGAACGCACTGATCCAGTGATCATTATCTCGAAGGGCCTGTGTACCTTTTCAAGCATGTTGTGGTACCTGCTTTTATCCATCGCAGTCCAACAACAACCCCGTAAAACAGAGTCGCCTTAACTACAGGCTCATAGATCCAATTGATACACCGAGGGCCCATACCCTAGTTCATGCCGATTGCACCCCAGCGTGCATATTTAGCAATTATTGCCCTTTCTGCCCTCATCTTTACATTCAGTCCCCACGACAGCTTACTGTCCAGAACCACTTAAAGATATTTTGCGCTATTGGAGATCTGAAGTTCAGTCCCATTTAACCTCGGAAGCTTGGTTCTGTACTTCCTCGTGAAGAGTACCAGTTCCGTCTTAGACGGATTAGCACGATATGCTCCAGGTGCTGAGAACCTTTAATGCAGCATCCATATACTGAGACATTCACCCTTATTGTGTTTGGTATTTTTAATATGCCAAACACAATAAGGGTGATTATGTCCAAATGCTTCCACGTGATGGCCACCGCAACATCGTCAGCATATGCGACAGTTTTGATCCTCATGTCTATTATCTTCGTCAACATGGTATTCATAGTCAAGTGCCACAATGGTGGAGATATAACTCCTCCTTGAGCAGAGCCCCTGTTCAACAAACTCTGAACACTGGTGTCACCTATGACCCTATTCCTGAGTGGATGGTCTACGAATCTACATATGCCATCATCAATCCCCAGACTTCTCACCGACGCCATAATAGGGTCCTGACTGACGTTGTTTGAGGCCCCCTCAATATCGAGAAAGGCCACTAGTGTACACTTCTTAAATTTGAGTGACATCTCAATAGATCCAATTAATGAGTAAACAGATCTACCCTTCGTAAAGGCATGTTGCAAAGCAGAGAGTAAACACAGGCCTATCCAATAGGTCTGCTTACTTCTACAACAATACAAAAAACAACAGGCATTTTGTTTGTGTAAAATTCCTCGCCGTTGTCAAAATCTTACTACTACATAGGCGAAACAAAAGGAAAAATGTGTTTTGTGTGCATGTATGTGTGGCAAAAAACAAAAAACGTAAACAAAAATATACATGTATAAGGAAAATGTAAACAACTTTTGACATCGTTGAAAAATAAACCAAATAAACATCTTGCTTCTTGCTCAAACCTATTGGATAGACCTTGGGTCATCCTAAGTGTATATCCAGTAATCCTTCGGCTTAGAGTGAAAAGAAGTCCCCCTGATAAAGACCAATCTACATAAGACCCAGGTCACAGTTATATAACGCACACCATGCTAATAGTAATTAGCCAGGGTAAAATCAAGGTCGAACTCCTTTCAAGGTCCACCATAATAATAATACCATCCACACCCGGAGATTTATATGGGTTAATACTCTGTCGGAATGGACGTAGGAGTGAGTGTCGACACACAACTGTGATCCCGTAAATTCCCTTGGGAATTACAAGGAAAGTGAGGGTCAATCAACACCTCGAGTGTTTCATGACTATTCATAGTCCAGCAACCATCCGATTTATAGACACAAGATCTCATGTTACCTATACCTTTCGCAAACAATAGCTTGTAGCCCTTAAGATTTGGTCCGCAAACCCGATCCTTGTGAATCCCAGGTTCTTAGACCATCACGAGATCCTTCCCTATTTCTGCTACTCGGAGTGCAATGCAGCGGATGCTGCCTTAGAGTGGTGGAGGTTATAACACCTACACCATTCTCTATTTTGTCGACCACTGTGATGTCGATTTACTCCTGGTCGGATTCCAGTAGCATTTTCTCATCAAGTGGTCAAAGAAGTCACCCACCAATCCGGAGACAGACTGAGTGTCATCTTTGTCACTTGAGCTTTCGGCATCGTCGTAAGCCATACTGTCTTCAGACGGTGTTGCCTCTATTACCGAATGTGTTGGATTTCTCTTGTTATCACTTCGGTAGATTTGGAGCAAGATCGGACTAAAACCATAGTAGATTTGCCCTTACTTCTCTCTCAGTGGTTCCAAGGATTGTTGGTTAATCACCACAATCACCGTCCTTGTGGACGCTTAACTTGGCCACCTCTCTAAAGGATTTGTTGCTCGGCTTGCTGTTTCTTCATTCGAACGTTGCCGTTTAGGCATTGACACATTTCCGGTGTCAGTAGGGTGATTCTGTAATAAATTTTAACAATAGTTGTCATTTGAAAAAAAAAAAAAATTAACAAGCAAATTAACGATTTTGCCATTCTGTAACATTTTAAATAACACTTGTTATCGTAAAGTCAGCTGTTTGTGTTAAGTAAACGACAACTTGTTTAATGCTGTTTATTTATTGTTAAATATCGAAAAAATAAAAAAAAATAGTTTAAAGAAAAAATATAACTTGAAAATGGCCATTAAATAATTTGCATTTAATTTAATAGTCAAAATGTTTTGCTTATCTTCTTTAAAAAATAGGTTAAGTTTTATTTTTTTTTTGTATTCCTCTTTGTGCTTTTCGTTATTTTGCCATTTTTTTTTTTACAGTGATGCCACTTGACGCTAGTTTTTATCTATGTTGTTAAGAACTATTTACAGAATCGAATAATCGTAAGTTCAAACAACAAAATAGGTTGACTATTGTAACAAATGTTGTTATTGTTACAAGTTACAGAATCCCACTACAGGAGGTGAAAAACTTGGCAGCCAAGCTATGTGGGCTCTGGCCCATGCCAATGAAGCCTTCTGCTCATTGGTTTTTGGAGCCTAGTAGCTCAAAGAAGCGTAAGGCGGCACGCCTTGTGTTTGTTACCCTCTTGGAAGGGTTGTTGTGACTGGCATACTTTTTACGGTCGCCGTAAATAGCGGGCACATGGAATGCTGCTTTGTTGGACGACTTAGTCATTCCCAACTTGGCAGCGCCCAAAGCAGGGATTTTTGCGTTCTTTTTGGAGGAGAGGGCTATTGAGGTTTTGGAGGTACTAGGAGCGAAGTTCAGAGGAACCTCGCTGCAGTTTTTGAAGCAACCGCCTTCTGGGCGGGTTGCCTTACCAATTTCCATCAGCCTGGTTATACCAGGTTGACCTTCCGTGATCGCCGGGAGTGTAACAGCCTCCAACTCATTCGTCCTTCCTTTCTTGCCCGTGTTAACGTTGTCCTAATGCTGTCCTGTCCAGTACCGACAGTTTGTACTAGTAAAGACTCACGAAGATGAAGAAGAACCAAGTAGAAAAAGGTTATGCCCTTCTTGAGTAGAAACTTCAATGTCAATTATTACGCTATTTCTAATTTTTTTTTTAATATTATTTTTCAGTACATAACAGATATCTATAACATTAAATTGCTTTTTATCAGGGACCCAAAATAACTGTTAATATTTTTTTAAATAGCCAAAGGTTATGGAAAAAATAACTGAAAAAAAATTGGTCTTGTAATAATAATTATAAATTACCCAGAAAATTATAGGTCTGCCATTAACATTTCATAACGGTTATCAAAGACCAAAAAAATAATAATCTTTCATAACGGTTATCAAAGACCAAAAAAATATTGGATTTTTGTAATAATTATTCAGAGAGCAAGTTTTAAAAATTCGTGATAAATTATTATTTCAGGATTTTTTCAAATATTGGTTATAACTGTTATGTCCCTGCTTTTTATTCCTTTTAAATATTTTTTTTTTTTAATAAGCGTCTTCGTTTTATCCTTCCTATTATAAGCAAACAGTGTCCCAACATTTGTTCATATTTTGGTAAGCGTATGGAAGTATATATAGGCAAACTACCAGATTGGCCCTTTTTAATTTTTGAATTACTATAACCATTGTTAGTCTGGGTTCACATTATGAAAGTTTTCATTTAGAAATTCTGATTTTATTGGTAAGAGGGGAGAGAATAAAAGCATGTTCTCTTCCCCTCTCACAAATAAACTTAGAATTTCTGAAAGAAAACTTTCATAGTGTGATTCCAGACTTACGGAAAAAGGTTAAAAATAATATATCGCACTTGTTCGACAATAGTTTATTTACCCGAAATTTTTATTTTTACGCTTTTTTTTTTAAAAGACAAGTGTTATTCATATCTACCAGCTGTAAAATATTAGGCTTTTTTGTAATCTTTTTGTTAGGGAAACGGTTGGTTCAAAAACTAATTTTCATATGACTTCAATGTAAAATAAAAAAATTTTTTGCTTCTACTGGAAATTGTTAAATTTTGAGTTAAAACAGTATTGTAGAACAAGTGCGATATATGCATTTTAGTAAAAGCGAAACCATGTGAACTAATATTCACCCTTATTGTGTTTGGCGTATTTAAAATACGACTGTTTGTTAACAGATTAACTGCCTGTTTTTAGAAAACGTAAGCAAGTGAGTGAGTGAGAAATTATATTGAAAACAACAATAAAAAACGAAAATTTGTTTTTGTTTTCAATATAATTTCTCACTCACTCACTTGCTTATGTTTTCTAAAAACAGGCAGTAAAGGAAAAAAAGTTCACGTTCTCTTTCATCTATTACCAAACAGCCGTAGGCGTATTTTAAATACGCCAAACAAAATAAGGGTGATTATTCAGTGTTATTGTGGTTGTCGTTGTCGTGTACGACTGTGTCGTTTTTTGTAAAAGATTAAAGTAACACACAACCTGCGTTTTTCAATCTCCTACAAAAAACGACACAGTCGTTTACGAAAACGACAGCCACAATAAGGCTGATTATCTCAAGATTCACAAAAATAAATCCCGGTATTTCCCGTTTGGCTTCTCTTATTAAAAATACTTTTACACAACTTATTTTAGACTCGCAAAACGGCTGGTTGGTTAGCTGGAAAGTTGTCATCCGATGGTCATTCTGTTGCTGTGTTATCTGGTGATCTCACAGTCGAACAAAGATTAGCTGTACTTGATCGCTTTAGGATAGGTTTGGAAAAAGTACTGATAACAACTAACGTTCTTTCGCGAGGTAAAATTGTTTCCCTTTATCAAAAAAAAAAAAAGCTGTATGGGAAAAAGCAAAATTTCAGGAAAATAATAAGGGTATTCACATCACAAGTTGCACCCCTGCAAAAAAGCAAAAGCGCAAAAATAAAACAACAACCACACAGACAATTAGTTTTGCGTAAATAATTGTCTTTGTGGTTGTTGTTATATTTTTGCACTTTTCCTTTTTTGCAAGGGTGCAACTTGTGACGTGAATATCCCCAATGTTTCACCTTTTATTTATAAAGGGCATAAATATATAATATATTGTTTCTTTTTATTATTTTTGAGCAACTTAAAGGTATCGATGTCGAACAAGTTACTATTGTCGTTAACTTTGATCTGCCAATGGACGCTAAGGGAAATGCTGATTGTGAGACATATCTCCATCGCATAGGAAGGACTGGACGATTTGGTAATTATATAAGAAACATTTAAAATGTTATTTACTTACGTTTTGCCAAACCTCAATCGATAGGTAAAAATGGTATTGCAATAAATTTAGTGGATAGTGACAAAGCAATGGCTATCTGCCGCACTATTGAAAATCACTTTAAGAAAAGTATTAAGGAACTAAATGCTGACAACACTGAAGAAATTGAAAAAATTGGAACCTAATTCTTATCTTTAAGTTTGATTAAATATAATGCGTATATATGTGTTTAATACTTAAATATTTTTATATCTTAAATACCGAATATAATTTTCGTTAATGTTATGCAAATGACTCTTTACATTCCTCTCATTATTTTTAGTTTATACAAAAAAAAAAAAAAAACAATAAAATAAAATAAAAAAAACAGAATTGCTATGTGTTTATACGTTATTTTATTATCTATTTAGTTTGTCACACGGAATTTGGTAGCTGACAGGCTCGCACTGCAACCAACTGGAGCAGGACAAATATTGGTGAAAATACTTCGCTATATTCCAGATTTGTTTGACCGCTTAGTTTGAGGCAAAGCAAATATTTGAAAATTGCCACTAGAAACAAAAAGTAAGTGCTCCACATAAAACGATGTAATGCTTTACGTTTATTATCTGAGTCCAAATACATTCTTATTCCAACTATTATACAAAAATAAGCATTGCATATATCAATGCAAAAAAGGGGACTAAATATCGTAAACCAATCCACAGAATTTTTTACAATTGTCCCAGATATTCGAAAGGCAAGAGCGATTGTAAATACCAGAAGACCACATAAATTAATCATTATTTCAAATTCGGTTAGTCCAAGCCAGCGTACGAGTTCCGATAGTTTAAACATTTTTTATTCTTAATTTATTGCCTGTATTTAATTAAATTGAAAAGGCTACATCAACATCATACACTGAATTTCGTACAATTTTAATGTGAACAGCTGAATTATTTCTCCGCTGAATTGTAATATCATCGGCATCACAAAGTGGATGGTACTCATCTGCAAATAAAAAAAATAAAAAATTTTATATAAGTATATTCATATAAGATTTTGTTTGTCGTGCTTATATTCATTCTTATTGTGTTTGGCGTATTTAAAATACGCCTACGACTGTTTGGTAATAGATTAAAGAGAACGTGAACCTTTTTTTCTTTAATCTATTACCAAACTGTCGTAGGCGTATCTTAAATACGCCAAACACAATAAGGGTGATTATTATTACCAGGGAAAGCAGAAATATGCTCTAAAAAACACGTTTCATGCGCATTTAAAATAAAGTTAAGCTGCTTATAGCTGGAGGCTTTAGACAAATGTGAATTGATTCGAATTTAATTTGCAGTAAATATTTTTGGGCGAATTTATGCCCCTATTGCGGTTCTCCACTTTTGTAACAGTTTGGTTGTCTTTGATAAATTCACATTGCCATTCTCAACTAAACTGGCAGTTGGCTATTCAGTTGTGTATCTGTTTGTTTCGTGGTATTGCCGTTTTCAACTTTGTAAAAGTTTGGTCGACAAAAATGTTAAATACACACAACTGCTAAAAAGTAGTTGTTAGTTGTGTTATTGGCAGTTAAAGTTTATTTTATTTAATTTCGGTGAAAATCGAAAACAAAATGGAGAAATCGTATGTATAAATTTTTGTAATAACTATTTCGGTTTTTTTAAAAACTTTTATTAGTTTGAAAATAAAAACGAAAGCTCAATTTGAGCGTCTCGTCAAGAGAAACTTAGAAATTGTTCGCGGAAAACACCAGTTTGGTATGATGAAAAATTCATGTAAGCAGTTATGGGAAGAGTTAATAGTGAAGTTAAATAGTTTGGGACCACGACAAAAACTTCTTTTAAACACATATAATCTTCTTAATCTAATTATAATATTCTTGGCACAGGTTTGGATACACTACAAGGCAAGTATAAAGAAAAAACTTGCCAAAAATAAAAGAAACACTCAAGCGACGGGGGAGGGCTATCACAAGAAGTTTTATTAAATAGCCTTAAGGATACTGTTTCGCAGCTCTTGTATTGCAAGTCCGGCCAAGTATTTGGTGTTGAAAATATTCCACCATCAAGTGACAATTTTACTGAGTCAGTTTAACCAATAATACAGCCAGAAGATTCGCCAACAGCTACCCCAACCAGAAGAGGAACCCATCCGGCACAAGAAAGTTTCGTTACTTATAAGGAATTCTTACTTGGCACTGGAAAGTTCAAGAGGGTTGGACTACAAGAGTTTTCTTTTTCATCAACATAAATAAGTTGACACTAATATCAATTATAAATACTTTTTATTCAACACAACAATTAGAAATACTTTTAGTTTAAAAAATTATTTAATTTTATAAAATTTTCACTTGACAAACGTTATATTTAAAGTTGGCAAATTGATATTTTAAGTTGGCAATTTTAAAGCAAACTCAACTAAAAATAGTTGAGTATCACAATACCTAAAATGAGTTTGGTTGTGCATAAGTTGGGTTGACTCCAACACGACCAAACTGAGTTGAGTGGAGAACCGCAATAGGGCATTAATCTAAATACCAACATAACTAGATGGTTCATGGACACAAAGTCTAATTTAGAAAGAAGTTTTTATGGGGAATATTAAAAATTATAAACCGATTCTCACAATTATTTTACCAAATTTGGTCAAATTATCTACAATATTGCAAATTGAACTTTGCGCACGAAATTAACATGGACAGGCAACACTTCAAAAAGTGAAAAAAAAAATTAGTGCTATGTCTACACAAATCACCAAAAACGTATATAATTGCTTTTTCCTTAATTTTTACTTATTCATGGCCCCTATTACGGTTTACAACTCAACTCAGTTGAGTTGTAATTTCTTAACTTTTGTATTATGGTTTACAACTTTGCTAAATTGCGGTGAACAAAAAGATAACAAAAATTACAACTGATCACAACCAGTTGTATTTATTACAACTCAACTGAGTTGAGTTGTAAACCGTAATAGGGGCCATATTTAATTTTTAAAGTTTAAAATAACATTTATTTTTAATGACAACCTGCTTTTTCTTACAATTTTCGAGTAAAAATTAAATGTAGATGGCGAAATTAAAGCAGCACGTTGGGGTATATAGATAGTATTATATCTGTGAGTTGGTAATAAAACACTGATGACCCTTTTATAATTCAATTATTTAATTCATTTATTATAAATTATTTTAAACTAAGTTAACAATATATAAAAGGTGTTGTACGTACGAATTGCAAGTAAGGAATGAAAGGTACAAACATAAGTACTTGCACATGTTAATGGCAACTAAGAACGTGAAGCTTACAATGAATAGCAACAGAGTTGTTATCGACATGCATACTAAAGGGGTTGTTATTGGCGTGCATAGTAAAAGGGTATAACAGTTCTCCCACACTTAAACGTATCGTTACGACTCGGATGAGTCTAGTCCAAAACATATTCTGCTAAATGCCTTGGAGTCTTACGTTGCCGGATTGATGACCGGATTGCACTCGGTGATTGGGTTAACGGTGGTCTTTCAGATTCTTGTGGAGTTTGGGTGGACCCTTCGTCTCTACTCGATGGCTCTTGTGGTTGACTCGCTGCTGGCACATCTCCAGTATGGTAGTTGACATTACTAGGATTGAACATCTCTAATTGTTGTGGCATCACTTGCTCTTGCCCTAGTTGGACATCGGTTGCAGGCTCAACTTGCGTTTGGAATTTAACTAACTGGTTTATATGTCTCTTGAAAATGTATCCATCATCTAATTTTACAATATAATGAAGACGGCCAATTTTTTTGCATATTGTGCCCAGTTTCCATAACGATTTGTTGGGAGTGTAGTAACGGGCTTGAACCCTTTCTCCCACACTTAACTGTCTTGAC
This sequence comes from Pollenia angustigena, assembly GCA_930367215.1. Classification (NCBI taxonomy): domain Eukaryota; kingdom Metazoa; phylum Arthropoda; class Insecta; order Diptera; family Polleniidae; genus Pollenia; species Pollenia angustigena. The sequence goes on from OV884059.1 coordinate 37,704,512, forward strand.
GGAATATGATCGTGTTCATTACTTGATATCTTTGGAGGTTTTAAAATATCTAAACGAGACCGAATTTGTCGGCCTAAGAATAACTCTGAAGGTGTTTTACCATTTTTTAATGGCGTGGTTCTGTATCTGAAAAGGATATCTCTTATTTTCTTCTGTATGGATGAAGAATCATTGGCCATGGCTGCTAGCTTCTTCTTGAGTGTCTGGATACTTCTTTCAGCTAGACCGTTTGTAGCTGGGTGTCCAGGAGCGATGAATTTTTGGAATACACCACACTCTTGGCAAAACGCTGAAAATTTATCGCTTTTAAAAATTGTTGCGTTGTCAGATACCATTACGTCTGGATATCCGTTCCTTGCAAAGGTATTTGACAGAACTTCAATTGTTGATGATGATGAGGGCGCTGCTGTACATATTCCCACTTCTATCCATTTGGACTTAGCATCCACAATAATTAAGAAATAATGACCTTGATACGGCCCCGCGTAATCAATATGTATGCGCTCCCAGTTGTAGTCTGGCTCTTCCCAGGGATGAAGTGGCGCTTTTGCAGGACTGTTCTTGGTAGAGGCGCACTCTGTACAAGTGCGTACGAATTCCTCAACATCTTTATCGATTGCTTTCCAATACACGTAACGCCTAGCTAGTTGTTTCATCTTTGTAGTTCCTATGTGGGTGTAGTGAAGCTCCTGTAGCACCGCATCTTGTAGAGAGGCTGGTATCATTATCCGTTGTCCTTTAAATAAAACGTTTCCATTAATGGTAAATTCTGAATCAGCCGTTGCGGTGTGACGTAACTCATGCAGTAGTTTAGAAAGTGCTTCATCTTTTTGTGTTTCTTCTTGAATTCTTTTGAAACTTAATTTTTCTGAACAAATTTGGTTAATAGAAATACTACATAGTTGATGTACTTCATAATCAATTGAATTTATAGATTCCTCATTCGAAATAGCTGGTGCCCTCGAAAAACAATCGGCAATGACGTTTTCTTGACCATTTTTGTGGACAATTTCGTAATTGTAACCACTTAAGAATGCGGCATACCTTTGCAAACGAGATGATGTCATCTGTGGTAGCTTGTTGTTCTGATGGAATATTCTCATCAGTGGTTGGTTATCTGTAACAAGCTTAAACTTGCGGCCAAATAGGTACTCGTGAAAATGTTGGACAGCATAAAAAATAGCTAATGCTTCTCTATCTAATTGGGAATAATTTTGCTCCGCATTTGTAAGTGATCGAGATGCAAATGAAATGGGTCTCTCTTTCCCATCTACTAAGTGGGACAAGACCCCCGCTATTCCACTTGGGCTTGCATCACACGCCAGTTGAAGTGGCAACTCTGGGTTGTAAGGCATTAGTACCCGATTGCTCGCAATTTCTTGTTTTAACTTATTAAATGCTCTTTTACATTCGGGTGACCATTTAAACTTTGAATCTTTGTATAGTAGTTTTCGCAAGGGCGTTGTTATTGTGGACACATTTAGTATAAATCGCGAATAGTACGTGACCATCCCTAAAAACCGTTTTACGTCGTCAGCCGTCTTAGGCTCAGGCATTTGTAGAATGGCATTAATTTTTGAAGCGGATTTTATAATTTTATTGTGCTCGATGGTATGGCCTAAAAATTCTATTTTTGTTTTGAAAAATGAGCATTTTGAACGGTTCAAATGTAAATTATACTTTTTAAGTTGTTGTAAACAGCACATCAAATTTGACTTGCATTCCTCTAACGATTTACCATGTATAATTATGTCATCAAAATAGTATTCGGTGTTAGGTATATGGCGCAGGATTTGGTCTATTATGCGATTAAATTCTGCAGGTGCAGTTTTAATACCGAAAGACAACCGGTTCATGCGGTACGTTCCCTTATGTGTAGAAATGGTTTGAACGATACTTGATGGTTCATCAACGGCGAGGTGGAGGTAGGCTTTGTATAGGTCTAATCGACAAAAATATTTCGCGTCACGAAGACTATTGAAAATATGTTCTGTTTTCCTAACCGGGTAATGTGCGTCTACCAGCCGCTGATTAACTCCGACTTTATAGTCTACGCATAGTCGAACCCCTCCATCTGCCTTTGGAATCACGACCAGAGGTGAACCCCAATCACTGCTTGAAACTTTGGAAATTATGCCTGCGCTTTCTAAACTGTCTAGTTCCCTATTCACACGCTCTGTTAAAGAGTAGGGAATCTGACGCTCTTTCGTATAAATGGGGGTACAATTATCCCTTAATTTCAAAGATACTTCATAATTTGGAATGCGTCCAATTTTCTCTTCAAAAACGTCCGAAAATTCTTCCATAATGTTTTCGACAACGTTATCATTGTATAAAATATTTGTTGCTTCCTTACCTGAATCTAATTGATCTAGTTCAGTCAGGTTGATATTGAGTCTACGAATCCAAGACCTACCTACTAACGCTGCACATGTATCCGGAACGATGTATACTTCGTCCGAAGTTGACACGCCATTAAATTGTATTTTTACACGTACTTTACCATCTGGCACAAATGTGTCCTGAGTATATGACCGGAAAATCAAACTTGTGGGATCTAGTTTGTTGCCCAGATTCAATTCTTTGAATTGTTTCCTTGGTAGAAATGTAAAGCCGGAACCGGAGTCGACCTCGAATTTTACTGGCTTCCCCTCTACATGGATGTATGCATAATAACGCTCTGTATTAGAATTTTGAGCAATATTTTGATAAACATCAACTATTTTGTATACGCCATAGTCGGCGTTACCAACGTTTTGAACTTGGCTTATTTTATTTGACGGTCGATTTCCGTAGTTTGTTCTTAACGAGGTTATACATACTTTGCTCACGTGTCCGTTCCTTTTGCAGCTTGAGCATTTCAATTTTGTCTTGTCTGTTTGGCATTCTTTGGCCTGATGATTATTCCTCCCGCAGCGAAAACATAGCCCCGCAATCCCTAAATCTTGATAACTTATCTTTTTATGATTCGACTGTTGGTTGGAACGGTTTTGTTTAACTTTCCTAGATTTAGAAATTTTATTTATATCGGTAGTGACGCTCGAAGAAGGGCCTGCTGAACCTGCAAGTTCCCTGGCATCTACTTTCGCGGCTTCAAGCGCTAAGGCTTTGGATACTATTTCATCAAACTTAAGTGAGCTTGCCTGCAGTAATTGCTCACGGACATTGTTGTCCCGGACCCCACGTATAAATTGTGCACGAAGGAAAATGTCGGCAATTGAAATATTACAGGAACAAGGGGAAATAAAATTACATTCGCTTATTTCTGCACGTAGCATTGCAACATATTCAGCTATTGTTTGTTGCTCATTCTGGTATTTCGATAAAAACCGGTGTTGTGCCACTAATATATTTTTTGTAGGTGAAAAATGACTCTTCAGCATATTAATTAAATCGTCAAAATTTAATTCAGCTGGAGTTTTCGGTGCAGCTAATGCGGTAATTGTGTTGAACGTATTTATCCCTATTGAATTTAGGAGCAGTTTTACACAATACTCTTTATTAGAGTTGATGCCTTTCATTTCTATGTAATTTTGAAAGCGTTGAATATAGTTTTTGTACGGCTCCTTAGCTGGATCAAACTGGTCAAAATTTGGTACCAACATTGTATTTGATGTATGATTCTGTACTTGCGTTGTTGTATTGGTTGCCGCCATCCTCATTTGTTCGAGCATCTTCATTTGCATTTCTAGAATTTTCTCGAACTGCTTGGCGTCCATTTTGTTATGTGCAATTTAATGTGTTAACAAATGTTTTTTTTTCCCTTAGGTTTTCCTTTTTATTTTCGTTAGTTTTTTCTCTCGTCGCCAATTTATTATATCTGTGAGTTGGTAATAAAACACTGATGACCCTTTTATAATTCAATTATTTAATTCATTTATTATAAATTATTTTAAACTAAGTTAACAATATATAAAAGGTGTTGTACGTACGAATTGCAAGTAAGGAATGAAAGGTACAAACATAAGTACTTGCACATGTTAATGGCAACTAAGAACGTGAAGCTTACAATGAATAGCAACAGAGTTGTTATCGACATGCATACTAAAGGGGTTGTTATTGGCGTGCATAGTAAAAGGGTATAACAGATAGCTATTTAAAAAGAAAAGGCAAAATTTCGCAAAAAATATTTTTTTTATTTGCTGCGAAAGCTCTTGTAAGCATCTAAGTATATACCAGAGAACTGCAAAATCACTATTTTTCATGATTTATTTATACGCTCAAATTTACATTTACTCTTTGCCTGCAAAACAAAGTTCAACGTTGGTAATTTTTACATCGTTTCGTACACATTTGATTTTTGCATGTATGTATTCGTTTTTTATTGAAAGTGCTTTGTTTGCATTTTTGTTGCGCACGCGCAACTTATTTGTGTAAAGTCAAAAGGCACACATTCTTATACTTTTGCATTCAAGTAGTCATTGTCCACTCGATGAGACGCTTTGTTAACATTAACAAGAATAAACCACTCGATGAGACGCTTTGTTAAAATTAACAACAATAAAAACAACAATAACAAGAATACATTGTACCTACATACAGAACTACTGTACTTTTTAAGATGATAAAAAAAAGGTCTTCTGTTTCTATGGAAATTGTTTGTACCTACCAAAGAACGACAAAAGTATCATTATAAGTACTCTTTCAATATTAGTGTTAAAACATGTATGGACATTAGAGTGGGTCAATTTTTTTGCCCACCAAGCGTATAGCAAAATCGTAATCTACGCAAAATTCTAAGAACTTTTGCTAAAGAAACCATGGTTCTAAAATCAAAATCGAGCTTCCGGTTTTTGACTTGAAAATTTGGTGCTCAGGAAATATGAAAAAATAATACTTTTTTGGAAATATTTATTGAAATTGGTGAATAGTTGGCCTGTATCGCTGAAAGAGGGCTTGTTTAAAAGAAAATTCTCTCAGCTTTCTATATCTGTGTTCATTTTTAGAAAAATCTGTACATCAATAATTGGTTAAAAGGGTTTTGGTAAAAATAACCATAGTCAAGCTGATAAGAAGCCTAAAACTGTTACAATTTTGGTACATAAAAGTTAAATAAAATAATTTAACTAAATTTTAATTCAAAGTTGATTAAAATAACATAATTCTGCGGCATTTTGACAAAACATCTTAAGTGGAGATAAGAGAGCAAAAAAGATTTAAAAAAAACTCGGTGAAAAAAGCATTTTTGTTAAAAAATAAAATAAACCGAAAAAACGTAAGCAAAAATGTTTTTTAATGAAAATTCGTACGATAAACACCATTTTTTCAACTTTTTAATTTTGACTTAAGATGTTTTGTCAAAATGCCAAAGAATTGATTAATCAAAACTTAATTAAACGAAAATTTCTTTAAATAAAATTTAAGCAAAAGCTGAAAATAAAAAGATTAAAAATTAAATATTTTTATTATTAAATTCCAATCTTATTTATTAAGCTTGAGGTTTTTCTTTTTTATATAAAAAATTTAGATAACATGTATTTTAATAAAAGATTGGAATTTAATAAATAAAGGTTAAATAAAATAAAATTTATATTTTTATTATTATTCTATTTTTTATTAAAACGAAATTTTTTTGAAAATTCACAACTTAAAAAAAGGAACCGACTAAAATAAAAATAAAAAATTTATAAAAAAAAATACTGGCCAAGCCGGGGGTAAATAAATTTAGTTTCGGCCTATAGCTGCAATTTACATACAATATCTTTTTTGCTATCTATTTGTGGTATTCTGTTGTGGATTTTAATAGTAACTGCCAAAATATCATCTCGATTACATTCTATGGCACGTGGGAAACATTGGTAAGCAATTGTACAAATCGCTCAGTTCCCTGAATATGTGTCGGTAACCCTAGATCAGTAAACGGTAGATGCCTGTAGTAAATGGCGGCTCAGATAAATTGCTATCGTCCATTTCCAATTTAAAAAATTGTTTTAGCTATAAAAACAGAAATTTCTGAAATACAATTGGACACTTTCAGAATTTACAATTGGAAATTTTTTAATTTAAATTGGAAATTTCTGAAATACAATTGGAAATGGTGTAGTAAGAACCATAGGCCCTAATCATATAATTCGCAACGTTACGCCAAAGAATTACATTGAAAGCAAAAACAAATTCATAAATATTTTGTAATTATGTTGTTGCTTTCTACAGAAATTCTTTTTGCGTTTTAAAATTTCAAACGCCTCATTACTTGTGGCGTTGAAAATTTGAAAACGGTACATGAATTTTTGTAGAAAGCAACAACAAAATTACAAAATATTTATGAATTTGTTTTGCTTTCAATGCTTTGGCGTTGCGTTTAACATAATAAGGGCCATAATTTAAAAACAAAAATTAAATAGGTAATGAGAAACCGAAAAGTTTGTAATTCTATCGTTCACACAATTTAAAGTTAAAATTCTAACGTTTATTCCATTTTAGAAATGTATGGTAAACAAAAATAATTTATTTTAATAAACATTTTCACTTTTTTGACGCGTTTTCAAGAATAGCCAGCAATATTTATAAAATGTATAAAAACTCGTATTAAGCGCATAAGTTAATAAGTGCTGTTATGGTTTAAAGGTTATGTTGGGCCTTGTGACCCAGGATGTTATGGTTTAATTTCTGGTTTGGCCAGTATTTTTTCTTTTAAATACAATTTTATTGAAGTCGTAACCCAATAAAAAATGGAGCTTCGAACGAAGCAGGTTTGTAAGGAAGACATGAATTTTATATGGCGAGTTCCCACTTTGAAGCAATACATTTATGACACATAAAGCATATAAAAATTGTTAGATGTAACGATCAGCTTTACACACTGATACAGTTATTTTTTAGTATTCTCCCTTACAAACCTGCTTCGTAGTAAGGGAATGTCGTAGCACTTGAAATGTTATTTTTTTTAAGTTGTTGAGAGCTCTTTCACTTACATACTTTACTGCATTTCTGTATGTCTTATTGCGTAGCGCATAACATTGCGCTTATTTTTTTAAATGTACCTACCATTAGTGCTTCGCAAAATGAGAAAAAAATTTTATTGGGTAATTTTATTTTATTTTTTTCATTTAGTTTCTTTTTTTAAAAGGTATTGAATTTAAAATAGAAAATTGGGTTAAAAAAATTAAATACATTTTTTTTATTTTACCAGCTTGACAATGAACATTTTGACAAAAATCTCCTAACCAGAATTTTCTAAAAATGAGCACAGATATATAAAGCTGAGAAAATTTCCTTTTAAACAAGCCCTCTGTCAGCGATACAGGCCAACTATTCACCAATTGCAATAAATATTTCCAAAAAAGTATTATTTTTTTTCAGATTTTCTGAGCACCAAACTTTCAAGTCAAAAACCGGAAGCTCGATTTTGATTTTCGAACCATGGTTTCTTTAGGAAAAGTTCTTAGTATTTTCCGTAGATTACGATTTTGCTATACGCTTTGTCACTTTTTTTGGGCCCGAACAAATTGACCCACTCTAATGGACATGTATGGGTAAAGATCAAAACCATACACATACGTACCAATACCCATTACAAGCAGGGTTGTTAGATCTGACGATTTTTCGTCATTTTGACGATTTATTTGTGAAAATACAGTAAAATGACGATTGACGATTTTTAAACTAAAAGTAATAGTGTTTTGACGATTTTCTGGCATCAATAAAATACAAGAAATATTAACAATTATATTGGGAACAGTTCAAAACTAAAAATCATTTTTCGAAATACAAAAATTATTAAAAATTAAACAAACAAGGTTCTTCCCCCATCACAAACCAGGTGGTTTTCATTAAAAGCACTTGTATTTCGAATTCTACAATTAAATGAATGCCATCGATACGGCAAAAAAATATATACTAGAGCCCCGATTTGCATCGGTCCTATTTGGTCCGCACTTTAAAAATTGGTTAAATCCGCTTTGCGTTTTAATGATTTCGATTTGCGTAGCTACATACGATTTCATTTTTTCGCTGAAGTCATAATCATATGTGAAGAATTTTTCTATTTGCGTTTAAAAAGCCGAATTCCCATTTAATTCTGTTAGGTAAGTTATTCTAAGTATAGTTGAGTGTTAGGAAGTAAGAAGTTAGTTCTTAATAAGAAGTTGTGTAGAAAAATGAGTGCAAACTGAAAAAAATGCACTAGTTTGGAACTAAAATTTGACGTCATAAAACGTTTCATGTCGGGTAAAAAGACTGTTGATATAGACAACCCTTGGTTTATCACCTTCAACAGTAAAAACTATTTGCATTAGTGATAGCGCTAAAAACTAATCATTTAATGATAGCTCGAGTTAATAGCATGTGAGATTTTATTTTTATTTAATGTTTTTGTGAATATGGATAAATGAAATAAATAAATGTTTGTTATGTTTTTATGAAGCTTTTGTTTTTATCAAGCTTTTGACAAAGTTTGGCATGTAGGCTTGTTACATAAATTGAAGCTAAACCTACCGGTTAATACACACAAGCTGTTAGAAAGCTATCTGGTCGGTCGAAAATTTATTATTAAAGAAGGTGATTTTTTTTAAGTTCACCTCAGCCAATTGAAGCTGGAGTCCCTCAGGGAAGCATCCTGGGCCCACTTTTTTACCTTAAATATACCTCGGACATGCAAACAAACAATTTCACCCTAACCTCAACTTTTGCTGATGATACAGCTTTTCTAAGCGTATACAAGAACAACTAGAACTGTGGTTAAAACAATGGAGAATAAAGAGCAATGAGCAAAAATGCGTACATATAACATTCACCTTGCGTCGGGAAACATGCCCCCCTATTAAAATCAATAATCAACTAGTGCCTCAACAATCGCATGTCAAATATCTCGGTATTCATCTAGATCAGCGTTTAACATGGAAATGCCATATAGAAGCAAAATTAACCCAAATGAAACTAAAAGCAATTAAAATTAACTGGCTTATTGGAAGAAATTCTGTTCTAAGTCTCGATTGCAAACTACTACTTTACAACGCTATTTTAAAGCCATTATGGTGCTACGGTATTCAACTATGGGGCACTGCCTCGGCCTCAAATATCGCAAAAATTCAAAGGCGCCAAAATAAACTTCTTCGAATAATTACAGCTGCCCCTTGGTATGTTAAAAACTCAAATATCCACAAGGATCTTAATGTGCCACTGGTAAGGACTATCATAACGAAGTATGCGATAAAATGTTTGAAAAGGCTAGAGTTGCACCCAAATCCACTAGCTCGAAATATTTTAAATGATAGCGGCCACTCTCGCTTAAGAAGAAGAGACACTGCAGCACTTACCCATTAAGATGAGCGATAAACACCTACATATGTGAACAGAACCCGTGATTTTTTTTTTTTTCATTATTTATTTATTGAATCTTCATATATTAAATATGAACTAACAATAATTAATCAAATCTTAACCTAATGCGTTATTTTTTTGTCCTGTCAGTGCCAGACAAAAATTTTCTTCATCGCGGGTTCTGTTCACTTTTATAGGTGTTTATCGCTCATCTAATTGGATAAGTGCTGCAGTGTCTCTTCTTCTTAAGCGAGTGTGGCCGCTATCAATTAAAATATTTCGTGCTAGTGGGTTCGGGTGCAATTCGAGCCTTTTTAAGTATTTTACTGCATATTTCGTAATCATAGTTTAAACTAATGGAACATTAAGATCCTTGTGAATATTTGAGTTTTTAACATACCAAGGGGCAGCTGTGATTAATTGAAGTAGTTTATTTTGGCGCCTTTGAATTTTTTCGATATAAGAGGCCGAGGCAGTGCCCCATAACTGAATACCATAGCACCAGATTGGCTTTAAGATGGAGTTGTAAAGAAGAAGTTTGCAGTCGAGACTAAGGACAGAGTTTCTTCCAATAAGCCAATGAATTTGGATGGCTTTTAGTTTCATTTGAGTTAATTTTGACTCTATATGACTTTTCCACGTTAAACGGCGATCTAGATGAATACCGAGGTATTTTACATGCGAATTTTGAGGTATTATTTGATTATTGATTTTAATAGGGGGGCATGATTCCCGACGCAAGGTGAATGTTATATGTACGCATTTTTGCTCATTGACCGCTATCATCCATTGCTTTAACCATAGTTCGAGTTGAAATATATGATCCTGTAGGTATCGAGATGCCTCTTGACGGTTTTCGTGCACGCTCAAAAAAGCTGTATCATCAGCAAATGTTGAAGTTTGTGTGTAGTTGTTTGTTGGCATATCCGAGGTATATATTAAGTATAAAAGTGGGCCCAGGATGCTTCCCTGAGGGACTCCAGCGTCAATTTGCTGAGGATAATCACCTTCTTTAATAATAAATTTTCGACCGACTAAGTAGCTTTCTAACAGCTTGTGTGTGTTTACTGGTAAGTTGAGCTTCAATTTATGTAATAAGCCTTCATGCCAGACTTTATCAAAAGCTTGAGAAACATCGATGAAGAGAGCGGAACAATATTTTTTTTCTTTAAAGGCTTTTCTTATTGCGTTTACTATACGATGGGTTTGCCCAATTGGGCTGTGTTCTCTTCTAAAGCCGAATTGGTGGTTAGGAATACATCTATTTTCATTTAAAATTGGGGTTAATTTTGACGCTAACAGCTTCTCAAACAGCTTTGATATATTAGAAAGTAAGCTTATAGGCCTATATGACTCAACTTTTGTGTGATCCTTTCCAGGTTTAGGTATCATGGTGACTAAGGATACCTTCCACTTTTGAGGATAGTATTCAAGGCGTAAAATAGCATTAAAAATTAAAAGAATAATTTTCTTTGCTATGCTGGGTAGCTCCAAAAGCATTTTGTTGCTAATCTTATCAAAACCAGGAGCCTTCTTGGGGTTTAAATCACAAATAGCCTTTTCGATTTCTCTTATCTCAAATCTTAGCGGAACAGCTGCTCTAGCAGCAACAGGTGGTAACTCGACCGCAATATCGTGAGATATATTTGGGGTAAATACGTTTTTTAAATGATTGACAAACAGATTTCCTTTTCCAACATCATTTCTTGCCCACCTTCCATTCAAGTTTCTTAATGGTGGTTTAGAGACAACTGGCCTTTTGAGATTTCTAGCTGCACGCCATAATGAGTAGTTTGATTGTGGGGTTGCATCAAGTTCCTCAAGATATTTTTCCAGAGAAGCCGTTTTCTTAGTCTGCAGTAACTTTCTTAGTCTTTTTGTACACTCTTTAAGTAAGTTCTTAAGTTGAGGGGATCTGTGCAATTGCCACTCTCTTCGAGCCCTCATTTTTTCAGACAAAAGATGCTCGACATCTGTGGAATATATTTTAATAGTTTTTGTTTTTTTGGGGGCAATATTGGAATGTTGAACAGCTAGTTTCAGAAAACTGTCAAAATTGTCAATAGAGCGATCTACATAATCCGGTGTACTGAGCGGAATATTTTCTGTGCAATGGGTACTGAGATATTTTTTATATTTTAACCAATTAATTTGCGTAGCTGTCGTCGGAGGTACAATTCTATTGAGGTTCATTATAGTAACAATTGTAGGTGTGTGGTCGGAAGATAAATCTAGGGAGGCTTCAACTTGAATCGTTTCTATGGGAATGTTTTTAACCACGCCGAAATCTATGACATCTGGAATTTTTTGATGATCAGTGGGCCAATAAGTTGGTTGTCCGCTCGCTACCACATTTAAATCCATTTTAGAAATTATGTTAAATAAAACACGACCCCCAGAGGGTATGTTTAGCGTTATAATCGCCAGCGGCTAGGAAACACGGTCCTAATTATTTAAAATATTTACAATATTGGTCCTCCGATATTGAAAATCTAGGCGGGGAGTATAACGATGAAATTACTAGGTTTCTATTTTTTTCCTCAACGCAAATGTTCGTTGCTTGGAGATAATTTTCACGATGATCACACATTAGGTAGTATTTGACTCGGGTTTTTATTAAAATGGCAAAACCTCCACAAGCTCTATCTCGAGGGTCCTTGGTTTCATATAGTATATAACCCTTTATATTAAACGTATTTCTTGAGGTCAAATGAGTTTCAGAAATCATCATGACATCAATTTGTTTATTTTTAAGAAAGTATTCTAATTCATTTTTATGTTGGCGGATGCCGTTTGCGTTCCAAAAACAAATTCTTAAACAGTTCATGGTTTGTAAAGTACAGCTTGCAATAACATCGATTGCATTCTAAGCATTTCCTGCATCATATTACCCATTGGGTCGAGTGAATAAAAATGTAGTTTATACTAGCTAGTACTAAAGGCCGTTGCACACTATCCCACAAAGTCGTACGTATTTTATGAAAATGCTTCCCTGATCTAATTATTGCTTATAAATTTTCAAAAAACAATAACAACTTATCATAACAGGGTTGCATTTTTATAAAATACGTACGAATTTGTGGGATAGTGTGTAACAGCCTTAAGTACTAGCACTAGCTTTTACTTTTCAGTACTAGCTATGCTGAAAAGTTTATACTACAAAAAGTGTGAATAAATCTTTGCTAGTGCTAGATAGCTAGTGCTTAAAACTGGAAGCAAACGCTGGAAAATGCGACTATTAAATTAAATTAATTACAAAGTGCAAAAAATGTCAAAAATTAAAATTTTTTTAAACTTATTTTTAAAAATATTAATGTATAAAACAGAATATAAATACAAAAAATTGTTATTTCCTTTTTTATGTCTTGAAGCGTTAACAATTACTGTGTATTGATATTTTCATTTCATTTTTTCCTTTTCAAAAATTGTTTTTATTTTATTTAAAAAATGCAACACAGACTTTCTATGGCAAAAGTCTGTACCGACCTTTATGGCGTATATCTTAAAAAAACTTAGTGGCAACGTCAATGATCGTTATTTATTATTGTTTAGCTTGTTTTAAAAAATTTATAAAAATTAAGGCCCTAATTATAAAATTGCTTTCTACAGAAATTTTAGAAGGCATTGTGAATTTCTGTAGAAAGCAACAACAAAAATACAAAATATTTATTTAAGGAAACCTGGGTACAAGTGTCTCCAAGTCACCAGTTTTGTCGACTAGCTGGGTGACATTGTCAACGAAGTGTGTACACTACACTACATTTGCCACTGTATTTGGATTTAAAACGAAAAAGATTTTATCAATAACAACTGAGAAGTACAATTCCTATAAAAGCTGAAGAAATAATAATAAAAGATTGTTATAATTTCGTATTCTTACAAAAAGTGTAACCTACTTTTGCTAAAATGTACTAGCGATTCTCTGGTTTCAATGTCTACATATGTTCCCAGAGGAACTACCTGTCAGTAGTACCAACGCACATGTTAAATGTCTATTGTAAATAACATTGCCTGGGGTATAAAAAGTCACTAGTAATGGTGGCTGTGTCAATAGTGAATCAGTACAGATTCACTAGTGACATTTCCTGTATATGTGACATTTACAGAGATTTTACCATTTTAGATATTTTCCCGAAAAATAAATAATTTTAAATAAACTTCTGGATGTAAATCTGTTCTTAGGAGATATTCTTTTCTTTGGCCAACATTCATACAATTAAACATGCATACTAGTATGTATTTAAAAAAAAATCATTATTTTTTAAATATTGTTGCAAAATACAAACTTCAAGCACCCCAATCATAAGCTTAAAAATAATTCAGCAAAAACTAGTATTTTTAAGCATTCACTCGTTTTTATTCACACATTTCTTGAGTCAAAACTAGAAAAACTAGTTTCTACTAGTCAGTATAAAGTACTAGCTTTAACTCAAATTTTTATTCACCTCAAAGCTAGTTCAAACTTCAAAATTTCAAGTATTAGCTAAAGCTACCTTTTTATGCACGCGGCCCATTGTGTTAGTAAAATTATTTACCGTTTGCACTAATGTTTCCATGGTTTTTTCTAAACGACTTAAATTAGAAACTGGAGTTTCATCATTACTTGGCGAGGCACTTGCATTGGCTCATGGTTTGATTTTAGGACGTTAGCGTAAGAGGTTCTGTTAGTACTAGGCTGGGGGCTTGAATTGCATATGTGTTTACCTGCATTTGAGGGGGATTAGTTTTCGGTCCGACCGACTTCTTGACGATAGTATATACAGGGCATCCTCTATAATTGGCAGTGTGATTACCGCCACAGTTACTACATTTTTTTACGTTGGGGTCGGTTTTAGACTTGTCGCAAAGAACTGTTCCAAGTAATTCACCACATACTACGCAAACAGGGGTTAAGTAGCAGTATGCCTTAGTATGGCCAAATTCCTGGCAGTTTAGACATTGAACAGGACCATTTCTTTTGTGCGGCTCCTCAACAGTTACCCTTCTGTACAGAATATATTTTAAATTATAAATTGGATGCGTTTCATTTTTTTTTTTGTGCTTAACGTCGCCGGGTTCTAGCTCCACTCGAAATAGTGGTTGGGGATTTTTTCCCTATTTTTGATATTTGTTACTTTGTTGATTTTAAAGCCCTTCTCTTCTAAAAAAGCTTTAATTTCCCCTGGGTCTACGCATGAGTCTATACCCTTGCTTACTACCTGAAGACCTTTACTGCTCTTCAGTTGATAAGCATAAAAGTTTTTATTCAGAGTCTCAAATCTTGTAATTATTTTTCGAAAATCATCCTCGTGATTCACCTGTATTTTAGTCTCGTTAATGATACCGCGCTTTATTGCAGCTACATAAAAGGAATTTTCACCTATCACCGAAATTAAACTTTTTATTAACTCATTAGAGCTCTCTAAGGTATATCGGGGATGGCTTAGACGATTTAATGACGTTTGGTGCTTCAGAGGATTCATCCTCCAGAATCGCAAAACGATTTTGTGTATTTATTTTATCAAAAGATGGTACTTTTGAGGCCGAAGCAACTGCTGCAGAGGTATTGCTGCGTCCCCGTTTAAGCACTGTTATGTACCTGTCCATACCAACTTGTACTGTAGGCTTTTGACAGCTTTTTACAGGGGGGTTTTCCATTGCATTTGTGTTTAAGTTCATGGTATCATTTCCCACTAAATTTGTTTTTGACGTCACGGCAATACTTGCTGGCCTGGCAACACTTGTCACCAAATCTAGTTGTAGTTTTTTTAATGAGTCACTATCCACTGTTTTTGTAAACACCGAGGGTGATAGGGAACGTGTTCGAGTAATTGGCTTAGCCGTTAAATAGTTTATATTATTTTGTTTAGTTTTATTTATGTCTGCATTATTTTCGTTTGCTTGAACTAAAACGTAAACGTTTCTTTCATTTTGTCTTAGTGTTGTTTCACTGTTCGTACTCATGCAAAATGTTGTTTTTGTTTTTCACCGTTTTGCTTTGCTTTAATATTTTTATTATTTATTGTATTTTACAACAACAAAAAAAAAACAAGAAATTTAAATGTTTTTGTTCAGAATATGTATACACATGTATGAACATTCATACATACGTACGTTTCTACTGTTTTATTATACCCTTCACCAGAGGTGTAAAAGGGTATATATAAGTTTGTCATTACGTTTGTTATTTCCACAATATTGATTTTAGACCCCATAAAGTATATATATTCTGGGTCCATATGAGAAGAGAAGTTGATTTAACGATGTCCGTCTGACCGTCTGTCCGTCTTACGCTTGATATGTGTTTTCCGGGAAAACCAGACATGGTAGCGGCTAGGTTGTTTTACATTTATGTCACATATAGTCCACCATTTCGTGCTATTGAAATTCAGCAAGATCGGTCCACAAATGGCTGAGATATGATCAAAAAACCACGACTGCCTCTAATGTTTTCCAAAAATCCCTTGTTGTTATTGTATTTTTATTGCTTTTTTCTGTATATCTGGAGGACGGTAAGAGCCAAAGCTTCCAAATTAGGTACACACATTTAGGTTGTCAATACACACCACCCTACAAAAGTGGAGAAGTGGGCGTGGTACCTCCCGTACAAAAAAAATTAAAAATTGTATAAAAACCTAAATTTTAGGGCTGTCATATGCCCTATGGATATGACTTATATACCAAAATAGAACATATTTTATAAAGAACTCGGGAAAATCGGTTCAGATACAAAAAAGTTATGACCAAAATTAATTTTTTTTTTTTAAATACCCATTTTCGGTAAACATGGATCTTCCCGAGTCCAAGTTTTATAACACAAATAAATGGTAAATTTCTTGCTAAGCACGTCGGTATATAAATCTGTCAAATCGGTTAAATAATGGCTGAGTTATAATCAAAATACTGAAATCCCAAAAGTTACTCTTTTTTTATAATTAAGTTTGTTTTTTTTATAATTAAGTTTGCTTAAATATATGTACACATATGTAGGTATATATACATATATGCCTATAAGCCAATTTAATGGAAATATTATTTTTAAGCACGTTGGTATATAAATCTGCCAAATCGGTTAAAAATGGATAAGTTATGTGCAAAATACTCCAAAAAAGGACTAAAAACATTAACATTTTTATAAAAACTAAAATTTTAGAGCTGTATTATGACCTATTCATACGTTTTAGATATCAAAATATCGGAAATCTTTAGAAAAACTCGGAATATCGGTAAAAAAAAAGTAATGTCAAAAATATAGTTTTTTTTTTAATACCTATTTTCGTGAACCATAGAACTTCCCGACTACAAGTTTTATCACCAAAGTAAATGGTAATTTTATACTTTAAGATGTCGGTATGACCAAATACTGAAATTCGATCAAAACTTAACGTGCTATATATTAATTAAACTTTTAATATATTTAATAGCACGCAATCATGTGCAAATAATTAAATAAAACTAAACGATATATATTTTATAAATATACATGTATATATACATATATTTAAATATATATATAAACTTCTGTTCTTTCCAAACCATGGTGAAGGGTATATAAGATTCGGCATAGCCGAATATAGCACTCTTACTTGTTTTATTTAATTTTATCGTTTTAAATTGTTCACTATTATGTTAAATAATTTAAATAACAAAATATGTATATAATTTTTTTTTTAAGCGTCCATTCGCTGCTTATATTACAAAATCAAATGTGATTAATTAATAGTTCAAATCGTATGCGGGGCTAAAATACACGTCTGTATCACAACAAAGCACAAACCGAACCGTGATGAAGAACATTTTTGTCTGGCACTGGCAGGACATAAAAAAACGCATTAGGTTTAGATTTGATTAATTATTGTTAGTTCATATTTAATAAACATATGAAAATTCAATAAATAAATAATGAAAAAAAAAAATTTTTTATGAAAATATATTTTTTCTTTTGTATTTCTTTTAAAACGATAAATATATTTCAGCCCACTTGCTGAAATAAATAGAATAAAACTAAACAATAAGGGTCCTCATGATATCGTTTATAAGTCTCGTAAACTGTGCAAACTGTGCATTCTTACACCCTCGTAAATGAACTGTCAAAAATTGTATGAGAATTCATTTACACAAACTGCTTAAATTTGCCCAACAATTTTGACTCGTAAACTTGCGCTGTTCAATTGTGCATTTATACAGACAAATTTTTTTAATGCTTACCGCCGTTTTCAATGAAAACTTCAAGTGTAAATAAATCACAAACAATAAATTCTTGTAATAATATAAGCATATTAGTCTTTTGGCTTTCTTTATGCATGTTTAAAAACAAATTTCATTTATAATTTACAAATTTGAAGTTTTTTATTATATTTTTTTAATATATTTTTTATTGACGTTTCTGATTGAAATGACATTAATTGTTTAAAAATACACAAAAATTAAAAAGGATCTTCATGAAACGAGTCTCACAAGTTTACCCATTTGCACAAATCGCAATTTTAAGCAATATCATGAAGACCCTTAATATCACTTTCTTTATCATAAATATAATTTCTTGCTAAAAATTTATATTTTTGAACCACTCAATGTAATAAATTGTCTCCAATTTGTAAAATTTAAATATTTGACGATTTGTTGACGATTTTGTGAACTGTTGATGACGATTTTGACGAATTTTGTTAAAACTTTTGACGATTTTGGAAGAAAAAAGCCTAACAACACTGATTACAAGCTAAAGTTGAATATGTATTGGTATACGCTGCCAATGTGTATTTGCATATTCATTCTTCTTTTTGAATGTACATGCAGTTATAAATAAAATTTCTGTTAGCTATCTGCAATACCTATATAAGTATGTATATTACCGTAAGTACCCTGCAAACAATAGGACCAGTCCAAACACGCGTGTAAAGATTAGTCCACAAGGGACCAGGACTAGTCCAAAAGTAACCCAAACGTATGGAAAAACATGGTCTATTTAACATTACGATGTCCTAGGAGAGGACCATATAACCCACCTTTGGACCACTAAGGAATAGTCTTAAACCTACTCCATGGTATACTCAAGAGGATTAGCTTTGAAGTCGTTTAAAAACGAAAGTATGTCGTTAAAAAACGAAGACATGTCGTCTCACTACAAACACTTTTTAACAATGACATGGTCCATGCTTGCATTACATCGGACCAGTCCATGGAGTAATCCATTTTATCAAAATGGATCAGGTGGTAAATATACAGAGCGCGAGAGAGAGCAGAGATGGCAAATGCAATTTTAAAAATGTTAAAACTAGGCAAAATTTTTTTGTGTTGTTATTCAGAAAAATATCGAGATAATTTTAAAGCTTTTTAACATTTGTCTAAGGCGGTAAGCTTATTTTATTAGAACAACGAGGGGCGGTTGGCGGCAATTTCTGCTTCTCCGAAACTATCTAACAGATCTAAATAAAATTTCAAACATAGATATATCCATATCTATATATAAATCGGCTAAGGCAAAACAGTTAAGAACACTTTCCTCCTCTGTATGTCAACCGATTTGAACCAGATATACGCCATTTGAAAGATATTTACTTACAGAAGTGCACAATATATATTTTATTAAAATCTGTTCAATAATTTCAGAGTTATAGGCGTTCAAATTTTCTACTTAGACGGCATTTACATTATGCAATTAACGCCGCAACTTGCCGCAACTTTCACATGCAACTTTTTGAAAAAGTTGAACTTTTTGAAAAAGTTGAAAAAATGCTTGAATAAAATGTAAATGTAAATGTGAAAAAAGTTTCGTAGCAACTACTTTAAAAGAAAATAGAAAAAAAACTCGGCGTTAATTGCATAGATGTAAATGCCGTCTTACACAAATACAAAAAATTTGTTTTTTTCAATTACCAAATAATAAAAAAATTGGGTTGTCGATTATTCGATATTTTTTAGAAACCGGTTTTCGAATATTTCGACTATATAAAGTCGGGAAATGGAATGTGATCATATTTAAATTTTCTATAATATTGATCTTAGAAACGTTTTGTTATAGGTGCATGGTCCTGATTGAATGAAACCCTATGAGATTAAAAATGTTGGTTATTTTTTTATTTTTTCTTTTGTATGTTTTGAATTTTTGTTAATATTCAACCTATAAAGATAAAATTAAAAATGCATAGTCCTGGGGGAATAACAACAAGTAAGGGGAGCTTTTTGGTACTTTTTCGTTCAACATCTGGTACATTGATTAATTTTCGTTAATATTAGACATTAAAAAATAAAATTAAACTTGCAATGTCCTGATTGACAATCTATTAAGGAGATTTTTTGATACTTTTTTATTTTATCAATTCTGATAATATTGAACTTATAAAATAAAATTAACTCTCGTGGAAGTTAAAATATGAAACGGAGGTTGTGTTACGCGCCGTCAAATAACTTTAAGAAAAATCAAATAACAAATTCAAAACCGGTACAAAAAGGGGGGGGGGGGTATAAAAGCTGACCCGCTAGCTCACGAGAGAAAATGTGGTTCCCAACCCGAGTTTTGACGCGTAAGCATATATACACACTTCACCCCCTAGAAGCATGTAGAAAATTCAATAATAAAACAACTCTAAAAATGCATAAGTGCCACTGGGGAAAGATACCCGAATCTAAAATCAAGCGTACGGAAAAGCTGGGAAATCTAAAAATGAGAATTCATCACAATAAGTGATGATATGGCTAGGTGTTGTGCCATATAGGGGTACACTAGTTAATATGAACACACAAGCTTTATATATTTTTTTTAATAATAGGACCCCGAGGGAAGCTTGAGGGTATTTTCTGCATCTCCAAAACTATCTAACAGATTTTAATGATATTTAAAACATAGATAGATACATATTTGTGTAGACACATAAGCTATGTATTTTTAAAAAAATTAGGATAACGAGGGGAGATAGGGGGTGACTTATGCCACTCCAAAATCATTTATTTTCTCTAAAATTTTTTGATTATTTTCCATACTTTAAATTTATAATTTTTCATATGTTACATACATACATACACTGGATGGAATTTTTAAACAAAAACTCTTCTTTACAACTTATTAAAAATAAATGTTTGAATTTTAAAACGTTACAGGAAGGCGTCTAAGCTAGCGCTAAATGTATTAAGTGGCGGTTACACTCTTTCTTATTAGGTGCGTTTGAGTACTTTTACAGTAAAATGCAAAAAGCTGTTGTCCAAAAAAGTACGCGAACGCAAAATTTGTAAAAATTCGTAAAATAAAGGCAACAGCTGACGGCAAATAATTGAAGTAATGAAAAATATTGACACTTTTGACTACGTAACTCGTTTTCTTATCGGTACTCGATTAAATACTGTTTATAACACGAACATTTTTGGAAAATACAAACAAACTATTTTATGTAATCTTTCATATTTGCTTTCTTTTTATTTTATTTGATTTTACTAATTTGTAGCGGGTTAAACTATTTAAAAGAACATGAATACTTTGTTTGCTATTGATTACTTAAGTACCCGAATACTTCACACTTTTACACCTCTAAAAAATTTACATCACAAAAAAAATTTCAAAAGTTTGTATTAAGCCAAATAAATGCATCACAAACAAGTTTAATTAATTAATAATTATTCACTTTTTGTTTTGGTTAATTTTTTATTTCAACTTTTCTTTTATTTAACAATTTTTTCACAATTTGTATGCTTTTTATTTGTTACTTTTGTTTGTTTACCTTTTGAAACATATGTTTTTTTGATTTACTAAATTTTACTGCAAAAATTTCTGCAGTAAAAATTTGTAAATACTCAGACAAGAACTGTCACTTTTCGCTCTTAATTTATGTTCTCATTTACTGCATTTTGTGTACTCAATTTCGTAAAATGCTGTAAAGTTTAGTAAAAATAGTAAAAACTTTTGTGTTCTCGAACGCAACTATTAACACAACATACAAATCAATACTTTCATGCATACATAAAAAACAATATCTTCCATCTCGTGTCGTCTACCTATGCTTTGTGTGTGTGACAGCGATAAGTGCAAACAAATTGTATCCATCAGCTGTTCGCGTTTTGTTATATGTAAACTAATACAAAAGCTTACCGAAATGCAATGTACCGTAGTTGCAACGTACCAATCTGAATAAAATAGAATTTCATGCCGTTGTTACGTGACATTTGTAAGACAGTGATGGGCGGCTTGTATGTTACAATGAATGCGGGTAATTTTGCTCTTATTTTTTGGTACTTTTTTCAGTATATCTATGGAATTGCGGCAAAACAACTTACAATACAACATATTTCCAAATATAAAAATATACATATGTTAAGATGTTTAAAATAAACAAATACAATGGAAATGTGAAACATATAAAAGACTTTAAATGGTATCAAAACCTTGTTTGGTGTATGCACATTTACAATATATGTATGCTAAAAATTTATATATGCTACAATACAAATTTATTTATTGTACATCTATAATATAAATATTAAATTATTAACATTTTTTACATGCACAAAATACTGTTTTAATACCATTTAAATCACGTGATACCTTTTCTGCACAACGGTCACCATTTGAACATTTTTGATTCCCATCACTGTGTGTTTTGTTTTATGTATACTATTGCTTTTTGTTTATGTATGGGAAAACATATGACACGCTTTTAAACGTTCTAGAAGTGCACCAACGCACAGTGGCGCCATTTGAGTTTTTTCGTTGCAAAAATCATATCTTTTGAACCGAATAAGGTAATTGAACAGTTTAAACAGCATATGATAGATAACTGTTCAGCCTATGAAATGTGCATTTGAAAAGGGTGCTACGCTGTGTAGGGGCCTACTTATGGGTTATCAAAGTTAAAATTAGTAGAAAAATCAATTTTATGGTACCTAAAAAAAAATTATTTTTACATTTTTAGATTGTTTTTATTTTTTTTTTCTTTAGGGTTCTAAATTATTACCCAACAAATTAAAAAAAAAAATTTTTTTTTTTTAAATTTATTTTTTCAATTTTCTGTATTTTCGGTATATGGGTAATTCCATGTCAAAACGACCAAGAGTGGGACACGACCCCTTCCGATTTTAATGAAATTTGGTGAGAATGTTCCTTTTATCTTATAAGGAACATATATGAACGAAAAAAAATTTTAAAATTTTTTTTTCAAAAGTTATGTCATACTCAAAATGTCATAATTTCGCCGAATTAGCCGAATGTGTTGAGCTTATTTCTTCAATAACTCGAATAACTCGAATACTCGATAACTCGAATGCCGCGCACCTGGCATTTCACCCTAATTGGGGACGCTGAATTCAGTGGTGCTAACCGTTTTTTTAAATTAGCTCTTGTTTTCAAGATATACCGTTATTTCGAAAATGTAAGGCGCTGCACAGCATATATTCGCGTAACTCAAAAATGGTTTAGTTTATTGAAATAACTAAAAAAACCGAAATTCGGCAATAAATAATAAAGTGGGGTTGGTCATACATTTGACCCATCTAGGAGCATCCTACGCGCTGTAGGGGCCAAATTAAAGAATTTTATTAAACCGCAATATTAGTATGGCAACCATGTCTTTTTAACCTTTTTTACCTCTAGAAGCCAAACGGGCACGTACGGGCAGATAAAATTTTTGAATTATGTAAAGAAATAATCAAAGAACAGATTTTGCAAATATGGCAAATATAGAAAAATATAGATTTTTGTTATTTTCCGTCAAAGTTGAAAAATAGTGAAAAAACGGATAGTTTTTAAATAGTGATTTACCAGGAGAAACACAAAGCAAACAGTTCATTTTTTTTTTATCATTACACATTTAATAAATGCATCAATCAATACAAACAAAAAATAAGGCGATTCGTTACCTATTTTTCGTGATATTACACCTGAAATCGCAACAAATTTACTAAAAATTGTGTGTTTTTTTGAAAACCGAAAGTCGGTCAACTTTGAACGGCTATATCTTCTAAACTAAAAATGTGATATTATTAAGAGTGGCAGATTTGAAATCGTTGAAAAGTTTCCTATAACATGAGTTTATTCAAAACTTCGTCGGTGCTCATGAAAATTTTGATTTTTGCAACCTCGTTTGCTCTACGGGCGCTACTGTGCAACGTTACAATACGGTGCGGTACATTACGGGTACAGCAACGTTCGCCTAACTGAGCCTTAAAGGGTTTTTACATGCAAAAATAAAAATATCGTAGATCCACTTGTTGCTGTCACACGCACATAGCATAGGTAGACGACACGAGATGGAAGATATTGTTTTTTATGTATGCATGTAAGTATTGATTTGTATGTTGTGTTTATAAGAAAGAGTGAAACAACCACTCACTACATATTTATTTATACCGTTTGCTTAAGATACATGTACACGACAACGATACCTTCCCATAAGAATATATTAAGCGACACTTTTTTCGAAAATGACTTTTTGATGTGGAACTATACTAGAAGTTAAGCGCCACATTTTAGCCTGGGTTTCGCTGCACTATCATGGATGCAAAGGAAACTAGAGTGAAAATAAAATTGTATCAACCTTCAAGTTTTCTCACTGGAATAATGTTGCACCCTGTAATTTGTATTATCCGCCAAAGAAATTATGCTAAGCCACATTTTTAAATATGTTTTGTATTCTGAAAATCGCTTTCCAAATATGTTCCTTTCAATAATATGCGAAAAATAAATAACTAAATGAGACGTTTTTTTCGTTTCCTACACAATTTTAGAAATGTCGCTTAATACATTCTTATGGGAAGGTATCGACATGTTTTTTACATCTGACTTGTCTACTTTTCATGTCACATGTTGCTGTGCATGTGTGTTACAATTGCTGTTTAACAAAGTTTTTTTTTAATTATTTAAAATACGCCTACGACTGTTTGGTAATAGAGTAAAGAGAACAAATTCACGTTCTCTTAAATCTATAACCAAATAGTCGTAGGCGTATTTTAAATACGCCCCTCGTGGTCATAGTTTGAAAAAAATACATAGCTAATGTGTCCAAATATTTATATTTTTTAAATTTTATTGAAATCTATTAAATAGGTTTGGAGAGCCAGAAATTGCCCCCTATAACCCTTTTAGTCATATTTTTTAAAAAATACATAGCTTATGTGTCTATGTAAATATGGATCTATCTATGTTTTAAATTTCATTAAGATCTGTTGGATAGTTTTGGAGTGGAATAAATTGCTCCCTATCTCCCCTCGTTATTCTATTTTTTAAATAAAAACATACCTTAAGTGTCTATATAAATATGAATCTATCAATGTTTTAAATTTCATTAAAATCTGTCAGATAGCTTCGGAGAGCAGAAATTGCTCCTTTCCACCCCTCGTGGTCCTATTATTTATAAAAATGTATAGCTTATGTGTAGTTTCACATAGGTACTGCTGATGTTACGGACAAATTTATTACTAGCAAACCCGGCGAACTCCGTTTCGCCACCAGATAGCTTCGTTTTATGTAACATTTCCTATGGTGATTAAAAGATGAAAAGATGTAGCTGACCCGACAGACGTTGTTCTGTCCCAATTAGAAAAAATGTTTGCGGTCGATTTTCAAAATCCGTTAAAAATAGGAAAAAAGTATTTTTAAATTAAAATGTTGTTCATATACATACATATATATGATTTACATTTGATTTGAAAATACATATGTTTGTATATATATGCTGTGAATCTTATAGTATTCTATTTACATTTTAGTCGATAAGATCAATATTCAGGTAAACAGTAAAAAAAGTAAAACTTATTCGGTTGCTTTGCTAGGATATCATAATTTTTTAATTGCAATGCTTTGTAAAATACAACATTTTTTGTTTGGTTGTCTGGTTTGTTGATTGCCATTGCATATGCGAGCCTTACTGGAAACTAACTGCAAGCGTTAAAATTGAATGCCATGTCGGTTGGAATCATTGGGATCCGAGGTATCAAAACATTTTCTCTATGTACTTTCCTTTAAGCATTGTTGCTTCGATGACGTTATTCATCAGTTTTTTTTTACCGTAAGTCGGGTGCCATTACAAAGACGTGGTTGGTTTATATTTCATAACATTATGATTACCGATCCAAGTTTTAGTTTGAATTTATGAGGAGGTAATCCGAGTAATCCCAGGGAGTTCGATTGGATAGTTGACGACATCGTTCTGAGAAGTAATGGAATCTACCGATTTGTACGTCTCCAATTTGCCAGCGATTCCACTTTGAATCTTAAAATTCAGTTCGTCGACATCAACGTAGATATTATATCACGTTCGCTCAACAAGTCATGATATCTGTAATTTTGTGTAATGTTTGAAAACACCTTTCGGATGAGTTCGGACTTTGATTCGGTGAACCGGCAGAAATTGAAATATCCACCGGGATTTTGTCGTTTCCTATGTCCAGCAATTGTTTGGAAAATACGTCTCGAAATTGATTGTATTGCAGCTCGACCCGCATTTTCAGAGTCAATTTGAGCTTCCTAACGTGTTTCCACAAAGCAGACGACTTCAAACAAGCATTTAATTCATCGGCGGGCGTTGATCGTGGTATCACTGGAAGTGTTTGCCAAAAATCACTTGCCAACAAATCATCGTACCTCCAAATCGGCTTTGATTGTTTCGTAGTAGGCGTAAAAGTAGGCGTGGTAAATTTTTTTTTCGATGAAAACTTAAAATGGAATAATACGAAAGTTTGAAAGAAAAATTAGTCAAATCTATGGAGCCGTTTTCGGATTTTAGGTAAATCGTACAAAGTGGGCGTAAAAGTGGGCGGGGTACAATTTTCTTTCCGTATAAAGTTGGACCATGGCGATCACTTTAAAGAAAAAATCGTCCAAATCGGTCAAGCCGTCCTCAAGTTATGTGCTTAATAGCAAAAAGGGCGGGGAACAATTTTATATGCTATAAACCTCACTTTCCAACGAATGCAAAACCGTGGAAATCGGTTCGTGCGTTCTGGAGTTATAGCGTCAAGAAGGAAAACCCGACTTATTTTTATATAATAGATATCATAAATAATACATATGTACATAGTCCTATACCTGCCTAGTGACAAAGCACATTTTTGGTAAATTTTTTTGTTTTCGTTTTTACACAGAAGTGCCAAAAATACTGAAGGTATTTTTTTAAACATGGATATTTTATTTGTATGGCAGTTAACAAAAACACATTCATGGATATTGAATAACATCTGCATAATATTCATGTATTTTTGTTTACTGAATGTGGTTGCGTGAAGATATTGCCGTGCATAAGTATAAAGCTGGGATCACACGATTGCCGCAAATGCACCAATATGGCACAATTTTGATTGTGCTTTATTGACGCACAATAAAGAAATTACACCAATCAAATATTCTGAAATCACACGATTGCCCTGTTTTATACAAATTTAATTGCCGCTAGTTGGTACAAAGCGAAATGGGTACAACAATTGCCGCAGCACAGTCACACGATTTTTCTTCCTTGAGAATTGCGAAAACAGCTGTTGTGGTAGCTTTTTTATTTGTTTGAAAGTTCTTGTTGGTTTGTTTATTAAAAAAAATTAAATTTGTATCATATACACAAACAAATTTTTATTGAATAGTTGTATTTAAATTTTTTAAGAAATTCCAAAAACTAACAGTCTGTTCAACAATTTTGTATGATACGGTTCGCATAGAAATATCTTTAATAAAAATATTCGCAATGAACAGCTAAATATGCTTGCGAACATACATATGTACATATTTTGTTAATTTGTAGCAGTAATTAAAAAAAATTCAATGCATAATAAATAAATACATACATTTTATCTTCATTACCTACAAAAAGAAACACAACAA
The DNA here is from genome assembly GCA_930367215.1 of Pollenia angustigena. Lineage (NCBI taxonomy): Eukaryota > Metazoa > Arthropoda > Insecta > Diptera > Polleniidae > Pollenia > Pollenia angustigena. The sequence goes on from OV884059.1 coordinate 37,731,543, forward strand.
GTTAGAGTGCTATATTCGGCTGTGCCGAATCTTTGATACCCTCCAACGCCAGTTCGAATGTTTAAGGAGTAATATCTGTATGATGTTATTATTATCTTAAACTGTGACGATTTGTTATTTATTATGGTTTTAGGCGACTAAACTGTTTTCCGGTAGTAGTGTTTATATGGGGCCTAGGGTAAATTATGGACCGATCATCACGAAATTTCACAGCGTTATTTCTAGTCCTTTAAAACTGTGACGTACCAATTTCTGTTATGCTAGCATTATTAATTATGGTTTTAGGTGCACTAAACTGTTTTCCGGGAGTAGGGTTTCTATGGGGCCTAGGGTAAATTATTCACCGATCTTCACGAAATTTCACAGTATCATTTATAGTTCTATAAAACTGTGACGAGCCAAAATTTGTTACGCTAGCGTTATTTTTTACGGGTTTAGGCGTACTAAACTGTTTTCCGGCAGTATTGTTTATATGGGGCTTAGGGTAAATTATGAACAGATCATCACGAAATTTAACAGTGATTTCCAGTCAAATAAAACAAGTTTTTGCAAAATCTTATCTCATTCCGTGCCTTGTTCCAGCATTTATGTTATTTTTTGCAACAAAATTATCAATTTTTTAGGTGGTGGTTCCACATTTTGATTCATAGCTCTGGTCCCACTGAACCGATTTTGCTGGATTTCAATCCCAAACTGCTAAGTATTACTACAAGCAATTTGGCACCAAGTTTGTTCATTTCTTTTGAGTTGTTCGATAGTGAGCGTGTTTTCAACAGACGGACAGACAGACGGACAGACAGACGGACATGGCTAAATCGACTTAGAATTACTCAAGGACCCAGAATTTATATACTTTATGGGGTCTGAGATGAATAATAAAAAAGTTTCACACGGAATGACAAACTTAATATACCCTCTTCACAACTAATTGTGGTGGAGGGTACAAAAAAGTAAATTTATTAAAAATATTGTCGCGTATTGTGTTCTTTGATTGCCGCACAAGAACACAATAAATATTGGTGCATTTTTATTATTTTTATTGACGCGTGGTTGCATAGCAAACAGTCACACGATTGCCGCACCAGGGTTGCATTTGATTGATAAAAATAAGCACAATATTGTCCTCGATTGGTACATCTGCCATTTGGTTGTGTAGTCACACGATTGGGGTATTAAAAAATTTGAAAATTGATGCATTGCGGCAATCGTGTGATCCCAGCTTAAGTAATAACCATACTTTTTGCGTTATAAATATGTGTATACACAATAACGAAAAGCGTGGGTAAATACCTCTGTATATTATTATTATGGGCACTTGTTGTCATTCTCTGGTACCTACATATGTGTGTTTAGTTTCATTAAAATTTTTTTTTTTTCTTGTACTACATAGTAACTGCTGAATGTCTACATGAGTAATATCTATATATATAAAATTGTAACGTTACTGACTGACTGACTGACTGACTGACTGACTGACTGACTCACTGATTCATCATCGCACAGCCTAAACGCCTGAAGCTAGACACTTGAAATTTGGACCAGAGATTGGTCACTCCCCAAATCGATCCACTAAGACGGGATTTTTGGAAATTCGAATGTTTAGGGGGTAAAAAAGGGTAAAAACGGGAAAATTCGGTAACCTTATATCTCCAAAACTAAAGGAGATACAAAAAAAATTTAATACCTATCGTTGTTCTTTAGAAAAATAAGCGGACAGGTGTCTGGTACTTTTTTGAAATTCGGCCCTATTTGGGAGTAAACGGGTAATATCTGAATTTTAGTACTTTTTTGACACCCCATCTATCTTTTGAACCAATAAACATAGAAACAAAGTTAATACCACATTCGAAACCTAACAAAAATATACGAATTTAAATTTGGTACTTTTTCGAAATTCGAACATTTAAGGGGTAAAAATCGTAACTATTTTTGGTACTTTTTTTAAAAAACATTTTCTCCATTTATTGAAATATTCGTACTAAATTATGGGCTGAAATTTTTTATACTTTAATGGGGGGAAAATAGTACCAAAAAGGGGAAATACGAGAAATTTGATATTTTACTTAACTTTTTGGTTCTACAACTGGTATTTTTTAAATTATCGTTTATGTTGGACCTAAAAACATAAGATTCATCATGCAATGCCCGGAATGGATAAGAATCCATAAGGGGCAGTTTTTGGTACTTTTCTGTTAATTAACTGGTACTTTTTGAATTTCCGTTAGTATTGGACCTATAAAAATAAAATTAAACATGCAATGTCCCGAATGGATGAGAATCTATAAGAGGGAACTTTTGGTACTTTTTTGTTCATTAACTGGTACTTTTTGAATTTACGTTAATATTGGACTTAGAAACATAAAATTCAAAATGAAATGTCCTGAGTGGTTAAGAATCCATAAGGGGAAGTTTTTGGTACTTTTCTGTTCATAAAATGGTACTTTTTGAATTTCCGTTAGTAAAAATAAAATTAAACATGCAATGTCCTGAATGGATGAAAATCTATAAGAGGGAACTTTTTGGTACTTTTTTGTTCATTAACTGGTACTTTTTCAATATGCAATGCCCTGGATGGATGAGAATCTATAAGAGGGAACTTTTTGGTACTTTTTTGTTCATTAACTGGTACTTTTTGAATTTACGTTAATATTGGACTTAGAAACATAAAATTCAAAATGAAATGTCCTGAGTGGTTAAGAATCCATAAGGGGAAGTTTTTGGTACTTTTCTGTTCATAAAATGGTACTTTTTGAATTTCCGTTAGTATTGGACCTATAAAAATAAAATTAAACATGCAATGTCCCGAATGGATGAGAATCTATAAGAGGGAACTTTTTGGTACTTTTTTGTTCATTAACTGGTACTTTTTGAATTTACGTTAATATTGGACTTAGAAACATAAAATTCAAAATGAAATGTCCTGAGTGGTTAAGAATCCATAAGGGGAAGTTTTTTGTACTTTTCTGTTCATAAAATGGTACTTTTTGAATTTCCGTTAGTATTGGACCTATAAAAATAAAATTAAACATGCAATGTCCTGAATGGATGAAAATCTATAAGAGGGAACTTTTTGGTACTTTTTTGTTCATTAACTGGTACTTTTTGAATTTCTGTTAGTATTGGACCTAGAAACATACAATTCAATATGCAATGCCCTGGATGGATGAGAATCTATAAGAGTGAACTTTTTGGTACTTTTTTAATCTTGGACTGGTACTTTTTGAATTTCCGTTGGTATTGGACATAGACAGATAAAATTAAACATGCAAGGTCCTGGGTGGATAAGAATCTAAGAGGAAAGTTTTTGGTACTTTTTTGTTCATTTACTGGTACTTTTTGAATTTCCGTCAGTATTGGACCTAGAAACATAAAATTAAACATGCACGATACTGTGTAAATGAGAATCTTTAAGTGGGATCTTATTGGTACTTTTTTATTCGTTAGCTGGTACTTTTTGAATTTCCGTTAGTATTGGACCCAGAAACATGCAATTAAACATGGAAGGTCTTGAGTGAATGACAATCTGTTAGAGAGATCTTTTTGGTGCTTTTTCGTTTTTTAACTGGTCCTTTTTTTAAATTTTCGCTAATGTTGGTCTAATGAAAATAAAATTAAACGTGCATGGTCCTGAGTGAATGAGAATCTCTAAAAGCGCTTATAGGTACTTTTTAATTATTAAACTTGTACTTTTTGAATATCCGTTATTATTGGACTTAGAAACATAAAATTCAAGATGCAATGCCCTAAGTGGATAAGAATATAAAAGAGGGAAGTTTTTGGTACTTCTTTGTTCTTTAACTGGTACTTTTTGAATTTCCGTTAGTATTGGACCTAGAAACATAAAATTAAACATGCAAGGTCCTGAGTGAATGAAAATCTGTAAGAGGGCTTTTGGTACTATTTTGTTCTTTAACTGGTACCTTTTATATATCCGTATTTATTGGATCTAGAAACATAAAATTAAACATGCAAGCTCCTGAGTGAATGAGAATCTGTAAGAGGGATTTTTTTTTAAATAAACTGGTAATTTTTTTAATTTAATATTTATTTTTGTGCATTAAATAAAAAAGCAAATTGGTGTCTGGTACTTTAACGAAATTCGGTCGTTTTAGGTAGTAAATCTAGCTTTTAAGCCAATACGTATAGAAATAAAAATTAAATAACATTTGGTACTTATCTAAAAAATACAAATGCGAATTTGGTACTTTTTCGAAATTCGAACGTTTCAGGGGTGAAAATTGTACCTATGTATATCGATCCCGCGAACCTCATACCTCCTAAACTAAAAGAGATAAAAAACATCAGCAATTCGCTAACCGTATACTTCCTAAACAAAAAGAGATACAAAAAATTTAATACTAATTATTGTTCATTAAAAAAAAATAAACGGAGAGGTGTCTGGTACTTTTTTGAAGGAAGACCTTTTTGGGGTGTAAAAGGGTAAATAAATATTGTATCACATTTTTAGCTTATCTAAAAAATACAAAACAGGTTTGCCCCTTTTTTGAAATTCAAACGTTTAAGGTGTGAAAATCGTTCCTAATTTTGTTACTGTTTTCTCAACATTTTTCTCCATCTCTATATAATATAAATTTGTAAAGTAACTGACGGATTCATCATCGCACATCCTAAACTCTTGAAGCTAAAAAGCTGACTTTTGGACCGAAGGTTGTCCTCTCGCCAAATCGATTCCGCTAACCAAAAAAAATCCATAATTAAAGAGATCCAAAAAATTTAACACTTATTGTTGTTCGTTAAAAAAAATAAGGGGACAGGTGCCTGGTCCTTTTTTGAAAATAAACTTTGGCATAAAAATATGTCCACGAAGAAAAAGGAGACGCTAACGAAGTAGCGGGTTAAATGCTAGTATAATTATAATTGCTTGATTTCTGGCTTTTTTGTTTGTATTTTTTTTTCTTTGCCAAAACAATCATTGTCGGACCAAACACACAAACATCTTAATTGACAAACGAAGCTAAACGATGGAATAAATAACAAAGCACGATGTGCATTATTTGAATGACTGCAAACCAGCAGCGAATGTTTGCGGTTGCGCAAGTTTGATTGTATGACCGCAAGCGAGTGTATTTGTTGGTGTTCATTTACTGCGATTTTTTTGCAATCGCAGAAAGCCGTTCTCTGGTATATTTTTTTATAATTCTTCAAAAATTAAATTTTAAATATACACAAACTTTCCTTTTAAATGCAATCCCAGAAACATTTTATGTAATAAATAAATTAGATGGCTTCGAGATCCTTTCATATACGACTCATATGCCAAGGCGGGGTTGTATTGAGAGGGAAAGTAATTAACTAAATGGGTGTTCTCGAATCCGCATGTTTTCGTTGTGTTTGTTCGAAAAAAATTATATAAATGTTTATCAGCTGTTCAAAAAAAAAATTTGTTTTGTTTTCTTTATTTTAACAAAAATTATTCCTTAAAAACATGGACCATAAAAGTTATAAGATGTACGACGAACCATTAATATTGATGCATTTTAGATAAAGGTTTTAATCAACAATTATAATTTAATAATTTTATTTTAGTTATCGTAACAAATTAAAGTAAGAAATATTTTGTTTTGGCTGTGGTTAAAATAAATTGTAACTCCGACTCTTACCGACTAAATCTTTTAAGTTCGACAAAATTCGTTTTTCATGTCAAAAATAAAGGTATATAAAAAACTATATTTAAATAGTGACCTATTTAGACATTACTTAATAAGCATGGACAATATATAATGATATAACTTGCATTTGATCGAATAAACCATAATGTTTTTGTTTGGAAGCGTCATAAGAAGTTCAATTTTTCTAAATCAGCTTGTCAATATATGTCTTATTTAAATGATCGATCTGAGTTTGTATCTTTTTAGATGTAAAACTGATGATACTGCAAGATAATTACCTTGAAAAGGTTAAAAAATTATTGCTATAGAAATTTTGAATAAAGTTTAAGCTTTCTTAGATTTTTAGACAGATTATCAGTATTTATCATTTGTTCCAGTATTCAAATATACACACAATATGCAATATTTCGAGCTAAAATCATTATCTTATCAATCATCTGATCATTTCGAAAAAGTTAGTTAATTTTTAGTTTATTTTGGAATATAAATTATTATTAAAACCAAATCGTTTTTGATTGCATATGGAGTTGAATTTTCAAAATTTAAAATTAATGTATACTGGGTATTATGCAAAAATAGTTGAGTTAATACCGAAAGTAAGGGTACGTTCGTAAATGCATCAAATCTGTGCATCACTGCTGCAGGGATGCAAAATTTTGGTGAAAAGTCAAAATTCCTGATCATTACGTAATCGTCCACCGAGTATACCATCCCCGGCTTCCTGCGCTTATCAACATACCGCTTATTGTAATCCTGTAAACTTTTCTGCCTCCTAAAAGCCTTTTCCCTCACTGAGTCAAGATTGACCCTTTCCCTGTCAATAAAATTACCCATCACATTCTCCCTTAACGAATCCACCAGGCGACCCCTCTGTCCTATACCAAACAGCAGCATACTAGGGTGCTGACCAACTGTCCTATGGTTTGAGTTATTCAGTGCATACTCAACCTTCTCCAAAACTGAATCCCAATAAACACCATCACCAGGCCGAACTAATTTCGCCAACATCGGACCTATACTCCTGTTGACCCGTTCCACCTGTCCATTAGCCTGTGGAGAACCCGTAGCGATTATTATGTGGCGTATATCACACTCGCCCATAAGATCCTGAAACTCCGAGGAGGTAAACGCGGTCCCTCTGTCACTCACAATGTACCTCGGCCGACTATATGCCCTAAAATAGTCCCTCAGATGCATTACAACCTCCTTCGTCTTCGTAGTTTTCGTCGGATAAAGTCGTACAAACTTGGTGCACGCGTCAATAATCACCAATATGTGCCTCAAATGTCTCCCATTGTCAACCGGACCGTAGTGGTAGGAGACCCTCAGTCCTTCTCGGTTTATCCGAATAACAAATACACCTCAAACAGTTCCGAATATGCTCGGCAACTTTACGTCGCACATGGGGAAACCAATACCCACTTGATATTAGTTTCGTCACCTTGTCGACTCCCAGGTGTCCCATCTCATCATGATACCTATATAGTACGTGTCCCTCCATAGCCTTCGGAACGCAAAACAAGACCACGTCGTCCTTATTGGTTTTCCTATACAAAATGCCATTCCTCATTTCAAACAACTTACTTTGACCGCACTCCAGTTCCCTTTTCACCCCCTGCAACACCGGGTCCCTGTTCTGGGATATCACCAGATTCTCCTCAAAACTGTTGCTTTCTATTACCATTACCTGCAAATTCCTACTCAACGCATCCACATGCTGCATACGAGACCCAACCCTATGCTCCAATACATACTCATAATCCTGAAATTCCAACGCACACCTGGCTATCCTCGGATTCATTTCCCTGCGATTGAGAGTCATGGCAAGTGAGTTACAGTCAGTAATGATCCTAAATTGTCTCCCCTGTAAGTATACTCTAAATCGTCTTAGAGCATATAGGATAGCGAGAGTCTCCAACTCGAAGCTATGGTATTTCGATTCAGACTAACTTGTCCTCTTAGAATAATAAAATATTGGGTGCATCTTCCCATCGGTCTTCCTCTGCAACAAAATGGCGCCGAACCCCGCGGCACTGGCATCACAGTGTAACTCCGTTTCGTCCCCCGGGTCAAACAATGCGAGTACCGGACAAGCCAATAAACTTTCCTTCAATATCTCAAACGCCCGCAATTCCTCTGGTCCAAATTTAAACCTCCTATTCTTTCTTGTCAGGTCCGTTAACGGCTTAGCAATAATCGAAAAATCCTTCACAAACCTCCTAAAGTAAGAGGTAAGTCCAAGAAAGCTACGTACCGAATGCACACTAGTAGGGACTGGAAATTCCCGCACGGCCCGTAGTCCCGTTCCATCAGCTCTTATACCCTCACCATCAATCTCATATCCCAAATATCTAATCCTAGTCATCAAGAACTCACATTTGTCGAAACGTAACTCCAACCTGTTGTCCACCAATCGTCTAAAAACCTCCCTTAAAGTGCAAAAATGATCATCCACATCAACCGTCGCTATTAAAATGTCATCAAAATATACAATCAACTTCCCATCCCTGACCATATCGGAAAAAACCCTATTCACAAACCGCTGAAATACAGATGGGGCGTTCTTTAGCCCAAATGGCATCCTCAGGAATTCAAACTGACCCAGCGGAGTAACGAAAGATGTATACTTCACCGAACCCTCTTCAACAAATACATGGTAAAACCCATTCCTCAAATCCAATTTCGTAAAATATCGTTTCCCCGATAATCGGTCCAACAAATCATCAATAAGTGGAATCGGGTAGTTGTCTCTGAGTGTCATACCGTTCAGTGTCCTATAGTCTACGCACATGCGCAGCTCCCCAGTCCTCTTCTTCACAAGTACAATAGGCGACGCGAATTCCGATTCACTGGGTCTAATATACCCCTTCTCCAAGAAATCATCCAAAATAGCCTGTAATTTCCCTTTCTCCTCATACGATAACCTCCTAGGTGCACAGCTAAATGGTTTCGGATTCTAAGTTTAATCTCACTCCTAGTACTTGGTTCCAACGGTCTCTTCAACCCTATATACATATCCAGAAATAATTGTTGTAGACTTTTCCTATCAACTTCCCCAATTCGTTCGTCAATCTTCAAGTCCAAATCAGAGGTGTCCCCAACCTCCATAGACATAATCGCACCGACAAAATCATCACCATCTACCATATCATTCCTTTCCCCACCTCCCATCAAATACTTCCTATCCGCTAATACCAGCCCAGCTTTTTCAAGAAAATCCCTGCCAAGAATGCATTCAAACACCATTACCGAATCATCGTCAACAAACATGTCAAGTTCAATACATTTATTATTAAAAAACAAATTAAATATAATTCTTCCACAAGTCTTAAATTCATTATTATTTAAACCAAAAAAAGAAAAATCGGCCCTAGTTACGTGGCCCACATTAAGCTTCCATGAAAATAATGATTTCTTCACAAAACAAGCAGGACTCCCTGTATCCATTAAACATTCTACATAAAAAAAATTATCAAAATCATTCCTGGGACTAAAACTAACATATGTTAAATATTTATTATCTACCTTACTCTCGCCTCCTTTCCGCCCTGGACAAGCAGCCACCAGATGACTTAAACTGCCACACCCATAGCAAGCTCCTACCTCCCTCTTCGGTTTCTGGCACTCCTTAGCAACGTGCCCCACACTATTGCAGTTGTAGCAACGTATGCCTGACTCACGGCTTTTTAACGATATTCTGGAGAAAGCCATCAAAAGCTGTGATTTGTTTTTAAAGCACTGCAAATTGGCGTGAACCCTCAGATTGTCATCGGGGATCCCCTCAATGACGTATTCTATTAATTCATCTTCGGGGATTCGAATGCGTTCAGCTAAGCCAACCTTTTCATTGAAGTATGTAGCAAAATCCTCGTTATAATGCCACTTCCGAGATTCAAATTTTCGTCTAACTATGAACTTGCTTTCCTTGTTGCCAAACATTTCATTCATTTCATTGAGCAGCTGATCTAGATTTTCATGTAGAAAATTGGGCCTCACGTGGAGCCAATCTTGCACTTTCCCTTTTACCTTTGACATCAGCAAAGCCTTCATTGTATTTACGTCAGCCGAATATAATGTCATAATATTTCTTATTTGTGTAACAAATATAGCCGGTGTTACAGAACCATCATACTCAGGCAGTAACTCCTTCAAAAGAGCAAAAGATGTATTACCTCGGCCTCCCATACTGCTGCTACCAACTTTTCCATACCAATTTGATCAGTTCTCGCATTGCTGCTATTATTTGCACCGTCACTATCGTTTGTGCCACCACTATGATTTGCACCGTCACTATCGTTTGTGCCACCACTATGATTTGCACCACCACTATCAATTGTACCACCTCTATAATTTGCACCACCACTATCAATTGTACCACCGCTATAATTTGCACCACCGCTACCATTTGCACCACCGCTACTGTTTGCACCACCGCTATCGTTTGCACAACCGCTTTCATTTGCACCACCGCTATCATTTGCCCCATCACTATTTTTTTTTTTTTTTTTTTTATTATTATAAATTTGAATTTAACATGTATTTTCTTACATCTATTAATTTTTGTTTTTCTTTGTAACCAAGATTTGAAAAATCCCGCTAAGCCATTCGGCTTGTCAGCAGGAAATGTTAAAGCTTAAGTGTACAATTAAAAATACGCATTCATTGCGAACCTATAAAATATGTTTTTAAAAGTTTTTTTTCTTTTATATACATTCTTTTCATTTATAATATTATTTGGAATTTTGTTAAATATAGTTGGAAGTGCGGTGGCTAGAGTGCTTCGGCCGTATTCATTTTGGAATCGCTGGACTTTGTGTTTGCCTTGAGCTCTACTTCGTGTATTGTATTCATGATCAATGGTTTTCAAAAATCTGCTATCTTTATAGAACTCGTTCACTAACGTCATGTAGTAAATTTTGTTAACGTTAAGTAGATTTAGTTGTTTTGCTATATTGCACCATTTGCACCACCACTGTGAACCTGCTTCTTGTATTTATCGAACTCTTTCCCCTTTTTATATAGCTCATTCTCTCTAGCTAATATTTCCTTTTCTCTTATTGTTAGCTCTAATTCTCTTCTTAGCAACTCATTTTCTTTTGCTATCATTGCATGAACATCTGAAGTTTCGTCATCTAAAACGGTACTGCTACTATCCGTTGGACACACACCCCTGTCGTTTTGTGGTATTTCATGCAACCGCAAAATAAGCGCACTCTTCGTGGCAGCCGTTGGCATATTGAGTTGTTGAAGCCAACCGCGCAGTTGCGCAACTGTGTATTTATTCATGTCAACCTCCTCCATTTATTTGCGCACAGCAACTCAAAAAAAAACGAACACACACAGAAAAAAAATTGCACCCTTTTCTCTTCTTAACAAAAGTTTTCACACAAAAAAAAAACTCTGTTTATATGCAATGTTTGCTTTAACAATGCTTTGTGTGTCTTGTCTTTATTAAACGTTTTTAATTTGGTCTTAGATTCTTGTTTCTTTTTCTTTATTTCTTAAGCTGTTATGATACTTGCTATTTTTTGTATTTTTTCTATATTGGAGAACAGTGCAAATATATTTGCATAGGAAAACTGACTAAGTGTAAAGAGTATGATTATATCATAAAAAATCTTGAAAAGTCAAACAAATATACATGTGTTATCGATAAATAATCTAAGACTGTCAAAAAAAATATAAAAATTTTTAACTTATCATAAAAAATCTTGAAAAGTCAAACAAATATACATGTGTTATCGATAAATAATCTAAGACTGTCAAAAAAAATAAAAAAATTTTTAACTTAAAATTGACATTTCCAGTTTAATTGTTAGCACTGTTGCCAATTTTTTTAGTTTTTGATCGAAAGAAACGGTTTTTAACTTTTTTTTTCGATTTTTAGCTTTTATGACGGTTTTTTGTGGGGGAAAAACGTGGGCAGTATTGTTTGCTTTGTTTACATTTTATCAAATTGTATTTCTTGTTCTTTCTCGCGTTTGTTGTTTCATTCAGTCAATCCTTAAAAAATCCAATACAAAAAATAGCAAGTATCATAACACCTTTATTAAGAGTTTTTCACAATTATTTCTGTTTTATTTGTTTTTACTTATTTTTCAAACTTTCGTTTTTACTTCTTTTCCAAATTTTATATATTTGAACAACTCTCTCGTTAAACGGTTTTTATTTTCTTTTTATTTGTTCTTAAATTCTTGTTTCTGTTACTTATTATACAATGGTTTCTTCTTATTTTATTTCACATAAAATGTCTCACACAACTCTTTTGTTTTATTTAATATGTTACTTCGTGGTTTTATTTATTTCTTATTTGACGTTTTTCACAATTCTTTTTGTTTAATTAATTGTTTTTACTTTTTCTCAAACTTTCGTTTTCTAAATTTTATGCATTTGCACAACTCTCTCGTTAAACGGTTTTTATTATTTTTTTTATTTGTTCTTAAATTCTTGTTTCTTTTTATTTCACATAAAATTTCTCACACAACTTCCTTGTTTTATTTAAAGTCTTTTTGTCGGTTAATCCCACTTCTGAAATTGTAGTAAGTAAAACACAACACGCACTGATCTCTATTATTCTCCTTAGCAAACTAGCCTAATATTACGTATGAGTTTATACATATGTATGTGTGTTACGAACAAGCAAAGAACAAAAATGCAACCGTCGCTTGACGACGATGCTTTATTTACAATAAAGATCACAAGTGTTTACCTAACTAAAATATGTGTGTACTTAAACCAGTATATGTATATATGTACATGTGAATAAATAATGATGCCTATTGGATACAGGAAATCATACTTGGTACAGTGAACCACCACACATTTACTATACAAAGTTTCTTACAAGTGATGCATTTACGAACATTAATCTTTACTAATGCGCAACTGATGCGTAACAACTGCATTTACGAAAGCACCCTAAATTATTTTTTATAGCCTTCACCGACGGTAAAAGGGTAAATTATTGATCTTAAACCCTATAAAGTATATATCGGGTGATTTTTAAGCTATTATCTTTTTGGCAACACTGGTTTGAACAGCTGACGCACGTTTCGTGTTTTGTTTCACTGTCAAACATCTTCACTCGTAAAACTGCTATGAGTGGAGAAGCAGCTAGCGCTTTTTGTCATTATTTCTTAAGGGCAAACAGATCGCTTTTGTTTGTCTGCTTTTGTTGCGTTTTGCGTTGTCATCCCGCATTGGTTAGTGTTTCGGCGTCGTATAACTGTACCGAGTTACAGTTTTTGCGGTATCTGCAGTAACTATATGCAATCGTTTTTAACCTCAATGTTTTGATGTGTTGTCTGGTGGAGAACCAAAGAAAAAACTCAATGTGACTGGTGGAGAACCATAAATAGCTCAGACGTTTTACTGGTGGAGTACCAAGGAAATAACTCAGACGTTTAGTGGTGGAGACCAAAATACTCTGGAGCGGATTCTGGAAGCACTCGCCTTCCTATACGAAGGTTTAGGTCGAACGAGGTTTTGCGGTTAAAGCTCCAAAAATTGTGTGATACCCTGGCATTATAACTTAAATAGTTCGCCAAAAACTTTTAGTCTTAAGTAAAACAAAAAAAAAAAAAAGCCAAACATCTTCAGTTTGGTCTATAATTTAACCATGAATCGTCTTACAAACGAACAACGCTTGCAAATTATTGAATTTTATTATCAAAATGCGTGCTCTGTTAAGAAAGTTCATAGCGCGCTTCTTGTGTTCAGCGACGAAGCTCATTTTTGGCTCAATGGGTATGTTAATAAGCAGAATTGTCGATTTTGGAGTGAATATCAGCCAGAAGCATTGCAAGAGCTACCAATGCATCCAGAAAAAGTCACAGTTTGGTGCGGTTTATGGGCTGGTGGCATCATTGGACCGTACTTCTTCAAAGATGATGCGAATCGTAACGTAACTGTGAATGGTGAGCGCTACCGTGAGATGATATCAAACTATTTTTTGCACAAAATGCAAGAGCTTGAATTGCATGACATGTGGTTTCAACAAGACGGTGCCACATGCCGCACAGCACGCTTAACAATGGACTTATTGAGAGGCGAGTTCGGTGAACAATTTATTTCACGTTCGGGAACGGTCAATTGGCCGCCTAGATCGTGCGATTTAACGCCTTTAGACTATATTTTGTGGGGTTATGTTAAAGCTCATGTCTATACACACATGCCCGCTTCAATTGACGCATTGGAAGACAACATTAAAGCATTTCGTCATGAGATACCGGCCGAAATGTTGGAAAGAGTTTTCCAAAATTGGACTAAGCGGATGGACCATTTGAGGCGCAGTCACGGTCAACATTTGCATGAAATAATCTTCAAACATTAAATTATATGGACCGTACTATCGATTCAAATAAAGATTTCATGCATTTTTCTGAATTTTATGTGTTTTTTTTTAAACTTTCATATAGCTCTTAAAAAATCACCCATTACATATGTATCCTCTGGGTCCTTATGAGGAGCGAAGTTGACTTATCGATGTCTGTCTATCCGTTGAAATGGGTTCTTCGAAGAACCAAGATACGATGGGGACATGATAGTTATATATTTATGTGACATTTGGTCCGGAATGGTTTGCTTTTGAAATTCAGCCTGATCGGTCAGATATATGAGCAAAAAACCACGACTGCCTCTAATTTTTTATAAAATATGGGCGTGGCATCTCCTTTACAGAAAAAATAAATTTTTGGCTGCCTTATGACCTTTGGATACGCCATATATATTTAAAGATCGGAAATCTTTAGTAGAACATACTTTCTGAAAAACTAGGAAAAACCGGTTCAGAAACAAAAAAGTTTTGACCAAAATATATGTATACATTTTTTTTTTCTTTTTTGAAAATACTAATTTTCAGGAACCATAAAACTTCCCCAGTCCAAGATTTATAACTAAAGTAAATGGTAAATTTCTTCTTAATACTGTCAAATCGGTTAAAAAATTTGCAAGTCATGAGCAAAACACTCCTCAAATGGGCTAAAAATCATCAACATTTTTGTAAAAACTTAATTTTAAGGGCTGTCTCTGGTAGGACATGTTTCCCAAAAATCGGTTCAGATACAAAAAAGTAATGACAAAAACATATTTTTTTTTAAAATACCTACCTTCGGGAACCATATTTCTTCCCGAGTACAAGTTTTATTGCCAAACTAAATGGTAAATTTCTTCTTTAAGATGTCGGCATATAAATCTGTCAAATCGGCTAAAAAATGGTCGAGTTACGATCAAAATACTGAAATTCAATTAAAACGAAACTTGCTTAATACTAGGGTATTCATTTAACCGGGCTTTTGCTATAATCGGTTAATCGCTCGATTAATTAACCAAGGTTTTGGTTTACTCGTTTCATAATCGGTTAATTGAATTATATATCGGTTAACCGATTAATAACGTTTTTTTATAAACTAAGTAATTTCAATACATAAAAATGCATAAGTTATTTATTATTTGGAGTTAATCAGTAAAGAAAAAAAACGCAATAACATAACAATTCTTGAACTTAAACGAGTAAACAAAAAAAATTTATAAATATGTAATACATATTTTTTAATTAATACATATTCGGGCATGTTCTAGAAATCGAACTGAAGTGGATTTAAAATCGACCAAATTTAAAAAAAAATCCTGTATACAGAAAAAATTATTTTTCCAATTCAAACAAAAAATTTTTAGAATCAAACAATTTTTTGTCTAAAATCGGTCCTACAAACAAATTCGCATATTCAAACAATTTATTTGCATTTTGTTTATTGAAAAAAAAACTCCGATTTTTTCAAACAAATAATTTTACAGAATCAAACAAAAAGTTTACTGAAATTCATATAAATTTCAAACAAATAATTTTGCTGAATCAAACAAAAAAGTTTTGACACAAGCAATGACGCGCACACAAGCAAGCACTGTTGGCGAAGATGAAGCAGAGCTGAGCGGCCGGCCGGCTTTGAGACACATTTTTTTGTTGGAATAATTTTTGAACGAAGTCATATTTATACTCACAGTGTTTTTCTTCATCACTCACTTTTGCTTTATCCTTTTCCTTTGCTAATGAGTCGGAAGACCGACTCGATATGTTTTCCGCCATCATTCTATTTTTGTATTTGATGTATTTAAACAAACTGTTTGAAAAAATTGAATACGGGATTTTGTTTTTTTTTACCAACTTTGAAACCAACCAAAAATTTATTTTGTTTCTTATAATGTGTTTTTTCTGTTGTTTAAAAAAAATGAAACGTTTTTTTTACCTGCTATTGTTTTTGTTGTTTTTTTTACTACAAACCTCGTCACGCTATTTTATAATTTTTCTTATTGCTGTACTTTTTTAAAGCGTTCAAAAATAGACTGCATGTGTTTTTTGTTGTAGTTCTTATATTTATCATAAAAAGAAGTGTTGCTTACAATCAATAAAAAAATGCAAAAAGACGACAACATTAAAGAGCGTTAAATATTTCATACAAAATTATGAAAACTTCAAACCAATAGCGCGTTTATTATATTTTGGAAGAGTTGTCCACATTTTTGTTGGTTAAATAAAAATCAAACAAAAATATTGATTGAATCAGTAAAAAAATTTGTAGAAATCAAAAAAATTTTCAAACAAGCGCTTGTTTGAAAATAATTCGGCAATAATTTTTTCTGTGTACTGAAAGTTTATAAAAATATTCCATATTATCTAACCTTTTTTTTGAGTACCAATTAGCTTAACAAGAACAACTCTTAAAACCAGGAAACAATAAGGTCGTTTTGTAAATACATAATTCAATTTCAATTTTCTAGAACATGCCCGATTATAAATTAATTACAAAATAAACTGTGAGATCATTTTATTACTTATTTTATTAGTTTATGGAGTTTAAAACAAAATACTAATTTCTCAGTCATTTTCCTGGATTTCTCTAAACATATAAAATCTTCCATTATGTCATTAGAGTCCTGTTTTAATTTTTTAAGAGTTTTAACCCTTCTAATTGCTTCGGTTAGTTCTGTAAAAAGATTGTTTTAATTACTATCGAGAGTTTCTTCTGTTGTCAGGTCATCATCATACTCATCCTGGCAATGCTCAGCACCACACATTCTACACGCTTTATGTTATCGGGTTCTTCCAACTGCGTTGTACATAATTTTTCAATATAAACATACATTTACAATATGAACTCCCATTAGGGTGGGTAAAAAAATTATTTTCTCATATCGACTTCTAATAGCGTAAATATGTTGTATTTTTGCCTGCATTTGACCCCTGTAAAATATTATTTATTTATGTTTAGTGTGAGAGCCCGCGCTTTGATATTAAATTTTGTTAAATTTTGAATATACCAATATTGTATTGTGTGGCAGAATAGCATATTACAACGCCATACCGGACTTCTGCAGATTGTGCGATGATTCAGAGGAGCTGGAGACGATCGAGCATGTACTGTGCCATTGTCCCAGGATGCAGGGCCTCAGACGGAAATGGCTAGGAGATAGGTTTCACGACGAACTGGGGTGCATCGCTGGATGTAGTCCGACGGATATACTGGGGTTTGTCAGGGAAATAGTGCGGTTGTTTCTGTTGAGAGGGCTGTAGAGGGGTCAATAGTTCTACGCGAGATCTTACAACTTACTAACTTTCTATCTTTCTTGATTCTATCCTTCTTCTACTTATTTTCTTTACTGTCTTCTTTTTTTTCTCTTATTGAAGGGATTCACAATGGACCATATTGGTCTCCGAGTGGAGGTGTGCCCTTGGGCGCATAACCCTTCTTAACCTAACCTAACCTAGCATATTACTGTACACTTACGACTTTTAAGTTCGTGAAAATAGTGTCAGAAGCATCCATGACTCTATGCGATAAAAAAAAAATCAAGAGAAGGTTTACTATAGAGGAAACATGAATGAAGACGAGAGATGCCCAGATTTGACAGTAAACAAGATTTTGTGACCAAAAAATAACTTGTATAATTTCGTGATTTTATTGTTTTATGCTGTATAAGAGCCAAAGTTTTATTTTTTTTTTAAGTTTAATTAAAAACGTTTTCAGTTTTATCCCCGATATCACCAAGTTCAGTTAAAACTAACTATTATTTAACAATATGTTTTGGCAGCTATAACTGATAGTTAATTATAGCTGAACTTGGTTTTTTTTGTAATTTCAATTAACCAAACCATTTTTGAGTTACGCGAATATATGTTGTGCAACCTCCTCCATTTTCGAAATAACGGTATATCTCGAAAACAAGAGCTAACCTTAACAAAACGGTGGGCACCATTGGATTCAGCGTACCCGAATTATGCTAAAACGCCATGTGCCCAGCTTGTCTTAAGAAAAAAGTGTCGATTTCGAGCACAGTATAATTGATAGTAAATAAAATATTAAAATTTAAAAACTGGCTTTTTCAAAAATAATGAATTCTTAGGAATAAACAATATTTGAATGAACCTAAGTTTCAAACATACATATGTACGTACAGTGAAGGAACAAGGATGCATGCAGCATTGCTTTGGGGGATGCCTGGAAGGGTATACTCCAGATTCCACAAAAAAGTGAGTACGGTCAGTGATTTATGCGAACGGAGATCCAACTAAATATTGCGTCTTATATGTGCACACAAAATGTACAAATACTTTTGCACCTTGAATTTTTCTATTTCTTATTTTTTTTTCTTTTCTATGTGTTGAATTTTTTTAATGGAATAACAATCTTTCTTCAATAAAACTTTTGACACACTAAAGGTATTCACGTCACAAGTTGCACCCTTGCAAAAAAGCAAAAGTGCAAAAATATAACAACAACCACACAGACATTTAGTTGTGCGCAAATAATTGCCTTTGTGGTTGTTGTTATATTTTTGCACTCTTGCTTTTTTGCAAGGGTGCAACTTGTGAAGTGAATACCCCCACTGTATACAATACCAAACTATTTTTTTCAATGGGTCCGCCACCAACTGAAGAAATACAATTCCTTTTGGTGGTATTAAGTCAAATTTGCATACCAAACGTACATTTTAGATTTTTCGACTTTTATTTTTGGCTTTTCTTCTTCTTCCTTTTTTTGCAACCATCGCTTATAAGATAAGACGGAAAAAACAAAAAAAGAATCATTGAAATCGGTCAAGCAATTATCGAGTTTAAGCAGACTAATCCACAGCAATTAATGGTGCAATGTAAAATTTTCATACCAAACACAATTTTCGATTTTTTAACCTTTTTTTTGCGTTTTTTTGAACTTTCTTTTTTTTCTTCCTCGTGATTAGACGAACAAAACAAAAAAAATCATACAAATCGGTCAAGTAGTTCTCGAGTTTTAGCGTGCATTTAGACACAGCATTTGATTTTTACATACATATTGTTACGAAAGTTAAATTATCTAAGAATTATTTATAGTTATAGTTATGTTATAGTTTAATGTTACTTAAAATTGTCATGTATAATTTTCAACACAACTGTTATTTTAAAATAATTCCTATATAAATTTCCCAGTCATTTCTAGAAATGGTTATAGAACATAATAAATAGTTTTTACGGGAAGGTTCAGGAAAAATCTAGAAATAATTATGAAATATAAAAAGGGGTGACTCATGTATAATTAGTTTAGTCTGTTTTGAAAAACGGTTCTGTTCGTAACTAACAAATGTGAACAAAATAATTAATTTCAATAAAGTTTGTTAAGTTGAATAAGAGTGTGTTTTTATTCGGATTTGCAATTAAAAGAACTCAAACGCGTTTATTAAAGGAAAAACGTAACAATTGGTGTCAGAAGTGAAATTGCAATAAGTTGAAAAAAAAAAAAAAATATAAACAAATAAAAAAAAGGATAAAAAAAACTATACAATCAACAATGAAATTCGAGGAGCTAAAAGTTGAACAGCTCAAGAAAGAGTTGGGCAAGTTGGATCTGCCTACTGCAGGAAATAAAGCTGAGCTGCAGAAAAGATTAATCGATGAATTTAAGCGACGCAATATTGACATCGCAGCTTATGAATTTGATGAGAAAGAAGAAATAGAAGTTACTGCCCGTGCAATACCAAGCAATATGGATCTCAGCACAATGTTTGCTGCTATGATGGATAAAATGGCAGAAAACTCAAGAAACATGGAAAAAATGGTGAAAGAAAATTCAGCAGAAACATCTAGAAAAATGGAAGAAAATTCAAAAGCTATCGTAGCTGAAACTTCTAGAAAAATGGAAGAGAACTCAAGCACCATCTTAGCCGAAACTCAAAAAAATTCTAAAGTGACAAACGAGAAACTTCAGGCTACTAATGAAAAACTTGAGAAGCTTCAAGAGATTTCTACTGTTATAAACGAAAGAGTAGACGATATGGAAATAGAATTGTCTGATGTAAAAACACAAGTCACTGATGTAAAAATACAAGTCACGGTTTATGATGGAAAACTTCATCATCTGGAAGAAAGAGTAAATAGTCTTCAGTGCCAAGAGGGAGTGGTGCGAGTTTTTCCAGAAGTCTCGAATAGAATAAGAGCTCCAAGTTTTGACGGCAGCTCACCATTGAATGTGTTTAAGTTCCAGTTTGACACAGTTGCCAAAAAAATGCTTGGAACAATGAAGAAAAAGCCATAGAGCTGATTCTGGCTTTAAAAGGAACTGCGTCTGAAATTCTAGAAAATGTACCAGTAAGTTGCAGAAATAATTATGATGACATTATGGTAGCACTGCAACGCAAGTATGGTGGTGAACATAGAAAAGAAATATTCAGAATTGAATTACGGGCTAGAGTACAAAAGCCAAACGAGACGCTACAGGATTTCGCATTAGAGATTGAGCGCTTGGTGCAGCTTACTTATCCAGGTTAAAGTCATCCATTGCTAGATCATTTTAAGACCGAGCCATTTGTAAACGGTATACGGGATGCTGATGTAAAACTAGCGGTATGTGCATCACAGAAGCCATCATTTGCAGAAACGATATCATTTGCCCTAGCACAAGAAACCGCTAGAATAATTTCAAAATCGCATATATGCAAGGTGCGCAAGCTCGATATAACAGCCGAAGACGAAGGAGATATTTTAAAGGAAATGAGAAGCATGAAGGAGGCAGTTTTGCAGGCTTTGGGCGAGAAGCAAAGTAAAAACAAAGTAAAATGCTATAACTGCGGTAAAACTGGCCATATTCAGCGAAACTGCAAAGCACCAAGACGACGATCGAGATCTTCCTCGCCACCAGGAAACAACCAACGTGCTAGTCACCAGGTGGCACAAGAGTCACCTTTAAACTAAAAATAGCTAGCACCGCGGGGCATGGGCTAGCTTCCACATCTGAGGGCCCCATAATCTCTATGTCAGTAGTGCAAAGGAGTAACAGGAATCTTACTGCTTGTGGTTACATTAATGGTCAAAAACGCATTCTTACTGTGGACACTGGGGCATCACATTCTATTATAAGGCCCGATTTAATACAAAAATCAATCGAACCACTAAGCGTGGTAAGTCTGCGAACAGCTACAGGCGAATCTGCCACTGTCTATGGAAAAGTAAAAGCACAATTAAGTATGGCCAATGCAATCGCCCATCACGTATTTATTGTGGCTGATATTGTAGGCGAGGTAATCATTGGCGCAGATTTCATGATTGAACATGGTATTCATTTGGATATGGGTCAGCAAATTATGTATTGGCGGGATGTGGAAATACCCCTTGAAGTTGGATACGAAACCAAGGCCCATGTAAGACAGCTAATCGCCCTTTAACGTGAAAAACTGCCACCCAAATCAGAAACCTTAGTATGGGCGCGAATGGAGGGAGATTGTGAGGACAACAGTTTATGGGTGGTAGAGCCAGCAGAAGTTTAAGGAGATATCGTAACAGCGAATGCCCTCGTAAAACCCAGCAAGGGTCTAGTTCCCGTGAGAGTATAAAATTTATTCAGCAGTGAAAAAGTCCTTACGCAGAACTTCAAGATTGGACAATGTACTTCAACAGAGGCAGTAATTAATTGCGAGCAGCAGCAAGGCGTAGCCAGGAGAATTAGCAAGGACCACGAGCCACTAGAGGAACATGTGCGAAAATGGACCGAAAAGCTAACACCGCCTTGCAAGAATAAGGCCAAACAACTACTAAGAAAATATGCCTCTGCATTCGCTTTGAAAGGTCAAAACCAAGGCAGAACGTCAATCGTGAAACACGAAATCAACACAGGCGAAGCTAAGCCAATAAAACAGGCGCCAAGAAGCATTCCTCTAGCAAAGCGAGCTGGTTAGCGAGATGGAAAAGAACGGAGTTATTAAACCATCATCAAGTCCGTGGAGCTCACCAGTGGTTTTGGTGAAAAAGAAAGATGGAAGTACCAGATTCTGCGTAGATTACAGAAAACTGAATGACGTCACGAAAAAAGATAGTTATCCATTGCCTAGAATTGATGATACCTTGGACACGTTAGCCGGAACGGAATGGTTTTCTACATTGGATTTGCAGAGCGGTTATTGGCAAGTGGAAATTTCGGAAAATGATAGGGAGAAAACTGCGTTTAGCGCAAGTGATGGCTTATGGCAGTTTAATGTGATGCCATTTGGACTCTGCAATGCTCCGGCTACATTCGAGCGTTTAATGGAGCCGGTGTTAAAAGGTCTTCACCGAAAGACATGTTTGGTGTACCTTGACGACATTATTGTAATGAGGAAAACATTTGATGAACACCTGAAAAACCTAGAAGAGGTGATGAAACGTATATCAATGGCAGGACTAAAACTAAATGCTAAGAAATGCTCACTGTTCCAGAAGGAAGTAAAATACCTGGGACATCGTGTAACCTCCAAAGGCATCTCAACGGACGACGATAAAATAAAAGTTGTAATGGATTGGCCACGCCCGAAAAATATTCATGAATTACGCAGTTTTCTAGGCCTATGTACATACTACAGGCGCTTTGTACCAAACTTTGCAAATATTGCTGCAATTTTACACGAATTGACTAAAAAGGCGCAAAAATACATCTGGAGTGAAGCACAGGAAACAGCATTT
This sequence comes from Pollenia angustigena, assembly GCA_930367215.1. NCBI lineage: Eukaryota > Metazoa > Arthropoda > Insecta > Diptera > Polleniidae > Pollenia > Pollenia angustigena. The sequence goes on from OV884059.1 coordinate 37,754,133, forward strand.
CAGAAACTGAAGGAATTGTTGTGCTCAGCACCAATTTTGGCTTACCCCGTTACTGGAGAGAAATTTGTGCTTGATACCGATGCGAGCGGATACGGAATTGGAGGTGTGCTTTCCCAAGTGGTCGATGGCGTAGAGCGAGTCGTTGGCTATTACAGCCGAATACTTTTGAAGTCTGAGAGAAATTACTGCGTGACGCGAAGAGAGCTTCTGGCAGTACTAGAGTGCGTAAAACATTTTCACAAGTATTTGTAAGGTCAACATTTTGAGTTAAGAACAGACAATTCTGCACTAAGGTGGTTGCTGCAATTCAAGAATCCGGAAGGTCAGATAGCTCGCTGGATTGAGCGCCTACAAAGTTATGATTTTACCATTGAGCACAGAAAAGGTGGAAAACATGACAATGCGGATGCTCTATCAAGACGACCCAGCAAACTGGAATGCAAGCGTTGTGCAAAGGCTGAAGGAAAGGAACACAACTGTGAAGTTCGCCTACTGCAGATAGAGTCCAACGAAGACTGGTCAATGGCACAGAAAGCTGACCCTATATTAGAGAAAATTATGATGGCCAAAGAAGAAGGTAGAAGGCCGAATCGAAACGAAATATCATCTGAAAGTCCTCTAACAAAAGCATACTGGGCCCTATGGAACAGCCTACAGTTGATAAATGGCTGCCTGTACCAAGCATGGGAAAGTGCCGATGGAAAATCAGTTCGTAACCTCATTGTAGTGCCATCGTCAAAAGTACATGAAGTCTTAAATGAATTCCATAATGGTCCAAGTGGTGGCCATCTTGGCGTAACAAAAACACTAGAAAAATTAAAACAACGTTTCTACTGGGTTGGGTGCCAACAAGCTGTGGCCGATTGGATATCAAATTGCACCCAATGCATTGCCGCCAAAGGACCAACAAGGAGAAGTCGGGGACCGCTTCAACAGTACAATTCGGGTGCCCCATTTGAGCGAATCGCAATGGATATAGCCGGACCTTTTCCTGTGAGTGATGCCGGCAACCGTTATGTGTTAGTTGTTATCGATTACTTTAGTAAATGGCCAGAGGTGTATGCCATCCCAAATCAAGAAGCCAAAACCATTGTGGACGTATTTTTGAATAACTGGGTGTGCCGCTACGGAGTTCCAATAGAATTACACTCTGACCAAGGCAGAAATGTTAAATCTGCAGTGTTCAAAAAAATGTGCGAATTGTACGGAATAAGGAAAACTAGAACAACTCCTTTGCATCCACAATCCGATGGCATGGTTGAAAGATTTAACCGCACATTAGAGGAACACTTGCGTAAAGTAGTAAGCACTCATCAGAAGGACTGGGATGAACACATTCCAAAGTTTCTGTTGGCATATAGATCAGGGGGGCTACTCTCTATTGGGATGCGAAAACAATTTCGATGCGAAAGCTAAATTTCAATTTGGTACTCTCTATCACTTTCGCAAAATGTTTTGAAAATGGAGCAATACTGGCAACAAAAATGAAATATTGCGCAGATTGACAGTAATAAAATGCTAAAATATGTAAAAATATTTGAAATTAGAAAATTTAAATAAAATAAAGTGATGATTTGCGAAAAGAAAAAAATTAATAGATCCGAAAGACAAAAGCGCAAACGGATTAAAGAGTACCAATCAATAGATTTGCTAACGTTTTCTTTCGCATCGCAATAGGGAGTAGCCCACCTGCTGTTCATAATTCCACCTCTCGTACACCTGCCAAAATTGTCTTTGGAACGGAGCTCAGACTACCTGGAGATCTAGAATTTGGTGTTAAGCCTAGACCAACAGATGACAGAAATGAAGGCTCTACCTCACAGGAACAAGATGAACTTAATGAACTTCATGAGTTTGTGCGAAGCCATTTTAGTTAATGGTTAGTAATGTATGGTTTATAGAACACGAGCGCAAAACTAGTCCGTTCAACTTGCATTTAAAACAAAAACAATATTTTAAGTTTTATTAACAGTTTCCAAATTTAATCACCCCTATCGTGAATAACAAGTGGAATTTTTGTTCCCATGAAATTTTCATTCCCCTCGAAGGGAAAAAAGCAATCGTGAATCTCATGTGAAAAAATTTCCACTCTATCAGTTCCAGTGAATGTAAAAAAAGAAGAAAGATTAAAAAAATTAAAAATCAATGAAATTTTTGTTCACAAATATACAAGTACCTATAGGTATATTTAAAAGAAAACTTAAAATAATAAAGCTAAATATTTAGTACTGGAGGGATAGTTTGATTACAACGTTAGTTTTTTTGCACTTTTTAAATTTAATGTAGTAAAATATTTTCCAAAATTCTGCCACCAAGTCAATCGAAAGCTTTACAAATCCACAGGCAATCGACCTGTTGTTTTGCATTTTGTTGAGCAATATATCGGCTTGTGCCTTATTAACTTTATTAACCCTTAATATTCGATTTATAGGAGGAGGTTCATACATACGTGTTCAGTTCCCTAGCAAAAATAAAGTGAGAAAATCTAAGGGAAATGTGAAAAAATTACTAGGGAAAACATTTTTCACAAGGGGAATTTTTTCCCGTGAACATTTTTTTACGTTCTTATTCTCCTTTGAATTACATTTTTTCATGGGAGTTGTTCATGATCGCAAATATGTAAAAAAGGGAAAAATTACGAGGGAAAAATTATTCACGATAGGGGTGAATATGCCATTTCCAATATTTTATAAATAAAAAAAAAACAATTTATTACACTTTCGGAAAAATAAATGTGAAATTAAAAGTTTTGACTCAAGAATATTATTCCGAAAATTGTGGCTTTAAAAAAAAAAAAAAAATTATTTTGCCACATTCATCAGCTAATGTGGAACGAATATTAAGTAAATATACATAAATAAAACAGCGCACAAAAATCGTTTAGATAAAGAATCGCTGAAAGGAATTTTGTACACAAAAGACTTCCTTAAATTAAATAAATCAAATTATTTTAATACTCTAATACAAAATTAAATTTTACGACAAATGACTTCTTAAATCTTCTATATATCGATACCTTCCCATAAATAATTCGGGTACGCTGAATCCAATGGTGCCCACCGTTTTTTAGGTTAGCTCTTATTTTCGAGATATACCGTTATTTCGAAAATGGAGGAGGTTGCACAACATATATTCGCGTTATTGAAATTACTAAAGAAAACCGAAACTCCGCAATAAAATTTCCTATGAGAAAAGTAAAACTAAAGTGGGGTTGGTCATACATTTGACCCATCTACGGGCATCCTACGCGCGGCAGAGGCCAAATTTAAGCATTTTATAAAACCGCCATATTTAGAGTCTGAACACAATGTAACGATAATTTATTGCGGTGAGATTTTTCATACGATTTTGAAGTAAAAACCGCCACCTGGATAACTATCTTGCCGCGATGTGGTGGCTTAAATGCTGGCTGTAGTGAATGTCTTGTAACTTGAGTCGGCAAATTCTAGCCGGGACAAGTTGGAAGGTATTTGCTTTAAGGCCAGCACGACTAAGGGTTATCCATCCTCCCATCCCCCATCCCATTACCTATGATCCTATCAATCCCCCTTTATTTCCCATTCCCCCACTTTTAAGGTCAAGGTGGTTGATAGCAGTGCCGAGGACCTGAATGGCTGGTTAGTGGTTAAAGAAACCGGTCGCGAACAGCTTCCCTCTGGCGCCGATGGCAAGGGTCAGTTGTAACTTGGCCTAGTCCGTGCAAGCCGTCACTGCGCGAGACGGTCCTTTTCTTTACGTCTTACTCGTGGGACCAAAAAACTGGACAAATTTACGGAAAAAACCAAGGACGCGACTCTAAGAGTCGATGCAGGGAATATCTCTGACAACTCGGCAGTTTCGGTGTCAGATCCAGACGCCGATTGGCTGAGTATCTACAGAGATATTCTTGAGCAAGAAGGTCAGTTATTGACAGAACTGACAGAGACAAGCGGGACGAACGACCCCCCAGTCGGTTCCCCGTCTCGAACAGGGGTCTCGGAAAGACTCGATGGTCTAGCTCTGGGATTTGATGATGAGCATGAAATTACAATGATTTCAGCTCATGATCAGGACCATAGGGCCGGGCCATCGGCTCCTGAGGTCACACTCGAGATAGGGAGCGGAGTAGTGGGTGGATCAAAACCCATTGTTCGGCAGGATGCGACAGAACAGGTCGCATCAGAAGGCCGAACGAGTCTTGAAAAAGCCAAGAGTGGTGTAAGGGCCTCCTTAGCCTTTCTAGAAAAGATAGCTAAGAAAGACTCCTAACTACACGATGGGCGGGATAGGCACTTGCTGAGGAAGCACCGAAAGAACGTTGCCAGATTCGAACGAATCCACGGATCTGTCGGTGATATCCTAGGCATTCCCTATCCTGCGGGATACACAGCAAGGGCTGCTGAAGGCTCAAATGTCAGTATGGACAACGAACCCTCAGTAGCCCCTGCTGATGAATCCTCCAATAATGGAACGGGAAGTAAGAAAGGGGGTACAGAATCAACACCTGGTTCTCTAAACCGAGACAGTACGGTCACGGATAAGGGAACCAAGCCTGATGATGTACCACCCTCTACTAGCTGCGCGATGAGGACTGGTAAAGTCTTGATAATCTCCGACAGTCCCCCCCTAAGGGAGGTCACAAAGGGGATTACTGAGAAATACCAGCCAACATCTGCAGGGAAATCGGGTGATCACCGACAGAGCTCTGCTAAGGCCCCCAAAAAGGGGGTATTTAAGAGAGTTAGGTCTGGTGATGACCAGAAATCCCCAGCAGCCAAAGGAAGGATCCCCGAAAAGAGATCACCAAGAGGGCTGGTTCCAGAGAGGAACAACCCTCTACGTCAAAGAAGCTAAGGGAGTCGTCAGGTAAGGACGGTATTCTAGCAGCTGTCATTGATCGTATGGATCCCGATGGAAGGATCAGTGTCGAGAAATGGCAGGTGCTAGAAAACAAACTACTCGACGAAATCTTTAGCGTCAAAGGAAGGCCGGACGAAGTATCGTTCAAAGGGGCTGACTGGATAAGAGGTGTCAAAACTGTCAGTTGCGGCAATAAAAAAACCTTTGAGTTTTTAAAGGCTGCAATCGGCAGGTGTGGCAGCGCTTATCCTGAAGCCAGATTGGACGTCATACTCGCGTCTGAGTTGCCATTAAGGCCGGTAGTCACTGTATGGATTCCTCCACCTATAAAACCGGTGGAGGTCATACTGGGGTTACTGGCCAATCAGAACAATGGGCTCTTTACGGGCCAGTGGAAGATGATAGCTTCACTGGGTTGTAAGGAGAACCAAGGAAGAGATTTCAGGTTCGCAGTAGACCGGGAATCTCTGAAAAAACTGAAGTCAATGGGAGGGGTTGCTGTATTCGGGTTAGGGTCTATCAGATTTAGGTTTCCTAAAAATGATAAACCCTAAGAGGCTGAGAGTGGTGCAGATAATTAGTAACCCACCTCATTGACAACAATGTGGACGTGGCTTTAATCCAAGAGCCCTGGATTAACAAAAACCGGGTAGTTGGATTAAAGATCACGGGGTATACCTTGTTCGTAGCCCGCTCTGATGAGAAGGTACGGACTTGTATACTGGCGAGAACTGAACATAAATTTATGATTTCTCATTCTTTCAGTAATGGAGACCTCACGGTTGTGACGGGGGAAGCCAAGGACAAAACGGTCCTGGCACTGGCATCGGCATACTTGCCATATGAAGCTGCCGATCCACCTGGGGAAAAAGTGCGAGAGTTGGTGGAGCACTCGGGCAGAAGCGGCTCGAGGCTGGTACTAGGATGTGACGCCAATGCACACCATTCCCAATGGGGAAGTGCCGACATCAACAAAAGAGGTGAGTCTATGTTTGATTTTATTGTTGCCAGCAATCTTTTTATCTGTAACAGGGGGAATACGCCAACGTTCAGAACTAGGGATAGAGAGGCAGTGATAGATATAACATTGACGAACTGTAGGGAATTAGTAGAGGACTGGAGGGTGGCTTTGGATTTTTCCTTCTCTGATCATAGTCGTCTGTCCTTTAGTCTAATGTTTGAGAGGTCGAAAAGGTGTCCATATAGGAATCCGAGAAGGACGGATTGGGATTCGTTTTCGGGACTAGTGCAACGGAACCTTAGGGTTACGCGAAACTGGGGGTCGACTCCGGCCGGTGTGGAGCAACTGGTAAACACCTTCACGGGGGTATTGACCAGTAGCTATGAGCGATTGTCCGTTAAATTTTCCGGGCAGGCGTACACAGCCAAGATGGTGGACAGACGAGTTGAAAACTCAAAGGTCCACCGTCAGAAGGCTGTTCAATAGGGCGAAGTATACGCGCAGGGATGAGGATTGGAGTAACTTCAAGTTGAGTTACGGGAGGTATAAGGGAGATATTAGAAGGGCGAAAAGGGACTCGTGGATTAAGTTTAGCGAGTCAGTTGAATCTGTGAATGAGATGTCTAGGTTCAGAATCTCTCTGTCTGCTTATGGAGACTCACTTTCCGGGGTGTGTGGATCCTGGGTCGGGGGAACAGGCTGTATGTGGTGACCTCTTCTCTGGTTCGGGCTCAGGCGGTGAGGAAAGGGAGACGGTGGGGGACATGATTACCCTGGATAAGGTAACATGGGCTGTAAATACCTTTGGGTCCTACAAATCGGCGGGGCCAGATGGTATATTTCCGGCGATGTTACAGAATATCGGGAAATCATCACTCCTGTTGTTGGTGGAACTGTTTAGGGTATGTGTGCTGAACGGGTACATTCCTAGGAGGTGGAGGGAGGTTAGGGTAGTTTTTATTCCCAAGGCGGGTAGAACCGGTCACTCTAAACCCAAGGATTTTAGACCAATCAGCTTGTCGTCTTTTCTCTTGAAGACGTTGGAAAGACTGATTGATCTACATCTGAGGACGAAGATTGACGCCGGCATCATCAGCGGCGCTCAACACGCCTACCTTAAAGGTAGATCTGTTGAGAGTGCGTTGCATGATGTGGTTGGTTATGTGGAGCGGGGTTTGCGAACCAGGGAATACACCCTGGCGGCATTCCTTGACATAGAGGGCGCCTTTAACAATTTGAGGATAGAGGCCATAAGACAGGCACTGATTGACCTAAGGGTTCCGTTGTTCTTGGTCGAGTGGATAACTATGATGCTTAGCAGCAGAGTTATTCACTCGGACTGGGGAAGCGAGCGCTTAAGGAAATCGGTGACTAGAGGGACCCCACAGGGAGGAGTTCTCTCTCCCTTATTGTGGCTATTGGCCGTCAATGTCGTTCTGAGACGTTTTGACAGAATGGGTCAGAAGGTCGTAGCCTACGCGGATGATGTGGTGATATTGGTGTCGGGCAAGTTTCTGCCGACAATTAGCGACATCATGCAAGGGGCGCTGGGCGAACTGGCGGCATGGGCAAGTGACAAGGGACTGGGAGTAAATCCGGAGAAGACGGAGTTGGTTCTTTTCACTAGGAGGTACAAGGTGGAGGAGTTTAGACTGCCGGTACTGGGAGGAGTGGAGCTTGGACTATCTGATAGTGCTAAGTATCTGGGGGTTTTTCTGGACAGCAAGCTGTCATGGGGTAGGAATACTCAGGAGAGACTCAAAAGGGGTCTCAATGCTTACTATGCTTGCAGATCATCGATAGGTAGGAGCTGGGGACTCCGGCCGTCAGTGGTGGGATGGCTGTACACTTCGTTGGTTAGACCCATTCTTACGTATGGATGCTGTGTTTGGTGGGAGTCATTGAGATTGGCAAGTCGTAGGAACCTTCTTTCTAAGGCTCAGAGGTGTGCTTCAATTGGCATGACAGGTGCCTTGAAAAGTACTCCTCAGGCTGCCCTGGATGTCATTCTACATCTTCTGCCCATTGAGCAGTATGTGATGGGAATGGCGGCCAGGAGCATTCTTAGACTGAGGGAGTTAGGACTTACGAGGAATGAGACTCAGGGTCACTCACGGATCCTGGGTGAGATTGAGGCTGGTGGCTATTGCCTGGGACCGCCGGGATCCACTGATTATGTTAGCACCAGTTTGGATTTTGGTCGGTTGCCAGAGGTAATAATGCCCTCTAGGGAGAGCTGGTCGGGCAGGGGCAGATTATTTGGTGGATTTGCTATTTTCACTGATGGCTCGAAGATGAGGGGCACGGGTGCAGGGGTCTACATTGAGGATCTGAACATAAGAAGGTCATATAGGCTTCCTGACGACTGCAGTGTTTTTCAAGCGGAGGTTCTGGGGGTCTGGAGGGCCGTGGAACTGATGAGGGACAACATTGATAGGGGCTCGGAGGTCACTATATATGTGGACAGCCAGGCGGCTCTTATGGCCGTAAGGGGCTGTTATGTGAACTCCAGGCTAGTTGATGAGTGTAGGAGGGCTCTGAGGGGAGCCTTAGGGGAGTATCTGCTAAGGTTATGCTGGGTGCCGGGTCATTGCGATATAGGCGGCAATGAGATTGCTGATGAGTTGGCAAGACAGGGCTCAGAGATGGAGGATCCTGACTGTGTGGAGGCGGTTAGGCCTCCATTGGGCTTCTATTTTGGTAGAATTAGGGAATGGATACTGAGCGTGACCAATCGGGCCTGGGGGAGCCGAACGGACTGTCGGGTATCACGGACACTGTGGCCGGTGCTTAGGAAGTCCGATTCGGTGTCGCTGTTGGGCAGGAGCAGGGTCTGCGTTAGGACCATGATAGGAATTATCACGGGCCACTGTATGATAGGCAGGATGGCGGTGAGGATGGGATCCGACTTGTCGGATATATGCAGGTTGTGCGAGGACCCTGAGGACTTGGAGTCGGTTGAGCACTTTCTGTGCCACTGTCCCAGGTTGCAGGGTAGCAGGTTGAGGTGGCTGGGCAGTAGATTCCTGGGCGAATTAGGGGATGTCTCGGGTTGCGGACTAGGATTCGTAATGGGGATGGCCTGGCTGCGCGAGGGGAGACTGGGTGCTAACCGCACGTAGGGCGGATTTGGTTTAAGTGGGATTTCTCTCGGGGTTGGTCCTTTACCTTCTTTTCTTTCCTTTCTTTTCTACTTATCTTTCGGATCTGTCTTATGCTTTTGCTGCTTACTTCACCTACTTTATACCTTCTTAGCTATCTCTAATTAAGGCGTCACAATGGACCATATTGGTCTCTGGGTGTAGGAAACTTCACACCGGCCTTTCTACCTACCTACATACCTACCTTGAAGTAAAAAACCGCAGTGCGGAACGGCATAAAATTAAAATATATTTTATTTTCATTGCGGACTTTCTTTCTCTCTCAACAAAGCGAATTTAATTCGCCTTGTCTCTCAATTTTTAATACTCGTTCTCTTTCTGATGTTGCCCTAGTGTTTGAATAATTGGCTAGTCCCCTTTTAGACAGGCAAAGTTTACTTTGCAATGTCTTGAGTTTATGGAAGGGAGGGGAAAAGAGAATAGCGGGGGAGTACGCTCTTTGCTGTACTCGCAAATTCCTTTTGTTTTTCGTTCGTAGTTTATTTCTGAGCACGGATGATAAAGTTAGTACTACAATTGTACTTTTTTTACTACTATTAGCAGTGAAAAAGTAATAAAGTACTCCAATGCAAATTTAGTACAATTTAAAAATTGCAAACGCTTTTTCCTACCAAAATATGATAAAAACAAAGCAAAGAAATCGCCTTTATGTAAATACTATATCGAATTTAATTCAAACAAATTATTGCTAGTCTTATAAATCTTGTTGCTATAGTTTAAAATAAAAAAAATTAAATATGTATAGAAATATGTTACAAAACTAATTTCATACACCAACCGAACTTTCATCTTCTTTAAAAATAATAATTTTATGTTCCTTACTATACCTGATTGTTGTAATTTTTTAATTAAATATTTTATATATGGGCATTTCCTGGGGTCACTAACGTACGTTCGTACGCTTTTGATTTACAAATAATATAGAAAACAAAAGTTTTCCTATCATTTTTTTTTGCGATTCGATAGCATTTGTGTAGCTCTAAGTTTAAGTTTTTCCTTTAAGTTTTCTTTTAAATGGTGGAACATATAAAACCAGTAAGCAAATCATACGTGTTTAAATTATGAAAAATTCCTTGCACCATAGATATCTATACACAGCTAGATATTTTTAGTAGAAATTACGGGCATTACTACCCAGTAAAAACTTCGCCTGCTTTTTTAAAATGAATAGCTTCTTTCACTAATTATTTCGTAGCTTTCTTCTATATAACTACTATAATTACTTATACAACTAGTTATTTTTCAGATGTATGTAGGAAAAAAATAATGACTTACATCAAAACGCGATCATTTTGGGACATCCCTTGTAAAATTCATTGGTTCTTTCAGTAGAATTGGAAGTAGTATTTTAACATTTTCCTGATTACTTAACACATTATTTTGCAGGCGAAGTTTTTACTGGGAGGTAAAACATTTTTTTAGCCTGTTCCACTTTCAAATCTAAAAAAACAAGCTTAAGATTCTTCGTCTAAATTCCTTTTTATTTACTTAATTTTTCTTTTTGTTAATTGCCAAAGGTATATTTCAAATATAAATGTATAGCACAAGTGCATTTTAATGTAATTTCTTTGTTATGCAAATAATAAAACTTGTAAAAAATATTTTTTTGGCATTAAGTACAATTAGCGTAAAAAATGTAAATTTTTTTTCTGTATTAAGTACATTTTAAAAAATGCCATTTATCAACCCTGTATCTGAAGTTGGCTGCAACAACGAATAAACAAAAATTTGTCAAATTAAACTTTGTGTGTCTAAACACCAAACAAAGTTTAAAAGAGAACTACACAAGACTTTGCAAAGTAAACTTTGCCTGTCTAAAAGGGGACTTATATTCACAACATTATTGAAAACAAACAGCATGATGAAAATGTGTGCACAAATAAATTAATAAAAATTTAAACAAAAAATTACAACTATTTCCGTCGCCGTCTTCCGTTGCATTATGTTTATTTTTCTCTCCCGCAACGAGAAATCGCACCGCACCGCAAACATTGTGGTTAGACTCTTATATGGAAGCCCCCCTAAGAGGTGGAGATATATGGCAAGTATGTATTAAGAAAATGTTAGGAACAAAAAACTAATGGAGGTCGGTCATACATTTTATCCCCCTAGCGGCGATTCCTTGGCAGTTATGGGGCTTTTTTTCAATATATTTCTAATCTGTATTGACTATTTTGTATGGGATCCCCCTTAAGGAATGGAGATAAAGTAGGGTTGACCCATCTAGGGGAATCCTAGGCGCTGCAGGGGCCAAATTTAAGAATTTTATTAAACCGCCATATATGTATGGTTGAAATTCTTAAATTTGGCTGCTGCAGTGCCTACGATGCTCCTAGATGGGTCAAATGTATGACCAACCCCACTTTATTTTTCGTAAAAAGTATCAATTTCAAGCAGTGTAATTAAACAGCACAATAAATAAATAAAAACTCCCCAGGAGTTGTCTCCTTTTTCACATTTTTACAATTTTTAAAACTTCATATAGGGAAAAATTACTCCCGGGGAATTTTTATTTATGATAAGGTTGAATAATTTGAAATTTCTACAAGCATCAACTAATTTTTAACGAAATGAAATTTACCAATTAAATGAACTGTAGATGTGTTAATCGCATAGGTAAGGGCATCATTCGAATTTTTAACTAAGGTCAACGCCAAATTAAGTCCTCTTATAATTGCATTGCCCAAGCAATGTAAAAAAATTTCTTTTATTCCGGAGTTCAAAAGATCTTCACAGTGTTTTTGTTGTGCCTAAGGAGACAAGTTTTTTAAATAAGTATTTTGGCGTTATAAACGAGTATATTTCACATTACATACCTTAAAGTTAGATTTTGTCGTAATATAAATATCGTTTTGCCTTTTATTCACTTTTGATGGAGGTTTCTTTTTAAGGTTACGACTGTGTGGCCTTTTATTTTGTTCCATAATATTTCTACTTCAGATGGAACGAATTCCATATAAACATGAACTAGAGATGGCAATAAATATCGATATTTAAAAATATCTATATTTAAAAAATAATAATCGATAAATATCGCCGATATATTAAATACCCATATATCGATATTTATTGACGACTATCGACTTCGATATTTTTTAACCGTTGTTCAACTGCTTGCAATATTATTACTATTGTTTTTATGCTATGTTCATACCAAGTAGAATTTTTTTTTCCCGGAGTTTTTCGATTCCCGGGAAAGCGGGAAAAATTTTTAAATTTCCCGGGATCCCGGGATCCCGCTCCATACAAATAATACAAAGTAAACTTGGTTTTATTAATGAAAAAAACTTTTATAAACAAACGTGAGGGAACTTGTCTACAAAGTAAGTAAAATAAATGCTTAAATACTACAAAAATAATTGAAGATTGAAAGCGGAACTTGAATTATTATTACCTTTGGCTATTATAAGTAAATTCCGTATTATGATGATCTAGTACAAGATAAAATAAACATAACAATTGAGGTACTCAAGATATGAGATCAAAAAGTAAATTCATAAAATATATAAAATATTTTAATAAATATATTAACATTTTTTAACGGCGTAGGAAATTACTTTCTGACACACTCAAAGCGTTTAGTGAGTCGCCAAAGTATATTTCTGATTTTGTTTACTGATTACCATGTTTCCGAAAAATTTCGTTAACTTTTTTACCGAGGTTGGACAAATAATTAAAAGTGCACCGTTGTTGCATGCTTCTGATGTCAAGGTTGATGCAAAAAATAGCATCATCCGGACTACTTCGTACAAACTATTTCTTTTCATTAGGTCCATCTGTAATCTTTAGGACAATGTATTTTTCAATTTGTATGTTTTAGTAACTTACACGAGTTTCATTATTTTTTTATTTCGGTTTCCCCGCACTTCCCGGATATATTACCAAGCTCGATTTTTTTTTTTTTTTTTTTTTTTGTAGATACGACTATGTTGCAATAACGGAGCGATATGTTTATGTATATCCTATTATTAAGACTTGTCCATGGACAATGAGAATTTACTGCCTGCATCTTATTTTGAATTTATGTTCTTTATCAATTCATCACTTCACTTAATTTATTAATTATCAACTTTTGCACTGCCCATTCTGCTTTTAATAGATTTATTGCCGCAGGAGACATTAATTTACGTTTGTACACATTTCTTATAATTGATCTAATCGACAACCCATCCACAGATGCTAATTTTTAGAGAAAAGAAAACTAAATTTCAGAGTAAAAATAGCTGTTTTCTGAAACTATGAAGAACTTTTTATTTCCCGGGATCCCGCAACAAAAATCCCGGGAAAACGGGAAATATAATAAGTGAAATTCCCGGGAATTCCCGGGACGGGAAATCCCGGCAAAAAACCCGGGAGTGTAGACATTTTTGTCTTCATATAAAACAAAATTATGTTATCTTTAATGTAGACAGTAATTTTTTGTACATATTTATTGCCGACAATTTATGTTGCAATAATTGTTAGTCCATTTTCTTTGGCAATTATTGCTTACATAAAACGTCAAATTTGGATGTCAATTGAAAAAAAAAGAAGCATAAAAGAAAAATATAAAAGCAAAGAAATTAAATTGGTGAAATGGTAGCAAATTATAATTGTAGTAAAAGAATTAAATTAATGAGTTTAATAAACACTAAAATATAATATAATTTTTTTCTTATTCGACCTTTATTATTTAAATTTATATTAATTTGTTTAAGTTTGAGTTCTTTTTTATATAAAAATATTTATTTTATTTTTTTTGTTAAAGTAAAATTAATATTTTTAGAAACTGGGAGTTATTTCCTTCCGAAGGTTACTTTATATTATATTCAACATTTTTTTTTCATTTTTCGAATTTATTCTATGAGCTAAATTTCAGTTATGTATTTTATAAAGCTTTTTTGTAATAGTTCTATTCCTTAAATTTTTCAGAAATGACTTTATACACTACCAGACTATTATATTGTATTTTCTTTTTACATTTTACCTTAGCCTTCCTTTGGAAAGCAATGAGGTATATTGAATGTACAGAAAAATTTACAATTATTAGACACCAGCAGAATGTAATGCATTTTCTGGCCAGCTACGGCCTTCGTCAGCATTCTTTGTGTCTCACTGGATAGTGTTACTTTATAAATTGAATGTATTTAACTCAACTATTTTAACAAATAGAAACTGGGAATTATTTCCTTCCGAAGGTTACTTTATATTATATTCATAGAATAAATTCGAAAAATGAAAAAAAAATGTTGAATATCATACAATTACAAAAACAACTAAAATCAACTCAGGAAATTTTCATGTTGTTTTTGAAAAAAATTTTAAACTGCAACCATCTGCTTTTTTTGATTACATATTTTTGATTTTACTTATACCATCCGTGTAAACATAAAATATACTTACAACAGACTTTTATTTTTTTTTTTTTTTTTTCTTTTAAACACGGGGAGAATATCATATTATTTTGATTCTACAAAGTCGTAATACATTGTATTACCGTGCAATAATATTGTTTATGATATTCGCCATATTATTTACATTTTGTCCTATATTATGCAATAAGTCGCACAATGGTTTCCTTCATTCAAAAAAAAGGTGAACATAACCTATAGAAATAACAAAAACAGCAGTGTACAATGTTGCCAACACATTTTACTTTCTTTTCGTTGTGCAATAAAAATCAAAAGACTTTTGATTGTTGCCAATATATTGTGCCACCTATGAATATCACATATTGGGATGGGCAAAATGAAAAAAATATATCGATATATATCGAATCGATATTTTTTAAGAGTATATATGGAAAATATGGATGTATCGATATATCGAACGTATTTCGCTGAAACTATTACCAAATTAAAAAAAGTAATATATATATATGCACAAATCATATTATTATTCTAAATATATATAGGCGCATATACAGCCATGTCACAGAGTACAATTCCGTTCGGAAACGGAATTCATTCCCTATTCTGGTGCTTCAGAAAATGGCGAAAAAATGTTTCGGAATGAAACCATTTTTGTTTTCATGAACGGTATGGGAGTTGTCTGTATCTGAAAGGCCATAAAACTATCAAAATACACTTTCCATCAAAAAACAAATATGTTTTCTTCAATTCCGAACGGAATTGTACTCTGTGACATGGCCCATAATTCCAAAAACGCATAAAGTAAATATTTTCAAGTTTGTTTTACTTTTCTGTTTGAATTAGAAATCTGCAATGTGAAAATTCCGCTTTTTTTTAATTCTTCTTCTTATAAATGCCAATCTATACATGCAGTCTACAATTGACATGAAATGCTTAACATTAACACTAATATGATGTTAGTGTTAAGTACAGACTCATCATGTTAGAGGTGTTCTCATAATAAAACACGGTTGTTAATGCAAATATTTTAACAACGCTTTTATAACATCACGTTTTAACAGCAAATCAAGTCACTTGTAGATATTCATATAAGTTACACAGCGTTTAGATTTTGCAGTACTGGCAAGACAGTAAGAAAATACATATTAGTTGCCAAAAACACTACTAACTGTCTTTGTGACGTAGGCGGCCAGACAGTATTTAAGACAGTTCACTTTTAAAAATAAGTCAAACTTGAATGTAGCAGCGCAAGTTCAACTAAATGTATTTTGTATAAACTAAACAAATTTAAAAAAAGCTTAAAATAACTTTATTGTGTGAACAAATATAAAACTTAACTAAAATATAAAAAATCAAAGCTATATATGTTTAATTTCTTTTAACATTGTGATTTTTTTTTCTCTTTTGCTTACAAAACTTTAGATTACTGTTAGCAAATGTCAAATCACTGTCCAAATTAACTGACTGCAAAATTTGCTAGACAGTAGACAAGACAGTTGGAAAAGTGTGCATGTATTAGTGAAAAGGTTTGCATGTATTGCTACTGTCTTGCCAGTACTGGCAAATGTAAACGCCAGGTTAAAAAAACATATGATACATGCAGTGATGCCAATTCTTAAAAAACATATTGTTAGAAAAACGGGTACAATTTTGAGTTTTTAAGGGCATAATAAACCACACAAAATGCTTGGCAAACACACACATTATTTCCGTTTGGGGTTTGCCAATAAACAACACAAATATTCTCCGTTCAAACATTAATTTTCATTTTTGTTTTTAATGAATGCGGATACCAATAGTGCTGCGGCAATTTTGTTGCTTTTAGCTTAAAACGGAGAAGAAATTATAAAATAAAGGCACACAATTTAAAGTAAACAGTTTTTAAACAACGAGCTGTTTTGTGGCAAGCAATACTACTAAAAAAATTTAATTTAATATTAAAAATTAATTGAATTGAATACATTTAGCATTAGACGCCACAAAAAGTTTGATAAATATCCAACATGTCTGCCAAATATTAAAAATTTTTAATATTTCTGCAAACATTGCTTCAAATGTTTGTCCAAACAGCAAAAACCCCAATTAACAACACAAAATGTTTGTACAAACGTAAAATTTTGACATGTTTGCCAAGCCATTTGTGAGGTTTATTATGCCCTTTAGTGAAGACTGTAGAGTTGTGTCGTTCAGTAGTGTGTTTAGAGCGGTTCCAAATATGATTTTCCATACAAAGTTGGGAGCCAGTCCTTTTATACTGTAGGGATTCCAAATATGATTTTCCATACAAAGTTGGGAGCCAGTCCTTTTATACAGTAGGGATTCCAAATATGATTTTCCATACAAAGTTGGGAGCCAATCCTTTTATACTGTAGGGATTCCAAATATGATTTTCCATACAAAGTTGGGAGCCAGTAAATTTTGTGAGGGATGAAAATTTTACTTGTGCATAAGAATTTGTGGGAAAATTTTTTTTTGTTTATAGTTTATAGCAGGTGTTAAATTTTACTTGTACGTGTCTTGAATATTTGTTTATGACTTTTTTTTTTGCTTGTGCGTATTCGTATTGATGATTTACAAGTTGTTGGTGTGAAATTTCTTCGTGGACGTCTCCGTCTTGAAGATTTTAAAAATTTTGTTAGGAATGATAATTTTACTTGTGCGTTTTCGTATTAAAGATAAAACTGATCGTAAAATAATTATTTTTAGTTTTTTCAGTTATTGTGTGTGTGTTTAGAATAGTTAATCCTTTGTTGCATAGGTTTCCTAGTGACTTTTTGCTTTGAATGACTCGGTAGGCTTGTGGGATAGTGAGCTAATCTCAGTATAAGGGTTGCATAATTGATTATCACTAGAGACTCTGGTCTGTTTCACTATAGCAGACTAAGGATCTAAGCAACTATTGATCGGTTGTGTGTGTGTGTGTGTGTGTGTGTGTGAGTGTGTGTGTGTGTATGATTGATAACGATTATTCATGTGAAAAGTAGGATTCCATCCACTTGTTTTTTGTATCAACAGCAACCAGCTGCACATTAACTGTGTTTACATAATTAATCAGCATAAATACTCAGAATTATATTACAAAAAACAGTAGAAAGTAACTTCTTGGTTAATATTTTTCCTTATCGTACTCTACTCCTCCTTATTTATAACAACAACAACTTAGAATATACATGAATAGAGCTGACGCAGCTGTGACAAGTCAAACAGAAAACAAATCCAAAAAAAACAAAATGTTTGGTTTTCTGAAATTCTTAAATTCTACTAAAATAAGCCCCGCCCCTTATTTATAAATTTTTTAACTAATGAAATAAGACGGGATTGTACCAAAAATATGATTAATTGTGAAATTCAAACTGTTGATTGAACATGCTTAATCATGTTTATAATTATTAAATATCACAAATACATTAATAAGACTAACCTAACAATATCAAAACCAGACATGATTGAACTTGAATATTATTTTTGTCAAGCTAATAGGGCCTAAATTTCTTCAATGTAAATAAAATTCAATTTTTATTTCAATATTTTGTTTAAAAGTAAAATTTGTATCTATAATAAAGAGATATAAATATTAAATGAAATGGAAAAAATTTTGTTCTTGTACTACGTGTCTTGAAGATTTTAAATTTTGTGAGGGATGATAATTTTACTTGTGCGTATTCATATTGATGATTTACAAGTTGTTTATTTTAGTGGAAGGTGTGAAATTTCTTCGTGTACGTGTCTTGAAGATTTTAAAATTTTGTGAGGGATGATAATTTTACTTGTGCGTTTTCGTATTAAAGATAAAACTGATCGTAGAATAAATATTTTTTTAGTTTTTTTTCAGTTATTGTGTATGTGTTTAGAATAGTTAATGACTTTGTTGCATAGGTTTTCTAGTGACTTTTTGCATTGAATGCCTCGGTAGGCTTGTAGGATTAACACCTTTTTTTTATATCAACAGCAACCGGCTGCACATCACTTTTAATTACATTTAACAAATAGAAGGAGTTGTCATTTTTGGGTTTTGTTAATCTTAAATAGAATTATATATAAATATTTTTTTTTTTTTGCGCAGATTTAATTATCACAAGAGACTCTGGTCTGTTTCACTACAACGGACTAAAGGTCAAAGTAACTATTAATCGGTTAATTAAGTTAGCATATAATTTTTGTTGATAACACTTAATAAGCATTTTCTAAAAACATTTGCAGATAGTTTCACTATTACTCAATGTTTATAAACTTTTATTTATTTTTTCTAGTTTGATACTCTATAATATAAGTTTAATGAAGAATTTTTCTATGGTTTGATACTCTACAATGACAGTATAGTTAAGAATTTAGTTCAATCCATGGATACACTGCATACAGTTAATAATTATACATTATACATACAAATACAATAAAATTTCCATTTTATTAACCATAGTACATGGTTTATTAATTGTTTTGATAATATTTAGTAAAAGTTTATATATAGTATAAACTTGAAGTCGACTATACCAATAGAATATTAAATGTTACTGAAAAAAGGAAATCATATTACAAAATCAATTAAGATGATCTAAAAAAGAGTATTACATAGGAGTTTTGAATATTTAATAAGGAAATATCTATTATATCTGCTTATAATTATCAGTTAGGAATTTAAAGATAACAAATTTGTTTTATAATTAGTACAGCTTTACATGTTTTTTTTTTCTAGTTTATTAACCATACATTATCATACCATACCATTATAATCCATAGAATATAAAACAATTTAAAATAGTTAAATCCGCAAAAGAAAATCACAAACTTTATGTATTTATTTATGTAAAACCTTACTCCATTAATCATTTATTTATACTTTATATATACTAATACCATGAAATGAATAGTTCAATAACCATATTATATGGTTTATTTAATGTTTTGTATACCGTTTTGTAATTCCTATAATTTGTTTTCCTATTATTTCCCTTATATATTTAATATTTATACACTTCCATACATCCTTAAATATACATTCAATTTTAAGCATTTCTACTATACATATATAAAAATTTTTTTTCTTATACTAACATTCTATATTTAATCTTAGTATTATAATCTTACTCTTGATTTTAATCTTAGTCTTAGTGTTAATCTTAGTAGCAGTCTTTTGATCTTAGTTTTATAGTTTCGGATTTCAATCTTGTTTTTTTTTTGTTTATAGACTTGCAACATTACTCTTGTATTACTCTTGCGTGCTGCTTTGTTTACGTTTTCTTAGACTGAATACATATATGGAAATTTAAAATTTCTTTACTTACATATAAAATATCTATCTACTGTTATACGAATGCGTTGAACTTAGTGTTTTCAATTGAAATATTAAACTTCGATTTTAAACAGACATATGCATCTTTTATTTTATATAGGAAATTAATACTCGGTACTAGCGACAACCTCGAAGCTTGCACCGACCTTAGTTTTCATAACGTGCAAGAATCGAGTTTCTACTATACTTCATTCTCATCAAACTAATCACACAAGGCGATTTTAAGAAAATCCATACTAATCCTTTCCATTTGATCAAATCTATCCATTATATTATTATTTTAATTTTAACAATTCTTATAAATTCAATTCAGTTCTCACATAATTTAATTCATTCTATATACAACCTTAACCAGTAACTCATATTTATATATACAGTTTTTTCAAACCACTTTTAAAAACATATTTTGATTTTTACTTGTCTACTATATTAAAAAATAATCTATTAACTTAAATGAAAATTTAGGTTTATATTAAGTAATTTGATTATACGCTGAGATACGCTGATGGTTTTTCTACCTTAAATTTATATATTGGATAGAAAGTTACATCTGAATGTAGTGTTTCGATAAGAATGTCTCTATATTACTTTAAATCAGGTTTCTTATAATACAAAGTTTTTGAATGAAATATTAACAATCCTAATGTTAATTTCAATATAATTTCATTTAAATCATATATACATACATATAAATATTAATTTGTTAAAATCAAACCATCAATTACCATCATGATCTTATTAATGTCATATATTTTTTTTTTTCATTATTTTTATTATTCGTTAAAAATTTTATATTCTTATATATAGGAGATGCATATGATTTGGGATTTCTCCTTCATTTTAAAATTGTTTGATTTTACAATTTTTATATTAGTTATTTCAGCCTCTTCATTATCATTATGATCATTATCATAATCATCATAATTAAGATCAGTAATATTCTTTGATCCTTAAAAACAACAATTCTATTATCTTATGTTTTTTTTTTCTAGTTTGCTACTCTATAATATTAGTTTAATGAAGAGTTTTTCTATAGCACGAAATGAATAGTTTAATAACCATATTATATGATTTATTTAATGTTTTTGCATACAGTTTTGTAATTCCTATAATTTGTTTTCCTTTTATTTCCCCTTCTATACTTAATATTTATATACCTCCATACATCCTTAAATATACATTATGTTTTGAGCATTTCTTTACTATACATATATATAATTTTTTTCCTTTACTAACATTCCTATATTTAATCTTAATCTTATGATCTTAGTCTTGATTTTAATTAATCTTAATCTTAGTGTTAATCTTGATAGTAGCCTTTTAGTCTTGGTTTTATAGTTTCGGATCTCAATCTTAGTTTTTGTATAGACATCTCATTTACAAACCTATAACTTCAATCTAATCAAACCTATCACACAAGACGATTGTCTTCTGTTTTTCAAGAAAATCCATACTAATCCTTTCAATTTTATCAACTCTATCCATTATATTATTATTTTAATTTTAACAAATCTTATAAATTCTATTCAGTTCTCACATAATTTTATTCATTGTATATACAATCCTTAACCATTATCTCATATTTATAGATACAGTTTTTCAATACACTTTTAAAAACATAGTTTGATTTTTACTTGTCTACTATATTAAAAAATAATCCATAAACTTAAATGAAAATTTAGGTTTATATTAAGTAATTTGATTAAACACTGAGATACGCTGATGGTTTTTCTACCTTAAATTTATATATTGAATAGAAAGTTACATCTGAATGTAGTGTTTCGGTAAGAATGTCTCTATATTACTTTAAATCAGGTTTCTTATAATACAGAGTTTTTAAATGAAATATTAACAATCCTAATGTTAATTTCAATATAATTTCATTTAAATCATATATACATACATATAAATATTAATTTGTTAGAATCAAACCATCAATTACCATCATGATCTTATTAATGTCATATATTTTTTTTTTTTTCATTATTTTTATTATTCGTTAAAAACTTTATATTCTTATATGTAGGAGATACATATGATTTAGAATTTCTCCTTCATTTTAAACTTGTTTGATTTGAAAATTTTCATATTAGGTATTTCAACCTTTTCATTATTATTATACTCATCATAATCATCATAATTGAGATTAGTTATATTCTTTTCTCATTAAAACCAACAATTCTATTATCATAATCATCAAAATTGAGTTTAAATATATTTTGTTTTTATTTTTTCGTTGAAACCAACAAATCATAATCATTATTATCAAAATCAGGTTTATATATGTTTTTTTTTTTTTTTTTTTTAGTCAAGATACTTTAACATCATCATAACCAGAAATATTATTTTTACAAATGTTGATATTGTGATTTTAATTAAACTGGTTATAATCACCTAAGGTTGAAATGATAGAGATGTTATCCGTTTAATTCTGTTGACTAATTCACATTTATTAAGACATATAGATAATAACAGAATTGATAGAGGATTCATAATTGAATAACTTTGAATAAGAATTGAGCTTATAGTTGGATGTAAGTACGATTTAAACAATAATAACCGACATCGAATAAGTGATTCATCATTTTATTTAATTGAAAACATACCACTTTACATCAAGATACCTTATTTTTAATCTGGTAGCATAAAGCAGTTACCTATTTTTGATCTGGTAACGTATAAACAGAGAGAATTAATATCAGATTTAAATAACAAACCAAATATAAGATACATTATATAATCCAACAACAACAACAACAACAACAATATATTCAACATGAATTGATTCGAAATAAAATACACACAATTCTTAAATACATTCAATTAGTTTGTCTTATGATTATACTTTAGCTGAGAGAGATTAATACCATATACATATTTACACGTTATGCACTTACAACATAAAATTCAAAGTTTATTAACCATAATATATGGTTTTATATAATGTGTTAACAGCAATCATTAAAAATTTATATATCTATATATATAAAATTGTAACGTTACTGACTGACTCACTGACTCACTGACTCACTGACTGACTGACTGATTCATCATCGCACAGCCTAAACGCCTGAAGCTAGACACTTGAAATTCGGACCAGAGATTGGTCACTCCCCAAATCGATCCACTAAGACGGGATTTTTGGAAATTCGAATGTTTAGGGGGTAAAAAAGGGTAAAAACGGGAAAATTCGGTAACCTTATATCTCCAAAACTAAAAGAGATACAAAAAAAATTTAATACCTATCGTAGTTCTTTAGAAAAATAAGCGGACAGGTGTCTGGTATTTTTTTGAAATTCGGCCCTATTTGGGAGTAAACGTGTAAAATCTGAATTTTAGTACTTTTTTGACACCCCATCTATCTTTTGAACCAATAAACATAGAAACAAAGTTAATACCGCATTCGAAACTAATCAAAAAAATACGAATATAAATTTGGTACTTTTTCGAAATTCGAACATTTAAGGGGTAAAAATCGTAATTATTTTTGGTACTTTTTTTAAAAAACATTTTTCTCCATTCATTGAAATATTCGTACTAAATTATGGGCTGCCACTATAATACTGAAATTTTTTATACTTTAATGGGGTGAAAAATAGTACCAAAAAGGGGGAATACAGGAAATTTGATATTTCACTTAACCTTTTTGGTTTTTTTTAAATTATCGTTATGTTGGACCTAAAAACATAAGATTCAACATGACGGAACTTTTTGGTACTTTTTTGTTCTTTAACTGGTACTTTTTGAATTTCCTTTAGTTTCGGACCTAGAAACATACAATTCAATATGCAATGTCCTGGATGGATGAGAATCTATAAGAATGAACTTTTTGGTACTTTTTTATTCTTTGATTGGTACTTTTTGAATTCAGTTGGTATTGGACCTAGAAAGATAAAATTAAAAATGTAAGGTCCTGAGTGGATAAGAATCCATAAGAGGGAAGTTGTTGGTACTTTTTTGTTCATTTACTGGTACTTTTTGAATTTCCGTCGGTATTGGACCTAGAAACATAAAATTAAACATGCACGATCCTGTGTAAATGAGAATCTTTTAGTGGGATTTTATTGGTACTTTTTTATTCGTTAGCTGGTACTTTTTGAATTTCCGTTAGTATTGGGCCTAGAAACATAAATATAAACATGGAAACTCTTGAGTGAATGACAATCTGTAAGAGAGATGTTTTTGGTACTTTTTCGTTTTTTAAATGGTACTTTTTTTAAATTTTCGCTAATGTTGGTCTAATGAACATAAAATAAACTTGCATGGTCCTGAGTGAATGAGAATCTCTAAAATCGCTTATTGGTACTTCTTAGTTAATAAACTGGTACTTTTTGAATATCCGTTATTATTGGACTGAGAAACATAAAATTGAATATACAATGCCCTAAGTGGATAAGATTCTATAAGAGGGTAGTTTTTGGTACTTCTTTGTTCTTTAACTGGTACTTTTTGAATTTCCGTTAGTATTGGACCTAGAAACATAAAATTAAACGTGCAAGGTCCTGAGTGGATAAGAATCTATAAGAGGGAATTTTATGGTATTTTTTTATTCATTAACAAGTACTTTTTGATTTTCCATTTTTAATGGGCCCAGAAAGATAAAATTAAACATGCAAGGTCCTGAGTGAATTAGAATCTTTAAGAGGGGTTTTGGTACTATTTTGTTCTTTAAGTGGTATTTATTTATAAACTGGTACTTTTTTAATTTAATACTTATTTTTGTGTAATAAATAAAAAAAAGTAAGTAATTGTCTGGTACTTTTACGAAATTCGGCCGTTTTAATAAAATTTAAATAAAAATTATACAACTTGGCCTGATTACAAAGTAGCGGGTTAGATGCTATAAATTAAAATAATTTAAACCTAGAAAAATAAGCTTTGGCATACAAATATGTTCACGAAGGAAAAGGAGACGCTAACGAAGTAGCGGGTTAAATGCTAGTATAATATAAACTTATAGTTGACTGTACCATCAGAATATTGACTGATAATATCACAATAGAATTATATTACACAAATAATATATAGAATATTATAAAGAAAAAGGTATAAACTCATATGTCTATAGGTAACAGTTAAGAATTTTACAATATATTGGTTTAAGATATGTTATTTCTAATTAAGAGTTTAGTTTGATGGTTCTTGGAAGTTTATTTTCAATATAAATACATACATACATATTTGCTGATTTATTCCTATTTGATAATTTTTGATTTGATTGTTTTTTTTTTCTTTTTACCTACAACACATTAATGAAATGGATATACATTAATGATGATGTTTTTTAACACTTTTAAATATTTGTTAAATATAGCTACATCAACTTCTTAATACATCGAATCAACTTACTGAGAATTAATTTTTAAATTAATATTTTGATATCCGTATACCCAGCTGATAGGCTGGTTGTGTATAGGTTTACATGATAATCACAAATTTCTTTAAAATAATAAAATTTCATTGAATTAACTCTCAAATTGCAACCATACCCATAAAGTATAGATAGTACATCCCATATAAATTTATACTTTTACATTAAATTATTTAGTTTCACTATGTTCTCATCATGATTAATATAGAAAATCATATTTTCATATACCCACACCACAAAAGTGAAGAGTATATTAGATACACGTTAATACTAATCCTAGTTACCTTTTGATATACTAAATCAACTTATTTACTTAGAATTACTTTTTAAAACAATTTAAACATGAACCAATTCGACTGGTTGGTGGGCTGTTCATATAAAACTAAAAATAAAATTTTATTTTTAGGTTTACATGCACAGCTAGCTGTCTATTGTGTGATTTATAGAACACAAACGCAAAACTCATCAGTTCAACTTACATTTAAAACTGAAACAAATTTTGTTTTAAATGAAAGTTGAACTGATGAGTTTTGCGTTTGTGTTCTATAAACCACACAATAGACAGCCCACCAACCAGTCGGATTGGTTCATGTTTAAATTGTTTTAAAAAGTAATTCTAAGTAAATAAGTTGATTTATTATATCAAAAGGTAACTAGGATTAGTATTAACGTGTATCTAATATACTCTTCACTTTTGTGGTGTGGGTATATGAAAATATGATTTTCTATATTAATCATGATGAGAACATAGTGAAACTAAATAATTTAATGTAAAAGTATAAATTTATATGGGATGTACTATCTATACTTTATGGGTATGGTTGCAATTTGAGAGTTAATTCAATGAAATTTTATTATTTTAAAGAAATTTGTGATTATCATGTAAACCTATACACAACCAGCCTATCAGCTGGGTATACGGATATCAAAATATTAATTTAAAAATTAATTCTCAGTAAGTTGATTCGATGTATTAAGAAGTTGATGTAGCTATATTTAACAAATATTTAAAAGTGTTAAAAAACATCATCATTAATGTATATCCATTTCATTAATGTGTTGTAGGTAAAAAGAAAAAAAAAACAATCAAATCAAAAATTATCAAATAGGAATAAATCAGCAAATATGTATGTATGTATTTATATTGAAAATAAACTTCCAAGAACCATCAAACTAAACTCTTAATTAGAAATAACATATCTTAAACCAATATATTGTAAAATTCTTAACTGTTACCTATAGACATATGAGTTTATACCTTTCTCTTTATAATATTCTATATATTGTTTGTGTAATATAATTCTATTGTGATATTATCAGTCAATATTCTGATGGTACAGTCAACTATAAGTTTATATTATATATATAAATTTTTAATGATTGCTGTTAACACATTATATAAAACCATATATTATGGTTAATAAACTTTGAATTTTATGTTGTAAGTGCATAACGTGTAAATATGTATATGGTATTAATCTCTCTCAGCTAAAGTATAATCATAAGACAAACTAATTGAATGTATTTAAGAATTGTGTGTATTTTATTTCGAATCAATTCATGTTGAATATATTGTTGTTGTTGTTGTTGTTGGATTATATAATGTATCTTATATTTGGTTTGTTATTTAAATCTGATATTAATTCTCTCTGTTTATACGTTACCAGATCAAAAATAGGTAACTGCTTTATGCTACCAGATTAAAAATAAGGTATCTTGATGTAAAGTGGTATGTTTTCAATTAAATAAAATGATGAATCACTTATTCGATGTCGGTTATTATTGTTTAAATCGTACTTACATCCAACTATAAGCTCAATTCTTATTCAAAGTTATTCAATTATGAATCCTCTATCAATTCTGTTATTATCTATATGTCTTAATAAATGTGAATTAGTCAACAGAATTAAACGGATAACATCTCTATCATTTCAACCTTAGGTGATTATAACCAGTTTAATTAAAATCACAATATTAACATTTGTAAAAATAATATTTCTGGTTATGATGATGTTAAAGTATCTTGACTAAAAAAAAAAAAAAAAAAAAACATATATAAACCTGATTTTGATAATAATGATTATGATTTGTTGGTTTCAACGAAAAAATAAAAACAAAATATATTTAAACTCAATTTTGATGATTATGATAATAGAATTGTTGGTTTTAATGAGAAAAGAATATAACTAATCTCAATTATGATGATTATGATGAGTATAATAATAATGAAAAGGTTGAAATACCTAATATGAAAATTTTCAAATCAAACAAGTTTAAAATGAAGGAGAAATCCTAAATCATATGTATCTCCTACATATAAGAATATAAAGTTTTTAACGAATAATAAAAATAATGAAAAAAAAAAAATATATGACATTAATAAGATCATGATGGTAATTGATGGTTTGATTCTAACAAATTAATATTTATATGTATGTATATATGATTTAAATGAAATTATATTGAAATTAACATTAGGATTGTTAATATTTCATTTAAAAACTCTGTATTATAAGAAACCTGATTTAAAGTAATATAGAGACATTCTTACCGAAACACTACATTCAGATGTAACTTTCTATTCAATATATAAATTTAAGGTAGAAAAACCATCAGCGTATCTCAGTGTTTAATCAAATTACTTAATATAAACCTAAATTTTCATTTAAGTTTATGGATTATTTTTTAATATAGTAGACAAGTAAAAATCAAACTATGTTTTTAAAAGTGTATTGAAAAACTGTATCTATAAATATGAGATAATGGTTAAGGATTGTATATACAATGAATAAAATTATGTGAGAACTGAATAGAATTTATAAGATTTGTTAAAATTAAAATAATAATATAATGGATAGAGTTGATAAAATTGAAAGGATTAGTATGGATTTTCTTAAAAAACAGAAGACAATCGTCTTGTGTGATAGGTTTGATTAGATTGAAGTTATAGGTTTGTAAATGAGATGTCTATACAAAAACTAAGATTGAGATCCGAAACTATAAAACCAAGACTAAAAGGCTACTATCAAGATTAACACTAAGATTAAGATTAATTAAAATCAAGACTAAGATCATAAGATTAAGATTAAATATAGGAATGTTAGTAAAGGAAAAAAATTATATATATGTATAGTAAAGAAATGCTCAAAACATAATGTATATTTAAGGATGTATGGAGGTATATAAATATTAAGTATAGAAGGGGAAATAAAAGGAAAACAAATTATAGGAATTACAAAACTGTATGCAAAAACATTAAATAAATCATATAATATGGTTATTAAACTATTCATTTCGTGCTATAGAAAAACTCTTCATTAAACTAATATTATAGAGTAGCAAACTAGAAAAAAAAAACATAAGATAATAGAATTGTTGTTTTTAAGGATCAAAGAATATTACTGATCTTAATTATGATGATTATGATAATGATCATAATGATAATGAAGAGGCTGAAATAACTAATATAAAAATTGTAAAATCAAACAATTTTAAAATGAAGGAGAAATCCCAAATCATATGCATCTCCTATATATAAGAATATAAAGTTTTTAACGAATAATAAAAATAATGAAAAAAAAAAATATATGACATTAATAAGATCATGATGGTAATTGATGGTTTGATTCTAACAAATTAATATTTATATGTATGTATATATGATTTAAATGAAATTATATTGAAATTAACATTAGGATTGTTAATATTTCATTCAAAAACTTTGTATTATAAGAAACCTGATTTAAAGTAATATAGAGACATTCTTATCGAAACACTACATTCAGATGTAACTTTCTATCCAATATATAAATTTAAGGTAGAAAAACCATCAGCGTATCTCAGCGTATAATCAAATTACTTAATATAAACCTAAATTTTCATTTAAGTTAATAGATTATTTTTTAATATAGTAGACAAATAAAAATCAAAATATGTTTTTAAAAGTGGTTTGAAAAAACTGTATATATAAATATGAGTTACTGGTTAAGGTTGTATATAGAATGAATTAAATTATGTGAGAACTGAATTGAATTTATAAGAATTGTTAAAATTAAAATAATAATATAATGGATAGATTTGATAAAATGGAAAGGATTAGTATGGATTTTCTTAAAATCGCCTTGTGTGATTAGTTTGATGAGAATGAAGTATAGTAGAAACTCGATTCTTGCACGTTATGAAAACTGGGGTCGGTGCAAGCTTCGAGGTTGTCGCTAGTACCGAGTATTAATTTCCTATATAAAATAAAAGATGCATATGTCTGTTTAAAATCGAAGTTTAATATTTCAATTGAAAACACTAAGTTCAACGCATTCGTATAACAGTAGATAGATATTTTATATGTAAGTAAAGAAATTTTAAATTTCCATATATGTATTCAGTCTAAGAAAACGTAAACAAAGCAGCACGCAAGAGTAATACAAGAGTAATGTTGCAAGTCTATAAACAAAAAAAAAACAAGATTGAAATCCGAAACTATAAAACTAAGATCAAAAGACTGCTACTAAGATTAACACTAAGACTAAGATTAAAATCAAGAGTAAGATTATAATACTAAGATTAAATATAGAATGTTAGTATAAGAAAAAAAATTTTTATATATGTATAGTAGAAATGCTTAAAATAGAATGTATATTTAAGGATGTATGGAAGTGTATAAATATTAAATATATAAGGGAAATAATAGGAAAACAAATTATAGGAATTACAAAACGGTATACAAAACATTAAATAAACCATATAATATGGTTATTGAACTATTCATTTCATGGTATTAGTATATATAAAGTATAAATAAATGATTAATGGAGTAAGGTTTTACATAAATAAATACATAAAGTTTGTGATTTTCTTTTGCGGATTTAACTATTTTAAATTGTTTTATATTCTATGGATTATAATGGTATGGTATGATAATGTATGGTTAATAAACTAGAAAAAAAAAACATGTAAAGCTGTACTAATTATAAAACAAATTTGTTATCTTTAAATTCCTAACTGATAATTATAAGCAGATATAATAGATATTTCCTTATTAAATATTCAAAACTCCTATGTAATACTCTTTTTTAGATCATCTTAATTGATTTTGTAATATGATTTCCTTTTTTCAGTAACATTTAATATTCTATTGGTATAGTCGACTTCAAGTTTATACTATATATAAACTTTTACTAAATATTATCAAAACAATTAATAAACCATGTACTATGGTTAATAAAATGGAAATTTTATTGTATTTGTATGTATAATGTATAATTATTAACTGTATGCAGTGTATCCATGGATTGAACTAAATTCTTAACTATACTGTCATTGTAGAGTATCAAACCATAGAAAAATTCTTCATTAAACTTATATTATAGAGTATCAAACTAGAAAAAATAAATAAAAGTTTATAAACATTGAGTAATAGTGAAACTATCTGCAAATGTTTTTAGAAAATGCTTATTAAGTGTTATCAACAAAAATTATATGCTAACTTAATTAACCGATTAATAGTTACTTTGACCTTTAGTCCGTTGTAGTGAAACAGACCAGAGTCTCTTGTGATAATTAAATCTGCGCAAAAAAAAAAAATATTTATATATAATTCTATTTAAGATTAACAAAACCCAAAAATGACAACTCCTTCTATTTGTTAAATGTAATTAAAAGTGATGTGCAGCCGGTTGCTGTTGATATAAAAAAAAGGTGTTAATCCCACAAGCCTACCGAGGCATTCAATGCAAAAAGTCACTAGAAAACCTATGCAACAAAGTCATTAACTATTCTAAACACATACACAATAACTGAAAAAAAACTAAAAAAATATTTATTCTACGATCAGTTTTATCTTTAATACGAAAACGCACAAGTAAAATTATCATCCCTCACAAAATTTTAAAATCTTCAAGACACGTACACGAAGAAATTTCACACCTTCCACTAAAATAAACAACTTGTAAATCATCAATATGAATACGCACAAGTAAAATTATCATCCCTCACAAAATTTAAAATCTTCAAGACACGTAGTACAAGAACAAAATTTTTTCCATTTCATTTAATATTTATATCTCTTTATTATAGATACAAATTTTACTTTTAAACAAAATATTGAAATAAAAATTGAATTTTATTTACATTGAAGAAATTTAGGCCCTATTAGCTTGACAAAAATAATATTCAAGTTCAATCATGTCTGGTTTTGATATTGTTAGGTTAGTCTTATTAATGTATTTGTGATATTTAATAATTATAAACATGATTAAGCATGTTCAATCAACAGTTTGAATTTCACAATTAATCATATTTTTGGTACAATCCCGTCTTATTTCATTAGTTAAAAAATTTATAAATAAGGGGCGGGGCTTATTTTAGTAGAATTTAAGAATTTCAGAAAACCAAACATTTTGTTTTTTTTGGATTTGTTTTCTGTTTGACTTGTCACAGCTGCGTCAGCTCTATTCATGTATATTCTAAGTTGTTGTTGTTATAAATAAGGAGGAGTAGAGTACGATAAGGAAAAATATTAACCAAGAAGTTACTTTCTACTGTTTTTTGTAAATCATCAATATGAATACGCACAAGCAAAAAAAAAAGTCATAAACAAATATTCAAGACACGTACAAGTAAAATTTAACACCTGCTATAAACTATAAACAAAAAAAAATTTTCCCACAAATTCTTATGCACAAGTAAAATTTTCATCCCTCACAAAATTTACTGGCTCCCAACTTTGTATGGAAAATCATATTTGGAATCCCTACAGTATAAAAGGATTGGCTCCCAACTTTGTATGGAAAATCATATTTGGAATCCCTACAGTATAAAAGGACTGGCTCCCAACTTTGTATGGAAAATCATATTTGGAATCCCTACAGTATAAAAGGACTGGCTCCCAACTTTGTATGGAAAATCATATTTGGAACCGCTCTAAACACACTACTTCGTTCCGGAACGACCTAGTTCCATTAAACGATTCCCTTAAAGGAACGGTGCGGACTTTTTCAATAGTTCATTTTTTGTCGTTCCTCGTTCCGCAATTGCAATCTGTTGGATGATCACATGTATTTTTGTAGGGTTATTTTTTGTGTATTGATCAATGCTGTCGACTTTTGTGTATTTTTGTCGTGACATATAAAATATTTCTAAATAAATCAATTACTAATGTGCTCCAAAGCAATATATTTTAGCAATAACCCACTCATTATTATTTGTAATTATTTTTTACAAACATTTTAAAAAATACATAATTCTTATGTAGGTAGTTACGCCACAACATAAAAACAACCAATAACAAATACAAGATTGTTGACGTTTTAACGAACGAAAGAGAAGTTTTTTCGTTCCTCGTTCATTTATTGTTCAAAGTAAAAACCGGAATGATGAACGAAAGGAACGACATAGTTCCTTTGATCTTTCGGATCGGTCGGAACGATTCCACAAAAGGAACGATTTTGCCCAACTCTAGAAGACTGTCTGTAAAAAATATCGAATTCGATAGTCGTATTTCAATATCGATATATCGGTATTTTAAATATCGGCGATATATATCGATTATTTTTTTAAAAATATCGATATATTGATATATCGATTATTTTTTTAATATCGATATATTGATATATCGATATTTTTCGCCCATTCCTAATCACATACACATTGGCGATATAATTATACAATACGTAAAATCAAGGCGAATTTATACAAGGTAAGTGCAACTCTACAACTACAAAGCAAGGCGAATTAACTCCATGTATTTTGTTTTTGCAATTTTCTTACTTGTTGTCAAATTTCAGTATAAAAACAAAACAATATTTTGACGTTTCATGATTTTTGTGGATACAGCTGATGAACGACTGACGAGTTGAGTTTACCTTGTTGAATTCGCCTTGCGTAAAATTGAACAATTTTATTGCAAGTGTATCAGCCGCTTAACATAGCGTTTACATTTGCCAGTACTGGCAAGACAGTAGCAATTCATTCAAACTTTTTCACTAATACATAAACACTTTTACAGCTATTTTGTTTTTGCATTGTTTTGCCAACTAATATGTATATGCTTACTGTCTTGCCAGTACTGGCAAATGTAAACGCTGTGTTAGAATCAAAGCCAAGCCGAATTCACTAGAAGGTGGGGTCAAGTCAACATATCGTCAGCTCAGAATTGGTTTGGCGCATATGCCAAAAAGTCGGAGTGGAGAAAAACGACAAAGAAGATTTACATGAAGATTTCTCAAAATGTACCCGATAGAATTTTTTTAAATTTTTACCACTGCTTCCGGTATATGTTTTGAAGAAAAATGCAAATTTTTGCGCACTTTCATGAATAAAGTTAGAATTTAATAGTATTTTTTTGAAAATGAAAAATATTGTTTTGTGCCGCATACGCCACTTTTCTAAAAAAAAAATTAAAAAAGTGGCTTTTTGTACTGCATACGTATACATATTGCTGTGTATTGAGTAACTTGTTGTTGAGATGAATTTTTTTTTTATTTGATTTTACTTTACAAAAACAGAAAAAACAGTTCTACTGTTATGAAAAGTTACATAAAAAGCCACAAATTAAACAACTTAAATAATGCAAAAGTAAAAAGAAATTTTAAAACTTTTAATATTGAGTAAATTTTTATAATAAGCTTTATCAACACGTGGAAGAAATATAAGCAAGTCTTTTATGTCTCTATTTTTATCGCTGGAAATAAATGATGGTTTCGATATTTTCAAAACATTCGTCAACAAATTCTCAGGAGTTTTCAAACAATTTTTTGATGCAGACTTAACCAAAATTGCATTTTTATATTTTTCCTCTCTGGTAGAAGTTTTATAATTTATACATAAATCATTATTTTAACTGTATAGAAGTACTTTAATTTTAGCAAAAGGGACTTTTCGAAAGTCCATTTTATTTGCTTCCAACGAGTATGTGCGAAAATTTGTCGGAAGCATTTCCATAACTTTAAGTTTTGTTTTATTATTTGGCATTGTTTTAAGCAAATTTAGTAAATGAAAAGGACTATGAATTTCAATATACTTTAAGTACCGGTCAATAACACCATGGACATAGTTCACTTCTTGAATTAAAGAATGTTCTGGTTCTGAAGACTTTTGTATTACGGCATCAATATTATTTTATTTAAAGAACATTTTGATTGCGGTTGCGTTAATTTGATTTTTATTTTGAGGTACGCAAGAATCGCTCCATAATGTCAAAGTTATAATAAGGGGTCAATCTTTTACTAATTCGTTTAAAATTTTAATTTAAGCAATAGCAATATTATTACCACTCCGACCGCTATGAGCTTCCGTCCACAAGGCACAATAAGTAAAAGTTGGTATATTTGGCATAATAATGGTTGCTGTAGGATTGTACATATTAAATTTTCGTTTGTAGTAAAATGTTGAAGCATTTCCCTTAGGTAGGCTAAAAACACTTTGCATATCATAGCAAACCGTACACTTGGTTCGGTCCATTATTTTATAAAACTATTTTTCACAAATTAATTTTCTTGTCGTCATTTTATTTTGCTTTTATTTATTTATTCACATTAATCATAAGCCTATATAGGCCAAATTGATTAAGTTACATTGTTTGACAATTTAAGAATAAAATATTAATTTAACTTAATTTACTAATACATTTTTAAATACATATGTTTTACTATCCCT
Source organism: Pollenia angustigena (assembly GCA_930367215.1). Lineage (NCBI taxonomy): Eukaryota > Metazoa > Arthropoda > Insecta > Diptera > Polleniidae > Pollenia > Pollenia angustigena. The sequence continues at coordinate 37,788,757 of OV884059.1, forward strand.
ATCACGAATATGGGTCCCAACTGTTATGAAAGTGGTAACCAAAAATATTGTAACATTCTGTAAAAAAAAAACCCCTATTGACTTAATAACAATAAAAGTAGTCTTTTAAATTGTTTAAAAGTATAAGAAAAATTCCTATTTTCATATGGTAATATTGAATTCCACAATCTAGTCACACGAACTACAAATGATCTCTGCATAACCATTGTATGAAAACGAGGACACAACAAACAGTGAGTTCTCGTTGATTGCGAGAAAGTAAACCTTGACACAAGAAAAGATGGAGAAGAAGTTTTAAACATTTTGTAAAACAATATTAACAATTTATGATTTACAAAGTCCCTAAAACTGCATCCCAAAAAATCAAACACATATGCCGAGACATGGTCCCAAATCCTCAATCCATAAACATATCTAATCACTCTGTTGAAACATCTTTCTACCCTACAAAAATTAGCTGCCGTTATTCCACTATAAACTTCTAAACCATATGAGATAAGTGGCATCAACAAAGCATGGCCAATTCTCTTTTTAACATCAATTGATAGATTACAGGGAACACTATAAAGTCTACGTAATGTAATTATAACCCGATTAATCATAAAGCTAATGTGTTGGCTAAAAGACAAATCCTTATCAATAAAAAATCCAAGAGTCTTTAAATATGAAACGAATTGTAGAGGCATGTCACCATGTACGATATTAAAAAGGTTCTCGTTCATATTACTAAAGTTTACAACTTTCGACTTAGACATATTTAAGGTAATAAAATTCGTATTACACCACCTTTGTATATTCTCCAAATCACGATTAACATTACTAATTAACTCATTCCCAGATATCTCTATACCCACCAACTGAAAGTCATCAGCATATAGGTACCCTTTTAATGAAACTACAGACGAAAAGATATCATTTACATAAATTAAAAATAACAATGGTCCCAAAATTGTACCTTGGGGTACACCTCTAGAGATGCATTTAGTAGATGATCTAACTAGACCAAGTTGTACAAATTGCGTCCTCTGCTTTAAAAAGGCTTCAATCAACCGACAAGCAGTTTTCGTAAACCTGAATTCGTTAAACAATTTATTTAGAAGCACTTCATGTGAAATCGACTCAAATGCTCTACTAAAATCTAAACTGATTAAAGCTACAAAGTTATGTTCATCTAGCCCGCTTCGTATTCCATGTAAAATATCCAGCATATGAGTAGTGGTATTATGTTTCTTTCTAAATCCCGATTGATACTCAGACAGCAGTTTTCTCCTATTGATGTAATCCAGCATCTGAGAATTCATTAACATTTCAAAAACCTTAGAGCAAACGGACACTATATTAATTGGCCTATAATCATTACAACCCGAAGGGTTTTTAACCTTAGGTATTGGCAACACCCTTGAATTTTTCCATAACAAAAGAAACTTTGAAACTGTTAAAATAGTATTAAAGATGTGAGTTATGTGACGAATAATTTTCGGTAAAATTAATTTAATAAACTTCAACGAAAGGCCATCTGGCCCAATACTATTTGAACTAATTTTCATAAATGCATTTAAAACTTCATATTCTTCTACATTAATAAACGAAAACCTACCCGTACCAATTTCGGTATGCCTATGGTGCAAAATCAAAGGAGGATTTAAAATTGGCGGTAACACATAAAAGTCATTACATTCTTCAACATCTATAGAAGGCAAACTATTTTTATTTTCCACCTTCGCAATACCAATTTTCTTAAGATTGGTCCAAAGTTTCTGTGAAGAAGAGTAATCGAATAATTCACTGTAGTACTTCGCTCTTTCTTTCCTTATTATTTTTTTAACACGATTTCGGTACATACAATATTCATGCCAATTATTCTCACACCGGTTCTCCAGGTAATGTTGAAACGACCTATTTCTCAAACGCTTAGCCGCCCTTATACTCTCCAATTTCATCCAAGGGTCTTTATAAACAGTAAATACTCTTTTCAGTGGTACATGTTTCTCATATAAAATTAAAAGTATATTCGTTAAATATTCAACCTGAAAATTTGTATCATTCGTTCTGTAAATAGGATCGAAGTTCGTATTATCAATATCGCGATTGCAGTTTTCTATTTTAAAGGTCGTATAATCCCTTATTTGAGCAATAGTCGATGCTCTAAAAATGTTGATCTTGAAAGAAATATATATCAAAGCATGGTGCGAGCTAAGGGCCGGAAACTGAAATTGGCCTTTCTTTTCGACTAACTCCGTATTGGATAAAATAAAATAATCAATTAAACTACATCTATCAGACCCTAAATTAAAGTGGGTTGGTAAACTGTTGTGAACAACATTTAACCGTGCCTCAGCCACAATCCTTTTCAAAGATGAGCACTCCTCAAATAAATTTATATTAAAATCTCCTGAAATTATTAAATAATCGTACCTAGCCGATAATTCCCCTAATTCATCCTCGCATTGACTTATATTACCATAAGGCAGATAAATTACACCTGCTAACACCTTAACCGAATTCGGACCAGTAATCTCAACAAAAATAGCATCACAAGTAAACCCTTTATTGAGCGTCAATACAACTTTAGACTGAAGACTATTATGTACATACAAACAAACTCCACCACCACGCCCACTTATCTTATCATTTCGATGTATATGATATCCATCAATTTCCACACTATTATCCAATATGCTATTTCCTAACCATGTTTCCGACATACCGATAACATCTATATTATTTCCCTCTATAACTTGTCTAATTTCATCTAATTTCACCGAACTTGAACGCGGTGCAATGCTTTGAACATTCATGTGAATAAAATTCAAATTACAAGGGTTTAAATTAAGTCTTTTTAAAGCTCCATTGGTTACCACATCACCCAGATTATTATTCATTTCCTATAAACAATGAAACCCCCCATATTCGTGATATTAAGCTAGTTGTAAACAAATTTATATATAAAATTATAGAAGTATTATAGTATAATATTAAACAATTCTCCATTTAAAAAATAGTTAGTCCCTAAATAACCGTATCCGTTTAAATCAATTCATTAATGGGAATACTCATTCAATATTTTTATATTATGATGATTTAGTGTTACCAATGGTATAAACAATGAAAAAATAATAATAATTATAAAATATATCAAAAGACAAAAGTTTATCATTACTCTATTAGCATAATATTGTAATACACTTCACTTATTATTTTCATTTAGTTGTATTAAAATTCCATATTACTATTTAATCAAAAAGAATAGAAGGTAAAAAAATATAAATTAAATATTTGTGTTTCTTCTTTTTATATACCATTTGCAGTTGCAATTTAAAAGTCTTATAAATTTTTAAACACAAAATCAAAATCATTTAACTTTAAAATATGTCAAAGAAAATCAAAAATGCGGTCTAAAACCTTTTATTTATAGCCATAACTTACTAAAGTACCACTGCAAACAATCTATAAAATATGTGTTTAAAATAATTAGGAATAATTATATATTATACAAAAAGTAAAAAAAAAAAAAAAAAAAATAAAACAACACTGTCGCACAATCAGGTTGTATAAAATATAAAAGAAAGAAAGAAAAAAAATACATGTTCATTTATTTCAGCATAACAAAATTAAAGAAAAACTTAAATTATAATTTATAATTTTATTATTTCTCATTAGCAGAGCCTCCACTATTTTGAACCGCCTTCCACATTGCATTTATCATCTCAAAATTCAAGGTTTTTTCTTCACCAGTTAAAAACGTAACTTTCGCTTCAGGCATATTTTTTCTTATTATTCTGAATTTTTTAATTTTATCTGCTTTTATTAGTTTTCTGCACCAAAAATGTATTTTAGAAGCTAATGGCGGTAGATGTTCATTAATATAAATTTGTTCTTCTTTAGTGGTTTCAAATATATTTTTAAGTTGCATATTATGTCTTGCTGCAAAATAGTTGTGCATAAAATTGTCCCTTTTATAAACACTATTAAACTTTACTAAAATTGATGTTTTATTCTGAATAAAAGTACACAAATTGATATCATAGTGGTTTAACTCCATGTTAAGTGATTTAGCAATTTTAAAAACAGATTCATACAACTCGTCGATTGATTTTATAAAATTCGCATCAATTCCTCGAATAATAACATCTCCTCTGTACATATGTCTTTTTATTGATTCATTATCTAGCATTAGAGCCTGAACTTTCTCCTTCACAAGTGTCTCTGTATCATTGGCTTTTGTTACACAACGGGTTAATTCTTCTTTTATATTTATTAATTCAGACAGAATGTTGTTCGTTATTATATCTGAAAGTTTATTAACCGTTTGTTCTAATTTTTCAATTTTAGTTACAATATCATAATTACGATTCTGCTTGTCGATGCAGCAAGAGCATCTAAACGATAATGCTCCATTACTTTTTTTAATAGTGTTTAACATATCAGTGGTGTACACTGCACTAATTTTGTTCGCACAACTGTAATGAACATTGTTCTCACATAAAGAACATTGAATGTAACTAACTTTTCTTGCAATAGAAGTTTTACAAATAAAACAATCCAAGTTTATCGACATAATTGTTTTTAATTAATTTACTTTTTAATTTATTTAGTTTGAAAATTATTTTTCGATTATCTTTTTATTGTGCTCAGACAAAAATTTATTTTTATTTTAGTTTCTTCTATTTGTTCGCTTTAATGTTTTCTTATTGTACAAATATATTTTGAATAATGCAGTTTTATGTATGTAAAAACCAGTTTTTTTGTTTTGTTGTTCAATACACTTGGTATGATTTATACAAGAAGAAATGCGTATAAGAGATATTAAGTGTTTTTTTTTTTTTTTAATTTTTGCTTTGCACTTTAGCCCTTATGTATTTTATAATCACAAGTTTTGATATTATATTGTATTTTTAAATTGTTTTTTTTATTTTTTGAACACGTTCTTTTTATAAAAAATATCAATAAAAATTAATTATTTTAATTTTTATTTAAGAATATGTTTTTTTAGAATATTAACTTGTCTTTTTTTAGAAATTATGGAAACTTTTCCCTTTTTTTCCCACTAAAAAATTAATTTTTACGGACAGAATCAAAAACACGTCTATTCTGTCATAGCGTAATTCAGGTCACTGCTAACTATATTTTTTCTTACGGCAATGCAGCAAAGCAACAGTAAAATTTATTTTGTACGTTTTTGTATGATGAATTTGCTGCAATCGCCAAACAATGGCTTGTAGAGCAAAACAGTACTTAAAAAATTTTTAAACAGTTGATATGCAGCAAAATTAATGCTTTATATCTCAGAAACCATAAAATTTTTCGCGAAACAGGTTTTTGATTTAGAAAGAGGGTATTAAAAAAATACATTCCTCATACCTAACTCATTTTTTTTAAAAATGGTCGGTAGGTCAAACCAGTAATGAGCTGACGATATGGTGTTTTTTTTTCAGTGGTCGACTTTTTAAAGTTTGTATACAAACTAGTTTTTTATACCCTTCACCGAAGGTAAGAGGGTATATATAACTTTGTCATTCCGTTTGTATGTTCCACAATATTGATCCTACACCCTATAAAGTATATATATTCTGGGTCCTTATGAAAAGCGAAGTTCAAATCCGGTTGTCCGTCTGGCCGTGTGCATGTTGAAATGGGTTTTCCGAAATCCCCAGAAATGATGTGGACTAGGTTGATGTATATTTATGTTACATATACTCCGTTTAAGTTTGCTATTGAAATTCAGCCAGATCGGTCCAAAAATGACGGAGATATGAGCAAAAAACCACGACTACTTTTTATAACTGTAATTTCTACAATATTGATCCTACACCGTATAAAGTATATATATTCTGGGCCCTTATGAAAAGCGAAGTTCAAAACCGGTTGTCTCTTATTTAAAAAAAAATATATTTACCAGTTTTATTTAGTTTTTGTCTAGTTGCTCTGTATTCTGCTCGCAAAATGGTGAAGGGTATATAAGATTCGGCACAGCCGAATATAGCACTCTTACTTGTTATGTAGGCAAACCAATATTTTTACCACATACATAACAGTTTTACTACCAATATTTTTGACAACCCGACCACAGAAGCAGTGTTGAACTCACCTTCTAGTCAATTCGCCTTGATCACAGCGGTAGCGCTGTGTCTATGCACAAAAAAAAACAACTCGTCAAGACAGTGTGTTATTGTTAGTCCGGCATCACTATATTGGGCTATGTTAAGAAATTCGTCATACCCGTGATTTACACTTTGTTCATAACTAAATAAATTTTATCAAAATAAGAATTTTAATTCAATATCAGCCAAATTTAATTATATGTATATAAAATTACAAAATGAGCACTCTTAATCGTCCAAAATCGCCTCATGGGACCAACCCAATTAAGACTGGAGAGAAAGAAGAGAGCTTCTGGGATAAGTTTAGTACTCTAGGAAGAAAGAAGGGAACTAAAGAAGGTAAAGAAACAAACTGACCAATATTTTTTTTATTTTGGATATGTATTTTTCAATAAACATTTGTCCAAAATAAAAAAATAATATAAAGTTGTAAGTTATTATAAATCAATTTGTAATGATCACAGATGTTGGTTTATTATGTATGTATGTCAATTGCGTCATTATTTATATTTACATACATATGTATGTACATCTGTGTGTATAATTTACATTATGGAGCAGTGTTCGCATTTTAGCATATTTTCTGCTAGATTTAGCAGTTTGCGATGGGAAATTGCATATTAAAAAAAAAAAAAAAAAATGCTAACTGCCTGTCGTAGGTTATTCAATATGGCTAAGCGTCTGGGAAACTTGGCGGAATATAAGTCGGCATTGAATAGGTTTAAGAATTTGGTTAGATCGGCGAAACGGAATGCCTGGAGGAACTGTGTTGAAGGCTCCTCGGAGAAACCCCGATTGCGCAAAATAATAGGCTTCTTGCCCGGTTGTCCCTAGCTACATTCAGAAAGCTGATGGTACTCGACAGCAGGGTTGTCAGATTGATTTTGACCTTTTTCGCCAAATTCAATGTCAAAAATCGCCAAAATCGCCAAAGCCTTTATTTTCAAGTTTTTGGCAGTAAAATACATATTTTTTAATTTATTAAAAATATTCTTTATAAATTCAAAAAAGTCGCCATGGTATATATTTTGGTTAATTTTTATTTAGAAAAAAGTAAAAATAGCTAGTGAACACAAAAATGGTACGATGTTTACTACAAAAAAAGTTTTTTTGCGGCTAGTATTAAACAAATATTGGATATATTTAAATTTTTATATATGTATGTAGTTGCAGTTTTATTATATGTATATCTAAAACGCTTCACCGGCAAAGCTACCTATTTGTCTTCTTTTTTGGAATACATTGTAAGGGTTTTTCATTTATTCAACGATGGTACAAAAGAAGTGCAACTTATAACTCGTAACAACGCGTCTAGAAGTTCGTATTGCATTCTACTTCAAAGGCGAGTTGTAGTGGAGTTCACAGCTTAAACACAGGCATTACTTATAATAATATAAACAACATATAAAGAACAGTCAAAGTAAGTTCCTTGAAATTGTACGTACCTGCCGTTTCGTTGCAACTTTAAAGTTTTGGCATAAACTTATTTATCTTTGCAATTAACCAACGCTAATTTTTTCATTGGGTTTCAAAAATGTCCAAAGGTATGTAAGAGTTCATAAAAATCTTTAAAATATCAATGACAACAACGTATTGTATCTGGGATAAAAAATTGCCACATACATATAATGAAAAAATGTTCATTGACTTTAAATATATTTATGTTAATTTCTATTTATTGATTCTTTCAAGAGCACTTTTAAATATGAAAAACTATTTTCTCGAAGATATTCATTATCTTCATCAGCCATTTGAACTTTCAAATACTGACCACACATATGAATGCCTCAAACTTCATACATAAAAATAATATACTGTGAGCGTCAAAATAAAGTGTACAGCTTGTTTTCCAATATAAAAAGAGTTATGTTAGTTATAAAAAGTTAAATTTCTACTTGCCAAATTTGATCAGACTTCAAGCTTGCTGTCATCTGTGAAAAATTCGTTGCTCCAAAAAGTGACAAAAGCAAGTTGGACAAAAAAAAAAAACCTGATAAAAGGTAGAAATAAGAAATTCAACGGCAAAAATATAGTCTCTAAAGTAAAGCGTGATAGGGTAAGCTTTTGTAAAACGTCCTAAAACGGCTTGATCAGCTTAATAATAACTCGATATCAACTCAAGTAAACATCTGGAAACATTTGGACAGACAAATTAAAAGAAAACATTAGCAACAAGCACTCTCTGAATAAAATTCTGCAAGAAGAATAGCCAAAATTGTCTACTGAGCTAACTTTAAAATGGGTGGAATTGATGCCAAAGAGACTAGAAGCCGTCCTTAAAGCAAAAAGAAATCAATTAAAGTATTAGCCATTCTACTTTTCTTAGTATTTTAAACCTGTACACTTTTTTTTGACGCGTTTAAGACGGAGTAAATTGGTTTTTTTATTGTACTGTTTTTGTGGTTTTTGAAGTATTTTAAATTTTTAATTTTAAATTGCAATAACATTGTCCAAAGTTTTGTAAGTGATAATAAACTTCTAAAAATTTGAATTCTTTTTTGCTAAAATAACTTTTTTTATATTGGAAAACCAGTTGTACACTTTATTTTGACGCTCGACAGTAGGATCATTGAATCTACGATGGGTGCTACCAATGTTTGCAGATTCGTGCACAGGGGCACCCCGCAAGATGGGGTTCTGTCCCCTCTAATATGGAACTTGACGATGAACACTTTGCTGAGTCAGTTCGACAGATTAGGGATAAAAACCGTCGCGTAAGCTGATGACGTGGCGGTCATGGGTAAACACCTGGATACACTGTCCCGTTGTATGGAATCTGCATTTCAGATTCTAAGCCCTTGGAGAATCTCCTGTTTACTTAGCAAGTAACTTGCCGAGTTTGAATGGGGTCTAAGCATTTGTAAAGCTCACTTCCTTTGTGTGAATTTACGCGTTTCATCTTTTGATGCTCAACTTCTTTTGAATTCCCTTTTGAAGATGTCAATACAACCACACGCAGTAATCGGTTTCAACTTTTTTCGGTTCAAAAAAAAAAAAATATTTTATTAACAGCGAATCAAAGAGAAAAAGAAAAGAAAAAATTACATGCAGCTATCGTTGTGCATAGGAATACGCTGCAGTTAAACTGGCGCAAAATCCTGAATATCTTTGGAGAACTAAACATATAACTCTCAAACATTTCTTTGTTCGTGAAAAAGTAATTGAACAAAAATTAAAAGTCAAACAAATTTATACACAGGATCAACTAGCATTTAATATGACAAACCATTGCAACCGCAAAGACTTAAGTATGTTAGAGGAAATTTTGGTCTTCAAAATGTCAACATCACATAACAAGGGGAAGTGTTGAAGTTATATCGTCAGCTCATTACTGGTTTGACCTACCGACCATTTTTAAAAAAAATGAGTTAGGTATGAGGAATATATTTTTTTAATACCCTCTTTCTAAATCAAAACCCTGTTTCGCGAACATTTTTATGGTTTCTGAGATATAAAGCATTAATTTTGCTGCATATCAACTGTTTAAAAAATTTGTAAGTACTGTTTTGCTCTACAAGCCATTGCAAAAGCAAAGTAAAATGACAACAAGAAAATAAATTTGTGAAAAATAGTTGTATAATGGACCCAACCAAGTGTACGGTTTGCTTCAAAATTTTACTACAAACGAAAATTAAATATGTTTAATCTTTCAGCAACCATTATTATGTCATATATACCAACTTTTACTTATTGTGCCTTTTTGACGGAAGCTCATAGTGGTCGGAGTGGTAATAATATTGCTAGTGCTTAAATTAAAATTTTAAATGAAATAAAAGATTGCCCCCTTATTATAACTTTGACATTATGGAGCGATTCTTGCGTACCTCAAAATAAAAATCAAATTAACGCAACCGCAATCAAAATGTTCTTTAAACAAAATAATATTGATGCCGTAATACAAAAGTCTTCAGAACCAGAACATTCTTTAATTCAAGAAGTAGACTGTGTCCATGGTGTTATTGACCGGTACTTAAAGTATATTGAAATTCATAGTCCTTTTCATTTACCAAATTTGCTTAAAACAATGCCAAATAATAAAACAAAACTTAAAGTTATGGAAATGCTTCCGGCAAATTTTCGCACATACTCGTTGGAAGCAAATAAAATGGACTTTCGAAAAGTCCCTTTTGCTAAAATTTAAGTACTTCTATACAGTTAAAATAATGATTTGTGTATAAATTATAAAACTTCTACCAGAGAGGAAAAATATAAAAATGCAATTTTGGTTAAGTCTGCATCAAAAAATTGTTTGAAAACTCCTGAGAATTTGTTGACGAATGTTTTGAAAATATCGAAACCATCATTTATTTCCAGCGATAAAAATAGAGACATAAAAGACTTGCTTATATTTCTTCCACGTGTTGATAAAGCTTATTATAAAAATTTACTCAATATTAAAAGTTTTAAAATTTCAAATTTTTAATATTTTTTAATTAGGCTTAAGTTCATCAAATTTAATTTTCATTAAATTATTTTTATGAAGAAAGGAATTTTTACAACATGAAAATTAATTAAAATTTACTGATAATTTTTCATTCTTGACTCAATCTGGGCTCGAACCCAGGCGTTTTTACGGACAGGTTACCCTGACATGTTTCGATTGCAACCACTCAATCTCCTCAGAGGGCTTGCCGTTTAACACTCGCAGCCATCGACGACTGCTGACGTCATTAGTCAAACATCAATCCTTTAACCAAATTGTATTTAACCTTTTGTAGATCGAAATTTGCTTTGAATGATTATCTATTTAATTTATTTTACATATTCTTCCTTTACTTCTGTTTTTTTTCGTACATTTGTCAAGAATTCTTCTTGAAGTTCAAAGTACATATTTTGTTTTGTTTTTTAATTTTTTTGTCTTTCTTTTTCTTGCTGACCTTTTCAGCACAACTTGAAGGACAAATGCAAACATAGAGCTCGTGCCTTAGCTTTAACAATAATTAGTATTGTGGTTATTTTGTTGAACTATTTATGGTTTTTAATCCAAATTTTTAATATTTTTTAATTAGGCTTAAGTTCATCAAATTTAATTTTCATTAAATTATTTTTATGAAGAAAGGAATTTTTACAGCATGAAAATTAATTAAAATTTACTGATAATTTTTCATTCTTGACTCAATCTGGGCTCGAACCCAGACGTTTTTACGGACAGGTTACCCTGACAAAAAAAATTCCTGTCTTCATAAAAATACTAATTATTGTTAAAGCTAAGGCACGAGCTCTATGTTTGCATTTGTCCTTCAAGTTGTGCTGAAAAGGTCAGCAAGAAAAAGAAAGACAAAAAAATTAAAAAACAAAACAAAATATGTACTTTGAACTTCAAGAAGAATTCTTGACAAATGTACGAAAAAAAACAGAAGTAAAGGAAGAACATGTAAAATAAATTAAATAGATAATCATTCAAAGCAAATTTCGATCTACAAAAGGTTAAATACAATTTGGTTTAAGGATTGATGTTTGACTAATGACGTCAGCAGTCGTCGATGGCTACGAGTGTTAAACGGCAAGCCCTCTGAGGAGATTGAGTGGTTGCAATCGAAACATGTCAGGGTAACCTGTCCGTAAAAACGCCTGGGTTCGAGCACAGATTGAGTCAAGAATGAAAAATTATCAGTAAATTTTAATTAATTTTCATGTTGTAAAAATTTCTTTCTTCATAAAAATAATTTAATGAAAATTAAATTTGATGAACTTAAGCCTAATTAAAAAATATTAAAAATTTGGATTAAAAACCATAAATAGTTCAACAAAAAAAAAAAAAAAAAAAAAAAAAAAATAACCACAATACTAATTGTTTTAAAATTTCTTTTTACTTTTGCATTATTTAAGTTGTTTAATTTGTGGCTTTTTATGTAACTTTTCATAACAGTAGAACTGTTTTTTCTGTTTTTGTAAAGTAAAATCAAATAAAAAAACTATAAAAAAAAAATTCATCTCAACAACAAGTTACTCAATACACAGCAATATGTATACGTATGCAGTACAAAAAGCCACTTTTTTAATTTTTTTTTTTTAGAAAAGTTGCGTATGCGGCACAAAACAATATTTTTCATTTTCAAAAAAATACTATTAAATTCTAACTTTATTCATGAAAGTGCGCAAAAATTTGCATTTTTCTTCAAAACATATACCGGAAGCAGTGGTAAAAATATAAAAAAAATTCTATCGGGTACAATTTGAGAAATCTTCATGTAAATATTCTTTGTCGTTTTTCTCCACTCCGATTTTTTTGGTATATGCGCCAACCCAATTCTGAGCTGACGATATGTTTATGTTATGTTTAGTTAACATGATTATTATTTTGTTCTATACACTTAGTTCAATCTAGTAATTATATAGTCTTGTATTTTTCAATCAGTTTGTTTATTTTCTTCACTTCAATAAAAACTTTAACAGATTTGGATTCAGCATTGAAAGCACCATATGAGCCGTTTATTTTGAAAGTGGCATAAGTCATTTTGTTTTTAAGTCGAGATATTTAAGGGTTTGCGTTTAACACGTTTAAAAATATGGATGCTAACTTTCGAGAAGATTCACTTGTATTTGATATATCATGATAATGATATTTTTCTCAGTATATTATTATTATTATTATTATTTATTATTATTATTATTTATTATTAACTCGATTTTTTTGAAAAAGTGACTTATGCCACTTTCAAAATAAACGGCTCATATATGGGAGCTAATTTTCGATTCGAAAGCAATTTTATTTCAGTCTACACTGAACGAATCGAAATTATTTTTTCAGTGTTGTAAAAACTCAAATAAATGCTTTACAACGACAAAAAAATAATTTAGATTTGTTCAGTATCGACAGAAAGAATTAGATATAATATTGATTTCGAATCGAAATAGTATTCGATCACGACTGCCATAATTAGCCCCCTGATGTGTGGCTTCTTTCATGTATCACAAAATCTCCACACACGTTACAAAATTTGTAAGTATTTTCTGGAGAACGTTAGTTCTTTTTACTTTAATGTGGAAATCGAAAGAAAATTTACCCGTGTAAATTATTTCAAATGTTGAACTTTAATAAGATTTGCAGAAGAGTAGGTCTCTTCTCTTGGGCTTTAATTGTAAAGTTTCATTATTCTTCGCATCCGATGCAAAATTTTATCACTAAAAAGGATTAAAATTTCTTGCTTGAAAATTGCTTTTTTCAACTTATAGTCAAAAAAGTCGATGAAAAAAATATTTTTTCGCTTATAATTGTAGCTCGATTTTTTACGATTCAAAGCTACATGTCGGCCAAAAACAGTATGTATGATGTTATTTGCAACCGTTTCTGAAATATTGGCTCTCAAAAATATTCAATAACACCTGAAAATTTGAAAGTGACAAGAGCGATATTTTGGAAACCGGGTACCTCAGGGGAAAAAATCGATATTATTTTGAATACACCAAGGAACTATCATAATAATTTATGATTTGCAGAGGCATTCTCGCAATGTGTTATTTAAGAAGCTATAAAAAAGATCTTTAATAGAATTTTCTTATTTTTTTAAGTGCAAAAGGTTCAGGAAGAGGGAAAACATGCCATTGATTCGCCTGGTGCTCCAAGTCAGTTTGATATTCCACCTGAAGATTATGCTCTACGTAAGAATTTTAATAAAGAAATTTGATATGTTCCGTGATATAATAAGTACAGGGTATGTTCATAAGGGAGAGTTGTCATGTAATTTCCAATTAATCTATTTCATTTTTGACGCTTGTTTTAATTTTTTTTTAAATTTTTTATTTGACGTTATAAGGGTTTTTAAAATTGAGAACAAAATTTCTAATGACTAAACCTTGTACTTATTCTACCATGATATGTTCTATTATTAAAAGAAATAATGATTTCGTAGTGAAACTTTGTATAACTTTAAAATAAATTTTGATAAAGGTGATCATGAGCAACGTGCTGTAATTGACCCGCAGTCGATGAATGATCCTGAGGTAATGAAACTTCAGCAGATATTAATTGATTGGATAAATGATGAACTTGCTGAACAGCGTATTATAGTTCAAAGTGTGGACGAAGATATGTATGACGGGCAGGTAATGTATATCACAATAATTTCCAAGTGCTTAAAAATTAAATACTCTTCTTTAGGTTTTGCATAAATTATGGGAGAAATTAACTGGCAAAAAATTAGATGTACTAGAAGTAACACAATCCGAAGAAGGTCAGCGTCAAAAACTTAATATTGTGTTAAATGCAGTTAATCATGTAAGTAGCGTACTTAAGCTACTTCTAGATGTCATGTATTTTGAAGTGGCTTTGTCAGATGTAAAATCAATACTTAATAGCAATTCTCTGTTAAAATTGACAAAAACGTTTTTAATTTTACTTTCACACGTTTGTTTTTCGTTTTATCAGGCATAACCTATAACCGTTCACAACAGCAAATTATCAGGTCTGTTCTGAAAAAACAAACTGAAATCACAACAGAAGTCTCAAAAGCAAATCGGGTATGTTCTGTAAATCGAAATGAAGTGGATTTAAAACCGAACAAATTTTTAAAACGAGCCTGTAAGGAAAGTTCATAAAAATATTCTTTTTTAAATACTTTGAGTACCCATTATATTTACAAGAACAGCTCTTAAAAAACAGGAAAAACTACAGAAAATTTGTAAATAATTGAAATCAAAATATCGTTCGATTTCAATTCCACTTCATTTCAATTTGTAGAACATGCCCGAATATAATTTTTTTTGTGTCGTCGAATTTTCTTATTTTTAAAGGATTTGTTGCAAAGAAAATAGTTTATTGCATAAACAATTAATAAGTGCCCCGGTAGACTAGCTGGTAGAGAGCTTGTCTATCAGCGCCGGGGTTGCGGGTTCGATTCCCGCCAGAGACTGTGGTTTCTTTCCTGCAGACAAGCGTAGAGCTTCGCGGGATTAGCGTAGGGAATTAAAAAAAAAAAAAAAAAAAAAAAATAAAAAAAAGAAACAACACATTGAAAATTTTATTTAAGTAATTTATTATGACGGCCATCTTACAATAGTCGCAAAAATAACAAAGTGATTTACGTAGCTGAACGTTTTGAAATCACAAAATAATATGCCCAGAACACCTTTCTTGTGATTTCAAATCAATTTCATAAAATGTGATTTTCAGAACAGGCCTGTATATACTGATTTGAATTTCTAGTTGTTTTAAAATTTATTTCAGTTAATTAAGCTGACATTTAAAGACGCGAACTTTTTTCTTTAACGCGATATATGTAAATGTGACATATTACATTTAATATTTAAACATACATAGTTATCTTATAATATATCGTTGTCCCTGCAAACGAAAACACTCATCTTCTTTATTAGTATTGTTGTTGCTCCCAGGCATTCGGGTTTTTTTAGTTTCTTCAACAAGCTTACCCGTTTTTGAGATACGTGAATATATGTATATATGTTTTAAAGCCTACTCCTTTTTCGAAATAACGGTATTTCTCAAAAACAAAAACTCAACTTAAAAAAACGGTTAGCACCACTGGATTCAGCGTACTCGAATTAGGTTTAGCTGCCGGATACTTTGCTTGTCGGTTTTTCCAACTAGTACATTGTTTTTAATATATTTATTGTAGACATTGGGCTTTCACCAGAAAATACCAAAGTGGTCTGTAGAGAGCGTCCATTCTAAAAACATTGTGGCGATATTGCACCTTTTAGTTGCCTTAGTACGTCACTTTAGAGCTCCTATTCGTCTACCTGAAAATGTATTTGTCACAGTCGTAATAGCTCAAAAAAGTGGGGGTGTTCTTAATGCGCAGTAAGTTGTACAAAAAACTTTATATATATATAATTATGTTAATAAATTAGTTTTATAAGATAAATAACTGAAAAATTTATTTAATAGAAAATTTCAAGAACAAATAACCTCAGAGTACGATGATGTTGGTATGCGTTGTGAAAAAGATGCTTTCGATACCCTGTTTGATTGTGCTCCCGACAAATTGGCTGTTGTTAAAAAATCTCTTATAACATTTGTGAACAAGCACTTGTCAAAATTAAATTTTGAAATAAGTGATTTAAATAGCGATTTTCGTGATGGTGTATATCTATGCCTCTTAATGGGTTTACTTGGCGGATTTTTTGTGCCTCTGTACGAATTTCATTTGACACCACAAGATACCGAACAGATGGTCAGTAATGTAGCTTTTTCATTCGATTTAATGCAAGATGCTGGATTGCCGAAGCCTAAAGCACGACCTGAAGGTATGATAACTCAATTTTATATTAAATATAATCATGTCAGATATTTTATATACTCTCAACATACATATGTATTCGTGTATGGTAGGGGTCTGAAACTATCGATAGTCGGCACTAACGCTTGTATGCGATAGTTAACTAAAAACTTACTGCCTATTTCCAACGTTCGAAAGAATTCTTTCGTATAAATACATTAAAAACAAAAACGAATTCTTTTGCACATCGCAAATAGGCTATTACAATATTTTCTACAAAATATGTACAAAACATTTCTAACATAATCAGTATGAGACTTTTAACAAATAAAACTGCATACCATAGAATACATCTATAAAATTGTATATTTATTTGATTGGTCGTCATTTTTATACTAACAGACCGAGCGCTGGGAATTTAAATATTAAGAAAGTATAGTTGGTGAAGGCTGACCATATGTCCCGCTATACCACAGTATTTAAAAACAAATATACAGGGGTGTTCTGGAAATCGAAAACGCAAAACGCAAGAATTATAAACATCGTTTTTTAATAACTAGTGCTCGCCTTATGGTCGAAATTCGACCATAATTTTTATACCCTTCACCGAAGGTAAGAGGGTATATATAACTTTGTCATTCCGTTTGTATTGTGAGGGCAATATTTTGATCAAAATGTTTGCTAGTCTTAAAATACTTTATAAAGTTTTCATATTAATTAATATTCATACATAGAAAATTTTGTATATCAAAAATTTTCATTTCAAACAAATTTACTTGAATAACAATTTCAATTCGGAAACATTTGTAAGAACGGAGAATTTTAGAAAAAATTAGTTTTAAAATTTTCACATATAAGGGAAAAGGAAGCATCTTAAGATTATAATATAAATTAAAAGGATTGGGAATATAAAGATTTCAGAAACTTGGTTAACATTAAAACAACCTGGTCAGCAATTCGTTTAGTTTTATCTTATTTCAAGCAGTTAGAAAACCTATAATTTGACCAAACTCAAGAGAACTTCTCCATCCTGAACGATCTATTGTCAGGATTTTCAATTATCTGCCTAATTCCCGAACATAAAATAACGAATCTCAATTTTATTTGAAAACTTTATTATTTTTATCCGCCTAATTCTCGAACAAAAAAAAAAAAAATAACGAATCTCAATTTTATTTGAAACTTAGCTGACACTTAAACTTATATTTACAACTTATTATCTTTTACTTAATTTTTGTTTTTTTTTTATTCCTTAACTTGAACTTAATCTGAAATTAGTTTTTTTTTTATCCTTTTACTTGAATCTAATTTTATTTTATCTTAATTTAACTTTATATCTTTTCTTAAACCTAACTTGTTTTTTTTTTTTTTTTCTTAAAATAATTTTATCGTAATTTTACATATATTAATTTTAAATTTAAACGAACTTGGCTTTAAATCTCATTTGAAGATCATAATTTTTCTTTAATAACCGTAATTTTTATTTAATTTAACGTAAAATTTCTAAATAAAAATATGTAATTACATTTTTTTTATTACACATTCATACATATACATACTTGTTACACACTGACATACACTTACATATAATTAACATACATACGAATATATTTATCAAAATTTTGAATATACTTTTAAATTAAATTGTTAGTAAGATAATTTGAAATGATTCAAAATCTACGATATTAAATGAATTCAACATCACATCAGGCCTGCTGTCATCGTTGGATAAAATTTGGTGAGTTCCAAAATATTGTTATTATTTTTATTATATTTTTTTTTTAGATTATCTTTAAACATTTTTCGGTTTTAATTTTAATAATTTGGAATTTACATGTTATTAGCATAAAATGTTAATAACATTCGGGAAACAACCCTTAAATTAATTTCTATTTCGAGTATTCAAAATTTAACACTACACTACATAACAAAAATCAAAATACACATTTTCATTATTAATTTTTATTATTAAAATTTTTTTTATATATGTTTCAATTTAGTTTAAATAAATGTTTCCTTTTTGTGCGTTAATTATAATGACTTTTAAATAAATTCTTGTTTTCCATTTAATTCCATGAAAAGTTAATCAACAGTTAGTTAAGGTAGTGTTAGGGCTATCTAAGGATTGAGCGGTACGATAGCATGGCTGGGAGGGTTATGACCATAGGGAAGTTTTACCATCTTCTTCCTCGTACTAATTTCAGATCGGGTTACTTTTCTTTTCTATCTTTTAATTTTATTTTCCCACAGTTAACATTGGTTACTTTTAGCTACCTTTTAAATTTAGTTTTTAGCGGTTTTTAACCAGTCTTAAGGGAGACAAGAACACCACCCCATTGCCCTGAGCACGGTCGGAAGAATAGGTAGCGATGGTCTCCCAAGAGATAGGGCCGAGTGCAGTATGGACCGTTACATAAATTTAATGGCGCCCAACGTGGGGCCCAACAGCATAAAACCTGTCAGCTTGACAAATTTACAAGTTAAACATTTAGCTTCTGAAAAAATAGAAAATATTTATATGTATATTATTGCTGTTGGTCTCACAACATAAATAATATCATCGTGGTGTTAACTTATTATTTTTTTTGTTTAGTTTTGTAATTTATTTAAACATTATGGATTTTCAGATTTCAAATTAATATTTGATCTGTACCGTATGTTTTTTTTTATTTATAATGGGTATGTTATTTTGTTTGAGATTTTAGATCTTGGACATTTCGAGATCCTACTTACAAAATCATATTCAAACTTTTATTTTATTGGCTTTTCTCTCTAAATTTTGTTAACATGTTGATGATTACGAATAGGATTTTTGTATTTGAAAAGTTCGAATACATTTTATATTACCTGCAATAAATTGAAATTGAAATTGAAATTGAATACTTACCTACTTTATAATTCAACTATTTTTTTTTTGCATTGTTTTAAAATTTCATTTGGAGATTTTTGTATTGGCATTCTAAATGACAATATTATACACATTTGAAATTTTATAACACCATTATTTTTTTCTTTTGTTTTTGTATACTTATGTCTGAAATTTAGTACTAATTTTTTTTAATTTTTTTTTTTATACTACCTAACTTTTGTTTGATTAACTTAGTAGTGGAAGATTGTATTAATTATAAAACTTTAACTCAAACGAGTACTTTAAACATGCCTTTGACTAGAAGTCGCGAGAACTTGTTAGAGCTGGAACAACCAGCTAATGTTAGTTTTACTGTAGATGTAGGACCTACGAGTGGGAGCCAGGGTGTGCGAGGACCTTCAACGAGACAGAAGGGTAGGAAACCTACTCAGAATGATATTAGTACAGGATCGGACAATGACTCTCGGACAAGACAAATAATTAATGATAGTATGGAATCATTTCGTAATGAAATTATGGGTTTCATTTCAAATGAAATAAGATTTGCATTTCAAGGTTTGAATATTCGACAACCTGCAAGTCAACCTCGAACAATAGAAGATTTTCCGAATGTAGCGTCTGGATCGACTGGTAACAATAACGGTTCGGATCATGAACCATTTTTGGCCGACAAGTTTTTAAATATTATAAGAAATTGGAAAATTAAATTTACCGGACGTGACAATAATATAACCGTTGATGAGTTTATTTACCGAGTGAATATTCTTACAACTAATAATCTCAGAGGTAACTTTGAATTATTATGTAAGTATGCTCATTGTTTTTTTTAAGGTAAAGCACTTGAATGGTACTGGCGTTACCACAGACAGACCAATGACATTGACTGGAATTCACTGACTGACGCTTTGAAAAAAAAAATATAAAGATGACTATAAGGACTTTGACATTCTTGAGGATATACGTCGACGAAGACAACGACATAATGAAAATTTTGACGACTATTTTGATGCTATTTCAGAGTTAACAGACAAACTTAAGACACCGATTTCGGACAGCGATTTATGTGAGATAATTTTAAGGAACTTAAAGACCGAAATTCGACATGAACTTCTTCATTTGGAAATTTCTTCTGTATCCCAACTTCGTCGTGAAGTGGGAAAGCATGAGAAATTTATAAAGGATGTTCGTGCACACGAGGCTCGGAGGTCGAGCAAAGGACAGATTTCGGAATTAGGCAATGCAAACGTGGACTTGGAGTATTTTGAAGACAAGACAGAGGATATCTGTGCATTGCGACAGGATTTGACATGTTGGAACTGTGACAAGACGGGACATACATTCTTTGACTGTTTAGCGACTAAACGGATATTTTGTTACGGGTGTGGTGCTAAAGACATTTATAGACCTAACTGCTCCAATTGTTTTAGAAAGTCGGGAAACGGACTGAAGGATGTTCGACGGACTTAAGGGCATCCGGTACTGGTGGACAGGAAGACACGGACGCGACAAAGACCATCAATGATTTTAACGTGGACAATGGTACACCGAAAGGGAACGTTCACCCTTCCCACAACTTATTAAAACCATATCATGTTAGATTAGCTGAATATAAAAAGGTTCGAGCTAGAATTTTTGGCGAAAATAAGAAAATTAGTAGATCTTCTAACCGTATACGTGAATATTATCGGAAATTAAAGTTATTTAACAATATTTTAATTTCACCTATCATATCTCAGAAACAAGATAGCAGGCCTTATATTAACCTTAAGATTAATAGTAGTTTTCATATGGCACTATTAGATAGTGGCGCGAATAAGAGCGTTATTGGAGGTAATTTGGCGAACGAAGTTCGGAATGAGTCTTGTTTTAGGAGATGTGTAGGTAATGTACGTACAGCAGACGGAAATAGACAGGATGTTTTGGGAATGGCAAGATTGAATGTTACTTTTCAGGGAGAGACAAGGAATTTTGAATTTTTGGTGGTACCGACGATAAGACAGGACATTATTTGTGGATACGATTTTTGGGTTGATTTTGGACTTAAAATTTCTTTTGGCGGCGTAAATGAAATTGACATTACAGAAGCAGACCTAGACAAACTTAAACTTACAAACGAACAGAAAAGGCGTTTAGACAACGTAATTGCGACGTTTCCAAATTCCGAGACAGAAGGGTTGGGATGTACTACTTTGATAGAACATGCCATTGACACAGGGAATGCAAAGCCCATAAAACAACGATACTATCCAATTTCTCCTGCCGTCGAGAAACAACTTTGCGGAGAATTGGATAGAATGATTTCCCTAGGGGTTATAGAGGAAGCTCCGAATTCTTCTTGGTCATCCCCAACCGTTGTCGTGATTAAACCGGGTAAAGTTAGAATGTGTGTTGACAGTAGGAAATTGAACTGTGTGACAGTTAAGGACGCATACCCTATACCGAACATTGACGGACTTTTATCGAGACTTCCTCCAGTTCATTGTATTTCAAAAATTGATTTGAAAGATGCTTTTTGGCAAATCAAACTGGACGAAAACTCGAAACCAAAGACAGCTTTTACAGTTCCTAATCGGCCGTTGTATCAATTTACAAGGATGCCGTTTGGACTGTGTAATGCACCGCAAACGTTGTGCAGACTAATGGACAAGGTTATTCCGTACAATTTAAAAACTCATGTTTTTGTTTACCTTGATGACCTATTAGTAGTTTCCCAGACTTTTGACGAACATATTACACACTTAATGGAGGTAGCAACAAATTTAAGAAAAGCTGGTTTAACGATTAATATCAATAAAAGTAGTTTTGCTCTTAGTAAAGTTAAATACCTTGGTTACGTTGTGGGAAATGGAACTTTGCAAGTTGACGAGGACAAGGTTACGGCTATAAGGGACTTTCCGATACCAAGATCAATTAAGCACTTACGAAGATTTTTAGGCATGACAGGATGGTATCGACGATTTATACAGAATTACTCCACAGTGTCTTTTCCATTGACAGAACTTCTGACGAAGAAAAGGACATTTATATGGAACGAGCGGGCTCAAGAAGCTTTTGATCAATTAAAGTCAAAACTTACAACTGCGCCTCTGCTCATACACCCCGATTACAATAAACCGTTTATTTTACAATGCGATGCAAGTACTTGTGGGGTGGGAGCAGTTTTGGCACAAAAGGACAAAGAAGGGACAGAAAGACCAATTGCCTACATGTCTCATAAACTAAATAAGGCTCAGAGAAATTATACCATTACAGAACTCGAATGCTTAGCTGTAGTAATGGCAGTAAGAAAATTTCGTTCTTTTATTGAAGGTCAGGAATTCAAAATAGTAACTGACCACGCTAGTTTAAAATGGTTAATGAACCAACGTGATTTATCAGGGCGTTTAGCGAGATGGTCTTTAAAACTGCAAGCCTTCAATTTCGCTATAGAGCATCGTAGTGGTAAAGAGAATGTAGTGCCTGATACCTTGTCTAGAGCACATGAGGGTGAGATATTGATAGATGCAATTGATTTAGATAACCTTCCGGCAATAGATCTTGACTCGGACGCTTTTAAAAGTGACGAATACTTGAAATTACAGGACGATTTTCAGAATTCAAATTTACCGGACTTCAAAATTTTGGACGGATATATTTACAAACGGACGGAATTTTCATCTGGTGAGTCTGATGAATCTACTTTGTGGAAATTATACGTACCGACCGAACTAAGGCACGCAGTAATTTATTCGGCTCATGACACTGCTAACTCATCCCACGGGGGTATAGCAAAGACTCTAGAAAGAATACGACGATACTTTTATTGGCCCAGACTAGTTACTGACGTAAAAGACCATATTCAAAACTGCAAGTTATGTAAAACATCCAAGACACCGACAAAGATTTTGAGACCTCAATTGGGACAAATGGTACAGACCGAACGACCATTTCAGAGACTTTATGTGGACATTATTGGACCGTTTCCAAGGACGAGGAAAGGACATATCGGAATTTTAATTGTACTTGACCATTTTTCGAAATTCACGTTTCTTAAACCACTAAGGAAATTTGTATCAAGGGACATTATAAATTATTTGCGTAACGAAATTTTTATGTGTTATGGAGTACCCGAAACTTTGGTGTCGGACAACGGTTCGCAATTCAAATCTAAAGATTTTGAGAACTTCTTAAATAAATTTGGTGTAAAACATATGCTAACCGCTGTATATAGCCCGCAGGCAAATGCCAGTGAGAGGGTAAACCGTTGTATTAATGAAGCTTTGCGATCATACATTAGGGAGGATCAACGTGAGTGGGATACATACTCAGATAGTATTAATTGTGGTTTCAGAAATAGTATACATCAATCAATCGGTAAAACTCCATATCAAGTAGTGTTTGGACAGACAATGATGACTCACGGAAAGGACTATAAATTACTGAGAAGGCTCAATCTTTTGACAGAGACGAATTTGGAAATCGAACGGCAGGACGACTTTACACTAATACGGGACAAGGTCAAGGAATTTATGAGGAGGGCGTACGATAAAAACGCTCGGATCTATAATCTGCGTTCTCGGACAAGGGACTTTGCCATAGGACAAACAGTAACAAGACGAAATTTTGTGCAAAGCTCTAAGATTGCCTACTTTAACTCAAAACTTGCTCCGGTAGTTATACAAGCTAAAGTTTTGCGCAAAATAGGACAACTTAATTATGAATTACAGGACTTAGACGGCGGTGGCACTGGTATATACCACGCTAAGGACATTTGGACTTAAGGACTGAATAATTAAGGATTGTTTTGCCCTTTTCCAGATCCAGTTATCGATATGCTTATGCATATCAAGAAGCTGTGCCTGTTTTGTGAGGGCAATATTTTGATCAAAATGTTTGCTAGTCTTAAAATACTTTATAAAGTTTTCATATTAATTAATATTCATACATAGAAAATTTTGTATATCAAAAATTTTCATTTCAAACAAATTTACTTGAATAACAATTTCAATTCGGAAACATTTGTAAGAACGGAGAATTTTAGAAAAAATTAGTTTTAAAATTTTCACATATAAGGGAAAAGGAAGCATCTTAAGATTATAATATAAATTAAAAGGATTGGGAATATAAAGATTTCAGAAACCTGGTTAACATTAAAACAACCTGGTCAGCAATTCGTTTAGTTTTATCTTATTTCAAGCAGTTAGAAAACCTATAATTTGACCAAACTCAAGAGAACTTCTCCATCCTGAACGATCTATTGTCAGGATTTTCAATTATCTGCCTAATTCCCGAACAGAAAATAACGAATCTCAATTTTATTTGAAAACTTTATTATTTTTATCCGCCTAATTCTCGAACAAAAAAAAAAAAATAACGAATCTCAATTTTATTTGAAACTTAGCTGACACTTAAACTTATATTTACAACTTATTATCTTTTACTTAATTTTTGTTTTTTTTTTATTCCTTAACTTGAACTTAATCTGAAATTAGTTTTTTTTTTATCCTTTTACTTGAATCTAATTTTATTTTATCTTAATTTAACTTTATATCTTTTCTTAAACCTAACTTGTTTTTTTTTCTTAAAATAATTTTATCGTAATTTTACATATATTAATTTTAAATTTAAACGAACTTGGCTTTAAATCTCATTTGAAGATCATAATTTTTCTTTAATAACCGTAATTTTTATTTAATTTAACGTAAATTTTCTAAATAAAAATATGTAATTACATTTTTTTTATTACACATTCATACATATACATACTTGTTACACACTGACATTCACTTACATATAATTAACATACATACGAATATATTTATCAAAATTTTGAATATACTTTTAAATTAAATTGTTAGTAAGATAATTTGAAATGATTCAAAATCTACGATATTAAATGAATTCAACATCACATCAGGCCTGCTGTCTTCGTTGGATAAAATTTGGTGAGTTCCAAAATATTGTTATTATTTTTATTATATTTTTTTTTTAGATTATCTTTAAACATTTTTCGGTTTTAATTTTAATAATTTGGAATTTACATGTTATTAGCATAAAATGTTAATAACATTCGGGAAACAACCCTTAAATTAATTTCTATTTCGAGTATTCAAAATTTAACACTACACTACATAACAAAAATCAAAATACACATTTTCATTATTAATTTTTATTATTAAAATTTTTTTTATATATGTTTCAATATAGTTTAAATAAATGTTTCCTTTTTGTGCGTTAATTATAATGACTTTTAACTAAATTCTTGTTTTCCATTTAATTCCATGAAAAGTTAATCAACAGTTAGTTAAGGTAGTGTTAGGGTTATCTAAGGATTGAGCGGTACGATAGCATGGCTGGGAGGGTTATGACCATAGGGAAGTTTTACCATCTTCTTCCTCGTACTAATTTCAGATCGGGTTACTTTTCTTTTCTATCTTTTAATTTTATTTTCCCACAGTTAACATTGGTTACTTTTAGCTACCTTTTAAATTTAGTTTTTAGCGGTTTTTAACCAGTCTTAAGGGAGACAAGAACACCACCCCATTGCCCTGAGCACGGTCGGAAGAATAGGTAGCGATGGTCTCCCAAGAGATAGGGCCGAGTGCAGTATGGACCGTTACAGTATGTTCCACAATATTGATCCTACACCCTATAAAGTATATATATTCTGGGTCCTTATGAAAAGCGAAGTTCAAATCCGGTTGTCCGTCTGTCCGTGTGTATGTTGAAATGGGTTTTCCGAAAACCCCAGAAATGATGTGGACTAGGTTGATGTATATTTATGTCACATATACTCCGTTTAAGTTTGCTATTGAAATTCAGCCAGATCGGTCCAAAAATTACGGAGATATGAGCAAAAAACCACGACTACCTCTAAATTTTTCCAAAAATCCCTTGTTGTTGTATTTTTTTTATTTCTGTATATCTTGAAAACGGCAAGAGCCAAAGTTTTCAAATTAGGTACACATATTTAGGTTGCCAATACACACCATCCTACAAAATGTGGAAGGGATTGGAGAAGTGGGCGTGGTACCTCCCGTACAAAAAAAATTAAAAATTTTATAAAAACCTATATTTAAGGGCTGCCATATGTCCTATGGATATGACTTATATATCAAAATATCGGAAGTAGAACATATTTTATAAAAAACTCGGGAAAATCGGTTCAGATACAAAAAAAGTCCTCTTTATATATTGTCATCCACTCAGGACGTTGCACGTTTACTTTTATGTTTCTATGTCTAACAATAGGTGCGTTTTAGTACTTTTACAGTAAAATGCAGTAAATGAGTAAACTAAAAAATGTTCTCTTACAAAAAGCTGTTGTCCAAAAAAGTACGCGAACGCAACAATAGGTGCGTTTAAGTACTTTTACAGTAAAATGCAGTAAATGAGTAAACTAAAAAATTTTCTCTTACAAAAAGCTGTTGTCCAAAAAAGTACGCGAACGCAAAATTTGTAAAAATTCGTAAAATAAAGGCAACAGCTGATGGCAAATAATTGAAGTGTTGAAAAATATTGACACTTTTGACTAATTAACTCGTTTTCTTATCGGTACTCGATTAAATACTTCTTATAACACGAACATTTTTGGAAAATACAAACAAACTATTTTATGTAATCTCTCATATTTGTTTGTTTTTTATTTTATTTTATTTTACTAATTTGTAGCGGGTTAAATTATTTAAAAGAACATGAATAATTTGTTTGCTATTGATTACTTAAGTACCCAAATACTACACACTTTTACAACTCTAAAAAATTAACATAACAAAAAAAATTTCAAAAGTTTGTATTTAGCCAAATAAATGCTTCACAAACAAGTTTAATTAATTAATATTTATTAAATTTTTGTTTTGGTTAATTTATATTTCAACTTTTCTTTTATTTAACAATTTTTTCACAATTTGTATGCTTTTTATTTGTTACTTTTGTTTGTTTACCTTTTGAAACATATGTTTTTTTGATTTACTAAATTTTACTGCAAAAATTTTTGCAGTAAAAAGTTGTAAATACTCAGACAAGAACTGTCACTTTTCGCTCTCAATTTATGTTCTCATTTACTGCATTTTGAGTACTCGAACGCAATTTCGTAAAATGCAGTAAAGTTTAGTAAAAAATAGTAAAAACTTTTGTGTTCTCGAACGCAACTATTAACGAAAATTAATTAAACGAAAAAGTACCAAAAAGCTTCCCTTACATGTACTTATTCACCCAGTTTAATGTATAATTTTATCTTTATAGGTCGAATATTAACGAAAATTCAAAAAGTTCCAGATGAAA
Organism: Pollenia angustigena; assembly: GCA_930367215.1. Taxonomy (NCBI): domain Eukaryota; kingdom Metazoa; phylum Arthropoda; class Insecta; order Diptera; family Polleniidae; genus Pollenia; species Pollenia angustigena. The sequence goes on from OV884059.1 coordinate 37,816,167, forward strand.
AACAAAAAATACCAGCATTTTTTATCTTATAGGTTATCACTCACTTTGGATCCTACACCTATAATATTGTTTCTAATTTCTATAGAAAATTTAAAAATTGTCGCATGAAGAACAGAAAAGTAAAAAAAAAGAAATTTAGGTTCCCATAGTTCCCCTTTTTCTCCCCATAGAATTTCGGTTGACAAACAAAGGAAGAAAGCGTTCTTAACTGATTTGCCTGGTCTGATTTATGTAGTCGAAATATTCGAAAACCGGTTTCTGAAAAATGTCGAATAATCGATCACCCTAATTTTTTATTATTTGATAACTGATTTCTAGAACGTATAATCATTTTTTTAGCGTGGTGGACTCGCAACTCTCATATGGACAGTTCCAACTAAAAGTCTACTTTTTGCCACGCAACTAGACCTACATTAAGTAACAAAAGGGATAATGGTTGAACAGCATGATCCTAAAATACAACCTTATTTGCATTCTGGCGTTACTTCAAAAAAGTAGACTTTTCGCTGAAAATGCCCAAATGTACTTTAAAACGAGCAAAGATTTTTAAATTTGAAAGCTTGAATAAAATAAATCTATATATGTAAGCCCAAAGTTTACCAAAAAGGTTTTACACAAAATGTCTTGCTCAATTCGCAGTCTTATTCAGTTTTGTAATGCAAGTTAGAATCCACTTCCGTTTTTTTTAACGTGACGCCAGCGCATATTTTTGCTTATATAAGCAAATCCTTAGCGTCTATTGCTGTAATTTTTTTTCTGAATGTAGTGCTACTTTATTACTTTGTATATATAAAAACCCTTTTTACAAATTTGACTTCTTCATTAAATTTTTTTACATTTTGTGGTACAAATATCACGACACGTCAAAATGGAAATGCCCATATATGTTTTACTGAACGGAATTTGGAAAATGTCAATCCCAAACTGTTAAACAACATTGTTCTTTTATTTCGAGTTTTTTGAAAGTGAGCGTATTTTCAACAAATTAGAATACTCAAAAAGCCAGTATATATACTTTATGGGGTTTGAGATGAATACACACAGAATGACAAACTTAGTTTACCCTCATTCACCACTAGTGGTCAATAAGAGTCAAAAGCCATTGATTGTATCGATAGTGCTATCGATTGTTTTAGACCACTAGTATGGTACATGTTGTTTTACCGGTAAGAGTTTATCAATAAAAGAGAGAAAGTTATATTTATTTATCCTTTACCAAAGGTAAAATATAATTTTACCTGATACTTTGAAAATCTGTAGCTTGTAGTGTTTTAGGATTATTCCGCAATACCGATCCTTGTGGATCCTCTCTACCCCCTGAAGAGCAATGCAGCTGATGTTGCCTTAGAGAGGTGAAGGTTAATCTGCGTCATATTCACCATGTTACATATTTAAGTGACAAAATACTTATTTTTCAGTGGAGCCAAGGCGAATTCATAAAGGTGACATTTTCCAGTCATCTGTTTATTGTTTATTTTTTTGTGTGTATACTGAATGTCAAGCTTTGTTTACATTTTGTGAAAAAATTAATTCAAATTTAAAATTCAATAAAAATTTAAATAGTTGAAAAAAAAACTTATTTAAATCATATAAAACAAAAAAAGTGAAAAAATATAAACACAAGAAATTAAAGATGCGTAAGGAATAAGTGGAGCCACAATTAATTTGCAATTGAGGAGTTTCTTAAGCAATTGTGTATATTTTATTAACAAAAAAATTTCCGTTTTTATACTTTCAACAAATATTTTTGACATTCACTCTAACTTTTTACAAAAACAAAATACATAGTATTTTTCAATAAAAAGGGATAGCTAGCATAACTCTATCTCATGATGCGGTCACCTTTATAAATTCGCCTTGAGTGGAGCAAAAAAACATTTTTAAAAAGCAGGACAACTTAGATTCTCAAAATTAATGATAATAAAAACTTGAATGCAAAATATCAAGAAATTTTAATTTAAAATAACATGCAAATTTGCAGTTAATAATTTTTTTTTTTAGTGAACAAACGTTTCATATCCACAATCGCGATGTCATTTAAAACGTTTTTCCACTGCGTGCATAATTTTGGATGATAAGATATTTAAACAATGTAAGAGAGTAATGTTAACGATAATTTGCAAAAAAAAAACCGATTTTGCAAAAAGTGGCTTTTACAACGTTATTCGCGGCTGTGCTTCATTTGTTTTTTCAAAGGTCGCGATCGTTGACGCAGTGTTGTAGAATAAAATTAGACAAAAATAGAAGGAGAAGACTTAGGTGGTGCTTGCTATCTTTAAGCCATGAAAATATTTGAATTTCAGAAAAAAACCGGGAAAGGATACGGGTACCTCTCATACATTCTTTATAGAAAAAGTATGATTTTAGCTCAAGAAAGCTTCCAAAATTGACAAGATACATACCAAAGGTCTCAGAATATACCTTTTAATTTATTTACAACATTTTATTAACACCGAAGCAAAGAAATGGGTAGCTCTCTTATATCCTTTTAAAAAAAAAATATGATTTTCAGTTTTTTGGAAAAAAATCGAGACATAATTTTCTTATCTACCCGCTGTAAAAATATCGTGCTATTTTGTCTACTTTTTGGTAATGAAACGGAAGGCTAAAACACTTTTTTTAAGCCGTGAATGTTAAATTAAAAACAGTTTTGCATGGTAGAATAATTACAAAGTATAGTAATTAGAAATTAGGAAATAAGGAAATAAGGAAAAATTTCAAACAAGCGTCAAAAATCAAATAAATTAATTTGACATTACATGGGTAAATAATGCCAACTCTCCCTAGTGAACCTACGTGGTACTTAGTATACTATGCTGTTTTGTATCTACTGAAAATATTTAAATTTTGAGTTAACCCAGTCAAATTTAATGTAAATACCAAAATAAAAAGATGGTTAATAGGCAAAAAATTATATTTTGTATGGGGGTTATGTGAGATTATAGGCCGATTCTTGCAATTTATTAAAAGCACCAGTTGTTTTGTTCAGCACAAACGCATAATATCCTCTCTACCTTTAGTGGTGTGGGTAGAAAAAGAAAATTTAAATATGTAGGTGTTGAGGATATAATGCTGGCATACACTTAAAGTCTTTCAGCCATATTCATAATGAAAATTTGGCATGAAGTTAGCACAAAGTTTACTTATAATACACTCACCAAACTCTGGCTAACGATTTTCTAAACTCTTGTTAACGAGCTTCCAAACATTTGCCAACTTGTGAAAAACAGCTGTTTAATGTTAAACAATTTGGTTGGTTTTATTTAAATTACTGTTTTATTTTATTTTTCTATCTTTTATTTTAATTTTAAAAACTTTTTAAAATTGTTATATGTGGAGTAAAAAATTTACAAAAATGACAAAACCAGCGATGATTAATGCAAACGTGTTGCATTTTTGAGTAATATAATTTGGCATCATTAAAATGCAGAGTTGATTTTTTAAAAGTTAGCAGATGGACAAAAGTTTGTTATGAATTAACTCTGTGCCAATAAGCTGCTAAGCTTAATCGACATTCTAGTTAGCAGCTCATTGTACGTAGTGTACAAACTGTGGCTAACTTTTTGTTAAGAATACGGCTGTTTATTTCTAGATTGTACACTGAAAAAATTTTCTTCACAGATCCAATGAAATTTACATTAAAATTCAACCTATGTAACCCTTCATTGGATTAATCAAGGATTAATAAAATCAATTACAAAATTTTCATTGATTTTATGAATCCTCATTGAAAATGGATAAAATAAACGTTTGTCATTAAACTAATGCAAAATTTTCATTAATTTTATGAAATATTTCATTAATCCAATGAAGGGTTACATAGGTTGAATTTTAATGTAAATTTCATTGGATCTGTGAAGAAAATTTTTTCAGTGTAGTCGATTGTGTCGACTGCCGGCTCATACTTGTAATAAGTTAATTGACTAAATCGCCTGCAATTAGTAAGCTGACATGAATATATTTATCGTTTTAATATTTGCACAATAATAATAGTAATATGTGTAATATGTATATAATGTTTTTTTCAGATATTGTCAACATGGATTTAAAATCAACACTGCGTGTTTTGTACAGTTTGTTCACCACTTTTAGAAATTATGCTTAAATGTGCCTATAAAATTCTGTAGTGCTGCCTGCAGAAAGTATTGTTTATGTCAATTAATTTGTTACAAAGAATTTTGTAATTATTAACAGAAATTAATATGAGTAACGTATTAGAATATTTTACAACTTTATTTTTACTAATTATTTAATATGTATTTAAAAAATATATGTACGTTTGTTTACTAAATACAAAAATTCAGGTATGTGATGAAAAACGATCGTTTTCAAATTGATCGTTTTTGTAGGTGTGATGATTTTCGACAGATTTTAAAATCCATTTCTGAAGTTAAGTCTTAATTATTAGTTCAAAATTTAGTTCAATTAACATATATAACAAAGAATTTAAAAGAATATATGCAGGAAAACTGAGGAAAATGTATTAGAAATCAATTTTTAAAGATGGTGAATACGATATTATCGTTTTCAAAATCGTTTTTCATCACATACATACCTGATTGTCTTTTTTAGCTTATTTCTTTGTAATCAAAAACAAAATGCGAAGTAAAATGGTTTACATAGCCACATATATTAGATGAAAAAAGTGATGCAGGATAATAGCCCAATTCAGTTCGAAGGGCAGTATCCCGCTTCTGTATTTCTCGCATCGTTAAATTTGTTCTCACAAAGTGTTTTTGTACCCAAAACAGCCTTACATTGAATACTTCCATGAGTTCCCTCAGAGCATTCCTACACCAAACGACCAGGCACGATCGCACCGTATAATTTGTCAATGTCCTAAGCGCCGCCTGACTACCGACGTAAATTGTCACCACAGATCCAATCAGGTTGTGATCCAGTATCACTTCCGTCGCCCTCCAGATCGCTACGATCTCAGCCTGGAAGACACTGCACTCATCAGGGGGTCTGGATGACCTTTTCACGACGGTGTCCGCGATAAATACACCGGTACCAGTGCCGGTTTTCATCTTGGATCCGTCCGTAAATACTGCCCACCCATCAAATTTCCCTATACGGGAACTCCCCTGGTTGTGTTACACCGAAGTCCAGAGTCATAATCCTATGATACGAAATTTCCTCGAGAATAATACCCCGATCGAGCAGACCCACCTCGTACAAAATTGTCGTGTGATCATCCCGCCTCGGTCTAACCAAAGAAAACGCGAATAGTCTAAGTAAGTTCCAAGCAGCCTCACTCTTCACATAATGCTAAATAGGGGACAGATATAGAAGGATGTCCATCGCTGCCTGTGGAGTGCTTCTGCTTGCACATGTGATGCCATAAGATGCACTCTTTAAACCTTGCTGAGCATCTTCCTTAAATATCCACGCTCAACGCATCCCACAAAACAGTGGATCCATAGGTAAGTATAGACCTAACCACCGATGTGTAAATCCAATTTACCATATCCGGTCTCAGACCCCAGTATCCTATACCTTCTGCCGCCGGTTCAGTCTTGACAGAGTTATCACAGCCCCTATCCCTCGTTCATGCTTAGAGTTCGCCCAGCATCATCTGCATAATTTCCCCGATCGTGCACTGAAATTTTCCCCTGACCAGCAGAACTATGTCATTCGCATAGGCAACAACCTTCCTGCCCATGGAATCAAGTGACCTGAGAATCCCGTTGACCGAAGCTACCACAGTAGAGGCGATAGAAATCCCCTCAACAAATCCCTAATCGCCTCAATCCTAATGTTATTAAAGGCTCCTTCTATATCCAGAAACGCAGGAGAGTGTATTCCTCATGCATCAGACCGTGCTCAATGCAACCCACCACCTCATGTAGCGCACTCTCAACAGATTAACCCTCAAGGAAGGCATGTTGAGCGTTTCTAATAAGGCGGGCCTTAATATTGCTTCTAAACAGAGATCTTTTAGTCTTTTGAAGATTCTTCAACAAGAATGAAGACAGACTTTTAGGTCTAAAATCACCTGGCTTCGAATGGCCTGCTTTACCAGCCTTGGGTAAACAAATCACCCTAATCTCTCTATACCCCCTAGGCAGATACCTCCTACTGAGGCACATCCTGATGCTGCAAAACATGGCCGAAAAATACCGTCGAAAGTATTGACCGCCCAAGCTAGCTTCTCCCTTGTGACCATTTCCTCGACGCAAGCGGAAGTGTGATTAGATGCCATAGACATCACGTCCCACTGACCATCGTCCATACCTCCGGTTTCCATACACCGGGGAAAGTGCGTCTCCATAAGTAAGGTTAGGGTCTCAGAGCTAGACTCAGTCCATGAGCCGTCATTATCCAGGCCTTAGGGTCCTTGGATAAAATCCGTCGGAATCTTGAAAACTCGTTGACATTATCGATGGATACACAGAATTGCCTCCATGATAGTCGCTTTGCCCTTTTTAGATCCGCTTTATACTTGTTGAACTGCACGCTGCGATTGTTCCAATCCACTGGTAATGTCGTAAGCTTGGCCCTATTAAATAGTCTCCTAACCGTACCCTTTGAACATGAAGTTCCCTGCTCCACCATTTGGGCTTTTTACGCCTACCCGGAAATGTAACCGGACAGGACTGCTCATAGCTTTCTCTTAACAGATGAGTGAACCTGTTCACAACACATTCCAGATCAGTCGGCAGCAAATCGCCCAAGGCGCCAACCCGTTTCGGAACCTTTCTTTAAAGGAATCCCATTTTGTCACCCTCGGGTTCCTAAACGGAGCAAACATAGGCAGGTCAAATTACGTAATACTTATACTAATAGGTAATACGACTATGATCTGAAAAAGTACAGTCCGTTGCCACCCTCCAATCCATAACAAGTTGCTCGCCTCGGTTCACTAATGATCTAAAGATCTATTACTGCCTGCATATCCTTAGTTCTGAACGTTGGCGTGTCACCCATATTACAGATAATAAGATTGTAAGTAGTTATAAAATCCAACATTAACTCACCAGTTTGTGAATATCAGCGCTCTCCCATTGGTAATGATGAGCATTGACATCGCAACTCAATACAAGGAATGCACCTTTCCTTATTGCATATGCCGTCAATTCCCGCTCCTCCTTGCCAGGCGGATCTATTGGATCGTACGGCATATACACCGAAGCCAGTGTAAGAGTGTATCCCGCAACCTTTAATCCGCTAACCTTTTTTTTATTAATCCAAGGTTCTTGGATAAGGGCTACGTTCGTCCGAGTGCTGGTGAGGAATGTTACAAGTTACAGATTCAGACTCTTCATTAATAAGATTTCCGTATAACGTCCTAAGCAGCGTTACCGTTGTGATACTAAAGTATCAATTTGACCCTTTTTTGACGGTGTTGATACCTTTTATGACCTTTTTTTTAAATTATACTTTTGTATCATTATCACCTATTTTGTGACACTTTTTGACCCTTTTTTGGAAAAAGCTCTCACATTTTGTTTTTTGTCAACACTGCGGAACAGACGTGCTAAACAAACGCTTTCGAAATAAGCATAAGAACAGACTCAAAGTATAAACTTACAATTCCATGCTTTCTTCTCCTTGATTTTTGATAGTAAAGTACAATTTCCCTAAAAACAAACATAACTCATATAAATATTTGTTATTTTTTACGGTGGTTACTTTTAAAATAAAAATTTGACATTTTATTAAAAAAATACAATTTGGTGTTTTGCTCTCTTAAACAGTAGCATGTTTGATTAAAAAAAAATTCGCCCTTAATAATGTCAAACGGTAATAAACTTTTCGCCCCCTTTTGAATCGATAGTGTTGAGAGTGCCCTAACAGAAATGAAAGCAAGAGGTAAAAATTGCTAAATTAGCGGAAATTCCCAAATATTTGGTAACAGCGGTATGATAGCAAAGTTTAATATTTATTAAAAATCGTAAAAGCTTTAAAAAATCTGACACAGGAAAAAATCGCTTTAATCGAGAAAATGGTTACAATTTGCGAACGATAGCCAAATTTAAAACAAACACTAAAGTTTATTTGACATCGCTAAATCGGAAAATTACATAATAAGTATGAAAAAATTATCTATAATGATAAAGAATAAACTTTTTGTCAGGTGTTTAAAAAAGGACGGCGCATTCCATAAAAAATTAAGTTTTTTGAGCTCTTCCTACCTGTAATATCGAGGCATAACCGCAAAAAAAGCTTAAGTAACACCATTTTCCATTTTCGTTTTTTTTTTAATAAGCGACTTTATTGGCAACACTTGCATCATCTCCTAAAATGTCATGGTCACATAAGGATCCGTTACGATTTAATAGCAAAAACAATTTTATCTCAAGCGACAATATTCATACAAAATTTTTATGAAATAAAATTAAAAAACCCTCTCCTGTAAAATTTTGTTTTTGTTACTTAAGCTTTTTTTGCGGTAATGACTCGATATTATTTTATTGTTTGCTTATAAAGAAAACTTGTTCTTATTATGTTCATTAAAATGGGAATTACTGCTTATAAAAAACTTGACCCTTTTTTATTGAAATACCCTTTTTTGACCCCTTTTTCTGGAAAATCCCCTTTTTGTGACCCTTTTCGAAAATTTCAAACGGTGACCCTGGTGCTAAGTTCCCAATTTGTATTTTTGATAAATACACTGAAATTTATTGTTGGGGAAAATATTTCATCTGAAGAGGACCCACTCTTATGGTAAACTTCACCTTTCAAAATAAAAGTAAAGGGAGTAGGTGCAGGGGAAGCAACACAGACTCTTTAACTACTGAAACGATTTTCCTAAAATTTTCTGATTTCCCGACACGTAGGCTATTAATATTTTTTAATTTTCAGGTGGGCGTAGCAGTAAAAAAACCTGAGTACCTGGAGTTTTTCAAATATTATTTTTGTTGTTAATAATTTTAAAAGTTATTTTAAACAGGTACATTTATTTTGCTCCATAAAATAACGCCATTTAGAATGCAACTGCAGGGGTGGGTAAAAACCGTTACTTACTGTTTCGCACATTCCTTTTTTACAGAGGTAATATTAGTGTACGGTGTAATAATTTAAATTAAAAACATTTACAACAATTGAAGCACAGCCGCGAATAACGTTGTAAACGCCACATTTTGCAAAAACTGTTTTTTTTTTTTGCAGATAGCCGTTGGTTGGTCTTAAGCGGCTCATACACTTGCAATAAAATTGTTTAATTTTACGTATTCTACAATTATGTCGCCAATGTATATGTGATATTCGTTGGTGGCACAATATATTGGCAACAATCAAAAGACTTTTGATTTTTATTGCACAACGAAAAGAAAGTGAAATGTGTTGGCAACATTGTACAATGCTGTTTATGTTATTCCTATAGGTTATGTTCACCTTTTTATTGAATGAATGAAACCTTTGTGCGACTTATTGCATAATATAGGAGAAAATGCAAATAATATGGCGAATATCATATACAATAATATTGCAAGTGTATGGGCTGCTTTACTCTCTTATACAGTTTAAACATCAAATCAACCAAAACTATGCACCTTAACGCCTTCAAAATGGCATACAAAGTGTCGGCCAGTGGAAGAACATTGTAAGTTACTAACAAAATTATGAAACCGAAACGGTTTTGTAGTGCGGAATAATGTTTTAAAAGCATTTTGCATAAAAGTTTTTAATATCACTATTTTTAATAATAGAAAAAAAAAATTTTTAAAACCAATAATGCTGCCTGTCAAAAAAAATTATTATTTTGTAACTTAAAACGTTATTCGCGGCTGTGTTTCAATTATTAAAAACTCAAACATTTCATGCCTGACAAACGGTTTTCTTACTCATATGTACCTACATATGCAAGATGAGCAAAAACAGAAAAAAGTGAAATTTTAAAACAATCACCCAAAAAATGGCTCAAAAATATTTTATTATTTTTTTTTTTTTTTTTTTTTTGCAAAAAAGTGAACAAAAAATGTTTTTTTATAAATTTCGAACAAATTTTCGAAAAAAAAATACAAATTTAAATTAAAATTTTTCTTATAAATTTTGTACGTAGCTGTTATGTAAAATCTTTATTCGGTTAGCCCCAAGAAATATATTGTTACGAACGTTACTTTAGTTAAGAACTAGATTCATTTATTTGTTATCTTGTATTGTTTAGTTATTTAGTATTTGTTAGTTATTTTATTAGTTTAAAGTGTTATTGTATTAGTTATTCACACAAATGGTCTTGCACAGTGATGCCAACTTTTTGAGAGCAAAAAGCATTTTAAGATTTAAAAAAAACACTTAAAAGCACTATTTCGAACAAAAAAAAGCGTTAAAAAGCACTAAGCCATTTTTACAATTTAATTAAACACAAAACAAGTTGCATTCGGCTGCGTGAGGGATTTTCATTTAAAATTGGATAAAAAAAATTATATTTACATTCGTATATAAACATTTTTAAATGTATTATTATTATCTTCAATAAAACTTTCATCCAAATCACTTGTATCACCATCAGCTGAGTTTGAATTGGTCATAAAACAGTTTTAAAGTAATACAGTGCGAGCTCGAAAAAATCGTACCTGTTGCAATTACCGAAAATTTGCAATGACCGACCATTCTTTATTTTAATAAAAAACCTTATATTTTATCGTTTAAATAATTCTATATTAAAATCGTGCAAAGTTTAATAAAACAATCGGCATATGATATTGTCCAATTATTTTAACCTATGTACGCTTCTGAATGAAGAACACACATAAGGTGCAAAATAGAAAAACATGTATGTTTGTATTCTGATACTTAGTCAACCATTTTGCAATAGCACTACAGGTAGAAGTGTACAACACGCGGTTAATCGCAAACGAGTGTCGTGTGTTTGAAAACTAAAGCGCATAAAAAAATGGCACGTTAAACAACGCTCGTTACAAAAGCATTTTCTGTCAGCGGTTTTTAATTTATTAAACACTTTGCTTATATCAAGTTACGGCTCTTTTTTTGTTTTTAAAGTCTTTCCTTTTTCTATGTCTACATCTTTAAACAAATTTTTACTGAAAACAAATACATCAAATTTATTACGATTGCTTAATATGTTGTCAACGCTAAAAAGTGTGACGTTTTGTAAAATTTCCAAATTGCTAGGAAGCCTATCATTTGAAATCTTAAAATCTTTGCAGTCCTTCTTAAAATTGTACCCCAAATAGCAAATCTCATCTAAGTCATCCTCTTTATAATCAAAGCTTTAAAAAATTATAGAAAAAAATAAAAATTGTAAAAAGCACTAAAGGCACTAACGAAAAATTGACAAAGCACCAAGTTAGTGCTTTTTCTTAGTTTGGCACTAGGGATAAAATTTTGGCGTTTTGAGGCATCAAAAAGCACCATAAATAGTGCCAAAAGCACTAAGTTGGCATCGCTGGACTTGCATCGTAGCATTTGGAAAATGGTATAGTAAAATATACAGCAATGCACTTGCTACTCTTTTGCAAATATGCAACGCCTAAAACCAATAGTTTAAATTTACTCGACTTATGCAACACTTGATTGCAAACCGACAGATAATACTCAGTGAACCAATCCGATCAAAAGTATACTACATTATTTACTATCCCATTTTGCAAATGCTACGATGCAAGACCATTTTGCACCAAACACTGAACTCCGCTAATGTAAAGATGTAATTTTAAAATTGTTGTGCAAAATTGTACTTCAACCCCACTGCAAATACTAGAATATTCGTTTTTAAGTTATCTTAGTTGATTGTAACACCTAAAAGTATTCTTTAGTTTATGATGCATAATAACTCAATTAATTCAGCCTATCTATATGGCTAAGTTTAATTAACAAAATAGACGTTAGGGTCGTACGTTCTAGAGCCATCTAGACGTCAGAGCTCGAACGTTCTATGGTCATTTGCCCCTCTGGGCTAAAGTATAAATAAAATCGCAAGAGACGGCATAAGATTATTCTAAGTTCATACTTTGTCAAGTTGATACGCATCACGCGGAGAAAATTATAAACATTGAAGTGTTTTGATCACAATAGTGAGTTGTCAATAAAAGCTGTAAATTACGGTTGTTAAAGTGACTTAAGTTCTTAATAAATAAGTGTTATACATTAAAGTGTGTATATTTAGTTTTATTTGAATTGATATTAACGGACTCGAAACGGTTTATAATAAAGGAAATAAACCAAAACGTTATTGAAAAAAAAAATTTAAAAAAAGAAAAATACAACAAAATATAACCAAGTAGCACTGCTAAGCAGCTGACATTGAAAATTAAAATATAAATAAAACATTGCATATCTTGTGGCGTTGAAAATTTTTAAGACGCAATATGAATTTATTTAGAAAGAAACAACAACATTACAAAATATTTTTGATTTTGTTTTTGCTTTCAATTTAATTTTTTACACAATTGGGGCCTATACATATGTACATACATACATACTAACATATTTTGTGTTTCTTTCCATAAAAGTTTTCCTCCAAATCATTATTAATTGCAAAATTTATATGGCGAAAAACAGCTAATGCTGTTGTTAAATAAGTTAAAAACAACAAAATCAAATTTTGCGATGAAATAAATAAATTTTTAGCCAATTGCTATTTCACTATTGTTACTATATTATTTAATTTCAAATAATCAAAGACTTTAATGCAATACAATAATCAAAGTAGCAAAGCTGTGCTTTTAACGCCACCCAAGACGAATTCATAAAGCAAGGGGGTTACCGCGTATTTCGATTCGAAAGAAATCATTGACGGATTCGAACAATTTGTACTGTGTATTACGATTTTCGTAATATCTGTTTTGAATAAACGGACTTTTTATACTTTATTGAAAACAAAAAAATCCCTATCTTAACAGCCACTCTCTATTACGAACAAAAAGTTTTTATCAAATTTCCAATTTTTTTAAAAATACAACCTCTGTCATCGTTTCGAACGATTGCAAAAATCGTTATACACAGTGCAAATTGTTCGAACTCGTAAATTATTTTTTTCGAATCGAAATACGCAGTAACCCCCCAGGTGATAACTTTTTTTTAGCTTTATCATTGTTGGTAATAATGTTTAGTTAATAAATATAAATTATTAAAAATAAATCTTAAGTTTGATCAATTAAATGGTCACGCTTTTTTTGGATTCTTTCGTCAAATATTTGTTATACTACATTTACACCTACGCAAAATCTAGTACTTACGAGATTTCGAGCCAAATCTATTTGTTTTTGACTAGATTTCCCATACAAACAGCGTTACCGTTGGTCCCACTAAAGTGGCAATTTGCCACTTTTTCGACTGCTTGGATACTATTTGGCCACTTTTAAAAAATGCATCCAAATGTGGTACTTTTTGTGATTCTTGCCACTTTTTTGATACTTTTTACGTTAGGAAAATTTAAATTTTTTTCTTCTGTTTTATTATAACTCCCAGCTTTAATATAAGTAAAACTGTTTTAATATATGTATGTATATGTAAGCAAATTTATATGAATCGGTTGAATAAACCTTCTATTAACCTGTTTTATTTATTATGAATAAGGGGGTAAAGATATCTCGCATATATATATTGGTCGTAAAGCAGAAATCGAAGTGTTGTGTACCGAAAACTTTTCTAAAATGTTTGTAATTAACATTAAAAGTAATATCTAAATTTTTACCAAAAATTGTGTAAAGAATTGATATAAAAAACAAAAAGCTCAATATATTGAAGTATTTAGACCCATTATTTATAGTGTCTTATGAAGATATAAACTATTTCGAATTAGTTTCAGAGTTTAAAGATATTATAACTAGGGTTCCCAACTTTTTTTGTTGCAATTAAAGTACATTGATTATTAAAGGTTAAGAAAAAAAGGACACAGTATAAATATAAAGTACAATTAATTTATTTTTATTGTTATATTTAAAACGTTTTTTTATTGCTTTTCGCAAGTTTTATCAAACAATTACACTGTGCTAGAATTTGACACTTTTTTTTAAACTGGCGCTTTAACCTAATTCGGATACGCTGAATCCAATACCGTTTCAAAAACGGTTTAGTTTATTGAAATTACAAAAAAAACGAAAATCCGCAACAAAATTTCCTTTAAACGTTAAATTTTATTCTAACATGCGCAGTCGTTTTAGAAACATAACTTTTTTTTTGGCAACAAAAATAATTTTTTAGCAACATTTCGAAATTTTTGTTTGCTAAAAATCTATAAAAAATTACAGCTATGCTTCTAATTTTTTCCAGACATATAAAAAACAAACAAAACAATCTTTAAATGATTAAAATCTGGTAACAACTTTTGATTTTATTCACAAAAGTCGAAAAATTTTAATTAATTTCAAAATTTCAAAAAACGCAATATTTGCATGGGAACCGCCTTAAGAAGTGATGATAAGGGACAATTATGTCTCGAGAAATTGTTAAGGCGACTCCTTGGCTGTTATGGTACGTTTTCTTCCATATATTTCTAGTCTGTATTAATCATTTTTTATGGGAGCCCCCTTAAGGAATGGAAATCTTGAAGTTTTGTTTTAAATGTTAGTTAAACGAGTCACTTTTGTGCTCGCGATCTAAAAGCAGGCAGTAATTTGAAAGAGTTTTTCACTTGTGTTTTAAAAACAGGCAGTTCCCAGTAAACCAAGCGATATTGTAACGATATCGAAATGATATCATATAGGTGATAGAAAGTATCACAAGTGATAATCGTTTACGAATCGAAAACGATAGTTTTTACGGACTAAATTGTACCTTTCCTTATAATATTGCTTTTCCATTAAATTATGATATCGTTTTCGATATCATAATTTCCAATAATAACGATAGTGAAATCGCATTTAAAAATAGATCGAAAAATGTATCTAATAACAAGGTAAAATTTTCATCTTAAAAATAAAAACATTTTTAATTTTTATATTTGAAATACATACATATATTTATTAAAACATTAAAGCTAGATTAACAAAAATGTTATATATTTCTACAATATTAAGAAAACGTGAGGTAATTTTTGCATTAACGTAATTTATGTAATAGTAAAAGCAATGTGAAAAATCTTTTAAAATAATAAAAACTAAATAACTATGAATTACATGCTTGTCAACATAGTTTTGGTGATTCAACAGGGGATTAATTCAAATATTCTATGTAAAATTTCAACAGTAGTTCTGTTCTGTCCTGCTCGTGGCATTTCCTTAAATAAACATTAAAAAAATCTGTGTTTAAAATTCGTGGTCACTTAAACTGAATTTCATAAGGACAAGCATTAGCACCTTATTTATTTTTAGAGATACAGTTACTTGCAGTTCTTAGAGATTTATCCTCTCGCAATGAATAAATTTTTGTTTAAAGTGTTATTAAAATTTTTCTACAATAAAAATGTTAAAAATAAAGAAAAATTCTTAAAATATAATAGTTAATACTTACAGTTTTTTTGTAATATTTATAGGATAATTCGATCACAATGTGCATACATATTTTAATAAAAACTTTTTTTTTAATTTTTATATTAATCTTTGCTAAAATAATTTATTATGATCATGAAATTTAATTTTTATTAAATTATTTTTATGAAGAAAGGAATTTTACAACATGAAAATCAATTAAAATTGTTATTGATAATCTTTCATTCTTGACGTGGCTCGGGCTCGAACCCTGGCCGGCAGGTTACCATGACATGTTTCGATCGCAACCACTCGATCTCCTCAGATGGATTTGCCGTCTTACACTCGCAGCCATCGACGACTGCTGACGTCACTAGTCAAACATCAATCCTTAAACCAAATTGTATTTTAACATTTGGTAGATCGAAATTTGCTTTCCTGAATGATTATCCATTTTAATTGATTTTACATGTTTTTTCCTTTTACTTCTGTTTTTTCGTACTTTCGTCAAGAATTTTTCTTGAAGTCCAAGTACATTTTTTTTGTTTTTTTCACTTTGTCTTTCTCTTTTCTGTTGACCTTTTTCAGCACAACTTGAAGGACAAATTTACAAATAGAGCTCGTGCCTTAGCTTTAACAATAATTAGTATTGTGGTTATTTTGTTGAACTATTTATGGTTTTCAATCCAAATTTTTAATATTTTTAATTAGGCTTAGAAAAAACAGAAGTAAAAGGAAAAAACATGTAAAATCAATTAAAATGGATAATCATTCAGGAAAGCAAATTTCGATCTACCAAATGTTAAAATACAATTTGGTTTAAGGATTGATGTTTGACTAGTGACGTCAGCAGTCGTCGATGGCTGCGAGTGTAAGACGGCAAATCCATCTGAGGAGATCGAGTGGTTGCGATCGAAACATGTCATGGTAACCTGCCGGCCAGGGTTCGAGCCTAATTAAAAATATTAAAAATTTGGATTGAAAACCATAAATAGTTCACCAAAATAACCACAATACTAATTATAATTTATTATGTTTAAAAATATTTGATGTTTTTTTCAAATGTTTGTTTTTAAATTGGAGACAAATATTTTGATAAAATGATGTCGTAACGATATCGTTTTAAATATAAGTATATACTATTATACACGCTGTAAAATACAATATCGTTTTCGCTATCATATCGTTCTATGGTTTATTGGGTTATTGTACTCAAACAAAACAAACAAGTGCATAGTGCTGTGTGATTATTTATTTTTTTTTTCGAAAAATCGTCCTGCCAATATAAAAAAAACATCAAAAAATGGCCCTGACTAATATCAATTAGTTATTCTATAGTTTTTCTAAAAAAAAAAAAAATTTACAATAAGTATTATAATTTTATGAATAATAAAACCCTGACTAATATAACCTGAATCTATTTCGAATTCTAGAAAAATCTAATCATGCGAAATAAAGTATTTCCGCGTACTTTATTTTTCTCATAAAGTATAGAGTACAATTACTCGAAATAACGTACAATACTTTATTGTAAAGTACGGTTGGCAAGCCTAATTATAACTGACCCAGATGCATTTATACATGAATTTAAACTTATTTATTAAGTTTGCAATTTCGGATACAACAAGATATAATATCTTATAATTTACAGTATCAGAATCCGAAAGTTATATCAATAAAAAATTTCGTAGGTTTAAACATTATGTTGATAAAAAATTATAATGATATGAAATTTAATAATTTAA
Organism: Pollenia angustigena; assembly: GCA_930367215.1. Taxonomy (NCBI): domain Eukaryota; kingdom Metazoa; phylum Arthropoda; class Insecta; order Diptera; family Polleniidae; genus Pollenia; species Pollenia angustigena. The sequence goes on from OV884059.1 coordinate 37,833,229, forward strand.
GATAGAGGGAAAAAAGAAACATAAATAAATAAAAATAGATGAAAAAGAAACATAAGAAAAAATACTGTGAGATGTTCATAAAGGTTACTACTGTTTTGAAGCAGATTAAGTTCGGTAAAAATGTTGAAGTACAGTGCGCTCGCGGTAACGTGAACTAATATTAAAACCTAGGGAGTTCATGTTAGCGAAATTGTTCGCGTTAGCGATTGTCGAATTTCATAAAAAATATGTCTAATTTTTTCTGATTATTTCCATTATTAAAATATAAATGTATATATTTATGTGTTTTATTATTATTTCCACTACTAAAATATCTTATATATAAATACGGGAACAATTTTTTTGTGGTTGATTTTTAATATATTTTTTTCTAAATTTTTTGAATAAAAGTGTTGGGTCAATATAGGATTTTTGTCGTTTTCTTAAAATGTGTACGTTTTTGTTGTATAACACGCAGGTTTTTTTGAAAGTAAATGTCGAGTGGTCGAATTTCGGACACCGGGCGATCCTAGTAAAAATAAAATTATAAATTAGAATTCATTACAAACCAAAATACGATCACGAGAATATACTATTGAATTAAAATTACATTGCAAGTAAAATTACTCATAGCATTTAGGCATTAAAAAATCGGTTATCTTTTTCTGATGCTTTTTCTTTTCTAATAAGTAGGTGAAATATTGCTTTCTCCCTTAAGCGTCTAACTACACTCATGTCACTTTGATCCACCATTGCAGCTCCTGCCCATTGCAATGCATTGTTTAAAATTTCAATTGCCTCACTTGCAGCAATTTTTTTAACAGGATCATCGGGAATGCAAACTTTATAGGGGGTAGGATCAATATTGTAGAAATTACAAACGGAATGAAAAAGTTATTAATACCTTTGGTAAAAGGTATAAAAAATTGTTCACGTTATAGAGCTTTCTGAGTTTGTTCACGTTACAGAGTAGTCAATGTAAAAAAAATCTTGTTCAAGTTAGGCGGTGTTCACGTTAGACGGTGTTCAAGTTACCGCGAGTGCACTGTAATTGTTTAAATTTATTTGCGTTGCCAATAGTACGAAAGTTTGGGGGAAGTTGGTTCCAGAGACGGATAGTTAATATAAAAAAGTGTCTTTCAGATGCCGTGTCCCGATGTCGAATTTGCATGATACCATTTCCCCTTGCAAACCTCATAATTATTAAGCGATCATGAAGATAAAAAACAAGGTTTTTTATCTTTAAGTAGTTCATAAAGGTGACACTCACCCTTATTGTGTTTGGCGTATTTAAGATACGCCTACGACAGTTTGGTAATAGATTAAAGAAAAAAAGTTCACGTTCTCTTTAATCTATTACCAAAGAGTCGTAGGCGTATTTTAAATACGCCAAACACAATAAGGTCGATTAAATATCCGACTGGAGTATTGAGACCAGTGTTCGAAAATAAACACTAAATATCGTTCTTTAATGTTCGGTTCGGTAGATTTGTGGAAAACACAAACGCTAATAGTGTTTGTGTAGAAATTCATTAAAAAAAATAACGTTTCCCTGTTTGTCATCTTTCGAACACAAAAATAATGCTGTTTTCATCATACTCAACAAATGATGAGAACATTAAATTCCGTTCGGTTTTTTTTGAAAATCCACGAACTTCAATGTGTTCGGTTCGGCTCGTTAATGTTCGTCGCTTTTTGCTGATAAAAAAAAAACCAAACATTTTTTGCAAAAACAAAATACACACACGAAAAAAACATTATAGAACATTAAAATATAATGTTTTTCTACAGTATCACTACAATTGTTCTGTTTTTTAACGAAGAACCGAACATTATATAATGTTCGGTTCTTTCTTGAAAATAGTTACGAACGGTATTAAGGTTTGTGTATGTTTACACAAACACTAAAAAAATAGATATCGTTCTTCGGTGTGTGAGCCGAACGCTAAATAATGTACTGTTTATTTTCGAACACTGATTGAGACACATGATCAATGTTGTTAAACGTTGTGTTTAGTTTAGCAGTGTCTTTTGAGTTACAGCCGCAGAAAATTTCTGATGAATACATCAAAGCTGGTAGTAAGTATGTTTTAGCCAGGAGTAGTCTTATTTTTAGTGGTGTGCAATACTGTGTTGCCCATAAACACCTTAACATACTATACACCCTTCCACATGATTGGTTGATGTGATCTGACCAAGTGAGTGTACTGTTGAAAACCACACCAAGATTTCTTGCAGACTTAACAATATCAATTTTGCTACCACCCAGGAAAACATCAATTCTTGACTCGATTTTGACTGAGTTTTTACAAATTATAATACATTTTGATTTTTCCGGGTTAATTCGTAAACCATTTGCAGTTGCCCAGAGGAAAATATTATTTAAATCACTGTTAAGATCTTTAACTCTTGTGAAGAGGATGCTTTGCAGCTATCAAGGTAGAGCTGTATATCATCAGCATACATCTGGATTCTTGAATATTTTAACTGTTTTGGTATATCATTAGCATAGATCGAGTACAGTAATGGTCCCAGTATGGAACCCTGCGGAACACCTCTAGTCACGCGAAGAGGATAAGAGAGAAGGCCTTTATTAGAGACGTATTGCCATCTATGAGTTAAATATGTTGACATCAATCTAACGGCAGTTGTGGAGAAATTGAACATATTAGATAATTTGAAACCCAGTATAGAGTGGTGAACCGTATCAAAGGCCTTTGAGTGATCGAGCAAGACTAAAAATGAAATTCTCCCATCATCTAAGTTGCTTATGGCTTCGATTACATCAGTTAGGGCGGTTAAACAGCTATGCTGAGATCTAAAACCTGATTGACGATCAGTTAATAAACAGGGGTCTAATCACCGCATTCGATACTATCGTATCGAATAAACTATCGAATGTTTTTGCATACGATAGACACTGACGTATCGAATGAAAACTCGATAAATGTAATGTCGCGTTACTCGATAACGAATGCTATTATTTGAAATTGAATACATTTCATTCGATATCGAGTTTCATGATACCAAAATAAGTAATTTCGATCAATTTTGCTCGATATCGTATGCGGTGATTAGACCCCTGTACTGATTTATGTATTCAACGATTTGTTTATGTATAAATCGTTCAAAAACTTTTGAAAGGTACGGTAATATGGATATCGGGCGGTATTCATTGTTTGTTTTTGGTACTGGAATGATTTTGGCATATTTCCATTCCGTCGGAAAGGTACTTGTGGTTATAATTGTGTTATAGAGATGTTTGATTGGGTGTATTATCCCTGGTAGTATAAGCTTTATGAACCTTGGGTTAATATCATCCAGACCGATTGCGTTTGATTTGACTTGAAGGAAGCCATCTGCAACATCATTTAGATTCAGGCACTTAAAACTAAACTTGGCAACGTATGGATCAAATGGCGGCGTTTGAGTAAAAAAACCAGGGTTTACTGTTGGCAATGGGATATTTACGAAAGATTCGTTAAACGAGTTAACATCAACATCATCTTCACGCTTGGTTGTTTTACCAATTCCAATATCACGTATTATTTTATACGTCTTTTTTGTGTTAACAGCGCTGTTAAATTTATTGGAATAATATACAAATTTATCGTGTCAAGTAAGGTGTTATTAGTATTTGTGAAGTGGGTAGGTCTAGATCTGTTGACGGGAAAAAGGTTAAATTATGACATCACAGTAGTGAGATTAGCATCAACGAGCAGATTGCAGTTAAACTCACCAGCTATTATTACTTCAGGATATGATGCTGATAAAAGCTCTAGTTGATTAACAAGTTTATCATATTTTATAGTTTTATATAGGCCTATATACAGAACCAAGAAGCAGTGTGGTTCCATTGTGGTTGACATCAATAAATACATATTCAACATCATTCGGTTCATTGTAGATTGAATTTATTTTACATGATATATTATTTCTTACATATATAGCAACTCCACCGGCATGTTTATATCTGTCAGACCGAAAAACACGGTATCCATCAACACCATAAAAGTTATCGCTAATTTTGGGGGGTGTGCTGGAAATCTCAAACGCAAAACGCAAGAATTTGGAGGCTGTTTATAATACACTCTTAATCAAATTTTTATAATTTTTGTTATAAAATTCTGTTTAATAGAGAAATGTTTGTATAATATTTGTCATAAAATTCTTTTATTTCAGAAATCTTACTAAAAAACGACTTTTAAAATTCTTGCGTTTTGCGTTTGCGATTTCCAGCACACCCCTGTTTGTTAGAAAACCAGGTTTCGGAAACACATATTGCATCAATTCCAGAGTTTTCGAATAAATAACGAAATTCATCCAACTTATTGCCTAAGCTTTGGGCATTAATGTGGCATATGCTAAAACCCTTTTTTTGTTTAGCTAAAATTCTAGGCATAATTAAGTTACTATCTCTAGAACCAAGTTGGTCATACGTAATATTTAACATTTATACCTATTAGCGCAACGCAACTAAATATACATCCATCATATACATATAATATTTTATGGTTACGACAGAAAAAACAAATCATCATTAAACATATGTTTAAGGCAGATATTATTAGACAGGAATAAAAAAATAAAGACTGGGGATACATAATAAAATTAAATAGAAAAATGCAATTTAGATTGTCGATTATACAACACATTTCACAGCTGGTACTATTCACGAAAAAGATTCGTCAGCTCTTCAGGAAATTCAACTAAAATAGGTTCATCCGACTGGTGTTTTTTTATATATACGAGACCTCGCAGTGTGAAAGTAGATTTAATTTTTTTTTTGTTTCTTGATGTTGAGTGCTGCTTTGAATATTCGATGGTTATGTGGTTTAAGGTTTTCGTTGACATAAATGGGCTGATTACTGTCAAACCCAGCATTTTTTAAGCATAACGTAGTTTTATTATCACCTCGATATTTGGCCATTGACTTGAGTACAAAATTTTTCTCAAACGGCGACTGTAGTTTCACAACTATAACTTCATCCGTTGGTTCATATGGTCTATTGTTTTTATATATTTTTTTGAGTCTGTAAATATTTTAAATTTTTGGTGTATTTATTTGTAAAGATGTACATATGTTACTATAGCATTTTCAGTTTAAATTAAACCTTTTTCAAAATAAATGAAAACTTTTTCAAAATGAACGAAACCTTTTTCAAAATAAATGAAACCTTTTTCAAAATGAATGAAACCTTTTTCAAAATAAATGAAACCTTTTTCAAAATGAACGAAACCTTTTTCAAAATAAACGAAACCTTTTTCAAAATAAATTAAACTTTATTTAAATTGAATTAAACATTTTTCAAATTAAATTAAACCAGTTTTAAAATTTGTAGGTTAATCATATTTTGTTGTATTTTTTTTTTTTTGATTTGCAAATATTTTTTTTAACCGATTACTGTAAATGACCTATTGTTGTTGGTGTCTGATAACGGTTGGATTAATTTCTTTACTTGATAGGGGTCAATGTTATTTAATATATTATAAAAGTAATAGTATTAATTGAACATTCAAAGTCAAAAGTTGAAAATGAGTGATTTAGAAGAAACAGAAGTTAGTGGAACTATAAGAAGTAGAGGAAAATATGCCAACATTTCAAAAAATTTTAAACTAATGATTATAAAATTGTATGAGGAGGGGAATACCATCGCGGAAGTATCTCGTATAACGTCAGTAAATATAAACACCACTAAAACTATTATTTCGCGATATAAAAAAAATGACTGCAAACTAGTGGAACTTCCTCGTGGAAGCAATAGGCAAAAAAAATTAAGTCCCCAAATCCTGGAACAAATTGAGACGATTGTGGAGAGTGAGCCGGGAATAACTTTGAAAAATATTCGTAAAAAGTTATTTGAACAATTTAATGTAATGCTTGCATTGTCTACAATTTTCAACGGCTTAAAAGAACTCAAAATAACGCTGAAAATGGCTTCCATCGAAATTGACCGTATGAATAGCGCATCGGCTATTGAAAACCGTCGACAGTTTGCCTCACAATTTGCAATTTGGTTTTCTCAACAGAGAGAAAAAATGATTTTTATAGATGAGTGCGGGTTTAACTTACACTTACGGCGTTCACAAGCACGTGCTAAGGTAGGTGAAAGAGCTCATGTTGTTGTGCCAACCGTAAGGGGAAGGAACGTTACTTTAATTGCTGCGATAAATAATGCTGGTGTTGTTTACTATAAAGTTTTTTCCCTTTCCACTGTAAATTCAGCCCGTTTCCAAATATTTCTTAGGGAGCTCCTGGATAAAATTGAAAGCAGCCCAGAGTTACAAAATTCATTTTTAATTATGGATAATGCCAGAATCCATAAAACCCAGGAAATTCGAAATATGGTGGATAATAGTGACTGTACACTTAAATTTTTACCACCTTATTCTCCTATGCTGAACCCGATAGAGAAAGCATTTTCTAAGATGAAATTCCACGCCCGATCATTATTAAGTGACATTACCACAGAGCATAACATAGTAAGTGTAATTGAGGAAAGTGTCGCACAAATTAATCCAAATGATTGTGCGAACTATGTTATGGATATGATCATGATAATTCCTAAAGCGGTCAGTGGACAAATTCTTCATTAATTTTAACAAATATTAATTAAAAATGAATATGTTTAATATGTTTTATTTTTTTTCTTTTGTTTTCTATTAAATTTTAAAACTGGTTTAATTTAATTTGGAAAATGTTTAATTCAATTTGAATAAAGTTTAATTTATTTTGAAAAAGGTTTCGTTTATTTTGAAAAAGGTTTCATTTATTTTGAAAAAGGTTTCGTTCATTTTGAAAAAGGTTTCATTTATTTTGAAAAAGGTTTCGTTAATTTTGAAAAAGGTTTCGTTCATTTTGAAAAAGGTTTCATTTATTTTGAAAAAGGTTTAATTTAAACTGAAAATGCTATAAATATCTTGCTTAGGTCTTCATTTTCATAGCAGGGTACACCACTAATTCGTATACCACTAGCAACAACGGAGTTTTCTTGCCTTAACATTTTTCTCTTCATATCAATTAATTCATCGTTCATTTGGTCGACTCTTAAATGCTTAGTTTCTAAATCATTTACTCTTTCACTAATATTATTTATTTGAATTTGTATATTGCAAGGTCTATCCAATAGGTCTGCTTAAGAAGCCAGATGTTTATTTGGTTTTTTCCTCAACGATATCAAGAGTTGTTTACATTTTCCTTATACGTGTATATTTTTGTTTACTTTTTTGGTTTTTTGCCACACATCCAAGCACACAAAACACATTTTTCCTTTTGTTTTGCCTATGTAGTAGTAAGATTTTGACAACGGCGAGGAATTTTACACAAACAAAATGCCTGTTGTTTTTTGTATTGTTGTATTGCTGTAGTAGTAAGCAGACCTATTGGATAGGCCTTGGTATATTGTTTATTTTGTGTTCAATTACAGAGAGAATTCGAGTTTCACTCTCTCTTATTAGATTATTTATAAAATCATAATCAGCGTTACCGTTGGTGCCACTAAAGTGGCATTTTGCCACTTTTTCGACTACTTGGATACTATTTGGCCACTTTTACAAAATGCACCCAAATGTGGTACTTTTTGTGATTCTTGCCACTTTTTTGATACTTTTTGCGTTAGGAAAATATACTTTTTTCTTTCTGTTTTATTATAACTCCCAGCTTTAATATAAGCAAAACTGTTTTAATATATTAATATCATGCGTGGTTAGCTGAAAATCGGTTGAATAAACTTTCTATTAACCTGTTTTATTTATTATGAATAAGGGGGTAAAGATATCTGGCATATATATATTGTTCGTGAAGCAGAAACCAAACTGTTGTGTACCGAAAACTTTTCTAAAATTTCTCAGTATATTGAAGTATTTAGACCAATTATTTATTGCGTCTAATAAAGATAAAAACTATTTCCAATTAGTTTCAGAGTTTAAAGATATTATAACTGACCCAGATGCATTTATACATGAATTAAAACTTCTAGATAGTAAAGTAAATGACGCGAATTATGAACAATTATTTAAAATTTCGAATGCTGAAGATTTTTAGCGTAAAATTGGAACATTGAAAAATAGATTTGATGAGTATACCTGTATACATATTCAAATAGACTTGATGAGTATACCTGTATACATATTCAAACTTGTACAAATTGATCTCTCATATATTGGCATTGTCTTACAATAGTGCTTCTGCTGAGCGTTTTTTAACTAAGTTAGCTTTAATCAAAAATAAAGTAACAAATAGGTTAAAAGACAATACTTGCGAATCCATGCTTTTATCTTTAAATTTGTTAGATACTAGCCTTGAAGATTGGTTTTCAAGTGAAGACACTTTACGAAAGTATAGAAGTAAAAAAAATTGTATTAAACTGACCATTAATAAATAACACAAGACGACATTGAAAACGTTGGTTTATCCATTCCATCTGATTCTTATATTTTTTGGAATGCTAAAGCCGTAAGAGCGCAGTTTTCTCCCATCACGTCACATTTATCAGATATGTACACCAATTATTGTAATTTCGAAAGATGTTTTGTACCACAATTAATAACAAAATCCAGTTTTGGTCTATAAACCTGATTACAAAAATTTTATGCAATAATATACGAAATTGGATAAAAACTAAATATGCTTTAGTAAAGAAATTAAAACACTAGCACTTAAATTCAGTAGCATGTATGCATTTATTTGTATTTAAGTGCGGAACTGATTAAATATAAAGTATTTAAAAAAGTGATATTTTCGTTTTTTTTTCTATAGGATTTCTTGTTATTATCCGATTATAGCTTAGCTGCCAGGCCCACGGTGACGACAAGAACATTTTTTTCGTATATTTGTTTTCAATAATCATTTAATTTAATTAATCAAAGAAATGTTTTCAGAAGGAAAAGTACAAGAAATATATTAAAACAAGTAAGAAAGTATAGTCGGTAAAGCCCGACCATATGATACCCTACACCACAGTATTAAAAAACACATCATGCTTATATGTCCATATAAATATGGATTTATCTATGTTTATAAAACTTATTAAAATCGGGTTAAAAGTTTGTGAGGGGCAGAAATTGCCCCCTACCTCCCCTTGTGGTCCTATTTTTGAAAAACTGTACAGCTTATGTGTCCATATATAGATATGGATCTATCTATGTTTTGAATTTCATTAAAATCGGTTTGAGAGGCAGAAATTGGCCTTACCTCCGCTCGTGGTCCTATTTTTTAAAAAATGCATCCCTTTTGTGTCCATGAAGATATGGTTCTATGTAAGTTTTAAATTTCATTAAAATCGGTTTGATAGTTTCTGAGAGGAAGAAATTTCCCCCTATCTTCCCTCGTGGTCCTACGATTTGACCCATTTTCAATAGGCTTGGTCCTTGTGTCAATAACAACCTATGTCCCAAATTTTATCAAATTATCTCCACAATTGCGACCTGTACTTTGCGCACAAGGTTACATGGACATCCAGCCAGCCAGCCTGCCAGCCAGCCGGACGGACATCGTTAGTTCGACTCAGAAAGTGATTCTGCGTAGATCGGTATACTTTAAGGTGGGTCTAGGACCAATATTTTAAGGCGTTACACACATCAGCACAAATGCATAATACCCCTGTCGGACATTCAGTTAACTTTAAATTAACTGAAAGCTAACTATTTCTCAAGTAGTGGTGGTTGACACTTGCATTGCTTTTATATGAAATTAACTAACTATTTTAACATTGCGATTTCCTAGGAAGTAGTCAATTGTCCGACTCTGCACTACTTTCAGTTAACTTAAAAGTTAACTTTTTGTAGCTACCCAGCAAAAACTTTATAAAAAGATATAGTTACACAAAGTCAATAAAGTAAAATTTTTTTTATTTTTTTTAAATTATTTTTTTAAAATTATTTCTTTTTATTATTTTTTTTTTTTATTTTTTCTTATTTTATTTTACTTTATTTTATTTTTTATTTTTTTTTTTGTCTCTGGTGGGATTCGATCCCGCAACCTCGGTGCTACTAGACTAGCTCGCTACCAGCTAGTCTACCGGGGCATTGTAGTTTTTGTATTAAAAAACTATGTTTTCTGACTATAATGACGTTTGCTTGTTAATCGACTTGGCTCTCTCTACTTAAAATATACAGTGTTTGTATACACTTTGGTTAATGTAAATTTTCCATTGCTTAGTTGTTGGCTTTAAGTTAGTCTATACAAGCTAACTTAAAGTTGACTTTTTTTGTAGTTAGCTACTCATTTGACGGCAGGGACCCTCTCCACTATTGTGGTGTGGGTATAAAATTTATATATAAAACACATTGCATAAATATCTTCTATTTGCTGCAACAATGTAATAATCCAAAACACATGTTTGGCAGACAACAAGTTTAACGTTTTTGAATTACCAAAACATTAAAGTAAATATTTTATAAAAATTACTTCTCAAGAGAACTGTTTACAAAATATTTATTTTAGTTTTTACAACAAATGAGCCATCTGTAAGTAAGTATGTATCTATGTCTATTGTAAAACGATCAATTGTTTATAGTGTATATAATTAATATACAATGTTTTTTGTTATGTTTTTATATCATTTAAAATTATAATAAATAGAAAAAACTTCAAAAATACATAATGTGGTGTACTTATTTTAATTTTAAAAGATGTGCCCATTTTTTTAAATCCTCTTTTTGGTGCCACTTTTTTTGTAGATATCCCCTTTTTTTTGGTACTTTTTTAAAATATCCGACGGTAACACTGATCATAATGTTTTTCTTCGCATTCTTTTATTGAGTTCTTAATGACTTGCGATGTTATTTTTTCACTCTCTTTTATTAACTCTCTAATGAAAGCTTTATCATCACTTGTCAATAGGGTTGCCATTCGTACTGATTTTACCAGTACACGTACTGGTTTTTATTCAATGTACTGGTTTATGCATAACACCCAAATCAGTACGCAAATGTACTGGTTTTTTTAAATTTCGCCCCCAAATAATTTTACTTGTTTGAAACTGGTTTACTTCCCTTATTACTTTTGATTTGTTATGAATCACCCAGTTAAAATTCAGTCTTACGTTTTATTTTTGTTTACTCTTAACTTACCACACTTACTTTGTATTCAAATAAATAAATTTCAAAATTCAAAAACAAAAAATTTTAAGTGAATTTAAAATTAGAACCTATAACAATATAGCTAGATAGGAGACCTCGTGAATACCGTCATTATATTGACAATAATTTGTATGAATTTAGAATTTTTTGTGTATTAACAACAAATGTGCCGATCAATGACATTACTTCTATATATTTTTAATAATTCAGCGTGATGTTTTTATTATATGTATTTTGTTAAGTTCTTGGCTTAAAAAATAGAAAAATGAATAATTTTTAATGTGTAATTTTCTAAAGCTAATGAATTCAATAAAATTTTGGGTAAAAATTTGTGTACTGGTTTTTTTTTCGAATGTACTGGTATTTTTCTTACGATGTACTGATTTTTCTAATTTCAAAAATGGCAACCCTACTTGTCAATCGTGGTATTTTCGGGGAGTTTTCAGGAGTTAAACATTGCTTTGTTTCTCTTAATTTTTTTTGGGTCATTTCACTTCGAGTATTCATCTTTGTTTTATTTTTATTAGTTTTCTTTTAAGTTTTAGGTTTGTGTAATTTGTTTTGGTTTGTATTATATTGTTTATTTATTATATTGTTTATTTATGTTTTGTTTGTCAAGTGTGGTCGTCTGTAATTTTAGTTGTTGTTTTCAATATTTAGTTTTAATTTTGTTGTTGGGGCTTTTGTATGTTTTAATTGTTTTGGAAATAATAATTGAATTTGGCAGATGTAAATTCGTTTATAATATTTTAATATGCTTTTTATTTATGTTTAAGTAATTGCATTTAGATTATACAGTTTTTACAAAGTATTTATGTTATTGTCCAAATTTTAAGTTTTAAATTAATTTATTGTCATTAAAAAAAAAAAAAAAATACACTTCGGAGCTCACGAAAATACACGTCCGACCACTATCACTGTTCTAGAGAGTAAAGTTAGTGACACGAATTACGAACACATATTGAAAATTTCGAATGCTGTGAAGATTTTTGGCGGGAAATTATAACATTGAAAGATAGATTTGATAAGTATACCTGTATATATATTCAAACTTTTACAAATTGATCTCTCATATTTTTACATAGCCACACAGTAGTGCTTCTGAGCGTGTTTTTACTAAGTTAGCTTTAATAAAAAACAAAGTAACAAATAGGTTAAAAGTAAGTACTTGCGAATCCATGCTTTTATCTTTAAATTCGTTAGATACTAGCCTTGAAGATTGGGTTCCAAGTGAAGACATTTTACGAAAGTATAGTATATAGTCGTTTTAAGAACAATTAATTGTAAAAAAATTTTTATGAAACACAGGACTACACTGAAAAAGTTTGCTTAACCATTCTAACTGATTCTTATATTTTATGGAATGCTAAAGACGAATATGAGCGTAGTTTACTCCCATCACGTCACATTTATCAGATACACCAATTACTGTCATTTCGGAAGATGTTTTGTACCACAATTAATAACAAAATCCAGTTTTATAGTTTTGGTTTATAAACAGTTACAGAACATGGGCACTGATTACAAAAATTTTAAGCAATAATAGACAAAATTGGATAAAAATTAATATTATAGAAATTAAAACACTAACACTTAAATTCAGTAGCATGTATGCATTTATTTGTATTAAATTGCGGAACTGATTAAATTTAAAGTATTTGAAAAAGTTATATTTTTCGTTTTTTTCTTATAGGATTAGCTGCCAGGCCTACGGTGTCTACAAGAACATTTATTTCGCATATTTATAAAAAACTAAAATTAGTTTTTGTTTTCAATACAAATATGTATACCAAAGAAATGTTCTTGTCGACATCGTGGGCCTGGGCCTACAACTTTTGTAATTAGGTTGACTGTAGAATAAAATTATAAAACTATGGATTTTGTTAATTGTGGTACAAATCATCTTCCGAAATTACAGTAATTGGTGTATCTGTTTAATTAGACGTGATGGGAGAATCTGGGGGAATGAGCAAATAAATTTCTAAAAAGTTTTTAAGTGTGCAATACAATGTCTTTAATAAATCAAAGAAAATGTATTCAGAAGGAAAAGAACAAGAAATATATTAATAAATGTAAATATAAAACACATTACATAAATATCTTCTATTTGCTGCAACAATAATGTCATAATCCAAGAAACATGTTTGGCAGAAAACAAATTTAACGGTTTTGAATTACCAAAACATTAAAGTCAATATTTTATAAAAAATACTTCTCAAGGCGAATTTACTTTCAGGTGGTGTCGATACTACAACAAGTCAACAACACGAATAACAACACTGTTTTTTATTGTTGCTTGAGTTGGTCCGTATGTCAAAAAACATAAACAAGGCGAATTCAATTGTAAACAACTTTTGACATTTCTCTATATTAGTTTGAAAAAGTAGTATACAGCCAGTGTGGCCAGAAGTTGAGGAAAATCCTTACATGCACATATGCAAGGCCCATCTATCAGGTCTGCTTACTTGTACAAAAACAAAAAACGATTCTTTTTAGTTGTCAAAACTTTACTACCACATATACAAAGCAAAAGGAAAAAACGTGTATGTGTGGCATACCATAAACGTAAACAAACGTATACATGCACATGTAAGCAAAATGAAAACAACTTTTGACAACTAAAAAGAACATAAACAATGATCATCAGGCTTCTTGCGCAGACCTTTTCAATGGGCCTTGCACATATGTAGGTAGTTTTCAAGGCGAATTCAACAAGGTGAACTCAACTCGTCAGCCGTTCATCAGCTGTGTCCACGGCGGATTAAGAAAAAATAGGGAAACGTCAAAATAAAATTTTGTTTATGTTTTGCGCCAAAATAACCGAAAAAATTTCTGAGAAAAACTGCAAATAATTAAAGTGAATTTAATAATCTCTTTTATTACCAAAACAAAATTTTTATTTTGTTTTTCAATAAATTTTTGCCGTGTCAGCATTTTTGACAGCCGCCTATTAAATTGCAAAAAAATACATGGGGCTTTTTGTAGTTGTAGAGTTGCACTTACCTTGTTGAATTCACCTTGGTAGTTTTGATACTTACACACAATTTTCACGATGATTTAAAATACATGTCTTTTTTGTTCCTTTTTTTTAAAGATACTTCCAAAAACTTGTTACATTTTCACCATGTTTCTTTTTTTACAGTCTAAGTTGATTTTTTCTTAATTTCGTACTTCCTTATTCGTATAAAAATTCGTTATTCCACATAATTTTGTTACACTTACAATATTATTACAATAACGGACTGTAGTTTATTTAAGAAATATTTTGTTCAGTCATTGTTAAATAAATAAACATTTTAAATTCCAAGCAAATTTATTTTTAACTGATTCTAACAGTTATTCTAAAAACTAAGTGCATATTAATACGGAATTTCAGTTGCAGTTAATATTGTCCGTTGTTTGAGTTAAATTCTTCTTTATGTTAAATTAAATAAAAATGTAATTTAAAGCAACGAAAAATTCATTTAATTTTTACTGTCAAAAATTCAACCGCGAATTACGTAAAACCAAATGAATATTCAGTTCTTATATAAATTAACTAGATGACCCGTGCGACTATTTCGCACCGTAATTTTTATCAATGAAAATATTAATTTTTCAATTTCTAATTATTTTTCGTCATTAGTGTTAGAAATAAGCTTTAAAATGAGATATCATTCATTAAATTTGATGCGGTGGTATGGGAGATATTTGCAACCGACAAAAAAAAGTGCTTTAGAAATAATATATATGATTGTCAAAAAATTAACTACATATTCCGTAAAAACAAATAAATATGCAGTTATTTTATACAATTTTACTGTCAAAAATTCAACACCATATTCAGTAAAAACAATTAAATATTCAGTTATTTTATATAATTTTACTACCAAAAATTAATTTTTACTTATCTATAAAAATGAATTGCTTATTTTGTGTAAGCAATTCCCATTTTCTATTTGTTAATAAAATTTAGTTAAATACCTACATAAAATTTTACAAGTAAAATAATTGCGAAGCCATATCGGTCATGCTTGTGGTGTCTAATAATTGAGAGTTCTTCTGTAAACAACGTGGTCAACGCGTTGCAAAACTAGTTCGATCCCATATGGATCGTAGCAAAACTAGTTTCGAAAATTCGTAGCGAAATTCGTTCGTTACAAAATGAAATCTATTATTTTTCTATATTTCAATTTTTCAACTGTTGAGCTATTAATTAAGAATGGCATAACACTTTAAAATACAAAAAGTTCAACTAATTTGGCCCATTTAATTTGGCGCTATATGTGTTTTGCATTTTCCCAAAAATCGAATAAAGTGTAACGAACGAGTTTTGCATCTCACCTACTCATATATAAATTGAGCAAATTTAATTAAATAAAAAAATGGCTTTTGTAACGTTCGTTGTGTAACTTGCAATTTTTCATGCGCTAAAATTTTTAAACGCACGACATATCGTCGGTTGATTATTTAATTGTCGTATGTCATATGCAATATGTATACACTTACGACAATTAAATAATCAACCGACGATATGTCGACGAATTTACGCTTGTTATGCACTTCTACCCTTAACATTGGGATCCCGCGGTCTCCTAACGTTGAGTACGGGATCACACGTAGTGTTGAAAGACTTAATTGAATTTAATTAAAAGTACATGCATTTGTATTATTTTTTTTAGTTTTGTACTAATTTTATGTCAAAGCTTTAATATTGTACATATTCGAATAAAATTTATTTTTTAAAACAAGTGTTTTTTCTTTAACTTTAATTATAATAATGCGTAGCGATTTTTGTAGGGGAAATTTTTTCAACGTGTAGGAAAAACTCGGATTTTTTTGTGTAGGTATTTTTTCAACAAATCCACTGGCAGCACTGTCTACAGCACGTGTCTAAAAAAGAGGTAAACATAAACCTCTTTTGACATTTCTCTACATAAATAATTGTATTTATATGAGAGCATTAGAAAAAACGTCCTCAAAATAAAATTGATTTTATTTCTCGACCGCATTCTCTGGCATAATTTTATGTCAAACTGTATGAAAAACATCGTTCAGCCCCAGTTCTGTTTCATCATTAATTATAAAAAAAATGTAAACAACTTTTGACATTTCTCTACCCAATTATGCAAGAAAAAAGTAGCACAGCTGTGTTTTCAACACCACCTGAAAGTAAATTCGCCTTGATACTTCTCAAGAGAAATACTTCTAAAATATTTATTTTAGTTTTTACAACAAATGAGCCGTTTGTAAGTAAGTATGTACATATGTCTATTGTAATACGATCAATTGTTTTTAGTGTATATAATAACCAGTGTTGAAAAATTCAGTACTTTGGTAGTTTTTTCAGTACTTTTTCATATTAAAAATACCGCAGTACCCCCGCGTTGTTTTCAGTACTTTTTTTATCCTTTGAGCTTTTTAACTGTGATGTGATCATTTCGGTAGCAGGCTTAGGTTATCATGTGTTAGCTGCGAGATGTATGAGTTTTATTTTAAAAATAATTAACGACGTTTATATTGAAATGCAAAGCGTATGCTAGGATTTATATTTTGCTTTCCAGAATGGGATATTTGTTCTTTCAACTGACAAGAAAATTTATAAAAAGGGAAGCATAGGATAATATGTTAGTGGAAAATTTAAATGAAAAACATATTTATAGAAACATGCAATGTTAAGGAAATGGTTTAGAAAGTAAAAGAAACTGCAAAATCGTTTTATTCGACAATGTGCGAAACATTAAGTCCTAAATTTTGTTTTGAACATAAAACCTTCCGGAAAAACCATTAGCATTATACTGATGTTATTAATATTATTTACAAACGATAAAGACAACTACAACAAATCGATTTTCAATTCCGCATTTCAGAACTTAATATATTTAAATTTCTTGGAAAAATATAGCCAATATTAAGAACGAAACTAATATTTGCTGACATTTCATATATTGCTTTTGGCATTTTATCGATACCACATTTCTGAGCATCAATTCAACGCACATTTTCAAATGCAAAATGATGTAAAAAGCAAAGGAAGAAATCGTTTATATGGGCATTTCCGTCAAAAGGTCCACCGTGACCGAAAATTTAAAAGTTATTAAAATCTGATTATTTTACGATATTGTTATAGAGAAATATTTATATTTTACTAATTTTATAAATTTACTCATAAATTTGTTCACTTAGCTGAACAATCAGACTGCAAAGTTGTGCAAACGTAATTTCTTATTTGTGAGAATGTTTTCTTTGATATTTATCTTTCTTAAAAGAGGTGATATTTGATAAAAATTATTCCAAAAAAATTTTTTTACATGGGCTCTAATCTAAGGAAGGGTTCAAAGAGAAATATGTTATTCGGATTAAAGATAAATTTTTATTTTATTTTAATCAATATTCAGTTAAGTTATTACGGAAAAAATTTCCCGTTCGAAATGTCACATATCGACGCAGATTTTGGCTTAAAAAAAAAGAACATACAGAAGATTTTGGAATCAAACCAAGACATTTTAATGTTACATTGCTACGTCTAATTCTGAAAGTAGTTTGACTAAAAAATTGTGCCAGGTTCCGCTGAATTACGCCTTTTTATACATGGCCAACAAAACTACTTCTGTTTTTTTCACGTTCGAACCGCTACTTCTTTTGCCATTATCTTTGACCTAAAATCGCGCCCTCCACAAACTTTAGCATAGATAACAGTGCTTTCTTAGTGCTTTAATTTAAGGGTTAAGAAAACTTAAAAATATTTTTTGCTTAAAATGTTATTGCATTTTTGATGCGGACGACTGTCACGTTCAACACTTTGGAATTACCCATATTTAGAAACTGTTTCAAGTTTGATAAAAACTAAAGATCTATTAAAATCAACTGGTTGTTGCTGTTGTAGTTATAATATTTCTTATCATCTCTTAAAGTTAATTTGCTTTTTCTTATTACTGAATTAAAGTCTTTATTTTTAAACATTAATGTTTTGAACTTCTTTAGAATTAAGTTCTAAGTATGTAATTAATGTAAAAGTTTGAATTATGTAACTTTGCAAAAGTTAAAATTTAAATATAAATACCAGTATTAATTTATGTTGGCAAAAATAACATTTTTAATTTATTTATTATTCACAAATATATGAAATATTTCAACTATTTTTTTTTTTAGAAAATACTAAAAAAACGTTCCGTTCATACACTTGCAGTATAATTGTTCAATTTTATCGCCAATGGGTTTGTGATATTAAATGGTGACACATTATATTGGCAAGAATCGAAATCAGAAAAGTAGTGCAATATACTGTGAAATGTGTTTGCAACAATGTACTATGTTGTTTTGCTTTAAAGGTTGTGTTTTTTTTAATAAGAGTTGCACCATATTTTAATTGAAATCATTGTGCCACTTATTGAATAATATAGGGCCATATAGAAATAATATGGCGAATAGCATATACAATAATATTGTAAATGGATGGGGCGCTTGACGCTTATGTATAACATAAATATTATTAAAATGTGTACCTCAAATATAAATACTGTTTGCTATTAAAAACTTAGATAAATTAATTCTAATAAAAAAATTTTTGTTCCTTTAATTTTCATAAATTATTGTTTTATTTTTTAACAAAAAGTCGATTTGGTGGGAAAAATACTCTTTTAGTTGAAGTTCAGTACCATTTCAAAATTTAAATTTTGCAACACTGATAATAACTATACAATGTTTTTTGTTATGTTTGGAACAAATCTAGTTTACCGACGCAGCTCCAAATAAAAAAAAAAGTACCCAGGGTGATAGAAAATTGAAAAATAAGAAGAAAAAATAAAAAATATAAAAGTTGGCGGAAACGCTTAGTTTTCAAGTTATGGACGTTTTAAGTTTTTATATAAAGGTCTGATTTTCCACTACATTTTTATCGTTATATGGCCAATATTGGTATCATTTTAAAGCTTTTGACCATATCTTTTTAGATATACAAAATTTATTTGAAAATTACTATCTCATTACCTCACATTACATTCTTTTTGCATTTTACATCAAAATATTACAGAAGTGCACCAGGTTAGTATGTAGTTTATTTAAACGTAATCAAATTATAAACATGGGCGTCGCAAACGAAAACACTCCTGCATAGCCGGCCTTCGACCGGGCGCAAAGATGTGCTCCTCTTTGGTATGACAAATACCGGCTTCGCTAACTAAAGCTTCTCTGCATAGCCGGCCTTCGGCCGGACGCAAGAATTTTCTTATCTATGGTATAGCAAGAACCCGCTTCGCTAAGTAAAACTACTCTGCATAGCCGGCCTTCGGCCGGGCGCAAGGATTTTCTCCTCTATGGTATAGCAAAAACCGGCTTCGCTAAGTAAAGCTTCTCTGCATAGACGGCCTTCGGCCGGGCGCAAAGATTTGCTCCTCTTTGGTATGACAAATACCGGCTTCGCTAACTAAAGCTTCTTTGCATAGCCGGCCTTCGGCCGTGCGCAAAGATTTGCTCCTCTTTGGTATGACAAATACCGGCTTCGCTAACTAAAGCTTCTGTGCATAGCCGGCCTTCGGCCGGGCGCAAGGATTTTCTCCTCTATGGTATAGCAAGAACCGGCTTCGCTAAGTAAAGCTACTCTGCATAGCCGGCCTTCGGCCGGGCGCAAGGATTTGCTCCTCTTTGCGATAGTAAGTACCGGCTTCGCTAAGTCAAAAGCTTCAAAATGATACCAATATTGGCCATATAAAGATAAAAATGTAGTGGAAAATCACACTTTTATATAAAAACTTAAAACGTCCATAACTCGAAAACTAAGCGTTTCCGCCAACTTTTTTATTTAATTTTTTCTTCTTATTTTTTAATTTTCTATCTACCTAGGTACTTTTTTTTTATTTGGAGCTGCGTCGGTAAACTAGATTTAAGCCTTATGTTTTTATACCATTTAATATTATAATAAATAGAAAAAAAACGTAAAAAATGCATAATGTGGTGTACTTATTTTATTTTTAAAAGATGCACCCATTTTTTTTAAAATTCCCTTTTTGGGGCCACTTTTTTTGTAGATATCCCCTTTTTTTGGCACTTTTTTAAAATATCCGACGGTAACACTGCATACAAAACAAAATCTACTTCGTGACTAGATTTCGACGAAATCTACTCAAAATCTAGTAGTACTTAATGATGTAACTAGGGTTTTTTCAATATAGCACAAAAAATACGTCCCTGCACAAGAAAAAATTACATTAAAAAAAAAACAAAACAAAAATTGTTAAAAAAAATTAGTTTTATAAAAATTGTAAAAAAAATAAAAAAGACGAATATTGATAAAATAAATATCGTTGATTATTAATAAAAAGTAATGCAAATTTTTTAATGTACATATATTTCTTTTTGTGTTTATATGTGTAACGAAAAAACTGTTAGTCAGTTGTCTTGTTATGAAAACAAAATCTCGCTAATGTCAAAAAAGTATATTGTAAACGCACTAGATTTTGAAGAAGATTTTAAATCAAATCTACAAGATTTCGGCGTAATGTACATGTAGTATTATACCATGTTCACACGGACAGCAATATTCGTGTTTCGCTCTCTTACTCCTGTTTCGCGCCCCAAACATGATTGAAACGACTTGTTTCCCATACAAAATTTTGTGAGCGAAACAGGTCGTTTCATTTTGAAACAGGCAGTAGAGTTGGGTAGTTCATGAACGAACTAGTTCAATTGAACTAGTCAGTCAGATGAACGTTGAACTGTCATTCAGTCTGACAGTTCCTTTTAGTTCAACAGTTCACTTTTCGTCACTTTGTCTTTTGCGTCAGCAGTCTTTTGAGAGGGTTCATTTAGTTCAATTCATTTAGTTCAATTCATTTAGTTCACAGGTTCATTTACTTCAGTTGCTTGTCCACTTGATTTCTTATTCTTTACCGCACTGATTGAAAAGAAACAACAATAGTATTAGTGTCTCTATGTTTAACATTATATTGTTTCTTTTACTCATTGCCAGATAACTTTAAACATTTTCATAATAAAATCAAGGCTGCCATACTTAGAGATGTCTAGCTGCGATTTTTTCGGCAATTTATAAAATATTTTGTATTATTCCCAGCAAACACAGAAATACTCCTTATGTATTGCCAAACGTATTGCTTCGAAGAAAAATATTATTGCGGCAATAATCGATTTCGTATTGCGGAAGATACTTTCTTCGGGAAGAAACGTGTCTCGATAGCAATACTCCTAAGCAATACGAAAGCGATTCTTCTAGATGATAAACTAACAATATTGCCAGATAACCACTTATAAGAAAATAGGAAGATATCGCCAAAATATAATTGGGATGATAAAAAGAAGATTTAGCATTTTTTTCACATAAAGGCACATATTTTTATTTTAAATTAAACATGTAAATTACTGTTACGAATAATACCATTTATAATTAAAATAAAGTAAAATATTATAACTAGCGAAAATTCAGAAACAAGAAAGAATCAGAATGTACTTATATTGTTACAGAAACAACAAAACATTTACTAATATGCATGCATATTACATATTTAATTTAAATAATAGTTATGAAAGTAAAGTAATATAAATAACAAAATTTCGAAATCACCAACCAGTCGAACATATTCTTCAGTAACAACATTACACAATATAGGCCACACTTGTTTATTTTAGTTTTTTGATAGAGGAAGGGCATCTACATTAAAATCTAGTATATGTACCAGATCCCATTTCTGTTGCACAGATATCTCTTGGTGTCTGTTTGAGTATTCCTACGTCTTTTGGTACTGGAACGTCTATACTTCTTAGCATATCCAACAATTTATTCATGGCATTATTGCTTATGGAATGTTTAATTGACCTTACTTAGCTTACCTCTAATGCGCTCAAACTCTTCCAAAGGTACTTCTAACTCTCCATCGATTTCATCAGAATCACTAAAAAATAATAAGTTATTATGAACTTGATCTTGCTGTAAAGTCGAATAAACGTTATCTTGATCTACGCCACTTACGACACTTGAGTTAAATGTTTCTTCGTTTTCCGTAAAAATTCGTCCATAAATTTTGAAGCATGCCCTTTGCTAAGTTCCCTAATAGCTTTAAAATTCATTATCGTGGAGATTACGCTTTTTTATATGTAAATATTTTTAATATTTTATATGATTTTTAATAATTAATTAAATTTTTAAATAATTAAATTTTTTCGGTCTTAAAAACTATAAAAAGAAAGAAAATAAAAAAAGTACATACTTTGATTATTTTCTTCTAGGTGACAATTTGGAGATATTGCTAAACTATTGCCTAAAGGGATATCTTCTATTTGTTTGCAGGGATTAATAAAGGGTCACATAGACACATACTTCTCATGCTCATGCAATCAGCATGTGTTTGTAAATTTGAAATTTTTATTTATGTATGCGTCACACAGACAATGCAGTATGAAAAACCAAAATAGGTTTGATTTCAAAATGAACTCATACTGCTGACAGTTGTTCAATGAACAATAAAAAAAATTATTAATTTTATGATATATTTTTCTTTAAATTTAAATTAAAACTAATTTAAAATAGTTTCTGAGAAAAAAACGTGTGAAGAAAGTAGGGGTTCTCTTGAATTTCAAGAAATGACATTTATTTTAAAATGATGATTGATAGGTGTGTAGTAAAATATCAATCACACACGTATACGAAGGATTCATCGGCAGTAGGTGTCAGCAGTATGTGTCTATGGGCCTCTTAAGATTTCCGTAGGACATGCTGAAATTTATTGTTGAGGTGATTTTGTCGGCATTAACATAGCGTTTTCACCTGACAATTTTTTGTCATCGCAAATATTTTGGGAGTAAAAATTTATATTGTGCAATATTTGTCAGTGCTTTATAAACAAATGTCTCTATTGTGAATAAATTGTCAGTGCTTGTATTCTGAAAGAAAAATATACAAAATAAAACACTAATAATTATATGATAAAATAAATAATGAATAATGTTTATCTTAATTTTTCTTATTAATACTCCTTCAATAAAAGAAAAAAGTAATTTAATTGAGCCCTACCTTAACATACAAATTAAAACTTACATGTTCCCTACATGTTTTTAGTTTGGGAATTCGTTCCCATAAAATTTGTTATAGGAATCATTCACAATACGAAATAAAAAAAATATAGGAATATTTTCATGGGAGTAGTTGTTTGAGGTAGGGGTGCTTATTTTGAGCAAAACGTGTCAGAGTGTTTCCATTATGTAATAGTATTTCACTTAAGCGGCTCATACACTTAGAATAAAATTGTTAAATTTTACGTATAGTACAATTATATCGCCAATGTGTATGTGATATTCGAAGGTGGAACAATATATTAGCAACAATCAAAAGACTTGATTTTTATTGCACAACGAAAAGAAAGAGAAGTGTGTTGGCAACATTATACAATGCTGTTTATATTATTCCTATAGGTTATGTTCGCCTTTTTATTGAATGAATGAAACTATTGTGCGACTTATTGTAAAATATAGGACAAAATGGAAATGATATGGCGAATATCATATACAATAATATTGCAAGTGTATGGGCCGCTTTACATGTTTTGGGCCACAAAACTACATTTGCAGCAAAACAAGTGTTCTGCTACTTGTTTTCCCATACAGTTTTCATGTTCGAAAAACTCAAATAAATACTAGTTTTGCTCCAAAAAATGTCGAAAACCATGAAAAAACTCAGAGTTTTCCATTATTGGTGATTAACAATTTCGAAAAAAATTACAGATTTACCAAAATAACAAGACTTATTAAATTATATGTATAATGTGTATTAAAAAACAAATAAGAAAATATTTATTATTTTACAAAAATGTTTTTTGCTTTCATGTTTGTAAACAACATTAATGCCAAATTGATTTCGAAAACCAAAACCAGTTTTTCATAATGGAAGCACTCTGACACGTTTTGCTCAAAACAAGTTGACAACAAGCTGATAGTGGAAACATAGTATTAGAGTCTTAAAATAAATTAATAGCGTATCTAATTTCAGTGTATTTATCAATAATAATAATTGGAAATTTAGCACGTCATACGGAAATCTTTTTAATAATAAAAAAATCGCCATATATTTTATAAATCGCAGTGTGGTCAAAATGTTTGAAAATTGCCACATGTGGCGAGACATCTCTTAATATGGCAGCCCTGATTATAATTTTGAACATATTTTAGTAGTCTGGCAATGAGTAAAAGAAACAAGTATATTATAACATATAGAAACTAATAATATTGTTGTCTCTTTTCTATCAATTCGGTAAAGAACATGAAAAATACTATGCATTTTGTTTTTGTAAAATGAGGAATGTCAAATTTATTTGTTGAAAAACAAAGAAAAGGAAATTTTATAAAAAATTCACAATTGTGTTTTTGAACTTTATTAAAAATTTATATTTATTACATTATATTTATTATATTTAAATATTTATTAAAAATTTAAATAAGTATTTTTAAGTATTTAAATTTTTATTAATTTTTTCAAAGCTTGACACACACAAAAATAAACAACAACAGAATAAGAAATCAAAACAAGCAACTGAAGTAAATGAACCTTTAAACTACATACATGAACTGACTTAAATGAACTGACTGACGAAATATACAGCTGGCTCAAAAGACTGACTGACTAAAAGTGAACTACTGAACTGGAAGAACGAACTAGTTCCCTTTTTTTAAATGAACTCTATTGACAAGTCACCCAAATGAACGATTAAGCCCAAGACTAACAGGCAGCGAAACAGGAAAAATGTACTATCATCGTCAATTTCGATAACATTTATCGTTAGTTTATCTGAACAAGCTCTCAAAAAAAATCAAAACAAAATTAAAATTGATGTTTAATAAAATAAAGTGATTATTATAACATAATAATATCAATAAAATTGTTAAATAATATGTGTTTAAGTTTTATTTACTTTTTTTTTAATCTATTTTAAAAAAAATCACACTAACAACACAAAAAAAATGTCAAAATGAAACAGGAATAAATCGTATAAACAGCATGTTTGACAAACTAGTTTCAAAGAGCGAAACGAGTGGTTTATAACGTCGTATGAACATAGCATAAGGTCTGAACATACCTTAAGTTTTTACATTTTGTATATAAGTTCGATATTTTAAGTAAAAAATATCGACTCTTAAAAAATCGGTACGATATAATTTTTCAATTTGCCCATCCCTACCATGTTTTAAAGCGAATTGGCTGTTTTATGGTCACATAAAAAAAGGCGAATTAGCTTATTTTGACAGAATACCCATGGCGATGGTGGCTTATTCCACCATGAGAATACCTAGTAATTTCCACCAACAAAATACATGCCTATTGTCAATTATTTTTTTTGTAGAACTGAGTTACTTTTAAGTTTTTATAAACTTATAAAATGTGTGGGATATTTTGCTGCTTTCCACATTCATCGCAAACACATCCGTGTTTACAAAATTCTGTAAGTTTTATATTATTAAAATCCAAAAATTCAAATTAAGTAGTACTTAATATTATGCATTATGAATATTTTTTAGTAGAAAATTTTTGTGGCTTTATTTTTCTAAAACTGGCGCCGTTAAAAATGCCTGCATAGACCTGCGCCGTGAGTTTTTATCGGCAACGGTGGCTGTCAAAAAAATACTATGCGGCGGCTCGCAGGCACCTGATATCCGGTCGAATTTACTAGTTTGCTCAATTCACACAAAAAAAAATTATATAGGTAATTTTACCAAACGGTGCATAGGTAATATAGTTTTACAAAAAAACAAAAAATTAAGTTTAATTATCTACGAAAATTGGCAATGTAATGTTAAATTCGCCTTGGAGATGTCATTAAAAAAAAAAATATCTATAAAGACAAACATGTAATCAGATGGTAAATTGAACTTAAAATTGCCAAACAAATGGAAAGGTGAAATTGAAAACCATCTCGTGGTCAATTTAAAAAGTGAGTGTGTTAGTGCCGGTTCACACACGTCAAGTTTGACTCGTCAAGTCTTGAGTTTTTAGGAGAGAAGGGAAAAGAGAATGCCATTTCATTTCCCTTCTCTCCTAAAAACTCAAGACTTGACGAGTCAAACTTGACGTGTGTGAACCGGCACTTAGTAAAAAAAGTGAGAGTGCATTGCAAATTGAAAGGAATTGAAAGGCGAAACTTGATCGTGTACACAGAGCGAAAAAAAACGTTAAAAAACTGTCAACCAGTGGTAATAAATTGATAACAAATTGTTGTCAATATTTCGACAACATTTGTTGTTAAATTTTAAACAAAATGTTGTCAAATTGGGCCGTTAGATAAAAAACGTACCATTGTTGTCAAATTGATAACACCCTGTTGTCAAATAGGTATCGCCCTGTTGTCATTATTAACAGCGTATACAAGTTATCCCACAATCATCTTTGGTATTCGAAAGTAAAAAGTGAAAAGTTTCAGTGCTGTGATTAAATTAATAAATAAAAATTTAATAAATAAAATAAAAAAAATTTCTAAAATTTGTTTTTGTTTTCAATTTAATTTTCTATGCGAACGTTAACGTGTGACATCGTGGGCCTGGCTGTAAAAGTGTGAATTTTTTATGTATTTTTTTATAAGTATATTATTTAATGTGAAATAAATTAATAAATTTACATTATTCCATTTTTTTACTTGGGTTCAGAATGGGTTATTAAGTACATACTACAATCAGAACAATGTGTTATCGAAAGGACAACCGAATGTTGTCAATATATTAACGGTTGTTGTCAAAAATGACAACAGCATGTTGTCGGTATGGTACCATTATGGTGATAATATATAACCAATTTGATGTCATATTGAGAACAAATGGTGACAAACTGACAACGAGGTGGTTAAAAAACATTGATACCATCCGTTATCAAATTGAACACAAACGTAGTTGGCTCACTTTTGACAACGGATGGTGTCAATTTTGGTATTTTTATACCGGATTTTTCCCTCTGTGTAGCTGCTATGTTAATGTCACAATTATGCTATCTTTAATGTAGACATCACTTTTTTGTACATATTTATTGCCAGTAATTTATGTTGCAATAATTGTTAGCCCACTATCGTTGACAATTATTGCTAACATAAAACGTCAAATTTGGTTGCCAATTAAAAAGAGAAGCAAAAAGAAAAAATAAACCCTTAAATAAATAAAAAAAACTCTTATTTTTTGTAAAATAAAATTACAAAAATTATTTTTAATATACAGTGCATAACATAATTAAAGGTACCCAAGCTGAAATAAGTATGTTTATGATTTTTATAAAAAATATGCGGTTTAATTTTGTTTGTTAACTATGCAACCAAAAACCAAAAAAATTATCATTGCATACAACTAAACAAAAAAAACCATACGTTGAAAACTTTGGTAAGTCTGAGTTCATACGGCTCATGTCTTATTGGCAAGATTCTTCCTTTTTCTTCTTTGAACATGAATTGGCGTTAAAATGAAACATGTCATGTTCACGACATGTTTTTTGTTTTGTTTTATTTGATATTGAAAACAAAAACAAAATAAACAACGAATAAAAAAACAAAACGTAAAGACAGTACATGCATCTGTGTTCTCGTTTCTTTCCCCTCGTCCCTCTCGCTTAGTCCCAATTTCCACAATGCAAGTCTTATTGATCAGCTTGCTACTTTGTAGGCGAGAGTGACGAGGGGAAAAGAAACGAGTACTCAGCTTGCTGTACTCGTCATATGCGTTTTGTTTTCTCATTCGTAAATTTCAGCAGGTCTATTTTGACAGTTATCTCTCATATTTAATTCCGTTGTACAAAGTTAATTTGTAGCGTGTGTCATTTTTTGTGTATGAATGTCAAAACTCACATATACATTCATACAAATGGAATAACAGATAAATAATAAGCAGCTATGGGCAAATGCAAATATAGCGAACGATGTGTATACATACACAAAAAACAAAGAGCAAAAGAGCATAAAACCAACAAATGCAAGCGTAAACAAACCAATTCAATGCCACACATGCAAAGCTTTCAATGTAGTGGTGCCCATACTTGATAATAAGACTTGACTCGTGAAAACGCCGAAGCTGATTCAAAGAAGAAAATGTGATAAGTTTATCAATAAGATTGCATTGTGGAAATTGGGACTTATAAAGTAGCAATCATGTCAAAAAGACATGAGCCGTTTGAACACAGACTTAAGGCTCAGTCCGGGAGTAAAAGTAAGGGTGCGTTCGTAAATGCATCACTGCGCTGCATCAGTGATTTCAAATCGTTATATATTTATCAGTGAAGTAAATGTGGACTAAAAAATTGTGAAATACTCCACAAAAATAATAGTCACACAATAAAAACCATTATAATTATTTTTTTATCTGCTTTAAAAAAAGTTTGCTTTTCTGATGCAGCGCAGTGATGCATTTACGAACGCACCCTAACAGTAACCTTACCGTAAAAAAGTAAGACCAATCTTTTTCTTATAGATTGAGACTTAACAACTTAAGTCTGAGTTCATACGGCTCATGTCTTATTGACAAAATTCTTCCATTTTCTTTTTTGAACATGTATTGGCGTTCAAATGATTCATGTCATGCTAGAACGAGCCAACTATAAAAAATGTAAACAAAGTTTTTTAGTTTTTTTTTTCTCTTGTTATGGTTTTGTTTCAGGGATGGCGTTGAGAATTTTTAATACTGTACCAACAACCTTTAAAAAGTGTACTTTTTTACCCTTAAGCTCGATTCACCCATGCGTTCCAAAATTTTTATATTGAGTTTGACGTTTTACTTTTGAGAGAGAGAGCAAAGAATTTGTTCGGAACGTTTTTTCTTGAATTGGTTTATGGCGATTTCTTTTCTGAGAAAAATGTTGCATTAATGTTACATGTTCTACATTTTTGTGTTCTTTTGTACAAAAAGTACATCTGTGGGGAAAATTTTCAAGTTCTTTTGTGATTATGTTGATGAAAAACATGCAAAACATGTTGCATATTTTACCCTTACTTTTACTTAAGGTGTTTATACTACTCTGTTCTACAACTTTGGTACATACTACTTTCTTTGTACAACAAATGCTTTATTTTGTTTGTCATAATTCATACTGCTCATAATTTTGTAAAAAATTTGTTTTAAAACAATATATAAAAATATTTACACATTAAATTCGTTTTTATTTTTATAAGCCATTAGTGATGTTAATATTTGTTTCCAACCCGTAATAGCCTCCAGAAACCGCTTAAATAGCTTTAAAAATCGCTCATTAAGTACATTAATGATGAAAGTGTAATAGTTGAAATTAAAAGCACTAATTGTGTTCTATTGAAATTGCACAACATGTAACACTTCGAGTGATTATAGGTAACATTAGAAAATGTAACATGTATATACTGCAACATATTTTTCTCAGAAAAGAAATCGCCATTAATTTTAATTCTTGTGCCGAACACAATGAACTGAGATACCACTTTTTTCAATTTGTACATAAAAGTTGAATTGAGCTGCCACATATTAAATTTTTCGTTTTGTGCTGAATAATTAAAAAAAAAATTAAACAAAAATGGATGTTAAAGAAAATTTTGCCCTGAAACTTATTGAGGAAATAAAAAATCCAGTACCCATGTTCTGTAACTTTAGTGAGAACTTATTGCATCGAAAAGATGTGAAACAAAATATTCCATCGTTTCTCGAAAAGTGAGAAAAATGTGTGTCTGTAATTCATGTCGATGTGAAGTTGCAGACGTTCAGAACGCCAGTAACAAATATCGTTCACAGCGACAAAAATTACTTAAATTGAAAATTGTTCAACGACGGCGGCGAAAATACAAACGTCGGCTATACCAAATTGTGTAAAGAGCCACTTTAATGTTTGTTGTTTGCAAACGAGCTTTGAAGACAGTCGTATATTTTATTAAAATGTTAAAAGCAAAATAATAAAACAATGAAAAATGTGCCAAGAATAAAATATTATTATTATTATTATTCTTTGCATTTTTAATTGTTTTTTAGTGTTAAAATTTTTTCTTGCCCCATTTTTATTTGTGAGTTTATTTGACAGTTCAAAGCGGGAACTCTGCTCACAAAAATGTTACAGACACACTTTTTTTGCATATTGGCGAGTAATTTCCTTACGTGACAGCTTGTACTCGCCAAAAAAAGTTACAGACACAGTTAAGTGAAAAAAACAGCTGTTTGTTTCAATTTATGGCAATTTTGTTTCATTTCACACATTTCAATCGAAAACTTTCTTGACGAGAGAGTTACAGAACATGCGCACAGGAAGAGAATGTATTTATGATATGGGAAATCGTTCATATAAAAATACTTACTAAAACAAAATATATGGACGGAAAAAGAAAAATATATTGGAATTGGTCGTAAGTCAATTTTAAATGGTAAATTTTTATACACTTCACCAAAGGTGGAAAAGGGTATATATAAGTTTGTCATTCCGTTTGTAATTTCTACAATATTGATCTTAGACCCTATAAAGTATATATATTCTGGGAGAAGTTGATTTAACGATATCCGTCCGTCCGTCTTACGTTTGATATGTGTTTTCCGGAGACTCCAGACATGATAGCGGCTACGTTGTTTTACATTTATGTCACATATATTCCACCATTTCTTGCTATTGAAATTCAGCCAGATCGGTCCAACAATGGCTGAGATATGACCAAAAAAACACGACTGCCTCTAATTTTTCCAAAAAATCCCTTATGGTTGGTGTATTTTTATTACTTTTTTCTGTATATCTGGAGAACGGCAAGAGCCAAAGCTTTAAAATTAGGTCCTACACCCTATAAAGTATATATATTCTGGGTCCTTATGCAAAGCGAAGTTCAAATCCGGTTGTCGTCTCTTCTTCCATTCCCTTCAACCCCCCCACCCTTCGTATTTGTTTACATATACTAGCATAATGCCCAATATGACTTTCGTTATCACCCTTCTTTATTATTTTATATATTTAACGAAATAATTTTAACAAACAGAAACTAAAAACGATTTTAAAAAAATATTTGCCAGTTTTCGCTTTTTAAATTTCATTTATAATGAAGTTTTAAGTATTGTAAATATGTATGTACGTATATGTATATGTAAAAATTATTTAGTTGCTCTCTATTCTACTCGCACAATGGTGAAGGGTATATAAGATTCGGCACAGCGGAATATAGCACTCTTACTTGTTTTTTTTAACATAATGTTTACCAATTATTGTAGGAAGTGAATGTTAATTATTTATAAACGATTCCACGTCATGAAAGCGCATCTCAGGAACAAGTGTGTGGAAAACACCGTTTGTTCTTCTTTTCTGTAATATTTTTCTAACTGCTATTCTTTTTACTTTCAACCTTTTTTGATAAATTTGTTTTGCTAGTAAATGGGTAGGGTATTAATTTAACCGGGCTTTTGATTTAATCGGTTAATCACTCGATTAATTAACCGAGGGTTTTGTTTAATCGGTTAATAATCGGTTAACCGATTAATAAAGTATTTTTTTATAAATTATGTAATTTCAATTAATAAAAATGAAAAATTATTTATTATTTGCAGTTTAGTAGTAAAAAAACAACATAATAATACGTGTACTAAAACGAGCAAAAAAAAAAAATAATTCATATCTCTGTAATACATATTTTTTAATTAATACATATTCGGCCACTTTCTGTAAATCAAAATCACGTGAAATTTAAATCGATGGAGTTTTTAAGTTAATTTTTTTTAAAGTAAGTAAAAGTAAAGATATGAGGTCCTCAAAGTATGAGGTAATGAAAAAGAAATAATTTTATCAATTTTAAACACAGGATAGAATTAATTTCGATTTCCAGAACAAGGCCGATTATGTATTTATTAAAAAATAAACTTTGAGACATGTTATTAGTAATTTAAATAGTTTACGAAGATCTTATAAAATAATCTTTTAGATAAATAATTTGGTTAAAATGTATTGGATTTAAGCGACTCCAGTAGTGTGTTTGAAAGAGTTCTACGTCACTTTTTTCATACAAAGTTGGGAGCATGTCGTAACCCAGTAAACAATTTCATGTGAAAACTATCGCCTATATATCGCCTTCTTATTGCCTCCAATTGAGGAGCATGCAAGCAAACAATTGTTTGCTGGGTTATGCTATACATTTACTTCTGAGAAATAGAGGCAAAAGGGACATGACGTGTAAAAAAAAGTTGTTTATTTATGATTTTTAAAATTTTGTGAGGGATGATAATTTTACTTGTGCATAAGAATTTGTGGGAAATTTTTTTTTTATTTATTTAGTAGCAGGTGTTAAATTTCTTCGTGTACGTGTCTTGAAGATTTTAAAATTTTGTGAGGGATGATAATTTTACTTGTGCGTTTTCGTATTAACGATAAAACTGATCGTGGAATAATTATTTTTAGTTTTTCAGTTATTGTGTGTGTGTTTAGAATAGTTAATGACTTTGTTGCATAGGTTTTCTAGTGACTTTTTATATACATACCTCGGTAGGCTTGTGGGATAGTGAGCTAATCTCAGTATAAGGGTTGCATATTTGATTATCACCAGAGATTCTGGTCTGTTTCACTACAACGAACTAATAGGCTAAGTAACTATTGATCGGTTGTGTGTGTGTGTGTGTGTGCGGGTGTGTGTATTATTGATAACGATTATTCATGTGAAAAGTAGGATTCCATCCACTTTTTTTGTATCAACAGCAACCAGCTGCATATTAACTGTGTTTACATAATTAATCAGCATAAATACTCAGAATTATATTACAAAAAACAGTAGAAAGTAACTTCTTGATTTATATTTTTCCTTATCGTACTCTACTCCTCCTTATTTATAACAACAACAACAACTTAGAATATACATGAATAGAGCTGACGCAGCTGTAACAAGTCTTACAAACAGAAAACAAATCAAAAAAAAAAAAAATGTTTGGTTTTCTGAAATTCTTTAATTGTACTAAAATAAGCCCCGCCCCTTATTTATAAATTTTTTAACTAATGAAATATGACGGGACTGTACCAAAAATATGATTAATTGTGAAAATTTTTTTGTATAAATACCGCTGTTATTTCTCAATCGAAACCAGTCTTGTTTGACAAATCATAACGTGAATATTGAATTTTTTAATTAATTAAATAAAAAAAAAATATTATCCTAAAATAAAAATGGCTTCTTTTGTGTGTAACTATTGTGAAAGAGTGTTTACACAAAACAAAAACTTAACGCGTCATATAAGATTATTTCATGATGGTCCGTCCACATCATGGAAGTGTATTACATGCAACTTGAAGTTCGCAAACCACGATGAGTTTCTTAAACATTCGCATTTGACTGAACACTTGAAAGAAATGAGTGAAGCTAAGGATGTTTATTGCGATGCGTGTAATACACATATGTCAAAATCAAAATTTAATTATTATTTAATTATTATTGTTTCAATATATTTTCCCAAGCGAAAATTTTTATTTTGCATATTTTTGAAAAACAGGCTGTAAATTCCTATAATTTTTTAAAATCAAAGTTTTTTAAAAAATTCTAAAACTATGTTCACACCTATTAAAAATATTTGACGTCCTACACGTAACAGAGAACGGCTTTGTGCAATTGTAAAAAAATTGCATTAAATCAACAGCAACAAATACACTCACTTGCGGTCATACAATCAAACTTGCGCAACCGCAAATATTCGCTGCTTGCTTGCAGTCATTCAAATAATGCACATCGTGCTTTGTTATTTATACAATCGTTAGCTTCGTTTTTTAATAAAGATGTTTGTGTGTTCGGTGCGACAATGATTGTTTTGGTAAAGAAATACAAACAAAAAAGCCAGAAATCAAGCAATCATTACTCATGTATTCATTCAGCATTAACTATGTAGTACAAGAAAAAAAAATTGAAATGAAACTAAACGCACATACATATGTAGGTACATACAAACAATTTCCATAGAAACAGAATTTGTTTTCTACTTTTAAAAAGTACAGTAGTTCTGTATGTAGGTACAATGTATTCTTGTTATTGTTATTAATTTTAACAAAGCGTCTCTTCGAGTGGTTTATTGTTGTTATTGTTGTTTACCATTAACAACCACCACCGAGTGGACAATGACTACTTAAATGCAAAAGTATAACACTCAATTTACATGATGAAATTTATGACGTCCAATTTTAGACGTCATTTTTTGTTTGGTAGCAAGCGGTGTAGAGAAGAAAGAGGAAGGGAAAACAGAAATCATGTCTATTTTTCTACCCCTCTTTCTTCTCTACACCGCTTGCTACCAAACAAAAACATTACGTCCAAAATTGGACGTCATAAAATTCATCATGTAAATTGAGTGTAAGAATGTGTTCCTTTGAATTTACACATTTGTGTTATATTGCATACGCAACAAAAATGCAAATAAAGCACTTTCAATAAAAAATGAATAAATGCAAAAATCAAATGTGAACGAAACGATGTAAAAATTACCAACGTGGAACTTTGTTTTGCATTTGATTTTTGATTCTATCGTCAAATATTTGCTATGTCTGAACATACCTTAAGTCATATTTATGTATTTTGTTGGCTCCTTACCTTCGTGAATTAACTTTTTATTATAAAACTAATTTGAGTTTTGTATTTGTATGTATTCGAATTAAAACCGGTTATTTTTAAAATGCATAACCGAAAACCGGGTTTTTACAATAGCAGCTATTCGGAATATTCGAAAACCGCTTTTTGAAAAAAGTCGAATAATCGTTCTCCCTAGTGCGAATGTGATAAAAATGCTTTAATAATGTCATAATTTAAAATGCTATAATAATTTTAAAATATTACCACAGTGCTTATATTATAAGAACATTTATTTTACATGTGACGTTTTCAATCAACGTTTCAAGATCATAAATTTAAAGCTCCAATATTTTGTTTGCGTTATTATTGCTTTTCAATTAATTAAAAAAAAAAAAAATCCATTTCAGATTCTTTTACAACTGCTTGAAAACCGAGGTCCTGATGCAAAACAAATTAAGGAATGCGATAATATAATATTTGGAGGTTTTGTTTTATGGCACCAAGGAAATGAAATTTGTACCCAACCAGTAGAATCTGACTCACACCTTCTTCTTTTTAATGGAGATATGTTTAACATCAATAATTTTGAACTTCAGGGAAAATCTGATTCGAAATGGATTTTTAAGCAACTATCAAATACGAAAAACGATGATGAACTTATAAGTTGCTTTAAAACTATAGAGGGGCCGTTTAGTATTATATTTTATGATAAAGTTAAAAAATCTCTTTACTTTGCTCGGGATTCACTTGGACGAAACTCTCTTCTTATTGAAAACAATCATGAACATTTTCGTTTGCTCAGCACATCTTGTAAGTAACATCTGTATATACATAGTTTTAACCTTGCGTATTTAATAAATAGGTGCTTATTTAATAACACACGTCACGACAAAGAAAATCTTGGGTTGCCAGTGAATTTTTCGAAAAAAATACCTACACATGCTAAAAAAAAACTAATTTTCCCCACGCGTTGAAAAAATTTCCCCTATTAAAATCCCTACGCATTATTGTCACTAAAATAGAAGTAAAAGCATTATTTATAAAAAATTAATTTTATTCAAATATGTGTATACTTTGACAAAAAATAAGTACAAAACAAAAAAATAATACATATGAATGTATGTACATACTTTAATTAAATTCAATTAAACCTTTCAACATTGAATAATAACGTAGTAGTATAACACTTAATTCACATGAGGGCTTTAACGACGTCGCCAAAATTACTTTTTTCCTCATGTTTACATAATAAAACATTATATATTTACATAAAAAAAAGAAACACAAAAAAAGTAAATAATCAAGAATGCTGCCGGTCCTATTTTTTGTCGATAATCGAGGTCTCACTGTATTTTCAACCACACACTTCAAAGTAAGAAAAATAATAAAACGCAAAAAGAAAAAGTTAAAAGAGAAATATAAAAAACGACATGCAAAACACAAAACGAGTCGTTTTGTTAACCCCTCTTTCTTCTCTACGCCGCTTACCAACAAACCAAAAGAGACGTCGACAAAGCGACGTCGTTAAAGCCTCCATGTGAATTGGGTGATACATACATATGGGACATTATTTGTAATGCGGACAAGCCAATAAAAAATGTTGGAATTTCTTTGTATTTGTCATAACTATAACATTTTTATAACATTAACATTTTTATAACTATAACATTTTTTTTAGATTCTTATAGGAAATCGATTGATCTTTAAAATATAAAAATTGATTTGAAAAAAAGATTTTTTTTCATCTGCAAAACCTGAAATTACCAGTTTTAATCAAAATTTGTTTAACTTGGTCCTACTTTTTTTAAATTATTTTTTAACCGAAATAAGCCTATAGTGTCCTTATTATTTTTACCGAAATTAGCCTGCGGCGTACTTATTAAATTGTAAAATTTTTATTTTGTGCTCCCCATAAGTTTAAAAGCTATGCAAATTTATGTATACGCATATCGCACTGAGTATGATTTTAGCCGCTTGTTTTGGTAGGCTGGTTAGTAAAGTTTGTACATTTGTACAATGATTATACATCTATCATACAGACATATCGACCCGTTTGCGCGAAATTATCGTTTGTTACAAAAACCAAATTTTACAGGAGAGCCATTTTTCTACTTTTCTCTGCTATCACTTGCAATATAAAAATGAAAATATACATTACATTTTTGGAGCAACGAAGTGGAATTCGCCTACAATATTTTGTCAGGCGACGTCTCTTTGAATGTAGAACTAGATTCCATCAAAAACTCAATTTCAAAAAAATTGGCATATACGATAATTTCGAGCAAATGGGTCGATATGTTTTATATGTTTAACTTAAAATTTTTGAATCCCACCCTTATCAAATTTAAATAAAATAAAATATCACATGTAACTTTTTGTATACTTATGTATGTATGTATATATTCTTAAATATATGGGCACTTCCACAGAAAAGCTCTCTTTTTGTCACGTCACGTCACACTATGGGATTTCTGCTGCAAAAAAGGCATTTTTTGACTATTACTTTTAAAAAATCTTATGATGCTATTTTAAAGAGAAGAGTCTGGCAAACAAAAAACTGCATTTCTTTTAAGATATATGTATATATATTTTTAGAAAAGCTCGGTTGAAATCAGGTTAATGTTGTGAAAGGGAAATATATGGTAATTTTGTTCAAATTCAGAGATTTATATTATAAAGGAGAAGAAAAATTTATTACATATGTGCATAGTTTGGGAGATATGAGTGCATCAAAATTGTCCTTAAAAATTCAGCATTGGCTGTTTTCGTTGGCAGAAAAAGTCAGTTAGCTCGGTTTACCTCCGTGCTCTCAGTATAACGAAATGAAAGGTAAAACGCTCTTCTTTCTAAATAGTCAAAAAAATTTGTGTCAATTGGTCCAACAGACTGGTCCTGGGAGTTGTGAAAATAGAACAGGTACAAAAAGAAAGAACTCACGACCAGTGAAAGGAGAACCAATCATGTAACTAATTTATGCATAACAAAAAGGTAGAAAAAGTAATGAATTACAGAACAGTCTTTACCGGAGGTA
The DNA here is from genome assembly GCA_930367215.1 of Pollenia angustigena. Classification (NCBI taxonomy): domain Eukaryota; kingdom Metazoa; phylum Arthropoda; class Insecta; order Diptera; family Polleniidae; genus Pollenia; species Pollenia angustigena. The sequence goes on from OV884059.1 coordinate 37,870,789, forward strand.
TGACAAATTTTTTTGGTCTTTCTAAAATTTGTTTCTTGAATTCAATTCTACGTCTTGTTTTATTGAAATAATACTACATTGTATTGAAATAATACTACATTGTAGTAACTGTCACTAAACACGTCCATTGAGAATAGATTTGTGACTGGTCAAATGGTGTCAATTGACCCCCTCCAATGACAACCCCATGTAAAAGTGATAAGTCTAATTCATAGAAAGTGTTTAAACTAGAACCGGTCTCTACCACCAAAGACCTATCACGGGACTACTTTAGTGTCAGTTCACTTCCCTCTAGGGTAATTGTAGCAACAATTCATTAATAAATTGTTGACAACTTTATTTAAAAGTGAATAAGATTAAAAAAAAAAATAAACAAAATCATATGTTTTATTAAAAGAAAATGTATAGAAGAAAACCGCTTAAATTGAAAACAAAACTTGCAACCAGTAAATAGTTAACGTTAATAAATATATAATAATAAATATTGTAATAAAATTTAAAATATAATTCTAAAAATGATTTTATTTTCTGTGTCATATAGTGAATTGTGCCCGGAACTTATTGATTGTGGTAGCAATGGGAATTTGTTAACAAATTTTATAAAACAGGAAAATTCGGTGCTTACTATTGATGAAATTGAAATAGTGAAAAAGGCAGTTCAAAAGAGGCTTTCATTTTTTAAATCGTTGGGGAGAAGCGCGGCTTGGTTAGAAATTAAATACATCTTTAAAAAATAAATGAATTAAAAATAATTCATTTTGAATATTATGAAATTTTTTTTCCGTCGTTTTTCATCGTTTGCTTGAGTCGTCCGATCTATATATTAGTAGCTTAAGACGTCAACCTCATAAGAATATTTAAGAATTGGATGATGTAGTTATAGATGTGAAACTTGATGAATAAAATGCATTTCTTTAATTAAATATTACTAGTATTTTCAATGAGAATTATATTTATACGAAATTTGTTCATTCAGGTTACATAAAAGACAACCCATTTCAACCAAAATTGTTAGTTTTTTATTTTATCAATTAATACGCGTGTGCCAAATTTAATCAAATTACTATACATTGAAAAGAAAATTACGTGGAATAATGGGGGTCCATGGGAGGCACCCTAGGAGTCGACGGATTTCAACCAAAATTGGTAGTGCTCTTTTTTAGATCAACTTATGGACATCTGCTAAATTTCGTAAAATTCTATGAAAAATTGCGACCTATACATTGAGCACAAAAATTCGTGAAAAAATGGCGTTCCAAGGGAGGTACCCCAAGGAGTCCACGGCTTTTAAAAATTTTTTGTATTTTTCTTTTCTAGGATCAATCCTTCTATTTTTTTGCAGTTAGATGTATGAAGAAATACCACTGTGCGTCACCTAGCAATTATTCTTGTATTTTAGAGCCGCGTTGTTCAAATTTTTCCTCTCTTTGACTAAATGAAAACCTAGTTGCGCTCTACACCCAAATGCAACAAACTAAATATTATTTTCATTATTCTTTGAGAAACAACTAAAAATGGTTGGTGACGTTACGTGACAAAAAGTAGACATTTCTGTGGAAATACCAATATGGGGACTTTCTTGTCAAGTGACCCAACTTTTGAAATTGATGTCTTCCGATTTGGATGAAATGCACCAAGGTAAGTCCTAGTAGTTTTTTAGACACAAATTTTCAACAAGATCGGTCCAAAAGTTTCTGAGTTGGAGGGAATCAAAATTTGACATTTTGTCCAAACAGGTGTTCTTTTTCATCCGTGTTAAGCCTAGTACTCTGTTCAAATTTGTGAAAAATGTTGAGCAACATTGATTATTCCACATAAAAATTTTGACATTTATCAATGTTACCAATCTTGCGAGTTTGTACAATTTGACGTTTTTGTTCCGTCAAAGTATACTACATTGTTTCGTGTATGTAAACAAACGCCACATGTATTTTACTAAAATTAGTTTTTTTAATAAAAAATTTAATAAAAAAAAGGTAAATATGGATAAAAAACTGTTACCGGTTGTGTTATTTTAATTTTTTATTTCTTATTTAATATTAAGTTCATACTTTTTTGCTTTTGCTTAAAATTCCACGTGAAATAAAGGCAGCTTACATTATTTCGCAGTTGTAAAAAAATGTTGCCAGAAACATTTCGGAACTTTTTCACAAAATAAACAGAGTACAACTCTATCAACATTATTTAATAAATATTCTGCACAAGTTTTTTTCATATGCATTTTGACAGCATTTCACGTGAAATGTTGAACAGAGTACCAGGCTTTACTTATCACCTATAGCTAAATTTGTCCCAAACAAATTAGATAGATTTTTCTTTATTTTAATTTTAAACTTTTTTTTACCGCCTACTTTTCAATGCAAAAGAGTTATTTCTTTCGTACAACGACATTTAAAACAAAAACAAAGTTTTTAACTATTTTGAACTATTTTCATATTTGTGCGTAAGTCTTTCTAAAGGCTCAGTTAGGCGAACGTTGCTGTACCCGTAATGTACCGCACCGTACTGTAAGCACGTTGGTGCACTTCCCTGCAAATAAAATTGGACCACTTGATCCATTTTGATAAAATGGACTACTCCATGGACTGGTCTGATGTAATGCAAGCATGGACCATGTCATTGTTAAAAAGTGTTTGTAGTGAGACGACATGTTTTCGTTTGTTAACGACATGCTTTCGTTTTTAAACGACTTCAAAACTAATCCTCTTGAGTATACCATGGAGTAGTTTTAAAACTACTCCTTAGTGGTCCAAAGGTGGGTTATATGGTCCTCTCCTAGGACATCGTAATGTTAAATAGACCAGGTTTTTTCCATACGTTTGGGTTACTTTTGGACTAGTCCTGATCCCTTGTGGACTACTCTTTACACGCGTGTTTGGACTGGCCCTATTATTTGCAGGGTTATAGAACGTTTAAAAACGTGTCAAATGTTTTCCCATACATAAAAAAAAGCAATAGTATACATAAAACAAAAAACACAGTGATGGAAATCAAAAATGTTCAAATGGTGACCGATGTGCAGAAAAGGTACCACGTGATTTAAATGGTATTAAAACATTTTTTTGTGTATGTAAAAAATGTTAATATTTATATTATAGATTTACAATAAATAAATTTGTATTTAAGCATATATAAATTTTTAGCATACATATATTGTAAATGTGCATACACCAGACAAGGTTTTGATACCATTTAAATTCTTTTATATGTTTTAGATTTCCATTGTATGTGTATATGCATTTGTTTACTTTAAACATCTAAACATATGTATATTTCGTTACCTAAAATGCAAAAGGACGTAACTAACAAAAATATAATTTTACAGGAGAAGCAAAAAACATTATTAAATGAAAACTTTAAACATGTCAGAAAACATGCGTTAATGAGTCATCCATGGAATTCGTTCAACAGTTTTCAAAGGAAACCATTTCATTATATTTTGTTGAAAAAAAAAAATGAGTAATTACGTAGTTTTTCATTTATAAAATAAACACACTTGTAGTTACGTCCCTTTGTTTTTTGTTAATAAAAGCGCAATTTTTGATCGCAGAAGTGTAAAATTTTGTGAAGACATGTAGTTCAATGGCATTTATAATAATCAATCAAAAACATTATTTTGATTTTTTTGTTAGTTACGTCTGTATTGTAAGTTGTTTTGTCGCAATTCCATAGATATACTGAAAAAAGTACCAAGAAAAAAGAGCAAAATTACCCGCATTCAATGTAACATACAAGCCGCCCATCACTGTCTTAACTGAGCCTTTAAGGCCCAGTTAGGCGAACGTTGCTGTTCCCGTAATGTACCGCACCGTACTGTAAGCACGTTGGTACACTTATAGAACGTTTAAAAACGTGGCATATGTTTTTCCATACATAAACAAAAAGCAATAGTATACATAAAACAATACACACAGTGATGGGAATCAAAAATGTTTAAATGGTGGTCGCTGTGCAAAAAAAGTACCAAGTGATTTAATGTTATTAAAAAAGTTTTTTGTGTATGTAAAAAACGTGAATAAATAAATATTTATTTTATAGATTTACAATAAACAAATTAGTATTTTAGTACACATATATATTTTTAGCATACATATATTTGCATACACCAAACAAGGTTTTGATACCATTCAAAGCCTTTTATATATGTATTTCTCATTTCCATTGTACATATGCGTATATGCATTTGATTATTTTGTACTTCTTAGCATATGAAATTGGTCAAATTTTTACAGTGTTAAAACTTTTCGGCGGGAAAATACGCAGAATAGTTATCATAAAAAATTATAAAACGATCGCACCAGTGTTCACTCATTTTCCTATTTGTCGTTATTTAAAAAATTTTGATGAAATGTGGGTGCTTTACAAACAAGAAACATATGGCCGTTTTCTCATTACACTATTATCTCTTATCCCAAAGAAAACCTACACATTAAAGAAATTTGGTTTTCTCAATGTCTAATTTGCTTTTATTCTGTCGCAAAGCTAAAGGCTAGATTACACTATTATACTTTGTATTAATACATGTCAAAACCTCAAGTAATATGACAAAGTGTGATAATGTGAATGCATTGTGTCACGAAAATGACAAGTATTAAGCAAAAAGTTTGAAATCCCATACGACTTCATCGTTTTTTGAAAAATGTCTAAACAATAATACTTTTCATTGGATCAGTGTTGCATTTTATTTCATGTGCGAGTGTTTATACTTTGTGTGATCACAAACTGTCATGTTACATTAGATTTTTTGACAGTCGCACAGAGGAGTATTTGGCCAAAAAAGCAAAACTGAATTTTAAGAAATCTTAAGAACTAAGTACGCAGCTCTACAGACAACAATATTTTACATTATATTGTAAATTTTGAAGACTTTTAGTTGCGATTTGTTGCTCTGAGACCCTGCTAAAGTCAGGAAAGTGAAGAAAATTATATGAGATTTAAATGTTTTTTTTCGGTTTCTGGATGTTTATATGATATTTTTTTGCGGCTAAACGAATAAAGGTTTAACAAAGATTATTTTTTTCGCTGAAAGGTTTGATCAAAAGTTATTTAAAAAAGAAAAAAAAAATTTAAATATGTTGAATATTCATGTTGAAACTGTTCGTTCAAAAGCTAAAAAAACAAATTATACACTTTTTTTTGCAAAAAAAGGAAAAGAGGAGGTTTTTAACAGTGAGGTTAGCATGTCTACGAATTATGTTTGAAACCACAATAAAATTTGGAGTCTCTAATTTTAGAAACCAAAAAAAAAGTGTGCGCAAGTTTGCGCATTTTGACGATTTTTTAAAATTTTCAGATTTCTTCTATTTTTGCTCATCGAGCACTTTTTCTTATACCTTTATATCGTCATAAACTTTTATGTATTTTGAATTATTGATTTCAACTGTTATTCACATCACTTTTAACACTTCACAATATTAATACCTGCCTATATGTAATTATGAATTGCAAAAATTATTTTTAAAGAAAAGCGAAGTACCGTGTAATGGAAAAATTGCACAAATTAAACACACGATGGTAATGACAATGGTCGACGGAAAAGTATGCAATGCTGCAACGAACACAAAATCGACAATGAGGTGTTACATTTGCGGTCAAACTTCGAAAGATTTTAACGCGTTGCAGAAGAATGTTCCTCTATCAACTTTACATGCACGCATACGCTTTTTAGAATCGATACTTCATCTCTCATATAAACTGCCAATTAAAAAGTTTCAAGCAAGGAGCGATGAAGATAAAGCAATTGTTAAAGAGAGGAAGATATTCATCCAAAAAAGATTTAAAGACGAGATAGGAATACTTGTAGATGTTCCAAAACCAGGATACGGTAGCACTAATGATGGCAACACATCAAGAAGATTTTTTTCGGACCCAGCAAATGCATCGAAAACCACTTGAATAAATGAAGAATTAATCAACCGCCTGAAAATAATATTAGAAGCAATAACTAGCGGACACCGAATTAATATTGAGAAATTTGAGGAATATGCACATAAAACTGCCGAAATATATGTGCAACTTTACAACTGGCACCCCATGAGTCCTACGATGCACAAGATTCTTATTCATGGCGGTAGTGTTATAAAGCAAGCAATATTGCCAATTGGACAATTGTCAAAAGAAGCTGCCGAGGCCAGAAATAAGCACTTACGATTATATCGTACGAATTATTCGAGGAAATTCAGCAAAAGCGATACAAATCGAGATGTCTTGAATAGCTTATTTCTGAGCAGTGACCCTTTTATAAGCTGCAGTACGCAAAGAGAACGGAATAATAAAAAAGCTTTTTCATCAGAAACCATCACACTTCTTCTTTCTGACACCGATGATGCAGCGAATGAGGATACACATACGACATAATAATTAGTAAGGAATTTTTATTAGTTTAACTTTTCCGTTTATAAAGTATTAAATAATATAAAATAAATATAATAAAGCCTTTTTTCGTAGAAAAAATACTGTTTTATATGAGCCTTACAATTTTCAAAAAATTTTTTTTAATTAGACTGTAAATCATATGTATGTATGTACATACAGTCTGTCAAAAATTTGTTTAAACCAAGGCCCATCTATCAGGTCTGCTTACTTGTACAAAAACAAAATACTTTTTCTTTTAAGCTGTCAAAAACTCACTACCACATATACAAAGCAAAAGGAAAAAACGTGTATGTAAACAACTTTTGAAAGCTCAAAAGAACGAAAACAATGATCATCAGGCTTCTTGCGCAGACCTTTTCAATGGGCCTTGGTTTAAACCTTTAAAATCAACATTTGTTAATTGAGTTTTGCGATTTATACCAACTTTTATTATAAAATAAATGTGTATGGTTAGCTTAAGCAGAATTTTCCGGTGCATCTTCTGATCCTCCTGCTATTAAAATTTTAGAACACGTTTTCAAGTTATGGCAAAATATATAAGGCAACCCAACGATTTAGGGGGTGAAGTATGCCACGCCTTTAAAAGAAAATCCTTACGTACTAGAGAAAAACGAAAAACAAATTTGAATTAAGGGCATCAAAATCCATATAGTCCACATACTTTTATTTCTAGGGTAGAGAAAAATTTTTTTGTTGCGCAGTGTACTTTTGTTGCGCAGTGTAATTTTTTCAAAATCTGCCACTAGACTTTTTATATCATACTACACCTAAAACTATCAAAACACTAAAACTTTTAATTAAAAAAACACGTTTAATAATTTTGGCCAGCTTTTCAGGCCAAATACTCCTCTGTGAGTCGCAACGAAACTCATTAGAATTCTATCTCACAAAGTATTATTGAATACGTAAGACTTGTGAGATAGTGTAATCTAGGCTTAACTAGAATTTAATATCTTCGATACTGTAATACTTATAATATGTTAATAAATAAAATTACTTCTTTTCTGTAGAAATCTTGACAAATTATTTTTTTTTATTTATTTGTAATAATAATTAAATTAATATATAATTATAATTAGGGATGAGATTTTCATGCACTAAAAAATATGCGCATAAAATATGCACTAAAACCCCCAAAATATGCATTGAAAAATAAAAAATATGCACTAAAAACTTCAACATTTTCAATAAAAAAAAGTTTTTTTTAAATTTTATTTAAAACCAAATAAATAAAAAATTCAATCTATTGTTATTCAAAGGTACAATATTTTTTAAAACAGCTGTGCCCAAGCCCTATGCTCTTGGTGCTCATTTGTTTTTGTAAAAGCTCTTAGCTATAGGCTGTGTATTTTAATAAACACATGTAACGATTATTTGAGTTGTTCTTATAATGGGAAGCTACCTTTAATAACGGCTGTGCTCGTCGGAGGGGTGAGTTAATTAAAGTTCCCATTAAAATTAAATTTAAAACAATTACAGTAGATTTAAAAATCAGGTAGCTTAGTAGATAACATGTGAAAATAGATCGATAATTATATAAACCAAAAAAAAAAAATTATAATAAGCTAGGCTTGAATGAGTATTGTGTAACTTGGAATGGAAATCGCTACACATTCTCTAAACCCTCCCACCATGCTGACATTATTGTATAATTCCCCTGTCAGCCCTACATAAAATAACAACAAACAAAAAAAAAATTACTAACTTACCTAACCCATACTATATTCTTCACCTTTCGTAATAAAAAAAATATCAAAGCTTTAAGACATTATTTTTAATACATAAGAAAAGTTAAAACATATTTATTAATATTATAACAAGGAAAATAAAACAATTGAGATGATGTTAATTCAAAATGTAACTATCACAATTGGTCACCCTAAATGGTTAAATCAATATTTTAGAAATCTAGCAATTAGTTTAATACAAAATAAACTAACGTCATAAATATGAAAACAAAACGTTTGAGGAATTAAATATGTAGTATGTAGGGTATTTTAATGTATATTGTAATGTTATTTCTTATTTTTTTATATATCAACGTAACAAAAATATCTGTTTTAGTAAATAAATTAAATATTAATTTAATAATCTTATAATGAAACAAAACAAATCTTAATTTAAAGATGATTCTTTATGTTACGTTTTATCTTTTAAAATGTGAAAATGATGAACACGAAATGGTTGAATAAAAATATCATAAAAAAAGAATTAACTTACATTCGTTGGTCCATCGAAGTCAGCAGGCGCCAGATGACAGATGACTTGCGTTATTAAAATCAATTTTTATTTCAACCACGAAATAAGAATAAAGGTTAAGTTTGAGTACGTATGGATATTATATAGAGTTATCAATTATTCGCCTTTCAACTTTGTTCGAATAATTCAAATAATTGTTTTTGTTCGTTCGATCAAATGATTAAATCTAAAAAATTATTCGATTAATCGATGAGAATAACGAATAAAAAAATTATTTTAACAAAAAAATTACTATGGAAAATCTTCCATTCCATCCGCTATGACTTCTTTTTTTGATGCATAAAATTGTTCATCTTAACTCCACATCGTTGTATTACTTTAAGGCATCGTAAAACCCTTAATTCCTTAATAATTCGATATTACTCTGTGTTTTCGAAAGGCGTTGGAAGACCTACCATCTTCAGCCATACTTCTGTCTACAATTTCTTCTATCGACAGCCGCTGTCTTAATGTATTTTTCCATTGGACCAAGTTGGGCATTTCTTGATGTCGTTGGATTATCTTCCACTACATCGTTTTCAATGGTAGTATTGTGGCACTTACAAATTGTAAAGATATGCATATATAATTTAAAAAAATTGTATTATAATAAATAACAACAATTTTTACTTTCAATATACGATTTATATAAATCAATTCTTTATTTTTAAGCTTTTTGTTTATTTCTAAATTTTTCACCCGAAATTGAAAAATTCGCTTTCTTCAAAATTTTTTAACGTTTGACTTAAAAACAAAACAGCTGATACAATTGAGAAGATGAGATACAAAACTCGTTCGTTGCAAAATAAAAAATACGAGATGGCAAATGATTCTTACAGTTCTTTTGGCGCTTTATAAGACGAAATATTCTGATTGCATGTCCGTGCTAATAAAATGGAAGTAGATCATTTCATTTCGTATTTTAAATTTTGTAACGAACGAGTTATGCAACTCACCTACTCAATTGCTTGATAAGATTTGTTAAATAAAAACATAAAATAAATTTTTGATATACAATGAGTACTCAACACGGTTTTTGCTTACTAAAAATTGAGATTAATTACAACCAGGGCTATAGCAACAATATTTTTTAACTTTCCTACATTTTGTATAAAATCACTTAAAACTTATGAGAATAAATAAAATTCTAAGCTTTTATTTAATTAATTTTTTAATAAAAAAAAAAATTGCTCGATTAATCGACATTAATTAATCGATTTATTTGTTATTCGAAAATCGGCGTTTTAAAATTATTCGAACAAGAGTTTGGTTTTGTTTGATCGATTAATCGAATTGTTCTTAATCGGTTGACAACTCTAATATTATATGATTTGAATAAAACAATTCATATGCAATTTCCTATTCCTTTTAATTTTAGTTTTTTTTTTTTTTTTTTTGTTAAGATAATTTTAAGTTTAGAGTGCCATTATGAATGTAAAAACTGAATGTATATGAAATTTTGTTTTCAAATTACTACATTAGATTTTAGTTTTTATACATTCAAATTAATTAAGGTGACCTCCAAAGTTAAATTATTAAATTAAAAAAAAAAAAAATAAAAATCAAAAATTTAGGTTAATAGAAATAAAAAAAATTATGAAATTTAAGAAGTTAAAGAAAAAGTCGCAACAAATTTAAGTATCGTATTGAAATTTCCAAAAGTATGTAAATATTAAAATTTCGTGCAACAATTAACAGAAAAAATATGAATTTGGTGAACAATCTGGAAATCGTTATCAAATACAAAGAATATTTTTAAACAATTCCTTTTTCTCCTTTTCCTTTTCTTTTTTTTTCCCCCCTTTTCCACCACCAGTAAATTAAAAGGGTCTGGCCACAGGAAAAATAAAAAAAATTTATAGAAATATCCTCTGTTGTGATTCGCTCCTGCTTGAATATTTCAGGAGATTAAGAATATAATTCCTGAGCTTTCCAAATAACACACAACTTAAAATTAATAAACTCCACTGATGAAAATACCTAAATAAAATTAAAAAAACTTATTTTAATCTTGCCCAAATAAAACTATAGAAACTCATCCTTACCAAGATTACTCCAACCGAACTTTCCCAAGTATCTTATTTTTCTTTTTTTTTTTTCCTTCGAACTATTTTTATAGTAAACCTTCTCAATGAAATTAAATTTTTGGAATGAAAATTTTCCCAAAACTGTCTATTCACAATTTCAATAATTTCAATGTTAACTACAAATTTTTTTTTTATTTTTTTTTTTCACCCATGAAAACTCAATGAAAATTTTTATACACCCTAAATAAAATGTTATTAAACTACCTATTAGTTGCCCATAATCGAATACTAAAATCAGATAATTAGATAAAAATCAAAATTGTCGCCATCACAAAGTAGATTAAAACCCAGGCTTGCTGCAGAATTTAATCTAAACAAAGGCGACACGTTAGTTTACTATATCTTACTCTTTCAATGTAATTACATCCATATGTCCTTTATATGATATACACCAATATGACCACCAATGATATCCTCGAGCTCGTAGTTAACATTGCCTAATTTGTTCCTTACTACTGCTCTTACTCCAACTGGAGCAAGTTTAGCATTAAAGTGATTCACAAATGAACTCTGAGAAAAATTACGATGTACGACTTCCTGTCCAATGTTGAATTCCCTTCGCCTAGACCTCAAATTATAAGATTTTGTATTTCGTTCATACGCATCCTTAATTCGCATTCATGGTTGATCATATTCTGTCCAAATAGAAGCTCATAAGGGGTTCGTCGAGTTGTTTGATGTATACTATTACGAAGTGCACAATTAACACTAGAAAGGTAGGCATCCCATTGGCGCTGATCGTTACGTACGTATGACCTCAAAGCTTCATTAATAGATCTATTAACCCTTTCAGAAGCGTTTGCTTGAGGACTATGGACAGCAGTAAATTAGTGATGTATTCCAAATTTTTTTTAACAAATTTTCAAATTCTTTCGATTTAAATTGACTGCCGTTATCAGTGACTATAATCTCGGGTATTCCATAACATGTAAAAATATCATTTCCCAAGTATTCGACAATCGGTTTCGTAATAAATTTCTTCAACGGCTTTAAAAAAGTAAATTTTGTAAAATGGTCCATAATAATTAGAATCCCAATATTTCTGTTCTTTGTTCTTGGTAATGGTCCAATAAGATCCATATAAACACGCTGAAATGGCCTTTCAGTAATCACCATTTGTCCCATAGGTGTTTTAAGACTTGTGTTAGGGGTTTTGGACGTTTTGCATAGAGAACAATTCACTATGTATTCCTTAACATCCATTACCATTTTCGGCCAAAAGAAGAATTGACGAATTCGATGCAATGTTTTTGCTATGCCACCATGTGAAGCGTTTGGAAGATCATGAGCTACATAAATGACATCTCTGCGTAATTTTAGTGGGACGAACAGTTTCCACGAATCTGATTCATCTTCGTTTCCTGATGAAAATCTGGTTCTTTTATAAATATATTTACCAATTACTTTGTAATCAGGCAAATCAGATGTTATAAATTCATTACGCAAGTTGCTATATTCCCAACTATCAAATGAACTTGAATTAAGATCAATTGAGGGTAAATTTTGTATATCCAGTTCAGCTATTGTATCCTCACACTCATATGCCCGGGATAACGCATCAGGAACGATATTTTCTTTACCTTTGCGGTGTTCAATTGTGAATTCAAAGCCTTGTAGTTTGAGAGCCCATCTTGCCAAACGGCCACTCAAATCCTTCTGCCTCATCAGCCATTTGAGACTCGAATGGTCTGTTATCACCTTGAATTCTTGACCTTCTATGTAAGCTCTGAATTTTTTTAATAGCCAAAACTACCGCTAGACATTCCAGTTCTGTTATAGAATAGTTTCTTTGAGCCTTGTTTAATTTTTGTCACATAAAGGCTATAGGCCTTTCGTTATCATCATCATCAAGTTGAGCTAAAACGGCACCTATTCCATGCATACTTGCATCGCACTGCAAAAGAAATGGTTTATCGAAATTTGCGTGAACTAACACTGGAGATGAAGTTAACTTTTGTTTAATAATCCCAAAGGACTTTTGAGCTTCATCATTCCAAGAAAATGTTTTCTTCTTCGATAGCAATTCTGTCGAAGGGTATGTAAGCGATGCATATTCGTCGATAAACCTTCTATATTAGCCTTCCATTCCAAGAAATTGACGAAGTTGGCGAACTGATTTAGGAATAGGAAATTCAGAAATTGCTTTCACTTTTTCTAGATCTACTTTTAAACATCCCTCTCCTACTATGTAACCTAAATATTGTACTTGTTTTATAGCAAAGCTGCTCTTTTTCTTTTTCGAAATTGTGTAGCCACCTCCTGTAAATGTCGTAAATGTTCGTCAAAGTCTTTTGAAATGACTAGTAGATCATCCAGATATACAAAAACGTTAGACTTTAAATGATACGGAACAACTATGTCCATCAGTCTACACATGGTCTGTGGTGCATTACACAATCCGAACGGCATCCTCGTAAATTGGTACAAAGGCCGATTCGGTATGGTAAAAGCGGTCTTAGGTCTTGAGGCTTCGTCCAATTTAATTTGCCAAAATGCATCATTTAAATCCACCTTGGAAATATAATAAATTGGAGGAAGTCTAGAAATAAGTCCGTCTATGTTTGGAATAGGGTACGCGTCTTTTTTCGTCACGGAATTTACCTTTCTACTGTCTAAACAAAATCTCACTTTACCTGGTTTCACTATCAAAACCCCAGGAGATGACCAAGGAGAAGCTGGACATTCTTCGATTACACTTAATCCTAACAACCTATCTATTTCTCCACATAAAAGTTTTTCCCTCGCAGGAGATATGGGATAATATCTCTGCTTGATTGGAATTGCATTTCCAGTATCAATTTTATGTGTGATCAGAGATGTACAACCTAAGCCGTCACGCTCCGAATTTGGAAACCATTCTATAACTTTTAGCAGTTGCTGCTTTTCAACTGTTGAGATATTAATTTTGTTTTGGTCTTCTTCCAAAACAATTTCATTAATTTTATCAATTGTTGCAATTGGTATGCCAAACTTTTGCCAAAAATCCATACCACATATAATTTCTTCAGAAATAGTGGGAATTAAGAAAAATTCAATCGATTCAATTTGATCGTTGTAAATTACATCTAAATAAATAGTACCTTGAACGCGTTGTTGTTGACCGTCAGCAGTTCTAACGCTACCAACTCCACGTTTATAATTTTTGGTTTCAGAAATTTCTAAACATAATTCACCTCCAATAACACTTACATTCGCACCACTATCCAATAGTGCAAAACGATTTTTATTTTGTAAATTAAGTAAGATATAAGGTCTGTTATCATTAGCTCTTGCTATTATTGAAGAAATTACACATTTTTTCAAAAGTTTTCTCCTGTTATAATATTTACGAATTCTTCTTGAAGATCTATTCGGCGTTTGTTTTATGTCAGGATTATTAAATATTCTATTTCTAGCACGAATGTATTGTTCCAACCGAACATGATAAGGTCTTTGCAAAGGGTGTATATTTTTAACGGTTTAACAGGTTTGCTTGTCTCATCAGATTTACTTGTCATAACAGGTGTATTCGATTCATTAAGTTGCGTACTTAATACTTGTTCATTGTTATTATTAACGTTTGGTTTTATATTGGATGCCCGTGCTTCCTTATACGGACATCCCTCAATGCGTTTCCCCGTTTCTGTGAACAGTTTGGACATTGGGGTTTGTAAATACCTTTAGTTCCACATCCGTAGCAGAATACCGACCTTGGTTCCATGCATTCAACGAAACTATGGCCAGATACATCGCAGTTCTAGCATTTGCCTTTTTGCACCACTAAGCAAACTTCCAAATCTTCATCGAAATCATTTTCTGTCTCTATCTGTGTTGTGTCCCCAACAACTTCTGCAACAAGCCCCAAATGAACGTCTATTGGAGTTAAATGTAGTCATATCCTGGACATTCTTCTCATGCTTTCGAACAGCACGACGTAACTCAGCAACACAAGTTATATCTAAATGCAAAAGCTCGTGCCTAACTTCCGGTCTCAAATTTCGTTGCATCATTTCACAAAGTTTATAATCCGTTAATGGTGTTCGTAATCGATCACATAACACAATAGTCGAATCACAAAATTCATCGAATGACTCCTTAGGTTTTTGTTTTCGTCTTAAAATTTCATCCTTTATATCGAAATCAGTGTGATAATCTTTATATTGACATTTCATAGCGTCACACAAATCAGCCCAATCCATGTATTCGCAACTGCGATGATATCTCCAAAACCATTTCAAAGCCTTACCTTCAAACAGAATATGAGCATGTTCACATAAATGTTTAAAGTTGCCTTTTAAATTGGCGCTCGTCAATGTATTCACTCGGTATATAAATTCATTGACCGTAAGCTCTGAGATATCTCCAGTGAACCGTATTTTCCTGTTTCGAATTATATTCAAAACCTTTTCTGAATTATTATCAGTATATGTGTTAGAAGGTCTATCATTTTCTAAATCTACAATTCTATTTGGTGCAGCAAAGCCGTATTCAATTCTGTTCCCGCGATCAGTCTGTTGTGATTGCCTGTCCTGAGAATTATGTTGCAAATTCCGAAAAGTGTCATTTATCATCGTACCTATTTCATCTCTAAATTCTCTTAAGGAATCATTAAGAAATTGGCGAACGTAAGTGTTAACATTTTTCTGTTCACTTGCCTCTCTGCGAGCCTGCAATCGTGTTCTTGGTCTTTATATTTGATCTATGGGAGTTGCCGTATCCCCCCCAGCTCCTCGATTATCGGTATACGAAGCTTCCTGCTCTATCTGAGCCGGGATATCGCCAGTACTACGTACCAGTGGCATTTTTTTTCCAGTAAATAAATATATATTATTAAAGTAAAGCCCAGTCGATATAAAGAAAAAATAAAAAAAACCTAATAATATACAAGACAAAAGCTTCCCACAAAGTACTGTCAGCTAAAATAATATTATAAAAGTTATAAACGGTTACAACTACAATTCGCAAATAATTACTACTCAGTGAAGAAATACAGAATGGGTAGTAAAAAAAAAATAGCGCCAGATGACAGATGACTTGCGTTATTAAAATCAATTTTTATTTCAACCACGAAATAAGAATAAAGGTTAAGTTTGAGTACGTATGAATATTATATGATTTGAATAAAACAATTCATATGCAATTTCCTATTCCTTTTAATTTTAGTTTTTTTTTTTTTTTTTTTTGTTAAGATAATTTTAAGTTTAGAGTGCCATTATGAATGTAAAAAGTGAATGTATATGAAATTTTGTTTTCAAAGTACTACATTAGATTTTAGTTTTTATACATTCAAATTAATTAAGGTGACCTACAGTTAAATTATTAAATTTAAAAAAAAAAAATAAAAATCAAAAATTTAGGTTAATAGAAATAAAAAAAATTATGAAATTTAAGAAGTTAAAGAAAAAGTCGCAAAAAATTTAAGTATCGTATTGAAATTTTCCAAAAGTATGTAAATATTAAAATTTCGTGCAACAATTAACAGAAAAATTATGAATTTGGTGAACAATCTGGAAATCGTTATCAAATACAAAGAATATTTTTAAACAATTCCTTTTTCTCCTTTTCCTTTTCTTTTTTTTTCCCCCCTTTTCCACCACCAGTAAATTAAAAGGTTCTGGCCACAGGATAAATAAAAAAAATTTATAGAAATATCCTCTGTTGTGATTCGCTCCTGCTTGAATATTTCAGGAGATTAAGAATATAATTCCTGAGTTTTCCAAATAACACACAACTTAAAATTAATAAACTCCACTGATGAAAATATCTGAATAAAATTAAAAAAACTTATTTTAATCTTGCCCAAATAAAACTATAGAAACTCATCCTTACCAAGATTACTCCAACCGAACTTTTCCAAGTATCTTATTTTTTTTTTTTTCCTTCGAACTATTTTTATAGTAAACCTTCTCAATGAAATTAAATTTTTGGAATGAACATTTTCCCAAAACTGTCTATTCACAATTTCAATAATTTCAATGTTAACTACAAATTTTTTTTTCACCCATGAAAACTCAATGAAAATTTTTATACACCCTTAATAAAATGTTATTAAACTACCTATTAGTTTCCCATAATCGAATACTAAAATCAGATAATTAGATAAAAATCAAAATTGTCGCCATCACACACATCCCTGCAAATAAAATTGGACCACCTGATCCATTTTGATAAAATGGACTACTCCATGGACTGGTCCGATGTAATGCAAGCATGGACCATGTCATTGTTAAAAAGTGTTTGTAGTGAGACGACATGTCTTCGTTTTTTAACGACGTGCTTTCGTTTTTAAACGACTTCAAAACTAATCCTCTTGTGTATACCATGGAGTAGTTTTAAAACTACTCCTAGTGGTCCAAAGGTAGGTTATATGGTCCTCTCCTAGGACATCGTAATTTTAAATAGACCAGGTTTTTTCCATTCAGTTGAGTTGTAATAAATACAACTGGTAGTTATAATTTTTGTTATGTTGTTTATCACCGAAATTTAGCAAAGTTGTAAACCATAATACAAAAATTAAGATATTACAACTCAACTGAGTTGAGTTGTAAACCGTAATAGGGGCCTTAAGTCGAAAAAGATAGCCGAGAAATATAACCAAAACTAAAGAAAAATTTCGTTTATAATACAAAAATTTAAAAACGTAAACAAAAATGCTTTTCGAATGAAAATTCGTATGACTTACAGCATTTTTTTTAACTTTTTAAATTTGACTTAAGATGTTTTGTCGAAATGCCACATATATAATTTTTTTTATGTAAACGTCCTTTTATTTTAAAGAAATATAATATTTTCAGGTAAATTAATGTATAATTCATTCATTAAAATGATACAACTATTTAAGAAAATTTAGCATTTTTTTTAGCATTTTCAAATTTTATTTTTAGCATTGTTTTAATCCCCATTTAGTATCCAATTTTCTGTTAGTTGTGGTCACACTGTTCAATGTATACACGTAAGTGCAAAGCAACAACACTTTCGTATGCTTTGCTGGTAAACATTAACGACAGCGATCATCATTGTAGATTTTGTTTTTGTTTAACGTATGATATCGTTTAACAAAGCGTGTATTGAAAAACACTTGGAAAAAATTGGTGTTAAAACTTATATTATTCACAGAAAAATTGGAACAAGTCCAGTTTACCAACGCAGCTCCAAATAAAAAAAAGTGTAATAGAAAATCGAAAAATAAGAAGAAAAAATAAAATGGCAAAATTCTCGGAAACGCATAGTTTCCGAGTTATAAACCTCTGAAATTTTCATATAAATTTGCGATTTCCCTCTACATTTCTGAACGTATATGGGCATTTTTTTTTATCTAATTTTTAAGTAAATGTAAGTTTGTATATATCGTCGGCGTAATATGCAAACCTGCTAACTCCCTTTCTACAAATTTTACAGGAAACACTTTTGATTTTTCTATTTGCTGCTTGAGTTGACAAACAAAAATATAGTTGATTTGACACACTTTAAGGCTCAAATTTAAAAAAACTACATGCTGGTTGACGAGGCATATTTTTCTCTACCACACGGCATCAAAATCTCAATTTACTTAAAAAGTGGATTTAGCAGGTTTGCATCATGATAAAAAAAAAACAAGATAACGCATTCAGCTTTTAAAAATTAAATGTTTCTGCGCATCAACGTCACATCAGCGTATAAGTGCAGCGTAAATATAGAAACACAAGCAAAAAAACATGTGTGTAAAATTCTGATGTGACGTCATACTAAACAGTTATATTTTGTAAACATGTGCAATGCGTAATCTTGTTTTGCATAATAAACCGACGATATGTTATTGTTTTTAATTTACTTTACATATATAAAAATGGGAATGTAAATTTGTCTGTAAAATATGTAAAAAATCTTGAAGTCAAATAAATTTTTTACTTTTTTTCTTTATGTCCTCTATTTTTATTTTCAAAATCTGGTCGCCTTAAAGTAAATAAAATGTAACAGTTTTGGATAAAACATTTTAAACCCATTGGCAGCCTTAACCATATAAGGTGCATCGGTTCAAAAGAGAAGGATCTTTTCCCGAAATCTTACAAAAACTTGCATTTTAAGTAGAGCTCTAAAAAAATTTATTTATTGATTTTAAAATTTATTTTGGAAGATTTTTTTTGTGTAGAAAGTCTTTTTTTATATAATACTAGCTTAACCCGGTGCGCTTCGCTACACTGCTTAAACCACTTCTTCAGTTGAGAGATATTTAATATATGCATCCTATGGAAGGTTTTTCCCCCCTGCGCCTTCCCGCTTTATTTTTATTTTCAAAAGTGTAGTATACCATAGGAGTGACTTCTACTAAGTTTGAACATTCTTACTATAACAGTTCTTAAGATATGTGATATTAAACATTGGCGTCCTATGGGGGGTAACATTTCCCCGCTGCTATTTTATTTTAATTTTGGGGTTCAGAAGATCATACTACAAAAACTTTAATAAAATGAGTGCAGCGGCTCTAAATTATATTTCTATCTATGAGGGGTACTGCTCCTCCTCTGCCGCCCATTTCTATATTGAAATTTAAAGTTTGCCATAATAGTAGCTTTAACCACGTTTGAAGACTCTCCCTTTAATAGTTCTTCAGTTGAGAGATATTTAATATATGCATCCTATGGAAGGTATTTCCCCCCCGCGCCTTCCCGCTTTATTTTTATTTTTTAAAAGTGAAGTATACCATAAGTGTGACTTCCACAAAGTTTGAACATTCTCACTATAACAGTTCTTAAGATATGCGATATTAAACATTGGCGTCCTATGGTGGGTACCACTACCCCCGCCGCTATTTTGTTTTAATTTTGGGGCTCAGAAGATCCTACTACCAAAAGTTCAACAAAATGCGTGCAGTGGCTCTTATTAATAGCTTTAACCACTTTTGAAGACTCTCCCTTTAATAATTCTTCAGTTGAGCGATATTTAATATATGCATCCTATGGGAGGTATTTTCCCCCCTGCGCCTACCCGCTTTATTGTTATTTTCAAAAGTGTTGTATACCATAAGAGTGACTTCTAGAAAGTTTGAACATTCTCACTATTACAGTTCTTTAGATATGCGATGTTAAACATTGGCGTCCTATGGGGGATTCCACTTCCCCCGCTGCTATTTTATTTTAATTTTGGGGCTCAGAAGATCTTACTACCAAAAGTTCTGCTTAATGCGTGCAGCGGATCTTAATATATGCGATAATTAATATTGGCATCCTATGGGGGATACCAATTCCCCTGCCCCTATCGAAAAAATAAGTAGCCTATTTTATTTTTAGGGCTCACATGATGTTACTGTAAAAATTTCAGGAAAATCGGTTCAGTAGTTTAGGAGTCTATAAGCCAACAAACAAACAGACAAACAAACATACAAACATTTTTCATTTTTATATATGTACTAGCTTAACCCGGTGCGCTTCGCAACACTGCTTTAACCACTTTATCGATTGAGAGATATTTAATATATGCATCCTATGGAAGGTATTTCTCCCCTGCGCCTACCCGCTTAATTTTTATTTTTAAAAGTGTAGTATACCATAAGAGTGACTTCTACAAAGTCTGAACATTCTCACTTTAACAGTTTTTCGGATATCCGATATTAAGCATTGGCGTCCTATAGGGCGTAACGCTTCCCCGCTGCTATTTTATTTCAATTTTGGGGCTCAGAGGATCCTACTACCAAAAGTTCAACAAAATACTTGCAGCGACTCTTATTAATATTTCTATCTATGAGGGGAACTGCTCCTCCACTGTCTACCCCGCCCATTACTATATTGAAATTTAAAGTTTGCCATAATAGTGTTTTAACTACGTTTGAAGACTCGCCCTTTAATAGTTCTTCAGTTGAGCGATATTTAATATATGCATCCTATGAGAGGTATTTCCCCCCTGCGCCTTCCCCTATCTATTTTTATTTTCAATAGTGTAGTATACCATATGAGTGACTTTTACAAAGTTTGAACATTCTCACTATAACAGTTCTTAAGATATGCGATATTAAACATTGGCGTCCTATGGGGAAAACCACTTCCCCCGCTGCTACTTTATTTCAATTTCGGGGCTCAGAAGATCGTACTACCAAAAGTTGAACAAAATGCGTACAATGGCTCTTATTAATATTTCTATCTATGAGGGGTACTGCTCCTCCCCTGTCTCTCCCGCCCATTTTTATATTGAAATTTATAGTTTACTATAATAGTAGCTTTAACCACGTTTGAAGGCTCTCCCTTTAATAGTTCTTCAGTTGAGCGATATTTAATGTATGCATCCTATGAGAGGTATTTCCCCCCCTGCGCCTACCCGCTTTATTTTTATTTTCAAAAGTGTAGTATACCATAAGAGTGACTTCTAGAAAGTTTGAACATTCTCACTATTACAGTTCTTAAGATATGCGATGTTAAACATTGGTGTCCTATGGGGGATTCCAATACCCCCGCTGCTATTTTATTTCAATTTCGGGGCTCAGAAGATCCTACTACAAAAGTTCAGCAAAATGCGTCCAGCGGCTCTTAAGATATGCGATAATTAATATTGGCATTCTATGGGGGGTACCAATTCCCCTGCCCCTATCGAAAAAATAAGTAGCCTATTTTATTTTTAGGGCTGACGTGATGTTACTGTAAAAATTTCAGGAAAATCGGTTCAGTAGTTTCGGAGTCTATAAGCCAACAAACAAACAAACAAACACACATACAAACATTTTTCATTTTTATATATATAGATGTATATAGATGGAAATTTAAAAATATATCGCTCACAAATTTTAAAATATGCATTAAAAACCAAAATATGCATTTTCAAAAAAATATGCAACAAAAAAATGGCATTTTAAATACTTGTGTGTTGTTGTTGTAGTGTCTACAACAAACTTTTATAAGTTATATGAGATTAAAAAGCTCACTTTGTAATTTTACTCTCAGAGTGGTACTACCAACGAAAAGTTTAATCTTTTTTTTTACTTGAGTTTAGAATTTTAAAATTATTTTAACAAATTCCGGAATGTATTTCGAAAGTTATCCCATTTAGGATTGTTTTAAGAACGTCTTAATGTTATTCGTACTTGAATTTTCGAGTACGACTCGTACTTAAAGGAAGTATAAAAAACCAAATTTATCCCGAGTGTTTTTCTTTCTGTGTAGGTTGTAGAAAAATTCTTCAACGTTCAATATTCTTTTTAGAGCAGTAGTAAGTTGCAGTTTTATTTAGAGTTGATTTTGCCCAGTCATATAATTTTATTGGAGAAATTATTGCTTCAATTGCAGGTAAATGTAGACTGGTATGCTTTGCGAAACGCTTGAGATTTCCTCCAATACCGTCACATGTCCACTTTCCATTAGATGTTGCCTGAAAGTGTATCTCGGCATCCGTATTAAAATCATGTTTGTAATAAAAAATATTCGCAAAATTTAATTTATTTTTAACATTTTTAAATTGAGTCCCGTCAGTTATACATGTTTATTACTTTCGACTTTTCCAATACATAGATGCTTGTGAAGTATTTTTTGGTAAGAATAAAAGGTAGATCTATCATGCTTTAGGTCAGCTGAGTTCGTAACAATGCTTTCGTGTTTCGCTTCACTTTCACTTTAATACTTGTTTTCCTATGCCATCGTCCAGCCTTGCAACTTTTGTTGCGGCAATTCTTGAGTTTTTTTTTTTATAAGACCTCCGTACGACGTGCCAAGTTCCCAATTTTTCATATTTGAAAAATACACTGTGATTTATTGTTGAGGGAAAGCTAGCTTCCATGCGCACTGGTTGCTCAGGCTAGCTCATCAGGAAACCTTTTCCAAAGATTTTAGAAAAGCCAAAAATATTATACAAATAAAACCCTAAAAGCGAACCAGTCTTACTTGTACCAATATCAAAGCTTAAACAAAACACCAACAATAAACAGTGATTTCATATCTTCTTACATTCCCCTACAATTGGTTGGCTTTTTTCCGACTCGAATTGTAGTTGTAAGTGGGTAAAAAGAAAAAACAAAATTAAAAAACAAATTGCTTCATTTTATTGTCTTCGTAAGTCCGAGTTTAGACGAGCGAACATTTATTTGGAAGGAAAACATCTGGAATTCTCTTTTGTTTTTTCATTCGCGGTCACACAGACGAACATGTTGCCGGAAACATTCTGTTAATATTGTTTTTTTTTTCTCAAAAAGCAAAGAAAATGTCAACAAAGAAAATGAGAACAAAGCGTGTCGCCGAGTACCGAACACAAAAACCATTCTCTCTTCCCCACCCGTAATTTGCT
Source organism: Pollenia angustigena (assembly GCA_930367215.1). Lineage (NCBI taxonomy): Eukaryota > Metazoa > Arthropoda > Insecta > Diptera > Polleniidae > Pollenia > Pollenia angustigena. Next base: position 37,893,708 of record OV884059.1, read on the forward strand.
ACCAAACAAAATGTTTCCGTTCCAAATTTTTCCCTGTCTAAATGGGCACTAAAAAACAAAAAAAAAAAAAAACAATTTGCCAGTTCAGTTTTTTTTGCACGGGCACATGCAAGTATATTATCAAAGTTATTGTTGGGAATACAAAATCTATTATTTATAAGACCTCCGTATGACGTGCCAAGTTCCCAATTTTTCATATATGATAAATACACTGAGATTTATTGTTGAGAGAAAGCTAGCTTACATGCGCATTTCACTGGTTGCTCAGGCCAGCTCATCAGGAATCCTTTTCCAAAGATTTTAGAAAAGCCAAAAATTATTGGTGAGTGTGGGGAGAAGATTGGGGAGGGTACTCAGTTTTATGAAATCTGCAATAATGTTTTGTTATTCTTACACTTTTTAATTTGTGTTTGGCTGTAGGTGTAGGTAAATTTGTATTTATATGTATGTATATAAGATATCAAAAGTAGCAGAGGAAAGACAAGATAAAAATACAAAAATTGCAAAACTATAATTTTTAAAAATTGCAGCAACAAACATTGCAATTATGGACGATGACTATAGGAAATCTTATTTTCATATTATCTCTATTGTGTTTTAGTGGTTGAGATTTTTATAGAATTATAATCAAGTTAAAAATTTTTTGTTAATAAATAAAAAGTATTGTAATTGACTTCCAAACATTACAATCTATTTGTTTCATTCTATAAGTAATTGAATTGTTTATTTTGAAAAGTACAAAATATTTGAAATTGAGTTTTTTGCTGTGAGAATAAAAGGTTATATATGTACTATACTTTGGTTATATACTCCTTCCATAGCGTTGAAGAACGGATGGCTTTTTTAAATGAATTTCGAAAAGGGCGCATCTCCATATTTATTTAGAATGTGTGTTTTAATTAGCAATTGAAAAAACTTGCATTCAACATTTTGAATTTAAGGTAAGTGAAAAAGGAAAGTTTTAACTATGTACATAGTCAATTTGTTATAAAAAATTATTTTTGATTTTGCCATTATTAAAATATTCTGAAAAGTGAACATATTTTGCGCATAATCAAAAAAATCATTTTAATTAATACAATTTCAATTTAAATCTTTAAAAAAAAAAATACAAATTAAATCCTTGCTAAATCGAATGTAAAAACAATATTTACAGACAATAATATTGAAAATAACACCGTGGAATTGCCACCACTAGGAATCTACAAAATAAGCAATGCTGACTTTTATAACAGCATACTTTTTCCTTGGCGACCTTTAAATGAAGACTGCCGTGGCCACTTACAAAACCTGGAAAGATTTTGTAATATGCGAATCAATATTACGCATCCTATTCAAATTGATCGGTTCTCCAATAAATCAAATATTAAAAATGTAGTACATATTTTTTAAGAATTAATTTATTTCATTGTTTAATGTATAAATATTTTTAGTATAATTTCGACTTCTATAATTTGATAAATTCCAAATTTTCGACCACATCGGAGTTATATAACTATTTGTTAGAAAATGAGGAGATTTTCAATGCAATAACAACATTTTCTGAACTTTTGGCTGATTCTGTAAAAAAACGTGTACAATATACCACCAAAGTATGCATCTCATGCTTAGGACATAAAAACTCCTGTGATCATTCAAAGGTTGCAATTCTATTTTCTGGTGGCATAGACTGTTCTATATTAGCCGTATTGTCCGATAAATTCATTCCAAAAGCTGATTCAATTGACTTGGTAAATGTAGCGTTTGAAAATAAAGGAATAGAAAATAGTTGGAATGTACCCGATAGAATTACGGCGGTGTCATCATTTCAAAATTTAAAGGATTTATGCCCAGATAGGTAAGTATAGTTGTATATAAGGATTGAAAACTTTTATTTATAATTAATTTTGATTGTTATTTAGGAATTGGAATTTTATTCAAGTAAATGTAAGCAAAGACGAACTACATTTAAATTTAAATAATCACATAAAACATTTGATTTATCCACTTAACACTGTACTTGACGAGTCTATTGGTTGTGCATTCTGGTTTGCTTCAAGGGCTATTGGCTTGAAAGATGACAAAAATTGGAAATCATCAGCTCGAGTAAGTATTAACTAATATCGTGTCCAAGTTTTATGTTTGAACTCCTGTTTGATCGCAGCTATGTTCAAATGAATATAAAAAATTAGATAATAGCACTGCGCTAGAATTTGACACTTTTTGTGACAAGCGGGGAACCTGGCGTTTTAACCTAATTCGAGTATGCTTAATCCAGTTGTGCTTACCGCTTTTTTATGTTAGCTATTGTTTTCGAGATATACCGTTATTACGAAAATGGAGGATGTTGCATATTTGCGTAACTCAAAAAACGTGAGTTTATTGAATTTACTAAAAAACCGAAACCACTGAATTCAGTACCGAATTAGATTAAAACGCTAGGTGAAATGTTTCACCTTGTTCGTCACAACGAAATGTGTTGGCGAACAACTATACTTTCATCGTATTTATTACATACATATTAATTTTCATTTAATAATTTTATGATCTAAGTTTTATAAGTTAATTTGTTTTCCGTGTACACACTTTAGTTTGTTATTTTGCATTTTAATTTGTCTCATTATTCATTTTATCTGATGTTAATATATGTATAATGATTTTGACTCAAAACTGGTTTTTATCAAATGTGTGTATTTTTTTGTAAGTTCTTGTTGAATATTTAAAGACATTGCTTTTGTTTGGTGATCTTTGAAAAGAAAATAAGTATTTGTTACTGCCGTGCTGCATCTTTTATTAAGTCAAATTTATTTGTACAAAAAAGAACCGTTTGTTTGGTTTAACTACTTATGTAAACTTTAAGCATTGCACAAATTATTAATAAATTTCGAAAACCTAATTAAAAGGAAGCAATTTATTTGTTCATATACCTCATACAAAACATTGGTGCCGAAACCCGGGAATTATTATTATTGGATAGCGATTTGGAAAAGGTTTAAGACTGTCTGCTGAAGAATATTGTTGCTGCTTTGGATTATTGCTGTGTTTATTTGGAGTTTAATTCTATGTACTTTGGCAATAATATTAACTGCTGGCGTTCGTGTGTATAATTTGGTTTGTGGTTATCTTGCGTTACTGTAGCCGTTTGTGATTTTAACAAAATTGAAACTGTATGTATTAAATGATATTTTTAATTTATATGATACAAAATGTCGGATATATATTCTATTATTGAGGAGCAAAAAACTTTATTTAATAAACTAAAAAGAATTATTGATATATACGAGAAAAGGAGTGGAAAGACCCGCGGGTTTGCTCAGACTTTGTTAGAAGATTTGGAATCGTGTTCGAAAAAATTTAACGAATTTCATAATGAATTGTTAGGCCTGGTTCGTGATAATTCCATTACAAATGAAGTACTTTACAAATGAAGTAGAACTTAAATTTGAAGACTTGTTTTACTCATTTAAATCGCAACTTCTTGATTTTATAAACGAAAGTTCTAATTTACATTTGCCTGGTTTTCATTCAACTTTTGCTGCACCCTCCCACAGTAGAATTGATAGTTTTACTACACAAGCGCGTTTACCCAAAATTGAAATCCCACATTTTTCTGGCGATTATCTTTCTTGGATGTCGTATCATGACATGTTTTGCTCATTAGTTCATAACAATCAATCTTTAAGTGGTGTTCAGAAGTATTACTTTTTAAAAGGCTCATGTTCAGGTACTCCATTAGATATAATTAATGAATACCCGGCATCAGACGCAAGCTATGTACAGGCATGGAAAGCCCTAACTGATAGGTATCATAATCAGAGGAAAATTGTTGATTCGATTTACCACAAATTCTTTTCCATACCTAAATCTGACGGTTCTGCTGAAAGTATACAAACTATTTTGGATACCACGCGAAATACTATTGCTTTATTACTTGGCCAGGGTATTTCTACTGAAGGATGGGACTCAATATTGATTTTTATAACGGTTAACAAACTTGTTACTCAAAGTCGTAAGGAATGGGAACAGTCGCTTAAGGGTACCACTACAGTTGCATCTTTTACAAGTTTTTTATCATTTCTTGAAACTACCTTTCGTACACTGGAAGCTTTAACTGATCAAATTGAACTCAATTATATCACTTTTGCACCCACTTCTTCTCGTATATTAAATTCCACTGCTTACCAAAATCGAACAAGAAATAATTCACGCCATAATGCCCACATTACGACATACAGTAACGATGTCAATTGCCTTTACTGTAACAAACGTCACCTACTGGTAAAGTGTTTTAGATTTGCTGCCTTGACTTCTGAAGAAAAACGTGAATTCATGAATTCAAAAAGGATTTGTCGTAATTGTTTAAACGTTGGCCACATTAGTTACAGTTGTCGCATACAGGCACGTTGTCAGTTATGTAACAAAGACCATCACACTACATTGCATACTGCGTATTCGACAAATAGTCCTAGTCCTAATGATATTAATACTCAACCACCACTTGACTTAAACCCCTCAACCTCTGCACAGTCCACTGAACAATTTTCTGCGAATATTGTATCTAACTGCGGTATTTATAATAGACCGCAAGTTTTATTAGCAACAATACGGGTAGTACTAAAAACCACGAATGGTACCTATTACCTTCGCGCCATTCTGGATCAATGTGCTCAAGCTTCTTTTATAACCCAACATGCCGCTGAGTGTTTAAATCTTTCAATGAATCAAACATATGCTCAAATCAGTGGTGTCGGTGGAAATGGCTCTCATGTTTCAAGAAAATATGTTCAGTTTAATCTTTTTTCAAATACTAAATCTGACTTCCAAATGAATTGCAGGGCTTTTGTTTTGCCCAAAATAACTTCCTATCAACCTTTAACTCTTGATGAGGGTACTTTACCGCAACTACAAGGTTTTACGTTGGCTGATCCTCACTTTTCTCAAGCCGGTGAAATAGATTTGCTACTTGGAGGTGATGTCTATGGAAATATTGTTCTACCAAAGCAAAAAAACTTTAGTAATAGTGTTTTTTTGCAACTTACACATTTTGGTTGGATAGTTTCCGGTCCGACTGCAACTATATCATATGCTAATAATATAAATGTCAATATTTGCTCATTGGATCAGCAGTTACGTGCATTTTGGGAACAAGAGGAATTTTCGAAGAAACGCGTTTTTACGGAAGAGGAAGAATTATGTGAACAGCATTTTAGGAAAACCACAACTCGTGACTCTAGTGGTCGTTATACAGTTTCATTACCGTTTAAAACGTTATAAGGAGGTCGCTCTCTACCAGTATTTAATCACACAGACTACAGTGCACTTTCTCGCTTAAAAAATGTTGAGGCAAAGTGTAATTCAAATACTTCCTATGGTAAACTTTATAAGGAATTTATGGAGGAATATGAGAGACGTGGGCATATGAAGAAGGTCGGGTCTTATCCGCGGGATTTGGAAAAAAATGGTTTCTTTTTACCCCACCACGGCGTTTTAAAAGAAAATAGTTCTACAACCAAGCTTAGGGTTGTTTTTGATGGTAGCTGTAAGCGAGCCTTTCAATCCTGCTTAAACGAAGAATTAGCGGCTGGCCCTGCATTACAAAACGATCTTCCGACAATAATAACTCGGTGGCGACGTTTTAAGATTGGATTTCGGGCAGATCTTGAGAAAATGTTTCGCAAAATTCGAGTAGTAGAAGAGCAACAGAAATATCAACAAATATTATGGAGGAATGCAAATTCAAATGATATTTCTATTTACAAACTTTCCACGGTAACATATGGTACAACTCCAGCCCCCTTTCTGTCAATAAGAGTTTTAAAACAATTATCAATTGATGAGAAGCATAATTTCCCTTTAGCAAGTAAAGTTCTCGATACTGATACTTATGTCGATGATGTCATTTCCGGTGCAGATGATATACAAGAAGCCTTTGAATTACACCAACAATTATGTAAAATGTTGAAAAAAGGGAGTTTTAATTTAAGAAAATGGACCACCAACTCAAAAGAACTTCTCAATCTTATTCCTGTGGAATTTAGAGAAAATGCAAATATTTTTGAACTCAATGAATCAAATACAGTCAAAGCCTTAGGTCTCGAATGGAATACCATTTATGACTACTTTTCATTTAAAACCAATTTTACCAATACTGGTAACACTGTTACGAAAAGGAGTTTGTTGTCGGATGCCGCGAAACTTTATGATCCGCTTGGCTGGCTAGCCCCTACGACAATACTAGCAAAAATAGAATTTCAAAATTTATGGCTATTAGGTATTGACTGGAATGATGAGGTGCCTGAAAATCTGAGAACAAAATGGTTAGAATATAGACAAAATTTAAGGATTCTTGAAGAAATAAAAATACCACGGTGGATTGGATTGAGTAAAAATGTCAAAACTGAAATACACGGATTTTGTGATTCTTCTAAACTTGCTTATGCTGCTGTGGTCTATGCAAAGACTATTTCTGAGGAGGGCTACGTAGCAATAAATCTTCTTCAATCAAAAACTAAAGTTGGTCCTTTAAAGCGTTTAACTATACCTCGAATGGAGTTATGTGGAGCTAGTTTATTGGTCAAACTGGTGGAAAGAATATCATCTTCAATTGATCAAGAAATTTCTGAAGTATTTTTTTGGACTGATAGTACTACAGTACTTTCCTGGATTACAGGACAATCATCGAGGTGGCCGGTTTTTGTGGGAAATAGGGTGGCAGAAATTCAACGTAAATCCACCACATCACAATGGCGATATATTTCAACAAGAGATAATCCTGCGGACTGTGCGTCAAGAGGAATTTCAGCTAAGGAACTTGTTGAACATAGCCTATGGTGGAGTGGTCCGAAGTGGCTTAAGGAGGTGCAAATAGATTGGCCAAAGCAGCCTAAACTTAATTATGATGTAACTGATGAAGTGCAGTCCAATCCTATTTTAAATGTACACCATATTGATGTAGAAGTTAAAGACTATCCCGAACTGTTGTTAAAATTTTCCTCCCTGAGCAAGCTTATACGTGTTAATGCCTACATACTTCGTTATAAGAATAATTTCATTTTTGAATTTTATAAGAAAAAATCTCTCGAAAAAGGTTACAGTAAGATGACAGGATTTCTCACTACCAATGAGCTTAAATATGCACGATTGGAACTTATAAGAATTTCACAAGAAATTGATTTCAGCGATGAAATTAAAGAACTTAAATTAAAAGGTCAAATAAACACGAATATTACAGTTTCTAAGTTGTGTCCATTTATTGACTCTTTCAAAATCTTACGAGTAGGGGGTAGAATACAAAATTCTGATTTGAATTACTGCTCCAAACATCCAATTGTACTTAAAAGACAAAATCCATTATCATATCTCATTTTTCTAGATGCCCATTTTAAAACTTTACATGGCGGCTTAATGCAGATGCAATCGTATGTGGCAAGAGAATACTGGATTATTTCTGGGAGAAACATTGCAAAGCTGGTTCTACGAAAATGTATTACCTGTTTTAAGTATAATGCTAGAGCTGCACAACAAATGATGGGTGTTCTTCCAAGTGTTCGCGTAACTCCCTCTCGTTCTTTTAAGCATAGTGGTGTAGATTATGCCGGTCCAATTACCATAAAGCAGTCTACAGCACGCAACGCAGTAACAACCAAGGGTTATATATGTTTACTTATTTGCATGGTAACCAAAGCAATACATTTAGAGGGGGTTACTAGTTTATCAACCGAACATTTTATGGCCGCATTCCGACGTTTTGTAGCTCGTCGAGGTATTTGCACCGATCTCTATTCTGACTGTGGCACAAACTTTATTGGAGCAAACAAAGAACTTCAAATTCTTTACAATCGAAACAAATCCTCAATTCCTAATGATATACTAGAACGACTTGCTTCCAATGGTACGACATGGCATTTTATCCCGCCAGCCTCACCACATTTCGGTGGTCTTTGGGAGGCCGGCGTAAAATCTACCAAACATCATTTAAAGAGAATAATGAGAAATCGTATACTTACTTACGAAGAATTATATACGCTCTTGTCACAAATTGAGAGTTGCCTTAATTCCAGACCACTTTGTCCGCTAAGCTCGGAACCATCTGATTGTTATGCCCTTACTCCAGCACATTTTTTGATTGGCGAGCCTACCTTATGCGCTCCCGAGGAAGATTTGCTTGATGTTAATATCGATCGACTCAACAGATGGAAAGTGGTGGAGAAACTAAAACAACATTTCTGGCGTCGGTGGTCAGGTGAATGGTTGTGTCGAGTTCAGGCTAGACCTAAATGGTTAAAAATTACAAAGAATGCTGAAATCGGGGACTTAGTCCTTTTAATTGATGAACGGTGTCCTCCTGGTGAATGGCCTCTCGCTCGTGTTTATGATGTTCATCCCGCCAAAGACGGTTGTGTAAGGGTGGTAACCCTGTTTTCAAATGGTAGGACACTTAAACGTCCAATATCTAAAATCGCATTTCTACCAACAAATGATAATTTCAAGGAAGTAAATCCTGAATCGACATCTAAAACTAATGAATTTTCACTGAGTTAAGTACTGTAGTTCTTAGTGGGGGAGAATGTTGGCGAACAACTATACTTTCATCGTATTTATTACATACCAAGGATCGGAAAATGTTTTTTTATTTTGTTTCTAAAAAAATATTTATTGTGCAAGTTTAAAAAATTCTACATTTTACAGAAAACAAAAAATTTCTAAAATAGTTTTGAAAAAAAAGCTGTCGAAAAAAATAAATAAAATAAAGTTTTTGAAATAAAACGTTTTCTTAAAAACATAAAATAAAGTTTTTAAAATAAAACGTTTTCTTAAAAACATAAAAAAACAAAAACAAAATAATTATATTTAAGCATTGTCATAAAAATTTCATTCTTCAAAACAAATTCATATCAAATTTATGAAGAGGCTTCTGAAAATACATACATACATATTTCATTTTTTAAAAATACATACATAGAAAAAAAAATTCTAAAAAAAAAACGTTTTAAAAAATATTTTTCAACAAAAAAAAAAGTTTTTTGAAAATTTTTATTTGTTTTTTTTTTACAAAAAAAGTTTTTGCTTGTTTTTGAAACTATAAATTTTGTTTTCAAAAAAAATGTTTCTTTTCTTTTTCGTTTAAATTTTAAACACAGAAAAACAATATTCTTTTTTTCACACACAAAAATTTTTTATTTAAAAAATAAAATTTTATTTTGTGTTTTCCGTTCGTAAAATCCGGTCCTTGTTACATACATATTAATTTTCATTTAATAATTTTATGATCTAAGTTTTATAAGTTAATTTGTTTTCCGTGTACACACTTTAGTTTGTTATTTTGCATTTTAATTTGTCTCATTATTCATTTTATCTGATGTTAATATATAATGATTTTGACTCAAAACTGGTTTTTATCAAATGAGAAAATTAAATTATATATTTATATGAATGTGTGTATTTTTTTGTAAGTTCTTGTTGAATATTTAAAGACATTGCTTTTGTTTGGTGATCTTTGAAAAGAAAATAAGTATTTGTTACTGCCGTGCTGCATCTTTTATTAAGTCAAATTTATTTGTACAAAAAAGAACCGTTTGTTTGGTTTAACTACTTATGTAAACTTTAAGCATTGCACAAATTATTAATAAATTTCGAAAACCTAATTAAAAGGAAGCAATTTATTTGTTCATATACCTCATACAAAACAAAATGAGTATAAAAAGTGTTAAAGGAAATTAATTTTCAATGCCTGTAATACCAGGAAACCCATTAAGACTTCAAAATCAATTGCGATGGTAAAATAATGCATGTCTCTGTGTCCGAAAATCCCCTTCTTCCAAACGTGAACCGAGTAATTCAGAGTTCTCTATTGAAAAATCTAAGTCACGACATAAACCATTATGTGCGCTTCGACTCATAAATATATATTTTTATAACCTTTAGAACTAAAACTCAGATAAAAGTCTTATTCTTCATTATCTGATGCTACTTTTACTGCCTGTTTATCTATTTCCGAACTAAGACTTCGATTTCTGAACTTACATTTAAAACAAAAACAAGTTATAAAATAATGTTTTTTTTTACATGTAAGTTAAGCGAACGAAGTGAAGTATTTTCGAAATCGATGAATAGGCCATTTATGCTCGAGGTTTCGCTTTGGGAATGGGGAGCAATTCATTTTATTATCTGAATAAGGTCATGCAGAAATTGCAATCAGTCATATGATCAACTAGATCCCCCTATTCAACTGACTTACCAATTGACAAATACTGCTACATGCTCTTAAAAAAAAAGTTAATTCTACAAAACACGTAGAATTTAATACGTTTGGGGCCATGGCTTTTAACATACCTGGCTAAGTACCGAAAATAAAATTTAAAAGATTCCAAAAAGTTGTTGGTCAACTTTTTTCGGACACTTTTTTAAAAATGTAGATACACCACAAACAATCCAAAAGTAAACTAGTGAATATTTACTTATTTAAATATTATTAAGAAATTTCAAACGTTATTAAAACAACAAAAGCGGGACAGTGTCTGACTTCATAAACTTAGTGTTGCAGTGTAACACTGGAAGGCATAGAATTCATAGACTAGACAACTTTTCTGTAAACATTTTTGAATGGTAACCGTATTCAATGACAACTGTTGCGAAATTTGTGCATTTCAAATTCGGATATTTTCAATATTCTAGCGGTTTTTATGTGCCTATCGCGGCAAAATTTCCTTTTTGACGTTCAGCGGCAAGTCTAGCGGTTTTTTTAATTGAAAATTTAACTTTTTTTTTTATAAAATTAGAGATTTCAAGTATGGATTGTTTTTCAATTAAAATTATAAAGTTTTTATCCGAATTGAATTCGTACCTTGCTATGTGATTTTAAGATTGATTTTAGCGTGCTGAATTCAAATCTGTTCACAGATTGATTCTATTACAACTGGTTTTTTATTGGCTTGACTAATATTTCGTCCGAAATAAGGTGGCTATGCTTAAAATTGAATTTTATTCCTAGTCATCTGCTAGTAATTTAATCCAAATCCGAAAAATGCACCTTAAAATTCGGACGACATATTAGACATTTTCTTTTTTTATTCGTGATACATCTGGCTTTTTGATAAATGATAAAAATGTAAAACTTTTGTCCTTAAATTTCCTTAAAAGAGTACTTTATTTTGTTTTGCTTTAAAACCAAATTTATCGCAACGTACTTCTGAATAGCTCCGAAACAGTTAACAATATAAACAAATTTTGTTTGATTTGAAGGAAATTTTATTCCTAATCATTTGTAAATTTTGTTTTCAATCGTTGAATCAAAAGCATATTAAAAAACTAGACGTGATAGAAAAAAAACGCATTTGAATTTAAAATATTTTTATTCAATATATTTTACCAACTTTTAGGCACTTTTTAAAAGAAACATTCTTGCACGTTCTCGGGACTATATAGTTTTAAAAAAAGTCGTGTACCTTTTAAAAAGCACCCTGTTAGGGGTGTGCTGGAAATCGAAAACGTAAAGCGCAAGAGTTTTAAACGTCGTTTTTTTTAGTTTTTTTCATTATTTATTTATTGAATCTTCATATATTAAATATGAACTAACAATAATTAATCAAATCTTAACCTAATACGTTATTTTATGTCCTGCCAGTGCCAGACAAAAATTTTCTTCATCACGGGTTCTGTTCACTTATATAGGTGTTTATCGCTCATCTAATTGGATAAGTGCTGCAGTGTCTCTTCTTCTTAAGCGAGTGTGGCCGCTATCATTTAAAATATATCGTGCTAGTGGGTTCGGGTGCAATTCGAGCCTTTCTAAGTATCTTACTGCATACTTCGTAATCATAGTTTTAACTAATGGAACATTGAGATCCTTGTGAATGTTTGAGTTTTTAACATACCAAGGGGCAGCCTTTGAATTTTTTCGATATTAGAGGCCGAGGCAGTGCCCCATAACTGAATACCATAGCACCAGATTGGCTTTAAGATGGAGTTGTAAAAAAGAAGTTTGCAGTCGAGACTAAGGACAGAGTTTCTTCCAATAAGCCAATGAATTTGGATGGCTTTTAGTTTCATTTGAGTTCATTTTGCCTCTATATAACTTTTCCACGTTAAACGGCGATCTAGATGAATACCGAGGTATTTTCAATGCGAATTTCGAGGCATTTTTTGATTATTGATTTTAATAGGGGGCATGATTCCCGACGCAAGGTGAATGTTATATGTCCGCATTTTTGCTCATTGACCTTTATCCTCCATTGCTTTAACCATAGTTCGAGTTGAAATATATGATCCTGTAGGTATCGAGATGCTTCTTGACTGTTTTCGATCACGCTTAGAAAAGCTGTATCATCAGCAAATGTTTAAGCTTGGGTGTAGTTGTTTGTTGGCATATCCAGGATGATTCCCTGAGGGACTCCAGCGTTAATTTGCTGAGCCTTCATGCCAGACTTTATCAAAAGCTTGAGAAACATCGATGAAGAGACGTATTTTCTTTCTTCAAAGGCTTTTCTTATTGCGCTTACTATACGATGGGTTTGCTCAATTGTGCTGTGTTCTCTTCTAAAGCCGAATTGGTGGTCAGGAATACATCTATTTTCATTTAAAATTGGGGTTAATTTTGACGCTAACAGCTTCTCTAACAGCTTTGATATATTAGAAAGTAAGCTTATAGGCCTATATGACTCAACTTTTGTGTGATCCTTTCCTGGTTTAGGTATCATGGTGACTAAGGAAACCTTCCACTTTTGAGGATAGTATTCACGGCGTAAAATATCATTAAAAATTAAAAGAATAATTTTGTTTGCTATGCTTGGTAGCTCCAAAAGCATTTTGTTGCTGATCTTATCAAAACCAGGAGCCTTCCTGCGGTTTAAATCACAAATAGCCTTTTCGATTTCTCTTATCTCAAATCTTAGGGGAACAGCTGCTCTAGCAGCAGCAGGTGGCAACTCGACCGCAATATCGTAAGATATATTTGGGGTAAATAAAGCTTCAACATGAATCGTTTCTATGGGGATATTCGCTACCACATTTTAATCCATTTTAGAAATTGTGTTAAATAAAACACGACCCTTTGGTGTTATAAGACCCCTAGAAGGTATGTTAAGCGTTATAATCGCCAGCGGCTAGGAAACACGGTCCTTATGATTTAAAATATTTATAATATTGGCTTTCTGATATTGAAAATCTAGGCGGGGAGTATAACGAAGAAATTACTAGGTTTCTATTTTATTCCTCAACGCAAATGTTCGTTGCTTGGAGATAATACTCACGATGATCACACATTAGGTAGTATTTGACTCGGGTTTTTATTAAAATGGCAGAACCTCCACAAGCTCTATCTCGAGGGTCCTTGGTATCCTATAGTATATAACCATTGATTTTAAACGTATTTCTTGAGGTCAAATGAGTTTCAGAAACCATCATGACATCAATTTGTTTATTTTTAAGAAAGTATTTTAATTAATTTTTATGTTGGCGGATGCCGTTTGCGTTCCAAAAACAAATTTTTAAACAGTTCATGGTTTGTTAAGTACGGTTTGCAATAACATCGATTGCATTCTAAAAATTTCGTGCATCATATTACCCATTGTGTTCGTAAAATTATTTAATGTTTGCACTAATGTTTCCATGGTTTTTTCTATACGACTTAAATTAGAAGCTGGAGTTTCATCATTACTTGGCGAAGCACCTTGCATTGGCACATGGTTTGCGGAGCCTGAATGTCATAAGTGTTTACCTGCATTTGAGAGGGACTAGTTTTCGATCCGACCGACTGCTTGACGATAGTATACACAGGACATCCTCTATAATTGGTAGTGTGATTACCGCCACAGTTGCTACATTTTTTTACGTTGGGCTCGGTTTTAGACTTGTCGCAAAGAACTGTTCCATGTAATTCACCACATACTGCGCAAACAGGGGGTAAGTAGCAGTATGCCTTAGTATGGCCAAATTCCTGGCAGTTTAGACATTGAACAGGACCATTTCTTTTGTGCGGCTTCTCAATAGTTACCCTTCTGTACAGAATATATTGTTACGTTTTTCCTTTAATAAACGCGTTTGAGTTCTTTTAATTGCAAATCCGAATAAAAACATACACTTATTCAACTTAACAAACTTTATTGAAATTAATTATTTTGTTCACAATTGTTAGTTACGAACAGAACCGTTTTTCAAAACAGACATAACTAATTTTACATGAGTCACCCCTTTTTATATTTCATAATTATTTCTAGATTTTTCCTGAACCTTCCCGTAACAACTATTTATTATGTTCTACAACCATTTCTAGAAATTACTGGGAAATTTATATAGGAATTATTTTTAAAATAACAGTTGTGTTGAAAATTATACATGACAATTTTAAGTAACATAAAACTATAACTTACAAGATAACTTATAACTATAACTATAAATAATTCTTAGATAATTTAACTTTCGTAACACTGCCCTCCCCTTAAGCCTGTTCGTCCCGAATAGGCTCAGATTCTCCTTTTCCATAATGGGCTAGTCGTTCTGGATGTACCACTTTCATTTTTGATCTTGGATCCGATACACCACGTCATTCAATTTCTTTATTACTTTATATGGGCCATCCCAATGAGTCTGCAGCTTTGGAGATAGTCCTTTCTTTCGTTGCGGATTAAAAAGTAAAACCAACTGGCCCTCTTTGAAACCTTCCGAATTTGCCGCTCGATCGTATCTGGCTTTCATCTTGTCACTGGACAGCTTAATCCGACTTCGCACGAACTCATGAAGTTCATTAAGGTCATCTTGTTCCTATGAGGTAGAGCCTTCATTGCTGCCATCTGTTGGTCCAGGCTTAACACCAAATTCTAGATCTCCAGGTAGTCTGAGCTCCGTCCCAAAGACAATTTTGGCAGGTGTACGAGAGGTGGAATTATGAACAGCTGATCTATATGCCAACAGAAACTTTGGAATGTGTTCATCCCAGTCCTTCTGATGAGTGCTTACTACTTTACGCAAGTGTTCCTCTAATGTGCGGTTAAATCTTTCAACCATGCCATCGGATTGTGGATGCAAAGGAGTTGTTCTAGTTTTCCTTATTCCGTACAATTCGCACATTTTTTTGAACACAGCAGATTCAAAATTTCTGCCTTGGTCAGAGTGTAATTCTATTGGAACTCCGTAGCGGCACACCCAGTTATTCAAAAATACGTCCACAACGGTTTTGGCTTCTTGATTTGGGATGGTATACACCTCTGGCCATTTACTAAAGTAATCGATAACAACTAACACATAACGGTTGCCGGCATCACTCACAGGAAAAGGTCCGGCTATATCCGTTGCGATTCGCTCGAATGGGGCACCCGAATTGTACTGTTGAAGCGGTCCCCGACTTCTCCTTGTTGGTCCTTTGGCGGCAATGCATTGGGTGCAATTTGATATCCAATCGGCCACAGCTTGTTGGCACCCAACCCAGTAGAAACGTTGTTTTAATTTTTCTAGTGTTTTTGTTACGCCAAGATGGCCACCACTTGGACCATTATGGAATTCATTTAAAACTTCATGTACTTTTGACGATGGCACTACAATGAGGTAACGAACTGATTTTCCATCGGCACTTTCCCATGCTCGGTACAGGCAGCCATTTATCAACTGTAGGCTGTTCCATAGGGCCCAGTAGGCTTTTGTTAGGGGACTTTCAGATGATATTTCGTTTCGATTCGGCCTTCTGCCTTCTTCTTTGGCCATCATAACTTTCTCTAATATAGGGTCAGCTTTCTGTGCCATTGACCAGTCTTCGTTGGACTCTATCTGCAGTAGGCGAACTTCACAGTTGTATTCCTTTCCTTCAGCCTTTACACAATGCTTGCATTCCAGTTTGCAGGGTCGTCTTGATAGAGCATCCGCATTGCCATGTTTTCCACCTTTTCTGTGCTCAATGGTAAAATCATAACTTTGTAGGCGCTCAATCCAGAGAGCTATCTGACCTTCCGGATTCTTGAATTGCAGCAACCACCTTAGTGCAGAATGGTCTGTTCTTAACTCAAAATGTTGACCATACAAGTACTTGTGGAAATGTTTTACGCACTCTAGTACTGCCAGAAGCTCTCTTCGCGTCACGCAGTAATTTCTCTCAGGCTTCGAAAGTATTCGGCTGTAATAGCCCACGACTCGCTCTACGCCATCGACCACTTGGGAAAGCACACCTCCAATTCCGTATCCGCTCGCATCGGTATCAAGCACAAATTTCTCTCCAGTAATGGGGTAAGCCAAAATTGGTGCTGAGCACAACAATTCCTTTAGTTTCTGAAATGCTGTTTCCTGTGCTTCACTCCAGATGTATTTTTGCGCCTTTTTAGTCAATTCGTGTAAACTTGCAGCAATATTTGCAAAGTTTGGCACAAAGCGCCTGTAGTATGTACATAGGCCTAGAAAACTGCGTAATTCATGAATATTTTTCGGGCGTGGCCAATCCATTACAGCTTTTATTTTATCGTCGTCCGTTGAGATGCCTTTGGAGGTTACACGATGTCCCAGGTATTTTACTTCCTTCTGGAACAGTGAGCATTTCTTAGCATTTAGTTTTAGTCCTGCCATTGATATACGTTTCATCACCTCTTCTAGGTTTTTCAGGTGTTCATCAAATGTTTTCCTTATTACAATAATGTCGTCAAGGTACACCAAACATGTCTTTCGGTGAAGACCTTTTAACACCTGCTCCATTAAACGCTCGAATGTAGCCGGAGCATTGCAGAGTCCAAATGGCATCACATTAAACTGCCATAAGCCATCACTTGCGCTAAACGCAGTTTTCTCCTTATCATTTTCCGCAATTTCCACTTGCCAATAACCGCTCTGCAAATCCAATGTAGTAAACCATTCCGTTACGGCTAACGTGTCCAAGGTATCATCAATTCTAGGCAATGGATAACTATCTTTTTTCGTGACGTCATTCAGTTTTCGGTAATCTACGCAGAATCTGGTACTCCCATCTTTCTTTTTTACCAAAACCACTGGTGAGCTCCAAGGACTTGACGATGGTTTAATAACTCCGTTCTTTTACATCTCGCTAACTAGCTCTTTTACTTAATTGCGCTTTGATAGAGGAATGCTTCTTGGCGCCTGTTTTATTGGCTTAGTTTCGCCTGTGTTGATTTCGTGTTTCACGATTGACGTTCTGCGTTGGTTTTGACCTTTCAAAGCGAATGCAGAGGCATATTTTCTTAGTAGTTGTTTGGCCTTATTTTTGCAAGGCGGTGTTAGCTTTTCGGTCCATTTTCGCACATGTTCCTCTAGTGGCTCGTGGTCTTTGCTAATTCTCCTGGCTACGCCTTGATGCTGCTCGCAATTAATTACTGTCTCTGTTGAAGTACATTGTCCAATCTTGAAGTTCTGCGTAAGGACTTTTTCACTGCTGGATAAATTTAATACTCTCACAGGAACTAGACCCTTGCTGGGTTTTACGAGGGCATTCGCTGTTACGATATCTCCTTTAACTTCTGCTGGCTATACCACCCATAAACTGTTGTCCTCACAATCTCCCTCCATTCGCGCCCATACTAAGGTTTCTGATTTGGGTGGCAGTTTTTCACGTTGAAGGGCGATTAGCTGTCTTACATGGGCCTTGGTTTCGTATCCAACTTCATGGGGTATTTCCGCATCACGCCAATACATAATTTGCTGACCCATATCCAAATGAATACCATGTTCAATCATGAAATCTGCGCCAATGATTACCTCGTCTACAATATCAGCCAGAATAAATACGTGATGGGCGATTGCATTGGCCATACTTAATTTTGCTTTTACTTTTCCATAGACAGTGGCAGACTCGCCTGTAGCTGTTCGCAGACTTACCCCGCTTAGTGGTTCGATTGATTTTTGTATTAAATCGGGCCTTATAATGGAATGTGATGCCCCAGTGTCCACGGTAAGAATGCGTTTTTGACCATTAATGTAACCACAAGCAGTAAGATTCCTGTTACTCCTTTGCACAACTGATATAGAGATTGTGGGGCCCTCAGATGTGGAAGCTAGCCCATGCCCCGCGGTGCTAGCTATTTTTAGTTTAAAGGTGACTCTTGTGCCACCTGGTGACTAGCACGTTGGTTGTTTCCTGGTGGCGAGGAAGATCTCGATCGTTGTCTTGGTGCTTTGCAGTTTCGCTGAATATGGCCAGTTTTACCGCAGTTATAGCATTTTACTTTGTTTTTACTCTGCTTCTCGCCCAAAGCCTGCAAAACTGCCTCCTTCATGCTTCTCATTTCCTTTAAAATATCTCCTTCGTCTTCGGCTGTTATATCGATCTTGCGCACCTTGCACATATGCGGTTTTGAAATTATTCTAGCGGTTTCTTGTGCTAGGGCAAATGATACCGTTTCTGCAAATGATGGCCTCTGTGCTGCACATACTGCTAGTTTTACATCAGCATCCCGTATATCGTTTACAAATGCCTCGGTCTTAAAATGATCTAGCAATGGATGACTTTCACCTGGATAAGTAAGCTGCACCAAGCGCTCAATCTCTAATGCGAAATCCTGTAGCGTCTCGTTTGGCTTTTGTACTCTACCCCATAATTCCATTCTGAATATTTCTTTTCTATGTTCACCACCATACTTACGTTGCAGTGCTACCATAATGTCATCATAATTATTTCTGCAACTTACTGGTACACTTTCTAGAATTTCAGCCGCAGTTCCTTTTAAAGCCAGAATCAGCTCTATGGCTTTTTCTTCATTGTTCCAAGCATTTTTATTGGCAACTGTGTCAAACTGGAACTTAAACACATTCAATGGTGAGCTGCCGTCAAAACTTGGAGCTCTTATTCTATTCGAGACTTCTGGAAAAACTCGCACCACTCCCTCTTGGCACTGAAGACTATTTACTTTTTCTTCCAAATGATGTAGTTTTCCATCAAAAACAGTGACTTGTGTTTTAACATCAAACAGCTTCTGGTTGAATTCTATCTCCATATCGTCTACTCTTTCATTTATAGCAGTAGAAATCTCTTGAAGCTTCTCAAGTTTTTCATTTGTCAATCTGGAATTTTGTTGAATTTCGGCTAAAATGGTGTTTGAGTTTTCTTCCATTCTTCTCGAAGTTTCAGCCGAATTTTCTTTTACCATTCTCTCCATATTTTCCTCCATTTTTCTAGAAGTTTCAGCCGAATTTTCTTTTACCATTTCCTCCATTTTTCTAGAAGTGTCTGCCGACATTTTTTCCATTTTCTCCATCATAGCAGCAAACATTGTACCAAGATCCAAGTTGCTTGTTACTGCACGGGTAGCAACTTCTATTTCTTCTTTTTCATCAAATTCATTAGCTGCGATGTCAATATTGCGTCGCTTAAATTCATCGATTAATCTCTTCTGCAGCTCAGCTTTATTTCCTGCAGTAGGCAGATCCAACTTGCTCAACTCCTTCTTGAGCTGTTCAACTTTTAGCTCATCGAATTTCATTGTTGTTTATTTATATTATTATTATTTTTTTTTTTTTTTTTTATTGCAATTTCACTTCTGATACCAATTGTTACGTTTTTCCTTTAATAAACGCGTTTGAGTTCTTTTAATTGCAAATCCGAATAAAAACACACACTTATTCAACTTACCAAACTTTATTGAAATTAATTATTTTGTTCACAATTGTTAGTTACGAACAGAACCGTTTTTCAAAACAGACTAAACTAATTTTACATGAGTCACCCCTTTTTATATTTCATAATTATTTCTAGATTTTTCCTGAACCTTCCCGTAACAACTATTTATTATGTTCTATAACCATTTCTAGAAATTACTGGGAAATTTATATAGGAATTATTTTTAAAATAACAGTTGTGTTGAAAATTATACATGACAATTTTAAGTAACATAAAACTATAACTTACAAGATAACTTATAACTATAACTATAAATAATTCTTAGATAATTTAACTTTCGTAACAATATTTTAAATTATAAATTGGATGCGTGTCATTTTTTTGAGCTTAACGTTGCCGGGTTCTAACTCCACTCGAAATAGTGGTTGGGGATTTTTTCCCTCTTTTTGATATTTGTTACGTTTTTTATTGTAAAGCCCTTCTCTTCCAAAAAAAGCTTTAATTTCCCCTGGGTCTACGCAAGAGTCTATGCCCTTGATTACTACCTGAAAACCGTTACTGCTCTTCAGTTGATATGTATTAAAAGTTTTTATTAAGAGCCTCAAATCTTGTAATTACTTTTCATCTTCGTGATTCACCTGTATTTTAGTATCGTTAATGATACCTCGCTTATTGCAGCTACATAAAAGGAATTTTCACCTTTCACCGAAATCAAACTTTTTATTAACTCATTTGAGTTTTGCTCTCTAAAGTATATCGGGGGTGGCTTAGACGATTTTATGACGCTTGGCGCTTCAGAGAATTCATCCTCCAGAATCGCAAAACGATTTTGTGTATTTATTCTATCAATAGTTGGTACTTTTGAGGCCGAAGCAACAGCTGAAGAGGTAGGGCTGCGACCCCGTTTTAGCACTGTTATATACCTGTCCTTACCAACTTGTAATTGAGGCGTTTGACAACTTTTAACTAGAGGGTTTTCCATAGTGACTTTGGTTAAATGCATGGCATCATTTCCTACTAAGATTGTTTTTGCATTCGCGGCAATACTTGCGGACTCGGCAACACTTGTCCCAAGAGACAGTTTAATGTTTTTTAATATATCACTATCCACTGTTTTTGTAAACACCGAGGGTGATAGGGAACGTGTTCGAATAATTGGCTAAGCCGTTAGCAGAATGTACTAATAAAGTGACCTCACAAGCGCAGCTGTTTGCAGTGATTTTCTTCGAGTGTGACGTTTGTCGTCATTTGTTTTGTTTATTTAATTTTTTTTAAGGCATTTTGACACTTGCTGTCTCAATTCTAGCAACAAAATGCCTGTTGTTTTTTTTTTATTGTTTCATTGTTGTAGTACTGAGGTCACTTTGTTAATACATTTTGGCCGTTAGGTAGTTAATATTGTTTTGTTTTATATATTTCTGCATTATTTTCGTTGGCATGAACTGTAACGTAAACGTTTCTTTCATTTTGTCTTAGTGTTGTTTCACTGTTCTTACTCATGCAAAGAGTTGTTTTTGTTTTTTACCGTTTTGCTGTGCTTTTAATATTTTTATTATTTATTGTATTTTACAACAACATAAAAAAATAAGAAATTTAGGCTTAAATGTTTTTGTTCAGAATGTGTATACATACACATGTATGAACATTCATACGTATATATTTTTACTATTTTTCTTTGTTTAATTTTATCGTTTTAATTGTTCACTATTATGTTAAATAATTTAGATAACAAAATATATCATTTATTTTTAACCGTCCATTCGCTGCATATATAACAAAATCAAATGTGATTAATTAATAGTATGTATCACAACAAAGCACAAACCGAACTCTCGTCGTTTTTAAAAAAGATTTCTGTAATAAAAGAATTTAATGACAAATATTTTACAAATATTTCTCTATTCAACAGAATTTAATAACACAAATAATGCAAATAAGAGTAAAAGTGTATTAAAAACAATTTCCAAATTCTTGCGTTTTACGTTTTCGATTTTCAGCACACCCCTGTATATCTTCATTTGTATATACATTTTGCAAAATATTGAGATTTTAGCGATATTTTAAAACATTTTACGCAAAATAAAAAATTTGACGGCTACTAGTTTTATATTAAAATATAAGGAAAAGTGTTTTTTTTTTTTTTGTTTTCATAAGTGGCGCAAACGTTTATTATGTATTTTGTAGAGACTGTCAAAACACTGATTAAAATTGTGTTTTTTCTGTTCCCGTACTTTTGTGTAATTTTGTCTCTTTATGAGAGAAATTTATGCTTGCTCTCATTTTCACGAAACAGAGCTAATATGCCGTTATTTTTTGTAAATTTTAGGCAAGGTCTATCCAATAGGTCTGAGCAAGAAGCCAGATGTTTATTTGTTTTATTCCTCAACGATCAACGGTCAAAAGCTATTTACATTTTCCTTATATATGTATATTTTTGTTTACGTTTTTGTTTTTTTCGACAACCGCGAGGAATTTTACACAAACAAAATGCCTGTAAGCAGACCTATTGGATAGGCCTTGATTTTAGGTTAAGTGCGTTTGAAACAAATATTATTAAAGATACAGCTTAAAAAAATGTTTTAAATTTTTTTATTGCCTTACTGGAGCGACTTAAAATGGTAAATTTTCCAATAACTGATATGCAGTATGGCAGTGTAAATAAAACTGAACTGGCAAAATAAAATAAAGAAATTTATTTTATTTTCGTTTTTTCTTTACCCACTACATTTAGAGTTGACAAAAAATCAACCAATTGTGGTCGGGATTGTAAGAAAAGATAAACTCACTGTTTATTATTGTTGTTTTTGTTTAAGCTTTGATATTGTTACAAGTAAAACTGGAGCTTATAATTCTTATTCGGTTAGCAGTTTTATTTGTATAATGGCCCCTATTTGAGTTACATTCGATAAACGATTTTCGCTGGCTATCGAACATCGACTATCGAATGTTAATTTGGTATTATGAGTTGGCAGCACTGTCGAAAATTTCGTTGTGCATCGAATTTTTCAACGAAAACAAATTTGCTTTCGACGGTGCAAACAAATGTAAAAAACATGTTGAAAATGTAACTACATATTTGTTAATTTTTCTTGTGTTCCTATACCAAATACCATATTCTTTATCAGTTTTGTTCATTTTATGCAAGTCCAACGTCGTTAACAGCAAATTCGTTCGATCAGCTAATTCGACTGCTGTCGAAAATCGAATATAGTTCATAATAGGCACCAATATCTTTAGTTTTTTTTAAATCTTTATATGAAGTTTCCTGACGATCTGACCTAAGCAACCAGTGAAATGCGCAGGGGAATAGCTTATCCCATCAACAACAGACTTCAGTTTGTCAATAGTATGAAATGGGAATTTAGCATATTATAACGAAACCTTGATAATTAATTTTTGAATCCCAAGAAAAACTTTGGTAAAAAATTTTAATTTTTTCAAGTAAAAAGTACTGTCGAAAGTTAACTAATAAAGAAGGTGATGTTTTAAGCTCTCCTCAGCTAATTGATGCTGGAGTCCCTCAGGGAAGCATCCTCGGCCCACTTTTTTACTTAATATATACCTCGGATATGCCAATAAACAACTACACCCAAGCTTCAACATTTGCTGATGATATAGCTTTTCTAAGCGTGCACAAAAACAGTCAAGAAGCATCTCGATACCTACAGGATCATATATTTGAACTCGAACTATGGTTAAAACAATAGAGGATAAATGTCAATGAGCAAAAATGCGTACATATAACATTCACCTTGCTTCGGGATCGCATGTAAAATACCTCGGTATTCATCTAGATCGCCGTTTAACGTGGAAAAGCCATAAAAGGCAAAATGAACTCAAATGAAACTAAAAGCCATCCAAACTCATTGGCTTATTGGAAGAAACTCCATTCTTAGTATCGACTGCAAACTTTTACTTTACAACTCCACCTTAAAGCCAATCTGGTGCTATGGTATTCAGTTATGGGGCACTGCCTCGGCCTCTAATATCGAAAAAATTCAAAGGCTGCCCCTTGGTATGTTAAAAACTCAAACATTCACAAGGATCTCAATGTTCCATTAGTTAAAACTATGATTACGAAATATGCAGTAAAATATTTAAAAAGGCTAGAATTGCATCCACTAGCACGGAATATTTTAAATGATAGCGGCCACACTCGCTTAAGGAGAAGAGATACTGCAGCACTTATCCATTTAGATGAGCGATAAAAACCTATTTATATTAGCAGAACCCGCGATGAAGAAAATTTTGTCTGGCACTGGCAGGACATAAAATAAAGTATTAGGATAAGATTCTATTAATTATTGTTAGTTCATATTTAATATATGAAGATTCAATAAATAAATAATGAAAGAAAAAAAGTCCTGTAGCTCAGTAATTTTCCGATCGACACAGTATAGATACTTATGTATCAAAAGCGAAAAACACAAAGATTTTCTTAAATGTACTTGCGTTAAAAACAAAACAAAAAATCCTGCAAAAGAACGAATTTTTTTAAAAGACCAGAGAAATGTAAGACAAAGCAAATTAAAAAGACATTAAAAAGGAAATTATTACGAGAAAAATCTACTCAAAAAAACCAAAAACGACGAGAATACCTACAGATATATTGAACAGTGCATCAGAACTTGTAAGTGATCAGTCGGAATGTAAAGAAACAGAACAATTAAAATTACGAACATCAAAAACTGAAACAAAGGGAAAGTCAATTGATTTTGGTTTATTATTTCTTTCTTTATTAGTATTTTAAATACTTATAATGTACAATATTAACAATTATGTTGCACATATTGTTACCTCTGTTAAAAATTAATATTCTTTACAAAGCATACAATAAGTTTATCTATACTATACTATTATAAAGCCGAACAATTTGTATGTTTATAAAGCTAAGATCCCACTATCGGCTCAAATAGCACAATCTGTGACGATTTGTATCGTGCTATATCGGCACACATTTAAAAACATTGCACAATTTTTTCTTAGGTGGTCCCATTATCGTCGCACATTGTGACAATTTTTTTCGGTTCATATCGGCCAAAACTCAATTGCGACAATAATCGGTACAATGCGGTCACACTATCGTGCTATTTGGGCAAATTAAATCAAATGTTTTTGTTTATTTACTTGTTAGCAGACATAATTTTACTTTAGAAATTCGCAAAATTCTCTGTCCGAATATTAAATTATGTTTCCTAACAATTTTAAATAATATATTAATATATGTATGTATGTATAATAAAAAATATATTCAATTTCATTCAAACTTACTGCACTTGTTCTTTTTTTTTTGTCATTGTTGTTTTGTAAACAGATGTTTACAAACCAGGGATGGCAACATCGATACAACTGCAATGTTTTGGTTAAAGCGAATTGTTTTCTTTCATTTAGTAGTACAAATGTACTTTTTAACGTTTCAATACATAAATAATAGATAAAACAAATGTAATTTTGGTACAATTAAGCTCAAAAAAGTAAAATTTAGTAACCAGTTTGTGCAATTTAAAAATTTCGTTTTGCCATCCCTTGTATCGGCGCTGATTGGCGACTGTGATCGGCACACAAGTGGCCGATACAAATCGGTACATATTAAACAATTTGATTGCTCCACATTGTGCAAAATAGTGTTCACATTATCGGCGCATCTAGGTTAATTTTGATTGTCCATAGTCAGCACAATTTCGGCACAGATTGTCGCATATTAAAACATTTTGAACGTTCACACTATCGGCACATGAAATACGCCAAAAATTGGTACATTGCGCCGATAGTGGGATCTTAGCTTAAGAGGTAATCTCCGAAACTGCCGCTCCGATTTTAAAATCTCTTCAACAAAATGAAGAATGTAACCTCCTAATGAACATAGGCTATATAAAGTTCCACTAAAGTGCTAAGGATAGGGTCCAGGGGGGCTAAACATCCTCACTCATATCTCCAAAACTAAGAGACAGGAAAATTAAAAATTATCGTTGTTCTTTACAAAAATAAGCGAACAGGTGTCTGGTACTTTTTTGAAATTCGGCGCTTTTAGGGAGTAAACGGGTAAAAACTGACTTTTGGTACTTTTTTGTCTATCTTTTAAGCCAATAAACGTAAAAATAAAAATTATATCTCGAACGTCTCGAACTTATCTACAAATTACAAATACGAAATTCGTAACTATTCTTGGTAGGTTTTAACAAAGTATTTTTCTGCATTCTTTGACGATATTGATGAAATTTAAAACTTATGAAACTCGATCTACACACAATAAAACACACAGGCTTTATATTTCTTTGTAGAAATTCAAAAACTCATTCTGGGCGGACAACGCCGCGGGAACGGCTAGTTAAAAATATTTATATTCTGTTCCGTTTTTATGCTGTTGTATAGCTGTAATCTTTTGTACAACAGCGATCGTTGCATTGCAGATGTTGAAGCCCTCTGTATGCTAAAATCTTCAATATTTATAAGTTAGTAGGGGTGAGCCTCTCTTACGTATATAATTTGTTCTATTAAGTGTTCTGGAGCTTTTCCAATTTTTATTTTTTGAATAAATTAGATGGTGTTTAATTTAAGTCTTTGTTTTATATTCAGCCATCTACAGTTATATAGTAATTAGATGCATAATCTCCTAATACCATGTGCCAATGCAAGGTGCTTCGCCAAGTAATGATGAAACTCCAGTTTCTAATTTAAGTCGTTTAGAAAAAAACCATGGAAACAGTAAATAATTTTACAATGGGTAATATGATGCAGGAAATTCTTAGAATGCAATCGATGTACTTAACTACCCGTCTCCACCATCCATAAACTTGGTAAGAACAGCATGTTGCACATGAATTCTACTCGTGTAGACTGTTCGTGTTCATGTTTCGTTCATGTGCTGCCATCGTTGCTATACAATGTATTTTCTGTATACAACCAAACGCAGAACATGAACATCAACACGTATTGGCCACATACAAGAACATGAACAAATTAATACCGTTGCTCTGCCGGCGTTATGGTCATGTCATGTTCTAATCGAAAGCGCATGGAGACGTGGGGTAACAAATCATGAGCTGTTTAAAAAATTGTTTTTGGAACGCAAACGGCATCCGCCAACATAAAAATGAATTAGAATACTTTCTTAAAAAAAAACAAGTTAGAGTGCTATATTCGGCTGTGCCGAATCTTTGATACCCTCCACCGACAGTTCGAATGTTTAAGGAGTAATATCTGTATGATGTTATTATAATCTTAAACTGTGACGATTTGTTATTAATTATGGTTTAAGGCAACCAAACTGTTTTCCGGTAGAAGGGTTTATATGGGGCCTAGGGTAAATTATGGACCGATCATCACGAAATTTCAGAGCGTCATTTCTAGTCCTTTAAAACTGTGACGTACCAATTTCTGTTATGATAGCATTATTAATTATGGTTTTAGGTGTACTGAACTGTTTTCCGGGAGTAGGGTTTCTATGGGGCCTAGGGTAAATTATGTACCGATCTTCACGAAATTTCACAGTATCATTTATAGTCCTATAAAACTGTGACGAGCCAAAATTTGTTATGATTGCATTATTTTTTACGGTTTTAGGCGTACTAAGTTGTTTTCCGGTAGTAGGTTTTATATGGGGCCCAGGGTAAAATATGGACCGATCTTCACGAAATTACACAGTTTTATTTCTTGTCCTATAAAACTTTGCTGTACCAAATTTTGTTATGATAGCGTTATTTTTTACGGATTTAGGCGTACTAAACTGTTTTCCGGGAGTAAGGTTTATATGGGGCCCAGGGTAAGTTATGGACCGATCTTCACGAAATAACACAATTTTATTTCTTGTCCAATAAAACTTTGATGTCCCAAATTTTGTTATGATAGCATTATTTTTTACGTTTTTAGGCGTACTAAGTTGTTTTCCGGGAGTAAAGTTTATATGGGGCCTATGGTAAATTATGAACCGATCTTCACGAAATTTCAAAGATTTATTTTTAGTTCTATAAAACTTTGATGTACCAAATTTTGTTATGATAGCATTATTTTTTACGTTTTTAGGCGTACTAAGTTGTTTTCCGGAAGTAGGTTTTATACGGGGCCTATGGTAAATTATGGACCGATCTTCACGAAACTTAACAGTTTAATTTCTAGTCTTATTTAACTGTGACATGCCAAAATTTGTAATGATAGCATTGTTAGTTAGGGTTTTAGGCTTAATATACTGTTTTCCGGGAGTTGGGCTTATATGGGGCCTAGGGTAAATTATTGACGGATCTTCACGAAATTTCACAGCATGATTTCCAGTTGAATAAAACGAATTGTTGCGAAATCTTATATCATTCTGTGCATTTTTCCACCATTTATGTTAGTTTTTGTAACAAAATTATCAATTTTTTTTAGGTGGTAGTTCCACATTTTGATTCATAGCTCAGATCCTATTGAACCGATTTTGCTGAATTTCAATCCCAAACTGCTTAGGATAACTACAAGCAATTTGACACCAAGTTTGTTGATTTCTTTTGAGTTTTTCGAAAGTGAGCGTGTTTTCAACAGACGGACAGACAGACGGACATGGCTAAATCGACTTAAAATTACTCAAGGACCCAGAATATATATACTTTATAGGGTCTGAGATGAATAGTAAAAAAGTTTCACACGGAATGACAAACTGAATATACCCTCTTCACAACTAATTGTGGTGGAGGGTATAAAAAACAAATTGATGTCATGATGGTTTCTGAAACTCATTTGACCTTAAGAAATATGTTTAAAATCAATGGTTATATACTATATGATACCAAGGACCCTCGAGATAGAGCTTGTGGAGGTTCTGCCATTTTAATAAAAACCCGAGTCAAACACTTCCTAATGTGTGATCATCGTGAAAATTATCTCCAAGCAACGAACATTTGCGTTGAGGAAAAAAATAGAAACCTAGTAATTTCATCGTTCTACTCCCCGCCTAGATTTTCAATATCAGAAAGCCAACATTATAAATATTTTAAATCATTAGGACCGTGTTTTCTAGCCGCTGGCGATTATAACGCTAAACATACCTTCTGGGGGTCACGACTTATAACACCGAAGGGTCGTGTTTTTTTTAACACAATTTCTTAAATGAATTTAAATGTGGTAGCGAGCGGACAACCAACATATTGGCCTACTGATCATCAAAAGATTCCAGATGTCATCGATTTAGGCGTGGTTAAAAACATCCCCATAGAAACGGTTCATGTTGAACCTTCCCTAGAATTATTATCCGACCACAAACCTACAATTTTTACTATAATGAACCCCAATAGAATTGTACCACCGACTGGTTACTTAGCGACGTCAGCTACGCAAATTAATTAATAAAAATATAAAAAATATCTCAGTACCCATTGCACAGAAAATATTCCGCTCAGTACACCGGAGTATGTAAATCGCTCTATTGACAATTTTGACAGTTTTCTGAAACTAACTGTTCAATATTCCAATATTGCCCCCAAAAAAACAAAAACTATTAAAATATATTCCACAGATGTCGAGCATCTTTTGTCTAAAAAAATGAGGGCTCGAAGAGAGTGGCAATTGCACAGATCCCCTCAACTTAAAAACTTACTAAAAGAGTGTACAAAAAGAGTAAGAAAGTTATTGCAGACTCAGAAAACGGCTTGTCTGGAAAAATATCTTAAGGAACTTGATGCAACCCCACAATCAGACTACTCATTATGGCGTTTAGCTAAAAATCTCAAAAGGCCAGTTGTCTCTAAACCACCATTAAGAAACTTGAATGGAAGTTGGACAAGAAATGATGTTGACAAAGGAAATCTGTTTGTCAATCATTTAAGCCCCAAGAAGGCTCCTGGTTTTGATAAGATCAGCAACAAAATGCTTTTGGAGCTGCGCAGCATAGCAAAGAAAATTATTCTTTTCATTTTTAAAGCTATTTTACGCCTTAGTCTCCATGATACCTAAACCAGGAAAGGATCACACAACAGATGAGTCATATAGGCCTTTAAGCTTACTTTCTAATATATCAACGCTGTTTGAGAAGCTGTTAGCGTCAAAATTAACACCAATTTTAAATGAAAATATATGTATTCCTAACCACCAATTCGGCTTTAGAGGAGAACACAGCACAATTGAGCAAACCCATCGTATAGTAAACGCATTAAGAAAAGCCTTTGAAGAAAAAAATATTGTTCCCCTCTCTTCATCGATGTTTTTCAAGCTTTAAACATAAATTGAAGCTCAAATGACCAGTAAAAACACACAAGCTGTTAGAAAGCTACTTAGTAGGTCGAAAGTTTATATTTAAGAAGGTGATTATTTAAATTCTCCTCAGCTAATTGGCGCTGGAGTCCCTCAGGGAAGCATCCTAAGCCCACTTTTATACTTAATATATACCTCGGATATGCTTACAAACAACTACACCCAAACTTCAACATTTACTGATGATACAGCTTTTCTAAGCGTGCACAAAAACAGTCAATAGCTCGAACTATGGTTAAAGAAATGGAGGATAAAGGTCAATGAGCAAAAATGCGTACATATTACATTCACCTTGCGTCGGGAAACATGCCCCCTATTAAAATCAATGATCAACAAGTGCCTCAGCAATCTCATGTCAAATTTGTCGGTATTCATCTTGATCGGCGTTTAACATGGAACTGCTATAAAGAAGCAAAATTAACTCAAATGTAACTAAAAGCCATCCAAATTCATTGGCTTATTGGAAGAAACTCTGTTCTTAGTCTCGACTGCAAACTTCTTCTTTACAACTCCATCTTAAAGCCAATCTGGTGCTATGGTATTCAGTTATGGGGCACTACCTCGGCCTCTAATATCGAAAAAATTCTAAGGCGCCAAAATGAACTTCTTCTAATAATCACAGCTGCCCCTTGGTATGTTAAAAACTCAAATATTCACAAGGATCTCCATGTTCCATTAGTTAAAACTATGATTACGAAATATGCAGTAAAATACTTAAAAAGGCTCGAATTGCATCCGAACCCACTAGCACGAAATATTTTAAATGATAGTGGCCACACTCGCTTAAGAAGAAGAGACACTGCAGCACTTATCCAATTAGATGAGCGGTAAACACCTATATAAGTGAACAGAAACCGTGATGAAGAAAATTTTTGTCTGGCATTGGCAGGACATAAAATAACGGATTATTTTAAGATTTGATTAATTATTGTTAGTTCATATTTAATATATGAAGATTCAATAAATAAATAATGAAAGAAAAAAAAAAATTTATAATGAACGAGGTAGCCAAATTGGTAACAATAGGAAAACGTTAAGAATAGCGCTGCAAGATGTCAAAAGCTAAAAACGGAAGTTTTAAATTAGTGTCAACAGAATACGTAGTTTTAATAGTCGTTTCAGATGTACATTGTTGCGCTATAGAGCATTCGTCAGCTTCAGATACTACTACAACTACCTTATATTGTTCCAGGCCTAAGATTTGCTATTCCTTTTATACAATCGTGGTAAAGTTGCTGTAACCACAAACCATATACATGAATGAGGTACATGCAAACAAAATAAATGAGTTATAACGATGCCAACTTGACTTGTTTGAGATTTTTATTTTTATAAGCAACTTAATAGTTTAAATTTTATGCATAGTTAAATAACACGTCTGTATCCAACGAACTTAAAACTCTTTTCTTTAAGCACTGCTAATGCACATATGATTTTATGGATGCATTTCTCGTTTAAAAGCACTAAAATACGTCCACATTTTAAAATGCGTATACGCGATATATATTTTCCGTGTGGTAAATTCATCCTTATCGAATCGATATCGAAAACGACTCTGTAGTAGATTAAAATAGCACACAACCTGAGTTCTTTAACCTACTACAAAATTCGACTTCCGCTGTTACCGAGAACACTAATAACGCTGATTTTTTTGTATTTATACCCACACCACAATAGTGGAGAGGGTATTATGCATTTGTGCTGATGTGTGTAACGCCTTAAAATATTGGTCCTAGACCCACCTTAATGTATACCGATCGTCTTAGAATCACTTTCTGAGTCGAACTAACGATGTCCGTCTGGCTGGCAGGCTGGCTGGCTGGCTGTCCATGTAACCTTGTGTGCAAAGTACAGGTCGCAATTTTGGAGATAATTTGATTTGGGTCATAGGTTTTTATTGACACAAGGACCAAGCCTATTGAAAATGGGCCGAATCGTAGGACCACGAGGGAAGATAGGGGGAAATTTCTTCCTCTCAGAAACTATCAAACCGATTTCAATGAAATTTAAAACATAGATAGAACCATATCTCTATGGACACAAAATGTATGCATTTTTTAAAAAATAGGACCACGAGGGGAGATAGGGGCAATTTCTGCCTCTCAAACCGATTTTAATGAAATTTAAAACAAAGATAGATCCATATCTATATGGACACATTAGCTATACAGTTTTTAAAAAATAGGACCACAAGGGGAGGTAGGGGGCAATTTCTGCCTCTCACAAATTTTCAAACCGATTTTCATGAAGTTTATAAGCATAGATAAATCTATATTTATATGGACACATAAGCATGATGTGTTTTTAAATACTGTGGTGTAGGGTATCATATGGTCGGGCTTGACCGACTATACTTTCTTACTTGTTTTTTATTATTTTGTATATTTTAAGTTTTAATTAATTTTATCATATTTAGGTTGTAATACTTGGAAGTGGAGCAGATGAGTTGTTTGGTGGTTATGTACGGCATAAAAATGCATATACTCGTTTTAACGGAACAGAAAAAGAAAAACAACAAAATGTGCTTAAAGAATTGGAAAAGGATTGGAGTAGAATACCATCTCGTAACTTGGCAAGAGACGATCGCGTAATATCTGACAATGGAAGAACACCACGAGCTCCATTTATTGAAGAACACGTTGTTTCTTTTGTCCGTTCTTTAAATTCTAGCCAAAGGTGTTGCTTTTTAATGGAAGACGGAGTTGGCGATAAAACATTTTTAAGGCTCTGTGGATACCATCTAGGTTTAAAAAGTTCTGCATTTTTAAAAAAGAGAGCTATTCAATTTGGTTCCAGGATAGCCAACAAAAAACAAAACGCTGCAGATCGTTCTTTATATCTGGTAAATACTACAATATTTCTAATAGTCAAATATAACAATTTAATGCTTTCTAATTAATTTCAGTAAAACTTCTGGTTCTACATATTTGTTTGTGACCTTAAAATTACTTTTTACTTGAAAACAAAATATATGCATACATAAATATCAACTTTTATTGTGAATTATACATAGCACAATTTGAATGCGAAAAGTAGCTTAACTTTCTACTTTTGCAAGCGTCACAAACAGCGGTGGAACAAATCAACTGATTTTGACAAATAAATTTAATTTTTACTTGTGGTGATACCGCATAAAAATACAACGCATTTTTAACTAAATACGAAGAACGCGAAAAAGGTATAAATTATATGCAATGCATAGATGCGAAAACGCGTGACATGATTGTGTTATTACCAGGGCAAGTTTAAAATGGCACGAAAAATGTCACAAATTGGCCAAACTGGCAAAATAACTTTTCTATTATTATTGTATAGTACAATAGCATGTTTCTTCAAATTGTCAAAATTAAATAATCTCCTGATTATCGCATGATTTAACTGGTGCATATTTGAACGCTAATAGTTCAGATGGAGAAAGGTTATCATTAAAATCATCCGTCTCACTTTCATTAAAATATGAGTAGTCTACTTACAATCAGCTCTAAGTTAAAAAACAAAATTCGGAGAAAATCGATCTAAACAGTTTCTTAAAGTTGAAATGCCAAGCCATATAGAGAGTTTTGCCGGAGTATTGAATAATTAATCAAAAATTGTGCGTAACTTATGGAGTTTTGTACGAGATTCATAATAACTGAGGGAGGGTTTTTAAAAAACAAAAAAAATGGCGACTTTTACAGAAATTTTTTAACTTAGCGCTTTTTGCCAGTGGACTCACATATACTATTTAATATTTTAATTAATCTTGTTACCCTGTATTTATATCTTTTTTACTGACATCTTTAATATAAAGGCTCCCAGAAACCTATATAGTCCATTGTGACGCCTTAGATAGTGAAATAATTCTACTATAAAATAATAGGACAAGTAAACAGTAAAAGCACAGAAAAAAAGAGAAAGTAGTGGAAAATAAAAATCGGACTGCATACGCCCTGTCTCGAGTTTCCTGCCGCGCAGCCAGGTCATTCTCATTACGAATCCTGTCAGATTCTCGAGCCCGCAGCTCGAGACATCACCCAATTCTCGTAGGAATCTGCTACCAAGCCACTTAAGCCTGCTGTTCTATAGCCTGGGTCTCCAACTCCTCCGGGTCCTCACACAACCTGCATATATCCGACAAGTCGGATCCTAATCTCACCGCAAGCCTGAATATTACGCAGTGCCTGTGATTATTCCTATCACGGTTGTGACGCAGGCCCTACTCTTGCGTCCATTGGTTCGGCTCCGCCAAACCAGATTGGTCCCGTTCAGAACCCATGCCCTAATTCATCCAAAGTATAAGCCCATTAGAGGCCTGACACTTGCAAGCTGTCTCGCCAACTCATATGCTATCTCGTTGCCGGTGGTGTTGCAGTGACCTAATACCCAGCACAGCCTCACCACATCTAAGATCTCTCCTAGAGCCCTCCTGCAATTATCCACTAGCCTGGAGTTTACATAACAGCCCATCAAGGCAATAAGAACCGTGGGGCTGTCCACATATATAGTGACCTCCGAGTCCCTGGCAATGTTTCCCCCTACCAATTCCACGGCTTTAAGAATCCCCAAAACCTCTGCCTGAAATACACTGCAGCTGTCAGGAAGCCTATATGACCTTTTGATGTCCAGATCCTCAATGTAGACCAGTGTTATCCAAATCTTCATTTTCTGTGCACAATAGTGCTACAAAAACAATAAAAACAACTCACACCGATGCTTGTTCTCTTTTATTTCAGTTTGATTTCACTTGTTAATTGAGTGTTGATGAGTACACATGTGCGGATGCTTACGGTTTTTTTTCAGCTTTATTGTTTTTTCAGCTTTGATTTTATTTCAATATAAACCAGCAAACAAAATAGTATGATGGAAGACAAAAATTTTTGTTTTGTCATTAAAAATGCTTTTGGTAACATGCAATCCATTTTATGTTACCAAACATTTAAAACAAAGAAAACATTTTCAATTAAAAGGCATTTTGACCTTTTTCACATAGAAATAAATAAATTAAACGATGAAAAAAAGAAAATGTTTTTTCTTGCGCAAAAAAACCTTTATATGCAAAAAATTAAAGAATGGGTTCTGCAAGAAGAGCAAAGTGAGGAAATTTTGCAAAATAAAAAAATAAAAATAGAGATTTCGAGCCAAATAAGCTTGGAAATCGCTCAGCAAGGCAGACCGTTTATTGATGGAATGCTAGTTAAAAAGAAATGCTTTGAAATTGTTATCGCTTTTTCCTTCTACATATTGCTGCGAACAAATTTTTTCCGACTTAAAATTTATTTGTTCCAAGCAGAGAAATAAATTAAGTTCTTCAAATTTAAAACATATTATGCTAATAAGAAATTGTTACAAAATCTTCAATTTGGAAAACTTAATTTATAATTTATAATTTGAAATTATTAAGCAAAGAAGATGTATCAGCTATAAAAGCTAGATCTGATATGAATTGTGTATCTTTTAAAAAACTTTTTGCCGACTCATCGATATTTTCTTTTTCTAAAAACTCTAAGACTTCCTCTTTTAAATTATATAGCCGGTTATGACAGTCGCCACGACTGAGCCAACGTACCTCAGTGAACATTTTAAGATCTTTGAAAGCTGCGTTTTTAGATGTTAAAAATTTTACAAATTTTCGATGAGTGAGGGCATTGCGTCCTCCTCTTATTTTATTTATAATGCGCTTTGCAGTCTTCATAGTAGAGTCTTGAGTAATAAATTTAGATGCAAGCGCCGCTTGATGGATAATGCAGTGAAAGTTTTGCATTGCCATTTCACTTTTTTTTATATTACCTATCAAACCTGTGTTTTTTCCTACCATTACACTTGCCCCGTCTGTGCAGACACCGACAATTTTGTTTACATCAACAATAGCAAAAAGTTTATCACTTACAACTTCCATCAAAAGCTTTCCCTTTACATGCCCATGAATGGTTTCCAATGTCAACATTGATTCAAAAACATTAAAATGTTTATCAATGCATCTTACACAGACAACCAGTTGACAAAGATCATTAATATCTGTACTTTCATCTAAAAATAATATTCATAAAATTCATTACATTTGCAATGCTTAGTTTTGTGTTTGCTGGGCAATGTTATGTTATCCAATACAGACGCATTTCATTTAATGAGAGTTTTGGTTAACTATGATGTAGACCCCCGCACCCGTACCCTTTATCTTCGAACCATTAGTGAAAAATAGCAAATACCCTATACAATCTGCTTTAACCTGACCAGCTCTTCCTAGATGGCAATATGACCTCCGTCAAATGCCCAAAAGCAACCCTAATGCCCAAATAATCCGTGGAGCCGGGCGTACCCCGGTAATACCCACCATCGCTAATTTCGCCCAAGATCCGCGCGTGACCCTCTGTGAAATTTCCTATCAGTCCTAACTCCTAGGGCAGTCTCAATGCCTTCCACCAAACACATAATCCATAAGAATGGGTGCAACCACCGAAGTGTGAAGATATCCCACCACTGATTATTGCTTGCAATAATAATGGCTGATTTTTTAAGAGCTATAAGAAAGTTAAAAAAAACACATAAAATTCAGAAAAATGCATGAAATCCTTATTTGAATCGATAGTACGGTCCATATAATTTAATGTTTGAAGATTATTTCATGCAAATGTTGACCTTGGCTGCGCCTTAAATGGTCCATCCGCTTAGTCCAATTTTGGCATGCTCTTTCCAACATTTCGGCCGGTATCTCATGAATAAATGCTTCAATGTTGTCTTCCAATGCGTCAATTGAAGCGGGCATGTGTGTATAGACATGAGCTTTAGCATAGCCCCACAAAAAATAGTCTAAAGGCGCTAAATCGCACGATCTAGGCGGCCAATTGACCGGTCCCGAACGTGAAATAAAATGTTCACCGAACTCGCCTCTCAATTAGTCCATTGTAAAGCGTGCTGTGTGGCATGTGGCACCGTCTTGTTGAAATGTCATGCAAGTCAAGCTCTTGCATTTTGGGCAAAAAAAGTTGGATATTATCTCACGGTAGCGCTCACCATTCACAGTTACTTTACGATTCGTATCATATTTGAAGAAGTACGGTCCAATGACGCCACCAGCCGATAAACCGCACCAAACTGTGACTTTTTCTGAATGCATTGGTAGCTCTTGCAATGCTTCTGGCTGACATTCTCTCCAAAATCGACAATTCTGCTTATTAACGTACCCATTGAGCCAAAAATGAGCTTCGTCGCTGAACACAAGAAGTGCGCGATGAACTTTCTCGTTTGTAAGACGATTCATGGTTAAATTATAGACCAAACTGAAGATGTTTGACAGTGAAACAAAACACGAAACGTGCGTCAGCTGTTTAAACCAGTGTTGCCAAAAAGATAATAGCTAAAAAATCACCCGATAAAATCAAACATAGACTCACCTCTTTTGTTGATGTCGGCACTTCCTGTCGGCTACCTGTAAAATTCGGCCGTTCTCGTCGTTAGGAGGGTGTAAAATCTTCCCAAGTAACATGTTTTCAATTTTAAAGATTTTAAAACCAGTTACAACAGACTTTACTTTAAGTAGCATTGCAGAAAAACAAATTATATATTGACCAACATTGCACTGATAGAAGAATAAAAGAAAAGATATTGGTTGATGATTGAAGTGTAGCTGATGGTGGTAGTCGCTTCACTATTTCCATGCCCACCCACCATTTTGACAGATTCTAGAATTTCGGTTGTCAGCCCAATATAAAAAAAATTTAAAATAATAAAAACTATCCCATATCTGTTACATTATAAACTTAAAATTCCATAGTAAACCAATTCATTAGTTATTTATAAATTTTAATATATATTTAAAAGTTTAGGCAATTAATAAAAAGAATATTTAATGACATTAAAAAAATAATTGGTCACCATTAAAATAAAGTTAAAAAAATTAGGTTTAATTTTAAGGTAAATTCCAGTTAGGTATATTGCATATAGGTATGTATGAGTTAGAAGTTCATGGAGTTAATATTAATAACGTAAAGTGAACATTTGCAAACATAAAAATAATAGCAAAAACATGAATATAATCTGATAATCTTAGTTGCTAAAATAAACTTCAAAAACAAAACTGAGGTGTAGTATTGTTTACTAAATTACAAAGTATTCATGTTACGTTTATTAAAAAAATTAACTATTTTGAGTGTACGAAAAGTACGTAAAAATATGGCGGATAAACAAGAAAAAAACTTTATATGGCCAGTTGTCGGTTGCGTATTGATACAGTAGAATCCCGATAATTCGTAATCACAAGGGACCGGCCATTTCTTACGAATTATAGGGGTTTTCGATTGAGCGGGGTTTCGATTTAACGGGTGTAAAATAAAATAAATACGAATTAATTAAATTAATTCAATTTATTTACTAAAACGATAAAAAAAAACATAAGAGACAATTGTTAAAAATAAACCAGTTACAACAGACTTTACTTTAAGTAGCATTGCAGAAAAACAAATTATATATTGACCAACATTGCACTGATAGAAGAATAAAAGAAAAGATATTGGTTGATGATTGAAGTGTAGCTGATGGTGGTAGTCGCTTCACTATTTCCATGCCCACCCACCATTTTGACAGATTCTAGAATTTCGGTTGTCAGCCCAATATAAAAAAAATTTAAAATAATAAAAACTATCCCATATCTGTTACATTATAAACTTAAAATTCCATAGTAAACCAATTCATTAGTTATTTATAAATTTTAATATATATTTAAAAGTTTAGGCAATTAATAAAAAGAATATTTAATGACATTAAAAAAATAATTGGTCACCATTAAAATAAAGTTAAAAAAATTAGGTTTAATTTTAAGGTAAATTCCAGTTAGGTATATTGCATATAGGTATGTATGAGTTAGAAGTTCATGGAGTTAATATTAATAACGTAAAGTGAACATTTGCAAACATAAAAATAATAGCAAAAACATGAATATAATCTGATAATCTTAGTTGCTAAAATAAACTTCAAAAACAAAACTGAGGTGTAGTATTGTTTACTAAATTACAAAGTATTCATGTTACGTTTATTAAAAAAATTAACTATTTTGAGTGTACGAAAAGTACGTAAAAATATGGCGGATAAACAAGAAAAAAACTTTATATGGCCAGTTGTCGGTTGCGTATTGATACAGTAGAATCCCGATAATTCGTAATCACAAGGGACCGGCCATTTCTTACGAATTATAGGGGTTTTCGATTGAGCGGGGTTTCGATTTAACGGGTGTAAAATAAAATAAATACGAATTAATTAAATTAATTCAATTTATTTACTAAAACGATAAAAAAAAACATAAGAGACAATTGTTAAAAATAAGATATGTAAAAATTATTCATGTAACAAACTGATATTAAGAAAATAAACACACACAAGCAAAAGCAAAAACCCACGCAAAAAAAATCGTTCTTTCCATGTTTTAGTTGTTTTTATTACGAATTACATTTAAGTGGTAGTTAGCAAACAATTACGATTTATAAGAGGTAAAGAAGATTTCATTTGAAAAAAAAATTACGAATTAGCGAGGGGATCAAAATGTATGGAAATTTTACGAATTATTGAGATTTTTTCAAGGGACCGACAGTTTATTACGAATTATCGGGATTTGATTTATCGGGGTACGAATTATCGGGATTTGACTATAGAAATATCTTCATTTAGTGTTTATTTTTTTTAATTAGTATTTTGGTAAAGTGTAAAATGTTTAAGTAGTTTTAATTCAAAAGAAAATGTAATTTTAAATTAGGAGACCATATAACTTTCAAACAATCAATATGTATCTCCCTGATTTTCTAGAGCATTCTGATCAATATCGAGTGGTAAATAGTGGCAGTTTTGCCTTTTTTGTAAAAATATAACCTTTTTAAAAGCGTATTTCCGGGATTGGGAATTTGGGGTACTTCTTATTTAAAAATGGGGATGCATGTTAGTCCACTGTTTTAAGATCTTTTCGGTCTACATAACTTTAAAATTTCATTGTGATATCTCTTTCCATATCAAATTCATGGAATGTCAAACATTAAAATTATTATTATTTCTAGAGTGTAAATGAATGAAAGCGCTTTCCATACGAGTAAAAAATAGTAATTTTAAGTTTTAACATTCTATAAATCTTACATGAATAAAGGTATCATAATGAAATTTTGCAGTTATGTAGATTAAGAAGTTTTTAAACACTAAAAAACATCCCCTTTTGAATAAAAAAACATCATAATTCTTAATCACAATCAAAAGCATTTACATTAACGTACTAAATGCTAAAACACATCAAAATCTCAGCTTTGATTTGACCTTAATTTTCTCAATAAAGGTGCTATCAGACGGGATGTATTTTATATATGTACTGTCAAATTTTCCATCTGTAAAAGTTGTACACATCGTGTGATACATATGAAACTTTGCATGTGTAAAATACATGTGGAAATACATATGTAAATTTTTCGCTTTGAACACGCTCTATTTTCCTGTGGCAAACATAAACAAAACAGCTGGTTTGCTTTGAAACGTAAACAAAAGTCAGCTTTTGTTTACATTTATGGGTTACTAGCTTAACCCGTTGCGCTTCGCTACAATGCTTTAGCCAACTTTGAAGACTCTCCCTTTAATAGTTCTTCAGTAGAGAGATATTTATTTTTATTTTCAAAAGTGTAGTATACCATAAGAGTGACTTCTACAAAGTTTGAACATTCTTACTATTACAGTTCTTAAGATAAGAGATATTAAACATCGTCGTTCTATGGGGGTACCACTGCCGCCGCTGCTATATTATTTGAATTTTCGCGCTCAGGAGATCCTACTACTAAAAGTTCAACAAAATGCGTGCAGTGGCTCTTATTAATATTTCTATCTATGAGGGGTACTGCTCCTCCCCTGTCTACCCCGCCCATTTTTATATTGAAATTTATAGTTTACCCTAATAGCAGCTTTAACCACATTTGAAGACTCTACCTTTAATAGTTCTTCAGTTGAGCGATATTTAATATATGCATCCTATGGGAGGTATTTCGCACCCTGCGCCTTCCCGCTTTATTTTTATTTTCAAAAGTGTAGTATACCATAAGAGTGACTTCTACAAAGTTTGAACATTCTCACTATTATAGTTCTTAAGATATGCGATGTTAAACATTGGCGTCCTATGGGGGATTCCACTTCCCCCGCTGCTATTTTATTTCAATTTTGGGGCTCAGAAGATCCTACTACCAAAAGTTCAACAAATTGCTTGCAGCGGCTCTTATTAATATGTCTTCTATGAGGGGTACTGCTCCTCCCCTGTCTACCCCGCAAATTTTTATATTGAAATTTATAGTTTACTATAATAGTAGCTTTAACCACGTTTTAAGACTCTCCCTTTAAAAGTTCTTCAGTGGAGCGATATTTAATGTATGCATCCTCTGGGAGGTATTTCCCCCCTGCGCCTACCCGCTTTATTTTTATTAGTAGTATACCATAAGAGTGACTTCTAGAAAGTTTAAACATTCTCACTATTACAGTTCTTAAGATATGCGATGTTAAACATTGGCGTCCTATGGGGGATTCCTATACCCCCGCTGCTATTTTATTTAAATGTCGGGGCTCAGAAGATCCCACTACAAAAAGTTCAGCAACATGCGTCCAGCGGCTT
The DNA here is from genome assembly GCA_930367215.1 of Pollenia angustigena. Taxonomy (NCBI): domain Eukaryota; kingdom Metazoa; phylum Arthropoda; class Insecta; order Diptera; family Polleniidae; genus Pollenia; species Pollenia angustigena. Next base: position 37,935,044 of record OV884059.1, read on the forward strand.
TTAAGATATGCGATAATTAATATTGGCATCCTATGGAGGGTACCAATTCCCCTGCCTCTATCGAAAAAATAAGTAGCCTATTTTATTTTTAGGGCTCACGTGATGTTACTGTAAAAATTTCAGGTAAATCGGTTCAGTAGTTTCGGAGTCTATAAGCCGACAAACAAACAAACAAACATTTTTCATTTTTATATATATAGATGTCATAAGGAAAAACATAAGCAGGTGTGATAGCAAAAATTATGAATCGTATGTAAAATGGAAATTTTGACATACATACGGAATTACATATGGGAAAGAAAAGTGACAGTACACATGTAAAAAACATCCCGTCTGATAGCACCTTAACTGCTAAACCGATTTTGAAAAGGTTATTTTTTTACAAAAAACAGAATGTTCCAAAAAATCAGGGTGATATAAGAAAACAATACTGTTCTAATTTTATAAAAATCGGTGTGTTGAATAATTAGAATTTTTTCCTAAAATATTTTGATAGGGCATGTGGGAGAAACAAATGTCAAATTGACTTAAAGTAACTTTTACAAGCATACTCATAACGTTTTCTTTCGAAATACATATATATATAAACCATTTTATTTTATATCAAAAAAATGCAAAATTATCGGTTTTTTGGCCGATGAAAAACGATTATCAGCCACTGTGCGGCGTTTTCAAAAATGTCTGTTGGACGTTCGAAGTAAACGTGGTGCTGATGTTGGTCAATTCAGAGATAACTATTTAGTCGTAGCAAAAATACGCCTTCGAACTTCCGCTATACAGAAGGATTCTCAGATGGTGCTTCCGCCGAAACCAGCAGTACATCGTCTGAACAACAACGCAGTAAGAAGAAGGTGGCCGAGGTGGCATAGTACATGAGTCGCCGATTACAGAAAAGAGGGGCGCCATAAGAGATCTATTTTTAGAATGTGCCAAGGAAACAATAGGTCCTTTACTCAAAGGCAGGCAAGTTTGGATGACAGGCGACACCTGGACCATTATCCAAAAACGTCTTGATATAAAGACGAAACTTTCTGCAGGTGATAGTCTAAACACTGAAAACAGATCCCAACTTGAGTTGGAATATCGATCCCTTCACAAGGCTGTACAACGCTCCGTCAGAAGGGATAAACGTAACCACATCAACCAGTTGGCAAACGAGGCTGAAAATACTGCACATAGAGGTGACTCTCGGACTGTTTTTAAGATAACCAAAGAACTGTTCAACCGAAATATACCTCTTCAGCTCTCTGTGAGGGATGAGCGGGGCAATCTCCTAAATACCGATGATGAGCAACCTTTCCGTTATAGACAACACTTTTTTTTATCTGAACGCTGAAATCTACGCAACGCAACAGCAGCAACCTTTTGATCGCACCACCTATCGGGAAATCACAAGGATACGGTCAACAACGCCAAGCTTATAGTCCTAAGAAAGGAGAGCTACAACGGCGCAAACTTTTATGTGTTGTTATGTGTTGCATTTCAGGTATTGAGTGGAGTACGCCAAGGCTGTATACTATCGGCACTTCTATTCCTACTGCTCATCAAAGACGAATAGATGGCTCATTTTTAAACTACCTAGCCTATACGGATGATATTCGCATATTGTCAAACAGAGTAGGAGACATAGAACAGACTGCCTCAAACCTGCAAGGCAATCTAAAAGGAACAGGCCAAAAATTAATGCAGCTTAAACCGAATGTCTGACTGTTCATGGCAACAGTGTACAACTAATAATTGCAGGCGGCCAGAACTATGCGATGGTCGAACAATTTTGTTATCTTGGAAGTATGGTCGCACCAGATGGTGGCACAGTTAGATGTAAAACTAAAGATCAGAAGAACAAGAACGGCATTTGGAATTTTAGCGCCGATTTGACAGAACAACAACTTAAGCCTACGGACCAAGCTCCGCATATTCAACTCCAACGTTGCCGTTCCACCGAATTCGAAATGATATCTATTGGGTTAACATGGAATCAACTTAGATATTTAGTTCAAAACCGAGTCACAGAGCATACAGAGGCGTCACGAGACAGAAAATATTGTGTTTTTTTCTGTCTTTTTCTTCGAAAGCTGCCCTTTTTGCATTTTTTGTTTTGATTACGCAATTCGTGTTAATAGTAGCGGCCTGTTTTTACACATTGCCACTTCACTACCAAAAAAAGCTTCCTGTCTCTTTCTTCGAAAGCTGCCCTCGCAACTGATTTGGGCCTTTTTCACACGTCACTTTTTACAGTTCTGTGTATTCTGTGACCGAGTGATATGGAAGACGGCTAATGTTGGCGCCTTATGCTCCAGTAGGAGTCACAGAGCACACAGAGGCGTCACGAGACAGAAAATATTGTGTTTTTTTCTGTCTTTTTCTTCGAAAGCTGCCCTTTTTGTATTTTTTGTTTTAATTACGCAATTCGTGTTGATAGTAGCTGCCTGTTTTTACACATTGCCACTTTACTTCCAAAAAACATTTTCTTTCTCTTTCTTCGTATGCTTTGTGGTAAATATACATACATAAATATATATACTTATATTCTTACACCTAATTTTCACGATGATTTAAAAGACATGTCTTTTTTTTAGTTCTTTTTTAAAGAAACTTCCAAAAACATGTTAAATTTTCACAATGTTTCTTATTTTGTTTGATTTTTTTTTTATTTTCCTTATATATCTATGTATGTATTGATTTTTTTAAATTAAATTTGTTTATTTTTTATATTTTAATAAGCAATTGTCATTTTGAAATAAAAATACAACATAAATTAAAAAACAAAATTAAGTGCAAAGAGGAATGTCACAAAAAAACACAGAAAATACGATTCATGTCTTTTTTTCTACCCTGCTTACTTCTCTCCCCCGCTCGCTTTCAACCTAAAAAAGATATGTTTCAAAAATAGGGGAAAAAATCATCGTGAAAATTGAGTGTTATTCTAATACTTTTTTTGTTTGATTTTTATGTTAGCAACAAAAATGGTGGCAACTACACAAAACGCGTTCTTGGTTTTACGCTGGGTCTCCACGTAGCAATTTTTATTGCTAAGTACAAGCAATAACGTCGGCAGAACAATGGAGCAATAATTGCTGATTATATTGCTGGGGAACACTTGAAATTGCTTTGCGATAAATTTGCAATTTTCACCGCGAGTAGTTGTATAAAGTTTTGTGGCTGTATTTATAACAAATGTTTTATGTTGTGTTTTGAAGTGATTGTTAAATTTTCTTTTTTAAATTAATTAATTAAATTAATAAATTAAATTAATAAAATAATTAATTGTAATTGTCGTAGCTGTGTTTTGTATTACTTTTTTGTTTATTTGCGTATGAAAAAAACCTAAAACTTGTATTGTTCTGTTGAAAAAATAAAAATGTACAAAACAAACCAATTCGTCGTTTGCTTTTGTTGATATTGATGTTTATTTAAAAATATAATATATAAAAACTTTTTCTGTGTTTTTTCACTTGGCTGCTTTTTCTTGATTGCTTTTTTAATAAATAAACACACTAATAAATAAACAACCGTACAGAGAAATGAAATGTCAGATAAATTACTTGTTGAACAAAGTTACAAAAAATAACTTTCTACTAAACTTCACTCATTTTTTCTTTTAGCTAAGGGGCCAAAATTAGGACTTCCTCCGAAGGTTGGCTATATGTGGCTTATAGCAGAGTACTTAAGCTTCATTTTGGTATATCATTTATATTTCCCTAAAGTTTTTTGTTGAACAAAGTTATAAAAAATAACTTTCTACTAGACTTCACTTATTTTTTCTTTTGGCTAAGGGGCCAAAGTTAGGACTTCCTCCGAAGGTTGGCTATATGTGGCTTATAGCAGAGTACTTACGTTTCATTTTGGTATATCATTTATATTTCCCTAAAGTTTTTTGTTGAACAAAGTTATAAAAAATAACTTTCTACTAAACTTCACACATTTTTTCTTTTGGCTAAGAGGCCAAAATTAGGACTTCCTCCGAAGGTTGGCTATATGTGGCTTATAGCAGAGTACTTAAGCTTCATTTTGGTATATCATTTATATTTTCCTAAAGTTTTTTGTTAAACAAAGTTATAAAAAATAACTTTCTACTAAACTTCACTCATTTTTTCTTTTGGCTAAGGGGCCAAAATTAGGACTTCCTCCGAAGGTTGGCTATATGTGGCTTATAGCAGAGTACTTAAGCTTCATTTTGGTATATCATTTATATTTCCCTAAAGTTTTTTGTTAAACAAAGTTATAAAAAATAACTTTCTACTAAACTTCACTCATTTTTTCTTTTGGCTAAGGGGCCAAAATAAGGACATCCTCCGAAGGTTGGCTATATGTGGCGTATAGGTAAGAACTTAAGCTTCATTTTGGTATACAACTTATTTCAAACTTAAGTTTTTTTTAGAACAAAGTTTGAAAAATTAAATTTCTATTGAACTTCACTCATTTTTTCTTTTGGCTAAGGGGCCAAAATAAGGACATCCTCCGAAGGTTGGCTATATGTGGCGTATAGCTAAGTACTTAAGCTTCATTTTGTTATACAACTTATTTCAAACTTGAGTTTTTTTTAGAACAAAGTTTGAAAAATTAAATTTCTATTGAACTTCACTCATTTTTTCTTTTGGCTAAGGGGCCAAAATTAGGGCTTCCTCCGAAGGTTGGCTATATGTGGCTTATAGCAGAGTACTTAAGCTTCATTTTGGTATATCTTTATATTTCCCTAAAGTTTTTTGTTGAACAAAGTTATAAAAAATAACTTTCTACTAAACTTCACTCATTTTTTCTTTTGGCTAAGGGGCCAAAATTAGGACTTCCTCCGAAGGTTGGCTATATGTGGCTTATAGCAGAATACTTAAGCTTCATTTTGGTATATCATTTATATTTCCCTAAAGTTTTTTGTTGAACAAAGTTATAAAAAATAACTTTCTACTAAACTTCACTCATTTTTTCTTTTGGCTAAGGGGCCAAAATTAGGACTTCCTCCGAAGGTTGGCTATATGTGGCTTATAGCAGAGTACTTAAGCTTTATTTTGGTATATCATTTATATTTCCCTAAAGTTTTTTGTTGAACAAAGTTATAAAAAATAACTTTCTACTAAACTTCACTCATTTTTTCTTTTGGCCAAGGGGCCAAAATTAGGACTTCCTCCGAAGGTTGGCTATATGTGGCTTATAGCAGAGTACTTAAGCTTCATTTTGGTATATCAATTATATTTCCCTAAAGTTTTTTGTTGAACAAAGTTTGAAAAATTAAATTTCTATTGAACTTCACTCATTTTTTCTTTTGGCTAAGGGGCCAAAATTAGGACTTCCTCCGAAGGTTGGCTATATGTGGCTTATAGCAGAGTACTTAAGCTTCATTTTGGTATATCATTTATATTTCCCTAAAGTTTTTTGTTGAACAAAGTTATAAAAAATAACTTTCTACTAGACTTCACTCATTTTTTCTTTTGGCTAAGGGGCCAAAGTTAGGACTTCCTCCGAAGGTTGGCTGTATGTGGCTTATAGCAGAGTACTTAAGCTTCATTTTGGTATATCATTTATATTTTCCTAAAGTTTTTTGTTAAACAAAGTTATAAAAAATAACTTTCTACTAAACTTCACTCATTTTTTCTTTTGGCTAAGGGGCCAAAATTAGGACTTCCCCGAAGGTTGGCTATATGTGGCTTATAGCAGAGTACTTAAGCTTCATTTTGGTATATCATTTATATTTCCCTAAAGTTTTTTGTTAAACAAAGTTATAAAAAATTACTTTCTACTAAACTTCACTCATTTTTTCTTTTGGCCAAGGGGCCAAAATTAGGACTTCCTCCGAAGGTTGGCTATATGTGGCTTATAGCAGAGTACTTAAGCTTCATTTTGGTATATCATTTATATTTCCCTAAAGTTTTTTGTTAAACAAAGTTATAAAAAATAACTTTCTACTAAACTTCACTCATTTTTTCTTTTGGCTAAGGGGCCAAAATAAGGACATCCTCCGAAGGTTGGCTATATGTGGCGTATAGGTAAGAACTTAAGCTTCATTTTGGTATACAACTTATTTCAAACTTAAGTTTTTTTTAGAACAAAGTTTGAAAAATTAAATTTCTATTGAACTTCACTCATTTTTTCTTTTGGCTAAGGGGCCAAAATAAGGACATCCTCCGAAGGTTGGCTATATGTGGCGTATAGGTAAGAACTTAAGCTTCATTTTGGTATACAACTTATTTCAAACTTAAGTTTTTTTTAGAACAAAGTTTGAAAAATTAAATTTCTATTGAACTTCACTCATTTTTTCTTTTGGCTAAGGGGCCAAAATAAGGACATCTTTCGAAGGTTGGCTATATGTGGCGTATAGCTAAGTACTTAAGCTTCATTTTGTTATACAACTTATTTCAAACTTGAGTTTTTTTTAGAACAAAGTTTGAAAAATTAAATTTCTATTGAACTTCACTCATTTTTTATTTTGGCTAAGGGGCCAAAATAAGGACATCCTCTGAAGGTTGGCTATATGTGGCGTATAGCTAAGTACTTAAGCTTCATTTTGGTATACAACCTATTTCAAACTTAAGTTTTTTTTAGAACAAGGTTTGAAAAATTAAATTTCTATTGAACTTCACTCATTTTTTCTTTTGGCTAAGGGGCCAAAATAAGGACATCCTCCGAAGGTTGGCTATATGTGGCATATAGCTAAGTACTTAAGCTTCATTTTGGTATACAACTTATTTCAAACTTAAGTTTTTTTTAGAACAAAGTTTGAAAAATTAAATTTCTATTGAACTTCACTCATTTTTTCTTTTGGCTAAGGGGCCAAAATAAGGACATCCTCCGAAGGTTGGCTATATGCGGCGTATAGCTAAGAACTTAAGCTTCATTTTGGTATACAACTTATTTCAAACTTAAGTTTTTTTTGAACAAAGTTTGAAAAATTAAATTTCTATTGAACTTCACTCATTTTTTCTTTTGGCTAAGGGGCCAAAATAAGGACATCCTCCGAAGGTTGGCTATATGTGGCGTATAGGTAAGAACTTAAGCTTCATTTTGGTATACAACTTATTTCAAACTTAAGTTTTTTTTAGAACAAAGTTTGAAAAATTAAATTTCTATTGAACTTCACTCATTTTTTCTTTTGGCTAAGGGGTCAAAATAAGGACATCCTCCGAAGGTTGGCTATATGTGGCGTATAGCTAAGTACTTAAGCTTCATTTTGCTATACAACTTATTTCAAACTTGAGTTTTTTTTAGAACAAAGTTTGAAAAATTAAATTTCTATTGAACTTCACTCATTTTTTCTTTTGGCTAAGGGGCCAAAATAAGGACATCCTCCGAAGGTTGGCTATATGTGGCGTATAGCTAAGTACTTAAGCTTCATTTTGGTATACAACCTATTTCAAACTTAAGTTTTTTTTAGAACAAAGTTTGAAAAATTAAATTTCTATTGAACTTCACTCATTTTTTCTTTTGGCTAAGGGGCCAAAATAAGGACATCCTCCGAAGGTTGGCTATATGTGGCGTATAGCTAAGTACTTAAGCTTCATTTTGGTATACAACTTATTTCAAACTTAAGTTTTTTTTAGAACAAAGTTTGAAAAATTAAATTTCTATTGAACTTCACTCATTTTTTCTTTTGGCTAAGGGGCCAAAATAAGGACATCCTCCGAAGGTTGGCTATATGTGGCGTATAGCTAAGTACTTAAGCTTCATTTTGTTATACAACTTATTTCAAACTTGAGTTTTTTTCAGAACAAAGTTTGAAAAATTAAATTTCTATTGAACTTCACTCATTTTTTCTTTTGGCTAAGGGGCCAAAATTAGGGCTTCCTCCGAAGGTTGGCTATATGTGGCTTATAGCAGAGTACTTAAGCTTCATTTTGGTATATCTTTATATTTCCCTAAAGTTTTTTGTTGAACAAAGTTATAAAAAATAACTTTCTACTAAACTTCACTCATTTTTTCTTTTGGCTAAGGGGCCAAAATTAGGACTACCTCCGAAGGTTGGCTATATGTGGCTTATAGCAGAATACTTAAGCTTCATTTTGGTATATCATTTATATTTCCCTAAAGTTTTTTGTTGAACAAAGTTATAAAAAATAACTTTCTACTAAACTTCACTCATTTTTTCTTTTGGCTAAGGGGCCAAAATTAGGACTTCATCCGAAGGTTGGCTATATGTGGCTTATAGCAGAGTACTTAAGCTTTATTTTGGTATATCATTTATATTTCCCTAAAGTTTTTTGTTGAACAAAGTTATAAAAAATAACTTTCTACTAAACTTCACTCATTTTTTCTTTTGGCTAAGGGGCCAAAATTAGGACTTCCTCCGAAGGTTGGCTATATGTGGCTTATAGCAGAGTACTTAAGCTTCATTTTGGTATATCAATTATATTTCCCTAAAGTTTTTTGTTGAACAAAGTTACAAAAAATAACTTTCTACTAAACTTCACTCATTTTTTCTTTTGGCTAAGGGGCCAAAATTAGGACTTCCTCCGAAGGCTGGCTATATGTGGCTTAAGTACTTAAGCTTCATTTTGGTATATCATTTATATTTCCCTAAAGTTTTTTGTTGAACAAAGTTATAAAAAATAACTTTCTACTAGACTTCACTCATTTTTTCTTTTGGCTAAGGGGCCAAAGTGAGGACTTCCTCCGAAGGTTGGCTATATGTGGCTTATAGCAGAGTACTTACGTTTCATTTTGGTATATCATTTATATTTCCCTAAAGTTTTTTGTTGAACAAAGTTATAAAAAATAACTTTCTACTAAACTTCACATATTTTTTCTTTTGGCTAAGAGGCCAAAATTAGGACTTCCTCCGAAGGTTGGCTATATGTGGCTTATAGCAGAGTACTTAAGCTTCATTTTGGTATATCATTTATATTTTCCTAAAGTTTTTTGTTAAACAAAGTTATAAAAAATAACTTTCTACTAAACTTCACTCATTTTTTCTTTTGGCTAAGGGGCCAAAATTAGGACTTCCTCCGAAGGTTGGCTATATGTGGCTTATAGCAGAGTACTTAAGCTTCATTTTGGTATATCTTTATATTTCCCTAAAGTTTTTTGTTGAACAAAGTTATAAAAAATAACTTTCTACTAAACTTCACTCATTTTTTCTTTTGGCTAAGGGGCCAAAATTAGGGCTTCCTCCGAAGGTTGGCTATATGTGGCTTATAGCAGAGTACTTAAGCTTCATTTTGGTATATCTTTATATTTCCCTAAAGTTTTTTGTTGAACAAAGTTATAAAAAATAACTTTCTACTAAACTTCACTCATTTTTTCTTTTGGCTAAGGGGCCAAAATTAGGACTTCCTCCGAAGGTTGGCTATATGTGGCTTATAGCAGAATACTTAAGCTTCATTTTGGTATATCATTTATATTTCCCTAAAGTTTTTTGTTGAACAAAGTTATAAAAAATAACTTTCTACTAAACTTCACTCATTTTTTCTTTTGGCTAAGGGGCCAAAATTAGGACTTCCTCCGAAGGTTGGCTATATGTGGCTTATAGCAGAGTACTTAAGCTTTATTTTGGTATATCATTTATATTTCCCTAAAGTTTTTTGTTGAACAAAGTTATAAAAAATAACTTTCTACTAAACTTCACTCATTTTTTCTTTTGGCCAAGGGGCCAAAATTAGGACTTCCTCCGAAGGTTGGCTATATGTGGCTTATAGCAGAGTACTTAAGCTTCATTTTGGTATATCAATTATATTTCCCTAAAGTTTTTTGTTGAACAAAGTTTGAAAAATTAAATTTCTATTGAACTTCACTCATTTTTTCTTTTGGCTAAGGGGCCAAAATTAGGACTTCCTCCGAAGGTTGGCTATATGTGGCTTATAGCAGAGTACTTAAGCTTCATTTTGGTATATCATTTATATTTCCCTAAAGTTTTTTGTTGAACAAAGTTATAAAAAATAACTTTCTACTAGACTTCACTCATTTTTTCTTTTGGCTAAGGGGCCAAAGTTAGGACTTCCTCCGAAGGTTGGCTGTATGTGGCTTATAGCAGAGTACTTAAGCTTCATTTTGGTATATCATTTATATTTTCCTAAAGTTTTTTGTTAAACAAAGTTATAAAAAATAACTTTCTACTAAACTTCACTCATTTTTTCTTTTGGCTAAGGGGCCAAAATTAGGACTTCCTCCGAAGGTTGGATATATGTGGCTTATAGCAGAGTACTTAAGCTTCATTTTGGTATATCATTTATATTTCCCTAAAGTTTTTTGTTAAACAAAGTTATAAAAAATTACTTTCTACTAAACTTCACTCATTTTTTCTTTTGGCTAAGGGGCCAAAATTAGGACTTCCTCCGAAGGTTGGCTATATGTGGCTTATAGCAGAGTACTTAAGCTTCATTTTGGTATATCATTTATATTTCCCTAAAGTTTTTTGTTAAACAAAGTTATAAAAAATAACTTTCTACTAAACTTCACTCATTTTTTCTTTTGGCTAAGGGGCCAAAATAAGGACATCCTCCGAAGGTTGGCTATATGTGGCGTATAGGTAAGAACTTAAGCTTCATTTTGGTATACAACTTATTTCAAACTTAAGTTTTTTTTAGAACAAAGTTTGAAAAATTAAATTTCTATTGAACTTCACTCATTTTTTCTTTTGGCTAAGGGGCCAAAATAAGGACATCCTCCGAAGGTTGGCTATATGTGGCGTATAGGTAAGAACTTAAGCTTCATTTTGGTATACAACTTATTTCAAACTTAAGTTTTTTTTAGAACAAAGTTTGAAAAATTAAATTTCTATTGAACTTCACTCATTTTTTCTTTTGGCTAAGGGGCCAAAATAAGGACATCTTTCGAAGGTTGGCTATATGTGGCGTATAGCTAAGTACTTAAGCTTCATTTTGTTATACAACTTATTTCAAACTTGAGTTTTTTTTAGAACAAAGTTTGAAAAATTAAATTTCTATTGAACTTCACTCATTTTTTCTTTTGGCTAAGGGGCCAAAATAAGGACATCCTCTGAAGGTTGGCTATATGTGGCGTATAGCTAAGTACTTAAGCTTCATTTTGGTATACAACCTATTTCAAACTTAAGTTTTTTTTAGAACAAGGTTTGAAAAATTAAATTTCTATTGAACTTCACTCATTTTTTCTTTTGGCTAAGGGGCCAAAATAAGGACATCCTCCGAAGGTTGGCTATATGTGGCGTATAGCTAAGTACTTAAGCTTCATTTTGGTATACAACTTATTTCAAACTTAAGTTTTTTTTAGAACAAAGTTTGAAAAATTAAATTTCTATTGAACTTCACTCATTTTTTCTTTTGGCTAAGGGGCCAAAATAAGGACATCCTCCGAAGGTTGGCTATATGCGGCGTATAGCTAAGAACTTAAGCTTCATTTTGGTATACAACTTATTTCAAACTTAAGTTTTTTTTTGAACAAAGTTTGAAAAATTAAATTTCTATTGAACTTCACTCATTTTTTCTTTTGGCTAAGGGGCCAAAATAAGGACATCCTCCGAAGGTTGGCTATATGTGGCGTATAGGTAAGAACTTAAGCTTCATTTTGGTATACAACTTATTTCAAACTTAAGTTTTTTTTAGAACAAAGTTTGAAAAATTAAATTTCTATTGAACTTCACTCATTTTTTCTTTTGGCTAAGGGGTCAAAATAAGGACATCCTCCGAAGGTTGGCTATATGTGGCGTATAGCTAAGTACTTAAGCTTCATTTTGCTATACAACTTATTTCAAACTTGAGTTTTTTTTAGAACAAAGTTTGAAAAATTAAATTTCTATTGAACTTCACTCATTTTTTCTTTTGGCTAAGGGGCCAAAATAAGGACATCCTCCGAAGGTTGGCTATATGTGGCGTATAGCTAAGTACTTAAGCTTCATTTTGGTATACAACCTATTTCAAACTTAAGTTTTTTTTAGAACAAAGTTTGAAAAATTAAATTTCTATTGAACTTCACTCATTTTTTCTTTTGGCTAAGGGGCCAAAATAAGGACATCCTCCGAAGGTTGGCTATATGTGGCGTATAGCTAAGTACTTAAGCTTCATTTTGGTATACAACTTATTTCAAACTTAAGTTTTTTTTAGAACAAAGTTTGAAAAATTAAATTTCTATTGAACTTCACTCATTTTTTCTTTTGGCTAAGGGGCCAAAATAAGGACATCCTCCGAAGGTTGGCTATATGTGGCGTATAGCTAAGTACTTAAGCTTCATTTTGTTATACAACTTATTTCAAACTTGAGTTTTTTTCAGAACAAAGTTTGAAAAATTAAATTTCTATTGAACTTCACTCATTTTTTCTTTTGGCTAAGGGGCCAAAATTAGGGCTTCCTCCGAAGGTTGGCTATATGTGGCTTATAGCAGAGTACTTAAGCTTCATTTTGGTATATCTTTATATTTCCCTAAAGTTTTTTGTTGAACAAAGTTATAAAAAATAACTTTCTACTAAACTTCACTCATTTTTTCTTTTGGCTAAGGGGCCAAAATTAGGACTTCCTCCGAAGGTTGGCTATATGTGGCTTATAGCAGAATACTTAAGCTTCATTTTGGTATATCATTTATATTTCCCTAAAGTTTTTTGTTGAACAAAGTTATAAAAAATAACTTTCTACTAAACTTCACTCATTTTTTCTTTTGGCTAAGGGGCCAAAATTAGGACTTCATCCGAAGGTTGGCTATATGTGGCTTATAGCAGAGTACTTAAGCTTTATTTTGGTATATTATTTATATTTCCCTAAAGTTTTTTGTTGAACAAAGTTATAAAAAATAACTTTCTACTAAACTTCAATCATTTTTTCTTTTGGCTAAGGGGCCAAAATTAGGACTTCCTCCGAAGGTTGGCTATATGTGGCTTATAGCAGAGTACTTAAGCTTCATTTTGGTATATCAATTATATTTCCCTAAAGTTTTTTGTTGAACAAAGTTACAAAAAATAACTTTCTACTAAACTTCACTCATTTTTTCTTTTGGCTAAGGGGCCAAAATTAGGACTTCCTCCGAAGGCTGGCTATATGTGGCTTAAGTACTTAAGCTTCATTTTGGTATATCATTTATATTTCCCTAAAGTTTTTTGTTGAACAACGTTATAAAAAATAACTTTCTACTAGACTTCACTCATTTTTTCTTTTGGCTAAGGGGCCAAAGTTAGGACTTCCTCCGAAGGTTGGCTATATGTGGCTTATAGCAGAGTACTTACGTTTCATTTTGGTATATCATTTATATTTCCCTAAAGTTTTTTGTTGAACAAAGTTATAAAAAATAACTTTCTACTAAACTTCACATATTTTTTCTTTTGGCTAAGAGGCCAAAATTAGGACTTCCTCCGAAGGTTGGCTATATGTGGCTTATAGCAGAGTACTTAAGCTTCATTTTGGTATATCATTTATATTTTCCTAAAGTTTTTTGTTAAACAAAGTTATAAAAAATAACTTTCTACTAAACTTCACTCATTTTTTCTTTTGGCTAAGGGGCCAAAATTAGGACTTCCTCCGAAGGTTGGCTATATGTGGCTTATAGCAGAGTACTTAAGCTTCATTTTGGTATATCATTTATATTTCCCTAAAGTTTTTTGTTAAACAAAGTTATAAAAAATAACTTTCTACTAAACTTCACTCATTTTTTCTTTTGGCTAAGGGGCCAAAATAAGGACATCCTCCGAAGGTTGGCTATATGTGGCGTATAGCAGAGTACTTAAGCTTCATTTTGGTATATCAATTATATTTCCCTAAAGTTTTTTGTTGAACAAAGTTACAAAAAATAACTTTCTACTAAACTTCACTCATTTTTTCTTTTGGCTAAGGGGACAAAATTAGGACTTCCTCCGAAGGCTGGCTATATGTGGCTTAAGTACTTAAGCTTAATTTTGGTATATCATTTATATTTCCCTAAAGTTTTTTGTTGAACAAAGTTATAAAAAATAACTTTCTACTAGACTTCACTCATTTTTTCTTTTGGCTAAGGGGCCAAAGTTAGGACTTCCTCCGAAGGTTGGCTATATGTGGCTTAAGTACTTAAGCTTCATTTTGGTATATCATTTATATTTCCCTAAAGTTTTTTGTTGAACAAAGTTACAAAAAATAACTTTCTACTAAACTTCACTCATTTTTTCTTTTGGCTAAGGGGCCAAAATTAGGACTTCCTCCGAAGGCTGGCTATATGTGGCTTAAGTACTTAAGCTTCATTTTGGTATATCATTTATATTTCCCTAAAGTTTTTTGTTGAACAAAGTTATAAAAAATAACTTTCTACTAAACTTCACATATTTTTTCTTTTGGCTAAGAGGCCAAAATTAGGACTTCCTCCGAAGGTTGGCTATATGTGGCTTATAGCAGAGTACTTAAGCTTCATTTTGGTATATCATTTATATTTTCCTAAAGTTTTTTGTTAAACAAAGTTATAAAAAATAACTTTCTACTAAACTTCACTCATTTTTTCTTTTGGCTAAGGGGCCAAAATTAGGACTTCCTCCGAAGGTTGGCTATATGTGGCTTATAGCAGAGTACTTAAGCTTCATTTTGGTATATCATTTATATTTCCCTAAAGTTTTTTGTTAAACAAAGTTATAAAAAATAACTTTCTACTAAACTTCACTCATTTTTTCTTTTGGCTAAGGGGCCAAAATTAGGACTTCCTCCGAAGGTTGGCTATATGTGGCTTATAGCAGAGTACTTAAGCTTCATTTTGGTATATCAATTATATTTCCCTAAAGTTTTTTGTTGAACAAAGTTACAAAAAATAACTTTCTACTAGACTTCACTCATTTTTTCTTTTGGCTAAGGGGCCAAAGTTAGGACTTCCTCCGAAGGTTGGCTATATGTGGCTTATAGCAGAGTACTTACGTTTCATTTTGGTATATCATTTATATTTCCCTAAAGTTTTTTGTTGAACAAAGTTATAAAAAATAACTTTCTACTAAACTTCACATATTTTTTCTTTTGGCTAAGAGGCCAAAATTAGGACTTCCTCCGAAGGTTGGCTATATGTGGCTTATAGCAGAGTACTTAAGCTTCATTTTGGTATATCATTTATATTTTCCTAAAGTTTTTTGTTAAACAAAGTTATAAAAAATAACTTTCTACTAAACTTCACTCATTTTTTCTTTTGGATAAGGGGCCAAAATTAGGACTTCCTCCGAAGGTTGGCTATATGTGGCTTATAGCAGAGTACTTAAGCTTCATTTTGGTATATCATTTATATTTCCCTAAAGTTTTTTGTTAAACAAAGTTATAAAAAATAACTTTCTACTAAACTTCACTCATTTTTTCTTTTGGCTAAGGGGCCAAAATAAGGACATCCTCCGAAGGTTGGCTATATGTGGCGTATAGGAAAGAACTTAAGCTTCATTTTGGTATACAACTTATTTCAAACTTAAGTTTTTTTTAGAACAAAGTTTGAAAAATTAAATTTCTATTGAACTTCACTCATTTTTTCTTTTGGCTAAGGGGCCAAAATAAGGACATCCTCCGAAGGTTGGCTATATGCGGCGTATAGCAAAGAACTTAAGCTTCATTTTGGTATACAACTTATTTCAAACTTAAGTTTTTTTTAGAACAAAGTTTGAAAAATTAAATTTATATTGATCTTCACTCATTTTTTCTTTTGGCTAAGGGGCCAAAATAAGGACATCCTCCGAAGGTTGGCTATATGTGGCGTATAGGTAAGAACTTAAGCTTCATTTTGGTATACAACTTATTTCAAACTTAAGTTTTTTTTAGAACAAAGTTTGAAAAATTAAATTTCTATTGAACTTCACTCATTTTTTCTTTTGGCTAAGGGGCCAAAATAAGGACATCCTCCGAAGGTTGGCTATATGTGGCGTATAGCTAAGTACTTAAGCTTCATTTTGTTATACAACTTATTTCAAACTTGAGTTTTTTTTAGAACAAAGTTTGAAAAATTAAATTTCTATTGAACTTCACTCATTTTTTCTTTTGGCTAAGGGGCCAAAATAAGGACATCCTCCGAAGGTTGGCTATATGTGGCGTATAGCTAAGTACTTAAGTTTCATTTTGGTATACAACCTATTTCAAACTTAAGTTTTTTTTAGAACAAGGTTTGAAAAATTAAATTTCTATTGAACTTCACTCATTTTTTCTTTTGGCTAAGGGGCCAAAATAAGGACATCCTCCGAAGGTTGGCTATATGTGGCGTATAGCTAAGTACTTAAGCTTCATTTTGGTATACAACTTATTTCAAACTTAAGTTTTTTTTAAAACAAAGTTTGAAAAATTAAATTTCTATTGAACTTCACTCAGTTTTTCTTTTGGCTAAGGGGCCAAAATAAGGACATCCTCCGAAGGTTGGCTATATGTGGCGTATAGCTAAGTACTTAAGCTTCATTTTGGTATACAACTTATTTCAAACTTAAGTTTTTTTTAGAACAAAGTTTGAAAATTAAATTTCTATTGAACTTCACTCATTTTTTCTTTTGGCTAAGGGGCCAAAATAAGGACATCCTCCGAAGGTTGGCTATATGTGGCGTATAGCTAAGTACTTAAGCTTCATTTTGGTATACAACCTATTTCAAACTTAACACGTTGAGTGCCATCATACAAAAAAAAAATATATTACTAAAGTGCCAATTTATAAAACCAAGTTTAAATTAATGTTTTTGTGATAAAAAATTAATTTGTGAAAATCTTTTTTTGTATATGTGTGTTATTTGTACCGTTATACATGTGACAGCCGGCGGTACACGTGGCACACAGATAATATAATTTGATTCAGGTGCCGTGTATGCCGCCGATAGTCACACCATATATTGTTATTATTATCATTAGTTCCTTTTATATTTATTGAATACTAAGTTCCTTTTTTTATTATAAACTAAAAGTGAAATAATATGTTATTTTCTTATTTAATTCAATGGATTCTAATTTTTTGATCCTACATATATATTTTCCACCAAACACACTAGTTCCTATTTTTTATTGAATATGAAGTGCCTTTTTTATTATATATAAAGTGAATTAATTATTATTTTCTTATTTTATTCTTTGAATTATAATTTATTGAAGTGGGTTAGGTTAAAAAAAATTATAAATTTTTGATTCTGTATAACTCTTGTAATACAAAAGATACACAAAAAATTCTTGAAGTTAAAAAAAAAAATGCATTTCTCTAGGTGCCATCACATAATATTTATTAGCTTTACTATAATGCCACAGAAAATATATTGTATTGAAAACTTAAGTAGCTGTGCATCGCCGGCGGTACACATGGCACTCTAGTAAAAGAAAAGTGTGCACCGCCGGCGGTGCACATGGCACTCAACGTGTTAAGTTTTTTTTAGAACAAGGTTTGAAAAATTAAATTTCTATTGAACTTCACTCATTTTTTCTTTTGGCTAAGGGGCCAAAATAAGGACATCCTCCGAAGGTTGGCTATATGTGGCGTATAGCTAAGTACTTAAGCTTCATTTTGGTATACAACTTATTTCAAACTTAAGTTTTTTTTAAAACAAAGTTTGAAAAATTAAATTTCTATTGAACTTCACTCAGTTTTTCTTTTGGCTAAGGGGCCAAAATAAGGACATCCTCCGAAGGTTGGCTATATGTGGCGTATAGCTAAGTACTTAAGCTTCATTTTGGTATACAACTTATTTCAAACTTAAGTTTTTTTTAGAACAAAGTTTGAAAATTAAATTTCTATTGAACTTCACTCATTTTTTCTTTTGGCTAAGGGGCCAAAATTAGGACATCCTCCGAAGGTTGGCTATATGTGGCGTATAGCTAAGTACTTAAGCTTAATTTTGGTATACAACTTATTTCAAACTTAAGTTTTTTTTAGAACAAAGTTTGAAAAATTAAATTTCTATTGAACTTCACTCATTTTTTCTTTTAGCTTAGGGGCCAAAATAAGGACATCCTCCTAAGGTTGGCTATATGTGGAGTATAGCTAATTACTTAAGCTTCATTTTGGTATACAACTTATTTCAAACTTAAGTTTTTCTTAGAACAAAGTTTGAAAAATTAAATTTCTATTGAACTTCACTCATTTTTTCTTTTGGCTAAGGGGCCAAAATAAGGACATCCTCCGAAGGTTGGCTATATGTGGCGTATAGCTAAGTACTTAAGCTTCATTTTGGTATACAACTTATTTCAAACTTAAGTTTTTTTTAGAACAAAGTTTGAAAAATTAAATTTCTATTGAACTTCACTCATTTTTTCTTTTGGCTAAGGGGCCAAAATAAGGACATCCTCCGAAGGTTGGCTATATGTGGCGTATAGCTAAGTACTTAAGCTTCATTTTGGTATACAACTTATTTCAAACTTAAGTTTTTTTTAGAACAAAGTTTGAAAAATTAAATTTCTATTGAACTTCACTCATTTTTTCTTTTGGCTAAGGGGCCAAAATAAGGACATCCTCCGAAGGTTGGCTATATGTGGCTTCATTTTGGTATACAACTTATTTCCAACTTAAGTTTTTTTTAGAACAAAGTTTGAAAAATTAAATTTCTATTGAAAATCATCTCCCATGTAGAAATAAAGAAGAAGAACATGTACTCATATTCGGGTATATGATGTTGCCATATAAATTAACATTAAAATATCACTATGGTTATAAATTTCTCTTTTTATAGTATTGTATTAACATTGTTTATATCTGGCCACTCTACCAGCAAATGTTCTTTGTTAAAAACACGCAGCAGAGACCTGCGCCGTGGGATTTCATCGGCGGCGGCGGCTGACGCGAAAAAATGCTCGGCGGCGGCTCGCTCCGGCTGTTAGCCGATGTGGCTGTCAGCCGATGGGATATGAATATTAAAATTATATGTATGTACGTTTGTGTAAACATATTTGCATGTGTTTATATTAAAACAAACAATTTAAGCCATTTTTCATATTATAATTCACTACTCATGGCATAAAAATATGTTTTTGTTTAAACAAGAATCACGTGTTTTCAATGACACAGGAACTCAAACATTATTTGAATAATTAGCTATTCCAGAGTACAAAATTTTAAATTTTTACATATAAAACACACCATCTTTTTTAGAACTACTATTTATCTTTGTTCGGCTTGAAAACGGTCTCTTAAAAAAGAACAAAATGTTGTACAGTGACACACCAAAATTTCGACCACATTGAAGGGTAGTTGAAGGTGTTGACCGCATAAACGAATACCTCAGTAGTGACGCAAACAAACATATTGGCGTTTTACTCTTAAATTCATTTTTCTTGTTAAGCATATTTTCGTAATGCACGAAATCTGAATTTAATTGAACTCGCTGATCTCGGCAACCGTATCACTGGAATCAGTTTCATCTGTAATTTTGTTATTCTCACACATATTTATTTAATTTTGAATTGCAGCCAAATAGTATGTAGTTTAAAAAAAAACAATAAACACTTAAGGCTGTTTAACAAAAGTGATTTCGTCAAATTTTTACAGAGTTAAAACTTTTCGGCGGGAAAATACACAGAATAGTTATCACAAAAAATAATCAACGATTGCACCATTGTTCACTCATTTTCCTATCGTCGTTATTTTAAAAATTTTGATGAAATTTTGGTGCTTTGTCCCAATTTACAACGTTGAAATTGAAAGGCAGCCATTTTTCTTATTCTCTTTTGAACTTGCTTAAACCTTTCACAATCGCGAAATTAATAGACAGACAGAAATTATTGTTTTCCTTTTTTCGTTCTTTTCGCTGTTGACGAAGATGAACATTTAACAGGAATTGATACTAAAATTACATTGGTGTGAGAAAAATTATATGAAGCAACAACATGAAAATGCCGAAAAGTGTAAAAGCTAACCAAAAAATGTGCAGTACAAATAGTCATGTACTACACACTCTACCTCTACATCCCCTCACCAACAAACTTCGTCTGTCTGCCTACCACTTGCCACATTGTAACATACAGTCTACAACTGACATGAAATGCTTAACATTAACACTAAAATGATGTTAGTGTTAAGTATAGACTCATCATGTTAGAGGTTTTCTCATGTTATAACACGGTTGTTAATGCAAATGTTTTAACAACGCTTTTATAACATCATGTTATAACAGCAAATCATGTCAGTTGTAGACGGGGAGTAAAAGGGGACTTTATAAACAAGAAACTAAGAGTTGCACTTTTTAAGGATAGAAAAAAAAAGAATGTGGCAAGGTGTTAAAAAAATAGAATAAAAATTATTTACAAAGTAATCGGTGGCTAAGCTGCAGCCGATTTTTAGCCGAAGAAATTTCGGCGGCGGTGGCTACAAATATTTTCATCGGCGGCTGGCTAACAGCCGGCTAAGCCGCTTCGGCGCAGGTATCTGACACGCAGTATTGTTTTGAAATTTGTAAAGCCTTAAATATTGAGAAAATGTGGAAAATGCCCCCAGTCCGCACCCATTGGCATGATTGTATTGGGCATGGCCGGTTCTGGAAAAACAACATTTGTGTAAAAGCTAACACAGACTTCACTTAAACAATATAAACCTTATGTTATTAACCAGGATTCCGCTTGTCGGGAAACACCATATCATTGTAATATAGACATTAGAGATACCGGCAACTGCAAAGAAGTTATGAAACTATAAATTGGGACCTAATGGTGGCATTGTGACAATTATTAATTTATTTGCTACCAAATTTGAAAAAGTTTTAGAATTAAAAAAGCCGGCCAACAGGGTCATAAGTGGTGTATAGTAGATAAGCCAGGGGGGTTACCGCGTATTTCGATTCGAAAGAAATCATTTAAGGATTCGAACAATTTGTACTGTGTATTACGATTTTCGTAATATTTGTTTCGAATAAACGGACGTTTTTCATACTTTATTGAAAACAAAAAATCACTTTCTTAAAAGCCACTCTCTATTACGAACAAAAATTGTTCATCAAATTTCCCATTTACTAAAAAATACAACCTCTGTCATCGTTTCAAACGATTACGAAAATCGTAATACACAGTACGAATTGTTCGAATCCGTAAATGATTTCTTTCGAATCGAAATACGCGGTAACCCCCCAGGACAAATAGAGGTATTTACCTGGTCAGCATTGGGAACTATAATAACAGATGTTTCCCACAATAGTGGTAAGGTCGGTTAGTCCCACAACATTTATGTCAAACATGTTGTACTCCTGTTCTATACTTTAAAAGCACCTCTTGCCATTTATAGTGGTGATGAACAAGGTAAAAGCAAAATTTTAATTTCAAAAATAAAAAATTGTAATGATTTTGCCATAGAATGGAATTTGGAATTTGAATCTTTTCAGGAGTCTTTGGATAAAAAACTATACATATTATCAATTTAACACGCACTATGTCTTTAACGTTGGATGATTTCTATAGTGATTTAAAAACCTGCGGTATATCTTCGAAATCTGGTGTGGGTTTTGATCGTTTTTTTCACTTTAATAGCGGAGGGAGCAGAAGAATATGAAAAGTTATCAATGTTATCAATAATATAAAAAATTAATTGTTATTTCATTATAAATATATGTATGCTAGTCTTGGGCTTAATCGTTCATTTAGGTGACTTTTCATTAGAGTTCATTTAAAAAAAGTGAACTAGTTCGTTCTTTTAGTTCAGTAGTTCACTTTTAGTCAGTCAGTCTTTTGAGCCAGCTGTATATTTCGTCAGTCAGTTCATTTAAGTCAGTTCATGTATGTAGTTTAAAGCACTAAGTATACAGAGATGAAAAAAGTGACGTATGAAAAATGCCTAAATCATTTGCGAGGGCAGCTTTCGAAGAAAGAGAAAGAAAATGTTTTTTGTTAGTGAAGTGACAATGCGTAAAAACAGGCCGCTACTATCTACTCAAATTGCATAATCAAAACAAAAAACGCAAAAAGGGCAGCTTTCGAAGAAAAAGACAGAAAAAACACAATATTTTCTGTCTCGTGACGCCTCTGTATACTCTGTGGTTTAAAGGTTCATTTACTTCAGTTGCTTGAATTGATTTTAGTCTTGGGCTTAATCGTTCATTTAGGTGACTTTTCATTAGAGTTCATTTAAAAAAAGTGAACTAGTTCGTTCTTTTAGTTCAGTAGTTCACTTTTAGTCAGTCAGTCTTTTGAGCCAGCTGTATATTTCGTCAGTCAGTTCATTTAAGTCAGTTCATGTATGTAGTTTAAAGGTTCATTTACTTCAGTTGCTTGTTTTGATTTCTTATTCTGTTGTTGTTTATTTTTGTGTGTGTCAAGCTTTGAAAAAATTTAAATACTTAAAAAAACTTATTTAAATTTTTAATAAATATTTAAATATAATAAATATAATGTAATAAATATAAATTTTTAATAAAGTTCAAAAACACAATTGTGAATTTTTTAAAAAATTTCCTTTTCTTTGTTTTTCAACAAATAAATTTGACATTCCTCATTTTACAAAAACAAAATGCATAGTATTTTTCATGTTCTTTACCGAATTGATAGAAAAGAGACAACAATATTATTAGTTTTTATATGCTATAATATACTTGTTTCTTTTACTCATTGCCAGACTACTAAAATATGTTCATAATATAATCAGGGCTGCCATATTAAGAGATGTCTCGCCACATGTGGCAATTTTCAAACATTTTGGCTACACTGCGATTTATAAAATATATGGCGATTTTTTTATTATTAAAAAGATTTCCGTATGACGTGCTAAATTTCCAATTATTATTTTTGATAAATACACTGAAATTAGATAAGCTATTAATTTATTTTAAGACTCTAATACTATGTTTCCACTATCAGCTTGTTGTCAACTTGTTTTGAGCAAAACGTGTCAGAGTGCTTCCATTATGTAAAACTGGTTTTGGTTTTCGAAATCAATTTGGCATTAATGTTGTTTACAAACATGAAAGCAAAAAATATTTTTGTAAAATAATAAATATTTTCTTATTTGTTTTTTAATACACATTATACATATAATTTAATAAGTCTTGTTATTTTGGTAAATCTGTAATTTTTTTCGAAATTGTTAATCACCAATAATGGAAAACTCTGAGTTTTTTCATGGTTTTCGACATTTTTTGGAGCAAAACTAGTATTTATTTGAGTTTTTCGAACATGAAAACTGCATGGGAAAACAAGTAGCAGAACACTTGTTTTGCTGCAAATGTAGTTTTGTGGCCCAAAACATGTAAAGCGCCCCATACACTTGCAATATTATTGTATATAATATTCGCCATATCATTTCCATTTTCATTCATTCAATAAAAAGGCGAACATAACCTATAGGAATAATATAAACAGCATTGTATAATGTTGCCAACACACTTCTCTTTCTTTTCGTTGTGCAATAAAAATCAAGTCTTTTGATTGTTGCCAATATATTGTTCCACCTTCGAATATCACATACACATTGGCGATATAACGTAAAATTTAACAATTTTATTCTAAGTGTATGAGCCGCTTAAGTGAAATACTATTACATAATGGAAACACTCTGACACGTTTTGCTCAAAATAAGCACCCCTACCTCAAACAACTACTCCCATGAAAATATTCCTATATTTTTTTTATTTCGTATTGTGAATGATTCCTATAACAAATTTTATGGGAACGAATTCCCAAACTAAAAACATGTAGGGAACATGTAAGTTTTAATTTGTATGTTAAGGTAGGGCTCAATTAAATTACTTTTTTCTTTTATTGAAGGAGTATTAATAAGAAAAATTAAGATAAACATTATTCATTATTTATTTTATCATATAATTATTAGTGTTTTATTTTGTATATTTTTCTTTCAGAATACAAGCACTGACAATTTATTCACAATAGAGACATTTGTTTATAAAGCACTGACAAATATTGCACAATATAAATTTTTACTCCCAAAATATTTGCGATGACAAAAAATTGTCAGGTGAAAACGCTATGTTAATGCCGACAAAATCACCTCAACAATAAATTTCAGCATGTCCTACGGAAATCTTAAGAGGCCCATAGACACATACTGCTGACACCTACTGCCGATGAATCCTTCGTATACGTGTGTGATTGATATTTTACTACACACCTATCAATCATCATTTTAAAATAAATGTCATTTCTTGAAATTCAAGAGAACCCCTACTTTCTTCACACGTTTTTTTCTCAGAAACTATTTTAAATTAGTTTTAATTTAAATTTAAAGAAAAATATATCATAAAATTAATAATTTTTTTTATTGTTCATTGAACAACTGTCAGCAGTATGAGTTCATTTTGAAATCAAACCTATTTTGGTTTTTCATACTGCATTGTCTGTGTGACGCATACATAAATAAAAATTTCAAATTTACAAACACATGCTGATTGCATGAGCATGAGAAGTATGTGTCTATGTGACCCTTTATTAATAATACAAAATATTTTATAAATTGCCGAAAAAATCGCAGCTAGACATCTCTAAGTATGGCAGCCTTGATTTTATTATGAAAATGTTTAAAGTTATCTGGCAATGAGTAAAAGAAACAATATAATGTTAAACATAGAGACACTAATACTATTGTTGTTTCTTTTCAATCAGTGCGGTAAAGAATAAGAAATCAAGTGGACAAGCAACTGAAGTAAATGAACCTGTGAACTAAATGAATTGAACTAAATGAATTGAACTAAATGAACCCTCTCAAAAGACTGCTGACGCAAAAGACAAAGTGACGAAAAGTGAACTGTTGAACTAAAAGGAACTGTCAGACTGAATGACAGTTCAACGTTCATCTGACTGACTAGTTCAATTGAACTAGTTCGTTCATGAACTACCCAACTCTAATGTATGCGTGTTTTTTAATATTATAAAAAAAAAACTCAGATGATTAAAAATGCTAGCTGGGATATTATCTATATACATATAAATCGGCTAAGGCAAAACAGTTAAGAACACTCCCCATCTGTATGTCAACCGATTTGAACAAAATATACACCATTTGAGCCAATTTAGACTAGACTAATTGTTCTGGCAGAAAACGACAGTTTGTAGGCGAAAGAGGTGAAGAGAGTCGTTTTTGGTTGGCATAATTTTTAATCCAGCTTCAACCCTGCATTAGCAGAACAAAACCAATACATACACACTTATGAAAAAAACAGGTTCAGTGTTTTCTTTTTGAGAGCGATTTTAATCGTTAGTTGTTCGCCGTCGTGTAAACATGAATATAAAAAAATACTAACACATACAAAGCTGCGTGTACGTATACAATTTTATGCCAGAATAATTAATCCAGTGTAGTTTGGAAAGAACAAAAGTTAATCCGACTAAAAATTAGTCTAGTCTAAATTGGCTCTTTGAGAGGTATTTACTCAAAGACATGCACAAAATATATTTTATTAAAATCTGTTCAATAATTATAACCCATCTAGCATTTGGCTGATTATTTTTTGTAAAAATCACCCGAATGATTCTTTTCAGATCAGTTTTGAAAATTAAAAACTGATTTATCACGAGTGATTAAAAATGGATTCATATATGATTCATTTATATGTTTAATGATTTTTGAATTTTTGGTTTTGCCAAATGAAAAAATATAAAAATAGAACCTTTCATCGGTAGGGGATAATTTTCTCACAACATATATGATACATATTATCTTGCATGTAAAATAAGTATATCGTCACCTAAAAGACGAAATAACCTATCTGCAGTTTTCAAAAGTTTACAGGAGAGGGGAAAAACGTGATAAAATTGAAACTATTAACGATATTAAAACGAAAATGACACATTTTGATTAAAATGAAACCAGTAATATATATCGGTTGAGAAAATTTTGTTTTTCTAATCACAGCTTGTTTTATGACACTTAGGTTTTTTGGAATTGTAAAAACCTGAAACCGAAATAACCTATCTGCAGTACTAATTAGTATGAATAACAAAAAATTTCTTTATACACATGAATATTATATACGTTAAATAATTACAGTAGTATATGTCCGTTAGAAGGTTCCATTATTTATTTTGTTGCAAAAACTTTTAAAATAGTTATTTCTTTTTATGCCCTCCACCAAAATTAGTTGTGAAGAGGGTATATTAAGTTTGTCATTCCGTGTGAAACTTTTTTATTATTCATCTCAGACCCTATAAAGTATATATATTCTGGGTCCTTGAGTAATTTTAAGTCGATTTAGCCATGTCCGTCTGTTGAAAACACGCTCACTTTCGAAAAACTCAAAAGAAATAAATAAACAAATAAATAAAAATAAAGTTTGGGATTGAAATCCAGCAAAATCGGTTCAATAGGATCTGAGCTGTGAATCAAAATGTGGAACCACCACCTTAAAAAAATTGATAATTTTGTTACAAAAACTAACATAAATGGTGGAAAAATGCACAGAATGATATAAGATTTCGCAACAGTTCGTTTTATTTAACTGGAAATCACGCTGTAAAATTTCTTGAAGATCCGTCCATGATTTACCCTAGGCCTCATATAAGCCCTACTCCCGGAAAACAGTATAGTAAGCCTAAAACCCTAACTAACAATGCTATCATAACAAATTTTGGCACGTCACAGTTAAATAGGACTAGAAATGAAACTATTAAGTTTCGTGAAGATCGGTCCATAATTTACCATAGGCCCCATATAAAACCTACTTCCAGAAAACAGTTTAGTACGCCTAAATCCGTAAAAAATAATGATATCATAACAAAATTTGGTACATCAAAATTTTTTAGAACTAAAAATAAGACTATGAACTTTCGTGAAGATCGGTCTATAATTTACCATAGGCCCCATATTAACCTTACTCCCGGAAAACAGCTTAGTACGCCTAAAAACGTAAAAAATAACGCTATCATAACAAAATTTGATACATCACAGTTTTATAGAACTAGAAATGACACTGTGAAATTTGGTGAAGATCGGTGCATAGCTTACCATAGGCCTCATATAAAGCCCACTCTGGTTAAATAATTAAATACGCGGTAAACTTTCTTCCAGTTTACATAGCTTCATATGGCCAGAAAAAATGTTATGCAATTTTGTGATATACGGTCCATAATTTTCCTTAGATTCCATTTTAGCAGCCTTCTGAAATTTACTGCAAACGCTTAAACTAATTGCACCGCTGTATTGAAATTTATGTTTTTTAATACCAGAAATCGTCCTGCAGAATTTGGGATGATTGGTTCATAGCTTACCATGGCTTTTATATAATTTGTTCTCTTGAAAATCATTTAAGGTCATCTTAAACTGATATTCTACTCAAACTTTTTAAAATTGATTCTGATTGTCGATCAATAATTTTATATACACTAAACCGCAACAAATTTTAATGCAGATGTCTGTTTTTACAAAGATTATAATAATAAATATACATCATACAGATATTACTCCTAAAACATTCGAAGTGTCGGTGGAGGGTATCAAAGATTCGGCACAGCCGAATATAGCACTCTAACTTGTTTTATTTACATTCAAATTTAACTTAGAACGTCTTAGTGGCTGGGGAGCCAGAATGTGATTTTTTTTTTTTTTTTTTGTTGATTTAGTTTTAAGTTTTGAACTAAGGGGTGTGAACTAAGGGGTGTGAACTAAGGTGAACTAAGGGGTGTTACTGTGTAATACATATTGTTACGAAAGTTAAATTATCTAAGAATTATTTATAGTTATAGTTATAAGTTATCTTGTAAGTTATAGTTTAATGTTACTTAAAATTGTCATGTATAATTTTCAACACAACTGTTATTTTAAAATAATTCCTATATAAATTTCCCAGTCATTTCTAGAAATGGTTATAGAACATAATAAATAGTTTTTATGGGAAGGTTCAGGAAAAATCTAGAAATAATTATGAAATATAAAAAGGGGTGACTCATGTATAATTAGTTTAGTCTGTTTTGAAAAACGGTTCTGTTCGTTACTAACAATTGTGAACAAAATAATTAATTTTCAATAAAGTTTGTTAAGTTGAATAATGTGCTGTTTACACAACATTATTAAATAATTAAATACGCGGTAAACTTTCTTCCAGTTTACATAGCTTCATATGGCCAGAAAAAATGTTATGCAATTTTGTGATATACGGTCCATAATTTTCCTTAGATTCCATTTTAGCAGCCTTCTGAAATTTACTGCAAACGCTTAAACTAATTGCACCGCTGTATTGAAATTTATGTTTTTTAATACCAGAAATCGTCCTGCAGAATTTGGGATGATTGGTTCATAGCTTACCATGGCTTTTATATAATTTGTTCTCTTGAAAATCATTTAAGGTCATCTTAAACTGATATTCTACTCAAACTTTTTAAAATTGATTCTGATTGTCGATCAATAATTTTATATACACTAGACCGCAACAAATTTTAATGCAGATGTCTGTTTTTACAAAGATTATAATAATAAATATACATCATACAGATATTACTCCTAAAACATTCGAAGTGTCGGTGGAGGGTATCAAAGATTCGGCACAGCCGAATATAGCACTCTAACTTGTTTTATTTACATTCAAATTTAACTTAGAACGTCTTAGTGGCTGGGGAGCCAGAATGTGTTTTTTTTTTTTTTTTTTTGTTGATTTAGTTTTAAGTTTTGAACTAAGGGGTGTGAACTAAGGGGTGTGAACTAAGGTGAACTAAGGGGTGTTACTGTGTAATACATATTGTTACGAAAGTTAAATTATCTAAGAATTATTTATAGTTATAGTTATAAGTTATCTTGAAAGTTATAGTTTAATGTTACTTAAAATTGTCATGTATAATTTTCAACACAACTGTTATTTTAAAATAATTCCTATATAAATTTCCCAGTCATTTCTAGAAATGGTTATAGAACATAATAAATAGTTTTTATGGGAAGGTTCAGGAAAAATCTAGAAATAATTATGAAATATAAAAAGGGGTGACTCATGTATAATTAGTTTAGTCTGTTTTGAAAAACGGTTCTGTTCGTTACTAACAATTGTGAACAAAATAATTAATTTTCAATAAAGTTTGTTAAGTTGAATAATGTGCTGTTTACACAACACAAGTGACTAAACGTGTAGTAAAATTTATATGGAAAACATTCAAAAACCTGAGTGCTTTTCATATAAATTTTACTACACGTTCAGTCACTTGTGTTGTGAAAACAGCACATAAGTGTGTGTTTTTATTCGGTTTTGCAACTCAAACGCGTTTATTAAAGGAAAAACGTAACAATATTTATATTTTGGCCTGGAGGGCTTTGTATTACTTTATTAATTAAATAAATAGGACCGGCAGTTCCGAAAATTACTTCTTACAAACATAGAAAACTGCACCAACTTAACAACAAAATGGTATAATGTAACTGGACACTAAAGTGACCTCAGAACCGCAGCTGTTAGCCGTGTTTTTCTTTGTGGAGTTACGTTTGGTGTCTTTTTTTCTTAATTTACATACCAATTTTCCCGATTGGCATCCCTACTATTTACGCTATTTTCCGACACATTTTTTTAACCGATTTAGCTTTTTGAAATAAAGAGTAGAATTTGTTTCCAATTTTGAATTTTTCACTGTAAGTTTTCTGATTCTTTATAGCTTTAACGTTTATTAATAAATATGTATAAGACTTGTCTTTCATGCCGATGTTAGCAAATTTTTGCGAATTTCCGTTAATTGAGCAATTTTCACCGAATTTTTGCCATTCCTTACAGTTTAAGGGACTTTTAATCAATTTTATGGCTTTTTTTATATATTAAAAATGTTCGCGAATTTTCGCTATTTTTGCAAATGTTTCCGAATTTTCGCAATTTTGGCTCTTAGAGGCGTTCGTCTTAAATAGAAAATGTTCGCGAATTTCCGCTATTTTAGCAAACTTTTTTGAACTTTCGCAATTTTCGCGTTAAATTTGCTAATAAAATTTGTGCCCATAACTTCTTTTAAATTTGCATTTCTTATTTTAAACGTATTCAATAAATATGTTAACATTTCATTTAAAATTTCTTTAACTTCCATTTGAGTCGTCGCAAAATTTCCTGTCGACTAAAACGGGGTCAGTACTACTCTACGTCGACTTAAAAGCGCCTTAGAAAATATCAATTGGCTGTCAATAGTCATCGATTATTGTCAACAACGACTCAGAAAATACCATTACTGTTCAGGTGCCGTCGAGTGAAGTTTAGTTGAAATTTATTTTTTATAACTTTGTTCAACAAAAAACTTTAGGGCTCTTTAAATGATACACCAAAATGAAGCTTAAGTATTCTGCTATAAGCCACATATAGCCAACCTTCGGAGGATGTCCTTATTTTGGCCCCTTAGCCAAAAGAAAAAATGAGTGAAGTTCAATAGAAATTTAATTTTTCAAACTTTGTTCTAAAAAAAACTTAAGTTTGAAATAAGTTGTATACCAAAATGAACCTTAAGTAATAAGCTATACGCCACATATAGCCAACCTTCGGAGGATGTCCCTATTTTGGCCCCTTAGCCAAAAGAAAAAATGAGTGAAGTTCAATAGAAATTTAATTTTTCAAACTTTGTTCTAAAAAAAAACTTAAGTTTGAAATAAGTTGTATACCAAAATGAAGCTTAAGTTCTTACCTATACGCCACATATAGCCAACCTTAGGATGATGTCCTTATTTTGGCCCCTTAGCCAAAAGAAAAATTTAGTGAAGTTCAATAGAAATTTAATTTTTCAAACTTTGTTCTAAAAAAAACTTAAGTTTGAAATAAGTTGTATACCAAAATGAAGCTTAAGTAATTAGCTATACGCCACATATAGCCAACCTTCGGAGGATGTCCCTATTTTGGCCCCTTAGCCAAAAGAAAAAATGAGTGAAGTTCAATAGAAATTTAATTTTTCAAACTTTGTTCTAAAAAAAACTTAAGTTTGAAATAAGTTGTATACCAAAATGAAGCTTAAGTTCTTAGCTATACGCCGCATATAGCCAACCTTCGGAGGATGTCCTTATTTTGGCCCCTTAGCCAAAAGAAAAAATGAGTGAAGTTCAATAGAAATTTAATTTTTCAAACTTTGTTCTAAAAAAAACTTAAGTTTGAAATAAGTTGTATACCAAAATGAAGCTTAAGTTCTTACCTATACGCCACATATAGCCAACCTTCGGAGGATGTCCTTATTTTGGCCCCTTAGCCAAAAGAAAAAATGAGTGAAGTTCAATAGAAATTTAATTTTTCAAACTTTGTTCTAAAAAAAACTTAAGTTTGAAATAAGTTGTATACCAAAATGAAGCTTAATTCTTACCTATACGCCACATATAGCCAACCTTCGGAGGATGTCCTTATTTTGGCCCCTTAGCCAAAAGAAAAAATGAGTGAAGTTCAATAGAAATTTAATTTTTCAAACTTTGTTCTAAAAAAAACTTAAGTTTGAAATAAGTTGTATACCAAAATGAAGCTTAAGTTCTTAGCTATACGCCGCATATAGCCAACCTTCGGAGGATGTCCTTATTTTGGCCCCTTAGCCAAAAGAAAAAATGAGTGAAGTTCAATAGAAATTTATGAGTGAAGTTAAATAGAAATTTTTTTTTTTTTTTAACTTAAAATATATATTTTTAAGGAATCCAACACAAACATTTGTAAACTAATTTAAATATATTAGATTTCTAACCGTTTGTCGCAATATTTTAATTATTTATTATTTTATAAATATCATTTCCGGGTTTACTTTGTTATCTTGTTAAAAGCCGAAATACTCTCCCATACACCGAAAACAAGAAGAAGATATTATTCTCTATAAAATGGCTAAAGTTGCCATATCTATTCACAATATTTCGCTATTGTAACTTGGCCGCACCTAAGTTTAGCTCTGCTCAGCCGGAAATACTCAATTTTAATCAGGCTAAGAGAGACATATTCTGTTGCTCTCTTTTTTTTTGAGTGGAACAAGATTTACTTTGTTAACTACTTTGTTATCTTCTCGTCCACATTTGTTAATCACTTCAAATTGACATGATTACAACTAAATCACCTCATAAACCACATAGAATCCACTGAACATACCTCAAATGTAGAATCGCCAACAGCCGTGTAAAACCGGCCAAGATTTCTGCTTAACCCTCGGAGGTATAAGGTTTTTTTGTCGCTAAATGGTATAACCAGGTCTGTGCAGACCTACATGGGATTTGTATGGAAATGTAGTCAGGTGTGCTAAAAGTATCTATAAATGCATTTAATGCTTGGAAAACCACATAATGAACCATAAAAACATATTTTTATACATCTTAGTTATCTATTTACGGTATTTTATTAATAATATGTAAAGAAATAAATTTTAGATACGGCATTCAATGCAGTAGTACCTGGCACGTGAATGTTGTTGGCATACCGGCTTTTTGCAATGCATGCAATGAAAGCGTGTTTTTCGCTGTTTTTTTTATCAAACTTAAAACACAGCGAGTACGAGGGTCTGCTGGCAGAGGATGCGGCATAAGCTGGTTGGTCATCTATGGGCGGGCCAGCAGCTACCTGCAAAAAAACAAAGTTGAAAGTTGATTTAGAATTTGAATTCAATAAATGAATAAATGAAATGCTTAACTCTACACCGAATAACGCCATGGACTGTTTCACATGTTGGAAGCCTCTTAGAATAGTGTTTGTTGCTCTTTGTTCCATGTAAGGGATCACCAGCTGTTCGGACAATTCCATAAGAAACATACGTCTTCTGTCTGTTCTCTTTACATGCCCCAATGCCGCAACGTCTAGCATACTGAAAAACATGGCCAACGGTCATCGGGTTGTGCCCCTTTTGCAGGTGTAACCACCAAGCATCTGGTCCATGGTGTCCACTCCTGCTTTATATTTATTATAGTCCAATATTTGAAACGGCTTCTGTACTGGTTTCGATGAGTCGACGGTGGAATTATAGTGTTCCGTGGAGATGAGAACCACTGCTTTCTTTTTTTTTTGGCACATGTGAGCATAGTGCGACATTATTGTTGTGGTAACCGAATAATGTGCTGTAAACCTCTCTTTTAGGGTCCAACATCTCCTTCGGTATGCAGGCCTTGTTTTTTCTTATGGTTCCTACATAAGCCAACCGTTTTGTCATCAAAACCGTAGCCAAATCATATGATAAAAAAAAGTTGTCTGCATATATTGTTCGACCAGACGTACTCTACTTTTCCACCAAGTCGCCCTGTAGATAGGGTTTCCATTGTGTCCCCACAACTCATGACTAGGCTGAACGTTTGACCCAAATATGCCGGCAAACAAGGTAAGGCCAAAAAAAGCGTACATTTCTATTTCGGTTACAGGTTTCATCCACTCTCGTGGTGTCTGGTCAGGATTCAGCTCATACCATTTATGGCACATCTCCTGGGCCTTACGGTTTGTTTCACGAACAATTATGCTGACGATCTCGGGTGTTAGAAGAGATTTAAATATGGAGATCGGGTTTCGCATAGTGCCTGTAACCGGGCCTTCACGACCCACAGTAACGCAGTTATGTGCACGAGTTCTACCAGATGCCGGCAGAGTGCTTGACCAAATCTTACCATCCTTTGACATATACGATGTAGACGAGCTCAACGAAGATGGCTCTTCGTCCATACCGGCGGCTTCAAGCGCTTCGGGAAAAGCTGCAGTGCCTTCATACAAATCTTGCAGTTCCTCATCATCGTCATATAGACTCTCCGTTTCAATAGACATGTCTGCTTCAGCATCGGAAGCCGCATCATCTAACAACGGCACATAATCTGGATCCGTTTTGCCGTCGCCTTTGAATGGAGTACTTTCCTCGGGCTGTTCATCATCACCGGCCATCCACAATGCTAAATTTTCTTGCATTTCACTTCTCTGTTCTTCTGGTTAACTTAAAAATCTTGAGGTGCGGTTCACCACGTCCATCATATCATCAATAGTATATAGTACTAACACGTTTTGTTTTTCTTTATATATATTAGGTGTGTTCCACAAGATCTCGGGCATGTTCGGACTAATGAGAGTAAAATGAAAATTACTCTCTAAATTTGCCGAAACTACACAAAATTGCTGGAACGCAAAAAACCATTTTTGCACTTCTTCAAATACTAATGCTGCTTACTTTTCAAATTAAGATCTATTTAAGTGATTTTAGACGTTAAAAAGTCATAACATAATAAAACCAAAACATTTGCATCATTGTAATTTTTTATATTTTGTTTTTTTTTTTTATTAAAGATAAAGGAAAATATGTATGCAATAACGTTTTTACAACTTTAATTTTTTCACAAAAACCTAACTTTTTGCTTTTTAATATGTTTTTTAATTAAAACTAAACATTTTCTTTTGCTTGTAAATTTCCTGAATTTTTTATCAGTTTCATATGTAAACAAAAACAGCTGATTGTTTTTTCTTGTCCGAACTTACCCAAAGAAAAAGTTCGTGCAAATTTGTACAGGAAATGAAAAAAATTACTCTCTCAATTACTCTCTTACAGTACGTTTACATTTGACAGTACTGGCAAGACAGTAAGAAAATACATACAGTCGAACTTCCTTATAGTGAACTTCTATACAATGAAGTTCTCCTTATTATGAACTTAAATCAAGAACACAACCTTTTCGTTCCACTTTCAATATATTTTGATCTCCGTATAATGAATTTCCATAAAGTGAATTTTTCTTTACAATGAACAACATTTTGGAACCAAAAATACATTTTACGTGTGTTTTTGTCTCTATATAGTGAACTATTTTTTGCAGCTTTATTTTACACTTGTTAGCAACACTATTTATTAAGAAAATAAGAAATGTACCGTAAATGAAAACAAAAAAGTTAATGATTTGACTTTTAACATCAGTTGACCGAGTTCGTATAATGAATTTCCATACAGTGAATTTTTTTTTTACAATGAACAAAATTTTGCCACCAAAAATACATTTTACGTGTGTTTTTGTCTCCATATAGTGAACTATTTTTGCAGCTTTATTTTACACTTGTTCACATATATTATTGTTAGCAAATATTGATCAAACGTCACCTACATTAGAACACGTTTCCTCTTCACTTGATGTACTACGAATTTTTTGGAGATGGAGAGCAACGTTTCGACAAATGTATTTAAATGTCTTAATGTAATTGAAGCTTTTATTGATAAAGAAAAATGGAAAAATGAAGTTCAAACAAAAATACCTGATTATTTTAAATAAATAAAAAACAAAAAAAAAAAAAAATTTCTTTATAATGAAGTTTCTATATAGTGAAATAATTGTCTGTCCCCGTGGAGATTCATTATAGGGAAGTTCGACTGTATTAGTTTCCAAAAATACCACTAACTGTCTGCGTGACGTAGGCGTCCAGACAGTAGTTACGACAGTTCACTTTTAAAAATTTGTCAAACGTGAATGTTGCTGTTCAAGTCCAGCTAAACGTGTTTTACATGAACTAAACAAAATTAAAAACAGCTTAAAATAACTATATTGTGTTAACAAACATACCACTTAAATAAAATATAAAAAAACCAAAACAAAATATATATAATTAATTTTTACATTTTGATTTTTTTTCCTTTTGGAAACAAAACTTCAGATTACTGTTAGCAAATGTCAAATCATTGTCCAATTTTACTGTCTGCTAAATTTGCTAGACAGTAGACAAGACAGTTAGAAAAGTGTGCATGTATTAGTAAAAAAGTTTGCATGTATTGCTACTGTCTTGCCAGTACTGGCAAATGTAAACGCTGTGTTAACCACGAATTTAAAATTTTAACTTGACACAAGGCGAATTTATTACAGGTGGTCTTAAAAGCCCTGCTGATCTCTGTTTTTGACATTGTACAATGATTTTACAAAAACAAATTGCTTGTGGTTTTTGTACGTGTTGTACTTGTTGTAGTACCGAGATTACCTGGGATGAATTCGCCTTGACTTTACACATACATATATTTTTTGCTTTAGTATTACCAAGTTTTGTTATGATTTGAATTTTACATTTGATACCAAATTTGACATCAAATAGATAAAACATTTGATATCAAATGTTTATTTTCAAATCATTATCAATTTGAATTTAAATCAAACAAACGTTTGTAAATTGTTTGCTGTTAAATGATAAACTCATTTCATATCAAAGGTTTGACTCGTGTTTATTGGGAACATGATTGAGAAAGCGAAGCAGGTGATTAAAATCGCAGTGAAAACATAACATTAAGCTAAGCAGTTTTTGTATATTCAAAAAACACACATTACTGATGTTTCGTTTTAAGTGTCATAGTCTGTGGTAAAAACGGAAACATAAGTAGTAACACATTTTTATACTAATGTTGCCTTGTCTGTGGGCACCATAAAAATAAATTTTTGGCGACTATTTGGCAGGCTTGCCAGCTTAGCACTTTTAGTGCAACCTTAAGGGCCCAAATACATTGATCAAAATACTGATCAAGCATTGTGTTAGTATTAGTGAAAATGTTTGTATGTGTCACACCACATTTAAATAATTATTAAGCATTTTTAGCACTTTTTTTAGATCCCAAAACCACTTAAAAACTCACATAATCAATTCAAGTAAATTATTAATTCTTTAAGTGTATCAAGAAAAATACGTACATATTAGGCATATAACTTTTTACAATTTTTGCAAATGGCATATTCGAATAGAGCATTTTTTTTTTTAAATCACATAAAAGTTTTCGCATCAAACGCAGTTACCAATGTCAGCACTTAGTTATGCTCGTTGGATTTCTGGCACTTTTGTCTTTTATACTTATTCGGGAATATTAATTGCAATTATTTGTAAATTTGTGTGTGATGCTTAGAGCGAAGTCCGGTTTTCTGATCTTAATAATTATTAATAATTTCGCCACATTACAAAAATCATTGTCCGGCTTTAGGGAAGCAATGAATGTTTTCTCAGACATTGGGACAAAAATCCATCACATGTCCAGAAAGTTCAGCGAGGCAACCTCCTATTGGACCAAAGACCTATTGGATAGACCTTGCTGCGAACTCGAATGAAAACAGAACTATTATGTTCAGTTATACGCAAGGTATATTTACACAAGGTAAACTCGTTGGCCCATATGTTTGTCAGCTGATTACCCCTAGTTGGAACCTTAACGTCAAATTTCGTGTATATGAGAAAAAATTTGTACATGTGTGCGTTAAATTGGTTTGGTTTTATATGGAGACAATTTTGACAATTCGGTTCCTTTTATAGAGCAGCATGTATACACTCCCAAATGAGTCTACCTTGTGTAAATATACCTTGAGTTAAGGGCATAATAAACCACACAAAATGCTTGGTAAACACACACATTATTTCCGTTTGGGGTTTGCCAATAAACAACACAAATATTCTCCGTTCAAACATTAATTTTCATTTTTGTTTTGTTTTCAATGAATGCGGATGCCAATAGTGCTTCGGCATTTTTGTTGCTTTTAGCTTAAAACGGAGAATAAATTATAAAATAAAGGCAAACAATTTAAAGTAAACAGTTTTTAAACAACAAGCTGTTTTGTGGCAAGCAATACTACTAAAAAAATTAAATTTAATATTAAAAATTAATTAAATTGAATACATTTAGCATTAGACGCCACAAAAAGTTTGACAAATATCCAACATGTCTGCCAAATATAAAAAATTTTTAATATTTCTGCAAACATTGCTTCAAATGTTTGTCCAAACAGCAAAAACCCCTATAAACAACACAAAATGTTTGTACAAACGTAAAATTTTGACATGCTTGCCAAGCCATTTGTGAGGTTTATTATGCCCTTTATACGCATAAGAGAAGGTGCAAAATTGGACGTTTGTTGCCACACTTTAAACATATCGGACGATATTGAAAAAAAATCGGTTCATCTGAAAAGTACCAAACTAGTTAGTATATGAGGAAGATGAAAATGACATAATTGAAATTTTTTAGCAGTTGTACCAACTTTATTTAAAATATTTTATAATGTAATATATAATAAGTGTTTATATAAATATGTAAAAAAAAATTTGGCTTAAATCTAGTTTAGGAACGCACACCCAAATAAAAAAAAAGTACCTACCTAGGGTGATAAAAAATAAGAAGAAAAAATTAAATAAAATATTGGCGCAAACGCTTAGTTTTCGAGTTATGGCCGTATTAAGTTTTCAAATCTATGTTGGATTTCACACTATATTTCTAAAGTTATATGGCCAAAGGAATATTTTGTTGGTTTATTACCGTATTTCTTGCTATTCAGAAAAGTTTTAGTTAGCGAAGCCGGTGTTTGTTATACCAAAGAGGAGAAAATCCTTGCGCCCGGCCGAAGGCCGGCTATGCAGAGAAGCTTTAGTTAGCGAAGCCGGTATTTGTCATACCATGGAGGAGAAATTCCTTGCGGCCGGCCGAAGGCCGGCTATGCAGAGTTAGCGAATCCGGTGTTTGTTATACCATGGAAGAGAAAATCCTTGCACCCGGCCGAAGGCCGGCTAGGCATAGAAGCTTTAGTTAGCATGAAGTTCTTGTTTGCGACATTGGTGTTTGTTATTTTATAAAATTTGTATTACACTTTTCTTTAAATAAATATACACTTAGTACACAAAAACTGTAATGTGAGCTTAAGAGCAAATTTTTTTAATAAATTCTAATATCCAGAAAGATCTAGTCAAAACCTTCAAAATGAGACCAATATTGCCCATATAGCTTTAGAAATGTAATGGAAAATCGCACATATATATGAAAACTTAAAACGTTCATAACTCGAAAACTAAGCGTTTGCGCCAATATTTTTATTTTATTTTTTCTTCTTATTTTTCAATTTTCTATCACCCTAGGAACTTTTTTTTATTTGGGTGTGCGTGCCTAAACTAGATTTGTTCCAAAAATTTTAAATGTAAATTTTTTATTATATTCATAAAAAAAGATGTTACAAAACTAGCACTTTTGTTTTTTTCAGTAGA
This sequence comes from Pollenia angustigena, assembly GCA_930367215.1. Classification (NCBI taxonomy): domain Eukaryota; kingdom Metazoa; phylum Arthropoda; class Insecta; order Diptera; family Polleniidae; genus Pollenia; species Pollenia angustigena. Next base: position 37,973,640 of record OV884059.1, read on the forward strand.
ACAATTAAGCACTTTTTTTCGATTTAGGCCTTTTAATTTGGATTCTTCTGGCAAGCCTGCTATTTGGCGGTGAAGGTGAAAAATTATGACAACTCTGTTGTTCACATCGATTAAAATTTACAAACTTTTGGATGGCAACACATAATTAAAACAGCATTGTTTATGCGAGTTCGTTGATTATTCTAATAACTAAAAATGGCAAATTCTGATGAAAAGGTTTGATTACAGAAGTTATAATTTTTATAATAAAAGTAAATTGTAGACCAATTTCAGTTGGAGTGCCAATGGGATGATACGTTGTTAATAAAGGCCTACGACGATTCCATCAAGCTGGCTCGCTGCTATACGACTAGCTCGTCGTATAGCACTATCTACTAGTAAAGATATTAGCCATGGTTCAACCGAAAGTAACAATTTAAAATCTGTAAGCATTGAAGTTAATACAAAAAATGAATATAAAATTGGAGACTACGTTCGTGCTACTTATGAAGATGGAATAGATTACGAAGCAAAAATTTTGGCAATAGATCGAAACTGTGGAACTTGTCTTTTGAAATATATTGGTTATGAAAATGAACAAAAAGTTCTATTAGATAATTTAATTCCTTCGTGGGGAAAAAAAGCTCGAAGACTGCAATTTGCTAAAGCCAAATTGGAGGACACTGAACATAGACTTAATGTCGAAATTACCGGCAGCAAATCTAAAAGAAATAAATCTTATAACCTTAAGACAATTCCACCACCACCTCCAATGCCCCCTATGTTATCTGCTACAAAGAACTGTGAGGATTCAGATCATCTTTCGGCTATGCTAATGTCATGGTATATGAGTGGATATTATACTGGAGTGTATCAGGGTATCCAAATGTCCAAATCAGAATCTAAAGCAAAACCAGAATAAAACATTTCATTACTGAGCTTTCTAAGACCGTCAAGCGTTTTTTTTCTTGTCAAAACTCCAATTTTCATGCAGTTTATACGAAGTACATCTTAAGTTTGTTTTATGGAAATTGTATTGGCAATTGAATATTCAATTTTAAAAAATGCTTAAAGCTCTTATTTAGGTAGTTCAGTTATTTTAAAAGATGAAGAAGTTATGGACAAATAAATTTCGGATTACAGTTTTTTTTAATATATTTACATATGTTTATGTATGTATATACAAGAGCTTAAAAGTTTTTGTTGTATATATCTAGTCGGCCTTATTGTGTAAGGCGTTGTCCTTAACGCGTTTTTTTGTAATAGATTCAAGTAACACCCATTCTTGATCTTTAATCTATTACAAAAACGATTCGCATTAACGACAACGCCTTACACAATCAGCCCGAATATTAAAAGGTTAATTTAATAATTTTTTAATAAAAATGAATTGAAAACTTTTTTTGTAAAAGTATTTAGTCTGTTTTATTTACGGTTTTCTATTGAATTTCTGCTATTGAAATTTACGGTTTTCGTTATTACGGTTTTCTTTGTCGTAAAATTCGTAAATTCGACAACCGCGATCAGGGTGATTAAAAAAAAAGTTTTTAAAATGATTTTCCATTAAAATTCGTATAATAACCTTTCTAAAGCTTTAATACTTTTTATGAATAACGAAGAAAGTTAATTTCGTACAGAATGTGGGCCTAGGTCCGATATGACGCCTAGTCACCATACTAATTTCTTCCTAGTATAATTAGCCTTAATGTGTAAGGCGTTGTCGTTAAAATTTGCTATTGTAATTCACTCAGATCGGTCCATAAATGAGAGAATTATGAACAAAAACCCACGACTGCCTTTAACCTCACACAAAACTCACTTGTTTTTTATTTGGTTGTTCTGTATATCTGGATAACGTCAAGAACCGAAGCTTCCAAATAAGGTACAAGCATCTCGGTTACCAATACACAATCTCTCTAAAAAAAAATGGGCGGGATTGGACAAGTGGCAACTCGCGCACAAAGACATTGATTTATGTAATTATATCTAGAGAACGGTAATATCCAACGTTTCCAAATGAGGTATTCCAATTAACTTTATAATTGCTTTCCCATATATCTCTGGGTTTTTGATATTCCATGTAAATTCTATACTGACTACCTCTACATTTCCTACCTTATGGAAGGTAGCGCGCATTGTACCTATTCCTAAGTCTGGAACTGTTGGTGGTATGGAGGACTTAAGGCCTATCTATATCTATCCCTCCTGCCCTATCTAAGGTGGTTGAACATATTCTGAAAGACCAGATTCTCTCTTTTGTTCAAGGGAAAGTCTCGCCATCGCAGTATGCCTTCCGTAGTGGATACAATACCTCTTCTTTGCTGTTGAATCTAACGGATATTATTCGAGAAAATATAAACAGGAACAGATTAACGTCATTGGTTGCATTGGATTTAACTAAGGCCTTTAATTCGGTTAATCATAACGTCATGTTGTCCAAATTGAAAGATCTTTTCGGTTTTTCATTGTCTGCGTGTAAGATGATTTGCTCATATTTGTCTGAGAGTTGTCAATTTGTTGATGTGAATGGTAAATATTCGGGAGTACTTCCCTTTCACTCAGGAGTACCTCAAGGCTCTGTCTTTGGACCACTTCTTTTTATATTATACGTTAATGACCTTTCCGAATATGATGATGATAATGTATGCTGTTTTTTTCTTTTTGCTGATGATGTATTTCTACTTTTTGGTGCTGATCGTTATAATACTTATGTTCTTGAATCCAACATCAACTATAGCCTTGAACGATTTTCACAATGGGCGTCTAGTAACTCATTAATTATCAATACTTCTACGATCCTCTTTGGGGTAACTCGTCATCATTTTGTTGACCTAAATATTTTTATTGGTGGAGATGGCTAGCCTTTGTTGACCGGATGCTATGTTTAGGTATTTACATTGACGATCGTCTTATTTTTGATAAGCATGTTGACGTTATTTGTTGTAGGGTCTCTGCAATTTTGAGCAGAGTTCAGAGAAATTCAAATGTGATCGCTCATATTCAACCATTCTTGAATTTTTTTCATAAATGAAAAATGTAAAATATGTAACTTTTTTTCACAGTCATAAATGAATTGTTAATATTACGCCAAATTCATTCAAGTTTTTGAGGAAAAATCCAATTTTGCCTTTCTTCAGTCATGAAGAATGAGGAAAAAAAAAGTTTTAGAAACGATATATATATATTAGCGTGGCCGTTAGTTGTATGGAGAACTTTTTTTTTTTGATTTCTTATATTCTCCCCCCAAAAATCGGTTCAGTTTTATGTAAAAAAAAATACAAAAAAATTTCGTAGCGATAAGTTGTGTTTTAGGGGGGGCGTCGGCCCCTCAAAGTTTGCCATCAAGCCATTTATTCGAATGTTATTTGTTTGCATATGACTATCTCTTAAAAACAACATTTTACAAGAACATGGTATATGGCAATATTTTAGCTCTTCTAGTCAACAACATTAGCCTCGAAGAAAGTTTTTTGCTAAAATTAATATTTAAGAAAATAATTAAGAAAATAACAACAAAATTCCAAACATTTTATATACGTTTTATATATATAAAAGAGGGATTTAATGTCAAGTGAACTAATTTTGAAATCGATGTCTTTCGATTTGGATGAAATTTGCACCAACGTTAGTCCTATTGAATAGTAGTTCAGACACAAATTTTCAACAAGATCGGTCAAAAAGTTTCTGAGTTTGGGAGGGTCAAAGTTTGAAATTTTGGACATACAGGTGTTCTTTCACATCCATGTAACTTATTACCAATTGGGGTTAGCAAAATTTGTCCCAAGCAGCTTAGATAGCTATTTAATCAATCTTTTTAAAAAAAATTTTTTGGTTTTTTTAAAAAATTTTTTAACATATTTTTTTTATATATAAAACTTTTTTTTTTTTTTTTTTTTGCCAAGTTGTAAATTTAAAAAAAAAATTTTAAAAAATTCAAAAAAAAACAAAAAAAATTTTTTTTAAAGATTGATCAAATAGCTATCTAAGCTGCTTGGGACAAATTTTGCTAACCCCAATTGGTAATAAGTTACATGGATGTGAAAGAACACCTGTATGGCCAAAATTTCAAACTTTGACCCTCCCAAACTCAGCAACTTTTTGACCGATCTTGTTGAAAATTTGTGTCTGAACTACTATTCAATAGGACTAACGTTGGTGCAAATTTCATCCAAATCGAAAGACATCGATTTCAAAATTAGTTCACTTGACATTAAATCCCTCTTTTATATATATAAAACGTATATAAAATGTTTGGAATTTTTGTTGTTATTTTCTTAATTATTTTCTTAAATATTAATTTTAGCAAAAAACTTTCTTCGAGGCTAATGTTGTTGACTAGAAGAGCTAAAATATTGCCATATATCATGTTCTTGTAAAATGTTGTTTTTAAGAGATAGTCATATGCAAACAAATTACATTTGAATAAATGGCTTGATGGCAAACTTTGAGGGGCGGACGCCCCCCCTAAAACACAACTTATCGCTACGAAATTTTTTTGTATTTTTTTTTACATAAAACTTAACCGATTTGGGGGGGGGGGAGAATATAAGAAATCAAAAAAAAGAAAATAACGGCCACCCTAATATATATATATTCCCCTCGATCCTATAAGGAGCATAGGGCCTCAACAAACTTCTTCCATTCAGATCTGTTCATCGCAATAGTTTTTACTTCACTCCAGCTTTTGTGCATTTTTTTAGCCTCGCTATCAATTTGCCTACGCCATGTATGTGCTGGTCGGCCTCTTCTGCGACTTCCCTGCGGGTTCCATTCGATAGCATTCCTGGCAAGATCGGACTGTGGCTTACGGAGTGTATGTCCAATCCAGTTCCACTTTCTCCTCTGAATTTCTACACACAACGGTATTTGACGTGTTTCAGCCCACAGATTGTTGTTTGAGATGGTTCTTGGCCAGAAGATTCGTAAAACTCTTCGGAGACATTTATTTACGAAAACTTGCAATGTGTTAATGTCTCGGGAGGCAGCGTTCCAAGTTTCGCATCCATATAAAAGAGTTGACTTAACATTAGTGTTGAAAATGTTGATTTTAACGCGGCGTGATAATGAGGACGATTTCCATACTTTACTGAGCTGGCCGAAGGATTGTGTGGCCTTTTTTATTCGGCCTACAATGTCTTCACTCGATCCACCAGTTCGATTAATTACAGCTCCGAGGTAACAGAATGTTTCCACTTCTTCTAATAATTCATTATTTATTAGAAAGGGATTCGAGTTTTCAGAATTTATTCTCATAACTTTGGTCTTTTTAATATTGATTCTCAATCCCGCTTTCTCCGATATGTAGGTAAGACGTCTTAGTTGTGCGTCCATGTCTGTATAGCTATGAGAGAGAAGGCATATATCATCTGCGTATTCGAGGTCTTCCAGCCTTTCGTTCAGCCCCCATACGATACCGCGATTTCCCATCATTGCCTGGTGCATTACACTATCCAGCACTGTTGTGATGCCAGATTTTTATACCAACACCTCCACTAAAAGCTGGCTAGAAGTTTGTTAGTCCCACCATCTTGGCACATTTTAAGTGCTTCTCCTTTGTTACCGGTTTGGTAAGAAAATCAGCAGCCATATCTTCTGATTTTTGGTATTCTAAATTAACATCTCCAGCATTTACTTTGTCACGTAGAAAGTGATGACGCACATCTATGTGTTTAGATCGACCATGAAACGCATCAGTTTTCGCCAAATTCAGAGCACTTTTATTGTCACAGAAAAGAGTTATGTTATCGTTGGAATTCTTCCATAGATCCTTTTTTAGTTGACGCAGCCATTCTGCCTCTTGGACGGCCGTGGACATCGCCATGTACTCGGCCTCAGTTGTCGATAGAGCAACAGTTGCCTGTCGCTTGCTGCACCAACTGATTGCACCTTGTTGTACAAAAACATAGCCCGAGCAAGAGCGCCTATCAGTTATGTCACTAGCATAATCCGCATCACAGAAACCATACATCTTAAAATCATCCGTTTTCCGATATGTAATTTTGACATTTATCGTGCCCTTGAGGTATCTGAAAATGCGTTTCACTGCTGTCCAGTGTGAATTGTCAAAGTTGTTGTTAAATTTGCTCAAATAATTCACAGCATACGTAATGTCTGGACGAGTACCCTGCGCAAGATAGAGTAGACTGCCTATAGCCTCTTGATATGGTACGTTATCCATTTTGTTGAATTTGAGTTTAGGATTTGTTAATTTCGTATTACCATCAATAGGTGTTGATAACGGATTACAATCCGTCATGTTGAATCGCTTCAGAATATCAGATATATACACTGATTGATCAATATGTATTTCATGCTTTTCACGATTTCTTGTGATTCGAAGACCGACGCAGCTTTTAGCTTCTCCTAGATCTTTCATCGAAAAACTTTTCTGCAATCCAGCCTTGACTTTGATTTTTAATTCATCGTCGTTTGAAAAAATCATCAAGTCGTCGACATACACGGCGATGAAAAACATTTTAGAATCACATATGCTGAAATAAATGCATGAATCAAGATTAGATTGTTGTAAACCCATACCTTTCAGGGCTTGGTCCAGTTTCCTATTCCATTGACGACTGGCTTGTTTTAAGCCATACAGAGCCTTGTTGAGTTTACAAACTTTACGATTTATGTTGTTGACAACACCTTCTGGAGGTTCCATAAAGATTTCCTCCGTTAAATCACCCTGCAAAAACGCGGTAACCGCATCCATTTGTTCGACATCTAGGTCAAATTGAGCAGCAACGGATAACAAATACCGGATCGAGGTATACCGCACAACAGGGGAATATGTCTCTTGGTAGTCTATGCCAGGTTTCTGAGAACAACCCTTAATAACTAAACGAGCTTTGTGTCGTTCCACCTCGCCATTTTCGTTACGTTTTCTTTTAAACACCCACTTACATTTTATGGGTTTCTTTCCAACGGGTAATTCTACCAAAGACCAGGTGTTGTTATCCATCAACGATTTGTACTCATCTTGCATGGCTTTCTTCCACTGGACAGCATCCGGAGCATTCATGGCTTCTTCTACAGTTAAGGGGTCCCCTGAGACTTCTGCCTCCACTAAATACAAATGATAGTCTGACATACCAATCGGCTTCGGTGTACGTTCCGAACGCCGAACATTTTCACGGGGTTCTGAATTGACTATAGTGGTATCACTTTGAGTTGCTGATTCATCTGGTTCAAAATATTCACCGGAACCATCACTTTCATGGTCAGAACTTTCATTTTGATCTTCCTCATTTACGATCTCATTGTTAGCCTCCACTGTAGTGGAGTTATCTAACTCTTCATCCATAAAGTGAAACACTTGCCCATCTGAACGATCTTTGGCCATTTGACCAAACTGATTTTCAAAAAATTTTACGTCACGACTCTTAACCACTCCCCAGCCATCGGGATTTAGCAATCGATAACCTTTTGTATTCTCACAGTATCCGACAAAAACCAGTTCTTGTGACTTAGGGTCCCATTTTTTCCTCTTCTCTTTGGGAACATACGAAATTGCTCGTGAACCAAATACTCTTAAATGGCTTAAATTTTGTTTAATACCCGTCCATACTTCCTGTGGTGTACCTTTAACAATCGCAGAGCAAGCAGATCGGTTTATGACATAAACGGCATTAGTAACGGCTTCAGCCCAAAATTTCTTTGGCAAACCAGAGTGTACCAGCATGCAACGGGCGCGTTCAACAATAGAGCGATTCATCCGCTCAGCTACACCGTTTTGCTGGGGGCTGTAGGGCACTGAGGTCTGATGTTGTATGCCACTTTCGCTCAAAAATTTTGACAGCCGTTGGTTACAATACTCTGTGCCGTTGTCTGTACGTAGGCACTTTATTTTTCGACCAGTTTCATTTTCCACCTTAGCCTTAAATTGGTGAAACAGTGCCGGTACATCCGATTTTGCCTGTAATATATAAATGTAAACTTTACGCGAGAAATCATCTATAAAAGTTAGAAAATACTTAGCTCCTCCAATTGATGGCTCCTCCATCGGGCCACAAAGGTCCGAATGGATGAGCTGAAGTAGATCCGTTGAACGTGTATCAGAAGTTCTGAATGATTTTCTCGCCATTTTGCCCTTTATGCATGGTACACAGTTTTCAGGTGGCCCCCCCTGAAAATTCATACCATTTACCAAATTCTTTGTCTTTTCCAAATCTGCATAATTTAGATGGCCCATACGAGCATGCCATAATTGCATATCATTTTGTGCTGCCATCATACATATTTGATTGTAAATACGGTTAAGTTTGAACATATTACCTTGCAGCTGGGCAGTAGCAAGTGTTTTTCCATCTTTTAATATTATGCACTTATCGCCTTCAAATTTTACGATATGCCCCCTTTGTATTATCTGGCTTACTGATAAAAGATTCACAGTTAAGCCCGGGATATACAACACGTTGTGTATGACAATTTCCGTTGATTGACCACTACCATTTTTAACACAAACTGTAACATTTCCAATACCTTCAACTTTTAATTTTTCCTTGTTTGCAACAAAAATCTCCTTCACATGAGTTTTTTTTAAATCATCGAACCAATCTTCACGCATTGACATGTGCATACTGGCACCAGAGTCTATAAACCAATCATCCTTGTTAACATCACATGTTGCAAAAACCGTACAAAAACCAACTTCTCTATTATACTTTTCATTGTTTTTCTTTACACGACAATCAGCTGCTTTATGACCATACCGATTGCAATTAAAACAACGAAAGCCTTTTTTCGTATCATTGTTTTTTTTCTTCTTCATTGCAGAAAAAAGAGCACTACCTTCTGCCGGCTTTTTTATATCTTGCAACAGTTTTGTTTTTATAGAGTCACACGTGATTTTAACACCTGAGCTCTCTATACCCATTATCATCGGAGAATACTCCTCGGGAAGACCAGCCAATAACAACGTCCCTATCCACTCGTCACTCACAGGCATATCAACTTCCTTCAATTTATGAGCGGTGGATACAATTTGGCTGACATACTCTTCTATATTCTCGGATGTAGATAAACTTGTAGTGATTAACTGCCGCAGCAGTCCTACTCTACGTGTCAGACCAGAGTCCTGAAAAGCTGTTTTTAATTTTTGCCATACCTCCATTGAAGTATTTGCGTCTTCGATATGGACATAGTTTACCTTGTCTATTGACAGAATTATCTTTGCCTTGGCCTTTGTGTCAGCTTTAATGTTCATCCCAGTGGTTGGATATTCTCCCTGCACCGTATCCCAAAGATCCTCATGTTGCAAAAGATTTTTCATGGCAAATGCCCATGTCGTGTAATTTTCACGACCAACCAATTTGTCCACACCAAAATTTGACGTAATCGATGCCATTTCAATAAATTTTCTTTAATCTCCAATACAACGTTCTTTAACTTATTGTTTAATCAAAAACTGGGCCCATAACCTGTTGTGATGCCAGATTTTTATACCAACAAGCACTATATTAAACAGGAGCGGAGACATCACACACCCTTGACGAACGCCAGTACCAACTTCAATCTTACGACTAAGCATGCCATCGTGTAGAATTCGGCAGCTTGCCCCAGTGTACATACTTTTTATGAGTTGGATGAGTTTACGTGGTACCCCTTTACATTCGAAAGCATTCCAGATAACATTATGTTCCAGGGTGTCGAATGCCTTCTCAAAATCAATAAATATAATATATAGTGGCGACCTCCATTCAACTGACTGCTCTACGATTACTCTCAAAGAGTTTATATGGTCAACGCATGACTTTTTAGAGCAAAATCCAGCCTGTTGTTTCCTCAGATTTGGCATTAACTTGTCAGTTAACCTTTTGTTTATAACGTGAGATAAGACTTTATTCAACATGCTTAGTAAAGTTATTCCCCGCCAGTTGTTGCAATTTGTTAAGTCACCTTTCTTAGGTATTTTAACAATAATGCCTTCCTTAAGCTCGTCTGGAATTCTCTCTGTTGTCCATATTTCTTCTATAATAGGCATGATCAGTTCTGCCGTCGTTCTAGTGTTTGCCTTAAGTAGTTCTGAAGAAATATTGTCGCGGCCAGGACTTTTATTGTTCTTAAGCGATTTAATGGCAAGTATAATCTCAGAAATTACTGGAGGAGTAATGCTGATATTTAAAAGTGTATTATGATCAATACAATCACATATAGCGGAATTTATCTGAGAACGTGAGGAGAACATTTCAGAGAAGTATGTAGCCCAGAGTTCAAGTTGCTCGTCTTTAGAGGTGATGAGTGTTCCGGAGTTATCCCTTATAGGTTTGGTGGAGACTGACGTACAGTTGTTCGTTAACTTCTTCGTGAGCCGATATAAGTCACTAGTTTGTTTCAGCTGCAACTTGCGCTTCTTGCGCTATGGAATTCGTCCATGCACGTTTGTCTCTACGGGCACTGCGTTTTACTTCGCGATCAAGGGTAGCATGTTGGTTTTGAAGGGTTGACTTTTCGTTTTTCGTTATAGCAGAATTTTAGAAACGATCCTCACTAGTAATGTTGTTGTTGCTTGACAGTTTCCATGACCACAGCTCGAAATGACTGTGTGTATTTGTTTGTGTAAAATATTTTTGGTAAGGGCAACCAGCCAGTGTCCGTTGGATTTTTTGTAAGAAAACATTATTGAAAAAAAATTAAAAGAACTGCACATATCGTCCGTCATCTTAAATGCAGAATAATGTAACATCACATTTCATAATTTTACATGCAAAGCAGAAAACTTTATTTTATGAGATTTATAAGCAATTTTAAATATTTCAGCTAAAAATGCGATAACCGATATATTTTTTTAACCCTTTCGTTCCTATTGGGATAATACATCCCAGACAATGTTTGAATGATCCGATTTGTTCTTTAAAGTAAAAAAATCACGTTTGCAATTGTCCCAGTCGAACTTTTTGTGTTATTTATTCAAAGAAGTAACGGTTGCCAATTTTGAGCACATTTTTATAAAATTTGTACATAGTTTCGATACAAGTGGACATATTGTCCCATTTGTATTAAAAACCCGGTTGGGACAATATTCCAAAAAATCCGATTGGGACAATATCTCAGACAATCAGGTATGTGATGGAAATCGATTTTAAAAACGATACGATTTGAAACCGAAAATATCGTTTTCAGTATCTTTTAAAATGGATTTTAAATGCATATTCTCTTTATTTTCAGTGTTTATTCTTTAAAATTTTTTTTATCACATACCTGAATATCTCAGAATTATGAAAGGACTTACGGAAAAACTAATAATGCAAAACATAATAACTTTTTAAGCTTTTTTAATATGTGTAAACAGATTTTTTATTTACATTGTTGTTTCTCAAATAAAAAGTCGGACCGAAAGGGTTAAGGAAAAAATATTAAATTTATTATTATTTTTTAAGTTGTGTGTGTTACGTTTTATAAATTTGTAATTTTCAGAAACAAAAAGACGTATCATCAACGAAAGTATATAAGTATTAGCTCTGTTTCTTTACTTTTTGGGTAAAGTTCGTGAAAATGAGAGCAAGCATAAATTTCTCTCATAAAGAGACAAAATTACACAAAAGTACGGGAACAGAAAAAACCAAATTTTAAGCACGAAATAAAACGTCAATGTTTTGATAGTTTTTATCACAGAGTATACAGAGGCGTCACGAGACAGAAAATATTGTGTTTTTTCTGTCTTTTTCTTCGAAAGCTGCCCTTTTTGCGTTTTTTGTTTTGATTATGCAATTTGTGTAGATAGTAGCGGCCTGTTTTTACGCATTGTCACTTCACTAACAAAAAACGTTTTCTTTCTCTTTCTTCGAAAGCTGCCCACGCAAATGATTTAGGAATTTTTCATACGTCACTTTTTTCATCTCTGTATACTTTGTGGTTTTTATAAAACAATAAAAGATTATGCCACTTTTGAAAAATTATATATTGTCTGCAGAAATAAACTCATTTTACCAAAAATTTAACCAAGCAAACACTTTTACAATAACTAACATTATGTTTTTCTAATATTTCAGCATAAAACTTTATATTTAGGTACATTATTTGACTCACAACACTTTTTTCAAAATTTGGTTCAAAATTTGTTCGCTTTGCATTTCATTGTTTTGTTTATGTTTTACAGCTGTTTGACAATTTACACAATTTGCACGAAGAAAAATTCTGGTCTGTTTCGTGCAAGAAGAAGAAGAATTTTATTCTCTCAAATCCGCTCTCATTTACACAAATTAAAAGTACGGGAACGCTTTTCGTGCAAATTGGGATCCCGAGGGATCCCAAAGTAGAGTAAAGAAACAGAGCTATTATTAAGTGAAGCAAACATTTAAAATATTAAATAATTAAATATTTGTGTTAAATTACCGGAAAAATAGGATATATGTATATATATGATAATTTTTTTAATGATTTTATTACTAATAAGTAGTGGTTTAAACTAGAAAATGTAACTTCATTTAATTTAGCTACGAATTGATTTTAAAAATCCATATTTTTCATTCTAATTAAAAAGTATTTTGATCTCCTTAAAATGAGTTTTTTTTTACAATGAACAAATTTAGCAAATAAAAATTTGACTCATATAACATAACATGTATATATCGAATTTTTTCAAAAGAACTCCGTATCGCATTCTTACAACGCTATGTGCGTTGCAAAAAGTAAATTTTAATTAGGTAAAATTTCTGAAAAATAATAAGAAAAAGGAAAGCGTATTGTTGATAGCAGCTCCCATATTAAGTTAACATAAATGTTGGAAAAAGTAGTACTTCTCCAAAGAAAGATATTATTACAATTAAATAATTCTTAAGGATTAACACAAAAAAAAGCTAAACAGTCTACATTTCACTACTTATTAAAAAAAATCAAAATGCCAATTATTCCAAAAATTAAGAATAACTGTCTTTTTGAGGATATTGATAAAGGGCCACTTGAAAGCATGCAATCCTAAAAAAAACAGATTATTTTAAAAAAACTAATAAAAATATTTCTTTTGAATAATGAGTATTGTGGTTATTTTTGTCGAACTATTTATGGTTTTTTAATCCAAATTTTAATATTTTTAATCAGGCTTAAGTTCATCTAATTTAATTTTTCATTAATTTATTATTAAAATTTGGATTAAAAATATTTCTTTTGTATTATAAACTTTTTATATTATAATGAAGAAATTTTATGGTCCCACACAGATTCATTATAGGGAAGTTCGACTTTATTTAAATTTATTAAAAGGGAAATACATAGGTACCTAGATATTATAACTCATAAGGATACTAACATAATAATGATGACAGTCTGATGGAAACAAAAATCTGAGGACCTGCAGATGTTGCCATTTATTCTTAGAAATTTTCAGCGTTTGGAAGTACAATGGGCTGCAAAATTTCAAGGCTGCAAAATTTCAAGATTTCTAACAGTCCTATAAGGGAGAAGCTGATAGTCACACTTATTATAAATTTTGTAATACATTCGTATGCATATGGATTCGGCTTTTATAATTGTACAGCACTTTTATTATTTTTTCTTTTGCAATAATTTTTAGTCTGATCACTAATTCCACTAACACCCTGGTAACAGTTATAAAACAAATTGCCCAGTTTTGACGTTTAAAAATATTAATGTGTTCTTATAAAAAGAATTAAAAACTCTGCTAATTTTTTTCTTGAGTGTGATTATACATTCAGGGGTGTCATGGAAATCGAAAACGTAAAACGAAAGAATTTAGCAGTTCTTTTTATTATACTTTTAATCTAATTTTTACAATTTTTGTTAAACAATTCTATTTAATAGAGCATTATTTGTGTAATAATTGTAAAAAAAATTTTTTATTACATAAATCTTATTGAAAAACGACTCTTAAAATTCTATTGTTTTACGTTTTCGATTTCCATGACACCCCTGTATATTTGTTAAAAAAATTGTATTTTTGTTGAAACGTAATTTTTAATTTTGCAAATAACTTGGATATTTTTTTAGGTAGCAGTTTAAAATTTTATAAAAATATCTAATGTGAATCGTAATCAACAAAACAAATCAATTTAAAATTTTCTAAAATTGTTTTGCATATAAGCTAACGATATGTTTTTTTTTTTTGTGTAAACAATTCTTTGGTGCCTTTAAAAAGGGTCACTTTTTCTTTCGTTAAAAAGACGTACCTTTATGCAGAAATTATTGAGAAAAAAATAGTCACAAGAAGTTGTTGGTATTTTGTGTTTGTAAAAATATTTTGGTTTCTGTTCCAATCGCGACGATGTGTTTTTATTGCTGAAAACACTTTTCTTACGTAGGTAAAGTTATTTGGAAAACACTAACAAAGTTATGATCGCCACAAGCAAATGGGTAAGAAAATTTGTTTTATTAGTTGAGTTCGAGAACACAAAAGTTTTTACTATTTTTAACTAAACTTTACTGCATTTTATGAAATTGCGTTCGAGTACACAAAATGCATTAAATGAGAACATAAATTGAGAGCGAAAAGTGACAGTTCTTGTCTGAGTATTTACAAATTTTTACTGCAGAAATTTTTGCAGTAAAATTTAGTAAATCAAAAAAACATATGTTTCAAAAGGTAAACAAACAAAAGTAACAAATAAAATGCATACAAATTGTGAAAAAATTGTTAAATAAAAGAAAATTTAAAATAAAAATTAAGCCAAAACAAAAAGTGAATAAATATTAATTAATTAAACTTGTTTGTGAAGCATTCGTGGTTATTCCAAAATATGCGTCGAAGAAGTGAACATTTACATGAAAACAAAAACAAAACCAAATTGACAAAAATAGTTTTTGTTTATCATACAAAATTTACAGTTTTTAAATGAGAAAGAAACGCGTTTTAACGCTCGCGTTAATTTTATTTTAGAAGTGTATGGATAACAAAAACAATTTTCGTTACTTTGGTTTGGTTTTGTTTTTGTTTTCACTTCTTCGACGCGTATTTTGGAATAACCACGATTTATTTGGCTAAATACAAACTTTTGAAATTTTTTTTATTATGTGGTGGTTCACACAGGTCAAGTTTACTTGAACAGTTTTATTTAAATTTTCTTTTGAACTTGCGTTCACGTTCATGCACAAAATGAATTTTTGTTTTCTTTTCCTTCAACTTTGTAGCTTTTTATTGTATTACGGATGAAAAAAGAAAAGAAAAATAAAAACTGACTGGTACGGTCAAGTATGTACCCCTTTCCATTCTCTTTACCCCTCTCTCCTAAAAGCTCAAGACTTGGAGAGTCAAACTTGACCTGTGTGAACCAGCACTATGTTAATTTTTTAGAGTTGTAAAAGTGTGAAGTATTTGGGTACTTAAGTAATCAATAGCAACAAAATTATTAATTTTATTTTAAATAATTTAACCCGCTACAAATTAGTAAAATCAAATAAAATAAAAAACAAACAAATATGAAAGATTACATAAAATAGTTTGTTTGTATTTTCCAAAAATTTTCGTGTTATAAAAAGTATTTAATCGGGTATCTATAAGAAAACGAGTAAAGTAGTCAAAAGTGTCAATATTTTTCAACACTTCAATTATTTGACAACAGCTGTTGCCTTTATTTTACGAATTTTATAATAGCTCTGTTTCTTTACTCTACTTTGGGATCCCTCGGGACGTCATTTTTTTGTTTGGTAGCAAGAGGTGTAGAGAAGAAAGAGGGGTAGAAAAATAGACATGATTTTTGTTTTCTCTTCCTCTTTCTTCTCTTCACCGCTTGCTACCAAACAAAAAATTACGACTAAAATTGGATGTCATAAAATTCATCATGTAAGTTGAGTGTTATTGGCTTTTATAGGCTTTTGTATATTACTTATAATAAATAAATAAATACACAACATTCCACAAAATGTGGGCGGGATTGGAGAAGCGGGCGTACTACTCGTTTGGTTTTTCTATATATTTCGAAAACGACAAGAAGCAGTGTATTCAAATAAGGATATGGGCTCTATTGGACCATAACAAAAAAATACTTAGTTAATTCTCGGAAAGCTTTGTTTTATTTACTAACATCGTGCGTTTTGGTTGAACCACCCTTTGATATACATATATAATAGCTTTTTGGTCCCGTCGCTTCTCGGGGTTGACTCAATAAAAATACAAAATTAAATACTGGAGAATTTTGTTAATAACTTTAACTTATATAATCATCATATATATTATTTCTAAAGCACTTTTTTTTGTCGGTTGCAAATATCTCCCATACCACCGCATCAAATTTAATGAATGATATCTCATTTTAAAGCTTATTTCTAACACTAATGACGAAAAATAATTAGAAATTAAAAAATTAATATTTTCATTGATAAAAATTATATTTTAAAATGTATTGAAGTTACTAAAATTTCTATTAATTTTTTTCATTTTATGTTACAAAAATGACAACTAACGGTGCGAAATATTCGCACGGGTCATCTAGTAACTTAAAATTTTATCAGGAAACTTATTTTTGTTTATTAAATATATACAATTGAATTAACATAGGAAAAATGGGAGAATTTTTATTCATAATTGGGCTGATATTGTGAATTTTTCCTAGTTCTTGGGTTATAAAAGAATATACATACATACATACATATATGTATGTACATAGCAAAAAGTTTCAAATATTTGGTAAAAAAAAGTATATTATCTCTACTGAAAAGTTTTTTTTTTTTTTGAGATACGAGGTTGCGGAAGAAAACCATCGATATGTAGATATGTATGTTTCCAGATTGTTGCGAAATTTAAATGTCAATGCATATTCTGTTCCAGAGTTGATTGATTAATCTTAATCTACCAAATTCTCATAATTTATCCCAGAATGACCACAATTTAGCTTTTCAAAGCGACAAGATTACTTCCATAGCAATAAATTGGAACATAAAGTTCGACGGTTCTGCCCATGACTTAAATGTGAAGAAATTACTTTAAACTGTTGAAAACAATTTTAGTCTTATTTACAAAAATTTGCATATACATACATACTTCTTTTCGGAAAAGCCCGTGATTGGATTTGGAGGTTTAACAAATAAGTTGAAAACATTGTTTGGCATCTGTCTTTGATATCAGAGAAGAGATACGCAGCAAAAAACAAGGTGAGAATTTGGAAACCTTCTATGAATCCGTTTGTGTTAACTTAGATGGACTAAGCTCCTCCATGTCAGAACAAGAGATAATTGAGATATTAAACAGAAATCTTCGTGCTGATATTAGAGATGAGCTTTTGTATGTTTGTGCCCACGTATTCCCTAGCTCACCTCCGCAAGGATAATGTTCCTTTGGCTATAAAGACAAACATTCATAGGAAGGAAACGTGTTTTATAATTGAAATCTTCCTGATTAAAATTATAAATTGGCTTTCAAACGATTCTGTAAATACTTATTCTGAACTAAAATCCTATTTTAATAGAAATATTTTTTAATAATTTCTTTGAATAGTTTAACTTTTTGTTGGCTGTTGGCTTTGAATTTATTCTGTGTTAATAAGTGCTTAACAGGAGAACAGTTTAAAACTTCAAAGGTGGCTTTTGGAAATTTACTCCGAACTTAATATATGTATGTATGTAATCAAAGTATATTTATACTAAGTACATGCAAGTCCAAGGTATATTTATAGCTATAAATATACCTTGTGCAAGTCTACAACAAATCAACAATAAAAAATACAACATTTTGTTTGTGTAAAACCATTTGATACTGTCAAACAGCCAAACATAAAGAAACCAACTTTGTATGCAATCGTTCGCCTTGGTCAAGGCCAAGGCGAATTTATTACAGGTGTTCCTAAAAGCCCTGCTGATATTAGCTAAAATCAAGGTATATTATAAATATACCTTGGCTAAAATCACTGTTGGATGTCAAAATTTCGTTTATTCTCTTTTATTATCTTTGTTTCTGTTTTGTTTTATTTCTGATTTTGACATTGTACAATGATTTTACAAAAACAAATTGCTTGTGGTTTTTGTACGAGTTGTACTTGTTGTAGTACCGAGATTACCTGGTATGAATTCGCCTTGGTCAAGGCAAATTTACTTCAGGTGGCGTCGAAAAGACAGCCGGTTTTTTTTTTTGTTCAGGCCAGATGTGTCAAAAATTTGTTTACATGTGCTTTTTAAAATTGTGTTTTAAAATTAACATTTTGCTTTAAGGCCCAAATACATTGATCAAAATACTCATCAAGCATTGTGGTAGTATTAGTGAAAATATGTTTGTATGTGTCACACCGACGATGCTGGATGGAAAATCAAAAAATTTAGATATGACGGCGAATGTTACGTCAAGCACACGTACACGATGAATTCGCCGGCTGGACAAGCATTTGACAAGTGTATTTGGGCCTTTACAACTTATAAATGAAAAAATTAAACAATAAAGAAATGATAAATTAAACTATGTATAAAAATTAATTTAAATTCTTTTTTATATCACCAAAAATAATTTTTACCATTATAACCATGATACAAATACAGAAGGTAGTTCCACTCTCTCTTTTTGTCGCCATATTAACGTTCTGACGTTTATTGGAATTTTGAAATATTGTGCTACCATATTTCAATAAATAATCCCTTTTTCTGCTATTGTTTTGTTTGTGATTTGAAGTTTTAAAAAATTTGATATAAATTTACAAAGAATTGAAAAAATTTATTAGCATTAAAATATTTCTATATATTTTGAAAATAAAAAAATAAATAAAATATGCATACATATGTACGATACAAAACTGAATAATTTATTTTAAAATATTGTTACGTTCGTTAAATTGTAAGTATAACATGTGTCCGTTTTGATTCGAAAGTGTTTGTGCTGATGTGTCATACACATACACATCGCGAACTAAGGACAACAAGGTTCTATCTTACATGTAGTTTAGGGGCAAATAGAACCTTGTTGTCCTAAGGTCGCGAAATATTGGTTCTAGAAACAGTTTTAGTAAACCGATATCGAACTAACGATGTCCGTCCGTTCGGCCGACTGGCTGTACATGCACACTATGTGCGAAAAGCAGTTACATTCAAAGAACGCAATAATGTTGACATGTAATTTCAGGAAATTTGTTATGTTAAGCTTTGTACAGACGGTGGTCAGATCTTACAATGTTGTTATTTTTCTGACAATGGTGCCATTGTCAGATGCATTAATTTTATACATCTGCCAAATGAAACTGAGCTTACAACACATAGTTGCAACTTGCAATACATTTTAGGCAATTTTAATGACAACATTGTAAGATCTGACCATCGTCTGTACGAAGGTTAAGTTTTAAATTGTCACAAGGAAGAACTTTTTTGAAAATTGTAACAATCGGTCCATAATTTCACATACCCCTCATACAAACATATTTCCAGAAGTGTCTTTTTGCCCATATGATACCATATTGTCGGGCTTGACCGAGTATACTTTCCTTATTGTAATTAATAAATACTAATTTTCTATCAATAGTGGCGAATAGGTTCGGTGGTTGGTGTTTAATAAATAATTTAACACAATTAAACGGAAATCCCAATAAGATATTGATAACACAACTTGACAGCTTTTTGATCAAATTAATCTGACATCCAATCTTTATTTAAAATTGTCCGCTGAATCCGAATATGAAGTCAGAATTGTCAAACAGTTTTTGAGATAAAATAACCTTTATTTGTGTTTTTAAACAAGATGATGTGACTGAAATGCAAATATCTTTAAAAATTTTAAATGGATTTACATTTCTTTCTTTTTAGTGAAAGGTTATATCTAAATCTAATCTTATTTTATCTCTAAAATAACCAGTGGTCCTTTGTGAAGATTAGTCAATAAATGGCAGATTTATAGTGGACAACATTTCAAACTTCATTATAAATTTGATGATTTTTTCAATTTTGCTCTTTCCAAGGAATATCTTAAAAACTGTTCTACTTTTTACAATTCTGACTTCATATTCAGATTCAGCGGACAATTTTAAATAAAGATTGGTTGTCAGATTAATTTGATCAAAAGCTGTCAAGTTGTGTTATCAATATCTTATTGGGATTTCCGTTTAATTGTGTTAAATTATTAATTAAATAATGTGTCAGACTCATTTGGTCATGACTTAGTTGGAAATTTGTGAACCAGTGTAATTTGTTATTGTTAATATTTGCTTAAATTGTAAATAGATATAATATGAGTTGCCTATTCCCTGGATGTAAAAATACCAAGCATTTCTGCAAAGATACAGAAATAAAATTTTTCAAATTCCCTGCATTGCCATATATAAGGGAGAAGTGGCTTATTTCTTGCAAACTTATTGAATCTGACTTGCCGAAAGCACCGCTTATATGTTCAATACACTTTGCGAAGGAAGATATAGCGTTAGACAAAAAGATACCTAGATTATATAAAAGTGCCTTCCCAAAAAGGTAATACATCTTATATGCGTTTTATTATTATCTTTAAGAATTTATATTCTTAGTTCGCCAGAACAAAATGTTATTCAAAATAAAGTAATGAATCAAGATTATGTTAAAAGGTATATATAATATTTATACATTTTTAAAAACTCTAAATAAATAATTCAATCTTAAGATCTCCCGATAACAAATTTGGAATTTCCAGAAAAATAACACGAAAAAACTTTACTAGTATAAGCACCCAAACTGAGTAAGTTTTCGGTTTAAGAACCTAATTTTTTTTTAATCAAACACATTTATATAGATTTAAAAGCAGCACATACATAGTTTAAGAAATTAAATTTAACACATACATTCGCGGTTATTTAAAAAACGCAGTAAATGTTATGTTATGAAAAATAATGATAATATAGAGCAATTCCATATGAAAGCGATCACCTTTTGGACGAACCCTCTCCGATTTTAAAATAAATAGTCTCAATCGATTGCCCAGCAAAAAATAATGTACCTACATATTTTTTTTTTTTTTATAGTGACTGGTTTAGTGGTGGTGTACACCACTGTCATGTGAAAAATTGAAGAATTCTTCATAAGGGACCTCATTGAAAACTACTAAAGCGATCGCAACGAGTGATAGCTCGTTGGAAAGGTATTGAATCAGGCTTTAATTGAAAAATAAAATTTTCCTAAATTTTCTTAGAAATTTACCTTTAAATTTTCCCATGAAAATTAAATTTTCCGATTTTCCACAGAAGCTCCTAAATTTTCCGGCTAATTTTTTTTTTTTTGGATTCCTCATAATTTTTGCTTTAAGAATCAGCAATAAAAAAATGGGCCCGACTCCTTGTTTGGACAGGAGAAGAGCATTTAAGAGACCACCTTGTTAAAAATACATTTTAAAAATTATTTTACAGTTAAAAATACATTTATGAAGAAAAAATCTTTCTTATTTTGCTGCTTATACTTAATTACAATATTTATTAAAAATTTCAATTGTCTTGGCATCGTTATAAAATTAAAGTAACTTTAAATTTAGCACGTCGGCAGACGAAGAGTACCGCTTTACATTAATTGACATATCAGAAATATTTGGTATGAAGCAATGAAACTTTTGCGTTCCAGTTATAGTTTTGACATTATTATATCTGTTTTGAATTCGTCGCTCCATGGCATCGTGTTCTTTTTGAGTGCATAAAACTGTGTTAATGGCAATTTCCTTGCTTTGAATCCACGAAAACAAATGTTGTACATTTAAGATCTGGTCAGTATATGGCCTTTGCAAACTTGCCTTAGTCGCCATGCGTTTTAGGGTTCCCCCTAACGCATCGCATGGGCCCTTACCGTGGGACGTCGCGAAAAAGTGCCACTCGACCTTGCAGTTTTATTCTTCTTCAATTATGCAAAGATTGTAAAAATTTTTTTTATTCTTCTACTGAGAAGCCGCGCCGTCTGAGAAAAACGTTACTTTGTCGATTGCATCGAATTTTGATCTTAAGAATTCAAACAGTTTCATTTGAAATAAATAAACGGACACATAATTATGAGCTAAACTCTCCGCGGCAACAACAAGGCTTACGGTCTGTAGTTCGTTATCTTCATTTTGGGCTAATTTCTCCTTACTTTCCTTTAGAAATTTCGATTGCATCTCGGATATGAAATGGTGCGCCTTCAGTTCATTCAACTTGAATCCGAATTCCTCGATGAATTCCGGAATCTGCTTTACCACGGTCTCAAGGGAACATCTGCCGCTGCTAATTATCCACTGTTTGAAATGCACCTCCTGAATTAACAGCTGTTCAAACTTTTCCGCCAAATATTGCTCTAGCTCGTCAATCTTTGGACAATTGTCGCATTTGGACAGATGACAATTTTCCGTGGGGTATGCGCACAACGACTTCGACAGGAGGTCCCTATATGTTTCAATTTCACCGTGAAATACTTTCAATTTCTTGCATGGAAAGAAAATTAATTTGATGTTTTGATGAAACATGCAAACGCAGACTGAATGCGTTCCGTGCCTGTCTAATGCCAGCACGCATTCTTTTGGTCGTAGGATGGCAAACTTAGAAAATCCCACTTTTTCTGCTGGGTATTTCTCATTGAACTGATGGTATGCTTCGGATAGATTACATAATAATAATCTGCGCTGCTTGTGTACTTTTTCTCCATCTTCACGTGTGATAACATAGTCACGTGTACCTGGGCAGGCGCGGCTGTTGTCATCATTGCAGTAAAAATCTTGAATCAATTTCACCGTTGCTTCGCTGAGGGTCCTTGAGCCAAATTTCTTGGTGGGAGTCGCCAATATGCCCTTCTGTCGAACTAATTCTTTGCTTCTTCTCGCGATGTAAAAAGATGTTTGAAACTGTTCAGAAATTTTGCGTATAGACCATGATTGAGGCAGCACAGATAAAATGAGATATTTCTCCGGAAAAGTGGTCGCTAAATTGAATTTTCTTTTCAACTGCTCAATCATTTGTTTGCCGTCATCAACGTCATCTGCTTGACTGCATTCGTTATCAGAGCCTTCATCAAATATTGTCGCGATTGCACTCATAACCTTGCCTTTTTTCTCTTTCCTGTATGTTTCACTTCGCAACTTTCTTTTTCTAATAGGCGTTTCACCTAAAGTGGTAATAGCCTCATTCAAAGGACTCAAAGACATATTGACCATCGGAATGTCTGCCTATCAGATGAAACATTTTGTTCACTTGTCATTTCACTCTCGGATTGTGGCTGCATTTGTTTCAATGCATTTGCTTGTTGAGACAAATCGATTTTACACTTGGGGCAAATGAATTCTGCTTCTTCACCGTATTGTATATTTAATTCATTCATGTATCGCTTCGAAACACCAGTTAATTTCAATACTTTTATCTTTTTCGAACGATGTCCACTCTTGTTAAACGGATTGCAGCAAAATTTATTCATTTTACTTTAAATTGTCTTTACAGCTTCACTCTTTACTTTACAAAAAAAAAAAAACACTTTAACACTTTCACGTTTAGTATTCAACTGAAATTTGACTCAGAGTGTGTGACGTATTTATATTTATTTTTTGGTAAAAAATAGGTAAAAAAAATAAGCGATATTTGCTTTTCTTTAATAGGAAAATTTGCGTGAACTACTGGTCATAAAATGTTTTTTAAAGAGGGACTTAATTGGTTACTGCCAATAAGCCGACCACAGGTCATAAAATGTTTTGCAAATTTTTTAAATTACCAGGTAATAAATATTTCGCCATATTTATGGAAAATCCGTGTTTTATGACTTGTTTCTGCACATGTCATTTTAGGCGAAATATTTATTACCTGGTAATTTAAAAAATTTACAAAACATTTTATGACCTGTAGCCTCAGTCGGGTTTGGTGTGCCATTACATGCCACTGCTGCTATTATCCATGGATTTATGGCCGATCTTGTGAAGGCTGGCAGACCATATTCACTACACACTCAACTTGGGGCTCTTAAAAAAAAATTGATTTTTTCTTCATAAATGTATTTTTAACTGTAAAATAATTTTTAAAATGTATTTTTAACAAGGTGGTCTCTTAAATGCTCTTCTCCTGTCCAAACAAGGAGTCGGGGCCCATTTTTTTATTGCTGATTCTTAAAGCAAAAATTATGAGGAATCCAAAAAAAAAAAAAAATTAGCCGGAAAATTTAGGAGCTTCTGTGGAAAATCGAAAAATTTAATTTTCATGGGAAAATTTAAAGGTAAATTTCTAAGAAAAATTAGGAAAATTTTATTTTTCAATTAAAGCCTGATTCAATACCTTTCCAACGAGCTATCACTCGTTGCGATCGCTTTAGTAGTTTTTTTTTAAAACAACTTTCAATGAGGTCCCTTATGAAGAATTCTTCAATTTTTCACATGACAGTTGTGTACACCACCACTAAACCAGTCACTATAAAAAAAAAAAAAAAAAAAAAATGTAGGTACATTATTTTTTGCTGGGCAATCGATTGAGACTATTTATTTTAAAATCGGAGAGGGGTCGTCCAAAAATTTGCCAATTTTGATCGTTTTCATATGGAATTGCTCTATATTCTATTTTATTGTTATAAAACAGTATATCGCTTGAAGACTATAGAGTTAATAATTCTCTAGCAGATAACGAAAAAAAAAATTTAAGGCAAAAAATAGCAACGTTAGAATTACAAGTAATATCTTTGTCCAAAAATGAAATAGTGCCTGCAATGCAACTCCAAAAAAGATATACTCTTGAAAAAATTTCTCAAGCTATGTGCATATATTCTGCAGGGCCACGTTGCTACAAATTATTGACATTAAAAGGTTATCCATTCCCCTCACCTTCAACTCTACGTAGATGGGCTTCTATGTTATGTGTTGAGCCTGGTATACTGACACAAATTTTGAGTCAAATGGGCTCGTTAGAAATGGCATTGGAAGAAAAATTGTGTGTCATATCATTTGACGAAATGAAATGTAGGGAGGAGTGGGCTTTTGACAGAAAAAATGATATGATATTGGAACCACGTAGAATGGTGCAAGTTCTTATGATACGGGGATTGCGTGGTAATTGGAAGCAGCCTATTTTCTATAATTACAACTACAAAATGCGACAAGAGACACTGTTTCAAATTATAGAGGAACTGTTCAAAATTGGTTATATTGTGGTTGCGGCCGTTAGTGATTTAGGTCCAGAAAATCAGCAGTTATGGAAGAGTATGGGTATTTCGCCCCAAAAACCTTTTTTTAATCATCCCTCCGATGACTCTAAAAGAATTTTTGTTTTTGCTGATGTGCCGCATCTAATAAAGTTGCTACGCAATCATTTCGTAGATAATGGTCTGATTTTTAAAAATAAATTATTGACACCAAATGTTGTAGAAGAACTTCTATCTTATTGCAATTCTGACCTAACTATATCAAAATCCGTAAATCTTGAAATGTTACATGTAAAAGGAGCTGGTATGTAAACTCTTTTAATGTATATCGATATTCAAAAATAAAACTAATAAAACATTAATTTTTATTTAACAGCGAGGCAAAAAGTAAAACTCGCTACCAAATTGTTTTCACATACGACAGCATCCGCATTCATCCGCTGTGCTCAATTGGGGATGTGTCGCGATAGCGAAAGTTTTATTTTATCTTCCGAGTTGTTTCAAATTATTAATGATTGGTTTGATATTTTTAATTCTAAAACGTCACATAAAGATTCGCGTCCTTTAAGTAAAGGTAGAACTACATAACACGCGTTAGTGCGCTCGCGCTCTATAATCTTCTGTCAAAAAAAGTTAAACTAGTGTATTTTCATAGAAAAAGGTGGACGAGAAGATAACAAAGTAGTTAACAAAGTAAATCTTGTTCCACTCAAAAAAAAAAGAGGTCAACAGAATATGTCTCTCTTAACCTGATTAAAATTGAGTATTTCCGGCTGAGCAGAACTAAACTTAGGTGCAGCCAAGTTAAAATAGCGAAATATGATGAATAGATATGGCAACTTTAGCCATTTTATAGAGAATAATATCTTCTTCTTGTTTTCGGTGTATGGGAGAGTATTTCGGCTTTTAACAAGATAACAAAGTAAACCCGGAAATGATATTTATAAAATAATAAATAATTAAAATATTGCGACAAACTATTAGAAAACCAATATATTTAAATTAGTTTACAAATGTTTGTGTTGGATTCCTTAAAAATATATATTTTAAGTTTAAAAAAAAATAAATTTCTATTAAACTTCACTCATAAATTTCTATTGAACTTCACTCATTTTTTCTTTTGGCTAAGGGGCCAAAATAAGGATATCCTCCGAAGGTTGGCTATATGCGGCGTATAGCTAAGAACTTAAGCTTCATTTTGGTATACAACTTATTTCAAACTTAAGTTTTTTTTAGAACAAAGTTTGAAAAATTAAATTTCTATTGAACTTCACTCATTTTTTCTTTTGGCTAAGGGGCCAAAATAAGACCATCCTCCGAAGGTTGGCTACATGCGGCGTATAGCTAAGAACTTAAGCTTCAT
Source organism: Pollenia angustigena (assembly GCA_930367215.1). NCBI lineage: Eukaryota > Metazoa > Arthropoda > Insecta > Diptera > Polleniidae > Pollenia > Pollenia angustigena. The sequence goes on from OV884059.1 coordinate 37,999,927, forward strand.
TTTGGTATACAACTTATTTCAAACTTAAGTTTTTTTAGAACAAAGTTTGAAAAAATAAATTTCTATTGAACTTCACTCATTTTTTCTTTTGGCTAAGGTGCCAAAATAAGGACATCCTCCGAAGGTTGGCTATATGTGGCGTATAGCTTAGTACTTAAGCTTCATTTTGGTATACAACATATTTCAAACTTAAGTTTTTTTTAGAACAAAGTTTGAAAAATTAAATTTCTATTGAACTTCACTCATTTTTTCATTTGGCTAAGGTGCCAAAATAAGGACATCCTCCGAAGGTTGGCTATATGTGGCGTATAGCTAAGTACTTAAGCTTCATTTTGGTATACAACATATTTCAAACTTAAGTTTTTTTTAGAACAAAGTTTGAAAAATTAAATTTCTATTGAACTTCACTCATTTTTTCATTTGGCTAAGGTGCCAAAATAAGGACATCCTCCGAAGGTTGGCTATATGTGGCGTATAGCTAAGTACTTAAGCTTCATTTTGGTATACAACATATTTCAAACTTAAGTTTTTTTTAGAACAAAGTTTGAAAAATTAAATTTCTTTTGAACTTCACTCATTTTTTCTTTTGGCTAAGGTGCCAAAATAAGGACATCCTCCGAAGGTTGGCTATATATGGCGTATAGCTAAGTACTTAAGCTTCATTTTGGTATACAACATATTTCAAACTTAAGTTTTTTTTAGAACAAAGTTTGAAAAATTAAATTTCTATTGAACTTCACTCATTTTTTTCTTTTGGCCAAGGGGCCAAAATAAGGACATCCTCCGAAGGTTGGCTATATGTGGTGTATAGCTAAGTACTTAAGCTTCATTTTGGTATACAACATATTTCAAACTTAAGTTTTTTTTAGAACAAAGTTTGAAAAATTAAATTTCTTTTGAACTTCACTCATTTTTTCTTTTGGCTAAGGTGCCAAAATAAGGACATCCTCCGAAGGTTGGCTATATATGGCGTATAGCTAAGTACTTAAGCTTCATTTTGGTATACAACATATTTCAAACTTAAGTTTTTTTTAGAACAAAGTTTGAAAAATTAAATTTCTATTGAACTTCACTCATTTTTTCTTTTGGCTAAGGTGCCAAAATAAGGACATCCTTCGAAGGTTGGCTATATATGGCGTATAGCTATGTACTTAAGCTTCATTTTGGTATACAACATATTTTAAACTTAAGTTTTTTTTAGAACAAAGTTTGAAAAATTAAATTTCTATTGAACTTCACTCATTTTTTTCTTTTGACCAAGGGGCCAAAATAAGGACATCCTCCGAAGGTTGGCTATATGTGGCGTATAGCTAAGTACTTAAGCTTCATTTTGGTATACAACATATTTCAAACTTAAGTTTATTTTAGAACAAAGTTTAAAAATTAAATTTCTAAATTTCGAAAGTGAGCGTGTTTTCAACAGACGGACATGGCTAAATCGACTTAAAATTACTCAAGGACCCAGAATATATATACTTTATAGGGTCTGAGATGAATAATAAAAAAGTTTCACACGGAATGACAAACTTAATATACCCTCTTCACAACTAATTGTGGTGGAGGGTATAAAAAGAAATAACTATTATCAAAAAGTAATTTCAATTTTTGGGAATAAAAAATTTTAATTTAAAAAGATTTTGTTATTCCCATCAACAATAAATTTCAAGTGTTTTTATCAAGAATAAAAACTGGGAATTAAGCACGAATAACAAAATCTTTTTAAATTAGAAATAACTATTTTAAAAGTTTTTGCAACAAAATGAATAATGGAACCTTCTAACGGACATATACATATATATATCATGAACTTAAGCCTAATTAAAAATATTAAAAATTTGGATTAAAAACCATAAATAGTTCAATAAAATAACCACAATACTAATAATTGTTAAGAATTAACTTTATATCAGATACAGATAATGCCTCTCAAAATTATAGACACTTAGGGCCGATTTTACAATTTAAGATTCCGTACTGGCTTTTTCAGAATATAGTTGCTTGACATTTTTCGACTCATTGATCAATTGTCCAACACAATTTTTTTACCACTTGTTATGAGGAACACTTATTTAAAGTTTTCAAACGAATGAAAATCAATTTGAACAAAAAAATGGATATAACGTAACCAATCTTATCAATGTATACATTGATAATGTTGGTTAAAATATTTATAATATATATATAATAAATAATAATCTATAAAAAGTCATAATTGTTATAGTTTCTGACAATAAAAAACGAATTTAATACAAAAAAGTTTCGGTAAAACTCTTTTCACACCAAACTTTAAATATAAGATAAATATTTGTATATGGGCATTTCCTGGGGTCACGAACGTACGTTCGTACGCTTTTGATGTAGAAATAATATAGAAAACAAAACTTTTCCTAGCATTTTTTTTGCGATTCGATAGCATTTGGGTAGCTCTATGTTTAGTACAAAAGATGAATTTCATTGAGTTTAAGTTTTCATAATAAGAGTTATAAACGTGTGGTCACGAACGTTCGCAAAATAGAAGTCAACTTCTGCTGACAGTAGTGAACTGTAAAAATCTGCGTAATGAAACGGAATTTTCAAAAGTGATTAATTTATTTTAAAAGTGTATTAATGTACATAGGTCTCCATCCAGTATTTACAAAATAAAATATCTCTCTTGGCTTTTATTTAACTGGCTTATGTACCGGTCGCGAACGTACGATTTTTCCATATGTTTTTTTATTATTATCACCATGCATTTTACCATATATGTCTTCAAATTTCCTTAACAAAAAAACTTAATACTCATTTTACAATTGATTGTAATGGAGAGATTATGCAGAAAGAGTGTAAACATAACATATTTTTTGCATGTAAAATAAGTATATAAAACTGTCTTTAGAAGTAGAAAATACAGGAAATTATAAAATTTTCCAGTTTCCAGCCCAATTTCGTCAAGTTAAACACCTCAGATATGCTAGGAAACCATTATTTTATAAGAACATATACTTTTTTTCTAATAATAAACAATAAAAGAGGATGATAATCAACATTTTATTTTTTCATCCTGGTAGACCATTCTGGGGAAATGCCCTTATGGTAACAGTACTACTAAATTAATTAAATACCGATTTATGCAAGTATTCAAAAACTTAAATAATATTAAAAAAAACCAAACATTAATTGAATAACCAATTCTGGCCTAATATAAGAAAAACAAGTTAGAGTGCTATATTCGGCTGTGCCGAATCTTTGATACTCTCCACCGACAGCTCGAATGTTTAAGGAGTAATATCTGTATGATGTTATTATTATCTTAAACTGTGACGATTTGTTATTAATTATGGATTTAGGCGACTAAACTGTTTTCCGGTAGTAGGGTTTATATGGGGCCCAGGGTAAGTTATGGACCGATCTTCACGAAATAACACAATTTTATTTCTTGTCCAATAAAACTTTGATGTACCAAATTTTGTTATGATAGCATTATGTTTTACGTTTTTAGGCGTACTAAGTTGTTTTCCGGGAGTAAAGTTTATATGGGGCCTATGGTAAATTATGAACCGATCTTCACGAAATTTCAAAGATTAATTTTTAGTTCTATAAAACTTTGATGTACCAAATTTTGTTATGATAGCATTATTTTTTACGTTTTTAGGCGTACTAAGTTGTTTTCCGGAAGTAGGTTTTATATGGGGCCTATGGTAAATTATGGACCGATCTTCACGAAACTTAACAGTTTAATTTCTAGTCCTATGTAACTGTGACTTGCCAAAATTTGTAATGATAGCATTGTTAGTTAGGGTTTTAGGCTTAATATACTGTTTTCCGGGAGTAGGGCTTATATGGGGCCTAGGGTTAATTATTGACGGATCTTCACGAAATTTCACAGCGTGATTTCCAGTTGAATAAAACGAATTGTTGCGAAATCTTATATCATTCTGTGCGTTTTTCCACCATTTATGTTAGTTTTTGTAACAAAATTATCAATTTTTTAGGTGGTGGTTCCACATTTTGATTCATAGCTCAGATCCTATTGAACCGATTTTGCTGAATTTCAATCCCAAACTGCTTAGGATAACTACAAGCAATTTGACACCAAGTTTGTTGATTTCTTTTGAGTTTTTCGAAAGTGAGCGTGTTTTCAACAGACGGACAGACGGACAGACAGACGGACATGGCTAAATCGACTTAAAATTACTTTATAGGGTCTGAGATGAATAGTAAAAAAGTTTCACACGGAATGACAAACTGAATATACCCTCTTCACAACTAATTGTGGTGGAGGGTATAAAAAAATAGAATAAAAGATAATCAGCTAGCTATTGAGCCGTCGATCAGCCGAGTATATTGGCGGCGGCGCGACTTGTCGAAAAAAATCGGCTATGCGGCTAGCCGTCAGCCGCGCCGTTGCGGCTAGCCGTCAGCCGCGCCGTTGCGGCTTGCTTCTCTGGTCCCAATTTATAGTTTCATAACTTCTTTGTAGTTGCCGGTATCTCTAATGTCTATATTACAATGATATGGTGTTTCCCGACAAGCGGAAACCTGGTTAATAACACAAGGTCTATATTGTTTAAGTGAAGTCTGTGTTAGCTTTTACACAAATGTCGTTTTTCCAGAACCGGCCATGCCCAATACAATCATGCCAATGGGTGCGGACTGGGGGCCATTTTCCACATTGCGACATTGAAGAGGTGGCCATGTTAATTTACTAGTTTTATTATATATAATTTCAAATTATTTCTCAATATTTAAGGCTTTACGAATTTCAAAACAAAACTGCGTGTTTTTATTTTTCTGCTTAACAAAGAACATTTGCTGGTAGAGTGGCCAGATATAAACAATGTTAAAGTTGAAATGTATTAACTACTGATATTTTAATTTTAATTTATATGGCAACATCATATACCCGAATATGAGATGTATGTTCTTCTTCTTTATTTCTACATGGGAGATGATTTTCGGCTTTCAACAAACTTTTTGGAAAACCTGCACACACTAAAGAATTCGTAAAAACTTAAGTTTGAAATATGTTGTATACCAAAATGAAGCTTAAGTACTTAGCTATACGCCACATATAGCCAACCTTCGGAGGATGTTCTTATTTTGGCCCCTTGGCCAAAAGAAAAAAAGGAGTGAAGTTCAATAGAAATTTAATTTTTCAAACTTTGTTCTAAAAAAAACTTAAGTTTGAAATATGTTGTATACCAAAATGAAGCTTAAGTACTTAGCTATACGCCACATATAGCCAACCTTCGGAGGATGTCCTTATTTTGGCCACTTGGCCAAAAGAAAAAAATGAGTGAAGTTCAATAGAAATTTAATATTTCAAACTTTGTTCTAAAACAAACTTAAGTTTGAAATATGTTGTATACCAAAATGAAGCTTAAGTACTTAGCTATACGCCACATATAGCCAACCTTCGGAGGATGTTGGTCAACAGAATATGTCTCTCTTCTCCTCATTAAAATTGAGTATTTCTGGCAGGGCAGTACTAAACTTAGGTGCGGCCAAGTTAAAATAGCGAAATATTGTGAATAGATATGGCAACTTTGGCCATTTCATTGAGAATAATATCTTCTTCTTGTTTTCGGTTTATGGGAGAGTTTTCGGCTTTTAACAAGATAACAAAGTAAAACCGGAAATGATATTTATAAAATAATAAATAATTAAAATATTGCGACAAACTATTAGAAAAACAAATATATTTGAATTAGTTTACAAAAGTTTGCGTTGGATTCCTTAAAAATATATATTTTAAGTTTAAAAAAAATAAATTTCTGTTAAACTTCACTCGTAAATTTCTATTGAACTTCACTCATTTTTTTCTTTTGGCCAACTGGCCAAAATAAGGACATCCTCCGAAGGTTGGCTATATGTGGCGTATAGCTAAGTACTTAAGCTTCATTTTGGTATACAACATAATTCAAACTTAAGTTTTTTGTAGAACAAAGTTTGAAAAATTAAATTTCTATTGAACTTCACTCATTTTTCTTTTGGCTAAGTGGCCAAAATAAGGACATCCTCCGAAGGTTGGCTATATGTGGCGTATAGCTAAGTACTTAAGCTTCATTTTGGTATACAACATAATTCAAACTTAAGTTTTTTGTAGAACAAAGTTTGAAAAATTAAATTTCTATTGAACTTCACTCATTTTTCTTTTGGCTAAGGGGCCAAAATAAGGACATCCTCCGAAGGTTGGCTATATGTGGCGTATAGCTAAGTACTTAAGCTTCATTTTGGTATACAACATAATTCAAACTTAAGTTTTTTGTAGAACAAAGTTTGAAAAATTAAATTTCTATTGAACTTCACTCATTTTTCTTTTGGCTAAGGGGCCAAAATAAGGACATCCTCCGAAGGTTGGCTATATGTGGCGTATAGCTAAGTACTTAAGCTTCTTTTTGGTATACAACATAATTCAAACTTAAGTTTTTTGTAGAACAAAGTTTGAAAAATTAAATTTCTATTGAACTTCACTCATTTTTCTTTTGGCTAAGGGGCCAAAATAAGGACATCCTCCGAAGGTTGGCTATATGTGGCGTATAGCTAAGTACTTAAGCTTCATTTTGGTATACAACATTTTTCAAACTTAAGTTTTTTGTAGAACAAAGTATGAAAAATTAAATTTCTATTGAACTTCACTCATTTTTAGTTTGTTGAAAGCCGAAAATCAGCTCCCATGTAGAAAGAAAGAAGAAGAACATGCACTCACTTTTGTTGTCTCATATTCGGGTATATGATGTTGCCATATAAACTAACACTAACTAAAACTAATTTTAGTCATGTTAGCATTAATGCCAAAGTTTTTTTGTACTAAAACCAAAATTCAACAATCTAGCAGCAGCAGTTGGTTCCCCAGCAGCAGCAGCACTTGGTTCCCCAAGTTTAATAGAAATTAGTCATATCCCTGTAGTAAATAAAATAGTCAGTTGCAAAAAACACTAACTATAAATTAACTTTTTTTTAAATGACTACAAATTGGTTTAAATCTCATGCAGATATCAACCAAAAAGGCACACGTAAAACATAAATAAAAGCAAAATAAGTAAAACAAGCATGCCATGAAGTCAAATGAAAAAAATATATTCAAACATTTTAAAATAATAAAAAATTAAATCAATACAAATCTGTTTATGTACTAGCAATTATGTGGCGTATTTATTTCAGGAATACTATACATCATCATTTTGGGCAGTTTATTGCAAAATTTTCATAAATAATTGCTTCTATATCAAAATATATAAAGATATACATATGTATGTATGCATGTTCATATGTACATATATTTTTTTGACAAAAATTATAAAAAATTTAAATAATTTATTATAAACTGACAATACTTTTAATTAATTACAAATAGGTTGAAAAGTAAGTAGTTAGTAGTCAGTTAAAAAGTCATGCAAAGATGGCCAATTGACTACTGCCTATGACATGCCTATGTTAAAATAGTGAGTCGTCGACAAGGAAAAAAGTCACTTAATCAACTAGTTGTGGTTATAAAAAAACCAGTTGGAAGTTAGTTATAAATGTGTTTGACTTCCTACAGGGATGTTACACGACTTTAACATGTATGTATGTGATGAAAATCGATCGATTTCAAAACGACCGTTTTAAAAGGTGTGATGAATTTCGAACGATATTAAAATCTATTTCTGAATTTAAGTCTTAAATTTTCGTTCAGAATACACTTCAGTTAACGTATATAATATAAAATTGTAAAGAATAAACACTGAAAATAAAAGGAATATGCATTTTAAATCCATTTTAAAAGATACTGATAAAGATATTTTCGGTTTCAAATCGTATCGTTTTTAAAATCGATTTCCATCACATACCTGTAAGACTTCTTTGCTCTGGAAACTACAGACAAAAAGTAAATCACGAAAATGTGAACAAAACTAAAACAGCGTCTGCAAAAAATACAGCAGCTTCCTAACTTTGCTAATTTAAAGGTTTTCCCGTGTAAAATAATTAATTTTAATGCAAAAACAAATAAAGCACAGATCATTTAATGTGTATGTGATAATTTTATTAAAAAATGTATTTAAAAAAAAATGCTTAAAAAACTTCAAGTGATTTGAAATCGTCATGCTGTAAACCAATCGGTTTTAAATCACGAGATTTCAAAAATTTTTGTGGGCAGAACACCTTTTAAGTGATTTCAAATCACTTTACGAAAAAGTGATTTTCAGAACATGCCTGATACTGAAATCGATTATTGGGCTTTTAAAATCGATTTTTTTATTTTTGTCAAAATTTTGGCAATTTTTAATCTTAAAAAATCGATGGGCATGTACAATATAACGTATTTTTGAAGTTTTTTTTTTTGTGCGTAGGTCTGTAGGTATGCTAATGCAGTTTTCCAAGTTTAAAGTTGTAATTTTACGTATTTTTCTATTTGTATCCTTAATATACTTCCAAGTTAAATATAAGGGCTCTGTGAGCGATATTTAAATCTAGTTATAAGCAGAGTGAAAAAACAAAAAGTACGTAATTTATCCTAACAAATACGAAATAACAAGGAAATGTATCTGCATCTTACTGGCATCAATGGCATGCAAACGTTTTTTTTTTTAAACTAACTTAATAGTAACTTAGCAAAGAAACAGTCGCTACCGATCAGGAACTACTGTCTTAATCCTTTGAAATACTATCAATAAATTCAGGCTTGTCATAGAATTAAATCCGATCAAAAGTGATTTCGTTTATTGTGAAGCAAGATACGAAATCACTTCCACTTTCGATCGGAATTAATTTATGTGGCAGGCCTGATTGTCTACAGAATAACACAATTTTAATATGTAAAATGTACATGTACTTGTTCACTTTTTGCAGGAAAATTAGAAAAAGTAGTGATGTCTACACACTGTAAAAATCTCAGTTCAATTTATCTAGTAGTTTTCAAAAAAAAAAAACAATGCTGAAGTTTGCAAATTTATTTTAAACGATTTTGAAATCGATTTTAAAATCGATTTTGAGGTTCGATTAATCGATTTCAAAAACCGTAATAAAAAAAGTCGATCGAAAAATCGAAAATCGATTTTGATATCCATTTACCATTCCCTATTTTGAACAAAACATGATTATAAAGGCCCATTACTAACCTTTATAAAAACATTTTTTCCGAAATAAAAACCTCCTACAATTCACTTACTTTCGCACTTTTTCTTAAGGTCCTAAAAGGCACTTCTATTTTTGTCACGTGAGTAAGTCAACTTTGATTGCATGGCATTTGGGTACCCAGTGCTCAATTTACCATTAAATATACTTTTTAGAAAGAACTCATCACAAACAATGTAACGATTCTATAATTCATTCTAAAATTCCAATCCACTTCTATTTTTTTAATATTCAAAAACAATAAAACGCGTACAAATGTCGCGTGCATAACCAGAGAAACACCCATATATAAAAATAAATCCGTATATGTACGTCGCCGAACTACTCACAAACGCGTCGTGCGAAGTTTGGTTGAAATCCGATAACGCATGTGTGTGCGGTGCGTATGTGAAGTGAGTGTGTTTTTGCCGCAGGAAAACCAACTTTATTAAAAACAAGTGTGTTTCTTTTCTTACTTTGTTTTGCCGTGCGAAGCAGGCAACGGGCCCGCTAGTATCAAAATAAAAAATATAAAATAAAATTATACAATTTTTAAATGATAGGTATTAAAAAATTACATCCAACAAAACGATTTAAAAGCTCAGATTATTCTTTCAAATTAGCAAAATTAATATGTTTTTATTTGTAGTTCATGACATACATTAATATACCCATTTATCAGGCATTTAAGGGGCATGTTCTGACAATCGCAAAACCCTTAACATTATCAGAACATGACCATAAGTAAGTTTAATATTTGTTTTATAAACTTGATGGTTTTATTTTTCTTCTGAAGGACCATACCATAAAAATAATAAGGAATTTTCATAATTTACAATTATTTCGCCAGAATTCGTTTCTGAATCATCTACAAAATTATATTGACCTGAGGTTGTACTAAGTAAGGGCAGCGTAGGATGAAAACTAACTCCATAACAGCAGTCCTGATGTAAAGGTATCTAATATTAAAACGTATAAGACAAATGACGCGTTTAAAAATTAAATCATATCTATGTATGTACAAAGAATACCTCATATTGTTGGCCTTTATCACCTAAATTCCATATTCTCAACAAACCGTCAGTATCGCCACTGGCAATCCAGGTATTTTGTGGTGTTAAATCATAGTAAATAATAGTAATAGTAATAAATCCTTTGATTTGTTTGTACGTTTCTTTCAAATATTTGCACTGGCTCTGTATAATTGCGCATGTCCCATTGCAAAATTTTGTTATCTTTACGAGCACCGCTAAATAAATACCAACTTTGATATATTGTAGGTAAATAACGCAACCAGGTTATGCCACCACTATGGCCACCTAAAGTAAATAAAGGTCCTAATTTAGGAGCTCTTAAGTCATAGTGATTTATATAACCCGTCCAAGTGGCAGCGGTAACACATTTATCATTGTCTGTTGTCGAATCAAAACAGGAAACTGCCTTTTAAACTGGTATGGTACAGCAATCACGTCCTGGCCTTTGATAAACAAATTTAGAACAATTAGGTATTTTTAGGTATTCCATGCTTTGAAAATGAGAATGTGAATTTTGTGATTTTTCAAAATTTGATTTTGGTGCACCAATGGATTGCCCAGGTTCTTTTTTTACAAGAGCAAGTTAATTGGGAGGGGATTTTTTGTTAAATTTTGTTTTAACCGTAATTGGACTGTTTAATGACGAAGGTCTCGTTGGTTCCACCTTAATTGTTGTGTACTCCTCATTAAACTCATCAAACATTTCTTCAATTTCACTTAAAAACGCAAAAAATTAAACTAATGAAATAAGAAACCAAAGACAGGTACTTACTAGTCCTGATTAGTATCATTGTCTAGATAGCCAGATGTGTGCGCCTCAATTAGATCAGCTTCCGGTTCATTAACGGTAAAAACATTTTACCCGACCATCGGGTAACTATAATTTCACACATGCTATTATGCAGCCGTGCACTTCTTTGCGAGAATTTTCCAAAATATCCACGACAAATTTGACAATTTTCCAAAAATGCAATTCAGCCTCTTCATCACCCAACTTATTGTCATTTATGAAGGTACCGTTCGATGATTTTGTATTTTAGTAATAGTATTTCCCTTAAATGCCAAATGCATTCAATGGAATAAAATATCAAAATATAATGTTGGTACATTTCGTATTTCTCCGTATTTTAGAGCTCTCCAGAGGCATCTTGTAATTTTTCCAACCAAGCTCTTATAATGCTACGTTTTGTATTTGTATAGGGCTGCCAGATAAATTTGTGGACAAATCGTCAATTTTCTGAGAAAAATCGTCAAAATATCGGACAACAAAATTTAGTTTTCTTCAGTGTTTAAAAACGCTTGACTATTTTTAATGCTTTTGTAATTGCTTAACTTAACTTCAGAAAAAGAACACAGTAAAAGCAAAAGCAGAAAAAGTGAAAAAATTTTTAAATTTAATTTTCATTAAATTATTTTTTATGAAAAAATGAATTTTTATTTACTCTTACTATGTGTATGCTCTCAGCTTAACGCCTTAAGACCCAAATTTGAAGCTACTAATTCATTAAAAATATATGTATGAAGTGCCAGCAACAGCAAAGAAGTTAACTTGCTGACTTGAAGCGCGTCAAAAGCAAACAAAAAACATAAACAAAATTTATTACTTGCTTAAGTTGTTGAGTTGCTGACTGAATAAGCAAACAACACACACATAGCGAGACTAAACAAATTATTTACTCTCTTTTTCTGCTTTTGCTTTTGCTCACTCTCTATCAAAGCGTTAAAAGGCATTAAAAAATACAGTTTTTGCTGTTGCTATTTTAAAGCATGCAATTTAAACACTGGGTTTCTTAACAGTTTTTACTTCGTTTTGATCGTCCAGTCCACTATTGCATTTTTTAATCGTAGAAGATTTTTTACACGGAGAAACTCTAACACTAGCTAATTCATCTGTAATTCTTCAATACAGCCTGTTACTCTATTCAACATTTCACGTGAAATGCTGTCTATATAAATATAAAAAAATTGTGCGAATTATCTATGAAATAATGTTGATAGAATTAGAGATAACACAGCGAAGGTGATTAATATATCACTTAAATGTATGGTTAATCATCTCGAATTTGAAGTGATTGAAGCTTGATTACGTTCGTAAAATTTAACAATTTTATTGTAAGTGTATGAGCCGCTTAAATAAAATCGCCGCTTTTTAAGAAAAAAATCGGCACTTTCTAAAGAAAGAAATCGTCAAATATGGCAGCCCTGGCCACAAGAAGAAAAATTAAACAGAGTTGCAAATTATGAACAGGTTTCGGAAAAAGTCTAGTTAACCGACGGAGCTCCAAATTAAAATTAAATTACATAGGGTGATAGAAAATTGGAAAATAAAAAGAAAATATAAAGTGAAAAAAGTTGCGCAAACGCATCGTTTTCGAGTTATAGGCCTCTAAATTGTTCATACATGCAAACGATTTTACACTACATCTCTAAAGTATGTGGCCATTATTTATATACTTTTAAAGCCTTATATATATATATATATATATAGATTTAGCTACATAAGTATATATTTATGAACTAAAGCTTCGTACAGACCGTGGTAAGATCTTACAATGTTGTCATCTTCCTAACAATGATACCATTGTCAGATGCATTAATTTTACATATCTGCCAAATGAGCTTACAATGCTCACACAGTTCCAAGACATTTTTAGGCAATTTTAATGACAACATTATAAGATCTGACCATCGACTGTACGAAGCTTAAAACTTTATGTAATTTTGTCGCTTTATTACAAGAAAAAATTATGAAAATTATGGACAGGGTTCGGAAAAACTCTTTTTTACAATGCTTTTTTCTATAGTTGTTTTTACATAATATTCGCTTCACAAATTCCTAGTTAACACAATTTTTTAAATTTATCATTATTTTTGCATAGATTTCCGCACAACCCAAGAGGTACTATGCTATGTGCGTTGCCAATTATTTTTAATGGCTGGCTTCCCCAATAGGCCTACATGCCATTATATTCTTATATTAACTTAAATTTACTTTGGTATATATCACAGAATCGACTTAAAATCTTATCCAACGTTAAGTAACAACATTTTTACAATGATAATTTCTTTTGTTCAATTATTTTACAAACGTTAGAGTTTCTTCTACAATGTTTATGTGTACAATTTCTACAAACGTAAAAACCACAATCTTTACATACATAAACATTTCCTTTATCACTTTTAAGGCAACCACAATGGCAACAAAATCGTGTTCTATCGCCCTGATATTTTAGCAACAATATCTTCATTTCCTTTCTAAACTCTTCGGGCTCACACAAATTTTTTAATGACAGGTTTTTAAGTATTTTTAATGCATACATTAAAACGAAAATTCCACAATTTGAGCCATCTTGTTGTGTTTTCCTTTCTGTAATTTCTTGATACTTCCACAAATGTGTACTAGTTCCGAACTCAGTTTTGAAGGTATTATATATTTCTTTACCTACATTTTGAGATAAAAATGAATTAACATGCATAAATTCATGTGTAGAAAACTTAAGTACACAAAGTGTAAAGTGACTAGATTTTAAAATTGGAACAAATAACAAATTTGGTTTATTTTGTATTAATATATTAATCGTGTCAACGTTTATTTTATCAACTTGACAAGGCATACAATAACAATTACTAGTTTTATTTTCTTTCATAATTCCTAAAAGACAAGCATCTAGCACAAAGTTTGTCAACCAATTTCCATTGTTCAATGAATTCCAATCGGAATCTTCTAAATAATCATAAAATCCAATTTCTATTGGATTAGATATATTATTAACTTCGCAAAATAATAAATCTAGTTTAAAGAGAAAAAATGTGTCTTTTGATTCTTCCATCAGTAATGACTTAGCAACTGGTGTTACTGATTTCGATTTATTTTTTTGTATAGCAGTTAGTTTTTTTAATGCCTTAGATTCCTGCATAATTTTTGGTTTAATTAATTTTTGTTTTTTAACATTTTTTTTGTTCCATTCTTCAACTGGCTCAATATGTAAAGGTGATATTGAATAACAGTGTTCTTTGTTTATAATTTCAACACTCAAATCCTTTTTATCGGTGGGTGTATGATGATGTTTTTTTATATTTTCAACACTCAAATCTTTTTTATCGATGGGTGTTAAATTAGTATAAGAACGTTTTTTTTATAAATTCAACACTTAAATCTTTTTTGTCGATAGGTGTTGAAGTAGTATAGGAATGTTCTTTTTTCAATCTTTTATTATTTATTTCTTCATTCAAATGATTAAAGTTTGAAGTTAGTATATCTTCGATTTCTTTGGAAACTGATCCAAACATATTATAGTTGTATCGCAATTCCTTTAATGAACTAAGGTAGTCAATTCTCATTATTTTTACAAAAACATCTGCTCTAACAGATTTTTCTTGCAATATTATATGCTTTTGTAAAAAGTAGGAAAATTCAACGGGAGCATTACTTATATGTTCTCCAGTAGGATCAACGTGAATACCCATAATGTTCGTCCACATAACAATAAAAGAACAATATTTGTTTAATATAAAGATGCACATGTCATCATTTCTATATTCATTCAAAATATTTCCTTTATTAATAACTTTTACATCATTTTCAGTTTCACAGTAAATGGAAAAGAACATTTTTCGAAAAGGGCTATTTGATGAAATAGATTCTAATGGATCTATATGCTCATCATCAGGAAGGTGGTATTCCTTGCCTATGTTTTCATCAACAAATTCTGTTAAACAATCATGCAATATTTTAAAACTCCTCTCAAAATTAGGAGACTTGTATTACAAGAAAAAATTATGAAAATTATGGACAGGGTTCGGAAAAACTCTTTTTTACAATGCTTTTTTCTATAGTTGTTTTTACATAATATTCGCTTCACAAATTCCTAGTTAACACAATTTTTTAAATTTATCATTATTTTTGCATAGATTTCCGCACAACCCAAGAGGTACTATGCTATGTGCGTTGCCAATTATTTTTAATGGCTGGCTTCCCCAATAGGCCTACATGCCATTATATTCTTATATTAACTTAAATTTACTTTGGTATATATCACAGAATCGACTTAAAATCTTATCCAACGTTAAGTAACAACATTTTTACAATGATAATTTCTTTTGTTCAATTATTTTACAAACGTTAGAGTTTCTTCTACAATGTTTATGTGTACAATTTCTACAAACGTAAAAACCACAATCTTTACATACATAAACATTTCCTTTATCACTTTTAAGGCAACCACAATGGCAACAAAATCGTGTTCTATCGCCCTGATATTTTAGCAACAATATCTTCATTTCCTTTCTAAACTCTTCGGGCTCACACAAATTTTTTAATGACAGGTTTTTAAGTATTTTTAATGCATACATTAAAACGAAAATTCCACAATTTGAGCCATCTTGTTGTGTTTTCCTTTCTGTAATTTCTTGATACTTCCACAAATGTGTACTAGTTCCGAACTCAGTTTTGAAGGTATTATATATTTCTTTACCTACATTTTGAGATAAAAATGAATTAACATGCATAAATTCATGTGTAGAAAACTTAAGTACACAAAGTGTAAAGTGACTAGATTTTAAAATTGGAACAAATAACAAATTTGGTTTATTTTGTATTAATATATTAATCGTGTCAACGTTTATTTTATCAACTTGACAAGGCATACAATAACAATTACTAGTTTTATTTTCTTTCATAATTCCTAAAAGACAAGCATCTAGCACAAAGTTTGTCAACCAATTTCCATTGTTCAATGAATTCCAATCGGAATCTTCTAAATAATCATAAAATCCAATTTCTATTGGATTAGATATATTATTAACTTCGCAAAATAATAAATCTAGTTTAAAGAGAAAAAATGTGTCTTTTGATTCTTCCATCAGTAATGACTTAGCAACTGGTGTTACTGATTTCGATTTATTTTTTTGTATAGCAGTTAGTTTTTTTAATGCCTTAGATTCCTGCATAATTTTTGGTTTAATTAATTTTTGTTTTTTAACATTTTTTTTGTTCCATTCTTCAACTGGCTCAATATGTAAAGGTGATATTGAATAACAGTGTTCTTTGTTTATAATTTCAACACTCAAATCCTTTTTATCGGTGGGTGTATGATGATGTTTTTTTATATTTTCAACACTCAAATCTTTTTTATCGATGGGTGTTAAATTAGTATAAGAACGTTTTTTTTATAAATTCAACACTTAAATCTTTTTTGTCGATAGGTGTTGAAGTAGTATAGGAATGTTCTTTTTTCAATCTTTTATTATTTATTTCTTCATTCAAATGATTAAAGTTTGAAGTTAGTATATCTTCGATTTCTTTGGAAACTGATCCAAACATATTATAGTTGTATCGCAATTCCTTTAATGAACTAAGGTAGTCAATTCTCATTATTTTTACAAAAACATCTGCTCTAACAGATTTTTCTTGCAATATTATATGCTTTTGTAAAAAGTAGGAAAATTCAACGGGAGCATTACTTATATGTTCTCCAGTAGGATCAACGTGAATACCCATAATGTTCGTCCACATAACAATAAAAGAACAATATTTGTTTAATATAAAGATGCACATGTCATCATTTCTATATTCATTCAAAATATTTCCTTTATTAATAACTTTTACATCATTTTCAGTTTCACAGTAAATGGAAAAGAACATTTTTCGAAAAGGGCTATTTGATGAAATAGATTCTAATGGATCTATATGCTCATCATCAGGAAGGTGGTATTCCTTGCCTATGTTTTCATCAACAAATTCTGTTAAACAATCATGCAATATTTTAAAACTCCTCTCAAAATTAGGAGACTTGTATTACAAGAAAAAATTATGAAAATTATGGACAGGGTTCGGAAAAACTCTTTTTTACAATGCTTTTTTCTATAGTTGTTTTTACATAATATTCGCTTCACAAATTCCTAGTTAACACAATTTTTTAAATTTATCATTATTTTTGCATAGATTTCCGCACAACCCAAGAGGTACTATGCTATGTGCGTTGCCAATTATTTTTAATGGCTGGCTTCCCCAATAGGCCTACATGCCATTATATTCTTATATTAACTTAAATTTACTTTGGTATATATCACAGAATCGACTTAAAATCTTATCCAACGTTAAGTAACAACATTTTTACAATGATAATTTCTTTTGTTCAATTATTTTACAAACGTTAGAGTTTCTTCTACAATGTTTATGTGTACAATTTCTACAAACGTAAAAACCACAATCTTTACATACATAAACATTTCCTTTATCACTTTTAAGGCAACCACAATGGCAACAAAATCGTGTTCTATCGCCCTGATATTTTAGCAACAATATCTTCATTTCCTTTCTAAACTCTTCGGGCTCACACAAATTTTTTAATGACAGGTTTTTAAGTATTTTTAATGCATACATTAAAACGAAAATTCCACAATTTGAGCCATCTTGTTGTGTTTTCCTTTCTGTAATTTCTTGATACTTCCACAAATGTGTACTAGTTCCGAACTCAGTTTTGAAGGTATTATATATTTCTTTACCTACATTTTGAGATAAAAATGAATTAACATGCATAAATTCATGTGTAGAAAACTTAAGTACACAAAGTGTAAAGTGACTAGATTTTAAAATTGGAACAAATAACAAATTTGGTTTATTTTGTATTAATATATTAATCGTGTCAACGTTTATTTTATCAACTTGACAAGGCATACAATAACAATTACTAGTTTTATTTTCTTTCATAATTCCTAAAAGACAAGCATCTAGCACAAAGTTTGTCAACCAATTTCCATTGTTCAATGAATTCCAATCGGAATCTTCTAAATAATCATAAAATCCAATTTCTATTGGATTAGATATATTATTAACTTCGCAAAATAATAAATCTAGTTTAAAGAGAAAAAATGTGTCTTTTGATTCTTCCATCAGTAATGACTTAGCAACTGGTGTTACTGATTTCGATTTATTTTTTTGTATAGCAGTTAGTTTTTTTAATGCCTTAGATTCCTGCATAATTTTTGGTTTAATTAATTTTTGTTTTTTAACATTTTTTTTGTTCCATTCTTCAACTGGCTCAATATGTAAAGGTGATATTGAATAACAGTGTTCTTTGTTTATAATTTCAACACTCAAATCCTTTTTATCGGTGGGTGTATGATGATGTTTTTTTATATTTTCAACACTCAAATCTTTTTTATCGATGGGTGTTAAATTAGTATAAGAACGTTTTTTTATAAATTCAACACTTAAATCTTTTTTGTCGATAGGTGTTAAAGTAGTATAGGAATGTTCTTTTTTCAATCTTTTATTATTTACTTCTTCATTCAAATGATTAAAGTTTGAAGTTAGTATATCTTCGATTTCTTTGGAAACTGATCCAAACATATTATAGTTGTATCGCAATTCCTTTAATGAACTAAGGTAGTCAATTCTCATTATTTTTACAAAAACATCTGCTCTAACAGATTTTTCTTGCAATATTATATGCTTTTGTAAAAAGTAGGAAAATTCAACGGGAGCATTACTTATATGTTCTCCAGTAGGATCAACGTGAATACCCATAATGTTCGTCCACATAACAATAAAAGAACAATATTTGTTTAATATAAAGATGCACATGTCATCATTTCTATTTTCATTCAAAATATTTCCTTTATTAATAACTTTTACATCATTTTCAGTTTCACAGTAAATGGAAAAGAACATTTTTCGAAAAGGGCTATTTGATGAAATAGATTCTAATGGATCTATATGCTCATCATCAGGAAGGTGGTATTCCTTGCCTATGTTTTCATCAACAAATTCTGTTAAACAATCATGCAATATTTTAAAACTCCTCTCAAAATTAGGAGACTTGTATGGCGTGAGTAAAACTATAAAAATATGTTTAAACCATTGTTGACATTCTTCAATAGTCGTTAAGCTAAAAGCAGCTATTAATGAATTCTTTAACAAGGGCCTTAAGATATGATTTTTACCCAATTTAGCGTTTAAGTCTTTACACATTATATAAATATAGTGGCATTTACACCACTGCAATATAACAAATTTAGGTTTGGAATTTGGATTAACTTTTAGGTTATTTAAGAACGAGGCGCAAGCATTTAGGTATTCTAGCAAAGTTTGATTATTAAAACTTTTTAATACCGCTCCATATAATGCGGCACTAACATCAGTGCAAACTCTTTTACAAAAAGACCATCTAAACTGATATTTTACTTTGTTTTCTTTTAGAAATAGTTTTAAGGCATCCAAAAAACCGGTAATTGCATCACGTGTGTGCCGGGATAAAATTGCCTCCGCAATAGGGATGATTTTTTTTAATCTGCAATTTCGCAGAACTAATTTATAAGTCAAAATTCTTTTTTCGGCACATTCTAAATGCCTTACACTTTCACCTGAAGCATCTAAATGTAATGTAAACTTACAATCTTCGAGAATTTTTTTATTATTTGAAATGGTCTCAAATGTAAATTTTTCCCATGTATACACTACAAAAGGTGTAGCAACCATATGTATATAACTCTTATATGGACCTCTTTTCATCAAAACAAGAGAAAAAACTGGATCTGGATGATAATAAAAATTTAAATTTCCTTCAGACTTCACTTTTCTTAATGCTTCCAGCTTATGAATAGCTTGAAAATTGCCCTTTTCAGCAATATCATCAGCAGCATTTAATATTTGCTGCTTTCTAAATAAGTAGGCATTTTTATTCTTCAGTTTACTTTTCATAACATTTCGTTTTACTCCACGCATCTGACCTACATGCACTTCATTATCTGCATGTTTTAAATCTTTTGTTCTATAAACAACAACAGCTCCATTAGGAGATATTTCAAAACGAAATGTGGTACAATCGTTAAATCTGCAATATGCATATAAAAACGTATTATCTTTAACACGTGTAACACAATAAAAACATAATATACAAACATTATTATACATTAAGTATTCTTCTCTTACTAAATCTTCAAGAAGTTTCTTTTTAGTTATTTTATCATCATTAAACTCTTTTAATATATCTAAATTAATAGAAAATGAACAATCGAAAATATTTTTTTTAAAGTTTCTTTTCGGTTTTAAATTATTCGTTTCCCCACGCAATACTATTCTGTTACATTTTTCATCGGGGTTCGCTTCCTTTCTGTATTTTAGAAAGTTTGAAACATTTAATGAATCATTTGTAATTTCAAATGGGCTTAAAGTATGATCGCGATTATTACTTTGCACTTCCATTTTATTTGCAGAATCAAGTATATTAAAACCATTTTGCTTCTTGCAGTTTTCTATCTTATTTTTTTCAATAATTGCACAGCCATTACTATTTCCTAATTTGTCATTCATTTTACTCAATTCATCTTTAATCATTTTAAAGTCAGATTTAAATTCGTCGACAAATTTTAATTTTTCACAAAAATCTTTGCAAAAGTTTTTATAACAATTCATTGAAATCATTTCGATTTGATCTTTCAAGTTTTTTGTTGCTACATCATCTATATTGATTTCATTTTCCGAAAATTTTGGCTCCAACGAAGATATATTCTCTTCATTACAATTTTTATTTTGCAAAGTTTCATTTTCCAAAACTGTTTCGCCATTAAATAAAATATCATTTTTTTCTTTATAATTGACCTTCACGGCATTATTAGACATGCCTAATTCAGATTTTTGAACCTTGCCACTTTTTAGCAAGTGTTTTGCCATACAACAGATGTTTCTTCTATTTTCTATATTATTTTGAATTTTATTGTATTTACTTTTTTTGCTCAAAGCATTTAAAGAATTAATAATAATTTCAAATAATTCAAAATTTTTTATAGAAGAACTTATCTGCAATTCCTCTAAAAAAGGACATTTTATCAGTATGGACTTTAAATCACTTATACTATAATTATACCTACGCTTTTTCATTGCTTTGCCTAAATAATAAAGTAAGAAAACAAAAAATTATTAAGTTTTTTTTATTTTTTATTTTGTATAATCAGTATTGTGGTTAATTTGGTTGAACTATTTATGGTTTTTATTTTGTATTTTAAAAGTTAAATTGTTTTTTTTTTTTAATTAACTAGAACATACCTTAAAAATTGTCCTTCGTACGAATTCGTCCAAACCTTAAAACGAATAAGATACTGTTTAATAATTGTTCTCTAAAGATATTTGAATTCTAAAAATAAAAAAAAAAAACGAATTTTGATAACTACTTACGTCGTCGTATTCCTTCGTAAAAAACCAACTCCAGAAAATAATATGCTAAAAATGTAAAAAAAGTGTATTTATTTAGTAATATCAAAAGATCTTATTAAAGCATATAACGCCTTTTATAAAAATATAAAATTTATTGTATTTTTAATAATTGCAAATGCATTAATGTTGTTCAATGAAAATTCAAAAAGTACCAGTTAACGAAAAAAAGTACCATAAAATCCCTTTTACAGATTCTCTGTCACTCAGAACATTGTATGTTAAGTTTTATGTTTCTAGCTCCAATATTAATGGAAATTCAAAAAGTACCAGTTAAAGAACAAAAAAGTACCAACATTTTTTATCTTATAGGTTCCCGGCTTAGCTTACTAAAACCTTTGTCAATAGTAATTATTTTGCTTACTAAAAAAAAAATCTTGTGTTTTCGCAAACTCATCCATGTTTCTTATGGTTTTAGAATTTTGAATAAATTTTTTATATAAAGTAATATCTATTCAAAAGCTTTAAAATGATACCAAAATTGGCCATATAAGTTGAAAAATTTAGTAGCAAATCGCATTTACAAATCGCATTGATGTACTTTTTTCACTTTATAATTTTTTCTTATTTTTCAATTCTCTATCACCCTAGGTACTTATTATTTTATTTGGTGCTGCGTCGGTAAACTAGATATAAGCCGCTTACTAAAGGCCTAACCATAATGTGCTAAAGTTGGCTTAAGCAAATATGCGAATACATGTTAATTGAATGAGGCAAACCATATTGAACTTAAGGAAACTTTTTAATGAAACTGTCATTTGCTTAAGCAAGGTGCGAATATAATCGCACATTCCGTACGGAATCAAATGTTTCTTTAAATACATTTGAGAGAGTTTTTACTTATTTTTGACAGTAGGTTATGCAATGCTTTGCATATTATGGTTAGGCCTTAAAGCTTCTAGACGACCTTCGGCCAAATAAAGTTTTTCCTCTATGGTATAAAAACACTGGCTTCGCTAAATAAAGCTTTCCGGAAAGTCGGAAAGATTTTATCCTATACAGTGATGTTAACTTTTATTTGTTCATTACCGTACGGCCCTCTAAAAATTACCGTTTTTGAGAAGAAATTACCGTACGCAAAGGTTTTTTAATTAAACATTCACAGCAGTATTCAAAAACTATTTATTTAAACCTTAAATGTGTTTTATGAAAAAATTTAATGAAAATCTTTGTTTAAAACATATTTTAAACCAAAGTTATTATATTTTTTTTATCATCATATAACTAAAATTTTAACGTTACTGACAGACTGATTCATCATCGCACAGCCTATAAACGACTGAAGCTAAAAAGTTTAAATTTAGACCGGAGTTGGTATCGTTCAACTAAGACAGAATTTTTTAAAATTCGAATATCGCAAGAGAATATTAACTCAAAAAGTTATTTTTTACGTTTTGGAAAAAATTTACACGCAATATCCATATCTAGCCGCTGTAAAATATAGTGCTATTTTGTCATCTTCTTATGATGAAACGATTGGTTTAAAAGTTCTTTTTCATATGCCCTTAATACAAAATTAAAACATAATAGTTTTGCTTCAACCGAAAAGTTTTAATACTTAAGCTTCGTACAGACGGTGGTCAGATCTTACAATGTTGTCATTAAAATTTTTTTTAAAGTATTGCAACTGTGTTAGCATTGTAAGCTCATTTTCATTTGGCAGATGTGTAAAATTAATGCATCTGACAATGGCACCATTTTCAGAAAAAGGACAACATTGTAAGATCTGACCACCGTCTGTACGAAGCTTTACTATAGTTAAATTCATTACATTACGGCTACTTTAAATGCTTAAAAAATTTTTGATTTTGAAACAAACAAAAAGTTTAAAATAAAATTAATAATATAACTACAATGAGTTATTTAATTTTTCATATTTTACACTTATCACTGTAACCTAAGCATTTGCAGAAACATAACATTCTTAATTGTTTGTATAACATTCATCTATTTCTAAAACTGGTTGAAAATCACCTCTCAAAAGTTAAAATCATCAAGCCTTCATATGTAAGTATGTATATACATAAATATCAAAAAACCCAAATCTTGATATTACCGTATTTTAAAAGAAATTAACTTGCTACCCTTTGGGGCTCAAAATTACCGTAAAAAAGGGTAATTACCGTACTGTTAAAATCACTGATCCTATATACAAACACTGGCTTCGCTAACTAAAGCTTCTCTGCATAGCCGGCCTTCGGCCGGGCACAAAGAATTTCTCCTCTATGGTAAAACAAACAACAGCTTTGCCATCTAAATATTTCTCTAATTATTACAAAATTAATAATATAAGTAATTAAAAATACATATGTACCTTAATTTTATTTGTCCAAGATTTATAAGATTCAGCTCCAATTCCTGTGATGTAAGGGCCTTCACTAAAAATAAAAATTTTAATAAATAAAATTAGAATTTTTTCTTTTTTTATAATTTTTTAAAAAATAAATCAAAATACATACCTTTATGTCCCATTGATTTTCTTCTAATCCTGTTTTTAAGTCCTCCGCTGAAAATAAATAATAAAATAATTAAATAAAATTACCAAATTCTTGTAGTGTTGTCTTCTTCTTTTTTTTATAATTTTTTAATAAAATATTGCCATATTTATTCAATAGTTTTGTACTAAAACGTGCTACCACAATTCTAAAAAACAATTTTTTCCTAAAAACAATCATTTGCGGTCTGGCAACACTTAAAATAACACTCATTTCACTGTACAATTGAGCAACACTTCCTCTCTCTTTGAAGAGTGAAAAAATTATATTACTCTCTTCAAATTGAGTACTTTGTTATCTACTTTGTTATCTTCTCGTCCACTAGAAAAAGCTACATGCAGAATATTTTGACGCGTTTGCGCCAGAAAGTTGGTTAACTTTGAACTTTTTGACGCGTTGTGTATTTTTGACAAGTAATCAGCTGACAATAAAAAGAATAATTTAACAAATTTGTGAATCATGAAAGAAAAACTTATTGAAAAGCTTAAAAAACATTCAATATTTATATAAAAAGAATAAATTCAATAAAATAACAAAATCTTGATATACTTTCGAACACGTTTTTAATGCACAAATAAGTAAACAAATAAAAAACAGCTGACAGGAATGACTTTTGTAACGCGTGTTGTGTAACTTGCAATTTTTTACGCGCTAAAGTTTTTAAGCGCACGATACTCGGCGACGAACTAACGCGTGTTATGTACTTCCGCCTTAAGGCATATGGACTTTCACAACAAAACGAGGTTTTAAAATCTATGAATGAAATCGTAGTAAAATTTTTCCCTGTTCGTAAAAATGCAAATCTTCTTCCATTTCAAAGAGGAATATTGCAAAATAATAATGGCCTACCTCAACTGTTAACACATGTCCAGGAACAGTATAATATGAGCTATATTTTGTCGTCAAAATTAAATCAAGACTGTCTGGAAAACTTTTTCAGTTCAATATGTTCAAAAGGTGGACTGCATGACCATCCTTCTCCTCTGGAATTTAAGTACAGATTACGATCTTATTTATTAGGTAAAATTAAATTATTAATTAATAATGTATCGCATGTTCTAAGGATTCTGTTTATGGGCCGAAATAAACATATACTAGGCAGCCAAACCAATGCAGCAACTTCTAATGAGCAATTAATTGAATTTAATACTATTTTAAGCCAAAATATTAATGAAAAAATAAACGAAATACCTCCTAGTGAAGAAAAGAAAATTGAGGTAAACTATTTAATTTTTGCTTTAGCTTCATTTTAAATTTCTTAGTAGCTCGCAGAACAACATGAAGTTGAAAATCTTTGGGGAGAAAGGAATTTATTAAATGATGTGGAATACGATGGCCTTGAAAATTTTGCCGGTTACATAATTTCAAAAATGGGATTGAAAGAATTTGGTTTTCGGACTCATGAAAATAAGGATCAAAATTTTACTTTTGTAAACGATTTATCTGAAGGCGGACTTAACAAGCCAAACAACGATTTTTTGACTAAACTTGAAAATTTAAATTCAATATTTGTTCAAATTTGTGGTGATTATTTATATACAGGGCCTAATTTTATGAAGAAATTATTATGTTATTCAAATTTAGTATTAGATCAAAATGTAATGAAAAGGTTTTTTTTGGGTAGAATATTTTTAAGAATACGTTTTTTAAATCGCAACATAAAACAATCAAAAATTAATTGTTCAAGTAAGAAGATGAAAAAAATTGTAAATTAAATCTTTATTAAAAAATTCAAATTTCTCTTAAATAAAGATAAATAAACCAAACAAATAATGTGTTATTATTTTTACCGAAAAAACCTATGTAGAGGTATAATTAGTGAATTACATTATTATTACTTTTCAGCTCTAAAACAAATTAAAATGCTTCAAAATTCACATTAAAACTGTTAATACAAATTACACATTTTTGCTTATAATTTCCAAAAAGGAATTTATTGCCTTTTTTTGTATGTGGCAACGTTTTTCTTAATGCTAAGAAAAAACAAATTTCAAATAATTCCGATAAACGTCAAAAAATAAATTGTGAGAGAGAAGTGGAACTACCTTGTGTATTTGTATCATGATTATAACTATAGCTTAAAGCTATTTCAATGATTATGTGCAGTTTAATTTTTAAATGCATATAATGAACACAGAAAAGAAACGGCTTAGATTATTTTAAATACAACATTAAATTTAACCGAATTTGGGAATTAATGCTCTGTGCCGGTGCACACACGTCAAGAGTGACTCGTCAAGTCTTGAGTTTTTAGGAGAGAGGGGAAAAGAAATGGCATTCTCTTTTCCCTTCTTTCCTAAGTCCGGGCTCACACTATGAAAGTTTTCTTTCAGAAAGTCTTAGTTTATAGGTGAGAGAGGAGAAAAGAAAAGCATGTTCTCTTCCCCTCTCACCAATAAACGCAGACTTTCTGAAAGAAAACTTTCATAGTGTGAGCCCAGACTAAAAGCTCAAGACTTGACGAGTAAAACTTGACGTGTGTGAACCAGCACTCACAAAAATTGCACAAGTTAATGTTAGAAAAACTATTATTTTCTTAATTCCAAAAATAATTTGTTTTTTTTTTATTTTTTTACTCAAATATTTTTGTTAATTTTAGTTTAGGGATGCCAGATAAATTTTTTCTTCAATCCCAAATTTAAAATAAAAATTACCTTAAATATCCCCTCTAAACATAAAAAGCCACCAAATAATTCTTAAAAAAAAAAAATTATTTAGTTTAGCATAGATAAGCACACTAAAACAATAATGCCATGTAACCAATTTTACAATTTGGTAATTATCTTACAAATTCTGACCAAAAATCTACGTAATTAAAAGAAGTGGAAGTTGTGATCAGTTAATCTAAGATATTATTAATATATTTTAAATTTCTTGTTCCTATGACTAGTGGTAAAAATATAAACCTTAAAGCATCATGTGCACATTGGCAAACATGCTTCTAGCATTAATGGAGTCTGCCTGGAAATCCACATTAAACCATTTTATATCGTTTAAGAACTTGAAATGTTCACAACTTCAGAAAATTCCAAATGTGGAGAATTAGGGTTATAATAACTACCCACAAACTCATCTATTTAACGCGTAAAATATTAATTGGCTTAGCCATTCAAGAGTGTTCTGGAAATCGAAAAAGTAAAACAATAAAATTGTTCAGTTGTTTATAATACTCTTTTAAACTAATTTGTATAATATTTATTCACCCCTATTATGAAAGTCGACATCGACACAAGTCGACGGCACCTGAACATTAATGGTATTTTCTGAGTCGTTGTTGACAATAATCGATTAGTTTTGACAGTCAAGTTATATTTTCTAAGGCGCTTTTAAGTCGACGTCGAGTAGTATTGTCCCCGTTTTAGTCGACAGGAAATTTTGCGACGACTCAAATGAAAGTTAAAGAAATTTTAAATGAAATGTTAACATATTTATTGAATACGTTTGAAATAAAAAATGCAAATTTAAAAGAAGTTATGGGCACAAATTTTATTAGTAAATTTAACGCGAAAATTCGGAAACATTTGCAAAAATAGCGAAAATTCGCGAACATTTTTAATATATAACGAAAGCCCTAAAACTATAAGAAATGGCAAAAATTTTGCTAAAATTGCAAAATTAGCGGAAATTCCCAAAAAATTGCTAACAGCTACATGATAGCAAAGTCTAATATTTATTAAAAATCGTTAAAGCTGTAAAGAATCAGAAAACTTTTAGGAAAAAGTCGCTGCTATCGCGAGCATGGCTAAAATAAGCAAAAATTGCAAACTTTGAAACAAATCCTTAAATAGGGTTGAAATCGCTAAATCAGCGAAAAAACAAAATGTCGGGAAGTTATACAAAAACAGCGAAAATTCGCGAAAATTTTTAATATGTCAAACAAGCCATAAAATTGATTAAAAGTCCCTTAAACTGAAAGGAATGGCAAAAATTCGGTGAAAATTGCTAAATTAACGAAAATTCGCAAAAATTTGCTAACAGCGGCATGAA
Organism: Pollenia angustigena; assembly: GCA_930367215.1. Taxonomy (NCBI): domain Eukaryota; kingdom Metazoa; phylum Arthropoda; class Insecta; order Diptera; family Polleniidae; genus Pollenia; species Pollenia angustigena. The sequence goes on from OV884059.1 coordinate 38,027,733, forward strand.
AGAAAAGTCTTATATGTATTTATTAATAAACGTTAAAGCTATAAAGAATCAGAAAACTTACAGTAAAAATATCTTTTATCAAAAATATGCCAAAAATTCGCGAAAAAAATTCAAAATTGGAAACAAACTCTACACTTTATTTTAAAAAGCTAAATCAGTTAAAAAAAATATGTCGGAATATACATAGCATAAATAGTCTGTGTTCATTCGGCTCTTGTCTTATTGACATGATTGCTACTTTATAGGCGAGAGGGAGGAGGGGAAAAGAATCGAGTACACAGATGCATGTAGTGTCTTTACGTTTTGCTTTTTCATTCGTTGTTTAATTTTGTTATTGTTTTCAATACCAAAAAAGCACATGTCGTCAACATGACATGAATCATTTGAACGCCATGTTCTAAGAAGAAAAAGGAAGAATCTTGTCAATAAGACATGAGCCGTATGAACTCAGACATAGCGTTAAAAAGTGAGTGAAGAACAAAAGTAAAAAAAACAATTGGAGATGAGATTTTTTTTGTCAAATTTTCGATAACTAGTCGACGTCGACACAACATTCTTAAAAGAAACCAAATTAACGTCGAAGTGATTTAGTCGTCGCCTTGATGTGACAACAATTAAAAATAAATGTCGACGTCGACAACGCCTTACATAATAGGGGTGATTTTAAAATTCAGTTTAATAAAGAAATAATTGTTTAATATTTGTCGTAAAATTCTTTTATCACGGAAATCTTATTAAAAAATTACATATAAAATTTTTGGGTTTTTTGTTTTCGATTTTCAGAACACCCCTGAATATATTTGTGGACATACGTTTAAAAGAAGTTTTACTTCATAGAGTTTTAACAGGTCAACCTAAACAAATGGGGCAAACGTTTTTTAGATGAGAAAAATATGCTGCTGATTAATTTTAAATAAAAAACTGACATTTACTGATCAGTAAATCAGATTTTTCAGCCGTCCATTATTGTATTTGCGCTATAATTTGTTTCATATATATTGTATTATAATGAGTTTTGTACATAAAAAGTCTTACAGATTTTATATATGTATGACGGCTTGTAACAGAAACAAATCCATCAATAATTTCCCTAAAAAGAAAAATGTTTTTTTTACATTCTCAATATAAGCCCGAAATTAATTTTTTTAAACTAATTTGAGATTAGAACCACAAATCTGGTAGCCCTGCTTTAGTCATTTCATGACCGAAAAATAAAAACAAAATACATGTTGTTTTTATCTCCGTGAACATAACAAAGTAGTTAACAAAGTAAATCTTGTTTCACTCAAAAGAAAGAGAGCAACAAAATATGTCTCTCTTCTCCTCATTAAAATTGAGTATTTCTGGCAGGGCAGTACTAAACTTAGGTGCGGCCAAGTTAAAATAGCGAAATATTGTGAATAGATATGGCAACTTTGGTCATTTCATTGAGAATAATATCTTCTTCTTGTTTTCGGTTTATGGGAGAGTATTTCGGCTTTTAACAAGATAACAAAGTAAAACCGGAAATGATATTTATAAAATAATAAATAATTAAAATATTGCGACAAACTATTAGAAAACTAATATATTTAAATTTGTTAACAAATGTTTGTGTTGGATTCCTTAAAAATATATATTTTAAGTTTAAAAAAAAATAAATTTCTATTAAACTTCACTCATAAATTTCTATTGAACTTCACTCATTTTTTCTTTTGGCTAAGGGGCCAAAATAAGGACATCCTCCGAAGGTTGGCTATATGCGGCGTATAGCTAAGAACTTAAGCTTCATTTTGGTATACAACTTATTTCAAACTTAAGTTTTTTTTAGAACAATGTTTGAAAAATTAATTTTCTATTGAACTTCACTCATTTTTTCTTTTGGCTGAGGGATCAAAATAAGGACATCCTCCGAAGGTTGGCTATATGCGGCGTATTGTTTCGTTTTTTTCTTAAGTTAATTAAAATTAAACAACCACCAAAATAACTTCGACCGCCAATTTCCATCGGAATCAGATGAGCATGGTGAACGATTTTATCAAGTTTCAGCTCAGAGCATTGGCATAGTGGAAAAAGATATTCTCTTTTAGTAGACCTGATGATGAATATTAGCATGATATGTAACGGTTATTTTTAAATTTTGAGTATTTGTTGTTAAAACAACTTATAAGAAGGACAAAAATGGACACCAGATTTGAAATTTTGCGCAGACTTAGCTTTATCCATGGCTAAAAATGGTAAAAAATCGTTGCTTTTGATCGACATTAATGGTTTAAATTACGTGAAATTTTAAAAAAAAAGTCAAAACATTCCGTAAAAGAAAGTTAAGAAGGTAAAAAAACTAATACCAATTTCTCAAAAACTGGAGCCAATCTGACACTTCCAAATGTACTTTCGCACTCAGGCGACTCCCCCCTAATAGTTCGAAAAGAATTCATCGAAGTTAATTTTTTCGACTATCACAGTGTAATCAGACTATATCTCAGCCCGTCATAGAATTTTTCACCTTGTTGCTTTTACCCTTCAGATTAGACGTCCTAAAAGATCCTTTCAAGGCGAATTGCTGAATTCGCCTTGGTCTAAATTTATCAATTCCTCCATCGTTATTGATCAGCATGATGATAGATATTATTCTAAGGTTAGATTTTTGAATTTTCATGAACGCGGTCTTTCGGATACGGGTGCGAATGTTTGTTGCAAAGGCTCGGATTTAGCTCTTTATTATTTTTCAGAATTTGAAATTGAATTTGTAATTCATGTTAAACATTTTTTTTAATATTATTCTCGCCAAATTTAGCCATTAAGCACTTTAAAAAACAAGAAAAACTAATTCATCAAATCTGAAGAAAACATCACTAACGTCAACTAAAATATCTATGCTGCAGGCCTTCATCGTATGAGGAATAACATTGGTGACTGTAAAAGTTAACTTTTTCTGACAATGAGTTTTTCCATGATTTTTAAGACATGATTTTTTGTGTTTGTTGGCGAACGGTGAAGATAGGCGAAGGGTAAAGAAAAAAAAAAACAAATTTTCTGTTCGCTGGGTTTTTTTTAAATTTTCTTTTTACACATTCGTATTTTTGCTATGATATTTTTTATTTCAATGTGGCAACATCTCTTTCCAATACAAAACACCGAGCGCCTTTAAATTGTTTCCCAGCGGGAAAATAAGGAATTGATTACATAAATAACTAAAAAAATAATGTATTATTTTCGAAAGAATAATAATGCATTCATGGGAACCGAGAAGGTAATTTTATTGACACAATAATTATGATTTGATTACCACGTATGTATATTCTCAAATTTGCAGAACAAGGAATGTATTGTTTCTGTTCGAAAAAATGTTTCGTGTTTTTTCATCTGTTCGTGACAATTATCTTTTTTAGAATTATTTAAGTCATTCCCAGTATACATTAAAATAATTTATTACAATCCTAGGACATGGTCTGTGTTAAGAATAATGAATTCTGGAATCAAATATTATACAAGATATGTATTACTTTCTCGATTCCTATTAATTCCATTTTCCCGCTGGGAGTAATTATGATTTGATTACCACGTATATTCTCAAATTTGCCCATTGTTACACTATCGAAAATGTCTCTCTAAATTTTGTGGTGTAGGCTTGGACAACTATACTTTTTTACTTGTTTTGATTAAACATTTGTTTGATTTTACATAAACGTTTCCTAAAACAAACAGCATGCAAAATGTAATATCATATGACTGGACACCGAAGGGCCCTTAAAAATGTGTACGTGCAAGGGGAATATCCTCATAATAGAACTCAAATGCTTTCATTTAGAAGCCCCCCCGGGACCAGGTAACAGTTTCATTCGAAAGGGGGTTTTCGGCCTATAAAGGTTTATTTTAAGGAATATAAGACAATAATTAAATTATATATTTGCAGAAAGATCTTAAGTGAAAAAATGCATTTTATATTTTTGATAGGGCTTAACTCAACTTTTTTCCTCATTCGTTTGGTGTCAATGACTTAAGTCTAGAACATCTAAAACACGTCAAACCATCTCGAAAAAATGGAAAAAATTATGATGCCACGTTCGATTTCAATGAAATTCAACACAAATGTCATACGCTATAAGAGTTTAATTTAAATTTGACCCCAGATTCTTTCGGGTTCCGAAATATGACGTCATAAAAGTTGTAAAAAATGTTAAAAAATCACAAGTCTCCTTTCAAAAGGGGATAGAACTTTTGAACTATGCAAGATAATTTAGTTTCTTTGGTATCGTTTTAAAGGTGAAAGTGCACCCTTTAAAATTATGTATTTGCATATTGTGTTTTTTTAAGAAAATGTCAAAGGTCATGTTTGAGGACGAAAGCCTTTTTTTGTCCTTTGTCGTAACCCCAAATCAAAACCACAACTAATTAAGTTTTTGTATTAATTCAACTTATTTATTAATCCACAATTCATTCTTAATTTACTAAAGCCCTCTTAAATGTACCCTAAGCGTTTTTAAAAGATGCTACTCTCACCCGTCCGTCAATTCCTGGATAAGTCTCAATTACCCGACCTAAAGGCCATTTCAGCGGTGGGGAACAATCTTCCTTTATTAACACAAGGTCGCCAGGGTTGATATTAACTTTTGTGGTAGCCCACTTTGTTCTTTGTTGAAGAGTTTTAAGATATTCATTGCTCCAACGATCGCAAAACTCTTGCTGAATTCTTCTAATGGTGTGATACCTTTTTAAACAAGCTGAGTTTACACCTGTAGCTGACGGTTCTAAAATTGTTGTGAGAGGGCGACCAATTAAAAAATGTGCAGGTGTGAGAGGACGTAAATCATTGGGATGACTTGACATGGCAGTGAGTGGTCTACTATTTATTATAGCTTCAGCTTGACAATATACCGTGTGAAGTTCATCAAATGTAAGTATATGGACGCCAATGGCTCTGCGTAGATAATGCTTGGCTTGTTTAACAGCGCTCTCCCACAGACCTCCAAAATGTGGTGAGCGCGGAGGAATAAACTTCCAGTTTATCCCTTCCTGACAGCAGATTTTATATACTAATTTGTTGTGTTGCTCAGACAGAAAATGTTGCAATAACTCCTTAAGTTCTGTATTTGCGCCTAAAAAGTTTGTGGCGTTATCAAAGTGTGGAGCACCGTCCCCTTCTTGCGATAAACCTTTTTAATGCTGCAATAAATGCATTAGTTGTTAGATCTGGACAGAGTTCAAGGTGCACGGCCTTTACAGAAAAACATATAAACAAGGCAATATATGCTTTAATAGGCGGACGTCCACGCAATTGTTGTGTTATATAAAAAGGACCACAATAATCAACACCTGATACTGCAAATGGATGAAATTGACTCACACGGTCTGTTGGCAGGGCTCCCATTATTTGATGTTTTGTTACAGGCCGAAATCTGTAGCAAAAGACACACTTGTGTATTACATACCTGATTGTTTGTCTTGCCTTTAGAATCCACATAGCTTCACACTACATATTGTGTAATGTATTAGCTTCTGCATGATGATTTTTCTGATAATAAAAACGAATGATTGTATGAACGAATTCATGTGTTGATGGTAGTACAATCGGATGCTTAGCACCAAAAGCTAGGGTTGAATTTCTCTCGACCCCCTACTCGAATAAGCCCGTTGTGAACAAAGGTTGATTTGATTTTAGATGCTTAAGATCTTCACAAAACGCTTGATTTTGAATTAATCGACAGATTATTTCAAATGATTGTGTCATTTCTGCAACACCAATAGGGCCAGTTTTAGGAAATTCTTTGCGTACAATTGAAAATGCACATCGAGCTACATATGTAGACAAAGATCCGTAGTAGTTTCTCATAGTTGTTGATATATTTGTGGCTGTACAATGGGTCTTTACATTTTACGGCGATGAGAGCAGTTCGTCGCATTTCGCACTTTGCATTTTCGGGATAGATGTAAGAAGTAGTGGGCCACGTAGATTCATGTTGAAGTAAAAAGGCAGGTCCATTAAACCATAATTTGTTATTCATTAGGGTTGAGACTGTTGTTCCACGTGATAGTAAATCCGCGGGATTAAATTGCGAGGGAATATACTTCCAATTGGATGATTGTGCATTTTGTTGAATTTGCTCGACGCGATGTTTGACGAATGGTTTCCACCTTCCAGAGTCTCCATTTATCCAACACAAAGTTATTGTTGAACCTGACCAGCATACAATTTTTTGAGGGGGTGACGGTAATATCTTCAGTACCGACTTTAAAAGTTGTGTAAGTAGCAAAGCAGCGCACAACTCTAATCTAGGATGACTAACTGACTTAAGAGGAGCAACTCGCGACTTGGAGCACAATAGCCACGAATGTTTTTCGTCTGCGACATTTGTGACGGCATATATGCATGCACCATAATCCTTTGGACTAGCGTCTGCAAATGCGTGAATATTAGTATAAATGTTTACGTTAACGTACCTGGGCACTCGAATTTTGGTGATTGTCTCTAGTTGATTTTGAATATCGACCGACTCCGTCGTAATATCTTGCGGCACTGACTCATCCTAATCCAAATTTAGCGACCACAGTCGTTGTAATAGCAGCTTACATCTAACAACTATGGGATTAACGAGGCCCAATGGGTCAAACAATTTAGCTGTATATAAAAGAATTGATCTTTTTGTGATTTTAGTTGTATTTATCTGTCCTTGATTATAGGAATAGCTAAACTGATCTTCATGTCGAAACCATTTAAGACCTAATGTTTTGATGTATTCTGAATCGCCAACCTTTGCACTTTCCTCTCTTTCATTCGCTGGAACATCATGTAATATGTCTTCACAATTGGCAGCGAACTTTCTTAGTGGAAACCCACCTGCTATTAACAATTCAACAACTTGACGTTTGATTTCGACTACTTCCTTCACACTTTGACCACCTGTCATCAAATTGTCTACATAAAAGTCTCGTAGTGCTATTTTAGAACCTAGGGGAAAATATAACGCTTTCTCTTTAGCTAGTACTTGCAAACACTTTACTGCCAGGTATGGAGCACTTCTGGTACCACTGGGATCACTGGGCTTGTCTCTCCAAATAATACTTTGACAGTTAACGTCGCTTTCATGTACGCAAATTTGTCGGTACATCTTGGTAATATCTGCAACAAGCACGTACTTTGCAGACGGAATCTGGATGAAATTGAAAAATATCCTCTTGTAGGGTAGGTCCTACACGCAAAATATCGTTTAGAGATAAACCGCTAGATGTCCGACACGAACCATCAAAAACCACTCGTAATCGAGTTGTTGAACTCTCTGGTTTTTCAACAAATTGATGTGGTAAGTAGTTAAAATTGAAATTGACATTAGGTGAAACCTTTACCATATGTTGAAAATCCAGAGATTTAAATCTTATTGTAGCAATTTCAACTGGTGATCCCAATGCTGTTGGATTCTGTTTAAATGGAAGCCTTACGATGAATTTGTTTGTGACCGGACATCTCAAAGTATGTTTCTCAAAAAATCGTTCACATTCTATTTCTTCGGTTGTGCAAGTAATCTCAGATGTAGGTTCCTCCATTTTCCAAGAACGTTCCAATATATTTTCAAGTAATGGCTCAGCAGATTCAATGAATGATGCGTATGCTGACCTTTGTAAACAACTAATAATAAAAACAAATCAGCTGTCGCTTGTCTTGATTTTGAACTAGTGCACAATTGATTGATATCTTTTACATCTGACTATGGTGAGTTTAAACATGATGACGTCACGCATAATGCCAGCTGTGAATTATTTGTTATTGGCTTTTTCTTTCTTGGAATCAATTCGTTTTTAATAGCTCTTCCTGTGACGATCCAACCTAATAAGGTTTTTTGCAAAATTGGCATATTTTTGTTTTTAATTTGACCAACCATTAACAATTCGTAAAACAAGCCGGCTCCAATAAGTAAGTCTATAGGCACCCGGTGCGTGGATATATTTATCTGCTAACTTGATGTTACTTGGTATATTGAAGGTTTCAATATTTATCAAAGTTTGAGGCTGATACGAAGTTATAGACGGAATGATCACAACTGTGATTGGAGTCAAAAACTAATTTTGAGACGATTTTAATATCAGTGAACAATTACTGAAAGGACCAGATGATTTAGAGGTGATACCTGTGATCTCAATGTTTACCCGTTATCGATTAACACGCAAGAATTGTGCAATATGTTCTGTGATAAAATGCCACTGAGATCCGGAGTCTTACAATGTACGCACAGTTATAGACCTTCGGTTTTGTGCCTGTAACTCTACTCTGGCAGTACCTAAAATAACTTCACTATGCTCCTCCGATACTTGTAACGCTACGGGGGAATCTGTTTCGTTTGAAGATGTTGGCAGATGTTGGAATGTTGGCAACACTGTTTTCGTTAAGACGTAAAATTTGCATTGTCTCAAGCAGAAAAAGTTAAAATTAATAACAAATATACTTAAACAAAGTTTTAAATAAAAACAATAATTGGTTAAATAAAATAAATTATTAGGAGTACGAGCATTGTGAAGTACAATGAATAAAGGCCGTAGAAGCATTAAAAAAAATCAAATTCTTTGCGGTCAGTGCAAAATGGTTGTAAAAGAGAGTGAAGAAGAAATTATTGAGTGCGACAAGTGCGCTAAAATTTATCATGTACAATGTACAATGCTAGATAAACGTAAATACGAACATCTTGTTAAACATGAAGATGAAGATTATGTTTGCCATTTATGTGATAATAGTAGTGGTACGTTTAAAACTGAGTTGGTGGAGATTAAAACAGAATTGAAAAAGCTCGATCAGCTGGCAGTAATGCATGAAACAATAACATTTATGTCTAAGCAGTATGATGACATTTTGAGAGGTGTTGCTGAGAATAAAAAGAAAATCGAAAATATACAAAAGGAAAATAAACAATTAAAAAATGAAGTGGAATCTTTGAGAAATTCAATAAAATTTCTAAGTGATCATAGAGTTAAAAATGATTGCTTAATTACTGGAGTTGAAGTGCCTTCTGGAACAACAGCAGCGGATGCAGTCTTAAAGCTGACTAAAGAAGTCGGAGTGGTTTTACAGCCAGAAAGTATTGATGAGGCCTACGTTGTTAAAAAGAAACGTTACCAAAATGATAAAAACAAAACAAATCAAAGTGAAAAGCAGACGGTAGTGGTAAAATTTGCTACAAAAACATCCAAAGATAAAATGATGTCTGTTAAGCCAATATTAAAAGGAAATGAGTCGTTCAAAAATATTTTTGTTAACGACTATTTAAGCAAAGAGTCAATAAATTTACTCAACTATGCCAGAACATTAAAAACAGTGGGTTATCGTTCAGCTTATGCAGTAAGAGGAAGCATTTTTGTGAAGCGTAGTGAACTTTCAAAGCCAAAATTTATTCCAAATAAAGAAGAGGTTGATAGGCTACTGCTAGAAGCAACAACAAACAGAATTCGAGGTAGGAGATCACATGAAGCAGCAGAGAACAATGGGCAAGTTGATGTTGATGATGATATTTATGTATCCCCGTAACTTAAGTAAATATTAATCTATATGTATGTATTTTTATGTTTATTAAGAAATTAAAGTAAATTAATTATGGATTATTACACAAAAAATAAATACTTTTCAAATGTAACAGAATATGAAAATTATAGGAAAACATGTTCATCTTTTAAAATTTGTTCTATTAACTTCAGAAGTATTTCATCAATCGACAAATTTAATAAGTTTAAAACTTTTATAGCAAAACTACCATGGTTACCTAATATTATAGCCATTCAAGAAACATGGATAAGTTTAGATCTTGTTCAACTTTATAATATACCTGGCTACAAAAGCATTCATTGTTGCAGAGCGGATGGTTACGGTGGAGTTTCTATTTTTATTCGGGAAAACCTGCAATTTTCAGTTGATTACTGTGAGAGCAATAATTTTATAGACACAATTGTTGTAACAATAAATGATTTAAAAATAAAAGGTAAACCAGTAAAATTTATGGCATTTTATAGATCTCAAAAGTGTAAAAAGGAAACTTTTGTGTTATCCTTGGAAAGTTTTTTAAATTCTTATGGTCGATACCCGTGTATTTTTGCTGGTGATTCAAATATTGATGTTTTACATGGAAACTTATCAGAAGAATTGCTTAATGTGATCACCAACTACAGCTTTGAAAATTGCCATACAATGATTACGCGCCCAGTTAGTGGAACATCAATTGACCATGTTTACAGCAACATTTTTCATTGTTTGAGCATAGCATCAGTGGAACATAACATTTCGGATCACAATATTATTTTCTGTCAAGTTGAAGTTGAAATAAAAATAATGAATGAAAGAGAAGAAATTGTTATTGTTCAAGATTACAATCGTTTAAAATCAATGATAAGCAACAATTTGCCGGTAATGACTCAAACTGGGGACCCAGCAGTCGATACAGGAAACTTAATATCGTACGTAAATTATGCTTTGGAAAACTCAACGTATGAAAAGAGACGAAATAGGGTATTAAAAAAGGAAATAGCACCATGGATAAATATAAATCTATATAATTTGATAAAATACAAACAAAGTCTTTTAAAAAAGCGAAGAAAAAATAGAGAAAATCTGGAAATAAATGAAAATCTAAAAAGGATTAGCAAAAATATTAAGAAAGCCTCCAAAGATTCAATGAATAATTTTTACACAAATAGAATAAATTTAATTCAACACGATCCAAAAAAATGTTGGAAATTTTTAAACGAAACCTTAGGCAAAAATAAAACTACAAAAATTCATTTAAAAGATCAAAATGGAAATGAAATTGAAAATGATTTGCAAAAAGCAAATATGCTCAACCAATACTTTTTAAAATCTGTTAAAGATTTGAAGTCGAAAATTGAACAACATTCTGATGATAACTGCAATACATTAAGAACATTAATTCAGTACAATGATAGATGTTATTTTCGAAACACAACACACGATGAGATCGGTGTAATTTTAAATAATATAAAATCAAATAAAAGTGGTGGCCACGATAATATATTGCCAAAAGTACTGCTAAATAATAAAAATGAATTTACACCATTTTTAGTAAATATCTTTAATAATATGATTAGCACAACATTTTATCCAGACATATTAAAAATTCATAAAGTAGTACCCATTCCAAAGTTTAGGCTATCTTGTACAATGGAGATGTATAGACCAATTTCTGTTTTGTCGGTCATCGATAATGTGTTTGAAAGAGTTTTATACCAGCAGATTTCAATGTATATGACAAATAATAATTTAATCAATGATTTTCAGTATGGATTTAGAAGCGGATGTGGCACAGAAGAAGCGGTTGTAAATGTTGTCAATTGTATTTGTAAAGGATTAGACGAAGGTTATAGTGGTGTTGTCGGTGTATTCTTTGATTTATCCAAAGCATTTGATCTAATAGATCATGAAATTATGATAAAGAAATTGCGGTACTATGGGATTTGTGGGAAAGAGATGCTACTATTAAAAAGTTATCTAACTAATCGGAAACAGTACGTCCAAATTAATTCACATAAAAGTGCATTTGGTGATGTAGAATATGGTGTACCCCAAGGCAGTGTATTGGGTCCACTTTTATTCTCCATATACTTAAATGACATAAAAAATATAGATACTTTTGGAAAAATTTTTATATATGCAGATGATATTTGTTTGTTATACCCTTACAAATATGAAACAGTTGCTAAAGTATATGTTGAACGCGATGTAGCATTGATCTCTGAGTTTGTGAGAATCAATAAACTGTTTTTAAACGCAAATAAAACACGTTTAATAAGATTTAGACCACACAGTCCGCCGAACGTTTTCAGTATACTTGTGAATGGGGAAGAAATTTTTGAAAGCTGTTCAATTAAATATCTGGGTATACATCTTCAGAGCAATCTTGTGTGGAATCAACATATACAAAATTTAAAACAAAAAGCTAGTCAAGCAATTGGGTTTTTGTATAAATTTAAAAACAAGTTTGATACAAACACCAAGATGTTAATCTACAATTCATTAATTCAAAGCCATTTTGACTATTTAGCCATTATTTATGGATATAAAAACAACACAGAACTAAAATCATTACAACGCATACAAAATAAGGCATTAAGGATTGTTTCCAACCTTCCGAATACTTATCCAACGCTGTCACTTTTTAAAGATATATTCAAAACGATTCTTCCAATACGTGCCATATACAAAATGAAGCTGATAATGTATGTTTTTAAATGTATTAAAAACATTGGTCATCACACAATATATTTTTCAAGAAATCAACATTTGATAAATACAAGAAATAATAACAGTCTTTTTGTAGCCAGGTGCAGATTTGAAATAACCAAGCAACGTATAGAGTACATTGGTAGTCATGAGTTTAACAATTTGCCGATATTTTTAAAAACTGAAAACAGAATTTCCAATTTTAAAAGATATTTAAAAAATTTTTTATTGCAACACGTTGAAGAATTTGTAACACGATGAAATCTACTTTATAAAATTATCAATATTTTTATTCTTTTTCTTTATTATTAATTAATTTTTTTTGAACTAAATAATTGTACGTATTACTTTACAATGTTATAATGCTAATTTTTATGCAATTACGTTTGTTTATTTAATTACTCACTCAAGAATTATTTTTTTGCCAACTTGCTTCAACAATGCCTTTTAGGCGCTGAAGCTCAAAATTGTAAAATTGTTAGGAGTTATGAGTATATAAATAAAAAAAAAAAAAAAAAAAAAAAAAAAATGTTGTTGTGTTTTGAGTATTTGTTGTTTGCAATTGATGCTGCGTTTAATCTCTGTGTAAAAGAGTGTGGTGTGATCCCTGACAATGTTGGCATCTGATGGACACGTGCTGGCTACATGATTCGATCCTAAACAATTTATGCATAGTTTTAAACGTTTTACTGTACGAAATCTTTCATTGCTTAACATTTCAATAAATTTATTGAAATGAAATGCATTGTGATTGGGGTCGGTGTTGCAAAAACAACATGTGGATAATTTGTTTGAAGTAACGTACGATGAAACTTTATGTTTTTTTGTTGATTGACTAAAATTTATATTCCGCCCATGCGGTTCAAGAAGTGGTTTCATTAGCTCAGTTTTAGACACGATTTCTAAGCTCTTGCACCTCCTTTCCAAAAATAATGAAAGATCGTTCCACTGTGGGAGCGTAAGAGATTGTGATGAGGTATCTTTATTCCAATTTAAAGATATTTCTTCTTCCCATTTTACCTGAGTTTCTGGGTCAAGCTTGGAGGTTATCAAATATAAAATTATTCCATCAGATATTTGATTTTTGGAGGCAATTGATTGTAGAGCGCGAAGATTTGCGTTTACTGAGTCGATAAATTCTCTTACAATGTCTACCTTTAGCCTTGACAAATCTTTAATCGCGAATATTTGTTCTATGTGACTCTGAAAAATTAATCTTTTGTTATCATAACGCGACTTAAGAAGTTCTATAGCGTTGTAGTAGTTCTATACAGTGATATCTAGTGACTGCATTATCAGTTAGACAAGAACGCAAATGTTGAAATTTAGAAATCGGTGACAAGTCAGCATTGTCATGAACTAAAATACAAAACATATTACAAAATTCTGTCCAATCGTTGAAGTTACCGCTAAACTTTGTTAGTTGCAATGGTGGAAGATGAGGTTTGGATGGTTGGTATAATGTAGTAGCTGCAAATTGAGTGCTACTCATGGGGGGCTCACTTATGTTTGTGGCACAAGCTCTAATGTTTACATTTGTACTTTAATTTGTACAAATAAAAATGTCGACGAAAGTGGACAAAAAACATAATTAACAAATGTATTCAGGTTTTCAAGACAATGTCTTGACAGAAAGAATACGAAAAAAAACAAAGGAAAGAAGGCAACATGTAATTTGAAATTTAAGTGATAATAACAGCAAATTTCGAACCACCAGTACTACTGTTTAACATTTATGTTTGACTGCTGGCTTAACGGGTACCGCAGTGGTGCAGTGGGTAGAGCTCAAAGATCTTCCGACGATAGAATGTGGTGATTCTTGAAACATGTAAAGATCAACCCGGCTCAGCCAAGAAGAATTATCAGTAAATTTTAATCAAAGTTCCAAGTTGTAAAATTCCTTCCCTCAGTGAAAATAATTTAATGAGAATTTAATTTGATGAACTCAAGCCTAATTAAAGAATATCAAAAAAAAAAAAAAAACCTTTTATGTTGGATTTTTAATATGACATTAAGGCTTATTATACTAAATGTATTACCCATGCGAATTATTTATATTGTATTATTGAAGAAGACATTATAGTTTTCATTTTTTTTTTTACAAAATATTGAACAAAACATTAAAATTCAGTTAAAATTTGTAATGTAAATTTCAAAAGTAGTACAAAAATAGTTAGTATTGAACAAAACAATAATATAATTCAAGTAAATTTTTTTGTATTAAATAAATTATATATAATACTATTTAAAGCTTTTAATTGATAATTTGTGTTTATAATTTTTAAAATTTATTACAAAAATTGTTTTTTACCCTTAAAAAGGTTGAGTTAAATATAAAATTTATTCAGACAGTAAAACAAAAGTTAGTAACGAACATTTTCAATTTAAAATTCGCTATCGTTTGACAAATCTTTACTCTTAATTTATTTTCTCCTTCAGGAATGAAACAATGATATTTTTGTGTTCCATGGCTAGAAGCGAAAAAGTGTCATTCAGCATTGCATCCAAAATCTGCCATCTGATTAGATACAATGTTGCTTGTGCATTGTTCCAATGAAATCCTATGACAGAATCTTGAATAGTAAATGACACGTTTTCAGAAAAATCAGAAACAACAACATATTCGTTTTCTTTTACAGATGATTTTTTGTATGTTAAAAAGGCATTCTGTTGTTTTGATATAAAAGAATGTGGAAGTAAATCTAAAAAATCATCGGTTGGTTGGATCATCGTTCCAATTTGTCTCTATCAGTAATTATCCATTGTTTATAGTTACTTTATTTCATCAATGTAATTTTCTTCGAATAATTGACGAAGTGTATCTATTAAATTATCTGTTTCAGGACAAAATTTACACTTTCCAATATAGCAGTATGGAAATTCTAAAGGTACATGCTCGATCGTCTCAAGCTCCTCTGAATGATCGCACAATCTGCAGAATTCCGGTATGGTGTTGTAGCATCTGCCCGTAAAGGTGTTATGATACTTGCTATTTTTTGTATTGGATTTTTTTAGGATTGACTGAGTGAAACAACAAATGCGAGAAAGAACAAGAAATACAATTTGATAAAATGTAAACAAAACAAACAATACTGCCCACGTTTTTTCCCCACAAAAAACCGTCATAAAAGCTAAAAATCGCAAAAAAAAGTTAAAAACCGTTTCTTTCGATCAAAAACTAAAAAAATTGGCAACAGTGCTAACAATTAATCTGGAAATGTCAATTTTAAGTTAAAAAATTTTATATTTTTTTTGACAGTCTTAGATTATTTATCGATAACACATGTATATTTGTTTGACATTTCAAGATTTTTTTATGATATAATCATACTCTTTACATTTAGTCAGTTTTCCTATGCAAATATATTTGCACTGTTCTCCAATATAGAAAAAATACAAAAAATAGCAAGTATCATAACAGCTTAAAAGCCCTAACAGGACAATGACCCGTTAAGAACCCTATAAGTGTTCTAAGACCACCGCTATCCAATCCCAGTAGAACCCTGATTGCCCCCGCGTCCAATCTGGGACGTAGTGCCGGACACCCTACAATCCATTCTGTCCCTCCAGGATCAGTTGACGTCATCACGGAATTTCTCTCGTATCACCCCATAGGAGTAACAAAGGGGGAGGGGCTTAACCTCCCCTGTCCCTTATCGCTTAGTTCGTCCGCCACCTCATTTCCATCAACCATGCAGTGTCCACGTACCCAACACAGTCTTACATTGAATGGCTCCACGACTTCACCAAGAGCATTCCTACACCGAGCGACCAGGCACGATCCCACCGTTTAATTTGTCAATGCCCTAAGCGCCGCCAGACTATCGACGTAAATTGCCAAAAAGATCCAAACACGATGGTTCCAGTATCACCTCCGTCGCCCTCCAGATCGCTAGGATCTCAGCCTGGAAGACTCTGCACTCATCTGGGAGTCTGAATGATCTTTTTACCTCTGTGTCCGCGATATATACACCGGCACCAGTGCTGGTTTCCATCTTGGATCCATCCGTAAATACTGCCCACCCCTCAAACAGTCCATTGGATCCACGCCAGATTTCCCTATCCGGGAACTCCACCGGTGGTGTTATACTGAAGTCCAGGGTCATAGTCCTATGATCCGAAATTCCCTCGAGAATACTACCCTGATCAAGCAGACCCACCTCGTACAAAATCCTCGTGTGATCATCTCGCCTAGGTCTAACTAAGGAAGACTCGTAAAGTCTGAGTAAGTTCCTAGCACCCACACTCCTCACATAATGCTCAATAGGGGACGGATACAGTAGGATGTCCGGCGCTGCCTGTGGAGCTTCTCCTTACGCCTGTGATGCCAAGAGATGCACTCCTTTGAATCTTGCTGAGCATCTTCCTATAGCTATCGACCCTCAACGCCCCCACCAAACAGTGCATCCATAGGTAAGTATAGGCCTAACCACCGATGAGTAAATCCAGTTTACCATATCCGGCCTCAGACCCCAGTTTTTACCGATGGAGATCCTGCATGTGTAGTAGGCATTGAGTCCCCTTCTCATCCTCTCCTGAGTATTTCTCTTCCAAGACAGTTTGCTGTCCAGAAAGTTACCCAAATACTTTGCACCGGCCGATACAGATAACTAGACGCCATCTAGCACTGGCCGCCTAAATTCCTCTATCCTGTATCTTCCGGTAAATAGCACCAGCTCAGTCTTCACAGGGCTAGCACATAGCCCCCTGCCCTTTACCCATGCCGAGAGTTGCTGGGCGAACTCACCTGCATAATTTCCCTGATCGTGGACAGAAAATTTTCCCAGCAGAACTATATCGTCCGCATAGGCAACAACTTTCCTGCCCATAGAATCAAATGACCTGAAAATCCCGTTGACCGCAAGCAGCCACAGTAGAGGCTATAGAACCCCCCCTTATGGTGTCCCCCTGGTAACCCTCCCCCATTTTCACATGATCCCCAAGGCTCGAGTTTATAATCCTACTTCTAAGCACGTAGACTATCCACACTACCAGAAAGTCCTCAACTCCCAACTCCAACAACGAATCTCTAATCGCCTCAATCTATAACCAGAAACGCGGCGAGAGTATATTCCTTATGCCCAAGACCGTGCTCAATTCAACCCACCACCTCATATACACACACTCAACAGATTTACCCTTCAGGTAGGCATGTTGAGCGTTGCTAATAAGGCGGGTCTCAATGTTACTCCTGAGCTAGAAATCTATTAGTCTCTGGGGATGAAACGATACGAGTAAATACAAGTACATATTCGATACTTTTATATAAGTACCAAGTATTTTTGTAATCGATACTTAGCAACCGAGTATCAAGCAGTATCGGTAAAAAAAATACTCGGTATCGGTCAAAAGTAATCGTTTCACTTTGGTATTGAAATTAATCTTAAATTTTTGATTATTTATCAAACCTGGAGCAGCAGTAACGGTATCAAGAAACCGTTTGACCAGCAAACACTAGGGATGCCGATCCCGATTTAAAAATTTAAGTCTCGAATCCCCAGATTTTTTGCTTAGTGAAAATTTAAAAATTTTAACTGTTGTAACCAAAAAATCACAAGTGAATAAATGTTACATGCAATGCATTTTGTAGCACGAAAACAAAATCAGAAGGTGTGGCCTTTTTTCTAAGTAAATGATAATAGAACTGCGCACGCAAAATGCAAGTTGTGCAAAAAGGTGTTTAAAACTTTAGGGGGTTCTACCAAAGGTCTTTGGACACATATTTGTTTAAGTTTATTTTATTAAATTAATACTTGTATATATATTTGAAATAAATGAAATATTGTCATATAGCATATATGTAGCCATTTATTTACAATACCCAGAAGTGTTGAATGCGAACATTGGTTTCGTCGGCAGCATATGGTTGCAATAAAATAAGGTATCAATTACACTGTGCAAGAAATTTACACTTTTTTTGAGACAAGCTGGGCACCTGGAGCTTTAACCTAATTGTTGGCGGTTTAATAAAATTCTGCAGCGCCTAGGATGCCCCTAGATGGGTCAAATGTATGACCGACCCCACTTTATTTTTCATCCCAATCTTTTATTTTACCCGCTATCTCTATTCCTTAAGGGGGCTCCCATACAAAATGTTTAATGCAGACTAGAAATAT
This sequence comes from Pollenia angustigena, assembly GCA_930367215.1. Classification (NCBI taxonomy): domain Eukaryota; kingdom Metazoa; phylum Arthropoda; class Insecta; order Diptera; family Polleniidae; genus Pollenia; species Pollenia angustigena. Next base: position 38,046,039 of record OV884059.1, read on the forward strand.
ATTAAAGAAAAAGTCCCATAAATGCCCAGGAGTCGCCCCTACTGGGATAGGATGTACTACCGACCTCAATTAGAAAGAAGTTATTTTATAATTTTAATGCGGAATTTCGGTTTTGTAAGGCGGCCCATACACTTGTAATATTATTGTATATGATATTCGCTATATTAATTCCATTTTGTCCAATATTATGCAATAAGTCGCACAATGATTTCATTCATTCAATAAAAAAGTGAACACTACCTATAGGAATAACATCAACAGCATTGCGCAATGTTGCCAGCACACTTCTTTTACTTTTCGTTGTGCAATATAAATCAAAAGTCTTGATTGTTGCCAATATATTGTTCACCTTTGAATATCACGTACACATTAGCGATATAATTGTACAATACGTAAAATTAACCCTCTCATGCCCGAATTAATATGGGCGGGGCTAAAAATTTTTTGAGTACAGATATGTGTTACTATAGATTCAATTATGAACTGATAAAAATTTCGAAGTCCTGGGTGTATTGGTTCGTTACTTACAGGTTGTTGCCTATAGGCAACATTGGTAAAAAAAAAACATTTAAATTATTTTTTTTATTATTTAATGAATTTTTTATTGAAATTTAAGTATGGAATGATACAAAACAATTTTTTTGTGGGTTGCAACATAAATGAACATTACATTGCTGCATTTGGATCTCGGGTAACCAATGTGGCATAGTCTGCACCTATTTTTCCCTCCCCATTCCACCCAGTGACCCATGTTGTCAAAACGTGTGGCTTTTGCGTTCATAAGCTCGTTAGCAATTTCTAACTGGAATTTTATCAGTGGTATATGCTTTACTTCGCCATCTGTGTATTTCAGGTCTCTGCGATACAGTAGCCAACTATTGACCACAGAGAATTTATACACCAGTATACTATACGCATATACCATTTATTTGATCGGTGGTTGATTTTGTATAACTCTAGGAGCATGTCTGCAAGATCAACCCCTCCCATATGTTTATTATAACAATCAACTATACCTGGACGGGTGATAATAACAAACTTTTTTTCTTTTCGGCACCATCTCTTGCACTCACTAATGGGGTTTTTACCTATATAGTTTGATACCAGTTGCACGCTTTTGTTATCATACCAACGGCTGGCAATCAAGTTCTGCGTTGCCTCAAATTTAAAATCGCTTGATCCACGTCCTCGCTTTTGAAGCTCCTTTTCACCACTTAGAGTACAATTTTTCAAGCGATTGCTTCTAATTGTACCAACGGAAAGTATACCTCTTTGTCTTAGAGCAATCGTCAAGCTTATTGACGTAAACCAGTTGTCAAAAAATAGTTTGAAGTTTTGGTTTATAGGAATATTAGACGCTAAGTGTAAAACAATGTCTGATGAAATACCCAAACCAACAGTCTCGCACGTTCCTTCCCCAATGTAGAGGCAAAAATCATAAATTATGCCAGATACACCAGCCCTGGTAAACATTTTGAAGCCCCACTTGTATGTGGACGTAAAATTGCTTACCTTTATATGCAATCATTTGCTCGTCTAAGCTTTGGAATTCTTCTTGGGAAATTTCGTTGAACTTTTGTTTTAGAAAATTAAGCAATGGGCGAACATTGTATAATTAATCATACCCAGGTTGCTCTTTTTGAGGCTGAACAGCGTTGTTGTTAATATGGAAAAATTTTTTATTTTTTTCAAATCGATTTCTTGGCAAAGAATTTGCAACAGCCACCAGTTTGAAATTTTCCGCCCATGCCATTCTATATGTTGGAATATTTACTATAGCGAGGTATAATAAAATACCAATGTATCTCTTTATTTCAGTTACGTTACACTTCAACTCTGTTCCAATAGTCTGCGCTGCATACAAGTTGGTTTCCTCACAAATCTTTTGCAAAATTTCATCTGCAAAGAACTGGGTGAAATATTCAATGGGCTGTTTTACCTCATTGCTCCGTAATTTGCTCTTCCAACTGGTATCATTTGCCATTACCTCTGCACTCCTCCACCTCAAACTTTGCAGATCAATTTTTTCAAACACCTGCTCCACAACTACTTCATCATCAATTTCATTTTCGTCATTTCCTTTGCTAATTATTTCCTCTATCAAACCAATTTCCATATTTTCGCCCTATCAATCAGGCTTTCCAATGTCTCTTCGATGACATTTTCAAAATTTGCCATTCTTTCCTGCTCCTCTTCTTCATTTTCATCATCCTCAGAATCATCCCAGCTAAATTCAACAATTTTTTCAATTTCAGCCTGAGTTAAACCTCTTGGACGCATCTTTATATGTTCATATGTACAAAAAAAAAGTTGTTTCAAATTACCACAGTTGACCGATGTTGCCTATAGGCAACAACACTTTTAAAAAATTACTATAAGCAAACCATACACGTTTTCATGGGGTTTTTTTTAAATAACACTCTTACTTTTATTAATTTATATTGTTCACTTTGTTTTATAATAAAACAATTATTTTAATGTTTTTTAACAATTTTTGTATCAGCACAATTTTTTTAACACAAACTTCAGAAATTCACTCTACTACGAACGCCTACTGAATGCACGCACGTACAGATTATAAAAGAAAAAATAGCTGTTAGCTTTTGCAACACATTAAGCTACATAATGCAAAAACCCCCGAATTAAAAAATTTTAATTCTAGGAAATTAGAAGCGTTTAACTACAATGTTGCCTATAGGCAACATTGGGCATGAGAGGGATCAATGATCTAAAGCGTTTTTGAGAGCCAAACTAAAAAAACGGTGGGCACCACTGGATTCAGCGTACCCGAATTATGTTAAAACGCTTGTCCGGCTTGTCTGTTTTTCTAACTAGCATAGTGTTATCAGACGTCATTAATTTGATTTAGAAGCTTTTTACAACATAGTTTTAATACATAATACTTCCATATTACTTATTAGTTGTTTTTGTTTGGCTGCAGGTTCAAGTAAATAAATTAAATTAAAAACTAAAACTCGTGATTTTTGTTTTTATATTTTTATTTTCATTCCCAATATTTCGGCTAGCGTCGCACAGTGGCTGAAAATTTTATTTCATTGGCCAAAAGTCCAATTTTTGTTTGTCACCGATTTCAAAAATTTTAATTTGATTTAATAGTAAACATAATAAAACTAAGGTAGCCAAAAAATTTGGTCAAAATATTGGTAATTGTGGGTGTGACATGTTGTTAAACACAACTTTTTTTTTTAATTCAGAAAAAAGTATTTTTTTTTAATATTTTAGCCGAAAGAAATTATCATTGCACAAAAACTATAAGCGATAATGACCTGCTTGCTTTTCTGCTAGGTTGGTAGTCTTGTTGTCTTTAAAAAGGTAATATTTGCGATTGTTGTGTTATTTATATTTGAGATGCTAGGACATATTTTCTAAACTACTATATTTTTGTCAAATTTCAACTTTAGTAGAATATGTAGAACTTTTGCGGCCCAAAAGGGACCAAGAAGGTGAAACCACTGATAGAAAGGTGAAAGTGTTTTCTTTTACCCTGTATATACTCTTGTACCCGTTTGGACCCGTCTGTTTAACACTTTTATAATTTTAATGAAATTACTCAAAAAAAAATTTCTAAACTACTATATTTTGGCAAATTTCAACTTTAGTACAATAGAACTTTTGCGGCCCAAAAGGGACCAAGAAGGTGAAACCACTGATAGAAAGGTGAAAGTGTTTTCTTTTACCCTGTATATACTCTTGTACCCGTTTGGACCCGTCTGTTTAACACTTTTTTAATTTTAATGAAATTACTCAAAAAAAAATTTCTAAACTACTATATTTTTGTCATATTTCAACTTTAGAAGAATAGAACTTTCGCGGCCCAAAAGGGATTAAGAAGGTAAAAACACTGATAGAAAGGTAATGAATGTAATTAATGAAATTACTCAGAAAAAAAAATTTTTTTTTTTAATTGTTTTTTACAATTTTTTTTATTCCGCAAAAATGTTTGCAGAAGTAACAGAAATCATGTGCTATTGTCTTCAAAAAAATTTTATGATATAGTGAAAATTGATCGTGATCGAACATAATAATGTTCTCAAAAGCTGCCTTTCCATTAAATCAAAAGCTATAGGAATGGATAGTATACACCCAGCTTTCCTTAAAATTATTCTTCCGTCACTACTACCATTTATCACTCATATTTTCAATAAAATAATTATGACAGGCACTTATCCACTTAGATGGAAACAGGCAAAAATTATTCCAATACCAAAATCATCCACTGAATATCGGCCCATAGCTATTTTACCTTATCTCTCAAAGGCTTTCGAGAAACTTTTACATGAACAGATAACCAATTATATAAATGATAGTAAATTATTGACCGATCAACAATCTGGCTTTCGGGCCAAACATAGCTGTATTACTGCTCTAACTGATGTAGCAGAAGATCTTAGAAAGGAAATTGACGATGGGTGCGTTGCATATTTAGTACTGTTGGATCATTCAAAGGCTTTTGATACCGTTGACCACACAATACTTATTCAAAAACTGGAGAAAATGATGAATTTTTCATCAACATCCATTAGATTGATTGATTCATATCTTAAAGATCGTGTCCAGTGTGTTGAAACTAGTCCTTCAACTATCTCAAATTTTCTTCCTGTTGTCAGGGGTGTTCCTCAGGGATCCATTCTAGGTCCTCTCCTCTTCTCCATTTACGCAAACGATCTTCCTGAACAGTTGCTCCATTGCAACATTAGAATGTATGCCGATGACGTACAATTGTACATAAGTAACAAAAAAGGGAACTTAGATGAATGTACTGCAAGACTTAATCAGGACTTACAACGGGTTTCACGTTGGGCTGATGTTAACGGGTTAAGTTTAAATCCTACCAAATCGAAATGCATTGTAATACGTAAAAGAACACAGAAAATTATTGATTATCCCAACATTTTTATTAAAAACCAACGGATTGAAATCGTAGATAAAGCAAAAAATCTTGGTGTAATTTTTAATAACACTTTAACCTGGTCTGATCACGTTATAGCTGCCTGTGGTAAAACATATTCGATGCTAAGAACCCTATGGCCTACTCAATATTGCACCCCACTGAAAATACGCTTATTACTTGCTAAGACATATTTGATACCAATTTTAACCTACGGATGTGAGATTTTTGCAAGTTGTGATGAAACCAGTAAATCTAAATTGACCGTCACATATAACAACATTGCAAGGTACGTTTACGGGATCAGGAATTATAACATAAATGGTACTTACATTAGTATAACACCTTACTCTAAAAAAATATTCGGGGTACTTTTTGAAGATTTACTGAAAATAAGAACTTTAGTATTTCTTCACAAAATTATAACCACCCGTGAGCCAGGTCATCTTTTTAATCGTTTAAAATTTAGTCGACTCAGAAGAAATAGAAATTTAATTCAAATCAGACATCACACATTAATATCTGAATGGCAATTTTTCATATTTGCAATACGTCTTTGGAATAATATTACTAATCCAACAATAAAAGAAACCAGCAATGTGTTACAATTTAAGAAAGAAATATTTAAATATTATTCATAGTCAACAAGTTTGTTTATAGTTCGGTATAATTCTATAGTACAATATTTTTTGATTTTTTATAAATGTATTTATGATATTTTGATATGTAGTTTTTCGTTATTTATTTGTTTGGTTTAGTTACAATAATTTTATTTATATCGATTTTGTAATAACTATACCTAGACTTAAGCTTATTATTTTTCATTTTCCAAAATAACATCATAAGATTTCTACTGTTTAAGACTGATGTTTTGTTGTAGAAGTTACAATTTTTTCTTAAATAAATAAATAAAAAATAAATAAATACAGGTAGTACATATAAAAAATTTTATTAATGTTACACAATCAGAAAAACGTATAGCTACCCTGATTCATCCTTATCCGTAACACTACGTTCACACTAGCGTATTCTATAGTAGAATAAAGAGATTATACACGCGTTTCCGCTAAACAGGTATATTGTGACTCCCACCTTAGAAGGGCTTTTTAAATTTTGTTTGGTCTTTTTATTTTATCTGTTTTTATGACTCTAATAATAGTCCATGACCCTATAGCTATGCAATGCGTTGTTAAATTTGTGTCAGGTATTTTATAGCATATAAATAAAAGGATTTTAAGTTTTTTAATCCTTTTTATTCAACCTGTACCTGGTATGAGAAAAAGTATGAAAAGTTTTAAAAGCAAGTGACATTCGGATGCAAACTCAGTGGATATAATATATCTGAGCAATAACAACGTTTTTCATAAACATGGAGAGCTTCAGCTATAAAGAATTGGCCGGAGAGTATTTTAGAAACAAGAACGAGGAAGATGTTAAAAATTACATTCGAAAAAAAGGAAACTTAAATTCCTATAGCACTGAAATACAATCGGACTTAGAAAATAAATTATATGTTTTCATCAAAAATTTAAAACAGCAATACAGGAAAGTTGATTACAGTAAAGATATATTTTGTAAGAGCTTTGCAAACTGGTTAGAGAACGAACTTTCTGTCCAGATCGCTTCAGAAACTTCAAATCAAAACACACGTGGGAGACCACAAAAATCGCTGGACAACTGTAGCGATAGATCCAAGTGGCGGAAGCTTAAGGATATAAATGAAGAAATCGGATATGAAAATATTCAAGATACTTTCCTACATCAATTGCGATCACAGAAACAATTGACGAAAGTGGATATCATTGAAAAAGTTGTTAAAGCTAGTCCATTGAGAACAAAACGGATTCTTAAAAGTATACCAACTCCAAGCGATGCAAAACAATTCACAAATGAGGAGGCATTAGCATTATTTCTGGATTTGAAATTAACAAAACAGCAATATATACAGCTCAGATTGCGTGCCATTGAAAAAGGCTCAAATCTGTATCCAGCATATCATCACATAACATCTGCTAAAATGGACTGTTTGCCATTAAAGGACACTATTACAATCACATCAATTTCGGCAGAGGTACAACTACAATCTCTACTTGATCACACATCCGAACGCTTGCTACAATCAATAAAAGGAAATGAGTTAAAGAAATATGGAAACACAAAGTTAATTCTTTTTTGTAAATGGGGATGTGATGGTTCTTCCGGACAAAAACAATACAAACAAGTAGTATGTGAAAATATTTCGGACTCAGATATGTTCATGATATCATTTGTACCATTGCGATTAAAAAAGATTTTGGAAGATTCAGAGCCTTCGACAAGTACAACGCAAACAAAGGATATTTGGAAAAATGAGACACCATCTTCTACGAAATATTGCAGACCTATAAAATTTGAATTCAAAAAAGAAACTCATGATGCCATTAATAAAGAAGTTAGTGATATCAAGGCCCAAATTGCAACGCTACAGCCATTACAGTTAGATTTAGATGGGCAGCAAATTGAAGTTAGCTACCAATTAGTGCTAACAATGATAGATGGAAAAGTAGGCCAGGCTTTGACTAACACGAAGGCTGCATTCAGCTTCATCATATGCCATGCAATATCAAGCCAATTAAACCAAGTCCCGACAAAATCATTAGATAATACTGATGCATATGAATTTGGATTATCACCACTACATGCAAGAATACGACTTATGGAACACATACTTAAAATCAGTCATGATTTGGATTTCGGATCTTCACGATCAATAAGAAACAACGAAACCAACAAGGAGTTAAGAAGTTCAAAAAGGAAACATGTTCAAGATGAATATCGCAAATTTGGGTTGATTATAGATCAGCCGAAACAAGGGTCAGGCAATACAAATGATGGCAATACCGCAAGAAGATTCTTTTCAGATCCAGAAACAGCATCTGAAATAACAGGTGTTGATTTAAACCTAATTTTTAGATTTAAAATAATCCTAGAAGTACTTGTGTGCAATGAAGAAATTGACTCTAGAAAATTTGGAGATTTTGCTAAGGAAACTGCAAAAATATATACAACCAAGTACCCATGGAGAAATATGTCTGCTACAGTTCACAAAATCCTTTATCATGGAGAAGATGTCATTAAATATCAGTTGGTGCCACTTGGAGATTTATCAGAGTAAGCTCAAGAAAAAAGGAATAAGGATTACAGATTTTATAGAATGCACAATACTAGAAAAATTTCACGAAATTCCACTAATGAAGATCTATTTAATATATTATTGGCAACGTCAGATCCGTTTATCTCCAGTATTCGAAATCAAAGTGGAACATCGGGATTTAGATGAAGAAGTCAAAAAACTACTTAAGAACAGAAATAACACAGAACAAAATATGAAATATTTGCAATCAATCTTTCAATTAAATGAACAATAATTATAATTCATTAGATCAAAGACAGACATTGTATTAGTAAAAAATAATAATAAATAGAAGCTCACGTTGTTACAAAAGCTATTAAAATCTATTGCTGCTATTACTCATACATTATCCGCATATGTATGAAATGTTTTAATAAATAAGTTTAAACAAATTTGAAAGCAAAAAATTGTTTATTTTTCAGCAATAATAGCAAAATTTCCAGTGGATTTTACTATTTTTTTTTATGTTAAAATTTTTTTTATAGTAAGCATTTAATTTTTTGAGTGTCCCATTATTACAAAAAATGTTAATGATTATTATTTAAATCAAAAAATTACATTTTTAAATAATTAAAAGAATTAAAAAAAACCATATTGCACGCTAAATTAAAAAAAAATTTAAAGTTCCACTTTGACCTTAAATTCCTCAATAACTACTCAACCGATTTTAATGAAATTTAAAGTGAAGAAAGTTTAAGAATCTAACTTTCACTAAAATATCTCCTTCAGTTCAAAAGTTACAGATTTTTGCCCAATGAAAAACGATTTTCAGCCACTGTGCGTCGCTAACCATCTTCAGGGGTACTTAAACAATTAAAAAATATAACAAAATTTCACAAAAACACTTGTTTTCCTTGCTATAAGATTTTCTTACTTTAAAAGAATAGATTAATTTTAACTGAGTTTCTGGGTCAAGCTTGGAGGTTATCAAATATAAAATTATTCCATCAGATATTTGATTTTTGGAGGCAATTGATTGTAGAGCGCGAAGATTTGCGTTTACTGAGTCGATAAATTCACTTAAAATGTCTACCTTTGGCCTTGACAAATCTTTAATCGCGAATATTTGTTCTATGTGACTCTGAAAAATTAATCTTTTGTTATCATAACGCGACTTAAGAAGTTCTATAGCTTTGTTGTAGTTCTCTACAGTGATATCTAGTGACTGAATAAGCTTAGCAGCATTATCAGTAGACAAGAACGCAAATGTTGAAATTTAGAAATCGGTGACAAGTCAGCATTGTCATGAACTAAAATACAAAACATATTATAAAATTCTGTCCAATCGTTGTAGTTACCGCTAAACTTTGTTAGTTGCAATGGTGGAAGATGAGGTTTGGATGGTTGGTGTAATGTAGCAGCTGCAAATTGAGTGCTACTCATGGGGGGCTCATTTATGTTTGCCCGTTTGTGCTTGTGGCACAAGCTCTAATGTTTACATTTGTACTTTAATTTGTACAAATAAAAATGTCGACGAAAGTGGACAAAAAACATAATTAACAAATGTATTCAGGCTTTCAAGACAAAGTCTTGGCAGAAAGAATACGAAAAAAAAACAAAGGAAAGAAGGCAACATGTAATTTGAAATTTAAGTGATAATAACAGCAAATTTCGAACCACCAGTACTACTGGTTAAAAATTTATGTTTGACTGTTGGCTTAACGGGTACCGCAGTGGTGCAGTGGGTAGAGCTCAAAGATCTTCCGACGATAGAATGTGGTGATTCTTGAAACATGTAAAGATCAACCCGGGTTCGAATCCCAGCTCAGCCAAGAAGAATTATCAGTAAATTTTAATCAAAGTTCCAAGTTGTAAAATTCCTTCCCTCAGTGAAAATAATTTAATGAGAATTTAATTTGATGAACTCAAGCCTAATGAAAGAATATCAAAAAAAAACCTAGAAACTGGGAATTATTTCCTTCCGAAAAAAAAGCTTTATAAAATATATAACTGAAATTTAGCTCATAGAATAAATTCGAAAAAAATAAAAAAATGTTGAATATAATATAAAGTAACCTTCGGAAGGAAATAATTCCCAGTTTCTATTTGTCAAAATAGTTGAGTTAAATTCATTCAATTTATAAAGTAACACTATCCAGTGAGACACAAAGAATGCTGTCGAAGGCCGTAGCGGGCCAGAAAATGCATAACATTCTGCTGGTGTGTAATAATTGTAAATTTTTCTGTACATAAAATATACCTCATTGCTTTCCAAAGGAAAGCTAAGGTAAAATGTAACAAGAAAATTGAAGGAATAGAACTATTACAAAAAAAAAAAAAAAAAAAGCTTTATAAAATACATGACTGAAATTTAGCTCATAGAATAAATTCGAAAAAATAAAAAATGTTGAATATAATATAAAGTAACCTTCGGAAGGAAATAATTCCCAGTTTCTATTTGTCTAAATGTATTACCCATGCGAATTATTTATATTGTATTATTGAAGAAGACATTATAGTTTTCATTTTTTTTATTACAAAATATTGAACAAAACATTAAAATTCAGTTAAAATTTGTAACGTAATTTTAAAATGTAGTACAAAAATAGTTAGTATTGAACAAAACAAAAATATAATTCAAGTAATTTTTTTGTATTAAATAAATTATATACTTATAATACTATTTAAAGCTTTTAATTGATAATTTGTGTTTATAATTTTTAAAATTTATTACAAAAATTGTTTTTTACCCTTAAAAAGGTTGAGTTAAATATAAAATTTATTCAGACAGTAAAACAAAAGTTAGTAACGAACATTTTCAATTTAAAATTCGCTATCGTTTGAAAAATCTTTACTCTTAACTTATTTTCTCCTTCAGGAATGAAACAATGATATTTTTGTGTTCCATGGCTAGTAGCGAAAAAGTGCCATTCAGCAATGCATCCAAAATCTGCCATCTGATTAGATACAATGTTGCTTGTGCATTGTTCCAATGAAATCCTATGACAGAATCTTGAATAGTAAATGACACTTTTTCAGAAAAATCAGAAACAACAACATATTCGTTTTCTTTTACAGATGATTTTTTGTATGTTAAAAAGGCATTCTGTTGTTTTGATATAAAAGAATGTGGAAGTAAATCTAAAAAATCATCGGTTGGTTGGATCATCGTTCCAATTTGTCTCTATCAGTAATTATCCATTGTTTATAGTTACTTTATTTCATCAATGTAATTTTCTTCGAATAATTGACGAAGTGTATCTATTAAAATATCTGTTTCAGGACAAAATTTACACTTTCCAATATAGCAGTATGGAAATTCTGAAGAGCACACAATTTTTTAAAACAGACTTTGTATGATTCCATTTAATTTTTGTTAATTTTTTTTTTTTAATAAAAAGAGTGAAGGTTATGTTAGGTTAAGAAGGGTTATGCGCCCAAGGGCACACTTTCACTCGGAGACCAGTACGGTTCATTGTGAATACCTTCAATGAAAAGAGAAAAGTAGAGAATGTAAAGAAAATAAGTATGAGATGGATAGAAACAAGAAAGCTAGAAAGTTAGTAGGTATCGCGTAGAACTATTGCCCTCTCTACAGTCCCCTCAACAGAAACAGCCGCACTATTTCCCTGACAAACCCAAGTAGATCAGCCGGATTACATCCAGCGATGCACCCCAGTTCGTCGTGAAGCCTATCTCCTAGCCACCGCTGCCTGAAACCCTGCATTCTGGGAAAATGGCACAGTACATGCTCGATCGTCTCAAGCTCCTCTGAATGATCGCACAATCTGCAGAAGTCCGATATGGTGTTGTAGCATCTGCCCGTAAAAGCCCTAACAGGACAATGACCCGTCAAGAACCCTATAAGTGTTCTAAGACCACCGCTATCCAATCCCAGTAGAACCTCCCCTGTCCCTTACCGCTTAGTTCATCCGCCACCTCATTTCCATCAACCATGCAGTATCCAGGTACCCAACACAGTCTTACATTGAATGCCTCCATGACTTCACCAAGAGCATTCCTACACCGAGCGACCAGGCACGATCGCACCGTTACATTTGTCAATGCCCTAAGCGCCGCCAGACTATCGACGTAAATTGCCAAAAAGATCCAAACATGATGTGTTCCAGTATCACCTCCGTCGCCCTCCAGATCGCTAGTATCTCAGCCTGGAAGACACTGCACTGACCTGGGAGTCTGAATGATCGTTTTACCTCTGTGTTCGCGATATATACACCGGCACCAGTGCTGGTTTCCATCTTGGATCCATCCGTAAATACTGCCCACCCCTCGAACAGTCCATTGGATCCTGAGTATTTCTCTTCCAAGACAGTTTGCTGTCTAGAAAGTTACCCAAATACTTTGCACCGGCCGATAGAGATAACTCGACGCTATCTAGCACTGGTCGCCTAAATCCCTCTATCCTGTATCTTCTGGTAAATAGCACCAGCTCAGTCTTCACAGGGTTAACACACAGCCCCCTGTCCTTTACCCATGCCGAGAGTTGCTGGGCGAACTCACCTGCATAATTTCCCTGATCGTGGACAGAAAATTTTCCCAGCAGAACTATATCGTCCGCATAGGCAACAACTTTCCTGCCCATAGAATCAAATGACCTGAAAATCCCGTTGACCGCAAGCAGCCACAGTAAAGGCTATAGAACCCCCCCTTATGGTGTCTCCCTGGTAACCCTCCCACATTTTCACATGATCCCCAAGGCTCGAGTTTATAATCCTACTTCTAAGCACGTAGACTGTCCACACTACCAGAAAGTCCTCAACTCCCAACTCTAACAACGAATCTCTAATCGCCTCAATATATATCCAGAAACGCGGCGAGAGTATATTCCTTATGCCCAAGACCGTGCTCAATTCAACCCACCACCTCATATACACACTCAACAGATTTACCCTTCAGGTATCGTTGCTAATAAGGCGGGTCTCAATGTTACTCCTGAGATAGAAATCTATTAGTCTCTGGGGATGAAACGATACGAGTAAATAGAAGTACATATTCGATACTTTTATATAAGTACCAAGTATTTTTGTAAGCGATACTTAGCAACCGAGAATCAAGTAGTATCGGTAAAAAAATACTCGGTATCGGTCAAAAGTAATCGTGAAAACTTTGGTATTGAAATTAATCTTAAATTTTTGATTATTTATCAAACCTGGAGCAGCAGTAACGGTATCAAGAAACCGTTTGACCAGCAAACACTAGGGATGCCGATCCCGATCTAAAAATTTAAGTCTTGAACCCAGAGATTTTAACTGTTGTAACCAAAAAATCACAAGTGAATAAATGTTACATGCAATGAATTTTGTACCACGAAAACAAAATCAGAAGGTGTGGTCTTTTTTCTAAGTAAATGATAATAGAACTGCGCACGCAAAATGCAAGTTGTGCAAAGCGGTGTTTAAAACTTTAGGGGGTTCTACCAAAGGTCTTTGGACACATATTTGTTTAAGTTTATTTTATTAAATTAATACTTGTATGTATATATATTTGAAATAAATGAAATATTGTCATATAGCATATATGTAGCTATTTATTTACGATACCCAGAAGTGTTGAATGCGAACATTGGTAATAAAATAAGGTATCAATTACTAGAAAATAAATTTACACTTTTTTAAAACAAGCTGGGCACTTGGCGTTTTAACCTAATTGTTGGCGGTTTAATAAAATTCTTAAACTTGGCCCCTGCAGCGCTTAGGGTGCCCCTAGATGGGTCAAATGTATGACCGACCCCACTTTATTTTTCATCCCAATCTTTTATTTTACCCGCTATCTCTTTTTCTTAAGGGGGCTCCCATACAAAATGTTTAATGCAGACTAGAAATATATTAAAGAAAAAGTCCCATAAATGCCCAGGAGTCGCCCCTACTGGGATAGGATGTACTACCGACCTCAATTAGAAATGTATTTTATAATTTTAATGCGGAATTTCGGTTTTGTAAGGCGGCCCATACACTTGTAATATTATTGTATATTATATTCGCTATATTAATTCCATTTTGTCCTATATTATGCAATAAGTCGCACAATGATTTCATTCATACAATAAAAAAGTGAACACTACCTATAGGAATAACATCAACAGCATTGTGCAATGTTGCCAGCACACTTCTTTTACTTTTCGTTGTGCAATATAAATCAAAAGTCTTTTGATTGTTGCCAATATATTGTTCACCTTTGAATATCACGTACACATTAGCGATATAATTGTACAATACGTAAAATTAAACAATTTTATTGCAAGTGTATGAGTCGCTTTAGTTTTTTCAATGATCTAAAGCGATTTTGAGAGCCAAACTAAAAAAAACGGCGGGCACCACTGGATTCAGCGTACCCGAATTATGTTAAAACGCTTGTCCGGCTTGTCTGTTTTTCCAACTAGCATAGTGTTATCAGACGTCATTAATTTGTTTTAGAAGCTTCTTACAATATAAGTTTTAATACATAATACTTCCATATTACTTATTAGTTGTTTTTGTTTGGCTGCAGGTCCAAGTAAGTAAATAAAATTAAAAACTAAAACTCGTGATTTTTGTTTTTATATTTTTATTTTCATTCCCAATATTTCGGCTAGCGTCGCTAACCATCTTCAGGGGTACGTAAACAGTAATGTGTTTATGGGGCTTCAGCGGCACTTTGTCCACACAAAAAGTTGGAGCATCCCAAAATGTGTTGGGGATTGAACCCACAACTACCCTCTGTTTCTTTCATTTACTATGGTTGCCTGTGTATCAAAGACATAAACCACAAGCTTTTTCCATATGTTTTAGAGGTATACTTGATTGTAATCTGGCAGCTCTGTTTATCAAAGTCATAAGCCAAAACTTCTATTTCATAGGTTTCTTATCTGACAGCACTGATTAAAATTGAAACCTTTCAATCTGGTAACTATGTTTATCTAAGTCATTAACCACAAACTTTTTCCATATGTTGTAGAAGTATATTTGAATGTAATCTGATAGTTCTGTTTATCTAAGCCATAAGCCAAAACTTCTATTTCATAGGTTTTCTGATCTGACAGAACTGCTTAAAGATGAAACTTTTCAATCTGATAAGTATGTTTATCTTAGTCATAAGCCAAAAGTTCTATTTCATAGGTTTTCTGATCTAACAGCACTGCTTAAAAATGAAACTTTTCAATCTGATAACTATGTTTAGCTAACTCATAAGCTAAAAGTTCTATTCCATAGGTTTTCTGATCTAACAGCACTGCTTTAAGATGAAACTTTTCATTCTGATAACTATGTTTATCTAAGTCATAAGCCAAAAGTTCTATTCCATAGGTTTTCTGATCTAACAGCACTGAAAAAAGATGAAACTTTAAATCTGACAATTCTGATTTTATGTTCTATAGCCGTCTGTTTATCCAAGTCATAAGCCACAAGCTCTAGTCCACAAGATTTTTGATCTAACAGCACTGAAAAAAGATGAAACTTTAAATCTGACAATTCTGATTTTATGTTCTATAACCGTCTGTTTATCAAAGTCATAAGCCACAACCTCTAGTCCACAAGATTTTTGATCTAACAGCACTGAAAAAAGATGAAACTTTAAATCTGACAGTTCTGATTTTATGTTTTATAGCCGTCTGTTTATCTTATTCATAAGCCATAAAATGTTGCCCTACACTAACACTACTATAACTAAACAGTTGAAACTTTTTTAATATGATTGATAATTCTGTTTTTTATTTATATATTCGTCTGTTTTATCGAAGTCATAGTCCGCGAGCTTGTAGCAGTAGCAGCTGGTGTTTTATAAAAAAAAAAAACACCCAAGAAAACCATAAGGTCAGATGTGGCCAGATTGTTGGCGGCGCTGGCATGCTGGTGTAAGTCCGGCTAGGGCTCGCCGTATTGGGTTGGTTCTTGCCAATCAGACACTTGGCTACTACAAAAAAAAATCATGCCAGCCAATTTGGGACACAAAAAAACACAGGTTAAATAAAAAGGAGCCCGAAAGTGAACGCAGTTAATAAAAAAATGGATCTATTGCCACTATTAACACATTTGCACCGTGTACTTACCTGTTGCACCTTTCACCTGAGAGTTGAGTTGGCGGGTGTTATGCCAACTTCTGCCCTCCCACCTGAAATCCATTCGGACTTCACCGTGAAGACCTGGAAAAGAACTGGATCATCCCAGAGTCTACCGCTTACCTTACCATCACCCTCCTATTTATTCACCCTAATGGGTTTAACTGCTCATTATTTTAAAATAAAAACGCATTTAAAATTTCATTCTCAAATTCATTATAAAAATCTAAAAGTTTTATTTTATTAAATTTAGGATTCAAGATATTTTCAAATTTTCAAAAGTTAAAAAAAAATATAAAATGATTTACAAAAAAAATAAAAAAAGAAATATAAAAGGCTATCAAAGGCTGTTTTACTAAAAACCAATGAAAAATTTGCAAAATAAAAACTTTAAATTTTAACAAAAATTTATTTGCAGAAACACTTAAATTTTATTCTATTCTATTTTCCAGAAGAAGCTGGATGACAGGAGCTGCCGTCGGTCCGTAAAATGTCCTAGCTAAATGTGTTGTACGGGGTAAGTATGGTATATTTCAATAAACAAAATCAATACATATAAAAGTTTATTTCCCACAGGATAAGGAAAACACTTATTACCTTCTGGGCAATAACCCTAAGACGACTAACAGGCCTGAGCTCAAACCCTAAATTTGACGCGCACCTGGGCAAATACACCCCCAGGGACTGACTCGAAAGGTAACGAAAATAAAATATGTTTCCCCTATTGAAAAAAAAACCAATATATATATATATTTTTATAATTCGTCCGTTTAGTTGTCCGTCGTATAAGTCCAACACAAATGGCAGAATACCTGACCCCTGGAACTGTGATGCCTGGATAAATGATTCCTGTTCCCACGATGAATGCGGCAGCGAAGAGGTGGTTGCTGTTGTATGGTTTATTTTTATTTTATCAGATTTTAAATTTGTCAAACTTTTACTTTTAAATTTCTGTTTAACTATTTAGTTTTTAAGATCTCGAATTATTTTAACATTTTTGTCTTTAACTTTACTTTTCTTGTGGCAAATTCTTTCAATTTTTAGATTTTAAGCATTAAGTTTTATTACAGTTTTTATTTTTATTCTTTAGATTTTTCTTTAACTTTTTCTTTGCAATATTGTTTTTGGGTTGTGAAACATCTCACTTTTCATATAACAAAATAAAATTTATTTGAAACCAAATTTCCTTAGTGTTGATTTTTTTTTCCTTGTTAACTGCAATTGTCTTTCTAATTTCTTATTTTTCTTGACAATTCCACCATTTACGCCACCACTTACCACATCTTCAGTTCGCCAAGAAGAAAAATAAAAAAGGGCCGACATTTTGCTCTTTGGCGACCAAGAAACCTCGGTCGAGCTAAATGTCGGATTTTTACATTTTTTTCTTGTTGTTCCGTCAGACACTTTTCAGCAATTACATTGCTAATTGTTTGTCTGTTTGTTTACCTTTTTTTTCATTAAATTCTTCTTCTTTACCTAAAAATATTTTTCTGTCCCTCTTCATTTCTAGTTCTGTCCCTTTTCCCTATTTATTTTTGGCGTTGCCAATCTCTACTTTAATTAACCCTCTAAAGGGTGCACACGACAAGCTGTGCTTCAAATGTATTTATTTATGCATTTTTATATTGAAAATATTTCATAAATGTTAGAAATAAAACTTTAAAGTAACTTTTAAGTTTGAAAAAGTATAAAGTGTAAATGATAATCTGATTAGCTTCTTTAAGAAATAAAAAGTTCAATCTGAAATTCAGATCACAATCTTATGGTAGTTTTTTCTAAGATTTCATCGCTAACATGTATATGTGTATGTGCGTGTGTATCGGTTATGTATTTATGGTTCTTTGAGATGATTAGAATATAATGTTTATTTAATTGTTTATACTTATTAAATAAAAAATAATTCAAAATTAAAAAAAAGTTTTTACGATATATTGTCAATATGTTTATTCTTAGTGATGGATAATAAGTACATAATTTTTCCCCTAAACTATAAAAAGTTCTCCCCCTGTAACCATCTCATCCTTGGTTAAGTATATTAATTCTTCGAATGATCTATACATGTTATCAGTCTTGATTTAAACATTCAACTATTCAGGTAATTGTGCTCTGTGAAAAAAATATATATAAAAAGAAAAATGCCAATCTTTAATTGTAAAACTTGTGGAAAAGTTTATACCAAAAATTCTAATTTAAATCGTCATATTAGATTGCATCATGATAGACCATCCACATCTACAAAGTGTACAACTTGTAATTTACAATTTACAAGTCGTAAAGAACTCCTTACACATACACATTCAAGAAAGCATAAAGAGAATGTGGGGGAATCTCATAATTATTGCAGTACATGCAAGGATTATATCTCAAAAACAAAGTGGCACTATCATCTGAGAACTAATATATTAATTACATTAATTAAAGATTCAACACAAAAACTTCTTAATGTTAAATTAAATTTTGAACTATTTTGTGAGTATATGCTAGTCAAAGACAACGATGACTCATGTACTGTAGACCTTAAATCCCATCAAACAAAAATGATTATTTTTAATTCATCGCTCACAATAGAGGACATTGAACAATGTTATAAAGATCAATGTGACATTCTTATAGGGAAAATGAGTGAGTTTCAGGAACGTGATAGTGGATGGACATTAATAAAAATTAAATTCCTTGAAATTAATATTAAAAAATATAAATGCATAAAAGGCTCTCAATATATTCCTCTTCCACAACAAATTAAAATAAAAAACGCTTGCACTAACGTACAAAATCACGATGAATACTGTTTTAAATGGGCTATTATTTCAGCACTATATCCAGTCGCTCGTGATTGTACAAAGAGATGTTCAGCATATAAAATAAATAGTATTGAAGATGATGTTATAATAATGGATAATGGAATTCTTTTAAACTTTAAGAATCTTAGTTTCCCTTTAGCTGTTAATAAAATTAGCGAGTTTGAAATTAATAATCCGCAAATAAGTATAAATGTGTTTGGATTGGAGGATAATAATATAGTTGGCCCATATTACTTCACTCAAGAAGAAAAGTTAAACCATTTTAACTTGTTGCTTCTAGAGGATGATAACAGTTTCCATTACGTATGGATCAAAAATATTTCAAGGTATATTACTTTTGAATAAAAAAAGGTATATGCTATTAAAAAAATATATTTTTTATTCATTTAATTACAGAATGATACGTAATCAACTAACTAAGCATAAAGATCAAATATATATATATATGTAATACCTGTCTAATACATTTCCATACTGGGTCATCTTTACAAAAACATAAAATGGAATGTAACAAAATGGTTACTAAAATGCCTGATTTAAATATCAATTTAGTTACCTTTAAAAATTTTAAAAAGCAAAGGGATGTACCTTTTGTAGGGTATGCTGATTTTAAGTGCATACTTGAATCAGTTAATATACAGAATTCAAGCAAAGTAAAATCTATACAAAAGCACATTCCATTTGCTTATAGCTATTATATTAAATGCTCGTTTGACGCTAGTTTAGATATATTTAGAGTTTATAGTGGTGATAACTTACCTTATCATTTTTTTAATAGTTTAGTTAAGGATATTTTAACTATTTATAGGAATTATTTAAGTATTGTTAATCCGATGAATTCCTTAACAGAACTTGAAGAGAAGAGACAGAAAGAAGACATAATCTGTCATATTTGTAATAAATTTTTATCTATTGAAAATCGAGTAGCTGATCATTGTCATTTAACAGGAGGTCCTGCCCACAACAAGTGTAATTTAGAATATCAGATTGCAAATTTCATCCCAATCTTTTTTCATAATCTTGCGGCATATGATTGTCATTTGTTTATCCGAGAGCTATCATCTATTGAAGGTGATATAAATATAATTCCTTTAAATAAGGAATTTTATATATCCATTTCATAAAGAATTTCGGTTAATGAAAAATATACTATTGAATTGCGTTTTCTCGACTCAATTCAATTCATGCCGTCAAGTTTAGAGAAACTAGCAAGTTATTTATGATGATGATTTAAATATTGTAAAATCAATTTATATGAGTGATCAGGAATTTAGTTTAATGAAACGTAAAGGTGTTTTTTCATATGACTATCTAGATTCTGTTAATCGTCTTCAGGAGACACAACTTCCACCCCGTTCACTTTTCTTTAATAAACTTTCTAATGAGTCGTGTAGTGAGGATGAATATAGACATGCTGAACATGTTTGGTATACGTTTAAATGTAAAACACTAATGGATTATTTACTTTTATATCTAAAAGTAGACGTTCTTTTACTATGTGACATTTTTGAAAGTTTTAGAAAAGTTTGTAAAAACATTTATAATTTAGATCCCTGTCAATATTATACCACCCCTGGGCCCTATTCCACAAAACAACTTATCAACTTTTCACTTTGCACTTATCAAATTGCATTTTTTGGCAAAGTGATAAGTGATTCTGTTCCACAACATTCTTTGCAAATCCACTTTGCACTAAGCTAGTTTTTGCAAAAACTTTGCTCTTTTTGCAAAGTCTTTGCGCTCTCTTGCAAAGTCTTGGCGCTCTTTTGCAAACTGAATGTGGAAAGTGTTCCACAAAGGATTTAATCATCTTTGCATTTCTGTCTTATCACTTTTCACTTTGCATTGCTGAATATAAATTATTAAAATGAGCTAAAAATTAAAAATGGAAGAAATACTTGCAGTGTTACATGTTATTTAAGAAAAAAAGATATTTTATTTTCTAGTGTGTTTTTTTTATAAAATTATTGTAAATAGCATATGAGAATTTCTTTTTAAAACTTATTTTTATTATATAAACGAATTTTATTTTCGAATGTGTTCAATGAATCAAATTTAAATTTATAAACCCAGCAAACACAGAAATACACCTTATGTATTGCCAAACGTATTGCCTGGATGAAAAATGTTATTGCGGCAATAAAGGCTCAGTTAGGCGAACGTTGCTGTACCCGTAATGTACCGCACCGTACTGTAAGCACGTTGGTGCACTTATGAGCGTTTAAAAACGTGTCATATGTTTTCCCATACATAAACAAAAAGCAATAGTATAAATAAAACAAAACACACACTGATGGGAATCAAAAATGTTCAAATGGTGACCGTTGTGCAGAAAAGGTACCACGTGATTTAAATGGTATTAAAACAGTATTTTGTGTATGTAAAAAATGTTAATTTAATATTTATATTATAGATTTACAATAAATAAATTTGTATTGTAGCATATATAAATTTTTGGCATACATATATTGTAAATGTGCATACACCAAACAAGGTTTTAATACCATTTTGAGTCTTTTATATGTTTTACATTTCCATTGTATGTGTATATGCATTTGTTTATTTTAAACATCTAAACACATGTATATTTGAAAATATGTTGTATTCTAAGTTGTTTTGTCGCAATTCCATAGATATACAGAAAAAAGTACCAAAAAAAGAGCAAAATTACCCGCATTCAATGAAAAATACAAGCCGCCCATCACTGTCTTACAAATGTCACGTAAAAACGGTATTAAATTCTATTTTATACAGATTGGTACGTTGCAACTACGGTATATTGCATTTCGGTAAGCTTTTGTGTTGGTTTTCATATAACAAAAAGCGAACAGCTGATGGATACAGTACAGATACGGTACAGCAACGTTCGCCTAACTGAGCCTTAATCGATTTCGTATTGCGGAAGATACTTCCTTCGGGAAGAAACGTGTCTCGATGGCAATACTTCTAAGCAATACGAAAGCGATACTTCTAGATGATTAACTAGCAATATCGCCAGATAACCACTTTTAAGAAAATTTTAAGATATTACCAAAATATCATTGGGATGATAAAAAGAAGATTTTGCATTTAAAAAAATTGTCATTTGTGTACAAAGAAGCACATATTTTATTTAAAATTAAATAGGTAATTGTATACGTATAAATTTTACTTAACATAATATAATTTATAATTAAAATAAAGTAAAAAATATACATAAATATTTAGTTTCCACCAAATTCTTTAAAAAAAACCTACCACTTCTTTAAAATTGCATCCAGGGTTGAGAAATTCTTGACTAAATTTAAAAGGAAACAGATCAATATTTAACCGTTTTATTTAATTTAAATATTTACCTTTTGCAGAATATTTTGGGAAATAATTTTTAAGTTTTAATAATTGGATTAATTTTTATTTTTTATTTATGACGTATGTATTAAATTTAAAAAAAATTTTTCTGTCTATGTTGCGTAATTTTCTAAAAAATTATAAAAGGAAGAAAATAAAATATTACTTTGATTATTTTCTTTTAGATGACAATTTGGAGTTATTGCTAAACTATTGCCTTAGGGGATATCTTCCATTTGTTTGCAGGGAAGCTTCCTTGTAATAGTATTATTACTTCATTTGTTCACATACTTTTTGCTTATGCAAAATTTTTTTTGTTAGAGGCTCAAGCATAATTTGAAAGCTTATAGGGTCCAGTATTTTTGAATTTTTTTTCGATTTTTAGGAAGAGGTTTAGAGGTCGCGCAAATCAAGTATTTGTTAAAAATCTGGTTTTTCGGCCTTTTTCAAACTTGACTCTTAACTTTGTCAATAAACACGTTCATTTAGTTTTTTGACCGAATATTTCTAAAGAAAATTTCCCAAACTTTATTTCCATATACTAAAAACTTTAAGTTCCGGCAATATTATTGTCCACATATTAAGTATTTTTGTAATTTTTTAACAAATTCTGTAAAAAACGGTTTATTACTTTTCAAATTTATATGAAAGGTATAAAAACTAGTGACGCGATTTTGAATACCGATAAGTTCTAAACAATTAAGAAAAACAAAAATGGAATTTAGTCCTACAGTTTCCGAGTTACACTATTTTTAAAGTTTGTACCTTAAAAATGGTGATTCTTTTTTCGTTATAATTATTGTATATCTCGATAAATTTTTATAGTTAGGTTTTAACTGTCATTAACTTTTTACATTTATTGATCTAAATCGTTACACACTGTCATTTTCACTTTCTATTTTATGTGTGCTTCAGGAGCTATCAATCGGGATCTCTGGATGATGAAAATTATCTATTCTTTAAAAACATGCATTTTCCGAAACCAGTTGCAATCTTATATAGACAAATCAACAGTTGATGCCTTGCTTGAATTTAGTTCATTTATTTTAAGAATATATATCAAATATTGGTACCTCTGCCAGTGCCCTCGATACGCTCCTCTCAATGATCTGAGCCTATTAAAGGAATTGGATAGTTATAAAATTATTAATAAAGCAGTTGCAAAAGCCTCGCTTAAAATTTTTCTAGGTCATCAGTGGTACTTAACTCCGAAATTGGCTGCCCCAGCGTTTTTTGATGAACATATCGACATCAAAACTTTGCACTTAGTGACAAAAAAACTTGCAGATACTCCATGCAGCGATTATGAAGTAGCAAATGTAACTTTAACAGAAGAAAACTTTAGAAACAAAGAAATTCAACAATTCATTTCAAAAGCCAGTCTTACTTTTTTTGAAGCTTGCAATATTTCAATCGATTTTTTAAAAATAGATCCAGAGAATTGGAAAGCCAACAAGTCATTTCAAGAGGCAAGAAAAAAGTTCAACAATTACAAGTGGTAAATGATGTGGCAAAACGAGGTGTGGCTTTGGCTAATACTTATATTAATGTCACAAATTCTGAAACTGATTACCAGAATTTATTGCAAGGTATAGAACTACATCGCAAGAACCTCAATAAATGATTTTTTACAGAGCAAAAGAAACGTTTTTTTTTTTTGTTGATTGTTCAAGTTTTGGTGAACAATGCAAATATAAAGTAATAGAAAAATTAACCAAAATCGAAGGGTTCAGCTGTATTAAGATAAATGGCAAGCTGTCAAATATTTTACTAAAGTTATCGATAAAAAATGAAGTTATGTCAAAAAAAATGTAAAATTGTTTAACTTACTTGAGGGCTACACGATCAAGTTTTGCCTATCAAGTTTTAATACACTCACACTTTTTTACCAATACACTCATACTTTTAAAAATTTATACGAACTTGCCTCTAAAATTCTCTTGCCAGTGAGTGTATCAATTTTCGTTCAAGAAAACATCTTATTACAAATCTTTTGAAGTTGTTTTTGTTTTTTTTTCACAAATATTTTGCCGGCAAAAGCTGAAGTTCTTTTTTTTTTTTACAAATTGTTGCGGGAATTTTAAAATTTTAACTAAAAACCTAAAAAAATAGTGAAATATGTTTATTAATAAAATTTATTTATAAAATTAATAAGCAAAATGATGTTCTGCGATTCATAGAGCTGTACAGAAGCCATGAAATTTTATGAATCTTTCATCATATAGGCGAAATGATTTGAAAATAAAAGCCTACGAGTCTATAGCTTCTGAAACAAAAATGCCAGTGGAAGAAGTAAAGAAAAAAATAAAGTCCCTTCGAAAAGCCTACAGTGCAGAAAAATCAAAAGTGGAAAATAGCAAAACATTTTGAGTTGTTTTCTCGGCGACGACATCTTGAAAAAGTAAATTGCTTTCAACTTGCGCGCAGCCTACGTCACAGCTACCAATTTTTGCATATTTTGACATATAGTATATGTAAAAGAATATCAAGAAAAGCTTGATCGTGTGGCTGCAATGTTAAAATTGACATTTCAAGTTTGAAATATTAAAAGTGTTGCTGATTCAGCGGTTTATGGGCAAATTAAGCGATTTACCACTTTTTGGTTTTAGGTTTCTCATAAACAAAACGTTGGCAACATTTAATAAAATTAACAGAACAGGGATGGCTAAGTTGTTTCAATTGTACTTTTTTGTTGATACTTTGTAAACTCAGACTTATAATACCTTTTTTTGGTGTTTTTAAGAACATAAATAAAATTAATTTCAACTGAAAAAATCTTTAAGTACCTACAATTAGGTACAATTTTTAAAGGTTGTTGGTACAATTTTCAAAATTCTCAACGCCATCCCTGAAACAAACCCATAACAAGAGAAAAAAAAACCAAAAAACTTTGTTTACATTTTTTATAGTTTGCTCTTTCTAGCATTTACTGTTTCTATCTATCAATTCTATATCAATTAATGAATAAAAAATATAGTGTCTTAAGGGCTTAGGATTGGTGAACTGGCAAACAGCTTATAATAACATATACTGAGTATAAAGATAAAAACGGGTATAACTCAGGAAGGGTAAGAACAAATTTAAAAATTATTTTTTCATATTAATAAGAATTAATTTGTCTTTTAAACTGCATCATTCGTTTTTTTCGTTTTTATTTAAACTTAAAAAGTTGTAAAGCGTTATTACAAAATTTTTGAAAAAATTACGAAAAATTTAAATAAAGGGTATCTTAATGAGTAAACTCATCACAAAAACTTATAATTTTTTCACACAGGAATAAAGCTTGGATACTTTTCTTTAAAACTGCTTCCTTAGGAGTGAAGAAACTCGTGGTATTAAACGAGTAAAGTTCAAAAAAGTCCGAAACTCCGTTTTTTTTTTTTGAAAACTCCATTTGCGCGACCTCTAAACCTATTCCGAAAATTCTTAAAAAAAAAACCAAAAATACTTTACCCTATAAGATTTTAAATTTTAATTGAGCACCTATGAAAATCAGAAAGAAAAAATTTTTTGGGACACCCTAATATACATATGTATATAAATTATAAATTGAAATCATTGAACACACTCGAAATATAAAAATGGTTTATATAATAGAAATAACTTATAGAAAGAAATAACACATAAAATGTAAAAAGTATATATGTATATACATTATATTCTGTTGGTGTCTTAAAATTGTAAAAATGTTTACACAAAGTTAACTTCATTGCTAAATAAAGGGTAGCTTAAAAAAAATATGTAACATGAAGGTACACGATATTCTTGTAGTGTATAGAATCATTCCTAATAATATGTACATATTTATAGTTTCAATTTTTATCAAAGGATGGCTTAAGCATAAAGTATGTGAATTATTAAAGGAATAGGACTATTGCAAGAAAGCTTTAACATTTAATTTTAAAGGTTAATAAATTATAAAAACAGGCTGGAAGGAAGTTATGAAAAAAGCCCCAAAAAAGCAAGGCAACTGGCGCACTGTGGCGCCTTTTCCCAAAAACCGTGGCAAAAATACAAAATTTGATGACAAAATTTTGTAAAATGAATGAACACATCGTATAAAGACCATTTTACTGATCAGAACTCAAAAACGTTTTTCTTAATTGGATAAGAATTATATCTGGTGGAGCTGCTTAAAGTCGACAGTTTTTTAGAAATTCCAAAAAAGGTGATTTTGAGAAAAAAAAGAAATTTTCACCACTTTTTTGGTATTGTTTTAAAGGTATATTTATTGTTTATTCAAAAAAGTAAGAAAATGTCCACCAGATACCCTACTTTTTTGGCAGTTGCCGTTTTTCAGACACCCTATATTTAGGTACTTTTTACAAATAAAATAGAGAATATCTAAAAATGGGCAAAAATGATCACGCCCATATTTTGTTAGCATATTTACTACACAGTACTTTCAATAATTTAGCTAAATTGGGCCACAAAAAAATGACATGTTTTCTTGAAATTTGAAGAAAGATGTTACAATCTTATAGACAGCCTTGCCACAGCCAAGATATTTTTGCAACCAAAATTAAAAAAAAATTGCCAAATAAGAAAAAAGCTACCAAAATTTTAATATTTTTTATATTTTATGTTATCTGTTTTATGTTATCATAATGTGAATGTTCTTCCTGGATATAAAAAGGTTGCCTCTGCCAAAAAAGAAGCAGTACCATCTAATGTAAAAGTTACTGAAGTATCAGCAGAAGTTGAACTGCAAGACTTAATGGATCATACATCTAAACGCTTAGTTCAAAGTTTTCCTGAAAAAGAAAGAGCATTACTTCCAGATAGGCTTACATTGATAAGCAAGTGGTGATGTGATGGATCATCTGGTCAAAGTGCTTACAAACAAACAATATCGACAACTGACATAACTATTACAGATGCAATTATGTTTATGGCTTCTATAGTTCCTTTACGACTTAGAGGTGAAATCTCTGAGCAAAATATAATTTTCAATATCCTTAAAAGCAATAGTTTCCCAAATAAACTTATATCAACACTAATAGAAGACACAATTACGAAAATAAAAAAATAAAAATGATAATAACCCCACTAATATAGAAAAAGAACAAAAATATTTTTACAGTGTAAAATACATCCCGGGCCTCACTGATAATAAAAACATACGAATGTCAATAGAAACAAATAATATAAGCTTTGCTTATAAACCCAATAAAACACTTAGCACTATATTCTCTGCAATAAAAGCTCCAATAGAAAAACAAAAACAAAACAACATTGTGTACGAATTACAATGTAAAGGGAATAACGAACAAAGTTGCGAACTCATATACATTGGAACAACATTGAAACTAGAATGGGAGAACATATGATGGATATACAAAGGAAAAAAGAAACGACAGCATTATCAACACACATTTTAAATACACAACATAAAATTGATTTTGAGGGGGTGCGAATACTAGATAAAGTAAGGGGGATAAGAAGAGATTTACAATTGAAAGTCTAAGGATACAAGAAAACATAAAGAAGACGATGAATTGTACCGGTTACACTCGGTGAACAAGGCAGTACTTAAGCACCAAAACAAAGAAAGCGCTAAAGTGGTCAACACCGAACAATTAATTACAATTTTGAATTGAACAGCTGGAGTTTTCGGCGAGTTCTAAGGGATTTGGTTGCCAGACAGATAAAAAGGACAATTGGAAAAAAATTTGTATGAGACCCTACCAGTTTAATCAACCCTGTGAAGCAAAGTTGGCTGCAGTTCGGGGTTTGACAGCACAGTAGAGGGCGGATACGAAATGAATCAAATAGAAGGTGGATCCGGCCTTTTGAAATTGGGACGTGAACCAGTGAAGAACATTAAAGTTAGCAGCGGGAGGAATCGACGTCACCAAGAGACGCTTATAAACTAATTTTGGGGCAAAGGCGCTAAGGGTAAGTTAATAGTGCTATAGATGAAAATATTGGGTTTTAATAGCGTACACGACAGGAAATACACTGGAACCGGGCCGGTAACCCACGAAACTTTCCCGGCTAACCCAGAGGAGTTGACAGGTCAGGAAAAAGGCTATACCAGTCACAGCCAAACGAGGCCAGGATCGAGCCGATGCAGGAATACCATAGGTTGTGAAACAAGAGGGGCAAGAAGAAAAAAAAACCAACAGCCGGTACGTGCACCTGCTGGGGTAAAATAACACCAATAGCTCTACCATTTAGCGCGGCAAATTAGCGTCTTAAAACAAAAAAACAAAAGAAAAAAGAAACCACAAGACCAATCGTGTTGCCATCTACGACACCAACCCGCTGGCCAATTACAACACCAAGTGTTCTGCGCATTAAAGTGGCAGAGGAGGGTTTAGAAAGAAAAAACTCACGTTAAGAACAACTATCTCTTTGTCAGTCACAATACCATACGTTTGCAATCAACAACACCCATCCTTCTACAGCTTAAAGTGGCAAAATAGTGTTTTACTACCACAATTACAACACAAATTGTTCTGTGAATCAAAGTGGCAAAATAGTGTTCTAAAACCACATTTGCAAAACTAATCACGTGGTCATTTACAATACCATTCGTTTGCAATCAACAACACCCATCCTTCTACAGCTTAAAGTGGCAAAATAGTGTTTTACTACCACAATTACAACACAAATTGTTCTGTGAATCAAAGTGGCAAAATAGTGTTCTAAAACCACATTTGCAAAACTAATCACTTGGTCATTTACAATACCATTCGTTAGCAATCAACAACACCCATCCTTCTACAGCTTAAAGTGGCGAAATAGTGTTTTACTACCACAATTACAACACAAATTGTTCTGTGAATCAAAGTGGCAAAATAGTGTTCTAAAACCACATTTGCAAAACTAATCACGTGGTCATTTACAATACCATTCGTTTGCAATCAACAACACCCATCCTTCTACAGCTTAAAGTGGCAAAATAGTGTTTTACTACCACAATTACAACACAAATTGTTCTGTGAATCAAAGTGGCAAAATAGTGTTCTAAAACCACATTTGCAAAACTAATCACTTGGTCATTTACAATACCATTCGTTAGCAATCAACAACACCCATCCTTCTACAGCTTAAAGTGGCAAAATAGTGTTTTACTACCACAATTACAACACAAATTGTTCTGTGAATCAAAGTGGCAAAATAGTGTTCTAAAACCACATTTGCAAAACTAATCACGTGGTCATTTACAATACCATTCGTTTGCAATCAACAACACCCATCCTTCTACAGCTTAAAGTGGCAAAATAGTGTTTTACTACCACAATTACAACACAAATTGTTCTGTGAATCAAAGTGGCAAAATAGTGTTCTAAAACCACATTTGCAAAACTAATCACGTGGTCATTTACAATACCATTCGTTTGCAATCAACAACACCCATCCTTCTACAGCTTAAAGTGGCAAAATAGTGTTTTACTACCACAATTACAACACAAATTGTTCTGTGAATCAAAGTGGCAAAATAGTGTTCTAAAACCACATTTGCAAAACTAATCACTTGGTCATTTACAATACCATTCGTTAGCAATCAACAACACCCATCCTTCTACAGCTTAAAGTGGCAAAATAGTGTTTTAACAGCACATATACGTAACCAAAATTTTTGCAATAACCACAAAAATCATTTTGCTATAACAACAACAATCATTTTTGCCATCAACAAAAATCACTTTACAATAACAACAACAATCATTTTTGCAAAAACAACAAAAATCATTTTGCTATAAAACAACAATCATTTTGGCCATCAACAAAAATCACTTTACAATAACATCAACAATCATTTTTGCAAAAACAACAAAAATCATTTTGCTATAAAACAACAATCATTTTTGCCATCAACAATAATCGTTTTGCAATAACAACAACCATCATTTTTGCAATAACAACAAAAATCACTTTACAATAACAACAACAATCGTCTTGTCATCCACAACCACAACCGTTGTACCCAGTACAGTAGCAAACAAGACGAGGCCCGGAGCAAAGTAACCATCCGTAGGATGCAACAAACAACCCTACAATTTACCAGACAAGCTTGAAGTCCCCAGAAGTTAGTAGGCGTTAAGCAAACATCGCAACGAACAGCAGCAACAACAACAGTCGACAATATTACGGATTCCTGCTTGGTCAGCCCGACCGGTAGGTTAAGATAAGTGCAAGAAAAAATATTAGTTTTGTAAGGTTTGATTTCATGATTCTCGGTTACGTGAGGGGTTACCTAGCGTAACGTGAGAAAAATATTAAGTGGTCTTTAATAGTAAATCGGTCCAAACGGGATCTTATTCAAGGGGAAAGAAAGATATATGTACTTTTTTAAGCCTACCCTTAGACCTTGCAGTTTATGTTAAAAGTATTATCATTTTAGCTTTGAAATATAGTCTCATTTGTTAGACCAGGGTAAATATTGAAGTGTGGTCAAAAGATTTATTTGAATCTGGAATAGTTAAATATTGAGGATAGAGTTCTTGTGACACTTTAGCCTTCCTTCAAATTTTTTTTAGATAGCCCCGCTTTGAGTTTTTTTAAAGAAAATGAAATGTAAAAATCAATGCAAAAAAGAAAAGACGCCAAATTTACAAAATAAATAGAATCAAAGTTAAATCTGTCTGTTTAAGGAAGAGTAGCCAATAAATTTAATGAAGAAACGGAAATAAGAGAATAGATTCAGAAAACTCATATAAAAAAAAAAAAAACATAAAGCTGAAACAAGAACGGTACTGACCATTCGGGAAATTACCGGTGTTGATGGAAATAAAATACTGGGAAAAACCCTACCAAATGGAAGATAATCATTGAGCTATCATTTGCGTTAGTGTTAAGAAGGTAGCGATGAATAGAATTATAACCTGTAAAACATTAAATGAGTTTTTGAGTGAAATTCCCCTTTGGGCAATTTCTGGAAAAATGTTTTAATGAAAAAGAGATTTTTTGTATATGATCCTGTTTAAATTTTTAGCATAATTGTTGAGCCCTTCCACAAATGATGGAAACTATTGATAAATATTTACATAGTAATGGAAAAAAAAAATAATAAATAAAAAAAAACAGAAAAAAAAAAAAGTATACCTCGCAAATGACCGATAATCAATGAAAAATAAATTTCCTGAAAAATAAATTTCCTCTGTAAAAAGGAAAATTGAAATAAATGTTTCTAGAGTAAGAAAGTTTTTAATACAAAAGAAAAAAAAAAAAAAAACAAAAGACGTCATAGTATATAAGTTAGGAGGATAGGGAACTGAAACCAAAAAAAAAAAAAAGGATATGAAATCCAGTTAATACAATCTGTAAACTTAAGGAAAAATGATGAGGGTTAATAAAATAAAATTCGAATTTGAACATGAAGTCAACAATTTTGTTTTTGAGTTATTTAAAATAATGGAATAACTTATACAAGAGGTATGAGGTAAGTGTATGGTGGTGAAATTGTGTAGGTAGGTTTGGGATTCCGTGAACACTGGTTCAACTTTTATGTCATCCTTGTTTTTTTGTATTGTAAGAACCTTCACCCATGCCGCGAGCCATAGCCGAGCATTAATTACCAAGAAGCCAGTGTACAATACAGGAACAAGTCCGTGTGGAACGGTTGAGGATGGGATGATAGGGTTGGTGGTTAAACACCCGACCGCTTGTGCAATTTTTTTTAATTTTTAGTTCAAATCTCGGGGAAGGAACATGACAGAAAATGGCGCCCAACGTGGGGCTGCTCAACGACGACCATTTGTGGTAGAGTAGTTGCACTATTTTGAAGTTAGGGATAGACGATGGGAGAACAGATTGCTTTGGGTCGGTTTCAGATTGAACAGCAGAAGTAAGCGACGATGTTATGACGCGGTGAGTCAGGGCAGGGAATTTGATTACCAACGTTTAGCCACTGTGTTTAGGTTCGGAGTGGGGAGTTTTCGTTGAATTTGGTAAGGCTCAGGGGCGTGTTAGTAGGCCCTCTGATGACGACTTAAATGATGGGAACTTTTCGCGGCGGTTTAGTTTAGTGAGTCCTGGGGTTAGGTTTTACTGGCACCGGTAGCCACTAGTAGGTACGTTCATTCTTGAAATCGTTACATGGGGATCTGTGGCCCATGAGTTTAGTAAGGCTCGTTGCGGGATTGACACCCAGTTACAAAGTTTCACCACCTAACACACCTCTAACCGTCTGAGAGCTTGTATATATTATCCAGAAATTAGCGAACAGAAGTTATTTGAACGGGGTCTGTAAAAGTAAGACCTTGGAATTTTCGTTAACATTTTAAGTAAAAATTGTCTATTCGTTCTTGAATTCGATTTTTCATCTCAAAATATTATGACTCATGCCTTTTAGAAGCTATAAAACAGTATTATAAAATTATCTTAAACCGTATTGTTATGATTATTTACCCATACTGTAGGTTAACTGGTAGTATTTGATATTATTGGATGTAGATTTAAACATTATTATTTCACAGTAGATGTTGGCTCGAGATTCACTTCCATTTCCATTTTTGTATTTTGCTAACTTTGATTAACATTTTTTTTTTGATTTTTATCCATTACATTTTTGTTTTTATTATTCCGGCTAATTCCTTAAATTGTGGGCTGATGGATTTTGTTGGCCAATTTCAAATTTGACGGATAAAATTTATCGCTAAAATTTTTGGAATTATAAGGGAGATCTGTGCCAACTTTCATTGCGTAAATCTTATTTTGGGTGATTCATTATTTCCATTTTGATTTTTGATTTGTTTTAAATTTGATTTTTCAAAATTTTATCTTTTTAAATTAAAATTTTTTGGATTTTATCTTTTATTAAATTTGATTTCTATTTTATAATTTGAAATTTGGCTTTAGGTAACTTTAATTTTATTTTTTTATATTTTGAATGGGTTATTATTTCCAGTTTGATTTTTTATTTTTTCCTTCGATTTTTTTTTATTTTTGAAATTTTGTTTCAGGTCACATTCATTTTTTTTAATTATTAAAATCATTTTGTCTTAATGAGGTACCTTTTTAATTTAATGGCAGTTTTGTTTGCCCTTATGTAATTTGAGTGACTTTGATTATAGATAAATTTTTATTTTTTTATTTTTTTGATTTTTTTATTTGGTTTGAAGTTTGATTGATTTTCCTAATCATTCCAGGGTTAGTTTAATTTTTAAATTTTTAAATTTTTAATTTTGTTTGAGTTTTAAATTTTTTAATTTTTATTTTTTTGAATTTTCATTTGCCTTCATAATTTTTATTTGGTACCCTAGTAGTAGTTAACTTTGATTGTATTTGTTTGTATTGAGTCGGATTGTTATGGGATTTATTCGAACTGAATTTTGACTTGTAACGATCCATCGTATTCGAGTTTTGAATTTCATTCGGTCGATTGCTTCGTATAGGCAAACTTTACGGGACTATTATTTTTGAGACTCAGTTAACTTGAGCTAACTATTGTGCGTTTCCAATTGGTACTTAGAGCTTGGTAAGTCGCTGGAAAAATTTTTCAAGCTTGATTGTTTATCCCTGTTTACGACTAGTTTTCATTCTGTTATTTGGGGGGTTTTATTGGACCGTCTTTGTTCCGTCCAATTGGTTTTATCAACTTTCCGGTGAATTTTAAATCTATACAGGTTTTGGTAGGAAGGTTCGTTTGACCATCGAGTGTCGGGAGTAGTTTAAAATAAATTTCGTCGTGTGTCGTTTGGGATCGTTGTAGCACCAAGATGTATGTGACCAGATCTAAGGCTAGATCGGAGAATGAGGAGCCGATAGCACCGACGACTACAGCAGCAAACACGTCAACAGTGAATGCGGCAACTACGTCTAGAGCGGGGTCATTGGAAAACGCACCACAAACAGACCAGGATAGAACTCTTATGGAAGGCCATCTAGGAGATGACTTAGACACTAGTGAAGAAAGTCAAGCCCAGCAAAGCTCGATAACATCACCGGCGTTTAGCAGCCTAACCGCTAGAGGAGTGAGAGAGGCGTTCCGACAACACAACGAACCAGTAAGGCCAACGGGACAGAGGATGGGCGGAGGCAACCGACAGGTGACACAAGCCGACTTACGTAGTTTTGAGGAGAGACTGCTGGATTTAGTTCCACGTATTATCCAACAAAGCTTGGAGGGCCGAAGTCAACCCCAGGGAAGGGAAGTTTTAAATAGAAGCAGTAATATTTCACTACCTGATGTTAGACAACCACCACCCAGACTTGGTCAGAATATGCAGATACAGCCATGGTCGGACCCTATGCGCAATCATTTGCCAAATCACAGACAGGAGGAAAATAATTTTAGGATGGGAATACCAGCACCTTATGGAAATAGCCAGCGTTCAGCAGGACCCGGGTTGAGAATTGATAAATGGGGAATAACTTTCGATGGTGGAGGATTTTGTATTTCAAGTAGAAACTTTGCAAGCAGACTTTGGAGGAGATTGGCAAGATATTTTACGATCATTTCAACTACTCTTAAGCGGACCAGCTAAGGAATGGTACTGGGACCACCGCAGGTTTAATAATGTTACTAGATGGGGAGATCTAAAGGCAGCTTTGCTGGCTCAGTTTCATCGGTTTGATAGTGATTTCGATATACAACGGAAAATTCTGGATAGGCGTCAAAACGATAGGGAATCTTTTGAAGATTTTTACAATTCTATAATTAAGCTTAGGAATCAGTTACGTTGTCCTTTAGGTGAGAGAGAATTAATTACCGTCATGAAAGGAAACTTGAAAGCACCGATGGCCCAGTTACTATTCCCATTTCAAACAACCAGTTTAGCGCATTTTGTAAAGGAATGCAGGCGCGCAGAAAATTTACTTGCCAGTCAACGACAATTTAGCGGGAGGCAACCCATGAGATCCTTACATGCGATAGAATCTGAACCAGCGTTAGTGGAAAATGTTGTAGAAGTCGACGCGATTCAAACCGCACGACGCCTACAGTGTTGGAATTGCCAAGAGGAAGGACATATTTTCGTAGACTGTCCAGCCGAACAGAGAACACTATTTTGTTACAAGTGCGGTTTAAGAAACACCGTTACCCCAAGATGCCCGAATTGTCAGGGAAACCGAGGACAGAACGTGTCTCGACAAGGGATGGAGGCTCGTTCGAACAGGCAATATCCCACAACACAACACCAATAAAAATAGAAAATAATAGCCCAGCGCAGTATGCCGTAGAACACAAGGAGGGTAAATTCAGTCAAATTTTAAAACGGGAAAGCACACCAATAGTGGAAAAATCGGAGAGGCTTAACGCAGGTAACAGACAACCATCACTTGAAGAAAGAGAAGCAGCATATGAGGCAGCAAGGGAAAGAATTTTTACACCGTCAAAGAAAATTTTTAAAGCTCGTGAAAGGTTTGCAAACAGGAAAAAGATAAGGTGGGAGATTTCATCAGCTAGCATTTATGAAGGCCCGGATTCGCGTATATACACAACCATGGAGATCAATGGTCATTCCATTGAAGGCTTACTGGATAGTGGAGCCACCGTCACGTGTTTAGGAAAGGATTGTTTGGACTTTGTTGAGAAGGCAATGTTAGTAATTTACCCATTTCAGGCTGATATAAGAACAGCAGATGGTCGAGTTAACAAAATAATCGGGAAAGTAAGAGCGGATATCAAATTTAACGGAAGGGAACAGCCCATTGATTTTTACCTAGTGCCTACGTTGCGTCAAAAGCTTTTCTTAGGGGTCGATTTTATGAAGCGTTTCAATTTAATACGGTTTAATGTGGACAGTTTGCACTCACTCGGAGGGAAGAGCGGTGAAGAACCCGAGGTAGATTTTCCAAGGATGCATAGTTTAACGGATCAGCAACAGAAAGTTTTGGATAATGTTATTGGGGCATTTCCGTGTTTTATTAAGAAAGGTCTTGGCAAAACGACACTCGAAGAGCACTACATCGAAACAGGAGAAGCCGTGCCGGTAAAGGAGAAGTTTTACCCAGTGTCACCCGCGGTGCAAAAGCTTATGTACGGGGAGTTAGATCGGATGCTCGCATTAGGGGTTATCGAGCCCAGCGAAAGCCCTTGGAACAATCGGGTTACTATGGTACTAAAGGGGGAAAAGGTGAGGATTTGCTTAGATGCGCGGAAGTTGAATGAACACACGGTTAAAGATGCATACCCGCTTCCTCATATCGAGGGTCTGTTGAGTCGTTTAGGGGATACCCATTTCATTTCGAGCATAGATCTGAAAGACGCATTCTGGCAGATACCACTGGCTAGATCGTCCAGGGAAAAGACAGCTTTTACTGTGCCTGGGAGACCCTTGTACCATTTTACGGTCATGCCTTTTGGGTTGTGCAACGCGGCCCAAAGGTTATGCCGTTTAATGGACAAGGTTATTCCAGCGCGGTTAAGGGAAAAGGTTTTCGTTTACCTGGATGACTTGCTAGTGGTATCAGCTGGTTTTGCGGAACATGTAGATCTGTTGCGGGAAGTAGCATTTTGTTTGGATAATGCTGGTCTTACGATAAATGTTGAAAAATCTAAATTTTGCTGCCGCGAATTGCGATACTTAGGTTATATAGTGGGCGAAGGACAATTGAGGCCTGATCCCGAGAAAATTATGGCGATTGTTAAATTGGATTATCCGAAAACCGTGAAACAGGTACGAAGCTTTATGGGAACCACAGGATGGTACCGTAGGTTCATCCACGACTATGCCACGTTAACAGCACCCATAACCGAAACCCTTAAGAAGAGTAAGACTTTCACATTTGGCGAGGAGGCCAGGAACGCGTTTGATAAGCTCAAAAATTGTTTAACCCACAGTCCCGTCTTAACCCAGCCCGATTTTAATAAAACTTTTTTCATCCAGTGTGATGCATCAGATGTAGGAATAGGCGCCGTACTTTTTCAGAGGGACCCTGAAGGGGCCGAACACCCAATAGCATATTTTTCTAGAAAATTGTCAACCGCACAAAGGAATTATTCGGTGACAGAACGCGAGTGTCTAGCCGTCGTAATGGCTGTCAAACGTTTTCGTCCATATGTAGAGTTAATGAGTTTTGTAGTGATAACGGATCACTCCAGCCTGAAATGGCTTATGGGTCAACGTGATCTTAGTGGACGCTTGGCTAGATGGAGCCTAAATTTGCAAGCTTTTTCTTTCCAAATACAGCATCGCAAAGGTTCGCAGAACGTCGTACCCGACACCCTCTCTAGATATGACATGGACGAGATTGACATGGACCCAGTATGCGATTTAAATTCTCCAGAATTTCAGGCAGATGACTACCAAGAATTGGTGAAGGCAATCGAAAGCAACCGAAATAGTTTGCCCGACATTAAAATCGTTGGAGGACGGATTTATAAGCGCACTGTACCATTTGATGGGAACGGAATACAAGAGGAACATACTTGGAAACTTTGGGTCCCAATCAGATTGACACGGAAATTAATAGAAAAAGCGCATGAACCACCCACAGCAGCGCATGGCGGTATCGGTAAAACAATTCGGCGATTGCGCGAATATTATTATTGGCCACATTTAAACATACACGTCCGCGATTATGTCAATCAATGTGACATCTGTAAGGAAAGCAAACCTACAAATAAGATACTCCGACCAGCGATGGGACGTGAAACAGATGCTAGTAGACCATTCCAACGGATATATATCGACTTTTTAGGCCCATATGTTCGCTCAAAAAGGGGAAATTCGTTCATTTTTATTGTGCTAGATTATTTTTCTAAATATGTTTTATTGAAGGCCATGGCAAAGGCCAATTCGAAGAATGTTATTGAATTTTTGGTACAGGAAGTATTTTATAAGTTCGGTGTCCCTGAAACGTTAGTGTCAGACAATGGGAAGCAATTCGTAGGTAAAGATTTTGCGGCTGTCCTGGAATCTTTTGGAGTTAAGCATATGAAAACAGCTAGTTATGCGCCTCAGGCAAATGCCTCCGAGAGGGTCAACCAGTCGGTTTTGGCTGCTATACGGTCTTACCTGAAAGACAATCAAACGGATTGGGACAAACATTTATGCGAAATTGAGTGTGCACTTAGGTCGGCTGTTCACAGCGCTACGGGTGTAACACCCTATTTCTTGTTATTCGGAACTAATATGGTAACACACGCCTCAGCGTATAAAATAGCTAGAACTTTGGATACCCTGGAAGATCCTGAGAACCGAATAGAAAGTCAGGCAGGATTCATGGAACTGGTACGTGATCAAGTTAAGAAACAATTACATAAAAGCTACGAGGATAACGCTAAACGTTACAACACCCGATGTAAGGACACTACTTTTAGAGTGGGACAGGAGGTATATCGGAGGAATTTTCAATTATCAGATTTTTCGAAACAAATATCAGCTAAACTCTGTAAAAAGTTTGTGAAGTGTAGGATCGTCAAGCCAGTGGGTAATAGCCTCTATGAAATCGAAGACCTAAAGGGCAAAAGCCTTGGTATTTTCCATGCCAAAGACCTTAAGCCGTGAGCAGTTTAAAAAGCCGAGGAGTATACAAGTGTACTTTATCATATTAGCAAACTTGGTTCGCTAATATGATAAAGAAAACCCAAACGACGAAGGGGGATGTGTACCGGTTACACTCGGTGAACAAGGCAGTACTTAAGCACCAAAACAAAGAAAGCGCTAAAGTGGTCAACACCGAACAATTAATTACAATTTTGAATTGAACAGCTGGAGTTTTCGGCGAGTTCTAAGGGATTTGGTTGCCAGACAGATAAAAAGGACAATTGGAAAAAAATTTGTATGAGACCCTACCAGTTTAATCAACCCTGTGAAGCAAAGTTGGCTGCAGTTCGGGGTTTGACAGCACAGTAGAGGGCGGATACGAAATGAATCAAATAGAAGGTGGATCCGGCCTTTTGAAATTGGGACGTGAACCAGTGAAGAACATTAAAGTTAGCAGCGGGAGGAATCGACGTCACCAAGAGACGCTTATAAACTAATTTTGGGGCAAAGGCGCTAAGGGTAAGTTAATAGTGCTATAGATGAAAATATTGGGTTTTAATAGCGTACACGACAGGAAATACACTGGAACCGGGCCGGTAACCCACGAAACTTTCCCGGCTAACCCAGAGGAGTTGACAGGTCAGGAAAAAGGCTATACCAGTCACAGCCAAACGAGGCCAGGATCGAGCCGATGCAGGAATACCATAGGTTGTGAAACAAGAGGGGCAAGAAGAAAAAAAACCAACAGCCGGTACGTGCACCTGCTGGGGTAAAATAACACCAATAGCTCTACCATTTAGCGCGGCAAATTAGCGTCTTAAAACAAAAAAACAAAAGAAAAAAGAAACCACAAGACCAATCGTGTTGCCATCTACGACACCAACCCGCTGGCCAATTACAACACCAAGTGTTCTGCGCATTAAAGTGGCAGAGGAGGGTTTAGAAAGAAAAAACTCACGTTAAGAACAACTATCTCTTTGTCAGTCCCAATACCATACGTTTGCAATCAACAACACCCATCCTTCTACAGCTTAAAGTGGCAAAATAGTGTTCTAAAACCACATTTGCAAAACTAATCACGTGGTCATTTACAATACCATTCGTTTGCAATCAACAACACCCATCCTTCTACAGCTTAAAGTGGCAAAATAGTGTTTTACTACCACAATTACAACACAAATTGTTCTGTGAATCAAAGTGGCAAAATAGTGTTCTAAAACCACATTTGCAAAACTAATCACGTGGTCATTTACAATACCATTCGTTTGCAATCAACAACACCCATCCTTCTACAGCTTAA
Organism: Pollenia angustigena; assembly: GCA_930367215.1. Taxonomy (NCBI): domain Eukaryota; kingdom Metazoa; phylum Arthropoda; class Insecta; order Diptera; family Polleniidae; genus Pollenia; species Pollenia angustigena. The sequence goes on from OV884059.1 coordinate 38,085,923, forward strand.
AGTGGCAAAATAGTGTTTTACTACCACAATTACAACACAAATTGTTCTGTGAATCAAAGTGGCAAAATAGTGTTCTAAAACCACATTTGCAAAACTAATCACTTGGTCATTTACAATACCATTCGTTAGCAATCAACAACACCCATCCTTCTACAGCTTAAAGTGGCAAAATAGTGTTTTAACAGCACATATACGTAACCAAAATTTTTGCAATAACCACAAAAATCATTTTGCTATAACAACAACAATCATTTTTGCCATCAACAAAAATCACTTTACAATAACAACAACAATCATTTTTGCAAAAACAACAAAAATCATTTTGCTATAAAACAACAATCATTTTGGCCATCAACAAAAATCACTTTACAATAACATCAACAATCATTTTTGCAAAAACAACAAAAATCATTTTGCTATAAAACAACAATCATTTTTGCCATCAACAATAATCGTTTTGCAATAACAACAACCATCATTTTTGCAATAACAACAAAAATCACTTTACAATAACAACAACAACCGTCTTGTCATCCACAACCACAACCGTTGTACCCAGTACAGTAGCAAACAAGACGAGGCCCGGAGCAAAGTAACCATCCGTAGGATGCAACAAGCAACCCTACAATTTACCAGACAAGCTTGAAGTCCCCAGAAGTTAGTAGGCGTTAAGCAAACATCGCAACGAACAGCAGCAACAACAACAGTCGACAATATTACGGATTCCTGCTTGGTCAGCCCGACCGGTAGGTTAAGATAAGTGCAAGAAAAAATATTAGTTTTGTAAGGTTTGATTTCATGATTCTCGGTTACGTGAGGGGTTACCTAGCGTAACGTGAGAAAAATATTAAGTGGTCTTTAATAGTAAATCGGTCCAAACGGGATCTTATTCAAGGGGAAAGAAAGATATATGTACTTTTTTAAGCCTACCCTTAGACCTTGCAGTTTATGTTAAAAGTATTATCATTTTAGCTTTGAAATATAGTCTCATTTGTTAGACCAGGGTAAATATTGAAGTGTGGTCAAAAGATTTATTTGAATCTGGAATAGTTAAATATTGAGGATAGAGTTCTTGTGACACTTTAGCCTTCCTTCAAATTTTTTTTAGATAGCCCCGCTTTGAGTTTGTTTAAAGAAAATGAAATGTAAAAATCAATGCAAAAAAGAAAAGAAGCCAAATTCACAAAATAAATAGAATCAAAGTTAAATCTGTCTGTTTAAGGAAGAGTAGCCAATAAATTTAATGAAGAAACGGAAATAAGAGAATAGATTCAGAAAACTCATATAAAAAAAAAAAAAACATAAAGCTGAAACAAGAACGGTACTGACCATTCGGGAAATTACCGGTCTTGATGGAAATAAAATACTGGGAAAAACCCTACCAAATGGAAGATAATCATTGAGCTATCATTTGCGTTAGTGTTAAGAAGGTAGCGATGAATAGAATTATAACCTGTAAAACATTAAATGAGTTTTTGAGTGAAATTCCCCTTTGGGCAATTTCTGGAAAAATGTTTTAATGAAAAAGAGATTTTTTGTATATGATCCTGTTTAAATTTTTAGCATAATTGTTGAGCCCTTCCACAAATGATGGAAACTATTGATAAATATTTACATAGTAATGGAAAAAAAAAATAATAAATAAAAAAAAACAGAAAAAAAAAAGTATACCTCGCAAATGACCGATAATCAATGAAAAATAAATTTCCTCTGTAAAAAGGAAAATTGAAATAAATGTTTCTAGAGTAAGAAAGTTTTTAATACAAAAGAAAAAAAAAAAAAAAACAAAAGACGTCATAGTATATAAGTTAGGAGGATAGGGAACTGAAACCAAAAAAAAAAAAAAGGATATGAAATCCAGTTAATACAATCTGTAAAATTAAGGAAAAATGATGAGGGTTAATAAAATAAAATTCGAATTTGAACATGAAGTCAACAATTTTGTTTTTGAGTTATTTAAAATAATGGAATAACTTATACAAGAGGTATGAGGTAAGTGTATGGTGGTGAAATTGTGTAGGTAGGTTTGGGATTCCGCGAACACTGGTTCAACTTTTATGTCATCCTTGTTTTTTTGTATTGTAAGAACCTTCACCCATGCCGCGAGCCATAGCCGAGCATTAATTACCAAGAAGCCAGTGTACAATACAGGAACAAGTCCGAGTGGAACGGTTGAGGATGGGATGATAGGGTTGGTGGTTAAACACCCGACCGCTTGTGCAATTTTTTTTAATTTTTAGTTCAAATCTCGGGGAAGGAACATGACAGAATGTCAAAGAAGACACTAACAATATTAGCGCAAATTATAGGGTTGCAATTACTTAATCGTGACAGTGATACTTGTTTTGATATGTGTTTAACTTTAAATTTATGTTTTATGTTTATATGTTTAATGTTACATGTAAAAGGAGAAATTTAATTTAATGTGAAAAACTCATATTGTAAGTTTAACTCTTTTAATGTAATTTATTTGTATTTATGTTAATTTATATATTTTTTAAAATTTTAAATAGACGCTCCCTTGAAAAAGTCGACAAAAAATCGACGAAACGTCGGGAAAACTGTAATAAAAAATTGCTTTTTATTTACATAAATTAACCTTAGGCCCTATTAGCTTAAATAAAAAACAAATCAAATAAAAAGAGTTATATTATTATAACATGTTATATTAGAGTAGCATTTTTTCTAGACTTCCCTATGAGAATGTCATTTAAAGCACAAAAAGTTGTGTTTTAAATGTTTGAGAAATTTTAAAAATATCATTACTTCAAAATATATGATTTTTGCGACAAGAAAGGTTAAAGGTGTCATCGTGTCCAATGCCTATTACAATAAGGGAGCACTTATTTTGATCCTAAGAGATTTAAAAATCAAGTGTTTTTTCCCCATTACAAATTTCTTGGTAATCTAAAAAATTATGATGTTTTCAACAAAAAAACCACTGTGCACAGTGCCTCCACAAAGCTATGGCCAATAATGATGCTCATTTTTAAGTTATGATGTTTGTAAAAAACAGTCGAAAGCAGACACTGTGCACAGTGCCGCGCCTAACCTATGACCTTGCAAATCATGTATATTAAAGATAAAGGAGATTTCTTTCCAATGCTTTTTAAAATTTTTAAATATCTTTTTCAGTTCAAAAGTTATGATTTTTGCAACAAAAAAAGGCAAAAGGCCCCACTGTGTGGCGTTTGTCCAAAAAACATGGACATATGAGTCTACTATAACATCGACAACTCTATGGATGGTTCTGTAAACTGCTGATTTTGCAACACCATGCATAGCTGCAACTTTATGGTACTGGCAACCATTTCCGAGCAGAAGCTCACAGCAGTAGTTGATTTTCAGCTTACAAACTGCGCTTTAACTTGTACTGTAATTCTTCTTTAATTTTATTTAAAAAGAAATCAACTTAAAATCAATTAAAATTTTGTAGTCCCGCAAAATAAATTCGGGCTATAATTTCTTATTATGCCCACTTCTCCACTATTGTAGAACAAAAACTCGCGTCTTAACATTTTAAAAGCTTCACTAGCTTTAACAATATGAGTTTGCAAAGAGATCGTTTACCTTGCAAATTTTTGACAAACTTATCAAAATTTGCTTTGCAAAAATAGAATTTACAGTTTTTGTGGAACGAAACAGCATAATTATTTGCAAAGTCTTTGCAAATTACACTTTGCAATAATAACTTTGCAATTTGCAAAAGAGATCGTACGTGGAACAGAAATTGAAAAGAGAATATAAAAATTGCAAAGACTTTGCAAATTTCACTTATCAATTTCAACTTATCACTTATCAAATTAAATAGTTCTGTGGAACATAAAGTTTTGCAAATTGACGAAAAATTTTAAAAGTGCAAAGTGAAAAGTTGATAAGTTGGTTTGTGGAATAGGGCCCAGGTCAATCTTGGGATGCAATGTTGAAAACAACAAAAATTGAGTTGGAATTGTTAACCGACATTAATATGTAGAATTTTGTTGTTGTATTGTACAATGCTACTGCATTCGACATTCTATTGCTAACAATAAATATATAAGTGATTATAACTCTACCACGGAATCAAATTATCTAATGTATTTAGATGTTAATAATTTATATGGCTATGCAATGTCTTAATACATTCCCTATAAAAATTTTAAATGGATGGAACACAATGATAATTTCAATGTTACTAATATAAAAGACGACTCACCATTAGGTTATATACTAGAAGTAGATTTGGAATATCCATCCGCATTACACGACTTTCATAATGATTTGCCATTTTGTGTGTAAAATAAAAAAATTGAAATAATGAAACAGACAAAACTGACAGCAGATTTAAATAATAAAACTAACTACATAATACACTACCGTATATTGCAGCAATGTATTCAGCATGGATTAATTCTTAAAAAAATTTATAGAGTTCATGAATTTAATCAATCAGATTGGCTAAAGATATATCTTGATTTGAATAATCATCATCGAGCGTTAGCTAAAAACTCATTTGAACAAAATTTTTTTTAAACTTTTAAATAATGCTGTCTATGGAAAGACTATGGAAAATGCTGACAAGAGAAAGGATATTAAAATAGTATGCGAATGGGAGAACAAACGTAAACGGTTAGGAGCTAGAGCTTTTATAGCTAAACATAATTTCCATAGCGCACTTAAAATTAATGACAATATGATGGCTATTGAATTGAAAAGAGTGAGTATTGTATATAACAAACCAATTTATGTTGGGTTTTCTTCTTTAGAGCTATCAAAATCAGTGATGTTAGATGTTTTTTTCGAAATATCGTCAAAATTTAAAAAAAAAATCGTCAAAATCGTCAGCAGTTTTGAAAAAAACCGTCAAAAAATCGTCTTATAAAAAAAATCGTTTTTTTATAAACACGGATATATCACTCTATTAAAACATAAAAAAATATTAAGTATAAAATTATACAAAACCAAAAAGACGATTTGGTGCAACAATTCCCGTCCTCCCCAAATCTTCTGCTGCAGATGAACTTAATGCCTGCCTGAAATCGTCGTCTTTGTGGAGGCATGTCCAGAAGTTGCAATTGACCACAAACATGAGAGTCGCGTTGCAGAACGACCCATCGGCTGCTACATTCTCGGGACAACTGCTGGAGCTTGGCAACGGCCAAATTCCTGTTGAGGTTTCGAATGGATTGATATCGTTCCCTGAAAATTTTTGTGAATTCACATCGTCCAAGGAGGAACTCATCAGAAAAGTCTTCCCTGGCATTGCACAAAACTACAAAAATCTCGATTGGATTGGTGAACGGGCAAAAATAGCAGCGAAGAATAAGGACGTCGATAACTTAAACTTAATTATTCAAAGTTAAATCGCAGGACAACTACATATAGGGTTCCCAACTTTTTTTGTTGCAATTAAAGTACATTGATTATTAAAGGTTAAGAAAAAAAGTACACAGTATAAATATAAAGTCCAATTAATTTCTTTTTATTGTTATATTTAAAAATGTTTTTTATTGCTTTTCGCAAGTTTTATCAAACAATTACACTGTGCTAGAATTTGGCAACTGGCGCTTAAACCTTTTTCGGGTACGCTGAATCCAATACCGGTTCAAAAACGGTTCAGTTTATTGAAATTACATACTAAAAAAAAAAACGAAAATCCGCAATAAAATTTCCTTTAAACGTTAAATTTTTTTCTAACATGCGCTGTCGTTTTAGAAACATATTTTTTTTTTTTTTTGGCAACAAAAATAATTTTTAATCAACAGTTCGAAATTTTTGTTTGTTAAAAATCTATTAAAAATTACAGCTATAAATGATTAAAATCTGTTAACAACTTTTGATTTTATTCACAAAAGTCAAAAAATTTTAATTAATTTAAAAATTTCATAAATCGCAATATTTGTATGGGAGCCCCCTTAAGAAGTGGTGATAAGAGCAAGTATGTCTCGAAAAATTATTAAGGAGACTCCTTGGCTGTTATGGTACGTTTTCTTCAATATATTTCTAGTCTGTATTAAACTTTTTGTATGGGAACCCCTTAAGGAATGGACAGTTTTAAATTTTGTTTTAAATATTTGTTAAACGAGTCACTTTTGTGCTCGCGATCTAAAAGCAGGCAGTAATTTGAAGGAGTTTTGCACTCGTGTTTTAAAAGCAGGCAGTTATTGTACTCAAATAAAACAAACAAGTGAAATAGTGCTGTCAGATTATTTTTTTTCGAAAAATCGAAAAAAAAAATGGCACTGACTAATATTAACTAGTTGTTTTTTAGTTTTTCTAAAAAAAAACTTGTACAATAATGGCTAATAAACCACTGATGGTTTAAACGCTGGTTTAGTTGAACTAAACTTGAATTTATATGTAGTTTAAACTCAGCAACTATAAATCATTCTCCCATGTGTTATATGTGGTAAAAAAAATAACATGTGACAGCACTACGATAAATCTTATCAAATTCATATGGTCTGTGTTGGTAGTTTAAACGCCGAATTTTATGCGTTTAAAGATGGTTTATATATTTAGTGATTTATAGATTATTGTACATCAAATCGCTCTCTACTGATTCCATTCAAATAAATCATATTAAAAGTTTTAATATTTGTGTTGTATTATTACTCTAAAGTTTGTCTGAAGACTTAAAATTGGGACGAGGCGAAGTTCGTCGAGTCCGCTAGTAGATATAAATATATATTTGCCTTTATATACATATATTTACTAACCCCCCGTTTCAACATGCAAGTGCAAGTTCGAAAAATTCAATACACTGACACTTTTTCACTAACATTCACACAATTTTTGTTCATTCAGCCAATCGGCTGTTTCCTCGATTTTTTGTTGATAATACGTATACACTACTTGCAAGTAATTACTTGCATGTGGAAACGTTAGGTAAGAAAAAAACTTTACTTGACAGATTAAAGTGTTAAAAATTTGATGAAAGATTAAAGTTTAAACTAAATTTATTGACGGGATTAAATCGTCTCTACATTCAAAATCGTCAATCGTCATTTTGGTAAATTCAGCGAAAAAAATCGTCAAAATGACGTAAAATCGTCACATCTGACATCCCTGATCAAAATGGAAAATGTATAACTTTCATTATGATTACATGAAACCCAAATATCTTGATAATATTGATTTAAACTATATGGATACGGATTCCTTCATATATGATATAAAAACAAATGATTTGTATGATGATATTCGAAATGATATAAACACTCATTTCGATACATCTGCATATCCAAAAGATAATATCTTTAATTTTCCATTACTAAATAAAAAAGTATTGAGTATGATGAAGGATGAATGCAATGGTAAGCTTATAAAGAAATTCATTGGTTTAAGAGCAAAGATGTATTCAATAAAAATTGATAGATTTGATGATGAAATCAAGGAGATAAAAGGTGTTAAACATTGTATAACATCAAAGCTTACAGTTAATGACTTCAGAAAATGATTATTTGAAAAAGAAATTATATTATGATAATATGTATATATTTAGATCTAAGGTTCATCTATTCTATACTCAACATATAAATAAGTTAACTTTAAGCTATTCAGATGATAAGAGATATATAAGAGAAGATTATGTTGATACATATGCATGGGGGCATTATAAAATAAATTGCATATCTACGTCAACAACACCCTCATCATCATCAGAATCAAACATGGAAACCTTCAATTTTAATTATTATAGAGCCTACATGGAAGAAGATGATGAAATTCTCCTAAATGAAAATATAGATTAAATAGTTTATAAGAATGTAAATATAGAATAAGTAGTTTTAAGGAGAGAAAATGAACATTTAATATAAATCAAATAGTTTATTAGAAATCAACTAATGTAATTTATAGTATAAGTATGTAAATGTATATTAAATAGTTTATATGAATCCATTATTGTTATTTAGATTATAAGATTGTTATATGAAAAAAAGGATAATAGTAAATAAATAAAAATTTTAAAATATAAAAATTAAAACAACAAGATTTTTTTTTTTTTTGTTTTTTTTTATTTATTATATTTATTATATGTATATATAAAAAAAAAATAGGAAAACACAATTGACCACAATTTAATATGTATGTATATTAAACTGTTTGTTGTACTGCCCATAAACTGATATGTACCCCAATACAGAAATGAATAGTAGACATTTACCAAGTTTAGTTCTTGGAACAGCTCTTGATATACCTTTAACAAAAACTGCTATTTAGAACAGCTTAAGCTTTATAAATGGAAAAAACCAACAACCGTATTGGGATAAAATATCAGTTTAAACTCACGTTATGAGCTGTTTTAAATATGATTGCGAACATTATGTAACTGGTTATAAAAGTATTAAACTAGCTTTTTTAAATGTGTCTGTCGGTTTTGGATGATATTTATTTATAGCCACACCACAATAGTGGAGAGGGTATTATGCATTTGTGCTGATATGTGTAATACCGTAAATATGCGTCCAGTACCCACCTTTAAGTATACCGACCGTCTCAGAACAACTTTCTGAGTCGATCTAACGATGTCCGTCCGGCTGGTTGGCATGCTGGATATCCATGTTAACCTCGTGTAAAAAGTACAGGTCGTAATTTCTGAAATAATTTCAAGAAATTTGATATATAGGTTAAAATTCTCCCGAGGACCAAACCTATTTAAAATGGTCCGAATCGTAGGACCAATAGGGAAGATAGGGGCAACTTCTGCCTCTCAAAAACTATCAAACCGATTTTAATTAAATTAATGAAATTGAGGATTGAAGGTGAATGATCAGACGATAGATCATAGGAGGAACTAACTAGTACCTGATCGCGCTTGATGTTTTTAATTACAGCAAAGTCAATAAGGTCTGGTAGCTTGTTGAAGTCGGTTGGCCAATAGGTAGGCTCACCACTCGATACGACATCAAAATTATTTGCAGTTACGGTATTGTATAGCTGATTACATCTAGGACTAAAAAGGCTGGAGCCCCAATATGTATGCTTAGCGTTGTAATCGCCAGCAGCAATGAATTTATGGCCCAATGTGGAGAAGAAGTTGAGAAATTTATCGTGTTCAATTGTGTGCCTCGGGGGACAATAAACGGATGACAACGTAAGTTTGAAATCAGTAAGATTTATAGATGTGGCCCGGATACCATCTTCTTCGAACTCTGGCAATGGTAAGTGACTGATGTGTTCATGCACAATTATGGCTGTGCCCCCACAAGCCCTTCCGCTGGGATGTTTTGTGTCATACGTAAGGTATCCATTTACCCTAAAGCAGTTTCTATGAAAAAAAGTGTGTTTCAGAGACGAGAAGTACGTCGATTTCATGCCTATGAAGAAAGTTTGCAACTTCGTGCTTATGTTGGGATAACCCGTTTGCATTCCAGAAACATATTTTCACTGGTTAATTTTTTTTTGAGTAGAACTTGCAGGAGCATGTTCTGGTTTCGCATCATTTCCTGAAACATGTTCTGCATAGTGGTCATGAAGTTATTCATAGTTTGAATTAAATTTTCGATTGAGCTAGGCATATTTCCAGAAGGCATTTGAACCCCTTCCCTAGGAACATTAGCGTATGAAGGTTGCTTTGCGTTGAAAGTACTCGGGCGATTTTTCGAATTAGGGTTTTCTTTTAAAACTTGGGCATATGATTGGTTTTGTTTATTTGGTTGTGTAGTACTAGCAATAGAGCCAGCGGCTTGGCTGGGCGCGTATGACGGACCATTTTGAATTAAAGCAGGTTTTTTTAAATGCAAGAAGACTTTATAACTCCTATAGTTTGCCGTGTGATTTTCGCCACAGTTGCTGCATTTCTTAACATTCGGGTCAGCTTTAGAACGATTACATTCGGCGGTTTTATGAGCGTCGCCACAAACCACACATACGTGAGGCAATTTACAATATGATTTCGTATACCCATATTCCTGGCAGTTTGTGCATTGGGAGGGACCCTTTCGTTTAATGGCTCCTCAACAGTTATTCTTCTGTTGAGTAGGTAACGCATGTTGTATATGGGATGAACTGAATTTTTGGTTTTGAAAACCGATGAATCAAACGATATCTCAACGCGGTGCATTGGTTGAGGAACTTTAATCCTGTTCAAAATGTTATGAACAGATTTTACCTCATACCCCTCTAGCTCTACGGCAGATTTTATTTCCTCTGTAGGAACAGAACTATCTTTGCCTTTTATGACAATAATCAAACCCTTAGCACTTTTTAATTGATATGTATAGTAACTTTTATTTTCAGCGTCCAGGTGTCTTGATATAATACGAAAGTTCGTTTCTGTACTGGCTTGAATTTTGGTCTCTTGAATTTGCCCGCGTCGTATAGAAACGACGTAGAAATTATTCTTACCTATAAGTTGAGTCAACTTGTTGACTATGCTATTTGATGTTTGCTCCCGCTGATAGATAGGTGCCGGTTTAACTTCTTTAGTGGCTGTTCCATTAGCAGATTCTTCATCGTCAGGTATGGATAGTACAGAGAATCTGTTACCACTTGTTGGCAAAGAGACTACGTTAGAGCCTTTGTATTGTTTGGCCATGCGTTCCTGTTGGGTGGAACTAGGGCTAGCCTTTCTCTTAGTTATTGTAATATATCTGTCCATGCCTGTTTGCACTTTAGTACTTTTTGGCACAGCTCCTGTATTTATTAATGCTAATCGTGATGTTCCAGGTTTTTCGTTATTATTCCTCTGGTCAGACGACTTCACACTTTGAACCACATTTACGGTCGGATCAACACACTTGCTCAGGTTGGGCACACTTGCACTTAAATTGCTGTACGGAAAACCAGTTGCGCTGGCAATTTTTGCACTTAAATAATTTTTTATTTAAGATAAACAGAACTGTTAGATAAACAGAACTGTCAGATTACATTCAAAAATACTTCTACAACATATGGAAAAAGCTTGTGGTTAATGACTTAGATAAACATAGTTACCAGATTGAAAGGTTTCAATTTTAATCAGTGCTGTCAGATCAGAAAACCTATGGAATAGAAGTTTTGGCTTATGGCTTAGATAAACAGAACTGTCAGATTACATTCAAATATACTTCTACAACATATGGAAAAAGTTTGTGGTTAATGACTTAGATAAACATAGTTACCAGATTGAAATGTTTCAATTTTAATCAGTGCTGTCAGATCAGAACACCTATGAAATAGAAGTTTTGGCTTATGACTTTGATAAACAGAGCTGCCAGATTACAATCAAGTATACCTCTAAAACATATGGAAAAAGCTTGTGGTTTATGTCTTTGATACACAGGCAACCATAATAAATTAAAGAAAAAGAGGGTAGTTGTGGGTTCAATCCCCAACACATTTTGGAATGCTCCAACTTTTTGTGTGGAGAAAGTGCCGCTGAAGCCCCATAAACACACTACTGTAAACAATTAAATTAATTAAAAATTAAAAAAATATAACAAAATTTCACAAAAACACTTGTATTCCTTGCTATAAGATTTTTTACTTTAAAAGAATACATTAAACATTTTACCTGAGTTTCTGGGTCAAGCTTGGAGGCTATCAAATATAAAATTATTCCATCAGATATTTGATTTTTGGAGGCAATTGATTGTAGAGCGCGAAGATTTGTGTTTACTGAGTCGATAAATTCTCTTACAATGTCTACCTTTGGCCTTGACAAATTTTCATTAGCAAACAAATGGACAGAACAAAATACATAAGAGAAGAAGTGAGGACAAAACAGCTGATTAAATTAAATAAACTTAAAGAAAAACAGTTTAAATCACACGGACTAATTTTTAATAATCATTGGTTTGAAAATAAAACAACAATAAATATACCTATGGAATGTAAATGGATACTCTCGTTAGGAAAGAAGTTTGCATTACCAGTAACTGATAAAAATTTTTCTCCAATAAATATAATCGCGGATATAGAACAATGCATCCAAGACATGGACGAAAATGCAGACAAAGAAAAGGATATAGCAAGAACTAAGCTGGCAAATAGTATAACTGGTTTTAAAAGAAAAATTAAAAATACTCCCAGGGAAAAATTTATTTCAACTGTTTTTGAAAAAACTGAACAATTTTTAAAAAAGCACCAAGAAATTATCATAATAAAGGCAGACAAAGGCAACAAAACGGTAGCCATGTACAAAAAGGATTATGACCAAAAAATGGAAAATCTTCTACAAGACAAAAATACCTACAGAACAATAAGAACTGACCCGACTCAAAAACTTCAGAAACAAAATAACAACATCATATCAAACTTAGAAAAGAATGGATTCATTGATATGTGGCAAAAACGTAATCTTACTTGTCATGCGGCTGTTGCCCCAAGAATATACGGATTACCAAAAATCCATAAACCGGAAACCCCTCTTAGGCCAATTGTGTCATCAATACAAGTGCCATGTTACAATTTATCTAAATATTTAGGAAATATCCTTAAACATATTATATCTAGGGAATATAACATCAAAAATTCGTTTGAACTAAAAAATCATCTGTGTAATATAAAACTTGAGCCGAATGATATATTAGTATCTTTTGACGTCATCTCACTTTTCACAAATATTCCGGTACACACAGCCATTAAAAATATTATGGAAAAATGGCCAACAATAAGGAAATTTACAAACATTCCTAGACCGACGTTTTTAGAAATTTTGAAGTTCTGTCTTACGGACAATAATTACTTTGTTTATGGTAAAAAAGTAATTAATCAGATATTTGGTATGCCAATGGGCAACCCACTCTCTCCTACAATAGCGGATATTGTTCTTGATAATTTACTGGACGATGCAATAAAAAAATTAAAAAATTAAAATATAAATATTAAATACATAGCAAAATATGTAGACGACATTTTCGCTATCATTAATAATGACGATAAGGACGAAATTCTTAAAACTTTAAATTCTCACCATCAAAAAATTAAATTCACCATCGAAATAGAAAAAAATAATGAAATAGCATACCTCGACGCAAAACTACGGAAAAATAAGGACAACATTATTTTTAATTGGTACTCTAAGGAAACAGCTTCAGGCAGACTTATGAATTTTAACGCCACACAACCCAGAAGTCAGATTATAAATACAGCGAGAAATTTAATAGAGAGGGTACTGAAAATTAGTGACGAAATATTCCACAACAAAAATATAAACATAATACAAGAAATATTGATACAAAATAGTTTCCCTAAAAAATTAATAAATTCTTTAATAGACGACGTATTTAGACGATTAAATGAAAATAAGAAAATTGACAACACTGATGAAATGGAAAACAAAAAATTCTACAGTGTACCATACATCCCTGGCCTTACTGACAACAGAAACATGATAATAACACTGAAACAAAATAACATATGTTTTGCGTATAAGCCTAACAAAACAACAAATGCAATATTCACTAAAATAAAGGCGCCAGTAGAAAAACAACAACAAAATAACGTTGTTTATGAAATAAGATGTAAAGGAAACAACGAAGAACTCTGTGATCAGGTGTATATAGGAACAACAAAGAGAGCTTTATCAACAAGGATAGGAGAACACAAGATGGATATAACGCGGCAGAAAGAAACAACAGCACTAGCAATGCATATGATTAGTTCACACCATGCACCAGATTTTCAACGTATTAGAATACTAGACAAGGAGGAAAATATGAGAAAGAGATTTACGAAGGAAAGCTTGAGAATTCAGCAAAACATAAAAAAGACAATGAATTTGAAAGAAGACACCAACAACATATGTGCAAGTTATAGAGTAGCCATCAAATAAACTTGTATCACAGTTGTTAAATATTATGTGTTTAAAAATAATTCGAAGTTTTTATGTTTATTGTATTATATATGTTAAATGTAAAAATTTTAGTTTTTAAAGTTTGTTTTTTAATGTAATAATATATAAAAAATGTAAGTTCTAAATGTTATTTGGTAAATAATTGTTAATTAATGTCATGCTTTAATTAAATAGACGATCCCCAGAAGAAGTCGACAAAAAATCGACGAAACGTCGGGAAAAAAATGTATTAAAATTGTGTTTTTAATTACATTAAATATTATAGGCCGTATTAGCTTAAGAAGGAAATACAAACAGATAAATACAAATTGGCCAAATAAAAAAACCACATAAATCGCGAATATTTGTTCTATGTGACTCTGAAAAATTAATCTTTTGTTATCATAACGCGACTTAAGAAGTTCTATAGCGTTGTAGTAGTTCTCTACAGTGATATCTAGTGACTGCATTATCAGTTAGAAAAGAACGCAAATGTTGAAATTAGAAATCGGTGACAAGTCAGCATTGTCATGAACTAAAATACAAAACATATTATAAAATTCTGTCCAATCGTTGTAGTTACCGCTAAACTTTGTTAGTTGCAATGGTGGAAGATGAGGTTTGGATGGTTGGTGTAATGAAGTAGCTGCAAATTGAGTGCTACTCATGGGGGGCTCATTTATGTTTGCCCGTTTGTGTTTGTGGCACAAGCTCTAATGTTTACATTTGTACTTTAATTTGTACAAATAAAAATTTCGACGAAAGTGGACAAAAAACATAATTAACAAATGTATTCAGGTTTTCAAGACAAAGTCTTGACAGAAAGAATACGAAAAAAACAAAGGAAAGAAGGCAACATGTAATTTGAAATTTAAGTGATAATAACAGCAAATTTCGAACCACCAGTACTACTGGTTAATAATTGATGTTTGACTGTTGGCTTAACGGGTACCGCAGTGGTGCAGTGGGTAGAGCTCAAAGATCTTCCGACGATAGAATGTGGTGATTCTTGAAACATGTAAAGATCAACCCGGGTTCGAATCCCAGCTCAGCCAAGAAGAATTATCAGTAAATTTTAATCAAAGTTCCAAGTTGTAAAATTCCTTCCCTCAGTGAAAATAATTTAATGAGAATTTAATTTGATGAACTCAAGCCTAATTAAAGAATACAAAAAAAAACTTTTATGTTGGATTTTTAATATGACATTAAGGCTTATTATACTAAATGTATTACCCATGCGAATTATTTATATTGTATTATTGAAGAAGACATTATAGTTTTCATTTTTTTTATTACAAAATATTGAACAAAACATTAAAATTCAGTTAAAATTTGTAACGTAAATTTAAAATGTAGTACAAAAATAGTTATTATTGAACAAAACAATAATATAATTCAAGTAAATTTTTTGTATTAAATAAATTATATATAATACTATTTAAAGCTTTTAATTGATAACACAGCCCGACAAAATTAAAAAAAATTTTGGTGCGCTGAATTCAAATCTGTAATCAGTTTGTCTCTATCAGCTCTAGTTTTCATGATATAGCTTATTTGTGTTTTTAAAAAAGATGATGTGACTGAAATGCAAATATCTTCAAAAATTGTAAACAGATTATGCATTTCTTTCTTTTTAGTAAAAGGTTATAAAATTTCTAAAATAACCATGGATTGCTTGTGAAGATTGGTTAAGAAATGACAGAATTACAGGGGACAAAATTTCAAGCTTCATTGAAAATTTTATGATTTTGTTCAATTTTGTTCTTTTCAATTTATTTTTTTTTAACCAATGATTTAAAAATCCTAATGTTTTATCGCATACGACATTAGATTATTTTAATATGAACATTTTGAGCCCAACAAGACATAGATTGGTACAAAAATGACAAAGCTACAGAAGATTTAGTAAGTTAACCCACAGAGAAATTCAATAATTTCAAGCAATTTTTAATATTTATTGTTACTAAAAATTTAGCTTTGTATATTTATTTGTTGAGGGTTAATTCAATAAATCTTCTGTAGCTTTGTCATTTTTGCACAGAAATTAGTCTCGTTGGGCGCAAAATGTTCGTAGCAAAATAAACTAATGTCCCATGTAATAAAACAATAAACTTTTCAGTTGTTTTATTTTAAAAAAATAACTTCAAAAGAACAAAATTGCAAAAAATCATAAAATTTTTCATACATTTTCAGATTTTGTCCACTGTAACTCTGTCATTTCTTGACCAATGTTTACAAGCGACCCATGGTTATCTTAAAAATTTTATAACCTTTCACTAGAAAAAAAGAATTACATAATCCCTTTAAAATTCTTGAAGATATTTGCATTTCAGTCACATCATCTTTTTTAAAAACACAAATAAGCTATATCATGAAAACTAGAGCTGATAGAGACAAACTTGTTACAGATTTGAATTCAGCGCACCAAAATTAACTAGAATCAGTTGATAAATTCAAAGAAGCAAATTGAGTGTTGGCCTGTGTAATTTGTGTTTATAATTTTTAAAATTTATTACAAAAATTGTTTTTTACCCTTAAAAAGGTTGAGTTAAATATAAAATTTATTCAGACAGTAAAACAAAAGTTAGTAACGAACATTTTCAATTTAAAATTCGCTATCGTTTGAAAAATCTTTACTCTTAACTTTTTTTCTCCTTCAGGAATGAAACAATGATATTTTTGTGTTCCATGGCTAGTAGCGAAAAAGTGCCATTCAGCAATGCATCCAAAATCTGCCATTTTGTTGCTTGTGCATTGTTCCAATGAAATCCTATGACAGAATCTTGAATAGTAAATGACACTTTTTCAGAAAAATCAGAAACAACAACATATTCGTTTTCTTTTACAGATGATTTTTTGTATGTTAAAAAGGCATTCTGTTGTTTTGATATAAAAGAATGTGGAAGTAAATCTAAAAAAATCGTCGGTTGGTTGGATCATCGTTCCAATTTGGCTCTATCAGTAATTATCCATTGTTTATAGTTACTTTATTTCATCGATGTAATTTTCTTCGAATAATTGACGAAGTGTATCTATTAATATATCTGTTGCAGGACAAAATTTACACTTTCCAATATAGCAGCATGGAAATTCTGAAGAGCACACAATTTTTTAAAACAGACTTTGTATGATTCCATTTCATTTTTGTTAATTTTTTTTTAATTAAAAGAGTGAAGGTTAGGTTAGGTTAAGAAGGGTTATGCGCCCAAGGGCACACTTTCACTCGGAGACCAGTACGTTCTATTGTGAATACCTTCAATGAAAAGAGAAAAGTAGAGAATGTAAAGAAAATAAGTATAAGATGGATAGAAACCCCTCTCTACAGAAACAGCCGCACTATTTCCCAGTAGATCAGCCGGATTACATCCAGCGATGCACCCCAGTTCGTCGTAAAACCTATCTCCTAGCTACCTCTGCCTGAAACCCTGCATTCTCGGAAATGGCAATCTGCAGAAGTCCGGTATGGTGTTGTAGCATCTGCCCGTAAAAGCCCTAACAGGACAATGACTCGTTAAGAACCCTATAAGTGTTCTAAGACCACCGCTATCCAATCCCAGTAGAACGCTGATTGCCCCCGCGTCCAATCTGGGACATAGTGCCGGACACCCTGCAATCCATTCTGTCCCTCCAGGATCGGTTAACGTCATCACGGAATTTCTCCCGTATCACCCCATAGGAGTAACAAAGGGGGGGCTTAACCTCCCCTGTCCCTTACCGCTTAGTTCGTCCGCCACCTCATTTCCATCAACCATGCAGTGTCCAGGTACCCAACACAGTCTTACATTGAATGAATGCCTCCATGACTTCACCAAGAGCATTCCTACACCGAGCGACCAGGCACGATCGCACTGTTTAATTTTTTAATGCAATAAGCGCCGCCAGACTATCGACGTAAATTGCCAAAAAGATCCAAAAACGATGTGTTCCAGTATCACCTCCGTAGCCCTCCAGATCGCTAGGATCTCAGCCAGGAAGACACTGCACTCATCTGGGAGTCTGAATGATATTTTTACCTCTGTGTCCGCGATATATACACCGGCACCAGTGCTGGTTTCCATCTTGGATCCATCTGTAAATACTGCCCACCCCTCAAACAGTCCATTGGATCCACGCCAGATTTCCCTATCCGGGAACTCCACCGGTGGTGTTGTACTGAAGTCCAGGGTCATAGTCCTATGATCCGAAATTCCCTCGAGAATACTACTCTGATCAAGCAGACCCACCTCGTACAAAATCCTCGTGTGATCATCCCGCCTAGGTCTAACTAAGAAAGACTCGTAAAGTCTGAGTAAGTTCCTAGCACCCACACTCCTCACATAATGCTCAATAGGGGACGGATACAGTAGGATGTCCAGCGCTACCTGTGGAGTGCTTCTCCTTATGCCTGTGATGCCAAGAGATGCACTCCTTTGAATCTTGCTGAGCATCTTCCTATAGCTATTCACCCTCAACGCCCCCACCAAACAGTGCATCCATAGGTAAGTATAGGCCTAACCACCGATGAGTAAATCCAGTTTACCATATCCGGCCTCAGACCCCAGTTCTTACCGATGGAGTTCCTGCATGAGTAGTAGGCATTGAGTCCCCTTCTCATCCTCTCCTGAGTATTTCTCTTCCAAGACAGTTTGCTGTCCAGAAAGTTACCCAAATACTTTGCACTGGCCGATAGAGATAACTCGACGCCATCTAGCACTGGCCGCCTAAATCACTCTATCCTGTACCTTCTGGTAAATAGCACCAGCTCAGTCTTCACAGGGTTAACACACAGTCCCCTGTCCTTTACCCATGCCAAGAGTTGCTGGGCAAACTCACCTGCATAATTTCCCTGATCGTGGACAGTAAATTTTCCCAGCAGAACTATATCGTCCGCATAGGCAACAACTTTCCTGCCCATAGAATCAAATGACCTGAGAATCCCGTTGACCGCAAGCAGCCACAGTAGAGGCGATAGTGTGATAAAAACCAAATTTTACTAACCTTTCCGGATAGGGGTAAATTATTCTAAAGAGTATAGTATATTTATGAAATTTACTTAATTTTAATTTAGAAACATTTTGTCGAAAAATTTTTCATTCAAATTTAAATTTCATTGAGGAAAGTCTGAAAAGTAAATAATTATTTCAAGAGGAAGGAGACTAATTGATTATAAGAGGAAATATTTTGGAATTTTCATTGCTAATATTGCAAATTTGTATAAAGAATAGCCTTTCTTTTAAAATACTAAATTTTGCATACCTTTTAAACGGTAAGGAAACTTATTATTATATTTTTTCTTGTGAAACTCTTGAATTATTATTTTGTGGTCTTTCTGCTGTTTGTAGGATATCTGTTCCTTTATATATTGGATCCTTTAAAAAATAAATTAGATAAAGAATCCGGCATTTGTGTCAATTTCTGTGACTTATTGGTGGAAAGGATCTTTTTAAATTGCAATTGGGAACTAAATAACACGTTAGTGTGGAATCTGTTACAATTGTGGAACCTTGTCGAGTAGAGAAACCTAACAGTATTCTCGATAAATAAATAGATACTTTTCCAGCTTTTAAGATTTGCCAAAATTTTCCTGCAAGTGAACCCATTAATACCTTATCACCCACATATAAAATTAGGGTGACCAACGGTTTGATATGTATTTTTAATTTTTTTTTAAACCTTTTAGTTTCATATCTTTTTTATTACATTTGCTCGGACTTTTAAGTTTTTTATTTATATTGAATTCGATTAAAAATCGGTTTTTTTTTTAAATTTTAAAAATTAATTAACTTTAAAATTTTTTCTTAAATTACCAGAATGGTACTGTAATGGTCACCTAAATTGTTAATTATCCATAAACTTAAAAAAAAAGTCTATTTACGAATATTTCAATTACCTTTAAACTTAGAGGAAACTACACTCAAATGTATGCGTTGTAATATGTAGAAAAATATACGTTTTCGTAGATATTATAAGACATACATACATATTTAAATTTAACATACATATAAAAAAAAAACATATCGATTAATTGGTTGATCATAATAAGAATACGTATCCTGTCTAAAGTCTTCCGGCGCCTGAGGACATCGATGGAGAAATCATATACTAAGTAAGTGAATTAATTCATATTTGTGTTTTTTTTATATTCTTATTTATATCATCCATATTCAAAAACACTATTTTTGTTTAAACCCTTTTCATACGTAACATAATAACTAATTTTTTTTTTGTTTTCTCTTGAAATTTAAAAAAAATAGAAAGGTAAATAATATATACCGTAATAACTTCTTTTAATTTAATTAATAGTTGTTAAAACTATTAGATATACATTCGTTACTAACTATTAATTGTTACTACAAATTTTACGGGTTTTTAACATAAAAAATAAATGATAAATTTCAATTTGTGACCAATTGTGACCTTTTCTGATAATTTTCAATCTTTAAATATATATGTTAATATTCATTGTTAAATAAATTTAAAAAATCGATGTTATTGCAAGCTGTACTCAAAAAGCCATGAACTGTCTAAAAATTGGTTTTTGGAACGCAAACGGCATCCGCCAACATAAAAATGAATTAGAATACTTTCTTAAAAATAAACAAATTGATGTGATGCTGGTTTCTGAAACTCATTTGACCTCAAGAAATACGTTTCAAATCAATGGCTATATACTACATGATACAAAGGATCCTCGGGGTAGAGCTTGTGGGGGTTCGGCCATTTTAATAAGAGCTCGAATCAAGCATTTCCTTATGTGTGCGTCTCGTGAAGACTACCTTCAAGCAACAACCATTTGTGTTGAAGAATTTAATCGAAACTTAGTAATTTCATCATTATACTGTCCACCTAGATATTCAATAACAGAAAGTCAATATTATAAATATTATAAATCACTAGGCCCCTGTTTTCTGGCTGCTGGCGATTACAACGCTAAACACACCTACTGGGGGTCACGTCTTATAACACCAAAAGGTCGAGTTTTATATAATACAATTTCCAAAATGGGTCTTAATGTGATAGCGAGCGGACAGCCCACCTACTGGCCTGCTGATCAGCAGAAAATCCCAGATGTCATCGATTTTGGCGTGGTTAAAAGCATCCCTATAGAAACGATTTGTGTAGAAGCTTCCCTTGAACTATCTTCTGATCACACGCCAACTATAGTTACTATAATGAACCCTAATAAAACTGCTTATTCATCAGCAGCTGCCCCGCGGGTAAATTGGCAAAAATACAAGAGATATATAAGTACCCACTGTACAGAAAATATATTGCTACGTACGCCAGAAGATATAGACCTCTCTATTGCCAATATTAACAGAAGTTTCAAACAAGCTGTTGAACATTCATCCATGCCCCCTAAACAAACCAGATATAACCAAATATATTTTGCAGATGTCGAGCGACTCTTAGTTGAAAAAAGAAGAGTTCGAAGAGAATGGCAACTCCACAGATCGCCCCAGCTTAAAAGTCTATTGAAAGAATGCACAAAAAAACTAAGAAAGTTACTGCAGTCCCAGAAAACAGCATCTCTGGAAAAATATCTTAATGAACTTGACGCGACTCCACAATCTGACTACTCATTATGGCGTGCAACTAAAAATCTAAAAAGACCGATTATATCCAGACCCCCGTTGCGAAACTCAAATGGAAGCTGGGCAAGAAATAATGTTGAAAAAGGAAACCTGTTTGTTGAACACCTAAAAAATGTATTCACCCCTAATTTACCAAACGACACAATAGTCGAGTTGCCACCTGTCGTTAGCGGAACAGCTATACCCCTAAGATTTAAGATAAGAGAAATTGAAAAAGCTATTGCCGATTTAAACCCCAAGAAAGCACCTGGTTACGACAAAATAAGTAACAAAATGATTATCGAGCTCCCCCGCATAGCAATAAAATTAATCCTTTTCATTTTTAATGCAATTTTACGAACAGAATACTACCCTTCAGAATGGAAGGTCTCACTAGTTACCATGATACCTAAGCCAGGGAAAGATCACACAAGAGCTGAGTCATATAGGCCGATTAGCTTATTATCTAACATTTCAAAGCTGTTTGAGAAACTGTTAGTTTCTAAATTAATTCCGATATTGGATGAAAATGAAAGTATACCAAATCATCAATTTGGATTTAGAAAGAAACATAGCACAATCGAACAAACACACAGACTAGTAAACGCCATTAGAAAAACTTTTGAAGAAAAAAAATATTGTTCTGCACTCTTCATTGATGTTTCTCAAGCTTTCGACAAAGTCTGGCATGAAGGCTTAATACATAAACTAAAGCTTAATTTACCCGTAAACACACATAAACTGTTAGAAAGTTACTTAGTCGGTCGAAAGTTTGTTATAAAAGAAGGAGATTTTTTAAGTTCAACCCAACCGATCAATGCTGGAGTCCCACAGGGAAGTAATTTAGGGCCAATATTGTATTTAATATATACTTCAGACATGCCAACCAACAACTACACCCACACATCAACTTTTGCTGATGACACAGCATTTCTAAGCATCCACGAAAATCGCTACGAAGCATCTAGATACCTACAGAACCATATATATCAATTGGAAAAATGGTTAAAACAATGGAAAATAAAGGTAAACGTACAAAAATGCATACATATAACATTTACTTTGCGTAGAGAATCATGTCCCCCTATTAAAATCAATAACCAAATAATACCACAACATTCGAATGTAAAATATCTCGGGTTACATTTAGATCGACGTTTAACGTGGAAATGCCATATAGAGGCAAAGTTAACTCAAATGAAACTAAAAGCAGTTCAAATAAATTGGCTCATTGGAAGAAATTCGACCCTAAGTCTAGATTGTAAACTCCTTATTTACAACTCTATCTTAAAGCCAATATGGTGCTATGGTATTCAGTTATGGGGCACTGCCTCGGCTTCCAACATAGAGAAAATACAAAGGCGTCAAAACAAAATTCTTCGAATCATTACGTCCGCTCCCTGGTATGTAAAAAACTCGAACATTCACAAAGACCTCGATGTACCATCAGTAAAATCGATGATCACTAAATATTCAATTAAATACTTAAAAAGGCTCGAATCGCACCCAAACCCATTAGCTCGAAATATTTTAAATGATGGTGGCCACACTCGCTTAAGAAGAAGAGACACTGCAGCACTTATCCGATCAGAAGAGCGCTTAACACCAATGTGAACCGTTTTTTAGGGGTACTGTCGTCTGGCATTGGTAGGACGCAAACCTAAAAATTACTAGATTAAGATTTGATTAATTATTGTTAGTTCATATATTTTATGAAGATTCAATAAATAAATATGAATAAAAAAAAAAAAAAAAAAAAAAAAAAAAAAATAAATTTTTATATTTCAAACATGAAATTTTAAATTTTTATTTGGTTGTGAAAAGTGAAGTTTAGGCATGGGGCATGTAGGGTGATTTTTGTTTGTATTTTATTTTTGGTTAGGGCTGATAAGCGGAAAAATATATATATCAGCATGGAGGGTGGGCTAGGATCTGTATAGCATATTACATCTTTCGCTTCACGTACATCATCAATCCATATATACTTTCTCTTTATTTCTATCTGTCTTTATGAGTCACTTTAGTTGTTTTAATTTTGCTACCTTAATTTTATAATCTCTTAGAAACGAATTAATTTTGTTGGGAACATAACATACCACCCCCCAGCGACGAGCATGGCCGAACTAATAGGTAGCCCCGTTTCCAAATAAAACCATCTCAGTCTCCGAACTGAAGTTTCGTTACAATAGAACCCCCCTTATGGTGTCCCCCTGGTAACCCTCCCCCATTATCACATGATCCCCAAGGCTCGAGTTTATAATCCTACTTCTAAGCACGTAGACTATCCACACTACCAGAAAGTCCTCAACTCCCAACTCCAACAACGAATCTCTAATCGCCTCAATCTATATCCAGAAACGCGGCGAGATTATATTCCTTATGCCTAAGACCGTGCTCAATTCAACCCACCACCTGATATACACACACTCAACAGATTTACTCTTCAGGTAGGCATGTTGACCGTTGCTAATAAGGCGGGTCTCAATGTTACTCCTGAGATAGAAATCTATTAGTCCCTGGGGATGAAACGATACGAGTAAATACAAGTACATATTCGATACTTTTATATAAGTACCAAGTATTTTTGTAATCGATACTTAGCAACCGAGTACCAAGTAGTATCGGTAAAAAAAATACTCCGTATCGGTCAAAAGTAATCGTTTCACTTTGGTATTGAAATTAATCTTAAATTTTTGATTATTTATCAAACCTGGAGCAGCAGTAACGGTATCAAGAAAGTCTCGAATCCCGAGATTTTTTGCTTAGTGAAAATTTAAAAATTTAATATTAAATCATACTGGCCATGAACCTAATTTTTAACCGTTGTAACCAAAAAATCACAAGTGAATAAATGTTACATGCAATGCATTTTGTACCACGAAAACAAAATCAGAAGGTGTGGTCTTTTTTCTAATACCCATCGTGGATTATTGTTTTACCACCGTTTATTATATATTTTTCAATTAAAAAATAAAATACATATTAACATTTAAAATAAATACATAGTGACATTGTTGATTTATGGAATAAAAGGTGAATGAAGGTTGTTATCCTGAACGTTCCATAAAATTTTGTGTCCTAAGATAAACAAGAATTTTCGAAAGGAAAAAATTCTAATAGGTCGTAGTTCTAATTTTATTGTATAGTACTAAAACACTAATAAGAAAGTTTTTAAATGCTGCTTTCTATTCTTTTATCATACAAGCGATACAAGTACCGATACAAGTAAGTATCGTTACTTTTTTTTGGATACTAAGTAGGTATCGATACTTTACGAGCGATACTACATCGAGTAAATGTATCGATACCTTAAAGGTATCGTTTCATCCCTATTAGTCTCTCGAGAGTCTCAAGAGAAGACAGACGAATAGGTCTAAAATCCCCTTCCATACCTCTGGTTTCCCTGCACCCGGGAAAGTGCGTCTCCATAAGTAAGGTTAGGGTCGCAGAGCTAGACTCAGTCCATGAGCGGTCATTCCTTTGGATGTGACCCAGGGCCTTAGGTTCCTTGGTTAAAATCCGTCGGCATCTTGAAAACTCGATGACATTATCGATTAATACACATAATTGCCTCCATGATAGTCGCTTTGTCCTTTTTAGATCTGCCTTGTTGAACTGCACCCTGTGATTGTTCCAATCCACTGGTGCTAACGTAAGCTTGGCCCTATTAAACAGTCTTCTAACCGTAGACCTTTGAACGTAAAGTTCCCTGGTAAACCATTTTGGCTGTTTACGCCTGCCCGTAAACGTAACCGGGTCCCATTTTGTCCTCCTCGGGTTCCTAAGCGGAGAGACCCCAAAGTTGGTCAAAATTCAGTGTGAAGGTTATACGACTATGGTCTGAAAATGTGCAGTCCGTTGCCACCCTCCAATCAACAACAAGTTGGTCGTCACGGTCCGCTAATGTCAGATCTCTCACTGCCTGCCTATCTTTATTTCTGAACGTTGGCGTATTACCCATATTACAGATAATAAGATTGTTACAAGTTATAAAATTAAACATTAACTCACCCCTTTTGTTTATGTCCGCGCTCTCCCATTGGCTATGATGAGCATTGGCATCGCGGGATTGCACCCTTCCTCCTTGCATATGCCGTCAGTTCCCGCACCTCGGTGCCAGGTGGGTCCAACGCCTCGTACGGCATAAACATCGAAGTCAGTGTAAGAGTATGCTTACCTTTGGCTTCTCCATTTACTACGGTCAAGTCACCGCACCAGAAAGAATGAGAGATGAGAAAATTCAATTCATTCCTCACTAGTTTACACGTTCTTACTTTGTCCTCTGTGGACGGGACAAACATACTGTATCCCGCAACCCTTAAACCGAAAACCTTATTTTTATTAATCCAAGGTTCTTGGATTAGGGCTACGACCGCCCGAGTGCTGGTGAGGAAGGTTGCTAGTTCGGCTGAGGCTGCTTCACAATGGTGCAGGTTTATTTGCACCACTAACAACCTCTTTGGTCCTGCCATGTTTCGGATACCGGAACCTGACGTTACCTAAATCCCCCCACCTCCTCCAAGAATTCCATAGACTTCCGATCCATCGCGAAGCGGAAGTCCCTGCCAGTATTCTCCTTACACACCAGTGAGGTCACCAGCCTCCAATGGTCGGTAAGGACCCTATTATTCTGGTTGCACAATACTGCCAGTATAGTTTCCACCGGGCGTACCGGTGGTGGAATCCATACTATCACTATGGACCTAATTGGCAAATCGGAGGCTTGTATGACTTCAAGGTTTGCCCCCGGGTTAATGTCGCTGCATTTGTCAATTGTGGTTCTTAAGAATTCCAATGAATTCGTCTTACCACAGATGACAACCTTCACTCCTTTAAGCCAGTCCGCACCATTGAAGGATACATCCTCCTCGTTGCCCCTGAATGCTGCCAACTCGTCGATAAGCCTAGCCTCCACTAACTGCCATAGCTCGGCACTGATCCTCCCAACCGGATCATTCCGATCGATGACAGCCCCTTGCAGATGACCTTCCAGGATTGTCGACTTCTTCAATCTTTTGTTCGATGAAGAAGGCTGATCATCCCCAGATCTGATCCTCTTTATGGTCTCCTTATTAGAGCCATTAGGAGCTTCAGCCAGAGATGTACCAGCCCTCTTTAATGAGCTCGGTGACTTCGGCACGACTGGTTTAGAAGACTTGTTCCTGCCCGCGCTTTTCCCCTATTGGCTCCCTTACAAGAGCTACAAGTGGAATCGGACGGAGGATTACCAGCCTTCTTCCCCGTGCCCGCTGCCTTAGCCACTTTACTTACCTTCTTGGGTATCGCCCCTTATCCTCCGCAGCTAGCTCCGAAGACATAAGCGGCTTGGTCATCGGGGCAACCCCTCCTTTCTCCATCCCTCCACGGCAGGTTGACGAAGCTAACGGCCCTGTACACTTTTGAGTAGTGTCCGGGTCGGGACTTCATCCACCTGCTTTCTCCAAGGATAGGGCCATCCAAGCACGGTACTGACAGGTCCGTAAATTCTTTCGAATTTAGCGACGCTTTGTCGGTGCCTTCTCAGAAGGTGCCTATCCCTCTTCGCCATCTTATCCAGATATGCCAGAGAATTCCTTGTTTCGTTCTGCGCCTTCTCCTCCTTCGTTTGGCTGGAGTTCTTAATTTCTCGTGGAGGGGCCCTTGGACTATCCTCCACGGCGTCCTGCCGAACAAGTTGTGGACAATCTTATCCCGAGTGTCCCCTCTGTTGTCCCCTGGCTCACAGCTGACAGTGGCAGTTTTTTGTTTTGAAGGGTTTTTCGTTTTGTTCCCACGAGTTTGCCCGTACAGACGAACCGAACCACGCAGTGACGGCGTGCGTGGACTAGGCAACTAACATACAACAGCGCTTTGCCCTAACGCTGAGGGGAGCTGTTAACGACTGGTTTCTTTACGCACTTACTAGCCACCCAGGACCTCGGCACTACTACCAATCACGTTGTCCTTAAAAGTGCATATTTCGCGCCCCAGCCACTGGTAATGCTCCCACCTTGCAAGGGGCGAACCCGCGGGCTCTCACTCCGTGCTATATGTACTGATAATGGACCGGAATTGTGCATTCCACTACCGCCTCATTATCTTGACAAGATGAGTAACATTTAGTTGCACAACCCTTCAGTGTTCTCGACCTCCGGCAAGAACGTATTCATCACATAAATCATCTCATGAGATCAGAACCGTAGAGTGAAGCATTTATTTAACGTTCTGGTGTTACATAATGGGTGCCCCATGCGTTGAGGAGTACTACTTATTTTTGCAACAACAATAAAGGTTTCGTATGATGATAGAAAGAGAAGGTTACACATGTGTTGATTTATTTAAAAAAATACTGCAACAACAATCGCAACAGAAAGTGTGCACATACATACTTCAGCTTGTACAAAACAAACAATCAATTGAGTATGAACACAAAACATATGTACTTAGGATCACGTTCTGGTCTATATCTCTGACACTAATTTTCTGCAAATGTAGAAGAGGGTCTTATACTTGATATATATTTTTTAAAGAATTTTAAAAAATATACTTTTTCATATATGGACCTTTGAACTCAAGACCCCAAAAAATGACCTTTGACCTTTTCTTTAAAAACCGCAATAGGCATATAATTTTAAAACGATACCAAAAAAATTAAATTATCTTGCATAGTTCAAAAGTTCTATCCCCTTTTGTAAGGAGACTTTTATGATATTTATGACGTCATATTTCGGAAGCCGAAAGAATCGGGGGTCTAAAAATTCATGTTTTGTGAAAGTCCAATAACATACAACAATTGTGGTGAATTTCATTGAAATCAGAGGTGTTGTATACGAACGGCATGATGGTTTGACATGTATTCACTCTAAATCAATAATTTTCAATTTAACATAACGAAAAACTAGAGTTTCTGTCTTAAGATTTTTTGCCAAACTTCAATCGTATGCACTTTGTTATTATTTTATTTTTATACTCTCCACCACAACTAGTTGTGAAGAGGGTATACTAAGTGCGTCATTCCGTATGAAACTTTTTTATTATTCATTTCCGACCCCATAAAGTA
This sequence comes from Pollenia angustigena, assembly GCA_930367215.1. Lineage (NCBI taxonomy): Eukaryota > Metazoa > Arthropoda > Insecta > Diptera > Polleniidae > Pollenia > Pollenia angustigena. Next base: position 38,114,253 of record OV884059.1, read on the forward strand.
TATAAATTCTGGCTCCTTGAGTAATTCTAAGTCTATTTAGCCATGTCCGTCCGATGAAAAATAGTTTGTAGTTATTCTACCCAATTTGAGATTGAAATCCAGCAAAATGGGTTTCGTAGGATCAGAGCTATGAATCAAAATGTGCAATCAGCCCCCTAAAAAATTGATAATTTAATTACAAAAACTAACAGAAATGGTGGAACAATGCACGGAATGATTTAAGATTTTGCTTTCGTTTCGTTCGATTTATTTGACTAGAAATGACACTGTTAAATTTCGTGAAGTTCGGTCCATAATTTAAACTAGGCCCTATATAAACCCTACTGCTGGAAAACAGTTTAGTACGCCTAAATCCGTAATAAATAATGCTATCATAATAGAATTTGGTACGCCACAGTTTTATTGGACTAGAAATCACACTAATAAATTTCGTGATGATCGGAGGGAATTTCTGTCTAAGGCTCAGAGGTGTGTTTTGATCGGCTTGACAGGGGCCATGAGAAGTACGCCTTAGACTGCCCTGGATGTTAGTCTCCATCTGCTGCCTATAGAGCAGTATGTGAAGGGGATGGCTGCCAGGAGCATTCTTAGACTGCGGGAATTAGGACTGGTAGGAAATTTCATGGAGAGCCACTCGCGGATCTTGTGTGAAGCTAGCGCTGGTGGTTATTACGTGGGATCCCCTGGCTTCACGGATTATGTGGGCACTTGCAATAGTTAATATTGCCGTCTAGGTAGAGCAGATTGTATAAAGGATTTGCTATTTTCACTAATGGTTTGAAGATGAAAGGCACGGGTGCGAGGATCTACATTGAGGATCTGGACATATAGACTTCCTGACGACTGCAGTGTGTTTCAGGCGGAGCAACATTGCCAGTGGCTAGGAGGTCACTATGTGAACTCAAGGCTTTGGGATAATTGCAGGAGGGCTCTAGGAGAAATCTTAGGGAATTATGTGGTAAGGCTATGCTGTGTACCGGGTCACTGAAACATCACCGGCAACGAGAAGAATGATGAGTTGGCGAGACTAGGCTCAAAAATGGAGGATGCTGACTGTTTAGAGGTTGGAAGACTCAGGGAATGGGTGCTGAGCGGTAGCTATCGAGTCTGGGGGAACTGCACGGACTGCAAAATATCGTGCGCGCTGTGGCCGGTGCGTAGGAAGTCCGATTCGGATTCGCTGCTGGGGAGTAGGGTCTGCATCAGCACCATGATAGGATAGTCAGTCCTACACGAATTGGGAGATACCTCTAAATGCGGGCTAGAATCTGACGGAATTCGTAATGGGAATGACCTGACTGCGCAGAAGGAAACTGGGGGCTGAGAGCATGTAGGGAATTTTTCTGTTAATTAGAGTTGTTTTGGCTTTTGTTGTCCGATTTGTTTTATCTTCCACTACTCTCTCTTCTCTTGTGATTTCACTCTTCCCCTATTCTTTCCAGACTTTCTAAGGCGTCACAATGAACCATATTGGCCACTTGGTGAGGGTGTGAAGTTTACTTCACCTAACTTAACCTAACCTTGGAAAAGTACAATAGACGACGACACCTTGAGTTTGCTGATGATGTAGTTTTGTTTTGTTCATCTCTTACAAACGTATCAATGAAAGTAGGACTAAAAGCAAACACACCCAAAACTGAGCGAATGAGAGTCAATGCAACAATCTCTTCTAAATTCTCAGTAAACGATCAAGAAATCGAAGATATTACGAACTTTAAATACCTTAGTATTATCAGCCCAGATGGAGGAACGAAACTCGACGTTGAGAACCGGCTGAAGAAAGCAAAGGGCAGTTTTGGTTCTAAACCAAGGTCTGTGATCAACCACTTTTTCCAATACAACGAAGATTTGAATATTTGAGTCTTGTGTCAAATCTTCACTCTTACCAGACACTTATTCGAAAGTTACAAACATTTATCAACAGATGCCAACATAACATTTTGAAAATATGGTGGCCTAAAACAGTGTAATGAAACTTTACTAAATAGAACTCAACAAATTCCTATCGTAAATGAAATTAAGTTAATACGGCTGGCTGCGGCACACGCTCCGAAAAGATGAAACCGAAATTACACACTCTGCCTTGGAGTGGAACTCTCAGGAACAGCGGAGCGTTGGAAGGCCTAGAGCGCCTTGAAGAAGAACCGTTATCGGCGAGAGCAGAAAACCTTTAACTTGCTTCGATAAATAGCTTAACAGAACACAGTGGACGAATTTTTAAAAAAAAAATTTATTTGTGATTGATGATTTTTAAGGCATGATTTTAGGTGTTTGTGCGCAAACGTTGTAGAGAAGCAAGCGGGGCAGAGAAAAAAATCAGATTTTCTGTTCTCTGTGACTTTTTTAATTTTTTTCTTTGTACACATTTGTATTTTTGCTATGTTGCTTCATTTTATTTTATAAGGGTAATCACGATGGTTATTGTGCAAATTTGCAATGTGTAAATTTGCAGTGCATATTATGATTGATCGTGAGCATACCACTTTTATTTTTGTGCAAATATGCTATTTTTCTAAAAGTGTATTCTGGCAACACTAAAAACTTCTGGCAGCACTGTAAAAAATCTGCATTTGTTTACAATTATACACAAGCAAATTAAAATAAATGGTTTCTTTTTAATTAATTTAAATTTAATTCTCTATTTTATTTTACAATCTGCGAAAATGTTCAAGTTATAAGTTTTCTAAAAATCAACATGACATTTAATATGTCAAACTTTGCTCATGGTTTTTTAGTGCAAACGAAGTAAAAAAGAGCAAATTGCAAATACGTACATTTTGTTGTTGTGTTGTGCAAATTTGTGTATTTTTGCACGCATTTGCATCGTTTGCACACTTTGCACTACCCATCGTGATTTCCCTTTATATTTCAATGGACAGCATCTCTTTACAATACAAAACACAGAGCACAAGTAAAGAAGAATGACCGATAACGGGGAAAAAAAAATCATGGGGAAAAATCATCGTTTGAATCGTTTGTGTTTTTTGAAGCAAATTTTAAAGGAATTAAAACAAGTAAGAGTGCTATATTCGGCTGTGCCGAATCTTATATACCCTTCACCATTGTGCGAGCAGAATACAGAGCAACTAGACAAAAACTAAATAAAACTGGTAAATATTTTTTTTAAATCGTGTTTAGAACATACAAATTAAAAAAAAATTCTCTTTGAAAAACCAAGTTTTGAACCAGAGGACTAACAATTTCTAAACTCAACCCCCTAGATGACTGAACCATAAACGAACGTTGTTTGAATATCATTAAAATGAAATATGGCCCGAATAAAAGACAACGGGTTTTGAACTTCGCTTTTCATAAGGACCCAGAATATATATATTTACTTTATAGGGTGTAGGATCAATATTGTAGAAATTACAAAGTTATATATACCCTTATTACCTTCGGTGAAGGGTATAAGAAGAGTAATTTTTGGGAATTCAGTATTTCGGTTATAACTCAGGCATTTTTTAACCGATTTGACAGATATATATATACCGACGTGTTTAAGAAGAAATTTGCCATTTACTTGAGTTATAAAGCTTGGAATCGGGGAGATCTATGGTTCCCGAAAGTGGGTATTTAAAAAAAAATGTTGGTCATAACTTTTTTGTATCTGAACCAATTTTCCTGAGTTTTTATAAAATATGTTCTACTAAAAATTTCCGATATTTTGGTATATAAGTCATATCCATAGGACATATGGCAGCCCTAAAATTTAGGTTTTTATACAATTTTTAATTTTTTTGTGCGGGATGTACCACGCCCATTTCTCCAATCCCGCCCACATTTTGTAGGATGGTGTGTACTGGCAACCTAAATGTGTGTACCTAATTTGGAAACTTTTGCTTTCGCCGTTCCCCAGATATACAGCAAAAAGTAATAAAAATACAACAACCACAAGGGATTTTTGGAAAAAATTAGAGGTAGTCGTGGTTTTTTGCTCATATCTCAGCCATTTGTGGACCGATCTTGCTGAATTTCAATAGCAAACAATTCCGGACCATATGTGAAATAAATGTATAATAACCTGGCCGCCATCATATATGGGGTCTTCGGAAAATCCATTTCAACGGTCAGACGGACATGGTTTAATCAACTTCGCTCCTCATAAGGACCCAGAATATATATACTTTATAGGGTCTTAGATCAATATTGTAGAAATTACAAACGGAATGACAAACTTATATATACCCTTTTTACCTTCGGTGAAGGGTATAAAAAGACATGATTTTTAAATCGCGGTCTGAATCTGGTTTTAAAGCAAATATGTTACATTATGGTATAAACACAACTGGGACGAACGACGAACACGCATAGTACGACGAATTCGTCGGCAAGAATTCGTCGCGTAAGTTCGTCAAATGAGTGCGTAAACTCCAGTGGTGCGATTCACTAACATTTAACGATCCGACAATCGTAATATTTGTCGACATTTTTATTCGCTTGCAGTAACGATAGTGTGATTCTGTAATTTTTTTTTAACGATAGTACACAGCTGTTTTTTTGTAACATCTCTGTCTACAAAATGTTAAAAAAAAAAACGAAAAGCACAAAAGAGAATAAAATAAAAACATATGAAATTGTTCTTAACCCCCCTTGTTACACATGTTTTTTCATTCAAAATGCATTGAAAAAGGTCTGGTCAGACTCATAAGTTAGACGAAGTGTTAATTTGTAGTTTTAAATTTTTTTTTTTTTTTTGTGAATTTTACATTTAGAATTTTATTTTTGTTCTTAATTTGCTTTCTTTTTGGAAATTTTAAATTTATTATTTTGTTTTTGTTCATACATATATGTATGTACATACGAATATATCTTTGGATAAATGCAAGCTATTTTAAACATAAAAAACATTTTATCGATAAAATAAACACAAGCTAAATTATTGTCGCTAAGATAACGACAAAAAAATTGCTTAAAGTAACAGCTGACTTTAAACGACAGCGAATATCGTTAAAAATTTTACAGAATAGCATATTCGATAAATTTTCGTTATACTTATTTTAACGATTCGATTATCGTTATAAAAGTTAGTGAATCGCACTGCAGGTAACTATTAATATGACATTTTTTTTAATTTTAAGCTAAGATCCCACCATCGGCTCAAATAGCACAATCTGTGACGATTTGTATCGTGCTATAACGGCACACATTTAAAAACATTGCACAATTTTTTCTTAGGTGGTCCCATTATCGTCGCACATTGTGACAATTTTTTTCGGTTCATATCGGCCAAAACTCAATTGCGACAATAATCGGTACAATGCGGTCACACTGTCGTGCTATTTGGGCAAATTAAATCAAATGTTTTTGTTTATTTACTTGTTGGCAGACATAATTTTGCTTTAGAAATTCGCAAAATTCTCCGCCCGAATATTAAATTATGTTTCCTAACAATTTAAAATAATATATTAATATATGTATAATGAAAAATATATTCAATTTCATTCAAACTTACTGCACTTGTTCTTTTTTTTTTGTAATTGTTGTTTTGTAAACAAATGTTTACAAACCAGGGATGGCAACATCGATACAACTGCAATGTTTTGGTTAAAGCGAGTTGTTTTTTTTTTCATTTAGTAGTACACTAACTATTTAACGTTTCAATACATAAATAATAGATAAAACAAATGTAGTTTTGGTACAATTAAGCTCAAAAAAGTAAAATTTTAGTAACCAGTTTGCGCAATTTAAAAATTTCGTTTTGCCATCCCTTGTATCGGCGCTGATTGGCGACTGTGATCGGCACACAAGTGGCCGATAAAAATCGGTACATATTAAACAATTTGATTGCTCCACATTGTGCAAAATAGTGTTCACATTATTGGCGCATCTAGGTTAACTTTGATTGTCCACAGTCAGCACAATTTCGGCACAGATTGTCGCATATTAAAACATTTTGAACGTTCACACTATCGGCACATGAAATACGCTAAAAATTGGTACATTGCGCCGATAGTGGGATCTTAGCTTTAGACGCTAGATTATATAAACATTTATTATTTTTAACTTCTTTAATTATTTTACTGCATCCATTTTCATCTTTTTTAACTAGCAATAAATATTATTCAAATTTCTTTATAATTTATTTGTTTGTTAACATATATGAAATCTTAAAAACTATTATTCGGGTCTGTTCTAGAATCTGAATCCACTCGAAAGTGGATTCCTGCAGCGTTTCGATTTAGGGATGTCTAATTAGTTTTGGGTTTGTTTAAAATTTTGCAATTTTTCGCGAATTTCGGTCATGTTTGCAATAAAATCGATTTGTTCCTGTAAGTTTTCTGATTCTTGACAGCTTTAACGATTTATAATAAAAAGGAGACTTTGCTATCATGCCGCATTTAGCAAATTTTTGTGAATTTCGCAATTTTAACCGAATTTTCGCCATTCCTTATAGTTTAAGAGACTTTTAATCAATTTTATAACTTGTTTAAAATATTAAAAATTTTCGCAATTTTTTTTTTAATATTTTATTTTATTTTTTTCACCCATTTAGCGATTACAAATAAATTTTAGTGTTGGTTTAAAAGTTTACAATTTTCGCGAATTTTAGACAAGTTCGCCATAGAAGCGTTTATTCCCTGTGATTATTTACAGCTTTCACGATTTTTAACATATATTAGGCTTTTATATCATGTTGCGCTTTCCCTTTCCCAATTTATTCATCGTTCGTCTGCGTAAGAAATAGAAATAAACCTATCGCAGAGTTCGTTATGCACGACGAATTTCGGTATACGCAATGATTGTGTGTACTTTCACTAATGCGATCTATTTCTAATGACGAATATTCGTTGCGAAGAATTCGTCGTTCGTCTCAGTTGTGTTTCTAGCATTACATGTTTATACCCACACCACAATAGTAGAGAGGGTTTAATGCATTTGTGTTGATGTTTGTAACACCTTTTTCAATTATTACATTTCATAACGCAGGATCTAAAATTAAAAACAAATGATATATCGTCGTTCCGGAGTTATCTTGTCGTATATCACAAAATCGAAAAAAATGAGATAAGACCGTTTCCTATGGTTAATTTAACAGATCTATCGATGCGCTATCCTCACGTCTCTATCTCTTATGGTTAATGAGATATTACGAAGCCATTTTGTTGTATATCCACTTTTGCGAAAAATTTAATACGTTATAATATCGTTTGTAGCATAATTGTGGATGTACGACAAAAAACGTATGAAAACTTTCAATTAAAAAAATCTTGCGTTATCTTGTTGTATGTGAACAAAGTAAATTAGGCAAGTTACAAAAAAGAGACTATATTATTAATATTACTGGTGTTTTAACATTTTTCGTTTTATATGCTTTTTATATTGATGGAATTATTGCTATATTGCCTAAATTTTCTTTATTGTTAAGCCATTAAAGGTTAAATATTCAGTGTGGTCCAACCATAATACATAATGTTAATTGTGAATAAAACAAAAAGTTTTTAGAGAATTATCTGATTTTTTTTATTATTATAAAGAAGGATCTATGACAACTATGTGTGAGACAAAACGTCGGCCAAATGCTCGTCGCAGCTAGCATATCTTTGTCGTATGGTCCATATTTTCAATGCCTCTGAGACATAATTGAGATTCAATGTCCTTAATGTGTCAAATTATCTAATCCTTTAGCTCTTGAATTGTTTTTGGCTTATTGACGTACACTTTTTATTTTAAATATTACCAAAGAAAGAAGGCCAACGGTGTCAAATCATATGATCGTGACGGCGAGTTGACATGGCCATTGAATTTCTCGTGCAGAAGAGCCATTGTTTTGTTGGCCGTGCGACACATTCTTTTCGAACTACTTATCGTCCGGGTCCATATCCTCAATTTCTGGCAAAAAAAATCGCTTATTAGCTCGCGATAGCGAACACCATTCACACCATTTTTTAAATTTCTTAAACGGTAGATTTCAATTCTTAGGTTCTTTTCGAACCGTTGTCCAAATTTAATCTAATTTAAATCTAATCATTTTTAAAAGCAAGAAGCATAATTATGCTTTATATTTATCATTGCGATGATTGTCACATCGTGGGAACTAAAAGAGAGGTTCAATAACATTTAATATTATTATTGAGGTTTTTTGTTTTCCTCACGGGCTAATATGATCAATCGTTTTTTTTTTTTTACCAAATGTAATTAAAAAACATTTATGGTTAATTTATTTTCTTTTCCCAACGTTTCGTTCGCTTTTTTCGAACTTCATCAGGGGTTATTTTTATTCCATAAAAATCTAGACAATTAGATAATAATTATAATAAATTTTTGAACTCTAATAATATCACATCTTAACTTACAAATTAGGGTTTACATTTGTATTGCACTTTTTAACTATTTTATATTAAAAACTGGACTACACGACACAGAAATAAATAAATAATTAATAAGTAAAATACAACACAAACACCGAATAAAAGTCAAACTTAATGTAAATATCACAGAACTATAACTAATTATAATCATTAACTATTGCAGCGGAGTATTGCAGTTTTGTATTGTCCTTGTCTTCTTTCGTATTCATTGTATTTTAGATTTTCTCTTGGATTCGTAAGCTTTCAAGAGTGTAACGTTTGTTCTCTCTCCGCTCTCTGTCTAATATTTTTATATTGTCGAAGTTCATGTTGTGATTGCACTCTTTTACATGCAGAGATAGTGCCGTCGCTATTTTACCTTTTTTTTAATTTAACCCAATGCAACAGCGTGGGAAATTACGACGTCAGCAGAAATGTCTTGCAAGTGTTGCTTAAAATAATGTTACATTAAGAGATGGTATGCCATGGTCTATATCTCTGACACTAATTTTCTGCAAATGTAGAAGAGGGTCTTATACTTGATATATATTTTTTAAAGAATTTTAAAAAATATACTTTTTCATATATGGACCTTTGAACTCAAGACCCCAAAAAATGACCTTTGACCTTTTCTTTAAAAACCGCAATAGGCATATAATTTTAAAACGATACCAAAAAAATTAAATTATCTTGCATAGTTCAAAAGTTCTATCCCCTTTTGTAAGGAGACTTTTATGATATTTAAAAAATTTTTATGACGTCATATTTCGGAAGCCGAAAGAATCGGGGGTCTAAAAATTCATGTTTTGTGAAAGTCCAATAACATACAACAATTGTGGTGAATTTCATTGAAATCAGAGGTGTTGTATACGAACGGCATGATGGTTTGACATGTATTCACTCTAAATCAATAATTTTCAATTTAACATAACGAAAAACTAGAGTTTCTGTCTTAAGATTTTTTGCCAAACTTCAATCGTATGCACTTTGTTATTATTTTATTTTTATACTCTCCACCACAACTAGTTGTGAAGAGGGTATACTAAGTGCGTCATTCCGTATGAAACTTTTTTATTATTCATTTCCGACCCCATAAAGTATATAAATTCTGGCTCCTTGAGTAATTCTAAGTCTATTTAGCCATGTCCGTCCGATGAAAAATAGTTTGTAGTTATTCTACCCAATTTGAGATTGAAATCCAGCAAAATGGGTTTCGTAGGATCAGAGCTATGAATCAAAATGTGCAATCAGCCCCCTAAAAAATTGATAATTTAATTACAAAAACTAACAGAAATGGTGGAACAATGCACGGAATGATTTAAGATTTTGCTTTCGTTTCGTTCGATTTATTTGACTAGAAATGACACTGTTAAATTTCGTGAAGTTCGGTCCATAATTTAAACTAGGCCCTATATAAACCCTACTGCTTGAAAACAGTTTAGTACGCCTAAATCCGTAATAAATAATGCTATCATAATAGAATTTGGTACGCCACAGTTTTATTGGACTAGAAATCACACTAATAAATTTCGTGATGATCGGAGGGAATTTCTGTCTAAGGCTCAGAGGTGTGTTTTGATCGGCTTGACAGGGGCCATGAGAAGTACGCCTTAGACTGCCCTGGATGTTAGTCTCCATCTGCTGCCTATAGAGCAGTATGTGAAGGGGATGGCTGCCAGGAGCATTCTTAGACTGCGGGAATTAGGACTGGTAGGAAATTTCATGGAGAGCCACTCGCGGATCTTGTGTGAAGCTAGCGCTGGTGGTTATTACGTGGGATCCCCTGGCTTCACGGATTATGTGGGCACTTGCAATAGTTAATATTGCCGTCTAGGTAGAGCAGATTGTATAAAGGATTTGCTATTTTCACTAATGGTTTGAAGATGAAAGGCACGGGTGCGAGGATCTACATTGAGGATCTGGACATATAGACTTCCTGACGACTGCAGTGTGTTTCAGGCGGAGCAACATTGCCAGTGGCTAGGAGGTCACTATGTGAACTCAAGGCTTTGGGATAATTGCAGGAGGGCTCTAGGAGAAATCTTAGGGAATTATGTGGTAAGGCTATGCTGTGTACCGGGTCACTGAAACATCACCGGCAACGAGAAGAATGATGAGTTGGCGAGACTAGGCTCAAAAATGGAGGATGCTGACTGTTTAGAGGCGGTCAGGCCTCCGATTTTCTTCTACTTTGGAAGACTCAGGGAATGGGTGCTGAGCGGTAGCTATCGAGTCTGGGGGAACTGCACGGACTGCAAAATATCGTGCGCGCTGTGGCCGGTGCGTAGGAAGTCCGATTCGGATTCGCTGCTGGGGAGTAGGGTCTGCATCAGGACCATGATAGGATAGTCAGTCCTACACGAATTGGGAGATACCTCTAAATGCGGGCTAGAATCTGACGGAATTCGTAATGGGAATGACCTGACTGCGCAGAAGGAAACTGGGGGCTGAGAGCATGTAGGGAATTTTTCTGTTAATTAGAGTTGTTTTGGCTTTTGTTGTCCGATTTGTTTTATCTTCCACTACTCTCTCTTCTCTTGTGATTTCACTCTTCCCCTATTCTTTCCAGACTTTCTAAGGCGTCACAATGAACCATATTGGCCACTTGGTGAGGGTGTGAAGTTTACTTCACCTAACTTAACCTAACCTTGGAAAAGTACAATAGACGACGACACCTTGAGTTTGCTGATGATGTAGTTTTGTTTTGTTCATCTCTTACAAACGTATCAATGAAAGTAGGACTAAAAGCAAACACACCCAAAACTGAGCGAATGAGAGTCAATGCAACAATCTCTTCTAAATTCTCAGTAAACGATCAAGAAATCGAAGATATTACGAACTTTAAATACCTTGGTAGTATTATCAGCCCAGATGGAGGAACGAAACTCGACGTTGAGAACCGGCTGAAGAAAGCAAAGGGCAGTTTTGGTTCTAAACCAAGGTCTGTGATCAACCACTTTTTCCAATACAACGAAGATTTGAATATTTGAGTCTTGTGTCAAATCTTCACTCTTACCAGACACTTATTCGAAAGTTACAAACATTTATCAACAGATGCCAACATAACATTTTGAAAATATGGTGGCCTAAAACAGTGTAATGAAACTTTACTAAATAGAACTCAACAAATTCCTATCGTAAATGAAATTAAGTTAATACGGCTGGCTGCGGCACACGCTCCGAAAAGATGAAACCGAAATTACACACTCTGCCTTGGAGTGGAACTCTCAGGAACAGCGGAGCGTTGGAAGGCCTAGAGCGCCTTGAAGAAGAACCGTTATCGGCGAGAGCAGAAAACCTTTAACTTGCTTCGATAAATAGCTTAACAGAACACAGTGGACGAATTTTTTAAAAAAATATTTATTTGTGATTGATGATTTTTAAGGCATGATTTTAGGTGTTTGTGCGCAAACGTTGTAGAGAAGCAAGCGGGGCAGAGAAAAAATCAGATTTTCTGTTCTCTGTGACTTTTTTAATTTTTTTCTTTGTACACATTTGTATTTTTGCTATGTTGCTTCATTTTATTTTATAAGGGTAATCACGATGGTTATTGTGCAAATTTGCAATGTGTAAATTTGCAGTGCATATTATGATTGATCGTGAGCATACCACTTTTATTTTTGTGCAAATATGCTATTTTTCTAAAAGTGTATTCTGGCAACACTAAAAACTTCTGGCAGCACTGTAAAAAATCTGCATTTGTTTACAATTATACACAAGCAAATTAAAATAAATGGTTTCTTTTTAATTAATTTAAATTTAATTCTCTATTTTATTTTACAATCTGCGAAAATGTTCAAGTTATAAGTTTTCTAAAAATCAACATGACATTTAATATGTCAAACTTTGCTCATGGTTTTTTAGTGCAAACGAAGTAAAAAAGAGCAAATTGCAAATACGTACATTTTGTTGTTGTGTTGTGCAAATTTGTGTATTTTTGCACGCATTTGCATCGTTTGCACACTTTGCACTACCCATCGTGATTTCCCTTTATATTTCAATGGACAGCATCTCTTTACAATACAAAACACAGAGCACAAGTAAAGAAGAATGACCGATAACGGGGGAAAAAAAATCATGGGGAAAAATCATCGTTTGAATCGTTTGTGTTTTTTGAAGCAAATTTTAAAGGAATTAAAACAAGTAAGAGTGCTATATTCGGCTGTGCCGAATCTTATATACCCTTCACCATTGTGCGAGCAGAATACAGAGCAACTAGACAAAAACTAAATAAAACTGGTAAATATTTTTTTTAAATCGTTTTTAGAACATACAAATTAAAAAAAAATTCTCTTTGAAAAACCAAGTTTTGAACCAGAGGACTAACAATTTCTAAACTCAACCCCCTAGATGACTGAACCATAAACGAACGTTGTTTGAATATCATTAAAATGAAATATGGCCCGAATAAGAGACAACGGGTTTTGAACTTCGCTTTTCATAAGGACCCAGAATATATATATTTACTTTATAGGGTGTAGGATCAATATTGTAGAAATTACAAAGTTATATATACCCTTATTACCTTCGGTGAAGGGTATAAGAAGAGTAATTTTTGGGAATTCAGTATTTCGGTTATAACTCAGGCATTTTTTAACCGATTTGACAGATATATATATACCGACGTGTTTAAGAAGAAATTTGCCATTTACTTGAGTTATAAAGCTTGGAATCGGGGAGATCTATGGTTCCCGAAAGTGGGTATTTAAAAAAAATTTTGGTCATAACTTTTTTGTATCTGAACCAATTTTCCTGAGTTTTTATAAAATATGTTCTACTAAAAATTTCCGATATTTTGGTATATAAGTCATATCCATAGGACATATGGCAGCCCTAAAATTTAGGTTTTTATACAATTTTTAATTTTTTTGTGCGGGATGTACCACGCCCATTTCTCCAATCCCGCCCACATTTTGTAGGATGGTGTGTACTGGCAACCTAAATGTGTGTACCTAATTTGGAAACTTTTGCTTTCGCCGTTCCCCAGATATACAGCAAAAAGTAATAAAAATACAACAACCACAAGGGATTTTTGGAAAAAATTAGAGGTAGTCGTGGTTTTTTGCTCATATCTCAGCCATTTGTGGACCGATCTTGCTGAATTTCAATAGCAAACAATTCCGGACCATATGTGAAATAAATGTATAATAACCTGGCCGCCATCATATATGGGGTCTTCGGAAAATCCATTTCAACGGTCAGACGGACATGGTTTAATCAACTTCGCTCCTCATAAGGACCCAGAATATATATACTTTATAGGGTCTTAGATCAATATTGTAGAAATTACAAACGGAATGACAAACTTATATATACCCTTTTTACCTTCGGTGAAGGGTATAAAAAGACATGATTTTTAAATCGCGGTCTGAATCTGGTTTTAAAGCAAATATGTTACATTATGGTATAAACACAACTGGGACGAACGACGAACACGCATAGTACGACGAATTCGTCGGCAAGAATTCGTCGCGTAAGTTCGTCAAATGAGTGCGTAAACTCCAGTGGTGCGATTCACTAACATTTAACGATCCGACAATCGTAATATTTGTCGACATTTTTATTCGCTTGCAGTAACGATAGTGTGATTCTGTAATTTTTTTTTAACGATAGTACACAGCTGTTTTTTTGTAACATCTCTGTCTACAAAATGTTAAAAAAAAAAACGAAAAGCACAAAAGAGAATAAAATAAAAACATATGAAATTGTTCTTAACCCCCCTTGTTACACATGTTTTTTCATTCAAAATGCATTGAAAAAGGTCTGGTCAGACTCATAAGTTAGACGAAGTGTTAATTTGTAGTTTTAAATTTTTTTTTTTTTTTTGTGAATTTTACATTTAGAATTTTATTTTTGTTCTTAATTTGCTTTCTTTTTGGAAATTTTAAATTTATTATTTTGTTTTTGTTCATACATATATGTATGTACATACGAATATATCTTTGGATAAATGCAAGCTATTTTAAACATAAAAAACATTTTATCGATAAAATAAACACAAGCTAAATTATTGTCGCTAAGATAACGACAAAAAAATTGCTTAAAGTAACAGCTGACTTTAAACGACAGCGAATATCGTTAAAAATTTTACAGAATAGCATATTCGATAAATTTTCGTTATACTTATTTTAACGATTCGATTATCGTTATAAAAGTTAGTGAATCGCACTGCAGGTAACTATTAATATGACATTTTTTTTAATTTTAAGCTAAGATCCCACCATCGGCTCAAATAGCACAATCTGTGACGATTTGTATCGTGCTATAACGGCACACATTTAAAAACATTGCACAATTTTTTCTTAGGTGGTCCCATTATCGTCGCACATTGTGACAATTTTTTTCGGTTCATATCGGCCAAAACTCAATTGCGACAATAATCGGTACAATGCGGTCACACTGTCGTGCTATTTGGGCAAATTAAATCAAATGTTTTTGTTTATTTACTTGTTGGCAGACATAATTTTGCTTTAGAAATTCGCAAAATTCTCCGCCCGAATATTAAATTATGTTTCCTAACAATTTAAAATAATATATTAATATATGTATAATGAAAAATATATTCAATTTCATTCAAACTTACTGCACTTGTTCTTTTTTTTTTGTAATTGTTGTTTTGTAAACAAATGTTTACAAACCAGGGATGGCAACATCGATACAACTGCAATGTTTTGGTTAAAGCGAGTTGTTTTTTTTTTCATTTAGTAGTACACTAACTATTTAACGTTTCAATACATAAATAATAGATAAAACAAATGTAGTTTTGGTACAATTAAGCTCAAAAAAGTAAAATTTTAGTAACCAGTTTGCGCAATTTAAAAATTTCGTTTTGCCATCCCTTGTATCGGCGCTGATTGGCGACTGTGATCGGCACACAAGTGGCCGATAAAAATCGGTACATATTAAACAATTTGATTGCTCCACATTGTGCAAAATAGTGTTCACATTATTGGCGCATCTAGGTTAACTTTGATTGTCCACAGTCAGCACAATTTCGGCACAGATTGTCGCATATTAAAACATTTTGAACGTTCACACTATCGGCACATGAAATACGCTAAAAATTGGTACATTGCGCCGATAGTGGGATCTTAGCTTTAGACGCTAGATTATATAAACATTTATTATTTTTAACTTCTTTAATTATTTTACTGCATCCATTTTCATCTTTTTTAACTAGCAATAAATATTATTCAAATTTCTTTATAATTTATTTGTTTGTTAACATATATGAAATCTTAAAAACTATTATTCGGGTCTGTTCTAGAATCTGAATCCACTCGAAAGTGGATTCCTGCAGCGTTTCGATTTAGGGATGTCTAATTAGTTTTGGGTTTGTTTAAAATTTTGCAATTTTTCGCGAATTTCGGTCATGTTTGCAATAAAATCGATTTGTTCCTGTAAGTTTTCTGATTCTTGACAGCTTTAACGATTTATAATAAAAAGGAGACTTTGCTATCATGCCGCATTTAGCAAATTTTTGTGAATTTCGCAATTTTAACCGAATTTTCGCCATTCCTTATAGTTTAAGAGACTTTTAATCAATTTTATAACTTGTTTAAAATATTAAAAATTTTCGCAATTTTTTTTTTAATATTTTATTTTATTTTTTTCACCCATTTAGCGATTACAAATAAATTTTAGTGTTGGTTTAAAAGTTTACAATTTTCGCGAATTTTAGACAAGTTCGCCATAGAAGCGTTTATTCCCTGTGATTATTTACAGCTTTCACGATTTTTAACAAATATTAGGCTTTTATATCATGTTGCGCTTTCCCTTTCCCAATTTATTCATCGTTCGTCTGCGTAAGAAATAGAAATAAACCTATCGCAGAGTTCGTTATGCACGACGAATTTCGGTATACGCAATGATTGTGTGTACTTTCACTAATGCGTTCTATTTCTAATGACGAATATTCGTTGCGAACAATTCGTCGTTCGTCCCAGTTGTGTTTCTAGCATTACATGTTTATACCCACACCACAATAGTAGAGAGGGTTTAATGCATTTGTGTTGATGTTTGTAACACCTTTTTCAATTATTACATTTCATAACGCAGGATCTAAAATTAAAAACAAATGATATATCGTCGTTCCGGAGTTATCTTGTCGTATATCACAAAATCGAAAAAAATGAGATAAGACCGTTTCCTATGGTTAATTTAACAGATCTATCGATGCGCTATCCTCACGTCTCTATCTCTTATGGTTAATGAGATATTACGTAGCCATTTTGTTGTATATCCACTTTTGCGAAAAATTTAATACGTTATAATATCGTTTGTAGCATAATTGTGGATGTACGACAAAAAACGTATGAAAACTTTCAATTAAAAAAATCTTGCGTTATCTTTTTGTATGTGAACAAAGTAAATTAGGCAAGTTACAAAAAAGAGACTATATTATTAATATTACTGGTGTTTTAACATTTTTCGTTTTATATGCTTTTTATATTGATGGAATTATTGCTATATTGCCTAAATTTTCTTTATTGTTAAGCCATTAAAGGTTAAATATTCAGTGTGGTCCAACCATAATACATAATGTTAATTGTGAATAAAACAAAAAGTTTTTAGAGAATTATCTGATTTTTTTTTATTATTATAAAGAAGGATCTATGACAACTATGTGTGAGACAAAACGTCGGCCAAATGCTCGTCGCAGCTAGCATATCTTTGTCGTATGGTCCATATTTTCAATGCCTCTGAGACATAATTGAGATTCAATGTCCTTAATGTGTCAAATTATCTAATCCTTTAGCTCTTGAATTGTTTTTGGCTTATTGACGTACACTTTTTATTTTAAATATTACCAAAGAAAGAAGGCCAACGGTGTCAAATCATATGATCAGTTCGGTTTGTGCTTTGTTGTGATACAGACGTGTATTTTAGCCCCGCATACGATTTGAACTATTAATTAATCACATTTGATTTTGTAATATAAGCAGCGAATGGACGCTTAAAAAAAATAATATACGTATTTTGTTATTTAAATTATTTAACATAATAGTGAACAATTTAAAACGATTAAATTAAATAAAATAAAACAGTAAAAATAAATACGTATGTATGAATGTTCATACATGTGTATACATATTCTGAACAAAAACATTAAAATTTCTTGTTTTTTTTTGTTGTTGTAAAATACAATAAATAATAAAAATATTAAAGCAAAGAAAAACGGTGAAAAACAAAAACAACTCTTTGCATGAGTATGAACAGTGAAACAACACTAAGACAA
Organism: Pollenia angustigena; assembly: GCA_930367215.1. Classification (NCBI taxonomy): domain Eukaryota; kingdom Metazoa; phylum Arthropoda; class Insecta; order Diptera; family Polleniidae; genus Pollenia; species Pollenia angustigena. The sequence goes on from OV884059.1 coordinate 38,131,782, forward strand.
AATGAAAGAAACGTTTACGTTTTAGTTCAATCAAACGAAAATAATGCGGAAATAAATAAAACTAAACAAAATAATATAAACTATTTAACGGCTAAGCCAATTACTAGAACACGTTCCCTATCACCCTCGGTGTTTACAAAAACAGTGGATAGTGACTCATTAAAAAAACTACAACTAGATTTGGTGACAAGTGTTGCCAGGCCAGCAAGTATTGCCGTGACGTCAAAAACAAATTTAGTGGGAAATGAAACCATGAACTTAAACACAAATGCAATGGAAAACCCCCCTGTAAAAAGCTGCCAAAAGCCTACAATACAAGTTGGTATGGACAGGTACATAACAGTGCTTAAACGGGGACGCAGCCCTACCTCTGCAGCAGTTGCTTCGGCCTCAAAAGTACCATCTTTTGATAAAATAAATACACAAAATCGTTTTGCGATTCTGGAGGATGAATCCTCTGAAGCACCAAACGTCATTAAATCGTCTAAGCCACCCCCGATATACCTTAGAGAGCAAAACTCTAATGAGTTAATAAAAAGTTTAATTTCGGTGATAGGTGAAAATTCCTTTTATGTAGCTGCAATAAAGCGCGGTATCATTAACGAGACTAAAATACAGGTGAATCACGAGGATGATTTTCGAAAGGTAATTACAGTATTTGAGACTCTGAATAAAAACTTTTATACTTATCAACTGAAGAGCAGTAAAGGTCTTCAGGTAGTAATCAAGGGCATTGACTCATGCGTAGACCCAGAAGAGGTTAAAACATTCTTAGAAGAAAAAGGCTTCAAGGTAAAGCATGTAGTAAATATTAAAAATAGAGAAAAAATTCCCCAACCACTCTTTCGAGTTGAGTTTGAACCCGGCGACGTAAAACTTAAAAAAAACGAAACCCATCCTATTTACAATTTAAAATATATTCTCTACAGAAGAATAACTATAGAAGAGCCGCACAAAAGAAATGGTCCCGTTCAATGTTTAAACTGTCAAGAGTACGGTCATACTAAGGCATACTGCTATTTACCCCCTGTCTGCGTAGTATGTGGTGAACTACACGGTACAGTTTCTTGCGATAAGTCTAAAACCGACCCCAACGTAAAAAAATGTAGCAACTGTGGCGGTAATCACACTGCCAATTATAGAGGATGCCCTGTATATAATATCGTCAAGCAGACGGTTGGACCAAAAACAAATACCCCTCAAATGCAGGTTGCAAATCAAGTAAACACAAATGCAATTCAAGCCCCCCAGCCTAGTAATAACAGAACCTCTTACGCTAACGTCCTAAAATCAAACCATCAGCCAATGCAAGGTGCTTCGCCAAGTAATGATGAAACTCCGGTTTCTAATTTAAGTCGCTTAGAAAAAACCATGGAAACATTAGTGCAAACGGTAAATAATTTTACGAACACAATGGGTAATATGATGCAGGAAATGCTTAGAATGCAATCGATGTTATTGCAAGCTGTACTTAATAAACCATGAACTGTTTAAAAATTTGTTTTTGGAACGCAAACGGCATCCGCCAACATAAAAATGAATTAGAATACTTTCTTAAAAATAAACAAATTGATGTCATGATGATTTCTGAAACTCATTTGACCTCAAGAAATACGTTTAAAATAAATGGTTATATACTATATGATACCAAGGACCCTCGAGATAGAGCTTGTGGAGGTTCTGCCATTTTAATAAAAACCCGAGTGAAACACTACCTAATGTGTGATCATCGTGAAGATTATCTCCAAGCAACGAACATTTGCGTTGAGGAATTAAATAGAAACCTAGTAATTTCATCGTTATACTCCCCGCCTAGATTTTCAATATCGGAGGACCAATATTATAAATATTTTAAATCATTAGGACCGTGTTTCCTAGCCGCTGGCGATTATAACGCTAAACATACCTTCTTTAGGTCGCGACTTATAACACCAAAGGGTCGTGTTTTATTTAACACAATTTCTAAAATGGATTTAAATGTGGTAGCGAGCGGACAACCAACATATTGGCCCACTGATCATCAAAAAATTCCAGATGTCATCGATTTCGGCGTGGTTAAAAACATTCCCATAGAAACGATTCATGTTGAAGCTTCCCTAGATTTATCTTCCGACCACACACCTACAATTGTTACTATAATGAACCCCAATAGAATTGTACCTCCGACGACAGCTACGCAAATTAATTGGTTAAAATATAAAAAATATCTCAGTACCCATTGCACAGAAAATATTCCGCTCAGTACACCGGATTATGTAGATCGCTCTATTGACAATTTTGACAGTTTTCTGAAACTAGCTGTTCAACATTCCAATATTGTCCCCAAAAAAACAAAAACTATTAAAATATATTCCACAGATGTCGAGCATCTTTTGTCTGAAAAAAGGAGGGCTCGAAGAGATTGGCAATTGCACAGATCCCCTCAACTTAAGAACTTACTTAAAGAGTGTACAAAAAGACTTAGAAAGTTACTGCAGACTAAGAAAACGGCTTCTCTGGAAAAATATCTTGAGGAACTTGATGCAACCCCACAATCAAACTACTCATTATGGCGCGCAGCTAGAAATCTCAAAAGGCCAGTTGTCTCTAAACCACCATTAAGAAACTTGAATGGAAGTTGGGCAAGAAATGATGTTGAAAAAGGAAATCTGTATGTCAATCATTTAAAAAACGTATTTACCCCAAATATATCTCACGATATTGCGGTCGAGTTACCACCTGTTGCTGCTAGAGCAGCTGTTCCGCTAAGATTTGAGATAAGAGAAATCGAAAAGGCTATTTGTGATTTAAACCCCAAGAAGGCTCCTGGTTTTGATAAGATCAGCAACAAAATGCTTTTGGAGCTACCCAGCATAGCAAAGAAAATTATTCTTTTAATTTTTAATGCTATTTTACGCCTTGAATACTATCCTCAAAAGTGGAAGGTCTCCTTAGTCACCATGATACCTAAACCTGGAAAGGATCACACAAAAGTTGAGTCATATAGGCCTATAAGCTTACTTTCTAATATATCAAAGCTGTTTGAGAAGCTGTTAGCGTCAAAATTAACCCCAATTTTAAATGAAAATAGATGTATTCCTAACCACCAATTCGGCTTTAGAAGAGAACACAGCACAATTGAGCAAACCCATCGTATAGTAAACGCAATAAGAAAAGCCTTTGAAGAAAAAAAATATTGCTCCGCTCTCTTCATCGATGTTTCTCAAGCTTTTGATAAAGTCTGGCATGAAGGCTTATTACATAAATTGAAGCTCAACTTACCAGGAAACACACACAAGCTGTTAGAAAGCTACTTAGTCGGTCGAAAATTTATTATTAAAGAAGGTGATTATTTAAGCTCTCCTCAGCAAATTGACGCTGGAGTCCCTCAGGGAAGCATCCTGGGCCCACTTTTATACTTAATATATACCTCGGACATGCCAACAAACAACTACACACAAACTTCAACATTTGCTGATGATACAGCTTTTTTGAGCGTGCACGAAAACCGTCAAGAAGCATCTCGATACCTACAGGATCATATATTTCAACTCGAACTATGGTTAAAGCAATGGAGGATAGAGGTCAATGAGCAAAAATGCGTACATATAACATTCACCTTGCGTCGGGAATCATGCCCCCCTATTAAAATCAATAATCAAATAATACCTCAAAATTCGCATGTAAAATACCTCGGTATTCATCTAGATCGCCGTTTAACGTGGAAAAGCCATATAGAGGCAAAATTAACTCAAATGAAACTAAAAGCCATCCAAATTCATTGGCTTATTGGAAGAAACTCTGTCCTTAGTCTCGACTGCAAACTTCTTCTTTACAACTCCATCTTAAAGCCAATCTGGTGCTATGGTATTCAGTTATGGGGCACTGCCTCGGCCTCTAATATCGAAAAAATTCAAAGGCGCCAAAATAAACTACTTCGAATAATCACAGCTGCCCCTTGGTATGTTAAAAACTCAAATATTCACAAGGATCTTAATGTTCCATTAGTTAAAACTATGATTACGAAATATGCAGTAAAATACTTAAAAAGGCTCGAATCGCACCCAAACCCACTAGCACGAAATATTTTAAATGATAGCGGCCACACTCGCTTAAGAAGAAGAGACACTGCAGCACTTATCCAATTAGATGAGCGATAAACACTATAAAAGTGAACAGAACCCGCGATGAAGAAAATTTTTGTCTGGCACTGGCAGGACAAAAAATAACGTATTAGGTTAAGATTTGATTAATTATTGTTAGTTCATATTTAATATATGAAGATTCAATAAATAAATAATGAGAAAAAAAAAAAAAAAAAAAATATGATCGTGACGGCGAGTTGACATGGCCATTGAATTTCTCGTGCAGAAGAGCCATTGTTTTGTTGGCCGTGCGACACATTCTTTTCGAACTACTTATCGTCCAGGTCCATATCCTCAATTTCTGGCAAAAAAAATCGCTTATTAGCTCGCGATAGCGAACACCATTCACACCATTTTTTAAATTTCTTAAACGGTAGATTTCAATTCTTAGGTTCTTTTCGAACCGTTGTCCAAATTTAATCTAATTTAAATCTAATCATTTTTAAAAGCAAGAAGCATAATTATGCTTTATATTTATCATTGCGATGATTGTCACATCGTGGGAACTAAAAGAGAGGTTCAATAACATTTAATATTATTATTGAGGTTTTTTGTTTTCCTCACGGGCTAATATGATCAATCGTTTTTTTTTTTTTTACCAAATGTAATTAAAAAACATTTATGGTTAATTTATTTTCTTTTCCCAACGTTTCGTTCGCTTTTTTCGAACTTCATCAGGGGTTATTTTTATTCCATAAAAATCTAGACAATTAGATAATAATTATAATAAATTTTTGAACTTTAATAATATCACATCTTAACTTACAAATTAGGGTTTACATTTGTATTGCACTTTTTAACTATTTTATATTAAAAACTGGACTACACGACACAGAAATAAATAAATAATTAATAAGTAAAATACAACACAAACACCGAATAAAAGTCAAACTTAATGTAAATATCACAGAACTATAACTAATTATAATCATTAACTATTGCAGCGGAGTATTGCAGTTTTGTATTGTCCTTGTCTTCTTTCGTATTCATTGTATTTTAGATTTTCTCTTGGATTCGTAAGCTTTCAAGAGTGTAACGTTTGTTCTCTCTCCGCTCTCTGTCTAATATTTTTATATTGTCGAAGTTCATGTTGTGATTGCACTCTTTTACATGCAGAGATAGTGCCGTCGCTATTTTACCTTTTTTTTAATTTAACCCAATGCAACAGCGTGGGAAATTACGACGTCAGCAGAAATGTCTTGCAAGTGTTGCTAAAAATAATGTTACATTAAGAGATGGTATGCCATATATTAACTTGCACAGGCGTTTTCACATTTCCTACAGAGCCGGTTTGCTTAAATTTGCCCACAATTATTCCGATTGTGGACACATTTGATCGATTATGGTGATCAAAAACATCAAGATGTGCACAAAATGTATTTTTGATTGGGCGTTCACCATTTTCGTAAAAGGCTTCAGCAATCTTAACGCACTGCTCAGTGCTGCTCCTCTCCATGGTTGAATTTAGCACTGATAACAAGAAATGTCAAATTAAGTTAGACTAAAATTTGTCGTTACGGTGTGACTCACAGTTGACATCGTGCATTATGGTAAGACCACCCTTAAGTAATAATAAACCTTAAAATTATTCATACATAAGGAAATTCGATAATAAAAAACTATAACTATTCGTAAATATATTTGTCACTTATATAAATTTTCGTTTTAAAAATTATTATAACTTAATTTTCAATATTGGTAAAACACGTGAATGTAGGTTTTTAATACCTTATTTTGACTTATATCATACAAACTAAAAAATATATCGCAAAAAGTGGCGTATACGACAAAATTGAAAAATTTTTTCGGGCGTGATAATGGCTATAACTTAAACATTTTTTTCCATGACTTAAGATATTTTTTCATAAATCGATAAAGAACTTCAAACACAATATCTGACAAAAATATTGGACGACTTTTTTCACGTACATTTTTGTGTATACAAATTTGAACCTTAAGATTCGATATCCCAAAAAACAATTTTTGTGATATACGGCAAGATAACTTCGGCACGACGATATGACAGCATATATTTTTGCAGCACAGCTAATATGTTTACAAAAATAAACCCTTTTTAAAAACAAAAACAAACGAACTATATGTGGAAGGTCTTCTGGGACTATCGAGTGACACCTGTGGTGGAACCGGGGCTACTCAGGGGTTGGAGAGGCTGACTACAGCGCCTGCCTCTTCCATATATGAGGCCAGGGAAAATCAGAGGGTACACTCGGCAGAAGATTGTCCAAAACTTGTTCGGCAGGGCGCCGTGGAGGATGACTCTAGCGCCCCTTCACATGGCATTAAGAACACCAGCCGAACGATGGAAGAGAAGGCGAAAAAACGGAACGAGGAAATCTCTAGCATATCTAGAAAAAATGGCGAAGAGAGATCCTTCAACGTTCCCTGCGAGGGATAGGCAGCTTCTGAGACGGCACCGACAAAGCGTCGCTAATTTTGAAAGAATTTACGGCCCTGTCAGTACCGTGCTTGGATGGAAAAAGCAGGTGGATGAAGCCGCCGACCCGGACACTGCTCAAAAAGGAATAGGGCCGCTAGGTTCGTCAACCTGCCGTGGAGAGAAACAGAAGGGAGGTATTGCCCCGATGACCAAGGCGCTCATACACGCAAAGAAAAACCATGGTTGATACAATCAGAATCGCAAACTATCATTAATGTTTGTGGTTATGATTGTGTCAAACACGTCTTAAGTAACAATATATGTTCAGACATAATGTTATAGCTAATTATTGTCTCAAATATATTATTATGTTCAGAAGAAAAACGCAAACGATTATTCAAACCATGTTTCTATATTTCCTAACACCATGCAACATGTCTATTTTAACATGTTATATGGTTGTCACAATAAAACCAATAAAATTTTTAATATCAAGAATATATTTTTTTATTAAAAACACAGATAATTCAAATTCATATAATGTATATACATTAGGGTGGCCGTTATTTTCTTTTTTTTGATTTCTTATATTATCCCCCCCCAAATCGGTTCAGTTTTATGTAAAAAAAAAATACAAAAATTTCGTAGCGATAAGTTGTGTTTTAGGGGGGGCGTCCGCCCCTCAAAGTTTGCCATCAAGCCATTTATTCAAATGTAATTGGTTTGCATATGACTATCTCTTAAAAACAACATTTTACAAGAACATGATATATGGCAATATTTTAGCTCTTCTAGTCAACAACATTAGCCTCGAAGAAAGTTTTTTGCTAAAATTAATATTTAAGAAAATAATTAAGAAAATAACAACAAAATTCCAAACATTTTATATACGTTTTATATATGTATATAAAAGAGGGATTTAATGTCAAGTGAACTAATTTTGAAATCGATGTCTTTCGATTTGGATGAAATTTGCACCAACGTTAGTCCTATTGAATAGTAGTTTAGACACAAATTTTCAACAAGATCGGTCAAAAAGTTTCTGAGTTTGGGGGGGTCAAAGTTTGAAATTTTGGCCATATAGGTGTTCTTTCACATCCATGTAACTTATTACCAATTGGGGTTAGCAAAATTTGTCCCAAGCAGCTTAGATAGCTATTTGATCAATCTTTAAAAAAAAAATTTTTTTGTTTTTTTTTTGAATTTTTTAAAATTTTTTTTTTAAATTTACAACTTGGCAAAAAAAAAAAAAAAAAAAAGTTTTAAATATAAAAAAAAATATGTTAAAAAATTTTTTAAAAAAACCAAAAAAATTTTTTAAAAAGATTGATTAAATAGCTATCTAAGCTGCTTGAGACAAATTTTGCTAACCCCAATTGGTAATAAGTTACATGGATGTGAAAGAACACCTGTATGGCCAAAATTTCAAACTTTGACCCTCCCAAACTCAGAAACTTTTTGACCGATCTTGTTGAAAATTTGTGTCTGAACTACTATTCAATGGGACTAACGGTGGTGCAAATTTCATCGAAATCGAAAGATTTCGATTTCAAAATTAGTTCACTTGACATTAAATCCCTCTTTTATATATATAAAACGTATATAAAATGTTTGGAATTTTGTTGTTATTTTCTTAATTATTTTCTTAAATATTAATTTTAGCAAAAAACTTTCTTCGAGGCTAATGTTGTTGACTAGAAGAGCTAAAATATTGCCATATACCATGTTATTGTAAAATGTTGTTTTTAAGAGATAGTCATATGAAAACAAATTACATTTGAATAAATGGCTTGATGGCAAACTTTGAGGGGCCGACGCCCCCCCTAAAACACAACTTATCGCTACGAAATTTTTTTGCATTTTTTTTTACATAAAACTGAACCGATTTGGGGGGGGAGAATATAAGAAATCAAAAAAAAAAAGTTCTCCATACAACTAACGGCCACGCTAATATACATATATTAAAAAAATAACATTAAATACTAAAATTTAGCACTTGTAAAAATAAAGTAAAGACTTACTTTTTTTTTATTATAAAATCCACTATTTTAATACACTCTGGAACAGCAATTGAAATAATTTCCAGGACGGCTTCAATGTTGTAGGGTTTCTTGGCTGTTAGAAAGGCAACGTTATTGCATATTTATACTTGATTATAATTTTAAATAAAAAACATACCTGTTTCAATAAACTAATTTATTTTGTAAAACTTCTTAATTATTTTGTAATCATTCATGTTTGCCGATTAACTGCTCGCGGACGGAAGAAATTTTTTTCTTTATAAACACACACTGTTGGTTTTAACAATAAATGTTTGCTCATTTAGAAAATGTATTTTAAAGCAAACAAAAATTATGGTACTAAACATACCTTTTGTGTGCAACTAGTATTATGATTTTAAATGTATGGTTGAAAATATATTTATTATAGTAACAAACATTTCACATAATTTAATATGTTTAGCAAGATCAGAGTAACTTTTTAGGTGTAAAACACCATATAATATTATTATAGTGATTTTAAAAATGTTAAGGACAAAAAATTTTTTTTCAAGTTATATTAGGACTATAATAAAATTATTAGGGTAAACATATAAGGCAAATATGAATAAAAATGGTCGTAGTGACCACTCAGTAACCATGTTTTTTCTCTGCGTGTACTTTCGGAACGAGCTGCGAAGGAAAAGGTTGCGATACCCAAGGAAGCAAGGAAAGTGGCTAAGGCAGCGGATACGGGGAAGAAGACTGGTAATCCTCCGTACAAGTTATTACATGTTAGATACCTTTAACCGAGTACACGATCTTCTAAAATATCACACAACGTTTTATGTGTTCTAACCAAGTATTTGGTCTTGTAAGAATAAAACGACGTTGTTAAGTGTCAAAATGTGACTGACTTTATTCTTCATTATCGTTTATCCATGAATACTTATTACTAATTGGCGATGCCAGACTTAAGAATAATTACAGAAACCATTCTACCAAACCAGTAGTGCGGAAGTCACCGAGCTCATTGAAGAAGGCTGGTACATTGTGATTAGGGATGCCAATCGGGACTGGTTTTCGCAAATCCCGGGATTCGGGATTTCAAAAAATCAAATCCCGGGATCCCGGGATTTTTCGGGATCCCGGGATTTTACGGGATCCCGGGATTTTCCGGGATATCGGGATTTTTCGGGATTCGGGATTTTTGAAAATTAGAAGATAAATGCTTTTATAGATATTTATTTAAAAAAAAAAACGGCTTTAAAAGCGGTTTACAAGCAAAAGTTTTATATTAATTTGTTATTTTAAAGTTAAAGATAATGTTATATTTATTACTAACATTTAAAATTGAGATGTTTTTCTTAATTTATGATTGATTTAATAAAAAATATGATAAAAAAAAACAACGTACGATTTCTAACAATCTGTTAATTGATTCAACTAAAAAATAATTACTATAAACTTTATATTTTATTCAATTACCTCAGTTGATCCAAATTTATTAAAAAAAATTAAATATTGTAATTGAAAAGAGCAAACTTGTAGGTAATTGATTTATTTTAAGATTCTTTTAAAATTTTTATTAAGTAAATTAGAATCAATAATACAAATTTGAATTCGAAATTAATTATCAAAATAAATTTATTTAGTTAACCACAAAAATCTTCTTTTAACAAAAAAACATTTTTATACCCACCAAAAAGTGCTAGGCATTGTGTAGTGTTTAAAATACACTACTTAATTTTGTAAAATCGCTCCATAAATTGCCCTAGTTCCTATGCCTACTCTAGTACAACACTTATATAATTCTAACCCTGTGAAGAGTAAAGTTTTAATGTAGAATTTGGTTCCCTTTGGAATGTTTTGTGCATTTCAAAAGACATTTTTCCTTTATTTATTTTCTTTTTTAATTATTTTCTTAACTTCTCATTCAAATTTCTTTATAATTGTTGAACTAGCTTAAAACAAACAAAGTTTAACTTTTTTGTTTCGTTTTCAATGACAGTATTAACAGAAATAATCAAGTAAATATTAAAGATCAGCATTTTGTTCCCTATGCTCTTAAGGGGGAATGTAATGATGCATTTCTTTTTATAAAAAAACGTAAAGCAAGAAAGTTTTGTTAACAATTTCGGGATATACTTAGTCCCGAAAATCCCGGGATTACAAAATTTAAATCCCGGGATTCGGGATTTGTTGAATCCCGAAAATCCCGGGATTTTCGGGATCGGGATTTCGGGATTGGCATCCCTAATTGTGATGGTGACAAATTGTCTTATTTGGTTGAAAATATTTAAAATTTGGTTTTACTTATATTTTGGTTTCGGTTTAAAAATATACACCTTGGGGAAGGAAAAAAAATAAAATAATTTTCGATTAGAAATTTACTGGCACATATAGTTGGCTTAGAATTTTTTATATATTTCAATGAAGATTTTCTTCAAATAAAATTTGCCTATAGATTTGTATCGTACATTTACGGAAGTTTAATATCAAAAATAAGTGTTTCAAAAGGGAGAAATAAAACCAGAGGAAAAATAACAAGGAATCTTAAACAAATTCATTTGTCTAGCTGAAACATTATTGGTGAGCATTAAGTTTTGTTTGGGAAAAGTTTGGGTAGCATTCTAATCCCTATTTGGTGGTTTACCGAATTTTTACTTTTTATCAGCTCTTAACATTTGTGGGGTTTCAAGGAAATAAATTGTAATTTCGGGAAGTAAGGAAACCCAAGGATATTCTAAAATTTCCGGTTATCATAGCCAATTTTATAACAACTCAAAGCGAAGATTCTCTCAATTTCTGGTTGCAGATCTATGAAAAGAGGAAAATACTATATTGGATGTTTTTGAATGAGTGAAAACATTACAATCGTACATTTTATTCTCTAAATAAGGTGACCATCATCATTTGTATTGTCGCGTGTGTGTGTATTTTATTCAAAAATAAGTTTTTATATATGAAAGATTATTCGTTTCCTGCACTGGCCACCTCTAGTGCCCAGATGCAGTGACATTAAAAAATTCCGATTATATATTTGATTTTGAGGGAAAAAGAGTACCTTAAGTTTCTAATGGCTCTTTTTGAACTTTAATTTCCCTTTTCGATGATCTTTAATCTGATTACGGTTAAACTCATAATTGTAGTTGTTCGTATTTATTTATCTAAGTTCAACTTTGTTTAACTTACTTTTGATTACATTACGATTTTTGCTTGTTTTAAAAGTTATATGGTCACCTAATTTAATTTTAAATTTTCTTATGAATTAAAACTAATTAAAATTGTACACGTTACCAAAATTCTAATACATAAAAAAAATAAACACTAAATGGAAATTTTTTTAAAATCCAAGACACATTCATAAGTTGAAGGGGGTTTTGTTATCAGGGAAATGCAAACTTTCTAGAGTAACAGAATCCTCATCAACAGTAACCATACTCTCGTTACCATTTTAATTTTTATTAATTAAATAATATCAATACGCAACCGACAGCTGTCAACTGGCGCCTGCTGACATCGTTGGAAAAGCATGTAAGTTGTTTTGTTTTTTTTTTTTTTTTTGTTGATCCGTCATATTTATACTTACTATCCTACACTCAAAATAGTTAATTTTTTTTTTAATAAACGTAACATGAATATATTGTAATTCCGTAAACAATACTATACCTCAATTTTGTTTTTGAATCTTATTCTGGCAACTACGATTACCATTTTTTCAAATGTTCACTTTACGTTATTAATATTAACTACATGAACTTTTAATACATCTCCATACCTATAATCAATTCTTGTTTTTATTCACTATTAATTTTAACTGTAATTTACCTTAAAATTAAACCTACTTTTTTTACTGTAATTTAATGGTGACCAATAAGTTTTTTAACGTCAATAAATATTCTTTTCGTTAATTACCTAAGATTTTAAATATATATTAATAATTATAAATAAACAATGATTTGGTCTGCTATGGAATTTTAAGTTTTTATTCAATATTGTGAAAGGTGTAGTCACCGATATGGTATAGTTTTATTATATAATTTTTTTTATGTTGGGCTGACAACCGAAATTTCAGAATCTGTCAGCATGGTGGGTGGGCATGGAAATAGTGTAGCGATTACCACCATCAGCTACACTTCAATCATCAACCAATTTCTTTTCTTTTATTTTTCTTCTATCAATTCAATGTTGGTCAATGTATAATTTATGTTAATGTTGCAATGCTACCTAAAGTAAAGTCTGTTGTAACCGGTTTTAAAATCTTTCAATTTGAATACATGTTATTTGGGAACTTAACACACCCCCTAACGACGAGCACGGCCGAATATTACAGGTAGCCTTTTTCCCAATAAGAATAAAACCCCGATGAATCGTTACAGAGATTTTTGGCGCCCAACGTGGGGCCTCAGTTATCGTAAGCTTTAAGACTTTTTGCTGAGGTCCTTTGAATCGCTTGTGTGTTTTGATCTACATTGAATACTTTTTCCTTTATTCTTCTTTTTTTTTTTGCTTATTTGTTTTATTATTTGAAACTGTGGACGTACTTGCTTATTGTTTTTATGATAATCATTTCCCCAGTTGGCATTTAGTGAGATGGTAGGTGTCAGGACTTGGGTTCGATTTTGAGAAAATTGTTCTGGTTTATATCGGTTCAATACTCATTTAACGCATTTCCTATTTATTTTTTTTTTTTGTTTTATTAATTTTACGTTTTATTTTCAAGATTAGTATCTATGGTGTGGTATATCTAGTCGTGAGGACTCATTGGTTTTGATTTTCTGTTATCGATTCTTTTCCGGCGATAGATAATCAATACTTCCATTTTAAAAACTACAACTCATATTTGGCTTGGATCATAATTTTTTTTTGGCTTTTGTCAAAGAGTTTCCACCAAATATGTAGCATTTATTTTACTTCTATGGGAGATTTGTTGGTGATTATGAATTTAAAATTTAACTTTAAACTGTATATTTTTTTTGTTTAATTAGAATTTTTTTCTTTTTTTCATTTTGCATTAATTTTAGTTTGAATTTCTTTTTCAATATAATTTCTTTAATACCATATCTGAATACTTCACTGAGTAGCAATATTTCATTCTTAATAGTTATTTTTCTTAAATTTGGATATTAGACTTGCCATTAATTAGTTTATTAGATTTGTAGATTAGACTTTATCTTTAGGTTTTTATTTGACGATAATACTTTGTTTTGGGGAACAACTTTAATTGTCAGTATGCCGTTAGTTCGCAGTTGTGATAATATTCCATCGTGCTTGGACCAGAATGGTAATTTAGAGGATCACCCGTATCTCGGACTAGCAGACCGATGACTAGATTACAATCACGTAGACTTGCAATGGGGCAGGGTAGTGCTGAAGGTGTTCATATAATGCGTATTGTTAACAATTGCTTGAGAGAATTTAGGGATGATATAAGTGGTATGCTAGCGGATGGACTTCAGAATCTATCCTTACGGTATGTACAACCTACTGTAGAGGACAGATCAACAGAACAGCCTGAACATGAGGGACTCGATGTACCTATTTTGAATTCTTCAAATGGACATTTTAATCGTGAAAACCGTAGTTCCCAGAACGTGAATAGAGGGTTTGAGCGAAATACGGAAAATGTTCTCAACTTGATTCGTAATTGGAAAGTATATTTTACGGGCAACATGTCGGACATTACAGTTGATGAATTCATTTACAGAGTAAACACTTTAACTAGCGCAAATTTAAAAGGTGATTTTCAACTTTTATGTCAGCATGCCCACTAGACTGGTCGCAATTTTTTTTTTTTTAAATTTACATGTTTGCGCTGCTTAAAATATGAGGTTTGGTGTAAGAAATCAAGTCCTAATTTTTCAGCTCAATCCGACGGTGCCTAGTCGTGCCAAGTGTGGCCCAAAGTTCCCCATATGATAAAAAAAACATCTATTCAATCAGATACTAGATGAAAAGCCGGTCTTAAAGACCGAAAATCGAAAATCTGGCTTCGTTACGATTTTCCGCAGAGAAAATACTTTAAGTATGCCAAATTTCAGCTTCCTATGTCATCAGATGGCTTCAGAAAGTTGCGGAAAAAATAGGACATACGTGCAAACATCCTTACATACTAAGAAATTATATATTGTATAGATAGATTAAAGTATTTGCAGTTTAATATTTTAGTATGATACGAACGAAAGATTTTTAACTAATTTTAACTAATTCGGGGTCGCTGAATCCAGTGGTGCTAGCCGTTTTTTTAGGTTAGCTTTAGTTTTCGAGATATACCGTTATTTCGAAAATTAAGGATGTTGCACAACATATGTTCGCGCAACTCAAAAACGCTTTGGCTTATTGAAAAACTAAAAAAAACCGAAATTCGGCAATAAAATTTACTTTAAGAAAGTTAAAACTTTTTTCTTCATATTGGCTTTGGTTTTCGAGATATACCGTTATTTCGAAGATTAGGGAGGTTGCACAACATATGTTCGCGTAACTCAAAAACGCTTTAGTTTATTGAAAAACAAATAAAACCGAAATTCCGCAATAAAATTTACTTTAAGAAAGTTAAAACTTTTTTCTTCATATTGGCTTTGGTTTTCGAGATATACCGTTATTTCGAAAATTAAGGAGGTTGCACAACATATGTTCGCGTAACTCAAAAACGCTTTAGCTTATTGAAAAACTAAAAAAAAACCGAAATTCCGCAATAAAATTAACTTTAAGAAAGGTAAAACGTTTTTCTTATATGCGCAGTCGTTTTAGAAACATAATTTTTTTTTCTGGAAAAAAAAATAAATTTTTTATTAAAATTTCGGAATTTTTGTTTTTAAAAATTCATAAAAAATTGAAAAATGGAGCTATGCTTCTAATTTTATAGAGTCACATAAAAAACAATATTGCAAACAAAACAAGCTATAAATGATTAAAATCTGTTCACAACTTTTGATTTTATGTATTCACAAAAGACGAAAAATTTTAATTAATATAAGAATTTTATTAAACCGCCATATGTGTATAATTGAAATTCTTACATTTGGCCCGTGTAGTGCCTAGGATGCCTCAAGAAGGGTCAAATGTATGTATCAATTTTTTACGAATTTTTAAAAACAAAAATTCCGAAATTTTAATAAAAAATTTATTTTTTTTTCCAGAAAAAAAAATTATGTTTCTAAAACGACTGCGCATATAAGAAAAACGTTTTACCTTTCTTAAAGTTAATTTTATTGCGGAATTTCGGTTTTTTTTAGTTTTTCAATAAGCTAAAGCGTTTTTGAGTTACGCGAACATATGTTGTGCAACTTCCTTAATTTTCGAAATAACGGTATATCTCGAAAACCAAAGCCAATATGAAGAAAAAAGTTTTAACTTTCTAAAAGTAAATTTTATTGCGGAATTTCGGTTTTTTTTGTTTTTCAATAAACTAAAGCGTTTTTGAGTTACGCGAACATATGTTGTGCAACCTCCCTAATCTTCGAAATAACGGTATATCTCGAAAACCAAAGCCAATATGAAGAAAAAAGTTTTAACTTTCTTAAAGTAAATTTTATTGCCGAATTTCGGTTTTTTTAAGTTTTTTAATAAGCTAAAGCGTTTTTGAGTTGCGCGAACATATGTTGTGCAACCTCCCTAATTTTCAAATAACGGTATATCTCGAAAACTAAAGCTAACCTAAAAAAACGGCTAGCACCACTGGATTCAGCGACCCCGAATTAGTTAAAATTAGTTAAAAATCTTTCGTTCGTATCATACTAAAATATTAAACTGCATATACTTTAATCTATCTATACAATATATAATTTCTTAGTATGTAAGGATGTTTGCATGTATGTCCTATTCTTTCCGCAACTTTCTGAAGCCATCTGATGACATAGGAAGCTGAAATTTGGCATACTTAAAGTATTTTCTCTGCGGAAGATCGTAACGAAGCCAGATTTTCGATTTTCGGTCTTTAAGACCGGCTTTTCATCTAGTATCTGATTGAATAGATGTTTTTTTTTTATCATATGGGGATCTTTGGGCCCCACTTGGCACGACTAGGCACTGTCGGATTGAGCTGAAAAATTAGGACTTGATTTCTTACACCAAACCTCATATTTAAAGCAGCGCAAACATTTAAATTTAAAAAAAAAAAAAAATCCCATACAAGATGCGACCAGTCTAATGCCCACATTCTATTCGAAGGGAAAGCCTTAAAGTGGTATTGGCGATTTCACCGGAGTTGTGACATTATGGAGTGGGTAGATTTGTGCGACGCTTTAAAACGCCAGTACAAAGATTACTATAAGGACTTTGATATAAGGGAAATAATGCAACGAAAGCAGAAACTTAATGAGACTTTTGATGAATATTACGATGCGTTAATAGTACTTTGTGACAAATTACGAACACCTCTATCGGATTTTGAGATCTGCGAAACAATGCAACGTAATTTAAGACCAGAAGTGAGATACGAACATCTTCATTTGGAGATTACTAGGGTATCTCAGCTAAGACGTGCAGTTCGTAGACACGAGAAATTTATGAAGGATATGAGCACTAATAATATGGACAAGCGAGCATTTACTAGGAAGCAAGTATCAGAAATAGTTAATGATGAAAAAACGGATTTGAATCATAATGAGGAGGAAATTTGTTTGGTACTTCACTCTGGTAGATGTCGGAATTGTGACAAATCTGGGCATAGTTTTGTAGATTGTTTGGAGGAACGTACAGGGTTCTGCTACGGTTGTGGAACTAAGAACACTTACAAACCTAAAAGTCCAAAATGTTCTAGGAGACAGGGAAATGCCTTGAAGGATGTTCGTTTGGGCAAAAACGAGCATCCGAAACTAAATATGTAAATTTTGATAATGAGAATAAATCTGACGCAATAAATAAACCCGCTATGACAAAAAAAAATCTAATGTGACAACCCAATCTGACTTTACAGATGTTCACCCTTTGCAACGACCTTATCATATTCGGTTAAGGGAGTATAATCGTATCAGGGATAGAATATTTAATATTACGAGGGTGGAACGGAAACCTAATAGATCCTCGAAACGTATTCGAGAGTTTTATAAGAGAAGACGACTGTTTAGGAAATGTGTTGTATCATCAATAGGTTCCAGGGAAAATGACAATAGACCATATATCGCATTGAATTTGAAGGACAAGAGCTGTTTTGCATTGTTAGATAGTGGAGCCAATGTTAGTGTAATTGAAGGTAACTTATGTTCGGATATTCTCAACGAGGGATCTTATAAACGTAGCATTGATAACGTTAAAACTGCGGACGGGCAAATGCAAAGTGTTATAGGAAGTGTGGTTTTGAATATCAGTTACAATAATCAGATTAAGTCCATTGAGTTTTTACTAATTCCGTCAATTGTGCAGGATGCAATTTGTGGGATGAATTTTTGGTAACAATTTGGCATACAAATAGCAACGATATAGACATCAAATGAAATTGTTTCAGAGAAGGACGCGAGAAGAGTTCCAATGACTTTGATACAAGAACAACAACTTCAGAAAATAATTGAATATTTTCCTAATTCTGATCGAGATGGTTTGGGATGTATCTCCCAGATAGAACACCATATTGATACCGGTAATCCGGCCCCAATAAAGCAAAGGTATTACCCAATATCTTCTGCTAGGGAGAACCTTTTATGCGGTGAGATTGATCGAATGTTGAAGCTAGGGGTTACTGAAGAGTGTCTTGCATCTCCTTGGTCATCTCCTGGAGTATTAATTGTAAAGCCTGGGAAAGTGCGATTTTGTTTAGATAGTAGGAAGCTAAATTCTGTGACGACAAAAGACGCATACCCAATACCCAACATTGAAGGAATATTATCAAGGCTTCCTCCAATTTATTATATTTCAAAAGTTGATTTGAAAGATGCCTTTTGGCAAATTAAATTGGACGAAACCTCAAGACAGAAAACTGCGTTCACGATTCCTAATCGGCCTTTGTACCAGTTTACAAGAATGCCGTTTGGATTGTGCAACGCACCACAAACCATGTGTAGACTGATGGACCAAGTTATTCCGTATTATTTAAAGACGAATGTATTTGTCTACTTGGACGACTTACTGATTATTTCGAAAGACTACGACGAACATGCAAAGCACTTACAAGAGGTGGCGACGCATTTGCGGCGAGCAAACCTTACAATAAATGTTAAAAAGAGCAGTTTTGCGCTTCGACAGGTTCAGTACTTAGGCTGTATCGTGGGAGAAGGATGTTTAAAAGTTGATCCTGATAGGGTGAAAGCAATTTTCCAATTTCCGGTTCACAAGACAGTTGGGCAATTACGACAATTTCTTGGAATGGCAGGTTGGTATCGAAGATTTATGGTCTACTATGCTAACCTTACATTTCCTTTAACTGAATTACTATCGAAACGAAAAAAATTCATATGGAATGATGATGCTCAAAATTCCTTTGAAACAATTAAAAACAAGTTAACATCTGCACCTGTTTTGGTACATGCTGATTTTGGTAAACCATTTATCCTTCAGTGTGACGCAAGTATGAATGGGGTTGGTGCTGTACTTGCTCAGCGAGACAACGAAGGCAATGAGAGACCAATAGCTTTTATGTCGCAAAAATTGAACAAAGCGCAAAGAAATTATTCCATAACAGAGTTAGAATGTCTGGCAGTCATGTTGGCAATATAAAAGTTCAGGGCTTACATTGAGGGTCATAATTTTACGGTAATTACAGATCATCTTAAATGGCGAATGAGACAAAAGGATTTGAGTGGACGATTAGCCAGATGGTCTCTCAAACTACAGGGATTTGATTTTGACATTGAACACCGAAAGGGTACCGAAAACATTGTGCCAGATACGTTGTCCAGGGCTTTTGAAGAGGACGAAAATATTAACGAATTGGAACTGCAAGTTTTACCTGCTATTGACCTTAATTCCGACGCATTTGAGAGTGATGAATACCAAAAGTTAAGAAATGAATTTTTGAAATCTGTAGCCCGTTTCTGTATTTCTCACATCGTAAAACTTTTCGCATTAAACGTGTGAATTGCAACAAAAATAGTGTGAAATGAAACAAAAAATGTTTTTTCTCACACAAGTGTTTCTGTATCTTTTTTTGCGAGAATTATCTGTCATTTAAATAATTTTTGCGAAAAGTTTCTTTCAACAACTGTCAAAATAAGTCACATTTGAAATTGGTGTCGAGAAAAACAAAATGTAGATATTTTGAGTTTAAAATATGTGTATATACTATTTTTTTAAAATAAATAAAAAAATAGAAGGAATATAAATGATGAATGCATAATTTATATGATGCATATAAACAAAAAACAATTGTTATATTTTGTTATATTAATTTTTTTTAGCCTTTTCTTGTCAGTAGTATGTTTAGAGGGGTTTTAATGCACTTTTTTCATACAAAGTAGGGTGCAAGCCATTAGGGGTGTTCACAGTTTATAGTTGAATACATGTCATTAGGGGTGTATACAGTTTATAGTTGGATACATGTCATTAGAGGTGTTCACAGTTTGTAATTGGATACATACCAATAGGGGTGTTCACAGTTTTTGATTTTATTTTCACCCTACAGTCGGTTGGTTTACTTAATAAGATATTCGTAAGGTTCGCAGCATTGGAGAGATAATATTTTTTATATATTTTATATAATTATATATTATATATATATTTTTTCCCTTTCCAAAGTTTTGTTAACAAATGGTTAACATTATCAATTGATTTTCATAGTTAAACTACCATTCATATAAATCCAACCTTAAGTGTTGAACCCTCACAATCGATATTTCAAATCTTTACATATTGCATACTCTTCCACAAGAATACCCGTTTTGATAGCTATAATATATAGATAATTCACTTTTTATGTAACAAATTAAAAAATTAACATATAACATGAATTTAAAGTCGCTTATGGCAACTAAATAATTAATCTAATTCAAGGATTTTAAAAATTTTGTGAAGAAAATACCAACAAAATGGCTATTTTGAGGGGATTTTAGCGTTGATTTGAATATTTATTTAGGATTTTAAAAATTTTGTGAAGAAAATACCAACAAAATGGGTATTTTGAGGGGATTTAAGCGTTGATTTGAATATTTATTTAGGATTTTAAAAATTTTGTGAAGAAAATACCAACAAAATGGCTATTTTGAGGGGATTTAAGCGTTGATTTGAATATTTATTTAGGATTTTAAAAACTTTGTGAAGAAAATACCAACAAAATGGCTATTTTGAGGGGATTTAAGCGTTGATTTGAATATATATTAAAAAATTAACGTATAACATGAATTTAAAGTCGCTTATACCAACTAAATAATTAATCTGATACATTTTTAACTTTTTTCTTTGATATACGTATGTATGTTGATAAAATTTTATTCTTAAAGATATTATATCATTTGTTTATATTAACGAACTCGTAGTGTTTAATTAAGATGTCGTTAATTTGATATTCTACAATATAAGTTAAGTGAAGAATTTAATTCGATCTATGCTTATGTTACATATATACCTTTAACCTGTTGATATAATATACATTTAAACCTTATGCATGCTGATGCAATAAAATTTATATTTAAATAACCATAGAATATGGTTTATTTAATGATTTGATAACATTTAGTAAAAGTTTATATATGGTATAAACTTGAAGTTGACTATACCATTAGAATTAAATATTATTGAGAAAAAAACTGAAATCATATAACAAAATCAATAAAGATGTTTTAAAAAAGAGGATAACATAGGGTTTTTGAATGTTTGATAAGGAAAAACCTAAAATATATGCGCATAATGTATTATTATAACCACTTTATATTTTTTTTCTAGTTTAATAATAAACCATAAACCCATTCCATAACAACCCATAGAATATTATACAATAGCAACTATTTATATAATTAAAAACCACAAAAAAAAAAAAAAATCCCAAACTATACTTATTTATATAATTCACTTTTTATATTATATATTAAAAAATTAATGTAAACCATAAACTTTAAGCCAACTAAAAATTTAATCTGATACATTTTAAACTTTTTTTCTTTGATTTATGTGTGTGCGTTGCTAAAAATTTCATTTGTTTATATTAACTAACTCATAGTGTTTGTTTAATATATCGTATTACATTTCTTCAAAAAGTTTTTTTGTTTTATTGTTACTTAATTTCTAAGATTTCACATTATGATGAAATTCTTATAACCCTTAATATTAATCCTTATCTACAACAACTTAACACTGCAGTTACACGCTCAAGTTTTTCTTGATAGTCTTTTACATATACTGTTTGTCAAAATTTCCAAAAATTGATAGTTGTGACGTAGGCTGCATTCAATTTTTGAGCAAATTACTTTCAAGATGCCATCAAGAAAAAAATTTATAAAGAGAAACGAAAAATTTGCTCACTAACCTTGAAATCAGCTGTTTTCTTGAACGTAAATTGAAACACTCACTGGCAAGAGAATTTTAAAGGCAAGTTCGTATCAACTTTTAAAAGTATAAGTGTATTGGTAAAAAAGTGTGAGTGTATTAAAACTTGATAGGCAAAACTTGATCGTGTAACCCTCAAGTCACATATACATTAATAAAGATGACTCAACTAACCAAACCAAACATGTTTGGTTTTCTAAAATTCTTTTATTCTACTGAAATAAGCCCCGCCCCTTATTTATAAATTTAAGGCTAAACAATAATAACGTGACTGCATCAAATATGATTAGTTGCGAAAAATTTAAGTATAAATACCGCTGCTATTCCTCAATTGAAATCAGTCTTGTTTGACAATTCATCCAGTGTACATTAAATTTTTATTAAATAAAAAAAAAAAAAAAAATAAAATCATAAAATAAAATGGCTCTTTATATTTGTGAATATTGTAAAAAAGAATTTACACAAAACAGAAGTTTAAATCGTCACATTAGATTGTATCATGATGGTCCGTCCTCATCATGGAAGTGTTTAACATGCAGCTTAAAATTTTCAAATCGCAATGAGTTTTTAAAACATGCACATCTTACAGAACACATTAAAGAAATGGATAAAGCTAATGATGTTTATTGCGATGCATGTAATAAACATATTCCAAAATTAAATTATCATTATCATTTGAGGACAAATAACCATAAATTTAATTGTGACAAATCTACTGATACTAATAGTGTGAAATGCATTAAATCAGCCTTAAAAAATCACATCGCTACATATATATTAGAGAATGATAATAAAGGAAACTTAATACCAGAAACATATTTATGTGAACAGAAATCCAAAATAGGCCAATTGTTGATGAATATTATTCAAAAATATTCATCAATAAAATTCAATATTGAACTATTTTGTGAATATATATTGGTAAAGGAAGAAGAAGACTCGTGCACTATCGAAGTCAAGTCTCATCAAACGAAAATGGTCATCCTAAGTACAGCAACAACAATAGATGAGATTCACCTGATTTATGAAACCATTGTAATATCGTTGTGAAAAAGATGATTGAATTTCAAGAGCGTGATAGTGGATGGGCGTTAATTAAGATTTCTCATCTCGAAATCAATATTAACCAATATAATTCCATCAAAGGATCGCAATACATTCCTTTACCAGCATCAATAATGAAGAAAAAAGCATGTGTCAACGTACAAAATCGAGATGAGTACTGCTTCAAGTGGACGATCATATCTGCGATTGCTCCAGTTAATATTGATACACAAAGATGTTCATCATACAAATTTATAGATATTGAAGAGGACGTAATTGTATTGAATAATGGAATCAAATCAAATTTCACCAATTTAAATTTTCCTCTATCGGTCAACAAAATTAGAGATTTTGAGCTAATGAATCCTGAAATTAGTGTAAATGTGTTTGGATTAGAAGATGATATTATAGTGGGACCATACTACTTCACCAAAGAAGAAAAGTCCAAACATATCAACTTAATGCTGCTAGAGGATGGAGAAAGATTCCATTATATATGGATTAAAAATATTTCAAGGTATGTTAATAATATTTATAAACTTTTTATAAACTTTTTATATATCCAAAAATTATATTAATTTAAATCATTTTCCTGTTTTCACTTAATTGTAGATTGATACGTAGTCAACTGACGAATTCTAAAAATCAAGTTTATATCTGTAATACCTGCCTCATACATTTTCATACTGAGTCATCATTAAAAAAGCACCAAGATGAATCCAATTAAATGGTGATAAGGATGCCTTCTCTAGATAAAAGTATTGTAAGCTATAAAAATTTTAAAAAGCAAATGGATGTGCCTTTTGTTGTATACGCTGATTTTGAATGAATACTGGAAACAGTTAACATTCAAAATTCTACGTACGTAACATCAACACAAAAACATATTCCATTTGCTTATAGTTATTACATTAAATGTTCGTTTGACTCAAGTTTAGATATATTTAGAATTTATAGTGGTGATAATTCACCAAGTCATTTTTTCACTAGTTTAGTTAAGGATAGCATAGAAATTTACAATAATTATTTAAGTATAGTCAAGCCAATGAATTCCTTGACAATACTTCAACAGATAAGACAAAATGAAGATATAAATTGTCATATTTGTAACGAATTTTTAACTGTTGAAGATAGAGTAGCTGATCATTGTCATCTAACTGGCGATTAAAGAGGTCCTGCTCATAATAAATGTAATTTAGAGTATCAAATCGCCGGTTTCATACCAATATTTTTTCATAATCTCTCGGCATATGATTGTCATTTGTTTGTACGAGAACTGTCATCTATTGAAGGAGATATAAATATAATTCCTTTAAATAAGGAATTATATATTTCAATATCAAAAAAAATATCGGTCAATGAAAAGAAAACCATTGAATTGCGTTTTTTTGATTCATTTAGATTCATGTCATCTAGTTTAGTATAGTTTCAGTATTTTTCAATAAACTTACTAATGAATCGTGTAGTGAGGATGATTATAAACATGCCGAAATGGTTTGGACTACATTTCAATGTAAAACCTTAATGGATTATTTGCTTTTATATTTAAAAGTAGATGTTCTCTTGTTATGTGATATTTTTGAAAATTTCCGTAAAGTTTGTATCAACTAAACATTCCCTAAAATCACTTATATTTAATTTATTAGTTACTGAGTGTTTAACACCTTTTATTCTTTTAATTTCTTTATCATCCCTATCTATTTTAACTGAATACATTTTTGCTCTTAAGCCAATGAATTCCTTTATAACTTTACCATTGCACTCATCCTTCATCATACCCAATACTTTTTTATTTAACAATGGTATGTTAAAAGCATTATCTCGCGGATATGCTGATGTATCGAAATGGGTTCTTATATCATTTCGAATATCATCATACATGTCATTTGTTGTAACGTCATAAATAAAGGAATCGGTATCCATATAGTTCAAACTAATATTATCGAGATATTTAGGTTTCATATAGTCATAATGGAAATTATACATTTTCCATTTTGATAATTCTAAGACCGAAAATCCGATGTAAATTGGTTTATTGTATACAGTCTTTACTCTTTTCAACTCAATAGCAACCATATCCTCGTGAATTGTAAGGGAACTATGGAAATTGGGTTTAGCTATAAGAGCTCTAGCACCTAATCTGTTACCCCTGCTTTCCCATTCACATACTATTTTAATATCTTTACGTTTATCAACGTTTTCCATAGTTTTACCGTATACGGCGTTATTTAATAATTTAAAGAAATTTTGTTGAAAAGTGTTTTTTGCTAACGTTCTGTGGTGGTTATTTAAGTCAATGTATATCTTCAACCAATTGGATTGATTAAATTGAAGAATTCTATGAATTTTCTTTAAAATCAATCCATGTTGAAGACATTGGCCCATAATCATAGTCAAAAATAAAGTATACTTTAAGAAAACTAAAGTCGACTTTACTTAAGAGCCGACTTTAGGTCTTTCATAAACAAGTTAAAGTATACTTTTGACGTTAAAGTTGACTTTATATATAAAACTAGATGAAGCTGTTTTTAACTCATTTAACAACAGCATCAGCTGTTTTTCGCCAAATAAAAAAGTACTTGCAAAAAGTTAAAAATGTTTATGTTACAAGATATTGGCCGATATTTTGCAATTATAAATGATTTGGAGGAAAACTTTTATGGAAAGAAACACAAAATACATATGTGTGGGCCCTAAATGTGCAAAACGCTAGGACAAAATTACATTGAAAGCAAAAACAAAGCCAAAATGTTTTGTAATTTTGTTGTTGCTTTCTACATAAATTCATATGTCGCGTTAAAAATTTTTCAACCCCACAAGATATGCAGTGTTTTATTTATATTTTAAGTTTCAATGTCGGCTGCTTAAAGTTGCCACTTGCTTATATTTTGTTGTATGTTGTATGAAAAATTTTCTACATTTGTGTTGGCACCCAGTTAAAGTCGGTTCAATTTAAAACATACTTTAGTTTCGACTATAATAGCAAAATAATTAAAAGTATGTTTTTATTTTAAAGTTGTTTATAAATAGAACCGACTTTAGCGTTTGACTATGATTATGGGCCATTGTTGTAATGTTCTGTAATGTATTATGTAGTTTGTTTTGTTATTTAAGTCTGCAATTAATTTTATTTGTTTCATTGTTTCTATTTTTTTATTTTCAACACAAAACGGTAAATCATTATGATAATCGTGTAATGTGGATGGTAGAATATCCATCTACTTCTAATATATATCCTAAATCGGAATCTTCTTTAATGTTATTGATATTAAAATTTTCTATGTCTTCAACCCATTCAAAATTTTTATAGGGGAGTTATTGAGACATTGCATATCCATATAAATTATTTACATCTAAATACATAAGATAATTTGATTCCTTGGTGGAATCATAATCACTAATATATTTATTGTTAGCAATAGAATGACGTTTACTGCATTGTACAATACCTCCCCTTATACCCCGGAAAACAAAATTATACATGTTAATATCAGTTAGCAATTCCAACTCAATTTTAGATGTTTTTAACATTGCATCCCATGATAGACCAGGGATTGTATAATATTGACAAGGGTCTAAATTATATATGGTTTTACAAACTTTACGGAAATTTTCAAAAATATCACATAACAAGAGAACATCTACTTTTAAATATAAAAGCAAATAATCCATTAAGGTTTTACATTGAAATGTAGACCAAACCATTTCGGCATGTTTATAATCATCCTCACTACACGATTCATTAGTAAGTTTATTGAAAAATACTGAAAGGGGCGGTAATTGAGTCTCTTGGAGACGATTCACAGAATTCAAATAGTTATACGGAAAGACACCTTTACGTTTCATTAAACTAAATTCATTGTCATTGGTATAATTCGATTTTATAATATTAAAATCATCATCGGTTAAATAGCTCGATAATTTGTCTAAACTAGATGACATGAATCTTAACGAATCAAGAAAACGCAATTCAATGGTTTTCTTTTCATTGACCGATATTTTTTTTGATATTGAAATATATAATTCCTTATTTAAAGGAATTATATTTATATCTCCTTCAATAGATGACAGTTCTCGTACAAACAAATGACAATCATATGCCGGGAGATTATGAAAAAATATTGGTATGAAACTGGCGATTTGATACTCTAAATTACATTTATTATGAGCAGGACCTCTATAATCGCCAGTTAGATGACAATGATCAGCTACTCTATCTTCAACAGTTAAAAATTCGTTACAAATATGACAATTTATATCTTCATTTTGTCTTATCTGTTGAAGTATTGTCAAGGAATTCATTGGCTTGACTATACTTGAATAATTATTGTAAATTTCTATGCTATCCTTAACTAAACTAGTGAAAAAATGACTTGGTGAATTATCACCACTATAAATTCTAAATATATCTAAACTTGAGTCAAACGAACATTTAATGTAATAACTATAAGCAAATGGAATATGTTTTTGTGTTGATGTTACGTACGTAGAATTTTGAATGTTAACTGTTTCCAGTATACATTCAAAATCAGCGTATACAACAAAAGGCACATCCATTTGCTTTTTAAAATTTTTATAGCTTACAATACTTTTATCTAGAGAAGGCATCCTTGTCACCATTTTATTGGATTCATCTTGGTGCTTTTTTAATGATGACTCAGTATGAAAATGTATGAGGCAGGTATTACAGATATAAACTTGATTTTTAGAATTCGTCAGTTGACTACGTATCAATCTACAATTAAGTGAAAACAGGAAAATGATTTAAATTAATATAATTTTTGGATATATAAAAAGTTTATAAATATTATTAACATACCTTGAAATATTTTTAATCCATATATAATGGAATCTTTCTCCATCCTCTAGCAGCATTAAGTTGATATGTTTGGACTTTTCTTCTTTGGTGAAGTAGTATGGTCCCACTATAATATCATCTTCTAATCCAAACACATTTACACTAATTTCAGGATTCATTAGCTCAAAATCTCTAATTTTGTTGACCGATAGAGGAAAATTTAAATTGGTGAAATTTGATTTGATTCCATTATTCAATACAATTACGTCCTCTTCAATATCTATAAATTTGTATGATGAACATCTTTGTGTATCAATATTAACTGGAGCAATCGCAGATATGATCGTCCACTTGAAGCAGTACTCATCTCGATTTTGTACGTTGACACATGCTTTTTTCTTCATTATTGATGCTGGTAAAGGAATGTATTGCGATCCTTTGATGGAATTATATTGGTTAATATTGATTTCGAGATGAGAAATCTTAATTAACGCCCATCCACTATCACGCTCTTGAAATTCAATCATCTTTTTCACAACGATATTACAATGGTTTCATAAATCAGGTGAATCTCATCTATTGTTGTTGCTGTACTTAGGATGACCATTTTCGTTTGATGAGACTTGACTTCGATAGTGCACGAGTCTTCTTCTTCCTTTACCAATATATATTCACAAAATAGTTCAATATTGAATTTTATTGATGAATATTTTTGAATAATATTCATCAACAATTGGCCTATTTTGGATTTCTGTTCACATAAATATGTTTCCGGTATTAAGTTTCCTTTATTATCATTCTCTAATATATATGTAGCGATGTGATTTTTTAAGGCTGATTTAATGCATTTCACACTATTAGTATCAGTAGATTTGTCACAATTAAATTTATGGTTATTTGTCCTCAAATGATAATGATAATTTAATTTTGGAATATGTTTATTACATGCATCGCAATAAACATCATTAGCTTTATCCATTTCTTTAATGTGTTCTGTAAGATGTGCATGTTTTAAAAACTCATTGCGATTTGAAAATTTTAAGCTGCATTTTAAACACTTCCATGATGAGGACGGACCATCATGATACAATCTAATGTGACGATTTAAACTTCTGTTTTGTGTAAATTCTTTTTTACAATATTCACAAATATAAAGAGCCATTTTATTTTTTTTTTTTTTTTTATTTAATAAAAATTTAATGTACACTGGATGAATTGCCAAACAAGACTGATTTCAATTGAGGAATAGCAGCGGTATTTATACTTAAATTTTTCGCAACTAATCATATTTGATGCAGTCACGTTATTATTGTTTAGCCTTAAATTTATAAATAAGGGACGGGGCTTATTTCAGTAGAATAAAAGAATTTTAGAAAACCAAACATGTTTGGTTTGGTTAGTTGAGTCATCTTTATTAATGTATATGTTAAGTTGTTGTAGATAAGGATTACTATAAGAATTTATAAGAATTTCATCATAATGTGAAATCTTAAAATTAAGTAACAATAAAACAAAAAAACTTTAAAAATAATGCGAACTCAGCGTTACATACATACATATATAAACAATTGTTGGATTAATTGATTGTACATAATTAAAAATATCCAGTTTGTATAATTTTAATTTTTGAAGAAATGTAATACAATATATTAAACAAACACTATGAGTTAGTTAATATTTTTTTTTTTTTCTCATTATTTATTTATTGAATCTTCATATATTAAATATGAACTAACAATAATTAATCAAATCTTAACCTAATACGTTATTTTTTGTCCTGCCAGTGCCAGACAAAAATTTTCTTCATCGCGGGTTCTGTTCACTTTTATAGGTGTTTATCGCTCATCTAATTGGATAAGTGCTGCAGTGTCTCTTCTTCTTAAGCGAGTGTGGCCGCTATCATTTAAAATATTTCGTGCTAGTGGGTTCGTGTGCGATTCGAGCCTTTTTAAGTATTTTACTGCATATTTCGTAATCATAGTTTTAACTAATGGAACATTAAGATCATTGTGAATATTTGAGTTTTTAACATACCAAGGGGCAGCTGTGATTATTCGAAGTAGTTTATTTTGGCGCCTTTTAATTTTTTCGATATTAGAGGCCGAAGCAGTGCCCCATAACTGAATACCATAGCACCAGATTGGCTTTAAGATGGAGTTGTAAAGAAGAAGTTTGCAGTCGAGACTAAGGACAGAGTTTCTTCCAATAAGCCAATGAATTTGGATGGCTTTTAGTTTCATTTGAGTTAATTTTGCCTCTATATGGCTTTTCCACGTTAAACGGCGATCTAGATGAATACCGAGGTATTTTACATGCGAATTTTGAGGTATTATTTGATTTTAATAGGGGGGCATGATTCCCGACGCAAGGTGAATGTTATATGTACGCATTTTTGCTCATTGACCTCTATCCTCCATTGCTTTAACCATAGTTCGAGTTGAAATATATGATCCTGTAGGTATCGAGATGCTTCTTGACGGTTTTCGTGCACGCTCAAAAAAGCTGAATCATCAGCAAATGTTGAAGTTTGTGTGTAGTTGTTTGTTGGCATGTCCGAGGTATATATTAAGTATAAAAGTGGGCCCAGGATGCTTCCCTGAGGGACTCCAGCGTCAATTTGCTGAGGAGAGCTTAAATAATCACCTTCTTTAATAATAAATTTTCGACCGACTAAGTAGCTTTCTAACAGCTTGTGTGTGTTTACTGGTAAGTTGAGCTTCAATTTATGTAATAAGCCTTCATGCAAGACTTTATCAAAAGCTTGAGAAACATCGATGAAGAGAGCGGAGCAATATTTTTTTTCTTCAAAGGCTTTTCTTATTGCGTTTACTATACGATGGGTTTGCTCAATTGTGCTGTGTTCTCTTCTAAAGCCGAATTGGTGGTTAGGAATACATCTATTTTCATTTAAAATTGGGGTCAATTTTGACGCTAACAGCTTCTCAAACAGCTTTGATATATTAGAAAGTAAGCTTATAGGCCTATATGACTCAACTTTTGTGTGATCCTTTCCAGGTTTAGGTATCATGGTGACTAAGGAGACCTTCCACTTTTGAGGATAGTATTCAAGGCGTAAAATAGCATTAAAAATTAAAAGAATAATTTTCTTTGCTATGCTGGGTAGCTTCAAAAGCATTTTGTTGCTGATCTTATCAAAACCAGGAGCCTTCTTGGGGTTTAAATCACAAATAGCCTTTTCGATTTCTCTTATCTCAAATCTTAGCGGAACAGCTGCTCTAGCAGCAACAGGTGGTAACTCGACCGCAATATCGTGAGATATATTTGGGGTAAATACGTTTTTTAAATGATTGACAAACAGATTTCCTTTTTCAACATCATTTCTTGCCCAACTTCCATTCAAGTTTCTTAATGCTGGTTTAGAGACAACTGGCCTTTTGAGATTTCTAGCTGCACGCCATAATGAGTAGTTTGATTGTGGGGTTGCATCAAGTTCCTCAAGATATTTTTCCAGAGAAGCCGTTTTCTTAGTCTGCAGTAACTTTCTAAGTCTTTTTGTACACTCTTTAAGTAAGTTCTTAAGTTGAGGGGATCTGTGCAATTGCCAATCTCTTCGAGCCCTCCTTTTTTCAGACAAAAGATGCTCGACATCTGTGGAATATATTTTAATAGTTTTTGTTTTTTTGGGGGCAATATTGGAATGTTGAACAGCTAGTTTCAGAAAACTGTCAAAATTGTCAATAGAGCGATCTACATAATCCGGTGTACTGAGCGGAATATTTTCTGTGCAATGGGTACTGAGATATTTTTTATATTTTAACCAATTAATTTGCGTAGCTGTCGTCGGAGGTACAATTCTATTGGGGTTCATTATAGTAACAATTGTAGGTGTGTGGTCGGAAGATAAATCTAGGGAGGCTTCAACATGAATCGTTTCTATGGGAATGTTTTTAACCACGCCGAAATCGATGACATCTGGAATTTTTTGATGATCAGTGGGCCAATATGTTGGTTGTCCGCTCGCTACCACATTTAAATCCATTTTAGAAATTGTGTTAAATAAAACACGACCCTTTGGTGTTATAAGTCGCGACCCCCAGAAGGTATGTTTAGCGTTATAATCGCCAGCGGCTAGGAAACACGGTCCTAATGATTTAAAATATTTATAATATTGGTCCTCCGATATTGAAAATCTAGGCGGGGAGTATAACGATGAAATTACTAGGTTTCTATTTAATTCCTCAACGCAAATGTTCGTTGCTTGGAGATAATCTTCACGATGATCACACATTAGGTAGTGTTTCACTCGGGTTTTTATTAAAATGGCAGAACCTCCACAAGCTCTATCTCGAGGGTCCTTGGTATCATATAGTATATAACCATTTATTTTAAACGTATTTCTTGAGGTCAAATGAGTTTCAGAAATCATCATGACATCAATTTGTTTATTTTTAAGAAAATATTCTAATTCATTTTTATGTTGGCGGATGCCGTTTGCGTTCCAAAAACAAATTTTTAAACAGTTCATGGTTTATTAAGTTAATATAAACAAAAGAAATTTTTAGCAACGCACACACATAAATCAAAGAAAAAAAGTTTAAAATGTATCAGATTAAATTTTTAGTTGGCATAAGCGACTTAAAGTTTATGGTTTACATTAATTTTTTAATATATAATATAAAAAGTGAATTATATAAATAAGTATAGTTTGGGATTTTTTTTTTTTTTGTGGTTTTTAATTATATAAATAGTTGCTATTGTATAATATTCTATGGGTTGTTATGGAATGGGTTTATGGTTTATTATTAAACTAGAAAAAAATATAAAGTGGTTATAATAATACATTATGCTCATATATTTTAGGTTTTTCCTTATCAAGCATTCAAAAACCCTATGTTATCCTCTTTTTTAAAACATCATTATTGATTTTGTTTATGATTTTAGTTTTTTTCTCAATAATATTTAATTCTAATGGTATAGTCAACTTCAAGTTTATACCATATATAAACTTTTACTAAATGTTATCAAATCATTAAATAAACCATATTCTATGGTTATTTAAATATAAATTTTATTGCATCAGCATGCATAAGGTTTAAATGTATATTATATCAACAGGTTAAAGGTATATATGTAACATAAGCATAGATCGAATTAAATTCTTCACTTAACTTATATTGTAGCATATCAAATTAACGACATCTTAATTAAACACTACGAGTTCGTTAATATAAACAAATGATATAATATCTTTAAGAATAAAATTTTATCAACATACATACGTATATCAAAGAAAAAAGTTAAAAATGTATCAGATTAATTATTTAGTTGGTATAAGCGACTTTAAATTCATGTAATACGTTAATTTTTTAATTTATATTCAAATCAACGCTTAAATCCCCTCAAAATACCCATTTTGTTGGTATTTTCTTCACAAAATTTTTAAAATCCTAAATAAATATTCAAATCAACGCTTAATTACCCTCAAAATACCCATTTTGTTGGTATTTTCTTCACAAAGTTTTTAAAATCCTAAATAAATATTCAAATCAACGCTTAAATCCCCTCAAAATAGCCATTTTGTTGGTATTTTCTTCACAAAATTTTTAAAATCCTAAATAAATATTCAAATCAACGCTTAAATCCCCTCAAAATACCCATTTTGTTGGTATTTTCTTCACAAAATTTTTAAAATCCTTGAATTAGATTAATTATTTAGTTGCCATAAGCGACTTTAAATTCATGTTATATGTTAATTTTTTAATTTGTTACATAAAAAGTGAATTATCTATATATTATAGCTATCAAAACGGGTATTCTTGTGGAAGAGTATGCAATATGTAAAGATTTGAAATATCGATTGTGAGGGTTCAACACTTAAGGTTGGATTTATATGAATGGTAGTTTAACTATGAAAATCAATTGATAATGTTAACCATTTGTTAACAAAACTTTGGAAAGGGTTAAAAAATATATATATAATATATAATTATATAAAATATATAAAAAATATTATCTCTCCAATGCTGCGAACCTTACGAATATCTTATTAAGTAAACCAACCGACTGTAGGGTGAAAATAAAATCAAAAACTGTGAACACCCCTATTGGTATGTATCCAATTACAAACTGTGAACACCTCTAATGACATTGATTCCATATCTAGTATTCATCGCGAGAAGACGTGTTTTTCTGGGTGCTCCCTAAAATCTAAAAAGTTGTGAAAATAAATAAATACAAAGATTCACAAATTGGTGTTAAAAAATAAAACAATACATATATAAATAATATATTTGTGATTTCTGCAAAATAGAAATATTTTCGTTTAAATAAAAACAAAATTATAAAAAGGACAAAATCCACTTAAACTCTTAAAATGAGTCAAAAAAATTATTTAACAGTAATTGAAGCTAACTGCTCTCATTGCAAAAAATTATTGCCTCTTACCGGGGAGCATGTTAAATGCTACCAATGTGGTTGTAAATACCACTTCTCCCCTTGCTCCACTGTATCAGAGACTACGTACTCTTCAATGAACATAGAGAAAAAAAAAGCATGGAAATGTCGCAATTGCAGGGAAGGAAACAAATCACCAAACAACATCAACAGAGAAATGGTAATCGAGGAACAACAACAAACAAAACAGCAGAGAGATGAGGATGTTGATGTTGCTGATGGTGCAAAAACAAATAAGAAAGACTCACTATCGTTGAACTCTGTAAATACAAACGTATGTTTGCTTCAAAATAATGTCACGGAGATCAAGAACTCAGGTCAATGAACTTAAAGCAGAAAATATTCAAAAAGATGTTCGTATACAAAGTATTGAAAACAGAGTTATCACATTGGAACAACAACTACTAAACAAAAACATAGAAATAAAAAATGTTAAAAATAAAGAACTCAGCGCTTATGATGTTATTAAAACAATTGCTGCAACTGGCAATGTTGATGTGCAAGAGTCGGACATTAGTAATGCGTATCGTTTAAAACAGAAAGACGATAAAATTATAATTGAGTTCCGTTCCTTAAACAAAAAAAGAGAAGTACTGAAAAATATTCGAAGAGTCAGAGGAGAGATTTTAAACAAAGCAAACCAAGCCAACATAAACACGGAGACTAACAAAAACAGCCAAAATAAAACCAATGAAAACAAAACCGATGATTACATATACATTAATGACCAACTCACGGCACACAATCGACATCTCATATGGCTAGCTAAAAACAAAGCCAAAGAAACCGGGTGGAAATTCGTATGGTTTCGTAATGGACATATTATGGCCAAAAAATCTGAAAATTCCTCTACTATTTTTATAAATAATGCTAGTGATGTTGAGTTAATTGCATAACTGAAATAAACTATTAATACTTTTTATTTTTGCTTTTCCTATAAATTAAAATAATTTTTCTTTTTTATTGCTAAACAAAATATTTAAAACAAACTAATAAAACATGAATAATATAATAACCCAAACGTTAGACAATTTTAATGAAATAAATAAAGACTATTTAAGTTATCCCCTTTCACTTATTTACTTAAATATTCGATCACTACGTACAAACTTTACACCTTTTTTAGCTACTATTCATAACATATTACAACATATCAAAATAATAATACTTGTTGAGACCAACATTAACGATGATAAGGGAGCATTCTACGGTATTACAGGCTTTAATGCGACGTTCGTAAATAGAGAGGGCAAGGGAGGAGGAATTGCTATATATATGAGGGAGAATATATTACACAACATAATATCAACCAACTATACGTCATTTGAGTCACTCCACGTGAACATACAAACAACAAGCAGTACTTTCTCTTTATTTGCAATTTACCGACCACCTTCTCTTAATAAGAACATATTTGTTGAAGAAATAGATGTAATGCTTAACACTGTAAATAAACAACAAAACATTATATTGGTGGGAGATATGAATATTGATCTCAATAAAACAAACTTCATAACAAACCACTACATTGATGCGATACTGGCAAATGGATTACAACTCTTAATTAATGATACCACAAGAGAGGATTTAAATAGGAACACGTGCACTAATATTGATCATCTCTTTGTTAGAAACAGAAACGTAAACACAAACGCATATGCATCAATTATAAAAACAAATATTTCTGATCACTTTACCATTGTATGTTGTCTCCTAGAAAACGAAATAAGACCAACTCTTGCAGAAAATACACAAAATAAAAGAGTATGCAAAAATAAAGTAAATAATCAGATACGTACAACCCAATGGCACGAGTTAAATAATCTAACAGATGCAAATGACATGTTTAACTCCATATATAATAAATTTAAAAACATTTATAAAAACTCAGAAATAAATAGTGAACTAAAAAAGAAACGATACACAAACCCGTGGATGAGTGAATACTTGACAAAATGTTGTCAAAATAGGGATAAACTTTATAAAAAATGGTATTTATGTAGAAACAATAAAGAATTCGAAAAAGAATATAAAAAATATAGAAATATAGTGAACAAAAAATTGAATTACGCAAAAAATAATTATTATAAAAATAAGTTCTTTGAAAATAGAAGTAACATACGGTTAACGTGGAAACTTATAAACGAAATTATCGGTAAGAAATCAAATAATGTTGATGAAACCATAATTAAAAATTTTAAAAACCAAAACATAATAGACATATGTAACAATTTCGCGATAAATTTCAAAGAAAACGTCAACCAAATCTCACATAATTGTCAAAAAAACAATAAACACCATTTCAAATGTACTACAAAATTCAATATATTTCACAAATACTAGCGAGGAAGAGATTTTTAATATACTTAACACACTTAATGTAAATAAAAGCGCAGGAGTTGATGAAATAAGAGCAATAGATCTAAAAAACAACGCAATTGAAATGACACCAATTATAACGAAACTTATTAACCTAATAATCGATACAGCAACAATCCCAGATATGTTTAAAATATCAATAATAAGACCAATTTACAAAAGTGGCCCAAGATCCGATATCAACAATTACAGACCAATTGCTATTTTACCTGTCATTGAAAAAATCATGGAAGAGATTGTGTGCAAAAGGCTTACGGAATTTATTAGCAAAAATAATATTATTAGCAATAATCAATTTGGTTTCCAAAAGGGGAAAAATATTAATAAGCTTCTTGGCAATTTTTCTAATTTTATTAATAATCAACTTAGCAAAAATCATCACTGTCTTACGCTATACATAGATTTTAGTAAAGCATTTGACACTCTTTGCCATACTAAACTTTTACAAACGCTCGAAAAAAGCGGTATAAGAGGAAATTGTTTAGAGTGGTTCAGAAATTACCTCACTCTTAGAAAGTACTATGTAAAAATCTCAACAAAATTAAGCAATGAAACGAATTTCAGCTATGGCGTTCCGCAAGGTTCAAAATTGGGACCAATACTTTACATTATTTATTCAAATGAGTTAATGAACATTCTCGATATGAGCCAAACCTTTGCGTATGCTGATG
The DNA here is from genome assembly GCA_930367215.1 of Pollenia angustigena. Taxonomy (NCBI): domain Eukaryota; kingdom Metazoa; phylum Arthropoda; class Insecta; order Diptera; family Polleniidae; genus Pollenia; species Pollenia angustigena. The sequence goes on from OV884059.1 coordinate 38,169,002, forward strand.
ATACTGCAATTGTTGTAGCTCACAAAAACATCGAAAATGCTAAACAGACAATGCAGCACCAACTGAATATAGCAACTAGATGGTGTCATGATCACGGTCTTGTAATAAATGCTTCAAAGACTAAAGTCATGCATATTAAACCACCCCATATTCTATATACGGACATAGACTTGAAATATCATGAAACGAAATGTCTGCACCAAAACAAGATACGCGACCTTGTATGCAACAATGGCCAATGTTGTACTACAATCGAACTTGTAAATACATACAAATATCTAGGAGTACATGTCGATCACAATTTTACTTGGAATGTACATATAGATGAAGTAAGAAAGAAACTGAGGAAAGCCGCGTATATGCTATACCATCTAAGAAACTGTTCTAGTATTGCTGTGTTGCGGCAAGCATATTACTCACTTGTCGAATCACATATACGCCATGGAATAACGGCATGGGGGAACTCAAAGCGTTGTAGAATCCTACAAGAGACCCAAAACAAACTCCTGAAAATACTTAAAAAAAGAAACACAAAAACGATACAAACCAATAATACAGCTATACAAACAATCGCTCCAAATATGAACAACAGCACAACAAATATCGGAAACTATACGAACAACATACCAGAAAACAGCACAACCAACAATATTCATCAAACAAATAACACAAACAATGAAAGCACCGATAACAACACAAACAGCAATGCAAACAACAATAACAACAGTGCAAGTGCTCTAAATAATAACAACAACAATATCTCGAGAAACAACCCATCAACATCAAGTGTAAACAACAAAAAAATAGCTACTGAAGAACATATATTGAATGTTAAAAGTATCTATTATACAACGTTAGCCATCGAATTTTACAACGATACCAGATTTTTACGCAAGATAGACCATAAATACAACACCAGAAGGAAAACTGATGGAAGGTTCAGCATCCCGAAGTTCAAAAACAATTATGGAAAAAGCACGCTTAACGTTATGTTACCCACAATATTTAATATGATGCCGGCAGACATCATAAATACTACAAGCACTAATAAAATAAGAAAAATAATTAAGAATACATTTTTAAACTTGCAATGAATACTAACTATATTAAGTACAATCTTGTTTAACTTTCAACCTGCAGACAAGCCACTATGGCTTTGCAAGGTGCATAGGCAAATGAATTGTATATATTTTTGAAAATAAATAAAAAAAAAAAAAAAAAAAAAAAAAAAAAACATGTATCCAACTATAAACTGTGAACACCCCTAATGGCATGTATTCCACTATAAACTGTGAACACCCCTAATGGCTTGCACCCAACTTTGTATGAAAAAAGTGCGTTAGAACCCCTCTAAACATACTACTCTTGTTTTGGTTTTAATCAGTGTTGCCAGATAAATTTGTTTCAAAATCGTCAATTTCGTGAGAAAAAAATAAAAAAGATCGTCTTTTTTGTTTTAAGAATCGTACAATTTAAAATCAATTTTAATCAAATTTGTTTCGACTTTTATTATAAAATAATCAAACAAAAACATAGTTACAGTTCATGGGTATTTAATAATTTCATTAAATTTATATATTTATTTTGTTAAGCTGGAGGATTATTTTTTAAAAAATTATTTATTTTCTTTAATCCGATAGCAATTAAAAATTGTTATTTTTCCCTGGAGAAGTCACACAAAGGCATGAGAAAATATCATTTTAAACAAAAAATAAAATAAATATTTTTACAAAAGCAAAAAGAAACCAAGCTTAATAAAATAAACATACATCCTTTTTTAAAATAGATATATACATATATATTTACAAAAACCGAGATCAAAATGTAAAATTTTTAAATAAATTCAGCTTTGATAACAGTATTATAAATATTCTGGGTTTTTATGGAATTGACAGTGACAACGTTGTTTTATATTTATATCGTATGTAGTCCGAAATAGTATATTATTGAAATTTAACTATATCGGTTTACAAATGGCTGAGATATAAATCTTTAATTTTCCTATTCCTATAATCTTTTTATCTGAAATAGACTTAGTAGAATACCTGGTAGTTAAAATTAAAAAAATCGGTTGATAAATAAACGGATTAACGACCCAGTAAAATCTTCGCCTACAAAATAATATGTTAAGTAATCAGAAACACATAAAAGCACTACATACAATTCTACTGAAAAACTTATGAATTTTACAAGGGTTGTGCCAAAATGAACAAATTCAAAAGTAAGTCATTTTTTTATCTAAATACATCCAGAAAAAAGTAGTTATCGAAGTTCTTATGGAAGAAAGCTACTAAATAACGAGTGAAAGAAGCTATCCATTTTGAAAAAGTTTTTACTGGGAGACAAACAAATTTCTTTCTTGCCGGAATAATGGTTTTGGCACAAAAGTGTACATATAAGATAAGAATATCAAATATCAAAATAAACCAAGTCGGTCCATTACTTTCCCTCGAAATTTTGCTTTTGCCGATACATTTTTTAGGGAAGAGACAAACAATTTCGAGGACAATTTTCACAATAGGGATATATATAAATATTTAACCCTTGTTTCTAAAGATATCTTTTTTTCCAATAAACAAACATATAAAAATATTTACAATTATCTTATTTCGAAGACTTAGGGGCTTATATCGTAAAACGCATCGCCAACAATTTCATTAAAAGCAAAAACAAAATCAAAAATATTTTATAAATTTGTTGTTGCTTTCTACAGACATTCATATTATTTTTTTTTTCAATTTTCAACGCCACAAAATAGAAGTGTTTGAAATTTAAAAAGTCAAGATGAATTTCAATAGAAAGTAACAACCAAATTATAAAATATTTTTGATTTTGTTTTTGCTTTCGTCACTTTTTTAGCAAAAATCATCAAAACGTCACTTTGTTAATATCGGAACAAAAAATCGTCAAGATGACGATAACTCGTCAAATCTGGCAGCCCTGTTTTTATTATATTTATTTCTTTTGTTGACGTTTCGCTTTTATTTGACTGGAAATATTCAAGTATAAACAGAATTTGTTTTGTCTGTTTTCGCATTCCAATCACAAAGTATACAGAGATGAAAAAAGTGACGTATGAAAAATGCCTAAATCATTTGCGAGGGCAGCTTTCGAAGAAAGAGAAAGAAAACGTTTTTTGTTAGTGAAGTGACAATGCGTAAAAACAGGCCGCTACTATCTACACAAATTGCATAATCAAAACAAAAAACGCAAAAAGGGCAGCTTTCGAAGAAAAAGACAGAAAAAAACACAATATTTTCTGTCTCGTGACGCCTCTGTATACTCTGTGATTCAAATACAGAAACACTTTTATCTCATAAATCAAGAAACGATGGTATTTTTCGTTTCACACTTCATGTAAGAAATTTTACGATGCGAGAAGTACATAAACGAGCTACTGACATGCCCGACTATAAGGTCGTTGACAAATTCATTTACAAGAGGACAAAGTTTACATCAGGCAACAAGGATGAATCCGAATCGTGGAAATTGTTAGTTCCACTAGAATTGCGTAAGGACGTCATATATGCTGCACATGATGTGCCAAAATCCTCGCATGGTGGTATTGCAAAAACGTTATATCGCGTAAGAAATTATTTCTTTTGGCCTAAAATGGTGGTCGATACAAAGAATTATGTAGTAAGCTGTGATATGTGTAAAACATCCAAAATTCCAAACACTTCACTTAAACCGCCTATGGGCCAAATGGTAGATACCGAGCGACCATTCCAGCTTTTATATATGGACCTTATTGGACCATTTCCCCGAAGCAGAACTGGGAACATTGGAGTTTTTATTATTTTGGATCATTACACAAAATTTACGTTTTTAAAACCTTTAAGGAAATTTGTTACTAAGCCGATTGTAGATTATCTAGCAAAGGAAATTTTTACTTGTTACGGAGTACCGGAAACTATTATTACGGATAACGGTAGTCAGTTTAGGTCAACGGAATTTAAAAATTTAATAAACAAGTTCGGAATTACTCACCAATTCACTGCTGTTTATAGTCCACCAGCAAACGCAAGCGAAAGAGTAAATCGTTGCATCAATGAGGCACTTAGATCATTTATTCGAAACGACCAGCGACAATGGGATGTATCTAGCGTTAATTGCGCCATCCGTAACAGCGTGCATCAGACCACCGGTCGCACCCCGTACGAACTTCTATTTGGACAAACAATGATAAACCATGGACAAGATTACAGAATTTTTCGCAATCTTGGGCTGGTGGCGGAATCGGACACAGAGATAGAGAGACAGGACAATTTTACCCTAATACGGGACTCGATTAGGAGGAAAATGAAGGATGCATATGAGCGGAGTACAAGATCATATAATCTAAGATCTAGAAAACGGGAACTCAATATTGGTCAATTGGTAACACGGCGTAATTTTGTTCAAAGCTCATTGACAAATAATTTCAGTGCAAAACTTGCACCAACTGGTGTTAGAGCTATCGTAAGAAAGAAAATTGGTAATGTTAATTACGAGTTAGAAGATATTCACGGTGGACATAGTGGGGTCTATCATATTAGGGACATATGGATATAATAATTTTATGATTTTCCATTTGATTGGTTATGGTTATGCAAATTGTTTATCACCGTTTTTCAAACAAAATTCTTCACCAGGCCTGGTATTTCATCTGCTTTGTGATGGTGACAAATTGTTTTATTTGGTTGAAAATATTTAAAATTTGGTGGCACATATAGTTGGCTTAGAATTTTTTATATATTTCAATGAAAATTTTCTTCAAATAAAATTTGTCTATAGATTTGTATCGTACATTTACGGAAGTTTAATATCAAAAATAAGTGTTTCAAAAGGGAGAAATAAAACCAGAGGAAAAATAACAAGGAATCTTAAACAAATTCATTTGTCTAGCTGAAACATTATTGGTGAGCATTAATTTTTGTTTGGGAAAAGTTTGGGTAGCATTCTAATCCCTATTTGGTGGTTTGCCGAATTTTTACTTTTTATCAGCTCTTAACATTTGTGGGGTTTCAAGGAAATAAATTGTAATTTCGGGAAGTAAGGAAACCCAAGGATATTCTAAAATTTCCGGTTATCATAGCCAATTTTATAACAACTCAAAGCGAAGATTCTCACAATTTCTGGTTGCAGATCTATGAAAAGAGGAAAATACTATATTGGATGTTTTTGAATGAGTGAAAACATTACAATCGTACATTTTATTCTCTAAATAAGGTGACCATCATCATTTGTATTGTCGCGTGTGTGTGTATTTTATTCAAAAATAAGTTTTTATATATGAACGATTATTCGTTTCCTGCACTGGCCACCTCTAGTGCCCAGATGCAGTGACATTAAAAAATTCCGATTATATATTTGATTTTGAGGGAAAAAGAGTACCTTAAGTTTCTAATGGCTCTTTTTGAACTTTAATTTCCCTTTTCGATGATCTTTAATCTGATTACGGTTAAACTCATAATTGTAGTTGTTAGTATTTATTTATCTAAGTTCAACTTTGTTTAACTTACTTTTGATTACATTACGATTTTTGCTTGTTTTAAAAGTTATATGGTCACCTAATTTAATTTTAAATTTTCTTATGAATTAAAACTAATTAAAAATTGTACACGTTACCAAAATACTAATACATAAAAAAAGTAAACACTAAATGGAAATTTTTTTAAAATCCAAGACACATTCATAAGTTGAAGGGGGTTTTGTTATCACGGAAATGCAAACTTTCTAGAGTAACAGAATCCTCATCAACAGTAACCATACTCTCGTTACCATTTTAATTTTTATTAATTAAATAATATCAATACGCAACCGACAGCTGTCAACTGGCGCCTGCTGACATCGTTGGAAAAGCATGTAAGTTGTTTTTTTTTTTTTTTTGTTGATCCGTCATATTTATACTTACTATCCTACACTCAAAATAGTTAATTTTTTTTTTTTAATAAACGTAACATGAATATATTGTAATTCCGTAAACAATACTATACCTCAATTTTGTTTTTGAATCTTATTCTGGCAACTACGATTACCATTTTTTCAAATGTTCACTTTACGTTATTAATATTAACTACATGAACTACATCTCCATACCTATAATCAATTCTTGTTTTTATTCACTATTAATTTTAACTGTAATTTACCTTAAAATTAAACCTACTTTTTTTACTGTAATTTAATGGTGACCAATAAGTTTTTTAACGTCAATAAATATTCTTTTCGTTAATTACCTAAGATTTTAAATATATATTAATAATTATAAATAAACAATGATTTGGTCTGCTATGGAATTTTAAGTTTTTATTCAATATTGTGAAAGGTGTAGTCACCGATATGGTATAGTTTTATTATATAATTTTTTTTATGTTGGGCTGACAACCGAAATTTCAGAATCTGTCAGCATGGTGGGTGGGCATGGAAATAGTGTAGCGATTACCACCATCAGCTACACTTCAATCATCAACCAATTTCTTTTCTTTTATTTTTCTTCTATCAATTCAATGTTGGTCAATGTATAATTTATGTTAATGTTGCAATGCTACCTAAAGTAAAGTCTGTTGTAACCGGTTTTAAAATCTTTCAATTTGAATACATGTTATTTGGGAACTTAACACACTCCCCTAACGACGAGCACGGCCGAATATTACAGGTAGCCTTTTTCCCAATAAGAATAAAACCCCCATGAATCATTACAACATCTCCGGCTGAAGCTCCTAATGGCTCTAATAAGGAGACCAGTAAGAGGGTCAAATCTGGGGACGACCAGCCTTCTTCATCGAACAAGAGAGTGAAGAATTTGACGAGCCTGGAGGGTCATCTGCAGGTGACCCTCCAGGCTCATCGTTCGGAATGATCCGGATGGGAGGATCAGTGCCGAGCTATGGCATTTACTAGAGGCTAGGCTTATCGACGAATTGGCTGTATTCAGAGGCAAAGCGGTTTATGTATCCTTCACTGGGTTAAGGTTGTCAATTGTGGTAACAAGAAATTTTTGAAATTCTTAAGAACCACAATTGACAATTGTAACGACATTAGCCCAGGAGCAAGGTTTTAAGTTATACAAGCCTTCGATTTGCCAAATAGGTCCATAGTGACAGCATGGATTCCACCACCCGCAGAAGTAGTAGTAGTAAGAATTCTTTATTCAATAATATTTTTTTTAAATCTATATATATAAAAAGAAGTGTACACTTTGATGTCACCACTAACTGCAAAATGAAATGACCGATTTCAACAAAAACGTTGGGGTACGTTGGGGAAAGTCTGTAGATGGTTTATGTAAAGTTTGCATGAAATCAGCCCAGTGGTTCCGGAGATATGGCATTTAGATTTTCCTATATATTCCCATACAAATATCAATAAAATGCCCTCCATTTTGGTTTCCTTCCAAACGGCTTGACTGATATAGTATATTTTATATCGCTAGAGGGCGCAAAATAGGGCATAAGCTCCCCCTCCCTATATCTTCTTAGCTAATCAACCTGTTTTCTTAAAATTGGCATTCAGGCACTGTAACATCTGAAGGAAAATAGGGAATAGGGCATAAAATAGGGGAAGAGGAGTAAAAGCTTCCCCTCCCTATATCTGCTTAACAAATCGACCGATTTTCTTAAAATTTTGCAGGAAAATATTGTAACATCTGGAAAGAACTATAGCTTCAAATTGTTATTACTTAGGGCGTGAAATAGGGCAATAGAGGTAAACGCTCCCCCTCCCCAATCTTTTAAGCTAATCAACCGGGTTTCTTAAAATTAGGCATGCAGACAGTGTAACATCTGAAAAGAAACAGGGAATAGGCGGTGTTTTCTTAAAATTTGGCGTGCAGACACTGTAACATCTGAAAGTAAATAGGGAATAGGATGTGAAATAGGGCAAGAAGGGTAAAAGCTCCCGTTTCCAATATCTTCTTGAAAATTCGCAGCCAAATATTGTTACAGCTGGAAAGTACTATAGCCTATAGTTTTTATTATTAAGGCCGTGAAGCAGGAGGGGTAAAAGCTCCCTTCCCTATATCTTCTTAACTTATCAACCGGTTTTCTTAAAATTTGGCATGCAGACACTGTAACATCTGAAGGAGAGAGGGCATGAAATTGGGTAAGAAGAGTAAAAGCTCCCCCTCCCTATATCTTCTTAACTAATCAACTGATTTTCTTGAAATTTGGCGGGTAAATAGTGTAAATCTGGAAAGAACTAAAGCTTATAATGTTTATTATCTTCTTAACTAATCAACCGGTTTTCTTAAAATTTGGCATGCAGACACTGTAACATCTGAAAGAAATAAGTTATATGGCAAAACAACGTTTCTCGGGCCAGCTAGTTACATTATAAAACTTAAAGAATGTACGGCGTTGACTATGTCGTTATTCGGAAAAGAGAGTTTATAAGCATATACATAAATAAACATATATTTGTTTATGTTTTTTATAAGCAGTGTTTATATATAACCATTAAAAATTCTGATCAGCTCATTTTCTGTAATTGTTTTTTTTTTTTTGGAGCCCAATATTGCCGAAAATTATTAAATATAGGAAACCTTCCAATGAAATATTGTTTATCTTCAACAAAAACAGGAACCATTTAGTTCTATTAGATCACATCGAACCTTTAATACCCACATGATATTCATGTCATAATTGTTGCCGCGTAAATATAAGTGTGCCACTGTAGTATCAATTATACTGTAAAACGATTGTGTTTGACTTGCTCGAGTCAATTGACTTTGGTGATATTTATTTTCTAGACAATTTAATAAGAGTGTTTGTTTTTCATTCCATTCCCTTACAGTAGTATTTGTTGTCCATGATATGGTGAACTCCAAGCCGATCCCTGCTAACATTTGGAAGATTGTTTTTTAAAAAATCATAGTAATGAGTCTTTTTCGAGCACTTTTGGTGATCAAAAACTGATTAATCAGCCACACGCTTAAAAATAGACTCGAAAATGACTCACGCTTATGATTCTAAAGTGTTTGATTTTTAATTTCTTATTTTTAACAATTAGAAATTGGGAATTATTTCCTTTCGAAGGTAACTTATATATTATATTCAACATTTTTTATTTTTTGAATTTATTCTATGGGCTAAATTTCAGTTATGTATTTTATAAAGCTTTTTTGTAATAGTCTTATTCCTTCAATTTTTCAGAAATTACTTTACACTACCATACTATTATATTGTATATTCTTGTTACATTTTACCTTAGCTTTCCTTTGGACAGCAATGAAGTATATTGTATGTACAGAAAAATTTAAGGTAAAATGTAACAAGAAGATACAATATAATAGTTTGGTAGTGTATAAAGTCATTTCTGAAAAATTTAAGGAATAAGACTATTACAAAAAAGCTTTATAAAATACATAACTGAAATTTAGCTCATAGAATAAATTCGAAAAATAAAAAATGTTGAATATAATTTCTTATATTTAATAAACTTAAATGTACATATAAAAAATTTAATTAATGTTTTATTTTTATTAAGGGAAAAGAACTGAAATAAGTCAAATACGATTACCAGTACCACTGATAAGTGATTCGAAAAACGATCACAATCTATGTAGAACTGACTCTTAAATGAATAGAAATATGTAGACTAATAAATGGCTCGATAAATGATTCGAAAATTATACGCACATGAAGCGAAATAAGACTGAAAAATGACTCGAAAAACGATCGCAAAAAACATAGAAAAGGCTCTTAAATAAATAGAAATAGACTGATAAATTTCTATAAAAAGACTCCCAAATAACAAAAAAAAACTACTGATTAATGACTCATAGGCGATTAGAAATATGTCTTATATATGAATCGAAAAAGACGCAGAATAGAAGTTAAAAAAGACTGATAAATGAATAGAAAATTATTCGAAAATGATCATAAATACCATTAGAAAAAGAGTCTAAAATAACTCTAAACTAATAAAAAAAAAACTTATCATAAATGACTCATCAAGAAGAGTCGCGGGTAGGGTACCATTTTCTCCTGGCAAAAGTATCATTTATGATAAATGAGCGCATATTCTGATTTTTTAATCGCGTTGAAGAGTCAAAAAAGACTCCATTATGATTAAAAATTTTACAAAATGCTAGCTGGGATCGTATTTAAACATTTCACCCAGGATATATTTTGTTCCAATGCCAGTCTACTTAATTGATACGGTAGACGAGAGTCTTGATATTCAAAGAGGGTGCGTTTTATGTATCGCATATGATCGCATAAATAAGTGGCCATCGTTGATTCCAGATTGGAATAGGCGTAGTTGGGAGTAAATTTTGGTAAATTCAGAATGCGTTTTATGAAATATCTTTGCAGTTCATCCACCTCATCAAAGTGAGAATGCCCCCATACTTGGGCACCGTATGATTGAACTGACCTGCAGACAGCATTAAAAAGGTGAATTTTTGTTCCAAGTGCGATATCTCTTTTACTTAGAAAGCTACTCCATGTTGAATTGAGGCAGAACTTCGCAACATTGTTCCTTTATTCTACATGTCTTGTAAAAACACATTTTGGCGTTATTATTATATTCTTGCAGGATAAACGTCCGCCATTTTTATATATCATAATTTTTGATTTTTCCAAATTTACTTCTAGATTCCAATAACTACAGTAAGTTTTTAAGCTGTTTATAATTTTCTGCAGTGCTTTAACATCATCTGCTATTAGCATTGTATCGTCAGAGTAGTGTGTTTATGTATGTTCTAGACAGACTTTCCCATACAAAGTTGGGAGCATGTCGTAACCCTGTAAACAATTTCATGTAAAAACTATCGCCTATCCATCGCCTATCTATCGCCTCCAATACAAATTTAGGAGCATGCAAGCAAACAATTGTTTTCTGGGTTATGCTATACATTCACTCTTGAGAAATAAGGGTAAAAGGGAATTAGAAAAAATTTTGTTTATTTGGTGGCAGGTGTTAAATTTCTTCGTGTACGTGTCTTGAAGATTTTAAAATTTTGTGAGGGATGATAATTTTACTTGTGCGTATTCATATTGATGATTTACAAGTTGTTTATTTAGTGGAAGGTATGAAATTTCTTCGTGGACGTCTCCGTCTTGAATATTTGTTTATTAATTTTTTTTTTTTTGCTTGTGCTTATTCATATTGACGATTACTTAGGATTTTTCTAGTCATTTGTATGTATATACATACGTACAATCAACAAATGGTTGAATATCGAACTAATCGTGGAATAATTATTTTTAGTTTTTTCAGTTTTTATGTGTGTTTAGAATAGTTAATGACTTTCTTGCATAGGTTTTCTAGTGACTTTTTGTATACATACCTCGGTAGGCTTGTGGGATAGTGAGCTAATCTCAGTATTAACAAATAGAAGGAGTTGTCATTTTTGGGATTTGTTAATCTTAAATAGAATTATATATATATTTTTTTTTGCGCAGATTTAATTATCACAAGAGACTCTGGTCTGTTTCACTACAACGGACTAAAGGTCAAAGTAACTATTAATCGGTTAATAAAGTTAGCATATAATTTTTGTTGATAACACTTAATAAGCATTTTCTAAAAACATTTGCAGATAGTTTCACTATTACACAATGTTTATCGCCTTTAATTTTTTTATAGTTTGATATTCTACATTGACGGCTTAACGAAGAATTTTGCTATAGGTTGATACTATACAGTACCAGTTTGATACTCTACATCTTCAGTTTAATGAAGAACTTTTCTATGGTTTGACACTCTACAATGACAGTTTAATTAAAAATTTAGTTCAATGCTTATGATAGAGTTATTTTGTGAGGAATGATAATTTTTCTTGCTTGCGAATATTCATATTGACGATTTACTTAGGATTTTTCTAATCATATGTGTGTTTATGCAATCGACAAATGGGGAAAGATATATAAAACTGATCATGGAATAATTATTTTTTAGTTTTTAGTTTTTTTTTTTCGTATGTTTAGAATAGTAGCGTTATCTATTATGACTTTTCTGCATCGGTTTTCTAGCAACTTTTTGTATACGTGCCTTGGTAGGCTTGTGGATAGTGAACTAGTCTATCAGTATAAGAGGTGTAGATTTGATTATCACGAGAGACTCTAGTCTGTTTCACTACAACGGATTAAAGGTATAAGTAACTATTGATCGGTTATATGTGAGATGTGTATATGCGCGATTGATACCGGCTTTTCATGTGAAAAGTGGGAATCCAACCACTTTTTTTTATATCAACAGCAACCGGCTGCACATAAGTTTTAATTACATTTAACAAATAGAAGGAGTTGTCATTTTTGGGTTTTGTTAATCTTAAATAGAATTAGATATTTTTTGTTTTTTTTTTTTTGCTTTGAGTGCCTCGGTAGGTTTGTGGGTAGTGAGCTAGTCTATCAATATGAAGATTGCAGATTTGACTATCACAAGAGACTCTAGTCTGTTTCACTAAAACGGATTAAAGGTATAAGTAACTATTGATCGGTTATATGTGAGATGTGTATATGCGCGATTGATACCGGCTTTTCATGTGAAAAGTGGGAATCCAACCACTTTTTTTTATATCAACAGCAACCGGCTGCACATTAGTTTTAATAACATTTAACAAATAGAAGGAGTTGTCATTTTTGGGTTTTGTTTATCTTAAATAGAATTAGATATTTTTTGTTTTTTTTTGCTTTGAGTGCCTCGGTAGGTTTGTGGGTAGTGAGCTAGTCTATCAATAAGAAGATTGCAGATTTGACTATCACAAGAGACTCTGGTCTGTTTCACTACAACGGACTAAAGATCTAAGTAACTATTGATCGGTTAATTAAGTTAGCATATAATTTTTGTTGATAACACTTAATAAACATTTTCTAAAAACATTTACAGATAGTTTCACTATTACTCAATGTTTATAACCTTTTATTTTTTTTCTAGTTTGATACTTTATAATATAAGTTTAATGAAGAATTTTTCTATGGTTTGATACTCTACAATGACAGTATAGTTAAGAATTTAGTTCAATCCATGGATACACTTCATGCAGTTAATAATTATACATCATACATACAAATACAGTAAAATTTCCATTTTATTAACCATAGTACATGGTTTATTAATTGTTTTGGTAATATTTAGTAAATGTTTTTATATAGTATAAACTTGAAGTCGACTATACCAATAGAATATTAAATGTTACTGAAAAAAGGAAATCATATTACAAAATTAAGATGATCTAAAAAAGAGTGTAACATAGGAGTTTTGAATATTTAATAAAGAAATATCTATTATATCTGCTTATAATTATCAGTTAGGAATTTAAAGATAACAAAATTTGTTTTATAATTAGTACAGCTTTATATGTTTTTTTTCTAGTTTATTAACCATACATTATCATACCATTATAATCCATAGAATATAAAACAATTTAAAATAGTTAAATCCGCAAAAGAAAATCACAAACTTTATTTATTTATGTAAAACCTTACTCCATTAATCATTTATTTATACTTAATATATACTTATACCATGAAATGAATAGTTCAATAACCATATTATATTGTTTATTTAATGTTTTTGTATACCGTTTTGTAATTCCTATAATTTGTTTAACTATTATTTACCCTTCTATACTTAATATTTATACACTTCCATACATCCTTAAATATACATTCTGTTTTAAGCATTTCTAATATACATATCTAAAAATTTTTTTTCTTATACTAACATTCCATATTTAATCTTAGTATTATGATCTTACTGTTGATTTTAATCTTAGTCTTAGTGTTGATCTTAGAAGTAGTCTTTTGGTCTTGGTTTTATAGTTTCGGATTTCGATCTTGTTTTTTTTTACGTTTTCTTAGACTGAATACATATCTGGAAATTTAAAATTTCTTTAATTACCTATAAAATATCTATCTACTGTTATACGAATGCGTTGAACTTAGTGTTTTCAATTGAAATATTAAACTTCGATTTTAAAAAGACATATGCATCTTTTATTTTATATAGGAAATTAATACTCGGTACTTGCGACAACCTCGAAACTTGCACCGTCCCCAGTTTTCATTACGTGCAAGAATCGAGTTTCTACTATACTTCATTCTCATCAAACTAATCACACAAGGCGATTTTAAGAAAATCCATACTAATCCTTTCCATTTTATCAAATCTATCCATTATATTATTATTTTAATTTTAACAATTCTTATTCAGTTCTCACATAATTTTATTCATTCTATATAAAACCTTAACCAGTAACTCATATTTATATATACAGTTTTTTCAAACTACTTTTAAAAACATATTTTGATTTTTACTTGTCTACTATATTAAAAAATAATCTATAAACTTAAATGAAAATTAGGTTTATATTAAGTAATTTGATTATACGCTGAGATACGCTGATGGTTTTTCTACCTTAAATTTATATATTGGATAGAAAGTTAAATCTTAATGTAGTGTTTCGGTTTTTGCATACAGTTTTGTAATTCCTATAATTTGTTTTCCTTTTATTTCCCCTTCTATACTTAATATTTATATACCACCATACATCCTTAAATATACATTCTGTTTTAAGCATTTCTATACTATACATATATATAAATTTTTTCCTTTACTAACATTCCTATATTTAGTCTTAATCTTATGATCTTAGTCTTGATTTTAATCTTAATCTTAGTGTTAATCTTGATAGTAGCCTTTTGGTCTTGGTTTTATAGTTTCGGATCTCGATCTTAGTTTTTGTATAGACATCTCATTTACAAACCTATAACTTCAATCTCATCAAACCTATCACACAAGACGATTGTCTTCTGTTTTTCAAAAAAAAAAAAACCAAACTAATCCTTTCCATTTTATCAACTCTATCCATTATATTATTATTTTAATTTTAACAAATCTTATAAATTCTATTCAGTTCTGACATAATTTTATTCATTGTATATACAACCTTAACCATTATCTCATATTTATATATACAGTTTTTCAAACCACTTTTAAAAACATAGCTTGATTTTTACTTGTGTTACTATATTAAAAAATAATCCATAAACTTAAATGAAAATTAAAAATTTATATATAATATAAACTTATAGTTGACTGTACCATCATAATATTGACTGATAATATCACAATAGAATCATATTACACAAACAATATATAGAATATTATAAAGAGGAAGGTATTAATTCATATGTCTATAGGTAACAGTTAAGACTTTTACAATATATTGGTTTAAAAATGTTTTTTCTAATTAAGAGTTTAGTTTGATGGTTTTTGGAAGTTTATTTTCAATATAAATACATACATACATATTTGCTGATTTATTTCTATTTGATAATTTTTAATTTGATTGTTTTTTTTCTTCTTTTTTACCTACAACACATTAATGAACAAAATTTGTTTCAGTTTTAAATGTAAGTTGAACTGATGAGTTTTGCGTTTGTGTTCTATAAACCACACAATAAACAGCTAGCTATGCATGTAAACCTAAAAATCAAATTTTATTTTTAGTTTTATATGAACAGCCCACCAACCAGTCGGATTGGTTCATGTTTAAATTGATTTAAAAAGTAATTCTAAGTAAATAAGTTGATTTAGTATATCAAAAGGTAACTAGGATCAGTATTAACGTATATCTAATATACTCTTCACTTTTGTGGTGTGGGTATATGAAAATATGATTTTCTATATTAATCATGATGAGAACATAGTGAAACTATATAATTTAATGTAAAAGTATAAATTTATATGGGATGTACTATCTATACTTTATGGGTATGGTTGCAATTTGAGAGTTAGTTCAATGAAATTTTATTATTTTAAAGAAATTTGTGATTATCATGTAAACCTTTACACAACCAGCCTATCAGCTGGGTATACGGATATCAAAATATTAATTTAAAAATTAATTCTAAGTAAGTTTATTCGATGTATTAAGAAGTTGATGTAGCTATATTTAACAAATATTTAAAAGTGTTAAAAAACATCATCATGAACGTATATCTTATATCCATTTTATTAATGTGTTGTAGGTAAAAAAGAAGAAAAAAAAACAATAAAATTAAAAATTATCAAATAGAAATAAATCAGCAAATATGTATGTATGTATTTATATTGAAAATAAACTTCCAAAAACCATCAAACTAAACTCTTAATTAGAAATAACATTTTTAAACCAATATATTGTAAAAGTCTTAACTGTTACCTATAGACATATGAATTTATACCTTTCTCTTTATAATATTCTATATATTGTTTGTGTAATATGATTCTATTGTGATATTATCAGTCAATATTCTGATGGTACAGTCAACTATAAGTTCATATTATATATAAATTTTTAATGATTGCTGTTAAAACATTATATAAAACCAGATATTATGGTTAATAAACTTTGAATTTTATGTTGTAAGTGCATAACGTGTAAATATGTATATGGTATGAATCTCTCTCAGCTAAAGTATAATTATAAGGCAAACTAATTGAATGTATTTAAGAATTGTGTGTATTTTATTTCGAATCAATTCATGTTGAATATATTGTTGTTGTTGTTGTTGGATTATATAATGTATCTTATATTTGGTTTGTTATTTAAATCTGATATTAATTCTCTCTGTTTCTACGTTACCAGATCAAAAATAGGTAACTGCTTTATGCTACCAAATTAAAAATAAGGTATATTGATGTAAAGTGGTATGTTTTCTATTAAATAAAATGATGAATCACTCATTAGATGTCGGTTATTATTGTTTAAATCGTACTTACATCCAACTATAAGCTCAATTCTTATTCAAAGTTATTCAATTATGAATCCTCTATCAATTCTGTTATTATCTATATGTCTTAATAAATGTGAATTAGTCAACAGAATTAAACGGATAACATCTCTATCATTTCAACCTTAGGTGATTTTAACCAGTTTAATTAAAATCACAATATCAACATTTATAAAAATAATATTTCTGATTATGATGATGTTAAAGTATCTTGATTAAAAAAAAAAAACATATATAAACCTGATTTTGATAATAATGAGTATGATTTGTTGGTTTCAACGAAAAAATAAAAACAAAATATATTTAAACCCAATTTTGATGATTATGATAATAGAATTGTTGGTTTTAATGAGAAAAGAATATAACTAATCTCAATTATGATGATTATGATAATGAGTATAATGATAATGAAAAGGTTGAAATAACTTATATGAAAATTTTCAAATCAAACAAGTTTAAAATGAAGGAGAAATCCTAAATCATATGTATCTCCTACATATAAGAATATAAAGTTTTTAACGAATAATAAAAATAATAAAAAAAAAAATATATGGCATTAAAAGGATCATGATGGTAATTGATGGTTTGATTCTAACAAATTAATATATATATATATATATATATATATATATATATATATATATATATGATTTAAATGAAATTAGATTGAAATTAACATTAGGATTGTTAATATTTCATTTAAAAACTCTGTATTATAAGAAACCTGATTTAAAGTAATATAGAGACATTCTTACCGGAACACTACATTCAGATTTAACTTTCTATCCAATATATAAATTTAAGGTAGAAAAACCATCAGCGTAAGGTTGTATATACAATGAATAAAATTATGTGAGAACTGAATAGAATTTATAAGATTTGTTAAAATTAAAATAATAATATAATGGATAGAGTTGATAAAATAGAAAGGATTAGTTTGGATTTTCTTGAAAAGCAGAAGACAATCGTCTTGTGTGATAGGTTTGATGAGATTGAAGTTATAGGTTTGTAAATGAGATGTCTATACAAAAACTAAGATCGAGATCCGAAACTATAAAACCAAGACCAACAGGCTACTATCAAGATTAACACTAAGATTAAGATTAAAATCAAGACTAAGATCATAAGATTAAGACTAAATATAGGAATGTTAGTAAAGGAAAAAATTTATATATATGTATAGTATAGAAATGCTTGGTTGGTTGGTTGGTTATCGTGGTAGCACGCACAGGTCCAGGCGCGCAGCAAGTAGAGCCGACAGTGGCTCCGTTTTGACACCACACAACTCGTCAAGAAATTGGAACCCCCTATCAGACTTGAACCAGGGGGCAATGCCGAGGTGGCTAGAGCCAGCCCGTTGCGTTGAGATACTTCAGCAGGCTGTTGAGTCCCACCCGCGATATCTCCGAGAGTTCCTGTAGAAGGTAATTCCCGAATAGTCTGGGTCGCGTTGAGTTAAACACCGGGCAATCACATAGAAGATGAAAAACTGTCTCCTCAGTTCCAGGTTCCCTGCAGCTGCGGCAGCATTCATTGAAATGCTTAAAACAGAATGTATATTTAAGGATGTATGGAGGTATATAAATATTAAGTATAGAAGGGGAAATAAAAGGAAACCAAATTATAGGAATAACAAAACTGTATGCAAAAACATTAAATAAACCATATGATATGGTTATTAAACTAGTCATTTCGTGGTATAGAAAAACTCTTCATTAAACTAATATTATAGAGTAGCAAACAAAAAAAAAAATAGATAAAAGCATTTTTGTTTTTAATGAGCAAAGAATATAACTGATCTTAATTATGATGATTATGAATAATGATCATAATGATAATGAAAAGGTTGAGATAACTAATATGAAAATTTTAAAATCAAACAATTTTAAAATGAAGGAAAAATCCAAAATCATATTCATCTCCTACATATAAGAATATATATATATATATTAGAGCGACTCAAGTTGTATGGAAGCAAAATTCGTACTCGATGTACCCTCCTAAAAATGAACCTTGGACATTTTTAAGATGACATTTTAAATATTTCGGCTCCAGGGTTGACCTCTCGTGAGCTGGACCAGTTTGATAAAGGGTCTATTTTTGCATGTTGTGTTACATTAAGAATCTGTGTCCTTACCAACATATACAAGTTGCGTTCTTTTTTTCTTTCTTTAGTCCTATTTTCATCCATACATGATCTAGAAACTAAATCCGTTATCATATTAGAGTTACTACAAAATCGCATTTATATATATTCCAGAGCACCGTGTTAAATGCATCTAATTTGCACAAATCTAAATTATTTACATACAAAGATGATATACTTGGCAAAAGATAAAATTTGATACCCATATTGCCCTATTTAAAACAAAGGATTACCACCCCATTGCATTTTAGTCAAAACGCGAACTAGCACGAATTTCAAAAAAAGCTGAGACACGTATTTAAATAAATCGACTGAAGATTAAAATATGTTAATTTGGCACTTTTATTACAAACAACCCCGAACAAAAAATTCAAAAACCGTGTTTTTTACAGGAAATCCTTAAAAAAAGGACATGGATGATCGTCCTTGGACAAATTTTATATACAGTTGGACGCGCCTTAAAACCTTTCTTACGATACCCAACTTGTATATGTTGGTAAGGAAACAGATTCTTAAAGTAACAAAACATGCAAAAATAGACCCTTTTTCAAACTGGTCCAACTCACGAGAGGTCAACCCTGGAGCCGAAATATTTAAAATGAAATCTTAAAAAAGGCCAAGGTTCATTTTTAGGAGGGTACATCGAGCACTTTTTTTGGTGAGTCGCTCTAATATAAGTATATATATGATTTAAATGAAACTAGATTGAAATTAACATTAGAATTGTTAATATTTCATTCAAAAACTCTGTATTATAAGAAACCTGATTTAAAGTAATATAGAGACATTCTTACCGAAACACTACATTCAGATTTAACTTTCTATCCAATATATAAATTTAAGGTAGAAAAACCATCAGCGTATCAAATTACTTAATATAAACCTAAATTTTCATTTAAGGTTAAAGATTATTTTTTAATATAGTAGACAAGTAAAAATCAAAATATGTTTTTAAAAGTGGTTTGAAAAACTGTATATATAAATATGAGTTACTGGTTAAGGTTGTATATAGAATGAATAAAATTATGTGAGAACTGAATAGAATTTATAAGAATTCTTAAAATTAAAATAACAATATAATGGATAGATTTGATAAAATGGAAAGGATTAGTATGGATTTTCTTAAAATCGCCTTGTGTGATTAGTTTGATGAGAATGAAGTATAGTAGAAACTCGATTCTTGCACGTAATGAAAACTGGGGTCGGTGCAAGTTTCGAGGTTGTCGCAAGTACCGAGTATTAATTTCCTATATAAAATAAAAGATGCATATGTCTGTTTAAAATCGAAGTTTAATATTTCAATTGAAAACACTAAGTTCAACGCATTCGTATAACAGTAGATAGATATTTTATATGTAATTAAAGAAATTTTAAATTTCCAGATATGTATTCAGTCTTAGAAAACGTAAACAAAGCAGCACGCAAGAGTAATACAAGAGTAATGTTGTAAGTCTATAAAAAAAAAAAACAAGATCGAAATCCGAAACTATAAAACCAAGACCAAAAGACTACTTCTAAGATCAACACTAAGACTAAGATTAAAATCAACAGTAAGATCATAATACTAAGATTAAATATAGAATGTTAGTATAAGAAAAAAAATTTTTACATATTGTTACGTTACTGCCTTTCAATAACGCTTTGGTTTATTTCCTTTATAATAAACCGTTTCGAGTTCTTTTATTGCAATTCAAATAAAACAAATAAACACAACACTTTTGCTACTGTTTACAAATTTACACTACTTTATTTTCTACTTAGTCACTTTAACAACCGTAATTTGCTCACTATGTGATCCACACACTTGAAAGTTTAAACTAAACCTCATTTGGCAACGTCATTTCGCAATTATTTATACTCAATAGCATTTATCTAGAAAGCTCCAGAATGTTTCTGGTATGTTTGAGCTTTTACTATTTGATGTTAACGACTAATACATTGGCTATGTTATGCATTTTAAACTTAACAGTTATAAAGTAATACCCAGGGTTTAAAATGCTATCGCCATATTAGCAAAAGCAGCCAAATTTTGCCTTTTTCCTATTTAAAAAAAAATAAAAATAAAAAGCCGACAAGTTCCGCTGCTAAAAAAGCCCACACTTTTCAAAAGCAGCAGCAAAATAAACACACTGTTTTTGAAAAGTAACCTTTTAATGGACACTGCTTTTTCCAACTATTGCTTTTTTAACAATAGCAAAAATTTCTTATTTGATGGAACTCAAAAAGCAACGGCAATAACTTTTCTGTTGTAGGAGAAAATATGTAGGAAAGAGAATGAAACAAAAAGATTCTGTCAAACAGCCGCCAAATCAAAAACCACTGCATGCTAATAGCCGCAAAATAGGAGATAAAAGCAGCGCAAAGGTAGCTGAAAGGCACATGATCGACGAAGACAAGTGATATTTTTCATGCAAAACAAATACAACAAGAATTTGTTTTTGTTTCTATACAATAAAAAATCCAACAGACACTTTGGCTGGTTGCCTTTATTAAAAATATTAAAAAAAAAAACCAAAATACACACACACACATTTCGTGCTATAGTCATGCAAACTGTCGAGCAACAACAACATTACTGCAACATTACTGAAGAAAGGCAAAAATTTATTTTTCCTCACCACCATGAAAAAAAACCATGTTGCTTGTACACTGATCAGTATTTTTTCGTTGTAATCTGCCTTTTTGCAGAGCTAATAGCTCTGCTCAGACTGCTTTTAGCACACACTTCAGCGGCTTTTTGTTATTACCAGCCAGAGAAGAATTTTTGTTCTTTGAATTTTAGATTTTTTTTTTGTTTGTCTTTTTTAACTAGCTCTTCTTTTAGGAAAAAGTAAAAAAGCAAAAGGCGAAATAATTTTTTTTAGCTTTTGCTTTTTATGTGGTTGTCCATTTTTGTCGCTGGCTGGTAAAAAAGCAGTTGTCAGAAAATAAAAATATTCAAAATAGGAGATTTGCTTTTTTGCACAAGCGAAAAACAAAACATTGGCTATTGGAAAAAAATTAAAAATTTCAAAAGCAGTGGCAAAAGCAAAAATAAAAAGCAGCCAGCTGATGGATGCTTTTAAACCCTGGTAATACCTAAGAATGTTTCTGGTATGTTTGAGCTTTTACTATTTGATGTTAACGACTAATACATTGACTATGTTATGTATTTTAAACTTAACAGTTAAAAAGTAATAACTAGCGACATCTATGGTGAAGTAGTCGCATCACTTAAACTATAGTTTTTTTTTAACAGACTTTTTAACATCAACTTTTTCTAGAGTACTCTGCACATTGGGGTTGAAGTATGTATAATGATAACAAATTTTCAAACCAATGTAAACTAATTAAATTACTACAAGATAACTAGTAAATACAATTTAACCAATAAATAAACTAATTCTTAACTAATAATTAGAACTAAGTCTTAACTAAAGTTACTTTCGTAACACTGCCCCCCACTTAAGCCTGTTCGTCCCAAATAGGCTCAAAATCACCTCATCCATAAGGGGCTAATCTTTCCAAATGAACAACTTTCATTTTGGCTCTTGGACTTTTATATTTCTGTATTCGGTATACAACATCATTTAATTTCTTTATCACCTTATATGGACCATCCCAATGTGCCTGTAATTTGGGAGATAATCCTTTCTTTCGTTGGGGATTGAAAAGCAAAACTAACTGGCCCTCCTTAAATCCTTCCGAATTTGCACCTCGATCGTATCTGGACAACTTTCTATGGCCACGCACGGACTTTCTATGGTCATAAGGATTTCTCCGCTCCAATGAAGATACCTGCTTATCTTCTGGTATATGTAGTGCCTTACAATTGCATTGTGGAAGCGGCGCACAAACTCTGTTTACTGTGCTCCTGGCTGCCACACGCTTTGGGCAGTTTCTCTTAAAATTTTGTTTTCCACCTATACTATTGGCCCTTATAACCTTAGCCGATACAGGTTCAAATCTTTTTGCTGTTAACCAGTCTTTACTGGGCTCTACCTGCAACGAGCGACCTTCACTGACGCATACCCTTTTATCTGCCTCCGTACAGTGCCTGGCTCCCAATCTGCTAAGCTGTCTTGCATGAGCAACCGCTTTTTCCCGTTTTGCAACTTTTCTGTATGGTGACGATTCCAGACGAGTACAAGCGAGAAGCTGTCCCACACGAGCCTCACTTTCATACCCAACATTCAGGGGTATTTCATAATCAAACAAATACATGATTTATTTTCCCATATTCAGACTTATGTTATGACTAATCATAAAATCTGCGCCAATCAGTACTTCGTCTACAATGTCGGCCACAATAAACTCATGAAAATTGACAACATTGGCAAGTCTTAACACCACACGTGTTTTGCCATAGACAGTAGCAGGCTCACCTGTAGCTGTTCGCAAGCTCACTCCGCTTAGTGGTTCGACAGCTCCCGTTACCAAGTCAGGCCTTATAATTGAAAATCCTGCACCAGTGTCGATAGTCAAAATTCGCTTTTTACCATCGATGTAGCCAAATGTCGTAATACTTATATATATCTCTTTGGCACTACTAAATTTATTACCGAGTCCTCAGATGAGAAAGGTAGCACTCCCTCCATACTTAACGGCGACTCCTGCGATGACTGATGACTAGCCCGTTGGTTGTTTCTCGGCGGCGAAGCAGATCTTAAAATTTTTTCCGGTGCTTTGCAGTTACGCTGTATGTGCCCAATCTTACCGCAGTTATAGCATTTCAATTTGTTTTTGCCCATCTTCTCACTTAACACCCGCAAAACTGCTTCTTTAAGGCTCTTCAATTCCTTCATGATATCTCTATCATCATCAGCAATAACATCCACCCTTCTTGCGGTTTCCTGAGCCAGGGCAAATGAAACCGTTTCTGCAAATGTCGACTTTAATGCTGCACACACCGCATACTTAACATCAGCATCTCTTATACCGTTAATAAATGCTTCTGTTTTGAAGCTGTCCAACAAGGGATGATTCTCACCAGGATAAGTTAGCTGTACCAACCGCTCAATCTCCAGTGCGAAGTCCTGTAAGGTTTCGTTTGCCTTTTGCACTCTGCCACGCAACTCCATTTTGTAGATTTCCTTTTTGTGTTCACCTCCATACTTACGTTGCAGTGCAAACATAATTTCATCATAATTGTTTCTGCTACTTACTGGAACACTTTCAAGCACTTCAGCCGCAGTTCCCTTTAAAGCAAGAATGAGCTCGATGGCCTTTTCCTCACTGTTCCATGCATTTCTGTTGGCAACTGTATCGAACTGGAACTTAAAAACATTTAATGGCACACTACCGTCAAAACTTGGGGCCTTTATTCTACTAGAAACTTCTGGAATTACTCGCACTGGTCCTTCTTGGCATTGAATGTTATTAACTTTTGCCTCCAGATGGTGTAGTTTTTCATCAAAAACCGTAACTTGTGTTTTTACATCCGAGACTTGTGTTTTTACATCAGACAGCTTCTGATTAAATTCTATTTCCATTTCATTTACTCTTTCATTTATTTCACTGGCAATCTCCTGAAGTTTCTCATTTGTGATTCTGGAATTCTCTTGAATTTCAGCCAGGATGGTGCTAGACTTCTCCTCCATTTTTCTAGAAGTTTCATCCATTTTTCTAGAAGTTTCATTTATCATCATCACCATGCTTTTGGAATTATCGTCCATTTTTCTAGAAGTTTCATCAATTTTTCTTGAAGTTTCAGCCAAGATATCGTTAGAATTTTCTTTTATCATCTGTACCATGCTTCTAGAATTATCGTCCATTTTTGCCATCATAGCAGCAAACATTGTGTTAAAATCCATACTGCTGGAAACTGCACGAGTACATACCTCTATTTCTTCTTTTTCCTCGAATTCGAAACTCGCAATGTCTATATTGCGTCGCTCGAATTCATCTAATAGTCTCTTCTGCAGCTCTGCTTTATTACCTGCAGTTGGCAGATCCAACTTACCCAATTCTTTCTT
Source organism: Pollenia angustigena (assembly GCA_930367215.1). Taxonomy (NCBI): domain Eukaryota; kingdom Metazoa; phylum Arthropoda; class Insecta; order Diptera; family Polleniidae; genus Pollenia; species Pollenia angustigena. The sequence goes on from OV884059.1 coordinate 38,193,805, forward strand.
GAGCTGTTCTACTTTAAGCTCTTCAAATTTCATTGCTGTCTATTTTTTTTTATTATTTTTTTTTTTTTTTTTTTATTATTTTTTTATTTATGCAATCCCACTTCTGACACCAATTGTTACGTTACTGCCTTTCAATAACGCTTTGGTTTATTTCCTTTATAATAAACCGTTTCGAGTTCTTTTATTGCAATTCAAATAAAACAAATAAACACAACACTTTTGCTACTGTTTACAAATTTACACTACTTTATTTAGTACTTAGTCACTTTAACAACCGTAATTTGCTCACTATGTGATCCACACACTTGAAAGTTTAAACTAAAACTCATTTGGCAACGTCATTTCGCAATGATTTATACTCAATAACATTTATCTAGAAAGATCCAGAATGTTTCTGGTATGTTTGAGCTTTTACTATTTGATGTTAACGACTAATACATTGGCTATGTTATGCATTTTAAACTTAACAGTTACAAAGTAATACCTAAGAATGTTTCTGGTATGTTTGAGCTTTTACTATTTGATGTTAACGACTAATACATTGACTATGTTATGTATTTTAAACTTAACAGTTAAAAAGTAATAACTAGCGACATCTATGGTTAAGTAGTCGCATCACTTAAATTATAGTTTTTTTAACAGACTTTTTAACATCAACTTTTTCTAGAGTACTCTGCACATTGGGGTTGAAGTATGTATAATGATAACAAATTTTCATAACAATGTAAACTAATTAAATTACTACAAGATAACTAGTAAATACAATTTAACCAATAAATACAACTAATTCTTAACTAATAATTAGAACTAAGTCTTAACTAAAGTTACTTTCGTAACAATATGTATAGTAGAAATGCTTAAAACAGAATGTATATTTAAGGATGTATGGAAGTGTATAAATATTAACAGCCTGTTCATGGATTTCGAACGTCATCGTTCGCATAGAAAATTACATTTAAAACAAAAACAAAATTCGAACATTCTTCGAAGTTTGTTTTTGTTTTTAATGCAATTTTCTATGCAAACGATGACGTTCGATATCGTTAAACTGGCAGTAAGTATAGAAGGGGAAATAATAGGAAAACAAATTATAGGAATTACAAAACGGTATACAAAAACATTAAATAAACCATATAATATGGTTATTGAACTATTCATTTCATGGTATTAGTATATACAAAGTATTAATAAATGATTAATGGAGTAAGGTTTTACATAAATAAATAAAGTTTGTGATTTTCTTTTGCGGATTTAACTATTTTAAATTGTTTTATATTCTATGGATTATAATGGTATGATATGATAATGTATGGTTAATAAACTATAAAAAAAACATATAAAGCTGTACTAATTATAAAACAAATTTGTTATCTTTAAATAAGCAGATATAATAGATATTTCTTTATTAAATATTCAAAACTCCTATGTAATACTCTTTTTTAGATCATCTTAATTGATTTTGTAATATTATTTCCTTTTTTCAGTAACATTTAATATTCTATTGGTATAGTCGACTTCAAGTTTATACTATATATAAACTTTTACTAAATACAGTATTCCACGGATAATTACCTCGACAAATATGCCAATATTTTTGGGTAATTATGCGGGGTAAGCATTTAAACGAATACGCTTAACTACCTCGTTGAGGTAATAATAAGAATACGGTTAACTACCTCATTGAGGTAATTAAGCGAATTCGTTTAAATACCTCAGTGAGGTAATTAGACGTATTTATTTACAAGATAACTTAACTTTGATGTATGAAAAAATTTAAGAAAGGAATTTTTACCTGTATCAGCTTAATCTTAAGAGATAGCAATAAAAAGCAATGGGATTTGTTGTCTTAAATTTTGTCTGTAGTGCTTTCTAAGATATCCTGTCATATCCTACTACTACACATGGAAGACGTAAATATGCAATTGCATGGTTTTTCTTGTGCGACCAATGAAAGCAGAAACAATATATTTATGCGTTTAGAGCTTTTAATGAATTTTGGTATCGATTTGTTTGTAAATAATTTCCATATTGTAGCCATTGCTGCATTTTTATTGCACACATATTTTAAGTTTTTAAAAAATAAATAAAAAAATTGCTTCAAAATCTGGTTAACAGATGAGTTTTCTGTTGCCTTAATTTCGACACCTACATTAAATTTTCACTGTACAATTTTAAGCCATAGCAAGTTTTTGTTGAAGATAAATGTCTTTCGCAACTTATAACATAGAAACCTAGACGCATCGTTTAGTAAACGATCGAATCAGAAACACTTGTTTAGGTAATCTTTTCGTGTCCGTCCGTCCATCCATCTTGCTGGTACATGGACATACATGTAAACCTTGTGCGAAAAGTTAAGGTAGTAGTTTTTAGATAATTTGATAAAATTGGGTAAATACGTTTAATTGTCATAAAAACGAAACATAGTCCCCATGCAAACTTCAAAGTTTAATCTCTTTAAGACAAAATATCTTAATGCAAATATTAATTTGTTGAATATTTTTCTTTTAATCAAGCCACATTTTGTTTTTTAGGCATATTTTTAAAAAAAAAATTTAGTGCATATTTTCAAATTATTAACATGTAAAACTTGGTTACATTACTTGCTGTGTTTTTGTCAAATAGTACTGAGGCAATTAAACGAATGAAATTTAGGTATAATTTTGTTTTGGGAGTTAAATTTTTAAGGCAATTATCCGAATCGGGTAATTAAGCGTATGGCAATTAAACGTGGATTTTTGTCTAAAAAATGGAAGAAAAAAATCGGGGATTTAAAACTCGAGGTAAATAAGCGTGAAAGGCATTTAAGCGTGGGGTAATTAACCGGGTTATACTGTATTATCAAAACAATTAATAAACCATGTACTATGGTTAATAAAATGGAAATTTTACTGTATTTGTATGTATAATGTATAATTATTAACTGCATGAAGTGTATCCATGGATTGAACTAAATTCTTAACTATACTGTCATTGTAGAGTATCAAACCATAGAAAAATTCTTCATTAAACTTATATTATAGAGTATTAAACTAGAAAAAAAAATAAAAGGTTATAAACATTGAGTAATAGTGAAACTATCTGTAAATGTTTTTAGAAAATGTTTATTAAGTATTATCAACAAAAATTATATGCTAACTTAATTAACCGATCAATAGTTACTTAGATCTTTAGTCCGTTGTAGTGAAACAGACTAGAGTCTCTTGTGATAGTCAAATCTGCAATCTTCATATTGATAGACTAGCTCACTACCCACAAACCTACCGAGGCACTCAAAGCAAAAAAAAAAAACAAAAAATATCTAATTCTATTTAAGATTAACAAAACCCAAAAATGACAACTCCTTCTATTTGTTAAATGTAATTAAAACTTATGTGCAGCCGGTTGCTGTTGATAACAAAAAAGTGGTTGGATTCCCACTTTTCACATGAAAAGCCGGTATCAATCGCGCATATACACATCTCACATATAACCGATCAATAGTTACTTATACCTTTAATCCGTTTTAGTGAAACAGACTAGAGTCTCTTGTGATAATCAAATCTACACCCCTTATACTGATAGACTAGCTCACTATCCACAAGCCTACCAAGGCACGTTGTGGTATGTTTTCATCCTCTTTTTCAATTTAGACTTAAACTCCTTTTCAAGTTTATCTTGGTGACAATATTATAACTTGGAAATAAAAAAACGATTTTTGTTTTGTCTTGTCAAAACTATAATCATTTATTAATTAATTCTTATTCTAAATTTACATTTCTTATATATTAATTTTTTAGAGTTATTTTGAGTGAATAAAAATCACTCAATGCTTATTACTACTCAATTTCAAAAATATTGGAATAACTTACTTCTTATGTTTTTGTGAAATCCAAGTGCAAAAATATGCTGACTATTTTTATTAAACAAAAAAAATGGTCTTCACACGAACATACATGAATAATAAAAAAAATGCAGTTATTAACAAAGTATGTTGACACACGTAGAATCATATTTCTTTATTGCAGTTCAATACACTGCGTTAAAGAAAACAATTTAATTTTATGTGTGTAAACAATGTTATGCGCCCTACTTAATTATGGTAGGTATACTACACCCTTACCCTATAAAAAGAAAAAAAAATTTTACAATTGAAATGGGAAAAATTTTTTTTTTGTTTAAATACATTATATGTTTTTTTTTTTTTTTTGATTTTTTTTTATATGCAGTTTATGTATAGCTTAGAATTACTTAATTACTTAAAATTAGGCTAAAATTTTTGTTTTGCTTTATGTATTTGGTGTGGGTCAGTAAGATTTGTTGTTACTGTGTTCATTCATTATTGTATTTTTTTAATAAATTTTTATGGTAGGTTTTTATGTTATTATTAATCTTAACTGATACGTTTAAATCATATATATATATATTATAGTGTATGGACCTCTGTATTGTGGTTCATTCTTTTTTCTATTTTCTACTTTCACTAATACTAAATCTCCTATTTTTAAGTCTATTCTATGTAGTTTTTTGTTAGAATCTAATTGTCTCTTTGTTTTTACTTTTTCTATCATGTTTCTAGCATTATCTAAAGAATATTTTAATCTTGTTTTTATTTCAATTGCATAATTTTCGAAATTGTAAATTTTGGGATGATTCATTACTTCATCTCCAGGTAAATGTGGAAGTCTTCCAAAAATTAGTTCAAAAGGTGAGTATTCAGTATCTATGTGAGGAGTTATATTGTACGCAAAAGTATAATATGGGACCCATTCTTCCCATCTGTCATTTTCGACAAAAGATAAGAAATACTCGTTTAGGACTCTATGGTTTCTTTCAACAGTTCCTAAAGTCTCATGGTGGTATGGAGTCGAGAATTTTTGTTCTATCTTTAGTAGTTCGCATATTTCCTTCATTAGTTCGTTTGTAAATTCTGTTCCTCTGTCCGATTTGAGTATGTTAAATAATCCGTATTTTAAGATTAAATTTTCTATTAATGCCTAAGCTATTGACTTTGCTTCTTTGGTCTCAATTGGACAAGCAATTATGTATTTAGTCAGTTCGCATTGCATAGTTAATATATATCTAAAGTTATTTGTTGGGCGTAGTGGACCAACAGTATCAATTAGGATAGTGTCAAAACTGTTTATTGGAGTATCTGTTATTTTTAGCTGTTCTTTTGTATGTCTAACCTGTTTGTTTCTTTGGCATAAATCACATTTTGATACATATTCCTTTACGGACTTGTTCATCCCCTTCCATATATATTTTTGTTTCAATTTTAATATTGTTCTATGTATTCCAAAGTGTCCTCCTTGCGGCGTATCATGATATAGTTTTATAAGTTTTTGTTTTTCTTTATTATCTGTTATTTTCTTGGGTTTTTCATATAATAATATAGTTATGTCATCATTATTTTGTTAACATGCTTTATTGTATCTGGCCTTAAATTCATCTGCAGGAAATATATTAAATATTGCATTATTATTGTCGATTGCAAATACCTTATTTTTGGTTAATTTTAAATGAGATGAAAGCTTCTCCAAGAGAGTACCTAAGTGCTTTGGATTATCGCTACATCTAAGACGTGTTTCATTAATATCTCTATACGTTTCAAACGTATCTTTGTAACATTTTTCTATATCTTCTATCGGCCGTTTCTCTAATATAAATTTTAATTTAGTTGCGCTTTTTATATCATTTATCGAAGTGCAGTCCCACATATAGAGTTGATCGGGCTCTTTTTGAGATCCGCTAATGATATTTTTTTCTGATGACTTTTTTTTCATACCCCTTGTTACTACTAATGTTCTCTTTGCCTGCTTATCATTTTCTTAAGGTATCATGTTTTTTAAAGTTTTGGAATCAATTTGTATCCGTGATAGTGTATCCGCGTTTGTATTATTTGCTCCTTTTTTATATATATTATATCAAATTCGTATTCAGAGAGTTCTACTCTTATACGTGTTAATTTAGAACTTGGATTTCTATGTGTAAAAAGTGAAACTAATGGTCTATGGTCTGTGACAACTGTAAATTTTCTTCCGTATAAGTAAGGTCGGAAAAACTGTATTCCCCAATATATACCTAGTAATTCCTTTTCAATTACTGCTCGAGTGATCTACTTCCATATGATATTGGTAGATTTTCTCCTATTGATCCTTGTGACAAAACTGCACCTAGTGCAAAATCTGATGCATCGGTTGTTAGAATAAATGTTTTGTCAAAATCTGGGTATTGCAAAATGGGTGGACTGATTAATTTCTTTTAATGTTTCAAATGCTGTTTGGCATTCTTTGGACCATTCAAATTTTGTATTTTTCTTCAAAAGTTTGTTTAGGCAGTTTGCGATATCTGCAAAATTTTTGATAAACCTTCTATAATAATTGCAAAATGCTACAAATCTTCTAACGTCATCAGTGTTTCTAGGAATTGGATATTTCGAAATTGTTTCATATTTTGCAGGGTCTGGTTTAATTCCACTTGATGTTATTAAGTGACCTAAATATACAGCTTCTGGTCTTAAAAAACAATATTTGCTTGCATTTAGTTTTAAATTATATTTTGATAACCTATCAAAAACTTTTATTAAGTTGTTGTTATGATGTTTTAGGCTACATCCAAAAACTAGTATGTCATCCACATATAAAAATGCTTCCGTTTCCAATCCTGATAGTGCTATAGTTAACATTCTTTGAAAACTATTAGAAGATATTTTCAGTCCGAAAGGTAATCTAGTAAATTGGTAATGACCATAGTAGTATAAATATGGGGATTTTGTATATGATTTTTCCTCCCTACGTGATTCCCATAAGGAGGAATTTTTAAGTTTCAATTTCCTCCCTACGTGTTTTCCCATAAGGAGGAATTTTTTCTTCCCATAGGGAGGAATTTTTAAATTGAAATGTTACTTTAAACTTAGATATTCTAGATTAATTTTTCAACTTTTTTTTTTTTTGCTCCAATGGATTTTTCCATAAGGAGGAATTTTAAATATAAACAAAATAAAAAAATTTTGAGTAATTTTAAATAAAAAAAGAGAATTATATAAAGTTGATATTTTCTGTAATGAAGAGAAATTTAAAAATGCGTACAAATAAATTGTTTGAGTATGTTAAAATAAGACAGAGTAATGTGTAAAATATTTAGAATATGCAGCACATGTAAGTATAGAGATTAACTCAATTTGAAAGTTTGCCATTAATATAAAAAGGCTTAGGGAGTGTATTCCACATCATTGTTCTAATTGTCACTTTAAAGGAAACTTAATAAAAATGGTAAGCATTTCGTACATAATAAAGGTATATTTAATTATTTATTATGATTTTTTTTTTGTTTGTTTTCAGATGTATAAAAAAATTGTGAATATTGCCCAAGGTATTAAGCCTGAGTATATTAGAATAGATGATATACCTTTAAACCAATCTTTGAAAATTGTGAATTTTGAATGGAAAGAAACACAATATGGTATAAAAGTCATTGCCAATTTAGACGACAATAAATGGTTTTATCTCCCCAATAGAATGATAAAATTTTTAAATAAGGAGGATCCATACTTAACTCAAATGAATGATAAAGTTTGGACAATTATTTACAAGGGGCGTCAATTATCAAATGGACCTGCAATATTCGATTTAAATTATACCTAAACTCTGAAAAAAATCCTTACAATAAAGATGAATATAATAAAAGAAAAACAAGATTTTTTTTTTAATTTTTATTCCTTTTATTTAAAATAATTTTACATATAAAAATTTAAAATTTAATTTCCAAGAAATAAGAATCGTCGTCATCCAAAAATTTTTTTATGAAGTCGGGAATCTCCTCCTTTATGTTCATCTCTGCGGGATTTGGATTTTGAAATTTGGATTTCTTAGCACTAAAATTATGCACTCGCATAAAGTGCCTTTTTTTGTTATATTTGTTTGCAAACGTTAAATGTTTGCAAAACTCGCAACTGATTTTAACGCTTTCCATTTTTTAATTAAATAAAAATATTAAAAAATCTTTTGAAAATACCTCGTAAAACATATATTTATTTACTTATAAACTTTTTTTATTTTGGTATACATATTTAAAGTTAATCAAAGCATATTTTGAAAACTGATCTATGATTATTGAACTTTTAAGAACATTCTGGTAAAAAGTAAATATACAATTGTTATTGTGGAAATTAAAAGTCAATAAACTTTTCGTTATGCTAAAAAGTGCAATCGTATGCATTTTTAAAGTTTAAACATTAACCTTGAATGTTTGCTTCATATTAAATTATGAGTTAATAAACTTTTCATAAGTGAAAAAATGCAATAGCATGCATTTTTTAAGTTAAATAATTAACCTTGAATGTTTGCTTCACATTAAATTATGAGTTAATGAACTTTTCAAACGTATTTTATTTAATTATTTATAATAATTATTACATATTTTATTAAACAGTTATCAAGTATTTTTGAAACTATAAACATGGCCGGTATTATTAAATGTAGTGAGTGCAAAAAAGTTTTTGAAAAAGAAATGGACTTAAAATTTCATGAAAAAACGCATGCGTCTTCATCTTCAAAAAATCAAATAGGAAAATTGAAACAAGTGGCAAGTGCCTTTAAAAATAGAATAATAATTCTTTCATATGAAAATATGAATAAAAAAAATATTATTCCGGAAATATTTTTAAAAGGAGCAGCCGCGGTAATGAAGTCGGAAGTGGAGAAGTTTTTAAAACTCCATGTCATATTGAAATTCAATATTGAACTTTCAGGGTTTTATATAAAGCCCAACATTAAAGAAGGAGAAAATATATCAACAGAATTAAAAACCTTCCAAACCAAAATGGAAGAAATATATTGTATTAAAGATTTTGATGTCATTTTCAATAACAAAATTGAAAAAGTGTTACAAAAAATGGAGGAGTTTCAAGAAAGGGATAGTGGTTGGACTCTTATTGAAATATTAAAAGTAGATGTTAATTTAAACAAGTACCAACCAATGAAAGGCTCAAGTTTCATACAACTTCCCAGAAAACTAATGTTAAAAAAAGCCTGCCTCAATATTAAAAACAGAGATGAGTTTTGTTTTAAATGGGCTGTTATATCAGCAATAGCTGACTTAAGACAAAATAACGCCAATCTACCATTTATGTATAATGTTAAGATTGAGGAACAAATAATTGTCATAAATTTTAGGGGATTAAGCTTCCCTCTAAAAATAAAAGACATAGCCATTTTTGAAGAAAACAACCCTCTGATAAGTATTAATGTTTTTGGATATGATGACGAAAAAGATTTAGTTGTTGGACCCTATTACAAAACTAAAGGGAAAAAATCCAAACACATTTCCCTTATGTTCCTACAGGAGAAAAATGGAGTTAATTCCCACTTTATGTGGATAAAAAATACTTCAAGGTAAGTTTATAATTGACAACCGTTATAATTTTGTGTTATTAAAATGTTATCTTTATTTTTCTTTTTGCAGATTAATCAGATTGCAATCAACGAAGCATAAAGGCAAAATTTTTGTATGCGATGACTGTCTGCAGCATTTTTACCAAAAGTATAAATTAAATAATCACCAACAACACTGTAACAGAAAAATCGCCTATGCTCCAAAGGAAAGTGAGTCAACATTAAAATTTAAGAATTTCAATAACTCCATTGAAGTTCCATTTGTGATATATGCTGATTCGGAATGCATTTTTGAAAACATTCAAACGTGCATTCCGAAAGGGGATACTTCATCAACAACTTTGATTGATAAGCATATCCCCTATGCATTTTCATATTTCATTAAGTGTAATTTCAATGATAATTTAAATAGATTAAGAATATTTAAAGGGCTTGATTCCGCAAAGCTCTTTATAGAAAATTTAGTACTAGATATAAAATATTTAAGTAATAATTTTCTCACTAAAATTGTTCCAATGACACCCTTAACAGAACAGGAAAATTATTGTTCTATGTATTCCAAAGTGTCCTCCTTGCGGCGTATCATGATATAGTTTTATAAGTTTTTGTTTTTCTTTATTATCTGTTATTTTCTTGGGTTTTTCATATAATAATATAGTTATGTCATCATTATTTTGTTAACATGCTTTATTGTATCTGGCCTTAAATTCATCTGCAGGAAATATATTAAATATTGCATCATTATTGTCGATTGCAAATACCTTATTTTTGGTTAATTTTAAATGAGATGAAAGCTTCTCCAAGAGAGTACCTAAGTGCTTTGGATTATCGCTACATCTAAGACGTGTTTCATTAATATCTCTATACGTTTCAAACGTATCTTTGTAACATTTTTCTATATCTTCTATCGGCCGTTTCTCTAATATAAATTTTAATTTAGTTGCGCTTTTTATATCATTTATCGAAGTGCAGTCCCACATATAGAGTTGATCGGGCTCTTTTTGAGATCCGCTAATGATATTTTTTTCTGATGACTTTTTTTTCATACCCCTTGTTACTACTAATGTTCTCTTTGCCTGCTTATCATTTTCTTAAGGTATCATGTTTTTTAAAGTTTTGGAATCAATTTGTATCCGTGATAGTGTATCCGCGTTTGTATTATTTGCTCCTTTTTTATATATATTATATCAAATTCGTATTCAGAGAGTTCTACTCTTATACGTGTTAATTTAGAACTTGGATTTCTATGTGTAAAAAGTGAAACTAATGGTCTATGGTCTGTGACAACTGTAAATTTTCTTCCGTATAAGTAAGGTCGGAAAAACTGTATTCCCCAATATATACCTAGTAATTCCTTTTCAATTACTGCTCGAGTGATCTACTTCCATATGATATTGGTAGATTTTCTCCTATTGATCCTTGTGACAAAACTGCACCTAGTGCAAAATCTGATGCATCGGTTGTTAGAATAAATGTTTTGTCAAAATCTGGGTATTGCAAAATGGGTGGACTGATTAATTTCTTTTAATGTTTCAAATGCTGTTTGGCATTCTTTGGACCATTCAAATTTTGTATTTTTCTTCAAAAGTTTGTTTAGGCAGTTTGCGATATCTGCAAAATTTTTGATAAACCTTCTATAATAATTGCAAAATGCTACAAATCTTCTAACGTCATCAGTGTTTCTAGGAATTGGATATTTCGAAATTGTTTCATATTTTGCAGGGTCTGGTTTAATTCCACTTGATGTTATTAAGTGACCTAAATATACAGCTTCTGGTCTTAAAAAACAATATTTGCTTGCATTTAGTTTTAAATTATATTTTGATAACCTATCAAAAACTTTTATTAAGTTGTTGTTATGATGTTTTAGGCTACATCCAAAAACTAGTATGTCATCCACATATAAAAATGCTTCCGTTTCCAATCCTGATAGTGCTATAGTTAACATTCTTTGAAAACTATTAGAAGATATTTTCAGTCCGAAAGGTAATCTAGTAAATTGGTAATGACCATAGTAGTATAAATATGGGGATTTTGTATATGATTTTTCCTCCCTACGTGATTCCCATAAGGAGGAATTTTTAAGTTTCAATTTCCTCCCTACTTGTTTTCCCATAAGGAGGAATTTTTTCTTCCCATAGGGAGGAATTTTTAAATTGAAATGTTACTTTAAACTTAGATATTCTAGATTAATTTTTCAACTTTTTTTTTTTTTTGCTCCAATGGATTTTTCCATAAGGAGGAATTTTAAATATAAACAAAATAAAAAAATTTTGAGTAATTTTAAATAAAAAAAGAGAATTATATAAAGTTGATATTTTCTGTAATGAAGAGAAATTTAAAAATGCGTACAAATAAATTGTTTGAGTATGTTAAAATAAGACAGAGTAATGTGTAAAATATTTAGAATATGCAGCACATGTAAGTATAGAGATTAACTCAATTTGAAAGTTTGCCATTAATATAAAAAGGCTTAGGGAGTGTATTCCACATCATTGTTCTAATTGTCACTTTAAAGGAAACTTAATAAAAATGGTAAGCATTTCGTACATAATAAAGGTATATTTAATTATTTATTATGATTTTTTTTTTGTTTGTTTTCAGATGTATAAAAAAATTGTGAATATTGCCCAAGGTATTAAGCCTGAGTATATTAGAATAGATGATATACCTTTAAACCAATCTTTGAAAATTGTGAATTTTGAATGGAAAGAAACACAATATGGTATAAAAGTCATTGCCAATTTAGACGACAATAAATGGTTTTATCTCCCCAATAGAATGATAAAATTTTTAAATAAGGAGGATCCATACTTAACTCAAATGAATGATAAAGTTTGGACAATTATTTACAAGGGGCGTCAATTATCAAATGGACCTGCAATATTCGATTTAAATTATACCTAAACTCTGAAAAAAATCCTTACAATAAAGATGAATATAATAAAAGAAAAACAAGATTTTTTTTTTAATTTTTATTCCTTTTATTTAAAATAATTTTACATATAAAAATTTAAAATTTAATTTCCAAGAAATAAGAATCGTCGTCATCCAAAAATTTTTTTATGAAGTCGGGAATCTCCTCCTTTATGTTCATCTCTGCGGGATTTGGATTTTGAAATTTGGATTTCTTAGCACTAAAATTATGCACTCGCATAAAGTGCCTTTTTTTGTTATATTTGTTTGCAAACGTTAAATGTTTGCAAAACTCGCAACTGATTTTAACGCTTTCCATTTTTTAATTAAATAAAAATATTAAAAAATCTTTTGAAAATACCTCGTAAAACATATATTTATTTACTTATAAACTTTTTTTATTTTGGTATACATATTTAAAGTTAATCAAAGCATATTTTGAAAACTGATCTATGATTATTGAACTTTTAAGAACATTCTGGTAAAAAGTAAATATACAATTGTTATTGTGGAAATTAAAAGTCAATAAACTTTTCGTTATGCTAAAAAGTGCAATCGTATGCATTTTTAAAGTTTAAACATTAACCTTGAATGTTTGCTTCATATTAAATTATGAGTTAATAAACTTTTCATAAGTGAAAAAATGCAATAGCATGCATTTTTTAAGTTAAATAATTAACCTTGAATGTTTGCTTCACATTAAATTATGAGTTAATGAACTTTTCAAACGTATTTTATTTAATTATTTATAATAATTATTACATATTTTATTAAACAGTTATCAAGTATTTTTGAAACTATAAACATGGCCGGTATTATTAAATGTAGTGAGTGCAAAAAAGTTTTTGAAAAAGAAATGGACTTACAATTTCATGAAAAAACGCATGCGTCTTCATCTTCAAAAAATCAAATAGGAAAATTGAAACAAGTGGCAAGTGCCTTTAAAAATAGAATAATAATTCTTTCATATGAAAATATGAATAAAAAAAATATTATTCCGGAAATATTTTTAAAAGGAGCAGCCGCGGTAATGAAGTCGGAAGTGGAGAAGTTTTTAAAACTCCATGTCATATTGAAATTCAATATTGAACTTTCAGGGTTTTATATAAAGCCCAACATTAAAGAAGGAGAAAATATATCAACAGAATTAAAAACCTTCCAAACCAAAATGGAAGAAATATATTGTATTAAAGATTTTGATGTCATTTTCAATAACAAAATTGAAAAAGTGTTACAAAAAATGGAGGAGTTTCAAGAAAGGGATAGTGGTTGGACTCTTATTGAAATATTAAAAGTAGATGTTAATTTAAACAAGTACCAACCAATGAAAGGCTCAAGTTTCATACAACTTCCCAGAAAACTAATGTTAAAAAAAGCCTGCCTCAATATTAAAAACAGAGATGAGTTTTGTTTTAAATGGGCTGTTATATCAGCAATAGCTGACTTAAGACAAAATAACGCCAATCTACCATTTATGTATAATGTTAAGATTGAGGAACAAATAATTGTCATAAATTTTAGGGGATTAAGCTTCCCTCTAAAAATAAAAGACATAGCCATTTTTGAAGAAAACAACCCTCTGATAAGTATTAATGTTTTTGGATATGATGACGAAAAAGATTTAGTTGTTGGACCCTATTACAAAACTAAAGGGAAAAAATCCAAACACATTTCCCTTATGTTCCTACAGGAGAAAAATGGAGTTAATTCCCACTTTATGTGGATAAAAAATACTTCAAGGTAAGTTTATAATTGACAACCGTTATAATTTTGTGTTATTAAAATGTTATCTTTATTTTTCTTTTTGCAGATTAATCAGATTGCAATCAACGAAGCATAAAGGCAAAATTTTTGTATGCGATGACTGTCTGCAGCATTTTTACCAAAAGTATAAATTAAATAATCACCAACAACACTGTAACAGAAAAATCGCCTATGCTCCAAAGGAAAGTGAGTCAACATTAAAATTTAAGAATTTCAATAACTCCATTGAAGTTCCATTTGTGATATATGCTGATTCGGAATGCATTTTTGAAAACATTCAAACGTGCATTCCGAAAGGGGATACTTCATCAACAACTTTGATTGATAAGCATATCCCCTATGCATTTTCATATTTCATTAAGTGTAATTTCAATGATAATTTAAATAGATTAAGAATATTTAAAGGGCTTGATTCCGCAAAGCTCTTTATAGAAAATTTAGTACTAGATATAAAATATTTAAGTAATAATTTTCTCACTAAAATTGTTCCAATGACACCCTTAACAGAACAGGAAAATTTAAATTTTGAAAACAATAATGTTTGTCATATTTGCTCTCAAGCTATAACAAATGACATTAAAGTAAAAGGTCATTGTCATTTAAGTAGAAAGTATAGAGGACCAGCTTATAACAATTGCAATATTAATTATAAAATACCAAAATTTTTCCCTGTTATTTTTCACAATTTTTCGGCCTATGACTGTCATTTATTTATTAAAGAGCTAAATAATATTGATGATGGTCCTATAAATATTATTCCACTTAATAAGGAGCTATATATATCACTGTCTAAGTCTATAAAAGGCGATAGCATTGATAATATTGAAATACGATTTTTAGACTCCTATAGATTTATGCCCTCAAGCTTAGACAATCTCGTTAAGAATTTGACTACTTGTAAGAAAAGGAGTTTTTCCATATAATTATTTGAATTCTGTTGCGAAACTTACAGAAAAACATTTGCCAAGCAAAGAAGATTTCTTTAATAAGTTAAATAATACACATTGTTCTGAAGAAGACTTCATTCATGCTAAAATGGTTTGGAGCACATTTCAATGTGAAACTTTGGAAGATTATTTAATGTTATACCTTAAAACTGATGTTTAATTGTTAGCAGATGTATTTGAGAATTTTAGGATTGTTTGTAAAGATATTTATAATTTAGACCCATGTCATTATTTCACAGCTCCAGGATTGTCATGGGATGCTATGCTTAAATTAACAAATATTAAATTAGATTTGCTTACTGATCTAGAAATGATCTCCTTTCTTCAAAAGGGTATTAGAGGAGGAATAGTTCAATGCTCTCAAAGGCATTCTATTGCTAACAATAAATATTTGCCAGATTATGATCAAAGCCTACCTTCTAAATACTTAATGTATTTAGACGCAAATAATTTATATGGTTGGGCAATGTCTGAAGCTCTACCAGAAGGTAATTTTGAGTGGGTAAGAAACATTGATAATTTTTCTTTAGACTCAATACCAAATGATTCCGATATTGGATATATTTTAGAAGTTGATTTAGTATATCCAACAGAAATCCATGATACTCACAATAATTTACCTTTTTGTAGTGAAAACAAAACTCCACCAGATTCTAAAGAAAAAAATTACTTGTTGATTTAAATAACAAATCTGAGTATGTAATTTATTATAAAAACTTACAGCAATGTTTAAAACATGGTTTGAAGCTAACTAAAATTCATAGAATATTAAAATTTAAACAGTCTTATTGGTTAAAAAAATATATTTCACTAAATAATTTTCATAGAACTAACGCAAAAAACACTTTTGAGAAAAATTTCTTCAAATTATTAAACAATGCAGTATATGGAAAAACAATGGAAAACGTTGATAAACGCAAAAATATTAAAATAGTTAATAATTGGGAAAATGTTGGTAAGAGACTTGGAGCTCGTTCTCTTATCGCTAAACCAGAATTTCATTCTCTAAGTATATTTGAAGAAAACATGGTAGCAGTTGAACTAAATAAATCTTTTTCATTTTACAATAAACCTATTTACTTAGGTTTTACAATCTTAGAACTTTCGAAATGGAAAATGTATGATTTTCATTACGATTACATATTACCAAAATATAAAACTAAAGTAGAATTAAATTATATGGACACAGATTCATTTATTTATACATTTGAAACGGATGACTTCTATAAAGATATAATTAACGACATTGATTTAAAGTTTGATACATCAGAGTATGAAACAAATAATAAATTTGGAATACCAAAAAAAAATAAAAAAGTCTTAGGGATGATGAATGACGAAAATAATGGAATTATTATGAAAGAATTTGTAGGCTTGAGAGCAAAAATGTATGCTTTTAAAACAGCAGATATGCAGGAAATTAAAAAGGCTAAGGGTGTCAAGAGTAGCATATGTAAAAGTTTAAGTCTATCTGATTATAAAAATTGTTTATTTAACAAACAAATTTATTATGGAAATATGTATATTTTTAAGTCAAAACTACATGTGTTATATACCTCCTTAATTAATAAAATATCATTAAGTTATTTAGATAATAAGAGATATATTTGTGATAATAATGTTAATACTCTTGCTTGGGGTCACTACAAGCAACAATTTTTAAAATTTGATGAAGATGATGACTACCTAATGAAAGTAGACGTAGATTTAACTAATTATAAAGATCAGTTTCAAAAAGATAATGATGATGATGAATATTTAATGGAAATTGAATACTAAAGAAACATTTTTTCATGTAAATATTATTTTAAATTAAAAATAAAACCTTTTTATATACATATATTATAAACAAAAAAAGAGTTTTATTTCTTTAAATATTTTGCCATAATACATTTTCATTATCGTAATCTAATTTCTTTCGATTTCTTGTAACACGAGGAGAATATTGATAAGGTAAAGTTGATTGTTTCATATTTGAATAGTTATCAGTTTTGGATAATATTCTAATTTTTGGAGTTCCTTTTTCCGAAAAGCTTTTAAGACGCTTAGCTACGGAAGATGCAGAAGAAGGATTAAATTTTTGTATTGTTGTATCCATATCGTTCTGGTCATCATTATTTGTGTAAATATCTTCAGGCAAATTCAAATCTGTTTGCAGTGCTATACTACTCGACTGAGGTGTAATTGTTTGCGTTTCAATATGCTTTTTATATAACTTTTTCGTTTGAGTTTCTTTATCGCGCAAATTATGCATTGTTGATATTTTATTCTGATTAGATGATCGTTGGGATCCAATTTAATATTTAGCAAGTTCTTGTTTAATATAATACCATTTGTTTATATCCTTCAGTGTATGTGAACCATATATTGGCAAGAGTTTCCGATGTAAAAAATCTGAGTCAGAATGTTTAACTTTAAATTTTTCGTAAGTTGATGGATGTAGAACTATAAGTTTTGATAATTTATTTGACATTTTCTAAAATTTTTCCAATGACTCCACTTAATATTGATGTAATAATAATGGGTAAAAATCCTCCCTTTTGAATAAGATGTTTCCTCTTTTGACGCATAGAGGTTTGTGATGAGCAAACTTTCCTCAAAGTATTTTTATATGGTTTTAGTTTTTCAAACACATTTTTGTTTATTTTATGATTTCTGTTTATAATATTTAAAATAATTTCATTTAAAGTTTTGATAACAACATTGTCAACATTTTTCAAAATTGCATTTCGTAGTTTGTGATCCGCTTTTTTAAGAACATAGAGAATATGTTTGTTCTCCTTCAGTAACTTTAGATTTGAAGTCATTGTTTATATTTGCATATATATAATATGTAATCTGTATTAAAAATATTTGATCTAAATCTTAAAGCGTTTGGTATTTCTTGAGTAAGATCAATTATTAAATAACCATGAGCCTGTTCTGTACAATGATTATATACATCTACTAAAGATTTTGAGTTTTCTGGATATACTTGACGAGCTAGATGTTGGAATTGTGTCTTATCTCTTGGATTTTTAAACATAACTATATATTTGGAGTTTAATGATATATCTCGCGAATAAGACCCTTTATGAAAAATATTTTGTGTAACTAAAATTACGCTTAAGTTTCTATGATGAGATCCTTTTGTAAATAGTTCACAAACTTTCTTATTTGATGATTCAAGCATTAAATCATCCAATATTATTAAAGTAGATTCTTCGTCATTCGTATTAAAAGACTCTGGAATTCCTTTAACAAACTCTACATTTTCTATATTTGGAAGTGCATTTATTTCAGAATAACACCATATGATTCGGTCTATATCTTTAGCTATTATATTTTGATTTTTTATAATATTTTTAATAAAAGTAGATTTCCCACAGCCTGAGGGACCACAAACCATCATTGTAAATGGATATATAAACTGATGAAACATGTTTGCACTCTTAAAAGCCATTTGTTAATGAATTAAAAAGGAAGAATATTTTAATTAATATGAGTAGAAAAAATCTTATTGACGAAATTCATAGTCAAGCTAGAAAAAACTTTAAGCGACGTAGGTTTATTCAAAAGGGAATTTTAGATACTTGGCAAATAGACTTGGTGGAGATGTTACCATATGCAAAATTTAATAAAGGTTTCAAGTATATGCTTACTGTAATTGATGTTTTTTCAAAGTATGCCTACGCTGTGCCATTAAAAACTAAAACAGGATTTGAGGTTTCAAAATCATTTAAAAGTATTGTAAACTTAAACAGTAACAAAGCTCCTAAAAACCTGCATTCAGACCAAGGAAAAGAATTTTATAACACATATTTCAAAACTCTAATGAAAGAGCTAAATATTAATCATTACCATACCTATTCAAATTTAAAAGCGTCAATAGTTGAACGATTTAATAGAACTTTAAAAAATAAAATGTGGAAACAATTTAGTATGCAAGGAAACTATAACTGGATAGATGTATTAGATAAACTGTTGAAAGAATATAATTCATCTTATCATCGAAGTATAAAGATGAAACCTAATTCAGTCAACAAGCGAAATGAAAAAAAAATTTTAAGAACTGTGTATAATAATTTAAAAGTTTTTAAAAACGGAAAATTCAATATAAACGATTTTGTTCGCATAAGCAAATATAAAAATGTTTTTGAAAAGGGGTATACACCAAATTGGTCTACAGAAGTTTTTAAAGTTAATAAAATAAATGCAACAAACCCTGTCACATACCAGCTAAAAGATTTTAATGGAAATTTAATTAAAGGTGGATTTTATCAAGAGGAGTTATTAAAAACTAAAGTTCCTAACATCTTTTTAGTTGAAAAAGTCTTAAAACGTAGAGGCGAAAAACTATTTGTAAAATGGTTGGGTTTCGGAAAAGAATATAATTCATGGATTAATCAAACAGATTTTAGTTGATAAACTAAATTTTTCATATATGTATAACACACAACTTATAATATTTAACATTTCTAATAAATATGGCGTCAAGCACAGAGGAAAATAGTATTTATGTTACTTTATTAAGTAATGATTCAGTAAATTTATATAAAAACACCTCTAGTACTTTCACAAATTTATTAAAGCAATCTCTTAGCATGAGTGACCAGTGGGAAGTCGGATTATCAGATATATCCTTCTCGATAGCGAATAAACAACTAAATATGAATCAAAATATACTTAAACGTAAAAAAAGTAACATTTCAAATTTAAATAATCAATCTGTAAAAACATGAAAAATTGACTCTAATAATGATTTCATCGTAAAAACAAAATTTAAAGAACTTATGGAAACATCTGACGCGCTGAAACTAAAAAATATAAATAAAACTTCAAAATTTTTAAATACATTAAACATTGATAAGCCCCAATCTAATATACCTATGAGAGAAAAAAACACTCGTAACGTAAATACAAAAAGCTCAGAACCATCAAATAATGAAAAAGATCCAATTTTATCATCAAGAGAAAAAGATACTCTTAGCGTAAATATAGAAAGTCCAGAATCATCAAATAATGAAAAAGAACCCATTTTATCATCAACAAATTATATTTTGGAAAAATCTTTGAACAAATTCTCTGACAACATAAATCAGTTTATTAATAAATTTGAATCGTCTGATATAAGTGAAAACATATTTATTTATACTGATATAATAAAACCTCGGAATGTTGGTAGTAAAAAAATTAAATGTTTAAAAATATTTTCAGTAGCAACATTAAAGAACTATATTCATTTCAATAGAATTGAATATTTTCCTCTTGAAGCCTATAATATAAATGATATTTCCATAATGATTCGAAATGATGAAGGAGAAGAGATAAGCTTTAATAAATTAGTTCCCGTCTATTGTACTCTACACTTAAAAAAAAAGTGTATATAAAATAGGTGTGTAACCAAACAAAATTAATCATTTTTATTACAACCATGGATACGATTTATACAAGTTATTATAATAATCAGTCTGGAGAAAATATACAAAATATTGGTGAAATATATCACGCACCAAGAATTTTACAATACGGTCGTGGTATTGGATCCATATTTTCGGCTGTATTTTCACATTTAAAACCCTTATTTAAAACGGGGATGAATATATTAAAGAATAAATCATTAGATATTGGAAAGGAAATTTTAGAAGAAATTGGAACAAAGCCAATAAAAGAAATCTTACTAAACAAAGGAAAAAAGGTCATACAAAATATAAAAGAAGCTACTATTGATAAAATGAAAACAATGCAGAAAGGTAAAGGTCGACGTATAAAACTTAAACGTTTAAAGCAAAAGCAACAGATTAAATCAAAACGTTGTAGAGGAAAGAACTTTAAGGATATTTTTGGATATTGGAAATGTCAGGATTTATAGAATGTATGAAGAGTGAGTTGGATTTATTTGAATCTCCTCCAATTCAAACCAGCGTTGTTAAAACCGAAGAAATATGCTACAATCCAATTGCCTCACTAGATAATTCGAGCACAATTGAATTTGTATCACTAGGCAATGGTGAAACATATCGAGATCTGAACAGTATTTATCTTCGACTAGTCATTGAATTAAAAGGAAACGGAGGAGTAGTTAATAACTTACTGCACTCCTTGTTTAGAAATTGTATTGTACACCTTAACAATAAAAATGTATCACAACCTGACAATAACTACCACTATAGGGCTTATATCGAAAAATTGTTAAATTATGGAAATGATGCTAGATCAACACATGTTGAATCATGTGGCTGGGCTATTGATACAAATAAAATAAATTCATTAGTTGATAAAGAAAATCCTGGTTTAGACAAGAGAAAAAAGCTATTTAAGGATGGGAAGAGAGTAGAGCTTTTTGGAAAACTTCATGTTGATGTATTTAACCAACAAAAATACTTGCTTAATAATGTTGATCTAAAGGTAACATTAAATTTGGAAAAACCGGAATTTTACATTTTAGAAGGTGGCGATAAAAATGAATCCTATATTAAAATACATGCAGCTAATTTATATATAAACCATCTTACTATTAATCATAATATTCTAATGGCTCATCATAATGTATTACAATCAAGAAATGCTATTTATCCTTATAAAAGAGTAGAAATAAAAACGTTTACAATACACCCTGGAAATCACTCATTAACTTTAGATAACGTTATACTAGGACAGTTACCAAATTTTTTAATTTTTGGAATGGTGTCTAATAAAGCATATACTGGAGAGAAAAAAGAAAATCCATTTAACTTTCAACATTTTAATTTACAAAGATTTAATTTGGTTGTTAATGGAGTACAATTTCCTGCACAACCAATTGAACTTAACTACAATAACGGAGGAATAATAAGTACTCGTGGTTATCAAACACTATTTAAAGGAACTGGAATTCATCATTTCGATAAAGGTCATTAAATAACTAAAGAACTTTTTGATACCGGATATTTTTTACTTGCTTTCGACTTAACACCAGATCATAATAATAATTCCAATTGCGGTAACTTAATTAACCAGGGAACTATTCGTATTGAAGGGCGTTTTGGAAAACCAATTGTTGAAGCAATAACGTGCTTAGTATACTGTGAATTTGATAGTGTTATAGAAATTGATAGAACGCGTAATATTATTCAAACACTATGAATTCAATTAATATTAAAAATACTTTGAACTCCAATAATATAACCAAATATAAATTTAAAGGTGTATTTGCATGTAATAAATTGCCAACACATCCAGTTTTAAAACCGTCATTTTACGTTGCTAACACTGATCCATCACATAAGCCTGGAGAGCATTGGGTCGCTTTTTATTTTCCCAAAAACAAACCTGCTGAGTACTTTTGTTCTGCTGGCCAATCTCCAAATAAATACTTTAGATTATTTTTAGATAAAAATTGTAAAACTTTTCTTTATAATAGTCTTCGAATTCAGAGTGAAACTTCAATTTTATGTGGAGTTTATTGTTGTGTATTTATTTATTTAAGATCTAAAAATATGAGTTTCAAACTAATTTTAAAATTATTTAATTATTTTAATTTATATTACAATGATATATTAGTTGTAAGTTTATTTAAGTATTTATTTATTTATTTATTTATTTGATATTATACTTATATGAATATAAGAATAATATGGAAGTTAGCACTGGCTGCCAGGGCCATCGGCTATTTTTTATATGTAATAATATTTACAGATCTTAGATTATAATATTTAGGCTAGATATATATTTATAAATAGAGATAATGTTTTCCTTTGAGGGTAGTTTTATGACATCGAGTCCATTATTTCGTAGATGTTTTGATTGAAGACTTCTCAGGCTTGGACAGGTTGCTAAAATATGAATTACTGTATTTACAGATCCACAGAATTTACCCAGCAAAAAATTTTCAAGATTTGGAAGCAATAAATACGTTTACTGCATCCCAACCGCTTCCTTTTTTGCTTCCAAAATTTACTGGCTTACTATACTGCTGCATTATAAGGCATACAGTCATGTAATTTTTTAATGCGGTGCTCAATACTAGAATATAATTGCTGTTTATTAGTTTTTTTTAGAGCACACATTTTCCTGCTTTATTGCAGTAGCGAAATCATGAGTTCTTTTGTTAAAAAATATTAAACTAAATTATACAAATATTAAAAAAAAATTATTAAAAGATCTAAAACAAATTCGATTGAAATTGCAAATACGGAATAAAAACATTTAAAAAGTAAGTATTTAATTTGTAAAATCTATTTTAAGAAAAATTTGTATTGAATGAAGTTTTGTGTTAAAATACGTTTGAAATCTAATATATTTTTTTGAAAACGTCACTATGTGTATACCTACATATTCTTAATGTACATATTTGCTTTATTTAAAAAAAATTGTAAAACAATAGAAACAGCGGTTACAACGGTTATTTTTATTATTGCAAAATACCTACTTATACATATGTACATACATACTAAGTACATACATATATTTAGGTATATTTTTTTAAAGCAAATAATGAGAGTAAGAGAGTAAGTTTTTTTGTACAGTGCTCGTCTGATGCAATTTTTTTTATTTTGCCTTATTTTAGTGCTTCACGGAAGCTTTATTGTAAGGCGATGTTTACTTTTAAAACATTTTCTTTAAGAAATCACAAATAAACTCCTTTAAGAAAAAAAAAAATTAAAGTTGTTCAACTTATTTTATTGCTTCGAGGAAGCACTAACGTAAGGCAACAATTTAAAATATATTCTACGATCAACTACGAACACCTATTAGTAAATTTTTTGAAAAAAAAAAATACGAAAGTAAGTGGCTCATCGAAAGCCTAATTTTTAAATTATTCTCAGTTGTGACAAGATATTCCTCTAAATAAGTAAGTGGCGCATAAAACGCACAATTGTTTTAAAATAAAAAAGCATACCTAACTGTTTAAAATACAACAACAAAAAGAACGCGCATATAAATACATAAGTACAAAAAATACATGTGAAAAAGTGGAAGTTTAAATAAAAGTAATTCGTAAGTAAGTGTTAATTTTTTTGAACCAATAAAATGTTAGGAAGGAGCCAAATAAACAAATTAATAAAAAAAGAAAAAGCTAAAAATGTCTCAGCCCTGCAAAAAACATTTGCTTCAATAACAAATGTCGAAAATGATTTTCACTTAGATTCTAATACTGCAGAAATGCCCTTAGAAATTCAGACTGATAGTGGAATTAGTGACTTAAGTTTAAGGTGTGAATTGAAAGATTGGTATTTAAAATATCGACCCACTCACGAATGCACATCTTCATTGTTAAATATTTTACATAAAGTGCATGGGGAAATTCCTCTAAGTATTGCTACTTTAACTGGAAGGAAACAATCAGTGTCAAAACGAACTGTTGCGCCTGGAACCTATTTCCATATAGGAATTCAAAATAATCTCACCAAAATTGTTGACATTTTAAAAAATGATAATGTTTCTGAAATCATTTTAGACATTGGAATTGATGGCCTACCTGTTTTTAAAAGCAAGGACAGGGGTTTGTGGCCAATATTAGGCCGCATTGTCAATTTGCCAAATATCAATGTTTTTCTTATAGGAAGTTATGTTGGGGAAAAAAAACCAATAGATATTGATTTGTATTTGCACGATTTAATTTATGAATTAAAAAATATTAAAGAAAATGGTTTTTTGGTTGAAAATCGTAAAATTAAAATAAGCGTGCGTGCGTTTGTATGTGATACTCCCGCCAGGTCTTATATATGTGGTATAAGAGGTCACAATGCCATTAATGGTTGTAGCAAATGCTACCAGAAAGGAGTAAGTGTCTCAAATGTGACAACATTCAGTATATACGCAGGAAAATTACGTACAGACGAAGATTTTAGATACAGACGGGATAGGGATTTTCATCAGCCAAAATTTTTAAATATGCAAATGTCGATTGAAGCTCTCAACATAAACATGATTACTCAATTTCCTATTGACGTTATGCATTTAGTAGATTTAGGAGTGATGAAAAGAATGCTTCTAAGATTATTGACATCTAAAACAAACGAAAGGTTATCAATTCAAACAAAACAAGCAATGTCATCATTAATGATATCTTTATATCCATTTATACCACGAGAATTTTCTAGAAAGCCCCGTTCTTTTGATGAAATAAAAAAGTGGAAAGCAGTTGAATTTCGTCAATTTGTTTTATACACTGGTCTTGTTGTATTTAAAAAATATACAAGTGAAAACTTTTTTAAACATTTTTTGCTTTTGTCATCTTCCTATCGTATTTTAAATCGTAAAAATATCCACAGAAATGATATTAATCAGGCTCACAATATGCTAAAACAATTTGTGCAACAATTTCCAAATTTTTATGGTGAAACTAGCGTCACCCACAATGTTCATAATCTTTTGCACTTAAAAGAGGTAGCACAGCAATATGGAAATCTCTCAGATATAACTGCTTATCCATTTGAAAATGCTATGTCCAGCCTAAAAAAAGCAATTAAAAAGCCACAACATATTGAACAGCAAATGTTTAATGTATTCTTTAAATTACCTTTGATAAAAAATTCAGACAACAACATAATAAAACGAAATACAAAGGCTAATATAATATGGTATAACCTAGGAAATAGCTTTTTTAACACAAAACTTCAGAATAGTTTTTGTTTAGTTGCTAAAAATTGCCCCGCTAAAATAATTATGTTTATAGATAATGATATGTTTAAAGCCCAAGTATTTGTTAACCCTAGAGAAATGTTTTCTGAACCCATATCTTCAAAAGACCTTGATATATATGTTGTAAATTTAAATATATATAAAGAAAATACTTTTAAAATCACACAAATAGTTAATAAATTAGTTTGTCTGCCATATGAAAACGATCATTTGCTTATTTAATTTTCTCATGGTCTTTGAATAAAAAATTTTTTTTAATCTGAATTGGGTTGTAGTAGAATACTGTCCTACTGGCTCCTCAAAAACGTTATTTTAAAATCGTATCTAATTTAATCCAACTACAATTTTTAATTTATTTCTTTAGATATAAACTTTTCAACATGAGACGTACTAAAGTTGTAAAGGAGATTTTAAATGATATAACACCAACGACATTAAACATAATTTCATCAAAGTTAGAAAAAATTCAGGATAATATAGAAGAACTTAAAGGTATACAAATATAAAAAAGTACAAGGCATTAAAATATATTTTTGTACTTATGTTTTAATCTATTTATAGAAACGAATAACTCAAAATTAGTGCAAGAAATAAAGCAATTAAAAGATGTTGTCCATGAACAGAACAAAGTAGTTGTGGAACTTTTGTCTGAAATTAATATTTTGGTGAAATCAAACTTAACACCTGAACATGCATCAACGAAATATTTAGATCTTTTCCCCATTCAAACTGATTTAGACTTGGAAAACATAGAAAGTCAAATTTCTAATGAAACAATGGAACAATTGGTAAAAACTATTTGTATAAATTTATGAAATTATGTGTGATTTTTTTATAAATTTAAATTAATATTTAAATAGAGCAACGCCATAAAACAAATTATAGGAAAAGATGGGATTAAAAAAAAATTAATATGCATTTTTGACGAATCACTTTTACTTGAATATAACGTAGATGGAAGACAAAACAAAAAGCGCATGCTGGAATACCCAAAGCTAATGAACCTTATTTATAGTAAGTAAATTATTAATTTTGTTAAACAACTTCCCTGTAAAATTTTAGAGAAAAAAACCAATTATAATAATAATAATTATATAAGTAGAAAGTTTATTTAAAACATTATTTTTGAATTTATTTTTATAATTTCTTTTGCAGGATCTGTATATAAGCGGGAGATGTTAACAAAGAAAAGCTTTTTGGATGAAATTAGAAAAGCAATACGCCTGATGAAAAATAGACATTACAAAAACGTGTCCTGTAAAAAAAAAGACCATCAAATTTCGTTTTGTAATGAAGAGAAGAGTAACTCATCAACTAATGAAGAAAACAATATAGAAACCCGAAATGTAAAAAAAAAAAATTTTACCTTTTTTTGATCTGTAATTATTTTAAATATATTTTTTTGACCGTCTTACTATCAATTTACATACTATGTACTAAATGACATTATTATTAGATAATGGTTAATTCTAAAAATGTAAATTAATGTTTCAAAAACTCATAATTAATTTGTTTATTTTTAATAACATTTATCAAAACAAATAATGAACTACAAATAATTAATTATTTTTGGTTTAAAAATAATATAGTTACTCTTAAGAATTCATTCACAACAAGCTTTTTATACATGAATAATAATATTTTAAGTTTTGATCTCGAATTTTACTTGATTTGATTGTTAACTTGTTTTTTTAATTATAATATAATAACTGATGATCTCTTAAATAAATATGCATTTAATAAAAGTAAATATGTACTAAAAAACTTATTTTGGTTTCATTTAAATTCCTAGTATACTTTTTGTTATAAAATAACGCTACAAAGAGGCATTATACGAATGTAATTATTCATATATTACAAGAATGCATGATAAGTTTACTTTGTGTAAGGCATGATTTCCTTTATTATTAGTTGCAGTAAAAGATGCAACTAAAATATGCATCCAAGAATGCATGAAATAAACATTTTTCGATTCTTAATTTTTTTCACTTACTTTATTGACATATTTCATGTCAGTTTTCAAAGCGTGAAATAAGCATATTTTAGATCTCTATGGCAGAGCTTCTACGCGAGGAATTTCAAACAAAAATCATGTAATATTTCATAAGAAGTGTAAGCGGTTCATAGCGTATTCTGCCTTACATTAGTGCTTCCGGGGAAGCATAATTTTTTGCTGGGTACATATATTTGTATAGTTGTTGTTAATGAGGTGTAGATGGGTATCAATTGTATGACCCATACGTAATCGGAAAAAGATTTTGATTTTGTTTTTACAGATGTCTGTTGGGTATGTAGGTGTGATGATATTTGGGTTTATTTGTGAATAATGGGCATGATAGTAGCTCATCTTTAAGTTCATGTCTAAGTGTTCTAGTTTTTTTATTATTGCAGTTCGCAGATCAATTTTCTCAGTCAGTACATCTTTAATTAGGGGGGATAAGCATGCGTTTTTAGCAGCTAGGTCAGCATAGTTGTTTCCATATATTTCCGCATGGCCTGGTATCCAAATTAACTTAATTTTACCTTTAGCATTTATTAGTAAATCACGGATTTTGTTAACTGAAAGCCAGTTGTTGTTTGTAACGTTGTTTATTGAAGTTATTACTGATAGGCTGTCAGAGAATATTAAAGTTTTTCTGTTTGATTTTGTGGCGATATATATTGCTTGTAAAATACCAGCAGCTTCAGCAGTGAATATTGACGATATTTCGGAGAGTGTCTTCGACACTTTCGTATTGCCATTATTATCCACTACTGCGTAGGCAGTAATGTCATTGTTTTTTGATGCGTCTGTAAAGAGGTTTTGCCATTCAGTGTTTTTATAGGGTGAAATTAGGTGATAAAAGAGCTGTTTGTAAACTTCATTAGGAGTGTTTTATTTTTTGTGAGTTGATAGAGATATGTCACATAAGCTACTGGAGTATGTCCAAACGGGATGTTTTGTGTTGAGCATTGGCAATATTTGCTTGTAGTTTATTACGTTGTTTTTTATACATTGAAATATAGTTGATTGGACTCTTGGGTTTCTTTTTGAAGCCAAAACTTTCGTTACGTCATCGTCTATAAGAGAGTTGTTGAATGATAAGATTTTTGGTAAAAGTCTGTTTTTGGTTTCTATTATTTTTTGTTCCAGGGATGGGAGGCCAGATTCTATTAAAAGGATTTGTATTGGTGTTGTTCGAAAAGCTAAAGTACTAGCCCGTATTGCTTGATGATATGGAGTTTTGATGTGCCTTAAGTTGGTTTTAGAGCAGTTCCCATACAGAAATAGTCCGTAATCAATTTTGCTTAAAATTAGTGCTCTTACTAAATAAATAAGTGTGTTAGTATGCGCATATCTTCTAGTGGCAAGGTATTTTAAAAGATTAGCTCTAGAGACGAGTGATTTTTTTAGATTTATAACTTGTTTCTTCCAGCGGTAGTTGTTTTCAAATATTATTCCTAAAATTCTTTGCTCGCTAACATAAGGAATTTCTCTGTTATTGAGCGTCAGATTTGTAAGGTTGCAGTTGTGTTTTCTACAAATATGTAGTATAGAGGATTTAGTTAGTGATATTTTTGCTCCTGATACTTTTGCCTAATTGTCAATGTCAATGATTACATTTTTAAATAGAGTGTTTATTTTCGATGTATCGTTGTCTTTGCACATAACGTAGAGATCATCAGCATAAAGACAATGGTCTACGTATTTGTGTTTGTTTATAATGTTGCTGATTTGATTGAAGGCTATTTGAAATAGCACGACAGATAGCGGGGACCCTTGAGGTATACCGTTGACTAATGGGACGTTATTCGAGAGTTTGTGATTTATTTTGACTTTGATAGTTCTTCCAGTTAAGAATGATTTAATAAAATTAAAAATTTTAGGTCCAATGGCCCAGGATTTTAAAGTATCTAATATAACGTGGAGTACAATACGATCGAAAGCCTTTTCGAAATCAATTCCTAGAATTGACCTAGAATTGAACCTAGTGTTTTTGAAACGTAAAAGTCGATGTGAAGTAGTGCATCTGTGCAGCTACAATTAGGTTTGAATGCTACTTGATTTGGGGCGATCAGTTTGTTTGATTTAGCGTACCAAGCAATGCGATTTGAAATAATTCTTTCCATTAGTTTTGATAAGCATGAAAGCAGGGATATTGGTCGATATCCGGCAAATTCAGTTAAGTTCTTGTTGGGCTTGGGAATTGCTGCTATAATTGCTGTTTTCCATGAGTGTGGAATTATACCTGAATCAAAAATATTGTTGTAGTGATGAAGAAGTGAGGTTTTACTGGAGAATGAGAGGTGTTTAATCATGCAGTATGATATCCGGTCAAATCCCGGGGTAGAGCCTTTGACTTTGTTGATAGCTGTTAGTAGTTCGCACATGTTGAGGGGTGTTTCTATTATTTTGGCTTGGTTGTTTAAAGCTTGTAAGTTGTGATGTAATAATAATGAGCTGATTTTAGCTGATTTAAATTCCGGTGAAAAATTTGTATCTAAAGAGTTGGCAGACCACTTGCTTCCAAAGAACTCAGCGATTATTTTTGGTTCCGTCAGGACAGCGTCACTAGTTTGTATTGCAGTTATAGGTTTTGAGAAATTTTTGCTGGAGATCATATTGACTTTTTTCCATATAATGGATAATGGAGAGTCCCTGGAAATGGTCTTAGTAAAGTTTTCGAAGCTAGTGGCCTTTGCTTTTTTACATTCTTGTCTAAATTTTGCGTTAGATTTTTTGTATAGAATCAGATTATTGTTGTTAGGGTGTTTTTTGAATGTTTGCCACTTTTTAGTTTTATCAGCTCGTAGTATAGTAAGTGTATCATTCCACCAGGGTACGTACCTTTTTTGTGATGGTGATGTTTGCGGTATGTGATGATTAGCTGCGTATCTAATGGCTTTTGTTAATATAGCATTATTTTTGTTTATATTACCAGATGATAGAACTTTGTCCTTTAGCTCCTCGTCAACTTGCGTTTTTAACAGTTCCCAGTTTGCTTTTATAAAGTTGTATTTTCTCTTAGATGCTTTGGTAAAATTGCATGTACCTGTAGTTATTGTTGTTAGTGTAGGGAAGTGGTCACTGTTATGGAGATCATTGAGCGTTTGACATGTTATTATTGGTAGAAGGGAGGGAGAACAACAGGTGATGTCGATATATGTAAGGGAGTTGTGTGTTGACAGATGTGTAGGATTGCCATCGCTGATAATGCACATATTATTTTGGTTTAAAGAATTTTCAATAGTTATTCCACGTGGGTTATTTGAGGAAGATCCCCATAATACATTGCAGCTATTAACATCTCCCAATAGAACGATGGGAGTGTGAATATTATTGAAAAGTTCGTTGAAGTCTTGTAAAGAGAAAGTTTCATCAGGGTGTATATAAATGGATATTACTGTAATTTTTGTGTTCAACAAGATTTCTACCGAGATGTTTAGTAGTTTTGATTGGTTGAAAATACGTTTATGCGGGATGTGCTCACGAATAAGTACTCCAATTCCATTTTTTGCTGTAGTGTTTGCAGTATGGTTGTGTAGATAACAGACAAATCCCTTTGGTGGGATTAGGGTTGAATTACATGCAAGATGTGTTTCTTGCAGTGAAATAAATTGTGGATTTTGTTCTTTTAGGATAATTTGCAAGTCGATGTAATTGTTGAAATATCCTTTCATATTCCATTGAATGATTTTAAATGAAGTCATAAGTTAATATATTGTGTTAATTTATGGTGTGGGCAAATTGTTTTAGTATTAAATATCCATATTTTCTTCTTTATCGTTATCTTGTCGCGTATTGGAAATTATAGCTTCTATTATCGAACCGCGAGCTGTGGTTTGTGTGTTTGAATTGTTTGTTTCTTTTCTGTCGCGAGAGGAATCTCTTAGACATGTATTTTTATTTAAATTTGTACTTTTTTTGTTATTAATGATTGTTGTATTGGTTTGTTTTGTATTTTGTTTGTTTTCTATTGTTGTTGGATTGTTTGTTGTGTGACCGTTTCTTGACTTGTTAATAACTTGTTCTAGTTTTGAGAGTAGATTTGTTGCTGTTTGTATACTGTTTGCTGCTTTGTTGGTATTGTTAGTAGAGTTTTGGTTGTTGTTATTGTTTTGAAGTTTTAATCTTTTTTTTCTTTCCTCTATAGCTGATTCTAGGTTTTCCGTAGGAATTGTAAATGATTCTGTTGGTGGTGTTTTTTGTGCTGCTTCTTTATATGTGCATTTGTTTACTGTTTTATATTTTAATGTTTCTTGGCGTTTTCTGATAACGGGGCATTGTTTGTTGTTGGATCGATGGGCATGATTGCAATTTGTACATTGCAATTTTGTACACGGATCAGGATCATGTATAGTTGATGAACAAACTTCACATGTAGGATCGGTTGTACAATATTTTTTTGTTTGACCCAGTTTAAAGCAGTTTTTACACTGAATTGGGCTGGGAATGTGTGGTTGAACTTGGCAGTTTAGAAAACATATTCTTATTTCTTTTGGTAAGGTGTAATGATTGAAGTGTAGAATATGTAATGGGGTATTTGTAACTTTGTTATCCTGAAACTTTGTAATTTTTTTACATTCTACTACTCCCTGTTCTCTAAGTCCATTAGTGATGTCCTCTTCAGTTAGTTCCTTAAGGGACGGTGCAAAAACAACGCCTTTAATGGTGTTAAGTGTAGGGTGCAAACAGCATTCTATTTCGCATATTCCAGGTAATTTTGTTGCTTTTATGAATCTATTGGCTTGTGCTTCATTTTTAGTAAGAATCAGTAGATTACCATCTTTTGTAAAACTTATTCTTTCCGGAGGTTCATTTGAAATACGTTCTAAGGCTTTAGAGACTAGGAATATATTGTAACTTTGTAAAGGTTTCTCTGCTACTTTAGTTTTGATAGTAATATACTTTGGACACTGTTTCGCGTTTCTGTCAATTTGTTTATTTCCTAATTTTGGGAAATCGTAGGTGTTGTTAACATTGTAGGTTCCTTTCTTTCTTTTACGTTCCGGAGAATTATCCGGATCTAAAATGGAAAAATAGTTTCCTCCTGAGGAGGAGGCTATGTTTAAAGTTCAATAAAAGATCACTTGTTCAAATTTTTTTTTTTTTTTTCTTTTTTTAAAAAGGAGGTAAAGAAGAGAGGAGAAACTGTGTATGTATTTGTTTTTTAATTAAATAGTCGATATTAACGACGCGGGGTTTTTAGTAAGCACGTCTGTATACCACGAACACTTTTTATCCTTATTTAAGTATATTTTTAAGAATTTTTAAGAATATAATAAAAGATAAAAACTAAGAAAAAAAAACACATTTTTGCTTTTTATATTTGCTCTTTATTAATTTTTAAATATAACCTTATAACTATTTATTAAATTGACTACATTTATTTTTCTGAGGTAGTATACCGTACACCTGCACGGATATGGACCCTCTTTACAATTGTTGTTATGCCATGGACAGCATTCAAAATGAGGCACGTTTAGTCCTTCATCGTAGTCATCTACACCGTACTCCTCATTTTCCTCTAACATTGTAACAAAATGGTATATGCACTCCCTGTGCTCAAACATCAGAACATTTTCAAAGTCTTGTAAAAACTTATGTACATATTCTTTTAAGTAAGACATTTTTGTTCTGATTTGTTTGGATTCTCTAATTTGAATGTTTCTCGTTTCAAATTTTTAAGATATAAGTGTGATATATCAGAAGAATTTAAACATCAGTACATATGTATATATCGTATGTAGCTAAATCTATTTGTAAATACATTATTACGTTTAAAAAAGTTCATTAACTCATAATTTAATGTGAAGCAAACATTCAAGGTTAATGTTTAAACTTTAAAAATGCATACGATTGCACTTTTTAGCATAACGAAAAGTTTATTGACTTTTAATTTCCACAATAACAATTGTATATTTACTTTTTACCAGAATGTTCTTAAAAGTTCAATAATCATAGATCAGTTTTCAAAATATGCTTTGATTAACTTTAAATATGTATACCAAAATAAAAAAAAGTTTATAAGTAAATAAATATATGTTTTACGAGGTATTTTCAAAAGATTTTTTAATATTTTTATTTAATTAAAAAATGGAAACCGTTAAAATCAGTTGCTAGTTTTGCAAACATTTAACGTTTGCAAACAAATATAACAAAAAAAGGCACTTTATGCGAGTGCATAATTTTAGTGCTAAGAAATCCAAATTTCAAAATCCAAATCCCGCAGAGATGAACATAAAGAGGAGATTCCCGACTTCATAAAAAAATTTTTGGAGGACGACGATTCTTATTTCTTGGAAATTTAATTTTTAATTTTTATATCTAAAATTATTTTAAATAAAAGGAATAAAAATTAAAAAAAAATCTTGTTTTTCTTTTATTATATTCATCTTTATTGTAAGGATTTTTTCAGAGTTTAGGTATAATTTAAATCGAATATTGCAGGTCCATTTGGTAATTGACGCCCCTTGTAAATAATTGTCCAAACTTTATCATTCATTTGAGTTAAGTATGGATCCTCCTTATTTAAAAATTTTATCATTCTATTGGGGAGATAAAACCATTTATTGTCGTCTAAATTGGCAATGACTTTTATACCATATTGTGTTTCTTTCCATTCAAAATTCACAATTTTCAAAGATTGGTTTAAAGGTATATCATCTATTCTAATATACTCAGACTTAATACCTTGGGCAATATTCACAATTTTTTTATACATCTGAAAACAAACAAAAAAAAACATAATAAATAATTAAATATACCTTTATTATGTACGAAATGCTTACCATTTTTATTAAGTTTCCTTTAAAGTGACAATTAGAACAATGATGTGGAATACACTCCCTAAGCCTTTTTATATTAATGGCAAACTTTCAAATTGAGTTAATCTCTATACTTACATGTGCTGCATATTCTCAATATTTTACACATTACTCTATCTTATTTTAACATACTCAAACAATTTATTTGTACGCATTTTTAAATTTCTCTTCATTACAGAAAATATCAACTTTATATAATTCTCTTTTTTTATTTAAAATTACTCAAAATTTTTTTATTTTGTTTATATTTAAAATTCCTCCTTATGGAAAAATCCATT
This sequence comes from Pollenia angustigena, assembly GCA_930367215.1. Classification (NCBI taxonomy): domain Eukaryota; kingdom Metazoa; phylum Arthropoda; class Insecta; order Diptera; family Polleniidae; genus Pollenia; species Pollenia angustigena. Next base: position 38,228,494 of record OV884059.1, read on the forward strand.
GGAGCAAAAAAAAAAAAAGTTGAAAAATTAATCTAGAATATCTAAGTTTAAAGTAACATTTCAATTTAAAAATTCCTCCCTATGGGAAGAAAAAATTCCTCCTTATGGGAAAACACGTAGGGAGGAAATTGAAACTTAAAAATTCCTCCTTATGGGAATCACGTAGGGAGGAAAAATCATATACAAAATCCCCATATTTATACTACTGACCATTTGTTGTAGAAAAGGCTGTGTATGGTCTTGATTCCTTGTCGAGTTCAATTTGATGGAATGAACTTGTCATGTCCAATGTGGAAAAATATTTTGCTCGTCCCAATTTGTCTAAAATATCATCCAGTCGTGTTAGTGGGAATTTATCATTGATTATTTTATCATTTAGCTTCCTAAAATCAACGACTAATCTCCATTTTTTTTTTTTTTTTGTTGTCTAGCCCTTTCTTTGGAACTAATAAGAGAGGGGCATTGTATGGGCTTATAGATGGTTCTATTATTTTTTGTTTTAGTAAACTTTTTACCTGGGTGTTTATTTTCTCTGTGTGTGTTTGAGGTAAACGATAGTTCTTTATATAAACGGGGTTTCTACCATTTAGTTTGATGGTTTGGTTATAGAAGTTATTAGTTGTTAGGCTTTCTCCATCTAAATGAAATATTGATTGATATTTTTCCAAAATTTTTGAAAGTTCTTTTGTTTCATAGCAGTCATTGTCTTCTAGTTTGAGGTCATCTAGCAATTTTTTAAATCTTTCTTTGTTGTTTATTTCCGTTGTTTTATCATTGCTAGTTCTATATCAGCGGTCATCACAAAGAGAGACAGTTAAAAATGTGTATGTAGTGGTGAGTGCAAAGAGAGGGAAATAAATTTACTCGTTTGAGACATTAACTATGTGTTTTGTTCTTGTTTTTTTAAATTATGGCTTTTTACAATTGTTTTGTAAACCTTCGTGTTGTGTGTGTGTGAAATTGAAGAAAAGTGCTCGGCCCCCGGGGGCATAGCGTGATGATCGCTGTTCTATATATATTATAATTTCTTAGTGGTGTAGTTTCAACTTTTAAGTTCTCTATTACTGTAGTTTCATCTAGAGTGTTTAACAATTTGATATGTTTATTTCCGTTTTTTGGAATTATTGTGTTTGCTAAATATACACCTTTACTAATTTCACGATTGCATACTACTCCGTCTTCATCTATATTTATTTGAAAAGGAATGATTACTTCACTTCTGTTTATTTTTAGTGTATTATTCTGTATTGGTAATATTAGTATTTCTTGTTTATAATTAATGGTAAGTATAAATTTATCGTAATCTATATTGCAGTTGTATTTCACTAAAAAAATCTCTTCCGAGTATACCATCTGTATAGATTGGAAAATCATGTTCTACTTATTGTATTTTGTGTTTTAGTATTGCTTCGTCGATTTTTATTATAATGTTGGTGGAACCTAATGATTTGATTTTTTCTTTTGTAATGCCTATTAAATGACAGTAATCGTCTGCATCTTCATCATATTTGTATAAAAGATCTTCTTTGCACAGAGAGACATCGGCTCCTGTGTCTATCATAAATGTAAGTGCACGATGGGTGTCTTTTATATTTAGTTCTACATAATTTTTTAAATTGGATGATATGCTATAAATTTTGTTTGTATTGGTTGTGTTTTCTGTTTTTACTGATCTTGTTCCGGAGATCTCTGGAGGCCTAAAACCTCCGGACTTTGGGAGTTTCCCTGGTTATTCATATGGTTTATGGTTCTGTTATTGGTGTTGAAATTGCGATGATTATTGTTATTATTATTTCGGTTGTTATTGTAGTTGGAATCGTTATAACTCCTATTACTGCTTCTATTGTTATTTCTCATTCTATTATTGTAATTATTTCAATTAAGCACGGCGACGGGCGTGCTTTAAAAAAATTACTATGTTGGGCCACCCATGGGGCCCAACGACCAAACTCACTTGTTGAAATTAAAACACGGAATCGATTTAGTTAAATGACTGTTCGCGTCCAGCACTAGAATTGGAATGCCAAACAGTTAATTTATTTCATCAAAATAACCTTACCAAATTATTTTATAAATTGCCTATTCAATAAAAAGAACTTACAAATTTTTTTATAAAATGCTTATACTAGCTTAAATTAATGAGAACGATTTGGCAATGTATTTCCCATGATTGCCCAACTTAAGTACGGTGTCGTATTGCAACACACGCTGTCCGTTAATGAGAACGATTTGCCAATATGCTTCCCATGATTGCGCAATATGTATGGTGTCGTATTGCAACACACGCCGTCTGGGATATTTGCTGAGTCAAACTAACATAAAGGTGAATGTACAGTGCAACATAAGATTGAGAGGTAAGTTGGAAAGGTGCGAGGTGTTAACTCCCCCCTCCTTAAAAATCAGCGTCTCGCTGATCAATTCACGTCTGTGTTCAGGTTTCCTGGAAGTCTGAGGGCTGGCATGGTAATGCGACCGTATATTTTCCTCCATATTAGGGTTAGGATGACTGACACCGCCACGATACAACCGAAGCTTGTGACGTTTGACCAAAGGGACAGATATATGTTATTCCTTAAGTTCTGAATATGCTGAATGTTTTTTCCATGAAGTTCATGTAAAAAGTTAACATCAACCTTATGTGCTTTCTCGTATGCATTGGTTAATAGTGGAGGAAGAGCTTGCATCTTCGTGATTCTTTCATTTGCAAAGGTCCTTTCATCAATCGTAATGGTTTCATTAAAGAGTCGTATTAAATACGTTCCATCCAAGCCGGCAGTATCCTTTTCTGAGGACACATTTCCTTTAAAATTCGAAACATACAGGATATCATCTTCGATTTGCTCTACTATAGTCTCTCCGTTCGACCGGAAGGTACAATTCGCGTTGGTTCCTCTCAGCATTCTTGATAAGCAATCTTCATCCGAAAGTTCTTCTAGTTACTCCAACGCACAAATTGTGATGTTATTGAGGGATGAGCAGTGGTTCCTGATCCCATAAACGTTCGCATGGTTTAAGAGAACAGTATTATGTTTCAAATCAATTTGACGATTCTGGCGTATAGCCGCCCTAAGTAGGATTTTATTGTACTTAACGGGGTTTACCTTTGGTATTGAAAGCAAGTATAGTAATGACGTTCCGTTCGAAAAAATACTAGGCTTCCCATATTCAATAGCTTCAATTTCATTATTATACGGGAGCGATTCGACCTCTGATATTATTTGATGAATTTCCTCTACATCTAGTAGGTTTGTATTTATGATGCCACCTTTAGCTAGCTGGCAAGCTCTTACGATTTCCTCAATGTTCTCCTTGATTACCAATATCTGATTTAATGCGTCGTGATACGACGATTTTATTATTAAATCTGGCCATTAGGTCATTCATTTTTTTCACCAATTCGCTTGTTGCCCCAAAAAGGTTACTGTTTACGATGTATTGTTGTTCATTATTCTCAATGAGCCTTTGTTGGCTCCCCAGCACTTTATCCCAATCTGCAGCATCTGGGTTTCCAGCGATCCACTTCCAAGCCGTCCCAATCCAGTTAATGGATCTTTTATTTCTTGGAACGCCTCTTATTGTTGCGATTCGATCGTGCGTCTTCTGCAGTTGGTATTCGAACACCTTTTTCTCCCTTTCCTCTTTTGCCAAAGCTGCAAATACGTCAACGGTTGCTTGAAGCATCTTCTCAAATTCCTCCAGGTTGATCACATGTACAACGCTTAAGTACCCGTTAATAATCCATCCCTCACCATCTTTGATAGTCACTAGAGGGGATTGATACTCAAATACGTGGAAGGCACCAACATATGCAGAAAACAATAAAAGACTTAGGATATAAAAGTTAGTGTGAGTGTTTCTTACAATATATTATCAGTGCTCTAAATTGAATTGGTCTTAAGTATTACAATAAAGTATGATATATTTTCTTATAGGATAGAGGTTTAGAACCCTTGCTAACAGTTAAATTAGGGGGAAAAAAAAAATTTTAGACTTCCAAATTACAAATCAATTACATGTGTTATATGAATATATTTTTGATTAAAATTAATGGTTTTAAGCACACCTATGTGGTTAAAAGCTCCTTGTATAATATAGTGGGAATTATTTGTATTGATACTAAGATTGTATTCTAATTATAATTCTTATATGCTAATAATAATTATTTTCAGGGGCAACTGCAAGGCTTGTAACATCCTCTTCACGTGTGTCTTGTGATATTTTCTGCCTGCTATTGTCCGCAGGGTTACCCTGTTATTCTCTAAAACCTTGTGTTTTCTATAAAGCGGTTTGTGCTTTGGTTTTATTTGCTTATCTCTTACCAATACGTCCTGATTTTCAGCAAAGTCGACGGGATCCGACCTTGTTTCGTTCAGGCGGTCATTGGTTGCTTTTTGGTTATATTCAATGAGGCCACGAATGTCCTGTTTAGCGCTATGCATCGTAGCGTCGGATATAACTATTTCTCTTTCCGAAGCTTCATCAGCAGTTATGGTTTCAGATCCAATTCCTGAGGCTGTTATTGTGTCTTCATCACTAAGTGTATTTATTTGATTCAAATTGGATCCCAATCGGGAAAGGGCACCGGCTACTGCATTTGACTTGCCGGGCTTATATATAAGTTCGAAATTGTACTCCTCCATCCGGGCCTTCCATCTCTTTAGCTTTGCGTTATGGTTTTGGTTCCCCAAGGCGTAAGTCAGTGGTTGGTGATCGGTGAAAATTCTAATCCTTTTCGCCCCATATAGATAAGCACGCAAATTTTCCAGGGCCCATACAATGGCCAGCATTTCCTTTTCATTCGTGGCGTAGTTCTCCTCCGATTTATTGAGAGAACGCGAGATATACGCAATTGGTTTATCTGCTCCCGAACAGTCCTGGGATAATACGGCGCCGATGGCGTAATTTGATGCATCGGTCGTCAAGTTGAATGATTGATCGACGTCAGGAAATGCTAAGACTTCTGATGACATTAACAGGCTTTTAAGCTCGTTAAAAGCTTGCAATGCCTCTTCCGTCAAGGTTATGGAGATCTTTCTGGACATAATTGCTCTAATCTGCGCATTTTCGCCCCTGGTAAGATTTGTCAGCGGCTTGGCAATCCTCGCATAGTCTTTTATAAACTTCCTATAATAAGAAGTCATCCCGAGAAAACTCTTTAAGTCCTTCAACGTTCCGGGAGGATCCAACCTCCGAATCGCCTCAACCTTCTCGGGATCCGTTCGTATCCCATCCCCAGACACTATGTATCCCAGGAAGGACACCTCGGTTCTAAGGAACTGGGTCTTTTCCAGATTTACGCGGAGGTTTGAAGCCAGCAATCTCGTGAATATTGTCTCCAAGTTATTTAAATGGTCGTCGACATCATTTCCAAAAACTATTATGTCATCAATATAGACGTAGCAAATCTTACCGATGTATTCCTTGAGAATATCATCAATCATCCTTTGAAAGATTGATGGCGCGTTTTTTAATCCGAAGGGGAGGCGTAAGAATTCATATTTGCCATTTAACGTGGAAAATACCGTTTTCGGGATATCTGATTCATTCATCGGTATCTGATGGAAGCCGGAGGTAAGGTCAAGAGTTGTAAAATATTTAGCCTTACCTAGGCTAGCAAGTGTAGAGTTAATATCGGGTATCGGATACGTGTCGGAGATAGTTACAGCGTTCAGCCTCTTGAAGTCGATGACCATCCTATACTGTTTTTCTCCGTCCGGCTTAGGTTTCTTAGGAACCACCCAAACTGGTGAATTGTAAGGGCTCCTAGAGGGTCGAATAATTTCCTGTTCCAGAAGTTCCAATATTTGCTCCTCGACAACGGAACGCATATTTGCCGGGTAAGGGTAGCTTTTGGTGTATATAGGCTCATCGGTTGATGTTCTTATCTCAGCCCTGACTGACGTCACTGCCATTTCTCCCGCTACAAGTGGGCCAAATAAGGGGCCATATTTATCGATTATGGTCTTTAATCTACATGTTACTCCTTCCGAAACGCTCTTCGACAAATTAACCTCATTACAAACCTTATTTTTCATTGGAATGACTACGCCCGAACTTATCATCAGTATGTTATTCCTTCTGTCAATTATAGCTCCCAACCCTTTGAGGGTATCGTCGCCTATGATTCCATCGAAAGCCTTCAGTCCCGGTTACAAATATAATACTATGATCGTGTCCACCCCGATGCTTTTGAATAGTTTTCCCTCTATCTTACGTTCGATGCTCAGAATCCCGCCTGCTGTTCTAACGGGAAAAGGTTTGAGAAGCTGGGTGCTCGTCTTGACCAGATGGGGGCCCACAAAGTTCTTATTTGCGCCCGTATCCACAAGAAATCTTAAAAGCACCCCGTTCCTTAAAGTGAATTCTATATACGGTATGCTTGAAGGGAGGCTTCCGTCATAAAATTTATCTCGGGTTCCTCCACGGTGTCATTGCCAAATCCACCGTTATCCCCTTCAGCATTTTCTTCATAGCTACTGCCAGCTATGGTCACTTGTTGAGATGAGTCGTCTGCCTCTACAAAGGTGTTGAACAATCTTTGTTGTTTGAAAGGATTCGCAATGTTCTCGGATTTGGCGTTTCTCTTAAAACCTCCTGGTCTATTCATGTAGTTTACGTGGCGGGACTGTATCGACTGGTCAACCTCCATTTTTTCCTCGGGTTTCGGTGCAACCGGTCTTGCTGGCAGGTTACGCGGTCCTGTGGGATTATTCCATGGCCTGTAGTGGCGATTTCCTCCGCTCGGGATAAATGGGTTGGATGGTTTCGGTGGCAGTTGAGGTCTCGATCCGGCCAGAGGTAACGCGTTTATCGGTACTGTTATCTGATTCCGAGACACTGGGTGAAGTGATGCGTTCCTCATATTTAAATTTTGCATCTCTGTGCACATTCCGTAAGCCTCCGGCAATGTCTTGGGTCTTTGTATAATAAGAAGCCTTGAGAGCTCGCCGTTGAGTCCACGGACAAATACATCCAGTGCCCTATTCCTGTAGGTTTCCACCAGTACATCTACAGTTTCCTTCGCGTAATTTTCCGTTTTTATTTTGTTGATGATGAGCGAAAATTGGTGGTTAACAGCGGCATAGAATTCGTCTATCTTCGATCCCCTTTGTGACAGCTGATTGAGTTGATACTCAAGGGTTCGGATATCCCTTTTATCCGCGTAATGAAGAGATAAGCATTCCTTCATCTTACCCCAGTCATTCTCGAATATGTTATAAGACACCAGGGCGGAATCAGCACCACCCCTTATCTTTTGCCTAATACTTCGCAAAATGGCCCGATATATGGGTTTGGTGCGTACAATCTCGTAGTCAGCAAGAATCGTTTCGACACTGTGAATACATGACACGTACTGAGTAGGGTTCCCATCAAACGGTTGTAACTCCTTGACACAGTCCGGGAGCTTACTCAGTTCTCGAAGTTCAAGTTCTGTCCTAGGTGCACGCGGCTGTTCCAATATCGGCGTTGTGGTTGACGATGCGCCAGTCTTAGCTTCAATCAATCGGATTTTGGTCTCTAATAATTTGATTTGACTAAGGGCAGCATTGAGTGCCCCGGTCATTTCCGTAACTGATGCTTTAAGCTCCTCCATAGTATAAAGATAAATGCGCAGTAATGACAAGCTAGAGTAACAAATTAAAACCAAACCAAGCTTCGAGACAACTTCGATAGTTTTCAGAAACTCAAGGGAACAAACAGATTCAACAAGCAGGGAAAGAGGGAAATATAATAAAAAAAATCCTTGCACTTACCCTTGAAACACCAATCCAATTCTAGGCTATATGTTTAAGTTAGTTTTTTTTTTTTCTTAATTTACGTACTATAAGTTTTCCGTCGCGAAGAACATGTGATTTTATTTTTAGGTTTATCTAAAATGATAAAAGGATTTTTATTTTAATTACTCTACATTTATTATTAATTGCTTTACAGTCTTGGTTCGTGACTTTTATATTTTTTTTTTTATTTAACCCTTATTTCACTAGAACTTCTTATTTTGTTTCATTAACAAATTTTTTACTTCCTTTTTTTTTTGAATTTCTATTTTCATATTCAATTTTATTTCATCAAATTTTATTTTTTTTTTTTTTTTAATAAACTTTTCCTCTTTTTTTTTATTGAAAAAATTTTTTTATTTTCATATTGGATTCAAAGACTTTTTTATTTTATTAATAAAATTTTCTTCTTTCTTTTTTCCTTTTGAATTTTCATATTTAATTTTATTTCATCAAATTTTATTTTTTTTTAATAAACTTTTCTTCTTTTTTTTATTGAAAAAATTTTTTTATTTTCATATTGGATTCAAAAACTTTTTTATTTTATTAATAAAATTTCCTTCTTTCTTTTTTCCTTTTGAATTTTCATATTTAATTTTAATTTTAATGCCTTAATATCAATTTCAAATTTTGAATTTTACTATTGAAGGCATTGTACACCAGCCTCTATGTGCCCTTGTCGGAGTACTTGTGCTTTTTTATTGTTTTATGTACAGATCATTTCATAGGTTACTTGATGGAGGATCGTGTTGTCCGGTTTCGAGCAGCAATAGCTGACGTACTAGGGCACGATTTGTCTCACCCCGTGAGTTTTTCCTACCTTTACTCATTCGTAATTGGACAAAGGATTGACTCCATCCCACTAAGTAGTGTAGGTTCTAGTGTTGACTACAACTTGCGAGGATGTGGTTGTCCGTATCCAACTGAGTCGTGTAGGTTCTCATGTTCACTACAACTTGTAAGGATACTATTTGACCGAATCCATACTGAGTTGTACAGGTTCTTATGTTTACTACAACTTGTAAGGATATAATTTGGCCGAATCCATACTGAGTTGTGCAGGTTCTTATGTTTACTACAACTTGTAAGGATACACGGCATTCATTAGTCGTGAATGAGTATCTCGAAGGAAAACTTGCACGTTTTTCACAGTAACCTTGATTTATTAATTAATATTGGTGACAGAAATAATTTTTTACGTACTGGAGGGCCTGGAGTTCAGGATCGCAGTACGCTGGGACCTCTTTGAGGGCCCATATTGGTCACTTCCTTTTCACTGGTTATAGCACTATACTCACAGACAACTTGGCATTTTTAGCACTCCTAGGGGCTATAAATTTTTTCACTTTATCCAATATTCCTTTCACAATAGTGAATTTAAAACCCACTCATTATTTAAAATTGTTGAAATAATAAAACCAAAAAAAAATTTTACAAGTCGTGCAAATTTTCTAAATTTGTTAAACACTTAAAATTTTTTAGATACAGACTTTTAATTATTTTGCAAACACTTTTTTGTCACGAACCAAGCACTTATTTTAAGGATCCGGCACATCCTTTTATTCGCGGCCGGTCCCTGCTCGGGCGCCAGTTAAGCGACGGGCGTGCTTTAAAAAAATTACTATGTTGGGCCACCCATGGGGCCCAACGACCAAACTCACTTGTTGAAATTAAAACACGGAATCGATTTAGTTAAATGACTGTTCGCGTCCAGCACTAGAATTGGAATGCCAAACAGTTAATTTATTTCATCAAAAGAACCTTACCAAATTATTTTATAAATTGCCTATTCAATAAAAAGAACTTACAAATTATTTTATAAAATGCTTATACTAGCTTAAATTAATGAGAACGATTTGGCAATGTATTTCCCATGATTGCCCAACTTAAGTACGGTGTCGTATTGCAACACACGCTGTCCGTTAATGAGAACGATTTGCCAATATGCTTCCCATGATTGCGCAAGTTAAGTATGGTGTCGTATTGCAACACACGCCGTCTGGGATATTTGCTGAGTCAAACTAACATAAAGGTGAATGTACAGTGCAACATAAGATTGAGAGGTAAGTTGGAAAGGTGCGAGGTGTTAACTTTTCTATTGTTGTTATTTTTGTGGAAATTATTATTGTTATTGTACCTATTAGTTCTATTGCCATTATCGTTGTTGTTTCTAATGAAATGGTTATTCTGATTGCGATTATTTCTATTGTAGTTGTTGAATTTATTCCAGTTGTTTCTAAAATTACTTCCTGTTTGACTTGTCTGGAACAGTATCTGATTTTGTCTGATATCTGTTGCTGTTTCCATTGCTATATCGATGGCTCCACTGAGTTTCTTTACTCTGCTAGCTTCTATTGTTCTGGTTATTTCTTTATTTTTAAGTCCATTTTTAAAAGAGTTGAAAGCTAATGCTGCATTGGTTTTGCTAATAATGTCTCGATGTTCTTCTCCTAGGGTGCTTATTTGGATTTCATTTAATTCTAATGTTAATGATTCTATTTTATCTGCAAATTTTCTTATACTATCTGTTCGTATTGCTCTGCTTAATTCGTTTATGACGATGTTGGGTGATTTTTTTTATCTTATATGTCTCTTTTAAATTCAAAATTAATGTGTTAATATTGGTTGGAATCTGGTTTTGTCTTAATCTATTTTGGACCTTTGTAGTTAATTTTGTCTTGTAGACGAAAGTGAAGAATGAAGTGCGTTTATTTTCTGGAATTGTATCACTTATTATTTCTTGATTTGCTATAAACGGGTTAAGTTCTTCTTTTGTTCCTGTAAATATGCTTACTAATTTTGACACTGATGCCAGTTCTGTGGCATTGAGGTTTTCTTCAGCCATGTTGCACGAGTTTATTGCGTTTGGTGTTTCTGTTTCTACTTTTTTTTTTGTCTGTATTACTGTTTCTATATTTATCCTTTCTTGGATAGTTTCCGGTATTTTAATGTCAATATTTTTCTTTGTCGCTATCTGTATTACTCTATCCCTAGTGTCATGAAAGAAGGCTTCTGCTGCTATCTTATGAGATGAGGTAAGTCTTTCGTAATTCACGTTGAGTATAGTCCTTATTTCTTCTAAACACTGTAAAATGATCTTTATATGTTTATCTATTGTATTTTGGCCTATCTGCCTATCTATATTCCAGCATTTATAGGATCTGTCGAAATCTTCTTTTATTGCTCTACAGCGATCTAAAATTTTCTGCCATGTCATTGCATTCAGATTGTGTTAAGGTCGTTTGCCCTGCTTTGATATCTTTTCTTAAGGTTCCTTCTATGCATTTGGTAAATGCGAATTATAAAATTTATTAATAAGACTAGTGTAATTATTAGTAAAGAGATTTCTATCGGCAGTAAGTTTATTTTATTTTCCTTAACGGCAATTTCATTTATAACGTTGGCGTTAGGACGATCAAAGTCTGTCTGTGATTTACACATGATAAAAAAATATTGATATAAATTGTCTTGATAGTATTTATTTGTAAGTGTTATTATTATTATTATTACCTACATTTTCTTAACATTAGTCTAGTTTTATATTTTTCTTAGTTTCTACATCTTCCTTCTATTCTTATCATTTCTCAATTATCTGCTAAAATTTTTATTTTCTGTTCTAAACTAAATTTTTTTTTTTTTTTATATTCTATTCTTAGTTTTGATTATAATATTTCATTTATTCTGACATCTTTTGTTTTTTTTTTAATTTTTTTCTTTTTTAAAATTTTTTATTAAGGTTTTTGTTTCTAATATCTTTGAATTTAAAAAATTTATCGTTTTTTGCAAGTGGTATATTTTAATTCTGACTTTAGTGTGTTTAGTTCTATTTTCTTTCTGCTAACAAAATCCCTTCTATTGTTTTTTATTTGTATATTAACTTTTGGGATTTGTATTTCGATTTCCTTCTTTGTTTTTATTTTTCTTGGCCTAGGGCCTATATTTAATATTATTGGTTTCTCTATTTCTGAATTTTTTTGCTCAACTAGAAGTTTTGCCCATCTTTTTCGGCTTCTTCTAATTCTGACAAAATTTATCCTAGTGTCTGTTTCATCTAGCTCAATAGTCATACACGAATTAAAAAAAAGAATGGACTCTACAGATATGCCAATGCACTTTCTGTATAGTGTTTTATGTTTATATATTTTATTTTATACTTTATTAAATTATTTAAGCTTCAGGTCACCTTTTAAAAAATTAATTAAAATGTTTTTGTTCAATATTTTAATTAATTTTTACTAAAGCGATCGCAACGAGTGATAATTGTAAAAATTTTTTTTATTCTTGTACTGAGAAGCCGCGCCGTCTGAGAAAAACGTTACTTTGTCGATTGCATCGAATTTTGATCTTAAGAATTCAAACAGTTTCATTTGAAATAAATAAACGGACACATAATTATGAGCTAAAGGCTGACTTCCAAAACGTCAAAAGCTTTGTATAAGAACAAAGTATAATGTTTCATTACGCCGCAGTACAATATATATGCAATGCAAACCCTTCCAAAACATCAATGGTAAGTATAAGTAACGCAGCAAAAAAGCAATCAGAGCATCGGTTTTAAAGTTGATGCTTTGTAATATTTGACATTTAATTTGCAAGCAATACAGATTTATTTTAATATTATGCATTGATTGCATCACTTACATTTCAAAACGTTTAAATAAACAGAACACATAGTTGCATTGTTTTGGTAATTTGTACATGTGCATGGTTAAAATACAGTAGTAAAACTGTATACAAGCTTTTTATTAGTACGTTTTGGAAGTCAGCCAAACTCTCCGCGACAACAACAAGGCTTACGGTCTGTAGTTCGTTATCTTCGTTTTTGAAATGAATGCAAAAAGGATGCACCGTGCACTGGTCGTTTGCCCAGTGATAAGCCTGAATTTCATCCTGAACGAGAAAAGTGTAATTCTCGGCAAAGTCGCTTATCACAATGAATTCATTTTGGGCTAATTTCTCCTTACTTTCCTTTAGAAATTTCGATTGCATCTCGGATATGAAATGGTGCGCCTTCAGTTCATTCAACTTGAATCCGAATTCCTCGATGAATTCCGGAATCTGCTTTACCACGGTCTCAAGGGAACATCTGCCGCTGCTAATTATCCACTGTTTGAAATGCACCTCCTGAATTAACAGCTGTTCAAACTTTTCCGCCAAATATTGCTCTAGCTCGTCAATCTTCGGACAATTGTCGCATTTGGACAGATGACAATTTTCCGTGGGGTTTGCGCACAACGACTTCGACAGGAGGTCCCTATATGTTTCAATTTCACCGTGAAATACTTTCAATTTCTTGCATGGAAAGAAAATTAATTTGATGTTTTGATGAAACATGCAAACGCAGACTGAATGCGTTCCGTGCCTGTCTAATGCCAGCACGCATTCTTTTGGTCGTAGGATGGCAAACTTAGAAAATCCCACTTTTTCTGCTGGGTATTTCTCATTGAACTGATGGTATGCTTCGGATAGATTACATAATAATAATCTGCGCTGCTTGTGTACTTTTTCTCCATCTTCACGTGTGATAACATAGTCACGTGTACCTGGGCAGGCGCGGCTATTGTCATCATTGCAGTAAAAATCTTGAATCAATTTCACCGTTGCTTCGCTGAGGGTCCTTGAGCCAAATTTCTTGGTGGGAGTCGCCAATATGCCCTTCTGTTGAACTAATTCTTTGCTTCTTCTCGCGATGTAAAAAGATGTTTGAAACTGTTCAGAAATTTTGCGTATAGACCATGATTGAGGCAGCACAGATAAAATGAGATATTTCTCCGGAAAAGTGGTCGCTAAATTGAATTTTCTTTTCAACTGCTCAATCATTTGTTTGCCGTCATCAACGTCATCTGCTTGACTGCATTCGTTATCAGAGCCTTCATCAAATATTGTCGCGATTGCACTCATAACCTTGCCTTTTTTCTCTTTCCTGTATGTTTCACTTCGCAACTTTCTTTTTCTAATAGGCGTTTCACCTAAATTGGTAATAGCCTCATTCAAAGGACTCAAAGACATATTGACCATCGGAATGTCTGCCTCACTATCAGATGAAACATTTGGTTCACTTGTCATTTCACTCTCGGATTGTGGCTGCATTTGTTTCAATGCATTTGCTTGTTGAGACAAATCGATTTTACACACAAATCGATTTTTACACTTTTTATTTAATTCATTCATGTATCGCTTCGAAACACCAGTTAATTTTAATACTTTTATCTTTTTCGAACGATGTCCACTCTTGTTAAACGGATTGCAGCAAAATTTATTCATTTTACTTTAAATTGTCTTTACAGCTTCACTCTTTACGTTACAAAAAAAACACTTTAACACTTTCACGTTTAGTATTCAACTGAAATTTGACTCAGAGTGTGTGAAGTATTTATATTTATTTTTTGGTAAAAAAATAGGTAAAAAAAAATAAGCGATATTTGCTTTTCTTTAATAGGAAAATTTGCGTGAACTACTGGTCATAAAATGTTTTTTAAAGAGGGACTTAATTGGTTACTGCCAATAAGCCGACCACAGGTCATAAAATGTTTTGCAAATTTTTTAAATTACCAGGTAATAAATATTTCGCCATATTTATGGAAAATCCGTGTTTTATGACTTGTTTCTGCACGTGTCATTTTAGGCGAAATATTTATTACCTGGTAATTAAAAAAAAATATACAAAACATTTTATGACCTGTAGCCTCAGTCGGGTTTGGTGTGCCATTACATGCCACTGCTGCTATTATCCATGGATTTATGGCCGATCTTGTGAAGGCAGGCAGACCATATTCACTACACACTCAACTTGGGGCTCTTAAAAAAAAAATTGATTTTTTCTTCATAAATGTATATTTAACTGTAAAATAATTTTTAAAATGTATTTTTAACAAGGTGGTCTCTTAAATGCTCTTCTCCTGTCCAAACAAGGAGTCGGGGCCCATTTTTTTATTGCTGATTCTTAAAGCAAAAATTATGAGGAATCCAAAAAAAAAAAAATTAGCCGGAAAATTTAGGAGCTTCTGTGGAAAATCGGAAAATTTAATTTTCATGGGAAAATTTAAAGGTAAATTTCTAAGAAAAATTAGGAAAATTTTATTTTTCAATTAAAGCCTGATTCAATACCTTTCCAACGAGCTATCACTCGTTGCGATCGCTTTAGTAGTTTTTTAAAACAACTTTCAATGAGGTCCCTTATGAAGAATTCTTCAATTTTGTCACATGACAGTGGTGTACACCACCACTAAACCAGTCACTATAAAAAAAAAAAAAATATGTAGGTACATTATTTTTTGCTGGGCAATCGATTGAGACTATTTATTTTAAAATCGGAGAGGGGTCGTCCAAAAGGTGATCGCTTTCATATGGAATTGCTCTATATATATATATATATATAAATCTATTTAAGACTAACAAAACCCAAAAATGACAACTCCTTCTATTTGTTAAATGTAATTAAAAGTGATGTGCAGCCGGTTGCTGTTGATATAAAAAAAAGTAGTTGATCCCACAAGCCTACCGAGGCATTCAAAGCAAAAAGTCACTAGAAAACCGATGCAGAAAAGTCATAAACTATTCTAAGCACACACAAAAAACTGAAAAAAAACAAAAAAAATAATTATTCCACGATCAGTTTTATCTTTAACACGAACACGCACATGTAAAATTTTGATCCCTCACAAAATTTTTAAAATCTTCAAGACTGCCACGTACACGAAGAAATTTCACAAATAACAAAAATGTCACACCTCCTAAATAAACAACTTTCTTTACACGTCATGTCCCTTTTATCCTATTCGTATTTGCTACTGTAGGGATATTTTAATATGGTTTAATATTTTTATTAATAATGTCAAAAGCATGAATCTAAATAGTTACTTAGAACGTTAGTCCGTTGTAGTGAAACAGACCAGAGTCTCTGGTGATAATCAAATATGCAACCATTATACTGAGATTAGCTCACAATCCCACAAGCCTACCGAGGTATGTATACAAAAAGTCACTAGAAAACCTATGCAAGAAAGTCATTAACTATTCTAAACACACATAAAAACTGAAAAAACTAAAAATAATTATTCCACGATCAGTTCGATATTCAACCATTTGTTGATTGTACGTATGTATATACATACAAATGACTAGAAAAATCCTAAGTAATCGTCAATATAAATACGCACAAGCAAAAAAAAATTAATAAGCAAATATTCAAGACGGAGATGTCCACGAAGAAATTTCATACCTTCCACTAAATAAACAACTTGTAAATCATCAATATGAATACGCACAAGTGAAATTATCATCCCTCAACAATTGTTTGCTTGCATGCTCCTAAATTTGTATTGGAGGCGATAGATAGGCGATAGTTTTTACATGAAATTGTTTACTGGGTTACGACATGCTCCCAACTTTGTATGGGAAAGTCTGTCTAGAACATACATAAACACACTACTCGTCAGCATATAAAAGCAATCTTACATTCATATTTCCAATGAAGAGCCCCCCTCCTAGTTCTGCATGCAGGTCATTCACATACAGGGACAAAAGCAAAGGGGACAATAAACACCCTTGTTTAACTCCCGAGTAGAGCTGGGAAACTATCGATAGTACTATCGATATTATCGATAGGAAAAATATTAATATTGATATTATTATTATTTAAAATACAGCTATGAAGACATGTAACAGCAGCTATACACACACAGTTTTTTGCCGCAAGTTTTTACTTGCTACTATTAATTCGCGCAGAATTATAGCAATGAATACAAAAAACAAGAATGGGAGGTGGTATGGATTGCTTAGCTGTGCCTTTTTACTGCAAATTAAAGGCCTTTAAGTCGAAATTTGTTCATGTTTACATAGGGACTGAAATGTTAAATATTTTTGTCATGTTGTAAAAAAAATGCAAATGCAATTGCGAACATAGGACAAAACAATGAACGACCATTAGCGGATAATTCCGCTAGAATGATTACCTTTTAGAAAATTATATAAAGTTATAGTCCCTGCTACTCCGGTTCCTTCAGAAAGGTACTTATCAGTTTTTAAAAAACTGTCATCTTAAATAACTTGCGTACATACATATGTCTCATACGTTCAATAAAGTGATAAAAACAACGAACTGCAGCCTGATAAAAAACTAGTTAAAGTTTTCCTGCACAAGTACAAACATTCAGTCGACAGTAATATCGATAGTATCGATAGTGAAATCTGAACTATCGATAAATATCGATAGTAGAAAATATCGATAGTATCCCAGCACTACTCCCGAGACAGTTTCAAATTTATCAGGTAACTCTTTTCGATTCCAAACGGTGGAACAAGTGTTCAGGTATAAATTTTCAATAAAACGAACCATTTTCGTTGACACCCCTATGGCATGTAGTTTGAACATTAGTGATTTTCTTACAACTTTATCAAACATTAAATGAACTATTGTCGTAAGGTTATAAATATTATCTACTATAGAATAGTGTTTTCTAAATCCCGCTTGGTATTCGGTGATAATATTATGTTGATATACCCAGCTATACATCCCTTCTGTTGTTACATTTATGTTAAGATTTTTGCAATACAATTCATAAATGTAATGCCTCTATAATTGCTTGACTGGTTTATATCACCCTTTTTAAAAATTGGAAAGATTACGCTGGTTGTAAACGATTCATCTACCTTCATGTTGTGGAATAGTTTATTTTATTCGTTTCTGCAATAAGTTCATGTGGTGCATTCTTAAAAATTCATATGGGATCCTATCGTCCCCTGGGGCTTTGTTGAGCTTGGCTTTTGAGAGTACTTGAAAGACTTCAATTGGTTCTTCGGTATATAACGTTAATAACGTCATTCAGTTCAAGCACATCTTTTTGTTCTTTCATTCTCATTAAATTATTTAGAACTTTTTGGTTGTATTGTGCACCCATATGTTCTTTCCGTTGTAGTTTAGGCAGAAGTTGTTGCGGTTTAGTGGGACTATTTTGTATTGGTACTTTTACGTCTAAAATTACTGGCATATGATCGGGCCATATTTGGTAACAAACAGTAAAACTGTTGACTATTCCGATAATGTCTTGTGAAACAGCGCATATGTCATTTACAGGCTTTCCACGCGTACCTATAAACGTTAAGTTACCTTCTTCATCGCCTTTAATCGCACCATTTAACACTATTAGACCACAATCTCCACAAAACTCCATCAATATCTCTCCCTGGTTATTATGCACCAGATCCTTTGATTTTCTTGTGCCAAGGAATGAAGAGCACGAATTAACGAATTGCTGTAGTTCTCCAATACGCACATTAAGATCTCCAAGAATTACAGTATTTCTTGGACTGTTTTCGCTGAAATGTCTCTAATACATAAAACTCATTTTTCCAATCAGCTCCTCTAATGTATAGAGGTAGTATTAAAATTTCCAAACCATTCGCATTAATTATTATTGTATCTACCCCATTTTGGACTGTAAATGAACACTTTATTACTGATTGATTTATACTTTTATTTATGCCATACATGCATCCCCCTTTTGCTTTACCAAATTTACTATTTCGGACAGCTGTTTTCCAAAACGCATTTATGTTTGTAAAATATTTTTTAAATTGTTCAATTTCCTCTTCAACAATATGAGTTTCCACTAAAATTACAATATCAAAAGAATTAATGAAGTTAAAAAAATGGGTTTATACTTTCTTATTCTCTAATCCGTTAATATTATAATTCTGTTATTACGCACCAGTATTCGCTTATTTATATCGTGTTTTAATATTTCTTTTTTTAGTTCCAGCATAACCTTTTTCGTTGGTAATCGGTCGCTTTTCAAGTCTTGTTCAATGTAAATGGGAACACCAGTCAAGTTCTTTGTGTGCTTTAATACCTCGGACACCTTTTTTCGGAATTCAACTCCACCTTTACCGTCATCTTATTTCCGCCACTTTCGAATAGGTTTTTTGTTGATCCAATTTCTATTTTTGTTTTAATTTTCAAGGTGTTTTTAAAAACATTTTCGACAGTTTTATAAAGCGACTTTTGAGAATCAATACTTTTTATTACACAGAAAAAATTATTTTTCCAATTCAAACAAAAAATTTGTAGAATCAAACAATTTTTTGTCTCAAATCGGTCCTACAAACAAATTCGCATATTCAAACAATTTATTTGCATTTTGTTTACTGAAAAAAAACACTGATTTTTTCAAACAAATAATTTAACTGAATCAAACAAAAAGTTTACTGAAATTCATATACTAAATTTCAAAATAAAAAAAAAAGTTTTTGCACAAGCAATGACGCGCACACAAGTAAGCACTGTATGAGAAGATGACGGCAGAGCAGAGCCGCCAGCTGGCTTTGAGACACATTTTTTTTGTTGGAATAATTTTTGAACGAAGTCTTATTTATACACACAACACAATGTTTTTCTTTATCACTTTCTGTTGCTGCAACCTTTCCTTTGCTAATGAAGAAGAAATGTAACCAAAAACGGCAGCAGACCGACTCGATATTTTTTTCGTCATTGTTCTATTTTTGTATTTGATGTATTTAACCAAACAGTTTTAAAAAATTGAATACGGGATTTTGTTTCTTGTAATGTTGTTTCTGCTATTGTTTTTCTTATAGTTGCACTTTTTTAAAGCGTCCAAAAATAGACTGTGTGTGTTTTTGTTGTTGTTCTTACATTTCACATAAAGAAGTGTTGCTTACGATCAAATAAAAAAATGCAAAAAGACGACAACATTAAGGAGCGTAAACTATTTCATACAAAATTATGAAAACTTGAAACCAATAACGCGTTTATTATATTTTTGAAGAGTAATCCACATTTTTGTTGGTTAAATAAAAATCAAACAAAAATATTGTTTAAATCAGTAAAAAAATTTATAGAAATTAAAAAAATTTTCAAACAAGCATTTGTTTGAAAATAATTCGGCAATAATTTTTTCTGTGTATAACGTTCTTTTTCTTAATGGAATCTTCAAGAAATATCATTCGACGGTTAGTATTCGCTTTATCATCTTCTAACATTTGTATTCTTTCACGTAGAACTTGATTTCTCTACTGAAAGTTCATTCTGTTTATCCGATACAGCATCAATTTTATTGTTAATTTTTCCAATATCTTCTTTAGTGGGTAAAGATTTTAGTTTTTCATCGATAGTTTTTGCAATAGATCCTCGAATTAATGCCATTAGATCATCAACTGCCATTTTCCCTACAGTTTTCCTTCCTCCTGAAACTTCTGGCGACGTCTCTGAGTGAAATCGTTTCGGAGTATTAACCATATTCCACAAAAAAGCTTTTATCCACAAAAGTTTAAACTAGGTTGTTGTCTATGCTTACCAATTATGTACCACAACGAGAATGAAGTGCGCAATCCTTGTATTGGGCTGCGATGCTGATGCTCAACATAGCCAATGGGGAGCGCTGATATTAACAAAAGGGGTGCGTTAATGTTTGATTTTTAACAACTTACAATCTTACTATCTGTAATACGGGTAACACACCAACGTTCAGAAATAAGAATAGGCAGGCAGTAATAGATCTGACATTAGTGAACCGTGACGAACAACTTGTTGTTGATTGGAGGGTGGCAACGGACTGCTCTTTTTCAGACCATTTTAACCTGCCTAGGGTTGCTCCGTCTAGGAACCCAAGGGGGACAAAATAAGATTCCTTTAAAGAAAGGGTCCGAAATGGGTTGGCGCAACGATCTTGGTCGACTTGATGCCGACTGATCTGGAAGGTGTTGTGAACAGGTTCACTATTATGTTAAGGCAAAGCTATGAGCAGTCCTGCCCGGTTAGGCCGGGTAGGTGTAAACAGCCCAAATGGTGGACCACGGAACTTCATGTTTAAAGGTCAACGGTTAGGAGACTGTTTAATAGGGCCAAGCTTACGAGAGCACCAGTGGATTGGAACAATCACAGGGTGCAGTTCAAGTAAATAGTATAAGACAGATCTAAAAAGGGCGAATAGACTATCATAGAGGCAATTATGTGTATCCATCGATAATGTCAACGAGTTTTCAAGATTCCGACGGATGTTATCCAAGGAACTTAAGGCCCTGGGTTACAACTAAAGGAATGACGGCTCCTGGACTGAGTCTAGCTCTGAGACCCTAACCTTACTTATGGATACGCACTTTCCTGGGTGTATGGAAACCGGAGGTATAGACAATGGTCAGTGAGACGTGATGTCTGTGACATAGAATCATACTTCCGCTTGCGTCGAGCAATTGGTCACAAGAGAGAAGCTAGCGTGGGGGTCAATTCTTTCGGCCTATATAAGTCACCGGGTTCTGACGGTATTTTTCCGGAGAGAGAGAGGACCTCTGAGCATGCCTTCTTTAAAGGAAATCTGTTTAGAGTGCGCTACATGAGGTGGTGGGTTGTATTGAGCACGGTCTGCGGCGGGATATAGAAGGAGCCTTTAATAATATTAGGTTGAGGCGATTAGGGATTCGTTGATGGAGCTGGGAGTTAAGGACTTTCTGATGGAATGGATAGTCTGCGTGCATAGCAGTAGGATTATAAATTCGAGCGTGGGGGATCATGTGATGAGGAGGAGGGTTACCAGGGGGACACTACAAGGGGGGATTCTATCGCCTCTACTGTGGTTGCTTGCGGTCAACGGAATTGTTAGGTCATTTGATTCCATGGGTAGGAAGGTTGTTTCCTATTCGCATGACATAGTTCTGTTGAAGACTGAACTGGTGCTATTTACCAGAAGGTATAGCATAGAGGGATTTAGGGTGCCAGTGCTAGATGGCGTCGAGTTAACTCTATCGAACGTTGCTAAGTATTTGGGTAACTTTCTCGACTACAAGCTGCCTTGAAAGATAAATACTCAGGAGAGGATACACGTGCAGAAACTCCATTGGCAAGAACTGGAGTCTGAGGCCGGATATGTTAAACTGGATTTACACTTCGGTGGTTAGTCCTATACTTGCCTATGGATGTACTGGTTGGTGGGATGCGTTGAGCGAGGACAGCTATAGGAGGATGCTCAAAAAGAGTGCATCTTTTGGTTTCACAGGTGCAAGGAGAAGCACTCCACAGGCAGCGTTGGACATCTTACTATATATGTCTCCTTTTGAGCATTTTAAAAGGAGTGTGGCTGCTAGGAACTTACTTAGACTTTACGAGTCTTCCTTGGTTGGACCTAGGCGGGATGATCACACAAGAATTTTGTACGAGGTGGGTCTGCTTGATCGGGGTATTATTCTCGAGGGAATTTTGGATCATAGTAACACCACTAGTGGAGTTCCCAGATAGGAAAGTTTGGCGTGGATCCAATGGACTGCTTGAGGGGTGGGCAGTATTTACGGATGGATCCAAGATGGAAATCGTGCCGGTGTATATATCGCGGGCACTGACGTGAAAAGGTCATTCAGACTCCCTGAAGAGTGCAGTGTCTTCTAAGCGATCTGGAGGGCAACGGAAGTGATACTGGATTACATCGTGGGTGAATCTGTGGTGACAATGTATGTCGATAGTCAGGCAGCGCTTAGGGTGCGGTCGCTCGGTGTAGGATTGCTAGGGGACTCATGGAGGTATTCAATGTGAAGCTGTGTTGGATACCTGGACACTGCATGGTTGATGGAAATGAGGTGGCTGACGAACTCGCGAGAGGTGGTTCGAATCTGGACTTAGTGGTAAGGGACAGGGGGTAAAGCTTCCCCTATGCTACTACTATGGTGTGATACGGGAAAGAATCTGTGATGACGTTAACCGGTCCTGGAGGTAAAGAAGGGATTACAGGGTGTCTATGAGCACTATGGCCCGGATTTGACGCAGGGGCAAGCAAGGTTCTACTAAGCTAGAAACGATTGAGCATGTACTTTGCCACTGTTCAAGGATGCAGGGTCTCATACAAAAATGGCAAGGAGATAGATTTTACGACAAACTGGAGTGTATCGCTGGATGTAATCCAGTTGGTCTACTGGGGTTGGTGAGGGAAATAATGCGGTTGTTTATGTTGTGGTAATTAACTTTCTTAATTCTATCTATCTCTTATTTCCTATTTCTTTTCTTCACTTTTCTCTACCATTTCATTGAAGGGATTCAGAATGGACCGCATTGGTCTCCGAGTGGAAGTGTGCCCTTGGGCACATTACCCTTCTTAACCTAACCTAACCTAATATGTTAACTACAGTGTTGTATTATTTTGACACAACGTTGAAGTATTTTTATATTTTTTTTTTAATTCCCTATGCTAAACCCCGCGAAGCTTGACGCTTGTCTGCAGGAAAGAAACCACAGTCTCTGGCGGGAATCGAACCCGCAACACCAGGGTTGATAGACTAGCTCACTACTAGCTAGCATACCGGGGCACATTGTTGTATCCGTTTACGAAATAAGCCCACCTTGTATGAATTAGCATGATCATCACTTTTTTAACATGATCATCACTAGGTTCTTTTGGACCAAACAATCGTCAAAATCATATCAGTGTTCGAAAATAATCTGTAATAGCGTTCGGATAACTACAGTCATATTTAGTTCCGAAATGCAATCTGATTGTGACATTTCGAACCTATTTGTTTTGATTTGTTATAGTTTTTGCTAAGAATGGTTGACATTTCGAGAAGAAAACACTAACAATGCGATGCAAAAATCCCTATGTTGTTTCTATTGTTTTTGGATTGTTGTAGTTGCGACACCACCTGCAGTTGAATTCGTCTTGGTAAAGGTGCATGTAGACGGCCTGTTTTTTCACCATTGTCAGAAAAATTACAACATTGTAAGATCTGACCATCGGCTGTACGAAGCTTTAGTATGTAAGTCTGGGTTCACAGACTAATGAAAATAAACAGAGAAAACAAAAAAAAGCAATGTTCAATACTTTTACAGCAAAAAAAAGCACTAAAAAATGTTTTATTCTAATTCTTCCACATTGTCAAAATTATTACAATATACTATCATGTGGGCTTTTATGTTTTCAAATTTTAATTTTCTACGTCGATCTGTTAGTCTAAATTTACACGTTTCATCTTTTGATACTCAACTTCTTTCAATTCCCTTTTAAAGAAAAAAAATACATGGAGCCATCATCAAAGTTATTTACGGGAATACAAAATTGGTTATTAAGATTTTTGTATGACGTGCTAAATTCCCAATTTTTCATATTTGATAAATACACTGAAATTTATTGTTGAGGGAAAGCTAGCTTCTATGCGCATTTCACTGGTTGCTTAGGCCAGATCATCAGGAAACCTTTTCCAAAGATTTTAGAAAAGCTAAAAATATTATACAAATAAGACCCCAAAGCGAATAAGAATTTTAAACACTCAAAGTCTTACCCGTAACAATATCAAAGCTTAAACAAAACACCAACAATAAACAGTGAGTTTATCTTTTCCTACATCCCCCTACAATTGGTTGGGTTCTTTCCGACTCGAATTGTAGTTGTAAGTGGGTAAAAAGAAAAAACAAAATTAAAAAACAAATTGTTTCATTCTATTGTCTTCGCAAGAAAACAACAAAAAAAAACCAATTTGGCAATTTGGTTGTGCATATACCAATGAATAAAAACAAAAAGCGTAATGACCGAGTACAGGCATCTCCGTACTAACCCCCTTTCTTCTTTCTTCTCTCACCTAAAAACATAAGAGTTGAGCATCAAAAGATGAAACGTGTGAAAGCAGACTTAAAAGCGTTTTGAGAAGCTTCTTTCTACATCAACGGAGGTTCACGGTGCATATTTAAATTTGAGAATTTCATTAGAGTACAAACTTTTTACATATTCATCTTTTGGAACAGTACCTGACTCTAAAATATATTTTATTTCCAAAAACTGCTGATATCCGGGATTTTTTTTAATACTTTCTCAAATTTCTTTTTATATTGTTGGTCCTCGATCTTGTATAGTCCGTCAAAAACTGTCCATAAAGCATTAGTGCTCTCTGAAATTAATAAACCCGCAGTTTGCAATTTTTTATAGCAACCAAAATGTTTGCCAAATTGTTCGGAGTTCGGAGTTTTCAAATATTTTTTTGGATTGCACAATTGAGTCGGCGTCTTGACTGTCAAGTTCTAAAACAAAGGCTTTAAATTCTTCAAGATGTTCAGCGTAGTACATTGCCGCTACTAACCAAGTACCCCAACGAGTTGGGCATGGAGACGGTGGAAGTACAACATTAGTATTCATTTTTAGAAAGAGTTGTTTTCTTCGTGGTGCCTGTAAAAATTTTGTTTTTGTAACATATATTTTTAAAAAAACGCAAGAACTTTCAAGTTCTTTTTAATACACTCTTAATCCATTTTATATGATTTTCTTATAGAATTCTGTTTAATAGAGAAATATTTGTCATAAAATTTTTTTACTACAAAAATCATATTACTTTTAAATTCTTGCGTTTTCGATTTCCAGAACACCTCTGATTAATAGTTATATTTACCTTTAAGGAAATATTTTAACCATTGGAAATCAATTTATTGACATTTTCAAAGTTTGTTCGAATGAATTCAGCTAATCGATGGATACCATGTGCAAAACATGTTAAAGGAAGTATTTTCGGATACATTGCCTTTAGAGAAGATATTCCACTTAGCATATATCCAGCTGCATCCGTTACTACAAGTAACACTTTTTTATATTTTATGCCTAAATACAGAAAATTAATATCAAATCTAAACTCGATTTCTTTTCTACTTTTCCATCTGGCCACATTATTTGTAACGAATCATTACAAAATGCTGCTACGCTACATAGCTATTCTGAAATTAGTTTGACTAAAAAATTGTGCCAGGTTTCGTTGAATTACGTCTTTTTATACATGGCCACAAAAACTACTTCTGTTTTTTTCACGTTCGAACCGCTACTTCTTTTGTCATGATCTTTGACCTAGAATCGCGCCCTCCATAAACTTTAGCATAGATAACAGTGCTTTCTTAATGTTATAATTTAAGAGTTAAGAAAACATAAAAATATTTTTTGTTTAAAATGTTATTGCATTTTTGAGGCGTACGACTGTCACGTTCAACACTTTGGAATTACCCATATGTTGATCCACATTAAACTTTTTCGAACAATTTATTTTGCAGCAGCATATAAATAAATAAATATATTGCAAAAGAGCCAATTTTCTTTAATTTTAAAGACTTCTTCATATGTTTTTACCATTTTTAATAAAAAATTACTATTACTTTTCTCTTTCGGCATTTTTTAAACTTTTTTATTTATTCTATTTTTAACAGCCAACTATGATTTCTTTTTATTTTTTGCCTTCTTAACACTAACATTTTTTGGCTAACTATTTATAGTTATATTGCCAGGGTATCACACAAATTTTAGGAGCCTCAACCGTCAAGTCCTCGTTCGACCTAAACCTTCGTATACTAAGGCGAGAGCTTCCAGAATCCGCTCCAGAGTATATTGGTCTCCACCAGTAATCTTCTGAGTTATTTCTTTGGTACTCCACCAGTAAAACGTCTGAGTTATATTTGGTTCTCCACCAGTCACATTGAGTTATTAATGGTTCTCCACCAGACAAAACCTCAAATTGAGGTTAAAAACGATTGCATATAGTTAAGGCAGATACCGCAAAAACTGTAACTCGGTACAGTTATATGACGCCGAACACTAAACTATGCGGGGTGACACCGCAAAACGCAACAAAAGCAGACAAACAAAAACGACCTGTTTGCCCTTAAGAAATAATGACAAAAAGCGCGAGCTGCTTCTCCACTCAGAGCAGTTTTACGAGTGTACTGTGATTTCAGTTGATTGTTTTTAAAACAAAAACAGAGTTGCAAAAAGTAAGTAACGAAGGCGAATTCACTTTTATAGAGGAATACGCCTTGGTAGTATTATGCTGGGCACACACAGTGCAACTTACATGCAATCTGTTTCAATGCAACCTCAAAATATCAAAGCGTTTTGATGTTGATGCAACCTGAAATGAATGAAAATGAATTTAATTCACTAGATTGCGTAAATGTGTTGCATAGTGTGTACCCAGCATTATACGAAGCAAGGCAAATTTAACAAGGTAAGTGCAACTCTATAACTACAAAAAGCCCCATGTATTTTTTTTTAGCAATTTAATGGGCGGCTGTCAAAAATGCTGACAAGGCAAACATTTATTGGAAAACAAAATCAAAATTTTGTTTGGTTTATATAAGAGATTATTAAATTCACTTTAATTTTTCGCAATTTTTCTAAGAAATTTTTTCGGTTATTTTGGCGCAAGACATAAACAAAATTATATTTTGACGTTTCCCTATTTTTTGTTAATTCGCCGTGGAGACAGCTGATGAACGGCTGACGAGTTGAGTTTACCTTTTTAAATTCGCCTTGATACGAAGTTTTTAATACAAAAATGGGAATTTTAAACAAAAAAATCCAAAAAAAAAGCAACGCCATTGTTAAAGAAGCAAAAAACAGCTAAAAAAAAAGCAAAAAAGCAAAAAAAGCACTTTAGTCTTCTCTGGTAATAAAAAATGACAAACTGTTGAAAAAAAGGTGAAATAATATAAATGGTAAAATATCCAAGTAAGTCGCCAGTTTTATCAAAAATCGCAAAAAAAAAAAGTTTCCAGTCGCCAAATGGAAAATCCCACCGCCAAACAGGTTTCAAAATCGCCACCTTTTGCGAGAAATCGCCATATCTGACAGCCCTGTGTGTGAACCGGTACTAAGATTCAGGGCTTTCATATCTGGCGATTGCCGCCAAACGTGGCGATGTTGAAACTTGTATGGCGAGCTAATTTTCGATTTGCGACATTTTTTGGCTGGCTATTTTTAATAACGCACGTTATGGCGATTTCTTTTCTGAAAAAAAAAAATGTTACAGTATATACATGTTACATTTTCTAATGTTACCTATAATCACTCGAAGTGTTACATGTTGTGCATTACCGATGGCAGCATTAATGCAACATTTTTCTCAGAAAAGAAATCGCCATTAAATTCATTACGAAAAGATAATATTATTTTTATGTGTGGTCAGGGTCCTGATTCTGGCAGTCGTGATCGAGTACTTTCTCGATTCGAAAGCAATTTAATATCTAATTATTTCAGTCAATACTGAACGAATCGGAATTATTTTTCGGTGTTGTAAAGCATTAATTTGAGTTTCACAATACCAAGGCGAATTCAACTACAGGTGGTGTCGGAACTACAACAATCCAAAAACAACAGAAACAACATACGGTTTTTTACATTACATTGTTAGTGACATTAGCTCGAAATGTCAACCATTATTAGCAAAACACTAACAAATCAAAACAAATAAGCCCGAACTGTCAAAATCAGATGCCGTTTCGACACCACCTGTAGTTAATTCGCCTTGCACAATACTGAAAAAATAATTTCGATTCGTTCAGTATCGATCGAAATAAAATTGCTTTCGAATCGAAAGTACTCGATCATAAAATGGACAATCTATTTTCACAAACAAAATTCGTTTTTGTTTAAGATATTTGAAGCCGTCAGCGCAAAAGTGGTGTAAGCCTAAATTTTTCATATCCATTCATTCATAATCTACACCAAATTGATTAAAACTGCGAAAATAAAATAAGAAACTAGTTTACCTCTTGTTTTACCAATCACTTACAGAAAGCGTTGCAAGAGTTTGTGTAGCATTTATTTATTTTTGCTCTACTTATAAAAAGTAGCCATACGCCACACCAATATGAAATAAATGTAATGTGGCTTACACCACTTTTAAGCCGACGGCCTCAGTTAAGAGATTAATAAGATTTTGTTTGTTGTGCTTTATTCCCAATTTATATTCTTGATAAATACACGTTGTTTTAGCATAAGCTAGCTTCTATACGCCTTACACTGGTTGCTTAGGCCAGATCATCAGGAAACATTTTATTAGCAAATAAACTGCAGAGTGAATAAGAATGACAAACAATTAAAAAAAGTCTTATTTGCAACGATATCAAAGCTTAAACAAAATACCAACAATAAACAGTGAGTTTATCTTTTCCTACATTCCCCACTTCAATTGGTTGGAATTCTCCCAACATTTACTGTAGTTATAAGTAGGCTAAGAAAAATAAAATCAAATAGCTGTATTGTTTTTATTATGCCTAACGTACCTTTGGATGTTTATGAAACACAATGGAACAAAACTACTGTTTGTTAATTGGAAAGAGAATTTTAATGATAATTATCCATCTAATTTAAATCAGTTTTGACCAAATTTTTATAACTATAATGATACGACAGGTACGAATAATTGTACAGAACTTGTTTTGGCTGTAATCAATAAACATAACTAGATTTTTCAAATTTTTGGTGAATTTTAGTTATTTGGAAAAAATTTATTTTTTAGGATTTATAGAAAATATTTTTAATAATCTAATGGCGATTTCTTTTCTGAGAAAAATGTTGCATTAATGTTACATGTTCTACATTTTTGTGTTCGTTTGTACAAAAAATACAACTGTGGGAAAAATTGTCAAGTTCTTTTGTGAATATGTTGATGAAAAACATGCAAAACATGTTGCATGTTTTACCCTTACTTTTACTTAAGGTGTTCATACTGCCCTGTTCTAAAACTTTGGTGCTTACTACTTTGTTTGTACAACAAATGTTTTATTTTGATCGTCATAATTCATACCGCTCATAATTTTGTTAAAAATTGATTTTAAAACAAAATATAAAAATATTTACAAATTAAAATCAAAAAAAGTCTATTTATATTATAATCGTTTTAATTTTTATAAGCCATTAGTGATGTTAATATTTGTTTCCAACCCGTAATAGCATGCAGAAACTGCTTAAATAGCTTTAAAAATCGCTTATTATGTACATTAATGATGAAAGTGTAATAGTTGTAAATAAAAGCACTAATTGTGTTCTATTGAAATTGCACAACATGTAACACTTCGAGTGATTTTAGGTAACATTAGAAAATGTTACATGTATGTACTGTAACATATTTTTCTCAGAAAAGAAATCGCCATAAAATATCTGTTATATTGTAAAAAACAGAATATTAAAGCTTTGGCAATTTTGGCGATTTTTAATATTAACCTGACAGCTCTGGTTAGATTTACTATTTTAGTACACATAATTGGTAACACTTGTATGTGCTACCTACATATCTTCTATTTCTGAATACATTTTTAATAAATAATTTTATGTTAACTTTTTACGTGAGTTGTAAAATCGAGTGTGCATTGGTTGAAATTTAAATTAAACACAGAAAACTAAAGGAGGAAAATTTTTGCCACATAGTTTCCCATTATATTTTATCTTTTGACAACGAAACTGGTAGAAAAACCAATCTTGTTTAAAGAGGCATCCATTTTGTGTGGTAAGGCATTTTGTGAAAATAATTTTTGTGTATATATCTTAGCTGTGTATTATAATATTCATAGAAAGTTTTTTTAAGCATACGTTTTCAAGTTTTAAGGCGTATTTTTTTTAGATTTTAAACGTTTTACAGCAAAAAAAAAAATTAAATCGTTTGATTAAAATGTTCAAACGTGCTATAAAAAAATATTTTGAGTGTTCTTGTTTTACTTCACTATAATTTCTATTGATTTTTCTATCAGAAAAAAGTGCACACACGTTATATTTTGGGATAAGCATCAAAAAAACGTAAAATTATAATAAGTTAAATATGCAATATTACTGCACCATTTGTGTGTAATTATAAAATTGTCTTCTATTTACATCCATGTTTATTTACAAATGTTTTGTGAATCTAAAAAAGTTTCATATTCCAGTAGGATTATTTTACAAATTATTAAATTAACACTGCATAAATTTGATAAATGTAATTTTCCATTAGTATTTTTTTGTTTTTTAACTAGTGAATATAAAAATAAAATGCGTCTTTGTGAAAAAATTCGATAAATATCAGCTGTTAAAAATTCTAACACAAACATGTACATATGTATGGAAGTATGTATGTACGTGTATACATATGTTATGTGCCCAGCCAGCAAAATAGTCCGACATGTTCAAGATATCTGAGAGAAACGTCGACATAAAAGGACTAAATCGTAGATACTTTGTATACGAATTCTTTCAGATTTCTGAACCAAAAATGTATTATATACATACACACATATCGTCAGATAATTTCAAAAAGCCTTAAGTTACAAAAAATTCAAAATCGACTTTTCGATCGATTATGATGCACAGTATCAAAATACACGCTGCTTGAAAATTTTACTCTTCTATAATTAAATAGGTATAACGTTTTTATCAACAAAATTCTCAAAGGCGTTAGTGCAACAGCTTTTCGATAAATAATAAATAACAAACACAAAAAAAAAAAGTTTTGTGTTGTTATTTTTGTTTATCAATAATAAGTTTGAATTTGTTGTGTTTTAATAAGAGATCATCTGTTACGTTTTCTTTTTTTTTCCAAAAAAATTATTATTTTTAAATTTTGGTTAGTTTTCAATTTAAAGAGTTTTTTGCTTTTCCTGTAAAATTTTTTCAATGTAACTTGCGGCTTTTTTGAAATTATATGACGATATGTAATAAAATAAATAAATGTGCTTGACACGAATTCTGACAGAATAAAAGTATGTATGTAAAAAATGCAACCCGAGTTAGAATTAAAAAAAATCTAAAATAAAAATTTAAGGGGGCTGAGTACCGTTGGCCCCCGCTGAATCCAAAAACCACTATACCACTTAAGGCTAGATTACACTATTATACTTTGTATTAATACATGTCAAAAACTCAAGTAATATGACAAAGTGTGATAGTGTGAATGCAATGTGTCACGAAAATGACAAGTATTAAGAAAAAAGTTTGACATCCTATACGACTTCATCGTTTTTTGAAAAATTTCTAAACAATAATACTTTTCATTGGATCAGGGTTGCATTTTATTTCATGTGTGAGTGTTTATACTTTGTGTGATGATGTGAACACAAACTGTCATGTTACATTAGATTTTTTGACAGTCGCAACAAAACTCATTAGATTTCTATCTCACAAAGTATTATGGAATACGTAAGACTTGTGAGATAGTGTAATCTAGGCTTTAGTGACATATGTGGCTACTAAAATTAATGCTTGTGGACACAGAAATTACAACAAGGGTAAAAAACATACCCAATTTTTTGCTGGTTCTTTTGTAGTATGCAAATGCAAATGTGCATATAATAAACACAAATGTGTCAATAGTGAATTCGATTGTAATGTAAGGGCACTGCTACACGTTCAATATATATCGTGATATTTGGATCGCGGTCCATTTTAAAATATTGATGGATCACGAGCGTATGCTACATGTTCAATATTTATCGCGTCAGTATTTATGTTATTTTTGTGCTGTGCGGGTCGTCGCGATAAACCCAAAAGAAAAAGTGGAAAGAAACATTTGGAACAAAAAGTGGTTGCAGGATCGGAAAAAATACACAAATTTTGTCAATTGTTTTACTTTTCATTTGTTAAATTTTTTCCACTGCGTATTTTATTTCTTTTATTTTGACACTTTTTACTGACGTATCATGTCAATTATTTTACTTTTTATTTGTTTAAGTTTTTCCACTGCGTATTTAATTTCTTTTATTTTGACACTTTTTACTGACGTATTAATTTTTACTAATATTATTTAATATCATGAAAATGCTACACGTTCAATATTTATCACGCGATCCACGATCCGCGATCTGGATTTCTGGATTTCATATTTTAGGCCATTCTGCGATATGGATCGCGATCCATCAATATTGCATGCTACACGTTCAATAAATATCGTGATACTAGAAATATCACGATATTTATTGAACGTGTAGCAGTGCCCTAACGTTTCACGGCAACACAAAACATAAAGGATATGCCACATCAATACACAATTTAAACATTTTAGGCCTAGATTCGTTAGAAGTACTTAAAATTAAATGAATCACCCAAGTATTGATAAAGAAAATATCAATCTAATCAAAAACCTTAAAAAAACTCTCAGACTTACTTGATGGTAAGATGGATTTGTGTAACAAAACCACAGCTCATCAAGTGTTCTAGCAACTATAAGCAACAGGGTTTTCGACCACCCCGACCTGTTGCAAATGCGGTACGACATCTTGTTGAGGACGAATTACAACGACAACAGACAGTAAATAAAAAAAAAAGTCTTAACAAAATAGTTTGACATTAAACAGCTATTTTTAACAAGTTGGCAAGCATTTGGCAGATCGTTAACGATATTTTAGCAAATCGTTAGCCAGAGTTTGATAGTGTATTATCAATAATCTTTGTGCTAACTCTGCCCAATTTTCATCATGAATACGGCTCTTAGAATACGGATTTAAATTGATATTTGAAAAGTGCAAATTCCCAACCAAAGAAATAGATTATTTGCAAGGTTGTATAATTGTATAATTTCAGTATCGGTATAAAACTTTTTTTATTTCGGTATCGGTATTTTTATTCTATCGGTTTAACGCAACTTTATTAACGGTATACATCGGTATTATAATTAACCAAACAAACAAAAAAATATAAAAAGAAAAATATACTAGTATACATACATACATATATATATATATATATATATACATATATATTTTCTATGTATTTTATTATTCATAAATTATATACATCGCTCTTTTATTGCAACATAGTCATATCTCAAAAAAAAATCAACCTTGGTAAAATGCGATTAAATTTTTCAAAATGCACCTTTTTATATAGATTTAATGAAACATATTTTGCTATAACTTCGGCTCGGTATGAAGGAACACTTTTGCTTAAGCAACTTCAACTTTTTGTTTTTTTTTTGGATTTCAACTTAAAATATTACCATCACAATAACAATACACATACTGCAATCAGTAAAGCGCCAATTACAATGTCAAGTGCTTGTCATGCCGAAAAATTCACTCGTGTACATGTGCTGAATGTAATATTAACCGTCATATCTAAATTTTTTTGATTTTCTATCCAGCATCGTCGGTGTCACACATAGAAATACATTTTTACTAATATGTACTATGTACCACAATGCTTGATGAATATTTTGATAAATGTTTTTAAACTTGAACTTTTGTATGTACCTACATATATCAAATTGTCATACGCCACAACTAAAAATTTTCTATACAATAGGTGTGTTCCACAAGATCTCGGGCAAGTTCGGACTTATGAGAGTAAAATGAAAATTACTCTCTAAATTTGCCAAATTACCCAAAACTGCTGGAACGCAAAAAACCATTTTCGCACTTCTTCAAATACTAATGCTGCTTTCTTTTCAAATTAAGATCTATTTAAGTGATTTTAGACGCTTAAAAGTAATAACATTATAAAACCAAAACATTTGCATCATTGTAATTTTTTATATTTTGTTTTTTATATTAAAGATTAAGGGAAATATGAATGCAATAACGTTTTAACCACTTGAATTTTTTTGCAAAAAACCTTAAATTTGGTTTTTTAATTAAAACTAAACTTTTTCTTTTGCTTGTAAATTTCCTGAATTATTTATCAGTTCAAAAGTAAACACAAACAGTTGATTGTTTTTTTCTTGTCCGAACTTACCCAAAGAAAAAGTTCGTGCAAATTTGTACAGAAAATGAAAAATATTACTCTCTCAATTACTCTCTTAATTGCACAAAAATTGTTATGTGGAACGCTTTTGGGAAACTTTGTGCAAGTTCGGACTGTTTCGTTATGCATCTGGAACAGAGCTAGTCTTGTCGTAGAACTTATGTTACATCCTATGATTTAAAAATAGTAACAAACAATAACAGTGTTGCAACCATAGGGCGTCAAGTAAAAAAAAATATTTTTCATTAGTACAACTTTTAAATTTTTTCTATTTGGGCACTGCTACACGATCAATAAATATCGTGATATTTGGATCACGATCCATTTTAAAATATTGATGGATCACGAGCGTATGCTACATGTTCAATATTTATCGCGTCAGTATTTATGTTATTTTTATGTATTTTGTTTATTTTAATAATTTTTGCAGTGCAGTCGCTCTTTTTATTTTGTCGGAATAAGCTTTAGCCGACGAGTCCCACAATTCCGGCAATGCCTCCAAACTAAAAATGAAATCTTTTAAAATAATTTTTTCACTGGTTAATTCCGATTCCACCGGCAGAACCCACTCGATTTCACTGTCTTCTGCCATTACCCTTTATTTCAATAAACTTTTCACAAATTTTGTCAATTGTTTTACTTTTTATTTGTTTAATTTTTTCCACTACGTATTTTATTTCCTTTATTTTGACACTTTTTACTGACGTATCATGTCAATTATTTTACTTTTTATTTGTTTAATTTTTTCCACTGCGTATTTTATTTCTTTTATTTTGACACTTTTTACTGACGTATTAATTTTTATAATTATTATTTTATATCATGAAAATGCTACACGTTCAATATTTATCACGCGATCCACGATCCGCGATCTGGATTTCTGGATTTCATATTTTAGGCCATTCTGCGATATGGATCGCGATCCATCAATATTGCATGCTACACGTTCAATAAATATCGTGATACTAGAAATATCACGATATTTATTGAACGTGTAGCAGTGCCCTTTGAAAAATTATAATTTTTTTAAATACCGAAACGATTGTACCGGTATAATACCGGTATGTATAAAGGGAAACGGTATAGGTATACCGGTATTTTATGCAAAGAAATTATTTTGGTATCGGTATCAATACCAGTATTCAATTTAAACGGTATTGGTATCGGTTGCCAACCTTGATTATTTGGGCTACAAAAGTAACCAATAGAGGTTTAAGCCAAATCCTGTACGAGCAGCAGCAATCATCAACATGCCGGATCCTACTTATATTTCCGAATTCCGTTCTGTTTTTGGTGCTATTAATTTTTATTGGAAATTTGTATAGACAGAATGCACAAATTACGTGGCCCGCGGGTTCGAAGATGGATCAGTGAAATATACTGCACATGCTTCGATATCACACCAGCAGAAAAATCATAGCAAAATTGAAAAGGAAGCCCTGACTCTATTTTCGCAACAACAAAGTTTTATAAATTGATCTTCGGTAGGAGGTTCAAATTAAAGACAGACCACAAACCGCTATTAGCAATTTTTGGTAAAAAAACAAGGTAATCGCCTTCAAAGATAAGCAATAAAGTAACCAACGAAAAAATAGAGGACATAAAGAAAAAAAGTAAAAAATTTATTTGACTTCAAAAATGTTTATACATATATCTTACAGACAAATATTTGTACATTCATATATCGTTAGCTAAAATGCAAAAATGCGTAACTAACAAAAATATAATTTTACAGCAGAAACAAAAAACTTTATAAAATGAAACCATACATGGATTAGTCGTCCATGAAATTCTTAAAAAAATTTTCAAAGAAAACCATTTTATTATATTTTGTTAAAAAATGTGTAATTACTTCGTTTTGCATTCATAAAATAAACACTTGTAGTTACATCCCTTTGTTTTTTGTTAATAAAAGCGTCATTCTTGACAGCAGAAGTGTACAATTATGTCAAGACATATAGTTTAATGGCATTTATAATAATCAATTAAAAACTTAATTTTGAATTTTTTGTTAGTTACGCCTTTTTGCATCTTAGCTAACGATATGTATGTATTATATGTAAAAAAAAATTTAAACAATAACATACATACTTAGATAAAAATTTACATTTACTTTGAAATATGTAAAATTATTTAAAAAATAACCAAACATAAAAATTCATTGCACTTATTTAAAATTTCATATTGGAATATCTATTATAATAAGCTTATTGTTTATTATACATTCCAGATTTGAGAATCGAATCTCAACAACTAATGTTTGGAATGTAACAGCCATGTACTTGTACTTATAAAGCTTAAAGTGCCCATAAACTTGCAGTATTGTTGTATAATTCGTAGGATGAAAGTGCGATTTTGATCGTGTATGGGCTTGTTTGACTACCGTTACAAAATTCGATTTGTATGTATATACACACGTCCACCCAACAACGATACTGCTCGCTTATGTCCACTTTTGCAAAAAGAAAATAAGTGCTACGATTTATTTGCAAAAGCGAAAGTTCAGTAGGAGTATAACACATGTATGTTGAAACCAGTTAAAAGCAAACAAATACAAGCAAAGGAACTCGCTGTTTGCACCAATAATTTCTGTACGCTTTTGTTTTGAGTCAGCTGCTTAACGTTTTTATTACCGCTATCCCGGGATTATTCTAAAAATGTAGTTCCGAATCCCGGGATCATAACTGTATAATGTAATTATGAATGCCCGAATACCCAAATCCCTCGATTATTCTAAAAATGTAAGCCCCGAATCCCTGATTTTTACATAAAAATCCCGAGATTTTGGGCTTAGTAAAAATGTGCTAATTTTTTTTATATATTTAAATAAACGTGAACACCCTGTTAAAAATAACTTAAAAATTTAATATTAAATCATACTGGCAATGAATCTAATTTTTAACGGGTGACAAAAAGGAGTCGCAAGTGAATATGGATATTAATCTTACAATACATGTATAATTGGCCTTATAGGCTTTCTTTGTATTGATTAAATAAATAAATAAAATAAAAAATAAATAAATTAAATAAAAACAAGTAAGAAAGTATAGTCGGTCAAGCCCGACCATATGATACCCTACACCACAGTATTTAAAAACACATCATGCTTATGTGTGCATATAAATATAGATTTATCTATGTTTATAAACTTCATGAAAATAGGTTTGAAAGTTTGTGAGAGACAGAAATTGCACCCTACCTCCCCTTGGGTGGGGTGTCACAAAGCCATAGGACATAAAGCCATAATGGCTCAATGTCTCAATCCAAACGGACATAAAGCCATAAATTGGATATGGCCTTAAGTCTCATATCAATTTTAGTGGAATGGGACATAAAGCCATTATGGTGTTATGTCCCATTTGATGTGTTGCGTTACAAATGCTTATATGGTATAACAAAGACCTGCTTCGCTAACTAAAGCTTCGCTGTATAGACGGCCTTCGGCCGGGCGCAAGGATTTTCTGCTCCATAGTATAACAAACACCGGCTTCGCTTACTAAAGCTTCTCTGTATAGCCGGCCTTTTGGCGGACGCAAGAATTTTCTCCTTTATGGTATAACAAGTACCGATTTCGCTAAGTAAAGCTTCTAAAATCTGTCTGGTTTCCCAACGAAGGCCGTTTACGCAGAGAAGCTTAAGTTACCGAAGCCGGTGTTTGTTATACCATAGAGGAGAAAATCATTGCGTCCGGCCGAAGGCCGGCTATGCAGAGAAGCTCTAGTTAGCGTAGCTTTTTCGGGTTTTTTCCATAAATGAACGACGTCCGCAAATTTAGGGGCTTAGTTCATTTTGGGTTTGGGGAGTTAATTCATTGGGGACTTAGTTCATACCGCCATTTTTGACATAAAACAGGGCGACATGAAACAACAAAGCATTTTCTACATGAAATAGGGGGAAATA
This sequence comes from Pollenia angustigena, assembly GCA_930367215.1. NCBI lineage: Eukaryota > Metazoa > Arthropoda > Insecta > Diptera > Polleniidae > Pollenia > Pollenia angustigena. The sequence goes on from OV884059.1 coordinate 38,266,613, forward strand.
CAATCATTATCAAAAATATGGCTTTATGTCTCATTTTACGGAAAACATTTATGGCGTTAAGTCCCATTATATTGAGACTTAATGGCATATGCCCTTATGTCTCAATGGAATGGGACTTGACGCCATATGGCTTTATGTCCTATGGCTTTGTGACACCCCACCCTCCCCTTGTGGTCCTATTTTTGAAAAACTGTATAGCTAATGTGTCCATAAAGATATGGATCTATCTATGTTTTAAATTTCATTAAAATCGGTTTGAGAGGCAGAAATTGCCCCTATCTCCCCTCGTGGTCCTATTTTTTTAAAAAATGCATACATTTTGTGTCTATAAAAATATGGTTCTATCTATGTTTTAAATTTCATTGAAATCGGTTTGATAGTTTCTGAGAGGAAGAAATTTCCCCCTATCTTCCCTCGTGGTCCTACGATTCGGCCCATTTTCAATAGGCTTGGTCCTTGTGCCAATAAGAACCTATGACCCAAATTTCATCAAATTATCTCCAAAATTGCGACCTGTACTTTGCGCACAAGGTTACATGGACAGCCAGCCAGTCAGCCAGCCAGCCGGACGGACATCGTTAGTTCGATTCTGATTCGATCGGTATACTTAAAGGAGGGTCTAGGACCAATATTTTAAGGCGTTACACACATCAGCACAAATGCATAATACCCTCTCCACTATTGTGGTGTGAGTATAAAAATAAATAAATTTTACATGCAATGCATTTTGTACCACAGAAAACAAAATCATAAGATAAAGTTCGGTGTGCTCTTTTTTCCAAGCGAATGATAATAGAACTGCGCACGCAAAATGCAAGTTGTGCAAAAAGGTGTTAAAAAACTTTAGGGGGTTCTACCAAAGGTCTTTTGACACATAATTGTTTAATTTTATTTTATTAGATTATTACTTGCATTGAGATAAAATAAATTAAAAATTGTCATATAGCATATATGTAGCTATTTTTTTACGATACAACCCAGAATATTGAATGAGAACATTGGTTTCGTCGGCAGCATATCGTCACCTAAAAGATGATATAACCTATCTGCATTTTTCAAAAGTTTACAGGAGAGGGAAAAAACGTTATAAAATTTGAACTATTAACGATATTTAAACGAAAATTACACATTTTGATTAAAATGAAACCAGTAATATATATCGGTTGAGAAAATTTTGTTTTTCTAATCACAGCTTATGTTATGACACTTAGGTTTTTTGGAATTGTAAAAATCTGAAACCAAATAAAATATCTGCAGTACTAATTAGTATGAATAAATAAAAATGTCTTTATACACATGAATATTATATACATTAAATAATTACAGTAGTAGTTTATTTACTGGTTTAAGCAAAAACAAGTACTTAATGTTTGTTTAAATTACACTATGCAACAAAATTAAACTTTTATCGTGATTTTTGATGATTTATTTTCCTTTTTATACCCACATCACAATAGTGGAGAGGGTATTATGCATTTGTGCTGATGTGTGTAACGCCTTAAAATATTGGTCCTAGACCCTCCTTTAAGTATACCGATCGAATCAGAATCACTTTCTGAGTCGAACTAACGATGGCTGTCCATGTAACCTTGTGCGCAAAGTACAGGTCGTAATTTTGGAGATAATTTAATAAAATTTGGGCCATAGGTTCTTATTGGCACAAGGACCAAGCCTATTGAAAATGGGCCGAATCGTAGGACCACGAGGGAAGATAGGGGAAATTTCTTTCTCTTAGAAACTATCAAACCGATTTTAATGAAATTTAAAACATAGATAGATCCATATCTATATGAACACATAAGCTAAACCGATTTTCAAAAATAGGACCACAAGGGGAAGTAGGGGGCAATTTATGTCTCTCACAAACTTTCAAACCGTTTTTCATGACGTTTATAAACATAGATAAATCCATATTTATATGGAAAGCATGATTTGTTTTTAAATACTGTGGTGTAGGGTATCATATAATCGGGCTTGACCGACTATACTTTCTTACTTGTTTTTTCTGCGTAACGGTCTTCTAGGTACAACAACTTTGTCATTTTTAATATTACATGTTCATCAACATATTAATGTTGATAACTTACCACTGAAATTTATTAAAATAATTTACCCATACATAGAAAATTTGCTACAACATGTTTTTAATACTGTTTTAATGACTTCTTCCTATCCATGTATTTGGAAAACATCTAGAATTGTACCCATCGGGAAAAAGGGCTCAGGTAGAGTCATTGAGAATTACCGACCTATCAGTGTTTTACCTTGTTTGTCTAAAATATTTGAAATTATTTTGAAGGATCAAATTCTAGGGCACTTGCACGCAAATAAGATGCTTAGTAACTGCCATTTCGGATTTAGAGCTGGGGGTAGTACTTCTGGCTTATTACTGAGCTTAACTGAACTTATTCGTCAAAATCTCAATAATAGGAAAATATCGACACTAATATCTCTTGACTTAAGTAAAGCGTTCGATACTATTAATCACTCTGTTTTAATTGCAAAATTAACTTCACAATTTAATTTTTCCTCATATTCTTGCAGATTAATTTTTTCATATTTACATGATCGCAAGCAATTCGTGGGGATAGGTAATAGGAAGTCTTCAGTATCGGTATGTTCGAGCGGTATTCCACAGGGCTCGATTCTTGGTCCTTTATTATTTTTAATATATATGAATGACTTCGTTGATTTTATTGGTTCCACTCAATGCAGAACCTTTATATTTGCTGATGACATCAACATTTTATTTACTGGTGATATTCATTTCTTGGATTGCCATGAGGCTACTATTAATTATATATTGTCTTCGGGTTTTGATTGGTCATTAATAAATAAGCTTAAGTTTAACCCCACTAAAACAAGAGCTTTGGCCTTTGGGCATGGAAATGGTGATCATTTGCCTATTAAAATTGTATTTGATAGGACTCAAATACCTTTTGTTAATTCAATTAAATGCTTGGGTTTAATCCTCGATGGCAATCTAAGATTTGATTTACACATCTCGGCTATTGCTGGTGGAATCAATGGCATGTTGCGCGTTTTATATAGTTTCAATTGTTACTTACCGGTAAGAACTAAATTTAAATTGGCCTATGCACTTCTTTTGACTCATATTCTTTATTGTCTGGAGATTTATAGTGGCACATCTTTATTTAATATGAGGCGGGTAAGACTTATATTTAATCGGATTATTAGATTTATATTTTGCTTGCGAAACCACGACCATGTATCAAACTATGCTCACAAATTTTTGGATTGTTCATTTCAGAATTATGTTAAAATACGTGCCTTGTATTCTTTCTACAAGATTATTAAATCTCGTTCCGCATTTTACGTAGATCCTTTTTACCACTTTTCTAGATCAACCAGAAATCCTAACTTAATTTTGCCTAGAATTAATAATTCTTATTATGAAAAATCATTCATGGTAAGATCATGTAGGCTTTATAATAATCTTCCTATCAGCCTCAGAACCTTTGAATTGTCTCTGCCAATCTTTAAACGGGAACTCTTCAAATTGTATCATTAGTACCTATGTTTTCTTCGAAGGATTATAAATTGTTAAACAGTTTTTAAATAGTTATTAAATTTATTACTCATTATTGTTAAATATTAATACATTAATCATATATGGCCCTATGGGCTCGATTAAATAAAGAACATAATAATAAAAAAAAAAAAAAAAAAATTTTGCACACATATGCGTTATGCTTTAGGGAATAAAAATTCATTAAAAACTCAATTTTGGAATTTTTGCGGATAGGTTATTAGGTCTTTAAGATAACGAAATATAAAAATTCAATTTAAAAAAAAAAAAAACACTGACAAATTTAATTTTTTATTATTTTTGGCAGAAACGCCTCTATATATCCATTAATCTGGAGACAAAACATAGTCCAACATCGTATACGATTTTTCATTTCACCATCTTTTGTTTTTTTAAAGAACTTAACAATTTTCAAGAATAGTTATTTTAAATAAACCATCCCGTTTATTTTGGTCCGAATTTGTTCCCCTGAACTTAAATATAAAAAAAAAATCCTTTCATATCCTTAAAAGTTTTCATTAACAATTTTTTAAAAATTCAAAATTGTATTATTTTATCTCTCTTAGGGCCATTATTACAACTTGAAGTTAGCTAAATTTAAGATTAAATTGACAGATAATAATGTGTTATCTGTCAAAAAGCGTCTGTTAACTGTCGGATAACAGCTAACGCCAAGTTATAATAATGGCCCTTAGTTGAGTGGTGTGATTGTTTTTTACAAATGAATTTCTGTGTAGAAATTTCATTCATTAGATATTCGCATACATTTTAGTGAATGCAAATAGCAAGTACAAGAAAATATTCGGGTATGTACCAGAGAAAGCCAAAACGTTATATTTTTAATACTTGTAACCTATTCATACGCCACCGAGCACGAGTACAGACAGGTATGAATACCAATAAGTACTTAGCCAGCAAAATAATCCGACGTCGTTCAGATATCTGAGGGAAACGTCGGCAAAAAAGTCGGAATCGTATACGAATTCTGTCAGATTTCGTGGAAATTTTGGTTTTTTGTCGGCATTTCTGATAGATATCTAACAGAAATCTAATGAAAAAGGCATGGGAAGTTCGGATGTATTAGCCGAGATTTTATTGCTTTCGAACTGATAGCTGAAAGAAATAATTTTATTGCTAAATATGTATGTATATACTTATAAGTTTTACACGTACGTACCTTTTTTATACTTTTTATTTTGAACAAATAAAATAAAATTAAAATTATTTCCATCTGAATGACAATTGTCATTATTTTAAAAAAATAATAAGTCTCTTTAGACAAATCTGAATGAATTCCGTCGGAATTCTATTGGACATATCTGTACATAAATTCCCCCCGATATATCCATGCGAAATCGATCAGAAATCGGCCAGACAGTAAGAATATTCAATGTCTGACAGAAATCTGAACGAAATCTCTAAGAATACAGTCAGACATTTGCACGAAATGTCTGATTCCGACAGTGCCGAAGTATTTTGCTGGCTGGGTATGAACATAAATAAGTTTGTATAGAGACCGGTATGAGTATGAACAAACAGGCATGCGTATGGATATTCGGATGAATACGTATGAGTATAAGCATTAATCGATGAGTATCGACAAGTAACTTCAACAATTCGTATGGTTATTGTAAAGCAAGCAGTGTCGCCAGGACCTAAACATTTTTGATGCAGAAAAGATAATTATATTTTAAGTATTTTCCAAAGCCACCAAAACAAATACAATTGTTTTCGGTTAATTGAGCCCCGTTTAATTGAGTTCCCGTTTTATTGCACTAAAAATCATGTAACGAAATCATTCAGTATAACTGTCTATGTAACAATACCCGTTTATTTGAGTTCCGTTTAATTGCATCACCCGCTTAATTATTTCGCAAAAGAAGACCGCATTGCGAAAAAAAGAGCAAATGTTTTGGTTAATTGTTTCCGTCTACTTAATGTGTTTTTGGCTCCACAAAAGTAAAAAAATTATTTTGCGGCAAGAAAGATTGTACGATGAACGTACCTGATTTTTATTTTGTTTTAAAAAACCTAAGCCATTTTTAACTTAATAAGGGTATTCATTTCAATTTTTTTGGTTGGAAAAATGGAAAAAAGAAAAATTACACTCTTATTGACGTGAACGGGATTTTTTTTTTTTTTTTTTTTTACAAACTGTCAAAAAAAATTTGTCAAATAATTCGTGGAAGTAATTGATATTTTTCGAGATGCCGAACAAAAGTATTAAAATTGAATTAATTGATTATTAAATTTAAAACGAAGTGATTGTTATTTTCATCATAATATTCGACTACAAAAAGTTACTCAAAATGGCGATTGTCTGCCAAAAAGTCGAGTATTTTATTAACTTCAGCTTCTGTCAATTTTTTTGACCCCATTTCTTTTTTTTTAATTCTTTTTTAATAACTTTTTTCATTGAACACATATTTAATATGAATTGTTCTTTTTAAAAGATTAAATGAAAAATAAGTTATCTTTGAAATGTTGTAACTAAAAAAAATAATTTTTAAAATCAGAGTTGTACAATTCAAGAGTTTATAAAAAGAGATGCAATTTTTCGTACTTTGTATTAAAAATTAGCAATTTTTTATGAATGGCAACATCATTTCGTTTGACGTTTAAAGGGGAAAATTACATCTTTTTATCCTAACTTTTTACACTTGGTTATAGTCTGATAAAAATGTAACTTTTGGTGGAATTTTTTTTCTTGTGGTTGTTGTAACAAAAATTACATTTTTCCACTTTTCCATTTTTCCAACAAATAAAAAAAACTGAAATGAATACCCTTAATAAATAAAGAAATGAGTTTTATTTTCTACCTACACATTGGTGTTTCGCTTTAACATTGAGCACATCTTGCTCAATTAGGCGATTGCGTCGGCGATTCAATTAACCGAGTACTGCTTAATTGAGTTCCCGTTTAATTGCGTCAAAAGTCGTGCATTTTTAGAAACTCAAGCGGAAATAACTGTATAGCATTGATTTTATAAGAATTAATAAGAAAATTTTTTTGGTTGGAAAAAAGGAAAATTACACCTTATTGACGTGAACGGTATTTTTTTAGTTAAAGGTACAAAACTGTCAAAAACAAAAATCTGTCATATAATTCTTGGAAGTAATTGATATTTTTCATGAAACCAAATAAAAGAGTTAAAATTGAATTAATTGATTATTTAATTATCACGTCATTTTTAAGTTATTTTTTATATTTTTTTGTATAGAATTCATTTTTGATTTAGTTTTGAAAAACGACGTTTTAAAAAAGTAAAATTTGATTTAATAAAAATGGAGTTTAAAGAATCATAGTTGATTATCTTAAAAAGAGATGTAAATTTTAGTGCTTTTTGTGAAAAATAACAACATTTTTAATATGGTGGCAACCACACTCAATTGGACGTTTGTGAATTGCCAACTCTTTAAAAATTGTAATTTTCCAATCTGATTTTTTTACACTTGGTTAAAGCTTGTTTAAATTGCAAATTTCGGTGGAAAAGTTTTTCCTTGTGTTTGTTGTAACAAAAATTACATTTTTCCACATTTCCATTTTTCCAACGAATAAAAAAACTGAAATGAATACCCTTAATTCATTTATGTAAAAGCTATATTAAAACATAAATATTTTTTATTATTATAAAATTTTGCTTCTATTAACAATAATAAAATATAATCTTTTTTATAAAAACAATAAAAAAAAAGGAGCCTATCAACTATTTTGGAATCTATTCTATTTCTTTTTTCATGTTTCCAGCTAAAGAGAAAACTCGTTTTGATGCTGTGCTGCAGGAATTGAAATAATTCTTGATTTTTATATAGACAACCGTGGATATCTTGTGGAGTTGTTTTTCCAACATAGCGTGATGTTGTAGTCTTCTGTAAGGCTAACATTTTCGTTGGCATACTGATCGACTTTAGCCTTTAAATTTCAAACAATTTTAAACGTCTTAGGGCTAATAAATCATTGCAAGTTAAACTCTATTTTTGGTTTAAAATGTATTTAAACCAGCAAATCTATACATCAGTAAACATATAAACCATCCCTAAACGCATAAAATTGGGCGTTTAAACCACCAATACAAACCATATGATTTTGACAACTGTGATTTTTTTTATAATTTATGTTATTGTGAAGCTTTGCGCGGAAAGTTTTAATTTAAAATAAAAAAATGATTTTTTCATCTGATGAAGAAGATTTTAGTGATTCGGAAACATACAATAACTTAAGTGTCACCATTTTGAGAAAATCTCATACCATAAGGTTTAGACCGAATTACTTTACCATACTTGAAGAAAAAGACTTCTTTTATAGATTTCGCCTTCAGAAGGCAACGGCTTACAGTATTCTGGAGCTAATTGCACCACATATCAAACATAAAACCGCCTGGTAAGCAAAATATTTACCCTAATCGTGTTTGGCGTATTTAAAATACGCCTACGACTGTTTGGTAATAGATTAAAGAGAACGTTAACTTATTTCCTTTAATCTATTACCAAACAGTCGTAGGCGTATTTTAAATACGCCAAACACGATAAGGGTGATTGATCTAGTTATAATATCCACTCTACAACCCAATTAAAAATTAGGATCAATGCCATCACTGAGGAACAAATGTTTTTGATAACTCTTCGGGCCATTATTACAACTTGAAGTTAGCTAAAGTTAAGATTAAATTGACAGATAATAATGTTTTATCTGTCAAAAAGCGTCTGTTAACTGTCGGATAACAGCTAACCCCAAGTTATAATAATGGCCCTTCGTGTATATGCTACTGGTGGTATGCTAAGGACCATAGCCGACTTGTACGGAGTTTCTACAACTACCGTCTCAAAAGTTGTCACTGTAGTAACAAATTGCATAGCCCTTTTAAGGGCACAATTTATAGTACATATATCCAAACACCGAAGAAAGTATTTCTAAATTAAAAAGGGAATTTTATGATATAGCCAAATTTCCGAAGGTAGTAGCAGCACTTGACTCCATACACGTGAAAATAATATCTCCAGGTATGTTTTACTTAAAACAATTTCAAAATCAATGCCAAGAAAATTGCTTTTATTTATATAGGTGGTGAAAATCCCAAACTATACCGCAACAGGAAATTCGAACGTTAACGTTCGCATAGAAAATTACATTTAAAACAAAAACTAATTTTAGAATTTTGTTTTGGTTTTAAATGTAATTTTCTATGCAAACGTTAACGTTCGAAATCGTTGAACAGGTTGTAAGTAGACTATTTGTACTTTTTTTGTATTATGCGTTTATAAACATTAGTATCAATTAAAAATTATTAAGTAACCTTGTTAGTTTTAAAACACCTAACTGCCCTCATAAGTGTATCAATTTTGATTCCATCACGTCCAGATTTTAAATAAATAGAGTGCAAAAAGAGATCGAACAAGATGCATAAAGGATAAGTGCCTTCATTTACAAATGTTTTAAACTTGTTTGCATTATTTCAATTTCAATTTTGACTTTTTCGATTTCTAGCTTAAGTTTTGCCTCCGACAGGTTATTTAACACTGATTGTTTCCTTAAGCAGTCTATCTCTAAATCAATTTTTAAAAGCTTCGCCTCTGCCTTTTTTGCTCAAACATCTTTTGTCTTTTCTTTCTTTGTGCTAAGAGCACTATGAATAGGGGCTTTCAAGTTTTTTGGGGTATACTTCGTCCATGAACAATTTGCCGCTGTAAAAAAAGGTTTAAATCAGTTAAAGAAGTAAGTGTCGCATTACATAAAATATTTACCAGTCTCAGTTTTGATATCTTTGGCATTCTCAACCAGAAATTCTTCGTAGTCACCTGTAAACAAATTGGTATTGCAAGTCGATTAAAAGAAAATTAGCAAAAACTCATAATATCTTTTCCATACAATACAAACTTTGCTTGTTTTTACTTACATACTTCAATGACATCGTCGTCGAATACCGCATCATGTCCAAACATTTGTTCCGGCTGGAAAATTTCAGATATTTTATTATCAATACTTGTTGCAGTTGTTGCTGGCAATGCACCTCCGCCAGTCCGGTACTGTTCTTGCCTATCAGCAGCAAAACGTGATTTTGCTGTTTTCTTCATGTTGTCGTATTTCGTTTTAAGAACAGAGTGGCTTCGATAAACTTGGCCAAACTTTGCGTTGAAAGAAGACTAAATTTTTTTCCAAGCATCTTGTTTGTCTTCAGATTTAGTTCGATCTGTTTTATTGCACTCTATTGTTTCTTTGTGGTTTTCTACTTCTGTAAGCAGAAAATTAATTTCTGCATCCGTAAATTTTGGCGATCTTTTATTTATATCTTTTTTTAACATTATATTTAATTAAAACTTTTAATTTTTCACGTTTTAAATTTTTTTTATATCACAACCTGTTGTAAAACATGTGTTTTGACATTTTTCGTGGTGCTGCCACATTATTGTTTTTTAAACTTCATATAATATATGGAGTACTGATTTACAACTGTTGAGTTTAAACTACACATACATTTTAGTTTAGTTTAACTAAACATGGGTTTAAACACTCATTGATTTATTAGCCATTAGAAATGCAACTGCCAACAGATAAACATCTCAAAGTCTTTATATGTATGAATGTATTTACCTGTGATATCTCAATTCTTAATTTTAAATAAAACGACGTATTTTAATTTGCATCCATTTTCAAAGTTATTTACGGGAATACAAATTTTATTATTAAGATTTTTGTATGACGTGCTAAATTCCCAATTTTTGCATATTTGCAAGTAAGACTTTGAGTGTTTAAAATTCTTATTCGCTTTAGGGTTTTATTTGTATAATATTTTTAGCTTTTCTAAAATCTTTGGAAAAGGTTTCCTGATGATCCGGCCTAAGCAACCAGTGAAATGCGCATAGAAGCTGGCTTTCCCTCAACGATCAATTTCAGTGTATTTATCAAATATGAAAAAATTGGGAATTCAGCACCATTTTTTCTGTTTGTTAGATTTCCTTAAAAGTAGTTTTTTCTATTTAGATAAGAACGTTGATCTTTATATTCCCAAGCTTTTGTAAAGTCAACAATTGTTATTTAATAAAATTTTGTTGAATTTTAATCAAACGATTTTGAAAAAAAGGATTTATTAGTGATTCAGCAATAACAAAAATAAAATTCTGGTAACACTTATGAAAAAAAATTAATAAATAAAAAATGTTTGAAGTCAATGATATACCTACGGGTGTATGTGGTTATGTGCGAGTATGAAATACACTAAGTATGTCCCCTTTTAGACAGGCAAAGTTTACTTTGCAAAGTCTTGAGTTTATGGAAGGGAGGGGAAAAGAGAATATCGGGGGAGTACGAACTTTGCTGTACTCGCAAATTCCTTTTGTTTTTCGTTCGTAGTTTATTTCTGAACAGGGATGACAAAGTTGGTAGTACAATTGTACTTTTTTTACTATTATTAGCAGTGCAAAAGTAATAAAGTACTCCAGTGCAAATTTAGTACAATTTGAAAATTGCAAACGCTTTTTCCAACCAAAATATGATAAAAACAAAGCAAAAAATAGTATATCGAATTTAATTCAAACAAATTATTGCTACAGTCTTATGAATCTTGTTGCTATAGTTTAAAATAAAAAAAAAATAATTATGTATAGAAATATGTTACAAAACTAATTTCATACACCAACCGAACTTTCATCTTTTTTAAAAATAATAATTTTATGTTCCTTACTATACCTGATTGTTGTAATTTTTTAATTAAATATTTTATATATGGGCAATTCCTGGGGTCACTAACGTACGTTCGTACGCTTTTGATTTACAAATAATATATTAAACAAAACTTTTTCTATCATTTTTTTTTGCGATTCGATAGCATTTGGGTAGCTCTAAGTTTAGTGCAAAAGATGGATGTCATCGAGTTTAAATTTTTTATAATGATACATAGTTATAAACATGTGGTCACGAACGTACGCAAAATAGAAGTCAACTTTGGCTGACAGTACTGAAATGTAAAAATCTGCGTAATGGAACGGAATATTAAAAAGTGATTAATTTATTTTAAGAGTGTATTAATGTACGTCTCCATCCAGTATTTACAAAATAAAATATCTCTCTTGGTTTTTGTTTAATTGGCTTATGTACCGGTCGCGAACGTATGATTTTTCCATATGTTTTTTTATTATTATCTCCATGCATTTTCCCATAAATATCTTCAAATTTCCTTATTAAAAATCTTATTACTCCTTTTGCAATTGATTGTAATGGAGAGATTATGAAGAAAGAGTGTAAAGATAACATATTTTTTGCATGTAAAATAAGTATGTATATAAAAATGTCTTTAGAAGTAGCTTAAATACTTAGAAAATATAAAATGTTCCAGTTTTCAGCGTAATTTCCTCAAGTAACACTCAATTTACATGATGAATTTTATGACGTCCAATTTTAGACGTCATTTTTTTGTTTGGTAGCAAGCGGTGCAGAGAAAAAGAGGGGTATAAAAATAGACATGCAGGGGTGTGCTGGAAATCGCAAACGCAAAACGCAAGAATTTTAAAAGTCGTTTTTTAGTAAGATTTCTGTAATAAAAGAATTTTATGACAATTATTATACAAACATTTCTCTATTAAACTGAATTTTATAACAAAAATTATAAAAATTTTATAAAAAGTGTATTATAAACAGCCTCCAAGTTCTTGCGTTTTGCGTTTGCGATTTCCAGCACACCCCACAATATTTCTGTTTTCTCTTCCTCTTTCTTCTCTACACCGCTTGCTACAAAAAAAAAATGTCGTCTAAAATTGGACGTCATAAAATTCATCATGTAAATTGAGTGTAAAATAGCTGAGATATGCTATGAAACCATTCTTTTATAAAAACATAGAGTTTTTTTTATAATAATATAAACAATAAAAGACGATGATAATCAACATTTTGTTTTTTCATCCTGGTAGACTATTCTGAGGAAATGCCCACATAAGTTTTTTCCTTTAAGTTTTCTTTTAAATATGACAACATTTGTATTTTTATCGATGGTGGAACATATAATACACTTTAACCAGTAAGCAAATCATACGTGTTAAAATTATGAAAAATTCCTTGCACCATATATATCTATACACAGCTAGATATTTTTAGTTGAAATTACGGGCATTACTACCCAGTAAAAACTTCGCCTACTTTTTTAAAATGAATAGCTTCTTTCACTAATTATTTAGTAGCTTTCTTCTATATAACTACTATAATTACTTCTATAACTACTTATTTTTCAGATGTATGTAGGAAAAAAATAATGACTTACATAAAAATGCGTTAATTTTGGGACATCCCTTGTAAAATTCATTGGTTCTTTCAGTAGAATTGGAAGTAGTATTTTAACATTTTCCTGATTACTTAACACATTATTTTGCAGGCGAAGTTTTTACTGGGTAGGTAAAACATTTTTTTAGCCTGTTCCACTTTCAAATCTAAAACACAAGCTCAAGATTCTTCGTCTAAATTCCTTATTATATACTTAACTAGATGACCCGTGCGAATATTTCGCACCGTTAGTTGTCATTTTTGTAACATAAAATGAAAATAATTAATAGAAATTTTAGTAACTTCAATACATTTTAAAATATAATTTTTATCAATGAAAATATAAATTTTTAAATTTCTAATTATTTTTCGTCATTAGTGTTAGAAATAAGCTTTCAAATGAGATATCATTCATTAAATTTGATGCGGTGGTATGGGAGATATTTGCAACCGACAAAAAAAAGTGCTTTAGAAATAATATATATGATGATGATGATCAAAATGGCTTTTACAACTTTATATATTATGTGGAATAGCATTACAATTAAGCGACCCTGTTTATCGCACTTGATCTAACAACTACTGCAAAGTATTGCCAAAACAGCTTTTTACAACTTAATATGCATATTATATGTAACTGACTTACGGCCATTTTCACCAAGTTCGGTAATAATTAACTGTCGGTTATAGCTGACAAAACATATTGGTAACCGGAACTTTAATTGAAAGTTAGTTTTAACCGAACTTGGTGAAAATGGCCGTTAGTAATAAACGGCATTATAGTAAATAGCGGTATTGCCAGAATGGATTTTAATACATACACTATTAAGCGACCCTGTATTACCACATTTGAACAGTATTACCATGCAGTTCTGTTAAGCGACCCTGTGTTACCACGTTTGAACAGTATTATCATGCAGTTCTATTGCAGTTCTATATAAAATATAATTTTTATCAATGAAAATATTAATTTTTCAATTTCTAATTATTTTTCGTCATTAGTGTTAGAAATAAGCTTTAAAATGAGATATCATTCATTAAATTTGATGCGGTGGTATGGGAGATATTTGCAACCGACAAAAAAAAAGTGCTTTAGAAATAATATATATGATTTTTCTTTTTGTTAATTGCCAAAGGTATATTTCAAATATAAATGTATAGCACAAGTGCATTTAAATGTAAATTCTTTGTTATGCAAATAATAAAACTTGTAAAAAATATTTTTTTGGCATTAAGTACAATTAGCGTAAAAAATGTAAATTTTTTTTCTGTATTAAGTACATTTTAAAAAATGCCATTTATCAACCCTGTATCTGAAGTTGGCTGCACAACGAATAACCTAGGGTTTACACTTGCAAGTGCAAGTGCGAAAAACTCAATACACTCACACATTTTTTCTAACACCATCGCATTTTTCGAACTTGCAGCCCAACTTGCAAGAGAATTTGCTTGTAAGTAAATTTTTGACACTTGCAGCAAGTAAAATGACAAATGAAGAAACAGTGTTACCATGGATGACTTTTGTATAAATTTTCTACTACTTAGTAATATAAAAGTTATGTTTATAGGGGATTTTCTGTGTATTTATAAAAAATAACACATAAAAAAGAGAACAACTATACAACAACCCATCTCAATGGTAATTTTATCATAAATTTCAAGCATTTTGAAAAAAAAAAAATTGTTAATCAAAATATTTTCTCAGTAATATTTTAAATCGGCACTACGGCAATACTGGAGTCAGATATTTCATAAAATAAACATAGTTTTTTCATCAAGATCGACCAAAAATTAAATAAAGAAGGAATTATTAAATTTATTTTGTAAGAACTTGTTAATATTTTTAACATGGTAATGCTGTTAAACCGAAAAACAAAGTTTTTTTATAGGATGTTTTCGCTTCGAGAACATTTGAAAAATGAACTTACAACTGACTGTGTAAACACTCAAGCTACTTGCAAGACTTTCGGCTTTTTCTTCGACTTTTTCGTTGATAATACGTATATACTACTTGCAAGTAATTACTTGCATGTGTAAAGGCAGGGTAAACAAAAATTTGTCATACTAAACTTTGTGTGTCTAAACACCAAACAAAGTTTAAAAGAGAACTACACAAGACTTTGCAAAGTAAACTTTGCCTGTCTAAAAGGGGACTATGATAACATACATGAATGAAATCAAATGCGCAGGGATATACACAAGTATGGGAATCAATAGATACGAGTACGCACAGGTATTGAAAATTTTCGATATGTGCTAGAGTACTTTAATTTTTTAGTACCCATTGTCTTTCTCTGGTATGTACACGGTTTTGGCAATTGTTGAAGATTGCGAGGCTGTTAAGACTCATAGCATAGGGTTTTTGTTAAAAAATACTACATTAGTACTTTAATGCTATTAAGACGAATATATTTTGAAAATGAGATAATTAAGGTATTCATGTCAATTGTTTTTCCATTGCAACTGTGCAAAAAAGCATAGTTATATTTGACATGAGCAACCCATTTTGCTTGCACCTTCAACTGTCAGCATTTCCGAACCCATTTTTTAAACAACGCACCTTTCATCTGACACTATTCAAAGATGCATGCATGCACTTGCGATTATTTTAATAAAATTCAATCGTAAGTTTATTGAAAATTACACAAATGAAATAATTTTATTAATTTACAAGTCGAATTAATAACTTGTTTTCCTTAAAAAAAATTTTTCAGATAAGTATTCCAGTATTTTAATTATTTCTGCTTCTTTCATTTTTTATTTTTTACTAACACAATTTATAATGTATTGCAATTCAAAGAAAAAAATGTACGTCAAAATGGTATTTCTGCGTTGTTGTTTACTGTAGAGTTAATTTCAGTACTCATGAAACATTTTTTCAATTTGGCAATGCCATAAAAAGTTGCAAAAAAATGTATGCTTTTACTCTGATAATCTTGCACTTATTTAGACCCAGACAATTTTGCATCGTTTGTGCGAAATAATTGTCTATGTGGTTGGTGTTATGTTTTTTCACTTTTGCTTTTTCGCAAGGGTGCAACTTTTGACTTGAATACCTTTAATATTTTGAAAATTCCCTTAATTTTCCCCAAAATAAAAAACTGTCCTTTTTTTCCAACGCTTGAATTTTTCCGGAAAATTCTTTACTATTGGCATCACTAGTCTGGCAAGCCTTATACCAGGTGATTTCTTTGAATCACAAATAGCATTTTTCGATTTCGCTTATCTTAAATCTTGGGAATACAACATTTTAATTTCAAAAGATTTTGTTATTCGTACTTAATTCCCAGTTTTTATTCTTGACAAAAACACTTGAAATTTATTGTTGATGGGATAAGCTATTCCTACGCATTTCACTGGTTGCTTAGGCCAGATCATTAGGAAACTTCATTCATAAAGATTTTAGAAAAACTAAAGATATTAAACCAAATAAAACTGTTAAACGTATAAGAATTATAGCAACAGTTCTACTTGTAACAATATCAAAGCTTAAACAAAACACATCAACAATAAACAACAGAGGGTTTATCTCATCTTACATTCCCCACTACAATTTGTTGAAATTCTCTCAACATTAATTGTAGTTGTAAGTAGGTTAAGAAAAACAAAATAAAAACAACACAACAACTTACAAAAGATGTTGTCAATTAAGTGTTTTTTAGGCCGTGCACTTGCCTGTTTATCAAAAAGTAATTTCAATTTTTGGGAATTCAAAATTTTAATTTCAAAAGATTTTGTTATTCGTGCTTAATTCCCAGTTTTTATTCTTGACAAAAACACTTGAAATTTATTGTTGATGGGATAAGCTATTCCTATGCATTTCACTGGTTGCTTAGGCCAGATCATCAGGAAACTTCATCCATAAAGATTTTAGAAAAACTAAAGATATTAAACCAAATAAAACTGTTAAACGTATAAGAATTATAACAACAGTTCTACTTGTAACAATATCAAAGCTTAAACAAAACACATCAACAATAAACAACAGAGGGTTTATCTCATCTTACATTCCCCACTACCTTTGACCTCGATGCGACACGTGTTAACGTTGTCCGTTTGTATGGTGTCATCCACAGAATTCCGTATTTATTTCAAAAAAGCTGCGACCCTAATATAAATAATGTACATATACATTATTGCATGTTGAATTTTATGTTTTAAGGTCCAATATTAACGATTATTAAAAAATACCAGTTGTAAAACCAAAAAGCTGAAGAAAGATATTAAATTTCCCTTATTTCCCATTTTGCTACTATTTTTCCCCTCCATTAAAATATCAAAAATTCCAGTATTTTAGCTAGTGCCCATAATTTAGAACGAATATGTCAATGAATGAATGAAGCAAAATCTTTTGTAAAAAAGTACCAAAAATAGTTGCGATTTTCACCTCTTAAGCGTTCGAATTTCGAAAAAGTTCCAAACTTGTATTCGCATTTTTTGATATGTTTCTAGGTTTATTGGTTTAAAAGATAGATGGGCTGACAAAAACGTACCAAAATTCAGGTTTTACCCTTTTTCACACTTAAAAAGCCGAATTTCAAAAAAGTACCAGACCACTTATTTCTCAAAAGAACAACTATAAGTATTACAGTTTTTTGTTTCTCTTAGTTTTGGAGATAAAAGGTTTCCGAATTTATCCTTTTTACCCCCTAAATATTTGAATTTCCAAAAATTTGGGGATAGACCCACCTCCGGTCCAAATTTTAAGTTTTTAGCTTCAGGCGTTTAGGCTGTGCGATGATGAATCAGTGAGTCAGTAACGTTATAATTTTATATATATTGATTGGAGTGATAGTTTGATTGCAACATTTGTTTAATACAATTTACGGTCAATTTCACCAAGTTCAGTTATAATTAAGCTATAAGTGTCATAAACTTTTTCTAAAGTCGACTTTAAAACAATGTTATTGA
Organism: Pollenia angustigena; assembly: GCA_930367215.1. Lineage (NCBI taxonomy): Eukaryota > Metazoa > Arthropoda > Insecta > Diptera > Polleniidae > Pollenia > Pollenia angustigena. The sequence goes on from OV884059.1 coordinate 38,284,321, forward strand.
CATTATTTAAAGCCGGCTTAACTTAAAGTTGACTTTATTAATTTACAATATGTATTCAAATCTTAATTCTACTTGTTGTTTATTAGTTGTTACCAATGTAACCACTTTATTATTGACTATGAGTACTTACTCTTTTTCAGAGAACAATCATTTATTTTAACTGGCTGTCATCTATAAAATTTGTGTCTATCATCTTTTTTCAAAATCTGTTATCTTTATTTTTATTTCTGAAAATTAAAATAATTTTTTTCAGCACATTTTTTCTGTCAAATCGTATGGAAATGTTGTGCCGGACTTGTTCTGTTCATACTCTTATGCCCAATTTTCAGGATAATATTTAAATCAATATTAAGTTAATTTTCATAACAAACTTAAATCGTATTTAAAACAGATTGGTTTTTTGAGTTTTATTTGAAAAGTATTTTTTAATTAAGATAAAAGTATGGTAGCACTACTAAATACAAAAAATATATAAAAAGTGTATTTATTTACAAGGTGGTCTGAAAAAACAGCTGACTGTTAATGCTTTGCCTGTTGTTGTTTTATTGTTGTGATATTGAGTCCACCTTGCTAAAATATTACAATGGAAACTTAAGTTGAAATTAAGTGTATCACATCGGTGACTTAAGTTTCACTTAAGTTTTTAGTGAAGAAGAGAATTTTGTATTTAAAACGATTTTAAAAATAAATGTGTTTTAATATCAATCATGAAAATTGGCCATTATACTATGTTCACACTTGGGTTTTTAAATGCGTTTAAGCAATATGTTGATTAAATTAATCAAAGCCGTTCACATTACATTTGAGATGATTAAGATGACAGATGATTAAGAAAAAAAAAACACAACCAAGGCCCATTGAAAAGGTCTGCGCAAGAATTGTTTATATTCTTTTAAGCTGTTAAAAGTTGTTTACATTTTGCTTACATGTGCATGCATATGTTTGTTTACGTTTATTAATAAACCCCAGAGCACAAGAGGTGAATGTTAGATTAAAATATATCTCAGGATCTCTATTATTCGAAAAGGAATATTCCAGATGGCATCTTAAGTTTGTTATTATAAGTAACTACAACCCCTTGTGCTTTAAGCACCTCATATGTTATTTTTTTATACCCTTCACCGCAGGTAAAAAGGGTATATTATATAGATATATTGTGGGCCTTTATGAAAGCGAAGTTCAAAACCGGTTGTCTCTTATTTTAAAAAAATATTTACCAGTTTTATTTAGTTTTTGTCTAGTTGCTCTGTATTCTGCTCGCACAATGGTGAAGGGTATATAAGATTCGGCACAGCCTAATATAGCACTCTTATTTGTTTTTTTTTTTTGTGTTTGTAAAATATGTAAAAATGTTGAAGTCAAATGAAATTTTTACTTTTTTCTTTATGTCCTCTATTTTTATTTTCAAAATCTGGTCACCTTACCCTAGGTCTACACTAAAGATAAATATCTCAGTTAGTTGGCAATAACGTCGGCAGAATAACAAAGCAATATTTCTCATTGCTCAGCTTATGTTAAAGGCATGGGAAAACGTATTTATGTTAACTCATAATTTGAAACACATCAAGGAAAAAGGTGCAGTGTAAAAACTGGCGCTTTCTTGCAAAAATTATTTGTATTGATATAAATTCTTTCTTATTCGACTTTATTATTAAAATGTATATTAATTTGTTTAAGCTTGAGGTCTTTTTTATATAAAAATATTAATTTTTAATATTTTTAATTAGGGGTAAGTTCATGAAATTTAATTTTTATTAAATTATTTTTATGAAGAAAGGAATTTTTACAACATGAAAATTAATTAAAATTGTTATTGATAATCTTTCATTCTTGACGTGTCTCGGGCTCGAACCCTGGCCGGCAGGTTACCATGACATGTTTCGATCGCAACCACTCGATCTCCTCAGATGGATTTGCCGTCTTACACTCGCAGCCATCGACGACTGCTGACGTCACTAGTCAAACATCAATCCTTAAAGTCGTCGATGGCTGCGAGTGTAAGACGGCAAATCCATCTGAGGAGATCGAGTGGTTGCGATCGAAACATGTCATGGTAACCTGCCGGCCAGGGTTCGAGCCCGAGACACGTCAGGAATGAAAGATTATCAATAACAATTTTAATTAATTTTCATGTTGTAAAAATTCCTTTCTTCATAAAAATAATTTAATAAAAATTAAATTTCATGAACTTAAGCCTAATTAAAAATATTAAAAATTTGGATTAAAAACCATAAATAGTTCAACAAAATAACCACAATACTAATTATTGTTAAAGCTAAGGCACGAGCTCTATGTGTACATTTGTCCTTCAAGTTGTGCTGAAAAAGGTCAACAGAAAAGAGAAAGACAAAGTGAAAGAAAAAAAACAAAAAAATGTACTTGGACTTCAAGAAAAATTCTTGACGAAAGTACGAAAAAACAGAAGTAAAGGAAAAAACATGTAAAATCAATTAAGATGGATAATCATTCAGGAAAGCAAATTTCGATCTACCAAATGTTAAAATACAATTTGGTTTAAGGATATATGTTTGACTAGTGACGTCAGCAGTCGTCGATGGCTGCGAGTGTAAGACGGCAAATCCATCTGAGGAGATCGAGTGGTTGCGATCGAAACATGTCATGGTAACCTGCCGGCCAGGGTTCGAGCCCGAGACACGTCAAGAATGAAAGATTATCAATAACAATTTTAATTAATTTTCATGTTGTAAAAATTCCTTTCTTCATAAAAATAATTTAATAAAAATTAAATTTCATGAAATTAAGCCTAATTAAAAATATTAAAAATTTGGATTAAAAACCATAAATAGTTCAACAAAATAACCACAATACTAATTAAAAATATTAATTTTACTTTAACAAAAAAAAAAAAAAAAAAATTAATAAAATTCATATTTTTATATAAAAAAGAACTTAAACTTAAACAAACTAATATAAATAATAAAGGTCGAATAAGAAAAAAATTATGTTAATAAAAATAATTTTAGTAATTTTATTTTAGTGTTTATTAAATTCATTAATTTAATTCTTTTACTACAATTATAATTTGCTACCATTTCACAAATTTAATTTCTTTCTCACACAATTTGCTTTTATATTTTTCTTTTTTGCTTCTTTTTTCTCAATTGATAACCAAATTTGACGTTTTATGTAAGCAATAATTGTCAACGAAAATGGACTAACAATTATTGCAACATAAATTGTCGGCAATAAATATGTACAAGAAATTGCTGTCTACATTAAAGATAACATAATTTTGACATTTATTGCAATATATGTCGCAATAATTATCTCTGGTATAGACGGGCAGTTAAGTTAAAGTAATAGTTAGTTTTAACCAGTGTTACCTCGGATATTTTAAAAAAGTACCAAAAAAAAGGGGACATCTACAAAAAAAGTGGCACCAAAAAGAGCATTTAAAAAAAATGGGCACATCTTTTAAAATTAAAATAAGTAAACCACATTATTTATTTTTAACGTTTTTTTCTATTTATTATAATTTTAAATGGTATAAAAACATAACAAAAAACATTGTATAGTAATTATATACACTAAAAAACAATTGATCGTATAACAATTGACATAAAAATTTACTTACAAATGTCTCATTTGTTGTAAAAACTAAAATAAATATTTGGTAAATATTTCTCTGATAAGTAATTTTTATAAAATACATATTTATTTTAATGTTATGGTAATTCAAAAACGTTAAACTTGTTTTCTCCCAAACATGCTTTTTGGATTATGACATTGTTACAGCAAAAAAGAAGATATTTATGTTATGTGTTTTATATATATGTACATTTATTAATATATTTCTTGTACTTTTCCTTCTGAATACATTTTCTTTGACCATTGTATTAAAGACATGTCTACCTGCATTTAAAATTTTTTTAGAAATGTATTTGCCCATTCCACCAGATTCTTATGTTTTCTCGAATCAGATCAGATCACCAATTACTGCAATTTCGGAAGATGATTTGTACCACAATTAATAACAAATCCATAGTTTTATAATTTTATTCTACAGTCAACCTAATTACAAAAGTTATAGGCCCAGGCCCACGATGTCGACAAGAACATTTCTTTCGTATATTTGTATTGAAAACAAAAACGAATTTTAGTTTTTTTTAAATATGCGAAAGAAATGTTCTTGTCGACACCTGGCAGCTAAGTTATAATCGGATAATAACAAGAAATCCGATTACAAAAAAACGAAAATATAACTTTTTCAAATACTTTATATTTAATCAGTTCCGCATTTTAATACAAATAAATGCATACATGCTACTGAATTTAAGTGCTAGTGTTTTAATTTCTGTACTAAAGCATATTTAGTTTCAAGGACCGGATTTTACGAACGGAAAACACAAAATTAAATTTTATTTTTTAAATAAAAAATTTTTGTGTGTGAAAAAAAGAATATTGTTTTTCTGTGTTTAAAATTTAAACGAAAAAGAAAAAAAAACATTTTCTTTGAAAACAAAATTTATAGTTTCAAAAAATAGCAAAAACTTTTTTTGTAAAAAAAAACAAATACAAATTTTCAAAAAACTTTTTTTTTGTTGAAAAATATTTTTTAAAACGTTTTTTTTTAGAATTTTTTTTTCTATGTATGTATTTTTAAAAAATGAAATATGTATGTATGTATTTTCAGAAGCCTCTTCATAAATTTGATTTGAATTTGTTTTGAAGAATGAAATTTTTATGACAATGCTTAAATATAATTATTTTGTTTTTGTTTTTTTATGTTTTTAAGAAAACGTTTTATTTTAAAAACTTTGGCTGATTTCATAAACGCAGTATTGCAAAGCATCACAAAAACAAATGCGTTAAAAAGGCATTACCAATAAAAACAATGCACAAATTTCGCAACCGTTGTATAGTGAATACAGTTACCATGCAATTATGAACTCAAAGCATTGTCTACAGGAAAGTTGTGGAGTTTTTTAAGCTATTCCATTTAGTGTTGCATTGCAATACTGCGTTTATGATGTCAGCCTTTATTTAATGTTTTTAAGAAAACGTTTTATTTCAAAAACTTTATTTTATTTATTTTTTTCGACGGCTTTTTTTTTTCAAAACTATTTTAGAAATTTTTTGTTTTCTGTAAAATGTAGAATTTTTTAAACTTGCACAATAAATATTTTTTTAGAAACAAAATAAAAAAACATTTTCCGATCCTTGTTTAGTTTTTATCCAATTTCGGATATTATTGCTGCAAATTTTTGTAATCAGGTTTATAGACCAAAACTGGATTTTGTTATTAATTGTGGTACAAAGCATCTTCCGAAATTACAATAATTGGCGTATCTGATAAATGTGCCGTGATGGGAGAAAACTGCGCTCATACGGCTTAAGCATTCCATTCAATAAACGAATCAGTTGGAATGGTTAAACAATTTTTTCAATGTCGTCCTGTGTTATTTATTAAATGTCAGTTTCATACACATTTTTTTACAATTTATTGTTCTTAAAACTACTTCTATACTTTCGTAAAATATCTTCACTTGGAACCCAATCTTCAAGACTAGTATCTAACAAATTTAAAGATAAAAGCATGGATTCGCAAGTATTTACTTTTAACCTATTTGTTACTTTATTTTTGATTAAAGCTAACTTAGTAAAAACACTCTCAGCAGAAACACTATTGTGTGACATTGTAAAAATATGAGAGATCAATTTGTGTAAGTTTTAATATATGTATATAAAAGTATACTCATCAAATCTATTTTTCAATGTTCCAATTTCACGCCAAAAATCTTCAGCATTCGAAATTTTAAATAGGTGTTCATAATTCGTGTCATTTACTTTACTCTCTAGAAGTTTAAATTCATGTATAAATCCATCTGTGTCAGTTAAACTTGCTTACATATACATATATTAAAACAATTTAACTTATATCAAAGCTGGGAGTTATAATAAATACAGAAAGAAAAAAAATATCTTTTCCTAACGTAAAAAGTATCAAAAAAGTGGCAAGAATCACAAAAAGTACCACATTTGGGTACATTTTGTAAAAGTGGCCAAATAGTATCCAAGCAGTCCACCAACGGTAACGCTGGTTTTAACTCAACTTTGTGAAATTGGCTGTTAATGTAGAAAAGTAGTAAAACTACATCTTTCGAAAGCTTCACATATCCCCAGGGGGGTTACTGCGTGTTTCGATTCGAAAGAAATAATTTACGAGTTCGAACAATTTGTACTGTGTATTACGATTTTCGCAATCGTTCGAAACGATGACAGAGGTTGTATTTTTTAAAAAATTGGAAATTTGATGAAAACTTTTTGTTCGTAATAGAGAGTGACTGTTAAGAAAGGGATTTTTTGTTTTCAATAAAGTATAAAAAAGTCTGTTTATTCGAAACAAATATTACCATGGTAATTGATCTGTTGTTTTGCATTTTGTTGATCAAAATATATTTTTGTGCCTTTTAACGGAACTTGATCATAAAATTAATTTTGTAAACTTTAGGCCCGTTTTCGCGACTTAACGATAGCTAAATGTAGGAATTTATCGAACAGATAATGAGTTTTTAATTATCACAAGTTCCCTTTAATCTAAAAGTGAAGGATAAGGTAAAGAGAGGAAGGTTCTACCTTAAACTTTTGTCGTAAGGTTTAGATTTGAGATTGCCATATTATATTCACATATTTTTTATATATGGCAACTCCAAGTATACGTATATTTTGTAAATTAATAAAGGCTCAGTTAGGCGAACGTTGCTGTACCGTATCTGAACTGTATCAATCAGCTGTTCGCTTTTTGTTATATGAAAACCAATACAAAAGCTTACCGAAATGCAATGTACCGTAGTTGCAACGTACCAATCTGTATAAAATAGAATAAAATTTAGACAGTGATGGGAGGCTTGTATGTTACATTGAATGCGGGTAATTTTGCTCTTTTTTTTGGTACTTTTTTAGTATATCTATGGAATTGCGACAAAACAACTTACAATACAACATATTTCCAAATATACAAATATACATATGTTTAGATGTTTAAAATAAACAAATGCATATACACATACAATGAAAAAGGGAAACATATAAAAGACTTTAAATGGTATCAAAACCTTGTTTGGTGTATGCACATTTACAATATATGTATGCTAAAAATGTATATATGCTAAAATACAAATTTATTTATTGTAAATCTATAATATAAATATTAAATTATTAACATTTTTTACATATACAAAATACTGTTTTAATACCATTTAATTCACGTGGTGCCTTTTCTGCACAACGGTCACCATTTGAACATTTTTGATTTTCATCACTGTTTGTTTTGTTTTATGTATACTATTGCTTTTTGTTTATGTATGGGAAAACATATGACACGTTTTTAAACGTTCTATAAGTGCACCAACGTGCTTACAGTACGGTGCGTTACATTACGGGTACAGCAACGTTCGCCTAACTGAGCCTTAACAAACTCCACTCGGTCTTTTGCCTTCGTGGTGTTCGGTTATTTCTCGTATGAGCCTTAGTTTTTCAATTTTTGAATATATTTAAAAGAAAAAAAAAAAAAAAACTCATTGACGCCAGGACGCCATTTTGTTCTTTAACTGGTGGTATCGTGGTTTTAAATGCCGTTAATATACACATTAACTTTTTAAAGTGATACTATTTATTTACTTCTTATATAATTGGAACTTAAAGTTTCAATAAAACAATTAAAAGTGTTTTCTTTACGAAAAACTGTGCAGTGAAGCTAGTACTCTTTTTCTTTAAAAAAGGCAACTACCGCCGTTTTTTGCCCATATGGGGAAAAAAAGGAAGAAAAAGCCAGACGGAAGTGAGCACAAAAAGCAGAGAGAGGACAAGGAATCCTCGATTAATTCTCAGGAAATGTTGAGTGAGTCAGGCCCATCCACATCGTCGTCGGTGTCATCTGTAGCATCAATGGAACATCTAATTGAACAGCAGGTAGGGGAAGCGGAAAATCAAACCGCCCCTCAGACAGAATCTGGTAAGTCACCTCAACAACCTCCTTTTGACCCACACCCTGCCCCAAATGGCTCTAAACCCATTTCAGCTTTGGCCGAACAAGATCGTGAAGTGATTAATTGGTACCAGGGGAATCATCCTGGTCCTTTTTTGTGTTAATTAGGTCCAAAGACCAATTATCTACACGCAGAATGAATAGTGAGCTTTTTCTTTTTGAAAAACTTAAAAAAATGAAGATTTCGGACATCATGCTCAAAAATATTGGAGATCGCCTGTACAGGGCATCTTTCCCAAACGCAGAGGCTGCAAATGCTTTTGCCCTTAATCGTAATCTAGAATCTGAAGGGCTCGAGGCTTTCATTCCGGATAGATTTACCCAAAAATTTGGCATCATAAGAAATGTCCCGCGATCTTTCACTGATAGTGAAATAATGGCTGAAATTGAGGACCAAAACTCGCTGGAAGTTGTGTCGATCCATAGATTTCATAGGAAAGATGAGCTTGGAGCAGTGGTTCCATCCCTTACTATTAAGGTTGGTTTTAATACTACATCATTGCCTAAGACGGTTAAGATGTTTGGTACCCTAGTTAGGGTGGACATTTATGTTCCACCACTAAGACAATGCAAAAATTGTGGTCGTCTTGGACATATAGCAATACGCTGCAGGGGCAAAAAGAGGTGTCTTAGCTGCGGTGCTAATATGTCCTGCCCTAACAACTGTGGCAATTATAAATGTGATTTCTGTTTAACCAATTTCCACATGTGTTGAAAACTGTGGTTCTAAAGTATGTCTTAGCTGCAATTCAAACTCTCACGATTCTTCAAATCGTGATAAATGCCCTAAATGGAAAAATGAAAAAGATATTCAGGAAGTAATGGCTCTGTCAAATCTCTCAAGAAAGGAAGTAATGGTTAAATACTCGCTAAACGATAACTATTATGCACTACTTGCTGACAAAGAATATGATATCAATTTCCACCACTTGGAAAATAAACGTAAACCAGCCATGTTTGATCATAACCAGGAGATCAACCGTAGGATCACCAAGGTTAAATATAGTAAAATTGTGTCAACACGACCTAACATCACATACCCTCAATTACAACCTGTAACTGTTGAGCCGTCGCAGGCGGTTTATTAAAGCCCCAAATATTTCACCATCTCAGAGTTTGAAAGAACCATTAAACTACTTACGAATCAACTTGCGGTAATTTTCAATGATGAATCACCTGAAAAAACGAATATTATATCTAACTTTAAAAATTCACTTCTAGCTGTTGGCAATGCCATTAACAAAGAACTAAACTCTGAATCCTTGACTGACAACCCTTAACTAACATCTTTATTAATTCTTAAATCAATATGCTAATATCTCACTACAATATTCAAAGTCTTAGAGCCAACAAATCATATTTTGAATTTTTCCTCAATAACCATGATGTTGATATTTGCGCGGTAAGTGAAATCTTCTCATTTGATGAAAACCAACAATATACTAATATTCTCAATTATAATTCTGTTACAAAAACCAGACCTGATAATTACGGCGGGGTTACGATTTTTTTCAAAAAACACATTAAATTTATAAATCTAATGTTTTCATCATTGTTGGATATTCTTGTATGTGAAACCACTAACCTCACACCTAACATTACAATTGCATCAGTCTACTTTCCACATTCTGTTAAAAATGATACACTTCATCATGAACTACTCAAACTTTTGAACTTTGTTGTTCTCCAGCTTTTGGCGATACTCTAACATCCAGTCGTGGCAAGCTTTTGACGAATATTTTTGATTTAACTGATTTCAGATGCCTGAACTCTGGGGAGATAACTTTCAGAAAAACAATTGCCGACCCATCTTGTGTAGGCTCCGTGCTTGACCTTACCTTTACAAATTCAAGACTGTCCTTTGAATGGTATGTTTTTCAAAGCAACATCGGAGGTAGCCATCATTACCCTGTTATGTGTAAAACGGATTTCATTAACATTAAAAACATTAGATTTGTTTCAAAGAAAATGTTAATCAACAGTTTAAACAATTTATCAATTTCGACATCTTTCGATGATATTGAAAAAGATTTTCGTAATTTTATAGACAGGTCAACGTATATTCTTGAGAGCTCAAAACGTAAACCAAAAGTTTGGTGGAACTCCAATTTAACCAGGCGGCATCGTTTAAAAACTGCTGCACAAAAATGTTTCAACTCCTACAAATCGATGGAAAATGCTAATGCCCTTTTATCTGCAATTAAAAATTTTAAATCATGCCTCAAAGAATCCAAAACTAATTCCTTTAATACAAAAATTAGCGAGTTGAATGCTAAACCAGACTCCAAATCGCTTTTCAGATTTATAAACAACTGTAAACATTATGGCACAGATAGACTTCGTAATAAATGGAATTCCAAAAATGATTTTGCTTTTTTGACACATCTCAAGAATCAGGTTATTGATTATAATAATTTGGTATTAGATATTACGGCACCCGCTGCGGATTTTTCTCCTTTTTCTTTTGATGAACTCAAAACAGTTTTAAATTTGAAGTCAAACCCCTCAGCTGCTGGTCATGACAGAATAACATATGAAATGATAAGATTCCTAGGACCCTCTTCTTTGGAGAATTTATTAAATGCAATAAATGATAAATGGCAAACTTTGGATATTAACGATGCGTGGAGGAAAATAAGAATTGCACCCATACCTAAGAGGAATAAGGATCTTGAAATTTATACTAATTTTAGGCCCATTGCCCTCATTTCGGTTTTCATTAAAACTATCAACTTAATGGTCAAAGCTAGACTTAATACATTTCTTGATGAAAATAATATTTTACCAAATCGTTCCTTTGCATACAGGAAATATTTCTCTGCAAGCTCGTGCATAAACGAAATAATACATACCATTGGAATTCATTCTATGTGCTATCGACATCTCTAAGGCATATGACTGCGTTAATCTTAATATAATGCAGGATATTTTATCGGATATTAATTGCCCCTGTCACATTAAGAACTGGATGTTGAATTTTCTAAGACGAAGAATTCTTATTATGGGAAATTGTGAAATTGAAGTATCAAATGGCCTGCCGCATGGAAGCTGCCTTAGTCCTACAATTTTTAACATTTACACCACTCATCTTCATCAATTACAGGATTCCAACACACATTACTTTCAATACGCGGATGACTTTATTCTTATTTCATCCAACAAATACTTTGATCAGGCAGTACATAACCTTCAACAAAAATTATTTCTGTTTAAACAAAAAACGGATAACATAAATTTAACGTTTAATCCAGAAAAAACCAAAATTTTATATCTAGCCAAAGGCTCTCGCAAAGAAGTAAAAATCACAATAGATGCCAAGCCCATTGAAAATGTTAAAAGTATTTGTTTTCTGGGTAGAATTATCAATAAAAGTTTAACTGTCAAAGAACAATATGACGAAATTTTTTCCAGAACTTCTTCAGCTGTAAATGCTATTAAGATAAAAGCTGGTCTTAATCCGAAAATTGCTATTAATTTAACAAAAAGTATTGTTTTTTCAAAAGTAGAATATGCACGTTCGACTACTGCCATATCTCCCAATTATATTAACAAACGAATTGCTACTTTTCAGAATAATCTCTTACGCAGATCTCTTGGTTTGACTCCGTCCACTCCCATACACTTAATTTATGCATTGGCAATTACTTTACCTCCACCATAAAGAGCTCTTTATCTAGCTGCAAAAGAACTGGCAAAGATGAAAATTTTTAGGAAACAAGCATATGATTACTTTACGACTCAAATATGCAATAAATCGAGTCTAAACTTTATTTACCGCAACTACAAGGAAATTTTTGACAAAATTGCTGTACCCTCGAAGACAGGGAAGCCTGCTAATATGAATGTGATTTTAAACTTAACACCATTCTGTAAAAATGCTGCTAATCTTCAAACCTTTCGTCCTTACTATCTTGACGCCCTAAACACGTATAGAGGTGAGGGATATGCTATATTTGCCACGGATGCATCAATAACGGACTCCTCTACAGATTTTTCGGTATGCAATATTTCAACCAACGGCTCATGCCTTTATAGGATAGCCTCCAGAATCTCATCTCTTAGTGGAGAACTTTATGCAATTTATAAGGCAGTTAAGTCCATAATCAAGGAAGGCATATCTAGGGCAGTGTTTTTCACAGATAGCAAAAATGCATGTATTCTACTCGACAAAAACATAGTAACATAGTAACAATTTCCTCATTTCTAAAATTCTCACGACAATTCAAAACTCGCAAATAGACTCTATAATTTTTATTTGGTGTCCTGCGCATATTGGTTTGGATTTTAATGAAAAATCTGACAGCCTGGCCAAGCAGGCTGTTACGGATGGTCAACTGGTAAATCATCAGCTTACAATAACAGATGCCTGTACACAAATATACAACAGGCTATGGTTAGATTGGTCCAGAGAGTTCTCGCAAACCTCTCAAGTCAAAGGTATATTGTTTTCTCAATTTTTTCACACACCACCTAAAAAACACTGGTTTAGTAATTCAAACATGGAGAGTAAACACATTAAGGATATAAACAGACTACTCACAGACCATACGTATGGTAAAAAGTATCTCAAACTCATCAAGGGGGAATAATCATACATCTGTGACACCTGCAACATACAAGAAACCGACAATCATTCCATTTTTAACTGCACAAAATATAGTCACCTCAAATCCAACTTTAAATTTTTTAACAAATACAATAACCTTCAAATGCTTCTCAAGGGTTTCAAAATTAATGTATTCAACGAGCTTGTCAAATTCATACAATTGGCCAAAATCACTCTATAAGTTGGAAATCCACAATCCCATTAATAAACTCAGGCAAAAGTGCACTTTACGGGGCGTACGAAAAAAAAAATGAAAAAAATATGCTACCCGATTCAGAATAAAAAAAGAAAAAAACCATAATTAAAATTTAATGGGTCTGAGGCCCGTGGGGCCCTCTGGACCCAAAAAACCGCCCCGCCCACTTAGTTGAATGTGTGGGTACTCAAATTAAAGGTAATTGTACAAGAAAAACGAAAATAATAAAATTTAGGGCGGGCGGGACTTTTTTTGGCCCTCTGGGTAAAAAAAAGTGCACCCATCCACTCACATCTATGTGTAGGTACTCAAATTAAAGGTAATTTGCTCACGATTGTAAATATTTTGTTTTATTTTGTATTTTTTTAATGTTTTATGTTCGATTTAAAAAAAAAAAATTTATTTTTTTTTTTGTAACTAATAGCCTATTTCCGATGTGCTAAAGAATTATTTTCTGCTTAGCCGGCCTTCGGCCGGGCGCATGGATTTTCTCCTCTATGGAATAAAAAACCCGGCTTCGCTAACTAAAGCTTCTCTGCATAGCCGGCCTTCGGCTGGGCGCAAGGATTTTATCCTCTATGGTATAACCAATACCGGCTTCGCTAACTAAAGCTTCTCTGCATAGCCGGCCTTTGGCCGTTCGCAAGGATTTTCTCCTCTATGGTATAACAAACACCTGCTTCGCTAACTAATGCTTTTCTGCACCTAAAAGATACTTAAATTAACCTAGAGAGGAAAATAATATGCGAACACAAAAACAAAATACATATTTGCAATCGTGAGCAAATTACCTTAAATTTGAGTACCCACACATATCTCAAAGTGGGCGGGGCAGTTTTTTGGGTCCAGAGGGCACCTCGGGCCTCAGCCCCCTTAAATTTTAATTATGGTTTTTTTTTTTTTTATTCTGAATCGGGTTGCATATTTTTTTTCCGTACGCCCCGTAAAGTGCACTTCAGCCTAAACTCATTCTAAGCTGCTTTCCCCTTCTCTGCTTTTGTGCTCTTTCTCGACATCACAGATCCTGGAAGCCACTATCTTTCCTGAGCAAACTCAAATATAGCAAAAGTTAAAGCAACAGCTGTTTCCAGTCCTGGCATATAAACTTTGTGTTTTGCCATTTTCACATAATCAAAAAAAAAAAAAAATAACAAACGCGTATTTTGAAAAATAAAATTTACAAAATGTTAAATTCACGTGTACGCGGTATTTTATTAATATTTGCCATTATTAAAATATATTTGTGCACACAAAACTTTAAAATGAGAAAAGTAAAAGAAAGTACGTAGTTGCCAGTTCGTATTTTTATTTTGGCAAAAATAATCGGTATTTACTTTAGTGTTGCCACATTTTTAAAAATGTTAAGTTTATTTCATACAGAAGTTGTGAAAACGAAAAATAGTTGAAGGTAACTTTATTCCTCACTAGTGCTAAAGGTACCATTAACTATTTCGATCTTTAAAGGTCAATCGTGAAAACGGGCCTTAATATTCGAATTGTAAGAAGAATTACTAACAAAAATGTTCTGTTTCCCAGCAAAAATAAAATTAGAAAATCACTGGGAAAAGTGAAAAATTATTAACGGCTAGGGGAATTTTTTTGCAACGAACATTTTTTCACGTTATTTTATAACCTCTGTTTATAGAATTTGTTTTTTTTTTTTATATACATATATATATATATATATTTAAAATATAATATGTATACATCTTTTTGTATTTTTAGTTTAATTTATTGAAATAAATTGTTGGATATCCCAATATGGATAAATTTAATCCGATGAAGATTCGGTCCGATGCTACTGTTGGCGGGAAGTACAGATTGAGTAGAAAAATAGGTAAATATAAGCTAATTATAATCAATAAACTGAAAACTTAGGTCTTAACTATTTTAGGAAGTGGATCCTTTGGAGACATTTACCTGGGTATAAGTATTCAAAGTGGAGAAGAAGTGGCAATTAAAATGGAAAGTACTTCCGCTCGCCATCCACAGCTCCAATACGAAGCAAAACTGTATCGTATTCTTAATGGAGGTGTTGGAATACCTCGAATTCGTCATCATGGCAAGGAAAAAAATTTTAATATTCTTGTAATGGATCTTCTAGGTCCATCTTTGGAAGATTTGTTTAATTTCTGCACTCGTCATTTTACTATTAAAACTGTTTTAATGTTAGTTGATCAGATGATTGGACGCTTGGAATATATACATATGAAATGTTTTATACATCGTGATATTAAGCCAGATAATTTTTTGATGGGTATTGGTCGCCACTGCAATAAGTTATTTTTAATTGATTTTGGTTTGGCCAAGAAATATCGGGACCCAACCACCCGGCTTCACATACAATACCGTGAAGACAAAAATTTGACTGGAACTGCTCGTTATGCATCTATCAATGCTCATTTAGGTATTGAGCAATCTCGCAGAGATGATATGGAGTCGTTGGGGTATGTTATGATGTATTTTAATCGAGGTGTTTTGCCCTGGCAGGGAATGAAAGCCAACAATAAAACCCAAAAATATGAAAAAATTTCGGAGAAAAAAATGTCTACTCCTATAGAAGTTTTATGCAAAGGATTCCCTGCAGAATTTTCTATGTATTTAAACTATTGCCGTAGTTTACGATTTGATGAGCAGCCTGATTATATGTATCTTCGACAACTTTTTAGGTGAGTTTATTTTGTTTTGTTTTTGTACTAATTACACTGTGCTCGAAACTAACACTTTTTTTAGACAAGCTGGGCACTTGTCGTTTTAACCAGGGTTTCGAACAACTGCTAAAAGCAGTCAAAATTTGCATAAAATTTCATTTATTTTCAGCAACATGCTGGAAAAAAATGAACTGTATTCTATTTTCATCACACTCATACTTAAATCAGTTGAACTGTGTGCGCACAGTTACTGAAAAAACAGTAACACAATTTACTTTTTTTTCAGCAGTCAAGAGAATCAGCAGCCGACTCACTCCATTTTTAACACACAGACTGCTGAACTGGCTACTGAAACACAGAAGCTGATGTGTTTACAGTTGACGTAAACATTTTTTTTTAGTTTACTAAACGACGTAGCTAGAAACTGGCAGTTCGACTGTATAGTCGCGTAACACAAACTGGCTGGTGACTATATTGAGTTCTGTTCACTTAAAAATACATTTGTTTTGTTGTTGAAAAAGAAAAGAGAAATACAATTACATACGTACATATATATGTATGTATGTATGTATTAATAGAATGAAGAAACTTATTTGTAATGTTTGGAATGTCAATTATAATACTTTTTATTTAAAAATATTTATTTGTGCTTTATATAGGTACATAGGAATTTAATAAAAAATTAAAAAATTGTTTTTAAGATAAAATGAAAATAAGATTTTCTATAGAAAAAATAACAAACATACAAATTTTTTCTGTTAGTTTAAAATATTATAAGTTTCCACTAAAATTATTTATTAACTATTTTATTTTTAAATCAAGCTCTAGGTCTTTTTAATATTAAATTATTTATTTTCGATAATAATAAAAAGACCTAGAGCTTGATTTAAAAATAAAACAGTTATTAAATTAAAAAAGGTCAAATAAAAGCTAAATATAAAATTATTTATAATAATCTAAGTTTTTTTTTGTTTTGTTTATACATAGGTATTTTAATTATTATATACCTTTTTATATTTATTTATTTATTTACATATGTCTATAGAACATTGTCCCTTGCAGACTATTTAAAGAACTTAAATTAGTTAATTCAAAATAATATATACAATTTGTTAACTATTATTTACAAGATTTAAATACTATTTACAAAATATTATTATAAAAATTATATTTAAATGTGATTATTTCTCATATTATAAAAAAGAAAAGAATTATAGTTATGTTTTGATGAGCTAAATTCCATTATAAAATGATGCGACAATTTATTAACCCAGCAAAAACTTTACTTACAATCCTACTTTTAATGACTTCAAGAATTCATTACTTTGTAGCTTTATTCGCCACTTTTTGGATTATTAGTTATATATTAAATAATAACTTTATTATTGTATCTTAAATATACAGACAAATTTAAATTTTCATTATGACAATAAAAAGCTGGATAAAACTTAAAAAACTGAAGGTCTTAAAACAATTAAACAAACTGCTGGCTGGTTTTTTTTAAATTTTTACGAAAATAGCTTAAAAACTTCCGTTTTATTTTCTTTTGAAAAACAGGCAGTGAACTTTAGTTTTGAAAATAATTAAAAATATGTTCTTAATTCAATTTATATGCAGGTTCAAATATTTAAACTTGTTAACATGATTGTTTAATTTTTGGTTTTTCTTTATATTTTTGTGTTTTTCTTCATTTTAACTTTTACTTTTGAAGGTATTTTGCCTTACTTACGTTTATAAGACTGAATTTTTACGTTTTTATGTAATTTTCTTGTTCTATTTATGTTTTTTCCACTAATAAATATTAAAAAAAAATTTCAAGTGCATATTTTTTAAATATTTAGCCCAAATATTTATATTTTTAGGTAATTTTTTTGCTTATAAAACGCGATGCATATGCGTTTATAAAACATAATATTTACATTGGCTAAAATTGCTTTTAACGTTCCCTGAAGGAATCTTCGTGTCCATAATAAATTTTTTATTCAACTGCAACGTTCTAATTTTGTACTTAATAGTCCATTTATTAGAGCTTGAGCTCTATTTCCCAGCAAAAACTTTGCTTACAAAATAAGCAGAAAAATAATAAGAATTTGACGAGCCAACTACTTACTTTTCTACTAGAAAAAGTACTTATTTTTGTTCGAGATGTCCCAAAAGTAATCCTTTATAATTTAGCCTATTATAATCCAAAAAATAATAGGTTTTTTTTATACTTAAAATTTTTATAAAAATATATAGTTACACAAAGTCAATAAAGTAAAATTTTTTTTATTTTTTTTTTATTTTTATTTTTTTTAGTTATTTTTTTTTTATTTTTTCTTATTTTATTTTATTTTACTTTATTTTATTTTTTATTTTTTTTCTGTCTCTGGCGGGATTCGATCGCGCAACCTCGGTGCTGATAGACTAGCTCTCTACCAGCTAGTCTAGCGGGGCAGTGTAGTTTTTGTATTAAAAAACTATGTTTTTTTTACTATAATGACTATAATGACATTTTTATTGTCATAATGAAAATTTAAATTTGTCTGTATATTTAAGATATAATAATAAAGTTATTATTTAATATATAACTAATAATCCAAAAAGTGGCGAATAAAGCTACAAAGTAATGAATTCTTGAAGTCATTAGAAGTAGGATTGTAAGTAAAGTTTTTGCTGGGTTAATAAATTGTCGCATCATTTTATAATGGAATTTAGCTCATCAAAACATAACTATAATTCTTTTCTTTTTTATAATATGAGAAATAATCACATTTAAATATAATTTTTATAATAATATTTTGTAAATAGTATTTAAATCTTGTAAATAATAGTTAACAAATTGTATATATTATTTTGAATTAACTAATTTAAGTTCTTTAAATAGTCTGCAAGGGACAATGTTCTATAGACATATGTAAATAAATAAATAAATATAAAAAGGTATATAATAATTAAAATACCTATGTATAAACAAAACAAAAAAAAACTTAGATTATTATAAATAATTTTATATTTAGCTTTTATTTGACCTTTTTTAATTTAATAACTGTTTTATTTTTAAATCAAGCTCTAGGTCTTTTTATTATTATCGAAAATAAATAATTTAATATTAAAAAGACCTAGAGCTTGATTTAAAAATAAAATAGTTAATAAATAATTTTAGTGGAAACTTATAATATTTTAAACTAACAGAAAAAATTTGTATGTTTGTTATTTTTTCTATAGAAAATCTTATTTTCATTTTATCTTAAAAACAATTTTTTATTAAATTCCTATGTACCTATATAAAGCACAAATAAATATTTTTAAATAAAAAGTATTATAATTGACATTCCAAACATTACAAATAAGTTTCTTCATTCTATTAATACATACATACATACATATATATGTACGTATGTAATTGTATTTCTCTTTTCTTTTTCAACAACAAAACAAATGTATTTTTAAGTGAACAGAACTCAATATAGTCACCAGCCAGTTTGTGTTACGCGACTATACAGTCGAACTGCCAGTTTCTAGCTACGTCGTTTAGTAAACTAAAAAAAAATGTTTACGTCAACTGTAAACACATCAGCTTCTGTGTTTCAGTCGCCAGTTCAGCAGTCTGTGTGTTAAAAATGGAGTGAGTCGGCTGCTGATTCTTTTGACTGCTGAACAAAAAGTAAATTGTGTTACTGTTTTTTCAGTAACTGTGCGCACACAGTTCAACTGATTTAAGTATGAGTGTGGATGAAAATTGATGTGTCGAACTATTTTCAGCATAGTTGCCTGTTAAAAAAAAAAACTGGCGACTGAATTTTAAACACTGGTTTTAACCTAATTCGGGTACGCTGAATCCAGTGGTGCTAGCCGTTTTTTTTTTTTTTAGGTTAGCTCTTGTTTTCGATATATACCGTTATTTCGAAAATGGAGGAAGTTGCACAACATATGTTCACATAACTCAAAAACTCTAGCTTATTGAAAAAACTAAAAAAATTCCGCAATAAAATTTCCTTTAAGAAAAGTAAAACTTTTCTAATATGTTACATTTTCCAATTTTTTTTTTAAATTTTTAAAAAACAAAAATTTTGCAATTTTTATAAAAAAGAGTTATTTTTTTTCCAAAAAACGACTTAGAAAAAAAATTTCTTAAAGGAAATTTTATTGCGGAATTTTTTTTAGTAATTTCAATAAACTAAACCGTTTTTGAGTTACGCGAATAAATTTTGTGTAACCTCCTCGAAATAACGGTATATCTCGAAAACAAGAGCTAACCTGGGGGGTTACCGCGTATTTCGATTCGAAAGAAATCATTTACGGATTCGAACAATTTGTACTGTGTATTACGATTTTCGTAATATTTGTTTCGAATAAACGGACGTTTTTCATACTTTATTGAAAACAAAAAATCACTTTCTTAAAAGCCACTGTCTATTACGAACAAAAATTGTTCATCGAATTTCCCATTTACTAAAAACTACATCCTCTGTCATCGTTTCGAACGATTACGAAAATCGTAATACACAAACAAATTGTTCGAATCCGTAAATGTTTTCTTTCGAATCGAAATACGCGGTAACCCCCCTGTTGAAACGCCATGTGCCCGACTTGTCTATTTTTTCAACCAGCATAGTGTTATAAGCGGTTTTCACCCTTGATAGTAAAGTCCTTTGTAGACCTTGTGAATCTTATTTATTTAGTTAAAGTGCTAAGATTTACAACACCGCAACAACAAAATGTATAAGACTAAAATTTACTACGCTGTAGTTGAAAAATCCAACAACAAGCTGTAGTAAACACGTTTGTTAAATAAACCAGAATAAAACTGTTGAAGAAACTATATCCGTCTCTTTCCCTCACTCAGCAACTTCATTAATTTACAATACTAACGAAAAAGACGCTCACGCTATGTATTATAAAACCGTATTAAGTAAAGCAGAGTTGTACACTTAATACAAAGGGTGAAAACCGCTATTATTAATTTTTCTTGTTACTCATGTTTTTATAATTATCCATTATGAAATAAATACTAGGGCAAATAAGCAAAAGCAACAATATCAATTGTCTAGTTTTGTATTAAAAAATAACTGCATCTCTCATACAAGGTGGCGCAAATATAATGTCATAATTTCAATTGGCTGTAATTTTGTTAAAAATAAAAAAAAGTCGATGTTTTTGACAATTACTTTACCAAATTTTCCACAGTTTGGCAGCTATGGGCCAAAAACGAACATTCTTCGCTATTTAGCAATTTTGAGGCATAAGATGCAGGTTTTTTGAGTTAGTTTGTTACATATATTTTTTGAACTGTGTCGAAGACAGGAAAACAAAATATCAAATGGTTTCCGAAAAAATTCCAATTCTTCGAAAAAAAATCAAGTTTTAGGCAAAATATTAATGAGGCGTAAAACTAGGACCCCTTTCACACTCGGCAAGTTACTTGCGCAAGTCTTTTACGCAACTCTTGGTTTGTAGACGTCAGCGGTAAGGTCGGGGTAAGGAAAAAAAATAATACAGACTCTTTTGTACGCGGCAAGTAACTTGCTCAACATGCAAAAACTAAAACCAGGGGAAAATTATGGCATTCGATATCGATCGAAAATACAATACAATTTAAATGGAAATTACGATCGATACCGAATGCTGTAATTTGTCCCCAGAAAATGAGGTAGCAGCAAAGGTATATTTACACAAGGTCAACTCGTTGGCCCATTGTTTGTCATCTGATTACCCCTAGTTGGAAGCCAGACGTCAAATTTCGTGTATATGAGCCAAGATTTGTACATGTGTGCGTTAAATTGTTTTTGTTTTATATGAAGACAATTTTGACAACTCGGTTCCTTTTATAGAGCAGCATGTCTACACTCCCAAATGAGTCTACCTTGTGTAAATATACCTTGGTAGCAGCAGTAAAACAAAAATTAAGTAGCAGGTAAAAAATCCAATATATTTGTTTGTTTGAGGTTTTCGTTTTATAACTACTTACAACTATAACAACTAAAGGCCCAACTATAATAGGCATAAGCTAGCTTAAGGATCTGTCAAAAATTAACAAAAAAATTAAAAAAAGCATTTAAAAAAACAAAAATAAAATCAAAAAATATTTTATTCCGTACGTAAAGTGCTTAAGCAAATGCCAGTTTCATAAAATTAACCAAAAAGTTTTATTAAGTTCAATATGGTTCGACAAATTTGAATTACATGTATTCGTACAATTGCTTAAGCCAACTAAAGCATTTATAGTTCGGCCTTAAGAATTAAACTATAACCATAACAAGAAGTTATATGTACTCATATTTATTAATATGTATTTATTTTATGAGCATTCATTCCACAACGCAGTCGAATGTTTTTAATTTTAAATGTAATATTTTTTGTTGTAGTATACCGAATAACCATTTATGATAGTTTCAGCACCACTAATAAAGTGACGGTTGTTTCAGTAATATATATTAGTTTTTAAGATGAAATAAATTTCTAGTTCTTTTGTTACACTCAACTCGAACACACGCGTTTTTTGGGCATTTGTTGACAGTGAAATTATAATGATTTTTTTTTTTTTTTTTTAAATAAACTATTGTGGAAAAAGTCATTGAGTTTACCATTTCAATTTGAGAAATTGCGTGGTCGCTAGAATTTTAGTTTTTGTAATCGTCATGCCAATCGTACCTTATATTAAAAAATTCATGAAAAATTGTGGTTTTAATTATTCTATTCTATTAAGTGGGGATTTGTAAGCCGATTATGGCCCATAGACTGGGTTACCGAACTTTAATAAATAAATAAATGCATATTGCAATGAGGCCGATAAGAACAAGAATGGACGTGCTTCGGCAGACTTGACGTTAATGATAGAGCCGAACAATTTCGCACATATAGCGACCAGGGCTGTCAGATATGGCGATTTTGAAACATGATTGGCGGTGGGATTATTTATTTGGCGACTGGCGACTTTTTTAGGCGGTTTTTTATATAACTGGCGATTTTCTTGGCTATTTTTGCCATTTATATTATTGAATATTCGCGCTCCACAACGCTGATCCTATTCGAATAGTGCTTAAAAATGTTCAGTCGAAATTTGAGCACAATCGGTCAATATTTAGAGGTTGCGATAGTTTATTGATTTTTCGGGGTAAGATAGAAATATAACATACTCTGATTTAACATGGTTATTGTCATTGTTTATTTAAAAATAAAAATATTTAATAAAGATATATGTATATGGGCAGTTCCAGCGAGAAGTCTACTTTTTGTAACGTAACGCCAGAATTAATTTTAATTGTTTCTCGAAAAATTTTATGTGTATAGTTTACTTTTTTATATTTTGGTATAAAGCGCAACTAGCTCGACATTTAGTAACAAAAGGGATAACGGTGGAACAACAAGGTCCTAAAATACAACCTTATTTGCATTCATTTGCATATATAAAAACCCTTTTTACAAATTTGACTTCTTCATTTAATTTTTTTACATTCTGTTGTACAAATATCACGACACGTCAAAATGGAAATGCCCATATATATATATATATATATATATATATATATATAGCAATAGATCGCCTTCGTAACCCAACAAGCAAGAAGGCACGCGCCTTGCGCATCAAATTTAACTTTCATTGCTCCTGATTTGTTTGCACCAGCAAGAAAATTAAGACAAAGCGTAAGGAGTTCACGATTATCGTCCCTTGGCTGTTGACTTTTGATGGCATCGGTATAATATTCATACATTTGCTGTTGGAGTTGAAGCAAGTCACTTGTATGGAATAGAGTATCATCTTTCTTTATCAATATTTAGCCATTGATTTTTAAAACTTTTAAATTGTTGCACTTCGGTTCCTCCGCTTGGGCCAAAATACTCTTTAAAACCATTGGAAAGCATGACCTCAAACATATGATCGCGATAAGCAATCCATATTACAGTGCAGCCACACGATCAAGATTTTCTTGATAGTCTTTTATATATACTGATTGTCAAAATATGCAAAAGTTGACAGCTGTGACGTAGGCTGCACGCAAGTTGAAAGCAATTTACTTTTTCAAGATGTCGTCGCCGAGAAAACAACTCAAAATGTTTTGCTATTTTCCACTTTTGATTTTTCTGCACTGTAGGCTGTTCGAAGGGACTTTATCATTTTGCTTATTAATTTTATTAATAAACATATTTCACTATTTTTTTAGGTTTTTAGTTAAAATTTTAAAATTCCCGCAACAATTTGTAAAAAAAAGAACTTCAGCTTTTGCCGGCAAAATATTTGTGAAAAAAAAACAAAAACAACTTCAAAAGATTTGTAATAAGCTGTTTTCTTGAACGAAAATTGATACACTCACTGGCAAGAGAATTTTAGAGGCAAGTTCGTATCAATTTTTAAAAGTATGAGTGTATTGGTAAAAAAGTGTGAGTGTATTAAAACTTGATAGCCAAAACTTGATCGTGTAACCCTCAAGTTAGGTCTTTATTTATTCGTTTTTCAATTAAAGTACATGCACGTAGCTTTAAACCAGTATTGGAGGCGGTAGTTTCAAAGCATAGTCCTCGAATTTGGTTTTTTATTTCCATTGACACCGATGAGTATAGCAACTCTATCGACTGCTTTGTTCTCATCAGAAATATACATGGTATTCCGATCAGGGTGCAAATTACACTAAAATAAATGCTTTAAACACTCAAGAAATAATTTCGATTCCGTTCAGTATGGACAGAAAGAATTAGAAATAAAATTGCTTTCGAATCGAAAAAGTATTCGATCACGAATGCCATAATTTGCCCCTAGAAAGTTTAACACGGTCAGTAGATCCAATAAAGTCGATTGTAATAACAGATTTCATTATTATTGGTTTAGTTGTATTTTGTTTTTCTGACTCACTGTCGGAAATTTTAACATGATTCTTTAGCATAGATAATCCAGCCACTTCTTCAATAGCTCTTCGACTTTCATGTTACGCAATAATTATAAAAAGGGATCAATATATTTGAATTTTAACGAATGTAAATCAAGTTAAGATCAAAGAAAGTGTGAAAAAGTATCTCCAATACATAAACAAGTACAATAATGATAAGCCGTAATACAAGATGTTAATCATATAAGTCGCCATTCATCGCGACCTCTAAATATTGTCCCATAGAGCCAATTTTTTGTATACTCATATATTTTAGTAAAATAAACAAAATCAAGCTTGTGGATAAAGTATTGGACTATACTTTTACTTCGCCATATAAGCGTGGGCCAGTCTAATGTACATATGCAGGTCAGAACACCAGTAATGAAATCGATGAGGCTAAAGTTTACGATCTTATAGACTTGTGTAATTAATTTTAGTTTTTTTTTTTTAACTGAATATATGATCTCCATTTTATATTATCAAAAAAAAAAAAATAACAGAAACTAAACAAAATTTTTGCTTTCGGCGATTTTTTTGTATTTTTGTATACTAGCTTTTTTTTGTATGCAAAATGTTGTTAGTTGTTAGTTTATTTCATCTTAAAAACTAATACATACTAATGAAACAACTGTCTTTTTAATAGTGATGATGTAACTATCATAAATAGTTATTCGGTTTACAACACCTTCCCTAAATAAACATTTTGTTCAACAATATAAAAATAAATCAATTCAATCAAAATAAATAAATTATACAAAACATAAATCATAAATATTAGAAAAATATTATACAAGACCATACTGGACTATAAAATTTGTATATACATCAGCTGGAACTCCCTTTGTAAAGATGTCAGCTATCATTTTCTTGGATTCCAAAAATTCAAGTTTAATCTCGCCACTCTCCAATTTTTCCCAAATAAATTTTGCTGGAATGTCAATATGTTTAGTTCTGGAGGAAAATAAGTTGTTCTGTGCAATTTATATAGCATATTTGTTGTCCCAATATAAATACATAGAATCAGGAGAGTTTTTAACTAATTCCCGTTCTAGTTTACGAAGCAAAATAGATTCCTGAATGGCTGATACTATCGACATTAATTCTGCTTCTGTCGAAGAAAGTTCTACCGTTCGTTGTCTTCTTGAACCCCACGATACTGCTGCACCTTGCATGGTAAATATATACCCTGTTGTAGAGCGCCTGTCATCTATACTTCCTGCCCAATCGGCATCACAATAACCAACGAGACCTTCAGATTTACCGTCGTAGACAAGACCTTTATTAATAGTGCCCTTAAGGTATCTCACGACTCTTTTAACTGCAGACCAGTGCGCCTTCCCTGGATTGTTATTAAAACGACTAAGCATATTCACGATATAGCATATATCAGGTCTTGTGTTCTGCCCTGCGTATAGTAGGCAACCAACAGTTTCCATATAAGGAAAATTTTTCATCTCTTCCTTCTCTTTATCAGATTTCGGACACATATCCTGAGATGGTTTATGATTAACATCCACTAATGAACATCTGGATTGCAATCATACACTTCATACATACAGCACTTCTTCAATGTATTTTATTTGATCAACTTTAATCATACAATTAGATTTTTGAATTCTCATTCCCAATACTAAATGTGCCTCACCCAAGTCTTCCATGCGAAAGTTTCTAGACAACTCGGACTTTAGTTTATTCGTCATATTAATATCATTGGAAAATATTAATACGTCATCCACATAAATGGCAACATATAGAATGACACCATTATCAGTATTGTAATAGACACATTGATCAGTATTGCTCCTTTTTAGTGCAAATTTAAGTAGTACATTGTTTAATGTTGTGTTCCAAACACGACTGTATTGTTTTAATCCATAACGGGCTTTCTTCAATTGGCAGTTCCATCCTAGTAGCCATTAGGTTGTTCCATACAGATTTCTACTTTTAGATCTCCATTTAAAAATGCTGTAACTGCGTCAAGTTGATGAACGTGCAAATTAAATTTTACAGATAACGCAAGAAGGAATCTAATTGATGAGTATCGTACAGCAGGAGCAAAGGTCTCATCATAATTAATGCCCTTTTGTTGACTGCAGCCCTGTACTAAAAGTCTTGCTTTATGGCAAACTTTATTTCCGCTGGCATCATATTTTGTCTTGAACATCCATTTACATTCTATTAGCTTATTGCCAGGAGTAGGATTAACTAATGTCCATGTGTCATTTAACGCCAATGAGTTCATCTCGTGATCCATTGCTGCCTGCCATTGTCTAGCCTCTTCAGAATCCAGGGTCTCTTTGACTGTCACAGGATCATTTGTTACAAAACAAGTTGCACAAAAGTTGTATTCTTTTGCAGATTTTGCCGCTATACGTTCAGAACGGCGGACTTCAGGATTTTCTACAGATAGGTTTACTTCAAACTGTTCCTCAAATGCATCTTCAAAATTGAGACAAGCTTCAGAGTTCCCATCATATTCTACATTTAGACTGTCCGTTGATTCATTAACCATTTCCTCATCTATATCTTCTTCTTTAATCTCAGATGGTTATTCTGGTACTACACCAGATGGCATTTCACTATACAATTCCCCCACTGAATTGACATTATCTCCATTAACTTCAACAATAAGATTTGGAACATTATTAGTATGGTCTACTCCATTGCTACGTACCTGATCTTCCATAAAAACAACATCGCGACTTATATTCATCTTTCCCTTGACTGGATCATAAAGTCTATATGCTTTGGCCTCCAGACTATAGCCAACAAAAATGCATGGTATGGATTTGGGTTCTAACTTGTAACGCTGTACCTTAGGTATATGCATAAAAGCTTTGCATTCAAAAATACGTATGTGGTTGAGACTTTGTTTTCTACCAGACCAGAGCTCCTCTGGACAAACTGAATTATTTCTGCATGGTATTTTATTTAATAGATAAGATGAGGTCACAGATGCATCAGCCCAAAATTTTTCGTCAAGACCAGCGTCAATCAGCATACATCTTACTCGGTCGATGATTGTACGATTAAGGCGTTCGGAAACACCATTTTGTTCTGGAGTGTATGGTGTTGTCTTGATGAATTATTCCGCAACTATTCAAAAACTTTTGGAACGAGTTATTTATATATTCGGTGCCGTTGTCGGATCGAAAAACTTTAATTTTGTTCGAGCACTGATTTTCCGCCATAGCCTTGAATTTCTTAAATTCTTCGAAAATGTCCGATTTCCTTATGATCGGCGATAAAAATACCTTACGAGAGTAATCGTCCACAAAAACCACAATAAATCTCGCACAGAAAAAGATTTAGTTTTAAATGGTCCCATAACATCGGAATGTACAAGTTCCAAAGGTACTTTTGCACGATGACCGTTTTCCTTAAATGAGTTTCTCACTTGTTTTCCCTGAATACAAATTTCACATTGAGCCAAATTCATCTGAAATTCAAGTTCATGCTCATTTTTATTTTTTTTAAATTGTCGTTGCAAATATGACCAAATCGTCTATGCCAAAGCCAAACATAATTTTTCACTATTAAAGCCTTTTGTTTATTTGTCTGAGTAACGCAATCGAGCCTGTACAAGTTGTTAAACAAACTAGCCGTTGCAATGAGTACATTATCAGCATCAAAAATTTTACAAACATTCTACTCAAAAATCACTCGTTTACCGTTTGTTGTTAATTGCCTTTCCGACATCAAATTTGCACACAGCTGAGGAACGTACTCAACGTTTTTTATAACTGCTCCTGTTTCCCCTTTATCAGTAGACAAGCATACACTTGCATCACCAACACCTTCAACTGATAATTTGTTGTTGTTCGCTACAACAACTTCATAACCATTACTCGCTTTAATGTTGCCAAGTATAGTCTTTGATTTTGACATATGTATGTGTTGTTGCGCCTGAGTCTACGTACCATTCTTCTACGGCTTCTTCACATGACGAAAGCAGCGACGCCAACAGAATTCTTTCATTTGAATTTTTTGGCTGCTGCATAAAGCCGTTACCAAGTGGCCTTCTTTTTTACAACCATGACACTAAGGGTATTCATTTCAGCTTTTTTATTTGTTGGAAAAATGGAAAAGTGGAAAAATGTAATTTTTGTTACAACAAACACAAGGAAAAACTTTTCCACCGAAAGTTGCAATTTAAACAACCTTTGACCAAGTGTAAAAAAATCAGATTGGAAAATTACAATTTTACAATTTTTAAAGAGTTGGCAATTCACAAAGGTCCAATTGAGTGTAGTTGCCACCATATTAAAAATGTTGTTATTTTTCACAAAAAGCACTAAAATTTACATCTCTTTTTAAGATAATCAACTATGATTCTTTAAACTCCATTTAAATTAAATCAAATTTTACTTTTTTAAAACGTCGTTTTTCAAAACTAAATTAATAGGCCCAAACCTATTAAAATTAAAGTTGAAGGCAAATATTTTTTAACTGGAGGCTTATTCTGAATTGCGATGCGAAAATCAATGCGATGCGAAAATGCATAAATGCGAACAATTGCTATTCTGTATTGCGACATTCGCAAAGTTTTTTTTTTTAATCGCATTTCAAATGCGAAAAGGTGACAAGTCGGTATTCTACATTGCGAAAACAAATGTCAAATGCGCAAAATTTATTCGACAACAAAATAGCATTCGCAAAGTACAAACATGTTAGTGAAAGATAATATTTTATTTATTTATTCATCATATATTTATTATTTAGACCACCAAACTGCGTAAATTTCAAATAATGATAATGATAGAATTTATGAATAAGCACCAAATGCAAGTCAGTCGGCAAATACTTTGTGACAAACGTTCACTGAAGAACTAAATATCAATGAACCACCTATTAGAGAAGCTGCAGGATGGAAAAAGCATCCATAGAATTAAAATCAGCTAATTTCAGTTGAACCAGTTGTTTCGACTTTCCTGGTGAGACGCACTCATAAGAGCCACCCAAACTTCCTTCGCCGTAATTGCAGTCGCTTTGTGTGCGAAATTGTTTGGCTCTATCATTAACGTCAATTCTGCCAAAGCACGTTCATTCGTGTTTTTATCGGCCTCATTGGAATTTTCATTTAAACCGTCTTCCACAATTTTCCACGAATTTTTTAATTTAAGGTACGATTTGGCATGATGCTTCCAAATATCAAAGTTCTCGCGACCACTTAATTTCTCAAATGGAAATGTCAAACTCGTTGCCAATTTCCACAATCGCTTCACACCTTTATAAAAGTGTCCGTTTATTAAAAAAAAAAAAATTCTTTTTATTTTCACTGTGAACAAAGGCCCATAACCTGTTGTTAGAGTAAAACGCGTGTGTTCGAGTTGAGTGTAACAAAAGAACTAGAAATTTATTTCATTTAAAAACTAATACTAATGAAACAACTGTTATATACTTTAATAGTGATGCTGAAACTAAAATAAATCTATGTTTTTTTCTTACAAAAATATAAAAATAAAAGTAAAAGTTAAATATTTTGAAAAAATGCGGAAAAATTGCATTTTAGTATGTGAGCATAACAAAACTAGCAATCTCAATCGGTACTTTTTGACTAAAGTCTTAAGCTGGATAAACTCTTTTTGATATTTTCATATTCCCACATTACTAGTATTAAACAAATGCAACTAAATGGCGTTATAACATTAGTTTATTAAAAAAAAAAATTGAGATTGCAGCCTTAATACCAGTCCTATATAAGTGATCAAAAAACTAGTCTGTTAATGTGTCTTATTGCTTATGGCGATTTCTTTTCTGAGAAAAATATGTTACAGTACATACATGTAACATTTTCTAATGTTACCTAAAATCACTCGAAGTGTTACATGTTGTGCAATTTCAATAGAACACAATTAGTGCTTTTATTTACAACTATTACACTTTCATCATTAATGTACTTAATAAGCTATTTAAGCAGTTTCTGCATGCTATTACGGGTTGGAAACAAATATTAACATCACTAATGGCTTATAAAAATGAAAACGATTATAATATAAATAGACTTTTTTTGATTTTAATTTGTAAATATTTTTATATTTTGTTTTAAAATCAATTTTTAACAAAATTATGAGCGGTATGAATTATGACGAACAAAATAAAACCTTTGTTGTACAAACAAAGTAGTAAGCACCAAAGTTTTAGAACAGGGCAGTTGAACACCTTAAGTTAAAGTAAGGGTAAAACATGCAACATGTTTTGCATGTTTTTCATCAACATATTCACAAAAGAACTTGAAAATTTTTCCCACAGTTGTATTTTTTGTACAAACGAACACAAAAATGTAGAACATGTAACATTAATGCAACATTTTTCTCAGAAAAGAAATCGCCATTAATTTAAGTTTAATAAAGTTTTTTTTTACACAACACTAACAAATAATAATTTTTATTTATAGAATTCTATTCCGAACACTTAATCATCAATATGATTATATATATGATTGGACAATGTTGAAGCAAAAAACCCATCAAAGTCAACCAAACCCAGCTATTTTATTGGGGCAAGCTGAAACGCGTAACGATAGAGAACGAGAAAGGGAGAAGGAAAAAGAGAAAGCCAGT
Organism: Pollenia angustigena; assembly: GCA_930367215.1. Lineage (NCBI taxonomy): Eukaryota > Metazoa > Arthropoda > Insecta > Diptera > Polleniidae > Pollenia > Pollenia angustigena. The sequence goes on from OV884059.1 coordinate 38,315,191, forward strand.
GGAAAAACTATGCTCTCTGAATAAATGTGAAATAAGGAAATTTTTGGTTAATGCTAAAAATAGTTGAAATGTATGAACTCATGTAAAATTCAACATTAAAAAATTTACTTTTAAAAATATGCTGCAAAAAAATTTTGCATCATTTACTAAAAATATAATATTACGATAATTATTAATATTAATAATTTTGAATTATGTCAATAAATGCTAACTGTGTTGGAGTTAAACAATAAATATAAATCAACTTACGTTTATATGTATTTTAGGTATTGATTATATTGACAATTACATACTAAAAATTAATCCGCTGTGGTAAAAATTGATGGTGCATAAAATTTTTGGCATTTAATTAAAATTTTAGTATATATTTATTTTTAATTTTGTAGTAAATATGGACATTTCCAAAGAAAAATCAACTTTTTGTCATGTTTCACCAGCAAAAAATTAAGCTTGAGTTTTCGTTGTTGTTGAAAGTTTCCCCTTTTTACTAAAAGAAGAGCTAGTTGTGCTCTACACCAAAATACAAAAACGTAAAGAACATAAAAAAGTAGACTCTTCTGTGGAAATTCCCATATATGTATTTATTATTAAATCAGCCAAATATGGTTGTTATCAAGTTATATTAGCCATTTAAACCTCGGGAAATCGTATAATTACATATATGCTGACGTTAGAATGACGACCTAGAATAAATGGCGTTCTTCTGATGTTATTTAGTCGACAATACGCCTTGGTTAAGCTTTGAAAGTGAAGCAGTGCTTAAATAATGCTTGGAAACAGTTGTTTTTTCTTTTATAAAAGATTCTTAATTTAAATAAAATACACGATTTTACTTTTAAAATTGTTGTTTTTCAGTTTTCATGTTATGTTCAGGGGTTGTGCATGTAATTCCAAGCCCAAAAGATGTACTACCCAAACTGGATTAGTCAATAGATCCACAGTTGAAACTGTGGGGGGACCCTGACCACATGCTAGCCACTAATTGGTCAAGGAATGGTCTATGCGAGACCAGTAGTGCGATTCACTAACTTTTATAACGACAATCGAATCGTTTAAATAAGTATGACGAAACTTTATCGAATATTGTATTCTGTAAAATTTTTTACGATATTCGCTGTCGTTTAAAGTCAGCTGTTACTTTAAGCAATTTTTTTGTCGTTATCTTAGCGACAATAATTTAGTTTGTGTTTATTTTATCGATAAAATGTTTTTTATGTTTAAAATATCTTACATACATACAAAGATATATTCATATGTAATGAACAAAAACAAAATAATAAATTTAAAATTTCCAAAAAGAAATTAAGAACAAAAATATAATTCTAAATGTAAAATTCACAAAAAAAATATAAAACAACAAATTAACCCTTCGTCTTACTTATGAGTTTAGCCAGACCTTTTTCAATGCATTTTGAATGAAAAAACATGTGTAACAAGTGGGGTTAAGAACAATTTCATATGTTTTTATTTTATTCTCTTTTGTGCTTTTCGTTTTTATTTTAACATTTTGTAGACAGAGAGTTAAAAAAAATTACAGAATCACACTATCGTTACTGCAAGCGAATATAATTGTCGACAAATATTACGATTGTCGGATCGTTAAAAGTAAGTGAATCGCACGACAGGGGGCTAATTATGGTCGAAATTATTTTCGAATCGACAGTGGTCTTATTTCTAATTTTGTGAGTCGATACTGAACGATTAGAAATAATTTTTTCAGAATTAATGTTTAAACGATGAAAAAGTTTTAAGAAATTGCAAACCAAAAACATAGGTTGTAAACTTTACACCCTCACTCCGAGGCCAATAAGGTTCATTGTGACGCCTTAGTGAGTTAAAGATTTTTCTGAAAGAAAATTAGAAGAAAAGAGTGAAAGCGAAATAAGTGGAAGATAAAAAATCGGACAGCACATGCAAAAAGCAACCCTACCAAACAGAAAAATGCCCTACATGTTTCCAGTCTCCTGCCGCGCATTTAGGTCGTTCCCATTACGAATCCCGTCAGATTCTCGAGTCCGCAGCCAGAGACATCTCCCAAATCGCGAAAGAATCTGATACCCAGCCACCTCTGCCTGCTTTTCTGTAGTCCTGGAGGCTTATTCTGAATTGCGATGCGAAAATCAATGCGATGCGCAAATGAAATGCGTTGCGATAGAAAATTGTTATTCTGTTAGACTTTCGCAATCGCATTCGCAATTTATTTCAAATCGTGGCAACGCTGCTCAAATATACTTCAGTTTCAATAAACGTCAAATTAAAAATAAATAAATGGTTTGTGTTTGGCTGTGAAAATTGTTTAAATAATTTATTTAGGACATTCTGTAATAAAAAAAAAAATAATAAAAATGGATTTTATGGCACTGTGGTTCGACGACGAAGAAAATGTTTTGTGTGTACTTTAAAATCGGCCAAAACCTATTAAAATGTAAGTTAAATATTTTTGAACTGGTTTATATATTTCATACTTTTTCCATCCTGCAGTTTCTCTAATAGGTGGTCCATTGATATTTAGTTCTTCAGTTAACGTTTGCCACAAAGTATTTGCCGACTAATGTGCATTTGGTGTTTTCAAATGGCCTCTTGTCAATTGGCTGTGCTTATTCATAAGTATATTCTATCATTATTTCAAATTGACGCGGTTTGGTGGTCTTAATGCTTGCTTCCCTGAATTAAATAATAAATATATGATGAATAAATAAATAAAATATTATCTTTCACTAACATGTTTGTACTTTGCGAATGCTATTTTGTTGTCGAATAAATTTTGCGAATTTGACATTTGTTTTCGAAATGTAGAATACCGACTTGCCACCTTTTCGCATTTGAAATGCGATTAAAAAAAAACTGCGAATATCGCAATACAGAATAGCAGTTGCCCGCATTTATGCATTTTCGCATCGCATTGATTTTCGCATCGCAATTCAGAATAAGCCTCCTGGACAGAACCACTGTCTGATGGAATCAGACCCCCCCCCCGAGACATGTCAGAAAAGATCTTCGCTGGTATGAGAGTGAAATATAACAACACCTAAACTCTATGACAGACCACACCTCATACAGGGCAGCTCTGAATGCAGTTCACTGGGAGTAGGTGGAGAGTGCAATGAACAGCCACCGAGACAACATCATATTAGGGGGTCGTCCACCACCAGTTGCAAACGAAGAGCGGGACTTATCACGACGGACGAGGGTGACATGGGCACAATTAATATCGGGATGGTGCGCACGTCTAAACTCGTACTGGTCAAGAATAAATAGCACCATCCCCAGGCGTAAACTATAAAAATAAGTTTTGTTAATTTCGATAATACAAGCAACGTTTTTGTTTGTTTTTTTTTTATGGATTCTCTAACGAAATTTTGAATAAGTATTTTTTTATTGAATCTCTAACGATTTTCAATAAGTATCCATATCTTAATCCTAATAGTTATTTATTCGCAATCGCATTCGCAATTTATTTCAAATCGTGGCAACGCTGCTCAAATATACTTCAGTTTCAATAAACGTCAAATTAAAAATAAATAAATGGTTTGTGTTTGGCTGTGAAAATTGTTTAAATAATTTATTTAGGACATTCTGTAATAAAAAAAAAATAATAAAAATGGATTTTATGGCACTGTGGTTCGACGACGAAGAAAATGTTTTGTGTGTACTTTAAAATCGGCCAAAACCTATTAAAATGTAAGTTAAATATTTTTGAACTGGTTTATATATTTCATACTTTTTCCATCCTGCAGTTTCTCTAATAGGTGGTCCATTGATATTTAGTTCTTCAGTTAACGTTTGCCACAAAGTATTTGCCGACTAATGTGCATTTGGTGTTTTCAAATGGCCTCTTGTCAATTGGCTGTGCTTATTCATAAGTATATTCTATCATTATTTCAAATTGACGCGGTTTGGTGGTCTTAATGCTTGCTTCCCTGAATTAAATAATAAATATATGATGAATAAATAAATAAAATATTATCTTTCACTAACATGTTTGTACTTTGCGAATGCTATTTTGTTGTCGAATAAATTTTGCGAATTTGACATTTGTTTTCGAAATGTAGAATACCGACTTGTCACCTTTTCGCATTTGAAATGCGATTAAAAAAAAACTGCGAATATCGCAATACAGAATAGCAGTTGCCCGCATTTATGCATTTTCGCATCGCATTGATTTTCGCATCGCAATTCAGAATAAGCCTCCTGGACAGAACCACTGTCTGATGGAATCAGACCCCCCCCCGAGACATGTCAGAAAAGATCTTCGCTGGTATGAGAGTGAAATATAACAACACCTAAACTCTATGACAGACCACACCTCATACAGGGCAGCTCTGAATGCAGTTCACTGGGAGTAGGTGGAGAGTGCAATGAACAGCCACCGAGACAACATCATATTAGGGGGTCGTCCACCACCAGTTGCAAACGAAGAGCGGGACTTATCACGACGGACGAGGGTGACATGGGCACAATTAATATCGGGATGGTGCGCACGTCTAAACTCGTACTGGTCAAGAATAAATAGCACCATCCCCAGGCGTAAACTATAAAAATAAGTTTTGTTAATTTCGATAATACAAGCAAGGTTTTTGTTTGTTTTTTTTTTATGGATTCTCTAACGAAATTTTGAATAAGTATTTTTTTATTGAATCTCTAACGATTTTCAATAAGTATCCATATCTTAATCCTAATAGTTATTTATTAGATATTTCCAAAGAAACATCTAGTTTACCGTATTCAATTACTTATTATTCTACATTCAATCCCAGCAGGTGCCATCTATATCCAAAGACTAAACGTTTGACTTGATAATGCTTGCGGTTGAATTATTAAAAAGCCTTAGTATTTGCAATATTTATGTAAGTATGTGTTATATGAATCAAAATCCATTTGATAATTTTTGACGAAAGCACGGATTTGTCGGGGTAAAGCCATATTTCCTTATCTTCAAGATATTTCAACATACAACAAAAAGTTTTTAGGGAAGAATTTATTGGCTTTGTTGTAAACGCATTTGAAGAGGCTTCAAAAGATATTGATGACGTTGATGTGTCAATTGATGCGAAGGCACTATCATCAATAGTTCTTAAAGATTTGACAAATTTTGTGCTTGACCTAAAAAATTGTGTAGGCGATGGAACAGATGGGTGTCCTATGATGTCAGCAGAAAATGGAGCTGTTCAAAATTTCTCAAAACGCGACAAATGCGAAACTAACGCCTTGCTATTCCCATAATTCAAACAACTCAATTTCTAAAAGCAATAAAGTGCCATTAATACATTGATGTTCAAAAATGTTTTGCATATGTATTATGAGAGAATTTTAAAATACAGAGATACGCAAAACTAAGCGCACAAATGTTATTTAAATTTAATAGAAATAAATTGGTTTGATTGTAAAATATTTATAATAATACCGTCCAACTAAATTTTCTATTTTTTAAATTGACTTTTAAAATTTTAACTTTTAAACATTTTTAACAAACAGTAAGAATTGGAAATTTTTAAATATTACCATTAAAAAAATTTCAATGTGAAGTGCGAGCATGTTTAGAAATTAAAATTAAGAATTATATCTAAAAAAACTCCACTAAATTCTTCTACATTTATGCTTTAATGACAATTTCGTAAAAACATTCAAATATTTTTTAATTTTATTACTTATCTTACACACTGTATTTGAAATACGATCAACTCATTTTCCGTACATGTGCAACTAAATTAATGAGCGTAAAAAACAAAGGGGTGGGGCTTCTAAACAATTGTTTGCTTGAATGAACATCCATGCGTTAATACAAAAAGTTTTATCACTTGTTAAAGAAACGAGAAAATCATCCCAAGCGAAAAACAGTTTTAGCAAAGCATTTGGGAGCCAAACTCTCTTCTTTATGTGTATTTGCAACAAGTGTACATCATATAGTAGAAGCTTTGGAAAAAATATCTGAGTGGAAAGGTAGTATTTCTAAGTGTGATACCTATTGTAACACAGCCACTTAGTATCATTTTACAAAAGCAAGATATAGATCAAAAAGGATCAAGCTTTATCAAAATTTTAATCATGTGCTTTGAAGAAAAAAAGAAATAAGCCGAAGAACAATTTAAAGCGATTTTTGAATAAAATTAAAGTTATTTGCGTTCAAATCGAGGTTCCTATCGAAAAGACAATATTTTAACGAAATAATCACATCCAAAATGTTGAAGATTAATACCGAGTTGAAGGTAACATTCCTCTTATTGAAATAATTTTAGAAAATCCCAAATGTATTGAACATACATAAACTTCTACCTCAAAGTGTAATAAAGTCATATACAGATACAAAACTGTTAAAACCACAACTAGCTGATGATAAAAGAGATAAACACCTACTAAGACCTAAACTTGAGCCTGATCTATCAGATAACGTTGTAGATGCTTTAATAAACTGTGATGAAGATATCTACTCAAATCTAAGAAAAATATTTCAAATTATCGTTTCAATGCTACGAGCGGGAGGTCATTTCCTACCCTTCGTCGAATAAAAACATGGCTCGGAACAACAATTACAGAAGATAGACTGTTCTGTCTAAATTTGCCTCACAAGGAAATCATAAATTGCTCATTTAGGAGAAAAATTGAAATTCAAAACTTTATCGCTTTTGATGCGGAACCTTTCTTCACGATCGCGAAAAAGTAATACATCATTTCTTTTACTTTTTTCAATAAATAATATTTTAAATATGAATAAAATTTTTCCATTAATGGTAGCCAGTTTACCACCTATTAACCAAAAACTAACGAAATTGGTGTTCCTGCACCGTAAAGGGTTTGTTTAAAATCAAAATTTTAAACACCAAATTTCCTTTTATTTTGAAATTACATATTTTTAACGGATTATATTAACAGAATATTGAATTTGCTCCTTAATGTTAATATCATGTAACGATTAAGTTTCTATTATTGTGAATTAAACTTTAAAATGTTATATGTCCATGTTTTACATGCATATCTGCACTATGACTTAATTGCATGGTGGGTTTTAGCCACATAGTTTTTTACATTTTACTCTAAATGTCGATAGTACAGAGATTTGACATAGTCTCGCATATCTTGCAATATGTTAACAGTTAGCGGAACTGAAAACATTCAAACTCCTTGCTAGGAAGTTCGAGCTATCTAATCTCTTGCTGCGTGTTTTCTGTCAACAGCTCCTGTTAAATAGTAACAGGACACAGATGTCTCCTCCTCGTGTAATCAAGTTTACCGACATCTTTGTAAGAAAAGCATTCTGAGCCAGAAAGCCTAGTCTTTGTTCGGTAACACTAATTATTTATGAGGAAGCTCGCTACAAACCAAGATCTTACAGGTTTATACCCATGCAGAATACAACCAATTGTATGAATTTTCACACCCTCTACCTGAACACAAAAGTGAACGAGCTCTTTCAAGAGACCTGCTACTGGTCCATACATATGATGCACTCCACATGTGCAGTGCACTTCCAAAGCTAGAAGACAAGCAGACCCTCGATCGCTGGCCTGAGAAGGCTTACTTATCAACTCACTATGGTCGTGCACTGCAAATCATTTCACACTTCTTGAACATCTGACCCAGCAATACCGAGTCAGTCCAAACATCCATCAACATCCAACAACATCCTTGCACATCCTCTTCCTCCACAATAGTGTTACTTGGCAAAAATTTCGGCTTTCTGTCACAGATCCCTTGACATTACAAGAGTCTCCATTGCAAATGGTAGGTAAAAATGATTCCTCACCAATGATCAGCACAGGTGGTGCTAAACACCTGCGGGCCACTGATCCCCGAGGAAATCATATTACCGTAAGTACTATGGTCAATACTTCACGTCATTGAATAAATTCAAGGACGCTAGACTTTTGGAAATTCGCTCCGCCATTCCTAGCCAGCCTCGGCTAGGGCCTTGTATTTCAGCCATCTCAAAGAGATGTTGACAGGGACCACCGCGAGGAGGTAATACATAGTCTTTTGTTGTATGTTGAAGGTATACCACTAGGGCCGTCCTTCTGAACATGCAACTTTAGTCCCTTTTAAAATGTTATACTGGAATTTTGCTATACACACAATTGTTAGCGAAACTAACTTAAAATTGTAAAAATTAAAAAGATGGCACTTGTCTGGAAGATAGCCAACGGTGAGCATCATCAATAAAACCTGAATTTGTAATTATACTAAACTAGCGGGCCCGTTGCCTGCTTCGCACGGCAAAACAAAATAAGAAAAGAAACACACTTGTTTTTAATAAAGTTGGTTTTCCTGCTGCAAAAACACACTCACTTCACATACGCACCGCACACACATGCGTTATCGGATTTCAACCAAACTTCATATAAACCATATATGGGCCACTGCCTACGTAGTGCATAAGTTTGGTTGAAATCGCACGACGCGTTTATGAGTAGTTCGGCGACGTACATATACGGACTTATTTTTATATATATAGATCTAACCCTAACTCTTTTATTTTTTCTAACCCCAAAAACAACCAAACTCTAATTACTTTATAATTTCTCCTGGCGACGAGAAATTATAAAGCCGCGTATAACAAGTAAACGGGAACAACCTGACTAGTTGGCTTTTACTTATACCTTTATAGGCATAGCTTACTCTGCGTCCAATAAACTCTAATAAGCCAACTATCTAACCCCCAGAATTCCCAAGCTAACTTTTTCATGGTCCTTCGATGGTTTATGGAACCAACTAGCGATCCTTTGAGCTCATTAGTCTAACCTAATTTTTAAATTGGGCAAATTTCATTAAGTATTGTGCATAATACTATCCAGCCGAGGAATCTTAAAATAAAAAAAATCAACATCTTACCATAATATTTTACATCTGAAAAAGTTACTTCAAAGATTTTTTTGAATCTCCTACAAAACCCTTGAAGTCAGAAAAAAGCAACAACAAATCCCTAACAGAGTAAAATCATCCAACAGTCAACCCAATTTAACATCACATCGAGCTTTCATCAAAGATCTCTAAACATCTCTGGATTTAAACTTTGCCATAGGAGAATGAGGTAAAGTAAAATTCTCACTTTTACTTTTAGCAAAGACTATAGATTTATAAAGATATTGCACGACCATACAAAGTTCATACATTTTTCTCTCTATATTAATTTTTCTGGTGGATTTAGCCACTTAATCCACTTGTGAGAGTAAATTACAGTCTTTATTATTACTCTCAGAGAACTTTTCTCACTTATCAGCGTATATGTATGTGCACACGAGTATGTGTTTGTATGTGTATACATTGCATTTAAAAAATAAAAACAAACTAAAAAGAAGTCTGGTTTTCTTGTTGAAAACACATTTAAATAATAAAAGATGTTTTGTTTGCATTCCATTTCTGTGCAAATAACCTACGTTAAACCAAATGTGACAGATTTTAATTGTAGGGCAATAATTTGTGTTTTATTGTTGTACAGATGAAATTTTATCGATTCGCACCGAAGTTCAAATGCTGTTATTGTCTAAATTTAAACAATTGTAGGCATATAAAAAATATTTTTTCTGAAAGAATAAACTGCTTTGTTCATAAAAGATATTTTATATTTACTAAAGCGACATGGCCACACATTAACATGCCTCATCAAACTCACAATTTTGTAATTGAGTTAGTAATAAAAAACTCACAAGTATGGTTCAATGTGAATTTGATGATAACACTACGTGACAAAATTTCAACAAAGTCGTGACCAAATGAATTTGACACTTAATCTTTATGTAAAATTTTCCGCTGAATCCAAATATGAAGTCAGAATTGTCAAAAGTAGAACAGTTTTGAGATATTCCAAAATAACCGTTATTTGCGTTTTTAAAAAAGATGATGTGACTAAAATGCAAATATCTTCAAAATTTTTAAACGGATTATGTTTTTCTTTATTTTTAGTGAAAGGTAATAAAATTTCTAAAATAACCATGGATTGCTTGTGAATATTGGTCAAAAAATGACAGAGTTACAGTGGAAAAAATTTCAAGCTTCATTGAAAATTTTATGAGTTTGTTAAATTTTGCTCTATTTAAGTTATTTTTTTTAAACCAATGATTTAAAAACCCTAATATTTTATTGCATGCGACATTAGATTATTTTACTATGAACATTATGAGCCCAACAAGACATAAATTGGTACAAAAATGACAAAGCTACAGAAGATTTAGTAAATTAACCCACATAGAAATTCAATAGTTTTAAGCAATTTTTAATATTTATTGTTACTAAAAATTTAGCTTTGTATATTTATTTGTCGTGGGTTAATTCAATTAATCTTCTGTAACTTTATCATTTTTGCACCGATGTGGATCCAAAATGTTCGTATTGAAATAGGCTAAAATTTTGTGTTTTGGATATTTGCATATCACTCACATCATCTTTTTTAATAACACAAAAAACACTTATTTTGGAATATCTCAAAAAATGTTCTACTTTTGACAATTCTGATTTCATATTCGGATTCAGCGGAATTTTACACAAAGATTGGGTGTCAAATTCATTTGGTCAAAAAATTGTCACGTAGTGTAATCAAAATACTTTTAATTTTCATAAAAATTTGCCACCAGTTTGATGTGTATGAACGTAATTTCTTTCAATTTTATTTTTATTAAAATTGTATTATTTGAAAAATTATTAAATCGTTTCCGCCGAAAAATCCAATTTTATTTATTATTACAACAATTTTGAATTTGTGTGCTCCTTCCGTCTTACTTTTTGAAGTTTGTAAAATTCTTTTAAAGGTCTGCAAAAATGTTTTTACAAACTAGCCTACCGGGGTAGTGAGCTAGTCGATCAGCGCTGGTGTTCGGGTTCGATTCCCGTTAGATACTCTGGTTTCTTTCCTGCAGACAAGCGAAGAGCTTCGCGGGATTAGGATAGGACAAACAAATATGTGGATTTCGCTACATACAATATATAGAATGAAACCCAATAAAATCAAAGCCATATTATTAAAATTGTTCGCATATTATACTTTTATTTTTATTTATTTATGTAAAAAGTGTTATATTTTACAGCAACTTAAACAACTTAAATAATAATCAATAAATTCAGACAAATAATTATATTGATGATATAGCCTCGTACACGGATCAGCAAAAGCATAATTAGATCTACAAAATTATTAACGATAGGATTATAATGACGAGTAATACGACAAGTAGATACCTATTAATGTTTTAAAATTTTAGCTTTTTCAGCATTCGAAGTTTCGTATTTATATGTCTCCCAAGAGGAATGCTTTCTTAGTAAAACCATTTAAAAATTCCAATCGATGGTTGTAACAATCATTTTGCTCGTCAAACCAAATCGAATAAATGGTATTATTAGTACATTCTACGCACTGCTCCATAATAACTTTTTTTTTGTGTTTCATTGCTCTGTTCTTTAAAAATAAATTTTCGAAAACTTTTATGTTAATTTTGCATATTTCGAAAAACAAATCAGAGGGTGAACATAAACTTCCAAAATCAGATTAATTTTCATAGTTTTTCGTATGGATATACATTTCTGATGGGTATGTTAAAATTTGAGATGGTTTAATCATATCCATTCGGCATTTAGTGCAGGATACTCGTTGCGCTATGTAGCCAATGAAATATCGACTAGAAGTAAGTTCTATTGACACATTCACAAAGTTAAAGCTGTCGGCACTTTCATCAAAATAAGCTTCATTTTCCTGGTATATATCTGCGATATCTATTAAGGGGGTTGTATTATTAGGCTATACACTGTCATTAACTTCTAAAATGTTTTGAAAGTCAAGTGGAAAAAATATTGCGTCGTCTTCTGCACAATTTTTTGAGGAACTAAATTGCATTATTTTTAAAGATAAAAGCTTGGCCATTGCGATGTTGAATTCGTGAACAGAAGGGTTTTTACAATGGCCACCTTTGGCGCGTACATATGAAAATACGTTTTCTAATGGGTCTTGGTTAAAGTGGCTGGTTAAAATGGTAAGTAAATTAGAATTTTCTTGTAACATTTCCTCAGTTAACGATAATATACCACTGGTGGTTTCGATTAGTCCACTGATGCAGAATATTTTGTTACCGAAATATTCAACTTGCCGTATGTACGAAACTAGCTCTTGCAATACTTCCCAAGTTTTATTATTAAGCCTTAACCCACGCTTCAGCGGGTTGAGATCATTGAAATTTTTACTATTAAAACAGTCAAAGTAGCTATCGAGTTTTTTTAGATGATACTCAAAGTACTGGCAGTACATCAGAGAGTACTCACACCCCTGAAATAGAAATCGCATATATGTATATACAATGAAAATGAAGATTATTTTAATGAAGATGGTGATTCTTTTACATCCAACAATGTGCCAATAGAATTAACATCGAGTCGATATTTTGTTGGTTACTTAGCACAACGAATATCATGCGTTAAATGTCGTATGGATATAATAAAACCAGCGCAAATTTTGTCATATCCTTCAGAAAAGTTTATTCATGCAAAAAATTATCAAAAAGAATCCCACTTTGGAGGTTTGTTTGCCCCCTCTGTTTTATTTTTTGAAGTTTGTAAAATTCATATACATAAAGGTCTTTGAAAAAATATTTTTACAAAATAAAGAAATGAAAGGCATAAAAAAATTTATTGTTGAGCAATGCGTGAGTTGTACCAAAAATTCAATTTATTCTTTTTGGTTTGAGGAGAATGACGTATGTTATAAACACAGGATGGAGATGCTTAATTTACTAGTTCTTATTATTATTACGGAAGCATTCCACATGGGAAACTTACAAATACAAATTATCAAGTACTGAAAAAGTTAAAATTTTAAACCATTAAACTTGTAAAGAGCTCATACGTAAAATCAATAAATACTCATAGTAAATAGTAAGAAACAAACTCTCTTTTTATTTTTAAATTCGTTTGATATATGTATACTAGGGCGGGTCGATTTTTTTTTTAAATCGTATAGCAAAAACGTAATCTACATAAAATTCTCCGAAGAAACCATGGGTCTAAAATAAAATCCTAATCCGCGCCTCTCGACTTGAAAATTTATACCTATGCCCGCCTTTGCAAAAAAAAATTTTTTTTTAAAAAATAGCTTTTTCCAAAAAGAAATCGAATTTTTTTAATAAAATTGTTTAGTAACGTACCTAGTTCTTTTGCACATTTTATTTTTTTACACTCAAAATTTTTTTACATTAAAAAAAATTTTTAGCCAAGTAAGAGAGGCGCGGATTAGGATTTTATTTTAGACCCATGGTTTCTTCGGAGAATTTTCTTAGAATTTTATGTATATTACGTTTTTGCTATACGATTTTTAATTTTTTTTTTCATCCATACAAATCAACCCGCCCTAATGTATACATACAGACATGGTAAGTACGTAATTAAATAATCTAAAAAATGGAATTATAATTCGGTGCAAATCGATATAGTTTAATTTTTACAAAAATAAAACACATACTGCTGCCCTACAATTACGCAATTGGTCGCATTCCATCTTACGTAGGTTATTTGCACATAAATTGTTTGAAAACAAAACGAAATCAATTAAAAAAAATACCGAAAACCGGTTTCAACGAAAAAAAACACAAACACACACACACTTTGGCTGGCAAAAACAGCAAACATGTGTATGTATTAATGCATGTGGTTTTTTGCTCTCTTTAGTTCTCTGAATGTGAGCACGAAGTTTTTACTTTCTTGTTACTTCCCCCCCTCATCATTAAGAAGCACAACATTTTAAAAAATTACAAATGTACTAAGTGCAACATCTTTATATATTTATAGTCTTTGCTTTTAGTTATTGTTTTTTAGTTTTAACCGGGCAAGCAAACAATAAAAATCAAATATGTGTCGCGTTAATTACCTAGAACATTAAATAAGAAAAAAAAACTGAAAAAGTGTAATAAAAAAAAACTAGAAAATCGAAACAAATAGAAATTGTACGCATCTCGAAAAAAAAACAAAGTAAAAAATTTTAAAACAAAATCGTGATCGAACGAAAATTTCTGTTGAAAAAACCATTGAAAATAACAGTGTTAAGAAGGTTTATGTTAACTTTAAATTAACATACATGGTTCAATCGTTTGCAGAAAGCTTTTTTTTTTTTGTTTACATTTAGATACACATGAAACATATATTAGGTGCGTTTGAGTACTTTTACAGTAAAATGCAGTAAATGAGTAAACTAAAAAATTTTCTCTCAAAAAAAGCTGTTGTTTAAAAATGTACGCGAACGCAAAATTTGTAAAAATTCGTAAAATAAAGGCAACAGCTGATGGCAAATAATTGAAGTGTTGAAAAACATTGACACTTTTGACGACTTAACTCGTATTCTTATCGGTACTCGATTAAATACTTTTTATAACACGAACATTTTTGGAAAATACAAACAAGCTATTTGATGTAATCTTTCATATTTGTTTGTATTTTATTTGATTTTACTAATTTGTAGCGTGTTAAATTACAGTAAAATCCCGATAATTCGTAATCGCAAGGGAACGGCCATTTCTTACGAATTATAGGGGTTTTCGATTTAGCGGGGTTACGATTTAACGGGGCTAACAAAAAAAAATAAATACGAATAAACGGAGTTTTTCAATTTATTTACTAAAACGATACAAAAAAACGTAAAAAACAATTGTTAAAAATAAAATATATAAAAATTATTCATGTAACAAACTGATCTTAAGAAAATAAATCCATACACAAGCAAAAACCCACGCAAAAGAAAAATAGTGGTAAACAAAAAAACTTTCTTTCTATGTTTTTGTTGTTTTTATTACGAATTATAAGTGGTAGTTAGCAAACAATTACGATTTATAAGAGGTAAAGAAGATTTTATTTGAAAAAAAATTACGAATTAGCGAGGGGACCAAAATGTATGGAAATTTTACGAATTAACGAGATTTTTTCAAGGGACCGACAGTTTATTACGAATTATCGGGAATTACGATTTATAGGGGTACGAATTATCGGGATTTGACTGTATTTAAAAGAACATGAATAATTTTTTTGCTATTGATTACTTAAGTTCCCAAATACTTCACACTTTTACAACTCTAAAAAATTAACATAACAAAATAAATTTCAAAAGTTTATATTTAGCCAAATAAATGCTTCACAAACAAGTTTAATTAATTAATATATATTCACTTTTTGTTTTGGTTTAATTTTTATTTCAACTTTTCTTTTATTTAACAATTTTTCACAATTTGTATGCTTTTTATTTGTTACTTTTGTTTGTTTACCTTTTGAAACATATGTTTTTTTGATTTACAAAATTTTACTGCAAAAATTTCTGCAGTAAAAATTTGTTAATACTCAGACAAGAACTGTCACTTTTCGCTCTCAATTTATGTTCTCATTTACTGCATTTTGTGTACTCGAACGCAATTTCGTAAAATTAAGTAAAGTTTAGTAAAAACTTTTGTGTTCTCGAACGAAACTATTTATTAATCGTTTGCAGAAAGTTATGTTTGTTTACATTCAGATACACATTTAACATTATTTATCAGCAGCTATGGGCAAATGCAAAAATAGCGAACGATGTGTATACATACACAAAAAACAAAGAGCATAAAACCAACAAATGCAAACGCCCAGCGGGAAAACTCAGAAGACCTTCTTACTTCAGGCCTTTTTAAATGCCTGCTTAAAAAACGTTTTGATTTAATTACTATTCTTACGTAACTGCTAAGGAATGCCTTATAGAAGGCCTCGGCTCTTTGGTATAAAAGAAGCGAGAAAAGAAGGAGTAACATTTTTTGTTTTGTTTTTTTGCACAAGCAAAAGCAAAAGAGTTCAGATCCCTTTACAAAAACAAAGTAACATATGTTGTAAATCATTTTAGTTGAAGTTGAAAAGAGAAAGAGTAAAATTTTTTGTTTTGTTTTTTTCGCCAAAGCGAAAGAATTCAGATCCCGTTATAAAAACAAAGTAACAAAGTAGGTGCATATTAAAATACAAAATAAAGACAATAATGTTAATCATTTTAGTTGAGTTTTGTTCATTAAGGAAGATAGGTACTTGTGCTTTTAAAAGTTTTATTTTATTATAAACTTTTATTTGCAATCTATTTTACAATATTTAGCAAATTTAATTATTTCAATAAAAAAATAGGTATCACATAATAGGTATTCATTTGTAAGGAAATATTTCTTAATGTTTTAGACTGATAGCCCTTCAATATGACCTTTAATGCATTTGTATAAGGATGGTCTGAAAGGCCTTTTAAGAGCCATTAATTGAAAGGCCTTTTACCATACCTTTCTTAAAAACCCTTCAAGATAACCTTTTTGCTAAGGCCTTTTGACAGTCATTCTCTGGAAAGCCTTCTAAAAGCCATTTATTTGAAGGCCTTTAAGAAGCTCTGGGGAAGAAAGGAAAGCGGAAGGCCTTCTCCGCAATGACAACGCGTCTAAAAAAGATATGAGTATGGAATGGAGCGAGAAGGGCTTGTTTATCCAAAAGAAGGGGTACAGAGGCCTTCTGGAAGGCCTCCGTACTCCTTCTTTTTCCCGCTGGTCGTAAACAAACCAATACAATGCCACACATGCAAAGCTTTCAATGTAGTGGTGCCCATACTTGTTTATCAGCGATCAACAAATACAGTGAAGCAGAAAACATTAACATCAGTCACAAATAAACAAATGTGAAATATTGTAGAATTTACAAATCGTTCTAAATAATTCTACCTCATCCATAAATAAATTTAATTGGTGAATAAATTACAAATTTCTATTTACAAAATTACTTGAATTTCAATTAAAATTAAAACGAAAATTTATTAAAAGCTGCGTAGAATATTTTGTACATAAAATAAGCAGTGTTGCCGAGAAGCTAAAATTTTTTTGCTAATCATATAAAGAGAAAGTGTGCTATAAAATTTTTGAAATTGTTTAGATAAAAATAATTACATAGTTTTTTTATATAGTTACAAGTTTTTAATAATTACAAAAATATAATTGTTCTCAAAAATTTTTTTTTCTTTTCGAAAGTGTTAAAAATAAAAAATGAAACGAAGCTAAAAAATATTTCGATTTTGTAAATTTCAAAAGTTTTAATAATAAAGTCTCATGATTCTTGGAATAAAAATAACCTGTTTAATTAATCGTGATATGTACTTAACGTCATGCAAACAAGAATAAAATTCGTGGAAAATACGCAAGCTTAAAAAACATAAGATTAGGTCTGTCTGGGTACTTTTCCAGTAGCAAATACTCAGTAATTTTTTTGGGAGAGTAACACCAATATTACTCTATCGGCTGAAAAAATCTCAAAAAGTACGCAGACAGTATCCAGTGAAATCTTGCAAGAAAACAGCTGATCGGTGTGTAAACAATTGAAATAACAAAGCAAAAGAATTTTAGCATAGGTATGTATGTGTACGCAAAATTGAATTCTCGAGGTAAATTAAAAAATTATTGAATATTATTTTTGTCAAGCTAATAGGGCCTAAATTTCTTCAATGTAAATAAAATTCAATTTTTAATTACAATATTTTGTTCCCGACGTTTCGTCGATTGTTTGTCGACTTTTTCAAGGGATTGTCTATTTAAAAATTATAAAAACAATAAAATAAATACAATAATGCACCACATAAACATTAAAGACTTAAGCTTCGTACAGACGATGGTCAGATCTTACAATATTGGTAAGCAGCGTTGCTTAAATTGCATTAAAATTGGCTAAAATGTCTTACAACTGTGTGAACATTGTAAGCTCATTTGTATTTGCAGATGTGCAAAATAAATGCATCTGACAATGGATCATTGTCAGAAAAATTTTGCTGTTGGCAACGCCTGCTTACAATATTGTAAGATCTGACCATCGTCTGTACGAAGCTTTACAATATGAAAATTTAATCACATTAAAAAGTTTTAGATGTACTCAGGATCATACAAATATAAAAATTAATTTTAATATTTAAAAAATACATATTACTTTAAACTTTAAATATATCACAGCTTAAGTAATGGCAACAATATAGCTCGCATTTATTTTGTTCGTGTCTTCCTTCAAATTCATTGTTCTATTAATTTGTTGTTGGATTCTTAGGCTTTCAATTGTGTACCTCTTTCTTTCTTTATTTTCTTTATCTAGAATTTTTACATCATCGAACCTAATTGTGTGACCAGTATGTAGGATGTGTTGTGCTAGTGCTGTTGTCTCTTTTCTCCGCATTATGTCCATCTTGTGTTCTCCCATTCTTGTCTCCAGTGTACGATTTGTTGTTCCTATATAAATTAGCTCGCATGGCTGTTTGTCATTTCCTTCACATTGTAATTCGTATACAATGTTAATTTGTTTTTGTTTATTAATTGGCGCCTTAACTCTAGAAAAAATTGTACTTAATGTCAAATTGGGTTTGTATGCAAAACAGATGTTTTTTGTTTTTATTGACGACCGTATATTATTATTATCGGTTAACCCAGGTATGTATTTTACACTGTAAAATTTGTTCACTTCTTTTTCTATGTTTGCAGATTTGTTGTGGTTATTTTTGTCCTTATCCAATTGTTTAATCGTATTGTCTATCAATGTAGATGTGAGTTTTGTAGGGAAGCTATTGTTTTTTAAAATGTTTGTTATAATGTGTTTGTTTTTATTATGAAATTGTGTATCACTTATGTTGTATACCCTAGAAATAAAATTTTTTGCTGTGCTTATAATTTGATTTGATTTTAAACACACAGCACTCAAATATGACAATGAGACATGTAGAACATTAAAAGAATACTGCAACGAAACAAAAAGACTAATACAACAACAACAAAGGTTAAAATTTATTTTATCATGCAGAAGCTACGGAATAACCCCAAACCATACAAAGAACACGACTAAACAGGTTGGAAATCTTTTTGAATGTACAACAATAAAAAGAAAACTAATAACAATAGAACACAATTTCCATAAGAAATTTTTGAACTTGGAAATTTCACAGACCAACACAAATATTAAAATTATTAAACGTAAACTCTATCACTTAAATATTGGTATTAAAAACATGATAACAGAAGAGGACCACACTAAATTTATTAACACACAAAGAGACAGATCAAAACAAATAGTGAAAAATGTTAAGGAGAGACACATTGGAAAATTAACTACACTAAAAAAAAAACAGTTCAAATTACATGGATTAGTATTTACAAACCACTGGTTTGAAAACAAAACGAAATACGATATCCCGATGGAATGTAAGTGGATATTATCACTTGGCAGAAAGTTCGCATTACCAATAGATAAACATAACTTCTCCCCATTACATATAATAGCTGTTGTAGAGCAATGTATACAGGCCATGGATGGGAATTTTGATAAAGAAAAGGACGTCGCTAGAACAAAATTAGCAAACCATGTATCCGCTTTTAAAAGAAGCATTAAAAATACTAAAAAGGATAAGTTTATCCTCACAATTTTTGAGAAAACTAAGAAACTTTTAAGGAAATATAACGACATAATTATTATACAGGCGGACAAAGGAAATAAGACGGTAGCTATGTATAAAAATGAGTATGAGGGGAAAATGCAAACACTTATAGGAGACAAAAACACCTACAGAATTTCAAGAGCAGATCCAACTGACAAACTGCAGAAACAAAACAATACCATTATTTCTGACCTCTACAAAAATAATATTATTAATACAGGTGAAAAACGTAAACTTCTTTGTTCTGCGGCTACTGCACCTAGAATATACGGCTTACCCAAAATACATAAGGAAGGGACACCCTTACGACCTATTGTGTCGTCAGTTCAAGTACCATGTTACCAATTATCAAAATACGTTGGTAATATTCTCAAAGTCATAATTTCTGACAAATATAATGTTAAAAATTCGCTACGGGTAAAGGAGCAACTGAGCGGCGTGAAAATTAACAATAATGAAACTATGATATCGTTTGACGTGATTTCACTATTCACGAACATCCCAATTCAGACGGCAATAAACACAATTATGAAAAAATGGAGTATTATTAAAAATCATACTAAGATGTCCAGCTCACAATTTTTAAGAATACTCAAATTTTGTCTAAATGACAATAATTATTTTATGTTTGGTGAAAACATTTATACTCAAATCTTTGGTATGCCAATGGGGAACCCACTATCACCTACTATAGCGGATATCATACTTGACAACCTACTTGACGATGCAATAACTGAACTGGAAAATGAAAATATTTACATTAAATATATCGCCAAATATGTAGACGACATTTTGGCGATAACTCGCATAGAAGACAAGGACACAATTCTGTCAATTCTTAACAAACAACACCCTAAAATACAATTTACTACTGAGATTGAGAAAAACGGAGAAATCGCGTACTTAGACTCAAAAATTATACGCAAAAATAATAAGATTCTGTTTGATTGGTACACTAAAGAAACATCTTCAGGAAGGTTAATGAATTACCACGCTACACAACCCAAAAATCAAATTATAAACACAGCAAAAAATTTTATTTCTAGGGTATACAACATAAGTGATACACAATTTCATAATAAAAACAAACACATTATAACAAACATTTTAAAAAACAATAGCTTCCCTACAAAACTCACATCTACATTGATAGACAATACGATTAAACAATTGGATAAGGACAAAAATAACCACAACAAATCTGCAAACATAGAAAAAGAAGAGAACAAATTTTACAGTGTAAAATACATACCTGGGTTAACCGATAATAATAATATACGGTCGTCAATAAAAACAAAAAACATCTGTTTTGCATACAAACCCAATTTGACATTAAGTACAATTTTTTCTAGAGTTAAGGCGCCAATTAATAAACAAAAACAAAGTAACATTGTATACGAATTACAATGTGAAGGAAATGACAAACAGCCATGCGAGCTAATTTATATAGGAACAACAAAACGTACACTGGAGACAAGAATGGGAGAACACAAGATGGACATAATGCGGAGAAAAGAGACAACAGCACTAGCACAACACATCCTACATACTGGTCACACAATTAGGTTCGATGATGTAAAAATTCTAGATAAAGAAAATAAAGAAAGAAAGAGGTACACAATTGAAAGCCTAAGAATCCAACAACAAATTAATAGAACAATGAATTTGAAGGAAGAGACGAACAAAATAAATGCGAGCTATATTGTTGCCATTACTTAAGCTGTGATATATTTAGAGTTTAAAGTAATATGTATTTTTTAAATATTAAAATTAATTTTTATATTTGTATGATCCTGAGTACATCTAAAACTTTTTAATGTGATTAAATTTTCATATTGTAAGTCTTTAATGTTTATGTGGTACATTATTGTATTTATTTTATTGTTTTTATAATTTTTAAATAGACAATCCCTTGAAAAAGTCGACAAACAATCGACGAAACGTCGGGAACAAAATATTGTAATTAAAAATTGAATTTTATTTACATTGAAGAAATTTAGGCCCTATTAGCTTGACAAAAATAATATTCATAAATTCATCACTCTGGCCAAAGAAACAACTACAACAATAAAAAATTATTAATTAAAGTAAAGCTTAAAAAGTGTTGTAAATTAAAAAACTTGTTTATTACACTGTTATTAATTTGGTAAGTTCAATTTCTTCTAAGTTTTTAGTTTTATTTGTCGGGTTTTTTATAAAACTTCTTTTGCTTACATTGCCCAACATAGTGCCGGCTTACAATAGAAGAAAAGAATGAAATGCCCAACACAGTGCCCTCCAACAGCTTGACAACGGAGAAAAATAATTTGGATGTGAAGTTCTCGCCAGGAACACAATTCTTAATACTCGCCTCTTCAATTGCAAAGTTTGCCCCACAAAGTTCTGCTGGTTCTATCGGTTCTGCCATCTCCACTCCACTTACGCCACGATCGCACTGTATATTTGGGCGTTTCTAGCATGATGTAAAATGTTTTGTTTGTTATAATTTATTATTAACGTTAAAAATCAACACAATTCTAATTACTTACCTCTGCCACTGTTAAATTTCAATTTTTATTTTCATTTCACAGAAACTATTTCATTCAAACAGCTGTTCAAACTATTTGCAAAATCTTGCAAGCGGAAATTTCTCCAGTAACATTTTGCAAGTTCTCTAACTTCCAACTGTCAAAAAATTCTCTTTTTGGCTCCCTCGCTGCAAGAGATTTGGAGTACGCAGACAACATTTTGCAAGATTTTGTAACATTTTGCGCAAAATATGTGTACGCAGACAGACCTATTATCTTTCTAATAACTAAAACATACGTTCACAATTCAAAACACGGATACCTCAAGAAATTTTATCTGAAAGGTTAGAAATTTAAAATAAAAAACATATATCCAAATTTTTAATACTTAAAATATTTTATCATATTGCAAACATTTATTTATCTCAAAATAAAGTACATCGATATCTTTCCTTACCAACTATATTTTTACAAAAATTTACATCGAAAAAGGATTTTAGGAAAATTTTTTAATTTTCTGTTAAATCTAAAAATTAGTTTGTTTATTTGGAACCAGAATTAATATTTTTCTTATAACGCTGAGAATGTAAATCGTGAAATTTGCAAAAAGGATCTCTATTTCTTCATAATTTGTAGGAACGAAAATTCCATAATTCGCACATTTTAACGACTTTAACCTAAATTCGATATTTTCTGAAAATTTTTTTAAAAATCTATTTTTTCGTTAAAACATAAATTTTTCAACCCAGAATACACATATACCTAACTGAAATTTTAATTT
Organism: Pollenia angustigena; assembly: GCA_930367215.1. Lineage (NCBI taxonomy): Eukaryota > Metazoa > Arthropoda > Insecta > Diptera > Polleniidae > Pollenia > Pollenia angustigena. Next base: position 38,337,881 of record OV884059.1, read on the forward strand.
CTTAAAGCATTTGAAAAAAATTCAATTATATATTTAGAATTTAATTACTCCCCTAATTTCTAAAAATTTAATAATGCCTAACCAAAGCGAAGCATTTGGAGATCACTCGCAATCTTTTGTCAAAGATAAATTTCTGTTTGAAGCAGATCACCTTCTCACATTTTGCACAAGTTTTAGCAATTTAGAAATTCAGGATCAAACGGATTCTATACTGGAAACAAAATTAAGTGATCTAGAAAACAGGTGGAGGAAACTGGAAATTTCATACGAGAATCTCATGCTCTCGCCAGTCTCCACAATTAGCAAAGAACTCAAGGAAACATCTAAAGAAAACTTTCAAGCATGTTCTGAAACTTTCCATACTTGTAGGGCAAATATTATGGACATACTTAAAATCACACGAATAACGCATAGTTCTCTTGCTTATCGTATGAGTTTACCTCTTCAGAACTATCCAGTCCAAAACTCTGCGATGCAAATTAATTTTCCTCCTTGCGATACTGAAAATTTTGAAGGCAGTTACGAAAAATGGCCATCCTTTCGTGATATGTTCACGGCCGTGTACATCAACGATACAAACTGCCCACCTGTGGTAAAATTGTTTCACTTACGAAATAAAACAATAAATGAGGCAGGGGAAATAGTAAAACGCTACCTCAAAGCTCGTTACGAAAACAAAAGAGTTTTAGTTGATCACCAACTGCAAATTCTCTTCAACATTCCTGTAGCCATATCTGAAGACAGTAAAACCCTTTAAAAAATTCATTCAACTGTCTCATACGTTTTACAAACTCTTAAAACTCTAAATGTTAACACGGAAAACTGCAATTTCTTTATTGTTTACTTAGTGTGCTCTAAACTTCCTAATGATACTCTCGCTCTGTGGGAACAATCACTCAAATCCCATCGTGAATTACTCAAATGGTCTTAGTTAGAGGAATTCCTGATTGACAGATACGAAGCCGTAGAAAGAATCTCTAATATGAAAATCACAAGAGATCGTCTAAGTCTTCCAAATATTCCTCAAAATAGAATTCAATCCTATTCGTCAGTAGAAAAGCTCAACCCTACATGTAAAGTCTGCAATGAGAATCATAACTTGAGAGTATGTCAAAAGTTTGAAAGATTTACAGTTCAGCAAAGGATAGATTTTGTAGCAGCTAATAGAATTTGTAACAATTACCTCTCTCCTAACCATTTAAAAGCTAAATGTCCTAGTAAAAATAAGTGTTTCATAAGCAATTTAAATCAAACTAATGTATCTAACCCTTCAAGTTTTCAACCCACTAACTCGGGTCAAACTATTCACAGTTAGGGCGTTAATTGACCCTGGATCTCAGAGAACCTTTTTATCCGAAAGAATAATGAATAGATTACAGTTGCCTACTAGAAAATCGCATGTAGATGTAGTTGGTATTGGGGGTCAAATACAAACCGCAACTTAAGAATGTGATCTGATTGTTTTTGCAAAGAAAGCAAACACAAAGTTTTCAATAAACGCTATTATTTTGCCAAAAATTACTAAGCTCATCCCATCAACGTCATTCCAAATTTCAAGCTCAAACTTAGAAAATCTCGATCTTGCTGACCCAACTTTCAAACAGTCTTCTCAAATTGACCTTATTCTCGGAAACGATACAGAACGTTTCATTAATCTCGATGGTATAAAGAAAAATATTTGTGGTTTCGCTTCTGCGTACAACACTGTAAATGAAAATCGAGTAGCATTTTTATTTTATGTTTTTGAGTTTTAATTCATTATTAATAAATTTAGTTTAGTTTTGAATTTTTGAACAAACTATAAAAAACTTATTTGTTTGAATTAATATAAGAATCTTTATTGGCGCAGCCGTTAGTCGAATCTTCTCGGAACATATTTAGTGCAATATCATGTCGTTACCATCATTTCGCCCATTTGATTATTCGTGTGAAAAATGGTCAACATATTTTAACCAATTACAATTCTTCTACATAACACAAAACATTTCTACTGATGAACAAAAAAAGGCGGTTTTATTATCTAATATTGGCTATTCAACATTTTCACTAACTCAAACTCTTATTGCAATTAAGAACATTTGTGATAGCACGTTGAAGCTGGATGATATAATAGAGGCACTAAATAAACATTTCGAAGAATCTCCAAACTATATGAGTGCAACTTATGAATTTTATAATTGCAAACAAAAGATTAGTCAGAATTTCTCTGAGTGGATGGCTGAATTAAGAAGCAAGGCTAAAGATTGTGGATTCACCGAATCTCAACTACATAATAAGCCACTAGATAGAGCTTTACGCGACGCTGTTTTAATGGGAACTAATAATACGAATGTTCGTGCTTCTTTACTTAAAAAAAAAGATCCTTCACTCATTGATGTAATTAACATGGCTAAAGAAGGCGAAATGGTACAACGCGAATGTGAAAAACTTGATAAATTGTCATTGCAAACAGATCAAGCTGTTCACAAAGTGCAACAAATAAGCAAAAACTACAAAAAAGAAAATACAAAGATGGAAAATCAAAAATTCAGTTGGGGCCCATGTGCGTCTTGCGGAAAAGTTAACCACAAAAGAGAAAATTGTAAGTTACGGAATGTAGATTGTTTCATTTGTAAGAAAAAAGGACATATCTCAAAAGTATGCCGTTCCAAAGTACACACTGCCACCGTTGATGTCGCTTTTACTGATGAGGATTCAGTAGATATTGAAACTCATATGATCTATTGTCATAAAACATCTAAAGATGATGAAGAATGCAAATTCGTTTCACTAAATGTGATTTTAAATAAGAAAAGAGTAAATTTTGAAGTAGATACTGCCGCTAGTCGTTCCATTATTGGAACTAATATTTGGCGATTAATTGGTTCGCCTACAATTTACGAACCCCTTAAAAGAATAAAAGGTTTTGGAGACAACAACTACGTTTCAGTAAAAGGTTTTATTAAAGCCAAGCTACAATACAAATCCAAATCTATAGAGGCTATTTTTGTTGTGGTAGAACAAGACTGTGAATCCATCCTTGGAATTGGCAATATTCGTAAATTGGAACTTGACCTTAATTCACTTGTACACGGAAATTCTTCATCTGTATTAGCACACACTATTTCAGAATTTGAACCAAAATTGCTAAAAGAAAAATTTAAATATGTTTTTGAACCCGGTTTAGGCCATTGTACTAAGATTAAAGGTCATATTACATTACGTGAGTCAGCTAATCCCAACATTTTCAAACCTCGGCCTGTTCCTTTTGCCAAACTTTGTGCTGTTAAAGCTGAGTTGTCGCGTTTACAAGAATCAGATATTATTGAACCTGTGACAATCACAGAGTGGGCTTCTCCAATTGTGGTCATTCCCAAGTCCGATGGCTCTATAAGGTTGTGTGGAGATTTTAAAGTGACAATAAATCCATATATGCAGGTTGATCAGTATCCAATTCCTAATATTGATGAACTATTTTCGAGACTGAATGGTGGGAAAGAATTCACAAAACTCGATTTCTCGGATGCCTATTTACAGGTGGAGCTGGATGAAAAAAGCAAGTCTTTTACTACAATAACAACTCCTTTTGGTTTATTTCGGTACAAACGAATGCCGTTTGGAATATCTAATGCACCAGCAATTTTCCAAAAGATTGCAGATCAAATAATTGCTGGTGTTCTACATTCTGCTGCATATCTAGATGATATTATTGTCACGGGACATACTCGTGAGGAACATATGCAAAATCTGTTGACGATTCTTAAGCGCGTGGAAGATTTTGGTTTTAAATGTAAATTATCAAAATGCGAATTTTTCAAAAATCAAGTTAACTACTTAGGATATTTAATATCAAGGGATGGTAAGAGAGCTAATCCTGATCGGGTAACCGCTATTTCCAATATTGCAATACCATCTTCAGTAAAGGAAGTTGAATCGTTTATTGGGAAAGTTAATTATTACTCTAAATTTATTCCGAATTTCTCTTCTCTATGTGCTCCATTAAACCAACTTCGTCAAAAGCATCGAAAATTCTACTGGAGTCTCGAGTGTCAAAAAGCATTTGACAACCTAAAATTTCATCTGATGAGAGAACCTTTACTAGTGCATTATGATCCAAATTTACCTGTAATACTTAACACTGATGGTTCTGCTTATGGTATAGGCGCAGTTATTTCACATCGCGTTTCCAATGGTGATGAACTTCCTATTGCTTTCGCTTCAAAAACCTTATCTACAGCTGAAAAGAACTATTCAACAATCGAAAAAGAGGGTCTCGCTATTGTTTATGCTGTAAAAAAATTTAATCAATATTTGTCGGGCCGTAAGTTTGAGATAATTACTGACCACCAACCACTTTTGGCAATTTTTTCGCCGAAAAAAGGGTTACCACAACATACTGCGTTACGTCTACAACGATAGGCTCTTATTTTGATGAGTTATGATTACAACATACGATATAAACCAGGGAACAAAAACTATGTCGCCGATGCTCTTTCGAGACTTCCTGCTGGTCCGGATAATTCAGTTGCGGATAAAATAAGTTTTGATCCATCTGTTCATAAGATTCAATGTAATTCCTACAACAATATGAAACTAGATAGCTCTGACATAAGCTAAGCAACAAAATCATGTAGTGTTCTTAAAAAAGTTTTATATTATACCAGATTTGGTTGGCCAAATAATTTCAGTAGAAAGGAAAATCCTCAGCTTCATCCATATTTTCAGATTCGTAACTATATATCTACCGATAATGATATACTGTTGATTGGCAATAGAGTTGTCATACCTAAGAACCTTCAAACTCACGTACTCAATTTACTACACTCTTCTCATGTTGGCGTAGTTAAGATGAAACAACAAAGTCGAAGCTCTTGTTGGTGGCCAAAACTTAATAAAGATATAGAAAATATTGCAAAGAGTTGTCAAACTTGCGCAAAATATGCTATTTCACCCCCGAAAGTAGAGTCGTCATGGCCAGAACCTGATACAGTTTGGTCAAGATTACATATTGACTTCGCAGGTCCTTTTTTCGGAAAGAAATGGCTGTTGATTGTAGATGCAAAGTCTAAGTTTGCCGTGGTTAAGGATATGAATAATAATACAACTGCTGCAGCTGTTATTACCGCTTTAGAAGAAGTTTTTACCAACTACGGATACTGTGAATATGTTGTATCAGATAATGGGCCTCCTTTTATTAGTAAAGATGTTCAAGATTTCTTCGATAAAAACAAAATTCAACATATAACTACAGCACCATATCATCCTTCAAGCAATGGTGCCGCTGAACGATTCGTTCGTTCATTCAAGGATGCGTTCAAGAAGCTTACAGAGGAGGGGAAATCTGCAAAAGAAGCACTGTAAATATTTTTAGAAAACTACAATTGGTCTATACATTCAGCAACATTGAAAGTACCGGCAGAAATAATGTTTTCAAGATGCATTCGTAATGATCTATCTTTACTTCATCCAAAAAATGCATTGAAAAAATGGGAAGAAAGTAAATTTCAAATAAACGAACCAGTCTGAATACGTTTGAAAAGGTCAGATTCCAAATGGACACCCGCGGTTATTGAAAAGGTTTTAAGTAGTCACATATATCAAGTTAAACTGGATAACAGAACTTGCAAAATTCATGAAGATCAGATCCGTAAACAGACTGCGCACGCGTTTTCTGGTATTGAATACTACGATACTGAATTGGGCCATGCTTCAGAACCGCTTACAAATGGATTTACTACATCTGATTCCCAAATATCCGTGGCACCTGCAATGGAATCAAGGCCACAACGAAATCATAGGAAGCCGGACCGCCTTGGTTATTAAACCTAAGGAAAAGGATGTAAATGAAAATCGAGTAGCATTTGTATTTTATGTTTTTGAATTTTAATTCATTATTAATAAATTTAGTTTAGTTTTGAATTTTTGAACAAACTATAAAAAACTTATTTGTTTGAATTAATATAAGAATCTTTAAACACAATATTTGGTTGGGTGCTTAGCGGTCCAATTAGGGGCAATCCTATTCACTCATTTACTACTTCTATAGTTCCCTCAGAAAACTCTGAATTAAATAGCCTGCTGAGAAAATTTTGGGAACAGGAAGAATTGCCCTTAACCAAAAATATGTCAAAAGAGGACCAATACTGCGAAGATTTTTACAAGCGAAGCGGACTTTAGATACATGGTACGATTACCTTTCAGAAAAGAATTTCCTAATTCAATGTTTCTTTGCACTTCTCGAATATTAGCCATTGGTCAATATTCACGAATGAAACAATCTCTCGCAAAAAACCCTGAACTCCAAACCCAATACAATGCAGTTTTGGATTAATATTTATCTCTCCAACATATGGAAACAACTACATTTCGTGAAGTGTGCTCTAATGGAAAAGTTTTCTCATTCTACTTGCCACACCATGCAGTATTACGACCAGAGCACAAAACGACAAAAGTCCGAGTAGTTTTTAACGCCTCACGAAAAACCAAATCTGGTTTCTCTCTCAATGATCTTCTGTACACAGGGCCCACGCTACAGCAAGATCTTATGAATGTAATTCTTAATTGGCGAAAGTATAGATATGTATTTAGCGGCGATATTCAGAAAATGATCGCCAGATCTTAGTACATCCCGAAGACCGGCCATACCAAAGAATTTTATTTCAAAAAGAACACAATGCTGCTTTTATTGACTACCAACTCAAGACAGTTACTTTTGGAGTAAACTGTGCCCCATTTTTAGCCATTCGCACACTTCTTCAGTTGGCTAAAGATTCAGAATCACAATTTCCAAAGGCATCTTCAATTTTACGCAATGAAACTTACGTCGATGACATACTGGCTGGAGGTCATTCTATTGATGAAGCATTAGATGCTCAGACAGAACTTATTCAAACCCTAAAGTCAGGAGGATTTCCGTTGAAAAAACTCACTGCTAACGACTCCCAACTATTTGCTAACATCCCTCCCGAGGATTTATATGATTTAGAATTTCTTCGATTTTATGAAACAAGCACAACTAAAACATTAGGAATTAAATGGAATGCTCGTACTGATTATTTTTCCTACTCGTTTAACCCAATTGCTCAAACATCTAAGGCTACTAAACGCTCTATTCTTTCTTCAGTAGCAAAATTATTCGATCCTGCAGGATGGATAAATCCGGTAGTTGTCAGAGCCAAAATTCTGATGCAGAAACTTTGGCTAGAAGGGCTAGATTGGGATCAAAATGTTAGCTCAGAATCTCTCGACAACTGGAACCATCTTATTTCTGATCTCTCTCACGTTGAAAAAATAGTTATCCCAAGATGGATCCAATACACACCTTCTGACCGTATTCAAATACATGGCTTTTCTGATGCCTCAAAGCAGGCATATTGCGCAGCTATTTTTATTAGATGTCAAACTGAAAATAACGTTTTCTCAAATCTATTCGTAGCAAAAAGCAAGGTAGCGCCATTGCAAACTGTTTGTTTGCCTCGACTTGAGCTCAACGGCGCTGTCTTATTAGCCAATTTGGTAAATCATGTGCTTAAGATTCTCAATTTTAATGATTCCGAAGTCATACTATGGACTGACTCGACAATTGTACTCAGCTAGTTGTCGAAACCCCCAGCAACTTGGGAAACTTATGTTGCTAACCGCATAGCTCAAATCCACCGATCGGTGCCCAAAGCAGTATGGCGTCATGTTCCCACCATTGACAACCCCGCCGACATCGGTACACGTGGTTGTAAACCACAAGATCTGGTAATAAATCCCTTATGGTGGCACGGACCATCATGGCTTGTCAATCCGCCTTCAGAATGGCCAGCAAAAAAGGAAATTCCGCCTTTACAACAATCATTAGCAACATCATTGAATCCTATCCCAAATAGTGATATTTTGGAAAAATTTTCCTCACATTATAAAGCTTTGCGTGTCTTGTGCTACATATTTCGATTTATTACCAAAAGCCAGTCAACTCGTAGGCCATATAATGGTCATTCATCCCTCAGTCTATGTCAGAACGAAGTAAACTTCGTAAAAAATAGACTTATCATACTTGCACAAAAATACGCTTACGATTCCGAATATACAAGCTTATCGAACTCTCAATTAATTTCTTACCACAGCCCTCTGAAAACATTAAATCCATTTCTCGACTCAAATAAAATCATGCATGTAAATGGTCGTTTATCAGAATCATCTCTTTCCTATAACGAGCGCTTTCCAGTTATATTACCAGGCAACTCCCGACTCTGCCAATTATATCTTACTTATTTACATATAAATTCAGTTCATGCAGATTGTGCCCAAATGTGTAGAATGGTTCAAACTGAATTCTACATATCTCGCTAAAAACCTCGAATTAAGAAAATTATTCGTCATTGCAAAATATGCCTTATTTTTAAACAAAGAAACTACTCTCAAATAATGGCTCCATTACCACCGGAAAGATGTAATCTCTCTGTTCCTTTTCAAACCACCGGTGTGGACTTCGCCGGTCCTTTTAAACTCAAAACGTCCTCGTTACGAAACGCTCCCTACAAAAAAGGCTTCGTTTCTGTTTTCATCTGCTTCAGCACAAAGGCCATACATCTCGAAGTATGTACTGACCTATCCACCGCAGCATTTCGAGCGGCATTCTCTCGCTTCATTGGGAGGCGGGGGCTCCCCTACAGGGTAGTATCAGACAATGGTCGCAATTTTCTCGGTGCTATTAGGGAGTTAAAAAGAGAATTTACTGCTTTTATAAATTCAGCGTCAGAGGATATTGCTCAAAAATACGTAACCCAGGGATTTGAATGGAGTTTCATCCCACCTCATGCTCCGTTAGGCTAGCTGGTAGTGAGCTAGTCTATCAACGCCGGGGTTGCGGGTTCGATTCCCGCCAGAGACTCTGGTTCCTGCAGACAAGCGTAAAGCTTCGCGGGATTAGCTTAGGGAATTTAAAAAAAAAAAAAACATATGGGCGGCCTATGGGAGGTCGCTGTTAAAAGTTTTAAATATCACTTAAAACGTATCGCTGGAGCACACAAGTTTAATTTCGAGGAATTTTCAACAATTCTTATTAGCATAGAAGCAGTTTTAAACTCCCGTCCCATTTCAGCTATGTTAGCGGATCCCTCTGATTTAACTGCGCTAACCCCTGGACACTTTCTTACTGGAAAACCCATAATGTCTTTCCCAACCCCAGTGACCGAAAATATAGCTCTTATAAATCGATGGGAAAAACTCAAAACTCTTCAATGCCACTCCTAATATAAAACCAGGAGACCTGGTCGTAGTTATAGATGATATTTTACCCCTTTCGGAATGGCGACTGGGACGAATAATTAAAACCTATAAAGGCTCGGATGATAATGTTAGGGTAGCGGATGTTCGAATCACTACTGGGGTCATAACACGACCTATAGTAAAGCTCTGTCTTTTGCCATTGCTTAATGAAAATGATTCTTTAACAACATAAAACTCTTACTCTAAAAACATGCTCTCTAATTAATCCTTACAAAACCACTCATATCATATCCTGTTATCCTTACTAATACACATATTTTCTTTTTCTCTTTTGTTTCTTTTTCTTTATTAAATTGACTCTTTCACAGAAGGCAACATCAACGCAAGCGAAATCCATCCATTCACCAATGTATGGTGTGCAAAAAATATCACGCCTTAAGATTTTGCCGTCGTTTTCGAAGGATGAGCATCAAAGAGAGACCGGGTGGTTCGCCGATTCCACTATTGTAACAACTGTTTAGCCAGGAGCCATGACCTGAGGGCCTGTTCGTCTCTCGAGAGCAATGTCGAAAGTGCGGAAGCTATCACCACACCCTTCTACACCCAACTTCAAAAAGACAACCTGATTTACGTAACAGAATTTCTAGGCGCAGTAGCTAGCGGGACGAAAGGCCTAGCACTACCAATAGAAGCAACAGGAGAACTGAAACCACCACAGCCAACAACAGGTTGCAAATCACAACTGCTTCAACAGTTCCAACTGCTATAGTCGCTCCAACTGCTCCTGATCATCAAATAATTTCCGAAGTCATCCGTTCTCTTGCTCGAGTACTCTGTTCACAACCAAATAACAATGTTGCACAAGTGTAAGGGGCCCGGCATGTTTAAAATTAAAATTTTAAACACCAAATTTCCTTTTATTTTGAAATTACATATTTTTAACGGATTATATTAACAGAATATTGAATTTGCTCCTTAATGTTAATATCATGTAACGATTAAGTTTCTATTATTGTGAATTAAACTTTAAAATGTTATACTGGAATTTTGCTATACACACAATTGTTAACGAAACTAACTTAAAATTGTAAAAATTAAAAAGATGGCACTTGTCTGGAAGCTAGCCAACGGTGAGCATCATCAATAAAACCTGAATTTGTAATTATACTGAATCTAACCCTAACTCTTTTACTTTTTCTAACCCCAAAAACTTAACCAAACTCTAATTCCTTTATAATTTCTCGTCGCCAGGAGCCGCGTATAACAAGTAAACGGGAACAACCTGACTAGTTGGCTTATACTTATACCTTTATAGGCATAGCTAAGTCTACGTCCACTAAACTCTAATAAGCCAACTATCTAACCCCCAGAATTCCCAAGCTAACTTGTTCAGGGTTAAAAACAAATTTTTAACTTTTTTGTGTCATACAAAATCCCCCCCCCCCCCCCCTAAGGCTCAAACTGGATCCGCGCCTGACCAACCCTTTGCCCTGCATGTGGAATAGGCCCACACGACGTACGACACCTATTCAACTGCAGTGCAAACCCAACCCAGTTAGAAGCAGTGTCCTTATGGACCCGCCCACGCGAGGTAGCACAGCTACTGGGCCTTGATTTAGCTGAGTTGGATGGACAGAGCGAAGAAGGAGAAGAATAGAAAATTTTATACATGCTTGTTTTTCAGGTCGAGCTGTTATAACAACAACAACTCTGGGTCCTCACACATCCACACACCTCACACGGTCCTGACGCAGGCCTTACTCTTGCCTAGCAGCGCATCCGAGTGACCCGGTACCCAACATAGCCTCACTTCATAACTTCCTAATATTTCTCCTAGGGCCCTCCTGCAAACATTAACTAGCCTGAACCTACAGAACAGCCCATCAAGGCCCTTAGAGCTACCTGGCTGTCCACATTTATTGTGAGCTCCGAGACCCTGGAAATGTTGCTCCCTACCAATTCCACGGCCCTCAGAACCCCAAGAACCTCCGCCTGAAAACAATTTAGTCGTCAGAAATTGCATATATGACCAGATGCTCAACGTAGACCCCCGCACCCGCCGTCATCTTCGAGCCATCAGTGAAAATAGCCAATACTCTACAATCTGCAATGACCTGGCCAGCTCTCCTAAGATGACAATATTACCTTTTGCAAACGCCCAAAATCAACCATAGTGCCCACTTATTCCATGAGCCGGGTAACCCAGGAGGCTTATTCTGAATTGCGATGCGAAAATCAATGCGATGCGAAAATACATAAATGCGAACAATTGCTATTCTGTATTGCGATATTCGCAAAGTTTTTTTTTAATCGCATTTCAAATGCGAAAAGGTGGCAAGTCGGTATTCTACATTGCGAAAACAAATGTCAAAGCTTGTTGACACTGACGTTTATTTGTGCAGCGTTGCCATAATTTTAAATAAATTGCGAATGCGATTGCGAAAGTCTAACAGAATACCAATTTTCTTCTGACCCTCCGCGAAAAGGTGGCAAGTCGGTATTCTACATTGCGAAAACAAATGTCAAAGCTTGTTGACACTGACGTTTATTTGTGCAGCGTTGCCATAATTTTAAATAAATTGCGAATGCGATTGCGAAAGTCTAACAGAATACCAATTTTCTTTCGCATCGCATTTTATTTGCGCATCGCATTGATTTTCGCGTCACAATTCAGAATAAGCCTCTAGGAATTAACCACCAGTGCTAATTTCACCCAAGATCCTCGCGTGACCCTCCGTGAAATCTCCTATCAGTTCTTACTCCCTCAGTCTAAGAATGCTTCTGGCTGCTATTCCCATCACATACTGCTCTTTATGCAGAAGATCTAGGCGTACTTCTCTTGGCCTATGTAATGCCGAGTGAAGCACATCTCTGACCCGTAGATAGAAGGTCCCTCCGATTAGCCAGTCTCAATGCCTCCCACCAAACAGCATCCATACGTAAGAATGGGTGTAACCATCGAAGTGTACAGTCATCCCAACACAAACGGCCGGAGTCCCCAGTTCCAACCTATCAACGATCTGCAAGCATAGTGGGCATTGAGACCCCTTAGTCTCTCCTAAGTATGCCTCTTCCACGACAGCCTACTGTCCAGAAAAACTTCTAGATACTTAGCACTTTTAGATAGCCTAAGTTCTACTAAACTAAGTACCGGCAGCCTCAAATTCTCCACCTTTTACCTGCTAGCAAAAATAACTAACTCTGTCTTCTCGGATTGACTCCATGACCCATGCTGCTAAGCATCAAAGCTATCCATTCAACTTTGCTGTTAAGCATCAGAGATATCCATTCAACTTTGCTGTTAAGCATCAGAGTTATCCATTCGACCAAGTATAACAGAACCCCTGAATCACTCAGTGCCTGCCTAATAGCCTCTATCCTCAAATTATTAAAGTCTGCTTCTATATCCAGGATTGCCGCCAAGGGTTATTCCTTGGTTTGCAATCGCTGTTCTATATAACGCACCACATCATGAAGCGCACTCTCAACAGACCAACGCGGCGTCAATTTTCGTCCTCAGATGTAGATCAGTCAGCCTCCTTTGTCTTCAAAAGAAGACGATTGGCCTAAAATCCTTGAGTTTAGAGTGGCCGGTTTACCTGCCTTAGGTATGAAAATAACCCTTAGCTCTCTCCACCCTCTAGGAATGTAGCCGTTTAGCAAACATACCCTGAATCGTTCAACTGTCAATAGGAGTGATAATCCCTAGATATTCTTTAGCATAGCCGGAAAGATACCATCTGGTCCTGCCGATTTGTACGACCTAAACATATTAACCGGCTATGTAACCTTATCCAAGGTGATAATATCCCTTACCGCTTCCTTTATCTCAACTCCTGAGCCTGACCCAGAGAAAGGGTTACCACATCACATCTGTTCCGCCGTCCCAGGATCCACACATCCGGGGAAGTGAATCTCTATAAGCAAACATATATACTCGGAGCTAGATTCCGTCCACGAGTCGTCCGGTCTCTGAATAAATCCCGGGACCGCAGGGTCCTTAGATATAATTCTTCTGAACCTGGACATTTACAGATTCCACTGACTCGCTAAATTTTATTCGCGAGTCCCTTTTCGCCCTTCTGTCTTCCTTAAGGTCCAATTAGACGTGACATAACCATAATGCCATTGCCGTAACAATGACCGTAGAAACCAAAACTGACTTTGTTTGTATGGTATATTTATGTCGTTTTGGTAATACAGAGGTGATGGTAATACAGTTTTGTTATGGTTATGTCACGTCTAATTTGAGCTTTATACTGTGACGAACAAAGTCAACCATGGTTTCGTTTTGATTCACACATGAAGTCATATTATTTTATTTCAATTTCTTATTTGTTATTTTTGTAGTTTAGTTTTATTCACTCATAATTAATTGAAAATATATATCTAAATCTGTTTAGTTTGTAAAGCTTCGTACAGACGGTGGTCAGATTTTACAATGTTGTCATGTGAACACCGTAAGCGCATTTTCATTTGGCAGAAGTGTAAAATTAATGCATCTGACAATGGCACCATTGTCAGAAAAATGACAACATTGTAAGATCTGACAACCGTATGTACGAAGCTTAAGTTTAAATTTAACGGTGGGAAGAGCGCCATCTGGTTGTCTGAAATGTAGAATTTTTGTAATAAAACAATCCTGTGCCGATACCATATGTGTGATTCACTACAGTTTCTTGTAGGGTGTGTGTATTGTGCATACATCTGGTTGTCTGAAATGTAGAGTTTTTATAATAGAACAACCCTGAGTCGATACCATATGTTTGATTCACGACAGTTTTTGTAGTGTGTGTTATTGTGCATACACAAGTGAAATCGTATAAAATAGCAAACATTATTGAATGCGTGGCAGTCGGTCGGGGGATCGCAATTGGGTAAGACCTAATTACGATAGTGGATACACATCCTAATAACGCTTAAACTATTTTGATCCACTCGTTGGGGATCTTGGACAACATGCGTGTGGGTACACCTCGTGTTGTCCTTGTTTTCCATCGTAACGATTGGGAATTGAGCCTGCCCGTGTCAGTACAGCTCGGGTGATCTTGAGTCTCAGTCCGAACAACAGTAGTAAGATAGCACGTATTGCGAGTTACTGAGCAACTGACACCTTGAGAGGCGACCGTTCAAACTGTTTGTAAACTGTGTATTGTAGTAATTTAAAGTATTGGTTATAACGTTGTGTGAAACCCGAGGAGTTTTATTCTTTATCCCGTACGAGTCTACCCCAGCAATTAGCGGCAAACGTGTCGTTACAATGGCGCCCAAGCAGGGACCTAATGTTCCAAAAACAACAACGACATCAACAGCAGTACACATTAGGTGATAACCCACTCTGTTTTTTTAACGAGTTGAACAGCTGGCTGGCGCATGTGACATTTCTGTGGACGACATTCTCTCCTTCATGACCCAACTTATGCAAGATAAGGCACGCAACAATCATAAAGCTTGACTACCGTGGGCCGAATTTATGAAAGATCTATGTAATTTATTCTTGCCTCCAAGGTATTTTGAAAACCTCAACGAGGACATGGGAAACGCGTGCAACGGCCACGTGAAAAATCCCGAGACTACCTTGTCATCCTTCAAGATTTGATGCGGCACACTAATCTGAAGAGAGAGCAGAAGCTGGAGAGAATATTTTAAAATGCACTACCTTACTACAAATGGTATAACAGTAGACGAGATTTTGCGACTCTAGAAGATCTCGTTTTATTTGCCGCTGACTTGGAGGATATTCCGACAGATCCCAGCCGGTAAACACCACCGACCCATGGAGACTAACACGGCAGTACAAGATCAAACCGACCCGACCGTGAAACAAAATAAAACTTACCTCTGTTTGAGCGAGAAACAGCTGGGTGCCGAATTAAATATAGGGAAAGTGTTTAATCGGCATCATCCAAACGTTAGCCAGCAGAAGTTTTGTTGGATTGTTACCATCCTAAATCGATTACGAGAAGCCAAATAAATCAGCAGTATTGACTTAAAAGATCGTTACTGGCAGATTCCGATGGAGGAGGAGGGTAAAAAGGATACCGCCTTTGCTGTCGCCGGTAAGGGATTACACCAATGGCGGGTCAGGCCTTTTGGGGGTCACTCGGCCCCGGCCACTTTCCAGTGCGCCCTGGATAGTGTAGTTGGGCCAGATATGAAGCCGAATGCGTTCGCCTATTAAGATGACACCATTGTAATAGGAAAAATGTTCAAAAACCACGTAGGCAACTTAAAAGAAGGCCGCCAATCTAAAAATTAACCTGGATAACCTCATGGTACATGCGATTCATCTAAAATTTCACAGAAATATCCCAGCCGCTTTATACTTATACCCTTTATACTTCGGTACTTACGCAAGATATTGATAGTGCAGAGCATGTTATTGCGTACGCGAGCCGAAAGCTAAGCAATGCAGAGAAGAATTACTCGGTTACCGAAAAATAATGTGTGACTATGGTATGGGGTGTCCGAAAAATGCGGCCTTACCTCGAGGGATATGAGTTCTCCATTATCACCGACGATTTGACACTGACACTCCAAGACGTGGTAAATGGCTGGATGAACGCTTAAGCCAGGTGCAGCAAGACCCCGAGGGTCACCCCGATTTTTCCTGAATTTCTTCACGCCAAAAAACAAAGCATGGAAGCCTTGCGTCGACGGCCACTTACGACAACAAGTTAGGCAAGAAAATCATGACCAAGCGAACGGGGGCTACTTGGGTGTTAAGAAAACAATGAAGAATGCAGTTTTTCTGACGTGGAGTGTTGGTCCTCTAGAGCCAGTCCCCTTTAATATCCTGAGGGTATCCTTAAATGAACTGACCTCACTCTCTTAACTCACCCTTTGATTGGTTCCTTAAAAGAGATATGCCGGTGATCACCCGATTTCCTTTCAGATGTGGACTAGTGATTTCCTTTTGGAAGTCACAGTCGGAGTCCTTGCCAGTTCTCATCACGCGACTAGCAGTTGGTAACTCGTCCTCGGGCCTAGCTTGTTAATAGTGACCATACTTATCCGCGCATCGTGCAATGAAGAGTCTTTCTTAGCTATATTTTCTAGAAAGGCTAAGGAGACTCTCACACCACTCTTGACTTTTTCGAAATTCGACCGGCTCCGGTATGACCTTTTCTGTTTCTGACGAACAATGGGTTTCGATGTACGGCAAATTTACTCTCTGCCTCGGCTGTGACAGCAGAAGTCGATGGTTCGACCCCTGGTCCTGATCATGATCCGAAATCACAGTTATATCGTGCTCATCATCAAAGGTCAAGGTTAGATCACCGAGTTTTTCCGAGACCCCAGTACGTGCCAGGGATTATATTGGAATCCATACAGTGGGTCTCTGTCAGTTTTGTTACTAACTGACTTTCCTGCAACAGAATATCCCTGTGAATACCCAGAAAATCCGAGTCTGACACCGGTCCTTCTTTAGCCACTAACTAGTCATGCAGATTCGCGACATTGTTATCAACCACCTTGACCTTAAAAGTGGAGGAAATGGAATTGAGGGGGGAGATAGGATTGCAGTCTGAAGGAAAAAGGACAAGAAATGGATAACCCTTGGTCATCCTGGCCTTAAAGCGTATGCCCTCAAACATGTTGCAACTGGACTGTTCAGATACAAATTTTAAGGCAGACACTACAGTCGACACCTAAGCCGCCACATTGCGGAAAGATAGTTATTGTAATAAATTGTGAAAACTCTGTGGTTTAATAATTTAGGATTATAGCGTTATTCTTATCCCTATAGCCCAATGTATTTTTAACCAGCTGTAGGGTATCAGCTTGTGTGAAGGCGTTCAAAGGAACTGCCAGAAAAGTGTTGAGTGTAATAACTTTCGTGTTTAATGAAAGATGTTTGTTTAAAGTTGTTCCTTTAATTTAGATCTATTTTGTATTTTTCTTTCTATGCATTCGGAACATTTGTTATACTGCATGTCTCAACTTAGACTGATTTTTACATTACTTAACAACGATCTTAAATACTACTTTTGTGAATCTGTCTTAACTTTACTTATTTTTTAACTTGTACCCAATAATACAAGTCTTGACCTATGCTTACGGCACACTATACCGCACGTCATCATTTCCAACACATGTATCAACGTGTGTGTTCGTTGGTTTGTTTACATTTGTCGCAAGACACTGGTTCAATAGATCATAAACAAACCGACGAAAAATGCCTTGTGTTATTTCGTCTTTGGGTTGGTTACGCAAGTGGCGAGCAATAAACACAAATTATTATTCATTGTTTGTGCAATGAACAATAATCAAGGTCACACTACATGAGAATTTGAAATAAAAACAAGGCTGTTATAGCCGTTTGACGTTCTAAATCAAAGTCTGTCTTTATTTACAAATTATACTAGCTTATATACTAAAATTCAAGTATCAATCAGCATAATTGAATTGAATCTTTTTCCGCATTTAGCAAGGTTCAACAGCCGTCGATTGTGCTAACGCTTGCATATAGTGTATTTGCACTAGTGGTCATTAAACTATATTTAATTGTGCTGACGTTTAACTTAACAAAAAAAAATATAAAACACAATTTTAACAAATAAAATAAATTACATTATCTACAGTTTGGTACGTAAGTATACGTATACTACATTATTCCAATAGTGTGATTCACTATGCTTTTTAAACCACAATTGTTTCGTTAAAAAATTTTAACAAAAAATAAACCATTTTGCTATTCACTAACACTTAAACGATAGCTGCTGGTGCTTAAAGCCAGCTGTTTCAGTCAGCTGTTATTAGCTGCGTTCGAGAGCACAACAGTTTTTACTGCATTTTACTAAATTGCGTTCGAGTACGCAAAATACAGTAAATGAGAACACAAATTGAGAGCGTAAAGTGACAGTTCTTGTATGAGTATTTACAAATTTTAACTGCAGTAAAATTTAGTAAAACAAAAAAACATATGTTTCAAAAAGTAGACAAACAAGAGTAACAAACAACAAAAAGCTTACAAACTGTGAAAAAATTGTTAAACAAAAGAAAAGTTGAAATGAAAATTAAACCAAAACAAAAAGTGAATAAATATTAATCAATAAAACTGGTTTGTGAAGCATTTGTTTGGCTAAATACCAACTTTCTAAACTTTTTTTGTTATTTTAATTTTTTAGAATTGTAAAAGCGTGAAGTATTTGGGTACTTAAGTAAAGCCAAAAAATTATTCATGTTCTTTTGAATAAATTAACCCGCCGCAAATTAGTAAGCTCAAATAAAATTAAAATCAAACAAATATGAAAGATAACATAAAATAATTTGTTTGTATTTATATATTTATCTATTAAACAGAGTTTTATAACAAAAATTATAAAAGTTAGATTAAAAGTGTATTAAAAACAATTTCCAAATTCTTGCGTTTTACGTTTGCGATTTCCAGCATACACCTCATAGACAAATATACATTAAAAAGTGTGAGAATTACAAAACAAAACAGAAAAATATCAAATTTGACAACAACAAACATTAATATCCAATAAATAAAAACAATAAACAAAACTGAAAAATTACAAACTTACAAAATTAACAACAAATCTGGAAAAAAAATAATAAACAAACAACCGTTTTGAAACAAACCGAAAAAAAGACCACAGCTATACAACAACGCATCTTAATAGCCTTTTTACACTTATCAACATCTAACATCTACCATCAATTTTCCACCATTTGCGAAGATGTTAAAATCTTTCTATAAGAAATACAAAGGGCTAAAAGCCAACATCTTTCAACATCTTTAAATGATGTTCCTACCTCATTTTATTCCATTCTACATCTTTTGATTATTTTAGTGTCATCACTAGAAAAGTGGCAATAAGTTCTTTTATTATTGTGGCATCACTGACAAAAAGAAGTTTTTGTTTTGAAAGCAGCGTTACCATTTGTCAAGTTTTATCTTTTATTGCAATGTTTTTTTGTTAAGTATTTTTTATATTTTTAAACAAATTGAACTTCATATACATTTTTGAGTTTTCTTTTTAAATTTTGGCACTTTTGTGAGAAAAAAACATTTTTAATTGAAATTTTTTTGATGGTAGATGTTAGATGTGAGCAATGTAAACGAGTGTTTCACATTTTCTACATCTTTGATGGTAGATGTTAGATGTCGATCAGTGTAAAAAGCCTATAATGGTATTTTTAAACAAAAATTTTAGGCATTTTTCTTTTTAGTAATTTTATGATATCGGAAACACGGCAATACTGTATTCACATATTTTTAAAAATAAACATTACTTTTCATAAAAGTTAAATAAATAAAAAATTATAAAGCTAGTTTATTTATATCGTAGCCACGAAGAGAGTCTAAAGATGCAACGATTTCAAAATAAAAGCTAGAAGTTTCGTTGATGCCGACATTTTAAAAATGAACTTTTTTTTTTCTATTTTACCTGATTTTCGTAATTAATACGTACACACTATTTGCATGTGGAAACGTAGGGTAAGCAATAAAAACAATAATTCGCCAGAGCCTTTTTTCAATGATTACCAGATCAGGGCTATTATAGTCCTTTTATGTCTTTTGTGTTCCTTTTTTAACCGTCCTTCTTATTTTTGTTAGCACAGATGTCTTTGTGTTAATCGTTGTTGAACTGTTTTGGTGATGAAGGCATAGCACTGATCACCAAACTGTTAGAGCAGATATCTATACTTTGCGTGTGATTTGAATTTTTTTTATGTTGTGATGAGAGGTCTTTTTCGAATCGACTTTTGTAATATATGTACGTGGACTAAGAACGAATTTTTTCTCTGTATATGCTCACGTTTGTTTCCACCGGCCGGATGTTTTCGCCTTATGTGAAATTCAGGTAACTGAAAATTCCGATCCACTTGATTTTCAGATTCCTGCGTATCAAATTCTATCCCTCTTTAATCTTCATCGGGGTCTTGCTATGTGCATACGCAATGAAGTTGTGTATCAATGCCAACAATCTATAGGCTTGTTTGATACGGAATTAAACTGTCTTTGGGTTAATTTCAAAATCGATGCACACTAATGCATTTCGGATTTCTTTACAGAAGTCCAAATGCGGGAAGGGATATCACTCAATAGCGAAAATTCTTGAGAATTGTCCCGACCGTGAAATCGTTGTTGCTGTTGATTTTAATGTCCACAATTATTCTTGGCTTCACCACTCGGGCCGTACAACTTATAAAAGCCAATATGTTGGGTTTTTCCTGCGCACAACCACCTCGTGCAACTGGTGAATGAACCAACACATATTCCATGTGTTGATGGGCACCAACACAATACCCTTGACCTCTTCCTCAAAAGTATGAAGTTGAAGGTTAAGCACATCTCGGCAACTCTGATCATTGCTCCTTTTCAGCATCTTTTCCATTCTCCGAACTTCGGAACGTTTCACGACGGGCTACGAAACGATCAATATTTTATACGGAAAAGCACGTTGGCCTGTGCTCAACGACTTTATTCGGCATTTCAATTGGAAACTGTGTTTCCTGGACGATGACGTCAATGCCATGGCGAAAATGGCTGAAAATTTAATAATGCTAGGAATGAAAATCTTCATTCCAGTTAAAAAAAAGCTTCGAATAAACCTCGATCTAAAGCCTGGTTTAATCAGTTGTGCAAAGCATTTGGAAATTGGCGTAACAATAAAATCGCTGATACTGAATTGCTACGCAAAATGGCACGGTCTTCGTGGCAAAGTATTTAGACGGGGAAAAACCTCTTCACGAACAATGTCTTCGTACTGAAGTTCTTGCTGCACCCCGGGGTAGTAAAAGCTTTTGGTCAATCGTTAAAAGAGTAAGGATTAATGCTAGTTCTTCAATACCAACTCTTTTAAAGGATGGCCGATGTCGCTGACACATATGGTAGCAACGCTACATTGGTAACACTTGATTATGACTTTTAATATTATATTTGTGGCAACAGTGCATTTGTCAGTTTTGAATTTTTATTGTTAACGTAAACTTGAACAGAACAGACACGAAGGAAAAGTCTGAAATATTATTTTTTTTTATTGAAGTGAATACAGAATGTAACTATTATTTATTTGTCCTTATGTTTTATTATCTAAATATTAATATTGTTCTTTTAGTGAAATAAACAACCTCAACTCATTGTATTTAAATCATATGAAAATCGCCTGGTTTATTTCATCTGTCAATAAATTTTGTTTCGTTAAGACGCAACAAACTTTATTTCAATTCTAAAAAACTTTATTTCAACGAAGCCGTCTACCACTGTGAGAGTAACATTTGCATTTTTATACTGAAAGTGCCGTGAGGGGACTATAAATCTACACATTGTTCGGTGTATTATGCAAAATAGAAGCCAACGTTCGACACGGGGAAAATTGCCACATAATTTGAGAGACTTTTACGTGAACATGTCAGGTTCATCAACGCCTACAGAAACCACTGATGGAAATGCCAATTCCTCAGTGGATACAAATGATGATACTGTTGTTGAACAACAGCAAACGGTCCCAGATGATATGATCAGCTGCTTAATGGACAGACTGAAAGCGTTGGAAGTAAATTATCAATGTACCATGAAGAAGCTTTTGGAAAGCGAAATACAAAGAGCACATCTACAGGAGGAATTGTTGGCCAAAAGTGCCACAAAGGAAACGCCGCCACCTGTTGTAGATGTGCCCCATGTTAGTCAACAATCAGCCCTGGTAAATGCTATACAGGATGGTAACAAGTTTGTTACCAACGATCAAACGAAGGTCATGTATTCTTCGATGAATACAGTTTATACTTCAGGGTACCAGGGACAAGTCCAACGGCCAGTAGTCTCTGCCACTACAATGCCAACAACCGGGGAATCATCAGCCATGCAACGGTGTCAAGATGGAAGCTGTTATTTATACTTGCCACATACCAATATGGTGGAGAATGCCGTGCCGCCGGGAACTGCATATGCCACAATGCCGCCTACAACTTTATTGTCAACTCCATATATTTCACATACATCACAGAATCCAACGGGTGTGTACACAAATGAAGGGTTGCCAACAATTGCTACATCGTCACGGCCGACGATTATGCCCACATGTTCGAATGCATATACGCCTATGGGTATTAATACATATGGGGCAACAAGAAAACTGTACGATCTCCCTGAATTCCATGGTCTTCCCCAGCAATGGCCTGTTTTTATAACAGCTTTTAGGGAATCTTCAAACGCATATGGGTACACCCCGTTGGAGAATATCTTTAGGTTACAGAAATGTTTAAAAGGGACATCACGTGAAGAGGTTGAATGTTTGCTTATAGATCCACAGAATGTTTTGCAAGTTATCGAACAACTTGAATTTAAATATGGCCGACCCGAGCTTCTGATAGGAAGTCAACATTAGAGGAAAAACATGAACAAGATGGTTAAACAATTTGTAAAATATTGTGACAAGTGTAACATAAACAAACAAACAAAGAACATTAAAGAACCACTTACGTTAACAAACACCCCAAACAACAGTTTCGAGATAATATCAATTGACACTGTAGGACCTCTACGTATTTCAAACGGATACCGATACATATTGACAATGCAATGCGAACTAACAAAATTCGTTATTGCACACCCAATGTCAACAAAAGATGCACTTACATCTGCCAAAACATTAGTAGAACAATTAATTTTAAAATACGGAAAATTTAAAGTGCTCAAATCGGACAACGGGACTGAAATTAAAAACGAACTGATGCGTAACATATGCTCGTTACTTGAAATCAAGAAGACATTTTCAACCCCTTACCATCATGAAACAATAGGTTCGGTAGAAAGAAATCATAGAGTTCTCAATGAATTCTTGCTAACAACAGCAAATGATTATGAATGGGATAAGTGGATAAACTATTTTACTTTCGCCTATAACACGGCACCACACATAGACACTGGTTACACGCCATTCGAACTAGTTTATGGTAAATTACCATGTTTACCATCAGAAATCAGTAACAATGAGGAAATTAAAATCTATAATTACGGTGATTATGCAAAAGAGCTGAAACAAAAACTAAAGTTTTCTTTAGAAAGATCTAAGGAACTGACAATAAAGACAAAAGAAAAAAGAATACTAGACAATAGTATTAAAGATTAAATTTAAACATAGGAGATTTAGTTTTAATAAAAGTAGAAAATAGAAAGAAAAACCAGAGCCCATACAAAGGCCCATATAGGATAATTAGGAGAAATTATGTAAATACGATTATAGATTATAATGGAGTAGAAAAAGAAATGCACAATAACCAATTAAAACCATACCTAGGATTAAGAACTAATGAATAAAATAAACTATGTAAAACAAAAAAAATATAAAACCATACCTAGAATTAAGAACTAATGAATAAAACAAACTATGTTAAAGAAAAATATAAAACCACACCTATGATTAAGAACTAATGAATAGAAAAACTATGTAAAAACAAAAGTATAAAGATATACAAATTAATTATGTAAATAGATTTTAAGAATCATTATTTTAACAGTACTATGAAAATATCAAGAAAAATTACTTCCCTAATTTTTCTCTTATCGGTGAGGGTGTAGTGTACCTGCTAAGCGTCCACTGCTTACCCAATATCCAACTTGAAATATATACATACCACCAAAATAACTGTAGGGTAAATGCCATAAACAAAAGATCAAATAACGGCATTTACCCAATGACTCAATGTGTTCGAACACATGAGTCAATACAATGGTAAAGCAGATCAATCAGAATGTGAGTGACATAATTTTGATTGTCTAATGTAAATGAGTACATTCCTCACTCATGCATTCTGATTGGTCACAGCACAATACAAAGGGTAAAGCAATGATAATTCCATAGTACTAAGATAGAGGCATAGATTTTAAGAATTAATACTATAAGTTAGAATAAGTAGGCAATAGGATTAAATTAGTATAAAAAGGGCAGTAGCCCACAAATAAATCAGACTTTAGATTTGAAAACGTAAAGTGGCACTTGTTGCCTTGTTGATTATTTTAAGTCTCTTAATTTGGCAGTTCGCAAGAACGCCTGACTATCCAGGTGGTACCCTACAGCTGCATAAAAATATATTGGGCTATAGGGCAAACAAGTGAAAACAAAAATAAACACACTACATCTAACATCTTACACTAAAATGCTCTATAATTAACAAACTTGCTATTATTAATGCGCGTTTCAAAAAATTCATCATAATAATACATTTAACAAGTTGAATAATAATTTACAATTTTACAAAAATCCAGTAAATTTGCATTAAATTTTTAACATTTAGTGGCATGTAAGTGCCAAAATTCCACTCGCATGCAATTTTTGCTGCCATTGAAAAATGTAAGCGTATTAGTAGAAAAGTGTACGTGTATTGAGTTTTTCGAACTGGCAGTGGCATGTGTAAATGCTAGGTAATTGAAATTCGTGTTACCTTTTTGGTTTCTCAAATATCCAAAGTTTTTGATATTTTATGTTTCCAAGCACAATGTTTCATCGTGTGTGGCAGTTGTTGTTGAGATCAGCTGTTAAGTGAGTTGCTTCTGCACTCTCGGTGAAAAAAATTTCAAGAATGATATCGGAAAATGGCAACAATTGCAAATTATGAGAATTGGAAAACAATTAAAATTATATATAAAAATTTTCCAATTTTATGCGACATAAAATGTGATAGGTATAAAAACAAAAAATAAAATTTAATAAAACAACGTTGGCGTACCTAATACCAATTTAAGTATATGTTGCGTTGTCAAATGTTGTGTTACCATCCGTAATTGACCCATAAGAATTTTTAAGGTTATGATATTATTTTAAATTTTTTATTTTGAATAAATTTACTTTTCTCTTACTTGTTGCACAGCCACATAAAAACAAAATCCAATGCCAATAATGCAAATGCAGAGAACTTCCTTGGAGATAATTTCAGGTTACGCATAGTGAAGAAGTTGTGTATTTCTCCAAGATAAACGAGATTAACCTGAGCGTACAGTTCATCAACGTGTTGGCCCGTCGTCATAATGGCACATTCTTCGAAAAGGAGATCACTTCTACCCCTTGTGAAAGGAGTTTAGAGAGGTAGAAGATAAACAGAAGGGGATAAGACTCCTGTCTGTGGTACTCCTAGTTTAACTCTACGGTGATTCGAGTATTTTTCCCTGAAATTCACGAACGACTGACGGCCACACAGATAATTTACTACCCATCTCTTTAAATTGCTGGGTATTGTGGAATGCTGTCAAAGACACTATTTATTGTTGGTGTTTTGTTTAAGCTTTGTTATTGTTA
The DNA here is from genome assembly GCA_930367215.1 of Pollenia angustigena. NCBI lineage: Eukaryota > Metazoa > Arthropoda > Insecta > Diptera > Polleniidae > Pollenia > Pollenia angustigena. The sequence goes on from OV884059.1 coordinate 38,363,326, forward strand.
CGAGTAAGACTTAGAGTGTTTGTAACTCTTATTCGCTTTAGGGTTTTATTTGTTTAATATTTTTGGCTTTTCTAAAATCTTTGGAAAAGGTTTCCTGATGAGCTGGTCTAAGCAACCGGCGAAATGCGCATAGAAGCTAGCTTTCCCTCAACAATAAATTTCGGTGTATTTATCAAATATGAAAAACTGGGAATTAAGCACGTCATTTGGAAATCGTATTAACCCATTATTGACCGCTACCGACTTCAATTAAGAATATTTTTCCCAAAATTTTATCTCCCGATTTGTAGTTCTCTTTATATGGACTGGTCGAAAAATCGACCAATGGCCGAAGACATTAAAAAAAGTTATTTTATTTTTTATTGTAAAAAATATTTCTTAAGGCTTAATTTATAAGAATTAATTAAAAAATGTTTTTTTTTTAAATCTTAATGGAAGCCTTTTTAAATGCGGCTATCAGCGCAGAAGTGGTGTAACCCCAGGCTACTTGTTATGAGATAATAAGAAGTTAACACTTCTCTTGGTTGTAACGGCCTGGCAAAAGCTATGTTTCTAGAGCCATCTGTTTTGGATACAAATAGTTGGCTTACTCGACTATAAAGAACATATCTAACACCAGAACCGTACTCTGCGCTTCTAACCTCAAATATATGAATTTTTGCATGTAAATATACAAAGTGTGTGTCTAAAAATTGAGTTGATTATGGCAAAGTAAGGAGTATGAGTAAAAAAGAGTTACATAAGCACCACGATGCGACACTTTTTAAGGTCTCCCTTCCCGTGACTTTGAGTATAAACCAATGGTTGGACCGGAGTCTTGATTCCAGGGGCTAATGACTACTCTGGTACCAGATAGGTCTCTGGTCAGTCGCGATCTGAAGAAATATGTCAACTTTTAACTACGCCAACTACCCGATTTGCCCAGAGGAAGTAACATAACAAGATGGCATATCCTTCAAATGTTTTCACATATCCTTTGGGTATTTAGGAAAATATAAAAATGTTAAGTGTTAAACTGTATTGTGACTTCAGGTCGAAAACCAATTTATGAAAGAGCGACATTGTCATGAAAGCTGACACCATCCATATCATGATTATACTCCTGAATTGCTTTTGGATGTAAAATACCGCTTAACATTAGCCATTGGTTCTACTGAGGAGTTATTGATTATTACATTGGCTACAGCGCTGTTATTCCCACACTTATTCAATAAATAGATGAGATGATAAGAAAAATTTGTCAAAAAAAAAAAAGGAAAAAAAATAAACTATGTATATGACAATCGGGATCAGGTACGTTAACTATCCAATAACAACAGAACAGTTTGAGCCACCATATAAACTGAAGAATAAATCTTCACTTTGGCAGCATATGCAAAATGCTTTAAATCCAGTACGGATTGGTTTTCTCATAAACTGCATTAAATTGTTATTGGGAACATCAACAAGTTGGCGACCTTTGACAAAACAATATGTTGTACCTTAGCGACTATTACCTGAATCTGAACCGATTGCGAATTAGTGATAAGCTATTGTAGTGCTTCCGGCCAGTGGTCGATTTTTCGACCACCAAAAATTATGGGCATTTATAAGTCAGAAAACTTATCAACTTCAAATTGATTTTTATCGATTCTTATAATATATTATTTATGCTTTAAAAATAATGAAAAACAAAATATTTAATTTTATATTTTTTAATAAATTTTTTAAATGGAAAAATGTGTCAAAAATGGGCTTTTTTTAATCCTTTTACCAAAATATTTTATAAAGTCTTTAAAAAATCAATTTGTTAATAATATATTAAAAATCATTTCAGATTTTATTTTTGTGAAAACAGATCAAACAAATTATAGTAAACTTTAAAGATATACGCTAATAAAGGTACTGGTCGAAAAATCGACCGGTGGCATAAGATGGGTTAATAATAAACTTGGTATTCCCGAAAATAACTTTGATAATATAATTGCATGTGCCCGTGCATAAAACTGAATTGGCAAATTGGTTTTTTTCGTTGTTTTCTTACGAAGACAATGGAATGAAGCGTTCTTTTTTTTCTTTTAACCCACTTACAACTACAATTCGAGTCGGAAAGAACCCAACCAATTGTAGGGCGATGTAAGAAAGTTCTTCAATAGATCGATTCAAAGTTTGATTAGAAAAACTGAAGGAAGACTTTAGAAACAATAATCAAAAGCTTCTTAAGACAGGAGAGATTTCTGAAGACTACTTCCTAAAAAATTATGAAAAAGTCAAGGAAATGTTCGAAAGTACGATGACAATAATGGTAACTCAAGAACAATTTCCTTCAATGCAAAATCAAATTCAGACAATGTTGGCTAAACATTTTGAGCAAATTTTATTTGTGAAAAATGATCAAAAAGAGCAGTTCTTCACAAGAACCAGAAAATGGCATGAAGCAAAGAAATAATTCTTGCCCTGAAAAAGCCTTGCAACTAAATGCAAGAGAGGAAGCTACATCACACATGCTTATACGGTTTCGTAAAAGAATAAAAACACTGGAGGAATGGCTGTTAGAAGAGAATGCAGAAGATATTTTCCAGTGATTAGAGGCGTTCTTCAGGGATCAATTATGGACCCTCTTTTGTTTTCATTGTACTCAAACAATCTATCGCTTACTGTTGAACAATGTAAAGTTAGAGTTTATGCTGATGATGTCCAGCTTTATATAAGTTGCGATGTTGATAATATTGATCAATGTGTCATCACGCTAAATTAAGAATTGCATTGTGTTTACTTGTGGGGTACAGCTAACGGGCTAGGTATAAATCCAAATGTATCATTCAAAAGCGAATATCGAAAATACAACGTACACCAATTATAGCAATCAATAATCAACCAATAGAAATTGTTAACTCTGCAAAAAATCTTGGAGTATATTTTAACAGTTTATTTATTTATTTATTTAGTCTATGGATTACCTCCTTTCAGACAAAAATTACAAAATTAAACAAACAAATTTAACATCATCTATTTAAATATAAAATTAAATTCAGTTTGATAGTATTAATATTCAAAGTCATATCAATAATACTGTACAGATCATTAAAGTTTACACATATTCGACGAAAAGGGTCGGCATTTGCATAATTTTGCTGGAAGTATTCAATTGATAACGGCTGGTAATAACGTGTAGGGCGTTGGGGAACATTAAAAAATAAACTGTTTAACAGGAACTCCGAGCAAATATTGCCTTTAATTAGATTGATAACAAATATGACATTCAGCATTGTTCGGCGGCTTTTTAAAGTTGGTAAATGAATCTCCAATAACCTGGTTCTATATGGAGGAAGATATATAGATGGATTTGGGTAAGTGCTCAGTAATATGAATAGCAGAAATTGTTTTTGGACAGACTCAATACGATCACTATGAACGTTGTAATATGGATCCCAAATTATTGAGCCATATTCGATTATAGGTCTGACAAGTGCTATATACAACTGTTTTGTTATAGATCTGTCAGAGAATTCCTTTGACCAACGTTTAATAAATCCAAATACACCACGAGCTTTATTAGTACACATATTAATATGTTCTAAAAAAGATAACTTAGTGTCAAATAATACACCAAGATCCAAGAAAGCATTAACAACTTCCAATTTGTGGTCACCAATAAAATAGCAGCCAATTGGTCTAGTTTTTCTGGAAAAACGTATATGTTTGCATTTTTTAAAATTTATATTCAATAAGTTTATTTGGCACCAATTAAAGAATAAATTTAAATCCTGTTGTAAGTGGTGTTGAACAATGGAGTCAGCACAACTTGAAAAAATTTTTACATCGTCAGCATACATAAGTATATTGGAAAATTTTATTGTGGTAGGTAGATCGTTGATATATAATAAGAAAAGTATTGGTCCGAGATGACTACCTTGTGGAACACCAGAGTTGACTATAATATGTTTAGATAATGTATTATTAAAACACACACGCTGTTCACGACGTAAAAGATAAGATTTTATCCAATTCAAACAGCAATTCGTAAATCCCATTAAATACAGCTTATGCAATTCCCTCACATTTATATGTATATGTTCCCATCGATCCTATAAGGAGCATAGGGCCTCAATAAATTGGTTGAACATATTCCTGTCTTGTGCCAACGCTCTCACTTTGCCCCAAGTTTTACCCATTCCGGTCATTTCTAAATCAATTTGCCTTCTCCACGTATGAGCTGGGCGTCCTCTTCTTCGACTTCCTTGCGGGTTCCAGTCTATGGCGTTTCTTGTAATGTCGTTTCGTGATCTTCTTAACGTGTGGCCAATCCACCGCCATTTACGTATTTTTATTTCTTTGGCCATTTGTTTTTGGTTGGATTGATCCCAAAGCCTGTTGTTAGACAACAGTCTAGGCCAGAATATTCGCAATATCCTGCGAAGACACTGATTAACAAACACTTGGATTTTCTGCATGTCTCGAGAGGCAGCGTTCCATGTTTCGCAACCGTAAAGGAGGGTGGACTTGACATTTGCATTGAAAATTGTTAACTTTGTGCGCTGAGATAATGAAGACAAATTCTAAATGGGTCTTAAACGGCCGAAAGTTTGTCGAGCTTTCTGTACACGGTTGTCAATGTCTTCACTTGATCCGCCATTTTTGGAAATTATGTTCCCAAGATAACAAAACTGGCTGACATCCTCCACTTGATTACTTCCTATTGTAAATAATTCCTGAGACGTCTGCTGTTGTTGTTAAGTTTCGCAGATTTGATGCCAGATCTGAGAAGCTGTGAGCTAATAGGCAAATATCATCCGCGTAATCCAGATCGTTTAAGTGGCCTTGCAGTCCCCAAGTAATTTATTTATTTATTTTATTTTATTTTATTTTCCCTTTCCGTTTTGTAGGGCACTTCTAAGAACTGTGTCTAAGACTATATTAAATAGAAGTGGTGATAAAACACAACCTTGGCGAGCACCGATTTCCACTTTTACCCTCCTGCTTAACGCTTTACCATGTTTAATTCGACAGCTGGCATTGTGGTAAGGGCTCCTAATAAGTTTTTTGCATCGAAGTGCTTTCCAAAGGAAGGCTAAGGTAAAATGTAAAAAGAGAAAATACAATATAATAGTCTGGTAGTGTATAAAGTCATTTCTGAAAAATTGAAGGAATAGAACTATTACAAAAAAGCTTTATAAAATACATAACTGAAATTTAGCTCATAGAATAAATTCGAAAAATGAAAAAATGTTGAATTTTTTTACCAACGTTTCGTCAAATTTTTTGTTGACTTCTTCAGGGGAACATCTATTTAAACATTTTTATAAATAACATTGTTATAAACATTTTTTTATATATAATTGTAATTTTACTTACTTTTAATGTGTGTAGATATTACATTAAATAAAATATAAGTAAGAGCAATAAATTTTAATTCTTAAATTTATAAATGACATTATTTTAAATTGTGTAATGTAAACTTGATCGGTAATAAATTATCCTATTGCCACCCTGTAACTCGCGCTTATTTTCTCCGTATCTTCTTTCATGTTCGTTTTTTCTCTCTTCTGTTGAATTCGTAGACTTTACAATGTATATCTTTTCCTTTCTGTTTTTTCCTTGTCTAAAATTCGTATATTGTCGAAGTCAGCTGTGTGACCTAATATAAAGGTTAGGTTAGGTTCCATTGGCAGCCGTGATCAAGCACAGCTCACGTGGGTCCATTAATTAGTTCCCGTTGTGTTGCCATGTCACACCGTCTCCTATGGGTCCTATGTTATCTGGCTGCTAGTGTTCCCACGCAGCCATCCGGTCGATTCAGTAAAGGAGTGGATTCTGTTTACATCAACATCAGAGAGACAAGTTTTATCCCCAACGGCCCTTCGACCAAACATTTTGAGTCTTAGATCTCCGAGTGCCGGACAATTACAGAGAAGATGTTCCGTTGACTCTTCCTCCTCCTCCTCGCCGCAACTTCTACATAAGTCATTGTAAGGGAGCCCCAGCCTCTGGGCGTGCCTCCCAATGGGCCAGTTATAACCGCAATCAGGTTCCTAAGATGATGTCTGGACAGCTGTAATGCCCGCCTTGTCCTTTTTTCATCTATGATGGGCCAGATTTTCCTGTTTTCCCCACAGGTAGTTTCATCGTTGCACCTCTGACTGGCGATAATATGAAACTTGTGAGCCATGAGTTGCTTACTCCTTGGAAGTGAAACACCTACATTATATGTTGAACCGTCTCGATTCAAGGTGGTGCCTGCATACGCCAACGAGTCCGCCATGCAGTTCCCCAGTATGTCCTTGTGTCCGGGGACCCAATTAAAGGTGACCAGTGAATGTCTCGCTATCTCCTCCAGAGACATCCGGCATTCTCGATGTGATAAACACATTCTCCAGTTATCTTTTGGCCGCCTTGCTATCGATAATAATGTGAATATCCCTTCCAGATATATCACCGTACCGGATGCGTCTGGCGGCTGTGTGGATGGCCATTATCTCATCCTGGATGACACTGCAGTGGTCCGACAGCCTTATAGGAATGCTCCAGTTTAGCTGCTCGGAGTATATGCCCTTACCGACACCATATAGTGTTATAGACCCGTCCGTGAAAATTTTAATCGCGTTCGCGGGAATTTGTAGGTCATCATAGTGGACCACGTTATCTAAAATGCTTACCGTGAAGCCAGGATCAAAGATTCGCTCGGGTGTGACATAATCAACATCCATGTGCCAATTAATTTCGTTCAGAATATTAGCATGTCCGATATTGTAATCCTTCCATGCTCCAGTGGCCCTTAGTCTTACCGCCTTTTCGCCAAAATGTCTGGTGGTAACCAGTTTAAAATCGTAAACAGTGTCTTAGAGGGGGTTGTTCTAATGGCACCTGTTACCGCTATCGCCACCATTCTCATTGTACGTTCAAACCTAGTTTTATGACTCTTCACCCCGAGCGCCGGCCACCAAACAGCTGCCCCGTAGAATAGAATGGGTTTAATGACACATTCGTATAGCCAGTATACATTTCTCCCCAGTTTAGGCCAATGGCCCTTTTTCAGCAATATAATGCAGTTGCCGCTTTATTAGTCCTGGAAGTAGGGTTCATCCTCTAGTTCAGTTTGCTGTCCAATATATGCCCAAGATACTTGGCGCTGTCAGACATTTCCAGTGAGATCCCCTTGATCCTCGGGGTATCAAATTCGGGAATTTTGTATCTCCTTGTGAAAGGTACCAGTTCCGTTTTGGCAGGATTTACATCCAGTCCACATCCCTGGCACCATTCCCTTCGTGTAGGCGTGTTGAGCCAGTGACAAGGAATTGTGTCCTAACGATGATCTAATATGAATATCCAAAATCCTCTCCAGTGTTTTCAGTAAAAAGGCGGATAGACTAATTGGTCTAAAGTCTGTAGCCATAGTCTGAGATGTCTTCCCACTCTTGGGGATGAAGACGATCTTGTATGTTGTCCAAGTTGATGGGACATGTGAGAGACTCCGGCAGGCTCTAAATATTGCCAAGAGCCACGGCATCAATATTCCCAGGTTCTTTTGTAGGTCCGCTGGGATAATGCTATCCGGGCCTGGAGATTTAAAGGGATGGAAGCTTTTGACCGCCCATTCCAGACGATGGCGAGTTATCGGAATATTAGAGATATCCTGAGTGCCACTAAATGTTACCTCCCTAGGCACATCATCAGTGCAACCTGGGAAGTATGTATTCATCAGGACCTCAAGGGTGTCCCGACTGTTTGTGGTCCAGGATCCGTCCATCTTCCGTATATACGATGGAATAGCTGGTTTGGAGGATAAAATCTTACGTAGCCGACTTGTCTCCGAGGAGTTTTCCACGTCGCTGCAGAATTTCCTCCATGACTGTCTCTTGTTCTTCCTGATAAGATTTTTGAATCCATTTACTGAGGACTTGGAATTGTTCCAAACACCATTACTTTTTGCCTCATTAAAGAGTTTCCTGCTTTCTTTGCGTTTTTAAGCAATCTCCGCATTCCCAAATATGGGCTTAGCTTTGCCCTTCCTGTCGATTCTTTTACAGGATTCGTTTGTTGCCTCAATTAAGACAATAGTCAATGACCCCACTGCGGAGTCGAGCATGGACACACTGTCTATGAGAACCGGGCTCATAGGCAGCTTGTCCCCGAGTACACTCGCATATATAGGCCAATTGATCCTTCTTCTATTCGTGTAGGGTTTAGCTGAATCAATTCTAAAGGAAAAATTGAAATCAATATACATGTGATCAGAGAAGAAACAGTCCCTTGACACGTTCTAATCGCTAATCATATCAGCGAACTTATCACTAATAAGCGTAATATCAAGAACCTCCCTTCTCTTAGTCACAATAAAGGTGGGCTCACTACCCCTATTAACTACGGTTAGTTCGTTTTCTACAATGACGTCCAACAGCGACTCACCTCGTGGATTGACATCCGAGCTTCCCCAGACGGTATGATGTGCATTAGCATCGGCACATTTTATTAGGGGGATGTTGCGCCTGTTAGCATACGACATCGCCCTCCTGGTTGTGGAGTTTGGAGGATTAGCGCCCTGGTCATGTGCCATGTAGCAGCTCATAAACCAAACTGTTCTGGTTCTGCATTCTACTGCGACAGTGCAGGGTCCTTATCGCTAAAATCAGAAATAATGAAAACTTAAAGGATATTTTTGACCATAACACAAGCCCTGGTCTTACCTTGATCGGCTGCGTACAGAGTACTATAGCCGTCTAAACAGAGTCCGCAAACCCTGTCTCTATACAACAATGGTTCTTGGATACATATAAACTCCTCCGTGCCTGAAGCCAATCGGAGGAGAAGGGCAGCTGACGCCGCTTTAGAGTGATGAAGGTTGATTTGTGTAACCTTCATAATAGTTCATCGCTATGGACGACTGTGACGTTGGCATCCTCTGGGTCGTCGTCCGATTCCAGAAGGATGTCCTCATCGTCCGCCACTTCCATCTTGCCAAAGAAGTCACCCACAAGTCCACTGACCGATTGAGTGTCTTCATTGGCCGATGACGTAGCGGAATCTTCTTCCATATGCTCCGTTGATGCTGTTGTTGTGGTGGTAGTCACCGGAGCTTGAGGCCTCCCTTTGTCATCACCTTTGTAGACTCGGAGGAAGATAGTTCCAAATCCATAGACTATCTTCCCCTGTGTCTTCCGAAGCGACGGCAGAGAGTCACTGTTTATTATAACAGTGTCCTTCCTGGACTCTTCAACAGATTCAGAAACCCTTTTGTAAATATTGTTTTCTTTTGGCAAATTGTTTTACATGTGGATATTATATACAAATGTTAAGTAGTTTTTTTTAAATTTTGGTATATATTTTCATTATTCTTTTTCATACCCTCCACCACAGGTGGAAAAGTGTATATATTAGTTTTTCATTCCGTTTGTAATTTCTACAATATTGATCTTAGACCCTGTAAAGTATATATATGCTGGGTCCTTACAGGTTGTTCTATATTTATGTCACATATAGTCTACCATTGATTGATATTTAAATTCAGCAAGATCGGTCCACAAATGGCTGAGATATGACCAAAAAACAACGCCTGCCTCTAATTTTTTCATAAAAACCCCTTTTAGTTGTTGTTTTTTTTTTTGTTGTTTTATTTTAATGCGTTTAATTTAACGCATACAAACCCATAAACATTTATGTCTGTACATGATATGCCGCTCAAATAAAGAAAGAAACTCGTAAACTCAATATATTTTAATTTAACCCTTCCTCATTAAAAGTGTTCGTAGCCGAGTTGTGTAACCTGCAGCCTAAGGCCCAGAACAGACGGTGAAACGCAACTGCAACTTCTAGTTATTTTCGAGTTTCATTTGAGTTTATGCCATACCCTCCTTTGAGGGACCATACACGACGCGACCATTTTTAGACCGGTTTGAAATGCATTCTGGGCCTAAGACTCGTGAGGTCTCAAGTTCGTATCCTGTATATCGTTTCTGTTTTTCTCGCATCGTTAAATTTCTCACAGGGAGTGTGAAACAAAAAATTCCATCGTTTCTCGATATGTGAGAAAAAAGTGTTTATGTATTTGAATGCGAAAACAGACAACACAGATTTTGTTTTAACTGGAATATTTCCAGTAATCAAGTGTCAAATGAAAGCGAAACGTCAACGAAAGTGTTCAATAGTAATTGAACATATTTTAAATTTATTTTTAATTATCATAAGATGCTAATGCTGGGTACACACTATGCAACACGTTTACGCAATCCAGTGAATTAAATTCATTTTCATTCATTTCAGATTGCATACACATCAAAACGCTTTGATATTTTGAGGTTGCATTGAAACAGTTTCCATGTAGGTTGCACTGTGTGTACCCAGCATTACAGTTCGTGTGGGTCTGTTAATCTCACGCAGCTGTAAAACAACCCCTGGCTGTCTTATGTTTGTTTAGGATAAGAAAACTCATTGGTAATCTGTAAATAGATTACATTTTATTGTTAAGCCACACGCACATGGAAAAACCACCCGCACACATATGTTTAATGATAATGGAAAACGCATTAGCAGATGGTAAAAATAACAGATAAGAATATGTGCGCATGGTCACGTACGCATGCCAGCTAGATAGTTTTAAGAATTTGGTAAATAGTATTTAAGGACAAATTTAAACGAATAAACTTTAGTATGTAAAATAAAGTGCTACTCAAAACATTGGTCCTTCGATAGAGAAAAAAAACGAACCAGTAAACAAAATTCCAGTATTTAAAAATAAAATAAATACTGTATATAAGCGACAAATACGAAAATTTGCGCTTACGAAAAAACAAAAAAAAATTGATTACATAAGCGGTAAATACAAAAATTATCGCTTACGAAATAAAAAAAAAAATGGCAACCAGAGTCCTGTTATACAAGGCTCAAAATCAAATTAATAATGAAATCAATACAATTTCTGAAAAAATTAAAAACAAATTGGTGAGAAAAGCCGCAGTTGAAGAAACAATAAAAAGCTTGGCCAATAAATGGGAAGAATTTCTTACAAATAACGAGAAATTGACGCAACATGGAGTAAACGATGACTTATATTTCCGTGAAAAGGTGTTTGAAAACACGAAGAGTCAAGTAGAGTCGGCAATGAGTCTACTACAACAAATTAAAATGTCATTTGAAGAGCCTGAAGTGGAAGTCAAAAATGACAACGTCAACAAAATTATAATAGAAATGCAGCTACAAATGCAGCAACAACAAGAACAACATCAAAAACAAATGCTACATCTAATAAATATGGTAATCGGGAGAGAAAGCAAAGGAGCGGTGACCGAAGAAGCTAAAGAGAAGAAAACTAAAAGTATCCCTGATGAAAAATTAAAGGTATTGATTAATCAATTTAGAAGAAAAGTATTTAAATTGAGGGAATCCCTAATGCATAAAGAAAACTTATTTGCATTAAAAAAATTAAAACTATCAATTAATTACCTAATGGGGTATGAGATAGATGAAGAATTTGAAGAGATTGACGATCTCTACGATATAATATATAAAAAGAAGATAAATAAGATTGCCAGACGCAGTGAAGAACCGAAGCAAATCGCTTTAAAAAACATTGAAATACCGTGCTTCAGCGGGAAGGTGGAAGAGTGGAATTCCTTTCATGATTTGTTTAAGAAGTTGATTCATAAAAACCACAAACTGGCAGAGAGTGCAAAAATTGTATTATTTAAAAACAAATCTAAAAAACGAAGCACTTAGATTAATACAGCATTTGCCAGTAACGGAAAGTAACTATAACGCAGCATGGGAAATTTTAAAGCAAAGATTTGGGAATGAAAGAATTTTATTCACAAAACTAGTGGATAAGATTTTGGATCATCCGAATATAAATAGTGCATCGCAAGGTTCTCAAATAAAATCGATAAGCGAAGAAGCTGCTAAAATTTTGCAATTGCCCAGAACAAAAACGGAGGTTTAACTTCATGGACTGGGGCAAACAGTAGTAGGCGTAGCAAAGTGTAAAGTAAATCTAGAAATACATCCTAGATTTCTAAGCAATGAACAAGTAACAACGGAGGCCTTAATCCTTCCAACATTGGCGTCAACTCAGCCAGAGATATCGTTCAATTATGATATGCAGGAGTGGAACAATTTCACGCTAGCGGATCCAAATTTTAATAAGTCCGACAGAATTGATATTGCCATTGGAGCGGATTTGTATTCCCAGATATTAGAGGAGGGAATTCATAGAAATGAAAAAATCGTTGGTCAGAGCACATAGTTCGGTTGGGGGGGTGATACGAGTTAATCGAGCAAACAACAAACGAAAGTCGGCAGCCACAACCAGTATTGAGAGGTTTTGGGAGATCGAGGAAATTGAAAATGAGCAAGCTTCAATCGAAAATGATTATTGTTTACAACTTTATTCAAATACAACTGAGAGAGGTGAGGATGGTAAATTTATTGTCAGACTACAATTTTTAGATGATGTCAAGCTTGGAGAATCTTATAAAAGAGCAATGGCTCGATTAATAAACCTAGAAAAACGTCTCAAAGTGAATACTTTTTTGAACGTCGAATACTGCAAAATAATGAATGAATTGCTGTCAATGGTGCATATAAAAAAGGGAGACGCTGGGAGAAAAGGGAAGTACTACATGCCATATCAAGCAGTTATCAGAGAAAACAGTCTCACTACAAAGGTTAGAGTGGTGTTCGATGCTTCTTCAAAGACATCAAACGGTAAAAGTTTGAATGACGTGTTAAACGTTGGTCCGAAACTACAAAAAGATATATTTGATATCATAACAAGATGGAGGTCCTGGAAATATGTTATATCTGCAGATATAGAAAAGCTGTTTCGGCAGATAAATATTAATGTACTGGATCAAGAATGCCAGTATGTTTTATGGAGAAAAAACCCAAGTGATGCAATTGAGCAGTATAAATTGACAACAGTGACATACGGTACAGCAGCAGCAACATTCTTGGCAATAAGAACATTAATTGAAATTGCAAACCACTGTACAAATGAAAACATTGCAAAAATAATAAAGGCAGATTTCTATATGGACGATTTGCTGACAGGAGCAGATACGCTACAAGAATGTAAGGAGATCCGATAAGCCATATCTTACCATTTGGATAAATTTGGATTCCACTTACGAAAATGGATTTCAAATCACGATGAAATAGTGCATACAGGGATCGCAGACGGAGATAATAAATTCTAAAAATTCAGGAAGATGAATGCTTAAAAACGTTAGGATTGCAATGGAATTCTATTGTAATGTTAAAGGTAGAAGTACATACCACGCGTTAGTGCGCGCGCGCTCTGTCGTCTTCTGTCAAAAAAAGTTAAACTAGTGTATTTTCATACAACAGGCTACATGCAAAATATTTTGACGCGTTTGCGCCAGAAAGTTGGTTAACTTTGAACTTTTTAACGCGTTGTGTATTTTTGACAAGTAATCAGCTGCCAATAAAAATAATAATTTAACATATTTGTGAATCATGAAAGAAAAACTTATTGAAGAGCTTAAAAAACATACAATATTTATATAAAAAGAATAACAGCCTGTTCGTCGATTTCGAACGTTAACGTTCGCATAGAAAATTTCATTTAAAACAAAAACAAATTTTCGAATTTTGTTTTTGTTTTATTTATAATTTTCTATGCGAACGTTAACGTTCGAAATCGACAAACAGGCTGTAAATTCAATAAAATAACAAAATCTTGATATACTTTCGAACCCGTTTTTAAAGCACAAATAAGTAAACAAATAAAAAACAGCTGACAGGAATGGCTTTTGTAACGCGTGTTGTGTAACTTGCAATTTTTTACGCGCTAAAGTTTTTAAACGCACGATACTCGTCGACGAACTAACGCGTGTTATGTACTTCCACCTTAAGTGTTTAAAAAGTATTATATTTTTGTGACTGGCAGGGTTTGCCACTAGCCACGCTCTTTACACAGCGTTTACATTTGCCAGTACTGGCAAGACAGTAAGCATATACATATTAGTTGGCAAAACAATGCAAAAAAAAAATAGCTGTAAAAGTGTTTATGTATTAGTGAAAAAGTTTGAATGAATTGCTACTGTCTTGCCAGTACTGGCAAATGGAAACGCTATGTTACTTTTGCCAGTCTCAATAGATTGAGGGCAAAAGGAGATTTTGGATAATTAAAAATACAAGTCAGATATTGCCGATTTGTAGTCAAATTTAAATCTAATTTATTTTGGGCAGTGCACCCCTTTTTATACAAAAATTATCTTAGTCTAATTTCTTATTCTATTTCCCCTTTTTGGTTTCATAACCAATCATAATTTAGTTTGGGAAATTGAGTTTAAAAATTAGTCACTCAATTTTCCAAACTGCATATGTTGCACTTTTAACAAATCAATGTTCATCGATTTGTTTTTATTAAGTGCATGTGTGGTATCAAATTGTTTTGTTATGCATGTTGGTTATTTATTAGGGTGGCCCATAATAATTTGGTAAAGTGTATTAGGGTACACTACACCCTCACCCTTTAGAGAAAAATTAGGGGACTACTTTTTCAAAAAAAACTTAAAAAAATTTGGTGTAATTACAAATTATGTTTTAACATTAATCTTAACATATGTATGTTTATAGTATTGGTTTTGTTTCTATATTAAAATGTTTTATAGATATTTTGCTGAAAGTAGTGTTCTTATTAAATGTAATTTAAGATTTTATAAATTATAATTAGTTTTCTTAAGACATATGGTTATTATTTATTTTAAAATTATAAAAATAATCTATTAAAGTATTTACTCCATTTTTACCTACAATTCTATATGGTCCTTTATATGGACTTTGGTTCTTACTTCTATTTTCTACTCTAAGTAATACTAAGTCACCTATTTCTAAGTTTAGTCTGTTTTGATACACTTAATTTACATGATGAATTTTATGACGTCCAATTTTGGACGTAATTTTTTTGTTTGGCAGCAAGCGGTGTAGAGAAGAAAGAGTGGTAGAAAAATAGACATGATTTCTGTTTTCTCTTCCTCTTTCTTCTCTACACCGCTTGCTACCAAACAAAAAATTACGTCTAAAATTGGACGTCATAAAATTCATCATGTAAATTGAGTGATAGTTATTATTTAATGTTCTTTTTGATTTTACTTTATTAGTAATCTCTTTTGCTCTGTTTAAAGCGAATTGTAGTCTGACTCCCAATTATTTTGCGTAGTCATCATAGTTATATATGACTGTATTGTCATTCATAGCGGTATCTGATGGCAAGCATGGTAACTTTCCATAGACTAGTTCATATGGTGTATAACCAGTGTCAATATGCGGAGATGAGTTGTAAGCAAAAGTTAAATATGGAATCCAAGTGTCCCATTCGTCATTATTTGCTGTTGTCAACAGAAACTCATTAAGAACCCTATGGTTTCTCTCTACGGCACCTAGTGTTTGGTGATGATAAGGGGTTGAGAAAATGTGTCTTGTTTGTAATAGTTCGCATATGTTGCGCATGGTTTCATTCGTAAATTCTGTACCCCTGTCTGACTTAAGTACCTTGAATTGTCCGTATCTCAAGATCACTTTTTCCACTAGTGTTTCGGCTGTAGTGACAACGTCTTTTGTTTGCATTGGATGTGCGATTACAAATTTAGTCAGCTCGCATTGCATCGTAAGTATGTAGCGGTAGTTGTTTGATATGCGTAGTGGACCTACAGTGTCGATTGAAATTACTTCAAAACTGTTTTTGGGTGTAGATGTTTGTATGCGTGGTTCCTTAATGTGTTTTGTATGTTTGTTTTTATTGCATTTATCACAGTATGATACAAATTGTTTCACCATCTTAGTCATATTTTTCCAAATATATTTTTGTTTTAACTTAATGATTGTTTTTCTAATTCCTAAGTGTCCGGAACTCAAGGAACTGTAAAATTCGTCAATCAGTTTGTATTTTATTATGTCGTCTTTTATTCTTATTGGAGGCTTAAATATCAATATTTTTAGTTGAGGATTTTTGTTGTTGATTATTATTTGTGCATATGCTTTTTTAAATTCTTCCTTTGTATATAAATTAAAAATTTTATCTTGACTTGAAAGTGCTAATTCTCTTATACTTTCTGTATTCATTTTAGAAATCAGTTTCTTCAGTATCGAACCTAGATTCGCTGATTTATCACTGAATCTTGCTAGCTTATCATTTTAATCGTAGTGGGTACGAGATTTCTTCATATTCGAAACTTGTTTCGTTGAATTATCATCCCGACCTATGTGAACAATATTATTTTCCGTATATATACTTAAGTTTTCTTTATATTGTATTTCATTAAATTGTAATTTTTTCATGTTCTTAATATCATTGATGGATGTACATTCCCATATATGAAGTTGATCAGACCTCTGAGCTGTGCAATCCTCCAATCTATTTTTCACGCGTGTATTATTTAATTTATTGATATCCTCATTATTCAATTTTATTTTTTATTTTTATTTTTATTTATTTTTATTAAATATCAATACAAAGAAGCCTTCGTGGCCAAGAACATGTATTGTTAGTAAAATATCTATGTATATAAGTACACATTAGTAAATATTTAACAGAATATACTAAATATATAAAAAAATCGAAATAAAAGATAAAAATAAAAGGTAAAAGATAAAAGGCTCCCCAGCCATATAAATATTGTATAAAGAATTTAAAAAAATAAGGTCTCTACAGCCAAGTCATAACAATGAAAATAGATAATAGATCTGAATTGTAATGCAATTAAATATTTAAATTTGAACTCTGTTAAAATACTCAAGGAGTTTCCTTTTATATGTAAGGTAAGAATAATAATCATAAAATTCACATCTTAAAAATATAGGAACAAGCGACGAAACGCGATCATGCTCTTGTATATTAACATCAAAAACATAACGCACAATTTTCCTGACAATTCCCTCCATAATGTGCAGATTATAAGACCAGGTACCAGAAAAAACCTCAATGCCGTAGTTAACACGTGACATAATTAGAGAATAGGCAAGTCGAATTCTGATAAACGTTGGTGTATAAGCTTTCAAACGATAAAGTCTTCTCAAGACTAGACTACATGCGTTAGCAATAGAATTAACATGATCCGAAAACGTTAATTTAGAGTCCAGAATAATACCAAGGCATTTTAGAGAATCTGAAAAACCAATTTCACTGCAACCAATGAATAGTCTGGGGTATGACAAATTTCTATCAGAAGAATAAAATAGCATAGCCTTCGTTTAAGTAGAATTTTTCATAAGCGAATTCATTTGCATCCACATGGATAAAGAACTGAGATGATTATTTAAAGAATTTTCAAGATTGAAATGTCTAGAATCCGCAGTATACAATAAGAAGATATCATCAGCAAAAACAAATTGCTGACAGAAGTTATTTTCCATAATTGGAATGCAATCATTTAAATACATAAGCCCAAGAACCAAACCTTGGGGTACACTTGAGGTAACAAGATCCATACTAGAGCACGACTCATTAAAGAAAACATATTGATAACGATTTATGAGATAAGAATATACTAATTTGCACGCTGATTTAGAAAAATTGAAGTTCTCATAAAGCTTTATTATAAGAATGTTATGATTAATGCGATCAAAAGCTTTAGTAAGATCTAAAGAAACCAATATACAATTTAGATGACTATCCAATTTTCTCCTAACGGATTCCGTTAAGGAGAGTAGTAAAGAAGTAGTGTTTAGATTCTTTTGAAAAGCATATTGATTTGGATTAATTAACGAATATTGCTCACAATGGGATAAAATCTGCACCTTAATTAAGTTTTCCATAATTTTTGACATCGCCGATAAAATAGTAATAGGCCTATAACCCCCATTATTGTCACCTTTGGAGATAGGTACTACTTTACCAATTTTCCAATTTGTGGGAAACTTACCGACAGTAAATATCGTATTTATAACATATAGAAAACTTGAAGAGATGAGGGGAGCAATGATTTTCAAGAATTTAATAGGAATATTGTCATGTCCAGTGGTATTCGATTTAATAGAATTCAAGGCTATGAGAAAATCAGTTTCAGTAACCGGACTAAAAGAAAAAGAACCTATACTATCCGAGAAGTTATCAAATATTAAATCACCATAAATATTGGGCCCAATATTGTCTAAAAAAGATCTAGCTATTTCCTCAACATCCATAATGTCAGCTTCAGATTCCACACGACCAGTACAACCTAAACTACGTAACCTACTCCACATTTGTTTATTATTAATCCCAGTAAACAAATGTTCACCATATTTTCGACGCGATTTTCTAATTACAGATTTAGCCTTATTTCTCAGTCTACAATAACACCTCCAATTTTCATCAGTTCTACTTCTAAGGTAAGTCCCATAAGCGAGATCCCTTTCAGATCTAGCATCAGTAATGT
The DNA here is from genome assembly GCA_930367215.1 of Pollenia angustigena. Lineage (NCBI taxonomy): Eukaryota > Metazoa > Arthropoda > Insecta > Diptera > Polleniidae > Pollenia > Pollenia angustigena. The sequence goes on from OV884059.1 coordinate 38,381,673, forward strand.
CCCTGGAATTCATCCAATTTGAGTGAGACAAACTCGGTACAATAGTAGATGAAGGTACAAAGTTATGAAGGCCATAAATTAAATTAGTCAAAATCGATAATTGCAAATCAACATCATTTGTACAGAAAATAGGTGATGTATCAAATTGATCAGAATATTGGATAAGATCATTGAAGTTAACACGATTATAATCCTTAAATCGAACTATATTGTTACGAAACGGCGTAGAAATATTAAAGGAAATTATTATGAAACTATGATATGAAGAGAAAAATGGAAATTGCAATTGCAATTGAGTTTTATAAGCAACAGCAGAAGGTTTTCTACTTAGGAAAAAATCTAGGAGCGAGGTGGAACAATTAGCTATTTTATTTGCCTCATTTTCTTTATTTTTCATGGCTCTAGTTGTTATTAGAACTCTTATTTGTTTTTCGTCATGTTCTTGTGGTATCATTTGTCTAAGTATGTCAGAGTCAATCTCTATTCTCGAGAGTGCGTCAGCATTTGTATTCATCTTTCCTTTCTTGTAAACAATTGAAAAATTATAGTCTGATAAATCAAGTCGTATCCTGGTCATCTTTGATGAAGGATTTTTGTGAGAGAACAATGAAATAAGTGGTCGATGGTCCGTGACTACTATGAACTCTCTTCCATACAAATATGGTTTGAAAAAATGTATACCCCAATGGATTGCCAAGAGTTCTTTTTCTATTATTGGTTTGTTAACGTCATGTTTCTGCAAAGATTTGCTGGCGTAAGAAATTGGTAAGTCTTGTCCTATTTCAACTTGTGATAATACAGGTTTGTTAAAATCTGGATACTGTAATATAGGTGGATTAATTAATTTTTCTTTTAGTTTATCAAAAGCTTTTTGGCATTCGTCTTTCCATTCAAACTTAACAGATTTCTTTAGTAAAGCGTTTAAATTTGTTGCTATTTCTGCGAAATTCGGTATGAATTTTCTGTAATAGTTGCAAAATGCAACGAATCTTCTAACGTCGTCCGTGTTTTTTGGTACCGGGTAGTTCTCTATTATTTTATATTTTGCAGGGTCAGTTTTGACTCCGTCCTTTGTAATTAAGTGTCCCAGGTAGACAACTTCTGGTCGTAAGAAACCACATTTCTTCGGATTAAGTTTCAAATTATACTGTTGTAATCGGTCCAGTACTTTAATTAGATTTTGATTATGGTGGTTAAAACTGCAACCATACACAATTATGTCATTGACATACAGGAAAGCTTCTGAGTCTAAACCAGAAAGTGCTATTGTCAGCATTCTTTGAAAACTCTTGGACGATATTTTTAAACCGAAGGGTAATCTTTTGATTTGGTAATGTCCATTTGTTGTTAATTTGTAGCTCATTCATTATTTTTTCAAAACGTTCGTCATTGTTTACGTTATTGTAACTTAATATGTCATAATTTTTAAGTGGGTCAGTCTGTAGTTTAATGCCCTTCAGTATTACTGTTGAGTTACTGTTGCGATAGAATTACTTAAAAAAATTCCGTCTTCCAATTCATTGTTGAATATGACGCAATCTTCTTCAATGTTTAATTTAACTGGCTGTATTATTTCAGTTCGTGGCGGTATTGTAATTTTCAACTCATTGTATGTTTTTTTTTTGCATGGGTAAGACTATTGATTCATCGTTCACAATTAGTGACAATGTAAATGTTTCGTAATCAATTTTACAAAAGTATTTTCTTAAAAAATCCCGTCCAATAATTCCGTTTGTTTCAATTGGAAAATCTGCGTTTAATAATTGGAAAGTTGTTCAAAAGCTTTGTCATCTATGTTTAACTTAAGATCAATTGTTCCTAATGAATTAATTTCTTGACTCGTGATACCTGTCACTTTACATTTCTCATCTGGATAGCAATTTTCATTTTGTAAATGATTTGTCATACGACATAGTGAAATGTCCGCTCCTGTGTCGACTAAGAATGTTAAATTATTGTTTTTGTATTTTGTTGTTATGAAGTTCGTGTTGTTTTCAGATATTTGGTAGATTTTAGTATTTTGCAAAACTAGATTTGGCTTTCCGAAATATTCTCGTATTCCGGGAAAATTGTTATTGCTTCTATTGTTCTGAAAATTGTTATTGTTTCCATTGTTCTGAAAATCGTTATTGTTTCTATTGTTGTTGTTTCCTTGATAGTTGTTTCTACCTATTGATCGGTTGTAATTGTTCCGATAATTGTTTTGATTTTTATTGAAATGAAGTATGGAATTTTGTGTTCCAGTGACTTCTGTGCAGCTATTAACAAATTTGCTAACTGCATCATTCATGGAATTGAATTGTCCAGCTTGCATTATTAGTTTAACTCTGTCCAAAGTACAGTTCGCGGTCATTGCCTTAACGGCGGCCTGAGTAGAATATATACTAGCGAGTTCGCATGAAAGTCCGTCCGAAATGTAAGTGTTTTCTAGGGCTTTTGCAAGAGTTTCTATCTCAGAACAGTAAGCATTAGCTGTTTTGTTGTTTTGCTTTATGTTCATGATTTTCGCTGTCAACACCTCTAGTGATTCACATTTGACAGTGGTTTTTAATTTTTCTACACTGAAAGAATTTTCTTCGCAATACCAATGAATTTTGACATTAATCACAAGAAAAATTGCATTAAAAAGGAACCTATGCAGCGCTTCGTTGGATCAATGAAACCTGTTTCATTATAAGAATTTAATGAAACATTACATTTGATCTATGAATATTATTCATTGGATGAATACTTTCAATAAAGTAAAAAAATTTTATTTTTTATTTTTTTTAATTATTTTTTTTTTCTATTTTACTTTATTTTATTTGTTATTTTTTTTCTGTCTCTGGCGAGATTCGATCGCGCAACCTCGGTGCTGATAGACTAGCTCACTACCAGCTAGTCTACCGGGGCAGTGTAGTTTTTGTATAAAAAAACTATGTTTTTTACTCAATTAAGAGCGTAAATATGAGATTAAATTGTCCATAACAACAATAACAACGTTGATTGAAAATGGATTGAAAGTTTTTGTTTCATTACTATAATTACATTTTTTTTTGTCATAATGAAAATTTAAATTTATGACGGCAATTATTGAAATATGTTGCTTTTATAAAAAAATTTTTTGATTTTATAAATTTAATGGCATGTAACATTAGATGTATGAAATTATTAAATCTTACATTTTTTGATTAACAATTAAACATTTTTTTTAGGAAACTATAATTTTGTATTAATTTATGAATATAGTTATGTTTGTATATTGTTTTTTTATGTTCCCAATTAAAATTTTTTGTTTTACTTGGACAAACTTAAGTTTTCATATATCCAATGAAAATTTTTAACGTAATTACGAAATCCAATGAAGCGATTTTAACGAAAATACTTCATTATAACTATGAAATTCTATTTAGACAATGAAAGTTTTCATTTACCCAAGGAAAATTTTTTTATGAAAATGATTCATTAAATATATGAAGCATTTTTCTTTCAGTGTATAATCTGAGTTACCGTGCTCTCATCATTTATTAAATTTCTCGCGTTTCCTTTCAATTTAGTTTTTATGAGATTTATTAATATTGGTTCATGTGTCTCTTTTATTGAATCGACTAATAATAAGGAATCTAAAAAGGATCTCAAGTTTTCCGATTTTCCATCGAAATCTGTTAGGGTACACTACACTATAATGGACTGTTTCTCCTTCAGCACGCAGCTTGAAAAAGAAGAAATAGTTTCCAAGCACATTGCTTTATCACGATTAGCAAAGATATTCGATCCGTTAGGATGGCTAACACCAGTGACAATTACAGCAAAACTATTTATACAACACTTGTGGAGACAGCAAACTGATTGGGACGAGCCATTAGATCGAGATAGGCAAAATGCCGCCCATGGGCGCTTTGTTACTCTCTTATTTACACGTACTTAAGCACACGCACAGAAGAAAAAAATTAAAACAATTCAGTCTCGCTTGAGCAGTCGCACGGGTATGTTGTGTTACGCTTGCTGCTTGATCAGCGTTGCAAAATATGATTTTTTTTTTGTTAAAACAATTATAAAAAAAGTTTTATTTTATAATTCTTTGTTTAAAAAATAAGTTTTTTTGTAAATTGTTTTTTTAAAGTTCGTTTTTATAATTCTTTGTTTAAATAATAAGCTTTTTTGTTAATTGTGCAGTTTTACATTACAATTTTTTTCTTTAAATTTTGGTATTATATTTCTTACGACATTTTTGCCTTTTAAAGGCTTGATCGAACCTCATTATAATCCATTATTATGTAACCTTGAAACATATAATGGTGACAGAAAAGAAGAACTTCACTTTTTCAAAACTTTTGATTAATTCATCTATGTCAAACTTCTAGGGGCAACATTTTATACGCATGAGGTCTACGAGATGTTCATCTGTGAGACGATTTATGTGCTTATTTTTTATAAACTTAAAAAAACTAAATAAAGATTCACATATAAATGTTGATCCAAACATCGAATACATCTTTATAATTTAATTTTTTCTTTTTGGATATATGTTTTTATTGATATTTTTTTCAGAAGTTTATTCCACTTTCTAGAGGTAAAGATAAATCAACTTTCATTTTTTTTGGTTCTTCTTTTATGTCACCATTATGTATCTCAATGTTACCCAGTAACGGATTATTATGAAGTTCGATCATATTTAAAAAAAAAGAATTATGGCAACGCTGCAGAACAATGAGAGCGGGAGAGTCAAATAGCACTAACATTATTATGAAATACACATGTATGTGTTTGCCTATCTTTGCATTAGATGAAAACTTAACAAAAGGGTGGCTAGCGTTTACTAAAAATTTATCAGCAATAACAGAAATTAAAATAAGCCGATGGATTCAACTCTCAAATAGAATATCGATTGAACTACACGGGTTCGCTGACGCCTCAGAAAAAGCATATGCCGCAGTAGTCTACGCAAAAATTGAGTCGACCATAATCATTGTAGCTGCTAAAAGTAAGGTAAACCCGATTAAAAATCGTAAAACGTTGCCGAAATTAGAACTAAGCGCTGCTTATTTACTTGCTAAGTTAATGTTCGAGATAAAAGAAACACTTAATTCAAACGCTGCTATTTATACTTGGAGTGACTCAATGATAACTCTTGCTTGGATAAAAAATTCTAAAAATAAAGATAAAGTTATAAGAACATGAGTGACTGAGATCCTTTCACTAATTCCAGAAGCAAAATGGAGATATGTTAGATTAAAAGAAAATCCAGCAGATATAGCGTCCAGAAGGATGTCAGCAGAAAAATTAGTTAATGAGAAGATCTGGTGGGAAGGTCCTGAGTGGCTTATAAAGGATAAAAGGCAGTGGCCGTTTGAAAACCCTGTGGAGACACTTGTTGCAGTTACAAATATTTCAAAGCAGGAGAATTATTTATACACTATAATTAATAATTTTTTTTCCTTTACCAAACTTAAACGCGTTTTGGCATATACTTTACGTTTTGTCAAAAAACTAAGAGGCAAAAGAAATCTACCTCATTATTTAATGACAGAAGAGCTTCAAGAGGCTGAGATCTTAATGGTAAAACTACATCAAGATCACGAAATGAAATGCATCAGCTAAAAATTAATAAAATGGTAGATCACAGAAGCAAACTAGCACCTCTAGGTCCGCAGTTAGATTAAAATGGAGTGATAAGAGTTGAAGGAAGACTTGAATACGCTAACCTGCCGTACAACAATAGGCATCCGATCATCATACAAAAATCAGCACTAGGCGATAGGATTATTAAACATTTTCACGTATGCACCATGCACGGAGGAAATCGATTGATGGGAATACAATCCGAAAAAATTTCTGGATCATAGAAGCAAAAAATAGCATAAAAAAGTGCATAAGGTGCTGCACTAAATGCATAAGGTTTAAGCATAATACAACTAACCAACTTATGGGAATGCTGCCTCACTATAGAGTAAATGCAAATCCACCATTTACTCATTGCGGTATTGATTATGCAGGTCCAGTCCACATAAAATGTTCAAACGAAAGAGGACAAAAGTCAATGAAAGGTTATATCGCTATATTCGTATGCATGACGACAAAATCAGTACATTTTGAAGCAGTCAGCAGTCTTACAACAGAGGCGTTTCTTGCAGCACTTAGAAGATTTTTTGAAAGAAGAGGTAAATCTAGCGATATATACTCAGACAACGGTACAAATTTTGTTGGAGCAGCAAGGCAGCTTGACAAAGATTTTATTGAAGCCATTAAAAATAATTCTAAGATAGCGCCAATCTTGGAAAATGAAAAAAAGTGGCATTTCATTCCCCCGGCAAGTCCACACATGGGTGGAATATGGAAAGCTGCAGTTAAATCGATGAAGTTTCACTTAAAAATAATAATATGGAAAAATAAACGCACGTACGAAGAGCTAAGCACGTTACTTTCGCGACCAATTCATGAACTGAATAGCAATGCTGATGAACTGGAAGTATTAACACCGGGTCATTTTGTAATAGGACGTGCGTTGATAGGATGCCCAGAAAAATATAAAGAAACCAAAATAAATTATCAAGATCGATGGAAACTTTTGCAAAAAATTAAAAATCATTTCTGGAAACAGTAGAAAAATGTATATTTGTGTACTTTGCAACAACGAGCAAAATGGAGAAAAACATATGACAATATTGTGAATGGACAAATAGTAATAATCAAGAATGAAGATTCTCATCCCGCTTGCTGGCCGTTAGGTAGAGTGACAGATGTTCATCCAGGAAAAGATGGACTAGTTAGAGTAGTGACTCTAAAAACTCAAAATGGCATAACAAAAAGACCAACGAATAAGTTATGCCCTTAGGAACATCAAGATGATATTGAGGAATTATGGAAAAAGCAGCAGATATAATTGGCAGCTCCAAGGAAATATGACTCAAGATAAACACCTTCAAAGAACAGTGCTGGGCAGTATTAAATAATATGGAATATAAAATGAACAAAATAAAAACTGCCAACGATTTACTCAACATAAGTTCCCGAACCCGAAAGAAAAGAGAGGCTCCATTAAAGTTTATAGGCTCCTTACATCACGTTTTATTTGGATTAATGGATGAAGGTGACCGACAGGCTTTGGAGAACAACATAAAGTCACTTTTAGAAAATCAACATAATTTAAAAGAATTTTCTAAGAAACAGACATCGGTGGTGGATTCAACTGTTAATCTTCTTAAAAGAACAACCAAAGAGGTTACCACGCACTTTGATGATATGAGGTCCAAAATTAAAAATATAAGTGATACGGTGAGGGAACGTCATTTCGAATATAGAGAATCTATACGCTTCTTCATGGTAACTAAACAATTACATGATATTTTAGATGAGTGCAGTGAAGTTCAGAAGGAAGCAATCGATTTGTTGCTCAATGTGAATAACGGAAAGATACATCCAGTAATAATAAGTCCACAACAACTACAAGCAGAAATCAACAGAATAAAAGATACAATTCCTGACAAGTTTATGTTACCAGGAAAGAGAAGCGGTGCTGAGCTAAAAGAAATATGGCATCTTTTAACTGGAACGGGCACATTTTTGGGCAGCCAACTCATCATTAATTTGAAAATACCACTTTTCAACCGCCAGTCATCCCAGATCTACAAAATAATTCCAGTTCCGTTTGTTAAAGATGACGTTGCATTAATGTCAAAGATAAAAGCTCCATATATTGTGTACAATTACGAAATGGACGCTTTTAATTTTTTGACGGATGCAGTGCTTAATGAGAGCAAACAAACTTTAAGCGAAGAAATTGTGTGTGAAGAAAACTTCCCATGGATAGATGCCGCCTCCAATGAATGTGAACTATCACCTTTAAAACCGCACACAGTTCTCAATTGCTCATATGACGAAGTTGATGAAGATCCCTTTTGGGTGGAACTTAGCACAAGGGGTAACTGGCTTTATAAGGTCTTTAAGAACACATCAGCACATATAAAATGTTTAAATCAGCAGCAAACCATCATGGAGCTTCCGCGCCTAGGTATACTAGCTTTAGAAAATGATTGTACAGCAAGAATTGAAGAGATCACATTTGCAGCCAGACACAACGTTCAACAATAAATTTAACTCCTTTTTGACGAGAGATGCGAAAACAGACGAGATAGAAATCACGAAACCACTGGGCAATGTCTTGATGAAACACAATCGTGAAATATCCCAGCTAAAAGGCCATGTCGATGAGTTGAAGAAGCAAAATATCGAACTGAGAGGCATTTCATTTCATCACATAGCTGGTCATATATCTCCACTATTAGTATTAATTGTCATAATCATTCTTATTATATTATTTATAAGAAGGCTTATTAAAATAAGACAAATATCTGCAATAACTTTTGCCCCCCCGCAGAATTTTTTTTATTTATTTATTATTTAAGGTCTACGGCATAAATTTTTACAGACCAATTATAAAAAATGTTTACATAATATGCAATATAATAATAAAAAAAAGGATTTAGACCAGAAGTGGGCACAACTAAAACTGTGCTTATATTGATGCTTATTAGCAGGGAAACCAGAAATATGCTCTAAAAAACACGTTTTATGCGCATTAAATATGCAGTAAAAACTGGAAAATATGCCCTGAAAAATGTTTAAAATATGCCCTAAAAATTAAAATTGCTCATTTGATGACACAATATTCAACAATTTAATAACAAAATCTTAATAAAAAACCTAAAAGATATTAACATCCATATGTCATTGTCTTAAAGGGATTTTAGGTACGGTCGCTAAATTGTTAACAAATGTTAACATTTAAAAGGAATTTAAAGCTAGTTAAGGACGGGAGCTTTGAGCAAATGTGAACCGGTTCGAAAATAATTTAAACACCATCATAATTAGATAGCTTGCGTACACAAGTCTAATTTGGATCTGAAATTATAGACCGATTCTCACCATTTGCATAGACTTCGTCCATATTTGATCAAATTATCTACAAAATTGGAAATTGTACCCTGCGTACAAGGCTAACATTTACAGACAACCAGCCAGGCGGATGGATGGACATCGTTAGATCACTTTAAAAAGTGATTCTGAGTCAATACACAGAGCGAAAAAAAGCGTTAAAAAACTGTCAACCAGTGGTAATAAATTGATAACAAACTGTTGTCAATATTTCGACAACATTTGTTGTTAAATTTTAAACAAAATGTTGTCAAATTGGGCCGTTAGATAAAAAACGTACCATTGTTGTCAAATTGATAACACCCTGTTGTCAAATAGGTATCGCCCTGTTGTCATTATTAACAGCGTATACAAGTTATCCCACAATCATCTTTGGTATTCGAAAGTAAAAAGTGAAAAGTTTCAGTGCTGTGATTAAATTAATAAATAAAAATTTAATAAATAAAATAAAAAAAATTTCTAAAATTTGTTTTTGTTTTCAATTTAATTTTCTATGCGAACGTTAACGTGTGACATCGTGGGCCTGGCTGTAAAAGTGTGAATTTTTTATGTATTTTTTTATAAGTATATTATTTAATGTGAAATAAATTAATAAATTTACATTATTCCATTTTTTTACTTGGGTTCAGAATGGGTTATTAAGTACATACTACAATCAGAACAATGTGTTATCGAAAGGACAACCGAATGTTGTCAATATATTAACGGTGTGTTGTCAAAAATGACAACAGCATGTTGTCGGTATGGTACCATTATGGTGATAATATATAACCAATTTGATGTCATATTGAGAACAAATGGTGACAAACTGACAACGAGGTGGTTAAAAAACATTGATACCATCCGTTATCAAATTGAACACAAACGTAGTTGGCTCACTTTTGACAACGGATGGTGTCAATTTTGGTATTTTTATACCGGATTTTTCCCTCTGTGTAGGAATACTAAAAGATTGGTCTATCGCATAACATTTATTCTTATTGACAACCTGCTTTGTCTTACAATTTAAGAGTAAAAATTAAATGTAGATGTCGAAATTAAAGTAACAGATTTTCGAAAAAAAAAATTTTTTTTATTTGCTGCGAAAGCTATTGTTGGCATCTAAAAAAATTTAATATGTATCAAAATGTGCATTAAACAGGCAAAATATGCGCTATAAACCTAAAAAATGCTGCAAAACGGCTCTTTTAACTAAAATATGCCGCAAATGGTAAAATATGCAAAAATATGCACTAACAAATCGATGCCAAAATTCATAAAAAGCTCTAAAACGGATAAATATATTGTTTCTGCCTTCATTAGTCGAACAAGGAAAAACATGCAATTGCATATTTCTGGTTTCCCTGCTTATTAGTATTAGTGAGATGGCAGAAGTACCCACCATACACAAAGCCAAGCATTTGAAATAAATGGTACATAATATTTCCTTATTTTATATTTTACGCATTTGAAGTAATATAAAACATTTTTTACTAGTTTAATTGTAGAGATTTACTGTTCACAGAAAAAAGTAACAGTAAAAAAAGTACAGTAAATTATTTTTCGCATAACATCATTTATTTAAAATGAAACACGTGTGTTTGCTGGGTAAATTCTCTTGAAAAAAATATAAGAAAATTTGTCTCATCAAAAACTAAATTATAGAGGCTAAGAATACGTGTGAAATCTCTCAGCACAATTGAGCTATGGAGCGCCCACCATTGATTTATACATCCATTTAATTACACTGATTTAGGTGCATAATAATATAATACCGTGTTCAGATATGCACCTTAATTGAGTTTTACGCAATAAATGCCATTATTGAGCTCAATTATACATACAAAATTGCAAATTAGTTATTGTGCTCTCCAACGTTGGTAATTTTATAAATGCAATCCTTGTTGTTGAAGATCGATCAGTCGCTATCGCCCGCATTATAAGCGACCTGATCGACCTCGACTCTAAGTGACAGTTCCCGTCGTGTAAGAACGCCCAGTTCAAAGCGCCAAGACAAAAGGAGAGAAAGCAAGGCACTGGTCACCGACAGATAAACACAACAACATCTCCAATGGAGTGAAAAAATTATAATTAAAAAAAAAAAAACCATATGTAAATAAAAACCTTAAATAAAACAAACACTTAAGCTTGAACAAACAAGAACAATTAAAACAAACAAGAAATTATTCAAATAAACACACAAACTTAAACACGTAACATCAGTTCAACAAAAAACCCTATTTTTACAAAAATACTAAATACAAGCACTGAATTAAACAATCAATAAATTAGCTCTTACAATTAAACCTGATCTGCCACTTTATTTACAAAGCAACCACTGCAAGTAAGTACTACATACATACATTCAATCCCTTTGAATTTAATTAATTATAGCCGATATAAAACACCCCACTACTGCACCCTACACATTTATTACATGTCGTGTAATAAATAATTTTAGTTCTCTACTTCGGGAACTGTCACTTAGAGTCGAGGTCGATCAGGTCGCTTATAATGCGGGCGATAGCGACTGATCGATCTTCGACATGGCGGCCCCCTTGCACTGGTGCAATGTTGAGAACATCGACCGGAAGTCATCTTATTAAGGATGCAGCATTTTGGTGTATGGAACATTAGCGCTTGCTTAATTAAACTGTTCATAGCGAAATGCCTGCTCAATTCATATTTATCTGAAAAGAAATAAGAAAACAGAAGAGAACAGCAGTATCGTTGGTGCAGACGATTTAAAATACGACACAAACTATGCACGAGAATTTGAATTAGATTAGTAACTTTACAGTATGAATTACCCTGAAGTAGAGAACCGTAACTGACTTCAATTTGGGAAATTGACTCTTATAGGTTCATTGACGAACCTTTGCTCATCCTTAGTATATTGATAAGTAGCCTACTCCAATAGAAATCATAGTATATAGCTAAACAATACGAGAAATGCAAAACTATTAACTTAATGTCGGAAAAGTTAGAAATGGGCGTTTGGTTACAGTGTATAGCTCTGAATAAAATCACCTTGAAAAGGTGTTTGGTAGAAATTCCCATGGAGCAAAGGAGTGAACTAAATAAAAAGTCTGATACAAATATTTGCATTCATTTAGATATGGTCGTATATCTTTGCCATTTACTCAAATTTAATTTTCGTTGATCACACTTATCACATTGCAACTGCACAAACTTATGAAACCACACTTTCGTAGAAAATTTCCGGATTTCCGGTAGGTGAATTAGTACTTAATGGAATTAAGTTAGCTTTCGGTGGTTTAGATATATTATTTTCAGACACGTGAGCATTGTTGTTTGCTAATAACGGACCAAATAAATACCAACCGAATATGGTATTCTGAGCGATCAGACTTCCTAATATATTTCTTTTCATACCATCAAGAATGATATGTGGAATTATATCACTGCCTAAGATCATATCAATTTCATAAGGTGCTAAGAAATTAGGATCCTCCAAATCAATTTCACTAATATCGGAAATATCGGTAACAGATGAAATGGCATCAGGCATAAAATTAGTTATATGTGGAACAATTATAATTTTAGAGCTAAGCTGTATTTCATGACTTTTGGCATATAAAGTCACATTACATACTTTATGACCTCTTGCAACTACAGCGTCACCAACTCCGCATATTTCAACATTTGATATTTGGAGACTTTTTCGGTCAAAAGGGATGATTTTGAACCCGAATCTATTAAGGCCCGAACTGTGTGCCTTTTTCCTGCGTATATTACTTCGACCAGGGCTGTCGGTAATAACGTGTTATTTTGGCTTACAGACAAGAGCGTCTGTGTAGTTGTTGGTTGAGGGGTACACTTAGGACAACATGGTGTTTTTACTTGATCAGAGCGATCTGTAACTCTGTTAGTAGTTGTATAACTAGGAATCATATGATATGAGTTAATCGTACAATCGTTTGAACTAGATTCTTTCAGAATGTTTAACTCATTATTTTGTATGTGGAGTATACTATGGTGTTTATTACCACATTCATTGCATCTATACCGACTGCTGCAATCAGAAACTCTATGTGATAGAGAAAGACAATTTTTGCAAATGTTGTTTTGTGAAACAAAACTATTTCTTTGCTTTAGGGAAAAACTTAAGAATGTTGAACACACTCGCAAATTATGATTTTTTGAACATAATATGCATTTAAACTTCTGAGCCTGCAGGTTTTGACTGCTTTGGACGTCATTAAAATCAATAGAAAATTGAGTGTTCTGAAACGTATCTCTTGTAATACTCATTATGCGCTCTAAAACTCTGTGTCTTTTTATAAGAAACTGTTCCATTTGAGACCAGGAAGGTAGAATCGTGTACGAAACAAGAGATTGTTCCCAGAGTGCTAACGTTTCAGTTGGCAGTTTTGTGGGGCACAAATATACCAAAATGGGATCCCAATGTCCTACCTCCACTCCATTAGAAGACAACATTGAAAGAGCATCGCTAATGGTAGTCTGTATATTATTAATCGCTTCAGCCGATTCAAACTTAGCAGGAGAAATACTGAAAAGAGATTTCAGTTGAGTATCAACTAGAACGCGTTTGTTATCATAACGAGCTTGCAAAGCTCCCCATGCTAACGAAAATGCATCATTAGTTAATGGATACTTATTTACAATAGAACTTGCTTCACCTTTTACTTTTCTTCTTAAGTATAACAATATCTGAACATCTGGCATTCGTACTTTGCTGATATAAACAGCAGTGAACATGTCCCTAAATGAAGGCCATTCTTCATAAGAACCTTGAAAATCTGGTGCATCGCACGGATGGACGTTAACACCAAAATCTGGCGCTTCATATTGGATGTTCAGTGGATGGTAATTAAGTTGGCCATTTGCCGATAAATTATTCGGATCATTTTCTCTTTGTTCTTTCAGTAGAAATCCCTGAAAACTTAATGAAATCGACCATTTCAGCTTTAGTTTGCTGGTACATATCCCTGCATGTTTCATATTTAGACCGCGCATCTTTTTTGAAGTCTTCACCGACAACTCCATCTTCAGACAAATAGACGTCTTCATAGGCACGGCGGAGTGACTGCCAATCTTCATCTAATGTCTGCATCATAGCTTCAACTAGAGATTCGGTCAAGTCTTTGAAACAAAGTGTTGAAAACCTTTTGCAAACATTTATAATGTTCTCAGATTCATAAGTGAATCTACCACAAGTAACTGAACTCATTTTAAAAAAAAAATAATTATTGATAACGAAATCCCAATAAATAAATCTGCTTTTTTATTATTTTAACAACTAATTACCGAAAGTAACTTTTTCATAAATCTTCTGTATGTACCGTAAGTACAAATACAATTGAAAATACCAACGTTTAAATGTAGGGTGCACGGTATGAATAACACTATGGAACATTTTTGGGATTATTGTCTGGGGGGTGAGAAATTCCAAGTCAGGGTGATGGTACTAGGTCAGTATAGTAAAACCCTCAAAGGGTTTGGCGTTCGTATGTGTCAGTTTTTTTTATGACATTTTAAATTTTTTCCTTATCTTGATGTTTTTTCGCTTAGTTGTAACATTTTGGCAAAAACGTAGTTTAATATTACTCGAGAACCACTTGTCCGATCTTGATAAAACAAACTCAAAAAAATTTAGAATTAGAATTTCTTTAATCCGTTCATATAACGTTTTTCTTTATAATCAACAGTTTTGCCGGTAAAAATAAATTTGTGGAGAAAAAAAATATTTTTTTACCTAAAAATTAAATTTTTTTTTTTTTAAGTTCATAAAAAATCCAAAACGGAAAAAAAGATCAAGTGTTATTAATTTCATGTAAAGTCACATGACCTATAAACAAAATGCGACATAGATCATAGAAATCGATTAACGCGTTCTGCTTTTATTTACAATTAAGTGAAGGTATCCCATTTTGACAAGAATATTGATATTTGTTTTTATTCAAAAAAGTGTCATTTATCGCCTTTTTTATAAATTTTCCCCAATAACTCCAGACTTCTGGCCATAAACTACTAAAAAACATTAAGTAAAAATTTTTATAATTTTTTATTTTTATTTTATTTATTTATTTTTATTTATTTTAATAAATATTGCCTAGACTTTTTCGATGGTGGTTGTTCGTGACTAGTGGCATCGCATTCATCGCATTCATCGCTATCATCAGTTTCTGAACCACACATAATGTCAATGTGTGACTCTACTGTTGGCCCTTCTGCATCTCCTGAAAATTCTTTATCATCAAGATCATCCTTGTCTTGCCACACAAGCTTACTCCACCAGCAAATTTCCGCAATTATTGCACTCGGCGACTTTTTGCCTCTATATCTGTAAGTTTTTGTTTTATTAAAATGAGTTTGAAAAAATAAAAAATCAGTATTACCTCATTTCAAATGGCATAGCAACTTGATGATAGCGTTCACCTTGTTCATCAGATTCGGTAGCCAATTGTTTGCTGAAGTAGTCCAGATGATGATGTAAATAATGGATTTTCAAGGACACCAATTCCCGAGAATGCTCTTAACATCCTTGCGACAGAAACATCGTAGTTGTTAAAACGATGATTTCCCAACAAGCCTTCTATTACTTCTTTGATTGCCTGCCATGCATTCAATTCAGCGTCAATCAAAATATTGTTGAATGCGTCACTTTTAATCAGCTTTCGTATATCTAGACCATTTAGTACGCCTGATTGGAAAAAATTAATTTGTTAAGATGGAAAATCATGGGAAATGAATGTGATATTATAACTTACCTTCTTTAATTTTACTTTCGCTGAGTCTCGGGTAAATTAGTTTCAAACACAAGAAAACTTCATCTCTTTTGGCGACAGTTTTGATAAAATTCTTAACAATTCCAAGTTTAATATGCAGTGGAGGCAGCAATATCTTCTCCTTCGGCACTAGAGGCTCACGAATAATATTGGCCGTTTGTAACGTGCTGTGCTCTCTGAGTTTCCATCCGTGGCATGCATATTGGTCACCGGAAAATCGTGTGTCCCAATCGCACAAAAAGCACATATTTTTTATATAGCCGCTTTGAAGACCGCAAAGCATTGCTACAACTTTTAAATCGCAGCATATGCGCCACATATGTTTGGCGTAGTAAACCATTTTTAAAATATTTTCCAGTGCATCATATGTTTCTTTCGTTTCTGTACTATAGGCGATTGGAACTGAAGGTTTTTTTATTGGTCTTATGCCGTAAAACCGCCTTCAAGCTGAGTTTTGAACTGTCAATAAATAATCTCTAATCATCTGCTTCATATTTTATTTCCATTGCGTCCATCAATTTTCCTACATCCGGGCAATATGCAGAAGTTTTTTCATCATTCACAAGGAATAAACTTTGGAGTGTTGCATGACGACTTCGATAAGCTGTGACTTTCACACCGGGTGCCAACAAATTGTTTGATTTCAAAATGAAGCCAGCTCTTCCGATTTATGCTGTGTTAATTCCAACTTGGCAACAATTGAATCAAGCTTATTTTGATTTATTAAAATTGGCTCATTGGATACTGATGGCTCATATGGGGGATCATCACGTGCATGATATGTCGGAGCAGTCGTAGAAGAGAAAATATCTGGGCTAGAAGCTTTTGGCACAGGAATGTGGTGCGAATGAGGAAATGGTGTTGCGGCACTTGCAACACCAACGCAATTATACGATTTTCTTATCCTTTTTGCGGCTCCTTTATTCGCACATGCATAGCAATTCAATGGATTGTGACCTTCGCCAGGATTAGTCCAAGTCATTGGGATACCGAATGGCATACTTTCACGTCTTCTATTTTTCCAATCCATTAGACGGTTGTAGCAGCTTTTACACACTATATTTGGTACCCAATTTTCGTTCACTATAACATTTTGGTTGAAGTACATCTCGTATGTTTGAACAAAATCAGTACTGAAATTTCCCCTTTTTTTATGTGTTGAGACATATTGACCACAGCAGTAGCAAAAGCTATTTATATCTGGCTTGCACAGTTCCATATTCTGTTCTCTTTTGTTCACTTTTAAAAAACTGGAGAAATTTTACTGACAGGTACGTTCCAAAACATGAGCACTAATAGTTGTGGGTGGAATTTCTGTAAAAAAATCATACAGGTAGCCAACGGAAAACCCCAAATAATTAAAAGAGTGAACTTTCCTTTTTTCCTTTCAATTGTCCACGCACATTTATTACCGCTTATTACTTTGCTACCGCAATCATTAAAATCAAATAACCTTTTGTTTATTACTTTTTTTTTTTGTTTTGAATTCTAAGAATCATAAAAAAAGTCATCAATGTTTTTGCAAAGAATTTTGTGCATATCTCGATCAAATTTTTGAAATGCATACCTTCACTTAATTGTTAATAAAAGCGAAACGCGTTCATCGATTTTCATGATTTATGTCTCATTTATTTCATAGGTTATGCGACTTCACGTGAAAGTAATAGGACTTGAAACTTTTTTTTACTGTTTTGGATTTTTTATGAATTAATAATAAAAAATTTAAATTTTTTGGGCAAAAAATATTTTTTTTCTTCATACATTCATTTTTAACGTCGAAAGTTTTGCACATATAGGAAAACAGTATAGAAACAGATTAGAGAAATTGTAAATCTTAATTTTTCTAAATTTGTTTCATCAAAATCGGACAAGTGGTTCTCGAGTTATGTTAAACTACGTTTTTGCCAAAATGTTACAACTAAGCGAAAAAACATCAAGATAAGGAAAAAATTTAAAATGTCATAAAAAAAAACTGACACATACGAACGCCAAACCCTTTGAGGGTTTTACTGTACTGACCTAGTACCATCACCCTGACTGGGAATTTCTCACCCCCCAGATTGGCTGTTGTACTGTGTAATCAAACTGTCAGATAATCTGATATCTGTTTTTGCATAAACAAAATATGTTTTGTACAAACTCAACGTTGTACTAACGATATTATCCTCTTACGTGTAGGGTACACAAATAAATGTAACAACAATTACAATAAGGAAATTTTTATTTTCTCTTATGCTTTATTCTCTTTATTTATGTACATATGTATGTATATACTATATGGCTGTGAACTAGCGTAATTAAAAAAGAGAGATCGTTCACATATAAGGAGGAATAATGACGTTAGGATTCCATGTTGAATTACCCAAGCAAAAAAGAAGGAATTGTTTTTAGACTGATTCTATAATGTTTTTCAGATAATCCGCACTCGGATCCCAAGTAACAGATCCATTTTCCAAGATTGGTCTGACTAAAGATGTATATAACCGCTTAGTAATGATTGGTTCAGTAAACTCCTTAGCCCATCGTTTTATAAAAGCTAACGTACCTATATATATATATATATATATATATATATATATATATATATATATATATATATGTGTTTCTTGAGATTTAATTTAGGATCTAAAAGTATTACAAGATTTGAGAATTCCTTAACCAGTTCAAGTTGATGTCCACCAAGTGAAAAGTTAAATAAAGCGTTATCGTTTCTTGAAAAACGCATATGTTTACATTTGTTTAAATTGAGTTCCATTAAATTAAGCACGCACCATTGAAATAGTTCATCCAAATCATGTTGCAGCAAATTGTTGTCAATGTTATTGTCATAACTATGAAATATCTTCACATCATCAGCATACATTAAGACGTTACAATATTTAATTACGCACGGCAAGTCATTGATGAATAAGGAAAATAAAATTGGACCAATAAGGTTTCCTTGGGGCACTCCAGAACTTACGATAATGTTTTTTGATGTAGTATTATTAAAAACAACATTTTGTTTTCGGTTTGTTAGATATGATTTAATCCAATTTAAACTCCCGGTTGTTAAGCCCATAGCATGAAGCTTTATCAGAAGTAATTTATGATTGACTTTATCAAAAGCTTTACTAAAGTCCGTGTAGATACAATCTGTAAATTTCCTTTTAATAAATCCACGATTTACTATAGTAGTCAGCTGTATGAGATTAGTAATTGGTGAACGACCTTTTCTAAAACCATGTTGACAGGAAGATAGTAGGGACGAGATTTGATGAAGGAGATTGTTGGTAACACACTTTTCAAAAAGTTAAGGGATTGCACTTAACTTTGCTATGCCTCTAAAGTTTGTGACACATGACTTACTGCCAGATAAGCAGAATAATGAATGAGTCTTTCCACAACTGAGGAAAGTAACCATATTTTAAGGATAAATTAAATATTATGCTTAATGGAGTAGCTATTGCATGTGCGCAATTCTTCAAAACACAACTGGGAACACTATCAGGACCCATGTGGTATGAGGACTTAACAGATTTTAAAGTGTCTAAAATCTGGTTTGTGTGGATTGGATAGAAGTGGATCATTTGGTGGCATGCAATTGGATGTGGATATTCATTTAAATCATATTGGAAATCAGAGTAAGTGGTGGAAAAAAAATCAGCAAACAAGTTACTTATTTTAGTCGATACTGAACGTATCGTAATTATTTTTTCAGTGTTATGAACACTCAAATAAATGTTTTACAACACTAAAGAAATAATTTCGATCCGTTCAGTATGAACAGAAAGAAATAGAACTAAAATTGCTTTCGAATCGAAAAAGTATTCGACACAGACATAAGCAGAAAGAAAAAATCAGGAGATGTAAAAAATGGTGAGTTAGAGTGAACAGCTATACATTACCAAAATAATCAATTTTGTATAAAAAAAAAACAAAACAAAACAAATAATTTTAAGCAGAAAAATGTGTTTGTAATTGTAATGTGTGTGTAATTTGTGGTATTCGATCACGACTGCCATCATTTGCCCCCAGAGCTGCCAGATTTGACGATTCCGAAATGAGCAAAGTGCCGGTTTGCTGATTTTTTCTAAAAAAGGGACGATATTATTTAAGGCCAGTTTACACGGTAATACAATGTATTACGACTTTGTAGAATCAAAATATTATGAAATTCTCTCCGTGTTTAAAAGAAAAAAATAAAAATCTTTTGTAAGTATAGTTCATGTTTACACGGATGGTATAAGCAAAATCCAAAATAATAACAAAAAATCAGATGGTTGCAGTTTTAAATATTTACAAAAACAACATGAAAATTTCCTGAGTTGATTTTAGTTGTTTTTGTAATCGTATAAAAATGGTATCACCTTCAATATACTCTGTTAAAATACACCCCTGTTGTGATGAGAATACATAGGTTTCTAAAATGGTTTAGAAAAAAACCATTTACCGACCGCTTGTCAGATTTTGTATCCGTATTCTCTCTTACTCAATACAATTTCCTTTTACATGATAAGATTTTTCTCATTCTACATAATCTTTCGACATGTCGTAATACATTGTATTACCGTGTAAACTGGCCTTTAGTCTCTTCTTCCAAATAAAAAAAAACTTGGATAAAAGAGAAGCCCAAAAATTATTGACAATTTATGAGCATAAATGTTAGGTGTAAATTGTTTCTTTTCTACTTTTTTGGTTCAAAATAAAGCTGGTTTGAATTATTAAAAGCCATAATGGTGCTGATTTTATCGCAGAAAAATAAAAAAACATGGCAATGAAAAAATTATATGAAATATAATCAAAACTACATAATTTACGATTGAAAAATGAGACGAAAACGATTCAATAATGATGCTGATCCCTAAATGATTAGGTTATGATACAAAATGCAAGATGGGCATGAACATTAACTATGCTTTTGTTTGTTTATATTAAAAAAAACCCAACAAAATTTGTTTAAATAAATTATTTAAAAACGACGATCTTATTATTTTTTTTCAGGAATTTAACGATTTTTACACAAATTTATCTGACAGCACTGAATAAAACCAAAACAAGGAAAGGCTAAAAAAAATTTAAAATAACAAAATATAACAATTGTGTTTTGTTTATTTTCATCATATAAGTTATGCATTACTAATTTTTTTTTTCTTTATTTATTTATTGAATCTTCATATATTAAATCAAATCTTATTCTAATTCTTTATTTTATGTCCTGCCAGTGCCAGACAAAAATTTTCTTCATCGCGGGTTCTGTTCACATTTATATGTACATTTGTGTGTTTATCGCTCATCTTAATGGGTAAGTGCTGCAGTGTCTCTTCTTCGTCTGGGATCACACTATGAAAGTTTTCTTTCAGAAAGTCTAAGTTTATGGGTGAGAGAGGAGAGAAAAAAGCATGTTCTCTTCCCGTCTAACCAATAAACTCAGACTTTCTGAAAGAAAACTTTCATAGTGTGAACCCAGACTTCTTAAAGGCCAGTTTACACGGTAATACATTGTATTACGAAATAATGTGTAATGAGAAAAATCATATCATGTAAAAGCAAAATGCATTGAGTAAGAGAGAATACGAATACAAAATCTGACAAGCGGTCGGTAAATGGTTTTTTTCTAAACCATTTTAGAAACTTATGTATTTTCATCACACCAGAGGTGTATTTTAACGGAGTATATTGAAGGTGTTAGCATTTTTATACAATTACAAAAACAACTAAAATCAACTCAGGAAATTTTAATGTTGTTTTTGTAAAAATTTAAAACTGCAACCATCTGTTTTTTTTGTTAGTATTTTTGATTTTACTTATACCATCCGTGTTAACATGAATTATACTGACAACAGATTTTTACTTTTTTCTTTTAAACACGGAGAGAATTTCATAATATTTTGATTCTACAAAGTCGTAATACATTGTATTACCGTGTAAACTGGCCTTAAGCGAGTGTGGCCGCTATCATTTAAAATATTTCGAGCTAGTGGATTTGGGTGCAACTCTAGCCTTTTCAAATATTTTACCGCATACTTCGTAATAATAGTCCTTACCAGTGGCACATTGAGATCCTTGTGGATATTTCAGTTTTTAACATACCAAGGGGCAGCTGTGATTATACGAAGAAGTTTATTTTGGCGCCTTTGAATTTTTTCGATATTTGATGATTTTTGAGACTAAGAACAGAATTTCTTCCAATAAGCCAGTTAGTTTGAATTGCATTTAGTTTCATTTGGGTTAATTTTGCTGCTATGTATATGGCAGTTCCATGTTAAACGCCGATCAAGATGAATACCGAAATATTTGACATGCGATTGTTGAGGCACTAGTTGATTATTGATATTAATAGGGGGGCATGTTTCCCGACGAAAGGTGTATGTAATATGTACGCATTTTTGCTCATTGACCTTTATTCTCCATTGTTTTAACCACAGTTCTTGTTGAAATATACGATCCTGCAGGCATTGAGATGCTTCACGACTGTTCTCGTGTACACTTACAGACTGTTCATGGATTTCGAACGTCATCGTCAATTCGAACATTCGTTTTTGTTTTTAATGTAATTTTCTATGCGAACGATGACGTTCGATATCGTTAAACAGGCAGTTAGAAAAGCTGTATAATCAGCAAAAGTTGAGGTTAGGGCTAATTGTTTGTTGGCATGTCCGAGGTATATATGAGGTAAAAAATTATGCCCAGGATGCTTCCCTGAGGGACTCCAGCTTCAATTGGCTGAGGAGAACTTAAGAAATCACCTTCTTTAATAATAAATTTTCGACCGACCAGGTAGCTTTCTAAGATCTGTGTGTGTGTTAACCGGTAGGTTAAGCTTAAATTTATGAAACAAGCCTACATGCCAGACTTTATAAAAAGCTTGAGAAACATCGATGAAGAGAGCGGAGCAATATTTTCTTTCTTTTAAGACTTATAGCGTTTACTATCCGATGGGTTTGTTCAATTGTGCTATGTTCTCTTCTGAAACCGAATTGATGGTTAGGTATATACCCATTGTCATTTAAAATTGGGTTTAATTTTGACGCTAAGAGCTTCTCAAACAGCTTTGATATATAAGATAATAAGCTGATAGGCCTATATGACTCAATTTTTGTGTGATGTTTTCCTGGTTTTGGTATCATCGTAACTAAGGAGACCTTCCATTCTTGAGGGTAGTATTCAAGGCGTAAAATAGCATTAAAAATATAAAGAATACATAATTGTCTTTGCTATGCGAGGTAGCTCCAGAAGCATTTTGTTGCTGATCTTATCAAAACCAGGAGCCTTCTTTGGGTTTAAATCACAAATAGCTTTTTCGATTTCTCTTATCGCAGATCTTAGGGGAACAGCTGCTCTAGCAGCAACAGGTGGTAACTCGGTCGCAATATCGTGAGATATGTTTGGGGTAAATAGGTTTTTTTTAATGATTAACAAACAGATTCCGTTTTCAACATCATTTCTTAAGCTTCGTACAGACGATGGTCAGATATTACAATATTGTAATTTTTCTGACAATGGTGCCATTGTCAGATGCATTAATTTTACACATCTGGCAAATGAAAATGAGCTTACAATGTTCAGACAGTTGCAAGACATTTTTAGGCAATTTTAATGAAAACATTGTAAGATCTGACCATCGTCTGTACGAAGCTTTACCCAACTTTTCAAGTTTCTTAATGGCATTTTAGAGATAACTGGCCTTTTGAGAATTCTAGCTGCACGCCATAATGAGTAGTCTGATTGTGGGGTTGCATCAAGTTCCTTAAGATAGTTTTCCAGAGAAGCTGTTTTCTTAGTCTGCAGTAACTTTCTAAGCTTTTTTGTACACTCTTTTAGTAAGTTTTTAAGTAGCGGGGATCTGAGCAATTGCTACTCTCATCGAGCCCTCATCTTTTCAGATAAGAGCCGCTCGACATTTGTGGAATATATTTTAATATTTTTTGTTTTTTAGGTATTTTCTATATTTTAGCCAATTAATTTGCGTAGCTGTCGTCGCTAAGTGACCAGTCGGAGATACAATTCTATTTTGATTCATTATAGTAACAATTGTAGGTGTGGTCGGAAGATAATTCTAAGGAAGCTTCAACATGAATCGTTTCTATGGGGATGTTTTTAACGAATTTGTTGATGATCAGTAGGCCAACGACCCCCAGAAGGTATGCTTAGCGTTTTAATCGCCAGCAGCCAGGAAACAGGGTCCTAGTGATTTATAATATTTACAGTATTGGCTCTCTGATATTGAAAATCTAGACGGGGAGTATAACGATAAAATTACTAGGTTTTTGTTTAATTCCTCAACGCAAATGTTCGCTGCTTGGAGATAATCTTCACGATGATCACACATTAGGTAGTGTTTGACTCGGGTTTTAATCAAAATGGCTGAACCTCCACAAGCTCTATCTCGAGGGTCCTTGGTATCATATAGTATATAACCATTTATTTAAAACGTATTTCTTGAGGTCAAATGAGTTTCAGTAACAATAATGACATCAATTTGTTTAAGAAAGTATTCTAATTCATTTTTATGTTGGCGGATGCCGTTTGCGTTCTAAAAACCAATTTTTAAACAGTTCATGGCTTGTTAAGTACAGCTTGCAATAACATCGATTGCATTCTTAGATTTTCCTGTAACATATTACCCACTGTGTTTGTAAAATTATTTACTGTTTGCACTAATGTTTTCATGGTTTTTTCTAGACGACTTTCCAATAATTGCTGGAAAATTATTAAAATTACAGATAATTCTCGCAAAGTAGAGCTACAGAAACACTTGTGTGAAAAAAAATCATTTTTTGTTTCATTTTACACTGTTTTTGTTAAAATCCACACGTTCCATGCAGAAAAGGTTACGATGCGAGAAATACAGAAACGAGCTACTGGTTGCCACAGTTTAAAAAAAAAATTTATACCATTCACCACAGGTGATTTTTATTTAATTTGCTTATGAGGGAGTTAACACGGTGTCTTTCCAGACATGTCTGTTTTTGACATTCTCTTTTGAACATGCTTGCAAAAACCTATTATCCTTTCACGATGTCTTTCCAAACATGTCTGTTTTCATGAAGTATAATAGTCTAATATACAAATACATACAAATTAAAAACATGAAAATTCATATAAACAAACATGAAAACTCATTTCATGTCTGTTTGGCAACCCCTCTTTTTTCTCTACCCCGATCGTCTACAAACAAAACAAACGTGTTTGTTAGACAAGTCTTAATAGACACCGTGTAAACTCCCTCTATGTCCTAAAACACAATTTTAAAATTATATATTAAGGGCATAATAAACCACACAAAATGCTTGGCAAACACACATATTATTTCCGTTTGGGGTGTGCCAATAAACAACACAAATATTTTCCGTTCAAACATTAATTTTCATTTTTGTTTTGTTTTCAATGAATGCAGATGCCAATAGTGCTGCGGCAATTTTGTTGCTTTTAGCTTAAAACGGAGAAGAAATTATAAAATAATTTAAAGTAAACAGTTTTTAAACAACGAGCTGTTTTGTGGCAAGCAATACTACTAAAAAATGTTAATTTAGTATTAAAAATTAATTGAATTGAATACATTTAGCATTAGACGCCACAAAAAGTTTGACAAATATCCAACATGTCTGCCAAATATTAAACATTTTTAATATTTCTGCAAACATTGCTTCAAATGTTTGTCCAAACAGCAAACACCCCAATTAACAACAAAAAATGTTTGTACAAACGTACAATTTTGACATGTTTGCCAAGCCATTTGTGAGGTTTATTATGCCCTTAAAGCTTTTCGATATTTCCTTTTTTTGGCAATGACACAGTGTTTTATTTTATTTCGGCAAGCATATTGTTACGTTACTGCCTTTCAATAACGGTTTGGTTTATTTCTTTTAAAATAAACCTTTTGAGTTCTTAGATTGCAATTCAAATAAAATTAAATAACACGTTTGTTAAATAACCCAGAATAAAACAGTTGAAGAAACTATATCTGTCTCTTTCCCTCACTCAGCAACTTCATTAATTTACAATACTAACGAAAAAGAAACTCACGCTTTGTAGTATAAAATCGTATTAAGTAAAGCAGAGGTGTACACTTAATACAAAGGGTGAAAACCGCTAATACAAAACAGTTTAAACAGTGTTTACAATTTACACTGATGTCCAATTGACATGATTGCTACCATGGTATATTTACACAAGGTAAACTCGTTGGCCCATACGTTTGTCAGCTGTTTACCCCTAGTTGGAACCCAAACGTCAAATTTCGTGTATATGAGCCAAAACTTGTACATGTGTGCATTTACGGCCATTTTCACCAAGTTCGGTTATAATTAACCATCGGTTATAGCTGTCAAAACGTATTGGTAACCGGAACTTTAATTGAAACTTAGTTTTAACCGAACTTGGTGAAAATGGCCGTAAATGCACACATGTACAAGTTTTGGCTCATATACACGAAATTTGACGTTTGGGTTC
This sequence comes from Pollenia angustigena, assembly GCA_930367215.1. Lineage (NCBI taxonomy): Eukaryota > Metazoa > Arthropoda > Insecta > Diptera > Polleniidae > Pollenia > Pollenia angustigena. The sequence continues at coordinate 38,407,772 of OV884059.1, forward strand.
CAACTAGGGGTAAACAGCTGACAATTTTGACAATTCGGTTCTTTTTATAGAGCATCATGTCTGCACTCCCAAATGAGTCTACTCTGTGTTAATGTACCATACAAGAAAAAACTAAAGGTAGAAGTACACAACACGCGTTAGTGCGCGCGCGCTCTGTCGTCTTCTGTCAAAAAAAGTTAAGCTAGTGTGTTTTCATAGAACAAGCTACATGCAAAATATTTTGACGCGTTTGCGCCAGAAAGTTGGTTAACTTTGAACTTTTTAACGCGTTGTGTGTTTTTGACAAGTAATCAGCTGACAATAAAAATAGTAATTTAACAAATTTGTGAATCATGAAAGAAAAACTTAGAGAAGAGCTTAAAAAACATACAATATTTATATAAAAAGAATAAATTTAATAAAATAACAAAATCTTGATATACTTTCGAACCCGTTTTTAATGCACAAATAAGTAAACAAATAAAAAACAGCTGACAGGAACCGCTTTTGTAACGCGTGTTGTGTAACTTGCAGTTTTTGACGCGCTAAAGTTTATAAACGCACGATACTTGTCGACGAACTAACGCGTGTTATGTACTTCCACCTTAAATTATAAGTTTATCGATTTTTCGAAACGATAAAGATTTTTTTATTTTTTCTCACGAAACAGACGATTTTCTCACAAATTTATCTGGCAGCCCTGGTGAAGAGGGAAATACGAGCCCTACAAGAAATGAATTAGCGAGTAGTCACATTCTTCATTCTGGTGTTAAGAAAATGGTAGAAAGAAATGACTGAATGTGACCGAATACTTTATTTCGGTCATTTCTTTCTATCATTTTCTTAACACCAAAATTAAAAATGTGACTACTCGCTCATTCATTTCTTGTAGGGCTGTCAGTACGTTTTGTTTTCTCATTCGCTATTTTGTTGCTATCTGAAGGCTAGATTACACTATTATACTTTGTACTAATACATGTCAAAAACTCAAGTAATATGACAAAGTTTGATAGTGTGAATGCAATGTGTCACGAAAATGGCTAGTATTATGAAAAAAGTTTGCCATCCCATATGACTTCATCGTTTTTTGAAAAATTTCCAAACAACAATACTTTTCATTGTATCAGGGTTGGATTTTATTTCATGTGTGAGTGTTCATACTTTGTGTTAACTTGGATTTTTTGACAGTCGCAACAAAACTCATTAGATTTCTATCTCACAAAGTATTATGGAATACGTTAGACTTGTGATAGTGTAAACTAGCTTTTACTCGTATTTTAAGACTATACAAAAAAAAAAAAAACATGTCGTCAACATAATAATAGTAATACAATGTATTACGACATGATGTAGAATGAGAAAAATCATATTATGTAAAGGCAAAATGTATTGAGTAAGAGAGAATACGAATATAAAATCTGACAAGCGGTCGGTAAGTCCCAATTTACAGTAGTGACATTTCTTGCCGGACAGACGAAGTTTGAAGGCGAGGGGTCGAAAGGGTAGAGTGTGTAGTACATGACTATCTGTACTGGACATGTTTTCATTCCTCTTTCTTACTTTTCGTAGTTTACATACAAGTATTAATTTCTGTCTGACTTCTTTCATATGTAAACGCTTCAGGTAAGATTAAAAGAGAATTCAAAAAATGTCCGGCAAGAAATGTCCTTAGTGTAAATTGGGACTAAATGTTTTTTTCTAAACCATTTTAGAAACTTACATAGCGTCTTCACCTGACAATTTTTTGTCATACCAAACGTCAAACTTCATATTAAAAAAACGCTGACAAAAATTTTCGAGTTTTTTTTATATAGACTTTGACGTTTGGTATGACAAAAAATTGTCAGGTGAAGACGCTATGTTATGTATTCTCATCACACCAGAGGTGTATTTTAACAGCATATATTAAAGGTTATAACATTTTTATACAATTACAAAAACAATAAAAATTTACTCAGGAAATTTTCGTGTTGTTTTTGTAAAAATTGTAAAACTGCAACCATCTGCTTTCGTAATACATTGTATTACCGTGTAAGCTAGCCTTAAGACATGAGCAGTATGAACACAGACTTTGATCACCTAAAAACTTAAAAGTTGAAGCGTGTAAGCCCTTACTTATAAAGTTAAATAATAAAATATATTCCATCTCTGGTTACATACGCGTTTTCATTTTTAGTGCTTTTTAATTCGAAGAGTTGGCAACTTTATCTTAAAAAAATATAGTAGGAATTTACGACACAGAATTCTTGTTTTTTTTGAGCAATAAAATCTTATATTGAAAAATAATGCAACATTTTACTGAATTAAAAAGTGCCTGCAGTATTTACATAAAAGAGTGACTAAACGATTTTAATGGTTTGTTTATGCAAATTACGAGTGAATGCGATTTTTACATGTGTGTTGTTTTATATTTATATGAACTTGGTTATAACATGAACATACAAATTCAAAATAATTATCTAAACAATATGATTTAAAATAAAAATAAATAATTGAAACAAAGTTTCAATAATATTTATTTTATGACAAAATGTATTACATATAGATTAATAAGTCTATGTATAAAAGTATTTACAACATACATTAATAAATATTTACATCAGGGATGATAAATGACATTTTCAAAATTGTACTTAAATAAGTAAAAAAAATTGTACTTTTTCGAACCTAATTGTACTTGTATGGGGTTTTCTTAAGCTGTAGCTCCACACCACGCGTTTTCGCCTCCACTAAGTGATTTGCGTACACTACTTAAGTTACATGCAACGCTTTTAATGCTGTATCTCAATTAAAAATTAAATGTTATTTGCCAAAATCAGCAGATTTGTTTTAACGCTGCTTGTGACGCTTAGAAAAGTAGAAAGTAAACCTACTTTTCGCATTCAATTCCTCAATGCATTCTACGCTTTTGTGCATTTAACCTTTTACGTACAACGACCTAGATTCGTAATGTGGACCTCAAGGTTTAAGCTGCATGAGAACTATCAACATGCTTTGACAGCTGAAACTGTCAAACTGTGTTTGATTTGGCAACAAATAAAATTAGAAAGCCTCAAACAGGATGTAATAATAAAGTGACCTCACAAGCGCATCTGTTTGCAGTGATTTTCTTCGTGTGTGACGTTTGTCGTCATTTTGTTTGTTTATTTACTTTTTTTTATAAGGCATTTTGACACTTGCCGTCTCAATTCTAGCAACAAAATGCATGTTGTTTTTTTTATTGTTTCATTGTTGTAGTACTGAGGTCACTTACTACATTTTGGCCTCAAATGTAACGTATGTATGTATGTATTTTGAAAATAATCGTTATTATAACTTGAAGTTAGCTAAAGTTAAGATTAAGTTGACAGTAAGTAATGTGTTTACTGTCAAAAAGCGTCTGTCATCTGTCGGATAAAAGCTAACGCCAGGTTATAATAATGCCCCTAACTTCCAGTTTCACAAAGTTCAGTTATAATTAACTACCAGTTATAACTGCTAATTCGTACTGTAAACTGGAAGTTGAAGTAATAGTTAGCTTGACATACATAATTATAAGCCAAGTAAAACTTGAATCTTTTCCAAGAAGTTATGAGCCTAAAAATAATACTGTATGAAAATAAGCTGCTAAAAATTAATGAAAAACTCTAAAGTAGTTCCAGAATATATTCATGCTTAAAATTACAACATACCGGCGGAATATGGAAAAATTCATCAGTTTTAATTATTAAAACACCAAGAACTTAAAACTTAATTGAAGGAATCAAACAATGTCGTGCTTAATTATGATCAAGGCGAATTCATGTAAACGGTGGTGTCGATACTGCAACAATTAACAACACCAAAAACACAAGTAACTTTTGACATTCCTCTCTCTAACAAGGCGAATTCAACAAGGTAAACTCAACTCGTCAGCCGTTCATCAGCTGTCTCCACGGCGAATTAAAAAAAATAGGGAAACGTCAAAATATAATTTTGTTTGTGTTTTGCGCCAAAATAACCGAAAAAATTTCTTACAAAAACTGCGAATAATTAAAGTGAATTTAATAATCTCTTTTATTACCCAAACAAAATTTTTATTTTGTTTTTCAATCAATTTTTGCCTTGTCAACATTTTTGACAGCCGCCTATTAAATTGCGAAAAAATACATGGGGCTTTTTGTAGTTGTAGAGTTCAGTGTTACCACCAGCAAGATTCAAAATTACACTTGAGATGAAGCAAAATTACCCGATTGAAATGAAATTACATCTGATATAAAATTTAAGTTTTATTTAATAAAAAGACATTTACAAAGAAGCAAAAACACAACAAACTCATTAAAACAAGATCAATATTAGTCAAACTGTTAATTTTATATAAATTTACAAAAATAAAATTAAAGACTTAAAAAAAATTAATAAAACATAAAATAAAACTGCTAAAATAATGAGTTAAACTTCCACATTTGGTTGATATATCTTGGGAAGGTTTAAAATGTTCCTTGTCATTGTTTTATAATGGATGCTTTTTAGCCCCATAGAGCTTACGAAAGGTTAGCTGTCAAACGAACTGTCATACTATTTTCACTTTTTGATCAGGCTCATCATCATGAATTGATTCATGCTTGAACAACGCCACCAAATTATCCAAATATACTTTGAAAATCAGCCATCGATTTTCGCAACTTAAAGGTGACTTCATGATTTAGAGGAAATAAACTGACAATTAGACTTCAAGGCCGTGCGATGTGACACTTATTGATTGTTTTCCGTAGGGCTGTGAAGTCAGTGGTTAATGCTGATGAACCAGCAACAATCGGTGTCTTGGAGGTCAACATTGTTCATTTTATTCGAAAAAGAGAAACAAAGTTGGACGTCTGCAATGCGTTTCGTCAAGGACATACGCGGTGTCTTTTTGTTTTAAATCAGTTTCAAATCGTAATGCCGTGTATCAATCTGCGAATAAAATTAATTTTTTTTTGTGTTGTCTACTATTAAGTTTCATGGTCTTAAAAAATACCCTTTATACCTTATTTAGTAAACAAAATGCCTGCAGAGTTTTATACAACTGTCCCTTTCGTAATTCAGTTTTACAACTGTAAAGGGCGTTAAATATTCTTTAAACTAAAGCATTAAAAAGTAGCAAGATAGAAATAAAATTAATTATATTTTGCAATTTTGGAAACATATCTTCCCCCAGGCAAGTTTTTAGTTTGAATAACTTTTTTCAATAATCTTCAGGTTCTAAATCACTATGATAGGCATCTTTATCCAAATCTAAGGGTCCATTTTGCGACATTTATTACCAATCATTTGAAAATATATGTATGTTTAATGATTGAAGTCGTTTTTTAAAAAGAAACCGAGACTTTGGTTCAGAAGGCTGTGCATTTCTTAGCAAACAATATTTAAAATTAAATAAATGTCATCACTGAAATCGAATCTTGATTTTATTTGGGCATCTGAAGTAAAAATTTCAAATTACACCTGAATTACACCTAAGAGAAATTACCTACGCTCTACCCACGACCATAAAAATTATACCAAATTCGGGTAATTACCCACAAAGTGGCAACACTGGTAGAGTTGCACTAACTTCGTTAAATTCGCCTTGCTCTCTAATTTAAAAAAAAAGTAGCACCTGAAAAATGAATTCGCCTTGATTATGATCAACAAATATATCTGTCAATTCAGAAAAGCATGTTCATATTTCTATTTGTTTCTATAATACTGAAACAAAATAATTTGAAATATATAATCCTGGCTAAGAGGTTTTGTTTGCAACTTTTCAAAAATATGGTTGAAGTCTACAGATTCATATAGACATGCTGAGCCACCAACAAATTAAAACTAATTTACAGTAAATTTTTAAGAATATCTCAAATAATAAATTTATAAAATTCCTATAATTTAACAAATAGAAACTGGGAATTATTTCCTTCCGAAGGTTACTTTATATTATATTCAACATTTTTCATTTTTCGAATTTATTCTATGAGCTAAAATTCAGTTATGTATTTATTATGCTCATAGAATAAATTCGAAAAATGAAAAATGTTGAATATTGCTATAATTTTTTAAAACCAAGGCAAGGCGAATTTATAAAGGTGACCGCATCATGAGATAGAGTTATGCTAGCAATCCCTTTTGTTTGAAAAATACTATGTATTTTGTTTTTGTAAAAAGTTAGAGTGAATGTCAAAAATATTTGTTGAAAATATAAAAAAGAAAATTTTTTTGTTAATAAAATATACACAATTGCTAAAGAAACTCCGCAATTGCAAATTAATTGTAGCTCCACTTATTCTTTACGCATGTTTAATTTCTTGTGTTTATATTTTTTAACTTTTTTTTTTGTTTTATTCAATTTAAATGAGTTTTTTTTTTCAACTATTTAAATTTTTATTGAATTTTAAATTTGAATTAATTTTTTCACAAAATGTAAACAAAGCTTGACATTCAGTATACACACAAAAAAATAAACAAACAGATGACTGGAAAATGTCACCTTTATGAATTCGCCTTGAACCATGGTTTTTCAAAAATTCTAAAGCTATGTTCACACCTATCAAATATTTGACATCCTACACATAACCACTAGTTTTCCGAAAGAGTTGTTGGCTTTTCCAAAACGTTTGGCTAGAGAAAATATTATTTAACAGTTTCTAAATTACCTTATACAGTTATCACCTTAGAAATAAAGTTTAGTAAATAAATAGAAATTGTTAAAAATAAAGCTTAAGTTTGATCAATTTACTTACTGGTCACGCTTTTTTGGATTTAATCGTAAAATATTTGTTTGGTCTGAACATACCTTAAGTCATATCTATGTACATATTTGGTTGGTTCCTTACCTTATTTAATTGTTTTAAAAACTAATTTTATTTTTTTATTTTTATGTTTCCTTATTAAAATCGGTTATCTTCAAAATGCTTAACCGAAACCGGGGTTTTTTAAAATATCAACTATTCAGAATAACCGAAAACCGGGTTTTAAAAAAATTTAAAAAGGTTTAACTTTTTACTGAATTTCCCCCAAAAAGTATTTTTTTTTTACTTTCTTAAATATTTTTATTTAATAAAATATCTTAAAGACAATTTATAAGCGGTTTAAAAAAGTCTAACATATCGCTCATTTAATTCAATAATGAGATAACTAAAAAAAAATTAAATTCGAGATAACAGTTTTTGATTCGCTCTAACCACTTAGAAAAAATTAAGGACACATTCTCTTCAAACGGAAAAAGTAAAAAAATATAAAGATGAATTTTAAACACAATTTAGAGACATAGTCCCCATCAAGGTATATTTATAGCAGGTAGTCTCGGAAAGCCAGCTGGCTATTATTTATTTGCTATACGATACAAACTGTCAAATGTTGTATAGTAAACAAGTAAACAAGGTATTTGTCTTTATCTTTTGTCTTTTTTGTCGCTTTTCAACCCCTTTGCTGTTTGACAGTTCGTATCACAAAACAACAATAAAAAGCCCTGTTGTTTGTTTTATTGTACAATTGTTGTAATATCGCGGCTACCTGCTATTAATATACCTTGGTCCCCATTTACATTATACGATTTTTGTCGTTGCGATTCTTTCTTTAAAGGCGAGAGGAGAGAGAGGAATTAAAAGGGGTACACAAGCAAGTATACTCTACGATTCGTTTTGTACGCTCATTTGTTCTCTCATCTAACGAAAAATGTATTTAAGTTCGGTGGCACAGAAAAAGTTGTAACGATAAAAATCGAACAATGTAAATATCAGACCGACTTCAAAGAGGAAACGACAATAATCGCAACGACAAAAATCGTATAATGTAAATGGGGACATACATAGCGAACAATTCTGCATCACTAATGGCCATTTTCTCATTAGGCAATTATCTTTTTACCCAACGAAAAACTGCACATTAAAGAAATTTGGTTTTCTCAATGTCTCATTTGCTTCGATTTTATCGCAAAGCTAACCGGCACTCATCTGCCAATTATTTATTTTCCTTTTATTTGCCGTACAGATAAATTCAATCAGCTGACTCCCAACTTTTACATGTATTTTGAGTGGCGTTGCCAGCTGAAAACAATGTTTTTTGTCGGTATATTGAGAAACCCAAAATCGTTAACGGACAGTTTATCGTTCCAATAAATTTATGTTGACATTAAGTAACAGGCAGTTTGTCGATACATTGAGAAAATGGCCATAACACTAACTAACTCCATTAAAATTTTGATAAAATTTATTTGAATACATTTATGTTTATAAACCTATTTATTAAAAGTTAAATGAATTTTTAATAATGTTTTATTCAAGTTTATTAAACAAGTGGCAGTTAAATATAAAAAGAATTAAATTAAAATATGAATGACATTGAAAGCATATGCTCTAGGGTTTGTCTTACACTTAGAAGTCTTTACCATTTGAACCTGTTTCTTCCCCTAAGTGTGAAGCGCACTATTGCTCATGCACTTTTAATGTCTCAGGTTAATTATTGTATCGAAGTTTACTCAGGATGTAACATTGGTAGTAGGAATAGGATTAAGGGTGTGGTGAATAATATTGTTAGATTCGTGTATAGACTGAGACCGAGGGCGCCTGTATCACATCGTGTGAGAAGTTTTTTGAGAATTTCATTTGAGGATTATCTTAAATTTCGTCTCTTAATTAATATATTTAAAATTATTAAATATCAGAATCCCATAAGTATTGCACAAATGATATAATTTACTAGAACTATAGGAATCCTCAAATGATAATTTCACGTAGCAATAACTCCACGTATGAAAGATCTATGGTTGTTCAGACTGCTATATTATGAAATGTTTTGCCTAGAGAGTTACGTACGTTCTCATTCTTTCTTTATTTCTTCATTTTCAATAACCTAGCCTTTTGGCCTTAGCCGGTTACAAACTTCTACTCAAAAAAAATTCTATAATAAAAATGTGAAATATGTACATATTAAAAATATAATAACAATATATAAACCATATTTATAAAAATAAATTAATCTTATAATCTTAATCTTATTGACAATTTTAACTTTTAAAAGAAAAGTCTAAGCTTTTTTTAACACGCAAACTAATTAGATGCTAATCGACTGGGTTCATATTTCATCTCTTATAATAATTTTTAATGTTCTTTTTATCGCTGATAAGGGAGTCGCTGGGATGCTTGAAGGCGTATTGCTTAATTTTTATTTTTTTATTGTTAAATACACATATACCTATAAAACATGTAATACGAATTAAATTGGCCTAAGGCTATATGTATTATGAATGAATGAATACATTAAAATAAAAAAAAGAATGACAGCGATATGAAGAAAAGTAATAGATATAAAAGTGAAATTTTAATGTTGATTCATTTGATTTATATTATTATAAAAAAAGTGATACTCTGGTGTTATAACGGTTTTTAAATCATGTAAATGTTTCCATTTAGTAGACGATATCGGAAGCCTATTTTTAACAACGGGTAGGTAAATGATAATATTCTTCATCAAACCTAACTTTGTATTAAACACTGCCATCTCGTCGTGCCGAAGTTATCTTGCCGTATATCACAAAATTTTTTTTTTGGGAAATCGAATTTAAGGTTCAAATTTTCATACACAAAAATGTATGGAAAAAAGTCGTCCAATATTTTTTGTCAGATATTCACCCCTATCGTGAATAACAAGTGGAATTTTTGTTCCCGTGAAATTTTCATTCATTCGAAGGGAAAAAAGCAATCGTGAATCTCATGTGAAAAATTTTCCACGCTATCAGTTACAGTGATTGTAAAAAAGAAGAAAGATTAAAAAAAAAAAAATTAAAAATCAATAAAATTTTTGTTCAAAAATATACACGTATATATTTTAAAGAAATAATAAAGCAAATATTTAGTATTGGAGGGATAGTTTGATTACAACGTTAGTTTTTTGCAATTTTATAAATTTTATGTAGTAAAATATTTTCCAAAACTCTGCCATTATGTCTGTCGAAAGCTTCACAAATCAGCAGCCAATCGACCTTTTGTATTGCATTTTGTTGACTAATATGTTGGTTTGTGCCTTATTAACGGATCCAGCCCTTAATATTTGATTTATAGGAGGAACTACTTACATACATGTTCTGTTCCCTAGCAAAAATAAAGTGAGCAAATCTAAGGGAAACGTGAACAAATTACGAAGGAAAAAACTTTTCACGATAAGGGGAATTTTTCCCCGTGAACATTTTTTCATGTTATTATTCTCCCTTGAATTACCTTTTTTCGTGGGAGTTTTTCATGAACGCAAATATGTGAAAAGGGGAAAAATTTCGAGGGAAAAATTATTCACGATAGAGGTGATTGTGTTTGAAGTTCTTTAGCGATTTACATATGTAAAAATATCCAAAGTCATGCAAAAAAAATTTTACGTTGTAGCCATTGTCACGTCCGAAAACAATGTTCAATTTTGTCGTATACGCCACTTTTTGGCCTTCTTTCTTTGGTAATATTTAAAATAAAAAGTGTGGCTGTTTTCCTAAACGTGTGTTCACAATGTTTCAATACCGTGTTGATGCATTGTGTACTTAAATGTTCACCTACTTTGTATTGTATATGAATATGGTTTGCATCTACATTATTTTAACTGCTTTATTTGCTTTTCTCTGCGCAGTGACAACTACAAAGTTGCATTTCGGAACTAAATGCATTGTCAAAATTTTTATGGTTGCATTTAAGAACATTTTGCCATGTATTACTACAATGCAACAGGCGTTTAGGAAAACAGCCTGTACGTCAATAAGCCAAGAACAATTCAAGAGCTTAACGATTACATAATAAGGAACATTAAGGACATTGAACCTCAATTGTGTATCTGAGCCATTGAAAATATGGACCATCGGACAGAGGTATGATACCGAAGCCGCGGCGAGCATTTGGTCGATATTTTGTCTCACACATAATTGTCATAGATCCTTGGGTACGTTCGTAAATGCATCACTGCGCTGCATCAGAAAAGCAAACTTTTTTTAATGGCGATTAAAGAATAATAAAAACTTTTATTATTGTGTGACAATTATTTTTGTGGAGTATTTCACAATTTTTTGGTCCACATTTACTTCACTGATAAAAATATAACCACTTGAAATCACTGATGCAGCGCAGTGATGCATTTACGAACGCACCCCTTCTCTAATAATAAAAATGTTCAGATAATTCTCTGAAAACTTTTTGTTTTATTTACAATTAACATCGAGCATTACTGTTGGACCACCCTGAATAATTAACCTTTAATTGCTTAACAATAAAATGAATTTAAGCAATATAGCAATAATTCCATACATAAAAATAAGTTGCATTGTGTTAGTAATTGATGTTCTCTGTAATGCGTGTTTCTGCAAAGCTCACGTGGAAGGTGACGTCAATACCAAGGTTTTTATGTATCAGCGGTCTTCAAATGTGTATTAGTTCACGAGTTATAGCCATTTAAGTGAACACTAGGGACGCCAATCCCGAAATCCCGATCCCGAAAATCCTGGGATTTAAATTTTGTAATCCCGGGATTTTCGGGATTTAGTTAATCCCGAAATTGTTAACGAAATTTTCTTGCTTTACCTTCTTTTATAAAAAGATATTCATCATGACATTCCCCCTTGAGAGCACTATGATTATTTCTGTAAATAGTGTTATTAAAAACCAAACAAAAAAGTTAAACTTTGTTTGTTTTAAGCATGTCTAGCAATTATAAAAAAAATTTAACGAGAAGTGAAGAAAATAATTAAAGAAGAAAATTAATAACGAAAAAAATTTCTTTTGAAATGCACAAAACATTCCTCTGTTGCACCAAATCCGACATTAAAACTTTACTCTTTACAGGGTTAGAATTATAAAAGTGTCGTACGAGAGTAGGCATAGGAACTACGGCAATTTATGGAGAGATTTTACAAAATTAAGAAGTGTATTTTAAACACTTCACAATTCCTACCACTTTGTGGTGGGTATAAAAATGTATTTTTGTTAAAATAAGATTTTTATGAATAACTAAATAAATTGATTTTTATAATAAATTTCGAATTCAAATGTGAATTATTGATTCCAATTTACTTTATAAAAATTTGAACAGAATCTTACAAATAAATCAATTACATACAAGTTTGCTCTATTCAATAACACTATTAAATTTTTTTATTTAGTTTGAATCAACTGAGGTAATTGAATAAAATATAGATTTTGTGGTAATTATTTTTTAGTTCAATCAATTAACACATTGTTAGAAATCGTACGTTGCTATGTTTTATCATATTTTTAATTAAATCAATCATTAATTAAGAAAAAATTCACAATTTTTAATATTTTTAAATGTTAGTAATAAATATAACATTATCTTTAACTTTAAAATAACAATTTAATATAAAACTTTTGCTTGTAAACCGCATTTATCTTCTTATTTTCAAAAACCCCGAATCCCGAAAAATCCCGGGATCCCGTAAAAGCCCGGGATCCCGAAAAATCCCAAAATCCCGGGATTTGCGAAAATCATTCGCGATTGGCATCTCTAATGAACACTGAATTCATTCCAAAACATGTATTTTTTTGCATGGAAAATTTTTCGAATTTGACTTAATATTTTGAAAACACTGAAATTCAATTAGTTTTTATTTTCATTACAATTCGACTTTAGTCAAACCATTACTTAAGTTTAGCTACTTAAGGCTAGGTTACACTATTATACTTTGTATTAATACATGTCAAAAACTCAAGATATATGACAAAGTGTGATAGTGTGAATGCAATGTGTCACGAAAATGACAAGTATTATGAAAAAAGTTTGACATCCCATACGACTTCATCGTTTTTTGAAAAATTTCTAAACAATAATACTTTTCATTGGATCAGGGTTGCATTTTATTTCATGTGTGAGTGTTTATACTTTGTGTGATGGTGTGTAGGTATTGTAAATCACATCTTCATAAGTTATAGCCATTTAAGTGAACACTGCTTTCATTTCGAAACATGTATTTTTTCGTGCATGAAAATTTTGCAAATTTAAGTTAATATTTTGAGAAACTGAAAGGCGTCTTCTGGCATTGCAGCCACTTTGTTAGATGGTGGTTACACAGCACATTCTGCTTTGAATTTATCACTGATTTAAATGAATTCGAATTGATTTCTTATTTTCTTTTTTGCACTACGAAGTGTGCAGGGGTTCGCTAGTAATTTCATAAATATGAATAGCCGTTGTGTACTACATCCGAAAAAACTCTACATATAAAACGAAATATGTTAAAATAACAGTTATATTAATAATTTTTTGTAACATGCCTGATATACATGTTCACATACAACAATATAACGCAAGATTTTTTTAATTAAAAGTTTTCATACATAAGACATAGAGACATGAGGATTGCGCAGATCGATAGATCTGTTAAATTTACCACAGGAAACGGTCTCATTTTTTTGATTTTGTGATATACGACAGGATAATTTCGGCACGACGATCTGTAAGATGTTTTCGCGATCTCAATTGTGAAACCGTTGAATCATCTTTAATACGACCAAGTCTTTAGGTGAAACTCAAATTGAAAATTTTTATTAATCTCTCCTTTAGCGTTAAAGGTTGCAGCTATACATATTTTGTTGGTGTCTTTGTGGCAATAATGACTTTGTTACGACCCTTGCGATTTTTGAATTTAAAGCAAGTCGTCAGCTCATTACTGGTTTGACCTACCGACCTTTTTTAAAAAAATGAGTTAGGTATGAGGAATATATTTTTTTAATACCCTCTTTCTAAATCAAAAACCTGTTTCGCGAAAATTTTTATGGTTTCTGAGATATAAAGCATTAATTTTGCTGCATATCAACTGTTTCAAAAATTTTTAAGTACTGTTTTGCTCTACAAGCCATTGTTTGGCGATTGCAGCAAATTCTTCATACAAAAACGTACAATATAAATTTTACTGTTGCTTTGCTGCATTGCCGTAAGAAAAAAAAAGTAGTTAAAGCAAAAGCAAAGTAAAATGACAACAAGAAAATAAATTTGTGAAAAATAGTTTTATAATGGACCCAACCAAGTGTACGGTTTGCTATTATTTGTGTTTTTAGCCTACCTAAGGGAAATGCTTTAAAATTTTACTACAAACGAAAATTAAATATGTTTAAATCTTACAGCAACCATTATTATGTCATATATCTGTGGTTTTCATGGGCAACCGCGTATGTCTATTTTTTCGATTTTGAAATGTTGATGCTATATTGCTTAATTTTAAGCGCTCTTTACATTTTTTAAAAAATTTTTAAAAACAGATAGACCCATTCCGATGTTTTAACTCAATCACAAAGTTTAAAAGGTGCAATATCTAACCCATAGTTTGATCTAGAATGGTTTTTTCGGCTCTCCTGAAAATTTTTATTTTAAGACATACGCGGTTGCCCATGAAAACCACACATATACCAACTTTTACTTATTGTGCCTTTTTACGGAAGCTCATAGTGGTCGGAGTGGTAACAATATTGCTAGTGCTTAAATTAAAATTTTAAATGAATTAATAAAAGATTGTCCACTTATTAAAACTTTGACATTATGGAGCGATTCTTGCGTACCTCAAAATAAAAATCAAATTAACGCAACCGCAATCAAAATGTTCTTTAAACAAAATAATATTGATGCCGTAATACAAAAGTCTTCAGAACCAGAACATTCTTTAATTCAATAAGTGGACTGTATCCATGGTGTTATTGACCGGTACTTAAAGAATATTGAAATTCATAGTCCTCTTCATTTACTAAATTTTCTTAAAACAATCCCAAATAATAAAACAAAACGTAAAGTTATGGAAATGCTTCCGGAAAATTTTCGCACATACTCGTTGGAAGCAAATAAAATGGACTTTCGAAAAGTCCCTTTTGCTAAAATTAAAGTACTTCTATACAGTTAAAATAATGATTTATGTATATATTATAAAACTTCTACCAAAGAGGAAAAATATAAAAATGCAATTTTGGTTAAGTCTGCATCAAAAAATTGTTTGAAAACTCCTGAGAATTTGTTGACGAATGTTTTGAAAATATCGAAACCATAATTTATTTCCTTTCGGTTTTGCTTTGTTGTGATACAGACGTGTATTTTAGCCCCGCATACAATTTAAACTATTAATTAATCACATTTGATTTTGTAATCTAAGCAGCGAATGGACGCTTAAAAAAAACAAAATAATATATTTTGTTAATTAAATTATTTAACATAATAGTGAACAATTTAAAACGATCAAATTAAATAAAATAAATCAGTAAAAATATATATGTACGTATGAATGTTCATACATGTGTATACATATTCTGAAAAAAAAACATTTAAATTCTGGTTTTTCTTTTGTTGTTGTAAAATACAATAAATAATAAAAATATTAAAGCAAAGCAAAACGGTGAAAAACAAAAACAACTGTTTGCATGAGTACAAATAGTGAAACAACACTAAGACAAAATGAAAGAAACGTTTACGTTTTAGTTAATGCAAATGAAAATAATGCAGAAATAAATAAAACAAAACAAAACAATATTAACTACCTAACGGCTAAGCCAATTACTCGAACACGTTCCCTCTCACCCTCGGTATTTACACAAACGGTGGATAGTGACTCATTAAAAAAACTACAACAAGATTTGGTGACAAGTGTTGCCAGGCCAGCAAGTATTGCCGTGACGTCAAAAACAAATTTAGTGGGCAATGATACCATGAACTTAAACACAAATGCAATGGAAAACCCCCCTGTAAAAAGTTGTCAAAAGCCTACAGTACAAGTTGGTATGGACAGGTACATAACAGTGCTTAAACGGGGACGCAGCCCTACCTCTGCAGCAGTTGCTTCGGCCTCAAAAGTACCATCTTTTGATAAAATAAATACACAAAATCGTTTCGCGATTCTGGAGGATGAATCCTCTGAAGCACCAAACGTCATTAAATCGTCTAAGCCACCCCCGATATACCTTAGAGAGCAAAACTCTAATGAGTTAATAAAAAGTTTAATTTCGGTGATTGGTGAAAATTCCTTTTATGTAGCTGCAATAAAGCGCGGTATCATTAACGAGACTAAAATACAGGTTAATCACGAGGATGATTTTCGAAAGGTAATTACAAGATTTGAGACTCTAAATAAAAACTTTTATACGTATCAACTGAAGAGCAGTAAAGGTCTTCAGGTAGTAATCAAGGGCATAGACTCATGCGTAGACCCAGGGGAAATTAAAGCTTTTTTGGAAGAGAAGGGCTTTAAAATCAAAAACGTAACAAATATCAAAAATAGGGAAAAAAATCCCCAACCACTATTTCGAGTGGAGCTTGAACCCGGCGACATTAAGCTCAAAAAAAATGAAACGCATCCAATTTATAATTTGAAATATATTCTGTACAGAAGGGTAACTATTGAGGAGCCGCACAAAAGAAATGGTCCTGTTCAATGTCTAAACTGCCAGGAATTTGGCCATACTAAGGCATACTGCTACTTACCCCCTGTTTGCGTAGTATGTGGTGAATTACATGGAACAGTTCTTTGCGACAAGTCTAAAACCGACCCCAACTTAAAAAAATGTAGCAACTGTGGCGGTAATCACACTGCCAATTATAGAGGATGCCCTGTATATACTATCGTCAAGCAGTCGGTCGGACCGAAAACTAATCCCCCTCAAATGCAGGTAACAAATCAGGTTAACACAAATGCAATTCAAGCCCCCCAGCCTAGTAATAACAGAACCTCTTACGCTAACGTCCTAAAATCAAACCATGAGCCAATGCAAGGTGCCTCGCCAAGTAATGATGAAACTCAATTTTCTAATTTAAGTCGTTTAGAAAAAACCATGGAAACATTAGTGCAAACAGTAAATAATTTTACGAACACAATGGGTAATATGATGCAGGAAATGCTTAGAATGCAATCGATGTTATTGCAAGCTGTACTTAACAAACCATGAACTGTTTAAAAATTTGTTTTTGGAACGCAAACGGCATCCGCCAACATAAAAATGAATTAGAATACTTTCTTAAAAATAAACAAATTGATGTCATGATGATTTCTGAAACTCATTTGACCTCAAGAAGTACGTTTAAAATAAATGGTTATATACTATATGATACCAAGGACCCTCGAGATAGAGCTTGTGGAGGTTCCGCCATTTTAATAAAGGCCCGAGTCAAACACTACCTAATGTGTGATCATCGTGAAGATTATCTCCAGGCAACGAACATTTGCGTTGAGGAATTAAATAGAAACCTAATAATTTCATCGTTATACTCCCCGCCTAGATTTTCAATATCGGAGGACCAATATTGTAAATATTTTAAATCTTTAGGACCGTGTTTCCTAGCCGCTGGCGATTATAACGCTAAACATACCCTCTGGGGGTCGCGACTTATAACACCAAAGGGTCGTATTTTATTAAACATAATTTCTAAAATGGATTTAAATGTGGTAGCGAGCGGACAACCAACATATTGGCCCACTGATCTTCAAAAAATTCCAGATGTCATAGATTTCGGCGTGGTTAAAAACATTCCCATAGAAACGATTCAAGTTGAAGCCTCCCTAGATTTATCTTCCGACCACACACCTACAATTGTTACTATAATGAACCCCAATAGAATTGTTCCTCCGACGACAGCTACGCAAATTAATTGGTTGAAATATAAAAAATATCTCAGTACCCATTGCACAGAAAATATTCCGCTCAGTACACCGGATTATGTAGATCGCTCTATTGACAATTTTGACAGTTTTCTGAAACTAGCTGTTCAACATTCCAATATTGCCCCCAAAAAAACAAAAACTATTAAAATATATTCCACAGATGTCGAGCATCTTTTGTCTGAAAAAAGGAGGGCTCGAAGAGAGTGGCAATTGCACAGATCCCCTCAACTTAAGAACTTACTTAAAGAGTGTACAAAAAGACTAAGAAAGTTACTGCAGACTAAGAAAACGGCTTCTCTGGAAAAATATCTTAAGGAACTTGATGCAACCCCACAATCAGACTACTCATTATGGCGTGCAGCTAGAAATCTCAAAAGGCCAGTTGTCTCTAAACCACCATTAAGAAACTTGAATGGAAGTTGGGCAAGAAATGATGTTGAAAAAGGAAATCTGTTTGTCAATCATTTAAAAAACGTATTTACCCCAAATATATCTCACGATATTGCGGTCGAGTTACCACCTGTTGCTGCTAGAGCAGCTGTTCCGCTAAGATTTGAGATAAGAGAAATCGAAAAGGTTATTTGTGATTTAAACCCCAAGAAGGCTCCTGGGTTTGACAAGATCAGCAACAAAATGCTTTTGGAGCTACCCAGCATAGCAAAGAAAATTATTCTTTTAATTTTTAATGCTATTTTACGCCTTGAATACTATCCTCAAAAGTGGAAGGTCTCCTTAGTCACCATGATACCTAAACCTGGAAAGGATCACACAAAAGTTGAGTCATATAGGCCTATAAGCTTACTTTCTAATATATCAAAGCTGTTTGAGAAGCTGTTAGCGTCAAAATTAACCCCAATTTTAAATGATAATAGATGTATTCCTAACCACCAATTCGGCTTTAGAAGAGAACACAGCACAATTGAGCAAACCCATCGTATAGTAAACGCAATAAGAAAAGCCTTTGAAGAAAAAAAATATTGTTCCGCTCTCTTCATCGATGTTTCTCAAGCTTTCGATAAAGTCTGGCATGAAGGCTTATTACATAAATTGAAGCTAAACTTACCAGTAAACATACACAAGCTGTTAGAAAGCTACTTAGTCGGTCGAAAGTTTATTATTAAAGAAGGTGATTATTTAAGCTCTCCTCAGCAAATTGACGCTGGTGTCCCTCAGGGAAGCATCCTGGGCCCACTTTTATACTTAATATATACCTCGGATATGCCAACAAACAACTACACACAAACTTCAACATTTGCTGATGATACAGCTTTTTTGAGCGTGCACGAAAACCGTCAAGAAGCATCTCGATACCTACAGGATCATATATTTCAACTCGAACTATGGTTAAAGCAATGGAGGATAGAGGTCAATGAGCAAAAATGCGTACATATAACATTCACCTTGCGTCGGGAATCATGCCCCCCTATTAAAATCAATAATCAAATAATACCTCAAAATTCGCATGTAAAATACCTCGGTATTCATCTAGATCGCCGTTTAACGTGGAAAAGCCATATAGAGGCAAAATTAACTCAAATGAAACTAAAAGCCATCCAAATTCATTGGCTTATTGGAAGAAACTCTGTCCTTAGTCTCGACTGCAAACTTCTTCTTTACAACTCTATCTTAAAGCCAATCTGGTGCTATGGTATTCAGTTATGGGGCACTGCCTCGGCCTCTAATATCGAAAAAATTCAAAGGCGCCAAAATAAACTACTTCGAATAATCACAGCTGCCCCTTGGTATGTTAAAAACTCAAATATTCACAAGGATCTCAATGTTCCATTAGTTAAAACTATGATTACGAAATATGCAGTAAAATACTTAAAAAGGCTCGAATTGCACCCGAACCCACTAGCACGAAATATTTTAAATGATAGCGGCCACACTCGCTTAAGAAGAAGAGACACTGCGGCACTTGTCCAATTAGATGAGCGATAAACACCTATAAAAGTGAACAGAACCCGCGATGAACAAAATTTTTGTCTGGCACTGGCAGGACAAAAAAATAATATTAGGTTAAGATTTGATTAATTATTGTTAGTTCATATTTAATATATGAAGATTCAATAAATAAATAATGAAGAAAAAAAAAAAAAAAAAAAAAATAATTTATTTCCAGCGATAAAAATAGAGACATAAAAGACTTGCTTATATTTCTTCCACGTGTTGATAAAGCTTATTATAAAAATTTACTCAATATTAAGTTTTAAATTTTCTTTTTACTTTTGCATTATTTAAGTTGTTTAATTTGTGGCTTTTTATGTAACTTTTCATAACAGTTGAACTGTTTTTTCTGTTTGTAAAGTAAAATCAAATAAAAAAAACTATAAAAAAAATTCATCTCAACAACAAGTTACTCAATACACAGCAATAAGTATACGTATGCAGCACAAAAACCCACTTTTTTTAATTTTTTTTTTAGAAAAGTGGCGTATGCGGCACAAAACAATATTTTTCATTTTCAAAAAAATACTATTAAATTCTAACTTTATTCATGAAAGTGCGCAAAAATTTGCATTTTTCTTCAAAACATATACCAGAAGCAGTGGTAAAAATATAAAAAAAATTCTATTGGGTAGCATTTTTTAAAAATATTTCTTCACAATTTTTCACAGTGTCTTAACTTACCTTTAAAGCAAGCTGACTGTTGCTCCCATAACTCTTCCAGGCTTTTGTACATTTTGTTTCATTGGGCCATTATTCCTCGAAAATCCCATATATGTATGATTCACGCTTCGTTCGCCTAATTGCATTTTCCTTTCTGGTTATTGTTGAAGAATTATATGTTTGTTTTGTTCTACTATGAACGAATATATTGTAAATAATCTGCTCTTTGTCGAAACCTGCGTAAAATGGTGTATATGTTTTATGTTAGTTTTTGTTACAATTGGAAGGGATTCCTAAATCTTAAAAACAAATTTCGAACCTGTTTTGTGCCCATCTCCAAAATCTTCTTTGCTAGACGAAATATAATCGAATGAAATGTTTTGTAATGCGTTAAAAGACATTTCATCTGTTGTAACTAGAACAGTTAAATTAAATTAAAAATGTTATAACTTACCTCAACCAAATACGGTTATTATTTTTAATTTATTTTATGATCTTTACATAATTTAAGTAATAGCACCTTAACAAACTCTTTTATGAATAGTATGAATATGAATATAGTATGAATATAAGTATTACAATCCCATGAAATTATTGTGAAGGAGAATTAAATGCTTTTTGGCAGCCATTTCTCAGGAAATAGTTCCTTAAAAATGAAAATGCTAAATTGAATTTCAGGTACTCAATCCTGTTATTAATGTTTATAATTTATTAACCTATAGGGTGCTAATATTTGATGTTCATAATAAAGTCTAATGATTTTCATAAAGCCTCTTGTTTTTCAAATGACCAAAATTTGCAAAAGTTATAATACGTTCATTAAATATGTATGCTCAAAATCTTGTGTGTAGATAGAAGATTGTGAATTTTAAAATAAACTTGTTTGCATGTAGATAGAAAAAACTGAAATGACAAAAACTGTAGCCAAAATTATATGTTTCGCTTCCTAAATTATATAATAAATGGGTATAACGTCATCGATGACTTTCCCATCAAAAACTCATTTCGGAGCAAATTGCAAATAGGAGATTGTGAATAAAGGCCCCCGATATGTACATTTCTGATCAAAATCCAGTTAGTGGAAATCAGGGGCCTAATTCTGGCAGTCGTGATCGAGTACTTTCTTGATTCGAAAGCAATTTTATTTCTATTAATTATTATTTTTTCAGTATTGTGAAACTCAAATCAATGCTATACAACACTGAAAAAATAATTCCGATTCGTTCAGTATTGACGGAAATATTTAGGTATTAAATTGCTTTCGAATCGAGAAAGTACTCGATTACGACTGCCAGAATCAGGTCTCAGTTTTTTTTTTCAAATTATTGGAATCAAATTCATTCAAAAATATCAAGTGTTGCCAAATCATTTTCGTTAACTTTATTCATATTATCGGAATTAAAAAGGTAGAGCATTTCAGGTGTTGAATTAAAGTTGTGACACGTATTATCTTTTCAAAAAGCTTTACGTTGTAAATTTTACTTTTTTAATATAATTTAATAAGCAGAAAAGCTCTCAAAGAACTGAGTGATTTTCATATAAATTTTTCTACACAATCCATTGTTTGTCACCTGGAAACAGCACATTTTAAAATATTATCTGCGTTCGTTTACCCCAAAATTTTTTTTACTAAATTGCCTTTGCCTTCTAGAAGGCATACTTCTGATATCATGCGAAGCGAATCTTTTAGAAAGGAGTCCTTTCAATATTTACCGCTGGGTAAGGCCCGTTTTCACAACTTACCGATAGCTAAAAGTAGACTTTAAACGGCCTTATAAAAAGTGTTCCATTATAAAAACTTAACTTTAACCTAAAATTAACGATAATGTAGATTAAGGTTCATCCTACCTGGTAGGTTAAAATAAAATTGTTACAATGGAACACTTTTTACACGGCCGATTAAATGCTACCTGTAGCTATTGGTAAGTTGTGAAAACGGCCCTAAGCTTTTTAGCGATCATATGTTTGAATTAACCTGCAAGTTTTTGCAATTTTTCCGTTTGCTTACTTTTTTGTGCAAGAGCCAGTTTTGAGAGTAAAATTTTTAAATTGCCCAAAATTTACTAACCTACTGGATTTTACTGGAAAAGTAAACAAACGCACCTATTGATGATAAATTATCTACAACAAAGACAAATATTATCAGTTAAAAAATATGGTTCCTTTATAGCCTTTTCACACTTGTCAACATTTAACATTTAACATTAATTTGCGAAGATGTTAGAATTTTTCCATAAGAAATACATAGGGCTAAAAATCAAAATTTTTCAACATCTTTACAGAATGTTACTAACTCATTTTGTTCCCTTTTACATTTTTAGATTCTTTTAGTATCATCACTAGAAAAGTGGCAATAAATTCTGTTATTATTGTGGCATTACTGACAAAATGGAAGTTGCTTTGAAAGTAGCGTTACCATTTCTCAAGTTTTTCCTTTTTTGCAAGCCTTATTTTGCTAAAATTATTAAACGAAATGTTGGCACTTTTGTAGAAAAAAAGTGTTTAAAAAATATAAGTTTTTTTTTTAGAAATGGTGACATTTTTTATTGAAGTAGATGTTAGATGTTTCAAGTGGGAACGCGTATTTCACATTTTCAACATCTTCCATGCGTTCCTCCGAAATGTATGCAAGTGTACAAAGGGTATTAGTTTTTATATTTAATGATGGTAATTTAGCTATTTTTCCTTGAAATCTAGTGCTTTTCAGATCCAAATGGTGGGAGTCTGTCGACTTTTTCCAACCAAAAATAAGCTGTAAAATATATCCAGCAGGGTGGGTTACTTGTGTATGAGAAAAAATAAAAGTTTTCGAATAATATTCTAATAGAAATATTTTTTTGTCTTACATTAAAACAAATAAAAATTGCTTAAAAAAAAGCCACATCTTAAGCCCGCGCAGAAGCTCCTAAGAATTAAGTACTTTTGAAAAAAGCCATTTTTTAAATTTTGATATATTACATATTTACTATAAATTATTATTAATTAAAACTGAAAACATTTTTTTTTATAAAACTTTAAACATAAAGCTTTGGTTCTTATAAGACATAAAACAATAAAATAATTTGTTGGTCACAAAATCTTGTTTGCTGTCATATCTGGGCATCTCTCGTCTTGATTTAAGTTTCGTCTGTATTAAATCTTCTCTTGATTTTTTGTCGCACAGAGTAATGGATGCTTCTAACACTGTTTTCACGAACTTAAAAGTTGTTACAATACAGTAATATGCTTTTCTGCAAAACAATGCAATGTGTTCATATTCAAAATTTAATAAAATTGAAGGTCAAAGCGGAAGGGGAATCAGAAAGAATTCTTAATCCTGAAAAGAAAAATATACTACAATTTTTAATTGAAATGCGTTGTTAGAATGAGAGAATATACGAAGGTTCACTTATAAATAATACACACACATGCATATATAAAACAATAAGACACCATCAATAAAATGTTTGATTTATTGGATCAGATAGTGCAAATCTTGTGAAAAGTATTTAAAAAAACAATATTTTGAACTAAAAAAACGACACAAGTTTACTGTACGAGAATCAGTCAATTATTAAATCTTATAAGAACATAAATACATGTTCCCCTTGTTTAAGTTTGAGATTAATATGAAGAATTATGTTCTCAAATTCTGTCGACGTTCTCAGATATTATATAAGATATTATCTCAGTTGTAGACCCAGCATAAAGCGTCTGAAATTTTTAAATTTTACTAAAAATGTCATTGGAGTACTTAAGTGCTTTTGCAATGCTGATATTACTGGAAAAAGTACAATTGTACTGACTTTATCATCCCTGATTTACATATGCATAAATACTTGCCTGTTTATATACATACATTGTATATGCATCTGAATATATGAATGTAAATATTTGTAAGTGAGGGGACGTGCCAAAATTAATGACAAACAAGTTTATTTTTAATATTTAACTTAAATATTTAAGAAGTATGTATGTTTGTAAAAAAAGCATTTTTATTTACCCAGCAGACAAATTACCTAGTTCATAATAGCTGTTTTACAATTTCTCACAAGTCTTGCGTATTTTGGAAAAAAATACAACCCTGTTATTTTAAGATGTTTTTTTTTTTAAAGTTTAAACAGTAATTAGATCAGAGATGCATTTTAGTCAGTTATATGATGTCCGAAACTATTAAGGGCTAATAAATCACAGCAAGTTAAACTCTCTTTTTGTTTTAAAATGTGTTTAAACCCTGAAAATAATAGGACCAGTCAAAACACTCGTGTATAGTGTAGCCCATAAGCGACCAGGATTAGTCAAAAAGGAACCCAAACGTATGGAAAAAACATGGTATATTTAACATTACGATGTCCTAGGGCAGGACCATATAACCCAGCTGTGGACTACAAAGGAGTAGTTTTAAAACTATATGGTATGCTCAAGAGGATTAGTTTTGAAGTCGTTAAAAAACGAAAGCACGTCGTTAATAACGAAGACATGTCTAACTACAAACACTTTTTAACAATGACATGGTCCATGCCTGCATTACATCGGACCAGTCCATGGAGTAGTCCATTTTATCAAAATGGATCAGGTGGTCCAATATTATTTGCAGGTAACCAACAAATTTATAAATCAGTTAACATATGAAGCATCTTTAATTAAACGCAAAAAATTGGGCGTTTAAACAACCAATACAGACCACAAGAATTTGTCAACATTTGTCGTAGTGCTGCCAACTGTAATTTTTTTTAACTACATATAATACATAGGACACTGATTTATAGATGTTGAATTTAAACTACATATAAATTTAGCCTTAGTTGAACTAACCAGCGTTTAAACATGCATGTATTTATTAGCCATAAGTAATATTTAATTTCCTTTTTTCTTTTACCAGATTTTTTCGTTTCCCGAGAAAACGGGATTTATTTTTCAATTTCCCGGGAATTCCCGTTTAATATAGAAAGGTGAAAAATGTAATTAAATTTAATTGAACAAATAGCAATTTATGAGATCTATTAAAAAGTTTATTAATGCATTAAACGTTAGCAAAAAACGCCAATTCTTTATAAGCAAAGCCAACAGCATTGACATAGACCATATAGTCGTCAGCACAATTATTTTGACAAGAATAAAAATCACTTATTTCTGCCGCAGTTTTTTGAAATTTGAAGTCTTACATAAATCTTCTTTTTCGATGTATTATATTCGAATGAGCTTTCATCAGTCCAAAGAACTTTTCTCCAAAACTCTACTGGCTTTTGGACATGTGCATTAGCAAAAGCTAAACGCTTGAGCTCGTTTTGTTTTGATATGTATGGAATATCTCTTGCTTTGTTAGTCTTAAAACATGCTTCTCTCAAGCGGCGCCGAATTGTCTGCTCACTAATTGAAGTACTGGATGACTTATTCTATTTTGCGGCATCTTTAGGTTTTAACTGAACGTCTGTTTTAAATTTTCGCAAGATGATTCGGTCTTCACTTAGAGTTGTTTTTCGGTTTGCGCCGGGTCGCGGTAAATTTTGTGCATCGTTTTTGTTTTTAAATTTGTTTATTTGATAAATAACAGTTTGACGCAACAAATTGAACTCTATTTCCTTGAAGCCGGCATTAAACTTTGCTACTATTGAGGCTCTAACAATATTAGTTAACTCAGCCGTTTTCCCAATGTTTTCAAATCCCTGATGAAACAAAATTATAAGTAGACACAAAAATTAATAAAAACAATTTTAGTTGACCTTCAATTGCAAAGAACACGCAAGAATACTGGTATAAAGTGCATGTCAAAATACTTATGCCGAAGCGAAAGTCACTGCCTACTATGATTCTTATCAGCAGTTTGAGAGTGCACAAAACAATGGACAAAATATTTTACATAAGTTTTGTTGTTAGTGTGCACTTTGTTTTGAGCAAAGCTTAGGTAACGGTATCTTACGCACTTGAACAAAAAAAAAAAAAAAAAACGCCAATAGACAAGAGAACAATTTGTAAAAATAATTGTGCCGACAACTGTAAATAGTTTAATTACACAGGTAGACAATTTAAAACTTAAAAAAAATTTTAACCATTCCAATCGATCATTATGCTTTTTTACATGCTTAATCCGAATATGTGCTCAGTCTGTCCCAACACTTCACATTTATCAGATAATAGTTTATTTGTGTCTCGCTGTATACTTCTTTTTCAGCCGTCTTTCAGAGTTAAAGTTCTTGTTAAAAGGCTACTTAATTAAACGTCGTACAGTGACTACTTGGCTTTAACCGCCTGAGTTATAGTGGATCAAAGCAAAGATATTATTAGCATTTTTACGCTTTTTACCAATTATTGTCATTTGAGAGGATATTTTGTAAATTATTTAATAACAAACTCTTTAGTTTTACTAAAAAAAATGCCATATTTAAATGTAGTTATAAGAGAATACCATATCCTTCAAAAACTTCTAATTCCTTTTTAAAGAAAATTATTTTCTTTGAATCAAACTAGCGTTTCCTTTATGTATTGCTCCATACAAACTTTCTGAAATGTTTTTTTCACCTTTGCTATCATCTCTTACAGAAATAGTTTTTTATTCATTTTTAAAAAGTAATCCAAAAAATGTTTTATGAAGCGGTTAAGCATATAAAATCAATAACTTTTTTGAAGCAAGTGGGACAAACTTTTTTTCGTTCTTATAAAATAAATCAGGGATCTTAAAAAAAATTAATGTGCTGTTTTCACAACACAAGTAGTAAAATTGGTAACGGTGTGTTTTTCATATAAATTTTACAACACGTTCAATCACTAGTGTTGTGACCACAGCTACCACTTTTTACTAGTTTGAAATTTCAGAGCATCAAATATCAAACACTGTCTTTCTTATCGGATTTAAACGTACATTTATTCCTTGACATAACTGATTTACAATTATGTCAGCAGTAAAGTTGCCGCACAAATTTCCCGGGATTTTTTTTATGAAAAACACTAGTTTTGCGGTTCCATTTTACATTTTGTTGAAATATTTTATAAAATCGCCGGTCTGATTACCTTTTACAACATGGAAACATACAAACTTTTCAGTTGCAGTATATATAAAAGTGCTTTTTTTTTTAAATTTTTTTAAAGGATAGTTAAGGTAAAACATGTGACAGTTAGATACAAGAAAATCTGGCAGTGTATAAAAATAATTCCTTAGTATATGAACATATCTATAGCTTCAATGTCAACCAAAATTTTTTTTAAGCAATAAAAAGTATGTATGTGAAATATTGAAGAAATAGGACTATTACATAAAAGTCTTATAAAATTAAAATTTGCTTCATAGAAAACATTCGGAAATATAAAGTTTTTACTCTTATTTTTTTTTTGGATTTGGGTGCAAGATATGTTAAAAACTATATGCCTGCAATGGCAAAACCTTAGGTTTATATGCCAGGACTAAAAAATTTGTATGCTATTTATTTACATACAGTTGCTTTCTATAAAAAGGAGGTGCTCCGAGGGTTGCACAGAACGACCTATACCGTCGTATATGAAGATGGAAATCCTGGATTCCACTCCACGGATACTCTCCAATTGAATTTTGAATGGTTTTCCACCAGTAGCTAGTTTTTTTTTCTTTTAAGAGTTTTGACTGGAACTCTACCAGTAGTTAAGGAGTTTTAAATGGACCTCCACCAATATCTATAAATTTAAGTACAAAATCGTTGTCCACTTATTTCCACATTGTCTTCACAAGTAAAAATTAAGGTTAAAACGAAAGCATGTAGTTAATGTTGAGACCCGAAAACCCGTAACAAATTACAGTTATACGATGCCACACATCAACAAATGCGGTGAAACACAAATCGCACGAAAGACAGACAAACAAGAACGACGTGATTGTCCTTAAAATTAATGACAACGAGCGCGAGCTGCTTCCCCGTCCAGAGCAGTTTTACGAATGGTTTTAACTTTTATAAGATACAAGCTGACTCGACAGACGTTGTCCTGTCCAAATTAGGAAAAATGTTTGCGTTCGATTTTTAAAATCCGTTAAAAAGATACGAGCATTTGAAAGAAAATTTAATAAAATCGATATAGCCGTTTTCTGATTTTAGGTAAATCGAAAAAAGTGGGCGTTAAAGTGGGCGGTGCAAAATTTTCTCTCCGTAAAAACCTAATTTGGACCATGGCGATGATTTTAAAGAAAAAATGGTCCAAATCGGTCATGCCGTTCTCAAGTTATTCGCTTAATAGAAAAAGTGGGCGTAAAAGTAGGCGTGGTACTTTTGTCTTTCGATGAAAACGTAAAATGGATTAATATGAACATTTAAAAGAAAAATATATCAAATCGATAGAGCCGTTTTTTGATTTTAGGTGAAAAAAGTGGACGGGGCTAAATTTTCTTTCCGTAAAAACCTAAGTTGGACCATGGCAATCATTTTAAAGAAAAAATCGTCCAAATCGGTCAAGCCGTTCTCAAGTTATGCGCTTAATAGAAAAACTGGGCGTAAAAGTAGGTGTGGTAAATTTTTCTTTCGATGAAAACTTAAAATGGATTAATACGAACATTTGAAAGAAAAATTGGTAAAATCGATGGAGTCGGAACTAAAACAATCCAAAAACAACAGAAACAAAATATGGTTTTTTGCATTGCATTGTTAGTGCTTATAGCTCGAAATGTCAACTATTCTTAGCAAAACACTAACAAATCAAAACAAATAAGCTCGAACTGTAAAAATCAGATGCCGTTTCGACACCACCTCTAATTAATTCGCCTTGCATTTAGCCATTATTGGTAAAGGAATTCTGGCATAACTGCTTAACATACAGATATGCAATTGAAATTGATCAATTTAGAAAGGACCGTTTTAAAAAAAGTCTAATGAATTTCGAGAGATTTTAAATTTATTTTTGAATTAAATTCATAATTCTTGTTACAAAATATATTTTCATTAACATATTTACAAACAAGTAAGAAAGTATAGTCGGTCAAGCCCGGCCATATGATACCCTACACCACAGTATTAAAAACATATCATGCTTATATGTCCATGTAAATATGGATTTATCTATGTTTATAAACTTCATTAGAATCGGGTTGAAAGTTTGTGAGAGGCAGAAATTGCCCCCTACCTCCCATTGTGGTCCTATTTTTGAAAAACTGTATAGCTTATGTGTCCATATATATATGGATCTATCTATGTTTTAAATTTCATTAAAATCTGTTTGATAGTTTCTGAGAGGAAGAAATTTCCCCTTATCTTCCTTGTCCTTGTGCCAATAAGAAATTGCGACCTGTACTTTGCGCACAAGTTTACATGGGCAGCCAGCCTGCCGGACGGACATCGTTAGTGCGACTCAGGAAGTTATTCTGAGTCGATCGGTATACTTTAAGGTGGGTCTATGACCAATATTTTAAGGCGTTACCCTCTCGACTATTGTGGTGTGGGTATAAATTTATAACACTAAGAAAAATAAAGATAGGAAATAAAAAAAAAAATATACTAGAAAAAATGTTAAAAGCGATGTTTTTGGTTTTAAGTCGTTTCGTTTTCAAAATCCGGTTATCATCCCATACCTGATACACACTTTCATTTAAATATCCCTAAAGAAAACTGTAAATGTATCTGGTGAACGTGCGTCTGATAATTCGTTCGACGAATATGTCCCTTACCAAAGCCATTAAAGCACCTGCAGTATGTGCTGTGGTTCCATATTGTTGAAATCACAATGTTGCATGGTTTTCCGAAGCTGGGCTAACAACATTTTCCAACTTGTCCGATATGCACCACCGTTGGTAGAGATTGGAACACCGATGTCATATTTTAAACAATACGGGGCAATTATGCTTGTCGCTGACGAACTGCTCTTGGACACTCCGTAGCCCAATTTGTGCAGTTTTACTTGACGTAGGTATTTAAAAGTAAATGGACTTCATCCGTATATTAAATTGTTGGATTAAAAATTTAAATTCAATTGTTTCGGTACTTTGATTGTGTGTGTTGTTATTCATACATATTAACTTCCCCAAGTGCTCTTTACAAAATGCCCGAATAAAAAAAAAACTATTTTGTTTCTAAGTTTTTCAAATATTTTTTTTTTTTTTTGTCATTATTTTTTATTGAATCTATATACATATATTAAATATGAACTAACAATAATTAATCAAATCTTAACCTAATACGTTATTTTATGTCCTGCCAGTGCCAGACAAAATTTTCTTCA
Organism: Pollenia angustigena; assembly: GCA_930367215.1. Lineage (NCBI taxonomy): Eukaryota > Metazoa > Arthropoda > Insecta > Diptera > Polleniidae > Pollenia > Pollenia angustigena. The sequence goes on from OV884059.1 coordinate 38,438,103, forward strand.
TCACGGGTTCTGTTCACTTATATAGGTGTTTATCGCTCATCTAATTGGGTAAGTGCTGCAGTGTCTCTTCTTCTTAAGCGAGTGTGGCCGCCATGATTTAAAATATTTCGAGCTAGTGGATTTGGGTGTTGTTCAAGCCTTTTTAAATATTTTATTGCATATTTTGTAATCATAGTTTTAACTAATGGCACATTGAGATCCTTATGAATGTTTGAGTTTTTAACGTACCAGGGAGCTGCTGTGATTATTCGAAGAAGTTTATTTTGGCGCCTTTGAATTTTGTCGATATTAGAGGCCGAGGCAGTGAGTGAATGTTATATGTACGCATTTTTGCTCATTGACCATTATCCTCCATTGTCGTTACCATATTTCTAGTTGAAATATATGATGCTGTAAGTAACGCGATGCTTCATAACGATTTTCGTGGACGCTTAGAAAAGCTCTGTCGTCTGCAAATGTTGAAGTTTGTGTATAGTTGCTTGTTGGCATGTCCGAAGTATAAATTAAGTATAATAGGGGGCCCAGGATGCTGCCTTGTGGGACTCCAGTGGCAATGGGCTGAGGTGAACTTAAGAAATTCCCTTCTTTAATAATAACTTGACGACCGACTAAGTAGCTTTCTAGCAGCTTGTGTGTGTTTGCTGGTAAATTTTGCTTCAATTTATGTAATAAGCCTTCATGCCAGACTTTATCAAAAGCTTGCGAAACATCGATGAAGAGTGCTGAGCAATATTTCTTTTCTTCAAATGCTTTTCTTATGACATTTACTATTCGATGAGTCTGTTCGATTGTGCTGTGTTTTCTTCTAAATCCGAACTGATGGTTTGGAATACATCTATTTACACTTAAAATCGGTGTTAATTTTTAAACTAATAATTTCTCAAACAGCTTTGACATATTTGATAATAAGCTAATAGGCCTATAAGACTCAACTTTTGTATGATCTTTACCTGGCTTTGGTATCATGGTAACTAAAGAAACCTTCCATTTTTGAGGAAAGTATTCAAGGCGTAAAATAGCATTAAAAATAAAAAGAATAATTTTCTTTGCTATGCGAGGTAGCTCCAAAAGCATTTTATTACTGATTTTATCAATACCAGGTGCCTTCTTAGTGTTTAAGTCACAAATAGCCTTTTCGATTTCTCTTAACTCAAATCTGAGGGGAATAGGTGCTCTAGCAGCAACAGGTGGTAACTCGACCGCAATATTGTGAAATATATTTGGTGTAAATACGTTTTTCAAGTGACTAACAAACAGATTTCCTTTTTCAATATCGTTTCTTGCCCAATTACCATTCAAGTTTCTTAATGGTGGCTTTAGATTTCTAGCTGCACGCCATAATGAGTAGTCAGATTGTGGAGTTAGATCAAGTTCCTTAAGATATTTTTCTGGAGAAGATGTTTTCTGATTCTGCAGTAACTTTCTTAGCTTTTTTGTGCACTCTTTTAATAAAATCTTAAGTTGCGGGGATCTGTAAAGTTGCCACTCTCTTCGAACTCTACTTTTTTCAGTCAAGAGCCGCTCGACATCTGAAGAATATATTTTATTATTTTTAATTTTTTTGGGGGTATCGCTGGAATGTTGAACAGCTAGTTTCAGAAAACTGTCAAAATTGTCAATAGAGCGATCTACATAATCCGGTGTACTGAGCGGAATATTTTCTGTGCAATGGTTACTGAGATATTTTTTATATTTTAACCAATTGATTTGCGTAGCTGTCGTCGCTATGTAACCAGTCGGAGGTACAATTCTATTGCGGTTCATTATAGTAACAATTGTAGGTGTGTGGTCGGAAGATAATTCTAGGGAGGCTTCAACATGAATCGTTTATATGGGAATGTTTTTAACCACGCCGAAATCGATGACATCTGGTATTTTTTGATGATCAGTGGGCCAATATGTTGGTTGTCCGCTCGCTACCACATTTAAATCCATTTTAGAAATTGTGTAAAATAAAACACGACCCTTTGATGTTATAAGTCGCGACCCCCAGAAGGTATGTTTAGCGTTATAATCGCCAGCGGCTTGGAAACACGGTCCTAATGATTTAAAATATTTATAATATTGGTCCTCCGATATTGAAAATCTAGGCGGGGAGTATAACGATGAAATTACTAGGTTTCTATTTAATTCCTCAACGCAAATGTTCGTTGCTTGGAGATAATATTCACGATGATCACACATTAGGTAGTGTTTGACTCGGGTTTTTATTAAAATATTTAACAGCAGAAAAAATTATTTGAAATTGGCAAGACTTTTCATAAATACATCTCTGATTTAGGATGTTTATACACTCGTAAAACTGCTCTGAGTGGAGAAGCAGCTCGCGCTAGTTGTAATTTTTGTTACGTAGCGTCTTCACCTGACAATTTTTTGTCATACCAAACGTCAAACTTCATAATAAAAAAAACGCTGACCAAAATTTTCGAGTTTTTTTTATATAGACTTTGACGTTTGGTATGACAAAAAATTGTCAGGTGAAGACGCTATGTTAAAAGGACAATCAGGTCGTTCTCCTGTGTCTGCTTTTCGTGCGTTTTACGGTGTCACCTCGCATTGGTTAATGGCTTGGCGTCGTATAACTGAACCGAGCTACGTTTTTTGCGGCTGTCACCATTGATTTCGTGCAATCGTTTTTAACCTCAATTTAAGGTTTTTGTCTGGTGGAGAACCGTTAATAACTCAACGTGACTGGTGGAGAACCAAATATAACTCAGACGTTTTTTAAAAAAAATAATCCGAAGCGGACTCTGGAAGCTGTGGCCTTCCTATACGAAGGTTTAGGTCGAATGAGGTCTTGTGGTTGAGGCTCTGGAAATTGTGTGATACCCTGGCATTATAACCTAAATTGGTTAGCCAAAAATTTTATTCGTGTGATACCCTGGCATTATAACTTTCAAGTTAGCCAAAAAACTTTTTAGTTTTAAGTAAAGCCAAAAAAAAGGATGCTTATAAATATATTTTATTGAAAACTTTTTATAATTTAGTCCCTAAATAATATGACGAAAGACTATGATTACTTGCTTAAAGTATTACTAGTAGGAGATAGTGATGTCGGCAAACACGAAATTTTATCAGGACTGGAAGATGCATCATCAGAGAGTCCATTTTGTAGTGGGAACGGTAATTAAATTTGTAAACTTGATATTATTATTTTTACTTAAAAGTATTCTTTTTTTTAGCTTACAAAACCACAACAATTCTTCTGGAAGGTAAAAGAGTAAAACTACAATTATGGGATACATCTGGTCAGGGGCGATTTTGTACTATAATTCGATCTTACTCAAGGGGCGCTCAAGGTATAATATTAGTTTACGACATAACTAATAAATGGAGTTTTGATGGAATCGATAGATGGCTGAAGGAAGTAGAAGAGGTATGTATAATACTTTAAAATTAAAAAACTACAATATGTGAAAAAGGCAAAATTAAAAAATTGCTTGTCTTACGTGGAAATGTAAGATTTGAGTGTTATATGCGAAATTAAACTATAACTTGTTGTATAATATAACTGTTTACTAAGTCAAACTTAACCTGAAAAATGTATGGCGATTTCTTTTCTGAGAAACATGTTGCATATATGTTACATGCATGTTCTACATTTTTGTGTTCGCTTGTACAAAAAAAAAAAAAAACACTGGAAGAAATTCCTTTTGTAAATATGTTGCATGAAACTCGCAATGTGTATATTGCGTCGCTCGAATTCATCTAATAGTCTCTTCTGCAGCTCTGCTTTATTACCTGCAGTTAGCAGATCCAACTTGCCCAATTCCTTCTTGAGCTGTTCTACTTTAAGCACTTCAAATTGCTGTCTATTTTTTATTATTTTTTTTCACTTTTTTTTTTATCTTATTTTTGCAATTTCACTTCTGACACCAATTGTTACGCTACTGCCTTTCAATAACGTTTTCGGTTTATTTCCTTTATAATAAACTGTTTTAAGTTCTTTTATTGCAATTCAAATAAAATTAAATAAACATTACACTTTAATGTATAACACTTATTTATTAAGAACTTAGTCACTTTAACAACCGTAATTTACAGCTTTTATTTACAACTCACTATTGTAATCAACACACTTCAATGTTTATAGTAAACTTGACAAAGTCTGTACTAATACTGTCTTTTGATGCTAGCCGCCGTAAGTTTTTATACTGTAATTCAGCCATATAGAACATTCGAAATGTTTCTCGAAGGTTCGAGGCTTTACTATTCACCACTCTATCGTCTATTTTGATTTAAGGCGGCACTTATGTTTACATAATTTCTCCACTTATACTAAAGCTTTTTTAACGGTAATTTCTAGGGCTTTCTGCACGTTGGGATTGAAGAGTACTAAAGTATAACAATTTTTAATAACAATGTTAACTAATAAAATTACTTATGAATACAAAACAACTAATAAATACAAGATAAATAATAATTACAACTAATTGATAAACAATAATTACAACTAATTCTTAACTAAAGTTACTTTCGTAACAATATATATGTACATTTTTATAAATCTAAGGAAGAGAAGGACTAAATATAAAATTATTAAAGGGCCAAATACACTTGTCCAATGCTTGTCCAGCAGGCGAATTCACTCGTGCACGTGTGATGGTCTTAATTCGCCATCATATCTAAATTTTTTTATTTCTATCAAGCATTGTGGTAGTATTAATGAAAATTTTTCTTAATTTTGGCGTGTTTAAAGCAAAGTTGCTGTGTTTGGTCAAATAAACAAAGGTGAATTCCCTTATTTTGACAATTTAACTTACCATTTCCACCAACAAAATACTGTCCACATACACATGTTTTTGTAGAACTGAGGTCACTTTATAAGTACATTCTAATTGTTTGTAAACCTTTTGCACTGTTAGATGAAATGGTATTGAAACTGGTGTATTTTATTGTAAGGATTGCTGTTCGGTTTTAACCGAAATCGAAACCGCGTTTTTAAGTGCCTAAAACCGAAACCGAAAACCGACAAAAAACATCGATTTTAACGTTTGCTTTAACAATATATGTATGTTTGAAGAAATTGCAAATTATACATAATACTCGAACTTCATGTACAAAAACTTTATACATAATAGCCTGCAACAATGGCAAGGTATTTCAAAATTCAAAATAATTACTAAGAGTTACTTTTTGGGTTAGAGATTAGCGATTAAATTAACTTTAATCTCCGTATTTACTTTTTGAGTTGTATGGTGTTTTCTTTTCTAAAAAATAATGATGCATTATAGTTGTGTAATATATTTATTAGGTTACACGAACCCTTACAAAGTGATACATTTTTCTTAATTACAATGGAACAAAATAATAGCTACGTTTTACACCAGAGAACAGCTTTATGCAATTGGAAAAAAATCGCATTTAATCAACAGCAACAAATACACTCGCTTGCGGTCATACAATGAAACTTGCGAAACCGCAAATATTCGCTGCTGGTTTGCAGTCATTCAAATAACGCACATCGTGCTTTGTTATTTATACAATCGTTAGCTTCGTTTTTTAATAAAGATGTTTGTGTGTTCGGTACGACAATGATTGTATTGGTAAAGAAAAAAAAAAAATACAAACAAAAAAGCCTGAATGAAACAATCATTACTCATGAAGACATTTTTTTTCATTTTAAAAAGTACAGTAGTAGTAGTAGTAGGTATGTACAATGTATTCTTGTTATTGTTGCTTTTATTGTTGTTAATTTGGAAAAAGCTTCTCATCGACTGGTTTATTGTTGTTGTTAATGTAAACAAAAGTATAAGAATGTGTTCTTTTGAATTTACTCAGTTGTGTTATATTGCGCGAGCAACAAAAATGCAAATAAAGCACTTTCAATAAAATCGAATAAATGCAAAAATAAAATGTGTACAAAAGGATGTAAAAATTACCAACGTTGAACTTTGTTTTGCAAGCAAAGAATGAATGTAAATTTTAGCGTATGAATTAATCAAGAAAAATAGTGATTTTGAGGTTCTCTGTTTTACACTCAACACTAAAGGTGCTATCAGACGGGATGTTTTTTACATATGTACTGTCACTTTTCTTACCCATATGCAATTCCGTATGTATGTCAAAATTTCCATTTTACATACGATTTATAATTTTTGCTATCACACCTGCTTATGTTTTTCCTTATGACATAACCTATAAATGTAAACAAAAGCTGACTTTTGTTTACGTTTTAAAACAAACCAGCTGTTTTGTTTATGTTTGCCACAGGAAAATAGAGCGTGTTCTAATCGAAAAAGTTACATATGTATTTCCACATGTATTTTACACATGCAAAGTTTCATATGTATCACACGATGTGTACAAATTTTACAGATGGAAAATTTGACAGTACATATGTAAAATGCATTCCGTCTGATAGCACCTTAATGTGTATTTAGCGTGTTAAATCTGTGGTTTTCATGGGCAACCGCGTATGTCAATTTTTTTCGATTTTGAGTTATTGATGCCAAAGTACTTTTTTTTAAATGCTTTTTACATGGTTCTAAAAATTTTTAGAAAAAAATGATCCAATTACGATTTTTTTAACGAAACAACAACGTAACTTCTATATATATTCAAAATGCGATCAGCACTAACGAAGTATGTCAACAAGCGTTTGCTTGTTGAAAAATTATTTCTGTTTAAAAAATACAAGAGAACATACGTTGTTATTTTTGAAAATATTTGAACATTATTTTTTGATTATTTTTCAGTTAACAAGAACTTATAATTTCTTGTGTGCTTTTTTCATAATTTGCTATCTTTGACAAAATATTGTAGGCGAATTCCACTTCGTTGCTCCAAAAATTGAATGTATATTTTCATATTTATATTGCAAGTGATAGCAGAGAAAAGTATAAAAATGGCTCTCCTGTAAAATTTGGTTTTTGTAACATACGATAATTTCGCGCAAAGGGGTCGATATGATTGCTGCATTCTGGTTAGCCTTCATTGAAGTTTGTGCCATTATACTTAACACGAAATTATTAATACTATAATGATTATAGTATTAATAATTTCGTGTTAAGTGCGTATTTAAGTTGAAATATCATTTCAGTGTATGGTATAATATATAATTTAATAATAAATCTATGATTTTGCGAAAAACCTTTTTATAAAAATTATATAAAAGTAATGGCTGATTCGAAAAAAAATAAAATTCCCGGATAGAAAAAGAGATAATTTTCCATAATAATAGTATGTATAATTGTTTTAAAATATGTATATGATATGATAAAGGTATACCACCAAAAAAACGAAGAGTTCAGACGGATTTTGGAATAAGCGAAAGCTCTGTACAATTCCAAAATTAAAATGAGGATGGTAGTATTAAAATTCAAGCAATGGAAAAGTTATATGTACCTGAGCGCCAGAGCAAGGAACTATCGTTTTGTAGATTGCAATGCGGAGAAAAAAATTTGCAATGAAGACCGTTTGTTGCTATTTAAAGAATATTGATACTTAAGCCTATATTACACTATCTCACAAGTCTTACGTATTCCATAATACTTTGTGAGATAGAAATCTAATGAGTTTTGTTGCGACTGTCAAAAAATCTAATGTAACATGACAGTTTGTGTTCACATCATCACACAAAGTATAAACACTCACACATGAAATAAAATGCAACCCTGATCCAATGAAAAGTATTATTGTTTAGAAATTTTTAAAAAACGATGAAGTCGTATGGGATGTCAAACTTTTCTTAATACTTGTAATTTTCGTGACACATTGCATTCAAACAATCACACTTTGTCATATTACTTGAGTTTTTGACATGTATTAATATAAAGTATAATAGTGTAATCTAGCCTTTAGGTAACTATTCTTCTCGCGTTAGTTACATGTCTAGATGCATAGGCCAGTTTACACGGTAATACATTGTATTACGACATAATGTAGAATGAGAGAAATCATATCATGTAAAAGCAAAATGCATTGAGTAAGAGAGAATACGAATACAAAATCTGACAAGCGTTCGGTAAATGGTTTTTTTCTAAACCATTTTAGAAACTTATGTATTTTCATCACACCAGAGGTGCATTTAAACGGAGTATATTGAAGGTGGTAGCATTTTTATACAATTACAAAAACCACTAAAATCAACTCAGGAAATTTTCATGTTGTTTTTGTAAAAATTGTAAAACTGCAACCATCTGCTTTTTTGTTATTATTTTTGAATTTACTTATAGCATCCGTGTAAACATAAAGTATACTCCAAGGCGAATTAACTCCAGGTAAGCTCAACTCGTCAGCCGTTCGTCAGCTGTATCCACGGCGAATTAAAAAAATGGTGAAACGTCAAAATATTGTTTTGTTTCTATACTGAAATTTGACAACAAGTCAGAAAATTGCAAAAACAAAATACATGGGGCATACATGGGGCTTTTTGTAGTTGTAGAGTTGCACTTACCTGTTATAAATTCGCCTTGGTATACTCTCAACAGACTTTTATTTTTTTCTTTTAAACACGGAGAGAATTTCATATTGGGTCTCATGCATAAAAACGAGCAAAAGCGCTGAGTTGAGACAGGTGAGCAATTGCTCGTAAGTCGAGTTCGATCAAACAGCAACAGCTTTTGCTCAATTTCGTATGCTGAAAATGAGTTCAAACCAATTGCAATTACTTGAGCAAAGGGAGATCAAAGGTCTAATTGTTATTGAAGTGCAAACATGTCGTCAAGTGAAAGTGAAGTAGAAGTAGAATCAAATAATAATAATACTCATCGCTTTGATTTGTGTGTTTTTTAATTTTTATATGAGTACAATCAATCACTCCAATTGCAAATGGAAAGCAATAATTTGCTTGCCATTTCATTTGAGCATCTTTTATATCATCTGCATCTTTCGGGAGTTTTATCCACTCGCTTGCTTTGGCAGATATAAGTTTCGCAAACTTCCGCAATAGTTCGCGGCACAGTTGATTAGTGGACTCCAATATCTGTGGAATCCAGGTTCTGCACAAAATCTTAAATACAGTCGAATTTTATTAATGTTGCTACCACGTGTTTCTTCTGACTCCTCAAAAAAATAATTAGCCAATAAGCAGATGCTTCTATCATCACACCTATGTATTTATCATTTTATTATTAATTATGTATATATGTATAATTTTTTATCCACACTTGCTAAATTTGTTTTACGCTGTTGACAACATTTTGTATTTCTTTGTGGCACAAAATATTCAGCCATGATTCCTTTTTACTGTATGCGAGCAACTATAAGGTAGGCTCAACAAAGCAACAGCTCAAAAAAGAAAGCAAAAATGAGCAAAAGCTCATCTATCTTAGTTCAAACTGAGCCAGACGAGATCAAACGTGATCAGTGAGTAAAAGGAAATACATTAAATTTTATTTTGCATACGACAAGCACCTTTTACTCAAAAAATCGAGTCCGAGCTCAAGCTCACGTTTTATGCATGAGACCCATTATTTTGTTTCTACAAAGTCGTAATACATTGTATTACCGTGTAAACTGGCCTTTAGACGAGGAGTAAACATATAATTTAAATATTGCTAATTTTTAAGACAAAATTTTAATTGAATTAACTTTTAAATTTTTATATTTTATATGGCGAAGTATTATCAATTTGTGCCCATTAATTAATAATTAAAATAAAAAAAATAAATAAATAAATAATTGGAGAAGTTTTTTTTACTGTTTTATTTTTCTAATGCACTTTTTAGATAAAACAAATTAATACCAAACGGATCTTTCAACAAAAACTTGAAAATATCGGCGAATAATTATTAGACAATAACAACCTAAATCTTCTTGGGTGACTGCCTTAACAACAGTTTTGATCATTGAGAACCACCTGTGTTGACATATGTTGTTTTTTCTGCACACACTTTTAGTCTTCGTACCACTTTGTTTTTTTTTTTTGTTCTCCGCTAGTATCAAATAGTATCCGAAATTTTTATGAAAATTTAGTAAGACCTATATTCACATGACTGTTTAAGAAAAACTTTAAAAAGTTTAATACCTAGCCCAAAATTTCATCTAGAACGGTTTTTTGGCTCTCCTGAAAAATTTGATTTTTAGACATACGTGGTTGCCCATGAAAACCACAGAAATATTGAATGCAAAGTTTGTACTTAAACAAACGAAAAACAAAAAGTTTTTATATCCATCACAATATAACTAAAAATCACAATATAACTCAAATTGTCCGCAAACACAAGAAAAATAAAGTACTTTACGCAGATGCAAAAAAGGGTATTATCTCATACTCAGTTATAACTGAGGGTAAGAAATGGAACAAATTTGCCATTTATTGTTGCAACATGTTTAGAAAGGAAAACGACAACTTCTCACATTTTTGCATATATTTTTAGAATGGAACAAAAACCCGCACGAATGGTAGCATAAATGGAACATTATTGTCAGAAAAGAAAACACCATTAAACTGTCCACATACACATGTGTAACATAAAGAACTTGCAAAAATATAAACAAAAAATACATTTTAAAACATTGCTTAGCACTTTTATATAATTTTTCCATACTATATTTTTTCTGTAATATATTTTTTTCTTTGATATTTGCAAAAAAATGTTGCCATTATTAATATCAAATTCAATTGATACTAGATTAACTTAATTCTCAGATTAGCTAATTATAGAATAAAATTAACTTTAATCTCAAACCCAAAAAGTGGCTCTAAGAAAAACAAGTTACCTTTTTAACTCTTAAGTAGACAACTAATTTATGTGGCACAAACTACCACTTGGCCCTGGCTGAGACCACTAGTATTTTGTATGGAGTTTTGGTGGCTATAGAAAAAACTCACACTAGCGAACTCCTGAGTAATGCTGGGACTACTTTTATATGTATGGAGTTTTATGGCTATAGCAGGAACATTTTGTTGGGAAATAGAATAATTCTTCGAAAAAACATTAAGGAAAGAATTCGTATGTGTTGCGTATGCTTTTTGATACGTTTAATTTTGATTTTATTTACTTTTATTTAGGGCAGGGCCTGTCCAGGCCTAGGTGGACACAATATGCACCAAATTTTCATTTTGCCAATTGCGACGCCCACGGTGTTTACACTTTTTTCTCATTTTTTTTTTTTTTTTTTTTTTTGTAAAAAACACTTTGATTGAGGAATACATAAAGTTTCGTTCTAATATAATTCATAATTATATAAAAAAAAAACAAGTAAGAGTGATATATTCGGCAATACCGAATCTTATATACCCTTCACCATGATGAGATAAGAACAAAAAGTTATATACATAAATAACGTTCTTTAGATAGGTATAAATAAATATTAGTTGAGCCACGCCAACTTTTCATTTCGTCATGCCGAAGAATATAAAAAAACAAAAAATTTATATATGTATGTACCTAAGCCCGTTTCCTCTTTTGCCAAAGTTGATGTTTGAAATTCGTTTTATAGTCCTAAAATCGTTTTTTAGAACATAAAAAAATTAAATAAAAAAAATGAAAAAAATTCTTTTTGGGATTCAAACTGGCAATATCATCAGTCTAAGGAGAGAACTTAACAACTCGGCTACGAATGCTATTACTGAAGAAGCGTTAAATTGAAATATATTGAGTCTATGAGTATGTTTCTTTATTTGAGCGGCACATCATATACATACATGCATTAATGTGTATGTGTATGCGTAAAATTAAACACATTACAAATAAAATCCACCACTTGTAGTGAAGGGTATAAAAAAACAACAAAAAAAAATAAACACATCACCAACACTGTATTACCATAGCCACTGTATGACCGTAGAAACCAAAATTGAATTGGTTTGTATGGTGTGACGACCAAAAGTCGGAGCCCTCGTTTTTGAGTCACATGCCCTAGACTACACCACCACAACAGACCAATCCGGCCCAAGATGAATCATAATTATTCGAATTTATTATTATTTTTCGTATTATACCGTATCGCATAGCTTATATTATCCTTGAATTTTATAATTACCCATAACAAGGGTGAATGAATTCATATTATGTTTAACTTAATTTTCTTGCTAGAGTGAATTCTATAATTTTTATTATCTTCGTGCTTTAATTATTTTTGTATTTAATAAGAATTAATTTATGTACTAATTTTGAAATAAACGGACCGATGGCTTCCGCCATCTGGTGGCGAGTAGAAAAGAGTAGGACACGACAACATACACTTATGAGCAACCATGATAAATAATTACTTTAGTATGTGTGTGCAAATGTGCACCGGCAAACGGTATAAAAGCGGAGTACGCACCATTAAGCAAGTCAGTCAGTCGGCAGCGGGCAAACGGGTAAGGTCTTACTTAGCTGGGAGAGGTTACACCGCTACAGCTAACTAATATCTAGTGTTCGTTGAAGAGAGATTACACCCAGCGTTGCCAGAATTAAGATTTTATCTTTGTAGAACTTGTGGCTACTGCAAATAATTGAACACTTGATGGTTTGATCTCTTCGACGAATTTATAAGAAGTCTTTATTTAAACTTACTTTACAGAGCTAATCAATTCTATATTGTTTCAATTGCATACTGTTTACAACAAAGAAAAAAAGAACAATTCAATGAAAATGTCAAACTTATAGCAAACGAGAAACAAAATGATTGGTTGTAATTTTATGTACTAATTTTACGTTAAAAAGGACTAACTCAAAATTATATATATATATATATATATATATATATATATATATATGTCCTTTATTTATTTAAGTATGTACAGTACTTGTACCTTAATATAACAAGTACATACTTAAATATAATGTTCACGAGGAACATAGGGCGTTAACGAATTCTCTCCAACTATTTCTGTCTCTTGCAAGTAGTTTGATTTGATTCCAAGTTGTTTGTGCTGATTCAAGATCCTTTCTTGTGCAACGTATCCATGTGTTGCGAGGTCGTCCTTGCCAGCGTTGACCTTGAGGATTCCAATCAAGAGCTTCTCTAGCAATATCGTTTTGTGGTCTTCTAAGAATATGAACAATCCAAGTCCATTTTCGTCTTCGTATATCGAATTCGATTGGACAACAACCAGCCTGCAGCCAAAGCTCTTCATTGGATTTCCAATTTGGCCAAAAGATATTTAATATTTGCCTTAAACATCGATTTATAAACGTTTGGATCTTTCCTATAGTAAGCTTCGTGTAGCTTCATGTAGTACATCCATATAACAAAACTGATTTTACGCTTCAGTTGAATATACGTAATTTAGTCTTTTTTGAGATGTTCCTAGCGCGCCAGACTTTGTGTAGTTTGTGAAAAGCGGTACGTGCTTTATTAATACGATCATTAATATCAGCTTCCGATCCACCATCTTTAGTTATTTTACAACCGAGGTAGTTGAAGGTGTCTACATCTTCGATCACAGTGCCATCTACTGTTAATGGAGTTGTTACATGAGAACCAATGCGCATAAGTTTTGTCTTTTTGAAGTTGATTCTCAATCCGACTTTTTTAGCGTTTTCGGAGAGTATTTTTATCTTTTTTTCAATATCCGCAAAGCGATGAGCCATCAAACATATGTCATCAGCATAGTCTATATCGTTTAAAAACTCTGTCATGTTCCATTGAACGCCCATAGAGGCCTCCCTGTTGGTTTCTTCCATTACACAATCTAATAGTAAAAGAAATAATGTGGGGGACAGGACACAACCTTGCCTTACACCAGTAAGAGTTGAAAAAGGCTGGCTTTCTTTTCCATTAAAGCGAACCTTACATGATGCATCTTTGTAGAGTTCACATATTAGGGTGACAATTTTCTCTGGAATACCTTTATTTATAAGGGCAGACCACATAGATGGTCGAGATATTGTGTTAAAAGCACGTTCAAAATCTACAAAAAGCAAGTAAAGATGTGTGTTGTATTCTGCCCCCTCTTTCCAATCTGCGGGAATTTTGATGTTACGCCACGCATTTCTGACGAGTGGAGTAAGAAACTCTGCTAGCGTGTCAGAGCCATATTTCAACAACACTGCAGGGATGTTGTCGGGACCGGGTGATTTGGAATTTTTCATCTTATTCAATGCAGTTGCAACTTCCGTAAACGACGGGGGATCTGTTGAGATATCCCTTCTCGGGTTGCGCCTTGTAGAGCTTGTTGCTGTTTCGGCCTGGTTTTCAGTAAAGGACTGCGTTAAGAAAAATTCATGCCAACGTTCGAGCTGTTCGTCGGTTGTTGTTAAGTCTGTACCACCATTAGCGATCAGCACGAACCATATAATTTACTTTACGAGCGGATTGTCGGTATTCTAATTTTGTCTGTAATTTTAGTGTTGGTGTTTTGGCGCGGATACGCAGGTTATGAAGATGTTCAAAATTAACACAAATGAAAATAATAGCTTTTAGAAAGCTTCAACATCCTGGCGGCGATGAAAGTATCTACATACTTTTAAGATTCCACAAGAACTGCCAATTTGCGAATTGGTCTGCGTACATTTCCCTTTGCGGTTTTTATATCTGCGACTCGTGTTTTCCCATCGTTTCCGGGTAAAGTAGCAACAATACGTCCCATAAGCCAGTGAAGTGGTGCCAAATTATCTTCATGGACTAGTACGAGTACTCCTGGCTTAAGGTTAGGTGCTGTGGTGAACCACTTTTTTCGTTGCAATAGTCTGAAGACCAACAACGCCAGAACTGTTGCTTTGCTGCACTAATACGACGCCTTCTTCCGAGTAAACTGATATCATCGCAATAAATATCTCGTTCTGGAAGCGAATTAAGAGGACCGTTCACCAGGAAGTGGCCAGGTGTTAGGGCTTCAAATTCATTCGCGTCACTAGATAATGCTGCAAACGGCCGTGAATTCATGACTACATGAAGATGTCGTATATAGTTCAAAACAAAGTTGCAATTCGGCAATAAAATAGGATGTTTCCGATTTTTAGGGATGTTTGCGTTTTCTAGCCTTCCACCGACTCGAACTAGTTGAAAATGCATACCCTTGTCGATAAATAAACCAAGCGACTTGAACAATGTTTTGATGTCCAAATTGTTATCGAGACAATTTATTTCTTCCATAAAGTGGTATCGCTGCAAATTCCATGCAATACACTCCAGAGAATGTTGTTGAGCTTCGTCCGAAAGGTATGTCGTGCCACGAATAAAACGAAATAACAAAGTTATTACACGTTCGGTTTTTGAATAAGAGCTTTATTTGTCGCATAAATTAAGAATGCGGTTGTCTTGAATTTCGCTCTTGAAAATTGATGCTCGAATAGCTGATTTGACGACGTCTTCGTCACATTCATTTAGAGGTTTTGGCCAATGGATTTCCTCATGTTTTAAAAATTCAGGTCCTGAAAACCAAAATGGCTCTTTTAATTTTCCAAGAGAGCAAAAAAAATGAGGTCTGCAGGATTCAGTGCAGTAGGTACATGTCGCCAAGAACCATCTGTTGTAATTTCCTGGATTTCGGAAATCCGATTTCCAACAAATGTAGTAAGTGTTGAAGAATGCAATTGCAACCATCTTAATACTACTGATGAATCAGTCCAAAAGAATAAACGTGGTTTAAATTTCGCAAAAGAGGAGCAATGTTTCTAAACAAAATTGACAAAAGATGTGCACCACATAACTCTAACTGCGGCATTGTTCTTTTCTTTGTTGGTGCAACTCTACACTTTGATGTGAGAAGCTTAGATTTCACGCTTTTATGCGAATTTATGGTACATACATAGAAGCAACAACCATAGGCACGGATGGAAGCGTCGCTAAATCCATGTAGTTGAATTTCAGTAAAATTGTCATCTAGCACGAATCTAGGGATGGAAATTGTTTTTAAACTGTGCAAGTCTTTCAGAAAATTGATGAATGAGGTTTTTAGTTTTGCGGGTATTTCGGAGTCCCAATTGAGCTTTTGCAGCCACAAGTCTTGCAATAAGACTCTTGGTATTATTATTAGGGGGCTGATTAACCCCATTGGGTCAATGACAAAATTGCTCGCTTCGTGTACATTGAAAACTTTGGCTCTGACTTGAAAGCAAAGAGAAACTTATCGTTTACTGGATACCAGCTGATACCAAGTGTGCTTCGAATTTGTAGCTTTTCCATATTCATGGGTTTTGGTGTGGTGTCATGTGAGAGAAATTGATTGTTGTTTGATTGAAGTTTAGCAATTCCTAATCCACCTTTCGACAAAATGTAAGTGACTTCATTTTTTATGTTATGTAGTTCTTCTAGGGTGCCCGCACTAGTCATCATGTCACCCACGTAAAAATGATTTCGAAGTACTGAAGAGCCAGTTGGATGTGAAGTTTCGAATTTATCTGCTAGGAATTTTAGGCAGCGTATGGCTAAAAATGGTGATGCCGACATACCGTATGTTATGGTATTGAGCTGATAAACATTAATTGGCTGGTTTTCCCCAGGCCTCCACAAAATTTGCTGAAACGGCCTATCCGACTCATGTATTAAAAACATTCTGAAGAACCTGGAGAAAGAAATCATCTTGTATAGTTGGTCCTACAAGAAGAAGATCGTTTAATGATTTATCTGACGAAGTTTTAGCCGAAGCATCAAACACAACTCTGAGCTTTGTGGTTATACTGTTTGGGTGTAGCACGCGATGGTGGGGTATAAAGTAATGGGGAGCATTCATGTTCGGGTTTTTTATAAGAGTCATTTGACCCATTTGTTCATATTCAGTCATGAATTCCATGTACTGTGTTTTGATATTAGTTACTACGTTTATACGCACCACTTATTCGCAAATAAATATATTGCAAGTAGAGAATATTGCCGCATAAACAGTGAATTAAATTTTTATTTGCGAATAGCTAACTCACGAAAACAATTCCTGATTAACGACACTATTTGCAAATAAGATTTTAAGCATTGCCACACTTTTAACCGTTTTACGTTTTTATTTCGATGTGGCACATTCATATGACAACAAAGTAGAATTAAATCAAAAATGTGCAAATAATTTTAAAAATACACAATAATTTTTGATCTTTTCCATTTAAAAAATAAAAAGTTTATAAACATACAGTGCTACTAAATGAATAAATTTTCCATCTGGCATCACTTAAAAATAAGAATTTTCATTAAGAAATAGACATATAAACAGTAAGTTAGTTAATCGCAAATAATTTTTATTCGCGAATAGGCTACGTATAAACGTAGTAAGTATCTCGAGCTAAACGTCGTTCAAGAAGAGCAAACCTATTTAATGCTGTGTTGTATGATGACCCTAAAGTTGAAAAAAAGGCAGTTTAACGATAATCCTGCCTAAAGTATTGGTCTCAACACTTGACAAGAAATGTAATTCGTACAATTGCTGCTCTGTGGTCCACTTATTTTTTTGTTTGATTTACTTCTTCCATTTGCCATAAAAATTTGAGTTGCTCATCAAGATTTATATCCTGAGCGGTCGACACCATACAATTTGACACAGTTGCTTTAATGTTTGGCGTATAGCGACCCGTAACTATCCAACCTGCTTTATGGTGTTTTCTTTTCTGACAATAATGTTCCATATATGCTACCATTCGTGCGGGTTTTTGTTCCATTCTAAAAATATATGCAAAAATGTGAGAAGTTGTCGTTTTCCTTTCTAAACATGTTGCAACAATAAATGGCAAATTTGTTCCATTTCTTACCCGCAGTTATAACTGAGTGTGATATAATACCCTTTTTTGCATCTGCGTAAAGTGCTTTTTTATGCAAGCAAGTATTTTTTTTCTTGTGTTTGCGGACAATTTACGTTATATTGTGATTTTTAGTTATATTGTGATGGATATAAAAACTTTTTGTTTTTCGTTTGTTTTACTTTTATTTAATAATTATATTTTTTTTTTGTCGCAAAATTTTCAACAACAGCTGACATTAATTATTGAAAATCAGTGCTGTTAACGCTAATTGGAATTGTAAGAAAATTTAATGTTTAAAATTGCTACAAGCGTGGTGAATATCGCTTTTAGTACAAACCTTGCATTCAATATTTAACACGCTAAATACACATAAGTGTTGAGTGTAAAACGTAGCTATTATCTTGTTCCATTGTAATTAAGAAAAATGTATCACTTTGTAAGGGTTCGTGTAACCTAATAAATATATTACACAACTATAATGCATCATTATTTTTTAGAAAAGAAAACACCATTAGTTTCTTGGAAAGTGGGCATGTTTAGACCAAGTCTAATTTTTCTGCTGCATAGTATGTCAAAAAAGTATTCTGTACCAAGCAATAAGTCGATCGGTTGTTGTTTGTAGAAAAATTCATCCGCCATGTCGATTTGGGGTAGCTTCCTTTCCCTAATATCTATATTTCCAGATGGTAAATATCCGGAAATACGATTTGTTACTAAAAGATTTAGAGAATATTCGTGGCAATTAAATCGGGATCGTATGGTTGATGCGACCTCGTATTTCATATTGGATGATGTGCCTCCAACTCCAGAAACCTCTACTGATGTCTTTCTACGTTTACCTGGGAACATGAGACTAAAAGTGCTCGACCTAATTTGTACCCACCAGTACCATCCGAAATGAGAATAATAGCTGTGGCAAGAATAACACTGCTTGGTTTCTTGTTAACTCGAGTATTGACGGCGGCTTGAGAAGCTTGGGTAGAATTAGGATTGGAGCGGTTGTTAGTTGACGGTAAATCACGATGGAGAAGTGTATGGTGGGCGATAATACATGATTTGCAACGATATTTTGATGGACAGTTGGATAAGTTGTGTCCAAGCGAAAGACAATTGATACAAGCAGCAAGTTTTTTAACCGTGTCGAATCTGCCAATAGAATCCATGGATTTGAAATTTGGGCAGCTTCTGCTCCAATGATCTAATTTCTTGCAAAAAATACAATTTCTTTTTACTTGTGTCACGAACGAAAGTTTTTGTTGTTGACGACGTGGTGTATTGCGTTTATCGTAAGATGTTGTTGTGGTTGACTTATTAGTGGACGATGGTAGAGGTTCAATGGATTCTAAGAATTGGCATCTTCGTTCCAAAACCTTAGTGAACTCTTCCCATGTCGGTAAAGAAGAAAAATCAATTGTCTCCTTCCACTTCATATCGGATTCTGAATCAACTTTTGTTAATATTAAATGGATTAACATCGCATTACAGATATCTTTTTCATTGCCTAGTGATTTCAGGGAGCTATAAATGGCTGAGGCATTGTCGATTACTGCTCGAAGTTGCATAGCGCATGGTTTTTCGACGGATAGTAATTCATTTATATTCGATATGTGCTCAAGAAATATTAATGTCTTGTTGTTGTAATGTTCATCAACACGTTTGAGTGCCTTTTTGTAGTTTTCTGCGGTAACTTCAAAAGCTCTGATTGTGTCAAAGGCTTGTCCCGACAAACAATGCAACAGATGGTTGAATCTCTCAATGTCCGAGAGCGAAGTGTCATTATGTACTAACTGTTTATAAGTTGAAATAAAATTTTTATAAGCGGCGTATTTGCCGTCATGGCAAATGATGCTTCTGCAGCTCGTTTATAATTATCTCCCATAAGATCAATAATTTTCGATTTTGTAAAGCCTAGATTACACTATCACACAAGTCTTACGTATTCCATAATACTTTGTGAGATAGAAATCTAATAACTTTTGATGCGACTGCCAAAAAATCTAATGTAACATGACAGTTTGTGTTCACACCATCACACAAAGTATAAACACTCACACATGAAATAAAATGCAACACTGATCCAGTGAAAAGTATTATTGTTTAGAAATTTTTCAAAAAACGATGAAGTCGTATGGGATGTCAAACTTTTTTCATAATACTTGTCATTTTAGTGACACATTGCTTTCACACTATCACACTTTGTCATATTACTTGAGTTTTTGACATGTATTAATACAAAGTATAATAGTGTAATCTAGCCTTAAGAATGCATAATTCTTCTATGTCAGCACGAGCATTATCTTTTGGGTTTTGAGATTCTATATCATTTTGTATAGTAAGAAGTTGCTTAAAGTAGGCCTCTACTAAACTTAACCGGCATTCAAGCTCTGATACAGAGATTGCTTCAGTTACTAGATTTTTAATTCGGGTTACATTTGCCTTTACAGACGTACGTTGCCTTTGAAGAGATTCTAATTCACTCATTTTAATGATTTAAGAGCAACAAAAAATAAAAAGATGAGATGGTTTATTATTGCCGATGACAGCGATGTTCCTATTGTTCTGCTATTGTTTGCAGAATGATATGAAGCGGCAGCGGAGTAAGCAGAATAGAATTGTTGACTGCGAATAAAATGCAGTAAATGGTTTTTTTTTTTTTTTTACAAATATTTAAGTTAGGCTTATTGTTGTTTTTGTGAAATGTATTGATGGTCTCTTTTGGAGTCTGTTTCGCAAAAATGATTTTGTCCAAATTGAATTGCTAAGGTTATCCTCACGGCTGGTCTTTGTTTCGGCTTGCGGGGATAAGCTTCTACAACGTTTGATTTATTCCTTGGACGAACGCCAGTGATTCCTGTTAGCGGCGATGAGTTAGCCTGCGTAAGGTTTCTTCCTCGTGCGGATGATGTTTTCCCTGCCAACGATAAGTTTCTCTTGATCGAGCAACAAATCCACTTTTACGATGTTTTGTCGAGCTTTGAGGGTCGTGCCCCACGTTGTGCGCCAGAAAATGTAGAACTTGTGGCTATTTCAAATAATTGAACACTTGATGGTTTGATCTCTTCGACGAATTTATAACAAGTCTTTATTTAAACTTACTTTACAGAGCTAATAAATTCTATATTGTTTCAATTGCATACTGTTTACAACAAAGAAAAAAAGGACAATTTAATGAAAATGTCAAACTTATAGCAAACGAGAAACAAAATGATGGGTTGTAATTTTATGTACTAATTTTACGTTAAAAAGGACTAACTCAAAAGAAAATAAGAGCGCTTCAACAATCTTATTTTTCAAGATATTTTGAACAAAATAAGATTTAAAGATTTTTTTTCTCAAATTAAGATTTTTTATTTTTAGATATAAAGATTTTTAAGTGTGTACAACAACATAATTCGCGGTTGTTCATTTTGGAAATTTTGATAAAAAATATATTTGTGAAAAGAAAAAATGTATAGTATATATTTAAAGATTAATTTATTAAAGAACAAAGAAGTCTTTGTCGGGCCAGACCAAATTTGTGTTTTAATTGCAATATTTTTCGAATATAACAAAAAAAAAAAAAAACAGGGGCGTGAGTTCTATAATGATACGTGCTGAATCGAACGAAACTAATTTGGATTCAATTGAAGCAAACTAGTGGGGTGAAATTTTATTTTTATATAAAAGTCTATGAAATGACCCTTTTGGCCAAACCTAATTCTTATTTTTTTGCGATATTTTCAAATAGGAAAAAATATCAAAAAAACAGAAACGTGAATTCTATAAATGATATGTTCTGAATTGAATGAATCAAGTTTGAATCAAATGTGTGGTAGATGCGAAAAAGCAATGTGCAAAATTAAGGACTGCATTTTCGATGACTTGCATGTAAAATAAAATAATAAAAATATATAATCAATTCGTATAATCTAGCAAATAACATACGTTCAATAAAAAAAATATATTTATTAACTTTTTATTTAATTGGGTTTTTTAACCTGTTCTAATTGTGGTCTGCCTAGACCAAGAGGAGTGGTAAAAAGTTACAGCTAAGGGTTATGAAGCTTTTGGTTTGAAAATACCACATTCCATGTTTATGATAATTTGATGTAAAGTATTTATACATAAGTGCTTAAGAATATCTGTTTAAACGTTTACCAACATTATTTTAATAAAAATTCATTAGGAATATATTGTTACGTTTTTCCTTTAATAAACGCGTTCGGTTTACTCCCTTTATAATAAACCGTTGAGTTCTTTAATTGCAAATAAAAATAAATATACAAACTTATTCAACTTTACAAACTTTATTATTTTGTTCACAATTGTTAGTTACGAACAGAACCGTTTCTCAAAACAGACTAAAACTATTATACATGAGTCACCCCTTTTTATATTTCATAATTATTTCTAGATTTTTCCTGAACCTTCCCGTAAAAACTATTTATTATGTTCTATAACCATTTCTAGAAATGACTGGGAAATTTATATAAGAATTATTTTAAAATAACAGTTGTGTTGAAAATTATACATGACAATTTTAAGTAACATAAAACTATAACTTACAAGATAACTTATAACTATAACTATAAATAATTCTTAGATAATTTAACTTTCGTAACACTGACCTCCACTTAAGCCTGTTCGTCCCGAATAGGCTCAGATTATCCTTTTCCATAATGGGCTAGTCGTTCTAGATGTACCACTTTCAATTTTGATCTTGGGCTCTTATATTTCTGGATCCGATACACCACGTCATTCAATTTCTTTTTACTTTATATGGGCCATCCCAATGAGTCTGCAGCTTTGGAGATAGTCCTTTCTTCCGTTGCGGATTAAAAAGTAAAACCAACTGGCCTTCTTTGAAGCCTTCCGAATTTGCCACTCCATTGTTTCTGGCTTTCATCTGGTCATTTGATGACTTAACACGCCTTCGTCTTAACTCGTTTTTCTGCTCTTGGATAGAGTCATTATTATTCGCTGGTACGGATAGTTCACCAAAGTTCTACTGCTGGACCGGATTTCTACTTTCTCCAATTAGACCACCGTCTGCAACGCAGTGTGGGCATTTAATTATGCAATCAATCACGGCTTGCTTGCAACCGACCCAATAGTATCTTGCTTTTAACTTCTTTATGGTTCTCGTAACGCTAAGATGCCCACCACCAGTACCTTTGTGGAATTTCTTCACAACTTCACATACTTTAGAAGTCGGTACTACAATAAGGTTTTTAACCGTTTTGCCATCAGTACTTTCCCATGTACGGTATAGGCAACCATTTACCATCCGCAGACTACTCCACTGCGCCCAACACGCTTTCATTAGTGGACCGTTCAATCTAATTTCTTCACGAGTCGGCCTTTCACCTTCTTTCTTAGCCATCATAATTTGCGCTAATAAGGGGTCACTTTTCTGCGCCGTTGACCAGTCTTCGCTGGGTTCCACATGTAATAAGCAAATCTCATTTATGCGTTTCTTGTTGTGAGACTCTGTACAGTGCTTGCTGTTATGTTTACTGGGCCGTCTTGAATAGGTGCTCGCTTTCCCACGTTTTTCATCGCCTCTTTGTGATAAAAATTTCTTATGATCACTAGTGACTAGCTGTCTTACAAGAGCTTCACTTCCATTCCCAACGTTAAGGGGTATTTCTAGACCATACCAATTCATAATTTGTCGTCCCATATCTAGACTGATGCCTTGACGAATCATAAAATCTGCTCCAATTATGACCTCGTCCATAATTTCAGCCATAATAAACTCATCAAAAACTATCATATCGGCCATTCTTATTTCCACACTTGCTTTGCCATAGACAATGACAGGCTCTCCCGTAGCTGTTCGCAAGTTTCCACCACATTTCGACATCTCCCTTTATCAAATCAGCTCTTATAATGGAATGTCCTGCACCAGTGTCGATATTTAAAACGCGGTTTTCACCATTTATGTAACCACAGGTCGTAATATCTCTGTTACTCTTTTTCACTACTAAATTTATTGTGGGACCTTCTGTTTCCTCTGCACTGCTAGCTCTTCTCATGCTCTTCGTTTGTTCCTTTGCGGCGAAGCAGATCTTGATCGTTGTTTGGGTGCTTTGCAGTTTCGCTGAATATGGCCAATCTTACCACAATTATAGCATTTTGCTTTGTTTCTGCCTTGCTTCTTGCTTAAAGCTTGCATCACCGCCTCCTTTATGCTTCTCATTTCTTTTAAGATACCTCTTTCTTCTTCAGCAGCAACATCAAGTTTTCGCACCATATACGTTTGTGGCCTTGAAATTATCCTTGCGGTTTCTTGTGCTAGGGCAAATGATACCGTGTCTGCAAATACATACCGCTAGTTTTACATCAGCATCCCGTATACCGTTCACAAATGCCTCGGTCTTAAAATGATCTAGCAATGGATGACTTTCACCTGGATAAGAAAGCTGCACCAAGCGCTCAATCTCTAGTGCAAAATCCTGTAGTGTTTCGTTTGCCTTTTGTACTCTTCCCCGTAATTTCATTCTGAATATTTCCTTTCTGTGTTCACCACCATACTTGCGCTGCAATGCTACCATAATGTCATCATAATTGTTTCTGCAACTTACTGGTACACTTTCTAGAATTTCAGCTGCAGTTCCTTTTTAAGCCAAAATCAGCTCTATGGCTTTTTCTTCATTGTTCCAAAAATTTTTGTTGGCAACTGTGTCAAACTGAAACTTAAACACATTCAATGGTGAACTACCGTCAAAACTCGGGGCTTTAATTCTACTAGAGACTTCTGGTGAAACTCGAATCGCTCGCTCTTGGTACTGAAGACTATTAACTTTAACTTCCAGATGGTGTAGTTTTTCATCGAACAACGTGACTTGTGTTTTTACATCAGACAATTCTATTTCCATATCGTCCACTCTTTCGTTTATAACAGTAGAAATCTCTTGTAACATCTCAAGTTTTTCATTAGTAGCCTGAAGTTTCTCGTTTGTCACTCTAGAATTTTCTTGAATTTCGGCTAAGATGGCGCTTGAATTTTTATTTACCATTTTCTCCATATTTTTAGAATTTTCTTCCATTTTTCTAGAATTTTCTTCCATTTTTCTAGAATTTTCTTCCATTTTTCTAGAATTTTCTGCTACGATAGCTTTTAAATTTTCTTCCATTTTTCAAGAGGTTTCAGCTGAATTTTCTTTCACCATTTTTTCCATGATTCTTGAGTTTTCTGCCATTTTCTCCATCATAGCAGCAAACATTGTACTGAGATCCATATTGCTTGGTATTGCACGGGCAGTAACTTCTATTTCTTCTTTCTCATCAAATTCATAAGCTGCGATGTCAATATTGCGTCGCTTAAATTCATCGATTAATCTTTTCTGCAGCTCAGCTTTATTTCCTGCAGTAGGCAGATCCAACTTGCCCAACTCTTTCTTTTAATTGCAAATACAAATAAATGCACACACTTATTCAACTTTACAAACTTTATTATTTTGTTCACAATTGTTAGTTACGAACAGAACCGTTTCTCAAAACAGACTAAAACTATTATACATGAGTCACCCCTTTTTATATTTCATAATTATTTCTAGATTTTTCCTGAACCTTCCCGTAAAAACTATTTATTATGTTCTATAACCATTTCTAGAAATGACTGGGAAATTTATATAGGAATTATTTTAAAATAACAGTTGTGTTGAAAATTATACATGACAATTTTAAGTAACATAAAACTATAACTTACAAGATAACTTATAACTATAACTATAAATTAATAATTTTTACTTTTTTGCCTTTGTTATAAAAAATTTCAAGATTTTTCTCTTCAAAATAAGATTTTTTTTCGCCAAAAGAAGATTTTCCTTCCAAATCTTCTGGCAACGCTGGTTACACCTCTTTCATTTGATCCCACTCGTTGCTGGTACAGATTTCAAGACGAGAAGAGCGGTGTAGACTAAATTCTCTTGGTTTGTTTTCCGACCTTTTTCTGACTTTCGTGAGACCGCGCTATAGAGTAAGGTGACACTGCACCTCGAGAGTACAGCGGTGTAGACTAAATTCCCTCGAAGTGTAGTAGCACGCACGGTAACGAATGCAAGGCAAGAGAACAGCGGTGTAGACTAAATTCTCTTGGTTTGTAGTCTACCTTTTCCTTGGCTACTTTGGCCTTTCTGCCTAAGCCGTCGCACACTGGGGATTTTTGTATGGAGGTGAGGAAAAAAGTATATTTTTAAAAAAATATAATGATTTCATTACAAATTTAGTTTTATTTATATAGTAATACACAAAAGTAATCAAAATAAAGAAAGTTAGAGAAATATATATCGTTACCTACAATGTAAAAAGCCCTAACTAACAAAAAAAATGTAAATGATTTTTTTAATTCATTATTTATTTTAAATCTATTTTTAATTTCATCACAAACTTAGTTTTATTTATATAGTTATATACAAAAGTAATCAAAATAAAGAAAGCTAGACAAATGTATATCGTTACCTACAATGTAAAAAGCCCTAACTAACAAAAAATTTAAATGATTTTTTTAATTTTTAATTTATTATTTATTTTAAATCTACTTTTTAATTTATTATTCTAAAAGAGCCTTAACTTCGTCGCTTATATCACTATGCTTTTTCTGGCTAAATGAAGGAGTCAAGTGTGAGATCATGGGATCTGATGTTACCATCATTCGGTGCATAATATCTTCGTTCGTGGCAATTCGACTGCATTTTCTGGAGTGTCTAAGGCGATATTTTTTATAGTCTTTGTTACGACTTTCCTGAGCCTCTTCGAATAATAAGCCTACAGGAAAAATACACTTTTCAATTATATATTTTCCATTTGAATCAGGCATATTGTACCACTCGTACAGTGCAACAAACTTTTTTGCCGTCTCCAGACAAAAATCACCAAATTTTTTCGGATCTAGTGCCTCGGTAATGGTTATAGCTTCGAGAATTGTTGAAAACCTCTTGATTATGTCTTCATCTAGACCCGTGATTTCGGAAATTAAAGCAGGATTAGCAAAGAATCTTCGTGACGTATTTCCTGAATTTGTCGTACCAGAGCCTTGTTTAACAGTATCAACCTGTATTCCAATTTTCTCTTTAATTTCACGCTTTATCAAACATTTTCGGGCTTCTCTTATCGGACGAGTATTTGAGTCGACTCTTCCACGTTTAAATTCAAGATTGTAAGCTACATGCAAAAGACACTCCATCAGCTTAATACGCGCATGAAGTGGTGACATACCAAATTGCAGTGCTTGTTCATTTACGGGCATAGCTTGAACTTCTTCGATTTTATTCATCTTGGATGTTGTTGCTCCACAAATAAAACAAGAAGATGCTGCTGGTGTCTCTGTTACTGATTGTGCTGTCTTGCCGTCAATCATTGTAAAATATAATTCATGTTTAACTTTAAAGTTACGATTATTTACTGTTAACTCAAATTCTTTTAGTTGAGATATCTCCTCATCGACTCTTCTCTTTTCTTCTCGTATAACTTGAGGTGTCTCTTTAACGTACGCAAACTGTAGTGTTCTACAATATTGTGTGGAAGAAGGTTTATTGTTGTTCCATACTAATTTATTTATGTCATCACTCAATGATAATTTTAGTGGTACAACTGATGTCATATATAAATGAGAGTCAGAAATTTGATCATCTGAAAACCTCTGTTGGTATTCGCTTTGACCAGATGCCCCATCACATCCCCATTTATAGTACATTGTTAGATTTCCGCTTTCAATATTATTTATTTCCTTTACTGATTTGGTCTCTAGGACTCTTTTAGCAGTATGATCCAACAGATTTTGCAGAGGTACACTGCCTGAACTTTCAGTGATAGAAATTTCTAGAGGATAACTGTTAGTTTTTTCTTTCGTGAGTTGTTTGTATGGTACGAGTATGTTATATCCTTCATTTTGTAACCAATGCATTAGATACTCGTATTTTTCTTTTGTAAGTTCAAGCTTTGTAAACATCCCCAAAGTTTTTAATGTACAAATTTTGTGGTTGGTTTTTGAAATATTAGAAGAAAAATCAATTACTTCTTGAGGAAACATAGAACGTACTTCATCCCTTTTGTATCGTTTGGCGCGATCACAGCACTCCTCAAACGATTTGCGGGGCCGACCAAGTGCAGAACTGGTAGAACATTCAGCCTCAGTAAACTTAATTGTAAATGTGCCTTCAAGCCAATTTACATTCTTTTTTTCAAATCGCGACTTCGTACGGTTAGAATCCTGCCATCTTTGTTTGAAGTTATAGTAAAAGTGTTTATATATTGTATCCAAAATTTCACATGCTCTAGTATCGTTTAAGCCAACGTGCAATTGTTGCAAAAACTGTTTTAATTTTGTTCTGTCTTTGTCAAATTCCAGAAGCTTCGAGCATAAAACCCCTTAGAAATAGAAAAACTTTCCATTGCCGTAAAACTCTTGGTCCTTAGTTTCAGTTATAATTAAATAATTTCGCGTTCGCCAGCACTTGTTGAATGACAAAAATCGATCAGTGAACACCTATAAATACTACGTAAGTTTCAACATTTTACTGAAAGGTACTTATGAATTCTTTTAAGGGAGTCTATATACCTGTTTCGTGTGCGTTTAAAATTTTTCGAAACGTTCTAAAACATGACCACTCATAAATGTGGGTGCAATTTGTGTAAAAAAATCATGCAGGTAGCCAACGAAAAAAACCCAAATAATTAAAAAAGTGCACTTACCTTTTTTCCTTTCAATTTTCCACGCACATTTATTACCGCTTATTTCTTTGCTACCGCAATCATAAAAATCAAATAACCTTTTGTTTATTGCTTTTTTTTTTTTAATTCTGAGAATCATAAAAAAAGTCATAAATGTTTTTGCAAAGAATTTTGTGCATGTCTCGAGCAAATTTTTGAAATGCATACCTTCACTTAATTGTGAATAAAAGCGAAACGCGTTCATCGATTTTCATGATTTATGTCTCATTTTTTTCATAGGTTATGCGACTTTACGTAAAAGTAATAAAACTTGAAACTTTTTTTTACTGTTTTGGATTTTTTATGAATTAAAAATAAAAAATTTAAATTTTTTGGGCAAAAAATATTTTTTTTCTTCATACATTTATTTATAACTGCGAAACTGTTGCTTATGTAGCAAAATGTTTTATAAACAGATGAAAGTAATTGTAATTCTTGATTTTTCTAAATTTTTTTCAGCAAAATCCGACTAGTGGTTCTCGAGTTATGTTAAACAAAAGAGCCTTATCAGAATTGAGTCCCGAATCAATCAGCTGAAAAATGTTGTACTGTGTAATGCAAAAACTTGAGAGGTGGCACCTGGTGGCACTTGAAATTGATTAATAATGTTAAAACAGATATAAGACAATGTATTCGGTGTGATTTCAAACTGAGGAAAAGTAAAGAAAAAATTCCAGGTCCAAATGTTTGGAGAAAAATGGGATTTTTGTTATATGCCCATAAAAATACAAAAAAAAAAAAAACTTAAGTCTCTGCAGATTTTTTTTTTCAATTTTAGTATACTGAAATATACTACTTTAAATAGAAAAAAAAAAAGAAAAACGTTAGCTCACATAGTAAAATAATATTCGTATTTAAATTCTTAGGTTTAAATTAAGTTGGTTCGGTAAAACACACAAGTTCTGAGTTTGAGACGGATATAAAAAAAAACTGGCAGTCAGATCGGAGTAAATCTGTTTGATTTGATTGTACCATTTAGTCTAAAATTGCAACATATCACTGCATATTGCTTGAAGACTATGTTGACAATTTGACTTTTTTCCGCGAAATCCCCAGTGTGCGTCGTGTGCGTCGCTATCCTCGTGTGTGTTGTCGATTCCGTCCCGAGAGTGTCGTGTCTGTCCTTTGTGTTCTACGTTATATTTAATTTGGCAACTATTGTAGTAAAATTGTACAATTAAGAGAAATAAATAAACTGAGCGTACGGTTTATAACGTTTGAAGAAAAGAGCGAGTCCGGTGTTTCATTTCTCTGGTCATTAAATAAATTTTTGTAACGAACCCTGGGAGCCGCGAGCTCTACCCCAGCATAAAGCCTGGTACTCTGTACAACATTTCACGTGAAATGCTGTCAAAATGCATATGAAAAAAACTTGTGCGGAATATCTATGAAATAATGTTGATTGAGTTGTACTCTGTTTATTTTGTGAAAAAGGTCCGAAATGTTTCTGGCAACATTTTTTTACAACTGCGAAATAATGTAAGCTACCTTTATTTCACGTGGAATTTTAAGCAAAAGCAAAAAAGTATGAACTTAATATTAAATAAGAAACAAAAAATTAAAATAACACAACCGGTAACAGTTTTTTATCCATATTTACTTTGTTTTTTATTAAATTTTTTATTAAAAAAATAATTTTAGTAAAATACATGTGGCGTTTGTTTACATACACGAAACAATGTATCATACTTTGAAGGAATAAAAACGTCAAATTGTACAAACTCGCATGATTGGTAACATTGATAAATGGCAAAATTTTCGTGTGGAATAATCAATGTTGATCAACATGTTTCAAAAATTTTAACAGTGTACTAGGCTTAAGGTGGAAAAACACGTCATTACAATGGTATGTTTATGTCGTTTTGGTAATACAGTGTTGGTATGGTAATGTCACGTCTAATTGGACCTTTAAAGGAAAAAATTTGAGACAGTCGTGGTTTTTTACTCATATCTCATTTGTGACCGATCTTGCTGAATTTCAATAGCAAACAATTCCGGACCATATGTGACATACATGTATAATAACCTGGCCCCCATCATATATGGGGTCTTCGGAAAATCCATTTCAACGAACAGACTGACAGACGGACATCCTTACATCAACTTCGCTCCTCATAAGCACCCAGAATATATATGTATATATGTACTTTATAGGGTCTAAAATCAATATTATAGAAATTACAAACGGAATGACAATCCTTTATATACCCTTTTCACCACCTGTGGTGAAGGGTATAAAAACCTGGAAAAAGGTAAAAAAATGCCTGTCCAGGTAAACACTTAAGTGCTAATAAAAGTAACTGAATTGAAACAAATAAAAAAATTGTATTACATACAAAAAATATATTTGTTTATGTATGAAATTTAACTTTGATATTTTCAAAACCGAAAACCGAACCGAAACCGACCGGATTGAATCATTTTAAAACCGAAACTGCGGTTTCACATTTTTACGGATTTTAGCAAACTCTAATTTTATTGTTTTTCTCACACTGAAACAAAAAGTTGTGTTGAATTTGCTTTGGTGCAACCAAAAATTAAAAAACGCACCGAAATTTGAAAAAGCGCACCACGCACCAACAAAGGAATTTTTCGCACACAAAATTCAAAAACGCACCAAAAATGGAGCGAAACGCACCAAGTTGAGCACGCTGTTTAATATCTTTACATTAATTTACTAATACCATCCGTGTAAACATGAAAAATACTAACAACAGGCTTTAATTTTTTTTTTTTTTCAAACACGGAGAGAATTTCGTAATACATATTTTGATTCTACAAAGTCGTAATACTAATAATGAAATTTAAAGGCAAAGGTCTACTGAACTGTTTAATTTTTGTTAATTTTTCATTAGCGTTAACTCCTGGAGTTTCAGAACTGTTCATCTCAAGTTTGCTCTTGTTAATTTGTAAATCTCACTCTAATTTGGAAAAATGCATTTATGTTCCTGAGCTATTCGGTGGGTAATTTTAAGAATACTGCTAGATTCTTTAGTAACTGTGTGGGATTTATTACTGAAGGAGACTCATCTTGAGTTAATGAGTTTTCTAATCTTAAAAACAATGTTGTGTAATGGGTTGCAGTATCCTTCTTCGGTGAAAACGAATCAACTGTGTGAGCAATATGTTGTGTAGCTTGGGAACAGCGTACATTGGTTTTGAAGGACGGGGTTCGAGACATACTTGAAGATGATTTTATAAAACCTCGGTATACGACTCAAAGTTTAACATAGCTGTTTCCCTAAGGTCGGGACTCCTCTCCGTATCTGGGATCAGCATAACTTCCCTATTTGAAGTTTTCAACTCACTCTCCATCCAACTCCTTGTATCTCTTCTCTACACAGAAAAAATTATTGGCAGTTTTTTTTTCAATTAATAGTGATTTTTGAATTTTAAAATAAATTTGATTACGTTCTTAATTGATTGAATTAAAAAAAAATATTTTTTTTCAATTAAAATTTTACTTGATTTTAAGCTCAATTTTAATTATAAGTTTAATTGAATCAATCAACTCGGTTGTTTGAATTGAACACTTTGTTGCTTTCTCCTTGTTGCTTTCCTCCCTGATCAACAGTTTGCGAAAAATGTTACAAGTGCAACCAACATCTTTATAAATTTATTGTCTTTGCCCTTACATGTACATACACACAAACACACATGTTTTTGTCATCAAAAAGAACAGTAAGCGTCGCGTGCAAAAAAAAACTCAACAAGTAAAAAATTAACTGAAATTTGTTATAGACGAATTACAATTACGACCACCAACAATGTCAATAATGAGCCTACATACCTACATATGTATATTATGCGTAAAATAAAAAATCGCCTTGTGGCTGACCACATTGTTGACGGTGGTTATGGTCGCAATCGAAATTTGGTGTTTATTTTCTTTGCCAGAAATAATTCAAGAATTTATTTCTGGCGTCATTTCATGTTGTGCGTTTAAAGTGAATAGGTGAAAAAAGTACAGCCAAATTACACAACAAAAACAGTTTTTTGTTTTCAATCTTGAATACCCTGAAGAATCAGAGTTATTCTACAATTTTATACATTGTATGCATGAAATTCCTCTGTCAAAAAAATCTTCCAAAATTTGTACAACTAAGCATGAGCTATTACAATTAAACAAATAAAGCAAGTTATTTTTAAACCATATTTAAATAAAACATATATTTTAAATATATTTATTTTGCTTCATTTAACCATCAACTGAATGGATTTAACAAACTTATTGAATTAACAATTTGTTTGATTGAATATTTTGCGTAATTGAATTTAGAGTGTATTTCAAATACACTGTTAAATTTGTTCAATTAAAAATTTAATCGATTTAATGCAAAAATTCAATCACTGTTTTAATCAATACAATTATTAAAATAATTAATTTTCTGTATTGTAATCAATTACGTTAGTAATTCATTCAATTAAAATATTGATTTTTTTAAATTAATTTGTTAATTCATTCAATTAAACTATTGTTTAATATTAATAATTTTTTCAATTATTTTTGTAATTAAAATGTAAAAACTTTTTAATGAAAAAAAAAATCCTTGTTTTGCAATTTTTGCAAATTTGAGTAATTGGTATAATCATTTCGGTGATAGGTGCAAAATTGAACAATTTTTTGCTTGTTTCAATTATTTTGGTGATCAAAACCGTTTTTTACTTTTTTCTGTGTAAGTACTTAAGCACACAGATTGTAATAGCTCATGCTTAATTGTACAAATTTTGGAAGATTTTTTTGACAGAGGAATTTCATGCATACAATGTATAAAATTGTAGAATAACTCTGATTCTCCAGGGTATTCAAGATTGAAAACAAAAAACTGTTTTTGTTGTGTTATTTGGCTGTACTTTTTTCACCTATTCACTTTAAACGCACAACATGAAATGACGCCAGAAATAAATTCTTGAATTATTTCTGGCAAAGAAAATAAACACCGAATTTCGATTGCGACCATAACCACCGTCAACAATGTGGTCAGCCACAAGGCGATTTTTTATTTTACGCATAATATACATATGTAGGTATGTAGGCTCATTATTGACATTGTTGGTGGTCGTAATTGTAATTCGTCTATAACAAATTTCAGTTAATTTTTTACTTGTTGAGTTTTTTTTTTGCACGCGACGCTTACTGTTCTTTTTGATGACAAAACATGTGTGTTTGTGTGTATGTACATGTAAGGGCAAAGACAATAAATTTATAAAGATGTTGGTTGCACTTGTAACATTTTTCGCAAACTGTTGATCAGGGAGGAAAGCAACAAGGAGAAAGCAACAAAGTGTTCAATTCAAACAACCGAGTTGATTGATTCAATTAAACTTATAATTAAAATTGAGCTTAAAATCAAGTAAAATTTTAATTGAAAAAAAATATTTTTTTTTAATTCAATCAATTAAGAACGTAATCAAATTTATTTTAAAATTCAAAAATCACTATTAATTGAAAAAAAAACTGCCAATAAGTTTTTCTGTGCATGACTCTTATTTTAACTTATTTATAACTTGCCAACACGCCCGATGTTATCTATTGAACGAGGTGACACAGCAATCAACGACAACCATGTTGACAAGCTACATAGAGTAGTAAGTCAGAAGCTTAGCATACTGAGACGGGATTTTTCTTATATTTATAACTAAAGTTTTTTCGTAACAAGTATAATATAACACTTAAGGGAGATTCCGAGAAGCTTTTTGATGGGGTTACATCAAAACAGCTACAGAACAGCATTAAATAATCACAATTTAATATAAAAAGTTACTATTCGGTACATGTGAGATGATTCATGGTTCAAAATTTGGATTCAGAGTCTGACCAAATGAGAAGTTTGAATAGAGATTAGGGTTATCTTTAGAGCTTAAATATAACATTTTTTGGAAAAGTTGCCGTTTTTACGTTATGTTCCAGATATGGGCATCTAGTTTAATTATGTAGGGCACAAAGCAGTGTTCGAAGATAAACACTAAATATCGTTTGTGTAGAAAATCATTTAAAAAAATAACGTTTCCCTTTCGAATACAAAAAAATTACTGTTTTTATCAAACTCAACAAAAGATGTGAACATTTAATTCCGTTCGGTTTTTTTTTAAGTCCACAAACTTTGTGTTCGGTTCGGCTCGTTAATGTTCGTCCCTTTTGGCTGGTAAAAAAAACATTTTTACAAAAACAAAATACACACACGAAAAAAACATTATAGAACATTAAAATATAATGTTTGTCTACAGTATCACTACAATTGTTCTGTTTTTTAACGAAGAACCGAACTTTATAAAATGTTCGGTTCTTTCTTGAAAATAGTTACGAACGGTATTAAGGGTTGTGTATGTCTACACAATCAATTAAAAAAAAAGATATCGTTCCTGGGTGTGTGAGCCAAACGTTAAATAATGTACTGTTTATTTTCGAACACTGGCACAAAGTATCCTTTTAGTGTTTTTTATTGGAGTGCATTCATTAGTACATTTGCGATAGGGGCTATTTATATTTATAGCGCAAGATATTGTTTTTTAAGATTAAAACGGAAAGCAATAGTATAAATTGTAGATTCTATTATCTATATTAATTATAGAGATTAAGGGCTACGAAATAGCACTAGTTATTGCTAATCTAGTTTCAAATAAAAGAAATAAAATAGATGAGAGAATCATTTTAGTTTTTTTTTTGCAACTGCAATGAGTTAAATATTGCCCTAGACAACTTTTGTAAAATAAAACAAATTTTGAATTAAGTATTCTATTCAATAGTGCCTAATGATAATAGGAACTTATTTTAATTGCATATAGTGTATTGAATTTTCCTTCTATCCTTATATTCTTCTATGTTTAATTTTCGAAAATCTATTCTTAATGCGCGTATCGGGTTAACGCCAAAAGGTAATTTATGAGAGTGAGTTATAATAACAATAATTTAAATTTCGAAAAAACTATCAACCAAATTAAATAAATCCCTAATATCATTAGGCACTATTTAATGTAATACTTAATTCAAAATAAAAGTGGACGGAACCGTAACATATATACTTTATAGGGTATAGGATCAATATTGTGGAAGTTACATACGGAACAACAAACTTTATATATAACCTTTTACGTCCGTTAATAAACAAAAAAGTATAAAAACAAAAGGCTCGAGCAATATTTTACCCGATAAGGTGAAATATTTAATAAAACTTGTTGATGAAAACAAGAAAACCATTAAAAGTTTGGTCAATCGAAATCTTTCAACAAATTCTTTGTAATTAAACACAAGTGCCAAGCCTTTTTGATGAAAACCTTCAAAGGAAGTCAACCACTTTTTTTTAAGAAATGTGTGTATCAGGCAGAGTTCGTATTTGCTCATGAGTGTGCAGCACCAGGGTTTAAAATGCTATCGCCATATTAGCAAAAGCAGCCAAATTTTGCCTTTTTCCTATTTAAAAAAAAATCAAAAATAAAAAGCCGACAAGTTCCACTGCTAAAAAAGCCCACACTTTTCAAAAGCAGCAGCAAAATAAACACACTGTTTTTGAAAAGTAACCTTTTAATGGACACTGCTTTTTCCAACTATTGCTTTTTTAACAATAGCAAAAATTTCTTATTTGATGGAACTCAAAAAGCAACGGCAATAACTTTTCTGTTGTAGGAGAAAATATGTAGGAAAGATAATGAAACAAAAAGATTCTGTCAAACAGCCGCCAAATCAAAAACCACTGCATGCTAATAGCCGCAAAATAGGAGATAAAAGCAGCGCAAAGGCACATGATCGACGAAGACAAGTGATATTTTTCATGCAAAACAAATACAACAAGAATTTGTTTTTGTTTCTATACAATACAAAATCCAACAGACACTTTGGCTGGTTGCCTTTACTAAAAATATTAAAAAAAAAACCAAAATACACACACACACATTTCGTGCTATAGTCATGCAAACTGTCGAGCAACAACAACATTACTACAACATTACTGAAGAAAGGCAAACATTTATTTTTCCTCACCACCATGAAAAAAAAACATGTTGCTTGTACACTGATCAGTATTTTTTCGTTGTAATCTGCCTTTTTGCAGAGCTAATAGCTCTGCTCAGACTGCTTTTAGCACACACTTCAGCGGCTTTTTGTTATTACCAGCCAGAGAAGAATTTTTGTTCTTTGAATTTTAGATTTTTTTTTTGGTTTGTCTTTTTTAACTAGCTCTTCTTTCAGGAAAAAGTAAAAAAGCAAAAGGCGAAATAATTTTTTTTTAGCTTTTGCTTTTTATGTGGTTGTCCATTTTTGTCGCTGGCTGGTAAAAAAGCAGTTGTCAGAAAATAAAAATATTCAAAATAGGAGATTTGCTTTTTTGCACAAGCGAAAAACAAAACATTGGCTATTGGAAAAAAATTAAAAATTTCAAAAGCAGTGGCAAAAGCAAAAATAAAAAGCAGCCAGCTGATGGATGCTTTTAAACCCTGTGCAGCACATGAGCTTAAATTTGTGCTCATGCGCATGTGTAACATTTTCTTATATCAATGCGCATGCTCAAGCGCATGATCATTGATCGATGAAACTCATGTGCATATGGGCATGACCATAAAATACTAGCGCACGCATGCACACTCATTAGAAGCCATGTTTGTTTTTTATCTTCATTTCAAACAATGTTGCCAGAAATGCAGTTCATCGTGTAATATATTATTATGAAATAGTTGTTAGTCAAAAATTAAGGTTTTTGGTTATATTGGTAATTCCTACATAAATTTAATAAATAATTTTATGTTACATTTGTCTTCTATTTATGAAATTTTAATTTATGACGTACAAAATATAAAAGTAATATACATACCAATTTGAATAATAAATATTTTCAATAGTTGGCATGAAAAAACTGGAATTGATATGTAACTTGTATAATCGGTTGTTGCTTATACGGAAATTATTTAACCATTCTTGTAAAAAACACATGCAATAACTGTGTAAAAAGGTAACGGAATTTTTTGGCTTTATGATTTTGTAAACATTTTATTAGAACACTTAAAACAGGTAGACTATTTCGTCTAAAAATACATGACAATTTTAACTTACAAAAACAAAAATATACATAAATATACATAAATTTTGGAATACATAATTTTGTTGTTGCATCAGATTATGTCTGTGTATTGATCAAAGGGTTATGGAAATTTCCAACTATTCTTATAAAAAAGACACATGCAATAACTGTGTAAAAATGTAACGGAATTTTGTGGTTTTATGGTTTTTTAACTAGAACATTCAAAACAGGTAGACTATTTTGTATTTTGTCTAAAAATACATGACAATTTTTACATACAAAAACAAAAATATACATGAATTTAGTTGTTGCCATTCTTTGTTTGAAGGAATTACAAAAAAACTTAACCTTCAAATAATTTTTTATGATCAGTAAAAAAATTTGTAATACATAATTTTGTTGTTGTATCAGATTATGTCTGTGCATTAGTCAAAGATTTATGCAAATTCCTAAAGCTGTGCAAATAGTGAAGGAAATACGTTTTAAAACCAGGGACCGCAAATAACAGTTATATTGCAACAAAAAAAGCACATAGAAGTAAATGTCGAAAAACTTATTCAAGTATACCATATTGTTCCTTATGCACTTGTCAATGATAAAATATATTGATTTTTATAATTTTGATTTTTATATAAAAATCAAAAAATAACAGTTATTTTTGGATTTTTATTTTTTTGAACAAAAATAACTGTTATTTTTTGATTTTTATTTTTTCAATCAAAAATAACAGTTATTTTTTGATTTTTATTTTTTTGAGCAAAAATAACAGTTATTTTTTGATTTTTATTTTTTCGAGCAAAAATAAAAGTTATTCTCTAAATAAATGTACGTGATTTAATAATTTAGTTGACTTGAAATTTTTATTATAATGTTTAATTATCATTGGAATTCCTTATGCACATTAAAATAATTATTAAAGTCATCTAAATTATTAAAACACGTAAATTTGTTAAAAGAATAACTTTAATTTTTGCTCGAAAAAATAAAAATCAAAAAATAACTGTTAAATTTGTTCAAAAAAATAAAAATCAAAAAATAACTGTTAGTTTTGATCGAAAAAAAAAAATTAAAAAATAACTGTTATTTTTGTTCAAAAAATAAAAATCAAAAAATAACTGTTATTTTTGCTCAAAAAAATAAAAATCAAAAAATAACTGTTTTCATCTGACTTTTATGAAAAAAGGCATAACTGTTACGGTCCCTGTTTAAAACAGTTGCAGAGTGAAGAGCATACATTGTTTTTTATACGCATTTACAAAAATTAATTGTGAAAATAATTTTTATAAAGTTTTGAAAAGCGCTAATAAAATTGATTGCTCAGAATGTGAGAAACAATTAAGTAGAACCAATTCCTTCAACATTAAAGGGCCATTATAAACTCGTGCACAAAAAAGACATTACGCAAAATGCAAATGAAAGTGATGATGAAGGTGAACCAACAAAAAAACGGAAAATTGAAGAGGTCGTAAAAATTAATATTAACTAGAGCGTATTTTTAAAATGTTGTGTGGGCGTAGTAACAGGTAAAAATTTACCTTTTCGGATTTTCGATGATAGCGAATTTTTCAAAGTTTTAATCTCGCCGTACGAGAAGAAATTTGAAACAAACCTAAATTCAAGGAATATTGTTGATGTTCTTGAAGTTTCCTATGTAAAATGTTTTATTTATTAATATGAACATGTTTAATACATTATACAAAATTTTTTTTATTTAAGACAACCAATTTTAAGTTATATGGCTAATTATTTAAAAACATTTTTAATGGTTAAAAAGAATCTGTTCAGGGGAAAATGCAGATATTCACATTAAATATTTATTAAATAATTTCAACTAGTTGCTTTTTTGTTTAAAACAACAAATTATTGTTGAAAAATATAAAAAAAAAAAATAGAATAAACAAATCATAATAATAGTGATGTTTATAAAATAGATAGGTATAGATATAGCTATGGGTACAACAAAAAGAGCGCATGCTATTATAATATGAAGTCAAACCTAAGCAAACGTTCAGTTTGCCACAACACAAGCGCATTTCCCCTTATTTATTTATTTTTCCTTTTTGAGAAGTGTTCCTATTTTAGCATATTTGGCACATTGAGTTGGAGATTTGCATATTTTTTTTTTTTTTAATATTCTAACTGCTTTTTGGCATATTTCCTTGCCCAAAAGCAGATTTTTTTTAGCATATATTTGCTTTTTAGGAAAGCATTTTTTTAACGACTTACTATAAATATTTTTAAAAAATTTCATATTCAGGTTTTTACTACATCTATTTGTCGCATAATTTATCTTATATATTTTTTAAATAAAACTTTTTATGTAAAAAATTTATATAAAAATTATTTGTTATTTAGCAGCTGCTTAGCAAATTTTTGTTTATAATAATTTAGAAGATTTTTAGCATATTTTTTGTAAAAATTTAGCATATTTTTATAAAATTTTAAATATTTAAAGTTTTATTTTTTAATCTTAGCAGATTTTAAGAATATTTTCTTCATTTAACGATTTAGCAAATTTTTGCAAAGTTTTGGCATATTTTCATCAAAAAGTTATGGCAGAACTGTTTTTAAGAATATAAAAAAATCCTAACAAGTATTTAAATTTTAAAACATCGTTTAGGAATTTATGTCACATCAAAAATTTAATTTGGCAACGCTGATAATAACATCAATAAATTGTATGCCTGTGTGCATGCACATGGACATTGATGCGTTGCTCATTCCATGCGCCACTCACGAAATGTGCAACAACAAAATGCACATACACATGAGTGCGTAAGAGCCAAATATCGCTCTAACGCATGTGCATGCGCTAGTTTTTATGTGAGTGTCTTTTTGGCTCATGCGCAAGAGTGTGCAATGTGTGCACAAATGAGAACTCTGGTATCAGGGGTGTTCTGAAAATCACTTTGTCACAATGATTTTAAATCACTTAAAAGGTGAATTACAATTTGCCTGATTTCAAATTGTATTTTTATTAAGTATAATGTGTTTTCTATTAATTTTTGTAATAACGTTACTTTTTATACACACAAAAAAATTAACAAACCGTCGGTTGATAATTTAAATGTCGTATGAATCCACATACGACAATTAAATTATCAGCCGACGAAATGTTTTGCTTTGCTTACCAATGTTGGTGATTTACTTTTTTCTTTACCCTGCGGCCACACGATCAAGTTTTTCTTGATAGTCTTTTACATGTGTATACTGTTTGTCAAAATTTACATAAGTTTAAAGTGGTGAAAGT
Organism: Pollenia angustigena; assembly: GCA_930367215.1. Classification (NCBI taxonomy): domain Eukaryota; kingdom Metazoa; phylum Arthropoda; class Insecta; order Diptera; family Polleniidae; genus Pollenia; species Pollenia angustigena. The sequence continues at coordinate 38,478,605 of OV884059.1, forward strand.
GGTTAATATTGAACGTAAAATTACTAAACAAATGGAATGGTGCAATCTCGTTTTCAATTTAAAAAGTGTGAGTGTGTTAGTAAAAATTGAGAGTGTATTGCAAATTGAAAGAAATTTAAAGGCAAAACTTGATCGTGTGGCCTCCAAGTTAGCAGTCAGCTGGTTTTTTCCGAAGATATTGTCGAATTAAACAAAGCGACACAGTTGTAAAATGTCATTTAATAGATATGGAATTTAAACCATCCACTTCTTTATTTCAGACAATTTTTAATTATTGTTACTAAAAAATTTAATAAAAGTTAATAAATAAGTTATTTTTGTGCAAATTTAGATTTAAGTAAGTGCAAAATGTAAGCAAAATTCATCGATGGCAACTTCGTTATTTTTGTATTTATTTTTTGTTATGCTAATCTTTATTTTAATTTATTTATGCTTTGTAAACTTTCTTTTGACGTCAAATGCTATTTTCTTAAAGAAATTATTGTTAATATAGTTATATATAGTACATATTATATATAATGTTATAATAAAGTAGATTCCGGCATTTTTATTAATTAAATTTTTTTATTTAAATTATGTAACAATATAGATAAACAAAGTCAAAAAAGTCAGTAGTTTTTTCGAGTTTCGATATCCCTAATCCATTCTGCTTACTTTTTATATTATAACGTTTTTTTTTTTGTCGTTTGTTTTTATGCGACATGGCATTGCATGAAGGGCATTTTTTTGAAAAATATTTTAAAATCAATTTAAATTATGTTCCTTCGACTTTGTTTGTAAAAAATGTGTATTATTTATTCATTAATTTTTCCAATATTTCGATATCCATCGGATATCATTAACAAGGTTGTAACAATACAAGAAAATCAACAACGTACGAAAAAATTTAACAAACCCTGTGCTAAATCAAAACAAAATAGGTAACGTACATATACATATGTATATTTTTTAGAAACAATTGGACTCGAGCTCGAAAAAACTTTTAATTTTTTTTTATATTCTAAAAACAATAAACTCTTGCACTGATAGTGCTTTGCAAAGTATAACATTTTTTTACGGGGGGGATGCTTAAATACCATGGTAGATAAGGCCATTATTAAATGAGAGATAAAGCCTTTTATTTTTTTCCATAGAATGGGAGATAAAGCCATCATGACTTTAGCTCACATTAGCAATACTAGGAAATGGCTTTATCTCTCATTTCAGTTCCGGAGACACTGGTAGATAAGGCCATGATGGCTTTATCTCTCATTTAATAGGGAGATAAAGCCTTTTATTTTTTTTCATATGAATGGGAGATAAAGCCATCATGACCTTAGCTCAAGTATTGAAATCTGGCTTCGCATACTAAAGTTTTTCTGCGTGGCGGCCTGTGGCCGTGCTTACGGGGTTTCTCCTCCAGTAGGACGCGTCAGGTGGCTTCGCTGAATTAAGTTTTCCTGCGTGCGTCACAAGAATAAAAAAATGTTTTTCAATGATTACTAACTCCCCGTCTACAACTGACATGGTTTGCTGTTATAACATGATGTTATAAAAGCGTTGTTAAAACATTTGCATTAACAACCGTGTTATAACATGAGAAAACCTCTAACATGATGAGTCTATACTTAACACTAACATCATATTAGTGTTAATGTTAAGCATTTCATGTCAGTTGTAGACTGTATGTAAGGATTTTCCCTTTTACGGAATGTTTACACCATGCATAACAATATTCTGGAAAAATATGGCTTTATCTCTCATTTGCGAAAAAAAAAAAATATGGCTATTTATCTCATTTCGCAAAATTTTAAATATGACCCATTCAATAACGGCAATAAGGCCGTTATGGCTTTATTTCCCATTCAATTGAGCAATAAAGCCATCATGGCCTTATCTACCATGGTTTTAAAGCACCCCCCCCCCCCCCCCCCCCCTCCTTTTTTTACTTGGTAGAAGTTTCAGGGGTTTTGACAATAAATTTGAATATTTTGTGAATGTACTGAAATGTTCTGAAAAAAAAAACACTAAAAGACTATTTTATTTATTTATTTTTAGCATGCTCCTGGTATTCCAAAAGTTCTTGTAGGAAATAGACTTCACTTGGCATTTAAAAGGCAGGTTGCAGCAAAACAAGCTGAACTATATGCGTCAAGAAATAATATGTCCTGTTTTGAAATATCTCCACTTTGCGATTTTAACATTAGGGAATCATTTTGTGAATTGGCTCGAATGGCCCTACACAGAAATGGCATGGAAAGAATATGGAGAAATAATAAGGGTAAGTTATGAATAAATTAAAGAAACAAAATGTTCCACCGATTTTAAAACCCATTTTAAAGAGGAAAAGTGCCTAAAGGTTCGTTCAGATATGTCAAATATTTGACAGGGCTTGTCAAAATTCGTTTTAACAATACATTTTTATTTTCTGGCTGCATTACGCAAATAAAATAGAGCTTCAAACAGAGAATAAAGCTTCAAACTAAACACGGGAAAACATGTTTTATCTGAAAAACGGTGATTACATTTAATACTGGACCAAATGAAATGTCGCACAGTTGCTCATAGTAATATTTTTGACTGTAAAAAACGTAAATGTTCGACAAAAACTTTAAGCTTGGTTTACTAATTAATAGACAAAGGGTTTCACCACTGGAAATCATAGCAGATGTAGAAAAGTGTATGCAGAAAATGTTAGAGAATACCCATCGGGAAAAGGGTGAGACAAGAACTAGATTGGCAAAAAGAATTTACACTTTTTAAGAGAAACAAACGGAACACACCGAAAGAGAAATTAATTTATTTTATTTATTTATTGATTCCATTTCCTGTACAACAAGACTGAGTCTTATATTTATAGCACAGGAACGTATTACGTTACAAAACAAACTTGATACAAGTAAATATAACAATATTAATATTAAAAAAAAAAAGCAAAGTTCAAAAATTATAAATTAAAATTAATAAAGCAAAAATTATTTAAAAAAATTGAATAAAAATTTTTTGAAACTATTAGCATTGCTGTTTAGTTGTTGACTTTGTGGAAGATTGTTCCAAAGACGAGCGGCATGTACATAAAACAGTCATTCAGATACAAGTAACTGATGTCGAGGTATTACAATATTTCTATTTCGTGGCGATTGAAAAAAACGTATTTTATCGAATATATATTTAGGTGTTTGAAAGTTGATTATTTTATGTAAAAAAGTAAGAGTGCGAATTTTTAGCAGACTTTCAAAGGATACTCCATAAAGATTATTGGCAACAGAGGAAACATGTTCAAACCGTCTTAATCCATACACATATCTTATTATGTTATTAAACAAGACATTCAATTTTCTCCTACTAACTGAGTCACAGCTTCCAAATAATTCACACCCATAGATCAAGCAAGGAATCAAGTATGATTTAGCAAGTAAGGCTCTTATTCTTAAGGGTGTGAAATATTGTGTGGACCAGAGAGCTCGTAACTTTACATAAGTTTGACCAACCAGTAAATTAACATGATCAGTCCAGGTCAAATTGCCATTGAAAATGATACCAAGATTTTTCGCTTTGTTAACAATTTCAATTTTCTCGCCATTTAAAACAATATCCTCAGATATGGAGGGAATTAAGCTTTTTTTACATATTACAATGCATTTAGATTTTGAGGATTCAGACAGAGACCATTTGCACTAGCCCAAAGGTAAATTCTATTTAAGTCGTCATTTAGGTAGGAAATCCCCTAGGCAATATTTTGAACTGGGTTACTTAAAGTGAGCTGCACGTCATCGGCATATAAATGGATATTACATTTAGTGAGTTGTTTTGGCAAATCATTTACATACATCAAAAAAAGTAATAATAACGGGAACATAAAAGGAAGAAATGGTATTTAATTCGATAAACTTTAATGTGTATTTAAACTTTTGTCCTCGTCATTTTTTTGTTTTTTAAAAAATTACCATTATGTATTCAATTAAATCAATATTTTTTTTCTTAATTTTATATCATCAATGAAGGGAAACAAAACTGCATACCACAAGTTTTCGGAAAAACTTTAGTTTTCCAAAAACTTCAAATATTAAGGGTGTATTTAAACTTTAGTCACTATGTGTAATTCCCAGTTTCTATTTATTTAAAAAAAAAACATTAATAAAACCAAAAAATATACATATGTGTTAATTGCATAAACTCGCAATAATCCAATAAATTGCAGTTGATGACGATTTTCTTTCTTCGTTTGTACTTTTGCCACGATCAAGATAGATTCCTTGATTTGTTAGTCAAAAACAACTAGATTTGGGTCAGAATCTCGAAAGTACTAGATTTCGTTGTAGTGTAAATTGGCTATTAATCAATAGCATTTTCATACAAAATGCTAAAAAAATATCAAAAGTTCAACTTCGCCCACTAAAAGGGAAGGTAGCACAACTGAAATGAATGATTTTTTTAAATTAACACAGATGATAGGGAAAATAAAATAAGATCAACCTGCTCGAGCTTATCGGATCCTGTCCAGATTTAACCTTTAACTGTGGAGGTTGTGGTAAATTTTACAATCTTTTTATATTTTTTTAAAATACTCTCTTCCGTTGCGCTCAAGCAATTTAATTCTCTTAGTATCTTCTAATATCGTGAACGTTGTTATTCACTTGTGTTTTGGCTGAGCTCGACTTAGGACGAGCGGAGCCACGCACATGCTGGTGTAAAAATTACCACTCGTCATCATTTACGTAATTTTTTCTTTTGAGAGGTGGTATAACCTCGTCAATGTTAGCGTAAGTATTTAGTAGAAAAAAATTTACCCCACATCAAAATTAACGTGATATTTTCATGGAATTAATTTTACCACTTCTCCGTTTTCTTGTTGGTAAACAATTATTTATTTCAAAAACGTTATTGTATTTAATACAATCTTAATTAAGTGTCTCATTAAAATAAGTACATTTTATTAAATCTCGTTCATTGTTTAAAAAGCTGTTTGTACCAATTTTGAATACTGTTACTATTACCATTCTGCAGATATAAAGAAATCTATGGGGTCCTTGTATTGAAGGTCTACTCTTTGAGACCAATTCTGACCATTTTTTAAAAAAGATGGGTATTGTTAACCATTCTATTTGTACCAAATTTGGGAAATTTTACACTTATCGTTATTAAGATGTATACTGTGCCATGCCCACTTATTTAATCCCGCCTCCTTTTTGACTGATATTGCATAATTTGTTCCCAATTTGGAAACTTAAGCTGTTGCCGCTTAGGGAATTTTATAACTTTTACCGTTCTTTAGATATAAATTAATCTGTCTTATGCCACGCCACCCTTTCCAATCCCGGCTTTTTTTGTAGAGAGGTTATGTATTGATAACCCAGCTGTGTGAACCAAATTTAGACAATTTTTCTCTCACTGTTAATTAGATATAAAAAAATTTATTTTTTGCCACGCCCAATTCTCTAATTCCACCAACATTTTGTCGGAAGTTGTGTATTGCTAACCAAGATGCTTGTTTCGAAACTTTGACTCTTGGCATTCTTAAGATATACAAAAATCTATAATGTAGTTGTTTGGGAGGTGCCACGCCCACTTCTCCAGTCCCGCCCAGATGTTGTTTAATGTAAACCAAGATATTTCGTCCAAAGTTGGAAACTTGTTCTTGCCGATTTGTCTGCAATGTAGTAAGCCAATGTTTATGGGATGCAGATTTTGATGAGCCCAAAATATTAAGTTTTCTACACCTTTATATTTTTTTCATGATCTCTTTTACATCTTTAAATATATATGTACCTTCGGTAGTGAAAAAATTACCTTTAAGTTTTTGTCTTTTTTTAATTCATATTTTTTTGATAAGTTTTTGATATATCGTTTTTTTATATTAAAAACAAATTAGAAAGTATAGTCGGTCAAGCCCGACCATATGATACCCTACACCACAGTGTTTAAAAACACATCATGCTTATGTGACCATGTAAATATGGATTTATCTATGTTTATAAACTTCATGAAAATCGGCTTGAAAGTTTGTGAGAGGCAGAAATTGCCCCCTGCCTCCCCTTGTGGTCCTATTTTTTAAAAACTGTATAGCTAATGTGTCCCTATAGATATGGTTCTATCTATGTTTTAAATTTCATTTAAATCGGTTTGAGAGGCAGAAATTGCCCCTATCTCCCCTCGTGGTCCGATTTTTTTTTTTAAATTTATACATTTTGTGTCCATATAGATATGGTTCTATCTATGTTTTAAATTTTATTAAAATCGGTTACATTGTTTCTGAGAGGAAGAGATTTCCCCCTATCTTCCCTTGTGGTCCTACGATTCGGCCCATTTTCAATAGGCTTGGTCCTTGTGCCAATAAGAACCTATGACCCAAATTTCATCAAATTATCTCCATAATTGCGACCTGTACTTTGCGCACAAGGTTACATGGACAGCCAGCCAGCCAGCCTGCCAGCCAGCCGGAAAGTTAGTTCGACTCAGAAAGTGATTCTGAGTAGATCCGTTTACTTTAAGGTGGGTCCAGGACCACTATTTTAAGGCGTTACACACATCAGCACAAATGCATAATACCCTCTCCACTATTGTGGTGTGGGTATAAATAGGGTTTGTGTAGTAAAGTACCTGTTTTGTTTAAACAAATAAAAATAATTTTTGGTTTCTTTATTTCTTGTAATTAAAAATGTAGTAGCTTATTTTTCAAAATAATTATAAAAAAATATTTTTTACTAAATTTTTTTTATATTCAACATTTTTCATTTATCAAATGTAAATAGAAAATACAATATAATAGTCTGGTAGTGTATAAAGTCATTTCTAAAAAAATTGTAGGAATAGAACTATTACAAAAAAGCTTTATAAAATACATAACTGAAATTTAGCTCATAGAATAAATTCGAAAAATGAAAAATGTTGAATATAATATAAAGTTACCTTCGGAAGGAAATAATTCCCAGTTTCTATAAATTTTTTTTAGTTAAATTTACCACCACGTCATAAGAAATGTCCCAAAATTTCACCTCCACAGTTAAAGGTTAAACGGTAAAGCTTTGGGTCAAAAATTACCCACTTTTTAGTTTGTTTAAAAATATAGTATGTACTGCTTAAGGCTAGATTACACTATTATACTTTGTATTAGGTAGGTAGGTAGAAAGGCCGGTGTGAAGTCTCCTTCACACCTTCACCCAGAGACCAATTTGGTCCATTTTGACGCCTTAATTAGAGATAGCTATGAAGGTAGAAAGTAGGTGGAATAAACAGCGAAAGCATAAGACAGATCCGAAAGATAGGTAGAAAAGAAAGGAAGGAAAAGAAGGTAAAGAACCAACCCCGAGAGAAATCCCACTTAACCAAATTTGCCCTACGTGCGGTTAGCACCCAGTCTCCCCTCGCGCAGCCAGGCCATCCCCATTACGAATCCTATCAGATTCTCGAGTCCGCAACTCGAGACATCCCCTAATTCGCCCAGGAATCTACTGCCCAGCCACCTCAGCCTGCTACCCTGCAACCTGGGACAGTGGCACAGAAAGTGCTCAACTGTCTCCAACTCCTCAGGGTCCTCGCACAACCTGCATATATCCGACAAGTCAGATCCCATCCTCACCGCCATCCTGCCTATCATATAGTGGCACGTGATCATTCCTATCATGGTCCTAACGCAGACCTTGCTCCTGCCCAGCAGCGACACCGAATCGGACTTCCTAAGCACCGGCCACAGTGTCCGCGATACCCGACAGTCCGTTCGGCCCCCCAGGCCCGATTGGTCACGCCCAGTATCCACTCCTTAATTCTACCAAAATAGAAGACCAATGGAGGCCTAACCGCCTCCACACGGTCAAGATCCTCCATCTCTGAGCCCTGTCTTGCCAACTCATCAGCAACCTCATTGCCGCCTATATCGCAATGACCCGGCACCCAGCACAACACTCCCCTAAGACTCCCTTCAGAGCCCTCCTACACCCATCAACCAGCCTGGAATTCACATAACAGCCCCTTACGGCCATAAGAGCCGCCTGGCTGTCCACATATATAGTGACCTCCGAGCCCCTATCAATGTTGTCCCTCATCAGTTCCACGGCCCTCCAGACCCCCAGAACCTCCGTCTGAAAAACACTGCAGTCATCAGGAAGCGTATATGACCTTCTTATGTTCAGATCCTTAATGTAGACCCCTGCACCCGTGCCCCTCATCTTCGAGCCATCAGTGAAAATAGCAAATCCACAAAATAATCTGCCCCTGCCCGACAAGCTCTCCCTAGAGGGCATTATTACCTCTGGCAACCGACCAAAATCCACTCTGGTGCTCACATAATCAGTGGATCCCGGCGGTCCCAGGCAATAGCCACCAGCCTCAATCTCACCCAGGATCCGTGAGTGACCCTGAGTGTCATTCCTCGTCAGTCCTAACTCTCTCAGTCTAAGAATGCTCCTGGCCGCCATTCCCATCACATACTGCTCAATCGGCAGAAGATGTAGAATGACATCCAGGGCAGCCTGAGGAGTACTTCTCATGGCACCTGTCATGCCAATTGAAGCACACCTCTGAGCCTTAGAAAGAAGGTTCCTACGACTTGCCAATCTCAATGACTCCCACCAAACACAACATCCATACGTAAGAATGGGTCTAACCACCGAAGTGTACAGCCATCCCACCACTGACGGCCGGAGTCCCCAGCTCCTACCTATCGATGATCTGCAAGCATAGTAGGCATTGAGGCACCTTTTGAGTCTCTCCTGAGTACGAGCCCTAACCACTATTAATTCGTACACCAGGTATTTTTTCGCTTTTTAGCACCAAACGCCAGAATAAATATTTAGTTATGTTAATTACACCAACAAGTTTACATTTTTTTGAAAGGTCGTTTTATTTCCTCTAAACTGATTCAGAAATATTCTTAAATTCTGTATCAAAATGATAAAAAAAACTATAGTTTACTTAAAGCCCTTTATTATTTATGAAAAATGATTTGACCACTATTAATTCGTTCAGTGTATAAATTGCGCTCAAGCTAAGTAAAAAATCAAAATGTAAACAAAAATTTTAAATGTTCCGTTACAATAAGAGAATAGGAATGTAAAAGAGCTAAAAAAGAAAACTTTTACACATTATTTTATTTTAATTTTCATAATTTCTAAAAAATGGCACGTGGTAAACCTGTTTGTGAGGAAATTCGAATTTTAATCGTCGATAAATTCAAATCGGGAATGACATATGGGCAGATATCGACCGATCTGAAAATCCCAAGATCTACAATACAGAGTGTTGTTAGAAAATATGAAATAAGTGGAAATTTCAGCAATAACATTTCAAACAGAGGCCGGACTTCCAAAATAAGTCATCGCGATAAAAGAGCTTTGGCAAATATCATTAAACTAAATCGTCGAAGCACTGTTCGAGATATAGCCTTAAAGTGGTCTGAAGCAATTGGAAAGCCCGTTAAACGTGAGTGGACCCGACTGCAAATGAAAAGCATAGGTTATAATTTTTATAAAGTAAGTTAAAGATTAACCCGGTGTATCGAAATCAACTTGATAATTTATATAATTTTTTAGGCCAAGGAAAAGCCATTGCTTACCGCGTTTCAAATGAAAAAACGCCTATTATGGACTTAAGAGAGACGCTCATGGGTACAACGGCAATGGGACAGCATTATCTTTAGCGATGAATCCAAGTTTGATGTATGTGTTGGTGATGCAAGAAAAAGGGTAATACGTAAAAGCACCGAGGCATACAACAAAGACTGCTTAAAACGTACAGTTAAGTTTCCAGCTAGCGTCATGGTATGGGGATGTATGTCCTCAAAAGGTGTCGGTCAGCTCCAATTCATAGATGGAATCGTAAATGCAGAAAAATATATAAAAATCCTGGAGGAAAATCTGATACCATCGGTATCGAAACTAGCAGACTGCGGGGAATACATATTTCAACAGGATGGTGCTTCTTCCCATACTGCAAAAAAAACCAAAAAGTGGCTTGAAGAAAATGGAATCGAGGTCCTGGATTGGCCATCGTCTAGTCCAGACCTTAATCCCATAGAAAATTTGTGGGCTATTATGAAAAGAAAACTTCGAAATGAACCCCAACGGACTGTTGACGGGTTAAAGTCCAAAATTCAGGAAATTTGGGGCTCGATAACCCCAGAAGACTGCCAAAAACTAGTCAGTACCATGCCAAAGCGGGTCGAGACCGTTTTAAAAAACAAAGGTGGCGTAACACAATTCTAACTATGAAAATTGGCGACTGTACGAATTAATAATGGTCACAATATTTTTGTTTAAAATAATGAACTTTCGTTTTTGTTTGATTTTTAAAAAGTCCTTTTTTTAATATTTAACTTTTTTAATGTATATCTACAGAGAATAAAATGATCTTTAAGAAAAGTATAAATTTTTTTGTGTAGTCATTATAGTTCCGAAAATATACATACTTTAATAGCACATTGATGAAAAATGCTTTGTGTACGAATTAATAGTGGTTAGGGCTCGTATTCCTACCCCATGACAGCTTGCTGTCCAGAAAAACCCCCAGACACTTAGCACTATCAGATAGTCCAAGCTCCACTCCTCCCAGTAACGGCAGTCTAAACTACTCCACCTTGTACCTCCTAGTGAAAAGAACCAACTCCGTCTTCTCCGGATTAATTCCCAGTCCCTTGTCACTTGCCCATGCCGCCAGTTCGCCCAGCGCCCCTAGCATGATGTCGCTAATTGTCGGCAGAAACTTGCCCGACACCAATATCACCACATCATCCGCGTAGGTCACGACCTTCTGACCCATTCTGTCAAAACGTCCCAGAACGACATTGACGGCCAAGAGCCACAATAAGGGAGAGAGAACTCCCCCCTGTGGGGTCCCTCTAGTCACCGATTTCCTTAAGCGTTCGTTTCCCCAGTCCGAGTGAATAACTCTGCTGCTAAGCATCATAGTTATCCATTCCACCAAGAACAACGGAACCCTCAGGTCAACCAGTGCCTGCCTTATAGCCTCTATCCTCAAATTGTTAAAGGCGCCCTCTATGTCCAGGAATGCCGCCAGGGTGTATTCCCTGGTTCGCAAACCCCGCTCCACATAACCAACCACATCATGCAACGCACTCTCAACAGATCTACGTTTAAGGTAGGCGTGTTGAGCGCCGCTGACGATGCCGGCGTCAATCTTCGTCCTCAGATGTATGTAGATCAATCAGTCTTTCCAACATCTTCAAGAGAAAAGACGACAAGCTGATTGGTCTAAAATCCTTGGGTTTAGAGTGACCGGTTCTACCCGCCTTGCGAATAAAAACCACCCTAACCTCCCTCCACTCCCTAGGAATGTACCCGTTCAGCACACATACCCTTAACAGTTCCACCAACAACAGGTGTGATGATTTCCCGATATTCTGTAACATCGCCGGAAATATACCATCTGGCACCGCCGATTTGTAGGACCCAAAGGTATTTACCGCCCATGTTACCTTATCCAAGGTAATCATATCCCCCATCGTCTCCATTTCCTCACCGCCTGAGCCCGAACTAGAGAAGGGGCCACCACATACAGCCTGTTCCCGCGACCCAGGATCCACACACCCTGGAAAGTGAGTCTCCATAAGCAGACAGAGAGATTCAGAGCCAGATTCCGCCCATGAGCCGTCCGATCTCTGAACAAATCCAGGGACTACAGGGTCCTTAGATAAAATTCTCCTGAACCTAGACGGATTCAACTGACTCGCTAAACTTAATCCACGAGTCCCTTTTCGCCCTTCTAATATATCCCTTATACCGCCCGTAACTCAACCTGAAGTTACTTCATCCCTGCGCGTATACTTCGCCCTATTGAACAGCCTTCTGACGGTGGACCTTTAAGTTTTCAACTCGTCTGTGCACCATCTTGGCTGTGTACGCCTGCCCGGAAAATTTAACGGACAGGATCGCTCATAGCTACTGGTCAATACCCCCGTGAAGGTGTTTACCAGTTGCTCCACACCGGCCGGAGTCGACCCCCAGTTCCGTGTAACCCTAAGGTTCCGTTGCACCAGTCCCGAAAACGAATCCCAATCCGTCCTTCTCAGGTTCCTATATGGACACCTTTTCGACCTCTCAAACATTAGACTAAAGGACAGACGACTATGGTCAGAGAAGGAAAAATCCAAAGCCACCCTCCAGTCCTCTGCTAATTCCCTACAGTTCGTCAATGTTATATCTATCACTGCCTCCCTACCCCTAGTTCTGAACGTTGGCGTATTCCCCTGTTACAGATAAAAAGATTGCTGGCAATAATAAAATCAAACATAGACTCACCTCTTTTGTTGATGTCGGCACTTCCCCATTGGGAATGGTGTGCATTGGCGTCACATCCTAGTACCAGGCTCGAGGCGCTTCTGCCCGAGTGCTCTACCAACTCTCGCACTTTTTCACCTGGTGGATCGGCAGCTTCATATGGCAAGTATGCCGATGCTAGTGCCAGGGCCGTTTTGTCCTTGGCTTCTCCTGTCACAACCGTAAGGTCTCCATTACTGAAAGAATGAGAAATCATAAATTTATGTTCAGTTCTCGCCAGTATGCAAGTCCGTACCTTCTCATCAGAGCGGGATACGAACAAGGTATACCCCGTGATCCTTAATCCAACTACCCGGTTTTTGTTAATCCAGGGCTCTTGGATTAAAGCCACGTCCACATTGTTATCAATGAGGTGGGTTACTAATTCGGTTGAGGCCGCTTCACAGTGGTGCAAGTTTATCTGCACCACTTTCAGCCTCTTAGGGTTTATTATTTTTAGGAAACCTAAATCTGATAGACCCTTACCCGAATATAGCAACCCCTCCCATTGACTTCAGTTTTCTCAGAGATTCCCGGTCTACTGCGAACCTGAAATCTCTTCCTTGGTTCTCCTTACAACCCAGTGAAGCTATCATCTTCCACTGGCCTGTAAAGAGCCCATTGTTCTGGTTGGCCAGTAACCCCAGTATGACCTCCACCGGTTTTATAGGTGGAGGAATCCATACAGTGACCACCGGCCTTAATGGCAATTCAGACGCAAGTATGACGTCCAATCTGGCTTCAGGATAAGCCCTGCCACACCTGTCGATTGCAGCCTTTAAAAACTCAAAGGTTTTTAGATTGCTGCAACTGACAGTTTTGACACCTCTTATCCAGTCAGCCCCTTTGAACGATACTTCGTCCGGCCTTCCTTTGACGCTAAAGATTTCGTCGAGTAGTTTATTTTCTAGCACCTGCCATTTCTCGACACTGATCCTTCCATCGGGATCCATACGATCAATGAAAGCTGCTAGAATACCGTCCTTACCCGACGACTCCCTTAGCTTCTTTGACGTAGAGGGTTGGTCCTCTCTGGAGCCAGCCCTCTTAGTGATCTCCTTTCGGGGATCCTTCCTTTTGGCCGCTGGGGATTTCTGGTCATCACCAGACCTAACTCTTAAATACCCCCTTATTGGGGGCCTTAGCAGAGCTCTGTCGGTGATCACCCGATTTCCCTGCAGAAGTTGGCTGGTTTTTCTCAGTAATCCCCTTTGTGACCTTCCTTTGGGGGGGGCTGTCGGAGATTATCAAGACTTTACCAGTCCTCATCGCGCAGCTAGTAGAGGGTAGTACATCTTCAGGCTTGGTTCCCTTATCCGTGACCGTACTGTCACGGTTTAGAGGACCAGGTGTTGATTCTGTACCCCCTTTCTGACTTCCCGTTCCATTATTGGAGGATTTATCAGCAGGGGTTACAGAGGGTTCGTTATCTTTACTGACAACATTTGAGCCCTCAGTAGCCCTTGCTGTGTATCCCGCAGGATAGGAAATGCCTAAGATATCACCGACAGATCCGTGGATTCGTTCGAATCTGGCAACGTTCTTTCGGTGCTTCCTCAGCAAGTGCCTATCCCGCCCATCGTGTAGTGAGGAGTCTTTCTTAGGTATCTTTTCTAGAAAGGCTAAGGAGGCGCTTACACCACTCTTGGCTTTTTCAAGACTCGTTCGGCCTTCTGATGTGACCTGTTCTGTCGCATCCATCCGAACAATGGGTTTTGATCCACCCAGTGAGGATCTGACCCAGTCAGGATCTGACACCGAAACTGCCGAGTTGTCAGAGATATTCCCTGCATCGACTCTTGGAGTCGCGTCCTTAGTTTTATCATTAATTCTGTCCAGTTTTTTTGGTACCACGAGTAAGCCGTAAAGAAAATGACCGTCTCGCGCAGTGACGGCTTGCACGCACTAGGCTAAAGTTTCAACTGACCCTTGCCATCGGCGCCAGAGGGAAGCTGTTCGCGACCAGTTTCTTTAACCACTAACCAGCCATTCAGGTCCTCGGCACTGCTGTCAACCACCTTGACCTTAAAAGTGGGGGATATGTTAGATAAAGGGGGGTAGATAGGATCATTGGTAATGGGATGGGAGGATGGATAACCCTTAGTCGTGCTGGCCTTAAAGCATATGCCTTCCAACTTGTTCCGGCTAGAATTTGCCGATTTAAGTTACAAGACATTCACTACAGCCAGCATTTAAGCCACCACATCGCGGCAAGATAGTTATCCAGGTGGTGGTACTTTGTATTAATACATGTCAAAAACTCAAGTAATATGGCAAAGTGTGAATGCAATGTGTCACGAAAATTACAAGTATTATGAAAAAAGTTTGACATCCCATACGACTTCATCGTTTTTTGAAAAATTTCTAAACAATAATACTTTTCATTGGATCAGGGTTGCATTTTATTTCATGTGTGAGTGTTTATACTTTGTGTGATGGTGTGAACACAAACTGTCATTTTACATTAGATTTTTTGACAGTCGCATCAAAACTCATTAGATGTCTATCTCACAATGTATTATGGAATACGTAAGACTTGTGAGATAGTGTAATCTAGGCTTTAATAATGACAACAGGGTTACCGTTGGGCCGAATAAAGTCGCAATTTTACCTTTTTTTTAGCGGCCTGCGACTTTCTGTTAGACTTTTTTATCACCGACTTTTGAGACTTTTTTAATTTTTACCATTTTTTTGTAAAGTTTTTCATAAAAAAACATTTAATTTGCAGTAAATTAAAAATTTTCTTATTATTTTTATAAAAAAAATTGTCATAATAACCTCGTGGTTTTCTAATATTTTTGCAATCTTGTCATGTATACAAAGTGTTTTAGAAATTCAGCAAAAGTTTGAAACAATAGTTTTAGCAAAACAGCTTATTAAAATAGAAAATTTTCGTGCCTGCAGCAAAATAATTTTTAGCCGCCGAATCAATAAAAAAAGAAGTTGTCTTATAACTGTTAATATTTTGGTCGTTCTTAAAAAATAAAATTTATTTTGTGCTTTTAAATAAGATTTCTTGTTTAAACGAAAAGAGAATCTGAAAATCGTAAAAAATTAACCTAGAAATACATGCAGGTCCTTCCAAGAAACGTAATATTTCGTGATACTATTCAAAAGACAAGGAACTGAAGAATAAAAATAACCAATACATGGAGTCAAAGCAGAATTTTGGCAGTGCTTGTAAATAGCTTTTAGTGAACTAAAACAATCATCTTCAGCGACATGGAAAAACAAAAACACATTACACAGAAAAAATTATTTTTCCAATTCAAACAAACAATTTGTAGAATCAAACAATTTTTTGTCTGAAATCGGTCCTATAAACAAATTTGCATATTCAAACAATTTATTTGCATTTTGTTTATTGAAAAAAACAGTGATTTTTTTCAAACAAATAATGAAACTGAATCAAACAAAAAGTTTACTGTAATTCATATAAATTTCAAACAAATAATTTTGCTGATTCAAACAAAAAAGTTTTTGCACAAGCAATGGCGCGCACACAAGCAAGCACTGTAGGAGAAGATGAAGGCAGAGCAGAGCGGCCGGCTGGCTTTGAGACACATTTTTTATTGGAATAATTTTTTAACGAAGTCTTATTTATACACACAATGATTTTCTTCATCACTCACTGTTGCTGTATCCTTTCCTTTGCTAAACAAGAAGAAATGTAACGAAAAACGGCAACATACTGACTCGATCATTTTTTCGTCATCATTCTGTTTTTGAATTTGATGTATTTAACTAAAGATAAAAGCACAACATTTTTGGCATTTCAAAATTATTTTCATACAAAAAATCAAAGTTAGCTGCACTTTGACTTAACTGCCCAAAATAGATATTTTCTGGAATTATTCTTCAAAATCCGCTTTTACGTGCATTTTGTATACCTGCACTTTTTTTTATATTTTTGGGCAGCTTTAAAATATTTTCATACAAAACATCAAAGTTAGCTGCACACATAAAAATATATGGGACAACTTTTTCACATAAATACCCAATTTAAGCTGTTTATAAAAGTAAAAATCGCAATTATTTTGGTTTTTTTTCATACATTTTTATGTTCTTTGTGAATTCTCTTTGTTTTTGTTAATAAGGGTATTCATTTCAGTTTTTTTATTTGTTGGAAAAATGGAAAAGTGGAAAAAGGTAATTTTTGTTACAACAACCACAAGAAAAAAAAATCCACCAAAAGTTACATTTGTATCAGACTATAACCAAGTGTAAAAAAGTCAGGATAAAAAGATGTAATTTTCAGCTTTAAACGTCAAACGGAATGATGTTGCCATTCATAAAAAATTGGTAATTTTTAATACAAAGTACGAAATATTGCATCTCTTTTTATAAACTCTTGAATTGTACAACTCTGATTTTAAAAATTATTTTTTATAGTTACAACATTTCATAGATAACTTCTTTTTCATTTAATCTTTCAAAAAGAAAAATTCATATTAAATATGTGTTCAATGAAAAAAGTTATTAAAAAAGAATTAAAAAAAGAAATGGGGTCAAAAAAATTGACAGAAGCTGAAGTTAATAAAATACTCGACTTTTTGGCAGACAATCGCCATTTTGAGTAACTTTTTGAAGTCGAATATTATGATGAAAATAACACCAATCACTTCGTTTTAAATTTAATAATCAATTAATTCACTTTTAACACTTTTGTTCGGCATCTTGAAAAATATCAATTACTTCCACGAATTATTTGACAGATTTTTTTGACAGTTTGTAAAAAAAAAAAAAAAAAAAAAGCCCCGTTCACGTCAATAAGAGTGTAATTTTTCTTTTTTCCATTTTTCCAACCAAAAAAAAATTGAAATGAATACCCTTAATGTTTCTTTTATATTAAATAAACATGCATAAATGTAAAAAATGATCTGTTATTTCCCGGCTAGCATAGGCTGTTTGTTAGACGATTATGTTTAATATACAAATCCTAAAAGAATCTTCTGATGATTATCTGACGAGTCACAAAAACATCTAAATTGTTTTTAAATTTATTTTTTTTTTTGACACGCTCGTCTTTAAATCATGGAATAAACCTTTTGGGACTCTCTTTAAGAGTCGTATAACAATTACTGAGCTGCCTAAATAAGACCGTTTTTGAAGTATGAAAATGCTATTGCTAATACAATTTTAATAAAACAAACCGGCCTAAGGATCTGTAAAAACGGATTTTGCGACAGGATGGTGTTGATTTCGCGACCTTAAGGTTTGTTTTATAGAAATTGTATGAAAATTAGAAGTTTTGGCATGAAAAGTACGCTTGATGCCCTTATTTAGTTAACTCAGTCATACGGCTGAGCATTTCAAGAGTTGTAAAATAATACCTACATGAGTCTCATACGACTCTTGGCATGCTTTTTGAAAAACTCGTTAGATAATCTCTACATACATCATAAACGATTCCCTTTACAATTAATATAGGCGTTTTTCGCTGCGTTATGGAAGAATCTCTCATACGAATCAGCACGTGGAATTGTCTACAATTAAAAAATGAGCTCGTCGGCGATCAAAAACACTTTGCGAAATTCCCAGTAGACTCCTAGACGATTGAAAATGCTACCTGGGTGGGAATAAATTTTAATAAAATATAAATTTATGTATAATTTAAATAATTTTTTTATTCTACTTTTAAATAAAACACTTAACTTTAGCTGCACTTTTGCGCAGGTAACCAAAATTGTATACCTGCACATTAAGGCATTTAGATAACTGCATTTTTGATCAATCACTTCGTTTTAAATTTAATAATCAATTAATTCACTTTTAACACTTTTGTTCGGCATCTTGAAAAATATCAATTACTTCCACGAATTATTTGACAGATTTTTTTGACAGTTTGTAAAAAAAAAAAAAAAAGCCCCGTTCACGTCAATAAGAGTGTAATTTTTCTTTTTTCCATTTTTCCAACCAAAAAAAAATTGAAATGAATACCCTTAATGTTTCTTTTATATTAAATAAACATGCATAAATGTAAAAAATGATCTGTTATTTCCCGGCTAGCATAGGCTGTTTGTTAGACGATTATGTTTAATATACAAATCCTAAAAGAATCTTCTGATGATTATCTGACGAGTCACAAAAACATCTAAATTGTTTTTAAATTTATTTTTTTTTTTGACACGCTCGTCTTTAAATCATGGAATAAACCTTTTGGGACTCTCTTTAAGAGTCGTATAACAATTACTGAGCTGCCTAAATAAGACCGTTTTTGAAGTATGAAAATGCTATTGCTAATACAATTTTAATAAAACAAACCGGCCTAAGGATCTGTAAAAACGGATTTTGCGACAGGATGGTGTTGATTTCGCGACCTTAAGGTTTGTTTTATAGAAATTGTATGAAAATTAGAAGTTTTGGCATGAAAAGTACGCTTGATGCCCTTATTTAGTTAACTCAGTCATACGGCTGAGCATTTCAAGAGTTGTAAAATAATACCTACATGAGTCTCATACGACTCTTGGCATGCTTTTTGAAAAACTCGTTAGATAATCTCTACATACATCATAAACGATTCCCTTTACAATTAATATAGGCGTTTTTCGCTGCGTTATGGAAGAATCTCTCATACGAATCAGCACGTGGAATTGTCTACAATTAAAAAATGAGCTCGTCGGCGATCAAAAACACTTTGCGAAATTCCCAGTAGACTCCTAGACGATTGAAAATGCTACCTGGGTGGGAATAAATTTTAATAAAATATAAATTTATGTATAATTTAAATAATTTTTTTATTCTACTTTTAAATAAAACACTTAACTTTAGCTGCACTTTTGCGCAGGTAACCAAAATTGTATACCTGCACATTAAGGCATTTAGATAACTGCATTTTTGATTTACCTGCACAAAAAATCGTGCAAAGCAGATTGTGCAGCTAAGTCAAAACTACTGTATTGCACATAAAGAAGTGTTGCTTACGATCAAATAAAAAAATGCAAAAAGACGACAACATTAAAGAGCGTTAAATATTTCATACCAAATTATGAAAACTTGAAACCAATAACGCGTATATTATATTTTTGAATAGTTGTCAACATTTTTGTTGGTTAAATAAAAATCAAACAAAACTATTAATTGAATCATTAAAAAAATTTGTAGAAATTAAAAAAATTTTCAAACAAGCGTTTGTTTGAAATAATTTGTCAATAATTTTTTCTGTGTACATAATAATAAGGGAAATCACGATGGGTAGTGCAAAGTGTGCAAACGATGCAAATGCGTGCAAAAATACACACATTTGCACAACACAACAACAAAATGTGTGTATTTGCAATTTGCTCTTTTTTACTTCGTTTGCGCTAAAATACCATGAGCAAAGTTAGTAGTGCATATTTGCTCAGTTGCAAACAAATGTAAGCAATAACAATTGACATATTAAATGCCATGTTGATTTTAAGAAAACTTATAACTTGAACATTTTCGCAGATTGTGAAATAAAATAGAGAATTAAATTTAAATTAATTAAAAATTTTTAATTTGCTTGTGTATAATTGTAAACAAATTCAGATTTTTTACAGAGCTGCCAGAAGTTTTTAGTGTTGCCAGAATACATTTTTAGAAAAATAGCATATTTGCACAAAAATAAAAGTGGTATGCTCACGATCAATCATAATATGCACTGCAAATTTACACATTGCAAATTTGCACATGACCATCGTGATTACCCTTAATATGTGCGACTTTTCAAAAGTTCCTAACGGTAACCCTCATGACAATCATGTCAGGGGGGTTACCGCGTATTTCGATTCGAAAGAAATCATTAACGAGTTCGAACAATTTGTACTGTGTATTACGATTTTCGTGCTATTTGTTTCGAATGCACGGAAGTTGTTTATACCTTTTCGAAAACAAAAAGTCCCTTTCGTAACGGCAACTCTTTATTACGAACAATAAAAATCCCTTTCGAAAATCCAACTCTGTATTACGAAAACAAGCGTTAGGAAATTGCTCGAAAGCTTTTTTGTTAGTGTCATTTTCACTTTGTCACAAAGTTCAAGATAAATAAAAGTGTAAAACAAATAAATTAAACCTAATTGAAAATGTTTTAATATTTTGTGGTCTTGAAATTTAAAAAAACATTGAAAAAAAATTACTTTTACATATAAAAAGCAGTATAAAGTAATGGTTGGCTTTTTCTGTTGACTCTTGAAACCACAGGGGATATAATATTTTTAACCCATTGAATAGTATGTATATATTATTTGTTTTGTTTTGGGATTTTTCGCCCATTTTGGTATTTTAAAAGCAGTGCTACCAATTTTTAATCAAATTTCCCATTTGTTTATAAGAAAGATCGAATAAGAAAAAATTTATATTGACAAAAATAACTTGTGCAATTTTATTTTAGTGCTTATTTAAAAAAAAGCTTTTGTGTTTATTTTTAATTATTTAATTCTTTTACTTTAAATATTATTTGCTACTACTTCACAAACTTAATTTCTTTCCCACACAATGCGCTTCTATTTTTTTCTTTTAGCTTCTTTTTTTACAATCGACAACCAAATTTTACGTTTTATGTTAGCAAAAATTGTCAACGAAAATTGATTAACAATTATTGCAACATAAACTGCCGGCAAAAAATATGTACAAAAAATTGATGTTTACATTAAAGATTATGTTATCTTTGACATTTACTGCAATATATTTCGCAATATTTATCGTGAGAAATAATTGTTGTACAATGTCGTCAACACGTAACAATTCGCAATAAAAATCAAAAAAACTTTTGATTGCATCCAACAAATTGTGCCACCTACTAATATAATATACACACAGGTTTTATCGAACAGTAATTTATGAGTGCCTTAAGTAATTTTTATACCCACACAACTAGTGGAGAGGGTATTATGCATTTGTGCTGATGTGTGTAACGCCTTAAAATATTGGTCCTAGACCCACCTTAAAGTATACCGATCGACTTAGAATTACTTTCTGAGTCGAACTAACGATGTCCGTCCGGTTGGTTGGCAGGCTGGCTGGCTGTCCATGTAACCTTGTGTGCAAAGTACAGGTCGCAATTTTGAAGATAATTTGATAAAATTTGGGTCATAGGTTTTCATTGGCACAAAGACCAAGCCTATTGAGGACCACGAGAGAAGATAGGGGGAAATTTCTTCCTCTCAGAAACCATCAAACCGATTTAAATAAAATTTAAAACATAGATAGATCCATATTTGTACGGACACATAAGCTATGCATTTTTAAGAAAATAGGACCACGAGGGGAGATAGGGGCAATTTCTGCCTCTCAAACCGATTTTAATGAAATTTAAAACATATATAGATCCCTATCTATATGGACACATATGCTATACAGTTTTTCATATACAGTTTAATAGGACCACAAGGGGAGGTAGGGGGCAATTTCTGCCTCTCACAAACTTTCAAGCCGATTATAATGAAGTTTATAAACAAAGATAAATCCATATTAATATGGACACATAAGCATGATGTTTTATAAAATACTGTGGTGTAGGGTATCATATGGTCGGGCTTGACCGACTATACTTTCTTACTTGTTTTTTATGAAATACATTCGTTTCTAACTGTTTTATAATAAAAATTTTTAATAAATTAATAAATTTTTCAATATTAAAATTATATATATTTTTATTTTTCAGTGTTATCCCTTCAAGAATTATGTTGCCGTACTATAGTTAGACGTACAAGTGTATATGCAATCGATTCTTTGCCTTTGCCTCCATCTGTCAAATCAACGTTAAAATCATATGCGCTAACTACTTCCCAGTGTTATAATACCCTAAATAATAACTCGAAAAGTAAAAACAGGTGTAAAACTCCAACGAGTAGTGGACGAAACAGCTGTTGTGTTACGTGATTGTTTCATACTTTTGAATTACTTGCAGTAATCAATAATATATTTACAAAGTATTTATTTTAATTATATTATATATTTATAGCATTAAAAACTTACCTAAGTATCTAAAGTTGTTAATTTCGTATTTCTGTTTACATGAATTATTATTATTTCTTTTTTTTATCGATATATTAAAAAATACAAGTCAAGCCTGTGGATACATCAAACAGCTTCGTCAAATTTACGTACATATGTGTTGGTAATATTTTGATTTCTTATCACATCAAATTTTTATTATCAAACTTCAAGCCAATTGTTTTATTTTTCGTCAAATAATATATTTTTTTTGTTGTTGAAAATTAGATTTTGTTTTCAAATGAAATTTGAAGAATTTCCATTTACACACATCAAACTGTCTTGAAATTTTTGTAAAAATAAAATATATTTTGATTTTTGTCAAACTGACATTAAACCATTAACATAATCACAAAAATGTGAGTTTGATGAGCTAGTTTGATGTGTGGTCATGCCGCTTAAAAGAGTATCAAAAAGATTTTTTTGCGTTTATTTTTGGATAAGGAAAACGGTGCAGTGAAATAACGCCGGGAGAAATAACACCGGTGGGTGTAATTTCCCGATGAAAAGGAAATAACGCCGCCCGGCCTTATTTCCTATTGCGAAAAGAAATAAGACCCCCGGGGTGTTATTTCCTCTTTAAAGCAGACTTTATTTCTTTTTGCAAGAGGAGATAAAGCCACCATTGCCTTAGCTCACATTAGCAATATTAGAAAATGGCTTTATCTCTCATTT
Source organism: Pollenia angustigena (assembly GCA_930367215.1). Lineage (NCBI taxonomy): Eukaryota > Metazoa > Arthropoda > Insecta > Diptera > Polleniidae > Pollenia > Pollenia angustigena. The sequence continues at coordinate 38,501,485 of OV884059.1, forward strand.
CAGTTCCGGAGACACTAAAGTTAAGTATTGAAATCTGGCTTCGCATACTAAAGTTTTTCTGCGTGACGGCCTGCGGCTTTTCCCTTTAACAGAATGAATTAGACCCCCGGGGTGTTATTTCCTCTTTGGAGACGGCGTTATTTCTTTTTGCAATAGGAAATAAGGCCGGCCGGCGTTATTTCCTTTTCATCGGGAAATTACACCCACCGGTGTTATTTCTCCCGGCGTTATTTCACTGCACCAAGGAAAACATCAATTCCGATCGAAAGTGGAAGTGATTTCGTATCTTGCTTCACATAAAACGAAATCACTTTCGATCGGAATGGATTTCTGTGACAGACCCGTATGTCTGCATTCATAAAAATATTTTAAATTTAAACAAATAAAAAAATTTTCTATGAAAATTAAAAAATTATTTAAATGCTTTTTGTAAACTTTCTTTCTCTAACGGGTCATTCCAATGTTTTGTTATTTACTTTTTAACAATTTTTAAAACTCAATTCATTTACTGAGACACATAGGTCTGCAGTCACTACTGTTTCAATTTCATAATTAAAGGGTTGTGAACAACCATTCCACCTGAGAGATCAAGACCGCCGTTGAAAACTTTAAAATGAATCATTCATTACGTTTTGTTATTTATTTAAATATAGTAAACAAGTTTTTTATTTAAATCATTCACTCTTATTTTTGTATATGATTTTTTCTCTTCTTATCTTTTTGAGCGTTTTATATTTGAATAAATCTGGTTCACTTTGAGTAAAGGCAAACAAGTGAGTTATTCAAAGCATACCTATAGTCCTCATCGTAATTTCGACGCCACGAACAAAGCCTAGAGATGCAAAACAATCGATATTTCTATATTGGCGGACTATCGATAGGTTTTTTGGATGTGTATTCTATCGGCAAATTTGAAAACAGCGTGCAGGGCAAACTTATGTAAAATTGGAATAATATTTGTCAAAATCTCAATAGCTCTGTTTCTTTAATTTTTGGGTAAAGTTCGTTAAAATGAGTGCAAACATAAATTACTCTCATAAAGAGAGAAAATAACACAAAAGTACGGGCACAGAAAAAACACAATTTTAAGCACAAAATAAAAAGTCGGTGCTTTGAAGTCTACAAAACACTAAAAGCTTGCGCCACTTTTGAAAAATTGTATGTTATCTGTAATAATAAACTACTTTTACCAAAAATAAAACAAACACTTTTACAATAACTTACATAATTTTTTCCTAATATTTCAATATCAAACTTTTTATTTAAGTACATAATTTTATTCCACAACACCTTTTCCAGAGTTTGGTTCGTGAACTTTTCTTTTTTGCCTTTTTTTGTTTTGTTTATGTTTTACAGCTGTTTGACAATTCACACAATTTGCACGAAGACGAAGTCTGGGCTGTTACGTGCAAGAAGAATTTTATTCTCTGAAACCCGCTCTCATTAACACATTTACACTTTTTCCAGAATTTGATTTGTTTGACAATTTGCACGAAGAAAAAGTATGGGCTGTTCCGTGCAAGAAGAAGTATTTTATCCTCTGAACCCCGCTCTCATTTACTTTTTTTTTTTTTTTGGGATCCCAAAAAGCGTTTCCAAATAATTATTTCAATTGGTAAATCTCCTTAACACCAGCAGATATATTTTTGTCCAATTATTAGTTCATTTACGCAAAAAAAATTTTATGCCATAGTAGAATTTATTTGCGGTATTGGGTTGAACCTAGATACCGGAGCAACATTTTCAGGTAAACTTCATACAACATTTTTATAAATACTACAACAGTTGTCTTCTATTTTTAAAATCTCTTCACTTTCCATATTAAAATTCCAAATTCTGCAAACCTTTTTTATCTTTAAGTTTATCGTAGATAAGAAATAGTGTGTGAGTACCAACTCCTGTGCCCATGTTTTGTAACACCCGCGTCGAGAAACTTTCTAGCCACAGTGCGTCGTCTAGGATCTCTCTGTATTGAGTTTCTCTCTGCATTGAGATGGGTGCGAACCTTTGCTGCCACAAGGTAATGATCCGAATCTCTTACGTCCAACACACTGGATGAATGCCTTCCATCTATCACAACATGATCAATCTGGTTTCTCGTTGTTAATTCTGAGGACTAAAAACGAAACATCAGTATTGCAAGATCATAAACCGACTTGGTGAAAACCCGATTTGTGAGCTAACGGAGCAGGAGAAAACCTCTCCAGTGGGCAAAAACCCATATTGAGGGTTTAAAGCGTGTACCTCCCTGTGCAGAGGAAGGCAATCCTGAACGGAAGCCACCCGAAGCAGCGCCTAAACAGCAACGGTCAGGGCAGGACACCCTCCCTGGGACTAAACGGTCCAAGCGTACAAAGATGTGGCTAAAGACCACCTCATTTGGGCGATCATTGACCGCAACGCCAGTGACGGCTCCATTTCCTCCAAGAACAGGAAACTGGTTGTCGTCGCACTTAGGCGTTCCGGAATGGCTTAAGGGGTAACCCTGGACCACCACAATGTGATATCAAGGTCACATCAAATGTGTGCAGATGAGCGCTACTGTAAAAGGATGCCGTGGAGTCCCTTGGGGAAGTTTGGAAGGGCGCTTACATTGAGGCATACTTCTGGCCGATGTGCCGCAAAGGCCCAGATCTATTGCCAAGATCCCCGCTGAGCCATCCGACCCCAAGGAGATCCTGGAAATTATACCGATCAGTAACCCCCAGCTGTCCACACAGGACTGGAAAGTAGTGATAGTTTCTGACTCTGTTGAAGAGTCCAGGAAGGCCACTGTGACTAACGTCTCTTCGGAAGACACAGGGGGAGATATTCTACGGGCTTAGAACTATCTTCCTCCTAGTCTAAAAAGGTGATGACAAAGAGAAGCCTCAAGGTACGGTAACTACCACCACAACAACAGCTACAACGGAGCATTTGGAACACAATTCTGCTACGTCATCGGCCAATGAAGATCCTTAATCGGACAGTGGACTTGTGGGTGACTTCTTTGGAAAGATGGAAGTGGCGGCCGATAAGGACATCCTTCTGGAATCGGACGACGACCCAGAGGATGCCAACGTCACAGTCGTCCATAGCGGTGAGCTATGCAGTTTATACAAATCAACCTTCATCACTCTAAAGTGGCGTCAGCTGCCCTTCTCCTCCAATTGGCTTCAGGCACGGAGGAGCTTATATTCATCCAAGAACCATTGTTGTATACATACAGGGTTTGCGGACTCAGTTTAGAGAACTAAACGCAGCCGATCAAATTAAGACCAGAGCTTGTGTTATTATCAAAAACATCCTTAAAGCTTTCTTTCTCTCGGATTTTAGCTATAAGGACACCTGCACTGTCGCAGTAGAAAACAAAACCAGCACAGTGTGGTTTATGAGCTTCTTCATGGCACATGGCCAGGGTGCTAATCCTCCAAACTCCACAACCAGTAAGTCGATATCGTATGCCAGCAGGCACAACATGCCCCTAATAATATGTGCTAATGCACATCATACCATCTGGAGAAGATCGGATTTCAATCCACGAGGTGAGCGCTTTTGGACTTCATAGTAGAAAATGAACAAACAGTAGTTAATAGGGGTAAGAAAACCACCTTTATTGTGACTTACAGAAGGGAAGATCTTGATATTTCGCTTATTAGTGATAAGTTCTCAGATATTATTAGCGATTTGAACGTGTAAAAGGACTGTTCCTTCTCTGATAACATGTACTCTTTATTGAGGCGAAACGTAATTATGTAAAGAACAATAACAAGTCCTCAGTGAATGGATTCAAGAATATTATCAGGAAGGCCAAGAGAAAGTCATGGAGGAAATTCTACATCGATGTGGAAAACTCCTCGGATACTAGTCGGCTTCGTAAGATTTTACCCTCTTAACCAGCCATTCCATTGTATATTCAGAAGAAAGATGGGTCCTGGACCACAAACAGTCGGGACACCCCTGAGGTCATGATGAATACACACTTCCCAGGTTGCACTGATGATGTGCCAAAGGAGAAAACATTTAGTGGCGCTCGGGATATTTCTAATATCCCGCTAACTAGCCATCGTGTGAAATGGGCGGCCAAAAGCGTTCATTCCTTTAAATCTCCTAGCCCGGATGGTATTAACCAAGCGGATCTTCAGAAGAACCTGGGGATATTGATGCTATGCCTCTTGGTGATATTGTGACCCTGCTTGAGTCTCTTCACATGCCCAAACAATCTGGAAAACATATAAGAATGTCTTCATCCCAAAGCAAGGGAAGACATCTGACACCAATGCTAAAGACTTTAGGCCAATTAGTCTATCATCCCTTCTACTGAAAATACTGGAGAGGATTTTGTATATTTATATAAGATCATCGCTGGGACCCACTTCCTTTTCGGCGGCTCAACATGCCTATACGAAGGGAAAGTCCACCGAAACTGCGCTTCACTCATTGGTGGGCCACATTCGGAGATCCCTGCACTACAAGGAATTTGCCTTAGTTGCGTTCCTGGATATTGAGAGAGCTTTCAACAACGTTAAACCCGAATCGGTTGTTAACGCTTTGGATCTTTTTATCATCAGACATTTTGGCGAGACAGTTAGCTGCGAATACGGCGGTAAGACTCAGAGCCACTGAATCATGGAGGGGTTACAATATCGGACAAGCTAGAATTCTGTATGAAATAAATTAGCACATGGATGTTGATTATGTCACACCCGAGCCAATCTTTGATCCTGGATTCACGGTGAGCATTTTGGATACGTGGTCCACTATGATGACCTACAAATTCCCGCGAATGCGATTCAAATATTCATGGACGGATCCAAAACACTTTATGGTGTCGATTCTGTCATATACTCCGAGCAGCTAATCTAGAGCGTTCCTACTGCAATGTCATTCAGGCCGAGATAATGGCTATCCACGCATCCGGTACGGTGAAATATCTGGAAGGGATATTCACATTATCAGCGATAGCAAAGCGGCCATTAGATCCATGGAGAAATTGTTTATCACATCGAGAATGCCGAATGTCTCTGGTGGAGTTAGCGAGACATTCACCCTTATTGTGTTTGGCGTATTTAAAATACGCCTACGACTGTTTGGTAATAGATTAAAGAGAACGTGAACTTTTTTCCTTTAATCTATTACCAAACAGTCGTAGGCATATTTTTAATACGCCAAACATAATAAGGGTGAATGTCTCGCTTGGTATCCCTTAATCGGGTTCCCGGATACAGGGAAATTGCATGGCGGATTCGTTGACGCATGCAGGCGCCACCTCGAATCGAGACGGTTCAACATATATTTTATGTTATAACTGGCCACTGGCCCATTGGCAGGCACCCCAGAGGTTGAGGCTCCCTTATTATGACTTATGTAGAAGATGCGCCCAGAGGCTGAAGCTCCCTTATAATGACTTATGTAGAAGTTGGGGTGACGAGGAGAAGGAAGAGTCAACGGAACATCTCTGTTATTGTCCGGCATTCGGAGATTTAAGACTTGAAATGTTTGGTCGAAGAGCACTTGGGGATAAAACATGTCTCTCTGATATTAATTTAAACATGATCCACTTCTTTATTAAATGGACCGGGTGGATACGTGGGAATGATAGCAGCCAGGTAACATAGGACTTTTGGGAGACGGTGTAACATGTTAACACAACGGGAACTAATTAACGGACCCACGTGAGCTGTGCTTAATCACGGCTGCCAATGGAACCTAACCTAACCTTTCTCCGAGAGTTGCAGAAGCACCTCACTTAACAACTGCTCTCAACAAAATGAGAAAGAAAAAACAGTCAACATGCCCACAAACGATGAAACATTGTATATATACATTAGACCGGGTCGACCTCCATACAAAAAAAAAAGTTGTGCCAGTCACCCCCTAGAATGAAAGATATGTCAATGAAGTTTCTAAAACAGGAAAAAATTTTTTTTGCCACGCCCCCTAATACAGCACTTTTGGTTTTTTTATGTAGCGCTGCCATTTAAAGTCCGATCGCATCATATCGCATATCGTTGTTCATGGCTTGACAGTGGCTTCATTTTTACCTTTGGTGACTTTTTAATCCGAGCTCAAACTCTGGGCGCCACTTATGCCATCTCGGATCTTTCCCCCAAATGTCAATTTTTTTCACGTGCCAAGAAAGCCCTTCTAAAACTTAGTATGTATAGCTTTTAATATGCTCACTTTTATGACAAGCCTCCAAATTATTAAGCCCCTTATTTCTTTGCACATACATATTACATTAAACCAGGAAGAAGCCAATAAAAACCAAAAAACTTTCATCTGTCACGCCCTATAATAAAAGGTATATTTATTAAGTTTGAAGAACTTTAAAAAAATAGTTTTTGCCACGCCTTAATTTACAGCTATTTTTGCTATATATATGTAGCATCGTCATTTAAAGTCCAATTACATCGTATCGTAAATCATTGTTAATGGCTAGAATATGGCTTAATTTTTGTATTTAATGCTTTTTTATACTAACTTAAAATTCTAGATGGATTGTTAATGGCTAGAGTATGGCTTAATTTCTGTATTTAATGATTTTTAATCTAGCTTCAAATTCTAGATGACATTTATAAATTTTGGATGCTTCCCCTCTTATGTCCAATATTTCATAACTAGAAAAGGGAAAAGATTTTCTTCTAAAACTTTATAAGCAAAGTTTTTTATATTCTCACTTTTTCTTCACGCCCTAAAATTACCCATTTTATTATTTCATCATCAGGCCAAGTTTTTATGGCATATTCTACTGGCACTGTTTTTCCGTATTTTTTTATTTATTGTATACCTAAAATAGGACCTATTGTAACTTTATTTATTTAAAAAATCTTAATTAAGACATTTGTAAAAGCAAACATAAACATAAATCTAAAGAAATTACTTAGGTCTAAAAATGAAAAAATACAAAATAATTTAAATGCATAAAAATTAATACCTCAAAACATATACAAATGAGAAAAATTATAAATTGAGTAGGCGGTGTATGTAAATCTTGGAGAGAACAACTTGGCTAGGTTATACTGTAATGGTAAAGAAAGTCTATAAAATTAATTGAAGCGCGGGGAGTATATTAAAAGCTTTTTTCACTAATATTAAGAAGGACTTTCTTGGCTCGTAAAAAAATTAAACATCAGAGGGGAAGGATCCTAGATACCATAAATCCCATCTAGAATTTTAAGTTAGTTTAAAAAAAGCATTAAATACAAAAGTTAAGTCATATTCTAGCCATTAACAATGATATACGATACGATGAAATTGGACTTTAAATGACGATGCTACATATATATAGCAAAAAGAGCTGTTATTTAGGGCGTGGCAAAAACTATTTTTTTATAGGGCGTGACAGATGAAAATTTTTTGGTTTTTATTGGCTTCTTCCTGGTTTAATGTAATATGTATGTGAAAAGAAATAAGGGACTTAATAATTTGGAGGCGTGTCATAAAAGTGAGCATATTAAAAGCTATACATACTAAGAGTTTCTTGGCACGTGAAAAAAAATTGACATTTGGGGGAAGGATCCGAGATGGCATAAGTGGCGCCCAGAGTTTGAGCTCGGATTAAAAAGTCACCAAAGGTAAAAATGAAGCCACTGTCAAGCCATGAACAACGATATGCGATATGATAAATGGCAGCGCTACATATAAAAAACCAAAAGTGCTGTATTTGGAGGCGTGGCAAAAAAAAAATTTCCCTGTTTTAGAAACTTCATTGACATATCTTTCATTCTAGGGGGTGACCCACCTTAATATACATTGTATATATAAAATATCAAAAAATTTTGATATTTGAGAAACCAAAAAGGTAACTTAAGTAGTTGTAACTGTTCGTCGAATCAACGAAGCTCATTTATTATTAATTTCTCTTTTTATAAGTCATTATTAATTGTTGAAAAATGTTTGTTGCAATTATATTGTTAAATATATTTTCTTTAATATAAATAGACGAATCCCTTGATAAAGTGAACATAACATTCACGAAACGTTGGGAAAATATGGATTAAATGCATGTTTAATTACATACAGAACTTTAGGCCGTATTAGCTAAAATAAAATCTAATTTAATGAAGCTCATTCACTTTTTATCATATAACTTTTTAATGAGTGTTCAAATAACGCCCTTTTTGCCAACAACGTTAGCAGATGCCACAAGCTTGTAGTGAGTGGACGAACGCTGGATCCTTAATTTTTTTAAAGTTGAAATTAAGTGGTGTGTACTTGTCGTAACGACGAATAGTAACCTCAGTGTAACTTTTTGGGTATATTTTTTGGAATTTTAAATATTACTTTCGTCAACAGCTACGTCATATATACTCACAATATATTCCATAACGATCGAAAACCCAAAAACCAACGACAACACCTAAAAAATCTTCATTTATCTCTCGTGGCTCCCAATTTAATAGGCTGACTCGAGACACCTACCTTGCAGACTTTTATTAAGGAAAATATTCAAAATTAAATACCTAATCGAAAAGAATCCGTCGAAAATGTTGTCAAAGGACCAAAAGAGCGTAAAATTTGACACCTACAGGGACAGTGGTGACAAATAGTACATGTAATAGGTCTGTCTGGGTACTTTTCCAGTAGCAAATACTCAGTAAATTTTTTTGGGAGAGTAAGACCAATATTACTCTATCGGCTCAAAAAATCTCAAAAAGTACGCAGACAGTATCCAGTGAAATCTTGCGAGAAAACAGCTGATAGGTGTGTAACCAATTGAAATAACAAAGCAAAAGAATTTTAGCATATGTGTACGCAAAATTGAATTCTCGAGGTAAATTAAAAAATTATTAATTAAAGTGAAGCTTAAAACAAAGACTATAGATTTATAAAGATATTGCACGACCATACAAAGTTCATACATTTTACATTTTTGTAACACCCGCGTCGAGAAACTTTCTAGCCACAGTGCGTCGTCTAGGATCTCTCTGTATTGAGTTTCTCTCTGCATTGAGATGGGTGCGAACCTTTGCTGCCACAAGGTAATGATCCGAATCTCTTACGTCCAACACACTGGATGAATGCCTTCCATCTATCACAACATGATCAATCTGGTTTCTCGTTGTTAATTCTGAGGACTAAAAACGAAACATCAGTATTGCAAGATCATAAACCGACTTGGTGAAAACCCGATTTGTGAGCTAACGGAGCAGGAGAAAACCTCTCCAGTGGGCAAAAACCCATATTGAGGGTTTAAAGCGTGTACCTCCCTGTGCAGAGGAAGGCAATCCTGAACGGAAGCCACCCGAAGCAGCGCCTAAACAGCAACGGTCAGGGCAGGACACCCTCCCTGGGACTAAACGGTCCAAGCGTACAAAGATGTGGCTAAAGACCACCTCATTTGGGCGATCATTGACCGCAACGCCAGTGACGGCTCCATTTCCTCCAAGAACAGGAAACTGGTTGTCGTCGCACTTAGGCGTTCCGGAATGGCTTAAGGGGTAACCCTGGACCACCACAATGTGATATCAAGGTCACATCAAATGTGTGCAGATGAGCGCTACTGTAAAAGGATGCCGTGGAGTCCCTTGGGGAAGTTTGGAAGGGCGCTTACATTGAGGCATACTTCTGGCCGATGTGCCGCAAAGGCCCAGATCTATTGCCAAGATCCCCGCTGAGCCATCCGACCCCAAGGAGATCCTGGAAATTATACCGATCAGTAACCCCCAGCTGTCCACACAGGACTGGAAAGTAGTGATAGTTTCTGACTCTGTTGAAGAGTCCAGGAAGGCCACTGTGACTAACGTCTCTTCGGAAGACACAGGGGGAGATATTCTACGGGCTTAGAACTATCTTCCTCCTAGTCTAAAAAGGTGATGACAAAGAGAAGCCTCAAGGTACGGTAGCTACCACCACAACAACAGCTACAACGGAGCATTTGGAACACAATTATGCTACGTCATCGGCCAATGAAGATCCTTAATCGGACAGTGGACTTGTGGGTGACTTCTTTGGAAAGATGGAAGTGGCGGCCGATAAGGACATCCTTCTGGAATCGGACGACGACCCAGAGGATGCCAACGTCACAGTCGTCCATAGCGGTGAGCTATGCAGTTTATACAAATCAACCTTCATCACTCTAAAGTGGCGTCAGCTGCCCTTCTCCTCCAATTCGCTTCAGGCACGGAGAAGCTTATATTCATCCAAGAACCATTGTTGTATACATACAGGGTTTGCGGACTCAGTTTAGAGAACTAAACGCAGCCGATCAAGTTAAGACCAGAGCTTGTGTTATTATCAAAAACATCCTTAAAGCTTTCTTTCTCTCGGATTTTAGCTATAAGGACACCTGCACTGTCGCAGTAGAAAACAAAACCAGCACAGTGTGGTTTATGAGCTTCTTCATGGCACATGGCCAGGGTGCTAATCCTCCAAACTCCACAAGCAGTAAGTCGATATCGTATGCCAGCAGGCACAACATGCCCCTAATAATATGTGCTAATGCACATCATACCATCTGGAGAAGATCGGATTTCAATCCACGAGGTGAGCGCTTTTGGACTTCATAGTAGAAAATGAACAAACAGTAGTTAATAGGGGTAAGAAAACCACCTTTATTGTGACTTACAGAAGGGAAGATCTTGATATTTCGCTTATTAGTGATAAGTTCTCAGATATTATTAGCGATTTGAACGTGTAAAAGGACTGTTCCTTCTCTGATAACATGTACTCTTTATTGAGGCGAAACGTAATTATGTAAAGAACAATAACAAGTCCTCAGTGAATGGATTCAAGAATATTATCAGGAAGGCCAAGAGAAAGTCATGGAGGAAATTCTACATCGATGTGGAAAACTCCTCGGATACTAGTCGGCTTCGTAAGAGTTTACCCTCTTAACCAGCCATTCCATTGTATATTCAGAAGAAAGATGGGTCCTGGACCACAAACAGTCGGGACACCCCTGAGGTCATGATGAATACACACTTCCCAGGTTGCACTGATGATGTGCCAAAGGAGAAAACATTTAGTGGCGCTCGGGATATTTCTAATATCCCGCTAACTAGCCATCGTGTGAAATGGGCGGCCAAAAGCTTTCATCCCTTTAAATCTCCTAGCCCGGATGGTATTAACCAAGCGGATCTTCAGAAGAACCTGGGGATATTGATGCTATGCCTCTTGGTGATATTGTGACCCTGCTTGAGTCTCTTCACATGCCCAAACAATCTGGAAAACATATAAGAATGTCTTCATCCCAAAGCAAGGGAAGACATCTGACACCAATGCTAAAGACTTTAGGCCAATTAGTCTATCATCCCTTCTACTGAAAATACTGGAGAGGATTTTGTATATTTATATAAGATCATCGCTGGGACCCACTTCCTTATCGGCGGCTCAACATGCCTATACGAAGGGAAAGTCCACCGAAACTGCGCTTCACTCATTGGTGGGCCACATTCGGAGATCCCTGCACTACAAGGAATTTGCCTTAGTTGCGTTCCTGGATATTGAGAGAGCTTTCAACAACGTTAAACCCGAATCGGTTGTTAACGCTTTGGATCTTTTTATCATCAGACATTTTGGCGAGACAGTTAGCTGCGAATACGGCGGTAAGACTCAGAGCCACTGGATCATGGAGGGGTTACAATATCGGACATGCTAGAATTCTGTATGAAATAAATTAGCACATGGATGTTGATTATGTCACACCCGAGCCAATCTTTGATCCTGGATTCACGGTGAGCATTTTGGATACGTGGTCCACTATGATGACCTACAAATTCCCGCGAATGCGATTCAAATATTCATGGACGGATCCAAAACACTTTATGGTGTCGATTCTGTCATATACTCCGAGCAGCTAATCTAGAGCGTTCCTACTGCAATGTCATTCAGGCCGAGATAATGGCTATCCACGCATCCGGTACGGTGAAATATCTGAAAGGGATATTCACATTATCAGCGATAGCAAAGCGGCCATTAGATCCATGGAGAAATTGTTTATCACATCGAGAATGCCGAATGTCTCTGGTGGAGTTAGCGAGACATTCACCCTTATTGTGTTTGGCGTATTTAAAATACGCCTACGACTGTTTGGTAATAGATTAAAGAGAACGTGAACTTTTTTCCTTTAATCTATTACCAAACAGTCGTAGGCATATTTTTAATACGCCAAACATAATAAGGGTGAATGTCTCGCTTGGTATCCCTTAATCGGGTTCCCGGATACAGGGAAATTGCATGGCGGATTCGTTGACGCATGCAGGCGCCACCTCGAATCGAGACGGTTCAACATATATTTTATGTTATAACTGGCCACTGGCCCATTGGCAGGCACCCCAGAGGTTGAGGCTCCCTTATTATGACTTATGTAGAAGATGCGCCCAGAGGCTGAAGCTCCCTTATAATGACTTATGTAGAAGTTGGGGTGACGAGGAGAAGGAAGAGTCAACGGAACATCTCTGTAATTGTCCGGCATTCGGAGATTTAAGACTTGAAATGTTTGGTCGAAGAGCACTTGGGGATAAAACATGTCTCTCTGATATTAATTTAAACATGATCCACTTCTTTATTAAATGGACCGGGTGGATACGTGGGAATGATAGCAGCCAGGTAACATAGGACTTTTGGGAGACGGTGTAACATGTTAACACAACGGGAACTAATTAACGGACCCACGTGAGCTGTGCTTAATCACGGCTGCCAATGGAACCTAACCTAACCTTTCTCCGAGAGTTGCAGAAGCACCTCACTTAACAACTGCTCTCAACAAAATGAGAAAGAAAAAACAGTCAACATGCCCACAAACGATGAAACATTGTATATATACATTAGACCGGGTCGACCTCCATACAAAAAAAAAAGTTGTGCCAGTCACCCCCTAGAATGAAAGATATGTCAATGAAGTTTCTAAAACAGGAAAAAATTTTTTTTGCCACGCCCCCTAATACAGCACTTTTGGTTTTTTTATGTAGCGCTGCCATTTAAAGTCCGATCGCATCATATCGCATATCGTTGTTCATGGCTTGACAGTGGCTTCATTTTTACCTTTGGTGACTTTTTAATCCGAGCTCAAACTCTGGGCGCCACTTATGCCATCTCGGATCTTTCCCCCAAATGTCAATTTTTTTCACGTGCCAAGAAAGCCCTTCTAAAACTTAGTATGTATAGCTTTTAATATGCTCACTTTTATGACAAGCCTCCAAATTATTAAGCCCCTTATTTCTTTGCACATACATATTACATTAAACCAGGAAGAAGCCAATAAAAACCAAAAAACTTTCATCTGTCACGCCCTATAATAAAAGGTATATTTATTAAGTTTGAAGAACTTTAAAAAAATAGTTTTTGCCACGCCTTAATTTACAGCTATTTTTGCTATATATATGTAGCATCGTCATTTAAAGTCCAATTACATCGTATCGTAAATCATTGTTAATGGCTAGAATATGGCTTAATTTTTGTATTTAATGCTTTTTTATACTAACTTAAAATTCTAGATGGATTGTTAATGGCTAGAGTATGGCTTAATTTCTGTATTTAATGATTTTTAATCTAGCTTCAAATTCTAGATGACATTTATAAATTTTGGATGCTTCCCCTCTTATGTCCAATATTTCATAACTAGAAAAGGGAAAAGATTTTCTTCTAAAACTTTATAAGCAAAGTTTTTTATATTCTCACTTTTTCTTCACGCCCTAAAATTACCCATTTTATTATTTCATCATCAGGCCAAGTTTTTATGGCATATTCTACTGGCACTGTTTTTCCGTATTTTTTTATTTATTGTATACCTAAAATAGGACCTATTGTAACTTTATTTATTTAAAAAATCTTAATTAAGACATTTGTAAAAGCAAACATAAACATAAATCTAAAGAAATTACTTAGGTCTAAAAATGAAAAAATACAAAATAATTTAAATGCATAAAAATTAATACCTCAAAACATATACAAATGAGAAAAATTATAAATTGAGTAGGCGGTGTATGTAAATCTTGGAGAGAACAACTTGGCTAGGTTATACTGTAATGGTAAAGAAAGTCTATAAAATTAATTGAAGCGCGGGGAGTATATTAAAAGCTTTTTTCACTAATATTTAGAAGGACTTTCTTGGCTCGTAAAAAAATTAAACATCAGAGGGGAAGGATCCTAGATACCATAAATCCCATCTAGAATTTTAAGTTAGTTTAAAAAAAGCATTAAATACAAAAGTTAAGTCATATTCTAGCCATTAACAATGATATACGATACGATGAAATTGGACTTTAAATGACGATGCTACATATATATAGCAAAAAGAGCTGTTATTTAGGGCGTGGCAAAAACTATTTTTTTATAGGGCGTGACAGATGAAAATTTTTTGGTTTTTATTGGCTTCTTCCTGGTTTAATGTAATATGTATGTGAAAAGAAATAAGGGACTTAATAATTTGGAGGCGTGTCATAAAAGTGAGCATATTAAAAGCTATACATACTAAGAGTTTCTTGGCACGTGAAAAAAAATTGACATTTGGGGGAAGGATCCGAGATGGCATAAGTGGCGCCCAGAGTTTGAGCTCGGATTAAAAAGTCACCAAAGGTAAAAATGAAGCCACTGTCAAGCCATGAACAACGATATGCGATATGATGCCATCGGACTTTAAATGGCAGCGCTACATATAAAAAACCAAAAGTGCTGTATTTGGAGGCGTGGCAAAAAAAAAAATTTCCCTGTTTTAGAAACTTCATTGACATATCTTTCATTCTAGGGGGTGACCCACCTTAATATACATTGTATATATAAAATATCAAAAAATTTTGATATTTGAGAAACCAAAAAGGTAACTTAAGTAGTTGTAACTGTTCGTCGAATCAACGAAGCTCATTTATTATTAATTTCTCTTTTTATAAGTCATTATTAATTGTTGAAAAATGTTTGTTGTAATTATATTGTTAAATATATTTTCTTTAATTTAAATAGACGAATTCCTTGATAAAGTGAACATAACATTCACGAAACGTTGGGAAAATATGGATTAAATGCATGTTTAATTACATACAGAACTTTAGGCCGTATTAGCTAAAATAAAATCTAATTTAATGAAGCTCATTCACTTTTTATCATATAACTTTTTAATGAGTGTTCAAATAACGCCCTTTTTGCCAACAACGTTAGCAGATGCCACAAGCTTGTAGTGAGTGGACGAACGCTGGATCCTTAATTTTTTTAAAGTTGAAATTAAGTGGTGTGTACTTGTCGTAACGACGAATAGTAACCTCAGTGTAACTTTTTGGGTATATTTTTTGGAATTTTAAATATTACTTTCGTCAACAGCTACGTCATATATACTCACAATATATTCCATAACGATCGAAAACCCAAAAACCAACGACAACACCTAAAAAATCTTCATTTATCTCTCGTGGCTCCCAATTTAATAGGCTGACTCGAGACACCTACCTTGCAGACTTTTATTAAGGAAAAAATTCAAAATTAAATACCTAATCGAAAAGAATCCGTCGAAAATGTTGTCAAAGGACCAAAAGAGCGTAAAATTTGACACCTACAGGGACAGTGGTGACAAATAGTACATGTAATAGGTCTGTCTGGGTACTTTTCCAGTAGCAAATACTCAGTAAATTTTTTTGGGAGAGTAAGACCAATATTACTCTATCGGCTCAAAAAATCTCAAAAAGTACGCAGACAGTATCCAGTGAAATCTTGCGAGAAAACAGCTGATAGGTGTGTAAACAATTGAAAAAACAAAGCAAAAGAATTTTAGCATATGTGTACGCAAAATTGAATTCTCGAGGTAAATTAAAAAATTATTAATTAAAGTGAAGCTTAAAACAAAGACTATAGATTTATAAAGATATTGCACGACCATACAAAGTTCATACATTTTTCTGTCTATATTAATTTTTCTGGTGGATTTAGCCGCTAAATCCACTTGTGAGAGTAAATAACAGTCTTTATTATTACTCTCAGAGAACTTTTCTCACATATCAGCGTATATGTATGTGCACACGCGTTTGTGTGTGTATGTGTATACATTGCATTTAAAGAAATAAAAACAAACTAAAAGAAGTCTCGTTTTCTCGTTGAAAACACATTTAAATAATAAAAAATGTTTTGTTTGCATCCCATTAATGTGCAAATAACCTACGTTAAACCAAATGTGACAGATTTTAATTGTAGGGCAATAATATGTGTTTTATTGTTGTACAGATGAAATTATATCGATTCGCACCGAAGTTCAAATGCTGTTATTGTCTAAATTTAAACAATTGTAGGCATATAAAAAATGATTTTTCTGAAAGAATAAACGGCTTTGTTCATAAAAGATATTTTATGTTTTCTAAAGCGACATGGCCACACATTAACATGCCTCATCAAACTCACAATTTTGTAATTGTGTTAGTAATAAAAAACTCAAAATACTTTTAATTTTCATAAAAATTTGCCACCAGTTTGATGTGTATGAACGTAATTTCTTTCAATTTTATTTTTATTAAAATTGTATTATTTGAAAAATTATTAAATCGTTTCCGCCGAAAAATCCAATTTTATTTATTATTACAATAAATTATTATCACAAATTATGCAACAGATTCAGGCTTTGGAAGTTTGTGTGCTCCTTCCGTCATACTTTTTGAAGTTTGTAAAATTCTTTTAAAGGTCTGCAAAAATGTTTTTACAAGATAAAGCAATAAGCACTACCAACTAGCCCCGGTAGGCTGTAACGATTCTTTGCGATTAGGTGTATTTATTTGGAAACGGGGCTACCTAATAGATGCGGCCGTGCTCGTCGGATGGGGGTGTTCTGGTTCCCAATGAAAGATAATCTAACTAATTATCTGAACCGCTACAGGAGAACTTAACTTTAGGTAGCATAACAAAAAAAAAAAACAAACGCGATACACTATACCGGGGTAGTAGGAAAGCAGTGCAGCTTGAAGATGAATGGGGTGTAGCGTAAGATGTAAGTGGCCACCCCTGTCTATACCCCGTCCTCCATGCTGTCAAACGTTAGGATTTGGTTGACAACCCAAAAAAAAAAAGAAAAAAAACTTTACCTACCCCTTGAACCCTACTTCACCTTTCATTATAATCAACAACAAAATTTAATTCATTTTTTAATATATAACGTTATAAATGTGATTTTTATTTATTAAGTTAGTTATTAAGTTAAGTTTAAAGTGAATATGTTGAATAATTAAGTTTATACAATAAGTTTAATTTGTGACGTAATAAAATATAATAAATTAAAACTCGATATTTGAGATTTGTCACCCTTAAAATCGGGATTAAAAATGGTAAAATTAATTCTGATTATTATTTAAACGAGTAGTATTAACAATGAAAATTTAAAAAAAAGATTTGCATACGTATAGTAGGGTAACATTTAAAACAAAATCAACGCGAGTTAGGAGCATTTAAAAGCAAAACAACATTTAAATGTAATTATGTATGAATATTAATATTGCAAATTGGAATAATGTATGAGAGTGTAATTCTAGCATGGCTAATACAATAAACATAGAAATAAACACTTACAGTTTTATTGCTGTCATCAGGCGCCGGAAGACTTGCGTAGGTAGATTATGCTTAGCCAAAAATAACCGTTAAGAGAGAAATAGAGTGTGTTTTAGAATGTTGGCAGCTATGTGGATTGTAAAACCATATGATTAGAATGTTAGCTTCCGTTTATTTTACAATCCACATATTTATAGAGATATGATGAAATGTTTTTGTATGTAGTTAAGTAAGTTTGTTAGATCAAATGTAACGTTTTTTTTTTTTTTTTTTTTTTTTTGTAAGGAAAACTTGTATATTAGGAAAAGGATATTTAAATGTGTAAATAAATATTTGAAGGTACCAAATAAGAAAAAATTAACTGTGACCATTCCGCGAACTTAAGTTTTAAAAGAAAATTACAATTATGTAAATTAGCAAATGCTATGTAAATTTAGTAAATTCTAAATTAACTCAACTAAACACAAAAATAAAATTATTAAATCTTTAAAGATAAAGTAATTAATATTAAGGTTTGGTTACTTTGGTACCAAAATGTACTTGTCAAGATAACAAGTTGTTATAACTTGGTTTGTACGAAATATCTTTGTACAATTCTGACGACGCATTCAGAGGAGTGGGAAATAAGCATTTGACAAGAATTTATTTAAGCGTACATTTGGTCACTAACATCTGGTAACCCCACTGTACAAGGGGTACCAATGTCTTACACAACTTTAGATCCGAAACTTTACGGTATTATTGTTTAAAGGTTGGTGGGGAACAAGAAAAATTATGGCCACGTTTAAAAAAAATAACTTAAAACCAAGAGCTGGGTTACGTTTCAGAAAGCAAAGGTGCGACCAAAGACTATAGATTTATAAAGATATTGCACGACCATACAAAGTTCATGCATTTTTCTCTCTATATTAATTTTTCTGGTGGATTTAGCCGCTAAATCCACTTGTGAGAGTAAATTACAGTCTTTATTATTACTCTCAGAGAATTTTTCTCACTTATCAGCGTATATATATGTGCACATGAGTGTGTGTGTTTGTATTTGTATACATTGCATTAAAAAAATAAAAACAAACTAAAATAAGTCTGGTTTTCTCGTTGAAAACACATTTAAATAATAAAAGATGTTTTGTTTGCATTCCATTTCTGTGCAAATAACCTACGTTAAACCAAATGTGACAGATTTTAATTGTAGGGCAATAATATGTGTTTTATTGTTGTACAGATGAAATTGTATCGATTCGCACCGAAGTTCAAATGCTGTTATTGTCTAAATTTAAACAATTGTAGGCATATAGAAAATAATTTTTCTGAAAGAATAAACTGCTTTGTTCATAAAAGATATTTTATATTTTCTAAAACGACATGGCCACACATTAACATGCCTCATCAAACTCACAATTTTGTAATAAAAAACTCACAAGTATGGTTCAATGTGAATTTGATGATAATCAAAATACTTTTAATTTTCATAAAAATTTGCCACTAGTTTGATGTGTATGAACGTAATTTCTTTCAATTTTATTGTTATTAAAATTGTATTATTTGAAAAATTATTAAATCGTTTCCGCCGAAAAATCCAATTTTATTTATTATTACAACAAATTATTATCACAAATTATGCAACAGATTCAGGCTTTGGAAGTTTGTGTGCTACCTCCGTCTTACTTTTTGAAGTTTGTAAAATTCTTTCAAAGGTCTGCAAAAATGTTTTTACAAGATAAAGCAAGAAGCACTACCAACTAGCCCCGAATATTGCGTTGTCTTCTGCACAATTTGAGGAACTAAATTGCATTATTTTAAAGATAAAAGCTTGGCCATTGCGATGTTGAATTCGTGAACAGAAGGGTTTTTGCAATGGCCACCTTTGGCGCGTACATATGAAAATACGTTTTCTAATGGGTCTTGGTTAAAACGGCTGTTTAAAATGGTAAGTAAATTAGAATTTTCTTGTAACATTTCCTCGGTTAACGATAATATACCACTGGTGGTTTCGATTAGTCCACTGATGCAGAATATTTTGTTACCGAGATATTCAACTTGCCGTATGTACGAAACTAGCTCTTGCAGTACTTCCCAAGTTTTATTATTAAGCCTTAACCTACGCTCCAGCGGGTTGGGATCATTGAAATTTTTACTATTAAAACAGTCAAAGTAGTTATCGAGTTTTTTTTAGAAGATACTCAAAGTACTGGCAGTACATCAGAGAGTACTCACACCCCTGAAATAGAAATCGCAGATATATACAATGAAAATGAAGAATATTTTAATGAAGATGCTGATTCTTTTACATCCAACAATGTGCCAATAGAATTAACATCGAGTCGATATTTTGTTGGTTACTTAGTACAACGAATATCATGCGTTAAATGTCGTATGAATATAATAAAACCAGCGCAAATTTTGTCATATCCTTCAGAAAAGTTTATTCATGCAAAAAATTATCAAGAAGAATCCGACTTTGGAGGCTTGTGTGACCCCTCTGACTTATTTTTTGAAGTTTGTAAAATTCATATACATACATAAAGGTCTTTGAAAAAATATTTTTACAAAATAAAGAAATGAAAGGCATAAAAAAATTTATTGTTGAGCAATGCGTGAGTTGTACCAAAAATTCAATTTATTCTTTTTGGTTTGAGGAGAATGACGTATGTTATAAACACAGGATGGAGATGCTTAATTTACTAGTTCTAATTATTATTACGGAAGCATTAGTTCTAATTATTATTACAAATACAAATTATTTAGTACTGAAAAAGTTAAAATTTTAAACCATTAAACTTGTAAAGAGCTCATACGTAAAATTAATAAATACTCATAGTAAATAGTAAGAAAAAAACTCTCTTTTTATTTTTAAATTCGTTTGATATATGGGCAAATCCCAGAAACAGTCCACCAACCAAAAATTTTTCAAATGAATTTTTTTTAATGGAATATAAGACTAGATGTATAATTTCATTTTTATATTAAAAAAAATGTATTTCAATGATCATTAATGCAAAAATTTTTACCAAATCCTACCCCACTGCTGACTTCTTAATTTTATACGTGAATTTAGCATTATTTTAGGTGATTTTTGTGCTTAGAATAGCACTTACAGCAGACTTATCAAAATATAAATTTCGTTAAAAAAAAGTTGACATTCATTAGTTAAGAAATTAGTTTAAGAAATGCAATTCATAAAAATATAATTTGTTTTGTTAAAATAAATAAAATATAATAATAAAATACTACTGGAAAAACTGTAGCGTGCGTTACG
Organism: Pollenia angustigena; assembly: GCA_930367215.1. Taxonomy (NCBI): domain Eukaryota; kingdom Metazoa; phylum Arthropoda; class Insecta; order Diptera; family Polleniidae; genus Pollenia; species Pollenia angustigena. The sequence continues at coordinate 38,522,177 of OV884059.1, forward strand.
TAGCGTGCGTCACAAAGGGTTCACGGCTTTTGTCAAAAAATCACAACTTTTTTGGCTGTGAATAAGTGCGTTTAGAATTCTCTTTTAGTCATCTTTCTTTTAGGAATTAGATTTTGTATACCTTATCATGCCAAATTCGCTAAAAATTAGGAAAACGCACTTCAACCTTTGAAGTTACTTCCACTTTTTGTAGCGTGCGTCACAAAACTTTGTGATCAATTATTTCGCAACAAATACTTGCTAAGAAATTTTAATATATGCCATTCGTAAGTACATATTAATGTCACTAAATACTATATAAAAGTTGAAGCTATCTTTTTTGAAAGACCAAAAAATTGTAATATTTCAATCAGAAAACGCGTGCGAATGTAGCGTTCGTCACGCAGGATTTGCCCATATGTATACTAGGGCGGGTCGATTTTTTTTTAAACCGTATAGCAAACACGTAATCTACATAAAATTTTAAGAAAATTCTCCGAAGAAACCATGGGTCTAAAATAAAATCCTAATCCGCGCCTCTTGACTTGAAAATTTATATGCCCGCCTCTGCAAAAAAAAATTTTTTTAAAAAATAGTTTTTTCCAAAAAGAAATCGAATTTTTTGAATAAAATTGTTTAGTAACGTAGTTCTTTTGCACTTTTTATTTTTTTACACTAAAAATTTTTTTTACATTAAAAAAAATTTTCAGCCAAGTAAAAAAATGTTCAAGTCGAGAGGCGCGGATTAGGATTTTATTTTAGACCCATGGTTTCTTCGGAGAATTTTATGTATATTACGTTTTTGGTATACGATTTTGAATTTTTTTTTCATCCATACAAATCAACTCGCTCTAATGTATACATACACACATGGAAAATTCGGTGCAAATCGATATAGTATAATTTTTACAAAAATAAAACACATACTGCTGCCCTACAATTACGCAATTGGTCGCATTCCCTCTTACGTAGGTTATTTGCACATAAATTGTTTTAAAACAAAACGAAATCAATTAAAAAAATACCAAAAACCGGTTTCAACGAAAAAAAAACACAAACACACACACTTTGGCTGGTAAAAAAAGCAAACATGCGTATGTATTAATGCATGTGGTTTCTTGCTCTCTTTAGTTCTCTGAATGTGAGCACGAAGTTTTTGCTTTCTTGTTACTTCCCCCCCTCATCATTAAAAAGCACAAAATTTTTTAAAATTTCAAATGTACTAAGTGCAACATCTTTATATATTTATAGTCTTTGGTGCGACTTTTAATACGACTGACTGAGAGTTATATTTTGTTTCATCTTGAGTTTGCTTGAACGAAGGTCCTTCACGAGACTCCTTGACCAATTCTTGAATCGATAACACACAAAAACAAATTTTATTATTAATACCATAAAAACACTGAATGCAGAAACTAGAACCTTACCACAAAATTTGTTATATTACGTTTGCGAATCCCACTGTCCACAATGGCGAATGTAAAATTACCAACTTCCCGTATCTCGCTATACTCGCAACTTATATTTGTACACAATATCCGTCTATACGACTTTTCCAATCAAAATTTATTTGAACAATAAAACAAAATTTTCAAATAAAAATAAATTCAATAATTTAATTACCCAAGCTTACTTATAACATTTCAAAACGAGTACAAATTTTTACAGCTGAAATAAAAATGCTAGTATACTTTCACCCAAAATTTAGGCTGAAATGTTATATTTTATTCCAAATACAAGTCGCCATCACAAAACAGATTAAATGCCAATGCAAATACAGAATTTCATCTGAAAAAGGTGACATACCACAAAAAAAAAACGTAATTATAACCATATATCCTTGATGTGGTATACCCCTTTGTGACCTCCGATTACGTCCTCCAGTTCATAGTTTACGTTACCCATACGTCGAATTACCTTGGCCCTTATGCCAGTTGGTGCAAGTTTGGCGTTAAAGTTCCCAGCCAATGAACTTTGTGTAAAGTTCCTACGAATCACGGTTTGGCCAATTTTATACTCGCGTATGCGTGTTCGGAGGTTATACGATCTCACATTGCGTTCATATGCCTCCTTTATCTTCGTTCGTATTGAGTCGCGTAAAAGTGTAAAGTTGTCCTGTCGTTCCAGGTGTGTGTCACTTTCTTCCAAAAGTCTTAAGTTTCGTAAAATCCGGTAGTCCTGTCCATGCGTCATCATTGTCTGTCCGAATACCAGTTCATAGGGAGTCCGTCCGGTGGTCTGGTGAACGCTACTGCGAATAGCACAGCTGATACTTGGAAGGTATTCATCCCATTGGCGTTGATCGTTGCGAATGAATGAGCGAAGAGCCTCGTTAATCGAACGTTTGACTCTTTCACTCGCATTCGACTGTGGACTGCGGTGAACTGATGTTCGATGCCATACTTATTGGTAATTCTGCTAAAATCATGAGACTTAAATTGGCTCCCATTGTCGGTAACAATGACCTCTGGAATGCCAAAACAAGTAAAAATTTCATTTTGCAGATAGTCAACGATTGGTTTAGTGACAAATTTCTTCAAAGGTTTTAAAAACGTGAACTTGGTGAAGTGGTCTAACATTATAAATATACCAATGTTTCCATTACGGGAACGGGGAAATGGTCCGATCAGGTCCATATAAAAGCGTTGAAACGGTCTTGCTGTTTCAACCATTTGACCCATGGGTGGCTTTAGAGACAGGGTGGGCGATTTAGAAGTTTAGCACAATATGCAATTGGTGACGTACCGCTTGACATCAGAAACCAACTTTGGCCAGAAGAAATACTGCCTGATCCGATGTACTGTTTTGGCAATGCCGCCATGGGCTGCGTTTGGAGTGTCATGTGCAGCGTACATAACCTCTTTACGGAGTTCCTCAGGTACGACCAATTTCCAGCAATTTGACTCATCAATCTCCCCCGTTGAAAATTTAGTTCTTTTGTACACGTATTTGTCAATGATCCGGTAGTCCGGATATTGTGACTTAGAAACTTCTTCTCTTAGAGACGAATATTCTAAGCTTTCAAAACCATTAGAATTAAGATTGATAGTCGGAATGGTCTCCAATTCCACAGATGAGACGTCCGGTACCTCAAAGGCACGCGATAATGCATCCGGTACAACGTTTTCACAACCTTTCCGGTGTTCTATACTAAAATCAAACCCTTGGAGTTTGAGGGCCCACCTGGCCAAACGACCTGACAGATCTTTCTGCCTCATCAGCCACTTGAGACTGGCATGGTCAGTTATGACCTTAAATTCATGTCCTTCGATGTACGCACGAAATTTTCGGATGGCTAAAATAACGGCCAAACACTCTAATTCGGTAATCGAGTAGTTACGTTGGACCTTGTTCAACTTCTGAGACATGAAAGCTATTGGCCTCTCATACCCATTGTTGTCCAGCTGTGCTAAAACAGCACCAACCCCAAACGTGCTAGCGTCACATTGAAGGATGAAGGGCTTAGTAAAGTCAGCGTATACCAACACCGGCGCTGAGATTAATTTTTGCTTAACAGTCTCAAAAGACCTGTGCGCATCATTATTCCAAACAAAGGTCTTACGTTTAGATAACAACTCGGTTAATACAAACGTCACTGTGGAAAACTCGTCGGTAAAGCGACGGTACCAACCTGCCATGCCGAGAAATTGGCGAAGTTGCCGTACTGATTTTGGAACTGGAAATTCCGAAATTGCTTTAACCTTTTCAGGGTCAACTCTAAGTGTACCTTCCCCTACAATATACCCTAGGTATTGGACTTTGCGGATACAGAAGCAGCTTTTTTTAACGTTTATAGTCAGGTTTGCTTCCCGAAGTTGTGTAGCCAGCTTCTTCAAGTGCAGTAAATGTTCGTCATAGTCTTTCGAAATTATAAGTAAATCGTCCAGGTAAACAAAAATATTTGTCTTAAGATTGTACGGAATGACACGGTCCATCAGTCTGCACATTGTCTGTGGGGCGTTGCACAATCCAAACGGCATTCTTGTAAATTGGTACAAGGGCCGATTAGGGATTGTAAACGCAGTCTTCGGTCGCGACACTTCGTCCAATTTAATTTGCCAAAACGCATCTTTAAGATCCACCTTGGAAATGTAGAAAATTCGAGGAAGTCTCGATATCAGTCCGTCTATGTTCGGTATTGGGTAGGAGTCTTTGGTCGTCACGGTATTCAATTTCCTGCTGTCTAGACAAAAACGTACTTTGCCGGGCTTAACGATTAAAACTCCAGGAGATGACCAGGGAGAAGTAGGGCATTCCTCAATAACACCTAACTTAAGCATTCTGTCAATTTCGTCACATAAAAGTTTTTCCCTTGCCGGAGAGATAGGGTAATATTTCTGTTTTATTGGGTTTGCATAGCCTGTGTCGGTATTGTGTTCCACAAAAGACGTACACCCTAGACCGTCGCGTTCGGAATTCGGGAACGTATCGATGACTTCCTGTAGTTGTTGTTTTTGGGATATGGTCAACGTTATTTTGTCATCGTTTTCGTCCGAAACAATTTCACTACAGTTATTCATGGCAAATATTTGGATGCCAAATTTTCGCCAAATATCCATGCCACAAATAACATCTTGAGTAATAGTTGGTATTAACAAGAAATGGGTTGATTTCTTTTGTCCATTGTTCGTAATGTCCATAGTCACTGTCCCTAAAACTCGTTGTTTTTGTCCGTCCGCTGTCTTAACATTGCCAATGCCATGGGTAAAGTTCCGAGATTCTATTATCTCCCTGCATAACCCTCCACCAATGACATTAACATTTGCACCGCTATCCATTAACGCAAAACGATTCTTTCCCAGCAAATTCAATTTCAAGTACGGTCGGTTGTCGTTCTCGATTGACACTATAGATGATATTACTCGATTTCGAAAAGATTTTCGACGAGCGTAAAATTCGTGTATCCGCCGGGAGGATCTAGATGGTTTTGTTAAGCCACAAACATTATTAAAAATTCTATCTCTAGCTCGTTCATATTCTTCTAGGCGAATATGATAGGGACGCATAAGAGGGTGAATATTTGTCACATTAGGGAGTTTTGTCACTTCAGGTAAGTTAGTGGAATTATCAGAAAAATTTGTCGTAGCTGGTGAAACTGTCGTTTGTAACTGACATTCAGGTACGGAGTTACCTTCTACTTTGTCTTTGGATGCCCGTTCCACATAGTCCGGACATCCCGTGATACGTTTCCCTGCTTGATAAAGCAAGTGGGGCATTTTAGTTTAAAGACATTTTTCGTCCCGCAACCATAGCAAAATATCGTACGTGGTTCTTCACAGTTTATAAAATTGTGTCCGTCCTGGTCACAGTTCCAGCATTTACCTGTACGCGTTACCAGACAAATTTCCGCACCGTTTTCGTCAAGAGTCTCGTTCTCAATTTGAGACCTTGTATTATCGTCGGCAATTCCCGAGACTTGTCTTGGATATGCACGTTTGGATGAAGTCATATCCTTCATAAATTTTTCGTGCCTTTTTACAGCACGCCTTAATTGGGACACGGTTAAGATCTCCAAATGAAGTATATCGTGTCTTATTTCAGGTCTCAAATTTCGTTGCAACGTCTCGCACAATTCATAGTCCGAGTAAGGTGTCCGAAGTCTGTCGCATAAAACCATGATAGCGTCATGAAATTCATCAAATGACTCGTGCGATCGTTGCTTCCGTCGTAAGATCTCGTCTTTTATGTCAAAATCAGTCGAGTCATCTTTATATTGGCGTTTCAAAGCATTACATAGCTCAGTCCAATCTAAAATGTTGGTGGATCGGTGGTACCTCCAAAACCAACTCAAGGCTTTGCCTTCCAAAAGTATATGTGCATGCTCGCACAGTACGTCAAAGCTTCCTTTCAAATTTGCGTTAGTGAGAGTGTTAATCCGGTAGATAAATTCGTCCACTGATAATTCAGATGGGTCACCAGTGAAGCGAATTCTCCAACTACGGATGAGGTTTAAAATCCTTTCCGAATTTTGATTAGAATTATTGTCGGTATTACCAAGCCAATAGTTTCCATTACGGGACACAACATCATTATTTCCGGGTCGAGGTATGTCCACCTGTTCTGCCCTAACATGTGGTGTGTCCTGTCTAACCGCCCTCTGGCTTTCCAGAGCTATTTCTCCTAACTGAACAGAAAGGATGTTGGAAATCTCCTCCCTAAATTCCATCAATGAATTATTTATAATCTGGCGAACATGGTTGTCATTGTTTGCCTCCTGTTGTAGCGGATCCTCCCTACGAGCTTGTAAGCGAGTTCGTGGTATATTTGTTTGGTCCACTGGAATTTGCGAATCCCCACAAGCACCGAAGTCAAAAGTAGCGTTACCTTCCTCTTCCACACTAAGTGGAATATTACCACAACTCCGAACAAGAGGCATCGTGAGAAGTTAAAAAAAAAAAGTCAATCCCGAAAGTCAATTAAAGAAAATCCCAGGGGATAAAAAAAATAAGTGTTTAGAAAACCCTCAAAGTTTTGTTTATTATAAACGATAAGCACAATAAATAATTTAATTACTACTCGGTGAAGAGGTATCGTAGGGGTAAAACTGGTAAAGATAGAAACATCTTCAAACTGCAAATAAGTGAATGAAAAAAAAAAAGAATTTACTCCCAATTGTTGGAAACGTATGACAGGCGCCATGCGAGTAAGGTCCAAAACCAAAAGTTGTAAAAAAAAAAAAATAATAAAAACTTAGGGAGTGGTATTTCACATGTTGGAAAGTAATGCTAACACAACGCAATAACCTTAAATCCTAACAAAAAAAATAACCAAGCAGAAAATCTAATTTTGAAAATGAAAAGCTAAAAGAAACAGATATAAAAAGACAAGGAGAGAAAGAGTCAAGTGAGTTGCGATCCGATGCTTACCAGAAACCACAATTCTCAAACTCGAACCCAAACCCTGATAACCAAAGCTCTACTAAATGTCGCCGGGAATTGATCATCATATGAATAATGAACAATTTAGATCCTCAGAGGCAAATAACAAAACAAGAGTTAACGATAGTTGAAAAAAAGAGAAGAAAAGAGGAAAGTAAAGAACATCGCACACACAATAGATTCAAGGCCCTCAGTATCTTGGTGGAAATTGCACACAAATTTTAAAACTTGCGATAACTGAGGCCCCACGTTGGGCGCCATAAATCCTCTGTAACGATTCTTTGCGATTAGGTGTATTTATTTGGAAACGGGGCTACCTAATAGATGCGGCCGTGCTCGTCGGATGGGGGGTGTTCTGGTTCCCAATGAAAGATAATCTAACTAATTATCTGAACCGCTACAGGAGAACTTAACTTTAGGTATAACAAAAAAAAAAACAAACGCGATACACTATACCGGGGTAGTAGGAAAGCAGTGCAGCTTGAAGATGAATGGGGTGTAGCGTAAGATATTAGTGGCCACCCCTGGTCTATACCCAAACAAAAAAGAAAAAAAAAACTTTACCTACCCCTTAAACCCTACTTCACCTTTCATAATAATCAACAACAAAATTTAATTCATTTTTTAATATATAACGTTATAAATGTGATTTTTATTTATTAAGTTAGTTATTAAGTTAAGTTTAAAGTGAATATGTTGAATAATTAACTTCATACAATAAGTTTAATTTGTGACGTAATAAAATATAATAAATTAAAACTCGATATTTGAGAATGGTCACCCTTAAAATCGGGATTAAAAATGATAAAATTAATTCTGATTATTATTTAAACGAGTAGTATTAACAATGAAAATTTAAAAAAAAGATTTGCATACGTATAGTAGGGTAACATTTAAAACAAAATCAACGCGAGTTAGGAGCATTTAAAAGCAAAACAACATTTAAATGTAATTATGTATGAATATTAATATTGCAAATTGGAATAATGTATGAGAGTGTAATTCTAGCATGGCTAATACAATAAACATAGAAATAAACACTTACAGTTTTATTGCTGTCATCAGGCGCCGGAAGACTTGCGTAGGTAGATTATGCTTAGCCAAAAATAACCGTTAAGAGAGAAATAGAGTGTGTTTTAGAATGTTGGCAGCTATGTGGATTGTAAAACCATATGATTAGAATGTTAGCTTCCGTTTATTTTACAATCCACATATTTATAGATATGATGAAATGTTTTTGTATGTAGTTAAGTAAGTTTGTTAGATCAAATGTAACGTTTTTTTTTTTTTTTTTTTTTAGGAAAACTTGTATATTAGGAAAAGGATATTTAAATGTGTAAATAAATATTTGAAGGTACCAAATAAGAAACAATTAACTGTGTGACCATTCCGCGAACTTAAGTTTTAACAGAACATTACAATTATGTAAATTAGCAAATGCTATGTAAATTTAGTAAATTCTAAATTAACTCAAGTAAACACAAAAATAAAATTATTAAATCTAAAGATAAAGTAATTAATATTAAGGTTTGGTTACTTTGGTACCAAAATGTACTTGTCAAGATAACAAGTTGTTATAACTTGGTTTGTACGAAATATCTTTGTACAATTCTGACGACGCATTCAGAGGAGTGGGAAATAAGCATTTGACAAGCATTTATTTAAGCGTACATTTGGTCACTAACATCTGGTTACCCCACTGTACAAGGGGTACCAATGTCTTACACAACTTAAGATCCGAAACTTTACGGTATTATTGTTTAAAGGTTGGTGGGGAACAAGAAAAATTATGGCCACGTTTAAAAAAATAACTTAAAACCAAGAGCTGGGTTACGTTTCAGAAAGCAAAGGTGCGACTTTTAATACGACTGACTGAGAGTAATATTTTGTTTCCTCTTGAGTTTGCTTGAACGAAGGTCCTTCACGAGACTCCTTGACCAATTCTTGAATCGATAACACACAAAAACAAATTTTATTATTAATACCATAAAAACACTGAATGCAGAAACTAGAACCTTACCACAAAATTTGTTATATTACGTTTGCGAATCCCACTGTCCACAATGGCGAATGTAAAATTACCAACTTCCCGTATCTCGCTATACTCGCAACTTATATTTGTACACAATATCCGTCTGTACGACTTTTCCAATCAAAATTTATTTGAACAATAAAACAAAATTTTCAAATAGAAATAAATTCAATAATTTAATTACCCAAGCTTACTTATAACATTTCAAAACGAGTACAAATTTTTACAGCCGAAATAAAAATGCTAGTATACCTTCACCCAAACTTTAGGCTGAAATGTTATATTTTATTCCAAATACAAGTCGCCATCACAAGGCTAGTTGGTAATGAGTTAGTCTATCAGCGCCGGGGTTGCGGGTTCGATTCCCGTTAGAGACTCTGGTTCCTTTTCTGCAGACAAGCGAAGAGCTTCGCGGGATTATCATAGGACAAAAACATATGTATATGTGGATTTCGCTACTTACAATATATAGAATGAAATCCAATAAAATCAAAGCCATATTATTAAAATTGTTCGCATATTATACTTTTATTTATTTATTTAACAAGTGTTATATTTTACAGCAACTTAAAACAACTTAAATAATAACACTGGTTTACAACCAAAAAAATACCAAGAACGCCACATGCTTAGATAAGTTAATTGGGACCTCCTGAACACGAAAAACGCTGTAAGTACCGTTTTTTAGATATCGGTACTTTTTTGTTTTTCGGTGTGTGGTCCAACTCAAACCCTTGTGGAGCGCAACCGAAAACTCCGATCGAAACAAGTGGCACATTGTTGGAAAGGTAATTGAATGCCTTTTCCGTCGATATGCTATGTCGATATCAAAATTTGCCTATTTTTAACGTTTTTTTTTTCAAAATTTTTCATTTTCATTTCGTTTTTTTTCTACGTTATATTAAACATCTGGAATGTTTTATTTTTTTAACTAAATAGTATATTTAATTACCAACATTTTAAGCGTTTTAATCGGATAAAAAATAAAGTTTTTATTAAGGATTTTGTGGAACGACAATATTTTCATCTCATATAAAATTCCGTTTTTTTTTTTAAATACGTTAAAACTTTGAGGTGTAGTAACTCACGCATTTCTTATCAGATAGAAATTTTCAGCATATCGAAGGAAAAAGCATTCAATTACCTTTCCAATTTTTCGGTTGCGCTCCACAAGGGTTTAAGTGGGACGACACACAGAAAAACACAAAAGTACCGTTATCTAAAAAACTGTACTTAGGAAAAAAAATTACAGCGTTTTTTGTTTTCAGGAGGTCCCAATTAACTGATCAAGGCATGTGGCGTTCTTGGTACTTTTCCAAATTAAAAATCTGTAAAGCAGTATAATCAACAAATTCAGACAAATAATTATATTGATGACATGGCCTCGTACACGGATCAGAAAAGCATAATTAGATCTACAGAATTAATAACGATAGGATTAATGTTTTAAAATTTTAGCTTTTTCAGCATTTGAAGTTTTGTATTTAAATGTTTCCCAAGAGGAATGCTTTCTTAGTAATACCAGTATAAGCAAATTTAAAATTTCCAATCTATGGTTGTAAAAATCATTTTTCTGTTCAAACCAAAACGAATAATGGTATTATTAGTACATTCTACGCACTGCTCCATAATAACTTTTTTTTTGTGTTTCATTGCTCTGTTCTTTAAAAATAAATTTTCGAAAACTTTTATGGTAATTTTGCATATTTCGAAAAACAAATCAGATGGTGAACATAAACTTCCTAAATCAGATTAATTTTCATAGTTTTTCGTATGGATATACATTTCTGAAGGGTATGTTAAAATTTGAGATGGTTTAATCATATCCATTCGGCATTTAGTGCAGGATACTCGTTGCGCTATGTAGCCAATGAAATATCGACTAGAAGTATTGATACATTCACAGAGTTAAAGCTGTCGGCACTTTCATCAAAATATGCTTAATTTTCCTGGTATATATCTGCGATATCTATCAAGGGGGTTGGATTATTAGGTGATACACTGTCATTAACTTCTAAAATGTTTTGAAAGTCAAGTGGCAAAAATATTGCGTCGTCTTCTGCACAATTTTTTGAGGAACTAAATTGGATTATTTTTAAAGATCAAAGCTTGGCCATTGCGATGTTGAATTCGTGAACAAAAGGGTTTTTTCAATGGCCACCTTTGGCGCTTACATATGAAAATACGTTTTCTAATGGGTCTTGGTTAAAATGGCTGGTTAAAATGGTAAGTGAATTAAAATTTTCTTCTTACATTTTCTCAGTTAACGATAATATACCACTGGTGGTTTGGATTAGTCCACTGATGCAGAATATTTTGTTACCGAAATATTCAACTTGCCTTGCCGTATGTACGAAACTAGCTCTTGCAGTACTTCCCAAGTTTTATTATTAAGCCTTAACCCACGTTTCAGCGGGTTGGCATCATTGAAATGTTTACTATTAAAACAGTCAAAGTAGCTATCGAGTTTTTTTAGAAGATACTCAAAGGACTGGCAGTACATTAAAGAGTACTCACACCCCTGAAATAGAAATCGCAGATATATACAATGAAAATGAAGAATATTTTAATGAAGATGCCGATTCTTTTACATCCAACAATGTGCCAATAGAATTAACATCGAGTCGATATTTTGTTGGTTACATAGCACAACGAATATCATGCGTTAAATGTCGTATGGATATAATAAAACCAGCGCTAATTTTGTCATATCCTTCAGAAAAGTTTGTTCATGCAAAAAATTATCAAAAAGAATCCGACTTTGGAAATTTGTGTGCCCCCTCTGACTTATTTTTTGAAGTTTGTAAAATTCATATACATATACATGGTTGTGGTAAACACATTCTAAGAGCAACATATTATGATAAGAATTATGGTTGTAGCCACCATATTAAGATTATTATTTAATCATATTATGACTAAATATACTCGTACTATTACATCATAATATTTTTCCCTTAATCATATTATTATTCTGTTAATCATACTAAGTTAAGAAGTAATCAAATTATTGTCATGTTAATCATAATAAGCTAAGAAATTAATCATATTATTGTCATGTTAATCATAATAAGCTAAGAAGTAATCATATTATCATCATGTTAATCATAATAAATTTAGAAGCAATCATATTATGATACAGCACCTTTCATAGCTGTCATAAAAATACAAAATAAATTTAAATATTTTTGAATCGATTTTTTATTTTGTGGCTTTTTACAATTTTTCTTAATGTTAATCAAATAGCGGAGTTCAATATAATGCTATGTTCACATTTGGGTTTTTAAACGCGTTTAAGCAAAATGTTGATTTAGCTAATCAAAGCCGTTCACATTACATTTGAGATGATTAAGATGACAGATGATTAATGGTGTTTTCTTTTCTACAAAAAATGTGACATTTTATTTAAAAAAAATGCAATTTGGAGTCTGTTTCTTAAACATTTTGCTCCCGAAAAGGGTGGCTTGTTTTATTCTGAAAAACTAACCCTTTTTTGGAAGCAAAATTTTTATGAAACAGACACCAAATTGCATTTTTTTTAAATAAAATGTCACACTTTTTTGTAGAAAAGAAAACACCATAAGAAAAAACACACAAACAAACACACAAAAAAAAACAAACAAATTTAAATTTCTTTCAAGTATTAAAAATGGATAAAAACACTTTTATAAAGTTATCAGTAGATTATTTTAATAATTTTAATGATGTAATTGTGAAAATTTATGAATTATTTAAGAAAAAAAAAAAAAAAACATTAAGCAGCCATCTTGGCCGGTTGTACACGATCATGTTGGCCATTCTCATTTGGGGTATGTTCAGTGGATTCTATGTTGTTTATGAAGTGATTTAGTTGTAATCATGTCGATTTGAAGTGATTAACAAATCACTTCAATGTTAATCATCTAGATTTTGAAGTGATTAGAGTTTAATCACGTTCGAGCTGCTTAAACGCGTTTAAGAACCCAAATGTGAACATAGCATTAGGCTTGCAAAAGAGCAAATGAAAAATCTGTGGTTTTCATGGGCAACCGCGTGTGTCAATTTTTCCGATTTTGAGATGTTGATGCCATATCGCCTAATTTTAAAAGCTCTTTACATTTTTTTTAAAAAGATGGATCAATTCCGGTTTTTTAACGTTATCACAAAGTATAAAAAATGCAATACCTAGCCCATAGTCCATATTTAGTATTTGCACTATTACATCACTAATACTTGAATGAATTCCGCTAATATTTTAATTTTGTAATTTCTTTAAACTTATTTTTTTATGGAATTTTATCTTTAATTGTTTAACCGCTCACAAATAAAAAAACGACACAACTTCTTCAAAATTATTTTACAAATGGCGCTAACATAATATGATTAGAGTTGTACACGATCATGTTGGCGATTCTCATTTGGGGTATGTTCAGTGGATTCTATGTGGTTTATGAAGTGATTTAGTTGTAATCATGTCGATTTGAAGTGATTAACAAATCACTTCAATGTATGGTTAATCATCTAGATTTTGACGTGATTAGAGTTTAATCACGTTCGAGCTGCTTAAACGCGTTTAAGAACCCAAATGTGAACATAGCATTAGGCTTGCAAAAGAGCAAATGAAAAATCTGTGGTTTTCATGGGCAACCGCGTGTGTCCATTTTTCCGATTTTGAGATGTTGATGCCATATCGCCTAATTTTAAAAGCTCTTTACATTTTTTTTAAAAAGATGGATCATGTTACAGCCGTAGGGACCAGTGAGGTTTCCGACTAGCTACGGTGAGCAAATCCCAGAAGGTTCCACCCCTGCTCACTGGGTACGCTGCACATAAAGAAAATCATCAGGTACTATCTAACCTATTCACTACACAAACACACATGCACCCTACAAATGATACTTCATTCCTTCTCTTTATATTTTCAGGAAGCGGTTGTTATGCCCCCAGATTGCCCACCCTGCCATGTCACAAGAAGATCCACCATACATTTGTTTGTGACCCATTAAACCACCCGACTTCTCCAACTTACCTTACCTTCATGCCATTACCCTTTAAATTTAAGCCAAAGAATTCATTCTGAATTTCTATTTAAGATTTACAAATTACATATTTTATTAAATAAAACAAATTCAATTTCTTTAATATAGATCCTGTACTAATATATTCAGTTTTACAACAAAAAAAACAAAATTTAAATAAAATAAAACTATTACAAAATTTTTAATACTTATATTTAAATTCCTTAAGTACAGCAAAAGATTCATAACCTAAGTATGCAAACAATTAAAACTTTATCTTCACCTACAAATAAAATTCTTCCTTTCTAGTTAAACCTTTTCTTTTTTCTGACAACTTTCTAATAAATGATATATACCTAACCTGAAGGAGCTCCCTAAGGCTAACACTTTGTCCTTAAAAACTCTCAGGACCAATAACCAAAATATAAAAGAAACTAAACAAAAAGATTTAACTTTTCAATTGAACAATTTTACTTCCGGCGTAATTAAAATGTTAATAAAAGAATATTTAAAGCAAACAAAAAAAAAAAATCACATATTTTTAGGCGGTACTAAATTTTAATTAATATTAAACAAAACCGTTCACTGTACTGTATAAAATTATAGCACTAAACGTAAACAATTGATAATAAAAGAATTTAAAACTAATAAAAACTATACCCTACACTATCAATATTAAACTTCACTAAATTTTCACTTAATATATCAAATTTTATATTATTTTCTTCTTTTTGGTATTTTTTTAATGAATATTAATTCTTTTTATTTTTCTAACAATTTCAATAACATTAATTTTTTTATATTTTCAATTTGCTAGCTTTTTTTTTGACTTTTAAAATTATTCCAAAATTTACTGAGGATTTACGCTTTTTAGAAAGGATTAAAATTAAATTTCTTTTTCCCCTTTTTTTTATTGGTAAACTTTAGGTAATAACACCATCATTCTTCAGAAGACTTTTAATACAACTTTAAAATATTTGTTACCTGGCTGTTGAGCAGTATTTACCCTTCGGGATCACACACTTTAACTTCAGGGAAAATTATCAACTTTCCTGCCTCTATCTGCACAGTAAATTTATTGTTTTATCTCCCCAGCCAGCTAAATAAACAAAACCATTTTCTTTATTTTAATTCTTTACACATTTCACCAATTTATCCTTACGTTTTAATCTTCAACTATCAAATTTTCACTTTGACTTTAATAATTCCCCAGGATGAACTTCGCAAGGACTCTTGAGTGAATTTTTGAAATTAGTCCTTACACACAGTTTGCAAAAACTTTGTTAACAAACACTTGATAAAAAAACTTGTTTAAGAAAAAACTTTATTTAAAATACTCTACAAAAACTTTGTAGGTGTGATCACCTTGACTAACTTTTCACGTTTGATCTGTAATGTAATTTTCTTTAAATCTTTTCCCTACAGATTTTTCCATAATTTCCATTTTTCCTTAGCCTTCCAAAGTTTTCCCTCACATCGCCATATTTTCTTTTTCAATTTTCCTTTCTCACCGAATTTTCTAGAATTTATCATTGCCGCCAAATGTCCATCTTTTTTTTACTTAAATATACATATTAATTTTCCATATAATCTCTTATCTAGATTTTCATCCTGATTACTTTTTCCTAACATTTTCCTTTCCATATGTCTATCTTGCTGACCTCCATCCATACATTCCCTGGTTAAATATCTAAGCTATAGGTTTTTCCTCTACCAGGCTCTCATGCGTAAACAGAAAGTATAATTTGCCCATTCATAAATTTTTAAATTCAAAATTAACACTTTTTCTCACAGCGTTTCCCTTCAACTTGAATGAAAATGCCATCCCTGTTTTTAAATATATATGAGCATTGCCATACTCCCCTCACGTCTACTACTATGATTTGACTACGCTGTAAAATGTGTAAATGAACAAATCAAAACAAAACAGACAATTAAAAACTAAAAATCAGAAATATCATGACGTGCAAAAATAAATAATTAAATAAAAATTAAACATTTAAAAAAAAATAAAACAATTCTAAGTGAGATAATTAAAAAAAAACATTGGAATCCCCTACAGATGGTGTTTGTGTTACAAATAATCAAAACAAAAAAAAACCCAAATTTCTGGCAACAAAAGTGACGAACCACACCAAACCAAAAAAACTCTTGCCGCTAACAAAAAACCAACCGCAACAAAACTCCGGTTTCTCTGGTGGTAGACAGAGGGAACGGTGTGCGGATAATATTGAGGAACGTATAACAACGTGGGGAACTCCCATGACCCTGAAAAACGAGTCTCATCTCTACCAACATCCGGCCGGGCTTTTACCTACAGTAAAACAGGTATGTACGTAAACATTATTAATAAAGTCAGTTTTCAATCTTACTCTACCCAATCGTGCAACATCCTCCCGTGTGATGATTTGTCCTACAATGCATCAAATGAGTAACATCATCCATCCCTTGAAACATTTACCATCTGCTGAATTTTTCATAGATATGAAAAACCATAGTGGCAACCCATCAAACCATTCGATCCATAAACTTTTCTTTTAATTGGTTTATTTACCAATTGGGCACACGTAGTGCAAACATATTTCAAACGAAAGCCCACAAAACCATTTTGAGGCAAATTTTTCTCGTAAGTATTACTTATATTTGTCATATTAATATTAATTCATTTTTTTATACACGTCATTTTTACTTTTTCCTTCCTAGTCATAAATGATTAACCGGATCTCATGTTTACCCGAGTAATGCCTCTACTATTTTCCCATCCATGGATTGTAGCTGTTCCAAGATTATGGATCCATCTCACCAACTCTTTAAGCTAATACCAAAGAGTTCTGAAATTCACCGTTTCAGTACCTTCGGACATACATATCTAAATTAAAAATTACAATAAATTTTACGGGAAGTACTTTTGTGATTTATATGTAAATAAGAGTTTACTTTGTGTTTCCTTTCATTTCCTTTTTTACAGATATTATGCATGATCATCATCAATACTGCCTGCAATTCACTACATGATTGCACTACATTATACAAACGATATATATGTATGTATAAAAAAAATGGACAACACAGCAAACACTCATATCACAGATGCATCACCGGTTTTTGTAAATCTTATATTGCACTATCGAATGGGTATGTAAATCTAACTTTATCTTGTCAAGTCTATATCAGGTACTAGAATAGTTTATCACAGATATTAAAGTAAAAAAAATGTTAAATCTAAAAAAAAAGTGGGACAACACAACAAACATATTATAGTATAATTACAAAAATATAATCAAATATAAAATATAATACAATATATAATATAATCAACTATAAATTATAATTAAATACATAATTGTCTGCCTATGTCCTACTATTGCACTTGTAAAGTTGATTTATTATGTAATATGTTATCTAACAAATTATACCTTAATATCTTTTACATGATATATTCCTATTTTTTTACCATCTAAAGACTCAAGTTCGTACATATTGTTACCCACTGGTCGAACCACTCTACATTTTAAGAACTTTCGGCAAAATTTTGCATTTATGTTCTTTGCAAAGCAGCTTTGCACCATATTCCTTCGGTATACCTCTTGACCTGGAATAAATTTAACTATTCGGGCTCTTTTATTATACCTTGCGGCACTTCTTTCATAAGCTTTTGTCATATTTTCTTTGATCTGTTCCCTTATAAGTTCTAGGTTTTCATTTGGTTTTAAGAGAATTTGATGATCATAGATTGTTTGCAATTTTCGAGCCAGTTTATAATCAGCTCCGCTCGAATACATATGGTATCCAAATAGTGCATAGAATGGGGTGAAACCTATGGCACTATGAAAAGAATTTCTTAACGCGCAATCTATCTCTGATAAATAAAGATCCCAGTCTCTTTGGTCTTCTTTCAAATATGCTCTAATGGCTGATAAAATACTTTGATTAACCCTTTCCGATGCATTGCTACTAGGTTGATATACTGGAGTTTTGATATGATGGATTTTGTATGAATTTATTAAATTTTGAAATGCTTTAGAAATAAATTGTACACCATTATCTGTGTGAATTACCTCAGGAACACCAAATTTATGAAATACTTCCTGTATTAGAAATTCAACAACATTTCCGGCTGTAGCTTCTTTCATGGCTTTTATAAAAGTGTATTTAGTAAAGTGATCTAAAACAATAAACACATAACTGTTGCCACTTTTTGACCTTGGGTATTTACCCAAAAAATCAAGATACAACTTTTGAAATGGTCTATCGGTTATAAATTGTTTTCCAATTTCCGGGCGAAGATTTTGATTACATGATTTAATTTCTTTGCAGGTTTGACAGTTTTTTATATAGCTTTTAACTTGTGTTGTCATTTTTGGCCAGTAAAAGAACCTTTTTAAACGTTCCAATGTTTTCACGATTCCCCCATGAGCTGAAGTAACACTCGTATGGGCTTTTTCTATTAAAACTTGGGTGATATTAGCTGGAATCCAAATCTTCCATTGGTGATCTGTTTCGTCTTCTCTATTAAACTTCATTCTTTTGAATACCATTCCGTCTTCTACCTTCAAATCTGGCAACATTTCCTGGTTATTACTTATGTGTTGAATTAAATCTAAATATTCTTCGCTCTGGAATTCAGTTGTCTCAAAACCAAATAGTTCTTCAAAGTTCATTTCATCCACATTCACATCTTCGATTTGCATTCTTGACAGCATATCAGCAACAATGTTTTCGGAACCTTTTCTATGCACAATGTCAAAATCAAACGCTTGCAATTGGAGTGACCAACGCGCTAGTCTTCCGGTCAAATCTTTTAATGACATCAGCCACTTTAGGCTTGCATGATCGGTGACTATTGTGAAGGGCATCATCTCGACATAGGGGCGAAATCTTTTGATAGCCATTACTGCCGCCAAACACTCTTTTTCAGTAACGCTATAATTTTTTTGACAGGCATTCAATTTCTGGCTATAAAATGCAATTGGGTGTTCCTCTTTTTGGTCGTCAATCTGATATAGCACAGCACCTATACCATAATCGCATGCATCACATTGTATCCAAAACCTTTTTGTAAAATCTGCGTGCCTTAGTACCGGAGCTGAAGTCAACGCTTTTTTCAAATTTTCAAACGATTCAATAGCCTCTGGACTCATTTTAAATTTCTTGGCTTTTTTAAGTGTATCAGTTAGTGGCGCAGCTTTTGTAGCAAAATCTTTTATAAATCGCCGATACCATCCGGCTGTCCCCAGAAAACTGCGTACTTCGCGAGGCGTTCTTGGTAACCTGATTTCTTTAATGGCTTTTATTTTTTCAGGATCAGTTTTCAAACATCCGCCGCCGATTATAAAGCCAAGGTATTTCAACTGCTGGAAGCAAAATTTAGACTTTTTAAGGCCAATTGTAAGATTAGCCTTTCTTAAGCATTTTGAAACTTCTTCTAAAATTGTTAGATGTTTTTCAAAATTATCAGAAATTACTAATAAATCATCTAAATATATAAACACATTCTCTTTAAGCCTTTGGGGAATCACCTTATCCATCAGCCTACATAGTCGTTGAGCAGCATTACAAAGACCGAAAGGCATAACGCGAAATTGATAGAGTGGTCGACCAGCTACGGTAAACGCGGTATACGGTCTACTCTCTACGTCTAATTCAATCTGCCAGAAAGCGAATTTCAAATCTACGCTACTTATATAATAAGTTTCGTCTATTCGGCTCAGAATACCATCAATATTTTGAAGTGGATAGGCGTCCTTTACAGTGATTTTGTTTAATTTTCTCGCATCTAAGCAAAATCTATTTTTCCCCGGTTTTCTAACCACAGTTGTCCTATTTGACCATGGACTTTCACTTTCTTCTATTACATTTAAGGATAACATTGTATCTATTTCCCGATATACTATTTCTTGAACAGCTGGCGATAAGGGGTAATGTCTGTCCTTAAAAGACTCTGCGCCCTCTACTAATTTTATGGAATGCCTTTCTAAACTTGTACACCCTAATCCATGCTTTTCGAATGAAGGAAACAACTCTATGACTTCATTTAATTTTTTTCGTTGATCTTCGCTCAAAATATGAGGATTAGAATAATACTCATTCGTGCCAAACTCATCTGGTTCCTTTTCGTGATTTATTTCAGATATTTCGAAAATGTCTGGCGCCAGATGAAAAGCTTTCCAAAAATCTACACCTAAATAGGCATCCTGTTCTAAATCTGGACATAAATAAAAAATTATTGGCAATGTTTTATCCCTAAACATAACTTCCAGACTTACTTTACCAAGCAGTCTGTGTTTCTTTCCTGCTGCGGTTGAAACAACGGAATATATTGGCTTAAAGTTAATTTGCAATTTTTCCATCAGTTCCCTACAACCTTTACCTAGTAAGCTAATCGAAGCACCTGTATCTAATAAGCCTGTAATAAAAATATTTCCTATTGAAATTTCGGCAAAAGCGCGAGGATCATGCTTACTATCTACTGTTTTAATGGTTTCTATCACTAGTTTTCTAATTTTTCCTTTCTCCTTAAACTTATTTCTTAATTTTCTAATTCTATTTGAAATTACTCTAGGTATTACTAATTCTTCATTAAAAATTCTATTTCTAACTTTTTCATAATTATTTTGGCGTTTCTCAAGTGAATAAGTATGACGCATTTGAGGGATAAACTTATTAAACTTTTCTACGCTATAGACTAAATTAATTTTGTTTTCTTTCACAGCTGAGTCACTGGCGGGTTTTCCTTGGAACGATGGTTCCCCGCTGCTACCTCGTTCCTCGAAAAATTCCTATCTTTGCAATTGCTACAATTGGGAGATATAGTATTTGGTTTTCCACAACTGTAGCAAAATAAGGCTCTTTCAGAAGATGGACAGTCCATGAACATATGACCAGTTTGTCTGCAGTTCCAGCAAATCAGAGGATTTCTGGCTGCTCTATTTCTGTCAAACTGGAGCTCTGCCACTTCTTCATACAATTCAGGTATATTCAATGGTTGGGATTCTTGGTCAAAAATTTCATTTACCTGCCTATATCGCTGTGTCGGAACAGGTGGATGCAAATTTTTACCTTCCTTTCGACAAAATATTTTTTCTGCCTCTACACATTCTTGCCTAAGTTCCTCCACTGAGCTAACGGCAATAGGGTAAACTCTATTTCTAAGATCTTCCCTTAAATTCTTTTTAATTATTTTTATCATTTCCCTTTCAGGCATGGACATCTCTAACCTCGACCGCATTTGTGTCATCGTGAAGAAAAAGGCATCTATTCCTTCACCAGGCCGCTGTTTCCTTTCGACTATATCGCTCATAAGCTCGAAACTGGATCTGGTCGATTGGTATTGTTTCAACAGAGCCTCTTTTAACGTGCTCCATTCTGAGACATAATTCGTTTTAATAAAGAGCCAATACCATTTTTCGGCCACACCTTTGACAAACAAATGAAAATTGTCTAAAACCTCATCCCACGAAACACCATTTTTTTGCTGTAAGCGTTCAACACGAAAGACAAAATCTTCTACGGCTAACCTGTTTGTGTTACCATCAAACTCAAGTCCCCATTTATCGATCCTCATCTTATGGTAAGTTCTACTAGAGCTCTCAATATTATTAATATTATTATTAGAATTTGATGACCCTGACGAATGGACTGAATCCCCAGGTGAAATATTCATAGGTTCAGCGTTGATACTATTACCGGTTTTTGCTATCTCATCCCTTAGTTTTTTGTTATCCTGCTGTGTATGTTGTAAAACTAGGCTTATCTTTCCTACAGCAGCTGTTAATTCAGCCATCTGCCTTTTAATGTCACCTACCTGTGACAAAACACCTTGTTCTACAGCCCTATTAATAGGATCTTCCCTATCCTGCATATGTTGAGCATAAGCACTTGTGCTCGGGACATTAGCGTTTATTGTTTGGGACATATCGTAAATTTGAGGCACACTGTTTTCCGTACCCTGACTCATTTCTGTTTCTCTACCTCTACTAGGTTTTCTATTAGGTGTATTTGACTTATACGTTTTTTCAAATGCACGAGGAGTGGACCTATTCAAATCAAATTGTACTTGCCTCGTTCTTTTTCTACTCTTTTTATCCTTAGGAGTTTCAGGCATATCCTATAAAGCATTCACTAAGCTATTTGGTTTCCTATATTTCAAACTAGAAACCTTCTTAAATTTTAGAAAAACTATAAAAAAAATTTTCGATTTCCGCACTTTCAGATCAAACGTTTAATTTTTAAGTAAAGTGATCAAAAAAACAAAATTTTTTAAGTTTTATATAATGTTATTTTCGAACAAATTTTTCAACAAAATATGTATCTATACGTTTACTTTTTCTAATCTATATACATATACTATTATTTTCGAACAATTGTTTTTAAAAAAAAATATTTCTCTATATGTTTATTTTTCTTTCGGATTTGGCATGAAGATAAGTAGCGTTGTCGAAGTGGTTATTTTCAAAAAAAAATTTTTTAAAGGAAATCAATAAAGCATCATTTATTGGTACATTAAGCAAATCTACAATTACTAATGGGCCTACCAACTCATACAATCATGATTTCATATTTCCACTGAACCTGAGATTATGAGCGGTGTAGGTAAACAGAATGACACTCGATACTACTAACCCTGTAATCCCCAAAACTGGCTACAGGTGGCTATCGAATAGTCAACCCTCAATAAAAATAAGCTGAAACTAAAAAAAAACTAAAAATAGGCAAGGAATCACAATACAATTGGAAAATATTTAAAAAAAACAAAATTTTCCAAGCTATTAGTAATCTTCCCTAATGTACTTGTCGAATTTCTAATTTCTCTAATCTAGCAGTTTTAAATCTTCTTTCATACTTCCGCTAATAGACCTTTTCCATAGGGGCTATAAAAACAAACTTTACTAACTATTTTAGAAAAATCAGATTTTCGTTGGGCTATTGCAAAAATATCTAATGTTCTATTTCTACATGTCTAGATGTCCTACATGCTATCTAACACGGTTTCAGTGAACACTTCTTAAAAGCAGTCTTCTCTCAAATCGTATGCTTCACTAAATTGGGCGCCATTTATTTTACAGCCGTAGGGACCAGTGAGCAGGGTTGGAACCTTCTGGGATTTGCTCACCGTAGCTAGTCGGAAACCTCACTGGTCCCTACGGCTGTAACATAAAGTTTATTGTTACAGCCGTAGGGACCAGTGAGGTTTCCGACTAGCTACGGTGAGCAAATCCCAGAAGGTTCCACCCCTGCTCACTGGGTACGCTGCACATAAAGAAAATCATCAGGTACTATCTAACCTATTCACTACACAAACACACATGCACCCTACAAATGATACTTCATTCCTTCTCTTTATATTTTCAGGAAGCGGTTGTTATGCCCCCAGATTGCCCACCCTGCCATGTCACAAGAAGATCCACCATACATTTGTTTGTGACCCATTAAACCACCCGACTTCTCCAACTTACCTTACCTTCATGCCATTACCCTTTAAATTTAAGCCAAAGAATTCATTCTGAATTTCTATTTAAGATTTACAAATTACATATTTTAATTAAATAAAACAAATTCAATTTCTTTAATATAGATCCTGTACTAATATATTCAGTTTTACAACAAAAAAAACAAAATTTAAATAAAATAAAACTATTACAAAATTTTTAATACTTATATTTAAATTCCTTAAGTACAGCAAAAGATTCATAACCTAAGTATGCAAACAATTAAAACTTTATCTTCACCTACAAATAAAATTCTTCCTTTCTAGTTAAACCTTTTCTTTTTTCTGACAACTTTCTAATAAATGATATATACCTAACCTGAAGGAGCTCCCTAAGGCTAACACTTTGTCCTTAAAAACTCTCAGGACCAATAACCAAAATATAAAAGAAACTAAACAAAAAGATTTAACTTTTCAATTGAACAATTTTACTTCCGGCGTAATTAAAATGTTAATAAAAGAATATTTAAAGCAAACAAAAAAAAAAAATCACATATTTTTAGGCGGTACTAAATTTTAATTAATATTAAACAAAACCGTTCACTGTACTGTATAAAATTATAGCACTAAACGTAAACAATTGATAATAAAAGAATTTAAAACTAATAAAAACTATACCCTACACTATCAATATTAAACTTCACTAAATTTTCACTTAATATATCAAATTTTATATTATTTTCTTCTTTTTGGTATTTTTTTAATGAATATTAATTCTTTTTATTTTTCTAACAATTTCAATAACATTAATTTTTTTATATTTTCAATTTGCTAGCTTTTTTTTTGACTTTTAAAATTATTCCAAAATTTACTGAGGATTTACGCTTTTTAGAAAGGATTAAAATTAAATTTCTTTTTCCCCTTTTTTTTATTGGTAAACTTTAGGTAATAACACCATCATTTTTCAGAAGACTTTTAATACAACTTTAAAATATTTGTTACCTGGCTGTTGAGCAGTATTTACCCTTCGGGATCACACACTTTAACTTCAGGGAAAATTATCAACTTTCCTGCCTCTATCTGCACAGTAAATTTATTGTTTTATCTCCCCAGCCAGCTAAATAAACAAAACCATTTTCTTTATTTTAATTCTTTACACATTTCACCAATTTATCCTTACGTTTTAATCTTCAACTATCAAATTTTCACTTTGACTTTAATAATTCCCCAGGATGAACTTCGCAAGGACTCTTGAGTGAATTTTTGAAATTAGTCCTTACACACAGTTTGCAAAAACTTTGTTAACAAACACTTGATAAAAAAACTTGTTTAAGAAAAAACTTTATTTAAAATACTCTACAAAAACTTTGTAGGTGTGATCACCTTGACTAACTTTTCACGTTTGATCTGTAATGTAATTTTCTTTAAATCTTTTCCCTACAGATTTTTCCATAATTTCCATTTTTCCTTAGCCTTCCAAAGTTTTCCCTCACATCGCCATATTTTCTTTTTCAATTTTCCTTTCTCACCGAATTTTCTAGAATTTATCATTGCCGCCAAATGTCCATCTTTTTTTTACTTAAATATACATATTAATTTTCCATATAATCTCTTATCTAGATTTTCATCCTGATTACTTTTTCCTAACATTTTCCTTTCCATATGTCTATCTTGCTGACCTCCATCCATACATTCCCTGGTTAAATATCTAAGCTATAGGTTTTTCCTCTACCAGGCTCTCATGCGCAAACAGAAAGTATAATTTGCCCATTCATAAATTTTTAAATTCAAAATTAACACTTTTTCTCACAGCGTTTCCCTTCAACTTGAATGAAAATGCCATCCCTGTTTTTAAATATATATGAGCATTGCCATACTCCCCTCACGTCTACTACTATGATTTGACTACGCTGTAAAATGTGTAAATGAACAAATCAAAACAAAACAGACAATTAAAAACTAAAAATCAGAAATATCATGACGTGCAAAAATAAATAATTAAATAAAAATTAAACATTTAAAAAAAAATAAAACAATTCTAAGTGAGATAATTAAAAAAAAACATTGGAATCCCCTACAGATGGTGTTTGTGTTACAAATAATCAAAACAAAAAAAAACCCAAATTTCTGGCAACAAAAGTGACGAACCACACCAAACCAAAAAAACTCTTGCCGCTAACAAAAAACCAACCGCAACAAAACTCCGGTTTCTCTGGTGGTAGACAGAGGGAACGGTGTGCGGATAATATTGAGGAACGTATAACAACGTGGGGAACTCCCATGACCCTGAAAAACGAGTCTCATCTCTACCAACATCCGGCCGGGCTTTTACCTACAGTAAAACAGGTATGTACGTAAACATTATTAATAAAGTCAGTTTTCAATCTTACTCTACCCAATCGTGCAACATCCTCCCGTGTGATGATTTGTCCTACAATGCATCAAATGAGTAACATCATCCATCCCTTGAAACATTTACCATCTGCTGAATTTTTCATAGATATGAAAAACCATAGTGGCAACCCATCAAACCATTCGATCCATAAACTTTTCTTTTAATTGGTTTATTTACCAATTGGGCACACGTAGTGCAAATATATTTCAAACTAGAAACCTTCTTAAATTTTAGAAAAACTATAAAAAAAATTTTCGATTTCCGCACTTTCAGATCAAACGTTTAATTTTTAAGTAAAGTGATCAAAAAAACAAAATTTTTTAAGTTTTATATAATGTTATTTTCGAACAAATTTTTCAACAAAATATGTATCTATACGTTTACTTTTTCTAATCTATATACATATACTATTATTTTCGAACAATTGTTTTTAAAAAAAAATATTTCTCTATATGTTTATTTTTCTTTCGGATTTGGCATGAAGATAAGTAGCGTTGTCGAAGTGGTTATTTTCAAAAAAAAAATTTTTAAAGGAAATCAATAAAGCATCATTTATTGGTACATTAAGCAAATCTACAATTACTAATGGGCCTACCAACTCATACAATCATGATTTCATATTTCCACTGAACCTGAGATTATGAGCGGTGTAGGTAAACAGAATGACACTCGATACTACTAACCCTGTAATCCCCAAAACTGGCTACAGGTGGCTATCGAATAGTCAACCCTCAATAAAAATAAGCTGAAACTAAAAAAAAACTAAAAATAGGCAAGGAATCACAATACAATTGGAAAATATTTAAAAAAAACAAAATTTTCCAAGCTATTAGTAATCTTCCCTAATGTACTTGTCGAATTTCTAATTTCTCTAATCTAGCAGTTTTAAATCTTCTTTCATACTTCCGCTAATAGACCTTTTCCATAGGGGCTATAAAAACAAACTTTACTAACTATTTTAGAAAAATCAGATTTTCGTTGGGCTATTGCAAAAATATCTAATGTTCTATTTCTACATGTCTAGATGTCCTACATGCTATCTAACACGGTTTCAGTGAACACTTCTTAAAAGCAGTCTTCTCTCAAATCGTATGCTTCACTAAATTGGGCGCCATTTATGTTACAGCCGTAGGGACCAGTGAGCAGGGTTGGAACCTTCTGGGATTTGCTCACCGTAGCTAGTCGGAAACCTCACTGGTCCCTACGGCTGTAACAATCAATTCCGGTTTTTTAACGTTATCACAAAGTATAAAAAATGCAATACCTAGCCCATAGTCCATATTTAGTATTTGCACTATTACATCACTAATACTTGAATGAATTCCGCTAATATTTTAATTTTGTAATTTCTTTAAACTTATTTTTTTATGGAATTTTATCTTTTAATTGTTTAACCGCTCACAAATAAAAAAACGACACAACTTCTTCAAAATTATTTTACAAATGGCGCTAACATAATATGATTAGAGTTGTACACGATCATGTTGGCGATTCTCATTTGGGGTATGTTCAGTGGATTCTATGTGGTTTATGAAGTGATTTAGTTGTAGTCATGTCGATTTGAAGTGATTAACAAATCACTTCAATGTATGGTTAATCATCTAGATTTTGAAGTGATTAGAGTTTAATCACGTTCGAGCTGCTTAAACGCGTTTAAGAACCCAAATGTGAACATAGCATTAGGCTTGCAAAAGAGCAAATGAAAAATCTGTGGTTTTCATGGGCAACCGCGTGTGTCCATTTTTCCGATTTTGAGATGTTGATGCCATATCGCCTAATTTTAAAAGCTCTTTAAATTTTTTTTTAAAAAGATGGATCAATTCCGGTTTTTTAACGTTATCACAAAGTATAAAAAATGCAATACCTAGCCCATAGTCCATATTTAGTATTTGCACTATTACATCACTAATACTTGAATGAATTCCGCTAATATTTTAATTTTGTAATTTCTTTAAACTTATTTTTTTATGGAATTTTATCTTTTAATTGTTTAACCGCTCACAAATAAAAAAACGACACAACTTCTTCAAAATTATTTTACAAATGGCGCTAACATAATATGATTAGAGTAAAAATAGTTTGATTGCATCTTTAACATAATATGATAAATGTATAGAAAGTTATCATGTTATGGCTATTAAATATCATGATATGGTTGTGAGAAATATAATATGTTTAGAAAGTTATCAAAATTAAATTGTTAGAAAAATAATTATTTTTCGGTCAACAATTCAAATTCATAATTGCGATAAACATTGATATGTTTACAGTAACTATAATATTGTTGATATTAAATAAAAATAACAATTATTTGTGTACGACAACAATATATTGTTACATTAAACATAGTGTTGTTGCCGTAATCATGCCCAACCATATTTTTTCTCTGCGTGTAAAGGTATTTGAAAAAATATTTTTACAAAATAAAGAAATGAAAGGCATAAACAAATTTATTGTTGAGCAATGCGTGAGTTGTACCAAAAATTCAATTTATTCTTTTTGGTTTGAGGAGAATGACGTATGTTATAAACAAAGGATGGAGATGCTTAATTTACTAGTTCTTATATTATTACGGAAGCATTCCACATGGGAAACTTACAAATACGAATTATCAAGTACTGAAAAAGTTCAAATTTTAAACCATTAAACTGTAAAGAGCTCATAAGTAAAATTAATAAATACTCATAGCAAATAGAAAGAAAAAAACACTATTTTTATTTTTAAATTCGTTTGATATATGTATACATACACACATGGTAAGTACATAATTAAATAATCTAAAAAATGGAATTATAATTCGGTGCAAATCGATATAGTTTAATTTTTACAAAAATAAAACACATACTGCTGGTTATTTGCACATAAATGGTTTGAAAACAAAACAAAGTCAATTAAAAAAAATACCAAAAACCGGTTTCAACGAAAAAAAAAAACACAAACACACACACACTTTGGCTGGCAAAAACAGCAAACATGTGTATGTATTAATGCATGTGGTTTCTTGCTCTCTTTAGTTCTCTGAATGTGAGCACGAAGTTTTTGCTTTCTTGTTACTTCCCCCCCTCATCCATAGGTTAGGGTTAGGTTCCATTGGCAGCCGTGATCAAGCACAGCTCACGTGGGTCCATTAATTAGTTCCCGTTGTGTTACCGTGTCACACCGTCTCCCATGGGTCCTATGTTGTCTGGCTGCTAGTGCTTCCACGCAGCCATCCGGTCGATTCAGTAAAGGAGTGGATCCTGTTAACATCAACATCAGAGAGACAAGTTTTGTCCCCAAGGGCTCTTCGACCAAACATTTTGAGTCTTAGATCTCCGAATGCCGTACAATTGCAGAGAAGATGTTCCGTTGACTCTTCCTCCTCCTCCTCGCCGCAACTTCTACATAAGTCATTGTAAGGTAGCCCCAGCCTCTGGGCGTGCCTCCCAATGGGCCAATGGCCGGTTATAACCGCAATCAGGTTTCTAAGATGATGTCTGGACAGCTGTAATGCCCGCCGTGTCCTTTTTTCATCTATGATGGGCCAGATTTTCCTGGTTTCCCCACAGGTAGTTTCAACGAGCCACCTCTGACTGGCGATGATATGAAACTTGTGCGCAATGAGTTGCTTACTCCTTGGGAGTGAAACACCTACATTATATGTCGAGCCGTCTCGATTCAAGGTGGTACCTGCATACGCCAACGAATCCGCCATGCAGTTCCCCGGTATGTCCCTGTGTCCGGGGACCCAATTAGGGGTGACCAGTGAATGTCTCGCTATCTCCTCCAGAGACATCCGGCATTCTCGGACAATTCTCGATGTGATGAACACATTCTCCAGTGATCTTATGGCCGCCTTGTTATCGGTAATAATGTGAATATCCCTTCCAGATATATCACCGTACCGGATGCGTCTCGCGGCTGTGTAGATGGCCATTATCTCGGCCTGGATGACACTGCAGTGGTCCGGAAGCCTTATAGGAATGCTCCAGTTTAGCTGCTCGGAGTATATGCCAGAACCGACACCACACAGTGTTTTAGACCCGTCCGTGAAAATTTGGATCGCGTTCGCGGGAATTTGTAGGTCATCATAGTGAACCACATTATCCAAAATGCTTACCGTGAAGCCAGGATCAAAGATTGGCTCGGGTGTGACATAATCAACATCCATGTTCCAATTAATTTCGTTCAGAATATTAGCATGTCCGATATTGTAATCCCTCCATGCTCCGGTGGCCCTTGGTCTTACCGCCGCGTTCGCAGCTAAACTTTTCGCCAAAATGTCTGGTGGTAACCAGTTTAAAATCGTAAACAGTGCCTTAGAGGGGGTTGTTCTAATGGCACCTGTTACCGCTATCGCCACCATTCTCATTGTACGTTCAAACCTAATTTGACTCTTCACCTCGAGTGCCGGCCACCAAACAGCTGCCCGTAGAATAGAATGGGTTTAATGACACATTCGTATAGCCAATATACATTTCTCGGGTTAATTCCCCAGTTTAGGCCAATGGCCCCTTTGCAGCAATATAATGCAGTTGCCGCCTTATTAGTCCTGGAAATGGTGTTCATCCTCCAGTTCAGTTTGCTGTCCAATATTAGCCCAAGATACTTGGCGCTGTCAGACAGTTCCAGCGAGATCCCCTTTATCCTCGGGGTATCAAATTTGGGAATTTTGTATCTCCTTGTGAAAAGTACCATTTCCGTTTTGGAAGGATTTACATCCAGTCCACATCCCTGGCACCATTTTGTTAGGACGTCCAATGCGGACTCCACTAGTTCAGACAATAGTCTGGGATCTTTACCCAGAGCCACAACTGCAACGTCATCCGCATAAGCAACCGTTCTGCAGCACGTCCTTTCCATGGCCCTGAGTAGGGTATTCATATTCAGATTCCAAAGAAATGGTGAGAGTACACCGCCTTGCGGGGTGCCCCTAGTCGCAACCTTGGAGATGTTCGAGGCGCCCAAGTTGGATTCAATACGCCTGAAGTGCAGGATACTGCTGACAAATTGAATAATCGCCGGGTCGATTTCCAAATGTCTCATTGCGTTAATAACCGATTCAGGTTCAACGTTGTTGAAAGCGCCCTCAATATCTAGGAATGCAACTAAGGCAAATTCCTTGTAGTGCAGGGATCTCTCTATGTGGCCCACCAATGAGTGAAGCGCAGTTTCCGTGGACCTTCCCTTCGTGTAGGCGTGTTGAGCCAGTGACAAGGAATTGTTTCCTAACGATGATCTAATATGACTATCCAAAATCCTCTCCAGTGTTTTCAGTAGAAAGGAGGATAGACTAATTGGTCTAAAGTCCTTAGCCATAGTGTGAGATGTCTTCCCACTCTTGGGGATGAAGACGATCTTGTATGTTGTCCAAGTTGATGGGACATATGAGAGACTCAGGCAGGCTCTAAAAATTGCCAAGAGCCATTGCATCAATATTCCCAGGTTCTTTTGTAGATCCGCTGGGATAATGCCATCCGGACCTGGAGATTTAAAGGGATGGAAGCTTTTGACCGCCCATTCCACACGATGGCGAGTTATCGGAATATTAGAGATATCCCGAGTGCCAGTAAATGTTACCTCCCTAGGCACATCATCAGTGCAACCTGGAAAGTGTGTATTCATCAGGACCTCAAGGGAGTCCCGACTGTTTGTGGTCCAGGATCCGTCCATCTTCCGTATATACGACGGAATAGCAGGTTTAGAGGATAAAATCTTACGTAGCCGACTTGTCTCCGAGGAGTTTTCCACGTCGCTGCAGAAATTCCTCCATGACTGTCTCTTGGCCTTCCTTATAAGATTTTTGAATCCATTTACTGAGGACTTGTAACTGTTCCAAACACCATTACGTTTTGCCTCATTAAAGAGTTTCCTGCTTTCTTTGCGTTTTTCAGCAATCTCCGCATTCCACCATATGGGCTTAGCTTTGCCCTTCCTGTCGATTCTTTTACAGGATTCGTTCGTTGCCTCAATTAAGACATCAGTCAAAGACTCCACTGCGGAGTCGAGCATGGACACACTGTCTATGAGAACCGGGCCCATAGGCAGCTTGTCCTCGAGTACACTCGCATAGATAGACCAGTTGGTCCTTCTTCTATTCGTGTAGGGTTTAGCTGAATCAACTCTAAAGGAGAAATTGAAATCAATATATATGTGATCAGAGAAGGAACAGTCCTTTGACACATTCCAATCGCTAATCATATCCGCGAACTTATCACTAATAAGCGTAACATCAAGAACCTCCCTTCTGTTAGTTACAATAAAGGTGGGCTCACTACCCCTATTGACTACTGTTAGTTCATTTTCTACTATGAAGTCCAAAAGCGACTCACCTCGTGGATTGACATTCGAGCTTCTCCAGATGGTATGATGTGCATTAGCATCAGCACATATAATTAGGGGGATGTTGCGCCTGCTGGCATACGACATCGCCTTCCTGGTTGTGGAGTTTGGTGGATTAGCACCCTGATAGTGTGCCATGTAGCAGCTCATAAACCAAACAGTTCTGGTTCTGCATTCTACTGCGACAGTGCAGGTGTCCTTATCGCTAAAATCAGAAAGAATGAAAGCTTTAAGGATGTTTTTGACCATAACGCAAGCCCTGGTCTTACCTTGATCGGCTGCGTACAGAGTACTATAGCCGTCTAAACTGAGTCCGCAAACCCTGTCTCTATACAACAATGGTTCTTGGATACATATAAGCTCCTCCGTGCCTGAAGCCAATCGAAGGAGAAGGGCAGCTGACGCCGCTTTAGAGTGATGAAGGTTGATTTGTGTAACCTTCATCATAGTTCATCGCTATGGACGACTGTGACGTTGGCATCCTCTGGGTCGTCGTCCGATTCCAGAAGGATGTCCTCATCGTCCGCCACTTCCATCTTGCCAAAGAAGTCACCCACAAGTCCACTGACCGATTGAGTGTCTTCATTGGCCGATGACGTAGCGGAATCGTCTTCCATATGCTTCGTTGATGCTGTTGCTGTTGTGGTAGTCACCGGAGCTTGAGGCTTCCCTTTGTCATCACCTTTGTAGACTCGGAGGAAGATAGTTCCAAATCCATAGAATATCTTCCCCTGTGTCCTCCGAAGTGACGGCAGAGAGTCACTGTTTATTATAACAGTGGCCTTCCTGGACTCTTCAACAGATTCAGAAACCCTCACTACTTTCCAGTCCTGTGTGGGTAGCTGGGGGTTACTGATCTGTATAATTTCCAGGATCTCCTTGGGGTCGGATGGCTCGGCGGGGATCTTGGCAATAGATCAAGGCCTTTGCGGTACATCGGCCAGAGGTATTGCCTCAATCTTAGCGCCCTGCCAAACTTCCCCCAGGGACTCCACGGCAGCCTTGTACAGCAGCGCTGAACGCTCATCTGCACACGCTATCAGTTTAATGTGACCTTGATACCAGCCGGCATCTTCACATTGTGGTGGTGGTCCAGGGTTACCCCTTAAGACATTAAGGAACGCCCTACTAAGTGCGACGACAACCAGCTTCCAGTTCTTGGATGAAATGGTGCCGTCACTGGCGTTGCGGTCAATGATCGCCCAAATGAGGTGGTCTTTAGCCACATCTTTGTACGACCAGGGGGGTTATTATGTAATTCGATTCGAATCGAAAATTCATTCGAAAAGAATTTCCGATTCGAAAAGAAATTCTTATTATGTAGTACTTTCGAAACGTCTGCACAGTTGCACATTAAATTTTAAGGGAAAAACGAAATGATACCAAGTTTTAATATGTAAAAACTTGGCAGCATTTTGCGTAGTTTTGTTCAAGTGTCAAAGTTGTTAAGAAAAATTTAAAAATATAGACAGAAATAAAAAATATATAAATAAAAAAGTTAAAATGGATTGTGTTTTGCTGTGGGAAAGTGATGAAGAAGATGTTGTTCCCGAGAGAGTCCAAAGGAAGTATATAAGAGATACCTCGAATATTATGCATCTCAATGAAAATTCGTAAGTAATATTATTTCAACAAGAACGAAAAACGCGTAAAAAGATTTAATTAAATAAAGAAAAATTACTTTCAGGTTCGTGAAAAATTTTCGGCTTAGTAAAAACATTCAATACAAATTCAAATAAATAATATTAGTGAAAGAGTAAATGATTTAGAAACTAAGCATTTAAGAGTCGACCAAATGAACGATGAAATAATTGATATGAAGAGAAAAATGTTAAGACAAGAAAACTCTGTTGTTGCTAGTGGTATCCGAATTAGTGGTGTACCCTGCTATGAAAATGAAGACCTCAGCAAGATATTTAGTAACATATGTACATCTTTACAAATAAATACACCAAAAATTGAAAATATTTACAGACTTAAAAAAATATATAAAAACAATAGACCATATGATCCAACGGATGAAGTTATAGTTGTGAAACTACAGTCGCCGTTTGAAAAAAATTTTGTACTCAAGTCAATTTCTAAATATCGACGTGATAATAAAACTACATTATGCTTAAAAAATGCTGGGTTTGACAGTAATCAGCCCATTTATGTCAACGAAAACCTTACACCACATAACCATCGAATATTCAAAGCAGCACTCAACATCAAGAAACAAAAAAAGATTACATCTACTTTCACACTGCGAGGTCTCGTATATATAAAGAAACACCATTCTGATGTACCTATCTTAATTGAATTTCCTAAAGAGCTGACAAATCTTTTTCGTGAATAGTACTAGCTGTGAAATGTGTTGTATAATCGATAATCTTATTTGCATTTCTCTATTTAATTTTATTATGTATCATCAGTCTTTACTTTTTTATTCCTGTCTAATAATATCTGCCTTAAACATATGTTTAATGATGATTTGTTTTTTCTGTTGTTACTATAAAATATTAAATGTAAATGATGAATGTACATTTAGTTGCGTTGCACTAATAGGTATAAATGTCAAATATTACGTATGAACAACTTGGTTCTAGGGATAGTAACTTAATTATGCTTAGAATCTTAGCTAAACAAAAAAAGGGTTTTAGCATATGTCACATTAATGCCCAAAGCTTGGGCAATAAGTTGGATGAATTTCGTTATTTATTCGAAAACTCTGAAATTGATGCAATATCTGTTTCCGAAACCTGGTTTTCTAACAAAATGAGCGATAACTTTTATGGTGTTAATGGATACCGTGTTTTTCGGTCTGACAGATTTAAACATGCCGGTGGAGTTGCTATATATGTAAGAAATAATATATCATGTAAAATAAATTCAATCTACAATGAACCGAATGATGTTGAATATGTATTTATTGATGTCAACCACAATGGAACCACACTGCTTCTTGGTTGTGTATATAGGCCGGTAAAAACTATAAAATATGATAAACTTGTTAATCAACTAGAGCTTTTATCAGCGTCATATCCTGAAGTAATAATAGCTGGTGATTTTAACTGCAATCTGCTCGTTGATGCTAGTCTCACTACTGTGATGTCATCATTTAACCTTTTTCCCGTTAACAGAATTAGACCTACCCACTTCACAAGTACTAATAACACCTTACTTGACCTATTCTTCGTCAGTAATGAAAAAAAGGTTCTACACTATGATCAACTAACGGCACCAGCCTTTTCTAAGCATGATCTCATTTTTGCAGTATACGACTTTGCCAATGAGAAGATTGCAACAACATTTACTTACCGCGATTTCAGAAATATTAATATCTTGGACTTGGAATCAGACCTTAGCAATATTCTATGGAATCAAATTTATTGCACGTCGTCAGTTGATGAACAAGTATCGTTTATAAATTCCAATATCTTGCACCTTTATAACAAACATGTTCCCCTAAAAACTAAGACAATTAGGAACAGTGAACGGCCATGGTTTAATAATGATACTAAATCGTTAATACAGCGTCGGGATAATATGTATCATATATGGAAACGATACAGGACACCAGAATATCTTGAGCAGTATCGTCTAGCTAGGAAAGCTGTTGTGACTAAAATAAAACACGATAAATCTGTATATTATTCCAATAAATTCAACAGCGCTGTTAACACAAAAAAGACGTGGAAAATAATACGCGATATTGGAATTGGTAAGACAACCAAGCGTGAAGATGATGTTGATGTTAACTCGCTTAACGAATCTTTCGTAAATATCCCATTGCCAACAGTAAACCCTGGTTTTTATACTCAAACGTCGCCATTTGATCCATACGTTGCTAAGTTTAGTTTTAAGTGTCTTAATCTAAATGATGTTGCAGATGGCTTCCTTCAAGTCAAATCAAACGCAATCGGTCTGGATGATATTAACCCAAGGTTCATAAAGCTTATACTACCAGGGATAATACACCCTATCAAACATCTCTATAACACAATTATAACCACAAGTACCTTTCCGACGGAATGGAAGTATGCCAAAATCATTCCAGTACCAAAAACAAACAATGAATACCGCCCGATATCCATATTACCATACATTTCAAAAGTTTTTGAACGACTTATACATAAACAAATCGTTGAATATATAAATCAGTACAGTTTATTAACGGATCGTCAGTCAGGTTTTAGATCTCAGCATAGCTGTTTAACCGCCCTAACTGATGTAATCGAAGCCATAAGAAGCAACTTAGATGATGGGAGAATTTCATTTTTAGTCTTGCTCGATCATTCAAAGGCCTTTGATACGGTTCACCACTCTATACTGGGTTTCAAATTATCTAATATGTTCAATTTCTCCACAACTGCCGTTAGATTGATGTCAACATATTTAACTGATAGATGGCAATACGTCTCTAATAAAGGCCTTCTCTCTAATCCTCTTCGCGTGACTAGAGGTGTTCCGCAGGGTTCCACACTGGGACCATTACTGTACTCGATCTATGCTAATGATATACCAAAACAGTTAAAATATTCAAGAATGCAGATGTATGCTGATGATATACAGCTCTACCTGGATAGCTGCAAAGCATCCATCTTCACTAGTGTTAAAAATCTTAACACTGATCTAAATAATATTTTCCTCTGGGCGACTGCAAACGGTTTACGAATTAACCCGGAAAAGTCAAAATGTATTATAATTTGCAAAAACTCAGTCAAAATCGAGTCAAGAATTGATGTTTTCCTGGGTGGTAGCAAAATTGATATTGTTAAGTCTGCAAGAAATCTTGGTGTGGTTTTCAACAGCACACTCACTTGGTCAGATCACATCAACCAATCATGTGGAAGAGTGTATAGTATGTTAAGGTGTTTATGGGCAACACAGTATTGCACACCTTTAAAAATAAGACTACTCCTGGCTAAAACATACTTACTACCAGCTTTGATGTATTCATCAGAAATCTTTTGCGGTTGTAACTCAAAAGACTCTGCTAAACTAAACACAACGTTCAACAACATTGTACGTTACATATTCTCCTTGAGGAGATTTGATCATGTTTCTCAATACTCCAGTCGCATATTTAATGTCACCTTTATGAACTACTTAAAGATAAAAAACCTTGTTTTCCTACATAAAATTGTAACAACGAAACAACCGAAATATCTTCATGATCGCTTAATATTTATGAGGTCTGCAAGGGGAAATGGTATCATGCAAATTCGACATCGAGACACGGCATCTGAAAGACACTTTTTTATATTAACTATCCGTCTCTGGAACCAACTTCCCTCAAACTTTCGTACTATTGGCAACTCAAATAAATTCAAACAATTACTTCAACATTTTTACCAAACTTAATCTGCTGCAAAACAGTAGTAACTTCTATGAACATCTCACAGTATTTTTTCTTATGTTTCTTTTTCATCTATTTTTTATTTAATGTTTCTTTTTTCCCTCTATCTTAAATTATTAAATTATTAAATTTCATATTATTATAATTTTTTATCAACATAATGTTTAAACCTACGATATTTTTTATTGATATAACTTCCGGATTCTGATACTGTAAATTATAAGATATTATATCTTGTTGTATCCGAAATTGCAAACTTAATAAATAAATAAATAAATAAAATAATAAAAATAATAAAATAAAAACGCATTTATGTATGTACTCAATTCCATCAGCAATGATTTAAAAGCACCACAAAGATCTACTGCCGTCCCTCCTATTTTAAAATTGGCAGCCACCTTGAAATTTCTTGCGCAAGGTGGTTATCAACATCAGATTGGCCAAGACCGTTTATTGGGAATGTCTCAATCATATATTTCTATATGTTTATCGGAGGTATGTGAATCAATACAAAAAAATCTTTGTCCTAAACATATTGTTTTTACAATGAGCGAAGAGAAAAAAATGGAGGCAAAAAGATTTTTTTATAGTAAATGTTCAATACCAGGCGTTATTGGGGCTGTAGATGGAACTCACATACAAATAATAAGACCTTATAACAATGAGCATTTATATTTTAACAGAAAACTTAAACACAGTATAAATGCTATGGCGGTAGGATTTAACATGCATATATGTACATATATCAATTGATTACACCACGTTATTAATTTTTTTAGATTTGTGACCACGAAATGTACATTAGAGCTATCAATGGACGTTTTGGAGGTGCTTGCCACGACTCTCATATTTGGAATTTGTCTGAAGAAAGACAATCGTTAAAAGAAAAGTTTCAAGCTGGAGATACTGGAACTAGAATTCTTGGTAAAAATTTATAATTTATATCTATAAACTTCAAAATTAGCTTATTATGTTCCAGGTGATTCCGGTTATCCTTTGGAACCCTGGATTTTGACACCATACAGGAATGCTATTGAGAATTCTTCTGAATCATTTTTTAATGATCAGCATTCCAAAGGACGATCAATCGTAGAAAGAACGTTTGGTGTACTCAAAGCAAGATTTCGTTGCCTTTTGGCTGCGAGAGAACTGCATTACTCCCCAGAAAAGGCAGTTCAAATCCTTAATGTGTGTTGTTCATTACACAATATTTGTATAATGTTTAATGTAGAAAGTGATAGTTTTCAAACTGAGGAAGAAATAACTGCTTCATCTTCTTTGAGCACCAACACAGAAAATAGTTTGGAAACAAATTTACTTCATGTAGAAAAAAATATAAGAAATGAAATTAAAAATAATATATTTAGAAACTAAAAAATATATAAATTTCTAAAATAAATAAATGACAAAATTTAAAAATAAATAAAAACAATAATTAGTATTGTAGTTAATTGGTTGAACTATTTATGGTTTTTAATCCAAATTTTAAATATTTTTAATTAGGCTTAAGTTCATGAAATTTAATTTTTATTAAATTATTTTTATGAAGAAAGGAATTTTACAACTTGAAAATTAATTAAAATTGTTATTGATAATCTTTCATTCTTGACGTGGCTCGGGCTAGAACCCTGGCCGGCAGGTTACCATGACATGTTTCGATCGCAACCACTCGATCTCCTCAGATGGATTTGCCGTCTTACACTCGCAGCCATCGACGACTGCTGACGTCACTAGTCAAACATCAATCCTTAAACCAAATTGTATTTTAACATTTGGTAGATCGAAATTTGCTTTCCTGAATGATTATCCATTTTAATTGATTTTACATGTTTTTTCCTTTACTTCTGTAAGTAAAGTAAAGGAAAAAACATGTAAAATCAATTAAAATGGATAATCATTCAGTAAGTAAAGTAAAGGAAAAAACATGTAAAATCAATTAAAATGGATAATCATTCAGGAAAGCAAATTTCGATCTACCAAATGTTAAAATACAATTTGGTTTAAGGATTGATGTTTGACTAGTGACGTCAGCAGTCGTCGATGGCTGCGAGTGTAAGACGGCAAATCCATCTGAGGAGATCGAGTGGTTGCGATCGAAACATGTCATGGTAACCTGCCGGCCAGGGTTCGAGCCCGAGCCACGTCAAGAATGAAAGATTATCAATAACAATTTTAATTAATTTTCAAGTTGTAAAATTCCTTTCTTCATAAAAATAATTTAATAAAAATTAAATTTCATGAACTTAAGCCTAATTAAAAATATTTAAAATTTGGAATAAATAAAAACATTTATTGAAACAGTAAAATAATAATAATTCAGTGAAATTAATAATTACATATATTATTTAATTGCTTAGAGAATTAAATAAAAAACTGCGTTTAAAAAAATTTGCGGCTGCAAAACATTAGGTTTTATTAAGTTTTTCCTTCTCCTGTATAGTAAGGAAAATATTACTAAGGACTTTTCTATATTAGAGTATCCATACGTGAGCTTATAAAAAAAAAATAATATAATAAAGAGGAACATAAAAAATAATAATATATACAGAGTTAAACATAAAAATTCATAAAAAAGTATAAAACATAAAAATTTATAAAAAATGCACATAGTGAATCCTCAACCATTTCTTTTGCTCTCTAATTCAAATATTTTTCCTTTCAGTTCAAGCTTTGCAATTTTGCATTTCGTTCTTTCCAATTCATTTTTCTTCAAAAAGTCATACTTTTCTCTTTTAAGATTATATATACGTTCCTTTCGTTCGTTTTTTTGCAATTCATTTTTTTTTAGAAACTCTAACTTTTCTTTTTCTAACTTATATATACGCTCCTTGAAGTCACTGTTCCGTTTTAAGTATTTATTGGCTGTTATTAGGTTCATATTTGTTTCCTTCATTTCTCTTATTATATTTTTCTGATTTTCGTCACACTTGCCTAACAGTTCTATTGACTTTTCCTGATATTTAATTTGATTTTCTACTTGTTTTTCTAATAAAGTCAGCTTATTAGAACAGTTTTCACGGTTGCGTCTACGTGAATTATGCACATTTAAAAAATCAAATGAGTTTTCCTCAGAAGCTATTGTAATCAGATCTTCTATTGCATCTTCTTCTCTAATGTTTGTAGGAGCAGGATTATTTGTTTGTGCCCCAAATCTTGACGTGCCACTCATCCCTTCAATAGAAGCATTAATGGCAAGTAGTTCAGAAATTTGTTCTTCTAGTGGTGTTAAAGAACAGTATTTACTCGGACCTCCTCCAGTTCCAGAAAGGCTATTTTTGTTGCGACGGGACTTAACCTTTATGTGCTGCTTGAAATCTGCCCATACCTAAAATTTGCAAAAACGTTATATTTATGAGTTAATATATATATACATATGTATGAACAAACCTTTTTCCATTTTTCAACCTCATGTGAAGGTGGACCTGCAGCATTCAAATCTTGCATTAACCTTTGCCACAATTCTCTGCACTTACTTTTGGCATTTGAAACATTTAGGTGTCCTTTTGCCAAATCCGGATGTAATTTCATAAACTCCACCATTATTTCATATTGCCTTGGTTTGGTATATACTCCTTTTTTAGACGATTTCCTTTAATTATGTTCAAAATCAGAGTAATTAAATAATTTTTTTATTATTCAAATATAAAATTCATATATGTACTTACATTTTAAAAGTTTTTATTTAACGTTTGTATAAAAAATAACATGTACATGAATTTCCGCAAACAAAATGGCATTCGAAAGAAATACGTACGTTACTAACACTACTGACTTTTCCTTTCGTACTACATAGTTGCATTTTCGAAAGGGATTTTTTGTTTTCCGAAAGGGGATAGAAAAATCCCAAAATTTACGAACGTTCGGAAAAAAATTTCCGAAAACCGTACTACATAAATCAATTTTTACGAATTCGTAAATTTTTCGATTCGAATCGAATTACATAATAACCCCCCTGTTTTGCGGCCGTTGAGGCGTATATTTGGACCGTTTACTCCCAGGAAGTGTGTCCTCCCCTGACCGTTGCCGTTTAGGCGCTGCTTCGGTTGGCTTCCGTTCAGGATTGCCTTCCTCTGCAGAGGGAGGTCCACGTTTTAAACCCTCAATATGGGTTTTTGCCCACTGAAGAGAAGTTTTCTCCTGCTCAGTGAGCTCACCAACCGGTTTTTCACCAAGTCGGCTAATGATTTTGTAGGCGGAGCGCCTGGTTGTGAAGGCCCGCTTAGATGCATTTATGTGCCTTTGGGGTTTTTTGGTAGGTGCCGTAGAGGCTAAGGGAGGTGCATCAGAGAGCATCGAATCATTCTTCGTGTGCTCTCTTTGCACATGTTTCGGCACATGGGAAACTGGATTTCTGGCAGACTGAGTCTGTACCGTCAAGCCAGCACCCGAGGAAGGGGTTTTGACAGGTTTTTCTCCCGTCCGGACCTGGGAAGCCTTAGAGGTACCTGGTTTCGAAGAACCCTGCACCAAGCTTGGTTTGCGACCGCCTGACGGCTTAGTCGTGTGTTTTTGCGCACTAGTAGCTAACCGTCTAGCAGAGCCTGGCGCAACCACCTTGCTAGACGAGGTCTCAGTAGCATTCAACATACTACAGCCTGATACCGACGCTGTAGTAGTAGGGTCTCCGGGGATTATGAAGCCCTTTGCCGGATACTTAGGGCATGAATTTTCGGACATTTCGGGGGGGGGGGGGGGGGTGAATTGGGGTTGCATTTTATGCCTAACTGCCAGGCGAAAGAATACCTGCCACTCCTCTGGAGACAGACGCAGACCATCAGCCGCTCAATATGAGAACAGACGCTGATGGATTTTATTGCGGACCGACGGCCTTCAGGAGGCCTAACAGTTGACCGTAAAAGGCCAGCGGACGCATAGTCATTAGCCGCTCCAACTAGGAGAAAACAGACGCTAATAGACAGGGGGGGGGGGGTAGTTCTTGGTTCGTACTCGGTTTAGACCCTTCTGGCATGGGAGGCCCTATCGGTCTTGACTGACGTCACTACCGCCAGCATGACTCTAAACGTCCTTGTACTTAAGCCCTCGCATCGCGACAAGATGACTACCCATTCGCGAGGGCCCCTCATCCATAAGAAGCACAAAATTTTTGAAAATTTCAAATGTACTAAGTGCAACATCTTTATATATTTATAGTCTTTGCTTAAAAAGTGTTGTAAATTAAAAAAACTTGTTGATGACACTGTTATTAATTTGGTAAGTTCAATTTCTTCTTAGTTTTTAGTTTTATTTGTCGGGTTTTTTATAAAACTTCTTTTGCTTACATTGCCCAACATAGTGCCGGCTTACAATGGAAAAAAAGAATGAAATGCCCAATAGAGTGCCCTCCAACAGCTTGACAACGGAGAAAAATAATTTGGATGTGAAGTGCTCGCCAGGAACACAATTCCAAATACTCGCCTCTTCAATTGCAAAGTTTGTCCCACAAAGTTCTGCTGGTTCTATCGGTTCCGCCATCTCCACTCCACTTACGCCACGGTCGCACTGTATATTTGGACGCTTCTAGCATGAAGTAAAATGTTTTGTTTATTATAAACAACAAGTTAGAGTGCTATATTCGGCTGTGCCGAATCTTTGATACCCTCCACCGATAGTTCGAATGTTTAAGAAGTAATATCTGTATGATGTCTATTTATTATTATTATCTTAAACTGTGACGATTTGTTATTAATTATGGTTTTAGGCGACTAAACGGTTTTCCAGTAGTAGGGTTTATATGGATCGACCATCACGAAATTTCACAGCGTCATTTCTAGTCCTTTAAAACTGTGACGTACCAATTTCTGTTATGATAGCATTATTTATTATGGTTTTAGGTGTACTAAACTGTTTTCCGGGAGTAGGGTTTCTATGGGGCCTAGGGTAAATTATGTACCGATCTTCACGAAATTTCACAGTATCATTTATAGTCCTACAAAAATGTGACGAGCCAAAGTTTGTTATGATTGCGTTATTTTTTTAGTAGGGTTTATATGGGGCCTAAGGCAAATTATGGACCGATCGTCACGAAATTTCACAGTGTTATTTCCAGTCCTAAAAAACTGGGACGTACCAAATTTTGTTACGCTAGCGTTATTTTTTACGGTTTTAGGCGTACTAAACTGTTTTCCGGGAGTAGTGTTTATATGGGGCTTAGGGTAAATTATAAACGGATCTTCACACGA
This sequence comes from Pollenia angustigena, assembly GCA_930367215.1. Classification (NCBI taxonomy): domain Eukaryota; kingdom Metazoa; phylum Arthropoda; class Insecta; order Diptera; family Polleniidae; genus Pollenia; species Pollenia angustigena. The sequence continues at coordinate 38,565,726 of OV884059.1, forward strand.
AATTTAACAGCGTGATTTCCAGTTAAATAAAACAAATTTTCGCAAAATCTTATCTCATTCCGTGCCTTGTTCCACCATTTATGTTATTTTTTGTAACAAATTTTTCATTTTTTTTAGGTGGTGGTTCCACATTTTGATTCATTGCTCTGGTCCTACTGAACCGATTTTGCTGGATTTCAATCCCAAACTGCTTAGGATAACTACAAACAATTTGGCACCAAGTTTGTTCATTTCTTTTGAGTTGTTCGAAAGTGAGCGTGTTTTCAACAGAAGGACAGACGGACATGGCTAAATCGACTTAAAATTACTCAAGGACCCATAATATATATACTTTATGGGGTAATTTCAATTTTTGGGAATACAAAATTTTAATTTCAAAAGATTTTGCTATTCGTGCTTAATTCCCAGTTTTTATTATTGATAAAAACACTTGAAATTTATTGTTGATGGGATAAGCTATTCCTATGCGCATTTCACTGGTTGCTTAGGCCAGATCATCAGAAAACTTCATCCATAAAGATTTTAGAAAAACTAAAGATATTAAACCAAATAAAACTGTTAAACGTATAAGACTTATAGCAACACTTCTACTTGCAATAATATCAAAGTTTAAACAAAACACATCAACAATAAACAGTGGGTTTATCTCATCTTACATTCCCCACTACAATCAACAACAAATTTCAAGTGTTTTTATCAATAATAAAAACTGGGAATTAAGGAATAGCAAAATCTTTTGAAATTAAAATTTATTATAAACGTTAAAAATCAACACAATTCTAACTACTTACCTCTGCCATTGTTAAATTTCAATTTTGATTTTATTTCACAAAAACTATTTCATTCAAACAGCTGTTCAAACTATTTGCAAAATCTTGCAAGCGGAAATTTCTCCAGAAACATTTTGCAAGTTCTCTGACTTCCAACTGTCAAAAAATTCTCTTTTTGGCTCTTCCGCTGCAAGAGATTTAGAGTACGCAGACAACATTTTGCAACATTTTGCGCAAAATATATGTACGCAGACGGACCTAATATATGCAAGAATAGCATCTTTTGTGAACATAAAATTGAACTTTGTGTCTCATGCGTAAATAAGACTAATAACTAAATATTTTTTCTTTTGTATTATTTGACTGATTATCTTTAAAGACCGATTAAGAAAAAAGTAATTTTTTAACCTTTTTAGGTTTTGTTGTTTTAAAAAGTTAATTAATTTGTAAAGCCAAAAAAATAAGTTCAAATTCTTATTGAATTTTAGAGAGAAACATAATTTTTGTTGTTTATATTTTTTAACAAAACGCTAAAACAGATTTTTGTTTATTTTTAACTTTAAAAATTGGACCGCTAGAATTTATTTTTTTAAAAATTCGTCGATTCGACGAAGAGTAACCTTAATGTACAAAAATAAAGAGGAACCTTCCAGGGTTAAATAACATAATAAATGTGGTAGACGTTAAGATCAAATAGTAAAAGCTCAAAAATTCAAGACATATCTAGAAACTTGGGATAGAGTATAAAAACAGCGCAAAAGATGGCATTGCCAGTCAGTACTAGTTCCGTCATTGAAGATCATAATATTAAGTTTTTTAATTTTTTTTTTATAAAGGCTATAAATAAAGGCTGTGAAAGTGACACTACACAATTAAGTTAGTAAAAATCAAAACGAGTTTGATATTTGCTCAAGCTTGTAAGACTGTACAGTTTAGTACAGTTCTGTTGTGGTTTTTAAGAGTTGACAACAAAAAATTAGAGCCGAAAAATAAGAATATTCTAGACAGGGTTCCTAATATTATGAAAAAATCGGCTGAATTGTGACACATTAAAAGCAGCAATAGACTCATGAACGTCTAATCCTATGAAAATTAATGAAAAATTAAAAAAGACGAACATTTTTTCACTTTTTTGATTTACACATGTTTTCTTTTTAGATTACATATAAATTTAAAATAAAAAATTACCGTTATATACAGGCCTGTTCTGAAAATCACGTGATTTCAAATCACGTGTTTTTGAAATCACACGTGTGATTTTGTGGTGTTCTGAAAGTCATACCGTTTTTGTGTTTCTCGGTATGCTTTCGGTAATTGAAGATAACACAAAAACGGGACACTATAATATCACACGTGTGATTTTAGCAGGCACATGTGATTTGAAATCACGTGGTTTGAGTAAAAGTGATTTGCAGATCAGGCCTGATAGGAGTTTTACGCGGGAAAGAATTCCCGGGAATCCCGTTACATTTTTTTAAATTAATCCCGGTAAATTTTTTTCTGGAATTTTCGGGAATTTTAAATTAAATTTTTTGAAATTTTAATTTGTTTTAATATATTCTTTACTAAAACTACTAAAAACTACCTACTAATCGAACTATTTTTCCTACGCCAATAAACCAACGGCCTTTTTAATTGCTGATGAAATGTCTAAAAAGCTTCTTGAAGTAGAAAATGAAAATGTACACGATACACACCAGATGATGAACCACTACAAATTCTAAAAAAATAGTTGTAAAGAAAATACAAAAGCCTAAAAGTATATAAAACAAGAATTTGACGTCCATAAAGTCACGGATAACAGGCCAATAAATTTATTATCTTTGTATGATGCGCTTCTTACTATAAAACCAACGAGAGCACTTTTTCGTTAGCAGGCAATATACATACATATCAACAAGGATAAGAATAGAATCTCTGGTGAGCTTTATTATATAAAACGCAACGCCAAAGAATTGCATTGAAAGAAACAACAAAATTACAAAATATTTATGACTTTGTTTTTGCTTTCAATGTAATTCTTTATTGGGACCATAGATCTTCCCGAGTGCAACTTTTACAGTTCAAATGAATGGAAAATTTGTTCCAACACGTCGGTATATAAATCTGTCAAATCGGGTAAAAAATGGGCAAATTATGAACAAAATAATCATAAAATGGCCTAAAATACATCAAAATTATTACAAAAACCTTTATTTTAGGGATGTCATATGACCTATGGATACGACTTATACATCACTTATATCAAAACATCGGAAATTTCCAGTAGAACACATTTTCTAAAAACTCGGAAAAATTTGTTCAGATACAAAAAAGCAAAGACCAAATTTTTTTTAAATATCCACTTTCTAAATTTTATAACCCAAGTAAATGGTAAATTTCTTCTTTAACACGTCGGTATATAAATCTCTTAAAAATGGCTGAGTTATACTCAAATACTGAAATCCTAAAATTACTCTTTATACCCTTCACCGAAGGTAAAAGGGAATATATAACTTTGTCATTTCGTTTGTAATTTTGATAGTACACCCTATAAAGTTCTGGGTCCTTATGAAAAGCGAAGTTCAAATCCGGTTGTCCGCCTCTTACATGTCCTTCCTTACTTCAGTTTGTTCGTACTTTTTGTCAAGAAAAACATACGGGCATGTTCTATAAATTGAAATGAAGTGGATTTAAAATCGAGCAAATTTTAAAAACGACACTGTACTAAAATTTCATACAAACATTCCATTTTATCAATTAAATTTTGTGAGTACCAATTAGCTTTACAAGAATAAATCTTAAAACCAGGAAAAACAACGGTCATTTTGTAAAAGATTGAACTTAAAATCTCGCTCGATTGTAATTTCACTTCACTATCCCGAAAATTGGGCATAAGCCAAATTCATAAAAAAAAGGATAGAATAATTAGGTTGAAATATCTCAGAAAAGGAACAAAATTTCACAAGGGTTAAACATTTGTTTTATAGGTTATTAGCAGGGCTTTTAGATGACCTATCGTTAGGGATGAAACGATACCTCTAAGGTATCGATACTTTTACTCGATGTGGTATCGCTCGTAAAGTATCGATACCTACTTAGAATCGAAGAAAAAGTATCGATACTTAGTTACTTGTATGGGTACTTGCAAGGCGAATTTATAACAGGTAAGTGCAACTCTACAACTACAAAACAAGGCAAATTAACTCCATGTATTTTGTTTTTGCAATTTTCTGACTTGTTGTCAAATTTCAGTATAGAAACAAAACAATATTTTGACGTTTCACCATTTTTTTAATTCGCCGTGGATACAGCTGATGAACGGCGGACGAGTTGAGCTTACCTGGAGTTAATTCGCCTTGGGTACTTGTATCGGTTTGTATGATAAAAGAATAGAAAGCAGCATTTAAAATCGTTCTTATTAGTGTTTTATTACTATACAATAAAATAAGAACTTCGACCTATTAGAATTTTTGTGCAAAACGATAAGTGTATAGATTAAGACCACTTTTAGTTGCCACCTCGTACCAATTTCCTTTTTTATCTTAGGAAACAAAATTTTATAGAACGTTCAGCAGCCGTATTCTGTAATTCGCTTAGCTAAAGCTAAATCTCGATCGCTAAAATGCCTTAGAGAACACAAAATTGAAAAATTTTAGCGATGACATTTAAAGCTAAAATTGCGGCGAATTAAATTTGTATGACGTTACTAAATTTAGCAATGCACGTTACATAATTGCATTCGTACCCAAAAACCGCTAAATCAATTTTTTAGATTTTTAGCGATAGAGATTTAGCGAATTACAGAATACGGCTGCAGGATAACAACCTTTATTCACCTTTTATTCCAGAAATCAACAATGTCACTAAGAATTTATCTTAAATGTAAATATGTATTTTATTTCCTTTCAATAATTTCTCAAGCTCAAGGTCCGTTTTATATAAAGAATATTTATTTAAAATTTATTCAATATTTCGCTATCTCAATGGAAAGCTTCTTCAGGGATTTTTTTGTTTTTTTATATTTCAAAAAAAATTTTTAAAAAAGGAAATAATATTAAGAAGGTCGAAGAATTTAAGCTAAATAATTTATGTATTTTATTTTTAAATTGATAAATATATAATAAAGGGTGGTAAAACCTTAATCCTTGATGTTAATTGTGAGTCACACCTTAACGTCAAGTTTTTTGCGCAACTTACATTGACCTATCTTTGTTTCAGTATTTGACAACTTCGATTATGGAGAGGTACACAATTCAGCAGCGCGTTAAGTCCCAATTTCCACAATACAAGTCTTATTGACTTATCACATTTTCTTCTTTGAATCAGCTTCGGCGTTTTCAGGGGTCAAGTCTTATTATTTATCTGTTATTCCATTTGTATGAATGTATATGTGCGTTTTTACATTTCGCACATACAACACACACAAAAAATCACACACGCTACGAAATTAACTTTGTACAACGAAATTAAATATGAAAGATAATTTTCAAAATAGACCTGCTGAAAATTACGAATGAGAAAATAAAACGCATATGACGAGAACAGCAAGCTGAGTACTCGTTTTTTTCCCCTCGTCACTCTCGCATACAAACTAGCAAGCTGATCAATAAGACTTGCATTGTGGAAATTGGGACTAAGATTAACAAAGCCTTTTACGAAAATGGGCGTACAATCAAAATGCATTTAATGCACATCGTGATTTTTTTGGCCAGTATAATCGACCAAATGTTTCCACAATCGGGAGAATTGCGCGTAAATTTCAGCAAACCGGGTCTGTAGGAAATGGGAAAATATATGTGCATGCTCCCCAGTTAGTTCTGCGGCTGCCGGCGTCTTCCAAAATGAGGTCGGCCAAGCAATTATCGTGAATGGTGTTCGCTTCGCGGGATGATAACGGACTTCTTATAGCCAGAAATTGAGGAAATGGACCTAGATGATATATGGTTTATAGGTGTGGACCCGGGATTCGGTATTTTTAATTCAAAAAAAGGGATCTCGGGACGGATCAGGATTTTTCGGGATTTTCCCCATATTTATACTACTCATATATAAAAGCCAATTTTAAAATTCATATACATAATTATAATTTAATGTTTATGTATAAGAATTAAAACCAATTAATTCATGAAGAAAATTAAACTCATTACAAAATAAAACTGTTTAATGTATTCTTTTAAAGTAATATGGAAGTATTATGTATTAAAACTTATATTTTAAAAAGATTCTTAAACAAATTAATGACGTCAGATAATTGATACCTTATTTAATCGCAAACATATGCTGCCGACGAAACCAATATTATCATTCAACACTTCTGTGTGGTATCGTAAATAAATAACTACATATATGCTATATGACAATATTTAATTTATTTTATCTCAATTATATAAATGCAAGTATTAATCTAATAAAAAAAACTTTTATGTGGCAAAAGACTTTTGGTAGAACCCCCTAAAGTTGTTAACACCTTTTTGCACAACTTGCATTTTGCGTGGCACCATCTGATTTGGTTTTTGTGGTACATAATGCATTGCAAGGCGAATTGAACAAGGTTAGTGCAACTCTACAATTACAAAAAACCCCATGTATTTTTTTTTGCAATTTAATAGGCGGTTGTCAAAAATGCTGACAAGGCAAAAATTGATTGAAAAACAAAATACTAATAATAAATTCACTTTATTTATTTGCAGTTTTTCTAAGAAATTTTTTCGGTTATTTTGGCGCAAAACATAAACAAAATTATATTTTGACGTTTCCCTATTATTTTTTAATTCGCCGTGGAGACAGCTGATTAACGGCTGACGAGTTTACTTTGTTGAATTCGCCTTGATGCATTGCATGTAACATTTATTCACTTGTGACCAAGGCGAATTAACTCCAGGTAAGCTCAACTCGTCAGCCGTTCATCAGCTGTATCCACGGCGAATTAAAAAAATGGTGAAACGTCAAAATATTGTTTTGTTTCTATACTGAAATTTGACAAGTCAGAAAATTGCAAAAACAAAATACATGGAGTTAATTCGCCTTGTTTTGTAGTTGTAGAGTTGCACTTACCTGTTATAAATTCGCCTTGCTTGTGACTTTTTTTGTAATCAGTTAAAAATTATGCTATGTTCATACGAAGTTATAAACCACTCGTTTCGCTCGTTGAAACTAGTTTGCCAAACATGCTGTTCATACGATTCATTCCTGTTTCATTTTGAAATTTTTTTTGTGTTGTTAGTGTGATTTTTTTTAAATAGATAAAAAAAGTAAATAAAACTTAAACATATATTATTTTACACTTTTATTGATATTATTATGTTATAATTATTACTTTATTTTATTAGACATCAATTTTTATTTTGTTTTTTTCTTTGTTTTGCTTTTTTTTGAGAGCTAGTTCAGATAAACTAACGATAAATGTTATCAAAATTGGAGATGATAGTACATTTTTCCTGTTTCGCAGCCGGTTTCAAAATGAAACGACTTGTTTCGCTCACAAAATTTTGTATGGGGAAACAAGTCGTTTCAATCATGTTTGGGGCGCGAAACAGGAATAAGAGAGCGAAACACGAATATTGCTGTCCGTGTGAACATGGTATTAGATTCATGGCCAGCAGGGCTGCCAGATTTGACGATTTTTTGTTCCCAAACTAGCAAAGTGCCGATTTGCTGATTTTTGTCTAAAAAGTGACGATTTTTTCAGTCTCCAAAGTCTGAATAAAATGTTTAACAGCCGTATCTTAATAAGAGCGGAAGGCGGAACTGATATGCCATACCAAAGCGAGAGCGTCAACGTTGTATCACGAACAGAAGTTATAGCTTTCTTGTTTAATAAAACCCACAAGTTATAAATAAAAATAGAGATAAAAACGCTAGATTGACCAAAAAATAGCTGAATTGCCATTTTTAATTAAAAATAGCGGCAAACTTCACTACTAAACGAGCTGTCAAAATCGGGGTTTCTTATTGCAAAACTCGTACCGCTTTTGTTTAGTTACGGCTGTAATATGCAAGTCTTAAGAAAATCTTTGATTATTTTCAGAGTACAAGAACAACAATGTTACGCTTTGCTTATCTTTCGCCAAAACCATCATCGAATGAACCTTTTACGGTTCTCTGTATAAATCAGATTTTCAACAATTATACGCCAAGCATTTCACGAGCTGTAAGAGAATATCTACATGAGTCTCAAACGATTCTTGACATGAAAGTCTCGCTAGATTACACTACTTGACAGTTTTATGACTAAATGAATCTGATACCTAATCTTTATGTAAAATTGTCCGCTGAATCTGACTTGTCAAAAGTAGAACAGTTTTTGAGATATTCCAAAACAACCGTTATTTGTGTTTTTAAAAAAAAGATTATGTGACTGAAATTCAATAAATGGTAGAGTTTTAGTGGACAAAATATCAAACTTCATTATAAATTTGATGATTTTTTGCAATTTTTTTTTTTATATTTGAATCCAGCGGACAATTTTACAACAAGATAAAATGTTAGATTCATTTGGTCACGACTTTGGTGGAAATTTGTGACGCAGTGTTATCTTTACCCACCTCTTCAACGATTCCCACAACGATTGAAGAAGCGTCTTTCTCGTGCTATGGAAGAATCTGACTCGTGGTACAGTTTTTCCCGTGTGAGAAATCTTCTGCGATTAAAAAATGCTGTCATCGACGATTAAAGACGCTCTTTATGAGACTCACAGTAGCTCTTACACGTTTGAAAATGCTAGCTGGGTATAAAGTAATTATGTTTTTATTTGACAGTTTTTTTTTTATAGAATTCGAACAAAAATTCTTTAAAAACAACTAAATTTTAAGTTGTCCGATTTTTTGACGATTTTTCGAAACGATAAAGACGATTTTTTTCTCAACAAACTGATGATTTTCTCATAAATTTATCTGGTAGCCCTGATGGCCAGTATGATTTAATATTAAATTTTTACAAAGCCCAAAATCTCGGGATTTTTATATCAAACCCCGTGATTTGGAACTTAAGTTTTTAGAAAAATCCCGGGTTTTCGGTATTCGGGATTGGCATTCCTAGTGTTTACTCGTCAAACGGTTTCTTGATACCGTTACTGCTACTCCAGCTTTGGAAAATAATCAAAAATTTAAGATTGATTTCAATACCAAAGTTAAACGATTACTTTTTACCGATACTACTTGGTACTCGGTTGCTAAGTATCGATTTCAAAAATACTTGGTACTTATATAAAAGTATCGAATATGTACTTGTATTTACTCGTACCGTTTCATCCCTACCAGTGATGCCAACTTTTTGAGAGCAAAAAGCACTTTAAAATTTAAAAAAGCACTATTTCGAACAAAAAAAAGCGTTAAAAAGCCCTAAGCCATTTTTACAATTTCATTAAACACAAAACAAGTTGCATTCGGCTGTGTGAGGGATTTTCATTTTAAATTGAATAAAAAAAAATATATTTACATTCGTAAATAAACATTTTTAAACGTATTATTATTATCTTCAATAAAACTATCATCCAAATCACTTGTATCACCATCAGCTGAGTTTGAATTGGCCATAAAACAGTTTTAAAGTAATACAGTGCGAGCTCGATTTTCGTAACTCGAAAAAATCGTACCTGTTGCAATTACCGAAAATTTGCAATGACCGACCATTCCTTATTTTAATAGAAAAACCTTATATTAAATAATTCTATATTAAAATCGTGCAAAGTTTAATAAAACAATCGGCATATGATATTTACCAATTATTTTAACCTATGTACGCTTCTGAATGAAGAAGACAAATAAGGTGCAAAATAGAAAAACATGTATGTTTGTATTCTGATACTTAGTCAACCTTTTTGCTATAGCACTAGAGGTAGAAGTGTACAACACGCGGTTAATCGGAGACGAGTGTCGTGTGTTTGAAAACTAAAGCGCATGAAAAAATGGCAGGTTAAACAACGCTCGTTAAAAAAGCATTTTCTGTCAGCTGTTTTTAATTTATTAAACACTTTGCTTGTATCAAGTTACGGCTCTTTTTTGTTTTTAAAGTCTTTGCGTCCTTTTTCTATTTTATATGTCTACATCTTAAAAAAAAATGTTTACTGAAAACAAATATATCATTTTTATTACGATTGCTTAATACAGGAAAAGCCCGGTATTACGAATGACTGAGAGATTCGTAATACCGAACTTTTTTTAAATACAAAATTAACTACATTTATCATTAAATCGAGCTTTTATTAACACCATGTTTATTGAACTTGCATACGTAAAATCGGTAGTAAATGATGGTTTGTATGAAGCTTGCAAACTTTTTTCAACTGCTTTTTCTTGCAATACTCTCATCACTAAAGAAATGTGTAAACAATTTTATTTACCATCTTTATTAAAGTGCAAATCGAAGACTGGTATTCCATACTTTTGCGATATTAGAGAAGGACTTACTTTTACTTACACCTTTTTACATTCTTTTAAAATATTTATTTTTTCACTGAATGATATTCTTTTTCTATTTAACATCTTGCTTCCACAACACTTCAAACTGTGATCTGTGCTTCAAACAAAACTCTTTAATTATGCTTAAAACTAGTCTACGTGTTGTATTACTTTGTAACAAATAAAAAAGCCCATCCAGCATGTAACCATTCGTTAAACCGGGACAAACAAATGTTGATCGTTCGTTAAATAAGGTAACTAATGAAAATTGCTCATTCGTTATATCGGATTTTCGTTAAAGTGAGTATTTGTTATATCGAGCTTTGCCTGAATGTTGTCAACGCTAAAAAGTGTGACGTTTTGTAAAATTTCCAAATTGCTAGGAAGCCTATCATTTGAAGGCACTAACGAAAAATTGAAAAAGCACCAAGTTAGTGCTTTTCCTTAGTTTGGCACTAAGGATAAAATTTTGGCATTTTGAGGCATCAAAAAGTACCATAAATAGTGCCAAAAGCACTAAGTTGGCATCGCTGATCCCTACCTATCGTTGCAAGGCAAATTGCCTAGAAGGTGGGGTCAAGTCAACATATAGTGTTTTTTTCGGTGGTCGACTTGTCAAAGTTTGTATACAAATTAGTTTTTTATGTAAACAAATCAATTTTTTTTACTAGCAATTTTTTTGACAGCCCGACCACTGAGGCATTGTTGTAGAGTTGACCTCACCTTCTAGTCAATTCGCCTTGCTATCGTTGCCTTATGCCCAACTTTCAGGATAGTATTTAAATCTATATTAAGTTAATTTTCATATAAACTTAAATCGTATTTAAATACACAGAGCGAAAAAAAACGTTAAAAAACTGTCAACCAGTGGTAATAAATTGATAACAAACTGTTGTCAATATTTCGACAACATTTGTTGTTAAATTTTAAACAAAATGTTGTCAAATTGGGCCGTTAGATAAAAAACGTACCATTGTTGTCAAATTGATAACACCCTGTTGTCAAATAGGTATCGCCCTGTTGTCATTATTAACAGCGTATACAAGTTATCCCACAATCAACTTTGGTATTCGAAAGTAAAAAGTGAAAAGTTTCAGTGCTGTGATTAAATTAATAAATAAAAATTTAATAAATAAAATAAAAAAAATTTCTAAAATTTGTTTTTGTTTTCAATTTAATTTTCTATGCGAACGTTAACGTGTGACATCGTGGGCCTGGCTGTAAAAGTGTGAATTTTTTATGTATTTTTTTATAAGTATATTATTTAATGTGAAATAAATTAATAAATTTACATTATTCCATTTTTTTACTTGGGTTCAGAATGGGTTATTAAGTACATACTACAATCAGAACAATGTGTTATCGAAAGGACAACCGAATGTTGTCAATATATTAACGGTGTGTTGTCAAAAATGACAACAGCATGTTGTCGGTATGGTACCATTATGGTGATAATATATAACCAATTTGATGTCATATTGAGAACAAATGGTGACAAACTGAAAACGAGGTGGTTAAAAAACATTGATACCATCCGTTATCAAATTGAACACAAACGTAGTTGGCTCACTTTTGACAACGGATGGTGTCAATTTTGGTATTTTTATACCGGATTTTTCCCTCTGTGTACAGATGGATTTTTTGAGTTTTATTTGAAGTCTTATTTAATTAAGATAAAAGTATGGTAGCACTACTAAATACAAAAAAAAATCATTAAAAGTTTATTTATTTGCAAGGTGGTCTCAAAAAACAGCTGAATGTAATTGTTTTGCCTGTTGTTGTTGTATTGTTGTCATACTGAGGCCACCTTGCTAAGTTGTTCCAATGGAATCTTAAGTAAAATTTATATGTACCACATCGGTGAATTAAAGGCTCAACCATAATATGCATAGTCTTGCTTAACCTACTGTCAAAAATTAACAAAATGTCTCTCAAATGTATTAAAGAAAACAAAAACAAAATAAAAAAACATTTGATTCCGTACGGAATGTGCGATTAAATTCGCACCTTGCTTAAGCAAATGACAGTTTCATTAAACTTAGCAAAAAGTTTCCTTAAGTTCAAAATGGTTTGCTTCATATAATTTACATGTATTCGCTCATTCGCTTAAGCCAACTTAATCACATTGTGGTTGGGCCTTAAGTTTTACTTAAGTGTTTTAGTGAAGAAGAGAATTTTGTATTTAAAACGATTTTAAACATAAATGTGTTTTAATTGGCCATTAGAGTGTAAACCTGCTATCTAACTTCTAGAAAATGTTAGAAGTTTATTTTAGATGGAGAAATTCTGAGCACAGATTCGCACCTTTAGAAAAGTATACGTTAGTCCCAGGGTTCGACTTTTTTAAAGTTTTGCGGCTGTGTTATCTAAATAAATATATAAAATTAGTAAACTATATCCGGGGTTAAATTACGGCATTGGATATCGTTCGAAATTTTCTAGAGAAATTGTATTGTAACTAAGATCGATATCGAGTGCCGAAATTTGCCCCTTGGTGTTGTCGTTATATTTTTTGAAATTTTTGCAACGTTACTTTAATAACAAAAATACTTTTTATATTTACAATTTCTGTTGTTGTAAATTGATTCGTCGTCATTAGGTGCGTTCGAGAGCGCAAAAGTTGTTACTAGTTTTTACTGAACTTTACTAAATTGCTTACGCATATCTAAAATACAGTAAATGAGAACAAAAATGGAATGCGTAAAGTAACAGTTCTTGAGTGAGTATTTACAAATGCAGAAATTTTTTGATGTAAAATTTAGAAGAACAAAATAGCGGTTTTCACCCTTTGTATTAAGTGTACAACTCTGCTTTAATTAATACGATTTTATGCTACAAAGCATGAGTGTATTTTTCGTTAGTATTGTAAACTAATGAAGTTGCTGAGTGAGGGAGAGAGACAGATATAGTTTCTTCAACTGTTTTATTCTGTACCCATGTTCTGTTACTTTAGTGAGAACTTCTTGCATCGAAAAGATGTGAAACAAAATATTCCATCGTTTCTCAAAAAGTGAGAAAAATGTGTGTCTGTAACTCGTGCCGAAAACTATCAAAAGAGATTACGTCATTACGTTATAAATGTCATAATATTGCACTCGAAGCCGATGTGACATTGCAGACGTTCAGAACGCCAGTAACACATATCGTTGACGGCGACCAAAATTTACTTAAATTGAAAATTTTTCAACGACGGCGGCGAAAACACAACCGTCGGCTATACCAAATTGTGTAAAGTGCGACTTTAATGTTTGTTGTTTGCAAACGAGTTTTGAAAAAATTCGTATATTTTATAAAAATATTAAAAGCAAACTAATAAAACAATGAAAAATGTGCCAAGAATAAAATATTATTATTATTATTATTCTTTGCATTTTGCATTTTTAATTGTTTTTTAGTGTTAAAATTTTTTCTCGCACCATTTTTATTCGTGAGTTTATTTGACAGTTCAAAGCGGGAACTTTTCTCACCAAAATGTTACAGACACACTTTTTCTTTAAATTGGCTAGTAATTTCCTTACGTGACAGCTTGTACTCGCCAAAAAAAGTTACAGACACAGTTAAGTGAGAAAAACAGCTGTTTGTTTCAATTTATGGCATTTTTGTTTCACTTCACACATTTCAATCGAAAACTTTCTCGACGCGAGAGTTACTACAGCTTTTTATTGGATTTTTCAACCACAGCGTAGTTAATTTGAGTCTAATACATTTTGTTGTTGCAGTGTTGTAGATCTTAGTACTTTAACTAAATTAATAAGATTCACAAGGTCTACAAGGGACTTTAGTATCAAGGGTGAAAACCGCTATTGTTGTTTTTCAGTTTGTATATTGATAAAACTTTTCTATTTATTACAAAATAAATGTACATTTTTTAATAATTGAAATATATTTTAAATTATAAAACATACTTGTAATACTATAAAAAAAACAATGAACTGATTTGGTACTATTTTAACAATATAATTAATGTTTTTTGGTAGTGACATCCTTTTTCTTCACATCATTATTTTTTGTAGTTCCAGTTAAATTGCCGTTATTCAATATTTGACTTTCAGAACTCTCTGTAACATCCTCGCTATCACTGGATCGAATATCCCCAGACATCTGTAAGAAATAATTGAGAAATATTTTTAAAAACAGTTTAATATATGTTTATGCAAATAATCATGTCAAAACGCTTACTTCTCTCATTTGTGGGGAATTGCAAATGCGAGAAAATAAGCAGTTACGAAAAATTGTTGACCAGAAATAAAAAATAAAATTTTCAGCCACTGTGCGTCGCGACGTAAGTAAGGTGTTGACCACCACAAAAAGCATATCTTTGTGCAAGAAACACGTTTTATAAATATATTTAGTTACTATTTACAGATATTTTAAAACCGAAAGAAGTACACCAAATTATGTTTTTTTCTAATATTTTGTTCAATTTATTTATGATTTCAAATAACATTTTATAAAAAAGTCGGGAGCAAGAACTTTTGTTATGTGATTTTAATTGACTTTATTTGAATTCAAATCTGTTCTCAGATTGGTTCTATCGTGTCTAGTTTTATATGGGCTAGACCAATATTTCGCCCGAAATAAAGAGGTAATGCTTATATATTTCATCATAACTGGAGAAGGATTTGTCCAATTTCAATCAAAATACTTACAGATGGTGAGGAATGAAAATTAGTTTAAATCATTTAAAGAACTTTTTTTGCATTGTTTGCAAAACTAGTACTTTTCTGTTTTAAAAAATTCATACAAACCCGAAATAAGGCGGTTATGCTGATACATTTCATCACGATTTGAGAACGATTTGTCCGAATTGGAAACAGTTAAAGCCGTATCTGTACTGTATCCATCAGCTGTTCGCTTTTTGTTATATCGAGTCATAACCGCAAAAAAAGCTTAAGTGACAAAAAAAAAATTTTACAGGAGAAAGTTTTTTTTATTTTATTTCATAAAAATTTTGTATGAATATTGTCGCTTGAGATAAAATTGTTTTTGCTTTAAAATCGTAACGGTTCCTAATGTGACCATGACATTTTAGGAGATGATGCAAGTGTTGCCAATAAAGTCGTTTATTAAAAAAAACGAAAATGGAAAATGGTGTTACTTAAGCTTTTTTTGCGGTTATGACTCGATATGTATGAAAACCAATACAAAAGCTTACCGAAATGCAATGTACCGTAGTTGCAACGTACCAATCTGTATAAAATAGATTTTGATGCCGTTGTTACGTGACATTTGTAAGACAGTGATGGGCCACTTGTATGTTACATTGAACGCGGGTAATTTTGCTCTTTTTATACCCTCCACCACAATTAGTTGTGAAGAGGGTATATTAAGTTTGTCATTCCGCGTGAAACTTTTTTATTATTGATCTCAGACCCCATAAAGTATATATCGATTTAGTCGATTTAGCCATGCCCGTCTGTCTGTCCGTCTGTTGAAAACACGCTCAAAAGAAATGAACAAACTTGGTGCCAAATTGCTTGTAGTTTTCCTAAGCAGTTTGGGATTGAAATCCAGCAAAATCGGTTCAGTAGGACCAGAGTTATGAATCAAAATGTGGAAACACCACCTAAAAAAATTGATAATTTTGTTACAAAAAATAACATAAATGCTGGAACAAGGCACGGAATGAGACAAGATTTTGCAAAAATTTGTTTTATTTGACTGGAAATCACGCTGTTAAATTTCGTGATCATCCGTCCATAATTTACCCTAAGCCCCATATAAACAATACTTCCGGAAAACAGTTTAGTACGCCTAAAACCGTAGCAATTTTTTTGACAGCCCGACCACAGAAGCATTGTTGTAGAGTTGACCTCACCTTCTAGTCAATTCGCCTTGCTATCGTTGCCTTATGCCCAACTTTCAGGATAGTATTTAAATCTATATTAAGTTAATTTTCATATAAACTTAAATCGTATTTAAATACAGATGGATTTTTTGAGTTTTATTTGAAGTCTTATTTAATTAAGATAAAAGTATGGTAGCACTACTAAATACAAAAAAAAAATCATTAAAAGTTTATTTATTTGCAAGGTGGTCTCAAAAAACAGCTGAATGTAATTGTTTTGCCTGTTGTTGTTGTATTGTTGTCATACTGAGGCCACCTTGCTAAGTTGTTCCAATGGAATCTTAAGTTAAATTTATATGTACCACATCGGTGAATTAAGTTTTACTTAAGTGTTTTAGTGAAGAAGAGAATTTTGTATTTAAAACGATTTTAAACATAAATGTGTTTTAATTGGCCATTAGAGTGTAAACCTGCTATCTAACTTCTAGAAAATGTTAGAAGTTTATTTTAGATGGAGAAATTCTGAGCACAGATTCGCACCTTTAGAAAAGTATACGTTAGTCCCAGGGTTCGACTTTTTTAAAGTTTTGCGGCTGTGTTATCTAAATAAATATATAAAATTAGTAAACTATATCCGGGGTTAAATTACGGCATTGGATATCGTTCGAAATTTTCTAGAGAAATTGTATTGTAACTAAGATCGATATCGAGTGCCGAAATTTGCCCCTTGGTGTTGTCGTTATATTTTTTGAAATTTTTGCAACGTTACTTTAATAACAAAAATACTTTTTATATTTACAATTTCTGTTGTTGTAAATTGATTCGTCGTCATTAGGTGCGTTCGAGAGCGCAAAAGTTGTTACTAGTTTTTACTGAACTTTACTAAATTGCTTACGCATATCTAAAATACAGTAAATGAGAACAAAAATGGAATGCGTAAAGTAACAGTTCTTGAGTGAGTATTTACAAATGCAGAAATTTTTTGATGTAAAATTTAGAAGAACAAAATAGCGGTTTTCACCCTTTGTATTAAGTGTACAACTCTGCTTTAATTAATACGATTTTATGCTACAAAGCATGAGTGTATTTTTCGTTAGTATTGTAAACTAATGAAGTTGCTGAGTGAGGGAGAGAGACAGATATAGTTTCTTCAACTGTTTTATTCTGTACCCATGTTCTGTTACTTTAGTGAGAACTTCTTGCATCGAAAAGATGTGAAACAAAATATTCCATCGTTTCTCAAAAAGTGAGAAAAATGTGTGTCTGTAACTCGTGCCGAAAACTATCAAAAGAGATTACGTCATTACGTTATGAATGTCATAATATTGCACTCGAAGCCGATGTGACATTGCAGACGTTCAGAACGCCAGTAACACATATCGTTGACGGCGACCAAAATTTACTTAAATTGAAAATTTTTCAACGACGGCGGCGAAAACACAACCGTCGGCTATACCAAATTGTGTAAAGTGCGACTTTAATGTTTGTTGTTTGCAAACGAGTTTTGAAAAAATTCGTATATTTTATAAAAATATTAAAAGCAAACTAATAAAACAATGAAAAATGTGCCAAGAATAAAATATTATTATTATTATTATTCTTTGCATTTTGCATTTTTAATTGTTTTTTAGTGTTAAAATTTTTTCTCGCACCATTTTTATTCGTGAGTTTATTTGACAGTTCAAAGCGGGAACTTTTCTCACCAAAATGTTACAGACACACTTTTTCTTTAAATTGGCTAGTAATTTCCTTACGTGACAGCTTGTACTCGCCAAAAAAAGTTACAGACACAGTTAAGTGAGAAAAACAGCTGTTTGTTTCAATTTATGGCATTTTTGTTTCACTTCACACATTTCAATCGAAAACTTTCTCGACGCGAGAGTTACTACAGCTTTTTATTGGATTTTTCAACCACAGCGTAGTTAATTTGAGTCTAATACATTTTGTTGTTGCAGTGTTGTAGATCTTAGTACTTTAACTAAATTAATAAGATTCACAAGGTCTACAAGGGACTTTAGTATCAAGGGTGAAAACCGCTATTGTTGTTTTTCAGTTTGTATATTGATAAAACTTTTCTATTTATTACAAAATAAATGTACATTTTTTAATAATTGAAATATATTTTAAATTATAAAACATACTTGTAATACTATAAAAAAAACAATGAACTGATTTGGTACTATTTTAACAATATAATTAATGTTTTTTGGTAGTGACATCCTTTTTCTTCACATCATTATTTTTTGTAGTTCCAGTTAAATTGCCGTTATTCAATATTTGACTTTCAGAACTCTCTGTAACATCCTCGCTATCACTGGATCGAATATCCCCAGACATCTGTAAGAAATAATTGAGAAATATTTTTAAAAACAGTTTAATATATGTTTATGCAAATAATCATGTCAAAACGCTTACTTCTCTCATTTGTGGGGAATTGCAAATGCGAGAAAATAAGCAGTTACGAAAAATTGTTGACCAGAAATAAAAAATAAAATTTTCAGCCACTGTGCGTCGCGACGTAAGTAAGGTGTTGACCACCACAAAAAGCATATCTTTGTGCAAGAAACACGTTTTATAAATATATTTAGTTACTATTTACAGATATTTTAAAACCGAAAGAAGTACACCAAATTATGTTTTTTTCTAATATTTTGTTCAATTTATTTATGATTTCAAATAACATTTTATAAAAAAGTCGGGAGCAAGAACTTTTGTTATGTGATTTTAATTGACTTTATTTGAATTCAAATCTGTTCTCAGATTGGTTCTATCGTGTCTAGTTTTATATGGGCTAGACCAATATTTCGCCCGAAATAAAGAGGTAATGCTTATATATTTCATCATAACTGGAGAAGGATTTGTCCAATTTCAATCAAAATACTTACAGATGGTGAGGAATGAAAATTAGTTTAAATCATTTAAAGAACTTTTTTTGCATTGTTTGCAAAACTAGTACTTTTCTGTTTTAAAAAATTCATACAAACCCGAAATAAGGCGGTTATGCTGATACATTTCATCACGATTTGAGAACGATTTGTCCGAATTGGAAACAGTTAAAGCCGTATCTGTACTGTATCCATCAGCTGTTCGCTTTTTGTTATATCGAGTCATAACCGCAAAAAAAGCTTAAGTGACAAAAAAAAAATTTTACAGGAGAAAGTTTTTTTTATTTTATTTCATAAAAATTTTGTATGAATATTGTCGCTTGAGATAAAATTGTTTTTGCTTTAAAATCGTAACGGTTCCTAATGTGACCATGACATTTTAGGAGATGATGCAAGTGTTGCCAATAAAGTCGTTTATTAAAAAAAACGAAAATGGAAAATGGTGTTACTTAAGCTTTTTTTGCGGTTATGACTCGATATGTATGAAAACCAATACAAAAGCTTACCGAAATGCAATGTACCGTAGTTGCAACGTACCAATCTGTATAAAATAGATTTTGATGCCGTTGTTACGTGACATTTGTAAGACAGTGATGGGCCACTTGTATGTTACATTGAACGCGGGTAATTTTGCTCTTTTTATACCCTCCACCACAATTAGTTGTGAAGAGGGTATATTAAGTTTGTCATTCCGCGTGAAACTTTTTTATTATTGATCTCAGACCCCATAAAGTATATATCGATTTAGTCGATTTAGCCATGCCCGTCTGTCTGTCCGTCTGTTGAAAACACGCTCAAAAGAAATGAACAAACTTGGTGCCAAATTGCTTGTAGTTTTCCTAAGCAGTTTGGGATTGAAATCCAGCAAAATCGGTTCAGTAGGACCAGAGTTATGAATCAAAATGTGGAAACACCACCTAAAAAAATTGATAATTTTGTTACAAAAAATAACATAAATGCTGGAACAAGGCACGGAATGAGACAAGATTTTGCAAAAATTTGTTTTATTTGACTGGAAATCACGCTGTTAAATTTCGTGATCATCCGTCCATAATTTACCCTAAGCCCCATATAAACAATACTTCCGGAAAACAGTTTAGTACGCCTAAAACCGTAGCAATTTTTTTGACAGCCCGACCACAGAAGCATTGTTGTAGAGTTGACCTCACCTTCTAGTCAATTCGCCTTGCTATCGTTGCCTTATGCCCAACTTTCAGGATAGTATTTAAATCTATATTAAGTTAATTTTCATATAAACTTAAATCGTATTTAAATACAGATGGATTTTTTGAGTTTTATTTGAAGTCTTATTTAATTAAGATAAAAGTATGGTAGCACTACTAAATACAAAAAAAAAATCATTAAAAGTTTATTTATTTGCAAGGTGGTCTCAAAAAACAGCTGAATGTAATTGTTTTGCCTGTTGTTGTTGTATTGTTGTCATACTGAGGCCACCTTGCTAAGTTGTTCCAATGGAATCTTAAGTTAAATTTAAATGTACCACATCGGTGAATTAAGTTTTACTTAAGTGTTTTAGTGAAGAAGAGAATTTTGTATTTAAAACGATTTTAAACATAAATGTGTTTTAATTGGCCATTAGAGTGTAAACCTGCTATCTAACTTCTAGAAAATGTTAGAAGTTTATTTTAGATGGAGAAATTCTGAGCACAGATTCGCACCTTTAGAAAAGTATACGTTAGTCCCAGGGTTCGACTTTTTTAAAGTTTTGCGGCTGTGTTATCTAAATAAATATATAAAATTAGTAAACTATATCCGGGGTTAAATTACGGCATTGGATATCGTTCGAAATTTTCTAGAGAAATTGTATTGTAACTAAGATCGATATCGAGTGCCGAAATTTGCCCCTTGGTGTTGTCGTTATATTTTTTGAAATTTTTGCAACGTTACTTTAATAACAAAAATACTTTTTATATTTACAATTTCTGTTGTTGTAAATTGATTCGTCGTCATTAGGTGCGTTCGAGAGCGCAAAAGTTGTTACTAGTTTTTACTGAACTTTACTAAATTGCTTACGCATATCTAAAATACAGTAAATGAGAACAAAAATGGAATGCGTAAAGTAACAGTTCTTGAGTGAGTATTTACAAATGCAGAAATTTTTTGATGTAAAATTTAGAAGAACAAAATAGCGGTTTTCACCCTTTGTATTAAGTGTACAACTCTGCTTTAATTAATACGATTTTATGCTACAAAGCATGAGTGTATTTTTCGTTAGTATTGTAAACTAATGAAGTTGCTGAGTGAGGGAGAGAGACAGATATAGTTTCTTCAACTGTTTTATTCTGTACCCATGTTCTGTTACTTTAGTGAGAACTTCTTGCATCGAAAAGATGTGAAACAAAATATTCCATCGTTTCTCAAAAAGTGAGAAAAATGTGTGTCTGTAACTCGTGCCGAAAACTATCAAAAGAGATTACGTCATTACGTTATAAATGTCATAATATTGCACTCGAAGCCGATGTGACATTGCAGACGTTCAGAACGCCAGTAACACATATCGTTGACGGCGACCAAAATTTACTTAAATTGAAAATTTTTCAACGACGGCGGCGAAAACACAACCGTCGGCTATACCAAATTGTGTAAAGTGCGACTTTAATGTTTGTTGTTTGCAAACGAGTTTTGAAAAAATTCGTATATTTTATAAAAATATTAAAAGCAAACTAATAAAACAATGAAAAATGTGCCAAGAATAAAATATTATTATTATTATTATTCTTTGCATTTTGCATTTTTAATTGTTTTTTAGTGTTAAAATTTTTTCTCGCACCATTTTTATTCGTGAGTTTATTTGACAGTTCAAAGCGGGAACTTTTCTCACCAAAATGTTACAGACACACTTTTTCTTTAAATTGGCTAGTAATTTCCTTACGTGACAGCTTGTACTCGCCAAAAAAAGTTACAGACACAGTTAAGTGAGAAAAACAGCTGTTTGTTTCAATTTATGGCATTTTTGTTTCACTTCACACATTTCAATCGAAAACTTTCTCGACGCGAGAGTTACTACAGCTTTTTATTGGATTTTTCAACCACAGCGTAGTTAATTTGAGTCTAATACATTTTGTTGTTGCAGTGTTGTAGATCTTAGTACTTTAACTAAATTAATAAGATTCACAAGGTCTACAAGGGACTTTAGTATCAAGGGTGAAAACCGCTATTGTTGTTTTTCAGTTTGTATATTGATAAAACTTTTCTATTTATTACAAAATAAATGTACATTTTTTAATAATTGAAATATATTTTAAATTATAAAACATACTTGTAATACTATAAAAAAAACAATGAACTGATTTGGTACTATTTTAACAATATAATTAATGTTTTTTGGTAGTGACATCCTTTTTCTTCACATCATTATTTTTTGTAGTTCCAGTTAAATTGCCGTTATTCAATATTTGACTTTCAGAACTCTCTGTAACATCCTCGCTATCACTGGATCGAATATCCCCAGACATCTGTAAGAAATAATTGAGAAATATTTTTAAAAACAGTTTAATATATGTTTATGCAAATAATCATGTCAAAACGCTTACTTCTCTCATTTGTGGGGAATTGCAAATGCGAGAAAATAAGCAGTTACGAAAAATTGTTGACCAGAAATAAAAAATAAAATTTTCAGCCACTGTGCGTCGCGACGTAAGTAAGGTGTTGACCACCACAAAAAGCATATCTTTGTGCAAGAAACACGTTTTATAAATATATTTAGTTACTATTTACAGATATTTTAAAACCGAAAGAAGTACACCAAATTATGTTTTTTTCTAATATTTTGTTCAATTTATTTATGATTTCAAATAACATTTTATAAAAAAGTCGGGAGCAAGAACTTTTGTTATGTGATTTTAATTGACTTTATTTGAATTCAAATCTGTTCTCAGATTGGTTCTATCGTGTCTAGTTTTATATGGGCTAGACCAATATTTCGCCCGAAATAAAGAGGTAATGCTTATATATTTCATCATAACTGGAGAAGGATTTGTCCAATTTCAATCAAAATACTTACAGATGGTGAGGAATGAAAATTAGTTTAAATCATTTAAAGAACTTTTTTTGCATTGTTTGCAAAACTAGTACTTTTCTGTTTTAAAAAATTCATACAAACCCGAAATAAGGCGGTTATGCTGATACATTTCATCACGATTTGAGAACGATTTGTCCGAATTGGAAACAGTTAAAGCCGTATCTGTACTGTATCCATCAGCTGTTCGCTTTTTGTTATATCGAGTCATAACCGCAAAAAAAGCTTAAGTGACAAAAAAAAAAATTTTACAGGAGAAAGTTTTTTTTATTTTATTTCATAAAAATTTTGTATGAATATTGTCGCTTGAGATAAAATTGTTTTTGCTTTAAAATCGTAACGGTTCCTAATGTGACCATGACATTTTAGGAGATGATGCAAGTGTTGCCAATAAAGTCGTTTATTAAAAAAAACGAAAATGGAAAACGGTGTTACTTAAGCTTTTTTTGCGGTTATGACTCGATATGTATGAAAACCAATACAAAAGCTTACCGAAATGCAATGTATCGTAGTTGCAACGTACCAATCTGTATAAAATAGATTTTGATGCCGTTGTTACGTGACATTTGTAAGACAGTGATGGGCCACTTGTATGTTACATTGAACGCGGGTAATTTTGCTCTTTTTATACCCTCCACCACAATTAGTTGTGAAGAGGGTATATTAAGTTTGTCATTCCGCGTGAAACTTTTTTATTATTGATCTCAGACCCCATAAAGTATATATCGATTTAGTCGATTTAGCCATGCCCGTCTGTCTGTCCGTCTGTTGAAAACACGCTCAAAAGAAATGAACAAACTTGGTGCCAAATTGCTTGTAGTTTTCCTAAGCAGTTTGGGATTGAAATCCAGCAAAATCGGTTCAGTAGGACCAGAGTTATGAATCAAAATGTGGAAACACCACCTAAAAAAATTGATAATTTTGTTACAAAAAATAACATAAATGCTGGAACAAGGCACGGAATGAGACAAGATTTTGCAAAAATTTGTTTTATTTGACTGGAAATCACGCTGTTAAATTTCGTGATCATCCGTCCATAATTTACCCTAAGCCCCATATAAACAATACTTCCGGAAAACAGTTTAGTACGCCTAAAACCGTAAAAAATAACGCTAGCGTAACAAAATTTGGTACGTCACAGTTTTTTTGGACTAGAAATAACACTGTGAAATTTCGTGACGATCGGTCCATAATTTACATTAGGCCCCATATAAACCCTACTACCGGAAAACAGTTTAGTACGCCTAAAACCGTAAACAATAATGAAATCATAACAAATTTTGGTTCGTTACAGTTTTATAGGACTATAAAAGATACTGTGAAATTTCGTGCAGATCGGTACATAATTTACCCTAGGCCCCATAGAAACCGTACTCCCGGAAAACAGTTTAGTACACCTAAAACCATAATTAATAATGCTAGCATAACAGAAATTGGTACGTCACAGTTTTAAAGGACTAGAAATGACGCTGAGAAATTTCGTGATGATCGGTCCATAATTTACCCTAGGCCCCATATAAACACTACTACCGGAAAACAGTTTAGTCGCCTTAAACCATAATTAATAAAAAATCGTCACAGTTTAAGATAATAATAACATCATACAGATATTACTCCTTAAACATTCGAACTGTCGGTGGAGGGTATCAAAGATTCGGCACAGCCGAATATAGCACTCTAACTTGTTTTTTGGTATTTTTTCAGTATATCTATGGAATTGCGACAAAACAACTTACAATTCAACATATTTCCAAATATACAAATATACATATGTTTAGATGTTTAAAATAAACAAATGTATATACACATACAATGGAAATGTGAAACATATAAAAGACTTTAAATGGTATCAATACCTTGTTTGGTGTATGCACATTTACAATATATGTATGCTAAAAATTTTTATATGCTAAAATACAAATTTATTTATTGTAAATCTATAATATAAATATTAAATTATTAACATTTTTACATACACAAAATACTGTTTTAATACCATTTAAATCACGTGGTACCTTTTCTGCACAACGGTCACCATTTGAACATTTTTGATTCCCATCACTGTGTGTTTTGTTTTATGTATACTATTGCTTTTTGTTTATGTATGAGAAAACATATGACACGTTTTTAAACGTTCTATAAGTGCACCAACGTGCTTACAGTACGGTGCGGTACATTACGGGTACAGCAACGTTCGCCTAACTGAGCCTTTAGTAGCACCAACGGTAACGCTGACGTTCAATCATCCAACTCACACATGCACAAATAAAATGTTAACGAAACGATGTCAATATTAATCAACGTTGAGCTTTGCTTTGCAGGATTATAATTGATATAACGTAAGCGTATAAATAAATCAAGCAAATTAGTCATTTTGCAGTTCTTTGGCACCAACCAGTAGGTACCTCTGGGAGGGACTGTCAAATAGACATGTTACTTTTTATACTTTATTTCAATACAAATAAAAGTAGAATTCAAAGTTAATAGTCCTAAAAACTCTCCAAAATTTTAACAAATTTTTTAAAACTTAACCGATATACTTACCAATCCCTTTTGAAGTGAGTCCACTACTATTTTAAGTATCATATATGTCCAGACAATATGAAGAATCAGCAACATTATAAGCAAACTATTGAATATATAATAAGCAGGAAACATGGGTAGAATGCTGGGTGCTTCCACAGAAGAGCTAAAAATTAAATTAAATGATAGATACAATTTGAATTTTTTAATAAATAAAACTCCATTTGTTATTTAACTAACGGCCAATTTCACAAAGTTTAGTTAAAACTAACTATAACTTTAACTTCCAATTACCAATTTGTTTTGACAGATCTAACTGAT
The DNA here is from genome assembly GCA_930367215.1 of Pollenia angustigena. NCBI lineage: Eukaryota > Metazoa > Arthropoda > Insecta > Diptera > Polleniidae > Pollenia > Pollenia angustigena. The sequence goes on from OV884059.1 coordinate 38,591,432, forward strand.
ATTTAATTATTATTCAGCTTGGTGAAATTGCCCGTTAATATACTTAAGACTGTAACTGTTATGTAATTTACAATAAGTATATAACTAAACTATACGGCAAATTTGGCATACCACTATTGTACAAATAAATATAACTTTCATAGGTGATTTTGGTTTAAAAATGCTCCGCACCAAAAGTGATTTCTAAAAAAATACACTTTTTTTGAAACACAAATGCTTTCAATTGTTATATCGTCACCTTAAAGACGAAATAACCTATCTGCAGTTTTCAAAATTTTACAGGAGAGGGAAAAACGTTATAAAATTGAAACTATTTACAATATTGAAACGAAAATTACACATTTTGATTAAAATGAAACCAGAAATATATATCGGTTGAGAAAATTTTGTTTTTCTAAACAAAGCTTATGTTATTTGGTTATTTGGAAATGTAAAAATCTGAAACCAAATAACCTATCTGCAGTACTAATTAGTATGAATGTTAAATACATACATATGAATATTATATATATTAAATAATAACAGTTGTAGTTTCTTTTACTGGTTTAAGTAAAAAAAGTACTTAGAGCCACTTTTTGGGTTAGAGATAAGCGATTAAATTAACTTTAATCTCCGTATTTACATTTTGAGTTTTTTTTTTTTAACTTTTTTTGCTAGTTTAAGCGGCCAACGTTGGTGGTTTATACGCTACATTGTATACGCTACATGCTAAAATATAAAAATGAGTATCACATTAAAAAATCGTGTTTATATAAATGTTAAAACACAGTGCTTGCTCATGGCACTTACTTTAACGAACAGAGCCAAAGTCTGCAAAATTCAACAACTAAATTACACTTAAAAACGATATGTTATGTTAAAAAAACAACAATTTTAAACATTGAAAACAGTGATTAACAGAGTCGTTGAAACATGTTATACCTAAAACCGAAACGTATGTACATGGGTCGTTCTTAAAAAACATGACCATTCTGAATTTTGTAATTTTAAAAAATTAAGTTGGCCAAATATGTTTATAATTGGCCTCATGTGGTTACGGATCTTATCAACAATAGGAATCCATAACCAGCAGCAATTTTTAAAATGGAGTTTTTACATATAAAAAAGTCACAGAGTGGACCGGTAAAAGAGGGGACAAATTAACTCAAAAATACCATATTTTAGCTTTTTATTAGAATTTTGTAGAATTTATTTGTCCACTTAATTAGTGTACACAAAATATTTATAAAAAAATTATAAAATAAATAAAAAATCACTTTACTCAACGTTTTTCAACAGTAACAGAGTTGACACTGAATAAGGGTACGCACCAGTGTTACCACCAGCAAAATTCAAAATTACACTTGAGATGAAGCAAAATTACCCGATTTAAATAAAATTACACCTGATATAAAATTTATGTTTAATTTAATAAAAGACATTTACCAAGAAGAAAAACACAACAAACTCATTGAAAGAATATCAATATTAGTCAAACTGTTAACATTCTTATTGTAATTTATAATAAATTAACATTAAAATAAATAATATTAAAGACTTAAAAACAATTAATAAAACTCCTAAAATAATGAGTTTAACTTCCACATTTGGTTGCAAAAATTCTAGGTAGGTTTAAAATGCTCATTGCCATTCCTTTATAAAGGGTGTTTTTTAAGCCCGATTGAGCTTACGAAAGGTTAGCTGTCAAACAAACTGTCATACTGCTCTCACTCTTTGATCAGGCACATCATCATGGATAGATAAATTTATGCTTGAACAACGCCACCAAATTATCCAAATTTACTTTAAAAATCAGCCATATCGATTTTCGCAACAGGCGACTTAATGATTTAAATGACGCAATTTGTTTCACAAATAAAGGCGATGTGTTGAATTAGAGAAAATAATATGTCAATTGGACTTCAAGGCCGTACGATTTGACACCTCTTGATTGTTTTCCGTAGGCCTGTGAAGTCACTGGCTTATGCTGATAAACTAGCAACAATTGACATATTGGAAGTCAACATTGTTTATTTATTCGTGACATGCAGCCAGCAATGCTCGAAAAAGAGGAACAAAATTGAACGTCTGTAATGCGTTTCGTCAAGGACAGGCGCGGTGATGCATATTTGTTTAAATCAGTTTCAAATGGTAGCGCCGTGTATAAATTTGCAATTAAAATTCATTTGTTTTGTGTTTTCTATAATTTTACGCTCTACCCACGACAGTAAAAATTATACCAAATTCGGGTAATTGCCCACAAAGTGGCAACACTGGTACGCACCCGGCCTACAATTAAGTTGCTTGCTCAACCACGCACTAAACAAGACTGAACAGTTAAAAACACATTTTGTTGATTTAAGCTAACATTGCAGCCACACGATCAAGCTTTTCTTGATAGTCTTTTACATATCGTTAGCTTAAATGCAAAAAGACGTAACTAACAAAAAATTCAAAATCATGTTTTTGATTGATTATTATAAATGCCATTGAACTACATGTCTACACAAAATTTTACACTTCTGTTATCAAAAATTGCGCTTTTATTAACAAAAACCAAAGGAACGTAACTACAAGTGTGTTTATTTTATAAATGAAAAACTACGTAATTACTCATTTTTTTCAACAAAATATAATGAAATGGTTTCATTTGAAAACTGTTTAAAGAATTCCATGGATGACCCATTAACGCATGTTGTCTGACATGTTTATAGTTTTCATTTAATAAAGTTTTTTGCTTCTCCTGTAAAATTATATTTTTGTTAGTTACGTACTTTTGCATTTTAGCTAACGATATACTGTTTGTCAAAATATGCAAAAATTGGCAGCTGTGACGTAGGCTGCACGCAAGTTGAAAGCAATTTACTTTCAAGATGTCATTAAAAAAAAAATGTATAAAGAGAAACGAAAAATTAGCTCACTAACCTTGAAATCAGCTGTTTTCTTGAACGTAAATTGAAACACTCACTGGCAAGAGAATTTTAAAGGCAAGTTCGTATCAATTTTTAAAAGTATGAGTGTATTGGTAAAAAAGTGTGAGTGTATTAAAAATTGATAGGCAAAACTTGATCGTGTAACGCTGGGTCTCCACGTAGCAATTTTTATTGCTAATTACAAGCAATAACGTCGGCAGAACAATGACAGAACAATGTAGCAATAATTGCTGAATATATTGCTGGAGAACACTTGTTATTGCTTTGCCATAAATTTGCAATTTTCACCTCGGGTAGTTGTATAAAGTTTTGTGGCTGTATTTATAACAAATGTTTTATGTTGTGTTTTGAAGTGATTGTTAAATTTTCTTTTTTAAATTAATAAAATAATTAATTGTTATTGTCGTAGCTGTGTTTTGTATTGCTTTTTTGTTTATTATTATGAAAAAAAAAAAAAACCTAAAACTTGTATTGTTCTATTGAAAAAATAAAAATGTACAAAAAAAAAAACAAATTCGTCGTTTGCTTTTGTTGATATTGACGTTTATTTAAAAATATAATATATAAAAACTTTTTCTGTATTTTGTTGAAGTATTTTTTTACTTGGCGGCTTTTTCTTGATTGCTTTTTTAATAAATAAACACACTAATAAATAAACAACCGTACAGAGAAATGAAATGTCAGATAAATTACAACTGATTTGACAGCAGATTGCTAAGCAATAATTGCTCAAGCAATCAGAAGAGCAATCATTGCGCAATGGATTGCCACTCATGGCAATTTGCGGTCTATACGTCGCAAATTTAATGGAGCAATCAAATTTGACGCTTGCCGCAATAAATATTGCTACGTGGAGACCCGGGGTAACCCTCAAGTAAGTTATGATGGAGAAGCATAAGAGAAATATACGCTTTATAACGTTTAACAAAAATTTTTCAATAACTTGAGGGTTACACGATCAAGTTTTGGCTATCAAGTTTTAATACACTCACACTTTTTTACCAATACACTCATACTTTTAAAAATTGATACGAACTTGCCTCTAAAATTCTCTTGCCAGTGAGTGTATCAATTTTCGTTCAAGGAAACATCTTATTACAAATCTTTTGAAGTTGTTTTTGTTTTTTTTTCACAAATATTTTGCCGGCAAAAGCTGAAGTTCTTTTTTTTTTACAAATTGTTGCGGGAATTTTAAAATTTTAACTAAAAACCTAAAAAAATAGTGAAATATGTTTATTAATAAAATTTATTTATAAAATTAATAAGCAAAATGATGTTCTGCGATTCATAGAGCTGTACAGAAGCCATGAAATTTTATGAATCTTTCATCATATAGGCGAAATGATTTGAAAATAAAAGCCTACGAGTCGTTAGCTTCTGCAACAAAAATGCCAGTGGAAGAAGTAAAGAAAAAAATAAAGTCCCTTCGAACAGCCTACAGTGCAGAAAAATCAAAAGTGGAAAATAGCAAAACATTTTGAGTTGTTTTCTCGGCGACGACATCTTGAAAAAGTAAATTGCTTTCAACTTGCGTGCAGCCTACGTCACAGCTGTCAACTTTTGCATATTTTGACAATCAGTATATGTAAAAGACTATCAAGAAAATCTTGATCGTGTGGCTGCACTGTAAAATGAGTGGACGTAACAGAGGGGACCAAAACCTGGGGACAAGATTTTTCTTAAAAAAAATTACACAAACAAATTATTTTTCATCATTATTTTCTATATATGGTATTAATATATACAAACTGAATAACAAAAATTGTAAATATTATTTTTTTTTTATTTTTTTTTAACTGAAAATAACTATTAAATTTTTATAAATTGGTTCGGGACACAGGTTTTTGCTAAACCTTTGACATTAAAAATATTTTTTAAGTTATTTTCAGATAATTGATTTTTTTTTTTTGTAATATAGTTACGTAGAATCGATAATAATTTATAAAAATGCAGATATTTTTCTATTTTCTTTTTGGAGAAACAAAATATAAAACAGTAAAGTCTGGGGACACCAATTGGTCATGTTTTTTAAGAATGATCCACATGTACAAGAATTTGACAGGTACTGGCATTTGAAGCTAATAAACAATAAATTGAATAATTTTCTACTTTGTTAAACAATATTAAATTCGCGCATTTTCTTCTTCTTCTTCTTTGAAAACATCCATATTGCTTGATAAAAGTTGACATTTGCAAAAAACTGTTGCCATTTATTTGTGCCCAGTTTGGTAGCGCTATATGAATATCAAATTCAATTGATAATAGAATTAAATTAACTTTAATCTCAAACCCAAAAAGTGGCTCTTAAAGTTTATTAAAATTACTTATGCAACAAAATTAAACTTTTATCGTGATTTTTGATGATTTTTTTTCTCATTTTCTTGTGCGTAACGGTCCTCTAGGTCATTTGTAATATTACATGCTCAAAATTTTGCACACATATGCGTTATGATATAGGGAATAAAAATCCATAAAAAAACTCAATTTTGAAATTTTTGCAGATAGGTTATTAGGTCCTTAAGATGACGATATGGAATAAGTTTTAAATTTGAAGTACATATGTGATGTATTACACAATAGTCTTGCAAAAATTTAATTGCACGTTCTGCGCAGAGGTTGCTTCGCAGAACTTCTTGAATAGTTGATGGCTTTGTGACTCAATGTCTAATAACATATTCTTAAGCTTTTTGTAGTGTGGTGTAATCATTTTTGCTGAAACTATGATCAAAAAACCAGAATTCACTCCTAGCATCACATACAAATTAACAAATAGAATATAATTGCAAAAGATATTCCGGAATAAATATAAAAGTGCCAAAACAGCTCTACTTTAAACTACTAAAAGCTTGGACCAGTTCATATGTATATGTATGTATCAGTGTTGCCACTTTGTGGGTAATTACCCGAATTTGGTATAATTTTTACTGTCGTGGGTAGAGCGTGGGTAATTTCTCTTAGGTGTAGTTCAGGTGCTATTTGAAATTCTTACTTCAGATACCCAAATAAATCACGATTCGATTTCAGTGATGACATTTATTTCTTTTTAAATATTGTTGACACTCGTAAAACTGCTCTGAGTGGAGAAGCAGCTCGCGCTTTTTGTCATTATTTCTTAAGGGCAAACAGGTCGTTTTTGTTTGTCTGCTTTTGTTGCGTTTTGCGTTGTCACCCCGCATTGGTTAGTGTTTCGGCGTCGTATAACTGTACCGAGTTACAGTTTTTGCGGTATCTGCATTAACTATATGCAATCGTTTTTAACCTCAATTTGAGGTTTTGTCTGGTGGAGAACCATTAATAACTCATGTGACTGGTGGAGAACCAATATAACTCAGACGTTTTACTGGTGGAGTACCAAGGAAATAACTCAGACGTTTTACTGTGGAGACAAGATATACTCTGGAGCTTATTCTGGAAGCTCTTCGCCTTCCTATACGAAGGTCTAGGTCGATCGAGGACTTGTGGATGAGGCTCCAACAAACCGTGTGATACCCTGGCAATATAACTCTAGATAGTTAGCCAAAAACTTTTAGTTTTTAAGCCAAGTCAAAAAAAAAAAAAAAAAAATATTGTTGATAAAAAATGCACAGTTTTCTGAACTAAAGTCTAGGGTTCTTTTAAGGAAAAGACTTCAATCATTAAATATATATTTTCAAAACATTGGTAATAAATCTCTATCATAGTGATTTAGAACCTGGAGTTTATTCAAAAAAGTTATTCAATTAAAAACTAGCCTGGGGGTAGAAATGTTTCTAATATTCCAACATTTTATTAATTTTATTTGTGTCTGGAAACTTTCAAATGCTTTAGTTTGAAGAATATTTATCGCCCTAAACAGCTGTAAAACTGAATTACGAAAGGGACAGTTGAACAAAACCATGCAGGTATTTTTTAAGACCATGCAACTTAAAATTATAGAAAACACAAAACAAATGAATTTTAATTGCAAATTTATACACGGCGCTACCATTTGAAACTGATTTAAACAAATATGCATCACCGCGCCTGTCCTTGACGAAACGCATTACAGACGTTCAATTTTGTTCCTCTTTTTCGAGCATTGCTGGCTGCATGTCACGAATAAATAAACAATGTTGACTTCCAATATGTCAATTGTTGCTAGTTTATCAGCATAAGCCAGTGACTTCACAGGCCTACGGAAAACAATCAAGAGGTGTCAAATCGCACGGCCTTGAAGTCCAATTGACAGATTATTTTCTCTAATTCAACACATCGCCTTTATTTGTGAAACAAATTGCGTCTTTTAAATCATTAAGTCGCCTGTTGCGAAAATCGATATGGCTGATTTTTAAAGTAAATTTGGATAATTTGGTGGCGTTGTTCAAGCATAAATTTATCTATCCATGATGATGTGCCTGATCAAAGAGTGAGAGCAGTATGACAGTTTGTTTGACAGCTAACCTTTCGTAAGCTCAATCGGGCTTAAAAAACACCCTTTATAAAGGAATGGCAATGAGCATTTTGAACCTACCTAGAATTTTTGCAACCAAATGTGGAAGTTAAACTCATTATTTTAGGAGTTTTATTAATTGTTCTTAAGTCTTTAATATTATTTATTTTAATGTTAATTTATTATAAATTACAATAAGAATGTTAACCGTTCGACTAATATTGATATTCTTTCAATGAGTTTGTTGTGTTTTTCTTCTTTGTAAATGTCTTTTATTAAATAAAATATCAATTTTATATCAGGTGTAATTTTATTTAAATCGGGTAATTTTGCTTCATCTCAAGTGTAATTTTGAATTTTGCTGGTGGTAACACTGGTATGTATGTAAGTACTGCATGTCACACTTTTAACACTTTTTTAAACAGTTTTACAAAAATAATATTTATTCAAATTTCTAAATTTAAAGATAAAGAAAATGGCTATATGCTTCTTTAAAAAAGTAATTGCATTTGATGCGGAAACTTTTATGCGATTAAAAAAAAACATAAATGGGTCTCCATTATTTTTTATGCTCTATTCAAATGTGCTATGCCATTTTTCCTATTTGCAAAAATTGTAAAAAGTTATATGCCTAATGTACATCATTTTTTTGGATTTTGTTGCTTTTTATATTTAACGAGAAGAATTTGAAAATACGTAGTTACATTTCTTATAATTCCCTACAAATTAATATATACTAGTGTTCGCCTAATGGTCAAAATTTGACCATAAATTTTTTTGTACATATGAAGAAAACATAGCAAATCTAAGTATATTGAGGACTTCATGTCAAGTCAACCAACTTTAAAAATTGATGTCTTCTGATTTGGATGAAATTTGTACCAGTTCAATATTATAGAAAATATTAAAAATATTAAAAATTATCGCATGCGGCACGGAAAGGTAAATGAGAGAAACTTAATTTACCGTATTTATATACTGTGAGCGTCAAAATAAAGTGTACAGCTTATTTCCCAATATAAAAAGAGTTATGTTAGTTATAAAAAGTTAAATTTCTACTTTGCCAAATTTGATCAGACTTCAAGCTTGCTGTCATCTGTGAAAAATACGTTGCTCCAAAAAAATAACAAAAGCAAGTTGGACAAAAAAAAACGTGATAAAAGGTAGAAATAAGAAATTCAACGGAAAAAGTATAGTCTCTAAAGTGAAGCGTGATAGGGTTAGCTTTTGTAAAACGTCCTAAAATAGATGGATCAGCCCAATAGTAACTCGATATCAACTCAAATATATATATATATATATTCGTTCCTTTTACTCCTGCAAGGAGCATAGGGCCGCAACTCAAGTAAACATCTGGAAACATTTGGACAGACAAATTAAAAAAAAAAAACATTAGCAGCAAGCACTCTCTGAATAAAATTCTGCAGGAAGTGTAGCCAAAATTGTCTACTGAGCTAACTTTAAAATGGGTGGAATTGATGCCAAAGAGACTAGAAGCCGTCCTAATAGCAAAAAGAAATCAATTAAAATATTAGCCACTTCACTTTTCTTAGTATTTTAAAACTGTACACTTTTTTTTGACGCGTTTAAAACGGAGTATATTAGTTTTTTTATTGTACTGTTTTTGTTGTTTTTGAAGTATTTCAAATTTTTAATTGTAAATTGTAATAAAATTGTCCAAAGTTTTGTAAACGATAATAAACTTCTAAAAATTTGAATTCTTTTTGCTAAAATAACACTTTTTATATTGGAAAACTAGTTGTACACTTTATTTTGACGCTGACAGTAGTCCAATTTTTTTTTATTATTTGATATTTTAAAAATCAAATTTTGTATTTATGTATTCTGAATATGTGTCAGTAGCAAATTTGAACGCTAATAACTGTGAAAATATTGAAAAGATTTTAATAAATATATATATTGTGCACTTCTGTAAGTAAATACCTTTGAAATAGTTTATATTTTGTTTAAATTTGTTGACATACAGAGGATTATATATGGATTGTAAAGAATACTTTTATAATTTTTGTAAAGTATTTATAATGGCGCTACGAACTAAGTCCCCAACGAACTTAGTCCCGAAAACAAAAACGAACTTTTTCCCCCAATTTTTTAAACAGAAAATAAAAACACGACTTTTAGGGAGTTTGTTGATTTTTTATGAAAAAATTTATAATTTTGTTTCATAATGGTATAAGTCCCAATTATTCACCCTTATTCTGCGTTTCGATTCTGATAGAAATTTTCTTTCTTTTTGCATTACGATCGTAGCTATGTTTTATTAATTTGGTAATTTACTTACGGAAAGTATGAGGATTTTTTGTTTATTTCGCTTAAAAAATTCAAAAAAAAATGTTAGTAAAATAAAACGCAATAAATATTTTTTCAAACATTAATTTTTTTTAACATAAATTTAAAAGTTTTACGGCCTTATTTATAAAAATAAAAATATTAATAAAGGAATGATGAAATGGATTTCATATGAAAATTTGTTTAATAAAAGTTTTATTAACCTGTTTTATTTTTATACCCGCACCAAAATAGTGGAGAGGGTATTATGCATTAGTGCTGACGTGGGTGACACCTTAAAATATTGGGCCTAGACATACCTTAAAGTATATCGATCGATTCAGAATCTCTTTCTGAGTTTATTTAAAGATGTCCGTCCGGGTGGCTGGTTGTCCATGTTACCTTGTGCGCAAAGTTCAGGTCGCAATTTTGGAGATAATTTGATCAAATTTGGCACATAGGTTCTACGTGACACAAGGACAGAATCGTAGTGCCACGAGGGGAGATAGGGGGCAATTTTTGCTTCTCGAAACTACCAAACCGATTTTAATGAAATTTAAAACAAAGATAGAAGCATATTCATATAGCCAAATATTCTCGAAGATTTGTTTTTAGTGGCGGTCGTGGTTTTTTGCTCAAATCTCAGCCATTTATCGACCGAATTTCGATAGCAAACAATTCCGGACCATATGTGACATAAATATATAACTACCAAGTCCCCATCATATCTAGGGTCTTCGGCAAATCCATTTCAACGAACAGACGGACATAGATAAATCAACTTCGCTCCTCATAAGGACCCAGAATATATCGCTCATTTGCTGCAAGACCGGCATAACTCAAAAAATAAAATTTTGGAGTTAGAGATGCAGAATTGTTTGCTTCGTTTTTCTTTATATTGTGTATTAAATTCATCTTTATATCTTTTATACTTTCCCAGTTTGAAGAGAATGTGTCTTCTTTTTTTCTAAGTAGTTAGAGCAAATCAAAAACTTTAAATGCGTTTATCTCGAAATCGATTTTTTTGAGTTATGCCGGTCTTGCAGCAAATGAGCGATATGTAGAAATTACAAACGGAATGGCAAACTTATATATAAAAATATATATAAAAAGGCATGATTAAAAAATAGGGGGAAAAATCATCGTGAAAACTATGTGTTATTTCTACGATATATTATTTTATATTATTTGAAAAATTGCGGTGCAAATTCAGTTTCGATACAAAAGCTAAATGCCAACTTTGTACTCTCTATCACTTTCCCAAAATTTTAAAATCGATCTATTTTTATCAAATGCCTGAATATTTATTAAAAACAAATTCAAATTATTAAAAAAAAAAAAAATTTTTTTATGTTAGTCTTAAGAATAAATTAAATTAAAGAGCAATGATCTACTCTAAAAAAATATGCAGTTTTAATCTCACATGAAGTTATTAAATCTTTCGTTTTAATTACCTGTATATTATCCGAGGGTAAAACCCAAGTCTGGTAATTATCCAAATTACGGTGAATATCCCAAAAATTATATCGCATAATTTTTGATAGTTTGCATATTTAGTCAATTTAGCTGCCTAAAAAGAAAACAAATTGCATCAAAATTATTTGGTTTATTTTGTTTGTTTTTGTTTGTGTTTAGAGTTTGTGTGGGGAGTTATGGGCACAAATCAGATATAGGTTTTGAAAGTCGATTATAATACATAGTAATCGTCATAGAATATAACTAGTATGTCGACTCTTTGACAGGTAACTCAGATGTCAAAAGTACATAACTCATGTTTGAATAAGTGAGTTTTTTTGTTTAAGTATTGATATTTAAAACTATTTTTACCTCTCACATAGTTGCATTAAATTTTGTTTCTAAAATAAAATTTTCTAAGTTCAAGAATTTTCCATTTATTTAATACTGACTGCATCTACATAAATATAAACTTTTCAAACCATAGTTTGTTTAATTTTTATTTTGCAAAATTTGAAAATATTTAATTAATATAGGATTATTTGGGAGATTTCTATTTATTTTATTTATTTTTAATTTTTAAAAAAATTTTAAAATTGCAAAACGAATGCGATTGTATTAGATAATAAATTGATAGTATTGCCAAATAATTATCTATATTACATTAAAAAATTGTTACTATAGAAATCTGAAATAAATTTTCTCTTTAATAGAAGATATCGGCCCCTATTACGGTTCGCAACTCAACTCAGTTGAGTTGTAATTAAGACAACTGGTTGTGATCAGTTGTAATTTGTTTATGTTTTTGTTCACCGCAATATAGCAAAGTTGTAAACCATAAACAAAAAATTAAAATATACATATACACACAGTATGCAAAATTTTGAGTTATTATCATTTTCTAACAATCATCGGATCTTCGACGAAAAACAAGTCAATTTATAATTTATTTTGGAAAATAAATTCTAAAATTGAATCGTCTTTGATTGCATATCAAATTGAATTTTAAAAAATTTAACAATAATAATAATAATAATAATAATAACAATAATGGTCCATATGGTATATGTATTTTGTATTTTTATAAGTAATTAATTTATGGAATATCCAATCTGGTATATATATGTTCATATATACTTTGAAATGTAAAATTTTTTTGGCCTATTTTTTGTGAATAAATAATGTATACTGGGTAGTATGCAAAAGTAGTTGATTAGTACCGAAAGTATGTACATCACTTTTTAAAACATACACAGCCGTATTCATAACCCTAGGTCTACACTAAAGATAAATATCTCAGCCATTTGGCAATAACGTCGGCAGAATAACAAAGCAATATTGCTTATTGCTCAGCTTATGTTAAAGGCATTAGAAAACGACTTTATGTTAACTCATAATTTGAAAAACGTCAAGGAAGAAGTACAGTGTAAAAACTGGCGCTTTCTTGCAAAAATTATTTTTATTGATATAAATTCTTTCTTATTCGACTTTATTATTAAAATGTATATTAATTTGTTTAAGCTTGAGGCCTTTTTTATATAAAAATATTAATTTTACTTTAACAAAAAAAAAAAAAATTAATAAAATTAATATTTTTATATAAAAAAGAACTCAAACTTAAACAAATTATTATAAATTTAAATAATATAGGTCGAATAAGAAAAAATTATATTAATAAAAATAATTTTTGTAATTTTATTTTAGTGTTTATTAAATTCATTAAGGGTAATCACGATGGTCATTGTGCAAATTTGCAATGCGTAAATTTGCAGTGCATATTATGATTGATCGTGAGCATACCACTTTTATTTTTGTGCAAATATGCTATTTTTCTAAAAATGTATGCTGGCAACACTAAAACTTCTGGCAGCACTGTAAAAATCTGCATTTGTTTACAATTATACACAAGCAAATTAAAATAAATGTTTTCTTTTTAATTAATTTAAATTTAATTCTCTATTTTATTTAACAATCTGCGAAAATGTTCAATTTATAAGTTTCCTTAAAAACAATATGGCGGCTTATATGTCAAATGTTGTTATTTACATTTGTTTGCAAATGAGCAAATGAGCAAATATGCACTACTAACTTTGCTCATGGATTTCAAAGAAACCTTAGAATTAATTGATAATTGGTCCATGAACTCTGGTGCTGATATGTCGCTTGAAAAAACAACACATCTGCATATTTGTAGAAAACTAAACTGTAGTAATATTAACGTTAGCTTTAAGAATACAATTATACAAAATGTAAATAACTGTAAAGTATTAGGACTTAATTTTGATACTAAATATAATTTTAAGAATCACTGTAATTACTTAAAGAGAGATCTGACAAATAGACTAAACATCATAAAATATTTATCGTTCTCCAAGAGCCTCATGCACACCAACAGCCTACTAAGATTAGTAAAATCGATAATACTATCGAAAATCGATTACGGTCTGGTCATCTATAATAAAGCTTCCAAAACTACATTCAGACCACTCGAAACCATAATGAATTCTGCATTACGAACAAGCCTGAGAGCATTCCGTACAACCCCAATTAAAAACATTCTAGCCGAGAGTGGTTTTGATCCTCTTCGCATTCGCGCCAATAAACAAAAATTCTGCTTACTTCACAAAACATGCTGCCATAAATCGTCTCTATTATATAAACATATCAGCCTGCTTAAAAAAAGGAAAACTGAACAGAAGTATGCATCAACCCTATCAAATCTATTCAAAATTGCTAATAAATACGAAATCAAATATACTGTGCCTTATGAGCACAACCCACCTTGGACGTTAGATTCAACAAATTTTTTAAAAAATCTTCAAATATATAATAAAAACAATTACCCAGCTATTATTTTTAAATCATTGTTCTCTGAAATCTCTAATACATTCAAATCAGATAATTGGCACTTTTTCTTTACTGACGGGTCAAGAACTGCTAACCATGTAGGTTTTGCAATCACTGATGATGCCGGGCATACGCAGAAAAAAGACTTATTACCACAAGAAGCAACTATATTCGAAGCCGAAGCGGTGGCAATAATCGAAGCTATAAAATTATGTGAAAAATCTAACTTTAAACACATCATATGCACAGACAGCCAGTCAGTTTTTCAAGCAGCTTTAAATTCCTCAAACAAAAACGACATAATTGTTTCTCTTCAACAATATCTGTTAAAAATTAAGAACAAAGTCAAGTTACTATGGGTTCCTAGCCATATTGGTATCACAGGAAATGAGGCAGCTGACATAGCTTTTGAATTCCAACTTCAAAATTAAACACATCTATTAATCGGAAGTGGTATAATTACGAGCATCCTTATAAATCTATTAACCCTAATAAAAAACCCATACATCTCCCAACGTCAACTAATTGCCAGAAAAATAAATGCTTTGTTAGACTACGGTTATCTCACACAAAGCTTACTCATGAATACCTGATAAATAGACGCCCCCAACCTGAATGCTCATACTGTATTAATTCACCTTTAACGATTTCACATATATTGAGCGACTGCCCTGCCCTTGCTGAACTTCGCAGTACCATCTCTAATTCACCAAATATGATAAATATGCTAAAAACTCCATCCGAAAATAACATCAACATAGTCTTCAATTTTTTGCAAAATCTCTCTTTACACAATAAAATTTAATAATGCAAACTTTATATATGTATCTTCTACGTTAATACATAGAACCTACTTATTAGTACCTAAGAGCCGATAGCCGTTAGTCGCTAGTGCTTTACAATTAAGATTTATTGTAATTCAATTATAATAAATGTGTTAATAAATAAATAAATAAATAATAATAAGAGCAAATTGCAAATACGTACATTTTGTTGTTGTGTTGTGCAAATGTGTGTATTTTTGCACGCATTTGCATCGTTTGCACACTTTGCACTACCCATCGTGATTTCCCTTATTAATTTAATTCTTTTACTACAATTATAATTTGCTACCATTTCACACATTTAATTTCTTTCTCACACAATTTGCTTTTATATTGTTCTTTTTTGTTTCTTTTTTCTCAATTGATAACCAAATTTGACGTTTTATGTAAGCAATAATTGTCAACGAAAACGGACTAACAATTATTGCAACATAAATTGTCGGCAAAAAAATTGCTGTCTACATTAAAGATAACATAATTTTGACATTTACTGCATTATATGTCGCAATAATTATCTCTGGTATAGACGGGCAGTAATGAATATTTGGCATTAATGGCGATTTCTTTTCTGAGAAAAATGTTGCATTAATGTTACATGTTCTACATTTTTGTGTTCGTTTGTACATAAAATACAACTGTGGGAAAAATTTTCAAGTTCTTTTGTGAATATGTTGATAAAAAACATGCAAAACATGTTGCATGTTTTACCCTTACTTTTACTTAAGGTGTTCATACTGCCCTGTCTTACAACTTTGGTACTTACTACTTTGTTTGTACAACCAATGTTTTATTTTGCTTGTCATAACTCATAAGCTCATAATTTTGTAAAAAAAATTATTTTAAAAGAAAATATAAATATATTTACACATTAAAATCAAAAAAAGTCTATTTATATTATAATCGTTTAAATTTTTCTAAGCCATTAGTGATGTCAATATTTGTTTTCAAGCCATAATTGAGTTCAGAAACCGCTCAAATAGCATTAAAAATCGCTCATGAAGTACATTAATTATGAAAGTGTAATAGTTGTAAATAAAAGCAGCTAATTGTGTTCTATTAAAATTGCACATCATGTAACACTTCCAGTGATTATAGGTAACATTAGAAAATGTTACATGTATATACTGTAGCATATTGTTTTCAGAAAAGAAATCGCCATAATAAGATAACACTTAAGCTGAAGGTCCACACCATGCCTTTATGCGTCTGTCCTTTTTATGCATTTGACAAAAAAGTAGAATAAGTGTATTTGTATATGACAAGCAGGGGTCTAATTACCGCATACGATATCGAGCAATATTGATCGAAATTTTTTATTTTGGTATTATGACTCTCGATATCGAATGAAATGTGTCGTAATTTGAGATGATAGCATTCGATATCGGGTAACCAAAGCCATTACAACTCTCTAGTTTTCATTCGATACGTCAGTGTCTATCGAATGCAGAAAAATACGATAGTTTACTCGATACGATAGCTTACTCGATATCGAATTCGGTAATTAGGCCCCAGGGTTGTTATGCTTTTTTCTTCAAAAATCGTCAAAAGTTTTAACAAAATTAGTCAAAATCGTCATGAACAGTTAACAAAATCGTCAAATATGTAAATTGTACAAATTGGAGACAATTTATTGCATTGAGTGGTTCAAAAATACAAATTTTTAGCAAGAAATTGTATTAATGATAAAGAAAGTGATATGGTTAAGTTTTATTCTATTTATTTCAGCAAGTGGGCTGAAATATATTTATCATAAGAAAAAATATATTTTCATAAAAACATAACAAAAATTTATTTATTTCATTTATCCATATTCACAAAAACATTAAATAAAAACAAAATCGCATTTGCTATTAACTGGAGCCATCTTTGTATGATTAATTTTTAGCGCTATCACTAATGTAAATTGTTTTTACTGCTGAAGGTGATAAACCAAGGGTTCTGTCTATATAAACCCGACTTGAAACGTTTTATTACGTCCAATTTTAGTTCCAAACTAGTGCATTTTCTTCACTTTGCACTCATTTTTCTACACAACTTCTTATTAAGAACTATACTCAACTATACTTAGAATAACTTACCTATAAGAATTAAATGGGAATTCGCCTTTTTACACGCAAATAGAAAAATTCTTCACATATGATTATGACATCAGCAAAAAAATAAAATCGTATGTAGCGACGTGTTATTGTAGGCTGAGAAATAAGGCTAAATCTGTAATTAGGAAATCGCGTCGAATATATGGTGAACGTTTGTTTACTGGGATAAATAATAAACAAATGTGGAGTAGGTTACGTAGTTTAGGTTGTACTGGTCGTGCGGAATCTGATGCTGATATAATGGATGTTGAGAAAATAGCTAGATCTTTTTTAGGCAATATGAGGCCTAATGTTTATGGTGATTTTATATTTGATAACTTATCGGATAGTATAGGTTCTTTTTCTTTTAATCCGGTCACTGAAACTGATTTTCTTATAGCCTTGAATTCTATTAAATCTAATGCCATTGGTCATGACAATATTCCTATTAAGTTTATAAAACTCATTGCTCCCAAGTTTTCTATATGTAATAAACACGATATTTACTGTCGGCAAGTTTCCCACTAGTTGGAAAATTGGTAAAGTAGTTCCCATCTCTAAAGGAGATACTAATGGGAGTTTTAGACCCATTACTATTTTATCGGCGATGTCTAAAATTATGGAAAACTTAATAAAGGTGCAGATTTTATCCCATTGTGATAAATATTCGTTAATTAATCCAAATCAATATGCCTTTCAAAAGAATCTAAACACTACTTCCTTACTACTCTCGTTAACTGAATCCGTTAGGAAAAAATTGGATAGTCATTTAAATTGTATATTGGTTTCTTTAGACCTTACTAAAGCATTTGATCGCATTAATCATTACATTCTTATAAAAAAGCTTTATGAGAACTTCAATTTTTCTAAATCAGCGTGTAAATTAGTATATTCTTATCTCATAAATCGTTACCAATATGTTTCCTTTAATGGGTCGTGCTCTAGTGTGGATCTTGTTATCTCTGGGGTACCCCAAGGTTCGGTTCTTGGCCCTTTATTGTTTCTTATGTATTTAAATGATTGCATTCCAATTATGAAAAATAACTTCTGTCAGCCCTTTGTTTTTGCTGATGATATCTTCTTATTGTATACTGCGGATTTTAGACATTTCAATTTCGAAAATTCTTTAAATAATCATTTCAGTTCTTTATCCATGTGGATGCATACGAATTCGCTTGAGATAAATCCTACTAAAACGAAGGCAATGCAATTTTATTCTTCTGAAAGGAATTTGTCTTACCCTAGACTATTCATTGGTGGCTGTGAAATTGGTTTTTCAGGTTCTCTTAAATGCCTTGGTATTATTCTGGACTCCAAATTAACGTTTTCGGATCATGTTAATGCCATAGCTAACACATGCTGTCTAGTCTTGAGAAGACTTTATCGATTGAAAGCTTTTACACCTAAGTATATTAGAAATCGACTTGCCTATTCTCTAATTATGTCACGTGTTAACTACGGCATTGAGGTTTTTTCTGGAACTTGGTCTTATAATTTGCACATTATTGAGGCAATTCTCAGAAAAATTGTGCGTTATGTTTTTGATGTGAATATACAAGAGCATGATCGTGTTTCGTTGCTTGTTCCTGTATTTTTAAAATGTGATTTTCATCATTACTTGAGTCTACGTATTTTGCTCCACTTTTATAAAATAATGATACATAGGCAACCTACTTTACTGTTAAATATGTTTTCTTTTATTAATTCAACACGTAACGTTCAGATTGATGTTCCACTGGGACATCTTTCTGTTTTTCATCGTTCTTTTCTAATTAGAGTACACAGAACTTGGAGTACACTTCCAAATAATTTAAAATTGTTTTCGTATTCTTACCTTACATATAAAAGGAAACTCCTTGAGCATTTTAACAGAGTTCAAATTTAAATATTTAATTGCATTACATTTTCGTATGCATTATCTATTACATTGTTATTGACTTGGCTGTAGAGACCTTATTTTTATTCTTAAAATTCTTTATACAATATTTATATGGCTGGGGAGCCTTTTATCTTTTATCTTTTATTTTGAATTTTTTTTTATATTTAGTAAATTCTGTTAAATATTTACTAGTGTACATATATACATAGATATATTACTAACAATACATGCTCTTGGCCACGAAGGCTTCTTTGTATTGATATTTAATAAATAAATAAAAAAAAAAAAAAAAAAAATCGAAATCATTAAAACGCAAAGCGGATTTAACCAATTTTTAAAAAGCGGACCAAATAGGACCGACACAAATCGGAGCTCTAGTGTATATTTTTTGCCGTATCGATGGCATTCATATAATTTTAGAATTCGAATTACTAGTGCTTCTAATGAAAACCACCTGGTTTGTGATGGGGAAGTACTTTTTTTGCTTAAAAAATTGATTTTTACGTTTTGAACTGTTCTCAATATAATTGTTAATATTTCTTTTACGGGTTTTATTGATGGCAGAAAATCGTCATAAAACTATTACTTTTAGTTTAAAAATCGTCAATCGTCATATTACTGTATTTTCTCAAAAAAATCGTCAAAATGACGAAAAATCGTCACATCTAAAGCTGGGATCACACGATTGCCGCAATGCACCAATTTTCACACTTTTTAATACACCAATCGTGTGACTGCACAACCAATTGGCTCATGTACCAATCGAGGACAATATTGTGCTTACTTTTACCAATCAAATGCAACTCTGGTGCGGCAATCGTGTGACTGTTTGCTATGCAACCACGCGTCAATAAAAATAACAAAAATGCACCAATATTTATTGCCTTCTTGTGCGGCAATCAAACAACACAAAACGCGCCAATATTTGCCTTTTTTTTAATAAATTTAACGTTTTTGTGTTTCCTATAGCAAGTAATGAAGATAAATATGTATTTATTAATTATGCATTTTAATTTTTTTTTTTAATTTTTGTTATTAACAAATATGTTTGTACATATGTTCACAAGCATACTATGTATGTAGCTGCTAAGTGCGAAAATTTTTATCAAAGATATTTAATAAAATTAACATTCGAAATTGTTGAACTAATTTTTGGAATTTCATAAATTTTTCTTAAAATATTTTTAACAAAACTATTCAACAAAAAATTGTAGAGTACCTATGAACAAATTTTTCGTTTTTAATGAACGTACCAACTAGAACTTCCAAACAAATAAAAAAGCTACCACAACAGCTGTTTTCGCAGTTGTCAAGTAATGACAATCGTGTGAATGTGCTGCGGTAATTATTGTACCCATTTCACTTTGTACCAACTAGCGGCAATTAAATTTGTATAAAACAGGGCAATCGTGTGATTTCAGAATATTTGATTGGTGCAATTTCTTTATTGTGCGTCAATAAAGCACAATCAAAATTGTGCCATATTGGTGCATTTGTGGCAATCTTGTGATCCCAGCTTAACAACCCTGATGACAAGTTACACAGCAAATCGTATAGAATGAAAAAAATTAGTCAGCTGTTATTGATGGCCATGGATGACAAATCATATTTTATTTTCAATGTTATCGATAAACATGTTTGTGGGGTGGATTACTTCTTACTATTTTTTTTGCAATAAACAAGTTTTTAATAAGAGAAAAAGCTTTTGTAATAAAGATTGTATAAACTTTAAAGAATAAAATACATTAAAATTACTTTTTATCACAATTTTACCACGAAAAAAATTTGCCATTCTAGTTATCGATTACTTTTATGTTCTGAGTGTCATCTTTGTTGTGTTTATTATTTTTTTTAAGTCTGAGTTCATACGGCTCACAGAATTCACAGAACTGTAAAAAGTGACGTGTGAAAAAGGCCCAAATCAGTTGCGAGGGCAGCTTTCGTAGAAAGAGACAGAAAACTTTTTTTGGTAGTGAAGTGGCAAGGTGTAAAAACAGGCCGCAACAATCAACACAAATGGCGTGATCAAAACAAAAATAACAAAACACAAACCACGTTAAACAAATCCATTAGTTCAACAAACGTTGTTTTTTGTGCAAAAAAAATGTATTTAGTAATATTGTTTTGTGTTATAATGTTATTTAGTTACTTAAATATTATTTACTCGTGTTGTGGTAAACTTAAAAGTTAGTTTTTACAACAGTTTTGTAAATAGATCTTAACTAAATAAATTTGTGTTCATTGTATTGCGGCATAGAATATGATGAAAAGAGAAATGCAAAAGGGCAGCTTTCTTTGAAAGAGACAAAAAAAAAACGCAAAATCTTCCGTCTCGTGACAGTTCTGTGATACGGCTCATGTCTTATTGACAAGATTTTTCCTTTTTCTTCTTTGAACATGAATTAGCGTTCAAATGATTCATGTCATGTTGAGGACATGTGTTTTTTGATATTGAAACCATAAAAAAATTAAACAACGAATGAAAAAGCAAAACGTAAAGACAGTACATGCATCTGTGTACTCGTTTCTTTTCCCCTCGTCCCTCTCGCCTATAAAGTAGCAATCTTGTCAATAAATGCAGGCTTGTCAGATTTTTTTGAGCTCCATCGCCAAACCGGATGTGAGAAATCGCCAAAAATCGCCAAACGTCGATTTTGTTCAGTTTTTGTAAAATTTTCTTTTTTTTTTAAATTAAATTTTGCATACAAAAAACTCTAGTATAAATTTTCAGTCAAAAATCGCCAAAAACTGAGAAAAAAATACAAAAATGTCGCCGAAGTAAATTTTGTTTTGTTTCTGTAATTTTTTTTTAAAGAACATTAAATGGAGAACTTATATGTATTCAGTTAAAAACTTAAATTAAGTACACGAGCACTGTTGCCAACTTTTTTTGAACATTTCCCGCCAAATCGGACGTCAAAACCGCTAGAAACCGCTAAATATTTAATTTAGAGGGATTTTTTTTTTAAATACCTCTAAAACCTTAACATTTTTAAAAGTTTCATATAAATCTAGATATAGGCTGCTTTTTCAAAGATATTCGACTCTCAAATTAAGTTACATACTAAGTTTTCGAACTTCCCTAGTTATTTTATTCATCTGTGCGAATCTTTGATACCCTCCACCTACAGTTAGAATATTTCCGAAGTGGTCTTTATATGGGTCATATGGTAAATTATGGGCCGATTTTCACAAAATTTTAACAAGTAATTTATAGTCTTATAAAACTTTGAATGACCAAATCTTATTATAATAGAACACAGATTGATCACTTTACGGTTCTACGCGTTCTAAAGCTTTTTCCGAGAGTATGCTTTACATGGGGCCTATGATAAGTTATGGATTGATCTGCACGATAGTTGACAGAATTTATAAAAATAGCATTATTTGTTAGGGCTTTAGACGTACTTAATAATGGACCGATTTAACAGTTATGATTTTTAGTCATATAGAACGAATCTGCATAATCTTATATCAATATGCGCATTCCGCCACTAGTTATGCTAGTTTTTGTACCAATTGATACATTTTTTAGGGTGGTTGTTCCACATTTTAATTTATAACTCTTTTCCTACTGAACCGATTGTGCTGGACTTCAATCCCAAACTACTTAGGTGAATTCTTAACAATTTGATGCCAATATTTATATTCCCTTTTGAGTCGTTTGAAAGTGACAACAGACGGATAGACAGATGGACATAATCGACTTAGAATTACTCAAGGACGCAGAATAAATGTACTTTATGGGGTCTTAGATTAATATTAAAACAGTTTCACCCGGAATGACAAACTTAGTACGTTAGAACGTAAACGCTAAAAAAATTTATAACATTTACGCTATTTTTGGTAATTATTTGCCGTTTTAAGCAATTAGATAAAATTAGTTACATGAAAGTAAGTGAATTATGTATATTGCTTAAGTTTTATCGAGACAATTTTGATCAATACCTTACCTTTTGTTTCAAAATTTTAAGCAAGCTTAAAGTTGTTAATTGTTACATACAGCCCTAACAAAATACTAACTGAAAATCGAAAAACAAATGTCATACAATCTTCAGTTCACTAAAACTATAAAAATAATTAAAACCATGAACATAAACAAGTAGTTTTTAGCCAGAAAAGCAAAAGGAAAAAGTAAAAAATTTATTAATTTTAAATTTGAGAAACGGTTTTATAGCGAAAATGAGCCGCAAAAAGTTGTTTGAAAATCTCTAGATTTCCCGCTTACCGCTAAAACGTATTTTTTCCCGCGACTGACATTTCAAAAACGCTAGATTTAGCGGGAAAATCTCTAAATTGGCAACAGTGTAACACGACTCTATAAAATCGTGCACTTCAGCCTCACCGATTTCATTACTAGAGTTTTGACCTACATACTATTAGAATTACATACATACTATTAGAATTAAATAGTGACTAAATATAAAATTCACTTAATGTGTTTTTTCATATTAGTAATGATAACAAAAAATTACAAGTTGTTAAACAAAATCGCCGAAATAATATAAATGGTAAAAATAGCCAAGGTAATCGCCATAAAAGTCGCCAGTCGCCAAATGGGAAATTCCATCGCCAATCACGTTTCAAAATCGCCACACAGACTTAGTCCCCTTTTAGACAGGCAAAGTTTACTTTGCAAAGTCTTGAGTTTATGGAAGGGAGGGCTCTTTTCCCCTCCCTTCCATAAGGCGGGGGAGTACGAACTTTGCTGTACTCGCAAATTCCTTTTGTTTTTCGTTCGTAGTTTATTTCTGAGCAGGGATGATAAAGTTGGTAGTACAATTGTTACGGATTTTTTTTTTTGTATTTTCATACCATGACTTTTACCCTCACCCAATATGTTAAGTCCTGCAACCATAACTTTAAATTGCGTCGTTTTTAAATATTTCTTCTGTAGCTCTTTCTGATCACGTACTGTTGCCCTTACCTAATATATTGAAACACGCAACTGTACCATGAAATTGCATCATCTTGCGCCAAACATGCATTTTTTTTATTATTTTCTCATACTTATTTGCATTCTTTTACCATTCGCATATTACGCTCACGGTATCATGCAAATGTCTTTCAGTTGGTAACAACTCTCATCTTGTCGTAAAACCAATGTCTTTTACATCGTGACATACAACAAGTGGTCTGATACCACCGTTAACAGAAACTCGTTTTGAGTACTGTAACCTTGGTTGTCATTGCGCATGATATGATTTTTCGTGTTCCTTCTTTCTCTGAGAGAAGATAAAAATACATACAGACGTTTTCGCAACCTGCACTGCGTAGGAGACTTATACAAAAGTCAAATGACCAACACTACTGCAGAGTTAAATGTGTTCCCCATCACGATTGCTTGTACAAATACATGCATACACATATACATGTGTATTATCTCTCTCGCGACAACAATAATAACGGGCGAAGGATGGAATGACAAATGAGGAAAAACATTTTTCTTATGAATGAAACGCATTCTAATAAGAATGATGATGAAATTTTAGTCAGTTGGGTTTTAGCAGTTGAATTTTTTGAGTTGACCGTGGCAGTCGAACGCGGGTTGTGGCAAAATGAAAGAAATAAACTTTTTGTAGAAAAAAAATATAAAATCATTTTTGAATTTAGAAAGAAATTGAACAAAATAAAATTTTGAATAGTAATTTGATAACTAAGTTAAAAACTAAAGTGATTTGCAAAATATTGTCTGCCTAACGTATGTGTGGGTTTATGAGTTAAAAATAAGTTTGAACAAAAAATATCACCTTTTTTGGTGTGATTAAATAAATTAATGTAAAAGAAAAGACAAAAAAAAAACTGTATTTAAAATTACATAAAAGTAAAGTTTCTGAATTTTTATGAGTAAATCAAACAACCACAAACTGAAAGCAAAATGTAAATATGTGTTCAGATAATATATTAAAATGTAACCTTCAAAGAAGGGATGATTGATCCTGAATCATAAAATAAACTACCTAGTAGAATAGCAAATCGTTAGATATAAACAATAAGAAAGTTATTGAACAACAAAAAAAAAAACCCCTTGTAAACCCATAAAACTAATACTAATTCGTATATGAGAAAACCCTATACTTGTGGCAAACAAGACATACAAAAACTTAAAAACTGTATTTACCTAATGTGTTAAAGAACTTTTGCGGAATGAATAAGAAGATTGTTCAATCAAATCGTAGTACAATTATCTTTAAATTAATTTTAATTTAATAAAATTAAATTAAATTAGAGAAGAGGATAAGTAATTTAAGGCAAAATTTTTCTTGTGATGGAAAACTGACAATACGGGTTTTAAAGAAAAGAAAACCAAATAAACCAAAAATTGTAGATGAATATTATCGACACCGTCATTATTAGAATACTATTCAATGGTATTTTCTCGTAACATCGTAAATTTGAGCTTCATCTTCAATAATTACGAAACGTAAAACTCCAAATGCGTAGTAAATGCAGTTTTAGCAGCACAATGGAAATTCGTACTCAACCATAATCCATCAAAATTGCTGTAATTATTTGTAAGTAGTTTTTAAGTAAATTTCTGTATCTATCTTATTATACGTTACAATTTAAATAAGGAAACACTTAAATAATAAACAAAAAAAAAAAGAGAAAATGAAATAGTTTTTTTTAATTTAACTAGGAATTTTGTATATGACGTACTGCATTAAATTTATGCATTGTTTTTTTTTATGATACAAAACTCCTAGGTTTTCTCTGTACCTTGAACTTCATTTATATGAAAAACAAATGAAATGAAAAATTATAATAAAGCCTAATTAAAATGTATTATTAATTTAGTAGTGTAAGAAAGATCTAAGTTAACCAAATAAATGACTCACTTTATTATAGTTGAAATTAAAATGTCTACGTAATTTTTTTTTAGAAGGATGCTAGGAAGAATGGTGCAGGGTGAGTACGCTATAACGTAACGATTGTTTTGTATACGGGACAGGATAGTTAAAGTGTAGGGTACCAGCCTGTCATAGGGAGGTGTAGGGAATATTGTACCCCTATATGGCGCGACACCTAGCCATATTATCACACAGTGTGATGGTTAAAATAGTCGTTTCCTTTTCTTTCCTCAGCGGTGTAAAATTTTGCATTTTTTTTTATAGATACTTTAAATTTCGTGGTATTTTTAAACATACTTCCAGGGGTGTGAAGTATGGATATGCTTACGTGCCAAAACCCTGGTTAAGAGCAAATTTTGCTGTTGAGCTAGCGGGTCAGCTATTATACCCCCTTAACCGGTCTTTGGATCGTTATTTAATTTTTTTTAAAGGTTTTGTAACGGCGCGTAACATATATGGTGCCCAACGTAAAGCCACCTGTATGGTGGAGTTCGGAAATTTTAGCAACCTAATGAACAGGTTGGCGCCGTAACATATATGGCGCCCAACGTAAGCCACCTGTATGGTGGAGTTCGAATTTTCGCAACCTAACGAACAGGTTGGCGCCGTAACATATATGGCGTTCAACTTGAATGCCACCTGTAGGGTAAGGAGGGAAATGATTATATTTGTTGATTCGTAATTTTTTTTTTTTTTTTTTTTTCGCAAACATAGTCTTAGTGCTATTGTTTGTAGAAGTCGTGAATTCTGGGATTCTGTAGCCTGGTTTCAATTGCGCTGCAAACCATGGTACACATGGGAATAACTCGTTTAACTGTGTTTTTCCATCTAAATTTTGTTTTTTGATAATAGGGATTTATTGCAAGTCTGGGACTGATTCCAAGTAGAGGTCAGTATTATCGCGGTGATAATACTATGTTCATAGGACAAAATGTAGCACAAACCTGAATCATCTAAGCCCTTGCCTGACTGTCTCTTTTAAAAACGGTAGGCACGATGTTAGATGATCCAGGTTTGAAATCATATGTTTGACACGACACAGTTTTTGGAAATGTTTACAGGAAAAAGTAATTTTGGGAAATATTGTCGAGGCATCATATTCTGTCATAGGAACAGATTTGATGGTCGATGAAGTAGGGAGAGACAGGATACATGGTATCATAGCCTTTTTACGCGTATTTCTTTTTATTACAATTACGAATATATTTTTTTTATTATTTTACAAAACAGTCGTTATACATGCCACTGCCAGTTCTTTCTAGCATCCAAATTTTTATGAAAATTTTAAAACTTGAAAATACGAAAATATAAAATACTTCTTTATAATAAACTTCTTTATAATAAATATTGTAAAGAAACGTCAAGGATAATTTTAGTAAAATTTGAAAGAATTTTATAAAATTTTGTTTGAAAACATTTAAAATTTGAATTAATAAAAAAATTTTTTTTGAATCTGAATTTATAGAAAATATTTTTTTTGTAGAAAAAAAAGAAAAAAATTGAAAAGAAGAATTTTTTTTTACAATTAGTGAATTTTCAAATTTTTTCTAATTTTTTTCTAACACTCTTGAACACTTTTGCACATTTTTTCTTTTTTTTTCCATAATTTAAATAATTTCTTTTGCTGCCAAGAAAGAAAAACCAATCCACTTTTTTTTTGAATTCGTTAACCCTCTGGTTGTGAATATTTGTTCGCTTATAAATTTTTGCTATTTTTTCTTAAAATCTAATCATTTAATACACTTGAGCATTTTACTTCGATTTTGAAAAATTTTTTTTTCCTCATTCTGTCATTCCACTCGTGTCTTGAATAAATTAAAAGTTTTTTTGTTGATTCAAAATTCGGTTTGATTAAACTTAGTAGGAAACGTTTTATTTTATCCTATAGTTACTTAGTGCATTATGCACAGACCTAGCACGCGATCTGGCACTGATAAAAACAAACCAGTTACGCGTAGTACCAACCCAGGTCAGGCATCATCCAGTGTAAGAGGTAGGACTTCTGTGGGAGCGCGAAACATTAAACCCATTACAGAAGTTAGAGGTCGTGGTCGAACTTCAGTAGGTCAGAGGTCGAGTAGTACGGTCAGTTTAGGGACTTCGCGGTCAGAGACGAGTATACGAGCGGTAAGGACATCTTCGGTTCCGAGATCACTTAATTCCAGTGCTCAATCGGATAGAAGTCTTAACGACAGGGAAGTCTCGAATTGCGAGATACTCGAAAGATCTCTCTCTGACTTGACTACTGAAAATTTGCGGAATTTGGTACATCCAATAGGTTTTATAGATAACCAGCCCATCTTAAACGAAAACTTGATTATGGCCACACGGGATAGTACGGGTCTTCCGCCCTCGCAAGAGGATGGCGCTCAGTCGTCGGACACGGGCAACATTGACGCCTTGATTAATTACGTAAGGGACGCCATGAGGAACACTCAAGAGGAGTTCAGGCGAGAACTGAACGATATTAGGAGGGATCTGGGGCAGTCCAGAGGTGCAAGGGCGACAATCGAGTCTCCGGGAATTAATTCCCAAAGTTCCACTATGAACACAAATGCATCATCGGCATCCATGTTCATAAAATTGAAAGATTGGAACGTGTCGTTTAGTGGTGAAGAGGACGTATCCGACTTCCTTTTCAAAATAGACACCCTCACTGAACGAAGCCAATGTCCATTGGACTATTTAATGGCTAACTTTCATATAGTTTTAAAGGGCAAGGCGGAAACATGGTTTTGGATGTATATCAAACAAAACCCTAGGGCAACATATCCATTGTTAAAAAGGGCAATAACTAGGCAATTCGGTGCATTAGAAAGCGACTTGGATATCTTGATGAAAATTTCATCACGAAAACAGCTTCCGAAAGAAAGCTACGACGATTTCCATTCCACCATAGTTAAATTAAATTTGAAACTGGGAACCCCTATGGACGATACTGCCCTTATAAAAATTATTAGAAAGAATGTTAGACCTGAATTACTAAATATGACCTTTGTTTCGAGACCCGATGATTTAGACTCGTATCGTGATTTGCTCAGAGAAGCTGAGAAATCTTTGAGGGCAAATAGCACTTTAAAATATTCGATTAATAGACCCCGTCAAGTTGATGAAGTTTCCATTGATTCGACTGATTCCACACGCGATGATCACTCTGAGGATGAATTTGACCCGCAAGTAGAGGCTTTGAATATGAGTAGACCTTATGTCAAGGGAGATTACTCTCGAATAATTTGTTGGAACTGTTTAAATTCGGGCCATAGTTATATCTATTGCCAAGAAAAGACTCGATCCCTTTTCTGTTTCAAATGTGGACAAAGGGGTGTTACCACACCTGAGTGTAAAAATCCACACCAGGGAAACAGGCGTCGGAGCGAGTGGGCGACCGGGGATGCTCGTTCCTCGAAATAAAACCCGAGTTTAATTTGGAACATGAGAGTAAACCTTCACAGAGGGCTTTACTCTCCAGTCCACCAAAACCACCTGACATACAACAATTTTTTCAACCTGCTATCTCAAAACAAATTCTAAAATGTCGTAACCGGTACGCCATTAGGAAAACCTACAGAAAAATATTAGAAACCACTTGCTTGACTACTTCTGATGATGGAAGACCATATGCTAGAATTAAAATATTTGATACCGATTTAACATGTCTTTTGGACTCAGGGGCAAATGTGACAGTCTTGGGAAAGGGAAGTTTAGAATTTTTGGCAAATCATAACATTCAATTTGATAAATTTCGTTCAAGCATATCCACAGCAAATGGATCAAAAAATCCAGTTTTAGGTCACTGCACACTTCCAGTAACTTTTAAAGGAGTTACTAAACCAATCGTTTTTTATATAGTGCCAACCCTGTCCCAGGTAGCTTATCTAGGTGTAGACTTTTGGAGGGCGTATGCTATAGCGCCACAAATATTTCCAACTATTGACTGTTTAGAGGTAAATAAAAAACCTGATTTAATCTTCCATGACCTTTCTTCAGAGCAAAAACTGTCACTTGAAAACGTAATTTTAAATTTTCCTTCATACGAAAAACTAGGGCTTGGCAGCACTAATCTTTTAGAGCACCATATTGACACGGGAGACGCTACGCCAGTTAAATCGAAACATTACCCCCTATCTCCTCCTAAGCAGGCCGAAATATTTGAGGAACTTGATAGGTTATTAGCTTTAGGCGTAATAGAGGAGTCGAACTCACCGTGGTGTAGTCCTATTGTTGCTGTTCGTAAGCCAGGTAAAATAAGACTGTGCTTAGACTGCCGAAAATTAAATGAATTGACCAAAAAGGATTCATATCCGCTACCCCATATTAATGGGCTATTAAGTCGTTTAAAAGATACCCACTACATCAGTGGTATAGATTTGAAAGATGCATTTCACCAGATCAAATTGTCTGAGAGTTCTAAAGAAAAGACAGCTTTTGCCGTGCCAGGTAGGGCCTTATATCAATATAGAGTCATGCCTTTTGGCGTTTGTAACGGGCCTCAGACGATGAGCCGCCTGATGGACAAAGTTATCCCGTCCAAATTACGTGACAATGTTTTCATATATTTAGATGATCTTCTCGTGTGTAGTTCGGATTTCGACAGTCATATTCGGATATTGGGTGAAGTTGCACAGTGTCTCAGATCCGCCGGTCTTACGATCAATGTAGGGAAAAGTAAATTTTGCCAACGCGAAATAAAATACCTTGGGTACCGTATTGGAGGTGGTGAACTAAAAGTTGACCCTGAAAAGGTGGAGGCCATGGTAAATGTTCCTTTACCGAAAACCCCACGGCAAGTTAGGCGTTTCATAGGTATGGCAAACTGGTACCGTTCGTTTATCAAAAACTTCTCCGACCTTGCAGGACCTCTTACAGATTGCTTACGCAAATCGAATAAACCCTTTCGTCTCAGCCCTGAAGCTGTTGAATCTTTTGACAAATTGAAACATGCCCTTTCAAGTGCCCCTATATTGGCCCAGCCAGATTTTAATAGGGAATTCGTCATTCAGTGTGACGCATCACAAATAGGTGTAGGCGGCGTTTTGTACCAGTTAGATGATGAGGGCAGGGAACACCCGATCGCATTCGTGTCCCAAAAGCTGAATAAGGCTCAGCGGAATTACACGGTGACGGAGCTGGAATGCTTGGCGGCCGTAATATGCGTGAAAAGATTTAGGCAGTATGTTGAGGGACTACCTTTTAAGATTATAACGGACCACTCGAGTTTACGCTGGCTCATGAGTCAAAAGGATTTACATGGTAGACTAGCTCGGTGGAGTCTTAAGCTTCAGAATTTTGTATTTACCATTGAACACCGGAAGGGTTCACTAAACGTAGTGCCGGATACCTTATCTAGATTTGACGTTGACGAAATTCAAATTTGTCCTTCTTCGCCCGAAATAGACCTTGAATCGCCTGAATTCAGTGCCCCAGAATACAACAAAATTAGGGAAGAGATAGTCAAAAATATAGACCTTTTGCCAGACCTGCACATCTCGGGAAACCATGTGTATAGGCGCGTTAAGTTTCGCAACGGAAACGATACAGAGGAAGACCTCTGGAGATTGTGGTTACCTAGAACTCTGGCAGACGAGGTAATTAAATCAGCGCACGGCGAAGGTTGTCATGGCGGGTTCTTCAAGACATTGAGTCGAATCAGGCAAAAGTATTTTTGGCCGAAAATGGCACGCGACGTAAGGATATTTGTTAGCAACTGCGATGATTGTAAAATGATAAAACCACCTAATCATGTGTTACGCCCACCTATGGGAAATCAAATTCTAACAAATCGACCTTTTCAAAGATTTTATTGCGATTTCTTGGGTCCTTATCCATGCACAAAGTCGAAAAATTGCCAATTATTTATACTTATTGACCATTTGACGAAATTTTTGTTTTTGAAGCCTTTACGATCCGCAACGTCAAGTAACGTCATTGAATTTTTCCAGAATGAGATTTTTTGCACTTACGGTGTGCCACAGTATGTCCATAGTGACAACGCGAAGCAGTTTACGTCAAAAGAAATAAAAGAATTCTTTCATGCTTATGGCATTACGCATATTACCACCGGTTTCTATTCCCCACAGGCGAATGCTTCTGAGCGCGCGAATAGGGAAATCATTTCAAAAATACGTTATTTTCTTAAAGATGATCCTGACCACACGAATTGGGATAGAAATATTCATAAAATACTTACAGTGTTACGTAGTGATTTTCATGCGGCAATTCAATGTACGCCCTATTTCGCCACGTTTGGGCAAAACATGATCCTACACGGATCCTCATACCACCTTCTGGACAAACTGAACATGATTACCGACGACACGATTGTACACCGTTCTGATAAGCTTCATGTTATACGTGAAAAGGTTAGTCGTAACCTAAATATTGCCCATGAAAGGGCTTGTAGAACCTATAATACCAGATCGAAACCTGTGAATTTTGTGATAGGCCAGGAGGTTTTCCGCAAGAATCATTCCCAAAGCGATTTTAAGAGGGGAATTAACGCTAAGTTTAACCCCAAATTTTTGAAGTGTAGGATAAAGGGAAAAATAGGAAATGCGCTATATGATCTTGAGGACCTGAGGGGTAACTATATCGGAAAATATCATGCCTCCGATATCCGCGCATAATTCAGATTGGTAAAGCCCGGCTTCGTGGGTCGTGCCACACGTACTTATACTTACATGCATATTTTTTTTTCGTATATATATTAATGCCCGGCTTAGTGGGTCGAGCCACACGTTGGTCATCACAGGGGTTTTTTTTGCGCGCCGAAATCCTGCCTGTTCAAACCACTTATCACAGATACTGATTTGAAGCAGGTTTGTTACGGATTTTTTTTTTTGTATTTTCATACCATGACTTTTACCCTCACCCAATATGTTAAGTCCTGCAACCATAACTTTAAATTGCGTCGTTTTTAAATATTTCTTCTGTAGCTCTTTCTGATCACGTACTGTTGCCCTTACCTAATATATTGAAACACGCAACTGTACCATGAAATTGCATCATCTTGCGCCAAACATGCATTTTTTTTATTATTTTCTCATACTTATTTGCATTCTTTTACCATTCGCATATTACGCTCACGGTATCATGCAAATGTCTTTCAGTTGGTAACAACTCTCATCTTGTCGTAAAACCAATGTCTTTTACATCGTGACATACAACAAGTGGTCTGATACCACCGTTAACAGAAACTCGTTTTGAGTACTGTAACCTTGGTTGTCATTGCGCATGATATGATTTTTCGTGTTCCTTCTTTCTCTGAGAGAAGATAAAAATACATACAGACGTTTTCGCAACCTGCACTGCGTAGGAGACTTATACAAAAGTCAAATGACCAACACTACTGCAGAGTTAAATGTGTTCCCCATCACGATTGCTTGTACAAATACATGCATACACATATACATGTGTATTATCTCTCTCGCGACAACAATAATAACGGGCGAAGGATGGAATGACAAATGAGGAAAAACATTTTTCTTATGAATGAAACGCATTCTAATAAGAATGATGATGAAATTTTAGTCAGTTGGGTTTTAGCAGTTGAATTTTTTGAGTTGACCGTGGCAGTCGAACGCGGGTTGTGGCAAAATGAAAGAAATAAACTTTTTGTAGAAAAAAAATATAAAATCATTTTTGAATTTAGAAAGAAATTGAACAAAATAAAATTTTGAATAGTAATTTGATAACTAAGTTAAAAACTAAAGTGATTTGCAAAATATTGTCTGCCTAACGTATGTGTGGGTTTATGAGTTAAAAATAAGTTTGAACAAAAAATATCACCTTTTTTGGTGTGATTAAATAAATTAATGTAAAAGAAAAGACAAAAAAAAAACTGTATTTAAAATTACATAAAAGTAAAGTTTCTGAATTTTTATGAGTAAATCAAACAACCACAAACTGAAAGCAAAATGTAAATATGTGTTCAGATAATATATTAAAATGTAACCTTCAAAGAAGGGATGATTGATCCTGAATCATAAAATAAACTACCTAGTAGAATAGCAAATCGTTAGATATAAACAATAAGAAAGTTATTGAACAACAAAAAAAAAAACCCCTTGTAAACCCATAAAACTAATACTAATTCGTATATGAGAAAACCCTATACTTGTGGCAAACAAGACATACAAAAACTTAAAAACTGTATTTACCTAATGTGTTAAAGAACTTTTGCGGAATGAATAAGAAGATTGTTCAATCAAATCGTAGTACAATTATCTTTAAATTAATTTTAATTTAATAAAATTAAATTAAATTAGAGAAGAGGATAAGTAATTTAAGGCAAAATTTTTCTTGTGATGGAAAACTGACAATACGGGTTTTAAAGAAAAGAAAACCAAATAAACCAAAAATTGTAGATGAATATTATCGACACCGTCATTATTAGAATACTATTCAATGGTATTTTCTCGTAACATCGTAAATTTGAGCTTCATCTTCAATAATTACGAAACGTAAAACTCCAAATGCGTAGTAAATGCAGTTTTAGCAGCACAATGGAAATTCGTACTCAACCATAATCCATCAAAATTGCTGTAATTATTTGTAAGTAGTTTTTAAGTAAATTTCTGTATCTATCTTATTATACGTTACAATTTAAATAAGGAAACACTTAAATAATAAACAAAAAAAAAAAGAGAAAATGAAATAGTTTTTTTTAATTTAACTAGGAATTTTGTATATGACGTACTGCATTAAATTTATGCATTGTTTTTTTTTATGATACAAAACTCCTAGGTTTTCTCTGTACCTTGAACTTCATTTATATGAAAAACAAATGAAATGAAAAATTATAATAAAGCCTAATTAAAATGTATTATTAATTTAGTAGTGTAAGAAAGATCTAAGTTAACCAAATAAATGACTCACTTTATTATAGTTGAAATTAAAATGTCTACGTAATTTTTTTTTAGAAGGATGCTAGGAAGAATGGTGCAGGGTGAGTACGCTATAACGTAACGATTGTTTTGTATACGGGACAGGATAGTTAAAGTGTAGGGTACCAGCCTGTCATAGGGAGGTGTAGGGAATATTGTACCCCTATATGGCGCGACACCTAGCCATATTATCACACAGTGTGATGGTTAAAATAGTCGTTTCCTTTTCTTTCCTCAGCGGTGTAAAATTTTGCATTTTTTTTTATAGATACTTTAAATTTCGTGGTATTTTTAAACATACTTCCAGGGGTGTGAAGTATGGATATGCTTACGTGCCAAAACCCTGGTTAAGAGCAAATTTTGCTGTTGAGCTAGCGGGTCAGCTATTATACCCCCTTAACCGGTCTTTGGATCGTTATTTAATTTTTTTTAAAGGTTTTGTAACGGCGCGTAACACAATTGTACTTTCTTACTACTATTAGCAGTGCAAAAGTAATAAAGTACTCCAGTGCAAATTTAGTACAATTTAAAAATTGCAAACGCTTTTTCGCCTTTATGTAAATACTATATCGTAAATCAAACAAATTATTGCTACAGTCTTATGAAACTTGTTGCTATAGTTTAAAATAAAAAAAATTAAATATGTATAGAAAAATGTTACAAAACTAATTTCATACACCAACCGAACTTTCATCTTCTTTAAAAATAATAATTTTATGTTCCTTACTATACCTGATTGTTGTAATTTTTTAATTAAATATTTTATATATGGGCATTTCCTGGGGTCACTAACGTACGTTCGTACGCTTTTGATTTACAAATAATATAGAAAACAAAACTTTTCCAATAATTTTTTTTTTTTGAAGATTCGATAGCATTTTGGTAGCTCGAGTTTAAATTTTTTATAATGATACATAGTTATAAATATGTATGTGGTCACGAACGTACGCAAAATAGAAGTCAACTTTGGCTGACAGTACTGAAATGTAGAAATCTGCGTAATGGAACGGAATATTCAAAAGTGATTGATTTATTTTAAGAGTGTATTAATGTACGTCTCCATCCAGTATTTACAAAATAAAATATCTCTCTTGGGTTTTGTTTAATTGGCTTATGTACCGGACGCGAACGTATGATTTTTCCATATGTTTTTTATTATTATCACCATGCATTTTCCCATAAATATCTTCAAATTTCCTTATTAAAAATCTTAATACTCCTTTTACAATTGATTGTAATGGAGAGATTATGAAGAAAGAGTGTAAATATAACATATTTTTTGCATGCAAAATAAGTATATAAAAATGTCTTTAGAAGTAGCTTAAATACTTAGAAAATATAAAATGTTCCAGTTTTCAGCGTAATTTCCTCAAGTAACACTCAATTTACATGATGAATTTTATGACGTCCAATTTTAGACGTCATTTTTTTGTTTGGTAGCAAGCGGTGCAGAGAAGAAAGAGGGGTAGAAAAATAGACATGCAGGGGTGTGCTGGAAATCGCAAACGCAAAACGCAAGAATTTTAAAAGTCGTTTTTTAGTAAGATTTCTGTAATAAAAGAATTTTATGACAATTATTATACAAACATTTCTCTATTAAACTGAATTTTATAACAAAAATTATAAAAATTTGATAAAAAGTGTATTATAAACAGCCTCCAAGTTCTTGCGTTTTGCGTTTGCGATTTCCAGCACACCCCACAATATTTCTATTTTCTCTTCCTCTTTCTTCTCTACACCGCTTGCTAAAAAAAAAAAAAAATGTCGTCTAAAATTGGACGTCATAAAATTCATCATGTAAATTGAGTGTGAAATAGCTGAGATATGCTATGAAACCATTCTTTTATAAAAACATAGACTTTTTTTTTATAATAATAAACAATAAAAGACGATGATAATCAACATTTTATTTTTTCATCCTGGTAGACCATTCTGAGGAAATGCCCATATAAGTTTTTTCCCTTAAGTTTTCTTTTAAATATGACAACATTTGTATTTTTATCGATGGTGGAACATATAAAACCAGTAAGCAAATCATATGTGTTAAAATTATGAAAAATTCCTTGCACCATAGATATCTATACACAGCTAGATACTTTTAGTAGAAATTACGGGTATTGCTACACAGTAAAAACTTCGCCTACTTTTTTAAAATTAATAGCTACTTTCACTAAGTATTTAGTAGCTTTCTTCTGCATAACTACTTTAATTACTTCTATAACTACTTATTTTTCAGATGTATGTAGGAAAAAAATAATGACTTACATAAAAATGCGTTAATTTTGGGACATCCCTTGTAAAATTCATTGGTTCTTTCAGTAGAATTGGAAGTAGTATTTTAACATTTTCCTGATTACTTAACACATTATTTTGCAGGCGAAGTTTTTACTGGGTAGGTAAAACATTTTTTTAGCCTGTTCCACTTTCAAATCTAAAACACAAGCTTAAGATTCTTCGTCTAAATTCCTTATTATATACTTAATTTTTCTTTTTGTTAATTGCCAAAGGTATATTTCAAATATAAATGTATAGCACAAGTGCATTTAAATGTAAATTCTTTGTTATGCTTGTAACTTGTAAAAAATATTTTTTTGGCATTAAGTACAATTAGCGTAAAAAATGTAAATTTTTTTTCTGTATTAAGTACATTTTAAAAAATGCCATTTATCAACCCTGTATCTGAAGTTGGCTGCAACAACGAATAAACAAAAATTTGTCAAATTAAACTTTGTGTGTCTAAACACCAAACAAAGTTTAAAAGAGAATTACAGAAGACTTTGCAAAGTAAACTTTGCCTGTCTCAAAGGGGGCTAAGTCTGAGTTCAGACGGCTCTTGTCTTATTGACATGACTTATTGAGGGACGAGGGGAAAAGAAACGAGTACACAGATGCATGTACTGTCTTTACGTTTTGCTTTTTCATTCGTTGTTTAATTTTGTAATTGTTTTCAATATCAAAAAAGCACATGCCGTCAACATGACATGAATCATTTGAACGCCAATTCATGTTCAAAGAAGAAAAAGGAAGAATCTTGTCAATAAGACATGAGCCGTATGAACTCAGACTTACAAATGCCATGAATTGGAAACTTATTGATTCCGTGAAAAATCACGAAAATTGTTATAATTTTTATAATAAAATTACTTCTCTATGAATTCTATTAAATAAATACTATTGAAATATCAATTTCACTCTCCATTTTTGGCTAAATTGTTTTTAATTGTTAAACAAATTAGCACAACAGCTGATAAAACAAACAAATTTGACGCATAAAACGCATTGCATGTAATTTGAATTTAGAAACGCATAAAATGCACAAAAAGTATCATACGCATCTACGCATGGTGTTGACCTTCAGCTTAATAAACTCTTGCTAACGATTTTTTAAACTCTTGTTAACGAACTGCAACTTTCGAAAAACAGCTGCTTAATTTTTAAGAATTTTGTTTGTTGTTTTTTAATTTACTTCATTTTTTTATTTTCTATCTTCGTGGCTATTTGATCGTTTCATATAAATTCTTGTAAATAAATAACAATAGTATATGGGCATTTCCTGGGGTCACGAACGTACGTTCGTACGCTTTTGATGTACAAATAATATAGAAAACTAAACTTTTCCTAGCATTTCTTTTTCGATTCGATAGCATTTTGGTAGCTCTATGTTAAGTGCAAACGTGATTTATATATTTTAAAAGTGTATTAATGTAGGTCTCCATCCAGTATTTACAAAATAAAATATTTCTCTTGGTTTTTGTTAAACTGACTTATTCACCGGTCGCGAATGTACGGGTCGCGAACGTACGATTTTTCCATATGTTTTTTTATTATTATCACCACGCATTTTCGCATAAATATCTTAAAATTTCCTAAACAAAAAACATTTTTTATTTTTTCGAATTTATTCTATGAGCTAAATTTCAGTTATGTATTTTATAAAGCTTTTTTGTAATAGTTCATAGAATAAATTCGAAAAAATAAAAAATGTTGAATCTATCTATCTTCTATCTATATATATAAAAATGAAAAATGTTTGTATGTGTGTTTGTTTGTTTGTTTGTTGGCTTATAGACTCCGAAACTACTGAACCGATTTTCCTGAAATTTTTACAGTAACATCACGTCAGCCCTAAAAATAAAATAGGCTACTTATTTTTTCGATAGGGGCAGGGGAATTGGTACCCCCCATAGAATGCCAATATTAATTATCGCATATCTTAAGAGCCGCTGGACGCATTTTGCTGAACTTTTGTAGTAGGATCTTCTGAGCCCCGAAATTGAAATAAAATAGCAGCGGGGGTATTGGAATCCCCCATAGGACACCAATGTTTAACATCGCATATCTTAAGAACTGTAATAGTGAGAATGTTCAAACTTTCTAGAAGTCACTCTTATGGTATACTACACTTTTGAAAATAAAAATAAAGCGGGTAGGCGCAGGGGGGAAATACCTCTCATAGGATGCATACATTAAATATCGCTCAACTGAAGAACTATTAAAGGGAGAGCCTTCAAACGTGGTTAAAGCTACTATTATAGTAAACTATAAATTTCAATATAAAAATGGGCGGGAGAGACAGGGGAGGAGCAGTACCCCTCATAGATAGAAATATTAATAAGAGCCATTGTACGCATTTTGTTCAACTTTTGGTAGTATGATCTTCTGAGCCCCGAAATTGAAATAAAGTAGCAGCGGGGGAAGTGGTTTTCCCCATAGGACGCCAATGTTTAATATCGCATATCTTAAGAACTGTTATAGTGAGAATGTTCAAACTTTGTAAAAGTCACTCATATGGTATACTACACTATTGAAAATAAAAATAGATAGGGGAAGGCGCAGGGGGGAAATACCTCTCATAGGATGCATATATTAAATATCGCTCAACTGAAGAACTATTAAAGGGCGAGTCTTCAAACGTAGTTAAAACACTATTATGGCAAACTTTAAATTTCAATATAGTAATGGGCGGGGTAGACAGTGGAGGAGCAGTTCCCCTCATAGATAGAAATATTAATAAGAGTCGCTGCAAGTATTTTGTTGAACTTTTGGTAGTAGGATCCTCTGAGCCCCAAAATTGAAATAAAATAGCAGCGGGGAAGCGTTACGCCCTATAGGACGCCAATGCTTAATATCGGATATCCGAAAAACTGTTAAAGTGAGAATGTTCAGACTTTGTAGAAGTCACTCTTATGGTATACTACACTTTTAAAAATAAAAATTAAGCGGGTAGGCGCAGGGGAGAAATACCTTCCATAGGATGCATATATTAAATATCTCTCAATCGATAAAGTGGTTAAAGCAGTGTTGCGAAGCGCACCGGGTTAAGCTAGTATAACATAAAGTAATCTTCGGAAGGAAATAATTCCCAGTTTCTAAACAAAAAACTAAATACTCCTTTTACAATTGATTGTAATGGAGAGATTATGAAGAAAGAGTGTAAACATAACATATTTCTTGCTTGTAAAATAGGTATATAAAAATGTCTTTAAAAGTAGAAAATACAGAAAAATATAAAATTTTCCAGTTTCCAGCCCAATTTCCTCAAGTAAAACAGCTGAGATATGCTATGAAACCATTCTTTTATAAGAACAAAGACTTTTTATCAACATTTTATTTTTTCATCCTGGTAGACCTTTCTGGGGAAATGCCCATATGAAAAAAAGTTATCCCTTCTAGAAATAACTTTTTTGCAAATGTGTTTCTTTCTATTTTTAAAAGATGTTTAAAGGGTCTTAATGTTGCACCCGTCAGAATAGAATCGCCCATTACATTTAATGAAATGAGAACAATTGTGATTTTTAGTTGAACTGTTAATTTGAAATAAATAATGAAATAAATAAATAATTTTATTTTAATTTTTAAAATTGTTATATGTGGAGGAAAAACCAAAAAAGACAAAAATTACAAAGCGATGCAAAACGTGTTGCATTTTAGAGTAATATAATGTGGCTTCATTAAAATTCAGAGAAAGTTAGCAAATGGAGAAAAGTTTGTTATGAATTAAATGGCAAAACAAGTTAAAAAAAACCGATATTGCTTAAATAACTAAAAAAAACCGATATTGCCAAAAAGTAGCAAAAAAAAAAAACCTAACAAATATAGCTTATTATACTTTGGGCACAACTTTTTTACAAATATGTATTTACATATTCTTATTATAAGTTTTAAAAAATTAAAAAAAAATCTTTTAAGTTCGTCTCTTTTGTAAATAAAGTG
This sequence comes from Pollenia angustigena, assembly GCA_930367215.1. Taxonomy (NCBI): domain Eukaryota; kingdom Metazoa; phylum Arthropoda; class Insecta; order Diptera; family Polleniidae; genus Pollenia; species Pollenia angustigena. Next base: position 38,632,067 of record OV884059.1, read on the forward strand.
AGAGTACAACAATTAATACCTACCTCCAAAAAAATATCAGCACAATCATGAATCACTAACACTAAAGAACCAACGCGATGTAAATTACAAATCCAACTTAACGACATCAGAAGTAGTGTAACCATATGGTGAACAAACATTTGCCAGAAATCTTTTCGTTTTACATCAACAAATTGAGTAACAGTAAGAGACCAATAGAAAGCCATTGAAATCATATAATACCACCAAATGTCACTGGAAACTGACTGAAAGCAAAAAGAGAATTTTTATTAAAAATAATGAATCAATCTTAGAGTAAACCTGTCAGTAAAAATTAATGTTAAATATATGTATCCCACTAGTCGGCAAAAAAAAAAGTCGAAAGCAAGAAATATTTATTTATTTTTATTTATTTATTTCAACAGGTAATACAAAAAGCCTTCTCGGCCAAAAAAAAAAAGTATTACAAAGTAAATACATTAATAAATCACTATGTCAATTTATATTATCTTATAACTAATGCTCCTGGGATAAGAACCGTCGCGTATGCGGATGACGTGGCGGTCGCGGGTAAACACCTGGACACATTGTCCCATTGTATGGAATCTGCATTGCAGATTCTAAGCTCTTGGAGCATTTCCTGTGGACTTGGTGTCAATCCACAGAAAACTGAGTTGGTACTCTTTACCAGGAAGTACAAGGTTGGCAACTTTAGGCTTCCTAGGCTAAACGGCACGGAGCTGAGGCTCTCGAACAGTGCCAAATATTTGGGCGTAATTCTCGATAGCAAATATCATGGGAACTCAACGTTCGGACGAGGGTTGATAGGGCTATTGTGGCCTTATACACCTGCAGGAGATCCTTGGGCAGGAGCTGGGGCCTGGGCCCCAGGGGTGTCGAATGGATCTTTGAAGCGGTGGTAAAACCGATTCTCTTCTATGGGGTCATAGTGTGGTGGCCTGCCATGGAAAGGGGACGGTACTGCAGGATGCTTGAGGAAGTATATAGGTTGGCTGCGCTGATGATCACGGGATCACTCCGCTCGACACCGACGAAGGCACTGTTTACTATGCTAGACTGGTTGCCGATTGATATCATGGCCGAACAACAGTCCTTGACTTCCGCTATGAGACTAGGGGCGGTGGGTCTATGGTCTACGCGGAACTATGGTCATGCCAGGATCACGCTTCACGCGTCATACGACCTGGCGGGGCTGGGCTATTGCACTCCGGAACCCTTTTTCGGTGCTTTGTTCACGGTTCATCATGGTAACTATGATGAGCTGCTCGATAATACGCGATCTCTGGAGCCGACCCTGCGGGTCTACACCGATGGTTCCAGGATGGGCGACAGAGTGGGTGGAGGTATCTTCATCGAGGAATTGGACATCAGGGTCTCTTTTAGGCTGCCAGATGGCAGTAGTGTGCTGCAGGCGGAAATCTCTGCCATAAAGCGGGCGGCAAACTGGCTGAAGTACTATCGTATATCGAGGGATATATGTATATTTACGGACAGCAAGGCTGCCATTGCAGCTCTGGCTGGTGTCTTTACGACATCTATGTTAACAGTGGAATGCCGGATGTCTCTAAATGAGATCGCGAAACATTCCAGTGTAACGCTGACATGGGTACCAGGACACAGTGGGCTCCTGGGCAACCATACTGCGGACAGTCTAGCCAAACAAGGCTGTCTGTTGGACGACATGTTCGTCGACGGCCTGATTGGCACTTCAATGGCCCGCTGCAGGACTCTAATCAGACGGGAGTCGTACAGAAGGGCTCAGGGGAGATGGCAGGGCGAGCATACCTGTTTGATGGCCAGGACTCTATGGCCTGGCTATGACGCGGCGAGAACGCGCGTACTACTCGGTCTCGGCAGGGACCGGATAAGGACAGTGATATTGGTTATCACGGGTCACTGGGTGATAGGGACTCATGCTAGGAGGATGGGTCTTGCGTATAATGACTACTGCAGGAGTTGTCATGATGAGGAGGAGGAGGAGTCGGTGTTTCACTTCCTCTGCCAATGCCCCGGTCTGGCGGGCGTAAGGGTGAGGAATTTTGGGAGACCGGAATTGCCATGTCTGGACGATTTGTCCAATGCGGGACTGAAATCGATCTCCCTGTTCTGCAGGGAATCGGGGTGGTTCGAGACTGCGGTGACCTCTGGGGAATAGTCTGGTGGATACTGGCTGACCCTTGTCACAAAGGGACCGCTATAAGGACCCAAGTGAGTCGTCTTCGTGACGGCTACCCATTTAACCTAACCTAAAGCTCCTGTACATATTTAAATTAAAAGTATGGTTCTCAACCCAAACAACACAATTATTTCAAAATATAGACTATTAAAAAAAAAAAAAAAAATTGTCCCAGCTAGAGATTTATGTGATTTAACAGAATTCTCTTAAAAGTGCTAAAAGAATGTGAAAAAGATTTTAATTCAAGAGGTAAAGTATTCCAAGTTCTCGCAACTCTAACTAAAAATGAACGTGAGAAAACGTCATAATGGATGAGAGGAATTAAGATATGAGGATTTCTAGACGAACGCAAAAAATTTAAGTTACTACATAAATCAAAGGGAACACCACATTTAAGGGTTTTAAAAAAGAAAAGCAATGTACGCAGAAGTACATAATTCTTGAACGTAAATTCTAAGGCGCAACTAGTAAAGTGATCACGAATTCTAAGACTATATACAAATCGCAATATTCTGTTAAAGATCCGTTCAAATTTGTTTAGGACACCGATCGATGATCCAGAAAAAATCTCAATACAATAATTTAGATTAGACATGAGGAGAGCATAAGCTACACGACGTTTTACGTACTTTTGTATATATGAACAAAGGGAGTACAACCTTCTTAGAATTAAAAACGTCTTGCTGGAAAGATGGTTAACGTGTCGTTCAAACGAAAGATGTCGATCAAGATAAACTCCGAGGCATTTTAAATTTTCTAAAAATTATTAGTATTGTGGTTATTTTATTGAACTATTTATGGTTTTTAATCCAAATTTTTAATATTTTTAATTAGGCTTAAGTTCATTAAATTTAATTTTTTTTTCTAAAAATTGAATAACCTCACCATTTATATAGATTGATGGCTGTTGACAGGGATGATTACTGATAGCAAACTGAATAGCTTTGGTTTTAGTAGGATTTATTGAAAGATTATTAGCTGACATCCAGTTTGAAATTACATATTAGTAAATGACTATTAACCGCTGACTCAAAATCATGTCCTGGATTTGTATCATTAAATAACAGTTGCACATCATCGGCAAAAACATACGACTGACAAAAGTTGTTACACATAATTTCAATGCATTCATTAAAATACATTATGAAAAATAAGGGCCCTAAGACGGAACCTTGGGGTACCCCAGAGGTCACAGCACCTATATTGGAAACGGTATCATTTAACGAAATGTATTGAAAACGTCGATGAAGATAGGAAAAAATTATGAAATTAATGTTTCCTTTAATTTACATAGCAAACTGTAGTGATCAATACGGTCAAAAGCTTTACTAAGATCCAATGAAACCATTACGTTATGTTATGTGATTTTAATTGACTTAAGCGTCCTGAATCAAAATCTGTCCGCAGACTGATTCTATCACGTCTGGTTTTTTATAAGCTTGACTTGATATTTAATAAAATAAAATAAAATAAAAATAAAAAATAATATTTCGGGGCGGACATATTGACCACGGAGCTAGGCTTCAACAGAAGGTTCAGGACAATCATTCCGGACAGAAGAGTCTGGAGTGATGGAAATCCCTGTCAGGGAAACCATGAATTACACTGGTATACCGAGCACGGAGTAGGTGCAGGGGTTTTTGGACCTAATACACGAATCTCGATGGCGATTGGCGAATCACCTAGTGTGTTTCAGGCCGAGATTTGCGCCATAGATGCGTGTTGCAGCAACATTCTTGACAGAGGAATGGTTGGCGGCAGTATTGTGATTTTTACTGATAGCCAAGCGGCCAATAGGGCACTTTCTTCCTGGAAAATGTCCTCGAAGTTGGTGGCGGAATGCCGGGGAAGGCTACAGGAGCTGGTGACAAGAAACAGAGTGACGCTCTGCTGGGTGCCGGGGCGCTCAGAGGTCACGGGTAATGAGCTGGCCAGGGCAGGTTCTAACACCCGGATGAACCCTTCTGTGGGTCAAGTTGGGCCGGGGTCCAGTCCCTCATCGGAGGAGAACATAGAGGATACTGGGTATCGCTTCCGGGAATGCGTCAAGCAAAGGAGTTCATCTCTCCCGGAAATGAAATGATGACGAATGGTCTCAGCAGACGGGATCTGCGATTGGTCACCACACGATCAAGTACCAAGCTTATCGGATGGGCCTGGCAGAGGATCAGGAATGCAGACCGTGTCTAGACGAGGACGAGTCGACGTAGCATATACTGTGTGACTTCCCGGCGCTGGCATGGGCCAGAAGGAGGCACTTGGGGCATAGAACAATGGGTGCGTCCCGAATCGGTGCTATATCGGCAAGAGACCCGGTTAGGTTCCTTTGGGAAGCAGGGGGTCTTTTGGCCAATTAAAGGGGGGTGGGTATAATAGACCTAGCCTGGTCACGGTACCTGTCGCTATTGAGGGAAACCTCTCCGCATTGTCAGGAAAAAAAATTTTTTTCAGAAAAACGTTATAAAATATCCTTTAAGCCATCCAAATAAAAAATTTTATATTTTTAACTGTTCAGAAATTAGTGGCTATAATTTATTTTGTATACTTAATTATTACTTTTTTCAAAAATTCATACAAAAATTATAAGGGAAAAAACTTTGCATTATATAAAAAAAAAGCCATAAGCCATGAAAATCGATTGCTTATCGTCAGCTCAGAATTGGTTTGCCCTACCGACCATTTTTTAAAAAATTGAGTTAGGTATGGGGTATACATATATATTTTGAATACCCCCTTTTTGAATCCAAAATCTGTTTCGCGAAATATTATTTTGGTTTCTGAGATATAAAGCATTCTTTCAGGACATTGCATGTTGAATTTTATGTTTTGAGGTCAAATATTAACGATAATTAAAAAATACCAGTTGTAGAACCAAAAAGCTGAAGAAAGATATTAAATTTCCCGTATTTCTCATTTTGGTACTATTTTTCCCCCCATTATAGTATCAAAAATTGCAAAATGCAAAATGTTTATAAAAAAGGTACCAAACATAGTTACGATTTTCACCCCTTAAACGTTCGAATGTGGTATAAACTTTATTTCTAGGTTTATTGGATCAAAAGATAGATGGGCTGACATAAACGTACCAAAATTCAGGTTTTATTCGTTTTCACCCTAAAAGAGCCGAATTTCAAAAAAGTATCACACGCCTGTCCACTTATTTTTCAAAAGAACAACGATATGTATTACAGTTTTTTGTGTCTCTTTTAGTTTTGGAGATAAAAGGTTTCCGAATTTACCATTTTTTACCCCCTAGAAATTCGAATCTTTAAAAATCCCGTCTTATTGGACCGGTCCAAATTTCAAGTCTTTAGCTTCAGGCGTTTAGGCTGTACGATGATGAATGAGTCAGTCACTCACACAATAAATATACGCATGCAGCACAAAAAGCCACTTTTTAATTTTTTTTTTTCAAAAAAATACTATTAAATTCTAACTTTATTCATGGAAGCAATGGTAAAAATATAAAAAAATTCTGTCCGGTACACTTTGAGAAATCTTCATGTAAATCTTCTTTGTCGTTTTTCTCCACTCCGACTTGTGACATATGCGGCAAACCAATTCTGAGCTGACGATATGTTGATTTTATTCATAACTAACACAATTTTTTTTATTTTAAGCGATTAAGCACTGTGTTGATTATATAGATGTTTTTTTTTTTAACATGTTGTCAGTTTATTATTGGTTTGGCGCATATGCCAAAAAGTCGTAGTGGAGAAAAACGGCAATGAAGGTTTACATGAAGTTTTCGGAATATATACGCGATCGATTTTTTTTTTGTATTCTTACCACTGCTTGAAGAAAAATGTAAATTTTGTTTAACGTTCATGAACGAACGTATAAGTTAATAGTGTTTACTTGGCTAACCCTCTCTACTTCAAACAAGTTGAAAAATGGCTAAATCTAGCTAATAAATGGCTAAATTGGCAACACTGGTAATAAACCATAATTTAAATAAAAATTATCTGCCCTTAAAACTTGGTGCTTTCTTTTCTAAAAAAATAATAATTCATTATATTTGTGTAATATATTTATCAGGTTACACGCACCCTTACAAAGTGATACATTTTTTTAATTACAATGGAACAAAATATTAGCTACGCTTTACACTCAACACTAATGTGTATTAAGCGTGTTAAATATTAAATGCAAAGTTTGTACTAATAAGCGATATTCACCACGGTTGTAGCGATTTTCAACATTAAACTTTTTTGAATTCCAATAAGCGTTAACAACACTTATTTTCAATAATTAAAGTCAGCTGTTGTGAAATTATGCACAAAAAAATTATTAAATAAAAGTAAAGCAAACGAAAAACAGTTTTTTTATCCATCACAATATAACCATAAATCACAGTACAATACTAATTGTACGCAAAAACAAAAAAAAAAGTTAGTAAGAAAAATATTTACTTGCATAAAAATGCACTTAATGCAGATGCAAAAAAGGGTATTATCTCTCACTTATTATATAATTATAACTAGGGATAAACCAAAAAACACGGAGGTTTGATTTCAAATTGAAAATTATTTGAAATCAAACGTTTGATAATCATTTGAAAATCATAACATTCTTAACAAAAAGGGGAAATTATTTTCAAATTGAAAAATTCCTTTATTTTCAACTTGTTTTCAAACGTAATTCTCAAATGTTTTTAAAATTGAAAATCGATATTTAGTTTTCTCAGTAAATTGTAAATTTCAATGAAACACCCCTCATTTCACTTGAAATTATGTTAAGCTAAATGTTTTTAGATCAAAACTGTGATTTTTGTCGCGTCTTTATTTTTTATGAATTTTTAAATACAAAAAATTGGTTTATTTTCAAAATTTTCCTATTTTTTCTTCAAAAATTAAACGATATTTCTGAAACTACAGGGCATATTTAAAAACAATGTAAGCACGGCTTAAAGATAATATTGCTGCCTAGTTTCAAATTTTCAAATATATGTAGTGAAAGTGCCTTAATTTTGGACATAACGGTACATCTCACAAACTAGAGCTGATAGAGAAAAATGGAGATTAGATTTGAAATCAGCGACCTCAAATTATTAAAAATTTGCAATCAAATTTCAGAGCGCAAACTTACAGTTCCGCAGTGTTATCAATTTGAATTCAAATGTTAAAATCAAACAATTGAAAAACGTTTAAGAATTGGGTTTGATGTCAAATGATGAAGCCATTTCATATCAAAGGTTTGACTTCGTGTTTGTTGGGAAGAAATGGAACAAATTTGCCATTTATTTTTGCAACATATTTAGAAAGAAAAAGACAACTTTTCACACTTTTGCATATTTTTTTAAAATAGAATATTATTGTTAGAGAAGAAAACACAATTAGTTTTTGAATTTTTGAAAACAAAAAATTTGTATGTATTAATTTTGTATGAAAAAAAACATTACCACTAATTTCTGAATAACTCCCAAAAAGTTAAAAATATACAACAATGTTATTTGATTGACTTAGGCCGAGTTTTTGTGATGTGGATTAAGTTTAAAATTAGTTTAACGTAGTCTGAAACTCGGATTTTTTTGTACAAATGTAATTTTTCTTTTACTATTTCATTAAAGACCAACATTTTTAGCAAAACTAAGCTGTTCCGTCATAATTTTGTATACAAACTTGGTAATGGCGGCACAAATCTGTTTTCAGATTAACCCAGTCTTAAAGTTCATATTCGGACAAATCGTTCTCAAGTTATGGCTAAACGAATTTTGTTGGTTTAAATACATTTATTAGACTTAGGGCTAAAAAATCAGAGCAAGTAAAACTCTCTTTTTGGTTTAAAATGTGTTTAAACCAACAAATCTATAAATCACTAACCCCCATATTCATAAAAAATCTTATTGATATATAAGAGGTTTATTAAACAGATTTCCATAGGAGATTCGTTTAATAAGCCTGTTATTAACCTGAAATATTTTTTATGAATAAGGTCATAAATATATAAACCATCTTTAAACGCATAAATTTGGGCGTTTAAACTACCAACACAGACCATATGAATTTGATAAGATTTATCGTAGTGCTTCCACGTGTTATTTTTTTAACCACATATAATACATGGGACACTGATTTATAGTTGCTGAGTTTAAACTACATATAATTTCAAGTTTAGTTCAACTAAACCAGCGTTTAAGCCATCAGTGGTTTATTAGCCATTAGACTATAACCACAGAGTATACAGAAGTGTCACGAGACAGAAAATATTGTGTTTTTTTTCTGTCTTTTTCTTCGAAAGCTGCCCTTTTTGCGTTTTTTGTTTTGATTATACAATTTGTGTAGATAGTAGCGGCCTGTTTTTACGCATTGTCACTTCACTAACAAAAAACGTTTTCTTTCTCTTTCTTCGAAAGCTGCCCTCGCAAATGATTTAGGCATTTTTCATACGTCACTTTTTTCATCTCTGTATACTTTGTGCTCTAACAATCAGTTTGACCAAATTTAAAAATGAAATAAAGCTAAAAAAAGCTTAAGAAGAAATTTTCCAGCAAAATATAAAGCAAACACAACAAAATATTTTTGTTACACACTGTACGCATTGTTACTTACTTGATGTGGGTATCCATACCAACAACTTTTTACATTCCAAAACCATGGTTTGTCCCATAAAACGATAACACCAAATATAAAGCTATATGTGTAATATATACATCTCCATGTATTTTCACAAAATTTCGTTAGAGTTGATGGTTTGTCTTGTGCTCTTCTTAAACGCCACCAACGTTCAATTTGTCGTTCTGTCAAATCCAATTGTTTAGAGAGCGAAACTGTCTATTTGTAAATGACAAAAAATTATTTTAAAAACAAATCTGTAAACGTAAACAAAATATATTTAGTTTTAAAACTAAAATATGCTTTTATATTATAGTAAAACTTAGATATACTCAGTCCTGTCACAGAAATCAATTCCGATCAAAAGTGATTTCGTTTTATGTGAAGCAAGATACGAAACCACTTCCACTTTCGATCGAACTTGATTTTTGTGACAGGCCTGATAATGTTAGATGCGTTCCCATCGAGTTTTTGACCATTTATGCATGAACATGAAGTATAAAAAATTTTAACTTTGCCCACTCACGAGCAAAAAACAAACAACCATTTTTCAAATGTAAGCAATTAAGATATTTTCATTTTTGAATTGTTCATATGTAAACAATTTGATTTACTCATATTTGAATACTCATAAGTGAAAAAAAACGTGAGCGACGCTCCTCATTCATATTTTTAAAGTTACTCGGCAATTTGCATATTTTGTTTTTGTATAATATTTTTTGAAATTTGTTTCTTATCCAGCCCAAGTGTATGTTGTTTTTTTTTCGTTGTAAACACATTTAGGTAAACATTATTAAAAACAAACTTAAATATCAACCGAAATTTTTAACTTTTTTATGACTGGAGCCCTCCTAATTTTAGTTGATTAAAAACTAATTTGAATTTATGTTTACTTAAAACTTTTGTATTTTCGCAAACTCATCCGCGCTTCTTAAAAAGTTAAATAGCTTTAAATAAATTTTTTTATCCAGAAAGATCTATTCAAAAGCTTTTACATGATACTAATATACGGCTAGAAATGTAGTGTCAAATCGCACATATGTATATGAACATTTCAGAGCTCTACAACTCGAAAACTATACGTTTCTGTCACGAATGCACATGGTTAATAGATACACATCGATATTACTTGACATAGCTGTGCGACGCTTTACCACCAATGCAGAGAGTAATTATAAAACGCTCGAAGACTATCGAACACAAACGGCCTGTAGTGCGATTCACTAACTTTTAACACTTTAAAAGGTGTTAACTTTAACCACATATTTTGATTAACCGACTTATTTACAACCATGGTAAAAAGTTTTATATTTCTATCTATTCAAATTGATATATCGTGGCAACTTTGCCAAGAGAAACATAAAATAAAAACCAAAACAAAAACCTTTTTTTTATAGATTTTAAATAGTATTGTGCAAAGTGCGTAAAATCCTACTAATTTGTATTATTTTATATTATTATATATTTTATATACATATTTAATTTTAATTAAATTAATTTTTTTAATTTTATTTGAGTCAAATTGTTGTCTTTAGGATAAATAAATAAGAAGCTCCACGGAAAATTGGTGTGTAACAAGAAGTGGATAAATTGCAGGCTAGTGAATTGAATTGATCTACTGCAAGGCCCGAACGATAGGAACAACGATGCGCGAAATGCTTCTCAGCCAAGCGCATTTTTGAAACATAACATTTAAGATTGAACAAATGAAAACAAATAACGTATTTATTTACCTTTCTATAGTCCAGGCGAATTGATTTTTCGTATGACTTCTCTAATAATGGAATGTTGGGGGCTTTCTTTGATCGGGTACTCTTAATGCCAAGTGATTTTCCAATAGGAGAAATCCAAAATCTGTAAAATAAGTATGGAATGTAAATAAAATTAATTGACTTTTTATTGGTAACTGTAACGAATAAAGTTTTTATTTTAAAGGTTCTGTTTTGCTCAGGAAAAGTTATTTTTATACCCCCAATGAAGCTAAAAGGGTTTAAAAAAAGGTAAGCAGATTCTGGAATTTTTTTGAAATTCTGCCCTTTTGGTGAGTAAACGGGTAAAACTGGGTTTTGAATATTTTTTTTTGACGCCATCAATCTTTTAAGCCAATAAATATTAAAATAAGAATTATATCAAATTCGTAACTAATCTGAAAAATACAAATTTGGTACTTTTGCTAAAGGGGTCAAAATCGTACCTAATTTAGTTTTTTTTCTCCATCTATCTATCTATATACATTAGGGCTTAATTTATTATTCTATGTACATTAGCGTGGCCGTTAGTTGTATGGAGAACTTTTTTTTTTTTGATTTCTCATATTCTCCCCCCCCAAATCGGTTCAGTTTTATGTAAAAAAAAAATACAAACAAATTTCGTAGCGATAGGTTGTGTTTTAGGGGGGGGGGGCGTCGGCCCCTCAAAGTTTGCCATCAAGCCATTTATTCAAATGTAATTTGTTTGCATATGACTATCTCTTAAAAACAACATTTTACAAGAACATGATATATGCCAATATTTTAGCTCTTCTAGTCAACAACATTAGCCTCGAAAAAAGTTTTTTGCTAAAATTAATATTTAAGAAAATAATTAAGAAAATAACAACAAAATTCCAAACATTTTATATACGTTTTATATATATAAAAGAGGGATTTAATGCCAAGTGAACTAATTTTGAAATCGATGTCTTTCGATTTGGATGAAATTTGCACCAACGTTAGTCCTATTGAATAGTAGTTTAGACACAAATTTTCAACAAGATCGGTCAAAAAGTTTCTGAGTTTGGGGGGGTCAAAGTTTGAAATTTTGGCCATATAGGTGTTCTTTCACATCCATGTAACTTATTACCAATTGGGGTTAGCAAAATTTGTCTCAAGCAGCTTAGATAGCTATTTAATCAATCTTTTTAAAAAAAATTTTTTGGTTTTTTTAAAAAATTTTTTAACATATTTTTTTTATTTTCAAAAGATTTTGTTATTCGTGCTTAATTCCCAGTTTTTATTATTGATAAAAACACTTGAAATTTATTGTTGATGGGATAAGCTATTCCTATGCATTTCACTGGTTGCTTAGGCCAGATCATCAGGAAACTTCATCCATAAAGGTTTTAGACAAACTAAAGATATTAAACCAAATAAAACTGTTAAACGTATAAGAATTATAGCAACAGTTCTACTTGTAACAATATCAAAGTTTAAACAAAACACATCAACAATAAACAACAGTGGGTTCATCTCATCTTACATTTTTTTTATATTTAAAACTTTTTTTTTTTTTTTTTTTGCCAAGTTGTAAATTTAAAAAAAAAATTTTAAAAAATTCAAAAAAAAACAAAAAAATTTTTTTTTTAAAGATTGATCAAATAGCTATCTAAGCTGCTTGGGACAAATTTTGCTAACCCCAATTGGTAATAAGTTACATGGATGTGAAAGAACACCTATATGGCCAAAATTTCAAACTTTGACCCCCCCAAACTCAGAAACTTTTTGACCGATCTTGTTGAAAATTTGTGTCTAAACTACTATTCAATAGGACTAACGTTGGTGCAAATTTCATCCAAATCGAAAGACATCGATTTCAAAATTAGTTCACTTGACATTAAATCCCTCTTTTATATATATAAAACGTATATAAAATGTTTGGAATTTTGTTGTTATTTTCTTAATTATTTTCTTAAATATTAATTTTAGCAAAAAACTTTCTTCGAGGCTAATGTTGTTGACTAGAAGAGCTAAAATATTGCCATATATCATGTTCTTGTAAAATGTTGTTTTTAAGAGATAGTCATACGCAAACAAATTACATTTGAATAAATGGCTTGATGGCAAACTTTGAGGGGCGGACGCCCCCCCTAAAACACAACTTATCGCTACGAAATTTTTTTGTATTTTTTTTTACATAAAACTGAACCGATTTGGTGGGGGAGAATATAAGAAATCAAAAAAAAGAAAATAACGGCCACCCTAATGTACATATATGTATATGGAAAAATATCCATTTTGAAATTTTGGGGGCACCAAACTCGACTTAGAGCTATGGTCTCTTGAGCAAAATTTTTCAGAATCACCTATAGATTACGTTTTTGATATACGCTTCATCAAAAAAAAAAATTAACCCGCCCTACTAAACATATATAAAATTGTAAAGTAACTGACTGATTGACTGATTTATCATTGCACACCCTTAACGCCTCAAGTTTTCATCGCATAGCCTAAAAATGCGTAAAGCTAAAAAGTGTACATTTGTACCGGAGGCTGTCCTCTCGCTAAATCGAGATACCGCTCAACTCATATCTCCAAAACTGAAACAGATAAACAAAAATTAACACTCATTGCTGTTTATTATAAAAATAAACTCTAAACTATTTGTTGATTAAACGGGTAGAACCTCTATTTTGATACCTTTTTTGTCACGCCATCTATCTTCTAAACAATAAACATTTACTTATAAAAAAAAAAATACAAATACATATTTGGTACTTTTTCGTTGACATGTATTAATACAAAGTATAATAGTGTAAACTAGCCTTTAGCTTTCAAGTTGTTCACACAAACTGCTTGTCAAAAATCGTTCAAATTAACAGGTATGCCACAGGTTGTATATAGGAAGATGGAACGGATAGTATTCGACCGGTTATTTTAGTTTTGCTCAAGTCGAATATTTTAAAATGTCCATTTTTCGAATATCGAATAAACCGGTTATTTTGGTAAAATAAACCGGCTATTTTTGTAAGGTGTAATTTATAAACATTTTCCATACTTTTGTTATAAATGTACCCGTAATTTAGACCAGACTTACTGTTTTCAGAAGTACGCGTACTTTTTTTTAACATTTGTACGGCTTTCTGCATAACCATTAACAATGTACGCAATTGTACTTTTGTACTTCATTTTGTGCTTTTTGCACAAAACTAAAACACGTTTTGTGCATATTGTTTATAAAGTGCAACAAACCAATTTTCAACAAATTTTCGAACTAACAAGTTAGAGTGCTATATTCGGCTTTGCCGAATCTTTGATACCCTCCACCGACAGTTCGAATGTTTTCGGAGTAATATCTATATGATGTCTATTTATTATTAGTTTATCTTTATAAAAACAGGCATCTACATTAAAAATGGTTGCGGTTTAGACCTATATAAAATTATTGACCGACAATCAGAAAGTTTAATGCTTTTTTTTTTTTAGCAATTTTAAATAGCTTGAGTAAAGTATCATGATTCGTAACAGTTTAAGCTGAACTTAAATAATTTTCAGGAGAGCAATTTAAGCCATGGTAAGCTATGAACCAATCATCCCAAAATTCTGCATAGTGATTTCTGCTATTAAAAAACATAAATTTCAATACAGCGTAGCAATTGGCTGCTAAAATGGGATCGTGTTAAAATTTGCTATGATAGCATTGTTAATTAGGGTTTTAGGCGTTCTATACTGCTTGCCGGGAGTGCGGCTTATATGGGGCCTAGGGTAAATTATAGACGGATCTTCACGAAATTTTACAGCGTGATTTCCAGTCAAATAAAACGAATTTTTGCAAAATCTTATATCTTCTGTGCATTTTTCCACCATTTTTTTTTTTAAAGATTGATCAAATAGCTATCTAAGCTGCTTGGGACAAATTTTGCTAACCCCAATTGGTAATAAGTTACATGGATGTGAAAGAACACCTATATGGCCAAAATTTCAAACTTTGACCCCCCCAAACTCAGAAACTTTTTGACCGATCTTGTTGAAAATTTGTGTCTAAACTACTATTCAATAGGACTAACGTTGGTGCAAATTTCATCCAAATCGAAAGACATCGATTTCAAAATTAGTTCACTTGACATTAAATCCCTCTTTTATATATATAAAACGTATATAAAATGTTTGGAATTTTGTTGTTATTTTCTTAATTATTTTCTTAAATATTAATTTTAGCAAAAAACTTTCTTCGAGGCTAATGTTGTTGACTAGAAGAGCTAAAATATTGCCATATATCATGTTCTTGTAAAATGTTGTTTTTAAGAGATAGTCATACGCAAACAAATTACATTTGAATAAATGGCTTGATGGCAAACTTTGAGGGGCGGACGCCCCCCCTAAAACACAACTTATCGCTACGAAATTTTTTTGTATTTTTTTTTACATAAAACTGAACCGATTTGGTGGGGGAGAATATAAGAAATCAAAAAAAAGAAAATAACGGCCACCCTAATGTACATATATGTATATGGAAAAATATCCATTTTGAAATTTTGGGGGCACCAAACTCGACTTAGAGCTATGGTCTCTTGAGCAAAATTTTTCAGAATCACCTATAGATTACGTTTTTGATATACGCTTCATCAAAAAAAAAAATTAACCCGCCCTACTAAACATATATAAAATTGTAAAGTAACTGACTGATTGACTGATTTATCATTGCACACCCTTAACGCCTCAAGTTTTCATCGCATAGCCTAAAAATGCGTAAAGCTAAAAAGTGTACATTTGTACCGGAGGCTGTCCTCTCGCTAAATCGAGATACCGCTCAACTCATATCTCCAAAACTGAAACAGATAAACAAAAATTAACACTCATTGCTGTTTATTATAAAAATAAACTCTAAACTATTTGTTGATTAAACGGGTAGAACCTCTATTTTGATACCTTTTTTGTCACGCCATCTATCTTCTAAACAATAAACATTTACTTATAAAAAAAAAAATACAAATACATATTTGGTACTTTTTCGTTGACATGTATTAATACAAAGTATAATAGTGTAAACTAGCCTTTAGCTTTCAAGTTGTTCACACAAACTGCTTGTCAAAAATCGTTCAAATTAACAGGTATGCCACAGGTTGTATATAGGAAGATGGAACGGATAGTATTCGACCGGTTATTTTAGTTTTGCTCAAGTCGAATATTTTAAAATGTCCATTTTTCGAATATCGAATAAACCGGTTATTTTGGTAAAATAAACCGGCTATTTTTGTAAGGTGTAATTTATAAACATTTTCCATACTTTTGTTATAAATGTACCCGTAATTTAGACCAGACTTACTGTTTTCAGAAGTACGCGTACTTTTTTTTAACATTTGTACGGCTTTCTGCATAACCATTAACAATGTACGCAATTGTACTTTTGTACTTCATTTTGTGCTTTTTGCACAAAACTAAAACACGTTTTGTGCATATTGTTTATAAAGTGCAACAAACCAATTTTCAACAAATTTTCGAACTAACAAGTTAGAGTGCTATATTCGGCTTTGCCGAATCTTTGATACCCTCCACCGACAGTTCGAATGTTTTCGGAGTAATATCTATATGATGTCTATTTATTATTAGTTTATCTTTATAAAAACAGGCATCTACATTAAAAATGGTTGCGGTTTAGACCTATATAAAATTATTGACCGACAATCAGAAAGTTTAATGCTTTTTTTTTTTTTTTAGCAATTTTAAATAGCTTGAGTAAAGTATCATGATTCGTAACAGTTTAAGCTGAACTTAAATAATTTTCAGGAGAGCAATTTAAGCCATGGTAAGCTATGAACCAATCATCCCAAAATTCTGCATAGTGATTTCTGCTATTAAAAAACATAAATTTCAATACAGCGTAGCAATTGGCTGCTAAAATGGGATCGTGTTAAAATTTGCTATGATAGCATTGTTAATTAGGGTTTTAGGCGTTCTATACTGCTTGCCGGGAGTGCGGCTTATATGGGGCCTAGGGTAAATTATAGACGGATCTTCACGAAATTTTACAGCGTGATTTCCAGTCAAATAAAACGAATTTTTGCAAAATCTTATATCTTCTGTGCATTTTTCCACCATTTTTTTTTTTAAAGATTGATCAAATAGCTATCTAAGCTGCTTGGGACAAATTTTGCTAACCCCAATTGGTAATAAGTTACATGGATGTGAAAGAACACCTATATGGCCAAAATTTCAAACTTTGACCCCCCCAAACTCAGAAACTTTTTGACCGATCTTGTTGAAAATTTGTGTCTAAACTACTATTCAATAGGACTAACGTTGGTGCAAATTTCATCCAAATCGAAAGACATCGATTTCAAAATTAGTTCACTTGACATTAAATCCCTCTTTTATATATATAAAACGTATATAAAATGTTTGGAATTTTGTTGTTATTTTCTTAATTATTTTCTTAAATATTAATTTTAGCAAAAAACTTTCTTCGAGGCTAATGTTGTTGACTAGAAGAGCTAAAATATTGCCATATATCATGTTCTTGTAAAATGTTGTTTTTAAGAGATAGTCATACGCAAACAAATTACATTTGAATAAATGGCTTGATGGCAAACTTTGAGGGGCGGACGCCCCCCCTAAAACACAACTTATCGCTACGAAATTTTTTTGTATTTTTTTTTACATAAAACTGAACCGATTTGGTGGGGGAGAATATAAGAAATCAAAAAAAATCGAAAGACATCGATTTCAAAATTAGTTCACTTGACATTAAATCCCTCTTTTATATATATAAAACGTATATAAAATGTTTGGAATTTTGTTGTTATTTTCTTAATTATTTTCTTAAATATTAATTTTAGCAAAAAACTTTCTTCGAGGCTAATGTTGTTGACTAGAAGAGCTAAAATATTGCCATATATCATGTTCTTGTAAAATGTTGTTTTTAAGAGATAGTCATACGCAAACAAATTACATTTGAATAAATGGCTTGATGGCAAACTTTGAGGGGCGGACGCCCCCCCTAAAACACAACTTATCGCTACGAAATTTTTTTGTATTTTTTTTTACATAAAACTGAACCGATTTGGTGGGGGAGAATATAAGAAATCAAAAAAAAGAAAATAACGGCCACCCTAATGTACATATATGTATATGGAAAAATATCCATTTTGAAATTTTGGGGGCACCAAACTCGACTTAGAGCTATGGTCTCTTGAGCAA
This sequence comes from Pollenia angustigena, assembly GCA_930367215.1. NCBI lineage: Eukaryota > Metazoa > Arthropoda > Insecta > Diptera > Polleniidae > Pollenia > Pollenia angustigena. The sequence goes on from OV884059.1 coordinate 38,649,688, forward strand.
AATTTTTCAGAATCACCTATAGATTACGTTTTTGATATACGCTTCATCAAAAAAAAAAATTAACCCGCCCTACTAAACATATATAAAATTGTAAAGTAACTGACTGATTGACTGATTTATCATTGCACACCCTTAACGCCTCAAGTTTTCATCGCATAGCCTAAAAATGCGTAAAGCTAAAAAGTGTACATTTGTACCGGAGGCTGTCCTCTCGCTAAATCGAGATACCGCTCAACTCATATCTCCAAAACTGAAACAGATAAACAAAAATTAACACTCATTGCTGTTTATTATAAAAATAAACTCTAAACTATTTGTTGATTAAACGGGTAGAACCTCTATTTTGATACCTTTTTTGTCACGCCATCTATCTTCTAAACAATAAACATTTACTTATAAAAAAAAAAATACAAATACATATTTGGTACTTTTTCGTTGACATGTATTAATACAAAGTATAATAGTGTAAACTAGCCTTTAGCTTTCAAGTTGTTCACACAAACTGCTTGTCAAAAATCGTTCAAATTAACAGGTATGCCACAGGTTGTATATAGGAAGATGGAACGGATAGTATTCGACCGGTTATTTTAGTTTTGCTCAAGTCGAATATTTTAAAATGTCCATTTTTCGAATATCGAATAAACCGGTTATTTTGGTAAAATAAACCGGCTATTTTTGTAAGGTGTAATTTATAAACATTTTCCATACTTTTGTTATAAATGTACCCGTAATTTAGACCAGACTTACTGTTTTCAGAAGTACGCGTACTTTTTTTTAACATTTGTACGGCTTTCTGCATAACCATTAACAATGTACGCAATTGTACTTTTGTACTTCATTTTGTGCTTTTTGCACAAAACTAAAACACGTTTTGTGCATATTGTTTATAAAGTGCAACAAACCAATTTTCAACAAATTTTCGAACTAACAAGTTAGAGTGCTATATTCGGCTTTGCCGAATCTTTGATACCCTCCACCGACAGTTCGAATGTTTTCGGAGTAATATCTATATGATGTCTATTTATTATTAGTTTATCTTTATAAAAACAGGCATCTACATTAAAAATGGTTGCGGTTTAGACCTATATAAAATTATTGACCGACAATCAGAAAGTTTAATGCTTTTTTTTTTTAGCAATTTTAAATAGCTTGAGTAAAGTATCATGATTCGTAACAGTTTAAGCTGAACTTAAATAATTTTCAGGAGAGCAATTTAAGCCATGGTAAGCTATGAACCAATCATCCCAAAATTCTGCATAGTGATTTCTGCTATTAAAAAACATAAATTTCAATACAGCGTAGCAATTGGCTGCTAAAATGGGATCGTGTTAAAATTTGCTATGATAGCATTGTTAATTAGGGTTTTAGGCGTTCTATACTGCTTGCCGGGAGTGCGGCTTATATGGGGCCTAGGGTAAATTATAGACGGATCTTCACGAAATTTTACAGCGTGATTTCCAGTCAAATAAAACGAATTTTTGCAAAATCTTATATCTTCTGTGCATTTTTCCACCATTTATGTTAGTTTTTGTAACAAAATTATCAATTTTTTTTAGGTGGTGGTTCCACATTTTGATTCACAGCTCTGATCCTACTGAACCGATTTTGCTGGATTTCAATCCTAAACTGCTTAAGATAACTACAAGCAATTTGACACCAAGTTTGTTTATTTCTTTTGAGTTTTTCAGACAGACAGACGGACATGGCTAAATCGACTTAGAATTACTCAAGGACCCAGAATATATATACTTTATGGAGTCTGAGATGAATAATAAAAATGTTTCACACGGAATGACAAACTTATGGCGATTTCTTTTCTGAGAAATATGTTGCATAAATGTTACATGCTCTACACAAAAGAGATAGAGCATGTAAAATTTTTGCAACATATTTCTCAGAAAAGAAATCGCCATTAGTTTACCCTCTTCACAACTAATTGTGGTGGAGGGTATAAAAATTAGCTCATTTTTACTAAACCCAAAATCTAGGGATTTTTATGTAAAAATCAGGGATTCGGGACTTAAATTTTTAGAATAATCCGGGGATTTGGGTATTCGGGATTGGCATCCTTAACAACATTACACAATTATGATCTTAGGAATAAAGTTTAGTAAATAAATAGAATAGAAAATATTTGTTAGGTCTGAACATACTTTAAGTCATATTTATGAATTTTATTGGTTCCTTACCATTGTTTTGTTTTTATTCAAATTAACTTTTATTATAAAAACTAATTTTATTTTTGTCTTTTTATGTATTCGAATTAAACCCGGATAACCGATAATTTTTAAAATGCTTATTGCCGAAACCCGTTTTTTTTTAAATAACAGCTTTTTAGAATTTTTAAAAAAACCGGATTATCAAATTGCAGTAATATTAGTGAGTATGTGGACACCGTAATAGATACCGCCAAAAAGCTGAATCAAATTGGTTTCAAGGTAAACGACGAATGGGTTGGAAGTCTTCTGCTAAGTGGTCTGTCAGAACATTTTGCTCCCATGATAATGGCCATCGAGAGTAGTAATATTAAAGTTACTGCAGACCCCATTAAAACAAAATTATTACAGGATTTTGATACATACAACAACTTTTCATCATCTACAACAGAATCAGCGTTTTATACCAAACAAAAAGAAAAAAAAAATTGTTGAAAAAGGTAAGAAGGTGGTTTGCTATAATTGCAAAAAGATGGGCCATATCGCCAAATTCTGCAAGGCGCAGAAGAAAAATCAAGATGGCGGCAAATATGAAAAAATTTTACCAACAAGTTTTGCAGCAAAATTCGACAGGGCTGACAACATATGGTTGATAGATTCTGGTGCTACTTCACACATGGTAAACTGCAAGGGTGTATTTGTAAAATTTAAAGAAGAAAGAGGAGTATGTAACTGTAGCTAACAACAACAGTCTCAAAGTTATTGGTATTGGTGACATTCGTATAAAACAAAAGTTGAATAATAAAATGGAATAAATCACGATTAAAAATGTTTTGTTGGTGCCAGATATTTGTGCAAATTTGATTTTAGTAAGCCAACTCATAGAAAAAGATTTTGAGGTTAACATGATTTTGAGGTTAACATGATTTTTTCGGAGGCGTTTTTAGAAAAAGGTTTGTTCAAATTGAATACAATTTCGGAAAATTTTGCAGCGATTGGGTCATGCCGCTGACATAAATATTAAAAAACTACACTCTGATGAATCCTCCGGGATTAATTATACAGAAAACTCTGACTCAAGTGTATGTACATCATGTTTACAAGGTAAACAAATGCGAAAATTTTTTAAATCATCAACAACAAAATCGAATGAAATTTTACAACTTGTGCATACAGACTGTTAAGTTCCACAGGAATTGAATTGTACAAACTTATTCGTTTGAAATATAAAATAGAACTCATTTTATTTACTAATATTTTTTCCTTTAATACTAAAATTCTTATTACTAAAATAATAACAATATTCCTACCTACTAGATTTTATAAATTACAATAACACATACATGCAGCCTAAATAAACAAAAGATTAAACTATCGTTATAAACGCATAACTGTTTATTACAACAATAGGAGATTAATTGTTTACAACAGCAAAGAAAAGGATCGCTCACATGTATGTATTTATTATTATTTAAATGTGCGTACTACATGTTGAGTTTAAAGTAACATTCTGGCGACCTAGCACGATTGTAATCTTGTTTATGATGTGTGTACACCTGGGGGGTTACCGCGTATTTCGATTCGAAAGAAATCATTTACGGATTCGAACAATTTGTACTGTGTATTACGATTTTCGTAATATTTGTTTCGAATAAACGGACGTTTTTCATACTTAATTGAAAGCAAAAAATCACTTTCTTAAAAGCCACTCTGTATTACGAACAAAAATTGTTCATCAAATTTCCCATTTTTTTAAAAATACAACCTCTGTCATCGTTTCAAACGATTACGAAAATCGTAATACACAGTACAAATTGTTCGAATCCGTAAATGATTTCTTTCGAATCGAAATACGCGGTAACCCCCAGATCTTATTTTAAACTCAACACAGACGTTTGCGGGCCAATGGAACAAAAGTCGATGAGTGGTTTGGTATACTATGTGCTGTTTGTAGATGATTTCTCAAATAAGGTATTTGTATATATGATGAAAAACAAATCGGAGGTTCCACAGATATTTAAGAAATTTAAAAATTTGGTGGAAAATCAAAGTGGCAAACGTATTAAAATACTTAGGTCTGACAACGGTTAAGAGTATTGCAACAATCAGCTTAAACAGATTTGTGATGAAAGCGGCATACTTCATCAAACATCAGCGCCATATACTCCGCAACAAAACGGGAAAGCCGAAAGAATGAATCGGACGTTGGTCGAAAAGGCACGTTCTATGCTATATGATGCTAATTTAAAGAAAATGTACTGGGCTGAAGCCATAAGCACCTCAGCATATTTGTTGAATCTTACACCAAGAGTATGTGGTAAAGCTCCAGAGGAAATTTGGTCTGGCAAGCGAAAAAATTTAGAACATTTACGAGTATTTGGTTGTGCTGCGATGGTGATGATATCTAAAGAATTGAGAAGAAAGTGGGATCCAAAATCAAAAAAATTCATAATGATTGGTTATTGTACAAATTTGAAAGCTTACAGGCTGTATGATCCAGTACTACGAAAATTACACGTAAGTCGCAACGTAGTTTTTATTGAGAACGAAATGTATTTTCCAAATACACAAATTTAACAACAAGGTCCGAATTTAGTGAGGATAATGATTGATGAAAATTCAGACCTTGATGATCGTATTGAATCCGAATTTGAATCTGCTGAAAGCAGCGATGATGATGATATTAAGGAAGAAGAAGAACAACAAGATAATGATGAAAAGCCACAACAAACTGATAATGAACAGGAAGATCAACAACAAACTGAAGAAGAAGAGCAACAACAAAATAATGATATAAATATAGAAGATACACCACGGCGTTCGTCAAGATTAAGAAAACCTACACCATTGGAATCTTTGTCTGACTATCCCCAGGAGTGTTTGCGCACCACAATGTTTGTTGTCGTTGTGGGTCATTTCAAAGATTAGCTTTGTAATCGGGTCGTTATATGGAATCAAGAGCTGGTGTTTGGAGTCAAATTGAAGCGGTGAAGCTTATAGTCGACCTCCAACACGGATTAGACCATCTGTGTCTAAAAATGGTGACAGATTGCTTAGGTTGCTGGTTCCTCTTAACTCCTTGTATTTGGTGAGTTGTTGAATTTCTTGTTTGAATTCTGAGGCTTGCATTTGCGCCACGATTGAGACCAGTGCTCGACTGAGTTCCATTGTTGTTATCACCTTTGATGTTTTTCGCATCTGCCTTGTGCATCTGGTGTGGGTAATGAAGCGCAGAACATATCCAATAATCCGTTGAAGACGGTGGAATGAATTTTTGTGGTTAATTTTGTAAACGAAGTCAGCTTCAGTTGTGGTCATTGCTCGTGACTCAAGCAGTCTTGCCTTTCTTTCGAGGTTTGGTGGACTGTTGGAACTTAAGTTGAATCTTGGTGGTCACACTTTCTCCACGCCATGAAGAAACGTTGGACCATAAAACCAAAGAGTGCATTCCTTAAGGGCTGTTGGAGATATTCCACGAGATAGCAGATCTGCTGGGTTGCACTTGGAGTTAACATGACGCCATTGTTCTGCCTTGGTTTCCTCTTGGATTGCTGAAATCCGATTGGCTACGAATGTGTTAAATGATGCTGACGATGAATTTATCCATGAGAGCACAATTTCAGAGTCAGTCCAGAGCCATACTGGACTTGTAAATCGTAGATCAGACCTTATTCTGGTGGCTAGTTGGGCTCCAAGTGTAGCTGCACATAGTTACAATCGTGGTATTGTTTGCCGCTTGAGGGGAGCTATGCGGGATTTAGCACAGAGTAAGTGTACCATAATGGTGCCATCTTTTAAAACTGATCGAATATAAGCCGCAGCTCCATAAGCCTTTTCGGATGCGTCCGTAAAAATGTGTAATTGTTGGGATTCTGGAACTTTTCCCTTGAAGATGTGTCTTGATATTTTAAGAGTTTTTAATACGTTCAAATCTGTGCGAAATGTGATCCATTTAGTGTGCAGTGATTCTGGCAAAGATTGATCCCAATCTAATTTTAAATCCCACAATTCTTGAAGAAACATTTTAGCCGTTACTATGATGGGAGATAGAATCCCCAGAGGGTCGAATAACTTTGCAAGGTCTGACGTTACTGTTCGCTTGGTGATCCTCTTGATGTTGCCAGGATTTACCTTAATCCCCAGTTTGTCGGATTTCGGTAGCCAAACAAGTCCCAACGTTTTGATAGTGTCGGCTTCTGTGCTTTCAAAATCTAAGTTTACCTCCAAGTCGCTTTGTTGAATATTATGGAGTAACTGTGGGTGGTTTGCACACCATTTACGTAAAGTGAAGCCGCCTTTCTTCATAATCTGCACGAGTTGCTCTTGCAATTGTATTGCGGTTGCTAAGCTATTTGAACCGCCCAAACAATCGTCCACATAGAAATTTTCTTTAAGAAATTGGGAAGCAAGGGGATAATGTATGTTGTTTTCTTCAGCCAGTTGTTTTAGACATTTCGTTGCTAAATATGGAGCAGCTCTTGTGCCATATGTGACGGTATTGAGTTGGTAGTAGGAAATGGGCCTTGTTGGATCCTTTCTCCAAATGATGAGCTGAAATTGACGATCTTCAGGGGCAATCAATACCTGTCTATACATCTTTTCAACGTCAGTGGTAAACACAAATCTTGGCATTCGAAACCTTAGGAGTACAGAGAAAAGCTCGCTTTGTAAAGTTGGTCCCGTGAACATCAGATCATTTAAGGAGTATCCTGATGAGGTTTTGGACGATGCATCAAATACTACCCTGAGCTTGGTGGTTGAACTTTCGGGCCGCAATACGCAATGATGTGGGATGTAGTAGTTTGGAGAGGTTATGGATATTGGTTCCCATTTTGTCATGTGTCCCATCGATTCATACTCGTCCATGAACTCAGTGTATTTAGTTTTAAATTCCGGACTCTTTTGAAGACGACGTTCAAGACCAAAAAATCGGTTGAGAGCGATTGCGTGTGAATCGCCTAGGGTATTGGGGTTTGCAAGAAATGGGATCCTGACTACGAAACGGTCTTGATGGTTTCTAGTTGTGTTTTGGGCAACGTGTTCTTCGCATTGTCTGTCGGCTATTGACAGTGGCCTTTTATTAGTTTTTACTTCATCTAGTTCCCAGAGTCGAGCGATGGAAGCTTCAAGCTACAACCCAACCAAAAACTGTGTTCTGTAAAGTCGGAAGTTGTGGGGATAGTTTTATTTGCCCAATTGCGAGCAGTTGGTGGTAATGCTCTGCACCTAGTAATATGTCGATTTTATTTGATCGATTGAACGCTGGGTCAGCTAACATCAGGTTTTTTGGTAGCGGCCATTCATTAATGTGATAAATTGTGATGGTTGTGGTGCGATGATTCGAGGCAAGACGAGTGCCTCCAGGCGCGTTGAAAACCCATTAATTCGAGACTGCAAGGCAACATTGACTCGATGTTGTGTTTTGGTGTTGGAATCACCAATTCCGTTGATGTTTACTGATGACGTCTGTTTAGCGATGTTAAGTCGTTTTACCAGGCGTTCGGTGACCAAATTAACTTGTGACCCAGAGTCAAGTAAGGCGCGACATTCCATCTCCATTGTCTCAGTTTTGATTTTTACTAGAGCTGTGCTGAGAGGAACGTATGAGTTGGATAGTTGAACGTTTGCTGCCGCCAGTGACGATGCTTCTGGAGAGCTGGTTGGTTCTTCACTGATGTTGGGTTTAATTATTTCAGGTGCAGTAGTCACGGCTGATGATGTCATCTGCGATGTCCTTCCACTAGGTGATCCTTGTTTTGGTGATTGAGTGTTGTTCTCCAGATGAAGTAGCGAGTTTTGCTTTTTCTTGCACGTTAAGCACAGTCCTGATTTGCAAGTTTTTGCTGTGTGTCCTGATTTTAAGCAATTGACGCAAAGGTTCTGGTTCCGAACGAAACTCAGGCGGTTGGGTGTTGATAGTTGTTGAAACTTCTGACACCGATACAGTGGGTGAGAGCCGCTTTTGCAAAGTGGGCACGCGATCTCTGTTTGCTTTGCTGATGTAGCAGAAACGTACACCTTTGATGATTTTTCCTTCTGGGTTATAACTTCCAAGGACTGGAAGCGGTTTTCCAGAAAGTTTAAAAGGTCTTTGATTTTTTGTAAATCTTTTGGATTACTAGTGGTCCTCTCATACTGGACAAGAGTGCCACGATCCAATTTTTTGACCAGTATGTGAAACAGCATGGGGTCCCACGAGGTTGTATCGATCCCGATGTTGTTAAGTGCATGTAGACATTCTTGTGTCGTATCATGCAAAGTCTTGATAGCAGCAGCTGACGGGGCAGCATTCGGTTGATCTAAAAGCTGTTGAATAAGCGTGGTTACAAGTTCCCGTTGATTATTGTATCGGTCTTGCATTAGATTCCAGGCGGTTCTGTAGTTTTCGGCAGTAGCTGAAAGATGGCTTATTAACCTTTCAGCTTCGCCCCCCAAGTTTGATTTCAGGTACCACATCTTTTGTGCCGCAGGAACATGTTGGTTGTCTACTAGTTGTGTAAACAAGTCGTAAAAGGCCCTCCATTTTAAATAATCCCCATTGAATTTTGGGATTGTGACTTTTGGCAGTGGCAAAACGTTGTGTTGCGTAGGTTCCAAACCTTGCTCTGGAGTGCGTGAAGATAGCTTGAAATTTTCAATGACCATCTTCTCCAGATCTTCATAGGAATTCATGTCATATCCCTCCTTTAGTGGATCATTGCTGGATTCCCAAATTAAAAAATGAAGTTCCTGGATTTCGTCCCACAGTTTTTCTTTTAGCTTCATGTTGGTTGCTGTGGGGTCCGAGGTGAGTAGCCGAGTAGGGACGTCATCATAACATTTTGCCTTCTCATTGTAGAATTTGTTGAAGTGAGAGTAACAGGTTTTTTAATAGGAACTGTGGGCTCCCTATTGGTGTTTTGTTGAAAGGGATCCAGTGTTGGCGTTCTCAATGTTGCATCCATGGCTAATTCAAATACTTCCCGGTATTTGATGACGAGTTCCTCAATTTGTTGGTAGTAATTTTCGGTAAAATACTTATGGTCTAACTGGGGCTTCTCCAGACATCGTATTTTGTTATCAGTGAGCTCGAATTCGGTCCAAGCAGCGTCTAGCCTCTTAATCCTTTCTTCAAAATAGTGGACTGTCTTTCTGGACGCATAATCCTTTTTTAAATTCCGAATAATGGATTCTATAAGCTCTCCTGTTGATCGCTGGGAAGTTGTTAGCTGTTCCTTTGAGGTGATCTCGCCTGTAGCCATTATGCTGCTTACCTGTGATAACTGCGCCCTCTTAGGAATTTGTTTCTAGTGAAAGCAGCTGAAGATTAATCACATTAATCACGTCTTCTAGATATGTCCTGTGGATTGTTTCCTTAACAGGAGCACGTGTTGTATCCTATTGACTTTCAGGACCCTGGTGGGGGGAATCTTGAATTTCAAAGGGATCACGTCGGAGTCACCAGATGTTTAATTCAATAAATGAATTGGGTTAAACTGATTGGTTTAACCTTTGAATTGATTTGTTTACAAGGCTATTAGCCAAGTAACGTTAATAATATTGTCTAGGCAGTGTCACCAAGACAATTCTAAAGAGTAACGCAAGCACTTGAAACTTGGTTACAGCGGAGTTAAAGCAGAGAAACAACTTATCGAATTGATTTATTATTTCTGATTTTATTAAAATAAAATTTATTCTTATATACTAATTAATTACTAAATACAAATAACAACAAAGTTTATAAAATTGTAAATTAAAGAAATTCCAGAAAAAATGTGAAACCGCCGACGATGCAAAAACAAACAAAAAAAAGGTAAAATAAAATAAACTCAAACAGTAGATCAAGGTTACTTAATTAAAATATTTAAATGAAATTGGAGTTCCTCAAACTTGGTAAAAAGTAAAAATACAGTAAAATTGCAATTCAACTAGAAGTTCAAGGCACGAGTTAAATTAAAATTAAAACTTGGCAAAAAAATAAAAGAAAAATATGAGAATATTAATTTAAGATTGTTCACATAATTTCGGACAGGCACATGTACGTAAGTAAGTTTGTAGATTGGTACAAACGTACTTACAAACGTATGAAAGAAATTCAAGTTAAATAAAAATTAAAACATTACAAAAAATAAAAGAAAAACATGAGACATACAATTTAAGGTTGTTCACATAATTTCGTGCAGGCACATGTACGTAAGTATGTTTATAGATTTGTACAAACATATTTACGAATATGTGAAAGAAATTCTTTGTGAAGGTTTGAACAGAAGATATAAACAACAAATGATAAGTATCCATACCAGGAACTTATTGGCAGCCTACTCTTTGCAGCTCAAGTGACCAGGCCAGATATAAGCTTCGCTGTAAATCTACTTAGTCGCTTTAACAACAACTATGAAGCTATACACTGGAAGGCAGCAAAACGTGTTTTACGCTACTTAAAGGGTACAAAGAACTACAAATTAACATTTGATAAGAATGCTGATTTTGAAACTATTTGCTTTTGTGACGCAGATTATGCAGCTGACCCAGAGGAGCGAAAATCTGTCAGCGGTTATGTTTTAATACAAAAAGGTGGTGCAATAGCATGGGGTTCCAAAAAACAGCAAACTACAGCGCTATCTACTTGCGAAGCAGAGTACATGGCAATGGGCGTGGCAGTTCAGGAAATGCTTTGGTTGAGAGGACTTGAAGAGGAGTTAATGCAAAATCAACTTGGAGTAATCAAACTATTTTGCGATAACCAAACATATTGATGTAAGACATAATTTTATACGGGACAACATTCTTTTTAACAAAATAAATTTGCAGAACACAAGCTCTAACAAGATGGTTGCAGATATTTTGACTAAACCCCTCGCTAATACTAAGCTTGGATATTTTATGAACAACATGGGTTTAAAGAAGATGTAAATCAATTTTTAGTGAGGATGTTGAAAATGTAAAATTAATTTACAGTAGTGCGCAACACTTATATTTACCAACCTTATTATATTGGAGATCTGGTAACTCTATTTCTAGTAATAAAGTTTTTTTTATTCTCGTTTGTAAAATAATTAGAACCGCATGTGTTTTTATTTCGTGTAGAAGATCAAGTATAACAGCAAAAAGGATAGACTTTTAACACTTTGGATTTTTGGAAAATTGTCATCTACTGCGCAATCAAGGATTTTTTTTCCAGCGGTTCTTCTATTTTAGAATAAGGGCAATCTATAAGCATATGAGGAATAGTAAGTATGACATCACAATGGCTGAATTTTGGAGGTTCTGTTTTCTCGTAGTAATGTTTTGAGTTAAAAAGGGCTTTACCCGCTCTAAGTCGGGCAAGCGTTATACACTGTTGCCGTGTTAGATTTCTGCTGTACTTAGGCCTTTTATGCGTTGAGTTTTGTTCTGCTTGTATTTTGTTTTGTTTTCCATTTGAAAGTGAATCCAAATTTCTCCAAAACGTCGTATGTAGGTCATCTGTTGATATAGTGATTGATCTGGCTGCCATACTAACAGCACTCTTCTCCAACAGAGTTTGGAAGTCTGTATATCCTGCTTCTGCTCTCAGCAAAACAAGTGGGGTTGTCCTTAGCCAGCGGTTCTAAAGCAATTGTTTTTTTGTCTCTTATCAACCTTTCTGCTGTTTGACTGTTCGTATCACATAACAACAATAAAAAGCTCTGTTGTTTGTTTTATTGAACAATTCGTCGGTTGATTATTTAATTGTTGTATGTGGATACAAATTACATGCAACATACGACAATTAAATAATCAACCGACGAATTGTTGTAATCTCGCGGCTACCTGCTAAAAAATATACCTTGGCAACAACATTTTTAAACCATTGTAAAATGTGAGAACATTATGACAATTTAACATGATAGCACAACTTTTGAATACCCCATATCAGTGTTTCCAGAAGTAGGGTAAAATCTGTTAGAATCTTCTTTATAAGAAGTTGTCTGGCAACCTAGCGAGATAGAAGTTGATAAAATAGAGCTCTTACAGTGCAGCCTCACGATCAAGATTTTCTTGATAGTCTTTTACATATACTGATTGTCAAAATATGCAAAAGTTGACAGCTGTGACGTAGGCTGCACGCAAGTTGAAAGCAATTTACTTTTTCAAGATGTCGTCGCCGAGAAAACAACTCAAAATGTTTTGCTATTTTCCACTTTTGATTTTTCTGCACTGTAGGCTGTTCGAAGGGACTTTATTTTTTTCTTTACTTCTTCCACTGGCATTTTTGTTTCAGAAGCTATAGACTCGTAGGCTTTTATTTTCAAATCATTTCGCCTATATGATGAAAGATTCATAAAATTGCATGGCTTCTGTACAGCTCTATGAATCGCAGAACATCATTTTGCTTATTAATTTTATAAATAAATTTTATTAATAAACATATTTCACTATTTTTTTAGGTTTTTAGTTAAAATTTTAAAATTCCCGCAACAATTTGTAAAAAAAAGAACTTCAGCTTTTGCCGGCAAAATATTTGTGAAAAAAAAACAAAAACAACTTCAAAAGATTTGTAATAAGATGTTTTCTTGAACGAAAATTGATACACTCACTGGCAAGAGAATTTTAGAGGCAAGTTCGTATCAATTTTTAAAAGTATGAGTGTATTGGTAAAAAAGTGTGAGTGTATTAAAACTTGATAGCCAAAACTTGATCGTGTAACCCTCAAGTTATAAAAATATAATAAATAATAATAAAATTTGGTTTAAAATAATAGACAGGACTATTTAAAAACCTTATAATTACCGCATATAAATAGTGCGAAATAAAGTTTGATAAAAACAAAGCATAATTGATCCTATTGTCAATAAAAAGAAAGAACTAAATCACTCAGCTATGTCTGAGCAATGCAGTAAATGCAAAACATCAATACGTGGTGAAACGGGGATTAGATGTGTGGGTGTATGTAACAAAGTGTATCATGGATCCAGCAAATGCTCCGGTATTGGCCAGTATTCAACACAAATGTTAGATCAAAATAATTTCATACGTTATATGTGCTATGATTGTTTACAATACATTCAAAATGTCGACATGGTATTAAGAGACATTCAAGAAGCTGTGAATATAAACAAACAAAACTTGAAGGAATATAAACATGAATTCGGTTCAGCACTGAAAGAAAATGAAGTGGAAATCAAAGAACTTTTAAAGGCTATAGAATTACGTTAGGTAGACAGGATGAACAAAATAGATAAGATTCAAAAATCGTGTGAAAAAAATGTAGATGAGGTTAAAAAATTATATGGATACGTTAATGAGTTTGAAAACAGCAACAAAAAATATACAAGTCATTGGAGGAAAATAATGTTAACATATGTAACGAGATAAAGAAAGTCATCAAACAAACAAGTGAACAACAAACAAAGATGGCGTATGCAGAATCAGTAAAGAACAAAATAGTGCTGCCAGATCTAAACAAACAGGTTCCCCTAATAGTAAAACCTAAGGAAAAGCAAGGAGTAGATAAAACGAAAGAGGAGTTAAATAAAAAGGTCGATCCAGTAAACTTGAAAATCACAAGAGTAGAAAGTAGAAGAAATTGAACAGTTATAATACAAAGTGAAAATGAAGAAGAGAAAAAATTAGAAACGCAATACAAAGTGAACTTAATGATGGCTATGAAATTAAGGTGCCCAGTCCAATAGAACTAAAAATAAAAATAACAGACATGACATTCAACTATGAGGATAGAGAAATTATTGAAAAATTGAAGAAACAGAATCCAATGATCCAAACGAGTGAAATACAAATTATAGCAAGATACGAGTTTAAGAGAAATAATAAAACAATATACAATGTAAAGGTAAAAGTAGATAATGAGACGTATACCAAAATGATAACAGCACATAAAGTTAATATAGGATGGGAAAGATGTAGAGTTTTTGATGGAACGGATGTGATGCAATGCATGAAATGTAGAGGATACAACCATATGGCCAAAGATTGTAGAAACCAGGAAATATGTATGAAATGCCACGGTAATCATAAAACAAGAGAGTGCAACAAGGAACAAATTGTTAAGTGCATTAACTGTGCTAGAATAAATTCAAGATTGAATATGGGGTTGGATGTTAACCATCTAACAAACGATAAGGAATGTAAGGTATATCAAAACAAATTAAGCATGAAAAAAGAAGAATGGGCTTATCAATGTAACAATCAAAGAATATACGCGCTCTATATATAAACGTACAAGGACTACTCAATAATTATAACCAAATTGAAATAGTGGCTGCTAATGAAAATTTGGACTTTATAATACTATCTGAAACACATCTGACCGAAAAGTCAATGAGAGTGAAATATTTTTAAATGATTATGATCAAGTAATATCGTTTTCAAATTCAACAAGAACAGGCGGCGTTATTATATATTATAAAAAGAACTGGAAGGTAACAAAAATTCTAGAAAAATGTGAAAACTCAAAATATTGGATTATGGCGTGTGTAGCTGAATATGAAAATGCTCGTATGATTATTGTCCTAAAATTGTAGTGAAGCCTAATTTTGTCAGATTTTCGATGAAAGCATAGAAGAAATCTGTGAGAACAACTGTGATATAATTTTAAGTGGAGATTTTAATATAGATTGGACAAAACATAATTTTTATAAAATTAAAATAGAAGGCTGTTTGAATGATAATGGACTTAAACAAATCGTAAACGACTATACAAGAATAACAAAAACCTCTAAGACTCTAATTGATTATGTTATAACAAATAGTCATAAAGTATCAGTTGAATACAATGAAAATAGTAAAATAGCAGATCATGAAACATTATATATTACAATTAAAAGTAGAAAAGACAATCAAAATGAAACACAAATTAAATCACAGGATATATTTAAATATAATAAAAACACATTTATCAGTCACTTTAATAATATAATAAATTATGAACACTTAAATGATGCAACTGAATATGCACTGATGCTGGATAAAAGTCTCGATGAAACTGTTAACAAATTTACCAAGAAAATAACAAGAAAACAACAGAACTACGTTAATAAATGGTTTAATAACGAACTAAGGTCACTGAAACAAAACAATTGTATAACATACCAAAAAGCAAGGCTGGAAAACACTAATGAGGCGTGGTCAAGATATAAATCAATTAGAAATTTATACAAAGTTAAGGTAGAAAATGAAAAGAATAAATATATTAATAATAGAATAAACAATGCTAAAGACCAAAAACAAATGTGGAAAGACATTAAGGACCTAGTTCTAAAAAAGAAACGATCTGTGATAATAAATGTGATATTTAGTGGTGTAGAATATAGAGATAATAAGAAAATAGCTAGTCATTTTAATAATTTTTTTGTAAACAGTATTAAGAAAAAAAGGGACTCAATCGAAATTGTGCAATATATAAATAATATAAAAACAGTACCTCACAAATTCAAATTCCGTGCAATATCTAATTTAGAACTTAAAAAAATTGTATTGACGTTAAACAGAAAGCCAGATTATTGTAAAATATCGGTAGGAATTATCATTGATAATTGGAATGTAGTTGGAAAAATATTATTAAACATCGTTAATAAGTCGTTGGAAACTGGAGTATTTCCTGAGAGTTGGAAAGAGACAATGATAACACCAATTGAAAAAGTGACTGGCACAAAAAAATGTGAAGAATTTCGTCCAATTAAAAAATTTGTGAAAAAATCTCGGAGAAAGTTATAAAAGAGCAATTAGAAGATTACATGGAAAAAATCCTTTAATATCGAAATATCAATCCGGATATAGAAAAAAATTTTCATGTGAAACAGCAGTAAATTTTGTAATAAATCGATGGAAAAAAATAGAAAAATTATGGCAATATTTTTAGATTTTAAAAGAGCTTTTGAAACAATAGATAGAGAAATAATGATTGAGAAACTTTATATGTATGGAGTGCAAGGTGTGGAACTTGAATGGTTTTAATCATACTTGAATAATAGAAAACAAATTACAACTATAAATGGAATAAAATCTGGATCAATTGATAATGAGTTTCGTGTTCCACAAGGATCCATTCTAGGCGCATTATTATTTAGTATATATATAAACTAGATGACCCGTGCGAATATTTCGCACCGTTAGTTGTCATTTTTGTAACATAAAATGAAAATAATTAATAGAAATTTTAGTAACTTCAATACGTTTTAAAGTATAATTTTTATCAATGAAAATACTAATTTTTCAATTTCAAATTATTTTTCGTCATTAGTGTTAAAAAAAAAGCTTTAAAATGAGATATCATTCATTAAATTTGAAGCGGTGGTATGGGAGATATTTGCAACCGACAAAAAAAAGTGCTTTAGAAATAATATATATGATGATATGCCTGACAGTCTGACAATAAGTGAAATAATTCTATATGCGGATGACACTTTAATATACACGGAAGGAAATACAGAAAAACAATGTCGAAACAATATGGTCAACGATAAAAATAGTATTAATACATGGTTAAAAATGAATAAACTGAAATTAAACGAAAGTAAAACTAAAATAATTGAAATAAATATGAATATGAAATATGACACAGACTTTAAAATTAATGATAAAGTAATAGAAAAAGTAAAACAAATCAAATACCTCGGTTTCATACGTCTGTAAAAAAATAGGGGGAAAAATAGGATTCTTTAAAAGAATTAGAAATAAAGTCACCACAATAACAGCAATAAACATATACAATACGACCATAAAACCACATTTTGAATTTGGTTCAACAATTATTTACACATGTTGTAAATCAGCACAATTGGAGAGACTACAAAAATTGCAAAACAAGGCAATGCGAGTAATATCCCTGCAAATAATAGGACCAGTCCAAACACGCGTGTAAAGAGTAGTCCACAAGGGACCAGGACTAGTCCACAAGTAACCCAAACGTATGGAAAAAACCTGGTCTATTTAACATTACGATGTCCTAGGAGAGGACCATATAACCCACCTTTGGACCACTAAGGAGTAGTTTTAAAACTACTCCATGGTATATAACCCACCTTTGGACCAGTAAGGAGTAGTTTTAAAACTACTCCATGGTATACTCAAGAGGATTAGTTTTGAAGTCGTTTAAACACGAAAGCATGTCGTTAAAAAACGAAGACATGTCGTCTCACTACAAACACTTTTTAACAATGGCATGGTCCATGCTTGCATTACATCGGACTAGTCCATGGAGTAGTCCATTTTATCAAAATGGGTCAGGTGGTCCAATTTTATTTGCAGGGATGTACTAAAATGTAATAGATACACACCAATACAATTTATGCTCAACACACTTAGAGCCAGTTTTTGACATAAAGATCAGCGATTAAATTAGAACTAATCTTTGAAATTCGTTTTTGGGTAGTCGATTATTTCATTTTGTTGCCAAGTTTAAACGACCAAAGTTGGTGGTTTAAACTTGCGACAGAACTTTCAAAAGTACGAACAGCTTATAAAAGGAAATATTTTTTATTTTTTTTTTTTATTTAAAGTTTTATTAAATATTCCACCCTCAAGTTAAATAATTAAAAGTAATTATAAAATGAAGGTCAAACAAGAATAAATATCTATTTATAACATATAATATAATATAACACAATACAAAATTCTCGCCTTTTCTTCTTCTTTTTCACGTTAAGAACAGTAATTTGATGACCATTTTTGGTATTTGTTTTAAACTGCCATACTTATAGATAAAAGTATTGCCAATTCATATGGCAATGCTAAAAGCTTTAATCTTCCACTCAAAAACGCCACAGAGGATCAAGGCTAGATTAATTTTATTATAAGATTAACAAATCTTACTATTGATCCTGGTTTAAACTCTAAGTAAAAAACCCGCTCTTAAATGGTTTTAATGTGGTTAAAGATTGGAATTAAACACACTACTTTTTATCCGTAAAATTAAAAATGGAAAGGCACCTGAGTACCTATGCGAACAAGTACGATATGTGGGTGATGTTCAACCGTATAGATTGAGAAACGCAGAAGACTTTAGACTTCAACGAGTAACCACAGCAGCAATGCAACTATCTCTTTTCTACAAAGGACTAAAATTATTTAACGCATTATCAAATAACATTAATAATGAACAAAACGATTATGTATTTAGAAGAGAATGTATAAACTTTGTGAAGAATAATCTAATTTTGTAACACATAAATGAAAACAAAGTCAAATGTTAAAGTATTAAAATACTAATAAATATATATAATAATAAATAATATCCGCGCTAATAAAAATATTATAATATTATTTTATATAAAATTTTATTTAACGATTAAAATATATATTTATGTTGATGAAAATTTTTGAAACGAATGAAAAAATATTTGAAAAGTAAAAACATAAAATATTCATGTTGTTTAGGAAAAATATTTAACAAGTAATTTTTCAACACTCTTCCTCAACATGGATATTCTTACAACTCAAATTATTTTAAATTTAATAAACTAACAAATTGTAAATGCTTTGTTTTTGGTAAATTCTTTGTAAAAATGTTAGCAATCATACTGTCTGTTGGACAATATGTTAATTCTACTGATTTAGATTCAACGACATCTCTTATATGGTGATACTTAATATCAATGTGTTTACTTCTGTTATGAAACACTGGATTGACGGCCAACTTCAATGCACCTTGATTGTCTACATTTAAAGTTACACTTTCATCCTCCAAAAAACCAAGCTCTTGCATCAATCTTCTTAAATATACTGCTTCTTTTGATGCATTAGACATCGACATGTATTCAGCTTCGGTACTACTGAGTGCAGTTGTGGGTTGCTTCTTTGATTCCCACGAAATAGTACATTTACCGAGATAAAAGACAAATCCGGAGTACGATCTTCTGTCTACAGTACAACCTCCCCAATCAGCGTCTGCATAACCTTCTAGATGCTTGTTACCACACGAAAAAATTAATTTTAAATTTTGCGTACCCTTTAAGTACCGTAGCACACCTTTAGCAGGTTCCCAATGCTCAACATGTGGATTGGAATTTCGTTGTGCTAATTTTGAAACAGAATGTATTATATCTGGCCTTGTTGTTAATGCCAAATACAATAAAGCTCCAATCAGTGATTGATAAGACGTTTTATCAACTCTCTTGCTGCAATTATTTTCATTACAGGTGATTTGAAAACCAGAGTTTAATGGTGTAGAAACAGATTTACAATTTTCCATTCCATACTCTTGTAATATTTCTTTGATATATAATTCTTGACTTAACTTGATGTCACCAGTTTCTCCATCACGCTGAACTTCCATCCCCAAAAAATGTTCTAGTAATTCTTTATCAGTTATTTCAAATTCAAGATTCAATTGGGATTTAATTTTTAGAATTTCGTTTTTGTTTTTGCAACCAATGATAATATCATCCACATAAACAGCAATTATAATTAAATTATCATTTCTTATCATTTTGTATAAGCACGGTTAATTTTTGCATCTTTCAAAACCAATATTACATAGCACAGTATTCAATTTCGAATTCCATTCTCTTCCTGCTTGTTTAAGACCATAAATTGATTTGTGAAATTTTAAAACCTTGTTTGGATGTAACTCATCGTTAAATCCTTCAGGTTGTTGCATGCATCTGTTCAAAAAAACCTTTTTCATTAACCAAACACTTATTCAATTTAAATCCTAAATGTTGGTACTACCTTTTTTTTATCCTTATTAGATTTTATAATTAGATTATCGCTATACGTTAATAAATGAATTACTAAATACAAAATTCAAGCTTTCTATTTTTTGTACTATTTAAAAATACACCGGCTACAACAATTGGCGACGATTGGAGAAACAACATCTTAAAAGGAAATTGGCTAAATTCTACAACAATAATTCGAACACAAAAGCAATTAATAGTACGAACATTAATTGCAAAAATACATTTCAGTTTCTATACGCGTGGTAATACAAAATGGACGCTAAGCAGTTCGAGAAATTTTTAGAAGTACAAAAGCAAATGCTTGAACAAATGAAAATGGCGATAACTCCTGTACAACTACAAAGTAGCACATCCAATGCAATTTTGGTCCCAAATTTTGATCCGTTCGATTCTAATAAAGAGCCATATAAGAATTACATACAAAGATTTCAAAATTATATAGAAATGAAAGGAATTAGCACTAACAAGGAGTATTGTTTAAAACTTCTCCTTAATTCAATTGGGACAAATACATTTAATGTAATCACATCTTTGGCTGCACCGAAATCTCCGACTGAACTCAAGTACGAGGAATTGCTTGCACTGCTAATAACGCATTTATCCCCAACAAAAAATGTATTAGTTGCACAGCATCGGTTTCTATCAAAATATCAAAATGATCAACAGACAATAGCTGAATATATTGCTACTCTACGTGCAGAAATAATCGAATGTGAGTTTACCTCTCCATGCAATTGTAAAATTTCAATTGCAGATATGTTTTTGCGCGCACAATTTATACGTGGTATCCGAGACTGTCACATACGTGAGCAATTGCTACAGTCCAGTACTGCAAAGTTTGATGAAATCGTTGCAAAAGCTTTAGCACTTGAAGCGGCTAAAAGTGATGCCCGGGAACTAGCAGATAAAGCTGGTTCGTCAACAAATATTTCTACAGACATAAATAAAATTTCAAATTTTAAAAAATCGAGAATAAATTATCAAGACCTGGGTATTTCTGGGTTATGTTTTTGCTGTGGGAGAAATAACCACCAGGCCAAAGAGTGTCGAACGGATAAGAAAAAATTGAAATGCTCGAGCTGTAATAAAACTGATCACGTAAGCAAAGTATGTATTAAAGGAATTATAAAAACAAACTCGGGAAGTAAAGTAGCTGACAAAACAGTAAATCAAGTGCAAAATATTCAAGATACAAACTACGGCGTCTACAAAATAATTGATGTTTATCAAAACAATTTTCAAAACTCAAACTCAGAACGTTATTATGCAAACATAACCATTGAAGGGAAGCCTGTGAAGTTTGAAGTTGACTCTGGCTCAGTATTACATTCCTTCCAAGAAAAGAATTCAATGAATTGAATATAAATGCGCAAGTCAATCCTACAAGCTTGATCTTCCGATCGTATACACAAAATACTTTCGTACCATATGGCAAAGTCCGTGTCAACGTTCACTTTAAGGGAATGTCAACCGTAGATGAATTATATATTGTTCCAGATGATTGTGCAGCCCTAGTAGGTAGATCTTGGATTCGACGCCTCAAAATTAACTTAAATGAGCTAGATGAGTTGGATTTAGGTAAGAAATCAAATGATATTTTCTATATTCATAATGGCATTGAAGACATTATGCGCGAATTTAAAGACGTTTTTGAAGAAAAAATTGGATGTGTTCCAAATCACAAAGTATCTCTAAAATTACGTGATAATGCTAAACCGATTTATACAAAAGAACGTCAGGTGCCATACTCATTAAGAGAACGCGTTGATAAGGAATTATATAGTTTGGAAAGTGCAGGTATAATTTCAAAAATTTCGAATAGTGACTGGGGCTCACCCCTGGTTGTAATTCCAAAAACCGATGGAGGCGTTCGATTATGCGTGGATTACAAAGTGGGAGTAAATCAGCGCTTAGTAAACGCACACCACCCAATTCGAAAAACTGAACATATTTTTAATAGTCTTCGTAATGCGAAATATTTTTGTCGACTCGACTTGTATAAGGCCTACCTACATCTTCCAGTTGATGAACCATCAAGTATGGTACAAACCATATCAACACATAGAGGGACTTATCGTATGCACAGGTTATCTTTTGGTATAAAAACTGCACCTGCCGAGTTTAATCGGATAATAGATCAAATCCTCCGTGACGTACCAAGCACTGAGTCTTACTTTGACGATATTATTGTACATGGGGAAACTTTTGAAGAGTGCAAATCCAATTTGAAGTGCTGTTTACAACAATTACAAAAGTTCGACTTGCACCTAAATGTTTCCAAGTGTTTGTTTTTCGAAAACAAAATTGAATTTCTGGGACATACTATAGAACACAATAAAGTGCAAAAATCACCATCAAAAATTCAAGCAATTTTGCAAATGCCAGAGCCTGAATCGGCTGATGATGTCAGGCGATTTCTAGGTATGGTCACATATTATTCAAGATTTATATTAAACGTTTCAACGATAACCACACCCTTACGTAAACTATTATATAAAAATTCTATATTTAAGTGGTCCGCCGAATGTCAAAATGCATTCAATAAACTAAAAAAGGAAATCGCAAGTGATAGGGTACTAATGCCGTACAACCCAGAGCTGCCACTTCAACTGGCTTGTGATGCGAGCCCAACTGGTATAGCAGGCGTACTTTCCCATCTAGTTCAGGGAGAAGAAAGGCCAATTGCCTTTACATCTCGATCCCTAACAAAGGCAGAACAAAATTATTCGCAGTTGGACAGAGAAGCTTTGGCTATTTTCTACGCAATTCAGCGTTTTCACGAATATCTCTTTGGTCGACAGTTTAACCTTGTTACGGATAACCAGCCTTTGGTAAGAATATTTCATCAAAACAATAAGCTACCACAAATGACATCAGCCCGGTTACAAAGATATGCTGCGTTTTTAAGTGGCTATAATTACGAAATTATTCACAAAAATGGTACAGAAAACGTCAGTGCAGATTGTTTTTCAAGGGCTCCTGTAACACGTACAGGGAACTGTATAAATTCAATTGACCAGGAAGTACATCATTTATGCACTGCCTCAATCAACCAAATTTGTTCAAGACGCCTTAACTTCTAAACAATTCAAGAAGAGACGCAAAAAGATGAAACACTTTTTAAAATTTTATCTAATTTACGTCACAGTACAGCAAATGATTCGGAGCTAACTATTGATAGCAACGTTTTATTTAAAGGGCAACGAGTGGTAATACCGAGCTCTTTACAAAACTATGTTTTACAGGAACTTCATCATACACACACAGGTACGACTAAGATGAAACAATTAGCCAGGCGTTACGTTTACTGGAGTGCGATCGATAAAGACATCGAGAAATTTGTACGTGCTTGTCAGGCTTGTGCTTCTACGAAGAGCAGTCCGGCAAAAGCCCCGCTTCATCCTTGGGAAGAACCAGACTACAACTGGCAGCGTATCCACATAGATTACGCTGGCCCATTTCAAGGCCACTATTTTTTAATGGTCGTGGATGCCAAATCAAAATGGATCGAAGTTGGAATATGTTCGACAGCGCCATCGTCAAGGTCGACGATAGAAATTCTACTTAATATTTTTACAAGAAATGGATATCCGGATGTCATGGTATCCGACAATGCAACAATTTTCAAAAGTGAAGAATTTTCCACCTTTTGCCAGGATTGTGGTATTTTTCAGAAGTTCATCGCTCCAGGACATCCAGCTACTAATGGTCTAGCTGAAAGAAATATTCAGACCCTCAAACACAAATTAGCAGCTATGTCAAATGAAGTATCGTCAATGCAGAAGAAGGTAAGAGACATTATTTTCAAATATCGAACTACGCCATTAAGAAGTGGTAAAACGCCTTCCGAATTATACTTAGGCCGACAAATTCGAAGTCGGTTGGATGTTTTACAACCGCCAAAAATTCAAAATAATAACTACGACCATATTCCATCAAGACAACTATGCGTGGGAGGAAGGGTTCAAGCCCGATACTACACTCCAAACAAACCGCTATGGAAATTTGGTACTATAATTAAGAAAATAGGTCGTCTTCACTATATTGTCAAATTGGACAATGGATATGTTTTTAAGAGACATATAAATCAATTGCTTTCAACAAACGTTCAAACTAGTGGGTTAACCAGTATCCAACCATCGCCTGAACAAACGAACGAAGAAAATAGTAATCATAAACAACCAGGTCAGCAAGTTGTATTCCAGCAGGGAACAATCAACAATCCAGACAATGTCAACAATCGCAATGGAGTGTGTGAAGAGGAGTCGTCAGCAAATCGATCTACAGCCCCACCCAGCGGTCATGAACACTCTTCATCTACTGGTCTAGATCCTGCGCCAGTTCAGAATCAAAGTTCAAATCGTGCCTCATCGCGACAACGCAGGACCCCAAGATATCTAGAAGAATATGTCTTGGATTAAAACTGATTAACACCTGTGGGTTGTCTTAAGCGTGGGAGAATTGTTATACCCCTAATGTATTATAACATCTGTTCAAAAAAACCTTTTTCATTAACCAACACTTATTCAATTTAAATCCTAAATGTTGGTACTACCTTTTTTTTATCCTTATTAGATTTTATAATTAGATTATCGCTATACGTTAATAAATGAATTACTAAATACAAAATTCAAGCTTTCTATTTTTTGTACTATTTAAAAATCCACCGGCTACAACACTACATCTATTTGGTGTAAATACATTTTATGTTCTACAGCTAAAGCCAATAACATTCTTATTGTTGCATACCTAACTACAGGCGAGAATGTTTCGTTATAGTCAATGCCATACCTTTGACTGCAACCTTTTGCAACGAGGCGTGCTTTGTGACATATAACTTCACCTTTTTGATTTTTCTTCAAAGCATAAACCCATTTGCACTTAATTGCTTTATGCCCACTTGGAAGTTCTGATGAGGACCATGTTCCTTTTTGTCGCAAAGACGATATTTCCTTTAACATTGCATCTTGCCACTTAACATAGTTTTTACTAGATAATGCATCTTTATAAGTTTTAGGAACTTGCTCCTCCACCACATTATTTAGTAAATTCTTCACTTTTCTTGGACGTCCCGGTTTACCGTTACGAATAATTCTTGGTCTACCAATACCACGCTTAGGGTTGTCATTACTTGCTTCATCAGACAATTCCTCTAATGGAGATGTAAATCCATTAAAATCATCCATGTCAAAAAAATTTTCAGAACCAGATTCTTCACTATGAACTTCTGAGTTATTATTTGTTTCGTTAACCTCAGTTAGGCTGAGTTCCTAAACATCATAATACTTTGCAGTCAAAGTCAAAAAAGTATCATAGAGTTTAACTATATCTAGTTTGATTATTGTGTACGCATCGATATTGTTTTTAGTGAACTTTGGTACAGATAACATTGTAAAATTTTTCACGGTTGCTTGGTAGGAAGCACTTAAAAAAGCGAGTTGCTTTGCAACTGATGTTTTGGAACTCACCCTTACTTTATCTTCAACTCGTTTTTCAGTTCCAGCAACTTTATAAGTATTAATTATATCATTAAACGATATAAATTCTTCACCAGTGCTATTTTTATCCATTCCGGGAAAAGAGTGTTCATCAAATAGTACATCACGTCGCACAGTGGGAAATTTTACGAGAAGGCGGTCAAAATTCCATAACTTTTGACTGGATCGGTATTTTTTTATGCGATTTTTTTTGCTCGATAGGTGCGATGTTAGGCTTTAATTTGCACTATAAAACGTATGTAAGTAATGGGGAGTTCAAAATGCATTTTCATTTTTTTGCTGAGTTTCGGTGTAAAAGTTGAATATTTCAAATATGATTTTTTTATAATTTATCATTATTTCTCTTGTATTTTACAACTGATACTTATATTTTTATTGTCGAACTTAGATCCTGTCAGAAAATGCCAATATTTGGCCCCTGTAAATTTTTTAAGTCCCAATATTCACAGGGGCCAAAGGTTGGCTTTTTTGGGACGAGACGAGTTGTTATAAGGATAAAACTGAAAAGGAATACATATTTTGAAAAATGCCCAAATAGCATTCTTGGCTATCGATAACATTTTAGGTAATTCAACTTTTATTTTTGGTTTGAGATGTATGTGTATTTTATTTTTATATATTAACTAGCTTAACCCGGTGCGCTTCGCTACACTTCTTTAACAACTTCTTGAAATGAGAGATATTTAATATATACATCCTATGGGAGGTATTTCCCCCCTGCGCCTACCCGCTTTATTTTTTTTTTCAAAAGTGTGGTATACCATAAGAGTGACTTCTACAAAGTTTGAACATTCTTACTATAACAATTCTTAAGATATGCGATATTAAACATTGGCGTCCTATGGGGGTGACACTTCCCCCGCTGCAATTTTATTTCAATTTTGGGGCTCAGAAGATCCTACTACAAAAAGTTCAGCAAAATGCGTCCAGCGGCTCTTAAGATATGCGATAATTAATATTGGCATCCTATGGGGGGTACCAATTCCCCAGTCCCTATCAAAAAAATAAGTAGCCTATTTTATTTTTAGGGCTCACGTGACGTTACTTTAAAAATTTCAGGAAAATCGGTTCAGTAGTTTCGGAGTCTATAAGCCAACAAACAAACAAACAAACATACAAACATTTTTCATTTTTATATATATATAGATGCTCGCGGAAGAATCTGTTGTCTTTGTTCCTTTTTTCTTGCGCTTCTTCAGATAGATCTCCAACTGGTAGCATATTGTGTTGAAATATTTGTTCCCCATTGCGGCTATTTACTAATGTTTAACCTTTTAGCTTACTCAGAAATCTAACGTGTTAGTCTATTTATGTCGCCTATTCGTTTTGCAGCATCCGTTCACCCACAATAAGTTCATAACAATGGCAATACCTTTAGCTTCTCCAAATTAATTGATAACCTGACGTGCTAGATAATTTATGTGGCCTGAACTGCTTTATTTGTCGAAAATTCTTTAAGACTCATCTTCTTTAATTTCAGTAATGTGTCCTTGAAGGACTTATTTTTTTAACCGAATATCTTACCTTGGGTCACAGAAATTGCTGTAGTTCGCAAGGTCGTATCCAGACGTGTGTACAATGGTGTATAGAAATGTAGGTTAGATTCTGGACTACAAGAGAGTATAGATTTTTTTTGACGCGTTTTGACGGGCAGGACTTATGCTATAAAGTATGAAATTTCCGAGAAATTTTGACATTAAAAAAAAAATAAAAAATTAAATAGTTCTAGAGGTCGCAGAGTTTAATGCTTTAAACGTGTAGCTAATAAAATAAACTAATTCACAAAACTTATTCTGTCAAAAAATCTTAAAAAACAAAAAAGTTATGAGCATTTCAACTTGAAAAATTTACTCAGAAATTTAAAACTATAACCAAATATTGAGAAAGTCTATTTCGGACCACCCTGTTCTCAATGAAACAGTTGAAATAGGGTTGAAATTTTTTGGCTCCCGAGGTTCACTAGTATTTACTTTCACATGAATAAAAAAATTTTAAGATCGGAGAACATAAAAAAAAATAATTTTGGCCGCCTTCTCAAAATATGAACCAGTGTGCGTCGTTCAATTACGTCATTTGTTTCCTTTTTATACAGTCTATAAGCTTTGGATACAAGCGAATAGCCAACCACTATTAACAATGATCCTTTTTTATCAAACTTGCCTTTTTGTTTTTTATTTAAAGCCACTGCACTTGAACCAAATACTTTTAGATGCTTCACATTCGGTTTTCTACCAGTCCAAACTTCATAAGGAGTTTTATTGTCTAAAATTCTTGATGGACATCTATTTCTCAAATATGCTGCCGTTGATATAGCTTCAGCCCACAATTTATGATCGAGTCCAGAATCAATTAATAAACATCGTGCCATTTCTACTAGTGTTCGGTTATATCTTTCAGCTACTCCATTTTGTTGAGGTGTATATGGAACTGTAAGTTGTCTCTGAACACCACAATCTTCTAAATATTGGTTAAATACGTTGTTGATATATTCTCCACCATTATCACTTCTAAGAACCCTTAAAATTAAATTTAAATTTTTCAAATGCTTCACTTTTTCTTTTCAGAAAGAATCCTTCTTGACTTATCATCTATAAATGAAATAAAATATTTTGAACCGCCAACTGATTCCACGTTCATTTTCAACAAAATCCCTACATGTAGGTATTTTTGATACTAAAATAGAAGCGTAGGATTTTTCGTAATATCGCATTATTTATGAAATAAATGCAGAAAAAATGTTTTTTATTGATATTTTCTTGTTCTAAACGGTTGAAAATTTTTCTTTTTTCTACAAACGCTTAAAAATATATTTCCAGAATTGCTTGTCGTTTAAAATGTTGGTGACACTAATATTTACATATGTCTATATTTTTTTCAAGATATCATTTAATGTTGAAAGATTTAATTGAATTTTATTAAAAGAGCATATTTACATACTAGGATTGTTCAAGGAAGACGGATTATCAGGTTATATGGTTATATAGTTATATTAACAGCAACAACATGTATTTAAAAAAAATAAATAAATGTATTTTGTTCTTGTTAATATTTATAACTAAATAACCATATAACCACCCTTCCGTGAAAAACCCAACTACATATCGTCAGCTCATTACTGGTTTGACCTACCGACCTTTAGGCCAATCTTGTTCATTTTGTGTAGGAAATGCTGGACCACTGAACCATATTGTAGAAGTTAACTCAGTTGCAAGACAACCGCGGGATACTACATCTACTGGATTTTCTTTCGAAGGCACGTGCCTCCAGGGTATATTGTTTGTAGTATTTTGTATTTCTGAAAGCTCATTACTGGTTTGACCTACCGACCATTTTTTAAAAAAATGAGTTAGGTATGAGGAATATATTTTTTTAATACCCTCTTTCTAAATCAAAAACCTGTTTCGCGAAAATTTTTATGGTTTCTGTTATATAAAGCATTAATTTTGCTGCATATCAACTGTTTCAAAATTTTTTAAGTACTGTTTTGCTCTACAAGCCATTGATTGGCGATTGCAGCAAATTCTTCATACAAAAACGTACAAAATAAATTTTACTGTTGATTTGCTGCATTGCCGTTAGAAAAAAAAAGTAGTTAAAGCAAAAGCAAAGTAAAATGACAACAAGAAAATAAATTTGTGAAAAATAGTTTTATAATGGACCCAACCAAGTTTACGGTTTGCTATTATTTGTGTTTTTAGCCTACCTAAGACAAATGCTTCAAAATTTTGCTAGTGCTTAAATTAAAATTTTAAATGAATTAATAAAAGACTGTCCACTTATTAAAACTTTGACATTATGGAGCGATTCTTGCGTACCTCAAAATAAAAATCAAATTAACGCAACCGCAATCAAAATGTTCTTTAAACAAAATAATCACCCTTATTGTGTTTGGCGTATTTAAGATACGCCTACGCCAGTTTAGTAATAGATTAAAGAATAAAAGTTCACGTTCTCTTTAATCTATTACCAAACAGTCGTAGGCGTATTTTAAATACGCCAAACACAATAAGGGTGATTATTGATGCCGTAATACAAAAGTCTTCAGAACCAGAACATTCTTTAATTCAAGAAGTGGACTGTGTCCATGGTGTTATTGACCGGTACTTAAAGAATATTGAAATTCATAGTCCTCTTCATTTACTAAATTTGCTTAAAACAATCCCAAATAATAAAACAAAACTTAAAGTTATGGAAATGCTTCAGGAAATTTTTCGCACATACTCGTTGGAAGCAAATAAAATGGACTTTCGAAAAGTCCCTTTTGCTAAAATTAAAGTACTTCTAAACAGTTAAAATAATGATTTATGTATATGGGTCATTCTACGATAAGAGGTTACCTGATATTATGAATGGCGGCGTAATAAAAATATTTAAAATTATGATTTTTTTCAATATAGTCGTAATTAATCAGGAAGTTTGAATGCATGTTTAATAATGGCCAGTCAAGTTATCTACTTTTTCCGGTATTTCAAATAACCAGGGGAGATACTCTACACAGGGTAAAGACATGACGACCAGGATAAGATACCTTACTTTAAGCGGAAGGATAAATTAAAAACAAACCTTATTTTCGTAAGAATCAACTTTAATTATTCAATATTTGATGATAGTTTAAAACAAAAAAAAATTTGGATAACTCCATAGAGTATTTTTTTATGTTACTTAAAAACAAAAATTCTTAACATCTGCTTACATAAACGTAGTCGAAAAAAAGCTAATTATTTCATTTCCTTCGTTTACAAGCTGGCATGCCTTCTCGGTAACTGCTTGAGAACAATACTGAGAAGATACTTTATTAGTGGTTCGTCTTAAGATTCTCTTTCAGGCCCATATACATAATCAACATTAAGGCGCGGTTTGGTTTTCATGATAGCAAAATCCAAGGTGCAGACCACAAAATGATTGTATACTTCAAGATCAATTTATTGGGGCATCCAGTAATTTGTTGGACCTTCATAGTGGCTGAGAAGCTTTTAGAACTTTTTTTATTAAGTCCCTCTTCTTTCTTTAAAATGTCTTCGTCATCAATTACATTTGGACAGCGATGAATTGTCATTCCCAGCTCCAACAAGTCTATCAGTAGTCCTTTTGCACGTCGCACCTACTCCATCAGGCGCGCCCTTGCCGTGACCGGCTTCGTGGTAATTCCACGTGAATTTTACTTAATTTAGGTAAAAGTTCTTGCAATTTGGTTGCCAGTGCATAAACATAAAAAACGAATATTGGATTTGATTAAAAAGTTGGTTAGCACGATTTTGTATAAATCTTGAATGTCAGAACGTTAATATGGCAACTAAAGAAAGAACTTGACTACCTTCTATTATTGTATAATGCAACATATGTATGTTAGTAGTATAAAACTAACTTAAACAAAAATTCACATTAAATAAGGCATAAATACATTTTTGAAGCGTTAAAACACGTATAACGTATATAGTGGAAATGTGTTGGTTTAACGTAAAATACTAAGAAAGAATTAATTTCTCAATTCCTTATCTACCCTGGACGCAAAATCTTTACCCTGGCATCTGATGAAGCAGGGGAAATACGGCAGGGGAGAGATGTTTTCCTTAAAAAACTAGCATAATCGGAAAAATATGTATTGTTACGAAAAATCAAACTAACACAGTAAATTATACTGAAATTAAAATAAATCAATATTATAAACAAACTTTAACCACAAATAACAGGTGAATAAAACTCTCCAGTGGAGATACATTAATCACTGACACGTGCGAGCAACCCGAGTGTTTTGGTCGAATTATTGGCCCAATAGGAACACGCTAGTGGCTCGCGCGACTTTTATTGTTAAATTCACTTCAAAACAAATATTCTGCTATTTAAATTTGCAGCATCAACGCATTTTAGCGGCATTTTTAAACGATCGAAAAATGTGCAGGGGAAGAGACTTAAAATACGAGGGACAAAAAATATGTAATTTTTTTCAATAAAATTTGAAAGTATTTTGAAAGTTTTTTTAAATGAATACCAATGTTATTTAAACTACTTTATGTAATAACTAACGATTAAATATTTTATGAATTATTAATGTGTTAAATTTCAAATATTTTGTTACAGAATACTAAAGGGACAGGCCAGGGTAGATACTTTTTTCTAGGTAAACATGAAGTTATGACTAAACTAAGGTAATTTAGGTATTGCAATTTATTGGTAAAAAAGTATACTGTATTTATTATTAAACGCGTTTGATATTTCCGCAAATTTAAAAATTAATTATGATTTTTTAATGTAGCCGTCGCGACGCGTCGATAGCACCTAATAACGTAGAAACACCCATATATTATAAAACTTCTACCAAAGAGGAAAAATGTAAAAATGCAATTTTGGTTAAGTCTGCATCAAAAAATTGTTTGAAAACTCCTGAGAATTTGTTGACGAATGTTTTGAAAATATCGAAACCATAATTTATTTCCAGCGATAAAAATAGAGACATAAAAGACTTGCTTATATTTCTTCCACGTGTTGATAAAGCTTATTATAAAAATTTACTCAATATTAAGTTTTAAATTTTCT
This sequence comes from Pollenia angustigena, assembly GCA_930367215.1. Lineage (NCBI taxonomy): Eukaryota > Metazoa > Arthropoda > Insecta > Diptera > Polleniidae > Pollenia > Pollenia angustigena. The sequence continues at coordinate 38,681,515 of OV884059.1, forward strand.
TTTTACTTTTGCATTATTTAAGTTGTTTAATTTGTGGCTTTTTATGTAACTTTTCATAACAGTAGAACAGTTTTTTCTGTTTGTAAAGTAAAATCAAATAAAAAAAAACTATAAAAAAAATTCATCTCAACAACAAGTTACTCAATACACAGCAATACGTATACGTATGCAGCACAAAAAGCCACTTTTTTAATTTTTTTTAGAAAAGTGGCGTATGCGGCACAAAACAATATTTTTCATTTAAAAAAAAATACTATTTAATTCTAACTTTATTCATGAAAGTGCGCAAAAATTTGCATTTTTCTTCAAAACATATACCGGAAGCAGTGGTAAAAATATAAAAAAATTCTATCAGGTACAATTTGAGAAATCTTCATGTAAATCTTCTTTGTCGTTTTTCTCCACTCCGACTTTTTCGCATATGCGCCAAACCAATTCTGAGCTGACGATATGTATTATTTGTTTTAGTTTTGTACTTATTTTTTGTCAAAGCTCGAATAAAATTTATTTTTTATAACTTTTTTTTTAATTTTAATTCCCTTAGCTAATCCCACGAAACTCTTCTCTTGTCTGCAGGAAAGAAACCAGAGTCTCTGGCGGGAATCGAACCTGCAATCCCGGCGCTGATGGACTAGCTCACTACCAGCTAGCCTACCGGAGCACTCATGTTGTTTCTTCTGTTTTATTGACAACTAGCTTAACCCGGTGCGCTTCGCTACACTGTTTTAACCACTTTACCGGTTGATAGATATTTAACATATGCATCCTATGGAAGGTATTTCCCCCCTGCGCCTACCCGCTTTATTTTTATTTTCAAAAGTGAAGTTTACCATAAGAGTTTAAACATACTCACTATAACAGTTTTTTAGATATCCGATATAAAACATTGGCGTCCTATGGGGGGTAACACTTCTCCCGCTGCTATTTTATTTCAATTTTGGGGCTCAGAAGATCCTTCTACCAAAATTTCAACAAAATGCGTGCAGCGGCTCTTATTAATATTTCCATCTTTGAGGGAAACTGCTCCTTCTCTGTCCACCCCGCCCATTACTACATTGAAATTTAAAGTTTGCTATAATAGTAGCTTTTGTTGAATTCAGATTGTATTCTATATTTTTTTATTTTAAGATGTGATAATAATATCGATAACTTAACTTATTAACAATAGGGTGTTTCCTATATTACTTAATTGTTTATGTAAAGTAATATTTTACATTTACATTATTTATGATTACACAACATCTTCCTTTTTATAAAATTAAAAACGTTTTAGTTAATAACTTACATTTGTTGTTCTTATATTAAATATGAAATTATTATATTAATTCATAAAGTAATTGGTAATAATTTTTTTTTTTTTTTTTTTTTAAATTATTATATTAATCTATATTGAATTCATATGAAATTATTATACCTATTAATTCATAAAGTAATTTGTAATAATTAAAAATTTATTATTGGCTTGAGATTTAATTTTAATATGTACGTACAAAATACATTACAAAAATTTTATTAAATTGTTTCTAATCAAACTCCGTGTAACAATCGAATCTTGATGGTGGATTTACCATCCTACCAGTCCTAGTTCTATAAACGTTGCTATTGTGATCCTGGTTATTATAATTTTCATTATCATTTGTGACTGTAACAGTCTTATCCATTTCAGAGCTTGTTAAGGGTTCAGGCCTTTTAGAGGGTTCAGGGCTTTTAGAGGGTTCGGGTTTTAATGAAATATGTTGTTCATTTCTCCTATATACTACACCTTCATTATCCTTTACGAGAAAAGATCTCGGTTCCTTACAGTTTTCAACTACTTCACCTTGAAACCAAAAGGAATTATTATTCCTTTTAAACATTACACTATCACCTGGTTTAATTGTTTTTCTAGTAATTGTATTTCTATCATAACGTTCAGCCGATTTCATAGTGCGATTTCTTAATCGTTCCTCATATTGTTGTTTATTTACTAACATAGATTGAAAATGCTCCGAAATAGAAGGTATTTTTGTTCTTAAGCTTCTTGCCATCAATAATTCTGCCGGACTTGGCATATTATCCTTTGGCGTCGTCCTATAATGCAAAAGAGCTATGTATGGATCTGATCCACTCTCTTTGCATTTGTACAACATTTTTTTAACCGTCTGTATTGATCTCTCCGCGAGTCCATTTGATCTTGGAAGGTATGGGCTAGAGGTCTTATGTTCAATGCCCCATTCCCTACAAAAGTTTTTAAATTCCTTCGAATTATATGGCGGACCATTGTCAGAAATGAATATCTGAGGTATTCCATGCCTGGCGTAAATGGATTTAAGTTTATTAATAACATGAGCACTTGAGTAACCATTACTTAATAATTCTATTTCAAAATATTTTGTATAGTAGTCAACTACCATTAAATATTGTTGTCCGTTAAACTCAAAAATATCACTCCCTACTTTAAACCAAGGAATGTCATAAATTTCATGTGGTATCATTTCAGATTTTGGATTAGAGTTACGATATTTCAAACAAGTCTCACAGCTATTTACTATATTGGAAATATCATTGTACATATTGGGCCAGTAAACAGTTCGACGTGCCAAACTTTGACATCTTTGAATGCCCATGTGCCCCTCATGTAGAGCATTGAGTATTGTACGACGTAAACTACTAGGAACGAAAATTTGATTTCCCTTAAGAATTAAACCATTAAAAATTGTTAATTCATCCTTAACTTTGAAATAAGGACCGACCATTTTGTCCGCCATTTTCTGACTTTTCGGCCACCCATTTCCTATATATTGTTTAATTTTCTGATATATTTGATCATTTTCAACTTCCTGTCTAATTTTATCTACATTAGAAAAAGGAACTTCCATATGCGTCTTTAAAAAATTACAATGAAGTGCCACGTCACTATCAAAATCAACTAATGCCTTTTCCTTTAAAGGACACCTCGACAAGGTATCAGCGATAAATAAATATTTTCCTGGTTTAAAAACCACATCTAAACTGTAACATTGAAGCCTTAGCATAAAACGTTGTAACCTTGCGGGTATCTTATATAACGGCTTATCAAATAATGTTACTAAAGGCTTATGATCCGTTTCAACATTTACTTTATTTCCATAAGTATATTGATGAAACCTTATACAACCGAACAATATCGCAAACAATTCTTTCTCAATTTGTGCATAATTCGTTTGTGCACTTGTTAACGACGCTGAAGCATAAGCGATAGGGTTTTTCCCATGTAAAATCGCTGCTCCAACAGCATGCTTGGACGCATCGACTGTTAATGTTAATTTTTTGTTGGGATCGAAATATGTCAATACAGGTGTTTTTGTTATCTCTAGTTTTAGGTCATAAAACTCCTTGTCGTGAGTTTCACTCCAATGCCAAGCTATGTCCTTTCTTAAAAGTTGACGTAAATTTTTGTTCTTCAACGACAAATTTCTTATGTACTTTTTTTTTCCATATTGTTGTTGATATACTTTTTGGCGACTATTTTTATTACTAACGGTAGTTTGTTGTTGTTTTTTACTAAAGCACATTTTGGCATAATGACCCTTCTTGTTGCAATTGTGGCACATGGCATTTTCAGCCGGACATTTTGTTTTATGTATTTGCCCACATTTGGTACATTTTTTAGAAAAACTTTCTTGATTTTTATGTCTGCTCACAAGTACATTCATAGCTATTCCATCCAATTGATTAGCGTTGTCACGTGCTGCCTCAATGCTTTTAGCTATTGCTACGGCCTTGTCCAATTGTATAGCACCTTCGCTTAAAAGCCTTTCCTTTATATGTTGAAAGTTTGTAGATATTCCACAAATAAAAATATCTTTGACGAGATCTTCTCTTAACGTACCAAAGTCACAAGTAAGACTAAGATTTTTTAATACCGTAACGTAATCGTCTATACTTTCGCCGCCATTTTGTTTCCTTGTAAAAAACGCATGGCGCTCCATTGCCAAATTAACCTTTCGTATAAAATAGCCATCAAACAATTTAATTAAATCATTATATTTGACTTCATCGGCACTTTTATTAAAGGCAGTAAATATATGGAAACTTTCCGGTCCTAAATGATGAAGGAGTAGCGCGACCTTTCTGCCATCTGATTCTTGATCTAGATTCGACGCCGTCATGAATATTTTAAATTGGGCAAGCCAATTCTTCCATTCACCGGCCATGTTGGATGCCTTTAAATTTATTTTAGACACACCACCAATTTCTTTTGTAGACATCTTTGTTGACTTTTATTTGTATTTTACTTTGATTTCTTTACCTTGACTTTTTTTTTTTTTTTTAACTTTTACTGTTAAGACTTTTTAGACCTTTTTTTAATTTTTTCTATATTTTTTTAACTAACGAGAATCTGACACCATGTTGAATTCAGATTGTATTCTATATTTTTTTATTTTAAGATGTGATAATAATATCGATAACTTAACTTATTAACAATAGGGTGTTTCATATATTACTTAATTGTTTATGTAAAGTAATATTTTACATTTACATTATTTATGATTACACAACAGCTTTAACCACGTTTGAAGACTCTCCCTTTAATAGTTCTTCAGTTGAGCGATATTTAACCCAATAACCCCCAAAATTAAACTAGAAGTGATAATTAAAACAAAAGTTTATTTTTCTATTCATTGCACACAAAAGGAATGGTTGGAGTAGGAGGGGTGTACTCAACCAAGTACAGCGGCGGGATATAGGTGAAAAATTTTAGAACATTGTTATTCATTACATAATGTTATTAAAAATTTTTTGCATCGCCAACGAATTCTTGCAGGACATAAAACACATCCTAATTGCTTTTCTTCTTTTTAAGGGTAGAAACCTATACCATCTTGAGGTAACCTTAGTTCCAATGATGAAAGATGCCTTCAACTGAACCTTGTAATAGTACGTTGTAATTAAAAATTATCCATGATATCAATTTGCCTTATTTCATGCAAGCGACTCTTTCATTAATAGGAAGAAATAGTTTTACGAGATATAGATTCAGTTTGATGTCTGGATATCTTTGACTAGACATTGATTTTGATACTGTTTCTATTCTAACATTATCATAAGACCAATGTAAATATCCTTGGGGTAACTGATATACACAATATCAATATTCCTTTGGATAACTATCAATGTATGTCAATTGTTTTGATAAGCATATACAGTATTACTGATAAAAAAAAAAAAGAATTAGTTCTTTGTAAAATATCTTCTCTAATATACGCAAATAATAGGTTCATGTTCCAAGAAAACTTCTTGATATCTTCGTGTTTGTGCTTTTATTTTCAATAGTGTAGTACACCATAAGAGTGACTTCTACAAAGTTTGAACATTCTCACTATAACAGTTCTTAAGATATGCGATATTAAACATTGGCGTCCTATGGGGGAGACCACATCCCCCGCTGCTACTTTATTTCAATTTTGGGGCTCAGAAGATTTTACTACCAAAAGTGTGATCATTTCGATAGCAGGCTTAGGTTATCATGTGTTTGTTGCAAAATTTATGTTGTTGTATTTTAAAAATCACTAACGACGTTAATATTGAAATGCAAATCGTGGATGCAGGCTCCATATTTTGCTTTCCAGAATGGGATATTTGTTCTTCCAACTGGCAAGAAAACTTTATAAAAAGGGATGCATAGGATAATATGTTTGTGGAAAATTTAAATGAAAACCATATTTATAGAAACATGAAATGGTTTATAAAGTTAAAGAAACTGAGAAATAGTTTTATTCGACAATGTGCGAAACATTAAGAACTAAATTTTGTTTTGAAGATAAAACCTTAAAAGTGATAATCAATCACCCCTATCGTGAATAAAAATTCCTTGGGAGTTTTTTCCCTTTTTCCATTTTTCCTATGTTAATTCAATTGTAAAAATGGGAAAAGGGAAAAAATTCCCAAGGAATTTTTATTCACGATAGGGGTGAATATTTTTTCCCGAAGAACCATTTGCATAATACTGATATTTCCTTAAAAAACTAGCATAATCGGAAAAATATGTATTGTTACGAAAAATCAAACTAACACAGTAAATTATACTGAAATTAAAATAAATCAATATTATAAACAAACTTTAACCACAAATAACAGGTGAATAAAACTCTCCAGTGGAGATACATTAATCACTGACACGTGCGAGCAACCCGAGTGTTTTGGTCGAATTATTGGCCCAATAGGAACACGCTAGTGGCTCGCGCGACTTTTATTGTTAAATTCACTTCAAAACAAATATTCTGCTATTTAAATTTGCAGCATCAACGCATTTTAGCGGCATTTTTAAACGATCGAAAAATGTGCAGGGGAAGAGACTTAAAATACGAGGGACAAAAAATATGTAATTTTTTTCAATAAAATTTGAAAGTATTTTGAAAGTTTTTTTAAATGAATACCAATGTTATTTAAACTACTTTATGTAATAACTAACGATTAAATATTTTATGAATTATTAATGTGTTAAATTTCAAATATTTTGTTACAGAATACTAAAGGGACAGGCCAGGGTAGATACTTTTTTCTAGGTAAACATGAAGTTATGACTAAACTAAGGTAATTTAGGTATTGCAATTTATTGGTAAAAAAGTATACTGTATTTATTATTAAACGCGTTTGATATTTCCGCAAATTTAAAAATTAATTATGATTTTTTAATGTAGCCGTCGATAGCACCTAATAACGTAGAAACACCCATATATTATAAAACTTCTACCAAAGAGGAAAAATGTAAAAATGCAATTTTGGTTAAGTCTGCATCAAAAAATTGTTTGAAAACTCCTGAGAATTTGTTGACGAATGTTTTGAAAATATCGAAACCATAATTTATTTCCAGCGATAAAAATAGAGACATAAAAGACTTGCTTATATTTCTTCCACGTGTTGATAAAGCTTATTATAAAAATTTACTCAATATTAAGTTTTAAATTTTCTTTTTACTTTTGCATTATTTAAGTTGTTTAATTTGTGGCTTTTTATGTAACTTTTCATAACAGTAGAACAGTTTTTTCTGTTTGTAAAGTAAAATCAAATAAAAAAAAACTATAAAAAAAATTCATCTCAACAACAAGTTACTCAATACACAGCAATACGTATACGTATGCAGCACAAAAAGCCACTTTTTTAATTTTTTTTAGAAAAGTGGCGTATGCGGCACAAAACAATATTTTTCATTTAAAAAAAAATACTATTTAATTCTAACTTTATTCATGAAAGTGCGCAAAAATTTGCATTTTTCTTCAAAACATATACCGGAAGCAGTGGTAAAAATATAAAAAAATTCTATCAGGTACAATTTGAGAAATCTTCATGTAAATCTTCTTTGTCGTTTTTCTCCACTCCGACTTTTTCGCATATGCGCCAAACCAATTCTGAGCTGACGATATGTATTATTTGTTTTAGTTTTGTACTTATTTTTTGTCAAAGCTCGAATAAAATTTATTTTTTATAACTTTTTTTTTAATTTTAATTCCCTTAGCTAATCCCACGAAACTCTTCTCTTGTCTGCAGGAAAGAAACCAGAGTCTCTGGCGGGAATCGAACCTGCAATCCCGGCGCTGATGGACTAGCTCACTACCAGCTAGCCTACCGGAGCACTCATGTTGTTTCTTCTGTTTTATTGACAACTAGCTTAACCCGGTGCGCTTCGCTACACTGTTTTAACCACTTTACCGGTTGATAGATATTTAACATATGCATCCTATGGAAGGTATTTCCCCCCTGCGCCTACCCGCTTTATTTTTATTTTCAAAAGTGAAGTTTACCATAAGAGTTTAAACATACTCACTATAACAGTTTTTTAGATATCCGATATAAAACATTGGCGTCCTATGGGGGGTAACACTTCTCCCGCTGCTATTTTATTTCAATTTTGGGGCTCAGAAGATCCTTCTACCAAAATTTCAACAAAATGCGTGCAGCGGCTCTTATTAATATTTCCATCTTTGAGGGAAACTGCTCCTTCTCTGTCCACCCCGCCCATTACTACATTGAAATTTAAAGTTTGCTATAATAGTAGCTTTAACCACGTTTGAAGACTCTCCCTTTAATAGTTCTTCAGTTGAGCGATATTTAACCCAATAACCCCCAAAATTAAACTAGAAGTGATAATTAAAACAAAAGTTTATTTTTCTATTCATTGCACACAAAAGGAATGGTTGGAGTAGGAGGGGTGTACTCAACCAAGTACAGCGGCGGGATATAGGTGAAAAATTTTAGAACATTGTTATTCATTACATAATGTTATTAAAAATTTTTTGCATCGCCAACGAATTCTTGCAGGACATAAAACACATCCTAATTGCTTTTCTTCTTTTTAAGGGTAGAAACCTATACCATCTTGAGGTAACCTTAGTTCCAATGATGAAAGATGCCTTCAACTGAACCTTGTAATAGTACGTTGTAATTAAAAATTATCCATGATATCAATTTGCCTTATTTCATGCAAGCGACTCTTTCATTAATAGGAAGAAATAGTTTTACGAGATATAGATTCAGTTTGATGTCTGGATATCTTTGACTAGACATTGATTTTGATACTGTTTCTATTCTAACATTATCATAAGACCAATGTAAATATCCTTGGGGTAACTGATATACACAATATCAATATTCCTTTGGATAACTATCAATGTATGTCAATTGTTTTGATAAGCATATACAGTATTACTGATAAAAAAAAAAAAGAATTAGTTCTTTGTAAAATATCTTCTCTAATATACGCAAATAATAGGTTCATGTTACAAGAAAACTTCTTGATATCTTCGTGTTTGTGCTTTTATTTTCAATAGTGTAGTACACCATAAGAGTGACTTCTACAAAGTTTGAACATTCTCACTATAACAGTTCTTAAGATATGCGATATTAAACATTGGCGTCCTATGGGGGAGACCACATCCCCCGCTGCTACTTTATTTCAATTTTGGGGCTCAGAAGATTTTACTACCAAAAGTGTGATCATTTCGATAGCAGGCTTAGGTTATCATGTGTTTGTTGCAAAATTTATGTTGTTGTATTTTAAAAATCACTAACGACGTTAATATTGAAATGCAAATCGTGGATGCAGGCTCCATATTTTGCTTTCCAGAATGGGATATTTATTATTATTATTTTATATTATTATAAAAAGGGATGCATAGGATAATATGTTTGTGGAAAATTTAAATGAAAACCATATTTATAGAAACATGAAATGGTTTATAAAGTTAAAGAAACTGAGAAATAGTTTTATTCGACAATGTGCGAAACATTAAGAACTAAATTTTGTTTTGAAGATAAAACCTTAAAAGTGATAATCAATCACCCCTATCGTGAATAAAAATTCCTTGGGAGTTTTTTCCCTTTTTCCATTTTTCCTATGTTAATTCAATTGTAAAAATGGGAAAAGGGAAAAAATTCCCAAGGAATTTTTATTCACGATAGGGGTGAATATTTTTTCCCGAAGAACCATTTGCATAATACTGATATTATTAGTTTTCTTTATCGTTTGTAAATAATATTAATTCACAATTCCGTGTTCTAGCGGATCTTTCCGAAATAAAGCATTTCAAAACTGAATATTTTTAAATATCCTGGAAAAATATAGCCAATATTATACCTCAAATATAAATACTGTTTGCTATTAAATACTTAGATAAATGAATTTTGTGGTATTTTGACAAATCATCTTAATTCAAATTTAAAAAGTTGAAAAAAATGTTGTTAATCAAGCGAATTTTCATTTAAAAAACATTTTTGTTTACGTTTTAAATTTTGTATTATTATTTATTTATTTATTTCATTTTAATAAAAACTAACCAAGCCCTCTGGGCCATATATGGTTAGCAAGCAAACAATACTTAAACAACAAGTCTAACAATTCATTTTTTATATGTATTAAATTTAATCTAAAAAGTTAATGTTAATGGCCCCCCAGCCAAATATATCTATATATTTACCTATTACCATTTACAAATATGGTGAAGTCCAGTCAGCAAAAACAATTTCTAGCCTAAATGATTTAAAATTGACTTATTGTAAGCCCTGCAAGAAAGAGAAAACATTTTATACTCAAGAGACAATTTATTCCACACTCTTGATAATCTAACAATTAAGGAATGTTCATAAAAATTTGAAGAAATTTTGTTGATAATAAGTTGCTTATTGCGATCAGATCTAGAAAATATGAACTTTTTAACTAAGAATGTTGGAGTTTGTGTTACAATCGTTTTATAGAATAAAGATAATAGTTTATAAGTAAAAATTTTAATACGCTAGGAGAAATATGTTCCCTCCTTGGTTTATTATAAACATATGAGTAGGTGAGTTTCAAAACTCGTTCGTTACAAAATAAAAAGTTTGAAATGAAAAATGATTCTCACAGTTCTTTTGGTGCTTTCTGAGAAGAAATATGCGGATTATTTTAATGCATGTCCTTGGAAAAACATGGATGAGGACATGGATTGACCCAATAAGTATACTTCTTCTCAAAAATCGCCACAAGAACAGTTAGAGTAAATTTTCATTTCGTATTTTTAATTTTGTAACGAACGAGTTTTGCAACTCACCTACTCATATCTAACAACTCTATTAACAGATTATTCAATTCTCTTCAAATTACCAGAATTAGTGCCAGTATAGATCTGAATACCATAATTTATAACCGACATCAAAAGTGCATGTGCAATTCTATACTTGACATGTAAGGGCAAGAACAGATAAGTGCATATAACCTTCTTATGGTAAAACAAATTCTAGAATTGACCCTATTAATATGTGATTCAAAACTAAGTTGACCATCGATTATAATACCAAGCACTCTTAAGGAATCCACAAAATTAATTACCCCTCCATATAAGAAAATGTTCAACTCAGAAACATCATTTCAATGCGGACCAATTGAAAGTGCTTTAGTTTTTGTGGTGTTGATCAAAAAGCAGTTATCATTCATCCATCTTTCAATGTTACGCAAAGTGAAATTAGAAGTAACTTCTAAAACATCAATAAAATCACGATCACAACTGAAGACCAGCTGTATATCATCAGCAAACAAAAAAGGTTTGCAATAACTTGTATCAATAGTATCAACAAAGTCATTCAAGTATAAAATGAACAGTAACGGTCCCAAAACAGAGCCCTGGCCACATCTATATGCATACTGGCAATCCCTAACAAGTGAAAAACAATTAACATGTTCAAGTATTTTCAATTTCATGATATTTTCTACAACCTTAGAAAGCGCAGGTACAATACTAATAGGCCTAAGATTTTCTACAGCATAACTATTACCATGCTTAGGAATTGGTACTACACGAGCTAGTTTCCAATCCTTTATAAAAGTAGATGTTGTAAAAATCGTATTAACCAAATGTAGAAGAAGTGATGAAATATACGGGTAAATAATTTTTATAAATTTTATAGAAAAACCATCAACTCCAATGGAGTTTGATTTAATATTCAACAACGAACTACATAGTTCAACCTCAGAAATATTACCAAATGAAAACAAACTTTCACCATTAGTATTTTCGCTAAAATCAAATGAACCAATATTACTAACGCCATGGTTACCAATAAAAGCATGATTAATAAAATTAACATTAACGTATTCACCACTCGAACCATTACCACCAACACAACCCATATCACGTAACGTCTTCCACATCTGAGAATTATCCACATTCTGAAACCTTTTCATATTATATTTCCTTTTTTCTTTCTTAATATCAGTCTTAACTTTATTTCGATATTTAGTATATATCTTCCAATTATAATCGGTCGGGTTATCAAAGTAGGCTCTATAAGCTAAATCACGAAGAGACTTAGCAGCAGTTACAACACCACAATTCATCCACTCATAATTCACCCTTCTCCTAGTAATTGTTCCGGTAGGTACACAGAGAAAAAGGCCCTGAATTTGTAAAACGCAACGCAATCCCAAAAATAACATTGAAAGCAAAAACAATGTCAAAAATTTTTCAAAATTTTGTTGTTGCTTTCTACAGAAATACATATTGCGTTTAAAAATAATCAACGCCACAAGATATGCAGCGTTTAAAATTTAAAAATTCAATATTCATTTCAATAGAAAACAACAACAAAATTATGAAATATTTTAGATTTTGTTTTTGCTTTCAATATAATTTTTGGCGTTGCTTTTGCGTTTTACAAATTTAGGGCCAACGTTTACCGATAACGAAATTTTTCTTTAATTTTGGTTTATTTTGTTTTTTGATTAAAATCTTTTTTTCCCCGAGATTTTTTTTAAAAACTTTTTTGCTATCTTATCTCGACTTAAGATGTTTTCTCAAAATGCCACAGAATTCTAATAAAATATTTTTTGTACTTTTTATTTTCATAAATTATTGTTTTTTTTTAACAAAAAGTACCATTTGGTGGGAAAAATACTCTTTTAGTTGAAGTTCAGTACCATATCAAAATTTCAATTTTGCAACACTGGACCAAACTGAAGATGTTTGACAGTGAAACAAAACATGAAACGTGCGTCAGCTGTTTAAACCAGTGTTGCCAAAAAGATAATAGCTAAAAAAATCACCCGATATATAATTTATTTTTTTAAATATATGAAGTTTATTTTTTGTTATGATTAGTTTTCGATGAAAATAATTTAATAACATAGCTGTTAAGTAATGATTACTAATCATAATAATAGTAATTAGATTATTTTTTTTTTGAAATGCGAAGTAATGATTATATTACGATTATTTTCCGATTCGCACGATTAGTAATTGATAACGATTATAGATAATCGAAAAATAATCAAGATTAATAAAAATTACAAAAAAATATTCAATAATAATGTTAGTAATTCTATACAATTTAAACATAAGTTGGAAAATTTAACAATTCAGGATAATGAAAAATTAATATCACTTGATGTGGTTTCATTATTTCCTAGTATTCCAGTTGACTTGGCAATTAGAATTATTGAGGAAAATTGGGACAAAATTTCAGGGATAACGAATATTAATAAGGATTTATTTTTGAGAATTATAAAGTTCTGTATAGTAGATAATAGATATTTTCAATTTGATAGGAAAATATATGCCCAAACAAAGGGGCTTCCTATGGGTTCTCCAGCATCTCTAATAGTTGCTGATATTGTTATGGAGAAATTATTAGATACATGTTTAGGAAAATTGACAATTAAGCCGAAGATAATAACGAAATATGTAGATGATTTGTTTGTTATAGTTAATGAGAATGAGATAGATACTCTGTTATCAACTTTTAATTCATTTGATCAGAATATTAAGTTCACTATTGAAAGGGAATTGAATTCCATATTTGGACACATTGGTGATTAGGAAAGGAAGTAGATTATTGATTGATTGGTATCAAAAACCAACCTCATCAGGTAGAATTTTAAATAATTATTCTAAACACCCGAGGAGAATTATCATTAATACAGCTAGGAATCTAATAGATAGGATATTAACAATTAGTGATAATAGATTTCATAAGAAGAATTAGGAAATTATTGGAAATATTTTGAAGAATAATAGTTTTCCTAACAAACTGATTTGCAAATTAGTAAGACAATACAATATAGGAAGATCTCGTAATATTGATGAGATTTCGGTACCACGTATTTATAAGTCTTTAACTTATGTACCTGTGTTTTCAGAGAGATTAGAAAATTCGAATATTTATGATAAAGGGAAATACAGAATGGCACATAGGGTGAATAATAATGTTGGGAGATTATTCACAAAAACTAAGGATAGATTACTTAAGTCAGATATGTCAAATTTAGTTTATAAGATTCATTGTGGGGGCAATGATATCGAACAATGTAGGAAAATATATGTAGGAACAACTGGGTCAAAACTGAAAATTAGATTAGCAGGACATAAACATGACCAAAAATATAGGAATTATAATTCACCCCATGGAACGGCGTTATCAACTCATTGTAGGGATTTTAATCAGGGACCCGAAATAACTGTTAATATTTTTTAAATAGCCAATAGGGTATGGAAAAAATAACTGAAAAAAATTGGTCTTCTAATAATAATTATAAATTACCCAGAAAATTATAGGTCTGCCATTAACATTATAAAAGATTATTATTTTTTTTGGTCTTTGATAACCGTTATGAAAGATTATTATTTTTTTTGGTCTTTGAAAACCGTTATGAAAGATTATTAATTTTTTTGGTCTTTGGTAACCAGTATGAAAGTTTTTTATTCTTATGGGTCTTCTATAACCATTATAAAAATTTTTTTATTTTTTCTGTCTTCTATAACCACGCTACAGTTCGCAAACTCCAAATAATATTTTCATAATTTGTCGTTACTATTCATTGCGAACGGACGTGTTTCTAAAGTGCTCTTGCTAACGTTAATATATTTATTTTAAAACAGCATAAAAAATACAAAAAACTATAAACAAACAAATTAAATATTTTCTTTACATCAAAATACAGTGATAAAATACATAGTTATTTACCAAAATCCAATAATTTTTCATAAAATAATTTGGTTAAGTTAAATACTCGGATCATTTTTAAAAATAAAATAAAACAAAATACCAATATGGCTTCTCAAAGAGATATTCTCTGTGGTCAATGTCTTTTCTCTATTCAAGTAAATGAGTCTATTAAGTGCAATAATTGTTACTCAAGCTACCACTTATTCCCGTGCTGCCCCCTTAAACAAAGTGCATTTGCCAAAATGGATGAGGAGAGCAAAAGTAATTGGAGATGCCTTAAATGCAACCAACGTTCTAAGTCTCCCAACACACTATATCAGTCAGTAATTTATAATGATATAAACCAACAACAAAAAAAACAAGAGAGAAGGATGATGATGATAATGAAGGAAATGAACAAGCTAAACGTTTTAAAGACTCTTTAAATATCTCTTCAGTAAACGCGAGTCTAATTGCTGTAAAAACTGACGTCACAGAACTAAAGTCAGACATAAAAACAATGCAAAAAACAATGGAGCAACTATCAGCAAATATGATCTCCTTGAATTTAAATATTAAGGAGGAAATACAAAGTGCTCTTACAACAATAACTTCTTCTCTATCAACATTAGCAACTCAGGTCAACGAACTGAATGATAAAAATAAACAACGGGAAATGCAAATTATTACAATGGACACTCGCATAAATAAATTAGAGCAACAAATTATAAACAAAAACATTGAAATAAGAAATGTACCAACAACTGAAAAGAGCGATTATGATGTCATAAAGTCAATTGCAGCCTCACTAAACGTAGAGCTAAATTATATTGACATTTGCAATGCATATCATCTAAAACAACAACAAGAAGGGAAAACAAAAATAATTATTGAGTTGAATTCACTGAGCAAGAAAAGAGAGATAATGGGCAAAATACATAGACATCGATTAGATGCTAAAATTATAAAAGAAGATGATGATGGGTTTATATATCGTTAGCTAAAATGCAAAAAGACGTAACTAACAAATAATTCCAAGTCGAGTTTTTGATTGATTATTATGAATGCTATAAAACTACATGTCTTGACAAAATTTTACACTTCTGCGATCAAAAATTGCGTTTTTATTAACAAAAAACAAAGGGACGTAACTACAAGTTTTTTTGTTTGAAGTATGCAAAACGACGTAATTACACATTTTTTTCTAAGAAAATATAATAAAATGGGTTTCTTTGAAAATTGGTTGAAGAATTCCATGGACGACTTATCAATGCATGTTTTTCTGACATGTTCATAGTTTTCACTTTACAAAGTTTTTTGCTTCTCCTGTAAAATTATATTTTTGTTAGTTACGTCTTTTTGCATTTTAGCTAACGATATGTAAACGATGAATTAACACCCTACAATCGGCGACTACTTTGGTTAACAAAAACAAAAGCTAAAGAGGCTAAATGGAATTTCGTTTGGTGCCGTAATGGAAGCATTTTTGCTCGTAGAAATGAAAACTCCTCTGCAATACTGATTAAAAATACTGCCGATATCGAAATTATTACCGAAATCATTTAAACATTTAATCTATTTTTCGCCCTTCTTTTCGCTAAATACATTTATATATTATATATTAAATTTATATCTTTTTGCTTCTTTTTTTTTTTAATTTATCTTTTTCTCCAATTTAAATAAAAATGAATCAAATACACTATCTAACGTTAGATAGTCTTAATCAAATCGATCAACAGCTTTTAAGTTATCCCATATCTGTACTATACATGAATATTCGGTCTTTACGGACAGGTTTTACACCACTCTTAACAACAATAAGCAACATAATTAACAAAATCAGCATCATAGTTCTTGTGGAAACAAACATTACAAACAATGAAAATAATCTTTATAGTATAAATGGATTTAATTCCATTTTTTTAAATAGGGATGGAAAGGGAGGAGGAATAGCGGTCTATGTTAAAAAGAATATGACATTCACAACGGTTTCTTTAAATATCAAATCATTTGAAGCAATTCAAATGGACTTAACATTTAACAATCGAACCATATCACTCCTTTCAATCTATCGACCACCATCCTCTAAAATAAAAGATTTTATAACCGAAATTGATGAAACTATAAGCAGTATAAAAAAAAAACAAGAATTAATAATTGTGGGAGATATGAACATCGATATCTTAAAGCAAAATAACATAACATTAAAATATGTGGACATGATATTGTCTTACGGTTTGCAGTGTGTAATAAAAGAGGTAACAAGGGAAGACATAAACAAAAACACTAAAACCTGCATTGATCATCTGTTTGTAAGAAATAACAAACAAACCGCACATCTGCACGCAGCCGTAATCAAAACAACGATATCTGATCACTACTCTATTTTTTGTTGTATTGAATTTGAAAACCAGAGCACGGAAAAACCTTTTTTGCAGGGTGCCAAATTTAATAATCTTAAAATTAATCACAAAATCCAACAAACAAATTGGAATAATATTATTCAACAAAACCTTAACACAAACGATTTATGTAACAGAATATATAAAACTTTTTGTGATATATACGAAAAATCAATCAAGATTGTTAAAACAACTAAAAAACGGTCGAATAGTCCATGGATAAGTGACGAATTAATCAAATGTTGTGATATTAGGGATAAACTTTATAAAAAATGGCTTAATAATCGAACAAATAAAATTTATGAAAAGCAATATAAACAATATAGAAATTTTTTAAATAAAAAAATTAATATAACGAAAAATAACTATTATCGTGAAAAATTTATCGAAAATAGAAACAATATGAGAGCCACTTGGCAAATAATAAATGAAATTATTGGGAAAAAATCAAATAATATAGATGAAATCGTGTTAAAAAATTTTAGGAATGAAAATACTATAAACATTGTAAATAATTTTGCAACAAATTTTTATCAAAATGTACAAAACATAATTCATAACTGTGACATCAAAACAACTAAAGTTACAACACATACAGTACAAAACTCTATGTACTTAACACCAACATGTGAGGAGGAAGTTTTTAACCTTTTAAAAAACCTCAATACCAAAAAGGGAGCGGGAATAGATAATGTTAGACCGAAAGACATTCAGTTAAATGCAAAATGGCTAACTCCAATTTTAACAGTGTTGATAAACTCAAGTATTAATAACTCTTATATGCCTGAAATACTAAAAGTATCGTTAATAAGGCCTATTTACAAATCTGGGGTCAAATCAGACTACAACAATTATAGACCAATATCAATTTTGTCCGTAATTGAAAAAGTTATTGAGGAAATAATAGTGCGACGAATTACAGATTTCTTAAAAAGATACAACGTCATAAATAAAACTCAATTCGGCTTCCAAAAAGACAAAAATATAAAAAAATTGTTAGGAAATTTTTCTAATTTTATTAACAAGTCCTTAAGTGAAAAAAAGCATTGTCTATCCTTGTTCATTGATTTTAGCAAAGCTTTTGACACGCTTTCTCACAAGAAACTAATAGAAATATTACAAAGAAATGGCATTAGAGGAAACTGTCTTGAGTGGTTCAAGAGTTATTTAGAATGCAGATCATATCAGGTGAAAATTAAAAACAATTTTAGTCAAAAAATTGTGTCCCACAACGGAGTACCGCAGGGCTCGAAGCTTGGTCCGATTCTTTACTTACTCTACGCAAACGACATGATAAGTCAACTTAAGAACAGCACTACTTTTGCATATGCAGATGATACGGCTGTTATTGTAGCACATAAAAATATTGAAACCGCAACTGAAATCATGCAGGAACAGCTTGACATTGTCAGCAAATGGTGTCATGACAATGGGTTGGTTATTAATGCTACCAAAACTAAAGTTATGCATATAAGACCTTCCAATTTTCAAGGCACAAACATTAGAATAAAGTTTCACGATACAGACTGCTTACATAAAATCAACATTATCAGCAACAATTACGACACTTGCAATACCTTTATAGAACTTGTAAACACTTATAAATATCTCGGTGTATACGTTGACCAGCACTTCAAATGGAAAACTCATGTACAAAATGTTAAAAAGAAACTAAGGAAAACCGCATATATGCTTTACCATCTAAGCAACTGCTCCACATTTACCGTTCTGAGACAGGCTTATTTTGCATTGGCAGAATCGTACATAAGGCATGGAATAGCTGCCTGGGGAAACTCGACACATTGCAGAATACTTCAGAAAACACAAAATAGAGTTCTTAAAATTCTAAAAACAAACCAACGTCATGCATGCACCATCAACACCAGCATTACCAGAACAACAAACAACAACAATTTATACAACTTCTCCACAAACAACAATGATAATGGAAATAGCTACAATATCCTTCATCACAATTTTCAAAACGACATTGCCAACAACAGCAATACCAGTGCAAACTACACCAGTAGTGTTGACGACGACACTACAAGACGAATCAATCCACCTTACAACACAAGAAGTAATACGGAAATCAACAATCCTTTTATTTATTTAAACATCGATAACAACACGAACAACAACACTGGTAATAACAGCAACTCGGCAACCAACAACCAGTATATAAACAACAATGGCAGGATCAACAACATGGGCTACACTAACAATAACATTGATACTAGTACCAGTAATGCCAGAAACAACACTTTCAATAATAGAAACAACACCGGCCATAACAATGCAACTCAAATCAATAGGCGTCACAACAACACAAATAACATTAATAACAATACCAACAGCAATAAAACAACTGATACCATTGCTAAAAGGCTTGGCATATTAAACGTTAAGAACATCTTCAACTTTACGATAATAAACGAGTTTCATAATGATTCAAGATTTCTACAAGTAATACATCATTCACACAACACAAGACGGAGAGCTGATGGGAGATACAAAGTTGAGAAGTATCACAACAATTATGGAAAAAACACGCTACAAGTTACTTTACCAACTATACTAAACAATTTACCAGAACATCTTATGAACTTTCCCAATAAAGTCAAAAGAAAAAAACTTTGGTAATGGTTATGGAAGCCAAAAAAAAAACAAAAACAAACTATAACGGTTATCAAAGACCAAAAAAATATTGGTTTTTTGTAATAATTATTCAGAGAGCAAGTTTTAAAAATTCGTGATAAATTATTATTTCAGGATTTTTTCAAATATTGGTTATAACTGTTATGTCCCTGATTTTAATCATTATCCTGATTTTGAAAACACAACAATTTTGAATACGAAGAGTTTTAAGAAACGTTGATATATGTTAGAAATGGAGCAAATAATGTTCCATTTGAGAAAATAATTAATTTTAAAAAAGATACTGAGGGCTTAGCTCAGATTTATAGACATTTATTCAATAAAAATAAATAGGTTGATGGAAGGGATAATTATAAATAGGTATTTGTTCTTGATTGTTTGTAAAATGAATTTCAGATGGCGTAGCTCAGTTGGTTAACATTTTATAAATGAAAATAACTATTGACGGAAAGGGACATTAAAATAGGTTTTAGGCTTTGAATATTTTTTTTTAAAAATTTTGTTTTTTGTTTGTCTTTTTCTTTAAAGTTTGTAGAATGGAATTTTTAAGTTTATTATAATAATTTTGTTAATTGAAATTTTAAAATTTATTTTTCCATTTTTTATTTATTTTTCCATTTATTGTCAAACTCGATTTTTAAATTTTATTTTATTGTAAAAAAATTTTCCCGAAGAAGATTTCCAACGGAAATCGAAATATCGAAAATAAAAATATTTTAATTAATTTTATTAATAAGTGACCTTAAGCTTGAAGAATTTATTAAAGTATCTAATTGATAACTAATCGTAATCCAAATTTAACAGCTCTGTTTAATAAATACATATATGTTTTTAAAGTTGCCCTTTATTTTTCTCAGAATTCCCCTTTTTGTGACACTTTTTTTTGGAAAATCCCTTTTGTGCCAATTTTGAAAATTTTGAACGGTAACGCTGGTTATAACAATATTTCTCATTTTTTATACCTATAATCTAATATTTTTTATGTAGGTAGCACTTTTTTACCAAAAAAAAACTTATATGTTAGATAGCACCAAGAATGAATGATAGAAATAAATATTACGCCTTATAAAATTTATCGCAAAAAAACAAAGGGGGAAAATGTGCGAAAAACTAACGTGTAATACCTATATATTTATGTAAGTCAAAAATAAAATTATGAAGAAAAAAGTAATTTCTAATAAAGTATTTTCCGTTTTCAAATAATTTAAATAGAAAAATAATAAATTGTACCACTGTCATGTAACACACATAACAGTTTGAAAGCTAAAAGTTATTAGCCAATGAGAACGAAGGTTGTGTGACGTCACAGCTCCTACATGCGCAGTAAAAATTTGTATATCTGCCAGATGTCGTAATCTTTATTTCTATCATTCTTGAGATATCACAACATATCTGCCTGAGGTCGTAATCTTTATTTCTTTCATTATTGAGATAGCACAACACAATATTTATGAAAGAAAAACTTTCTGGGGAAAATTTTTTTTCAAATTTCAGTCAGTAAACTCGTTTCAATAAAAAAAATCTTTTACGAAGATTGCAGATAGCACTATTTGAATATAAACCCACGATATATATTTCTTTGATGTTATACTTAGATATTATGTGCTGTGTAATATATAATTCTCCTCAGTGGCTTATATGTATTACGAAACTAATTTATAAATAAATAAGTATACATATACCTAAGTGTTTAAATACTATTTAAGAAAAAAAAAACATAAAAGCCATTGAAGCGTTATAGCTTTTATATGCTTAAATCGGGATTACCGACGCAGCTCGAAATAAAATACAAACACCTACATACATACATATGTATCTATTATGTTGATAGAGAATTGAAAAATAAGATAAAAATATAAAGCGAAAAAGGGGCGCAAATGTATAGTTTTCCAGTTAATGACTTCTAAAATGTTCATATATGCGATTTTCCACTACATTTTTCAACGTAGTATATGGCCAATCTTGGTATCATTTTACACCTTTTGTATAGATCTTACTTTATGCACTATACCAAATTTATTTAAAATAAATTATTAACCCATTAAGAATCGGGGATGAATTTGCGAATATAAAAGTTTTTAGTAAGCATTATAATTACTGTGGAGAGAAGTATTAATAACCGAAGCCGGCATTTGTTATACCATAGAAAAGAAAATCCTTGCGCCCGGGCGAAGGCCGCATAGATAGAAAAACTTTAGTTAGCGAAGCCAGTATTTGCGGTCAGCCGTAGGCCGGCTATGCCCAGAAGCTTTAGTTACTTGAGACGGTGTTTGTTATACCATATTTTTTACACTTTTATTGGGATAAACTTCACAAGTATTTACCTAGTGCACTTTCGTAACATTTTGGTGTGAAACTTTGTAAAAACTGTAGATTGTTAAAATTTGGCTGAAGTGCACTTTACGGGGCGTACGAAAAAAAAATAAAAAAAATATGCTACCAGATTCAGAAAAAAAAGGAAAAAAACCATAATTAAAATTAAGGGGGCTGAGGCCCGTGGTGCCCTCTGGACCCAAAAAACTGCCCAGCCCACTTTGTGATATGTGAAGGTACTCAAATTAAAGGTAATTTGCTCACGATTGCAAATATGTATTTTGTTTTTGTGTTCGCATATTATTTTCCTCTCTAGGGTAAGTTAAGTATCTTTTAGGTGCAGAAAAGCTTTAGTTAGCGAAGCCGGTGTTAGTTATACCATAGAGGAGAAAATCCTTGCGACCGGCCGAATGCCGGATATGCAGAGAAAATTTAGTTAGCGAAGCCGGTATTTGTTATACCATAGAGGAGAAAATCCTTGCGCCCGGCCGAAGGCCGTCTATGCAGAGAAGCTTTAGTTAGCGAAGCTGGTCTTTGTTATACCATAGAGCAGAAAATCCTTGCGCCCGGCCGAAGGCCGGCTATGTAGAGAAGCTTAAGTTAGCGAAGCCAGTTTTTTTTTATTCCATAGAGGAGAAAATCCATGCGCCCGGCCGAAGGCCGTCTACGCAGAAAAGAATTCTTTAGCACATCGGAAATAGGCTATTAGTTACAAAAAAAATAAAAATTTTTTGGAACAAATCTAGTTTACCGACGCAGCTCCAAATAAAAAAAAAGTACACAGGGTGATAGAAAATTGAAAAATAAGAAGAAAAAATAAAATATAAAAGTTGGCGGAAACGCTTAGTTTTCAAGTTATGGACGTTTTAAGTTTTTATATAAAGGTCCGATTTTCCACTACATTTTTATCGTTATATGGCCAATATTGGTATCATTTCAAAGCTTTTGACCATATCTTTTTAGATATACAAAATTTATTTGAAAATTACTATCTCTTTACCTCACATTACATTCTTTTTGCATTTTACATCAAAATATTACAGAAGTGCACCAGGTAAGTATGTAGTTTATTTAAATAAAAGTGTAATACAAACGTAATCAAATTATAAACATGGGCGTCGCAAACGAAAACACTCCTGCATAGCCGACCTTCGGCCGGGCGCAAGGATTTTCTCCTCTATGGTATAGCAAAAACCGGCTTCGCTAAGTAAAGCTTCTCTGCATAGCCGGCCTTCGGCCGGGCGCAAAGATTTGCTCCTCTTTGGTATGACAAATACCGGCTTCGCTAACTAAAGCTTCTCTGCATAGCCGGCCTTCGGCCGGGCGCAAGGATTTTCTCCTCTATGGTATAGCAAGTACCGTCTTCGCTAAGTAAAACTACTCTGCATATCCGGCCTTCGGCCGGGCGCAAGGATTTTCTCCTCTATGGTATAGCAAAAACCGGCTTCGCTAAGTAAAGCTTCTCTGCATAGCCGTCCTTCGGCAGGGCGCAAAGATTTGCTCCTCTTTGGTATGACAAATACCGCTTCGCTAACTAAAGCTTCTCTGCATAGACGGCCTTCGGCCGGGCGCAAAGATTTGCTCCTCTTGGGTATGACAAATACCGGCTTCGCTAACTAAAGCTTCTCTACATAGCCGGCCTTCGGCCGGGCGCAAGGATTTTCTCCTCTATGGTATAGCAAGAACCGGCTTTGCTAAGTAAAGCTTCTCTGCATAGCAGGCCTTCGGCCGGGCGCAAGGCTTTGCTCCTCTTTGGGATAGTAAGTACCGGCTTCGCTAAGTCAAAAGCTTTAAAATGATACCAATATTGACCATATAAAGATAAAAATGTAGTGGAAAATCACGCTTTTATATAAAAACTTAAAACGTCCATAACTCGAAAACTAAGCGTTTCCGCCAACTTTTTTATTTTATTTTTTCTTCTTATTTTTTAATTTTCTATCTATCTAGGTACTTTTTTTTATTTGGAGCTGCGTCGGTAAACTAGATTTAAGCCAATTTTTTTTTTTTAAATCGAACATAAAACATTAAAAAATACAAAATACCAGAGGGCCCCACGGGACTCAGCCCCCTTTAGTTTTAATTATGGTTTTTTTCTTTTTTTTCTGAATCGGGTAGCATATTTTTTTTATTTTTTTTCGTACGCCCCGTAAAGTGCACTTTTTCCTAAAATTTTAATATAAATGTTGTATAGGTATTCAGATCTATTCAAAAGTTTTACAATGCTGCCAATATTGGCCCTCTACGTTCAATGTAGTGGAAAATAGCATATTTATTTATTTTGCATTTTGATTGTCAATTTGTAATATATTTTAATTATGGGGTGTGTCGGAGCATGCAAGTCCTAGACAATATAGCACATACTTACATATGTATGTACAAGTGAATGTGCAAAAGAACGCATATGCAAAAATATGTATGTATTTATATACATACTATATTTAATAATTTTTCCAAATTATTTCAACCGGAAATAATTTAGGTATACATACATATTTTTGATTTCTTATGAATAATTTAAAACGTATAAATGAAAATACCTTTCAAGTGAATATCTTATTAACATGACTAGGACGGCTAAAGGTAAAGGCCATATAAGATCTCTGTAATCAGCATGATTTATATCTGCACGAGAACCAGGTGCAATATCTTCCCATGTTGTATTTGGAGGTAACCAGATATCAGTTGACCAAAACGTGCTTCTAAATTTATTAACGAATTCCATTATGAGAACAAAACACAGTACTTTACACTTAGATAATTATTTATGATTATTCTTCAACATAGCCCAACGTACATTATAATTCGTGATAGGAATAATAAATGTAATTTAAGAACTAGAAACCAGTGATGTATTTTCAGTTTTGGGCCAATTTATTTAAAAGTACAAAAAAAGCTTAAATAGGTCCCAATTTTTTTTTTTGGATATATTTGATTATATACAGGGCGAATTTTTTCGGTGGTCGACTTTTGTATACAAATTAGTTTTTTATGTAAACAAACTTATTTGTTTTACCAGCAAAATTTTTGACAACCCGACCACAGAAGCAGTGTTGTTGTAGAGTCTACCTCACCTTCTAGCCAATTCGCCTTGATTATACATATATATTTTTGTAAATTTGATTAATAAAAGCATTCGTTAAATTGATATAGTGCACGTGTTTTATTTTATTAAGAACAAAAAAAAATCACATACATACATAATTATATGCCGCACACTTTTGGGGTTTTTTTCAAATCCCTTCACTTTACGTTTAAATAAAGTTCTTATGGCTAATCAAGGTCTCTCCAATATTGGATAGATAAAGTATTTAATCATTTAAAAGTGCCAGAAATGGCCTTATTGTGCCACATTTAACATCACTGCTGGAACACGGCTACCAGATTTGAGGAGTTATTTTATTTTGGCGATTTTTTATTCCAAAACTTGCAATGTGCCGATTTTTTTTCTAACCCTGCGGCCACACGATCAAGTTGTTCTTGATACTCTTTAACATATCGACCTATTTGCGCGAAATCTTGTTCTACATTCAAAGAGACGTCGCCTGACGAAATATTGTGGGCGAATTCCACTTCGTTGCTCCAAAAATTGTTTGTATATTTACATATTTATATTGCAAGTGATAGCAGAGAAAAGTATAAAAATGGCTCTCCTGTAAAATTTGGTTTTTGTAACATACGATAATTTCGCGCAAAGGGGTCGAAATACTGTTTGTCAAAATCTACAAAAATTAAAAGCTGTGACGTAGGCTGCACTCAATTTGTAAGCAATTTACATGCAGTCTACAACTGACATGAAATGCTTAACTTTAACACTAATATGATGTTAGTGTTAGGTATAGACTCATCATGTTAGAAGTTTTAACACGGTTGTTAATGCAAATGTTATAACAACGCTTTTATAACTTCAAGTTATAACAGCAAATCATGTCAGTTGTAGACGGGCAGTTACTTTCAAGATGTCGTAAAAAAAACAATTTATAAAGACTAACATGTAATCAGCTGTTAAATTGATAGTAAAATTGCCAAACAAATGGAGAGGTGAAATTGAAAGCAATCTCGTGGTCAATTGAAAAAGTTTGAGTGTGTTAGTCTGGGTTCACACTATGAAAGTTTTCTTTCAGAAAGTCAGAGTTGATTGGTGAGTGGGGAAGAGAACATGCTTTTCTTCTCTCCCCTCTCACCAATAAACTCAGACTTTCTGAAAGAAAACTTTCATAATGTATTTTGTTATTATAATTTTTTTGTCGCAAAATTTTTAACAACAGCTGACATTAATTATTGAAAATCAGTGCTGTTAACGCTTAGAGCCTGTTTACATGAAGGGACATGCCCCTGCGACATGCCCCATGCGACACGAGTTTTATGGTGAGGGCTGTGGTGGAGAGTACGGGGTAATAAGTGTCGCACGTAATGCGAATTGATGCGACAATTTTGACATTTCTTTTTTACATCTTTCGTTTTCTTGTATTCTTGTCATGTTATTTATGAACGGTGCTGCCAGAATGATAATTTATGAGATTTAGAAATAATTTATGGCAACATTGCATGAAATAAATAACTGTTAATTATAAATTATAAACAAAAAAGGTGTAAAGACAAATGAAAGATTGTGTTTTGGTTACAAATTAAAACTAAATAAGTATGTGGGATAAAGATTTAACACAAAAATTAATTTCAAAATATGAAGAATATGAACATCTTTATAATGTGCGGCATCCAATGTATTTAGACCGAGTAAAACGTTCAAACTCTTTGTTAGAGATAACAAGTGAATTAAAAAAAATTAATAAAAATATAACAGTGGATGAAATAAAAAAGAAAATGCACACTTTGAGGTCGCAGTATTTGCGAGAATTGCGTGAAATAAATAATAGTAAACGAAGTGGGGTAGGCTTAGAAGAAGTTTACGAACCAAAACTGTGGTGTTTTAAGCAACTGGAATTTTTAAAATCACATACAACAATCAGAAATTCTACGTCAAACATTTCTGATTCAAGTAAGGTAAGAAAATACAAATTGTAAATAGGTACATAAATATGTTAATTTTAAAAACTGTATGACTTTTTTGCAGGTTGATGATGCTATCTGCAGTGCTGAAAAATTAAATAATACTTTTCAACAAAACGATGAGACTGAAGAACAACCAAGTAAAAAAGAGTAAGTTTTGTTGTTGTTAGTATTTTCATTTAATATTTTAAATTCATTTGCTTTTTTATATTACATGTATTAAGTATATACAGTAGGTTTCAGCTTTAACGAACAATATTTTTTAGGAATATGTAGGTTAACGTTTAACAAATAGATTTATAGAATTTTTAAAAGATACAAATAGGGGAATAAATTTATTGGAAGTATTATCTTTTAAGAGAAAGGCTTGTTAAATCGACAAGCTAGTGATAAAAAACACAGGTTTAAATATTGCTTTTAGTTCTTGTCATTTAATTTTTATTTTTCAATCAATTAATATTTTTTTTTTTATATTTTATATTATAGTTTTTTATCTAGCCAGGAAAGTTTTCCTTCATTATTAAAATACTCCTCGAAGCCTTCTCTAACGGACTGTGCAGCACTTTTTTGGTTGCTGTTTTCATCTTCTCTTGGTTCAAGTTGCGTGTAGATTTCTTGCTGAAGAATATTTGAATAATCTTGATTTTTTTTGCTTAGTAGATTGTGCAAAACACAACAAGTTTTAGTTATAAGCTCAACTTTTTCAACTGATAGGTTCATTTTCTTTTGAAATATTTTAAACCTATTGGACAAAATTCCGAATGCCTGCTCCACAACATGTCTAGCCCGTGAAAGTCGCAAATTAAAAATTTGTCGACTTTTTATATTTGTTTTATATGAGTAGGGTTTCATGATATGCTTTTGCAATGGAAAAGCATCATCGCCAATTATCACATAGGGAAGTCTTCTTCCGTTGCCTACTATTTTATCTTTTGGAAAGCATTCATGCGCTTTATTAATAACTTTCTTCAAATCGCTTTGTAATAAAACACCTGCATCATTTGTACGTCCGTTACAACCAACATCTATATAAATAAACTGACAATTAGCATCGACTAAAGCCAACAATACAATGCTGTTAGTTCCCTTATAATTATAAAAGTATGAACCATCTTTTCTTAAGGATTGAAAGTTAATATGTTTTCCGTCCAATGCGCCTAAGCAGTTAGGAAATTGCCACTTTATAGCAAAATTTTCAGCTATAGTCTCCCATTCGCTTACTGTTGTCGGGAACTGCAATTAAAAAATTTTGAGATATTTTAAAACTTTTTCTTTATTACAGAAAAAGACAGAGAAATTAAATGAGAGCATGGAAAATATTAAAACATTGCTTGCGAAAAAGTTAATGGAAACCAAGAAATATGATTGGCTTGGAAAGCAAGTTGTTTTTGAAATAAATGCTTTGACAGATGAAGATTTGCAGCGAGAAACAGCTTGGAAAATTCAAACAGTTCTGCGCGAAGCCGCAAAAAAAAATTCAAAAACTACATCGTCTGCATCGTCTGAACAGCCAAGCACATCGAGAAAAACTTCAAAAGCATCTTCTCCCGATATTTTGCAAAAAGCATTGGAAGATATATTAGATGAAGAAGACTTCTAATTCTTGTTCTGTAATTCTTTATTTAAAAAAAAACAAATAGTGAAATAAAAAAGACTGAAATATAAAGTACAAAAATGTAACAAATTTATCCTAACAATGTGCAAATATTTATATATTTTGAAATAAAAAATTAAACTTTCTTTCGCCTTTATTCTTTAAAGTTTATAGTTTTTTACGCCATAGTAAAAATAATAATTATTGTAAAAGTTGATGTTTCGATTCAATTTTGATATTTTGATATAATTTTGAATTTTAAAAGGAAAAGAAGCAGCAACAAGAAAATATAAAAATCAAATCAAAAAATAAAATTCAAAAAATTGCAATTATTTTTGACAAAAAAATTCAAAAAATAACAATTATTTTTGGCAAAAAAAAACCAGAAAATAACAATTATCTTTTGATTTTTATAATAAATGTCATAATTGTTACGACCCCTGATTTATATTAGAATGACTCGGAAAAATAAAAAATATCGAACACAAGAGATTTCTTTATAACCGGGTTTCACTGTATTCGTATTTATAAATATTCAGGGGTGTGCTGGAAATCGCAAACGTAAAACGCAAGAATTTGGAAGCTATTTTTAATACACTTTTAATCTAATTTTTATAATTCTTGTTATAAAATTCTGTTTAATAGAGAAATATTTGTATAATATTTGTCATAAAATTCTTTTATTACAGAAATCTTATTCAAAAACGACTCTTAAAGTTCTTGTGTTTTACGTTTTCGATTTCCAGCACACCCTTGATTATGTAAGTTCCAAATAACAAACCTTCAAATATTCGTCTTTCAAATTTTTCCATATAGCCTCACAAACTGCTGGAATGGCAGCACAAAGAAGCGAACTTGACAATCGTGTTTGGTAATTAATAGATCTATAGGATTCTCCAGTAGCTAGGTAACGAAGTGTGGCAGCTAATTTTTCTGCTGGCGATATCGAATTCCTACATATTGTGTCTTTTTTTTTATGTCCTTTTCTATTTTTCCTAGAATGAATTTAAAGGTTTCTTCAGTCATTCTAATATAATTAAAAAATGATGAAACATCCAATGAAAGCTCATTCATTAGAAATAAAAATGAGCCCCGTATCTGTCGCTCTATCCTCCATGGTTTTACCCACTCCTTTCGCCTTTTTTTATTCGGTAAATTATTTGCATTTTCATAGCAATCTAGTAAATTTAAAATTATTTTTATATTTTCCGCATCATCTAGATCTAACACTTCAACAGCCATTTCAGTTAAGTCAACAATCTCTTCAATAATTTCTTCTTTAGAAAGATCAGCCATTATGTTTTTAAAATTTGTTTAGTTTTGTCTGTATTAATAGTTGTATTATGTTGCCACTGCTTCTTTTGACAAATGAGCAATTAGTTAGCATATGGCAACTTTTTATACGAATGAAGGGATAAAAAGAATTAGTCAATTGAACGTCAAAAAGTCGCTTTGTTGCTGCAACAAAATCCCTTCATGTAAACGCAAGCAGATTTAAGAAGGGACACCAAAAGAAAACGCAGGCAGTGTCGCAGCGACATGCCCCTCCATGTAAACTGGCTCTTATTGGAATTTTAAGAAAATTCAATGTTGAAAATGAAAATTCAATGTTGTGGTGAATATCACTTTAAGTACAAACTTTGCATTCCATATTTAACACGCTTAACAGTGCAGCCACACGATCAAGATTTTCTTGATAGTCTTTTACATATACTGATTGTCAAAATATGCAAAAGTTGACAGCTGTGACGTAGGCTGCACGCAAGTTGAAAGCATTTTACTTTTTCAAGATGTCGTCGCCGTGAAAACAACTCAACAACTCCACTTTTGATTTTTCTGCACTGTAGGCTGTTCGAAGGGACTTTATTTTTTTCTTTACTTCTTCCACTGGCATTTTTGTTTCAGAAGCTATAGACTCGTAGGCTTTTATTTTCAAATCATTTCGCCCATATGATGAAAGATTCATAAAATTTCATGGCTTCTGTACAGCTCTATGAATCGTAGAACATCATTTTGCTTATTAATTTTATAAATAAATTTTATTAATAAACATATTTTACTATTTTTTTAGGTTTTTAGTTAAAATTTTAAAATTCCCGCAACAATTTGTAAAAAAAAAGTTCTTCATTTTTTGCCGGCAAAATATTTGTGAAAAAAACAAAAACAACTTCAAAAGATTTGTAATAAGAGGTTTTCTTGAACGAAATTTGATACACTCACTGGCAAGAGAATTTTAGAGGCAAGTTCGTATCAATTTTTAAAAGTATGAGTGCATTGGTAAAAAAGTGTGAGTGTATTAAAACTTGATAGCCAAAACTTGATCGTGTAACGCTCACGCTGGGTCTCCACGTAGCAATTTTTATTGCTAAGTACAAGCAATAACGTCGGCAGAACAATGACAGAACAATGGAGCAATAATTGCTGATTATATTGCTGGGGAACACTTGTTATTGCTTTGCCATAAATTTTGTAATTTTCACCTCGAGTAGTTGTTTAAAGTTTTGTGGCTGTATTTATAACAAATGTTTTATGTTGTGTTTTGAAGTGATTGTTAAATTTTCTTTTTTAAATTAATTAATTAAATTAATAAAATAATTAATTGTAATTGTCGTAGCTGTGTTTTTTATTGCTTTTTTGTTTATTTGCGTATGAAAAAAACCTAAAACTTGTATTGTTCTATTGAAAAAATAAAAAACATTTTTTCATTTTTCGAATTTATTCTATGAGTTAAATTTCAGGTCTGTATTTTATAAAGCTTTTTTGTAATAGTTCTATTCCTTTAATTTTTCAGAAATGACTTTATACACTGTCAGACTATTATATTGAATTTTCTTTTTACATTTTACCTTAGCCTTCCTTTGGAAAGCAATGAAGTATATTGAATGTACAGAAAAATTTACAATTATTAGACACCAGCAGAATGTAATGCATTTTCTGGCCCGCTACGGCCTTCGTCAGCATTCTTTGTTTCTAATTGAAAAAATAAAAATATACAAAAAAAAAAAAAAAAAACAAATTCGTCGTTTGCTTTTGTTGATATTGACGTTTATTTAAAAATATAATATATAAACACTTTTTCTTTATTTTGTTGAAGTATTTTGTCACTTGCTTTTTTTAATAAATAAACACACTAATAAATAACCAACTGTACAGAGAAATGAAATGTCAGATAAATTACAACTGATTTGACAGCAGATTGCTAAGCAATAATTGCTCAAGCAATAAGAAGAGCAATCATTGCGCAATGGATTGCCACTCATAGCAATATGCGATCTATACGTCGCAAATTTTATGGAGCAATCAAATTTGACGTTTGCCGCAATAAATATTGCTATGTGGAGACCCGGGGTCAAGTTAATGGAGCAATCAAATTTGACGTTTGCCGCAATAAATATTGCTACGTGGAGACCCAGGGTTAATGTAGACAACAATTTTTTGTACATATTTATTGCCGACAATTTATGTTGCAATAATTGCTAGTCCATTTTCGTTGACAATTATTGCTTACATGAAACGTCAAATTTGGCTGCCAATTGAGAAAGAAGAAGCAAAAAAGAAAAATATAAAAGGAAATAGTGTGAGAAAGAAATTAAATTTGTGAAATGGTAGCAAATTATAATTGTAGTAAAAGAATTAAATTAATGAATATAATAAACACAAAAATAAAATTACAAAAATTATTTTCATTAATATAATTTTTTTCTTTTATTATTTAAATTTATATAAATTTGTTTAAGTTTGAGTTCTTTTTTATATAAAAATATGAATTTTATTATTATTATTATTTTTTTTTTTTTTTGTTAAAATAAAATTAAAATTTTTATATAAGAAAGACCTCAAGCTTAAACAAATAAATATACATTTTAATAATAAAGTCGAATAAGAAAGAATTTATATCAATAAAAATAATTTTTGCAAGATATCGCCAGTTTATAAACTGCACCTTCTGCCCTGATTTTTTTTCAAATTATGAGTTAACATAAATACGTTTTCCCATGCCTTTAACATAAGCTGAGCAATAAGCAAGGAGAATTTATTGCAGGTGGTCTTAAAAGCCCTGCTGATATTAGCTAAAATCACTGTTGGATGTCAAAATTTTGTTTATTCTCTTTTATTATCTTTGTTTCTGTTTTGTTTTATTTCTGTTTTTGACTTTGTACAATGATTTTACAAAAACAAATTGCTTGTGGTTTTTGTACGAGTTGTACTTGTTGTAGTACCGAGATTACCTGGGATGAATTCGCCTTGGCAATAAGATATATTGCTCTATTATTCTGAGGACGTTATTGCCAACTTGCTGAGATATTTATATTAGTGTAGACCTAGGTTAAAATCCCAACAAATATGGAGTTTTGATTTCAAATTGAAAATGATTTGAAATCAAACGTTTTTTCAAACAACAAACGTTTTATAATGATTTGAAAATCATAGCATTCTCAACAAAAAGGGGAAATTATTTTCAAATTGAAAAATGCCTTTATTTTAATCTTGCTTTTTTTACGTAATCCTCAAATGTTTTTCAAATGTGAACTATAATACAATGTGGAACATAGATAAGTGTATTTTATTTTGTTAATTTAAATTTATTATTCATTTATATAAACTGTGAGAAAAACATTCGGCACCATAGCTAATTTTCCTTTAATTTTTGGCAAGACAAAATACTTGGCTTCCTTTTATTTTGAGGATTTTGGATCCGCGATCATACAAAAACTTATAATTTCTTAACTTTTCCATTTTATTTTTTTCTATTCGTATTCTAAGTCATTGTACTTACTTACAAATAATTATTTATTTTTCACAAGAAATAAATCGTTCACTTTTAAAACATTTAACCACGAAGTAAAAATTTGACTTTAATTGCAATTTTTAATATTTATATTTAATTTTCGCTTTTGTATGGCCAAGTTTATTTTTGATTTGAATTTAACATTTGATACTAATTTGATATAAATTGATAAAACATTTGATGTCAAATGTTTAATTTCAAATAATTATCGATTTTAATTTTAATGTTAAAATCAAACAATTGAAAAACGTTTGAGAATTTTGTTTGAAGTCAAATGATAAAGTCATTTCATATCAAAGGTTTTGCTTCGTGTTTGTTGGGATTAGTTCACAAATCGACTGAGAAACAGTTGGAAATGAATTTTTGACTTTACAAATACATAAACCCTTTTTATAAACAATTCAACAAACTCACCACAATAAAAAAGTGTTAACAACATAATTTATTATGGTTTGTTAAGACTCGGGTTGATTTGTTCACATGCGTAAAAAATTGTATGGGTTATATCAAAGTATATTTCTATCATTAAATGTGTTAAAATTTGCATTGCATCTGCATTATCTATTTGAGTATATTATTTAATTTTTAAGTGAAGATGGCTGATTTTCTGGACTCTGAGGCAGAAGAATCAGAGGTAATGTCAAATGTGATTATTTTACTGTAATTCTTGTGTTGGATTTTCTATACTATGCTAACTTTTTAAGTGCTTTAAAAAGAGGTTTTTCAATAATTCGTGATCTAAATTTTAAAAACACATTTTATTGACGAATAAAAATATGTTGTCGTACCTTTATACAGGTAACAATTGAAAGTAATGCAAGTTCTTCAAAAAAAAGTATTTTATATATGTACAACTTAAATTTGCCTTGAAATTACATCTGTATCTACATGTACGTAGATACGTACAGAATGGCCATCTTCATGAATACATAAGCATGTATGAAAGAATTTTAAAGAACTGGAGACTGCAAATAAAAATAAAACTATAAAAAATTTTAAAAATTTGCACGTGATAAAAAAGTTTTAATGGGTATTGCCTTAAAATGAAAATGTAAGACAAAAAACAGAGTGCGTGATAGATTTGTATCTATGTATGTAGTACATATGTATGTGTGTATGTATATACACTTGCGAGCAATTTTGGCTTAAATCTAGTTTACCAATGCAGCTCTTAACAAAAAATCTGCTTAGAGTAATAGAACGTTGAAAAATAATATATATAGATACCTATACATATAAATATATACGATTTTCCATATCCCGATATACATATCTCTTGATATACAAAATTTATTAAAAAATTCTTAACCCACTAAAATGATTTTGCGAAAATACATGAGTTTTTAGTAAGCAATATGCTTACTAGGTAAGTATGCAGAGAACTTTTAGTTATCGAAGCCGGTGTTGTTATACCATAGAGGATAAAGTCCTTGCGCCCGGCCGAAGTACGTCTTTGCACAGAAGCTTTAACTAAGAGGAAGAGGAGGAAATAATTGCGTGCGGCCGGAGGCTGGGTTAAAAGCAAAGTTTTATTTAGCGAAGCGAGTATTATTTATTATTATAATAATAATAATAATAACAAAATTAATCTTTCTTTGACACTTTTATTTTAATTCACTACATATGTACATGCACTAGTGGCTCAAACTAAAGCAGCTCAGAAAATTTTTCCAGCTATAATTTTATTATAAAGGGCTGCTGTCTAACCATATTCATACAAAAAGCCCTACATAAACGAACGACTTCAATCGCACGATCTTGTTGGCCAATTGACATCGGAAAAACGTGAAATTACGATCTTAGAAACTTGCCATACAATAAATCCAAGATCGGTTGTGTTGTGGGGCTCGTTGCCCCGTCTTGTAGAAACCACATATACTCAAAATCTAAATTGCAGCCCATAAAATTGGTTACCTTAAGGACATAGCGACAATCGACATTCGGACTATTCGCCACACTCACTTATTCGGACTATTCGCCACACTCACTTACAGAAGCAATAATTTCGGTACTGCGCACGTTGCGATGAAGCACAGGCCTGACGACATCTGTAATGCTGCCAGTCTCTTAAAATTTCTTTGTAATATTGCCAATTCCTTGCACAGTAGGTTGAATATGACGACCATAGTTGCCCCGTATTGCTGGAAAAGAGGCCATGTTTTACCCGCGATTTTTGCAGTAAGTTCTAACCATTTTTACACGTTCTTCGATTGTTAAACGATGCATACTTGTAAATGGCAAACCTTTCGCTAAATAAATGACCCTTCAGATGACAGATATTTAACTGCTGACAGCTATGTCAGACCGGCGATTTTGAAGCCACTTTAACCATATATTTAACTGTATAGTTCACATACTTTATTTATTAATTCATATCAGGGACCCTAACAGTTATAAGAGAAGCGATAAAAAAATCATATACATATAACCATTAATATTGATGAATTATAGGTAAAGGTTTTAAAAAACAATCATTTAATATATTAAGGGTAATCACGATGGTCATTGTGCAAATTCGCATTTTGCAAATTTGCAGTGCATATTATGATTGATCGTGAGCATATTTATTTATTCAATGTTACACAAAAACCGAGCCCAGAGGGCCATATATGGTTTAAAAATACAACTCAAAACATACTACTCAACATTTGCATTTGTTTGCAATTATACAAAAGCATATTAAAATAAATATTTTATTTTTAAATTATTTAAATTGAATTCTCTATTTTAAGTTAAAACCCACGAAAATGTTCAATTTATCAAATATATCAAATGTTATTGTTTACATTTGTTTGCAACTGAGCAAATATGCACTACTAATTTTGCTCATGGCTTTTTTTTAGCGAAAACGAAGTAAAATGGAGCAAATTGCAAATACGTAAATTTTTTTGTTGTGTTGTGCAAATGTGTGTATTTTTGCACGCATTTGCATCGTTTGCACTACCTTTCGTGATTTCCCTTATTGTATTTTGGTTAACGTAACGAATTAAATAAAGAAATTTAAAATGAATCTTAACCTCTAACATTTTTGTTAGTGTTGTAGATGAATTGTTTTTGTTTTAACTATATTTTTAATTACTATTGCAACATTAAATGAATTATTTTTTGGTTTTTATTATACTTTTTTACTTTTTTTAAATTACGACCTCAAAGCGACCTCCAAAAGTTTAAACGTTAAATCAATAATTTGTTTTTATTATTGTATTTCTTTAACAAATAGAAACTGGGAATTAGGTCCTTCCGAAGGTTACTTTATATTATATTCAAAATTTTTCAATTTTCGAATTTATTCTATGAGCTAAATTTCAGTTATGTATTTTATAAAACTTTTTTGTAATAGTTCTCTTCCTTCAATTTTTCAGAAATGACTTTATACACTACCAGACTTTTATATTGTACATATTTTCTTTTTACATTTTACCTTAGCCTTCCTTGGACAGCAATTATTAGACACCACAATTATTAGACACCAGCAGAATGTAATGCATTTTCTGGCCCGCTACGGCCAGAAAAATTGAAGAAATAGAACTATTACAAGAAAGCATAGAATAAATTCGAGAAATGAAAAATGTTGAATCTTGTATTTCTTTTTTAATTTAATTTTATGTACAGTATCGCTACCGTTAGTCCCAATTTACACTAGGAACATTTCTTGCCTAGTCATGTACTACACACTCTACTTTATCGACCCTCGCCATCAAATTTCGTCTGTCCGGCAATAAATGTCCCTAGTGTAACTTGGGACTGACGTGTTCGAGTGAGAGCACTATTGTGTTTTCTGTTCTAAGTAATTATGTGAAAGAAAGAGATAACAGCTCACACGTACAGAAGAGAATAGGCTAAATTTTAAAGGGAAAGTTTTAGAATTTCTAACTAATACTTTTATGTAACGCGTTTTTTTACTCGTACTGTTTTTGCAGGGTAACCAAAAATTTATAATCAAAAAAAAAAAAAAAATTTTTGTCTCTAATTGGTTACGATAACCAAAAATAAAATATATGTACGATTATGGTAAAAAATAAACAATTGCAAATAAAAGGAATTTTCCCGTAACCTTTTTTTTTTTTTGAAAAAAACATATACATTTCAATTTTTAATATATTGGTAATTAATGGGATCACAATAGAACCCAAGGAAACGTCGCTCATGTTTTTTTATATATATTTTAACATGAGCGGCGTTGCTGATTTCACTGCTGGCAAATCAACTTAAGTTGTGTTGCTATCCGTAAGTCACCCATAAGTGTTATTTGATCTATTAATAGTATTTCAAAAAGCTACCAAAATAACAATATATAACTATGTGATTTTTGAGTCCATTTTAAACATATTATTGTTAAACAAATTACCCCCATACCTAAAAAATATTTTATTTTTCTTTTTAGGAGGAAGAGGAGTTAGAGGTGCACGAAAAAAAGAAATTAAAAAAATTAAAGGCGATGGCTGACAGTAGTGAAGAGGAAGAAGAAGGTAAGTTAGTCGCAAGATAACTCGATTTCATGTTTTTTCACTTGTACTTCTTATTTTTGCAAGTGTTATTATTGGGACAAAATTCTAGTTTGATTATTTTTGTATATAATACAATATTATTTTATTTATTAATGCAATAGAGGCCAAAATAACAATATTACATGTTAATCACCCTTATCGTGAATAACAA
The DNA here is from genome assembly GCA_930367215.1 of Pollenia angustigena. Classification (NCBI taxonomy): domain Eukaryota; kingdom Metazoa; phylum Arthropoda; class Insecta; order Diptera; family Polleniidae; genus Pollenia; species Pollenia angustigena. The sequence continues at coordinate 38,719,349 of OV884059.1, forward strand.
GTGGAATTTTTGTTTACATGAAATTTTTATTCACCTCGAAGGGAAAAAGCAATTGCAAATCTCCTCGTAAAATTTTTCACGCTATCAGTTTCAGCGAATGCCAAAAAAGAAGAAATATTAAAAAAATTAAAAATTAAAAAAAAAAATACATAAATATACACGTATATATTTTAAAGAAAGTTCAAAAAATAAATCAAAATATTTAGTATTAGAGGGATAGTTTGATTACAACGATAGATAAGGTTAGGTTCCATGGGCAGCCATCAAATACCCGGCGCCAATGCCCATCCCTTAGAGCAGTTACTCAGATGGCGTCACTGCAGGTTCCAACTACTTCGTCTTCCTAGTGAAGAGGAGCGATTTTAGTTCCACCCTGGGCAGATCCCCCAAGCAGGAAAACACCGGTTCCCCCAGGTATTCTTCCCTAATGCCCCGCAATCCAGGGCAATGACAAAGGAAGTGAAGCACAGTCTCCTCTTCCTCCTCGTTCTGACAACTCCTACAGTAGTGGTTAAATTCCAGACCCATTCTTGCAGCATGAGTCCCCGCCGGCCAGTGTCCAGTCAAAACCGATATCACCGTCCTAATCTGGTTCCTGTTGAAACCAAGTAGAGAGCTAGTTCTCCGTTCATCATATCCAGGCCAAAGGATTCTGGATATCAAACAGGTGGACTCACAGGTGCACCGCATCTGCGCAACTCTATAAGACTCGCGCCCGATAAGTAATTTACAGTGAGCCATTGGAAGACCAACAAACTGATCGATGAATACATCATCCATGCGACCGACTTGTCTGGCCAGCCCATCTGCTACTAGATTCCCCGGGCACACCGAATGACCCAGTATCCATATAAGCGTTACCCTTGAATGTTTCGCAATCTCATACAAAGACATCCGACATTCTACAGTTAACCTAGATGTCGTGTAGACACCCGCTAGGGAAGCAATGGCAGCCTTGCTGTCAGTAAATATACGTATATCTCCCGATATGCGATAATACCTCAGCCAGTTTGCCGCCCGCCTTATAGCCGAGATTTCCGCCAGCAGGACACTACATCCATCCGGCAGACGAAAGGAAACCTTCACATCCAGTTCCTCTATAAAGAAACCTCCGCCAACCCTCTAACCTTTCCTCGAACCATCAGTATAAACCCCAAGGGTTGGTTCACGGAAAGTATCCGACAGCACGTTGCCGTGCGCCACCTGTATCACGAACCCCGCACCAAAGAACGGCACCGGGGTGCAGTAATCCACTCCATCAGGGACAATCGTACTTCTGATTATCCTGGCGTGTCCATAGTCACGGGTCGACCAGCCGTTCGCCGCGTGCAATTACAACGTTTGTTTGTGCACTTTTTAAATTTTAGGTAGTAAAATATTTACCAAGATTATGCCACCACATCTTTCGAAAGCTTCACAAATCCACAGGCAATCGACATATTCTCCCCTATCGCGAATGTTATGGGAATATGATATATGGGATCAAACCTAAATTCCCATCCCCAACAAATCGGTATCGCAAATCTTTTGGGAGTATAAATTTATATTGTGAATTATTTGTCAGTGCTTTGTTAACAAAAGTCTCTATTGTAATTAACATGTCAGTGCTTGTATTGTGAGAGAAAAATAGACAAAATAAAATACTAATAAAAATATAATAAAAAAAATAATGAATAGTGTTTATCTTCATTTTCTTTATGTACACTCCTTCAATAAAAGGAACAAGTAATTTAATTTAGTCCCACTTTAATATACAAATTAAAATTTACATGTTCCCTTGTCGTTCGCATCAACCTTGTTGGGAATTTATTTAGGAGTAAACATTGGCGATGCCAAATTTTTTAAGTTTAGGAATTCATTCCCAAAAAATTTGTTATGGGAATCATTCACAATACGAAATAAAAAAATATGGGAATATTTTCATGGAAGTAGTTGTTTGCGATAGGGTTGATTGTTTTGCATTTTGTTGAGCAATATGTAATAGTTTGTGCCTTATTAACGGATCTTGCCCGTAATATCCAAATTATAAGAAGAACTACTTACATACATATTCTGTTCTCCAGCAAAAATAAAGTAAGAAAATCAAAGGGAAAAGTGCTATTGTTTTTTGTTAAATGTGTTGCAAATACTTAATAAAATAAAATTTTAATTGAAAATTGCAATACTTAATAAACTGAAAAATGATTATGGGAAACCATTTTTTCACTTGTATAATGTTCCAATTCGTCGTGCAGCTGGCATAAACATAAAAATTCTTGTTGTGCCAATATTTATGTGAGGCACTGTATATCTGTGTATTAAAAAAAAACAGCGAAATTTCAAGGGTATTCATTTCAGTTTTTTTATTTGTTGGAAAAATGAAAAAGTGGAAAAATGTAATTTTTGTTACAACAAACACAAGGAAAAACTTTTCCACCGAAAGTTGCAATTTAAACAAGCTTTAACCAAATGTAAAAAAATCAGATTGGAAAATTACAATTTTACAATTTTTTAAGAGTTGGCAGTTCACAAACGTCCAATTGAGTGTAGTTGCCACCATGTTAAAAATGTTGTTATTTTTCAAAAAAAGTACTAAAATTTACATATCTTTTTAACCCTTATGTGAGTGACAGGGTACCCGGGTAACTTTTTAATCTTTAATTGCATTTTTTGTTTGTTTGAAGTTTCTTAAGGGAGTGGAACCTCTTGAGAACTCTTATTATTGTGTTTTAAATATATTTAAATAAACATTAGCTTAGTTTCTTAATTTGAAAGGGTTCTGTGGGTCAATTTATATTTTGCACCCTTAACCCTTAACGCGTACCTTAACGAAAATATTTAAAATAACATTTATTTTTTAGTATAATTTAATTTATTGTAATGAATATCAGCTTAAAAGCATGTTGAATTGAATAAACTGGAATATTTTTTTACTTTTCACATGAATGAAAATTTAAAATTTAAAAATAAAAAGACAGTGTTAGTTATTTTGTACATATACATATTTCGTTTATATTGTTTATTCAAACAAAAGGCTTGAAGAAAGCACAAAAAAATAGAAATTATATACACTTCACTATAGAACAAATCAGAAAAAACAAACAAAAAAAAAAAAAAAATTGTGTACTGACATCCTTGGAAGAAGGATTCACACAGAGGACGGTATTATATCGCACATTTTCAGAATATGTTCACATTCGTTTTATATACCATTTGTATCTATGGAATCTAAGCGTGCTTGTTTAGAACAATGTTGTTATTGCACTTTACCTTCTTCTTGCGCTCACCGAACTTATTCATGTATGAACATAGTAATGTATGAAAGCAGTAGCAAGTAGATGTATTTGTCGATCAATCATAAAGCCAAAGGGATGTCCCCCGATTCGTGTTTATGTTAGACATGGCAAAAACTTATATTTTACATTTTGTTAAATGAATTTTCTTATATATATTGTAAAATAATAGAGGTATTCACCTCAGAATTTTTACTCTTGCGGAAGTGCGGAATTGCGGTTTTGCACTATCGGTGTCGTGAACACCCAGCTTTAAACATTTTGAAATTTCAATTTCGAAATATTACGAACTGTCAAAAACTAAAAAAAAAGTACACAATTGTCAACTGATTGCAAAAAATCATTGCTGTTTATTAATTCAAGATGCCGAAGCAAAGTTTTAAGACATTTTTGGTAAATCATTTAATTAATGAATTTTTTGTTGAAATTGAAAATATCTATGATGAAATCGGTAAGTATAGATCTATTATATTAAAAATACCAAATTAAAATTTGTAATTAAACTTTTAAGAAAATAATTTCACAACTGAAGATATTTTGGATGACGAATTCGTGGAAGAGGAATTAACCACACTTTATGATGATTTATCTTCAGTTTTGTCAGCACGTCGAGGAATTGAATATTCAATACCAAAATCAAAAGTGTGGTGTGAAGATGTTCTTACCGAGTTGGACGATGACCGTTTCCGCCAAATGTTATGATGCAGCAGGGAACAATTTCAACTACTCGCTTCCCTAATATGTACAAGCGCTGAATTCAGAGGTAAAAACTCGTGTAAACAATTAAGTGTTTACCAACAATTAGCCATAGTTCTGTTTAGACTAGGGTCATATGGAGATGGCTGTAGCATTCGTAAAATAGCTACAATTTTCTGAATTGGCGATGGTGGCACAATTCAAAAAATAACTGTCAGAGTTTTTCGTGCGTTTCTTGAACTTCAAGATAAATATATTTATTGGCCCAGCAAGGAAGAAAGGGACTACATTGTTCGAGAAACGTTTAGCGAATTGCCCTTTTGCATTGGGTATGTGGACGGCACAGAGTTCAAATTGGCCGAAACACCAATCGAAAACCCGGTATCTCACTTCTCACGTAAACATATCTACTCTGTAAAAGCACAGATAACATGCGACTATAAACTACGTATTCGCCATGTATCCATTGGATCATCTGGAAGTGTTCACGACGCACGCATATATTCTTCATGCCCTTTAGCATTAAACTCGTCATCATATTTCAGTTCAAACCAATGGATTGCCGGAGACTCAGCATATTCATTGTCCAGTACAGTAATTACTTCTTACAGAATAAATTCCACAGCCATGACCGCTTCCAAGCGCAAAGAATTTAATTTAAGACACAGTAAATATCGTGTCAGAGCGGAACACTGCATTGGTCTCTTAAAGGAAAGATTTGGCAGTTTAAAAGAAATGCGTCACCGTTTTGCAAACAAAAAAAAATAAAAAATTGTGCTGCTTGTGGATATTAGTAACTTGCATAATACATAACATTCTATTAACAGAAAATGATACAAATAGTTTTTCTTCTAATGAGGCTGATGGAGAAGTGTCTGAAACATTATCCGACGAAGTTGAACAACCTCATTTTGACATAAAAAGACAAGCAATTCATAAAATTATGTTTAATAATTAATTTTATTTTGTATCTTTATTTTAATAAAAAAAAAACTTATGAATTCATGAAACACAAAACTTAAATATACATACATACGTATACTGAACAACAAATAATTATTGGTTTTTATATTTTAAGTCTAATTCAAATTTAGCTATACGCTCATTTTTTTCAATTTCTAATAATTTTATTCTTTCGTTCCTTTCCATTTCAATTTTTTTTAATTCTAGATTCTGTTTAAGTACTTCTAATTCAGCTTGAAACTTTACTTTTTGAAACTCATGTTCCTTTTGAAATTTTTCTTCTTCAAATTTTATTTTTAATCTTTGAGTATTGTTGCGTTCAGTTTGACATTTGGCTAACTGAGAAAGGGAATCCTTTGAAGCTGATTTTTTAAATTGTTCGGCAAGGGCTGTTACTCTTTCTACAGTTCCAGATTTTCGTGGATTTGCAGCGATTTCTGGTTGACTTATTTCTAGTTGACTTGTTTCTGGTTGACTTATTACTTGTTGACTTATTCCTGGTTGACTTGTTTCATTTTCAAAAGTTTCGGTGGAAAACAATGTAGCAGTGTCTTCATTTTGTACCAGTATTTCATCGCCTATGTCAATAAACCCAAAAAAGTCTCCCGAGGTAATCGAGGAATCAAACACTTCTGCTTCTACGGCTCTCTTCTCACCAAATATATTCTTAAGTCTTTCATAATGTGGACACATTCTTCGCAATTTTTCTAGGCAGATACAAAAATTATATTGGGCTTAGTAATTTTTTATTTACCTTTTACGGTGTTAACACCATTTTCAACGTCTTCTGCCAAAATTCCAGCGCCAGTGTTATTTCTCCATGCCTCAGCCTTTGCAAAACATGTTTTTAAATAGCGAACTTTCCACTTTACTAAATTCCACGTCGCTTCTACTTTAGAATCTTCCAAAAATTTCCTGTAATAAGCTTGTGCAGTTGGTATCTAAGGAAAAAAAATTGTTAAATCATTTCCAAGAAATAATTCTTTTAATATTTACCTCAAAATTTCGATTGTCGGCTAAATAATCAATTATTTTTAGAATTTCGAAATCCATCCATTTTTTTGCCACAGTTTCTTTTTTTTTTGCTAAACTTTTTGCTTCTTTTTTTATATTTTTTATTGAAGTCATTTTTACTTTTAAAATTTTAGTTTATTTCGTAGAACGTTGATTCTGTTTAAAAAAAAAAACAGTGTTTGACAACGGAATTTTGTCATTAAAGGTTGTAATTTTAGGTACTGTTTACATATTACTATACACTTGTTAAAAATGTGGCAACGGTACCAATATTTAAGTTTCTAAGCTGAATTGTGCAACTTTTACCCTTGCGATTCCGCTACATCAAAAAGGTCTTGCAAAATATAAAAAGTAGTGGGAAATTATTTTCATGTGTTTGTTGTAGTGAAAAATAAAAAGTATTGCGATTCCGCACTTCCGCAAGAGTAAAAATTCTGAGGTGAATACCTCTAATGTAAAATGTTCGTATTTATTGTATGTGGTACCAGGGTACCCTGTCACTCTGTTAAAGGTGTTTTTGTTTTTTGTCACTCACATAAGGGTTAAGATAATCAACTATGATTCTTTAAACTCCATTTTTATTAAATCAAATTTTGCTTTTTTTAAAACGTCGTTTTTCAAAACTAAATTAAAAATGAATTCTATACAAAGAAATATAAAAAAAGAACTTAAAAATGGCTTGACAATTAAATAATCAATTAATTCAATTTTGACTCTTTTATTTGGCATCTTGAAAAATATCAATTACTTCCAATAATTACACAGTACAACAGCCAATCTGGGGGGTGAGAAATTCCAAGTCAGGGTGATGGTACTAGGTCAGTATAGTAAAATCCTCAAAGGGTTTGGCGTTCGTATGTGTCAGTTTTTTTTTATGACATTTTAAATTTTTTCCTTATCTTGATGTTTTTTCGCTTAGTTGTAACATTTTGGCAAAAACGTAGTTTAACATAACTCGAGAACCACTTGTCCGATTTGATTGAGAATTACAATTTCTATAATCTGTTTCTATACCGTTTTCCTATATGTGCAACACTTTCGAAGTTAAAAATGAATGTATGAAGAAAAAAAATATTTTTTGCCCATAAAATTTTTTATTTTTAATTCATAAAAAATCCAAAACAGTAAAAAAAAAGTTTCAAGTCCTATTACTTTCACGTGAAAACGCATAACCTATGAAATAAATGAGACATAAATCATGAAAATCGATGAACGCGTTTCGCTTTTATTAACAATTAAGTGAAGGTATGCATTTCAAAAATTTGCTCGAGATATGCACAAAATTCTTTGCAAAAACATTTATGACTTTTTTTATGATTCTTAGAATTCAAAAAAAAAAAAGTAATAAACAAAAGGTTATTTGATTTTTATGATTGCGGTAGCAAAGTAATAAGCGGTAATAAATGTGCGTGGACAATTGAAAGGAAAAAAGGAAAGTGCACTTTTTTAATTATTTGGGGTTTTCCGTTGGCTACCTGTATGATTTTTTTACAGAAATTCCACCCACATCTATTAGTGCTCATGTTTTGGAACGTACCTGTCTGTAAAATATTGAAAAATACGTAGTATTTATAGGTGTTCATTTATCGATTTTTGTCATTCAACAAGTGCCGACGAACGCGAACAGTAAAAGGGATTTTTCTCCAGTTTTTTTAAAGTGAACAAAAGAGAACAGAATATGGAACTGTGCAAGCCAGATATAAATAGCTTTTGCTACTGCTGTGGTCAATATGTCTCAACACATAAAAATAGGGGAAATTTCAGTACTGATTTTGTTCAAACATACGAGATGTACTTCAACCAAAATGTTATAGTGAACGAAAATTGGGTACCAAATATAGTGTGTAAAAGCTGCTACAACCGTCTAATGGATTGGAAAAATAGAAGACGTGAAAGTATGCCATTCGGTATCAAAATGACTTGGACTAATCCTGGCGAAGGTCACAATCCATTGAATTGCTATGCATGTGCGAATAAAGGATAAGAAAATCGTATAATTACGTTAATGTTGCAAGTGCCGCAACACCATTGCCTCATTCGGACCACATTCCTGTGCCAAAAGCTTCTAGCCCAGATATTTTCTCTTCTACGACTGCTCCGACATATCATGCACGTATTGATCCCCCATATGAGCCATCAGTATCCAATGAGCCAATTTTAATAAATTAAAATAAGCTTGATTCAATTGTTGCCAAGTTGGAATTAACACAGCATAAATCGGAAGAGCTGGCTTCCATTTTGAAATCAAACAATTTGTTGGCACCCGGTGTGAAAGTCACAGCTTATCGAAGTCGTCAGGCAACACTCCAAAGTTTATTCCTTGTGAATGATGAAAAAACTTCTGCATATTGCCCGGATGTAGGAAAATTGATGGACGCAATGGAAATAAAATATGAAGCAGATGACTGGAGATTATTTATTGACAGTTCAAAACTCAGCTTGAAGGCGGTTTTACTGCATAAGACCAATAAAAAACCTTCAGTTCCAATCGCCTATAGTACAGAAACGAAAGAAACATATGATGCACTGGAAAATATTTTAAAAATGGTTAGCTACGCCAAACATATGTGGCGCATATGCTGCGATTTAAAAGTTGTAGCAATGCTTTGCGGTCTTCAAAGCGGCTATATAAAATATATGTGCTTTTTGTGCGATTGGGACACACGATTTTCCGGTGACCAATATGCATGCCACGGATGGAAACTCAGAGAGCACAGCAGGTTACAAACGGCCAATATTATTCGTGAGCCTCTAGTGCCGAAGGAGAAGATATTGCTGCCTCCACTGCATATTAAACTTGGAATTGTTAAGAATTTTATCAAAACTGTCGCCAAAAGAGATGAAGTTTTCTTGTGTTTGAAACTAATTTACCCGAGACTCAGCGAAAGTAAAATTAAAGAAGGTAAGTTATAATATCACATTCATTTCCCATGATTTTCCATCTTAACAAATTAATTTTTTCCAATCAGGCGTACTAAATGGTCCAGATATACGAAAGCTGATTTAAAGTGACGCATTTAACAATATTTTAATTGACGCTGAATTGAATGCATAGCAGGCAATCAAAGAAGTAATAGAAGGCTTGTTGGGAAAGCATCGTTCTAACAACTACGATGTTTCTGTCGCAAGGATGTTAAGAGCCTTCTCGGAAATTGGTGTCCACATGTCCTTGAAAATCCATTATTTACATCATCATCTGGACTACTTCAGCAAACAATTGGCTACCGAATCTGATGAACAAGGTGAACGCTATCATCAAGTTGCTATGCCATTTGAAATGAGGTAATACTGATTTTTTATTTTTTCAAACTCATTTTAATAAAACAAAAACTTACAGATATAGAGTCAAAAAGTCGCCGAGTGCAATAATTTCCGAAATTTGCTGGTGGAGTAAGCTTGTGTGGCAAGACAAGGATGATCTTGATGATAAAGAATTTTCAGGAGATGCAGAAGGGCCAAAAGTGGAGTCACACATTGACATTATGTGTGGTTCAGAAACTGATGATAGCGATGAATGCGATGCCACTAGTTCCGAACAACCACCATCGAAAAAGTCTAGGCAATATTTATTAAAACAAATAAAAATAAATAAATAAAATAAAAAATTATAAAAATGTTTACTTGATTTTTTTAGTAGTTTATGGCCAGAAGTCTGGAGTTATTGGGGAAAATTTATAAAAAAGGCGATAAATGACACTTTTTTGAATAAAAACAAATATCAATATTCTTGTCAAAATGGGATACCTTAACTTAATTGTAAATAAAAGCAGAACGCGTTAATCGATTTCTATGATCTATGTCGCATTTTGTTTATAGGTTATGTGACTTTACATGAAATTAATAACACTTGAGCCTTTTTTCCGTTTTGGATTTTTTATGAATTAAAAAAAAAAATTTTTAATTTTTAGGCAAAAAATTATTTTTTTTTCTCCACAAATTTATTTTTACCGGCAAAACTGTTGATTATAAAGAAAAACGATATATGAACGGATTAAAGAAATTTTAATTCTTAATTTTTTTGAGTTTGTTTTAGCAAAATCGGACAAGTGGTTCACGAGTTATGTTAAACTACGTTTTTGCCAAAATGTTACAACTAAGCGAAAAAACATCAAGATAAGGAAAAAATTTAAAATGTCATAAAAAAAAACTGACACATACGAACTCCAAACCCTTTGAGGGTTTTACTATACTGACCTAGTACCATCACCCTGACTTGGAATTTCTTACCCCCCAGACAATAATCCCAAAAATGTTCCATAGTGTTATATGACAGATTTTTGGTTTTGACAGTTTTGTACCATTAAGTGCCGGTTCACACGCGTCAAGTTTGACTCGTCAAGTCTTGAGTTTTTAGGAGAGACGGGAAAAGATATGGCATTCTCTTTTCCCTTCTCTCCTAAAAGCTCAAGACTTGACGAGTAAAACTTGACATGTGTGAACCAGCACTAACTAAAAAAAATACCGTTCACGTTAGTAAGGTGTAATTTTCCTTTTTCCATTTTTCCAACCAAACAAATTTTGAAATTTTGATTTTTGAGATGGGTTTTCTTTTCTGATGGTTGCTTTTAGCATGATTAAGTCTAATGCATGTGGGTATGATGGTTTTAAACTGAAGTTCTTAAAAGTATTAATGCCTATGATTGGTTACCATGTCCTTCATATTGTTAATACTATTTTGACAACATCGGTTTTCCCGTCATTATGGAAAGTTGCAAAGATAATTCCAATGAGGAAAAATAATGATTTGGATATATCTGATAACTTCAGACCTATATCAATTCTACCTGTGTTGTCCAAAATGGTTGAACATTTAATGAAGGTACAATTGATGGAGCATATTGATGGAAATAAATTGCTTCATGAATCCCAGTATGGTTTTAGGCGAAATCGTAGTACGGCCACATTGCTTGTCGGTCTTACAGACAGCATTAGGCAAAAAATGGCGGATAATGGAAATTGTGTATTAATTTCCTTGGATATGACTAAAGCTTTTGATAAGATAGATCACACTTACTTAGTTGAAAAGTTTAATATGCGTTTTGGTATTTCAAGTATTGCTTGTAAACTGATTTATTCGTACCTATCTGATAGGAAGCAATATGTATGCAGTAATGGTACCTTTTCTCAATTGCTTCCAGTACATAGTGGGGTGCCCCAAGGATCTGTGCTTGGACCTTTGTTTTTTATTATGTTCATTAATGATTTGTTTAGTAGTATTGAGAATAATATGGTTATTCCATTTGCGTTTGCTGATGATGTGCAGATATTGATCAAAGGTGACGTTCAATTATCTGATGTATTACAAAACATGATTGAGTATACTATGAGAATATTGAGTAGTTGGTTATCTTTGAATAAGCTTTGTATTAATGTTAATAAAACAAAGGCTATGTTTTTTGGGGCTAAAAATTCTGAGAATATTTTTTCTGTATCATTAAATAATGATACAATTGAATTTGTGGAAAAAGTTAAATGTCTAGGAGTAATTCTTGATAATAAGTTACGTTTTGAAAGTCATATAAATTCTTTAGTTTCAAAGGTAAATTTTTTGTTGCGAAAATTGTATAACTTAAATCTATTTCTTCCTTTACATATTAAGGAGAAAATAGTGCATGCACTTCTAATGCCTCAATTTTTATATTGTTTGGAAATTTTTTCTGGAACATGTGGTTATATAATGAAAAAAGTTCGATTGGCATTTAATAGAGTAGTAAGATTTTTGTACTGTGTTGGATCTCATCAACATATATGTAGTTAAATTTTTGAGATGTACATTTTGTGATTTGGTAAACATAAGAAGTTTATTGCTTTTGCACAAGGTTTTTAAAATGCAGTCACCAATATTCTTAGTTAAATTTTTTAGGTTCAGTAAATCTACTAGAAATAGACAGATAATGTTTCCAAAGATAACGCCAATTATGGAACGGTCATACCAAGTAAGAATAGCGCGTGTGTACAATAAATTACCTAACTCATTAAAGAGTTTTGGATGCACTGAGGTCACATATAGAAAAAGACTTAAACAAAATATTCAGGATAATAGGACTGTTATGATAGTTTGATAACTTCTAATTTAAGGTCCTAGTTAAGATTTTGTTTTATTTGGGATTTGAATTTGAAAAAAAAAAAAACAGTTATATGTATGTTATATAAGATTAATTTATTTTTATTAATATGGTTTATATATTGTTATTATATTTTTAATATGTACATATTTCGCATTTTTATTATAGAATTTTTTTTTTGAGTAGAAGTTTGTAACCGGCTAAGGCCAAAAGGCTAGGTTATTGAAAATGAAGAAATAAAGAATAAAGAAAGAAAGAAAGAAATGAATACCCTTTTCATGTTAAAGAAAAATATTTTTTTTTTAACACATATTTTTTTTTTTTTTGCTTTCATGTTTGTTTACAACATAAATGTCAAATTGATTTCGAAAACCAAAACCAGTTTTACATTATGGAAACACTTGACACGTTTACTCAAAACAAGTTGTTTTGCTCATAGTGGAAATCATTGTATACATATGTATTTCAAAACTGGTGCCAAATTCTCAACAAAGCTTAACTCTATCTAGTTCTGTAACGGACAAAATCAAAATAATAAACTTAAGTGAATGAATGCAAAATTAATGTGGGAGTTCACTTATTCAAACTCAAAATATTTTCGCTTCAGTTCTGAGTCCTACAAATAAAGGTGTAGGTATAAAAAGAAAGAGCAGCATGTCACACTAGAGTGGCTCGGACACCTTTATTTAATTCCCTCTCAGACCTTTTCCCTTAATATAAAAAGATTTGAAACTTACACATTTTTCTAGAAGTATAATCAATACTAACTTGATTTTATTCATGTTTTATTAAAAAATATTTTAAAGCTACTTTATTTTTAATTTTTTTTTTTATTGATTTTAAATTTTGACGTTCTTACATTTTAACTGATATACATATGTATGTATGTTATTCATATTTTTTAGTGAACATATTTGTTTACTTACACTGGAATGAAACCATTTCATTTGTACCTACGTATTCATTGATGCAACGAAAATGTTAATTTCTGATACTAATCTGTCCATTGTAGTAATGAAATTTTCATTAATACTTACATTCGTTGTATCATTAATAACACGAAACGCGCTACATTCGGGCTACGTAAAACGTTGATGTATGATTTTAGGTAAAAATTCGTACAGTAAAATATTAAAAATTTACTTTTCCATTAAGAAAGTTATTTTATTATACCTTTAAACTAAATTTTTATTATTTATTAAATAATTTTGTGGCCGTATGGAAAAAATAGGCAAATGCATTTTTTGAAACATGAGAAAAACACAGTTAAAGTTTTAAACATCCCTGCATGAAATGTCACAAGTGAATCTGTACTGAATCACTATTGACACAGTCACCAGAGCCTAGTGACTTATTATACCCCAGACAATGTTATTTACTATACACATTTAACATGAGCGTGACTTTCGAAATCTACTACTGACGTTGGTACTAGTAACTATGTAGTTCTTTTGGGAACCAGAGAATCACTATTACATTTTAGAAAATCTAGTCTTCACTTTTGGTACGAATACGAATTCATAACAATCTTCTTTTATTATTTCTTCAACTTTAATAGAAATTATACTTCTCAGTTGTTGTTGAAATTTTTTTTTCGTATTAAAGCCAAATGTAGTGTAGTGTAGACACTTCGTTAGCAATGTCACCAAAATAGTCGACAAAACGGGTGACGTGGAGACACTTGCATCCAGTTTTTCTTCAGGGATATTTCACTAATTATCTATATATAAAAATAAGTTGCGTTGTGTTAGTAATTGAACCGATTTTGTTTCTGTAAAGTTCACGTGGAAGGTGACGTCAGTACCAAGGTTTTTATGTATCAACGGTCTTTAAATGTGTATCGGTTCATGAGTTATATATAAGGGAACACTGCATTCATTCCGATACATGTATTTATATTCCCATACAAATATCAACAAAATGCCCTCCATTTTGAACTCCTCCGAAACGGCTTGACAGATTTTTATGAAATTTTTTATATGTATTTGTTAGGTATGAGAATAGGTAGTAGAGTATAGTTTATATCGCTAGAGGGCGCAAAATATTGCAATATGGGTAAAAGCTCCCACTCCCCAATCTTCTGAACTAATCAACCGTTTTCTTAAAATGTATCATGCAGACAATGTTACTTCTGAAAGAGAATAGAGAATAGGGTGTGAAATAGGGAAAGAGGGCTAAAAGCTCCTCCTCCCTATATCTTCGTAACTAATCAACCGATTTTTTTTGAAATTTCGCAGGCAAATAATGTTAGAGTTGGTAAGAACTATAGCCTATAGTTTTTGTTATTTAGGGCGTGAAATAGAGCAAGAGGGGTAAAAGCTCCCCCTCCCTCTATCTTCTTAACTAATCAACTGGTTTTCTTAAAATTTGGCATGCATACACTGTAACATCGGAAAGAGGACATGGCATTAAATATGGCAAGAGGGGTAAAAGCTCCGCCTCCCTATGTCTTCTTAACTAATCAATAAATTTTCTTGCAATTGGATAGGCAAATTGTGTAACATCTGGAGAGAACTATAGCCTATAATTATTTCTTAAAATTTGGCTAGCAGACACTGTTACATCTGAAAGAAATTAGTTATGTGGCAAAACAACGTTTGCTGGGCCAGCTAGTTTAATATAAAATTATTGTATATGTTATTATGCGCATTAGTTTTTTTCCTTTCATGTTTGTGCTCCTAAAACTCAAGAACCGCTTTACCGATGGACACCAAACTTGGATAATAAATTATTTAAGTCGGGAGCCATGTTAATATTAAGTTTATTTATTTATTTATTTATTCATTCATTTATTTACGTAATATTAAGCCATTTAGGCCAAAAATCAATATTACAAGTAATATATGCTTAAGCTACATATACATGTGTATATAATATTCATTAATCAATAATTATAATTTATAATAAAAACTAATAAAATGAAAATTGAAAATAATATACAAATATAAGAATAATATACATACTATTACTTTAGATTAAGGCTCCCCAGCCACATTTAAAATATAAATATCATAAGTATCGTCCATCAGTAGCTAATCAAGATTATTAAGGAAGTCTAAAATTTTTACCCGGAAGACATTATTTGAATAGGAAAAAACGAAAACGTAACGTAACGAAAATGGTAAAAAGTTCCAAAGCCTAGCAATCCGAACAATAAAAGATTTTTCGAAACAGGATGTTGAGATTCTTGGTATACGAATTAAGGGATTCCTAGAAGAACGCATAAACTCAAAGGAGTTTAATAAATCAGGTGGTTTACCATTTTTGATAATTTTATAAAACAAAATCATGTTCCGATATTCAATAAAGTTATTAAAAGTACAGCCAAGAAAGCTAAAAGCAAAATTAGAAACATGTTCATAGCGTCTTTTCTTTTCTGACAATAATGTTTCATATATTCTACCATTCGTGCGGGTTTTTGTTCCATTCTAAAAATATATGCAAAAATGTGAGAAGTTGTCGTTTTCCTTTCTAAACATGTTGCAACAATAAATGGCAAATTTGTTCCATTTCTTACCCGCAGTAATAACTGAGTGTGAGATAATACCTTTTTTTGCATCTGCGTAAAGTACTTTTTTATGCAAGCAAGTATTTTTTTTATTAAGTTTTTCTTGTGTTTGCGGACAATTTGCGTTATATTGTAATTTTTAGTTATATTGTGATGGATATAAAAACTTTTTGTTTTTCGTTTGTTTTACTTTTATTAGATTTTTTTGTCACAAAATTTTGAACAACAGCTGACATTAATTATTGAAAATCAGTGCTGTTAACGCTTATTGGAATTTTAAGAAAATTTAATGTTGAAAATTGCTACAAGCGTGATGAATATCGCTTTTAGTACAAACTTTGCATTCAATCACCCCTATTATGAAAGTCGACATCGACACAAGTCGACGGCACCTGAACAGCAATGGTATTTTCTGAGTCGTTGTTGACAATAATCGATTACTATTGACAGTCAATTGATATTTTCGAAGGCGCTTTCAAGTCGACGTCGAGTAGTATTGTCTCCGTTTTAGTCGACAGGAAATTTTGCGACGACTCAAATGAAAGTTAAAGAAATTTTAAATGAAATGTAAACATATTTATTGAATACGTTTGAAATAAAAAATGCAAATTTAAAAGAAGTTTGGGCACAAATTTTATTAGTAAATTTAACGCGAAAATTGCGAAAGTTCGGAAAAGTTTGCTAAAATAGCAAAATTTCGCGAAAATTTTTAATTTAAGACGAACGCCCCAAAGAACCAAAATTGCGAAAATTCGCAAACATTTGCAAAAATAGCGAAAATTCGCGAACATTTTTAATATATAAAAAAAGGCATACAATTTATTAAAATTCCCTTAAACTATAAGAAATGGCAAAAATTTGGTTAAAATTGCAAAATTATCGGAAATTCGTAAAAAATTGCTAACAGCTATATGATAGCAAAGTCTAATATTTATTAAAAATCGTAAAAGCTGTAAAGAATCAGAAAACTTTCGCTTCTATCGCGAGCATGGCTAAAATTTGCAAACTTTGAAACAAACGATCAAATTGGTTTGAAATCGCTAAATTGGCTAAAAAACAAAATGTCGGGAAGTTACAAAAAAAAAAAAAAATATGAAAAAACAGCGAAAATTCGCGAACATTTTTAATATATAAACAAGCCATAAAATTGATTAAAAGTCCCTTAAACTGAAAGGAATTGCAAAAATTCGGTGAAAATTGCTAAATTAACGAAAATTCGCAAAAATTTGCTAACAGCGGCATGAAAGAAAAGTCTTATATTTATTAATAAACGTTAAAGCTATAAAGAATCAGAAAAATTACAGTAAAAATATCTTTTATCTAAAACATGCCAAAAATTCGCGAAAAAAAATTCAAAATTGGAAACAACTCTATCTACACTTTATTTTAAAAAGCTAAATCAGTTTAAAAAAATATGTCGGAATATAGCATAAATAGTCGGTGTTCATACGGCTCTTGTCTTATTGACGAGGGGAAAAGAAACGAGTACACAGATGCATGTACTGTCTTTACGTTTTGCTTTTGTTATTGTTTTCAATACCAAAAAAGCACATGTCGTCAACATGACATGAATCATTTGAACGCCAATTCATGTTCAAAGAAGAAAAAGGAAGAATGTTGTCAATAAGACGTCAGCCGTATGAACTCAGACATAGCGTTAAAAAGTGAGTGAAGAACAAAAATAAAAAAAAACAATTGGAGATGGGATTTTTTTTGTAAAATTTTCGATAACTAGTCGACGTCGACACAACATTCTTATAAAATACCACATTAACGTCGAAGTGATGTAGTCGTCGCCTTGATGTGACAACAATTAAAAATTAATGTCGACGTCGACAACGCCTTACATAATAGGGGTGATTATTTAACACGCTAAATACACATTAGTGTTGAGTGTAAAACGTATCTATTATTTTGTTCCATTGTAATTTAGAAAAATGTATCACTTTGTAAGGGTTCGTGTAACCTAATAAATATATTACACAACTATAATGCATCATTATTTTTTAGAAAAGAAAACACCATAACATTATAAACAAAACGAACTATTAGATTGAAAATACGCCTGATCATCCTCAAACGCATAGAACCAGTACCTGAGTAAACCTCAAGGCCATATAAGATATTAGAAAACAGCAAAGCATGTGCCAAGTTATACTTCACTCGCAGCGGCAAGTATAAATTAGTAGAACGAATTTTACGCAATATACCATACATTTTACCATAAACCATATTAATATGGGGATCAAAAGAAAGTTTACTATCCAAATATACACCAAGACACTTAATATGGTCAACCAAAGAAATAGGAGTATTGCTCAAAACTATATTAATGTCAGGATAAAAACGACTGGTCGGTCCAAACATCACTGCTTTAGACTTACTAGGATTAATAGATAACGAATTGAAAGAAGTCCATTCACATACCCGGTCTAAGCAAAAATTTATATTATTCTGTAAAACATCACTAAAGTCAACTCTGCTTTTGAAGAGTAAGAAGACATCATCGGCAAAAATGAATGGTTTACATAACGATGTTGTAACAAAGTCAGATAAACTATTAATATATAACATTAAAAGTAATGGCCCTAAAACGGAACCTTGAGTTATACCCGTAGTTAAGATACGCAAAGCAGAAGTAGTACCATTATGTTCAACATATTGAGATCTACCAGCCAAATATGAAAAAATAAGTTTACAAGCAGATTTAGAGAAATTATATTCATCCCTGAGTTTCCTCATCATCATAGAATGACAAATAGAACCAAAAGCATTAGCAAGATCAAGAGAAATAAGAACACTAAGATTATTCTCATTGATATTTTGACGGATATGCTCAGTAAGATCAAGAATCATCAGCGTAGAACTAAAGCCATTGCGAAATGCATATTGGTTGTTACTAATATTCAAAAAAGTAGAATCCAACATCTGCTGTTTCATTATATGCTCAAGAGCTTTAGACAAAGCCGGAAGGATAGAAATTGGCCTAAGGTCTCCGGGTTCATTTACTACTCGTGTTTTTGGAATTGGAGTAATACGGGCAATCTTCCAAGCTTGCGGAAAAGTAGAAGTAGTTAAAATGGTATTAAATAGATTCAGTATATATCTAGACAAAAAGGGAAATACCATTTTAATAAAGCGAGCTGGAACATTGTCAATTCCTAACGCTTGAGACCGAACTTTATCAAGTGCATCAATAACTTCTAATTCTGAAACGCAATGAAATGAAAAACAATTAGGAGATTCAATAAAGTCATTAAGGCTGTAGGAAATATCGCCCAAAGAAAAATGGCCCAAAAAAATTAATGAAAAATCGCCCAAAAAAATTCCATGTAAAATTGGGCCTGAATTCATATGAAAAGTGACCCAAAATTGTTGGGCTATTTTTCGTTACAATTAGGTGATTTTTCGTTTTTTAAATTTGGTGATTTTTGATTATGAAAAATCACCCAAAAATATTATATGAAAAATAGCCCATTTTTTCGGGCATACTATTTGTCTAAATCATTCATTATTACTATACGACGAATTCCTAAATGTTATTTATAAAAATAACGTGACATATTGCAAAAAAGGTGGCATGTCATAACGTCCAGTGACATAGTGTCGGTGGACAAACTCGAAAGCATAGCATACAAACTCGAAAGCATAGCTTACAAACTCGAAAGCATAGCCGGCCTTGGGCCGGGCGCAAGGATTTTCTCCTCTTTGATAAAAAAAAAAATACCAGCTTCGCTAACTAAAGCTTCTCTGAAAAGCCGGCCTTCGGCCGGGGGCAAGGATTTTCTCCTCTATGGTATAACGAAAACCGGCGTCGCTAACTAAAGCTTCTCCGCCCAGCCGGCCTTCGGCCAGGCGCAAGGATTTTCTCCTCTATGGTATAACAAATACTGGCTTCGATAACTAAAGCTTATCTGCGAAGTCGGCCTTCGTTCGGAAACAAGGCAGATTTTAGAAGCTTAACTTAGCGAAACCGGTACTTGTTATACCATATAGGAAAAAATCCTTGCGCCCACCCAAAGACCGTCTGCGCAGAGAAGCTTTAGCTAGCGAAGCCGGTCTTTGTTATATCATAGAGGAGAAAATCCTTGCGCCCGGCCGAAGGCCGGCTATGCCGAGACGCTTTAGTAAGCGCTGCCGGTATTTGTTACAACATAGCGGAGAAAATCCTTGCGTCCAAAAGTGTTTTCGTTATACTTATGTTTAATATATGCACCCAGAGAAAAAACAACAAAACAATTTTTAAAAAAATGTTGACCATATTATGTTTAATTTAACCAAATCATTGCCACCGACAACCACATTATGGTAAAATAAGTTTCTTTAAAAAAAGTTTAGTTGGTTGTGACCATAATAAAACATGTTTTTCTCTTACATTTGTAAGTTACTAAATTTATATGAATAATAAACACTGTTTTGCAAAATGGGTAATTTTTAATTTCTTTTTTGGGAAAAAATTAGTTTTTTCTTTTCGGGTCATTTTTCATTTTTAATTTGGGCTCTTTTTCGTTTCTTTTGGGCAAAATTTCATATATAACTTTTTGGGTTATTTTTCATGTTCTTTTGGGCGATTCTACATTTGGGCGATTTTTCATTATTTTTTTTGGGCCATTTTTCTTTGGGCGATATTTCCTACAGCCAGTCATTAAATTCTAAATTTTCCAATATATCACTACCACTGCCAACAAAGAAATCATTCAATAAATTGACATTTCCAAAAAAGTTTTCCGAATCAGAGTCTAAGCAGCCATGGCTTTTTAGGGTTTTCCATACATTACGAACATCCATATCACGAAATATTTTAGAGAAATAATTCCTCTTAACCTTCCTAATAACAGTTTTTACTCTATTACGGTATTTGCAATAAATTCTCCAGTTCGTTTCGGAGCGATTAGCCATATAGGAACGGTAAGCCAAATAACAAATAGACTTAGCAAACACAATTTGTTTAGAATTAATCCAATTAGACTCGTTTCTACAAACTTTCCTTTTGACTAAGGGAACAAACGTAAGAAGAGTATTAAAAACAGAAGTTAAAGATTCGCACATTTCATTAACATTACCTAAAGGGAAGTCAGAAAAATCGTAGTTAGACAAAAAGGTAGATATTCAATAAATTCAACCATTTTATTAAACGTTTCATCAAAAGAGGATAATATTAATGCATGGTGAGAAATTAAAGGACATTGGAATTGATAAGAAAACTTAGCCCGACAACTACTGCTTACCAACCAAAGATCAATTAAAGATGTAGATCCATGAGCCACATCAAAATGGGTGGGCATTGAATTATGGACTACAGACAAATTATTTCTTAAGCACATAGTCCTCATATTGACAGATTTAACTGGGTCAAACATATTACAGTTAAAATCTCCAACCACAACAATATTTGAATAAGCAAGAAACAAATCACTATGAAAATTCTCGAAAGAAACAAGATCACCAAAGGGTAAATATACAACTCCGAACAACATTTTGTATTCATTAGCAAAAATTTCAATAAAAAGAGATTCACAAATCCCAGGCTCAGAAGATTTAAAGACTATTTTATACTTAAGACCAACTGATATATACATACCAACACCACCTCCTCTTGAGTTTAAGCGATCATTGCGACAAAGTTTATAACCAGAAATCTCAACAGCTCGATTAGATACATACGGTTTTAACCAAGTCTCAGTAATAGCAAAAATACTAAGATGAACCAACTAAAAAAGATCTAAGCTCATCAACTTTCGAAAAACTTGCAGAAGGTCTTATGCTTTGGCAGTTAACATGAGCTACGTTGACTTTTTGTT
Source organism: Pollenia angustigena (assembly GCA_930367215.1). Classification (NCBI taxonomy): domain Eukaryota; kingdom Metazoa; phylum Arthropoda; class Insecta; order Diptera; family Polleniidae; genus Pollenia; species Pollenia angustigena. Next base: position 38,740,668 of record OV884059.1, read on the forward strand.
GATAAAATCGCAATGCTGAATCTATATCAGATTTGCTACTGAGTACCGGACCAATATTGTGATTAGAAGACATCAAAGTTGAAACAAAATGATGCGGTGGGGAACCATAAAGATAAAGGATAACTATATATAAATATAAAAATATACATTAATTCAATTCAGATTACATTACTCTAACAACTAATCATATAAAACAATTGAGTTCAATAAGAAGTAAAAAGCAAAAAAAAAAAAAGAAAAAGTGGTAAAACATCAGAGAAAAATATATGTATATAAAATGTTAATCAATGCAAGTGCTAATTGAAATTTGTATAGCTAAATCAAAAATTTGAATTATTAAATTCTGATTATTCATCAAGAAGAGAAGTACATTCCGAAAAGTTATAAACAACTTCCTTACCATTAGCCAATATAAGCTTAGCTTTAACAATATCTGTATTTAATATTCTATACTTCGTGATAATTTTTTTATGCAATAGCCTCTTACAAATATAATTTAATTTACCAGACGCCGGGGAAAAATGGTCATTTAAATACAGGCGCATATCAATCTCACCACCAATTACATCACAAATTTTTATAGATTTGGTCTTAAAATAGGCTTTCATGATGCTGTCACGCAAAAATACATTATTAAATTTATATAAAACCGCCTTTCGATTATTAAAATAACAAGCATGATTAATGTTTGAGGGAGAAATCTCAATATTGAAAATAGAGCCGATTTTACTACAGGTGAAATAAGATTGTCCAAGCCATCAGGTAAGCCACTCACAACAATATCGCCTCTGTTAATTCTTTTATGCAACACATTGTTTTCCATCTCTAACTCGGATATTTTTTTATTAGTAGAAGAATCCATATGATGAATAAGCTTGTTACAATCCAAAATTTCAGACTTCATATCTTTCAGGCAACTCGCAATTTCTGCTCTAAAGCTGTTAACCGTGTCCGCTAAGGTTTTGTGAATGGCAGCTTGTTCAGTGTCAGCTTTACCAATAAAAGTGTCAACTTTAGTGTTTAGTTCACTGATCTCCTGCCGCAACAGTTTTAAGCCAGGTGAAGAATCAGAATTACAAGATTTGCAAGAAAACGACAAAGACTTGCAATCTTTTAGCGAGGAAAGGGCTTTATCATTTAAGCCTGTGTTGAAATTTTTGAGTTCAAAATTTTTACCCAAAGAGCTTGAGACCCAAATTTGTTCTATTTCACTCTTTCTTTCTTAGTTTTCGAAACAACGTCTTTTTAAAATTCTAATTTTTCTGTTTTTTAAGAAAACAAGGAGTTACCTTATTCAATAACGTAAGCGACATTATTTTCAATTTTTTTTTTCAATAAAAAATTTATTGGAAACACCGTTACGATTTTAAAGCAAGAACAATTTTATCGTAACCGACAAAATTTATACAAAATTTATATGAATTAAAATAAAAAAACTCTCCTGTAAGTGCCGGTTCACACACGTCAAGTTTAACTCGTCAAGTCTTGAGTTTTTAGGAGAAAGGGGAAAAGATATGGCATCCTCTTTTCCCTTCTCTCCTAAAAGCTCAAGACTTGACGAGTTAAACTTGACGTGTGTGAACCGGCACTAAATAAGGGGTCGATATGATTTTATTAATGACAAGTAACATTAAATCAATGAAACGACTTTAACATATCGTCAGGTCAGAATTGGTTTGGCGCATATGCCAAAAAGTCGGAGTGGAGAAAAACGACAAAGAAGATTTACATGAAGATTTCTCAAAATGTACCCGATAGATTTTTTTATATTTTTACCAATGCTTCGGTATATGTTTTGAAGAAAATTTTTGCGAATTTTCATGAATAAAGTTAGAATTTAATAGTATTTTTTTGAAAATGAAAAATATTGTTTTGTGCCGCATGCGCCACTTTTCTAAAAAAAATTAAAAAAAAGTGGCCTTTTGTGCTGCATACGTATACTTATTGCGTGAGTGACTGACGGGATTTTTAAAAATTCGTAAAAAGGGATAAATTCGGAAACCTTTTTTATCTCCAAAACTAAAAGAGATAAAAAAAAAAAAAACTGTAATTTTACTATCGAACGTGAAAAGAACATGACAATACCATATTTGGACATCAACATTATCCGAGAAAACGGTAGAATAATACAGTATTTTTCGTTTAGCTGCATTTCACTTAACTGCATTTTTTGCCTATCTGCACAAAATACAAAGCATTGTGTATGATGGCCAAATTTTGTTAGAAAAAAAATCGTGTACGTGCATTTTGCTTAAGCGCATATTTGGATAACAGCATTCGGTTTTTGGTCAACAATTTTTATTTTTAATACAAAATATTATTTTTAAGTGCCTCATAAAAAAAATGTATCATATCGCTATTATATGAAAAACATTTGATCTGGCAGATGTGTTTGTGTGTGCACCCTCCATCAACAAAAGCGGTGAATGAGCGTGTACTTAGTTTGTAATTCCGTGTGAAACTTTTTTATTAGCCATCTCAGACCTCATAAAGAATATATATTCTGGCTCCTTGAGTTATTCTAAGTCGATTTAGCCATGTCCGTCTGTCTGTTCGTCTGCTTTCATATTGCACCACCAATGACATCTATGTATATAATTTGGACGATTTTTTTTTAAACGATTTAACTTTAACTTAGATTTATACGGAAAGAAAATTTTGCTCCATCGATTTGACTAATTTTTCTTTCAAATCTTTTTAACGGATTTTAAAAACCGAACGCAAACATTTTTCCTATTTTGGACAGGACAACGTCTGTCGGGTCAGCTAGTTAATTATAGCTCAGGCTTTGATAATTCCCAACAACACATCCACAAGTTTGAATTATTTTATTTTAAACGAAAAAAAAAAACTAAAATGCTAATTAAATCAAAATTATATATCGCACTTGTTCAACAATACTGTATTAACTCAAAATTTTAAAATTTTCAGTAGAAGCAAAACCATTTTTAATTTAATATGAAAGGCATAGGAAAAAATATTTTTAAACCCACCATTTCTTTACAAAAAAGTGGACAAAATAGCTCGATATTTTTACAGTGGGTAGATATGAATAATACCTGTCGACTATTTCCAAAAAGTGAAAAACTAAAAATTTGGAGTTAATACAGTATTGTTGAAAAGGTGCGATATGTATTTAATTTCCTTTCAACGAAAAAAAAAAAAATTGATTCATATATCACATTATTTAAATTGAAATATTTTTCAAGCATTTTTTTTAATTGATTTTGGGATTGAAAGCCAGCAAAATCGGTTTCGTAAGATCAGAGCTGAGAATCAAAATGTGAAACCACCACCCTAAAAAGATGATTATTTCGTTACAAAAACTAACATAAATGGTGGCATAATGCACGCAATAATATAAGATTTTGCACAAATTCGTTTTATACGATTGGAAATTTTACTGTTAAATTTCGTGAAGATCGGTCCATAATTTACCATAGGCCCCATATACAGCCTACTCTGGGAAATTAATGAAATGCGCCTAAAACCGTAGCAGATATAGATATTGCGGCAAAATTTCTTCCAACTTAGCTTCATATGGTCAGAAAAAATGTCATGCAATTTTGTGATATACGGTCCATAATTTATCTCAGATCCCATACTAAGTAGCTCTCTGAAATTCACTGTAAACTCGAAAACTAATTTCACTATGTTTTTTTATCACCTACAATCACTCTACAGAACTTTGGGATGATTAGTTCATAATTTACGATGGGTCCAATACAAATTCACCTCATGAAAATAATTTTAAATCGGTTAAAAATGTTTTTACCAGTCATGATATTTTACCCAAGCTGGTTCCAATTTCTAAAAAAAGCATAAAACTTTCAGATTGCCAGTCAATTATTTAACATAGGTTTAAGCCGCGACCAATGTTAATGCTAACGCCGTTTTTTTTTAAATTAAATTGATTTTTTTAATATATAATATCTAGATATCATATAGAGCGAAATGATTCGGCACAGCCGAATATAGCACTCTAACTTGTTTTAAAAACATATATTAATATTAAATTTAAAACTGTATTAAAAAATTTGTTGAAAATAATGATTGCATGACTAAATCTATTTTTGTAATAAGAAAAAAATTTACATAAGTGCACATTTATGCAGGTAAGTGAATTCTTTTAAAAGCATTATTTATGCTGCTAAGTGAATACTGCGTAAGATAATATTTTGCGTACCTGCACGAATTTTCGTGCAAACTCGAATGTGCAGCTAAACGAAAAATACTGTAACTGATTGGTACACCAAACCAACGTCATCAGGAAGAATGATAAATTTCAATTCCACGCAATTATTAAAAATGAAAACGAACACAGCGACAAATCTAATAAAGAAAGTACTGCATATCAGCGATGAAAAAATTTAAAAAGAAAAATATAAGCAAAATAAAAAATATCTTGACTATGAACAATTATCCAACACACTTAACAAATTCATTAATAAATAAAATTCTAAAAAGCAAAAATCTTGAGAAAAAGAAAGAATCGAAACAGAAAAATATTTTTACAGTGTACCATACATCCCAAAATTAACGGAGACAAAAACACTAAAGAACTTGATCATAGAAAAAACAACAACAATTGCACATAAATCAAACAAGACAATAAGGCATTTGTTTACATATAACAAAACCAAACTGGACATATGTAAATTAGATAATGTAGTTTATGAAATAAAATGTGATGGAAACGAAAGGGAAAGGTGTAATATGGTTTACATTGGAACAACAAAAAGAAGGTTAGAGAAGAGAATTCATGAGCACAAAACAGACGTCAAAAAAGGAAAAATAGCGACGGCACTATCTCTGCATGTAAAAGAGTGCAATCACAACATGAACTTCGACAATATAAAAATATTAGACAGAGAGCGGAGAGAGAACAAACGTTACACTATCGACTCCCCAATGAGTGCAGTGTCTTTCAGGCTGAGATCCTAGCGATCTGGAGGGCGACGGAGGTGATACTGGAACACATCGAGGGTGGATCTGTGGCAGTGTTGAAAAATTCAGTACTTTGGTACTTTTTTCAGTACTTTTTCATATTAAAAATACCGCAGTACCCCCGCGTTGTTTTTAGTACTTTTTATCCTTTGAGCTTTTTAACTCTTAACTTTTTAACTGTGATGTGATCATTTTGAAAGCAGGCATAGGTTTTCATGTGTTTGTTGCAAAATTTATATTGTTGTATTTTAAAAATAATAAACGATGCTAATATTGAAATACAAAGCGTGGACGCCAGGATTCATATTTTCCTTTCCAGAATGGGATATTTGTTCTTACAAGTAGCAAGAAAATTTATAAAAAGGGATGCATTGGATACTATGTTAAGTGAAAACCATATTTATAGAAACATGCAATGTTAAGGAAATCGTTTTATTCGACAATTTGCGAAACGTTAAGAACTAATTTTTGTTTTGAACATAAAACCTTAAAAGTGATAATCAGCTTCACTCCAGAAAATATTGTTTCCGGGAAACCCAATAGCATAATACTGATGCTATTAATGTTATTTACTAACGATAAAGAAAACTATAATAATATTAATTCTCCATTCCGTGTTCAAGGGGATCTTTCAGAACTGAATATTTAAAATTCTTTGAAAAATATAGCCAATATTAAGAACGAAACTAATCTTTGCTGACATTTCACATATTTCTTTTGGTATTTTATTAATACCACATTTCTGAGCATCAATTGAATTACAATAATATTGTAAATGGATGGGGCGCTTGACGCTTATGTATAACAGAAATATTATTAACATGTGTACCTCAAATATAAATATTGGTTGCCATTAAATACTTAGATAAATGAATTCCAATGAAATATTTTTTGTTCCTTTTATTTTCATAAATTATTGGTTTTTTTCAACAAAACTTACCATTTGGTGAGAAAAATACTCTTTTAGTTGAAGTTCAGTACCATTTCAAAATTTCAATTTTGCAACACTGATCTGTGGTGACAATTTACGTCGATAGTCAGGCGGCGCTTAGGGCATTGACAAATTATACGGTGCGATCGTGCCTGGTCGCTCGGTGTAGGAATGCTCTTGGTGGACTCATGGAGGCATTCGATGTGAGGCTGTGTTGGGTTCCTGGACACTGCATGGTTGATGGAAATGAGGTGGCTGACGAACTCGCGAGGGGGGTTCGAATCTGGACTTAGCGGTAAGGGACGGAGGGGTAAGGCCCCCCCTATGTTACTACTATGGGGTGATACGGTAGAAATTTCGTGATGACGTTTACCGGTCCTGTGCCCATGTTCTGTAACTCTCGCGTCGAGAAAGTTTTCGATAAAAATGTGTGAAATGAAACAAAAATGCCATAAATTGAAACAAACAGCTGTTTTTCTCACTTAACTGTGTCTGTAACTTTTTTTGGCGAGTACAAGCTGTCACGTAAGGAAATTATTCACCAATTTAAAGAAAAAGTGTGTCTGTAACATTTTTGTGAGAAAAGTTCCCGCTTTGAACTGTCAAATAAACTCACGAATAAAAATGGAGAGAGAAAAAATTTTAACACTAAAAAATGCAAAGAATAATAATAACATTTTGTTCTTGGCACATTTTTCATTGATTTATTATTTTTCTTTTAACATTTTTATAAAATATACGAATGTCTTCAAAGCTCGTTTGCACTAAAGTCGCTCTTTACACAATTTGGTATAGCCGACGGTTGTATTTTCGCCGCCGTCGTTGAAAAATGTTCAATTTTAGTAAATTTTGGTCGCCGTCAACGATATGTGTCACTGGCGTTCTGAACGTCTGCAATGTCACATCGGCTACGAGTGCAATATTATGACATTTATAACGTAATGACGTAATCTCTTTTGATAGTTTTCGGAATGGGTTACAGACACACATTTTTCTCACTTTTCGAGAAACGATGGAATATTTTGTTTCACATCTTTTCGATGCAAGAAGTTCTCACTAAAGTTACAGAACATAGGTACTGGAAGGACAGAACGGATTGCAGGGTGTCCACGGCACTATGGCCAAGATTGGACGCGGGGGCAACCAGGGTTCTGATGGGATTGAATAGAGGTAGTCTTAGAATGCTTATAGGGTTCTTGACGGGTCATTGTCCTGTCAGGGCTTTTGCGGGCAGATGGGACAACGCCATACCGGACTTCTGCAGATTATGCGATGATTCAGAGGAGCTGGAGACGATCGAGCATGTACTGTGCCATTGTCCCAGGATGCAGGGTCTCAGGCAGAAGTGGCTAGGAGATAGGTTTCACGACGGAACTGGGGTGCATCGCTGGATGTAGTCCGGCTGATCTACTGGGGTTTGTCAGGGAAATTGTGAGGTTGTTTCTGTTGAGGGGACTGTAGAGGGGGCAATAGTTCTACGCGAGATCTTATAACTTTCTAACTTTTTATCTTTCTTGATTCTATCCATCTCATACTTATTTTCTTTACTGTCTTTTCTTTTTTCTCTTAATTGAAGGGATTCACTATGGACCATATTGGTCTCCGAGTGAAAGTGTGCCCTTGGGCGCATAACCCTTCTTAACCTAACCTACACTCTCGAAAGCTTACGAATCCAAGTGAAAATCAAAAATACAATGAACACGAAAGAAGACAAGGACAATACAAAACTGCAATACTCCGCTGCAGTAGTTAATGATTATAATTAGTTATAGTTCTGTGATATTTACATTAAGTTTGACTTTTATTCGGTGTTTGTGTTGTATTTCACTTATTAATTATTTATTTATTTCTGTGTCGTGTAGTCCAGTTTTTAATATTAAATAGTTGAAAAGTGCAATACAAATGTAAAACCCGAATTTGTAAGTTAAGCTGTGATATTATTAAAGTTCTTAAATTTATTATAATTATTATCTAATTGTCTAGATTTTTATGGAATAAAAATAACCCCTGATGAAGGCCGAAAAAAGCGAACGAAACGTTGGGAATAGAAAATAAATTAACCATAAATGTTTTTTAGTTACATTTGGTAAAAAAAGATTGATCATATTAGCCCATGAGGAAAACAAAAAACCTCAATAATAATAATAATATTAAATAAAACATTGATCATAAAACAAAAATATATGTAATACATATCGTTGTTCTTTTGAAAAATAAGTGGACAGGTGTGTGGTACTTTCTTGAAATTCGGCTCTTTTAGGGTGAAAACGGGTAAAACCTGAATTTTGCTACGTTTTTGTCAGCCCATCTATCTTTTGATCCAATAAACCTAGAAATAAAGTTTATACCACATTCGAAACTTATCAAAAAAATACGAATACAAGTTTGGTACTTTTTCGAAATTAAGGGGTGAATTTTGCAATTTTTGATACTATAATGTGGGGAAAAATAGTACCAAAATGGGAAATACGGGAAATTTAATATCTTTCTTCAGCTTTTTGGTTCTACAACTGGTACTTTTTAATTATCGTTAATATTTGACCTCAAAACATAAAATTCAACATGCAATGTCCTGAATGAATGCTTTATATCTCAGAAACCACAAAAAAATTCGCGAAACAGATTTTGGATTCAAAAAGGGGGTATTCAAAATATATATGTATACCCCATACCTAACTCAATTTTTTTAAAAATGGTCGGTGGTCAAACCCATTTTGAGATGAATTATATGAACTTAATAAGCTCATTGTAATATGACAACTTAATGAAACGATTTTCGTAGCGCGAACGACGAGCTACGTTGGCTCAAAAATAATGCCAAAATGAATTGCAGGAAAGTAAAAAATCGTAACATTACGAAGGTTTTTCTCTTTGTGAAAAAAAAATATATAAAAAATTCCTTACGGTAACCGAGATTTCTCGTTACTTAACGATACCGGTACTTAAATTCAAAAAGTTACAGAATTGCAGCAAAGAAGGCACGACTAGTTTAGAAGGCTTGTTCCTGCCCGCACCTTTTCCCCTATTGGCCTCCTTACGAGAGCCACTAGTGGAATCGGACGGAGGATTACCAGCCTTCATCCTCGTGTCCGCTGCCTTAGCCACTTTGCTTACCTTCTTGGGTATCGCCCCTTATCCTCCGCAGCTCGTTCCGAAGACATGAGCGCTTTAGTCATCGGGGAAACCCTCTTTTCTCCATCTCTCCACAGCAGGTTGACGACACCAACGGCCCTGTACTTTTTGAGTAGTGTCCGGGTCGGCGACTTCATCCACCTGCTTTCTCCAAGGATAGGGCCAACCAAGCACGGTACTGACAGGGCCGTAAATTCTTTCGAATTTAGCGTCGCTTTGTCGGTGCCTTCTCAGAAGGTGCCTATCCCTCGCGGAGAACGTTGAAGGATCTCTTCGCCATCTTATCCAGATATGCCAGAGAACTCCTTGTTCCGTCCTGCGCCCTCTCCTCCTTCGTTCGGCTGGAGTTCTTAATGTCTCGTGGAGGGGCGCTTGGCCAATCCTCCACGGCGTCCTGCCGAACAAGTTGTGAACAATCTTCTCCCGAGTGTCCCCTCTGATGTCCCCTGGCCTCACAGATGATAGTGGCAGCCTCTGTAGTCTGACTGTGAGCTGATATAACAATATCAAGCTCTGTGTCAGAGAGCAGAGTCAGCCCCTCTAACCCTTGAGTAGACCCAGTTTCAGCACAGGAGTCACTCGATAGTCCCAGAAGACTATCCACGTAAAGGTCGGTCAGTACCTGTCTCTCCTGTTCAATTATGTTCTCATGAACAGTCGAGAGGGTACTCCCCACCTCACAGACCGTGACGTCCGACTGACCCATTTAGCATTTAGAACCAAAGTGTGAACATAGAATTAGCCTGATTAAAATATCAAAATTTGGACTAAAAACCATAAAAAGTTCAATAAAATAACCGCAATACTAATTGTCTTCTTTAATTTTTATTTATTTGTTCTTTTTATATTACATACATAAATTAAGATGATGATGAACGTTTACGAGAAGAACTCAAGGACTTAATCGATGACAATCCCATAGAAGAAGGAAGCGATGGAGAGGATTCAGATGTATCAAATTCGTCCAAGAAAAGAAAAAAACATGAAGATGATGATGACTTGGACGACCGATTAGAAGATGATGATTACGACTTGATTGAGGAAAATTTAGGTGTAAAAGTCGAAAGAAGGGTAGGTTTTATGTTTCAAATAAGGTATTTAAAATATTTAAACAAATTTGGAAACAGTTTGTATAAATCTACATTCACCGTTTTTGATAAAAAGTTTTTCCAAGTCGATTTAAGCAAGTCTGATATGGACATTTTCAGCAAAAGCTTAACCGTGACCAAAAACTTAAATGTTAATAAAATAAATTAATTCGACTGAAAGTATCAGTCGAACAGTTGTATTGAAGGAAAACTGGATGCTAAAAATGTATCTCTATTTTTCTAATTCTTAGTTACATTTTATCATATTTTCTCTTTTTATTTTTCAAAATACTGCAACTCTTGCGAAAAAGCAAAAGTGAAAAAACATAACAACAACCACATAGACAATTATTTCGCACAAACGATACAAAATTGTAAGGGTCTAAGTAAGTGCAAGATTATCAAAGTAAAGTCTTAAAAATTTTGCAACTTTATGGCATTGCCAAATTAACAAAAAAAAAAAATGCTTAAAAAGTAATCATAAAATTACTCTACACCTTAACAACAGCGCAGGAATACCTTTTTAAAGTACATTTTTTTCTTTAAATTTGCAAATATTATAAAATTTAATGTTAAAAGATTAACTTAAAAATACTGAAATACTTGTGGGAAAAAGTGTTGCGGTAGAAAAGTTATAAGTTCTAATTGTAAAAAATTAATAATTTTTTTTTTAAGAAAATTTTTTAAAGTAATCGTAGAAAGTCCATGCATCTTTTCAAAGAAAATGAGTTGTTTATTAAATTGTTTCGGAAAAGCTGAGAAGTAAAGGTGCAAACAAAATGGGTTTCTCACGTCAAATAAGTGCAACTATGCTTTTTTGCACAGTTGCTAGGGTTAAAAAAATTTACGTGAATACCTTTTCTATTAAGGGTATTCATTTCAGTATTTTTATTTGTTGGAAAAATGGAAAAGTGGAAAAATTCAATTTTTGTTACAATAACCACAAGAAAAAAAATTCCACCAAAAGTTACATTTTTATCAAACCATAACCAAGTGTAAAAAAATCAGGACAGTTGCCATTCATAAAAAATTGTTAATTTTTAATACAAAGTACGAAAAATTGCATATCTTTTTATAAACTCTTGAATTGTGCAACTCTGATTTTAAAAATTATTTTTAATTGTTACAACATTTCAAAGATAACTTCTTTCATTTAATCATTTAATTTTTCTTTTTGAAAGAAAAAAAGAATTAAAAAAAGAAATCGGGTCAAAAAATGGACAGAAGCTGAAGTAAATAAAATACTCGACTTTTTGGCAGACAATCGCCATTTTGAAGTAACTTTTTGTAGTTGAATATTATGATGAAAATAACACCATTCACTTCGTTTTAAATTAAATAATCAATTAATTCACTTTTATTCGGCATCTTGAAAAATATCAATTACTTCCACGAATTATTTGACAGATTTTTTTTGACAGTTTGTACTTTTTACAAAAAAAAAAACCCTGTTCACGTCAATAACAGTGTACTTTTTCTTTTTTCCTTATTATGTATGTAGTGGTTACCCTTTTTCCATAAATTTGTTCTTAAAACAACAATTAGTAGGAAGAAATGCAAAGAGAGCCAACAAATTTCCTCTAACGTTGTTCTTATCCATTTGATTTCCGTTATGTTTTAATGTAACCTTCGTTTCCAAAAAGTATCATATCGTTAGCTAAAATGCAAAAAGGCGTAACTAACAAAAAAATATAATTTTACAGGAGAAGCAAAAAACTTTGTAAAATGAAAACTAGAAACGTGTCAGAAAAACAAATATTGATAAGTCGTCAAAGAAATGCTTCAAACAATATTAAAAGAAAACGATTTCATTAGATTTTTTTATATAAGGAGGTCGAAATTGTAAGAAAAGTTTAATTTAAAAAAAACATTTTACGATTTTTAATAGTTTAATTAGTTTTTCATAAATAAGATGAAATATATACATACATATATTAAAGTAAAGTCATTCAATTTGTCTATATCAAAACAGTCCAGCTGTATTCGGAAAATGGATGTTATTAAAAAAATATGTTACTTTTTGCTCTCAAATACAAATATTATTTTAATATTTGCTCGAAGCTTCTTTCATTTGAATTACTTCTTCGTATCTCCTCTTTATTGAATTCACCAAGCTTCTTGAATCTTTTGCCACATTACCTTCTTATTTCTCGATTTATACGTCCCAATTTTTATTTTTATAATTTCCCACAGGTTATTTGTACATATTTGAAAATTTTACAGATAGTTTCATCAATTACAGTTTAATAGAAAAATTTTCTGCGACACGCTTTAATTGTAGCTGAGTCCTTAGCTACAAAAATTAATTTTCATACTTCGCTTCCGACAATGGCATATGATGTTGAACCATTTAAAGATTTGTAACCATCTGTGTACAGTATGTATTCGTTTAGTAGGGTTTGTTTCTTTTTCAGGTATAATTGTGCGAACATGTCATGTCATGTGGCAGAGGTAATTTTATAATTTCTTTGCGCTGTCTGATGTTTTCGATCTTCCTCAACAATAACAGAGTTATAAGAAAAAAGTAATTTGGTAATGAATTTCAGTTTGATTTCCTTCTTACGATTTTGGAAGGCAATTCTGATTCACAAAAGATGTACTTTAATGAGGTGGTGCGTAATGCAAAAATACTTGGCCTTACCTTTAGTTTCGGTTAAGAAAGGTTATGTGCCGAAAGGCACACTTCCACTCAGAGACCAATGTGGTCCATTGTTAATCCCTTTAATGAAAAAGTAGAGAAAGAGAAAAGTGAAGAAGAAAATAAATAAGAGATAGATAGAATTTAGAAAGTTAGTAGTTAGTTACCCCCACTACAATCCCCTCAACAGAAACAACCGCACTATTTCCCTGACAAACCCCAGTAGATCGAATGGATTACATCCAGCTATACACCCCAGCTCGTCGTAAAATCTATCTCCTAGCCATTTCTGTCTGAGACCCTGCATCCTAGGACAGCGGCACAGTACATGCTCAATCGTATCAAGCTCCTCAGAATAATCGTATAATCTGCAGAAACCCTAACAGGACAATGACACTAACCAAAGAAGCCTTTACTCTTTGAGCTAATGCATTTTTAACTTATAGGAAGTGTTTGTTCCCTCCAAGAATAGTTTTTCGAAAATATTATGCCTAGAATTTTAATTAGTTAACATTACCAATGTGTTGTGGCTGATTTTTAATAATACACGCGATTGATTTTATTATTCAAAAATACAAATTCATTTATTAACTCGTGTGTTCCTCAAAATCTAAAAGTACAATACTAAAATATAAAATGGTGAACAAAAAGGAATGTTTCAATGTATTGTTTTTTTTCATAAGAATATAAATTGGAAAGAGAATAAAAGAAATAATACAACGTACAGCCAGTATTGCCATTACTACTATAATACATTACAGTCACCCACGCTTAATGGAGTACATGGTTCCTTAAATGAGCAGGCAACCTTCTGGCTCGGTTTGGCCTTCTTGAAATGCCTTCTTGTTTTACAACTGGCTCAGATTGTAGACGAGACTGGTGTGTTGGTTCGTTCAATTGGTTTTGACTACGTTCGATGATTATCTCTTCTATTCCTGGCGCTTTACGCATTGGTTGTTCGGCAAAAGTTACAGTCTTTTTTGGTATTCCCACCCCTGACTTATGTAGTTGGTTTATATGCCGTTTTAGCTCATAACCATTGTCGAGTTTAATTCTGTAATGCAGCTGGCCAAATTTTGATTTTACAATACCAAATTTCCAAGTTGGTTTGTTGTTGTCGTACCATCGAACTTGCACCCTATCTCCCACGTTTAACTTACGAAGAATGGGAGTGATCTCTGCAGAGATTGAATGTTTTATTGGTCGTATGGCATCAAGTTTAATACGAAAATGACGACCAAGATATAATTGTGATGGACTTTTACCGCATGCTAATGGTGTAGCTCGGTAGGTTAGGTTCCATTGGCAGCCGTGATCAAGCACAGCTCACGTGGGACCATTAATTAGTTCCCGTTGTGTTACCATGTCACACCGTCTCCCATGGGTCCTATGTTGTCTGGCTGCTAGTGCTCCCACGCAGCCATCCGGTCGATTCAGTAAAGGAGTGGATCCTGTTTACATCAACATCAGAGAGACAAGTTTTGTCCCCAAAGGGGTCTTCGACCAAACATTTTGAGTCTTAGATCTCCGAATGCCGGGCAATTACAGAGAAGATGTTCCGTTGACTCTTCCTCACCCTCCTCGCCGCAACTTCTACATAAGGCATTGTAAGGGAGCCCCAGCCTCTGGGCGTGCCTCCCAATGGGCCAATGGCCGGTTATAACCGCAATCAGGTTTCTAAGATGATGTCTGGACAGCTGTAATGCCCGCCGTGTCCTTTTTTCATCTATGATGGGCTAGATTTTCCTGGTTTCCCCATAGGTAGTTTCAACGAGCCACCTCTGACTGGCGATGATATGAAACTTGTGCGCAATGAGTTGCTTACTCCTTGGGAGTGAAACACCTACATTATATGTCGAGCCGTCTCGATTCAAGGTGGTACCTGCATACGCCAACGAATCCGCCATGCAGTTCCCCGGTATGTCCCTGTGTCCGGGGACCCAATTAAGGGTGACCAGTGAATGTCTCGCTATCTCCTCCAGAGACATCCGGCATTCTCGGACAATTCTCGATGTGATGAACACATTCTCCAGGGATCTTATGGCCGCCTTGCTATCGGTAATAATGTGAATATCCCTTCCAGATATATCACCGTACCGGATGCGTCTGCGGCTGTGTAGATGGCCATTATCTCGGCCTGGATGACACTGCAGTGGTCCGGCAGCCTTATAGGAATGCTCCAGTTTAGCTGCTCGGAGTATATGCCAGAACCGACACCACACAGTGTTTTAGACCCGTCCGTGAAAATTTGAATCGCGTTCGCGGGAATTTGTAGGTCATCATAGTGAACCACATTATCCAAAATGCTTACCGTGAAGCCAGGATCAAAGATTGGCTCGGGTGTGACATAATCAACATCCATGTTCCAATTAATTTCGTTCAGAATATTAGCATGTCCGATATTGTAATCCCTCCATGCTCCGGTGGCCCTTAGTCTTACCGCCGCGTTCGCAGCTAAACTTTTCGCCAAAATGTCTGGTGGTAACCAGTTTAAAATCGTAAACAGTGCCTTAGAGGGGATTGTTCTAATGGCACCTGTTACCGCTATCGCCACCATTCTCATTGTACGTTCAAACCTAATTTGATGACTCTTCACCTCGAGTGCCGGCCACCAAACAGCTGCCCTGTAGAATAGAATGGGTTTAATGACACATTCGTATAGCCAATATACATTTCTCGGGTTAATTCCCCAGTTTAGGCCAATGGCCCCTTTGCAGCAATATAATGCAGTTGCCGCCTTATTAGTCCTGGAAATGGTGTTCAACCTCCAGTTCAGTTTGCTGTCCAATATTAGCCCAAGATACTTGGCGCTGTCAGACATTTCCAGCGAGATCCCCTTTATCCTCGGGGTATCAAATTTGGGAATTTTGTATCTCCTTGTGAAAAGTACCAGTTCCGTTTTGGAAGGATTTACATCCAGTCCACATCCCTGGCACCATTTTGTTAGGACGTCCAATGTGGACTCCATTAGTTCAGACAATAGTCTGGGATCTTTACCCAGAGCCACAACTGCAACGTCATCCGCATAAGCAACCGTTCTGCAGCACGTCCTTTCCATGGCCCTGAGTAGGGTATTCATATTCAGATTCCAAAGTAATGGTGAGAGTACACCGCCTTGCGGGGTGCCGCTAGTCGCAACCTTGGAGATGTTCGAGGCGCCCAAGTTGGATTCAATACGCCTGAAGTGCAGGATACTGCTGACAAATTGAATAATCGCCGGGTCGATTTCCAAATGTCTCATTGCGTTAATAACCGATTCAGGTTCAACGTTGTTGAAAGCGCCCTCAATATCTAGGAATGCAACAAAGGCAAATTCCTTGTAGTGCAGGGATCTCTCTATGTGGCCTACCAATGAGTGAAGCGCAGTTTCCGTGGACCTTCCCCTCGTGTAGGCGTGTTGAGCCAGTGACAAGGAATTGTGTCCTAACGATGATCTAATATGACTATCCAAAATCCTCTCCAGTGTTTTCAGTAGAAAGGAGGATAGACTAATTGGTCTAAAGTCCTTAGCCATAGTGTGAGATGTCTTCCCACTCTTGGGGATGAAGACGATCTTATATGTTGTCCAAGTTGATGGGACATATGAGAGACTCAGGCAGGCTCTAAAAATTGCCAAGAGCCATGGCATCAATATTCCCAGGTTCTTTTGTAGATCCGCTGGGATAATGCCATCCGGACCTGGAGATTTAAAGGATGGAAGCTTTTGACCGCCCATTCCACACGATGGCGAGTTATCGGAATATTAGAGATATCCCGAGTGCCAGTAAATGTTACCTCCCTAGGCACATCATCAGTGCAACCTGGGAAGTGTGTATTCATCAGGACCTCAAGGGAGTCCCGACTGTTTGTGGTCCAGGATCCGTCCATCTTCCGTTTATACGATGGAATAGCTGGCTTAGAGGATAAAATCTTACGTAGCCGACTTGTCTCCGAGGAGTTTTCCACGTCGCTGCAGAAATTCCTCCATGACTGTCTCTTGGCCTTCCTTATAAGATTTTTGAATCCATTTACTGAGGACTTGTAACTGTTCCAAACATCATTACGTTTTGCCTCATTAAAGAGTTTCCTGCTTTCTTTGCGTTTTTCAGCTATCTCCGCAGTCCACCATATGGGCTTAGCTTTGCCCTTCCTGTCGATTCTTTTACAGGATTCGTTCGCTGCCTCAGTTAAGACACCAGTCAAAGACTCCACTGCGGAGTCGAGTATGGACACACTGTCTATGAGAACCGGGCTCATAGGCAGCTTGTCCTCGAGTACACTCGCATAGATAGACCAGTTGGTCCTTCTTCTATTCGTGTAGGGTTTAGCTGAATCAACTCTAAAGGAGAAATTGAAATCAATATACATGTGATCAGAGAAGGAACAGTCCTTTGACACATTCCAATCGCTAATCATATCCGCGAACTTATCACTAATAAGCGTAACATCAAGAACCTCCCTTCTGTTAGTTAGAATAAAGGTGGGCTCACTACCCCTATTAACTACTGTTAGTTCATTTTCTACTATGAAGTCCAAAAGCGACTCACCTCGTGGATTTACATCCGAGCTTCCCCAGATGGTATGATGTGCATTAGCATCAGCACATATTATTAGGGGGATGTTGCGCCTGCTGGCATACGACATCGCCTTCCTGGTTGTGGAGTTTGGTGGATTAGCACCCTGATCGTGTGCCATGTAGCAGCTCATAAACCAAACTGTTCTGGTTCTGCATTCTACTGCGACAGTGCAGGTGTCCTTATCGCTAAAATCAGAAAGAATGAAAGCTTTAAGGATGTTTTTGACCATAACGCAAGCCCTGGTCTTACCTTGATCGGCTGCGTACAGAGTACTATAGCCGTCTAAACTGAGTCCGCAAACCCTGTCTCTATACAACAATGGTTCTTGGATACATATAAGCTCCTCCGTGCCTGAAGCCAATCGGAGGAGAAGGGCAGCTGACGCCGCTTTAGAGTGATGAAGGTTGATTTGTGTAACCTTCATCATAGTTCATCGCTATGGACGACTGTGACGTTGGCATCCTCTGGGTCGTCGTCCGATTCCAGAAGGATGTCCTCATCGTCCGCCACTTCCATCTTGCCAAAGAAGTCACCCACAAGTCCACTGACCGATTGAGTGTCTTCATTGGCCGATGACGTAGCGGAATCGTCTTCCATATGCTCCGTTGATGCTGTTGTGGTAGTCACCGGAGCTTGAGGCTTCCCTTTGTCATCACCTTTGTAGACTCGGAGGAAGATAGTTCCAAATCCATAGAATATCTTCCCCTGTGTCTTCCGAAGTGACGGCAGAGAGTCACTGTTTATTATAACAGTGGCCTTCCTGAACTCTTCAACAGATTCAGAAACCCTCACTACTTTCCAGTCCTGTGTCGGTAGCTGGGGGTTACTGATCTGTATAATTTCCAGGATCTCCTTGGGGTCGGATGGCTCAGCGGGGATCTTGGCAATAGATCTAGGCCTTTGCGGTACATCGGCCAGAGGTATTGCCTCAATCTTAGCGCCCTGCCAAACTTCCCCCAGGGACTCCACGGCAGCCTTGTACAGCAGCGCTGAACGCTCATCTGCACACGCTATCAGTTTAATGTGACCTTGATACCAGCCGGCATCTTCACATTGTGGTGGTGGTCCAGGGTTACCCCTTAAGACATTTAGGAACGCCCTACTAAGTGCGACGACAACCAGCTTCCAGTTCTTGGATGAAATGGTACCGTCACTGGCGTTGCGGTCAATGATCGCCCAAATGAGGTGGTCTTTAGCCACATCTTTGTGCGACCTGTTTTGCGGCCGTTGAGGCGTATATTTGGACCGTTTAGTCCCAGGAAGTGTGTTCTCCATGACCGTTGCGTTTAGGCGCTGCTTCGGTTGGCTTCCGTTCAGGATTGCCTTCCTCTGCAGAGGGAGGTCCACGTTTTAAACCCTCAATATGGGTTTTTGCCCACTGAAGAGAAGTTTTCTCCTGCTCAGTGAGCTCACCAACCGGTTTTTCACCAAGTCGGCTATTGATTTTGTAGGCGGAGCGTCTGGTTGTGAAGGCCCGTTTAGATGCATTTATGTGCCTTTGGGGTTTTTTGGTAAGTGCCGTAGAGGCTAAGGGAGGTGCATCAGAGAGCATCGAATCATTCTTCGTGTGCTCTCTTTGCACAGGTTTCGGCACATGGGAAACTGAATTTCTAGCAGACTGAGTCTGTACCGTCAAGCCAGCACCCGAGGAAGGGGTTTTGACAGGTTTTTCTCCCGTCCGGACCTGGGAAGCCTTAGAGGTACCTGGTTTCGAAGAACCCTGCACCAAGCTTGGGGTTGCATTTTATGCCTAACTGCCAGGCGAAAGAATACCTGCCGCTCAATATGAGAACAGACGCTGATGGATTTTATTGCGGACCGACGGCCTTCAGGAGGCCTCACAATTGACCGTAAAAGGCCAGCGGACGCATAGTCATTAGCCGCTCCAACTAGGAGAAAACAGACGCTAATAGACAGGGGGGGGGGTTGTTCTTGGTTCGTACTCGGTTTAGACCCTTCTGGCATGGGAGGCCCTACCGGTCTTGACTGACGTCACTACCGCCAGCATGACTCTAAACGTCCTTGTACTTAAGCCCTCGCATCGCGGCAAGATGACTACCCATTCGCGAGTAGTGTAGTAGTGTAGCTCGGTAACGAGAAACTATTTGTTGTACCTTTGTGTGTAGCGTTGATTTATCGTTCTCCATTGCCTTCAATAAATTATATTCAATGGTGAGATGAGCATACATAAATTGGTATTGTAAAATATTAACTTCAGCCGGCTAATGATTCCGTCAATAATTGACGGCGCTGCCAGTTTCTTCTCGGCATAGATTTCTGATGTCAGATGGTTTGTCAGAAGAAAATAGAGCACGCTCTAATTGAAATTTTGTCAGATGACTTTGCGTCTGACTTTTACAGAAGCAAAGTTAAAAAGGTAACACACGACATGTATGTGTTTTGCAGTGGGAAATTTGACATGTCAGATGACAAAAACATGTCGTCTATACGCTAAAGAGATGCACAAGCACAAGAAATATTGCTTACAAGCAATTTCATTGAATTTAGATAGTGTGTGTTTATTACTCTCAAATTACAAAACACATACTTCCAAAAACAATTGTTTTGTTTTACGATCAAAATATAGAAGAATAGAACAAAACTGCACTAGAACAATGCTGAACTAAAATAAAGCTGAATTAGAACAAAGATGAAGTAGAACATTAAAACAGAAATAGAACATTCCAAGCATGTTTGAATGTTTTGATTGTAAACATATACCAAAGAGAATTGCAAAGTGAGAAACATTTGTAATGAATATGAAAAAGCTTAAAAAAGTTTATATGTAATATTAATTTTTATTTGCAAAAATTTATTGTTTATTATTTACATACATATAAAGGTTCTTAGGTCTAATATTTAAATAAAATTAAGAAGAATTCATTATTTTCATAGATATAAAAAATAAAATCTAATGGTGTGTTTCACAATTTTTTGGGAAAATTGATAGCAACAAAATATTAATAACTATTTAACTAGAATTAGAAATATTGGTTAAATAAACGTTTAAAGTTTTATATAAAAATAAAACAAGACCTCAAGCTTGATAATTTAGTTATACATAATATAATAATGAAGGTCGACTAAAATAAAATATATGTACATTTAGGAAATAATTCAAAAATATCAATTTTTTTATTTTTTTTAATGTTCTAGTGCACTCGATGCTTTTACTATAATTTACCGTTTCTTTATTTCATTGTCTGTTTTTGTGTTGATATTCTGTTTGTTTTGATAATACAAGCACTAACAAAGCAGAAGAGAAAAACTTTTCAAGTTATGCTTGTTTTGTTTTGGCGGAAGTAATGTGTTGTTATGTTTGTTTTGCTATGTATGTTTACAGTGAAATAATATAATTGATAGTTGTGTGAAGTAGAACATAGAACATTAAGAATATTTTGCGCAGCCCTTTACTATACGCTCCTTTATAAATACTTATATACTTATACATTGTGTGGTATTTAAAGCTAGGTGTATATAAATACAGGCATACTTATTGTATATATAAATTATGTGCATATAATAATACATAAAAACATAATACTATTAATATTTACAAATTAAGTTTCTTAGGTGGAATTATTCGTCTACCAGATCTGCTACTATACATTTGATTATTTTCATAATTTGAACTTCGGATATCTACATTTGAACCTCTTTCAATATTGATGTTAGAATTCGTACTTTCCTTGTTTGAGTTACTACATTCATTTTCCTTGCTTATATCAGTATCTGCATTGCTTACATTTTGTTGA
Organism: Pollenia angustigena; assembly: GCA_930367215.1. Taxonomy (NCBI): domain Eukaryota; kingdom Metazoa; phylum Arthropoda; class Insecta; order Diptera; family Polleniidae; genus Pollenia; species Pollenia angustigena. Next base: position 38,761,715 of record OV884059.1, read on the forward strand.
CTTTCATCATATACATGATTGTAATAAAAACAATAATTTTCATCATTATCTTTACATACTTTCATTTCTGTCATTCAATGGCTTCACCGATTTCTTCATTATGTGTTGCCTATTTCTTCTATATTCTACTCCATTTTCATCTTTTATCAAAAAAGATCTAGGTTCTCTACATTTCTTGAAAACTCTGCCGGGATACCATAATGACGTAGGATTTTTCTTAAAGTATACTTTTTCACCTATTTCTACTTCTTTCAAATATTTTGAGTTTCTGTTAAATGTTTTAGATGATGCAGCTTGTTTTAGTTCGACTGTTCTTTTAAATTCTTTCTCATCAGTAACTTTTGGTTTTAAACTATTAGAACTAATAGGAATTTTTGTTCTTAATTTTCTACTCATCAACAGCTCTGAGGGGCTTGGTAAATCATTCTTACTTGTGGTACGAAATTGCAACAACGCAACATACGGATCTGACCCTGATTCTTTGCACTTGTTTAAAATATTCTTTATTGTTTGGATTGATCTTTCAGCAAGTCCATTGGAACGAGACAAATATGGGCTTGATGTTATATTATCAATTTCCCAGTCTGTACAAAATTCACTAAACTCCTTTGAATTAAAAGGTGATCCATTGTCTGATATTATAACTGCCGGAATACCATGACGAGCGAAAATAGACTTCAATTTCGTTATGACGTATCGAGCCGAGTATCCCAAGTTTAAGAATTCGACTTCAAAATACTTCGAATAGTAGTCAACAACAACTAAATACATTTTGCCCCCAAATTCAAATAAATCACAACCCACTTTATACCAAGGTATGTTGGGTATGTCATGATTTTTCAATTCTTGTTTTGGGTTGGAATTTCTGTATTTTAAACAAATATCACAATTTGATACCATATTATAAATATCATTATTGATATTCGGCCAGAAGCTCTCGCTAAATTTTGACAACATATGTCCTTCATGTAGAAATTTTAGCATCTTTTTTCGCAGAGATTGTGGAATTAAAATACGTTTGTTCTTGAATATTATGCCATTAACTATGTTTAGTTCATCTTTAATTGAATGATACTGACGAACTCGCGCGTCTATTTGTATTCCCTTATTGGGCCAACCATTCTCTATAAAATCAATCAGTTTTTTAAAAACTTCATCATTTTTTATCTCATTCTTTATTTCATTTAAATTTTTGCTTGGTATTGGAATTTGACATACCAGTGCATTACATTGCAAATCAATGTCCCTATCGAAATCAGGTAGGGCTCCACAAGCGGCGCTCTTGACAGAGTATCCGCTATGAACAGATCTTTACCCGGTTTGTACACGACTGTTATATTATAAGACAATAACCTTAACATGAACCTCTGAAGGCGTATGGGTATGCTATGTAAAGGTTTGTTAAACAACGGCACTAGAGGCTTATGGTCCGTTTCGACAGTTACATTTCTACCATATAAATATTGGTGGAAACGTGTGCAACCATATAATATGGCAAATAGCTCCTTTTCAATTTGAGCATAATTAGCTTGACTGTTGGTTAACGATGAAGATGCATATGCTATGGGATTTTTCCCATGCATTATCACCGCTCCTACCGCAAATTTCGAAGCGTCGACGGACATCATTATAGGCTTGGAATTGTCGTAATAAGTTAGAACTGGTTGGTGACTTTGTGATTATAGTTTTTAAATTATCAAATTCTCTTTGTTGCTCTTCGTTCCAGCACCAAAAAGAGTTATCTTTCAAAAGATCTCTAAGGTGTTTATTCTTTGCTGACATATTATCAATAAATGGTCCTAGGTAATTAATCATACCCAAGAACCGTTGTAAATCCTGTTTATTTTTAGGTATTGGCATATTTACTATTGATTCTATTCTCTTTTCGTAGTTCCGCTTCATTCTGTTGTTTGTCTTCATAAAACACATTCTTGCGTAGTGGTTTTTTTTACCGCAAGAGTTGCAGACAACACCTTCTGCTGGACATTTAAATCTGTGTTTTTGGCCACACTTACTGCAATCTGTTAGTTGTTGTAATTGTTGACGCTGTCGAGGTGTGTGTTGACTTTGTTGTTGTTGTTCCGCAGTATAATTATTCTTAAACTGCCTTAGAGCCGCAACAATTTGTTCATCCGAACCTCCATTTTGTATTTTTGCTAAATTCACTTTTGCCATTTCAATGCTCTTAGCTATTTCCAATGCTTTTTTCCATTCAATGTCACCTTCACTTAATAACCGTTCTTTTGTGTTTTTGTATTTGTCAGAGAGTCCGCATATAAAAATGTCTTTAAGGAGGCTTTCTCTTAAAGTACCGAACGCACATGTATGGCTTAGATTTTCCAACGTGGTGGCATACTGAACTATTGTTTCCTCTATTTTTTGTTTTCTTGAAAAAATTGCATGCCTTTCCATAGCCAAATTTATTTTTGGTATGAAATAGGAATCAAACTTCCCAACCAAATCATTATACTTCACCTCATCAATGCTAAGATTGAATGAATTAAAAATCTGCAACGCAGCGGGACCCATGTGATGAAGCAGGAGCGCGACTTTTCTTTTTTCCGGCTCTGCATTTAGATTGGTCGCAAGCAAATATATCTGAAACTGCTTGTTCCAGTTTTTCCACTCATCAGCAACATTAAAAGCTTTTACATTAAAAGACGCCATTGCGCCTGCTGCCGTGCCTACCGTTGTTGCCGCCATTGTGACTTCCAAAGATCGCTGATCTTTTGACTCCATTTGTTTTCTCACGCCGTCGTATTTTCTTCGATTTTTAAATCTTTTTTTTCAGTCTTAATTTAATTTTTTAAGGTTTGTTTTTATATATTTTTCTGTTTTACAAATTTAACTTAATTTGCAAACACCTGACACCATGTTATAAAAAGACTTGTGTTTTCTTCTGTGTCTGTATGTATATTGGTTTAATATATTTATTACAAACTACAAAGTAGCAAATACAAAGTACTCAATACCGAATACCAAATATGTAGAGTTGCCATTGAGGGTTAAGAACATAATCCTATAACATTTATTACTAGGATTTATGACACGTAAGGAATTTTTTGCGAATGTGATTGTGAAAAAGTAGCATCGGAAGAATATTCAGACCATTTATCGGCAAAAGATTAAGACATTAAGGATGGCTCAGTAATGATTTTATTATCACGAAAAATTGCCTTCTCTCTTTTATACACTATAAGGTTTGTAGTAGTAACAGATTTTCTAAAGTTTTTCCAGGCACTTATTTTGCGTACTAAAGACAATGGGATATTCCATCAAGGTCAATTTTTATTTGTTTTTATAGAAGATTGTGGTATTGAGACATTCACAGTCGTTTTAATTGCATTGTAATAATTAAAGATTCTCTATTAATGTTAAGGGTTTGAGGTCTTTTTTGTAGTTCACTATCTACCGTAGATGAAAATAAAAAATCTTCGATTAATCCTTGTTCTTTCCGAGCCTCCTCCCTATGTCATTCTGATGACAATAGGGAAGTGGTCACTACTGTACATTTCATCCAAATATTCGACGAGATTAAATTAAGTAAAGTTGGTCAGAAAAAGGACCCATCAACATGTTTAAATGTTCCATGTGTGGAAAAATGGGATGCCATCATTAAGCTCGTATAAATCTGAAGATGATGAAGCATATGTGTCCATTATTGTTATTATTGGGTGATCCCCAAGAAGAATTCTAGGAATTAAAATCACCAATAAAATCTTCGGTTTGTGCTTTGTTGTGATACAGACGTGTATTTTTAGCCGCGCATACGATTTGAACTATTAATTAATCACATTTGATTTTGTAATACATAAATATAAGCAGCGAATGGACGCTTAAGAAAAAGATAATATATTTTGTTATTTAAATTATTTAACATAATAGTGAACAATTTAAAACGATAAAATTAAATAAAATAAAACAGTAAAAATATATATGTATGTACGTATGAATGTTCATACATGTTTATACATATTCTGAACAAAAACATTTAAATTTAAATTTCTTGTTTTTTTGTTGTTGTTGTAAAATACAATAAATAATAAAAATATTAAAGCAAAGCAAAACGGTGAAAAACAAAAACAACTCTTTGCATGAGTAAAAACAGTGAAACAACGCTAAGGCAAAATGAAAGAAATGTTTATGTGACCGTTCAGGCAAACGAAAATAATGCTGAAATAAATAAAACAAAACAAAACAATATTAACTATCTAACGGCTAAGCCGTTCTCTTTCACCCTCGGTGTTCACAAAAACGGTGGATAGTGATACATTAAAAAATATTAATCTGTCTTTGGGGACAAGTGTTGTAGCGTCCGCAAGTACTACCGCGGCGGAAAAAACAATCTTAGTAAGAAATGATACCATAAACTCAAATACAGACGCAATGGAGAACCCTTCAGTGAAAAATTGTCAAAAGCCTCAAATACAAGTTGGTATGCACAGGTATATAACAGTGCTTAAACGGGGTCGCAGCCCTACCTCTTCAGCAGTTGCTTCGGCCTCAAAAGTAACATCTTTTGATAGAATAAATTCACAAAACCGTTTTGCAATTCTTGAGGACGAATCCCCAGAGGCACCAAACGTCATAAAATCTTCTAAGCCACGCCCAATATATCTTAGGGAGCAAAACTCAAGTGAGTTAATAAAGAGCGTGATCTCGGTAATAGGTGAAAATTCTTTTTACGTAGCGGCAATCAAGCGTGGTAATATAAACGAGACAAAAATACAGGTTAATCATGAGAATGATTTTCGCAAACTAACAAACCAATTTGAATCCCTTAAAAAAAGCTTTTATACATATCAGCTGAAGAGCAGCAAAGGCCTTCAGGTAGTGATCAAGGGCATAGACTCGAGTGTGGACCCTGAAGAAATTAAAACCTTTTTGGAAGAGAAAGGCTTTAAAATAAAAAACGTTACAAATATCAAAAATAGGGAAAAAAATCCCCAACCACTATTTCGAGTGGAGCTAGAACCTGGCGACGTTAAGCTTAAAAAAAATGAAACGCATCCTATTTACAATTTAAAATATATTCTCTACAGAAGAATAACTATAGAGGAGCCGCACAAAAGAAATGGTCCCGTTCAATGTCTCAACTGCCAAGAATTTGGCCATACTAAGGCCTACTGCTATTTACCCCCTGTTTGCGTAGTATGTGGTGAATTACATGGTACAGTCCAGTGCGATAAGTCTAAAAATGACCCCAATGTAAAAAAATGTAGCAACTGTGGCGGCAATCACACTGCCAATTATAGAGGATGTCCTGTATATACTATCGTCAAGCAGTCGGCTGGACCGAAAACTAATCCCCCTCAAATGCAGGTACCAAATCAAGCAAACACTAATGACACTCAGGCTCCGCAGCCTAGTAATAACAGAACCTCTTATGCTAACGTCCTAAAATCAAACCATGTGCCAATGCAAGGTGCTTCGCCAAGTAATGATGAAACTCCAGTTTCTAATTTAAGTCGTCTAGAAAAAACCATGGAAACTTTAGTGCAAACAGTAAATAATTTTACAAACACAATGGGTAATATGATGCAGGAGATCCTTAGAATGCAATCGATGTTATTGCAAGCTGTACTTAACAAACCATGAACTGTTTAAAAATTTGTTTTTGGAACGCAAACGGCATCCGCCAACAAAAAAATGAATTAGAATACTTTCTTAAAAATAAACAAATTGATGTCATGATGGTTTCTGAAACTCATTTGACCTCAAGAAATACGTTTAAAATCAATGGTTATACACTATATGATACCAAGGACCCTCGAGATAGAGCTTGTGGAGGTTCTGCCATTTTGATAAAAACCAGAATCAAACACTACCTGATGTGTGATCATCGTGAAGATTATCTCCAAGCAACGAACATTTGTATTAAAGAGCTGAATCGAAACAAAGTAATCTCATCCTTATACTCACCACCTAGATTTGCAATATCAGAAAGCCAATATTATAAATATTATAAGTCATTGGGGCCCTGTTTCCTGGCTGCTGGCGATTATAACGCTAAACATACCTTCTGGGGTTCACGACTTATAACACCAAAGGGTCGTGTTTTGTATAATACAATCTCTAAAATGAATTTAAATGTCGTCGCGAGCGGACAACCAACATATTGGCCTGCTGATCCGCAAAAAATTCCAGATGTCATCGATTTCGGAGTGGTTAAAAACATCCCTACAGAAACGATTCAAGTTGAACCTTCGTTAGAATTATCCTCTGATCACACACCTACAATAGTTACTATAACAAACACCAATAGAATCGTATCTCCCTCTGGTTACATAGCGACTACAGCTACACAAATAAACTGGTTAAAATATAAAAAATATCTCAGTACCCATTGCACAGAAAATATTCCGCTTAGCACACCGGAAAATGTGGATCTCTCTATTGTCAATTTTGACAGTTATCTTAAACTAGCTGTTCAACATTCCAGCAAAACCCTCAAAAAAAAACAATTATAACAAAATATATTTTGCAGATGTCGAGCGCCTCTTAAATGAAAAAAGGAGAGTGCGAAGAGAATGGCAATTGCAAAGATCCCCTCAACTTAAAAATGAATTAAAAGAGTGTACAAAAAGGCTAAGAAAATTACTGCAGACTCAGCAGACTGCTTCCGTAGAAAAATATCTTAAGGACTTGGATGCAACTCCAAAATCAGGCTACTCATTATGGCGGGCAGCTAGAAACCTCAAAAGACCAGTTATCTCGAAACCACCATTAAGAAACTTGAATGGAAGTTGGGCAAGAAATGATAATGAAAAAGGAAACCTGTTTGTAAATCATTTGAAAAACGTATTTACCCAAAATATACCTGACGATACAGCGCACGAGTTGCCGCCTGTTAATGTTAGAGCAGCTATCCCCCTAAGATTTGAGATAAGGGAATTAGAAAGGGCTATTTGTGAATTAAACACCAAGAAGGCACCTGGTATTGATAAAATCAGTAACAAAATGCTTTTGGAGCTACCTCGCATAGCAAAGAAAATTATTCTTTATATTTTTAATGCTATTTTACGACTTGAATACTACCCTCAAGAATGGAAGGTCTCCTTAATAACGATGATACCAAAGCCAGGAAAAGATCACACAAAAGTTGAGTCATATAGGCCTATTAGCTTATTATCTAATATATCAAAGCTGTTTGAGAAGCTCTTAGCGTCAAAATTAACCCCAATTTTAAATAACAGTGGGTGTATACCCAATCATCAATTCGGCTTCAGAAGAGAGCATAGCACAATTGAACAAACCCATCGGATAGTAAACGCCATAAGAAAAGCCTTTGAAGAAAGAAAATATTGCTCCGCTCTTTTCATAGATGTTTCTCAAGCTTTTGACAAAGTCTGGCATGTAGGCTTGTTACATAAGTTGAAGCTAAACCTACCGGTTAATACACACAAGCTGTTAGAAAGCTACCTGGTCGGTCGAAAATTTATTATTAAAGAAGGCGATTTTTTAAGTTCTCCTCAGCCAATTGAAGCTGGAGTCCCTCAGGGAAGCATCCTGGGCCCACTTTTTTACCTTATATATACCTCGGACATGCCAACAAACAATCACACCCTAACCTCAACTTTTGCTGATGATACAGCTTTTCTAAGCGTACACGAGAACAGTCGTGAAGCATCTCGATACCTGCAGAATCATATATTTCAACTAGAACTGTGGTTTAAACAATGGAGAATAAAGGTCAATGAGCAAAAATGCGTACATATAACATTTACCTTGCGTCGGGAAACATGTCCCCCTATTAAAATCAATAATCAACTAGTGCCTCAACAATCGCATGTCAAATATCTCGGTATTCATCTAGATCGGCGTTTAACATGGAAATGCCATATAGATGCAAAATTAACCCAAATGAAACTAAAAGCAATTCAAATTAACTGGCTTATTGGAAGAAATTCTGTTCTTAGTCTCGACTGCAAACTACTACTTTACAACGCTACTTTAAAGCCAATATGGTGCTACGGTATTCAACTATGGGGCACTGCCTCGGCCTCAAATATCGAAAAAATTCAAAGGCGCCAAAATAAACTTCTTCGAATAATTACAGCTGCCCCTTGGTATGTTAAAAACTCAAATATCCACAAGGATCTCAATGTGCCCCTGGTAAGGACTATTATAACGAAGTATGCGGTAAAATATTTGAAAAGGCTAGAGTTGCACCCAAATCCACTAGCACGAAATATTTTAAATGATAGCGGCCACTCTCGCCTAAGAAGAAGAGACACTGCAGCACTTACCCATTAAGATGAGCGATAAACACCTACATATGTGAACAGAACCCGTGATGAAGAAAATTTTTGTCTGGCACTGGCAGGACATAAAATAAAGCATTAGGTTAAGATTTGATTAATTATTGTTAGTTCATATTTAATATATGAAGATTCAATAAATAAATAATGAAAAAAAAAAAAAAAAATCTTCGGAGTAGTTATAGAATCAAAAATATTTGTTAGATCTTGCTTGGAATGTAAACTAAGATGATAGTTAATTTAATTAATTTATTTATTTATAAAAGAATTAGGTAATACATAAATGTATATGCTAAATATAATTATATTAGCTATAGCAACTAGGCCTTAAGCTAAAGTTAATTTAATGTTAAGTTGTATTTCTATAACTATTGCCTGTAAGTTTGAGCTTATGTAAATTTTAATGTGCGGTATATTGTTCCTTATCAGTACACATAAACCTTGTTTGGAAGTTGTGTTGGAAGGGAGATTAAAAAAATAAGCTAAATACCCTTTTGGGGACATTGGATTAAAGTTATATTTATTAAGGCGGTATTCTGCTCTTTTATTAACAGCCGAAGTTCGTTGAAATTGTTGATGAAACCATTCATGTTCCATTGCCATGTTTAATATTATCGTAACTTATTTGTAAAACAAGTTTACAATTGTTAGGAAGGAGCACTGAGCCATTGTAATTGCCTTTTAGCCATTAGAGGTAGCATCCATTGTGGATGCTGGTAAATAATATTGATTATCCGAAATGAATTCTTGTGTTAGACAACCAAGAGGAGAGATAGAATTAGAAGAGTTTTGTTCGGAAGAAATTATTTAATTTTCAGAGCCTGAATTTCAATTTTTAATAAATTTGGTTTCTTAGACTTTTTCTGTTTTTTTGCTGTTTCCGATGAGGAAGTCGTTTATGGTTGAATGGTTTTTTGTTGATTATTTGTTAAATTTATTTGTATAGGTAACTGATGTTGGTTAGAAATTTGTTCTTGTTTTCCAATAAAAGTGAGTTAGATGGAGTGGTTATTTCAGTATCACTAGATGTGGAACTACTAGAAGATTTACGACGAATAATTTTATGCATCTCTTTTTTGCAATGGTTTATCTGTTTGGTTTTTTGTATTATCATTATTTTTGTTAATTGTAAAAAAGATTGTGTTTCCCTTTGTTTAGTATTAGATGATATTTTAATTTCCAACTTACGTTTTGCAGCTCCATAGCTGCAATTTCGAATTATTTCCTTTTGTTGTATATATCTAGGGCAATTTGTGTCCAAATCTGGGTGATTGTCATTACAGTTGGCACATTGTGCTCTAGAGCATTCAGTGGGGGGGTCTGGAGGTAGATTACAAATAACGCACGTTTCTGGATTTTACATTTATGTTTTGTGCGTCCTAGCAGTTGACATTTTTGACATCTTATTGGGTTGGGGAAGTATGTCTTAAATTTGATATTGTAGCAAGCCACGTCAATAACCTTAGGTAAATTGTAGAGGTTGAAAGTTACAACCATATAATCAGAATATTCAGTTTTATTGTTGATGTTTAAGTCTTCATAATTTCCTTTAGTATTATAATTTTTCTTTTTTGAAGTTGTGTTTTTATATACGAATACTTCACCTTGCGTTTTAAGTTCGTTGATGATTTCTTCTTTACTTCTGGATAGAAGTGGTCTCAGGACGGTATTTAAAGGGTTATTGTTAGGGCTTTTACGAGTAAGTGAGACAATATCATACCGGACTTCTGCAGGTTATGCGAGTATTCTGAGGAGCTAGAGACGATTGAGTATGTAATGTGCCACTGTCTTATAATACAGGGTATCATGCAGAAATGACAAGGAGATAGATTTTACGACAAACTGTGGTCCATCGCTGGATGTAATATCGTCGATTTACTGGCGTTTGTCAGCGAAATAGGACGGCTGTTGCTGATGAGGGAACTGTAGAGGGAGTTTTCGTTCTTTGTATTATCTATTCTCTTTTTTTTTTTTCTTCCATATTGAAGGTATTCACAATGGACCGTATGGGTCTCTGAGTGGAGGTGTTCCCTTTGGCGCATAAGTCTTCCTAACCTAACCTAGTTACAACGATAAATAAACACTTTTCTGGTGTTAATAAACCACAATTACTTTTATTAAAAATAACAGCTGACTGAAATAGCTGGCTTTAAACACCAGCAGATATCGTTAAAATTGTAAGTTAATAGCAAAATGGTTAATTTTGCGGTTAACATTTTAAAACTAAACAATTGTGGCTTAAAAAGCTTAATGAATCGCACCACTGACGTAGAAAAACTGAAAATATAGTTTCTTTACAATGTTGTATATTGCAAATTTTAAAATTACATATATTTAAAAAAAATCATTTATAAAAGAAAAAAGAATAATAAGGGCATGTCGTCGGCTTAATATGCAAACTTGGGGTCAGAGACCTGCGCCGAAGCGGCTTAGCCGGCTGTTAGCCAGCCGCCGATGAAAATATTCGTAGCCACCGTCGCCGAATTTTCTTCGGCTTAGAATCGGCTGCAGCTAAGCCACCGATTACTTTGTAAGTCCCAATTTACAACGTTGAAATTGAAAGGCAGACATTTTTCTTATTCTCTTTTGAACTTGCCTAAACCTTTCACAATCGCGAAATTAATAGACAGACATAAATTATTGTTTTTCTTTTTTCGTTCTTTTCGCTGTTGACGAAGATGAACATTTAACAGGCATTGATACTAAAATTACATTGGTGTGAGAAAAATTATATGAAGCAACAACATGAAAATGCCGAAAAGTGTAAAAGATAACCAAAAAATGTCTAGTACAAATAGTCATGTACTACACACTCTACCTCTACAACCCCTCACCAACAAACTTCGTCTGTCTGCCTTCCACTTGCCACATTGTAAAAGGGGACTAAATAATTTTTATTCTCTTTTTTAGCACCTTGCCACATTCTTCTTTGTTAGTGTATCCTTAAAAAGTGCAACTCTTATGGCCATTTTCTCAATGTATCGATAAACTGGCTGTTACTTAATGTCAAAAAAATTTATTAGAGCGATAAACTGCCCGTTAACGATTTTGGGTTTCTCAATATACCGACAAAAAACATTGTTTTCAGCTGGCAACACCTCTCAAAATACATGTTAAAGCTGGTAGTCAGCTGATTGAATTTATCTGTACGGTAAATAAAAGGAAAATAACTTATTGGCAGATGAGTGCTGGTTAGCTTAGACAGAATAGAAGAAAATTAGATATTGAGAAAACCAAATTTCTTTAATGTGCAGTTTTTCGTTGGGATAAGAGATAATAGTGTAATGAGAAAACGGCCATAAGTTTCTTGTTTATAAAGCACCCACATTTCATCAAAATTTTTAATATAACGACATATAGGAAAATGAGACACTGGTGCAATCGTTTTATAATTTTTTATGATAACTATTCTGCGTATTTTCTTGCCGAAAAGTTTTAACTCTGTAAAAATTTGACCAAATCACTTTTGTTAAACAGCCTTAAGTGTTGATTGTTTTAAAAACTATATATTTGGCTGCAATTCAAAATTAAATAAATATGTGTGAGAATAACAAAATTACAGATTTTTTAAAACTTCAAAAGTAATAGAGGATGAAACTGATTCCAGCGATACGGAGATCAGCGAGTTCAGTTCAGATTTCGTGCATTACGAAAATATGCTTAACAAGAAAAGTGAATTTAAGAGTAAAACGCAAATATGTTTGTTTGCGTCACTATTGAGGTATTCGTGTACGCGGTCAACACACCAAGATTTTGTATGTCACTGTACCACATTTTGTCCTTTTTTAAGAGACCGTTTTCAAGCCGAACAAAGATAAATAGAAGTTCTAAAAAAAGATGGTGCGTTTTATTATAATTGTTTTATATGTAAAAATGTTAAATTTTGAACCTCTGGAATAGGTAATTATTCAATTAATGTTTGATTTCCTGTGTCATTGAAAACATGTGATTCCTGTTTAAACAAAAACATATTTTTATGCCATGAGTAGTGAATTATAGTTTGAAAAATGGTTTGTTTAATATAAACACATACAAATATGTTTACACAAAAGTACATCATATAATTTTAATATACATACATATCCCATCGGCTGACAGCCACATCGGCTAACAGCCGGAGCGAGCCGCCGCCGAGCAATTTTTTGCGTCAGCCGCCGCCGCCGATGAAAACCCACGGCGCAGGTCTCTGCTTGGGGTCTAATCACCGCATCCGATACTATCGTATCGAATAAACTATCGATTTTTTTTGCATACGATAGACACTTACGTATCGAATGAAAACTCGATAAATGTAATGTCGTGTAACTCGATATCGAATGCTATTATTTCAAATTCAATACATTTTATTCGATATCGAGTTTCATGATACCAAAATAAATAATTTTTTTTTTTTTTTTTTTTTTTGATCGATATCGTATGCGGTGATTAGACTCCTGCTATATCCACTTTTTATGTAAATTGATATTTTGATGCCGTGTGGTAGAGAAAGATATACCTTGTCGACCAGCATGTAATTTTTCTTCAGTTTGAGTCTTGAAGTGTGTACCCTGCAAAAAATGCGACTAGTCGATACAATGTGAAATGTAGCCCATAAGGGACTAGGACTAGTCCAAAGGTAACCCCAATGTATAGGAAAAACATGGTATATTTAACATTAAGCTGTCCTAGGGCAGGACCATATAACCCAGCTTTGGATTACAAAGGAGTAATCTTAAAACTACTCCGTGGTATACTCCAGAGGATTAGTTTTGAAATCGTTTAAAAACGAAAACATGTCATTAAAAAACGAATTTAACGATGACATGGTCCATGATTGCATTACATCGGACCATGTTGTAAGTATTTTTTACAGGGTAAAACCAACTATAGTTCTCAAGCTGTAAATATGAAATAAAGTTTTTTTGTCTCTCCTGTAAAATGTTCTGAAAGGGATTTAGCAGGTTTGCATATTAAGCCTCGCTATGTAACTATGATAAATTCGTTAAATGAACAAGCAAAATTTTGCAGTAAATTTGTTTTATTTTTCTTACCTAAAATATTTTTACATTAAATATGGCGCTAGTAAATTAATGGCCAATTTTCAGGATTGATATTAAAACACATTTGTTTTTAAAATCATTTTATTCGATATCGAGTTTCATGATACCAAAATAAATAATTTTTTTTTTTTTTTTTTTTTTTTGATCGATATCGTATGCGGTGATTAGACTCCTGCTATATCCACTTTTTATGTAAATTGATATTTTGATGCCGTGTGGTAGAGAAAGATATACCTTGTCGACCAGCATGTAATTTTTCTTCAGTTTGAGTCTTGAAGTGTGTACCCTGCAAAAAATGCGACTAGTCGATACAATGTGAAATGTAGCCCATAAGGGACTAGGACTAGTCCAAAGGTAACCCCAATGTATAGGAAAAACATGGTATATTTAACATTAAGCTGTCCTAGGGCAGGACCATATAACCCAGCTTTGGATTACAAAGGAGTAATCTTAAAACTACTCCGTCGTATACTCCAGAGGATTAGTTTTGAAATCGTTTAAAAACGAAAACATGTCATTAAAAAACGAATTTAACGATGACATGGTCCATGATTGCATTACATCGGACCATGTTGTAAGTATTTTTTACAGGGTAAAACCAACTATAGTTCTCAAGCTGTAAATATGAAATAAAGTTTTTTTGTCTCTCCTGTAAAATGTTCTGAAAGGGATTTAGCAGGTTTGCATATTAAGCCTCGCTATGTAACTATGATAAATTCGTTAAATGAACAAGCAAAATTTTGCAGTAAATTTGTTTTATTTTTCTTACCTAAAATATTTTTACATTAAATATGGCGCTAGTAAATTAATGGCCAATTTTCAGGATTGATATTAAAACACATTTGTTTTTAAAATCGTTTTAAATACAAAATTTTCTTCTTCACTAAAAACTTAAGTGAAACGTAAGTCACCGATGTGGTACATTTAATTTCAACTTAAGTTTCCATTGTAGTATTTTAGCAAGGTGGCCTCAATATCACTACAATACAACAACAGGTAAAGCATTAACAGTCAGCTGTTTTTTAGACCATCTTGTAAATAAATACACTTTTTTATATATTTTTTTTTTGTATTTAGTAGTGCTACCATACTTTTATCTTAATTCAATAAGGCTTTTCAAATAAAACTCAAAAAACCAATGCGTTTTAAATACGATTTAAGTTTGTTATGAAAATTAACTTAATATTGATTTAAATATTTTCCTGAAAATTGGGCATAAGACCAAGGCGAATTGACTAGAAGGTGGGGTCAAGTCAACATGTGGTGTTTTTTTTCGGTGGTCGACTTGTCAAAGTTTGTATACAAACTAATTTTTTATGTCAACAAACCTGTTTTTTTTACTAGCAATATTTTTGACAACTCGACCACAGAAGCATTGTAGTTGTAGAGTTGACCTCACCTTCTAGTCAATTCGCCTTGCATAAGACTTTATTTTTGTGTATACAGCGTTGTAGCGGTATAGAATTATTATTAACACGGTATTAGAAAATTAAGGGTTAATATTGTATCTCCAGTGTTGTGCTGGTACAATAGTTATGAAAGAGTTACAATTTTGTATTTACAGGGCCGTGGTGGTAAAAAATATTTAGAAGAGTTGTAATTTCTGCCTAGGTATTTTAATTGAAAAACTTGATAAAAAAAATACATGATTATACTTTGTAATAAACATTTGTTAAATAACACTAATTAAAAATTATTACTTTGTGTTTTTCCCGTGCATACTTTAAACGTTTTCCGGTATATTTCCATGCATATTTTAAAATGTTTATGCATATTAAACTTACTCTGATTATAAGCTACAAAGTAGGCTAATTAAACTGTACAAATAATATATATATAACATTTACATATTTCAGAAACGCTTTAAACGTTTAAGAAGGATACAAGACGAAGAAAGTGATGGAGAGGAAGATAACGTGGATGAAGGTCTAGCTAGAGAAGCTATAGCAGAGCAATTGTTTGATGATGATGAGGTAATTTCAATGCATATTATATATTTTTAATATGGTATATGTTTGAATTCCTTATAGAATATTGAAAGACGTTCAGAGCACAGTCACAGAGAACCAGAAAATTTCGAAGAAGAAGAGGAAGAGTCCGATTCCGATGCTGATGATTTTATTGTTGATGATGAAGGTCGTCCAATTGCTGAAAAGAAAAGGAAACGAAGACCAATTTTTACAGATGCGTAAGTAACTTTTAAATTTTGTACTAAATATTAAATTATTTTGCAAAAATTTTGAAAATATATATGGGTATTTCCACAGAAAAGTATACTTTTTGACACGTTACGACACCAACCATTTTTAATTGTTTCTCAAAGAATAAGGAAAATTTCAAAAGATTTTGTTATTCGTGCTTAATTCCCAGTTTTTATTCTTGATAAAAACACTTGAAATTTATTGTTGATGGGATAAGCTATTCCTATGCGCATTTCACTGGGCATTTCACTGGTTGCGTAGGCCAGATCATCAGGAAACTTCATCCATAAAGATTTTAAAAAAACTAAAGATATTAAACCAAATAAAACTGTTAAACGTATAAGAATTATAGCAACAGTTCTACTTGTAATAATATCAAAGTTAAAACAAAACACATCAACAATAAAGAAAATATTAATTACTTTTTTGCATTTTGGTGTAAAGCGCAACATTAAGTGAAAGAGAGGACAAATTTAAACAACTTGGTTTTAAACAAGTAAGAAAGTATAGTCGGTCAAGCCCGACCATATGATACCCTACACCACAGTATTCAAACCACATCATGCTTATGTGTCCATGTAAATATGGATTTATCTATGTTTATAAACTTCATGAAAATCGGTTTGACAGTTTGTGAGAGGCAGAAATTGCCCCCTGCCTCCCCTTATGGTCCTATTTTTTAAAAACTGTATAGCTAATGTGTCCCTATAGATATGGATCTATCTTTTTTTTAAATTTCATTAAAATCGGTTTGAGAGGCAGAAATTGCCCCTATCTCCCCTCGTGGTCCGATTTTTTTTAAAATGTACACATTTTGTGTACACATAGATATGGTTCTATCTATGCTTTAAATTTCATTAAAATCGGTTTGATAGTTTCTGAGAGGAAGAAATTTCCCCCTATATTTCCTCGTGGTCCTACGATTCGGCCCATTTCAATAGGCTTGGTCCTTGTGCCAATAAGAACCTATGACCCAAATTTTATCAAATTATCTCCAAAATTGCGACCTGTACTTTGCGCACAAGGTTACATGGACAGCCAGCCAGCCAGCCTGCCAGCCGGACGGACATCGTTAGTTCGACTCAGAAAGTGATTCTGAGTAGATCGGTATGCTTTAAGGTGGGTCTAGGACCACTATTTTAAGACGTTACACACATCAGCACAAATGCATAATACCCTCTCCACTATTGTGGTGTGGTTATAAATACAAGACTAATTGCTTGGTGGCGTAACATGACAAAAAGAGAGCTTTTCTGTATAAGTGTCCATATATATTTATAAACATATGTTTTTTTTATACTTTTAGATCTCTTCAAGAAGGACAGGATATTTTTGGAGTAGATTTTGACTATGATGACTTCTCAAAATATGATGAAGATGAATATGAAGATGATTCAGATGGCGAAGAATATGACGAGGATGCTGGGGAGGATGAACGAGGGAGAGTTAAGAAAAAGTCAACAAAAAAACTTCCGAAAAAAACAATTTTTGATTTATATGAGCCAAGTGAACTTAAACGGGGTCATTTTACAGACCTTGACAATGAGATAAGAAAAACGGATATTCCTGAAAGAATGCAACTTAGACAAATACCAGTCACTTCAGTTCCCGAAGGATCTTCAGAATTAGACAACGAAGCAGAATGGATATACAAACAGGCCTTTTGCAAAGCACCCGTATCTCAGAATGACAAAGGTGAATTAACTCGTGAAAAAAATAGGAAACCACCTAGTGCTATAGGAAAAATTAAGCAAGCTTTAGAATTTATTAGAAATCAACAACTGGAAGTTCCATTTATATCATTTTATCGTAAGGAATATGTCAAACCTGAATTATCTACAGACGACTTATGGAAGATTTATTATTTTGATGAACGCTGGTGTCAATTGCTTAATAGAAAGAATAAACTTTTAATACTTTTCGAAAAAATGCGAAACTACCAACTTAACGAAATTATGAAAAAAACGGACAGTGATTTACCAGAAGATATCCGTGTAATAAAGGATGACGATTTAGATCGTTTAAGAGATGTTCAATCTATGGAAGAATTAAAAGATGTTCACATGCAATTTCTTTTGTATTATTCTCACGAAATACCAAAAATGCAGGAAGAAGAATGGAAAAAAGAAAAAGAAGGTAGAAAGCAGCAGAGAAGAGAACAACGACGCCAAGAAATGGAAAATAGTGAACAGCCATCTGAAGAAGTCAATTCTGATTTAGATAGCCCCGACGAGTCTGAAGTTTTTGAAGAACATTTAAAACAAGCAAAAGATTCTGGTCCATATGCAATGTGCAGAAAAGCTGGTATTTGTGGTTTTGCTAAACACTTTGGACTATACCCTGAACAGTTTGCGGAAAACGTTCGAGACAGCTATCAGCGTCATGAAGTGGATCAACAGCAAATTAGTCCAACAGATTTAGCCAAACAGTACTTGTGCCCAAAATTCATGACAATTGACGAAATCATTCATGCCGCAAAATTTGTCGTGGCACGACAACTATCTCGTGAGCCGCTTTTAAGAAAAACTGTTCGAGAAGTTTATTTTGAAAGAGCTAAAATAAATGTTCGCCCGACTAAAAAGGGTATTAAAGAGATTGATGAGAATCATGTATGTTATCCAATGAAATATTTGTCAAATAAACCAATTAGAGACCTTGTTGGAGACCAGTTTCTTAGACTTACTTTGGCGGAGGAAGATAATCTCATTACCATCAATATTGCCGACGAAATTGAAGGAAACACTTCAAATTCTTATATTGATGAAGCAAAACAACTATACCAACGTGATGAATTTTCTAAAGTCGTACAAGAATGGAATTCAATTCGAGCTGAATGTGTGGAGTTGGCACTTAAAAAAATGATTATACCAGATTTAAAAAAAGAATTAAAAGTTATTATTTTAGCTGAGGCTAAGGAATATGTCTTGAAATCTTGCTGTACGAAACTAGGAAATTGGTTAAAAGTAGCTCCATACAAACCAGAAATTTCTGATGAATACACTTTTGATGATTGGGGAGCCGTTAAAGGAATTCGTGCACTGGGACTTGCATATGTCCCTGATTACTCTCAGGCTGCCTTTTGTGCAATAACAAATCCCGAAGGTGATGTAAGCGATTATTTGCGCTTACCACATATACTTAAACGTAAAAATTCTTACCGATCTGAAGAAAAACCGTTAAAACTATCAGATCTAAGAAATTTAAAAGAATTTATTCGTAAAAAAAAACCACATGTTGTAGTAATTGGCGGTGAATCTAGAGAGGCTCAAATGATTCAAAGCGATATACGTGAAATAATTAAGGAACTTGTTGAGGACGAACAATTTCCAGAAATTGCTGTAGAAATAGTAGATAATGAACTTGCAAAGATATATGCAAACTCCCAAAAAGGTGCATCCGACTTTAAAGAATATCCCACGCTTCTAAAGCAAGCAGTGTCATTAGCTCGAAAAATGCAAGATCCGCTATTAGAGTACTCCCAACTTTGTGGAGCTGATGAAGAAATTTTATGTTTGCGATACCATTCCATGCAGGATCAACTGAGTAAGGAAGAACTATTGGAGCATCTTTTTATACAATTTATAAATCAAACCAATGAAGTGGGTGTTGACATTAACATGGCTGTGCAAAACTCATATACATTAAATTTGGTTCAGTTTATATGTGGCTTGGGTCCCAGGAAAGGTGCTGCGTTAGTAAAAATACTTAAACAGTCGAATCAGAGACTAGAAAATAGAACACAACTTGTAACATTGTGTCATTTAGGACCTAAAGTGTTTATAAATTGTTCTGGTTTTATTAAAATTGACACAAGTTCCCTTGGAGATAGCACGGAAGCATATGTTGAAGTTCTTGATGGTTCAAGAGTACATCCGGAAACGTACGAATGGGCACGAAAAATGGCAATAGACGCAATGGAATATGATGACGAAGAAACAAATCCAGCTGGGGCACTTGAAGAAATTCTTGAAAGTCCGGAGAGGTTAAAAGATCTCGACTTGGATGCATTTGCGGTTGAACTTGAGCGACAGGGATTTGGAAACAAAAGCATAACACTGTACGATATTAGGTCAGAATTGAATTCTTTATATAAAGATTTTCGGGTTTCGTACCGGTCGCCAAACTCTGAAGAATTATTTGATATGTTAACTAAGGAAACCCCTGAATCGTTTTATGTAGGCAAAATGGTTTTGGCAACAGTAGCGGGCATTTCTCACCGTAAGCCACAAGGTGAACAATTAGACCAAGCAAATCCAGTTCGTAATGATGAAACTGGAAATTGGCAATGTCCTTTCTGTCTAAAAGACGATTTTCCAGAGTTATCTGAAGTTTGGAATCACTTTGACGCGGGCGCCTGTCCAGGTCAGGCGACAGGAGTTAAACTTCGTCTTGATAACGGTATTTCTGGTTTTATTCACATAAAAAACTTGTCAGATAAGCATGTTAAAAATCCTGAAGATCGAGTGCAAGCAGGTCAAGCAATACATGTAAGAATAACAAAAATTGACGTAGATCGCTTCTCGGTTGACTGTTCATCTAAAAGCTCTGATTTAATGGACAAAAACCACGAATGGCGCCCTAGAAGAGATGCCTTTTACGATTATGATCAAGAAGAAAAAGACAATACAAAAGAAAATGATCAGAAACAGATTCGGTCAAAACAACAATACGTTAAAAGAGTTATTATACACCCGTCATTTCATAACAAATCGTACGCAGAAGTTTTAAAAATAATGGAGTCTATGGATCAAGGTGAAGTGGTTGTAAGGCCATCGAGCAAAGGATCTGATCATTTAACGGTTACTTGGAAGGTTACCAATGATATTTATCAACATATTGATGTAAGAGAAGAAGGCAAAGAAAATGCATTTAGTTTAGGACAAAGTTTATTGATTGGAAATGACGAATTTGAAGATTTAGACGAAATAATAGCTAGACACGTAAACCC
This sequence comes from Pollenia angustigena, assembly GCA_930367215.1. Lineage (NCBI taxonomy): Eukaryota > Metazoa > Arthropoda > Insecta > Diptera > Polleniidae > Pollenia > Pollenia angustigena. The sequence goes on from OV884059.1 coordinate 38,782,164, forward strand.
AATGGCAGCTTGTGCTCGTGAATTATTAAGTTATAAATATTATCGTGACACAGGTGGCGGTCTTAAGGATAAAATGGAAGAGCTTTTGAAGGAAGAAAAGCTTAAAGATCCGAAAAAGATTCATTACTTTATATCTGCTTCTAAAAATTACCCTGGAAAATTTTTATTATCATATCTACCAAAAACAAAATGTCGCCATGAGTATGTTACTGTTGTACCAGAAGGTTATAGATTTAGAGGTCAAATCTTTGACTCATTAAATGGTTTTCTTAAATGGTTTAAAGATCATTATTCTGATCCTATTGCATCAAATACACCAATGTCTACCCCTCATACTAATTCAAGTGTACGGATTGGTGCTGGATACGACACACCGAGAAACAACGATTTAAAGTCTGCATCTCAACACGTTTCACAAAGTATTGCAACACATACTCCTCATTTTGCAAGTACACCAGGCTATCATGGAGGATATGTTAATACTCCTTACACTCCTAGTGGCCAAACACCATTTATGACACCATACGCAACGCCACACACATCACAAACTCCGCGATATGGCAACACTACACCAAGTCCAAGTTCAGCAACCTCTCATATAAATTACGGTCATCCTTCCCAAAATATTAAAAGTTTAAAAGACGTATCGTATCACGGAGCATCTCCAAGAAGCTTTGATATGAACTCTCATACCAAGAACAACCGTTCTCATCGGAATAATAACAACAACGAAAGTCTCGAATGGAAAATGGCTTCAGATTCATGGGCTCGAAGAAAGCGCCCAGTTATGCCCCCTGCTCGCACCTTTACAAATGATTTGGCCAGACCTTCAAATTATGGCTTGCCCCCACCAGGGAATGATTATTCTCATCAGCCACCTCACCAGTATGTGGATGAACATCGACCTAGGTCTGTCGAATACCAAAAAAGCCCTAGATCCATACGTAGTACTCCACGCACAAATACTTCCCCACATTCAATGAATTTAGGCGATTCGACTCCATTGTATGATGAAAATTAAATTATATTATTTATAACAAACACTATAATTAAAATAAATTGTTATTTTATTTATGTAACAATATGTATGTAAATATATAAACATTTCTGTCTTTTTTACCCAAGGCTTAGTAAAAGTGTTCCAAAATTAATAAAGTAATGTTTAAAACTAACAGTACTTTTTATATATTTTTTTAACTACTACCCTTAAGGCCGAGACATAGAGTAAGCGTCGCTCTTTGTACGTCGCGTTTTTTAACTGTCCCTAACGTAACAAGGGATGAGCGTCGCAATAAATACTTAATAAGGGATATTGTATCAGCACACACATTTTCAATGAGATTCACGGATATTTTGGTTTTTTTTTTTCATTTAAATTAAAAAATTTGTAATATTAATTAAAAAATTATTTAATTTGCACCAGTACACAAATCAACAGTATCAATTAAAGATTTTTTTGGTATTAACAACATTTTCTGCAGTAATCACCCCTATCGCGAATGTTATGGGAATATGTAATATGGGAGCAAACCTATATTCCCATCCCCAACAAATCGGTATCGCAAATATTTTGGGAGTAAACATTTCTATTGTGAATTATTTGTCAGTGCTTTATAAACAAAAGCCCCTGTTGTGAATAACTTGCCAGTGCTTGTATTGTGAAAGAAAAATATACAATATAAAATACTAATAAAAATTTAATAAAATTAATAATGAATAGTGTTTATCTTCATTTTCTTTATTTACACTCCTTCAATAAAAGGAAAAAATAATTTAATTTAGTCCTACTTTAGAATACAAATTAAAATTTACATTTTCCCTTCTCGTTCACATTAACACTTGTTGGGAATTTATTTAGTTAAAATACCCGCGGGAGTAAACATTGGCGATGCCAAATTTTTAAGGTTTGGGAATTCATTCCCAAAAAATTTGTTATGGGAATCATTCACAATACAAAATAAGAAAATATGGGAATATTTTCATGGGAGTAGTTGTTTGCGATAGGGATGAATGTTGTTGATATAATAGTGTTTCCTTTTCTGACAAAAATGTTCCATGTATGCTACCATTCGCGCGGAATTTTGTTCTATTCTAAAAATATATGCAAAAATGTGAAAGGTTGTCGTTTTCCTTTCTAAGGGCCAGTTTACACGGTAATATAATGTATTACGACATGTCGAAAGATTATGTAGAATGAGAAAAATCTTATCATGTAAAAGCAAAATGTATTGAGTAAGAGAGAATACGGATACAAAATCTGACAAGCGGTCGGTAAATGGTTTTTTTCTAAACCATTTTAGAAACTTATGTATTCTCATCACACCAGAGGTGTATTTTAACGGAGTACATTAAAGGTGATAGCATTTTTATACAATTACAAAAACAACTAAATTCAACTCAGGAAATTTTCATGTTGTTTTTGTAAATATTTAAAACTGCAACCATCTGCTTTTTTGTTATTATTTTTGATTTTACTTATACCATCCGTGTAAACATGAATTATACTTACAAAAGATTTTTATTTTTTTCTTTTAAACACGGAGAGAATTTCATAATATTTTGATTCTACAAAGTCGTAATACATTGTATTACCGTGTAAACTGGCCTTAAATATGTTGCAACAATAAATGGCAAATTTGTTCCATATCTTACCCGCAGTTATAACCATGGTGGAATAAGCAGGTGGCATCGTTACGGCAACAAATACAACATTACAACAAAAACGGAAGTTATATCACCGTTTACGTCAAAAAATACTTTTAACAAATATCAAAGCGTGCTGCTGAACGTGATGAATCAAATAATTTTTTAGCCAATTTTTATTTAATTATGGTCAATATGTTATTAATTTTTATTTAAAATGATCAAAAACTTCAATAAAATACAATATTCACAGCACAAAACGTGGACATTTTGTAAACATAAACAAAACTTTGACATAAACCTAGACAAGCAATGCAAGAGCAAGAAATCGTCATCTGGCGTAGCGCTGCCACCTGTTTATTTCACCATTGTTATAACAGAGTGTGAGATATTACCGTTTTTTGCATCTGCGTAAAGTACTTTTTTGTGCAAGCAAGTACTTCTTACGTGGGTCAAGATAGCGTCGACGAAATAGCGTCGAATTTGGGAATTTAAAAACCGGGGAAAAAAAATACCCAAATTATGGTGTTTTTCAGAATAAGAACAAAGAGTTAGCGTCGAATTTAGGAATTTATGGGGATTTCCAAAGTAAAAAAAAAAAAGTTAGCGTCGAATTTAGGAATTTAAAAAGGGGAAGTAAAAATAACTAATATTTTTAATAAAAATACAAAAAATAGTTTACACAAATTAAAAAATACACATTTAGGAACAAAATAAGCGATGCGTGCAAAAAATCGTTCGTTTAGTTCCAGAGATATTTGGGTGCATCCAAAATGGTCAGTAAAAAGAGTTGCTGATTTATCCCATGGAACACAGGCTTTTGCACGCTATAAACTGTATATATTCTGAAAGTAAATCGTTTTCCGCACAAAATGAGCGATGCGTGCAAAAAATCGTTCGGTTAGTTCCCGAGATATTTGGGTGCATCCAAAATGGTCAGTAAAAAGCGTTGCTGATTTATCCCATGGAACACAGGCTTTTGCACGCTATAAACTGTATATATTCTGAAAGTAAATCATTTTCCGCACAAAATAAGCGATGCGTGCAAAAAATCGTTCGTTTAGTTCCAGAGATATTTGGGTGCATCCAAAATGGTCAGTAAAAAGAGTTGCTGATTTATCCCATGGAACACAGGCTTTTGAACGCTATAAACTGTATATATTCTGAAAGTAAATCATTTTCCGCACAAAATAAGCGATGCGTGCAAAAAATCGTTCGTTTAGTTCCAGAGATATTTGGGTGCATTCAAAATGGTCAGTAAAAAGCGTTGCTGATTTATCCCATGGAACACAGGCTTTTGCACGCTATAAACTGTATATATTCTGAAAGTAAATCGTTTTCCGCACAAAATGAGCGATGCGTGCAAAAAATCGTTCGGTTAGTTCCCGAGATATGTGGGTGCATCCAAAATGGTCAGTAAAAAGCGTTGCTGATTTATCCCATGGAACACAGGCTTTTGCACGCTATAAACTGTATATATTCTGAAAGTAAATCATTTTCCGCACAAAATAAGCGATGCGTGCAAAAAATCGTTCGGTTAGTTCCCAAGATATTTGGGTGCACCATTTGCTGACCATTTTGGATGCACCCAAATATCTCTGGAACTAAACGAACGATTTTTTGCACGCATCGCTTATTTTGTGCGGAAAATGATTTACTTTCAGAATATATACAGTTTATAGCGTGCAAAAGCCTGTGTTCCATGGGATAAATCAGCAACGCTTTTTACTGACCATTTTGGATGCACCCACATATCTCGGGAACTAACCGAACGATTTTTTGCACGCATCACTCATTTTGTGCGGAAAACGATTTACTTTCAGAATATATACAGTTTATAGCGTGCAAAAGCCTGTGTTCCATGGGATAAATCAGCAACGCTTTTTACTGACCATTTTGGATGCACGCAAATATCTCGGGAACTAAGCTAACGATTTTTTGCACGCATCGCTTATTTTGTTCCTAAATGTGTATTTTTTAATTTGTGTAAACTATTTTTTGTATTTTTATTAAAAATATTAGTTATTTTTACTTCCCCTTTTTAAATTCCTAAATTCGACGCTAACTTTTTTTTTACTTTGGAAATCCCCATAAATTCCTAAATTCGACGCTAACTTTTTGTTCTTATTCTGAAAAACACCATAATTTGGGTATTTTGTTTTCCCGGTTTTTAAATTCCCAAATTCGACGCTATTTCGTCGACGCTATCTTGGCCCACGTGTATTTCTTTTATTTGCGGTTTTTCTTGTGTTTGCGTACAATTTGTTTTATATTGTGATTTTTTGTTATATTGTGATGGATATAAAAACTTTTTGTTTTTCGTTTGTTTTACTTTTATTTAATAATTATATTTTTTTTTGTCGCAAAACTTTTAACAACAGCTGACATAAATTACACAGTGTTACAAAATTGAATGAAATAGAAAAACCTGGGACCGGATATTATTTTTCTTGTAGGGCTTGTCGACTAAAACAAGATTCCAATAGTGAAATATACCGGACACCTCCAAAATCCGGATTTACGGGTAAAAAACCGGGTTGTGTACCTTTGCGGGCTGAAGTGCACTTTACGGGGCGTACAAAAAAAAAATAAAAAAAAATATGCTACCCGAATCAGAATAAAAAAAGAAAAAAACCATAATTAATAATTAATAAAATACAAAAAAAAATAAGATTTTTTTTTTTAAAGCGAACCTAAAACATTAAAAAATCCAAAATAAAACAAATTATTTACAATCGTGAGCAAACTACCTTTAATTTGAGGGGGCACTTTTTTTTGACCCAGAGGGCCCCAAAAGTCCGGCCCGCCCTAAATTTTATTACTTTCATTTTTCTTGTACAATTACCTTTAATTTGAGTACCCACACATTTTACCTTAAATTTTAATAATGGTTTTTTTCTTTTTTATTCTGAATCGGGTAGCATATTTTTTTAATTTTTTTTTTCGTACGGCCCCCCCTCGCGAATGGGTAGTCGTCTTGCCGCGATGCGAGGGCTTAAGTACAAGGACGTTTAGAGTCATGCTGGCGGTAGTGACGTCAGTCAAGACCGGTAGGGCCTCCCATGCCAGAAGGGTCTAAACCGAGTACGAACCAAGAACTACCCCCCCTGTCTATTAGCGTCTGTTTTCTCCTAGTTGGAGCGGCTAATGACTATGCGTCCGCTGGCCTTTTACGGTCAACTGTTAGGCCTCCTGAAGGCCGTCGGTCCGCAATAAAATCCATCAGCGTCTGTTCTCATATTGAGCGGCTGATGGTCTGCGTCTGTCTCCAGAGGAGCGGCAGGTATTCTTTCGCCTGGCAGTTAGGCATAAAATGCAACCCCAATTCACCCCCCCCGAAATGTCCGAAAATGCATGCCCTAAGTATCCGGCAAAGGGCTTCATAATCCCCGGAGACCCTACTACTACAGCGTCGGTATCAGGCTGTAGTATGTTGAATGCTACTGAGACCTCGTCTAGCAAGGTGGTTGCGCCAGGCTCTGCTAGACGGTTAGCTACTAGTGCGCAAAAACACACGACTAAGCCGTCAGGCGGTCGTAAACCAAGCTTGGTGCAGGGTTCTTCGAAACCAGGTACCTCTAAGGCTTCCCAGGTCCGGACGGGAGAAAAACCTGTCAAAACCCCTTCCTCGGGTGCTGGCTTGACGGTACAGACTCAGTCTGCCAGAAATCCAGTTTCCCATGTGCCGAAACCTGTGCAAAGAGAGCACACGAAGAATGATTCGATGCTCTCTGATGCACCTCCCTTAGCCTCTACGGCACCTACCAAAAAACCCCAAAGGCACATAAATGCATCTAAACGGGCCTTCACAACCAGGCGCTCCGCCTACAAAATCATTAGCCGACTTGGTGAAAAACCGGTTGGTGAGCTCACTGAGCAGGAGAAAACTTCTCTTCAGTGGGCAAAAACCCATATTGAGGGTTTAAAACGTGGACCTCCCTCTGCAGAGGAAGGCAATCCTGAACGGAAGCCAACCGAAGCAGCGCCTAAACGGCAACGGTCAGGGGAGGACACACTTCCTGGGACTAAACGGTCCAAATATACGCCTCAACGGCCGCAAAACAGGTCGTACAAAGATGTGGCTAAAGACCACCTCATTTGGGCGATCATTGACCGCAACGCCAGTGACGGCACCATTTCATCCAAGAACTGGAAGCTGGTTGTCGTCGCACTTAGTAGGGCGTTCCTTAATGTCTTAAGGGGTAACCCTGGACCACCACCACAATGTGAAGATGCCGGCTGGTATCAAGGTCACATTAAACTGATAGCGTGTGCAGATGAGCGTTCAGCGCTGCTGTACAAGGCTGCCGTGGAGTCCCTGGGGGAAGTTTGGCAGGGCGCTAAGATTGAGGCAATACCTCTGTCCGATGTACCGCAAAGGCCCAGATCTATTGCCAAGATCCCCGCTGAGCCATCCGACCCCAAGGAGATCCTGGAAATTATACAGATCAGTAACCCCCAGCTACCCACACAGGACTGGAAAGTAGTGAGGGTTTCTGAATCTGTTGAAGAGTCCAGGAAGGCCACTGTTATAATAAACAGTGACTCTCTGCCGTCACTTCGGAAGACACAGGGGAAGATATTCTATGGATTTGGAACTATCTTCCTCCGAGTCTACAAAGGTGATGACAAAGGGAAGCCTCAAGCTCCGGTGACTACCACAACAGCAACAGCATCAACGGAGCATATGGAAGACGATTCCGCTACGTCATCGGCCAATGAAGACACTCAATCGGTCAGTGGACTTGTGGGTGACTTCTTTGGCAAGATGGAAGTGGCGGACGATGAGGACATCCTTCTGGAATCGACGACGACCCAGAGGATGCCAACGTCACAGTCGTCCATAGCGATGAACTATGATGAAGGTTACACAAATCAACCTTCATCACTCTAAAGTGGCGTCAGCTGCCCTTCTCCTCCGATTGGCTTCAGGCACGGAGGAGCTTATATGTATCCAAGAACCATTGTTGTATAGAGACAGGGTTTGCGGACTCAGTTTAGACGGCTATAGTACTCTGTACGCAGCCGATCAAGGTAAGACCAGGGCTTGCGTTATGGTCAAAAACATCCTTAAAGCTTTCATTCTTTCTGATTTTAGCGATAAGGACACCTGCACTGTCGCAGTAGAATGCAGAACCAGAACAGTTTGGTTCATGAGCTGCTACATGGCACACGATCAGGGTGCTAATCCACCAAACTCCACAACCAGGAAGGCGATGTCGTATGCCAGCAGGCGCAACATCCCCCTAATAATATGTGCTGATGCTAATGCACATCATACCATCTGGGGAAGCTCGGATGTCAATCCACGAGGTGAGTCGCTTTTGGACTTCATAGTAGAAAATGAACTAACAGTAGTTAAAAGGGGTAGTGAGCCCACCTTTATTGTAACTAACAGAAGGGAGGTTCTTGATGTTACGCTTATTAGTGATAAGTTCGCGGATATGATTAGCGATTGGAATGTGTCAAAGGACTGTTCCCTCTCTGATCACATGTATATTGATTTCAATTTCTCCTTTAGAGTTGATTCAGCTAAACCCTACACGAATAGAAGAAGGACCAACTGGTCTATCTATGCGAGTGTACTCGAGGACAAGCTGCCTATGGGCCCGGTTCTCATAGACAGTGTGTCCATGCTCGACTCCGCAGTGGAGTCTTTGACTGGTGTCTTAATTGAGGCAACGAACGAAGCCCATATGGTGGAATGCGGAGATTGCTGAAAAACGCAAAGAAAGCAGGAAACTCTTTAATGAGGCAAAACGTAATGGTGTTTGGAACAGTTACAAGTCCTCAGTTAATGGATTCAAAAATCTTATAAGGAAGGCCAAGAGACAGTCATGGAGGAATTTCTGCAGCGACGTGGAAAACTCCTCGGAGACAAGTCGGCTACGTAAGATTTTATCCTCTAAACCAGCTATTCCATCGTATATACGGAAGATGGACGGATCCTGGACCACAAACAGTCGGGACTCCCTTGAGGTCCTGATGAATACACACTTCCCAGGTTGCACTGATGATGTGCCTAGGGAGGTAACATTTACTGGCACTCGGGATATCTCTAATATTCCGATAACTCGCCATCGTGTGGAATGGGCGGTCAAAAGCTTCCATCCCTTTAAATCTCCAGGTCCGGATGGCATTATCCCAGCGGATCTACAAAAGAACCTGGGAATATTGATGCCATGGCTCTTGGCAATTTTTAGAGCCTGCCTGAGTCTCTCATATGTCCCATCAACTTGGACAACATATAAGATCGTCTTCATCCCCAAGAGTGGGAAGACATCTCACACTATGGCTAAGGACTTTAGACCAATTAGTCTATCCTCCTTTCTACTGAAAACACTGGAGAGGATTTTGGATAGTCATATTAGATCATCGTTAGGACACAATTCCTTGTCACTGGCTCAACACGCCTACACGAAGGGAAGGTCCACGGAAACTGCGCTTCACTCATTGGTGGGCCACATAGAGAGATCCCTGCACTACAAGGAATTTGCCTTAGTTGCATTCCTAGATATTGAGGGCGCTTTCAACAACGTTGAACCTGAATCGGTTATTAACGCAATGAGACATTTGGAAATCGACCCGGCGATTATTCAATTTGTCAGCAGTATCCTGCACTTCAGGCGTATTGAATCCAACTTGGGCGCCTCGAACATCTCCAAGGCTGCGACTAGGGGCACCCCGCAAGGCGGTGTACTCTCACCATTACTTTGGAATCTGAATATGAATACCCTACTCAGGGCCATGGAAAGGACGTGCTGCAGAACGGTTGCTTATGCGGATGACGTTGCAGTTGTGGCTCTGGGTAAAGATCCCAGACTATTGTCTGAACTAATGAACATCCCGCCAGGGATGTGGACTGGATGTAAATCCTTCCAAAACGGAACTGGTACTTTTCACAAGGAGATACAAAATTCCCAAATTTGATACCCCGAGGATAAAGGGGATCTCGCTGGAACTGTCTGACAGCGCCAAGTATCTTGGGCTAATATTGGACAGCAAACTGAACTGGAGGATGAACACCATTTCCAGGACTAATAAGGCGGCAACTGCATTATATTGCTGCAAAGGGGCCATTGGCCTAAACTGGGGAATTAACCCGAGAAATGTATATTGGCTATACGAATGTGTCATTAAACCCATTCTATTCTACGGGGCAGCTGTTTGGTGGCCGGCACTCGAGGTGAAGAGTCATCAAATTAGGTTTGAACGTACAATGAGAATGGTGGCGATAGCGGTAACAGGTGCCATTAGAACAACCCCCTCTAAGGCACTGCTTACGATTTTAAACTGGTTACCACCAGACATTTTGGCGAAAAGTTTAGCTGCGAACGCGGCGGTAAGACTAAGGGCCACCGGAGCATGGAGGGATTACAATATCGGACATGCTAATATTCTGAACGAAATTAATTGGAACATGGATGTTGATTATGTCACACCCGGGCCAATCATTGATCCTGGCTTCACGGTAAGCATTTTGGATAATGTGGTTCACTATGATGACCTGCAAATTCCCGCGAACGCGATTCAAATTTTCACGGACGGGTCTAAAACACTGTGTGGTGTCGGTTCTGGCATATACTCCGAGCAGCTAAACTGGAGCATTCCTATAAGGCTGCCGGACCACTGCAGTGTCATCCAGGCCGAGATAATGGCCATCTACACAGCCGCGAGACGCATCCGGTACGGTGATATATCTGGAAGGGATATTCACATTATTACCGACAGCAAGGCGGCCATAAGATCCCTGGAGAATGTGTTCATCACATCGAGAATTGTCCGAGAATGCCGGATGTCTCTGGAGGAGATAGCGAGACATTCACTGGTCACCCTTAATTGGGTCCCCGGACACAGGGACATACCGGGGAACTGCATGGCGGATTCGTTGGCGTATGCAGGTACCACTTTGAATCGAGACGGCTCGACATATAATGTAGGTGTTTCACTCCCAAGGAGTAAGCAACTCATTGCGCACAAGTTTCATATCATCGCCAGTCAGAGGTGGCTCGTTGAAACTACCTGTGGGGAAACCAGGAAAATCTGGCCCATCATAGATGAAAAAAGGACACGGCGGGCATTACAGCTGTCCAGACATCATCTTAGAAACCTGATTGCGGTTATAACCGGCCATTGGCCCATTGGGAGGCACGCCCAGAGGCTGGGGCTCCCTTACAATGACTTATGTAGAAGTTGCGGCGAGGAGGAGGAGGAAGAGTCAACGGAACATCTTCTCTGTAATTGCCCGGCATTCGGAGATCTAAGACTCAAAATGTTTGGTCGAAGAGCCCTTGGGGACAAAACTTGTCTCTCTGATGTTGATGTAAACAGGATCCACTCCTTTACTGAATCGACCGGATGGCTGCGTGGGAGCACTAGCAGCCAGACAACATAGGACCCATGGGAGACGGTGTGACATGGTAACACAACGGGAACTAATTAATGGACCCACGTGAGCTGTGCTTGATCACGGCTGCCAATGGAACCTAACCTAACCTTTGTGGTGTCGATTTTTTTGTTGTGAGTGTAATTTGAGTTTTTTTTTTTAATTTTTAAGGTTTTAGATAGCTTTGAATTTTATATTGAAAAGAATGAAAATTTTGTAAGGAAAATTTTCATTATTGAAATAAATTTTGTTAAAAAATACGAACGGGAAAAAATAATAAATTTTATTATTTTTTTTTAAATTTGTGTAAATTATCAAAATACTTAATTAACTTTGAGATTGGGAGCAAAATTAATATCCTTTGGGTTTTTGAATATCAATTATATTCTGGATTCGCATATGAAGGGCTAGATTATGCCGGTTTCCTAAACTTTTGTGTGATGTTGGAAAATTGTACCATCGATCAATTCCATTAATTATCAACAATCAAGAAATAAGTTAACAAGGAGAAAAGGTTTGATTTCATATTGGGGAATAATTGAGGTGACCATCTTATGTGCCTAAATATCAAATAAACATATTTGAGAAAAAAAAAAAAAAAATTATAATAAAATTGACCAATTAAAATACTATTTACATATTACTAAACTATTTAAAGTTGTATAAATATTTGTAACTTAACCTTTAATATCCTAAATATAAGGGAAACTTTATTCTTGTTCGATATAGTTTGACTTAACTAAAATCCTAATACTTGAAAATTAATCTGAATTTCTTAATTTAATCTTAATTTTTTTTTTTAAATAAATAATTTTAATATTAAATCTTAAGTTTTACATATAAATAATCGTTAATTAAAATATTTGATACTAATTCCCCCCCCCCCCCCCCCCCCCCCCCCCTTTCAACCTGTTTTAACTTAATTAATTTTCATTTCTTAATAATTATATCATTCTTTTGATTAATTTTCTAATTTTAAACCCATTTCATTATAATAGAATTCTCATATTTTTTCCTAATATACCATGTAAAAATAAAATATGGTCACCTAACGTTTGATTTTTGTTTGTTTAAAAACAAATTTAATTGAGTGGTTTTACCTCTATTTTTTTTTTACTTTAATACCGAAATATATTAAAATGCATTTAGAGATATAAAAATTTTATAATTAAAATATCTCTCATTTACATACACTTATAATTATAATTTTATAATTTTTAATATTTAAAAGGAAATTTCTCAGCCGTCTACGAGCGCTTGCAGACATCGTGGGATTCAATGTGTATGTAAGTTGTAAAATATATTTGTTTTTGGTTTAATACACTCCTTTCATTAAAACATGAATATCTTCAAATTTTAAAAAGAAATCGAAAAGCTTTTTTTTTATGTTGAGTAATTTTCATAGGGATGTTTAGTTACATTATTTTCATTATATTAGAGTGACCATATAGTATTTATATTCTTATTAGAAATTTTGTACTTATGATATTAAATTTTTATTTCTTTTCTAATTTCATCATAAGAACGCCATTAATAAATTGTGTTTTGTTAAATTGAAATTTCATAAAATGAAAAATTAAATATCTTTTATTTGTCATTTTTATGAACGGTGATGTCGGTTAGGTAGTTTGAGTATATTTTTATGGGCTGGCATTTAAATTTTGTTATTTTGCCGGTAAGGAGGGTGGGTTAGAATAGGAATGGGGCGTTACACCTTAAACCATTCCCGATTTATCATCAACAATATTCCGTAACTTTACTAAATAATATCACTAGTTTGAATTAAGCTACCTAAAGTAAAATTCCTAGTAGCGAGTTATCATAATTTTACAAGGGACAAGAACACACCCCAACGACGAGCATAGCCGGTATAATAGGTAGCCCCGTCCCTTAAAAGTCTGCATTGCACAGTGAAATCGTTACAGAAGAATTTTTGGCGCCCAACGTGGGGCCTCAGTTAACGTGACTTTAGAAAATTTGTATTTTTACCATCTAGTAACTGATGGCCATTTGAATCTATGCTGTATAGTGATATTATTTCCTTAATTCTTCAATCTATTTTTTTTGTAACTTGCGTATCATGCGTAGTACATAGTTTGGATTTTCTTTTGATTTATCTGTAATATTTGTAAATAAGTACCTTACTATCCATTCATGTTTACCACAGTTACTCTCTTCAGGGTTTGGGTTCGTACTGAGAATTTTACAATTGGAAAATTTCTTTCGGTTATAAACTCGTATGACACTTACTCATTTTTATTTATTTTTTGTTGTTCTTTCTCTTCTATAATTTCTTTTATTAAATTTGGGTTAAAAATTTAATTGGATTTACTGCAACTTGGTCAATTATCGAGTTCTTTCCATTATATCAAATCCAAAAATATTTTTTTTTTTTTTTTTTTTTATTCTCATATAGAACGGTTGACTAGACTGTCTCTGGCAATTGTTAGAACAATCTCACGTTTAATATGAGAACTTCAAATTTTTTTCTGGATATTATTGATAACATAACTTTACTTTGAATTTATCTATTGACTTCACTTAGTAGTAAAAATGACAAATTGTAATTGAACTTATCTGCGATAAACTATATCTAATATAAAATAAATAAACATATTGTAATTTGTAAGATTTTAGAATAGATTTTCTGTTTTTTTTTTAAGTTGTAGGTTTTGTTTTTGAATTTTTTTTATTTAAAATGCCGTTAGTACGTAGTAGGGAGAATTTGACTTTAGATGAGGATGACTTAAATTTGCCAGTAGAAGAATCTCGTGGAGCAATTACCAGGGGACCTGTGACACGACAACAGAGTCGAATGGATGCAGTTTCTGGGACTACGAGTAATATTCGTTCAAATGAAGATGACATTAGAGTAAGGCGAATAGTTTCAGATTCGTTAAGCGAATTCAGGAATGAAATTTCCAGTATTATCTCCACCGAAATAAGAAATATAACGATTAGAAACAATGCAGGAACGTCGCCGGATGATCGCCGAGAGCCTAGAGCTCCTCCTGCTTCTGACGTTCAATACGAGTTCGACATGCATTCGGAGAAAATTTTGAATGTAATAAAGAATTGGAGATTACGGTTCACAGGTAATTCGGCAGATATTTCTGTGGACGAATTTATATATAGGGTAAATACTTTAACCAGTACTAATTTAAGAGGAAATTTTGAGGCTTTGTGCAAGCACGCACACCTTCTGTTTGATGGGAAAGCATTACAATGGTATTGGCGTTTTCATCGTAATTGCGATGACTTTAATTGGTTTATATTAACGGATGCTTTAAAAAGACAGTATAAGGAATATTTTACGGATTTTGATGTCATCGATGATATAAGACGAAGAAAACAGAAAAAGTCCGAAACATTTGAAGAATATTTAGATGCTGTAATGATTTTATGTGACAAATTGAGAACTCCATTATCCGACCTAGAGTTATGTGAAACAATTATGCGTAACCTTAATCTTGAAATAAGACACGAACTCTTACATTTGGAGATAACAAATGTATCGCAATTAAGAAAAGCAGTGAGAAGACATGAAAAATTTGTAGGTGAAGTAGCATGTACCAATAACTTTAAAAGGTTGGGGCAGAAATCTCAAGTATTTGAGCTTGACTGCGATGTTCGTGAAAAATCTGAGACAGTAGAATGCGACGACAATGATGTTGAAGTTTGTGTTATAAGAAGATCAGGCAAATGTTGGAATTGTGAGGAATTCGGTCACAATTATATGGACTGCCTTCAAACAAGGAAAATTTTTTGTTATGGTTGTGGCTTAAAAGATACATATAGACCACAATGTAGTAAATGTTCCAAAAAGCAGGGAAACTTCTTAAAGGATGTCCGACCAAAGAGCGGGCATCCAAAGAATTAGATAAACCAAATAATTATAATTTAGAATCTGACATTAAAATTGAAAATAACTTATTAAGACCAATTCATATTCAAATAAGGGATTATAAGAAAACTGCTAGGACCCGTGGTCATTTACCTTCTAGATCTGCTAGAAGAATTCGTGAATTTTATAAAAAAAGGAAATTGTATGGTAAATATACAATATCCTCAATAGTGAATATGAATAACGATAATCGACCTGACATAGACAATCAATCACAATTTGCATTATTAGATAGCGGTGCTAACGCTAGTGTAATTGGGGGACAATTTAGTGAAAGAATTATTCAATCAGGAAATTTTAAACGATGTCTTGGTAAAGTTCGAACCGCTGATGGTACCAAGCAGAACGTTGTAGGTTCTATAACTTTAGAAATAGGGTATAATGGTAGAAAACATTCCTTTGAGTTTTTGGTTATTCCAACAATAGGACAAAATATAATCTGCGGAATTGATTTTTGGGAAAAGTTTGGAATTAAAATATCGACGGGGAAATTCATTAATGAGGTTGCGTTAAATACGGACACAGAAAGGTGTTACGAAACCTCCCTCAGGAAATGTGAATCTGCCTAACTAGCTCAAAAATAACGGCCGTGTCTTCTCAACCCTTCTTCACTTTCCCGGTTTCTCACAATAAAAAAAAATGTACAAACCAAAAAAAACAAAAGTCCACGTTCAAACAACAAAAAAAAAAATTTGAACGACTAAACCCATTTCGAACCACAATAGAAAAAAACTACAGGAAAAGGTCTCTGCTTCCTGTCACGCCGCCCTTACCCAACCGATATCATCTAATAAAATTAAAGATGATCCCATCCATATACTCACCAACAATTTACCCAGCCATCCAAAATCACTTTCTGAAATCCTTTAAAAGACAATTACCAAAACATTTTTTTCAAATACACTATTCAAGACATTTATTACAATACAAAATAAACTAAACTAAAATAAACAAATAAAATATAATAAACTTAATTTACACCTAACATATTTTGGCATAAAAAAACCTAGGTTTGATTTTAAAACAACCACAAAAAAAACTTAATCTGACAAAAAAAAACACAATCTAATATTAAGAACCCGATAGGTTATTTAAATAAAAAAAAAAAAAGGACTAACTATTTTTAGGGAAAAATTGTTTACGGAAAATATTTCTTCAAAATACTATGTAAATACTACCCTGCAAGAGCTCTCTTTAGGTGTCTAATTTAAGAAACTTTTGTTCTATGTTTCTTAGTTCGCGGTATAACTAAATAACCCTATAAATAGTTAATTCCTAAAACAAAATAGATGATTCTTAATTTTAGATTAAAATAAAAAAACTAACACTAATCAAACATAAACTAACAAAACTTAAATCTAATTTGACAAATTATTATTTATTCCTTAACACTCAATACTTCAAATAAACAAAATTTTTTTTAAATTTATAGAAATTACTTTTTCTCCTGGTACACCAAATAATAAAAAAGAAAAATACGATATTAACAATTGGGTATGCGTCTAGGCTATATACACCAGACTTGGTTTTTTCCCTTTTGGTTCTTAGCCCCGCTTATTGAATTCGCCGATCAATAACCAACTTTTAATTTCCCTTTTGTTAGGTTTTTCCAAATAACATAAAATCTTTGTTACCTTCACTTCAATCTGTTTTATCTTACGTGGTAAGACCAAGGGCCAATTTTTTTTTTTTTCTTTGAAGAACGTTTCCTCTTGGTTCTTCCTCACGACTCCAAAACCTTCCCCTTTCCAGTTAGGTCTAAGAACAATTCAAAAACAAATATTTTCTTATCCCATCTCTAACCGGTTAAATGTACAATTATCCTGCTCAATCTCCTGGCTGAATGGCAACGACAGCAACCTTTTATTGTCAGCGTTCACACTAAAGCAACAAATTCCTTTCTCACCGAACAATATTTAGAATTCATTAAAATTTTAAAATTTATTAAACACTCTTATTTGTTAAAATTTAAAATTTCTTAATATTTAAAATTTATTATTTATTAAAATTGTTCCCAACTTAACTAAATCCCAATTAACACTTTTAAAATTTTATACAAATTGTTGCTAAGTGGACGTAGACTCCATCTTTAAAAAACTTTAGGTATCCTTTGTTGAACATATTTTAAACTTAGAAGAATAAAATCAAGATGGACGACAACTAAATTGTTGCTATCATTGTGACCAAACCAGAATTATTTAAACCAAAAAAAAATTAATTTTTCTTCAAATTTAAAATTTAGGAGATTGAAACATAACACTTTAAACTCATTGTTCTGTTACTTACTTGGTTTTGAAGCAGAAGCCTTTTTTTAAAATTTCACCTTATTATAAAAATTTAAATCCCTGGTTCTTCAGGACCTTTCTCTGGTAACCTTCTAAAACAAACATAAGGATTCAGGACTGAATTTTCCATTATCAAACAAAATTTACTAACACTCACTTTATTTTAATTCACCAGAAACTAAATAATCTGTCTGTTAGAACCTTTCCCTTTGGTTTTCTAACTTGTTATTTTCCAACTTTTTATATTTTTTTTCTCTTAAAACAATATTTTGATGCACTTGTTAATTGAACCACTTATCTTTTGCTAATAACCTAGACAATTTAACTTCTACCTAACTTAAGGTCAGTTTTGGCTAAGCTACACTTAACGGACATTAAACACAAACAAAAATTCTATAAAAAAAAAAACAACCACAACTACAGAACTTTAACATTATATACAGCAATACCTTTCCTAAGAGGTCAATGATCGTTTCCTGTGCTTTTTAAACTTTTAATATATAAAAAAGAAACTCACCCCTCTAAGGAATTATGGATATTGTTATCGCCCTGTGTTAATAGCTAATGGGTAGACTACCAAAATAAGCAACTGTGATTGAATTTGACATGACATAGTTTGATCTGACATAGCATAAATAAACAATTCATCAGACAACCAAACCATTCACATGCAACAAAATACAAAAAAAAATATAAAAATAATATAATTAAATAAAAAACCCATTATACTCAAACAGCAACAAAACAGAACAACAACCGAAGAAACAAAGAACACACCACACACGGACAATAACAACAACACGGTAAGTACAATCTTAATACAAAAATCAACAAATGGTTTTATATTTTCTTGTTTAGTTTTTCCTCACAGCTCAGTATTACAGATGCCCTACAGTACCACCACCACTTATGAGCAGCTCATCACTCCATGTCCATTGTCAACAAAACTCTGTGGTTACAAACTTATTGCAGTAACAACAGTGTGACAAGGGAATTAAAATCAGCGAAAACTTCAGAGAAGTATAAATATTATTTTACACCGTTGAGTTTTTTTTTCTCTTTTTTCCATTATTAATCAAAATTCTGATACAGGCGCTCAACGTAGGCCACACCCACTTGATGAGTTAGCCGGGCAACTAACTATTCTACACTGGTACTGATTACACCCGGAACATCAGGGAAGTTATTTAAATTTACAATCTAAGAAGTGGTACTTTGTGTTTTGTTATTTTTTTTTTTTTCAGGTACATAAGGTTTCGGTGTAAAAAAAAATAAGGACGGACAACAACACAGAAAGAATAATAAATAAATCTGTTGGGTGTATATGGCCCTAATAATTACACATGGATGGACAAAGACAACTTAGTCTAGTATAGCACAAAGTTTCTATTGCACAGGTAAGTTAATGAAAACAAATTTAAATCAAAAACAAATTAAACTTATTAAACTAATATTGCACTGGGGTTTTATATTGCACAATTTAAATAAAATAAACTTACGTTTATTTTATTTGCAAGTTTTCATTGTGTGGTCTGTTTCATTAACCGCCTACAGTTGGCTAACATTTTCTTTTTTCAACCCCAGGGATGTGTATCGGTTTATTGTTTAATGTCCTTAGAATGATATACACCCAACGGAGAACCAGATAAGGTTTCCAACTCGTACATGTTGTTACCCAATATTCGTACTACTCTACATTTCGTAAACTTTTTGCAAAATTTAGCATTAATATTATTCTGAAAGTTGCTGAGTACAAAGTTTCTCTTATAAACTTCCTGTCCTGGCACAAACCGAATTACCCTAGCTCTCTTATTATACCTCAAAGAGCTTTTTTCGTAGGCCTTATGCAAGTTTTCCCTTATTTTCTCCCTAATTAATCGTATCCTGTCTTGGTCCTCTAAAACTATAAACTCACCATCCTCAAGGGATTTTAATTCTCTAGCTAACCTATAATCGCTGCCAGAAGTAAACATGTTATGACCAAACAAAGCCATAAAAGGTGTCAGACCAGTAGCTGAGTGAACTGAATTTCTCAGGGCCAATTCTATAAATGGTAGATTTAGATCCCATTCGCGGTGATCGTTTTCTAAATAAGTTCTTATCGCAGTCAATACGCTTTGATTAACCCTTTCAGCTGCATTTGATTGCGGAGAATAAACCGCGGTTTTCATATGCCTTACCTTGTAGTTCTCTGTCATTCTTACAAATTCTTTAGAAACAAATTGTTTTCCATTGTCGGAATGTATTATTTCGGGAACTCCAAAATTATGAAAAACCTCCTCAACTAAGAATTTAACTACATTAGAAGCAGTTGCCTCTTTCATGGCCTTAAGAAATATGAATTTTGTGAAATGGTCTAAGACAATAAATATATAGGCATTTCCACTTTTTGACCGCGGATACTTTCCTAGGAAATCAATGTAAATCTTTTGAAAAGGACGATCTGTAACAACCTCAGCTCCTATCTCGGGCATAAGCCTTATGTTTGTTGATTTACATTCTTTGCATTTAATACAACTGTTAACAAAATTTTTAACCTGAATTATCATGTTTGGCCAATAATATCTAGTTCTAAGAGAATAAAGTGTTTTCTGTATCCCACCATGAGCTTTTTCTTTGGATTCATGCGCATCTTGTATTAGCTGATGTGTAAGGCTTTCAGGTATCCACAACTTCCACTTATATTCTTCTAGTACTTCCACTTCAGACGGTGTGTTAGTTCTCTTGAAGACTAAATCGCCCACAATTTTTAAATCTGGGAGCTTTTCCTTATGTTTTTGAATTGTTTCTCTTAATTCTTTATATTCCTTAGACTCAAATTCTGTTGTCTGAAATCCTAAAATTTCTTCTGGTGATTTGTTTAGTTCTTCAACCGATCTCGATAAAGTGTCAGCCACAATGTTTTCAGAACCTTTACGATGTTCGATATCAAAATCGTAGCTCTGTAAATGAAGAGACCATCGCGCCAATCTGCCACTTAAGTCCTTAAAGGTCATTAGCCATTTCAGGCTGACATGATCAGTGATGACTGTGAAAGGCATAAGTTCGACATATGGTCTAAATCGTTTTATGGCTAATACGGCAGCTAAACATTCTTTTTCAGTCACGCTGTAGTTCTTTTGAGCGGGATTTAATTTCATGGAGAAAAAAGCAATTGGTCTTTCGTTATTATCGTTGTCCTTCTGAAAAAGGACTGCTCCAATGCCATAGTTAGAGGCATCACATTGGATAAAAAATCTTTTACCAAAGTTAGGGTGGGCTAATACTGGGGCTGAGGTTAAGGCTTGTTTCAGCTCGTTAAAACTTTTCATCGCCTCATCAGTCATCTTAAACGTTTTACCCTTTTTAATTAAATCTGTAAGAGGTGCAGAAATTCCAGAGAAGTTTTTTATAAAGCGGCGATACCAGCCCGCCGTTCCTAAGAAACTACGAACCTCTCTTACCGATTTGGGCAGGGGTATTTGTTGTATGGCGGCGATTTTAAGTGGGTCAGTGCGCATGGTTCCACCCCCAATAACGAAGCCTAAATACCTTAATTCCCTGAAACAAAATCGAGATTTATTCAGACCGATCGTCAGATTGGCCTTTTTTAAGCATTCTGCTACTTTTTCTAAAAGTTTTATATGACTAGAGAAAGTTGCCGAAATAATCAACAAATCGTCTAAGTAAACAAAGACGTTTGTTTTTAACTCCTGGGGAATTACTTTATCCATAAGTCGGCACAGTCTTTGCGGCGCATTACATAATCCAAACGGCATGACGGCATATTGGTACAAAGGTCGCCCCGGAATTGTAAAAGCGGTATATGCGCGCGAATTTTGCTCCAGCGGAATTTGCCAAAAGGCATATTTTAAGTCGACGCTGCTAATAAAATGGGTTTCATCTAGTCGACTGATTATGCCTTCAATACTTTGTATGGGGTAGGCATCC
Organism: Pollenia angustigena; assembly: GCA_930367215.1. NCBI lineage: Eukaryota > Metazoa > Arthropoda > Insecta > Diptera > Polleniidae > Pollenia > Pollenia angustigena. Next base: position 38,803,312 of record OV884059.1, read on the forward strand.
TTTACAGTTCTCTCATTTAATTTCCTGGCATCGAGGCACAGTCTATTCTTTCCCGGCTTTCTTACCAGGGTACTTCGACTACTCCAGGGACTTAAACTTTCTTCAATAACTCCCAATTTAAGCATATTATCTACTTCCGCATAAATCAACTCTTGAACAGCCGGCGACACAGGGTAGTATCGATCTTTGATAGGGGTAGCTCCCTCCATTAAAATGATTTCGTGGTTTTCTAAACTTGTTTTCCCTAGTCCATGTTGTTCAAAGGTTCGAAAACATTCCTTCACTCTTACTAACTCTCTCTCCTGCTCTACTGTTAATACGTGCTTTTCCACCTCTTTTGTATCCAATGGAAAATTTTCGTATAATTTATTGACATCTATTTGACTTATATTAAATATTTCAGGGGCCAGTTTAAATTCTCTAAAAAAATCTATACCTAAGTACGCGCTTTGCACCAAATCAGGACATAAATAAAAACGAAATTTTCGAATTAAATCCCTGAATTCTACACTTACATCGATCCGGCCTAAAATATTGTATTCCCTGCCACCGGCAGTACTTACAGATGAAAAAACCGGTTTTATAGACAACCCTAATTTCTCAATCACTTCATGACAATTTTTCCCCAATAAACTAATAGAAGCCCCAGAATCTAATAAGCCCTTAATTTCTAAACCTCCTATTTTAATATCCGCAAATACCCTTGGGTCCCTATCCACATCCAATTCAGACGACAAGGCGCAGCATTTGCGAACAGACTCCTTTGCTTGTTTAACCTCCATTTTCTTTTCCTTAAACCGTTTTCTAGTTTTCAAAATTCTTTCTAAATTTGTTTTCCTTAACTCTTCATTAAAAATTCTCCCTCTTACTTTCCTATAATTATCTAATCTCTCCCCATAAGAACTATTCCTTTTAACCTGATTTTCCACATTATTTATTATATTACCCTTATGCCTATTACTTTCTACACGCCTAAGTAAGCGAATTTGCCTATTCCCAGAGTCAGGGTGAACCTCGCTGCTGTGTACCGTCTGTACCCCTATATCCCTTAGGATTCGTCGGGAGTTTGAGTAGAGCGTGACTCTCCCGTTCTCATCACACCCTTTATGTGGTTTCCCGAACACGACGGACATCTAGGTGTTATGACGCCAACTAAACCGCATCGGTAGCAAAAAAGGTTCCTTTGTGCAGACGGACAGTCCACAAATGAATGCCCTGGCGCTTGACAATTCCAGCATACCAAAGTGCAATTATTTCCCGAATCACCGCTTGACTTAACACCTTTTTTAAAAGGCCTAATTTCGTCTAGCGATTCTACCTTGTCCTCATAAACAGGTTCCTCTAAAATCTCCTCAACGTGACGTCGGGTGGGAACAAACCGATTTTGCGTTGTATTTGAATTAATTTCTCTTTTGAAATAATTCCTTTCAACTTCTCTACACTCATCCCTTAATTGCTCCACTGTATAAATTCTCATAGGATATAAAATTTGTGATATATTTGGTTTTAGATTTCTTTTCATAATTCTGATTACTTCCTGTTCAGGCAACGCAGTTTTTAATCGGGACCGAAGTTTTCTCATGGCTTGAAAATAAGATTCAATGGATTCCCCAGGCCGCTGACGACGTTCCTCGAAATCCCTCATAAACTCGTATTCACTTCTATTTGAGCGATATTGTTGTAATAACGCCTCTTTTAAATCACCCCAACGGCGAATTTCTTTTTCCTGTAGAATTGACCAATACCAGTCCTTGGCTTCACCTTTCAATAAACGATGGAATTCACCCATTATATCTTCCCAAGAATAGGAGTGTTGTTTTTGTAGATATTCCACTCTGAAAATAAAATCCTCGATTAAAAGGTTGTCAGTGTTTCCATCAAACATGACATCCCATTTATCAACACGTAAATTATTTCCCCCTAATTGCCTATTTTCCCTTCCATGGTATATAATTTCGTCCGAAGGGCGTTCGCTGGTAGAAAAATTACTGTTAGATGTTATATTATGAAAATCAATTCTCCGTGGCAATATATGCTGTCCATTATTTTCATTTCTGGGAAAATCATTAATATTTCTTGATCTCTCTTCCAGATTTACTGCTCCTGCTTCTACAGATGACTGGTTCGTAATTTTCAGTTTCTGGATTTCACTCAATATTTCAGCAAAACCAAGTTTTAAACTGTCCTGTATTTTCTGATCAATATCCCTCTCTAAATTGGACCTATACTCAATATTGGTTTCCCTAATAATATCTCGCAAAAGAGAAGCATATTCTCCCGAAGTTTTCCCAACTGATTGGGTATTATCATGGCGCGGAAGTGGTGGTGGTGGAAAATCATATTTGGGGACTTGTGAATGTTTAACAGTTTTGGGAATAGCTCCCGTGGTACCAGTAATTGTTACCGGCGAGTTACTAGTTAAATTCTCACTAACGTAAGTGTTCGGATTATTTATTGTGTTAGACATATCGACGACAAAACTCTCATTATTTTTTTCCCCAGGTTTCTGGGATTTTTTCCCAGATCGAGCTACAAACATTTTCTGGGCCTGTTATTTTCTTAACAATTCAACATAAAACCAAACTAAAACAAATTATAAACAGTTACTTAAATAAACAAAATCAAAGTGGAAAATTAGTCTTTAAAAAAAAACAGATTCACTAAAACAATAAAGAAAAAAAAATAAAAACTAGTATGAGAGAAAAAAAAATAATTAATTAAATAAAAAAAACTACTTCTAAAAATAAATAATTCAGTACAAAAAAATTAAAAATAAAAAAAAAAACTTATCAGAAAAAATAAATAATTAAAACAAAATTAAATAGCAAAAAAAAAAAATACTTCTACTAATAAATAATCAAATAACAAAAAAACACTAGTTCTACAAATAAGTATTTGATTAAACAAATAAATAAAACAAAAAAAATTAGTAAATAAAACAAAATTTTTTTTTTTTTTTAAAGAAAAAAAAATTAGTACAATTATTCAAAACAAAAAATTTTTATATACCATATAATTGAAAACGACAAGTTTATGACAAGTTAAGTTAATGATACGGATTTCAGATTTCGTCTTGTGATTTGGTGGGTAAATGTTGGTGGTAAACGTTATGCGGTATCCAAAAAAAAATTTTTCTTATATTGTGGTTCTATAAACTACTTCAACTCATATTAGGACAGCTAAGTGATTTTCCCCACATTAGATTCCTTGTAAACTACGGTTATGCAATTATGTATAAATAAAAGTTAACGACTCTGATCATGCTTCTAATTCCATACGGTTAGGACATCATCACCCATATGTAGTCCTGACGTGCCTTCAAACCAATGTCAGTTCGGTCACGTCGGCCACTACTAAACACACTCTATATATCCGGTACTTTATCGCAATTAATGATTTGCAAATTAAGACGACTAAAGAATTTTTTCCATTTAACCAAAACAAAATATAATCTATATGTTTTGCTATTAAGTCAGCAATTTAGGATTTAGTAACCCCTAAGTCTAACTAGTTAAACAAAATTAAAAAAATTTAAAACTTCAAATTGTACGTTCGATACATGTCTAGGTGATAACACATGTAATTATTCATAACTGAGTTAAAGATTTAACTCTGCTATCCTATTTTGATTGGGCGCCATTTACTGTTACGAAACCTCCCTCAGGAAATGTGAATCTGCCTAACTAGCTCAAAAATAACGGCCGTGTCTTCTCAACCCTTCTTCACTTTCCCGGTTTCTCACAATAAAAAAAAATGTACAAACCAAAAAAAACAAAAGTCCACGTTCAAACAACAAAAAAAAAAAATTTGAACGACTAAACCCATTTCGAACCACAATAGAAAAAAACTACAGGAAAAGGTCTCTGCTTCCTGTCACGCCGCCCTTACCCAACCGATATCATCTAATAAAATTAAAGATGATCCCATCCATATACTCACCAACAATTTACCCAGCCATCCAAAATCACTTTCTGAAATCCTTTAAAAGACAATTACCAAAACATTTTTTTCAAATACACTATTCAAGACATTTATTACAATACAAAATAAACTAAACTAAAATAAACAAATAAAATATAATAAACTTAATTTACACCTAACATATTTTGGCATAAAAAAACCTAGGTTTGATTTTAAAACAACCACAAAAAAAACTTAATCTGACAAAAAAAAACACAATCTAATATTAAGAACCCGATAGGTTATTTAAATAAAAAAAAAAAAAGGACTAACTATTTTTAGGGAAAAATTGTTTACGGAAAATATTTCTTCAAAATACTATGTAAATACTACCCTGCAAGAGCTCTCTTTAGGTGTCTAATTTAAGAAACTTTTGTTCTATGTTTCTTAGTTCGCGGTATAACTAAATAACCCTATAAATAGTTAATTCCTAAAACAAAATAGATGATTCTTAATTTTAGATTAAAATAAAAAAACTAACACTAATCAAACATAAACTAACAAAACTTAAATCTAATTTGACAAATTATTATTTATTCCTTAACACTCAATACTTCAAATAAACAAAATTTTTTTTAAATTTATAGAAATTACTTTTTCTCCTGGTACACCAAATAATAAAAAAGAAAAATACGATATTAACAATTGGGTATGCGTCTAGGCTATATACACCAGACTTGGTTTTTTCCCTTTTGGTTCTTAGCCCCGCTTATTGAATTCGCCGATCAATAACCAACTTTTAATTTCCCTTTTGTTAGGTTTTTCCAAATAACATAAAATCTTTGTTACCTTCACTTCAATCTGTTTTATCTTACGTGGTAAGACCAAGGGCCAATTTTTTTTTTTTTTCTTTGAAGAACGTTTCCTCTTGGTTCTTCCTCACGACTCCAAAACCTTCCCCTTTCCAGTTAGGTCTAAGAACAATTCAAAAACAAATATTTTCTTATCCCATCTCTAACCGGTTAAATGTACAATTATCCTGCTCAATCTCCTGGCTGAATGGCAACGACAGCAACCTTTTATTGTCAGCGTTCACACTAAAGCAACAAATTCCTTTCTCACCGAACAATATTTAGAATTCATTAAAATTTAAAATTTCTTAATATTTAAAATTTATTATTTATTAAAATTGTTCCCAACTCAACTAAATCCCAATTAACACTTTTAAAATTTTATACAAATTGTTGCTAAGTGGACGTAGACTCCATCTTTAAAAAACTTTAGGTATCCTTTGTTGAACATATTTTAAACTTAGAAGAATAAAATCAAGATGGACGACAACTAAATTGTTGCTATCATTGTGACCAAACCAGAATTATTTAAACCAAAAAAAAATTAATTTTTCTTCAAATTTAAAATTTAGGAGATTGAAACATAACACTTTAAACTCATTGTTCTGTTACTTACTTGGTTTTGAAGCAGAAGCCTTTTTTTAAAATTTCACCTTATTATAAAAATTTAAATCCCTGGTTCTTCAGGACCTTTCTCTGGTAACCTTCTAAAACAAACATAAGGATTCAGGACTGAATTTTCCATTATCAAACAAAATTTACTAACACTCACTTTATTTTAATTCACCAGAAACTAAATAATCTGTCTGTTAGAACCTTTCCCTTTGGTTTTCTAACTTGTTATTTTCCAACTTTTTATATTTTTTTTCTCTTAAAACAATATTTTGATGCACTTGTTAATTGAACCACTTATCTTTTGCTAATAACCTAGACAATTTAACTTCTACCTAACTTAAGGTCAGTTTTGGCTAAGCTACACTTAACGGACATTAAACACAAACAAAAATTCTATAAAAAAGAAAACAACCACAACTACAGAACTTTAACATTATATACAGCAATACCTTTCCTAAGAGGTCAATGATCGTTTCCTGTGCTTTTTAAACTTTTAATATATAAAAAAGAAACTCACCCCTCTAAGGAATTATGGATATTGTTATCGCCCTGTGTTAATAGCTAATGGGTAGACTACCAAAATAAGCAACTGTGATTGAATTTGACATGACATAGTTTGATCTGACATAGCATAAATAAACAATTCATCAGACAACCAAACCATTCACATGCAACAAAATACAAAAAAAAATATAAAAATAATATAATTAAATAAAAAACCCATTATACTCAAACAGCAACAAAACAGAACAACAACCGAAGAAACAAAGAACACACCACACACGGACAATAACAACAACACGGTAAGTACAATCTTAATACAAAAATCAACAAATGGTTTTATATTTTCTTGTTTAGTTTTTCCTCACAGCTCAGTATTACAGATGCCCTACAGTACCACCACCACTTATGAGCAGCTCATCACTCCATGTCCATTGTCAACAAAGGATACCCCTTAATGATACACAAGAACGACAACTGAGGGCGATCGTTGATTCTTTTCCAAATTCGGAAAAAGATGGGCTGGGATGTACAAGTTTGCTTGAGCATAAAATAGATACGGGTAATTCATCACCAATTAAGCAAAGGTATTATCCCATATCTCCGGCCAGAGAAAAATTGTTGTGTTCTGAGATAGACCGTATGATTGGTTTAGGTGTTATTGAGGAATGTCCTGGATCACCATGGTCATCACCTGGTGTTCTAATTGTTAAACCCGGCAAAGTGCGTTTTTGTGTTGATAGCAGAAAATTGAACTCCGTGACAGTAAAGGACTCGTATCCAATACCAAATATTGACGGACTTATTTCAAGACTTCCTCCTGTTTATTTCATATCTAAAGTAGATTTGAAAGATGCCTTTTGGCAGATAAAACTGGACGAATCTTCAAAACTTAAGACGGCTTTCACAATCCCTAATCGGCCATTGTACCAGTTCACAAGGATGCCGTTTGGATTGTGTAATGCACCACAAACAATGTGCAGACTTATGGACATGGTCGTTCCGTATTATTTAAAATCTAATGTATTGGTTTATCTCGACGACTTGTTAATTATATCAGAAACTTTTGACGAACATATACGACATTTACAAGAAGTAGCAACACAACTACGTAAGGCAAATTTGACAATAAATATCAGGAAAAGTAGTTTTGCAATTAAGAATATACAATATTTAGGATATATTGTTGGAGAAGGTTCTTTGAAAGTCGATCCAGGAAAAGTTAGAGCTATTTCTGAATTTCCCGCACCTAAATCAGTTAGACAGTTACGTCAATTCTTAGGGATGGCAGGGTGGTATCGCCGATTTATCGACGACTATGCAACAATTACCTTCCCATTAACTGATTTGTTGAGTAAACATAAAACATTTAAATGGACAGAAGAGGCTCAGAAATCATTTGATATAGTGAAATTAAAACTTACAACAGCACCGGTTTTAGTTCATGCTGATTTTTCAAAACCTTTCATTATACAATGTGATGCAAGTACATATGGTGTAGGAGCTGTTTTAGCCCAATTAGATAATGAAGGTAATGAACGTCCGATAGCCTACATGTCACAGAAACTTAACAAAGCACAGAGAAACTACTCTATTACTGAACTGGAATGTCTGGCTGTGATACTTGCTATAAGAAAATTTAGGTACTTTGTTGAAGGTCAAGAGTTTAAAATAATTACAGACCATGCAAGCCTTAAATGGTTGATGAGGCAAAAAGATTTAGCAGGTCGATTGGCCAGATGGGCGTTAAAATTGCAGGGTTTTGTGTTCACTATAGAGCATCGTAAGGGAAAGGACAATGTTGTTCCCGATGCCCTATCGCGTGCCTATGAAAATGATTTGACTATCAGCGAAATTGAGTTAGAAGTTTTACCTTCAATTGATTTAAACTCAAAAGCCTTTGATAACCAAGAATACTCAAAATGGAGAGAAGAATTTTCGGGATCTAAATTGTTAGATTATAAAGTTGTGGATAAATTTATTTACAAAAGAACCGAATTTTCTAATGGATCAACTGACCAATCATTATCATGGAAATTGTTAGTACCAACTGAATTACGAAAACAAGTTCTTTACTCAGCTCATAATATTCCAAATGCGGCCCATGGTGGCATAGCCAAAACTGCCCACCGTATACGTAAATTTTTCTATTGGCCTAAATTAATTAATGATGTTAAGAATTATGTTACAAGCTGTGAATTGTGCAAAACATCAAAAGCTCCAAATTCTATACTTAGACCTCCATTAGGGCAAATGGTAGAGAGTGAAAGACCATTTCAAAGGTTATATTTAGATCTTATTGGACCTTTTCCTAGATCTAAAAATGGATATATTGGTATTTTTATAATTTTGGACCACTTTACAAAATTTACGTTTTTAATTCCTTTAAGAAAATTTGTTTCAAAGCCAATTGTGAACTATTTAAAAAACGATATATTTAATTGTTACGGCGTACCAGAAGTGATTGTAACCGACAACGGGAGCCAATTCAAAAGTAAGGAATTTGAAACTTTTTTGTCTAAATTCGGAGTTACCCACCAATGTACTGCAGTTTATAGTCCGCAAGCCAATGCTAGTGAAAGGGTCAACAGATCGATAAATGAGGCTCTCAGATCGTTTATGGGGGATGACCAACGGCAATGGGATACATATTTAAGCAGTATTAATTGTGCAATTAGAAATAGCATACACCAGACCACTGGACATACACCGTATGAATTAGTTTTTGGACAAAGTATGGTTAATCATGGTCAAGACTATAAAATTTTAAGAAATTTAGAACTTTTGTGTGAAACTGATTCAAAATTAGAAAGAAACGATGAATTTGCATTACTTCGAGATTCAATTAAAGACAGAATTAAGAAAGCTTATGACAAAAACGCAAGGATTTATAATTTAAGAACACATCGCCGCGAACTCAATTTGGGCCAGGAAGTTATAAGAAGAAATTTTTCTCAAAGTTCAAAGGCTAAAAATTTTATTTCTAAGCTCGCTCCAACGGGTGTGAAAGCAATAGTTAAGAGGAAAATTGGTCATGTTAATTATGAACTTGAAGATATTGTAGGAGGTCATATTGGTGTATACCATATTAAAGATATCTGGACATAGTTCAAGGAAGTTACTTCAATCGACTTTTTCAGATTAAGTTTTACGAGTACACTAAAACTTAATCTGCTTTGTGGTGTCGATTTTTTTGTTGTGAGTGTAATTTGAGTTTTTTTTTTAATTTTTAAGGTTTTAGATAGCTTTGAATTTTATATTGAAAAGAATGAAAATTTTGTAAGGAAAATTTTCATTATTGAAATAAATTTTGTTAAAAAATACGAACGGGAAAAAATAATAAATTTTATTATTTTTTTTTAAATTTGTGTAAATTATCAAAATACTTAATTAACTTTGAGATTGGGAGCAAAATTAATATCCTTTGGGTTTTTGAATATCAATTATATTCTGGATTCGCATATGAAGGGCTAGATTATGCCGGTTTCCTAAACTTTTGTGTGATGTTGGAAAATTGTACCATCGATCAATTCCATTAATTATCAACAATCAAGAAATAAGTTAACAAGGAGAAAAGGTTTGATTTCATATTGGGGAATAATTGAGGTGACCATCTTATGTGCCTAAATATCAAATAAACATATTTGAGAAAAAAAAAAAAAAAAAAAAAAAAAAAAAAAATTATAATAAAATTGACCAATTAAAATACTATTTACATATTACTAAACTATTTAAAGTTGTATAAATATTTGTAACTTAACCTTTAATATCCTAAATATAATTTCATATGGCATTTAAATTTTGTTATTTTGCCGGTAAGGAGGGTGGGTTAGAATAGGAATGGGGCGTTACACCTTAAACCATTCCCGATTTATCATCAACAATATTCCGTAACTTTACTAAATAATATCACTAGTTTGAATTAAGCTACCTAAAGTAAAATTCCTAGTAGCGAGTTATCATAATTTTACAAGGGACAAGAACACACCCCAACGACGAGCATAGCCGGTATAATAGGTAGCCCCGTCCCTTAAAAGTCTGCATTGCACAGTGAAATCGTTACACCTTTCGTACGCCCCGTAAAGTGCACTTTTGCCCCTTTGCGCACTTATAAGCCTGTAGATTTGGAAAGAAGAAACTGAAATCTTTCGAACAATGTATAATTTATTTAAGAAAACTGGAGAAATTTGGGTGTTATTGTCGAGCAAATACAAATCTTGTAGATTTTTCAAAAAAATTTCAAATTTAGTGACGTTTTTATACATTATTTTCTAAAGAAACTGTAATACTATTGAGTTTATTCAATAAGTACGTTTATTAACGATTACAACGCATATTTGGGCTTAAAATAGACGCCTGCACAAATGGATTTGTACTTAAAAAGTACATATGATCTAGCAAAGCATGAACACTTACTCGAACTATAATAAAAAACATGGTACATGTTTTTGAGAACAACAAAATTAGCGAGTAACTATTGGTTGTTACTCGACTTTGTTTGTGCTTTGTCGTGTGTACCCCTTAGGGGGTTAAGAATTAGTATGGGTTGGCAACGCCAGCATTTATACCGAGAAAGGGACGAAACTAGAGGTAGAAAGAGAGAGGGAAATATGAATGAATGAAGAAGAAGAATTAAGAAAAAAATGGTAAACAAACAAACAGACAAACAATTGGAGATGCAATTGCTGAAAATTGTCTGGTGGGAAAATAAAGGAAAAATGAAGAAATTCCGACATTTTGTCCGACCGAGCTTTCTTGGCCGCCAAAGAGCAAGATGTCGGCAATTTTTTTTATTTTTCTTTGGCAAGAGAAGATGTGGTAAGTGGTGGCTTGTATGGAAAAGTGCAGTAAATGTAAATTCAAGGAAAAAGAACAATTTCAACAAACTAAAAAAAAAGCCAAAGAACAAAATTGGTTTTAAATAATTTATTTTATCATCTTAAAAGTGAGATGTTTCACAAAAAAAAGAAAAACAATGTGCAGTAGCATAAAATTGCAATTTTAAATGATAAAAAAAATAAAACTTTAATAGAACTAAATAGTTAGATTTACATGTGAAACACCGTCGAATACGGAAAGAATTAGAACGTAAAGCTATAAACTTAAAAATCTATAACACAAAATATTAATTGCGATAAGAAATTAAAAAGTGAAAACCGCGATTAAATTAATTGAAAACCTTAGAACTAAGAAAGAAATTAGAAACTGAAATGAAAAATCGGGTTGAAATCGTTGGAAATAAAAGTAAAGATAAGCCATACAATCCAGCCACTACGTCATCGCTGCCACATCCATCGTGGGAATAAAACCATCAGTTCTTCAGCACAACCCCATCCGTGCCGAAGTCAGGTATTCTGCCAATTTGTTTGACATCGACATATAAGACGGACAACTGAAACAGACAAGTATTAAACATATATATATATATATGTGTTTTTGGTGTATAGGGAAAACGGTATTATTTAGTTACCCGTGGATTCTGTCCCTGGTTGAATATTAGGCCAGGTGCGCGTCAGATTAGGGGTGAGCTCAGGCCTGTCTGTAGTCGTAGGGTTAGTTGCCCAGAGGGTGAAATCATTTTTCCTTACCCTAGAAAACAGTAAAAAAAAAATATTAAAAAGGAAAATTCATATATATATAGTTTTTGATTGTTGTGAAATAGGCTTACCCAAAACCGAAAGTAGGGAGGACATGTGACGGACGGACGGCAGTTCCTGTAATCCGCAAATGCTCGGAGGCCAGGCAGTGGCAACATTTTATCCACCAGAGGAAAACTGGTCCTTAAAAGAAAAGTAAAAAATTAAATTAGAAAATAAAAACAAGAAAAAAACTTAAATCTAACTACAAATTAAAATATAAGCTTTGGTTCACATCAATTAAAAATTATTTCATGTAAATTCCATTTTGCTACTTTTTCTAAGTTAATTTTGCTAAATTGTTTTTGTGAATTAGATGCAATATATTTAAGAGTTCTAAATAAATCAATTACCTTTTATAATGTATAAATGAAATTTGTTGCCCAGTGTTATCATTTAATATGATTGGCTAACTTAACAATAAGCGGCGGTAAGTAGGGTAAATAATGTTTGCAGGTTAGTTTTGGGACGTCGAAGAAGATGACGTCATGGCGAGACGAAGTTCTCGAGTGGGAGGGCAATGCATTTGTGTATAGGTATGACCGGTAGGGAGATGCAGGACTACTTTAAGCCCCTTATAATTAGTGAATTAAACCATTAGCTGGTATGATTTTTTTTTGCTAGTGTGTGTGTCCAGGGTCCAGTTGCCAGCAAGAACCAATCCATCCGGCGAGCTTCAGCCGAGCTAAACGCGGGCATACCAGCGCCGCTGGCAATCTGGCCACTCTTTGTTTTTTTGTTTAAGTCTGTCTGTTTAACAAACAGATGACCACCACACACCACTACAAAATGGCGCCCAACGTGGGGCCCGAAGTAGGTCCATAGACTAAATATTTATTTTTTTTTTTTTTATTTTTAGTTTTTGAGTTATTTTTTTTAGTAGCGTATGTCCAGTTAGGTTTATCAAAAAGAGTCCCTAATTTGCTGCGACGCAGTTGAATAAATAATTCCAATTTTTTTTTTTTTGTCTACACTACCCAATAGAAGTGAATCCTTAATTCTGCTTGACCAGTATTGTTCCCGCTTATGTAAGTCCCGGTCACAGGACCACAAGTCCGGCTCGTGTTGAGACATATAGTGGGGGCAAGGAGGTCATGCCGGATTAGGGGTTCACCAGGCTATCATTTCCTGACGACTTGAGGCTTTCAGAAAATGGTTTTTAACGTTTTTGAAGTGAGTTACGCTCGGGTTGTGCGGAAATGGTAGTTCCATCGGCCATAGTTTCTACAATAGTTGGAATAGTATTTGTGTAGTAACTTACGTACATTCAGGGCAGTCGTAAAGGGTAGCAAGATCCCGCCTGTGAGATGCACCCTTGATGTCGTGCTGTGGGAGCACAAATACTTATTTTTCTTCCCTCCTTAATTTTTTCTATTTTTACTCTGCATCTCCTGAAACCAGAAAGAAAGAATAGAATTAGGTCGTATCTATATAGCTAATTTTCTTTGTTTTAGCTTTTCTTTAGAGGAAAGGGGATTTTAGTTTTATTTATTTTGGTCAGGCAAGCTCTGCGAAGGATTCTGCGCTGTGCATTTTATACGTTTTTATCATTGATATATTTAGCAATTTTTATTATTTTTTTTTTTTTTTTGTATTTGAAAATTTTCGAAATACTTTGTTTTCGCTTTGTTTTGGAGGAAAGTGAAGTTTAGTTTTATTTACTTTACCATAACCGTGCTGCGAAAGATTCTGGCTACGTATTATAAAACGTTTTTTTCCATCGCTGAGATATTTGGAAATTTTTATTATTATTTTTTGTTATATTTGGAAAATTTTCTAAGTAGCTTGTTTTTGCTTTGCTTTGAATGAAAGTGAATTCTAGGCATTTAATTTACCTTGCCATATACGCATTTTACAACGTTTTTTTTTGAAATATATTTAACAATTTTTATTATTTTTTTTTATTAGCTTTATTTGAAAATTGTCCAAATAATTTGTTTTTTTGCTTTTCGTTGGAGGAAAGTGGATTGTAGCTTATGCTAGCAGCGTCTAACGTTTTTCCTCGTTGATATAAAATTTTTTTTTTTATTTTGGAATTAATAATTAGAGGTTTATTTTCTTTGCTTTGCTTGCGGGGAAATTGAATTCTAGTTATTTTGTTTATCTTGCCATATACTCATTTTATAACGTTTGTTCTTTGAAATATATTTAACAATTTTTGTTATTGTTTTATTATTTTAATTTGTAGTTTGTTTTTTTTGATGGTTTTAACTCGGCGTGCGAGTCGCCTGATTCAAAATAACGCCATGGCGACCACGAGAGATAGTGTCACCGGTAGCACCGATACCCCTACCATCGTGTCGATCACGACCTTGAATAATCCCACAGCCAGTACCACACACCACTACAAAATGGCGCCCAACGTGGGGCCCGAAGTAGGTCCATAGATTTGTCGTGTGTACCCCTTAGGGGGTTAAGAATTAGTATGGGTTGGCAACGCCAGCATTTATACCGAGAAAGGGACGAAACTAGAGACAAACAATTGGAAATGCAATTGCTGAAAATTGTCTGGTGGGAAAATAAAGGGAAAATGAAGAAATTCCGACATTTTGCTCGACCGAGCTTTCTTGGCCGCCAAAGAGCAAGATGTCGGCCCTTTTTTTTATTTTTCTTTGGCAAGAGAAGATGTGGTAAGTGAAAAAGAACAATTTCAACAAACTAAAAAAAAAAGAAAGTCGAAGAACAAAATTGGTTTTAAATAATTTATTTTATCATCTTAAAAGTGAGTTGTTTCACAGAAAAAAAAAGAAAAACAATGTGCAGTAGCATAAAATTGCAATTTTAAAGAATAAAAAAAAAAAAAACTTTAATAGAACTAAATAGTTAGATTTACATGTGAAACACCGTCGAATACGGAAAGAATTAGAACGTAAAGCTATAAACTTAAAAATCTATAACGCAAAATATTAATTGCGATAAGAAATTAAAAAGTGAAAACCGCGATTAAATTAATTGAAAACCTTAGAACTAAGAAAGAAATTAGAAACTGAAATGTAAAATCGGGTTGAAATCCTTGGAAATAAAAGTAAAGATAAGCCATACAATCCAGCCACTACGTCATCGCTGCCACATCCATCGTGGGAACAAAACCATCAGTTCTTCAGCACAACCCCATCCGTGCCGAAGTCAGGTATTCTGCCAATTTGTTTGACATCGACAGATAAGACGGACAACTGAAACGGATAAGTATTAAACATTTACATATATATATATATGTGTTTTTGGTGTATAGGGAAAACGGTATTATTTAGTTTCCCGTGGATTCAGTCCCTGGTTGAATATTAGGCCAGGTGCGCGTCAGATTAGGGGTGAGCTCAGGCCTGTCTGTAGTCGTAGGGTTGGTTGCCCAGAGGGTGAAATCAGTTTTCCTTACCCTAGAAAACAGTAAAAAAAAAATATTAAAAAGGAAAATTCATATATATATAGTTTTTGATTGTTGTGAAATAGACTTACCCAAAACCGAAAGTAGGGAGGACACGTGACGGACGGACGGCAGTTCCTGTAATCCGCAAATGCTCGGAGGCCAGGCAGTGGCAACATTTTATCCACCAGAGGAAAACTGGTCCTTAAAAGAAAAGTAAAAAATAAAATTAGAAAATAAAAACAAGAAAAAAACTTAAATCTAACTACAAATTAAAATATAAACTTTGGTTCACATCAATTAAAAATTATTTCATGTAAATTCCATTTTGCTACCTTTTCTAAGTTAATTTTGCTAAATTGTTTTCGTGAATTAGATGCAATATATTTAAGAGTTCTAAATAAATCAATTACCTTTTATAATGTATAAATGAAATTTGTTGCCCAGTGTTATCATTTAATATGATTGGCTAACTTAAACAATAAGCGGCGGTAAGTAGGGTAAATAATGTTTGCAGGTGAGTTTTGGGACGTCGAAGAAGATGACGTCATGGCGAGACGAAATTCTCGAGTGGGAGGGCAATGCATTTGTGTATAGGTATGACCGGTAGGGAGATGCAGGACTACTTTAAACCCCTTATAATTAGTGAATTAAACCATCAGCTGGTATGATTTTTTTTGCTAGTGTGTGTGTCCAGGGTCCAGTTGCCAGCAAGAACCAATCCATCCGGCGAGCTTCATCCTAGCTAAACGCGGGCATACCAGCGCCGCTGGCAATCTGGCCACTCTTTGTTTTTTTGTTTAAGTCTGTATGTTCCCTGCAAATAATAGGACCAGTCCAAACACGCGTGTAAAGAGTAGTCCACAAGGGACCAGGACTAGTCCACAAGTAACCCAAACGTATGGAAAAACCCTGGTCTATTTAACATTACGATGTCCTAGGAGAGGACCATATAACCCACCTTTGGACCACTAAGGAGTAGTTTTAAAACTACTCCATGGTATATAACCCACCTTTGGACCAGTAAGGAGTAGTTTTAAAACTACTCCATGGTATACTCAAGAGGATTAGTTTTGAAGTCGTTTAAACACGAAAGCATGTCGTTAAAAAACGAAGACATGTCGTCTCACTACAAACACTTTTTAACAATGGCATGGTCCATGCTTGCATTACATCGGACTAGTCCATGGAGTAGTCCATTTTATCAAAATGGGTCAGGTGGTCCAATTTTATTTGCAGGGTTTAACAAACAGATGACCACCACACACCACTACAGCTTGCTAACCACTTGTTCGTTTTTCTCTCTCACTTGAACGGTCGAGTATCATGCGACAGCCAAACTTCACTAGGAACCATAAGTACCACGTGAAATTTGCAAACATTAAAAACAAAAAATATTGTCTTTTTTAACTGTTAAGTTTAATAAAAAACAAGTAAGAGTGCTATATTCGGCTATGCCGAATCTTAAATACCCTTCACCATGGTGCGATAAGAACAGAAAGTTACATAAATAGCGTTCTTTGGATGTAAATAAATCTATTTTGTAAATTGGTACATAGGTATTCAAATTCCCAAAATATTTTTCTTATGATAAACCTACGTCAAGATAATTTTGGCACGACGATTTGCCTTTATAAAATGTTTTCGTGATGACATCTTTTGAATAAAAAAGAAGAAACCCAAAGCAAACGATGAAAACATCTTTTATATAGGTAAATTGTTACATATGCAATGGTCTTGTAGCATTGGCGTGCTAAATAAGTAAAAAAAATTCAAAATTCAAAAATTCAATTCTTTGAATAGGTAATTGAATATTTAAATAAGAATTTAAGAAAATTTGCTTCGATCTTTAAAATATGAAACGGAACTATTTAAACAAAATTAATTACCTATAAAAAGAGAAAAATACCTATAAACAAAATTAATTAAAACAAGTAAGAGAGCTATATTCGGCTGTGCCGAATCTTATATACCCTTCACCATTGTGCGAGCAGAATACAGAGCAACTAGACAAAAACTAAATAAAACTGGTAAATATTTTTTTTTTAAATAAGAGGCAACCGGTTTTGAACTTCGCTTTTCATAAGGAATATATGTACTTCATAGGGTGTAGGATCAATATTGTATATACCTTTTTACCTTCGTTGAAGGGTATAAAAAGAGTAATTTTCGGGAATTCAGGTTTCTAATCACTGCATTCGATACTATCGTATCGAATAAACTATTGAATTTTTTTGCATACGATAGACACTGGCGTATCGAATGAAAACTCGATAAATGTAATGTCGAGTTACTCGATGTCGAATGCTATTATTTCAAATTCAATACATTTCATTCGATATCGAGTTTCAAGATACCAAAATAAATAATTTCGATGAATTTTGCTCGAAATCGTATGCGGTGATTAGACCCCAGTATTTCTGTTATAACTCATACAAATTTCCGACATTTTGATATATAAATCATATCCATAGGACGTATAGCAGCCCTAAAATTTAGGTTTTTATAAGAATTTTGATGTTTTTTAGCCCATTTTTTGAGTATTTTGCTCATAAATTACCCATTGTCTAACCGATTTGATAGTTTTATATACCGACGTGTTAAGGAAGAATTTTACCGTTTACTTAAGTTATATTTATATATAAACATTTATATAAACTTGTTAATATATATTTAAACAAATTTAATTATAAACAAGTAAGAGTGCTATATTCGGCTATGCCGAATCTTATATACCCTTCACCATGGTTTGGAAAGAACAGAAGTTTATATATATATATTTAAATACATGTATATATACATGTATATTTATAAAATATATATCGTTTAGTTTTATTTAATTATTTGCACATGATTGCGTGCTATTAAATATATTAAAAGTTTAATTTATATATAGCACGTTAAGTTTTGATCGAATTTCAGTATTTGGTCATGCCGACATCTTAAAGTATAAAATTACCATTTACTTTGGTGATAAAACTTGTAGTCGGGAAGTTCTATGGTTCACGAAAATAGGTATTAAAAAAAAACTATATTTTTGACATTACTTTTTTTTACCGATATTCCGAGTTTTTCTAAAGATTTCCGATATTTTGATATCTAAAACGTATGAATAGGTCATAATACAGCTCTAAAATTTTAGTTTTTATAAAAATGTTAATGTTGTTAGTCCTTTTTTGGAGTATTTTGCACATAACTTAACCATTTTTAACCGATTTGGCAGATTTATATACCAATGTGCTTAAAAATAATATTTCCATTAAATTGGCTTATAGGCATATATATATATATATAGCTACATATTTGTACATATATTTAAGCAAACTTAATTATAAAAAAAACAAACTTAATTATAAAATAAAAAACAAACTTAATTATAAAAAAGAGTAACTTTTGGGATTTCAGTATTTTGATTATAACTCAATTTATTATAACTTAATTTTGGTCATTACTTTTTTGTATCTGAACCGGTTTTCCCGAGTTCTTTATAAAATATGTTCTACTTAAAATTTCCGATATTTTGGTATATAAGTCATTTCCATAGGACATATGACAGCCCTAAAATTTAGGTTTTTATACAATTTTTAAAACGTATGAATAGGTCATAATACAGCTGTAAAATTTTAGTTTTTATAAAAATGTTAATGTTTTTAGTCCTTTTTTGGAGTATTTTGCACATAACTTAACCATTTTTAACCGATTTGGCAGATTTATATACCAACGTGCTTAAAAATAACATTTTCATTAAATTGGCTTTTAGGCATATATATATACATATATATACCTACATATGTGTACATATATTTAAGCAAACTTAATTATAAAAAAAACAAACTTAATTATAAAAAAGAGTAACTTTTGGGATTTCAGTATTTTGATTATAACTCAGCCATTTTTTAACCGATTTGACAGATTTATATACCGACGTGTTGAGCAAGAAATTTACCATTTATTTGTGTTATAATACTTGGACTCGGGAAGATCCATGGTTACCAAAAATGGGTATTTAAAAAAAAAAAAAATAATTTTGGTCATAACTTTTTTGTATCTGAACCGATTTTCCCGAGTTCTTTATAAAATATGTTCTACTAAAAATTTCCGATATTTTGGTATATAAGTCATATCCATAGGACATATGACAGCCCTAACATTAAGGTTTTTATACAATTTTTACTTTTTTTTGTACGGGAGGTACCACGCCCACTTCTCCCATCCCGCCCACATTTTGTAGGGTGGTGTGTATTGACAACCAAAATGTGTGTACCCAATTTGGAAACTTTGGCTCGTACCGTTCTCCAGATATACAGAAAAAAGCAATAAAAATACAACAACAACAAGGGATTTTTGGAAAAAATTAGAGGCAGTCGTGGTTTTTTGATCATATCTCAGCCATTTGTGGACCGATCTTGCTGAATTTCAATAGCAAGAAATGGTGGACTATATGTGACATAAATGTAAAACAACCTAGCCGCTATCATGTCTGGTTTTCCCGGAAAACACATATCAAGCGTAAGACGGACAGACGGACAGACGGACGGACGGACAGACGGACATTGTTAAATCAACTTCTCTTCTCATATGGACCCAGAATATATATACTTTATGGGGTCTAAAATCAATATTGTGGAAATTACAAACGTAATGACAAACTTATATATACCCTTTTACACCTCTGGTGAAGGGTATAAAAATAAGGGTATAAAAAGGGTAAATTTAAAGGCGTAAATATGTATAAAATATACGTATATGAAGTTCATAAATATATTTAAAAAATTTTAAAAAGTGAAAAACTGACCAATTTCTTTTTAGATAAAAAGATTTATAAAATAAAAAAACAAAAAATAAAAAACAAAAAAAAGAATGGAATGAATGGGATTCGAACCAGTAAACCAATAAGACATTGTTAAGAGGCAGACCGTTCGACCATCGAACCGCATGAGAAGTCGTTGTTGATTTGAGTATGTGATATCCATAATTATTTATATTAAATTAAAGTATGTATGTGTTTGTTGTTTGTGTGTAATACAGAAGGTAATATTAAATAAAAAAAAAAAGAAGTTTACCGCAAGTATTTTAAATGAAAAAAACCACAAAAAAAAAACAACTATTTTACAGGGTTACCATTAACCGTTTTGAAACGTAAACTATCGTTTTGGTTAATAAAAGTCGCAAACCAATTTAAATGTTTTTTATTTATCAATAATACAACATAAACATACCAAGAAATTGCTTAAATTGTGTATGCTTTTAAATCGCTTTTGTGCAGAAGATATTATCAGGCCTGTTCTGAAAATCACTTTAACTCAAATCACGTGATTTGAAATCACATGTGCCTACTGAAATCACACGTGTGATATTTTAGCGTCCCGTTTTTGTGTGATCTTCAATTGCAGAAAGCACACCAAGAAACACAACAACGGTATGACTTTCAAAACACCACAAAGTCACAGGTGTGATTTCAGAACAGGCCCGTATATAGGTATATACGAATATATTTTTGTATAAATTGTCTAAAAAAGTGACTAATATGTTATCAATGTCAGCAATAAAAAGGCAAAGATTGCTTTTAATATTTTGACGACACTAGATGACTGTTCGTTATGTTAGCGGTTTTTTGTAGTCGTAAAATTATATGATGAGGGCATTTCTAATATTCCCTAAATACAATTTTTTTTAGAGTGGATAACCCTGCTTGTTTTTATGGTTTTTAAGCAGTGTGACCATTTTGGCAATTTTGCAGCTTTACTTAGATTAAAAATTTTAATTTAGCTAAAATACTTTCATTAAGCGCTTCGCATTTTTTTAAGCATTTTAATTGAATGTTTCTAGCTTTTTTAGAATTATTTTAAAAATTGAAGAATAGGTATTGATATAACTTAAGTTTTTTATGTATTATAATAAATTATAATAAATTTTGACTAAAAAAAATAGTTGTAGTCAAAATGAAATTTCGTATGGAAATGGATAATTCTTATTTTATTGTAAAAAAATTTTCATTTTATTTTTTTACAAGACGATAAGCCTGCATGTTTGGGCGATTTTTAATGAAGACTTTTAAGTAGTGTGGGAATTTTTATTTTTGAAAGTAAATTCAGCACAAAAAACTTAGATTTAGCTGTAAAATTTCCATTTGGCATTTTATTAGCTTTTTAGAAAAATGTTTTAAGCTTCTTTTGATTAATTTTTAAAGTTGGATGAAATAGTCTTAAGCGGCCCATACACTTGCAATATTACTGTATATGATATTCGCCATATTATTTAAATTTTGTCCTATATTATGCAATAAGTCGCACAATGGTTTCATTCATTCAATAAAAAGGTGAACATAAACTATAGGAATAGCATAAACAGCATTATACAATGTTGCCAACACATTTCACTTTCTTTTCGTTGTGCAATAAAAATCAAAAGTCTTTTGATTGTTGCCAATATATTGTGCTACCATCGAATATCGCATACACATTGGCGATATAATTGTACAATACGTAAAATTGAACAATTTTATTGCAAGTGTATGATCCGCTTTAGCGATTAAAACTAAAATAAATTGTTATAAACTAACTTTTACGCAATTAATGATGACTGTTTTTTTAAAATATAAAAAAAATAATCTGGTCTAAATATGTCTGTAAATTCTTTTAAATCAAAAATAGCTATAAAACCGTTTGTATTTTGTTTTTATTAGAGGGCCTTCCAATTTCAAGGTTAACCAATTGTGGTATTTATATCTGATGCTTTATCAAATCTACCTAAATACTTGTTTAAATATTACCATTTATTTTAATTTTGTTTAAAATGAGTCACTTAAATGTATAAGGATTTAAAACAATATAATGAACAACTTTAAGAATTATTTGTAGCGTTTTCAAAATAATTTTTAGCATTTCTTTGCCTTGCCTAATGTCAGAGTAAGCTGTGAACAAATTTTAAGATCTGTTTCTATGTCATTGGGTTCGTCAATAAAATTATCCTAACTTAAATGTTTCTAGCTTTTTGATTAAATTAAACATTTACGTACGCAAATACTTATTGTTGAATGTTTTGTTTTCAAATAACAAATGGGATTTTTTTTAGAAATAATAATATTTTTTAAAAATAATATGGCAACACGTGTAAGATTTTTGAATTGAAATGTAACACTCAATTCACATGAGGGCTTTTACGACGTCGTTTTATCTTGATTCCCTTTTAAAGCAACTTCCAAAATCTCTTTGCGTTCATACGATGATTTTTGGTTGCATGTCTTTTTTTATTTACAGTATGGCCTTGATTACCCGTCATTCGATTAACCGGCAGCTTCAATAAAATGGAAAACAAACATTTTTTTGCACTGATTTAAATTGCCTCTATTATCCGAAATTATAAACAAATTATCTTTTTTTCGTTAAATTTTGAACAATCAAAAGAAATTTAAATAAACGAAGAAAGAGAATATCTTAACGGTGTGGAAGCATGTTCTGCCAAATTTACTTTTTTCCTCATGTTTACATAATAAAACGCTATATATTTACATAAAATAAGAAACACACCAAAAAAAATAAATAATCAAGAATTCTGCCGATCCCGTCTATTATCGATAATCGAGGTCTCACTGTATTTTCAACCACACACTTCAAAGTAAGAAAAAGAATAGAACGTAAACAGAAAAAGTTAAAAGAGAAATGTAAAAAACGACATGCAAAATACAAAACGAGACATTTTGTTAACCCCTCTTTCTTTTCTACACCGCTCACCAACAAACCAAAAGAGACGTCGACAAAGCGACGTCGTAAAAGCCCTCATCTAAACTGAGTGTAAGAAGAGACAATCCGTCTCTATAACTGAAAAAAAAGCAACAATCATGAAAACAATGCCTACCAATACACATAAATAACTTTTGCATATTCGTACATACTTAGGTATTTAAATTTAAGCCAAAAACAAATTGTAAAATATGTTTTTTGTTTCACATGTAAGGCGAACGATGCATATTTATATTGTCAATAAAATGAAAAAATCAAAAATCGCTGAATAATTTTAAAATCGTTTATAGAAATATTTATGGAAAAAGTTAAAAAATTTTTGTTTGGTAAAGGTGGAGATGCCGAGATTTGAACCCCGGCAATATAACAAACAAACCTTCTTGGGCAACCGCCCAGACCATTGAGCTATTAACCTTGTTAATAATAAAGCATTATAATAGAATATACTTCGTCATATTATTAGTTTAATTTGTAGGTATGTATTTTTCAATTAAAGCGAACAATCATGTACAAGCATGTGTACATGTTTCAAATAAAAAAACAAAAAAACAACAACCACAAGGGTTTTTTTTGGAAAAATTAGAGGCAGTCGTGGTTTTTTGATCATATCTCAGCCATTTGTGGACTGATCTTGCTGAAATTCAATAGCAAGAAATGGTGGACTATATGAGTTATTTTGGCTATAAAACTTGGACTCGGGAAGATCTATGGTTCCTGAGAATGGGTATTTTTCAAAAAAAAATTTATATTTTGGTCATAAATATTTCGTATCTGAACCGATTTTCCCGAGTTTTTTATAAAATATGTTCTACTAAAAATTTCCGATATTTTGGTATATAAGTCATATCCATAGCACATATGGCAGCCCTTAAATTTAGGTTTTTATAAAATTTTTAATTTTTTTTGTACGGGAGGTACCACGCCCACTTCTCCAATCCCGCCCACATTTTGTAGGATGGTGTGTATTGGTAACCTAAATGTGTGTACCTAATTTGGAAACTTTGGCTCTTGCCGTTCTCAAGATATACAGAAATAAAAAAAATACAACAACAACAAGGGATTTTTGGAAAAATTTAGAGGTAGTCGTGGTTTTTTGCTCATATCATTTTTGGACCGATCTGGCTGAATTTCAATAGCAAGAAATGGTGGACTGTATGTAACATAAATGTAAAACAACCTAGCCGCTATCATGTCTGGATTATCCGGAAAACACATATCAAACGTAAGACGGACAGACGGACATCGTTAAATCAACTTCTCTTCTCATATGGACCCAGAATATATATACTTTATGGGGTCTAAAATCAATATTGTGGAAATTACAAACGTTATGACAAACTTATATATACCCTTTTACACCTGTGGTGAAGGGTATAAAAATAAAATAAAAAAGAGGGTAAATTAAAAGGCGTAAATATGTATAAAATATATGTAGGTATATAAAATTTATAAATATATTTAACAAATTTTAAAAAGTCAAAAACCGTTCAATTTCTTTTTAGTTTAACCCTCAAAGCTAACACAAAATTGTTAAAATCAGACTGGCGGCTAGACCATTTGGCCATCGAGCCACATAAACATCTGTTGTTGATATGAGTACTTGATATCAATTAAATTAATCGTAAAATGAAGTATGTGTTTGTTGTTTTAGTATAATGCAGGAGGTATGTAATGTTAAGGAAAGAAATTCAACACGAATATTTTCAATGAAAAAAAACTACTAACAAACAAAAAAAAAAAAAAAAACACACAACTATTTTACAGGGCTACCATCACATATTTTTAAACGTAAAGGCACAAAAACGTTCGTTTTGGTTAATAAAAGTCGCAAACATATTTTAATGATTTTTATTTATCAATAATGCAACATAAACAAAACAAACAATTGCTTAAATTGTGTATGCTTTGAAATCACTTTTGTGATTTACTTGGTTTATAAAATTCGGACTCGGAAAGACCTATGGATCCCGCAAATGGTTATTTGAAAAAAAATCTAGGTATACCTTTTTAGGTCACAAGTTTTTTGTAGCTGAATCGATTTTTCCGAGTTTTGCAGAGAATATGTTTTACTAAAGATTTCCGATCCGGCGTATCCATAGGTCATATATATGGCAGGCCTAAAAATTAAGTTTCTATAAAAATTGACAAACGGACTGACAGGCGGACATCGTTAAATCCACTTTTCTCCTCATAAGCACCCAATATATATACATACACTTTATAGGGTCTGAGATCAATATTGTAGAAATAACAACCAGAATGACAAACTTATGTAAGTAAACGAATTACCTATAAAATAAAAAAATAATTATAAAAAAAGTAAAAAAAAAATGAAATCAATAAAAAAAAGGGTATAAAAAGGGTAAATTAAAAGGCGTAAATATGTATAAAATATACGTATATGAAGTTCATAAATATATTTTAAAAATTTTAATTTCAAAAGATTTTGTTATTCGTGCTTAATTCCCAGTTTTTATTCTTGATAAAAACACTTGAAATTTATTGTTGATGGGATAAGCTATTTATTGTTTTTATCAAGAATAAAAACTGGGAATTAAGCACGAATAACAAAATCTTTTGAAATTAAAATTTTGTATTCCCAAAAATTGAAATTACTTTTTGATAATAAACAGGCAAGTGCACGGCCTAAAACACTTAATTGACAACATCTTTTGTAAGTTGTTGTTTGTTTTTTATTTTGTTTTTCTTAACCTACTTACAACTACAATTAATGTTGAGAGAATTTCAACTAATTGTAGGGGGGAATGTAAGATGAGATAAACCCACTTTTTTATTGTTGATGTGTTTTGTTAAAGCTTTGATATTGTTACAAGTAAAACGTTGCTATAAGTCTTATACGTTTAACAGTTTTATTTGGTTTAATATCTTTAGTTTTTCTAAAATCTTTATGGATGAAGTTTCCTGATGATCTGGCCTAAGCAACCAGTGAAATGCATAGGAATAGCTTATCCCATCAACAATAAATTTCAAGTGTTTTTATCAAGAATAAAAACTGGGAATTAAGCACGAATAACAAAATCTTTTGAAATTAAAATTTTGTATTCCCAAAAATTGAAATTACTTTTTGATATTTTAAAAATTTTAAAAAGTGACCAATTTCTTTTTAGATAAAAAGAATTTATAAAAAACAAAAAATAAAAAACAAACAAAAAATGGAATGAATGGGATTCGAACCAGTAAACCAATAAGAAATTGTTAGGAGGCAGACCGTTCGACCATCGAACCGCATGTAAAGCCGTTGTTGATTTGAGTATGTGATATCAATAATTATTAATAGTAAATTAAAGTATGTATGTGTTTGTTGTTTGTGTATAATACAGAAGGTAATATCCCTGCCGTCAAATGAGTAGCTAACTACAAAAAAGCCAACTTTAAGTTAGCTTGTATAGACTAACATAAAGCCAACAACTAAGCAATGGAAAATTTACATTAACCAAAGTGTATACAAACACTGTATATTTTAAGTAGAGAGAGCCAAGTCGATTAACAAACAAACGTCATTATAGTCAAAAAACATAGTTTTTTAATACAAAAACTACACTGCCCGGTAGACTAGCTGGTAGCGAGCTAGTCTATCAGCACCGAGGTTGCGCGATCGAATCCCACCAGTGACAGAAAAAAAAACAAGTAAGAGTGCTATATTCGGCTGTGCCGAATCTTATATACCCTTCACCATTGTGGGAGCAGAATACAGAGCAACTAGACAAAAACTAAATAATTTTTACATATGTATACATACATAATTATAATACTTTAAACTCCATTATAAATTAAATTTAAAAAGCGAAAACTGGTAAATATTTTTTTTAAATCGTTTTTAGAACATAAAAAAATAAAAATTAAAAAAAAAATTTTCTTTTAAAAAAACCAGATTCGAACCAGAGAACTCACAGTTTCTAACTTAACCCCCTAGACAACTAAACTATGAAGGAACGTTGTTTGAATATCATTAAAATGAAATATGGCCCGTTTTATGTTCACTGTGTAGGGTTGTAATTACTTTTGTTCACCACAATAGCAAAGTTGTAAACCATAAAACTTATTTGAGTTGAGAACTGAAATATGGAAACATATTCACCAAAATAGTTTGTGGCATGTAAGTATGCGTGTTTGTTTTCTTTTATCATTTTGGGGAGTTTTTAAGTAGCAAAAAAACACAAAAATTCCTTGTTTCGATTTGTTAAAATAAGTTGGTTAAATAGATGAAATAATATAGAAGGATGATAACGAAAATCATATTGAGCGTTATGCTAGTATATGTAAACAACTGTTAAGGGGGGGGGGGGGGGGAATAGACGGACAGCCGGATTTGAACTTCGCTTTTCATAAGGACCCAGAATATATCTACTTTATAGGGTGTAGGATCAATATTGTAGAAATTGCAAACGGAATGACAAAGTTATATATACCCTTTTACCTTCGGTGAAGGGTATAAAAAAAATAATTTTTGGGATTGCAGTATTTTGATCATAACTTAGCCATTTTTAAGCCGATTTGAAAGATTTAAATACCGACGTGCTAAGGAAGAAATTTACCATTTACTTGACTTAAAAAGTTTGGACTCGGGAAGATCTATGATTCCCGAAAATGGGTATTTTAATAAAAAAAAATTTTATTTTGGCCATAACTTTTTTGCATCTGAACCGATTTTTCCGAAATTTTCAGAAAATATTTTCTACTAAAGATTTCCGGTCTTTTGATATATAAGGTGTAACCATCGGTCATATAGCAGTGCACAAATTCAGGTTTTTATGAAGTTTTTGATATTTTTTCTACGGGAGGTACCACGCCCACTTCTCCAATCCCGCCCACATTTTGTAGGATGGTGTGTATTGACAACCTAATTGTGTGTACCTAATTTGGAAACTTTGGCTTTTTCCGTTCACCAGATATACAGCAAAAAGTAATAAAAATACAACAACAATGGATTTTTTTAAAAAAATAGAGGTAGTTGTGGTTTTTTGCTCATAACTCAGCCATTTTTTAACCGATTTGACAGATTAATATACCGACGTGTTAAAGAATAAATTTACCGTTTACTTTAGTTATAAAGCTTGGACTCGGGGAGATCTAGTTTTTTATAAAATATGTTCTACTAAAAATTTCCGATATTTTGGTATATAAATGATATCCATAGGACATATGGCAGCCTTAAAATTTAGGTTTTTATAAAATTTTTAATTTTTTTTGTACGGGAGGTACCACGCCTACTTCTCCAATCCCGCCCACATTTTTTAGAATGGTGTGTATTGGCAACCTAAATGTGTGTACCTAATTTGGAAACTTTGGCTTTTGCCGTTCCCCAGTTATACAGCAAAAAGTAATAAAAATACAACAACCACAAGGGATTTTTGGGAAAAATTAGAGGTAGTCGTGGTTTTTTGCTCATATCTCAGCCATTTGTGGACCGATCTGGCTGAATTTCAATAGCAAAATTATAATAAGAATACCTGACAGAAAGATACCCCAACGAAGCTCCCATCATATCTGGGGGCTTCGGAAAACCCATTTCAACAGACAGACGGACAGCCGGATTTGAACTTCGCTTTTCATAAGGACCCAGAATATATCTACTTTATAGGGTGTAGGATCAATATTGTAGAAATTACAAACGGAATGACAAAGTTATATATACCCTTTTACCTTCGGTGAAGGGTATAATAAAATAAAAAATAAAAAAAAAAAAATAAAAAAAAAAAAAAAATTAAAAAAATGTTTACTTTATTGACTTTGTGTAACTTTATATTTTTATAAAGTTTTTGCTGGGTAGCTACAAAAAGTTAACTTTTAAGTTAACTGAAAGTAATGCAGAGTCGGACAATTGACTACTTCCTAGGACATCGCAATGTTAAAATAGTTAGTTAATTTCATATAAAAGCAATGCAAGTGTCAACCACCACAACTTGAGAAATAGTTAGCTTTCAGTTAATTTAAAGTTAACTGAATGTCCGACAGGGATTAAATAAAAAAAAAGAAGTTTACCGCAAGTATTTTAAATGAAAAACACCACAAAAAAACAACACACAACTATTTTACAGGGTTACCATTAACCGTTTTGAAACGTAAACTGTCGTTTTGGTTAAAAAAAGTCGCAAACCAATTTAAATGTTTTTTATTTATCAATAATACAACATAAACATACCAAGAAATTGCTTAAATTGTGTATGCTTTTAAATCGCTTTTGTGCAGAAGATATTATCAGGCCTGTTCTGAAAATCACTTTAACTCAAATCACGTGATTTGAAATCACATGTGCCTACTGAAATCACACGTGTGATATTTTAGTGTCCTGTTTTTGTGTGATCTTCAATTGCAGAAAGCACACCAAGAAACACAACAACGGTATGACTTTCAAAACACCACAAAGTCACAGGTGTGATTTCAGAACAGGCCCGTATATAGGTATATATGAATATATTTTTGTATAAATTGTCTAAAAAAGTGACTTATATGTTATCAATGTCAACAATAAAAAGGCAAAGATTGCTTTTAATATTTTGACGACACTAGATCACTGTTCGTTATGTTAGCGGTTTTTTGTAGTCGTAAAATTAGATGATGAGGGCATTTCTAATATTCCCTAAATACAATTTTTTTTAAAAGTGGATAGCCCTGCTTGTTTGTATGGTTTTTAAGCAGTGTGACCATTTTGGCAATTTTGCAGCTTAACTTAGATTAAAAATTTTAATTTAGCTAAAATACTTTCATTAAGCGCTTCGCATTTTTTTAAGCATTTTAATTGAATGTTTCTAGCTTTTTTAGAATTATTTTAAAAATTGAAGAATAGGTATTGATATAACTTAAGTTTTTTATGTATTATAATAAATTATAATAAATTTTGACTAAAAAAAATAGTTGTAGTCAAAATGAAATTTCGTATGGAAATGGATAATTCTTATTTTATTGTAAAAAAATTTCATTTTATTTTTTTACAAGACGATAACCCTGCATGTTTGGGCGATTTTTAATGAAGACTTTTAAGTAGTGTGGGAATTTTTTATTTTTGAAAGTAAATTCAGCACCAAAAACTTAGATTTAGCTGTAAAATTTCCATTTGGCATTTTATAAGCTTTTTAGAAAAATGTTTTAAGCTTCTTTTGATTGATCCAATCCTATGTTAATAAATAAGCTCGAGGCCACAATTGATTTTTAATAAAATGTATTCTTTATTATTTTCAATATTTCCCCATCCTTTGGATGGCATCTTCAGGAATAATAAAAACGAGTAACAATATTAAAACACACAACGACTAATCGCGTTCACATGTAAAATTGCACTATTGATCCTTTCTCTTTTTATTTATAATATGCCTAAAGCTCTGTGCTTTGTTGTCTACGTCACTCTTAAAGTTAATTCTCTTATCTTGTCTTATATTTATTATATGTAGCATCTCCAGTGTAAGTCGTTTATTATACCTCTCTTCTGTTTGTAATATTTGTACGGCGTCCAGTTTGGGAATGTGATTTCTATCCGCACAATGGGCTGCAAGTGCTGTTTTATGTGTCAGTGAACTATTTATACATTTGAAATCCGATTTGTGTCCTGCAATTCTCGTCTTTAATTTATTTTTGGTAGTTCCTACATATACATTATCGCATACGTTGTTTCCATCACCATAACACTCTATTTTATAAATAACGTTTGACTTTTCCACTTTATCCACTTTTGTTTTTGTGTTAGAAAACAGATTTCGAAGTGTGTTTGCTGATCTTGGCGCTGTTTTGTATTTTACTTTATTGTAAACTCCTGACTTTTCTATTCTTTCTGATATATGTGGTATATATGTCATTGATTTATAAATTCGCGGTTCTACTTCTTCTCTTGTGATGTTTTTCTTTTTCTTATTATTTTTTAATAGACTGTTGATAATATTTTGTGGAAAAGAGTTTTTCCCTAGGATTTCCTTAATCTTTTTGATATTTTCCTTATGAAATACCCTGTCGTTAATCATTAGTACCCTGTTTATAAGATTACTCCGTGTTCATGATGATATTTTTGGGTTGGCATGAATAAAAATTGATAATTCTTCCAGATGAAGTCGGTTTCTGGTACCAATCTATTTTAATTTTATTGTCTTTTCTTACAATCAGTGTATCCAAATATGGTAATCTTTAGTTTTCTTCTTCTTCAATTGTTAATTTGATTTGTTGGTGAAAACTATTAAGTTCGACTAGGGTGTCGTCTATTGCACTTGTATTAATAATCCCAAAGAGGTCGTCAACGTATTTTGTAAGAAGTCTGGGTTTAGTTTTAAGATTTTGAACGCAATTTTTGAGTAATTCCTCCATTACTATGTCTGCCACAATAGGTGAAGCTGGTGAACCCATTGGAAGGCCCTTACACTGAGTGTAAATTCTATCTTTGTATTTGAAATACCTATTTTCTTTAATACAGAATTTTAATACCTTTAAGAAAAGTTCCTTGGGCATCGTTGTGTGTTGTTGTATTTCTGTCCACCTATTTTTGATAACATCTATAGCATAATCAACGGGAATACTCGGAAATAATGATATTACGTCAAACGAAATTAATCTTTCATCGTCACTTATTGCGGTATTATTAATCTTATTACTAAATTGCACTGCATCCCTTACATTAAATTCAGATGTTTCCGTGAGTCTATTAAGAATATTTACTGTAAACTAACAGAGTTCTCTTGATAGCGATTAAATTGATGAGCAAATCGGTCTTAACGGAAATCCCTCTTTATGGATCTTCGGCAATCCGTATATTCTAGGAGCTAGTGCCGCGTCAGTTTTCATTCGTCTTTTTTCCATCACAGATATTGTATTGCACTTAAATAATTCTTCGACTAGATCATTGTTTTTCTTCTGTAGAGATGAAGTAGGATCTTTGGTTAATCTCCTATATGTCATTAGATCACTCAGAATCTCATTCATTCTAGTCTCGTAATCATGTTTTTCCATGGCCACTGTGACGTTGCCTTTGTCGGCATTTAATATCAGCACATTTTTATTTCTGTTCAAAAATGCTTTTGCCTGACCCACTGCGTTCAATACAAAACGCTCTCTTTTATCTAGACTTCGTTTATTCAGATGATTTTCTATCATCGTTGTAAACTTCGTTCGTGCAATTTCTTGTGGTTCTTTGTCTTCTAACGTTAAAATGCAGTCTTCGCCATCAGCAATGAATTTAAATAAAGGGAAGTGTTTGTTTTCTGTTGGAATC
The DNA here is from genome assembly GCA_930367215.1 of Pollenia angustigena. Lineage (NCBI taxonomy): Eukaryota > Metazoa > Arthropoda > Insecta > Diptera > Polleniidae > Pollenia > Pollenia angustigena. The sequence continues at coordinate 38,835,129 of OV884059.1, forward strand.
GTATGTTTCTGTCCTAGTGAAAGAACCCACCTAACATCCTCTGGTATGTGTATGTTGGTTTTGTTTACAAACCACTTGTCATTAAATACTATTTCCAATTCTTTTCTTTGTTTTTCCCTTAAGCTTTCAAACTTTCTTTTGCGCTTATTCTTAATTTCGCTGTTTTTCCTATTTAGAATTGTTGTTTCGCTACTCCAAAGTAGTTTTTGCTCATCGATAGTCAAATATTTATAAATATTTGTTTCTACCTCTCTTATTTCCTTTTTGTTGTATTTTAAAATCTCGTGTTTTTGTTTAATTAGTAAATTAAGTAATTTGATATGAAAATTTCTTACGATTGTATTTAGGGAACTGTTTATTTTTGCAGGGGGGTTATTATGTAATTCGATTCGAAACGAAAATACTTTCGAAAGAAATTTTCGTATCGAAAATGAAATGGTATTTTCTAATCCGTTCGAAAGCACCACAGATTTGTATTTGTTAAAAAAAAGGAAAAACAAAGTGCTGCCAAATTTATACACAATAAATTTGACAGTACCTGTCAATATTGACAGAACTTTTTTTGAAAAACAAGCGTTTAAAAAAAACGTTAAATTTTTCGCAAAAATAACAAATAATTGTTAATAAAAAAATAACGATTTAAGAACATGGATTCTGTTGCATTGGGGTTGGAAGATAGCGATAAAGAAAGTGATGCAATTGCAGAAAGAGTAAGAAAGATTTTTTTAATTATGAAATTTAATCATAAAAATACTACGGCAAAAGTGCACTTTACGGGGCGTACGAAAAAAAATATGCTACCGGATTCAGAATAAAAAAATAAAAAAACCATAATTAAAATTTAAGGGGGCTGAGGCCCGTGGGGCCCTCTGGACCCAAAAAACCGCCCCGCCCAGTTAGTTGGAATGTGGGTACTCAAATTAAAGGTAATTGTACAAGAAAAACGAAAATAATAAAATTTAGGGCGGGCGGGACTTTTGGGGCCCTCTGGGGGAAAAAAAGTGCCCTCATCCACTCACATCTATGTGTAGGTACTCAAATTAAAGGTAGTTTGCTCACGATTGTAAATATTTTGTATTTTTTAATGTGTTATGTTCGATTTAAAAAAAAAAAAAAATTATTTTTTTTTGTAACTAATAGCCTATTTCCGATGTGCTAAAGAATTCTTTTCTGCGTAGCCGGCCTTCTGCCGGGCGCATGGATTTTCTCCTTTATGGAATAAAAAACCGGCTTCGCTAACTAAAGCTTCTCTACATAACCGGCCTTCGGCCGGGCGCAAGGATTTTCTGCTCTATGGTATAACAAAGACCGGCTTCGCTAACTAAAGCTTCTCTGCATAGCTGGCCTTCGGCCGGACGCAAGGATTTTCTCCTCTTATGGTATAACAAATACCGGCTTCGTTAACTAAAGCTTCTCTGCATAGCCGGCCTTCGGCCGGGCGCAAGGATTTTCTCCTCTATGGTATAACAATTAACCGGCTTCGCTAACTAAAGCTTCTCTGCATAGCCGGCCTTCGGCCGGGCGCAAGGATTTTCTCCTCTATGGTATAACAAAAACCGGCTTCGCTAACTAAAGCTTTTCTACACCTAAAAGTTACTTAAATTAGCCTAGAGAGGAAAATAGTATGCGAACACAAAAACAAAATACATATTTGCAATCGTGAGCAAATTACCTTTAATTTGAGTACCCAGACATATCACAAAGTGGGCGGGGCAGTTTTTTGGGTCCAGAGGGCACCACGGGCCTCAGCCCCCTTAAATTTTAATTATGGTTTTTTTCTTTTTTTATTCTGAATCGGGTAGCATATTTTTTTTATTTTTTTTCGTACGCCCCGTAAAGTGCACTTCAGCCAATACTACTTTCAGTTTCGTGAAAAACTTTCGGCTTAATAAAAATTCATTTATGTATATCTACAATTGGATAAAAGGCGATTTAGAGCCACCTGAAATATCGACAGTCATTGCACCTTTGAAAAAATTAGCTGCCAAATTATAATGTTTGGCACTAGTTGGATACCAACATCAGATTGGCCAAGATCGCCTTGTGGGACTTTCACACCCATCAATTTCCATATGCTTATCTGAGGTATGCGAAATAATCGAACCAAATCTTTGCCCGAAGCATATTATCTTTGAAATGACTGAAGAAAAAAAAGGAGGCGAAAAGATATTATTTAAATTAATGTGCAATACTAAAAATTTTCAGACTAAAAACAAAGAGAGTTGTGACAACAAACACATGGTATAAATTGTGATTTCAAGTCACTCACAGTTCTAAACATACAGGTCTGTTCTGAAAATCACATTTTATGAAAGTGAGTTGAATTAACAAGAAAGGTGTTCTGGGCATATTATTTTGTGATTTCAAAACGTTCAGCTACGTAAACAACTTTTTTAAATCACTTTGTTATTTTTGCGACATTGCAAGATGGCCGTCATAATAAATTACTTAAATAAAATATTCAATGTGTTGTTTATTAATTGTTTATGCAATAAACTATTTTACTTGCAACAAATCCTTTTAAAATAAGAAAATTCGACGACACTAAAAAAATGATATTTGCTTTTGAGACTTCTGTTGTGATTTCAGTTTTTTTTTTAGTTAAATTAAAGATCGCTAATTTGCTAACAGCGGAATGAAAGCAAAGTATAATATTTATTAAAAATCGTAAAAGCTGTAAATAATCACAGGAAAAAATCGCATCTATCGCGAAAATGGCTAAATTCGCGGAAAATTGCAAGCTTGTAAACAAGCCCTAAATTTTATTTGAAATCGCTAAATGGGTAAAAAAATAAAAAAAAAAGAAAAAATATTGCAAAAATGGCGAAAATTCGCGAAAAATTTTTATATTTCAAACGATCCATAAAATTGATTGAAAGTCCCTAAAACTATAAGAAATGGCAAAAATTCGGTAAAAATGTCTAAATTAGCGGAAATTTGCAAAAATTTGCTAACAACGGCATGATAGCAAAATTCTACTATTTATTATAAATCGTCAAAGCTATAAAGAATCGAAAACTTATAGAAACAAATTGCTTTTATCGCGAGCATGGCTTAAATTCGCAAAAAAATGCAAAATTTTAAACACACCCTAAACTTAATTTGAGATCGCTAAATCGGTTAAAAAAACAAATTGTTGGAAAATAACATAAAAAGCGTCAAAAATTAGCTATAATTTTGTAAAACACACTTTTTGTATTTTCTTGTGCTTTCGACAATTGAAAATCACACCGAAAAACACAAAAAAGATGTGATTTACAGAACACCACAAAATCACACGTGTGATTTTAAAAGCACATGTGAAATAAAATCACGTGATTTTCAGAACAGAGCTGATAGGGGATATCTTATGTTTTTAATTGTATAAGTTACAGTTTTTGTTAAAAGTTTTATTTACTTACTTACATTTTTAAATTTTTTATCGTTTTCGCAAGCACAGCCACTTTCGAATAATTTACGAACAATTTAAATGAACTGACATTTGCTTTCGTATTACATATGTAGTTGCAATTATAAAAGGGTAATTTTTAATTTACGAAAAGGGGTAAAAAAATCCCGCAAAAATAAAATATGTCCGAACGTTCGAAAATACATTTTCGAAAAACGTACTACATAATACAATTTGTACGAATTCGTAAATCTTTTCTTTCGAATCGTATTACATAATAACCCCCCAGGAATGGTTTCGTTGTAATCGAAAATTCCAAAAACATTCGTAGTTGAGTTATCTAAAAAGTTTGGTGTAATACCCGTCCGCCTACATTTTATAAGAAATGTTATTGTAGATTTTGTGTTCAGTTGTTTAACATTTAGAGATTTATGTTTGTTGATATTTCCTCTTAAGGTATGATGTTTTCTTTTGATGTTGTTATAAACCATTTTGGTTTATTAAACGGCGTGCTTTCCGTGATATTCAATTATATTATCTTTATTCGGCCTTTAAATTTCCAATCCTATGTTAATAAATAAGCTCGAGGCCACAATTGATTTGTAATAAATTGTATTCTTTATTATTTTCAATATTTCCCCATCCTTTGGATGGCATCTTCAGGAATAATAAAAACGAGTAACAATATTAAAACACACAACGACTAATCGCGTTCACATGTAAAATTGCACTATTGATCCTTTCTCTTTTTATTTATAATATGCCTAAAGCTCTGTGCTATGTTGTCTACGTCACTCTTAAAGTTAATTCTCTTATCTTGTCTTATATTTATTATATGTACCATCTCCAGTGTAAGTCGTTTATTATACCTCTCTTCTGTTTGTAATATTTGTACGGCGTCCAGTTTGGGTATGTGATTTCTATACGCACAATGGGCTGCAAGTGCTGTTTTATGTGTCAGTGAACTATTTATACATTTGAAATCCGATTTGTGTCCTGCAATTCTCGTCTTTAATTTATTTTTGGTAGTTCCTACATATACTTGATCGCATACGTTGTTTCCATCACCATTACACTCTATTTTATAAACAACGTTTGACTTTTCCATTTTATCCACTTTTGTTTTTGTGTTAGAAAACAGATTTCGAAGTGTGTTTTCTGATCTTGGCGCTGTTTTGTATTTTACTTTATTGTAAACTCCTGACTTTTCTATTCTTTCTGATATATGTGGTATATATGTCATTGATTTATAAATTCGCGGTTCTACTTCTTCTCTTGTGATGTTTTTCTTTTTCTTATTATTTTTTAATAGACTGTTGATAATATTTTGTGGAAAAGAGTTTTTCCCTAGGATTTCCTTAATCTTTTTGATATTTTCCTTATGAAATACCCTGTCGCTAATCATTAGTACCCTGTTTATAAGATTACTAGCCGTGTTTATGATGACATTTTTGGGTTGGCATGAATAAAAATTGATAATTCTTCCAGATGAAGTCGGTTTCTGGTACCAATCTATTTTAATTTTATTGTCTTTTCTTACAATCAGTGTATCCAAATATGGAAATCTTTAGTTTTCTTCTTCTTCAATTGTAAATTTGATTTGTTGGTGAAAACTATTAAGTTCGACTAGGGTGTCGTCTATTGCACTTGTATAAATAATCCCAAAGAGGTCGTCAACGTATTTTGTAAGAAGTCTGGGTTTAGTTTTAAGATTTTGAACGCAATTTTTGAGTAATTCCTCCATTACTATGTCTGCCACAATATGTGAAGCTGGTGAACCCATTGGAAGGCCCTTACACTGAGTGTAAATTCTATCTTTGTATTTGAAATACCTATTTTCTTTAATACAGAATTTTAATACCTTTAAGAAAAGTTCCTTGGGCATCGTTGTGTGTTGTTGTATTTCTGTCCACCTATTTTTGATAACATCTATAATATAATCAACGGGAATACTCGGAAATAATGATATTACGTCAAACGAAATTAATCTTTCATCGACACTTATTGCGGTATTATTAATCTTATTACTAAATTGCACTGCATCACTTACATTAAATTCAAATGTTTTCGTGAGTCTATTAAGAATATTTACTGTAAACTTACAGAGTTCTCTTGATGGCGATTTAATTGATGAGCAAATCGGTCTTAACGGAACCGACGCGGCACTAGCTCCTAGAATATACGGATTGCCGAAGATCCATAAAGAGGGATTTCCGATACCAGAAACCGACTTCATCTGGAAGAATTATCAATTTTAATTCATGCCAACCCAAAAATATCATCATGAACACGGAGTTATCTTATAAACAGGGTACTAATGATTAACGACAGGGTATTTCATAAGGAAAATATCAAAAAGATTAAGGAAATCCTAGGGAAAAACTCTTTTCCACAAAATATTATCAACAGTCTATTAAAAAATAATAAGAAAAAGAAAAACATCACAAGAGAAGAAGTAGAACCGCGAATTTATAAATCAATGACATATATACCACATATATCAGAAAGAATAGAAAAGTCAGGAGTTTACAATAAAGTAAAATACAAAACAGCGCCAAGATCAGAAAACACACTTCGAAATCTGTTTTCTAACACAAGAACAAAAGTGGATAAAATGGAAAAGTCAAACGTTATTTATAAAATAGAGTGTAATGGTGATGGAAACAACGTATGCGATCAAGTATATGTAGGAACTACCAAAAATAAATTAAAGACGAGAATTGCAGGACACAAATCGGATTTCAAATGTATAAATAGTTCACTGACACATAAAACAGCACTTGCAGCCCATTGTGCGGATAGAAATCACATTCCCAAACTGGACGCCGCACACTGGGGATTTCGCGGAAAAAAGTCAAATTGTCAACATAGTCTTCAAGCAATATGCAGTGATATGTTGCAATTTTAGACTAAATGGTACAATCAAATCAAACAGATTTACTCCGATCTGACTGCCAGTTTTTTTTTATATCCGTCTCAAACTCAGAACTTGTGTGTTTTACCGAACCAACTTAATTTAAAACTAAGAATTTAAATACGAATATTATTTTACTATGTGAGCTTACGTTTTTCTTTTTTTTTCTATTTAAAGTAGTATATTTCAGTATACTAAAATTGAAAAAAAAAATCTGCAGAGACTTAAGTTTTTTTTTTTTTTTGTATTTTTATGGACATATAACAAAAATCCCATTTTTCTCCAAACATTTGGACCTGGAATTTTTTCTTTACTTTTCCTCAGTTTGAAATCACACCGAATACATTGTCTTATATCTGTTTTAACATTATTAATCAATTTCAAGTGCCACCAGGTGCCACCTCTCAAGTTTTTGCATTACACAGTACAACATTTTTCAGTTGATTGATTCGGGACTCAATTCTGATAAGGCTCTTTTGTTTAACATAACTCGAGAACCACTAGTCGGATTTTGCTGAAAAAAATTTAAAAAATCAAGAATTACAATTACTTTCATCTGTTTATATAACATTTTGCTACATAAGCAACAGTTTCGCAGTTATAAATAAATGTATGAAGAAAAAAAATATTTTTTGCCCAAAAAATTTAAATTTTTTATTTTTAATTCATAAAAAATCCAAAACAGTAAAAAAAAGTTTCAAGTTTTATTACTTTCACGTAAAGTCGCCTATGAAAAAAATGAGACATAAATCATGAAAATCGATGAACGCGTTTCGGTTTTATTCACAATTAAGTGAAGGTATGCATTTCAAAAATTTGCTCGAGATATGCACAAAATTCTTTGCAAAAACATTTATGACTTTTTTTATGATTCTCAGAATTAAAAAAAAAAAGCAATAAACAAAACGTTATTTGATTTTTATGATTGCGGTAGCAAAGTAATAAGCGGTAATAAATGTGCGTGGAAAATTGAAAGGAAAAAAGGTAAGTGCACTTTTTTAATTATTTGGGTTTTTTTCGTTGGCTACCTGCATGATTTTTTTACACAAATTGGACCCACATTTATGAGTGGTCATGTTTTAGAACGTTTCGAAAAATTTTAAACGCACACGAAACAGGTATATAGACTCCCTTAAAAGATGCGCGAATTCATAAGTACCTTTCAGTAAAATGTTGGAACTTACGTAGTATTTATAGGTGTTCACTGATCGATTTTTGTCATTCAACAAGTGCTGGCGAACGCGAAATTATTTAATTATAACTGAAACTAAGGACCAAGAGTTTTACGGCAATGGAAAGTTTTTCTATTTCTCATGGGGTTTTATGCTCGAAGCTTCTGGAATTTGACAAAGACAGAACAAAATTAAAACAGTTTTTGCAACAATTGCACGTTGGCTTAAACGAAGATATTATGCACCGAATGATGGTAACATCAGATCCCATGATCTCACACTTGACTCCTTCATTTAGCCAGAAAAAGCATAGTGATATAAGCGACGAAGTTAAGGCTCTTTTAGAATAATAAATTAAAAAGTAGATTTAAAATAAATAATAAATTAAAAATTAAAAAAATCATTTAAATTTTTTGTTAGTTAGGGCTTTTTACATTGCAGGTAACGATATACATTTGTCTAGCTTTCTTTATTTTGATTACTTTTGTATATAACTATATAAATAAAACTAAGTTTGTGATGAAATTAAAAATAGATTTAAAATAAATAATGAATTAAAAAAATCATTTACATTTTTTTTTGTTAGTTAGGGCTTTTTACATTGTAGGTAACGATATATATTTCTCTAACTTTCTTTATTTTGATTACTTTTGTGTATTACTATATAAATAAAACTAAATTTGTAATGAAATCATTATATTTTTTGAAAAATATACTTTTTTCCTCACCTCCATACAAAAATCCCCAGTGTGCGCCGTACAAATATTACAAACAGAAGAGAGGTATAATAAACGACTTACACTGGAGATGCTACATATAATAAATATAAGACAAGATAAGAGAGTTAACTTTAAGAGTGACGTAGACAACATAGCACAGAGCTTTAGGCATATTATAAATAAAAAGAGAAAGGATCAATAGTGCAATTTTACATGTGAACGCGATTAGTCGTTGTGTGTTTTAATATTGTTACTCGTTTTTATTATTCCTGAAGATGCCATCCAAAGGATGGGGAAATATTGAAAATAATAAAGAATAGCAAGAATTTATTAAAAATCAATTGTGGCCTCGAGCTTATTTATTAACATAGGATTGGAAATTTAAAGGCCGAATAAAGATAATATAATTCTTTTGATTAATTTTTAAAGTTGGATGGAATAGTCTTAGCGATTAAAACTAAAATAAATTGTTATAAACTAACTTTTACGCAATTAATGATGACTGTTTTTTTAAAATATAAAAAAAATAATCTGGTCTAAATATGTCTGTAAATTCTTTTAAATCGAAATAGCTATAAAACCGTTTGTATTTTGTTTTTATTAGACGGCCTTCCAATTTCAAGGTTAACCAATTGTGGTATTTATATCTGATGCTATATCAAATCTACCTAAATACTTGTTTAAATATTACCATTTATTTTAATTTTGTTTAAAATGAGTCACTTAAATGTATAAGGATTTAAAACAATATAATGAACAACTTTAAGAATTATTTGTAGCGTTTTCAAAATAATTTTTAGCATTTCTTTGCCTTGCCTAATGTCAGAGTAAGCTGTGAACAAATTTTAAGATCTGTTTCTATGTCATTGGTTTCGTCAATAAAATTATCCAAACTTAAATGTTTCTAGCTTTTTGATTAAATTAAACGTTTACGTACGCAAATACTTATTGTTGAATGTTTTGTTTTCAAATAACAAATGGGATTTTTTTTAGAAATAATAAGATTTAATTAGTATTGTGGTTATTTTGTTGAACTATTTATGGTTTTTAATCCAAAATTTTTAATATTTTTAATTAGGCTTAAGTTCATGAAATTTAATTTTTATTAAATTATTTTTGTGAAGAAAGGAATTTTACAACATGAAAATTAATTAAAATTGTTATTGATAATCTTTCATTCTTGACGTGGCTCGGGCTCGAACCCTGGCCGGCAGGTTACCATGACATGTTTCGATCGCAACCACTCGATCTCCTCAGATGGATTTGCCGTCTTACACTCGCAGCCATCGACGACTGCTGACGTCACTAGTCAAACATCAATCCTTAAACCAAATTGTATTTTAACATTTGGTAGATCGAAATTTGCTTTCCTGAATGATTATCCATTTTAATTGATTTTACATGTTTTTTCCTTTACTTCTGTTTTTTCGTACTTTCGTCAAGAATTTTTCTTGAAGTCCAAGTACATTTTTTGTTTTTTCACTTTGTCTTTCTCTTTTCTGTTGACCTTTTTCAGCACAACTTGAAGGACAAATGTACACATAGAGCTCGTGCCTTAGCTTTAACAATAATTAGTATTGTGGTTATTTTGTTGAACTATTTATGGTTTTTAATCCAAAATTTTTTTAATATTTTTAATTAGGCTTAAGTTCATGAAATTTAATTTTTATTAAAATATTTTTGTGAAGAAAGGAATTTTACAACATGAAAATTAACTGAAATTGTTATTGATAATTTTTCATTCTTGACGTGGCTCGGGCTCGAACCCTGGCCGGCAGGTTACCATGACATGTTTCGATCGCAACCACTCGATCTCCTTAGATGGATTTGCCGTCTTACACTCGCAGCCATCGACGACTGCTGACGTCACTAGTCAAACATCAATCCTTAAACCAAATTGTATTTTAACATTTGGTAGATCGAAATTTGCTTTCCTGAATGATTATCCATTTTAATTGATTTTACATGTTTTTTCCTTTACTTCTGTTTTTTCGTACTTTCGTCAAGAATTTTTCTTGAAGTCCAAGTACATTTTTTGTTTTTTCACTTTGTCTTTCTCTTTTCTGTTGACCTTTTTCAGCACAACTTGAAGGACAAATGTACACATAGAGCTCGTGCCTTTGCTTTAACAATAATTAGTATTGTGGTTATTTTGTTGAACTATTTATGGTTTTTAATCCAAAATTTTTTTAATATTTTTAATTAGGCTTAAGTTCATGAAATTTAATTTTTATTAAAATATTTTTGTGAAGAAAGGAATTTTACAACATGAAAATTAACTAAAATTGTTATTGATAATTTTTCATTCTTGACGTGGCTCGGGCTCGAACCCTGGCCGGCAGGTTACCATGACATGTTTCGATCGCAACCACTCGATCTCCTCAGATGGATTTGCCGTCTTACACTCGCAGCCATCGACGACTGCTGACGTCACTAGTCAAACATCAATCCTTAAACCAAATTGTATTTTAACATTTGGTTGATCGAAATTTGCTTTCCTGAATGATTATCCATTTTAATTGATTTTACATGTTTTTTCCTTTACTTCTGTTTTTTCGTACTTTCGTCAAGAATTTTTCTTGAAGTCCAAGTACATTTTTTGTTTTTTCACTTTGTCTTTCTCTTTTCTGTTGACCTTTTTCAGCACAACTTGAAGGACAAATGTACACATAGAGCTCGTGCCTTTGCTTTAACAATAATTAGTATTGTGGTTATTTTGTTGAACTATTTATGGTTTTTAATCCAAAATTTTTAATATTTTTAATTAGGCTTAAGTTCATGAAATTTAATTTTTATTAAATTATTTTTGTGAAGAAAGGAATTTTACAACATGAAGGACCCGAGCCCGAGCCACGTCAAGAATGAAAGATTATCAATAACAATTTTAATTAATTTTCATGTTGTAAAATTCCTTTCTTCACAAAAATAATTTAATAAAAATTAAATTTCATGAACTTAAGCCTAATTAATAATAAGATTTTTTTAAAATAATATGGCAACACGTGTAAGATTTTTGAATTGAAGTGTAAGAAGAGATTTTCAAAACATAGCAACAATCCGTCTCTAAAACTAAAAAAAAACAACAATCATGAAAACAATGCCTACCAATACACATAAATAACTTTTACATATTCGTACATACTACATACTTAGGTATTTACATTTAAGCCAAAAACAAATTGTAAAATATGGTTTTTGTTTCACATGTAAGGCGAACGATTCATATTTATATTGTCAATAAAATGAAAAAATCAAAAATCGCTGAATAATTTTAAAATCGTTTATAGAAATATTTATAAAAAAAGTTAAAAAATTTTTTGTTTGGAAAAGGTGGAGATGCCGAGATTTAAACCCCGGCAATATAACACAAACCTTCTTGGGCAACCGCCCAGACCATTGAGCTATTAACGTTGTTAAAAATAAAGAATTATAGTATAATATACTCCGTCATATTATTAGTTGAATATGTAGGTATGTATTTTTCAATTAAAGCGAACAATCATGTACAAGCATGTGTTTCTTATGCTTAACATTCAACTCGTTCAAATAAAAAAACAAAAAAACAACAACCACAAGGGATTTTTTTGGAAAAATTAGAGGCAGTCGTGGTTTTTTGGTCATATCTAAGCCATTTGTGGACCGATCTTGCTGAATTTCAATAGCAAGAAATGGTGGACTGTATGTAACATAAATGTAAAACAACCTAGCCGCTATCATGTCTGGATTATCCGGAAAACACCTATCAAACGTAAGACGGACAGACGGACATCGTTAAATCAACTTCTCTTCTCATATGGACCCAGAATATATATACTTTATGGGGTCTAAAATCAATATTGTGGAAATTACAAACGTTATGACAAACTTATATATACCCTTTTACACCTGTGGTGAAGGGTATAAAAATGGAAATAAATGAGGTATGTTAATACCCACATAACTTTATTTATTTAGATCATTTAGATTTTTATTTATTTATAAATATTTAAAAGTGAAATTTATTTGCAATAATATTTACTTGTTTATAAAAAATATTTAGACTAAATTACACAAAAAAATTTCTAATTATCTAGTCTTAAGAAATAAATTTTTGTCTAATTTTTTGGTAATAACACAAATTTCAGCTTTACTACAAGTACCACATGAAGTGGCCATAATTTTATAGGTACTTCTTTTTCGTTGCACCCATTTTAATATGTTCCTTTTTTTCGGAACATATTTCATCTTTGGCTGCTGTATGTTAGTATTTATAAAAACAACAATCACTTCTCTTCACTTTTTGCGCGTTAAGCAAGAGAACAAATAAATACTATATTCGACAGCGAGTTTCACATGTGAAGAAAAAAGTTACTCGTTGCAGACCTCTAGTTTAAAAATAGATAAGTAATTGACTGAGTTATTTAACTTTTCATGAAAATAAACTTTTAAACATTTTATAAAAATTTTATTAATCAATGTTATCCTAAACACAAAAAAAAATTGTAATTAGAGTTTAAGTCATTCAAAAATATTGTTTTTTTCGTGTTCTTTTTACGCACTTTCTTTAAAATTACAAATCACTGTTAGCCTTAACACAACTTAGATTTACAACAAATATTTGTAATGAGAGCTTTACTCATGTAAATTTATTGTTTTTTTTTTAACATGACGTTTTGTTAATGTCTTCTTTTTCACTTTGAATATGTGTATTAAAAAAAACGTTTGCAACTAATAAAAATCGTGTGCAATTTAAATTAAAATTATATACAAAATGTGTGACAATTGTAAAAAATTTTTGGCTTATTTACTGATATCAGTCACCGGCGTGATTTTAAAAACAATACAGTTTTAAAACACGCAAAAACATTTTTTTATTTTTTTTTTTTTATTTTTTATTATTGAATCTTTCTTATCGAAATTTACAATATGTATTCAAATCTTAATTCTACTTGATGTTTATTAGTTGTTACCAGTGTAACCACTAACTGCTGTATTCAAATTTTAAGACTGTCTTCTAGTTAGGCTCAAAGTATCGGTTCTTTTTAGCCTCTGGTGACCTTCGAACTGAAACAAACCCCGAGCGAGGTAGTTAGGGTGGACCATTAGTTTATCGATGTAGCTTATTGAATATTTTTAATTTCCTCCTGGATAGTGGGGACGTTGAGATCTCTGTGGATAATATCATTACGTATATACCATGGGGCGCAGACAATTTGTCGTAATATTCTAGACTGTCTTCTTTGTAGCTTTTGGATGTTAGATGCACATGCAGTACCCCATAATTGGATGCCATATGTCCATATTGGTTTTATGATGGACTTGTATAAAAGAATTTTGTTGTCTTAAGAAAATTTTGAGTTTCCACCGACAAGCCAATGTAGTTGAGCTGCTTTAAGTTTCATAGCCGTTATTTTCGCTTCAATATGACGAGACCAGGTCAAGCGTCTATCTATATGAATTCCCAAGTTCTTAACATGGTTTTCTACCGGAACAATGATGTTATTTATTTTTACAGCTGGGCACGTTTGTCTTCTGAGCGTGAAAGTTAAGTGAGCATATTTAGCCGGGTTAACCTTTATTCTCCATTTTTCTAGCCATGCCTCTAGTTCATTGATGTGGGACTGCAGATTTTGCGATGCGACTTTTGGGTCATGGTTAACGCTAATAAATGCTGTGTCGTCTGCAAATGTAGAGGTATGCGTGCTCAGGTTTGTTGGCATATCCGCTGTGTATATTATATATAGAAGCGGTCCTAATATGCTGCCTTGGGGAACACCAGCAGTAATTTTCTTGAGGGGGGAGTATTTATCTTGCGACCTTGTGAGTGTTTTGAGGAAGCATTCGTGTTATTTTGATGAGTAGCCCATCATGCCAAACTTTGTCAAATGCTTGGGAAATGTCTATAAACAGGGCTGAGCAGTATTGCCTTTTCTCAAACGCCGATCTAATAAGGGGGACAATTCTATGCACTTGTTCTATTGTACCATGTTTCGCTCTGAATCCGAACTGGTGATCCGGGATAATGTCGTGTTCATTTAGATGAGGAGTTATACTTAAAATGAATATTTTTTCGAAAAGCTTCGATAGGATTGATAATAAGCTTATCGGTCTGTACGACGCAACCTGGCTAGCATCTTTTCCTGGCTTGGGAATCATAACAATTATAGACCTCTTCCATGAGGATGGGAAGTATCCGACTCTTAATATAGCGTTAAAAATGAGTAGCAAGATTCTGGAAGCAGACGATGGTAAGTTTCTTATCATTGACACTGTGATACGGTCAAGTCCGGGAGATTTTCTAATATTCACTTTTTCTATTGCAGATTTTACTTGAGTAATGTTAAATTTTAATGGATGGTTTACGTTATCAGGAATGACTGGACGACAGGAACAAGTATGTGTATCATGTGGCGTGAAAACTTTCTCAAGGTGGCCCGCGAAAGCGTTTAATTTTTCATCTGTGTTTTTGGCCCAAGTGCGGTTTTCCAGTCTGAATAGAGATTCTTGGGTTATAGGGCATTTCATATGCCGTACAGCCTTCCATAAGCTATAATTGGAGTTTTTTGTGGCATCTAGGCGGTTTAGATAGCCTTCTATTGCAGACTCGTGTTTCTGTCTCAATTTGTTGCGAAGAGTTGTCAGGCATAATTGTAGTTGGGCCTTAGTGGTTGGGGAACGACTGTTTTGCCATTGTCTTCTTAACTTCCTTTTTTCTCTGATAAGGGTCTCTATATCCGCCGATGTATTGTAAGGAGCACGTTTAATTGTCCGCAAATGTTGTAACTGTTACAAAGCCGATACCTGTAAGTAATGATCTACCGACAACAAGCAAATCTGTCGATATAACAGAAAAAGATTTTGAAGAAAGAAAGTTCCTTCCATCCAGGTCTACAACAACGGAGCGGCATATTTTGTCAAATGCTGATTTCTACGATCTTGTTCGCGAATTACACTTGTCAAAGCGGCAATCTGAAGTCCTTTGGTCGCGATTAAAGCAGTAGAATTTTGTGGAAAAGGATTTCGTTATAACATCTGGTAGAACAAGTTACCGGACTTGATTACTTGAAGAAATATTTAAGACTATTTCCAATGACAGTGATCTCGTGTATTGCGTTGATGTACCGAAACTATTTTCGGCATTAAATCACAATTATAATGCAGATGAATGGCGACTTTTTATTGATGGTTCATTTAAAAGTAAATTTTCTTATAAAAATTTATGATTAATTTAAGATTTGTAATGTAATATGTCGTGCGCCGAATCGTTATAATAGCAAACTATGGCCATCTCGCGAGTCACATAGAAAAGGCAGCAAAAACATATTAAATTACCAATTAGTTAAAGTTAAGGACGTTATTCTGGCACCATCTTAAACTGGGATACATGAAACAATTTGTAAAAAATTAGATGTAAACGGCGATTCTTTTTGTCATCTTTGTCATAATTTTAATTTAAATTGCACACGATTTTTATTAAATTGCAAACGTTTTTTTAAATACACAGATTCAAAGTGAAAAAGAAGACATTAACAAAACGTCATATTAAAAAAAAAAACAATAATTTTACATGAGTAAAGCTCTCATTACAAATATTTGTTGTAAATCTAAGTTGTGTTTAGGCTAACAGTGATTTGTAATTTTAAAGAAAGTGCGTAAAAAGAACACGAAAAAAAAACAAAATTTTTGAATGACTTAAACTCTCATTACAAATTTTTTTTTGTGTTTAGGATAGCATTGATTAATTGATTAATAAAATTTTTATAAAATGTTTAAAAGTTTATTTTCATGAAAAGTTAAATAACTCAGTCAATTACTTATCTATTTTTAAACCCAATATGCGTTGTAATCGTTAATAAACGTACTTTTTGAATTAACTCAATAGTATTATAGTTTCTTAAGAAAATAATGTATAAAAACGTCACCAAATTTGAAATTTTTTTGAAAAATCTACAAAGTTTGTGTTTGCTCGACAATAACACCCAAATTTCTCCAGTTTTCTTCATAAAATTATATATCGTTTGAAAGATCTCAGTTTCTTCTTTCCAAATCTAGTATGAAATTGAAAATCGGATCATTATCAACAAAATTACAAGCTTATAAGTGCGCAAAGGTACAAAAATCGTTTTTTAACCGTAAATCCGGATTTTGGAGGTGTCCGGCATATTTCACTATTGGAATCTTGTTTTACTCGACAAGCCCTACAAGAAAAATGATATCCGGTCCCAGGTTTTTTGGACTGTCTCACCGTGTTATTGAAAACCAGTGCTGTTAATGTTGAAAATTGCGATAAGCGTGGTGAATATCGCTTTTAGTACAAACTTTGCATTCAATACTTAACACGCTAAATACACATTAGTTTTGAGTGTAAAACGTAGCTATTATTTTGTTCCATTGTAATTTAGAAAAATGTATCACTTTGTAAGGGTACGTGTAACCTGTTAAATATATTACACAAATATTATGCATTATTAATTTTTAGAAAAGAAAACACCACAAGTAAACGTTGAATTCCCTTGATAAAATTTTTAATTAAAACTGATTTTATTTTAGATTAATCGTTTAATTGAAAAAAGGCGGACAGGGGCCTGGAACTTTTTTGAAGGTCGGCCCTTTTAAAGAGAAAACGGGTAAAACCTGTATTTTGGAAGTTTTTTGTCATTTAAACCAATAAACATAAAAATAAAAATTATAAAGATTTGTGTATGACGTGCTAAATTCCCAATTTTTTATATTTGATAAATACAGTAGACGCTCAAACATTCGAACTCTCAGAAATTCGAATTTCCAGAAATTCGAATCAGTAATTTCATAACATTTGGCGCTCTAAAATAAGAATCCAAAATTCGAATTTCCGAGCGGTTTTTTCTTTTATTGTAATCACTAAAATTTTTTTTTTTTTAACCAAATACAAAGTAAAAAGGGGAATCCCATTTTAAAAGATGATTTACAGATCTTTTTGATGTTGTTAGAGTTTAAAAGTCTGTTTTTTGGTGTCTGTATTATACATACTAAATCAAGTCAAATGAACTGAATTGTAATTTTTTTGTTATATTTCGTTAAGTTTTTTATATTTTTTATGTTAAATAAACTAAAATTAAAAAGAGCATAGTTTTTTATATCTTTTTGGTCAATTCACCTAAATTTTTATATAAAAACCCCGTCCAGAAATTCGAATAATTCGAAAATTCGAATCGCCCTAAAAACAAAGTGGTTCGAATTTCCGAGCGTGTACTGTACACTGAAATTTATTGTTGCTTAGGCCAGATCATCAGGAAACCTTTTCCAAAGATTTTAGAAAAGCTAAAAATATTATACAAATAAAACCCTAAAGCGAATAAGAATTTCAAACACTCAAAGTCTTTCTTGTAACAATATCAAAGCTTAAACAAAACACCAACAATAAACAGTGAGTTTATCTTTTCTTACATCCCCCTACAATTGGTTGGGTTCTTTCCGACTCGAATTTTAGTTGTAAGTGGGTAAAAAGAAAAAACAAAATTAAAAAACAAATTGTTTCATTCTATTGTCTTCGCAAGAAAACAACAAAATAATAATCTACGTAATTTTACCAAAGTGCATAGGAAATTTTTTTTTATATAAGAAATAAAAAATAAGTTTGTTTACCTAAGATAAGACTGTGCAACAAAAAAACCAGCCTCAATACTTGCAACGCGAAATGAAACTAGACTATTGGTAGATCAAATCTGCCAAAGGGTTTAAAAAGTTAGCTCGGGTTTCTCAAATATCGGCGCCTTCAGTTTTTGAATTTTTTGAAAAGGCGTTGGGATAAGTCAAAAAAATTATATAAGAAATAAAAAATAAGTTTGTTTACCTAAGATAAGACTGTGCAACAAAAAAACCAGCCTCAATACTTGCAACGCGAAATGAAACTAGACTATTGGTAGATCAAATCTGCCAAAGGGTTTAAAAAGTTAGCTTGAGTTTCTCAAATATCGGCGCCTTCAGTTTTTGAATTTTTTGAAAAGGCGTTGGGATAAGTCAAAAAAATATATTAAATGTACTTCTTAGCTAAAATACTATTTCAGATGTCTTCAGTAAAATTGTATAGCGACTCTTTGCTTACAATATTTTTAACTTACCCACAAAAGAGGCACTTAAGATGGATAAAATGTTCAACGAATATTTTATGCATCAAATTTCACTAGGGGTCTTCTAAGACCAAAAGTTCGTGCAATGTATGTAAAACGGATTTTTGAAATTTTGGGCATTGAAATTTTTTAATTTCTTGAAAAGGCGTTTGGTACAAGTGATAAAAATTTACTAAATGTACTTCTGAGCTAAAAGACTATTTCATATGTCTTCAGTAGAGTTGAATGGCGATTCTTTTCTTAGAATATATTAACCCTCTAACTTTTGTGTGCAGGTTAGGTAGAAAGGCTGATGTGAAGTCAACCTCCCACTCTAACCCAGAGACCAATATAGTCCATTCTGACGCATTAGTGAAAGAATTCCAATTAGAAAAGAAAAGGAGAAATACGGAGTAATGCAAAAGAATAAAGAAAGTAATGTAAGATAATAATCGGACGAAGCAAACAATTTAATCCTACTAAACGGAAAACTGGCCTACATGAAACCGGGCACATGTCTCCTGCCGCGCAGCCAGGTCATTCCAATTACGAATCCCGTCATATTCTCGAGCCCGCAGCCTGAGACATCTCTCAATTTGACCAGGAATTTGCTACACAGCCTGCTGTTTTGTAGCATAGGACAGTAGCACAGAGAGTGCTCAACTCTACCCAACTGGGTTTCCTCACAACCTAAATATATCCGACAAGTCAGATCCCACTCACCGCCATTCAGCCTATCATAAAGTGGCCCTTGATAATCAGGGGTGTGCTGGAAATCGAAAACGCAAATCGCAAGAATTTGGAAGTTGTCTTAAATACACTTTTAATCTAATTTTATAAGTTTTGTTTTTTGTCTATGGCCCTCATTACGGTTTACAACTCAACTCAGTTGAGTTGTAGGCTAATTTCATAAACGCAGTATTGCAAAGCATCACAAAAAATAAATGCGCTTAAAAGGCATTACAAATAAAACCAATGCACAAATTTCGCTACCGTTGTGCAGTGAATACAGTTACCATGCTATTATGAACTCAAAGCATTGTCTACAGAAAAGTTGTGGAGTTTTTGAAGCTATTCCATTTAGTGTTGCATTCCAATACTGCGTTTATGAAGTCAACCGTAATTTCCTAATTTTTGTATTATGGTTAACAACCTTGCTAAATTGCGGTGAACAAAACCATAACAAAAATTACAACTGATCACAACCAGTTGTCTTTATTACAACTCAACTGAGTTTTTTTTTTTTTTTTTTTAAATTTATTTTTTATTATTGAATCTTTCTTATCGAAATTTACAATATGTATTCAAATCTTAATTCTACTTGTTGTTTATTAGTTGTTACCAGTGTAACCACTAACTGCTGTATTCAAATTTTAAGACTGTCTTCTAGTTAGGCTCAAAGTATCGGTTCTTTTTAGCCTCTGGTGACCTTCAAACTGAAGCAAACCCCGAGCGAGGTAGTTAGGGTGGACCATTAGTTTATCGATGTAGCTTATTGAATATTTTTTAATTTCCTCCTGGATAGTGGGGACGTTGAGATCTCTGTGGATAATATCATTACGTATATACCATGGGGCGCAGACAATTTGTCGTAATATTCTAGACTGTCTTCTTTGAAGCTTTTGGATGTTAGATGCGCATGCAGTACCCCATAATTGGATGCCATATGTCCATATTGGTTTTATGATGGACTTGTATAGAAGAATTTTGTTGTCTAAAGACAAGTTTGAGTTTCCACCGAGAAGCCAATGTAGTTGAGCTGCTTTAAGTTTCATAGCCGTTATTTTCGCTTCGATATGACGAGACCAGGTCAAGCGTCTATCTATATGAATTCCCAAGTACTTTACATGGTTTTCTACCGGAACAGTGATGTTATTTATTTTTACTGCTGGGCACGTTTGTCTTCTGAGCGTGAAAGTTAAGTGAGCACATTTAGCCGGGTTAACCTTTATTCTCCATTTTTCTAGCCATGCCTTTAGTTCATTGATGTGGGACTTTAGATTTTGCGATGCGACTTTTGGGTCATGGTTAACGCTAATAAATGCTGTGTCGTCTGCAAATGTAGAGGTATGCGTGCTCAGGTTTGTTGGCATATCCGCTGTGTATATTATATAAAGAAGCGGTCCTAATATGCTGCCTTGGGGAACACCAGCAGTAATTTTCTTGAGGGGGAGTATTTATCTTGCGACCTTACTATGAATGTTCTGCCTGTTAGATAGCTCTCCAGAAGCTTGTGAGTGTTTTGAGGAAGCATTCGTGTTATTTTGATGAGTAGCCCATCATGCCAAACTTTGTCAAATGCTTCGGAAATGTCTATAAACAGGGCTGAGCAGTATTGCTTTTTCTCAAACGCCGATCTAATAAGGGTGACAATTCTATGCACTTGTTCTATTGTACCATGTTTCGCTCTGAATCCGAACTGGTGATCCGGGATAATGTCGTGTTCATTTAGATGAGGAGTTATACTTAAATGAATATTTTTTCGAAAAGCTTCGAAAGGATTGATAATAAGCTTATCGGTCTGTACGACGCAACCTGTGCCCATGTTCTGTAACTCTTGCGTCGAGAAAGTTTTCGATTGAAATGTGTTATGCGTCGTATAGATTAATAAAAACTAAGTTGAATAGAAAAAATACGGTTTGTTTAGAAACTTAGTTAAGGTGTAATTAAGGTTTTACTCGGCTAGCTGCTAAATTGGTATCGAAGGCTCTTAACCAGGCTTCATAACGCATAACACATAATATACTCATTACCGTAAGATACCTTAGAGTATATTTAAACTTCACGCAAAAAAAAAAAAAAACATTCAATTACTGATGGCAAGGTGTTGTGTCCATCGGGTTACATTGTTCCCACCCACTGACAGATGTACTGTTAGACGCCTTGACAGAACGCGTACCCTTATTATTGTTCTGTCCCTAATATAGACATGATTAACTTTTAAGACATATTTATGCTGGTTATCCTTCCCTTCTTATTCGTAAATTAAAATTTCATTTTTTTCGTTTAATGTTACAATAGGAATTCAAAAGTAGTATTTATTGGCAAAAAAAAAATCTGAATAAACATAAACAAGCGTAGTAAAATAAAATGATGATAATTCAATAACACAAAATATGAATGGGGGAAAAAAAATTACAAAATAAGATATACGTATTTATGAATGAAACCAAAATGATATCGGACTGATAATCGGACAGAAAAAGAAAACAAATGAGAAAAAGAAATATATGTACGTGTGTTAAATATTACTATAGGAATGAAAAATAATTACAAAAAAAAATTCCAATATTTTACTCACAACCAAAAGAGCGATGTTTAGACTGTAGGGCCCAGCAATCCGTACATGATGATCTGGTTGTTGTTGCTTTTCTTTTCCTTAAAAGAGACTTGTTTTTGTAATTGTTTAATTGATAAAATAGAGTTAGAATACAACTATACCCTCAAAAAAATATGTTAGTATTAATTTAAAAAGAAAGGAAAGTTAGTATTTTAAGTAGTATTTAAGAAGATAATTAATGTTTAAGTTTTTCTTTTTAAGCATTATCGTACTTAGTTATATCTTACAATTATGAGAAAAAAAAATTATGAAGATATGTTTAGTGAAAAAAAAATTCGTTAGTGATTTTTGTTTTTGTTGTAATTTAGTTTTTTAAATATAATTCTATATTGGAAACATATGTTACGTTGATTAGATATTCAAAATTTGGTTGGTTAGATAATTAGTATATTTAGTGAAATAATAGCGAAAAATATTATGGCATATTAATATTTTGCTATTACTTAGTTCAATTATTACGTATATTCAGGTATAAATGCAAAATTATGGACAGAAGAATCAATAAAAAAATGTGGGTTATAAAGAAAAAATGTGAAATTAAGTTGAGTTATTATTCGTATGGTATTTTCTTTTGCATGTGACATTAGAAAGATCACAGCGCCGTCACGCTGTTCCACTGGTTGTTTCGAACTCCGGATCTTTAAGAAATTCAGGCCGCAGAGAATCGGTTCTAATGTGATTTCCAAAGGGTCTGATAAAAATTCCACCAGTGAAGTGATTCACCACAACTTCCTCTAAGGGAATGAAACTATATAGGTCACATGTACACACGTATTGTTAAAACTCAAATTCTTACCTAACTTTATATTTTTCCAAAACCTTGTTCAAACGAAATATATTCTCCCTTTTGGCCTTTAACCAAGACAATTATGCCCTGGAGTACTAGATATAATAAGGATACGTTTCCACAATTTACAATCACTTAGAAATTTTTCCAGAAACTATTTATTTGCTTATTAAATTTTTTTTTTACTTTTTTTATTGTTGCACTAACTCTCACTTTTATATGATCTTCACCTGATCAATGTCACTTTGATAATGAAATGCATTAAATTTTCAATAAGAATATAGAGCGTGTAGCAGTTCAAGAAAAAAAAATTGTAATTAAAGAAAGAGAGTAAAACAGGTTTATATGTGCGAAAAAAAAATAAAAATAACGTCTTACGATGCAAAATCCAAAAAACATGACCATATATGGTAATAAATTTGGGGATTTTAATGAGTCTAATTACAAGAAAGCGAATTAAGCAACTTTGCATGTAAAATGAGTGGATTAAAGTAAATTACAAAAGAATATTTTCATGTATTTCTATCATGCTAGAAAGTGGGGAATATATCTGTCAGTTTTTGAATGTGTGATTTTATCGAATTGGGCAAATACAAAAAAAAATGTATCATTACGAAATATTGTATTAAAATTTAAATTCCATTATTCCTCCGGCTTATTAATAAAAAAAAATCATAACAAAACTGCTTCGTTCTGAAATTTTCTTAAAATTAGCAAACGAACAGGAAAAGATTTTTTTTCTTTATCTAGCAAAAAAAAAGGTAAATAACATCGTGTGGCACGACCCACGAAAGCCGGGCAATCAATATCATAATTTTAGGTCTAAAGCATGAAACTTTCCTATATATTTCCCACTTAGATCTTCTATCTCATATAAGTTACTTCCTATTTTATTTTTAATTTTACACTTTATGAATTTTTGCAAAAACTTTCTGTTAATATTATTTGCCATGTTACTTAAAACATGATTTTTTCGATAAACAACCTGTCCCTTCTGGAATTCAATATTCTTACTTCGAAGATTATAAGCCTTTGTAGATTTATCATGTGCAATACTCAAATTTTCACGAAGTTTGTCCCTTAGCTTCGTCAGTTTGTCTGTTCGTTGGGAAATACAAACATCCTCTCCAGACAGGCACCCAAGTTTATCCAAAATCTTATATGAGGATCCATGTTGGATCATATTTTGACCAAAAGTCGCAAAATATGGGGAACATTGGATTGCGTTGTGAAAATCACTCCTAAGTATGGATAAAATTTGTGGTATAAACACGTCCCATTCTTTGTGATCTTTATGGTTTTGTAAAAAGTATCTTATTTTGGTAATAACCTCGCGATTTGCCCTTTCCGAGGCATTTGGGTGTGGTGCATAAAAACCTGTTGTAATATGAGATATGTCATATGATTGAAGAAAATCTTTCATTTCTTTTGAAACAAATTGCTTCCCGTTGTCACTGTGTATATATCGAGGTATACCAAATGTCGGAAATAGTTCCGTTTGGAAAAACAGTAAAACATTTGCTGTTGTTGCTTTTTTAAAAGCTTTAAGAAAAACAAACTTAGTCAAGTGATCCAGACATATGAAGATTACTGAGTTTCCCGCTTTCGAAAAAGGATAAGGACCGAGGAAGTCGCAGTAGAGCCGTTCAAATGGTCGACAGGTCACAAATTGATTTCCCATTAAGGGTCTTGATATTTTATTGGAGGATTTTATTCCCTTGCATATCTCACAACATCTTAAATAATCTTTTACATCTTTAACCATAGTAGGCCAAAAATATTTTAAACGTATTCTATGCAAGGTCTTTATAAATCCACCATGGCATGACATATCGGAATCATGAGCTGATTTTATGACAAGTTTTGTTAGAGACTTTGGGACCCATATTCGCCATAAACTGTCTTCCTCTTCATTGACACCACTTCTAAAGCTAACGCGTTTCAAGATTACATTATCAGACAAACGAAGATATGGCAAGGAATCCTTATTTTTACGAATGGTTTCTTTCAATTCATTGTAATCCTCATCATCCAGTTCAGGGGCTGATAAGTCTATTTCAAAGGTATTGTTTTGGTATGTAATTTGATCTACGTTCATTCTAGACAGGCAGTCCGGCACAATATTAAGTGAACCTTTCCTATGTTCAATACGAAAATCATACCTCTGTAGTTTGAGGCTCCACCGGGCCAATCTACCGCTGAGGTCCTTTTGAGACATTAACCACTTAAGGGATGAATGGTCTGTAATTATGCGAAAGGGCAAGCCTTCAATATACGGTCTAAACTTATTAACACATACCACCGCAGCCATGCACTCGAGCTCGGTTACCGTATAGTTCCTTTGCGATTTATTTAATTTTTGTGACACGTACGCAATAGGATGTTCCCTACCCACCTCATCGTATTGGAACAAAACCCCGCCTACACCGATTTTCGAGGCATCACATTGAATTACGAATTCCTTTTCAAAATTTGGCTGTGCCAGAACAGGAGCAGAAGATAGTGCCAACTTTAATTTTTCAAATGAAATTTTAGCTTCATCAGTTAAAATAAAAGTTTTGTTTGTTTTCCTTAAACAGTCAGTTAACGGACCTGCGAGATCGGAAAAATTGCAAATAAAGGTACGATACCAATTAGCCATTCCAATAAACCTTCTAACTTGTTTCGGACTCTTCGGTAAGGGAAAATTTTTGATGGATTCCACCTTTTCTGGGTCTACCTTAAGACATCCGTTGCCCACTATATATCCTAAGTATCGGATTTCTTTTTGGCAAAATTTACTTTTGCTTACATTAATAGTGAGTTTAGCTGCTTTCAGGCATGAAGCAACTTCCGACAAAAGTTTAATATGGGACTTAAAATCATGAGGGTATTACCCTGTCCATTAACCGGCTCATCGTCTGTGGACCATTACACAACCCAAAAGGCATATATTTGTATTGGTATAATGGCTTTCCCGGAATAACAAACGCAGTCTTTTCCTTAGATGACTCAGTTAATCGGATTTGTAAAAAGGCATCCTTTAAATCAATCCCGCTAATAAAAAAAGTCTACTTAAAAGCCCATTAATATGGGGGAGAGGGTAGGAATCTTTCTTTGTTACAGCGTTAAGTTTTCTTGAGTCAACACAAAGGCGGATTTTTCCAGGTCTTCGGACAAGCACCGCAGGAGAGCACCATGGGGAATTTGACTCTTCTATAACGCCCAGTTGTAACAATCTGTCAATTTCCTGGTAGGCCTCTTCTTGACGTGGGGGTGACAACGGATAATGCTTACATTTGATAGGGACAGAGTCTCCAGTATCAATGTGATGTTCTAGTAAGTTTGTGCAACCTAATCCCAGTTTTTCAAATGACGGAAATTTAAGAATTGTTTCCTCGAGAATAAGATTCTCTTCAGGAGATAGTTTATGAAATTTTTGATCCACATTTGTATAAGTAGACAATTCGGAAACACAAAGAGATGAGGGGGGTATAATTTCAGGGGCTAAAGCAAATTCCCTCCAGAAATTAATACCGAAATATGCCTCTTGGGATAGCGAAGGGACAAGGTAAAATTGTATATCTTTAGTTACGTATTTAAAATGTATTGGCAAAACGCAAAACCCAATAACATTTTGTTTGTCACCGTTTGCTGTTCGTATGGATGAATTACAATTTGTATAAGAAATTCCTAATTTTTCTAAAAATGATAAACAATTTTTTCCTAACACGGACACATTGGCCCCGGAGTCAAGTAGTCCAGATAAGGTTTCACTTAAAACCGTAACTCTAGCGAAAGGTCTATTGTCTTCTCCATGCAAAATGGTAGCTTCCAATATTTTGCGAAAGTGTTTTCGTTTCTTGTAGCGTACTCGACATTTCAATATTTTAGAAAATTTCTTAAAGTGTAAAGATTTTAAATTTAATTTATCAAGAGAAAGGCAATCTATATTAAAATCAGTTTGTGAAGACATTGCGTTGGTTAATTTATTTAAAGAGGATTTGCGAGAAAAATCCCCGCAATTGGATAAAAAAGGAATTTTAAAATTTAAGTCAAACTCGGGGTTTGCCGGAGTGGACGATTGTCCCCGGTAGCCAGATCGCCCATTTTCCAATTTCCCTGGAAATGTTTATTCGGACATTTTGGTGTCAAAACACCTTTAAATCCACATTTAAAGCAAAAAGGCTTCTTAATTTCTTCCAAACAGTATATATACGAGTGTCCGAAGGACGTACAGTTCCAACACTGAATTTTGGAATAGTCAAATTTATCCTTTCTGTTTGAAAATTGAATTGCTTCAACCTGTGGATCCATGTCTTTCGAGTCCTCATTTTCAACAAATGACACCTCGAGCTCATTGACGTTTCGAGATTGAATCATATGAGGATTTGAAAATTTTGTCTCTCTAATAACTTTCTCAGCCTTACGAGCTTGATCTCTAAATTCATTTAAGTCTCGAGCATCAGTACTAAAAAGCAGAAATCGTAAGTTAGAATTCAGATTTCTTTTAATTATATCTATCAAGGTGTTATCGGGAAGAGGACTCTGAAGCCGAGTATTCATAGAAACTATTGACGAATGAAAATCATCGTAATTTTCTTTGTATTGCTGCTTTCGCAGGGAGATTTTTAATAATATTTCGTGATCAGACTCTAATTGTCCAAATTCTTTTGTTAGAGCATGTCTCAATAGTGGATACGTAATACTTCGATTATGCTTCATAAAAAGCCAGTACCATTGTTCTGCACGGCCCTCTAACAACACGTGAAAATTTGCTAACAAGTGGTCATTAGAGCATCTGGATCTGCTACAAAGCGTTTCTACCTTAAAAAGAAAATCCGACACAGACCCTGATCCATCATATGATATCTTCCATTTCTCTAGTTTTACATATGTATCCCCATTTACGTAAGATCTATTTGAATTTTCAGGAAAACGATTATTATTTGAAGTTGGAACATTTGAATTTGTGGAATTTGAAGCTGGATTAGGATTGACGCTAATCTGAGCTATACTTTCTCTAATTGTAGAGAGTTCCCTTCTAAATTCTTCCTGAGTATTCCTCATCGTTTGTTCCATTACGGTTAATAATATCAAACGATGTTACTGAATTAGCATTTCGATTATCAGGATTATCAGTATTGGATACTGAGCAAGCGTTGTTACTTACGGAAGAAAAGTTACGCTGTGGATTCATAGTTTGATTTGAAAAGGAATTCTCGTCGAGAGAACAACTTTGTGGTTGTGAATTGGTGGTTTGGTTTTCTAATAACCGAAGTTCCTGGAATAACGTTAATGGGGGTAAGCTACTAGAACTGTGAGTCCTTTGGACCTGAGATGGAATTGAAGTTATATTAGCTGGAGAATTTTTTGATCCCTTTGTTGGATGTGATTGAACCGTTATTTTATTAGCAGGAGAATGTGTTACTTTCGGTTTGGTGCCATTAACACTATTCTGTGATTCCATTGAAACGTTATTTCGCGGAGTGGAAAGCCCTCGTCCCCTAGCTGAATACCTAGTATTCATAACGCAAATTAGTCAAAAGTTTAAATTAAATGGAAAAAAAACAAATCAAAATGTGTTTTTTTTTTTCTATATTTAAAATGGTATAATGAAGCTTAAATAAATATTTTTTTTTTTTTTTTATTGGTAAACAATTAAGTAATATACCTATTTGTTAAATAGGAGTTTTGGTTAACTCTTTAACCGGGATTTTTTTTTTTTTTTTTTTTTTTTTTATTTATTTAAATGTTCATGTGCAATTGAAGGGTTGGATAAACCATAACAAGAAAATGTCACAAAAAAATCATGTCATTAACCATGATTGGAATCTTATTCAACAGACGGTGAAAAAGGATCTCCTATACTAGTTATTTTACCTTATTTAACCCATTCACATGTGTAACCTACACAACAAAATTTAACACCCTTTAGCTGTGCCTAAATTGACTTGTATAGACAATGTGAAAAAGAAAACTTGTCCTCTTCGGCCTAATTTTGAAACAAATAAAGCTGAAATATTATTCAAAAATTATGACTTTCCAAACTACTTCCAAAAGGACTAAAATTAACAAATGAGCCTAATAAATATGTACATACAATTTTTATATCGCAGTTAAATACTGAATTACAATATTCATTAGTATGCTAAGACTTATATAAATGCCGTACCGTATTTTGGTTATAATCTGCAATATCAAATTTTCTAAAATCGCAATTAGTTAAAGAATTTTAATATTCAAAAATATTCTAAGACTTTCATAGAAAAATAAGATATGAGTTGTTAAACAATTGCAAAAAATGTAATTATCGTATAACCTTTTAAGGTCCCATTTTAAGGGTTTTTTTCGGTTTGATTATCTTTTTATTCCGATAGGACATGGAGTTTAGGCTGTCTTTTCGGCAGCCTTTACGTTGGGCGCCATATATGTTATGCGTCGTATAGATTAATAAAAACTAAGTTGAATAGAAAAAATACGGTTTGTTTAGAAACTTAGTTAAGGTGTAATTAAGGTTTTACTCGGCTAGCTGCTAAATTGGTATCGAAGGCTCTTAACCAGGCTTCATAACGCATAACACATAATATACTCATTACCGTAAGATACCTTAGAGTATATTTAAACTTCACGCAAAAAAAAAAAACATTCAATTACTGATGGCAAGGTGTTGTGTCCATCGGGTTACATTGTTCCCACCCACTGACAGATGTACTGTTAGACGCCTTGACAGAACGCGTACCCTTATTATTGTTCTGTCCCTAATATAGACATGATTAACTTTTAAGACATATTTATGCTGGTTATCCTTCCCTTCTTATTCGTAAATTAAAATTTCATTTTTTTCGTTTAATGTTACAATAGGAATTCAAAAGTAGTATTTATTGGCAAAAAAAAAATCTGAATAAACATAAACAAGCGTAGTAAAATAAAATGATGATAATTCAATAACACAAAATATGAATGGGGGAAAAAAAATTACAAAATAAGATATACGTATTTATGAATGAAACCAAAATGATATCGGACTGATAATCGGACAGAAAAAGAAAACAAATGAGAAAAAGAAATATATGTACGTGTGTTAAATATTACTATAGGAATGAAAAATAATTACAAAAAAAAATTCCAATATTTTACTCACAACCAAAAGAGCGATGTTTAGACTGTAGGGCCCAGCAATCCGTACATGATGATCTGGTTGTTGTTGCTTTTCTTTTCCTTAAAAGAGACTTGTTTTTGTAATTGTTTAATTGATAAAATAGAGTTAGAATACAACTATACCCTCAAAAAAATATGTTAGTATTAATTTAAAAAGAAAGGAAAGTTAGTATTTTAAGTAGTATTTAAGAAGATAATTAATGTTTAAGTTTTTCTTTTTAAGCATTATCGTACTTAGTTATATCTTACAATTATGAGAAAAAAAAATTATGAAGATATGTTTAGTGAAAAAAAAATTCGTTAGTGATTTTTGTTTTTGTTGTAATTTAGTTTTTTAAATATAATTCTATATTGGAAACATATGTTACGTTGATTAGATATTCAAAATTTGGTTGGTTAGATAATTAGTATATTTAGTGAAATAATAGCGAAAAATATTATGGCATATTAATATTTTGCTATTACTTAGTTCAATTATTACGTATATTCAGGTATAAATGCAAAATTATGGACAGAAGAATCAATAAAAAAAATGTGGGTTATAAAGAAAAAATGTGAAATTAAGTTGAGTTATTATTCGTATGGTATTTTCTTTTGCATGTGACATTAGAAAGATCACAGCGCCGTCACGCTGTTCCACTGGTTGTTTCGAACTCCGGATCTTTAAGAAATTCAGGCCGCAGAGAATCGGTTCTAATGTGATTTCCAAAGGGTCTGATAAAAATTCCACCAGTGAAGTGATTCACCACAACTTCCTCTAAGGGAATGAAACTATATAGGTCACATGTACAGACGTATTGTTAAAACTCAAATTCTTACCTAACTTTATATTTTTCCAAAACCTTGTTCAAACGAAATATATTCTCCCTTTTGGCCTTTAACCAAGACAATTATGCCCTGGAGTACTAGATATAATAAGGATACGTTTCCACAATTTACAATCACTTAGAAATTTTTCCAGAAACTATTTATTTGCTTATTAAAATTTTTTTTTACTTTTTTTATTGTTGCACTAACTCTCACTTTTATATGATCTTCACCTGATCAATGTCACTTTGATAATGAAATGCATTAAATTTTCAATAAGAATATAGAGCGTGTAGCAGTTCAAGAAAAAAAAATTGTAATTAAAGAAAGAGAGTAAAACAGGTTTATATGTGCGAAAAAAAAATAAAAATAACGTCTTACGATGCAAAATCCAAAAAACATGACCATATATGGTAATAAATTTGGGGATTTTAATGAGTATAATTACAAGAAAGCGAATTAAGCAACTTTGCATGTAAAATGAGTGGATTAAAGTAAATTACAAAAGAATATTTTCATGTATTTCTATCATGCTAGAAAGTGGGGAATATATCTGTCAGTTTTTGAATGTGTGATTTTATCGAATTGGGCAAATACAAAAAAAAAATGTATCATTACGAAATATTGTATTAAAATTTAAATTCCATTATTCCTCCGGCTTATTAATAAAAAAAAATCATAACAAATGTGTGAAATGAAACAAAAATTCCATAAATTGAAACAAACAGATATTTTTCTCACTTAACTGTGTCTGTAACTTTTTTTGGCGAGTACAAGCTGTCACGTAAGGAAATTACTCGCCAATTTACAGAAAAAGTGTGTCTGTCACATTTTGGTGAGAAGAGTTCCCGCTTTGAACTGTCAAATAAGCTCACGAATAAAAATGGGGCGAGAAAAAATTTAAACACTAAAAACAATTAAAAATGCAAAATGCAAAGAATAATAATAATAATACTTTATTCTTGGTACATTTTTCATTGTTTTATTATTTTGCTTTTAACATTTTTTGCAAACAACAAACATTGAAGTCGCTCTTTACACAATTTGGTATAGCCGACGCACAGTGGCGCCATTTGAGTTTTTTCGTTGCAAAAATCATATCTTTTGAACCGAATAAGGTAATTGAACAGTTTAAACAGCATATGATAGATAACTGTTCAGCCTATGAAATGTGCATTTGAAAAGGGTGCTACGCTGTGTAGGGGCCTACTTATGGGTTATCAAAGTTAAAATTAGTAGAAAAATCAATTTTATGGTACCTAAAAAAAAATTATTTTTACATTTTTAGATTGTTTTTATTTTTTTTTTCTTTAGGGTTCTAAATTATTACCCAACAAATTAAAAAAAAAAATTTTTTTTTTTTAAATTTATTTTTTCAATTTTCTGTATTTTCGGTATATGGGTAATTCCATGTCAAAACGACCAAGAGTGGGACACGACCCCTTCCGATTTTAATGAAATTTGGTGAGAATGTTCCTTTTATCTTATAAGGAACATATATGAACGAAAAAAAATTTTAAAATTTTTTTTTCAAAAGTTATGTCATACTCAAAATGTCATAATTTCGCCGAATTAGCCGAATGTGTTGAGCTTATTTCTTCAATAACTCGAATAACTCGAATACTCGATAACTCGAATGCCGCGCACCTGGCATTTCACCCTAATTGGGGACGCTGAATTCAGTGGTGCTAACCGTTTTTTTAAATTAGCTCTTGTTTTCAAGATATACCGTTATTTCGAAAATGTAAGGCGCTGCACAGCATATATTCGCGTAACTCAAAAATGGTTTAGTTTATTGAAATAACTAAAAAAACCGAAATTCGGCAATAAATAATAAAGTGGGGTTGGTCATACATTTGACCCATCTAGGAGCATCCTACGCGCTGTAGGGGCCAAATTAAAGAATTTTATTAAACCGCAATATTAGTATGGCAACCATGTCTTTTTAACCTTTTTTACCTCTAGAAGCCAAACGGGCACGTACGGGCAGATAAAATTTTTGAATTATGTAAAGAAATAATCAAAGAACAGATTTTGCAAATATGGCAAATATAGAAAAATATAGATTTTTGTTATTTTCCGTCAAAGTTGAAAAATAGTGAAAAAACGGATAGTTTTTAAATAGTGATTTACCAGGAGAAACACAAAGCAAACAGTTCATTTTTTTTTTATCATTACACATTTAATAAATGCATCAATCAATACAAACAAAAAATAAGGCGATTCGTTACCTATTTTTCGTGATATTACACCTGAAATCGCAACAAATTTACTAAAAATTGTGTGTTTTTTTGAAAACCGAAAGTCGGTCAACTTTGAACGGCTATATCTTCTAAACTAAAAATGTGATATTATTAAGAGTGGCAGATTTGAAATCGTTGAAAAGTTTCCTATAACATGAGTTTATTCAAAACTTCGTCGGTGCTCATGAAAATTTTGATTTTTGCAACCTCGTTTGCTCTACGGGCGCTACTGTGCGACGGTTGTGTTTTCGCCGCCGTCGTTGAAAAATTTTCAATTTTAGTAAATTTTGGTCGCCGTCAACGGTTTGTGCTTTGTTGTGATACAGACGTGTATTTTTAGCCCCGCATACGATTTAAACTATTAATTAATCACATTTGATTTTGTAAAACATAAATATAAGCAGCGAATGGACGCTTAAAAAAAATAATTTTTGTTATTTAAATTATTTAACATAATAGTGAACAATTTTAAAACGATAAAATTAAATAAAATAAAACAGTAAAAATATATACATATTTATGTACGTATGAATGTTCATACATGTGTATACATATTCTGAACAAAAACATTTAAATTTAAACATCTTGTTTTTTTTTGTTGTTGTAAAATACAATAAATAATAAAAATATTAAAGCAAAGCAAAACGGTGAAAAACAAAAACAACTCTTTGCATGAGTACGAACAGTGAAACAACACTAAGACAAAATGAAAGAAACGTCTACGTTTTAGTTCAGGCAAACGAAAATAATGTAGAAATAAATAAAGCAAAACAAAACAATATAAACTATTTAACGGCTAAGCCAATTATTCGAACACGTTCCCTATCACCCTCGGTGTTTACAAAAACAGTGGATAGTGACTCATTAAAAAAACTACAACTTGATTTGGTGACAAGTGTTGCCAGGCCAGCAAGTATTGCCGTGACGTCAAAAACAAATTTAGTGGGAAATGATACCAACTTAAACACAAATGAAATGGAAAACCCCCATGTAAAAAATTGTCAAAAGCCTACAGTACAAGTTGGTATGGACAGGTACATAACAGTGCTTAAACGGGGACGCAGCCCTACCTCTGCAGCTGTTGCTTCGGCATCCAAAGTGCCATCTTTTGATAAAATAAATTCCCAAAATCGCTTTGCAATTCTGGAGGATGAATCCTCTGAAGCCCCAAACGTCATAAAATCGTCCAAGCCTCCCCCAATATATCTTAGGGAGCATAACTCAAATGATCTAATAAAGAGTTTAATTTCGTTGATTGGTGAAAATTCCTTTTATGTTGCCGCAATAAAGCGAGGTAGTATAAATGAAACTAATATTCAAGTTAATCATGAAAATGACTTTCGGAAAGTAATTAGCTAATTTGAGGCACTCAAAAAAAGTTTTTACACATACCAACTCAAGAGCAGTAAAGGTCTCCAGGTGGTGATTAAGGGAATTGATTCATGCGTAGACCCAGAGGAAATTAAAACTTTCTTGGAAGAAAAAGGCTTCAAGATAAAACATGTGGTAAATATAAGAAATAGGGACAAAATTCCACAACCACTTTTTCGAGTAGAATTAGAGCCCGGCGACATTAAGTTAAAAAAAAACGAAACGCATCCCATTTATAGTGTGAAATATATTCTATACAGAAGGGTCACAATTGAGGAGCCGCACAAAAAAAATGGACCTGTTCAGTGCTTAAACTGCCAAGAATTTGGCCATACCAAGGCATACTGCTACTTACCCCCTGTCTGCGTAGTATGTGGTGAACTACACGGTACAGTTTCTTGCGATAAGTCTAAAACTGACCCCAACGTAAAAAAATGTAGCAACTGTGGCGGTAATCACACTGCCAATTATAGAGGATGCCCTGTATATAATATTGTCAAGCAGACGGTTGGACCGAAAACAAATACCCCTCAAATGCAGGTTGCAAATCAGGTAAACACAAATGCAATTCAAGCCCCCCAGCCTAGTAATAACAGAACCTCTTACGCTAACGTCCTAAAATCAAACCATCAGCCAATGCAAGGTGCCTCGCCAAGTAATGATGAAACTCCGGTTTCTAATTTAAGTCGTTTAGAAAAAACCATGGAAACATTAGTGCAAACAGTAAATAATTTTACGAACACAATGGGTAATATGATGCAGGAAATGCTTAGAATGCAATCGATGTTATTGCAAGCTGTACTTAACAAACCATGAACTGTTTAAAAATTTGTTTTTGGAACGCAAACGGCATCCGCCAACATAAAAATGAATTAGAATACTTTCTTAAAAATAAACAAATTGATGTCATGATGATTTCTGAAACTCATTTGACCTCAAGAAATACGTTTAAAATCAATGGTTATATACTATATGATACCAAGGACCCTCGAGATAGAGCTTGTGGAGGTTCTGCCATCTTAATAAAAACTCGAGTCAAACACTACATTATGTGTGATCACCGTGAAGACTATCTGCAAGCAACGACTATTTGTGTTGAGGAGCTAAATCGAAACATAGTAATTTCTTCTTTATACTCTCCACCTAGATTTTCCATATCAGAAGGCCAATATTATAAATATTATAAATCATTAGGACCCTGTTTTCTGGCCGCTGGCGATTATAACGCTAAACATACCTTCTGGGGGTCACGACTTATAACACCAAAAGGTCGTGTTTTGTTTAACACAATCTCTAAAATGGGTTTAAATGTGGTCGCGAGCGGGCAACCAACATATTGGCCTACTGATCAGCAAAAAATTCCAGATGTTATCGACTTTGGCTTGGTTAAAAACATCCCCACAGAAACGATTCATGTTGAAGCTTCCTTAGAATTATCATCCGACCACACACCTACAATTGTTACTATATCGAACCCAAATAGAATTGTATTTCCGTCAGGTTACTTAGCGACGCCAGCCACACAAATAAATTGGTTAAAATATAAAAAATTTCTCAGTGCCCATTGCACAGAAAATATTCCGCTTAGTACACCGGAGAATGTGGATCTATCTCTTGTTAACTTAGACAGTTATCTTAAACTAGCTGTTCAACACTCCAGCGTTACCCCCAAAAAAATTAAAAATAATAAAATATGTTCTTCAGATGTCGAGCGGCTCTTGACTGAAAAAAGGAGAGTTCGAAGAGAGTGGCAACTTTACAGATCCCCGCAACTTAAGATTTTATTAAAAGAATGCACAAAAAGGCTAAGAAAGTTACTACAGAATCAGAAAACGGCTTCTCTAGAAAAATATCTTAAGCAACTTGATGCAACTCCACAATCTGACTACTCATTATGGCGTGCAGCTAGAAATCTAAAAAGGCCAGTTATATCTAAGCCACCATTAAGAAACTTGAATGGTAGTTGGGCAAGAAACGATATTGAAAAAGGAAATCTTTTTGTTAGTCATTTGAAAAACGTATTTACACCAAATATATCTCACAATATTGCGATCGAGTTACCACCTGTTGCTGCTAGAGCAGCTATTCCCCTCAGATTTGAGATAAGAGAAATCGAAAAGGCTATTTGTGACTTAAACACTAAGAAGGCACATGGTATTGATAAAATCAGTAATAAAATGCTTTTGGAGCTACCTCGCATAGCAAAGAAAATTATTCTTTTTATTTTTAATGCTATTTTACGCCTTGAATACTATCCTGAAAAATGGAAAGTTTCCTTAGTTACCATGATACCAAAGCCAGGTAAAGATTATACAAAAGTTGAGTCTTATTGACCTATTAGCTTATTATCAAATATGTCAAAGCTGTTTGAGAAATTATTAGTTTCAAAATTAACACCAATTTTAAGTGAAAATAGATGGATTCCAAACCATCAGTTCGGATTTAGAAGAAAACACAGCACAATCGAGCAGACTCATCGAATAGTAAATGTCATAAGAAAAGCATTTGAAGAAAAGAAATATTGCTCAGCACTCTTCATCGATGTTTCGCAAGCTTTTGACAAAGTCTGGCATGAAGGCTTATTACACAAATTGAAGCAAAATTTACCAGCAAACACACACAAGCTGCTAGAAAGCTACTTAGTCGGTCGTCAATTTATTATTAAAGAAGGAAATTTTTTAAGTTCACCTCAGCCCATTGCCGCTGGAGTCCCACAAGGCAGCATCCTGGGCCCCCTATTATACTTAATTTATACTTCGGACATGCCAACAAGCAACTACACACAAACTTCAACATTTGCAGACGATACAGCTTTTCTAAGCGTCCACGAAAATCGCTATGAAGCATCGCGTTACTTACAGCATCATATATTTCAACTAGAAATATGGTTAAGACAATGGAGGATAATGGTCAATGAGCAAAAATGCGTACATATAACATTCACTTTGCGCCGGGAATCTTGCCCCCCTATTACAATCAATAATCAAATAATTCCTCAACATTCGCATGTAAAATATCTCGGTATACATCTGGATCGGCGATTAACGTGGAAATTCCATATAGAGGCAAAATTAACTCAAATGAAACTAAAAGCCATTCAAATTCATTGGCTTATTGGAAGAAATTCTGTCCTTAGTCTCGATTGCAAGCTTCTACTTTACAACTCTATCTTAAAGCCTATCTGGTGCTACGGTATTTAACTATGGGGCACTGCCTCGGTCTCTAATATCGACAAAATTCAAAGGCGCCAAAATAAACTTCTTCGAATAATCACAGCCGCTCCCTGGTATGTTAAAAACTCAAACATTCATAAGGATCTCAATGTGCCATTAGTGAAATCTATGATTACAAAATATGCAATAAAATATTAAAAAGGCTTGAACAACACCCAAATCCACTAGCTCAAAATATTTTAAATCATGGCGGCCACACTCGCTTAAGAAGAAGAGACACTGCAGCACTTACCCAGTTAGATGAGCGATAAACACCTATAAAAGTGAACATAACCCGTGGTGAAGAAAATTTTGTCTGGCACTGGCAGGAGATAAAATAACGTATCAGGTTAAGATTTGATTAATTATTGTTAGTTCATATTTAATATATGAAGATTCAATAAAAAATAATGAAAAAAAAAAAAAAAAAAGTCAACGATATGTGTTACTGGCGTTCTGAACGTCTGCAATGTCACATCGGCTTCGAGTGCAACATTATGACATTTATAACGTAACGAATTAATCTCTTTTGATAGTTTTCGACATGAGTTACAGACACACATTTTTCTCACTTTTCGAGAAACGATGGAATGTTTTGTTTCACATCTTTTCGATGCAAGAAGTTCTCACTAAAGTTACAGAACATGGGTACTGGTTGGTGTGATGTTTGTATATTCCTGCATGATTTGTTTTGAAACAATTAATATTATATTTGCTTAAATGAAAACCAACGACCGTACTGAGAAAATTATTGTTTCAGATCAAGGCGAATTTATAAAGGTGACCGCATCATGAGATAGAGTTATGCTAGCTATCCCTTTTTATTGAAAAATACTATCTATTTTGTTTTTGTAAAAAGTTAGAGTGAATGTCAAAAATATTTTTTGAAAATATAAAAAAGGAAATTTTGTTGTTAATAAAATATTCACAATTGCTTTAGAAACTCCTCAATTGCAAATTAATTGTGGCTCCACTTATTCCTTACGCATTTTTAATTTCTTGTGTTTTTATATTCACTTTTTTTATTTTATATAATTTAAATAAGTTTTTTTCAACTAAAATTGAATTATTTTTTCACAAAATGTAAACAAAGCTTGACATTCAGTATACACACAAAAAAATAAACAATAAACAGATGACTCGAAAATGTCACCTTTATGAATTCGCCTTGTTTCAGATAGAATAATTAATACTTTCGACATGTAAAGCAAAACCTACTGAAACCAGAAAAAAATGTAGCAAAAAACATAATAAGGTTATAAATTTAAATTCCAAATTTCCGTAGTTCTTACTTGCCAACTTTCATTTAAATTTTTTTTGTTTGTCAGATAATCTAAGTCCGCATTTACATTATACGATTTTTGTCGTTGCGATTCTTACCTTATAGGCAAGAGGGGAGAGAGGAATTAAAAGGGGTACACAAGCGAGTGTACTCTTCGATTCGTTTTGTTCGCTCATTCGTTCTCTCATTTAACAAATAAATGTATTAAAGTTTGGTGGCATCGAAAAAGTTGTAACGACAAAAATCGAACAATGTAAATATCAGACCGACTTCAAAGAAGAAACGACAATAATCGCAACGACAAAAATCGTATAATGTAAATTGGGGCTTAGTCAGTTATTAAAGGTAGATTATGAATCTGAATTACGGATCATTTGAAATAAGTAGATGTTATTGTGTTAGTTCCCCTCTTGAATGCTTATAAGCTTTAAAAACAGAAGGAAAAACAAAAAAAAAAAGAATGAAAAGAAGAAAAAAACAAAATAAAGAATTTTGAATTTAAATGAAAATTATGTTCGTAGAATATAAGATAATAATCGTTGGTAAATATAACTACGA
Source organism: Pollenia angustigena (assembly GCA_930367215.1). Taxonomy (NCBI): domain Eukaryota; kingdom Metazoa; phylum Arthropoda; class Insecta; order Diptera; family Polleniidae; genus Pollenia; species Pollenia angustigena. Next base: position 38,874,129 of record OV884059.1, read on the forward strand.
TCTAATCTGAAATTAAAATTAACTAACTTTAAGACAATTATTACGTCATTAATTTTTTTTTGTGAAATTCCATTAATAAAAAGAGTATTTATAATGAATTTCTAAACAAATTTAAACGTTATGATTTTCTAGCTTCTAAGTGGGTAGATTTGGAAATTTTGGGATCATGATAATTACACTGTGGATTTTCGAACTCATGATCACGGCTGGGAGGGCAACAAGTTGCGTTAATATACCCAAAACGCTCAAAGATAATTTATCGGGAATGTTTGGTTTTTTTCTGTCACTGTCATTCAATTCCTTTATATTTACGTGCAGCATGCAAATTTTAAATAAAGTCTGTATTTTTGGGTTTTAAAGCGTAAGGTTTAATGGCAACGAACCCATTGGCCGATGAGCAAGCGGCCGGAAGAATAGGCATGCTGAGGCCAGAACCTAAGCGCAGTCACCGCATGGAAGTGGTTCTACCACCTTTTTCCAACAGTTACATGCTACAGGTTCTCGAGTTATGACAAACAAAAGAGCCTAAAACGTGACAAATTCCCCTATACGATACTTACTAACTTCAAATTAATTTTTAAATTATTTATTGAGCTACTATGACCAAACTAAAGATGCAGAAGTTCTTTTTTTTGGTCTACTTTCATAAGCAATTATCAGAATTGAGCCCCGAAATCATGTGTTGTACTGTGTTATAGATAATCTTTTTGTTAATGGGAAAATTGATCTAGAACAATTTTTTCCAAGGCTGGAATCATCAACCTGCAAACATGGCATTATTAAGGTTCAAATAGCACCCAGTGAACAAATTTTCGAATTTGTCACAGTAAGTAAATTTAAGGTTGTGGGCAATGAAAAATTGAAAAACTTACAAGTAGCGCTACTTCCAAGGGTGACCCAGCTGAAAAAAGAGGATGAAATAGTTGAAACGATTAAAAGATATCATGATGACCTAGTGCAAGGGGGACATACTGGAATAACAAAACCAGTAAATAAAATAAGAAGATACTTCTATTGGCCAAACATGATTCGTGACATATCGAAATACGTCAAGTAATTTCAGAAGTGTCAACAAGCCAAGATTATACGGCATACAAAAACCCCTATGGTAATAACAGAGACCCCAACCAAAGCTTTCGACACTGTATTAGTGGATACTATTGGACCATAGTATTCGAATCTTTTATACTCAAGTACGGTCCAATGAAGACGTTCATTACGGACATGGGAACGGAGTATAGAAATTCGATAATGAATGAACTATCCGAATATTTTAAAATTAACAATATAACGTCTACAGCTCACCACCACCAAACTCTGGGAACGTGGAACGTAGTCACCGAACTTTTAATGAGTACATGCGATCGTACATATCCGTTGAAAGGGATGATTGGGATGAGTGGATGAAGTACTTCACGTACTGTTTCATATTGTCCATATGAGCTTGTGTTCGGAAGAATTCCAAACGGATTTCATGAATTTAACTCAATAGAGAAGGTAAATACTCTTTATAATATAGATAGCTACAGCAAGGAAGTTAAATATAGATTAGAGATAGCTTTTGCTAAAGCTAGATCTTTTTTAAATAAATATAAATTAGAAAGAAAAGAATATTATGATAAAAACAAAAGAGAATTAGATATTAAAATAGGAGACCTTGTATTTTTAAAAATGAAACTGGCCATAAGCTAGAAGAAAGGTACCTAGGTCCTTTTAAGGTTATAACTTTATTAGATAACAATAATGTTAAAATAGGGAGCGAGAAGAAAAATGCACAAATTGTGCATAAAGATAGATTAATAAAAAAAAAATAACAATTAATACTTAAAAACAAAAATACTATTAATACACAAAAAAAATATACTTTTAATACAAAAAAAAATACTATTAAGGCTTAGAATAAAATTATTATTAATATTAATACATGCCCTAAGGCAAGAGTAATTTCATATTCTTCCAATATTACATTATTCTGCCAAAAGGGGAGGTGTAGTGCATATATGTGTGTGATACTACTGAGTTTTTTTTAGTTATAACAATAACAATTAATACTTAAAAACAAAAATACTATTAATACACAAAAAAAATATATACTTTTAATACAAAAAAAAATACTATTAAGGCTTAGAATAAAATTATTATTAATATTAATACATGCCCTAAGGCAAGAATAATTTCATATTCTTCCAATATTACATTATTCTGCCAAAAGGGGAAGTGTAGTGCATATATGTGTGTGATACTACTGAGTTTTTTTTTTGTTATAAAAATGTTCCCATTGATATACTATTACATTGAAATGGAGATCATGCCATTTCAATAAAGTAAAATAAAAGGCTGAGTAGCGGGAAATGAAACAAATTCCATCCTATTTGCACACGCCATAGTTAATGATAATTATAATGAAGTTAAAGTTAATAATAATCATAAAAATGAAAATAAAGAATCATTAATGAATCAGAAGTCAACCGAGAAAGTTTTATTAGATAACATAAATACATACCAACAAACTAACCGTTTCAGCGACTGTTTACATTTAATGAAACAGAAGTAAAAGCAACAGTCCTTTTTTAGATAATGACAAATCAATAAGTGAAAGAAATGGCAGTTTTTCTACTACGATATTGGACACATAGGTAATACGGAGAAATTAAGCTTTAGAAATCCGAGACGGACGGACTTGGTAAAGTTCAACGGAATTCTCGAGCATAGGCCCTAAAGAGTGCCAGACATTCCAGATTAAATTTCTGCACTCGAGGGGACCTTTAGTGGCGCCATGATTAGGGCGTTTGAAATCTCCTGCCCCATTACAAAGCCAGGAAGAGCTTCCTTCCCTGACATTTTACTTAACAAAATTGGCAACCCGTGCAATATAATCGCATTGAAAAATTCGCTCCGTGTTTTTTATTAATAACTTTTGATAATAATCATTATAAAATCTGTGTTTTATACTAAAAAATCCTGCAAAAAAAAACTCTAATTCGCATATACTAAATAAATAAAAAAAAAAGTGTTTTTAAAACAATTGTTTTCTAAAAAATATATTCTTTCTTTACATACATAAAAGCAACAACAATAAAAAAACTAAATATTCAATTTCTGAACATATTACTACAATAATAAATCTCCTAAGCAATAATATCATTTTAACTCAACAGAATAAAGCATAAAAAGAAATAGACAAAAATAACAACAACAAATAAGAAAAAATAAGTGCCGTACGTTAATTATAATAAGAACATTAATAAAGAGTTGCCAGATATATATTTTAAAAATTAATCCCATTCGATTATACAAAATTTTCCAAAAATGTTTTGTTCTATATTAAACTGCAAAACTAGTGAAGCAAATGCTACAATGATCGATTGCTGGATATGTGATAACTTGTTTCACATAAAATGCATTGACATTCCTGGTCGTGTTGCTGACGTCCTTGCTTGTAACAGAGGTTTACGGTGGTGATTTTTATAAATTTATAAAATCGAATCGCAACAAGTTTAATGAAATAAAAAAGGAGTTTTGTGTTATTTCAAATAAACTTGTTGAATACGAAGAAATTTTTAAAAATTTTAAATCATTGGATAAACTTTGTAAATCACCTTCTGAATCGCCAAAGCCTAAGAGGGCATCTAAACGAATCGCTGCTAAATCTAACGAAACGCCAATACAACCCGAACCTAACAAACAAACTGCATCTAACAACCAAACCGCTAAACCTGATGATACTCCAACAATTCAACAAGCATTGAACAATCAAACCGAAATAAAAAATCAAGTTGATAGTCAAATTTTAAATTTAAACCAGTCTGAGTTATCCAATGAAATGGAAACTGAAACTGATTTAAACTCTGCTTCATCATCTGTTCAACACCAAGATACTTCACAACAACGTAACATTGCCGAACAAAGTACACAATTAAAAATCATTCCTCCAAAAAAATCTATATTTATTTCTCGATTTGCATACGATACGTCTGAAGACCAGATCAATAGTTATATTACTAATAAACTGAAATGTGATTCAACAATTTTAATTAAAAAATTTAAGTATTCTCAACCTAGAGATATAACATCTTTTAAAACAACTGTTCCCGCTGATCTCTTCGAACAAATTTTGGATTCTAACTTCTGGCCCGATAACGCATTAGTTCGTAAGTATGAACTTAAAGAAAACCCTCGTAGAACTAGAAATAATATTGTTCAATTGCCACTAAATAATCCAACAAATTCAAAAAACTAAGTAATTTACCTGATAACCAACTGTATATCATATATCAAAATGTTCGAGGTTTAAACACCAAACTATCCAAATTATATAAAGAAAGCTTCGATTTTAACTATCATATTATAGTATTTACCGAAACATGGTTAACAGACAACGTGTTTAACATGGAAATACTATGTAACGAATATCAAATCTATAGGCGCAACAGATCTGTTTTAAGTACTGAAGATGATGCTGAGTTTTCTACTGAAAGTACTATTCGTAAGGGCGGTGGGGTACTCATTGCAGTATCCAATCGTTTTCATTCAGAACTATTATTGTCTGATTCTACACCAGATTTGGAATTTATCAGTGTTTTAATAAAACTAAAAAATAAAAACGTCTTTATAACATGCTCATACATTCCACCTAGATCTATACCATCTGTCTATGATGATCACTTACATGCTATAAAAAATGTTGTACTTGCAGCCAATCATATTGATTCTATTTTTGTTTATGGTGATTTTAACTTACCATCAGTATCTTGGAATCATTTACCTGACACACCAAACATGGTTCCAATTTATACAAATTTACATAGTGATAATTTCCTAAATGAGTTATCGGATCTCTGTCTATTTCAAATGAGTTATATACAAAACAGTAAAGGCAAAATATTAGACTTAGTATTTGTCAATGATCCAACTGACTGTTCAATAAAAAGATCTAGCCCTGTAACAACTCCTGAAGATCCTTACCACCCGACTTTGGATTTAAGATGTTCTACACATCTGGGCCCAGAGCCACAAAGTGACAATGACAAAGAGAGAATATTTTGTTTCAAAAAGTCAAACTATAATATGCTTAACAATCTTATTATTAATACAAACTGGCAAGACCTGCTATATTTGTCTAATACCAGCCATTTGGCTATTGATTTAATGATCGATACTTTTTATAAAACTCTTTTTGATATTATGGACAAATGTGTGCCAAAAAATGTAACTCACAAACAATCTGGTCCCCCTTGGAGCTCCAAACAACTATCAAAACTTAAAAATAAGAAGAACAAACTCTATAAAAAACACAAACAATCTAATTCACTTATTGATTTTGGAAATTACTCAATCTGCCGTGCGGAATATAATTTGCTCAACACATCGCTGTACAACAACTATATAAATAATCTAAAAAACGATTTCAAACTTAATCCTTAATCTTTTTATAATTTTGTGAATTCCAAAAGAAGATGCCTAGAATTTCCACCTGCTATGAAATTTGAAGGTCAAGAATCTGATGATGCTGCTACCATAAGCAACATGTTTGCTGATTTTTTTGCTAAAACCTATACTGATGTCAAATATAACTTATCTGATAATTATCCATATCCTCTGCGTTCAACAAATCAAATATGTTTTCCCTCCATTGAAAATTCACTGATTTCTCAAAACTTAAAAAATTTAAAAATATCTTTTAATCATGGACCTGATGGAGTTCCAAGTTGCATATTAAATAAATGTGCCGAAAGTCTTACCACCCCTTTATCGTACATATTTAACCCTCTATAACATATAGTATACTACAGGCAACATACCGGTCATCTCCAATAAACAGCCACAGAAACAGTTACTGTCACCTTTTAAACTATGTTAACTGTAGTTTATATTCTGTTCTTTGCATCAAGCGCAAAAAACATAACCTAAGTGTCTCTTCTTCTTTGAAATTTTGCGATTTTGTTAGTGTGTCGAGGAATTTCAAAAAGCGCACATGTGCTAAGAGTAAAAAATTAATAAAAAATTATTTTGTGATATCTGTTTTGTTATTTTATGATTATCCGTAAGGTAAGTGTCTAAAGATTAGTTATTACTCCAGTGTTTTTTAAATTTTATAGTCATTTTTGTAGCACATGAAATTTAATGTTTGTGTCTTGTAGGCTACATTATGTAAAAAGGGATATATTTTATATACTAACTATGAAAATAATAGGAGTATTATTTCATTATAGAATGGCTCACCGACATAAGCTAAATGACTACGATATTGCCCTCATACTACAAGCAAGTGTAGAAGGTGAAGATGGTATTGATTTCGATGATGACAGCTTGGCTGATCCCGACTTTGATCCGGACTTGGAAGAGTTTATTGAAGAGCATTTGGAAGATGAAATTGATCTCTCGATGCAGAACAATAACGACCTTATTTCTAATCCTGATGAACAACCTACACCTTCCAGTTCAAATCTTTCAAATTCGACAGGTCCCACCGAAAAACGACAAAAGCCTGAAAAAAGAATATTGCAGTGGAAAAAGAAGAACCTTGAACTCGATGCACAGCAGCTCGCTTTCACTGGCAACGAGTTGCTGAGTTCTGATATCTTAGATCTCGAAACTCCTTTACAGTTCTTTCTTTACTTATTTCCAAAGGAACTTATACAGAAAATTTCTGTAGAGACAAATCTATATTTAACACAGAAAGATCCCAACAATAATTTTAATGTATCTGAGCTGGAAATACAACAATTTATTGGTATGGTTTACATAATGTCATTGATTCAACTGCCCAGAGTAACCAACCATTGGAGTTCCGTTCTTGGCACTCCGCTTATTCAACAGACGATGACTGCAAATAAATTTTAAAAGATCAGACAGTACCTGCACTTCAATGACAACAGCAAATGTCTTCCAAGAAACAATCCTGACACTGACAGAATCTTCAAAATTCACCCCGTAGTTGATGCTTTAAACGAAGCATATTCAAAAGTTCCGCTAGAACTACGGCTTTTTGTAGATGAGCAAATATGCTCCACGAAAGCGCGAAATACGTTAAAAAGATATAACCCCAAAAAACCTCATAAGTGGGGCTATAAATTAAATGTTTTAAGTGGCCTTTCTGGATTTGCTTATAATACGGAGATAGAATCTGGTAAGGAAAATATTGTGAGAGCTGAAGAGCCGGATTTAGGAGCTTCTTCAAACGTAGTAGTTCGACTTTCGCGTATGATTCCTAGAAGACAGAATTACAAGGTCTACTTTGATAACTACTTCACGTCGTTGCATCTTTTGGAATATCTAGCTAAGGAAGGTATCTATAGACTAGGTACCATCAGAAGAAATAGGATTCCCAATTGTAAGTTGCCATCGGAAAAAGAACTTTTGAATAAAGATCGGGGATACTCCGAAGAGTATGTAGCTAATGTCGGCGGTGTAGACGTTTCAACAACTGTATGGAAGGACAACAAAATAGTAACGTTGGCTTCCACCTTTGCGGGCTAAAATCCTGTAGGTGATGTCCGTAGATACGACCGAAAAAAATCTGAATACACTACAATCCGTCGACCACATCTAGTTAGCGAGTATAACCAACATATGGGCGGTGTGGATCTTATCGACAGCATAATGGGCACCTACAAGATAAGATTAAGAAGCAAACGTTGGCAGGTGCGCATTTTTTATCACTATTTAGACCTTACGATGTCAAACTCTTGGTTGCTCTATAAACGGGTATGCAAATATAAAAATCTTCCGGTCAAGGGCATAATTTCATCGGCAAACTTTCGTTTGGAAGTTGGCGAAACTTTATGCAAAATGGGGATAAAACCTTCCTTAAAAACACGTCGTAATTTAGAAAATGAGATCGAAGCTAAAAAGCATAGAGGACCTGCACAACGTGTGCCTCCAAAAGAAGTTCGGCAGGATCAAGTCGGCCATTGGCCTCAATGGACGAATAAAAAAATCCGATGCAAATATCCCAAATGTTCTGGTTTCACACATACAATGTGTGAGAAATGCGGTGTAGCTTTATGCTACATAAGAGCAAAGAATTGTTTCAAGAAATTTCACTTATCTTAATTGATTTTCGATAATTAATTAATTTTTTATAATAAAAAAGTTCCTAAAAATGTTCCCAAGAATTTATATGTATGTTGATTTTTTATAGCTTTATGAAGTTTTTTTTTTTGTCATTTTAACATGTTGTTGCCCATAGGCTACAATCCCTTTTTATGAAATTATTCCTTTTTAATAAAAAAATTTTAAATTTAAAAAAATACGTGTTTTATTATTTATTATAATCTATTTAAATTCATAGAAATTTTGTTATTTGAAGTTGTTGAGTTATAGAGGGTTAACATTTCAATCAAGCACGGTTATTTTCCTAAGCTTTGGAAAAAATCGTATATAATACCATTATTTAAATCTGGATCTAAGTCAAATGTGATAAATTATAGGGGCATTGCCAAACTTAGTGCTATTCCAAAAGTTTTCGAAAAAATTGTTACAGATTTTTTCTGTCATCAAGTAAAATCTACATTATCACCTTTTCAGCATGGCTTTCGTAAAGGTTGCTCAACAACTACTAACCTTTTGAATCTTACAACACATGTTAATCGAGGATTTGTTAAGGGACAACAAACGGATGCGGTCTACACTGACTTCAGTAAAGCTTTTGATAAAGTCAATCATAACCTTCTTCTCTGTAAACTGGACTCACTTGGTCTAAATTCGAATAGCCTTAATTGGATCAAAACATACCTTTGTGATCGAACACAGACTGTCCGATTTAAAAATAAATCTTCTAAGATCATACGTGTTATTTCTGGAGTACCTCAAGGAAGCCATCTTGGACCTATTCTTTTTAGCTTGTTTATTAATGATCTTCCAACAATAATAAAATACTGTAACATTTTATTGTACGCTGATGATGTCAAAATTTACTTTAGCTATAAAATCCCATACGAACATATTTTTCTTCAAAACGATCTGGATAATTTTTATCAGTGGTGTAAAGCTAATCTTATGGATCTTAATCTAAAAAAGTGCAAATATATGCGATTCTTTAGGAGGAACTGCGTTAACGTTCATTACGTTCTAGGAGAGCATAAACTGGATCTAGTTGATGTTTTTCTTGATCTTGGAGTTTTACTCGATCAAAAACTGAGTTTTGTTCCACATATTCATATGACCGTCAATAAAGCCAGAGGTGTTCTTGCCTTCATCAAACGATGGGCAAAGGAGTTTACCGATCCCGATATTACAAAACAGCTATATACCTCGCTTGTAAGACCGATCCTTGAATATGGATCCGTAATTTGGGACCCGCAATACAACGTACATAGTAACCATATCGAATCTGTTCAAAAACAATTTCTTCTGTTTTGTCTGCGAGGTTTACAATGGAATCCGTCTATAAATCTACCATCATATCCAAGTAGACTTAGTCTAATTAAACTGCCAACTTTAAAAAGCCGAAGAATTATGCTAAATGTATCCTTTATGTTAAATATAATCAATGGCGATATTTCATCAGAGTTTCTTTTGGAAAATATTACCTTCAATGTCCCTCAAAGACCTACTCGTTACTTTTGCCCCATAGCATTACCATTTTTTCGCTGCAATTACGCTAATGCTGATCCATGGCAGAGAGTTGGAAAAGATTTTAATGACTTGTATAAATTAATTGATTTCTCATTAACCTCTACAATTGTAAAACGAAACATAATAATTTATTTAAACACTTAAAACAAAAAACTGTATATTTTTAATTATTCTACATATGTAAATTTTTTTTTTATGTCACATTGTATAGTCTGTAAGGATGTAATCCATAGACTTAATAAAAAAAAAAAAAAAAAAAAAAAAAAACACGCACTTCCCTGGTTGCTCAGACGCAACTGCTGAGCAAAGCGCAAGGAATTATGTCACTCCCTGGTTGAGGATAATGTACAGACTCTGCATATCCCTCCATTACGTACCGGCTAAATAGAGGAGGTGTTCATACCCAAAATCGGCAGGAGTAGTCATGAGAATGCAGGTGACTCCAGTTTAATCAGTTTATCATCTTTTATTCTTAAAACTCTGGGAAGACTTCTAGATTCAAATAAAAGGCATCGACTGGAGGGTACATAACGACTCTCATGCAGTCAACATGCCTACCTTAAGTGTCGGTCTACAGATACGGCGTTACACGAAGAAGTAAGTGTTATAGAGCGATCACTGGAATATAGCAATACACCATGGCCGCCTTCCTGGAAATCGAGGGCGCCTTTAACAACGTCACGACATCATGCCCATTGCTTTGGGGGCGCTCAGTAACGCGGGCTGGCAGGGAACCCAAACAAAACGGAAATGGTACTGTTCACCAGAAGGCTGAAATTCCGGCTTTGAGGCTACCAAGGCTGGAGGGTTACGAACTTCGGCTGTCGAACCACGCAGGGTCATGCAGAAGCAACCCACTCTCTGAAAGGACTAAGGGGCTTTACATACTCCGTACAGACTTTTAGAAGAAATTCAAGGTCATATTTCCGTAAATATTTCTTCGCAACGGGCTGGCTCTAGCCACCTCAGTATCACCCTGGGTCAAGGTTGATCGTAAGTTCCTATTCTTGACGAGTTGTGTGGTGTCAAAACGGAGTCACTGTCGACTCTACTTGCAGCACGCCTAGTTCTGCGCGTACTACCAACCAACCAAACAACCGATTGGCAATTTTTGGCTGATACCGAGGCCGATTAATCGGTTGGAGACTGCTCATTATATTGGAGTTTTTATGTTTTATAACGTGTATGGGAGCCCCTTAAGAGATGGTGATAGGAGGTAGGTATGTATGTTTAGAAACAAATTATGGGAATGAAAATAAAGTAGGGGTTGGTCATACACATGACCCGTCTAAGGGCATCCCAGGCTCCTATTGGATAAGGGGCAAGCATATTTTGAGAAAAGTAAAGGACTAAGAACTAATGGAGGTCGGTCATACATTTTATCCCCTTAGAGGAGACGCCTAGGAAGTTATGGGACTTTTTCTTCAGTATATATGAATATTTTTCCTATAAGTATATATTGAAGAAAAGTGTTAACTGTTAAGCATTCCATGTCAGCAGCGTTACCGCTGTGATACTAAAGTATCAATTTGACCCTTTTTCGACGGTGTTGATACCTTTTATGCCCCTTTTTTTAAATTATACTTTTGTATCATTATCACCTATTTTGTGACACTTTTTGACCCTTTTTTGGAAATAGCTCTCACATTTTGTTTTTTGTCAACAATGAGGAACAGAAGTGCTAAACGAATGTTTCCGAAATAAGCATTGCTTGATATGGAACAGACTCAAAGTATAACCTTACAGTTCCATGATTTCTTCTCCTTGATTTTTGATAGTAAAGTACAATTTCCCTAAAAGCCAACATACGATGGTTTCTTTTCAAAACAAAAATTTGACATTTTATAAAAGAAATGCAATTTGGGGTTTTGCTCTCTTAAAGAGTAGCATGTTTAATTCAAAAAAATTCGCCCTTAATAATGGCAAAAGGTATTGAACTTTTCGCCCCCCTTTTGAATCGACAGTGTTGAGAGTGCCCTAACAGGAATGAAAACAAAAGGGAAAAATTGGTAAATTAGCGGAAATTCCCAAATATTTGGTAACAGCGGTATAATAGCAAAGTCTAATATTTATTAAAAATCGTAAAATCTTTTAAAAATCTGACACTTACAGGAAAAATCGCTTTAATCGAGTAAATGGTTACAATTCGCGAACGATTGCAAAATTTAAAACAAACACTAAAATTTATTTGACATCGCTAAGTCGGTAAATTACATAAAAAATTAGCTATAATGATAAAGAATAAACTTTTTGTCAGGTGTTAAAAACTGGAGAGAGCATTCCATAAAAAAATTATATTTTTTGAGCTCTTCCTACCTGAAATATTATTTTTTTGTTTGTTTATAAAAAAACTTGGTCTTATTATGATCATTTAAATGGGAAATACTGCTTATAAAAAACTTGACACTTTTTTTATTGAAATACCCTTTTTTTGACCCATTTTTCTGGAAAATCTCCTTTTTTTGACCCTTTTCGAAAATTTCCAACGGTAACCCTGCATGTCAGTTGTAGACTGGGTGTTGGAAACGGCCATGTTCTAAAAATCGGAATTAATTGAAGTTGAAATCGATGGTGGTTTTAAAAAAATATATTTTTTTAATGGTCTCAGTTTTTCTGATTTTAAGAGTAGTATGAATTCTATAAAAGCGCTTATTTTTATAAACTTTAAAACCAAAATGTTTTTAAAATTTGTTCGATTTTAATATCGCCCGGAATACATTTTAAAACATGGCTAAAAAGTATGTACATAAAAATATGTAAGTAAAAAGTTCTTAATTTAGATAATTTCCAGTAGTATTTTAATATTTGGCGATGCACATAGGAATTTTAAAGATTTTTAAAAAATTAATAAAAATAAAATTTATTACAAATAGAATCAGGGAATTTATTTCTCATGGTGAGTAACATTTGTTATATAAATTTTCATATTATTCGAATAAGCCTACTAAAGTATTAAAGCTTTTGAGGAATGTAATTTGACTTTGAATACACATTTGAATAATATGAAAATTTATAAAATTTATTACTGTAAGAAAATGGCTGTAAATTTTAGAATATTGAATATTTACTTTTTATATTTTGAAGGTATGTATATTTTTTTTTTAGTTTTTTTATGTAATTATTTGGCGACATTTTTAATTTATAATTAACAAAAACCTTCAAATGTTAGTCATATATGTCTACCCCAATGAAGACTGTATTCCGAACTAACAATTATAAATTTAAAATAAAATTTACAAGCAAAAGAAAATATTTAGGTATTTTACACATCGCTAACCAATTCCAATTTTACAAAAAAACAAAAAATGCAATAAATAAAAAAAATTGAAAAATCACCATGTTTAACGAGAAATTGCCACATTTGACAGTCCTCCCACGGACAGTTAAAAAGCGGAAAACAATTTTATTTTTAATTTGTTGTTTTTATAACTGTGAAGTACAAATGTCGTTTATTGTAAAAAAAATTCCAATTTATAAACTTTTAATAAACTGAAGTTTGTATTAATATTGCACGGATTTAAATAAATAATAAAGAAATATTTTTTTTTATACTGGCCTGTTCTGAAAATCACGTGATTTCAAATCACATGTGATTTTAAAATCACACGTGTGATTTTGTGGTGTTCTGTTAATCACACCGTTTTTGTGTTTTTCGGTTTGATTTTCAAATCACAAGCAAACAGCTGTTTTCTTTAATTTCATAATATTTTTTTTTAATTATTTTGTAAATACATTAAGAGAAAACAAAATTTAAAATGCCTGGAGCTTCGGTGCTTTCGTTAATTCAATTAAAAAACAGCAATTAAGAGATGAACGAATTAAAAAACATTGTTTGCGGGTCTTATCATCTCCAATGGATATGAACGAAACATAGTAAGTAAGCAATGATTAAATATAACTTAGCTTCTTCACCTGACAAACGTCAAACTTCATATTAAAAAACGCTGACAAAAATTTTCGAATTTTTTTTTTATAGAACTTGACGTTTGGTATGACAAAGAATTGTCAAGTGAAGACGCTATATAAGGGTTGGTTATTGGAAAGTTTATTTTTAGTTTCATTTCATTTTACCGGCTTAATAAAGCTGCTTTCGAAATGATACTGGATGATATAGAACCACGTTCACCGAAATGCTCTATTCCGGCAATTTTGCAAATTGCATCTGTACTCCGTTTTTGGGCAGTTGGATCCTACCAAGGCGTTATATCCAACGACACAAATATAAGTATGGGGCGCTCTACTTTCTGCAAAATCTTATGGAAATTCTTACCTCTGTTAGAAGAAACCTTGTGTTCAAAGTGGATAAATATAAATCAGCAATCACAGAGTGCTTCCAAATTGCATTTCTACCAAAAATCTGGTATACCCGGAGTAGTGGGATGTGTTGACGGGACCCTAATTCGCCTTTTGAAACCACTATCGGATCATGCAATATATTTTAGTAGAAAAGGGCACTACAGTCTTAATGCTATGATGGTATGTTCTCAATTCAAGTATTTCTATACGCATTGTTTAATTTTTTTTTTAATTTCAGGTTTGTGATCATGAATTACGTATTTTAGCTGTGGATGCATGCAGAACAAAACCGTCGCGAAGTACAGCGGGTATTGATGATTAAATCTTTGAATCTTCGTCATATTGCGTGTTAATAATTTTAAAATATTAATTAACGGATAGGGTATAAAAGTTATTCAACTTAGTTAACAACTATTTTTTCTTCACTTATTCAGTGCCCATGTTCTGTAACTCTCGCGTCGAGAAAGTTTTCGATTGAAATGTGTGAAATGAAACAAAAATTACATAAATTGAAACAAACAGATATTTTTCTCACTTAACTGTGCCTGTAACTTTTTTTGGCGAGTACAAGCTGTCACGTAAGGAAATTACTCGCCAATTTACAGAAAAAGTGTGTCTTTTCTTATTCACTTTAAATTAAAATCGGTTGAGTAGTTATTGAGGAATTTAAGGTCAAAGTGGAACTTTAAATTTTTTTTTTAATTTAGCGTGCAATATGCTTTTTTTTAATTCTTTTAATTATTTAAAAATGTAATTTTTTGATTTAAATAATAATCATTCATTTTTTGTAATAATGGGACACTCAAAAAATTAATTGCTTACTATAAAAAAAAATTTTAACATAAAAAAAAAAATAGTAAAATCCACTGGAAATTTTGCTATTATTGCTGAAAAATAAACAATTTTTTGCTTTCAAATTTGTTTACACTTATTTATTCTTATTTATTAAAACATTTCATACATATGTGGATAATGTATGAATAATAGCAGCAATAGATTTTAGTAGCTTTTGTAACAACGTGAGCTTCTATTTATTATTATTTTTTGCTAATACAATGTCTGTCTTTGATCTAATGAATTATAATTATTGTTCATTTAATTGAAAGATTGATTGCAAATATTCCATATTTTGTTCTGTGTTATTTCTGTTCTTAAGTAGTTTTTTGACTTCTTCATCTAAATCCTGATGTTCCACTTTCCATTGATTTCGAATACTGGAGATAAACGGATCTGACGTTGCCAATAATACATTAAATAGATCTTCATTAGTGGAATTTCGTGAAATTTTTCTAGTATTGTGCTCTCTATAAAATCTGTAATCCTTATTCCTTTTTTTCCTGAGCTTCCTCTGATAAATCTCCAAGTTGCACCAACTGATATTTAATGACATCTTCTCCATGATAAAGGATTTTGTGAACTGTAGCAGACATATTTCTCCATGGGTACTTGGTTGTATATATTTTTGCAGTTTCCTTAGCAAAATCTCCATATTTTCTAGAGTCAATTTCTTCATTGCACGCAAGTACTTCTAGGATTATTTTAAATCTTAAAATTAGGTTAAAATCAACACCTGTTATTTCAGATGCTGTTTCTGGATCTGAAAAGAATCTTCTTGCGGTATTGCCATCATTTGTATTGCCTGACCCTTGTTTCGGCTGATCTATAATCAACCCAAATTTGCGATATTCATCTTGAACATGTTTCCTTTTTGAACTTCTCAACTCCTTGTTGGTTTCGTTGTTTCTTATTGATCCTGAAGATCCGAAATCCAAATCATAACTGATTTTAAGTATGTGTTCCATAAGTCGTATTCTTGCATGTAGTGGTGATAATCCAAATTAATATGCATCAGTATTATCTAATGATTTTGTCGGGACTTGGTTTAATTGGCTTGATGTTGCATGGCATATGATGCAGCTGGATGCAGCCTTCGTGTTAGTCAAAGCCTGGCCTACTTTTCCATCTATCATTGTTAGCACTAATTGGTAGCTAACTTCAATTTGCTGCCCATCTAAATCTAACTGTAAGGGCTGTAGCATTGCAATTTGGGCCTTGATATCACTAACTTATTTATTAATGGCATCATGATTTTCTTTTTTGAATAAAATTTTATAGGTCTGCAATATTTCGTAGAAGATGGTGTCTCATTTGTCCAAATATCCTTTGTTTGCGTTGTACTTGTCGAAGGCTCTGAATCTTCCAAAATCTTTTTTAATCGCAATGGTACAAATGATACCATGAACATATCTGAGTCCGAAATATTTTCACATACTACTTGTTTGTATTGTTTTTGTCCGGAAGAACCATCACATCCCCATTTACAAAAAAGAATTAACTTTGTGTTTCCATATTTCTTTAACTCATTTCCTTTTATTGATTGTAGCAAGCGTTCGGATGTGTGATCAAGTGGAGATTGTAGTTGTACCTCTGCCGAAATTGATGTGATTGTAATAGTGTCCTTTAATGGCAAACAGTCCATTTTAGCAGATGTTATGTGATGATATGCTGGATACAGATTTGAGCCTTTTTCAATCGCACGCAATCTGAGCTGTATATATTGCTGTTTTGTTAATTTCAAATCCAGAAATAATGCTAATGCCTCCTCATTTGGGAATTGTTTTGCATCGCTTGGAGTTGGTATAGTAGTAGTAGTAAGATTTTCTTTATTTACAATAAATTTTTGTTTACAAATTTCATTTTTATTTATAAAATAAATTCTTATTGAAAATTAGAAAATTTAAAGTAATATTCGACAATGTTTTTTAAAACGTCTGTCGATAACCTTAAAAATAAACTTTAAAATTATTTAACAAATAAACTAATTATATTCTTGTATTAAAAAATTTCGATAATGTAATGCTGACTTTAAATAATAAACCAATCTTTCCCAATCCGTTTTCTTTTCGCCATTAAGTATATCAATCATTTCAGTGTAAAGTAAATACGGTTTTTCAAAACTAACAATTCGGAACTCCTTGAGGACTGGACAAACACCTAGGAAATGTTCAAATGTTTCCATTATACCCATATTACAAAGCTTGCATATCTTGTTCTCAGTTGTCGCCCCGAATGTGTTGTAATTTAGTTTAATGAGACCACATCTTGCTTTAAAGACCCACGTTATTTTGGATTGATTCATGTTGTCGATAAAATAATTTGAACCTCTTTCGAAATCTAAATCTTTATATATTCTTGAGGTTGCTGCTTTATTCTGTAACCACAGATTACGCTGATGTTGTTTTATTCTTTTTGTTAGTTCATTACTTTGTGTGATCCATTGTTGTTTATTGGGTTGTGTACTGGACCATGGAGTATTTAGATTGTATGCAACCTTTTGCAATTCTTTGAAGCAAAACAAATTTTTTCGGGCAAGTATATGTGCAATTTGAAACGGTAACCTTTTAGTTGGGTATTGAAACATCACTCGAAATAAGTACAGCAGATTTAGTTCCAATGTATATAAATGGTTGTTTACCGCAGCAGTTTCAAGCATCAGAGCATAATTAGGTGTAAAATCTGGCAGCATCAAAACTTTTTTCAGGAAATATCTTTGAAGTAAGTCAATCCCCTCAAAATAACCATAACTCCAAATTTGAGCTGCATATGATTGAATCGACCTGCAAACAGCTAAAAAGAGATTCCACTTTTGTCTCAATTGAATTTGTCTATAGATATAAAGTTTTTCCAAGTACAATTAATAGCTGTTTTGGCCTGTGCATTTCTACTTTCCACATGTTTGGTAAATTTCATTTTCGGTGTAAGAATTACTCCTAGGTACTTATACTCATTGGTGATTTTAATATTGTTTCCGTTGAACTGCCATTTTTCTTGTAATTTAATTCTACCACCATTTCTGAATACAACTATTTCAGATTTATTTAAGTTTACCTCTAGATTCCATAGATCGCAATATTTTTCCAGTTTAAAGATCATTTCTTGAAGAGTACCTATATCATCAGCTAGTATGACTATATCATCCGCATACATAAGTAACCGGATATTTATATCTTCGACTAGTATCCCACCACCTAGGGATTCATGTAAATCGTTAATATAGAGTGAAAAAAGAAGTGGGGATAGTAAACATCCTTGCTTAACACCTGAATTGGTTTGAAAATACTCAGATAACTCTTCACCATTCCATACAGTGGATTTCGTATCTTTATAAATATCCTCCAATATTTTTCCAAATTTGTAAGATATACCAATTGAATATAATTTATATATAAGTGATTTTCTTGCCACTTTATCGAAGGCTGTTTTGAAGTCGACAAAAAATGCATACACCTTTTTCTTTTCGGCGAACTTTATATTAACGATACCAGCCAGATTGAATATGTTGTCAATTGTTGAATACTTTTTTCGGAAACCAGCTTGATATTCTGTTAAAACTTGATTCTCTTCCACCCAGTTATATAACCTGTTGTTTAAAATTCCCATCATAACTTTAGCTAATGTATTCATGAAGGATATGCCTCTGTAGTTTTCTGGCGTATTCGGATCTCCTTTTTTAAATATAGGAAAAACCACTGTTTTACTAAAGACTTCATTTATTTTACCCTCATTATACATTTTGTTGAAAGAATTTAACAGATGTATTTGGAAATCTTCTGTCGCGTTCATAATAAACTCGTATGTGATTCCATCTTCACCAGGTGCTTTGTTTGTCTTTGCGTTTTTCAGAACGTGTTTTAACTCATCAAGTGTAAAATTTGAATCGAGTGTATCGTCTTTGATAAGTATGGGCGCATAAATAAACTCATGTGAAGTTATCGGTGGATTCAAAAGTTTTTTAAAGTAATTTTTAAAGGCATATGATGATATTTGAGTTCCAATTACATGATTTTGACCCCGTACTTCTCTCGCAAACATCCACCATTGCCTACTATCATTTATGTTATTAATTTTAAGCGACAACCGTTGAAAATATTCTTCTCTGCTCTGTTTACATATTATTTTGTATAAATTCTGTTTTTTTCAGGTAAATTTCTTTATCGGCTAAATTTTTGGAAGCCCTATACTTGTTGAAAAATTCCATAGCCTTAACTCTGGCGTTATTACATTTAAAGTTGTACCATTTATTCTTCGGTTCAAATTTTCGGTAGTTGGGTTTGACCGCAGATGCTTTGATCATATCTTGCAATTCTTTTAAACTAAAGGGATGATTATTTGGATATTGTTTTATTTTCGAATTCAGATTTGCTTTATATTTTGCCATTTCATTACAATACCATCGTAGTTTGGGTAATAAATTAATGCTCTTAATGTAATTCTTATCCCAGGACAAGTTTAATGTTAATTTTATAGGAAAATGGTCCGACCATACTTCATTGTCGACACAAAAATGCATTACATGTTTTAGATTTTCAAAATGAACTGCGCATATATCATTTACTGACTCACCAGCTGAGCTTACATATGTTAAGGAACCTTCATCATCTCCATCCGTTTGACCATTAAGCACAAATAAATTTTCATCTAAACAAAATTTCATAAACTGTTTTCCCTTATTGTTGTCAATAACATCTTTTGATCTTCTCACTTCTCTTCCAGATTTAAACATTTCCATGTGAAAATCGTCTACATTTTGTTGAATACTACCGATTCTAATGTTAAGATCACCAATAATTATCGGGTTAGTTATATGATTTTCCTCAAAAAAGTTTTTAACAATATTAAACTCGTTTTGCCAGTTACACCCTCTCAGATACAATGGGATAAATGTAATTTGTGTGTCATGTATATATAATTTAGCTAATTTAACGTAACCTTCTTCGACAACGTCCATTCTTAAGCTTGCGCATTTTAAACTGTTTCTTATTCCATACAAGCACTTACCAACTGCCCTACCGAAACGACTAATGGGTTTCTATTAGAAAGAAAATGTCAGCCTGTTTTATGTAATTAAAAAATGTAGGAAAAATTAGTTTATTTTCAATGCCATTTATATTATACGATATTATTGTTATATTTTGTTGTTCTAAATTAACGACATTGTTTTTTTGTCGACAGACATGTTTTAGTTTTTTGAATGAGTATTACTAAGCAGTGTTTCAAAATTTAAATGAGTGCCCCGGTAGCTAGCTAGTAGTGAGCTAGTCTATCAACCCCGGGGTTGCGGGTTCGATTCCCGCCAGAGACTCTGGTTTCTTTCCTGCAGACAAGCGTCAAGCTTCGCGGGGATTAGCATAGGGAATTACAAAAAAAAAAAAAAAAAAAAAAAAAAAAATCTAATAATTTAACCTCATCCCCATATACTTTTGCTAAAGCTTCTATGCCATCTTCTTTACCACACACCAATTGGTTTTCCATATTCCATATAAACCATTTTTCTTCCACTTTGAGTTTATCTTCTCTTACCAAAACTTTATATCTTTTGTTCATCGCAACTAACTTTCTCTTTAATTGCAAGAAAACTAATTTATTTTCTTGTTTAAATGGTATAAGATCACGTTCAACTATGATTGATGTGCCAGACAACTTTTTGGTATTGCGAAATATTTTTGTAATGTCTGCAATAGATTCAAACTCAACCGCAACATTGATTTTCTCATCTTTTTCATAAATTTTCCAAGCAGAAATAATATTAACATCAATATTTAATTTGTCTTTGCAAGTCTTTTGGATGGCAACTCTAGGGCTATTTTCTTTGGCTAAACCTTTAAAAATTAATTTTTTATTACTCGATTGTTTTTCAAGCCATACAATATTTTTCTTGCTGGTTTCCTTTTCTTTTTTTAAATTTTCCACCTCCAGTTGGTATACTTTTAAGAATCCGTTTTGTTCTCAATGGACTAGCTTTAACAACTTTTTCAATGATATCCACTTTTGTCAATTGTTTCTGTGATCGCAATTGATGTAGGAAAGTATCTTGAATATTTTTATATCCGATTTCTTCATTTATATCCTTAAGCTTCCGCCTCTTGGATCTATCGCTACAGTTGTCCAGCGATTTTTGTGGTCTCCCACGTGTGTTTTGATTTGAAGTTTCTGAAGCGATCTGGACAGAAAGTTCGTTCTCTAACCAGTTTGCAAAGCTCTTATAAAATCGATCTTTGCTGTAATCAACTTTCCTGTATCGCTGTTTTAAATGTTTGATGAAAACATATAATTTATTTTCTAAGTCCGATTGTATTTCAGTGCTATAGGAATTTAAGTTTCCTTTTTTTCGAATGTAATTTTTAACATCTTCCTCGTTTTTGTTTCTAAAATACTCTCCGGCCAATTCTTTATAGCTGAAGCTCTCCATGTTTATGAAAAACGTTGTTGTTGCTCAGATATATTATATCCACTGAGTTTGCATCCGAATGTCACTTGCTTTTAAACCTTTTCATACTTTTTTTCATACCAAGTACAGGTAGAATAAAAAGGATTAAAAAACTTAAAATCCTTTTATTTATATGCTATAAAATACCTGACACAAATTTAACAACGCATTGCATAGCTATAGGGTCATGGACTATTATTAGAGTCATAAAAACAGATAAAATAAAAAGACCAAACAAAATTTAAAAAGCCCTTCTAAGGTGGGAGTCACAATATACCTGTTTAGCGTAAACGCGTGTATAAGCTCTTTATTCTACTATAGAATACGCTAGTGTGAACGTGGTGTAACGGATAAGGATGAATCAGGGTAGCTATACGTTTGTCTGATTGTGTAACATTAATAAAATTTTTTATATGTACTACCTGTATTATTTTCGATCACGATCAATTTTTCTATATCATAAAATTTTTTTTGAAGACAATAGCACATGATTTCTGTTACTTCTGCAAACAATTTTGAGGAATAAAAAAAATTGTAAAAAACAATTTAAAAAAAAAATTTTTTTTTTCTGAGTAATTTCATTAAAATTAAAAAAAGTGTTAAACAGACAGGTCCAAACGGGTACAAGAGTATATACAGGGTAAAAGAAAACACTTTCACCTTTCTATCAGTGGTTTCACCTTCTTGGTCCCTTTTGGGCCGCAAAAGTTCTATTGTACTAAAGTTGAAATTTGACAAAAATATAGTTAAAAGTTTTAGTTTTTTGATAGTTTTAGGTGTAGTATGATATAAAAAGTCTAGTGGAAGATTTTGAAAAAATTACACTGCGCAACAAAAGTACACTGCGCAACAAAAAATTTTTTCTCTACCCTAGAAATAAAAGTATGTGGATTATATGGATTTTGATGCCCTAAATTCAAATCTGTTTTCCGTTTTTCTCTAGTACGTAAGGATTTTCTTTTAAAGGTGGCATACTTCACCCCCTAAATCGTTGGGTTGCCTTATATATTTTGCCATAACTTGAAAACGATTTTAATAGTAGGACGATCAGAAGATGCACCGGAAAATTCTGCTTAAACTAACCATACACATTTATTTTATATCTATTACTATTTTGGAGTTATTAAAAATTTAATGGCGAAAAAAAAAATTTACATGCAAAATGCGTCAAATTTTTTGTTTTCAAAATGCAATAAAAAAATTTAAGAACCAAAAAGTTTAAATTTTTAAGATTTTTCTAAAAGCCACATTCCTTAAGCTTCGTACAGACGATGGTCTGATCTTACAATATTGTAAGCAGGCGTTGCCAACAGCAAAATTTTTCTGACAATGGTCCATTGTCAGATGCATTAATTTTGCACATCTGCAAATACAAATGAGCTTACAATGTTCACACAGTTGTAAGACATTTTAGCCAATTTTAATGCAATTTAAGCAACGCTGCTTAAGCTTCGTCCGTACGAAGCTTAAGGAATAAAAGTTGGTATAAATCGCAAAACTCAATTAACAAATGTTTATTTTAAAGGTTTAAACTCATTCTTGACAGACTGTATGTACATTAGGGCGGGTCGATTTGTATGGATGAAAAAAAAAAAATTAAAAATCGTATAGCAAAAACGTAATCTACATAAAATTCTAAGAAAATTCTCCGAAGAAACCATGGGTCTAAAATAAAATCCTAATCCGCGCCTCTCGACTTGAAAATTTTTTACTTGGGTGAAAATTTTTTTTAATGTAAAAAAAATTTTGAGTTGTTAAAAAATATAAAGTCCAAAAGAACTACCTTACTAAACAATTTTATTCAAAAAATTCGATTTCTTTTTGGGGATGTGTGGGACATTCCCTTAAAACTATTACGGATAATTAAGAATTTTTGCAATTTATAATTACATATAGGCAGGTATTGATATTGTGAAGTGTTAAAAGTGATGTGAATAACAGTTGAAATCAATAATTCAAAATACATAAAAGTTTATGACGATATAAAGGTATAAGAAAAAGTGCCCGATGAACAAAAATAGACGAAATGTGAAAATTTAAAAAAATCGTCAAAAATAATGGCGCAAACTTGCGCACATTTTTTTTTTTTTTTTTTGTTTCTAAAATAAGAGATTCCAAATTTTATTGTGGTATCAAACATAATTCGTAGACATGCTAACCTCACTTTTAAAAACCCCTTCTTTTCCTTTTTTTGCAAAAAAAAAAAAAGTGTATAATTTGTTTTTTTTAGCTTTTGAACGAATTGTTTCAACATGAACATTCAACATATTTAATATTTTTTTTCTGTTTTAAATAACTTTTGATCAAACCTTTCAGCGAAAAAATCTTTGTTAAAACTTTATTCGTTTAGCCGCAAAAAAAATCATATAAACATCCAGAAACCGAAAAAAACATTTAAATCTCATATAATTTTCTTCACTTTCCTGACTTTAGCAGGGTCTCAGAGCTAAAAATCGCAACTAAAAGTCTTCAAAATTTACAATATAATGTAAAATATTGTTGTCTATCGAGCTGCGTACTTAGTTCTTACTCCTCTGTGCAGCGTGGCCATTTTGGCATTTTTACAGCTAGATTTAGCATTTTTTTTGTCTGTCTTAGCTGCAAAATTTTCATATAGCAGTTAGAATTTTTTTTAGCATTTTTCAACTACATATTTAGCATTTTTTAGCATTATTTAATTTAAGAATATTCAAGTAATATTTTTTGAAAATCTACCACGCTTTTTTGTTGAATGCACATACAAATCCCTACTCTTTTGCTATAGAAACTGTACAATCTTTTAAAAGTCTTTTCATATTAAATTGTTTTAAAATTTAAAATAGCGGATTTTTTTCCTCAATTACGATTTTAAACAATTTTTGGAAACGAAAAAATACCATAACTTTTGAAATAGAAAAACAAATTCGAATTACATGCCGAGATTTTGTAGCTTAATTAATATGTGAACTTAAACAACGATTGCCAAACAACTTTCATAATTTAACAAATACCAGCTTTTTTTGTGGAGAACAGTTTAAAAACTAATGAATGCAAATTAAGCGAACATTTAAAATATGAAATGATTGATTTCACTGTAGAAAAAATTACAACTTTGGAACATCAGTGGCAGAAACTAAATTCATATGCATTGTTAAATAGGAACTCAACAGTTGATTTCTGGATAAATGTATATGGATATAAAAATGCATTAAATGAAAATCCATTCAGTGAATAAGTTTTTTTGCAATGAAGTTCTTGGTTTTGCCATTTAGCAGCGCGGAAGTTAAAATAGGTTTTTAGTGGTATAAATCTCTTAAAACACAAAATTCGAATTAGAATGACGTTAAAGTCTATGAAATCGCTACTTTATATTAGGTGTGATTTAAATTATTGCGATATTTTTAAAAAATTGTACGATCTCATATAAAACTTCAATAAGAACATATATTATAATGATATCTCGATCGATTCTTCAGAAGCTGAAGAAGAATATTAATTTGAGGGGTATATATGCAAAGACTGCAATGTCCACTTTTTCACAAACGTAACGAATAATACCACTTATTTGTATTTAATGAATGCTTCCAATTAGTGAATATAACATTACCAGAAACACTTTTATTGTTTTTGCCATTTTTGCTATGATCACAGTTTGTTAAGCTCTTTTTTTTATTCTGTTTCTTTTTTGCAAAACAAAACTAAAAAGAAATTTAAAAATACAACAAATTAATTTGTATATGAAACAGTTAGTTTTATTGTTCATTTAATAACTTTGTCATTAGTCGTAATTATGGAGCTAAGTTGTTATGAAGTTCCTCCAAATCAATCAAGAAAAAACTAAGCCTTTGTTAAGTTTAAGAATTTTATAACTACTGATTTTTTAAGTACTTGCCCATGCTAAAAAAGCACCAATGTCCATATGATTAGAGAAAACACAGTAATCTCCAATTTTATTATTATTATAATTGCCAGCAAACCGCTATATCGATTTGGTTGAAACTTACGTCATATCTTCATCATCTTCTTATTTACTGAATAGCATGATATACAATACATAAATATTAATATACTTTGAGCTAGAGGTTTTTACTATTTATTACGAAAACTATAAATTTGGACATTGCAGTCTTTGCATCTACACCCCTCATTTGATGACGTATTTAATTTATAAAATGAAATTTTTTTATTTAACATGTTTATTATGGACGTATATAGTTTTAAGACTTTTTATGTTTTATTAATATTGAAATAATGTGTGTTTATAGTAGAGATAGGCAAAAGGCCTCCCATGGGCGCTTGTTGCTTGAGCAGCGTTGCCAAATGTGATTTTTTTGTTAAAAGAATTATAAAAAAAGTTTTATTTTATAATTCTTTGTTTAAAAAATAAGTTTTTTTGTAAATTGTTTTTTAAGTTCTTTTTTATAATTCATTGTTTGAAAAAAAAGCTTTTTGTAAATTGTGCAGTTTTACATTACAATTTTTTTCTTTCTTTTTAAGGCTTGATCGAACTTCATTATAATCCATTACTATGTAACATTAAAACACATAATGGTGACAGAAAAGAAGAACTTAACTTTTTCAAAACTTTTGATTAATTCATCTATGTCAAACTTGTAGGGACAACATTTTATACGCATGAGGTCTTCGAGATGTTCATCTGTGAGACGATTTCTGTGTTTATTATACCCTTCACCAGAGGTGTAAAAGGGTATATATAAGTTTGTCATTACGTTTGTAATTTCCACAATATTGATTTTAGACCCCATAAAGTATATATATTCCGGGTCCATATGAGAAGAGAAGTTGATTTAACAATGTCCGTCTGTCCGTCTGTCCGTCCGTCCGTCCGTCTGTCCGTCTGTCCGTCTTACGCTTGATATGTGTTTTCCGGGAAAACCAGACATGATAGCGGCTAGGTTGTTTTACATTTATGTCACATATAGTCCACCATTTCGTGCTATTGAAATTCAGCAAGATCGGTCCACAAATGACTGAGATATGATCAAAAAACCACGACTGCCTCTAATTTTTTCCAAAAATCCCTTGTTGTTGTTGTATTTTTATTGCTTTTTTCTGTATATCTGGAGAACGGTAAGAGCCAAAGTTTCCAAATTGGGTACACACATTTTGGTTGTCAATACACACCACCCTACAAAATGTGGGCGGGATGGGAGAAGTGGGCGTGGTACCTCCCGTACAAAAAAAAGTAAAAATTGTATAAAAACCTTAATTTTAGGGCTGTCATATGTCCTATAGATATGACTTATATACCAAAATATCGGAAATTTTTAGTAGAACATATTTTATAAAGAATTCGGGAAAATCGGTTCAGATACAAAAAAGTTATGACCAAAATTATTTTTTTTTTTTTAAATACCCATTTTCGGTAACCATGGATCTTCTCGAGTCCAAGTTTTATAACACAAATAAATGGTAAATTTCTTGCTCAACACGTCGGTATATAAATCTGTCAAATCGGTTAAAAAATGGCTGAGTTATAATCAAAATACTGAAATCCCAAAAGTTACTCTTTTTATACCCTTCACCACAGGTGTAAAAGGGTATATATAAGTTTGTCATAACGTTTGTAATTTCCACAATATTGATTTTAGACCCCATAAAGTATATATATTCTGGGTCCATATGAGAAGAGAAGTTGATTTAACGATGTCCGTCTGTCCGTCTGTCCGTCTTACGTTTGATATGTGTTTTCCGGATAATCCAGACATGATAGCGGCTAGGTTGTTTTACATTTATGTCACATATAGTCCACCATTTCTTGCTATTGAAATTCAGCAAGATCGGTCCACAAATGGCTGAGATATGATCAAAACACCACGACTGCCTCTAATTTTTTCCAAAAATCCCTTGTTGTTGTTGTATTTTTATTGCTTTTTTCTGTATATCTGGAGAACGGCAAGAGCCAAAGTTTCCAAATTAGGTACAAACATTAAGGTTGTCAATACACACCACCCTACAAAATGTGGGCGGGATTGGAGAAGTGAGCGTGGTACCTCCCGTACAAAAAAAATTAAAAATTGTATAAAAACCTAAATTTTAGGGCTGTCATATGTCCTATGGATATGACTTATATACCAAAATATCGGAAATTTTTAGTAGAACATATTTTATAGAAAACTCGGGAAAATCGGTTCAGATACGAAAAATTTATGACCAAAATATTAATTTTTTTTTGAAAAATACCCATTCTCAGGAACCATAGATCTTCCCGAGTCCAAGTTTTATAGCCAAAATAACTCATATAGTCCACCATTTCTTGCTATTGAATTTCAGCAAGATCGGTCCACAAATGGCTGAGATATGATCAAAAAACCACGACTGCCTCTAATTTTTCCAAAAAAAACCCTTGTGGTTGTTGTTTTTTTGTTTTTTTATTTGAAACATGTACACATGCTTGTACATGATTGTTCGCTTTAATTGAAAAATACATACCTACAAATTAAACTAATAATATGACGAAGTATATTCTATTATAATGCTTTATTATTAACAAGGTTAATAGCTCAATGGTCTGGGCGGTTGCCCAAGAAGGTTTGTTTGTTATATTGCCGGGGTTCAAATCTCGGCATCTCCACCTTTACCAAACAAAAATTTTTTAACTTTTTCCATAAATATTTCTATAAACGATTTTAAAATTATTCAGCGATTTTTGATTTTTTCATTTTATTGACAATATAAATATGCATCGTTCGCCTTACATGTGAAACAAAAAACATATTTTACAATTTGTTTTTGGCTTAAATTTAAATACCTAAGTATGTACGAATATGCAAAAGTTATTTATGTGTATTGGTAGGCATTGTTTTCATGATTGTTGCTTTTTTTCAGTTATAGAGACGGATTGTCTCTTCTTACATTTCAATTCAAAAATCTTACACGTGTTGCCATATTATTTTTAAAAAATATTATTATTTCTAAAAAAAATCCCATTTGTTATTTGAAAACAAAACATTCAACAATAAGTATTTGCGTACGTAAATGTTTAATTTAATCAAAAAGCTAGAAACATTTAAGTTAGGATAATTTTATTGACGAACCCAATGACATAGAAACAGATCTTAAAATTTGTTCACAGCTTACTCTGACATTAGGCAAGGCAAAGAAATGCTAAAAATTATTTTGAAAACGCTACAAATAATTCTTAAAGTTGTTCATTATATTGTTTTAAATCCTTATACATTTAAGTGACTCATTTTAAACAAAATTAAAATAAATGGTAATATTTAAACAAGTATTTAGGTAGATTTGATAAAGCATCAGATATAAATACCACAATTGGTTAACCTTGAAATTGGAAGGCCCTCTAATAAAAACAAAATACAAACGGTTTTATAGCTATTTTGATTTAAAAGAATTTACAGACATATTTAGACCAGATTATTTTTTTTATATTTTAAAAAAACAGTCATCATTAATTGCGTAAAAGTTAGTTTATAACAATTTATTTTAGTTTTAATCGCTAAAGCGGATCATACACTTGCAATAAAATTGTTCAATTTTACGTATTGTACAATTATATCGCCAATGTGTATGCGATATTCGATGGTAGCACAATATATTGGCAACAATCAAAAGACTTTTGATTTTTATTGCACAACGAAAAGAAAGTGAAATGTGTTGGCAACATTGTATAATGCTGTTTATGCTATTCCTATAGTTTATGTTCACCTTTTTATTGAATGAATGAAACCATTGTGCGACTTATTGCATAATATAGGACAAAATTTAAATAATATGGCGAATATCATATACAGTAATATTGCAAGTGTATGGGCCGCTTAAGACTATTTCATCCAACTTTAAAAATTAATCAAAAGAAGCTTAAAAC
This sequence comes from Pollenia angustigena, assembly GCA_930367215.1. NCBI lineage: Eukaryota > Metazoa > Arthropoda > Insecta > Diptera > Polleniidae > Pollenia > Pollenia angustigena. Next base: position 38,903,099 of record OV884059.1, read on the forward strand.
ATTTTTCTAAAAAGCTAATAAAATGCCAAATGGAAATTTTACAGCTAAATCTAAGTTTTTTGTGCTGAATTTACTTTCAAAAATAAAAAATTCCCACACTACTTAAAAGTCTTCATTAAAAATCGCCCAAACATGCAGGCTTATCGTCTTGTAAAAAAATAAAATGAAAATTTTTTTACAATAAAATAAGAATTATCCATTTCCATACGAAATTTCATTTTGACTACAACTATTTTTTTTAGTCAAAATTTATTATAATTTATTATAATACATAAAAAACTTAAGTTATATCAATACCTATTCTTCAATTTTTAAAATAATTCTAAAAAAGCTAGAAACATTCAATTAAAATGCTTAAAAAAATGCGAAGCGCTTAATGAAAGTATTTTAGCTAAATTAAAATTTTTAATCTAAGTAAAGCTGCAAAATTGCCAAAATGGTCACACTGCTTAAAAACCATACAAACAAGCAGGGTTATCCACTCTAAAAAAAATTGTATTTAGGGAATATTAGAAATGCCCTCATCATATAATTTTACGACTACAAAATACCGCTAACATAACGAACAGTCATCTAGTGTCGTCAAAATATTAAAAGCAATCTTTGCCTTTTTATTGCTGACATTGATAACATATTAGTCACTTTTTTAGACAATTTATACAAAAATATATTCATATATACCTATATACGGGCCTGTTCTGAAATCACACCTGTGACTTTGTGGTGTTTTGAAAGTCATACCGTTGTTGTGTTTCTTGGTGTGCTTTCTGCAATTGAAGATCACACAAAAACGGGACGCTAAAATATCACACGTGTGATTTCAGTAGGCACATGTGATTTCAAATCACGTGATTTGAGTTAAAGTGATTTTCAGAACAGGCCTGATAATATCTTCTGCACAAAAGCGATTTAAAAGCATACACAATTTAAGCAATTTCTTGGTATGTTTATGTTGTATTATTGATAAATAAAAAACATTTAAATTGGTTTGCGACTTTTATTAACCAAAACGAAAGTTTACGTTTCAAAACGGTTAATGGTAACCCTGTAAAATAGTTGTTTTTTTTTGTGGTTTTTTTCATTTAAAATACTTGCGGTAAACTTCTTTTTTTTTTTTATTTAATATTACCTTCTGTATTACACACAAACAACAAACACGTACATACTTTAATTTAATATAAATAATTATGGATATCACATACTCAAATCAACAACGACTTCTCATGCGGTTTGATGGTCGAACGGTCTAAACGGTCTGCCTCTTAACAATGTCTTATTGGTTTACTGGTTCGAATCCCATTCATTCCATTCTTTTTTTTGTTTTTTATTTTTTGTTTTTTTATTTTATAAATCTTTTTATCTAAAAAGAAATTGGTCAGTTTTTCACTTTTTAAAATTTTTTAAATATATTTATGAACTTCATATACGTATATTTTATACATATTTACGCCTTTTAATTTACCCTTTTTATACCCTTATTTTTTTTTATTGATTTCATTTTTATACCCTTCACCAGAGGTGTAAAAGGGTATATATAAGTTTGTCATTACGTTTGTAATTTCCACAATATTGATTTTAGACCCCATAAAGTATATATATTCCGGGTCCATATGAGAAGAGAAGTTGATTTAACAATGTCCGTCTGTCCGTCTGTCCGTCCGTCCGTCCGTCCGTCCGTCTGTCCGTCTGTCCGTCTTGCGCTTGATATGTGTTTTCCGGGAAAACCAGACATGATAGCGGCTAGGTTGTTTTACATTTATGTCACATATAGTCCACCATTTCGTGCTATTGAAATTCAGCAAGATCGGTCCACAAGTGACTGAGATATGATCAAAAAACCACGACTGCCTCTAATTTTTTCCAAAAATCCCTTGTTGTTGTTGTATTTTTATTGCTTTTTTCTGTATATCTGGAGAACGGTAAGAGCCAAAGTATCCAAATTGGGTACACACATTTTGGTTGTCAATACACACCACCCTACAAAATGTGGGCGGGATGGGAGAAGTGGGCGTGGTACCTCCCGTACAAAAAAAAGTAAAAATGGTATAAAAACCTTAATTTTAGGGCTGTCATATGTCCTATAGATATGACTTATATACCAAAATATCGGAAATTTTTAGTAGAACATATTTTATAAAGAACTCGGGAAAATCGGTTCAGATACAAAAAAGTTATGACCAAAATTATTTTTTTTTTTTTAAATACCCATTTTCGGTAACCATGGATCTTCTCGAGTCCAAGTTTTATAACACAAATAAATGGTAAATTTCTTGCTCAACACGTCGGTATATAAATCTGTCAAATCGGTTAAAAAATGGCTGAGTTATAATCAAAATACTGAAATCCCAAAAGTTACTCTTTGTATACCCTTCACCACAGGTGTAAAAGGGTATATATAAGTTTGTCATAACGTTTGTAATTTCCACAATATTGATTTTAGACCCCATAAAGTATATATATTCTGGGTCCATATGAGAAGAGAAGTTGATTTAACGATGTCCGTCTGTCCGTCTGTCCGTCTTACGTTTGATATGTGTTTTCCGGATAATCCAGACATGATAGCGGCTAGGTTGTTTTACATTTATGTCACATATAGTCCACCATTTCTTGCTATTGAAATTCAGCAAGATCGGTCCACAAATGGCTGAGATATGATCAAAACACCACGACTGCCTCTAATTTTTTCCAAAAATCCCTTGTTGTTGTTGTATTTTTATTGCTTTTTTCTGTATATCTGGAGAACGGCAAGAGCCAAAGTTTCCAAATTAGGTACAAACATTAAGGTTGTCAATACACACCACCCTACAAAATGTGGGCGGGATTGGAGAAGTGAGCGTGGTACCTCCCGTACAAAAAAAATTAAAAATTGTATAAAAACCTAAATTTTAGGGCTGTCATATGTCCTATGGATATGACTTATATACCAAAATATCGGAAATTTTTAGTAGAACATATTTTATAGAAAACTCGGGAAAATCGGTTCAGATACGAAAAATTTATGACCAAAATATTAATTTTTTTTTGAAAAATACCCATTCTCAGGAACCATAGATCTTCCCGAGTCCAAGTTTTATAGCCAAAATAACTCATATAGTCCACCATTTCTTGCTATTGAATTTCAGCAAGATCGGTCCACAAATGGCTGAGATATGATCAAAAAACCACGACTGCCTCTAATTTTTCCAAAAAAAACCCTTGTGGTTGTTGTTTTTTTGTTTTTTTATTTGAAACATGTACACATGCTTGTACATGATTGTTCGCTTTAATTGAAAAATACATACCTACAAATTAAACTAATAATATGACGAAGTATATTCTATTATAATGCTTTATTATTAACAAGGTTAATAGCTCAATGGTCTGGGCGGTTGCCCAAGAAGGTTTGTTTGTTATATTGCCGGGGTTCAAATCTCGGCATCTCCACCTTTACCAAACAAAAATTTTTTAACTTTTTCCATAAATATTTCTATAAACGATTTTAAAATTATTCAGCGATTTTTGATTTTTTCATTTTATTGACAATATAAATATGCATCGTTCGCCTTACATGTGAAACAAAAAACATATTTTACAATTTGTTTTTGGCTTAAATTTAAATACCTAAGTATGTACGAATATGCAAAAGTTATTTATGTGTATTGGTAGGCATTGTTTTCATGATTGTTGCTTTTTTTTCAGTTATAGAGACGGATTGTCTCTTCTTACATTTCAATTCAAAAATCTTACACGTGTTGCCATATTATTTTTAAAAAATATTATTATTTCTAAAAAAAATCCCATTTGTTATTTGAAAACAAAACATTCAACAATAAGTATTTGCGTACGTAAATGTTTAATTTAATCAAAAAGCTAGAAACATTTAAGTTAGGATAATTTTATTGACGAACCCAATGACATAGAAACAGATCTTAAAATTTGTTCACAGCTTACTCTGACATTAGGCAAGGCAAAGAAATGCTAAAAATTATTTTGAAAACGCTACAAATAATTCTTAAAGTTGTTCATTATATTGTTTTAAATCCTTATACATTTAAGTGACTCATTTTAAACAAAATTAAAATAAATGGTAATATTTAAACAAGTATTTAGGTAGATTTGATAAAGCATCAGATATAAATACCACAATTGGTTAACCTTGAAATTGGAAGGCCCTCTAATAAAAACAAAATACAAACGGTTTTATAGCTATTTTGATTTAAAAGAATTTACAGACATATTTAGACCAGATTATTTTTTTTATATTTTAAAAAAACAGTCATCATTAATTGCGTAAAAGTTAGTTTATAACAATTTATTTTAGTTTTAATCGCTAAAGCGGATCATACACTTGCAATAAAATTGTTCAATTTTACGTATTGTACAATTATATCGCCAATGTGTATGCGATATTCGATGGTAGCACAATATATTGGCAACAATCAAAAGACTTTTGATTTTTATTGCACAACGAAAAGAAAGTGAAATGTGTTGGCAACATTGTATAATGCTGTTTATGCTATTCCTATAGTTTATGTTCACCTTTTTATTGAATGAATGAAACCATTGTGCGACTTATTGCATAATATAGGACAAAATTTAAATAATATGGCGAATATCATATACAGTAATATTGCAAGTGTATGGGCCGCTTAAGACTATTTCATCCAACTTTAAAAATTAATCAAAAGAAGCTTAAAACATTTTTCTAAAAAGCTAATAAAATGCCAAATGGAAATTTTACAGCTAAATCTAAGTTTTTTGTGCTGAATTTACTTTCAAAAATAAAAAATTCCCACACTACTTAAAAGTCTTCATTAAAAATCGCCCAAACATGCAGGCTTATCGTCTTGTAAAAAAATAAAATGAAAATTTTTTTACAATAAAATAAGAATTATCCATTTCCATACGAAATTTCATTTTGACTACAACTATTTTTTTTAGTCAAAATTTATTATAATTTATTATAATACATAAAAAACTTAAGTTATATCAATACCTATTCTTCAATTTTTAAAATAATTCTAAAAAAGCTAGAAACATTCAATTAAAATGCTTAAAAAAATGCGAAGCGCTTAATGAAAGTATTTTAGCTAAATTAAAATTTTTAATCTAAGTAAAGCTGCAAAATTGCCAAAATGGTCACACTGCTTAAAAACCATACAAACAAGCAGGGTTATCCACTCTAAAAAAAATTGTATTTAGGGAATATTAGAAATGCCCTCATCATATAATTTTACGACTACAAAATACCGCTAACATAACGAACAGTCATCTAGTGTCGTCAAAATATTAAAAGCAATCTTTGCCTTTTTATTGCTGACATTGATAACATATTAGTCACTTTTTTAGACAATTTATACAAAAATATATTCATATATACCTATATACGGGCCTGTTCTGAAATCACACCTGTGACTTTGTGGTGTTTTGAAAGTCATACCGTTGTTGTGTTTCTTGGTGTGCTTTCTGCAATTGAAGATCACACAAAAACGGGACGCTAAAATATCACACGTGTGATTTCAGTAGGCACATGTGATTTCAAATCACGTGATTTGAGTTAAAGTGATTTTCAGAACAGGCCTGATAATATCTTCTGCACAAAAGCGATTTAAAAGCATACACAATTTAAGCAATTTCTTGGTATGTTTATGTTGTATTATTGATAAATAAAAAACATTTAAATTGGTTTGCGACTTTTATTAACCAAAACGAAAGTTTACGTTTCAAAACGGTTAATGGTAACCCTGTAAAATAGTTGTTTTTTTTTGTGGTTTTTTTCATTTAAAATACTTGCGGTAAACTTCTTTTTTTTTTTTTATTTAATATTACCTTCTGTATTACACACAAACAACAAACACGTACATACTTTAATTTAATATAAATAATTATGGATATCACATACTCAAATCAACAACAACTTCTCATGCGGTTTGATGGTCGAACGGTCTAAACGGTCTGCCTCTTAACAATGTCTTATTGGTTTACTGGTTCGAATCCCATTCATTCCATTCTTTTTTTTGTTTTTTATTTTTTGTTTTTTTATTTTATAAATCTTTTTATCTAAAAAGAAATTGGTCAGTTTTTCACTTTTTAAAATTTTTTAAATATATTTATGAACTTCATATACGTATATTTTATACATATTTACGCCTTTTAATTTACCCTTTTTATACCCTTATTTTTTTTTATTGATTTCATTTTTATACCCTTCACCAGAGGTGTAAAAGGGTATATATAAGTTTGTCATTACGTTTGTAATTTCCACAATATTGATTTTAGACCCCATAAAGTATATATATTCCGGGTCCATATGAGAAGAGAAGTTGATTTAACAATGTCCGTCTGTCCGTCTGTCCGTCCGTCCGTCCGTCCGTCTGTCCGTCTTGCGCTTGATATGTGTTTTCCGGGAAAACCAGACATGATAGCGGCTAGGTTGTTTTACATTTATGTCACATATAGTCCACCATTTCGTGCTATTGAAATTCAGCAAGATCGGTCCACAAGTGACTGAGATATGATCAAAAAACCACGACTGCCTCTAATTTTTTCCAAAAATCCCTTGTTGTTGTTGTATTTTTATTGCTTTTTTCTGTATATCTGGAGAACGGTAAGAGCCAAAGTATCCAAATTGGGTACACACATTTTGGTTGTCAATACACACCACCCTACAAAATGTGGGCGGGATGGGAGAAGTGGGCGTGGTACCTCCCGTACAAAAAAAAGTAAAAATGGTATAAAAACCTTAATTTTAGGGCTGTCATATGTCCTATAGATATGACTTATATACCAAAATATCGGAAATTTTTAGTAGAACATATTTTATAAAGAACTCGGGAAAATCGGTTCAGATACAAAAAAGTTATGACCAAAATTATTTTTTTTTTTTTTAAATACCCATTTTCGGTAACCATGGATCTTCTCGAGTCCAAGTTTTATAACACAAATAAATGGTAAATTTCTTGCTCAACACGTCGGTATATAAATCTGTCAAATCGGTTAAAAAATGGCTGAGTTATAATCAAAATACTGAAATCCCAAAAGTTACTCTTTTTATAATTAAGTTTGTTTTTTTTATAATTAAGTTTGCTTAAATATATGTACACATATGTAGGTATATATATATATATATATACATATATATATATATATATATATATGCCTAAAAGCCAATTTAATGGAAATGTTATTTTTAAGCACGTTAGTATATATATATGCCAAATCGGTTAAAAATGGTTAAGTTATGTGCAAAATACTCCAAAAAAGGACTAAAAACATTAACATTTTTATAAAAACTAAAATTTTACAGCTGTATTATGACCTATTCATACGTTTTAAAAATTGTATAAAAACCTAAATTTTAGGGCTGTCATATGTCCTATGGAAATGACTTATATACCAAAATATCGGAAATTTTAAGTAGAACATATTTTATAAAGAACTCGGGAAAACCGGTTTTTTTTTAAATACCCATTTTCGGTAGCCATGGATCTTCCCGAGTCCAAGTTTTATAACACAAATAAATGGTAAAAAATGGCTGAGTTATAATCAAAATACTGAAATACCAAAAGTTACTCTTTTTTTATAATTAAGTTTGTTTTTTATTTTATAATTAAGTTTGTTTTTTTTATAATTAAGTTTGCTTAAATATATGTACAAATATGTAGGTATATATATATATGCCTATAAGCCAATTTAATGGAAATATTATTTTTAAGCACATTGGTATATAAATCTGCCAAATCGGTTAAAAATGGTTAAGTTATGTGCAAAATACTCCAAAAAAGGACTAAAAACATTAACATTTTTATAAAAACTAAAATTTTAGAGCTGTATTATAACCTATTCATACGTTTTAGATATCAAAATATCGGAAATCTTTAGAAAAACTCGGAATATCGGTAAAAAAAAAAGTAATGTCAAAAATATAGTTTTTTTTTAATACCTATTTTCGTGAACCATAGAACTTCCCGACTACAAGTTTTATCACCAAAGTAAATGGTAATTTTATACTTTAAGATGTCGGCATGACCAAATACTGAAATTCGATCAAAACTTAACGTGCTATATATTAATTAAACTTTTAATATATTTAATAGCCAGCAATCATGTGCAAATAATTAAATAAAACTAAACGATATATATTTTATAAATATACATGTATATATACATGTATTTAAATATATATATAAACTTCTGTTCTTTCCAAACCATGGTGAAGGGTATATAAGATTCGGCATAGCCGAATATAGCACTCTTACTTGTTTTTTATAAACTTCAAAAAAACAAAATGAAGATTCACATATAAAGGTTAATCCAAACGTCGAATACATATTTAGAATTTAATTTTTTCTTTTTGGATATATGTTTTTGCTGACATTTTTTTCCAGAAGTTTATTCCACTTTCTAGAGGTAAAGATAAATCAACTTGTTTTTTTTAAGTTCTTCTTTTATGTCACCATTATGTATTTCAATGTTACTCAGTAACGGATTATTATGAAGTTCGATCATATTTAAAAAAAAAGAATTATGGCAAGGCTGCAGAACAATGAGAGCGGGAGAGTCATATAGCACTAACATTATTATGAAATACACATGTATGTGTTTGCCTATCTTTGGTTTATAGGGAAGAATTATACAAAATAAATCATGTATAAAGGTATATTAACTAAATTAACAAAAAAATAATACAATTTAAATCTTAGCATTATTTTTTGGTAGTTTAGGAATTTTTTTTAGCATTATTTTCAAGCCGATTTAGCTGTAAAATATTTTTAGATATGGCCACACTGAATACTATTGAAGTGGCCACGAAATGAGCGGCATGTGAGCGAAATTTTTGAGCGGCTAAGCGGCGTCGCTCAGGAATAAAACATGTTCTAATTTTTAGTTGTTTTCTGAGCGTCAAAAAATAAACATGGCTAAAGTGAATATGGAGCTTATAATTTCATCCGTACAAAGCCGAATTATGGCAAGACAGATTACCAAATTTTAAAAATAAAAATATGACCGAGAAATTATTGTTTTGTTTTGTCAATTTGGTGGTAACTTTTTGCAACAGGATTTCACGGACATACTGCAGTATTGTATTGGGTAGATTTGTATATAGATGAACACCAATCCTATAAATCAAGCAAGGGGAATTAAACCATTTATATACAAATCTACCCAATACAATATATTTATACCCACACTACAATAGTGGCGACGGTATTATGCATTTGTGCTGATGTGTGTAACGCCTTAAAATATTGGTCCCACCTTAATCGACTAAGAATCACTTTATGAGTCGAACTAACGACGTCCATCCGGCTGGCTGGCAATGTAACCTTGTGCGCAAAGTACAGGTCGCAATTTTGAAGATATCTGTTTTAGAGCTTTTTTTGAATTTTGGCACCGATTTGTTAGTGCATATTTTTGCATATCTTACCGTTTGCAGCATTTTTCTGCCTAATTTAGTTAAAAGAGCATTTTTGCAGAATTTTTTATATTTTGATAGATGTTCAATTTACAAGAGCTTTCGCAGAAAATACATTTTTTTTTTTTTTTTTTTTGAAAATCTGTTACTTCAATTTCAATATCTACATTTAATTTTTACTCTTATATTGTAAGTCAAAGCAGGTTGTCATTAAGGATAAAAGTTATGCGATGTGTATCTAGACCAATCTTTTAGTATATCGATCGACTCAAAATCACTTTTTAAAGTGATCTTACGATGTCCATCCGTCCGACTGGCTGGTTGTCTCTCTATGTTAGCCTTGTGCGCAAAGTACACATTCCGAAATTGTTTAATATTGTGTCTTCAAATGAGCAATTTTTAATTTTTAGGGCATATTTTAAACATTTTTCAGGGCATACTTTCCAGTTTTTACTGCATATTTAATGCGCATAAAACGCGTTTTTAGAGCATATTTCTGGTTTCCCTGTTTATAAACATAGATAAATCCATACTAATATGGACACATTAGCATGATGTGTTTACTAATACTGTGGTGTAGGGTATCATATGGTCGGGCTTGACCGATTATCCTTTCTTACTTGTTAATAATTTGTATTTGTTTTAAATGTAAGTTAAGCGAACGAAGTCTTCGCTCAAAATCGACGAACAGGCTGCAATTTTTTTCTTAAAAAACGCATTAAATTTTTATGAATACGATTTTTGCCTAATAACATTAAACAAGCCACTCTTTACAATGGCATTTTAACAACTAACCGCTCAGAAGTGACGCTCAGTAATAAGCCACTTGCCGCTCAAACTTGACGCTTTGACGCTCATCGATCGGCCGCTTGATGCTTAGCCGCTCATTGCGTGGCCTCGGCCTTAAAGGCTCAGTAAGGCGAATGTTGCTATACCCCTAATGTAACGCACCGTACTGTAAGCACGTTGGTGCACTTATAGAACGTTTAAAAACGTGTCATATGTTTTTCCATACATAAACAAAAAGCAATAGTATACATAAAACAAAACAAACAGTGATGAGAATCAAAAATGTTCAAATGGTGACCGTTGTGCAGAAAAGGTACCACGTGATTTAAATGGTATTAAAACAGTATTTTGTGTATTTTTAGAAAATGTTAGTAATTTAATATTTATATTATAGATTTACAATCAATAAATTTGTATTTTAGCATATATAAATTTTTAGCATACATATATTGTAAATGTGCATACACCAAACAAGGTTTTGATACCATCGAAAGTCTTTTATATGTTTCCCTTTTTCATTGTATGTGTATATGCATTTGGTTATTTTAAAAATCTAAACATATGTATATTTGTATATTTGGAAATATGTTGTATTGTAAGTTGTTTTGTCGCAATTCTATAGATATACTAAAAAAAGTACCAAAAACAAAAAGAGCAAAATTACCCGCATTCAATGTAACATACAAGCCGCCCATCACTGTCTTACAAATGTCACGTCCCTGCAAATAAAATTGGGCCACCTGATCCATTTTGATAAAATGGATTACTCCATGGACTGGTCCGATGTAATGCAAGCATGGACCAAGTCATTGTTAAAAAGTGTTTGTAGTGAGACGACATGTCTTCGTTTTTTAACGACATGCTTTCGTTTTTAAACGACTTCAAAACTAATCCTCTTGAGTATACCATGGAGTAGTTTTAAAACTGCTCCTTAGTGGTCCAAAACTGGGTTATATGGTCCTCTCCTAGGACATTGTAATGTTAAATAGACCAGGTTTTTTCCATACGTTTGGGTTAGTTTTGGACTAGTCCTGGTCACTTGTGGACTACTCTTTACACGCGTGTTTGGACTGGTCCTATTATTTGCAGGGGTAACAACGGCATGAAATTCTATTTTATACAGATTGGTACGTTGCAACTACGGTACATTGCATTTCGGTAAGCTTTTGTATTGGTTTTCATATAACAAAAAGCGAACAGCTGATTGATACAGTACAGATACGGTACAACAACGTTCGCCTAACTGAGCCTTTATGGTTCCAACTAAAAGATGTGACTATAAGCGAAAAGTACTGTAATAATAAAAATGAAAATAAAGAATCATTAATGAATCAGAAGCACAAATTATATCTGTGATCAGAAGTCAACCGAGAAAGTTTTATTCGAAATTGTCACGACAATAGAGGTGAATGTCAATTAGATAACATAAATACCAACAAACTTACCATTTCAGCGACTGTTTACATTTAATGAAACAGAAGTAAAAGCAACAGTTCTTTTTTAGAAAATGACAAATAAATAAGTGAAAGAAATGGCAGTTTTTCTACTTTGACTGCAGTTTTTTAAACGCTAAAAAAGGTAATACGGAGAAATTAAGCTTTAGAAATCCGAGACGGACGGACTTGGTATAGTTCAACGGAATTCTCGAGCATAGGCTCAAAATAGTGCCAGACATTCCAGATTAAATTTCTGCACTCCAGGGGACCTTCAGTGGCGCCATGAAATCTCCTGCCCCATTACAAAGCCAGGAAGAGCTTCCCTCCCTGACATTTTACTTAACACGCACTTCCCTGGTTGCTCAGACGCAACTGCTGAGCAAAGCGCAAGGAATTATGTCACTCCCTGGTTGAGGATAATGTACAGACTCTGCATATCACTCCATTACGTACCGGCTAAATAGAGGAGAATAAAGGTGGTGTTCATACCAAAATCGGCAGGGATAGTCATGAGAATGCAGGGGACTTCAGTTTAATCAGTTTATCATCTTTTATTCTTAAAACTCTGGCAAGACTTCTAGATTTAAATAAAAGGCATCGACTGGAGGGTGCATCACGACTCTCATGCAGTCAACATGCCTACCTAAAGGGTCGGTCTACAGAGACGGCGTTACACGAAGTAGTAAGGGTTATAGAGCGATCACTGGAATATAGCAATACACCATGGCCGCCTTCCTGGAAATTTAGGGCGCCTTTAACAACGTCATGACATCATGCCCATTGCTTTGGGGGCGCTCAGTAACGCGGGCTGGCAGGGAACCCAAACAAAACGGAAATGGTACTGTTCACCAGAAGGCTGAAATTCCGGCTTTGAGGCTACCAAGGCTGGAGGGTTACGAACTTCGCCTGTCGAACCACGCAGGGTCATGCAGAAGCAACCCACTCTCTGATAGGACTAAGGGGCTTTACATACTCCGTACAGACTTTTAGAAGAAATTCAAGGTCATATTTCCGTCTTCTGACACTATCTGGACATGGCTGACGATAAATGAAAGAAACTGGATGGCTGCAAGGCTACCAAAGTAACGTGGCCAATATACGACATAGATCGCTCTCAGCGACTTCTCAACTTCAGTCGCAGAGACATGTCAAGACTGGTATACGAACTTAATGATCACTGGATCGGTAAGCATGCTATGAGGCTCGGTCTCCCATTTAATGAATGCTGCCGCAGCTGCAGGAAAACTGGAACTGAGGAAATAGTATTTAATCCCCTATGTGATTGCCCAGCGTTTAATTCAACACGACATGGACTATTTGGGAATTACTTTCTACAAGGACTCTCGGAGATATCGCGGGTGAAACTCAGCAGCTTGCTGAAATATTTCTTCGCAACGGGCTGGCTCTAGCCACCTCAGTATCGCCCTGGGTCAGGCTTGATCGGAAGTTCCTATTCTTGACGAGTTGTGTGGTGTCAAAACGGAGTCACTGTCGACTCTACTTGTAGCACGCCTAGTTCTGCGCGTACTACCAACCAAATAACCGATTGGCAATTTTTGGCTGATACCGAAGCCGATTAATCGGTTTTAGACTGCTCATTATATTGGATTTTTTTTATGTTTTAACACGTGTAAGGTTGCCCCTTAAGAGATGGTGATAGGAGGTAGGTATGTATGTTTAGAAACAAATGATGGGAATGAAAACAAAGTAGGTTAGGTTAGGTTCCATGGGCAGCCATCAAAAGACAGCTCACTTGGGTCCTTCAGTGGTCCCTTTGTGATACCCGGCGCCAATGCCCATCTCCTAGATCAGTCATCCAGATGGCGTCACTGCAGGTTCCAACCACTTCGTCTTCCTAATGAAGAGAAGGAGCGATTTCAGTTCTGTCATGGACAGATCCCCCAAACAGGAAAACATCGGTTCCCCAAGGTATTTTTCCCTGATGCCCCGCAGTCCAGGGCAATGACAAAGGAAGTGAAGAACAGTCTCCTCTTCCTCCTCGTTCTGACAACTCCTACAGTAGTCATTAAATTCCAGACCCATCCTCGCAGCATGAGTCCCCACCGGCCAGTGTCCAGTTAAAACCGATATCACCGTCCTAATCTGGTTCCTGTTGAAACCAAGTAGAGAGCTAGTTCTCCGTTCATCATATCCAGGCCAAAGGATCCTGGATATCAAGCAGGTGGATTCACAGGTCCACCGCATCTGCGCAACTCTATACGACTCGCGCCTGATGAGTAATTTACAGTGAGCCATTGGAAGACCAACAAATTGATCGATGAATTCGTCATCCATGCGACCACCTTGTCTGGCCAGCCCATCTGCCATTAGATTACCCGGGCACTCCGAGTGACCCGGTATCCATATAAGCGTTACCCTTGAATGTTTCGCAATCTCATCCAAAGACATCCGACATTCTACAGTTAACCTAGATGTCGTGTAGACACCCGCTAGGGAAGCAAGGGCAGCCTTGCTGTCAGTAAATATACGTATATCTCCCGATATGCGATGATACCTCAGCCAGTTTGCCGCCCGCCTTATAGCCGAGATTTCCGCCTGCAGGACACTGCATCCGTCCGGCAGACGAAAGGAAACCTTCACATCCAGTTCCTCTATGAAGAAACCTCCGCCAACTCTCTCACCCTTCCTCGAACCATCAGTATAAACCCCTAGGGTAGGTTCTCGGAAGGAATCAGACAGCACGTCGCCGTGCGCCACTTGTGTCACGAACCCCGCGCCAAAGAACGGCACCGGGGTGCAGTAATCCACACCGTCAGGGACAATCGTACTTTCGATTATTCTGGCATGTCCATAGTCACGGGTCGACCAGCCGTTCGTTGCGTGCAGCCGTGTCGCCGAGCAAAGAGCCAACTGTTTGGCCGTTATGTCCACCGGGAGCCAGTTCAATAACGTAAACAGCGCCTTCGTGGGAGTAGATCGCATTGATCCCGTGATCATCAACGCGACAAGTCTGTATACTTTCTCAAGCATTGCTCGGTGTGTGCTCTTATCCAATGCAGTCCACCATACAACGACTCCATAGTACAGGGTCGGCTTTACTACAGCTTCAAAGATCCAGTTGACACACCTCGGGTTCATACCCCAGTTTCTGCCAATTGCACCCCTACACGCATAAATGGCAACTATTGCCTTTTCCACTCTCATCCGGACATTAAGTCCCCATGACAGCCTGCTATCCAGAACCACGCCCAGATACTTGGCACTGTGAGATATCTGAAGCTCGGTTCCATTTAACCTTGGAAGTCTAAAGTCCTCGGTCCTATACTTCCTCGTAAAGAGTACCAGTTCCGTCTTAGACGGATTTACACCCAGTCCGCACGATGCACTCCAGATGCTGAGTACCTTCAAGGCAGCCTCCATACACTGGGACATAACTCCCAAATGCCTCCCTGTGATGGCCACTGAGACATCATCAGCATACGCCACTACTTTGATCCTCATGTTGTCCATCTTTGTCAACATGGTGTTCATAGTCAGGTTCCACAATAGTGGGGATAGAACTCCCCCTTGGGGAGTGCCCCTGTTCACCAGCCTCTGAACACTGGTTTCACCTATCGTAGAGCAAATGACCCTATTCCTCAATAGATTGTCCACAAATCTACATATGCCAACATCGATCCCCAGACTCATCATGGACGTCACGATAGAGTCCGGGTTGACATTGTTGAAGGCTCCCTCAATATCGAGAAAGGCCACTAGTGTGTACTCCTTGAATTCGAGCGATCTCTCAATAGTTCCTACTAGAGAGTGAAGAGCCGTCTCAACAGACTTACCCTTTGTGTAGGCATGTTGAGAGGCAGAGAGTAGACCTCTTGGGATAGTCATCCTCAAGTGCACATCGATAACCCTCTCAAGAGTCTTTAGAAGAAAGGATGCAAGACTGATCGGTCTGTAGTCCTTCGGCTCGGTGTGAGAGGCCTTACCCCCTTTGGGTATAAAGACCACTCTACACAGGGTCCATTTCACAGGAAGATACGAAAATCTAGCGCATCCCTTGTATATGGCCAACAACCAGGGTATTATCAGGGCCGAATTCCTCTGCAGGTCCGCCGGAATTATACCATCCATACCCGGAGATTTATATGGGCTAAAGCTATCGATAGCCCATTTAATCCTGTCATAGTCCAATGGAATGGACATAGGAATGGGAGCCGCCTCCCACGCTTGATCCCGCATACCCCATTGGGAGTTTCCAGGAAAGTGAGTATCAATTAACACCTCTAGTGTTTCTTGACTATTTGTAGTCCAACTACCATCCGATTTCCGGACGTAGGTCGGAACCATCGGGCTCGAGGCCATTATCTTACGTAACCGGTTCGTCTCAGAGGATCCTTCCACGCCGCTACAGAAGTTCCTCCAAGCAGTCCTTTTCGCTGATCTTACCAAGTTTCTAAACTTATTCAATGATGACTTGTAGTCCGCCAAGGTTGCCTTGGCGCTTCGCCACATTGAACAGCCTACGACAGTCAGTTCTCGCCTGCGCAATGTCAGGATCCCACCATGGTGGCCGGTTCCTACCCCTACGCACCCTTGGCTTACACGCCAAGGACGTTGCCAACTGCAGTGAGTTCGAAAGCAGATCCACTGCCGCATCGATCCCCCCGATATCATCAACCCTAGGAGGGTCAGATAGAGACCGGATCAGAGAGGAGTGTTGAATCCCCCAGTTCGTCCGTCTCCTGTTCAATATAGCCATCGATTCCGAAGACCTAAGCCCTAAACTAAATTCCACATATCTGTGATCAGAGAGTGAACAGTCATTCGATACCATCCAACTCTCGATCAAATTGATGTGGTTTGTACTAACTAGCGTGACATCAAGAACCTCACACCTATTTGCAACCACAAACGTAGGCTCACAGCCCCTATTTACCACTCCTAAATTATAATTAATAATAAAGGAGAAAAGCGACTCACCTCTTACATTTGTGTCCGTACTACCCCATATAGTGTGGTGCGCATTAGCATCGGCACAGATTACGATCGGCGTTCCAGTGCCCGCAGCCTTTATTACGGCATCACGGATAAGCCCGTTGGGAGGGTCCTGCCCGTGGTCATGCGCCATATACGCCGAGACCATCCAGACTATGCCGTCCGGTGTCTCAAGAGCAACAGTAGAGGTATCTTCATCACTGTAATCAGAAAGAATGAAGATATTCAAAGAGTTTTTAGCTAAGACACAAGATCTTATGTTACCTGTACCTTTCGCAAACAATAGCTTGTAGCCTTTTAGGTTTAGTCCGCAAACCAGATTCTTGTGAATCCAGGGTTCTTGGACCATCACGAGCTCCTCCCCTCTTTCCACCACACGGAGGAGCAGTGCAGCAGATGCTGCTTTAGAGTGGTGGAGGTTTATCTGTAGAACCTTCACCATGATCCATTTTGGCGACCACTGTGATGTTGACGTCCTCCTGGTCAGACTCCAGCAGCACGTCCTCATCAACCATGTCACCCAAGTGATCAAAGAAGTCACCCACCAATCCTGAGACAGACTGGGTATCCTCTTTGTCACTTGAGCCCACGGCATCGTCGCAAGCCATGCTTTCCTCAGGTTGCTTGGCCTCACTTACCAACGGAGCCGGATTGCCCTTGTTGTCACTTCGGTAGACACGGAGCAAGATCGTACTAAAACCATAGTAGAGCTTGCCCTGCCTCTCCCTCAGTGGCTCCAAGGATTGCTGGTTAATAACCACAATCGCCGTCCTTGAGGACCCCTCAGCAGCTGAAACCTTCACTACTTTCCAGTCCTGTGTGGGCAGTTGAGGGTTGCAGCACTGAATGATCCTCAAGATCTCCTCAGGTTCAGATGGTTCGGCGGGGATGGTGGCGATCGATCTCGGCCTCCGTGGTATCTCACCAACTAACACCACGTCAAGCCTGGCACCTTCCCAAACCTCTCCTAGTAGTTCAATGGCCCGCTTTAGAAGCAGCGCTGAGCGCTCATCTGCGCAAGCCATCAGCTTCACGTGACCCTGGTACCAGCCAGCGTCATCGCATTGAGGGGGTGGCCCTGGATTTTCCCTGAGGATCGTCCAGAACACACCCATGAGTTTTTGTTTTACCAGATCCCACTTAGTATGAGAAATGGCACCATTATCAACGCTTCTGTCGATGATAGCTCGTACAAGGTG
Organism: Pollenia angustigena; assembly: GCA_930367215.1. Classification (NCBI taxonomy): domain Eukaryota; kingdom Metazoa; phylum Arthropoda; class Insecta; order Diptera; family Polleniidae; genus Pollenia; species Pollenia angustigena. The sequence continues at coordinate 38,920,870 of OV884059.1, forward strand.
ACCTTTGGCCACCTCGCTAAAAGATTTGTTCATCGGTTTCGATGAAATTTTGGGACGTTTCGTCCCTGGTTGCTGTTTCACGGCTGCAGCTTCCTCCTCCGAACGTTGCCGTTTAGGCATTGTCACCTTTCCAGGGACTGGAGGAGTAGCACTTGGCAGCTCAGCTATGTGGGCTTTTGCCCATGCCAATGAAGCTTTTTGCTCATTGGTGAGGTCTTCAGCTTTCTTGGAGCCGAGAATATCGATAAAACGCAAGGCAGCACGCCTTGTGTTCGAAGCCCTCTTTGTAGGGTTTTTGTGCCAAGGGGACTTTCTGCGGTCGCCGAGTTTGGCGGGGGGAGGTGCAACTTTGGGATTGGATGTTATCATCGCCATCCCTCCTTGCACAATAGACACATGGGAAGCTGCATTGTCAGGCGACTTAGTCATACCCAACTTTGCAGCACCCGAGGCAGGGGTTTTATCCGTTCCAATGACGGAAAGGGCTTGAGCGGTTTTTGAGGTACTTGGAGCGAAGTTCAGGGGTACCTCGCCGCAGTTTTTGGAACAGCCGCCTTCTGGTCGAGCTGCCTTACCACTTCCGATCAGCTTGGGCCGATCTTCATTGGTTGCCTGGGCTGTTACAGCTCCTGGCTTTTTCGTCACGCTGTCAATCGTTGTCCTTTTTCTCGCCTGTCCGTCATCAGTTATCGTTAATTGTTTTTTTTTGTGTTTGTTTTTGTTGTTTTTGTTTTTGTTGTGCTTGTTCTTGTTGTGTTTGTTTTTCAGAATTGTTGTTCATTTTTGGTCCCACGAGTGTAGGGGAATTGAAAGGTCCACCACGTCATAGCCCCCATTAACGTGGTAAGGGCGTGGTCTATTTGCTGAGGTGCCCAGGTATCAGCAAAGCTCCGTACTAATACAGTCGGTAACCCCTGACTGCAAACCAACCGATAGGCACGGGTCGCATAACACCTCGGTTTAGGGGATGGATAACTTTTCGTCGCCAAGGCCTTTAAGTTCCTTGCCTTCGCCTCGGGAGTCACCAGTTGCTGGCAAAATGCCCGGGCCAAGACACGAACCACAGCCAAGACTTAAGCCACCACATCGCTTCAAGATTGTTATCCATAATAGTGGTGGAAAACAAAGTAGGGGTTGGTCATACACTTGACCCGTCTAAGGGCATCCTAGGCTCTACAGGGTCCAAATTTAAGAATTTCATTTAACCGCCATATTTGTATGAAGCCCCCTATTGGATAAGGTGCAAGCATATTTTGAGAAAAGTAAAGGACTAAGAACTAATGGAGGTCGGTCATACATTTTATCCCCTTAGGGGCGACGCCTAGGAAGTTATGGGACTTTTTCTTCAGTATATATGAATATTTTTCATATACATAAGTATTGATGAAATACTCTTAGAAATTAACAAACCTTACTTGGGGGAACGAATAAAAACGCGCGTGGTTTTACTTTAGAAGCTTGCTCTAATATCAATATGATTATAAGTAAAAGTTACAAATGAAATAACATGCACACGAAGAAAATTACATAGTAGTATAAAATAGTAGTTAATAAGAAAGTACAAATAGTTTAAATAAAGTTCTTCATTTCCAACATCCTCACTGAAGATTATATTTAAATTATTCCCATTTTACCAAGAAAACAAGATAGTTTCTGATTTGTTTCCGCCTTTGTAAGCATATCCGCCAACATATCATCAGAAGGAATCCTCTCAAGTAAAATCTTCCCATCAACCAAGGAGTCCCTTAGGAAGTGATGACGAACATCTATATGTTTGGTTCGTGGGTGATAATTTCCATTTGTTGCCAACTGAACAGCTGCATGATTGTCGCAATTTATTTTTATAGGTTGAAATTGTTTGCCAAATAATTCTTCTTCAAGGCTTTTTAGCCATAGGGCTTCTTGCACCGCTGTTGCCATTGACATATATTCCGCTTCGCAAGTCGATAATGCCGTAGTAGACTGCTTTTTTGATGGCTAACAGATTGGTGCTCCCTGCCTTATAAAAATGAAACCGCTAACAGATTTTCTTTGATCCAAATCGGCCGCATAATCAGCATCACAGAACCCTTTCAACCCAGGATCATTATCCTTCTTGAAATGTAGTTTAAAATTTATGGTACCCTTTAAATATCTTAGGATTCGCTTTGCCGCTTGCCAATGTTGTATACCATAATTATTATTGAAGCGACTTAAAAAATTGACTGCGTAGCATATATCAGGTCTTGTTAGTTGCGCTGCAAATAATAAACTGCCAATAAGCTCCTGATAAGGATATTTCAACATTTCCGATTTTTCAATGTCATTATCAGGACTCTGAACATTGCTCAGTTTGACGTTCACTTCCATTGGTGTTGATATTGGGTTACAGTCTGACATTTCAAAACGTTCCAGCATTTTACGTATGTATGCTGATTGGTCTATTGTTAAACCATTATCTGTTCTATTTATTCTTAACCCAAGAAATGATTTTACCTATCCCAAATCTTTAAGTTTAAATTTATTCTGCAAATTTTCAATCAAACATTGCTTTTGTCTCTCATTATTCCAGAAAATTAAAATGTCATCGACATAGACGGCCAATATTAAAATATTTTTTCCAACAATCTTTGAACAAATGCATTGATCACTTCCAAGTTGCACTAGACCAAGTTCCTTAAGACTTTGACTTAACTTTATGTTCCACATTCGTGATGTCTGCTTTAGTCCATATATGGGCCTGTTTAGTTTTAATACTTTACCCCTAGGAATTTCAAATCCGTCAGGTGTTGTTATAAAAATGGTTTCGTTCAGGTCACCCTGTAAAAACGCCGTACAAACATCCATGTGGTTTACTTGCAAATTGAATTGAACAGCCAATGACAATATATAACGCAATGAAGAATATCGCATAACTGGTGAATACGTTTCATTGTAGTCTATCTTAGAGCGTTGAGAACAACCTCTTGCTACCAGCCGAGCCTTGTATCTTATAACTTCACCGTTTTCGTCATGTTTGAGCTTAAACACCCATTTTGTAGTTAGTTTCTTTTCATTTCCACAGCCATCAATAACGTTCCACGTATTATTTTCGATCAGAGATTTTATTTTCTCATATATCGGCGTTTGCCAATACTTTCCATCACTACCATTAACGGCTTGCAAATAATTTTGTGGTTCTTCTTTACCACCAACAACTGCGTATGTCACATAACTATCCATATTTATTGGACGAGCTATTCTAGCCGAACGACGCAAAATTTGAGAACCATTTAATTCCTCACTATCGGGTGTATTTTCCCTTGACGTAAAACCCTCTAGTTCTTCAGCACTATCAGCAGATTCATAAGTTGATGAATTTTGTGGAATTTCATTTTCAACGTTATTTTCAGTGCTGTCCTGGTTATTTTCTAAGTGATTGGAATTTTCATAAAATTTATATCACTTCTACAAACATTTTTCGATACGTGTTCATTTTCAACAGAACCATTCTGTGAAAAAAACATTCGATTCTCTAAAAATACTACGTTTCTACTCACGTGCATTTTCCGTAAAACAGGGTCGTATAAACGATATGCTTTGGAATCTTGACAGTAACCAAGCATAATACATTTTGTGGATCTTGAATCCCATTTCTTTCTATGTTGTTTTGGCGTCATTACCATACCTATGCAACCGAACGCCCGCAAATATGATAGGTTCTGCTCACGACCACTCCAGATTCCCTCTGGTGTTTTACCATCTAATTTTTTATGAGGTATTCTGTTCAGTAAGTATGCTGCCGTATTAATTGCCTCAGCCCAATAAATTTTTTTTAAATTTGCATCAAACATCATAGCACGAGTTTTTTCAACAATCGTCCTGTTCATACGTTCAGCCTTCCCGTTTTGCTGTGGGGTGTAGGGGGCTGATGTCTGATGTACTATACCACTTTGTTGACAGATCGTATCCATTTTTCTATTGCAGAATTCAAGGCCATTGTCGGAACGTAAAATTTTTATTTTTCTATCAGTTTGGTTCTCCACCATTTCCTTAAATATTTTAAACCTGTCTGGAACCTCAGATTTATTTTTCAAAATGTAAACAAATACTTTATTGGAATAGTTATCCAAAAACAGAAGAAAATATAATCCACCGCCTATTGATGGCTCCTCCATGGGGCCACATACATCCGCATGTATCAGATCCAGTATACCATCTGATTTACTTGTAGACTGCTTGTAAGACAAATTTGTTTGCTTACCTTGTAAACAAGGAATACACTTTTCAACTTCTACATTTTGTTTCACACATTTTTCCAGCAACTTTTCATCAATATTTATGGCATGGCCGAAACGTTTATGTATAATTTCTTTCGTGATACAAACTAAATTTTGCTGTGACGAATGTAAGTCTAACTTATAGACATCTTCATGTAGACTGGCAGTAGCTATTATTTTTGTTCCATTTCTAATTTCACATTTCTCATCTGCAAATTTGACTACAGAACCTTTCGCCACTAACTGACTCACCGATATTAAATTCGTGCAGAGTTCAGGTACGTATAAAACATCTTTAATAGTTGCCTCTTCCAGTTTTTTGTTTATTTCCAATTTTATGGAAATGTCACCTTTACCCATAACAGTTTAGCTATTCTTGTTTGCCACCATAACTGTTTCGCCCGCTGAAAAACTTTTAAAATTTTTGAGTTGATGTTCGCAATTAGCCATATGAGTCGTAACTCCAGAATCTATCAACCAATGATCCTTATTGTAGCTATGCTGAGAGTTGAATGCCGCTGTTAGAGTCGTTGCATTATTGTTTATGGGGTTGCTGTATTTTTTACTTTTACAATTTTTGGCCATATGACCCTCTTTCTTACACTTACAGCAAGTTATGCTTTTCTTATTGTTGCTGCTGTTGTTGTTGCTGTTAAAATTAGCCGCCTTGTTGAATCTTCGTTTGCTAAACATTGCAGCATCTGCCGACGTACTTGGAGTTGAGTTATTTTAACAATCGAAATTTTGAAGAAGCTCTCTATAGCCATAATCATAGGAGCAAAATGCTCCGGCAGACCACTCAGTAACAAGCTGCCAACCCATTCATCATTTACGCTCATTCCGATTTCATTCAACTTCTGTGCCGTGGCAATAATTATGTCAATATACTCACTTATATCAGAGCAATTTACCAAATGTGTTGTCGTCAGCTTCCTCAACAGAGCACAGCGTCTCGTCAAGCCCGAATCATCATACAATGCCCCTAACTTTTCCCACATGTCTTTTGCCGTTTTCATACCTTGGATATGCATGTATAAGTTCGATGAAATGCATAGGACCAACCTGGACATTGCCTTTTCTTTAATGCCTTCATCTGTTTCTGTACCAAGAACTGATTTCCAGTACCCCTGCAGTTTCAACGCATGTTCAGCTGCAAACTTCCAACTATGGTAGTTTTCTCTACCCGTTAATTTCTCAATTTCTATTTGCCGCTCCATTCTTCGAGACTGGGCCCATAACCTGATGAAATATTCTTAGAAATTAACAAACCTTACTTGGGGGAACGAATAAAAACGCGCGTGGTTTTACTTTAGAAGCTTGCTTTAATATCAATATGATTATAAGTAAAAGTTACAAAAGAAATAACATGCACACGAAGAAAATTACATAGTAGTATAAAATAGTAGTTAAGCCTAGATTACACTATCTCACAAGCCTTACGTATTCCATAATACTTTGTGAGATAGAAATCTAATGAGTTTTGTTGCGACTGTCAAAAAATCTAATGTAACATGACAGTTCGTGTTCACACCATCTCACAAAGTATAAACACTCACACATGAAATAAAATGCAACCCTGATCCAATGAAAAGTATTATTGTTTTGAAATTTTTCAAAAAACGATGACGTCGTATGGGATGTCAAACTTTTTTCTTAATACTTGTCATTTTCGTGACACATTGCATTCACACTATCACACTTTGTCATATTACTTGAGTTTTTGACATGTATTAATACAAAGTATAATAGTGTAATCTAGCCTTTAATAAGAAAGTACAAATAGTTTAAATAAAGTTCTTCATATTCAACAAGTACACAGAAAAAATTATTTTTCCAATTCAAACAAAAAATCTGTAGAATCAAACAATTTTTTGTATGAAATCGGTCCTATAAAAAAATTCGCATATTCAAACAATTTATTTGCATTTTGTTTATTGAAAAAAAACACTGATATTTTTAAACAAATAATTTAACTGAATCAAACAAAAGGTTTACTGAAATTCATATACTAAATTTCAAAATCAAAAAAAAAGGTTTTTGCACAAGCAATGATGCGCACACAAGCAGGCACTGTATTAGAAGATGATGGCAGAGAGAGCAGAGTGGCCGGCTGGCTTTGAGACACATTTTTTTTGTTGGAATAATTTTTGAACGAAGTCTTTTTTTATACACACAATGTTTTTCGTCATCACTCACTGTTGCTGTATTCTTTCCTTTGCTAATGAAGAAGAAATGTAACCCAAAAACGGCGACAGACCGACTCGATACGTTTTTCGTCATCATTATATTTTTGTATTTGATGTATTTAAGCAAACAGTTTGAAAAAATTGAATACGGGATTTTGGTTTATTTTTAACCAACTTTGAAACCAACCATAAATTTATTTTGTTTCTTATAATGTTGTTGTTGTTTCTGTTGTTTAAAAAGAGTGAAACGTTTTTTTACCTGCTATTTTTTTGTTTTTTTTTTTTACTTCAAACCTCTTCATCTTTCTTACTGTTGTACTTTTTTAAAGAGTCCAAAAATTGACTGTATGCGTTTTTTGTTGTAGTTCTTATATTTCACATTAGGAAGTGTTGCTTACGATCAAATAAAAAAGATGCAAAAAGACGACAACATTAAAAAGCGTTAAATTTTTCATCATTTTTCAATGGTTGTCAACATTTTTGTTGGTTAAATAAAAATCAAACAAAAATTTTAATTGAATCAGTAAAAAAATTTGTAGAAATTAAAAAAATTTTCAAACAAGCGTTTGTTTGAAAATAATTCGGCAATAATTTTTTCTGTGTATGTATTGAAGAAAAGTGTTAACTGTTAAAGGCCAGTTTACACGGTAATACAATGTATTACGACTTTGTAGAATCAAAATAATATGAAATTCTCTCCGTGTTTAAAAGAAAAAAATAAAAGTCTGTTGAGAGTTATACTTTATGTTTACACGGATGGTATAAGTAAAATCAAAAATAACAACAAAAAAGCAGATGGTTGCAGTTTTACAATTTTTACAAAAACAACATGAAAATTTCCTGAGTTGATTTTAGTGGTTTTTGTAATTGTATAAAAATGCCACCACTTTAAATATACTCAGTTAAAATGCACCTCTGGTGTGATGAAAATACATAAGTTTCTAAAATGATTTAGAAAAAACCCATTTACCGACCGCTTGTCAGATTTTGTATTCGTATTTTCTCTTACACAATGCATTTTGCTTTTACATGATAAATAAATTATAAAAGCGCTTATTTTTATAAACTTTAAAACCAAAATGTTTTTAAAATTTGTTCGATTTTAATATCGCCCGGAATAAATTTTAAAACATCGCTTAAAACGTATGCACATAAAAATATTTTAATATTTGGCAATGCACATAGGAATTTTAAAGATTTTTTCAAGTGTTTTTATCAATAATAAAAACTGGGAATTAAGCACGAATAACAAAATCTTTTGAAATTAAATATTTTGTATTCCCAAAAATTGAAATTACTTTTTGATAATAAACAGGCAGTGCACGGCCTAAAAAACACTTAATTGACAACATCTTTTGTAAGTTGTTGTTTTTTTCATTTTGTTTTTCTTAACCTACTTACAACTACAATTAATGTTGAGAGAATTTCAACTAATTGTAGTGGGGAAATGTAAGATGAGATGAACCCACTGTTGTTTATTGTTGATGTGTTTTGTTTAAACTTTGATATTGTTACAAGTAGAACTGTTGCTATAATTCTTATACGTTTAACAGTTTTATTTGGTTTAATATCTTTAGTTTGTCTAAAACCTTTATGGATGAAGTTTCCTGATGATCTGGCCTAAGCAACCAGTGAAATGCATAGGAATAGCTTATCCCATCAACAATAAATTTCAAGTGTTTTTATCAATAATAAAAACTGGGAATTAAGCACGAATAACAAAATCTTTTGAAATTAAAAATTTTGTATTCCCAAAAATTGAAATTACTTTTTGATAATAAACAGGCAGTGCACGGCCTAAAAAACACTTAATTGACAACATCTTTTGTAAGTTGTTGTTTTTTTCATTTTGTTTTTCTTAACCTTCTTACAACTACAATTAATGTTGAGAGAATTTCAACTAATTGTAGTGGGGAAATGTAAGATGAGATGAACCCACTGTTGTTTATTGTTGATGTGTTTTGTTTAAACTTTGATATTGTTACAAGTAGAACTGTTGCTATAATTCTTATACGTTTAACAGTTTTATTTGGTTTAATATCTTTAGTTTGTCTAAAACCTTTATGGATGAAGTTTCCTGATGATCTGGCCTAAGCAACCAGTGAAATGCATAGGAATAGCTTATCCCATCAACAATAAATTTCAAGTGTTTTTATCAATAATAAAAACTGGGAATTAAGCACGAATAACAAAATCTTTTGAAATTAAAAATTTTGTATTCCCAAAAATTGAAATTACTTTTTGATTTTTAAAAAATTAATATAAATAAAATTTAATACAAATAGAATCAGGGAATTTATTTCTCATGGTTAGTAACATTTATTATATAAATTTTAATATTATTCGAATAAGCCTACTAAAGTATTAAAGCTTTTGAGGATTGTAATTTGACTTAGAATCAGGGACCGAAAATAACAGTTATATTGGAATTTTAAAACAAAAAAAGCATAGAAGTGAATGTCGAAAAACTGAATCAAGCATAACATATTCACCCTTATTGTGTTTGGCGTATTTAAGATACGTCTACGACAGTTTGGTAATATATATATATTTAATCCTAAGGTTCCATGGAGGAACATAGGGCCACAACAAACTTCTTCCATTCTGATCTGTCTTCTGCCAAATTTTTTATTTCACGCCAGCTTTTTCGAGTTGATTGTATTTCACTTTCAAGCATCCTTCTCCAAGTATGAGATGGCCTTCCTGGTCGCCTACTGCCTTGTGGATTCCAGTCAATTGCCATTCGTGCAATATCTTCTTGTGGTCTTCTTAAGATATGACCCAACCAATTCCATTTTCTCTTGAGGATTTCACTTTGAACAGGTATCTGGTTTGTCCTTCTCCACAGCTCAGTGTTTGATATTGTTGCTGGCCAAAAAATGTGATGGATTCTTCTTAGGGATTTATTGACAAAAACCTGCAGGCTGTTAATCTGGCGTTGAGAAGTGTTCCAGGATTCACAACCATATAAAAGGGTGGATGTTACATTTGAGGAAAAAAGCCGTAATTTTGTTTTTATTGAGTACTGAGTGGATCTCCATACGGGTTGTAGAGCTCCAAATGCCTGCTTAGCCTTATTTATACGACTTTTGATATCGTCATCAGATCCTCCAGAGGTAGAAATTATGCTTCCTAAGTAACAAAAGCTGCTTACATCTTCTAATTCATTTTCATTTATTTTGAGCTTTGTTGTATTGTTGGTGTTAATTCGCATTACTTTTGTTTTTGCAAAGTTGATCTTTAAACCGACTTTTATTCCCAGTTCATGAATCATGTTGAGTTTGGTCGACATATCCTCAAAGTTATGTGAGAGTAAGCATATGACGTCTGCAAAGTCCAAATCCTCTAATCTACCCTGTAAGCCCCACGTAATACCTCTTCTCATAGTCGTTACCTGCCGCATCACTGTGTCTAGAACGATATTAAATAGGAGTGGTGATAAAATGCAGCCTTGTCGTACACCAACGTTTATGGGAAGATTTTCACCCAGTTGACCTTCGTGCAAGACTCGACAACAGGCAGTATCATAAAGCTCTTTGATGAGTTCAATTATCTTTTCCGGCACACCTCTACACTTAAGTATTTTCCATATAGCATGATGGTTAAGGGTGTCAAAGGCTTTTTCAAAATCTATGAAGGCTAAGTATAGTGGTGAGCGCCATTCAACAGATTGCTGTACGATTACCCGGAGACTATTTAGTTGGTCCACACAGGAGCGGCCAGGTCTAAAGCCAGCTTGTTCACATCTTAGGTCGTTCATAAATGTAGGTGACAACCTCGTGTAGATGATGCGTGTTATAGTTTTGTTGATCATACTTAGAAGCGTTATTCCTCTCCAGTTTTTGCATTTTGAAAGGTCCCCTTTTTTGGGAAGTTTGATAATAACACCTTCCTTAAGCTCGGATGGCAAACACTTTAGGTTCCAAAAGTCATCAACGATCGGTTTAATGATAAGTGCACTAGTGGAAGGGTCGACTTTTAGAAGTTCTGGAGATATAGAGTCAATACCAGCTGCTTTATTGTTCTTGAGGGACTTTATTGCATTTTCAACTTCTGTAATGTTGGGACAACTCACATCTATATAAGTGCTTTCTTCATGATATTCGCATTGGCAGTTCCATTCAGAGGTTGTAGGTGTTGTTGAGCGCATATTGTTATAGTAATCAGTCCAAATTTTCAGTTGCTCTTCCTTAGACGTAACCGGTACGCCATTATTGTCTTTTAAAAGGTGACCAGCGATATATGATCGGCTAGTGAGCTGTTTTGTTATTCTATAAAGATCCCTTGATCTATGTGTTTCAGCTGCAGATTGAGCTTCAGTTGCTAAGTTTTCCGCCCATTTTCGTTTATCCTGTCGAGCACTTTTCTTTACTTGTCGATCTATAGTACTATACTGACTTTGCAAATTTTGTTTTGCAGATCGAGTTTTAGCGTTGTTTAATTTTGATTTTAGTTCTTTTCTTTCCTCAATTATACTCCAAGTTCGATCAGACATCCAAACTTTTCTATCTCTGTTTTTGTAACCTACATGTTGCCTAGCAGCGCTTAGAAATACTTCCTTTATTTCCTTCCAATCTCTTGAGTTGTGTGCATTAAGGTTTTGATAAGCACTTCGTAATGAGTTTGTATAGTCATCCCTTACATTTTCTAAATGAAGCTTCTCAATTGCAAATTTTCTCTGTGGTGTATGATTTCGATCTCTTGTTATGGCAGCAACCTTGAGTCTTATCTCACCAGTCAAAAGATGGTGGTCTGTAGAGCCATCGGCTCCTCTTCTATTTCGTACATCGGTAAGGGAACCTCTCCATTTCCTACTAATTGAAATGTGGTCAATTTGGCTTTCTGTACGATGGTCTGGCGAGACCCAAGATATCTTATGCACCCTTTTGTGTGGAAAAAGTGTTCCCCCAATAACGAGGTTGTTTTTACAGCACAACTCTGTAAACAATTCGCCATTTATGTTCATGGTGCCAACGCCGTGTTTTCCCATAACCTTCTCCAAATTGGTATTATCACTGCCAACCTGCGCGTTCATATCTCCCATCAATATGACTATATCACCTCTTTTTGTGGCTGCTACAACCTTTTCCAACAAACTATAAAAGGCTTCTTTATCTGATATATCGGCCATATCTGTTGGTGCATAACATTGAATGCAGGTTATGTTTCTGACCCTTGAGCGCAATCGAATAGAAATTATCCTATCTGAATAAGGCTGCCATTCAATTAGAGCTTTTTTCGCATCTTCGGATAGTAAGAACCCAACACCACTCGCCCTTGGTAATCCGCTTTGTCTTCCAGAGTATATAAATGTGTAGCCATCCTCTGTTTTTACTTCACCATAATCTGGCCATCTTGTTTCACAAAGACCAGTAAATAAGAGATTATATTCTTTGCAAACTTTTGAAATCTGTTCTAATCGTGATGCTTCTAATAACGTTCTAATATTCCAAGTTCCAAATCGAGTCCGGGTTTTAAAGCTGAAAGTCGTCAACGGTGTGTTATCATTTTGGTTTTCATTTTCTGTGGTTTCAGTAATCAGTTCAAGTTTAGATTGTATCGATGATTAGCCGATAGCAACCGAGTCTGGTACCGGGACTGCCGGTTGGAGCCTCCAGACATGCTTTTGAGATTGGTTATTTAATGGCGCCAATTACTCGCCATGGCATCACAAGGATCATTGGCAACTCGGTATTTGCTGGGAACTCGAAAGTCCCACCGAGACTCTCCTCTTGTGACCGCTGACTGTCCGCGACTGCTAATAGCAGCTACCCCGCATATCTACGGGCCGTACCACTATCCGCAACCTGTGACGCGTCCGGTAGCACTCAGCTATGCTTCCCAAAAGTGGATAATATTTCACGCAGTATCATAAAGATGATATTGTTTGACTTATTATCCACAAAGGCGGATATAGATTAAAGAAAAAAAGTTCACGTTCTCTTTAATCTATTACCAAACAGTCGTAGGCGTTTTTTAAATACGCCAAACACAATAAGGGTGATTGTTCCTTATGCACTTGTCAATGATAAAATATATTGATTTTTAAAATTTTGATTTTTATATATTCGATCAAACTTAACATGTATTTTTTGATTTTTATTTTTTTGAACAAAAATAACTGTTATTTTTTGATTTTTTTTTCGATCAAAAATAACAGTTATTTTTTGATTTTTATTTTTTTGAACAAAAATTACTGTTATATATTGATTTTAATGTTTTCGAGCAAAAATAAAAGTTATTCTTTAAAGAAATGTACGTGATTTAATAATTTAGTTGACTTTTAATAATTTTTTAACGTGCATAAGAAATTCCAATGATAATTACACATTAAATTAATAATTTAAAGTCAACTAAATTATTAAATCACGTACATTTCTTTAGAGAATAACTTTTATTTTTGTTATTATTTTCAATTTCAATTTCCTTTTTTTAAGCTTGTTAGGCCCGGAGCTTCAATGTAAATAAAACATCAATTTTTTTACAGTTTTTCCCAACGTTTCGTAGAGTATTTTTCTACTTCTTAAATATGTGTAAAAACGTACATTATAATACAATATTTTTTTAAACCATGTATGTATATAACTTACAAATTTTTTTGATTATATTACATTTTTAAATATTTTATTTTAAATTCCAATCTTATTTATTAAGCTTGAGGTTTTTCTTTTTTATATAAAAAATTAATTAACATTTATTTTTTTTTTTTTTTATTTCCCTGACGATGATACACATTGCTGTATCGAAATATTGGAATTTTAATAAAATAAATGTTAATTAATTTTTTATATAAAAAAGAAAAACCTCAAGCTTAATAAATAAGATTGGAATTTAATAAATAAAGGTTAAATAAAATAAAATTTATATTTTATTTTAGTATGGAAATTTTTTTGTAAAAACAAAAAACAATTAACAATAATAATTTTCAACCACATCTTATTCTAGTATCACAGTGAAAAACTATTTGAATTTGTTTATCAATTTAAAACAACCCTGTAATTAATGTTGATGTTGTCTGTGTCTTCTTTCAGATTCATCGTCTTGTTTATTTTCTGCTGGATTCGTAAACTTTCAATCGTATATCTCTTTTTTTCAACATTCTCTCTATCCAATATTTTGACGTTTACAAAATCAGCAGTATGACCATAGGTCTGTCTGGGTACTTTTCCAGTAGCAAATACTCAGTAATTTTTTTTTACGAGAGTAAGACCAATATTACTCTATCGGCTGAAAAAATCTCAAAAAGAACGCAGACAGTATCCAGTGAAATTTTGCAAGAAAACAGCTGATCGGTGTGTTAACAATTGAAATAACAAAGCAAAAGAATTTTAGCATATGTGTACGCAAAATTGAATTCTCGGGGTAAATTAAAAAAATACTAATTAAAGTGAAGCTTAAAAAGTGTTGTAAACTAAAAAACTTGTTTGTTACACTGTTATTAGTTTGGTAAATTCAATTTCTTCTTAGTTTTTCGTTTTATTTGTCGGGTTTTTTATAAAACTTCTTTTGCTTACATTGCCCAACATAGTGCCGGCTTACAATGGAAAAAAAGAATGAAATGCCCAATACAGTGCCCTCCAACAGCTTGACAACGGAGAAAAATAATTTGGACGTGAAGTGCTCGCCAGGAACACAATTCCAAATACTCGCCTCTTCAACTGCAAAGTTTGTCCCACAAAGTTCTGCTGGTTCTTTCGGTTCTGCCATCTCCACTCCACTTACGCCACGGTCGCACAGTATATTTGGATGTTTCTAGCATGAAGTAAAATGTTTTGTTTATTATAATTTATTATAAACGTTAAAAATCATACAATTCTAAGTTCTTACCTCTGCCATTGTTACATTTTAATTTTTATTTTCATTTCACAAAAACTATTTCATTCAAACAGCTGTTCAAACTATTTGCAAAATATGGCAAGCGGAAATTTCTCCAGTAACATTTTGCAAGTTTTCTAACTTCCAACTGTCAAAAAATTCTCTTTTTGGCTCTCTCGCTGCAAGAGATTTGGAGTACGCAGACAACATTTTGCAAGATTTTGCAAGACAGACCTCATGTTGTAAAATATGTTGTGCTAGTGCTGTTGTTTCTTTGTTTTTTGTTATTTTTGCTCGAAAAAATAAAAATCAATATATAACTATTATTTTTGTTCAAAAAAATAAAAATCAAAAAATAACTGTTATTTTTGATCGAAAAAATAACAGTATTTCAATTTTGGGGTTCAGAAGATCATACTACAAAAAGTTAAACAACATGAGTGCAGCGGCTCTAAATTATATTTCTATCTATGAGGGGTACTGCTCCTCCTCTGTCTACCCCGCCCATTTCTATATAGTTTACCATAAAAGTAGCTTTAACCACGTTTGAAGACTACCCCTTTAATAGTTCTTCAGTTGAGCGACATTTAATATATGCATCCTATGGAAGGTATTCCCCTCTGCGCCTACCCGCCTTATTTTTATTTTCAAAAGTGTAGTATACCGTAAGTGTGACTTCTACAAAGTTTGAACATTCTCACTATAACAGTTCTCAAGATATGCGATATTAAACATTGGCGTCCTATGGGGGGAACCACTTCCCCCGCTGCTATTTTGTTTCAATTTTGGGGCTCAGAAGACCCTACTACCAAAAGTTCAACAAATTGCTTGCAGCGGCTCTTATTAATATTTCTATCTATGAGGGGTACTGCTCCTCCTCCGTCCACCCCGCCCATTACTATATTGAAATTTAAACTTTGCTATAGTAGTAGCTTTAACCACGTTTGAAGACTCGCCCTTTAATAGTTCTTCAGTTGAGCGATATTTAATATATGCATCGTATGGGAGGTAAATCCACCCCTGCGCATGCCCGCTTTATTTTTATTTTCAAAAGTGTAGTATACCATTAGAGTGAATTGTACAAAGTTTGAACATTCTCACTATAACAGTTCTTAAGATATACGATATTAAACAATGGCGTCCTATGCCACTTCCCCCGCTGCTATTTTATTTGAATTTTGGGGCTCAGAAGATCCTACTACCAAAAGTTCAACAAAATGCTTGCAGCGGCTCTTAAAATATGCGATATATAATATTGGCATCCACGAAAAAATATGGCACCGCCCCTTTGTCCAATACACCTTTTTACCACTGTTTTAATTAAACGTATTTCTATTCATGGCAACAACATATATACCAAATATTATCGCCGTAGGTCAAAAAATGTCATAGATAATACGATTTTAAATTTTGGGTTGTATGGGCGTGGCATGAATAGATATACGTTTAATTAAAAAAGTGGGCGTGGACCCGCCCCTTTATAGAAAAAGTAAAAATCGTTATATCTAATAAACTAATCGTCATAAAATTTTCACAGAACGCTATTTTTCGGAATTAATGTGTCGTAGGGTTCAAAAAGGTGTGATTGGACAAAGGGGCGATGCCATATTTTTTCGTGGATGCCAATATTACATATCGCATATTTTAAGAGCCGCTGCAAGCATTTTGTTGAACTGTTGGTGTTTGGGTCTTCTGAGCCCCAAAATGGAAATAAAATAGCAGAGGGGTAAGTGGTACACTCCATAGGACGCCAATGTTTAATATCGCATATCTTAAGAACTGTTATAGTGAGAATATTCAAACTTTGTTGAAGTCATTCTAATGGTAAACTACACTTTTGAAAATAAAAATAAAGCGGGTAGGCGCAGGGGGAGCAATACCTCCCATAAGATGCAAATATTAATTATGGCGTTACTGAAGAACTATGATAGCTAGAGTCTTCAAACGTGGTAAATCCACTATTATGGTAAATTTTAAAAGAAAAATGGGCGTGGTTGACAGAGGGAGAGAAATACCCTCCATAAAACAAAACTACTGAATGCCACGGAATTCTCTTACTACGAAGCAGCTAATAATTTAATAAATAAATATTTGCTTATATATAAATACTTTCAGTTTTATTTTACAACGATGGGGGTAGCGAAGCACACCGGGTTATTGTATTGTAAATACACACCGGGGTATTGTAAATATACACCGGTATATTGTAAATACTTTCAGTTTGATTTTATAACGATGGGGTAGCGAAGCTTAACCCGGTGCGCTTCGCTACACTGCTTTAACCACTTTTTCAGTTGAGAGCTTAAGAGAGAGTTAAACAAAATGAGTGCAGCGGCTCTAAATTATATTTCTATCTATGAGGGGTACTGCTCCTTCTCTGTCTACCCCGCCCATTTCTATATAGTTTACCATAATAGTAGCTTTAACCACGTTTGAAGACTCTCCCTTTAATAGTTCTTCAGTTGAGCGATATTTAATATATGCATCGTATGGGAGGTATTTCCACCCCTGCGCATGCCCGCTTTGTTTTTATTTTCAGTAGTGTAGTATACCATAAGTGTGACTTCTACAAAGTTTGAACATTCTCACTATAACAGTTCTCAAGATATGCGATATTAAACATTGGCGTTATATGGGGGGAACCACTTCCCCCGCTGCTATTTTGTTTCAATTTTGGGGCTCAGAAGACCCTACTACCAAAAGTTCAACAAATTGCTTGCAGCGGCTCTTATTAATATTTCTATCTATGAGGGGTACTGCTCCTCCTCTGTCCACCCCGCCCATTACTATATTGAAATTTAAAGTTTGCTATAATAGTAGCTTTAACCACGTTTGAAGACTCTCCCTTTAATAGTTCTTCAGTTGAGCGATATTTAATATATGCATCGTATGGGAGGTATTTCCACCCCTGCGCATGCCCGCTTTATTTTTATTTTCAAAAGTGTAGTATACCATTAAAGTGAATTGTACAAAGTTTGAACATTCTCACTATAACAGTTCTCAAGATATGCGATATTAAACAATGGCGTCCTATGCCACTTCCCCCGCTGCTATTTTATTTGAATTTTGAGGCTCAGAAGATCCTACTACCAAAAGTTAAACAAAATGCTTGCAGCGGCTCTTAAAATATGCGATATTTAATATTGGCATCCACGAAAAAAATATGGCACCGCCCCTTTGTCCAATACACCTTTTTACCACTGTTTTAATTAAACGTATTTCTATTCATGGGAACAACATATATACCAAATATTATCGCCGTAGGTCAAAAAATGTCATAGATAACACGATTTTAAATTTTGGGTTGTATGGGCGTGGCATCGCCTCTTTGCCCAGTCACAATTTTATATAGCCTAATGTCTCTTCCAGGGTCACAGTTACAGGCTGTGAAAATTTCAAGGCCATCGGTCAAGTGGTTTGGCCTCCTATAAGGCACAAATATATATACATATATATATATATATATATACAAATATACATACATTCACTTTTATATACATATATACATAGATATAGATAGACATATTTTTTTTATAATTCAGTTTTCGTTTTTTTTTTTATTGATTCGTAATTTTTTTTAAATTTGGTTATATTTTTTAACATTTGGCTACTTTTTCAAATATTTTGGTTGTAATCATAGTATAATAAGTACCAGGTAGGTTCATTATGCTGGGTACACACAATGCAACCTACATGCAATCTGTTTCAATGCAACTTCAAAATATCAAAGCGTTTTGATGTTGATGCAATCTAGAATGAATGAAAATTAATTTAATTCACTAGATTGCGTAAACGCGTTGCATAGTGTGTACCCAGCATTAGAGAGAGTTGTCATTTTTTTTACCCATGTAATGTCAAACAAGAGAAATAGAATAAAAAATAAAACAAATACAAAAATATTTTGTTTACTTTTTAAACAGTAGAACACGGTTATAAGCAACAATACAGTAAATTATTGCTAACATAGTTTGAATATTTTGTTTACTGTAACGTTGATTATCTTATGAATAAACGTCTTGTTTTATAAATAAAAGTGCATCGATATGCAAAAGCTATTATTATTGAATAGGAAATAATAAAATAAGAGTATGTTCTAAAGCAAACAATTGAAAGACAATACCAACCCAACATAAAGTAAAGATTATATATACTTTATTGAAAAGATTTCATTTTTTTTATTTACAGTTCAAATTAAACTAAAGTTTTTAACATTTTTTTATTAGTAACTAATCTCACTTTAGCCTGTTTGTTTTTCAAGTTTTTATTTAAATATTTAATTCGAAAATGCATTCTTATTAAAAAAAAAAAAAATCTTAACTTTTTCCGGCAGTATGATTTGGGAACTTTTATCCAATAAATGCTTTGCAAATCCAGTGACGTCTAGTAAGGATGACCCATTAATGTTATTGAAAATTATTTCAAGAAGTTTTAAATGTTCTAAAAATGATCTAGTGGGTTTTCTTAAGCCGCCCTTAGAATCTTGATCTACCCATGTAAATCCTTCGTTGCTTGAATCATAATTCAAAAGGTGTAGTTTCTGAATAATATATCCTGCTATATATTCTAAGGCATCTTAATGAAAGGAATCAATTTCAGCATCAATGACGTTTAACAATTCATTGGCTTCTTCAAAATAATCAAAATTATCTTCATTCTCTGTTTCGAGGGTAACATCTGGTTCTTTTATTTCTAATTGGGCTTTCTTAAATTCAAATTTTTTGGTATTATCATACTCCGTATTTCCTGTTTTTATAAGTTCTGTGTGTTTTGCTAAAAAGATATGTTTTAAACTCATAATGTTTTTCAAATAAATTTAAGTATTACCGAGTAAGTACTTTCTAAATCTATATAAAAATTGCATGGGGCTTGGATGGTCATTGAATCCACCTTTTCCTCTCATAGCACTAAAAAAATTTTCTAAAATGTCCTGGTTTAATCTACTTGTAATTAGGTATTCGATTTTATATTTATTTTTTAAATGTTTGTATAGATCTTGAAGTGATTTATTAGAAATAATCACACCTTTTTGAAATTGAACTAAGGATTTTTTCCCCGGTATTATTATTTGTTGTATTAATTGGGTCATTTTATTTAGCACGTCATCTTGTGCTGCAAGGTTTTTCCCATATGGCTGCTTAGTTGATATATTATTTGCTGTTGTTAATTTTGAATTATTTATATCAAACCAATCATTGAACAAATCAAACATGTCTGCAGTGTTTATCGCGTTGTATATATCTATTCCAAATGAAAAACACCGACGAATAGCGCTGGCCATGGAATGGGAAAACAACTTAGCGGCATATTTAACTGGTTGCTTGCTACAATGCTTCAGATTTAAGTACTCTTTATTTACATCGTACGTTATTGACAAGTCTGACTTCGAACAATTTAACACTTGTCTTATAGTTTCTAACGTTACTATAGTATTATTATATATTTTACCAGTCTCAAGAAAGTGGTTTCTAATCAGTTTTAGTAGGTGTGGCTGGTCAGCAAACACGAATATGGGGTCTGCCTGACTTTTTGGATTTTGAAACCAGGTTTTGTCTTAAGAAAGTAATATTAGTTAAAATGTATGCATATTTAAAAAAAAAAATAATACAATTGTTTGTATAAAATTTACTTGTCTTAGTTCAAAGTTAGACATTAAAAATAGTATCCTTACTTATAGTTATATCAAGCTCCTTCCACAAAGATTGATTCGAAGGGCCCATATCAGAGACTATACCAACCACGTCAAAGTCAGCATCGTACAAGGCGCTTATAATTTCAAAAAGTAATGTTTTGTTTATTTTTCTATCAAAATCAAAGAAAATTTCCTGTTTCCATGATTTCAATAACCCTCTCACGGTAACAACTTGTACATAGTTAGCAGGGAAACGTATCGAGTCGTCTGATGAATTATATTCGTACGTATATGCTACCTTCATTTCATCGAAGCATACGACCAAAGAATATAAATCATATAGAATGCGCATCTCAAGGAAAACTAAAATATTTTTGAAAAAAAATGCATGATGCGGGCGGGAAGACAAAAGGGAAAGAAGCAAAAACAAAGAGCGTAACAATGCATCGTTCTCTAGTTGTTTATGAGAACTTTTAATTCTCATTTATCAGCGTATATGTATGTGCGTGCACGAGTGTGTATGTATGTACATTGCCAAGTCAAAAAAAAAAAACACATTAAGTAAAAAATAAAACAAAAACCTAACAAATGAATTTTTGTTTCTTGCAATTTTTGTACAAATAACCTTCGTAAAAGCAAATGTGACCGATTGTGTAATTGTAGGGTAAGAGTATGTGTTTTATTGTTGTACAGATAAAACTATATCGGTTCGCACCGAAATTCAGATGCAGTTTTTCTGTAAAATTAAAGATTTATAGGAATATAAAAATATGTAAAAACATAAACTGCCTTGTTCATAAAAAATATTTTATGTTTATTAAAGCGGCATGGTCACACAATGCTTTTGGGGTCTTTTGTCAAACCATGTTATATATTTATTTCATAGCTGTGCAGTTTTAATATTCTTATTAAAGATATTTAAAAACAGATTAAAATAAAACATATTATTATTCCTTCTTAAGGAATTTTGTTTGGTTTTTATTTAATCATGTTGCTTGGAAATTAAAAAAATTTAGTTCTCATATATTCGGAATAAATTTAATTTATTTCTAACTTTATGTCTATTCACAAATGTAAAAAAATGATATTTACAAAAATAAAATTATTTCCAATTAAATTTTCAATCAACCAAAGCGATACAAATACATACATATTTAAAAAGAATTTAATGAGGATATCAACCATCCTAATATTTTAATAAATTAAATCATTCGTTTGATAAAACTTGTATTTTTCTTTTCTTGGAACTTCCTTTTTCTAAAGACCAAGAGCAAAGTTTTCGGAGGAGTACTAATTTAATAAATGTTCACAAACTGAGCAATATGAAATTTATTTAACAAACAATCAAGGAGAAATACCTATTTATAATTATGCCACTCCTTTATTTATAAATTCCATTAATATACATACACACATGGTAAGTACATAATTAAATAATCTAAAAAATGGAATTATAATTCGGTGCAAATCGATATAGTTTAGTTTTTACAAAAATAAAAAACATACTGTTGCCCTACAACTACGCAATTGGTCGCATTCGCTCTTACGTAGGTTATTTGCACATAAATTGTTTTAAAACAAAACGAAATCAATTAAAAAAATACCAAAAACCGGTTTCAACGAAAAAAAAAAACACAAACACACACACACTTTGGCTGGCAAAAACAGCAAACATGTGTATGTGTTAATGCTGCACATTTTGGATGCTCTCTTCAGTCCTCTAAGTGAAAACACAAACCAACAACAAATTGCCTTTGCAAAATTTGTGAGCGAAATTATATGAGACCGGGGCGTAATGATAAACCCCGCCATAAGAAATTTTGCTTCTTCATGATGCGCATTCTATAAGATTTATATTCTTTGATACGACGCACACTTTGGGTCGAGTGAATAAAAATGTAGCTTATACTAGCTAGTACTAAGTACTAGCACTAGCTTTTACTTTTCAGTACTAGCTATGCTGAAAAGTTTAAACTACAAAAAGTGTGAATAACTCTTAGCTAGTGCTAGATAGCTAGTGCTTAAAAAGGAAGCAAACGCTGGAAAATGTGACTATTAAATTAAATTAATTACAAAGTGCAAAAATGTCAAAAATTAAAATTTTTTTAAACTTATTTTCAAAAATATTAATGTATAAAACAGAATATAAGTACAAAAAATTTTTATTTCCTTTTTTATGGCTTGAAGCGTTAACAAGTACTGTGTATTGATATTTTTATTTCATTTTTTCCTTTTCAAAAATTGTTTTTATTTTATTTAAAAAATGCAACACAGACTTTCTATGGCAAAAGTCTGTACCGACCTTTATCAATGATTGTTATTTATTATTGTGTAACTTGTTTTAAAAAAATTTATAAAAATTAAGGCCCTAATTATAAAATTGCTTTCTACAAAAAAATTTAATCTGCAAAAAAAATTGAATCTACAAAAAAGTGAATTTCTGTAGAAAGCAACAACAAAAATAAAATATATTAATGACTTTGTTTTTGCTTTCAAGTAATTCTTTTGATGTAACTGTAACATCCCTGAAGGAAACCTGGGTGCAAGTGTCTCCAAGTATTGTCGACTATATTGGTGACATTGTCAGCGAAGTGTTTACACTACATTACATTTGCCACTATATTTGGATTTAATACGAAAAAGATTTTATCAATAACAACTGAGAAGTACAGTTCCTATAAAAGCTAAAGAAATGATAAAAAAAGATTGTTATGACTTCGTATTCTTACAAAAAGTGTAGACTACTTTTACTAAAATGTACTAGCGATTCTCTGGTTTCAATGTCTACATATGTTCCCAATGGAACTACCTAGTCAGTAGTACCAACGTCAGTAGTAGATTTCCAATGGCACGCACATGTTAAATGTCTATTGTAAATAACATTGCCTGGGGTATAATAAGTCACTAGTACTGGGGACTGTGTCAACAGTGAATCAGTAGAAATTCACTAGTGACATTTCCTGCAGGGATATGTACATATTTAAATGTATATGTGACATTTACAGAAATTTTACTATTTTAGATATTTTTCCGAAAAATTAATAATTTTAAATAAACTTCTGGATGAAAATCTGCTCTTAGGAGATATTCTTTTCTTTGGCCAACGTTCATAAAATTAAACAAAAAAAATCAATTTTTTTTAAATATTGTTGCAAAATACATAATTCAAGCACCCCAATCATAAGCTTAAAAAAATTAAGCAAAAACTAGTCTTTTTAAGCATTCACTCGTTTCACACATTTTTTGAGTCAACACTAGGAAAACTAGTTTTTACTAGTCAGTATAAAGTACTAGCTTTAACTGAAATTTTTATTCACCTCAAAGCTAGTTTAAACTTCAAAATTTCAAGTATTAGCTAAAGCTACCTTTTTATTCACGCGGCCCTTTGTCAGTAATCGGAAGATTTTCCTCCTTCATTAGGTTAATTAAGTTTGTCTGCAACCCTTCACGAAATTGCAATTTTCTTGCCCACCTGTTTAAAGTGCAAACTGAGGGTAGTGGAAAACTTTCATTATAAAGTTTGCGATAAGCTCTAGGACCAACAGCATGAAGGGAAATTCCATAAGAAATATCTTCCCAACTCCAACGTACCCGTTTATTCGGATTTAAAAGCTTGCGCTTTTGACCAGATGTAAAAAATGAATCTAAGCCTGCCACATTCGTTTTCGTCTGTCTGTTGAAATGGGTTTTCCGAAGCCCCCAGATATGATGGGGACTTGGTTGGTGTATCTTTATGTCAGGTATTCTTATTATATTTTTGCTATTGAAATTCAGCCAGATCGGTCCACAAATGGCTGAGATACCACGACTACCTCTAATTTTTTCCAAAAATCCCTTGTGTTTGTTGTATTTTTATTACTTTTTGCTGTATATCTGGGGAATGGCAAAAGCCAAAGTTTCCAAATTAGGTACACACATTTAGGTTGACAATACACACCATCCTACAAAAGGTGGGCGGAATTGGAGAAGTGTACCGTGGTACAAAAAAAATTAAAAATTGATAAAAACCTAAATTTACGGCTGCCAGATGTCCTATAAATATGACTTATATACCAAAATATCGGAAATTTTTAGTAGAACATATCTTATAAAAAACTCGGGAAAATCGGTTCAGATACAAAAAAGTTATGACCAAAATTAAATTTCTTTTTTTTTTAAATACCCACTTTCGGGAACCATAGATCTGCCCGAGTCCAAGCTTTGTAACCCAAGTGAATGGTAAATTTCTTCTTCAACACGCCAGTATATAAATCTGTCGAATCGGTTAAAAAATGGCTGAGTTATAACCGAAATACTGAATCCCCAAAAATTACTCTTTTTTATAATTAATTTTGTTAAAATATATGCATACAAGTATATATAAATTTTTATATATAAATATAACTAAAGTAAATGGTAAAATTCTTCCTTAACACGTCGGTATATACAACTATCAAATCGGTTAGACAATGGGTAATTTATGAGCAAAATACTTAAAAAATGGGCTAAAAAACATCAAAATTTTTATAAAAACCTAAATCTTAGGGCTGCCATATGTCCTATGGATATGACTTATATACCAAAATATAGGAAATTTTTAGTACAACATATTTTATAAAAAACTCGGAAAAATCGGTTCAGATACAAAAAAGTTATGACCAAAATTAAATTTTTTTTTTTTTATATACCCACTTTCGGGAACCATAGATCTCTCCGAGTCCAAGCTTTATAAGTCAGGTAAATGGTAAATTTCTTCTTCAACACGTTGGTATATAAATCTGTCAAATCGGTTAAAAAATGGCTGAGTTATAACCGAAATACTGAATCCCCAAAAATTACTCTTTTTTATAATTAATTTTGTTAAAATATATGCATACAAGTATATATAAATGTTTATATATAAATATAACTTAAGTAAATGGTAAAATTCTTCCTTAACATGTCGGTATATACAACTATCAAATCGGTTAGACAATGGGTAATTTATAAGCAAAATACTCCAAAAATGGGCTAAAAAACATCACAATTTTTATAAAAACCTAAATTTTAGGGCTGCCATATGTCCTATGTATATGACTTATATACCAAAATATCAGAAATTTTTATGAGTTATAACCGAAATACTGGGGTCTTATCACTGCATACGATATCGAGCAAAATGATTTATTTTGGTGTCTTGAAACTCGATATCGAATGAAATGTATTGAATTTGAAATAATAGCATTCGACATCGAGTAACTCGACATTACATTTATCGAGTTTTCATTCGATACGGCAGTGTCTATCGTATGCAAAAAAATCAATAGTTTATTCGATACGATAGTATCGAATGCGGTGATTAGACCCCTGAATTCCAAAAAATTAAACTTTTTATACCCTTCACCGAAGGTAATTTCTACAATATTGATCCTACACCCTATAAGGTATATATATTCTGGGCCCTTATGAAAAAAGAAGTTCAAAACCGGTTGTCTCTTATTTTAAAAAATATTTACCAGTTTTATTTAGTTTTTGTCAAGTTGCTCTGTATTCTGCTCGCACAATGGTGAAGGGTATATAAGATTCGGCACAGCCGAATTTAGCATGAGTGCATTTAGTGTGACATATGATATTTGGATGTCAGTCACTTAAAGTAATGAATTCATCATTACTAAAATAATGCAATCATGCTACACCTCCGTTTTCATAAGAATGTTCATATAACAAAATGTTGTTCTATGGACATTCTTTTACAACAATTTGAGGTTTTTATTAGTAGTTTTTAAAAATTTTTTTTAATTGTTTTATTACAATTTATTATTTTATTAACATTTTTTTTTTTTTTACTTAATTTTAATTTTATTATTTATTTTATTTTAGCCAGTATGATATACAGTGCACTCGGGAAAACGTCAACGCTCGTTTACGTCAACATCCCAAAACGTCAACCCCTTTATTTTTACATTGCCTACTCTAAAACGTCAACCCAACCACAAAGCTCTAAAACGTCAACTCTGAATTAAAGAACATTTTGAATTTAGCAGCAGTTAAAATGCACACATTTGTACACACACACATTTATTTTATGAAATAATTTCAGAAATTGGGGATTCCCCTTATAAGTAGAGTAGATAAGAAGTTACAACTGTATGTATGTATGTATTGTCTTTTTATTTATGTTCAGTTGCTTTTTTATTCTCATAAGTATTACATTATCAAACTTATTAGAAAAGGGTACAAGTGCGCAGCGGTGGATTTACGCCTAGGCCGGTGAGGCCCGTCGAAATATTAAACAGGGCTTTGGAATGGGCTCAATGCGAGAATGTTGGGCCAAATTACTTAAATGTATTAAGACGTTTAAGAGAGAAGACTCTCTTTCACGTGTTGGAAAGAAAAAATAACAGATTTTTTTAAATGAATATGTGTGCATGTAAAATTAAAAATAAGATCTCATTTAAAATGTATGTATTCTTTTGTTTCTACATAGTTGTCTTCTATGGTTCTAGTCAGGTTGAATTACTTTTTTGTTACCTTTTTGAATTTGTTTATGTTTGGTTTTAGTTTATAATCAATAAAAATGTTTAAAAGCACATTAGCGATATGTTTTTTATCTAAAAATTTTACATTCGTAAACGTCAACAATTTGTTAAACGTCAACAACCGCGGTTTTAATTAGTTGACGTTTTCCCGAGTGCACTGTAATTTAATTCTATTTTTATGAACTATTTGTTTTATTACTATTATACTATGGTTATATTATTTCTTATACATATCTATTTTCTTAATTTTATATGGTCCCTTATATTGGTTATCTAACTTATGTCCTGCTTCATTTTTTAGTAAAACTAAATCTCCTTATTTTAAAATTATGGTCTATTATTTTCCAATCATAATTAAGTTTTTGCTTATTTTTATTTCTGTCTAATAATATTTGGGCCCTCTTATATGCTACTTCTAACCTAAATTTTGCTTCTTTGGCAAAGTCATCTATATTATATAGTGGAGAAATTCTATCTACATTATCAAATTGTTGAAATTTATTTGGAAGTATTGAAAAAACTAATTCATATGGACAGTAATTATGCACTGTTGAAGGTGTTGTGTTAAAACAGTATGTGAAGTATTTTAACCATTCATCCCAGTCTGTTTTGTCCACTGAAATATAAGAACGTACATATTCATTAAAGGTCCTATGACTTCTTTCTATTGTTCCTAATGTTTGATGATGGTAAGCTGTTGAAGTTAGTTTTTCAATTTTTAATAAATCACAAATTTCCGATAGGATAGAATTTTTATATTCTGTTCCCATGTCCGAAATGAACGTCTTCATTGGACCATAGGTAAGTATAAAATTAGCAAATATAGCCTTAGCTATTGTTTT
Organism: Pollenia angustigena; assembly: GCA_930367215.1. Lineage (NCBI taxonomy): Eukaryota > Metazoa > Arthropoda > Insecta > Diptera > Polleniidae > Pollenia > Pollenia angustigena. The sequence goes on from OV884059.1 coordinate 38,948,077, forward strand.
AGCGCTTTTGTCTGGTATTGGTATAGTTACTAAGTACTTAGTTAAATCACATATTATCGTGATTGCATATTCATTTCCGTAAATTGATTTTGGAAATGGACCTATTGTGTCTACATACACCGTGTCAAATGGTTTGTTTGGTGTTTCTGTAATGGTCATTGGACTTTTCAAATGTTTAGTTGTCTTTGTTGTTTGACATTTATGACATGTTTTTACATATTTAGATATGTCTTTCGACATATTTTTCCAGTAGTAGTATCTTTTAATTTTCTGTATTGTTCTATATGTTCCACAATGTCCACCTTCTATGGGGTCATCGTGATGTTTCAGCATTATATCGAGAATTGCCTTGGCATTCTTACTATCTTGTTGGGTCACCTCATTTAGTAGCGCTACTTTAATTTTATTCAAAAATTTATTGCCCATTTTTTGAATTCATTTATAGAGATAAATTTAAAAATTTTCTCACTAGGTGCCACTTGTAATTTATAAACATTATGTTTACCGGCCACATTTTCGAGCCTAGAGAAAAATTGACCTAAGTCAAAGTTCTCGTTAGTAAACAAATCTTTAATTTGTATATATGTGACTATAGATTTTCCTCGTTTGATATAACATCTCCCGGGGGAAATCTTTAGTTTATAGTATTTTCTGACGTCAGAGTTTGTTAAGGGTACATATATACTGGGCTTATCTTTACTAGAATTATTGTTATGCTGTTTATTATAACTACTGATTTTTTCTCCTTTATTGGCCATCGATCGAGTCGTGACTCTTAATACTGAAGAAACTTTTTGATTCATGTCTTTGAAATCATTTATAGTTATACGCGATAGTGCGTCTGCAACGTAATTATCTTTTCCTCTTTGTGTGCATGTGGTATACGGTAGTTCTTGATGTACACCGGTTGTAAATCCTTTACTCTCAATTTTTGTTCATAAAAATTGTTAGTTGTGATTGTTTCTGATTCTAAACCGAAAATATCGTTGTATGAGGCACAAAGCTCAGTTAATTCATTTTTAAATTGTTCGGGAAAATTTTCCTGCAAAATTTTTAATATTTCTGATTTTCTGTCTAGATTTTTAGTTGGATTTCTTTCTATTATGTCATATTCGAAAAGGTTTTCGGTTTTTATTTTACTTTTATTAACTGTTGTTATAGTGTTATTTGTATTTAGAATACGAATAAATGCTTTATTAGATTTTACCAATGTGTTTCCAATGAAAACACCCGTCTCAAGCTCTTGATTTGAAATTAGTATTTCATTATCGCAGTTAATAAAATTAACTTGCCGTATTACTTCGGATCTTGGCGGTAAAATAATATCATCGCAGTTATTCGTAATCGGTATTTCTATTGATTGTGGTATATTAAAGGGGCGTAGGATAAGGTAATCATTATTTTCATTGAAATTTAATATACAATTGTATTTTTTAATGAAATCCATTCCAATGATTCCGTCACATGGTATTGGAAAATCATTTTGTACTACTTGAAAGTTATGGGGTATCAAGAAATTCTTAAATTTTAAATCGAAAAATGTACTACCAATTGATTTAATTTTACCTTGTCCTATTCCAGTCAATGTGGTTGTTTTGTTAATATTTATTTGGTTTAATTAGTATTGTGGTTATTTTGTTGAACTATTTATGGTTTTAATCCAAATTTTTAATATTTTTAATTAGGCTTAAGTTCATGAAATTTAATTTTTATTAAATTATTTTTATGAAGAAAGGAATTTTTACAACATGAAAATTAATTTAAATTGTTATTGATAATCTTTCATTCTTGACGTGGCTCGGGCTCGAACCCTGGCCGGCAGGTTACCATGACATGTTTCGATCGCAACCACTCGATCTCCTCAGATGGATTTGCCGTCTTACACTCGCAGCCATCGACGACTGCTGACGTCACTAGTCAAACATCAATCCTTAAACCAAATTGTATTTTAACATTTGGTAGATCGAAATTTGCTTTCCTGAATGATTATCCATTTTAATTGATTTTACATGTTTTTTCCTTTACTTCTGTTTTTTCGTACTTTCGTCAAGAATTTTTCTTGAAGTCCAAGTACATTTTTTGTTTTTTCACTTTGTCTTTCTCTTTTCTGTTGACCTTTTTTAGCACAACTTGAAGGACAAATGTACACATAGAGCTCGTGCCTTAGCTTTAACAATAATTAGTATTGTGGTTATTTTGTTGAACTATTTATGGTTTTAATCCAAATTTTTAATATTTTTAATTAGGCTTAAGTTCATGAAATTTAATTTTTATTAAATTATTTTTATGAAGAAAGGAATTTTTACAACATGAAAATTAATTAAAATTGTTATTGATAATCTTTCATTCTTGACGTGGCTCGGGCTCGAACCCTGGCCGGCAGGTTACCATGACATGTTTCGATCGCAACCACTCGATCTCCTCAGATGGATTTGACGTCTTACACTCGCAGCCATCGACGACTGCTGACGTCACTAGTCAAACATCAATCCTTAAACCAAATTGTATTTTAACATTTGGTAGATCGAAATTTGCTTTCCTGAATGATTATCCATTTTAATTGATTTTACATGTTTTTTCCTTTACTTCTGTTTTTTCGTACTTTCGTCAAGAATTTTTCTTGAAGTCCAAGTACATTTTTTGTTTTTTCACTTTGTCTTTCTCTTTTCTGTTGACCTTTTTTAGCACAACTTGAAGGACAAATGTACACATAGAGCTCGTGCCTTAGCTTTAACAATAATTAGTATTGTGGTTATTTTGTTGAACTATTTATGGTTTTAATCCAAATTTTTAATATTTTTAATTAGGCTTAAGTTCATGAAATTTAATTTTTATTAAATTATTTTTATGAAGAAAGGAATTTTTACAACATGAAAATTAATTAAAATTGTTATTGATAATCTTTCATTCTTGACGTGGCTCGGGCTCGAACCCTGGCCGGCAGGTTACCATGACATGTTTCGATCGCAACCACTCGATCTCCTCAGATGGATTTGCCGTCTTACACTCGCAGCCATCGACGACTGCTGACGTCACTAGTCAAACATCAATCCTTAAACCAAATTGTATTTTAACATTTGGTAGATCGAAATTTGCTTTCCTGAATGATTATCCATTTTAATTGATTTTACATGTTTTTTCCTTTACTTCTGTTTTTTCGTACTTTCGTCAAGAATTTTTCTTGAAGTCCAAGTACATTTTTTGTTTTTTCACTTTGTCTTTCTCTTTTCTGTTGACCTTTTTTAGCACAACTTGAAGGACAAATGTACACATAGAGCTCGTGCCTTAGCTTTAACAATAATTAGTATTGTGGTTATTTTGTTGAACTATTTATGGTTTTAATCCAAATTTTTAATATTTTTAATTAGGCTTAAGTTCATGAAATTTAATTTTTATTAAATTATTTTTATGAAGAAAGGAATTTTTACAACATGAAAATTAATTAAAATTGTTATTGATAATCTTTCATTCTTGACGTGGCTCGGGCTCGAACCCTGGCCGGCAGGTTACCATGACATGTTTCGATCGCAACCACTCGATCTCCTCAGATGGATTTGCCGTCTTACACTCGCAGCCATCGACGACTGCTGACGTCACTAGTCAAACATCAATCCTTAAACCAAATTGTATTTTAACATTTGGTAGATCGAAATTTGCTTTCCTGAATGATTATCCATTTTAATTGATTTTACATGTTTTTTCCTTTACTTCTGTTTTTTCGTACTTTCGTCAAGAATTTTTCTTGAAGTCCAAGTACATTTTTTGTTTTTTCACTTTGTCTTTCTCTTTTCTGTTGACCTTTTTTAGCACAACTTGAAGGACAAATGTACACATAGAGCTCGTGCCTTAGCTTTAACAATAATTAGTATTGTGGTTATTTTGTTGAACTATTTATGGTTTTAATCCAAATTTTTAATATTTTTAATTAGGCTTAAGTTCATGAAATTTAATTTTTATTAAATTATTTTTATGAAGAAAGGAATTTTTACAACATGAAAATTAATTAAAATTGTTATTGATAATCTTTCATTCTTGACGTGGCTCGGGCTCGAACCCTGGCCGGCAGGTTACCATGACATGTTTCGATCGCAACCACTCGATCTCCTCAGATGGATTTGCCGTCTTACACTCGCAGCCATCGACGACTGCTGACGTCACTAGTCAAACATCAATCCTTAAACCAAATTGTATTTTAACATTTGGTAGATCGAAATTTGCTTTCCTGAATGATTATCCATTTTAATTGATTTTACATGTTTTTTCCTTTACTTCTGTTTTTTCGTACTTTCGTCAAGAATTTTTCTTGAAGTCCAAGTACATTTTTTGTTTTTTCACTTTGTCTTTCTCTTTTCTGTTGACCTTTTTTAGCACAACTTGAAGGACAAATGTACACATAGAGCTCGTGCCTTAGCTTTAACAATAATTAGTATTGTGGTTATTTTGTTGAACTATTTATGGTTTTAATCCAAATTTTTAATATTTTTAATTAGGCTTAAGTTCATGAAATTTAATTTTTATTAAATTATTTTTATGAAGAAAGGAATTTTTACAACATGAAAATTAATTAAAATTGTTATTGATAATCTTTCATTCTTGACGTGGCTCGGGCTCGAACCCTGGCCGGCAGGTTACCATGACATGTTTCGATCGCAACCACTCGATCTCCTCAGATGGATTTGCCGTCTTACACTCGCAGCCATCGACGACTGCTGACGTCACTAGTCAAACATCAATCCTTAAACCAAATTGTATTTTAACATTTGGTAGATCGAAATTTGCTTTCCTGAATGATTATCCATTTTAATTGATTTTACATGTTTTTTCCTTTACTTCTGTTTTTTCGTACTTTCGTCAAGAATTTTTCTTGAAGTCCAAGTACATTTTTTGTTTTTTCACTTTGTCTTTCTCTTTTCTGTTGACCTTTTTTAGCACAACTTGAAGGACAAATGTACACATAGAGCTCGTGCCTTAGCTTTAACAATAATTAGTATTGTGGTTATTTTGTTGAACTATTTATGGTTTTAATCCAAATTTTTAATATTTTTAATTAGGCTTAAGTTCATGAAATTTAATTTTTATTAAATTATTTTTATGAAGAAAGGAATTTTTACAACATGAAAATTAATTAAAATTGTTATTGATAATCTTTCATTCTTGACGTGGCTCGGGCTCGAACCCTGGCCGGCAGGTTACCATGACATGTTTCGATCGCAACCACTCGATCTCCTCAGATGGATTTGCCGTCTTACACTCGCAGCCATCGACGACTGCTGACGTCACTAGTCAAACATCAATCCTTAAACCAAATTGTATTTTAACATTTGGTAGATCGAAATTTGCTTTCCTGAATGATTATCCATTTTAATTGATTTTACATGTTTTTTCCTTTACTTCTGTTTTTTCGTACTTTCGTCAAGAATTTTTCTTGAAGTCCAAGTACATTTTTTGTTTTTTCACTTTGTCTTTCTCTTTTCTGTTGACCTTTTTTAGCACAACTTGAAGGACAAATGTACACATAGAGCTCGTGCCTTAGCTTTAACAATAATTAGTATTGTGGTTATTTTGTTGAACTATTTATGGTTTTAATCCAAATTTTTAATATTTTTAATTAGGCTTAAGTTCATGAAATTTAATTTTTATTAAATTATTTTTATGAAGAAAGGAATTTTTACAACATGAAAATTAATTAAAATTGTTATTGATAATCTTTCATTCTTGACGTGGCTCGGGCTCGAACCCTGGCCGGCAGGTTACCATGACATGTTTCGATCGCAACCACTCGATCTCCTCAGATGGATTTGCCGTCTTACACTCGCAGCCATCGACGACTGCTGACGTCACTAGTCAAACATCAATCCTTAAACCAAATTGTATTTTAACATTTGGTAGATCGAAATTTGCTTTCCTGAATGATTATCCATTTTAATTGATTTTACATGTTTTTTCCTTTACTTCTGTTTTTTCGTACTTTCGTCAAGAATTTTTCTTGAAGTCCAAGTACATTTTTTGTTTTTTCACTTTGTCTTTCTCTTTTCTGTTGACCTTTTTTAGCACAACTTGAAGGACAAATGTACACATAGAGCTCGTGCCTTAGCTTTAACAATAATTAGTATTGTGGTTATTTTGTTGAACTATTTATGGTTTTAATCCAAATTTTTAATATTTTTAATTAGGCTTAAGTTCATGAAATTTAATTTTTATTAAATTATTTTTATGAAGAAAGGAATTTTTACAACATGAAAATTAATTAAAATTGTTATTGATAATCTTTCATTCTTGACGTGGCTCGGGCTCGAACCCTGGCCGGCAGGTTACCATGACATGTTTCGATCGCAACCACTCGATCTCCTCAGATGGATTTGCCGTCTTACACTCGCAGCCATCGACGACTGCTGACGTCACTAGTCAAACATCAATCCTTAAACCAAATTGTATTTTAACATTTGGTAGATCGAAATTTGCTTTCCTGAATGATTATCCATTTTAATTGATTTTACATGTTTTTTCCTTTACTTCTGTTTTTTCGTACTTTCGTCAAGAATTTTTCTTGAAGTCCAAGTACATTTTTTGTTTTTTCACTTTGTCTTTCTCTTTTCTGTTGACCTTTTTTAGCACAACTTGAAGGACAAATGTACACATAGAGCTCGTGCCTTAGCTTTAACAATAATTAGTATTGTGGTTATTTTGTTGAACTATTTATGGTTTTAATCCAAATTTTTAATATTTTTAATTAGGCTTAAGTTCATGAAATTTAATTTTTATTAAATTATTTTTATGAAGAAAGGAATTTTTACAACATGAAAATTAATTAAAATTGTTATTGATAATCTTTCATTCTTGACGTGGCTCGGGCTCGAACCCTGGCCGGCAGGTTACCATGACATGTTTCGATCGCAACCACTCGATCTCCTCAGATGGATTTGCCGTCTTACACAGTCACAGTCGTCGATGGCTGCGAGTGTAAGACGGCAAATCCATCTGAGGAGATCGAGTGGTTGCGATCGAAACATGTCATGGTAACCTGCCCGAGCCACGTCAAGAATGAAAGATTATCAATAACAATTTTAATTAATTTTCATGTTGTAAAAATTCCTTTCTTCATAAAAATAATTTAATAAAAATTAAATTTCATGAACTTAAGCCTAATTAAAAATATTAAAAATTTGGATTAAAACCATAAATAGTTCAACAAAATAACCACAATACTAATTATTGTTAAAGCTAAGGCACGAGCTCTATGTGTACATTTGTCCTTCAAGTTGTGCTAAAAAAGGTCAACAGAAAAGAGAAAGACAAAGTGAAAAAACAAAAAATGTACTTGGACTTCAAGAAAAATTCTTGACGAAAGTACGAAAAAACAGAAGTAAAGGAAAAAACATGTAAAATCAATTAAAATGGATAATCATTCAGGAAAGCAAATTTCGATCTACCAAATGTTAAAATACAATTTGGTTTAAGGATTGATGTTTGACTAGTGACGTCAGCAGTCGTCGATGGCTGCGAGTGTAAGACGGCAAATCCATCTGAGGAGATCGAGTGGTTGCGATCGAAACATGTCATGGTAACCTGCCGGCCAGGGTTCGAGCCCGAGCCACGTCAAGAATGAAAGATTATCAATAACAATTTTAATTAATTTTCATGTTGTAAAAATTCCTTTCTTCATAAAAATAATTTAATAAAAATTAAATTTCATGAACTTAAGCCTAATTAAAAATATTAAAAATTTGGATTAAAACCATAAATAGTTCAACAAAATAACCACAATACTAATTATTGTTAAAGCTAAGGCACGAGCTCTATGTGTACATTTGTCCTTCAAGTTGTGCTAAAAAAGGTCAACAGAAAAGAGAAAGACAAAGTGAAAAAACAAAAAATGTACTTGGACTTCAAGAAAAATTCTTGACGAAAGTACGAAAAAACAGAAGTAAAGGAAAAAACATGTAAAATCAATTAAAATGGATAATCATTCAGGAAAGCAAATTTCGATCTACCAAATGTTAAAATACAATTTGGTTTAAGGATTGATGTTTGACTAGTGACGTCAGCAGTCGTCGATGGCTGCGAGTGTAAGACGGCAAATCCATCTGAGGAGATCGAGTGGTTGCGATCGAAACATGTCATGGTAACCTGCCGGCCAGGGTTCGAGCCCGAGCCACGTCAAGAATGAAAGATTATCAATAACAATTTTAATTAATTTTCATGTTGTAAAAATTCCTTTCTTCATAAAAATAATTTAATAAAAATTAAATTTCATGAACTTAAGCCTAATTAAAAATATTAAAAATTTGGATTAAAACCATAAATAGTTCAACAAAATAACCACAATACTAATTATTGTTAAAGCTAAGGCACGAGCTCTATGTGTACATTTGTCCTTCAAGTTGTGCTAAAAAAGGTCAACAGAAAAGAGAAAGACAAAGTGAAAAAACAAAAAATGTACTTGGACTTCAAGAAAAATTCTTGACGAAAGTACGAAAAAACAGAAGTAAAGGAAAAAACATGTAAAATCAATTAAAATGGATAATCATTCAGGAAAGCAAATTTCGATCTACCAAATGTTAAAATACAATTTGGTTTAAGGATTGATGTTTGACTAGTGACGTCAGCAGTCGTCGATGGCTGCGAGTGTAAGACGGCAAATCCATCTGAGGAGATCGAGTGGTTGCGATCGAAACATGTCATGGTAACCTGCCGGCCAGGGTTCGAGCCCGAGCCACGTCAAGAATGAAAGATTATCAATAACAATTTTAATTAATTTTCATGTTGTAAAAATTCCTTTCTTCATAAAAATAATTTAATAAAAATTAAATTTCATGAACTTAAGCCTAATTAAAAATATTAAAAATTTGGATTAAAACCATAAATAGTTCAACAAAATAACCACAATACTAATTATTGTTAAAGCTAAGGCACGAGCTCTATGTGTACATTTGTCCTTCAAGTTGTGCTAAAAAAGGTCAACAGAAAAGAGAAAGACAAAGTGAAAAAACAAAAAATGTACTTGGACTTCAAGAAAAATTCTTGACGAAAGTACGAAAAAACAGAAGTAAAGGAAAAAACATGTAAAATCAATTAAAATGGATAATCATTCAGGAAAGCAAATTTCGATCTACCAAATGTTAAAATACAATTTGGTTTAAGGATTGATGTTTGACTAGTGACGTCAGCAGTCGTCGATGGCTGCGAGTGTAAGACGGCAAATCCATCTGAGGAGATCGAGTGGTTGCGATCGAAACATGTCATGGTAACCTGCCGGCCAGGGTTCGAGCCCGAGCCACGTCAAGAATGAAAGATTATCAATAACAATTTTAATTAATTTTCATGTTGTAAAAATTCCTTTCTTCATAAAAATAATTTAATAAAAATTAAATTTCATGAACTTAAGCCTAATTAAAAATATTAAAAATTTGGATTAAAACCATAAATAGTTCAACAAAATAACCACAATACTAATTATTGTTAAAGCTAAGGCACGAGCTCTATGTGTACATTTGTCCTTCAAGTTGTGCTAAAAAAGGTCAACAGAAAAGAGAAAGACAAAGTGAAAAAACAAAAAATGTACTTGGACTTCAAGAAAAATTCTTGACGAAAGTACGAAAAAACAGAAGTAAAGGAAAAAACATGTAAAATCAATTAAAATGGATAATCATTCAGGAAAGCAAATTTCGATCTACCAAATGTTAAAATACAATTTGGTTTAAGGATTGATGTTTGACTAGTGACGTCAGCAGTCGTCGATGGCTGCGAGTGTAAGACGGCAAATCCATCTGAGGAGATCGAGTGGTTGCGATCGAAACATGTCATGGTAACCTGCCGGCCAGGGTTCGAGCCCGAGCCACGTCAAGAATGAAAGATTATCAATAACAATTTTAATTAATTTTCATGTTGTAAAAATTCCTTTCTTCATAAAAATAATTTAATAAAAATTAAATTTCATGAACTTAAGCCTAATTAAAAATATTAAAAATTTGGATTAAAACCATAAATAGTTCAACAAAATAACCACAATACTAATTATTGTTAAAGCTAAGGCACGAGCTCTATGTGTACATTTGTCCTTCAAGTTGTGCTAAAAAAGGTCAACAGAAAAGAGAAAGACAAAGTGAAAAAACAAAAAATGTACTTGGACTTCAAGAAAAATTCTTGACGAAAGTACGAAAAAACAGAAGTAAAGGAAAAAACATGTAAAATCAATTAAAATGGATAATCATTCAGGAAAGCAAATTTCGATCTACCAAATGTTAAAATACAATTTGGTTTAAGGATTGATGTTTGACTAGTGACGTCAGCAGTCGTCGATGGCTGCGAGTGTAAGACGGCAAATCCATCTGAGGAGATCGAGTGGTTGCGATCGAAACATGTCATGGTAACCTGCCGGCCAGGGTTCGAGCCCGAGCCACGTCAAGAATGAAAGATTATCAATAACAATTTTAATTAATTTTCATGTTGTAAAAATTCCTTTCTTCATAAAAATAATTTAATAAAAATTAAATTTCATGAACTTAAGCTTTATTTGGTTTAGTTTGAAATGTGTTTTTTTTATTAGTGAAATGTCAGCTCCTGTGTCTATTAGTAGTTTTACTGTGGTGTTAGTTTTATCTATTTGAATATTAATGAAGAAACAAAAACTGAGGTTCAGATTATATACTTTATTATTTACTGAGTTTCTCTTAGGGGATGATTCGAGTTTTCCGAATCATTTTCATTTGAGTCTGTTGCTCTGACGTAGTTTCTGGTTCTTTGATTGTTATTGTACCTTTGTTGGTTTCTGTTGTTGAAGTTATTCCTATTAGTATTATTACTATTGTTGGTGTTATTATTGTCGTTATTATATCGTGGATAATTTTTTCTTTTATTAAATTTTACATAATTTCCTCGGAAATTGTTGTTTGGTTTCTGTCCAAAATATAATATGGCATTTTGTTGCCCAGTTGCCTCTGTGCAACCATTTATAAATTTACCAACAGCTTCATTCAAACTGTTAAATTGTCCTGCCTCCATGATAAGTTTTACTTTATCAAGGGTGCAGTTTTTAGTAAGTGCTTTTACAGCAACTTGCGTCGAGTATTTGGTTGCTAATTGGCATGGCAAACCATCTGAGATATATGCATTTTCTAAGGATTTCGCTAGGTTTTCTATTTCGTTACAATAAGCGTTTGGTGTTTTATTGAATTGTTTTGTACTCATTATTTTTGCAGAAAGGACTTCAACAGATTCGCCTTTCACGCTAACTTTGAGTTTGGTTATTATATCTGATATGTTTGATTCATTAGTTATTAAATTCCTAGCCGTTCCTTTTAATTTGGTTTTTATTAAGGATACTGCAGCTAACTCATGTTGACCTTTTATTGTATCAACTAAATTTAATGAATCGATAAAGGATGTCAGATTTTCAGGCTTCCCATCGAAGTCTGTAATTAGCTTGGAAGCTGTATTGAGAAATTCAACGATTGTTTGGGTCATTGTGTCTGTTGTCGATGGTATAGTGAAGTTGTAAGGTTCACTTTCGTGTATTGAATTAGGTAATTCTATTGTTATAGCCTTTTTTGCTGCTATTTTTGTAATTTTATTTTTTAAATCTAAAAAAAATGCATCTGCTGCAGCTTGATGTGATAATGTAAGTCTGTTATAATAAACGTTAAATAAAATTCGTATTTTCTCGAGATTTTTAAAAAGGTTATTAAAATGAAGTCTAATTGTTTCTTCTCTAATAGGTCTATCAACATTTAGGCATTTGTATGTACGTTCGAATTCTTCCTTAATTAATCTGGCTTTGTTTACAATTTGGTTCCATTCCATTTAAGTGCTCTATTGATTATTTTTTTTTTTTTTTTATTATTATATATTTATATTTTCTTTCCTATACTTTATCTAAGTCATTTGCTCGACTTACATATTTTCTCTTAAGGGATTTCTTATGAAGTAGGTAAAATTTTAAAAGTAAGTCTACTGTACTAATAATTATAGCTATAAGGAAAAGTGTCCACAACGAATCAATTTGTTCAGTATGATCTATAATTTCTAAGTTATTGCCTACATTTGCGTTCGGTTTTTCTATTTTAGAGTTAGGTTTCCCCATTTTTTTTTTTTTTTTGTTTTATCTATATTTATATTTAATTTAATTTTTTTTTTGTTTTTGTTTTTGTTTTTATTTTCTATATCTAATTTAATTTTTGTAACATAAAATGAAAATAATTAATAGAAATTTTAGTAACTTCAATACATTTTATTAATATAATTTTTATCAATGAAAATATTAATTTTTGATTTCTAATTATTTTCAGTCATTAGTGTTAGAAACAAACTTTAAAATGGGATATCATTCATTAAATTTGATGCGGTGGTATGGGAGATACTTGCAACCGAAAAAAAATGCCTTAGAAATAACATATATGATTGTTATTATTTTTTTTCTAAGTTGTTATTACTTATATATATATATATATTTTTTTTTTTTTGTCAACGGCGGTTAACGCCTACCGACCTATGAGTGCACTCTAGGTGCACTTCATTTAATTTAAGGGTTAGTTATTATTTTTTTTTTAATTTAATAAGTTGCTCTCATAGTAATCCTCGGCTTTTTTTTCCATTCCTCGCCCTGTATTGTCCAAGCAGGGACCCGAAATAATGTTATGTCCCTGGTTCCAAGGTCAATAGCTATGGACCTTCTTCTTTCTTCAGGCATCTGGCGGAGACTTGGCTGTCCGCCAGAATTGGTTTAAAATTTAATATTTCACACTTTGGGTGCTTTTTAATTTAGCACTCCAAAGGACTATTAATAATTTTGCTTTGGGTGCTCTATATTTGAGCACTCCAAAAGCCTGTAGCTGGCAGGATCGCCATGTAAATAAAAACAATTTCTTTCTGTTTTATTTCTATGGAAGGTGCAATCGAGTTGCACTCTTCACTGTGCTTATTTTTAATTGTGCTTAAATTATAAATTATTCTACCTTTATACTACTTATGAGAATTTAGCTTAGCCTAATTAAAATACATGTTTGTGTGTATTTTATATATTTTCCCACGTTGGAAAAAAATGGGTTTCAAATAACTTTTCACAATTTAGCATGAGTGCATTTAGTGTGACATATGATATTTGGATGTCAGTCACTTAAAGTAATGAATTCATCATTACTAAAATAATGCAATCATGCTACAATAGCACTCATGCAGATCAATAAAATCTGTGTTTTTAAAATGAAACATACATACACCGCATGAATCACTCCACAATTTTGTCTTTTTTTCGGGACATGTATAAAATTGTACATTTTTCTGATCAAAAGAACAATTGCAAATGCAACATTTCTTATACATGTTTTTGTCTGATTTTTAGTAACTTTTTTTTGTTTTAATTTTTAAATTTTTGTTAAAATTTTTTTTTTTATTTTTTTTAATTTATTTAACTTTTTGACATTTTCTTTTTCTTTTGTTTTAAATAAATTTGACATTCTATGGGTTTTTGTAATTGAGAACAAAATTTCTAATGACTATACCTTGTATTATTCTACCATGGGTTTTAATAATTGTTTGGTCGTGGCGCCTCTGTGCTCTGGTTATAAAACGACTGCGCATATTAGAAAAAAGTTTAACCTTACTTAGGTAATTAAGTCCCTTTTCACAATATGCATATAAGCTCTGTTTCTTTACTCTACTTTGGGATCCCTCGGGATCCCAATTTGCACGAAAAGCGTTCCCGTACTTTTAATTTGTGTAAAAGAGAGCGAATTTGAGAGAATAAAATTCTTCTTCTTCTTGCACGAAACAGCCCAAACTTTTTCTTCGTGCAAATTGTGTAAATTGTCAAACAGCTGTAAAACATAAACAAAACAATGAAATGCAAAGGAAAAAAATCATGAACCAAATTTTGGAAAAAGCGTTGTAAGTAAAATAATGTACTTGAATATAAAGTTTTATGTTGAAATATTAGGAAAAAATAATGTTAGTTATTGTAAAAGTGTTTTGTTTAGTTTTTGATAAAATTAGTTTATTTCTACAGACAATATAAAATTTTTCAAAAGTGGCATACACTTTTATCGTTTTGTAAGGACTATGAAAGCAATGGACTTTTTATTTTGTGCTTAAAATTTGGATTTTTCTGTTCCCGTACTTTTGTGTAATTTTGTCTCTTTGTGAGAGAAATTTATACTTGCTCTCATTTTCACGAACTTTACCCAAAAAGTAAAGAAACAGAGCTATAATTAAATTATTATTAATAAGATTTCTCTATGACGTGCTAAATTCCCAATTTTTATTTTTGATAGAAACACTGAAATTTATTGTTTAGGATAAACTAGTGTCTATGCGCATTTCACTAGTTGCTTGGGCCAGATCTTTAGGAATTCTTTTTCCAAAGATTTAAGAAAAGCTAAAAATATAATCTATATATAAATCGGCTAAGGCAAAACAGTTAAGAACACTTTTCTCCTCTGTATGTCAACCGATTTGAACAAAATATACACCATTTGAGAGGTATTTACTCAAAGAAGTGCAAAATGTATATTTTATACATTACATTATCAATAATTTCAGAGTTATAAGCGTTCAAAATTGCTTCTATGTTACACAAATGCAAAATAAATAAATAAAAATTTATTTTCCATTATCAAATAATAAAAAATTAGGGTGATCGGTTATTCGACATTTTTCAGAAACCGGTTTTCGAATATTTCGACTATAAAAATCTTATGTATAAATCAGACCAGGCAAAGCCGTTAAGAACGCTTTCTTCCTTTGTTTGTCAACCGAACCTCTATGGGGAGAAAAAAAGGGGTAATACGGGAAACTAACTTTCTTTTTTTTACTTTTCTGTGCTTCATGTGATAATTTTTAAATTTTCTATAATATTGAACTTAGAAACATAATATTATAGGTGTAGGATCCTGGGTGAGTGATAACCTATAAAAAAATGCTGGTATTTTTTGTTTTTCATCTGGAACTTTTTGAATTTTCGTTAATATTCGACCTAAAAAGATAAAATTATGCAATAAACTGGGTGAATATGAACTTGTAAGTGCTGGTTCACACAGGTCAAGTTTACTTGAACAGTTTTATTTAAATTTTCTTTTGAACTTGCGTTCACGTTCATGCACAAAATTAATTTTTGTTTTCTTTTCCTTCAACTTTGTAGCTTTTTATTACATTACGGATGAAAAAAGAAAAGAAAAATACAAAACTGACTGGTACGGTCAAGTATGTACCCCTTTCCATTCTCTTTACCCCTCTCTCCTAAAAGCTCAAGACTTGAAGAGTCAAACTTGACCTGTGTGAACCAGCACTAAGGGGAGCTTTTTGGTACTTTTTCGTTCATCTGGTACTTTGATTAATTTTCGTTAATATTAGACATAGAAACATAAAATTAAACGTGCAACGCCCTGAGTGGATGACAATAAAGAAGACTTTTTGATACTTTTTTTGTTTTTCAATTGGTATTTTTTATACTGAGCCTACAAAATTAAATTAACTAACGTAGAAGATAAAATATGAACCGGAGGTTGGTCCCTCGCCAAATTGATCTACTTTGAAGGAAAAAATAAATGCTCGAAACAAATAAATTCATATATACTTAGATCAATTATGTTATCTTCTGATTGTGATCAGTTGTAATTTTTGTTATGTTTTTGTCCACCGCAATTTAGCAAAGTTGTAATCCATAATACAAAAATTAAGAAATTACAAGAAATTGTAAACTGTAATAGGGGCCTTAATGTGTAAATATATTTATATTTTGTTTTAAAACAATTTTTTTACAAAATTATGAGCGGTATGAATTATAACAATCAAAATAAAACATTGGTTGTACAAACAAAGTTGAAAAACAGGCCATTTAGAACACCTTAAGTAAAAGTAAGGGTAAAATATGCAACATGTTTTGCATGTTTTTCATCAACATATTCACAAAAGAACTTGATTCAAATGAATTGGTGAAATGAATTGGTCAAATGAATTGCAATTCATTTGAATTGAATTGACTTTGAATTAATTCAAATGAGTAAGAAAAAATGAATTGTAGTTCATTTGAATTGATTTTGAAAAAAGACAACTGTAAGTAAATGTGAAGCATTACTCCCGTTTTGTTATCCAACTCATTTCATTATATCAGACAGCATTACACTCATTTCGGATATCACCTAGTAGGAGATAATCGTCGAAAGGCATAGAAAATTATAAGAATAGAAATTTCAATTATGTACTGTAATTGGCAGGTATCGGCAGAATATGACTTGAATTAGTAGGCAGCAGCGAAAATCCTATCAGCATGAACATTAACTCATTTGAATTAATTCAAATGAATTGGAAATGAATTGCAATTAATTTTTTCTAACTCATTTGAATTAATTCAAAGTCAATTCAATTCAAATTAATTGGAAATGAATTGCAATTCATTTTGCCCAATTCAAATGAATTGACGCAAATTTCATTCAATTCATTTTTTTGTGTGAAAAGAATTAATTCAAAATTTGCGTATTCAGTGCATGAATGATTCACGAATTAATTAATAAATGAATGATTCATTTACATGATGTGATGGGATGCTGGACCTGGCTATGTTTGTCATTAATCGCATATTGTGAAGAGCCATTAAAGCTAATTTTATGGCGGAACAGGTTTTTAAACTAAAATTGGACAAAAAATAAACGTTATAAACTTAGCTTAAAACGATGTTTTTATTTTGCAAAGGTTTTTTGACGCATTGGTTCAATATACAAATTTTAACCTTCAACAGTAAAATGTTTACGATTTATAAATGTTTTCCAAACCACTTGTGATCAACGGGAGAAATCCATCTATGACATCCGCTTAAATTATTTTGTATAACGTATTTCATGGTAAAATAACTTTTGTTTGCTTTGTTTAAAATTTTTTCCTCATCTGCTCTTTCATCCAATATTTCCTGTGAAACTACTTCAGCTTTCAAAGGTAAAATATTGCATACTTGTTGCAGAAATGGCTTAACTTCTGCAAATTCACATTTACCAGAAATTTCTAATATTACTCTTCCTGCTTTTATAGGTGTAACATAGTGATCAATTGCTCCTTTTCCCCCACCCATTCTTTGACCTTGGCCTTTTTTAGTAATTGGTTGCCAAGGAGCCGGTACTCTCCAAATTGCAAACATTCTGCTAACATCAATTTTTCTACCTATAGTAAGACGAAGCATTTCAAAATGACCCCAACGTAACCGTCCACCACCAGTTGCCATAATACCATACTGCTTGTGCAATAAAGTATTGTGAACTGCTTCAGGCCCACGCATTAATTTCAATTTCTTTTGCATTTTAGGAGGACGAAGATTTGGGGGATACTGTGGTGTTCTTTCCATCATTCTTAACTTTGGCCGTTCAACCTGTTCAATTCCTTTAAAATTATACTTGAAAATATGAGTTATTTATAATTTAAGATATACATACGTACCATTGTATTTAACAGGCGGAGCAAAGTACTTCAAACCGGCGGTCTGTTGTGTAGTAAGACCAATATCTGTTAAAAAAATTACCTCATTTTACGTTACACATTTACTCTGAATACAATACTTACATCTGCTTGCTCTATATACATTTCTTACACAATAAAACATTATTCAAAAATTTAATAAATAACCTTTGTTGAAAAATATTTAAGCTCTCATTAAAAATTTCGTGTTCTTAGAGGACAGGGTTGTCAGATTTTTTTGAGCTCCATCGCCAAACCGGATGACAGAATTCGCCAAAAATCGCCAAACGTCGATTTTGTTCAGTTTTTGTAAAATTTTCTTTTTTTAAATTAAATTTTGCATACAAAAACGCAAGGTATATTTAAATATACCTTGCAAAAACGCTAGTATAATTTTTCAGTCAAAAATCGCCAAAAACTGAGAAAAAAATACAAAAAAGTCGCCGAAGTAAATTTTGTTTTGTTTCTGTAATTTTTTTTTCAAATAAAATAAAATGGAGATCAACACAAGTCTATAAGATCGTGCACTTCAGCCTCACCGATTTCATTACTGGAGTTTTGACCTTCATACTATTAGAATTACATACATACTATTAGAATTAAAAAGTGACTGAATATAAAATTCACTTAATATGTTTTTTTATATTAGTAATGATAACGAAAAATGACAAGTTGTTAAACAAAATCGCCGAAATAATATAAATGGTAAAAATAGCCAAGTTAATCGCCAGTTATATCAGAAATCGCCATAAAATTCGCCAGTCGCCAAATGGGAAATCCCATCGCCAAACACGTTTCAAAATCGCCACGTTTGGCGAGAAATCGCCATATCTGATAGCCCTGCTAGAGGAGGCAAAATAAAATCCAGGGCTGCCACGTACATTTTTCCTCCTCTCAAACTTAAAAATTCCCCAAAATATCCCCACTTATAAGATAAAAGTTCCAAATAAATCCCTTTGAACAAAATTTATCAGTGTTGAAAAATTTAGTACTCTTTTCAGTACTATTTCATATGTATTAAAAATACCGCTGTATCCTTGCGTTGTTTTTAGAAATTTTAATCCTTTGCGCTTTTTTACTTTTTTACTGTGATGTGATAATTTTGATAGCAGACTTTGGTTATCATGTGTTTGATGCAAAATCTATGTTGTTGTTTATTAAAAATAAATAACGATGTTTATATTGAAATGCAAAGCGAGAATTCCAAGATTCATACATTG
Source organism: Pollenia angustigena (assembly GCA_930367215.1). Classification (NCBI taxonomy): domain Eukaryota; kingdom Metazoa; phylum Arthropoda; class Insecta; order Diptera; family Polleniidae; genus Pollenia; species Pollenia angustigena. Next base: position 38,966,730 of record OV884059.1, read on the forward strand.
CCACAGAATGGAATATTTGTTCTAACAAATGACAAGTACACATGCAAGTAGTGGCATGCCATTGTTGTATACACCCCTCCAAGCAATTGGCAGAGTAATTTTCGATTATCAACTAATTTTAACTACTTCGTCACATTTGGTAGTTAAACAGTAGATTTTGCGGAATTTAGCAACAACAAAATAGAATAATGAGTTTTAAAATTATACTTTTTCGTCACTTTAAAAAGTTGTTCAGCTAATTGTAACAGTTATCTAATTGCAACAACAGCAAAAATGAACATTGCCCATGTAATATTGACTTCTTCGCAACGATTTGCGGTTAAAAAGTGAATACCAAGTACAAAACCGATTTGCCTGAGTTATGGCAGTTTCTACTTAAATTTCATTATGATCGGTGGTGGGTGAGTGCGAAATAGTATAAAGCTGTAAAATAAAGTTAAATTTTAAATATTTAAATTGTACTCAAAGTTACCGCACGTTCTAGTACACAAATTTATTAAATGAGTGCACAAAACAGCCCAATCTCACTCTTCGGGTAAATTGGGAAAATTTTTAATAATTAAGCCAATAAAAGTGAGCTGAAAATAATTATTATTGTCTTTTTTAAAGGATTTTAGTGATTTTTAGAACTGTTAGTTTGTTCAATGACGTTAATAATTTTTGTTGAAAATTAGTGTTTTTATTTTTCTTGTGAAAATTAGTGAAAAAAATTTATAAAATAATTTTTGCAAAGCATTAAAAAAATATGCTAGTTATTATATAATGAAACTTTTATAAGGTTAGTGTTTAAACATATTGGCGACTTTCTGTAAATTTCTTTAAAAAAATTTGTCCACATAAGGTTTTTAAATTTAAAACATTAATGGCCAATTTCGCCAATTTATTTATAAATGAATTTATGTTTTTCATATCAAATTAAACAAAATTATATGAAAAACTATGTATGTATATTAAAAAATGAATTTATATTTAAAAAGAATTGGTGAAACTGGCCATAACAATTGTTTTGCCTAATGACTGTAGATTTTTAATTATTTGTACAAGTTTCAGCTCAGTTATTTTTTATTTTACTCAGACTCGTCTAACAAAAACAAAGAAAGATAAACAGTTAAATGGACCACTTTTTATTATAAAGAACAATAAGAAAAAATTAACATCAAAATAGTACTTTTTAGAGCCAAAAGCGATACTACTAAATTCAATTCAACTACCAAAGTGCTCTAATTCGTCATAAAATATAGACACTAAGTAGATATTTAATGGAAATATTACCATAGTGGGACACTTCTTCCCGAACGATGTTACTACATCAATAAGAATTGAATAGCAAAAGCGATAGATTTTTGCTAAATGGGGACACTATTTAGATTATTTTTCGATCGAAATTGTTTGCAGGGATATTATCAAAGAAAATTTGTTCGAAATAGTCGAATCTCATGCCATTAACTTTTGTGATACACATGCCACTGCGAGTTTCAAAATGTCGTAGAAGCGTCAACTTGAGCAATTTTGTTTACTTTTCAAATTAAAAAAAAGTACCAGAAAACAAAATAGAGTTACCGAGTTAATCATAATGGCAAATTTTTGGGGAAATTTTTTCATTTATTTATATTAGCATTATTTTAACGATATTAATGCTCTATTATTAACAAACTTGCTTTTATTTATGCGCGTTTTTAAAAAATTAATCATAATAATTCTTTATTTAGTTAAAACTTCAATAACAATTTGACTACAATCCAGTAAATGTGCATTAAATTTTTAACAGGGTAACATTGCTTATCGTTTTGACATTTAGTGGCATGAAAGTGCCAAATTTCCACTCGGACAAGGTCTATCCAATAGGTCTGCTTAAGAAGCCAGATGTTTATTTGGTTTTTTCCTCAACGATATCAAGAGTTGTTTACATTTTCCTTATACGTGTATATTTTTGTTTACTTTTTTGGTTTTTTGCCACACATACATGCAAACAAAACACATTTTTCCTTTTGTTTTGCCTATGTAGTAGTAAGATTTTGACAACGGCGAGGAATTTTACACAAACAAAATGCCTGTTGTTTTTTGTATTGTTGTAGTAGTAAGCAGACCTATTGGATAGGCCTTGCACTCGCATGCAATTTTTGCTGCCACTGGAGCTGCCATTGCGAAAAATGTGAGTGTTTACCCTGCAAATAAAATTGGACCACCTGACCCATTTTGATAAAATGGACTACTCCATGGACTAGTCCGATGTAATGCAAGCATGGACCATGCCATTGTTAAAAAGTGTTTGTAGTGAGACGACATGTCTTCGTTTTTTAACGACATGCTTTCGTGTTTAAACGACTTCAAAACTAATCCTCTTGAGTATACCATGGAGTAGTTTTAAAACTACTCCTTACTGGTCCAAAGGTGGGTTATATACCATGGAGTAGTTTTAAAACTACTCCTTAGTGGTCCAAAGGTGGGTTATATGGTCCTCTCCTAGGACATCGTAATGTTAAATAGACCAGGTTTTTTCCATACGTTTGGGTTACTTGTGGACTAGTCCTGGTCCCTTGTGGACTACTCTTTACACGCGTGTTTGGACTGGTCCTATTATTTGCAGGGTAGTAAAAAAGTGTGAGTGTATTGAGTTTTTCGAACTGGCAGTGGCACGTGTAAATGCTAGGTTAATTCATTCTTTCTTTGGATGGATTTTTGATTCGAAAACTAAAAAGAACTTAGAAAATTTTGCAAATGTGACTATAACGCCATTAATTTGCTTTACTTTGCCCTTTGATGACTGTTGATAGATGGCATATATGGCAAATGTGCTTATATCGCTAAATGGACTATAAAGTTAATATTTTATAAACTGGGAATTATTTTCTTCCGAAGGTTACTTTATATTATATTCAACATTTTTTTTTTTTTTTTTATTTATTACTATTACAAAAAAGCTTTATAAAATACATAACTAAAATTTAGCTCATAGAATAAATTCGAAAAATGTTAATATTTTATATTAAATTAACTTATAGCGGCAAAATAAACAGATAAAATGGACTATATCGCTAATGTGACTATAAGCGTGTAATAACATATATGTTAGAATGGTACAACTAACATTTTCCAAATATTAGTGGTATTCACACCGAGCTTGTTAGTCGTTAATCCTTACTTTTTTACACGCATTTGTTTTTGTCAAGGCCTATCCAATAGGTCTGCTTACTACTACAACAATGCAACAATACAAAAAACAACAGGCATTTTGTTTGTGTAAAATTCCTCGCCGTTGTCAAAATCTTACTACTACATAGGCAAAACAAAAGGAAAAATGTGTTTTGTGTGCATGTATGTGTGGCAAAAAACCAAAAAAGTAAACAAAAATATACACGTATAAGGAAAATGTAAACAACTTTTGATATCGTTGAGGAAAAAACCAAATAAACATCTGGCTTCTTAAGCAGACCTATTGGATAGACCTTGGTTTTTGTATATTTAACGCGCTACCCCTGATAAAATAGTTGTTAGTTGGTAACTCACTACTTTCGGTCAGCAAACGTTATTTGTGTCAAAGCATGAGTAATTAAATGATTTACAATTGTTTTTTTTACACTTTCTCGTGGCATGTTTTATTTTTTCCAGAATAAATTGTGTCAGAACAATAAATCAGTTGTTTTACTACGAAAGTTACCAGACTAACAAAGTTTTAAAAAGGGGGTCGTTCACAGTTGGTAACATTAACAAATTAACAAACTACCGAGTAACAAATTAACAAGTTCGGTGTGAATACCACTATTATATATTAATATAGCGAATTTCTGTCTTTGTAAAACTCATTGGTATTGAAAGCATTTTAAGTACAACCTGAGAAAATTTTTTACAGGGGTTTGCGGCAGATAAATTAATAATTAAATTGGTTATATGAGCAAATCTCACAAACATCAGCTGATATATTTTTGTTCCTTAATTAATACATTTATGCAAAAATTTTGTTTTAAAATTTAGTAACGTCAATAGGTTAATAACTATACTGAAGCATTTATATTGTTTAAAAGTATATAAAGATTTTCAGGTAAATGATTAATTACATACTTCGTATAAATAATATTTTTTAAGTACAGTGGCGATATAAAAGTCTCTGCAATTACCAAATTAATGTTTGGATCTTCGTTATTTATTTTATTTTTTTTATTTTATTTAATTCAATCAGTAATACAAAAGCCTTCTTGGCCAATTTAAAGCATTACATAGTAATATATACATTTTAGCAACACAAATGTCTACATATTTAATAATGTATACAAATTTTTAAATCTAAACAAGTTATTTAAAAAATACAAAAAAGATAAATACAAATATAAAAAAATAATACAAAATACAAGGTTCCCCACAAAAACCATCATCTCATTTAGTGAATTAAGTATAATATAATTAAAATATTTATTTTAAAATCCCCACTAGCAATTTAGATAAACTTATTATTATTATATTGAGGTAATGCAACTTATTTTGATCTTCACATAAAAACAAAATACATGTTATTTTTGTAAGAATAAAACTGATGGCTAAAATATCTTGGAAGGTAATACTAAAACGTTTATGCTCATTTTGTCATACAAACTTGCATCGTCATTGGTGTCACACTGAAAGCCAAAGTTTACACAATTTATGTATATCGTTAATGATTGGAACAAAAAAAATTTGATCTTATCATTTACCCTGGGTCTCCACGTAGCAATATTTATTGCGGCAAACGTCAAATTTGATTGCTCCATAAAATTTGCGACGTATAGACCGCATATTGCCATGAGTGGCAATCCATTGCGCAATGATTGCTCTTCTTATTGCTTGAGCAATTATTGCTTAGCAATTTGCTGTCAAATCAGTTGTCATTTATCTGACATTTCATTTCTCTGTACGGTTGTTTTTTGTTTGTGTGTTTATTTATTAAAAAAGCAATCAAAAAAAAGCCGCCAAGTGAAAAAATCCTTCAACAAAAAACCGAAAAAGTCCGCCAAAGTTTTATAAGTTATTTTATTAGTACAATTTTATATATGTATACTTTATATTTTTAAATATTATATTTTTCAATAAACGTCAACATCAACAAAAGCAAACGGCGAATTTATTTTTTTGTATATTTTTTCAATAGAACAATTCAACTTTTTTTTAACGCAAATAAACAAAAAAGTAATACAAAACACAGCTACGACAATAACAATTATTTATTTTATTAATTTAAAAAAGAAAATTTCACAACCATTTCAAAACACAACATAAAACATTTGTTATAAATATGTACAGCCACAAAACTTTATACGACTACTCGCGGCGAAAGTTGCAAATGTATGACAAAGCAATTTCAAGTGTTCTCCAGCAATAAATTCAGCAATTATTGCTCCATTGTTCTGTCATTGTTCTGCCTACGTTTTTGCTTGTAATTAGCAATAAATATTGCAACGTGGAGACCCAGCGTTATCTCTGTATTAATCACCTTTGCACCATGATCCTTTTCAACCGTTGTAACGATTTAACAATGTACAATAATATTCTCAAAGACAACCCCAAATAAAAATTCTTATCACTTTCAACAACTTCCCATTTGGGGTAGAACCTCTAATTTGGCAGCCCTATTCTATAGTGTTTTTCGCAAGGCGAAAAGTTAATTCGCCTTGTTTTTTCGGTCATGTCAAGGCGAATTAACTCCAGGTAAGTCCCAATTTACAACGTTGAAATTGAAAGACAGAAATTTTTCTTATTCTCTTTTAAACTTGCCTAAACCTTTCACAATCGCGAAATTAATAGACAGACAGAAATTATTGTTTTCCTTTTTTCGTTGTTTTCGCTGTTGACGAAGGTGAACATTCAACAGGCATTGATACTAAAATTACATTGGTGTGAGAAAAATGATATGAAGCAACAACATGAAAATGCCGAAAAGTGTAAAAGATAACCAAAAAATGTCCAGTACAGATAGTCATGTACTACACACTCTACCTCTACAACCCCTCACCAACAAACTTCGTCTGTCTGCCTACCACTTGCCACATTGTAAAAGGGGACTATGCTCAACTCGTCAGCTGTATCCACGGCGAATTAAAAAAATGGTGAAACGTCAAAATATTGTTTTGTTTCTATACTGAAATTTGACAACAAGCCAGAAAATTGCAAAAACAAAATACATGGGGCATACATGGGGCTTTTTGTAGTTGTAGAGTTGCACTTACCTGTTATAAATTCGCCTTGGGTCATGTAATCAGCTAAGGCGAATTGACTAGAACAAAGCGAATTTAAAAAGGTAAGTGCAATTACTTAACCTGGCGTTTACATTTGCCAGTACTGGCAAGAAAGTAGCAAACATGCAAACCTTTTCACTAAAACATGCACACTTTTCCAATTGTCTTCCCAGCCAGCAAAATCGTTCGATATTGTCGGAATCAGACATTTCGTGCAAATGTCTGACTTCATTCTTAGTGATTTCGTTCAGATTTCTGTCAGACATTGAATATTCTTACTGTCTCGCCGATTTCTGATCGATTTCGCATGTATATATGTCGGGGGAAATTTATGTACAGATATGTCCAATAGAATTCCGACGGAATCCATTCAGATTTGTCTAAATAAACTTATTATTTTTTTAAAATAATGACAATTGTCATTCAGTTGGAAATAATTTTAATTTTATTTAATTTGTTCAAGATAAAAAGGATAAAAAAAGGTACGTAAGTGTAAAATTTATAATTATGTACATATTTTGGAATAAAATTATTTCTTTTAGCTATCAGTTCGAAAGCAAAAAAAAATCTCGGCTAACACATCAGAATTTCCCATGCCTTTTTCATTGGATTTCTGTTAGATATCTATCAGAAATGCCGACAAAAAACCAAAATTTCCCACGACATGTCTGTCAGAAATCGTGACAACCACTTCATACGTTTTTGGGTCAGAAATCTGACAGAATTCGTTTCTCTCAGATATCTGAACGATGTCGGACTATTTTACTAGCTGGGTTGTTTACTGTCGATGGTGGAATAAGCAGGTGGCATCGTTACGGCAACAAATACAACATTACAACAAAAATGGAAATTATATCACCGTTAACGTCAAAAAATACTTTAAACAAAAATCAAAGCGTGCCGCTGAACTTGATGAAGCAAATAAATTTTTAGCCAATTTTTATTTAATTATATCTAATTTATTTTAATTTAAAATTAATTTAAAACTTTAATAATATACAATAATGACAGCACAAAACGTGGACTTTTTGTAAACATAAACAAAACTTTGACTTTGGTTGAATTTAAAGTTGTATTGAAAATAATCTAAACCTTTTTTTCTGCGTCCAGTTTATGAATTTTAATATTAAAACTGCACCATAACATAAAAATACCATTAAGATATAGTAATGATGGTAAAACTAGCTTTTGTGATTTAAAAACGATTTGTACTTAATTTTTATAAATAGTTTCATTAATCATCTCTTTATTGTTTTATTTTTTCATTAATAAGTTGTAAAACAAAATGTTTATTTAAAAACACAATTTTAAATAGCACATGTAAATAAAACTTTTGACATTTCTGGCATGAGCAAAAAAAATAACCGCCTGTCTTTTCGCCGCCACCTGTAGTTAATTTGCCTTGGCTAAGTGCACCTCGTCAGCCGCTCATCAGCTGTCTCCACGGCGAGGGTTATATGTTTCACAAATATTTTCACGAACAAATCATACCGAAGAAAACAAACTTTTTGCATAGTTGAAAAAATAGTGTCAAAGTAAAAAAGTACTAAAGTACATGTTTTTTCAACCATTTTCAATTAAAAAATAGTATTATATTTCAATTCCACGTGTTTTTGTAAACAACTTCAACAAAAAAAAGTTTGTTATATCATTTCATGCTGTCCGCAAGTAATAATATGGAAAAAAAGTTAAAAATTAACTTGAAAAATCACATATATAGTTTGTTAGATTTTAAAACCGACAAAGATCGGTGTAAGAAAAATTGCAAAACTTATTTCTATATACAAAGACCGTAGGAATCCAAATAACGGGTTGTCACTTTCGAGAAATTAGCCGTTTATAGGGTATACCCAAAAATGTGTAAAATTAGAAAATCCATATATATATTGTTTGTTACTATATAAAACCGACAAATATCGGTGTGAGAAAAATTGCAAAACTTATTTCTATGTAGAAAGACCGTAGGAATCAAAATAACGGGTTGTCATTTTCGAGAAATTAGACGTTTATAGGGTACAGCCAAAAAAGTGTAAAAATCAAAATTCCATATATATATAGTTTGTCACTATATGAAACCGATAAACATCGTGGTGACAAAAATTAGAAAACGTAATTCAATGTAGAACGACCGTAGGAATCCAAATAATGGAAAAAATTCTTGAAGCTGCTGATGAAGTAGCTCATAGTGGAAATTTGCAAAATATTCAAATATTATCAACAGTATGCAAAGTCAAGTCTGAAGGAAATTTTGATTGTTTTTATGATCCTAGCCCATTTATTGACATTTACCTAATGAAACAAGGATATTATCATGGATACGTACAGTACCTAGCGTCACCATTAGCAATACATTGTTGCGAAAATAAAACATTCGAAACTTTAAGTCAAAATTCCCAAATTTTAAAAGACGCAAATCATACAATACATGTAGATGCAACTGGGCAAAGCGTGAAACAAATCGAATGAGCAGAAAAGCGGATTTTAATATATAAAGTAGTAATACGGATTAAAAATTTGAAAATGATAATTCCTATAGTGACCGCTATACTATCTCGCCACACAATTATAGATATTTGCTACATTTTCGAGAAATGTATTGCAAAGAACGCAAATACAAAAGGCCATTTTTTGAAAGAGTTTGCACAGATGTAAGTTATGCATTATTTGGAGAAATATTAAAGTTTTGAAATATACAAAATATTTCCGAATATCTTAATGATTGCTATAATTACTTAGAAATGCAAAAAGACCTTAAGTAATCGTTCAGTGGTGCAAAGCTCATTATGTTCATATTATATGTAAGGATTTAAAAAATACAATTGGTAAAAATTATATATTGCGTCATTTATTAAAGAATGTTTTAACTTTGGCTTTCGATTTAAAAACAGTAAATGATTGCAAATTTTGGTTTAAAAACATTTTTTTCGTTCTTTTAAGTCCTTATAAAAATCATGAATTTAGAGAAAGTTACAAGATTCTAAAAAAAACGTTATAGATATTAATGAGAATGACTTCGAAAATTTAAATGTATTTAATGATGAGAACCAGAATAACTTGGAAACAATTGCTTCTAGAAGTCCGTTTAAAAAAATGTTTGAAAATATACATATATGATAATGTGTATGACAATTTGAAGAACGATGCTGCAAAATGTGAAATCAATGACTACCATAATGAGGATATATGCAGGTTATAGTTAAAAAAAATTGTTCATTTCTACCTATGTGGACAAACATAATGGGAATAACAGTAGATCCATCCGGTGATCATATAAGCTATGCTCCAGTAGAATTTAATTTATTTCTGCAAAAGCATATTCTTCTTAATAATAAATCAGTTCGGCCAGGAGATTTTATAAAAATTGAAAGAAAAGACAATATGAGCTCTTTAAAAGAACTTCGATACCATTATGACATGTATGACACCCAAGAGAGAGATGGTCAAAAATATATAAAATCGAATAAGAACAATACTAAAAATACAGATTTATTGCAAATATCTAAAGAGCACGACTATGAATTAATAGAAGCTATGGAACCAGAAGAAAATTGGAATAAAAAAAAATGAAAATAAACGAAAAGCAATTAAGCCAAAATTCCTTACAAATTCAAAGAAACCTAAAAAGCTTAAACACGCTTCCGCAGGCGTGCAAGATATTATACAGCTTGATCTTGATAATAGAGGAACACTCATATCAACAAGACGATAAAAATAAAGAGCAATTAAATAAGAACATTAAAGGTATCCAGTTCTATCTTCTTAGATACGATAATTTGTTTAAAACAATGTATCTTAAATTAAGACAATTTGACATTGGATTTTACAATCTTAGTGCCGGTTCACACACGTCAAGTTTGACTCGTCAAGTCTTGTGTTTTTAGGAGAGAGGGGTAAAGAAATGGCATTCTCTTTTCCCTTCTCTCCTAAAAACTCAAGACTTGACGAGACAAACTTGACGTGTGTGAACCGGCACTTACTTTTACTTGACACACGTCAAGTTTGACAAGTCAAGTCTGGGATTTTTAGGAGAGAGGGGAAAAGAAATGGCATTCTCTTCAAGTCTTCAAGTTGAATCGTCAAGTCTTGAGTTTTGAGAAGAGAGGGGAAAAGAAATAGCATTCTATTTGCCATTTCTTTTCCCCTGTCTCCTAAAAACTCAAGACTTGACTTGTCAAACTTGTCGTGTGTGAACCGGCACTAAAAGCTCAAGACTTGACGGATTAAACTTGACGTGTGTGAACCGGCACTAACTGTCTTCGTGACGTAGGCGTCCAGACAGTAGTTAAGACAGTTCAGTTTTTAAAATATGTCAAACGTAAATGTTGCAGTACAAGTTCAGTTAAACGTGTTTTGTATGACCAAACAAATTTAAAAATAGCTTAAAAATCAATATTTTGTGTGAACAAATATAAAACTAAGCTAAAACATAAAAAGTCAAATAAGAATATATATATATTTTTTTTACTTTTAGATGTTTTCTTTCTTTTGCGAAAAAAACTTCAAATAACTGTTAGCAAATGTCAAATCACTGCCCAATTTTACTGTCTGCATAATTTGCTTGACGGTTGACAAGACAGTTGCAAAAGTGTGCGTGAATTTAGGTAGAAGAACATAGCTCGCGTTAATTCGTCGACGTTTGTCACGCGCGGTACAAAAGCCATTAATGATAGCTGTTTTTTATTTTTTCACTTATTTGTGCATTGAAAACGGATTCGAAAGCATATCAAAATTTTATTATTATATTGAATTTATTTTTTTATATAAATATTGTATGTTTTTTAAGCTCATCAATAAGTTTTTCTTTCATGATTCACAAAAATTGTTTAATTATTATTTTTATTGTCAGCTGATTACTTTTCAAAAATACAACGCGTTAAAAAGTTCAAAGTTAACTAACTTTCTGGAGCAAACGCGTTAAAACATTTTACATATAGCTTGTTCTATGAAAACACACTAGTTTAACTTTTTTTGACAGAAGTCTAAAGAGCGCGCTAACAAATGCATTTTAAATTTAAAACGTCTATGTATATTTTTCAATTTTGTTTTTTCCGCACTACTTTGAAATGTGACTTATTTTGACAGTTCTTGTGAGAAACTTTTCGTAAAATATTTTTACAGAAATGCTTTTCCTCACATCCTTCGAATATATTCTGGTAAATGATTTTTATTACTGACAGTTATCGCAAAGTAAAGATATGGAAACACTTTTGTGAGAAAAACCGCTTTTTGTTTAATTTTTCACTGTTGTTGTTGCAAATCACTCGTTTGAAGCGAAAAATTTAACGATGTGAGAAAAACAGAAGCGGCCTACATGTTTCAACTGATGTTGCTTCGTCTGTGGGCACCATAACAATTTTTAGTAAATGAACACACCTAATAACATTGATTTCGATTCCAAAATAAACACATCTCATTTTTGTTAGTATATCAGTTGTAAAATAAAATCTTTAATAAAAAAATTTCATAAAGAAATACTTGTAATAACCAATAAAATAAGATTTCGCAATGGAAGGTAACGATAACAGTGAAAACGAGTTCTATGAAGTACCTCCAAAGAAAATGAAAACGGAATGGTCAAACAACTACTCAAATAAGGCTATGCAAATGATGAAAAAAATGGGATATGAAACTGATAAAGGCTTAGGTAAAGAAAGTCAGGGCCGACTTGAGCCAATTGTGGCATTTCAACAAGATGGAAGACGAGGGTTGGGTTTAAAACATGAATCTGTGTTATGTTCAGTTGAGCACTGGGACCCAAACAGTGAAGAAATTAATATCCCTGAAATTGTCTCGTGGCTTCCAAACAAAAGCGGTTCTACATACGACTTACAACAACTTCAGTGTTGGATCACTTTTGGTGAACGCAAAGAAACTTTGGACGATGAAACATTATTTGTTGACCCTGAAATATTGAGTGGCATTTTAGCTGCCAAAACTGTTTTTGATCAACTTGATGAAAATGAACTTAGAAGAGCTCGATCTCGAAGTAATCCATTTGAAACAATACGAAGTTCTATTTTCCAAAACAGAGCTGCTGTTAAAATGGCTAACATAGATTCAATGTTGGATTTTATGTTCACCACTCCCAAAGATAAAATAGGAAATTCCGTTTTGAATGATAAGGATCTTTTATATTTCGCAGATATTTGTGCAGGTTTTTTTTCATTACATTTAATTTGATTTCATCAATCAATTATTTAATTTGTCAACAGGTCCTGGAGGGTTTTCCGAGTACATATTATATAGAAAATCATGGGAAGCGAAAGGATTTGGGTTTACTTTACGTGGCGCAAATGATTTCAAGCTTGATAAGTTTTTTGCCGGCTCTCCAGAGACATTTGATCCATATTATGGTGTACAAGGGGATGGTGACGTTTATGTGGAAGCTAATCAAGATTCTTTTGCTAGTTATATTTTTAAACATTGTGAAGAGGGTGTTCATTTTGTTATGGCAGATGGTGGATTTTCCGTTGAAGGACAAGAAAATATTCAAGAGATATTATCAAAACAACTTTATTTGTGTCAGTGCCTTACAGCTCTCAAAATTCTAAGGTGTAATGGAAGTTTCGTTTGTAAGCTTTTTGATGTTTTCACGCCGTTTAGTGTGGGATTGGTATATCTTATGTATCAGTGTTTCGAAGAAATAGCAATTATAAAACCTAATAGTAGTCGACCTGCGAATTCCGAAAGATATTTAATCTGTAAGTGGAAAAGACCTGATACAGAAACTGTATGTAAATATTTAAATTTAATAAACAACCACTTAAACGTGCAAAACGAAGAGGATATAATAGAAATTGTGGACTTGGATCTTATTATGCAAAATGATGCATTTTTCAAATATATAAGGGAATCAAACGACTCAATTGGACGAAACCAAATTATTGGGCTTAACAAAATAACAGCTTATTGTAACAATCCACAACTAAAAGAATCCAGACAATCAGAATTTCGCAAAAAGTGCTTAGAACTATGGGGATTGCCTGACAAACTAAGACAAGCACCAGAAAATAAATCTGTTGAAAAGTTTCTTGAAGAATTTTTAAGCAATTGGTACGAAGATAAAGCATGGATTAATGAAAACCCTGCTGAGTTAAAGTCTCCTCAAATGTTAAATAAACCAATAGAGAGTGTGCATGACTGGTATTTTGTACCGATTGGACGAGGTGAAACGAGTTCTAATGCCTGCAGTTTTTTTATATGTACTACAAGAGGGAAATTCCTTAGATATACTGATATGAAAAAGTGGCAGCCTGTAGAATATATGTTTGAAATATCACCAAAATCATTATTTTATGGAGAACTTGTTTTTGAATACAGTGGCGAGGGACGAACACAGACACGAACTTGTAGTCTACACATTATCGATGCAATCATATTAGGAGGTAAAGATGTAAGAAAAATGAAATTAAGTGATCGCTTGTTAATGTGCTCAAAGTTTGCAAATAGTATTAATAAACCATATAAAGAAGGCAGTGCTGTATCGTTATTACGCTCTAAGAGACTTTTTAAATTGAAAGATATTGAAGACTTTTTTAAAGTAATGCGACATTATACCCTTAAAGATGGTACTTTGCGTCTAGGAATATCGCTAAACAATTCTGATACCAAGTTTTTTGTTCCTGGCGGAATTTTGTTGTTTTGTGAAATTTTCCATTTTTTCTTTTCTATAATGTCAAAGTCACAAAATATGCTCTATTATTTCAATACAATCGAAAAAACATCTCACTATAAAAATACCATGCCTTCTCAAATGCACGATATCTTATACGCTTCATTTCGCAATAGTTTTAAAAGACGACTGCTTTGGAAATGGACAAATACATATCAAGTCGAAGAACATAGAAGTAAAATAGATGAAAATTTGTTATACAGATACGACTTTGTACAATTTGTTAAAAATAAACAAAATAAATGATAATGACAATTGTTTTCAAATGATTTAAAAGGTTAAACGGTATTACCTAAAATGTTTATGTTATAAGTTCTTCAGTTATACATTTATGAAAGTCTGTATTCATAAAAATATTTTAAATTAGGTTTTACCAGTGGCTTCGTTCACTTAAAAAATAGAGCAAGATTATAATAAGAGGGTTTATCCTATAAAGATTTTACAGAAATTTTATGTAGTTATCTACATCTATACACTGAAAATATTTCATGAGTAAATAAAATAAAAACCTTTGTACAATGTTCAAAACTGGATACGGCCAGTTCCAGCGAAAAGTCTACTTTTTGTAACGTAACGCCAGAAGTAATTTAAATTGTTTCTCAAAAAATAGTATATATATAGTTTACTTTTTTATATTTTGATGATAAGCGCAACTAGCTTTGCATTAAGTAACAAAAGGGATAACGGTTGAACAACATGGTCCTAAAATACAACCTTATTTGCATTCTGGCGTTACTTTAAAAAAAGTAGACTTTTCGCTGAAAATGCCCATATGTACCTTAAAACAAGCAAAGATTTTTAAATTTGATAGCTTGAAAAATAAATCTATATAAGTCCAAAGTTCAGCTATAGTTACCATCTATATGGCTGAAATAATTGAGTTATTAGGCATCATAAACTGAGGCATAATGGGGTTATTCAAGCAAAAGTGAAAAAATATAACAACAACAACCACAAAGACATTCACCCTTATTCTATTTGGCGTCGTCAACAGTTGACAACGCCGTTTTTTATGTTTTGTTTCAATTTCGTATACCCGTTGGCAATATTGCCATATTTCGATGACTGTTAACATATGTTTGGTATTTTCTAAGAAAAATTGGCGTTGCTGTTGCCTTAAATTGCCTTTGATTTTGTCGTCGGCATTTTTAGTGTTGTCTTATGCTGCTTTATGTCGTGTTTAAAAAAAATTTACGTTATGGTTGGCTGCAATTTTGATTTCTACGGCGGTTTTGATATTTTTCTTCATTTGTGTTGTGTTTTGATATATTTTTTGTGGATATAATTAAAAAAATTCAAATAACAACTAAGTGCCAGTTCGAGAAGCTAGTGGAAGAGCTTGTTAAAAATCCATTACTAGTCAGAGAACTATGCAGGGTCTGTTTTCCTAATAAATTAAATATCCCTTGCGATTAAAGAAGAGATGGTTCTCTTGTTTTTTTTTTTTTTTTTTTTTTTTTTTGGAGCTAAAATTTTGATGTGGGTTCCGTCCACACAGCCAATTACACCTGGAAATGCTGCTTTTCTAAGAAATACCACTTTAATTTATCCATTGTGGACAAAGTTCTCTCTTCATGACTTCCAGAGTCTCAGACAAAATTTTTAAACTTGTGGCTGGGACAGTCAAAAGTTGAAATAATTTCCAACGCTGAGCTGGTACGATCCCTGGGCCAAAAAACGCAATGTTGCTGCAAATATATTGTGTTTAGAACAAACGTTCCCTTTTTTTTAATGAGGCTCTACTATTTCCAACACATGTTTAAAAGAAAGTTTATTCAGCCGAAAATAACTTTTAAATCTTAAAAAGGTTAAAAAAATCCATTAGGCACTTGGGAATATTTAATATAATAAAAACAAATTTTATTTAAACATTACTTTTTTTACAAACTAATTTTTATTTAGCTTAAAATTTTGCATAAACAGCACAGAATTTTTTTTTCTTATAAAAAAAAGTAAACAAAATGAATCAGATGATTTTAATATTAGAGATGTGTGCTGTATTTTATTAACATTATCGATAAATAGTCAACGGCGTCATAATACTCTTACAAAATACCAATTTAACATAGAATTGATGTTGTCTTTGATAAGAATTGCCGTTGCCTTAAAATTGCCTTTGTTATTGCCGACGCCAAATAGAATAAGGGTGAATTATTTGCGCACAACTAATTGTGTGTGTGGTTGTTGTTATAGTTTTGCACTTTTGCTTTTTTGCAAGGGTGCAACGTGTGACGTGAATACCCTTATTAACAATTTTATGGCGATTTCTTTTCTGAAAACAATATGCTACAGTATATACATGTAACATTTTCTAATGTTACCTATAATCACTGGAAGTGTTACATGTTGTGCAATTTTAATAGAACACAATTAGCTGCTTTTATTTACAACTATTACACTTTCATAATTAATGTACTTCATGAGCGATTTTTAATTCTATTTGAGCGGTTTCTGAACGCAATTATGGCTTGAAAACAAATATTGACATCACTAATGGCTTAGAAAAATTTAAACGATTATAATATAAATAGACTTTTTTTGATTTTAATGTGTAAATATATTTATATTTTCTTTTAAAATAATTTTTTTTACAAAATTATGAGCTGTATGAATTATGACAAGCAAAATAAAACATTGGTTGTACAAACAAAGTAGTAAGTACCAAAGTTGTAAGACAGGGCAGTATGAGCACCTTAAGTAAAAGTAAGGGTAAAACATGCAACATGTTTTGCATGTTTTTTATCAACATATTCACAAAAGAACTTGAAAATTTTTCCCACAGTTGTATTTTATGTACAATCGAACACAAAAATGTAGAACATGTAACATTAATGCAACATTTTTCTCAGAAAAGAAATCGCCATTAACTAACAAATACTTAACTAATCAATACAACCCTACAAGAAATGGATGACCTAAACTAAAAAAAAAAAAAATGTTTACTAACACACTTGCAACAATTTTACATTAGTTGTACCACTCTAACATATATGTTAGAGTAGAACAACTGAAAACACCACAAAAATGCCAATTTTTTTTTAATTTTTGTTATACATACTGGCTAATATTTGTGAAAATTTGTGAATTGTTTAAATTAAATACTGCAAAATATTTTAATAATTATTAAATTATTAAAATAAATAAAGAAAATCCAAAGGATTTGGGTAAGTAAGTTAAAAAAATGCGAAAAAGAAAAACGCGAAGCTGAAGATGCGGAAAAGCCTAAACAAAATTTGGATGAAGCCAAAAATACTCATATCCGAAGATCCCAGTTGGCCAGGTGCATATTTGAATGTGTCGAAAATTAACAGAAACGTTAAAATCTATGGATGGACACATCGTTTACGACGTCAAGTCAAAGGTTTAATTTTTTATTTACATTACGGATTTTTACAATGTTTGGTACACTAAAACCTGTGCCAGAAGGCAAATCGGTAAGTTTCGTTTCGTGAACAATATTGTAGAAACTGATTTATTTGTTTTATGCACCAGGTGGACACGAATTGCATGTAGATTACTGGGAATTAATTGGTTTGGCTCCTGCTGGCGGTGCTAAAAGTATTCTCAATGAAGAGGCTCATCCCGATGTTCAGTTGGATAATCGTCATATTATGATTAGAGGCAAAACATTTTTCCGTGTTAATTCTTCCACCTGCAGTGAATGGTGTTAACGCATACGTACAGCAGTCAACTTGATTTGGTTGCATTATAAGGAGCCAGAGTTGGTTATACGATATTCAGAGGTATGTTATCATGAAAATTTGTTTTTAAACAAAATTAAGTCGTTTTTTTTTTTGTATTTTACAGTATTTCGCAAATTGTAGCGAAAAACACAAATCTAGCACTTCTTGATCGCACAGTAACCTCTTTAGTGTGTGCTCTTTACAATTGTGAGGAATCAGACACTCTTTATGGTCTAAAAAGTTTTTAGTAAAAACTAAACAAAGCAAACGTTTCGAATGGATACAATATGTAGCAGAATTGTACAATGATATTTAAAAGCATTTAAATGATGTTTGATCTAGCCAAACGTTTTGCAAAAACCAATAACTTTTTAATAAAACTATTGGTTACGAGCAACGTCTAATATTTAATAAAAAAACTGTTATCATCTGACGTTTATGAAAGGAGGAATAACTGTATCAGTCCCTGTTTTATTAAGCCTTTTTGCAATATTCCCATTCTTTAAATATTACACTTGGTTTTTGCTAAAGCCAACCTTTGGTTAACATTGATGCTATAGATGTAAACATATACTTAGGAATGATTCTAATGAAACTATGAGATATTCTGGTAGTGTAGGATGATTCCTTAGTATATATACTTATCTATAGCATCAATGCTAACCAAAGGTTGACTTAAGCAAAACCCAAGTGAAATATTGAAGTTGGGACCATTGCAAAAAAGCTTTATAAAATTTAAATTACCACATAGGACAAAAAATAATTATTTATTTATTTAATTTATTCTGTAAAACGAACAAATATTGAATTTTATTTAAAATAAAAAACAAAAATATGTGTGAGAATTTAATAAAATTAATCGTGTTTTATTTAAGCTAAAAATACGTCAATAGTGACGAATATACTGACTAGTCAGCTGGGACCGGTATATGCATCAGTACTGACTAGTCAGCTGTGTCCGGTTTATACATCAGTACTGATATGTAAAGAGTATAAGAGTAAACAGATCAGATATATGTTTTATCTACCACAAAATTCATAGGTTAAAGAAGGATGCAAAATCACACGTACACAAAAGTTCAGGTCATTTTTTTCACGTTGGCCTTAAGAAAATGATAGAAACTTTGTTCTACGCGATGACCGACATCTGTATCAGCAATGTCGGTCATATGATAGGTCAAATGACCGTCACTATTCTTGTAGGGAAGATAACTAATAAATTAATCTAATTCTTAACTAAAGCTACTTTCGTAACAATATAAACTGGGGGGCTACTCCCTATTGCGATGCGAAAGAAAATTGTAGCAAATCTAGCGATTGGTACTCTTCAATACTTTTGCGCATGTGTTTTTTGCATCTTTTAATTTCTTTTCGTAAATCATCACTTTATTTTATTTAAATTTTTCAATTTCAAATTTTTTTACACATTTTGGCATTTCATTACTGCAAATCCCCACCATCTTTAATTTTTATTGCCACTATCGCTTCATTTTCAGAAAATTTGGCGAAAGTGATAGAGAGTACCAAGTTTGCATTTAGCTTTCGCATCGCATTAGAGAGTAGACCCCTGAAGTCACCTATTTTACAGGGCACTTTCGACGCTGTCGGTTTATACGAGGCAACAAGTTCAATGCGATTATTAAGGGGGAATTTTTTTAGAATAAAACATGCACTGAATAAGAAAATTTTGAATTAATTAATTATTTTCACACATAGAAATGAATTGAATGAAATTTGAGTCAATTCAAATAAATAAGGCAGTAATGAATTTCAATGCGTTTTCCAATTCAAATGAGTTCGTAGAATGAATTGCAATTCGTTTCTAATTCAAATTTTTTTTTTTTTTTTTTTTTTTTTTTTTCTTCATTATTTATTTATTGAATCTTCATATATTAAATATGAACTAACAATAATTAATCAAATCTTAACCTAATATTATTTTTTTGTCCTGCCAGTGCCAGACAAAAATTTTGTTCATCGCGGGTTCTGTTCACTTTTATAGGTGTTTATCGCTCATCTAATTGGACAAGTGCCGCAGTGTCTCTTCTTCTTAAGCGAGTGTGGCCGCTATCATTTAAAATATTTCGTGCTAGTGGGTTCGGGTGCAATTCGAGCCTTTTTAAGTATTTTACTGCATATTTCGTAATCATAGTTTTAACTAATGGAACATTGAGATCCTTGTGAATATTTGAGTTTTTAACATACCAAGGGGCAGCTGTGATTATTCGAAGTAGTTTATTTTGGCGCCTTTGAATTTTTTCGATATTAGAGGCCGAGGCAGTGCCCCATAGCTGAATACCATAGCACCAGATTGGCTTTAAGATAGAGTTGTAAAGAAGAAGTTTGCAGTCGAGACTAAGGACAGAGTTTCTTCCAATAAGCCAATGAATTTGGATGGCTTTTAGTTTCATTTGAGTTAATTTTGCCTCTATATGGCTTTTCCACGTTAAACGGCGATCTAGATGAATACCGAGGTATTTTACATGCGAATTTTGAGGTATTATTTGATTATTGATTTTAATAGGGGGGCATGATTCCCGACGCAAGGTGAATGTTATATGTACGCATTTTTGCTCATTGACCTCTATCCTCCATTGCTTTAACCATAGTTCGAGTTGAAATATATGATCCTGTAGGTATCGAGATGCTTCTTGACGGTTTTCGTGCACGCTCAAAAAAGCTGTATCATCAGCAAATGTTGAAGTTTGTGTGTAGTTGTTTGTTGGCATATCCGAGGTATATATTAAGTATAAAAGTGGGCCCAGGATGCTTCCCTGAGGGACACCAGCGTCAATTTGCTGAGGAGAGCTTAAATAATCACCTTCTTTAATAATAAACTTTCGACCGACTAAGTAGCTTTCTAACAGCTTGTGTATGTTTACTGGTAAGTTTAGCTTCAATTTATGTAATAAGCCTTCATGCCAGACTTTATCGAAAGCTTGAGAAACATCGATGAAGAGAGCGGAACAATATTTTTTTTCTTCAAAGGCTTTTCTTATTGCGTTTACTATACGATGGGTTTGCTCAATTGTGCTGTGTTCTCTTCTAAAGCCGAATTGGTGGTTAGGAATACATCTATTATCATTTAAAATTGGGGTTAATTTTGACGCTAACAGCTTCTCAAACAGCTTTGATATATTAGAAAGTAAGCTTATAGGCCTATATGACTCAACTTTTGTGTGATCCTTTCCAGGTTTAGGTATCATGGTGACTAAGGAGACCTTCCACTTTTGAGGATAGTATTCAAGGCGTAAAATAGCATTAAAAATTAAAAGAATAATTTTCTTTGCTATGCTGGGTAGCTCCAAAAGCATTTTGTTGCTGATCTTGTCAAACCCAGGAGCCTTCTTGGGGTTTAAATCACAAATAACCTTTTCGATTTCTCTTATCTCAAATCTTAGCGGAACAGCTGCTCTAGCAGCAACAGGTGGTAACTCGACCGCAATATCGTGAGATATATTTGGGGTAAATACGTTTTTTAAATGATTGACAAACAGATTTCCTTTTTCAACATCATTTCTTGCCCAACTTCCATTCAAGTTTCTTAATGGTGGTTTAGAGACAACTGGCCTTTTGAGATTTCTAGCTGCACGCCATAATGAGTAGTCTGATTGTGGGGTTGCATCAAGTTCCTTAAGATATTTTTCCAGAGAAGCCGTTTTCTTAGTCTGCAGTAACTTTCTTAGTCTTTTTGTACACTCTTTAAGTAAGTTCTTAAGTTGAGGGGATCTGTGCAATTGCCACTCTCTTCGAGCCCTCCTTTTTTCAGACAAAAGATGCTCGACATCTGTGGAATATATTTTAATAGTTTTTGTTTTTTTGGGGGCAATATTGGAATGTTGAACAGCTAGTTTCAGAAAACTGTCAAAATTGTCAACAGAGCGATCTACATAATCCGGTGTACTGAGCGGAATATTTTCTGTGCAATGGGTACTGAGATATTTTTTATATTTCAACCAATTAATTTGCGTAGCTGTCGTCGGAGGAACAATTCTATTGGGGTTCATTATAGTAACAATTGTAGGTGTGTGGTCGGAAGATAAATCTAGGGAGGCTTCAACTTGAATCGTTTCTATGGGAATGTTTTTAACCACGCCGAAATCTATGACATCTGGAATTTTTTGAAGATCAGTGGGCCAATATGTTGGTTGTCCGCTCGCTACCACATTTAAATCCATTTTAGAAATTATGTTAAATAAAACACGACCCTTTGGTGTTATAAGTCGCGACCCCCAGAGGGTATGTTTAGCGTTATAATCGCCAGCGGCTAGGAAACACGGTCCTAATGATTTAAAATATTTACAATATTGGTCCTCCGATATTGAAAATCTAGGCGGGGAGTATAACGATGAAATTATTAGGTTTCTATTTAATTCCTCAACGCAAATGTTCGTTGCCTGGAGATAATCTTCACGATGATCACACATTAGGTAGTGTTTGACTCGGGCCTTTATTAAAATGGCGGAACCTCCACAAGCTCTATCTCGAGGGTCCTTGGTATCATATAGTATATAACCATTTATTTTAAACGTACTTCTTGAGGTCAAATGAGTTTCAGAAATCATCATGACATCAATTTGTTTATTTTTAAGAAAGTATTCTAATTCATTTTTATGTTGGCGGATGCCGTTTGCGTTCCAAAAACAAATTT
This sequence comes from Pollenia angustigena, assembly GCA_930367215.1. Classification (NCBI taxonomy): domain Eukaryota; kingdom Metazoa; phylum Arthropoda; class Insecta; order Diptera; family Polleniidae; genus Pollenia; species Pollenia angustigena. Next base: position 38,988,939 of record OV884059.1, read on the forward strand.
TTAAACAGTTCATGGTTTGTTAAGTACAGCTTGCAATAACATCGATTGCATTCTAAGCATTTCCTGCATCATATTACCCATTGTGTTCGTAAAATTATTTACTGTTTGCACTAATGTTTCCATGGTTTTTTCTAAACGACTTAAATTAGAAAATTGAGTTTCATCATTACTTGGCGAGGCACCTTGCATTGGCTCATGGTTTGATTTTAGGACGTTAGCGTAAGAGGTTCTGTTATTACTAGGCTGGGGGGCTTGAATTGCATTTGTGTTAACCTGATTTGTTACCTGCATTTGAGGGGGATTAGTTTTCGGTCCGACCGACTGCTTGACGATTGTATATACAGGGCATCCTCTATAATTGGCAGTGTGATTACCGCCACAGTTGCTACATTTTTTTAAGTTGGGGTCGGTTTTAGACTTGTCGCAAAGAACTGTTCCATGTAATTCACCACATACTACGCAAACAGGGGGTAAGTAGCAGTATGCCTTAGTATGGCCAAATTCCTGGCAGTTTAGACATTGAACAGGACCATTTCTTTTGTGCGGCTCCTCAATAGTTACCCTTCTGTACAGAATATATTTCAAATTATAAATTGGATGCGTTTCATTTTTTTTTGAGCTTAATGTCGCCGGGTTCAAGCTCCACTCGAAATAGTGGTTGGGGATTTTTTTCCCTATTTTTGATATTTGTTACGTTTTTGATTTTAAAGCCCTTCTCTTCCAAAAAAGCTTTAATTTCCCCTGGGTCTACGCATGAGTCTATGCCCTTGATTACTACCTGAAGACCTTTACTGCTCTTCAGTTGATACGTATAAAAGTTTTTATTTAGAGTCTCAAATCTTGTAATTACCTTTCGAAAATCATCCTCGTGATTAACCTGTATTTTAGTCTCGTTAATGATACCGCGCTTTATTGCAGCTACATAAAAGGAATTTTCACCAATCACCGAAATTAAACTTTTTATTAACTCATTAGAGTTTTGCTCTCTAAGGTATATCGGGGGTGGCTTAGACGATTTAATGACGTTTGGTGCTTCAGAGGATTCATCCTCCAGAATCGCGAAACGATTTTGTGTATTTATTTTATCAAAAGATGGTACTTTTGAGGCCGAAGCAACTGCTGCAGAGGTAGGGCTGCGTCCCCGTTTAAGCACTGTTATGTACCTGTCCATACCAACTTGTACTGTAGGCTTTTGACAACTTTTTACAGGGGGGTTTTCCATTGCATTTGTGTTTAAGTTCATGGTATCATTGCCCACTAAATTTGTTTTTGACGTCACGGCAATACTTGCTGGCCTGGCAACACTTGTCACCAAATCTTGTTGTAGTTTTTTTAATGAGTCACTATCCACCGTTTGTGTAAATACCGAGGGTGAGAGGGAACGTGTTCGAGTAATTGGCTTAGCCGTTAGGTAGTTAATATTGTTTTGTTTTGTTTTATTTATTTCTGCATTATTTTCATTTGCATTAACTAAAACGTAAACGTTTCTTTCATTTTGTCTTAGTGTTGTTTCACTATTTGTACTCATGCAAACAGTTGTTTTTGTTTTTCACCGTTTTGCTTTGCTTTAATATTTTTATTATTTATTGTATTTTACAACAACAAAAGAAAAACCAGAATTTAAATGTTTTTTTTTCAGAATATGTATACACATGTATGAACATTCATACGTACATATATATTTTTACTGATTTATTTTATTTAATTTGATCGTTTTAAATTGTTCACTATTATGTTAAATAATTTAATTAACAAAATATATTATTTTGTTTTTTTTTAAGCGTCCATTCGCTGCTTAGATTACAAAATCAAATGTGATTAATTAATAGTTTAAATTGTATGCGGGGCTAAAATACACGTCTGTATCACAACAAAGCAAAAACATTTTTTGTTCAAATGAATTTGTTAAATTTAATAGCAATTTCAATTAATTTTACAGATTCTTTCGAATTGAATTGATTTTGAATTAATTAAAAATGAATTAGAAAAAAGAATTAGCAATTCATTTCCAACTCATTTGAATTGAATTAATTGAAACTTGTTAGTTAGTTAGTTAACTTTATTGAGACTTCTTTTTTTCATATTACAAGATTTAGGAACATTTAAAATTATAAGAAAAACTTAAAACTATAGCGTATTATTTTAATTTCATGAGCATTTATTTGGTTATGCGACTAGCTTATCAAAATTCAAGAAAACTTAATTATATATAAAATTAATTAATAATATTGAATGAAACAATGCTTGCTCCCGGCATTTAGCAATACTAGTAGAGTTGTATCTACTTTTTATAAACTTAATACCAAGGCGAATTTACACCAGGTGAACTTGTCTTGCTACGTAAGCAACAGCTGATTACTAACCTTGTGTCAAAATGGTATACCGTCCTGTTGGTTCTGGGGAATCTTAACTAAATTCTATAATTTGCGATTAAAATTGTAAAATTTAAAACTTTTTCAAGTTAAAACATTTCAAAAAAACACAATTTAATATAAAAACAAAATCAAATATTTGTTTGAATTTTTGACACAACGTTAAAATATTTTACAGTGCTGTAAAACGTTTTCAAAATAAGGCCATCTTGTATGAATTCGCCTTGCTTAATACTAAAAAATCTTAAAAGCTAAATCTTAAAACTATTTAGAACAAAAATAAAAAAATAATAAAATGAAAAACAAAAAAGAAAAATTACTTTAAAATAATAATTTTTACCCCCTATGTATTCCGGGAGTAGTATGTGAGTAGAAGTTTACACCAGGGAAATGACTCGGTGTTTCATGTAAAATTCCAACCGTGGAAAGGTAGTTAGTGTTTGACCAACTTAATCCTTGCTCATTTGACAGAATATCTTGCATTACATTGCCGTCAAAATAAGACAGTCTATCAACAAAGCTTTCAACTCAAGAGCATAGAAAGAAAGCGGACATATTTTGGCCTCCTCATAAAGAAATTTATTTGAAAATCTTTTATGATTAAAATTCTTCTCTATGCACTTTCGTACAATGTGTCGTTCAAAAATTTTCATCTTTCTCATTAACGTTTTTGAAATGCTGAACCATACTGGAAATGCATAAAGAAGAATTGGTCTTATACTCACTTTATACAACAGTAATTTAGTATTAATTGGCAAGAATTTACTATTAAATAGTTTTGAAAAGGCACCTTTAACACGATTAGCCTTCTCTAAATTAGAAACAACATGTTTATTAAACTTTAATACTTTGTTAAAGTTTACGCCAAGATATTTAATGTTATCCTTAAACGTGATTTCAGAACCATTTAATATTAATTTCAAATTCTTGCTCTCCGGAACAACAGTATATTTACATTTGCCGGAAGCATTTCTTAAACATATTGCATTACTTTTCGAGGCATTAATTTTTATTCCCCAATGAGAATAAAATTTATCAACATATTTTAGGTGCGATGAAACACGTTAGAGCGCAATTTGAGGTGACTCGTCATGAACATAAAGCAGAGAATCTTTGGAATAAAGTATTCCTTTGGAATCATTATATTCATGGGGAAAATCATGTATAAAAATATTATATAAATGAGGCGCTAATACAGATCCCTGCGGAACGCCACAAGAAACACAACCCTGAGACGATAACACACTATTAATCTGAACGCAAAACCTTCTGTCCTTGAAAAAATTTCGAAAAAGTTTTATAAACGATGATTTAAAACCTATCTCTATCATTTTGAATAAAATGCCATCATGGTAGGCCTTATCAAAAGCCTTCTCGATGTCAAGAGAAACTGCGACAGTGCATTGGCCCTTTCTTAAATTCTGTACAACTTCAGAGTGGAATTTCAAAAGAGCATGAATAGTGGAATTACCTTTCTTCAAACCGAATTGATTTTGGGGAATATACGCTTCATTTAGAGATATATCCATTTTCTCTCGAATTATTCTCTCAAATAACTTCCCTAGATTAGAAAGTAACTAAATTGGTCTCAAGCTGTTAACATCGCTATTACCCTTCTCTTTCGGAATAGGAACAATTTTTGCAATTTTCCATACACGAGGAAAATAGCAATTATTTAAACAATTGTTGAACAATAATGTGAGATACTCAAAAGCCTTAACTGGAAATTTTTTAATTAAGTAATTTGATATACCATCCAAACCACACGATTTCTTATTATTTACTAATTTAGAAAACTCCAAAAGAGCATTTAAATTCGTAAATTTTGGGTTGCCTACATTATTCAATTATGTTATGTCATCATTGAATGATATACAATTAGAAACTTGAGAAATAGTGTCCGTGATTGCTTCAGTTATTTCCGAAATATTTCTATTTGGAGGAGAACCTTCATAAACCGATGTAAATTGTTCCTTTAAAGCATCTAGTTTTTGATCAAACTGAGTAATTTTGACACCATTGACTGAAACATCCTTAATTTGAGAGCGATTTTTATTTCCTATCATTTTAAAAATTTGTTTATAAGCCCATGGCCCAGGCTTTATTTCCCTTAATCTTTCATTAAAAAGGTTGGACTGTTCCTTTTCAATCTGTTCCTTTATTATAATTTTAAGTAAATCTATTTGTTTCGAAATAAGCAAATATTCAGGGTGTCTCCTGTTAAATGTTCTTGTAAAAATTCTCTTCAAGTCCCTTTGCCAGTTATACTTAATCCTTATGCTGGGTACACACTATGCAACGCGTTTACGCAATCTAGTGAATTAAATTCATTTTCATTCATTCCAGATTGCATCAACATCAAAACGCTTTGATATTTTGAGGTTGCATTGAAACAGATTGCATGTCGGTTACACTGTGTGTACCCAGCATTAGGAACTTTTTCACCTTTTCCGAGATAATATATTTCCGATTTTTGTTTTCCATTTTTCTTGAATGAATATTCGTTATAAAACTAACAGATGTATTAAATTCTTCTATAAAGTATTCTATTTCAACGATAGTTAAATTTCTATTGTTGGGGGGAAAGTGATTTAACAGGCTATTACTAATATCTTTTTTAAATTCATTCCAGTTCGTTTCATTAAATGACACAAAATGATTTGGAGTTTCAAAAATAAGGTTGAAATCTGAAAGGTATATTTGAAGTCCTAAAGGTATATGATCCGAAAAAGTAGGAAGTGTAGATGTTTTACAATTTTGGGGGAAACTATCAATAATGTTTGTGCTTAAATGAGAGGATCCCCCAGGGTACGTGGGGTATGAATCACAAATTCTCGTAACCGAAATAGACTCGTCTTGAAGCCAAGTCCATAGCACTTCACCGTTGAAATTGTTGTTAGCATCACTCCAGGAAATATGCTTTGCGTTCATATCACCAACTAGTATCAAACCATCATAAGTGTTTGAAAGATTCAAAATTGAAGAAAGACCTCTATAAATAGTTTGACGATTACAGTTGCATTGAAAATAAATAGAACCACAGAGAATTTTCCTAATACTACCATTTATAGATACGTTTACTTCGACAAACAAATTTGGAAACCTAAGATTAGGAATACTGATCCTTCTAAAAGATATCGAATTTTTTAAAGCTATACCAACACCTAATGAAGTATCGTCCCTCAAAACAATATAATTATCTAAATAAACATTTGTGTCCGCCGTCAAATGTATTTCTTGCAAAAAAGCAATTTCAATATTAAATTGATTCAGTAGCCTGCTTAGCTCAATTTTCCTTCCTATATGAATAAGAGATCCAACATTAAATGTAACTAAATTTATAGAATTACGGGCCATATACATTGTGAATAGCTTTAATTAAGCACTCTTTCCTTGCCTGATCTTTTGACATTGCCTTATAATTTTTCATACAATTTTCAACTTTCTCCTCTAAAGTTAGAGGCTCTGGAGCACATAACATTTTCGCTAGCTTAATAAATTCTTGAATTAGTGCAGGTTTTTCCGGTTTGCTTTGTGTTGGAACCTCATTCAAAACTTTGAACAAATTCGCAAATGGTCTTTCCGTTGAAACGGCATTAGACGTATTTAATGCTCTGGCAACATTGTCAGCAGCGGACATTTTCCTATTTTTTGCCTCCTGATATGACTTCCTTTTAAATGAAATATATTTCCTGTAAGCGGGGCAGCCCCTGTAATTTGACGTATGGCCATTCTCGTTACAGTTTACACAAAATGGTGTTACATTACTTTCAGGAGTAAAAGTACATTCACCAGGGTCGTGCTTTTCGCAGCATTTTACACAAGAAAATGGTCGAGCACAATTTTTTGAGTAATGCCCCCAACGTTGGCACCTCCAACATTGTGGAATTTTTGTACTAGCTTTAGGTCTTTCCCATGAAACCACCTGATTCAGAATATACTTCAAACCGTGCAACTCATTAACTTTATGACTGGGCTTAAGAACCACTAAAAACAATCCTGTGTCTGTATCGTTCTTTCTAGAAAATTCAGTTGAAAATTTTGAGACAGACTCAATCGTATCCGGAATAATTCTATCAATTTCCGACTTAATATCGTTACTATCCGATTTGTAATATAGGGCTCTACAAACTACGCTCTGACGTTTATATTCTTTAGGAGTTTATGTGTATCAAGGAATTTCCCTTTCTTTTAATAACTGCATCATTTCCGTATGTGCAGATGAATCTTTAAAATATAGTTTACTTTTATATTTAGAATGATTCTTGACTTTAAATTCTACATTCTAAGGGCTAATAAATCAAAGCAAGTTAAACTCTCTTTTTGGTTTAAAATGTGTATAAACCAGCAAATCTACAAATCAGAAAACATATAAACCATCTCTAAACGCTTAAAATTGGGCGTTTAAACTACCAATACAATCCATATGAATTTGACAACATTTAACGTAGTGCTGCCACATTTTATTTTTTAAACAGCATGTAATATATGGGGCACTGATTTATAGCTGTTGAGTTTAAACTAAATAAAAATTCAAGTTTAGTTCAACTAAACCAGTGTTTAAACGTTCAGTGATTTATTAGCACTTAGAGTTTAACTGGTCAACAAGAGATTTAACATTCACATTCTCCAGAAATATAGGGGGGCAATACGAAATCCTATTGTTAAAATGTGTTTGAGAATCATTATTATTTTTAGATTTCTTACGTTCTAAATTTGAGTTATTAATTGGCCTTTCCGCCTCTACATTCAAATCTCCTAAGAGTGAGTACCTGTTTGTACGATTAGTGCCCTCAGCCACCTTATTTTTAAAATGACATTTTGTTAAATCGATTTTTACTTCACCTTGAAATTTTCGTTTTTTGTTTTTGACCGTCTTAAATTCATCTTCTTTTGAAGATATAGAGGATATTTCTTGATCCATGTAGGATTCTTCTTCCAATTGCACGTTCTGAATTAGTGTGTTCTCTAAAACTGTTACACATCTGTTACTAGATTCCAAGGGATTTTGAAAATCATCATTCAATTGAATTGTTGTTGACTGGTTTGCAAATACAGCATCGAAAAATTGTTTTCCAAGTTGGGAATTCTTAACAACATCTGCTTTTTTAACAGCTCCTGTTGATTTATTTAGAACTTGTCCTCTTGATTGAGAGCCAGATGGTAATGTATTCATTTCGTCATTGAGAATTGCTGCTGCTTCGCAGCATTTTTGGGAATTGTTAGGAGGTCTTCCTCCAGACTGGGAAAGTAGTGGATCTCTATCCATGGAAACTGCTCAATTAATAAACTCATCAAACGTTTAAACAAAAGTTTGTTTTGCAAAAAAATTTAAAATTAAATTTTTTAATATATATTTTTTTATTTATTTTTTTTTTTTGACAGAAAAAGAAAATTAAATTATTTTAAAATATTTTTCACGTCTGATACGTTTTACAGTTGACAAGAAACTCCGATTGAAACTTGAATTGATTTTGTTTTGGAATGGCATTGTTAGGTAGCGGCAGAATAGGAATTAAATTATTAGGTATAGGCGAAAATCCTATCAAAATGGAAAAATTTTGTTTATTTGCTAAAAGAAACTTAAATTTTTGTTTTTATCAAATAGTGTGAAAATATTTTTAGAAGTGTGTTTAACAATAATTTTTTGTTTAAATAATCTCATATTTGGGTATTGTGGTACATTTTTTTTTAATTTTTCAATCAAATCTAAATATTATAGCAACTTTGAATCTCAACAACATATTTTCAAAGCTACAATTGATAAATTTGTTTACTTTTTGATTAACAACTTCCAACTGCAATCAAAAATAGTAAATTTTAGTAATTCCCCCTAGATCTGGGGTCTAATTCTGGCAGTCGTGATCGAGTTATTTCTCGATTCGAAAGCAATTTTATTTCAGTCGATACTGAACGAATGGATATTATTTTTCCAGTATTGTGAAATTCAAAATAATGCTTTATAACACTGAAAAAATCATTCCGATTCGTTCAGCATTGTCTGAAATAATTAGATATTAAATTGCTTTCGAATCGAGAAAAAACTCGATCACGACTGCCAGAATCAGACCCCTGCTGCTCTTGAATTTGATTTCATTCATTTGAATTGCAATTCATTTTTCTAATTCATTTGAATGAATTCAAAATCAATTCAATTCAAATGAATCTGTAAAATTAATTGCAATTCACTTTAAGAATTTCATTTGAATTTGAAATGAATTGCAACTCAATCTATAAATTCATATGAATTGGAAAACAAATTGAAATTTATTTCTGCCTAATTCGTTTGAATTAATTCAATTCTTTTTTTCTGTGAAAAGAATTAATTCAAAATAAAGCTAATTCGTAACGAATTAAAATCAAAAAAGAATGATTAATTAACAGCTCTGGTGTACATATGTATGTGAGTTATGTTTGCTATAAGGGAAATTGTACTTTAACTTGTGTGTTACTATCGAAAATCTTATTTAGAAGTCATAAAATATGTGTTAACACAAACTTTTAACGAATACTTATCCTCACTTGAAGTCCATTCCTCCATCTCTGCTTTGAACAAATTATGAGAAGAAAGTTTGGAATTGTAAGTTTCTACTTTAAGTCTGTTACAAAATTTATTTTTTAACAATGCTACTGTTCAGCAGTGTTGACGAAAACAAAATGTGAGTGCAATTTCCAAAAAGGGTCAAAAAGAGGCGCAGAATAGTTAAAAATGATGCTAAAGGGTTTATCAAAAAGGGTCATAAAGGGTATGAAGGCTTTTGAATCACAACGGTAACGCTGGTTCTGGGCTACTACATATAAAAGATTGTAAGTCTGCAAAGGATGCCTGGTGTAAATTAGAAAATATTTATAGGGCAAAAGACCCTACAGGAAAGTAAATATATTCAAGCAGTTTGTAAGGTTTAAATTTACATCTGATGAAAAATATGGTTCCCAAATTAATAATTTTTTTCCATAGCTGAAGATTTAAAAAATGTTTAAATCAATTTTCCAGATTAATTTTTATCAATATTTCTATTGTTTTATCCAGAATTGAAAAATTTTGTAGTTGCGATTAAAGCAGAGATTCCTTGTCCAGTCTGGAACAACTAAAAAGTAAAGTTTTAGAAGAAGAGCAACGCAGAAACACAGATCACACAGAGGCGTCACGAGACTGAAAATATTGTGTTTTTTTCTGTCTTTTTCTTCGAAAGCTGCCCTTTTAGCATTTTTTATTTTGATTACGCAATTCGTGTTGCGCTGTTTTTATACATTGCCACTTTACTACCAAAAAACATTTTCTTTCTCTTTCTTCGAAAGCTGCCATCGCAAATGATTTTGGCATTTTTCATACGTCACATTTTTCATCTCTGTATGCTTTGTGGCAGAAATGAGAACGTGTGTGTTAGTAAGGAACAATTGTCAACAATTAAAAATAAGAATAAAAATTTCAACAAAAGTGCATCAAATAATTTTAATAAAAACAAGAATTTAAAATGTTTTGAATGTGGTAAAAAGGGTCACACCAAATCACAGTGTTATTCAAAGAATAAAGCTAATGTAAAGCAAATAATGTTAATTGTGCTGTGCTTGTCATAAACTCATGTATGAATGATCAAGACCAAAGTGAATAGATTTTGGATAGTGGTGCATCCTCACATGTTTGTGGAAATAAAAATGCGTTCACAGGTATGAAAGAAAGTAAATGCATCACTGCGCTGCATCAGAAAAGCAAACTTTTTTTAATGGCGATAAAAGAATAATTATAATTTGTTTTATTGTGTGACTCTAATTTTTGTGGAGTATTTAACAATTTGTTGGTCCACATTTACTTCACTTATAAATAACCATTTGAAATTACTGATGCAGCGCAGTGATGCATTTACGAACGCACCGAAAACGATAGCAATGTTGCACTTGCTTCTGGCGATACATTTAAAGTCAATGAAATAGGAAAAGTAAATGTAAAATTATGGAATAAATATTATATTTTAAGAGATGTTTTGTATATACCAGATATGAAGTCAAATTTTCTTTCAATAAGCAAGATGTCTGAAAAAGGTAGAAATTTTCAAGAACGACGAATTTAAATTTTAACCATCGTAGACAAATGGTATTTACGAAATTAAATCAAGTCATATAGAATATTTAATGTTAAATGAAGAGAATACCAAGAAATATTTGTGGCACAAGCGTTTTGGTCAACTAAATATTACGGATCTTAAGAAATTGGAACGAAATGAAATGGTTTGTGGTTTAAAAGGTAAATAATATTGATTGTACTACATGTTCAATATGCAAAATAAGTGCAAAACGGTTTAAACAAATTGCAACAACGGTAGGGGTTATAAGCGTATACTGCGAGTAAGATTATGTGTGTTACCTTCTCAACAGAAGAATAACTGTTGAGGAGCCATTAAAACGAAAGAGTCCCTCCCAATGCACAAACTGTCAGGAATATGGGCATACAAAATCATATTGTAAATTGCCTCACGTATGTGTGGTTTGTGGTGACGCTCATAAAACCGCCGAATGTAGTCGTTCTAAAGCTGACCCGAATGTAAGGAAATACAGCAGCTGTGGCGAAAATCACACGGCAAACTATAGGGGCTGTAGTCTTCTTGCTCCTGCAAGTTCTACTCAACAACAAATGAACCAGTTAAAAATATGTTTCTGGAATGCAAACGGGTTATCCCAACATAAGCACGAAGTTGCAAACTTTTTCACAGGCATGAAATCGACGTACTTCTTGTCTTTGAAACAAACTTTACTCATAAAAACAGCTTTAGGGTAAATGGATACCTTAAGTATGACACAAAACATCCCAGCGGACGGGCTTGTGGTGGCACAGCCATAATTGTGCACATACACATCAGACACTTACCATTGCCGGAGTTCGAAGAAGATTGTATCCAGGCCACATCTATAAATCTTACTGATTTCAAACTTACGTTGTCATCCGTTTATTGTCCCCCGAGGCACAAAATTGTACACGATAAATTTCTCAACTGTTGATCATTCCCTGCTTTGCTCAAAACTTTACCATCAATTCTCGTTCTGTGACACATCAGTATCATTAATTAAGTCGTACCTTGAAAATCGTTCTCAATCTGTGTTCTTAAATGACTCTTATTCTACCCCTTTATCTGATACCCGGGAAGTACCACAATGCTCAATTATGGGTCCACTTTTATTTTCTTTGTATGTAAATGACTAACTTATAATGTATTTCACAGTAAGATTCATTTATACGCTGATGACGTTCAGCTATACATAAACACATCGCTTGACACTATAAATGAAAACCATCAGCCAATGCAAGGTGCCTCGCCAAGTAATGATGAAACTCCGGTTTCTAATTTAAGTCGTTTAGAAAAAAACCATGGAAACATTAGTGCAAACAGTAAATAATTTTACGAACACAATGGGTAATATGATGCAGGAAATGCTAAGAATGCAATCGATGTTATTGCAAGCTGTACTTAACAAACCATGAACTGTTTAAAAATTTGTTTTTGGAACGCAAACGGCATCCGCCAACATAAAAATGAATTAGAATACTTTCTTAAAAATAAACAAATTGATGTCATGATGATTTCTGAAACTCATTTGACCTCAAGAAATACGTTTAAAATCAATGGTTATATACTTTATGATACCAAGGACCATCGAGATAGAGCTTGTGGAGGTTCTGCTATCTTAATAAAAACTCGAGTCAAACACTACATTATGTGTGATCACCGTGAAGACTATCTGCAAGCAACGACTATTTGTGTTGAGGAGCTAAATCGAAACATAGTAATTTCTTCTTTATACTCTCCACCTAGATTTTCCATATCAGAAGGCCAATATTATAAATATTATAAATCATTAGGACCGTGTTTTCTGGCCGCTGGCGATTATAACGCTAAACATACCTTCTGGGGGTCACGACTTATAACACCAAAAGGTCGTGTTTTGTTTAACACAATCTCTAAAATGGGTTTAAATGTGGTCGCGAGCGGGCAACCAACATATTGGCCTACTGATCAGCAAAAAATTCCAGATGTCATCGACTTTGGCGTGGTTAAAAACATCCCCACAGAAACGATTCATGTTGAAGCTTCCTTAGAATTATCATCCGACCACACACCTACAATTGTTACTATATCGAACCCAAATATAATTGTTTTTCCGTCAGGTTACTTAGCGACGCCCGCCACACAAATAAATTGGTTAAAATATAAAAAATTTCTCAGTGCCCATTGCACAGAAAATATTCCGCTTAGTACACCGGAGAATGTGGATCTCTCTCTTGTTAACTTTGACAGTTATCTTAAACTAGCTGTTCAACACTCCAGCGTTACTGTTTATAGACATTTCCCAAGCATTTGACAAAGTTTGGTATGATGGGCTACTCATCAAAATAACACGAACGCTTCCTCAAAACACTCACAGGCTTCTGAAGAGCTATCTAACATGCAGAACATTCATAGTAAGGTCGCAAGATAAATACTCCCCCCTCAAGAAAATTACTGCCGGTGTCCCCCAAGGCAGCATATTAGGACCACTACTATATATATAAAGCAGACCATACACGATTCAATTCAATTGTCAACTGAGTGGGTTGTTGTCCAAATCAAAGCGTGTATGGCCTTGTCAGTTGATTAGTTTGACGGTTGTCGAGTTGGTTGAAGAAAAATCAAAAGATTTTGATTTTTTCAAGTTGACTACTAAGTCTTTCAATTCGATTGTACTGTGTGTGCTCAAGTCTCTTGATTAGCTGTCAAAATTAATTTTTGTAGTCAAGTTTTTTGAAAATTGTCTTTTATTTCATTAAATTTTAAAATAAATTTAAAATCTTCTAATTCAGTTGATGAAGTTGTCAACTGAGTCTTTCAACTGAATTGATACAGCGGATATGCCAACAAACCTGAGCACGCATACCTCTACATTTGCAGACGACACATCATTTATTAGCGTTAACCATGACCCAAAAAGTCGCATCGCAAAATCTACAGTCGCACATCAACGAACAAATGGAAAGTGAAGGTTAATCCGGCTGAATGTGCTCACTTAACTTTCACTCTCAGAAGACAAACGTGCCCAGAAGTCAAAATGAATAATGTCAGTATTCCGGTAGAAAACCATGGTAAGTACTTGGGAATTCATATAGATAGACGACCTGGTCTCGTCATATTGAAGCGAAAATAACGGCTATGAAACTTAAAGCAGCTCAACTACATTGGCTTCTCGGTCGAAACTCAAACTTGTCTTTAGACAACAAAATTCTCCTATACAAGTCCATCATAAATCCAATATGGACATATGGCATCCAATTATGGGGAACTGCATGCGCATCTAACATCCAAAAGCTTCAAAGAAGACAGTCAGACAGCGCCCCATGGTATATACGTAATGATATTATCCACAGAGATCTCAACGTCCCCACTATCCAGGAGGAAATTAAAAAATATTCAATTAGCAACATCGATAAACTAATGGCCCACCCTAACTACCACGCTCGGGGTCTGCTTCAGTTCGAAGGTCACCAGAGGCTAAAAAGAACCGATACTTTGAGCCTAACTAGAAGACATTTTTAAAATTTGAATACAGCAGTTAGTGGTTGCATTGGTAACAACTAATAAACAAGAAGTGCAATAAAGATTTGAATTCATATTGAAAATTTCGATAAGAAAGATTCAATAATAAAAATTTAATTAAAAAAAAAAAAAGATTATGTTGCACCAAGTCTTCCAGGCTGTTGTATTCGTCTTGGTCAAAATTTGGACTTGAAGGGTCATCTGTTTCTTTCCACATCTCATCGTATAAGGTTGTGATTTGATTCCACAAGGTTTTTATTGTCTCCGACTTGATTTAATAAACCTGTTGCGGTTGGTCATCTTGTAGTGAGTTCAAGCCATGTAGTAGCCAAGTAAGAACTGTTGAACGGGCAACGATTCTTCTGGCTGTACCCTTAATCTCCTTAGTTGTGGAGCTGTCTAACACCCTTGCTGCTGGCAATGGTTTCTCAGTTAATCTCATGATTTGAGATTGAATCATTTGAATTTCTCCACTGTACTTCTCTCCAAGAGATTGATGCAGGTTTTAGACAATATATGGATACCGCTCCGAGAGTTGTTGATCTCTGCGAATGGTGTTAGAGTATACATATGGGGATTTTGTATATGATTTTTCCTCCCTACGTGATTCCCATAAGGAGGAATTTTTAAATTTCAATTTCCTCCCTACGTGTTTTCCCATAAGGAGGTATTTTTAAATTGAAATGTTACTTTAAACTTAGATATTCTATTTTTGAGTAATTTTTAATAAAAAAAGAGAATTATATAAAGTTGATTACATTTTCTTCAATGAAGAGAAATTTAAAAATGTGTACAAATAAATTGTTTGAGTATTTTAAAATAAGATAGAGTAATGTGTAATATATTTAGAATATGCAGCACATGTAAGTATAGAGATTAACTCAATTTGAAAGTTTGCTATTAATATAAAAAGGCTTAGGGAGTTAATTCCACATCATTATTCTAATTGCCACTTTAAAGGAAACTTAATAAAAATGGTAAGCATTTCGTACATAATAAAGGTATATTTAATTATTTACTATTTTTTTCTTGTTTGTTTTCAGATGTATAAAAAAATTGTGAATATTGCCCAAGGTATTAAGCCTGAGTAGGTATACTAGAATGGATGATATACCTATATATGATTTTGAATGGAAAGAAACACAATATGGTCTAAAAGTCATTGCCAATTTAGATGACAATAAATGGTTTTATCTCCCCAATAGAATGATGAAATTTTTAAACAAGGAGGGTCCATACTTAACTCAAATGAATGATAAAGTTTGGACAATTATTTACAAGGGGCGTCAATTAGCAAATGGACCTGCAATATTCGATTTAAATTATACCGTAACTCTGAAAAAAATCCTTACAATAAAGATAAATATAATAAAAGAAAAACAAGATTTTTTTTTTAATTTTTATTACTTTACTTTACTTTTATTACATATAAAAATTTAATTTCCAAAAAATAAGAATCGTCCTTCTCCAAAAATTGTTTTACTACGTCGGGAATCTTCTCCTTCGCGTTTTCGGGGATCTCTTCCTTCATGTTCATCTCTGCGGGATGTTGTTTTTGAAATTTTGATTTCTTCGCACTAAAATTATGCACCAGCATAAAAGTTTCACTCTGAATTCGAAGACTATTATAAGTAAAAGTTTTACAATTTTTATTTCAAAATAACCTTAAAGACTTATTGGGATATTGGCCAGCAGAACAAAAGTACTCGGCAGGTTTGTTTTTAGGAAAATAAAAAGCAACCCAATGCTTTCCAGGCTTATGTGATGGATCAGTGTTAGCAACGTAAAATGACGGTTTTAAAACTGGGTGTGTTGGTAATTTATTACATGCAAATACACCTTAAATTTATATTTGGTTATATTATTGGAGTTCAACGTATTTTTCATATTAATTGAATTCATAGTGATTGAATAATATTACGCGTTCAGGTTTTACAATCTTAGAACTTTCGAAATGGAAAATGTATGATTTTCATTACGATTACATATTACCAAAATATAAAACTAAAGTAGAATTAAATTATATGGACACAGATTCATTTATTTATACATTTGAAACGGATGACTTCTATAAAGATATAATTAACGACATTGATTTAAAGTTTGATACATCAGAGTATGAAACAAATAATAAATTTGGAATACCAAAAAAAAAAAAAAAAAAAAAAAAGTCTTAGGGATGATGAAAGACGAAAATAATGTAATTATTACGAAAGAATTTGTAGGTTTGAGAGCAAAAATGTATGCTTTTAAAACAGCAGATATGCAGGAAATTAAAAAGGCTAAGGCCCGTTTTCACAACTTACCGATAGCTAAAAGTAGACTTTAACCGCCCTTATAAAAAGTGTTCCATTAATAAAACTTTACTTTAACCTAAAGTGAGCGATAAAGTTAATTAAGGTTCATACTTCCTGGTAGGTTAAAGTAGATTGTTAATTATGGAACACTTTTTATACGGCCGATAAAACCTACCTTTAGCTATCGGCAAGTTGTGAAAACGGGCCTAAGGGTGTCAAGAGTAGCATATGTAACAGTTTAAGTTTATCTGATTATAAAAATTGTTTATTTAACAAACAAATTTATTATGGAAATATGTATATTTTTAAGTCAAAACTACATGTGTTATATACCTCCTTAATTAATAAAATATCATTAAGTTATTTACATAATACGAGATATATTTGTGATAATAATGTTAATACTCTTGCTTGGGGTCACTACAAGCAACAATTTTTAAAATTTGATGAAGATGATGACTACTTAATGAAAGTAAACGTAGATTTAATTAATTATAAAGATCAATGATGATGATGAATATTTAATGGAAATTGAATACTAAAGAAACATTTTTTCATGTTAATATTATTTTAAATTAAAAATTAAACATTTTTATATACATATATTATAAACAAAAAAGAGTTTTATTTAATACATTTTCAGTATCGTAATCTAATTTCTTTCGATTTCTTGTAACACGAGGAGAATATTGATAAGGTAAAGTTGATTGTTTCATATTTGAATAGTTATCAGTTTTGGATAATATTCTAATTTTTGGAGTTCCTTTTTCCGAAAAGCTTTTAAGACGCTTAGCTATGGAAGATGCAGAAGAAGGATTAAATTTTTGTATTGTTGTATCCATATCGTTCTGGTCATCATCATTTGTGTAAATATCTTCAGGCAAATTTAAATCTGTTTGCAGTGCTATACTACTCGACTGAGGTGTAATTGTTTGCGTTTCAATATGCTTTTTATAGACCTTTTTCGAGTGAGTTTCATTATCACGCAAATTATGCATTGTTGATATTTTATTCTGATTAGATGATCGTTGGGATCCAATTAAATATTTAGCAAGTTCTTGTTTAATATAATACCATTTGTTTATATCCATCAGTGTATGTGAACCATATATTGGTTTCCGATGTAAAAAATCTGAATCAGAATGTTTAACTTTAAATTTTTCGTAAGTTGATGGATGTACACCTATAAGTTTTGATAATTTATTTGACATTTCTAAAATTTTTCCAATGACTCCACCTAATATTGATGTAATAATAATGGGTAAAAATCGTCCCTTTTGTATAAGACGTTTCCTCTTTTGACGCATAGAGGTTTGTGATGAGCAAACTTTCCTCAAAGTATTTTTATATGGTTTTAGTTTTTCAAACACATTTTTGTTTATTTTATGATTTCTGTTTATAATCTTTAAAATAATTTCATTTAAAGTTTTGATAACAACATTGTCAACATTTTTCAAAATTGCATTTCGTAGTTTGTGATCCGCTTTTTTAAGAAGTTTTTACCAAAAATTGTGTAAAGAATTGATAACAAGATTTGATATAAAAAAAACAAAAAGCTCAATATATTGAAGTATTAAGACCCATTATTTATAGTGTCTAATAAAGACATAAACTATTTCGAATAAGTTTCAGAGTTTAAAGATATTATTACTGACCCAGATGCATTTATACATGAATTTAAACTTCAAGAGAGTAAAGTAGAAGAATTTTGGCGTGAAATTGGAACATTAAAAAATAGATTTGATGTGTATACCTGTATATATATTCAAACTTGTACAAATTGATCTCTCATATTTTTACATTGTCACACAGTAATGCTTCTGCTGAGCGTGTTTTTACTAAGTAACCTTTAATCAAAAATAAAGAAACAAATAGGTTAAAAGTAAATAACTGCGAATCCACGCTTTTATCTTTAAATTTGTTAGATACTAGCTATTTACGAAGATATATTTCAATAATAAAGAAAACAGATTGAAAATTATGCGTATCAAACAACGGTTCACAAAGCAATGCAAGCGAACAAAACTTATTTTAATATTTGACCCAACTTAAATTTACGTTGAATACAAAGTAAATGCTTACATTTATAAGTTCAGAGAATCTTACTTTAGCTATATACATATACTGAGAGGAATTTATTAAAACTTATTTAATCAAAATGCTAATGTTTAAAGGAACCAAATCATAGTTATAAATAACACTATGGAACATTTTTGGGATTATTGTCTGGGGGGTGAGAAATTCCAAGTCAGGGTGATGGTACTAGGTCAGTATAGTAAAACCCTCAAAGGGTTTGGCGTTCGTATGTGTCAGTTTTTTTTATGACATTTTAAATTTTTTCCTTATCTTGATGTTTTTTTGTTTAACATAACTCGAGAACCACTTGTCCGATTTTGCTAAAACAAACTCAAAAAAATTTAGAATTACAATTTCTTTAATCCGTTTATATAACGTTTTTCTTTATAATCAACAGTTTTGCCGGTAAAAATAAATTTGTGGAGAATTATAATTGATAAGTGCAAAAAAATGTTCAAGCCTGGATATATGCAGCAGATTTTATCACAAACCTGCACTGCAATTTTTGTGACTTTTTTAAAGCGATCGGTGAAAATCGTTGGACTTTTGTTTGTTACTTGAAAGAATACACCCACATTCAGTGATGCCAACAGTAGGGGATTTCCCCTTTTCTAGGTATTTTTTTTCGGATCATTTTTATCTTCAATCGGATCTTAATAACTTCTTTTTATGGTGTAATCATAATATGATGGAGCTGTATCTTGTGAAATGCAAAAGCATGCGTTTTTATAGAAATAACTGTATTGCTGTTAATTATGCTTTTGGTGGTCATCAACTGGAGTTGGTTGATTCGTTTCTTGATATTGGAGTCTTACTGGATCCTAAATTAAGCTTTGTTTCTCATATTACATTAACTGTTAATAAAGCTCGAGGCGTTCTTGGCTTTATTAAGCGCTGGGTTAAAAATTCACCGATCCATACATAACGAAGCAACTTTACGTATCACTCGTTAGACCAATCTTAGAATATGGGTCAATCATTTGGGATCCATTTTACAACATTCACAATTCTCGTATTGAATCGGTCCAAAAACAATTTTTATTATTCTGTTTACGTGATCTTTATTGGAGTTACTCGACAAACTTTCCTTCCTATGCTAGAAGACTGGCATTAATAAAATT
This sequence comes from Pollenia angustigena, assembly GCA_930367215.1. NCBI lineage: Eukaryota > Metazoa > Arthropoda > Insecta > Diptera > Polleniidae > Pollenia > Pollenia angustigena. Next base: position 39,008,366 of record OV884059.1, read on the forward strand.
ACCATCGCTCAAAAGTCGTCGTACAATGTTAAATGTTTCTTTTATGGTTAATCTTATTAATGGTAATGTTTGTTGTGATTTTCTGTAGAGTCTGCTAAATTTTATATACCTTGTCGCAATACGCGTCATTATAATCTGCTTTTTGTTAAATTTTTTTAGAGAAAATTACGCTATTGCTGATCCTTTTTCGAGGTTATGTAGACAATTTAATTCTATGTCACAATTTGTTGATTTTTTTTATGGTTTTTCTTTATTCGTAAATTTTTATGTACTACATATATTCTGTAAATTTGTAGTATATTTTAAAATGCATATTGTTATTCATTAATTTTAAGTCAATATTGTTATTAGTCAGTAAGGATAATATCCATTGATTAAATAAATAAATATGCCCTAAAATAAAAAATTTTGTCCTCTTTTCCCTACGGTTGAAATTTTCCGAAAAAATCCCTAAAAAAGGGGAAATCCCCTACTGTTGGCATCACTGAATGTGGGTGTATTCTTTCAAATAACAAACAAAAGTCCGACGATTTTCACCGATCGCTTAAAAAAAGTCACAAAAATTGCAGTGCAGGTTTGTGATAAAATCTGCTGCATACATCCAGGCTTGAACATTTTTTTGCACTTATCAATTATAATTCTCCACAAATTTATTTTTACCGGCAAAACTGTTGATTATAAAGAAAAACGTTATATGAACGGATTAAAGAAATTGTAATTCTAAATTTTTTTGAGTTTGTTTTAGCAAAATCGGACAAGTGGTTCTCGAGTTATGTTAAACAAAAAAACATCAAGATAAGGAAAAAATTTAAAATGTCATAAAAAAACTGACACATACGAACGCCAAACCCTTTGAGGGTTTTACTATACTGACCTAGTACCATCACCCTGACTTGGAATTTCTCACCCCCCAGATTGGCAGTTGTACTGTGTAATGAGTGTAAAATACGTTGTACAAAATTGTGACTATACACTAACCTTGAAGATTGGGTTCAAAGTGACGACATTTTTGTATGAAACTGACCATTTGTAAATAACACAGGATGACATTGAAAAAGTTTGTTTAACCATTTCAACTGATTCTTATATTTTTTGGAATGCTAAAGATGAATATGGGCGCAGTTTTCTCCCATCACGTCACATTTGTCAGATACACCAATTATTGTAATTTCGGAAGATGTTTTGTACCACAATTAATAACAAAATCCAGTTTTATAGTTTTGGTCTATGAACCTGATTACAAAAATTTGAAGCAATAATAAACGAAATTGGATAAAAACTAAATATGCTTTAGTAAAGAAATTAAAACACTAGCACTTAAATTCAGTAGCATGTATGCATTTATTTGTATTTAAGTGCTGTTACGCGCCGTCAAATAACTTTAAGAAAAATCAAATAACAAATTCAAAACCGGTAAAAATAAAAGGTATAAAAGCTGACCCGCTAGCTCACGAGAGAAAAGGTGGTTCCCAACCCGAGTTTTGACGCGTAAGCATATATACATACTTCACACCCTGGAAGTATGTAGAAAATTTCAAATATAAAAAAAATAAAGTGCATAAGTGCCACGGTGGAAAAGTTACTCGAATCTAAAATGACAAACGTACGGAAAAGCTGGGAAATCTTAAAATGAAAATTCATCACAACGAGTGATGATATGGCTAGGTGTTGTGCCATATAGGAGTACACTATTCCCTACACCACCCTATGACAGGCTGGTACCCTACAATTCATTTTTTCCATGTCCCATTTACAAAAACAATCGTTACTTCCTTCAACGTTACCATGACTTGGTTCCTCCTAGCATCCATTTATAATAAATTAAAAATTCATAATTATTTTCAATTCTATTTTACAATAATTCTTTATTGTTATTAATATATGTATATATATATATATATATATATATATATATATATATATATATATATATATATATATATATATATATATATATGTATATATATATATATATATATATTTTAAAGAATAACATTTTTTTATTTGTAGGTTTTCTTACAAAATAATTAAAATAAAGAGTAAAAAAAATTTTTTTTTTTTTTTTTATATAACAAAAAAATTATTGAGTTCCCTTCTGTATTTAAAGAAAATATACAAAGAAAACAAATAATAGTAATAGTAAACTAACTCAACTTTGAAGGCTTAGAAATTAAGGCAAATTACTCGTATATTGAATAGATTTTCCTAAACAAAATATTTTCAAATAATAATTTTCATATTTAGGTCTATAATTTTTGTTTTTAAGAAATAAAAATCCTTGCGAATTTTTAGGAATAGAAATTTAACACTAAAATTTAATTTAATTATTATACATTGTTTTTCTTTTTCAGTGAAATTTGAGTCCTTATTTATTAAGCAATTTAAATTTTTATTTGCACATAATAAGGCGGTTGTGTTGTTTGTGTTTTACTAAACTAACATGACAATGTTTCAAAAAAAGAACTTACGTTTAAGCATATATGTAAATGTTATTAGTGGGGTTTGGATTTTCTTTTTTAATGTTTTACTAAATAATTATTTTATATTTTCTTAAAATTTTTGTTTTGAAACATTAAAAAAATCATGTTTTTTTCTAATACTTTTTTTTTTTATCAACTAATTTTTTTTTTCCAATTTATTAAATATGGGGTTCTTTGTTTTTTTTTTTTTTCAATTTTGGGTTTTTATTTGTTCTTTTTTTGTGGTTGAGAAAATAACTTTTATTTTTTTGTTTGTATCAATAAAGTGCCGAAAATATTTTAGTTCCGTTTGATTATTGAGGAAGGAGTTCTGTTGTTCATTATTTATTAATAAAAATGAGGAATGAATGCTTAATTGTTTCCTTATTCGGCTTTTCTATTTTGGTTTTTTTTTTCCCTTAAAAACTCGGATTAAACTGCACAAGATGAACGTTAGAAAATTGCATTTTATTGTTAATTTGAAATGCAATTGAAGTTTCACTTTTTGTTCAAAATAATTTAGTTTTTGTAAAAATGATTTATTCAACATTTTTTATTTTTTCGAAATTATTCTATGAGCTAAATTTCAGTAATGTATTTTATAAAGCTTTTTTGTAATAGTTCTATCCTTAAATTTTTCAGAAATGACTTTATACACTACCAGACTATTGTATTGTATTTTCTTTTTACATTTTACCTTAGCCTTCCTTTGGAAAGCAATAAGGTATATTTTATGTACAGAAAAATTTACAATTGCTTTATACCTTCGGAAGGAAATAATTCCCAGTTACTATTTGTTAAAATAGTTGAGTTAAATACATTCAATTTATAAAGTAACACTATCCAGTGTGACACAAAGAATGCTGACGAAGGCCGTAGCGGGCCAGAAAATGCATTACATTCTGTTGGTGTCTAATAATTGTAAATTTTTCTGTGCATAAAATATACCTCATTGCTTTCCAAAGGAAAGCTAAGGTAAAATGTAACAAGAAAATACAATTTAATAGTCTGGTAGTGTATAAAGTCATTTCTGAAAAATTGAAGGAATAGAACTATTACAAAAAAGCTTTATGAAATACATTACTGAAATTTAGCTCATAGAATAATTTCGAAAAAATAAAAAAATTTTGAATATAATATAAAGTAACCTTCGGAAGGAAATAATTCCCAGTTTCTATTTGTTAAAAATGATTTATCTTAGCACACCAAAACGATTAGCACTTGATGATATAAAAAAAAAAATTAACTTGTAACTATGTTTGTACTTTTTTTAAAAATGTTGCACCGACTACTGCACACGTCTACACTCTTCGCTGATTGCCCAAAATCAACTGACCTGGGCCACGGCCCAGAATCAACTAACTACCCTGCCATGCGAAAATACTTTTCTGATACGCGTCGCACTTACTGAACAATAGGGAGATCGATCGAATAGTATTCGGCCGGTTTTAACCGGTTATTTTAGTTTTGCCCAAGTCGAATAGTTTAAAATGTCTATTTTTCGAATATCGAATAAACCGGTTATTTTGGTGAAATAAACCGGTTATTTTTGTAATGTGTAATTTATATACATTTTCCTTACTCTTGTTATAAATTTACCCGTAATTTAAGTGTTTTTCTACTTGAATATTGGGCAAACTTGAACTTTTTATAAAGAATGTCAAAAGAAAGTGTAACAAAAGTAAAAAAAAACATTATGAGCAATGTAAATACAAATCGCTTATAAAATCGTGTGTTCTTGTAAAAAAAACAAAAACAATTCAAAATACAACAACAAAATATTCAGCTTAAAAAGTAATTAGCAATTTGACAGTATTCTAAATACTTTGTATATATATATTTATAAAGATATCATCTCAGTGATATATCGAAGTTATTTTAAAGACAAAGGTGGTTAAAGGGCCCTCAAATGATAAGTTGCAAAGGTTTTTCAACGTCACGACTTATTAATCACCTTTAATTAGTCCACAAGCTTGACATAAATAAACGCCAAGTAAAGCTTAACTCTGCTCTTAGTAGTTTTTAAAAGACTGCAAACAATACTTTACTAAAATATGCTGCCAATAATGAATGAAAAACTCTTACAGCCATACATAAACAAGAGCGGAAAGCGTATTCTAGCTGTCAAAAATTCGCATGCCCATACAATTTGTATGAAGCATTCCTAAATAGCGCAGCGTCAACGCTTTACAATTGGGAAATCCGATTTTGACAGCGCGTTTAATAGTGAAGTTGGCCGCTTTGTTAAGAAAAAATGTCAATTTAGCTATTTTTTCGTCAATCTATCGGTTTTTTCTCTTATTTTTATTTCTATTATGTGGGTTTTATTAATCAAGAAAGGTAACACTACTGTTTGGGGCACAACGTTAATGCTCTTGTTTGGGTATGGCATATCAGCGTTAGCGGATGAAAACGTCCCTTCTTCCTCTCTTGTTACGGCCACAGAGCACACAGAGGCGTCACGAGACAGAAAATATTGTGTTTTTTCTGCCTTTTCCTTCGAAAGCTGCCCTTTTAACATTTTTTTGTTTTGATTACGCAATTTTTGTTGAAAGTAGCGGCAGTTTTTACACATTGCCACTTCACCACCAAAAAACGTTTTCCTTCTCTTTATTTGAAAGCTGCCCTCGCAAATGATTTAGACATTTTTCATGCGTCAAATTTTTCATCTCTGTATGCTTTGTGGTACGGCTGTTAAGTAGTTCTAGCATATCTCCCATCTCTCCTATGGGTCCTATGTTATCTGGCTGCTAGTGCTCCCACGCAGCCATCCGGTCGATTCAGTAAAGGAGTGGATCCTGTTTACATCAACATCAGAGAGATAAGTTTTTCCCCAAGGGCTCTTCGACCAAACATTTTGAGTCTTAGATCTCCGAATGCCGGGTAATTACAGAGAAGATGTTCCGTTGACTCTTCCTCCTCCTCCTCGCCGCAACTTCTACATAAGTCATTGTAAGGGAGCCCCAGCCTCTGGGCGTGCCTCCCAATGGGCCAATGGCCGGTTATAACCGCAATCAGGTTTCTAAGATGATGTCTGGACAGCTGTAATGCCCGCCGTGTCCTTTTTTCATTTATGATGGGCCAGATTTTCCTGGTTTCCCCACAGGTAGTTTCAACGAGCCACCTCTGACTGGCGATGATATGAAACTTGTGCGCAATGAGTTGCTTACTCCTTGGGAGTGAAACACCTACATTATATGTCGAGCCGTCTCGATTCAAGGTGGTACCTGCATACGCCAACGAATCCGCCATGCAGTTCCCCGGTATGTCCCTGTGTCCGGGGACCCAATTAAGGGTGACCAGTGAATGTCTCGCTATCTCCTCCAGAGACATTCTCGATGTGATGAACACATTCTCCAGGGATCTTATGGCCGCCTTGCTATCGGTAATAATGTGAATATCCCTTCCAGATATATCACCGTACCGGATGCGTCTCGCGGCTGTGTAGATGGCCATTATCTCGGCCTGGATGACACTGCAGTGGTCCGGCAGCCTTATAGGAATGCTCCAGTTTAGCTGCTCGGAGTATATGCCAGAACCGACACCACACAGTGTTTGAGACCCGTCCGTGAAAATTTGAATCGCGTTAAAACCAAAGTATTTCAAAACTTCTACAGCTTTGTTCACACCTATTAAATATTTGATGTCTTACACGTCACCACTAGTTTTCTTAAAGAATTGTTTGCTTTTGCGAAACGTTAGGCGAGTGCAAACATTCTTTAACAGTTTCTAAATTACATTATACAATTATCATCTTGGGAATAAAGTTAAGTAAATAAACAGAAATTATTTAAAATAAAGCCAAAGTTTGATCAATTTACTGGTTACGCTTTTTTGGATTTGATTCCTTACCTTCGTGAATTGCTTTGTTTTTATTTTAATTAAGTTTTATTACAAAATCTTATTTGATTTATGTATTTTTATGTATTCGAATTAAAACCGGTTAACCGGTTATTTTTAAAATGCTTAACCGAAAACCGGTTTTTTTAAAATAGCAACTATTCGGAATATTCGAAAACCGGTTATTGAAAAAAGTCGAATAATCGATCACCCTATGGCTGGCTGATAATTTGATAAAATTTGGGTCATAGGTTCTTATTGGCATAAGGACCAAGCCTATTGAAAATGGGCCGAATCGTAGGACCGCGAGGGAAGATAAGCGGAAATTTCTTCCTCTCAGAAACTATCAAACCGATTTTAATGAAATTTAAAACATATATAGAACCATATCTATATGGACACAAAATGTATACATTTTTAAAAAAATCGGACCACGAGGGGAGATAGGGGCAATTTCTGGCTCTCAAACCGATGCCAAAATAAATTCACGACCACTGCATACGGAGTTTACGGAAGTCTCTGCGAAAGCCAATCTGCAGGATCTCATGGGCCATACAGCAAAACGGTTGTTGGAGAGTCTTCCTGAAAATGAGGTGAAAATTCTTCCTGAGAAGTTGACATTGATCAGCAAATGGGGCTGCGATGGATCATCCGTTTATAAGCAAAGGATATCTTCCGATGACGCTACAATATCGGACGGAAATATGTTTATGGCATCTGTTGTTCCTTTGCGGCAAAAATCTGAATGTTTCCCTACACTGGAAAAATCCACGTCCGTCATCAGTGCATTATTGCCGACCAATAATGTTTCAGTTTGCAAGGGAATCGGCAGAACTCATAAGCACCACGGTGAAGGACATTGAAGAACAAATAAGCAAGATTAAGCCTACAAAGCTGCAAATTGGAGAAGGAAAATATATTGAATGGAATTACGAGTTCCACCTGACCATGATTGACGGAAAAGTCGTAAACGACCTGACAGGAACAACCTCAACAATGTCATGCCCGATTTGCAAAAAGAGTCAGAAGAACTTTGGTAATTAAAACGATTCTACAAATGAGGAGAATTACGAATATGGAATGTCACCATTGCACGCAAGGATAAGGTGTATGGAATTCTTGCTAAAACTGGCGTATACCCTACCACAAGAGGAGGAAAACTTCGATGAAAATACATCAATAAAGGATAAGGAAAAGATCAGAAAGAAGCAAATACAGGATGCTTTTTTTAAACAAGTTGGACTAAAAGTAGACTGTCCCAAGCACGGACACGGTAACTCAAACGATGGAAACACTTTTAGGAGATTTTTTGAAAATGATGAGGCAGTAACTAGAATCACTGGAATTGACAATCAAATCGTGAAAAGATTGGGAACGATCTTGGATGTTTTAAACTGCAAAGAAAATGTCAATTCTACAAAATATGGAGAATATGCGTCGAAAACTGCATCTCTTTTAGCAGAAATGTATCCACAGATGAAGTTGACCCCGACCGTCCATAAAATATTGGCGCATGGCAAAGATATAATTGAGTACCAGGCTTTCTAAAGAAGCACAGGAGTCTCTTAACAAATTTTATAAAAAATATAGATTGCAGAACACATTCAAAGCATCAAGGGTAAGGCAAAATGAGGATCCTTCAACATGTTGGCAGCATCTTCCGATCCACTTATTTCTTCCCTGCGGCATGTGAAGTCACGAATAGAGTAAGAAAATAATTATAGTTTAGAAATGGTTAGTCTTTTAGATATACCTTCTCTTACGAATTGTGATGAATATTTTACAGAAAATTAAAAAAAAAAATATATTAAAAAAAAATTTTTTTTTTTTTTAATTTGTTGGGTAATAATTTAAAACATAAAACCCTAAAGAAAAAAAATAAAAACAATCTAAAAATGTAAAAATTATTTTTTTTAGTTACCATAAAATTGATTTTTCTACTAATTTTAACTTTGATAACCCATAAGTAGGCCCCTACAAAGCATAATACCCCTTCCAAACGCTCATTTCATAGGCTGAGCAGTTATCTATCATATGCTGTTTAAACTGTTCAATTATCTTATTCGGTTCAAAAGATATGATTTTTGCAACGAAAAAACTCAAATGGCGCCACTGTGCGTCGCTAAAAGTTTTTTCTAGCGTGACTATGAATTTCGTCAATAAGATTTTTTTATTTATATTAATTAAAATATTCTTCCTTTTTAATTCATTAACAAATGGTTTTTAAGAGTGCAAACATGTTTCATCAGTTTATATATCCATTTACAATGATGGTTTGTGGTCCCTTAGGGTGTGGGAAATCTACTTTTATTAAAAATATAATAAAAAATCAAAATATGTATAATATCTAAAGATATAGACCGAATCATATGGTGTTATTCTGAAATAAATGCACTTCCAAATATAGAAAATGTAGAGTTTGTTAAAGGAATTCCAGAGTATTTTAATACGAATGACGAAGAATCTACTTTAATAATATTGGATGAATCATCAAATAAGAAAGTTTGTGAACTATTTACAAAAGGATCTCATCATAGAAACTTAAGCGTAATTTTAGATACACAAAATATTTTTCATAAAGGGACTTATTCGCGAGATATATCATTAAACTCCAAATATATAGTTATGTTTAAAAATCCAAGAGATAAGACACAATTCCAACATCTAGCTCGTCAAGTATATCCAGAAAACTCAAAATCTTTAGTAGAAGCATATAATCATTGTACAGAACAGGCTCATGGTTATTTAATAGTTGATCTTACTCACCTGTTCTGTACAATGATTATATACTTCTACTAAAGATTTTGAGTTTTCTGGATATACTTGACGAGCTAGATGTTGGAATTGTGTCTTATCTCTTGGATTTTTAAACATATATATATCCGAGATCTCTTTACCCCCTTATTCATAATAAATAAGTTTATTCAACCGATTTTCAACTAACCACGCATGACAAAAAAAAAAAATTTCATATAAAAGTTTATTTTCTAAAGCGGTTGGAAAAGACTTGAACCCACCAAGGACGCTAATTTCTTAGCATATATTAAAGCTGGGAGTTATAAAAAAACAGAAAGAATAAAAGTATCTTTTCCTGACGTAAAAAGTATCACAAAAGTGACAAGAATCACAAAAAGTACCACATTTGGGTGCATTTTGTAAAAGTGGCCAAATAGTATCCAAGCAGCCGAAAAAGTGGCAAATTGCCACTTTAGTGGCACCAACGGTAACACCGGTCAGCTGTTGTTATACGAAAACAAGAAGGTTTTATATCCATCACATACTACGTTTATACGTAGCCTATTCGCGAATAAAAATTATTTGCGATTAACTAACTTTCTGTTTATATGTCTATTTCTTAATGAAAATTCTTCTTTTTAAGTGATGCCAGATGGACAATTTATTGATTTAGTAGCACTGTATATATATAAACTTTTTATTTTTTAAACGAAAAAGATCAAAAATTATTGTGTATTTTTAAATTTATTTGCACATTATTGATTTAATTTTACTTTTGTTGTCATATAAATGTGCCACATCGAAATAAAAACGTAAAACGGTTAAAAGTGTGGCAATGCTTAAAATCTTATTTGCAAATAGTGTCGTTAAATGATGAAACAGAACTGGGGCTGAACGATGTTTTTCATACAGTTTGACATAAAATTATGCCAGAGAATGCGGTCGAGAAATAAAATCAATTTTATTTTGAGGACGTTTTTTCTAATGCTCTCACATAAATACAATTATTCTCTTAACAATGCTACCATACTTTCATTCAATTTCATACATTTTGTAAACAAAGAAAAAAAGGAACAAAAGAAAATGGGAGAGAATTTGAAGTTACTGCCGACGTTTTAATTATGGGCTTTAAAATTTTTGCTTGAAGTTGAAGACTCAGTTCTGTTTCATCATTAAGTCCCAATTCACACGTTGCAAGTCTTACTGATCAGCTTGCTATTTTATAACGAGAGTGAAGAGAGGAAAATAAACGTTTCTCTATCACTCTCTCTCGCCTATAAGGTAGCAAGCTGATCAATAAGACTTGCAACGTGTGAATTGGCACTAATTAGGAATTGTTTTCATGAGTTAGCTATTTGCAAATAAAAATTTAATTCACTGTTTATGCGGCAATATTCTCTACTTGCAATATATTTGTTTGCGAATAAGTGGTGCGTATAAACGTAGTAACAAAAGGGTTTATATAAATCACAATATAACACAAACAGGGTTGTCCGATTTTTTTGAGCTCCATTGCCAAACCGGATGTCAGAAATCGCCAAAAGTAAATTTTGTTCAGTTTTTGTAACATTTTATTTTTTAATTTCATTTTGCATACAAAAAAAGCTAGTACAATATTTAAGTAAAAAATCGCCAAAAACTAAAAAAAAAATACAAAAAAGTCACCAAAAGTATTCAGTCCAGTAGTTGAAATTGTCTGAATACAAAATAATCGCCTGGTCAATCGAATGAGGAAACATATCTCGAGGAATGTTTACAACAAAATTGATATTTTAAGGGAAAATATGTGAAATTGTGCAGTGCAAAAAACGTATTTCACTTACAAAAAAGGGGCAAAAAGTTGGAAAAAGTTGCAAAATTAGACGATTTTGAAAAAGTCGCACAAAAAGTGTGAGAGCGTCAAAAAGGTTGCAAATTGCAACTAAAGTCCCACAACGGTAACGCTGCAAATGATAACAAAACAAAAATCATGTGCAAAAATAAGTAATGATAACAAAAATTACAAATTGTTAAAAAAATCGCTGAAATAATAAAAATAGTAAAAATAGCCAAGTTAATCGCCAGTGATATCAGAAATCGCCAAAAAAGTCGCCAGTCGCCAAATGGAAAATCCCATCGCCAAAACCTTTCCAAAATCGCCACGTTTGGCGAGAAATCGCCATATCTGACAGCCCTGAACACAAATTTTACGCAAACACAAGAAAAAAGTTAATAAATAAATACTTGCTTGACTAAAATGTACTTAACGCAGTTGCAAAAAAGGGTATTATCTCACACTCAATTATAAGTGGGGGCAAGAAATGAAACAAATTTGCCATTTATTGTTGCAACATATTTAGAAAGAAAAACGACAACTTTTCACATTTTTGCATATATTTTTAGAATAGTACAAACACCCGCGCGAATGTTAGCATGCATGGAACATTATTGTCAGAAAAGAAAACATCATAAGATTAACATGAAGAAATGTGTTCTCTCACATATTGTGGCCCCTATCAGAGAACAGCTTTATGCAATTGAAAAAAAAATCGCATTAAATGAACAGCAACAAATACACTCGCTTGCGGTCATACAATGAAATTTCCTCAACCGCAAATATTCGCTGCTGGTTTGCAGACATTCAAATAACGCACATCGTGCTTTGTTATTTATACAATCGTTAGCTTCGTTTTTTAAAAAAGATGTTTTTGTGTTCGGTTCGAAAATGATTGTTTTGGTACAGAAAAAAAATACAAACAAAAAAGCCAGAAATCAAGCAATCTTACTCATGGATTTATTCAGCATTAACTATGTAGTACAAGAAAAAAATTGAAATCAAACTAAACACACATACATATGTAGGTACTAAACATCTGCATAACTGCATTCGTCCAATGAATACACAACCGCATTCATGAATGATTCTTGCTACTTGTGTGCAAAAATACCATTGAATAAATGTTGTGTTGTACTTCGTTGAAGTTGTATTCTACTTCGTTGTGCTTCGTCTGCCGTAGATTTTATTAATTCGTCCCATACACCGATCAAACTCGAACTCACAACATTCAATAATAGAGACAACAAAAAGACAAGTTCTAGTAGCTACGAGTCCAATGAGTGATTAGTATGCATTGTGTTGTGCATTCTCTCTCTTCACGCCAACAACGTTGTAACCACGTACTTTCGGCGAATAAATTGTATTTTTATTTTTTTTGTTTATTACATTGTTTCAGTATGGAGGTAAGATGTAATTATGTACATATATAAATTTTTGTGGATAAGCGCCTAACATAGAAAAAATAACAAGATTTAGGATGATGTAATTAATACACTTTTTTTAAACTATTCTAAAATTTTCTGAATTAAATTGTCATATTAACAATTTGTTTTAGTTGAAAAAATAAAAAAAATTTCTTTCAAAAATGTTCTTTACAAAATCAGGGCAGCCAAGTACTTTTTTCCTTGTCCCCAAAAAATTACAAAAAAAATACCCAAATTAAAAAACAAAACCTTAAAAAGTTAATATTTTTTTTTTTTGTTTCAAAAAATTAAAAAAATTAATTTGGTTTTGTTTTAACTTCGTAAAAAATGAATGCTGGGACTGTTATTGAAAACAAAGTATTTGTAAGGGGTAAGTGAAGCTGTTATTTAAAACTTCTTACCGAAATTTTAACACGGTTTAATTAATTCTAAGTACGTTTATGTTAAAGTATTTGTGATGAGATTTTTATTATATTTGAAAAAAAAGTTAATTAGATCAGCATTTTTAATGCATTTTGTGCTAGACACCTTCTTTCTGAAAAACGTTGCCTTATTGGGTCCAACCCTGTTTCGGTTGGAAAGATGATGTTTTTACATTCTAACATGTAGATTGTTTAGATTTTTAAAAACTTAATTTGACTTAAATATTTATGAATTTAATATTTATTTGTGTTATATACTTTTTTGTTTTCATTACTAAGAAATAATTAAAAAAAAATTTTTAATAAGGATAAAAATTGTGTTTTTCCTTTCTGATCTTTCTTCAGTTAACTCGGGTAACGCGAATAATATTCTATAATTCGAATGCGCCTAATAAACTCATTGTATATAACAAAGTCGTATACGTACTTTTCTCATTTGTACCAACATACAACATGTATTCATACCGAAGCAACCATATTCAATGCTTACCGAGTTGTGTCGAGTGTGAATCGTGGATTGTGTGAACGCAACAAGTTGATCGAGTTCGATGCTTTCATACTTTAAACAACTCAAGCATCTTTTGCACTCACTCATTGCTTCTCATTGCAAATGAATTAAATGAATATGTGCCGTTATTTTTTGTGGGTGTCTCATAGCTGATTTTTTTTGCATTCATGCAGATGTTTAGTAGGTACACACAATTTCCATAGAAACACTTTTTTTTAATTTTAAAAAGTACAGTAGTAGTAGTAGGTACCCTGAAGGAAACTTGGGTGCAAGTGTCTCCAAGTCACCAGTTTTGTCGACTATATTGGTGATATTATCAACGAAGTGTCTACACTACATTACATTTGACACTATATTTTGCTTAAATACAAAAAATAGTTTATAAATAACAACTGAGAAGTACAATTCCTATAAAAGTTGAAGAAATAATAAAAAAAGATTGCTATGATTTCGTATTCTTACAAAAAGTGCAGACTACTTTTACTAAAATGTACTAGCGATACATTGGTTACAATGCCTACATATGTTCCTAAAGGAACTACCTAGTCAGTACGTAGTCAGTAGTACCAACGTCAGTAGTAGATTTCCAATGACACGCACATGTTAAATGTCTATTGTAAATAACATTGCCTGGGGTATAATAATTCACTAGTACTGGTGACTGTGTCAATAGTGAATCAGTACAGATTCACTAGTGACATTTCCTGCAGGGTATGTACAATGTATTCTTGTTATTGTTGTTTTTATTGTTGTTAATTTGGAAAAAGCGTATCATCGAGTGGTTTATTGTTGTTGTTAATGTAAACAAAAGTATAAGAATGTGTTCTTTTGAATTTACTCAGTTGTGTTATATTGCGTAAGCAACAAAAATGCAAATAAAGCACTTTCAATAAAAAACGAATAAATGCAAAAATAAAATGTGTACGAAAGGATGTAAAAATTACCAACGTTGAACTTTGTTTTGCATGTATAGAGTTATTGTAAATTTTAGCGTATGAATAAATCAACAAAAATAGTGAATTTTGAGGTTCTCTGGCCCCTATTACGGTTTACAACTCAACTCAACTGAGTTGAATTAAGTCAACTAGTTGTGATCAGTTGTAATTTTTGTTATGTTTTTGTTCACCGCAATTTAGCAAAGTTGTAAAACATAATGCAAAAATTAAGAAATTAAGCTCCACTATACATATGTGTTCTATTGACAGTGTTGTCATGCCAAAGGATTTATCTGTTCTGGAAAGTTCTGGGATGCAAAAAAGTTCTTAAGTTGTTTTTCTAAAAAAAGATTTTCTGAAATTTAGGTACATATCTTACATAAAAGCTTAGTTATAAAAAAATAAATCTTCACTCAGTTTAGTCCATTTATGAATTTAATTTTTATTTATGTATATATTTTATAGATATTTATAATTTTTAACATATGTTTGTGTATAATAACTATTATGTTTTTTAATAAATAAAAATAAAACTCATGCAGTTCTAGATATTTTTGAACAATTTGCAAAATACAGTTTTTTTTGGTCGAAAAAAGTATTTTTTTTTTCCAGAAACGAAAATATTTAAAACAAGTAAGAGTGCTATATTCGGCTGCGCCGAATCTTATATACCCTTCACCATTGTGCGAGCAGAATACAGAGCAACTAGACATAAACTAAATAATTTTTACATATATGTACATACATAGTAACAATACTTAAAACTTCATTATAAATAAAATTTAAATAGCGAAAACTGGTAAATATTTTTTTTAAATCGGTTTTTAGAACATAAAAAAATAAAAATATTAAAAAAAAATTCCTTTTTAAAAAACCAAGATTCGAACCATGGAACTCTCAGTTTTTAACTTAACACACCCCCTAGACAACTGAACCATAAAGGAACGTTAATCGAATATGTATCATTAAAATGAAATATCCCAGTAAAAAACGGTGCTTACTGGTAAGCAGGTTTGTAAGGGAGAGAAGCACAATTCCCCCTTACAAACCTGCTTACATGAGGCATGATTTTTATATGGCGAATTCCCACTTGGAAGCACTACTTTTTTGTAAAACCACTGCGTTTTTCATGGCTTACATTATTCCGTGAAGGAATAGCTTCCAAAAACCACAGCTTTCATACCTTTGATTAATCGCTTCTATACTGTATACAAGAAGCGCAACACAAAAACTTATGTAAAAGAACAAAAAGCTAAACAAACACACAACACAGTTAATATGTAATTTTTAAAATAGAACGAAACTGTACGCAAATTAAAAAGAAAACAACAACAAATCTAGTAATTGACCACACAAAAATTTGCTTGCGTCCTCTCTGCTCAAAAACAATTTGCTGACTGATTGCGTAATAAAAAAGAAGTAATTTTAAGCATGTCTTGTTTTCGATTACATGTCGGGAATAATCGTAAACACATTTTGAAATCATTGCAATACAACGTGCTTCCATGTAAGGGATTAACAGAAGCACTTTGAACTTTGGTCGTATATTTTTTCTTTTAAATAATCATTTCAACTACTCCCTTACAACCTGCTTACTTATAAGGGATTATGCGAAGCTATTAAATAATTTTCATTTACTTATATTAAAAATTGACTTCAATGGTTTTCGCTTCCCTGTTGCTTCTAAGTAGTATGTAATAGCCAGCGCATATATCAGCGCTCTTGTACTTTTCTTGCTTCCGAAAACCTTAAAATTTTTTACTGGGATGGCACATTTACTGTTCACAAAATTCATCACAGTTGAGTTGTAATTACTTTTGATGTTTTTGTTCACCGCAATAGCAAAGTTGGGAAATATATTCACCAAAATAGTTTGTGGCATGTAAGTGTGTTTGTTTTCTTTTATCTTTTTTGGCGAGTTTTTAAGTAGCAAAAAAACACAAAAATTCCTAGTTTCTATTTGTAAAAATTATTTCGTTAAATATATGAAATAATAAAGAAGGGTGATAACGAAAATCATATTGGGCATTATGCTAGTATATGTAAATAATTGAAGGGGGGGTGAGGGTAGAGGGACATCACATGGTTAAATCAAGTTCTCTCCTTATAAGGACCCATAATATATATATTTTATAGGGTCTTAGATCAATATTGTAGAAATTACAAACGGAATGACAAACTTATATAAACCCTTTTCCACCTGAGGTGAAGGGTATAAAAATATGATACACTGGCTATTGACCAAAATCAAACTGCAGATTTCTTTTTTTTTTTGTGTGTATATCCCTTTTTTGTATTTGAAGCATTTAAATAAATACAAATTCAGCATGGTTAATATAACAAAAAATAAAACAAAAACAAAAGAGTACTATTTATATTAAAGACAGGTTTAAATATATTTTATATATGTAATTGTATAACTTAGTTAACAGTTTAAACTTTAAGTTGTATATTAATACATAGATTGAACAATTGTATCCTTCTCAAACAACTGTCTCACTTTCATACATCCATCTGAACCACATGAAAAAAGGCGACCATATGCATCTATATAAATTTGGCTTACACCTTGACCAATGTGTTTAAAGAAACTGTTTTTGGCATGCTCTCCACTAAATGTTGTAATCAACGAATATTGATTTAGGCTCCATACCTACAAATAAATAAAAAAAAATATTGTTTTTTGTAAATTTACAGCATCAACGGCTTAAAAGTTTAATGAAACAAGTTAGAGTGCTATATTCGGCTGTGCCGAATTTTTGATACCCTACACCGACAGTTCGAATATTTCAGGAGTGGGATCTATATCGTCATCTTAAAGACCTAACAACCTATCTGCAAAAATTGCAAAATTGAGTTTTTTATGGATTTTTATTCCCTATATCATAGCGCAGATGTGTGCAAAAGATGTAATATTTCAAATTACAAAGTTTTTGTACCTAGAGGACCGTGACGCACAAAAAAAGAGAAAAATAAATCATCAAAAATCACGATAAAAGTTTAATTTTGTTTGGCGTTAGCTGTTATCCGACAGTTAACAGACGCTTTTTGACAGATAACACATTATTATCTGTCAATTTAATCTTAACTTTAGCTAACTTCAAGTTGTAATAATGGCCCTAAACGAAACTACTACTGTAATTATTTAATGTATATAATATTCATGTGTATAAAGACATTTTTATTTATTCATACTAATTAGTACTGCAGATAGGTTATTTATTAAGTGTCATAACATAAGCTGTAATTAGAAAAACAAAATTTTCTCAACCGATATATATTACTGGTTTCATTTTAATCAAAATGTGTAATTTTCATTTCAATATCGTTAATAGTTCCAATTTTATAACGTTTTTTCCCTCTCCTGTAAACTTTTGAAAACTCCAGATAGGTTATTTCTTTTCTTCAGCATTAAAATTGGTTGCTGTTTAGACCATTATTAAGTTATTGAACGATAACCAGAAAGTTTTATGCTTTTCCTTTTAGAAATTCTAACTAGCTTGAGTATAATATCATGATTCGTAATAGTTTAAGGCGAAATGATTTTCAAGAGGGGAATTTATATTGCAGCCATGGTATATTATGCCATGGTATATACCATGGTATATTATGGTATAATCATCCTAAAATTCTGTAGAAATTACGTATTAAAAAAAAAATTTAAATAAATTTTAACACAGGAGTGAAATTAGTTTTAGCGTTTACAGTGATTTTCAGAAGGATGTTTAATATGGGATCTAAGGTAAGTTATAGACCGTGTATTACGAAATTGCATGCTATTTTTTCAGGCCATATGAAGCTAAGTTGGAAGAAATTTTACCGCAATATCATCTATCGGGTCTACAGGGGTGTGCTGGAAATCGAAAACGCAAGAATTTGGAAGTAGTTTCAATACACTTTAAATCTAATTTTTATAATTTTTGTTATAAAATTCTGTTTAATGGAGATATATTTGTATAATACTTGTCATAAAATTAGTTTAATACAGAAATCTTATTAAAAAACGACTTCTAAAATTCTTGCGTTTTACGTTTTCGATTTCCAGCACACCCCTGTAAATCTGTTACGGTTTTAGGCGTATTTGATTAATTTCCCAGAGTAGGGTTTATTTGCAGCATATACCTAGTAAATTATGGACCGATCTTCACGAAATTTTACAGCGTCATTTCTAGTCCTATAAAACTGTGACGTACCAAATTTTACAATGATAGCATTATTTATTACGGTTTAGGGCTTACTAAACAGTTTTCCGAGAGTAAAGCCTAGTACTCTGTTCAAATTTGTGAAAAATGTTGAGCAACAGTTTTTATTTCACACGAAAATTTTGACATGTATTAGTGTTACCTATCTTGCGAGTTTGTACAATTTGGCGTTTTTATTCATGTTAAGTATGCGACATTGTTTTGCGTATGTAAACAAACCCCACATGTATTTTACTAATTATTTTTTTTTTTATATAAAATTTAATAAAAAAGAAAGTTAGTTAATATGGATAAAAAACTGTTACCGGTTGTGTTATATAAATTTTTTATTTCTTTTAAAATAATCAGTTCATATTATTTTGTTTTTGCTTAAAATTCCATGTGAAATAAATGCAGCTTTCATTATTTCGCAGTTGTAAAAAATGGTTGCCAGAAACGTTTCGGAAGTTTTTCATAGAGTGAACAGAGTACAACTCTATCAACATTATTACATAGATATTCCGCACAAGTTTTTTTCATATGTGTTTTGACAGCATTTCACGTGAAATGTTGAACAGAGTACCAGGCTTAAAAGGTAGGGATAGTAGGGAAAATTATGGACCGATCTTCACGAAATTTTACAGCGTCATTTCTAGTCCTATAAAACTGTGACTTTTGAAATTTAATTATGATAGCATGACATATTTATTTCGGTTTTAGAATACTAAACTGTTTTCCGGGAGTAGGGTTTATATGGGGCCTAGGGTAAATTATGGACCGATCGTGACGAAACAAAGTGATTTTCAATCGAATAAAATTGTGTGAAAAATCTTGGCGCGGCGAAATATGGCCCCAAAAATAAATGAAAATTTACCGCAAATTTGGGGCTATTTTTCATAATGCAATATGGCCCCATTTTTTTAATGAAAAATTACCCCAAAAAAATGAAAAATAGCCCTAAAAATAAAATGAAATATGACCCTAAATTTGGGGATATTCTTCATTATGAAAAATCACCTCAAAATTTATAATGAATTTTAACCCCAAAACAGAACACAAAGAAAGTGACATTAAACATTTTCGGTGGAGTTCATATCCCCGAAACTAAAAATCCCAAATTTAGAATCCCGATTTCAAAATCCGGATAATAATACAGTTTTGGTTTTAAAAATCGTACGATTGATAGCACGGTTCGGCTTTCGGCCATGCACAATAGGGCACTTGTATGGGATTTTTATTTTTTTTAAATTTAATTGTTTGCGCTGCTTAAAATATGAGGTTTGGTGTAAGAAATCATGATCTAATTTTTCAGGTCAATCCGACGGTGCCTAGCCGTGCCGGGTGGGGCCCAAAGTTCCCCATATTATAAAAAAAAAACATCTTTTCTATCAGATCTTTATAGTTATACAAGTTGAAAAGCCGAAAATCAAAAATATGGCTTCGTTACGATCTTCCGCAGAGAAAGTAATTCAAGTGTGCCAAATTTCAGCTTCCTATGTCATCAGATGGCTTCAGAAAGTTGCGGAAAGAATAGGACATGCATGCAAACATCCTGACATACTAAGAAATTATATATTGTATAGATAGATTAACATATGTTCGCGCAACTCAAAAACGCTTTAACTTATTGAAAAACTAAAAAAAACCGAAATTCCGCAATAAAATTTACTTTAAGATAGGTAAAACGTTTTTCTTATATGCGCAGTCGTTTTAGAAACATATTTTTTTTTTCTGGAAACAACTTTTGATTTTATGTATTCACAAAAGACGAAAAATTTTAATTAATTTAAGAATTTTATTAAACCGCCACATCTTTTGTGAACACATAAAATCAAAAGTTGTTTACAGATTTTAATCATTTATAGCTTGTTTTGTTTGCAATGTGGTTTTTTATATATCTGCATAAAATTAGAAGCATAGCTGCATTTCATTTTTCAATTTTTTATGAATTTTTAAAAACAAAAATTCCGAAATTTTAATAAAAAAATTATTTTTTTTTCCAGAAAAAAAAATATGTTTCTAAAACGACTGCGCATATAAGAAAAACGTTTTACCTTTCTTAAAGTAAATTTTATTGCGTAATTTCGGTTTTTTTAATTTTTCAATAAGCTAAAGCGTTTTTGAGTTGCGCGAACATATGTTAATCTATCTATACAATATATAATTTCTTAGTATGTCAGGATGTTTGCATGTATGTCCTATTCTTTCCGCAACTTTCTGAAGCCATCTGATGACATAGGAAGCTTATTTGAATTTGGCACACTTGAAGTACTTTCTCTGCGGAAGATCGTGACGAAGCCATATTTTTGATTTTCGGCTTTTCAAATAGTATAACTATAAAGATCTGATAGAAAAGATGTTTTTTTTTATAATATGGGGAACTTTGGGCCCCACCCGGCATGGCTAGGCACCGTCGGATTGACCTGAAAAATTAGATCATGATTTCTTACACCAAACCTCATATTTTAAGCAGCTTAAACAATTAAATTAAAAAAAAAAAAAAAAATTGCGACCAGTCTAATGCACAAGGATTTTTTCTCTATGGTATAACGAACACTGGCTTTGCTTACTAAAGCTCTACGTTATAGACGGCCTTCGGCCGGGCGCAAGGATTTTTTTCTCTATGGTATAACGAACACTGGTTTCGCTAACTCAAGCTTCTCTGTATAGCCGGACTTCGGCTGGGTGAAAGGATTTTCTTCTCTTTGGTATAACGAACACTGGCTTCGCTCACTAAAGCTTCTATGGTATAACGAACTCTTCTCGTAATAGCCGGCCTTCGGCCGGGCTCAAGGATTTTTTCCTCTATGGTATAACAAACACCGGCTTCGCTAACTAAAGCATCTCTGCATAACCGGCAAGGATTTTCTCTACTTTGGTATAAGAATTCAGGTTTTTCATGTTATCCCTAGAAACTTTTACATAGAATTTTATAAAATTTATGTAAAAATGTTTGGGGTGATTTTTCATTTCTTTAAACTTGCATTTTTTATTAGTAGATGAAAAATAGCCCCAAAGTAAAAATTGTGATTTTATTTGGGGTAATTTTTCATTCCACTTAAATTGCAAAAACACCCTAACGAAAAAATGAAAAATAACCCCAAAAAAACAAAAAAATTGCGCCAAAACTGCGTGTTGTTGTGTTTCATGTAAAATTTTGGGGCCGTTTTCCATCTTCCTTTTGGGGCCATATTTCCTGGGGTCATTTTGCGCCGGCTTCGCTAACTAAAGCATCTCTGCATAACCGCAAGGATTTTCTCTACTTTGGTATAAGAATTCGGGTTTTTTATACTATCCCTAGAAACGTTTACTAGAGTTTTATAAAATTTGTGTAAAAATGTTTTGGGGTGATTTTTCATTTCTTAAAATTTGCATTTTTTATTAGTAGACGAAAAATAGCCCCAAAGCAAAAATTGTGATTTTATTTGGGGTCATTTTTCATTCTTTGATATTGGCGTCATTTTTCGGCTGTAGGAAAAATCGCCCAAAGAAAATGGCAAAAAAAAAAAAAAAAAAAAAAATTAAAAATCGCCCAAAAAAATTCCATGTAATATTTGGCCTGAATTCATATGAAAAGTGACCCAAAATCTTTGGGCTATTTTTCGTTATTATTGGGTGATTTTTCGTTTTTTAAATTTGGTGATTTTTCATTATGAAAAATAACCCAAAAATATTATATGAAAAATAGCCCATTTTTTCGGGCCATAGCTTACAATCTCGAAAGCATAGCCGGCCTTTGGCCGGGCGCAAGGATTTTCTCCTCTTTGATAAAACAAAACTGGCATCGCTAACTAAAGCTTCTCTGCATAGACGGCCTTTGGCCGGGCGCAAGGATTTTCTCCTCTTTGATAAAACAAAACTGGCATCGCTAACTAAAGCTTCTCTGCATAGCCGGCCTTTGGCCGGCCGCAAGGATTTTCTCCTCTATGGTATAACAAATACCGACTTCGCTAACTAAAGCTTTTCTGCGAAGTCGGCCTTCGTTCGGAAACAAGGCAGATTTTAGAGGCTTTACTTAGCGAAACCGGTACTTGTTATACCATAAAGGAAAAAAATCCTTGCGCCCGCTCAACGGCCGTCTGCGCAGGTAAGCTTTAGTTAGCGAAGCCGGTCTTTGTTATATCATAGAGGAGAAAATCCTTGCGCCCGGCCGAAGGCCGGCTATGCAGAGAAGCTTTAGTTAGCGAAGCCGGTTTTTGTTATACCATAGAGCAGAAAATCCTTGCGCCCGGCCGAAGGCCGTCTATGCCGAGACGCTTAAGTAAGCGCTGCCGGTATTTGTTACACCATAGGGGAGAAAATCCTTGCGTTATATGTTTAATATATGCACCCAGAGAAAAAACAAAAAAACCATTTTTAAAAAAATGTTGACCATATTATGTTTAATTTAACCAAATCATTGTCACCGACAACCATATTATGGTAAAATAAGTTCCTTTAAAAACAGTTTTGTTGGTTGTGACCATAATAAAACATGTTTTTCTCTGCGTGTATGTAGATTTTTTTTTGTATTTAACATCTTTAGTAATTATGGACCTTATGACATTTTTAAAAATGACATAATGTCAATTTGCAAAGTGTCTTAATGCCCACGGACGTTATGACATTTTCAAAAGTGTCACAGTGTCCATGAACATTACGACACTGGACTTTATGACATGCCACCTTGCAAAAAGCTATATTCTTTTTTGAGTAATTGATTATAACTATGCAGTGATTAATTAATATTTAACTATTTAGTGCACAAAGTTTGGCGTAGGGCTCAAATAAGTATTACTTTCCATACTGCCGCGCAGATGATACAATGCAATTTTTTACATAAAACTTACATTTGCATGTTACTAAATTTATATGAATAATCACTGTTTTGAAAATTGCGTAATTTTTAATTTTTTTTTTTGGGAAAAAATTACTGCTTAACGATATCGAACGTCATCGTTCGCATAGGAAATTACATTAAAAACAAAAACAAACTTCGAAGAATGTTCGAATTTGGTTTTTATTTTAAATGTAATTTTATATGCGAACGATGACGTTCGAAATCCATGAACAGGCTGTTAGTTTTTTCTTTTTGGGTCATTTTTCATTTTTATTTTGGGCCCTTTTTCGTTTCTTTTGGGCAAAATTTCATATATAACTTTTTGGGTCATTTTTCATGTTCTTTTGGGCGATTCTTCATTTGGGCGATTTTTAATTTTTTTTTTGGGTCATTTTTTTTTGGGCGATATTTCCTACAGCCTCATTTTTCATTCCACTTAAAATGCAAAAACACCCTAACGAAAAAATTAAAAATAACCCCAAAAAAAAAAAAACAAAAAATTGCACCAAAATTGCGTGTTGTTGTGTCTCATGTACAATTTTGGGGCCGTTTTTCATTTTACTTTTGGGGCCATATTTCCTGGGGTCATTTTGCGCACCGCCGAAAAATGACCCCAAATAAAATCACAATTTTTACTTTGGGGCTATTTTTCGTTTACTAATAAAGAATGCAAATTTTAAGAAATGAAAAACCACCCCAAAAATTTTTACACAAATTTTATAAAATTTTATGTAAAAGTTTCTAGGGATAGTATAAACCACCCGATTTCTTATACCAAAATGGAGAAAAACCTTAAGGGCTATGCAGAAATGCTTTAGTTAGAGAGGCCGGTGTTTGTTATACCATAGAGAAAAATCTTTGCGCCCGGCCGGCTATTTAGAGGAGCTTTACTGAACGAAGCCAGTGTTCGTTATACCAAAGAAAAGAAATCCTTGTACCCGACCGAAGACCGGCTATATAGAGAAGCTTTAGTTAGCGAAGCCAGTGTTCGTTATACCATAGAGAAGAAAACCCTTGCGCCCTGCCGAAGGCCGTCTATAACGTGAAGCTTTAGAAAGCAAAGCCATTGTTCGTTATACCATAGAGAAAATAAAAACCTTGTGCATGGCCGAAAGCCCGACCATGCTATTAATCGTACGATTTTTAAAACCTAAACTGTATAATTATTCGGATTTTTAAATCGGATTCTAAATTTGGGATTTTTAGTTTCGGGCATATGAACTCCTCCCAAAATGTTTTCTTTTTTGGAGTTAAAATTCATAATAAATTTTGAGGTGATTTTTCATAATGAAGAATTGCCCCAAAATTAGGATCATATTTCATTTTATTTTTAGGGTAATTTTTCATATTTTTAGGGTAATTTTTCATATTTTTTGGGTAATTTTTCATTAAAAAAATATTTCATATTGAATTTTGAATAATAGCCCCAAACTTGGGGTCCATTTTCATTTATTCCCTGGGGCCATATTTTGCAGCGCCCAGGACAACATCTGCCGGGTCAGCTTCTAAGCTTATACATAATTATAACAAAACATATTGGTGAACAAACAAATTAGATGAGCACATTGAACTGTTACTTGAGGTATGCAAATTAAAAAAAGAAACTTTATTTTTTCTTATCGTTTTAAACAGCACAGTTCAAGAATCTACTTAAGAATATATTAACTAAATCGCAACCATCATAATTAATACATAATTGTTTTCACGCATTATGCAAATTCAGCATTTTTTGTGGGAAAATAAATTACGAAACTTAATAGTAGTTTATTTTTCGTCAGCATAAATGATGTGAAAACAACATGAATTTATTTTTAACAAAAAATGAGACATATGAGACATCTTAACTCCCCCCTTTGTAAAATCAATCGTCCCGATTGTTTAAAGAACTAGCAGGTCATTGACACTGCGAAACTCTGGCTTTATTTCTAATTTACAAATTTTGCAGGAATTGATTCCTTTAGATCTTTTGATCTTCCTGGTTCTCCGCCCAAAACATTCGTAATTTTTACTTCTGGATTTAAAGTTCTTTTAATCTTAAAGATCAACAAAATCATGCTAGAAAACAAAATTAAGAAAATTATTGAATTAATCGAAAGCATCCACTTTCCTTTTGTTAATATAGAGCTAATTTGTTCAATGTTATTTATTTGGAGATCCTTTATCATCTCTAGCGATAGAAATTCTTCGACTTGTGTTTTATTGCCAGAAAGCTGTAATACAGCTGGTAGTGGTTTGGAAAAAGGAAGTTCCTTTGATATATAAGTCTCATTTACTTTTAATTTATTTTTTACTTTTAAGCGCATTTAAATACAAGCTGCTTTTTAAAAAAGAATTTTTACTTTTAATTTTTTTAAAACTCGCATTCGTATTCTTATCAAGCATTAAAAACTTAGTCACCCATATTGTATCGAGAGTGACGTCACTTTATTTGTCGAATTATTCTTAGAAAGCCCTTTCAGTTGATACGCATATTGTAGAGGTGCATTTAAAATAACTAGCCCGCCATCTTGTGTGCGCCGCCATATTGGATTTAGACTCACTACTTTATTTTTCCAGATGTTCTTAGCAAGCTTTTTCATTTAATACCCATTTTGTAGAAGTGCATTAAAAATAACTAGCCCGCCATGTTGTGTGTGTCCAACAAATTTTATTAAGAGTGACCCTTTGTTTTTCGAGTTATTGTTAGCAAGCCCTTTCATTTGATACCCATTTTGTAAAAGTGCATTAAAAATAACTAGTCTGCCATATTGTGTGTGCCCGCCATATTGTGTTAAGAGTGACCACTTTATTTTTCGAGATATTCTTAACAAGTCCTTTCATTTGATACCCATATTGTAAAAGTGCATTAAAAATAACTAGTCCGCCATCTTGTTTGTGCCGCCTTATTGGATTAAGAGTGACCACTATATTTTTCGAGAAATTGTTAGCAAGCCCTTTGTGACGACAAGTTTTGTGGGACAAAACTCGGTCACACCCTGTTAGGCTCCTTAGATTTTTTTAATCAAATATACCTTGCTTTTTGTAACACACTGTACCTAACGGGAAGGAATGCGAAACGTAAAATAACAACCAACAGCAATCATACAATCGCGACAAACAAGTAAACAAATAACACTAACAACACACACAGCAAACAAGTAACAATAACAAAGCAAGCAGTTTTAAACATGTAAACAACAAGCAACAAAATATGAATAAGACGAGTAAAGAGACATAACACTAACAACTACGGGCACTGATTGTTGTTAGTGCAAAACTTAATACTGATTTAAGTATAAAAGGGACAACATAAACGTTGAAATGATGACTTGTTATCCAGCCGAGCTCGAGAACACATCAGGTAAGAAATGGCAAAGTAGAATTCTAGTGAAACAACCCAGTAGACAATTCCACCGAGTGGTTTTCTAACACGGAGTGGAATTCTAGTAAAATAACCCAGTAGACAATTTCGCCGAGTGGTTTTCTAACACGGAGTGAAATTCTAGTAAAACAACCCAGTAAACAATTTCACCGAGTGGTTTTCTAACACGGAGTGAAATTCTAGTAAAACAACCCAGTAGACAATTTCACCGAGTGGTTTTCTAACACGGAGTGAAATTCTAGTAAAACAAACCAGTAGACAATTTCGCCGAGTGGTTTTCTAACACGGAGTGAAATTCTAGTAAAACAACCCAGTAGACAATTTCGCCGAGTGGTTTTCTAACACGGAGTGAAATTCTGGTAAAACAACCCAGTAGACAATTTCACCGAGTGGTTTTCTAACACGGAGTGAAATTCTAGTAAAACAACCCAGTAGACAATTTCATCGAGTGGTTCTCTAACACGGAGTGAAATTCTAGTAAAACAACCCAGTAAACAATTTCACCGAGTGGTTTTCTAACACGGAGTGAAATTCTAGTAAAACCCAGTAGACAATTTCGCCGAGTGGTTTTCTAACACGGAGTGAAATTCTAGTAAAACAACCCAGTAGACAATTTCGCCGAGTGGTTTTCTAACACGGAGTGAAATTCTAGTAAAACAACCCAGTAGACAATTTCACCGAGTGGTTTTCTAACACGGAGTGAAATTCTAGTAAAACAACCCAGTAGACAATTTCACCGAGTGGTTCTCTAACACGGAGTGAAATTCTAGTAAAACAACCCAGTAAACAATTTCACCGAGTGGTTTTCTAACACGGAGTGAAATTCTAGTAGAACAACCCAGTAGACAATTTCACCGAGTGGTTCTCTAACACGGAGTGAAATTCTAGTAAAACAACCTAGTAAACAATTTCACCGAGTGGTTTTCTAACACGGAGTGAAATTCTAGTAAAACAACCCAGAAGACAATTTCACCGAGTGGTTTTCTAACACGGAGTGAAATTCTAGTAAACAACCCAGTAGACAATTCCACCGAGTGGTTTTCTAACACGGAGTGAAATTCTAGTAAAACAACCCAGTAGACAATTTCGCCGAGTGGTTTTCTAACACGGAGTGAAATTCTAGTAAAACAACCCAGTAGACAATTTCACCGAGTGGTTTTCTAACACGGAGTGAAATTCTAGTAAAACAAACCAGTAGACAATTTCGCCGAGTGGTTTTCTAACACGGAGTGAAATTCTAGTAAAACAACCCAGTAGACAATTTCGCCGAGTGGTTTTCTAACACGGAGTGAAATTCTGGTAAAACAACCCAGTAGACAATTTCACCGAGTGGTTTTCTAACACGGAGTGAAATTCTAGTAAAACAACCCAGTAGACAATTTCATCGAGTGGTTCTCTAACACGGAGTGAAATTCTAGTAAAACAACCCAGTAAACAATTTCACCGAGTGGTTTTCTAACACGGAGTGAAATTCTAGTAAAACCCAGTAGACAATTTCGCCGAGTGGTTTTCTAACACGGAGTGAAATTCTAGTAAAACAACCCAGTAGACAATTTCGCCGAGTGGTTTTCTAACACGGAGTGAAATTCTAGTAAAACAACCCAGTAGACAATTTCACCGAGTGGTTTTCTAACACGGAGTGAAATTCTAGTAAAACAACCCAGTAGACAATTTCACCGAGTGGTTCTCTAACACGGAGTGAAATTCTAGTAAAACAACCCAGTAAACAATTTCACCGAGTGGTTTTCTAACACGGAGTGAAATTCTAGTAGAACAACCCAGTAGACAATTTCACCGAGTGGTTCTCTAACACGGAGTGAAATTCTAGTAAAACAACCTAGTAAACAATTTCACCGAGTGGTTTTCTAACACGGAGTGAAATTCTAGTAAAACAACCCAGAAGACAATTTCACCGAGTGGTTTTCTAACACGGAGTGAAATTCTAGTAAACAACCCAGTAGACAATTCCACCGAGTGGTTTTCTAACACGGAGTGAAATTCTAGTAAAACAACCCAGTAGACAATTTCGCCGAGTGGTTTTCTAACACGGAGTGAAATTCTAGTAAAACAACCCAGTAGACAATTTCACCGAGTGGTTTTCTAACACGGAGTGAAAATCTAGTAAACACAACCCAGTAGACAATTTCACCGCGTGGTTTTTCTAACACAGAGTGATATTCGGTAAACAAACAAAATACCCAGTAGACAAATTTCCCAGCGTGCTTTCCTAACACCAAACAAAATAACCAGTAGAGCGAGATTAAGTACAACCCGAAGAATCCCGTAGTGACAACCCCATAAGTGTTTTCTTCTCCAAAAGTTCCCCGCAACAAGCGGCACAACAAAGCTTCAAACACTGGAATTTATACCAGCTTAAGCAACCAAGTGTCAACAGCAACGAGGCAAGAGAGGACATACCACGGAAGGAGTGCTAAGGCGATAAAAGCGGAACACAACGCAACTTAATTATTTTCATTACTTGTAAATTATAATCCTAATAGTACTAATAAAATTATTGAATTTATTAAAAATTAAATAAAACTCAACACGTGTCATATTTTCTTGTAACGGACCTGGACAAGGCTGAGTATACCCCAAATAAAGTCGTTACACCTTTCATTTAACACCCATTTTTCAGAAGTGCATTAAAAATAACTAGTCCGCCATATTGTGTGTGCCCGCCATATTGGATTTAGAGTAACCACTTTATTTTTCGAGTTATTCTTAGCAAGTCCTTTCATTTGATACCCATATTGTAAAAGTGCATTAAAAATAACTAGTTTTTCATTTTGCTTGTGCCGCCATATTAGATTAAGAGTGTCCACTATATTTTCGAAATATTCTTACCAAGCCCTTTTATTTAATACCCATTTTGTAAAAGTGGATTAAAAATAACTAGTCCGCCACGTTGTGCGTGGCCGCCATATTAGATTAAGAATGACGTCAGACAGTTTGTCATCCAAACTAAACGTGTATACAACATTTCAGTTCAATCGGTTGAAGATAACTGCTTTAAAATTGAGTTGCAAGATTCCACCCGAACAAACATGCATACATTGTAAGTTAAATAAATGTTTTAAATTTATGAAAAAATATTGTTTTAATAAAAATAAATAGTCAACAAAAAGAAAATCTCTAATTTTTACTGAATTTATTAAAGCGTCTTCATTTTGCAAAAAGTTCTTTCTGCCAAAGGAGATCAAATAAGTTTTTTAATTAAAAAAAGTTTATCTGCAAAGTTAAAAAAATTACCTTTATATCGCCTTCGATGGATCCAGTAGCAAAAAATTCTTCATGCGGATCAATGCTAATGCATTTTATACAGCTATCATGACCCTTTAAAGAAAAGAAAATTGGTTAGATCAAAGTAAAATTTATCTAATATTTTTTTTTTATAAAAAGTTTTTTTTTGAGTTAATTTTATTATTTTGACTTCAATTGTTCTTTTTCAGAGTCAATTTAACCGATTTTTTCCATAAAAGGTCGATTGTTAATTTTCACTAACGATGAAAGTGAAAAAATTAAGTTCATTAATTATAAGAGGACTCCGAAAAGTTAAAGTTTATGGGTAAAAATTTGAGATTTATGGGTAAAAATTAGAGCCAGACGTAGTATTTTACTCATACCTCAGTCATTTATGGTCCACTTCATCATATCTGAGCTCTTAGGAAAATCCATTTCACAGACAGACGGACATTTTTTTTATTAACTTTGCTACTGATAGAATATACCTACATATCGTCATCTTAAATGCAAAACAACCTATCATCAAAAAAATCGAAATTGACATTTTGCTTGATCGTTCGTTTAACCCATTAAGGCCCGAGCCATGATCCCGTTGAGTTATTATGACGAAACTTTTAAAATTTTATTGTTTATATCTAAATAAGAAAGAAAACAAATTTTGGGCAAATCGGATACGTGGGAGCCCAGATAACCCCCGTTGCGAAAACGCAACGTTGGGCCTTAACGATATAAAAATTAAGCGCATTTGCAAACATTTTAAATTAAAATTTTTTATTCACGTCTTTAGGAAAAAAAAATTAAAAAAGATATTCATATACATTTCATTTTTAATTCAATTATAATATGTTCCAAAGCACTTTGGGTGCATTTCTCACGTTTGTAATTGATTGGTCCATTATTTACCATAGGCCCCATATAAAGCCCATTCTCGAAAAACACTTTAGTAGTACACAGAAAAAAATTTTTGCGCCAGTAAAAGAATTAATCAAAAATAAAATCAGTTTTAATTAAAAATTAATCAGTTGAATTAAAATTTTAATCAAGTGTATTAAATATTTAATTGACAATATTTCAATTAAACGTTTAATACACTTGATTAAAATTTTTGTTCACCTGATTAAATATTTAATTAAAACTGATTCTATTTTTGATTAATTCTTTTACAGGCGCAAAAATTTTTTTCTGTGTATAACACCATAACAAATAATTCTATTGTAATAAATTTTGTTCTGTCACAGTTTTATAATGACTAGAAATCACACTGTCAACTTTCGCAAAGATCGGTTCATAATTTACCACAGGTCCAATATAATGCCCACTCCTGAAATATCCTAGCTGTCAGTGGATGGTATCAAATATTTGGCATAGCCGAATATAGCACTCTTACTGATTTTTCTTTAATATCCTGGGAGAGGATAATTTCACATTAATTGTTCGATTTTCTCTTATTGTACCTATTGAATAACCCTGGGGGAAATTTGTGTCAATTGTTCCAACAGTTTGGTCCTGGGATTTGCGAAAATAGAACAAGGAGAACTTATCATCTAACTGGTATATTAAGAACAAAAAGGATAAAAACTAATGAATTACAGTACATTCTTCACCGATGGTGTGACACTTTTTTTTTGGGACTTTCTCAAATTTGATTCTTAAATCTAGTTCTGGGGACTTGTTTTATTGACATAATACTACATTGTATCGAAATAATCTAACATTGTTATAACTAACACTAAACACGTTCATTGAGAATAGATGTTAGACTGGTAAAATAGTGTCAATTGACCAATGACAACCCCATGCTAAAGTGATATTTCTTATCTTATAACCAAAGACCTATCACGGGACTACTTTGGTGTAAGTTCGCTTTCCTTTAGGAAAATAACACACTTTGGGCATAAGAAAAAAAAGGAATTGTCATAGAGAATTTACCTTCTACGAAATATCCTGCATTTTAAAAATTGGAAATTAGTTTGAAAAAGGTGAAAAAATTATCGAAAATTTCAAAACACATAAATAACAACAACTTATAATTAACATACATACATGTTTTTATTATGCTGTTTTAAATAGCAAGTGATTGTATAAATATGTTTGTATTTAAAAATTGTATGTAATTTGTATATAATTAAGGCCCAGTGTTGCGTTTTCGCATCACGGATATATACAATCATAAAAAAAGTCTCAAATGTCTACGATGATTGGATTTTTCAGTAGAAATAATAATGTTCGTATGTTAGCTATCTCCTTCAGAAGTTTCGGATAGGTATATTATATATTACTTCATTTTTTTTAACTTTTTCCAAAAGTACCCAAAAAACAGGAAAAATTAAAAAAAAACTTATGTATGATACAATCCCAAAAACAGGTCGATTAGATATTAAGTTAAATTTTATTTCACTGTGCTTTATAACAATATCACGTAACAACAAAATGCCTGAGGGGAGGTTTAAGTGAACGTTGCGAAAACGCAGCGCAGGGCCTTAATGGGTAAATAAAGTAATGTTTACAAAAATGGTTTGACCCCTGCTATCAAAAATGGCGTCTTTATAAAAGAAATTCATACGCCAAGTTCACCTTGTTGTTATTGATTTTGTAATGTTTTCTGCTTCTCCTGTAAACGTATTAAAAGAGTTTTTACGTTTTTTTACCATTTTAGGTGACGATATATAATTTATAGGGGCCAAGATCAATATTGTAGAAATTACAAACGGAATGACTAATGGTGTTTTCTTTTCTACACAAAAAATATCACCTTCTGAAGAGGTGCTGCCAACTCTGAAATAATGCTATTTGCTATTTGACATGAACAAAACACAAGTTTCTTCACGTTGTAGTTAATTATTTTTTTAAAGCTTTTTATGTTATTTCCCTTCATTTTGTTTTTTTTAACCGATTTAACGATTTTAAATAGATTTAAGGGTTTATTTTAGCTGTGTTAGCGATAGAAGCGATTTTTTCCTGTTAGTTTTCTGATTCTTTACATCTTTATCGATTTTTAATAAACGGCTTTCATGTCGCCGTTAGCAAACTTTTGCGAATTTCCGTTAATTTGGTAATTTAACCGAATGTTCGCCATTCCTTATAGTTTTAGGGACTTTTAATGAAATGTCCCAGTAAAAAAATCGGTTTTTGGAAGCACTTAAGAGAAAAAGCGCATAATCGAGCGCTTCAATAAGAGAGCTCTTATAGAGCAGTAAATGATAAAGAATAAAACATACAAAAAAGCTGCTATTTTAGCGGTGAAAACGAACAAGGTTTCAAAGCGAAAAAATAAAAATATATTATGGTTTGCGAAAAGGATTGAAAAAGGTATGTAAACAAGTAAAAACAAAACATTAATGAATATGTAAATATAAAAAAGCACTTTAGGAGCGCTTTGTTAAAAGAAGCGCTTATTGTCAGCAGAAAATAGTCCTCCAAACCGGGAACACCCCATACAAAAATCAGGCATCCCATCAGCAGGTTTGAAGAAATTTGAGGTATGAGTTCATACATAAAACCTGCTCCTTTTGAAGCACTTTTTTACTGCGGTATAGCTTGTTTGAAATTTTAAAATTTTTGGCGAATTTTCGCTATTTTTATAATATTTTTTTATGTTATTTTCCGACATTTTGTTTTTTTTAACCGATTTAGCAATTTCAAAAATTTAAATGTCACATTTTGTTGTATGAAAGAAAACACCATAGTTTGTGTGTACCCTTCCCACCTGTGGTGAAGGGTATACAAATTTTAAACAGTTGGTGAATGTAGAGATGATTGCATCGTTTTAAAAATATATGAAGAAACAAATAATCTAAATTAAGATTTAACGTTGTTGACAGATAAGTCGCAAAAAAATACATTTCCCAAATTTAATTTCATTAAGCTTACCTGTAACCTATGCTTTAATGTTCTTTGCCTCATATCAAAAACACATATGTCTCCTTTTTTGCCACAGGTAATAAGTAATTGATGTTGCGGTGCAAAAGCGAAACAGGATGCTCCTTGGTCATGACAAGTAAATGCTGCAAAAAAATTGTTAAAAAATTAAAATTATTTTTCCTTTCATATTTGTATTTCACTGTAAACATACTCCCAACAAACACGGAGGTTTGATTTCAAATTGAAAGTGTTTTGAAATCAAACCTTTTCTCAGGCGACAATCGTTTGCTAATGATTTGAAAATCATTTCAAAACCATAGCATTCTTTAACCACGAAGTACAAATTTAACTTTAATCGCCATTTTTAATGTTTACATTTATTTTTTCGCATAGTATTGTCAAGTTTAGTTTTGATTTAAATTTAACATTTGATACCAATTTGACAGCAAATTGATAAAACATTTAATATCAAATGTTTATTTTTAAATCATTATCAAATTGAGTTTAAATGTTAAAATTAAACAATTGAAAAAGTTTGAGAATTGTGTTTGATGTCAAATGATTAAGTCATTTCATATCAAAGGTTTGACTTCGTGTTTAAGAAAAAATTTAAGAAAAACAACAACAAACAATTTCCATAAAAATTAAAGACAATGTATTGTTGTTGTTGTTATAGTTGTTATCAGTGCTGCCACAACCAATACAATTTTTACAAGCAACATTTTTGAAAAAGGTTACCAAATTTGAAGAAATATAACAAAATTTAAAATGCCTTTTAATAATTGAGAAAATCATTAAAATTTATTTAAGTTGCATTGTAATACAAACGAGAAAATTAATTATTAATTCACCAAGTTCTGCTTAATTTAACTATTACTTTAACTTCCAGTTAACAATGTGTTTTGACAGCTATAACTTATAGTTAATTATAACTGAACTTGGTGAAATATAAGAGTTAAACCCGTCAAATTTTCATACAAAATTCAGTATGTATATTGAAAGTTAATAAATTGAATATTTTTTAATATGTCGTTTACAATAAACGAAATTTTTACTTCACAGCTATAAATAACAAAAAAGGAAATTGTTTTCCGCTTTTTAGCAGTCATTGACAGGCATGTCATATGTGGCGATTTTGTATTCCTTTTGTCGATGGAAATTAACGTTTGACGATGTAGCGATTGTTTTGGCGAAATTGAAAACGATTGGCGTAATGCATTTTATGTAAATATTTTCTAATTTACATTTATCTAAAATATATAAAAACTTGTTTCTCGTGTTTGTAAATTTTATTTCAAATTTATAATTTTTATTATTAATAACTGTTTCAAAATTGTTAAATTTTTGAAAAATCTTTTAAATTCCTGTGTATTTTCAAATATCTATTTAAAAACACTACTTTTGGAAATAACCTAAGTTTAGAACATTTAACTAATATAAGTTTTTAGAAACACTAAAACGACTTTTGTGTAATTTTTCGGAAATCGATTCCGCATGGTTTTATGAACTTTCTACTTTAAGTTCCACTTATCTTTAGTACTCTTAAAATCAAGAACAGCTACGCCTATTAAAAAAAAAATAACTGAAAATCTCCATCGGTTTAAACTTCATATGTTTTCGAACATGGCCGTTTTTAATATAAAAATCACAAATGGCAATATTTTTCTTAGCAGAAATCTTAAAAAAATTATTTGGTTGCAGTTTTGAAAGGGATTTTTTGTTTTCGATAAAGTATAAAAAACTTCCGTTCATTCGTAACAAATAATGAAAAAATCATAGTACACATTACAAATTATTCGATTTCGTAAATAATTTTATCAGGAAAAACATATTCGTACGTATTATTATTTTAGAAAAAAAGTAACCAAAATGAAAAAAATATTCACATCTCCACATTGAAAAAATATATAACCAGTTTTGGTTAGAAATAACCATAAACGGCAGCTCTGGTTGTTATTGATGTTAATGTTAATGTAACAAAGCAACTCGTACTCATACGAATTTAGTTCGTTGTTGGCTTATCGAGTGGACAATGACTACTTGAATGCAAAAGGATAAGAATTTTTGCCTTTTGACTGTGGGTATTTGTGTTGTTGCATGCGCAACACTAAATGCAAACAAAGCACTTTCAATAAAAAACTCACACATGCACAAATCAATTGTGTAGAAAACGGATTTCAAAATTACCAACGCTGAACTTTGTTTTGCAGGCATAGAGTTAATGTTAATTTTAGCGTATGAATAAATCAAGAAAAATAGTGATTTTGCAGTTTTCTGATTCCGATCATAAAAAACAAAAAAAAAATTTGCTAATTGTTAGGGGTTTTTTTGATAATTTTGGCAATATCGACTTTTTTTTTAGTTATTTTTGCAATATCGTTTTTATACCCTTCACCTCAGGTGGAAAAGGGTATATCGTTACCTTAATATAAAAAGGCCCCAACTCATCAAAAACACTTTTTACAGGAGAAGGAAAAAACTTAATAAAAGCTGAAATAATATAGCTACACAAACATTGTCAAAAAACATCTTTATTAAAATTAAACGAGGAATTCAGATTGAAATACATATGTATATATTTGTAATTTTTATGGATTTTATATGAGTTAGGGCTTTTTGTATCCGTATTTTATGAAAGAAATAGTGAGATAGGGCTTTTTGAAAAGAATTTGCGGTGCACTTTTCCTTGTATAGGTTATAGATTTCATTATATGATGAAAAATTGCATTGTAAATACAATCTTTTTGTTTTCTTTCTGCAATAGTGAGATTCCATTTTTGGAAGACCGTCCAGCCAATTTTGGAGAAATGCACGTCTTTCCAGATTGCGTTGACCAGTTTTCGAACACCTCTTAGATTCAATGCGACTATTTGTACTTTCTTCGGCACTTGGAACTGTGCCATGGTTTCCCCCGCAGTTTAACCACTTCCTAACCATTTTTTCATTCAATCCTAAGGTTGAAAGAAACATTTGGCGGCAAACTTGCAATCGACTTGAATTGTTCATTAAAAAATATGCCTTCGATTGAGTTCGATTTAAAGATTCAACGAAACATTGCTTTTTCTCCTTCATTAAAACAAGGCCTACAATATATTGCTTTTTTTGCTCCCACGACATCTTCCAAAACAAATTAAATATTTCTTTTCGCGTATTTTCACTGAATTGGGAGCAGTGTCTTAATGAACTTTTCAAACAATAATTTGATGAACAGGTTAAACCTTGATGTCGTGCTTGCTTTACGGAAATTGAATTATTTGTTATACCCAAATATTCCTCACCTTTCATTCGCTTCACTTTATTGCCTTTGTACTTCCATTCCGATTGATTTGGATTAATTCTCCTAGTACGGATACTATCATTACCGACATTCATATTTTCGGCTTTTATACTTTTTACACATAAATTTCACAACACACGCGTACACCTTATTATGCAATTATAACGCACAAATGAAAATAAACGGCTCTTGCTCTATTAGTTATACACCATATAAAACAACAACAATTCTACAAATACAATGCCTACTTTGTATGTTTCTGCAGAAATGTATGAGTCAGTGTTTTTTTCTTTCGAAAAATTGTGTGTATGAGTTAGGGCTTTTTTTCTTTAGAAAAATTGTGTGTATGAGTTAGGGCTTTTTGTGTTCTGCTTATAACTTCTTTATTTTTAATCTAATTTGCTTGAAATTCTAATAGAATGTGTATTAGCAACCATTCTACAAGAATCAATAAAAAAACGGATTTCCAAAAATAATGAGTTGGGGCCTTTTTATATTAAGGTAACGATATATAAGTTTATCATTCCGTTTGTAATTTCTACAATAGTGATCTAAGACCCTATAAAGTATATATATTCTGGGTCCTTATGAGGAGAGAACTTGATTTTACGATGTCCGTCCGTCTGTCCGTCTTACGTTTGATATGTGTTTTCCAGAGACTCCAGACATGATAGCCGCTAGGTTGTTTTACATTTATGTCACATATAGTCCACCATTTCGTGCTATTGAAATTCAGCAAGATCGGTGCACAAATGGCTGAGATATGACCAAAAAACCACGACTACCTCTGATTTTCTCCAAAAATCCCTTGTGGTTGTTGTATTTTTATTACTTTTTGCTGCATATCTTTGGAACGGAAAAAGCCAAAGTTTCCAAATTAGGTACACACATTTAGGTTGCCAATACACACTATCCTAAAAAATGGCTGAGTTATACCCGAAATACTGAATCCCCAAAAATTACTCTTTTTATACCCTTCACCTCAGGTGGAAAAGGTATATATAACAGTAATTTCTACAATATTGATCCTACACCCTATAAAGTATATATATTCTGGACCCTTATGAAAACTGAAGTTCAAAACCGGTTGTCTCTAATTTTTAAAAATATTTACCAGTTTTATTTAGTTTTTGTCTAGTTGCTCTGTATTCTGCTCGCACAATGGTGAAGGGTATATAAGATTCGGCACAGCCGAATATAGCACTCTTACTTGTTTTTACTTATTCTGCCAGTTTAAGCTAATTTTTAATTTTTTCATACGAAAAAAACTTTAATAAATTTTTGCAGAAATCGTTATTATTTTTTATTGATGTGCAACTTTTTTTTTATAAATACTAAAAAAATCAACCCTTTTTGTGCTGTTTCAACTCTGGTTAAAAAAATCGTTCAACGTTATGGTTATATTTTGTGTTTCCCTTGTACTAGGGATTGATGCTCGGTTTTAACCGAAACCGAAACCTCGGTTTTAAATGCCTAAAAACCGTAACCGAAAACCGACAAAAAAACCTCGGTTTTAGCTTTTACTTTAACAATGTATTTATGCTTAAAGAAATTGCAAATTAAACATCATACTTCATATACAAAAACTTTATACATAACAACCTTCAACAATGACAAGGTATTTCAAAATTTTTAAAATTCAAAATAATACGAAGAAGAACAAATGTTATCTTTATAACTCTTAAGTAAACACCTTATTTGTGAGGCATAAACTGCCACCTGGGCCACTTGAATTTTGTTTGGAGTTTCTTGTGGCTATAGAAAAAACTCACACTAACGGAACCCTGGGCAAGGCTGGGACTACTTTTATATGTTTTTAGTTTTATGGCTATAGCAGGAACATTTTGTTGGGAAATAAAATAATTTTTCGAATTCTTATGTATTGTGTATGCT
This sequence comes from Pollenia angustigena, assembly GCA_930367215.1. Lineage (NCBI taxonomy): Eukaryota > Metazoa > Arthropoda > Insecta > Diptera > Polleniidae > Pollenia > Pollenia angustigena. The sequence goes on from OV884059.1 coordinate 39,047,144, forward strand.
TTTTGAAACGTTTCATTTTGATTTTATTTACTGCAGTACATATATTTTAGGGAAGGGCCTGACCAGGCCCAGGTGGATACAATATGCACAAAATTTTCATTTGGCCAATTGCGAAATTGAGGAAAACATAAAGTTTCGTTCTAATATACTTAATAATTATTTAAAAAAAAAAAACTGGAAAAAGTTCAAAAAGGGCGAATAATAGTACCTGAATTGAAACAAATAAAAAAATTGTATTACATGCAATTAAATTTATGTATGAATTTAACTTTGGTATTTTCAAAACCGAAAACCGAACCGAAACCGACCGGTTTTAATCATTTTAAAACCGAAACCGCGGTTTCACATTTTTACGGTTTTTAGCAAACTCTACCTTGTACAATATCATCCCAACAACCTATATTATTTCTGTTTGTACCAACACCGCAAGAGTGAAGAGGGTATTTTGCATTTGTGCTGATGTGTGTTACAACTTTAAATATTGGTCCTAAAGAATACCGATCGACTCAGAATCACTTTCTTTCTGGCGGGCTGGCTGTCCATGTTACCTTGTGCGCAAAGTACAGGTCGCAATTTTGAAGATAATTTAATGAAATGTGGTACATAGGTTATAGTTGACACAAGGGCGAGTCGGTCCATAATTTCATATAGCCCCCATACAAGCTGCTTTCCGGAATGGGGCCTTTGTGCCCACTATCAAACCAGTTTTAAAGAAACTTCAAACGTATGTTGATAGATCCATATTTATATGGACACATAAGGTATGCATTTTTAAAAAAATAGAACCACGAGGGGGAAAAGGGGGCAAAATCTGCCAATCAGAAACTATCAAACCGATTTTAATGAAATTTAAAACATAGATAGATCCCTATTCATATAGCCATATAATCTCGAAAATTTGTTTTAAAATTCTGTGGTGTTGGGTATCATATGGTCGGGCTTGACCAACTATACTTTCTGACTTGATTTTTATGTTACTCTGTCTTAGCGGTACTGTAACGTAATATTTATATTTTTTTATCGACCCTATTTATAAAAAAATAAAACCGTTTAATATAGGGGTTATGAAACGGATACATTTGTTTAATAAACCTTCAACTAACCTGTTTTATTTTTTATAAATAAGGCACTATGTGTTTACGTTTTAATATTGAGCCTTTTTATCAACTTTTTTGCTTGTTTAAGTTCTTTTCTCTCGAAAATTCCATAGCTGTATTCTAACGATCAATCTCCTTTGTCAAACAGTTTAAACTATTAAGAATTTCTCTGTATATATTGGAATGAAAGTGATTTGCGGAACCAAATATTGTTGTTGGGTTCTTACACGAACTTGTTACAAAATTAAAAACAAAAAAATGCTCATTGGTTTCCCAAGTGAATATATAATTTTTTTTAAAAATTTATTCATTTTGTGTCCATATAGATATGGTTCTATATATGTTTTAAATTTCATTAAAATCGGTTTGATAGTTTCTGAGAGGAAGAAATTTCCCCCTATCTTCCCTCGTGGTCATACGATTCGGCTTATTTTCAATAGGCTTGGTCCTTGTGCCAATAAGAACCTATGACCCCAATTATCTCCAAAATTGCGACCTGTACTTTGCGCACAAGGTTACATGGACAGCCAGCCAGCCATCCTGCCAGCCAGCCGGACGGACATCGTTAGTTCGACTCAGAAAGTGATTCTGAGTAGATCGGTATACTTTAAGGTGGGTCTAGGACCACTATTTTAAGGCGTTACACACATCAGCACAAATGCATAATACCTTCTCCACTATTGTGGTGTGGATATAACAACGAACGTACCGAAAGAGGAATTAAGCTTTGCAAGATTACCATGAAAAACTCACCAAAGATGGGGATCAGAGGAAACATCTATTCAAAGTAAAACTAATTTTTTTGTATTTTTAACTAAAGATTAAGATTAACCACAAACTTGTTTTTTGAAATTTAAGAAGCAATGATTACTAAAGTATCCTTAAAATTATATAATTTATTAATTAAGCAAATTACATACTTATAATATAATAATGCTTTTAATATTTGCATTAGCAAACAATGCTTTATGAACAACAAGAGTGAAGGGTTGATGCTTTTTTTCACAAAAAGTTTATTAACATATTTTAGCTTATTTGAAACAAACTGTTTGTAACACATATAAAACCGTGGTTTGTTTGATCCACAGAACATGGGAGGATTAATTTTTTCAAAAGTTTTTCTGAATATTCTTATCACACGAAGAAATACATTTTACAAATTTCACGCCGAGCCAGGAAGAAACAGCCAAAATTCTATATAAATACTTAAATATGGAATTTACAGAAATTTGAACTTTGACCTCTTTGGGGCAGCACTTAAAGTTCTCTGATTTCGCTCAAACTTTTTATATTTATTGTCTAGACCGATTAGCACAATATTCCACCTGGGCTTCTTAAAAATTCAGCAACAAAATTTCTATCATACACTTCAGTGCAACCCTAATGCACAGCCACCAGTCAGACGGACGGACATGGTTAGATCGATTAAAAAAGTTTTTCTTAGTCGGTCGGTATACTAAAAGGTGGATCTAATATTTTAAGGTGTTACAGATATAAAAATGTACGAACTTTTACCTTGTTTTGTCCCAAAAACTTACTTTATTTGTTTGCCGCCGTTATCCCAAAAAACAAAGGTTTCAATTTCAAGCAAAATTATTTTGAAAAAAGGACCCAATTTTACGATATTTCCCCGTTTTGTCCACTTTTCTTCGTGTAGCAATTTCGAACAAACACGCAGAATGAAGTATCAAATTTGGTGTGGTGTATACATGTGTATGTATACACATTCTGGACAAAAACATTTAAATTAAAATTTCTTATTTTTTTTGTGTTGTTGTAAAATACAATAAAAATATAAAAAGCACAGCAAAACGGTGAAAAACAAAAACAACTCTGCATGATTAAGAACAGTGAAACAACACTAAGACAAAATGAAAGAAACGTTTACGTTACAGTTCATGCAAATGAAAATAATGCAGAAATAAATAAAACAAAACAATATTAACTACCTAACGGCTAAGCCAATTATTCGAACACGTTCCCTATCACCCTCGGTGTTTACAAAAACAGTGGATAGTGATACATTAAAAAATATTAAGCAGTCTCTTGGGACAATTGTTGCCGAATGCAAAAACAATCTAAGTAGGAAATGATGCCATGCATTTAACCACAGTCACTATGGAAAACCCTCTAGTAAAAAGTTGTCAAAAGCCCCGAGTACAAGTTGGTATGGACAGGTATATAACAGTGCTAAAACGGGGTCGCAGCCCTACCTCTTCAGCTGTTGCTTCGGCCTCAAAAGTACCAACTATTGATAGAATAAATACACAAAATCGTTTTGCGATTCTGGAGGATGAATCCTCTGAAGTACCAAACGTCATAAAATCGTCTAAGCCACCCCCGATATACCTTAGAGAGCAAAACTTTAATGAGTTAATAAAATGTTTAATTTCGTTGATAGGTGAAAATTCCTTTTATGTAGCTGCAATAAAGCGAGGTATCATTAACGAGACTAAAATCCATGTGAATCACCAGGATGATTTTCGAAAAGTAATTACAAGATTTGAGGCTCTTAATAAAAACTTTTATACCTACCAACTGAAGAGCAGTAAAGGTCTTCAGGTAGTAATCAAGGGCATAGACTCATGCGGAGACCCAGGGGAAATTAAAGCTTGTTTGGAAGAGAAGGGCTTTAAAATAAAAAAACGCAACAAATATCAAAAATAGGGGAAAAAAATCCCCAACCACTATTTCGAGTGGAGTAGAACCTGGCGGCGTTAAGCTCAAAAAAAAAAAAATGAAACGCATCCAATTTATAATTTAAAATATATTCTGTGAAGAAGGGTAACTATTGAGGAGCCGCACAAAAGAAATGGTCCTGTTCAATGTCTAAACTGCCAGGAATTTGGCAATACTGCTACTTACCCCCTGTTTGCGTAGTATGTGGTGAATTACATGGAACAGTTCTTTGCGACAAGTCTAAAACCGACCCCAACGTAAAAAAATGTAGCAACTGTGGCTGTAATCACACTGCCAATTATAGAGGATGCCCTGTATATACTATCGTCAAGCAGTCGGTCGGACCGAAAACTAGTCCCCCTCAAATGCAGGTAACAAATCAGGTTAACACTAATGACATTCAGGCTCCGCAGCCTAGTAATAACAGAACCTCTTACGCTAACGTCCTAAAATCAAACCATGTGTCAATGCAAGGTGCTTCGCCAAGTAAAGATGAAACTCCAGTTTCTAATTTAAGTCGTCTTGAAAAAGCCATGAAAACATTAGTGCAAACAGTGACTAATTTTACGAACACAATGGGAATGCAATCGATGTTATTGCAAGCTGTACTCAACAAGCCTCGAACTATTTAAAAATGTGTTTTTGGAACGCAAACGGCATCCGCCAACATAAAAAGGAATTATAAACTTTCTTAAAAATAAGCAAATTGATGTCATGATGGTTTCTGAAACTCATTTGACCTCAAGAAATACTTTTAAAATCAATGGTTATATACTATATGATACTAAGGACCCTCGAGATAGAGCTTGTGGAGGTTCTGCCATTTTAATAAAAAACCGAGTTAAACACTACCTTATGTGTGATCATCGTGAATATTATCTCCAAGCAACGAACATTTGCGTTGAGGAATTAAATAGAAACCTAGTAATTTCATCGTTATACTCCCCGCCTAGATTTTCAATATCAGAAAGCCAATATTATAAGTATTTTAAATCATAAGGACCGTGTTTCCTAGCCGCTGCGATTATAACGCTAAACATACCTTCTGGGGGTCACGACTTATAACACCAAAAGGTCGTGTTTTGTTTAACACAATCTCTAAAATGGGTTTAAATATTGTCGCGAGCGGGCAACCAACATATTGGCCTACTGATCAGCAAAAAATTCCAGATGTTATCGACTTTGGCGTGGTTAAAAACATCCCCACAGATACGATTCATGTTGTAGCTTCCTTAGAATTATCATCCGACCACACACCTACAATTGTTACTATATCGAACCCAAATAGAATTGTACCTCCGACTGGTTACTTAGCGACGACAGCTACGCAAATTAATTGGTTAAAATATAAAAAATATCTCAGTACCCATTGCACATAAAATATTCCGCTCAGTACACCGGCGTATGTAGATCGCTCTATTGACAGTTTTCTAAAACTAGCTGTTCAACATTCCAATATTGCCCCAAAAAAACAAAAACTATTAAAATATACACCACAGATGTCGAGCATCTTTTGTCTGAAAAAAGGAGGGCTCGAAGAGAGTGGCAATTTTACAGATCCCCTCAACTTAAGAACTTACTAAAAGAGTGTACAAAAAGACTAAGAAAGTTATTGCAGACTCAGAAAACGGCTCCTGGTTTTGATAAGATCAGCAACAAAATGGTTTTGGAGCTACCCAGCATAGCAAAGAATATTGTTCTTTTAATTTTTAATGCTATTTTACGCCTTGAATAGTATCCTCAAAAGTGGAAGGTTTCCTTAGTCACCATGATACCTAAACCAGGAAAGGATCACACAAAAGTTGAGAGTCATATAGGCCTATAAGCTTACTTTCTTATATATCAAAGCTGTTTGAGAAGCTGTTAGCGTCAAAATAAACCCCAAATTTAAATGAAAAGATGTATTCCTAACCACCAATTCGGCTTTAGAAGAGAACACAGCACAATTGAGCAAACCCATCGTATAGTAAACGCAATAAGAAAAGCCTTTGAAGAAAGAAAATATTGTTCCGCTCTCTTCATCGATGTTTCTCAAGCTTTTGATAAAGTCTGGCATGAAGACTTATTACATAAATTGAAGCTCAACTTACCAGTAAACACACACAAGCTGTTAGAAAGCTACTTAGTCGGTCGAAAGTTAATTATTAAAGAAGGTGATTATTTAAGCTCTCCTCAGCACATTGACGCTGGAGTCTCTCAAGGAAGCATCCTGGGACCACTTTTATACTTAATATATACCTCGGATATGCCAACAAACAACTATACCCAAACTTCAACATTTGCTGATGATACAGCTTTTCTAAGCGTGCACGAAAACAGTCAAGAAGCATCTCGATACCTACAGGATCATATATTTCAACTCGAACTATGGTTAAAGCCATGGAGGATAAAGGTCAACGAGCAAAAATGCGTACATATAACATTCACCTTGCGTCGGGAATCATGGACCCCTATTAAAATCAATAACCAAATAATACCTCAAAATTCGCATGTAAAATACCTCGGTATTCACCTAGATCGCCGTTTAACGTGGAAAAGCCATATAGAGGCAAAATTAACTCAAATGAAACTAAAAGCCATCCAAATTCATTGGCTTATTGGAAGAAACTCTGTCCTTAGTCTCGACTGCAAACTTCTTCTTTACAACTCTATCTTAAAGCCTATCTGGTGGTATGGTATTCAGTTATGGGGCACTGCCTCGGCCTCTAATATCGAAAAAATTCAAAGGCGCCAAAATAAACTACTTCGAATAATCACAGCTGCATCTTGGTATGTTAAAAACTCAAATATTCACAAGGATCTTAATGTTCCATTAGTTAAAACTATGATAACGAAATATGCAGTAAAATACTTAAAAAGGCTCGAATTGCACCCGAACCCACTAGCACGAAATATTTTAAATGATAGCGGCCACACTCGCTTAAGAAGAAGAGACACTGCGACACTTGTCCAATTAGATGAGCGATAAACACCTATAAAAGTGAACAGAACCCGCGATGAACAAAATTTTTGTCTGGCACTGGCAGGACAAAAAATAATATTAGGTTAAGATTTGATTTATTATTGTTAGTTCATATTTAATATATGAAGATTCAATAAATAAATAATGAAAAAAAAAAAAAAAAAAATAAAAAATTTTTATATATACATAAATTATGTGAGAACGATAATAATTTTATATTTAAAACTAGCGAACCCCTGCACACTTCGTAGTGCAAAAAAGAAAATAAGAAATCAATTCGAATTCATTTAAATCAGTGATTTCTTGTTTTTATTGTAATGCTCTGTAGTACACAACATTTCTTGTTTTTCCATTTTCGGTGTAAAAATACAAAACCTATGGTTTACCAACGCGCGAACAGCCTACATACAACTGTCCATGTGAGAAAACTGGATACTCTAAATACACTCCACAAATTCCTAATGATTGGCCTTGCGCCTTATTAATAGTAACCGCAACCCAAGCCGAACAGGAAACTGAAGTCGTTTGAATTCAAATGGCATATCAGACGGAGTCATTGGGATGCGTGGAATGAATACATCTTCGCTTTTGCATTTTCCAGTTAAAATAGTAGCTTCAATTACATTAGCCATCAACCTTTTAATAGCAAGTCTTATGCCATTACACAAACGAGGTTGATTGATATTGCGAAGTAAAATAAAAGTGACTCCAACTTTCAATTGGAGATTATGCGGAGGCAATCCTGGTAAATCCAACGAATTCAAAAACTCTGTTGGAAAATTCACAACATCTTTGATTGTATAGCCATATTTAATTCACTAATATCTTTGTTCTTTGCCGGTAAAATTGCTCTGTCACTCAACCATGTACGGCATGTATATTTTTGTGCTATGTTAGGGAACACACGTTCAATCAATTCCTCTTTTGACTGTACGAAATGGCAAAACTCATGTGGCAATGTTATCAATCCAGTGTCATTAACAGGCATTGCACCATTCCCAATTTTCAGCAATTGCTTAGGGAACTTATCAACAGATGGATCATTCTGGAACTAAACACGAACGTTAGTAGTGAGTTTCAATGTTTTTATAAATCTCCATAAGCATGAAGACTTTAAGCAAACGTTAATTTCATCGGCAGCTGTCGATCTATAAAATCAAGGCACCACCAAACAACTCTGAATTACCGCGAAGGTCTTTCATTGTTCTTTCCAATGTTTCAACAGATTTCTTATTCGCCATAATGCATTCATCCCAAATAATGATACCGCAACGTTTCAATAATTTTGCCGTTCCAGATGTTTTTGAAACGTTTCATGTGGGAGTTTCATTAACTTGGTAATTCAATGGCAATTTCAAAGCTGTGCGACCTCAATCTAACAAAGTGGCTGCAATGCCAGAAGACGCCTTTCAGTTTCCCAAAATATTAAATTAAATTTGCACAATTTTCATGCACGAAAAAATACTTGTTTCGAAATGAATGCAGTGTTCACTTAAATGGCTATAACTTGTTAAGATGTGATTTACAATACCTAAGTAGCTAAATTTGACTTAAATCGAATTGTAATGAATTTAAAAACTAATTGAATTTCGGTTTTTCAAAATATTAAGTCAAATTCGAAAAAATGTCCATGCAAAAAAATACATGTTTCGGAATGAATGCAGTGTTCACTAAAATGGCTATAACTCATGACCCAATACACATCTCCTTGACATGCTTAAACGCTACTAATATGAAGATTTATAATGAACTAGTATGGGCCAGCAGTCGACACAATCGACTGCAATCTAGAAATACAGACTTTGCTTAGTGTATACCAGCCAGCCAAACGGACTTGATTGATTGGTACACTGAAGGGGGGTCCAGAGTTAATATTTTTATCTGTTACATACTTTATTATAATCGCATAATATCCTCTCTATCTATGAAAGTGTGGGTATTAAAACAGAATGATTGAAATAATTTTTAATTTTCTTTTTGGAAAATTGGGTTTTCTACCCACACCACCAAAGGTAGAATGTTTATTATTCGTTTGTGCTGAACAAAATTGGTGTTTATTATAAATTGTATGAATTGGTCCAAAATTACACATACCTCTCATACAAAAACCTTTCTTGAATATAAGTTTGTGCCAATTAACAATCATATTATATTGGTATTTGAATTAAATTCTACCAAAAAATATTTTATTGTAACCTTAATAATTTTATCAAATCTTATTGGAATTGATATATATTTGACCAAAGCTCCTTAGAAATGTTGGTTTTAATAAAAAATTTTGCAACGATAACTTTTGAAACAGCTACCATGTGAACTTCGTTTTGGTACATCCATTTTAACCATTGGTCCCATATACCTTCCCTAAAATCACTTTAAGACGAAAAATCTTATATAGATGTAGATACCTAGATAGGTTAGGTTAGGTTCCATTGGCAGCTATCAACAGACAGCTCATTTGGGTCCTTTATCGGTCCCTTTGTGATACCCCAGATACCTAGATAATATTGGGCATAGAGAACTTTTACATTAAACCAATTCGTGATTTCCATGATCAATAGTTTTACTTATTACACACATCAGTACAATCGAATAATTTTAAATATGTATTTAGTTTTATTTTTGGCAGAGTTGTTGTTTTTGTACCCACACTACCAATGTTGGACAGGGTGTAATGCGTTTGTGCTGAATAAAAAAAAAATAAAATTCTGCCTATTGCAAATAGTGAGAATCGGATCATAATTCCACATAGACCTCATACAAAATTCTCTCCGGTATAAAGTTTTGTACCGTCTAATAATGTTGTTATTTAGATTGAATTCGACCAACATTTATTGTATTGCAACTCTATTCATCTGACCAGATTTTCAGATTTTAATGAAGTAAAAATTTCGAAAATAAAGTGGGATTGAGTTTGAGCCACACTTAAAAGAAACGTCTAAGATGTCAGTATTAGCATTCGATTTGTTGAAGACAAATCAAATATTGTGGAAGGGTTTCTTCAAAGCCTATCAATCCCATTCGTCTAGTTAACACCCCGAGGCATTTTTGAAGAATTTTAGATTTTTGTAAATCAGCATAAAACTTTGTCACTTTTAATTTAATATTATATTATTTCATGCAATTATAAATTTAGTCAATTAATAGTTTACTTAAATCAAGTCTAAACTAATTAACAGCAAGCACTTATTAATTTAAAGTAACACCAAAACGTATTATAAAAAAAAATCGCAAAGCGCCACCAAATTGTTTTAAAACAATTTAACTTGGCGTTTACATTTGCCAGTACTGGCAAGACAGTAGCAATACATGCAAACTTTTTCACTAATACATGCACATTTTTCCAACTGTCTTGTCTACTGTCTAGCAAATTTTGCAGACAGGAAAATTGGACAGTGATTTGACATTTGCTAACAGTAATCTGAAGTTTTGTTAGCAAAAGGAAAAAAATCAATATGTAAAAAATAATTAAGTATATTTTGCTTTGGTTGTTTATATTTTATTTAAGTGTTATGTTTGTTAACACAATATAGTTATTTTAAGCTGTTTTAAATTTTGTTTAGTTCATGTAAAACACGTTTAGCGGGACTTGAACAACAACATTCACGTTTGACAAATTTTTAAAAGTGAACTATCTTAACTACTGTCTGGACGCCTACGTCACGAATACAGTTAGTAGTGTTTTTGGAAACTAATATGTATTTTCTTACTGTCTTGCCAGTACTGTCAAATTTAAACGTACTGTAATACACCCATTTTTACATTGTTACCATACTAATAATGTAACATTGAAATTATCCATGTGCACAACATTTTAGAAATCAACGGTAACATTTAAAATTATTCCTATGCAAAAATCAACGGCAACATTTAAAAACAACAACTCTTCCAAAATGAAAACAAAACAGTTAAAATTGTCGTTCTCTTTTTTTTTCTTATTTTCTACTGTTCTCCATAGCATAGGAGAGAAATTGAATGTTGTTGTTCTTTTTACTATGTTTACACAAAAAAAAATAATATATGTAACTGTGTTTCTGTTGTGTTTGTTTACACTTTTTTTGCTCACACGTATGTGAGTATTTTCTATGTATTAGTAACACTTTCTAACGCCTATAACTCCTTAAATACTAAACCGATTTTAATAAAATGTAAATTGGCACAGTCTACCAAAAAATATCTTTCCAATGATGTATAATTAGTTAAAATCCAATAAATAGTATAGCTGTAAAAGGGAGCAAAAGAAATCAACTTGCCTATTAATATATATGATGATGTGGGCTTCTGTCAAATAAATAATTGTGAAATTGTAGTGTCAGTTTCAGAGTTGCCGAACATGGTCTTTTCCGACCAAATTTGGTCGGATATTTTTGGTTTCGTCGGATGGCAGCGCAGACTAATTTTGGTCGGTTTTAGAAAATTGGACGGATAACAGACAATTACAAATCTAATAGCTTTTTTACCAAACATAAACACTTTTTTTGATTGTTGATGAAACTATGGATATGGTATTGATGTTACGTTAGGAGCAAGTTACTTTGAAGGTGTTAGTTTTATAAAGGATAGTTTTGTCATCTTATTCGAGCTTACGTTTAAATTTGTCTTCTTATAAAAAACTTTTAAAAACTTTAAATGGCGCTCACGCCATGACTGGAACTGTTGGTAAGCTTAAATCCTATGCATCGATGTCGAACGTAGATTTCGCTCGCTTAAATTCATGTACAACAAAGACAATATTGTATAATTTGTTATCGTTTTAAATGTAAGATAAGCGAACGAAGTCTTCGTTCCGAAATAGATGAACAGGCAATTAATCTTACTTAGCAACGCAATAAATATTAAGGTTCTTTGTGGTAATATTTAAAGTTTTTTTCACATGGTCCTAAAAGAAGAACATAAATAAAAGAATTTCGCGGAATTCTGTTCTGTATAAGGTGTTTCTTATTAAAGGAAGATGTTGTAAGAATCGTAGAACAGTGGGATGCTTTGATAGTGTATTTGGAAACATAGTTTTATAAAGGCAATGGTATAAGAACCGCAGAACTTGCAGAAAGTATGGATGAGCAAGAACATAAAGAACAGAGCAAGTTATCAACGCGTATTCAATAAGCCAACTATCATTGTTAAACTATTTGATACACTTTTTACGTTGTCTGCAAGGTGTTAGGATGTATTGGAGCTCAGCCTATGTCTTATAAAGTTTAATACTTTTTTTTAAATTGTACAAACTTAATAAATTTTGATTCATATTTTATTAGTGGTCTATATGTGTTACTGCATACGATTAATGAATTATTCTAGTTTAAAAGCGTTATTAAATGAATTTGTATATGGGCATTTCCCCAGAATGGTCTACCAGGATGAAAAAATAAAATGTTGATTGTTATCTTCTTTTAATGTTTATTATTATAAAAAAGTCTTTGTTCTTATAAAAGAATAGTTTCATAGCATATCTCAGCTGTTTTACTTGAGGAAATCGGGCTGGAAACTGGAAAATTTTATATTTTTCTGTATTTTCTTCTTCTAAAGACATTTCTATATACTTATTTTACATTCAAGAAATATGTTATATTAACGCTCTTTCTTCATAATCTCTCCATTACAATCAATTGTAAAAAGAGTATTAAGTTTTTTTGTTAAGGAAATTTTAACACATTTATGGGAAAATGCGAGGTGATAATAATAAAAAAAAAACATATGGAAAAATCGTACGTTCGCGACCCGTACGTTCGCGACCGATACATAAGCCAATTAAACAAAAACCAAGAGAGATATTTTATTTTGTAAATGCTGGATGGAGACCTACGAGGTGATAATAATAATCCACTTTTAAGATAAATTTATCACTTTTGAATATTTCGTTCCACTGCGCAGATTATTACATTTCACTACTGTCAGCCAAAGTTGACTTCTATTTTGCGTACGTTCGTGACCACACGTTTATAGCTCTTATTATGAAAACTTAAACTCGATGAAATCCATCTTTTGCACTAAACATAGAGCTACCCAATTGCTATCGAATCGAAAAAAAATGCTAGGAAAAGTTGTGTTTTCTATATTATTTGTACATCTAAAGCGTACGTACGAACGAACGTTCGTGACCCCAGGAAATGCCCATATACATTTTGTTAAAGTTAAACGTTACCAGCAAATAAACTTTTAATAAAACTAGGGGCTACGTGTAGGACGTTAAATATTTAATAGGTGTGAACATAGGCTTACTTTTTTGTTTTTACTATTACAAAAAAAAAAAAAATATGTAGATTTATAGCTTTATCCAAACAAAATTATACTTTTTATCAAAAATACATATACATACATATCGTCATATAAAATGCAAAAGGGCCATGTTAATTTTAAGAAAAAGAGAGACAAAAACTTAATAAAAAGGCAGCTATTGATTATGACAACGGGGTTTTCTGGTTAATATCGTTAACACATTACACACGATTGACACTATCCTAAAAAACGGTTTTTGTAATCTCGTATCGCTACTGAACATTTTTTAAAAATTATGATAGGCCCTTTTGCATTTTTATGACGATATAAATTGTTTTTAAATATTTCAAAAATTTGGTCGGTTTCAAAGGATTTTGGTAGGTTTCGCAGACAATTATGGTCGGATAAAAATTTTTCAAACGGCAACCCTGGTCAGTATTGACTGTTTTACAGTATTGCCAGCATGCGATAAAAATAAACAAGACGTGGTAGCCCAATTCAGATTCCAGATTCGAATTCAGCGCACCCAGATTAGTTAAAAAACATGCTTCGTTTCTGCAGTCAATTTTTTTTCCAAATTTGTAGACCAGTGTAATTGAACGATTTTAAATCGAAAACGCCAGATTTATTTTATGGCGTTCTAAAACTCGTGTGTTTTGCTTGCGACCTGCAATAGTTTCTTAAAAATATTCTAGTTTCCTTGAGCATTCTTTTGGAATTTAGAGTCGCCAAACTAATAAATGAATAAACAAATATATCATGAAAAATAATACTGGAAAAATGTGGAGAAAAAGACAAATGTCTGTATTCATAATAATATTTTAAATTTAATAAAGGTTTACAAAACAAATTTTGTATGAAAATTTTACATAATAAATGTTTGTTTGAATCTATTAAGGCTTAATTAATATTTACTTTGATAAAAACACGCGTTTATTCTAAAATTCGCTAAGACGAAAAAAGTTAAAACACGCCAAAAAATTGACAATACCGCTTATAAATATACTCGTCAATTAAAAGCTTGTATAAATCTTATTGAGAGTGTTTATAACGAAACAATTAATTTATAATAAAAAGTTGTACTTACCACTAACACAAGATTTCTTTTGAGGCAACAATGTATCCCAAACAACAATGTTTTTATTTTCTGAGCTTTGACCAGCTAAAAAATACACAAAAAATAAATTTTAATTATTATTTTAATTTTACATATTACAAAACGACGGAATGTTTATTAATTAAAAATGGATTAATTTTTGAATTTAAGTGACCTAGATAAATAGCACTCATTCCCTGCAAATAATAGGACCAGTCCAAACACGCGTGAAAAGAGTAGCCCACAAGGGACTAGTCCAAAAGTAACCCAAGCGTATGAATTCGTTTAAAAACGAAAGCACGTCATTAAAAAACGAAGACATGTCGTCTCACTACAAACACTTTTTAACAACGACATGGTCCATGCTTGCATTAGATCGGACCAGTTCATGGAGTAGTCCATTTTATCAAAATGGATCAGGTGGTCCAATTTTATTTGCAGGGTTTGCCAATTATAAAAGTTGTTGTGATTGGTCAATTCTTCGAATGGCAAATAAAGGATATAATTGAGATAAGTATATGTATGTATGTATAGAAAAACTACCCTGCACATAATATTGGACTACCTGACCCATTTTGATCAAATGGACTTCTCCCTGGACTGGCCCAATGTAATGCAAGCATAGACCATGTCATTGTTAAAAAGTGTTTGTAGTGAGACGACATGTCTTCTTTTTTTAACGACATGTTTTTGTTTTTAAACGACTTCAAAACTAATCCTCTTGAGTATACCATGGAGTAGTTTTAAGACTACTCCTTTGTAATCCAAAGCTGGGTTATATGGTCCTGCCCTAGGACATCGTAATGTTAAATAGACCATGCTTTTTCCATACCTTTGGGTTACTTTTGGACTAGTCCCAGTCCCTTGAGGGGAACATTTTCACGCGTGTTTGGACAAGTCTTATTATTTGCAGGGTAGTAAGTAAGATAAAACAAGAAGATAAATATCAATTAGAAAAAAGAGAATTATAGAAAATTAAGTTACCCACAGCCGAGGAAACATTTGTCGAAACATGGGCATGTTTCACTTAATGTTGCTGCGTGTAAGGTAATGTCTCTGGTTGAAATTCGTTTTACCTTTTTGGTTTCTCAATTATCAACATTTTTTGATATTTATCTTTCCAAACACAATGTTTCATCGTGTGTGACGATGTTTGACTGTTTTTTCTTTCTCATTTTCTGAGAGCAGTTTTGCAACTCTCGGAAAAAATATATGAAGAAATGAAAAGTGTGAGAATTGCAAAACGAAACTGAATTGCAGAGTACAATAAACGGAGTACCCCACCCCAATCTTCCCACCTCTCTCCCTAATAAACTCAAGAATATCTGCAATAAAAATTGCAAGTCTGGACGATGACTAAATAAGGAAAATTTTACTGTCAATAACAATTGCTTTACAAGTTTTCAACTTTTCGCCATAACCTCAAAAATTAAATGTTTTGTAAGCTAAATTGGCGCAGTTCAATACGTGTCGTAGTGCGTCAATAAAATCACAATTATTATAAAAATAGCTATGGCACAAGATTTATGTTTACATTTTTTTTTGTCATTATTCTTTTATTGAATCTTCATATAATAAATATGAACTAACAATAATTATTCAAATCTTAACCTAATACGTTATTTTATGTCCTGCCAGTGCCAGACAAAATTTTCTTCATCACGGGTTCTGTTCACTTATATAGGTGTTTATGGCTCATCTAATTGGGTAAGTGCTGCAGTGTCTCTTCTTCTTAAGCGAGTGTGATTTAAAATATTTCGAGCTAGTGGATTTGGGTGTTGTTCAAGCCTTTTTAAATATTTTATTGCATATTTTGTAATCATAGTTTTAACTAATGGCACATTGAGATCCTTATGAATGTTTGAGTTTTTAACATACCAGGGAGCGGCTGTGATTATTCGAAGAAGTTTATTTTGGCACCTTTGAATTTTGTCGATATTAGAGGACGAGGCAGTGCCCCATAGTTGAATACCGTAGCACCAGGAGGCTTTAAGATAGAGTTGTAAAGTAGAAGCTTGCAATCGAGTCTAAGGACAGAATTTCTTCCAAAAAGCCAATGAATTTGAATGGCTTTTAGTTTCATTTGAGTTAATTTTGCCTCTATATGGCATTTCCACGTTAATCGCCGATCCAGATGTTTACTGAGATATTTTACATGCGAATGCTGAGGAATTATTTGATTATTGATTGTAATAGGGGGGCAAGATTCCCGGCGCAAAGTGAATGTTATATGTACGCATTTTTGCTCATTGACCATTATCCTCCATTGTCTTAACCATATTTTTAGTTGAAATATATGATGCTGTAAGTAACGCGATGCTTCATAACTATTTTCGTGTACGCTTAGAAATGTTAGAAATGTTCTGCAAATGTTGAAGTTTGCGTGTAGTTGCTTGTTGGCATGTCCGAAGTATAAATTAAGTATAATTGGGGGCCCAGGATGCTGCCTTGTGGGACTCCAGCGGCAATGTGCTGAGGTGAACTTAAGAAATCTCCTTCTTTAATAATAAATTGACTAGTCGGTCGTCAGCGCAGCTTGTGTGTGTTTGCTGGTAAATTTTGCTTCAATTTATGTAATAAGCCTTCATGCAAGACTTTATCAAAAGCTTGCGAAACATCGATGAAGAGTGCTGAGCAATATTTATTTTCTTCAAATGCTTTTCTTATAACATTTACTATTCGATGAGTCTGTTCGATTGTGCTGTGTTTTCTTCTAAATCCGAACTGATGGTTTGGAATACATCTATTTACACTTAAAATCGGTGTTAATTTTTAAACTAATAATTTCTCAAACAGCTTTGACATATTTGATAATAAGCTAATAGGCCTATAAGACTCAACTTTTGTATGATCTTTACCTGGCTTTGGTATCATGGTAACTAAAGAAACCTTCCATTTTTGAGGAAAGTATTCAAGGCGTAAAATAGTATTAAAAATAAAAAGAATAATTTTCTTTGCTATGCGCGGTAGCTCCAAAAGCATTTTATTACTGATTTTATCAATACCAGGTGCCTTCTTAGTGTTTAAGTCACAAATAGCCTTTTCGATTTCTCTTATCTCAAATCTGAGGGGAATAGTTGCTCTAGCAGCAACAGGTGGTAACTCGACCGCAATATTGTGAGATATATTTAGTGTAAATACGTTTTTCAAGTGACTAACAAACTGATTTCCTTTTTCAATATCGTTTCTTGCCCAACTACTATTCAAGTTTCTTAATGGTGGCTTAGATATAACTGGCCCTTTTAGATTTCTAGCTGCACGCCATAATGAGTAGTCAGATTGTGGAGTTGCATCAAGTTCCTTAAGATATTTTTCTAGAGAAGCCGTTTTCTGATTCTGCAGTAACTTTCTTAGCCTTTTTGTGCACTCTTTTAATAAAATCTTAAGTTGCGGGGATCTGTAAAGTTGCCACTCTCTTCGAACTCTCCTTTTTTCAGTCATGAGCCGCTCGACATCTGAAGAATATATTTTATTATTTTTAATTTTTTTGGGGGTAACGCTGGAATGTTGAACAGCTAGTTTAAAATAACTGTAAAAGTTAACAATAGAGAGATCCACATTCTCCGGTGTACTAAGCGGAATATTTTCTGTACAATGGGCACTGAAAAATTTTTTATATTTTAACCAATTTATTTGCGTGGCTGGCGTCGCTAAGTAACCTGACGGAAATACAATTCTATTTGGGTTCGATATAGTAACAATTGTAGGTGTGTGTTCGGATGATAATTCTAAGGAAGCTTCAACATGAATCGTTTCTGTGGGGATGTTTTTAACCACACCAAAGTCGATAACATCTGGAATTTTTTGCTGATCAGTAGGCCAATATGTTGGTTGCCCGCTCGCGATCACATTTAAACCCATTTTAGAGATTGTGTTAAACAATAGGCGACCTTTTGGTGTTATAAAGTCGTGACGGCCAGAAGGTATGTTTAGCGTTATAATCGCCAGCGGCCAGGAAACAGGGTCCTAATGATTTATAATATTGTCCTTCTGATATGGAAAATCTAGGTGGAGAGTATAAAGAAGAAATTACTCTGTTTTGGATTAGCTCTTCAACACAAATAGTCGTTGCTTGCAGATAGTCTTCACGGTGATCACACATAAGGTAGTGTTTGACTCGAGTTTTTATCAAAATGGCAGAACCTCCACAAGCTCTATCTCGAGGGTCCTTGGTGTCATATAGTATGTAACCATTAATTTTAAATGTGTTTCTTGAGGTCAGATGAGTTTCAGAAACCATCATAACATCAATTTGTTTATTTTTAAGAAAGTATTCTAGTTAATTTTTATGTTGGCGGATGTCGTTTGCGTTCCAAAAACAAATTTTTAAGCTGTTCATGGTTTGTTAAGTACAGCTTGCAATAACATCGATTGCATTCTAAGAATTTCCTGCATCATATTACCCATTGTGTTTGTAAAATTATTTACTGTTTGCACTAATGTTTCCATGGTTTTTTCTAGACGACTTTAATTAGAAACTGTGGTACAGGACATCCTCTATAATTGGCAGTGTGATTACCGCCACAGTTGCTACATTTTTTTTACGTTAGGGCCGGTTTTAGACTTATCGCAAAGAACTGTGCCATGTAATTCACCACATACTACGCAAACAGGGGGTAAATAGCAGTATGCCTTAGTATGACCATACTCTTGACAGTTTAAACATTGAACGGCACCATTTCTTTTGTGCGGCTCTTCTAGAGTTATTCTGAACACCAAGTGAACATGTTTTTTTGATTGTGAACGCAGCTTTAATTGTTCACTATAAGGGTATTCATTTCAAAATTTTTTTGGTTGGAAAAATGGAAAAAAGGAAAATTACACCTTATTGACGTGAACGGTATTTTTTTTTAGTTAAAGGTACAAAATTGTCAAAAACAAAAATCTGTCATATAATTCTTGGAAGTAATTGATATTTTTCAAGATGCCAAATAAAAGAGTTAAAATTGAATTAATTGATTATTTAATTGTCACGTCATTTTTAAGTTCTTTTTTAATATTTTTTGTGTAGAATTCATTTTTAATTTAGTTTTGAAAAACTACGTTTTAAAAAAGTAAAATTTGATTTAAAAAAAATGTAGTTTAAAGAATCATAATTGATTACCTTAAAAAGAGATGTAAATTTTAGTGCTTTTTGTAAAAAATAACAACAACAATTTAATATGGTGGCAACCACACTCAATTGGACGTTTGTGAATTGCCAACTCTTTAAAAATTGTAATTTTCCAATCTGATTTTTTTACACTTGGTTAAAGCTTGTTTAAATTGCAACTTTTGGTGGAAAAGTTTTTCCTTGTGTTTGTTGTAACAAAAATTACATTTTTCCACTTTTCCTTTATTATGTTAAATAATTGAAATAACAAAATATATCATTTATTTTTAAGCGTCCATTCGCTGCTGATGTATCTCAAAATCAAATGTGATTATTTAATAGTTCAAATCGTATGCGGGGTTAAAAATACACGTCTGTATCACAACAAAGCACAAACCGAACTGTTTACATTTGTTCTTCAAGTTGTACAAAGAAGGTCAACCAAAAAAAAAGGAAAAACAAGTTAGAGTACTATATTCGACAGTGCAGAATCTTTGATACACTCCACCAACAGTTCGAATGTTTTAGGAGTCATATCTATATGATGTCTACTTGTTATTAACTTATCTTTATAAAAACAGACATCTGCATTAAAATTTGTTGCGGTTTAGACATACATACAGTTAAACCTCTATTATCCGGCTCTCGTGGGACCGGCACCAGCACGGATAATCGAAATACACGGTTAATAGAGGTTATATTAATATAAACAGAAATTTTTTTTTTTTATTTATTTTTATTTCAACATTAAATTTATGGAACTGCAGATTCAAATATACCACATATTTTTCTAAAAAACATACAAATTCCCATAGACAATGCAAAATCAAATATTTACTGATTATGCTTTGGTTGATCAAACTACATGAATGCACAAAATTTGTACATTTTACAACGTTTTATGCTTTTTTGTTTTTGCATTTCTTCTGACGAAATGTTAAAATTTCACTTGCTAAATGAATACAAACGCAAATATGTTCTTATGTGTGGGCACATGACCTTAAAAAGGGGAAACACCGGAATTAGATTAACATAACAAAAAAACATATGAATACTGCACGGATAATACATGTAAAGCACGGTTAATAAAGGTGTAAGTCTAAAGCACGGATAATAGAGGTGAAGCACGGATAATAGAGGGAAAAAATAAAAAGAACAGCTTGCCGGTTAATAGATGTAACCGATTAATAGAGGCGCGGTTTATCGAGGTTGAACTGTATATTAAATAATTGACCAACAATCAGAAAGTTGTATGCTTTTTTTTTTTTAACAATTTTAAATAGCTTGAGTAAAATATCATGATTCGTAACAGTTTAAGCCGAACTTAAATGATTTTCAGGAGGGAAATTTTTATTGGAGCCATGGTAAGTTATGAACCAGTCATCCCAAAATTCTGCAGAGTGATTTCTGGTATTAAAAAACATAAATTTGTATACAGCGGTGAAATTAGTTTTAGCGTTTGCAGTGAATTTCAGAAGGCTGCTTAAAGTGGATCTAAGGTGGACCGTATATCACAAAATTCCATAACATTTTTTCTGGCCATATGAAGCTAAGCTGGAAGAAAGTTTACCGCAATATCTATGTATATCTGCTACGGTTTTAGGCGTATTTAATTATTTTACCAGAGTGGGCTTTTTATGAGGCCTATAGTAAATTATGACCCGATCATCACAAAATTTCACAGTATCATTTGTAGTACTATTACACTGTGACGTGCCAAAATTTGTTAAGATAGCATTATTAATTATGGTTTTAGGCGTACTAAACTGTTTTCCGGAAGTAGGGTTTATATGGGGCCTACGGTAAATTATGGACCGCTCTTCACGAAATTTCCCAGT
Source organism: Pollenia angustigena (assembly GCA_930367215.1). Classification (NCBI taxonomy): domain Eukaryota; kingdom Metazoa; phylum Arthropoda; class Insecta; order Diptera; family Polleniidae; genus Pollenia; species Pollenia angustigena. The sequence goes on from OV884059.1 coordinate 39,068,121, forward strand.
GTCATTTCAAATCCTACGAGACTGTGACGAGTCAAAATTTGTTATGATAAAATTATTAATTATGGTTTTAGGCGTACTAAACTCTTTTCCTGGAGTAGGGTTTATATGGAGCCTAGGGTATAATAATGAAACGATCTTCACGAAATTTTAAAGCGTCATTTCTAGGGCTTATATGGGGCCTAGGGTAAATTATGGACGGACCATCACAAAATTTTACAGCGTGATTTCGAGTCGAGTAAAACTAATTTTTGCAAAATCTTATAGCATTCCGTGCATTGTTTCACCATTTTTGGTTGTTTTTGTAACAAAAGCATCAATTTTTTTAGGTGGTGGTGTTCCACATTTTGATTCATAGCTCTGATCCTGCTGAACCGGATTTCAATCCCAAACTGCTTAGGATAACTACAAGCAATTTGACACCAAGTTTGTTTATTTCTTTTGAGTTTTATGAAAGTGAGCGTGTTTTCAACAGACGGCCAGACGGACGGACATGGCTAAATCGACTTAGAATTACTCAAGGACCCAGAATATATATACTTTATGGGGTCTGCGATGAATAAAAACAAAGTTTCACACGGAATGACAAACTTAGTATACCCTCTTCACAACTTATTGTGGTGGAGGGTATAAAAACAACATAAAAATGGCTTGACAAAAACTACGGAAAAAACCGAAGTAATTAAAAACATGTAAATAAATTGAAAATACATAGGTAATCAATAACGATGCACCAATACCATTGGTGAAAATATTGATGTGTGACAATAGAGTGGCAGCCGCCGCAGTGCACTGCAGTGGCATAAACGTTAGAACGGCAAAGAATTCTAATGATGGGAATGTGGTTATTCTCGAAACATGTTAATTCGACCCGAGTTCTTACCCACGTTCAGTTCGCAACAAATTGAGACAGAACCACGAGTCTGCAATAGAAGGCTATCTAAACAGCCTAGACGCCACAAAAAACTCCAATTATAGCTTATGGAAGGCTGTACGGCATATGAAATGCCCTATAACCCAAGAATCTCCATTAAGACTGGAAAACCGCACTTGGGCCAAAAACACAGATGAAAAATTAAACGCTTTCGCGGGCCACCTTGAGAAAGTTTTCACGCCACATGATGCACATACTTGTTCCTGTCGTCCAATCATTCCTGATAAGGTAAACCATCCATTACAATTTAACATAACTCAAGTAAAATCTGCAATAGAAAAAGTGAATATTAGAAAATCTCCCGGACCTGACCGCATCACAGGGTCAATGATAAGAAACCTACCATCGTCTGCTTCCAGAATCTTGCTGCTCATTTTTAACGCTATATTAAGAGTCGGATACTTCCCATCCTCATGGAAGAGGTCTATAATTGTGATGATTCCCAAGCCAGGAAAAGATGCTAGCCAGGTTGCGTCGTACAGACCGATAAGCTTATTGTCAATCCTATCGAAGCTTTTCGAAAAAATATTCGTTTTAAGTATAACTCCTCATCTAAATGAACACGACATCATCCCGGATCACCAGTTCGGATTCAGAGCGAAACATGGTACAATAGAACAAGTGCATAGAATTGTCACCCTTATTAGATCGGCGTTTGAGAAAAAGCAATACTGCTCAGCACTGTTTATAGACATTTCCCAAGCTTTTGACAAAGTTTGGCATGATGGGCTACTCATCAAAATAACACGAATGCTTCCTCAAAACACTCACAAGCTTCTGGAGAGCTATCAAACAGGCAGAACATTCATAGTAAGGTCGCAAGATAAATACTCCCCTCTCAAAAAAATTACTGCTGGTGTTCCCCAAGGCAGCATATTAGGACCGCTTCTATATATAATATACACAGCGGATATGCCAACAAACCTGAGCACGCATACCTCTACATTTGCAGACGACACAGCATTTATTAGCGTTAACTATGACCCAAAAGTCGCATCGCAAAATCTGCAGTCCCACATCAATGAACTAGAGGCATGGCTAGAAAAATGGAGAATAAAGGTTAACCCGGCTAAATGTGCTCACTTAACTTTCACGCTCAGAAGACAAACGTGCCCAGCAGTAAAAATAAATAACATCACTGTTCCGGTAGAAAACCATGTAAAGTACTTGGGAATTCATATAGATAGACGCTTGACCTGGTCTCGTCATATCGAAGCGAAAATAACGGCTATGAAACTTAAAGCAGCTCAACTACATTGGCTTCTCGGTGGAAACTCAAACTTGTCTTTAGACAACAAAATTCTGCTATACAAGTCCATCATAAAACCAATATGGACATATGGCATCTAATTATGGGGTACTGCATGCGCATCTAACATCCAAAAGCTTCAAAGAAGACAGTCTAGAATATTACGACAAATTGTCTGCGCCCCATGGTATATACGTAATGATATTATCCACAGAGATCTCAACGTCCCCACTATCCAGGAGGAAATTAAAAAATATTCAATAAGCTACATCGATAAACTAATGGTCCACCCTAACTACCTCGCTCGGGGTTTGCTTCAGTTCGAAGGTCACCAGAGGCTAAAAAGAACCGATACTTTGAGCCTAACTAGAAGACAGTCTTAAAATTTGAATACAGCAGTTAGTGGTTACACTGGTAACAACTAATAAACAACAAGTAGAATTAAGATTTGAATACATATTGTAAATTTCGATAAGAAAGATTCAATAATAAAAATAAATTAAAAAAAAAAAAAAAAAAGTCAAGATTATAAATGATCAAAATTTTTAATCAATTTCATGTTGAAAAATTCAATTCTTCATTAAAATAATTTGATGAAAATTAAACTAGATGAACTTAAGCCTGATTTAAAAATATCAAAAATTTCATTTATGTAAAAACCCTTTTCATCGCAGACAAAATTTCGATTTTCCGGCAGAAAATCCTAAATTTTTTTCAACAGTCGTTAGACCTTCCAACGTAGTATCTCGACCAGTACCCATGTTCTGTAACTTTAGTGAGAACTTCTCGCATCGAAAATATGTGAAACAAAATATTCCATCGTTTCTCGAAAATTAAGATAAAAGTTTGTCTGTAACTCATGTCGAAAACTATCAAAAGATATTCGTCGTTACGTTATAAATGTCAAAACATTGCACTCGAAAAATCGTTGAAGGCGACCACAATTTACTAAAATTAAAAAAATTTCAACGACGGCGGCGAAAATACAACCGTCGGCCATACCAAATAATGTCAAGTGCGACTTTAAAGTTAGTTGTTTGCAAACGAGCTTTGAAAACATTCGATTTATTGTATAAAAATGTTAAAACCAAATTAAATAACGAAAAAATGTGGCGAGAACAAAATATTATTATAACTATTCTTTGCAATTTTAAATTGTTTTTAGTGTTAACATTTTTTCTCGCCACATTTTTATTCGTGAGTTTATTTAACAGTTCTAAGCGAGAACTTTCTCACAGAAATTTTACAGACACATTTTTTCTGTAAATAAGCGAGTATGTAATTTCCTTTCGTGATAGCTAGAACTCGCCAAAGTAAAATACATACACAGTTTAGCGAGAAAAACAGTTGTTTGTTTCAATATATGGCATTCTTGTTTCATTTCACACATTTCAATCGAAAAGTTTCTCGACGCGAAAGTTACAGAACATGGGCACAGACATAAGAAATTACTCAATTTTCATTTATATATATTTTAAGCATTGTCAAATTTCGTCAAATATTAGGGTTTCCGGCATAAAAACTATATATTCTTCGCAAATTCTGTTGAAGCACTCCAAAAAGTACTTAGATCTTGAAATAAGCAAAAATGCCAAATCGGAAAAACCGGTCCAGAAAGAAAATAATTACTACCACAGTTTTTTAAATACGAATTTTCGGGAAACATAGATCCTCCCGAATCAAAATTTTATAACCCAAGTAAATGGTGAATTATTTTTTAAGCACGTCGAAATATAAATCTGTAAAATCTTTTAAATTTAAGGGTTTAAGATCCTATGGAGGCCTATTGATACGTTTTATATATCAAAAGATCGGAATTTTAGCAAAACATATTTCCTGAAAAAGTTGTAAAACTTAATTCAGAAACAAAAAAATTATAATCAAAATACCACAAAAATGGTCTAAACATATCAACATTTTTTAAAAACTTTAATTTAATTGCTCAACTATGACTTATGGCCAATTTCACAAAGTTGAGTTTAAATTAACTATCAGTTATAACCTTCAAAAATATATTGTTAACTGGAAGTTAAATTATAGTTGGTTTAATGGCCATTTTCTCAATGTATCGACAAACTGTCTGTTACTTAATGTCAACATAAATTTATTGGACCGATAAACTGTCCGTTAACGATTTTGGGTTTCTCAATATACCGACAAAAAACATTGTTTTCAGCTGGCAACGCCACTCAAAATACATGTAAAAGTTGGGAGTCAGCTGATTGAATTTATCTGTACGGCAAATAAAAGGAAAATAAATAATTGGCAGATGAGTGCCGGTTAGCTTTGCGATAAAATCGAAGCAAATGAGACATTGAGAAAACCAAATTTCTTTAATGTGCATTTTTTCGTTGGGAAAAAAGATAATCGCCTAATGAGAAAATGGCCATAAGAGTATTACAGATTTATACATGGATTATAAACAGAATCGTGAATCAAAAAATTCACCTCCTGTAAGTAAAATTATGTTCTACAGGATAGGTAAGGTGGCCAGTTATAAAGACTACGTATAGACCGTGTTGGTCCCTAGCGTTTTCCCATTATACGTTAACCCCTACTTATAACGGTAAGTTCGATGTGATGAAACCTAGAGTACTCCACACCCTCTTGGCGAATGCCTGGAGTCTCAAAAGTCCAATTCCAGAGATTTCCCCTAGATCTTGGAAGTAATGATTTCCCAGACAGTTCGCTATGGAGCGTATTCGTGCCGGGCAGTGGCAGAGTATGTGTTCAACCGTCTCTGTTTTCCCTGGTATCCCACAGAATCTACAATTGCCACTGGTCAGTTGCCCCGCCCTCTTGGCGTATACTGCCGTCCAACAGTGACCCGTTATAAAGCCTACCAGAAGCATACAGTCCCCTCTCGGTAGTGATGGAAAAATTTTAGCCGTTTTTGGACCATAGGATCCCCACATAGCCCTGTAAACCCTGCACGTTCCGGTGTCTCCCCAAATTTCCTCAGATTTCCTAAGTATAGTATCCCTCTTAATATTACGAATTAGAGCTGGAATGTCAATCACTCTGTTCTACGGTAGTTGAACCCCCCCCGTCTCGCAAAATCGTCTGTAACTTCATTAACTTTTACGCCCTGGTGGCCGCGAACCCAGTAGATGTGTACCATTCTGTTGGCACCAAGTCTATCTATTGATTCCTTACACTATTGGACGATCGAAGAGTATGTTCATTTAGCGGGTATCGCCTTGATTGCCGCCTGACTATCTATGAATATGTTTATATATAAGTTCCAAGTATAAGAAGCACGAGCCTGCAGTTCTACAGGATATTCAATGGAGAATAAAAGTTATCTTTTTTCAAACCTAAAAAAGATCAATGTCAACTTTGGGAATCGTTCACAAAATTCAGATAAAAATGACAATAGATATTTGATCGAAGCCTACACTTTACATCAGTAAGAAAAGAAATAGTAGATCTATGTAGATTAGAAAAAATGCAATGGCAGTATGCTTAAGCTCAACTCATGTGCAGTGCTGATCTCTAATATGTAAATGTAATTGTTAGAAATTAAGATCTTACCAGTTGCAAGTAAGCTGCATGAACCCAAAAATACAAAGTCAGATAAAGTTTTATTGTGACATTGGTGAGTCTAAAATAAATAAATAATATTATATAAAAGGGGCAACAACTTTAATAAAGCATTTTGCAATACTTACAAAGAACGGTCTATTGTTTTGCGAAGCGATTCCGGCTTGCCATAAACTCAGATTTCCATCCCCATCACCAATTCCAAATTTATTTCCTTGTTCAGAGAATCGACATCTTGTAACCTTTGCAAAAGTTCCCGAAGGCCTTGGCGTACACACAACTTGTTGATGGCCCCACTCCCAAATTTGAACAGAACCATCTTGACCACCCGTTAAATAAAGGGGCATTAAAGGATGTGCACTCATTCGTTTTACATTATCAATTTTATGTTTTAATATCTGTAAATAAAAGAATATGTTAAGAAAGAAAACTTTAATTGAAATAAATTTCAAGTTGATTTTCTTCTATTTTTAATTTAGTACACATAATTTATAAATTCAAGTACATACATAAGGACAATTTGAAATCAGATAATAAATGGAAAGCATGTATTTTTCTAAAATTTTCAGTAATTTCTTGAATATATGGCCCTTTAATATTTATAATTTTTTAAGTGGGCGTGGCACCTCTTCAAGACAGAAAAATATATTGCACCAGGAAATGGTGCAAAAATCAACTCATAAGTAGATGGCAGCACTAAACCAAAAAAAAAAGGTATGTTAACATGGCAAAGTCAACACCAAGGCAAATTAATTATTAGTATTATTTATTAGTAGTATTTTTAATACTTTTACATAACATTACATGTTCTTTTACAAATTATATCAATAAACTCAAATTAAATATTTCTTATAAAAGTTACAATTTTCTTTCTAAATACATTTGGATTGGTTTCATTTTTAATATTATTTGGCAACATATTGTAAAGTTTTAGTCCTTTGTAGAACAGTGATCTTTGCATTGTGTTGTTTCCAGGTCGTTGTAGTCTAAAATCGGCAGCGTTTCTTAAGTTGTATGGTTGAACATCCTCTACTCTACTAAATAATCAGGTGCCTCTCCCATTTTCATTTAATGAATAAAATTAATTGTATGCAGCTCTATTCTTTGTTGTATATTAAGCCATTTAGGGCCGTTTTCACAACTTAACGATAGCTTAAAGTAGACTTTAACCGGCCTTATAAAAAGTGTTCTATTATTAAAACTTAACTTAAACTTTAAGTGAGCGATAAAGAAGATTAGGCTTCATTCTACCTGGTAGGTTTAAGTAAAGTTGTTATAATGTAACACTTTTTATACGTCCGATAAAATCCTACCTTTAGCTATCGGTAAGTTGTGAAAACGGGCCTTAGTGTATCCAACATATATCTTACTGAGGTAAATCGTTTGCATTTGAGTATTGTGCGCATAGCTTTATTCTGTAGTTTTTGCATTCTTGATATTTGCTGTTCTGAACAGCATGTATATTAAGGGTGTTCTTATTTTCAAATGTCAGATTTTTGTAAACCGCCGGGCAGTTTCTCGTTCCTTTGTATTAAAAATGTAAATATGTAAAGTTTGGACCGAATCCGATAACGTCTTATGGACCCGGAAACGACTTCAAATATTTAGAAAGTGAATATGGGCAAAACATCAATTTTTATACATATTTCACTTTTTAATCTCGTCTATTCATTATTTTCTTCAATCAATACTGAAAGAAAAAATCTATTTTAATTTTTTTCTTTTTCTTAACATTATTCAATATTATCTAGGGTAGAGTGGGACATGGGGTGAAGTGGGACACTCCAATTTTGACCATGTTTTTTTACATTTTTAGGAAAAAAAAAACATTTTTAGGTGTTACTTATTTATTATGTTATCAAGTATTGATCTGAGTGAAGGTCTTAACAGTGAAATTAAAGTATTTGTGATTCAAGTGTTAAGTGTTCTAAAGTTATTTAAAATCTTAATTGTTAATGTAAGATGTCAAAAATATTACGGATGCAGTTTATGAAAGATAAGTTAAATGGAATATTGTGGACCAAGTAAACAGCTTGTCAATTAAATTATATTATATTTCAGCTGATACGGCCTAAAGATCTTTATGTAATTAAAAATGCATTAATCTATATTTTCCCAACGTTTCGTGAATGTTATGATCACTTTATTAAGGGATTCGTAATAAGAGAAATTAATTTTTTTTTAATATTACATTGAATTTGTTGTAGACAAACATAAAAAACATTAAACATGAAAAGTCATTTGATACTACGTCTTAAAATACTGGTCTGGGGGAAAAAAAATAGGGCGTAGTATAATCAATCTACCAAGAGCACAAAATTTTATTGCGCAGCGTTTTCGAAACTATGTTATATTCAACATCTGCTCCAAAAGTTTCAATATTTGAAATATTTGCTTAATCATGGCAAACTTTAGCAAAGAATTATTTAGAAGTGGCCAAAGTATATAAATCCTAAGTACATGCAAGTCGACAACAAATCAACAATAAAAAAACAACATTCATTTTGTTTGTGTAAAAACCCTTGATACTGTCAAACAGCCAAACATAAACAAAAAAAAAAAGTCATGGCGCACTAAAAATGTAAGCAAATTTTGCCACTATCGGGAATATAAACAACTGAACAGCTGATCACTTGCATGTACTTGTTATAAATATAATTTGGAAGTGGCAATGAAGATGCAACTGTTTCTTTACATATAAGTCTCACTTATGAAAAATGAATCAAATGGATTACGCGATATTTGCATTTTTCTAGTCGTTTAGATATATTAATGTCATAGACGCACCGCTTCAAGATTTGACTTTTATTCAAATATAAGTTTTGAAGAGAAACGTAAAATGGCTGAATAACTTAATTTAAAAGAAGCAATTATCAAATTAAAAAATGTTTAAAAAAAAAAAAAACAATGTATTTTTTCAGTCGGTTTCGTTTATCCCTAGAATTTCTAGAGTTTGATCCTTCAACTTCGTTTGAATTTGAGGAAAATTGGACGTTCTGTAAGGACTTATTTGTTGTTAATGATAGAGAGAGGATGATGAGAGAGGTGTTAAATTTATTCCAGACTTGTAACAGAATTTTAACTAATGATGAAGAGGGGAAACAATTGTTCCCCTCTCTGATCGTATATTATTTCCATAATATTATGAAATAAAGATTTAAAAACCAATTATTTTTTTCAATGTTATTGTTTTTACTCAAACCAATAAAAAAAAATTATTATATTTTTCAAAATTAAAATTATTCATTTTAATCTATTTATTCGTATAGAGGTATATTGAAGTCGTTTCCGGGCCCACTAAACGTTATCGGATTCGCTCCAAATTTTACTTCTTTACTTTTTTAATATAAAGGAACAAAAATCTGCCCGGCGAACTGGAATCAAAACACTTTTAAATTTGGCCATACAAATAAGAACACCCTTAATGTATATAACACAGTAGATCCAAATTCAAAATGTGGTTTAATCGTAGTATTGTAAATGTTAATTGCAGTTATAGTTGATATTTTCCATATGTTCTGTTATCTATTAGAAAACCCAGATATTTTATACTATTAACCTTTTCTATTATTATATTGTTAATTTTAAATATTAAATTAGTGTTCATATTTAATTCCATTATTTTAGTTTTACTTTCGTTTAACTTTAATTTATTAATTTTTAGCCATTTATTAATGTTATTCATATCATTTGACATATTAGCGTGACATATCTTCTCTGTTGCCGCTTCAGTAAAAATCAGTGTATCGTCTGCGTATAGAACAATTTCACATTTGTCTAAAACTTTTTCCATATCATTTAAATATATAATAAATAAAAGCGCTCCTAAAATTGAGCCTTGTGGTACTCCAAAATCGTTTATCGTAGTATTTGACAGTGTGCCGTTCACCTTTGTAAATTGCCTGCGATTAGTTAAGTATGACTCAAACCATTTCAATTCATTATCTTGAATTCCATATTCGAAGTTTTCGTAATAAAATATCTCTATCAACCGTTTCAAATGCTCGTTTAAAATCTAGAAAAATCGCCATTATTTTGTTATTTTTTTCCATGAATTTCCACCTATTATAACATAGTTTACTGCTGTCTCACACGAATACTTTTTTCTAAAACCCCACTGATATTTTGAAAGTAGCATGTGTTGTTCCATGTAGCTTTCTAGTTGGTTTTTAACACTCATTGCAAGAATTTTTTCAAATGTTTTTAGCATGTTTATAGGACGGTATTCTTCACATTTGACTGTGTTTTTAACATTTGCAATAGGTGTAATCATTGATTCTTTCCAACTATTTGGGAAAGTTACTGTTTCTAATGATTTGTTTATAATATTGAGCATAATATTGCCTGTTGTGTTCCAGTTATCCAAAATCATATTGATAGTCACTCTATTGTAGTCCGGTTTTTTCTTTATATTCTTACATATAATTTTAAGTTCTTGTAAAGATATTGCACGAAATTTCAGTTTAAAATTTATCACAGATATTTTGTTTTCGTATTGCACATAATCGATGGAGTTTCTAATTTCCTTAATACTATTGACGAAATAATTATTAAAATTTTCGGCTATTTGAAAGTTGTGCTTATATTCTATTTGTTTAAATATCACAGTTTTGATCACACTTCTGGGGTTTGTGATGGCGACTCCTTAAGATGATATTTTAATCTAAACTATTTTGTTATATTTCTTTATTTTACCAACATTTTATTGTGGCTTTATAAGGTATTAATACTTAGAGGGGGTTTACACGGTGTCTACTCAGACATGTCTAACAAACACGTTTGTTTTGCTTGTAGGCGATCGGGGTAGAGAAGAAAGAGGGGTTGCCAAACAAACATGAAATGGGTTTTCATGTTTGTTTATATGAATTTCCATGTTTTTAATTTGTATGTACAATGTATATTAGACTATTATACATGAAAATAGACATGTTTGGAAAGACATCGTGAAAAGACAATAGGTTTTTGGAAGCATGTTCAAAACAGAATGTCAAAAGCAGACATGTCTGAAAAGACTCCGTGTAAACTCCCCCTTACAAATATAAATAATAATTTTTTTTGTATACTCAAATTCAAAATTGAGTTTTCATTGATTTTAAGTTTTTTTAGTTTGTCATGAATTTGAAAATTTTATTCATTTTGAAATTGGTTTCTGAATAAGCAGACGGGGTTAGAAAAATTTTTAATATTTAAAATTGTGTTTTAGTTTTTTTTATTGTACGTGGGCAGATTCGTTATTGGTATTGTGTTATTTGTGGTTTCGTGTTGGTACCGAATCGGAAACTGGTAAGAATATTTTAATTTGTGTTTTAGGCTCGAAAATTTAGTAGTGCGAATTATATTTTTTTTATATAGAATTTTGTTGCTCTCTAAAGAAGGACTTCGGATCATAATTAAGGATTAATTTTCCTTAAGTTGACGAAAGTCCATTAACTGGACATCAACATAAGATCAATTTACCGGAATTCAACATCAACAAATCCATTAACCGGAAATAAAAGTTTCAAATTAATTTACCGGAAGTTAATTTTGGAATCCATTAATCGGATCAATTATAACTACATTTCTTGTGTGGAAATACACCTGAATCGTTATACTATCTCCTTATACCATGTAAAACACTATAATTACTTTTATTTTCGAATTTAAGGTCACCAGTGTAAATAAGAGTGACCAATCTAAATTCATTAATTTATTGGACCAATTGCTAAAATATCAAAATTAACAAAATTAACAACCATTTTTAAAGTCCTTTCGGGATAAAAGAGAACAAAATTACGTTCCTAATTTAGTTATAATTTTAAACTTTATGTTTTAACGTAACGTAACATAAAAGAATAAGAGGGAAAAATAACCCTAAATTAGCTTTTTTGCATCTTGTGTTAATTAAGTTTTATTTTATTTCTTTGAACGTTTTGTTATTTGGTCACCTATTTTAATGTAAAATTTATTTTCCAAATAGTTTTTTTTTCCTTTTTTGATTTAAACACCTTACATTTAGACAGTATACACCAGAGAATAGCTTTTTGCAATTGAAAAAAAAATCGCATTTAATTAACGACAACAAATACACACGCTTACGGTCATACAGTCAAACTCGCGCAACCGCAAATATTCGCTGCTGGTTTGCAGTCATTCAAATAACGCACATCGTGCTTTGTTATTTATACAATCGTTGTCTTCGTTTTTTTTTATAAAGATTCTAAGTGTTCTGAGCAGGGTTGTGAACTATTTCTAATTAAAAAGCGCCGTGTCCCCAATCAAAAAGCGCTAAAAAGCGCTAAATAAAATTTAAATAAAAAACTTAATCAAATGTTTAAGAAACAAGTTTAATTAATTACACTGGCCGTCAAAAAATATCGTTTGAAATAAAAATATATAAAATAAGATTTGTGCGGTTTTGATCTTTTACAATGATTATTTTTGACCATATGGCGACCATTTTTTCATGCAAATTAGTATGTACACTTTTTTTTTATCAATTATCAGAAATCTAGGTATATTATGAATACAATAAGGCTAAATTCAATTAAAATCGCATAATCAAGTTCTCTACCCCGACTTTTCTTGTTTTTGCAGTGCAGTGTTATTAAAACATTAACATTTTTAAAAAGGCTTTTCTGATATTTCAGGAAGAGTAAAGTAATATAATTTCAAATATACCCCTAAAAAAATTATTTACTAAATCACCAGAAAATATATCTTGAACCAAGAAAATTTTGCACCATTCTCGTCAAGCCAAAAATTTCTTATTGTAAGCCTTAAATTTTTTCATAAAAAAGTGTAGTTTAAGAAAACTTAATAAAAAATGAGAAAATTTTTTGATTAATATGTTAACATGTCGATCTAAATAAAAATTAATTGAATCAAACCAAGTTTTCTTGAGCATTTTCTGAAAAGTTTAAAGAAATCGGTAGCATTTGTTTCTTGATGCAAAAAATTCGATCCTATTAAAATATCAAGAAAATGAGACTAATATTAAATAAATGCTGAATGCAGTTTTTGATCATATACCAAAAACATGAACTTTTGAGCATGACAAAATGTTTCTTTATTAAAGAAAATTTTACTAAATACAAACAAAAAAAGTTAATGGATTACTTTAGAAAATAAACTTCTTTCCTTGTATATTATGCATTTCAGAGTAAAGTATATGTATGTATTTAAAAAACGGAAACAAATTTTGGTTTTTTGTGTCTTGATTTAAATGTTTGCAAATAAAAGTACAAAAATTTTGGGTATCAATAAAAGCGCTAATTTAGCGCTCTTTTTTAAAAAAGCGCTAAGGAAAAAATATGCGCCTTTTCGACAGTTCTGAGCGCAAATGATTGTTTGGTAAAGAAACAAAATTTTTTTTTAAAATACAAACGAAAGAGCCCGAAATCAAACAATCATTACTCATGTATTTATACAGCATTAACTATGTAGTACAAGAAAAAAAAAAATTTAAATGAAACTAAACACACATACTTATGTAGGTAAACACAATTTCCATAGAAACAAAAAGTACAGTAGTAGTAGTAGTAGGTACAATGTATTTTTGTTATTGTTGTTTTTATTGTTGTTAATTTTGAAAAAGCGTCTCATCGTTGTTTATTGTTGTTGTTGTTAATGTAAACAAAAGTATAGAGAATGTGCTCTTTTGAATTTACTCAGTTGTGTTATCCCTACGGATAATATTGGACTACGTGGTCCATTATGGCTTAAATGGACTACTTACAACATGGCCCAATGTACTGTAGAATGGACCATGTTATAAGAAATTAACATGCAGTGCTGCCAACAACTGCATGATGTATACTTTTCTATAGTTTACAGTATTACACATTGCTAGCTCTGATGGTGTCCATTATTAGTTGTTTATTTAAAAGTGAAAGTTTGTGAAATTTATGGAGAAAAGGTAAAAAAAAATTAAAATACCAAGTAAATATATTTAATAATAGCAATAATAGACTACAGTACTCACAACAAAAGGCGATTAGTAAAAAATTAAGATGAAAAAAGCTTAAACTACCCCTTAAGTGTACTCCATACTTTAGTAACATGGAGTACTTTTAAAACTAACCCACTTTAGTACTCCATGGAGTAGTTTAGGGACTACTTCGGTGGGTTATATGGTCCCCTCCTAGGACATCGTAATGTTAAATGGACCACCTTTTACCCATATATTTGGAGTAGTTTTGGAGTACTCCTACTCCTTTATGGACTACTCTTTACATGCATGTATGGACTAGTCTCGTTATCTGCAGGGATATTGCGTGAGCAACAAAAATGCAAATAAAGCACTTTCAATAAAAAACGTATAAATTAAAATATCAAATGTGTACGAAAGGAAAAAAAAATTACCAACGTTGAACTTTGTTTTGCATGTATAGAGTTATTGTAAATTTTAGCGTATGAATAAATGCACAAAAATAGTGTGTTTTGAGGTTCTCTGGTATACACTAACTTATATATAAGAAACGCACACTTTTAAACATATATATTCACAAAACACACAACCATAAAATGATCAATTAAATACAAACTTAGTAAACAACTAAACAATGTGTGTGGTGAATGATTTTTGTTAATCACAAAAAGAAAAACTCTCTCTGTGATAGCAGGATTCACTCATACATACTAAACCTCTTAACACCAGTAAGGTATATTGAATATTCTAGTCTACGATAAATTGTCAACCGGCGCCTGCTGACATCGTTGGACCATGCCTAAGTAAGTTGAGATAATTGTTTATTTGCCATATTAAAAAAATCCTCACTACATTCAATTTGTTTTATGTAATATGAAAATTGTGTTTAACTGTTCATTATTAAATTAAAAAAAAAAAAAAACAAAAATAATACAGCATAAGCAGCATATTGTTGTCATAGTTAATCTATTATATAAAAATAAATCGGGTTTTCCTTCCTGACGTTATAACTCCAGAACGCACGAACCGATTTCCACGGTTTTGCATTCGTTGGAAAGGTCTCGGGCTCCGTGAGGTTTATAGCATATAAAATTGTTCCCCGCCCACTTTTACGCCCACTTTTTCTATTAAGCACATAACTTGAAGACGGCTTGACCGATTTGGACGATTTTTTCTTTAAAATGATCGCCATGGCCCAACTTAGGTTTATACGGAAAGAAAATTGTTCCCCGCCCACTTTTTTCGATTTACCTAAAATCAGAAAACGGCTCCATCGATTTGACTAATGTTTCTTTCAAATGTTCGTATCAATGCATTTTAAGTTTCCATCGAAAGAAAAATTTACCACGCCTACTTTTACGCCCACTTTTTCTATTAAGCACATAACTTGAGGATGGCTTGACAGATTTGGACGATTTTTTCTTTAAAGTGATCGCCATGGTCCAACTTAGGTTTATACGGAAAGAAAATTGTTCCCCGCCCACTTTTACGCCCATTTTTTTCGATTTACCTAAAATCGGAAAACGGCTCAATCGATTTGAATAATTTTTCTTTCAAATGTTCGTATCAATGCATTTTAAGTTTCCATCGAAAGAAAAATTTACCACGCCTACTTTTACGCCCACTTTTTCTATTAAGCGCATAACTGGAGAACAGCTTGACCGATTTGGACGATTTTTTCATTAAAATGATCGCCATGGGCTAACTTAGGTTTTGCGGAAAGAAAATGTTGCCCCGCCCACTTTTACGCCTACTTTTTTCGAATTACCTAAAATCAGAAAACGGCTCCATCGAGTTGATTAATTTTTCTTTCAAATGTTTGTATTAATCCATTTTAAGTTTTCATCGAAAGAAAAATATACCACGCTACTTTTTCTAATTATCTAAAATCGGAAAACAGTTGCATCGATTTTGCGAAGCCCTAAGGGAATCAGTTCGAACAAAATTTCCACTGTTGATTCGACAACAAAAATAGGCATACGAAACCCTTATGAAAGCTGTGAAAGATGAAACTGGAGGGATTTTTTTCTAAACTCTCCCGGTGGAACTGGGAAAACTTTTTTAAGTTAGCTGAATATTGATCTTACCAACTAAAATCGTCTGGTAATACAACACTAATGTTTGCTTAGGGCCAGCAACGCGGACCGGGTCAGCTAGTTGTTAATATGTATTTTGTTTAATTCCATTGAGAAAATTTTCATATTACATATTAATTGACAGTCTACACCCCTTCACAGGATATCATACTTATGATTTAACATATCAAACAATTATTTTTTTTTTTTTATATATTGTCCATAACTTTTTTTTTTGCAAATCCATCAAACAGTTAATTTTATAATTAGTTGTCATTTATTTACCTATTAATATTTTCAATGGTGACCGTTATATTGATTTACTAACTTTAACTCCCTTTCACTTAAACATTTAACTTTTATTAAATAAATTGTGCTTCAAATTTAGATTTTTAATAATGAAGTGTTGAATTTTCTTATTTCTTTTAATTGCGAAAGGTGAAGTAGGGTATGAATAGTTAAGCAGGTTTTAAATATTTTTATTTGGGCTGACAACCATCATTTTAATATATGTCAGCATGGTGGGTGGGCATGGAATCAGTGTGGCGACTTCCATCTTGAACTGCACTGCAGTTACCAACAAAACCTTTTTTCTATTCTCTTTCTATCAGTTCTCTGTTGGTCATTTATAGTAATATTACTACCGAAAGTAAAGTTTTTGTAGCTGATTCTTAATATTAAAAGATCTTTTCCCTTTTTAACATTTTGAGATCATTATTTAACCAATTATTATTTCTATTCTCATTTATTTTTGTTTTAACACTGAATTTTCGCATCGTATTTTCAAAAACATCATCAAAATTGCAAACATTATCATTTAAGTCGTTTTGTTCATCATATTGTAAAATTGCACTTATTTCATTACAGAATCTAGTTTTATTATATTTAAAAATATTTATTTCCGTAAAAACTTTTTTTTCTTCTATATTTTCGCACTCTATAAAAATGTCTATAGATTCATGGTCAGCTATTTTGTTATTTACATTATTTTCTGCTGTAATCGATTCATTATTTGTTATTATATAGTCAATTAATGTTTTTGATCTTTGTGTTATTCTAGTATAGTCGTTCATTACATGTTTTAGTGCGTTATCGTTTAGTATACTTTCTAATCTACTTGTATAAAAATCCTGATTCCAGTCAATATTAAAGTCTCCAGCTATCAAAATATCACAGTTTGTATCACATATTTCTTCCACAAAATCTTGAAATGTATCACAGAATTCTGATTTTGAAGCACTTGGTGATCTATATATTATAACTATTATAATGGATGTTGTTTTATATTTAGCCATATAAGCGCTAATCCAGTATTGTGAGTCTCTTATATTGTCCTTAACTTTTTTGACATACCAATGGTTTTTAAAATAGATTATAACTCCACCAGTTCTAGACGAATTTGACAATGTGCTATAATGGTCGTATTGTTTTATTTGAATTTCTCTTTCATCTATTTCTATAGCTTGATGTGTTTCAGTCAGTATTATGAACTCAGGGTTTTCAGCTTCTGCTATTATTTCTAGTTGCTTAAAATTGTTAATTAAGCCTTGAATCCTCCTCTTCTTTAAATTTAGCTTATTTTGGTACACTGGACATTCGCGATTGTTGGTGACGTGATTTTCATCAAGTCCTAAATTTAATCTTCTGTTTTCTTTCACGCAGTTGACACATTTCATCATTATTTCTTTGGCGCATTCTTTACTTTTATGGTTTCCATGACATTTGTAGCAAACATCTTCATTTTTACAGTCCATCGCTATATGGTAATCGATCAGGTTGTGTTGAAAGCACAGCTGTGCTACTTTTTTTTTTTATTTAGAGAGAGGAATGTCAAAAGTTGATAGTGTTTCTGACATATCGACCAACAAAAACAACATAAAAATACAATGTTCAGTTTTTGGTTTGGTACATGAATAGCATCGCCACCACCGTTTACATGAATTCGGTGGTGCTGCTAGAGTTTTGTTCGAGTAAAGAATTAATCGATTCTTGAGTTTTAATATTGCTCGATTATTTGACGAAGGGTTTTATATTATTCGAATTACTTGATAATTCAAATAATTTTATCTAATAGGAAAAAAATTATGTCAATTTTATTTGATACTGCAAATAATACAGTTTCTAATGCGCTAAAAGACCGAAAGAAGATTAAGGAAACAAAGTTAGCACTGCTTTCAGCCCAAATTTTTTTTTAAATAAATTTTAATTAATTTATATTTAATATGTTAATTCAATTGTAAAAATGGAAAAAGGGAAAAAAACTCGTAAGGAATTTTTATTCACGATAGGGGTGATTATTTTAGACTAAATAGTTTCAGCACTTTTTATTAGAGGTGCCAGCCAGTTATTAAGAACTTTCTAAGCCAATTTTTATATTCCAGGAAATCTAATGAAATTGAAATCGATGCAGATTCTAATTTTTTAATTTTAATAAAAATTCCCCGGGAATTTTCTCCCTTCTCCAATTTTTCTTATGTAAATTCAATTGTAAAAATGAGGAAAGAGAAGTTCTGGTAAAAATAAGAACTCAAAATTATATAAAATGGAAAATTTTTTTGATTTCAACTTAATTTGTTTGTATTCGATTTCTAGAGCATGGCTTACAACTTATATTTATATATTAATTTCCTTTGTTTTAGGTTTAGTTCATTTTTATACCCTTCACCACAGGTGTAAAAGGGTATATATAAGTTTGTCATAACGTTTGTAATTTCCACAATATTGATTTTAGACCCCATAAAGTATATATATTCTGGGTCCATATGAGAAGAGAAGTTGATTTAACGATGTCCGTCTGTCCGTCTGTCCGTCTTACGTTTGATATGTGTTTTCCGGATAATCCAGACATGATAGCGGCTAGGTTGTTTTACATTTATGTCACATATAGTCCACCATTTCTTGCTATTGAAATTCAGCAAGATCGGTCCACAAATGGCTGAGATATGATCAAAAAACCACGACTGCCTCTAATTTTTTCCAAAAATCCCTTGTTGTTGTTGTATTTTTATTGCTTTTTTCTGTATATCTGGAGAACGGCAAGAGCCAAAGTTTCCAAATTAAGTACAAACATTAAGGTTGTCAATACACACCACCCTACAAAATGTGGGCGGGATTGGAGAAGTGGGCGTGGTACCTCCCGTACAAAAAAAAATTAAAAATTGTATAAAAACCTAAATTTTAGGGCTGTCATATGTCCTATGGATATGACTTATATACCAAAATATCGGAAATTTTTAGTAGAACATATTTTATAAAGGACTCGGGAAAATCGGTTCAGATACAAAAAAGTTATGACCAAAATTATTTTTTTTTTTTTTAAATACCCATTTTCGGTAACCATGGATCTTCCCGAGTCCAAGTTTTATAACACAAATAAATGGTAAATTTCTTGCTCAACACGTCGGTATATAAATCTGTCAAATCGGTTAAAAAATGGCTGAGTTATAATCAAAATACTGAAATCCCAAAAGTTACTCTTTTTTATAATTAAGTTTGTTTTTTTTATAATTAAGTTTGCTTAAATATATGTACACATATGTAGGTATATATATATATATATATATGCCTAAAAGCCAATTTAATGGAAATGTTATTTTTAAGCACGTTGGTATATAAATCTGCCAAATCGGTTAAAAATGGTTAAGTTATGTGCAAAATACTCCAAAAAAGGACTAAAAACATTAACATTTTTATAAAAACTAAAATTTTACAGCTGTATTATGACCTATTCATACGTTTTAAAAATTGTATAAAAACCTAAATTTTAGGGCTGTCATATGTCCTATGGAAATGACTTATATACCAAAATATCGGAAATTTTAAGTAGAACATATTTTATAAAGAACTCGGGAAAACCGGTTTTTTTTTAAATACCCATTTTCGGTAGCCATGGATCTTCCCGAGTCCAAGTTTTATAACACAAATAAATGGTAAATTTCTTGCTAAACACGTCGGTATATAAATCTGTCAAATCGGTTAAAAAATGGCTGAGTTATATCAAAATACTGAAATCCCAAAAGTTACTCTTTTTATACCCTTCACCACAGGTGTAAAAGGGTATATATAAGTTTGTCATAACGTTTGTAATTTCCACAATATTGATTTTAGACCCCATAAAGTATATATATTCTGGGTCCATATGAGAAGAGAAGTTGATTTAACGATGTCCGTCTGTCCGTCTGATATGTGTTTTCCGGATAATCCAGACATGATAGCGGCTAGGTTGTTTTACATTTATGTCACATATAGTCCACCATTTCTTGCTATTGAAATTCAGCAAGATCGGTCCACAAATGGCTGAGATATGATCAAAAAACCACGACTGCCTCTAATTTTTTCCAAAAATCCCTTGTTGTTGTTGTATTTTTATTGCTTTTTTCTGTATATCTGGAGAACGGCAAGAGCCAAAGTTTCCAAATTAAGTACAAACATTAAGGTTGTCAATACACACCACCCTACAAAATGTGGGCGGGATTGGAGAAGTGGGCGTGGTACCTCCCGTACAAAAAAAATTAAAAATTGTATAAAAACCTAAATTTTAGGGCTGTCATATGTCCTATGGATATGACTTATATACCAAAATATCGGAAATTTTTAGTAGAACATATTTTATAAAGAACTCGGGAAAATCGGTTCAGATACAAAAAAGTTATGACCAAAATTATTTTTTTTTTTTTTAAATACCCATTTTCGGTAACCATGGATCTTCCCGAGTCCAAGTTTTATAACACAAATAAATGGTAAATTTCTTGCTCAACACGTCGGTATATAAATCTGTCAAATCGGTTAAAAAATGGCTGAGTTATAATCAAAATACTGAAATCCCAAAAGTTACTCTTTTTTATAATTAAGTTTGTTTTTTTTATAATTAAGTTTGCTTAAATATATGTACACATATATATGCCTATATATATATGCCTAAAAGCCAATTTAATGGAAATGTTATTTTTAAGCACGTTGGTATATAAATCTGCCAAATCGGTTAAAAATGGTTAAGTTATGTGCAAAATACTCCAAAAAAGGACTAAAAACATTAACATTTTTATAAAAACTAAAATTTTACAGCTGTATTATGACCTATTCATACGTTTTAAAAATTGTATAAAAACCTAAATTTTAGGGCTGTCATATGTCCTATGGAAATGACTTATATACCAAAATATCGGAAATTTTAAGTAGAACATATTTTATAAAGAACTCGGGAAAACCGGTTTTTTTTTAAATACCCATTTTCGGTAGCCATGGATCTTCCCGAGTCCAAGTTTTATAACACAAATAAATGGTAAATTTCTTGCTAAACACGTCGGTATATAAATCTGTCAAATCGGTTAAAAAATGGCTGAGTTATAATCAAAATACTGAAATCCCAAAAGTTACTCTTTTTTATAATTAAGTTTGTTTTTTTTATAATTAAGTTTGCTTAAATATATGTAAACATATGTAGGTATATATATATATATATGCCTTAAAGCCAATTTTATGGAAATGTTATTTTTAAGCACGTTGGTATATAAATCTGCCAAATCGGTTAAAAATGGTTAAGTTATGTGCAAAATACTCCAAAAAAGGACTAAAAACATTAACATTTTTATAAAAACTAAAATTTTACAGCTGTATTATGACCTATTCATACGTTTTAAAAATTGTATAAAAACCTAAATTTTAGGGCTGTCATATGTCCTATGGAAATGACTTATATACCAAAATATCGGAAATTTTAAGTAGAACATATTTTATAAAGAACTCGGGAAAACCGGTTTTTTTTTAAATACCCATTTTCGGTAGCCATGGATCTTCCCGAGTCCAAGTTTTATAACACAAATAAATGGTAAATTTCTTGCTAAACACGTCGGTATATAAATCTGTCAAATCGGTTAAAAAATGGCTGAGTTATATCAAAATACTGAAATCCCAAAAGTTACTCTTTTTATACCCTTCACCACAGGTGTAAAAGGGTATATATAAGTTTGTCATAACGTTTGTAATTTCCACAATATTGATTTTAGACCCCATAAAGTATATATATTCTGGGTCCATATGAGAAGAGAAGTTGATTTAACGATGTCCGTCTGTCCGTCTGATATGTGTTTTCCGGATAATCCAGACATGATAGCGGCTAGGTTGTTTTACATTTATGTCACATATAGTCCACCATTTCTTGCTATTGAAATTCAGCAAGATCGGTCCACAAATGGCTGAGATATGATCAAAAAACCACGACTGCCTCTAATTTTTTCCAAAAATCCCTTGTTGTTGTTGTATTTTTATTGCTTTTTTCTGTATATCTGGAGAACGGCAAGAGCCAAAGTTTCCAAATTAAGTACAAACATTAAGGTTGTCAATACACACCACCCTACAAAATGTGGGCGGGATTGGAGAAGTGGGCGTGGTACCTCCCGTACAAAAAAAATTAAAAATTGTATAAAAACCTAAATTTTAGGGCTGTCATATGTCCTCTGGATATGACTTATATACCAAAATATCGGAAATTTTTAGTAGAACATATTTTATAAAGAACTCGGGAAAATCGGTTCAGATACAAAAAAGTTATGACCAAAATTATTTTTTTTTTTTTTAAATACCCATTTTCGGTAACCATGGATCTTCCCGAGTCCAAGTTTTATAACACAAATAAATGGTAAATTTCTTGCTCAACACGTCGGTATATAAATCTGTCAAATCGGTTAAAAAATGGCTGAGTTATAATCAAAATACTGAAATCCCAAAAGTTACTCTTTTTTATAATTAAGTTTGTTTTTTTTATAATTAAGTTTGCTTAAATATATGTACACATATATATGCCTATATATATATGCCTAAAAGCCAATTTAATGGAAATGTTATTTTTAAGCACGTTGGTATATAAATCTGCCAAATCGGTTAAAAATGGTTAAGTTATGTGCAAAATACTCCAAAAAAGGACTAAAAACATTAACATTTTTATAAAAACTAAAATTTTACAGCTGTATTATGACCTATTCATACGTTTTAAAAATTGTATAAAAACCTAAATTTTAGGGCTGTCATATGTCCTATGGAAATGACTTATATACCAAAATATCGGAAATTTTAAGTAGAACATATTTTATAAAGAACTCGGGAAAACCGGTTTTTTTTTAAATACCCATTTTCGGTAGCCATGGATCTTCCCGAGTCCAAGTTTTATAACACAAATAAATGGTAAATTTCTTGCTAAACACGTCGGTATATAAATCTGTCAAATCGGTTAAAAAATGGCTGAGTTATAATCAAAATACTGAAATCCCAAAAGTTACTCTTTTTTATAATTAAGTTTGCTTAAATATATGTACAAATATGTAGGTATATATATATATGCCTATAAGCCAATTTAATGGAAATATTATTTTTAAGCACATTGGTATATAAATCTGCCAAATCGGTTAAAAATGGTTAAGTTATGTGCAAAATACTCCAAAAAAGGACTAAAAACATTAACATTTTTATAAAAACTAAAATTTTAGAGCTGTATTATGACCTATTCATACGTTTTAGATATCAAAATATCGGAAATCTTTAGAAAAACTCGGAATATCGGTAAAAAAAAAAGTAATGTCAAAAATATAGTTTTTTTTTAATACCTATTTTCGTGAACCATAGAACTTCCCGACTACAAGTTTTATCACCAAAGTAAATGGTAATTTTATACTTTAAGATGTCGGCATGACCAAATACTGAAATTCGATCAAAACTTAACGTGCTATATATTAATTAAACTTTTAATATATTTAATAGCACGCAATCATGTGCAAATAATTAAATAAAACTAAACGATATATATTTTATAAATATACATGTATATATACATGTATTTAAATATATATATAAACTTCTGTTCTTTCCAAACCATGGTGAAGGGTATATAAGATTCGGCATAGCCGAATATAGCACTCTTACTTGTTTAACGTATTATTATTTTGCGCCAAAAATAAGCCATATATCAAGGCCCTAAATTTGTAAAACGCAAACGCAATGCCAAAAATAACATTGAAAGCAAAAACAATGTCAAAAATTTGTCAAAATTTTGTTGTTGCTTTCTACAGTAATACATATTGCGTTTTAAAATTATCAACGCCACAAGATATGCAGCTTTTAAAATTTAAGAATTCAATATACATTTCTATAGAAAATAACAACAAAATTATGAAATACTAGCATTTAACCCGCTACTTCGTTAGCGTCTCCTTTTCCTTCGTGGACATATTTGTATGCCAAAGCTTATTTTTCTAGGTTTAAATTTGTTTAAATTCAAGCATTTAACCCGCTTTTTTGTAATCTAATATGTAAATAGGTTTTAGCAAAATAGTTTCAACATTTTTCATCTCATAGGTTGGTATTGCCACACGACTTTGCACCTATAATTTTGTGCTTCTAAGTTCAATATAGAAAATTCAAAAAGTACGACTCGTAGAACAAAAAAGCAAATGAAAGAAAGTTAGTTTCCCGTATAATCCTTTTTGATACTTTTTTCTCCCCATTTATGTATTAAAAATTTCAATGTTGTAGTTGGAGCCTATAGTTTAGTACGTTTTTGTCATAGGATGAAAAAAACTTCATTCTTATTCACTCATGGCATTGCATCTTGAATTTTATGTTTCTAAGTCCAATAATAACGCATATTCAAAAAGTACCAGTTTAAGAACTAAAAAGTACCAATAAGCCCTTTCAGAGATTCTTATTCACTCAGGACCTTGCAGGTTTAATTTTATGTTCATAAGATCAATATTAGCGAATATTTTAAAAAAAGTACCAATTAAAAAACGAAAAAGTACCAAAAAGATCCCTCTAACAGATTGTCATTCACTCAAGAACTTGCATGATTAATTTCATGTTTCTAGGTCCAATACTAACGGAAATTCAAAAAGTACCAGCTAATGAACAAAAAGTACCAAAAGTTCCTCTTATAGATTCTCATCCATTCAGGACATTGCATGTTTAATTTTATTTTTACAGGTCCCATACTAACGGAAATTCAAAAAGTACCAGTTAATGAACAGAAAAGTACCAAGAACTTCCCCTTATGGGTTCTTATCCACTCAGGACATTGCATGTTTAATCTTATGTTTTAAGGTCCAACACTAACGATAATTAACAAAATGCCAGTTGCAGAACCAAAAGGCTAAAGTAAAATATCAAATTTCCCGTATTTCCCCTTTTTGGTACTATTTTTTCCCCCATTTAAGTATTTAAAATTTTAGTATTGTATTGGGAGCCCATAATTTAGTACGAATGTGTCAATGAATGGAGAAAAATGTTTTGTGAAAAAAGTACCAAAAATAGCTACGATTTTCACCCCTTAAATGTTCGAATTTCGGAAAAGTACCAAATTTATATTTGTATTTTTTTGATAAGTTTCGAATGTGGTATAAACTTTGTTTTTATAATTATTGGTTCAAAAGATAGATGGGGTGGCAAAAAAGTACTAAAATTCCGATTTTACCCTTTTACTCCCTAATAGGGCCGAGTTTCAAAAAAGTACCAGACACTTGTCCGCTTATTTTTCAAAAGAACAACGATAAGTATTACATTTTTTTTGTATCTCTTTTAGTTTTGAAGATATAAGGTTACAGAATTATCCCGTTTTTACCCTTTTTCACCCCCTAAACATTCGAATTTCCAAAAAACCCGTCTTAGTGGATCGATTTGGGGAGTGACCAATCTCTGGTTCAAATTTCAAGTTTTTTAGCTTCAGGCGTTAAGGCTGTGCGATGATGAATCAGTCAGTGAGTCAGTGAATCAGTGAGTCAGTCAGTAACGTTACAATTTTATCATCATATATATTATTTCTAAAGCACTTTTTTTTGTCGGTAGCAAATATCTCCCATACCACCGCATCAAATTTAATGAATGATATCTCATTTTAAAGCTTATTTCTAACACTAATGACGAAAAATAATTAGAAATTGAAAAATTAATATTTTCATTGATAAAAATTACGGTGCGAAATAGTCGCACGGGTCATCTAGTATATATAGATTTTCGATTTTGTTTTTGCTTTCAATATAATTTTTGGCGTTGCGTTTGCGTTTTACAAATTAAGGGCCCAAGTGCCAACATCGAGCGGATTGAATGATACGATTTAATAAAGAAATTGACAGTCGGGTAAAAACTGGTAACCCATAGTCGGACAGGCCATGGTTAACACATTAATAAATGCTGCTGAATTTTTTTAAATAAATGTCAAACTTAATAAAAAAAATGTGCTATTTTATTAAGAAATTTTTTACATATTGTCATCTTAAAGACATATTAACCTATCAGAAAAAATTTCAAAACTGAGGTTTTTATGGATTTTTATTCCCTATTACAAATGACAAAGTTTTTGTACCTAGAGGACCGTTACGCACTAAAAAAAGAAAAAAAAAAAATAATCATTAAAAATCACGATAAAAGTTTAATTTTGTTGCATAGTACTTTTTTCGCTTAATATATATTATTTCTAAAGCACTTTTTTTGTCGGTTGCAAATATCTCCCATATTTAGCATCAAATTTAATGAATGATATCTCATTTTAAAGCTTATTTCTAACACTAATGACGAAAAATAATTAGAAATTAAAAAATTAATATTTTCATTGATAAAAATTACGGTGCGAAATAGTCGCACGGGTCATCTAGTATATATAGATTTTCGATTTTGTTTTTGCTTTCAATATAATTTTTGGCGTTGCGTTTGCGTTTTACAAATTAAGGGCCCAAGTGCCAACATCGAGCGGATTGAATGATACGATTTAATAAAGAAATTGACAGTCGGGTAAAAACTGGTAACCCATAGTCGGACAGGCCATGGTTAACACATTAATAAATGCTGCTGAATTTTTTTAAATAAATGTCAAACTTAATAAAAAAAAATGTTCTATTTTATTAAGAAATTTTTTACATATTGTCATCTTAAAGACATATTAACCTATCAGAAAAAATTTCAAAACTGAGGTTTTTATGGATTTTTATTCCCTATTACAAATGACAAAGTTTTTGTACCTAGAGGACCGTTACGCACTAAAAAAGAAAAAAAAAATAATCATCAAAAATCACGATAAAAGTTTAATTTTGTTGCATAGTACTTTTTTTCGCTTAAACCAGTAAAAGAAACTATAACTTTTATTATTTAATTTGTACAATATTCATAGGTATAAAGAAATTGTTATTTATTCATACTCTTATGGTGTTTTCTTTTCTGCAAAAAAATGTGACATTTTATTTAAAAAAATGCAATTTGGTGTATGTTTCTTAAAAATTTTGCTTCCGAAAAAGGTGAGTTTTTTATAATTAAACAAGCCACCCTTCTCGGGAGTAAAAATTTTTAAGAAACATACACCAAATTGCATTTTTTTTTAATAAAATGTCAAATTTTTTGTAGAAAATAAAACACCATTAGTACTGCTGATAGGTTATTTGTTTTCAGATTTTTACAATTCCAAATAACCTAAGTGACATAACATAAGCTGTGTTTAGAAAAACAAAATTTTCTCAACCGATATATATATATATATATATATGGGCATTTCCGTCAAAAGGTCCACCGTGACCGAAAATTTAAAAGTTATTAAAAACTGATTATTTTACGATATTGTTATAGAGAAATATTTAGATTTTACTAATTTTATAAATTAACCCATAAATTTGTTCACTTAGATGAACAAACAGACTGCAAATTTGTGCAAACGTAATTTCTTATATGTGAGAATGTTTTATTGTATGTTTTCTTTAATATTTATCTTTCTTAACAGAGGTGATATTTGATAAAAATTGTTCCAAAAAAATTTTCTTACATGGCCTGTAATCTATGGAAGAGTTCAAAGAGCAATATGTTATTCGAATTAACGGTAAATTTTTATTTTGTTTTAATCATTATTCAGTTAAATTATTATGGAAAAAATTTCACGTTCGAAATGTCACGTATCGACCCAGATTTTGGCGTAAAAAAAAGAAAATCCAGAAGATTTTGGAATCAAACCAAGACATTTTAAGACAATCTTTAAGGTGACGATATGGAATTTGACGTTTTTCGTGATTTACATAATTTGTCACAAGTACACCTACATTTACCCCCCGCCCAGCTAACATTTCGTATCATAATCTAATCATATAGGAATGAGGTTCAAGGGCAAAAAACCCGTATATGAGCTCATTTTTCAATCATAAATGATACTCTCAATCATAAATGATACCGATGAATCACCTGAAACAATCATTTCTGATACAATTTTCTGTTTCCTTTTTGATCATTTTAATGTTAGTTTTTCTAATCATTATTAAATCGTTTTTGTCTCATTTTTTAATTGTAAATTATATAATTTTTGATTATATGTATGTATTTCATATCATTTTTTAATTGTCATGTTTTTTTAATTTTTCTCCGAAAAATCAGCACCATTATGGTTTTTGAACCAAACAAAAGTAATTGGTTTTTCGCAAAGAAGATAGAAACAATTTGCACTTACATTTAAGTTTATAAATTGCCAATAATTTTTGTCTTCTTTTTAACCAAGCTTTTTATTTGTTTGGCGCTGACATGAAAGTTTATATTTTTATATTTTTTCATTCGGCAAAAACAAAAATTAAAAATATTTTAAAATCATAATTTATACATATAAATGAATCGTATGTATATGAATCTGTTTTTAATCACTCAGGTGATAAATCAGTTTTTAATCATCAAAACTGATCTGAAAAGAATCATTTGGGTGACTTTTACAAAAAATAATCAGCGAAATGCTAGCTGGGCGTTGCCACAAGCACTCAGCGGGAAAACTCAGAAGACCTTTTTACTTCAGGCCTTTTTAAAGGCCTGCTTAAAAAATTTTTTGATTTAATTACTATTCTTACGTAAAGCCTGGTACTCTGTTCAACATTTAACGTGAAATGCTGTCAAAACGCATATGAAAAAAACTTTTGCGGAATATGTATGAAATAATGTTGATAGAGTTGTACTCTGTTCATTTTGTGAAAAAGTTCCGAAATGTTTCTGGCAACATTTTTTTACAACTGCGAAATAAAGTAAGCTGCACTTATTTCACGTGGAATTTTAAGCAAAATAAAAAAAAAATGATAAACTGATTATTTAAAAAGAAATAAAAATTAATATAACACAACCGGTAACAGTTTTTTATCCATATTTACTTTCTTTTTGATTAAATTTTTTATTAAAAAAAAATTATTTTTAGTAAAATACATGTGGGGTTTGTTTACATACGCAAAACAATGTCGCATACTTTGCAGGAATAAAATCGGCAAATTGTACAAACTCGCATGATAGGAAACATCGATACATGTCAAAATTTCCGTGTAAAATAATAAATGTTGCTCAACATTTTTCACAAATTTGAACAGAGTACTAGGCTTAACTGCAAAAGAAGGCCTCATAGAAGG
Organism: Pollenia angustigena; assembly: GCA_930367215.1. Taxonomy (NCBI): domain Eukaryota; kingdom Metazoa; phylum Arthropoda; class Insecta; order Diptera; family Polleniidae; genus Pollenia; species Pollenia angustigena. Next base: position 39,097,216 of record OV884059.1, read on the forward strand.
CCTCCACAATCGCTTCTATGAGAAGCGAGAAAAGAAGGAGTAACATTTTTTGTTTTATTTTTTTGCGCAAGCAAAAGCAAAAGAATTCAGATCCCTTTACAAAAACAAAGTTACATACATATGTTGTAAATCATTTTAGTTGAAGTTGAAAAGAGAAAGAGTAAAATTTGTTGTTTTGTTTTTTTTTTCGCCAAAACGAAAGAATTCAGATCTCGTTATAAAAACAAAGTAGGTGCATATTAAAATACAAAATAAAAATAATGTAAATAAGTTTAGTTGAGTTTTGTTCATTAAGGAAGATAGGTACTTGTGCTTAAAAGTTTTATTTTATTATAAACTTTTATTTGCAATCTATTTTACAATATTTAGCAAATTTTATTATTGTAATAAAAAAATAGGTATCACATGTTTTATTAAACTACAATAAGTTTAATAAAAAACATAAACATAAGTTTGTAAAATAGGTATATAAAAAGTTAAGTGTTGTTTCATTTTCTATATTGGAGATCTAATATGTACATGAAACCTTTTCAGTCTTCTAATTTCATTTGTAAGGAAATATTCCTTAATGTTTTAGACTGATAGCCTTTCAATATGACCTTTAATCAAGAGCATTTGTAAAAGGATGGCCTGAAAGGCCTTTTAAGAGCCATTAATTGAAAGGCCTTTTAACATACCTTTCTAAAAAACCCTTCAAGATAACCTTTTTTCTAAGGCCTTTTGACAGCCATTCTATGGAAAGCCTTCTAAGAGCGTGTAAAAAAGATATGTTTATGGAATGGAGCGAGAAGGCCTTGTATATTAGACCGGGTCGACCTCCATACAAAAAAAAAGTTGTGCCAGTCACCCCCTAAATTGAAAGTTATGTCAATGAAGTTTCTAAAACAGGAAACAATTTTTTTTGCCACGCCCCAAAATACAGCACTTTTGGTTTTTTATATGTAGCGCTGCCATTTAAAGTCCGATCTCATCATATCGCATAGCGTTGTTCATGGCTTCATTTTTGTCTTTGGTGACTTTTCAATCCGAGCTGAAGTTCTGGGCGCAACTTATGCCATCTCGGATCCTTCCCCCAAATGTCCAATTTTTTTGACGGTTCACGAAAGTCCTTATAAAACTACGTATGTAAAGATTTTAATATGCTCACTTTTATGACACGCCTCCAAATTAAACCCCTTTTTTCTTTTTCACATAAATACTACATTAAACCAAGTAGAAACCAATTCAAACCAAAAAATTTTTCATCAGTCACGCCCTAGAATAAAAGGTAATATATTAAGTTTGAAAAACTTTAAAAAAATTGTTTTTGCCACGCCCTAAATTGCTGCTCTTTTAGTTTTATATATACAGCATCGTCATTTAAAGTCCAATCTCATCGTATCGTATATCATTGTTAATGGCTAGAATGTGCCTTTATTTTCGTATTTAATGCTTTTTTAAACTAACTTAAAATTCTAGATGGCAATTATGATATCTCGGATCCTTTCCCTCTGATATCTAAGTATTTCATGTGCTAAGAGAGTCCCTCTAAAACTAAGTATTTCTAGCTTTTAATATACTCGCCATGCTCCAATTTGAGTCGCCTTAAGTGTAGCTAAGATTTATATACACCGACTGCCTAATTTATAATTTTTCGCATATATGTTTTAAGGCATTAATTTTTATGCATTTAAATTACATATTTTGTATATTTTCATTTTTAAAATTCTGCTTTCTTTATATTTTTTTAGTTCTTGTTTTAACTCTGTATCATGGTCTCATATTTAACATTATGTTTGCTTTTACAAATGTCTTAATTAAGATTTTTTATTTGTAGTGTTTAAATAAATAAAAAAATACGGAAAAACAGTGCCAGAAGAGTTCACAATCCAGCAAAAAAAAAAAAAAAAAAAAAAAAATGCCACGAAAAATGGCACATAATATCAAAACTGGCAAAAAAAAAAGCTAGTAGTTCAGATGGAAAAAGCTTGTCAATAAATTCATCCGTCTCACTTTCATTAAAATATGACTAGTCCACTAGCAAACACTGCTAAGTTAAAAAGACCAAAGGCTAAGAAACAGTTTTTAAAAATTGAAATGCCAAGCCATAGAGAGTGGTTTTCAGGATAATTGAATAATTAAACAAAAATTGCGCGTAACTTACAGAGCTTTGTACGAGATTTATAATGGCTTAGGGAGCCATTTAAAAAAAAAATAAAATGGAGGCTTTTGCAGAACTTTTATTTTGCTATATGTCTAAAACAAAAAGGACTGTAATTTAGGGCGTGGCAAAAATTATTTTTTGGAGTTCTTGAAACTTAATAAATATACCTTTTATTCTAGGGCGTGACTGATGAAATTTTTTTTGGTTTGTATTGGCTTCTACTTGGTTTAATGTAGTATGTATGTGAAAAAGAAAAAAGGGGTTTAATTTGGAGGCGTGTCATAAAAGTGAGCATATTAAAATCTATACATACGTAGTTTTATAAGGACTTTCGTGGACCGTCAAAAAAATTGGACATTTGGGGGAAGGATCCGAGATGGCATAAGTGGCGCCCAGAACTTCAGCTCGGATTGAAAAGTCACCAAAGACAAAAATGAAGCCACTATCAAGCCATGAACAACGATATGCGATATGATGAGATCGGACTTTAAATGGCAGCGCTACATATAAAAAACCAAAAGTGCTGTATTTTGGGGCGTGGCAAAAAAAATTTTTTTCCTGTTTTAGAAACTTCATTGATATATCTTTCATTCTAGGGGGTGACTGGCACAACTTTTTTTTTTCGACCCACCCTATTGTATATCCAAAAGAAGGGGTACAGAGGCCTTATAGAAGGCATCCGTACTCCTTCTTTTTCCCGCTGGGCAAGTGCAAGATCGAAATACTCAATACACTCACACTTTTTACTAACCAGGGCTGCCAGATAAATTTGTGAGCAAATCGTCAGTTTCCTGAGAAAAAATAAAAAAATCGTCTATTTGGTTTCGAAAAATCGTCAAAAAAATCGGACAACTTCAAATTTACTTTTTTTTAAACAATTTTTTCGACTTTTATAAAACAAAAGCGTTCAAACAAAAACATAATCACCTCTATCGTGAATAAAAATTCCTTGGGAGTTTTTTCCTTTTCCCATTTTTACAATTGAATTAACATAGGAAAAATGGAAAAAGGGAAAAAACTACCAAGGAATTTTTATATACGATAGGGGTGAATTACTTCAAAGCCAGCTAGCATTTTCAATCGTGTAAGAGCTACTGGGAGTCTCATGAAGAGCGTCTTTGGTCGTCAATGACCGTATCTTTTAATCGTAGATTCCTCACACGGGAAAAACTGTAACCCGAGTGAGATTCTTCCATAGCACAGCAAGAGATGCTTCTTCAATCGTTGTGGGAATCGTTTAAGACGTGGGTAAAGATAATCTAACGAGAACTTTATGTCAAGAATCATATGAGACTCATGTACATATATATTCTGTTAGAACTCGTGAAATGCTTGCCGTATAATTGTTGAAAATATGATTTATACAGAGAGCCGTAAAAGGTGCATACGATGATGGTTTGACGAAAGATAAACAAAGTGTAAAATTGTTGTTTTTGTACTCTGAGAAGATTTTCTTAAGACTTGCATATTACAGCTGTATCTAAACAAAAGCCGTACGCTTTTTCTAGTTTTTTAATAGAGCGGCCTGAACGCTTTGCAATTGGGAAACCCGATTTTGACAGCTCGTTTAGTAGTGAAGTTTGCCGCTATAGTTAATCAATAATGGCAATTTTCCTATTTTTGGTCAATCTAGCGTTTTTATCACTATTTTTATTTATAATTTGTGGGTTTTATCAAAGAAGAAAGTTTTCACTACTGTTCGTGACACAACGTTGACGCTAAGCGTTAAAGCTTAGCGAAAGAAAACGTTCCGCCTTCCAACATTCCAAGATAAAAAAATGAAATTGTCGGGACTTGCAATGTTATATTCAGACTTTGGAGATTGAAAAAAAATCGTCACTTTTTAGAAAAAATCAGCAAATCGACACTTTGCTAATTTCGGAACAAAAAATCGTCAAAATGTCCATAAATCGTCAAATTTGGCAGCCCTGCTTGCAGTTCAACTTCCAAGAGAATTTGCTTGCAAGTTATTGGTATTTTTAAACATAAATTTCAGGTATTTAGAAAAAATAAATTGAAATCAATATATTCTTTTTAGTAATTTTTTGATATCGGAAACACATTTTTCACATATTTTCAAAAATAAACATAACTTTTCATAAAGATTTCATAAATGTTAAATAAAGAAGACATTATAGATTTAATAATTTTATATCGTACCCATGAGAGAGAGAGAGTCTATAAATGCAACGATTTGAAAATAAAAGCTAGAAGTGTAGTTGATGCCGACATTTTAAAAATGAACTTGCACTGTTCTGTGAAGACATTAAAAAAATTTTGTGTTTTTTTTTTTAATTTATCCTGATTTTCGTAGTTAATACACTACTTGCAAGTAATTACTTGCTTGTGGCAACATAAGGTTCAAAAGTACAACATCAAATTTAGTTTCTAAAGCTTCGTACGGTGGTCAGATCTTACAATGTTGTCATTTTTCTGACAATGGTGGCATTGTCAGATGCATTAATTTTACACATCTGCCAAATGAAAATGAGCTTACAATGTTCAAACAGTTGCAAGACATTTTTAGGCAATTTTAATGATAACATTTTAAGAACTGACCATCGTCTGTACGGAGCTTAAGTATTAAAACAGCTAGAAATCAAAAAAAATATGTTTATATTAAAATAGTAGAATTTCTGAATAATTTATTTTAATCGATTAATTGACATACATTTTTCGAGTTATTCGGTTTTTGAAATTGGCTATTTTAATTATTCGATTAAATAAAGGCGAAAAATTTTTAGATTAATCGAGCAGCGATTCATTGAGTGGATATTCCATTAGCTGCACAGTAAAACATCAAATAAGCCATCAGCTATTTATAAACAGTTAAAGTTTCCAAATTTTGATTAAATAGTTTCTTTATCAATACAAAACATCTGTCGAAAAAGCGAGCTGAACTGGAAAACAGAGCGTGAAACCTTCAATACACGAGTAGAAGTTCGAAATTTGGTACAAATTGCTTCGTTATCAATACCCGAGATATGTTTTATACAAATTTTACTAATAACCTTCGATATAGTATTAATAAGACCAATTTGTTTTAATCTTTAAAATCGTTGTAACTAGCGGGCCCGTTGCCTGCTTCGCACGGCAAAACAAAATAAGAAAAGAAACACACTTGTTTTTAATAAAGTTGGTTTTCCTGCGGCAAAAACACACTCACTTCACATACGCACCGCACACACATGCGTTATCGGATTTCAACCAAACTTCATATAAACCATATATGGTTTATAAGTTTGGTTGAAATCGCACGACGCGTTTATGAGCAGTTCGGCGACGTACATATACGGACTTATTTTTATATATATAGATTTTCACGAGTCGAGGCATGTGCTTGCGTATCTTAAAATCTGTTGGACAGTAGTGAAATATCGTCAGCATTAGTTCGTTTGGTTTACCGTTCAAGCCTCAGGAAATGTCTTGGTTTATAATTAAGAAGGTCCAGTGTAGTGATAGTGAACAGCGGCGATAGTGCACGTATGAGAAAAAATTAAAGTTCTCGAATCATATTCTACACTGAAAGAACAATGCTTCATATATTTAATGAATCATTTTCATAAAAAAATTTTCCTTGGGTAAATGAAAATTTTCATTGTCTAAATGGAATTTCATAGTTATAATGAAATATTTTCGTAAAAATCGCTTCATTGGATTTCGTAATTACGTTAAAAATTTTCATTGAATATATGTAAGCTTAAGTTTGTCCAAGTTAAACAAAAAATTTTAGTTGGGAACATAAAAAAACAATATACAAACATAACTATATTCATAAATTAATACAAAATTATAGTTTCCTTAAAAAAATGTTTAATTGTTAATTTAAAAATGTAAGATTTAATAATTGTATACATCTAATGTTACATGTATGCCATTAAATCTATGAAATCAAAATTTTTTTTTTATAAAAGCAACATATTTCAATAATTGCCTTCATAAATTTAAATTTTCATTATGACAATAAAAATGTCATTATAGTAATGAAACAAAAACTTTCAATCCACTTTCAATCAACGTTGTTATTGTTATTATTGACAATTTAATCTCATATTTACGCTCTTAATTGAGTAAAAAACTTTGTTTTTTTATCCAAAAACTACACTGCCCCAATAGACTAGCTGGTAGTGAGCTAGTCTATCAGCACCGAGGTTGCGCGATCGAATCCCGCCAGAGACAGAAAAAAAAAATAAAAATAAAAAATAAAGTAAAATAAAATAAGAAAAAATAAAAAAATATTCATTCAATGAATAATATTCATAGATCTAATGTAATGTTTCATAAAATCCTTTTAATGAAACAGGTTTCATTGATCCAACGAAGCGCTTTTTAATGCAATTTTTCATGGAATTAATGCCAAAATTCATTGGTATTGCGAAGAAAATTCTTTCAGTGTAACAGCAATATTTTTTTTCTTACGTTAAAACAAATAAAATTGGAAAAAAGTCACATCTTGACGCCGTCACATCGAAAAACCCATTTTTTAAATTTTAATATTTTATTTACTATCAATTATTATTAATTAAAACTGAAAAAATTTTTAATTAAACTTAAAAAAAAAAACTGTGGTTCTTATACAACATAAAACATTAAAATCATTTTTTGGTCACAAAATGTTGTTTACTGTTATGGATGCTTCTGACTAGGGCTGTCAGATATGGCGATTTTGAAACGTGTTTGGCGGTGGGATTTTCCATTTGGCGATTTTTTTGCGATTTTTGATATAACTGGCGATTTACTTGGCTATTTTTACCATTTAAATTATTTCAGCGATTTTTTAACAGTTTGTTATTTTTTGATATCATTACTAATTTAAAAAAAATCTGGAACTTTTTTTTTTGATGATTTCTGTTTTGTTCTCATTTTAAGTGAATTAAATATACAGGCACTATTTAATTCTAATAGTATGTATGCAGGTCAGAACACCAGATTTGAAATCGATGAGGCTGAAGTGTACAATCTTATAGAATTGCGTACTTAATTTTAGTTTTTTTTTAACTGTAAATATGATTTCCATTTTGTTATTAAAAAAATAAAAATAACAGAAACTAAACAAAAATTTACTTTCGGCGACATTTTTGTATTTTTTCTCAGTTTTTGGCAATTTTTGACTTTTTTTACACTGAAAAAATTTTCTTCGCAATACCAATGAATTTTGACATTAATCTCATGAAAAATTGCATTAAAAAAGAACCTATGCAGCGCTTCGTTGGATCAATGAAACCTGTTTCATTAAAAGGATTTAATGAAACATTACATTAGATCTATGAATATTATTCATTGGTTGAATACTTTCAATAAAGTAAAAAAAATTTATTTTAAAATTTTTTTTTTATTTTTTTTAAATTATTTTTTTTTTTTTATTTTTTCTCATTTTATTTTATTTTATTTTTTTTTTCTGTCTCTGGCGGGAATCGATCGCGCATCCTCGGGGCTGTTAGACTACCTCACTACCAGCTAGCCTACCGGGGCAGTGTAGTTTTTGGATAAAAAAAACTTGTTTTGTACTCAATTAAGAGCGTAAATATGAGATAAAATTGTCCATTACAACAATAACAACGTTGATTGAAAGTGGATTGAAAATTTTTGTTTCATTACTATAATGACATTTTTATTATCATAATGAAAATTTTAATTTATGAAGGCAATTATTGTAATATGTTGCTTTTATAAAAAAATTTTTGATTTCATAAATTTAATGGCATACATATAACATTAGATGTATGAAATTATTAAATCTTACATTTTTTAATTAACAATTAAACATTTTTTTAAGGAAACTTTAATTTTGTATTAGTTTATGAATATAGTTATGTTTGTATATTGTTTTTTTATGTTCCCAATTAAAATTTTTTGTTTAACTTGGACAAACTTAAGTTTTCATATATCCAATGAAAATTTTTAACGTAATTACGAAATCTAATGAAGCGGTTTTAACGAAAATACTTCATTATAACCATGAAATTCCATTTAAACAATGAAAATTTTCATTTACCCAAGGAAAATATTTTTATGAAAATGATTCATTAAATATATGAAGCATTTTTCTTTCAGTGTATTATACAAGCTTTTTTTTTATGCTAAATAAATTTTGTTTTTGTTTTAAAGAAAACAAATTAGAGTGCTATATTCGGCTGTGCCGAATCTTTAATACCCTCCACCGACAGTGCGAATGTTTAAGGAGTAATATCTGTATGATGTTATTATTATCTTAAACTGTGACGATTTGTTATTAATTATGGTTTTAGGCGACTAAACTGTTTTTCGGTAGTAGGGTTTATATGAGGCCTAAGGTAAATTATAGACCGATCGTCACGAAATTTCACAGTGTTATTTCTAGTCCTAAAAAACTGCGACGTACCAAATTTTGTTACGCTAGCGTTATTTTTAACGGTTTTAGGCGTACTAAACTGTTTTCCGGGAGTAGTGTTTATATGGGGCTTAGGGTAAATTATGGACGGATCTTCACGGAATTCCGTGCCTTGTTCCAGCATTTATGTTATTTTTTGTAACAAAATTATCAATTTTTTTAGGTGGTGGTTCCACATTTTGATTCATAGCTCTGGTCCTACTGAACCGATTGTGCTGGATTTTAATCCCAAACTGCTTAGGATAACTACAAGCAATTTGGCACCAAGTTTGTTCATTTCTTTTGAGTTGTTCGAAAGTGAGCGTGTTTTCAACAGACGTACAGACGGACAGACAGACGGACATGGCTAAATCGACTTAGAATTACTCAATACATATACTTTATGGGGTCTGAGATGAATAATAAAAAAGTTTCACACGGAATGACAAATTTAATATACCCTCTTCACAACTAATTGTGGTGGAGGGTATAAAAATGTTACGAAAACTGAAAAAAAATTTACGTTTGCCGATTTCTGACATCCGGTTTTGTGACGGAGCTCAAAATAAATCTGACAACCCTGCACTGACACTATGAGAGTATGGTAATCAGTGTTGCCAGTGAAATTTCTAGAAATATACATTTTAGTTGCCAAAAAGATACACTTTTTCCCAAAAAGATACATATTGAAAAAAATTTGAAAATTTATTTATAACGTGTTCTCAAATCCACATGCTTTTGTGTATTCGAAGTTTTTGTTCGAAAAAACTTTAGTTAAACTAAAGATCGCTGATTTGCTAAATGCAGCATGATAGCAAAGTCTTATATTTATTAAATAATCGTGAAAGCAGTTAAGAATCACAGGAAAAAACGCTTCTATCGCGAATATGGCTAAAATTCGCGAAAAATTGCAAACTTTTAAACAAATACTAATATTAATTTAAAATCGACAAATGGGTTAAAAAAAACAAAATGTCGGGAAGTAACAAAAAAAAAAAAAAAAAAAAAAAAATCCAAATCCATAAAATTCATTTTAAGTCTCTAAAACAATAAGGAATGGCAAAAATTCGTTGAAAATTATTAAATTAGCGGAAATTAGCAAAGTTTACTTTTTATTATTTATCGTTTCAGCTGTAAAGAATTAGAGGAACAAATCGTGTTTATCGCGAACATGGCTAAAGTTCGCGAAACATTGCAAAATTTTAAACAAACTCAAAAACTAGTTTAATATCGCTTAATCGATTAAAAAAACAACTTGTCGGAAAATAACATAAAAAGTGTTAAAAGAATGAGCGATAATTACATCAAAATCAATGAAAAAGTCGATTTTAAATTTTGGGTTAGTTAGGGCCTTTTGCGATTTAGGTAACGAAAATACCCGGATACCATATAAATTCATTTTTATAATTATTTAAGTCATAAATATTAGGTATGGTTTTAATAAGACGATTAAAAAAGATGTTCATATTTCTTCAGAACAACTTCGCACTACTAGTAATCATCGATTTAAGTAGGTGGATCGAATGTTTAAACATCCTTTATGCTTTCTTTCTTCATTATTAAAGCTGCTATTGTATAAGTATTGAGTCGGCAACGATGATCAGTGTTCTAATATTTTATTTCTGTACATTTCAAAAGATACGAAAAATGTCTGGATTATACATGGTACTTGAAGTCATCCAAAGATACGAAAAATGTATCTTTCGTATCCTAATGGCAACACTGATGGTAATATGCTTTTCTGACATACAATGCTGTGTTGTTGCACTGTACGACACGATTTTTCACCCCTGATCAAACTGACCAGATTCTGAAAATATAGCTTAAAAAAAATGATACGTATCTATTATGCCCCTATTGCGGTTCTCCACTCAACTCAGTTTGGTCGTATTGGAGTCAACCCAACTTATGCACAACCAAACTAATTTTAGATATTGTGATACCCAACTGTTTTTAGTTGAGTTTGATTTGCCAACTTTAAATATAACATTTGACAAGTGAAAATTTTATAATATTAAATAATTTTTTAAACTAAAAGTATTTTAATTGTTGTGTTGAATTTATTTTATGATGGTGAAAAGGAAAACTCTTGTATTGATGCGCTAAGTACAAGTAGACAAATTCGTGATGACTCCAACCCTATTGAACTTCCCAGTGCCAAGTAAGAACTTATAATAAGTAACGAAACTTTCTTGTGCCTGATGAGTTCTTCTTCTGGTTTAACTGACTCAGTAAAATTGTCACTTGATGGTCGAATATTTTCAACACCAAATACTTGGCCGGACTTGCAATACAAGAGCTGCAAAAAAGTATCGTCAAGGCTATTTAATACTTTATTTAATATTTAAACTTCTTGTGATAGTCCTCCCCCTGTTGCTTGAGTCTTTCTTTTATTTTTGGCAAGTTTTTTCTTTATACTTGCCTTGCAGTGCATCCAAGCCTGTGCCAAGAATTTTATAATTGGATTAAGAAGATTATAAGTGTTTAAAAGAAGTTCTTGTCGTGGTCCCAAACTATTTAACTCCATTATAAACTCTTCCCATAACACTTTACATACATTTTTCATCATACCAAACTTTGGTGTTTTCCGCGAACATTTTCTAAGTTTCTCTAAATAAGCTGGACGAGCCGCTCAAATTGAACTTTCGTTTTTATTTTCAAAGTAATAAAATTTTTACAAAAAAAAAAAACAAACCGAAAAAGTTATTACAAAAATTAATATATACGTTTTCTCCATTTTGTTTTCGATTTTCACCGAATTTAAAAAAAAAAAACTTTAACTGTCAATAACACAACTACTACTTTTTAGCAGTTGTGTGTATTTAACATTTTAGTCGACCAAACTTTTACAAAGTTGAAAACGGCAATACCACGAAACAAACAGACACACAACTGAATAGCCAACTGCCAGTTGAGTTGAGAATGGCAATGTGAATTTATCTAAGACAACCAAACTGTTACAAAAGAGGAGAACCGCAATAGGGTCATTAGTTTTTCTAGATCAATTCATTTCGCGTTTTTACGCGCAATCCAATTTTTAATGTAAGTCCACCTGTCTATCACTTGGGGAAGTTTCGATTACACCCACACCTGTCGATCGAGATGCCACATTTTTTGCTTAAGTACTTCGTACTGTTCTCACATGTAATGTGTATTGCAAAATCGGTCCACGGGTTTAAAGAGAATGATACCATTTCCTAAATTGTTATACAATTTCATATATTATTATTATTAAAGAGCAACAATATATGAAATTGTATGTACTGTGTTTATATGGTCTGTGCAACTTTTATAACGTCGGAATCCGGCTTGTGTATTTGAAATGTATGTGTTAAAAGTTTCTAATATTCTGAGCAGTTTTTTTTTATTAAATATTTTGGTTTCCAACGGAATTATTGATTTGCCTCTCCAATTGTTTTTAGTTCTCAGGTCATCCTTCTTTGTCATATTTACAATGATAGATTCCTTCCACTCATTGGGTATATATTCGTCATTCCATATTTTTAAAAAGAGAGGTAAAAAAAGTTTGCCATTTTCCTAGGTTTGTCTTGAAGCATTCGGTAGAAATGGAGTCATAGCCTGGAGCTTTGCCCAATTTCACTGCCACAATCGCTTCTATTATCAAGATTTGGTGAGATTCGGTTGAAAATATATAAACTTTCCAATGTTTCATTGTTAATAATATTTAATGTGCGTTCATAATGCGTGCGCCTTTTGTCCTTTGGCCGCTGCGTCTACAGCTTATGTTCCAAGATTGTCAAAATAGCTGCTTTTATCCATTCGGTAGTTTATTTCCATGACATCTAGTTTTGTTCCCAGTTCATTCATAGTGGCAGCGTTTTGCAGTTTACTCGTATCCAATTTCTTTCTTTTTCCATTGTTTATACTTCGTTTTGGCTTTAAATTTAGTTTTACTTTACACAATCTGAGATAATGATTCCTGGAGATTTCCGCGCTCCTTTTATTTCGTACGTTGCAGCAAACATATTGTTACGAGAGTAACGTTAGTTAAGAATTAGTTGTAATTATTAATTATCTTGTATTTATTAGTTGTCTTCTATTCATAAGTAATTTTATTAGCTAACATAATTATTAAAAATTGTTATACATCAATTTACATACTTCAACCCCAATGTACAGAATGCTCTAGATAAAAGTAATTTAATGTTAAAAAGTCCGTTAAAAAAAGCTATAGTGATGCGACTATATAACCATAGATGGCGTTAGTAATAACATAGTAGCAGTTAAATTTAAAATTCATAACATAACCAATGTATTAGTCGTTAACATCAAATTGTAAAAGCTCGAACATACAGGAAACATTCTGGAGCTTTCTGGATAAATGTAATTGAGTATACATACTTGCGAAACGACGTTGCCAAATAAGTTTTACTTTAAATGTTTAAGTGTGTAGATCATTAATAATAATAAATTGCAATTGTTGAAGTGACTAAGTGCTAAATAAAGTTGTTTAAATTGTAAACAGTGTTGAAAGTGTTGTGTTTTATTTAGTTTTATTTGAATTGAAATCAACGAACTCTAAACGGTTTATTATAAAGGAAATAAACCAAAACGTTATTGAAAGACAGTAACGTAACAATATATTGAACCATTCGCGCGATATACAAGTACAAATATAATCAATTTGTAACTCGAATGTCCCTGCTGAAGATTGCCATCTGGTATTATCGGTGAAAAAAGCGACGCAGCCACCCGCAGGTCATGGTTATTGCATAATTCCAGAAATAGTTTCCACTTTAATTACATATGCCGGGAGCATGTTTTCTGTTATATCCTCGTACCGGTTGTTGTATTTGCCTATTTGGACATTGGATTCGCCCGTTAAGATCCTTATATTTTCTTTTGGCATCTCCGTCAGTACCTTATCCAGAACACCGTACCATCCACAAAAAACGTGATTTAAAAAGGTTCCAAACGCACAAAGAACTTTTATATCTTATAATCCTAAGATATAATATTACACGCAGCGAACTGCACTATTTTTATTGTAACAGTTTATTGTTGTCGTATACAAAAAATTTTCATTTTTATTAAATATCAGCAATATTATAGTTACTTTAAACATATCAATGTTTATCGCAATTATAAATTTAAGTATTGTTGACTGAAAAATACTTAATTTTCTAACAACTAAATAATGATAGCTTTAAAAACATATTATATTACTCACAACCATTTCATGATATTTAATAATCATAACATGATAACTTTCTATGAGTGTACTCATAACGTATGCGGAATAAAATATGGACTAACACATTAGCAGTAATAAAAAATTTATATCAGGTATTAAAAAATCAAAGTTAATATGCAATTGTTAAAATACACAACTTAAAACAGTCTAGGTTTCTTGGTTCCTATCCTTATTTATATAAATTTCTTTTCAAAATCGCCTAGAAATTTTGAACTGGTGTCCATTCATGAGCGTCAATTGTAAAGAAGCTCCCGTCATCCATGATACGGTTCATGGCCAGCCTGCAGCAAAAGAAATTTATAACAAAGCCCGTATTTGATGTTTGACTACTCTGATATGTGTTTCTTACATCTCATTTTTAACTCTTCATTTATTTGACAACGCATGTTAAGATTTTGAAGTATACCCGGCAATTTCAACCTTTAACATAGCTCCAGTTTGGTTGCATTGTATCAAAATTTGTCACCTGATCGTCGTTTTCTATTATTCTATTATTTCGATTATCAGGGATAGTTAAATTATTAATAAAAAATCACAAAAAAACTTTTTCTTATTCTCTATGTATGAAGTACATAATAATAATTGAAGAAAGACTGAAATTTAGCTCATAGAATAAATTCGAAAAATAAAAAATGGTGAATATAATAAATAAAAATTATTTAAAAAAACTTATGACCTCGAGCTTGAGTATTTATTTCTTTGAGATTCGTTAAAATTCTTGCGTTTTCGATTTTCAGAACACCCCTGATAAGTTCAAGTGTGTGAGTTGCAGGCGCGGATTCAGGGGGGGGGGGAAATAAGGAAATGTCCTCCCCGTAAATTATAAAAATATGTTTTGTTAATTTCGATAATACAAGAATTCCCAATAATAATATTTTTTTAATGTACAAAATTTTTGGAAATCCCAGCAAGGTTTTTTTTTTGGGAATCTCTAACGAAATTTTCAATAAGTATTTTTTTTATTGAATCTCTAACGATTTTCAATAAGTATCCATATCTTAATCCTAATAGTTATTTATTCAATATTTCCAAAGAAATGTCTAGTTTACCACATTCAATTACTTATTACACGGTGAGACAGTCCAAAAAACCTGGGACCGGATATCATTTTTCTTGTAGGGCTTGTCGAGTAAAACAAGATTCCAATAGTGAAATATACCGGACACCTCCAAAATCCGGATTTACGGGTAAAAAACCGGTTTTTGTGCCTTTGCGCACTTAAAAGCCTGTAATTTTGTTGATAATGATCCGATTTTCAATTTCTTACTAGATTTGGAAAGAAGAAACTGAGATCTTTCGAACAATGTATAATTTATTTAAGAAAACTGGAGAAATTTGGATGTTATTGTCGAGCAAACACAAATTTTGTAGATTTTTCAAAAAAATTTCAAATTTAGTGACGTTTTTATACATTATTTTCTTAAGAAACTATAATACTATTGAGTTTATTCAAAAAGTACGTTTATTAACGATTACAACGCATATTTGGGTTTAAAAATAGATAAGTGATTGACTGAGTTATTTAACTTTTCATGAAAATAAACTTTTAAACATTTTATAAAAATTTTATTAATCAATTAATCAATGCTATCTTAAACACAAAAAACATTTGTAATGAGAGTTTAAGTCATTCAAAAATATTGCTTTTTTTCGTGTTCTTTTTACGCACTTTCTTTAAAATTACAAATCACTGTTAGCCTAAACACAACTTAGATTTACAAAAAATATTAGTAATGAGAGCTTTACTCATGTAAAATTATTGTTTTTTTTTAATATGACGTTTTGTTAATGTCTTCTTTTTCACTTTGAATCTGTGTATTAAAAAAAAACGTTTGCAATTTAATAAAAATCGTGTGCAATTTAAATTAAAATTATGACAAAGATGACAAAAAGCATCGCCGTTTACATCTAATTTTTTACAAATTGTTTCATGTATTACAGGCTTATAAGTGCGCAAAGGCACAAAAACCGGTTTTTTACCCGTAAATCCGGATTTTGGAGGTGTCCGGTATATTTCACTATTGGAATCTTGTTTTAGTCGACAAGCCCTACAAGAAAAATAATATCCGGTCCCAGGTTTTTCTATTTCATTCAATTTTGTAACACTGTGTTATTCTACATTCAATCCCAGCAGATGCCAAAGACTAAACGTTTGACTTGATAATGCGTGCGGTTGAATTATTAAAAAGCCTTAGTATTTGCAGTATTTATGTATATATTTATGTGTTATATGAATCAAAATTCTATTCGATAATTTTTGACGAAAGCACGGATTTGTCGGGGAAAAGCCAGATTCACTTATCTTTAAGATATTTCAACATACAACAAAACGTTTTAAGGGAAGAATTTATTGGCTTTGTTGTAAACTAGGGTATTCACTTAATCGACCTTTTGCTTTAATCGGTTAATCGCTCGATTAATTAACCGAGGTTTTGGTTTAATCGGTTAATAATCGGTTAATTTTGTTTTTGATCGGTTAACCGATTAATAAAGTTTTTTATAAATTAAGTAATTTCAATATATAAAAATGCATTAATTGCTTATTTTTTGGAGTTTATAAGTAAAACAAAAACAATAACATACCATACATAACAATTCTTGAACTAAAACGGGCAAGCAAAAAAAAAAAACAATTCATAAATATGTAATATGCATTTTTCAATTAATGCACAGGTGTGGTATCAAGTCACATCGTCATAATATCCTAAATAATATTTAAAATGGTTTAAAATAAATATTGTTGTGTTTCAAACAAAATAAAAATTGTAATGCTGTGTTCATTGTTTCGTCATAACTGTATAGTAGAAATCTAAATTATAAGCGGTAGCTTACAACAGTCATATCGTTGTCTTAATATGCAAACCTGCTAACTCACTTTCAGCACATTTTACAGGAGAGACAAAAAACTTTTTATTTTTCCTATTGGAAGCTTGATAGAAGTGTAAAATTACAGTCAGTTTTACACACTTCAAGACTTCAATAGAAGAGAAACTACATGCTGGTCGACGAGGCGTATCTTTCTCTACCACACGGCATCAAAATCTCAATTTCCATAAAAAAGGATTTAGCCGGTTTGCATATTAAGCCGACGATATATATTTCCTGTAATTATTTTAAGACATAAGACTACCTTGTGAATCCACAAAATATTTACATATTTATTCAAAAATAAACTGAGATAATTTTATTAGTTATTAATAGTTTCAATAGTTAAAGGACATCTTATAAAAAAATCTTTTAGAAAAGCAATTTGGTTTTAATGTTTAGGATTAAAGCGATTCTTTTCTTAAGTTTTGACAAAAGTTGACTTGGAAAAAAATTCTTTCACTTATCGTAGATGAATATCTAATTTCTCAGTACTTTTCCGGGATTTCTCTAAACATATAAAATACTCCATTATGCCATTAGAGTTTTTAAAAATTTTTAACACTTCTAATTGTTTCAGTTAATTTTGTTAAAAGACTGATATGAGGAGATATGATAAGAAACAAATAACTTAACACAAACCTATAAAAAGTACGTGAAACAACCCATTTTTCGCCACATTCCTGTTGATCGATGATGAAGATGAAAAACAATGTAATTTTAGTCATCGGTCGGCGGAAAATGGGTTAAAATGAAAATCTTTGAACACCTTCTTTGTTTGTATGAAAAAATATTTTCTAAACAAACACATTTTGTATATGCGACGAAACAAATAATTAAAAACACAAAAAAAAATATGTTATAATACTAAAAAATATTGAAAATTTTTTTACTTCGGTTAATCGGTTAATCGACTAAAATTAACCGGTTTAATCGTTAATCGAAAAAAGCCAATTTGGAATTAACCGATCAGTTAATCGGGTAGTAATTAATCGGTTAACCGGTTGACGGTTAACCGAATGAATACCCTATTGTAAACGCATTTGAAGAAGCTTTAAAACATATTGATGACGTTGATGTGTCAATTGATGCGAAGGCACTATCATCAATAGTTCTTAAAGCTTTGACAAATTTTGGTCTTGACCTAAAAAATTGTGTTGTTCAAAATTTCTGGAAAAGCGACAAATGGGAAACAAATGCCTTGCTATTCCCATAATTCAAACAACTCAATTTCTAAAAGCAATAATGTGCCATTAATACAAAAATTTGTATCATTTATTAAAGAAACGACAAAATTTGTTTAATATAATTATCCTAAGCGAAACGCAGTTTTAGCAAAGTATTTGGGAGCCAAACTCTCTTCATTATGCGTCTTTGCAACAAGTGCACATCATAAAGTAGAAGCTTTGGAAAAAATATCTGAGTGGAAAGGTAGTATCTCTACTTTATATTAAGGAACTCACTTAGTACTTTTAAATTTAAATATACATATTAAGTGTGATACCTATTGTAACACAGCCACTTAGTATCATTTTACAAAAGCAAGATATAGATCTTCAAAAAGGAAAGCCTTATCAAAATTTTAATCATGTGCCTTAAAGAAAAAAGAAATAAAGCTGAAGTACAATTTAAAGCGATTTTTTAAAAAGATAAAGTTATTTGCGTTCAAATCGAGGTTCCTATCGAAAAGACAAGATTTGAACGAAACAATCACATCCAAAATGTTGAAGATTACTACCGAGTTGTAGGTTACATTCCTCTTATTGAATTTATTTTAGAAGATCTTATAACAACTTTCCCAATAGATATCCCAAATGTATTGAACACACCTAAACTTCTACCTCAAAGTGTAATCAAGTCATATACAGATACTAAACTTTTAAAACCAAAACTAGCGGATGATCTGATTATATTTGATAAAAGAGATAAACACATACTAAGATCTAAACTTGAGCCTGATCTATCAGATAACGTTGTAGATGCTTTAATAAACTGTGATGAAGATATCTACCCAAATCTTAGAAACATATTTCAAATTTACGTTTCAATGCTCGTCAGTAAAGCTACGAGCGGGCGGTTATTTCCTACCCTTCGTCGAATAAAAACATGGCTCAGATCAACAATGACAGAAGATAGACTGTTGCTTGTTTAAAAAGATTAATGTATATTGAACTGATCTTATATTTTATTTAACCTTTTTGTTGAGTTTTTTTAATTAGGGTAATGACTTTTTTTAGACAAAATTTCTTCATCCCACCACGCGATAGGCAATTTAGTATTGATAATGAAAATATTTTTTTTAGGCCATTTTGGCCAAAAAAGTTTCCGCACCAAATGCAATTTCTAAAGCTCCTCAAAAAAATTTCTTCTTTTTTTAATTTCCATACACATTATATATGGTACATTTATTGTTTATATAAGCTATATATTTAAGCCCACATATTCATAAATGATTATGAAATTTAATAAACGTTTATTAAGGAAAATTTTCATAGAAAATTTGGTTTTCAAGCCTTTATTAAATTTAAAATATTTTTATATATACAGGCATAAATACATAAAACAAGCATCTGTATAACAATGTAAAGCTTTTTTTTTTTGGTTTAATGAAATAAATTTTAAGTTTAAAGTGCGAGTTGATTTACATAATGGACAAATATCTTGTGCAAGTTTAATAGCTCGTTCCGCGCATTTATTACTACGCTGCTGAAAATTATCAGTTTCATATATCCGCCAAACAACTCATCTATCATTTGCCATTAAAATGTAGTTTATTAAAAAAACCCTGAAATAGAGTCGCGATTTTTTTTTTGCGCTCTTCCGTACAATTGGTAAGATCTTGTTATATTCATGAAATTATTAGAAAATACTTAAAATTTTGTAATTAAATGCTAATTTTGTATAGAAAGGAGAAAAATTGAAATTCAAAACTTTATCGCGTTTGGTGCGGAAACTTTCTTCACGACCGCGAAAAAGTAATACATCATTTCTTAATATTTTTTCACGGTCTATATGGCTATGCGATGAAGAATTTGATTTTCGCAAAAATTGCAAAAAGTACTTACCCTAATACACATATTGTTTTTAATAAACTTTTAAAAACAAATTTTTTACTTTTTTGTATCATACAAAATCCCCCCCCCCCCCCCCCCCTAAGGCTCAAGCTGGATCCGCGCCTGGTGAGTTGAGAACTAAATGCCATGCCTACCTTACATTCATACATTTTATAAATAGTATTGTAGGGTTGTAGTTGTAGCGCCAAATGGGAAAGAGAGTCCGTCGCTACGAAGTCGTGAAGAAGGAAAGACGGTTGTAGTCGGAGGCTCAAACTCAAAAATACATTTCATATTCAATCATATGAAAATACATTTTTGAATTCACTTGTTTTTTATTTAAATTACATTTTGAATCTATATATATACAAATAAGTCCGTATATGTACGTCACCGAACTACTCATAAACGTGTCGTGCGATTTCAACCAAACTTATACACTACGTAGGCAGTGGCCCATATATAGTGGCCATTATATGAAGTTTGGGTTGGTCCGATAACGCATGTGTGTGTGGTGCGTATGTGAAGTGAGTGTGTTTTTGCCGCAGGAAAACCAACTTTATTAAAAACAAGTGTGTTTCTTTTCATATTTTGTTTTAGCGTGCGAAGCAGGCAACGGGCCCGCTAGTTTATGATAGAAGATGCGTATGTCAATGTTTATTCTACTTACTATGTCTGTTCCTCTGCCCGACTGCGAAGAATTTGAGTGATAGTTCAAATTTGTTTCCGGAGATAAAGATGAACCATAAGTCATTCTAAAAAATGCAATAAAATAAATTTTACTTTGTTAAAAACATGTTATATAAATTTATTTAATAATACATATAAATAATAAATAATGATTAATTGTTACAATTTAAAACAGGGTTTAACCTGTAGCTCAATGAAATTTAAATGGAATATTCTAATTCCTACATTAACAACACTAATACCGTGTTCATTGACATCATTTATGACACAATAAGTGAAAACAAACTAAATGTACACAGAAAAAATTATTGCCGAATTATTTTCAAACAAACGCTTGTTTGAAAATTTTTTTAATTTCTACAAATTTTTTTACTGATTCAATTAAAATTTTTGTTTGATTTTTATTTAACCAACAAAAATGTTGACAACCATTCAAAAATATAATACACGCGATATTGGTTTCAAGTTTTCATAATTTTGTATGAAATATTTAACGCTTTTTAATGTTGTCGTCTTTTTGCATTTTTTTTTTATTTGATCGTAAGCAACACTTCCTAATGTGAAATATAAGAACTACAACAAAAAAAACACATACAGTCTATTTTTGGACACTTTAGTACAACAGTAAGAAAGATGAAGAGGTTTGAAGTAAAAAAAAAACAAAAAAATATTAAAACGTCGAGCCTGAGTTTCAACATTAGCATTTAAATTATACGGCATTTGCTTTAAAGATCTGCTTAAAACGCGTATCTTAATTTTTCTGCACAAAATCATCTACATGAAACAGCCTGAACATCTATATGTAAAACCTTATTTCTCAAATATCGAATGTAGAGGAAAAATACTAATACCATTAACACACTATATTCTTATATCTTATAGGTATAAATAATTTTTTATACCCTCCACCACAATTAGTTGTGAAGAGGGTATATTAAGTTTGTCATTCCGTGTGAAACTTTTTTATTATTCATCTCAGACCCCATAAAGTATATATATTCTGGGTCCTTGAGTAATTCTAAGTCGATTTAGCCATGTCCGTCTGTCTGTCTGTTGAAAACACGCTCACTTTCGAACAACTCAAAAGCAATGAACAAACTTGGCGCCAAATTGCTTGTAGTTATCCTAAGCAGTTTGGGATTGAAATCCAGCAAAATCGGTTCAGTAGGACCAGAGCTATGAATCAAAATGTGGAACCACCACCTAAAAAATTGATAATTTTGTTACAAAAAATAACCCCTCGCGAATGGGTAGTCATCTTGCCGCGATGCGAGGGCTTAAGTACAAGGACGTTTAGAGTCATGCTGGCGGTAGTGACGTCAGTCAAGACAGGTAGGGCCTCCCATGCCAGAAGGGTCTAAACCGAGTACGAACCAAGAACTACCCCCCCCCTGTCAATTAGCGTCTGTTTTCTCCTAGTTGGAGCGGCTAATGACTATGCGTCCGCTGGCCTTTTACGGTCAACTGTTAGGCCTCCTGAAGGCCGTCGGTCCGCAATAAAATCCATCAGCGTCTGTTCTCATATTGAGCGGCTGATGGTCTGCGTCTGTCTCCAGAGGTCCGAAAATTCATGCCCTAAGTATCCGGCAAAGGGCTTCATAATCCCCGGAGACCCTACTACTACAGCGTCGGTATCAGGCTGTAGTATGTTGAATGCTACTGAGACCTCGTCTAGCAAGGTGGTTGCGCCAGGCTCTGCTAGACGGTTAGCTACTAGTGCGCAAAAACACACGACTAAGCCGTCAGGCGGTCGTAAACCAAGCTTGGTGCAGGGTTCTTCGAAACCAGGTACCTCTAAGGCTTCCCAGGTCCGGACGGGAGAAAAACCTGTCAAAACCCCTTCCTCGGGTGCTGGCTTGACGGTACAGACTCAGTCTGCCAGAAATCCAGTTTCCCATATGCCGAAACCTGTGCAAAGAGAGCACACGAAGAATGATTCGATGCTCTCTGATGCACCTCCCTTAGCCTCTACGGCACCTACCAAAAAACCCCAAAGGCACATAAATGCATCTAAACGGGCCTTCACAACCAGGCGCTCCGCCTACAAAATCATTAGCCGACTTGGTGAAAAACCGGTTGGTGAGCTCACTGAGCAGGAGAAAACTTCTCTTCAGTGGGCAAAAACCCATATTGAGGGTTTAAAACGTGGACCTCCCTCTGCAGAGGAAGGCAATCCTGAACGGAAGCCAACCGAAGCAGCGCCTAAACGGCAACGGTCAGGGGAGGACACACTTCCTGGGACTAAACGGTCCAAATATACGCCTCAACGGCCGCAAAACAGGTCGTACAAAGATGTGGCTAAAGACCACCTCATTTGGGCGATCATTGACCGCAACGCCAGTGACGGCACCATTTCATCCAAGAACTGGAAGCTGGTTGTCGTCGCACTTAGTAGGGCGTTCCTTAATGTCTTAAGGGGTAACCCTGGACCACCACCACAATGTGAAGATGCCGGCTGGTATCAAGGTCACATTAAACTGATAGCGTGTGCAGATGAGCGTTCAGCGCTGCTGTACAAGGCTGCCGTGGAGTCCCTGGGGGAAGTTTGGCAGGGCGCTAAGATTGAGGCAATACCTCTGGCCGATGTACCGCAAAGGCCCAGATCTATTGCCAAGATCCCCGCTGAGCCATCCGACCCCAAGGAGATCCTGGAAATTATACAGATCAGTAACCCCCAGCTACCCACACAGGACTGGAAAGTAGTGAGGGTTTCTGAACCTGTTGAAGAGTCCAAGAAGGCCACTGTTATAATAAACAGTGACTCTCTGCCGTCACTTCGGAAGACAAGGGGGAAGATATTCTATGGATTTGGAACTATCTTCCTCCGAGTCTACAAAGGTGATGACAAAGGGAAGCCTCAAGCTCCGGTGACTACCACAACAGCAACAGCATCAACGGAGCATATGGAAGACGATTCCGCTACGTCATCGGCCAATGAAGACACTCAATCGGTCAGTGGATTTGTGGGTGACTTCTTTGGCAAGATGGAAGTGGCGGACGATGAGGACATCCTTCTGGAATCGGACGACGACCCAGAGGATGCCAACGTCACAGTCGTCCATAGCGATGAACTATGATGAAGGTTACACAAATCAACCTTCATCACTCTAAAGCGGCGTCAGCTGCCCTTCTCCTCCGATTGGCTTCAGGCACGGAGGAGCTTATATGTATCCAAGAACCATTGTTGTATAGAGACAGGGTTTGCGGACTCAGTTAAGACGGCTATAGTACTCTGTACGCAGCCGATCAAGGTAAGACCAGGGCTTGCGTTATGGTCAAAAACATCCTTAAAGCTTTCATTCTTTCTGATTTTAGCGATAAGGACACCTGCACTGTCGCAGTAGAATGCAGAACCAGAACAGTTTGGTTCATGAGCTGCTACATGGCACACGATCAGGGTGCTAATCCACCAAACTCCACAACCAGGAAGGCGATGTCGTATGCCAGCAGGCGCAACATCCCCCTAATAATATGTGCTGATGCTAATGCACATCATACCATCTGGGGAAGCTCGGATGTCAATCCACGAGGTGAGTCGCTTTTGGACTTCATAGTAGAAAATGAACTAACAGTAGTTAATAGGGGTAGTGAGCCCACCTTTATTGTAACTAACAGAAGGGAGGTTCTTGATGTTACGCTTATTAGTGATAAGTTCGCGGATATGATTAGCGATTGGAATGTGTCAAAGGACTGTTCCCTCTCTGATCACATGTATATTGATTTCAATTTCTCCTTTAGAGTTGATTCAGCTAAACCCTACACGAATAGAAGAAGGACCAACTGGTCTATCTATGCGAGTGTACTCGAGGACAAGCTGCCTATGGGCCCGGTTCTCATAGACAGTGTGTCCATGCTCGACTCCGCAGTGGAGTCTTTGACTGGTGTCTTAATTGAGGCAACGAACGAATCCTGTAAAAGAATCGACAGGAAGGGCAAAGCTAAGCCCATATGGTGGAATGCGGAGATTGCTGAAAAACGCAAAGAAAGCAGGAAACTCTTTAATGAGGCAAAACGTAATGGTGTTTGGAACAGTTACAAGTCCTCAGTAAATGGATTCAAAAATCTTATAAGGAAGGCCAAGAGACAGTCATGGAGGAATTTCTGCAGCGACGTGGAAAACTCCTCGGAGACAAGTCGGCTACGTAAGATTTTATCCTCTAAACCAGCTATTCCATCGTATATACGGAAGATGGACGGATCCTGGACCACAAACAGTCGGGACTCCCTTGAGGTCCTGATGAATACACACTTCCCAGGTTGCACTGATGATGTGCCTAGGGAGGTAACATTTACTGGCACTCGGGATATCTCTAATATTCCGATAACTCGCCATCGTGTGGAATGGGCGGTCAAAAGCTTCCATCCCTTTAAATCTCCAGGTCCGGATGGCATTATCCCAGCGGATCTACAAAAGAACCTGGGAATATTGATGCCATGGCTCTTGGCAATTTTTAGAGCCTGCCTGAGTCTCTCATATGTCCCATTAACTTGGACAACATATAAGATCGTCTTCATCCCCAAGAGTGGGAAGACATCTCACACTATGGCTAAGGACTTTAGACCAATTAGTCTATCCTCCTTTCTACTGAAAACACTGGAGAGGATTTTGGATAGTCATATTAGATCATCGTTAGGACACAATTCCTTGTCACTGGCTCAACACGCCTACACGAAGGGAAGGTCCACGGAAACTGCGCTTCACTCATTGGTGGGCCACATAGAGAGATCCCTGCACTACAAGGAATTTGCCTTAGTTGCATTCCTAGATATTGAGGGCGCTTTCAACAACGTTGAACCTGAATCGGTTATTAACGCAATGAGACATTTGGAAATCGACCCGGCGATTATTCAATTTGTCAGCAGTATCCTGCACTTCAGGCGTATTGAATCCAACTTGGGCGCCTCGAACATCTCCAAGGTTGCGACTAGGGGCACCCCGCAAGGCGGTGTACTCTCACCATTACTTTGGAATCTGAATATGAATACCCTACTCAGGGCCATGGAAAGGACGTGCTGCAGAACGGTTGCTTATGCGGATGATGTTGCAGTTGTGGCTCTGGGTAAAGATCCCAGACTATTGTCTGAACTAATGGAGTCCGCATTGGACGTCCTAACAAAATGGTGCCAGGGATGTGGACTGGATGTAAATCCTTCCAAAACGGAACTGGTACTTTTCACAAGGAGATACAAAATTCCCAAATTTGATACCCCGAGGATAAAGGGGATCTCGCTGGAACTGTCTGACAGCGCCAAGTATCTTGGGCTAATATTGGACAGCAAACTGAACTGGAGGATGAACACCATTTCCAGGACTAATAAGGCGGCAACTGCATTATATTGCTGCAAAGGGGCCATTGGCCTAAACTGGGGAATTAACCCGAGAAATGTATATTGGCTATACGAATGTGTCATTAAACCCATTCTATTCTACGGGGCAGCTGTTTGGTGGCCGGCACTCGAGGTGAAGAGTCATCAAATTAGGTTTGAACGTACAATGAGAATGGTGGCGATAGCGGTAACAGGTGCCATTAGAACAACCCCCTCTAAGGCACTGTTTACGATTTTAAACTGGTTACCCCCAAACATTTTGTCGAAAAGTTTAGCTGCGAACGCGGCGGTAAGACTAAGGGCCACCGGAGTATGGAGGGATTACAATATCGGACATGCTAATATTCTGAACGAAATTAATTGGAACATGGATGTTGATTATGTCACACCCGAGCCAATCTTTGATCCTGGCTTCACGGTAAGCATTTTGGATAATGTGGTTCACTATGATGACCTACAAATTCCCGCGAACGCGATTCAAATTTTCACGGACGGGTCTAAAACACTGTGTGGTGTCGGTTCTGGCATATACTCCGAGCAGCTAAACTGGAGCATTCCTATAAGGCTGCCGGACCACTGCAGTGTCATCCAGGCCGAGATAATGGCCATCTACACAGCCGCGAGACGCATCCGGTACGGTGATATATCTGGAAGGGATATTCACATTATTACCGACAGCAAGGCGGCCATAAGATCCCTGGAGAATGTGTTCATCACATCGAGAATTGTCCGAGAATGCCGGATGTCTCTGGAGGAGATAGCGAGACATTCACTGGTCACCCTTAATTGGGTCCCCGGACACAGGGACATACCGGGGAACTGCATGGCGGATTCGTTGGCGTATGCAGGTACCACCTTGAATCGAGACGGCTCGACATATAATGTAGGTGTTTCACTCCCAAGGAGTAAGCAACTCATTGCGCACAAGTTTCATATCATCGCCAGTCAGAGGTGGCTCGTTGAAACTACCTGTGGGGAAACCAGGAAAATCTGGCCCATCATAGATGAAAAAAGGACACGGCGGGCATTACAGCTGTCCAGACATCATCTTAGAAACCTGATTGCGGTTATAACCGGCCATTGGCCCATTGGGAGGCACGCCCAGAGGCTGGGGCTCCCTTACAATGACTTATGTAGAAGTTGCGGCGAGGAGGAGGAGGAAGAGTCAACGGAACATCTTCTCTGTAATTGCCCGGCATTCGGAGATCTAAGACTCAAAATGTTTGGTCGAAGAGATCCACTCCTTTACTGAATCGACCGGATGGCTGCGTGGGAGCACTAGCAGCCAGACAACATAGGACCCATGGGAGACGGTGTGACATGGTAACACAACGGGAACTAATTAATGGACCCACGTGAGCTGTGCTTGATCACGGCTGCCAATGGAACCTAACCTAACCTACAAAAAATAACATAAATGCTGGAACAGGACACGGAATGAGATAAGATTTTGCAAAAATTTGTTTTATTTGAAATCACGCTATTAAATTTCGTGAAGATCCGTCCATAATTTACTCTAAGCCCCATATAAACACTACTCCCGGAAAACAGTTTAGCACGCCTTAAACCATAACTAATAATGCTATCATAACAGAAATTGGTACGTCACAGTTTTAAAGGACTAGAAATAACACTGTGAAATTTCGTGACGATCGGTCCATAATTTACCTTAGGCCCCATAGAAACCCTACTCCCGGAAAACAGTTTAGTACACCTAAAACCGTAATTAATAATGCTATCATAACAGAAATTGGCACGTCACACTTTTAAAGGACTTGAAATGACGCTGGGAAATTTCGTGGTGATCGGTCCATAATTTACGGAAAACAGTTTAGTCGCCTAAAACCATAGTTAATAACAACTCGTCAGAGTTTAAGATAATAATAATAAATAGACATCATACAGATATTACTCCTTAAACATTCGAGCTGTCGGTGGAGAGTATCAAAGATCCGGCACAGCCGAATATAGCACTCTAACTTGTTGATTAATGTAATACATTTTTTTCCTTTTAATTTATTTCTTTATTACATATAAATTGTTGATTTTTGTAACTAGTTTTAAGATTTAACATTACAACATTTTGCAAATACTTATGTAGCTCTGTACTGCTATATGGGACTCTTAGGCCCGTTTTCACAACTTACCGATAGCGAAAAGTAGACTTTAACCGGCCTTATAAAAAGTGTTCCATTATTAAAACTTAACTTTAACCTAAAGTGAGCGATAAAGTAAATTAAGATTCATCCTTCCTGGTAGGTTAAAGTAATGTTGTAATAATAGAACACTTTTTATACGGCCGATAAAATCCTACCTTTAGCTATCGGTAAGTTGTGAAAACGGACCTTAGACTTGTGTATGGAACGACAAATAAATAAATAAATAAAAAAAAAATAAAAAAAATAAGCTGCTGCTACTGATGTTTGTACTCAAATACATATGAAGTTAGTATTAAGATCAAACCAAACACCTTTAACAACTTACTTTTACTAAAATCAACTTAAATGACTACAAATGTAGGTAATTGTGCTGCGAAACTGTCGATAGTCGTCCTATTAGATATTTTTTTAATACAGTCAAAGCCCGGTATAACGAATACGCAGTTTAACGAATATCCCATATAACGAATGGCCAAATTTTTACATTAACTACCTTAATGTAAAATTGCCTAGCGAATGGCAAAATAAAATAATTCCGATTTAACGAATGAAAAAGCAAAATAAAAAAATCGTTACAGACCGTTAGATTTTTGTGTGTGTTTTTGGCTTCTTTGCTTTTTATTGAAAGACCACGTGTGATGCGTTGCTTTTTTTCGTTAAATTTTTAGTAGTTTGGTTTGGTTCATTGTGAAAACGAGATGTCAAATCTCTTTTGATAAAAAATTAAAGATTTTAGAAGAGTTTAAGAAAGGTGTAAATCTTTCAGTAATATCCCAAAAATATGGAATACTAAAATCTTCAATATGTATCTTATACACGCAAGTGATGGCTGGCTATCACGTTTTAAGAAAAGATATGGAATCAGGTTGCTAAAGCAAACCGGCGATACACTTTCAGCTCGACAAGATTTAGTGTAGCCTTTTAAAAATCATTTCCATAACTTAATAAGCGAACAGAATTTAACAAGAAATGCAATTTTATGATTTTTAATGAAATTAATTATTAGAAATAAAAAAAATTCTTAAATAAACGTGAAAATATCAATTAAAATTTTATTTCTAGACTAAATTATAAATACAATTAAATTTTGATTCAAATTGTGTACCAAAAAAATTACTGATCGATATAACGAATTTCTCGGTATAACGAAAGGTCTGAACATTATATCATTCGTTAAACCGGGCTTTGACTGTAGTTCGTAATAAAACTATCGATACCCAGTAAAAACTTCGCCTTCCAAATAATATGTTGGGTAATCAGAAAAACATTAAAGCACTACTTACAATTCTACTGAGAGAACCAATGAATTTTACAAGGGATGTCCCAAAATGAACACATTCAAAAGTAAGTCATTATTTTTTTACTTAGATACATCCAGAAAAAAGTAGTTATAGAAGAAAGCTACTTAATAATAAGTGCAAGAAGATATTCATTTTGAAAAAGTAGGCGAAGTTTTTACTGGGTAGTATCACATATTTTAAAAAATATGTAGCATGTTTCGAATAATAATAAATTGCTGAATAGTGTAGGTTCCACTCAAAAATTTATTTTTGAAATAATGGACGAGGAAGACGATACTGATATTTAATTAGTATCAAGGCGAATTTATTTATGTATTAATATCAATACAAAGAAAGCCTCCAGGGCCAATTATTTATGTATTGTTGATAAATAACAAAGTTCACGAGTACACCACTTAGAACTAAAAACTTAATATAAAATAGCAAGTCAGCTGTTATATACAAGTGGCCCCCCAGCCATATAACATTAGAATATTAAAAAAATTAAAACTAAAAAATATTTTCAATAATCTACAAGTTATAACAACGTTTTCATGAAAGCATCACTTTACTAAGGGCTACTATTCATGACTTATAGTGCTGAGAATTGAAATCACAAAGTGTAAATCAAATTTAAGATAGAATAGCCTCCGCAAGAAACCACATTCTACATCTTTGTACATTGAGAGAAAACACCCAAAGAGAGCAAAAAGAGTCAGCCACCAATTGTAATCAAAACAAAACAGAAATCACTTCAATAATCTATGTAAAGTGCTCCGATGCAACTTCAAATACCCTTTTTAGACATGCTGTCCACTCTCAGAGTACCTATTTAGGAATGTATGTAGAAGGAAAGTTTTCATGGAAATGTCAATTATGCAGACCTAGAATCTGATTCATTATCACATTATACCAAGCTGTTGTTGTTGACGACAACGATATTAAAAAAACAACAAGAACTGACGACAATGATGAAACGCCAGAAGATGATTAAACTAAAAAATTCAAACAGTCAATGTCATTGACCTTCATCAATACAAAGCTTTGTTCTGTGCAAACTGACATCACAGAACTTAAATCAGAGCTAAAAGTCGTGAAGAGAACCATAGAAAAAGCTCATTGAAAATATATGGACTTCCCAGATATATTCCTAACACGTTTTAAAAGATATTCTTAAGCACTTATGCATATATACTTTGTTTAAAAATGATCAAAAACATGAAATGTGGAATTTTTTAAACTAGATAAAAGCTTCTTAACCCTAGAATTCTCGGTAGCTTTTTACTACTTTAATCTCCTCTTGGTCTGGCCAGATCACAATTAGAACAGCTAAAAACCCAACTAAATAAAAAGAGAATAATTATATTTTTTATTGAGCGTAAGCTTATTATTTTAGATTATTCGAATTTCTTATAAAGGATTCTGCAATAGGTACTTGATAGGGCTTCCAATCGGGATTGGTTTTTCTGAATCCCGGTATTCGGGATTTAAGAAAATATTTCGATTTCGGGATCCCGGGATTTTCGGGATATTTTGAATCCCGGGATTCACGGGATTTTTAAAAAATTTTCGGGATATTTCGGGCTTTTTAACTTTTTTTTATACCAAATATAAAAAAAAATTTGAACTGTATAAAAAACAACTTAATTTTCGAGTTAAAATACACATTTCATGAACGTATATTATTTATTTGTAAACATATAATAAAAACAAACTCAAATTATTAATAGATCAAAATTCATAAAGACAATGTAAAGCGGTTCATACACTTGCAATAAAATTGTTAAATTTTACGTATTGTACAATTATATCGCCAATTTGTATGTGTTATTCCAAGGTGGCACAATATATTGGCAACAATCAAAAGACATCTTGATTTGTATTGCACACCAATAAATGTGTTGGCAACTTTGTACAATGCTGTTTATGTTATTCCTATAGGTTAGTTAACCTTTTTATTGAATGAATGAAACCATTGTGCGACTTATTGCATAAAGCCTGGTACTCTGTTCAACATTTCACGTGAAATGCTGTCATAACGCATATGAAAAAAACTTGTGCAGAATATCTATGAAATAATGTTTTTGTTAACCGCACTAACACAGAGTTGTAAACATAATACAAAAACTGCAAAATTTCAACTGAACTAGAGTTGAGTTGTATTTAAGACCAACTTTTTAAGCAAAACTAAGCTGTGCCGTCAAAATTATGTATACAAACTTGGTTATGGCGGCACAAATATGTTTTCAGATTATTAACTGAACCTAGTTTAGCTGACATCTCAAAAACCCAGCCTAAATGTATTTTGAAATTATCCAAATATTTTATATTTGTCAAATATATTTTAAAATTGTCCAAATATATTAAAAATTTTCAAAAACAATTTAAAATTGTCCATATGTATTTCAAATCTATCCGAATGTATTTTAAACTTTTTTTTTGTCAACAAATACACGTATCTTTATACAATTTATTAAAAAAAATTTTTAAATAATAAAGAATATAAAAAAAATCGAGATCCCGAAAATCCCGGGGTTAGAAATTAGAAATCCCGAGATTCGGGATTCGCCTAATCCCGAAAATCCCGGGATCGGGATTTCCCGATTGGAAGCCCTAGTACTTGACAACTTTGAATTTAATTTGTGATTTATACCAACATTTTAAAGCTTAAAGGATACGGCAGGTACGTAAAATTTTAAGGTCTTTACTTTGGCTGTCCTTATTACAACTAGTAATGCCTGTGTTGAAACTATGAACTCCACTAAAACTCGCCTTCAAATTAGAATGCAATACGAACTTCTAGACGCGTTATTAGAGTTATACAGGCATGTTCTGTAAATCACTTGTGATTAATGGGTGTTTTGAAAACCACAAAAGTTTTAACTTAGTAAAAAATCACAATTTTGAAAATAGCTTTTTGTCCAGAACATCATTTTTGTGATTTCAAATCACTTTCACAACAAGTGATTTTCAGAACATGCCTGATAAGTTATATGAATGGGAATAGTACATGTTGCACTTCTTTTGTCCTTTCGTTGAATAAATGCTATACCCTCACAATGTTTTCCAAATTAGAAGACAAATAGCGAGTCTTGTCGGTGAAGCGTTTTAGATATATAACAAAACTGCAACTATTGTATATAGTGCATTTCTTATATTTGTTTAGTACTAGCCGCAAAAAATCTTTTTTTGTTGCTTTAAGTAGACTACTATAAATTATTTTATAGTACCTCGTACCTTTTTTGTGTTCACTAACTATTTTTTATTTCGCTCTAAATAAAAATTAAGCAAAATATATATTATGGCGACTTTTTTGAATTATTGGCGTATTTAAGCGATACGGAACTAATTTAGTTTTTAAGATTTATAAAAAATATTTTTAATAATTTAAAAAATATGTATTTTATTGTAAAAAAAATTGTAAACAAAGGCTTTGGCGATTTTTGATATTGAATTTGGCGAAAAAGGTCAAAATCGATCTGACAACCCTGCTCAGCGCCTAAAAAGCTTTGGAGAGGCTAACGGCAACAAATTCAATTATTGAGCAATGATATATATACATAAATGTTTACATAAAAATTAATATAAAATTAAGTTCAATTGAAACTACATCAGAAGTGTTTCGATCTGCTGTAGAAGTTAATCTTTAATATATGTTTTAAAGATAGAAATTTCTTCAATATGTATTACGAAAATTCAAAGGCAGTTGATTTAATTCATGTGGTCCAGCATATGCAATTCTCTGCTTTGTTAACTCCAGACGGCATCTGACTGAGCTTAAATTAGAAGCTTGTCTAGTTATTCGTCCTGAAATTTCACTATTACGCGAAAATTTTACTCCCTGAGATAAATTTCGTCTAATTGTTTTAAAGACATGAATCAGTGTTTGTTTTTTATATAACCCACGGACTGGTAAAATATTTGTCGCGTAGACCGTGAATAAATCTAAAGTTGAATGTCTCAATGGTAAATTATATACAATTTTCAGTGCTTTATTCTGAGCGGATTGGAGAGCCTTAAGGTTGTGGTTTATTCTGTAGCCTAAA
Source organism: Pollenia angustigena (assembly GCA_930367215.1). NCBI lineage: Eukaryota > Metazoa > Arthropoda > Insecta > Diptera > Polleniidae > Pollenia > Pollenia angustigena. The sequence continues at coordinate 39,130,344 of OV884059.1, forward strand.
TACTTCACCTTCTCCGATTCCGAAATTGCTTTACCACCAATATGAACTACGAGGTTTTCGTCATGTCCCAAAACATAGGGTATAAATCTGACTACCTTAGTCTTAGAAGAATTTAAGACTAGCCGGTTAAGTCGCGAAAATTCAGTAAGTAAAGCAGCATCATATTTAATTTGTGTTCGTAGAACCTTTAAATCTTGGTATCTATAAAATAAACACAAGTCATCCGCATACATAAAAAGCTTCCCAAAAAATTTAATATTTTTAACATCGTTCACATATATTTTAAATAATAATGGACATGTAACTACTGACATTGAGCTTCTACAGTCACCAATCTGAATAAATTGTATCCTATTTGCTAAATATTTAGAGAAGACTTCCAAAGTATTTCCAGCTACTCCTACAACTTCTAGTTTTTTTTAATAAAATTTCATAGTTGACCAGATCGAACGCCTTTGAATAGTCAAAAAAGACCCCCGCTACACCTTTAAATCCACCATCTAGTTGTTCGCAAATATGTTCAATGACATTAACAATTGCTTCTTCAGTACCTGTGCCAAATTGTCTTCCAAATAGAACATTATTTGCCTCCAGATAGCTACTAAATTGTTCAGTTATTAATTTTTCAAAAATTTTATCAACTGTGGATAACACTGAAATCGGCCGAAAGATTTCAATTTTGTTAGATGCCACGACTTTAGGTATGGGAATAACTTTGTGTATTTTCAGACAGTCAGGGTAATTTCCCTCATCAATCATACAATTATATATAGTTTTCAAAGCTTTAACCACAATCGGTTTTCTCAACAAAAGCATTTTGGGAGTAATACCATCGTAACCGGGACATTTATTTTCCTTTAAATTACCTATAATATTTTCTATATCAAATTCGGAAACTCTTTGCAACGAAAACGTGGAATTTACTGGAACCAGAGTATGAACAAAATTTATATCATCATCACTATGGGTTACTAAATTCGCCTGAGTGCTCTCAACAATACTGGTAAAGAAATTATTAAACGCTGTAGCTTTCTCATCATCATTATAAATTACATTTCCATCAGATTTTTCAACTTCCCGCAGACTTTTTTATTTCGACCCAGTTCCCTATTCAAAAAAGCCTCACATTTTCTGGGATCACAATTAATTGATTTCAAATTATTTATATAATAGTTGTTCATCAACTGTTTATTAAATGTTTTAATTATCTTGCTAATTCTTCTAAGTCTTTCATCAGAGAACTGCAACGAGCACCCGTTTTTATGATTTATGATACTCGCCTTAAAACGAGCTGCGGTGTAGTTAATACAGCCTATTGCTTTTATATGTGCTCGCCAGGCTCGTAAGAAATTGTGTTTGCAACATACGAGCCTTTAGTAAACGCAATGAAATTTTTATGAGTTCTGTTTTGTATTGTTTCGTAAATTAATTTTTTCAACATTCGGCAATAGCATTCGTACTTCTGATAAATCAACTAATTTTCTCTCTTTTATTCAATGTTCTCTATCTGCTCTTCGCTGACCTAGAGTCAGGGTTGTCAGATTTTTTGGAGCTCGATCGCCAAACCGGATGTCAGAAATCGCCAAAAATCGCCAAACGTCAATTTTGTTCAGTTTTTGTAATTTTTTGTTTTTTAATTAAATTTTGCATGCAAAAAACGTTAGTATAATACTTCAGTCAAAAATCGCCAAAAACTGAGAAAAATACAAAAAATTCGCCGAAAGTAAATTTTGTGTTGTTTCTGTAATTTTTTTTTAAATAACATAAAATGGCGATCATATATGTATTCAGTTAAAAAACTTAAATTAAGTACACAAGTCTATATTATCGTACACTGCAGACTCACCGATTTCATTACTGCAGTTTTGACCTGCATACATACTACATATTTGAATTAAATAGTGACTGAAATAAAATTCACTTAATATGATAACAAAAACATGTGAAAAAAAGTTGCAAGTTTTTTTATGTTAGCAATGATAACAAAAAATGACAAGTTGCTAAACAAAATCGCCGAAATAATATAAATGGTAAAAATAGCCAAGTTAATCGCCAGCTATATCAGAAATCGCCATTAAAGTCGCCAGTCGCCAAATGGAAAATCCCATCGCCAAACACTTTTCAAAATCGCCACGTTTGGCGAGAAATCGCCATATCTGACAGCCCTGCCTAGAGTTATAATTGCCTGAGTGCACAAGTGTTTACTCGCAGCATTCGTCATTTGTAGTAATACTTAAAGCAGCGCTGCCAGATGGTTTAGGAAAATATCAATGATCGTATATTTAAGTAAACATGTAGGGCTTTATTCATTATGAAATAAAATGAATTTAAAAGTTATTATAAGAAAAATTTTCGTGGAAAATTTTAATTAAAATATGTATATAACGAATGCGACAGGCTTATAAATCACAATTTTTTATACGTCAATTTCATTTATATGTAAATATTTTTACAAAAATATTGACCAATGGCAACGCAGCGCAGTCCGTTATTTCATTGTGCAACGTAGACACAGAATTTACTTTTTATATATTTATACATTTTTGGTAACAAATTTTACAAAAAACACACAATTATGTATATTCTATGATGCTAAAGATGCACATAAGAACATGCGCTCTTTATTAGCGGTAACAATCAAACTCATTCCAAGAATCCATAAATAATGAAGTAGAAAAAGATAGTAGAGAAGCAGTAAAAATGACTCATGACTTTGATTTATTGCAGTGGTGGCGCAAAAATTAAAAATATTATCCTCGGTTATGCAAATTCGCTCAGCATGTACACTCAATACCATCAAACAGTGCTGCATCGGAACGTGCCTATTCATTAGCGGGAAATATTCTAACTGAAAAGCGAAGCAGGTTAAGGTCAAAGTCATTGGATAGTTTATTTTTTTTAAATCCATTTTTTTTTAATTTTCCACAAAATATTACCTAAAATGATTTTTGTTATTTTATAAAAAATAAGTTTGAATTAAATTTGGTTTCTTTTTTCATAAGCTTGAAATGTAATTTTTAATTTAATGTATGTAAAAATGTAATTTTATAGATAATAATAAATAAAATACTTTAAGCATTACTAGTTTACATACATAAAATAAAAAGCAAAACATACATTAAATCATTTAAACGCCTAAAATCATCTAACCTTCGAGAAATTATAAAATATGGCAGCCATGTTTTCACTAAATAATGAATTTTAAATACACGAGCACAAGGCGAATTTATAACAGGTAAGTGCAACTCTACAACTACAAAAAGCCCCATGTATTTGGTTTTTGCAATTTTCTGGCTTGTTGTCAAATTTCAGTATAGAAACAAAACAATATTTTGACGTTTCACCATTTTTTTAATTCGCCGTGGATACAGCTGATGAACGGCTGACGAGTTCAGCTTACCTGGAGTTAATTCGCCTTGCACGAGCATATACTAAATGAATATGCCGTGAATGTTGTTGTTACGAGCTGGTCGTAACACCTAAGTCGTGAAGTTAAATACAAAGAAGTTACCGAATATGAAAATAGAAAAAACACGAAACTTTGCTTTGAGTGGTTGTGACATTGTTCATACTTTTTTCTGGGCTCTTACTACTTTATGTAGTAAACACATGTACAAGTAATAAGTTATTGTGTAATATTTCATGCATGAAGCTCGCTTTGTATGAAGAACGAGCCAACGAGCCAACATATCAGTAAAAGCGAGTGCTTAAAAGTATTCGAGACTAAAAATGATTTAGTAAACAGCGAGTGCGCTCGCAAGTATTATGTATTGTTGCAGTTCTCTGCCTTTCATCTACAGAATTCGAATTACGATTTTTCCTTCTAGCCTAGGGCTGCCAGATGTTTGAACCTATCAACCAGGACACATGGAAAAAATGGATAAAAAATTATACCAACAGAAAAAATTTTCTTTAATACATATGTATGTACGTAGTATATCGCACCCTAAATACTAAAGGGTCACAACTCAAAATTTTTCAAAAATTACTTTTTTTCATAAATTAATTCTCATAAGGCATAGCAAAACTTTCTTCAAATTGGACTTTTATCATAAGGGAACTAATATTTTCTTAAACCATTTTTACATAAACTGTTTTTTTGGTCTCTCCTGAAAATTTAAGAATTTTGAGTTGTTACAGTTTAGTATTTAGGGTGCGATAGGTAAAAACCATCCAGTTTTTATTTAAATCCAACAATATATAGAAACAAAATTAACGTGTACTTCATGTACATAAAAACGATGAAAAATAATCAAAAGTTGAGCTTAAAATGTTCTAAAGTAAAATAATTTTCAGAAGATTGCACTTTTTCTAGAACTTTATTTCGGTCTTTGATATATACAGTTATAAAACAGGTAACATGTCATTAAAATCAAACTTACATTGAATAAGACTCTCCAGTGTTTCGGTCTTTAACAAGTTTCTTTTCTTTGTCCATTGAGCAGACTAATGGTGTTGTTTTCTTTTCTACAAAAAAATGTGACATTTTATTAAAAAAAAAATGCAATTTGGTGTCTGTTTCTTAAAAATTTTGCTCCCGAAAAGGTTGGCTTGTTTTATTTTTAAAAAACTCACCCTTTTCGGGAGCAAAATTTTTAAGAATCAGAAGAATACAATGTCACATTTTTTTGTAAAAAAGAAAGAACCATAAGGACTCAACTTGAAAAAAATCAAACTCTTTTGATTTTTCTTCAACCAACTGGACAACTGTCAAACTAATCAATTGACTAAGCCATACACGATTTGATTTGGACAACGACCGACTCAGTTGACAATTGAATTGAAACGTGTATGGGCTGCCTTAGAGAAAGCAATTTGTTATCGGTTTTCGATTACCTTTAAAAGTTGTTTACACGGTATAACTTTTTACAGCCACTATTTGAAACAAAATTTGAAAGAGGATTGACTATCATCTAATATTATTGAAAGCTTTTACCAGCTTTACACCAGATAACAGTTGAATTTAATTAAAGTTCTTTATACACTTACCTTATGTTAGCAGTGTTATAACAGAAATCTTAACCTTTGTTAACAATTTAAACGAGCAAAAAAGAAATTTGTTTGTCTTGACCTGTACAAAAAAACCAGGACAATTTAATAGTGGACCAGGACACCAGGACAAGTAGTCTAAAACCAGGACAATCCTGGAAAACCAGGACGTATGGCAGGCCTATTCTAGCCTTAAGTAATGATTCTTTATAAGAGATTAAAGACAGTAAATTATCTGTTATCCACGGAGCTAATTTCCTTCGAGTTTCTACTGCTTTTGGTGTAGTTTTCGTACTATTACTTATAGCAGAGGAAAATATATTAATGAACTCATTACACATAATCGAAAAAGAACTGTGAGATAAGTCTCTTAGAGGTCTGCATGTGTGCGATTAAACGACACATGAATTCACATATCAAACTAGCAAGTAGTGTGTTGTGTGTGATTGTAGAATCATACACAATTAATTGTTAGTAAGTAATAGCCTATGTGTGCAAAGCGTTCAATATTTATGTGAGTGTTGTGAGAGAAATATTTGATACAGTTATAAATAACAAATTTGCTCTTTAATTCGAGTAAATACACTTGTGTGACGGTGTACATATTTGGGGGATTCAGTCATAAAGCCATATGTCTTAAAATAATAACATGAAAAAATACGACTGTTATGAACAACCCCTCATAAATTAGTGTGCTATTTTAAATTTAAATCAGCTGATTTAAAACAAATATAAAAAAATAATTATGTTCCTTAAATCAAAATATTTTTTAATTCTAATGCATGAATTAATAAATTAAATTAGATCTTTCCTGACTATTTTCCATTTTTCAGACGCAAACCACAAATAAATTTTATTTTGTTTGTTTACCAAACATCAGAGTCCTAAGCCGATCTAATTTGACGCCGCAAATGTTTTGTTTCAAAAATTGCAAGCCGCGTGTTAAATTCGGATGTTAGCCGGATAAAACTATACCATAAATGGCGACGGCTACAAAAACATAGCCGCTCGGCTCAGCCGTTCAGCGCAGGTTTCTTCTGATTAATTACGACAGCACAATAAACATAGCAAGCAAAGGTTTATTAATTTAAAACACTTTTTGTTTACAAAGCAACAACAATATTTTTAAACCATTGTAAAATGTTAGAACATTATGACAATACAACATGATAGCACACCTTGTGAATACCCCAATTGTGTTTTAACAACACAACATGTGTTTTGTGTTTTGAAATTTTTTTTTATCGAATTGAAAACATAATATTAGTAAAAAGATGTTGCATTTAAAAGAGATACAAACTTTTTAGAAGCAAAAAGTAGTAGTTTTAAATATATTTTTTAACAAATGGAATTTTTTCTAATTTGTTATTAATTTAGCACTCTTACTTGTTTTTTTTAATAATGTCACACATTTGACAATAATCACTATATCTACCGAATTTAATCGTAAACAAGTTAAAAAATTCTGTTTAAAATAGCAACTCAAGTATTTTCGTTAAGCCGTTATGACAAAAAATTTTTTATTCATTGAATTGAAATAGAATTGATAGAATGAAATGGTAAATGTTAGAAAGAGTAAACTATAAAAAATGTAAACAAAGTTTTTTAGTTTATTTTTTTGTTATTATTTTGTTTATTTTAATAAATGTTGTCAGCGTTTTTTATGAGAAACACGAAAATAAAACAAACTGAATTTGCCCATAAACCGTTGATTCAGCCACACTTTCAATATTTTCAGCTTGAAATGTCGATTTTAAGTTGAACAATTTTACTTATTTTTTTGACATTTACTGTTTCCTTCTATCAATTTTATATCATCAATGAATAAAAATATAGTGTAATAAGTGCTTAAGAATTATTTTGTTATATTTTAAAATATTTTTTTTTATATTATTATTGTTTTTGCATATAAAAAATACATTTATTACAACCATTTCATTTTATTAATTTTTTTGTTAAAATTTTAACTTTCCTCTTCACTTAACAAAATAAGAAAGTCAAGAAACACACGAATGATTAGTGTGATTTTTAACTTCGCTCAGGTTTTTTTATTGTAATATGTATGAATTTGAGTTCATCAAACAATAAACAATAATAGAGAAACACACACAATTAGTGTAAGTGTGTGTGGCTAACTTTTTAATGAACGGTGTTGTGTTGATCTCTCATTTAAAATGATTGAGCGTGAATGACTCGCTCTCATTTTTTTTACACATTTGATAAGCATATCAAATACACACACATCATTCTTTTGGCCAGAGTTGCCAATTTAGCGCCTTTGGCGCTAGATTAAGCGCTTTTTAACTGTCAAAAAGGCGCATATTTTTTCCTTAGCGCTTTTTTTAAAAAGAGCGCTAAATTAGCGCTTTTATTGATACCCAACATTTTTGTACTTTTATTTGCATACATTAAAATCAAGACACATTAAACCAAAATTTGTTTCCGTTTTGAAAATACTTTACTCTGAAAAGCATTCTATACAAGGAAAGAAGTTTATTTTCTAAAGAAATCTATTTCGTTTCTTAAAACAAGAATATTCAAAACTAAATAACTGATTTTAACTTATTTTGTTCGTATTAAGTAAAAGTTTCTTAAATAAAGAAACATTTTCTCATGATTAAAAAATTCACGTTTTTGGTATATGATCAACAATTTCAAGAAGCATTTATTTAATATTAGTCTGATTGTAAAATAGAATCAAGAAACAAAGTTTTTTTTTTATAAACTAACTAGTGCTATACGTTTTTATGGAAACATTTTAGGCTTTTCTTCTGATTTTGTAAAATAAAAAGCAAAGAAAACTTGATTTAAGTAACTATTCTATAGTTGAATGAATTTTTTAGCTGTATTTTAGTAAATTTTAGTTCGCTTTGAGTCACAACTTTTTGCTTATGTTTATATACAATGGACGAGAATAGTGCAAAATTTTCGTGGTTCAAGACATATTTTCTGGTGAATTAGTAAATAATTCTTTCCGTGTATAGTTGAAATTATATTACTTTAAGCTTCCTTAAATATCAGAAAAGGCTTTTTTAAAATATTAAAGTTTTATTAACACTGCTCGGCAAAAAACTAAAAAAAAGTCGATCTAGAGAACTTGATTATGTGATTTTAATTCACTTTAGCGTGCTAAATGCAAATAGTTTATTCAATCACGTCTAGTTAACATTTTGTTTTACCTGGATTTCTGATAAATGATAAAAATACTAATTTGCATGGAAAAATATAATATAATATAATATATAAAATAATTATTTGTAAAATATGTATCAATATCGTTCTCAAGTTATGATAAAATATATCTACCACATAAATGCCTTATTTCGGTCAAAATATAAGACTAGCCCATAAAAGAACAAGACATGATAGAAACAACTGAAAACGGATTTGAATTTAGCGCAGTAGTATCTTTGCTTTTCATAAATTTTTATTTAAAACGATTTTTTTGACGGCCAGTGTTACTAATAAAACTTGGATCTTAAACATGTCATTAAGTTTTTTATTTAAATTTTATTTAGCGCTTTTTGATTAGAGACACGACGCTTTTTGATTAGAAATAGTTCACAACCTTGCTTTTGGCTACCAAATCATTTGTGCAGACCTCTAATACGTACCCAATTTCCCGTAATTCAATTTGATATGTTTTTGTGTCAATATTACTCTTTCCCTTGATATCACTTCAATCCCACAGCTAATGATATTGTGGTCGCTCAGTTCGTTCTCAATTGACTGTACATATATTTTGGAAGATATATTAGTGAACACACAATCTAAGCAAGTGTTAAGGTGTTATGATACTTGCTATTTTTTATTGGAGTTTTTTAGGATTGACTGAATGAAACAACAAATGCGAGAAAGAACAAGAAATACAATTTGATAAACAAACCCTTTTTTCTGATTGAGATTTCTCATGTTTATTTTTTTCTTTGACTAAAACAAAAAAAAATGGTAAACGCTTGGGCAGATGAAACTATTTTGTTTTTGATAAGTGAAATGAAGCAGGTGCCCTTCATATTGGATTTCAAATCATAAATATTCAATTAAAGAATATATGTACCCCGATGTAATTCGTAATATTTTACATTATTTGCATTAAATTTGATTGTTTATAAAAAAAATTGTTTGTGATTCCAAAATAAAATGAAAACAAAACAAACAATACTGCCCACGTTTTATTCCTACAAAAACCCGTCAAAAAAGCTAAAAATCGCAACAACAAAAAAAAGTTAAAACCCGCTACTTTCGATCAAAAACTAAAAAAATTGGCAACAGTGCTAACAATTAATCTGGAAATGTCAATTTTAAGTTAAAAATGTTTATATTTTAATCCAAATTTTTAATATTTTTAATTAGAATTAGTTTATGTGCTGTTTTCACAACACATGTGGTTGAACGTGTAGAGTAATTTATATGAAAAACACTCAAAAAACAGTGCTTTTCATATAAATTTTACTACACATTCAATCCCTTGTGTTGTGAAAACAGCACATAAACTAATTCTTTAACTGTTTCTACATGTTGTTCCTAAAATAAATATGTTCAGTTATTTTTTATGCTTAAAATAAAACTCAAATGGATACTTAACTGCAAAGTTAAGGCTCAGTTAATCTTTACGTTCTGTTCTATTACGAATCAGCTGATTTGTTTTTGTTATTAAAAAACCTATGAAATTAAAAACTTGTTAAGTAATTGTAAGTGACAGCAAAATAAATAACAAAAAATACATATTTATATTAAAATAAACTATTTTTTGATTTAAAGAATTCATAAAATTAAATTTTTTCAAATCTATGTGCATTAATGTTATTTAAATAAAACAATGGACGGTGCAAAAATAATAAATATCTCATAAATGGCTGATAAGTTGCTACAGAAAAAGTAACTATTACAATTTCGAAACAGAACGGCACGGAACAGAACAGAAAGTAAAGACTAATTCTGACTTTATTTTAAATTACATTTTCGATTATCCGGTTAACCGGTAACCCCGATTAACCGTGATGGCCAAAGTTCAGTCTATTGTTTTTTGTTCGCAATGTTTTCAAATTGTTTGCTTTGATTAACCGTGATTACCTCTATTATCCGTGATGGCAGTTGAAATATATAAGACAAACAAAATTACACGACTCTTTTTAAGAAATTGTATTCTCCTTAATGTCTTTTTTTTGCCTCATGTTTTCAGTAGATAATTTAATGTATACATACTTATTTAATTTAAAAATGTACATATGTAAACTTCTTGAATTATTATTTTTTAAATGTAAATATATATGTACACCAATGTTCACTTGTTAAATATTAAAAAAACTGTATAATCAAAATTGTTATTCGATTAACCGTGAAAATCGATTATCCGTAATGCTTTTGGTCCCGACCATCACGGATAATCGAGGCCCGACTGTATTTTATTATTTACATACCCACATACATGTGCACATAGTAAATAAAACAACAAAAATGTTTCGCTAATTTGGTAGGTCTGTCTTAAGGCCAGTTTACAATGTATTACGACATTGCCAAAAATGATGTAGAAAGAGAAAAATCTTATCATATAAAAGCAAATTGTATTTAGTAAGAGAGAATACGAATACAAAATCTGACAAGCGGTCGGTAAATGCTTTTTTTCTAAACCATTTAAGAAACTTATGTATTCTCATCACACCAGAGGTGTATTTTACCGGAGTATATTGAAGGTGGTAGATTTTTATACAATTACAAAAACAACTAAAACCAACTCAGGAAATTTTCATGTTGTTTTTGTAAAAATTTAAAACTGCAACCATCTGCTTTTTTGTTATTATTTTTGATTTGACTTATACGACCCGTGTAAACATGAATAATACTTACAAAAGAAGAAGAATATCATAATATTTTGATTCTACAAAGTCGTAATACATTGTATTACCGTGTAAACTGGCCTTTAGTAGGTAATTCAAATCGAGTTAAAATTAACTGAAAATACCTTTGAATGTATTTTTTGTAGTTTGTATTATTTTTATTTTTAAAGCGTTTCTCCGTTTTAAAATTAACATTAAAAAAAAATAGCTGTAAAATTTCTTTATTTTTAATGAAATGATCCGTTTTCTAATCAAGTTTTCAATTATTCAACTTAATATTCTTTTGAATTTACCTACATAGTATTTTGAGTGTAACATCACACAAGTATGCTATACTTGTTTCTTTTAACACATTACCGTATTCAATCAGTTGTGAATGTATGTTTTGCCGTACAAAAACAATTTGGCCTGTTGTTTTTGTCTTGTTGTACATAAAACGAACGATTGAACGGAATGAACGAACTGAACGAACGGGTTCACTTTGAATGATTGAACGAGATTTACCGGTCACTGAAATGAACGATTTGGCACAAGTCTACTACCTATGGTAATGTGCCATAGCAAAAAGTGAGAGCAGTATGACAATTCGTTTGACAGCTAACCTTTCGTTATTTCTTTTGGACTTAAAAAACACCCATTATAAAGGAATTGCAATGAGAATTTTGAACCTTTCCTGGATATATGCAACCAAATGTGGAAGTTAAACTTATTATTTTAGGAGTTTTATTTTTTGTTTTTAAGTTGTTAATCAGGTGTAATTTCATTTAAATCGGGTAATTTAGATTCATCTCAAGCGCAATGTTGAATTTTGCTGGCGGTAACACTGGTCAAGAGTTTCTTTCTACCGTGTGAAAAATCTTCTCCGATAAAAAATGCGCTCATCGACGATTAAAAACGCTCTTCATCAAGTAATTATGTTGTTGTTTGGTTTTATTAATGAAAATCAAAGAAAAATTGTTTCACAAATTTATCTGGCAGCCCTGTTAACGGGGTAAGTAAATAATATTATTCGTTCTCTATCTCATTAGCAAAACAAGCGGACAGGTGTCTGCCTGGTATTTTTTAGAAATTCTTTTGTGGAGTGAACGAGTAAAATTTGCTGAATTACATATACAAAATAACTGAACATTATTTGTTTTGCGGAATATGTAGTTCATTTTTTGCTAGTTATTAATATGAATTCACGGAATATGGGGTTGAATTTTTGACAGTAAAAATTAAAAGAACTTTTCGTTCAAAATAAATGAAAAATAAGTAGAATTGTAGATTTTATATTACAATTTCAGTTAATTTTACGTACAGAATATTGTGAGTGAAGTTACTTGTTGGCATATGGGTTATACCGCGTTGCATAAAAACTAGAAGGTAACTCGATAATATTCCTCCGCAGCTAGATGCTTCAGAGTTCTATTCAAAAAACTTCGAGTAATTCAAGAATGTTAGAAGCGCTTGCTGACACCGATAATTATGCAATTAAAAAAGTACAAGAAGTATAAAATTTAAATAACATCAGAAGTAAATCAGCATTTGTATTATCCAATCATATATATTATTTCTAAAGCACTTTTTTTTGTCGGTTGCAAATATCTCCCATACCACCGCATCAAATTTAATGAATGATATCTCATTTTAAAGCTTATTTCTAACACTAATGACGAAAAATAATTAGAAATTGAAAAATTAATATTTTCATTGATAAAAATGACGGTGCGAAATTTTCGCACGGGTCATCTAGTTATGGATATATTGGTGAAACAGTAACTAATAAAGGCTAGATTACACTCGTATACTTTGTATTAATACATGTCAAAATCACAAGTAATATGACAAAGTGTGATAGTGTGAATGCAATGTGTCACGAAAACAACAAGTATTATGAAAAAAGTTTGACATCCATTTTCATTCATCGTTTTTGAAAAATTTCTAAGCAATAATACTTTTCATTGGATCAGGGTTGCATTTTTTTCATGTGTGAGTGTTTATACTTTGTGTGATGGTGTGAACACAAACTTTCATGTTACATTAGATTTTTTGACAGTCGCAACAAAACTCATTAGATTTCTATCTCACAAAGTATTATGGAATACGTAACACTTGTGAGATAGTGTAATCTAGGCTTAAGGAGGGATTTAGTTCACTTAATAATCATGTCAAATTAATTGATATTGCAGAAAGTAAAATAAACAATGCGGAAGGAAGAATTATATTACAAGAAAAAAAAAAAAAAATCCAAAAAAATTAATGATTTCAAAAAATTAAATAAATTTCAAATATTTTTGATTTGATCTGGAATCAAATTGGGGTTTGAAAAAAAAAAAATTTTAAATGCATTGATATTCTTCAAGAACAAGATAAAGTTTTACTTTTAATAAAACAGTACTTATTAATTTAAACAAAGAAAAATTTAAATTAGACTGAATGTTACATATTTTTGTTTTTAATCCAAATTTTTAAATATTTTTTATTTAGGCTAAAGTTCATCAAATTTAATTTTCATTAAATTATTTTTATGACGAAAGGAATTTTACAACATAAAATTAATTAAAATTTATTGATAATTTTTCATTCTTGACTGAAGCTGGGCTCGAACCCAGGCGTTTTTACGGACAGGTTACCCTTACATATTTCGATTGCAACCACACAATCTCTTCAGAGGGCTTACCGTTTAACACTCGCAGCCATCGACGACTGCTGACGTCAATAGTCAAACATCAATCCTTAAACCAAATTGTATTTAACCTTTGGTAGATCGAAATTTGCTTTGAATGATTGTCTATTTTAATTTATTTTACATGTTTTTCCTTACTTCTGTTTTTTCGTACTTTTGTCAAGAATTCTTCTTGAAGTTCAAAGTACATTTTTTGTTTTTGTTTTTCATTTTTTTTTTTGTCTTTCTTTTTCTTGTTGACCTTTTTCAGCACAACTTGAAGGACAAATGCAAACATAGAGCTCGTGCCTTAGCTTTTAACAATAATCAGTATTGTGGTTATTTTGTTGAACTTTTTTATTGTTTTTAATTCAAATTTTTTAATATTTTTTATTTAGGCTAAAGTTCATCAAATTTAATTTTCATTAAATTATTTTTGTGAAGAAAGGAATTTTACAACATGAAATTTATTAAAATTTATTGATAATTTTTCATTCTTGACTGAAGCTGGTCTAGAACCCTAACATGTTTCGACTGCAACTACTCAATCTCTTCAGAGGGCTTGCCGTTTAACACTCGCAGCCATCGACGACTGCTGACGTCAATAGTCAAACATCAATCCTTAAACCAAATTGTATTTAACTTTTGGTAGATCGAAATTTGTTTTGAATGATTTTTTTGGTAAAATTAAGAAACGATTTTTATGGAAATTTTTTAAGTTTTTAGCAGGGACCGTAACAGTTATTCCTTTTTTTCATAAAAGTCAGATGAAAACAGTTTTTTTTTGATTTTTATTTTTTTGGACAAAAATAACAGTTATATATTGATTTTTATTTTTTCGAGCAAAAATAAAAGTTACTCTCTAAAGAAATGTACGTGTTTTAATAATTTAGTTGACTTTAAATTATTATTTTAATGTGCATAAGAAATTCTAATGATAATTACACATTAAAATAAAAATTTGAAGTCAACTAAATTATTAAATCACGTAAATTTCTTTAGAGAAAAACTTTTATTTTTGTTCGAAAAAATTAAAATCAAAAAATAACTGTTAAGTTTGATAGAAAATATAAAAATCAAAATTTTAAAAATCAATATATTTTATCATTGACAAGTGCATAAGGAATAATATGGTATACTTAAATCAGTTTTTCGACATTTACTTCTATGTGCTTTTTTTGTTTTAAAATTCCAATATAACTGTTATTTTCGGTCCCTGGTTTTTAGTTCATATTTTTTAATTTTTTTTGGTGCATATTTTAGATTTTTTAGTGATTATTTCAAGCGGATATTTTCAATTTTTTAGTGCATGAAAATCTTATCCCTAGATTTGAGCCTTGCGTTGTAAATATTTCAAATGAAGAGAAGGGAAATTCTGAGAATGGTGACAGAACTGTTGATAATTATGGTAACTCTAACTTTTTAGTAGAAGGTATGAGTGAAAAGAATGATTGTCATAAGGATGTACTTCTTGAACAAATAAAAGGGAAATACAAGAAAGATGACAGGGTAGAGCTGAAAAAATCAATCTCTCACGCTTGCTCCTTCGACATGAAGTTTATCAAAAATAATTACTGAGTTTGGAGCGTCTCAAAAGCAAGGATTGCTAAAAAAAATTGGTTGTTGAGCATGTGATTCTCACACCCCCAATCAAAAAGAAGGAAAAAACTTTAGAGTGCGAGTAGATGAATTTTTTATTGTGAATTTAAAATGCAAACACATAATAGGTCTTAATTTGGCCATTGAAATGAATTTAGTAAAAACAGTTAAAACACTATCAACTGAAAATTTAATTGATAGCAATTTAGAAATTTTTGAAGGATTAGGGTTAATTCAAAATGAATGTAAGCGAGTCTTTAAACCAGATGTAAGTCCTGTCGTAGACGCACCAAGAAGAATTCCATTTTCGTTACATGACTCATTGAAACTTGAACTAGATCGTATGGTCGGATTAAAGGTAATTATACGTGTTGAGGAACCAACGGAGTGGGTTAGTTCCATTGTTTTGGTATCGAAACCAAATGGAAAATTGAGGGTATGTCTAGATCCTCGAAATTTGAACAAGGCAATTTTGCGACCTCATTTCCAGTTTCCGAATATTGATGATTTCAAAGCAAGGTTAAGTGGTTCTAGGTTTTTCAGCACATTAGATGCTAATAGTGGTTTCTGGATGGTGCCATTGGATGAAAAGTCTTCTAAAATATGCACATTCAATACTCCTTTTGGAAGATATAGCTTCTTACGTTTGCAATTTGGTATTAATGCGGCTCCGGAGATATTCCATGCGGAAATGGTTAAATTATTTGGAGATATAGAGGATTTGATAATTTATATCGGCGATTTTTTGATACATGCTGAAACTGTTGAGAAACATAATGGAATTTTAGGAAAGGTGCTTGAAAGGGCAAAGGCGGTCAGTCTTAAATTTAATAAGGAAAAGTCTAGGTTTTTATTGAACAGAATTAAATTTATTGGTCATGTATTTGATAAAGATTGAGTCAGTCCTGATAGGGAAAAGATTAAAGCGATTTTAGAAATGCCAATACCTGAAAATGTATGCGAACTCCAACGCTTTTTGGGCATTTATCATTAAAAAATAAGCAATTAAGAAATCTTTTAAGAAAAGATATTTTGTGGCACTGGGAGGAAGTTCATAGCCAAGAGTTTAAAAATTTAGAAGAGGAAATAACAAAAACACCAGTATTAACTTATTTTGATCCCAATAGGGAATCGACACTTACAGTGGATGCGTCTAAATTCGCGGTAGGGGCGGCAATTTTGCATGATAAAAATCCAATTGCCTTTGCACCGGCATCTTTGACAAGCGCTCAGACCAATTACGCGCAAATCGAAAAGGAATTATTTGCCATTCTATTCGGTTATGTAAGATTCCATCAGTATACCTATGGCAATAGGGTAAATGTAGAAACTGATCATAGGCCATTAGTGGCTCTATTTAATAAGCCGTTATACAAAATACCTGCAAGGTTACAACGATTCATGTTGGGCTTGCAATGTTATAACCTAAATGTCTTTTATAAACCAGGTAAATTGTTGTATATTGCTGATAGGCTTTCTAGAAGTCCTTTGAAAGAAATGGCATTAGAAGAGTTTGAGAAAGATGTCGCAATTCATTGCAATTTTTTTAAATCTCATATTGAGGTACCTTTTTCGAATGTTGAGCATATTAAGCAACAAATGGATATGGATAAAATTTGTCAAAAAATCAAAGGGTATATCCAGGAGGGTTGGCCAAGGCAACAAAAATCGTGGGGTGTCACAAAGCCATAGGACATAAGTCTCATATCAATTTTAGTGGAATGGGACATAAAGCCATTATGGTGTTATGTCCCATTTGATGTGTTGCGTTACAAATGCTTATATGGTATAACAAAGACCTGCTTCGCTAACTAAAGCTTCGCTGTATAGCCGGCCTTCGGCCGGGCGCAAGGATTTTCTCCTCCATGGTATAACAAACACCGGCTTCGCTTACTAAAGCTTTTCTGTATAGCCGGGATTTTGGCGGACGCAAGAATTTTCTCCTTTATGGTATAACAAGTACCGATTTCGCTAAGTAAAGCTTCTAAAATCTGTCTTGTTTCCGAACGAAGGCCGTTTACGCAGAGAAGCTTTAGTTAGCGAAGCCGGTGTTTGTTATACCATAGAGGAGAAAATTATTGCGTCCGGCCGAAGGCCGGCTATGCAGAGAAGCATTTGTTAGCGTACCTTTTTCGGGTTTTTTCCATATATGAACGACGTCCCCAAATTAGGGGCTTAGTTCATTTTGGGTTTGGGGAGTTAATTCATTGGGACTTAGTTCATACCGCCATTTTTGACATAAATCAGGGCGACATGAAACAACAAAGCATTTTCTACATGAAATAGGGTGAAATACAATCATTATCAAAAATATGGCTTTATGTCTCATTTTACGGAAAAAATTTATGGCGTTAAGTCCCATTATATTGAGACTTAATGGCATATGCCCTTATGTCTCAATGGAATGGGACTTGACGCCATATGGCTTTATGTCCTATGGCTTTGTGACACCCCACCCATTCCATGGTATAAAGTGGGAACTGATACTTTTGAATATGATAAGAAACAGTATTTGATTGTGCTAGACTTCTATTTAAAATATTTCGAAATTGATATTCTAAACAATGGTTATTCGGCTAGAAACGTTATTGTAAAACTTAAATCAATATTTGCAGGACATGGAATACCAAAAATTTTTATTTCAGATTGGGGAAATAAGCATAGGACCTCAAGTCCTTACTTACCTCGGTCAAATGGTCTTGCTGAAAGAGCAATTCAGACTGTGAAGAAAATGTTAAGAAAATGTCAGGAAAGTGGAGCGGATCCGTATATAGCTCCATTGCTGTATAGGACTACTCCAAGGGACAACATGCCAAGTCCTTCGGAAGTTTTAATGTCCCGAAGTTTAAGAACCAAGTTGCCATCAGTTACAACAAATTTTCAACCTAAACTGGTTAATAGAGAGGAATATGAAAATCAACTAGAAACTAAAACAATGAAATCTGCTGCATATTAAAATAAGGGTGCTAAAGGGAAAAATCCAATTAAACCTGGTGATAAAGTGATGTTCAAAAGGAACGAAAATTCGGTTTGGTATTCAGGGGAGGTTATGGAGAACTGTAAAGAACCAAGATCTTTTGTTGTCAGGGATAAATATGGTGCATTATATAGAAGAAATGAGCAGCATATTTTATTTAAACCAGAACCATTAACAGGCTTCAATGAAATTGTAAATGAAAATAAATCGGAAAACACAAATGAAATTACAAATGATAATACACCCGAAAAGACAAATGAAGTCGTAAATATAACTGAAAGTGTAGCAGAAAATGGAATTCCTAGGGGCACGGGTAATTATGTAACTAGGACAGGCAGGAAAATAAGTCCTTCTTCCAGATATGATAATTATATTAAATTTGATTAGAGTTTAAAAATCTAAAAGAAAGGAAAATGTTGTATAATAGTCGTGTAAGCAGCTCCTGCTGCACATTGTATTATTATACTAATTTATGACACACCCTGTCAAAGATGTTAGACATATAAGTTAAAAATTTTAAGTACCAATGTATTCATTCTATTTAGATCTCTCAATAAAGAAAGACATACATAATTATAAAACAACATTTAAGTGTGGATAATTCGTTATTTCATTTGATTTCGAAGAAAACAATATATACATATGTTCTTCAGGATGCCATACAAACATTACACTTCAATAACGACGAAGTAACTATATTCACAGTAGTTTTTTACTATATGAAAGATAAAAAAACTAGAACACAAAAGTATGGCAATCATATCCGACGATTTAAAACATGATACCGTTGCAGTTTATGAATACCAGAAGGTAATACTCGATTATCTAAAATCTAAATTTACAGAAGAGAAGGTATGCTACGTTTCGAACGGAGCTCGTCAACATTTTGACACAACATACCCTCCCGCCCCCACGATGAGCACGGCCGAATGTAATAGGTAGACCCCTTCCAATACAAATTCAATAAAGAATCGTTACAAAATCAATTGTTTATTGTAGAAAACACGAAACTTAAGATGAAAACCAAAACGCATATATATTGTTGCCAGTACGAAAATACAAAAAGAAGAAAAAAGTTTAATAACTAATGCGGTATTATTAAACGTTTATGAATACGATTTCTTATTAGAGATATATTAAATAAAAACAGCATGATAACAATTGTCGACATTAAACCTAAGTTAAAAATTTTTTATGATTAGGCCTTCTACCGTTAATTTAAACCTTCTGGGAAAACATGCATTTGCATGAAATTCCAAGCCATAGTACAACATAAAAAATTGTTAAAAAGAAAGCAAACTGTTTTTAGTGTGCACATACCTTTAAACTTATTTAACAGCTAAAATTTGTACTCAACTTATATAATTTTTTAGTTAAATAAAAGCTAAACTTACTGCTCTGAACTTTGAATCATCAAAAATCCTGTGTTAGATATAGTTTCATTATCTTTGGAGATACCGAGCATATCATAATCGCATTCATCTTCATACCAATTTGGCGACTCTAACAAAAGCGAAATATCCAATTCTTGTAATTCTCTCGGATTTGAAACTGCAATCATTGTCGAAGAGTTATTGTTAAGACAAAAGGCCAAAATCGATTCGTGATCCTTGTGAATAATACGAATAGGTTCGTTTTCCTTTGAAGTGCCATTGGTTCCTAAAAATAATAAAAAATTGTTAATTTTCGAAACAAAAATAATGAATGCACTGAGTTCAAATAAATTTCTTGAATATTTTTTTATTGTACATATTTAAAAGCTTTCGTTTTATAAAAACTACGATCTCCGTAGTTCCTAACTTAAAGTGTGCATTTGAGGTTTGCGCAACAGTTTGAATTCGAGAAGTTAACGTGTAGTGGCAAGGCATGAAAACTTGCTCGAAGTATTAAAACAACGAAAAGAACAAATTTTTGAAAGCAAATAAATTTGTCGAATAACACCTGTTGTGTTATTCCTCTTTTTCGTGCTGTTTAATACATCTTCATCTTTTTATATGTAACGCCAACAAGCGTATTATGTTCAATTCACGAATGTATGTCGTATTAAGGTACTCGCCCGCTTTCTACTTAACGACATTGCACGAGCTAAAAATTTGATATGTACAAAAATTCAACATTGCCTTCATCTTCAATTTTAAAACAAATGAAGACAATGTTAAAAGTCCAGAAAAAAGGTTTGCTTAAAAGTTATTAATTATTTTACGAAAATCATACTCATGAATAACCTGTATTTTTTGTGTTGTGTATACCACGCTTTATTGCAGCTCCATAAAAAAACTTTTTACCTATCACAGAGATCAAAGTCTCATTTGAAAACTGGCATGATTTACATTGGAAAAACTGTAACATATTTCTTTGATTAAACTTTTTATAAATCTAAAATAATTTTTTGGAATAAGAGGGTTAGTTTTATATACAATTTATTTAACTGTTGTAAAATTTTGTTAACATTTTTAGTTTTTTATCAAAAGAATAAATTTTATAATAATAAAATAAAATTCATTGTTTGAATGAAGCCATAGAAAATGTAATTAAAAAAAAAAATTAAAACAAAACGAATAAACAGGATATGCATTGGGCGGTTCTTAAAATTAAGTTGAACCAGTCACCCCCTAGGATTAAAGATAAGTTAAAAACAATTTAAGAATTTTAGTTTTCTGTACACCGCTTCGCCATTTGTAGTCCGATAATATTACATATTAATGGCTTCTCATTTCATTTTTGCCCTCGATGACTTTTCGACATGAAATTCTGGGTGAAACTAATGTCATCTCGGATCTTCCCCCCTAATGTCCAATATTTTTCACGTGGCAAGAAAGCCCTTCTAAAACTTTGTACGTCTAGCTTTAAATATATGTACTCACTTTTATGACACTCCTCAAATTGGGCGCCCTTTTTTTTCCTTTTCACATACATTTTACATGAAACTACAAACCAAAAAAAATTGTACTTGTCACACCCTAGAATGAAAGGTATATCAACGAAATTTCTATTAATGTAAATTTTGTTTTTTTGCCACGCCCCAAAATACAGCACTTTTTGTTTTTTATATACTCCACCGTTTTTAGCAACTGGAGTTCTTCACAATAACTGAAATAAGTTGGAAAACGCAGTAAGTGCGCAAGATTTTTTTCTGGATATAAAAACTAAGATCTCGCATTAGAAGAGCAATCAATAAAATATGCCCGATCTCGCCTTGAATTTTTGAAACTCAATGCTTATAAACTTATATCGAAAATCGAAAAAAACATTAAAAATATTTCCAAAACATTTATCAAAATACATATTTGTTATTTAATTAAAAACTTAAAAACCTAAAGTTGATAGGTAAGGTTAGGTAAGGTTCAATGGGCCGCCGGCACTCACTTAAGTCCTTATAGAGGTCCCTCAGCCAGTGAAAAGATTCAGCCAGTATTCAACAGCTTATGCTCCTAAAGTCACTGCAGCCTCGAACCATCCCGATTCCCTGCAGAACAGAGAGATCGATTTCAGTCCTATAGGGGACATATCGTCTAGACATGGCAATTCCGATCTTCCAAATTGCCTAAACCTAATGTTCCTGAGACCGGGGCATTGGCAGTGAAAGAGAAACACAGTTTCTCCTCATCATGACGACTTCTACATTAGTCATTACAATTACGACCCATTCTCCCCGCATGAGCCCCTATCACCGTAATGACCGATATCACTGTATTTACCTGGTCCCTACCTAGATAAAGTAGCATACGCGTTATCGCCGCGTCAAGTAGGTATGCTCCCTCTGCCATCTCTCCTGATCCCTTCTATACGACTCACGTCCGATGAGTCTTACATCGGGCCACTGAAATGCCGATTAGACCGTCGACGAACATGTCGTCTAAGAGACAGCCCTGTTTGGCAAGACTGTCTGCAGTTTGGTTGCCCGGGCATTCAATGTGCCCTGGTATCCATGAAAGCGTTATCCTGGAATGCACCATTACCATGATGAACTGTAAACAAAGCTCCGAAAAAGGGTTCCATAGTGCAATAGTCCAGTCACGCCAGGTCATGACCGTGGTCCCGCGTAGACTATAGACCCACCGCCCCCAGCCTAATCGCGGAAATTAGAGCTTACTGTTTGGCCATAGTGTCAACTGGCAGCCAGTTCAATATAGTAAACAGCGCCTACGTCGGTGTCCATCGAAGTGTTTCCGTGATCATCAACGCGACCAACCTATATACTTTCTCAAGCATCCGGCAGTACCGCCGCCTAAATATGGCATTCCACCGCACAACATATTCCCTCTGTTTTAAACTCAAAAATCACAATAGCGGAGTTCAGTGTTTGATGTAACTAAAAACAAATATTTTATGTACATGCATACCTAGTTCAAAAGTGGCTTAACTCAAAATTTTAAGTTTTCGGATTTATATGCTTAAACTATGCACAACACAATTGTTTACCTATAAAAAAAATATTACTGTATTTTGTTGTTTTTAAATGTTGCTAAAAAAACAGTTATGTAATTCATAAAAGTGACCTATTTTTAGTTGTGTCAGAAAATATAATTGTACTAAATAGTCTTTATTCGAATTGTGAAACTTTTGTAAAAAAAAATCTGTGTTGGAGTTTATATTAATTAGACTTGTGTCTGTTTAGAATTTAGCAAAAGTGTCAAAACTTAAAAAGAGTGCAGCTAAAATGACGTAACTTAAAATAATTCGGTAACTTGTGCAAATAATACATCATCAAAAATGACACAACTAAAAATTGTTCATTATCTAGTGTATAAATATTCACCCTTATCGGGGTTGGCGAATTTAAAATACGCCTGCCACTGTTTGGTAATAAATTAAAGGAAATAAGTTCACGTTCTCTTAAATCTATTACCAAACAGTCGCAGACGTACTTTAAATTTGCCAACCACGATAAGGGTGATTAAGAAAAAAAATTTTTGTATCATAATCTGTATGGATTTTCTACTAAATGGTCCAAAGATTTGTTTTCTACTATTTTTTAGGTAAAAAAAAAGTTGAAATACGCTTAAGAAATTTAAAAAAAAATGGTTTTAAAATATAAAAAAAAGCTCAGATATTAATTTCTAAAAAATTTTAACGGAATTTCGAAATACATTGACGATATTGTAAATTTATTGCTTGGTAATAATTTTTAAATATGTATGTCGTTTTAAGATCGTTAATTTTATTTATTTTATATTTATTTGTTTAAGGTTTAAGTTTTTAAACACAATGAATTATATTGCTACAGTAATTTTGACTTAGCTGCACAATCTCCTTTGCACGATTTTTTGTGCAGATAAATTAAAAGTGCTGTTATCTTAAATGTATTTTATCTGCCTAAATGTGCAGGTACACAATTGTGGTTACCAGCATAAAAGTGCAGCTAAAGAAGTGTTTGAAAGAAGAATAAAAAAGCGTTTTTATTTATAAATTGATATTTTAATAAAAGTTTATAAAATTGGATATTTATATGAAAAAGTGGCCACCATTTTTTTCATGTGTAAAGCTTACTTTGATGTTTCGTATGAAAATATTTTAAAGCTGCCCAAAAATATGATAAATATGCAGGTATACCAAAGGCACGTAAACAAGGATTTTGAAGAATAATTGCAGGAAGTATGTATTTTGGGCAGTTAAATCAAAGTGCAGCTAACTTTGATTTTTTTTTATGAAAGCAATTGAAACATTGAACACTTTGAATGCATGCTTACGATTCGAGCAGAAAAATCTTAAGAGTCGTAAAAAATTTGTGCTCGCGAGTTCAGAAATAAAACTCGCGAGCAAAAATTTTAAGACGAGAGAATTGACTCGAATTCTGCTCGCGAGAAGAATTTTTTTCCTACCCTGGTCGGTATGTTTACAAAAAATAAAGAAACAACCGTTTCTTACAAAATTTTAGAACATTTTGAAGTCATATTTTGAGGTTTGGAGGGTATAATTGGCGATTTTCTTCAACAACAGAAAAGTAACGTTAAATTTTTGAATAAGCCAAAAAGTCGTAGAACAACTAATTTTTCAAGGCCCCAAACAATAAAAAAGTTTTCTTTTCGCGCAAAGTCGATTTTCATATTTTGCTATGTATACCACCATATTTTGATAGTCTACTGATTTTTTTGTAAATATTTACTTGACATACTTAATTTATTTAACAACAAACAATGTTGTCTGTTGAAAGGGCTAAAAAAGGTTAAAAAGTACCACAGAGCCATTACACTGCCTTTATTCATGAAAGTAGTTTCTTGAAAGTACCGTATACATTTTCTCAAAACAAATTTCACAATAAAATACCAGAATTTCATGAAAATTTACATTAAAGTGAAATCTCATTTTCAAAATTTCGTCAAAGGACGAACTTTTAACAAAAATGTCTCTTATTTTCTTTCATTATTTTGCTTATTTAAAGTTTCAGAGTTGCCAAGACAATTACACACGCCGAACATCAGGCATTCGTTAAAATTAATATTTACGTTTATTTTTTTTTCATGATATGTACACACATTTTTTAGTTAGAATAATTGTGTCCCTTATATTTAGTTGAACAAATTTATTAAAATTCTTTTAACATACGCAAAAAAATTTCAATTGGCAACACTGCTTAGTTTGGGCTGAAAGTTGGACTGAAAGTAAAAAATGTAAATGTGTTAGTGAAAAAGTGTGAGTGTATGGAGACTTTCAAGAACCCTGCAAATAATGCGACAAGTCCATACACTCATGTAAAATGTAGCCCAAAAGGGACTCGGACTTGTCCAAAGGAAACCCCAATATATGGCAAAAACATGGTCTATTTGACATTACGATGTCCAAGGGCAGGACCATATAACCCAGATATGCATTACAAAGGAGTAGTCTTAAAACTCTACGGAGACATGTCGTTTCACTACAAACTCTTTTTTAAAAATGACATGGTCCATGATTGCATTACATCGGACCATGTTGTAAGTAGTCCATTTGATCAAATTGGATCAAGTAGTCCAATATTATTTGCAGGAAAATAACTTTCATACGTAAATGCTATGTTAAACATTCACCCCTATCGCGAATGTTATGGGAATATATAAGGGAGCAATCCTAAATTCCCATCCCCAACAAATCGGTATCGCAAATATTTTGGGAGTAAAAATTTATATTATGAATTATTTGTCAGTGCTTTATAAACAAAAGTCTCTATTGTGAATAGCTTGTCAGTGCTTGTGAAAGAAAAAAATTCAATATAAAATACTAATTAAAATATAATAAAATTAATAATGAATAGTGTTTATCTTCATTTTCTTTATTTACACTCCTTCAATAAAAGGAAAAAGCAATTTAATTTAGTCTTACTTTAGAATACAAATTAAAATTTACATGTTCCCTTCTCGTTCACATTAACACTTGTTGGGAATTTATTTGTTAAAAAAATTCGCGGGAGTAAACATTGGCGATACCAAATTTTTCAAGTTTGAGAATTCATTCCCAAAAAATTTGTTGTGGGAAGCATTTACAATACAAAATAAAAAAAATATGGGAATATTTTCATGGGAGTAGTTGTTTGTGATAGGGGTGATTAAAATTATTAATGAATAGAGTTTATCTTCATTTTCTTAATGTGCACTCCCTCAATAAAAGGAAAAAGCAATTTAATTTAGTCCAACCTTAAGCTAAGATCCCACTATCGGCGCAATGTACCAATTTTTGTCTTATTTCATGTGCAGATAGTGTGAACGGTCAAAATTTTTTAATATGCGACAATCTGTGCCAAAATTGTGCGGACTGTGGACAATCAAAATTAACCTTGATGCGTCGATAATGTGAACACTCTTTTGCACAATGTGGAGCAATCAAATTGTTTAATATGTACCGATTTTTATCGGCCACTTGTGTGCTGATCACAGTCGCCAATCAGCGCCGATACAAGGGATGGCAAAACGAAATTTTTAAATTGCACCAACTGGCTACTAAAATTTTACTTTTTTGAGCTTAATTGTACCAAAATTAAATTTGTTTTTTCTATTACTTATGTATCAAAACGTTAAATAGTACATTTGTACTGTTAAATGAAAGAAAACAATTCGCTTTAACCATAACATTGCAGTTGTATCGATGTTGCCATCCCTGGTTTGTAAACATCTGTTAACAAAACAACAATTACAAAAAAAAAATAGAACAAGTGCAGTAAGTTTGAAGAAATGCACACATTTGCACAACACAACAACAAAATGTACGTATTTGCAATTTGCTCTTTTTTACTTCGTTTGCACTAAAAACCATGAGCAAAGTTAGTAGTGCATATTTCATCAGTTGCAAACAAACGTAAACAACAACATTTGACATATTAGCCACCATATTGTTTTTAAGGAAACTTATAAATTGAACATTTTCGCAGATTGTTAAATAAAATAGAGAACTAAATTTAAATTAATTTAAAAGAAAAAATTTATTTTAATTTGCTTGTGTATAATTGTAAACAAATGCAGATTTTTTACAGTGCTGCCAGAAGTTTTTAGTGTTGCCAGAATACATTTTTAAAAAAATTGCATATTTACACAAAAATAAAAGTGGTATGCTCACGATCAATCATAATATGCACTGCAAATTTACACATTGCAAATTTGCACAGTGACCATCGTGATTACCCTTATTATTTAAAGTTGTTAGGAAACATAATGAAATATTCAGACGGAGAATTTTGCGAATTTTTAAAGTAAAATTATGTCTGCCAACAAGCAAATAAACCAAAACATATGATTTAATGGGGGGGGGGGGGGGGGGGGCGTGCTTTAAAATCATGTGAGATAAGGCCATGATGGCTTTATTGCTCAATTGAATGGTAGATAAAGCCATATTGACCTTATTGCCCAATCATTGAGAGGTAAGGTCATATTTAAAATTTTGCGGAATGAGAGATATAGCCATATTTTTTTTCGCAAATGAGAGATAAAGCCATATTTTTTCAAAATATTGTTATGCATGGTGTAAACATTCTGTAAAAGGGAAAATCCTTAGTTATCATTGAAAAACATTTTTTTATTCTTGTGACGCACGCAGGAAAACTTAATTCAACGAAGCCACCTGCCGCGTCCTACTGGAGGAAAAACCCCCTAAGCACGGCCGCTGGCCGCCACGCTGAAAAACTTTAGTATGCAAAGCCAGATTTCAATACTTAACTTTAGTGTCTCCGGAACTGAAATGAGAGATAAAGCCATTTTCTAATATTGCTAATTTGAGCTAAGGTCATGACGGCTTTATCTCCCATTCAAATGAAAAAAAAAAAAACAAAATTTGTTTTGAAGAATGAAATTTTTATGACAAGTGCTGCCATTAGGATACGAAAGATACATTTTTCGTATCTTTTGATGGCTTCACTTACCATGTATAATCCTGACATTTTTCGTATCTTTTGAATCTGTATGCAAAATGTACTAAAACTTATTAAGACTGATCATCGTAACCGACTCAATACTTATGGGCGATTCTATTCTAGACAACTTTTAACATCAATTTTCAAATCACACTATTTGATACTTTTTTGATGCCAATTTAAAGTAAAATATCCATATTTTATAATAATCAGTATTGTGGTTATTTTGTTGATTTATTTATGGTTTTTAATCCAAGTTTTTTAATATTTTTAATTAGGATAAAGTTCATCAAATTTAATTTTCATTTAATTATTTTTATGAAGAAAGGAATTTTACAACATGAAATTAATTAAAATTTATTGATAATTTTTCATTCTTGACTGGTAGATCGAAATTTGCTTTTTTATTTATTATTCGATCTACCAAAAGATTAAATACAATTTGGTTTAAGGATTGATGTTTGACTATTGACGTCAGCAGTCGTCGATGGCTGCGAGTGTTAAACGGCAAGCCCTCTGAGGAGATTGAGTGGTTGCAATCGAAACATGTAAGGGTAACCTGTCCGTAAAAACGCCTGGGTTCGAGCCCAGCTTCAGTCAAGAATGAAAAATTATCAATAAATTTTAATTAATTTCATGTTGTAAAATTCCTTTCTTCATAAAAATAATTTAATGAAAATGAAATTTGATGAACTTTAGCCTAATTAAAAATATATTTTATAATAATATATTTTTTTTGGACATAAGCTTAAGTATAAATTTGTTGTGCACTTCGAATCATTAAGATTCATAGATTTGGCGCGAACAGAAAATTCATTGCATGTTGCACCCGTCATGGCTTTAAGAGCAAATTTCTTATTATTTGATTATATTTCTCTACGATGTTTGATTTGATAATCATCGTCTGATATCTCATCTTTCACAATAAAAAAGAATAATACAATAAAAGTTTAAAAATTAACAGAGTTTTGTGTTTTTGTGGTATGATCTTATGAAAGTGGGCCAATTTGGTTGCACCCTTCATGCACTTTAAAGCCCTCTCGTGGCTATTTGATCGTTTCATATAAATTCTTGTTAATAGATAACAATAGTGTATAAAAAATGTTACCTCTTCTAGAAATAACTTAATTGCAAATGTGTTTCTTTCTATTAGTAATGACCTTAAAATGTTGCACCCGTCAGAATAGAATCGCCCTTATACAATAGCAGCTTTCGTAATGGTGAAAGAAAACATTAAGGACGTTTCAACATACGATCCACCTAAATTGTTGAATACAAGAAGTGCGAAGTTGATCGGAGGAAATGGAACATCTTTTATTTTATATAAAAATATATTTTCAGAAAATTTATATGAACTTTTCGATATAATCGCCTTGGTAATAACGCCTTAACTCGCATATTAATTTTTACAAAAATGAATTTGTTTCGATAACATCCAAAGATAGTTACATATAATTAATTTTAATGTTTGCTTGTTGTATTTTTAAAAATTACATACCTAATATTTATGACTTAAATAAATATAAAAATTAATTTATATGATATCATTTTCTTTACAATATTGATTTATTAATATGAAGTAAAAATGTAATGTTAATAAATATTAAACGTTGAAAATGGACTTAAAATTTTTTCAAAATGTAACTTTTTGGGAAAAATTGTATCTTTTTGGAAACTTAAATGTATCTTTCTCGAAATTTCACTGGCAACACTGATGTCAATGCTTAAATATCAGGCCTGTTCTAAAAATCACGTGATTTCAAATCACATGTGCTTTTAAAATCACACGTATGATATTGTGGTGTTCTGTAAATCACATCGTTTTTGTCTTTTTCGGTGTGATTTTCAATTGTCGAAAGCACAAGCAAACACAAAAAGTTTGTTCTACAAAATTATAGCTAATTTTTAACGCTTTTTATGTTATTTTTCAACAATTTTTTTTTTAACCGATTACGCGATCTCAAATTAAGTTTAGGGTGTGTTTAAAATTTTGCAATTTTTTGCGAATTTTAGCCTTGTTCGCGATAAAAGCAATTTGTTTCTATAAGTTTTCGATTCTTTATAGCTTTGACGATTTATTATAAATAGTAGAATTTTGTTATCATGCCGCTGTTAGCAAATTTTTGCGAATTTCCGCTAATTTAGACATTTTTACCGAATTTTTGCCATTCCTTATAGTTTTAGGCACTTTCAATCAATTTTATGGCTCGTTTGATATATAAAAAATTTTCGCGAATTTTCGCCATTTTTGCAAAAATTTTTTTTTTTTGTTTGTTATTTTTTACCCATTTCAAATAATATTTAGGGCTTGTTTACAAGCTTGCAATTTTTCGCGAATTTAGCCATTTTCGCAATAGAAGCGATTTTTTCCTGTGATTCTTTACAGCTCTTACGATTTTTAATAAATATTATACTTTGCTTTCATGCCGCTGTTAGCAAATTAGCGATCTTTAATTCAACTAAAAAATAACAAACCGAAATCACAACAGAAGTCTCAAAAGCAAATATCATTTTTTTTGTGTCGTCAGATTTTCTTATTTTTAAATGATTTGTTGTAAATAAAATAGCTTATTGCATAAAAAATCAATAACCAACACATTGAATATTTTCTTTAAGTAATTTATAATGACGGTCATCTTGCAATAGTCACAAAAATAACAAAGTTATTTCAAAAAGTTGTTTATGTAGCTGAACGTTTTTAAATCACAAAATAATATGCCTAGAACACCTTTCTTGTGATTTCAAATCACTTTCATAATATGTGATTTTTAGAACAGGCCTGTATGTACATATATTTATTTTGTTTTCAGAAATTTTTTATTTTGAAACAAATTGAATTTTTTTTATACAAAAGTTTTTTAGAAAACGTTTTAAGAATACTAAAATAAAAAAAAACGTTCTACATATAGTTCCAAACAGTTGCAATAGTATATGGGGTTAAAGAGGTCACTTTCAGCTTTCACAGATTCTACTACAATCTCTTTAACCCCTTTTGACCCTTAAAAGTTCTATTCGTCTGAAATTAGGATCTAATAAAAATATAGAACCTGGGGAAAGATTTAATAACAAATCAGGTATAAATGATACGGAGATGTAACGAACAATTTCTTAAAGAGAGACTATCCCACTAATATAACAACAAATTCAACCCATTATTGATAGCATTTTGCCAGAAATCATAATTTACAAAAATTAAATTTTTGCTACAACAACATAAAATATATGTTTCCAGCAGCATGCCACACCCACAATTACTAATATTTTAGTTCAGTTTTTTTGATACCTTAGTTTTAATATGTTTGCTATCTAATGTCATAAAAATTTTTGAAATCGGAGTTACAAAAAAATTTTACTTTGGCCAATGGCATTCAATTTTCAGCCACAGTGCTCACTCAAGTGATAAAAAAAAAATAAAAATAAAATGTTTGTTTTTTTAGCTGCATGCGAACTTTCGATTTCGATACCTATTGTTTGACAGCTGAGATTTGGTAAATCCTCATAAATCTTTTAGTGTTAAAACAACGATTCAAAATTAAAAAAGGATTCCACCAACCAACTTATCAACTTTTCACTATGCACTTTTCAAATTTTTCGTCAATTTGCAAAACTTTATGTTCCACAGAACTATTTAATTTGATAAGTGATAAGTTAAAATTGATAAGTGAAATTTGCAAAGTCTTTGCAATTTTTATATTCTCTTTTTAATTTCTGTTCCACGTACGTTCTCTTGTGCAAAGTGCAAAGTTATTATTGCAAAGTGTAATTTGCAAAGACTTTGCAAATAATTATGCTGTTTCGTTCCACAAAAACTGTAAATTCTATTTTTGCAAAGCAAATTTTGATAAGTTTGTCAAAAATTTGCAAGGTAAATGATCTCTTTGCAAATTCATATTGTTATAGCTAGTGAAGCTTTCAAAATGTTAAGACGAGAGTTTTTGTTCTACAATAGTGGAGACGTGGGCATAATAAGAAATTATAGGGCCCGAATTAATTTTTCGGGACTACAAAATTTTAATTGATTTAAGTTGATTTCTTTTTAAATAAAATTAAAGAAGAATAAGAGCACAATTAAAAGCGCAGTTTGTAAGCTGAAAATCAACTGCTACTGTGTGCTTCTGCTCGGAAATGGTTGCCAGTACCATAGAGTTGCAGCTATGCATGGTGTTGCAAAATCAGCAGTTTGCAGATCCATCCATAGAGTTGTCGATGTTATAGTAGACGCATATGTCCATGTTTTTTGGACAAACGCCAATTGCAAAGATCGGAATTTTTTCAAAACTTCCTCCCAGGAAGCCTGTTTTTATAATTTATTAACCTTTAAAATGAAATGTTAAAGCTTTCTTGCAATAGTTGTATTCCTTTAATAATTCACATACTTTATACTTAAGCCATCCTTTGGTAAAAATTGAAGCTATAGATATATACATATTATTAGGAAATAGGAAATCTATACACTACAAGAATTTATTGTACCTTCATGCTACATATTTTTGTTAAACTACCCTTTATTTAGCAATGAAGTAAATTTTGTGTATACATTTTTACAATTATAAGACACCAGCAGAATGTGTATAGATATACTTAATACATTTTATGTATTATTTCTTTTTATAAGTTATTTCTATTATATAAACCAATTTAATTTTTCGAATGTGTTCAATGATTTCAATTTATAATTTATATGCATATGTACATATCTATAGCTTCAATGTTAAGCAAAGGTTTGCATAAGCAAAAATATGTGAACAAATGAAGGATTAAGACTATTACAAGGAAGCTTTATAAATTAAAATTTGATTCATTGAACATATTCGAAAATAAAATTGGTTTATATAAGAAAAATAACTTTAAAAAAGAAAAAAAAACTTACTAGAAAATAAAATATCGTTTTTTACTTAAATAACATGTAACACTGCAAGTATATTTTCCCTTTTTACTTTTTAGCTCATTTTAATAATTTATATTAAGCAATGCAAAGTGAAAAGTGATAAGACAGAAATGCAAAGATGATTAAATCCTTTGTGGAACACTTTGCACATTCACTTTGCAAGAGAGCGCAAAGACTTTGCAAGAAAGCGCAAAGACTTTGCAAAGATAGCAAAATTTTTGCAAAGGGAGCAAAGTCTTTGCAAAAACTAGCTTAGTGCAAAGTGAGATTTGCAAAGAATGTTGTGGAACAGAAACACTTATCACTTTGCAAAAAAATGCAATTTGATAAGTGCAAAGTGAAAAGTTGTTTTGTGGAATAGGGCCCAGGTCGCACACTGTTTATAGAACACTTCGTTCATTTTACGAAGCTCATTTCGCAATAAGCGAAATTGCCGTATTTGGAGCGAAGACAATCCTTAAGCCGTTAACGAATCACCATTACATCAATTAAAATTTACGGTTTGGTACGGTTTACACGCTGCCGTTGGCATGCGCTATCGAGTAGAGTTGTGTCGTTCTGGAACGACATAATACCATTGAACGATTTCCTAATAGGAACGGTGCGAATTTTTTCAATAGTTCCTTATTTATAGTACCTCCCCAGGCAGAAATTACGACTCTTCTAAATATTATGTACCGCCACAACCCTGTAAATACAAAATTGTGACTCTACCAAAAATATGGTACCATCACAACACTGATGAGATACAAAATTAGAACCGCTACAACACCCTAAATACAAATATACGACTTTAGTTTTTCAAAGTCCTATTTATCATAAAACTATACCGCTACAACACTGTATATACAAGAATTAAACCTTTATTTCCTAATACCGTGTTTATAATAATTCTATACCGCTACAACGCTGGGGTCTAATCACCGCATTCGATACTACGTATCGAATAAACTATCGAATTTTTTTGCATACGATAGACACTGACGTCTCGAATGAAAACTCGATAAATGTAATATCGAGTTACTCGATATCGAATGCTATTATTTTTAATTCAATACATTTCATTAGATATGGAGTTTCATGATACCAAAAAAAATAATTTCGATCAATTTTGCTCGATATCGTATGCGATGATTAGACCCCTGTATATACAAACATTTAGTCTTATTAATTTAATAGTGTCGTATTAAAATGAAAACACAAAAACTATTTTAGGTTAGAAAATATACAAATTTTTGCTTGTTTATTTAGCGAATTTATATTTGCAACAATATTGAAAATAAGAGTCGGAAGACGGTTGTGACTACGTTGTAAATTCGTGAATCCAACATTGTAAATTTAAATTTCCAGTACTGTGATAACACTAAAAAGAAGAGTCGGAAGACGCACATTTGGCGTTATCATTTAAATATTGTGACAACATTGTAAATTTGGTAAACAGTACGTTGTATTGAAGTTGATAGTACCACCTGCAACGTCGGCACAGCGTCGTGGTGATTGTCTTTTTCTGCCTGGGTCGTTCCGCAATTGTTTTTTTTTCATTTATTTTTTTTTGTACACTTAGAACAAGGTTGAATTTTTTGTGTAGGAATCAAAGTTGCCGATTTTGTTGTATTTATATGGTGACAAATAAAAAATTTCGAAATTAAATCAATAAAAAATGTGATCCAAAGAATATATTTTAGCAATATATCATTCACCACCAGAAACGAGATGCTGGTACGCGTAAATTAAAAAAGGCACAAATTTACGAAATTCTGAAAACATTTGTTATTCAGTAATATTAAAAAAAAAAAATTGTAATCAGCCTTATTCAGGCTGTCGTTGTCGTAATCGATCAAGTCGTGTTACTTTCTTCTTTATTAGTTACGCCATAAAATAAAAGCAAACAATAACAAATGTTTGTTCGTTGACGTTTTTACGAACGACAGAGAAGTTTTCTCGTTTATCGTTTATTCATTTTTCAAAGTAAAAAACAGAAACGATGAACGAAAGGAACGACCTAGTTCCTTTTATCTTTCATATCGGTCGGAACTGCTCCAAAAAAGGAACGATTTTGCCCAACTCTACATTGAGCCATGCTGACAAAATTTTTGTTTCCAAAAATTAATCAGCTTGATGATTAGACATTTGGTTTCAACAAGACGGAGAAACTTGCCTTACAGCGCGCTTAACACTCGAATTTTAGCAAAATCAATTTGGTGACAACTTTATCTCCAGACGAGGTCCTATGGGGCTATGTTAAGTCATAGGTTTATGCCGATAAACCAGAAACTCTTGAAGCATTGGAAGACAATATTTAAGCTACGATTGACTTCATACGGCCAGATTTATTAAAAAAAGTAGTTGGAAATGGGACTGGCCAAATGGAGCATACGCCGGAAATCATATTTAAAAAATTAACTCCTTTAAATTACCTACCAGATTAATAAAAAGAATTCAATCCAACAATATTTCTGTCTGATGTTATAATTTTAAGTTCTCACGCCAAAAAATAAACTCATCATTGCAATTCTCTAAGAATAAAAGTTTCTATACTCGTATTGTGAAAATGTTACGCACCTATCTTGTTAAATTAAACGCTAAATTTGTTTTATACATACATACATTACTTTTCGAACAATTATTATTACCGTTATCTGTGTAGTCATGTGATTGGGTGTCGTGCACAGTAGGTGCTTCCATTTTCTTGCCAAATACTGCTTTTATAAATACATCTTGTGCTTCATCTTGGCGAACCAGATAATTCCAAAGTCGCCGTACTGGACCGGATGATGAACTTATTACAAACGGACTGTTATCTTTGTTTAACAAAGTTCTATATTTATGAATAGAGATACCAGGGACTCCACCAGTTAATAGACAAGCTAAAAAGTTAAAAATTTTAAGATAATTACACTGTAAAATAAAATTAAATATTTTTGTATAATAGCAATCTTCCAACGGGCAATTCTTGGTTAAGGGTGACAAAGAAAAAAATATGCATATATTTGCGTTTTAAAAGTTAACTTTCAACTCGGGTTTATTATAAACTTTCTTATAATTGGTGTTAAAATATCGTAGAGAAAAAGGCATATTCTTTAAATTTACCAGTAATTTTTTTTCTTAAGTAAGACTTTAAATAAAATATTTCTTTTGTCAATTATTTTCTTTCATTATTTTAAGTAATTTTATACCTATTAAAAGTCTTTTTGGGCCCTTTTTCAAAAAGGAATATAAAGACCCCCGAGTTAAAGGGTTTAAATGTTCCATAAAAATGTGTCCCGTGGGTTTTTCCATATATTTTTTGAACAAATATTATTCATCTTACATTGTTTTCTATTTCAATTTAACATGAGAGTGTGACAAACCGAAAAAACTTCGCCTGAAAAGACCTCCCGACGCAAACTTTAAAAATGCCAATTAATACACGTCTATTTTCTTTTGTCCCATTTACCAGAATCACTTGCTAAAACCTTATTATATTATGTTGTGTTGTACAGCATTATTTGTAATAAGCATAACTTTACCTGGAATATAATCATCATTAGGAGGACCCTTGGAAGTTAAAATTTTTTGGGCAACATCCTGCCATCTAGTCAACGTTCTTAGTACTTCGTGTGATAAGGGACTTAGAACTGGCAAATCTGAAAAATATCATTTATACAGTGAAAGTGATGTTTAAA
Organism: Pollenia angustigena; assembly: GCA_930367215.1. Classification (NCBI taxonomy): domain Eukaryota; kingdom Metazoa; phylum Arthropoda; class Insecta; order Diptera; family Polleniidae; genus Pollenia; species Pollenia angustigena. The sequence goes on from OV884059.1 coordinate 39,166,262, forward strand.
AAAGAAAAATTCTTTCAAAAAGGGAAATATCTTGTTTTTATTTAAATTATTTAATTAAAATTTTGTGACTTTCGTGTAAATATTTCTTCTCCAAGAGGTGTTGAGTTAACTTGAAAAAAAAAAATAAAAAGTCAGGTTACTTCTTCTACTTTGGTACTTACAATAACAATTTTTCTCAACTTAAAAACAAGTAGGAAAGTAAAGTAGGTCGGTCTATCCAAATCATATGATACGCCCCCCACAGTATTTACAGAAAAACTTTTGAGCAGCACATTTGGGACACATTGGGCAATAATTTTAAGAAGTTGTACAGTTCGAACATTCATACGTAACAAATTGTCTCCAATGATAAGACAATAATTTACTATAGTCCAATTGAAAGTGTACTCTCGGAATACTTTAAGACGTCTTAAATCATAAAGAATAATAAGATCCCATTTAAAGCCCACACCTGAAAAAATGATGTCTTGGGGCAGGGTATCAAAAATTTGGCACTTTAATACTTGTTTTTTGTCTCCTTGTTAAATTTTTAACTATTTAGTAATCAATATATATAACGTCCAAGGCAAAAAAGTTAAGATCACTTTCCTCCTCAAAAAGTATCAAAAAGGGGAAATACGGGAAATAAAATTTTTTTCTTTGATTTCTATTGTACTGCATGTACCAATGCACAGTTCGTACTTTTTTGTTCTACAGCTTGTACATTTTTGATATTGGTTAATATTAGACCTAGAAACATAAAATTAAACATGCAATGTCCTGAGTGGGTGGAAATCTATAAAAGGAAACTTTTTGGTACTTTTTTGTTCTGCAGCTGGTACTTTTTGAATTTCCGTTAGTAATAGACCTAGAAACATAAAATTAATCATGCAAAGTCCTGACTAATGAAAATCTGTAAAGATGATTTGTTTTGTACTTTTATGTTCTTGAATTGGTACTTTTAGATATTTTGTTAAAACTTGCTTTCTTATTTTTTTAATTTAATTGAACTTAGAAAACTCGTCCCTCGACAAATCAATTCACTAAGACGAAATAATATAAGAACATTTAAAAAAAAAATTTTAAAGAAACGCTCATGTACCAAAACAAAAAAAAAATTTTAACCCCCCCCCTAGATTTTATCCTGGCTACGCCTATGTATTCGTGTATTTCGGGAATATGTATGCCTGCAAAGTTTCATCCATTTGCATTGAGTATAAGGCGGTTAAATTAACGGTACAAGATTTTATTTTCCGAAGTGAAGCTAAAGAAAAGGTTTTAAAAAGGTTTAAAACAAGTAAGAAAGTATAGTCGGTCAAGCCCGACCATATGATACCCTACACCACAGTATTTAAAAACACATCATGCTTATGTGTCCATATAAATATAGATTTATCTATTTTTATAAACTTCATGAAAATCGGTTTGAAAGTTTGTGAGAGGCAGAAATTGCCTTCATCTCCCCTCGTGGTCCTATTTTTTAAAAAATGCATACATTTTGTGTCCATATAGATATGGTTCTATCTTTGTTTTAAATTTCATTGAAATCGGTTTGATAGTTTCTGAGAGGAAGAAATTTCCCCCTATATTTCCTCGTGGTCCTACGATTCGGCCCATTTTCAATAGGCTTGGTCCTTGTGCCAATAAGAACCTATGACCCAAATTTTATCAAATTATCTCCAAAATTGCGACCTGTACTTTGCGCACAAGGTTACATGGACAGCCAGCCTGCCAGCCGGACGGACTTCGTTAGTTCGACTCAGAAAGTGATTCTGAGTAGATCGGTATGCTTTAAGGTGGGTCTAGGACCACTATTTTAAGACGTTACACACAGCACAAATGCATAATACCCTCTCCACTATTGTGGTGTGGGTATAAATACAAGACTAATTGCTTGGTGGCGTAACATGACAAAAAGAGAGCTTTTCTGTATAAGTGTCCATATATATTTATAAACATATGTTTTTTTTATACTTTTAGATCTCTTCAAGAAGGACAGGATATTTTTGGAGTAGATTTTGACTATGATGACTTCTCAAAATATGATGAAGATGAATATGAAGATGATTCAGATGGCGAAGAATATGACGAGGATGCTGGGGAGGATGGACGAGGGAGAGTTAAGAAAAAGTCAACAAAAAAACTTCCGAAAAAAACAATTTTTGATTTATATGAGCCAAGTGAACTTAAACGGGGTCATTTTACAGACCTTGACAATGAGATAAGAAAAACGGATATTCCTGAAAGAATGCAACTTAGACAAATACCTGTCACTTCAGTTCCCGAAGGATCTTCAGAATTAGACAACGAAGCAGAATGGATATACAAACAGGCCTTTTGCAAAGCACCCGTATCTCAGAATGACAAAGGTGAATTAACTCGTGAAAAAAATAGGAAACCACCTAGTTAGTGCTTTACGTTATTATTCTCCTTTGAATTACCTTTTTGCATGGGAGAGAAAAATTATTCACGATAGAGGTGATTACTTTCACTCAATTCACATGAGGGCTTTTACAACGTCGCACTGAGGAGTATTTGGCCTGAAAAGCTGGCCAAAATTATTAAACGTGTTTTTTGAATGAAAGTTTTAGTTTTTTGATAGTTTTAGGTGTAGTATGATATAAAAAGTCTAGTGGCAGATTTTGAAAAAATTACACTGCGCAACAAAAAAATTTTTCTCTTCCCTAGAAATAAAAGCATGTGGACCATATGGATTTTGATGCCCTTAATTCAAATCTGTTTTCCGTTTTTCTCTTGTACGTAAGGATTTTCTTTTAAAGGCGTGGCATACTTCACCCCCTAAATCGTTGGGTTGCCTTATATACTTTGCCATAACTTGAAAACGTGTTCTCCGATTTTAATAGCAGGAGGATCAGAAGATACACCGGGATTCTTTAACTAACCATACACATTTATTTTATATCTATTACTATTTTGGAGTTATTAAAAATTTAATGGCGAAACCAGAGTTCTCATTTGCACACACATTGCACACTCTTGCGCATGAGCCAAAAAGACACTCACATAAAAACTAGCGCATGCACATGCGTTAGAGCGATATTTTATATTTGTCTCTTACGCACTCATGTGTATGTGCATTTTGTTGTTGCACATTTCGCATGGAATGAGCAACGCATCAATGCCCATGTGCATGCACACAGGCATACAATTTATTGATGTTATTATCAGCGTTGCCAAATTAAATTTTTGATGTGACAAAAATTCCTAAACGATGTTTTAAAATTTAAATACTTGTTAGGATTTTTGTTTTATATTCTTAAAAACAGTTCTGCCATAACTTTTTGATGAAAATATGCCGAAACTTCAAAAAAAAATTTGCTAAATCGTTAAATGAAGAAAATATGCTTTAAATCTGCTAAGATTAAAAAATAAAACTTTAAATATTTTAAATTTTATAAAAATATGCTAAATTTTTACAAAAAATATGCTAAAAATCTTCTAAATTATTATAAAAAAAAATTTGCTAAGCAGCTGCTAAATAACAAATAATTTTTATATAAATTTTTTTACATAAAAAGTTTTATTTAAAAAATTTATAAGATAAATTATGCGACAAATAGAAGTAGTAAAAACCTGAATATGAAATTTTTTAAAAGTATGTATAGTGAGTCGTTAAAAAAATGCTTTCCTAAAAAGCAAATATATGCTAAAAAAGTTAGAATATTAAAAAAAAAAAAATATGCAAATCTCCAACTCAATGTGCCAAATATGCTAAAATAGGAACACTTCTCAAAAAGGAAAAATAAATAAATAAGGGGAAATGCGCTTGTGTTGCGGCAAACTGAACGTTTGCTTAGGTTTGACTTCATATTATAATAGCATGCGCTCTTGTTGTTGTACCCATAGCTATATCTATTCTATCTATTTTATTGACATCACTATTATTATGATTTGTTTATTCCATTTTTTTTTTAAATATTTTTGAACAATAATTTGTTGTTTTAAACAAAAAAAAAACAACTAGTTGCAATTATTTAATAAATAATTAATGTGAATATCTGCATTTGCCCCTGAACAGGTTCTTTTTAATCATTAAAAATTTTTTTAAATAATTAGCCATATAACTTAAAATTGGTTGTCTAAAATAAAAAAAAATTAGTATAATGTATTAAACATGTTCATTTTAATAAATTAAACATTTTACATAGAAAACTTCAAGAACATCAACAATATTCCTTGAATTTAGGTTTGTTTCGAATTCTCTCGTACGGCGAGATTAAAACTTTGAAAAATTCGCTATCATCGAAAATCCGAAAAGGTAAATTTTTAACTGTCACTAGGCCCACACAACATTTTAAAAATACGCTCTTGTTAATATTAATTTTTACGACCTCTTCAATTTTCCGTTTTTTTGTTGGTGCACCTTCATCATCACTTTCATTTGCATTTTGCGTAATGTCTTTTTTGTGGACGAGTTTATAATGCCTTTTAATGTTGAAGGAATTGGTTCTACTTAATTGTTTCTCACATTCTGAGCAATCAATTTTATTAGCGCTTTTCAAAACTTTATAAAAATTATTTTCACAATTCATTTTTTTAAATGCGTATAAAAAACAATGTATGCTCTTCACTCTGCAACTGTTTTAAAACGTATTTCCTTCACTATTTGCACAGCTTTAAGAATTTGCATAAATCGTTGACTAATGCACAGACATAATCTGATGCAACAACAAAATTATGTGTTACAAATTTTTTTACTGATCATAAAAAATTATTTGAAGGTTAAGTTTTTTTGTAATTTCCTTCAAATAAAGAATGGCAACAAAAAAATTTATGTATATTTTTGTTTTTGTATGTTAAAATTGTCATGTATTTTTAGACAAAATAGTCTACCTGCTTTAAGTGTTCTAATAAAATGTTTACAAAATCATAAAGCCAAAAAATTCCGTTACCTTTTTACACAGTTATTGCATGTGTTTTTTACAAGAATAGTTAAATAATTTCCGTATAAGCAACAACCGATTATACAAGTTACATATCAATTCCAGTTTTTTCATGCCAACTATTGAAAATATTTATTATTCAAAACCAGTATAACTATAAAGATCTGATAGAAATGATGCTTTTTTATAATATGGGGAACTTTGGGCCCCACCCGGCACGGCTAGGTATCGTCGGATTGACTTGAAAAATTAGATCATGATTTCTTACACCAAACCTCATATTTTAAGCAGCGCAAACAATTAAATTTAAAAAAAAAAATCCCATACAAGATGCGACCAGTCTAATGCTCATGCGCTTGAGCATGCGCATTGATATAAGAAAATGTTGCACATGCGCATGAGCACAAATTTAAGCTCATGTGCTGCACACTCATGAGCAAATACGAACTCTGGGCGAAATATGCAAAATGCGTCAAATTTTTTGTTTTCAAAATGCAATAAAAAAATTTAAGAACCAAAAAGTTTAAATTTTTAAGATTTTTCTAAAAGCCACATTCCTAAGGAATAAAAGTTGGTATAAATCGCAAAACTCAATTAACAAATGTTGATTTTAAAGGTTTAAACTCATTCTTGACAGACTGTATGTACATAAGAGCGACTCACCAAAAAAAGTGCTCGATGTACCCTCCTAAAAATTAACCTTGGACTTTTTTAAGATGATATTTTAAATATTTTGGCTCCAGGGTTGACCTCTCGTGAGCTGGACCAGTTAGAAAAAGGGTCTATTTTTGCATGTTTTGTTACTTTAAGAATCTGTTTCCTTACCAACATATACAAGTTGGGTATCGTAAGAATACATATATACAGCGTCCAACTGTATATAAGATTTGTCCAAGGACGATCATCCATGTCCTTTTTTTTAAGGATTTTCTGTAAAAAAAACGGTTTTTGAATTTTTTGTTAAGGGTTGTTTGTAATAAAAGTGTCAAATTAACATATTTTAATCTTTAGTCGATTTAATTAAATACGTGTCTCAGCTTTTTTTGAAAATCGTGCTAGTTCGCGTTTTGACAAAAGTGCAATGGGGTGGTAACCCTTCGTTTTAAATAGGGCAATATGGGTATCAAATTTTATCTTTTGCCAAGTTTATCATCTTTGTATGTAAATAATTTAGATTTGTGCAAATTAGATGCATTTTACACGGTGTTCTGGAATATATATAAATGCAATTTTGTAGTAACTCTAAAATGATAGCGGATTTAGTTTTTTGATCATGTATGGATGAAAATAGGACTAAAGAAAGAAAAAAAGAAATGATCCACGACTTTTTGACGGCATATTTTTTTCGCAAATTAAAAAAAATTCAGGTCGTGGAACATTTCTTTCTTTTTTTTCTTTAGTCCTATTTTCATCCATACATGATCTAGAAACTACGTCCGCTATCATATTAGAGTTACTACAAAATTGCATTTATATACATACATATATTCCAGAGCACCGTGTAAAATGCATCTATTTTGCAAAAAACTAAATTATTTACATACAAAGATGATAAACTTGGCAAAAGATAAAATTTGATACCCATATTGCCCTATTTAAAACGAAGGGTTACCACCCCATTGCATTTTTGTCAAAACACGAACTAGCACGAATTTCAAAAAAAGCTGAGACACGTATTTAATTAAATCGACTAAAGATTAAAATATGTTAATTTGACACTTTTATTACAAACAACCCCGACAAAAAATTCAAAACCCGGTTTTTTTTTTACAAAAAATCCTTAAAAAAAAGGACATGGATGATCGTTCTTGGACAAATTTAATATACAGTTGGACGCGCCTTAAAAAACCTTTCTTACGATACCCAACTTGTATATGTTGGGAAGGAAACAGATTCTTAAAGTAACAAAACATGCAAAAATATACCCTTTTTAAAACTGGTCCAGCTCACGAGAGGTCAACCCTGGAGCCGAAATATTTAAAATGTCATCTTAAAAAAGTCCAAGGTTCATTTTTAGGAGGGTACATCGAACACGAATTTTGCTTCCATACAACTTGAGTCGCTCTAATGTACATACATACATATGATTTACAGTCTAATTAAAAAAAAAATTGAAAATTTTAAGGCTCTTATAAAACAGTATTTTTTATGAAAAAAGGCTTTATTATATTTATTTTATATCATTAAAACTTTATAAACGGAAAAGTTAAACTAATAAAAATTCCTTACTAATTATTATGTCGCATGTGTGTCCTCATTAGCTGCATCATCGGTGTCAGGAAGAAGTGTGATGGTTTCTGATGAAAAAGCTTTTTTATTATTCCGTTCTCTTTGCGTACTGCAGCTTATAAAAGGGTCACTGCTCAGAAATAACCTATTCAAGACATCTCGATTTGTATCGCTTCTGCTGAATTTCCTCGAATAATTCATACGATATAATCGTAAGTGCTTATTTCTGGCCTCGGCAGCTTCTTCTGACAATTGTCCAATTGGCAAGATTGCTTGCTTTATAGCACTACCGCCATGAATAAGAATCTTGTGCATCGTAGGACTCATGGGGTGCCAGTTTTTTTTTTTTTTTTGTTTTATTTATATTTTGTTTTTTTCTACTTTGTTTTGTTTTTATGCAAAATTACTTAAAATAACGGGGGTTTTAGCAGACTTGCAAAACTCTTACATCATTGAAATAAACATACAATATTATTTTATTTTAATTTTTTTCATATACATACCCAGGTATGTATCTGTTGACATAAAGGTTAATAATTATTCTATTAGGTACGTACATACACATATTTTTTTTTTTTTTTAACAAATAATGTTTTGTAGAGCAGGTATATAAAAATATCTTTTTTGGGGATGTGTGGGACATTCCCTTAAAACTATTATGGATAATTAAGAATTTTTGCAATTTATAATTACATATAGGCAGGTATTAATATTGTGAAGTGTTAAAAGTGATGTGAATAACAGTTGAAATCAATAATTCAAAATACATAAAAGTTTATGACGATATAAAGGTATAAGAAAAAGTGCCCGATGAGCAAAAATAGAAGAAATGTGAAAATTTAAAAAAATCTTCAAAAATAATGGCGCAAACTTGCGCACACTTTTTTTTTGGTTTCTAAAATTAGAGATTCCAAATTTTTTTGTGGTATCAAACATAATTCGTAGACATGCTAACCTCACTTTTAAAAACCTCTCCTTTTCCTTTTTTTGCAAAAAAAGTGTATAATTTGTTTTTTTAGCTTTTGAACGAATTGTTTCAACATGAATATTCAACATATTTTAATTATTTTTTTTTTTCTTTTTTAAATAACTTTTGATCAAACCTTTCAGCGAAAAAAAATAATCTTTGTTAAACCTTTATTCGTTTAGCCGCAAAAAAAATATCATATAAACATCCAGAAACCGAAAAAAACATTTAAATCTCATATAATTTTCTTCACTTTCCTGACTTTAGCAGGGTCTCAGAGCTACAAATCGCCACTAAAAGTCTTCAAAATTTACAATATAATGTAAAATATTGTTGTCTGTCGAGCTGCGTAGTTAGTTCTTAAGATTTCTTAAAATTCAGTTTTCAGGCCAAATACTCCTCTGTGCGTCGTTTTATCTTGATTCCCTTTTAAAGCAACTTCCAAAATCTCTTTGCGTTCATACGATGATTTTTGGTTGCATATATTTTTTTACTTACAGTATGCCCTTGATTATCCGTCATTTTATTAACCGGCATCTTCAATTAACTGGAAAATAAAAAATATTTTAGCATTGATTTAAATTACCTCTATTATCCGGCATTACCTCTGTTATCCGAAATTATAAACAAATTATCTTTTTTTCGTTTACTTTTGAACAATCACAACAAATTTAAATAAACGAAGAAAGAGAATTTCACACAGCACTGGAAGCATGTTCTGACAAAATAACTTTTTTCCTCATGTTAACATAATAATACATTATATATTTACATAAAATAGGAAACACACCAAAAAAAAAAAAAATAAATAATGAAGAATGCTGCCGGTCCCGTCTATTATCGATAATCGAGGTATTTTCAACCACACACTTCAAAGTAAGAAAAATAATAAAACGTAAAAAGAAAAAGTTAAAAGAGATATACAAAAAACGACACGCAAAACACAAAACGAGTCGTTTTGTTTACCCCTCTTTCTTCTCTACACCGCTCACCAACAAACCAAAAGATACGTCGACAAAGCGACGTCGTAAAAGCCTCGCGAGTTTTATTTTCAAACTTTAAAACGAGAGAATTGACTTGAATTATGATTGCGAATAACATTTTTTCCTACCCTGATTACGTGTGAGACGTCAAATATTTGTCAATATATTTCATTATAATACATACTTCAGATATAAGGCTAAGTTAAATCTGTGCAACTATATTTATAATAATTTGTTTATTTAATAGAGTTTACCTTGAAGTTCGATTCCCGATATAGTAATAAAATCTTGTATATGTTTTATAAACATTTTTATAAACGCCAATCTTAAAATGCACCATGAATAGGACTTAGGCTCCAAGTGTTCCTTATTATCTCTATTGCTTTTAATACCAGTTTTAGCATTGGAACTAATTCCATCATCTTCTTCTTCTTCTTCTTCGGATTCGTATGGGTCATCCGTATCATATTCATCACAATCTAAAAGTAAATATACATAATGTTACAATTACACGGTGATACAAAAGTAAAAGAAAACAAGCAAGAAAGTATAGTCGGTCAAGTCCGACAATATGAACCTACACCACACATTTACAGAACCATTTTCGAAAGAGAAACCTATAAAAGAACCCTGTCAAAACAAAATTATGTTATGAGGAAGTTACGCACTGTAAACTATTTTCTAAAGTGGTAGTTGTCAAATGTTTGACATATTGTTTTTGCTTACTAACTGATAGCTGAAAGAAATAATTTTATTGCAAAATATGTAAAAGAACATACATAATTATAAATTTTACACGCACGTACCTTTTTATGCTTTTTATCTTGAACAAATAAAATAAAATTAAAACTATTTTCAACTGAATGACAGTTGTCATTATTTTAAAAAAATAAAAAGTCTCGTTAGATAAATCTGAAATCTATTCCCCCCGATATATCCATGCGAAATCGATCAGAAATCGGCCAGACAGTTAGTATATTTAATGTCTGACAGAAATCTGAACGAAGTCTCTAAGAATGGAGTCAGACATTTCCAAGAAATGTCTGATTCAGACAATGTCGGAGTATTTTGCTGGCTGGGTAGGTACATACTTATTTAGGCATTGACAGACACATGTATCGTTTTAGTGCAAATATGTACATAGTATGTACGTATGAATGTTTTCTACTCAAACGTACTTTGGATCAGGGTTTAAAAAAACTAATATACATATTAGTCATAAATATGCATAATTTTAAACACACGCTAACAGAAAATCTAAAAATATTAAATAATCAACAACCGTAATATATTTAAATGCATCGCTGTATTAATATAATTTCTAGTTAAACTCAAAAATATTTAACCAGTAGCAACTTTTTAATATTACAATGCGCAAAATATTTATATTTTCTCCGTATAAATATATTTTCTATAGAAATATTCAAATATTTTTAGTCACCATAAATATTAAATGTTGTGTGTCTTCAATATCAATATATTACTGCCACACATTACAAACTGCCGAAGTATATGCGAATTGATAATCGACTGCCAAAATATGCGAGACAAAATATGCGACTATTACACACAAAATATTTAAATATTTCAGGGTGAATAGTAAACATAATTGGGCTATTCACAAGGTGTGCTATCAAGTCATATCGTCATAATGTCCTAAATAATATTTTACAATTGTTTACAAAAAATATTGTTGTGTTTGAAACAAAAAAAAAATTGTAATGCTGTGTTCATTATTTCGTCGTAACTGAACATTAGAAATGTAAATTATAAGCGCTTGCGCAGTCATATTAATTTCTTGTAATTATTTTAAGACATATGACTTTACAACTTTATGACTACCTTGTGAATAGCCCAATTACTAGTCGAAAAATAAACTAATAATAGTCGCAATACGAAGAACAAAATATTTTTGTGTGTACATACAAAAAAGGTTTAAAAGAGGAAAGATAATTGCTTAATGGTTTAGTTATTTATTGAAAAAAAGGTAAATTATGATTGAAAGGTGAGTTTTATAATTTGAGTGCAAAAAACTAGAAAGGATTGAAAAATGAACTAATGTTTTAAGAAAACATATACACAGTTATTATTTATAAAAATATTTATAAACAGCCATTAAAAGAATATAGGGAGTGATATTCTAAAGACAAAATGCAATGGGTGTTTGGACTAGTTGTTCAAAAATTAAGTTAAGGTACAAAAGTGCGTTTGTATTATAAGAAATTTATTTACAACAGTCAAAGTATATTTTGTAAGGGGAAACATTTTTATGTGTGGGTGTGTAGATCATAGTTTTAATTTTAAGACCTATGCATTTTGTTTTAAGCTTGGCTCATTTAATTGTTGATGATAATGGATGAATTCAAAATAGAACAACCAATCGCGGTATTGTAATAGAAGCTCAAAAAAAAGGATGTAGTGTAAATGTAGGTAGGATGCTGCTTATATGGTCTGTTAGAGAAAAGAACATTTGAAGTAGTGATCAGTTGTAAAGGCTATGCAGATACATATGTATGTATGTACATATGTCTATATGTACATATAAGTAGTTGTTAGCGACAAAGAAATCTTAAAAATTGATACTGTGTATTGCGTTATACAAATTGATTTAAAAAAAAAAAAAGATTTTTATGACTTTTCTTGTTTTTTAAAAGTATGTAATTTGGAAAAGAAATGTTTTTCAGAGTATTGCTGTTTTTTTTTGTACCTATCATAAATATTTTTTAAGGTACAACGTTTTTGTTTGCTACATGCACTTGCGTAGACATTTGTTAATTAAGCAATAATTATGACGCCAACATTAACCGAACCCAAATTTTCATGCAAGTAGCGATCCTTTTTTATGAACTTCTTTTTGGCTTATTTTATACACTTGTGACCTTTTCATTTGTTGTTGCATATACAAATGACAAGCAAAGGCAACAACACCTTGTGATATCATAGACACAAGCGTATGCAAATTTATGATCTTTGCTTTTTTGTTGTTTTTTGGCGGAAAATAAAGGCTTATTTATTTTTTCACTTGTTTTTTTTTACAACAGGAATAGGAAAAAAAAGTATGAATAATTATGACGCCAACATTTACGCAGAAAAAGAATTGTACACACCATCTGAGGCAAGTAATGCGCATATGTATGCATGAAGATCCTTTTTGTATAGAACAGCGCACATAAATGTAATCAAATTATTAAATAAAACTGAACCTGAGCATATCCTGTCTCTCGTTACTAAGCGAAACGTTTGTTTTATAAGAAACCTATTTTTATCTACACACAAAAAAATAATCTAAGTAATTTTACCAAGGCCTGCATAGATAACTTATTTTTATATAAGCTCAAAAAAACAAGTTTAATTACCTAACTTAATTGGTAATTAGTACAATAAGAATTGCCTAAAATATTTGTTAATACTACTTATTGAGTTAGGTATCTTCTTCGATTTTATTTTGTTGTCAGTTGGAAATATATTTTTTAACAGTTTTAATTAAATAAGAGGCAATCGTTCGGTAAAATTGCTTAATGAAACGGAATTACTGCAGAGCTATTTAAATAAAGGATCAGTCGTTAGAAATTCTTATAAAGTAACGATATCATTAATTTCAAATTAAAAGTTTAATATTGAATTACCAATTTCAATTCTTCTTCTATCAGGATACCTTTCTCTATAATTTGGTCTTTGATCCCATACACCTTATTGACTGACAAAGGTGAGATCCCTGTTGGTATTCGTTATCAATGTTTAGAATAAAAAACGTAAGATCGAAAATTTGATAAATTTTTGGTTGTACCACGTTTTATTGGCACATTTGCACGAGTCGTGTTATTACACTGGTACATTCTTACTAATAAAAAGAATTATTCATCTTGTAACTAATTAAAATTGTTTTTAAAGTTTTATGCCATGTGCACTTTGCATAAACCTAATTATTCCATTTAAGAGGCAATGTATTCCTTAGTTCCTTCTACTGGTCTAGTTTAATGTTGTGATGAAATCGAAGATTAGAGTCCTTCTAAAGCGAATCTACTTGAAGAAGCTTCAGATAAATATGGCAAAGATTTTAATGATGTAATACAAAATTTCGTACGTACTTAAGGCACAATTCATAACGAATTAATTTAACTTGTCACCTCTGTATTTCAAGGGTGCCGTGCCCATGGAATAGTGGCAATGTGCTTGTAGTCGTTTATAAGAATGAAAAATGTATATTTAAACAATGTACAAAAACTCGTATTAAGCGCATAACTTTATAAGTGCTGTTATGGTTTAAAGGTTATGTAGGGCCTTGTAACCCCTTGTGAAATTACAAAATATTTATGACTTTTTTTTGCTTTCAATGTAATTCTTTGGCGTAACGTTGCGAATTTTATAATTAGGGCCTATGATTCTTACTACACCATTTCCAATTGTATTTCAGAAATTTCCAATTTAACTTAAAAAATTTCCAACTGTAACTTCTGAAAGTGTCCAATTGTATTTCAGAGATTTATGTTTTTATAGCTAATACAATTTTTTAAATTGGAAATGGACGATAGCAATTTGTCTGAGCCGCCATTTACTACAAGCATCTACCGTTTACTGATCTAGGGTTACCGGCACATATTCAGGGAACTGAGCGATTTGTACAATTGCTTACCAATGTTTCCCACGTGCAATAGAATGTAATCGAGATGATACTTTGGCAGTTACTATTAAAAGCCGCAACAGAATACCACGAATGGATAGCAAAAAAGATATTGTATGTAAATTGCAGCTATAGGCCGAAACTAAATTTATTTATTTTATTTATTAAGTTGTGAATTTTCCAAAAAATTGCGTTTTAATAAAAATTACAATAATAAAAATATTTATTTTTTTTATTTTCAGTTTTTGCTTAAATTTTATTTAAAGAAATTTTCGTTTAATTAAGTTTTGATTAATCAATTCTATGGCATTTTGACAAAACATCTTAAGTCAAAATTTAAATGTTGAAAAAAATGGTGTTAATCGTACGAATTTTCATTAAAACATTTTTGCTTACGTTTTTAAAATTTTGTATTATGGGTGTGTGTGAAACGGTAGCGAAGTACTCATGGAAGTATAATTTTGCCACTACTGAGGTGAATAAAATTTCACTAGCCCTAGGGGCCAGTATAAATTTTGACATTAGTATAGAAATTTTTGACAACCACAAATTATTTATTTTCATCAAATTTGTTTAAACAAAATAAAAAATAATATGGAAGCAGGATCAGCGGCAAAAAAAATTAAAAAGAATTATACAAGATGTAAATATTTAAATATTTATAATTTTTTTTGCCCACACTTTTTGTTAAAATTGTTAATATATCAGAACGAATTCATCAAATAGTTGGGACGATCTCATTTCCAACAGAATTGAAATGATTATTGGTAAACGTTTGTTTAATTTATTAATTTTCACAAAAATATTAGTAATTATTTTTTTCTTTATGTCAAAATTTTACGATGTCAAAAATGTTACAATTTCACACAGCACAAATATGAAAATTTTCTACCACAAACAAATTTCATTTCACCATAGAACTTTGCTACCGTTTCACACACACCCTATGAACAAAATTTTTCTTTAATTTGGTTATTTTACTTTTTAACAAAAATGCTTTTTTCATAAAGTTTTTTTTAAATCTTTTTTGCTCTCTTATCTCCACTTAAGATGGTTTTTCAAAATGCCGCAGAACTATTTTATTTTAATCAACTTTGAATTAAGATTTAGTTTAATTATTTTATTTAACTTTTGTGTATCAAAATTGTAACAGTTTAAAGTTTCTTAACAGCTTGACTAGATTATTTTGACAAAAACCTCTTAACCAATTATTGATGTACAGATTTTTCTAAAAATGAGCACATATATAGAAAGCTCAGAGAATTTTCTTTTAAACAAGCCCTCTTTCAGCGATACAGGCCAACTATTCACCAATTTCAATAAATATTTCCAAAAAAAAAAACTATTTTTTCAGATTTTCTGAGCACCAAACTTTCAAGTCAAAAGCCGGAAGCTCACTTGTGATTTTGAAATCACAATTGTGATTAATGGGTGTTTTGAAAACCACAAAATTTTTAACTTAGTAAAAAATGGTGGAAGCAAGTAAGCAAGTAATTTTAAGTCGGCGGCCACTTAGCTGACTGGCTTAAAATCACAATTATGAAAAAAGCTTTTTGTTCAGAACACATTTTTTGTGATTTCAAATCACTTTCACAAAAAGTGATTTTCAGAACATGCCTGATAATTTGGCTGTTTTTAGCACTTATAAGTGCGGCTTTTTTTGTTCTCTGTGTTTTCTTGATGCGGCTTTTTTCTTGAATGAGTATTATTATCAGCCAGGGAAGAATTTGATTTTTAGATTTTTTAATTTTGTCTTTTTTAATTAGCTCTTCTTTAAGGAAAAAGGAAAAGGCGAAAGAATCATTTTGAGCTTTTGCTTTTTAGGTGGCTGGCGCTTCTTGCCGCCAGCTGATAAAAATGCAATTGTAAAAATAAAAAATAAGGGATTTGTTTTTTTGCACAAACGAAAAACAGAGCACTGGCTGTTGATAAAAAAAAAATTCTATTGCAGTGGCAAAAGCAAAAATAAAAAGCATCTAGTTGATGGGTGCTTTTAAACACTGCAATAAAGTTCAGTTTATCAATAGCATCTAATGGTAATTTAGCACATTTAAATGAAACCTTGTTAATTAATTTTTTGACTGGCAAGTAAAACGTTGATAACTAAAAGCAAATTTATTTGAAGAAAATGTTTTACATATGTGACGGTACCTTAAGACGTTTGCGTAAATTGGCCGATTGGTTTCTTTTGAAATAAAAATTTAAAAGAAAAAACATTAAATTTACCTGTATTTTTCGGTTTTGTTAAGAAATATGAAAGCATCGACATTTCCGGTGGAACAAACTGTTCACGATAAGTCGGCTTGTCCTCCTTCATATGAGTAGGAGAGTTGTTGTTTCCAAAATTTCCAAGAATCTTCATATTTAATTTAACTCGTTGTTTTGTTATAGATGTAACTGTATTCCAAACGCTGTTTTCATCAGCTTGTTCCTCCGATGGGCAAGTATTTGAAGCAGCGTGATTTTCACATGTAGCTTTCCTTAAAAGTTTCTTCATACCGCCACCGAATATAGTAGACCAGGTATCAGGAGAGAAGTTGTGAGCGACAAGTCTGTACAAAATGCGACTGTCACAAGTAACTAAAGCATAAGTAGCTAGTGACACATATGTTGCAATAAAACTTTCCAATAAAAGTACGTTTAGTCTTGGTATGTCTTCATCTTTTTCACTTGCCAAAAGTGCTCTTAAGTTCGCCACTCCAGGCCATTTTGAAGGTGTTGTGCAAACACCTTTTGGTTCATCTGTAGAATAAATTCTCTTCCTATTGTAGATATTTGTATTTCCAATTAAATGCGAACATTCAAATGAAGAATTAAGTTTAGCAATATTTTCTATACCCGGACTTTGGAATCCGTTTTGTGTCAAATTATTAACAACAAAGCTTTCAGAGTCGCACAGTGATTGGTAAATACAAGATGATAGTGCTACTGCAAGATCTCGAAGAATAAATATTTCACAAAATGCATTTGGCTCCGAACTTGAATGTGGTGAAAATTTTATAACACTGTGCAGCATATCGATAGTTTGAGACTAAAAAGACAAAAACCATTTATGTATATAAAAACATTTAAATATTACTTATACTAATTTACGATTTGTAGATTTTTGGCCTGTTGCCGCAAACATTTTACAACATGATTTCACCTTGAAATAAAGCTATTAAATGAATGGATACCCCAATCCAGTCGTAAAGAGTATAAAAGTTGGTTCCACATTTGGACTCATAACTCTCATCCAACTGAACCGATTTTGCTGGGTTTTAATAACAAACTGCTTAGGATAACTATAAGCAATTGGACACCAACATTGTTCTTTTCTTTTGAATTTTTCGTAAGTGAGTG
Organism: Pollenia angustigena; assembly: GCA_930367215.1. Taxonomy (NCBI): domain Eukaryota; kingdom Metazoa; phylum Arthropoda; class Insecta; order Diptera; family Polleniidae; genus Pollenia; species Pollenia angustigena. Next base: position 39,183,287 of record OV884059.1, read on the forward strand.
TGTTTTCAACAGAAGGACATGGCTAAATTAACTACTCAAGAAACCATAGTAAAAAAAGAAACATTATCTTTTATATTTTTATAGAAAAAAAAAGATATTATTTTTATTTAACAATAAAATTAAAACAAATTTTTATTGAAACAAGGAAAAAATATTTAAGTTTAATTTTGTATGAACGTAGCTTGTTTTTTATGGACTGTATCGTACAAAACCTCTAAATCCAGGAGGACACTTGTTTGGGGACACGTTAAATAATGAACAGATTTGACTAATTTTTAATATTTATAGTAAAGTAATATCTACGCCAAATTTGGTCGCCCAAGTTCATATGGTGTGGGCGCTATTGTGGCAAAACAATTTTTTTTTTATGCTTAGTTTATTAAATTAAAAGTTAAAAATAAACTTCATAGTAAATGTTTATGGGTAAAAAGCGAGATTAAGGCCCGTTTTTACAACTTACCGATAGCTAAAGGTAGGATTTTATCGGCCGTGTAAAAAGAGTTCCATTGTTACAACTTTATTTTAACCTACCAGTAATGCGATTCTCTATTCAATTTTAACATAATTTAAATTGTTAAAAATATTTAACAGCAAAGTTAACGTAAATTTTATTCAGTAATTTTTTTACAAATAACGTTTACTGCTAAGTTCTATCTTAACGTCAGGTATTTAAGTTATCTTAACAGCAAAATATTTTTCATTGTTTATTTTTAAATTCGTAGTTATTTAAAAAAAAAAAAAACAAACAAACAAAAATTTTGGCAAATAAAAGCCACATTAACATTTTTAAAATTCACGTTATTTACATACATTTTGCAAAAATAATATTAAAAAATTAGTTTTTTGGGAATTTACAAAAAAGCATTAAAAATATTACATTTTAGATGCAGCTTATGGAAATCACTAGTAGTGTTTTCTTTTCTACACAAAAAATAAGTGGTAGACTTTCCAATCATGCCGCTGTTTGCAAATTTTGGCGAATTTCCACTAATTTAGCAATTTTTACCGAATTTTTGGCATTCCTTATAGTTTTAGTGACTTCAAATCAATATTATGGTTTGTTCGAAATATTAAACAATTTCGCGAATTTTCGCTATTTTTGCAAAAAAAAAATGTTTATATATTCCGACAATTTGTTTTTTAAGCGATTTAGCGATTTCAAATAAATTTTACGATTTTTTCCAAGTTTGCAATTTTTCGCGAATTTTAGCCATGTTCGCGATACAAGCGATTTTTTCCTGTGGTTCTTTAGAGCTTTAACGATTTTTGATAAATAGCCGCTGTTTGCTAATTTTTGCGAATTTCCGCTAATTTAACATTTTTATCGAATTTTTGCAATTCTGTTGAATCTGCAGCGCTCAAAAAACCAATAAAACAAACTGAAACGTTTTGTATTAAATTCACGATATTATGAGTATATTTATTTCATTTTACTTTACAAACTAAGTTAATGTAATGTGATTAAAAGATTTAATTATTTTTGTATTAAATGGCGGAGGAGCAGTAAAAAAAATCACGTTTACAATCTTTCGAGAACAATTGAAGAAGGAAGTGAAAAATTAACAAAAGAAGATGAAAATAAAAAACTGACATTTTTATAAATAACAAAGAGTTGCCACTTCATTCAGAAAGAAAGAAAATGTAAAAGTTAAATAATATTACCATATTAAAACAAATTTAGTTTTAGCGACTTTTAATACATTTTATGGCTTGTTTGAAATACTAAAAATTTTCGCCATTTTTGCTATTTTCCGATTTTTTGCAATTTTCGCTAGACTATCAAATCCTAAATTGTTAGTTTCGAAAGTTCTTTAAGTCGTTCCATACGATAAATAGTTTGCCCTCTTCGTTAAATATACTAATTAATTAACAAAGATGCCACTTAATTGAAATTTTTAGCTATGTTGTTAAAACTGAGTTACTGAATTGCTGTATTGTTACCGTAAGCAATAAACTGTGCCGGTAAAATTAACGTTAACGTTAGTTGTTAAAAGTTAGAGAATTCCACTACAGGTAGGATGAACCTTAATCTACATAATCGTTCACTTTAGGTTAAAGTAAAGTTTTAATAATGGAACACTTTTTATAAGGCCGTTTAAAGTCTACTTTTAGCTATTGGTAAGTTGTGAAAACGGGCCTTAGAGGCCGATCTGGTTGAATTTCAATAGCAAAATTTTTCGGACTAGACTATATGCATTATAAATACATACATATATAATAACCTATTATATCTGAGGTCCTTCAAAAAATCATTTCAACATACGAACGGTCAGATGGACAACTCTCAATCAACTTCGCTACTCATAAGAACCTAGAATATACATAAATACTTTATAATGTGTTCAAGACATATTTAAATTTGAAATATTTTGAAATTTTCCAAAACCAGTGAGCTGTTACAAAGCCTAATCTAGATATCGCTGGCTTAACATGCAAAGGCTCTAAGTCCACTTTTTTAGAAATTCAGATTTTATTGCAGTAATGTGCAACAAGTACAAATACATTGTTGCGAAGAAAAAATACAGTTATCTCGTTGTTTTTTAGAGATGTGCAAAAGCGCTTAGTCCAATTTATCGAAAGAAAATGCTGTAAGTCCAAAAAAGCTTTTATTTATTTGATTGTTTCTTGTTTCTCCTGTAAACTTTTAAAATAGGGCCTTAGGGCCTTTGAATGTTAAGCCAGCGATACATAATTGCTTAACCAGTATGTACGGATGTATGTGCTATTCTCTTTCCACAACTCTCTAAAATCAACTGGTGACCTAGAGATCTGAAATTCGGCACTCTTAGGCCCGTTTTCGCAACTTACCGATAGCTAAAGGTAGGATTTTATCGGACGTATAAAAAGTGTTCAATTATTACAACTTTACTTTAACCTACCAGATAGGATGAACCTTTATTAACTTTATCGCTCACTTTAGGTTAAAGTAAATTTTAAATAAGGGAACACTTTTTATAAGGCCGTTTAAAATCTACTTTTAGCTATCGGTAAGTTGTGAAAACGGGCCTTAATGTAGTTTCTCTGCAAAAGATCGTACCGGATCCGGTTTTTTTATTTTCGCGTCTGTGGACGAAGGTATAGTGTTAAAAAACCTCCGTTCTTTAACATAAAGTCAGCAAACAAATAAGATACTTTGAAGAGACATATGAGTGTACTAATTTGTACTTTTTGTAAACACGTTTATTGTCATAATTATTTTACGCAAACTTAAATGTATGTTTTTTTTTAACATAAATAAAGCAAACAAATAAATTTCATTTGATGGGCGAAACAGGTTTAAATAATAATTTTGCGCTACTTGAAAAATATGTTGTTTAACATAAAGATAGCAAATAAATAAAGTACCTTTATGGGCCAAGACAGGGAAAAAATTCGTACTGTTGGTACTTTTTGTAAAAACTTTTTTTAAATCTATGTTCCTTAACATAAAGGCAGAAAACAGATAAAGTGCGAAATAGGGTTAAAATTCGTAGTTTTAGTACGTTGCTTTAAATAATTTTGCGCAAACTTTAAACCAATATTCTTTTACATAAACACAGCACACATACAAAGTACTTTTCAGGGAACAAACTGGGTAAAAATTCGTCCTTTGTGTACTTTTTCGTAACAAAACCGTAATCGTAACGGAACCGTTTTTTTTATTTTCGATTTGTGGGCGAAGAAACAGGGTTAAAATTAGTGCTTTTGGTACTTTTTGTGAACACGTTTATTTTCACAATAATTTTGCACAAAGTTGAAATCTATATTTTTTTAAATTAATAAAGCAAAGAAATAAAGGGCTTTTAGAAGGCAAAACAGGGTTGAAATTCGTACTTTGGTACCTTTTGTAAACAAGTTTGTTTTTTGCTTGGAAAAGAAAAAAAGAGAGGAGGAAGTAATAAAATTGGACGTATGTATACTGTAATTGTATCTGAAGGTGAAAGGTTCTACCTCAGTTAGACGTTAATTAATTTTCCATGTGCGATAGAATTCAACGATTTTTACAGTCAACGGGATAACATACTCCAGCTTTAAAGAAGCAGCACTAGCCTTTGGTCTTCTACAAGACGTTTGGGAGTTGACTTTTCAAGAAGCAATTGAAATGATCAAGCCAACTGCACTCAGACAACTTTTGGTTTACATCTGTGTATATGGAAGTCCAGAACAAACATGAAAGTTTTCAGATGAATACGTTCAATATTTTGTAGTAGACAAAGTACGCGCGCCGTCACGAATGTCATATACGGAGCTACGAGACTTGCCAACATTTTGCCCTACAACAAGTGCAAAATATTTTTATTTTACATGGAAAGACATGCCCAGACTTCGGCCTGAAAACCTAAAGTAAATCTTCCGAATGACATACAAGATGTTTTTAATACAACGCAAGAAAAAAGGATCCAGAATCTTCCTTAGAATCTTCCCTAAATATTAAGCAAAGAAGTGCATTTCAAACCGTTTCGGACGCAATATATATTCGACAAGATATTTCAAATTGTTTCTTTTTTGGTGGACTGGGTGAAAGTGAAAAAACCTATATGTACAAAACTTTGCCAAGTGCGGCTAGAGGAAAGGGTGATATAACTTTGGCAGTTGCATCGACAGAAAGTGCAGCAAACCTATTGAAAGAGGTCGGACCTATCACTCTGAGTTCAAACTACAAGTACCTTTAACAGAAACCACAACCTCAATTATGAGAGACAATAATAAAAAAGTGACACCGCCAAAAAGCTGTAATCAGAATGCTAGTGGTAAAGGAAGTGGTGGTGGATTATAAGGAAACAACAGAGGTCATGTGCGAAAAGGTCGTTTTGAAAGGAGTCCTCGTTTAACAGGTAGCGGTCATTTGGGTGGTGGCTGATGCCTTTTCAAGTATGTATTTAATTTTGTGCACACAAATTGTTAACAAAATAAAATGTCTTTTTAAGATCTGCGATTAATTGATTGGGCACAAGTATGTTTACCTAAATTTACAGACTTATACAAGAAGTGGAACTTTAAAGAGCAGCCACAGAAATAATGGTATTTACTTTATTAAAATCTTATTTCCTGGCTGTAATGAATTAATGAAAATCAAATTGACTTATAAAAAGCAGCAGAGTAAGCAATACAGAAATATGTTCCGTAGACGAGTGGAATTGATTAGTTAGAAAGAGAGGCAAAATCACATGTACACAAGAGTTTCGGTTAGTTTTTTTATTTTGCTCTTAATAAACTAATAGAAACTTTAACCAATATATTAATCAACACTATTGGTCATAAAACTATTAAAATGACCGGAAGCCTTCTTTGTCTTTAAAAAAAAGGTGACGAAAAATGTTTTTAAAATAAAAATTAATTACAATTCAAAACTTTAAACAAGAATAAATATATATGTCAAATAGTTAAGAAGATATTGGGAGGGGGAGCTTTTACCCTTCTTACCCTATCTCACGCCCTATTCCCTATTTCCTTTCAGATGTTACAGTGTCTGCATGCCAAATTTTAAAAAACCCGGTTGATTGAGCTTTTGCCCCTATTGTCCAATTTCACGCCCCTCATAATAAAAATTTTAGGCAATAGTCCTTTCCAGATGTAACACTATTTTCCTGAAAAATTTCAAGAAAATCGATCAATTTGTTAAGCAGATATAGGGAGGGGGAGCTATTACCCATCTTGCCCTATTTCACGCCCTATTATCTTTCAGATGTTACAGCGCCTGCATGCCAAATTTTGAGAAAACAGGTTGATTAGCAAAGAAGATATAGGGAGGGGGAGCTAATGTCCTAGTTTGCGCCCTCTAGTGATATAAAATATACTCTCCGACCTATTCTCATACCTTACAAATGCGCATACAAAATTTCATAAAAATCAGTCAAGCTGTTTCGGAGATGTTCAAAATGGAGGGCATTTTGTTGATATTTGTATGGGAATATATAGGAAAATCTAAATGCCATATCTGCGGAACCCCCAAGCCGATTTCGTGCAAACTAAATTTAAACCATCTACAGACTATCCCCATCGTACCCTGAAATTTATGGTTCAAATCGGTCGAACCGTTTTCGCAGTTAGTGGTGACATCAAAGTGTACACTTCTTTTTATATACATAATATAGTTTAAAACTTACCTGTAAATATTTGATTGGATCTGCAATTACAGTTTTATTACCGGCCACACACGCACTAAGCAACGGAAGCGTAGTGGGAAATGGCAAAGGACTCAACAGTTGTTGTTGAGTTTTTTCTTGTTGAAGCTCTTGAAGAAGAAGTACTAATTCCATACGAACTGAAGCTAATCCCCCACCGCTTGCACCATGCAACGAACAGTAACTTAACAATGTTCTTAGTAGTGTTTCATTAGCTAAAAAAAATTAAATTTATATAAAATATACAAGAAAAACTTACTGCCTTTTTCACTAAATGCGAAAGAATTTTTTCTTTCGTTTTTGTTTCAAATGTATTTGTGCGAAAGAAAGCGTTCTTTCGTCATTTTGAAATTATATTTCTTTTATATTTTTATTAAATTGCATTTTATAGTAATTGAGTCTTAGTCATTTAAACGCGAAATAGTAATAAACGAATAGTCAGCAAAACCTAAACCTAAACCTAAAGTGTTTATTACCCTGCAAATAATATTGGACCACCTGATCTATTTTGATAAAATGGACAACTCCATGGACTGGTCCGATGTAATGCATTGTTAAAAAGTGTTTGTAGTGAGACGACATGTCTTTGTTTTTTAACGACTTCAAAACTAATCCTCTTGAGTATACCATGGAGTAGTTTTAAAACTTCTCCTTTGTAGTCCAAAGCTGGGTTATATGGTCCTCCCCTAGGACATCGTAATGTTAAATAGACCATGTTTTTCCATACGTTTGGGTTACTTTTGGACTAGTCCTAGTCCCTTGTGGGCTACTCTTTACCCGCGTTTTTGGACTGGTCCTATTATTTGCAAGGTAAAGTTAACACTTGAACAAACAAACAAACAAAAATCAAACAGCAAAGTCACCAAACAATGTAAGGTGGTATTTCAAACCAGCACTCACATGATCATATTTAGTAAATTAATAAATTATTACAAGTTTAATAATTAAATGAGCAATATGTATGAGCAATATGCATGTTATATTTAACCCAATTTTTAAAATAATATGAAAGCGATTTTAATATCTCTATTAAAGCTAATAAATCATTTCAAACAAAACAGTTTAGTTTATACAAATCCCTTTTGAAAATAAGGAAAATGTTTACGTACAAGGGGCAAATTATGGCAGTCGTGATCAAATACTTTTTCGATTCGAAATCAGTTTTATTTCTAATTCTTTCTGTCCATACTGAACAGATCGAAATAATTTTTTTGTGCTGCAAAGTACTTATTTGAGTTTTCACAACACTGAAAAAATAATAACGATTCGTTCAGTATCGACTGAAATTAAATTGATTTCGAATCGAAAAAGTATTCGATCACGACTGCCATAATTTGCCCCCAGATCTGAATTTTCGGCTTCTGAGGTTTTTTAATATGAGTATTTAAAATGAAAAATTGGCGGCAAAAACAGACTTTTAACCGCTATTTTTAAAATAGCCACACTTTGCGACTTTGTACTACAGCAACTATTATGTTCCCCACTTAAATAAAGCCTTAGTATGTATATACAAGAAATGCATTTTTGAAACCTCAATCTTAATAATAGATATTTTATCTTACCTTTTAGCCAACGTTTTCTTTTTGCAGCCCTCATAACCTTTACTTCAAAATCATGTTTTTCATGCATTAAAATTTCATGAAGTGTCGGCTTTTCTGATAAAATATATGAAGTAGAGATGTCTTTTTCCTGAAATTAAACAAAAAAAATTAATGTATTGTCTTAACAAAACAAAATAATTGTAAATATGTATGTATGTACATTAGGGTGTTCGTTAACTGTATGGAGCATATTTGTTTTCTATTTTTCCATGCTCTCACCCCCTAATTCGGTGAGTATAATCCATAATGGCTTTATGTCTCAATCCAAACTGACATAAAGCCATAATTTTGATATGGCCTTAAGTCTCATCAATTTTAGTGGAATGGGACATAAAGCCATTATGGTGTTATGTCCCATTTGATGTGTTGCGTTACAAGTGCTTATATGGTATAACAAAGACCTGCTTCGCTAACTAAGGCTTCGCTGTATAGTCGACCTTCGGCCGGGCGCAAGGATTTTCTCCTCCATGGTATAACAAACACCGGCTTCGCTTACTAAAGCTTCTCTGTATAGCCGGCCTTTTGGCGGACGCAAGAATTTTCTCCTTTATGGTATAACAAGTACCGATTTCGCTAAGTAAAGCTTCTAAAATCTGTCTTGTTTCCCAACGAAGGCCGTTTACGCAGAGAAGCTTTAGTTAGCGAAGCCGGTGCTTGTTATACCATAGAGGAGAAAATCCTTGCGCCCGGCCAAAGGCCGGCTATGCAGAGAAGCTTTAGTTAGCGTCTTTGTTATACCATAGAGGAGAAAATTATTGCGTCCGGCCGAAGGCCGGCTATGCAGAGAAGCTCTAGTTAGCGTAGCTTTTTCGGGTTTTTTCCATAAATGAACGACGTCCCCAAATTAGGGGCTTAGTTCATTTTGGGTTTGGGGAGTTAATTCATTGGGACTTAGTTCATACCGCCATTTTTGACATAAATCAGGGCGACATGAAACAACAAAGCATTTTCTACATGAAATAGGGTGAAATACAATCATTATCAAAAATATGGCTTTATGTCTCATTTTACGGAAAAAATTTATGGCGTTAAATCCCATTATATTGAGACTTAATGGCAAATGCCCTTATGTCTCAATGGAATCGGGCTTGGCGCCATATGGCTTTATGTCCTATGGCTTTGTGACACCCCACCGATTCTTCCATTTCCTTCTTTGAACATGAATTGGCGTTCAAATGATTCATGTCATGTTGACGACATGTGCTTTTTTGATATTGAAAACAATAACAAAATTAAACAACGAATAAAAAAGCAAAACGTAGACAGTACATGCATCTGTGTACTCGTTTCATTTCCCCTCGAGCCTATCGCCTATAAAGTAGCAATCTTGTCAATAAGACAGGAGCCATATGAACTCAGACTATCTCTGTTCTTTGAGGGGGCTCCCATACAAAATTGTCAATACAACCGTCAATACTAGACATTACTAGACTAGAAATGGTGCCGTGCAATAAAGCCATAGGAAATAAAGCCATATGGCCTAATTACTCCATGAATAGAGAAATAAAGCCATATGGCTTTATTACCACCATCCAAGTGTAATAACACCATAATCGCTTAGAAACCAAAGTGGAAATAACGCCATAACAGTGTAATTTTTATGGTTACAAATTGCCAAAAGAAGGAGTTGCCATTTTCAAGTGTTGAAAGAATATGGTATATTAGGTGGAAGTGGGGGAGGGGGGGAGTGCGCTCGGCGGGCCCGCCACAACATGTTTACAAGCTCCAAAGCATAGCCGGCCTTCAGCCGGGCGCAAGGGTTTTCTTCTCGATGGTATAACAAAGACCTGATTTGCTAGCCAAAGCTTCTCTGCGTAGTCGGCCTTCGTTCGGAAACAATGCAGATTTTAGAAGCTTTACTTAGTGAAACCGGTACTTGCTATACCATAAAGGAGAAAATCCTTGCGCAAAAAAGTGTTTTCGTTATATTTTTAATATATACACTCAGAGAAAAAAATAAAGCAATTTTTAAATAAATTAGAATTATATTAAAAGAAAAAAATTTAAATGGGAAATAAGGCCATGTATGGCTTTATTTCCTATGGCTTTATTGCATGGCACCACTAGAAATATATTGAAGAAAAAGCCACATAACTGCCAAGGAATCGCCCCTAGGAGGATTTAATGTATGATTGACCTTCATTAGTTTTTGGTGCTTAACATTTTTCGAAAACCTACTTGTCATATATATCCCCATACAAATATGGCGGTTTGGCCCCTGCAGCGCCTAGGATGCCCCAAAATAGGTCAAATGTATGACCGCCCCGCTTTATTTTGTATCCCCATCATTTGTTTTTAACATAACTACCCGCTATCTCTATTCCTTCCTATTTCAATACAGACTAGCAATATATTGAAGAAAAATACACAGGAGTCGGCCCTAGGGAGATAAAATGTCTGACCGACCTGAATTCGTTTTTTGTCCTCAACATTTCGTATAAACATACAAATATTGCCTTTTTTAGTTTTTTAAATTTAATAGAAATTTTTCGTCTTGTGTGAATAAAATCAAAAGTTCTAAACGGATTTTTATCATTTATGGCATTTTTTGTTTGCAACTTCTAGAACCAGAAAAAATTATTGGCATAGCTGTATTTTCCAATTTTTATTATTTTTTAAAGAACAAAAATTTTGTAATTTTGCTTCAAACTATATTTTATTTTTAATATTAGAAAAACGTTTAACCTTTTTAATTTTATTGCGGAATTTGTTTTAGTTTATTTAATAAAATAATCCGTTTTTGAGTTACGCGAATATTTGTAGTGCAGCCTCCTCCCTTTTCGAATTAACGGTATATCTCGAAAACAAGAGGCTTTTATCAAGAGCTAACCTAGCACCACTGGATTCAGCGTACCTGAATTAGGTTAAAACGCCAGGTGAACGGCTGGTC